>JARDYH010000007.1:30252262-35052262 GCA_029215795.1 Anniella stebbinsi
AAACCTCCTCCTCCTCCTCCTCCTATGAGGAGAGAGGGCCATATGCACAACCTTAGGCTTCTGGCATGGAAGGCAGTATATAAATATAATAAGCAAACAAGGTGGAACAGCAGGGATAGGAGGCGGTAGAGATGGGCAGTGGGCCCCTCTACTAGGGCGTGGCCATCAGCAAATGCCCAAGTTACGCCAACCCCTGCCATAGACAGACCCCTGCCAATTAGTTTCCGGGCGAAGTATAAAGTGTTGGTTATTACCTTTAAAGCCCTACATGGTTTGGGTCCAGGTTACCCACGGGATCGCCTTCTCCCATACAATCCGCCCCGCACGCTCAGGTCCTCTGGGAAGAATTTGCTACAGTCGGCCAAAACCAGGCTGACAGCTGTTACCCAGAGGACCTTCTCTTCTGCCGCTCCCAGACTGTGGAATGGCCTGCCGGAGGAGATTCATCAATAATCTTTTTGACTTTAAGAAAGCCATAAAAACCGATCTCTCCCGGCAGGCTTACCCAGTCGAGTTTTAAGAGTTTTATCTGTATTTTAATAATGTATTGATTTTATATGTTTTTAATCAGTTTTATGTATTTTATGTCATTTGTATCAATGTTGTTCCCCGCCTCGATCCTGAGGGAGAGGCGGGTAATAAATATATTATTATTATTATTATTATTATTATTATTATTATACCACGCGTCATGACAAATTAGACACGCTTTCCTCAAGATGTGGTGGAGGTGGAGCCCAGGCGTGGCTGATGAAATGCCCTCCTCTACACAACTATGAAAGGCGCAGGAGCCTGATTCTTACTTGCATCTTGCCACCGAGCTCTAGGATGGTGCTTACAACTGGAGCAGGCTTAAGGAAGGATTTGCAAAGGGTGAAGGTCAAGAAGCAGGGAGGGTTTTTTGTAAGCACAGTGTGCAGTTCCAGCATCTGGCTACCTTATTCTCTCCTGGAAGCAGCAAAAGACAGCAAGGTTTTGACCTTTATTCCCCCCCCCCCCCCGCCCCCAGCCCAGCCTGTCCTTTTAAAAAAGGGAAACATCTTTCCTTAGTACGTTCAGAGAAATAATGTTCAGGGAATGCTGCAGGCAACCAGCTTTTCACTTCCTCCTTTTGCTACATCTTTAGCCTGTGACCCTTTCCAAGAAAAAAAAAAGCATTCCTTTGCTGCTCTTAGTAGGACATGATCAACCCATTGAATAGTCCTCCTTTCATATTGGGTTGGTAGCCCTTGCCTGGGGATTTTGCAGGCTGTAAGCCTTTTTTGGATGAGATGAACAAGCACCGGAACGGACTCCAGGGTTTTGAGGTCCCTTGGGCAAGACACCCTCAATGGGACCCCCCCCCCCCCTCAGCGAGTCTGCCTTCTCACCAAAGGAAAGAAGATGCTCAGAAGCAGTCATGTCAACACCCTGGTCACTTCTGAATCCCACCGGGAGGCCAAGGTTTCGACCGGCTCACCAGCCATATCAGCAGGAAAATCTCCCAGAGCGCTCAGGAATCCATCCGGTTCCATCATTCTCTGGGGGTGGACCTTTCTAATAGGTCCCCACACTTGGAGAGGAGGAATGGAACCAGAAAACCTTTATCTTGCAGCTTTACTGAGGTTTCTGCTTCCAGATCCTTTGTGGGCTCATTTACATGTGCTTATTTCAGGGTTTTTTTCTTTCTCTGACTTTCTATATGGTTCATTATACAACCATTAGATGGCACTGTGGTATAGCAGAATTGTGCAACTTCACCAGACTCTCATTCCACCATTTCTAAATAATACCACATTTTCCTTGTTAGGGAAAAAACATGATAAAGGTTGCAAAGCATGGAGAGGCTCTGGAGAATGACATCATTTAAAGATGGTGTTTCCTCTTCCCTCCCCATCCCTTTTCCCTCTTGTGTTGTGTCTTTTGTAAGTCAACAGAAGCGGGATAAAAATACTTTATATAAATAAATTGAACAAATAAACTAGGGTGACCATATTTTGGAAACCAAAAAGGAGGACAACATGACCACCCCAAGGGGGCATGCCCACCAACATGGCCGGCTCCCAAAGGGACATGTCCACCCAAAGATGGCCTTGGTCACATTTCTGATTTCACAGCACACAATTAAGGCAAACCTGTTCTACATAACATCTTAATGTTAAAATCACTGAGACATTCAATGTATTTGAAATTACCTTCACTCCTACTTTTGTAGCTTTTGCTGTGCTTTAAAGATTTTGCTATACTTTGTGTGATACAGTCTCCCTTTCCCTCAAATATCTTTTCTGACTGCAAATCCTTCATTGGATGACCATAGTCTCACCTTTCCTAACATTTAACACTCTTTCCCCATCACCTTTCTCATATTCATACTCACAGCTTCAGCATACTGCTACCACTGAACAAATGAAGCAGTTGACAAGTACAGAAAAAGCTAGTACAACAAACTAGCAACCTAGCGTTAAGAAAGAGTATAAAATACTATTACCCTGCAAGCATTAGCCATGGAATAAAATGGACTAAAGGGTTGTTGTTGTTGTCACTTCTCACTAGCACCTCTTAGCTTGTTTCAACTTCTGATTTATCAATGAGAAACTAATCTAACAATGTGTCATTATATCTCTGGTTCATTAGCCATGTAAACAAGACCATGGTCAGTAGCAATACAAAGAAAGGCCAGAACAGATGCCCATTATCACAATGCTAGACAAATATCTCCTGAATTTACACTGTTTCAGTGTGCAGAGAACAGAAATCTCAATCAGGGACCCAAAGAAAACTGCCCAAAGAAACCTCAGAAACAAGTCCCATTGATTTCAATAAAGCTTACTCCCAGATAAATGAATATAGGATTGCAGCCACTTCACATATGTTCAGCTTACTCTAGCAAGTGCAAGGCCCTCCTGTCAAGAAGAACTATGCACTCATGAGAACCTGGCCTCATGGATCATACAACCAGCAGGTGCTCTCCAGAAAGACGCTTTTAGAGCCTAGGAGATCCAGACACACTCAGACAAGCCAAGACAAGCCACACTATGCACTCACATGTTATCTTGCTGGGACAGAACAATTTTGGGAAAAGACAATACTTTGTTATCGACCAGACATTACAGTAATAAACAAGAAAAACACACCTACCTCACTGATTTAGCAATACCTAATGGCAAAAATGTTGCAGTAAAGGAATAGGAAAAGAGAGAAAAAATGGCTATGGAAATTAAAGAACTGTGCAGCAGGAAAAGGTTACAATTATTCAGTTAATCACATCAGTCACCAGCAACACACACACACACACACACACACACACTACAGAAAACCTTCAGAAACTGGGCCTACCAAAATAAATCCACACCAACATCCAGAAAGCAGTCATACTTAAAACATTTTTAAGAAGGATGAATAAGTATCAGCAATTGTTACAAAATATACATCATGCCAATTATCTCAAAGCAAACTGGAGAGGAAAGTCTATGGGTCAAAATGCATTATTAAAAAAATGAATTGCTATCTTCTAGCACCAGCTAGAGACCCACCTCTTCCTTTGCACTCTGGAAGCAGGTGGGCACAAACAACTCAAGCAAAGTAGGTGTCAGCCAGACCTCTCTGTGGACAGTATTCCACAACAGGGGGCTACTACTGAAAAGTCCCACTCCCAAGTAGCCCTGCACCACACCACAGCGTATGAGGGCACTTGGAACAGGACTTCCAATGACCATATGAAAAAGAGGACAGGGTTCACTGGAGGGGAATTCATGAGAGCTGGTGGAGAATTTCCCCACTGCTTTATATGTTTCTTTTTTTAAAAAAATGTCCTGTAGTACCTAACAGAGACACATGAGGACAATGTTAGCTGCAGTAGCTAAACTCAGCGGAAACTACTTACTTAGGGCTTGAGCAAACTCGGAGCCCTTGGCCTATTCTATGCCCTATGGCAAGAGCTGCATAGGGCAAGGGTGGTGGTGGAGGAAAATTCACCCCATTCCTCCCTGGTGGTTGGGAGAGGGTAGGGGAGGAAAGATCCATGATCGGATCTCCTCTGCTGTGGTAGTAGTTCTGTCTATAGGGGCAGAGGAAGTGACCCACCATTTCCTATGGTGCCTTAGACACGCTGGGCCGTTGGCTTCCTCTCTTCATTGTTTTACTTACTTAATCAGTTTATATCTCACCCTTTAATGTAAAAAAAAAAGATGTAATAATTTAGGGGTGACTCACAAAGGAACATTAAAACAATCCACAATAAAAACAGAAACACAAGAACAAAATGAGGTAGATTAAAACCAGCACTTAAAACCATTTCTTTTGCTGGGTATAAAGCTGGGGAAAGAATGCCTGGCCTCAAAATGACAATAGTGAAGCTCCATGTGGAAAGCATACCATAAATCGGGTGCCACAACCAAGAAGGCGGTGGGAGAACCTGAAGGAGACCCTCTAATGGTGACATAAGTTTGTAGGCAGGTTCGTGTTGGGTGTTGGTGATGCATCAGGGCTCCAGTGGAGTGGCCAGATGTAAAAAAGACATCTGGCCACTTGTTGTGTAGAAGAGGGGAATAAAATCCCCATTTTCTGCAAAAATATTAAAGGTTCAGGAGCCCTGCCATCATCATCATCATCATCATCATCATCATCATCATCATCATCATTTCTTCTTCTTCTTCTCCTCCTCCTCCTCCTCCTCCTCCTCCTCCTCCTCCTCCTCCTCCTCCTCCTCCTCCTCCTCCTTCTTCTTCTTCTTCTTCTTCTTCCTTGTTTGTGGTGATTTTTCTAGACGGACACGATGGGCTTTGCCAAGTCATGTTGTTTTTTATTGATTCAGGAATGTCCTGACGATTGAGCATGTTTTATTTATGACTGCTTTCTGGATGTTGGTGTGGATGTATTCTGGTAGGCCCAGTTTCTGAAGGTTTTCTGTATATTATTTTGATACGATGCCGGTGACTGATGTGACTAACGGAATAATTGTGACCTTTTCTTGTTGCCATAGTTCTTTGACTTCCATGGCCAGTGGTGTATATTTGTCTCTCTTTTCTTCTTCCTTTTCAACAACATTTTTGTCATTTAATATTGCTATGTTAATGTGGTATGTGTGTGTTTCTTTTTTTTTCAATGACCGTTATGTCTGGTCGGTTGCAAGGTATTGTCTTGTCCGTATGAATTGTTCTGTCCCAGTATATTTTATGATCTGCATTTTCCAGGATTGATTCGGGTCAATATGAATAGTATGGTGTAGGTTGTTTGATAAGGTTGAATTTGATGGCCAGTTGTTGGTGAATTATTTTTGCAGCTGTATTGTGTCTGCCAGAATTTTACATCCTCCTGTTATATAGTCTATTGTTTCTTGGAAATGATGGCATTTCCTGCATAGGGCTGTTGTTGCACTGTTATCTTTTATGATGTATTTTTGGTTGTTCTTGGTTACTATAACTTGATCCTGTATTATTATTATTATTATTATTATTATTATTATTATTTTGAATCTGGCCACGTATTTCTTAGTCCCCAAGCTATGTCGGGCTTTAACAGTAAGCACCAGCACTTTGCATTGTGCCCAGAAACTGACCTCGACAGAGCAGCTGTTTATGCACTGGAGAGTTACATACCCATCCACTTTTCCCAGCAGAGCAGCAGCATTTTGAACTAACTGAGGTGTCAAAACCATCTTCAAGGGCAGCCCTGCATAGAAATACATTGCAGTAATCTAATGTGGAAATGACTGTAGCATGGTTTACTATGGCCAGGCTATCCCTGTACAGGTGGGGTTGCAACTGGTACACTCCACTGTGAACCTGTTCCTTTAGGGGAAATGCAACCCTTTCCAGAATAGGTTGAACATCACCATCTTGGGCAGACTAACCACCCAATGAGGACCATAGCTTAGTAGTAGAATGCATGCCTTACATGCAAAGGGCCCTAGGTTTGATCCCTGGCATTTCCAGGGAGATATGGGTAGTACTCCTCTCCAAAACCCAGATAGTCAGTTTAGATCAGGGGGGTGTCTATATGCCCTGTAAGCCCCATGGTGGCTGCGCAGTGGTGCATTATCATTTATACAACAAAGCTGCCACCTCGCACCCACCACAGGCTCTTCCCTCAAGCGCACTTAAAAAGTCACTGACTTACTGTGACTTTTTCCTTTACTCTGAGGTCACCACCTTCTTTGCAATCTGTCGGTGGTGGCCTTGCTTTGCATTGAGGCTGGGGGTGTTCTGGGGGCGGATCAAAGCCTATGGTAGGTTGGGGAACATGTGGGAAGGCTGGGCAGCGGGCAGGGGGCGGGCTTGATGAGCTGAACAGGTGCCAGCGCTGCCCAGAAAGCCCACTCCCTCCGGCTGTGGAGATTTGCCACTCCCACCCTGCAGCTGCAATGCTGCATGGTTTTGAAGGAACGAGCTGCAAAGTGACACCGTCAAGGTGTCTCCCAGGGGTGTCAAACCCAGTGGAGGCTGGTGGCTCGGATGTCAGCGAGGTGATGAATCCACTCCATCAGGACAGGTTCTGACTGAAGCCTGGAGCGGATTCACCTCCCCGCTGACATCTGAGCCACCAGCCTCCACTGGCCAAACCCCTTTCAGCTGTATGGCTACCTTCAGTTTTGGACAAACTCTCAGGGAGGCTGCATTGTAGTGCTGGGCAGGGCTGAAAGTCAAGATGAAACCGAGCGAAACTGGAACGGGAAGATTTCTCCATCCCAAGTGGTGCAAGCAGAGCAGGCTGCCCACAGGATGTGTTTCTGTGTGCAGAGAAATTCTGTGCCAAGGGTCTCAGGTTTCATCTTCTCTAGCCTATGCGCCATCATGGGGAGGCGGGCGAGGCGAAGCTTCTCACATTGTTCCTGGGATTTTCCCTATGAAGCCCCATGTGGGGGAATGCAAACTCGTGAGCTCGGCAGAAACTCCCGGCTGGCTCTGGATGATCGAATGTCATTGCGTCCCTGCAAAACAGAAAAAGGAAAAAAGCATGGAGTTTGAAGGCCACAGAAAAATCACAGGACCCATTTTTCTCTCATGGCCCGGGGAAGGTGTCTTTGCCTCTCAATGTTTGCGTGTGTCAGGCTACTGGGCTGAAAGACAAAGGGGTAGGGAAAAAAAGATGTTTCTTTTAAACGGGCTTCTAAAATAGTTGACAATAAGATCAAGAGCTTATCTTTAGAGCAGGAAATATTCTGGGTTTTAAAAAAACAGAAGTGGCTGGTGTCCCTCCCCCCCCCAAAGTATTAACGGTTCTTATTCCATGTATACGTTTTCAGTGATTATGATTCATAGACAGTGGAATGCACTTAAACAATTTGGCAAGAGAGCTCTTTCCTATTAAACATCATTTTTTTCTATTCCTTTAGCTTTTTTTGGCAGTTTCTTTGGGGTTTTCCCTTTTCGTTGGCTACTGTGTTGAGTAAAGCACAAGAGCAAAAGCCGTCAGCGCCAGGTCTTTGACGTCCTTTGGGCAAGGCACCCTCCATTCCCCCCCCCCCCCCGTGAGTCTACCTTCTCACCAGCATTTTCACCAGCTGCTCTTGCTTGCCCCCTTCTTTCTTATCATGGCCCCCACTTGCTTGCTCGACAGGCAGAGAGCCAGGGAGCAAGGAGGCCGCAATGGCATCTCCTCCTCCTCCTCCTCTCCACCACTGTTGTCTGGGCCAGAGAGAAAGGGAAGTGAGCAAGCGATGGTGAGGAGAATCATAGAATCATAGAATAGTAGAGTTGGAAGGGGCCTATAAGGCTATCAAGTCCAACCCCCTGCTCAATGCAGGAATCCACCTTAAAGCATCCCTGACAAGTGACTGTCCAGCTGCCTTTTGAAGGCCTCTAATGTGGGGGTAATTGAAGGAGCCACTCCAGCTAGGCTGACCCTATGGAAAGGAGGACACAGGGCTCCTGTTTCTTTAACAGTTGTATAGAAGAGGGAGTTTCATCAGGTGTCATTTATAAGCGAGCAGCACCTGGTGAAATCCCCTCTTCATCACAACAGTTAAACATGCAGGAGCCCTGCCCTCTAGAGTGACCAGATACAAAAGAGGGCAGGGCTCCTGCAGCTTTAACTATTGTGAGGAGGAGGAGGGAATTTCGTCAGGTGTTGAATCTATACAAATGACATCTGCTGACATTCCCCTTTCTATTCAATTGTTAAAGATACAGGAGCCCTCTCCTCCTTTCCATAGGGTCAGCCTATTTAGAGCAGAAAATTGCACACATTTGGAATCCTGGAGGTTGCCTTCATAGCACTGCTTTGCTCCTGCTTTGCCCAAACCAAGTCCAAACCACCGCGATTTTGCTGCTGTGGGGTGCGGGGGTGGGAAGTCCCCACAGCAGAAGGGAGCGCAGACTTTCCAGCAGCCATTCAGCTTGCTAGGCCAGCCTCCTGCCCCAACTTCTGATGATCTATCAGTGGTCATCATCCACCCAGGAATGCAGAAATGTCCTTTTCTATACAACTGTTAAAGATACAGGAGCCCTGGCCTCCTTTCCATAGGGTCACCCTATTCATGCAGCACCTGGTGAAATTCTCTCTTCATCGCAACAGTTAAAGCTGCAGGAGCCTAATGTGACCTGATACAAAAGAGGGCAGGGCTCTTGCAGCTTTGCGATGAAGAGGGAATTTCACCAGGTGCTGCATGCATATGAATGACACCTGCTGAAATTCCCTTTTCTATACAGCTGTAAAAGATACAGGAGCCCGGTCCTCGTTTCCATATGGTCACCCTCAGCAGGTGCCCAACGCTGCTGACCCTTGACGTAGGCCCTGAGGTCAGTACAAAACCAAAGCACAGAACAACATACTTGCACCTTTTGGTGTCCTCCTCGCAAGGTAGGATCCTCAGTGGGGAAAAAAGAGGTGCCCAGGCTTAGGGTGAGGGAAGCCCCCAAATTTTGTTCCAAACCTGTCCAATATTGGAATTCAAACTCATTTGGAAGTTTCACTCTCTGTCCTTGACACCAGCCCGCCCAGTCCTAGATCAACAGATAGTAATTGTGTTTATTTGGGGCAGGGGGCGGTGAGGGGAGTAGAAAGACCTCTGCATGTCGTCAGAGGCACTCTTTCTCAGTACTTCACATCTCCCAAAGGCTGAACAGCGGCTTTCGAAAGGTGTTCTGAGGCTTGCCCAGGTGAGCAAAAGGAAGACTTTACACTGCAGGAGGCTCATTGCTTTCTTCCTTGCAGATGTGTATCGAATGGTGCAGGGTGTGGAGAATGTGGATCCGGAGACATTTTTCTCCCTCTCCCATAATACTGAGGCTGCCTCTACAAGAGCGATTTAAAGCTCTTTCAAGGCACATTAAAAAAATTACCTCAGCTGCCTCTACAAGAGAGGTTTAAAGCTCTTTCAAGGCGCTTAAATTTTTTTACCTCTACAAGAATGGAGCGCAAATCAGGCGTAGAGGCGCGTTATCTCTCCGATTATGCGCATTATCGAATGTGCATTAAACAGCGAGTTTTATTTTGCTCCGGCCGTTAAAGCGCATTTTGACTATGTGAACAAGCGCTTATATGCATTAACTACTTGTAAAGCGCATTTTGGTCATCCGTTAATGCGCTTCGCCACCTCTCGCCGCCTCTCGTGCAGAGGTTTTAGGCGTAAATGCGCTTCAGCGATTATGTGCATAATCGCCTAACCAGGCACAAAAGCGAATCCTTGTAGAGGGGACCCTCTACAACAAGAGCGATTTAAAGCTCTTTCAAGTTTCATTAAAAAATTACCTCTACAAGAGAGGAGTGCAAATCAGGAGTACAGGCAGGTTTTAGACCCCTCTAGATGGATTCCGTTTGACGCCTGGTTAGCCGATTATGTGCATAAGCACTGAAGCGCTTTATCGTAAATGCTTGTATGCAGGAGGTAATTGAGCGCACAACTGGTGGCCTTACCGGTTGTTTGAAATGCGCTTTACAAGTAGTTAATGCGGAGAATCGCTTGTTCACATGGTCAAAATGCGCTTTAACGGCCAGAGCAAAATAAAACTTGCTATTTAATGCACATTCGATAATGCGCATAATTGGAGAAAAAAGCGCCTCAACTCCCGATTTACTTTCCACTCTTGTAGAGGTAAAAATTTTAATGAGACTTCAAAGAGCTTTAAACGTCTGGTGTAGAGGTAGCCTTAGCTCCTTTTATTCGCATTTTCACATTTGCATTAAATAGCGAGGGTTTTTTTCCTCCGGAGTTACGCCGCCTTATCCTACATGCGGGGAAGGGGGGGATGGAGGCAAGGAAAGTGGGGAGAGGGGCGTTGAAAAGAAGATGATTTTCTTTTCTTTTGCTGCCTAGGAAAGGCTCGGTTAAACACACACACACACACCCCGACCTAAAGAGTCTCTTCCACCCACCTTCCTTCCCTCCCTTGCCGTCTTCTGCTGCTTTTTGCTTGTTCAACTGAGGGATTAGCCGGTCCTGTTTCCCTGCCAGGAGGGAGCGGGGGAGTTCGGATCTGGCGTGCCTTAGGCAGCCGAAGCGATGACATCAGCTCCAAGGCCGCACATGGGCAAGAGGAGAGGCAGAGCCCGAGGAGGAGGAGGGAGAAGGGAAGAGGGAAGGAAGGCCACGCTCAGCCGCCGCCGCCGCCGCCGCCGCCGCCATGCTTGCTGGCTTCGCACACTGCAACATCCGCCCCTGCCTGCACGCAGAGATGTGTGTAGGTATTAGGCATAAACGCGCGTGCAAGGTAATTCGCATAATCGGGGAATCGGGCGTCAAAGCAACTGCTTGTAGAGGGGACCCCAGTGGGGGTCGTTCCATGTAACTGATGGGTGGGAGATTCAGGACAGATCAAAGGAAGGACTTCTTCACACAGCGCATAACTAAACTTTGGAATTCGCTTCCACAAAATGTGATGATGGCCACCAATTTGGATGACTTTAAAAGGGGTGGGATACATTCCTGGAGGAGAAGGCTATCAACGGCTACTAATTCTGATGGCTATGTAATACCTCCAGTATCAGAGACAGTAAGCCTATATACATCCATTGCTGAGGAACATGGGTGGGAAGGTGCTGTTGCACTGCTTGTGGGTTCTTGGTTGACAGCTGGTTGGCCATTGTGTGAACAGAATTCTGGAGTTGATGGACCCTTGGTCTGATCCAGCATCAGGACTCTTCTCATGTTCTTATTTGGATTGGAGTTGCATCGCACCCATGCCTTCCCTCAATGAAAATTGTGCCTTCCTCAAATTGCTATTAATTATGCAAGGGAGGGAGAGACCAGTACAGTAGGGATACCTTTCCCCCTCTGCAGACAATAGCACCTTTTGAGTGGAAGTCCAAAGAAGTTGGTGTAAACCAGATAAAAAGGTGTTGGGAGATCCGGTTAGAGATTTCACACATTGCATCTACTTTGGCACATGGCTTTTCACTGGCAGGGTGGTGTGTGTGTGTATGGCTTAGTTTGGATGACACGATAATCAATGGAGGGGGGGAAACAATCGTCAGTTGTGCTGCTTATGGTGTCATGTGGAGGGCAACACACAACGCACACGCAACTAACAGTACGCTCTTCGGGGCACTTAAACAATGGAGAAAAACAATGGGCTGGCATGTTGTTTATCCCAAACTCCGTTGTTTAAAGTGTCGTGTGGAGGGAACCCCCCTCTCTTCGTGTACCATTCCGTTTGGTCATAGAGCTCGCCAGCTGGAGCAGCCAAAAAGACCCTGGCTGCTCCGATACAGCCGGCAGAACTTGCAGTGCATTCTGGGATACGGCCGGAGGACTGAGGAAGGTGGGAGGGAGGAGACGCTAGGCTGACCATATGAAAAGGAGGTCAGGGTCATGTAACTTTAACAGTTGTAGAGAAAAGGGAATTTTAGCCAGTGTCATTTGTATGCAATTAGTCCCTCGTGAAATTCCCTCTTCATCACAATAGTTAAAGTTGCAGGGGCCCTGCCTTCTTTTGTATATGGTCTCTCTAGTATAGTGCCTGCAACTTTAACTGTTGTGATGAAGAGGGAATTTCACCAGGAACTAATTGCATACAGATGACACTGGCTGAAATTCCCTTTTCTCTACAACTGTTAAAGTTACATGAGCCCTGTCCTCCTTTTCATATGGTCAGCCTAGGAGACGCAGCAGCCCAGAAGGACGGCAGGAGTTTCAGCCGCGTGACGGGGGAGGGGCAACATGTCATGTGGAGGGCACTCCAAAAATAACGTACCCTCCCTTGCCCCTTCCCCCCTTCGTTGTCCAAAGTGTCGTCCAAACTAAGCCTGTGTGTTATATGGGGAGTACTGAACATTGCAACCTTCCAGCTGCAGCCTGAAGTGGTACCACCCAGAAGCAGCATTACCACTTAAGTCCCACTAAGACTCTGAGTAATCATGCCTAGTTTCAGGTTTCAAGCGTTTCCTAAACTGTCCATATAGCTTAATCCTTAGATCTAGTAGATTAAACTTCTGTTAAACCTACGTCAGATGTTTCACTTTCAATATTGCTTCACCAAACATGAAATAAGCAAAGTAGACACACCTATTTGTGGCACCTTCTATTATCAGACAAAATGTTTTTCACAGAGTTAAGCAATCTATTTCCTTCTCATTGTTTTCTTTGAGTACTTTTTTTTTTTTACCTATTGGGGAGGCCCTCTTGATAAGAGGCTACATGCCTGTGAACGTCCGGATGCTGGGAAACAGCTCATGGGAGGAGATGCCAGGAAAAGGACGTTCACAATGGACAGGCGCCTGGCAGATTTGTTGTGTTATTTTGGAGTGATGCTAATAAGATACTGGAGGAGGATGAACAAGCGCAATCACTGGAGTCACCAGAGGGCCCAGAATAATTGAACTGGTCCTTGTTTGGGGAGCTCCGTACTTTCCAAAGATTCACCAGGGAAACAGAGACCAGGTGTGAATCAGGAAAACCGGAGCTCACCAAGGTTCTCTGAATACCACTTCGAAACTCATTCTGACTAGGGTGACCATATGGAAAGGAGGACCGGGCTCCTGTATCTTTAACAGTTGAGTAGAAAAGGGAATTTCAGCAGGTGTCATTTGTAGGCAAGCAGCACCTGGTGAAATTCCCTCTTCTGCACAACAATTAAAGCTGCAGGAGTCCTGCCTAGTGTGACCAGATACAAAAGAAGGCGGGGCTCCTGTAGCTTTAACTGTTGTGCTGAAGAGGGAATTTCACCAGGGGCTGCATGCCTACAAATGACACCTGTTGAAATTCCCCTTTCTATTCAACTGTTAAAGATACCGGAGCCCTGTCCTCCTTCTGCCTCATGTCCACATTAGTTTGCATGCTGTGTTTCTTTTCGCACAAAAATTCATGCACATTTTTATATGCATTTCCGCAAATGGATGAATCAATTGTGGACATTTTTCTCCCATGGATTAAAGCAGCTTTGTGAATGTTTTTCCAGACAGCGCATGCGCATAAGACTTTTTCAAACATACACATCTTTAATGCATCTTTTTTGTTCTGTGAATGACATCACAAATTTGGAAATGTACAGTTTTTGGCTTCAGATTGTGTCTGGGTCTCTGAGTAAATTCTGTTATAAAATGAGCTGAAATGGACTTCTCATACATCTGTAGTTGCAATTTCCCTGTTCTCACACCACTACTTGAGCCTCCTCCCCCTAACATGCCATGTTCCATGTGCACTTCTCTGGGTGGTAGTTGAGCATGCATGGAGGCAGACGGGCTAATCCTACCTACAACACATTTCCCACATCACATCTCCAGAAAGGCAGCCCCCATAAAGACACTTTTAGGGGGTGCAGTTACGCAATTTTATACGGTGGATTTAAGGCCCTTTAGATGGTAATGTACGTTACTTGAAAATATGGCAAGGCAGCCTTGCTACATTTGGAGGCCCCTCTGCCCATTCTGCTGCATGGGCCCTGTACATCTGCCCCAAGGTCCTACCCTAAAGATGTCACTGTTTTCAGTGCTCAGAGCTAGACCTCTGCCCCCATGCAGAACTGCCATCTTTGTTTCTCTCTCAGCCCCAGATCTTGCTTACATCACTCTGGTGGGAATGTAGGGTGGCCAGTGTCCTGCTTTACAGAGGACAATCCTTTATTTGAAGGGCTGCCCAGTCAAAGCCTGCAGGGCACCAGTTTCATAGAATCCTAGAATTGTGGAGTTGGAAGGGACCACAAGGCTCATCTAGTCCAACCCCTGCAATGTTCAGGAAAACCAATTAAAAGGCGGCTGCCCAGCCTCTTCTTAAAAACCTCCAGAGATGGAGAACCCACAACCACCGTAGGTAGACTGTCCCACTGTTGTACAGATCTTACTGTCACAGAGTTTTTCCTTAATTGAAATCTGGGAAGCTGCAACTTATACCCATTATTTTAGGTCTTAATTTCTGTGGCCATGGAAAGTAATTCTTGACCATCTCCCCTGTGGCATCCTTTTATGTACCTCAACACTGCTAAGGCTGCCTCTACAAGAGAGGTTTAAAGCTCTTTCAAGGCGCTTAAAAAATTTACCTCTACAAGAATGGAGCGCAAATTGGGCATAGAGGCGCGTTATCTCTCCAATTATGCGCATTATCGAATGCGCGTTAAACAGCGAGTTTTATTTTGCTCCGTCCGTTAAAGCGCATTTTGACTATGTGAACAAGTGCTTATGCGCATTAACTACTTGTAAAGCGCATTTTGGTCATCTCTTAATGCACTTCGCCGCCTCTCGTGCAGAGGCATTAGGCGTAAATGCGCTTCTGCGCTTCTGCGCATAATCGCCTAACCGGGCGCAAAAGCGAATCCTTGTAGAGGGGACAAAACATGTCTCCCCTCAGTCTCCTTTTCTCCAAACTGAACATCCCAAGTTCCTTCAGCCTGTCCTCATAGGGCATGTCCCCAAGTCCCTGTATCATCTTTGTGGCCCTCCTCTGAACCTGTTCTAGCCTGTCAATGTCCTTCTCAACATGTGCCCAGAATTGTACACAATACCCCAGGTGTGGTCTCCCTAGTTTAGGAAAGCCTGTTATATAGCATTGGATGGACACATCTACTCCTGATTTAGAGCAGTGGGTAGCTGATATGACTTCTTTGTCAACATTTGAATTGGCTCTTTTTCTGATAGAATGGCAAGGAAAAGAAATTCTAGGCAATTTGGTCTAATACCATTGAGTTCATTTCTCTTGCATAATACTAGAACCCAATGTAGTCATCCCATGAAGCTGTTTGGTGGGAGATTCAGGATAGATAAAAGGAAGGACATCTTCACATGGTGCATAGCTAAACTATGGAATTTGATGCCACAAAATGAAGGGATGGGCACCAATTTGGATGGCTTTAAAAGGGTGGGGAGGGGAGTTAGACAAATTCCTGGAGGAGGAGGAGAAGGCGATCAATGGCTATTACTCCTGATAACTATGTGCTACCTCCAGTATCTGAGGCAGTATGCCCATGTGCACCAGCTGCTGGGGAACATGGGCAAGAGGGTACTGCTGCACTCATAGTTGGCCATTATGTGAACAGAATGCTGGACTCGAGGGACCCTTGGTCTGATCCATCAGGGCTCTTCTGATATTCTGATGAGTAGTTGTTCACTGTGGGGTGCGTGTCTTTTTCTCTCTGTGTGTATTAATTGTTGTGGTTTTTCTTACACACATACTTCTAATTCCTATAAATACATTATATATTATTATATCAGATATTGGGTTTAATAACCCAGTTTAATAAGTTTAATAAAACGGAGTGAGCATAGATGTTTTGAGCAGTGAAGCCACTGTAAGGTCATAGACACTGTGCTGAGTTGATATTTACAATCTTCTCTCTCTCTCTCTCTTTCTCTCTCTTTCTCTCCAGGATTGAGTTCAGAAAAAAATGGATCTGTGTGTTTGAGACGGAAGCTGGCTGAGCACTGCATTTGGCAGGGTGCTTGTGACACGCTGTATTACCTAACCACCCCCAGGAAGCAGTTTTTCAACTCTTTAACAATGGTGTGTGCGGGAGGGTTTTTTTTTTTTTTTAATAAAACACTGAGCTAAATTGATAAACTTGCAAGTGGTGCTTTAAAAACAAAAGGTGAACAGGCTGTCTGCAGCATGGTGATAGGTGCAAGACAGAACAAGTAAATCATTGCTCAATCATGGATAAGTATGTCTTTTAAAAGTAGTGCAAAGTGACATCTAAGGAATGAATCATGTTCTTATTGATGGCCAGCATGTAGGGCAACAGGCAAAAGTTGAAAAACTGCAGCACTTTTAACACTGGAATCTTGGTACATTTAACTGTGACAAAGAGCCATGGCAGGGGGGAAAAAGATGTATCAATTGAAATTAGCTAAGGGCAAAGTTAAAATATCTGATTTTTATACCTTATGACATGATTTAAGATCATTAGAACATAAGCAGAGCTTTGCTGGATCAGACCAAGGGTTCATCTAGTCCAGGACTGTGTTCACACAGTGTCCAACCAGCTGTCAGCCAGGAACTCACAAGCAGGACACGGGTATAACAGCACCCTCCAGCCCACGTTCCCCAGCAACTGATGCATATAGGCTTACTGCCTCAGATACGGGAGACTGATTTGATTCCTGGATGACTGTTTTGCATTTGATATAGGCAAATTTGGAACATATGCAGCACCATCTATCAAAGCCTTTTGGTTTTCTAACATAATCAGGAATCCTGGCCATGAGAATGGGCTGCAGCGCAGTGGTAGAGCACCTGCTTTATTATTATTATTATTATTATTATTATTATTATTATTATTATTTGCATTTATATACCGCCCCATAGCCGAAGCTCTCTGGGCGGTTTAGAAAAAGTAAAAACATTGGACATTAAAAAAACCAAATAAAAAATTTAAAACCATAAAGAGCATAAAAACAGGTTATAAATACAATATCCATTTAAAAACAACTATTCTGGGTCAGAAAGTTGAATGCAGAAAGTCCCGGTTTAATCCCTGGTATCTCCAAGTTAGGTCTGGGACAAAAACTTTGTATGAGAACCTGGAAAGTTGCTAGCATAACCCCCTTGCTATGATCGTTTGGAAAACAGGAAGCTGCCCCACGATGTTTCATTCTTTTGCGGCAGTAGACAACACGGGGACGCTTTGGAAATGGAAACAACTTCTGAAATTCAGTTCTGAGTATCTCTCTTCCATCTTTTCCACTAAAGCTTTTCTGGAAAGACTTTATATGGTTTCATGGGAAAGTGATACATTTAGAAAATGAATTTTGTTCCTGATTTGTATGCATGTGCATTTTAGAGAGCTAGTGTGGTGTAGTGGTTAGAGTGTTGAACTGGGACTTTGGAGACCTGGGTTCTAGTCTCCACTCAGCATGAAGCTCACTGGGTGACTTTAAGACCTCCATCACACCTAATCCCCCCTCTGGTTTGCCTC
The DNA here is from genome assembly GCA_029215795.1 of Anniella stebbinsi. Taxonomy (NCBI): domain Eukaryota; kingdom Metazoa; phylum Chordata; class Lepidosauria; order Squamata; family Anniellidae; genus Anniella; species Anniella stebbinsi. Next base: position 30,269,521 of record JARDYH010000007.1, read on the forward strand.
CGCGCTTTTTTACCTCTGAGGCAAAGGCGTGTCAAGCTTATGATCCCTTTCACCTGAATAGCTGCTCTTTTGCTCCTTTGCTCTTCCACTCCACTCCACTCCACTCCGCCCCTCCCCTTCTCTTTCTCCCTCCAGTCAGGTCCTGGCAGATGAGCACTTCAACCAGACCACCTGTCTGCTGGGCAAAAATGGAACGACCCTTTAGTCTGGCTCTTTGGGGACATCGAGGGAGTACAATCCTGTCTTTGCAGGGATGCAGGCATTGTTTTTAAAAAAGGCTTTCGAGCCTGGGATGCAAGGTTTGGGTTTTATATTGAGGCTTGGAGCCAGCTGCTGGGAGAGATCACTTTTCCCTGCCAGGGCCTGATGCAATCCATTCAAGCCCCCAGTTGTTTTAAAACTACACGGAGTCTTAGGGCATGTTTAATGCGCTTAGGGAAAATAATCCAGACTTTTTGCATTCTAGGAAAGGCTGGGGAAGAGGCAGGGTGTCAGCAGGACTGGCACGGTGTCATGTGAGTACTGTGCTGCAAATCCGCACACCAGGCAAGGCGAGAGGGCACTCAATCGCTGGTGTGATGGAGCTCTACATTCACATTAGCTTGTTAATGGTTTAATACATTTTTAAGCTGTGTAAATTATTGTTTTATCTGTACACTGCCCTGAAATCCCAATGATATAGGGTGGGATACAAATGTTTTGAATGAATGAATGACTAAAATAAATAAATAAATAAATAGCAACTGAAGTTGCCACAATTTATAAAATATATCAACACACACACACACACACACACACACACACCACAAAGGCAAATGTAGGGAAAGGGACCTCCAAAAAAACCCAAGGGAATGTTCCCGGTAAACAGGAATAAAAGCATAAGAACAGAATAAGAGCTGTGCTGTGTGAAACCAAGGTCTATTTAGTCAACAGCACCCTCATGCCCATGTTCTCCAGAAACTGGTGTACATAGGAATACTGCCTGTGATGATACTGGAGGTAGCACATAGCCATCAGGACTGGTAGCCCCTGATAGCCTTTTCCTCCAGGAATTTATCCACCCCCCATTTAAAGCCATCCAAATGGGTGGCCATCACTCCATCTTGTGGTAGTGAATTCCATAGTTTAACTCTGTGCTGTGTGAAGACCATCCTTCCTTTGATCTGTCCTGAATCTCCCACCAATCAGCTTCATGGGATGAGCCCCTTTGGGTTCTAGTATGATGGGAGAGGGAGAAAATGGTCTCTCTATCCATTTTCTCCACACTGTGCATAATTCTGTACACCTCCATCATGCTTCCCTTGACACACCTTTTCCTTGAGCATAATAATCCCAGCTATTGAAATGGAATAGCTGACGTGTACCTTGTCCTGGGCCTGGTAAGCTCTCGGGAGGAGCAGAGGGCAGTCATGGATTCAGGGTGTTTCTGTCCCCTGGTTGGTGCTGCCACTCTTACGGAGCCTATCTTTGGAAGCAGGTCAAGAGGGCAGGGGGCATCTGGACTGTCTCAGAACATCAGAAGAACTCTGCTGGGTCAGATCAAAGGTCCACTTAGACCAGCGTCCTGTTTCCGACAGGGGTCAGCCAGATGCTTCCGGTTTGAAAATAACTGCTTTTCCTTTTCCATGGTCCGAGTTGGCGGCCAGCAATAAAGAGCAACGCTGTGCCAGTGGTTAAATCTAAAACCCAAGCTATGGGCAAGCCTAAGAGCTAGACCAAGAGTTGGCAACTTTCTTTTTTTTCTGTCCAGGGTTGCATTCCCTCATGGGTAATCTGAGCCAAATGTGGGTGGTGCTCACTCCTCTCTCCTTCCTTCCACCCTCTTTCCCTTCTCACGTTCTGCCCAGCAAGCTGCGTGGGGAAGGGTCTGATTGCTCTCGCCAGAGAGTTGAGCTGGGATCAGTCTTCACGGTGCTGAGTTGGTACCGCTCCGTCGCCAAACTCTGCGGTATCTCTGGTGCAGGGTGGCGGCAAGTGATCTACATGAAGGGAGGCAGTGCAGGCTTTCCGGTGGGCATTAGGCTGCCAGGGCCACTCCCCTGCCCGGTGTCCGGGCAGACGGCGACCAATCAGGGGTTGCCATCTGCCCAGCTATGCCTCTGCCAAATCTCTGGGCTGAGGATAGACGGCAGATGTGCCATGCTCACCTCGCTCTGGAGAAAAAATCGGGGTAAGTCCCTGCCTTTGTTTTCTCCGCAGCTGTGCCAGAAAGCCCCAGGTTGGCTGCGCAGTGGCTGCTGTGTCGTATAATCGACACTGTGCCACCGCGCACCCACCCCCTGGCTTTCTGTGTGCTTAGACAGCCCTTTAGTCACTTCCAGAGGACTTTTGAAATGAGGCAGAAGGCTGTAGGTTGCCCGCCCCTGAGCTAGGCAAAGAAATTAGGACACCCAGAAAGCTGCCTCTCCCCGATCTACAGAATCCAGGAGCTTTTGAATTCATGGGCAATGTGGTCTAAATTAGAACATGCTCTCCCGTAATGCTCTTCAGGAAGTCGCTGAGAATCAAAACCTTTTGACTTCCCCCTACCCCTATCCCCACCCCTGGAACTTTTTTCGTTATTATTAAAAGAAAACAACTTTACTTAGAAAGAACATCCAGGGAATGTCATTAGCATCCAAGCACTTCACTTCCTTCTTCTGCTTGAACTTTTGGCCTCCCTTTGTTCTGCTGTAGACTAATTAACTGAGCTAGCTTTGCACAGCTTGTAATCACCCTCAGTTTGATACAGTGATGGTTTTGAGCAAACATTACCGAGCTGTAGGCTGACCAGATAAAATCCAGGTCAGGGCTCATGTAACTTTAACAGTTGTAGAAAAAGGGGAATTTCAGCCAGTCATTTGTATGCAATTAGTTCCTGGTGAAATTCCCTCTTCATCACAACAGTTAAAGTTGCAGGCACTATCCTAGAGTGACCATATACAAAAGAAGGCAGGGCCCCTGCAACTTTAACTAATAATAATAATAATAATAATAATAATAATAATAACAATTTATTTCTTACTCGCCTCTCCGTCTGGATCGAGGCGGGGAACAACAACATGATAAAATACATAAAACCGTTGTGATGAAGAGGGAATTTCACCAGGAACTAATTGCATACAAATGACACTGGCTGAAATTCCCTTTTCTCTACAACCGTTAAAGTTACATGAGCCCTGACCTGGAATTTATCTGGTCACCTTGCCGAGCTGTTAGAGTTGGCTCCATCGTGCCCTCCCTGCCTGAGTGAAGGCTTGCCCGCTGGCACTCCTCGGCGTGGCCCCTGCCATGGTGCACCCCTTTAGACTCCTGAGAGAGGGATCTGTCCACTCCATTCCCCTGAGGGTGTGTGTGTCCCATAGCAGGGGGTGAGGCAGGCTTATAATGGCCCCCGTGGCTACTTTGCTTCCCTGGGGTTCAATTCCAACTGTATGGGCTGCAAAGCAAAGTGCTGTGATTAGTCTGTCCCAGTGGCTGAAGATATGACTGCAGGCTATGACAACATGGTTGCACCTCTACGGTGTACACCTCTATGGTCCACTTATGAGAGTAGATCAAGAGCTGTTCAGCATATGGTTTTCTCATTTTGATAGTTAATATCTACTAACCCCCCTCCCCCCAGCACTTTTGTAACCATTATCTATGCCCTGGGTAGCTGGTGGAGACCAGAAATCTCTTGATTTGTTTCCCTTGGAATGCAAGGGGTATCACTTTGCTAACAAGCTGCTAAGCTTCTTCCGTGTACAGCCCTTCCTTGAAAAGGACCAGCAATGGTGCTCTCTCTACCAAAGTTTCAGCATGGCTGGATTAAGGCCATGATGGCCCCTGGGACCAGCAGGCTATACTGGGCTCCCTATTCTGCCTCCAACATTGAATTCACACAAGACATTTGTACACACACACACAATCGAATAATGCTATATTGTGTACAACAAACAACAGAGAATTCCTGTCATTACATATCTGAGCCGAAATCATCTCTTGCATTTTCCCAGGAGCAAAAAGCGAACACCTCTTCCATTTTATAGAACTTCAATAGGAGCAGAAGCTCCCATTTATCACTTCCCCTTTTACAGCCTACAGCACAGGAACCATAAACGCACACAGGAATTCTCCCATAAACACACCCACATGCACACACCCACACAGATACTACTGAAAGAGACACATGGCTTACATGGAAGCAAAAATCCTGCACCCTGAGTGGAGCCTCTTCTTCCGGAACCTTTGTGGGATTACAATCAACACAATACATGTGCTTTCCCCCTTGGGGGGGCATTTGTTTGGTGTACAATTTCCATATGTTCCATTTAAACAGCCAGTAGATGGGGCTGCAATATTCCAGAAATATTACTGCATTTTTGGCAAGTTAAAAAATGGTGGATTAAAGCTTAAAAACGACGGGAGAGGCACTGGTAGTTGACGGCATCGTGAAAAGGACTCACAAACTTCTGTCAGGAGTGCATGATAAAGGCCTCCTGAGAATTGCCTGGCAGACTGTCTCACCGACTCATTTGGACATGAAAGCAAAACAGGGCAGGAGAGAGACACAGAGTCACATGGAGAGAGACATTTTGCTGCCTGAGCAGGGCCAATAAATGCCCCCCCTCACTGCTCGCTGCATGACCTTGGACCAGTCACTACTTTTTAGCACAACATACCTCACAGGATTGTTGTGAGGATAAAAATGGGGAGGCCTTTATGGAGGAAAGGCAGAATATAAATGTAATGAAATAGAATAAAAATAGATATACTAGAAAAACATAATTCTCTTACACTATATCCTATGTATGACAACTTAGGATGGGGGAAACCATTGTGTTTAACCACACTTACTCTCAGGTAATTGAGCACTGAATTGTAACCTAAACCCCCCTTCCTTCCTTCCTTCCTTCCTTCCTTCCTTCCAGCTGCTGTAAGGCACAGCAACTGGAAGGAAATACTTATAGACATGGTCCTTTTTATTATTATTTGAAAGCTGGGAATCTGGGCACCCTTGGGTGCCGCGCTGGGGGGTCTGAAGCCAGGGCTGACCCAAAACATTTAGCCACCTGAAGCAAAGGATAAGATGGCACCCCCTTCCATGTACAAACGCCAAGTGGACAGGCAGTTGAATCATTCTCCAGTCCCGGCAGTGGGGACTGCACACCCTCCACCGCACAGGAAGTGGCAAGGCTAACTTAGGGGGCACAAAGCAAGCTGCATGATACACAACTCTGACCTCCAATACCTTGCTGCCGCCTCGGAGTATCTGCCACCTGAAGCAGTTGCCTCACTCTGCCTCATGGTAGGGCTAGCCCTCGCTGCAGTCCCCTCAGACAAAGGGTTAAGCGGGCCGTGGTTTTCACATAGCTGAGGTGGGTCCTTTTCAATTTGCGGGGCTCGGGCATCTAGGGTGCAAGGCAGGTGAGCATCCAAGATGAACACAAAAAAAAGGGGAGAAAAGTCTCAGGATGCTGTAGACAAGCAACTGTCTAGTTTGCCTCAATGACTGGGCCTTCCTTGATACCTGTGTATAGCCAGCATCTCTGCTTGAACAAATGCTTCACCAAGGATAATCAGGAAAACAGAAATCTGAGCCTTTGGATGCTTGGGGTAATGTGGTTATGACTCAGCCAACACGCGGGGCCTCAAACCGCAGTGAGCAATAATGACTGTACTCGCTGGGTAAAGAGAAGGAGGGTGGAACTACAAGATAATCTCCACAAAAACGTCCTCTCAATCTGTGCCTGCTGAAGTTGTGCAAATTTATTCCTTTCTTTAAAATATTTATACACCATCCTTCTTTTGACTCGCTTTCAAAGCAGTTTACAACAACATAAAAACACGATACACAGCAGTGGAGGCAGGGCCGGCCCTACCATTAGGCAGAGTGAAGCACTTGCCTCAGGCGGCAGAGGCTGGGAGCGGGCAGCAAGATGTTGGAGGAGAGATTGACCCTGTTCAGAGATCCTGGCCCTCCTCTGTGTGACAACCTTTCAAGTATTTGAAGAGTGCTATCATGTCTCCCCTCAGTCTTCTATTCTCCAGGCTAAACATGCCCAGTTCTTTCAGTCTCTCCTCATAGGGTTTTGTTTCCAGACCCTGGATCATCCTTGTTGCCCTCCTCTGAACCCCCTCCAGCTTGTCTGCATACTTCTTGAAGTGTGGTGCCCAGAACTGGACACAATACTCAAGAAGGGGCCTAACCAGTGCTGAATAGAGGGGAACCAGTACCTTGCGCGATTTGGAAGCTATATTTCTATTAATGCAGCCCAAAATAGCATTTGCTTTTTTTGCAGCCACATCACACTGTTGGTTCATATTCAGCTTGTGATCTACAACAATTCCAAGATCCTTCTCGCTTGTAGTATTGCTGAGCCAAGTATCCCCCATCTTGTAACTGTACATTTGGTTTCTTTTTCCTAGGTGTAGAACTTGGCATTTCTCCCTATTAAATGTCATTCTGTTGTTTTCAGAATAGAATGTTTCATAAGGGCGGTCCAGCTGGATCAGATCAAAGAGCTATCTAGTCTGTTCCCCACAAGTAGATCCATTGTGTCTCCTTGGCGTTTAATATTCAGGGCTTCGCCATATGAGGCTAAAATCCTGCATCCTTACTGGGGCTTCTGCTTCCGGATTGTTTAGGGAATAAGATTGGCTTCTTTACACAGATGGACTTATGCTTTGATTTGGAGAATACCTTTGTATATGTATCATTTTACAGCCACTAGATGGTGCTGTGGTTATAGTGCGAATCCAGAATTTCACCAGAAAGAATTGCGCTTTGAAGTCGGGTTTCCCCCAATATTTTTGAAAGCAGGATAAAGGTCAAAAAGCACAGGATATGCCCTGGAGGTTGACAATGTCACATAAAGGACCTGCAAACATCCGTGAGTGACCGATCACGTGCATGCAGTAAAAGCCTTTTGTAAGTAAGCTCTCATGCTGCCTCTGAAGCTGAAGGCTCTGAGTGGTCACCATGGCTAATAGCTGTTAATAAATTCATGCTCATTGGGGAATTTGTCTAATCCATTTGCCAAGCCTTTGAGGCTAGGAGCCCTCGTTATACCCTGTGGCAGCAAATCCTTATCGGGCTTTCTTCTTGGGAAGTCTTTCTGGGAGTATGATGGGCACAATATATATGCCTCCTCCTTTCCTCCCTGTCCCTTTTTTAGCCATTCTGGAAATACCCTAGCTCTTCAATGGTGGTGTATATTTTGACTGCATTTTCAGTGAGTTGAATCATGGCAGAATAAAGCTAAAAAACAGTGGGAGAGGCACCGGAGGATGGCAATATTGTGAAAAGGACCTGCAAACTTCAGTAAGTAACCAATCTTGATCGTCCTACATAAGCTCTGTGTGAAGGAGCCCTGCATTTCTTCACCATGTCCTTTAGTAGCATCTACTTGAATCCAGTGGGGGGCTGGTGGCTCTGATGTCAGTGGGGCAGTGAATCGGGTTCAGGTTTCAGTGAGAACTCTAAAGGAGCTATCCAAGGTGCTTTAGGGGTTCTGACTAAAACCCAGGACCGATTCACCGCCTCACTGACATCGGAGCCACCAGACTCCACTGCTTGAAGCAGACCTGATCCATGAAAGAAAGCATTGTGGCTAATGTTTCCCTGCGCTGCTTAGAAATGCTGAATGCAACCCCATAATCTCACACTTCTGCTTCAACTAGGTTTCCCCAAGCTGAGGCCCTCCAGCAGTGTTACACTATAACCCCCATTATCCCCCTACCTACTAATGCCTGAGATTCATGGGTTGGGACATAGTGATTTCACAGGGCTGTCCAAGGGCAACAACGTGACACCTACCCAAGGTCTAGAGATGTTTGCATATGGTAAAGATGTGACTGTGCATGAAAATGGAACCAATCAGGAAAAAACCAAGTTTGTTTTTCATAGGAGGGATCCAGTTTTTCCACTGGGAAAACTGGAAATCTGGGGAAACCTTTGAGGAAATACCCTCTTATTTTCTCTTTCAGAATGACTGGTTTCCTTTGAGTCCTATTCTAAAAATAATCCTGTTGCAGATTTCCTAGATGATGATGATGATGATGATGATGATGATGATGATTTATTACACTTATATACCGCCTTATAGCTGAAGTTCTCTGGGTGGTTTACAAAAATTAAAAAGATTGAGCATTAAAAAGACAATATACAAAATTTAAAACCATAAACATAAAACAGCTATCATTAAAACACTTTAAAACATTTTAACTGTTAAGCCTGGCCATAATGTCAAACCTCAACTTGAGCTGTTAAAATGCCTGGGAGAAAAGAAAAGTTTTGACCTGGCGCTGAAAAGATAACAGCGTTGGCGCCAGGCGGGCCTCATCGGGGAGATCATTCCATAATTGAGGGGCCACCACAGAGAAGGCCCTCTCCCTTGTTGCCGTCCTCCGAGCTTCCCTCGGAGTAGGCACCCGGAGGAGGACCTTTGATGTTGAGCGTAGTGAACGGGTAGGTTCATGTCGGGAAAGACGTTCCATCAGGTATTGTGGTCCCAAACCGTGTAAGGCTTTATAGGTTAAAACCAGCCCCTTGAATTGGACTCGGAAACCTACAGGCAGCCAATGCAATGCAAAATCTCGTGGCCATAATTTGCAATGACCGATGTCCCTGAGATTTAAACTTGCCTCTTCGAGAGTGGACTCCAAAACCTGTGTCCCAAAGACTTGGCAATCCTATTTGGTGATGTGTGGAAAAAATGTCAGCATCCACACACAGTTTTAGTCACGTCTGGTTTGGCTTGAGTATGCAGTGGACAGCAGCCAAACTCTCCGCCTTTGTGGAGCTATTTCAAGGTGCTTGGAGGGGAAGCTGAGCCAGGAAGCTGCAGGGTCCAAATGGCAGACAGGCAGCCTGCTGGATGCCTGAATCAACCTGGAACCTTCCAGCTTCTTGAGCCACGTCTTCAGCTTCAACTGGATTTTTTGTCCATTGTGTTGGAGCAGGAACCAAAATTGGGTAGTGGGTTCAGTAGGGGCAGATAGGGAAATACCTTTTTTTTGGTATTGGACAAGGACAATCTTCTCAGTGGAATGTAAGTAACAACAACAAAAAAGTCTTCCTTTTTTAATTAGGGATACATGAATGCTCATGTGGCATTTTTTCACAATAAGAAAGGTGGAGAGCTCACTTGAAGCATCGTGATATGGTAAGACTGCTAGCCAGGTTCGGCGTCGAAAGTAGGCCTAGTCAGGCACATGTTCAGGGCCCACACCCCAGCTGGGTCCTGCTGACAAGAGGCCCCCGGAGGAGCAAGAGCAGCTGGTGAAAATGGTGATGAGAAGAAAGACTCATTGAGGGAGGGGGGCATTGGGGGTCTCTTGCCCAAGGGCCCTCAAAACCTGGAAGCAGGCCCTCATGTCAGTTCAGCCAGCATCCAATTTGCTAGTAGTATACCTTCTGCTATCTCACAGGTGAGAAATAGGGACTGGCTGCTGCATGGTCCATCTTGGCCTGTGCTGTTAGTGGTCTTCAAAGGTTCCAGGTGGAGGCTGCCTTTTCCAGCTCTACCACCTGAGAGCCTTCTAACTAGAGATGCTAACTGATGCTAGGATGAAAGGCTCATGGTCTATTATTATTTATTATTATTGTTATTATTATTATTAACAATATTTATATACCACTCAATTATCTAACACAGATTCCAGAGCGGTGAACATAAGTATAAACAGTAAAAGAAAGAAGATTTAAAAAGCAAATTAAAATTGTTCAATATAAAAACAAAGGAATGAGGAAAACAGTGGCTAGTCAGTTGAGGAAGGCTTCTTGAAGCAGAGTTGTTTCCAGGAGGTGCCAGAAGCAGCACCTGCCTGACCTCCAGGGGCAGAGAGTTCCACAGAGAAGGGGCCACTTCACTAAAGGCTCTTCTCCTGGTGGATTCCAACCACCAGTAATGACCCATGCCCATTCCTTTACAGGGGTGCAGAGACAGGGATAGAAATGGGGCAAACTTCCTCGGGGGCCCACCAAGGTGACGGACCCCAACGTATTGGCCCATTTAGCCTAAAGTCGATGGGCAAACAGGGAAATGCCCATCCAACCTTTGGGGCAGTGACTTACAGCGTCCAATAGGGTGTGTATTCCCAGAATTCCCTACAGGTGAGTTGGAGTGGTGCATTGCTTCCTTGACTGAGGATTGAAAGTTGAGATAAGCAACAGCCCTGAGTGAGAGGAAGGGGAACTGGGCCCAAACACCCACTGAAAGATTACATGCTACAATCTATAGCAGCCTTCTCCCAACCTGGTGCCCTCCAGACAAGATCAATGTCAAGGGTAAGGATGATCAGGCACCAGTCAAGGGCCCACTGACAAGACCCACTCCCCTACTGGACTTCTTCCTCTTTACTATTGCAATCTGATGATCTGTTTTCGCTCCAGCCCATAGGGTGACCAAAGGTCAGGATTTCCCCGGATTTGTCCTGGTTTTTGTTCTATCCTGGGTGTCCGGGGGGATTTTCTGTAATTTTCTAAAATTGCCTGGAATGACACACTGTCCCCTTTAAGGCCACCATTAGCATGGCAAGGGGAATGACATGCTTTCTGGAGGTGCATCATCCCCCCCCCCACTGTATTGGACTACAGATGTGTTGGCTGGCTGGGGGATGCTGGGAGTTGCTCTTGATGGTGTCCCCTGGGAACGAAGAGGAGAAGACGGCTAGCCAATAAGCCACTGAACTGCCTCTGGGTATCTCCTCCAAATAGGGTGGCCATATGTCATGTTTTGCAAGGGACAATCCTCTATCTGCCAGAGAACTGTCCCCTGTTCTGAAAGCATCCTTGACTTGATGGGTTGTCCAGTCAAAGTCCAGTTCTCTCCATGCTGGCTGCGAGGGGCAGAGAAAGGAATGGGGGAGCTTGGAACCCGGGCTCTGAGGTCGGAACAGGGTCTCTGACCTCGGATCCAGGAATCCAAACTATCTACAGCCATGCAGTTCCATGTGGATAGGTGGCACCCTCCAAACTCTTTGCCTCCATGCTCCAGCCACCCTGCATTCTGCTAGATGGGTGATTTAGTCCATCTAGCAGCAGCACCACCAAGGGGGAGGGAAGGAGGCTGGGGCAGCCATAGGGTACATAGTATTGCATCTGCCCTTGTTTCCTCCCCTCTCTGCCCCCAGGAAGGTCCCCCATTCCCCCATCTCCTAGCTCGGTTTTCCAAACCCAGAGAGGAAGCTGGCGCAGGTTTCTCTGCACTGACCACAAGGGGGCAGGAACAGGGGGCATGGTTTCCTGGCGCTGAGGTCAGAGCCCCGTCTCTGTCCTCTGAGCTGGGAAACCAAACTATCGCATGCCCCCCTCCAAGAGACATAGGCTCACTCCCTCTGAAAACAAATTAGTCTAGATTATTCATTATTAACAACCTTTATACACTCTAAGCACAGTACATTTGGTGGGTGTTTTAAAAGTTAGGAGTATAATATTTTAAGGTTTAAAGATAGTGGTTTTGACGGGAGAGTTTAGAGAGAACTGAGATTAGACAGAAGCTTGGAAATAATTTGTTGGCATCTACAAATTATTTGAGTTATGTAGCAAACAATAATATGGAGGGTAATTTGAAGACTGGGCTATCAGATTCCAAAAAGTTGATTTTTAAAACTGAAGAAAAGAAAAGCCTAGTTTGTAAGATTTATGACATTCTTTTGGAGAAAGAGGGAGGTCTAGGTAATAAATCAAACGGGGGAAAACCACTTGAGAGAAACTCTCACTGAGTCAAAGCAGCAATTCATTTTTACTAATTGTATTAATATTAAAGAGAATTATTATAAAGTTCTGTATCATTGGTACTTCATCCGAGCACATTAATGTAAGTTCTATAAAAATGGTAAAGGGCCGTGTGGTGAGGTGCAAAAGGGAATGGCAAATATTTGGTGGCCTTGTCCCAAAATGGTTATCTTCTGGAAAAAGATCAGTTATATCATTCATTTACAGACCGATTCTATGGTCTCCCACCTTGACCCTATGCCTCGCAGCCAGTGCAGTAAGCTCTGTGGTGGGTTCCCTTTGGAGATCCCGTTAGGAGAGTGGGGGTGGGTGTTAGCGGGAGGTTAGGGAAGGAGAGAGACTGAGGATCCACTGTATCAAAATGCTTCTCAAGCAATAAGGATGGCCAATTCCACTAGATGGACTCAGAGACAGTGGAGGCTGGTGGCTCCGATGTCAGTGGGGTGGAAAATCCACTCTGGGTTTCAGTCAGAACTCTAAAGGAGCCATCCAAGGTGCTTTGCATCTTGGATAACTTTTTTAGTGTTCTGACTGAAACCTGCTGCTCAGAGGTATGTCTAGTGGGAAATGCTGAAAACGAAGATGGGGGGGGGGGGAATCCTCTTCCTTGCTCCTCCAGCCAGGCTGGCAGACAGCAGCCCAGTGGGGTATTGGTTACTTGGAATTCTCTGAGATAGGACACTTCCATCTAGCAGGGGACAATCCAGCAGCTGTACCCTTAAGCCGCAATCCCATGCATGGTTAGAGAGAAAAAAGCCCTACAACTCCCAGCATGGCTAGCTGAGGCATACTGAGAATTGTAGGCCCTTTTTTCTGTCTAAACTTGCATAGGAATGTACCCTGAATGACTGTATATATGATATCATTGCTGTTGTTTATGCGATTAGGTTATGTCAAAGAGGAAGTACTATGAACTGGTTTGGCATTTATTGACAGCTGCAACAATGTTTATTGCCACAAAGTGAAGAAGTAGTGAAGTTCCGGCTGTACAAATGTGGTTTTATGAAGTATTGTATGTTACAGAAGTGTCAAATATGGTCAAGTACTTTCAATTAAGAGAAAAAGGGAAATGGTCAGGGAAATACTAAGAAAAATAGTGTCCATTTTTGACTTATGGAGAAGAGACTTAAGTCCCATTCATTTCAATGGGTTTGCTCTAAGTAGGACTTACATTGGACATAAGCAATGATAATCAGAAAACAAACAAATCAAGAAAATAATCATCACAAATAATCTAACATTAGGAACAATCATTAAAGTCTTCAACATGAGCCTGAACGTCATCAGGGTTGGTGCCAAAAGAAGCAATTCCTGGATGTTGCCAAAACATGTTTAAAAGAAGCATTAGCCGTATTGTACTGTCAGCACTTAGCCAAACGAGACAATCCCATATTAAAGAGATGCTGCAGTGTCCAATAGACATGAAGCAAAAGGGTTTGCTGAATAAGATGCAGTCTAAGGCTGCCTCTACAAGAGGCATTTAAAGCTCTTTCAAGGCGCATTAAAACATTTACCTCTACAAGAACAGAGCGCAAATCGGGCGTAGAGGTGCGTTTTCTCTCCGATTATGCGCATTATCGAATGCGCGTTAAATAGCGAGTTTTATTTTGCTCCTGCCGTTAAAGTGCATTTTGACTATGTGAACAAGCGATTCTCCGCATAAACTACTTGTAAAGCGCATTTGAAACAACCAGTAAGGTCACCTGTTGAGTGCTCAATTACCTCCTGCATACAAGCATTTACGATAAAGCGCTTCAGCGATTATGTGCATAATCGGCTAACCAGGCGTCAAACGGAATCCATCTAGAGGGGGTCTAAGATCCAAAGGTAAACGCCAAAGCGGCGATCCACTCATCTGGCATTTCGTGGTGGTTTCTCAAATTCACAGTGGTTTCTCAAATTCCCAGATGCCCCCATGGGTCCAAAAATGTGGCTAGCACGGCTTCTTTAAATGTCAATTGTACCTGTGACTTTATTGATGGGCTAGGCAAGGCAGGGTAGCTTCTTACAAAACAATTGGGCAGAACAGCGCTTGCACATTTTGCCTGATATCTCTGGTTCTACAAGGGACTAGATGAGACTTGCTTTTGGAAAGAAAGAAAAAGAAGAAAAAAAGAGAAAGCTGAGAATGCAGACCAGCTAGTGGGGCAAACTGGTACTTGCGTGGCATGGCTTGAATATGGGTATGACCTGGCCCTACTCAAAAATGTCTGTTTTCCAGGACTCTAGAAAAAGAAATTAAGGGTGCAATGCTATGCATGTGTACAGAAAAAAAAAATGCCACACTCCTACAACCTCTGGGGAATGCTGGGAATTGTAGGAACTTTTTATATGTTATATATCGTTACATTAATATACCGCCCCATAGCCGAAGCTCTCTGGGTGATTGCATGTTTACAACAGAAATATCACAAAAATATTCAACAATATACTAGACAACGATATCACAATAATACTCAAAAATATACTAAATACAAGTTTACAGCAAAACAGAACATATAAGAAAAAACCCACAACTTAGTTGGAATAACATCTCTCCCTCTGAAGCAGTTCACAATTACTGTTCTAATAGTAATTTCTTTTAGCTGCCTTCTAAGAAAGCAGAGGGCATGATGCTAAATCTTAATCCTGCAAAAGCATTCCTACATGAAGCTAAAGCAATAACTGATTTCTGATTATCTTACCTGATACATGGATACGATCTGGAAAATCTAGGATGATTAACATATCAGTGAGAAAGTCTTTTCCAAACACAAAAAGACTTAACTGCGATTTGGACATGAGCTTGATCATAGTTAGTTGGGTGACCATATTTTTGGAAACTAAAAAGGAGGACAACATGGTCAGCCCCCAAGGAGGCATCCCCACCAACATGTCTGCCTCCAGGGGACATGTCCAGCATTAAGGGGGGGGGGTGCCCATATAGCCTTGGTCACATGTCTGATTTTACAGCACACAATCAAGACAAATCTGTTCTACACAACATCTTAATGTTAAAATCACTGAAATAACAAGTGAAACATCCAACGTATCTGAAATTAACCTCACTCCTACTTTTGTAGCTTTTGCTGTACTTTGTTGCTATACTCTGTGTGACACAAACTCCTCTTCCCTCAAATATCTTTTCAGATTGTATACTCACTCTGCTGCAAGCTGCTGCTTAACATGGTTAGTTGCCGGCCAGCCGGCTGGCTTTTTTATTTTTAAAGTTCAATATTTTTTTGAAACTTGTATATGATTGTCACAGCTTTCTCTGCTTTTAACGTTAGGGTGGGTTTTGTGGGCGGCGGACACTACTTTGCCCATGTCACACTTCTCACTTCTATGCATTAGCTTCTCAGGGCTTGTGCGTTGGCAGCAATTTTCAAATCCAGACTTTGAACTCCTGTCTAAATCCTGCACAAACATACAACTCTGACCTTCTTTCTAATACCCTGCATTGTCTTCAGTCTAAAAGATATGCCAGCCAGACAAAGCCACAAATCTATCTATACTGGACTGAAACTTTTGTGCTTGACCATTTAAAGAGATAATAAGCAGCACATCCAGTGGTGCATGAAATGTACCAGGAGCCAGTGAGGTTGTTGTTACGTGCTCCCTGTAACTGGTCCCAGTCGGCAGTCTGGCTACAGCATCCTGGACCAGCTGTAGCTCCTGGATAGCTTTCAAAGGCAGCCCAACACAGAACACATGATAATAAACCAGTAAAACTTTGTATTAAGTCCTACTGGCAAAGCAGACATTAAAAATAGACCTGGCTGTAATGGGTTTTAAAGTTGGTGGGTTGTATATTACAGAATCAAACATTCTGCTTCCTAAACACATTTTAAAGTTTTACTTAAACAAAAAGCCTTTTCTACAGAGCTCTCTCAGGCAGCAGCCTCTCTCTCCTCAGGCCAGAAACAGTGGGTGATGCCCTTAACTACTTCCTGGCTCCTCCCAGGAAGCACAACCCATTCAGGCTGAGCCCTGTAGTTCTTTTATATTATTACATATTTGCTGGTCTTGTGATGTAATAAAATTTTACTTACTTACATAGAGTAAGGGTGGAGAACAGGCCCGGTCATATTGTTAGGCAGAAAAAAGCAGTCAGGCAGCAGATGGGAGGCCGCAGCAGGATGTTGGAAGAGAGAGCTGTGTGCCGCATGCCCTGCACCCCCTAAGCTAGCCTGCTGCCTTCAGGCACAATGGAGGTTGCTGTTGCCTAACCCTAACCCCAGAATTGAAGTAAGGTTCAACTGCCAGTCCAGTAAGCTTTTGTACACGTAATGAGTGCAGTTGCCATCTTGGTCTTCACCTCAGGCAGCAAAGTGTCTTGGGCCATCCCTGGTGGAGAAGCCATTAGTTGATGGAGATAAGGGATACCAGGCCACCTGGAGCTGTTACAGGGTGGCCACATGTCCCCTTTTATAGTCCTCTGTTCGAAGGACTGCCCATGGGCCATCCTCTGTTTCAAGGTGTCCTGTATTGGAAGGACTCCTGTTCAACTTGGTTTTAAAGATAAACTTGGGTGACCAGATTTTGAGAATCAAAATCCCGGACCCCCCCCCCAAAACAACCCCCCCCACTGCACGGCCCCCCCATGCCGCGCCTCCCCCCCCCGTGCCATGCCGCCCGCCCCGCGCTCCTTACCTGCTGGGGCGTCGGCTTCCCTCCGGTGCTCGGAATCTACTGAGAAACAGGCTTCGTGGCCTGTCTCTCAGTAGATTCCGAGCACCGGAGGGAAGCCCCAGCAGGTAAGTGCCTCGCGCCCCCCCACCCCCTGCCCCGCACCCCCGTGCCGCCCCCGCGCCGCCCCCCACCCACCCCGCGCCGCCCCCGCGCCGTTCCCCCCCCGCACCGCGCACCCGCGCCGCCCCCACCCGCCCCGTGCACCTGCCCCGTGCACCCGCCCCGCGCACCTGCCCCGCGCACCCCACCCACGCCGCGCCGCGCTGCCCGCCCCGCGCTCCTTACCTGCTGCTGCTGGGGCGTCCGCTTCCCTCCGGTGCTCAGAATCTCCTGAGAAACAGGCTTCCTGACCTGTCTCTCAGTAGCGCGCTGAGTGATGACATCATCACCCGGCGCGCTACTGAGGGACAGGCCGCGAAGCCTGTTTCTCAGTAGATTCCAAGCACCGGAGGGAAGCAGACGCCCCAGTAAGTGCCTCGCGCCACCAGCCTCCTGCCACCACCGCGTGACCCCCCGCCGCCCCCCGGTTGGCCCGGATCGCCGCAGGGCCATCTGATCACCCTTTTGGGGGGCTAAATTTCCGGATTTGGCCCCCCAAAACAGTTTTTCCGCCCGGATGCGGATTTGCTCCCCATTTCCCAGGCATGTCTGGACAAATCCGGGCGTCTGGTCACCCTAGATAAACAACCATCAGAACTGTTGCCCATCACCAGTTAGCATGTAAACAGCAGACTGAGCAGGTGGGCACACCTGTCACCTGATCACAGCCTTCAGCACTATGATGACAACAACAACAACAACAACAATTCTTTCTAAATTTTCATCAATCTATTCTTATTTGAAAATGCATTTTATAATCAGGGGACAGCCAGACAGGCATATTCATAATTACAGATGTTCATTATATTATTTTTTTACTTTAAAAATATATTGTCCTGCTCTGGCTGAATCAGATTCAATGTTAGAAGAAATTACAGTGCAATTCAAAAGGCCAGTCAAGAAAGCAGCAAATGGTCAAGCACAAAGGTTTCAGTCCAGTATGGGATCAGGCTAAAGCAGGATGGTCAAGATACAAGCAATGGCCATAGCACAGTGTTACCAGGCAAGTAGGTGTTTTTCTGGAAACCACCTTCTCACTTCTGGGGAGAGAGGTTTGAGGTGCAGCCAAGGAAGAAACAAATAACAGTCCAAAAAGCAGAGTCAAGCAAGAGTCCAAAGATCACCATCATGGAAATAAGATATAAGGGATTGGAACTGTTCCAGGAATAGTTAACCCCAACTGAAGCCATATATGGACAGAGCTTCCTGAACCACACCCAGGGCTCAGCTGCAGGGTGTTACAGGCCCTCCGGCAAACAATCTCTTATTCAGAAGGAGGGCCTTCCTCCCAAGGGAGTGCTTTCCCCTGAGGAGTCCTCTTTTGTAGTCAAGCACTTCTTCTCAAAGGAGTCCTGCTGGCCTGTTTCTTGAGGTGATGATGCTCTTGGGGGCTAAGTGGCAGAACTCTCCTCCTCCTGTGGGGACAGACCCATGGTCATTTCCCTTGAGGGCCCAGGCTCCCAGAGATCTCCTGATGTGAGCGGCTCCTTGGCATTGTCTGTCTGTCCTTGGTGGGTAATGGGGAGGATTCCTCTTGTGGGAAAATGACAATTTCCTTTTCTGCAACAAAATGATGCTTATTCCCAAGTGAATGTGCTTAGGATTAGGGCAGTGGAAGCTGGGTCCATTTTATTCCTGTAGTCATGATGAAATTATGATTTAAGGGAGTTCAAAATGAAAATTGCACATGCAATTTCTTTTTGATCAAGGTGGCAAACAGGGTTTTATCCCTCTAATGTTTCAGGAATGTAGAAGCCATTGTAAAGCATGGGATGGTTGAGCGGTCAGGGAGAAATGTTAGCAGTGAGCTTTGCAAATGAAGTAATGCACAAGACAATCTAAAGCCTCCCACTCCCCTGTGACCACTAGAAGACCATTAAGTTCAGGGTCTAAAATTCAATAGCTGAACCATTAGACGAATGGCATGCTTTGCTTCAGCCCCTTACATTTTATAGCATATTATTTGAGGCAGCTGGCTGCTAGAACCCTAAGCATATAAGAACATAAGAATAGCGCTGCTGGATTAGACCAAGGGTCCATCTAGTCCAGCATTCTGTTCACACATTGACCAACCAGCTGTTGACCAGCAACCCACAAGCAGGGTTAGATCTAGACTTCCATCACACCTAATTTCCCCCCCTGGTTTGCCTCCACGTTTTTTTTACCAGCGCGTCAAGCTTATGATCCCTTTCACCTGAATAGCTGCTCTTTCACTCCTTTGCTTCTTTGCTCTTCCACTCCACTCCACTCCACCCGCCCCGCCCCTCCCCTTTCTCTCTCCACTCAGGTCCTGGCAGATGAGCACTTCAACCAGACCGCCTTTCTGCCTGGCAAAAAGGGAATGACCCTTTAGTCTGGCTCTTTGGGGGCATCGAGGGAGTACAATCCTGTCTCTGCAGGGATTCAGGCATTGTATGATTTATTATTATTATTTTTAAAACACTTTCGAGCCTGGGATGCAAGGTTTGGGTTTTATATTGAGGCTCGGAGCCGGCTGCTGGGAGAGATCGCTTTTCCCTGCCAGGACCTGATGCAATCCATTCAAGCCCCCAGTTCCTTTAACACTACACGGAGGCTTGGGGCACGTTAAATGCACTTAGGGAAAATAATCCGGACTTTTAGCATTCTAGGAAAGGCTGGGGAAGAGGCGGGGTGTCAGCAGGACAGACACAGCATCATGTGAGTACCGTGCTGCAAATCCGCACATCAGGCATTGCAAGAGTGCATTAAATTGCTGGTGTGATGGAGCTTTTCGCATTACACATTCCATTTACCACATTCATAGTGTTTTTTCCTGCTTTTATTCCACATTATCTGAAATACCGCAACAAATGCCATTGTGTGTCCTATGAGGTATAAATGCACAGGAGGAATATAGTGTTACCATGATGGGATTGTAATGATTTCACACAAGGTATAAATCTGGCCCTGGACATAAGTGCAATAGCACCCTCCTACTCATGTTCCCAGAAACTGGTGTATATAAGCATAGTGCCTCTGATCCTGTAGGTAGCATATAGTCATCAGGACTAGTAGCCATTGATAGCCTTCTCCTTCCAGAGTTTATCAAACCCACTTCTAAAGTCATCCAAATTGGTGGTCATCACTACATCTTGTGGTAGCGAATCCCATAGTTTAACTATGCACTGTGTGAAGACCTCCTTCTTTCTATCTGTTCTGAATCTCCAATCAGTTTCAGGGGATGACCCCATTGGGTTCTAGTATTATGGGAGAAAAATGTTTCTCTATCCACATTCTCTACACGATTTTGTAGATTTTTATCACATTCATAAATTTTATTGCATATGGCCATAGACCTTTACAATGTATAAAAAAAGTTTAAAAAGAAACCTTTCCCAATACAAAACTTTGATTTAAATAACAATTACAAACTCAACAATGTGTGTATTGTGTGTATGTTGTATGTTTTTGCTGTTTTAATTTTTGTATATTCTTTTTAATTGTTTTAATCCTATGTAAACCACCCAGAGAGCTTCAGCTATGGGGCGGTATACAAATGTAAATAAATAAATAAATAAATAAACAAACAATGACACCTCTATCATGTCTCCCCTTGACCACTTCCCCCCTCCCCCAAGCTAAACAATCCCAGCTGTTCTAACCTTCCCTCATAGGGGAGATTCTCCAGCCCTATAATCGTTTTAGTTGCCTTTGCCTGCACTTTTTCCAACTCTACAATAGCTGGTTTCACACGATACATTAGGCAACGGGGGGGAAATAGCGTACTGACCGTGTGTTAGGTAGGTGGTGCTCCCCACACGACACGTTGCTCTGCCATCAGTTGAGCGGCTGAAAGTTCCGCGTCTATCTTGGTTGCAGCGTCTCCTCCCTCAGTCCTCCAGCCGTATCCCAGCATGTACCGTAAAGTCTGCTGGTTGTATAGAGCAGCCGGGGGGTTTCGGCTGCTCCGGCTGGCAGAACTCTATGCCCAAACGGAATGGTACACGGAGAGAGAGGGGATTGGTTTTGGACGACACTTTAAACAATGGGCTTCGGGCTAAACAACGTGCAAGCCCATTGTTTCTCTCCGTTGCTTAATTGGGCGGAATAGTGTACCGTCAGTTGTGTGTGCGTGGTGTGTAACCCTCCGCACGACATAATAAGCAACACAACTTTGTTGCTTCCTCCCCACTCCGTTGCCTAATGTGTTGTGCAAAACCAGCCAATATCTTTTGTACTCCTCTTAGGGGTGATGATATGCTGCAACATTTTGTTGCAAGTTCCAATTGTTCCCTTTAATAGCAAATACAGGTGGTTCAGTGCCAACAGGACTGGAGGAAATACAGGTCCACTGAGAAACAAGAGAGGGGGAAGATCAGCAAGTTCAGGGGAATCCCGTGGCATGCAGAAGTACGAAACATGAAAGAGGGCATCGTCTGCTTGAACCTCTTGCAAGTTACAGTATCCCAGAGAAAAATATAGCAGGCTGGAACCGTGAACAAAAGCAATCCTGCTGGAGGGATGTATTAGTCCCAATAATGTAGAAATACTTGATCTTGGTTGAGACCATTATCTAATGTACTCAGGGAAGCAATAGCTCAATTCCACCCAAAGCCTTTTGAATGTGTTGGATGGATTTCCTTGTCAGTGAAGAATAGAGGGATCAAAAAGGGAGCAGCCCTGGACTTTCTGGGAAGAATGCTGTATTAAAAGTACTTTGAGATCATGAATAAACTTGAATGTAGCTCAGTGCTAAGCCACCAACTTTGCATGCAAAAGTCTCAGTTTCAGTTTTTGGCAGAGCTGGGAAAGGCCTTGATCTGAAACCCGGAGAACCCCTGGCAAACATCCTGGGTGACAAATCTCCTCCAGAGGGAGGGGCTGAATTGAATTTCGGAGCAGGTCTTGGGTGCTGCGTTCCAGTGGAAGATGGGGCCAAAGTTAAAGGGGGAGAAAGGAATAATAATAAAAAATACCACCTTATTTTAGCTTACAGCTCTTTACTGCCAGTAATTAAAGCCTCGGTTGGAGGGGGCATTTTGACCTTTTAAAATGGGGGAAAAGTCTGCACAATGACCACAACAATATTTAGGTCTGGCTGAGAGTTCACAGTTGTTTTAAATGTATACTGTTTTTATATGTTGTCTGTTTTTATGCTTTTATGCTTTTAAATTTTGTATATCGATTTTTAATGTCCAAAGTTTTAATTTTTGTAAACCGCCCAGAGAGCTTCAGCTATGGGGCGGTATATAAATGGAATAAATAATAGTAATAAAATAATAATAGCCATTACTGAATGCTTTCCATGTCTCATCTCGTTCATCTCGCCAACAACCCTGTGAGATAGGTGGATGAAGCTACTCTTGCCATTTTACAGATTGTGTAAGGCTGCCTCTACAAGAGGCATTTAAAGCTCTTTCAAGGCGCATTAAAAAATTTACCTCTACAAGAACGGAGCGCAAATCGGGCGTAGAGGCGCGTTTTCTGTCCAATTATGCGCATTATTGAATGTGCGTTAAATAGCGAGTTTTATTTTGCTCCGGCTGTTAAAGCGCATTTTGCCTATGTGAACAAGCGATTCTTCGCATAAACTACCTGTGAAGCGCATTTGAAACAACCAGTAAGGTCACCTGTTGAGTGCTCAATTACCTCCTGCATACAAGCATTTACAATAAAGCGCTTCCGAGAAGATGCGCATAATCGGCTAACCAGGCGTAAAGCCGAATTCTTGTAGATGAGGCCTAAAACTGACTGTGGCTGAGAGATGGTCAGTTGCCCAAGTAAATGCAGTTCTTCAGGGACTAGCACATGTCTACCTTGACCCCTTGATCTCTCTGCCGCATCTTTCCAACGGACCAGAGAACCATTAGAAAGTGAACACACAGCATCTATATTGTGTGAGGATTCTAGGAATCGGTTGAAGTGAATGGCAACGGCTTGCATTCCCTCCCGGCTTTCTTAACCAAACAAATGTGGAATATAAATACTTTAAAACGTATCAATATAGGGAATAGGGAATTTGTGGCAAAGATGGCCTCTTTCTTCGTGTCAGCACCAGCTCTACCACAGGACGTGGCTAACCTTTCTGGGAATTGAGCTACGAGTCAAATCCAAAATGTGAGACAGTTGGGGCTGTATTTTTGCCGGGACCCAGCACCACTCAGTTCCAGCATTTGTTTTCAATCCCAGAGATCAGCCCAGGAATGTGTGTGAAGGAAAGACGTACGGGAACTTGAGGAAGGGCAAAGGGCTCCCCGCTCCCCAAATACACAAACTGGAACTACAGAGATCAGTCTGGTTGTGGGGAGATTCGGAGGCTGTCTTCACAGCGTTGGCACTGCTCCACCACCAAACCCTGTGGTATCCCTGGTGTGGGGTGGCGGCAAATAATCCCCACTGGAAGAGGCACTGTGGGCATTCTGGCGGTCATTTGGCTCCCCGGGCCTGCCCCCTCCCTCCCGTGCCTTCCACCCAGGAACATCCCTGAGGCAGTGCCGGAGCAAGGACAGATGGCGGAAGAGCCATGCTGACCTCACTTGGGCTGGAGAAGTTGGGGTAAATCCCCAACTTTTCAGCTTTGGATCTTCAGCTCTTTGCCCCGGGGTGGCTCTGCATCGGCGGCTGCATCATATAACTGATGCAGCATGGATTCGGAGCCACTCTGGAGCAAGACAACACATAGGCAGCACCTAGGGTGTATGAAGGTGGAGGTGTAACAGGAATGGCTGCAGCTTGGAGAACTGCTTTTAAGAGGGAGCGAGAAGAGGGCACCTACCTACCATATCCTGAGTAGAGTGTGTTCAGATGGCCTCTCAAAATTCTCCAGCCTATTTGTGGGCAGAGATATTGAGGGGGGGGGGACAATTTCTCCAAATTTGTCCTAGGGGAAGAGAAGTTCTCTAACACAGTTTCTCACAGAGAGGGCTCACTAGGGGTGGTATGGTGATCATATGGAAAGGAGGACAGGGCTCCTGTATCTTTAACGGTGGTGTAGAAAAGGGAATTTCAGCAGGTGTCAGTATTATGCATGCAGCACCTGGTGAAATTCCCTTTTCATCACAACACTTAAAGCTGCAGGAGCTCTGCCCGCTTTCATATCTGATCAAGAGGGCAGGGCTCCTGCAGCTTTAACCTGTGTGATGAGGAGGGTTTTTCACCAAGTGCTGCATGCGTACGAATGACACCTGCTGAAATTCCCTTTTCTATGGGACTGCTAAAGATACAGGAGCCCTGTCCTCCTTTTCATAGGGTCACCATAGTGTAGCACAGGGTCTTTCTTTTTTCCCCGAAGGGTTTTTGGTTTATGGCACTGCTATTGCAAGCCGCGACACTATCAACTATATTGAGGCTTCCATTTTTCTGAGGCAGAATTGTGAATTTCGTTTTTCTTTTTTAGCTTACCTAATTACTGTGAGGGGGCACCTCCTTTGAATTTCTTTTTGAAAGCAATTCATTGCATCCAGTTCTGGGTACCACACTTCAAGAAGGATGCATAGAAGCTGGAATGTGTTCAGAGGAGGGCAATGAGGATGATCAGGGGCTTGGAAACAAAGCCCTATGAGGAGAGACTGAAAGAACTGGGCTTCGAATACTTGAAAGGTTGTCCTGCAGAGGAGGGGCAGGATCTCTTCTTGAATATCCCAGAGTGCAGGATGTGGAATAATGGGCTCAAGTTACAGGACGCCAGATTCCAGCTGGACATCAGGAAAAACTTCCTGACTGTTAGAGCAGTACGACAATGGAACCAATTACCAAGGGAGGTCATGGGCTCTCCCACACTAGAGGCATTCAAGAGGCAGCTGGACGATCATCTGTCAGGGATGCTTTAGGGTGGATTCCTGCTCCAAGCAGGGTGTTGGACTCGATGGCCTTATAGGCCCCTTCCAGCTCAACTATGCTATGATTCTATAATTCTATTTTCTATCAAATTGAATGAGAATGGTCGAAAAAAATGTGGGAGAAATTTTCAGTACAGCACCAATTCTGTGGCTTTGGACAGGCAGCTGGAAAGGCCAGGAAAACAAACACATTTTATTTTAAAAAAAATTTGTTATCCTGCTCTGTAGCCAGAAAGGCTCCTGGAGTGGTTTACATGCGATCAGTAAAACAATACAGCCCTTGTCCACAGGCTTACAATCTAAGAAGGCACAACAGACGAGGAAGAGAGAGAAGAGGAAAACAATGATAAAGCTTTTCAGCAGCAGTAGTGGAATGGCCCTGCTTCTTCTCTATGGCCAACTGGATGCCCGGCCCAGCTGACAGGCACTGAGTTGGAGAGCAGACAGCAGTACAGTGCAGAAGAGTTAAGCTGTGGTATGTCATGGGCAGGTCGGTGGTGCATCCTGCCCCTTTCCAGGTTTTCCGCAAGCGTGCCCCCCCCCAGGCCACATGCCCCCCTGGTTTGACGGGTGCTTTGACAAAAGGCCTTCTGGTGGGCTTCCTTCATAGCCACCCTTTCCCACAATGCCCCTGACTTAGCATCATCACTCCAGGCAGTGGGCAGTTTAAACGGCGGCTCTTAGATCCAGCAGCATCTTTCAAGGGAGCTCCTGACAGTGAGGATCTTGCCAAGGTGCTGAGGCTCTGTCAACTTTCACAGAACTATTCTTCTGGCAGTTTTTTGTGTGTTCATTTGTTTTTAAATGAAAAAGGGCAGAGAGCGGGGAAGAAGAGGAAAAACAGGCTGCCAGCAAAGGAAAAACAGGTTGCTGGCAAAGGGCAGGGTGGGAGCTTTGCCTGCCATTTGTGACATCCTTAAGATGGTGATTCAGGAAGCTCTTTGTAAATTCATTTGCATTAGGTTGTGCCAAATGCCAAAGGTCTCAGATTTTCACCAAAGCACACTGAGATAACATGACATTAAAAAGCAATGGCTGCTCTCCCTTTTAAAAATGTAAAAGCCATCAGTTATTCTAGCCTTCCCCAATCTGGGGCCCTCCAGATGTGTTGGACTACGAGTCCTAGCATCCCCTGACAGCATGGCTGGCTGGGGGAAGCTAGGCATTGTAGTCCTGCACAACTGGAGGGCACCGGGTTGGGGAAGGGTGAGTTACTCAGTTCTGTCTCTAGCATGAATCGGAAATGGCCGGTGAAGCTGAGGGGCAGAAAGCAGAAGTAACAAGAAGTATGTTAGGCCTGAATAGATTAACAAAGCTGGAGAGATATTTTTGGCAATGCATGAACTATATAGTGAACAGAAGCCAATACGGGAAAGAATAACCTAGGCCAGTTCTACACCAAGCAGGATGTGGTGGTATGAAAGCGGTATGAAAGTGGTATATATATAGGCAGGAGCCACAGCAAGCAGGATATGGTGGTATATAGTATGTGTCAATTTGCCCCAACAGTTGTCAGTGCACCTCAATACCGCTATAAAGCTGTAGTGTGGCTCCTGCCTCTTATATACCACTTCCATCTACACCAAGCAGGATATATCCTGCTTGGTGTAGATCTGGCCTAGTCGGTGGAAGAAATGCTGTTTGGTGGGCCCTGTCAAGCAGTTAAAAAAATATGACAATAAAATCAACAATAAAAATACAACCACCTTTTCCAAAGATCCTGCCCCTCTCCCCTCCTGTAAAGACTGTGAGCTCCATCAGATGAGCGTTTTATTGCACGCTCGTTACTGGGCACTCACGGATTTTCGCAGGACCCTCTAATGACGTCATCTGCCTCCTGCGCACTTCCTGCCCCTTCTAGCCTTCTTTGCGCGACAAAAAACCACCCCAGCAAGTCAGACTCATTTTTAAAGATGGAAGTTGCCGCAATCTCCTGCTGTGTTCAGGAGAAGCAGAGTGATCAAAAACGGCCCACTGAATGAGCCACGTGCACGGTGTTTACTTCCTCTTTCAAAATAGGAAGTCATGAGGGACAAGAACCAATGGTAAGGAAAAGTGATTCCCCCCCCTCCCGTGTGATGACGCTCTCTGTTACCTTTACCCCCCCCCCCCCTGCTCCCATAAAGAAATACCTTTGGTGTATTTATTTCTTACATTTCTATACCTCCTAATAGCTGAAGCCCTCTGGGCAGTAACAACAGTTAATACCATAAAATACAACCTGACAAAACACTGTACGAAACTTTTAGGGATCAATCCTATGGTGCCTGGGAGAATATTCCAGGAACTACAGAATTGCTCAGAAAACCTCTTCTGAGGGTGGACCTTGCAAAGGGGAGTTGGTTGTTCAACGCACCCTCCCTGTCTCCCTTGACCCCTTGCAGCCAGTGGGGAAAGAAGAGGTTGGAAAAGCAGAGGAGGAAGAAAGGGGGAATTCTGATGGACAGGGAGGGGAGGAGATCAGAGAGGTCAGGAGATGAGATCTCCCAAGCCTCTTTCAGCTTCTGTCTAAACATGCATAGGATTGCACTGAATGCGCCTCTGTGTCCGGTGGTGCTTACTCCTAGGTAAGCATACACAGGCCTGTAGCCCTAGTTTTTAAGGGCCGCAGGACAGGACTTTTTTTGCAGCAGTAGCAGACTAGTTGCAGAGCAATCCTAGAGGCCCTTTACTCTGAAGCGAGTCTGTACATCTGAAGAGAGTCTGAAGAGGGTCTCTTGTGTGTGGAAAGCGGCCTTTCCATACACAAATTTTGAGTAAAAGCGATTACAAAACTTTGCAACACACTGTTAAGAACAGACGGTATTAACCAGCCACCAAGGGGGTTGAACACTCAAACCTAAAGCAGGTCCCATTCCGCTCGATGGGCCTTCATGGCCCCAAAGCAAGGGTTCTGTAGGGTTGCCGCCTAGCCGGGTGACTCCTGTGGGATTTGCCAAGGCAAGCCCTATGGAAGCCAGGAGTGATGGAGAGAGGCGCGTGGTCTATGGATGGGCAAGGAAAAGGACCTGCTCTTTATTCTTCCCCAGCCTCCCCCGGGAAGCCCTTGCAAAAGGCCCGGGCCATCCCTGCAGCGGCGGGGGAGCGCGTGGCTCGCCCTCTCCGGTGCCAGCCGGGAAGCCAAACCCGGAAAACAATGCCCTGGAGTTTCCCAGCGGGATTCGCCTGCCAAAGGAGGCGGGAGCGAGCGGGGGAAGGGAGCGGGGGAGGCGGCGGCGGAGCAGCGCCATCCGAGTGAACGGCGGCGCGTTGGCCAGAGCTCCACATGGCGCTGCTGCTGCTGCTGCTGCTTCGGCCGGCGAGCGCGGATCGCCCCGCGGGGCGCGGAGGAAGCTCGGCTTAACCCCCCTCCGCATAAGACCTAGGGCTGCGGGACCATGCGGGGCGCGGCGCTAGCGCTGGCGCTGGCGGCGCTGGGGGTCGCCCGCTGGTCGTGGCCCATGCCGGCGGTAGCAGGTAAGCCCAGCGCGCAAAGCCCGGCCGCGTCTGCTCGGAAGGAGGCCCCCCTAAGTTCCATGGGTCCGACTCCCGAGGCTGCAATCCTGGACCCGCCTCCCTGGGTGTAAGACCCATTGGGCTCAATGGGACCCACGTCTGAGTAGACACGGAGAGGCTGAGATTGCGCGGTTCGAGAGGGAAGCCCCATCGGAAGCAGTGGGTGGTCTCCCCCCCCCCCCCCGAAGTCAGCGACGCATGCCTGGGATTGCAGCCCGAGAAAAGGGGGGCAGGAAAGAGTCCCCCGCTTTTTAACACTTTTTGATCTGTTTCGTTTCTGCTTTGCGTAGTGTAATGTGCTTGTATAGTTGGGGGGGGGGGCGAGTAGAGCTTATTTAGATGTGTTTTCTTAGGCTGACCATATGAAAAGGAGGACAGGGCTCCTGTAACTTTAACAGTTGTAGAGAATAGGGAATTTCAGCCCGTGTCATTTGTATGCAATCAGTTCCTGGTGAAATTCCCTCTTCATCACAACAGTTAAAGTTGCAGGGGCCCTGCCTTCTTTTGTATCTGGTCACTCTAGTATAGTGCCTGCACCTTTAACTGTTGTGATGAAGAGGGAATATCACCAGGAACTAATTGCATACAAATGACACGGGCTGAAATTCTCTTTTCTCTACAACTGTTAAAGTTGCATGAACCCTGTCCTCCTTTTCATATGGTTAACCTAGTTTCCTGTTTCTTTAATGGTGTTTAGTTAAAAACAACGACCCATTTAATTGTAAGCTGCCCTGATAATTTCATTGAAAAGGACTCTTAATGACCATTTCTTCATTATTTATCCAAT
Source organism: Anniella stebbinsi (assembly GCA_029215795.1). Classification (NCBI taxonomy): domain Eukaryota; kingdom Metazoa; phylum Chordata; class Lepidosauria; order Squamata; family Anniellidae; genus Anniella; species Anniella stebbinsi. Next base: position 30,298,073 of record JARDYH010000007.1, read on the forward strand.
TTAGATACTGCTCAACTGGCAGAAGCCCTCAGGGCAGTTTCCAATCATAACCCCTCCCTCCTATTAATCGATAAATAAGCCATAATAATTAATAGATAACTAAAAATAGAGTTTCTAGGGCAGCCTTCCCCAACCAGGGGCCCTCCAGATGTGTTGGACTACAAATCCCAGTATCCCCCAGCCAGGCTGGGGTTTACACAGGGTTTGCCACCATCTCTGTTGTTGGTTTTTTTCCTGCTGTTACTCCTGTGCCTTTAACAACAGCCCACCATCTGTACCTACTCTTCACCCATAGAGGGTCTGTGCTTCTAAATAGGAGATAGATTTAGAGGCAGACCTCAGGCACATGCTTCTAAGGGTGCCTCTACAAGAGCGATTTAAAGCTCTTTCAAGGCGCATTACCAAATTTACCTCTACAAGAGTGGAGTGCAAATCAGGGGTCCAGGCACTTTAAATCTCCGATTATTCGCATTTTTGAACGCGTGTTACATAGCGAGTTTTAATTTACTGCGGGAGTAAGAGCGCCTTAAGTCCGTGTAAACAATTTTGTGAGTAGGCGCATTAACGATCAGATGGTCTTGTTGTCATGCGTATGTGTGGATAATTAGTGATCCGCTTAGACAACTCCTCCCCTCGCTTCTTGCTGGGTTCCTGAGATGAGCTGTGTGTGTGTGTGTGTGTGTGTGTGTGTGTAAAAAGAGAACTTATTAGTGAGACAGGAAGCACGGAAAGGGGGGGCAGACAGGGGGAGGGTGTTTCCATGCTTGCCTGCATGCCTGCGCCTGTCCATACACATACATACACACACACACGCTTTTTCTCTCGTCTCTCGCTTAGAAAAATCCTCCCCTCGCTTGCTTGCTTGCTGTGTGTGTGTGTGTGTGTGTGTGCACGCGCACGTCTGAATGTTTTACATCACCAAAACGACAACGGATGATTGAGAAGGAGAGAAGGGAAAACAATTGATCTCGCTGGGAAAATAAGGAGGAGGAGGAAGGAAGGAAGCAACTTCCCCTGTCTGTTTGGGCGTGCGTTTGTGCGGATCTCTACTCGCTCGCTCGCTCCTTCTCTTTGGTCTCTCACTCTCTTCCTCTCTCTCTGGCAAATGGTGGAGGGCAGACAGAGGCAGCCGAAAGTACTTTTTAAAAGGCTGCTGGAGGGGGAAACTTCTGAGGCACATTCCCATTTACTCCTGAGCAGTTCTGGGGGGGGGGGGACAAACTTCAGCTGGTGGCGAAATTGGAGGGGAGAGAGGTAGCCAAACAGGTTAACCACATCATTCCACAGGTAACCTAGGAAACCAAAGGTGGGAGATTCTGGTGGGCAGGGAGAATAAAGGGTGAAACAAAGCGCATTACTTTCAGGAACATGTCAACAACTTTAAAGCACCTTTCATACAGCCCACCCTCCCGTGTATAGTAGATGGCCTCCTCCACACGAGACGTTTAATGAGCCTTGAAGGCTCATTATAAATTTTACCTCCACACCAGCGGAGCGCAAAACGGGCGTACAGGCGCGTTATCTCCCCGATAATGCGCATTTTCGAATGCGCGTTAAATAGCGACTTTTATTTTTCTCCGGCCGTTAAAGCGCATTTTCGCCGTGTGAACAAGCGATTATGCGCATTAACGTCTTCTAAAGCGCTTTTTGGACATCAATTAATGCGCTTCGCCGCCTCTCACCGCCTCCCGTGCAGAGGGATTAGGTGTAAATGCGCCTCCGCGATAATGCGCATAATCCCCGAACCGGGCGCAAAAGCGCATCCTTGTGGAGGGGGCCGATGTGCATAATTGGACAACCAGGTGCAAAATCTTGTAGAGGGGACCAAGATCTCTTCTCACACACCCGCCTTTGTACCCGTGAATGCAACTTCATTTCCGCAGGCATATTCCTCCCCCCCCCCCGCCACCCGCAGGGTAGATGGAACGAGTTTTGGAAGTGATTGGCATCTCCTGACATCTGTGTTACCTTAGTAGTATGTTAACAGGAACAGCCGCTTGCTCTAAAAACAAAGTGAGCACCCAAGGCGCACACAGAAAGGGATACAAGACAGGGTTGTGCAATCGCAGCCCCTGTGCCGCCAAACTTCTCATTCCTTCACATGACCTGTTTTCCCTAAGGCCAGAAGGGCTGCGTTTGCATGTGGAGGCACTTAGCAGTGCAAACGAGGGTTGTGCAACCAGGGAAGGGCTTGATTCATTTATGTCACTCTCCTCCAGAAACCTCCTTGGTGAAGATGGGAAACGTGTCATGGCAAAACCATGGCTTGGCTGTTTGTGCTCAAGTTTCCTTCTCTCCCTTTGTAACCAAAAAACATAATTTGCCCTTAGATCTGAACCAAACGAACCAAAACAGGATCAAAGTAGGGATTTGCAAGCATCCTGCTGCTTGCTCTGAAAGGGATTGAGTCCTTGCAAGCGTTCCATTCAGTGCAAACTTTGTGAGGGGGGACTCAGAAAGTGCTCACAAGGTCACCTCCATTGCCACCTTTCCCTTCTCCTGTACCCCAAGAGCCCAGAAATGTACCTGGGGCAAGGCAAGGCAGAGATGAACTCCAGCATCTTTTGCTGCTGGGGAAAGAGATTTATTTATTTACAATAACTATATACCACTCCATATCCCAAAGACTTTGGAGCAGTGAACAACAGATAGAATAAAAGAATAAAAACACCCTATTAAAAATGGCTGTTTTTAAAAGAACAGAGTACTAATAGAACCTGACTTCTGGTAAAACCACAGTAGGGTGACCAGATGTTGAGGATCAAAATCCCGGACCCCCCCCGCCACCCCACCCACCCAAAACAAACCCCCCACGCAGCCCCCCCCGCGCAGCCCCCCGCGCAGCCCCCCCACCCCGCGCTGCCCGCCCGCCCCGCGCTCCTTACCGGCTGGGGCGTCTGCTTCCCTCCAGTGCTTGGAATCTACTGAGAAACAGGCTTCTTGGCCTGTCTCTCAGTACCGCACCGGGTGATGACGTCATCACCCGGCGCGCTACTGAGGGACAGGACGCGAAGCCTGTTTCTCAGTAGATTCCGAGCACCGGAGGGAAGCAGACGCCCCAGCAGGTAAGTGCCTCGCGCCGCCGCCCGCCCCGCACAGGCCGCCCGCCCCACCCGCGCCGCGCCGCCCCCCCTCCTCGCGGGAGGAGAACGAGCTGTTTCCCGGAGGTTGCCCCCTGGGGCCCGGTCGGCCCGGTTTGGCCCATTTTTCCCGTTTAGGACCGGGAAACCCCGGGGGGTCTGGTCAGCCTAAACCACAGCCAGTCACTCAAGGAAAGCTTCCTGAAACAACAATGTTTTCAGGAAGCACTAGAAGCAACATAATGCTGGTGCCTGCCTGACCTCCAAAGGCAGGGAATTCCAGAGGAAGGGGGCCACCACACAGAAGGCTCTCCTCCTGATGGACTCCAATTGGACCATAGGTCCAGGTGGAAACACCAGGAACATGCCCTCAAGATGACCTCAGTGACCAGACAGGTTGGTAAGGGAGAAGGTGCTCTCTCAGGATAGGGAGCATCTGAAAAGGGGCACTTACAATTTCCCTAGTTCAAGCCAACATGGCTGATTCTGGTTTGCAAACAGCCTGTGGTGTACCCCAAGCATATTTTGCCCAGTTCAGATGTAACAGCAAAACTATATTTTACCCAAACCAGGAAGTGATGAAGAGAGGGTGCAAGCCCACAGTGAAGGCATGAATGGCCAAATGGCATGCTGTTTTACCTGTGAACCCAGCTCTATTACGTGCAAGGTCATCCCTACCTGGATGGTTGGTTGCCTTTGTGCCACCTGGACCCCCAATTTATTCATTTATTTACTGTACTTTTAAGCTGCCCAATAACCGAAGTTCTCTGGGAAATGTATGATATATTAAAAACAGTACAAACATAATAAAAACCACTGCAGGATAAAAACAGCTGCAAAGAATGAAACCATTGCAACGTCATGAAACCAAATTAAAAACGGCAGCAGAACAGAATACATAAAGCTCTAAAGGCAGTTGTTAAAATGCCTGGGAGAATGACAAGGTCTTCACCTGCCACTGGAAAAACCATAATAATGTAGGCTCCAGGCTAGATTCTCTGGGGAGAGCATTCCGTAAACGGGGTGCTGCCACTGAAAAGACCCTTTCACTTCTCCAGGCAAGGCCCTGGAGGAGGGCTTCAGATGATTATCTTACTTTTGCCCCAGATCTTTTCATTTGTATAGGAATCGCTCTCCCACTGATGTCACCACCCTCATGGTGTTGACTGAATACTTTAGATAAGAATTGTGAAGCCCATTGCATACTATACAGTGTTAAAGGGGGGAGAGACAATAATTGGGCCCGACCATCAGTCATAACAATTGTAAAACCATAAAAGAAGAAAACATGTAGAATTCCGGAAGGGATATATCATGAATCAATCATGGGGAATGTGTTTGCAGGGCAGGTCTACATTGTCAAGGCCTTTGAGCACAGTCACGCATTGCAACCTCTTCTGGAATCCCTGTATTTGGAGCCCAGACTAGGCAGGGGCACACAGATTTTAGCTCTTGAAGGAACCTAAGATTTCCCCTTCAACATTACGGATTTGCCCTTCAACATGAGTCCAAAGGCAATACTTGAGGGGTATCCAAACACACAGAAAGCACTGTGGTAGGTGTGTGGTGGCGCTGCATCGATTATACGATGCAGCAAACACTGTGCTGCCACCCCAGGGTTTTCCAGCTAAACTGGAGAAAAAAAGTTGGGGACTTACCCCAACTTTTTTCTAGGGCTGGGAACAGATCCGGATCCAGATCCTGAATCTGAAGCGGATCGGGGTGATCTGGACTTCCCGGATCTGGATCAGAAACAAATCAGAGGAGGTCTGGATCGTTCCTGATCAGATCGTTCTGGATCGATTCGGAGATCCAGGGCCCATTGGCCTTCCAGGTCCCTGGGTGCCGGCTGCCCAGCCAGCACCCAGGGATGCCAGGTCGGCGGTGAGTCCATTGGACTCACCGCCCTCCCCCCACTCTCCCTGCTTACCTGCTGCCTCCTTGCCGCCATCCGCCGCTGCCGTCCGCTTGCTGCCGCTGCTTCTGCTCTACTGAGAACCGGGCTGAGACCTGGTTCTCAGTAGAGCAGAAGCAGTGGCAGCGGCAGGTGGTGATGGCGACGAGGAGGCAGCAGGTAAGCAGGGAGAGTGGAGGGAGGGCGGTGAGTCCTTTTACCCATAGACTTGCAAATCTATGGGGAAAAGGAGGGTGTCCGGATCTCGATCCGGAGACTTGGATCCAAATCCGGTTCCGGACCGGATCGGGGGAGGTCCAGATTGGATTGGGCCCGATCTGGATCGTCCGGACCAGATCGGGGGGCTGTTCACAGCTCTACTTTTTTCTCCAGAGCAAGGCGAGTATGGTGCATCCGCCGTCTATCCTTGCTTTGGAGTTGCAACAGAGGCGTGGTCAGGCAGATGGCAAACCCTGATTGGTCAATGTCCACTTGGGCAGAGGGCAGGCCTGGCGAGCCTAATGGCCACCGGAAAGCCCACGCTGCCTCCTTTCAAGTAGATTACTCACCCCCACCCCAGCGATACCGTGGGGTTTGGCGGCAAAGCAGTGGCAACTCGATACTGTGAAGACAAGCCTTTGATTTCTCCCCATAAGAGTGAAAGGCTGCCATTTACTTGAACAAGAAAAGATGAAGGGAGCATGTCTTGGGTACTAAACCTACTCCTGGTGATCCCTATATCTGGACAAGGGACAGGTTGCCCCCTCTTATTCATTTCCCAGATTGCAACCCATTGATTTTGCCCCATAGAAATGAATAGATGCAACTGAAATTACCTTGATGTTTGTATAACTTATAGCCAGAGTTCAGTCTTTATTTGCTTAATACCAAAGGTCATCGCAAAACAGAAGACAGAGAGAGAAAAAGGAGAGGGCCCCAGACAAGTCCGCAATAGGGAATAACTTTAAAGCTGCTTGCTAAACGGGTGTGGATGTCTGTTAAAACCCTGGTACCCAACCTGGATATTTATTTATTTGTTTAGTTACTGACATTTATGGATCATTTACTTACACTGAAATGTCTAAGCGATATATAAACAATACAATAGAAAGCCATTATTTATTTATTTATTCAAAAGATTTTTAATCTGCCTTTCAAGGCACAGCACCCTCCCTTTCAAGGCACAGCACCCTCCCAAGATGGCTTACAGTGTTGCATACTGGGGGTCGGTACCGTAGGCCCCCTGCAGCACCCATGGAAATGGCATGCTCAGAGACTCAAAGGTTTACTTCTAAGGAGATTTATTATTGAGGTAAACTTACAGCGCACAGGCGTTACTCAATAAGTGGTGGAACCAAGCTGCGTGGGCTTCTGCACAAAACCGAGCGACCAGCCTGGAACCCCCACTTGCATACGGAAATGAAGGAAGGAAAAACTCATATCCCTGCCAGGCTTTTATTTCTTGAGTCTTTCCACATTCACTACGGGTACCTTTAGAAGTTGACCAACAGCTACCACGTGATTGGTAATTGAAAAAGCTCCCCTCTGGTCATTGCTCCATAAAGTTCAATGGAACTGTGTCATCTAGTGATGGAATTAATCCCACAATTATTTTAAATACTGCATTAAGTCCGGTTGTTTTGAAAAAAGCAAGATTACTGGGGAAAAGCACGGGAGACATCCTGGAGGTTGATAGTGTCATGTAAAGAACTCACAAAATTCCATGAGTGGCCAATTATGAGTGTGCAATAAGTTGCTCATGTAGAGAAGTTCTATGATAGAAAGAGTACATAGAAAAAGCAATAATAAGAAGAGCCAGAGTTGTACTGGTTAGAGTCCTGGACTGGGACTCAGGAGGTCCGAGTTCTATTCCCCACTTGCCCATCAAGCCCACTGAGGGTCTTTGAGACAGCCACTGACTCTCAGCCTAACCTACCTCATAGGGTTGTTGTGAGGATAAAATGGAGAGGAGGAGGAGGACTATGTAATTCATCTTGGGTTCCTTCAAGAGGAAAAAAGGTAGGATATAAATGTAATAAAAAATAATCCTTTGTACTGTTTTTTTGCCTCAGGAGAACCAGTTGCAGCCAACAACTGTGAAACTGAATGCCTCCAATACGTATCCAGACCAATTCCCCTGTCCAAACTGCAAAATTATAAAAATATGACATGTAAGGCAAAGAAGTTCGTGATGTAAGTGTCTTCATGCCATTCATCCTATGCCAGTTCTTAAGTGAGGTGCTCCTCCCATCCCCATATGCACCTGAGGATGTGTATTCATTCATTTTGCTTTCTTACCTGTACAAAGGGTTCAGGGAGGGGAAGAGCCCTGTTAAAATTGAAGAGGTGGATTTATGTCTTTTTCAAAGGCTCGTAAGTGATGAAATGGAGTTATTATTTATTATTATTTATTACATTTATATACCGCCCCATAGCCGAAGAGGCTGCTCAAAACCAGGTTAAAACTGCTGATCTTAAGAAGAAACTTAAAAAGAAATTCTCAGCAGCTGCTATTTTAGCGAAACATAAGAAGATGATCTTGCATGGGTCAGGGATGGGGAAGGCCGGCTCAGGGATGGGGAAGGCCAGGCCAGGGTCTCTTCTTCTGAGCCGGATGATTTATGGGTGAGAGGTTCCCCAACCTGTTGTATAGCATTTCTAGCCTCACCCCTCAGCTGGAAAGGCTCCCAGGCTTTCAATCTAAAAAGGCATGACACGAGAGGAAAAAGGGGTGATGAGGTTAAAGGAAAAGAAGAAAACTCAGGCACTGTACCGGTTCTTAATATTATATAGGCTGCTCATAAACAGGCTCACCAGGCCTACAAGAAATAGCCTAGTGACCCGCCCTTCCATGAAAGGACTGTGACCCCCTCTAGATGGATTCCGTTTGACGCCTGTTCCTCCGATTATGCGCATCTTCTCGGAAGCGCTTTATCATAAATGCTTGTATGCAGGAGGTAATTGAGCACTCAACAGGTGACCTTACCGGTTGTTTCAAATGCGCTTTACAAGTAGTTAATGTGGAGAATCGCTTGTTCACATAGTCAAAATGTGCTTTAATGGCCGGAGCAAAATAAAACTCGCTATTTAACGTGCATTCGATAGTGCGCATAATTGGAGAGAAAACGCGCCTCTACGCCCAATTTGCGCTCCGTTCTTGTAGAGGTAATTTTTTTAATGCGCCTTGAAAGAGCTTTAAATGCCTCTTGTAGAGGCAGCCTGTAACCTGTTGGTTTTACAGGGTGGAACTTATGTGTGCTTGTGTTTGCTCACATAAATTCCATGTTATTCTCATCTTTTCCTTTTGTTTTCTCTCCCAATCCACTTGTGAAATGTAGATTGTAAGCACCTTGAGGCAGGGACCTGGTTCCCTGCTTATGGTACTCTCTGAAGTGCTATGTATGTGGGGGGGGGGCTACATACATAGAGGTGGTGCTATGTAAATTACGGGCTGCCTTCTCCCATATTAACCTATCTAGATACTTAGGGTATCTCTACATTAAGGAAAAAAACCTGCACCCTTACCAGGGTTTCTTCTTCTGGAGCCCCTTTGCGTTTATGACAGGCTCCTTTAGACAGCACCCACACGATTTTGAATTGAAAAGTTCAACGAAAGAGGATCATCTAGGGATGGAATTATAGCCTTACATCCCACAGTTATTTTAAATATTGCATTTATTTATTTCATTTCATTTCTATACCACCCGATAGCCAAAGCTCTCTGGGCGGTTTACTTTTTTTTTTTTAAAAGGTGAGATTACTGGGGGAAAGTGCAGGAGACATCCTGGAGGTTGACAATGTCATGTAAAGACCCATAAACCTCTGTGAGTGACCAATCATGAGAGTGCAATACATTATTCACGTAGAGAACCTCCCAGGCTATCTGTTCTATGTTCTTTCCCATCCGAGATGCAGAGGATGGCATGGTAGGACAGAGCTTCCCCTGTGGTGGCACCACGTTTGTGGAACTCACTCTCCAGGGATGCTCACCTTCCGAATGGTGCATTAGTTTTCAGATGTTCAGTGAAGATTATTTCATTCCAGAAGAATCTGCGGAGTTGTATTAATGGGTGGTGTTTCTGTTGGATTTCTCAGTTCTTATTGTTTAAGTTAAGTTTGATTCATTGTTCTTGATGCTTTTATACTTTGTAAGCCTCAGGTCAAAAAGTAAAATAAGAATATCCTCAAGAAATAATAATGAAGAATGCAGTAAAATATGCTTAACTCAGTTTGACTTAGCTGAATAATACTGATTGGGTCTCTTCTTACTGTGGTCCTTTCCTTCCTTTCTCCAGATTGACTACTAAGGAGAATAGGACTTTCTGTGCCAAACCAGAGGACAGCTGGGTGCAGAACAGGATAAAGGAACTTGCTAAAAGGAATTCTCCACCTTCTATCAAGCCCGCTCCCAACACTAAAGTAGCTGTTGCTGGATCTACCCTTCAGCCTGAATCTACTCCAAATGTCAATGTGGTTTCCAAAATCACTGATGATCCAAAGAGATTTGGGGAAATTCTCACATCTGTCAAGGAAGGCCTGGAGGAGACCACTCGTGATCTGGTGGCATCGCCTACTATTCTAGGAACTCTTGCAAGGAGTACTCTTTCTGGTAGATTCGCTTCTGAGCATCCCACAGGGTCTCCTGCACAAACAACCCTCCATCCCTCCAACTCTTCCTCAAGCAGACTGATTACAGGTTTCATGGGGAAAGAGATGGAGACTTCTCCAACATCTGCCAGGCTCCTGACTTCCTCCAGTCGACAGAGTGCAGCTCCAAATGACTCCATCGCAGAGAGCGGGACCCAATCAACTGTTAGTTCAATAACTGTGCCTCAAGGAAGGGGCTACACTGATCAGTCCAGCACACACTCCAGTACTGTTGGAAGCAAAACCAGCTCTGTTGACACTAAAGACATGAGCGGTGCAATGAGTAGCCCAGCTATAGCTTTGGGGGATGCTTCAGGAAGCCCTTTATCTCCTGAGGCAAACAGGGATACTGGCCCCGTATCTCCAGGTACTTCCCCAGATTCAGGCTTTTACCAGGAGAAATTTATCCAGACAAGCACAGCACAGGCAATGGGAAACACCCCAGAGGTTACTTTGACCTTACCCATTGTCCTGGCTGGGTTCATCATCACCTTGGTGTCCTTGGCCGGGGCTCTCTGTCTTGCCTCCACTGTCATTCGCAGCACATACGCCAAGTCCCACCTTTTCATCAGCGCACCGCCTAAGGAAATGGCCCAGGGCTTGCTGTACTCTCCATCCGACCCTCAAGCTGACACGTACGCCATGCAGGTCCTTTGACTTGCTTGCGTCTTCATCTCGGAGGTCTGCTTGCAGTGCAAGGGTTAACCAGGCTTAGCCTGAAGCAACAGCAGGCCAACTGTGTGTGTGTCCCTCTCCACCACAAGACTGGGACCTGGGATGGTTTTCAGCTGCCGGGCAACAGGATGCATCTCCGCCCATGGATCGATAATGGCAATGCAGAGGGATACCATAGCCTGTCCTAAACGAAGGCTTTGGCTCTCAGCATGGGAGGCTGGCTTCCTTATGAAAGTATGGACTTTTGCCAATGGAAAGCGGGCGGCTCAGCCAATTCCTGAGCCTGTGTGTTTCTCTGTATGTGTCTGTCTCTGTTTCTGTATTGGTTGTAGGCAGAGTTGGATCAGGGGAATTGCAGTTGTTGACAGACATGGCTGAGGCCAACCAAAAAGAACGAACAGGGCTGATCTGAGACATTTTGGCTGCTAGGCCAGTGGAGGATGGTGGCTTCGATGTCAGTGGGGCGGTGACTCCGCTCCAGGTTTCAGTCCGAACCCTAAAGGAGCTCTCCAAGGTGGTGTTTTCAGTCAGAACCAGTCAGAACCTTAAAGGAGCTATCCAAAGTCTGGGTTTTCAGTCAGAACCCTTTAGGGGCTCTCCAAGGTGATGTTTTCAGTCAGAATCCTAAAGGAGCTCTCCAAAGCCTGGGTTTCAGTCAGAACCCTAAAGGAGCTCTCCAAAGTGGTGTTTTCAGTCAGAACCAGTCAGAACCTTAAAGGAGCTCTTCAAAGCCTGGGTTTCAGTCAGAACCCTAAAGGAGCTCTCCAAGGTGGTGTTTTCAGTCAGAACCCTAAAGGAGCTCTCCAAGGTGATGTTTTCAGTCAGAACCAGTCAGAACCTTAAAGGAGCTATCCAAAGTCTCTGTTTTCAGTCAGAACCCTAAAGGGGCTCTCCAAGGTGATGTTTTCAGTCAGAACCCTAAAGGAGCTATCCAAAGTCTGGGTTTCAGTCAAAACCCTAAAGGAGCTCTCCAAGGTGGTGTTTTCAGTCCGAACCCTAAAGGAGCTCTCCAAGGTCCTTCCGCACCTTGGAGAGCTCCTTTAGAATTCTGACTGGCTGTAACATTGGAGCCACCAGCTTCCACTGCCTGATGCAAAGGACATGATCATTGACTGGACAGGTGGTTGAACATTACGTCAACCCTGGCGACAGAGCAGCATCTTCCATCAAGCTGGAGGCAGCAGGCTAGCCGAGCAGCCACCCTTGAGTACTGCAGCCTACTGTCTGGCCTCCGCTTCCTGAGGTGACCACCTCTCTGCGAAGTTGTATCTCCTAGGCAGGTGTTGAGTTGGTCAGTGTCTTGGGAGTCCAGCAAGATTCATATCACGTGAGGCCGCTTGGACCTTAAAACAATCAGATAGTAGTAAATCCTGTAGATCAGGGGTGGGCAACTCATAGTCGGCGAGCCGTATATGGTCCTCCTGCCCTTAAGTGTGGCCACTGCCACTGCTGAATTTGCTGTTGTGGCAGCAGGGGCAAATCAATCAGTGGTTGGCCACTGAATGTTGACAGCAAACTGGTTGGTGACCTAAAAAGGCCAAATTTGGCTTTAAAGGCTTAAAAAAGTGCTATACTTGGCTTTTTTAGGCCACTGTTTGGTGATATTTTGGCTGCTGCCAAAATTCAGGCACATGTGGCTATAACGTTGGGGTGCGAAATTGCCTCCCCCCAGCTCCCAAAGTTGCCCATGACTGCAGATACACAGTTTGTACAGGCAAATGATTGTGGCTGAGTACTTGCGCATAGCAATAATCATGTCAGGGCTGAGAAGGCTATGCACAGTTTTACATTGAAATTGACACTAGAAGAAAAAGACCCCAAAAAGAGAGATGCTGTTCAGCTAAGCACAAGATGCACTTTTGTATTCTAATCCCTGCAGAGTTTTTTATGATTATTTTCCTTAACCTTCCGGATCTGCTCTCTGTGTTTTATATTTTCTTAAAAAAAATAATAATAATAATAAAACTTTTCATTTATTTTAATTATTATTGCATTTATATCCCACCTTTTTTCCTCTTGTAAGGAACCCAAGGCAGGCACATGGCCCTCCTCCTCTCCATTTCAATCTCACAACAATCCTGCGAGGTAGGTTAGGCTGAGAGTCCGTCACTGGCCCAAAGATACTCAGTGAGCTTCATGACCGAATGGGAACTAGAGCCTGGTAACTAACATGCAGTAGAACACCCAGAAGGTTCAGCACAATGGAATTATGGATCTAATGCTATTGTCTTGTTTTGTTTTAAAGAATTCACTGCCTTTCAGTTTTATAAACGTCGAAGGTGTTTTACAATTGGACAAGGAACAGTATTAAAACAAAACGCAATCCCAGCAGCAGAAGGCGCTAAAGCAATACAATCCGCCAATAGCAACAGCAGAAGAGGTTAAAAGCAGGGGCTGTTGAAACTCTTTTAGCCTGAGGGGCAAATGCAATTTTAGAGAAGTTCTTGGGGGTGGTGGTGTATTTCCGTGATGAGTGGGGCTGAAGATGAAAAAAGGCAGGGTCAAAGGCAAATTGAACCAGGGGGGAACGGGACGACAAAAGACCAGGATGTTTTAGCTTTAAATCCTGATTGCCAGGAGCTAAGGAGAGGCAATTCAACTTTACAGGGTGGGGGGGATGCTCAAAAACCACTAAATGAGTGATGGTCAAGGAAAGGGAGTGGAGATAGGAGAAGGGGCATGGTCATGCAGGGAATGCCGTAAGGCTGGATTGGGATCCCTGGTTTGGCCTGCATCCCTGGGTCGAGGAGCCCATTCCGATGATTGTGTCTCTACTTAATTAGCCAAGATAGCAATAAGCACTTTGCCTGGCCTCACATGGAGCCCCTAAATGTGAGCGGCAAATTAACCATGAAGTCTCGAAGTAGCCATAGTTTCTGATTTTGGCTGAACTGGGAAACTATGGGTAGTCCTATGTAGAGTTGACCCATTGAAATGAATGAGACTTAAGTTAGCTGCATCTATTTTGAGTCCCATTTGTTTTAATAGGTCTACTCAATGTAGGACTAACATTGGAAATACCCAAAGGTTGTCTGCTCCTGAACAAGCCAGGATATTAATCCAATTTCAAACCACGGTTTAATATGCTGGCTTGTGTTGAAGCTGGTGAACATAATTACCGAGTTTAGATGAAATGAGAAACTGACAATTGAATATTTCTTCAACTAGCATCCTCCACCACACCTGAAGGCTGCTGGCTAGCTTAGGAGGTGCATGGCAGGCCTCAGCTCCCCTTGACACTGTGGTGCAATGTCTCTAAGATGAACTGTTTTCCAGCACAGCTGAAGAGTATTCAACTAATCAAGGGTTGGGGGTTAGTTAGCTACCAGTATGGAGAGTATGCTGGCATGTGTCTGCATTTGGATTAAAGAAATGTGCCTGCTGTATGGGAGCCTTGATTATTTGAGCCTATATCCACGGAACCTTTGAAGAGCTGGACATTACAGACACCTTGCTGCCACCTTCCAGTATCTGCTGTCTGAGGTAACTACCTCACCCAGCATAATGATAGGGCCAGCACTTCTGCCTTGTGGTGAAGCTGGTAGCCATAGTTCCCTGGTTTTGTTAATTAGAAGCTTCCTGATTTGATTGCTCTCACTGCAAAGGGAGGAATGAAGGGGCTGCAGCCATTGTCCGAAGGGTCCTTCATATCTTGGCTTATATGCTCATCCAAACATGGCCATACATTTCGATGCCTTGTGAGCCTCCCTGGAGAGGGCATTCCTATGATGGGCTGCCATCACTGAAAAGACTTCCCCTTAGCAGCCGTTGCCTAAACTTTGATGGTGGGCACAACTGGAGAAGACTAGGTGAAGATTTTAGCCAGGAGTGTTGAGCTTCTTTCAGCCTGCAAGCCAAATTCAATTTCAGAGACTCTCAGGGCCTACATCCCAGTGGTGGGTGGGGCTGAAGGCAAAAGAAGAGGGGCCAGACATTTAAAAATACCTGCATATTTTAGCTTACTGCCAGTAACGAGTCTTAGACGAGGCATTGCCCCCATTTTTAGAATGGGAGGGAAAGGTGTACAAAAGCTGGGAAACCACGAAATGATGGCTGTCTGAGGAATCCCAAAGGGCGGGATTTGAACCCCAGGCGGGTCAGAGTTGGCTTGCCAGCCTGAGATTCGACACCCTGTTTTAGGCGTCGCAGGATGTCCAACACAAGTAGACGAGAGTGGCTGAAATCATCAACATATTGCAATGTGATGTTCCCCAAACTTCCTAAATGGGAGACCAGTCCAGTAGCCTGTTTTAGAAGGACACCCATCAACATGGGGATCAACAGTGGCATGTAGGAACAAAGCAAATTTGGGGATGTAGCAACTTCCCAGTTCCCTTGATTCACCTGTATTTTCATAAAGTGAACCGTAGGACGTTGATGGCCATGGTGATACTGGGGTTGAAATCATCCTTTATGATTGGGACTCTGGAGTGGCTCCCAGCAGGTTCAGGCAATTGCTGTTGGCTGTTGTGGAGCATCTGCAGATGCTGCCAGGTGTTTCAGTAGCAAGAGTGCTCCTTTGCTCTGAGTGGGGTCCTTTCAAGCAGTATCCAGTAGGCTGGCAGAATTAACTACACCTGTCCTGAGGTTGCAAGGTAGTGTTAAACACAGGGCTTGGCACACCACTTCCAATCACCTTGGTTCTTGCTGCTGCTGCTGCATATACACAGCTATGTACCAACCCCCAACGTACTCATAGAGTTGGGTCCAGGACCTACCTTCCACAAGAAGAAGGAACCTTCTCCATGAAAAAGGTCTCTGCTTGTAGAAGTGTTTGGAGATCCACCCTCCCTGGCCACACCTCACCTTACCCTTGTGCAGCATTTCCCAGGGTCTGGAGGGGCTGTCGTGGGAAGGAGGGGGTGGGCAAGTCCATCACTGTACATCCAGCTTAAATCTGGATTCAACCCACACTTCCCCTGGCAACTTTTCCTGCCATGCCTTCCTTTGCTGACTGGACCCACTTGTGTTTGATTGATGCTCTGTCATATGAGAGCATCACACAACAGCTGGGATTGCTTAACCTGGGTAAAAGGAGGGTAAGGGGAGACATGATAGAGGGGAACAAAACTATCCATGGTGTGGAGAATGTGGAGAAGGAGACATCCCCCCCCCCCAATAATACTAGAAACACAAATGGGGTCATCCCATGAAGCTGATTGGTGGGAGGTTCAGGACAAATAAAAGGAAGTACTTCTTCACACAGCACATAGATAAACTGGAATTCGCTAGGTTGGATGGCTTTAAAAGGGGGTTGGATAAATTTCTGAAGGAGAAGCCTATCAATGGCTGCCTCTACAAGAGGCATTTAAAGCTCTTTCAAGGCGCATTAAAAAATTTACCTCTACAAGAACGGAGCGCAAATCGGGCATACAGGCGCTTTAAACATCCGATTATGCGCATTATCGAATGCGTGTTAAATAGCGAGTTTTACTTTGCTCCGGCCGTTAAAGCGCATTTTGACTATGCGAACAAGCGATTCTCCGCATTAACTACTTGTAAAGCGCATCTGAAACAACCGGTAAGGTCACCCGTTGAGTGCTCAATTACCTCCTGCATACAAGCATTTACGATAAAGCGCTTCCGAGAAGATGCGCATAATCGGCTAACCAGGCGTCAAACGGAATCCATCTAGAGGGGGCCAATGACTACTAGTCCTGATGGCTGTGTGCTGCCTCCAGTATCAGAGGCAGTAAGCCTATATCCACCAGTTGCTGGGGAACATTGGCAGGAGGGTGCTGTGTTGCATCCGTGTCCTGCTTGGGGGTTCCTGATCGACAGCTGGTGTGAACAGAGAGCTGGACTAGATGGACCCTTGGTGTAATCCTGCAGGGCTCTTAGGTTCTTGTGAGAGTTTGGGTGCCTCTACAAGAGCGATTTAAAGCTCTTTCAAGGCGCATTAAAATGTTTACCTCTACAAGAGTGGAGCGCAAGTCGGGGGTCGAGGCACTTTTTCTGTCCGATTATGCGCTTTAGTGAGTTTTAATTTACTGCGGGAGTTGAAGCGCCTTATGACCATGTAAACAAGCGATTCTCCACATTTAAACACTTTAAAGCGCATTTCACACTGCCTCCCATGTATAGGGATTAGGCATAAAAACGATTGAGAGAAGATGCACCTAATCAGACAACCGGGCATCAAACCGAATTCTTGTAGAAGGGACCTTGGATGCCTCCATCTTTGCTTGCCAAGCTCCGAATTACTCAGGGCAATTCTGAGGTCAGTAAAAGAGCTAAGGGGTGGTGTGATAAGAAGGCTTGCTTGGGAATGAGATCTGGCATACCAGGTGCAGAGGAGACCAGAGTGGACCACAACCGCCCCCCCCCCCCACAAATGAAGGAGAATGTTGTGAAGGGGGGAATTTCCCAGGTTCAAAGCTGCTGGTTTGCTGAAAGGAACATCACAATGTTTCAGAAACATCATCCATTTTGCTGAATCCATTCACTTTCTGTATTGAGTCTTGTCCTTATATGGTCAAAGAGTAGGTGGCCTTTTAGAATTGCCTGATGTCTTGGAACCAACTGACATCCTTCCTTTCTAAAGCCAATTTTCACCAAGATAACTGAGAGAGGCACATACAAATTTCACTTAAATGCGTCATTGCCCTTTCTATATCGAAAACAAATATAACTTCTCTGGGAATGGTGCTGGAGTTAAACAAAAGGCTATTAGTTTGTTTATTCCACTTCTAGCTGCACTCTTTTTGGTGGTGGTGGTGGGGAGAGCATATGACAATATATTTCATCTAATTTTGATATCTCGTTCAGCGTTGTGAACACCGAGTAGCAGCAGCTCTCCGAGGTTTCAGAACATCTCTACATTAAGGGAAATCATGTTGTTTACCTGGGGCTGCTGTGCTTCCTGGTTCTTTGGCGCGATTGATATGGGATGCATTACATGGGAGGAGAAGGGTGACAAGGCGGAAGATGCTGCTGTTTCCCGGGGCTCCTTTAAATGACAGACATGTTTGAATCGAGGGGGCATCTCCCTCTCTCCCTGGCATGTGTGCAAAGGAGTGGGTGGATGGAACAGTCCTGTTTTCATCTGCTGTAAGTCTGTAACCCTCTGCACACTTACTTGGGGGTAAGCCCCATTGAACACAGTGGGACTTACCAACCCACAGAGAGAAGAAAAAATATTTTAAAAGAATCTCATTAGATTTAAACCTAGTACAAATATAATATAGACTAATGAAGGGTCTTGTTCTTGTGGTCTTATAGAACCCTCTATGTCACCGTGGCACAATTACTTGGGAGTAAGCACCACTGAACTTAAAGGGGGGGCTTTTGGTGGGGTGGGGGTTAGATCTGCTCCCTTTGTTGCAGAGAAGCATTTTATCCTCTTCTCCCTCCAATAGCAGGGGAAGTCCTTCCTTGGCAAGTTCATAGCAAAATGCCAGCTTCACACACTGCTGATTTTGCACCATTCCAGCTTATCTCTGATCATTCTGAAAATGGGATAATGTGGGGAAAGGGCGGGAGACGTCCTGGTCGTTGCCGACATCAATTAATTGACCTGAAAACGTCTGTGAGTGGCCAGTCACAAGCATGCTATAAATTGCTCATTTAGAGAAACCCTCAGACCTACCTGGCGATGCCCGGATCAAATCTGAGATCTGAGACTTCCCCACATTATGAAGCATGTGAACCTCAGAGAACCCTGCCTTTTGTTTTTTAATGTATCCTAGCTTTAAATATATCTGAAGGACAATGTATGATTAGACCAGCCTTTCCTCAACTAGTGCCCTCCAAATGTATTGGATTACAGCTCTTATCATAGTCCACCTAGCTGAGTATCATCAAGATTGATGGATTCCAGCCCTACTTGGAGAAGCTGGGGATTGAACCCAGGACCTTCTGCATGCAAAGCAGAGGCTCTACCATCAAGCCAAGGGCTCTCCAGGGTTTCAGACAGGGGTCTTTCCCAGTCATACCTGAAGATGCCAAGGACTGAACCTGGGACCTTCTGCACACCACAATCTATCACTAAGCTATGGGTCCTCTCCCAAAACCAGGTTGTCAGGAGCAGGATTTGAACCCATACCTGAATCCTGAGACCAGGGAAAGCCAGGCCACACTTTGGGTCTGGCTCCTTAGACTACTGGGCCATCCTGATCCAAGATATAATATGGTGTGCTCTTAGACCAATCTCTGGGTTTTCCAGCACATCTTTCCTAGCCATCCATATTTAGGAAGAATCTCCACCCTTCTTGAGACCACCTATTAGCTTTTCAAGTGGTAAAAATGTTGCCCTGTGAGCCTAGGGTGCTACAGGAGACTAGACCCTCTTAACTATGTCTTTAATTTTAGCCACTTCAACCACCCATCCTGACCTTTCTCATCCCTCCTGGCCTGAATTCCTCCTCTCCCTCTTCTTCCTCCTCCTCCTCCTCCTCCTCCTCCTCCTCCTCCTCCTCCTCCTCCTTCCTGGCTCTCCAGCCATCAGTCTGACCACATGAGCATCCCAAGGTGCAAGGAAGCAACAATACCCCTGGTTGGCAAAGGGCCATAATTTATTGGTAGAGTGAATGCTTGGTTCAATATCCTGCTATCTCTAGTTGTAAAGATCCCAGGGGTGGGATGGGGATGGTTACTCATGGCCAAAAAACAAAGAGAAAGAGAGAGAGAGAACAAAAGAGGACACAGATCAGTGCAAAACTTGCAGATTCTAATTTTGTGTAAAGGTGCACATTTAGAAATAATAGCTATGATTTAAATAGAGATTCAGCGCATCTCACCATAATGGAGAAAGGTGACCAGGTGACCTACAAGTGCCTGCTCAGTCGGCTGTCTAGGTGCAGATGGCCAACTCCAAAGCCTTGGCCTGTTCTTATGGTTCTGGAATTGATGGCCCTTCAAATAGAGGGTGCCTTCAAACAGAGGACTGCCCTCTGTAAAGTAGGATGCATGGCTATCCTACAGAGGTGCTAGGGCTGGGAAACAGGGCTGCCGCCAGAGGTCGACATGGCTGCCAGCTAGGTACAAGAGGGCAGTCTCCCATTTCCAAATGGGAGGGGTGACTGACACCTTCTTTGCATGTGCGACAGATGTGTTCCCAGGGCCGTCCCAAGACATTTTGCTACCTGAAGCAAAGCAGAAGGTGACAACAACCCCATTCCACATGCAGAACCCGACCTGATTGGCAGTTAAATCTTATTTCAACACCAGTGATGGGGCAGCACCTCCATAGCCCCCAAGGGCAGCAGGATAGGTTAGGGGGCACAGGCCATGCAGAACATCCAGCTCTGGCTTCCAATACCTCCCCACCCCACCCCATCAGTTTCCTGTGTCTGTCACCTCCCGCTGCCTCTCGATGGAGCTGGTCCTGCACTGCTCCCACCATGAAAAGTGAGAACAACCTGCAGCACGGCACAAGCCTCTGGGGCAGGACAGTGGAACACATAGGCTGCAGGCCACATCTGCACCCCTTGACCTTTTCTGCAGCCCCTCCCCCGCCCCAACACTGGCACCACACAAATCCAGTGGCCTGACGCAGGTGAAGGAAAAGTGGCAAATAAGGGAAAGTGAAATATGCTGGTGGCTTAGGCCGAAGGGCTTCTGTTTTGAAGCTTTATCCTTTTAAAAAAGGAGCCATTTTGCCACCTCCCCCACTGCAAGAACATGCTGCAAATTTTGGCAACAAATTCAGTGCTGCAGTGGTGGGGGCAGCCCCTCCATCCCCCAGAAGTTACCCACTCCTAGTCTAAAGGCAATCCCCCTTTCCCTGGGGATTACCCTTGAGCAGGGTTGGGTGACTCATGGCTCTCTTACCCATTGGCTATGCTGGCTAGGTGTCAAATCTTTGTAACTATCTTTGTAGTTAAGCTATCAGATTGTATTTCCAGTCACTTACTTTTATTATGCGAGCTGGGCAAGGTGAAGCCATGGATTGGGTGCATACAACTAGGGTAATCAGATAAAATCCAGGTTAGGGCTTATGTAACTTTAACAGTTGCTGAGAAAAGGGAATTTCAGCCAGTGTCATTTGTATGCCATTAGTTCCTGGTGATATTCCCTCTTCATCACAACTGTTAAAGGTGCAGGGGCCCTGCCTCCTTTTGTATCTGGTCACTCTAGTATAGTGCATGTACCTTTAACTGTTGTGATGAAGAGGGAATATCACCAGGAACTAATTGCATACAAATGACACTGGCTGAAATTCCCTTTTCTCTACAACTGTTAAAGTTACATGAGCCTTGACCTGGATTTTATCTGGTCACCCTAATACAACACAGCAACCCATACTCAAGGTTGAGTTGTTGTGTAAACCCAGCCAAATGAACAAACCAAGGTTTATTTACCACAAACAACCCACAGTTCAACAACAAACCATGGGTTCACTTTGTGAGTGGTTCATGGGTCACATACTATGGTTTGAGTTAGTGTCTCTGCATGCACATAACTTAACCTATGGTTCAATAGGAACCCAAGATTCAATGAGAACCCAGACTTGACCCATACTCAAGCTTGAGTGTGGTTTGTCGTGTTGCATAAATCCAGCCATGGTCTCAATTCAGACAAGGCATTGGTCAATGTTCACATGATCCAGGAGCATTTGCCATAGCACAGCAAATGCTGTAGTTCATGCACAGTTGCCAGGGTCTGATATAAGGGTTAGGAATAGCACCCAGGGAGCCAAACAATCTTGGACTTCTCCTCCTCAATGTAATTCTATGTTTATGTCTTCCGCATCATATTCTCTGTATTTTCACTTCCTTTTTTTCTCTTTACTTCCTGCTTATCTTCCTATTCCATTTAGAACTTCCTGTGTCTACTACTCATAATCCGTAGGAGGGGGAAAATGTCAGAGACTGTTCCATAAAATGTGTCATGGTCATAAAAAAAAAACCCCAAACACAAAAAAGCAACAACTCCATTATTAAATAATATTTCACAATACCTATAGAGAAAACATTCATCCAAAACACGAATATTGTCAACACAGCATCTGGAACTGTAGATATGTCACTCATAACAGAAACATTTTCAGTATAATATCTTTTTATAATGTCTCTGTCCAGCTCTTCAGATTCCTATGAGGTCACCAATACCCACAACAGCTGTTTGTTGAGACTTTCTCCTACATTGATCCCGAACTGTGTAATGGTCTCCTTTCAGAGTTGGTTGAACCCATTTGGGAGGAGGTTATCATAAGGCTAAACTTTGTACTGAAACAATCTTGAATATGGAATGATGTGCATGTCCTCCTAAACTGCCTACCGGCTTCTTGGAAGTTAACACATGGTCAGCGCAAATGGATTTTCAGAGGCCGTAAGACAGCTAAAAGACATATATTATCACGTTGGAAGGATAAATGCTCTCCTCCAATAATACAAAGGACTGAGGACTTAACAACGTTATCAACATTTGAACAGGTGTTATATAGACGCCATTTGCGCAGTGGATAAGTACGTGGAAATTTGGTCTGCTTTTCTCAAAACCTATGCATAATTCTCCCCCCTCCCCTTTTAATGAATGGTATATCTGATGAAAAATAAATGATGATATTCCTGTGCATGTAATGTTTCTTTGTATTTCTTTTTTGTTCAGTTTTGATAATATTCACAATAAATAAATAAAAAAGAGTTGGTTGCCCCCACCTTCTCTTGGCTTATAGTAATCTAGAAGTGCTTCTAGTGGTTTTAAAGTTGCTTTAACCTAATGCACTACTTTCCCCTATATATTCCTAAGCCTGTGCCCTGAGAACATTGCCTGAAGCCCTGCTCGCACATGCCGAGATTTTGTGGGTGGCTACTTGTGAGAGCAGACCTTTTCTGTGGTGGCTCCCGAATTGTAGAATGCCCTCCCTAGAGACATCTGCCTTTCACCTACTTTGTTGACCTTTCAGCACCAAGCCAAGACCCAGACCTTTGAAAAGGAGTCTTAAAAGAAATTTTAACAGCTGCTTGTTTTATTTTATATTATATTGCTTAATATTGTGAGATATTATATATATAGTATATATATATATATATATATATATACTGTTAACTGCACAGAGAGCTTCAGCTATTGGGTGATGTGGAAATATAATAAATAAATAAAATAACCTTTTCCCATTTTTTGCTGCTTGGATATTTATTACTTTAAATATATATATATTAAATTATTGTTGCTGCTTTTAAAACTTGAATTGTTTAAAATGTGTTTTATCATTGACTTTATTGCATTTATTTTTATTATGCATGTTGCTGTAAGAGCTTTTGCTATAGGGTGACTCAATAATAATAATAACAACAACAACAACAACAACAATGTTCTAATGTTTTAATAGTTTTATTGTTGCTTTTTATATTATTATTATTATTATTGTTATTATTATTATTATTGCTATACACTGATTTGTAGAAATAACTATAAATAAATAAATAATTCCAATAAAAAAGTCTGGGGTTGGGAAGGGCAGGAGGAGGAGGAATTCGACCTTGACAGCTTTGGGGAACGGCCGAATACCCTCAGCTGATTTCTGTCAACCCCCAAAGAGTTCATGAAGGGCTCTAGTCTAGGGTGACCCTATGAAAAGGAGGACAGGGCTTCTGTATCTTGAGGAGTTGTATTGAAATTGGAATTTCAGCCGGTGTCATTTGTATGCGTGCAGCACCTGGTGAAATTCCATCTTCATCACAACAGTCAAAGCTGCAGGAGCCCTGCCCTCCTTTGTATTTGGTAACTCTAGTATAGCTCCTGCAGGGTGTGCCTGACTTTGGGTGAGTGGGGAGACTACGGGAAACACCTCCCCCTCTCCCAGAGCCTGCAGCAGCACCCATTGCACCTCACGACGTAATTAAATGATGGGGCAAGCTTTATTGATTACGAAGAAATGTGTGCTGGTTGTG
The DNA here is from genome assembly GCA_029215795.1 of Anniella stebbinsi. Taxonomy (NCBI): domain Eukaryota; kingdom Metazoa; phylum Chordata; class Lepidosauria; order Squamata; family Anniellidae; genus Anniella; species Anniella stebbinsi. Next base: position 30,321,205 of record JARDYH010000007.1, read on the forward strand.
CACAAGGAGTATTGAAAAAGGTGTGCTGCTTCACAAACACACACACACAGCACACAAAGAAATGCACACACAAAGGCTGAGTCTGATGTGGGTCTTAGGTGCAAGGAACTTGGGGACTGGAATACACAAGAACCAAAAGAAAACCAGAGACATAGAGAGAAACTCTCCCTCTTCTTTCCTAATGCAGCGAACACCAGCACACAGATAAGGGATATATATATATATATATATATATATATATATATAGTTTTTAGTGTGTGTGTGTGTGATAAGAACACCCACACCCACACGCTCACACTATAACACACAAATGGGGGACGGGTGGGTCTAAGGTACAAGGATCTTGGGGATAACTAGCACAAGAACCAAAAAAACCCCCAGAGACACAGACAGAGAATGCAAATAAATGTAAAATAATGCAAGAACCAAGCAAACTTTTAACTCTCTCCTCCTCCTCCTCCCTCCCTTCCTAATGCAGCGAACAGTGTGCAAAGGAATGACTTCCAGGGGAAGAGCAAACGGGTAATACCATTTGCAATCCCTCCCCCTAAGCACTTGGATTGGAGGGGGGTCAGGGAGGAGACTGTGGCTATTGGTTAGCCACAGATATCAATCTCAAAACCTGAGTGTTTTCCTTATATGGAGAACTGTGTTCCATTGACTCTCAGCTATACAAGCCTCAGAGGGACCCTAAAAACCAGGGCTGTCCAACAGCCGTCTGCTCCTCCACGGAGATCTCCGGCACTTTTAAAACCATCCACGATCACTCCTCGAGGACGGACCACTGAAGGACCTCTGAATGGGCGGGGCGGAGTGCGCACCTCTATATTACACAAATTGCTTAGCATGTAGCTGAAGGTTAGCTTTTTAGTTACTCCAGTGTAAGTATGCATGGCCCTGATTTGGATTGGGGCCACCATGCACCAGGAGGGGAGGATTAAATCTCTCTTCCCTGCCCCACTATTTTTTTTCTCAAAATGACCCCCATGAATTGAGAGCAAAATCTCACAGATGAATGGGAATCTGAGATCAGTGAAAGCCAGCTTCTTAGCAGAGACTGACTACTGATTTGTCCTGTAGTGTCAGGCCCTCCATTTCTGTTGTCAGTGGTTTATCCAGGAAATCAGAAAGTTCATCAGAGGCTGCACCCATTTCCCTAATGATCCTACACTTGAATTATAAATTAGTTTACCAGTTTTAACCAGACAATACATTGTGCAAAAGAGCTAAAGTTTTCAAAAATGTATCGGGGAAACAAAAAGGTGGGATTTGTCCTGTTCAGGCTTCCCAAAAGGGACCCAATTTACCTGATGCTCTAGGGGGCACTGTTGAGCTGCATCAGAAGATTGGGTTTTGTCAGACCTGGCCTGCCTGAGAAGATGAGAATGCCAGGAGTAGAAAAGGAGAGAAAAGCAAATGGGAAAAGAATAAAAGATTGAAAGCAGAAAAGGCAGTTGGGATTGAAGGAGAACCGGGGCTAAGAAACGGGGAAAGGGAAAGAGGGATTATTTATTTATTGCAACCATTTATATTCTGCTTTTTTATACAAGCTGAGTTATAAATGCAATGCTAAGAAAAGCCGGACAGAGAGAGAAGGGAATGCACCATGCTATGGAGTCTAGAAAATGGAGTGAAGAGAGAAGGTTCAGGAATAGCTTTGTTGCCTCCAGGCCAACGAAAACATAAATAAAAAATGGCTGGGTGTGAAGGAAGAAAAGGGGGTTAGCAGAAAACAAGTTTAAAAAAGATGGTCAGAAATAGGACAAAACAGCAGAATGACTCCCTTTGAGTTGAACAAAAGAAAGAAAGAAAGAAAGAAAGAAAGAAAGAAAGAAAGGGCCTAGTTTTAGTTGTGAAGCCCTAGTCCTGAGCCCAAGCTCCTCTGCTGTTTGGGGAGTGGATGTCAGCTCCCCCACACCAGCCACCCCACATTTTCCTCTAAATATGTAGGGCAAAATAAAGGCAGGAGACTTCTTCCCCACTGGGAGAAATGGGGAGGACAAAGGACCAGTCTGTTCCTTCACTTGCAGAAGCTGAGCAAGCCCTTCAGCATAGTCAATATGTATCCAAGTTGTATTATTTTATACTTTTATCCACAAGTCCCACGTGTTCCAGTCCAGTGGCAACAGCGCATCAGTGGGCAGTAGAAGGATGAGAGAGAATAGCCTTAAGAACATAAGAATGCAAGAAGAGCCCTGCTGGATTAGACCAAGGGTCTATCTGGTCCAGCATTTATGTTCACATAGTGGCCAACCAGCTGCCCACAGCACCCTCCTGCCCATGTTCCCCAGCAATGGCTCTTCATAGGCAGACTGCCTCTGTTGCTGGAAGTAGCATATTGCCATTAAGACCAGTAGCCGTTAAGAGCCTCCATGTCCTTGTCTGACCCCCCCCCCCCTTAAAGCCATCCCAATTGGTGACCATCACTACATATTGTAATAGCAAATTTATGCAACGTCTGAAGAAATGCTTCCTTCTATCTGTCCCTTTATGGGATAGCCCAGAGTTGTAGTATCATGAGAGTGTGGATAGATACATTTTATTTGTCTATGCACAAAGGTTGTTACAACTGCAACAATAAAACAAGAGATCTCTGTGACAACCAAACTCCTTACAAACTTCTTACTTATTTTCATAGCCCCCATCTTACAGAAAAAATCAGGGAGATCTGATGCATTCTATTTAAAGTACCTCCTGGCTGATCAGAACGTCCAGATAACTGCTAAGGTGGCAGGATTTTGTGCGGCCGCAATTGCCTCTCGACGTGGGATAATATCATCTACTTATGGAAACATGAATTTTTAAATGCAGTTTTAGAGTAATTAAGACTATATTTTAGTATTACACCTGTCTGTTATATGTATACGTATTATGTAGGGGTGTGCACAGACCCCCCAGATCGGATCGGGACCCGGATCGGGACCTCCAATTTTGTCACGGATCGGTTCGGACAAAATCGGAGGCCCCCCGGACCGGATCGAGTACGATCCCGATCCAAAAATCGGAAATTTTTGGATCGGCCGCCATTTCCCCCCCCCCCCCATAGACTTGCATTGCAATGCAAGTCTATGAGGAAAAAATGGCGGCGGGTGGGTGAGGGGGGGCCTAACTCCCTCCCCCCCGGGGCCATCCGCTGTGGATGGCCCCAGCAGGTAAGCCCCCTCCCCCGCGCTCCCTACCCCCCCTGGGGCTGTCCGCTTCCATCCACTGGCGCCCGCGGGCGCCAGCGGATAGAAGCGGACGGCTCCGGGGGGGGGGTAAGCCCCCTTCCCCGCCACTGCTTACCTTTTAGGGCCGTTCGCTCCCGTCCGGCGCCGGCGGCTACCGCCAGCCAGCTTTGCGGCTTGCTCTCGAGTAGCGCGCCGGGTGATCACCCGGTGCGCCACCCTGGAGCAGGCCGCGGAGCCCGCTGGTAGTAGCCGCCGGCGCCGGACGGGAGCGGACGGGCCGGGAAGGTAAGGGCCCCCCTCCTCCCCTCTGTGCGCCCCCTCCTCCCCTCCGCGCGCCCCCTGCTTACCTTCCCGGCCCTTCCGCTCCCGTCCGGCGCTGGCGGCTACTACCAGCGGGCTCCGCGGCCTGCTCTAGAGTAGCGCGCCGGGTGATGACATCACCCGGCGCGCCACCCTGGAGTAGGCCGCGGAGCCTGCTGGTAGTAGCCGCCGGCGCCGGACGGGAGCGGATGGGCCGGGAAGGTAAGGGCCCCCCTCCTCCCCTCCGTGCGCCCCCTCCTCCCCTCCGCGCGCCCCCTGCTTACCTTCCCAGCCCGTCCGCTTCCGTTCGGCGCCGGCGGCTACTACCAGCGGACTCCGCGGCCTGCTCTAGAGTAGCGCGCCGGGTGATGACATCACCCGGCGCGCCACCCTGGAGCAGGCCGCGGAGCCCGCTGGTAGTAGCTGCCGGCACCGGATGGGAGCGGACGGGCTGGAAAGGTAAGCGCCCCCCTCCCCCCCCCGCTGTCCACTTTCATCGGCGGGCGCCCGCTGGCGCCCGCCAATGGAAGCGGCGGTGGGCGCCAGTGGGCGCCCGCCGATCCGCCGATCCGCCGAACCGGTTCGGAGCCTTTCCGGACCGGTTCGGATTGGATCGGCCGATCCAGCTGTCGGATCGGAAATCGGATAATTTATCCGATTTCCCACTGGACCGGACTCGGATCGTGGATCGGGTCCGATCCAGTGCACATCCCTAGTATTATGCTGTGCACTTTGTATGCTGGTCTTATGACCGTAATAAATATTTGATTGGTTGAAACTCATAGGGAGAAAATGCATATAATATCAGCAGTGGGCCAACCCGCTCTTGTTCTCAGAAGATCTCCCAGGAAACAATTTCTAATATCTTTATACAAGGAGCAGTGTAACAAGTAATGTACTACATCTTCCACCTCCCCCGCACCACAAATACAAGTCTGCTGGATGTAGGGGACCCCTTTATACTTCCCCTCCAGGTAGGCTGAAGGGATTGTTTGAAAACGGAAGGCAGTAAAGGCCTTTCTGAGAGCAGGGAACGTCGGGTCTTGCAAATACTGTGGTAAGTATTGTTCTATCTTAATATGGCTAAACCATGGAGAGAAGGCCTGCTGCTGGCCAGCAAGTGCATTTTCATTGAAATCTGCCTCAAAAATTCTATTTTGGATAAAAAATGTATCCAGAAGAATTTGAGCATCCTCTAAACAAGAATGTGACAGTGCCAATCAATTGCAAGCCCATCCACCTTTTGCAAGCTGTTCTGTGAAACATTGCTTCGCCAGGTTGCTTTCCTCAAAATGCACCAATCTTTTCCCATAAACTATGATTGCCCTGTGAATTCTTGCCTTAATGGAAGGCAAGTCAACATTATGAGAGTGTGAGAAAACTGCATCCCTGTCTATGTTCTCTACTAGGGCTGTTCTATGTTCTCTACTATGGGGAAAAGGACTCGCCGCCCTCCCCCCCTCCCTGCTTACCTGCTGCCTCCTCGTCACTGCCGCTGTCCACCGCTGATGCTGCTTCCTCTCTACTGAGAATCAGGCTGCAAGGCCTGATTCTCAGTAGAGAGGAAGCAGTGGCAGATGGCGGCGGCGGCGGGTGGTGGCTGTGATGAGGAAGCAGCAGGTAAGCAGGGAGAGGGGGGGGAGGGCACCCAGGGACCTGGAAGGGCAATGGGCCCCGGATCTCCAGATTGATCTGGGTCGATCCGGAACAATGTGATCCGGTCTGTAATGATCTGGACCTCCCCCGATCTGATTTGGATCTGAATCCGTTGGGTCCGGATCACCCTGATCTGCTTTGGATTTGGGATCCAGATCCGTGCACAGCCCTATTCTCTACACCATGCACAATTTTGTACACCCCTGGTGGCTGGTGACCATTGGGGCTGGTGGGGTAGAAGACAGGGCAGAGATTGCTGGAGGAGTACAGAGAAGACCACATGTGGCACTTGGAGCAAATGTGAAGGGATCTCTCTGCCACAAATGAGTGGGGGGACAGGCAAGGGGTCACTGCCCCATTTGTGCCAAATATTGAGCCACCTGTGTTGTACACCTCTGTCATGTCTCCCTTTACTTGCATTTTCTCTAAGCTAAACAGTCCCCTATGTTGTAACATTTCCTGGTAGGGCATTTGCTCTAGGCCTTTGATCATTTTAGTTGCCCTTTTCTGCACCTTTCCCAACTCTACAATATCCTTTTTGAGGTGCTCAGCATTCTGATCGCAGCATAGGTTGGTATAAGGGCAGAGTGATATTGACTACCTTCCAATGTCTTCTTCAGTCACGTGCTATGGTGCTCTTTATGGTCTAATCCCAGACCCTCTTCTAAAGGGCGTGGCAGATGCAAAATCGTGTGTTCTCATTTTATTATATTTATCAACTCATTACAATAGATATACAATTCTTTCCCTTTCTTTTATACACCAAGTGCGCCCATCCCCAGGACCAATTCTTCTTCCATTACATTTTCCAAAATTGCAATATTTCTTGCACAGGTCTGTGTCCTCTCCCCCTTAACAATACATACTCTAAAAATAGTTTCCATATATTTTCAAATTCATTCCGATTACATATGCCCTTTTCTATTCTAATATTACACGTTAGTTTATCATTAATAGCGATATCCCATATCTCTTTATACCACTCTTCCAACTGAAAATCATTCTGTATCTTCCATTTCCTTGCTATTATTAACCTTGCTGCATTTAGGAACGTAGTAATTAAATCCTTAAAATTGTGTGTTCTTTTTGGTTTTTTAACTTTCAGAGGAGAGAAACAAACCCCGTTTCACTTCTGCTAACGAGAGTGATGCTAGGCTCATGGTGGTTGTTATCTTGGTGCCGGCTGTCCTTGTCTTTTCCTTGGAAAGAAGAAGTGAGAAGTTTGTTGTCACTAAATTATATTAAGATTATATTCTCCCACCCCCACATGCTAGTGTGGGTGGGAGAATATCAATGGAATATTCTTAGGAAAGGGGTGGGGGGACAGGAGATCTTAGCGTATATAAGGCACACAGCTTTGTCCCCCAAATCACACTTTCCAGCTTCTAGGAGGAGGGAAGAAAGGTACCCAGACGGACGACCATCCACCCAGGCCTTCCAAAGACACCAGCCATGGCCAGTCTGAAGACAGCTCTCCTCATCGCCCTAATCCTGGCAATCTCTTATCAACACGTAGCAGGTCAGTGAGTGGTCCTTTACACTATCACGTCTTGTATTTTATTGCTACAATATTTAAAATGTATAAAGCACCAACGTGTCCTGCACTGGGAAAACCCACCAAATCCCAGGCTCAAATTTTGGCAGCACTAGTTAGAGAATTTCAGGTAGCTCATTGTACCACCTGGCCGGCTGACCCTGCGTGGTGCCTTAGTATTCACGATGGGCATGCGCGCTAGAGGCCAGGGAACGGGACTCCTGCTGGAGGCCTTGGAGAACTGCAGCTGGTCAGAGGACAGGAGACCATGTCCCAGCGAAGGCCCCAAATGCATTACCACCTGACTCATGTGGCCGGTGGGGGGGGGGGGGAGGAAATGGGCAGTGTCATTGTCTTGTTGTGTTGTTGTGTTGTTGTTGTGCTTTGACCCAGAAGGCTATTGTAATTTTAACTTGTTTTTATGCTTTATGCTTGTTTTCATTGTTCAGTGTTTTTAATTTTTGTAAACCGCCCAGAGAGTTTCGGCTATGGGGCGGTATATAAATGGAAATAAATAAATAAATAAATAAATAAATTACCAGTAGCTAGATGGGCAGCATAGGATTTTCACAGCATGGAGATAAACATGGTCATAGGAAGTTGCATTATATTGAGTTAGACTATCTAGCCCAGTATTATCAACAGAGGACAGTGACAGTGGAAGCTGATGGCTCCAATGTCAGTGGGGCGGTGATTCCGCTCTGGGTTTCAGTGAGAACTCTAAAGGAGCCATCCAAGATGCTGAACCCATTTTGGGGATCAGGTCCCACACTTTGGATCGCTCAGACTGGCCCTGACTGCAACTTGAAGCGGATCCACTGACATCGGAGCCAGCAGCCTCCACTGGACAGTGGCTTTTTCCAGCCCTACCTGGAGATGCCAGGGATTGGACCTGGGACATTCTACATCCAAAGGATGTGCTCTGCCACTGAGCTACCGCCTTCCCCCTGCTGTTAATTCACAGCTACAGGGGCTGGTTGACAAGCTGGTAGCATCCCTTCCAGTTGTGTTACACATGCTTCCCACAGTGGCCAGTGTGCTCCGTGAGAGCTCAATGTAGAAAAGGCATCTGGGGACCCACCAGAGACGCACTTGGGGTAGCTCACAGGAACGTAGGATGCTGCCTGGGTCCTTCTAGCCCAGTATTGTCAACACTGACTGGCCATGATTCTCCATCGTTCCAGGCAGGACTTTTTCCAGCCTTACTTGGAGATGCTGGGGATCGAACCTGGGACCTCCTGCATGCAAAGCAGGGGATCCACTACTGAACTACAGCCCTTCCCCCACAGACCACATGCAAAGCCTGGCTAACCTTCCAGCAGGGAGCTGACGTGGCTCCATGGGGGCTGCAGCCCTCTTCACTCTTGTGTAGGGTTAAGCCGCACTGAACTCTAAGCGGACAACGGCAATAATAGGAGTGTTTTTGTTCTAATGACGTCCTTTCATTCTCTTGCCTCTTCTTCCATTCCCCCATTAGCATTGTATCCCAGCTATCCGAGGGAGTGTTGCTTCAGCATGAGGCAGGGACGTCTTCGTGTTAGAAACATTGCATCTTACTACTGGACTCCCAGTGAATGTCACTTAAGAGCTGTTGTGTAAGTACAAAACAACCCTTTCCCCATCTGTCTCGCATTAATTGTCCCCCTGACCCACAGACTTCAGCTAAAGGGCATCCATTTGGGAGATCAGAAACAGTGTTCTCATTTCAACAATCATGAGGTCTCCAATGTGCACCAGCCATGCTCCCTGTACCTCCTGATTTTTATGTTACTTTTTGAAAGGCTTTTATTTATTTATTTTTTATTTTGTGAATGGGCAAGTTCCCCGATGGCAGACATTTTGTGAGAGAACACATGACGCTCTCAAAATTCCAAATGTGCCCACTGACCCAATTTTTTTTGGAACCCCTTCAATAAACAATATTTTGTGTCGTCACCCCAATAGGACTTGAATGGTGACCTGGACATTTATTCACATTTGTAAAACCAATCCAATGTATGCATATTTAATGGGGGAATGGCTGAAAATAGCAAATCTACAGGGCTATTTGTGTAGAGTGACCAACTGACAGGAATTCCCCAGATTTGTCTGGGGTTTTGTTCTATCCTGGGTGTCAGGGAGGATTTTCTGTAATTTTCTATAATGTCCAGGAAAGACACGCTTTCCCCTTTAAGAATGCCATTAGTGTGGTGGGGAAAGGGGGATGATGTGCTTTCCGGAGGTAAGTCATTCCCCCCCTCCACTGCTCCAATTGGGACCTTAAAGGGGAAAGTGTGTTATTCCCGGACATTATAGAAAAGGTTGGCAGGAATGACACGCTCTCCTCTCCTCTGCTCCAATCGGGACCTTTAAGGGGAAGGAGGAGAGGAGGGGAAAGCGCACTTTCTGGGGTCTCTGGAAAAGCATGTTTTTCTGCCACCCCCTCATTGCTCCAATCGGGGTGGCCGGCATTAGCGTGGTTGTGGTGGGATGACATGCTTTCTGGAGGCCCTGGAAAATGCACTTTCCCACCCATCCCTCACTGGGTGTCCTCTTCTTTGGTTTCCCAAATATGGTCACCCTATATTTGTGCCAGGTGCCTTTAAATGTGTGTGTATGTGTTTAAAAAAGAAACTATGCTGCAAAGTTAACCCAATTCTGCCCAGAAATAGAAAAGCTATTGACAGAATCATAGAATGGTAGAGTTGGAAGGGGCCTATATGAGGCCATCGAGTCCAACCCCCTGCTCAATGCAGGAATCCACCTTAAAGCATCCCTGACTGATGACTGTCCAGCTGCCTCTTGAAGGCCTCTAGTGTGGCAGCTGGACAACCATCTGTCAGGTATGCTTTCAAGGGACGTGCATCACGGTGCAAATTGATTGAAGGGTTCATTTCATTTGAGATGATTTGGATGAGAAATTAATTGGCTCCTGTGTCTAAATCTGCATATTGAGATATACATGAACACATGCAGATTTTATGCAAGTTTTTGTCCTATGGGTGTGAGCATCTTTGCAAACCAAGTCCTGCCATATACATGATGACTGGAGAAGAGTTAACAGTTGGGGCAGAGGAAGGCAGACTTTATTTATTTATTTATTTATTACATTTGTATACCGCCCCATAGCCGAAGCTCTCTGGGCGGTTTACATAGGATTAAAAACAATTAAAAACAATATACAAAAATTAAAACAGCAAAAACATACAACATACACACAATCTGTACATTTAAAAACCACTTCAACACTTCAAAAAACTACAAAAACAAAACAAAACAAACCCAGGCTCCTCAGATATTGCCAAATGCCTGAGAGAAGAGGAAAGTCTTGACCTGGCGCCGAAAAGATAACAATATTGGTGCCAGGCGGGCCTCGTCGGGGAGATCGTTCCACAATTGGGGAGCCACCACAGAGAAGGCCCTCTCTCTTGTTGTCGACCTCCGAGCTTCCCTCGGAGGAGGCACTCGGAGGAGGGCCTTAGATGTTGAACGTAGTGTTCGGGTAGGTTCATGTTGGGAAAGGCGTTCCATCAGGTATTGTGGTCCCAAGCCGTGTAAGGCTTTATAGGTTAAAACCAGCACCTTGAACCGGGCTCAGAAACATACAGGCAGCCAATGCAAGCGGGCCAGAGTAGGTCTTATATGTTCGAACCTACTGGTGCCAGTTATCAATCTGGCCGCTGCATTTTGCACAAGCTGCAGCTTCCGAACCACCTTCAAAGGCAGCCCCACGTAGAGTGCATTGCAGTAATCTAACTTGGAGGTTACCAGAGCATGGACAACTGAAGGCAGGTTATCCCTGTCCAGATAGGGACGTAGCTGGGCCACCAACCGAAGTTGGTAGAAGGCACTCCGTGCCACTGAGGCCACCTGCGCCTCAAGTGACAGAGATGGTTCTAGGAGAACCCCCAAGCTACGAACCCGCTCCTTCAAGGGGAGGGCAACCCCATCCAGAACAGGTTGAACACCCTCCATCCGGTCAGCGGAACCACCCACCAACAGCGTCTCAGTCTTGTCTGGATTGAGTTTCAGTTTATTAGCCCTCATCCAGTCCATTGTCGCAGCCAGGTACTGGTTCAGCACATCCACAGCCTCACCTGATGAAGATGAAAAGGAGAAATAGAGCTGCGTGTCATCAGCGTACTGATGACAACGCACTCCAAAACTCCAGATGACTGCACTCAACGGTTTCATGTAGATATTGAACAGCATTGGCTCAGAGTCGGAGGCTCCAAAATCACCGAGTTGATGATTGAGGCAGCTTTGGAAGGAATGTGTCTAAAACTGTTGCGTGTCTTGCTTGAGGGGTTTTTAAGTGCAGAGAAAAGGAGAAGGGAGCTGGTTTACAGAAGCTGCATCATTTGCAGCAAAACACGTTTCTAAATCAACCCCTCTTGTCTTTTCTTCAAAGCTTTGTTATGAAGAGTGGCTCCCCGCTATGTGTCGATCCCAATCTGCGTTGGGCAAAATCAGCAATCAGACACCTGCCAGAGAAAAAGTAAAAAGAACCAGAAATGGAAAAAGTTCCCCCTGACGTGAAGGAAGAGAAATGACAATTCCCACTGTTTACAGTTCCTACACATCCGCTTCTCTGTAATATATCTGGTTTTATTTTGTTTTGCTCTGAAATGTCTACACAGCAAATGCAACCTGTGTTGAAGGTAAATGTCAGCTGTGTCATGAAACGCACACTCGCCAGTAGATGATGGACAACAGTGCCAGGAGCAACGGACAAGTGGGTTGTGAGTATTTATTGTCGTCAGGTATACTAGATGCTTCTCTATTGATGCCTTCTTGCTCCTGGCTGCTTTACATGTTTCAATGCAGCATCCGTCCTCCTGGTTCATCTCCAGCTGTATTTGGCCCCAGGGCCTGCACCAAGGTGGCTTTCAAAGAGGCGAGGCCTTGCTCATCGGTGCTCCTCCTTTGGCGGTCAGATGGATGGCTTCTTGGTGTGGGAGGAATGAGCAATTCATTTCGGTTTGGGTTTTGATAAGAATTCACCGAAATCCGCAAAGTTCTCCATATTTGGGATAAAAAGAACTTGAAGTTTTAAAATAATTGCATGTGGGAGAAATCAAAACTGACAGATTCATCCAGCTAGGTCAGAGCTTTGAATGCTTAGTTCTTGGGTGTCCAGTGTGGTGCTGGTGGGCTCCGTTGTCCCTGTGAACACCTCTCTTGGTGCCCGCCAGACTCCCTGCCTCTCCGGATATAAATTTTATTTCTTGAGATTTTTTAAAATTAACTTGTTTTAACTGGGAGGCTGGCATACTGAAAAACAAAGTATGGCCCTCCGGCGCCATCTTTATTTGGGTTCAAAAGAGTGATTTTTGTGTTTTGGAGTTCAGACCCCACCTCCGCCTTGGACTTTGCTTCCTGGGCAAATTACTTCTCTTTTAGTCTCACCAGTTGCCTTCTGGGAAATCAGTGTTTCATGACTGGCCATGCCTATCATGCCAGCCATTTTGTGAATGGGCAACTCTGCCATGGCAGGCATTTTGTGTAAGCATCCATAAGACTCTCTCAAAATGTGCCCACTAATCCAAAGAGGTTGGAGTTAAGCTTAGAACGTAAAGGTCTGGGTTTGAACCCCTGTATATTTGACCATATTAGTGCTAAATTAAGGTTTTCCTATCTGGCTCCTCATCTTTGGCAAATACATAGCAGGTAGATACATTATTGTCCGCTCCGTGTTGAGAATAAAGGTACCTATTGAATCTGGCTGGTGCAAATGGGTGAGAATTTCATTACAGTTTGTTTTTGAGAAGTATGTACCAACATTTGTAAAGTTTTTCAAATTCAGAAGAGAAAGAACTTGAGGTTTTAAATATTTGAATGTGGGAGAAAGCAAAACTGAAAGATTCCCCCCCCCCCCCATCTCTGTTTTTCCACTATGGGCCCATCTTTGGAGAGCTCACTCCTGAGGGAAGCCCACCAACCTCAGCCAAGAAATTTTGTTCTGTCAGGCCAAAAGAGCAGGCTGCCTATAATTCCTGCTGCTGATACATTTCAAATTTTCTTATCTGGATGAGATGTTTTGTTGAATCGAATGGATGTAATCTGCTTTGTGTTCTTGTATAAAGAAGAAAGATGGAGTGTAAGTTTATGGAATAATAATAAAATGAAAAGCTGTGACGAATATTCATTTTTTTCTGCTGCTGTCAGTAGGCCTTATTCCTATGAGGAGGTATCCCAAATGCACTTTACATTGCAGAATTTACACAGAAATAGGCCTACAACGTAGTCCTCCCATGACATTACTGTTTACTGTCACCAGCACACTATCCCCCAAATTCAGCCTCTTACCACTTACCGTTTTCTTTCTGGAAACAAAAACATACCTGGGACATAAAATATCCCCAGAATATATTGATTTTGCCACTTGGGGTGTCTTTATGTTCCCTGAAAGAAGCATCAAAATGGAGTATAAAATGTTCCATCATCCACAGAAGCAGGTTTAAGTACTCAGGGGGTACATCTTGATGAGGGGTTGCCCTGGGGTGGATCCGCAGTGGCGGCAAGTCATCTATATGACGCTGCCACCATCGCAGAGCCCTCCCGAGGCATCCCCCTGATGCCCCGCTTTAAAAAAGTCGGGCACGGACTCCAGCTTTTTCAAACCAGCGAGGGGCGGTTGCGCATCTTCAGTGTATCCCTCTCCTCTGGCTTTGCACCACAGGCATGTCCCTGGCCACTGGCGAGCCCTGATTGGGTCGCCAGCGGCAGCAACAGGGAGAGGGGTGGTACAATGAGCCAAATGGCTGCTGGGCCGTCTCTGCGCAAAACAGTACCAAAAGAAATGGCCAGGTTGCTCGGAGAGCAAGGTAAAGCGGGGACCGGGGAGGGAAGTGCCAAGCCGCAGCGGCGCCCATCTGGTGGGGCAGCAGAGCAGTGTAAATCCAGGAGTTGAGGGGCTGCCAGCACCAATGTGGGTTTCAGTAGGTTGACACAAACCATGGGATTTCATAGGGGAATAATAACCTCAGATATTTTATGGGTTTAGAAAAATACCCTATGAAAAATATAAATTCTTAGTTGTTATAAAGTTTTACCTAAAGCTTTACCTTCACAGTTTTATGATACTGTTCTGTATATATATATATATATATATATATATATATATTGAATTTAAGACATTATTTTTTTATTTCATAGACACATGGCTGTGTGCGGGGCATTTTACCACCCCAGGATACATTGAAATATTTTGGCTTCAATTTGCATAATTTATGCAAATTTAGACCACAGTTTGTGTGATTTATGTACATTGCACAAATTATAACTGAAATTTGCACAGATAATGCAAATTGCACCATGCAGTTTGCACACGTTTTTATTAATAGCAGCATTTGGCACGGAAATGGTCTGGCAGCCAGTACAGATCATAAATGACTGGCATAATTTGATCATTTTGGCCAGTCCCTGTTAGTAACCTTGCTGCCCTATTTTGGACCAGCTGATGTTTCCAAACCGATTTTAAAAGCATCCCCATGGAAAACACATTGCAAGCATCCAAACAAGAGTTTACCAAAATGAGAATAATTGTAGCTAGGCTATGTCTGTACAGACAGGGTTGTAGTTGGTATATCAGCCTAAATTGCCCCGTGCCACTGAGGCCACCTGTACCTCTAGAGACAATGCTGGATCTAAGACCACTCCTAAACTACGAACACAATCCCTTGGGGGAGTGCAACCCCCTCCAGAACAGGTTGAATATCACTCATTGGGGCAGAAGAACCATCCATGAATAACACCTCTGACTTATCTGGATTGAGTCTTGGTTTATTGGCCCAAACCCAGACATTGGTTCAGAAGTCAGAACACCCACTGCCTCTCCTGGATTCGATGAAAAGGAGAGATAGAGCTGGGTGTCACCCACATATTGATGACTCCTCAGCTCATATTGCTGGATAACCTCCCCAATAGTTTCATGTAAATGTTGAACAGCATGGGAGATAAAATAGAGTTCTGTGGCATCCAATGGTATAAATGTCAAGGGACAGAGCGAAAATCACCCAGTACCATCTTCTGGAATTGCCTTCCAAGTAGAAGCGGAACCACTGCTGTGCAGTACCTCCAGTTCTCAGCCCAGATAGCTTATGCACATAAGTGAGAAGGTGAATAGTTTATTTTAGTGTTCCTTCCTTGCATACAACCACGGGCTGACTGGTCCTTGCCTTGCCAGTCTAGTATAAATCCTGGGGTGGAATGGACCTGCCATCAACACTACAATCATCAAATAATCACTGGTTGGGGGTGGGGTTAGTTAGAGGAAGGAGGCATGGCCATATAGGAACCCCTGAAGGCCAGATTGGCAACCCAGGCATGCCAGGTATGGCCTGTAGCCTGAGATTCAACTCCCTTGCCTCATACTGTTGTATTTAAAGGAGCAATGCCAAAATACTGCCCTGCCCCTAATGGCAATAAAAGCTTTTGTTGACCAGCAGTGGTGTGCTATCCTGACATGGGCAAGCCCCCATCAACAACCTCCCTGCTGTAATTCTGAACCATTTGAAGTTTCCAAATGCCTCTCAAGGTCTCTTCCACATCTAACACTTCACACTCATCTAGCCTGGTTTGCTACAAATCTTTGGGAAACTTACGGGCATGCCAAATTTATTGTGAAAGGCTCTTGGACATAGGTTCTGCTGCTGTATTACACCAGCCTTCCCTAACCCAGCACCTTCCAGACGTGTTGGACTACAACTCTCATCATGGCCATGCTGGCTGGGGATAATGGGATGTAGTTCAACACATCTGGAGGGTGCCAGGTTAGGGAAGTCTGGGTTACAGTAATGGCGAACAATATTAAAAAATGAGTGGCAACTTTTCTTTATTAAAGCCTACATTTCTTAGGACTTCCTCCAGTATCCCAAGAATTCACCAGGAGGTTCTGATCAGTAGGGTTGCCCACCTTTTTTACTGGGCTCTATTCCTGTGCCTTTAAAAGCAGCTTGATCTGCAGGTATTAGCAAGTGCTACAGCTTATTTTCCTTGTCATAAAAAGCTGAAGATCATGCTGCCATTTTAAGTCATAGGTGTAGGCCAAGTGACCCTTTTTCTGGCTAGTTGGCAACCCTATGATTGAAATTGAAATTTCAATTGAAATTGAACTGAGTAACTAATCAATGCATCAATTAAAAGGCAGGTTATTAGTCAGCTAAACATTATTTCACCCCAAATTTTTTAACCCCTAAATATGAAGATATATTTTTAACACAATGTTGAATGGTAAGAAAGAGCCTTCTGCTCCCCAGCCCTAATCTTTTACCTAAGGATAGTGATAGTGACCTGTGCTCTGGTTGTCTATTGCGATGCAATTATTGTTCCAGATGGGAGGTAGGCAACAGGAATTACTAATGCATTTCCCCTGAGATTACAGATCAAGCTCCTGGTGTCAGGTGAGTGGGGAAGACCCTAACAGTTTGAATGTAACAACAGCCCAGAGTATGGGTTGAGTATGGGCTGTTGTTGAATTGTGGGTTGTCATGATGCATGAGCACTGCACTATGGTTTAACTATGGGGCTATTAACCACAAAGAGAACCCACCGTTTATTGTTGGATTATGAACTATGGGTTGTTCTTGATTAACAACCCATAGTTAAACCACAATGTGGGTCCAAATGTAGTGGTTGGTATAATGCTTACAAATTGTCCACCTGATTTAAGCCATTTGGATTAAGAGTTCTCATTCGATAGGTTCAGAAATTTTCCCTTTTGTAAAGCACATTGGTGTCATTTGATAACAAAAGTGAAAATTTCTGGATCCAGAACTTTTAGTCCAAATGGGCTCAATCTGGAGGACAATTTGGAAGCATTATACCAATCATACCTCCGGTTTCCTCTTAAGGAACTTTCATTTCCAGGCATTCCAAACTGCCGCTTCTGCACAGTTACTGAGGAGGGAAGAACCTGAAGGTTTAGGTTAGAATATATATAGTCTGTTGTTAGTTTTTTCTATTTTTCATACACACACACACACACACACACACTTACATCAGTTCACTTAAGTGACCATTTAATGTGTCCGATGAAGCAGGATGAAAGCACATGAAAACTTATGCCTCCATACATTTGTTAATCTGGCCCTTGCTGACATGCCCAGGGTAGCACTGGCCGCCACTTCTGGGGTCAGGAAGGAATTTTCCTCCAGGGCAGATTGGCTGGAGACCCTGGAGGTTTTTCGCCTTCCTCTGGACATCCAGCAGGGGTCACTTCTTAGGGCAATCATGAAAAGTAGAAATGATTTGTATATTGACTAGGATAATAAACCAAAAACAAAACAAAAACTAATCTGGCAAAAAGAATTTGAACAATTTAATTTTAAAAACTAAAAATTAATTTAAAAATCCAATAACCATCTTCTAAAATTGAATGAACTTTATCTCAGTCTATTTTTTATTCATTGTGAAGTTGGTCATGCCCATGGAACGTCTCCGCCTGCCAGCTGTTTCTTGTAGTTCTCTGGTTCCTTTTTGCTATTCTGACCAGTTACGATTCCATCCCCTTATCTTAGAACTGTAACCACACATTCTAAACCACCACCACCCCATCTGTGTGCTCTCAGCAAAGACGTGTGTGCATCATCCCATGAAGCCAGGATAACAATCAGTTGTGTGTGATGGGGGGAGCGGTTTCCTAACAAGGATGTGTGTACAGCCGCAGATGTGGGATCAGGGGAAGAACAGTGAGCATAGCACTTCTCGGGGGGGGACCCTTCAGAAAGCCACCAAATGCTCACTGGTTGGGGAAATGGGGGGAGCGATGGGAAGGGGGCGTGGGACACCAGGAGGGCTGACTGTAGCACCATGACTTGAGGTTCTGCACTCCTGGTCTCCACTCTGACATCCACATCCTAAAGAGGTAAGACTGCGTGGTGCCAACCAGACTGGTTTCTTGGCCCATGAGCTCCTGTTCTTCATGGTTCTCTTCGCCCTCTCTATTGTTATCCTCACAACACCCCTGTGAGGTAGGTTAAGCTGAGAGTCCGTGACCGGCCCAACATCACCCAGTGATTTCTGTGGCCAAATGGGGACTAGAACCTGGGTCTCCCAAATCCCAGTCCAACACTCAAACCACTACACCACACGCTTCTCTACCCTGTCTTGGCATTAGCTCCCTATTGTCTTCCAGGCTCAACTCAAGGTGCAGCTGAGGACATGTATAGCCCTAAATGGACAACGTCCTCCTGGCTTGAGAGACATTTCCCACCCATTTTAAGGCAAGTATGTTGAAGTTATTTCAGCGTATGGGAGGAATCCACTTTCGGAGAAGCTCTCAGGGACTGCATTACAGTTCGGGAGGGTGGTGAAGACAAGATGGGGAGGGGCAGAGGCAAAAGCGGTGAGGCTAAAATACCTGCATCTTTTAGCTTAAAGCTCTTTCTGCCTTAGAAAAGGCATTTCAACCTTTGAGAATGGGAAAGGAAACCTCTTCAAAAGCCCGGAAAACACCCTACAATCAGCAGTCAGGCGAAAGGGGGTGGGGCCATCTGGGGAAATCCAGAGGGCTGGATTGGGAGTCCATGTAGGCCACCCAGGTGCTGCCCCATATTTGGGCCGAGGTAGCCCAAACCTGCTCGCCTCGCCTTGGATTCAGGGATTTGGCCCAAGGCCGTGTACATCCCGACTGGATATATTCCATTTCCTGAAGTTCCAAAATATTAATTGCTCATGCATTCATGACGTGGGCTGTTATGTACAGAATAAACTACCTGAAAAGTCACAGCCATAATATCCAAAGAGAGCAACATACACTGAAACACCTACCTGGTTCTCAGTAGCCCCCACCCACTGGAGAAAGGGCAGAAAGGTCAATGGTGTTTCTGATTTTCAGGTCACTTTTTGAGAAGGGGCTATAGCTCAGTGGCACAGCCAGCCTCCGCTTTGCAGGCCAAAGATCTCAGGTTCAAACCCCGGCATCTCCACCACAACGAAGGGGCAAGCACTTGATGGGGGATGAACCCTTTCTGCCCAAGACCCTGAAGATCTGATGCCAGTCGGAGCAGACGATACCAGGCTGGATGGGCAAATCGTCTGTCCTGGCCTAAGCCCATTTCCTACAGTCCCAGGGAAATGCTGAGTCTTGCTGAAGTAGTGAGGGCCAAACCTAGGCTGACCATATGAAAAGGAGGACAGAGCTCGTGTAACTTTAACAGTTGTAGAGAAAAGGGAATTTCAGCCAGTGTCATTTGTATGCAATTAGTTCCTGGTAAAATTCCCTCTTCATCACAACAGTTAAAGTTGCAGGAGCCCTGCCTTCTTTTGTATCTGGTCACTCTAGTATAGTGCCTGCAACTTTACCTGTTGTGATGAAGAGGGAATATCACCAGGAACTAATTGCATACAAATGATACTGGTTGAAATTCCCTTTTCTCTACAACTGTTAAAGTTACATGAGCCCTGTCCTCCTTTTCATATGGTCAGCCTAGCCAAACCTCAGCAACATATGCCTGGCTGGGGGTGATGGAACTTGCAATCCGATCCATCTACAGGGCACCGGATTGTGGAAGGGTGCTCTTGGCTTCCAGTCCTATGCATTATTTTGGGGGTCTAATGTAAGTCCCCATAGATCTCAGCAGGTCACATTTCTAATAAACCTTTATTAGTCATTGAGGCTCCACAGAAGTGTTGGTTATGCGATAAATTCATTTAATCAACAGGATTATATCGAGAGGGGGAGTCTGAAATGTACTATTTTCAGGGGCAGCACCCAGTTAATTCACTGTGACTGAATACAACACACGCAGGATTGGACTATGGTCTATATTCATTTGTTCCAAGTTCCAGACCACTTTTCCATCAAACTGATCCTCAAGCCATTGTAATAACATGTACACAATACGTTGAAATCCAGCTGTACTGTGTTGATTCTTTTGAGCCATATTCAATTCATCCTCACAACACTCCTGTGAGTTAGGTCACTCTTATCCCCACTTTATGATGGGGAGATGAGGATGAGATGAATCCATGTGCTGAAGGCCATTCAGCTTTGCACTGCACCAAACCGGGTCTGGTCACTTACGGCCTGATCCAATGCATGTTTGAACAGAAGCCTTCCCCTGTGTTCAAGGAGCTTCCACTCAAGTAAGTGTATGTAGGATTGCAATTGTACAGCCTAATTCTACGCCTATTTACTCAGAAGTAAGTCTACTGAGTTCTGAAAAGAAGACTCTTGAGTTCAGTGCAGCAACCCAAAGTTTTCTTTCAATTCAGCAGCCAAGGTCAGATAGGGTGACCATAATTTGGAAATAAAAAAAGGACTGCACCAGGGGGGTCAGGGAGATGCTTTTCAGAGTGTATTATTCCCCCCCAGCCACCACCCTAATAGCAACCTTAAAGGGGAAAACGTGTCGTTCCTGGACATTATAGAAAATTACAGACTATCTCCCCTGACACCCCAGGACAGAACAAAAACCCAGACAAATCCAGGGAAATCCTGATGGTTGGTCACCATAATTTCAAACGGGGGGGGGGTGCATTTCTTTGTTGCTGATCCATTGCAAATCGCCCAGAGATCCACTGCAAGAGTTGGGTTTACAGCGGCCACAGAAGGAACAGCTCCTGCGAACTTGTTTCGCCCTTCCCTGCCAGAAAGATCACCCGTAAGAACTATGAAACTAAGAACTGGTGCCTGCATTTTGCATTTTCTGCTTTTCTCTTCTCTCCCAATTCCTTTTCCTTTGGTGTCGCGTCTTTCAGATTGTAAACCTGAAGGCAGGGATTGCCCCATTATTGATTTTTGCAAGCTGCTTTGGAAGCCTGTTTTGGCTGCAGAGCCGGCTAAAAATGCCGCAAATGGATGACTAAATATCCATCTTTACTACTCAAAAGCAAGTCCCCTGAATTAAGGCATTTTTTTTTAGACTTGCCCACACTGGGAATAACAAAAGGATTGAAATTACCATCTCACAATGAGGAGGAAGGGCACCCAGTTCTCTCTCCATATGGAAAGGAGGACAGGGCTCCTGTATCTTTAACAGTTGTATTGAAAGGGGAATTTCAGCAGGTGTCATTTGTATGCATGCAACACCTGGTGAAATTCCCTCTTCCTTACAACAGTTAAAGCTGCAGATGTCCTGTCCACTTTTGTACCTGGTCACTCCAGTTTAGCTCCTGCGGCTTTAACTGTTATGATGAAGAGGGAATTTCTCCAGGTGCTGCAGGCATACAAATGACACTGGCTGAAATCTCCCTTTCAATATTGATTGATTGATTGATTGGTTGGTTGGTTGGCTGAATTCGGATGACGCAGTAAGCGACTAGGAGGGGGGAACAATCGTCAATTGTATTGACTGTCGTGTCCGAATGCTGCCATAGTCAACTCAGCACTGATCCTAATCCACACCACAGTTGATTATTTATTACCATGTTGTGTGGGGAGTACCCCCTAGATGAACAACTGTAAAGTTGATTATTACCCCACCATTGACTATCGTGTTATCCGAATTCAGCCATTGTGTTTCTATACCGCCCAATAGCCGAAGCTCTCTTTTAAAGATTTCAGCACACTAGCCCAAAGTGCAATGCCTCCGTCCATTAGAGCCCTGTGAGAGGAGCAGGGAGTGTCCCTCTGCCTCCCCTCTCCCACAGCCCTCCCCTATGGTGCTTGTGACCCGTGCTCTGCTTGCCTACTGTGATGCGATGAGTGTTCCGGGTGGGAGGAGGGCATCTCCCCAGGGGTCACAGCTCAAGCGCCTGGTGTCAGGAGGGAAAAAGAAGAAGACTTCACTAATGTAATAGGGAGGAGTAGCACAACACACCCACCCACACACACACACACACACTGAAGCAATGTGAGGTAAGTAAGCCATCTTGTTTTTTGTTACCAAGGAAGAGGAAATCAGCCCCACCATTGCCAAACTCTTGGCGCTGCAGTTGACCTGGTGAGCACTGGAGGTTCCTTATCGCCACATCAGTGAGTTGTGGGATCATAGTTTATGGGGACGGGGAGGGAAAAGTTGCTCCAGAGGCCAGATGCAATCCAACTTTTCCTGTCTCTCTCAATAAGGATCTGCTTTTGCCATTGCGGTTTGTGCCATTGCAGTAGACAGCATTTTCTCCAGTGAATAAGGAAGAGAAAATCACTCTTTATAAGATCTCCTTTTCCTCTGTACTTAGGACAGAGATATGTATGTAGAGAAAGAGAGAGAGAGAGAAAGAGAGACAGAGGTTGGTGTGAAATGGCACAACAGCAAAACGACGAGGAGGCTCTGAATCCACTGCAGATGCAGAAAGTTTAATATACGAGAAAGATAGAAAGACTAACAGTAGAATATTTTAACTACATTTTAGCTGAACGTTTCAGCTTCCGCCTTCATCAGTAGCTGTGCTGTTTAAATGGATATCAGGAGTGGCAGTTTAGAATTCCTAGAGATGAAAGTTCCTTAGGAGGAAAGACAGAGGTATGATTGATATAATACTTAGGGATTGTCCTCCAGATTGAGGCCATTTGGAATAACAATGATCATTCTGTAGATCCAGAAATGTTCCCCTTTGTCAAGCACGTCAGTGTCTGTCTGCTCTGTTAGCACACATACACATTTACTTCTGTGTACGTAAGTGACCATTTCATGAGTCTGACCATTTCAGGCCTCTTACCGTTGGAGCTTAGGATCTGTGTGAGGAGATAGGTCAAAAGATTTGGAGCTCATGCAACTGGATTTCCTCAAGTGGATCATTTTTCACCTCCAGGTAAGGAAGACTCTTCCTCAAGGAGGAACTCTTCATCTCATCAGGTTTATTTTTTTCATTTGGAAGGGGAAAGCATCTAATGCATCAGAAGACAGTTGCAGGTCTTGAATCTGATCACTGGCCAGCCTGAAAGTGAAGGCAAGTGGAGGATCTCCAATGGAAAATGGAAAAATGGAAACACATCTTTGATTAAATAGGCAAGGAACACTTTGGAATTTCTGGAAATGGAATGGATCCGGTGCCCTTTCTGAGTACAATCTACAAAATCAGGAGCGGGACAGAAGCTTGTCTTAGGGTGAGTCATCATCAAGGAATCCTCCTCCCCAACCTTTCAAAATAGTCACCTGAGGATCAGCGAATCTCTTTCTCAATGGATAAAAGCCCAGATACATGAAACATCTGTAAACCTGGATTCTGCTAGTTGAGTGAGGAACGTCAAGAATTTGGACTATGAATGAAAAGTCGATTTAAAAGCCAGTTGCCATCCAACTTTTCCTGGTTTTACCAATTTGGATATCTTTTTGTCAATACGGTATAGAAGTAGACATTGTTTTATGAAATGAATAAGGCAATGAAAAGAACATGCTGAATTTATATCTCCCCCCCCCCTCCCTTTTCTTTTTCTTTTTCTCACATATATTTCCCTTTGTTCACTTAAGTGACTATTTAATGCATCTGGTGAATTAGGATCTGGTACATGCAAGCTTATGCCGTTATTCATTTAATCTTTCAGGTGTCAGAGGACTCCAGAATATGAATGGAGTAACTGGATGCAATCCGACTGTCATCCTATTCACTCACGGCAAGGACAGGGATGGTCTGTGAATGTCATGTTACTTTCTGTGTTATTGTGAGTATGTCTCGAGCACGTGATATTTGTTGGTTTTACTGCTTTGTAAGTTCTTTTGAGTGCTGCTTTAGGTTGAGAGGCGGAAGACAAAATTAATCAGGTTTATTTTTCAGTTGGAAGGGGGGAGGGAAATCAAATGCATCAGAAGCCATTTGCTGGGCTGAAATCCAACCAATTGCCAGCCCCAAAGTGGAGGATCTCCAAAGCAAAGTGGAAAAATGGAAACACACCATTAATTAAATTCAAGACAACAAAGTGCAAACCAGGTAGGTATTTCTGTTCCTGTCTTTGCTTATGTCTGTGATTCCTTCCTACAGTTGTGTCTTTGAAGGATACTGCTGCAAGCCAGTTCAGCGGGCTTGTTTTGGACTTTCTTAAGGTACCAAAAGGTGTTCTTTTTCAATCTAGAGGTTGAGACTGAGTAAGAGTTGGTTGATTTGTGCTCTGTCCATCCCCTGGGAAAGGAGTGTCTCAGAACAGTTCAGGAGAAGTAAGCTAAAGTAATCGATTCTATCCAAAAGTAAGGAATACATCTCCTAGCACTGCATTCCTATTTATTCCACTGATCATCTGCAGCCACCTTTTCATATTCACATTCAGGTCATTCAGTCAGTACATACCAGCCCAAAAGTGCATAGGGAAGGAACATTCCAGAACTTTTCGAAATGGAATGGATCCCACTCCCTTTCTGACTACAAACTACAAAATCAGGTTAGAGAGAGGAGTTTGTTTTGGGGTTAGTCAATCACTTTTATCATCAATTAAGAAATGCTTCTCATGTTATTTGCCAGCCTTTCAAAATATCAGTCTGACCATCAGCCAATCTATATGCCGCCATACATTTGTTGATCTTTAAGGTGCCATAGGACTCTTTGTCTGAAGAATAATAGAGTAACTGAGTGCAATCCGACGGTCTTCCCATTCACTGACGACAAGGACATGGATGGTTTACCAATGCCATGTTGCTTTCTTTGTGACTGTAAGTATGTTTTTTGCGGGTGACATCTGCTGGGTTTGCTACTGTGCAAGTTCCTTTGAGCGCTCCTTTCAGGTTGAGAGATGACAGATCAAATATAAGTGATGAAATATAAGACTGAGGCAGGACAAGTGTCATCAAAGCATTGTTGAGATGTTTGAGAAGACGCCCAAAACTCATGGAACATAAAGAACCCAGCAACATGCTTGTCACTGCACTTCAGTCTAGACCGGGGGGGGGGGGAATCACAGCTGAATTTAACAGGTGAGAAGGATTGCATAAGGCAATTTTCTCTCAAACAGGTCTTCTGTTTGCAGGTGAGAAAGGGGGAATCCTACCCAGTGCAGGATCTGGAGAACTTTTCCTCTCTGAAACTGCTGTCAGACTAATTATGTGATTGAATTTCAGGAATAGTTAAAAAAATTGAGGCTGGAATGAAAACAAGACTATGGGCATGAAATCCACCAAGCAATCCATGTTTCTTCTCCATTCTCAAGAATGAGAGGTAAGCATTTTATCTCTCTTCAAACATCGGAGCATCATTTCTGAATGTGATATTTTTGTGTCGGTTTGTAATTGTTTTTGTTGCTTTGTAGTTGTTGTTGTTGTTGTTATCCTGGGTCATGATTCATGGAATGGCAGGGATGTCATTATTGATAGTAAACGAATGAATTAAAAATTTCTCCTGTGGCTATGTTTTGCCTATTATTTACCATTGGAGCTTAGGGTCTTTGTGAGGAGATAGGACAAAAGATTCAGAGCTCAGGCAACTGGATTATCTGAAGTGCATCATTTTTCACATCCAGGTAAGAAAAACTCTTTCTCAAGGAGGGCTTCTTCATCTGACAAGATTTATTTTTCAGTTGGAAGCGGGGGGAAATCAAATGAAACAGATTACATTTGCAGAGCTTCAATCCGACCACAGGCCAGCCTGAAAGTTGAGGATCTCCAACGCTAAATGGAAAGACACCATTAATTAATTTCAAGACTACAAAGTGAGAACCAGGTAGGTGTTTCAGTGTCTGTTGATGTCTTTGGTTATTATATCTGTGAATCTTCAGGCAGTTTAATCAATGCATCACAGTCCTCAAACAGCATAGGCAAGGAACATTTTGGAACTTCTGGAAAGGGAATGGATCCAGTGCTCTTTCTGAGTACAATCTACAAAGTACAGAAGTTTGTCTTGGAGTGAGTCAGGCACTGCCATCATCAGGTAAGGAATGCTCCTCCTCCTCCTCCTCCTCCTCCTCCTCCTCCTCCTCCTCCTCCTCCAAACTTTCATCTGAACATCAGCAAATGTATTCCTCTGCAGATAAAAGCCCATAGACATGAAACAACTTAATATCTTGATTCTGCTGGCTGAATGAGGCACTTGAAGAATCTCGACTATGAATGAAAAGCTGCTTTAGAAGCCAGTTGCTGTCCAACTTTACCTTCTACTATCAGCAAGGATCTCGTTTTGTCATTAAAACAAGTGTCATTGCAGCAAATGGCATTTTTTCAGATGAATATGGAAAAGAAAATAACATGCAGACATTGTAGCCTATCTTTTCTTAGTTCATCCCCACCTGAGTCCTGTTTCATGGAAGGATAAGATATAATTATTTATAGCTAATTAATTAATTGAATTTTCTTCTGTGGCTATGTTTTGACTGGGACTTACCATTGAAGATTTGTGTCTGTGTTAAGATATTGGCCCAAAGGTGTGGAGCTCATGCACCTGGATTGCCTCAATTGGAACCGTTTTCTCCTCCAGGTAAGGAAGATTCTTTCTCAACCACGAATTCTTCATCTCATCAGGTTTATTTTTCAGCTGAAGGAGAAAACATCAAATGCATCAGAAGACATTTGCAGATCTTCAGTCTGGCCACTGGCCAGCCTGAAAGTGGAGGAAAGTGGAGGCTCTCCAAAGCAAAATGAAAACACCGTTACTTCAACTGAAGACAACAAATTGAGAACCAGGTAGGTGTTTCAGTGTCTGTTGGTTTCTTTGGTTATTTTGCCTGTGACTTTTCAGATAGTTCAATCAGTACATCACAGTCCACAAGCGGCACAGGTAAGGAACATTTTGGACCTTCTGGAAAGGGAATGGATCCAGTGCTTTCCTGAGTACAAACTACAAAATCAGAAGAGAGACAGGAGTCTATCTTGAGGTGAGTCAATCACTTTCATCATCAGTTAGAAATGCTTCTTACCTCCTCAATTTTCAAAAGGTCCATCTGGCCATGAGTTGATCTATTTCTCTGTCAATAAAAGCCGGGAGATATGAAACAACTCAACATTTGGATTTTGCTGGCTGAGTGAGGCATTTCAAGAATCTGGACTATGAATCAAACTTTGGTAAGCCTTGTCAGGAGAGCCTGAAATTATTGCATCAATGCCAGGTAAAGCTATAGCCAAGTAATTCATCTATTTTATTTCTAGTATATTTAGGCCCATTTTCTTTCAAAAGACCCTCTGAAGTTCTTTTTCCCCTCCCTTTTTAGGCCTGACAGATTGAATCCACATCCCATTGCCTAGACTAGATGACTTCCCATGGGGGACGG
This sequence comes from Anniella stebbinsi, assembly GCA_029215795.1. NCBI lineage: Eukaryota > Metazoa > Chordata > Lepidosauria > Squamata > Anniellidae > Anniella > Anniella stebbinsi. The sequence goes on from JARDYH010000007.1 coordinate 30,347,912, forward strand.
TGGTGGAGCCTGCAGGACACCAGCAAAACACCTGGGATGGAAAGCGGCCAGAGTGAGTGCCAGTGATGGTTTGCCTGCTTCTGGCCCTTGCTGACATGCGCAGGGTAGCCCTGATCGCAACTTCTGGGGTCAGGAAGGAATTTTCCTCCAGGCAGATTGGCTGGAGACCTTGGAGGTTTTTCGTCTTCCTCTGGGCATCCAGCAGGGGCCACTTGAGGAATTTAAGAAACTTGCAGGTTTGAACTCCATAATCAAAAACATAATTCAATTGAAAAATTAATAGGGACTATAAATATAGAAACAAACTTTGACACTTAGCCCACTGACCTCCTCCATTCCCCAGTGGGATTCTCTCTCCTCTTGGCCTACTGGCCTCCTCCTTCCCCTGTCTGACCCTCAGGATCCCAAAATGACTATGTCCCTTTCCCCTGACAGCCAGTCATTTGGTGTTTTCCTAGCTTTTGTGCACTGTGAATGGTAGAAATGTCTCTCTTAAAGTTAGTCATTGGCAGTAAGAACTTTAAAATATTCTAAGTATGGGGCATTTTCGCCCATGTCCCCATTCACCACTGGAATGCAACCCCCAAGGGCTTTTCTGAAATTTTCTGAATTCAGCCTTTGAGTTGAAAGAGGTTCACCACCAGGGCTGGCCCTATCATTAGGCAAGAGTGAGGCAACACCCTCAAATGGCAGATGTTGGGGTACAGCAGCAGCAGCCAACCCCCCACCCCTGACCATTTCCCTGTCTTGTAGCACAGAGGCAGTCTGCTGCCCTAAGGTATGGAGGAGGATGCTATTCTGCTGCCAGTGTTGATGTAATTACAATTCCTTTAATTACAATTACGATTCCTGTGCATGGAATGGAGGGGAGGCCTCACCTTTGTACTTTGCCTCAGGCAGCAAAATATCTCAGGCCAGCTCTGTTGAACCCACCTGGGTTTAGCACTCCTTTCCACCTGTTGATTTTCCTCTAAAATATCCCACCCCCACCCCACAGCAAATATGGAACTTGGAACATGGCTCCACCAATTTAATGTGTGCGCCCGTCCTCACGCACCCACCTCAGTGTCAGAGCACCATCTTTAAATGCCGAAGGTCCAAGCACCACCATCACCATCTGAGGAAGCTGGGTGGAAAATGCTTTTGTCATGTGAATCTGGAAATGTGGTTCTCACTGGTGAACAGCAGAGGGAGATGGACGTCTTTGAGGAGGACCAGGAAACTCTCCTTCTCCTCAAAGACCTCCATCTCCCTCTGCTGTTCACAAGTGAGAATTTCCCCCTTTTTTCAGGTGTGCACATCCAGCCCATATATTTCTTCTTCTTCTAAAAGCAGGGACATCCCATGCCCTGCCACCTGCCACAGGAGGATGCATGTTTGCAGGAACAGTGCACAAGGGACAAAATACAGTTTGGGTACCCCTTGGGCGTGCAGAAGCACCTTTAATATAAAAGAGCCTTCTATAAGTAAAGAAAAGGAGGGGTCTCAATCCTTACTTGCAGCCCACACTTTGTTCTCCTGATTCCCCCTTCCTTCCTTCTGTCCTACCCCTGTGGAGGAGAATGTGGGGTGTCTGGTACTGGTGAGGGGACAAGGGCAGAGCAGGGTTAGTCCCAGATGTCCTGCAGAAGGACATGTACTGCCTCCCTCCTCTCTGCTGCCTCCCCCCTCCACTCCTCCCCCCGCTGTGCTTTGCTCTGAGGAAGCCCTTCCTCAAAGCAAGGGATTGGATGAGCAGCTGCTCCTGAGAGACACACCAGCTGCAGGATTTGCCCCAGCAGGAGAGCAGCTGGTCCAGCACTCTGGAGCCCTAATCAGGCCAATGCCTCACTCTGAGGACCCCCTCAGAGCTAGGAATCTGGCTGCTCTGGAGAACTGTGTCATCTTCTTTCCTACTGCATATTTGCAGCCAGTGGGGCCCTCGGGGGTTCCAGTCCATGATGCCTCACTCCGTGGAGTCGTCTGGGTGGCGACACCCCTCCTGGTGGTAGTGCGAGGGGCACAAACCAACACCCATCTCAATCTGCGACCTAAGACAAGTTGTTCACCATGCCTCATGGGAGGGCTGGTCCTACCTACAGGACCCAAATTTCATAGATAGATAGATAGATAGATAGATAGATAGATAGATAGATAGATAGATAGATAGTTTCTAAAGCCCGATGTTGAGAAGAGAAGCCCTTGCAGAGCTGGCTGCTGATGATTCTGCCATCTCTCACAGAGCCAGCTCCAGGTTCACAAAGGCCCTTGTGCAAGACATCCTTGCTGGGCCCCTTGCCTCAGTGAATCCGCCTTCTCATCCTCTTCCTCCTTATTGCTACCCCTTGCAAGGAGGCCGTGGCATCTTCTGCTGCTCCTCTCCCCACCATCACCATTGTCTGGACCCGAGCGAGCGGTGGGTGAACAAGCCAGTTGCAACGAGGAAGAGGAGGTGCAAGTCCAGGGGGCTGTTGTCAGTGGGACCTTGGCGAGTGCCCAATCATGCCTACCTTTGATGCTTGCCCTGATCTTTCACCCCACAAATGCCCCTGGGTCCAACCCCCAAATTAATGATGCTACAACAGGGGGCTAGAGACATTTGGGGAAAAGAAGATGGCAGCTGCTGCAGGGCTTACTGTCATGGTTTTACCCTTGCTGGTCTTTGTCAAGGAAACGCAAACAAACGTTTCCCTGTCGTGGCGGCCAACTCCCGTCCCGCCACCCGGTTCCCCAGCCAAAACTGGCTTGAGCCAACGCTTGAAATAACCACACAGAAATTTAAGGACCAAAGCAAGTTTATTTACACACTATCCTAAGTTAAGGCCTTGGTCAAAGCACACCTCCTCAACCCAGCAAAAGTCAAAGTAGGGAAAGGTTGTTGGGGAAGGGAACGGGGGGGGGGGGTGAGAGAGGTATGAGGTAGATAAGGGTAGCAGCACAGAAAGGCACAAGCAATAAAACAATTGGGTCCCCAATCAATCAGGCACACTCTTAAAAGTGCTAAGCAACCCCAAACCGAGCAGGCTTGTAAAACAATAAAAATCTAACACCCGGCTAGATCCAGCCGGACGGAGATCAGCTCTTCACCGTGCCTGGGTCCGAAGAGAGATGAACCAACCGTCACAGGCTTTCATTTTTCAGTCTTTTGCCCCAACAGCCCTCCTCCCCCCACAGCCTGGGAAACCAATCCTCCCTAACGGCTTTCAGCTGAAAGTTGTTAGGAGCTTGCTCGTTAGTTGGAGCACCTGTTTCTCTCGGCTGGTACTAAACAGATAAGTAGCTCAGAAATATGTCAACACATGAACTCATCTCCCTCCCTCCTCTGGAAGCGTCAAGGCCTTCAGCAACCCCATGTCCTTCACAGTCTTGAAAGGAGAAAAAGTCATATTGGCCTGGGCAGGAAAGCAGAAGCAATGGCCAGGCAGCTCTGCAGCAGCCTTTCCCTGCCACTTGTTCCTGCCGTTGTCTGTCCCTCACTTGGGAAGAGGAGACTGGGGCAGGATCTAGACTGGAACCCCTTTCGTTTGTGAGGCATTGCTATGCCAGTATTTTCCCCCCAAATGCAATTGCTACTGGGTAGGCACACATGAATAAATATAGCACAGTACCTGCTGTGTCGATAGCGTGACCAAGTGGCGTACACCAATGCATTCTGTTACACTTGCGGGAGAAGTATAGGAGTTTCGAGGTCATGGGAGCTGGGGTCTTGTGAGACCATCTCTCCCATGAGCCACACGCTAGAAAGCTGGATGGCAGGAGAGCATCCAGTGAGCCCCCCTGCTCTGCTCTCCCCCTTTGTACAAACCTTGTGAATTGCTGCTGCTACCGCCGTCGAGGCAGACTGGCAGCCCAAGCAGAAAAAGGTTTTGACAAGGATGCTGGTCCAAGGCCCAGCTCTACCTTCCTTGCCAAGGGCCCTTCAACAATGATGGACGCTGAGGAACCCCAGGATGGTCCCCCTGAGGGTGTCAGAGGAGGAGGCTGAACATCTGCCTAGCCCTGGAATGCACGGGAGAGAAATGTGCACCTCAAGATACACAGCATACAGGTCCTTGAGGCTAAAGGTCTACTTGAGAGCAAGTGTCTCCTCAGAAGTATAGGGAGACCCTGAAGCCAGAATGAACAGCTTCTAGCTGTACCTGTATGTGGTTGGGATATTTGACCATGTAAATTCTCACTTGAGAACTGCTGGCTGCTGGAACGACACCTTCAGTTTAGCCCCTGAAACCTAGCTTAGCAGACCTTGCTTCTTCTCTGCATTGATCTCTCATGCTGCTGGCCGTTGGACTCCTGCTGAAACCTTGCACCTTGGACTGTGCTTGTATTGCACTGCTTGCCTGGGCTCGATTTTGGCTTTGCCTCAAACCATGCATTTGGATTGCCGTACTAGCCTGGAGCTAGTGCAGAATGCAGCAGTTCGGCTGTTGTTGGGAGTTCCCCCTTTTCAGCATGTCACTCCTTTGCTGAGGGAACTACACTGGCTGCCTATTTGCTACCAGGCCAGGTTTAAGGTTCTAGTACTGGGGTATAAAGCCCTAAACAACTTGGGATCAGGGTACCTGAGAGAGCGCCTTCTCCCCTTTCAACCTGCCCGGTCACTGAGGTCATCCGAGGGCATGCTCCTGGTGGTTCCACACGGATTGGAGTCCACCAGGAGAAGAGCCTTCCGTGTGGTGGCCCCACTCCTCTGGGACTCCCTGCCTGTGGAGGTCAGGCAGGCGCCAACATTGTATTCCTTCCAGTGCCTCCTGAAAACGTCATTCCAGGAAGCCTTCCTGGAATGACCAGCTGCGGTTCAATCTGCACCTTGTTCTTTTAAAATGTAATTTTGAATGATGTTTTTATACTTTTATTCCATTTGTTCACCACTCCGAAATCTTCAGATAAGGAGTGGTATACAAATATTGTAAATAATCCTACGTGTGTTTAGACAGAAACACACATAGCTAAGCTGGCTGTGGAATGCTGGGAGTTGTAGGAGTTTTTTTCTGTCTAAACTTGCATAGGGTTGAGACTTTAAGTCCTTTCAATAAAATCTGGGCTGTAAAGACAGAACTAGCATGGATTGGGGCGTGTGTTGCTGTTGCACCTGTGAGCCAGGCATTGCAATGATGGGGTGGGGGAAAGCCCCACGTAGATCAGCCCTGGGATGTTTGGGGACACACTTGGTTTGTGGAGGCACTTGGGGGTGGGACACAGGGAACTTTGCCCAGGAGGCCTCCACAGACCAGGTGCCGTACTGATTCTGAATGGTTGAAAACCATTTGCAAGAGGATTTTATGTTTGCGACGGGGAAGGGGGATAATAGAAATATTTATTTTAATAAAAATAAAAATTCCCTTTTTGCCTTTAAATTCATAGAGGGCAGCCTTTGGCAGAGTCATCGCATGCCTATCAGAGCCTTCACCAATGTGTCATAATTGGGGGAAGCTCAGGAAGTGATTCTTACTATGGAAATCGGGAGTATTACCAGCACTTTTCTATTTTTGCCTGTGAAATCATAGATTTGGAAGGGCTCTCTTACATTAGAGGCCTTCAAGAGGCAGCTGGACAGCCATCTGTCAGGGATGCTTTAGGGTAGATTCCTGCATTGAACAGGGGGTTGGACTGGATGGCCTGATAGGCCCCTTCCAACTCTACGATTCTGTGATTCTATGATTCTATGACCTTGGAGATCATCTACTTTGACCACCTGCTCAATGTCAGCACTGCATGACACGGTGCCACTGCAGCATCTCTGAGAGATGGCAATGTAGCCTCTGCTTAAAATACCTCCAGCAATGGAGAACTAACTCCTCATTACCTGAGGCAGTCCATTCCACTGCTGAACAGCTCTCACAGTTTGGAAATGTCTCCTAACGTTAAGCCAAAACCTGCAATTTCCATCCATGGGTTCTAATCCTGCCCTCTGGAGCAATAGACAACAGGTTTGCTCCATCTTCTGCATGACAGTCTTTCAGATATTTGAAGACCATTCTCATGTCTCCCCTTTTGCCCATGCTAGAGACATGGAGGCCTGTCCCATGTCTACCCCACTAGATGTGGATGGAGGGCCATGGCAAGAGTGCTTGAAATCTTCTAATGGGTCTTCCCCAGTCTTTTGCTCTTCGTGATGCTCTTCCAAATGGTATGGTAGGGATCAATGGTTGCCCTTGACCTTTTTGAGAAGCAAATCTTGTTTCACTTCTGCTAGCGAGAGTGATGCTACTCTCATGCATGGTGGCTCTTTGTCTCAGACCATTAGTCTCTTTTCCTTGGAAAGGAGAAGCAAGATCCCCGTGATATTTCACTGAATTGTTCAGTGACATTTTTGCGAGGGTTTTCTTATCTGGAATTTCACCCCAGTGTGGGTGAAAGTATATTGGTGGTATCACTTTGGGAATTTTACGCGGTGGTTGGTGGGAGGAGATCTTAGAGTATATAAGGCACACAATGTTGTCCTCAAGGCCACACTTTGTAGCTTCTAGAAGGAGGGAGGAAAGGTACCCAGACAGACGACCATCCACCCAGGCCTTCCAAAGACACCAGCCATGGTCAGTGTGAAGACAGCTCTCCTCATCGCCTTAATCCTGGCAATCTCTTATCAACATGTAGCAGGTCAGTGAGTGGTCCTTTTCATTATCATGTCTTTTAAAAATGCTATAATATTTAAGATATATAAATGAGCAAAGTGTCTTGTGCTGGAAGAACCCACCAAATCCTGGGTTCAAAGATTGGCAGCACTAGTTGAATAATTTCAGGTAGCAGATTCTTCCACCTGTCTGCTGTGTTCATGCATGTCCATTGGTAGACATGCACACTAGAGACATGGGAGTGGGACCTCTTGCTGGAGGAGAGTAGACCACATCCCAGCTAAGCAGTGCTTCCAGAAAAGGCTTTTATAATGCCATTCTCTGGGCTAATTCATGGAATTGTGTGTGTGTGTTTCTACACTAGGGGTGGGCAGATTTCAGACTTGTGGGGTCTACTGTATTTTTTGCTAGAACTCCAAAGTCCACCACCTGGAGGCTGATGCAAAAGACATACACTTAGAACTCAAGAATCCTTAGCCCGGGAATTTGTTTTGAATACCAGAATGGAATGAAGCTCACAGTTCTTCCACACAAAATCCTGCTCCTGGTAACGACCCAAGTTGTCTTTATTTTGCAGTATAACTGAGGGCAGAGGGAGCAATCTAATTGCTGCTATTGTTAATCCATTGTGAATCGGAAATCCTGGCCCCTCTACTGCAAACTGCACGGAGCTCTAATTTCTGCCTAGAGCTGTGTGCATGGGGGGGGGGGGCTCTCAAAATTCTCCACCCTATTTGTGGGTAGAGAAATTGGGGAGATAATTTCACCGAATTTCTCCAGGGGGAGGAGAAATTCTCCAACCATTTCTCACAGGTAGGCATCACCATTGGCAAGGCTTGTAGAACAGCTTTTTTCCTTTCTTTTTCCTAAGGTTTTTTGGTGTTTTTTTTGGGGGGGGGGGTTGCACTGCATCAACTGTGTTGTCAGCCTGGCCCCCATTTTGTATCCTCCACAATGCCCCATATCCCTGGCATCACACCACAAAAAAATAATGGTGAAGAAAAGTGCCCTTTAATTTCTAGGAGGTAAGAAAAGAAAAATCTCAGGAATTTCCTGAAAGTTTTCTTTCCCCCATGAAAACCTGCAAAGGAGAAAAAGCTGGAATTGTAATGGTTGCCCAATGCTTTCTCCTTAGTGTCATTAGGAACCCTTGGTCTGGGAGGTCCCAAGGTTAGAAATGTAGGTCACCAACTGACCGAGGGTGGAAAGCAACATTCTTAGCAGCAATGTGAGGTTCAGGAGGAGATTTTGACAGCATGAAGATAATCATGATCCGAGGAACACCAGAAGCTGCTTGATACCGAGTCCGATCCTTGCACTGACTGGCAGCTCAGGTAGAAATTTTCCCAGCTCCTACCTGGAGATGCCGGGGATCGAACCTTGGACCGTCTACATCCAAAGCATGTGCTCAACCGCTGAGCTATTGCTCTCCTTTGCTAATGATTGCTGATTAAGCTGCTGTTAAAGGCACAGTTGGTTGAAAAGCTGGCAATCCAAAGTGCGACTGAAGTAACATTCCTTCTAACTGCATCACGCCCACTCCTCATAGTCTTTGTGAGCTAAGTGTAGATAAAGCATCTGGGAATCATCCAGAGTGGGGAAATTAGTGGAGGCTGGTGGCTCTGATGTCAATGGGGCAGTGTATCCCTTCAGTCAGAACCAGCAAGAGATTGAAAGACGCTATCCAAGGTGCTGAATCTATTTGGGGGATTGGGTTCAACACTTTGGCCAACTCCTTTAGAATTCTGGCTGGTTCTGACTGAAACCTGGAGTGGAGACACTGCCTCACTAACATCATAGTCACCAGCCTCCACTGGGTGTAATTAGATGATTCACTAAATGCCTCTGCCTTCATGCACAGCCTGGCTAACCTTCCAACGTGGTGTTGATGTAGCTCCACCAAGTGACTGGGGCTGCATCTTTTTCTCTCTTACTTAGCAGTAAGCCCCACTGAACTCTGACAGGCTTACTACTGAGTAAACATGCATAAGGTCACCTGTCTACAACCAGGGGCAGTTAGGCTGGGGAGTACAAGGCACAGGGCCTTTTCTGTGATTGCCCCCTGTACCTCTGGAATTGACTTCCATCCGGGATTTGATAGACTCCCTTCTCTGCACATCTTCAGAGTGGCTCTAAAACCCCGTTTGCTCACTCTGGCCTTTCCATAGACTTTTACTGGTGTGATCTGTTTTATTGGTGTGTTCTCTTTTTCTTATGTTTTATCGAGAATTTTTTGATTGCCTTTTGGTTGGATTTGGCATATTTATGTATTGTTTTGTGCACTGCCTTGAGAGGGTTCTACCAGTGGAGGCTGGTGGCTCCGATGTCAGGGGGGCAGTGAATCCGCTCTGGGTATCAGTCAGAACCAGTCAGAACTCTAAAGGAGCTATCTGAGGTGCTGAAACCTTCTGACTGAAACTGGGAGCAGATTCATCACTGCTCTGATATTGGAGCCACCAGCCTCCACTGGGTTCTTCCCAGCCTAAACATAATTTTGAATAAATAAATAAAGGTCAGGCCATACGTCTCAATGCCAATAAATAGGAGTATTTCTTTTTCATATAACGGCAATCAACTCATTTTCTCATCTCTTCTCCCACCCTTTAGCGATGTGTCCCAGCTGTCCGAAGGAGTGTTGCTTTGCAGTTAGGAGGGGGTTGCCTATTTCCCGTAAAAACATGGCATCTTACTACAAGATTACAAGCGATTGCTACTTAAACGCTGTTGTGTAAGTATAGAATAACGATTTATCCCCCTAACCTTCAGCTAAGGGGCATGCAGTTTGGGAATCAGCAGTGCTATTCCCATTTCACTAAATCACGTTCTGGGAACAAGGGTTGAGCTCTGAGTCAGACAGTTGCTGAGCATGTGTACCCCCCTGCTGTGTACCATTCGTAGGCAATCTGGGGCCCTCCAAATGTTTGGGGCTACAATTCCCATCAGCCCCAATCAGCAGGAATAGGGAATAGGGAGACATTTATTTATTGCATTACTATCCCACCTTCCTTCCATGATGGGGTTCAAGGTTCCCAAGTATTCCCCTCCTCCAAACACTGACCAGACTCAGACAAGCTTAGCTTCACCAAGGCGGCTGCCTCATGTGCCTTTAGACCATGCCCTGGGACTTGTAGTCCAGGAACATCTGGAGGGCATCGGGTTGCCTTCCAGATGCCTTCCCTTGCTTACACAACACTGTTCCATTCCATCAAAATGGTGCAAGCAATATTGGCAATGCCGATGATAATCAATGGAGCTTTGTGTTACTTCAGAGGCTCCTTCTCCATTGCATAGCATTCCCAAGAGAGCATTAATTTGGAATGGAAAAGCCAGGAGAAATGGATCCTGGAACAATATTGGCGCCAACTCCAATGTTAGAGCTTAAACAAATGAGTCTGAACTGTCACGTGTCGCTAGAGCTGTCCTTTGGCCCTGAAAGAGAGGGCTTAAATACAGTGAAAGGGGTTCGTTTATAGATGATGCATCCCGAGATATTGTTTTTAAATACATGCCTCTTGTCTTGTCTCCAAAGGCTTATTATGAAGAGTGGCAGACGGATCTGCGTTGATCCCACAACACCTTGGGTGAAAGGGGCAATAGCAGGCTTGCCAGAGAAAAAGTAAGAAGACCGTTGAAGAACCAGGATTAAAAGTCTTCCTTGACAAGAAGGAAGACACCTCTCCCTGTCTATAGCTCTTTTATAACTGCCTGTCCGCATCATATCGGGCTTATTTTTTTTAAAGCACTGTAATATGAACATGTACTCTGCAATTTTAACCTGTGTTGAAAATTGTAGATGCACAGGGTGGGCAACTTGCGGCTTTTCGCATCTTTTGGTCTACAATAAACCATCATCCCTCACCGTTGGCTATGCCCACTCCTGGTATATGCCATGGCTCTCCCTCCCCTCACAAAGAACTCAGGGAATCGTCACTTTGTGAACTGCTGAGAAATACCTTGGTCCCTGCAGAGCAGCAGTTCCTTGATTGGGAACAATGACCATTGATCAGGTTCAAAGTGTAGATAAGGCCGTGGAGGACAAGAGAGTAATGATACATAAGAAGAGCCCTACTGGATCAGACCAAACACCTAACCAGTCCAGTAGTTAAGCAGTAGTTAACCTGATGCCCCTCTGGAAAGCCCATAATGGTAGAATCACCATACTAGCCGCTTATTCATGAAATGCACAAATACCAGCAGGTTATGTATGGAAGCATCAATAGCAACTGACAAGTGTGTTGTGAGTATTTATTACTGCCATGTATACTAGATGTTTGCCTTTCTATTCCTGCCAGCTTCTGGCCTTGACTTGCTCCACTGCAGCATCAACTAGGGTGGCCAGGTGTCCTACTTCACAGGGGACAGTCCTCTGTTTTGGAGAGCTGGCAGAGTATAGTCTTCTATTTGAGTGTGTTGTCTACCTGAAGAGGTGTTGATTACAAGATTGGCTTAACGTCAAAGAACCATAAGGAGGGAGAATAGGCTGGGGCCTTGGAGTTCCCCATCCACAGTTAGCATGTAGACAGTCAATCTTCCTCATTATCATAGAATAGTACAGTTAGAAGGGGCCCATAAGGCCATTGAGTCCAACCCCCTGCTCAATGCAAGAATCCACCTTAAAGCATCCCTGACAGATGGCTGTCCAGCTGCCTCTTGAATGTCTCTAGAGTGGGAGAGCCCACCACCTCCCTAGGTCATTGGTTCCATTGTTGTACTGCTCTCACAGTCAGGAAGCTTTTCCTGATGTCCAGCCGGAATCTGGCTTCCTGTAACTTGAGCCCATTATTCTGTGTCCTGCATTCTGGGTTGATAGAGAAGAGATCCTGGCCCTCCTCTGTGTGACAGTCTTTCAAGTATTTGAAGAGTGCAATGTATTGTCTTTCTATTGAAGCTTTCGTTATTTCTAAACTTCCCTCTTTACATAAAATTTAGCATATGCAAGTGTTAAGCAGCTGGATGCCCTTTTATTTAATAATACATTTCCTCTTTTTTGGTCATGCACATGAGGCTACCCCATCTGCTTGTTCACTTGCTCTTCTTCTGGGTCCAATCCACACCACTTCTGAGGGAGAGATGAGCAGAGGTTACTGGTCCTTCTCCTTACTGACTCAGAAAGTGCAGGTAAATGGGCAGTGACAGAAAGAAGGAGGAGCAAGAGCAGGAAGTTCTCGGGATTGGCAATGGGTCCCCTACTGGGATATGGTCCATGGTGAGTGCCCAACGATGATGGCCACCTAAGCATCAGCCCCTCCGGCTTCATCCCCAGCTATACCTCGTCCCCAGAGCCAGCGCTTCATGGAGAGGGCTATTTTTCAGAGTGGGCCACCCCTTGTAGAACTCAGTCCTATCCACCACCCTCAGCCAAGATACCTTGTTCTGGCAGGTCAGGGACTCAGGCTAGCTGGCTGTTATTCCTGTTGCTCATGTATTTGAAACTTATGTTTATGGATGTTTGGTGGGCTTTCAGAATGGATGGAGCCCATGTTCAGTTTCTTTCTTAAAAGAAGGAAAGAAGGTACATAATCTTAAAGAATAAAACAAAAATAAAATCAATAACTGTGGTGTACTTTTGTTGTGACTGGTGTCCTCATGTCCTCACTGGTCGAGTCAACTCTCCTTTGAACAGTGTAGGTTCTTACAAATTAAAATCTGATAATCAGATAATGTGTGGCTTACTTATGAGTAGACATGCACAGGACTGGTCTGTAATGTGAGCTCTGCTGGCTGGGTCATGCTGGGACTTGTAGGGCATTTTTTTCTGCCTAAACATGCATAGAATTGCACCCGAACAAACCTGGCCCAAGGCAGGTCTCCACCTCAAGTGGGGACCTGCTGTGTCACTGCCGGGCTGCCACTGCCTCATCTCCTCACCCCTGATCGGCAGACCTGCTTGCCGCCAAATAGCTTACCTGCTCACCGCACAGATCCTGAAGGTGGAAAGACCTTACAGGTAGCTCACTAGCAAGGCGGGTGCACGTGTCCGCACTCGGAAAAATAAGCTGGCTGTTTGGCAGCCAGGTGAGTGGGGCCACCTGGGTTGGGAGATGCACGAGTGGGGTAGATGGGCACACACAGGGGCGGGAGGCAAGGTGGGAGGCACGGGGGGGGAGGGTACTGAGTGGCTGCTGCTTCTTCCTGCCAGCTGCCTGCATGGCCAGCCATGAGGGCAGCCAGTCGGACCAAGAAGCAGCATATCCTTTGGAGGGACAGAGCACCGCTCTTCCCATACTCTGCCATCTGCTGCGCCCGCTTCTTAATACTTTATGGCAGGGCTGGCCCTAGGCCCTAATTAAAAGAGAAGATAAAGGAGGAAGGTGACCAGGTGCTCTGCCTATGATAATCTTCAGTATCTCGGGGGAAGCTTTTAGAATACTCAGCAGTTGAAGTCTGGCTCACAGAGAACTGCATAAATATCTCACCAAGCTCTGCCTATTGGGCGGGTCAGTCCAGTGGAGGCTGGTGGCTCCGATGTCTACGGGACAGACATCCACTCTGAATCCACATCCACTCTGAATCCACTCTGGGTTTCAGTCAGAACCAGTCAGAACTCTTAAGGAACTATCTGAGATGAGTCCGCCTCGCTTCCTCCCCATCCAAATTTTTAAAATGTCACGTTCTTTCTCTTCTGGATACGAAGAACTTTGCAAATTTCGGTATTTTCTTTTCCAAAATGAACTGAAATGTCTTCCTTCATCGATCTGGGCTAGTCAAATCCAGTTTGCACAGCTGTTCCCAGCATGGGGAAGACCATGACCTACCGGTCTGCCAAGAAGCTGTTAAAGATGAGAAGCCTTAAAAAAAGAAAAAGGAAAAAAGGGAAGTGACAACCCTAATTCACCACTAACATGGTTGAATACACAAATGGATTCAAGCCCAGAGTTTTAAGAGCTACACACACAAAGCCCAGAACGCAGGTGGACGAATCTCTCGGTTTCAGTTTCCCCCACATTCAGTTTTTTAAAAGAATCTCTAGTTCTTTTTGTCCAAAATATGGACGGCATTTGCAGCTTTTGGTCAATTCTTCTCCAAACTGAACTGAAATGAACTCTTGATGGTTTGACCTTCCCGATGAAAGTTGGCTGCCTGAAACGCCCTCTAAGGAAAGGGGAAGAAGAGCAGATCTGAACGCCTTCTCCGACAGGCGGTCCCTGTTCTTGCTTTTTACGCTTCCTTGCTCTGCACAACCAGCAGCCCCAGAAGGAAACCGTGTCTGCCAAGAGCATGACAGCAGCTGCACTGTCACACCATGCTGGGAAAGCCATCAGCCATGCGCTTGACTCTTGAGTTAAACCCCTTCCAATCTAACCGCATGATTTCTGCCTGCATATGTAACTGTGAGAAACTGCCTGGGTGATGCTCTCCTGCCTCAGCAGTAGTTGGGTGTGTGTGTGTGTGTGTGTGTGTGTGATCTTGCCCACCAACCACAGGGGGGAGGGGGGTCCCCAGGAACCAAACATGAGCAATATGAAAATTATGCAAAACTGCCCTTCCTTCCTCATTCTGGACTGGGGGATTTGTAACAAGAATTATACAAATATCTTTCCAGTATTCAACATTTTTTAAAAAACCCCACATCCATGTGCATCCTCTCACATCTACACAATACACACACACACACACCCTAAAAAGGCCCTGAAACCCAAAGAAAACAGATACCTCTGGTATCGGAGGCATTATGCCTCCATACGCCAATTGCTGGAGAACATGGGTGGGAGGGTGCTGTTGCATTCATGTACTGGTTTTGGGTTTCCCATGGGCAAGCTGGACTAGATGGAGCCATGATCTGATCTAGCAGGGCTCTTCTTATGTTCTTAAAACCTCTTAGAAGGCTGTGCTTTAAATCAGCATCCCTTTCAAACAGCACCAGCTGTAGAGTCTAGATGCTATTTTCATTTTCCACAATGCTCCTGGTTTAGGGTCATCTGGGGGATTGTGGGAAAGTTCAATAGTTGGCTCCAGCAACCCAGAGCTGCTGGGTTGTTGGAGGGTCTGTCATGGCCCAACAACAGAGAATGGAGCCCCAGAGGGCACTTTGCCTAGCTTCCCTCCTCAAACCCCGAGCAAGCCCTGGTCATACACACACCCTGCGAAGTTGAGGCCCTTTGTTGCAATGTGCAACACTGACCTGGAAGCTTTTATAGGGGTCACGGAGGACCACATGACCCGCTCTCACCTTTTCTTATGACGAGGCTTCTTTAGTGGTTGGGCTAGTTCCTGGATATCTCCTTCCTTCCCTAGGAATTGCTGGTGGTGCCTTGTGTCCTACTACCGACGGCCTTTTCTGGAGAAAGCTGGTCTTACAACAGTATCATTTTATCGTTAGCCAAGTGAGGCTACTGTAAGATGCCTTTGAAAAATGTCTAGTATATACCGTCTTTCCCTAGAACACACTCCAACTAGCCCTATGCCTGTTTGTATGTAGAGCTAATGTGCCTATGGGGGCGTGTGTACGTAAGCCCTGCCCCCAGCCTCCCCATGTGCCTGACCACTGGTTAGATGTTTGCTGAACATGCTTACAGAGCCCTTGCAAAGGTCTTACCTCCCGAAGGCCTCACATAGGGGCATTGTGGATGGAAGTGTTGGAAGAAGTCAGTTGCAAGGGGGATGCAAATCAGCTGTCAATGTCTTGGACTCCTGGTCTCCGTTCTGTCTTTTGCAAGTCGAACGAGCTGGCGGGTTTTGTTTTCTTTGAATTTGCAGAAATATACATTTGCACAAATTGCGTTTGCAATTTGTGCAAATGTCTATTGCCACATTTTTTAAAAAAAAATGTAAAAAGTATCCAGAAATTGGGGAAAGCATGTGGCTCGGCTGGCAAACGCAAGCCAAGCCAGGCACACTGTGGAAGTCTGGTGAGCTGAAAAAGGGCTAGATTTCCTGGCAGCGGTGGGGCTTACGTGGGCCTTCATGTCCCCCTATACACACGAGTCCTGCACATGAGCAGGCAAATGCCTGCCTAGGACTTCTGTCAGTCTTGAAAAACCGAGGAAGCAGTAACTTAAAACACACACACACACACACAAAGGGCAAGTGATTACCAGTTGGCAAAATGGATGAAAGACAGACAGATTGAGACCTTTATCACACGGGCGGTTTGATCCACACCCGCTGCAACTTTGATCCAATTCTTTCACATGATGTCGTCCCCCTCGCGCGGCTCTCACGCCCTGAGTGTTCCTGAGCGTCATCACACGGGAGGTTTAATGCACATCTGCCGTGACTTTGGTCCACTTTTTCAGCGCTGGACTCGCTCAGGGCGAGAGAACAGCACGACAGGGATGACGTCATGCCAGTCCAGCGCTGAAAAAGTGGATCAAAGTCACGGCAGATGCGCATTAAACCTCCTGTGTGATGATCCCTGAATGGGGATGGTCCGTTTTCTCCCCTCCTCCGCAGGCTACAAGCTGAGGTATCGGAGCAAAACTGACCATGTGTGATCAAAAGGCTACACTTGCATAGGAAACGGAGGGGGGGACCCGCAGAAGCAAACTGGGTAGATGTGATAAAGGCGCATCGAAAGAAAAGAGAAAAGAGGAACTGCAGGCCGAGGATGGGAGTGGTGAGATTAAAATGCTAAAAACAAAACGAAAGCCCAGCATTCTTCTGGAGCATTTTCTCTAGTTCCACATAGTGGAGGTCGCTGTTCAGATCGGGTTGAGAGCAAAATCTCACTAGCCAAGCCAAGCCAAGCCAAGCCCCCTTGTGAAGCCAGGGACTGCATGTGGACCGACGGGTTGTGGAAGTAGCAGTGGGGAGAAGTTATATATTGCGCGAGACAACATGAGCCTTTGGCTGCTGCTCAAACCCTTCCTGCCTTTGCTTTTGGTCATTTTCCGGCTTCTGGGTGAGTTTCCTTTCCGATAAATGTTTTCTCCCACTTTTCAGAATCCTGCTATAGTTCCAGGGGCTCTAACGTCCGATCTGTGCGTTACGCAGCATGCGAGGTGGTAGGCAAGGCTGCAAAATGCTGCCCTGTGCCACCTCAGCTTGCAGATGGAGGGGTGGTGGTGGTCATAGCTTTGAATGCATCCTCATCATGATAATGATGCCCTCCACAAGCAAGCGGGAGGGCTATGCTACCAAACAAGAAATGCAGTTAGCTGCGGTTGTAGAATTCTGGGCTGTGCTACTTCAGATTATAAGGGGGTGGAAGTCATATCTTTGAATGTTATCAATTCCTGTCTGTAGAAAACTAGGAGATGAGGGTGATGCTAGTTTCTGAAGCACGTTCCAGGGGCAAATTAAAAAATATGGAAAAAAGAACAACCCTGCCACCTCTATCGGGACTGTCTGGAGATCCCCCCCCCCCCAATATCTCATTCTGTGCGGACTGGCTCATGGAGTGGGTATGGTTTATGGCCGATGGGGTACAGAGCATGTGGAGATGGTGCTACTGGGGCTCTATGGGAATGTCAGCAACTCCAAGTAATGTGGGAGGAGGGCCAATGCTGCAACTCCTTGCCCGGTCAGTCTCCAGAATGTGAGTTCAACACTGGCGTGGAGAGAGCAGCCCCTGTGCAAGTTATCTCCCGTGGCCCAGGCCCTCTCATGTTATTCAGAAGGGTCATAGTGGCTCCCATGCAGAGCTCAGTGTCACCACGTGGTATAGTTGATAAATGCCGGGGCCTGCACTGCTGGTGACACCTGCGAGGGGCCCACCACTTCCTGAGCCCTGTGCTCTGGTCTCCTTTATTTCCCTGTCTTTTCTCATCTTTATTCCCATCAACAGCAGCGTGCTGGAAGTTCCAGTTCCAGCGCATTGTGGGTAACCCCACCCTCCTGTCCCAATGGCTGCATGTGGGCCAGCATCCCTC
Organism: Anniella stebbinsi; assembly: GCA_029215795.1. Classification (NCBI taxonomy): domain Eukaryota; kingdom Metazoa; phylum Chordata; class Lepidosauria; order Squamata; family Anniellidae; genus Anniella; species Anniella stebbinsi. Next base: position 30,365,274 of record JARDYH010000007.1, read on the forward strand.
AGATGGTAGGGGGTGCCCAGGCTAGCATGCTGACAAGTACTCCCCAAACTCTGGAGCTTCTGCCCCTTACCAGCATCAACCCTGGTATGGGACTCCTTACATGGGACTCCTCACATGTGTAACTTCTCACATAACAAGGGACTCGTCACATGTGCCTTCGCAATGACGGTGGCACAGGAAGGGATAGCGCTGCAGTAGGTTAATGCTAGAACTTGGCCTTGGAGGTAGAAACGATGCAGAAAAGGGTAACAATACTTTCTCTCTTTCCAGACCCATTGCAGGATACTCTGTACACACAGCAGCATTAGCTTCATTGCACAAGTAACCCAAACTGCAATGGTTTCTAGAGGTGCCAAGGGAAAAATAAGGCCTTCCACTGATTGTGTTTCGTTGTACTGGGTTGTAGCTACAGTTGTGCGTTTTGTTTAATGCCAGTGTGTGTTGTTGGTTTTTATGGAATGTTTGCTGCTGTTGCTGTTTTTACTGTTTTTTAATTACGTGAGTTTGACTGTTGTGCACCACGTTGGGAGGGCTCCTGCCCTGAAAGGTATTCAAGAACTATTTTAAATCAACAAGGGCAGGGGAGGAAAGTCAGAAATCCACTGTCTCCATCCTCGGAAGGGGGGATCTGAAGGATCCTAAGGGTCCCTGGGATGCTTGCCCAGGGACCATAGAATTACTCTCTAATAAATAGATAAATGCATAAGCCACCTTCCCCAACCCTGTGCCCAACAGATGTTCGGGGCTTCAGCTTTCACCAGCCCCAGTTGGCATGACCAGTGGTCAGGAATGGTGGGAGTTGTAGTCCAAAACATCTGGAGGGCAGAAGGGTGGAGAAGAGAGTGCCATAATGCATTTAGAGGAGCCATGTAGAATGTGATGACTGCATTCCCCAGGTGACTGGGAGGTATTCTGCATACGTTCTTGGGGTGGGAGGAGGGAGGCAGAGTTTCACAGCTGCAGCTGCCAGGAGGGGGATGTGACAGTGGCTAGTGAAGCTAGGCACCCAAAGGCACTCTGTAGGGAAGTGGCATCATGAATGGAGGAGGAGAAAGCAAGAAAGGGGGGAAAAGAAAGGACACCCCAAGCACCCAAAGGTAGGGATGGGCAATGCTCATGCCAGATGTGCAAAATTGCCTGAGCAGGGAAGAACTCTGCAAGCCTTCCCAATCTATTGCAAATGAGCTGGCAATCGACCAATGGATCCTGATTAACATTCTGCCCAACCCTGAACTTGAGGGAAAGCAAGCCTATACCTAATCCTGAGCGGTGCTCAGGACCTGGTGCGAGAAGGAAGTGGCCGTGAAACCTCTCCGGAGCAGTGGCCGCTGGGCTATCAAATTCAACATACTCTGCAAGAAGAGAATTCCCCCAGAAATCCAGCATGGTCACGTTCGATTGCACAAGAGTAAACTTCTCAAAAAAGATCGAACCAATCTGAGGGTTTTCATTAAAGGGAAGCTGGGAGGGAGTAAGCGGGTTATTCCAAATCACAATCAGAAAAAACTTAGCAAATGTGAATACCACAGCTAAGGAAAGTTACAAACACATCCAAGAGGGTATGTGACTAACGAGCAGAGCCACGGGAGATGACAATAATGCTGTAAAAACAGCAGCTCTTTAAGAAGAGTCATGTTTTTATGTACCACCGAAAACAGTGTCAAGCCAGGGTCTGAGGAACCTCTCCAGGCAGAGCATTCCACCAAGTGGGCACCACCACCAAAAAGACCCTGGACTAGGGAGAGGGAATGTGCGACCCTTCAGATGTTGTTGGACTGCAACTTCCACCATCCTTCACCATTGGGCATCCTGGCTGGAGCTGATGGGAGCTGCAGTCCACCAACATCTCCACCACTGCTTTCCATCACTTGTAGCTGCCCACTTAGCTTCCTGAGGCCAGGGGTTCCGAAGTAGGGCCCCAGATGATGATTGGAGTATGCGGGGAGGAACATAGAGAAGAAGGTGGTCCTGAAAGTGTGTAGGATGGACGAGCTGAGCCCTGCTCCCTGCCCAGCCATACCCAGCTGCTCTCCCTGACTGGCGGTACTTCCATCACCACCCCCCCAGCACAGCTGTCTTACTGGACTCGGCCTGGCAGAAGTGCTTGGCATTGGGCAACTGGCTTTAAATGATCAGCTGGCTCAACATAGCAGGTTAGCAGCAAGAGGGGAAATATCACCAGACACGTTTTTGGAGAAGTGGCTGGACTTTTCCTCATTCATTAACATGGATCCTGGCAAACCTAGACGTCCACTGGCCAAAGGACCCGTTGGTCAGGGGTTCTAACTTAACCTGGAGCTTTTTCTGTAAAAGAAGGTGTAGATTTGATTAAGATTGCGATATTCACGGTGTGTTTTTTATGATATGAATAATACCCACGCATGGAGCAAGGGGCTGGACTCAACGACCTTACAGGCCCCTTCCAACTCTACAATTCTGTGATTCTATGACTCACTGTGGTGCTGTGAGAACATTGAGAACATTCGAATTGTTGTTGAGTGTTTTCTTTTTCTGTTTTTTCTCTCTGGGTGTGTAGTGTACTTGTCCTTACCAGAATATCTATATCTCTCTATACGTATATATACACACATAGTATATATGTGCCATCACACACAGAGAGAAGGTATGGCAGGGAAGGTTTATTTTCTCCCTTTATGTTAAAAGCGGACCACGCTCAGGGTGGCCATGTGTCCTGTTTTACAGGGGAGAGTCCTGCCTTGGGCTGTTTCTACACCAGGCTGTTTGCCTGGGGTGGGCCCCAGCTGGTCCCTGGGTGTCCACAGGATGCACAGGGACTCCCGGGGGTGGGGGGTGGGGGTCTGGACGGCCACAGGATTTACCAGGGATAAGCTCCTGGGACCGTGGGAGATTTGGCTGCCCGTCCCGAGTAAGCGCGGCAGCAGAAATAGGCATGGAGCTGCACCGTGTGGCTCCGTGCCCATCAGGGGAGCCCCCCCCCAAGTTCACCTTCCCCAGGATTTTTAATTTTTTTTCCACTTTTTTGTTTGTTTGTGATTTTTAATTTTTTCACTTACCTTTTCATTGGAGCGCTAGAGTGCTCTTCTCCGCTCCACCCAAACCACAAAATGGCAGGCGCCACAGCGTGACAGCTCGGGAGCAGCCTGGGTCGTCGCACTTCTGATGTGGATTGAGGCGACGATCCTGGAAGCGGCTACTCCCAGGATCACCGCCCCCCCCCCCCACAGTATAGAAAGAGCCTTGGAAGGACTGACGAAGGGCAGTCCTCTATTTTGATGATATCCTCTATTAAAATGGCCACCCGGTCCAGGCCCAGTTAAAAGACAAAGAACCATCTGAATGAAGAACTGGGCCTTGCAGGGCCCCCTTCAGAGCTCCTGACCAGCATGCAGGTCACCTGGCTACAGTCGTTCTCCACTATGACGAGATGTGCAGTATTTCTATTTAAATCATAATAATTATTTCTCAATTTGCATCTATACATATAAACTAGTGTAGATGAAGTTTTTATGTAAACCGGGGTCATTTGGTGATACATTTCTCCTGTCCCAGCAATTCCTAAGTGGCCACCCTACCCCTGCTTTGTTAGGACTGCGATTAAAAGATCTTATCCTGTGACCCAGCAAGACTTCTTCAGGACTGCTTCCTTCAGAATGAACCTGTCTAGGATGACCTTATGGAAAGGAGGACAGGCCTCCTGTATCTTTAACAGTTGCATAGAAAGGGGGATTCAGCAGGTGTCATTTGCATGCATGCAGCACTTGGTGAAATTTCCTCTTCATCACAACAGTTAAAACTGCAGGAGCCCTGCCTTCTTGACAGTTACAAAAGAGGGCAGGGCTCCTGCGGCTTTAACTGTTGAGATGAAGAGGGGATTTCACCAGGTGCTGCATGCACACAAATAACACCTGCTGAAATTCCTTTTTCAATACAACTGTCAAAGATAAAGGAGCCTTGTCCTCCTATCCATAGGGTCACCTTACGTTTGGATGCAGTGTTTAAGAATGCAGGCCATGATGGCTCTTGCCTGCTGTCTAGAGTACAGCAGGTGAGACACAGGAAGGGGCCATTTTGATTGCCATGCCTAGACTGGGATGCCGTCCCTGGGAAGACCCATTCATGTAGCAAAAACTGGAAACGCAGCCTCAAAATAAGAGGATGAAAAGGAGCATAGATTGGCATCGTATTTGCTCACTTGTCGCTCTCCCTGCTTAGGGTGCTTTACCTTTAAAATGGATTTGGACTCGACAGCCCTTCAACTAGAGCAGGGATGGGAAAGATGGGAAAGGGAGAGATATAGTGAGGAAAAGGGCTGAGGGGTGGGTGAAAAATAGTGAGGTTGGAGGCTGGGAGTGGAGAGAGAGAGAGGCTCTTGTATAGGCTGACCATATGAAAAGGAGGACAGGGCTCCTGTAACTTTAACAGTTGTAGAGCAAAGGGAATTTCAGCCAGTGTCATTTGTATGCAATTAGTTCCTGGTGAAATTCCCTCTTCATCACAACTGTTAAAGTTGCAGGGGCCCTGCCTTCTTTTGTATATGATCACTCTAGTATAGTGCCTGCACCTTTAACTGTTGTGATGAAGAGGGAATTTCACCAGGGACTAATTGCATACAGATGACACTGGCTGAAATTCCCTTTTCTCTACAACTGTTAAAGTTACATGAGCCCTGGCCTGGATTTTATCTGGTCAGCCTATGCAATTAGTTCCTGGTGAAATTCCCTCTTCATCACAACAGTTAAAGATACAGGAGCCCTGCCCTCTAGAGTGACCAGATACAAAAAAGCAGGGCTCCTGCAGCTTTAACTGTTGTGATGAAGAGGGAATTTCACCAGGTGCTGCATGCACACAAGTGACACCTGCTGAAATTCCCTTTTCAATACAATAGTTAAAGATACGATAGCCCTGTCCTCCTTTCCATATGGTCACCCTACATTTCCTTCTCTCTCCCAGCCTTTAGCCTCTTTATTTCTCTCTCCACACCCCCAGCCCCTTTTACACATACCTCTTCACTAGCCAAGCCTCCAGAATCCATGGGAGGTATTTTATGGTGGTGCCCACGGCAGTTTCTCAAATTCTCAAATGTGCCCAAGGATCAAAAAAGGTTGTGAATCCCTTTTTGTAGTGTATGTCTGTCCCCAGCACGCCCTGTCTGAACATACCTAGGATTGTGACCTTACCCTCTTTGCCCCGAAGAGAGCTTGGATGCATTTTTCACAAACAGTGCTTTCATTTAATCTTTCATCTTGTTGCGCTGTTTCAGTCTGCCTTTCAGGGTCCCCAATGGAGGCTGATCCTCAATGCTATTCTGTGATTCAGACTCCTGCCTCTTTGAACGTGGTGGAAGGATCAACGCTGTCTATGGAGTGCAGGATCGAGGGAAACATCACTTCCAAGTGGTCTGTTGACTGGTATAACAATAAAACTGACGGAAGGGTGAAATTACCGAACTCTAACCGAAGACATATAATGACAAATCCAAAAGAGAAATCTAGTCATTTCACTCTGGAGAAAGCTGATCTAGTTGATTCTGGAACTTACCTGTGTTCTGTTGTCACTACAACAGATCCCCATGTTTTTAGTAATGGGACACAAGTGGTCATTAATGGTAAATATACTTCATTCCCCCCGCCCCCAAATCTTTTTTTTAAAAAAACAAGGGAAACCTTGAATGATCTCAAACTTGTAAATATTATAGGCTGGTAGACCATTGTGGAATTTGAGGGGCTGCCCAATTTGCAGGATATATATTTGCATTCACACACACACACACACCGATATACGAGGTGCATTTTTCTTCTGATATGTGCAATTTACAGTAAAATCCTAAACAAGTATATTCAGAAGTCACACTGTATTTACTTGGATTTACTCCTACCCAAGTGTGTATAGGATTGCAGCCTTATTGTGTACATTTTCTCCATTAATGGACCCTTTTTTGCTCTTTTATTTTTTATTTTGTTACTTTATTACTTTTATTAACATATTTAAATTAAATGACATCTACAAAATCTACTGGTAGCTACAATAAAGGTAACCTACCAGATGCTGGTGCTAACCGTATCAGATTACCATGTGGAAAGGAAGACAGGGCTCCTGTATCTTTAACAGTTGTTTAGAAAAGGGAATTTCAGCAGGTGTCATTTGTAGGCATGCAGCACCTGGTGAAATTCCCAGTGAAAGCTAGGACAGTTAAAGCTGCAGGAGCCCTGTCCTCCTTTCCATATGGTCACCCTATAATGGTACCCTCGGTGACTGAATAGAAGTCTACCTTCAAAGGAACAGTAGTTGGGAATCCAATTTGCCTCCCAAGGAAATGAAAGGCCAAAGTACATGTTAGATGCAAACACATCTAACAAAGCCTCAACAAGTTATCAACAAGTTTTAGTGTGCGGGTGGTAGAAAAAGTGTTGGGTTTCTGCTGCTTTCAGGGGTGGGGGACATTTAGAGCAGAGAAACAACACACATTTGGGATCCTGGAGGTTGCCTTCATGGAGCTGCTTTGCTACCCCTTTCCTAATCCCCCCCCCCCCATTTTGCTGCTGTGGGGTGGGAGTGGGAAATCCCCACAGTAGAAGGCAGTTCATGCTTCCCAGTGGCCATTTGGCTTGCCAGGCCTGCCCCCTGATGGCTTCCGCCAACCTACCAGTGGTCGCCATCCACCCATTCTCCCCTCTTCCGCTCCCCCAAATCAGTTACTCCTTAGATTTCCAAATGTGTGTGTGCTTCTCTGCTCCAAATTGCCCCCTCTAAAAGCAGCAGGAAGTTTGTTTTTTGCTGCAATGTAAAAACCATTTTAGAAAGAGTATTTCTGTGAATTTACATGGTGCTTTCTGGAGAGAAACCACTTAGAAGGGCTGCCATACTTATACTCCTGTTCCCAAAATTCCTTAAGGAACAATTTAAGCTTATAAACGTGGCTTACAGCTAGCACTGATATGCTAAGGTGACCTAGGCTGACCATATGAAAAGGAGGACAGGGTTCATGTAACTTTAACTGTTGTAGAGAAAAGGGAATTTCAGCCAGTGTCAGTTGTATGCAATTAGTTCCTGGTGAAATTCCCTTTTCATCACAACAGTTAAAGGTGCATGCACTATACTAGAGTGACCGTATACAAAAGAAGGCAGGGCCCCTACAACTTTAACTGTTGTGATGAAGAGGGAATTTCACCAGGAACTAATTGCATACAAATGACACTGGCTGAAATTCCCTTTTCTCTACAACTGTTAAAGTTACATGAGCCCTGTCCTCCTTTTCATATGGTCAGCCTAGGGTGACCCTATGAAAAGGAGGATAGGGCTCCTCTATCTTTAACAGTTGCGTACAAAAGGGAATTTCAGCAGGTGCCATTTGTATGCTCTCTTCATCACAACAGTTAAAGCTGCAGGAGCCCTGCCTAGCATGACCATATAAGAGGGCAGGGCTCCTGCAGCTTTAACTGCAGGAGCCCTGTCCTCCTTTTCATAGGATCGCCCTATGATATGCTTTTTGTGGGGTAAAGTTTTCAAGTTGCATGACAGGCACAAATAAAAAAATGGAAGCTTGTCTTGCTATTGAATGAGCTCCAATGTCAAAACACACTAGGGGGGGGAAAGCTGGCATATGGGATAAGGTTTCTAGTCTACCCTTCTTCTTCAAGTGCTGGTTTTCTACATGCAAAGGTTGTAAGGGCTAACACCTGATTAGTCAATTAACAGTATAAGGGTTAGCAAATTAATTAAATAATTCATCACAGGCAAATGTTCACAGATTCAATTTACTTATCAATTAACTGATTAAACTTGCTTAAATTTACATATGATGAAAAACGCAATTGCGCTTAAGAAAAAGAAAAACGTTGTTTTTAGATATGCACACATTTATCACCCCAGACATCCTCCCAGAAGAGGCATCCCCTCCAATGAGAGAGAGAAAAGGGAGAATGCCTCTTTTGAGATGGTGCATCTTGCCAATGCAGTTTTTATAAGTACTTTTATTAAAACAACTTTAAAAGTGTTGCCCAATTCATTTTAATCCATAAGATAGTTTTAATTGATTGATCTAGGCCCAGAAGTGTTGAATCTCTTTCAGCTCCAACAGCCAAATTCCAGTTCAGAGGAGCCCTCAGGGGCCGCACTGGAATGTAGCAAAAGGGGTGAGGCCAAAATTACCTGCATATTTTAGCCTGAATCTCTTATTGCCCGGAACTAAGCCTTAGGAGGGGCATTTCAATCTTTCAGTATGGTGGAAAAAAACAGCACCTAAGTTGAGAAATCACCAAACTATTGATAGTTGGGAAAAGGGGGTGGGGCAAAGGCAAGGGGGTGTGGCCATCTGGGGAGCACTGGGGGGCCAAATTGCCCCCCAGGTCTGAGGATCTGCACTCCAGCCGTGACCTACCCAATTGATTCACTGAATGTTGCAGCATTTGTTCTTTTTATGTAACGGAGCAAACACCCCCCCCCATCTCCACCCTACAATGTGGTATAGTCCTAGGAATGTACAGCATGCCTCTTCCTCCATCCCTGCCACAGCAACAGCGAGTGATGCTTTCCTAGAGCTGCTGCAGATAATAACATCTTGTCCTGCAGAAATCACCAATTGGATGGTGAATCAGACTCCAGGGCACATCGAGGAAATGGAAGGGGCAAATGTTACCATTGAGTGTCACTTCAGGGCAGGCAGCAGCATGATGTATGTGAAGTGGCGCAAAGAGGAGCTCAAAGAAGAACTGACCAACCAAACGGGCTCACGCGCAATAGCCCAAGATCTGGAGAACGGTTTTGCTTCCCTCACTCTACTGGATGCTCACGTGGCCGATTCGGGGTCCTACAGATGTGTAGTGGGGAGCAGATCAAGAAATCGGACGGGATCAGGAAATGGCTCTCATGTTGTCATCTCAGGTAAGTATCCACAATTTTCTTTCTGGTTATTCTGAGATGAGCAAAGGAAGTTGTAGGAACGTAGCCCATAAGATAGTAGCTTTCCAACTGAAGGTTGCCAGAGTTTCCTGATGAGAGAATCAGTCTGAGGGTAGAATCCACCTGCCTGTTACCTACTGAGCAAGATACAAGGTTATGTTATCCTCCTATAGAGCCCTAAACAACTTGGGACCAGAATACCTAGCAGACTGCCTTCCCTTATATGCAGCCAGATGGCATTTATGAACTTCAGAGGTGGTCTTGCTGGTCATTCCAAAATGAATGGAATGTCGCCATGAAGAACCTTGACTGCGGGCCTTCTCTGTAGTGATACCTACCCTCTGGAAAACCCTCCCTTGTGTTGTTTCCTGGGTGCGAAGCTGACCAGGAGTCCATTGAACTCACCTCCCTGCTCACCACCGGAACCTAGAGAGCTGCTCTGCCTGGGACTTACCTGACCCATCTACTTGAGCTCAGCAGCCATCCGTAGGCACTTCCAACCTGAGTTTGCTTTTAGAGAGAGTGACAGGGTTGAGGAACCTGTGGTCCCTCAGAAGTTGTTGGACTACAACTCCCATCAGCCCTAGCCAGCATGGTTATTGGTCAGGGATGATGGGAGGTATAGGCTAACAACAACTGAAGGGCAACAGATTCCCAGCCGTCGACTAAAACATCTTAATAGGTTCCTTTGACTGCTGTGGGGAAAAAGGCCTGTTATGGAATGCTGTTCATCAGTGCAAGTCATGAAAGGGAAGTGGAAGGATGCTTTGGCTGGGGGAAAACACCTCACACAGGGCCTAGGGACAGGAAAGATTGTGTGTTGTAGGAGAGGTGGGGAGACACGCTTTCCGTGGAAGGGGGCAGAGAAGCTGAGGTGGAAGTGAAGCAATTGGGGATGCAGGCGGGAGGTATGGGGATGCCTCACTCGGGGCCCAGGGAGAGAAGAGGCTGTGTGCTGTTGGCTGAACGAGTGTGCCAGTAGACACCGTTCTTCATGGCTGCCAGACTACCTGCCTCTTAAAATGTTTTTGTAAAATTATTATTTTTAAGATTTTTAAAATTACTATCTTTTACCATGGAGGCTGGCATTCTGCAAAGTGAAGGGTTTCCCTCCAGCACCCTCTTGATTTCGGATCAAAGGGGTCATTTTGTGTTTTGGAGCTCAGATCCCACCTCTGCCCTCGACTTTGATTTTTTGGGAAAGTGACTTTTTTTCAGCCTCACTGGTTTGCCTTCTGGGAAATGAATATTTTGTGACTGGCCATGCCATTTGATGAATAGGCAAGCCACCAGTTTGTGAGATCGCCCACAGCACTCTCTCAAAATCCCCAATGTGCTCACTCACCCAAAAGGCTTAGGGACTCCTGCCATATTCACCCCCTCCCCACCCCTGCCATGCTGCAATGAGGCTTTTTAAAAGCTTCCATTATCACCCTTGCTGGGAGGGAAACCTGAGGAGCCTGAGGCCATGGGCAGGTGAGGGAGGCCTTTAACTGACAGGGATCCGCCCAATTTCCAGGACTCTTATAAAGATGACTGAGGCAATGTCTGTGGAGCATTTGGACATCCAATAAATGCTCTATAAATGGTTATTCACTGGGTATATGAAAATGTTTCCCCCCATTCCTGGTGATCTGGGCACCTCACAAATGCAAGTGTTTCTGTAGCGGTATTTGGTCCTTCTCTGGCTCTTTGCCAAGGTTGTGCACGGAGGTTGCTGAAGGCTTTCTCTGTCTTCTCCTCCCCCACAGCTGCTAAACTGCTGGTGCGCCAAACCCCTGCTCTCATCAATGGAACGGAGGGGGAAGAACTCACTATAAGGTGTAGCTTCGCGGTCAAGGATCCCAAACGCCAGTACAATGTCACATGGTATAAAGATGGCGCTGAGGTGATGACAGGCTCGCTCATTGCCACTGAGGGCCTGGCTTCTCTCATTTTGAGGAAGACCAAAATGGAAGACTCTGGAACCTATACATGTGTCTTCGGTCGTCATGGTCAAGGCAATGGAACTAGGGTGAAAGTCCTTGGTAAATAGAACCATTTCTTTTTCTTCTTGTCCTCTCTTGGGGAATGAGAAGCAGAGCGAGCAGGAACAGTCGACACCATAGCGGTTATGAGTTAGGTGGGAAGTGTGCGGTGCTATCAAAGATAAGCAAATTCTAGCTGGAGAACAGGGGTGGGTGATATGTGGTCCGCAGCCCACATGGACCCAGGTTCATTTCCGCTGAATTTGCTGCTGCACCACCCATATATTGGTTAGAATGAGTGTCATTTAGGACACTTCTTCACTCCAAATACACCGTGTGTGTGTGTGTGTGTGTGTGTGTGTGTGTGTCTGTGTGTAACAGTTTACAAAGCCCAGCTGCTGTGTGAGGAGGGGTTCTGAGGAGGGAAGGCCCTGTGGGCTGAATACAGTCCCCCCACCCCCATAGATCAGCTTAACTGACGGGGCTCTTCTAAGGTTAACAGAGGAGATGTATGTGAAATATTTTGAACGTTCAAAAAGTGATATAGACACGATAACTACTAGGGCTGTGATAAGGGGGAGAGAGGAGGGGGGAGGGAAGTGAATCTGCTGAGTCTCATGGATTCATGGTCGGCCTTGAGCCGCCTTTCCGCACGGGCAGGGAGAGAGAGCCACCACTGCCCCCCAAACCGGCCTGGGGCACCCCGAGGCACTTTGGAACTGTTCCATTTCACTTTGGGATGCCTCAAGCCAACCCAATACTACCTCATCTTCAGGCTGTGGCCAGCCAAATCATTCCATCTTGACTCGCATTCGAGGCTTCAGCCCGAGGCGGCACACAGCCTTAATGATAATGAAATTCACCTATAAAAAAAGTAGTAAAAATTGCTTGAGCCTTTATTTCCATTCCTGAAGCTGGTGTGTGTGTGTTTAGACTCCCATCTGGAAATGACTCAAGGTGAAGCCCATGCAGCGTCACTGATAGCACTCCAAAATGTCTTTCCAGACCAATCTCTGGGCCACAGTGAGAATTGTTACACTCTCAGCCATGCCAAAAGTCAGGGCATTTGGCAGCCTCCGTGCGCAACCGTCCCAAAGACCCAAGAACAACAATATGGGAGCAGCGATTTACCTGCGCAAGCTCTGTGGCCGTGTATTCAGCTTGAAGCGGCACCTGTTGCGCTCGCAGTCGTGAAGTATTCGCATCATCTTGGCCACTTTATGTAGGTTGTGCGCGGAGGTTGCTGAAGGCTTTCTCTGTCTTCTTCCCCCCCCCTCCCCACAGCTGCTAAACTGCTGGTGCACCAAACACCTGCTGTCATCAATGGAACAGAAAGGGAAAGCCTCACTCTGACCTGTAGCTTCAAGGCACCCAAAGTCCCATACAGTGTCACATGGTATAAAGATGGCGCTGAGGTGCCGAAAGGTTCATTTGTTGCCACTGAGGGCCTGGCTTCTCTCATTTTGAGGAAGATCAAAATGGAAGACTCTGGAAACTATAGATGTGACTTCGGTCGTCATGGTCAAGGCAATGGAACCAGGGTGAAAGTCCTTGGTAAATAGAACCATTTCTTTTTCTTCTTGTCCTCTCTTGGGGAATGAGAAGTAGAGCGAGCAGGAATGGTTGACACCATAGAGGTTATGAGTTAAGTGGGAAGTGTGCAGCGCTATCAAAGATAAGCAAATTCTAGCTGGAGAACAGCTGGAGAACAAACTGGAACAAAATTCTCTCCCATCTGCAGTGGTCAAATTCAAGAGGTATAGCTATTCCCAGTTTGGGAAGAATACGGTTGTACCTGGCTGCCAAATAGTTGAGAAAGATGAGTCTTGTCAGAAAAAAAAAAGTCATGGCAACTCTGATTTGAATAGGCAGGGATTCAAAACGGAACGTTTAAGAGCTAAGCATTCAACGCCCTGGGTCCCGATGGACTGAATCTGTCAGTCTCCAATTCCTCCCGCATTCGAAGGGGTTTTAATCCTGAGTTCTTCCCATTCCAAATATGAAGAAATTTTCAAATGTTGGTAAATTCTTATCAAAACCAAACTGGAATGAAATGCTCACTCATCCCTTATGTAGAAAATTTGCTTCACACAACGTGCTAACCCACATTCAGTGGGTTATTTTTCTCTAGTGTGGCTTATTTTTCTTGAACAAGCCGCCTTGAGAACCCATGGTTTATTGTTGGCTTGATCAGGCTGGTTAACAAGCTACCCTGCTGAAAATGTCCTCAGTTCGGGCAACATGCTAACCCACGGTTCAACAAACAGCCCACAGTTCAAAGCAACCCACACTCAACTACTGAGTGTGGGTTAGCGTGTTGTGTGAATCTAGCCATTGAGGTGGCGTAGGGACACCCTGAGCACAGTTAGGTCACATCATGGGTTGGATCCAGATATATGATGGATCAACTGCACTGGCCGAAGTGGAATTCCCTACCCCCTCCTTCCCATAGCAGCCCCTCCAGGCACCTGAAAAGGCTATACAGAGAGTCAAGAGACCCTGCTGAATCTCCAAAAATTGGACAGAGGGACCTTTCATGAATTAGAGGCCCTTCCTTTCATGGAAGGGCAGATCCTGGATCCATTCTGTGGTGCCTCCGTACTTGATGTGCACACATATGTCACAGCAAGCATTATTTCAGAAGAGACATTCCCCTTCTTCCCCTTCTCCGCCTTTAGCCCTCATTTCTTTCCATAGGTGGAAAATCAGCACAGGGAAGGCAACTTCGAAACAGCCAAGCAGAACTTTCTTCCACACAGGCAAGCAGCCTGCCCAACAGATTTTGGCTTCAAAACAACACAACACAATACAGAACTCCGTCTAAAGTGGCCGTTTTGAGCCTTGAGTTACCTCCATCGTTGTCTTTTCTTTTCCTATAAACTCCCCACTGCTTTGTGGGGAGAGCATTTATGTGGCAAGTTCTGCTTTCTGTTTGACAGTACATCCTGAAGAAATAGCTGTGGCTGGGGACAGCTGATAGTGGAGGGTGTCCCCAAGCACACAAAAAATGATGATTTGAAAGACTTAAAGAAGATATGTATAGTTATTCCACCTAAACTGGTGTTGCAGGTTTTGTGATGCTTCAAAAGCCTGCAGAACCTGTTTGGCCCAAAGTAAAAGCAGGACAAAAGTACATGTTTGCATCAAGGGAGAAGTGATACCTTCACTCAAACCACTTTCAGTTCTCTTTGAAACTATTGTCAGTCTCATGCCTTAGGGCCACCCGTATCATTGCCCAATTCAGAGCTGCAACAGAAACAATGGTGATGCAGTCCTGTATGAACAGGGGTTTGTTTATTGTTTGTTTTGTTTTTTTGCCAAGGGTGTAACTGTGGTTTGGAAACACTCCAGGGGCTCAGTGCTGGCCCCAAATTCAGCCTGGTCTAGCAGTATAGTCCTCCCTGCTGTCCTTCCTGCCATGGACCAATGGATAAACTGAGCTTCTTTCAGGGTAGTCATCACCAACAAGGTTTTGGTTCTCGCTTTCATTTTCTTTTGATTGTTACTCAGCACAGGGTAAACATCCAGAGACCACCCTCAGCATTGGTGTTGCTGTTGGTGCTGGAGTCGGAGCGGGAACCCTCATCCTCTTGCTGTTGATAAGTGCCTTAGTGTGGAGATGGAAGAAGAGAGCCGAAGGTATGTCTCTTCCATGCCAAATATAAGCAGGGTCAAGACATATTTTCCCCAAGCTGGAGCAGTAACTGGGCATTCCTTTCTCAAGTCAAACGGCCAGCCTAGCTATTTGGCACCTGAGGCAGAAAATCCCACAAGCACCAACACCTCCTTGGCAGTAAATACTAAATTGTAAGGGTAGGCATGGTTGGGCACCTGCCATGGGCCTTCTCTGTGGTGGCCCCCCAATTATGGAATGATCTCCCCGATGAGGCCTGCCTGGCGCCAACATTGTTATCTTTTCAGTGCCAGGTCAAAACTTTTCTTTTCTCCCAGGCATTTTAACAGCTTAAGTTGAGGTTCTTAACTGAATTTTTGGCCTGGCTTAAAGTTTAAAATGTTTAAAATGTTAGCTGTTTTTATGTTTTATGGTTTTAAATTTTGTATATTGACTTTTAATGTTCAGTCTTTTAATTTTTGTAAACTGCCCAGAGAGCTTTAGCTATGGGGTGGTATAGAAATGTAAATAATAATAATAATAATAATAATAATAATAATAATACATCCATACCAACATCCAGAAAGCAGTCATACTTAAAACATGCTCAATTGTCAGGAAATTCCTGAATCTGTAAAAGACAGCATGACTTGGCAAAGCCTGCGATGTCTGTCTAGAAAAAACGCCACAAGTGAGAAAGAGCTGAAATAATAATAATAATAATAATAATAATAATAATAACGCTGCGACAGAGGCCCACTGACCAGAACACACTGGAGTTGCTGTTCTTTTTGACCATTGCAACCTGCTTGTAAAACTGCCTCTCGCTCTGGCCCAGAAGGTGAGCAGGAGATGCCACGGCCTCCTTGCTCCCTGGCTCTCTGCCTGTCAAGCGAGTACATGGGAGCAATGAGGAGAAAGAGGAGGACGAGGAAGAGGAGGAGGAGGAGATGGTGGCGAGGAGGGAGACTCTCTGAAAGAGTCAGGGAGCCCATTGAGGGTGTCTCACCCAAGAACCCCCCAAAACCTGGAGTTGGGAGTTAGTTGGTCATCCCTTTTTGATGGCCTTCCCGTCGACTGATTCTCATGAAACATACTTCATTGGAAAGCTCTTTATACGCAGTTTCCACAAATAGCAACCGTTTTCACTATAATTCAAAGTCAAGAGTTTATTTATGGCCATAAAGCTTCTTTTTTATGAATTAGGCTATCTTCTATACTATAAAGTTTTATTTTTAATATATATAAAAAATATCCAACTGACAAACATAATTCATTGCGAATTGGAGCAAAATGAAATATGAACACAGAAAAGTCTCTGTACACCTTCATAAACACATGTGACGGCCGAACTATAATGATATGCCAGTGACATATGGCCTGTAATCAAATCATGAAAGGATTAAGAGACAGCTACAGTTAAAAGTAACTCAGTTAAAGTTTAGTTTACACCAAGAACATTAAGGGAAGTGGCAATTGAGAAAGGGAGTCCCACCCTGCTCCTCCAATTACTGTTTGTGAGTCTAACCTCTAACCCTGTGTTGGACTACAACTCCCATAATTCCCAGCCAGCATACCAACATTGGCCATGCTGGCTAACAATTACGGGAGTTGTAGCCGAACACATCTGGCGGGCACTGGGTTGGGGAAGGCTGTACTAGATCCACAGAAGAGCCATTCCTAGAGGCTTTCCAGAATCAGAGTGCCAGGCCAGGCATCAAATTCCACACAGCATGGTCAATGAGGAATCTTGACAGGTTCGGGTCATCTCCACCTGTGTAGCTGAACTTGTTCACACCATTTAAATTCCTTAAGGCCCATTCAAGAATAGCAACTTTTACTTTCTGTTTGTTTCCCCTCCCTTTAGGAACTTCTGTTCACACGACCGAGACAGAAAGCATTCCAGCCAAAGAATTAAGAAAGGTAAGATAGAGGTTTGCCGCATGATGAGCAGATATAACCCATTCCTGTAAGGAACATCTGCAGGTAGTACAGACTTCCAGGTTGTGCTAAGCTTTGACCAGGCCTCTCTAGGCTTTCCCCTTCTCTGCTCTGAGGACTCCAGTCCCCCAGGAGACCTACTGTGGGCCACCCTAGGTATGACCTTGTCTGCTTCAAGATCTCCTGTGCAGAGTGGCAGGCAATAGTTTTCACTTCATCTGCCTCGAGGCTTCTGCCATGGCAGCTAAGGTGGCCATGTGCCCCCTGTATTTGAAGGGCTGACAGAGGACTGTCCTCTAGTTTGATAGCATACTTTATCAAAAGGAATAAGAAGTTGAGCAGAGCTTAGTGGCCCTACCCTAAAAAGCGTTGTCTCTCTGCACTCACACGATGGAGAGCAGAGATGGGGAAAAGGAGGCGTTCCTGGGGCAGAGGTATCCCCAACCATTCCTAGCCTCCTTCCCTCCCACTCCCCAAAGCCTCCACTAGATGGGTGAAATCACCCGTCTAGCTAAAATGCAAAGCAGGAGGCGCAAGGCGAGGTGCCTCCTGCTCTGCATTGGAGACACGTGAGCCTCCAAGATCGCAGGCTTATGAGTACCCGGGGCGCATCCAATAGGTTTGGATGTGCCCTGAATGACTGAGAAAAATCAGTAGCTTCTGCTCCTCTCTTCCTCAGAAGTAGTGTGGATTGGGCCCAGAGGAAGAGCAGATGAACAGGCAGCTGGGGTGGTCACTTATACATGACCAAAAAGGAGGGCATTTATAATAAAAAAGAGGGCAAAAGAGGACACCCAACTGTAGAGTGATCCTGTGGAAAGGAGGACAGGGCTCCTGTATCTTTAACAGTTGTATAGAAAAGAGAATTTCAGCAGGTGTCATTTGTAGGCATGCAGCACCTGGTGAAATTCCCTCTTCATTACAACAGTTAAAGCTGCAGGAGCCCTGTCTGGTCACTCTAGTATAACTCCTGTAGCTTTAACTGTTGTGATGAAGAGGGGATTTCACCAGGTGCTGCATGCATACAAATGAACCTGTTGAAATTCCCTTTTCTACGCAACTGTTAAGGATACAGGAGCCCTGTCCTCCTTTTCATAGGGTCACCCTACCCAACTGTATAACATCTGCATATGCTAATTTTATGAAAAGTTACAAATAAGTATAATTTGAATGGCAATACAGGGCATCTCACCCTGGTGGAGAAGACTCACCAGGTGAGCCACCTGTGCCTGCTCAGTGTTATGTCCAGGTGCTAAGTGTGGATGGGCAACTCCAAGGCCCCAGTAACGCTTTCACTCCTTAGGCTTCTTTGAC
Organism: Anniella stebbinsi; assembly: GCA_029215795.1. NCBI lineage: Eukaryota > Metazoa > Chordata > Lepidosauria > Squamata > Anniellidae > Anniella > Anniella stebbinsi. The sequence goes on from JARDYH010000007.1 coordinate 30,382,989, forward strand.
TTGAAGCCAGACGTGGACTAGACAGCTCCTCGAAGTTATTTATTTGTTTATTACATTTCTATACCACCCAAGAGCCAAAGCTCTCTGAGTGACTACAGCAGAAACGCAGCAGAAACTACAGCGGAAACGCAGTGTAAAATATAGAAGCTTAAAAACTACAGTCTAAAAATGCAACCAGACTCAAACCTGGCAGCTGTGCAGAGATTTAAAACACACTAACAAATTTAAAACAGCAAAGCTAAAAGATTATAATGCTGAAGTGCTGGTAAAATAAAGAGGTCTTCACCTGGCACTGGAAGGGGCAGAACATAGGCACCAGGCAAACCTCTCTAGGGAGCTCATTCTACAACTGGGGTGCCACAGCAGAAAAGGCCTTCTTCCTGGTAGCCACTCACTTCACTTTCTTTGGCAGGGAGTCCCGGAGAAGGGGGACAAATACAGGACACTTTCAAACAGAGAACTGTCCTCTGCCAGTTCTCAAAAATAGGGGTTTGTCCTCTGAAAGGTAGGACACCTGGCCACCCAAGCAGACAGCAAAAAACTACTGTTTGGAGGAGGTGGGAGAGATCAGCTCACTCAGGGTGGAGGTGGGGCATTGAGAGTATCTTGACCAGGAATCAAACGTACTAACTCAGAACTGGGTGCAAGTTGAAATCCACGACAGAAACATGAAAAATAATGTGGGAAGCGGGTGAGGAGGGCATCGATGGCGCATGATCAGTAGGCCGCTCTGCCTTGGGTGGAGGCGCCAGAATGATTTGGATAGGGGTCAAGCAGACCTTGCACTAGCAAGGTTAACTAAATGTTTACATATTTTCTCCACACAGTTGCAGAATGTGTAGCCTAAGACGAAGCACCCATCTTCACAAACATGGGAAGAGCATGCTTTGTTAGTCTGCTGAACTCAGCTCCGCGCCATCATTGTCACATGGTGGAGCCAGCCGTCCCTAAAACTTGGCTTTTCAGTGCAGGAAAAAACATATTTCTGAATGGGGAGAGCAGAGTAGAACTAATGCCATCAAGGAGACAGACTTGTTACTCACCCCTCTTGAGGCTGCCTGTACCATGAAGTTTTATGAATGGAAATGGGGAGTAACTAACCCACAATACTGGCTCCCATGAGAGCCCCCCCCACCCGACACAAATAAGCTCCACTCCAAAAAGTATCGCACCAGCCCTAAGACTACATCAAAGAAGGGAATTAACGCAGCTCGCAACACTGGAGCTTTGCAGCTTCGGAGCTAACACCACATCAGTGAAGTGAATTAATGCAGCTCCCCGTTTGCTTTGCTGGTTGCAACTCTGGAGCTGCGCAGCTCCAGAGTTAACAAAGCATCAGAGAACCGAATTGACGAAGCAATACAGAAGCACATAGACGTCTCTCAACGGGAATGCTAGGAAAAGGAGTGAACAGGGGAAGGGGAAGCCCCCATCACAGCCAGGTCACAGGCATGCCCAGGATTTAATGCGGAGGCACGGGGGCACATTGCAGAGCAAGAGCCTTGGAGCCACATTAATGAGAAAAAAAACAGAGTAAAAGACTCTCCGATACTGTGGCTTTTCCAGGTGGAAGTGGCTGATCGGAAGCGTGCTGGCCATGAGGCTATGTGCCGCCAACAACCTCACAATGCACCCAAGCTGCAGGCCCCCCCCCCCCATGAAGACAGCCCCCAAGAATGCATAGAAATGTACACTCTAGTCCACGGACTTTTATGTCACAATCAGTTTGGCAGCCTTTAAAGTGCCACCAAATCCTTTGTTCTTTTCGCTGCAACAGACTGAAAACCGTTACTTCTTTGGAAATCAAAATAGTCATGGGTGTGTGTTGGGCTTTCTGAAAGTGTTTTCTTTTCTTTCTTTTTTTTAACCACATTTCCTTCCCAGAATAAGTGCAGCTTTCTCCAGCTTTCACTTTGCGAAAGACAAGGTGTTACTCATCACCAGAGTGCCTAATCCTGATTCAGTTATCAGAGTAGCCACGCCCATTAGACTTCACAAGGACGGTCCGCTTGTTTCTTTTCTTGTTTCTTTCTTTTTTTTTTGATAATAATTTTTATTCTATTTCACTATTAAAAACATAAAGACAAAAACATAAAAACATAACCTTACAAAGACATACGACAATGAAAAGGACCCCCTACCTTTCCCACAGCAAATTATATAAATCCTTTTAAAAAGCAGGTACAACATAGTTGTTTTTATATAAAAAAAAAGAAAAAGAGAGAAAAAAAGAAGCAAACACATCCATCTTCCCCTTTTAACACAGCTACTTAATCCCCCATTATTAAAAGTTACTTACACAAATGACAATAGAAATAAACCCCTTTCTCTTCTCTTATAATAATTTTTTAAAAAAGGAAAAGAAAAGAAATAAGCCTGTCCCAGCAAGAGTCCAATAAGCTTCCACATTTTCCAATCTTCCATCCCGAAAAAAAATTATAATTCAGGATTCCTGCCAGTCTCTTGTTAATTCTTCTTTCTTCATCACAATTCTTTCTTCAACCAATTCTTCTTCTTAAAACTCATCCCTAAAGTAGTCTTATAACTCAGAACAATTTTAAACTTATATCCTCCCACTCTTTTAGCAAATACACATTACTTAATCACTAAGCAATTTTTATCCCAACAACATTGTGTCTGTTTTTATTCATGTTGCAAATACATTCTAAACGTAATACTAATAGTAATAAAGTAATTCACAACAATTTTAAACGTATATCCTCTGTCTGTTCTTATTCATGTTGCAAATACATTCTAAACTTAATACTAATAATAATGAAGTAATAATATAATACTAATAATCATAAAAAAAAAAAATCTCAAACAGATCATACCCAACAAATTTCCAGGAAAAAATCCACTCATTATTAACCAAACTCCTCAAAGTCTCTCCCCCCCTTCACAGCCCCAAAACACTCACAAGAAAAAAAATGGCCCCATTTCTCTCCTAACCTCCTTTTCTTATATGACATTTTCCATTCAATATATAAGATTTCATTCCCTCGCTTTTCTCCCTCTTCTTACATATTAATCAAATCTCTTCCCCCCCTTTTTTATGTACATATATAAACCAATCTTATAATTCTCCCCAACTTTAAACCAAGCTTTCAATTCTGTTATACAAATATAAATCACTTATTATTTCATTCTATTAACCCACCAAATTACTATTCATCCCTCTCTTATTACTTCTTAACCAATTTTTCATTAAATTTGTTCTTATTTGTTTCCTCCTTCTTTTGTCCTATTTAAGAACAAGCACAACCACACAGAACCAGAAAATAACAAAAAGTCCCATTTTACTCGCATGTCTCTTCTTCACCTTTCTTGAACAAAAAACAATCCAAATCTCTTTGCCAAATGCTTCAGCCTGCAATCAAGCTACCATTTCAATGCCATACTCCCACAGTTTACAAACTTCTTCTTCTTCTTCTTCTTCTTCTTCTTCTTCTTCTTCTTCTTCTTCTTCAGCAGCCGCCATTTTAATCTGTTCTCCAACTCGTGGTGTCATCCATTTTACCCCATCTTCAAAAACATGTAATGCTCTCACAGTCATTAACTTTTCTTAAATATTCCTCTCCAAAAGTGAACCATGCTTAGTTATGCTTCTTCTCAAAGAACAAAAACAAAAATGAAGTAACTCACCACCAACCTTTCTTTATCTCAACAAACCAAATGTTATCCAATTAGCTGGGAAGTGAAAGTAATCAATCTTATGTTTAACTCTAAAACCGCTTTTAAACGCTGATGGTCATAATTCTTCTGCTGTTCTTCTTATCTGGAGCTGCTCGACGGAGAGAGACCCTCAACAACCTCCTCTTTCTTTCGCTTTCCTTCTTCCATCTCTCTTGTTTCTTTTTTTTAATGACACCAGATTTCCCTGGAGGCTGGTGGTGATCAATCTGCTCTGGGTTTCAGTCAGAACCAGTCAGAACTCCAAAGGAACTACCCAAAGTGCCTTGAATAGGTCCTTTAGAGCTCTGACTGGTTGTGGCTGAAACCCAGAGTAGATTCAGTGCCCCATTGGCATCAGAACCTCCAACCTCCAGTGCTTTATTCAGTGTAATGTTCATTTGATACCTTTTTTGTTTTGTCAAACTGACAATCTTTTAAAAAATGACTGTAAGGCTTCTCTATGGATACAGGAAGGGGAGGCGGGCTTGCAGGATGTAAGCTGCCAGCCAATCTGTGCTGTGCACAGCCAACTTCTCCGCAATAGTAGCAGATGCACCTTTCCTTGATCTCAACCTTGGGGAGGAAGAGGGACGGGAGAGATTCCAGGCCGCAGTAAATTCAACATAGCGTCCGCACAGAAGATGGCAGATTTGGAAGGAGGACATAGGCCAATGGGGGCTCCAGGAAAATGCTACAGGGCACATACTCCCTCCTAAGAGGACTCAGAGGCTGCATTCAGACAACACATTAATCAACGGGGGGGGGAACAATCATCAGTTGTGTTGCTTATTGTGTTGTGTGGAGGGTAACACACCACTCACAAGCTACTGACGGTATGCTATTCCGCCCAAATAAACAATGGAGAGAAACAACTGGTTTGCAAGTTGGTTAGCTCGAAGCCAGTTGTTTAAAGTGTTGTGTGGCGGGGTGAGTGTGTTAATGGTGTGTGGTGAGTGAGTCAAAACACAAGCCCATAGAGGCAGGCAGCAAGAGCGACCAAAGCGGCGGCTGCTGCTCTGCTACAACTGGTGCAATTTGTAGAGGCTGCTGGGATAGAACTAGGAGGACTGAGGGAGGAGGGAGGGTGGGGAGAGGTGCGGGGGCTGTGTCAGTCAAATGCTGGGTTGACTATTAGTCCACTCAGCACCAGCCCCAACCACCCACAGTTGTGTAGGAATATGTACCCACAAACTACCCAACTGTGAGTTGGCTACTCAACCCACCATTGACTAATGTGTTGTCCGAATGCAGCCAGGGTCTAGCCAGCCAGGCTGTTCTCCAACAGCACATTCTATCCCCTGTGCCACTTGCCCAGGGGCCAATCTATACTAGCAATTTAGTGCGGAGGGAGAGAACTTCATTGTCATTTCTGACACATGACGTCGTGGCCAATCCACTGCAATCCTGCAGTGCCCCTCTGGAAAAGGTGCATTTGTGGGAAGTCCTTTTAGTGTGTTTTGTTCCTTAAATGTGACTCCAAAGCTGGTCAACTGCAATGTGCCCATTCCCTCCCCCCCCCCCCCCCCCGCTGCATTAAATCCTGGACATGCCTATTTCTGTGACCTGGCTGTGACCTAGCAGTGTCCTGGTCAAGAGGTGGGGCCACCCTCTCCCTCCACATCGTTCCCTCTCTTTCCCGATTCGCAGTGTGTTGCTTTTGAACACAGGCTTCTTCTTTCATCTCACGTAGCACGACTTCCCATTCACAAACATATACAGTAGGCATGGGCGTGCGCAAAGGGTGTGCCAGATGTGCCCAGGCACACCCTAATGTCTCAAGCAATAAGTGCTGAATTGAGGGAGCCACTGAGTAGGGATCCAGAAGAGGATCCAGACACAGCAGGATTGTTCCTCTGGCTGCTTTCATGCTGCTCAGCTGCCACCACTCCTGACAGTGAGCCACTGCTCCAGGCAGCAGGAGTGAAAAGTAATCCCTCTGCTGGGAGCCTCTCTGCTGAGAGCCGCGCTTCAAAGAGGCCAGGAGGAGGGACCCCAAAGGCCAACATTGCCTCGTAAGCCCCTCCTCTGGCCAGTGTCACCACAAAACCCCACCAATGCTGGGTCTTGAGGAGCATCTCATCCCCCCACCCAGAACAGCCCTCCTGGGTGAACACCTGAATGAAATGTGCTGCACGCACCTATGACAACAGGGCAGTTGCTGCTTTCCCCATTTGAAGCCTGCAGCCTTTTTTTTCCAATCAGAAAACTGCAGCCGTGCTTTTCTGAATGGAAAAAATAGCGGGTGGCTGCAAGGGACGTAAAGGATGGAGGGTCATCAGAAAGCCCCCAGGAGAGGCTGGGACAGCCAAGGAAGGAGGGAAGGATGCAATCCCACTTAGGTTTACCCTGGAGTAGACCACACTGAACACAGGGGGATTTACTTCATAACAGAGTGGATAATACCAGAAGCGCTTTTCCTTCCATTTTCATGGAGAAGATCCCCAGGTTTTCCATTTCTCTTTTCAAACTACCGCTTAGCATTCCTTGGCTACTGAGAATACTCAGTCTTTACTGAGCAAGGACCTTTGTGGGGGGGGGGGGGAAGGGCTACCCATTAAGAGGTTTTCTTTTTTTAAAAACTGATTTGTTTTAACTTCTGCAAATCTCGGGGTTCCGTGGAGCATACTGCTACCCCCCCTTGTTTCTCAGTGACCCAGTTTTGCCTCCAATCCTGTTGACACTCACACACCTTGGTTCATTATGAGCAAGATTAGACTGGTAATAGCTGTCTTGCAGTGCAACATTCTATTCCACCTTCACAGAATCGCGAAGGGTGTGGGTGGGTGCGTTTGTAAAATAGAGTGCAGCCATATGGGGAGGGTTTCTGCTGTCCCTGCTAGCTATGAATCAGACCTGGGGTCCTGCTTGTTTCAAACAGCAGGGGTGGAGCAGCCAATTTCGATTTGCATTTTGATTTTGGCAGCCCCCTCCTCCCTGATTTCCTCTGCAGACAGTATGCTTGCAAAACCAAAGATAGAATAAAACTCTTCTATGCCCCTTATTTGCCAGAAGCATCCTCCTTTAACCAACCAAGCGAGCGAAGTGACGTACGCCAGCCTCAACTTCAACCAAAAGGAAGTACAACAACCGGCGAGTGAAGTGATTTATGCAGAAGTGAGAACAGGTTCGAAGCAGCGAGGTGGCAACGGCCGCCGGGCCTAGCCCAAAGCCAACCAGTTCCACTAGAGGAGACGAAGCGGAGTGGGGAGGGGGAGGGGCGAAATACAAGCCCGTTCCACAAGCCCCTGAGACTATGACTCTTCTACGAAACTGTGCCTTCTTCTTCCTGAAAGGGCCGGGCCATGACCTTGAAACTCCACCGTCTGCTGTCTAGGAATGGAAGAACTGATACCCCTTTCGCTCTCCCTGCCCGTTTTTGCTGGGCAACCTAAACTGATGTCTGACTCTTAGGATGCTGCTGCTGAAACCATCACTGGTCCTCACCATCTCTCTCTGTTGCCCTCTTTGTCCCATCCCCATGAGCACCAGATGAAGGAGGAGCCCAGCGCTGAACAGTGGAAAAGCGACAGGCACCAGCATGATTTTTACTGTGGGTATCGGCACGCTTACAAGCAGCCACGTTTTGGATGGACGAGAGGGAAGCAGATCAGGATCCGGCGTGGGCTTTTGCCTTAGTGCCATTTTGCAGGTCCCTGTAGCTCCTCTTAACTAGAAATAAAAAACATGGGGAGACCTGAGCATGACTCTCCTGCATGTTGTGTGGTTTGGCCTTGAGGCAAGGAATAACCAAAAAGTTAAGGTTGACAAAGTTTAAAAACTGTATTTTATATAAATATGTTCACAATCAAGTGGAGCAACTGAAATACACAATCAAATTTCTCTTCAGATGTGATCAAGCAAATAAATCGATGAAGGAGGCAGGGCAATTTGCTTGATCATCTCTGAAGAGAAATTTGATTGTGTATTTCAATTGCTCTACTTGATTGTGAACATATTTATATAAAATACAGTTTTTAAACTTTGTAAACCTTCACTTTTAGGTTATTCCTTGTTTGTGGTTTTTGGTTAAGGCTAGCACCTTGTTTTGTCATGATTCCTTTAGCCTCAGTCTCCAGCCCACCAATCTGCAATATGGGGATAAGAACAGAAGTTTACTTCACAGGGTTGTTGTAAGGATGACTGAGATAGCGTACATGAAGCACTTTTTGAACGCCTGAAATGTGCCACATAAAAAGCAATACCTGCTATTATTACCACTGTTCATGAACGGGAGGAGACAACAATTAAAAAAGAAACAATGAATAACGATGCCCACACTCTTTTTTTCTCCCTTTATCAGGACAAGCTTGGCTGTGAACACAGCTCGGGATGTCCGGATTTTGTGAAATCCGTCCCGTGTGTGTGTTTCGTGGATCATGTGGTTTCATTTGTTCCAGTGTCCGTTCATAGACGGATTCGGGGTTTCCCCCCCCCCCCCATTATGCAGAAAAATACACAAATAATTCCATAAGAGGGTTCACAACAATTTACGTAATTTGTGCTTATACGTAACATTTAGTGTACTGTCCCCCATTCAATTTTTCCCAGTCTCAGCAGAAATGTGTGTATTTTCCTATGAATAAATTTGCATAAATTTCAGGAAAGTAAAAATTCCGAAAGTCCACTGACTCCGCGCGGCCTTAGCAGTCCAGTCCACAGAGGATTCTGCAGGTCAGATTGTCCATCTCTAATTTCTCTAGCATCCCTAAACACAGCTAAAAAGTGCTGAAACTGCATGTCTCTGAAATTCGCACACAAGCTCCTTCTCCATTAGAAGTGAAAGAAGCCTACGGAAAATATGCTGAGCCATGCAGTACGTGTGCATGAACTAAAGAATTTGTTCATGTTCTGTTTCCTGCAAATGGCATTGGCTACTAGGGAGGTGAATGCTCCAAGAAAGCACATGTCCCAGATGAAATGCTGCCCTCGTCTTTCCACACAGTGCCCTTTCAATCCCTAGATCACCCATGATGCTTTTCCTCTTAAGTACTATGTGACATCACAGAAGATCTCCCAATTATTTGGAGGGCTCAAGAGCAGGTAGGTTTCCAACCACCACCCCTGCCTTGCTATTTCCCATGATCCCCACTTCCTTTACCAACTTGTTTCATCCACCATCCTTCATTTTGCCCGCTTCCTTCATTCCTAATACCGGCTAAAAGAGCTGGAGGACTAGGAATCACCCACCACCCAGCTATGTCCAGGATCTGCCAGTAGACCAGGAGGCGCCTGAGCCCTCAGGGGTGACTACCATGAGAGCAAGACCTGTGGACTCTGTCTCAAAAGTGGAGGGAGAGAAACCTCTAAGCCCTAGTGAGAGACGGTGCCTGAAAACAGAAGGAGTGTTAGACTGAGGCCTCCTCGTGAGAAAATGGCTACTTGCACATAGGAGGCTTGCTCACAAGGACAACCTTTTCTTCTCCAGTCACTAACATTTATGTGGGGATGTTTCCCTCAGTGCAACCAGTCTTCCATTTCCTTGACAGTAGCTGCAGTGATTTTAAACATTCTGCGGCTGAACCTTCCCTGGCAGCACTGAAAATGTCCATACTGTGACATCACTGAAGCTCATCCAATGACAGGAGAAGGGGTGGGCTTGCAGTCAGACAACAGCGACCATCCGTCTGTTTTATAACTATCTGATGATATTGAAAAGGCTGTGGTAGCAAGGAGGCCAGGGACCCTCAGAAAAAAACTCATTAACACAGAAAAGGTGCCAGGGAAAACATTTACTGGGAGCAAATCTGCCAAATGAAATAGGCATGAGGGCCTAACCAAATGTCATACGCATACATGTGTAAAAAGAGCCTGACTGCAGCCGGGAGTTTTGTTACATGTATGTGCTCATAAGGTGTAGTTCTGCCCAGTGACTGATGCAATAAAAAAAATATCCCTTGGTGCCGTCCTACCATGAAGCTCCTAACGTTCCCTGGTGAGGAAGGGAAAAGGCTAATAAAAACTGAGCAAGAACAATACCGCTCCTCAGCTGTTTTGCTTTGAACTGTTACACCAAGGACGTCCATGTGGGTTTCAAGGCTCAAGTCGCAGGGAATAACTCAAACATAAAATCTGAGGAACTCGGCCAGGCGAGGATCCTTGCACAGTTTTTCTTCCAAGGCCATGTATTTCAGCGGCGCTTTCTCTTTGTGCCTGGCAAGGGAAGAAACGAGAAGAGAAATAAGAGGAGACCAAGTCCTATGAGGAACCGTTGAAAGAGCTGCGTCAGTTGAGCTTGAGGAAGAGGAGATGAAGGGGAGACGTGACGGTCGTCGGCATGGTGGGGCACTTGCCAAGGGTCTAGCAGGGGCCCACTGACAAGAGTCTGCTGGCCTTGCTCCTTCCTTTCGCCACGGCCTGCATCTCAGTCTTGGCCCAAAGGAGCAGAAGATGCCCCTAATTCCTAATTGCCTGTCCACCAGTCAAGCAAGCAGTTGCGAGGAGGAGGAGGAAGAGGAGGAGCAAAAACAGGCTGGTGGCAATGACCCAGTGAGAGTGTCTTGCCTTCGGTTTCGCAAAAACCTGAAAACTAGGAGACATGATTGCATGCTTAGGCTGAATCTGAAAAGGAGGACAGGGCTCATATAACTTTAACAGTTGTAGAGAAAAGGGGATTTCAGCAGGTGTTATTTGTATGCAATCAGTTCCTGGTGAAATTCCCTCTTCATCACAACTGTTAAAGGTGCAGGCACTATACTAGAGTGACCATATACAAAAGAAGGCAGGGCTCTGCAACTTTAGCAGTTGTGATGAAGAGGGAATTTCACCAGGAACTAATTGCATACAAATGACACTGGTTGAAATTCCCTTTTCTCTACAACTGTTAAAGTGACATGAGCCCTGTCCTCCTTTTCAGATGGTCAGCCTAAGCATGCAGCCTTTTGAACATCTGAAGGGCTGCCATGCAGAAGGTGGATTAAGCCATTTCTTCATTCTTCCAGAGGGCAAGACTAGAGAGGATGGGCAGGAATTGCAGGGGGGGGCAGATCTGGGGAAGCTTCCTAATGGGAAGAGCTGCTTGACAAGTGGAACAGACTGCCCCAGGAGCAATGGGGCAGTGCAGGCGCTCATTGTGATGATCCCCAGAGCCACCCCCACCCCAAGGAGAGTCCCAAAATGCAGCCAGCTTTGTTGATCCGTATCAGCCCACCCATTCTAGCAGTTTTCATTTCCGCAAGCAGCAGGTAATGCGAACGGGTCTCAATTGCTCATTTGAGCCAAGCTAGATGTAATACTTTGCACGACAACAGAAAACAATATATTTTTTTGCTGGGGGTGGGGGAGGAATTCCATCCAGCTAAGATTGAAGTCGCAGCTCAGCTCAGAGGAAATGGAATTCTGTGGAGGACAGCCAAAGATGCCGGCATTCCTTCTGATCAAAGAGCTCTGCTCAGGAAGTGCTGGGCTCTCTGTCTGAGCAGATGCTGGTGGCCATCTGCCTGGGATGCTGCAGCTGCACCCTACACTGCAGACTAGGGGTGGACAAACTCATCTGCGCTTGCCTCCCTGCCCACTCATAGGCTCGCAAGGCCCTGGCAAGTGCTTGGCAGCAACCCACCTGCACACCCAAAATCGCACACTGGCAGGCACATTGCGGTGCATGGGCCAGTGGATGCCGAGTGCTTGAGCGCTCAGCTGGGGGTCCGCTCTCATGTTGGGAGCACCCGACTTGGTCCAGGGGGGTGGACACTGGGGCAGGGATTCTCAGGACTCCCAGAGCCAGTCACAGCATCCCTACTGCGGACCCTGCATTGAGCTGGCATTGGACCGATTCAGGGGAGGATAGACTTCAGGCTGGCTAGTTCGGCTTGTTTTCTTACTAGCAACCGGAAGTCCAGCAAGAGCAAATTTGTGGCCGGGGTAGTGGGTGGGTGGTGAGAGACATCTGCTTCAAGCTGAGGGACAGGGCGTACCTGCTCAGACCACTGATTTTCTTTTAGTAGAAGAACTGGGCTTGCAGTCCATTCACATACAAACCCACCCACAATTTTCCTGTGAGCTTTTTCCATATTAGCAACCTATTTTAGGGGTGGGAGGCAGGGAACCCACCTCCTTAGTGTCGCGATTGTTAAACAGTAAGAACCCCCTTGCTAATCTAGTGCGATTCACCCAGAGATCTATCAGTAGATCCCAAACTAGCTTCTACCCACTCCCAGACTAGATAGCCTCTGAGGTTTCCTTCAACTGTATGAGCCTATGAAACTAGACACATGTTCATATTGCCGCTTTTACGCCATTAAGAGTGCAATCCTATGCATATTTAGACAGATATGTTTAGACAGGTAAAAGTCCTACAACTCCCAGCATTCCCCAGCCAGCTATAGGAGTTGTAGGACTTTTAGCTATCTCAACATGTGATAACCCTAGGAATGTTATGTCCCTTTGTCTGCTAATAATGCTAAAGTTGCAGGCACCAATGAAATATGGACCTCTCTGCAAAGGCAAGTAATCAGTGAATGACCTGAAAACAGCCAGCAAAGGTTAAACCCCCCTGGAATTCCTTCCCTGTGTCAACTGAGGTTGAGCGAACCATGTACCATACCTGCTCAGACGGAGCTCCAAGATGCGGATGCGGAACATGGCATCCGAGCAGTAGTTCAAGTAGGCATCCTCATCCTCCAAGGTCATATTGAGCTGGTTCTGCTGGTACCATTGCTGCTTCTTTTGAAGCTCCTGGGTTTCCTGTGCAAGGAGGAAGAGGCAGGGGATATTTGTCAGATTACAGGAAGTCTCAGTCGGGAGGCAGGGGGAAGAGCTGGCTTAAGACTGAGGGGAGACACGATAGCACTCTTCAAGTTCTTGAAAGGTTGTCACGCAGAGGAGGGCCAGGATCTCTTCTTGGTCATCCCAGAGTGTAGGACACGGAATAATGGGCTCAAGTTACAGGAAGCCAGATTCTAGCTGGACATCAGGAAAAACTTCCTGACTGTTAAAGCAGTACGACAATGGAACCCATGACCTAGGGAGGTGGCGGGCTCTCCCACCCTAGAGGCCTTCAAGAGGCAGCTGGACAGCCATCTGTCAGGGATGCTTTAAGGTGGATTCCTGCATTGAGCAGGGGGTTGGACCCGATGGCCTTATAGGCCCCTTCCAACTCTACTATTCTATGATTCTATGATTCAGTCCAGATGTGTCATTCAAAATGACCAGGTTTTGCATTCTAAGGCAGCCAGATGCAATCAGGAGCCCAGAAGCAAGTGTGCCGTCAAAGCCAAGCAGGGCTCAAAAAGATCTCAAGGTAGAAATCAAGGAAATGGAGCAGGGGCTTCGGAAGCATCCTCCCACCAGCAAGAAATGGCTCAGACCAAGGAGCACAATATGTAGCTACGGCTTTATAGAGCTTGGCGGACAGGGATTGGCCCTTGGAGTCAGCTGACTCCATGCTCAGGCAGGCTGGTATTGCAGCCTAGACGGCGCTTTTGAAGCACAGTCCATCAGGTTTACAATAGAATGAGAGGGCAGCTCATGGTGCAGGAATCGGCAGTGGAGCATGACTGCTTGGGATTGTAATTTCACACACACACACGCCAGTCTTCTTCAGCCTGGTGCCCTCCAGATCTTTTGGATTAAAGCTCCCATGATTCTGAGCCAGTATGGCCAGTGCCAGTCCACAGTGTTGGACTGGGACTCAGGTTCTAGTCTCCACTCAGCTATGGAAACCCACTGGGGGACTTTGGGCCAATCACAAACTCTCAGCCTAACCTACCTCACAGGGTTGTTCTGAGGACAAAATGGAGAGAAGGACCATGTAAGCAGCCTTGGGTTCCATGCAAGAGGGGGGAAAGGCAGGATATAAATGTAATAATACAATAAATAATACATGCTGGCTGGGAATTATGGGAGTTGTGGTCCAACTAGAGGTCACCAGCCTGGAGAAGACTGCTTTACAGAGAGGTCAGCAAAAACCACTTCAAGAGGAGAGTTCCCAAAAGAACACTTGGCTAATCTAGGAGAGACAGGGCTTAGTTTGGCCTAGGGATGGTAGACTTAGTCAGTTTTGATTCCTCTCCTTGTCTCATTTTTCCAGTATTAAGTTCTGTTCATCCTGAACTTTGAGAATTCTGTTATAAAACGTTTGGGGGGGGAAAAATCATAAGCGTTTTTATGCACATTTCTCCCAATACATGGATTTTTGTTGAACTTCCACATTTGTTGCAAGCCATTTTTCTAATGGGCTGCATTGATGAATGTTATTTTCCCTCACAGGTATTTTTGTCCATATTTTGGGACTGAAGAACTCCATTGCAAAATTTGGAGCAGTGCGAATTTCAAAGGGTAACAGTGTTTGGATTTGCATAGTGCATCATTCTCCAGCCTGAAATAGGCTGACCAGATAAAATCCAGGTCAGGGTTCATGTAACTTTAACAGTTGTAGAGAAAAGGGAATTTCAGCCAGTGTCATTTGTATGCAATTAGTCCCTGGTGAAATTCTCTCTTCATCACAACTGTTAAAGTTGCAGGGGCCCTGCCCTCTTTTGTATATGGTCCCTCTAGTATAGTGCCTGCACCTTTAACTGTTGTGATGAAGAGGGAATTTCACCAGGAACTAATTGCATACAAATGACACTGGCTGAAATTCCCTTTTCTCTACAACTGTTAAAGTTACATGAGCCCTGATCTGGATTTTATCTGGTCAGCCTAGCCTGAAGCCCACCAGATGTTTCAGATGACAACTCCCCAAACCCCTGACTGTTAGCTATGGTGGCTGGGGCTGCTAGGAGTTAAAGTCCGAGTCATCTAGAGGACACCAGGTTGGGGATAGCTGGCATAGTGGTTCAGAAGTGCAAAATTAGGTAAGTTTGCAATAAAATGCATTCTGAACAAACTTCTCCCTCATTCTTAGTTTGACCATCCTCCCTGCAAAGTCGAAGAGCATAGGAAAGAGGAGAGCCCTGGGCACCTTCTCGAAACGCGCTTGGATGAGGTTGGCCTTGTCAACCAGGCGGTGTTTGAAATCGGTCAGGCAGTCTTCCTTGAGGCGCAAGGCCAGCCATTTGCTCATCTTCTCGACTCCACCCATCTGGATCAGGAAAGGCGCCAGGTAGTCCAGATCCTGTTCCACCTGCCGCTGGCGCTCCTCTTGCTGCAGGCGTTCCTGGAGGGAAAGAGATGTTGCTGCTACACTTGCTGGTCTGTCAAAGGCCTCAAAATGGGTCAGCCCCATAGTGAGATGCACCACTCCTGTTCTTGCATCCTGGGCCTAGATAGCTGTTCAGCCCATCCAGAACAGGAAGGGATGCAGGTGGCCATTTGGATGAAGGAATACAGGTGCATCACATATGAAGCATTCATGTAAAATGCGTAGTATCACTTTGCAGGATTATGCAGAACATTGTAGGGAGGTATGTCCGTTGTCGGGAAATCCATTTCATTTTTGGCTTGACGGAATTCCCCAGTGCACTTGACTTGGCTCGCATTTGAAGGCCGAGCTGCAGGTTTTCCTCAAAATCTGGAAACCTTTTGCCTATTTGTTTATTTTCGCAAAAACAAAGTTTGCACAAATTGCAGGTGCAATTTGCATAATTTGCACAAATTGCGGCCAAAATTTGCACAAATTATTTGCGCAAATAAAACAAAATTATGGAAAATCCACAAACTGGCCCAACTTGATGTAGATCGAGTCAGGCCATTTTGTGGAAAACAGACTGAAGTCTGGGACAGGTGTGTGTGTGTGTGTGTGAACCAAGGGAAGCTTGTTGATTTCTATGCCCAAAAGGATTCCTCTGACATCCCTAGATGTAGATAGTTAGAAAGTTTAGTTTCCTATGTAGCTTTAAGAAGAACTAACTGAAAAATCATCCATCAGATGCATCTCCATGGGGGCTACATAGGAAGCTGCCTTTTACCAAATATTATTGGTCCATCAAGCTTAGAAGCAGCAGCATTGAATCTCAGGCCAGCTACTGCCTGGGGTTCAAATCTGGCCTGCTAGGGGGGCCCAGATAGCCACCCACTCTTTCCCAGGCCTCAACGCCTTTCCCCCTTCCCTGGATTGTTTAGTGGTTTCCTAGCTTTTGCACAGATTTCCCTCCATTCAAATATCCCAAAATGCCTCCCCTATGGCTTAGTTACTGGCAGTAAGAGCTTTAAGCTACAATATGTTGGTATTTTTTAAGGTTTGGCTCCTCCCCTTTTGCTTTCAGCCCTGCCCTCCATGGGAATGTGGCCTCCCAAGAGGTTCTCCTAAACTGAATTTGTCCCTCGTGGTGAAAGAGGTAAGACAACTCTGGTTGACGGTGATGGGAGTCTGTCCCAGTCCTACCAGAAGATGACAGTCTCTAAATCTGGACCCTTCCGCCTGCAAAGCACGCGCTAGACCACTGAGCTACAGCCCTCCTGCCTAGGCCTTGCTGACCCACCAGTGCAAATGCTACGGTCTCTCAGGGCCAGCGGTCCAACTTTAACCCTGGAGACCAAGAGCACATCTATGCAATCAATATTGATCAGTTTTCTACTAGTTTGGCTCTCATGGCCACCCCTTCCAAAGAATCCTGGGAATTGTAGTTTGATGGGGTGCTGAGAATACTCCAACTTAGATCCCGTTCTTTCCTGCTTCCCAGGGAAAGAATCATGATGTCAAGGCGGGTTTCCTAGGAAGAGGAAAAGTCCATTCAACTAGTTTGAGTCTGTAATGTATAGGCTGACCATCTGAAAAGGAGGACAGGGCTCCTGTATTTTTAACAGTTGTAGAGAAAAGACAATTTCAGCAGGTGTCATTTGTACGCATGCAGCACCTAGTGAAATTCCCTCTTAATTATAACAGTTAAAGCTGCAGGAGCTATACTAGAGTGACCAGATACAGAAGAGGGCAAGGCTTCTGCAGTTTTAAGGGCTGTGATAAAGAGGGAATTTCACCGGGTGCTGCATGCATACAAATGACAATTGCTGAAATTCCCTTTTCTCTACAACTGTTAAAGATACAGGAGCCCTGTCCTCCTTTTCATAGGGTCACCCTAGTAATGTAGGTACCAGTGGAAGCCCCTTGGAGAGCTCCTTTAGAGTTCTGCCTGGTTTTGACTGAGACCTGGAGCGGATTCACCACCCCACTGACGTCCGAGCCACCAGCCTCCACTGGTAGGTCTGCCCAGTAAGGGGGCTTCCTTGTGCAGTGTACCTGTGAGTCAAGATGGCTGTTGCCTACCATTGCCTCTCTCTGTTCTTTGCTCTTTTCATTCCTCTCTGTGTCATAAATGGATACTGTCAGCTTGCTGGCTGCTTCCTCCTCCTCTCGAATCTTCAGAATTTCCAGGACCTTGGAAGGGGCAGACATGTTAGAAATGTTCACGGACAGAAAATCCCTTTCCCTGGCACATGGAAGAGCCTGACCACACGTCACCTTAATGACATGATCAGCAACCACGCAGAGGGTTTTTATAAATCAAATACCAGGCTGGGGTGGGTGGGTTGCAATTGTCCGTAGGAATGCAACACATGTGGGAAGGGACAGTATAATCCATTGGGAGCGTTGTTTGTTTCACTAATTGCAGCTCAGGGAGGGTATTTTATGTGGGCGTCGCAGCAAGGGAGCAAAGGGTGAAACCTTCCATCCACACATGCTGCGGTCCTGACAATAATCTGAGCCCCACATGCCTACTACTGTTAAATAAAGAACCACGTGATGTGATTGTGGCCACAACACGTTTAACATGGTGTGCTTTCAGACCCTAAGAAATGATGCAGCCTTCCACAGACTGGGTCCTTCCACAATCCCCAGCCGGCAAGGGGCTGTTGACCGGGGAAAAGGGGCATTGTAGTCCAACACATCTGGAAAGAAGCTGTGGGGGGAAGCTGGTTTGCAGAATGAGCTTGCAAAATGACCAGAGAGCCTCATGTTTATTCAGAACACCGAACACACCAGCATCACATGGAGGATGCGTTAATTGGGTCTCTGCACAGCCCCCCCCAAATCACCTTGGAGGCCATTATGGAGCCTGATTTGACTCAGGGTGCTTCGGGGGGTAGCCGTCTCACCTCGGCACCAAAGTGAGATTTGCCCCCTGAAGCGACTCGGCCTTGCAGTTTCCTGTGTGACTGACAACCAGATGGTTGGCACTCAGGAAAGCCAGGCACAAGGCCGACTGGGATTCTATGGGACTCCTGACTCCCCATGCCCTGCTCGCAGACCCCTTGCCCCACCTTCACAGCTCCCTTGCCCCCTCCTCCCAATGGAATGGCTCTCTGGGAGGAGGACACAATTTACAGGCATGTCTCGGCGGCAGGAGGTGACCAGAGAGGGCAGGGAGCAAGAGGGAGTTGAGACTGGTGAGTTCAATGGCCTCATCGGGACTCACAGGTGGCCTTGCGCCAACTTTCCTAGGTGGGCAGGAAGGCAGGGGGGAATGGCCCAGCATCACTCCAAATCGACCCAGGGAACCCTGAGGCTTCAGTATCGATCTGCTTTGGCCTCGGAGCACCTCGGGCTGAACCGCTATCGACTTGGATCCGGTCCAAAGAAGGCAGAATCAGCCCACCTCACTTCAGGTTCAGGGATTCAGCACAGCCCCAGTGTTAAGAGACAAAGGTGTGTTAAATGAAAATAATTTTGTGTTCAATGATGAAGGTGAATGAATGGTAGATATTTTAGAATGATAAAGCAGGGTTCCCCAGTCAACAACCTGAAAAAAACCTAGGACTTTGATACTAATCAGGTTTCAAAATCTTCTACCTCTTGGGATTTTTTTTTATTTTGTTAGTTCAGAATTCTCAATTCTGGAATACATTCTCACTGAAGGAATAAATCTCTGTCTGGACTGTACCACTTGAAACTGCAGGTTGGGGTTCAAATGACATTTAAACCTCTGTGTCACAAAACCGAAAAAGTGCTACAAAGCTATGTGTCAATTGCCAGGACTTCTGCAATATTTCAAAGCTAACATTGGAGATAAAAATGTTTGATCGGTCCCTTTTGTATGTACGGACTGCCAATGTGTACCTTATAGTGAACATTATATATCAGGATGATACTATCATTTGAGGGTTGGATTTTTATTCCAATTTTTTCTAGAAATACTGGATTTTAAGCGGTTTTGTTTTACTATTTTGGGGTTATGCCATGATCTGTAAGCACGAATATATTATGCTAAAACATTATATGAAAAGGACTCCTCCTTAGACTGGCCACCTCTTCCTTATTTCATGGAACTGTTTCTTGTTTAAGAACCTTATTTATTTGTGAGATACGCGATAACTGAATTTAACTTCATCCGTTTCAAGAAGGATGCATTCTAATGAAATTCTGTTAACGTTGTATACAAGCAACATGCCATTTTCTTATGCTTTCACAATCTGTTCGTTATTTTTGGAGCCCTTCAGCTGGCGACCTGCTTCAGCCCTCCATTTTGCGAGCATATTTTGCCATTCACCCAGGGCATTTATGAAGCTGTCCTATACGGAGCCACACCATTGGCCCATCCAGCCCAGTACTGTCTCTTCTGATTGGCAGTGGCCCTCCATGGGTAGCATCCAACTGTGCCTTTGCACTAGGGGGGAACTAGGTTCTGAGCAGAATCCAATTAAAGTTATGTTTGCGCAAATGGGGTCACGCAAGTAATTGCGCATAACTCTTGTGCAACTTGTTATGTAACCCGTTGTTCATAACTCTTGTGTAACACGTTCTGCAACCCATCATGCAACATGTTGCGCAACTGTGGAGCTCCGTGAGCGTTATGTGAATTTGCAGACGGACAGTGTTAGATACTGCCCCACGGGTCCAATCTTGGCAAAAGCTCTAGGCACTCCACTCATTCCTTGACCCATGACCCTTTAACTGTGGACTGGACCTTCCCCCACTATTAAACTATGGTCCATCATCTGCCGAGACTTGTCAATTACCTCAATTTCTGACTCCCAAACTTGGTGCTTGGCACACTTCTCCTCTTCCATTAGCTGCTGCATCATTTCATACAAATGGAACAATTGCTTTTCTTTCTCGGTGCATCCTGCCTAAAAGCAAACAAGCAGGGTAGACATGTAGGGATATACAGATCATGTCAATTTCACACAGACTCATTCATAAGTCCTTTCCATCCTGTTTCTGCATTAGTCTTTAAGGGGTTGTTTTTTGGGGGGGGGGGGGAGCCACCTGAAAATTTGTATGTATTTTATGATAAAATTAAATATGCATTTTGGTACGTTTATAAAGCCAAAATCTGCAGCACAAAAATGGGGAAAGTGTAGAATTGGATGGAAAGCCACATTCCAATCCATACCTTGATTCAGGAGGTGCGAATCAGGTCAGCTCACTTCTACATGGGGCCCATTTGAACAGCTCTACTTTGTTACTTTGGCTGCCTTTACACGAGAGGTTTAAAGCTCCTTCAAGTCTCATTAAAATTTTTACCTCTACATGAGCGGAGTGCAAATCGGGAGTTGAGGCGTGTTATCTCTCCGATTATGCGCATTATCGAATGCGCGTTAAATAGCGAGTTTTATTTTGCTCCTGCCGTTAAAGCGCATTTTGACTTATGTGAATATGCAATTCTCTGCATTAACTACTTCTAAAGCGCATTTCAAACAACCGGTAAGGCCACCAGTTGTGCGCTCAATTACCTCCCGCGTACAGTCATTTACCATAAAGTGCTTCCGAGAAGATGCGCATAATCGGAGAACCAGGCGTCAAACCAAATTCTTGTAGAGGGGGTCTTTGACAGTGACATCTAGATGACTCACCTGGTAGCTGACGCACATATCGTGAGTCATGATGATCTTATTCCCCTTGCTGTCCAACTCTGACCGTTTGTTAAACTCCCTCTTTGAGGGAGTGATGTAATTCTCCTTGCAGTGATAGGTCAAGATGATCTTGTCCTCCATCATAGAAAAGATGCGCTCTGCTACATCTTCATCGGCTGGCTTGCTCAGGTTCCTGTGGAACCACTCCGTGATTTTCTTCAGAAGTGTAGGGACAGCGAGAGGAGATGGAAAACAAAACAAGAAACAAACACTTGGAATCAAACTCCTGGCCATCAAATTAACAGAATCTAAGGATAAGTTAGTTAAGAGAGCAATTTTATGGTCCTAGAGTCTCCGACATGGTCCCCATGGACACCTCTCTTGGTGCACCCCAGTTTCCCTGCCCCTGCAGGTTTTTATTTTATATTGTAATTTTTTAGATTAAAAAACTGGCAGGAGGGCATTCTGCAAAGTGAAGAACTGCCACCCAGGGCCATCTTTATTTCAGTTCATGAGAGTAGTTATTTGTTTTGAAGCTCAGATCCCACCTCTGCTTTGCAATTAGGTTCTTGGGCAAGTTACTTTTCTTTTAGCCTCACCAGTGGGTAGTGGGTGTTTTGTGACTGGCCCCACCTACCATGGTAGCCATTTTAGGAATGGGCACCCCAGGGTGGCCATTTTGTGAGAGTGCCTACAACACTCTCTTAAAATCGCAAATATGTCCACTGAACCAAAAAAGGTGGCGAACGCTTGCTGTGTCCAAGTCATTTCTAAATTTGCACCTATACTTACAAATGATCATATGCAAATTGTATGCAAATGACGCTCCCCTTTTGTCCTCTTTTTTTGGTGATGCATTTTTGTTTTTGTTTTGATGATTCATAATAGGCTAGGATGGATGGGTAAGTTAATAGCCGCTCGCTGCAGAGGGTTGGACTGAGGCAGAGAGAGCAGCTTGCAAAGGGCCAATTGGTGAATTCATAGCAGAGGCGAAACGTGAACTGGGACTTCCCATTCTGTAGCTCCATCTCTTAGGCACTACACGCCACCGCCCGTCTTTCACCACTGTGCTACACTTACCAAAATAGGCCGGGCGTTGGTTTCCGTGGTTGCAAGACCGGTGCCTGGTTTCTTTATCCTTTTGCCAAACTCAGTGTGCCGGTAGTTCAAGAAATCTGACCGGCCTTCAAAATATTCTTTCATGTCTTGGGAAGTCTCGGTGCGTTTCTGAAGGCCATCCACCCGTGTCTCGTTATAGAATTCCATCCGGCGCTCCGTCTCAGGCTCCATCGTCTTGTAGATGTGTGCTAGGAAACCAAAGGGAGGCTCTGGGTGGAATGGCATTATGCCTGCAGAAAACTCAGTAGCCAGAAGAGCTGATGAACCAGGCTTCCAGGGGCAGGGAAGGGGCCAGAGCCCACATACCTAATCTGTCTGTCCCTGCAGCTAGTGAATATATTGTGGGAAGTTGTAAAAAAAGAAAAAAGAAAAGGAAGATAAAAGCATGTGTGCTCAATAGCCCCATTTGCACGGCTGACAGTGCAACCTGGTGCTTACTTACAATTAATCTCCATTGCATCCAATGGGACGTACTCTCAGGAGAGTATGCACAGGATTGCAGGCTTAGGCTGCAATAATATGGCGCGGGGAGGGTGTCCCAGGGGCCATAGGATATTTCGGACCTCCTCCTCTCTGATGGCAGAGATGGAGAGGGATGTCTGCCTCTGCAGCCCACTCCCGTCCACCATGGAAATGTCTGCAGCCCATGCCGCTCTGACGCTGGAGTTCTGATGTCAGCAGAGACAAAGGGGAAGGGGACAATATGTGGCCCTGGTGGGGGAAGATTGGGGTAAGTGTTGGTTCTGCAGGATTCATGCCTTTCCATTCCTCCAATATGCCCCCGGAATTGGGAGAGGGAGGAGGCATGCCAACCCCGGAGCAAACAATGGAATGGAAATTGTAAAAGTAAAGGGGGAAGGGGGGTGAAAAGAGGGGACAAGAGAGACACTGCTCCTCCTCCCCCCTTTCTCCCTGCCACTACAAGCCTGGGAAGACACTGGATAAGTCAGTTCCTCCACCTTCGGGGTTCCCACAGACCTACAGGTAGGATTGCTCCGCCAGAGATGTCCCACAGCCTGGCTTTCCTTGGCACAGAAACTGGACGATCTTGGGCAGTGGTGTAGTGGGCTCAGGGCTCACAGGGACGCAGCCCCAGCACTTTTTTTATTAGCAGGGATGCTGACATCATCTGCCTCAGCCCAAGACTTTCCTCTGAGCTTAGTTGCAATCCCCAAAGTAACTGGGGCTGGGGGGCGGGGGGGGGGATGGATTTTTCCAGCAACAATATACTGTCCCACATTGTCACGTAAAATTCTTTGGGGTGGCTTGCCCTTCAATGAGCAATCAAGACCCATTTTTATTTCACAAAAGACCTGCTCATAGCCAATGCAAACTGCTAGGATGGGTTTGTTGATAGGGATCAACGTGGCGGCCTGCAATGCCTGGACTCTCCCTGGTGGTGTGGCTCTGGGGACTGTCACAATGAGTGCCTCCGCTTCAACATTGGCCACTCCACCTTCGGCCACCGCTAGGGGTGGGCAAACTCACCTGCAGTTGCCAGGGCAGGCGCACGCCCTGCCGCCACGGCCGCCCGCCCCTGCTCATCGGGCCGGTGGGCTTCAGAAGAGGCTTGCAAGGCCCCAGCGAGTGCTTGGCAGCCTCACACACACACACAGCAAAATCACGCCCTTCCCCACCCTATGTCCATGGTGGCCGCCATTGATGCAGGAAGGGGAAGGGGACAACTTCAGCACATGGGCAGATGGCTGCTGAGCCGGGCCCTTGGGTGGGAATTCGTGCTCGTGTTGGGAGTTCTTGACTGGGTCTGGGGCACTAGACGTGGGAGTTCTGCTGGACTCCCAGACCCAGTCAGGTGCTCGTGGCATCCCTAGCCACCACCCAAAGATCATAGGAGCATAGAATCATAGAACAGTAGCGTTGGAAGGGGCCTCTAAGGCCATCGAGTCCAACCCCCTGCTCAATGCAGGAATCTACCCTAAAGCATCCCTGACAGATGGCTGTCCAGCTGCCTCTTGAAGGCCTCTAATGTTGGAGAGCCCACCACCTCCCTAGGTCATCGGTTTCATTGTCGTACTGCTCTAACAGTCAGGAAGTTTTTCCTGATGTCCAGCCGGAATCTGGCTTCCTGTCACTTGAGCCCATTATTCCGTGTCCTGCACTCTGGAATGATCGAGAAGAGATCCTGGCCCTCCTCTGTGTGACAACCTTTCAGGTATTTGAAGAGTGCTAACATGTCTCCCCTCAATCTTCTCTTCTCCAAGCTAAACATGCCCAGTTCTTTCAGTCTCTCCTCATAGGGCTTTGTTTCCAGACCTCTAATCATCCTCATTGCCCTCACATGAACTCATTGGGGCAATTTATCCCAGCCAGAGGAACGCTGTCTTCCCAGAAATAAAAGCCCTTCATGGGGCTTGGCTACCTTTGAGACCCTGGACGTGCCCAGGAAGGAAATATTCTGTCGTCACGTCTGTTTGCTTATTCAGTTCTCTCGTCTCCAACATGTCTTCCCGGTTCTTGAACAACTCCTTCACCTCCAGCACTTTGGTACCTTATGGGGTCGGGGCGGGCGGAAGAGAAATGAGAGCTGTGGTGTCTCTAGCTCAAGCTCTAGCTCTAGCTTGAGCTAGAGACAGATCCGTGGTCCTGAAGCAAAGCAAATATGGAGCCCTTCCACACAATCAGCTGGGAGTTTGCAAATATAAACCAGCATTTGCTGCTGACAAGTTACACATGGTCCATGCATCCTCTCTCAAATATCCCAGTATAGCAAACAATCATCCTTTAAGGTCAAATTGAAATTATTGTCCAATAAAGAGTGACTAAACTGGAGTCTATTTAACGCTCAGTTCTGATTTCATTCATTTTCATTTCATTTACTGAAGTTTATTATACGTCTTTCTGTAGAAAAGACTCAAGGCATGTTACAGCAAAGGTTAGAAGCATACAAAGATTTAAAACAAAAATTAAAAGAACTGAGGGTACAATCCTATGCATGTTTCGATGGAATGGAGAATGCTGGTAGTTGTAGGACATGCATAGGATTACGTCTTAATAAAATTTAAAATAACCAAGACCCAGGAAAATAACAACTAGATCAAAAAGGCCCATCATATGCCACCACAGGCTTTCAAATGCCAGGGAAAACAGGAAAGCCTTAACCCAGTGCTGAAAAGATAACAATGTTGGCACCAGGCGGACCTCACTGGGGAGGGGTTTCCATAATTGGGGGGGCACCACCAAAAAGGCCCTCTCCTTTGTTCCCATCCTCTGAACCTACCTTGTGTACGAGTAAATTCATAACAACGTAATTTGATTAGCAAAGTGCTTTTTAAACCACAGGAGGATTTGGGGTGGTACAGTGACCACTCAGTCATGCAACCTCCGTGGAAGGCTGCTCGTCTGGTACTAGCATTGAATAAGTTGAAAGAGTAGCAAATGGACTCCTTCCTCAACATTTCCTGGGCTGCTGTTGTTGTATTTTGCAATGACGTCGACTCGCACAATTGACTTTGAGCATACCGTGTGCAGACAAAAACAAAAAACACCGTTTACCTTTCTGAGAGCATTCAAGGCATGTTCTGGTCTGACTTACAGTCTGGATCCTCGTAGACCGTGAGACGGCTAACCAGCCCATTGCTGTTCAGGTACGGTGCCCATTTCTCCAGCTTGGCATTCTTGTACTGAATCACCTTCTTGCCCTGGGGGCAGCGGGTCTCAAATTCTAGAGTCAAGAATGGGAACAACATAGCATTGGCCTCATATAAGCAGGGACAAGGACCTGTTGCACACCAGAAGTTGGACTAAGACCCCCATAATCCCCAACCATTGGCCATGCTGGCTGCGGCTGATAGGAGTTTGTTTGTTTGATTATTATTACTGTTGCCACCAGTAGCTGTTCCAGCAGGATGGAAAGAAGGAGATGAGAGAGGTGAGCAGGGCCATTCCACCAGCCCTGCTTCATTTTTTCCTCTGCCCTTCCCATCCCTCTTTCCTTGTGTGTTATGTATTCCAAAGAGACAGGAAACAGAGCTGCACCATGGAGAGCAACGCAAACTCTTCTGTCCACAGGGGAGCTGGTCCCTGGGGCCATCCTGGAAAACTAGATCCTAAGGAGAGGGGAACCTCCTACCTGAGCTCTCTCCCTGATCTGCTCAAGTAGGAGCCTCATCCACTGAGGACGAGGGGTGGAATCCCTGGACTATGAACCTTGAACTGTCACTTAAATTGTCTGGACGCTGTATTGGAAAGGCCTAGGAGCAGGATTGTGGCTCCCAATCCACACTTAGGCCTCATCTACAAGAATTCGTCTTTACGCCTGGTTAGGCGATTATGTGCATATTCGCAGAAGCGCATTTATGCCTAATACCTCTGTACGAGAGGCGGCGAAGCGCATTACTGGACGACCGAAACACGATTTAAACTGTTGACATGCGGAGAATCGCTTGTTCACATAGTCAAAATGCGCTTTAACCGCCGGAGCAAAATAAAACTCGCTATTTAACGCGCATTCGATAATGCGCATAATCGGTGAGAAAACGCGCCTCTACGCCCAATTTGCGCTCCGTTCTTGTAGAGGTAAATTTTTTAATGCGCCTTGAAAGAGCTTTAAATGCCTCTTGTAGAGGCAGCCTTAGACACAATACAGAGATGGGGAGAAAGAATACCTTTGGGAGATATCCGGATCTGCTCCACCCAAGAAGCAGGCATGTCAAAACCCTTTGGCTCCTCTTCTTTAAGCTATCAAGACCCAAGAGAAGGACATGTTAGGATTCCGACTCCCTCTTTGTCTTTAACATCCAATGGTAGCACTAGGAATAGCCCAGGGCTGAGAAATCCAGCCCATTTTAGGCTTGCTGGAGTTCTCTGGTGCACCCAACCCAGGTCGCATTTGCAGGCCGAGCCACAGGTCTTTTCCCGAAATCTGGGAACTTTTCCATTTTTTTAAAAAAAGAAATACACAAATAGAGATTTGTGCAAATTGCAGGTGCAATCTGCACATAGTTGGTGCAAATTTCATCTGCAGTTTGCAGCTAAAAGCTTTTGCAGATGCAATTTCCCCAAATCTCTATTTGAACAAAATACATAAATAAATAACTATTAGCTAACTCGACTTGCTGCAGACTGAGTTGGGCCAGCTAGCGGAAGAAGAGCAGAAGTCCAAAGGAGCGAGCCAAAGAAAATGTATTGAGCTCCACCACCACCCCCATAAACCAATTCCTCCAACATCCCTAGCTAGTGCTCTGTGACTCCCTGGAAACGTTCAGCTAATGGATTTTGTAGCTATGGCTGCTTTTCCATGAGGCACAAAGGTCTATGGCATGTGCATGTTGCAACTGTATCGGGCAGGGGAGCCATTTCACATGCACTACTGTCAAAGCAGGTATTCCCTATCAAATGCACAGGTCTTGGCAGCAATGCATGCAAATTGTAGCTGAACATGAGTCAAAAGTGTGATGCAGCTGCAACATCATTTTTTCAAATGCAATTTTGGGTGGCATTAATAGAACCAGTGGGTTGGATTCAGACTTAGTCCTGTTTAGAGTAGACCCACTGAAGTCAATGTAATTTAAGTGAGCCATGACTAACTTGTTCCATTGATTTCAAAAGCTCTGCTCTAAGCATGACTGACTCATCATTTCCAATAATATTTCTACGAGCCAGACCTCATTTGGAGTCCTGTGTTCAGTTCTAGCCACTGTGCTTTCAGAAGGATATAGACAAATTGGAAAGGGTTCAGAGGAGGGCAACAAAGATGGACAGTGGTACAGAGTAACAAGTCCTATGACAAAAGGTTGAAGGATCTGGCTATAGACTTGCACTCTGCTGCTTTAGAGGGCAGAGCTAGATCAAATGGGTTTACATTACAGGAGAGTAGATTTTGGCTGAGCATCAGGAAAAACATCTTGACAGTTTGACAATGGAACCAATTACCTAGAGGAGTGGTGGGTTCTTCCTCAATGGACATCTTCAAGAAATGGATGGTCAGCCATCAGTTGGAGATAGGGTCATCGCAAGCATCTGACTGAGTCCAGGAGGCCGATACTTCCCTGCATCAAGACACCTGGACCCAGTCGGATAGGTTCAGCGCAAGCGTGGATCCATCCCTGAGCGCTTCTGAGGCCCCCCTCGAGTGCTCAGCAAACACCTGCGCCGCCATTAACGCAAGGGGTGAAGTGCGCAACTTCTGGAGCCCCAAGAAATCACACATTTTATCCCGCTGTGTCAGTGGCATCAATAAATAAATAAATAAATACGTGGCCATAAAGGCCCCATTAACGCAAAAGTGAACGCTCACAATTTTTTGACTGCTGTCAGGGCAATCTCAGAACCCTGAGTTGTTCTTCCTTCTGGAGGTCTTGCCATGCAAAAATCTGCCAGGCATGAGTCCAGCAGAGGACACCCGCAGGAGCCTCCTGTCTACCCTGCCAGAGCTCTGTTCCCATACAGTCCATCAGCACAACAGTGAATAGGCAGGCCCTGGGGAGCAAGGAAAAGGGCCCAGTCGCTTACCAAATCTTCCACCTCATCGTCCATGATTTCCTCTTCCTCCTCCATTTCTGGCAGGGACAGCAGAGGCTTGTCTGTGCCGAGCAGCATGAATTCCCACCGCACAGGATCCCCGAGGTCAAACTGGAGATCCTAGGAAAGTATCCGTTGGCAACAGAATCAGATTTTGGGAGCCTCACAAAAAATGCTTCCTGCCCCCACCAAGCCCATTTCAGCTGGAGACCTTGCCCTAATGTCCCCAAAAAGGATGGATGAATCTGCCCGTTTTGGATTCTTTCCGTGCCCGTTGGGTGGGGGGAGCAAGTCCACCATCCCCAGGATGGCAAGGGTGGAGGCCCCCCCGATCGCGCATGGTTTTTTTTAAAAAAAAACTTACTGGAGCGCAGGAGCGCTCATGCGCTCTCCTCGGGGCCCTGGAATTTCAAAATGGCGAGCGCGACAAGCGCAACATGCCCAGGAGAAACCAAAACTCCTACTTGCTCCCGTGAAGAAAGACGAGGATGATCCCAGGAGCAGGTAAGTCGGGATCATCCTCTTGCCCTCCCTCTACACCCCTGTGGTGTAGGAAGGGGCCATTGACTAAATCAATGGCTGAAGCTGGGTCTATAGTGTGGCGAGGATTTTTCCTCATTACAGGAAATCAGGGGCCCCAGAACTGTGCATGATAAACCCGGTCAGCTATTCCACAAGCTTACCTTGCAGGCATTCCAACAGTCCTGCATGTTGACCCAGTAATTCCGATGGTTCCAGATACTTTCAATGCCAAGAAAGTAGTCATCGGTGGTACTATAGCTTTTTCCTGTAAATGGGTCGATAAAGAAACTCTCAGGCACCTCACGCTTGCCTGAAAGGACCAGAACCCAGGCATGGACGCGGAGACCATACAGGATGTCTGGCTTGGGCTTCTCAGCTTCCTGCAACAGAGAGAAAGAGAAGAGCAATGATCAGTGGTTGCAACGTAATTGTAAGCACTTGGAGTTCCCTACTCATTGAGTGTCTCACTACTGTTTCCAAAGAATGAGAAATGAATCTTCGTGGTGGACCATTACCTGTGGATATCGGTGGATTGTTAACATACAACAGCCTTCCCTAGTCTGGTACCCTCCAGATGTTTTTGGACTACACCTCCCATCAGGCCAATGGTCAGGGATGGGAGTTGTAGTTCAAATATCTGGAGAGCACCAGGCTAGAGAAAACTGTCTTATAAGAAGGTGAGAACTGCCTGCCATGATGCGTCATAGCAATGGTCAGCCCCAGAACCTATTTATAACATCATCTGGATACAAATGGTATGAACTCTAGTAGGGCTGTGCACAGATCCAGATCCGGATCCCAAATCCAAAGCGGATAGGAGTGATTTGGACCTCCAAAAACCAGATCCGAATCGGATCGGGGGAGGTCTGAATTGATCCGAAGCGAATTGGGCTCGATTCGGACCTGGCAGATCCGGATCCAAATCGGATCGGGGGGGGGGGGTGCACAGCCCTAAACTCTAGCCTCCAGGTTAAATTTTTAGGTTGAAATCAACCATTTATAATGGGGTAGACAGTTTTCCTGAAAAATACTCCTTGAGAATATTCATTCTTTTTCATGAACATTTGCTCTCATTTTCTCCCTGCCGCTTCTGCTGCTACTTTTCTTTCTTGGATTACTTAGCTGCTTTACCCCAGCCAATCAGAGATCACAAAGTAAATGGAATGGTGTCAAAATGCTATGTGGCCAATCCTCTTTGCCTAAATGATGATATCACTGAGGATAAATAAAAGTGTGTGTGTGGGGGGGGGGGGGTAATGCTTCAGGGATTAGATCCATGGGTGATGATCCCACACGATCAGGGATCACACAGTGAATGGGATAATGTCACAGTGCTACAAGAGTCAATGATGTTCGGCATCATGGTTATGTCACTGAGGGCAAGTGAGGGCAGTTTTGAGTAAGGGCAAGTGAGGGAAGTCAAAATGAATACATAAAATTTCTTTCTTTTTTGCAAAGAGTGCTGAAAAATAATTGGAAAAGGAAGTTTTTTTCAGCGCTGATGAAATGTTTACAAAAACCTGTGAGTAGTTTCAGCTAATTGGAGACTTTTCTACTGGAGGCTGGTGGCTCGTATTTCAGTAGGGCTGTGATGCCATTCTGGGTTTCAGTCAGAACCAGCCAGAACTCGAAAGGAGCAATCCAAGGTGCTGAACCCAGTTCTGGCTGGTTCTGAACGAAACCCAGAATGGAATTACAGACCCACCGAATTCAGAGCCACCTGCATCCACTGGGTTTTTCAAATCCAAGGGATGCTTCCCCAGACCCCAGGCTGTGCAGCTGCAGCAACGGGAAACGCACGAGCCCTTTGCTCACCGCTATCTTCTCTTCTTCTTCCTTCTGCTTCTTCCTCTCAGCTGCCTGCACGATCGCCTCCTCCTTGGCTTCCTGACGCAGCTCGAATTTACTGCGCAGATCCCGCAGAGGCTTGATGGCGTACTTCTTTGGCTTTGCTATCGCGGCTTCTACAGTGACCTGTCACCACAAAACGTGCCTGTTACCTGCCTCGTATTTTACCTGCCTTGGTCTTGATCGAAGTGTATAGGGTTAGGGTGTCAGACCCCTTTCAGAAACAGCTGGATTCAATTTCAGAGTAGCTCTTGGGGGCCCCAGACCAGCACATTTAATAGTAATAATAATAATAATAATAATAATAATAATAATAATATTTATAACCCGCCTCTCCCTCTGGATCGAGGCGGGGAACAACAACAAATACAAAACACAAAAATCACAAATTAGTTGAGCTATTAAAAACAAATAAAAACCAATACATCATTAAAAACATCTTAAAATTCAACTGGATAGGCCTGCCGGAAGAGAGCAGTCTTCATGGCTCTCTTAAATTCATGACGACTGCTAATTTGTCGAATCTCCTCCGGCAGACCATTCCATAGTCTGGGAGCGGTAGAAGAGAAGGTCCTCTGGGTCACACTCATCAGCCTAGTTCTGGCTGATTTAAGTAAGTTCTTCCCAGAGGACCTGAGTGTGCGGGGCGGATTATGCGGGAAAAGGCGATCCCGCAGGTAACCTGGACCCAAACCATGTAGGGCTTTAAAGGTAATGACCAACACTTTATACTTTGCCCGGAAACTGATTGATTTGAATTCTTACTGCCAGGAACTAGGGATGCCCAGGTAATCCAGCACTTTTTGGGCTCGCCAGATATCTGTGTTTGTGAGCTGAGCCATGGGTTTCCCCCAAAATCCAGGAACTTTTTTAATTTTGATTTCATTTTCGCAAGTAGAAATTTTGGCAAATTTCACCTGCAATTTCTGTAAGTTGCACAAACTGCAGCTACAATTTACTCAAATTTCTACTCACGAAAAAACAAAATCCTCAAAGTGGTTCAAATCGATGCAGCTCATGGGGAAATGAACTCAAGTCTGGGGATGCTGAGCTGATGAAATCTTGGGGAGCTTCACACACACACGGTCGGATTCCTCCCACATCCCTACCAGTAATAAAGCCTTACGAACGACGTGTCAAGCTTTTAAACTGAGGGGGGAAATTAAAGCCAGGAAACCACCCAAAGATCAGCAGATGAGGGAAGAAGGTGTGCCCAGGGAAAGGGAGCGTGGCCTTTTGGGGAACCCCAGTCTGGTGTAGCCATTAGATGGTTGGATTGGGACTCAGGAGTTCTAGACCCCACTCGGCCATGAAGCTGGGTGACTTTGGGCCAATCACTGATTCTCAGCCTAACCTAACACACAGGGTTGTTGTGAGGAGGGTTGTTGCTACTGCTTGATGCCTTGGCTGTGTGGAGAGATGGGTATTGGCTGAACACTGCAGTTCTAAGTAGCACTCCACAAATCAGCAATAATGTTATTCCATGAAATGTGCAAAGTAATGGGCATGTTACTTGCATTCATTTATTTCTTTATTTTTGCCAGCAATGGAGTCATCCATCATGGGTGCCTATCACACATTCATCCTCCACCAATCCCAGCACCTCCCTTGCACCCCTGAAAAGTATGCCGATGCTGCCCCCTAGAGGACCTGACTGGCATTTCATGGGGCGATAGCAACGTGGGTTGGCAAAGCTCCTACAATGCTTGTGCAGAGCAATCTTTGCACTTCCCTGAGTCTGAACTCTATGGTCTATGGCAGGGGAGCCAACGGAACTTTGGCCACTCTAGCATCCTCCCACCATGGTTTGCCCAGACCATAGAATCATAGGCCCTTTCTACACCACGGGGGTGTAGAGGGCCCAGCCCTAATGAACCTGGAAGTAGCCACCTCCGGGTTCGGCATGCTCAAACCACATCACAAATGCGACAGCCCGGGCTTCTCACAGGCTGTCGCAAGTCGTTGCAGCTATTATTATTTTTAGATGATTCACGGAGAGCGCATGAGCACTTCTCCGCAAATGTACGTATTTTTTTTTAAAAAAAAAACACCACGCGCGATCGCACCCCCTTCCCCGCCCCATCCTGGGAATAGTGATTTTGGTTTCCCCCGCTCTCCTGATGGCATCGGAGCCACGCAGTTCGGCTCTGTGGCCATCAGTGCTGCTGCGCTTACACGCATGTAAGCCCAGCAACACTGGGATGGGTGGCCACATCTTCCATGGTCCCGGAAATTTTCTGGGACCGCGGAAAAATTTGGGATTTTTCTGGTTCCGTGGAATCAGGAAAAATCCCATGAACGCCCCTCCGCATCCCCGGTACTCCCTGTGCATCATGCGGACGCACAGAGAGCAGCCGGAGTCCATCCCAGGCATTTTGCCTGGTGTGGAAAGGGGCATAGAATCATAGAATAGTAGAGTTGGAAGGGGCCTATAAGGCCATCGAGTCCAACCCCCTGCTCAATGCAGGAATCCACCTTAAAGCATCCCTGACAGATGGTTGTCCAGCTGCCTCTTGAAGGCCTCTAATGTGGGAGAGCCCACCACCTCCCTAGATAATTGGTTCCATTATCATACTGCTCTAACAGTCAGGAAGTTTTCCTGATGTCCGGCCAAAATCTGGCTTCCTATAACTTGAGCCCATTATTCCGTGTCCTGCACTCTGGGTTGATCAAGAAGAGATCCTGGCCCCCCTCTGTGTGACAACCTTTCAAGTATTTGAAGAGTGCTATCATGTCTCCCCTCAGTCTTCTCTTCTCCAGGCTAAACATGCCCTGTTCTTTCAGCCTCTCCTCATAGGGCTTTGTTTCCAGACCCTTGATCATCCTCATTGCCCTCCTCTGAACACACTGCAGATTGTCTGCATCCTTCTTGAAGTGTGGTGCCCAGAACTGGACGCCATACTCAAGATGGGGCCTTACCAGTGCCGAATAGAGGGAAACTGGTACCTCGCGCAATTTGGAAGCTATACTTCTATTAATGCAGCCCCAAATAGCATTTGCTTTTTTTGCAGCCACATCACACTGTTGGTTCATATTCAGATTGTTGTCTACAACTATTCCAAGATCTTTCTCGCCTGTAGTATTACTGATTCAAGTATCCCCCATCTTGTAATTGGGCTTTTGGTTTCTTTTTCCTTTCCTTGCCTGTTTCCAAACATTCCCCCCCCCCCCCGGCTCTCACCTCTTTGGATTTCTGCAAGAGTGGGCACACCTCCTTCGACTCATCCATCATGCAGATCTCCCGGGTGGCATAGCCGTTCACGCAGTAGGCATCATAGCCTGCGCCAATCAGCAGGGAGCACAAGAGGATGCTGAAGTCAAAGCAGTTCCCCCGCTGGTAGCGCAGGATGGTGGTGGGCGAGTACAGGTAACTGGGCTGATGTGGAGAAAAAGATGAAACTTTCAATGACCTCCTCCCCTTTCTCATTCTTGCAGTTTGAGTAAGGACCGAGGGCTGTGCACAGCACCCTCACTTTGCTTCAGAGTCCGAGTTGGAACTTCCGTATCGGCCCCGATTCGACTTGGGGTGCTTCAGGGCTGGGCCAACCGGCTTCGGTTCAGGATCTGAAGCGAGATCCAGACACCCCGAAGCAGGTCAGCCATTGAGGGTTCCCCAGCACCCTCTGAGTGGCTGCTCGGTGGGTGCCTGAGAAAGCTGGGTGCAAGGCAGACAGGGAGTCCATTAGACTCCCCCTCCTCCTCCCCTTTCCTGTTCACCCCCCGAACCCAGAGCTGCTGCTCCCACCTGCCCACGGGACTTACCTGAGCCACCCTGTAGCTGCGCATCCCCCAATGAGAGCTGCCATTTCAAAGGAAGATGGGGGCTCTGTAGTTTTCTACATCTGAGGTCACAAACTACGGCGGCGTAAAGGGTGATTTTCGTAGTTTGTGACCTTAGATGTAATAAACAACAGAGCCCCCATCTTCTTTTAAAATAAGATTCTGGCCTTCCTGCTCTGGCTCCTCTTGGACAGTTGCCTCAGTCTCAGGGGTGACTCCTTTTTGGTTGTGGGATTAACACTTTCCTCACCACACAATTGGACATAAATTTATGGGAGTGATTAACCAGATGTACAAAAATAATAAAGCGGAAATAATGGTTAATGATGGGTTAACGCAACAAATAACACTAGCTCGAGGAACTAGGCAAGGATGTCCACTTTCACCGATTTTATTTGCAATAGTTATAGAAATTTTAGCAAATGTAATTAGGGAAGATGAAAGATTAAAGGGGATAGGAAGAAATTATAAGATTAAAATGAATATGTTTGCGGATGATACGTTATTGACACTAGAAGATCCCCTAGAATGTGGGGAGATGATTCAGAAACATTTGAGAGAATTTGGGGAAATTACAGGAGTACAAGTTAATTGGGGAAAGTCAGAAATGATGTTGTATAATTATTATAAAAGAAGAGATGGAGAAATGTAAAGCTAAATTAGGATTAAGGCATAAAAATATAATACGATATTTAGGAGTTAATATAGATAAAGAATTAGAAAGAATAGAGGAACTTAATTTTGTAAGGTTAAGAAAAGAGGTAGGGGAGAAATAACAGATATATAGAAAATTAAAACATTCTTGGTTCGGTAGAATAGCGGTTATTAAAATGAAGATATTACCTAAGATTAATTTTTTGTTTAGAATGTTACCTATTAGAATTTCAGTAGCTGAGATTAAAAGTTGGCAAAACGTGATTAATGCTTATTGTAATGGGGATAAAAGAGCTAGGATAAATAAGGGGTTATGGTATAAGGCTCAAAACAAAGGAGGTTTAGGACTTCCGAATATTAAGAATTATTATATTGCTAATCAGTTAAGATATGTTATTCATGCTATTTTAGGGGAGCAAGATTTGGAATGGTTGGAATCGCAAACAGTAGAGATAGAATGTAAATTGCGAAATATATTTTTTACTAAAATGCAAAAGAAAGAATTGAAGGTACTGGACAACCCATTGTTGGAAAATATATTAATGATCTGGGAGAAGTATAGAGGGAAATGGATACCAGGGGATTCTCCGCTCGCCCCAGTTGTAGTATTAAACTTCCCAAAAGTATTAAAACCAGAGATAGAAGCAAGACTGAAAGAACAAGATATTATTAAACTAAGGAATTGGATGGAAAAGATGAAGGATAGTGAGCATATTAAAGATTTATTTAAAGGACAAAAGATAGCGTGGTTCAAGTGTTTGCAATTGGTAAAATGGACACAGGAATGGAGGTTAAAAAATAAGAAATGTAGAAATAATACTAGATTTGAAGATTTAATTGAACAATTAGGAAAAAAAGAAGAAGCCAGAGCTAAGAAAGGACTCACTAGTGAGATATATAAAATATTAATAGAGGAAGAATTTCAGGACTCACTTAAGGTTATAAAAGAGGTATGGGAAGAAGATGTAAGGGAAAAAATTAATGAAGATAATTGGGGGAGGATATGGAATGTAAGAATGTTAAAGTTACTGTCGATTAGAATTAAGGAGAACTACTATAAGACAGTTTGGAGATGGTATTTAACACCTGTAAGATTTCACCAGATAGATAAAAAAGTGTCCAAGAATTGTTGGAGGGGGTGTCAGGAGGTTGGGACCTATTTTCATATGTGGTGGAGCTGTGAACAAGTACAAAAATTTTGGGAAAGGGTTTTTAAAGAAATAAGTGATATAATTGGAAGTAAATTGGAATTAAACCCGAAGTTAGCTCTATTAGCAATATGGGATAGTAGGAATAAGCATATAATAAATAGAGAATTGGTAAACAACCTCCTGGCACCCGTTAGAATAATGATTGCTAAAAATTGGAAAGGGCAACGAAGTTATATAATAGAAGATTGGTATAAAGAAATTTGGGATATAGCTTCGAATGATATGTTGACTTGTAAAATGAAAATAATGAGGGGAATGTCCAGTAAGAGTGATTTTGGAGAAATATGGACTCCCTTTTTGGATTATGTTTTAAGATCGGGAAAGGGACAATCGCCTTCAAAAGAATCATTACAATTTTGGAAGGAGGATGAATGGTTATGAGAAGGTCTCGGTGGGGGGGGTGCACGGGGGAAGTCGAGGGTGGTAGTTTGTTTTATATTATGTATTGTGTATGTTTGTTTTGTTGAAATTAATAAAAATTATATAATAAAAAATAAAAATAAAAAAAACCACACAATGGTTTATTTCAGCCATATAAGAATAATGAGAGCCCTAGGACAAATCTTGCCTCTGCCACAAATTCATGAGGTAGTCTTGGGCCAGTTGCTGTTCTTCCAGCCTCAGGCTGCTCATCTGTAAGAGGGGGATACTAGCCCGCCTTAGAAAGTTGTTGTAACATTCACCACAAGACCACGCGAATGAAGCGATCTGAACAATGACACACGTTGTTGCTGAGAAACCAATGGAGGCATCTGGGCAAGTGTGTCATTTAGGGGATTTGTATCCCCCCTTCCCCGTCCATTGGTAGAAAACAGCCCATGGGAGCTTTCCTTCTTGGGCTAATACCAGCTTGGGGCAGGCGATTTTCACTGGGGCCCTGGCAATGGTGGACAGTGTTAAATCTCCCTTCCCCAGCCTGGCATTCTCCATATGTGGAAATTGCATTAGCCACTGGATGATGGAAGCTGTAGTCCAACACCTCTGAAGGGCACCAGGTTGGGGAAGGCTTTGTTGAACCTTCTTTCCCCACATTTTGTGGATCTGATGAAAATCACACGTACATATGGTGTTTTATATATCTATAGCTCTATCTATTTATCTATCCACACACATATGAAATAATATTTATCTATTCATTTCATTTCTATTTTGTCCAAGAGCTGAAGCTCTCTGGGCAGTTCACAACAAGTCACAAGATAAATTACAGCATATACATTTAGATATACACAATTCTAAAACAATTTAAATGGCTAAAAATCAATTTCAATAAAATATTAGTCCTCTTCAGACAGTTGGCATAAATGCCATTAAAAGCCTGGGAGTAGAGGACAATCATAACCTGGGGCCGCCACTGAAAAGGGTGGCCTCAGTGGGCAGATCATTCCCTAATCAGGGGGCCACCACTGAAAAGGCCCTCTTCCTTGTTTGCAACCTCCAAAGCCTCCCTGCGTGATATTAATAACAAAGATGCAGTTCCTTATGATGCATTTAGTGTTGTGTCTAGTTTTGCACTTTGTCCAACACCTTGAATTGTCTTTTGTACTGACTCACCTCCGGAAATGCCCAAATTGGGGCTGGGAAGTGGCCAGTGGTGCTTGCTTTCATGAGCTGAAAACAACTGGCAAGGCAAATCGCTCTCAAAGATCCTCTTGCTTACCGGGGCGATCGGAGACGGAAGGGGCTCCATAGTGAGATAGTCTGAGACAAAGCGGGCGCAGCCATCCCAGTTGTACAACTCGGAGTGGGGGAGAAGCGTTGGGCGCACCGTTGTGCTCACAAATTTCTGCAACAAATTGGTGTTCATGCGTGGATTTGTTAGGGAACAAGGAAAACATAACACAAGGCAGGACTTGAGGCTTCAGCAGAGGAAAATAAAATATGGCCCTGAGATTTCTTATAGTCCTTGAAGCACACACATACTCATCTTTGTTTCTACTTTCTAGTTCTCATAAGTGTTGAGATAAACATTTTAGTGGCTCATTAAAATAAGCACTTTTGGGGGCGGTTGATAAAATGTACTATATACTCTGTGAAATAATTATGCCCACAAATCAAAACCATTAAGATTTCTAAGGGTACAATCCTACACATATCTGGACAGACCAAAGTCCTACATGCTGGCTCCTACATGCTGGCTGGGGAATTCTGGGAGTTGTAGGGCTTTTTCTTGTCTAATCAAGTGTAGGATTGTAGAACACAGACCCAAACACAATTTCTGTTTGAAGTCCGCACATTTCTGAGCTTCTGATGCAATTCTCGGAACAGAAAATGTGGGGGGAAATGTACATGAAAAATGCATACTTCTGAAAAATACACAGAACCATCCCTTGGAGAAATGGATACATTTTAAAAATGTGCACCATTGATATGTACAATGGAATAATGTGCACAAAAATTCATACAAACCTTGGTGTGAAAAGAAATACCAAAGTTTACATCAGATATGCACATGACTTAGAACAAGCCTCAAGGTGGAATCTGGAGAATCTCCGTGAGTTCTGGAGCTAAGACATAGCGGGCCCTACTCCAAAGGGAATCTTGCCCATGCAAGCATATGGGCAGGATATTACGCATATTGGCAGGATAAAGCCCTTACAGCAACCCCACTTACTTCCACACCACATTCATTTATAGGGTGGAGGAAGAGCGGCTCACGGTCCGGGCAGAGGTGCGCATACTGCCGGTGAAAATTGTTGGCCACCTGCAGGAGCAGCTTCTCCTTGGGAGAGTTGGTTTTGTACATCTCTGGCAAATTGGAGGTGTCAATGGAACTCCAGTCGAATTCACTAGATGGGGAACAAGCACAGATGAGAGACAAAATGATCCTGGGTGAGGACAGATTTGAAGATGGTTGCGCAGGCTCAGAAGCAGGAGGGGTCCAAGACATTTGGCTACTTGCAGCAAAGAAGAAGGTGACACCCTCACTCCCGTTTCCATGTGCAGGAGCCAAATGGGCTGGCAGCCAAATCTTACTATGACGCTGGTGACAGGACAACAAGGGATATAAGGGAATTTCAGTTCCGAACTTGCCCCATTCGCAACATCAAACACAAAACAGAGCACTTAAAGGAAACAATAATAACAATGTTCACACATTTCTGAACTTAAGATCACATTTGAAAAATGTGCATTTTTTAAAAAAAACACCAAAGCACACTTTAAAATGCACGTTGTTCAAAAGATACACATTTTCACACTTTAGTCAATGGGGTGGGGGAAGTGCGCACTTTTGAAAAATACAACATTGCACATTTTTCTTATTCCCCCGTCCTTAGGCTTGCCAGTCTCTTTTTGGAAAGATGGGATGCTCTACCTGCTCTGGTTAACAATTCCCAAATACAGAAGAGCATTCTCATTAGCTAGACTTAACGCTCTCCCCTCCAAACTTTTAGACGGCAGACATAATAAAATACCATTCCTCAACAGATGCTGCCCCTGTAACAATACCGAGGTAGAAACTACATCACATGTGTTACTGTTCGGTAGATTTTATCAAAGGGTGAGGAATGACCTTCTGAATCCCATTTTACAATCTTTTCCTGGTCACCCTACTGAATTCCTAATGACTTTTCTCGCACAAGTGAAGCACCGAGCAAGTGGCCAAATTCCTGAACTTGGCCATTTCTATTAGATCCTCCATGACTACTTGTCTTTAATAGCTACATGTACGCTCGGTCTTTTTATGTCACTTTTGGTGTGCTGGAATGGCCTATTGACTGCAATAAAAGTTGTTGTTGTTTAAAATGTACACTTTCCCCATTCAAAAGGCACACTTTCCCCGTTCAAACGAACCGAAAACCATGTCACAAACGAGAGCAGGAGTGAGCCGAGCTAAGCTTCAACGTGAAGTCTGGAGGATTTCAGTGAGCTTGAACATCCCTGCTTCTTCCATCTTCAAGGGCAGAACTCTCCACTAACTGCATCAAAGGGCAGCAGGCCAGCTTAGGGTGTGCAGGGCAGGTCGCAACACACACACACACACACACACACATACAGAGACATGTCCCCCAATACCTCACCACCACTCGTGACCCAAAGCTTTTGACGCCTGAGGCCGCTGCCCCACTCTGCCTAAAGGCCATGCCCCCTTCCCCACATCACCAGGGGGTTCCCATTTTTTGACCCCCAGACCACCTATCGTTTGGTGGTTTCCCAGCTTTTGTGATTTCTCCCCCCCCCCCCATTCTCAATGTCTCTCCTGAAGCTCAGTGGCTGGCAGTAACAGCGTTAGGCTAAAATATGCTGGCGTCGGGCCTGCTTAGACAACATGCTAAGCCATGGTTAGGCCGCTAGCTAACCCTTTTGCAGCAAATGGTTCGTGAGCATGTTTAAACCATGGTTATGTAGCCACCATGATTAGGAATGTTTCATACGACACGTTAAGCCATAATGTTTAGCTCAAAATGCTTAACCACCGTGGCTTAGCGTGTCGTCTGAACAGGGTCACTCTTCAGTGTTTTGGCCCCACCCTCTTTTGCCTTCAGCCACACCCCTTTTGCCTTTGCCCCGGCAAGAGTTTCTTCATCATGGAATTAGGTTAAAAGAGGTTCAACAGCCCTGTTGTAGAGCTATGGCAAAGATCTTTTGATTGGGTTGGTTTTTAAGAAAGGGGTAGTTGCGTGTCAATGTCCACACACACACACACACGCTCCTTACTCTACAACTTCAGGAATATGGACTTGGATCCGCGAAAGCTGCTCCTCCAGATCTTGGAGTTCATCACTGAGGTGGAAGGAACTCAGCTCTTCCCCTTCCTCCTCCTCCTCCTCCTCCTCGTCTCCCTGCAGTTCGTACTGTTCTTCACTGCTCTCCATGCCGCTGCTACAGGCTGCTGCCCAAGTGGTTTAGAAAACCTAAGGGAAGAAATTGTAGAGATTTAGGGGAGGGGAGGGAAGGGTAATGATGGCTGCAGACCCATCAGAACCTCTCCTTTGCACGCCCAGAAGAAAGGAATCAGCATGCCCAAAGGTGACCCCAAATATTGTGAGGCCAATGTAGATGTGAAGCTGGAGATCCATGGATATGGCCGTCGTCTGTGTTTTGGGAAAGTATTCCTAGTAGCTGCAGGGGACTCCAGTGTGGACCAGGACTCCAGTGCCTGGAGAAGGGAAAGTAACTCACACTTTCGTGTTATTATTTCCTGATTGAAATCATGGACACACTCCACGCACTATTTGATCCCGGCATGCTATTTGGTACAAAACAACAACAATGCTAAAAACACCCCATTTACCCCTGGTAAAAGACATAAAAACTACACCCCACTCAACTTAGCACTACAAAACGAAGACCAAACACGACCCCTCACACTCGCAGAGAAAAAGGAAAAATAGGCACAAAAAGCACTCCATGGGAAGCACTACCACGTAATACAGAACCCACGAATAAACAAAGACCAATCGTACAAATGGCTCAGAAAGGGTGAGCTATTTCCAGAAACAGAAGGATTCCTAATAGCTATACAGGATCAAGTTATAGTCACTAAGAACTACCAAAACTACATCATAAAAGACATCAGTGTAACAACAGACCAATTCAGGAAATGCCATCAATTCCAAGAAACATTAGACCATATAACAGGAGGATGTATAATTCTATTAGGAATGGACTATACAGACAGACACAATACAGCTGCAAAAACAATTCACCAACAACTGGCCATCGAATTCAACCTTATCAAACAACCTACGTCATACTATACAGAACAATTCTTACGGACAAGACAATACTTTGCAACTGATCAGACATAACGGTCATAGACAAAAAAAGAAAAGAAAAACATACCTCATCGACATAGCAATATCAAATGACAAAAATGTTGTTGGAAAGGAAGAGGAAAAGAGAGACAAATATACACCACTGGCCATGGAAGTCAAAGAACTATGGCAACAGGAAAAGGTCACAATTATTCTGTTAGTCACATCACTCACTGGCATCACATCAAAAAACTATACAGAAAACCTTCAGAAACTGGGCCTACCAAAATACATCCATACCAACATCCAAAAAACCAGTCATAATTAAAACATGCTCAATTGTCAGGAAATTCCTGAATCTGTAATAGACAGCATGACTTGGCAAAGCCCATCATGTCTGTCTAGAAAAACTGCCACGAGCAAGAAAGA
This sequence comes from Anniella stebbinsi, assembly GCA_029215795.1. Classification (NCBI taxonomy): domain Eukaryota; kingdom Metazoa; phylum Chordata; class Lepidosauria; order Squamata; family Anniellidae; genus Anniella; species Anniella stebbinsi. The sequence continues at coordinate 30,425,068 of JARDYH010000007.1, forward strand.
GATATAATAATTAATAATAATAATAATAATAATAACAATAATATAAAAACCATTTAAAACATCAAAACAATTTATCTGAAATTCTAGGAGGGTAACTTAGGGAGCGAGTAAATTTTATTTGCAGGGGCAAAAATTGAAAATGCAAACTGACATCTTTGCTAGCAGTCTGTTGTCAGGAAAAAGTCCACCCTAATCTCTCATGCTTTTCATAATATCTGAGGTCCTCTAGCAGTTTTGGGTTGCTGGTTGCAGTTTTATTTTGCTTTCGACATTACAATTTTTGTTTTTAATCATTTATGTAGCTTTGATATTTTATCCTGTATTTTAGTATTCCGTTTTGTACACTGCCTGGAGACTTTTCCAAGTGAAAGGTAGAATCGTAAGGCAAAAAAACTCAGAAACAAATTCTGTGAAGCCTTTGGAACAATCCATGAGCTCTGCTGTAAATGAGTCTAAGCTAGAGATGTCCTAGAATTTCACTTTTGCTCACAAAACATGCAAATATGCCATTATTATTATTATTATTATTATTATTATTATTATCTTCTTTATTTATATCCCACCTTTTGCCCAATGCTGTTTGAAGCCCTGAACATGATTGTGGGTGCAAATACGTGTCCACCAAAAGTGTTCACAAATTGCCGGACATTTGCAAAACCTTCCACGTTTGATTTTGCGCAAATTTCTCCCGTAAACTGAATTAGGCCCACTTTGGTCTAGGAAGTTGTGCAAATTGGGAAAGTTACATAAATTTGGCAAATGTAGGGAAATTTGTGCAAATTTCACGTTCAGTTGTTGCACGATTTGCGCTACTTTCCCGTCGACGTAGAGCAGGAATCAAGGGCAAGAAGAGCGGCACAACCATGTCCAGGGAATCCTAGAATCCTTTGCCCATTGTCAGCTTAAGCACAAAATAACGGCTGTTCCTGGGCCATGCGAGGGCCGTAGCAACTGGAAATGGCAGGCGCTGTAGTCCAACACTATAGCCCCTTAAGGCAGAAATTTCTCCTCCCATTCTTTGTAGAGCGGCATGAATATAAGATGGTGACGCTAGAAAATTATCACTTGCATGAATTCCATTGTTTCAGATGCTTCCCTTAAAAAAAGAGAGCTCTTGTAACAAATTGTAACAAAAATGTAAGCGTATGCAAAGTTTAGAAAGTTTAAAACGGCTAAAATAAAATAAAAAATAGAATGCCACTACCCCATAAAACAATTGCCTGTTTTTAATTCAATGTATTTGTGCTTTTGGCATGCTTTCCTTGGGCCCTTTAATTGTTTATAACCGAAACAGTGAGTTGTCCAGAAATAGAGGCGCTCCAGAGGAGTAATCATACATAGCCTGAAATATTGTGTGGGGGGAACGTTCTCCATATCCTCCCTCAATGACTCCCCTGGATGGAGCCTGAAACGGAAATCCTTTCCCAGCCCTGGTTTATTCGAATGGAGGTGAAAAGGCATGTTCCAGTCCTGGAGAATGAGTTTCGATTCCCCTTCTCTATCTTTAGCCATCCCCATTCTCCAAAAACGTTGTTATTAGTGAGGAGATTCCGAGAATGCAATATAAATGGGTAAACAGCAGAACAGAAATAAGAGAGGGCCTGGGGATTTTATTACAGGTCAGGCTGCCCCCCACATTTTGTTTTTGTGCTAGGAGGAGATTACAGGAGACAAAAGGGACGCGAGCTTCCCCTTTTATCTTGGCTTATTTGGCAGGAAAATATGACAATTATGCAGGGAGATTAAGTCAAGAACATGTGGAGGCCTTCCGAAAGAGAGAGAGAATAATAAATGCCCATCTGGATTTTCCTCTGCATCGGACTAAAATCTAAAATTGACCAGACTGAGCACAAAGGATGACCAGTGGCCAGTGTAGGGCCTTCCCACACATGCAGGATTGGTTTGGACATAATGCCAAAGCATGTCTTGATGCTGCATGAATGAGTCCTGGTTTCATGCCCTCTTTCCCCCCCACTCCCTCCTTCCCTTGTGTATGTTGATTCCCTCTCTCATCTCTGACTTAGGGTGCCTCCAGACAGTGGGCTCCTAGCTCTACCAATCAGAAGGCCTTGTACAGCAATTCCACCTTTTCCTCCTTAACAAGTTTTCTGCAGGAAGAAAAAAGACGGAACAAGCAGTGGAAAAACACGGGAGTCTTACGAGTACAAGACATCTAGACCCTCCATAAATTCTGTGAATGAAGCAGAGAATGATGCTATAAAAGCCTTGTCTGGATGAACCCGTTCTGATAAACCATAGTTTACCACTACATCCAAGGTGGGCAAACCATGGTTTATGCAGGCTACGGATTGGAAGCGAAGGAGGATACCAGTGTGCATAAAGGGGTGGGGTGGGGGGTTAGGAGAAGGGAATGTACTAGCTGAGAGCTTATTCATATCATGCCAAACCATAGTTTGGTGTTACATCTGAACTGACCCTCACAATCTTGAGTCTTTCTAGCACTGCTGACCTCACTTTTCTGTATGGGTTATTCTTATTTCACAGTACTTGAGATACAAGAAGGGACCTTTGAACACCTAAAAGACCCACCCAATTATTCTTAAAGGTGCCACATGGCTCTTTTTGCGGGAAGGGGGATGTTTTCTGTATCAGAACAGCGTGACTATTGCTCTGGAGTAAATCACCTGAAGCGGAAGCTTTCTCTAGGACCATGAACAAACCATAAGCATTAGAACTGGGGGCTGGCAGGCCACATGAAGTCGTTTTAGAAACCATATTCTTCGTCATCAGCAGGATCCATCCATTATTTATACCACGGGTAGGCGAACTTTTTGGGTCCAGGGGCACATATGTAATTTTTGCCCCTCTTTTGTTTTTGGACTCCCTCTTCTTGTGCCCCCCACCCCATATTTCCTCTTCTCTTGCCCCCTCTCTTGGGCCGGATCTACACGTCGTCCTCGATGCGCCCTCCCTGTGCCACAAGCCGCTTCGGAGCGCTGCACTTCGTCTAGTGTGGCTCAAGCCTCGGAGGCTCTGCCCGCGTTGTCGCCGCGGCCGCCGCCGCCGCCCTTTCATCCCTGCAGGTCCCAGGGAGGGTTGTCAACAAAAGCTAATCTCCCAATCGCTGCCTTTTGTTTACAACCCTCCCACCTCCTCAGGACCGGCCTGGATGAAAGGGCGGCAGCCGCGGCGGCCTGGGCGCGGGAAGAGCCTCCGAGGCTTGACCACACTAGGCAAGGTGAAGCGCTCCGAAGTGGCTTGTGGCGCAGGGAGGGCACATCAAGAACTACATGTAGATCCTGCCTTAGATTCCCTTCCTCCTCCTCCTCCTCCTCTCCTTTCCTTCTCCCCTCCACAGCCTTCTTCATGTCCCTCTGCTTCTCCTGTCTCCTTTCTGCCTTGCCCGCCCACCCCTTTTGCTAGCCCACCCACCTGCTGCTTCTGCCACTGCTTCTGCCACAGCCCCCTCCCTTGCCTGCCTGCCTGCCTGCCTGCCTGCCACAGGTGCAAGGTGAGCCTCTCTGGGGAGGTCCTTCCACAGGTGGGGTGGTACCCCCCAGAAAGCCCTCTTGCTTGAAGCCACCTGCCTCATCTCATTGGCAGGGGCAGCTGCAGAAGGGCCTGAGATGATGACTTTAGTGTCTGGGCAGATGAATCGGAGAGGAGACACGCCTTCCGGTAACCTGGCCCCAAACAGTTTCAAGGTTAAAACCGGGGTTTTGCATTGCCCAGAAACAGGCTGGCAGGAATTGTTCTCCCAGCACCTCCCTCCTGCCCCCCCCAATATACAGCTCATTTCCCCCCTCATTCTGTACAAGTGCATGAAACAAGTGTGTGGATGGAACAGGGGGAAGGGAGAGCCCTTGAGAAGGAAGGACAATCTCCACGCCCTACTGTTGTATATAAGAACACAGAGAGGGGGGTAAAAAATAAAATTCATGGGAGGTAGCAAATGAGCTCGAGGCAACACTAGCCATTAGCTGTTCTATGTGCCGTACAAACATTTAAAACAAGCACAGTGCCTTATCTGAAGGTCCCTAAGCCCCTGACCTCAGGATACAGATTTCTCTGAGTATTTCTGCATTTAGAATTGATCCGACTGGGCATCATACAAACCTACATCCCATTTGAATTTTATGAATGTTGAAATTTGGCACATATTTTATGTTCCTCCCTGTCCCCCCCTTCCCTTGCATTTTTGCTATATGGGTGTTTTTGCCTGTCTAACTGGGGCATTTGTTAGGGGAAGGTAAGGAAGTGGGGAAGGCCCTAGGATAGCTCATATCCTGGCCTTTCCAGTCCCCTCCCTGTCCACCAAACCATCCACTTTCCCCCTTATCCGAGATCGATTTCTCTCCTCTCCAGTACATCTGGTGTATTTTAGGCATTTATTGACCATATATCTTTGTTACTTTGGCTTTCCGCCAGCCAAGAACTGTCTCAAACAATCTCTAATGTCCTACCGGGTATTTCTGCATTTTGTTATTTGATGGTGTTGCTGTAAACGGCTTTAGGATTTGCGCAATGAGAAGCAGAAATACTGCCAAAACAAATGAGCCTTCCCCAAGCTGGTATCCTCCAGATGTATTGGACTCGTTGGCCAGGGCATTCTGGGAATTGTAGTCCAACACATCTGGAAGGCACCAGCTGGAGGAGGGCTGAAATAAAACAAATAAATAAGTGTGTTTGCCCACAATTCGTAAGGGTCCATGCTGTTGTAGTCCCCCTCATCTGGAGAGCAGCAGGTTGGGGGAAAGTGGCTGCTTTGCCCAGACAATTAGAGCTAGCATTTGTGATATGACACCTGCTAATAACTCCTCTGTTTGTGTACATGCCCTGAGCGCACTTTCTCTCTGTTCACTTTCTAAGTCCCCGCACACCAGGCAGCAGCTGGGCAGCTGCCCACAGACCTAGGCTGACCATATGAAAAGGAGAACAGGGCTCCTGTATCTTTAACAGTTTCATAGAAAAAGGAATTTCAGCAGGTGTCATTTGTATATATGCAGAACCTGGTGAAATTCCCTCTTCATCACAAAGTTAAAGCTGCAGAAGCCCTGATCTCTTTTGTACATGGTCAAGAGACAGGGCTCCTGCAGCTTTAACTGTTTGTGATGAAGAGGGAATTTCACCAGGTTATGAATGCATACAAACAACACCTGATGAATTTCCCTGTCCTTTGTAATGGTTAAAGATACAGGAGCCCTGTCCTCCTTTTCATCTGGTCACCCTACACAGACCTGCCGCCCTTCCCACTTAACTCACCTCTCCAGGGCTTGCCAGCCTTTGCTTTTCTCTTCCAGATCTGTTGGTCTCTGTCTCCATGACAACCACCTGCTGGAAGTGGAGGCTTCTGGGAGTTGTAGTCTGTTTCTGCTTGCTCATAGAGAAGCAAGCCCTCTGAGCTGCCCCCTTGCCCTGCGTTTGCAAAGAAAAAGGTGCATCCTAAAGCAAGGATGGGTGGATTGAGATCTATGGGGAGATTTGCAGTGGATCAGCCAGGGTTTGTTTCTGACTCCCAAGTGTTTAAGAACATCAGCCACGAAATGATGTCTCTCCCCACCTCCACCTAAATTAGACAGCTGAAACGAGAAAGCTTGTGGCAACCAGGTTCTAGGAGAAAGGACTGGGAGGTCAGTTCTATTCAGTTCTGGCACCAAAACCGAATTCCTAGGCTCGAGAGGGGCTCAGAAGCACTCTGTTCTTTCATTCTAAGCCTTTTGCACCTCGCTCTAGTCTAGGATGATCATATGAAAAGGAGGACAGGCCTCCTGTATCTTTAACAGTTGTACTGAAAAGAGAAAGTCAGCAGGTGTCATTTGTATGCATGCAGCACCTGGTGAAATTCCCTCTTCATCACTACTGTTAAAGATACAGGAGTATAGCTAGATTGCCTGATACAAAAGAGGGCAAGGCTCCTGCAGCTTGAACTGTTGTGATGAAGAGGGAATTTCACCAGGTGCTGCCTGCACACAAATGACACCTGCTGAAATTCTCTTTTCTACACAACTGTTAAAGATACAGGAGCCCTGTCCTCCTTTCCATAGGGTCACCCTACTCTAGTCGGTGGCTCTTGGGGGTTCTAGTAAAACAACAAAGTAGACCCTGCACACCTGAAGTTTGTCCCTCCCTGTTCTAAAGCCTTGATATACCCCCAACAGCAGGACTTGGTTTACAGGGGAGATAATGTTTACAAATCTAAGAATACTGTGACAGCTTACAAGCAAAATTCCAACAGATGCAGAAGAGTCCCTTGGCTCAAATGACAGGCAGAAGGGGGCACCTTACCTTTTATGATGCTTCCCCTTAGCTACTGTTTTTGTTGTTGCTGCTGCTTTTAGAAGGCTATGAGGGTGCATGATTTGGCAAAAATTGGAGCATGTCTGGGGCTTGTGGATTATTAACTCACCTTACCTTTCTGCCATAATTAAAATATTGAGATATCCGCAACATAATGATGCAGCATTGATGGGGAAAGCTGTATCTGTTGATAAATCCATGATGGGGGGCATTCAAATATAAGACTGCAGCTATTGTGCCTCCATTCTTCCACCCTATTCTTCATTTGGTTTTATTTATTTATTTATTTATTTATTTATTTATTTATTTATTTATGGAGCAATCCCCTGCATGTTGAGACAGGGGGGAAAATCCTACAGCTCCCAACATTCCCCAGCCATCAATGCTCTTTTCAATCTTCATGCAAAAAGTCTCCCAAAGTGGCTTACAAATAATCACTAAAAGAGAACAGTCCCTGCCCACAGGTTTACAATCTAAAAGTCACAACGCACAAGGGAAGAGGAATGGGGGACTTAAGAGGGGGGCAAATAAAAGTCTTCCCTCTTGCCCACCCTCTTTCCCAATCTGACACGGCCAGCAGATAGAGGTAGGTGGATCTGTTGATTTAGGTTTCTCTCAATTTTACCCATCTTAAATTCGGTTTGTCCTGAACTTTTAGCTTTTTTGGACAAGTTCAGATGAAAATTTGTACACTTTTCTGTGCACATTTCTCCTATTCAATTTTTGCATGCAATTTGGCTTAAAATACATGGTTTCGCAAGCATTTCCCCCTAATCGAATGCATTTTGGATTGCTGTTTCAACAATGTAGGCATTTTTATGAGAGTTTTCCCCAGTTATACCATTATACTATACTACTCCCTATTTGTAGCCATGTTTGGATCACCCCATTGCAAAAATCAAAGAAGTGCACATTTTCAAGGATAACTGAGAATAGGCTGACCAGATAAAATCCAGGTCAGGGCTCATGTAACTTTAACAGTTGTAGAGAAAAGGGAATTTCAGCCAGTGTCATTTGTATGCAATTTGTTCCTGGTGATATTCCCTCTTCATCACAACAGTTAAAGTTGCAGGCACTGTACTAGAGTGACCATATACAAAAGAAGGCAGGGCCCCTGTAACTTTAACAGTTGTGATGAAGAGGGAATTTCACCAGGAACTAATTGCATACAAATGACACTGGCTAAAATTCCCTCTTCTCTACAACTGTTAAAGTTACATGAGCCCTGACCTGGATTTTATCTGGTCACCCTAACTGAGAACCTATCTACACCAAGCAAGATACAACACTTTGAAAATGTCCTGGGCCCCAACACTTGTCACTGCTGTTATAAACCGTTTTAAAGCAGTAGTGTAGATAGGCTCTTAGTTTCAGTTGACATTTTGGTCTGAAAGGGCAAAATTAGCCAAGTTTTAAAATGTGAATTGAAAAATGTGAACTGGATGGGGTTGCACTCCCCTTGAAGGAGCGGGTTCGTAGCTTGGGGGTTCTCCTAGAACCATCTCTGTCACTTGAGGCGCAGGTGGCCTCAGTGGCACTGAGTGTCTTCTACCAACTTCGGTTGGTGGCCCAGCTACGTCCCTATCTGGACAGGGATAACCTGGCTTCAGTTGTCCATGCTCTGGTAACCTCCAAGTTAGATTCCTGCAATGCACTCTACGTGGGGCTGCCTTTGAAGGTGGTTCGGAAGCTGCAGCTTGTGCAAAATGCAGCGGCCAGATTGATAACTGGAACCAGTAGGTTCGAACATATGACCTACTCTGGCCCGCTTGCATTGGCTGCCTGTATGTTTCCGAGCCCGGTTCAAGGTGCTGGTTTTAACCTATAAAGCTTTACATGGCTTGGGACCACAATACCTGATGGAACACCTTTCCTGACATGAACCTACCCGAACACTACGTTCAACATCTAAGGCCCTCCTCCGAGTGCCTCCTCCGAGGCAAGCTCGGAGGTCGGCAACAAGAGAGAGGACCTTCTCTGTGGTGGCTCCCCAATTGTGGAACGGTCTCCCTGACGAGGCCCGCCTGGCGCCAACATTGTTATCTTTTCGGCGCCAGGTCAAGACTTTCCTCTTCTCTCAGGCATTTGGCAATATCTGAGGAGCCCGGGTTTGTTTTGTTTTGTTTTTGTAGTTTTTTGAAGTGTTGAAGTGATTTTTAAATGTACAAATTGTGTGTATGTTGTATGTTTTTCCTGTATTAATTTTTGTATATTGTTTTAAATTGTTTTTAATCCTATGTAAACCGCCCAGAGAGCTTCGGCTATGGGGCGGTATACAAATGTAATAAATAAATAAATAAATAAATACCTTTCTCCCTCATCCCTATCAGCAGGAGGCTAAAATTTTGGCCTTGGAGCAGGAGGAAGCAGAAGAGAGGTGAGGAAGAGGATGTCAATGAGCTACAGTACATTTCAGAATAGATAAGATTCTTCCAGATAGGTATCAGTCAGCTCTAGTGCTATGGCCAACGACACATAGACATCGGCTAAGCACTCCTGCAGCATGAGTGCTTGAGAGATGTGTTCTCTCTGCGTAGTCCTGCGGAGGATGTTTTCCAGTTTGTTTGCAGTAAGCATCTCCCACACAGCAATTATATTAGCAGTAAAGATTAGGCTGACCATATGAAAATGAGGACAGGGCTCATGTAACTTTAACAGTTGTACAGAAAAGGGAATTTCAGCCAGGGTCATTTGTATGCAATTAGTTCCTGGTGAAATTCCCTCTTCATCACAACAGTTAAAGGTGCAGGCACTATACTAGAGTGACCATATACAAAAGAAGGCAGGGCCCCTGCAACTTTAACTGTTGTGATGAAGAGGGAATTTCACCAGGAACTAATTGCATACAAATGACACTGGCTGAAATTCCCTTTTCTCTACTACTGTTAAAGTTACATGAGCCCTGACCTCCTTTTCATATGGTCAGCCTAAGTAATTTTCCCACTGGTCAGAATAATCTTTTTATTTGAGAATGTTTGAATTTACAAGCTAAAAAATGGGTGCTGAAACAGGCTATATCATTCCCAGAAACAAAGGGTGCATGTGAGATGAGGGAACGCAATATTTATTTATTTATTTATTTATTTATTTATATGTATGTATTCGTGGCATTGTAATGTATAATAAAATCTCACACTGGGTCACAATGTTACAAGACAACATTAAAACACAAAATTAAAACGCAGCCCTGGGATACAGCCTCACCAGAACCAAAACTCAATGTGGAATGAAGATGTTTAGAACATCCTGCAGAAGCATTTCAAAGGTGCATTTATCTTGCTCGCTCTCACACACAAAAGTAAGATCATCTGGAAAGGCCATAAAACTTGTGTGCTGCCTGCACACAAATGACACCTGTTGAAATTCCCTTTTCTATACAACTGTTAAAGATACAGGAGCCCTGTCCTCCTTTCCATATGGTCACCCTACCTACCACCCTTTTCCCCAACAACAACCTTTTTCTCTTCTCCTCCCCAGTTATTTTGAAACTTGAAAATTAGCTGACTAGTTTGGGAGTTTCAGCTGGTCTTAATAAGGTATTATTCCACTGTTGCTTCAATTGTATTTCCTCTTATCGTTTTCTCTGGTTCATTATATCCTAACCACTTTTTTTTTTTTTTTTGCATGCTTTAGAAGGAAAAAAATGTGTACAAAAATCTTATCTGTGACTGCTCTTGCCATTTATAGATAGAAGAGCCAAATGTATTAAATATTCACATCGATTGCATTCAATGGTCATTATGGGGAGCATCTGGAAGAATGAAACAAAAGGCCTTCTACATGTACAATGGATATTCAAACATCAGAGGGCGGAAAATACCAAGGTTTCTCAAAATCAGGAAAAAGCAAACAATAATAAAAAAATAAACTCCCAAATCTGAGCGTTGTTTAGTATCTTGGACTTTTGTTGATGGAGAAGGCATTTCTGTCGACTGCAGCAATTCACAGCGCTTGTACTGGCGCCGGAACCACCACTGGGGCAGCTTTGGTGGGAGATGAAGGGTCAGCTGCTGGGAGATAATATAAGGAGCCGAGTGGGTGAAAGGGGAAGGACTGTGTGGATGGCCATGTGTGAACAAGGAGCGTGCAGGCTGGCTATGGTAAGTAAGGGGCTGGACAGGGAAGCCATGCAGCCTGGTCCTCATTTACTCAGAAGTAAGACCAACTTTATTCAAAGGGACTTGCTTGGAAGTAAGCATGCATAGGATTTGCATCCTGAAAAGGTTTGGAGAGGGGTTCTGGGAAAGCCTATATTACTCCTAATTAATACTCTCTCATTGTACTTTAGTCTTCTCTTCCTCCCAGGTTTAACTACTTAGAGGCTTGTCTAGTTTTAGTAATTTCCTGTCTCTGCTTCCAAGTGCCCGCTTCAGAAAAAAAGTCCCTATTCTTCAATTTCCTTTTTCCTGAGTTGTAATATTTGGGGAGGGGACTTTCTCTGTGTGTATGCCTATAAAGACAGTGACTAACAAAACAGAAATATTAACGTCTTAAAGCAAAGTCCACCTTCTTTCGCTGCTCTGATATGCATCAAAGGGTCAAATGTATACAATTTCCAGGCAATTATTTAACAGTGAAAAGGGTTGGTGAATGAAACCCTGTCCTTGAAACTCTGGCTGTGCTGGCGTGTCTGGATGACATACAGATAGCATTTTTTATGCTGTCTTTATAAATACTGTACTGACTGAGGAGGTTCCAGTTTGGAGACCCTTTGGTATTCTAAACATTTACGTTTAGAATAATTTCATATCTAAATTGCCCCAGTATCTACTTCAACTATGCTCCAATTGTGTTCCTGTGCCTTTAACATAGCTCTCACCAGCCTTGTGCTGCCCAGATATATTGGACTATAACTCCTAACATCCCCAGCAAGTTGGCCATGATATCTGTGGATGTTGGAAGTTGAAGTCCCACAGATCTGAACTGTGGTGTAGCAGTTAGAGTGTTGGGCTGGGGAGAGCCGGGTTGTGGTCCCCACTCAGCCATGGAAGCTCACTGGGTGACTTTGAATCAGTCACTGACTCTCAGCCTAACCTACCTCACAGGGTTGTTGTGAGGATAAAATGGAGAGGAGGAGCATATAAGCTGCCTTGGGCTGTTTGGAGGAAAAGGCAGGATATAACAGACTCACGCAACCTGGTGCTTCAAAGACTGATGTTTAATTGGTCACATTTTTCCTGATATGGAAAACACCTGTGAGGCAGGTCTTCAATGCACAGGGGCTTTGCTTGTGTGTGTGTGTGTGTGTGGGGGGGGATTTTGGAATCAGATTGGATGTAAAAAAAAAATCTCTGAAAATGCTAGATAGTTGAAAGCACTTCCTTGAAAGTTATTACGAGGCCTTCTAGACAGAGAAATAGAGCTCCTTTATATTATTAAGATTATGGAAGCTCATCTGTTTGGGGCTGCCTTGGGCTTGTTTTAAGTCACGGTCAAACAAATTCTTTAAAAAATCTATTGCCTCTGCCTGCCTGTAAAAGTCTTTGAATTCCAAACTGGCTTTAATAAAAGGCTTATTCAGGTGTTCTGAATCTGAAAAGGGCAAAAGCGTGAAGATATGGAGTGTGTGAAGGGCAGGCCTTCAAAGAGGAGAAACTCCTCTATCCCGGGAGACTCTCCACCCAAGCCAAACTGCTGGACAATGGTTAGTGTCTCCCAGATGAGGCTGGTGGGTCAGCTTTTAGTGGAGCTCTGAATCCACTCTGGGTTTCAGTCAGAACCAAGGCTATCAATGGCTACTAGCCCAGATGGCTCTGTGCTCCCTCCAGTATCTGAGGCAGTAAGCCTGTGTGCATCCAGGGTACTGAACCCTACCCCTAAAATAGGTTCAGCACCTTGGATAGTTCCTTTAGAGCTCTAGCTGGTTCTGACTGAAGACAAACAGAGGAGGCAAACTCCGGGGCTCAAAAGAAGAACATTTATTGTGTGTTTTTTCTCTTTTGAGCCCCGGAATTTGCCTCCCCTTTTTTTGTCTTCGGTTCATGGTGGATTCACAACCTCACTGAAATTGGAGCCACCAGATTCCACTGGTGTCTCCTCTGCACTGCTAATAACTATTTCATAACTCCCCTTTCTCCGTTATTAATGATGAACAGCACATCTTGCATAGCCGGGTTCAAAAGAGGAAAGGGCTTTTGCACCTTTAATGGTTGTGCAGAAAGGGGGATTCCAGGAGACGTCGTGTGTTATGGATGACAGGTTGCACCGGCTAAATTCCTTCTCTGGCACAACTATGAAAGGTGCAGGAGCCTTCTCCTCTTCTGTATCTGGCCACTCTGAATAGAGCACAGAGACCATGCTAGCTGGGGATGATGGGAGGACACCAGGTTGGGGAAATCTGAAATAACAGAACATCTACAAATAAAAGAATTAAGATGAAACGTGTTGCAGCATGGGCAAGCACACACACACAGAGACACCCAAAATGGACATAGGACAGCAAACTTTCTTCTGTTGAGTGTGCTCTATGACCAAATTATGAATGAGGATGTCCCTGGCTTGTCTGTGGCCCTGCCATGAACTGAATCAATGGCCTTGGGCATGCCCCCCCTCTCTCTCTCTCTGGCTCCCATCAGCAAAATGGTGAGGCTAATATGAGCCTACCTTAAAGGGTTGTTGGAAAGATTGCAGTGATGTGCAGGATTTTCGAACACTCAAGATTTGTTCCTTTGTTTTTAAAGTCTAAATATAGTTAATATTAGGAGGGAATAGCTAGACTACAACATCAGCAATTGAGAATTGCAGAAGATTTCTGGTTAAGTCCATGTCATCTCCTCTGTGTGTGTGTGTGTCTCTTACATTTCTGAAGTGGGAAAGATTCTTGCACACAATAAACATATGTGATGTAATGACAAGAGCAGCCTTCCCTAACCTGGAGCTAGGGATGTCCATCACAGGGAAATCCGGCCTCTTTTGGGCTTGCTGGATTTCCATAATGCCCCCAACTCAGCTTGCCTTTTTGAATCGAGCTGTGGGTCTTTCCTGAATTCCAGGAACTTCTACCATGTTTTTATTTAAAAATTGCTTAAATAGATATTTGCCCAAATTGCAGTCATAAGCAAAGCCCCAAATTATGCAAATTACACTTGAAACTTACTCAAATTATGCAAATTGTGGCTGCAATTTGCACAAACTTCTATTTATGCAAATAAAAAATCCTGAGAAATCCACAAACTGGCCCGATTCAATGAAGATCGAGTCCAGCCAAGTCATGGGAAATGAGCTGAAGTTTGGTGGGCTGAGGTTATGACACTTCAATAAGCTCCACCCTCCCAGGCATCGCTACCTGGTGCCTCTGTCCTCCAGGTGTGCTGGACTGCAAGTCCCCAAAATACAGTGGGCAAAATAGAGTTTTGAGGAACCCCATAGGCCAAAGCATCAGTCCCTGAGCATCACTTTCTGGGAATGCTCAGCCAAGTAGAACCAGAACCACCATACAATGGTGCCTCCAAGCCTCACAACAGGCAGACATCCCAGGAGGAGGCTGTGGATGATGGCATCCAATGCCACTGAGTAATCCAGCAGAGCTAGACTATTCAGCGGAGACATTTTTCATAGGAAGACATATTTCTCCCTCTCTCAAACTACTAGAAACCAAAGGGTTTTCTCATGTACACCTCGAACATCTGAATAGGCAGAAATACTCCTCCAGTTTGCCAGAAGCACACAGTAACTTACCCCACATAACAATGGGAAAGGGCTTAGGTTTGCAGTGGTGGTGTGGGTTCAGTTTTATTGTTATTTTTATGATGTATTAGTTTTATATGTTTTTAATCAATTTTATGTATTTTATATCTGTATTTAATGTTGTTCCCCACCTCAATCCAGAGGGAGAGGTGGGTAAAAACTATTATTATTATTATTATTATTATTATTATTATTATTATTATTATTATCCCCCCCCCCCCAGAAAGTGACCATGTTGTGTTGGTTCCTGGTTCTGGCTCTCTTGCTGCCTGCTGCTGAGGGATCTAACAGTAAGTTTTCAGATTGCCATTTTGGGAGGGTAAAGAGGCTAGTGGAGCATAATGACCCTGTTCAGACGACACGCTAAGCCACGGCGGTTAAACATTTTGAGCTAAACATTATGGCACAGTGTGTCATGTGAACCATTCCTAAGCATGGTAGCTACATAACCACAGTTTAAACATTCTCACTCAGCATTTGCTGCAAAAGGGTTAGTGGCCTAGCCATGGCTTAGCGTGTTGTCTGAACAGGCCCCCTGGTTTCCTCAAGACAAGGGGCTAAATCCGACCCTCCTGTAATTTCCAGCTTTTGCGTGGGTTTTAGAGAAATGCCTCCTCTACCGCTTAGTTACCGGAAGTAAGAGCTTTAAGTTGGAATATGCAGGTATGTTTGTCCCTATCTCTTTTGCCTTCTGCCCTGCCTTCCTCTGGAGACCTTCTCCAAAACTGGATTTGACTCTCAGGCTGAAAGAGGTTTGGCACACCCAAATATATAGATGATATAGATAGATATAGATATGGATGTACATAGAGATATGATTGCACAAATATTCATACACATGTTCTCCAGGTACGGGCCTTGTTGTACGCCATTTCCCCAATTATATATGCATTTTCACTATTTCCACTATTAGTTCTTTTCACTACTATACATATTTTTGTGCACAAAACCTTCCCATAATATACACATTTTGCAGTTTGTTCACATTTTTGGATTGCAGCGCTGCATTCCAAAAGTCAGTGCAGTGCAAAATACTGAGGGATAACGACATTTCGTTTTTCGTATCGGTTCGGGAAGTGCCACTTATTCCACGCCCCGTGTGGTGGGAATCACACCTCGCCCCACAGAAAATGGCAGGGTCAATGCAGCCTGTGGAGGGCAACAAGCCCTATGTTTGAGTGGGCAAACAGCCTCTCTGGAAAGGTGGCATCAGTGAAGGCTGGTGGCTCTGACTTTGGTTGGGCTGTGCATGCATCCTGTGCTTCAGTCGGAACCTGCCAGAACTTTAAAGAAGCTACACAAAGTGTTGATTCCTATCTCCAAAAGGTTTTAGCACCTTGGAAAGCTCCTTTAGAGTTCTGACTGGTTCTGACTGAAACCCCAGAATGGATGCACACCCCGCCAAAATTGGAGTCACCAGCCTCCACTGGGTGGCATGTGTGTGCCTATGTACACACACAAACACGGGGACACACACATGGGGCATACAGCACCCCCACTACCTCTGCAATCCCACATGAAGCCCCCTGTGCTCGCATTAACACAGAACCAACATTCTTTGCAGTTCAGCCCTGTGAAAATGCGGCATGTCAGAGGTGTTTGTAGGCGGCGCATGGGAGGAGGGATGAACTCCCTGTTCTCTGATTTAGCTTGGCAATTTTGCAGAGGGGCTGATGCGCGTTCTGCCTGCCTGCACATTGCACCCATGACATTGTCCTGCTCTGACCTTCTGCCGGTCACGGTCAACCTCCACAGTAAGTAACAGCAGTCCCAGCGCGAGCCATGCAGGGCACACATGAGTTCCCTTCAAAAGCCCCCGGGTTGCCTCTGAGTCTGTTTTGTTTGTACACTAAACTGGAAGCAAGCAAGCCCCAAGCTGCAAGGGCAAGACGTTGCCACCCAAAGGCACCTTTGCTCTCTATGAGGGATAAAATCTGTGATCTTCTCTGCTGTCGGCCAATGGCTGACCCGGTTCCCTCTGCTGCAGGTCACCCGATGGAGCCTCACGGCGCAGGAGGGGAGGCTGCCGCACGTCCTCGTAGGAATCTGGGCCCTTGCTTTCCAAGCCCATGTTTCCACCAGGGAGATTGCAAGGAGGTTGGCAACAGTCCTGTTTGCACTTGTAAGCCCGGCTTCTCTGGCCCATTCTGTGAAGGTAAGGCCGGCAGCGCTGCTGCTGCTGGTTGGGGATAGCCTGGGCAGGATGCATTCCTGAGGATTTGCTGCTCTGGCACTCTTATTGCAAGGCAATTCGGGGTTGTTCTGAATGATCGTTCAGGATTCTCTTACAGCAGAAGATGGTGTGTGGTGGCCCACCAGATGTCTTGGCCTAAATTCCCATCGGCCCTAGCCAGCAGCGGGATCATGGGAGTTGTAGGCCACTGTAGGCAATATGTGAATAGCTTACTGAGTATGCAGATGGGAGTTGCAATAAACAGTCTGTTCAGACTTATGGTCAAGGGAAAAAAGAAAACGATAATATAAAAAAATAAAAACTATACTAAGGTCCCCTCTACAAGATTTCACTTTGACGCCCAGTTGCCCAATTATGCGCATATACGGATAAGCGCATTTACTCCTAATACCTATTTACGAGAGGCGGTGAAGTGTATTATGGGCTGTATGAAACTTGCTTTAAAGTTGTTTACATGTTTACATGGCCATAAAGCACTTTAATTCCAGCGGTAAATTAAAACTCGCTATTTAACGCACATGTGAAGATGCATATAATCGGAGGTAAAAAGCACCTCAACCCCCAATTTGCGCTCCGCTCTTGTAGAGGTAAAATCTGTAATGTGCCTTGAAAGAGCTTTAAATTGCTCTTGTAGAGGCACCCATAGTCACTTCTATTACTAGAGATTTTAGAAAAGTCAAAACCTCATTGCAGAGTGAGAAGGAGAGAGATAAGAAAAGGAAGGAGCGGAGCTGGATTGGAAGAGAAGCGGTCAAGATATTGGAGTGGAAGGAAGGGCAGAACCAAATAAACCAATAAAGACAAATAAAGGAAGGTTAATCAGGTTAACCCCTTCCAAACAACAGACAAGTGTCATTGCCCATTTCCAACAGCCCCTGGAGGGCCATGAGTTGTCCACCCCATCTTACTTTGAGACGAGGCTTTTATTGTGTCATCACCCTGCCCCATTCATGGGGTTTTATGAGGCAGAGGGTGTCCAGATGACGTGGCCTTTCATTCATCCTCCTCCCTGGTTTTTATAGCACTTCTTCCTTATTATTTTTCCTCATCAGAAAAAACAATCTGTTAGGGAGAGAAAGATGGAATATCTGTGCAATGCCTTCTAATTGGGAATAGAAAAGGAATTAGAAAATAATTAGAAATGAAACTGAAAATAAAAATAATTAGCAAAGAAACTGAAAATATCATACTGCCTTTATATAACTCTACAGGGTGACCATAGTTGGAATACTGTGTGAGGTTCGGGTCACCACACCTGAAAAAGGGTATTGTAGGAAACAATGCAGAAAAGGGCAACCAAGCTGATCAAGAGGCTGGAGCATCTCCCCTATGAGGGAAGGGTACAACATCTGGAACTGTTTATCTTAGAGAAAAAGCAAGTGAGGGGAGACATGATAGAGATGTACAACACTATGCATGGTGTGGAGAAAGTGGAAAATTTCTCCCTAGCCAATTTCTCCACACCATGCATAATTTTGCACACCTCTGTCATGTCTCTTCTTACTCACTTCTCCCATGATACTAGAAGCCAGGGTCATTCCATGAAGCTTAAGGTGGGAGATTCAGGACAGTTAAAAGGAAGGACTTCTTCACACAGTACATAATTACACTATAGAATTTGCTACCGCAAGATGTAGGGATGACCACCAAATTGGATGGCTCCAAAAGGGGATTGGACAAATTCATGAAGGAGAAAGCTATCAATGCCGATAGGTCATATATTACCTCCAGTATTGGAGGTAGCATGATTAAGTTCACCAGTTGTGGAGGAACACTTTGTCCTTCTTGTGGACATCCCACAGGTATCAGGTTGTCCACTGTGAGAACAGAAGGCTGGACTAGAGTAGTCTAGTTTTCATTGGTTGCAGTAGGAGCTCTTTGTCTGGAAGCATCCAAAGGTTTAAGACTGGGGGAGGCCAAAACTTGACAGATCCCCTGTGTAATAAGCCACTGACTCTCAAATGGATCTTAAGGGGTAGCAAATATTGGGAGGGATACCCTTTCCCCCTCCTCTAAGGAATGTTTTAACTGAATGAGGGTCTATGACCATTTTTGCAGGGAGACTGAAAGAGAGACAGACAAAGAGAGCTCAGTTGATTCCCTGAAGGGATCCTATGGTGCCAGTGGTTCCCCTCGAAACCTAATGGTGGCATTAATGCTGTGAGCCTGTGCTTATCATATATATGTGTGTTGGTAAACTATATATTGCAAACAATACCAGTCAGCCTCCAGTACAGTGGAAGGTCGTGGAGCCAACATCTGTGCAGCTTTGAATCCAGTCTGGATTTCAATCAGAACCAGCCAGAATCCTATCCAAGAACCCAATCCTCCAAATCGCTTAAGCACCTTGGATAACTTCTTTAGGGTTCTATGGTGCGACCACACTTGGAATACTGTGTACAGTTAGGATCACCATGCTTAAAAACAGATACTATAGAGCTAGGAAAGGTGCAGAAAAGGGTAATTAAAATGATCCAGGGGCTGGAGCATCTCCCCTCTGAGGGAAGGTTACAACAGCTGGGATTGTTCAGCTTGGAAAAAAGGAGGCTGAGGGGGAACCTGATAGAGGTGTACAAAATTATGCATGGCGTGGAGAATGTCTCACAAAATACTAGAACCCAAAGGGGCTCATTCCATGAAGCTGATTGGTGGGGGATTCAGGACAGAGAAAAGGGAGGAATTCTTCAGACAGCGCATAGTTAAATTATGGAATTCACTACTGCAAGATGTAGTGGTGGCCACCCATTTGGATGGCTTTAAAACAGGGTTGGATAAATTCCTGGAGGAGAAGGCTATCAATGGCTACTAGTCTTGATAACTATATGCTACCTCCACTAGTAGAGACAGTATTCCTATGTACACCAGTTGCTGGGGAACATGGGCAGGAGGGTGCTGTTGTACTTGTATCCTGCTTGTGGCTACTGTGTGAACAAAATGCTGGACTAAATGGACCCTTGGTCTGATCCAGCATGGCTCTTCTTATGGTTCTGACTGAAACCCAGAGTGGAGTCACAGCCAGACTGACATGAGAGCCACTAGCCTCTATTCCAGTAACCTCATTCCAAGGAAACCAAATCTTGGGCAAAATGCTCGCACGCCCTTGGACATCTCACCCTTCAGAAAATTGGAGTGCAATCAAAGGTATCACATTCTTCTCTCCCACCCACCCCCAGAAATGGTGGTGAAACTGCAGTGTGAGGAAGAGTACATGGAGATGATGGTGAGAAAGGAAGCGTTTGAGATGCTGAAGATCCCCCTGGCACTGGTCCACCTGAAGGACAACGCCTGCAAAGTCTCTGAGCAATACGAAGAAGGAGCAACTTTCTGGGGAGCGAAGCTGACTGTAGAAAACCATACCGCATGTGGGTCTGTGATTCAGGTATGGCTCCTTCTCCAGCCTCCATTAGACCTTTCCAATGCGCCACACAAGGTGATAATGGGGTGTATTTGCTTGGGTGGGCTTCTGTCTGACTTCAGGGCCCCAAGAACTCATCTGACCTCACCCACCACTAAACGGCTTTCTGCCAATTCTGCCCATTGGCCTCTTTGGTCCAGAATTGCCCACTTTTAGTGGTTGTGGCTCTCCAGGTCTGAGACAGAGAGGGGTCTCTGTTGGTCCTAGCACCGAGTTCCTCTCAGTCCTCCATGGAGAATGATATACGATTGTGCAGACTCCACTCCATCTGTGCTTCACGGATTGACAGGCCTCTTCCATTGCCCCATCCGCTCATCGTTGGAAGCGGATTTGCACAAAATTTGCAAATTTAGGGGGATTTGCATTTGCGAAAATGTGAAATCCCCCAAAATGCGCAAATGCCACCCAAATGTGCATTTTCACGCTTTAGCCTATGGGGGGGATGTGCATTTTCAGCTGGCTTTTAATTTTTGCATATTTTTCTATTACTACATTTGTGACAAATTTGGGAAACTTAGAAAAACTTTGTGGAAGTCTGTGGAATCCACCCAACTGGGGAGAAGTGGGTCTGCTGCACAATCAATGTGACTAAGAATTCATGAAAATGCCTAGTCTGGAGTGATCACTCTTGCCTCTTGCCTCTTTCTCTGCAGAGAAAAGGGGGTGGGGCTTTGGGGAGGGGCTTCTGGAAGTTGGGCCCGCCCCTAGTGTGATCTGGCTCCAATCTCTCAAGCAGTTTAGCAACTCCTATTAAAATGTTTTCTGGCCTTTTCTAAAATATGGAAAGAATTATCTTTAAAATCTACTCAGTGAGCCAACTGAAACATGAGTTGGGAAGTAATGCGAACAAGACTCACATCACAACTAAATCAGTATTTGATTGGCTGGTATGTCTCTCTGTCACATATCTCATGACACAGAGCTCCCCCTATGGGTGCACTGGGATTTCTGGTTCTTTATTATGGCTACCTTCACCCACGGCTGTGGCTTGAATTAAGGCTATGTACCACTTCAGCTCCAGATCCAAATTCTGAGCTGAGGTGCGCCAATTCAGATCGAATCGGTCTGGAACTGGAGCAGGTTGGATTTGGGTTGAAGTGGCCAAAAGCAAGTTGGATCAAGCCCGAAGTGCTTCAGAGCCCTTTGGCCCAATCCAGACTGCCCCCCACTTGCCCCCCAGACATGCCCACCAAGGCATATGAGGCCCCTGCTCCTTACCTGGAACTTTCGCAAGTGCCGGCAGCCATTCACACCTCTTCAAGAGTTGCCATGTATGCATCGTTGCACCATTTTTAGAGGGGCACGAGTGGAAGAGGTATGAGCAGGGAACCGGTGGGCACCTGGCAATGCTGGCCAGCCTGTCAGATGTCCAAATAATTCAGACATCTGAATCTCACTTAGGTTTCGGCTTCGGAGCTGGTCAAATCCAGCTGAAGGGGACCGAAGCAGATTAGAATCAGTTCAGAAGTTCTGAAGCAGCCTCCAAAGGACTGAGGGTGGGGGGTCCATGCCCAGCCCTAGTTTGAATCCCCTAATCCAGTTTATGGTCCATTTTCAGGTCAACAGCTCCCATGTGCATTATGCCAATGTGATCGAGTCAGACAGGGAGGATCAGGGCATAATCACCAGGAGCATCCTCACTCGTGTACACTTCTCCTGCATCTATGCCTACAAGCGTGTGGTCGGTCTGCTCCACCCAGTCAAGGCTATGGACATGTAAGTTTGTTGCTTGGGATCTGCCAGGAATTTCCCTTTCTGATCTACAGAGCCGGCCCTACCATTGGCCTGAGTGAAGCAGTCACCTCGGGTGGTTGATGTTGGGAGTCAGCAGCAAGGTGGTGAAAGAGAGATCTGTGTACTGCTCAGCCTGCTCTTCACCTCCTTAGTTAGACAGCGGGCTGCAGGGGCAGTGAAGATGGTGTCCCACCATCCGTGGGGGGGGGGGGCAAAGAGAATGAAGTTTAAACAATTGTGTGAGGCTATTCAGGCAACTTTCCACATCTATGGATTACAGAGTACTTCTGGGCATTGGGGGAGATATCTCTCTTTCGTAGGATTGTCCAGTTTGCGGTCAAGGAAGGGGACTTCACCGTGACGATGGTGCTTTACGAGAATGCCACCTACAAGCGCCCCTACCGCCAACAGCCACTGGTGCTCCTCATGACTGACACCCTCTATGTCCTCCTGCAAATTGAAGGGCAGGATCAGGTGAAGCACTTCTTCCTGAGCGTGGAAGACTGCTGGGGCACTCCGACGGATGACCCGAACCACAGCACGAAGCACCCGCTGATCATGAAAGGGTGAGAGCCTGGGAGGAGACTAGTTGCAGCCATCACTTATGTAGACGATCTTGGCCAACAAGTCATGGTTCATAGATTAGGATAAAATTGACTGCTCAGGTCAGTGTCCAGGTCTTCTCTACACCAGACATTTATCCTGCTTTTGGAATCTTTGCAGGAGTAAGATTGGTGCCTTACACATGCTTGCACGTGCCATTTTTTTCCTGGGATTTTTGGGATTTTCTTTCTCTATAAATTCCATATGTTTCATTATAGAGCCACTAGATGGCACTGTGGTACAGCGGAATTGTGGAAATACATGCAACTGTTGCAGTGCTTCATCGCGCTTCTAGAAAAAAATGTTGAACTTTCCCCGATCTTTAAAAAAATAATAATGAATGGGCTAAAGATTATAAAGCATGACCAGATCCAAAGGAGGGCAGGGCTCCTGCAGTTTTAACTGTTGTGATGGAAAGGGTATTTCACCAGGTGCTGCATGCATACCAATGACACCTGCTGAAATCCCCTTTTCAATACAACTGTTAAAGATACAGCAGCCCTGTCCTCCTTTCCATAGGGCCACCCTAAGCTGGACCTGTGTTTGGTACTGAGCATTTCAAGAGCAGCTTGAGGGGTGATGTGTGCTTGACTTCTTCCAGGTGTCCCCATGACAAAACGCTGAGTTTCCTGAATGCCATTGGAACCAGCACTATGGCAAAGTTCAAGTTTCAAATGTTCCAGTTCAAAAACTTCACGGAGGTCTTCCTGCACTGCCAAGTGCGCCTGTGCATACCAGACAACCAGGACCCCTGTGCCAAGGTACGCCTGGTGTGGGCTGTGTGTTTGTCTCTGTGTGTGCCTGCAGAGAGTGTGTGTGTGTGTGTGAGAGAGAGACACAGAGATAGAGATGCATGCTCCAGCGAAGGGTGTGTGGATGTGAGTGAGCATGAGGTGGGTGTGCATGCAGGGTGTTTTATGTGCTGTGTGTGTGTGCTCAGGATGTACAGGCTTATGTAAGATATGTGTGCAGACATCAGTGTGTGTGTGTGTGTAAATGAGTGCGTGCAGGGGCTGGGGGTACATGAGGTGCGTTTGGTGTGTATGATTCTAAGATCTTGGGCTCGTTCTCACATCACTTTAGGTAGGGTGACCCTTTGGAAAGGAGGACTGGGCTCCTGTATCTTTAACAGTTGTATTGAGAGGGGGATTTCAGCACGTGTCATTTGTATGCATGCAGCACTTGGTGAGATTCCCTCTTCATCACAACAGTTCAAGCTGCAGGAGCCCTGCCCTCTTTTGGATCTGGTCAAGAGGGAAGGGTTCCTGCATCTTAAACTGTTGTGATGAAGAAGGACTTTCACCAGGTGTTGCATGCATACAAATGACACCTGCTGAAATTCCCTTTTCAATGGAACTGTTAAAGATACAGGAGCCCTGTCCTCCTTTTCATACGGTCACCCTAACTTTAGGGCTTGAATATTTATTTGGTGCATTGGAAGATACCTTCTCTCTAGGGTTATAACAATGCAACCACCACCCTGGTGCAATAAGTGGATCCAGTTGACACATAATGAGTGACAGAGGGATCCTAGCTTGCTTGTTTGTTGATTTAAATGAGCCACATTCACTTCTGTGTGGAAGAATTTGAACAGCAAAGCTGCCATGGAAACTTTGCCAACATTTAGAAAGTTTTCAAGGTTCAGATTTTTTACCAGATTTTCTTCAACATTTACCATTTGAATTCCAGAATAGAAATTTGGCCTCCATTTGAAATGTGGTTGCTGTGGTTTAATGAAGTTGATATAAAATTTACTGAATTCTGTTGCAAATCATCTATCATATACCGGGGGCTGCTGCATGTCTGACGCAGCGAGATGTTGGCTGCTCTGAAAAGTCTTCAGACATCAAATGCTGGTGCTGAACGTGAATGTTGATAGTTAATGGAGATTGGGGTGTGCGTGAAAACATTTGTTTCAAGTACTGTGAACATATATACTGTACAGAATTTGTTTTCAGGGTTCATTCATTGCCTCGCTGGAGTAACCATGCGTAAGTGGGGGTTGTTTTTCATATGACTAAATAACAAATGATGTGGTTGTTATTTTTAAAACAAAATAAAAAGGACACACACACACACACCCCTTTAAAAAACTCCAGTATGAACTATGAACTGGCGTCATGGGAAGATTGCCAGTGACGTCACAGGCATTATCCACTAGAGGCCAGCAGGAATAGTCATAAAACACAACCATCTCCATAGCAACAGAGGTGCTTGCTGATGCATTTCATGAGCACCATCTCCTTGTGGTTTGAGGCTTCTGTTTTCTGAGACAGAGGCAGGAGCCACACTACTGCTTTATAGCAGTATTGAAGTGCACTGACAGCTGTTGGGGCCCATCACACATCTACACCAAGCAACATATAACACTAAGAAACCAGTATGAAAGCGGTATATGGAATGTGTCAATGGGCCCCAACAGTTGTCAGTGCACTTCAATACCGCTATAAAGCAGTCATGTGGCTCCTGCCTCCATATGCCGCTTTCATACCACTTTCATAGTGCAATATCCTGCTTGGTGTAGATCTGGCCAGAGATGCAACCTTGAAGCAAAACTTCTCTCTCCCACCTAGATGAAGTTAGGTTCCATTGAAATCAGTGGGAGAAGATAATAATGACAATGCGACATCCCATTGATTTGAATGGGAACTAAGTCCCAACAAACGTAGGCCCGTTCTATATCATAGGGGTGTAGAGGGCAGAGAGCGGGCGCTCTCAATACACATCAGAAGTGTGACGACCCGGGCTGCTCCCGGGCCATTGTGCCATCGTGGGTGCCATTTCCCCCCCCCCAAAACAGCAAAGAAGAGCGTTCTTGCGCGCCAACAAAAAAGGTAAATGGAAAAAAATGCAAATTTAGCCCCCCCACCACCATCCTAGGAATGGCGGGCTTCCTTCCCCCCCTCCCCTGATGGCCACGGAGATGCGAATAAGCACGGCAGCACCCAGGATAGGCAGCCACATCTTCCGTGGTCCCGTAAATTTCCCGGGACCCGTGGAAGGTTTGGGATTTTCCAGGGTTGCCTTATCGCTGGAAAATCCCGTGGCCAACCCCTCCCCCCTCCCCCGGGAGGACTCACAGGAACCAGCCAGAGGCCATCCCAGGCGAAACGCCTGGTCTGGAAAGAGCTTAGCGTGGATCCAATCCGTACCATACTTCATTCTATGTGTGTCTCCGATCAAGCCCCTCCTGCCATAATGAAGTCGTTACGACTGGCCAAAGTCACGCTGTTCAACAGTCTCTCTACCAGCCATGATGGCGGCTAAAACCATCCTCCTGTAGATCTCATCACCAAATGCTCGTTGGCAAATAGTATTGGGGGGGGAGGGCTGTTACCTTCATGCCCTCCTTGTCACACGTCAGGTTGGAGGGCACAGGGGATGTGAGACTACACACTTTATCTGCTCCACAAAGGGGATTTCCAGCTTCTTAATCTCTTTTGTCACTATATTCTGTCTCCAAAGAGTAGTTGCCAGCGTAAAAAGAGACGCCAGTACATTGTTTCTTCCCCATAGCTCTTAAGGCAAGAATGAGGAGATCTGATTTATTTACTCCAGTTAGGAATGGACAATATGGGCCCACTGGCCCACGTGTCCGCCATTTTTGCATACACACAACCTCCACCGGCACTGAATTCGGACACTGAAATTTGGTTGTACAACAGCAAAACGGTTCTGGCTTGTCCTTGTTTGGGAGAAAGATTGGCCAATTATTTCTTCTTACTGCTGCACTGGTGAATTTCAGCAGCAAATTTGGTGGCACAGCAGCACGGGGGGGGGGGGGCAGAGGTGTGGTCCCTGGTGCCCCCGAAACCTTGCAGGTTGTCCACCCCACCCTGACTTAAATAGTCTTCAAAAGCCATGGGTCTACTTCCTGCAGAGATGGCCTATTGTGCGCCTGTGTAATGGTTTTGCTAAGATTAGAAACAGGCATTTGGAGCCGCGAGCCAAACGATCCGAGAATGCATCCTTTACACATTCAGCAATGGAGTGAGTACAGTTTGGCTTTGGCCCACAGCAATGTCCCAGCAAGCAAAGGAGCAAGAGGGAGCTGTTTGATGACTACAGGAAGATCGTTTCCTACGGGCCCATTCACCTCCTGGTCCCATCACGCTTGGAGACGCAGAATGCCAGAGACCAACAGCCTCTCTGGGGTATGTACAAATTTCCCTGGATTTGGTCATGAGTTGTCTGGCTCCTTCTTTGGGGGGCACATCCCACACCACCGCATCCCCCGTTACACTCGCTGATGTGCCTATGTCCTTATCCCTCTCTTTCTCTTTCCAGGAGTGCAGATGTGGATCCCTGGTGTGGTGGTGTCAGCAGGAATTGCCGTTGCCTTCGTATTGATTGCTGTTGCAAAAGCCAGGAAGAAATGAGCAGTTTGTAAACAGCAGAATTCCAAATAAACCTCCTGATTGCAAACAATGGTGGAAGAGGTGTGGGCCTTTCTCTCTTCAGAGAGGTTTCTAACCCATAAGCAGTGGTGCAGCGAGGCCAGGACTAACAGGGATGTAGCACCAGCACTCTTTGATTAGCAGGGATACTCACATCTGCCACCCCCACTCGACCCCATCAGAATTCTCAATTACCTCTGAGCGTAGTTGCATTCCTCACAGTTGCTGGGAGGAAATGAAACTCCCCAGCAATGACAACATGTTCCGTGCTGCAACGCAAAGCATTTTGGGGTGGCCTGGCCTTAGGGTGACCAGATAAAATCCAGGTCAGGGCTCATTTAACTTTAACAGTTGTAGAGAAAAGGGAATGTCAGCCAGAGTCATGTGTATGCAATTAGTTCCTGGTGAAATTCCCTCTTCATCACAACAGTTAAAGGTGCATGCACTATACTAGAGGGACCATATACAAAAGAGGGCAGGACCCCTGCAACTTTAACAATTGTGATAAAGAGGGAATTTCACCAGGAACTAATTGCATGCAAATGACACTGGCTGAAATTCCCTTTTCTCTACAACTGTTAAAGTTACAGGAGCCCTGACCTGGATTTTATCTGGTCAGCCTACCTGGCCTTGAATAGGCAATCAGGACCCATGAGCTTTGCAAAAGAGCTGCTTCTGGTGGAGATGAAAACGGATAGAAGGTGTTTGCTGATATGGATCAGCTGCCTGAATTTTGGGACTCTCGAGGCCATGGCTATGAGTGCTGTCATGATGCGTGCCTACGCTACACCACTCTTTTAGTTCACAGGAAATGCTTCAGTGCAACCCAAAAGCTTGGAGCAAAGATATAGATATAGATATAGATATAGATATAGATATAGATATAGATATACAAGGGTGATAAAAATGGCTCCCACAACAAAGGCCACAGTGAATGTGGGCTGAGCTGTGATAGGTTCAGCTGCCTGATGATGAGTCACTACCCATATCGACACTGGGCCCCTTAAAACAAAACAAAGGAGTAGTGCTGAATGCACTGGTGTGACTGGAATGTAGTGGGATGTGCACGGAGAACATGCCCCCTAAGCTCCGATGGTGTGGAAAGTGAGCTGCCACGTTGCTTGTGACATTACGGTGGAAGGACATGGATTGACTAGTGCTAGAAACCATTTGTCTGGAAACACCTAAGGAATCGAAAGCTTTGAAAGGTCAAACAATTGCTGGACGTTGTAAGGGCAAAATGAAACATTACTGGATGCTTCCAGATGGAGGGTTCCTAGCACTGACAATCAGAATGCATTGTACAGCTATTTGGTCTTTTGTTTCGTAGGGCGCAATCCTATAGGTTACGCCCTGGGTACTTGCAAGCCCCCAAACTCAGGGACATACCACTAACCAACACAGGGTGGATGCAACATGGAGGGCATCCTCTCCTCCATGCCTCGTCCACCCTGTTTTTTCAGCTAAACAGCCAATCTGGGCTCTCTCACTGGAGGCTTTGGTTCGGGAGGTGGGGGGAGAGGCGTCACGGTGCTTAGGAAGATTTGAGCTCTCAAGCTGGGGACCAAGTGCAGCCTCCCCCATGCAGAGCTGCATTTGGCCCCACCCCTTCCCCGCCAATCACTTCCACACAGTTTTTTTTTCCATTCAAGAAGGTGAAAGGCCTTTCCTAAAACTTAATTATTGGCCTTAAGAGTTTCGTATTAAAATAGGATAGATTTTTTTTGTATTTCTGGCCCTGCCCCCTTTTGCTTTTGGCCCCGCCTACCACTGGAACACGGCCCCCAAGAACTTCTACAAACTGAATTTGGCCCTTTGCTGAGAGAGGTTCAACACCCCTGATTTAAGCCCTGCCTCAGGAGAACCTGACAGAGAAACTAAGCTGAAAGCCTGAAATGTCAGTGCAGGCACACCAATCTGGTAACCCTAAGGGCCAAATGAGACATTCAGTTGCAGATCCATGACTGGATCTTCCTGCACAATTTTCTGCTTAAAATAGCAGCTCTGGAGGTGTGTCATCCAGATCAGGGCCAGTGGAGGCTGGTGGCTCTGATTTCGGTGCTGGCTGTGATTCCATTCTGGGTTTCCATCAGAACCAGCCAGAACTCTAAAGGAGCTATCCAAGGTGCTAAATGCAATTTGGGGAGAGCCAATGTGATGTCGTGGTTAGATGGTTGGACTGGGAGTCGGGAGACCCGGGTTCTAGTCCCCATTCGCCCGTGGAAGCCCACTGGGTGACTTTGGGCCAAGTCACTGACTCTCAGCCCAACCTACCTCACAGGGTTGTTGTTGTGAGGAGAAAATGAAGAAGAAGAAGAAGAAGAAGAAGAAGAAGAAGAAGAAGAAGAAGACCGCCTTGGATTCCTTGGAGGAAAAAAAGGCAGGTTATTCAATAATAGAATCCAGCCACACCAACATCCAGAAAGCAGTCATAATTAAAACATGCTCAATCGTCAGGAAATTCCTGAATCAATAAAAGACAGCATGACTTGGCAAAGCCCATCATGTCCGTCTAGAAAAACCATCACAAGCGAGAAAGAGATTAATAATAATAATAATAATAATAATAATAATAATAATAATAGGGTTCAGCACTTTGGATAGCCCCTTCCATATAATTCTGACCCAAACACAGAATAGAATCACAGTCCTATAGAAATCAGAGCCACCAGCCTCCACTGATCAGGGCTCAGGCTTCATGTTTGTGTTTTAATTGCTGCCCGCTGCAAACCTAGCTTAAATCATTTGGGTCTGATCCAGCACAGGCTCATCTTAGGTACTTTTTGAGCCACAGAGGGGGAAATGTAGGTTTTCCTCTATGTGGCAAATAGTTGTGGGCAAATTTGAGGAATGGATGCAGGTCAAATGGTTAACTCTCCCCACCCCCTCCACAATAGCTCTGAACTAAACTGGTCCCTGTGGCTGCTTTTTGAAGAAGACAGTCACCCAGGGAGGTCCAATCTGGGCTTCTCCATCCTCGCTTCTGCTGAAGGATCGCCAGCCACTGGTGGAGTCAAACTGCAGGCCTCGAACTAGGCTACAGCTCAGTTCCTTCACTCACTTGAAAGCCACTTGGGGGGGAAATCCTGGGCAGCAAAATTGTCTTGGGCCAGCCCTGCATATATATGACCTTGGAGGGAGCCTGACCTTGCGCTCTCTTCTTGTACCCCCACACTAAGACACCGAGCAGCAGCAAAAGGAGGAGGACTCCCACTCTGACTCCGTTTCCAACTCCAAGTTGAAATTTGGCTCCAGCAGTTCCTTTGCTGTTCGCTGGTTGACAAACAAAAGAAAATGAAAAGTAAAGCCAACATCTTGCTGTTGAGAGCTGTCCTGCTCTAGTAATTAGCTGTCCCCTGTATTTGTATTCATAGCTTTTGGCAAGGTTACCTACTGAGGCTGCTAAATGCTCTGGCTTGGGCTGGGAGTGCAGCAACCGTTACTCTGGCCCAGCAAATTGTCTGGAACAGCCTTCTCCAAACCTGGTTCCCTCCAGACAAACTTCAGCTCCCATTAGGGTGACCATATTTTGGAAACCAAAAAGGAGGACAACATGGCCGCCCCTCCAAGGGGGCGTGCCCATCCAAACATGGCCTTGGTCACACATCTGATTTCACAGCACATAATTAAACAAACTTGTACTACATAACATCTTAATGTTAAAATCACTGAAATAAAGAACAAGTGAGACATTCAAAGACATTTGTAGCTTTTGCTGTACTTTGAAGCTTTTGCCATACTCTGTGTGATACAGTCTCCCCTTCCCTCAGGTATCTTTTTTGACTGCAAATCCTTCACTGGATGACCATAGTCTCAACTTCCCTAACATTTAACACTCTTTCCCCATCACCTTTCTCAAATCCATACTTACAGATTCAGCATACTGCTACCACTGAATAAGTGCAGAAAAACCGAGTACAACAAACTAGCATTCAGAAAGAATATAAAATACTATCCTCCTGCAAACAAAAGCCATGGAACAAAATGGACTAATGGCTTCCCTCCTTTTATCCAAATATCTCCTGAATTTACACTGCCTTAGTGTGCAGAGAACAGGGACCCAAAGAAAACTGGCCAAAGAAACATCAGAAACAGGTCCCATTGATTTCAATGAAGCTTACTGCCAGATAAATGAATATAGGATTGCAGCCACTTAACATCTGTGCATCTTTCTCTAGCAAGTGCAAGCCCCTTCTGTCAAGGACAACTGTGCACTCACAGAACCTGGCCTCATGGATCATGCAACCAGCAGGTGCTCTCCAGAAAGATGCTTTCAGAGCCTAGGAGATCCAGACACATTCAGACAAGACACACTATGCACTCACATATTATCTTGCTGGGACAGAACAATTCCCAGAATGACCAGATACAAAAGAGGACAGGGCTCCTGCAACTTTAATTGTTGTGATAAAGAGGGAATTTCACCAGGTTGGGAGGAGGGAGGAATCCACAAAGCCACACTGTAAAATAATCATAATCACAATCTCAAAGCCATACAGAAAAGAAATGTTTGGAACCGAGCTGAAAGTTGTGAGTACATATATCCCTTCGCATGTAGTATAATCATCATCATCACCTGCATCAGCACAAAAGCAGTTTTGGAGCCACATTTTTAAAAAAAAAATCATTATCATCCACACACACCTCACACACGGTCACCAAAGGCAATAAAAAATAAAATCTACATACCCCTGCATACCCACCCAAAGTGGGGGGAAACCCCACCCTTCCCCAAGACAATTTTTAAAAAAATTCCCCACACACACTTAACCGGGTGGGGGGAATAAAAATCCACCCCACACTCATCCAAGGCAAAATAATCATAATCATAATGGCTAAAAATAAAATACAAATCCACCACACACCAACATACTCACCCATGGCAAAACTGATAATAGTTTTTAAACTCACCCAAGGCAACCCACTCTCTACACACATTCACCCAATTAAGAGTCTATCTACACTACTGCTATAAAACAGTCTTAAATGGTTTAAAACGGTTTATAACAGTTTTGAGAACTGTTGGGGCCCAGGACACGCTCCACAGACAGTTTTCAAAACGTTTCCAAAGTGTTTTATCCTGCGTATGTAGATAGGCTCTAATTCATCAAAATCAGTACCCAAAGAATGGACAGAAAATCAGTAACAACTTATTTCATCATTGCAGCCAGAGACAAAATCCAATCTACCCCCCAACACCCCACTAGACTTAGATTGCAGCTAGAGACAGTTCATTTGGCCTGCATTACTTTAACACACACACACACCACACACAGGCGCACACAGGAGCAGCAATTCCCAGGTGGGCGCAGAGCGGAGGAATGTGCCAGTCCTTGTATTTTAAAAAAGGGGGAGATTAAGTTGAGGTAGCGCACTAGGTTAAAAAAGTCAGTTGAAGCCAAACCGTATTACCTGGTGGTTGGAGGGGATGAGGCACCCTCAGTGTAGAGGCACCCTCAGTGTAAAGCCCCCCTCTATCTAGGTCTAGGGAGCAGGAAAATAAAATACCATCAGCCGCCCCAGCAGCCCCACTGGCCAGGACCTGGCTAAGCAAACAGGGAGGGACCACGTCGGCCCAGGTGGAAGCGAACCCAGGCAGCGGCTGCAGCCGTAATAACCCACATGCTGGCTGGAGGCCCGAGCGCCGGGAAGAAGCCCGAGCAGTGGCTGAATCAAGGCGCGGCTGTGGAAGACGAGGAGGAGGACGGGGCAGGCGGCGCTGGCTGAAGGCCCAGGCGCCGGCGGGAGCAAGTTTGGGCGAGCCGCATGCAGTGCACGCGGAGGCTGAAAATGGAGGGGAGCTGAACAAAGAGCAACCAAATCGCCATGTGCTCATAAAAACGGGGAGGAGGCGCCCTAACTGGCCCGGGCAGGTGCAAAGTGAGCCACGAGCACCGCCGCTGCTTTACCTCCTCCGCTGCCGCTTCTCTCTTCATGCCCCACTGCTTCAGTGTCCTCCTCTGCTGCTTCTCCACCAATTCTCCGCTGCTGCTGCCACCACCACCGGTTCTCCTCCTCCTCCTCAATCCGTCCGTCTTCTCCTCCTCCTTTGTCTGTCTTCTTCTTCTCCTCCTCTGTCTGTCTTCTTCTCTTCCTCCGTCTGTCTTCTTCTTCTTCTTCTTCTCCTCCTCCTCCTCCTCCTCCTCCTCCTCCTCTGCCGTTGCCGCTCTCATCGCAGCAGCCCGGGCCCTGCTGCTGCTTCTGCTGTAAAAAGCCCCTGATCAGCCCGGGGAAGGGGCTAGAATGACGCGCACCCAGAAGTGCGGGCACGCGTCGTTCCGGCCTCTTCCCTCGCCGATCTGGGCCTTGTTCTTGGCCAGCGCAACTGCGCTAGCCAAGAACAAGGCCCGGATGGCAGAGGGGGGGAAGCCGGAACGACGCACACCCGGAAGTGCGGGCGCAGGATATCTAAAATCAGAGATGTACAAGAATTTCATTTCAGTTTGAAAAAGAGCAGCATATTCCCCCTTCGCAAGCTGGAGCATGATTGCATTGTTTCAGCCAAAGCTTCCACATGCTCGAGCTTGTGATCACGTTTGCAAAAGGCATCCTTCTTGAAAAATGTACATCTTAAAATGCACATTTCAAAAATAATATGCATTTTCACGCTTCAGTCGTTGGGGGAAAGTATGCGTTTGTGTTCACATTTTTAAACTGTGCACTTTTCCCTTTTTTGGGGTGGGGGAAGACACATTGGGGAATGAGGATGAGGCAAAATAAGCTTCAAGGAGGACATTGGAGCACCTGGACCAGCTCTGGCCCTTCTGTTTCACCCACCCCCACTTAAAAACAGGGGAAAATGTCTCTTGGAAAGGAGACTCACCTGTTCGTAGGAACATGAAAAGTAGCAAGGGCAGAAAGAGTTTGACCAGCTGGAGGCTCATGTTGCCTCATTCAATATTTCTTTTTCCCCCTCCACAGTGCAAGCTCCACAATGCCGTCTGTCCGCCGTTCTTGGCTCCCAACGAGTGGTTGGCCGAAGAGGGTTTGCTCTCAGCCCAACCTCCGCTATATGAAACTAGACAAAAGACTCAATAATGCTGTTTTGTTTTGGGCCTTTCCGTCTTGAAACTTCTGGCCTCTGGCTGCAGTTCTTCTTCTTTCTTTCCTTTTATTTTTTGTTTTTGTTTTGACATGATCTGCCTGTCTTTCATTTGCGAACGGGTTATCCTTTGCCCTTTTTAAAATGTTGCTGCTCATTCAGTTTGGGGATCCAGGTTGCAAGACTGATCAAGGGAGTGTGTTCT
This sequence comes from Anniella stebbinsi, assembly GCA_029215795.1. Classification (NCBI taxonomy): domain Eukaryota; kingdom Metazoa; phylum Chordata; class Lepidosauria; order Squamata; family Anniellidae; genus Anniella; species Anniella stebbinsi. Next base: position 30,458,602 of record JARDYH010000007.1, read on the forward strand.
AGGGAAAGTCAACACATACTGGACCTTTTTCAAGGGCTTCTTACAGTAGCCTGATAATGAGATGAGGCAGGGCACACAGAACTATTGCAAGACCTGCTGTCTCCAAGGAAGGCCATGGTTGGCGCACCAGCCAAAGAAAGGCAAAAGCACTCCTGACTAGGGATGTGCACGGACTGAAAAATCGGATCGAAATCAGAATCGGATTTTTTTTAAAAAAAATAGGATCGGAAAAAATCAGAGGTCTGCTGTATTGGTTCGGATCCGATTCCGATACGAAAATCGGACGTCTGATTTTGTATCAGACGCCATTTTGAATGCATTTCTCCATAGACTAGTATTGTGTTACAAAAGCACCGATAACTTTTTCATTTTTAAAGATAGAAGGATGAAACTTGGGCAATTTGTAGATGGGTTAGAGATAGTTATCTGTGAGAAATTTCAGAAAGATTGGCACAGGAATTTTGTGGCAATGCTTTTTTTAATAACAAACTAGGAATGCCTATAACTTTTTCATTTTTACAGTTCCACACATGAAACTTTGTCACTTTGCAGATGGTATGTTGGTACTCATGTGTGTGAAATTTCAGAAACATAGGTGCTTGCCTTGTGTGGCAATTAATTTTAGAAAAATGGGTAGCAGTGGGGTAAATACAGTTATGCCTTCAACTTTTTTTATTTTTAAAGATACAAACAGGAAACTTGGGCACATTACAGGTACCACTTTGCTTGATATGTGTGTGAAATTTCAGAAAGATAGGTCCAGGCATGTCGTGGCAAGATTTTTTTGAAACAATGAGGGAAGAAATGCCTATAACTTTTTTTATTTTAAAAGAAAGTAGTCTGAAAGTTATCCTTGAGAAATTTCAAAAAGATAGGTCCAGGCATTTGGTGGCTATGATTTTTTTAGTTTAAAAGTTACTACAACACGGAGTTTTGACAGATAAAAAGGGAGGGGGAGGGGGATGCAATTGACAGCTCAAGCCTCTGTGGAAAAACTTTTGTAACTTTTAATCTAAAAAATTCGTAGCCACCAAATGTTGTGGGGGGGGGGGAGTACCCCCTTAAAACTCAACCATTGAGTGGAGTTTTCCCACTGCGTTGAGAAACATGTCTGAACTGAGCCACTGACTGGCTGTAATGGTTCTCTGGGGCTTCAGGTAGGAATTTTTCCATCCCTACCTGGCAATGCCATGAATCAAACCTGGAGACTTCTGCATCCAAAGCAGGGGCTCTGTTACTGAGCTACAGCCCTTCCCAATGTAAACTGTTTTAGAAGGGTTTTGCAATAAACTCTTCTAAAACAGTTCATTGCAAGACCTCTTCTGAAAGGATTTTATCTTCAAGATCCTTTCAGGGGTTACCCGTAACGTCCAAAACCATCCCTCCCATCATGCCATGCTTCTTCCTTTCAAAGCCCTGGTTGGCCAGTTGCCTCTCATGTTCATCATGCGCCAAAGCCTGTCCTCTGTCTTGTAGACCTGCCTGCCAGCTTTGTCTCCTGGCACACTTTTAAGAAAAACTAAATTACCATGCCAAAGTCTAGACGGGTACCTGTGTTAATCATTCCCAAACACAAAGGGAGTCTTGTGGCACCTTAGACACTAACACTTGTTGTGATGCAAGGGTTTGTATGCTTTGCCGCTGACCTGGAAGTCAGCCCTCTCCAAAACAAAATGAGAACTCTACTTTCAACTCTTTCATGCTAAAATCTGCCTTTGAAGTTATCCACAAATTTGATTCTGTGTTCTTTAGGCTCCACTGAGAACAAGGTTATCTCTCCCATCACAGGTATTAAATTGGCACATAGATTGCAGCCTACTTTAAAGAGAGAGAGAGAGAGAGAGAGAGAGAGAGAGAGAGAGAGAGAGATCTGTTCATCTTTAAGGTGGCCTAATTATTTTGCAATTGGATAAAGTGAAGAAGGGAAGTTTGGGTTCCCCAAATTTGGTACTCAAAAATCATGCAGACCAGTGTCCCCTAGTGTCCCTTGATGACTCACTGCTTCCCTGCCCCCACAACACTCCACCAAATGGAACTGAATGGTTGTTTTTGTTCCGTACTCTTTGCTTCACAAGAGAACTGTATTTATTGTTCTTTGAATTATGCCTTGAAGGAAACAGGAAGCCTGGACAGATGGCTGGAACGCTGCTAGAACATGCTCTAGGTGGGGCGCACCCAGCAAGCGGGCAGCGCTGGATACGGCCTGCTGTGGAATGCAACACCCAAACGGGTGCTTCCGAAGACAGAGGCACCACTCTTAAAATTCTTCGCCTCGCCATAATCGAGAAAGCATCTGCAGCCTTCGAAAGGTGTCCTTAGCAAGATCAGTTTTTAATTAGTGCATTTTAAATTTCAAAGTATTTTCATAAAACTTTTTACACCAGAGTTTTAAAAATAACAATATTTACATTAGAAAAAAGAGACATCGCCCATATTATTCAAGGATGAAAATGTATTTCCGCCCCTTCACCCTCCCCCAAAGAAGGAATACTACATATACACAGAAGCGATTTTCTACTGAGTTCCAAAAGGTGCCAATGCAGAACATCCAAGCGTAAAGCCATCTCCACGGGGTCATATGGTGGTACTGCTGGAAGGGAGCCGTATGCTGCTAGAAGAGGTGAACTGCATGGAGTCCTTCTTGTGGGACTGCAGGACTTTGGCCAAGTACCAGAGGAAGATCAAGAAGCCTGTGGGGAGAAGAGAGGAACAGTTAATGCAATTAGGAGAATAGAATATAGGCAGCAGCTGGAGAGGGCGGAGGAACTGGGGAGTGGCCAGGAACTGCAGTGGGTCAGGACTTGCTCCCATCATGCCTCCCAGCTGCCAACGTCAGGGAAGGGCCATTGCTTGGTGGCATCTGCTTTGCATGCAGAAGAGCCCAGAATCTGCCCCTGGCATTTCCAGGTAGGGCTGGGAAATGTTGGATAATAGAAACAGCTCTGTGTGCTTCCAGACACTAGGGGGCGATAGAGAATGTGTTGCTTCAACAGACACTTATCTGGTTCGCCCCCTTGTGGTCTGATCTGTTCCTTTTTCCTGCTCCCTCCCCTTCCTCTTCTTACTTCCTTCTCCTCTCTTGCTTCTGCAACAAGCACCATGTGGTCTCTCCGGAAAGGAAGCAGACAACCCTATCTCCTGCCTTCAGATGCCCATCAGAAACCATGGAGTGCTATTGCCAGTCAGTGATGGAGCAAAGATCCGACACAATATAAGACAGCTTCCTGTATTCCTTGCAGATGGGTTGTGCCATAGCTCCATGGCAGAGCACCTGCTTTGCGTGCAGAATGTCCCAGGTTCAAATCCTGGCATCTCCAGGGAGGACTGGAAAAGACTCCTACCTGAAACCCTGGAAAGCTGCAACTAGCCAGCGTGGACAATATTGAACTAAATAGACCAGTGATTCCATTTATGCAACTTCCTATATGGTATGGCCGCCTTTCGATTATTTCTAAATAACTGCACTTCCTCACATCGCTTCCTGTTCGAGGCAGCTCACAAGAAAACATGCGGCTAACTGGAAATGGGAATCGTGTGGGCCAAAGGAGGAATGCTGGTTGTTGCATGGTTGAAGTTCCAGACAAGCAGAACCTGCTGCAGAGGTCGTGGGAAACTTGACTGAAGTCTTCTCACCTCACTCAAAGGAAACTTCCCATCCCACCCTGCAGCCTGGAGGCCTCTCTAGGCCTCTGTAGTCACTTTTGCAACTAGGTATGGACAAATCTGTTAATTTCAGTTTCTCTCAGTTTCTCTGTTTCCTGCTCCAACTTTGAGAATTTCTCCTGTCTTAAATTAGATTTGTCCTAAACTTTGAGAACTTGTTTTTCAAAAGTTTGCATGAAAACCTACGAACCATTTTGCGCACATTTCTCCGAATACATTTATTTTTGTGTGCATTTTTGCCTGCCATTTGAAAGCAATTTTTGTTCTAGAATGCATTTTTAAACATGACGTTCCCTAATATGTGGCTCTTTGCATATATATTTTGACTGGAGGCCTCCACTGCAAAATTCGGAGGTGTGCGAATTTATAAGGATCACTGCGTTTCTGTGCAAAATTCGGTAAGTTGAAATTAGAATGTGAACTGGACGAATTTCTCCCTCATCCCTATCTTCACCTCATTGCCTACGTTTTTTATCTTTATTTTTTTTTTTTCAGTGCTGGAAAAACGATGTAATTAGAGTGAAAAGATCTTTTAAGGAAAAACTCAGCACAAGAAAACAGCGTAATTAGCGTGAAAGAGCCTCACAACGAATGCTAACGGACAACCCTTTTATTACTTCACCACACTTCAAAGCTATGTCGCCTTTTTTCTGAAGAGACGAGAGGAGGGTAAGGCCATGCACTGGCCATGGTAGGCAGCTATAATCTGGATGCCTTCTCCAGCATCAGTAAACAGCTAGCTGGAACTGCCCTCAGAAATAAAATGACAAGGAAGGAAACGCGCAAAGAAAATAGATGAAGTAAAAAGAATGAAAAGGGCCCCAGTCACCTGAAAGGGGCTCTGCTAGGAGCTTGTGCAGGAGGGAATGGACACGGCCAGAGGTCTGAGCAGAAAGCGACCAAAAAGTTAAAAGTAAAACCAGGATGTTAGAACTGGGGTTGAAGACAGACAATAGATGATGCCGATAATAATGATTTAAAAGACTGTTGAAATGGCTTTGTATACACACATTTCCGTTGCCCTATTATCACCTCTAGCCAAACAGATTCTGCAGGTTTTTGAAGCCACTCAAAAGCCTGCAGCACCTGTTTGACCAGAGGCAGCAGTGGGATGAAGGTACACGCCTTGAAAAGCAAGCCTCTTTCAAATCATCCTGAACTCTCTGAACAACGCTCTAGACTGGCCTTTCTAAGGAGGTTTTGGGCTGTTGCAGAGAAAAGAACGGTCTTCTTGTCATGGCTTTGGGTGAGAGGCTAATCTTCACTTCTAATCTGACCTGAAGGAGGTAGGCAAGTGCAAAAAATTAGAAGAGAGGTAAGAGGTTCATCTGTATGACAAACTTGAACCAATAAAATTGCCACGGCTCCTCGGCAAAAAGTAGGAAGGAGGTGAGAGATCACTAACGGGGCAATCCCCTCTCTGCATCGTTGCCGAACTCCCAAAGTGAGGCAGGGTAAGGGACCTTTTGGGGGCTTGGGGCCATTTAGGAATTTGCGCAACTGTTGTGGGCAGCGGAGGCGTGGCAAAGGAGAAGTGACCTGCCCAAAAGACTGAGCAGGAGGCAGAGGTGGGGCTGAGCCTCCAAACCCGAAACAGCTCCTTTGAACCCAGTGTTCAGCACTAGCAGAAAACTCTTTCGCAGCAATCCCAGCTGCCAGCAAGACAATGAGTTAATTTTTAAAAAAACGAAACGAAAAGCAAAGCAGCAGAGGCAGGGCACTTTGGCGGGCACCAAGAAAGCTTTTCGGTGGTGCATTGATGCCCACAGCCACGATGTTGCCTTGAGAGATGACAAATCTAGAACGGGCTTCTTTTGCCGCAAGGAACCTGTTGGTCTAAGATGCTACAAGATTCCTAAAACTGGCTAAAAACAGCCGATCTTCTGGAATTTGTCACAAAACTACATTTCCCAGAGTTCCTAGAGAAACACTGGCCAATGGCCATGCTGGCTGGGGATGATGGGAGTTGTAGTGCAACACATCGTGAGGCCGCCAGGTCGGGGAAGGATGGTTTACTCCAACTTGCAGTCACTCACTACACGCACATTTGTCCCCAGGCTGCTTGAAGTCCTGGGAGAGGGAATCAGGCAGACCCACTGACCTTGGAGAGAGTTGATGATGGTGAAAAGGTAGACTGCCACCAGCTTGAAGGTTCCAGAAGTGAACGAGAAGAAGATCAGCCCCCAAGGGATGCCCAGGACACAACTCAGTCCCAGAAGCATCACGGCGTATTTCCAGTAATTTTCCCGGTGCCTCAGTTTGAGGATCAATCGCACCATTGTGGCCAGCATGAGACTGTTGAAGAAGAGCACCAGGCTTAAAAATCCCAAGTTCAGGTAGTTGTTGATCTCCTTTTTTGTGATCCAGCAGCTGGAAAAGAAGAGAAAAGGTAGGGTTTTGAGGTCTGTGGTACTGAACTGAGGAGTCTCCAAAACATGTTCCATCTACCTTTTGTCCCCGGTTGGGCGAAAGAGGGTGGGACCAGGGTAGAGGGTGGAGCTTTCTGGGGAACCCGGGAGGGCCATATTGGGATCCTCAGAAGGGCTGGATTTGGGCCCCTGGCCAGTGGTTCTGCATCCCCTGGTCTATGGCTAAATGGTGAATGTGGCTGCCTGGATCAACATGGCTATTGGAGGTACTTTGTCCTGCCCCCTATTCAGCCCCCAAGAACTTACATGGTTGCATTGGTGTAGCTCTCAGGGGACTCGTAGACCTTGAAGGAGATGGGTCCGTAGTACGACTGATCAATCACAAAGATCAGAGTGACGATGAACATAGGAAAGCCTGCAGGGAGGGAACAAGCCAGGTTAATGTTTCTACCCCACGTCTTGTTGTGGTCCTTGGAGATCTCTCTTCTCACACAATTTTGTTTAGTTCTAAAGTCTTTATGAATGACTTTCCTACTAAAATAACAAAGAGCCTTGTGGCACCTGAAAGACTTGACAGATTTATTCTGGCATAAGCATTCATCAGTTGCATGAAATGTTAATCTCAAATTGGCAGATTTGTATACACATGCTGGGTGGGGCAGGGAGAGATGTAAACTGTGTAGTTAGAGGTCACTGAAATGCAAGAAGTACAGACAACAATAATTACCTTAACACCTGCCTTGCCATTCATAAAACATAGTTTTATGATATCAGTGTCATGGTGAGCCAATTGGCATATGTAATGTGGTTTTTTTAAAAACAACACCTCCATCCTTATTCAAACCACAGGAAATAAAGTTGAATCTCTACAATTAATCACAAGATTCAACTCTACTTTATCTGGTTTAAATAAAGACAATGTGTGTGCGTGTGTGTGTTTAAACAAAGGACAAAGGAAGGATATCAAAAATGGTAACCCCCTGCAACAGGTGTGGTCCTTTCTACCTCAGAATTCAGCTGTATCTCTAGACCAGGCCTGAGGCTCAGAGACAGCAGCTTGCCTAGGACCAGCTTCTAAGTACGTGACTGAAGCAAGATTTGACTTGGGGGTTTTGTAGCAATCTGTTCACACACTTGGCCAGTACCCTGCACTAGATGCTGCTCCTCTCACAGTGGGTTGTATCAGATGTCGGTCTAACATTGGATGCAACCCCGTGTGCCTTGTTTCTCTCATAGCCCGGTTTTCCAAGGGCCTGGGGTCAAGGCTTCCTGTAGCCCAGCCTTCTGGAGATCTGCTCCATTCCCACCCTCCTCTGGAACTCACCCCAGCCCACGAGGCAGAGCTTGAGGAGGAAGTGTTTGACGTAGGAATGGAAGACTTTGAGCACCAGCTGGTAGAGGCTGTAGCCCTCGATGCCCATCCAGGTCAGGCAGGCGAGCACGCCAAAGTGCAGGAACATGGCGCCAGCTTTACAGGATGTGTCCCCACCACTAGGAGCCAGGGGCACGGCGATGAGGAAGCTCATGTCAAGGAGGAAGATGGCCCAGAGGAGGTTCATGTGGACGTAGACGATGTGGTCTCCCTGCTTCTTCCTGGGGAGGATGGAGAACACGGTAAGAACATCAGAACATCAGCAGAGCCATGCTGGATCAGACCCAAGGGTCTATCTAGCCCAACAGCGGCCAACCAGCTGCCCACGGGAAGCCCACAAGCAGGGCATGAGTGCCACAGCACCCTCCTGCCCATGTCCCCAGCAACCGGTGTACATAGGCATACTGGAGGTAGCATCTAGCCATCAGGACTAGCAGCAACCGATGACATTTCTTTCCAATTCCTGCATGGGATTTGAAAAGCTACAGCCAGCTTGTGCCAGTGGTAATAAATGTTTTGATACTTCTTGCCATACTCTTTGGCATTTAAAGTAGGGGTGTAGAACCTGAAGCCAGGGAGCCAAATCTGGCTCACCTGGGGAACCAAACCTGGGACCTCAGGTTTCCCCAGAGAGCCACGCCCCCTGCCCCCATCCCCTTTCTCCTGACCCGCAAGGGGTTGCTGGTTTTGCAGCATTCGTGTGACTCTTCCCCCATTCCAAAAGGTTGAAATGCTTCTCTTAAGACTTAGTTGCTAGTACTAGGAGCGTTAAACTAAAATATGCCAGTATTTTTGTTACTTTTGTTACCCAACATCTTTGCCTTTGGCCCTGCTAGCTGGGAATTATGGGAGTTGCAGTCCAACACATGCTCTCAGTTGTCTTCTTCCCCACAGTTCTGCCCTCTTTCCCCACTGCTGATTTTTCTGACACCCCATCCCTGCTCCTGCCTAGCAGACCATCCCTCGTAGATCTTCATCACTGGGGTCCAGGAATTCCTTGGATTGCTTCCTCCTTCTGAGCCGCCCTCCCACCCACCCCCGCTACGAAGAGACCTGTTCCAGTTCCGATTCAGAGCAGGAATGCTACCTTGAGCACAGGAAGAAGATGATGGTGAGGAACGAAGCCAGAGCCGAAATGATGCAACCAACGTAAGTGACAATGGTCAGATAACTATGATGGATGCGGTCAACATCTGGGGAGGACACCTAATGGTGGAAGGAAACAGCTTGAGAAAAATAGCGAAGAGAAGGAGAAGGAAAGGGGAGTCTTTTGGGAGCTCGGCAGGCAGGCAGCACTCACCATCAGCACTGCAAAGAAGGTGAGGTGATCGCAAAGGCAGGTCAGGTGGGTTTTTCCACGCACCACTTCACAACCTGACTCATTCCACATGCCGGAGGGGCCAGCTAGGGTGAAAAGGAAAGTCCAGATTAGCGATCAGTGTCATTAAGCAAATGAAATAAACAAGCACATGTACAATGCAGAGGGGTCCGTTGATTCTACTAATGTTGGGATGGCAAGGAGGGACATTTTCAGGGCCAGTTCAAGTTAACTGGAGACCAAAGCCTGGGGTTCCATCCAACACTGTGACGGGAAGGTAAGAATGGTGGGGGACACATAGGAGGGGCCCTTGATGTGCCTTTGTCCTGTGGCACTAACACTGGCTTTGGGATTGGCTGTAGCTCAATGGCAGAGCACCTGCTTTGCATGCAGAAGGTCCCAGGTTCAATCCTCAGCACCACCAGGTGGGAAATATTCCTTCCTGAAATCCTGGAAAGCCGCTGCTACCAGTCAGTGTTGACAACATCAGGCTAGACGGACCAAGCGCCTGACTTAGCAGAAGGCAGCTTCCAATGTTCCCTATGAGTGCCGGAACTCTCACACGTTCAGGGATGTTGGAGAAAGCCATTTGGGGAGTGGAGCTCAATGAGCTTCCTTTGACTCGAACCCATGGCCTTAGGCCCGTTTTTCATGAACCAGCCCAACTTGATCTGCATCAAGTTGGGCCAGTTTGCAGATTTACCATATTTTTTAAAAAAAATGCCCAAAGAAAGATTTGTGCAAATTTTGACTGCAATTTATGTAAGTTGTGCACATTTCACTCACAAAATGCACAAATATTTATTTGTGGGCATTAAAAAAAAATACAGAAGAAGTTCACGGAGGGAAAACCCTTCAGCTTGGTCCACAAATGTAGCTGAGCTGGGTATGCTGTGGAACTCTGTCTAGCCAAAAACAAAACGGAAATGCAGAAACAGTGGGTTGCACTGGGGTAAAAATGGGCCTCCAATTTTGAAAGAAGGAAAGGAAAGGAAAGGAAAGAAGGATTCAGCTATCAGAAATCTGTATAGTCAGTCCCCAGTCTTGTTCACCGTGTGGGAGTGGGGTAGGAGGAGTATTTGATCAGCATTTTATAGCTGTTTTTGTATACTATCAATAAGCAAACATATATGCAGGGAACTTAAAGAAAGGGCCCATGGGCTCCCTTCCGAACCTGCACCTTCACACCCCAGCTTCTTAAGGCTCTTACCCTTGGAGTCCATATCCCAGAACACACACTGAGGAGTCAGATTCCCCTGAAAGAACAAAAATCCAAGGGTGAATTCAATGGATATGATTCTTCCAAACAACAACAGGGAAAGGTCACCATGAAGTGAGAGGTCCTAGCAGTTTTTCCATTTTTATTTTTTCTAAATATACATTGCAACAGGGATAGGCAACACAAGGGAAAAAACACCAGCCTTTTTCTTTCTTTCTTTTTTGCAGCCCTCACTGTCCCACTGCAACTGTGCAATTCAGTGTCGCTGCAGTAAAGAAGAGAAAAGGCAGAGGTTTGCCACCAAGGGGGCTCTTTGGATTGAAAACAAGGCAAGTGGATAGCTGATGCCTTGTTTCCAAGTAAAACTGTGCTCCTGGAAGAGTTCCAGGAATGGGATTTTGCTTGACAACAAAGCATGCGCTCACCGCACACTTCATTCTGAATTTAAAAAATGCCCTTTTTGGTGGCAAAATTCCTGCTTTCAATGATGGTGCCCCCTGGTCCACCAAAATGACCCAACCTCCTATAGATTAATAGAGAATTCAATTCTCTGAGTGTGGATCCTCATGTGGCCAAAACGGCAATAGGTGCACCCAAGAGGGGGGTATTAGCAAGTTCTGCAGAACCCCAACATTTGCAGAAATACAAAAGCAAGCTGGGGGGGAACCTAAATTTAGGCGGGGGACCCAAAAATAGCCCAATGGGTACTGAGCATGCTCAGTGAGCATGGAATGCTCACTTAGTGTTGTGAGAGACAGAATGGAAAAAAGGTGGGCATAATGTAATGGAGTATCTTGAAAAGGGCATGGCTGGCATCCTGAACATGAGTCCTCCATTTTGCAACATTCTCTTGCAGGTAACCCATTTATTTTCTTCTCTTGAAAATAATGTCTCTTCCCATTAGTATTGCTCTTCACAATGCCAGGGTTTATTTTTAGCAGGGGTGGGGAACCACTTTCAGCTTGAGGGCCGGATTGAATTTTGAAGAACTTTCAGGACCTACATTCCATTGGTGGGCTGGGCTAAAGGTGAAGGGGGCTGGGTCAAAAGAACCAGAAAACCACCATATTTTAGCTTAAACCTCCACCCAACACTTGATAGTTGGGGGAAAGACAGAGGCAAGGCCAGTGGGGCTGGGCTTGGTCCACAGATCTGCAGTTTCCCACAACTGACGTATAAGAACAAGCAGCTACAGAATAATCACAGGGAAATGGCACCAAGCGGTGATTTTTCTTGTGTGGGAAAAAAGCGACCAGAAAAATATTCTCAGAAATCAGCACTTGATTGTTCAAACAATGCTGCCTAAAATGATTAGTTCTTAAAAAGAAACGGCCCTGCTTTAAGGAGAACGTGGCCACAATAGACTCCATGATCATCTGAACGGAACAAAGGCTTTATTAGTCCTACCAGGAGATGGTTGTGTCGGAAAGTGATGGCCACACGCTGGTCCTTGGGCAGGTCATGGACTGAACGGTTCCGCACAGAGATCCCAATCACCTTGCCTCCAAGGATCTGGCTAGAATCTTGGGCCTGCAAGAAGAGAAGGTGGGACCATTTGAGACCAAGAAGAACCCACAATTCTTTGCAGTCGGTTTTATATAATAAACACCCCTTAGCATTTATAGAACTTTACAGTGCAAATCAATGCACTCTGCGTACATTTTTCACAGATACACGTTTCTGCTTCATATTTGGGCTGGTTTGGACAGGTAGTTTGGTCTCCCATCACATCCGGCTTGACTCACTCATCCATCCAACGAACTCTGCTCTGCCAGTCCCTTTGGACGGCAGGGAACCTTTAAGGTGGTTGTTTCTGGTTGTGGTGAGGCATGACCCAGGGGATGGGTGCAAAACTCCAAGGGGAATTTGAGAATAAAGACTCCTACCTCCACATACGAGGGATGACCAAAATGACTCTTCAGATCACCCCTTGCCCTATCACTCCAGCTCTGTTTCTGAAGCACACAGAGCTGGCCTTTTGTTTGAATAACTGGCTACAGCACAATACTGCCAGATACACATACCCTTGGTTATAGGATGGCAGTTCACAAGGTCCAAATCCAAACATGCTTCAGCCAGGGATATCAGAGGAATCTGTTTTAGGGGTGATGCTCAATGAGCTTTCCTTGGTCCATGCCTCTACGGACTTCAGCTTGTTTTCCGCTACAGAGTTTGACTCAATCTGCCTTGAGTTGGACAGTTCTCGGATTTTCTGCATTTTAAAAAATTCGCGCGAATAGAGATTGGCGCAAATTGCAGCCACAACTTGAGCCAATTAGGGAAACTGCAACTGAAATTTGCACAAATTACACAATTTGCAGCTGCAATTTATGTAAATCTCTATTTCAGCAAATTGGGGGAGGGGGGAAGTTCCTGGATTTCAAGTAAAACCCACAGCTCAGCCCACAAATGCGAGCCGAGCTGGTCCCGCCATGGAACTCCATCAAGCCAAGCAAGAAATGGATTTCCTGGTGACGGGTACACCTAGCCTGAGCTCATATCAACGGTCTGAAGAGCCACCTTGGCAGACTCCCAACGCCCTATTCGTACTGGACTTGCATGACTCGCACCCTCCGATTTGGCTATTCCCACAGTTGTGGTGTCAGGTTTGAGGGCGCCCTGGATAAGGGGCCCAGCGGGAGGCACCCACATTGCCTTGGCTGCTCTCCCCATTCCTGCTGCCCCTATGGTTCTGCGGCCCCATTTTCTCTCTCCAGGACCCTGGTTCTGCTTGGCTGCTTGCCTCGCTTTCTTGGTGGCCACACTCACCTCCAGGGGGTAGTATTTTGACAGCAGCAGCAGCAGTGCAGTTGAGCAGGTCCCATTACGAAAACGGCGCAGACAGGAAGTGGAAACCACGCTATGTCATCATGCGGCATACAGGTTTCTCTCCCGCTTCCTGTCAGCATCATTTGCAAAATGGGCAGCAGCTGTTCACCTGGGCTGCTGCGCTCATCTGCAGCTGTGAGATCATGAAAACTACCAGCTGGAGCCACAGGGATGGTTTTTAAAGCGCATCTCCGCCTTTGCCTTTTTAAGATCCAAGTGACGACGTGGCTGAGAGATCGTCAGCTACAGCAGCCTAGGCAAACACCCATAGGTGTACACAGCACATTTCATGAGGGTGTGCACCCAGGGTTTTTTTTTAAAAGGCAAACATTTATTGAATACTCAGTCATAAAGGACATTATTTTTATTCATTTGTTTATTAAACACTGTAGGCACGGATGCTCTACTCTGCATTCAGCTTGACTGACCATGGGAGGGCCGTTGCAGGGGAGGGGAGGGGAATGAGGAGATGCTGCTCAAGCCCCAGCCTTGGTGGGGCTTTGGGGTGAGGAGGGGCTTACAAGGCGTCATTAGCCTTCGGGGCCCCTCCTCCTGGCCTCTTTGAAGCGCAGCACCTGACAGTGAGGCTCCCAGCGGAGCGATTCCTTTTTGCTCCTGCTGCTGGGAGGGCAGCCAGAGGACCATTCCTGCTGTGTCTGGACCCCCCTCAGTGGCCCCCTCAATTCACTGCTTATTGCTTGAGACATTAGGGTGTGCCTGGGCACACCTGGCACACCCCTTGTGCGCACCTATAGCTGAGACATGGACATGGGCCTCGAAGTTGCATCTAGCAGCGCCCTTGCTTTGCCATACAAATATGGTCTTTTCCCATGCAAATATGTCTAACCTACAGGTGCTCTTTGTTTCCTCCCAAGCTTGCTACCTTAACCTAGGCTGAAGCCTTTGGTGCGGCAGAACACTCTGAAGACCGGCCGTGTCCCTGGACTCCGGCCTCTTTGCTGCTTCTGCTGTTGTCCAAAATGCACTTCTGGAACGGGGATAAGATAATGCACCACTTTATTGGACCTAACCTGCCAGTGCTTCCATCAAAGTGGACTTGATCCAGTTGCCTCCACACAGGTCCCCTAACACAGGGGAGACTAGATCCCCAGATATTTTGCACTACAACTCCCAGCATCCCTGCCCATTGGCCATGCTGGCAGTGGCCTTGAGGCGTTCACATCCAAAACACCTGGAGATTTGCCTTCTGCCCCACCCCTGCCTTAACCCCCATTAAGAGGACATCAAGCCATCTGGTCCCAAGCATCAAAGGCAAAAACACCCCTTGCAATTTGAGTCTCTTTCTTCTGGCAGAAGCAGAACCTGGGAGCTTCGTGTCGAGACCAGAGTTTGCTGAAATGCATCTGAACTTTCTGCAACTGTGGAATTTATCCCTGGCTCAAAATACATTTCAGTTTATGCCCTGAAGCAGATGGGGAGTTGAAGCAGACAGGTGTTACCTGGCTCAGTTTTCAATTCAAGTAACCCTTTATTAGCAGGATAAACCTGGCCCCATCTAGTCAGGGATGGAGCCCAGGTCTTCCAACGCTCCAAGGCAGGCAGAGAAAAAGCATTTGTGTGCACCGCCTGCCCCCATTCCTCCTTGGGGCCCTTTGCACATGCTCTTTTTCCACCTGCCATGGGGCAAAATGAGAAGCCTGCTGGCCATGGCATACAAGGAAGGAAAATGGACCAGGGGACCAGGGGAAGGAGGGAGTTAAAGGAGCAGCCCCTCATCTTCTCTTTGAGACTCTAAGCACCTAAAACAGAGGTGCAGAAGAGGCCTACAGGCCAAATCTAGCTCTCTGGAGTTCCCCATAAGGCCACACCCCCTTTCCCTGTCTCCACCTCCCCCCGACTACCCATCATTTGGTGGCTTCCCAGCAGTGATGCAGTTTTTTCTCCTATTTAGGGTGACCATATGGAAAGGAGGAGAGGGCTCCTGTATTTTTAACAGTTGTATAGAAAAGGGAATTTCAGCAGGTGTCCTTTGTATGCATGCAGCACCTGGTGAAATCCCCTCTTCATCACAACAGTTAAAGCTGCAGGAGACTCTGCCCTCTTTTGTATCTAGTCAAGAGGACAGGACTTCTGCAGCTTTAACTGTTGCGATGAGGAGGGAACTTCACTAGGTGCTGCACACCTACAAATGACACCTGCTGAAATTCCCTTTTCTATACACGAGTTAAAGATACAGGAGCCCTGTGTCCTCCTTTCCATAAGGTCACCCTACTCTCATTCTAAAAAAGTTGAAATGCCTTTCCTAAGACTTAGTGATTAGCAATAAGAGCTTTAAGCTCAAACAGGCTGGTGTCTTGGGCCCTGCCTCTTTTGCCCAGGGAAACCCGGAGGGCCAGATTTGGCCCCCGAGGCCGAGGTTCTCCACCCCTGCCTTTGAGCTATTATTCAAATGAAAAGATGGCCGGTTTCCTATGCCCCTTGCCACATACACCTTCTTAATAAGTTGCTGTTCTTTGAAGCATCCGGTGCCAAATCAATTCGAGAAGCATCTCAGGATGCTAAAATAAACACTTGATTTGGGCTTCTTATAAATATAATCTTTGTTCTAGAATCCTGAGACGTTTCTCTCCGTCTTTGGGTCTATTTTAGATGCTCCCCTACTTTTGCACTGAATCAATCAGCTCTGAAGGTGGCACAGGTCTCTTTGCCTTCCAAACAGGAAGGCAGATGAGCACCATGGGCATCATCAGGGGAAACGCGCGCAGCCTTTGATCCACATCGTTACCTGGAAGAGGGTCTGGCTGGTGACCGCCATCAGCACGGCCCTCATTGTGCCACTGCGGCGCTCGCGTTGGGGCTTTGAGGGATCTGCAAAGATGAACTTGGGCAGAGTCACTTCAAAGCCACGGACCTCTTCATCCTCCTGCAAAAAGGGATTTCAGAGGGGTAACAAAGGTATTTCAAAGACAGATACCAACGTCAAATTCCTGAAGTACAATTCATTAAGAAATTCAACTCTATTTTCTGCGGTTTAAATAAGGACAAAGGTGTTCTTGTTTTATCGAACTGCATACATCTATTGGCTCATCATTGCAATGATGTCGGTGCTATCACCCAACAAAGTTTCATGAAAGGCAACCGTCCAGATAATAATCACTGTCTGTACTTCCCTGCATTTCAGTTTTAAACTTCAATATGTTAATCGGTTGGTTTATCATTGCAATGATGACTGTGCCGTTGCCCAACAGCATCTTGTCAATGCAAATGTTCAGGAATTAGCGCTGTCTGTACTTTGTCGCATTTCAGTTCCCTCTGGCAACACTGCTTGCATCTCTCCCCCACTCTATGTGAATATAGATCAGCCAGTTTGAGATTTGACTACCTGCATCTGATGATGTGGGCAGCATCCAGAAACATTTATGCCAGAATAAATAAAATTGTTAAGTCTTTAAAATGCCACAAGACTCTTTGTTGCTTTTGCTAAGGATGAATTGAGCATTTACAGAATGGGTCATTCCATGCCAATTTCGCTCCCACGTCTTCCTCCCTACTCACCTCCAGTGGCAACCAGATGGGTAGGTCATGAGTATTCTGGGATGGGACATTCCAGATGCTTGCCTGCAGCAATGCTCCCTCCCCAAAACGCTTGCTGTTTCCTTTGAACTCCACCTTTCCCAGCGTTGACTCCAAATGCTTGAGATGCCTGTTGAGAAAGGGGGAAATTGAGTGCAACTGGAGCTGCTTCCTGGGTCATCCGATGTATCCAAGCAGCAGGCTGGGAATCCTCCGGCCTTTATTAGCCCAACGGTGGACCCGGTGCTGAAGACTGTGGCAGAAGCCACCATTAGGCTTAAAAACAGTTTTGCTCTCAAGCACCTGTTTGAGTCCAGGAGTCTCATGGACTCCCCCACGTCCGCCCCCCACTGGACCCATCAGGCGCATGCGGTGCAAGCACAGACCTGTGCTTGAGCACTCATGAGGCCCCAAGAAGCGTTTGGCAGCTCTCCGTTCTCGTTGCCAAGGTGGTGCCTTTCTCTCTGCTGATTCAATGGCGGTTGCAAAGGCTCCATTAACGTAAGAGTAAAGGCGGGGATGGAGCATTCTTGCCTTTCCTCTTGCGTCGATGGGGCCTTTACGGCCACCATTGACGAAACAGGGGGAAGTGAGACATTTCGGCAGTGAGTGCAGACAGCTGCTGAGCACTCCTGGGGCTGAGCCACGCCTCAAAAGAAGCTCACGCCACCCGAAAAGCAGGGGCAGAAGTCTGACGAGTCAGATGCAGGTGAGTTTGCCCACTCCTACAAGACACCTCTGTAAATGCTGATGTCAAAGAGTCCAGGGATGTTTTCTGAACATTTGCCTTCCCTGACCTGGTGCCCATCTGGAAACCCCGTAAGATTTTGTATATGAGGCGGGACGATTGCGGAATAAAAGCCTTGTCCAGACACAGCCTGAGATCCTTTTCACTGGAAATGCCAAAGGCCGAACACAAGGTCGTCTTCACACAATGCAAGCCGGTGCTGTACTGTTGAGCAATGGTCTCTCCCCAGTTTGTGCAGTGATGGGGGTCTTGTGCGTGTGTTTGCAGTGTGGGGTGAGGGCCTTTCCCCCTGGAGTGGCACTTCCTCTGTGTGTGTGCAGATGTGCAGATGTGCGCATGTGCATGTTTGTTTGATAGGATCACCCGCAAATCAATTTCCCCCCAGTTTGGGGAAATAAGTTTGGCAGTACAAATCAACGTTAGAGGAGCGATTTATGAACTGATTTGGGGGAATCAATTGGTTTGCCTCCTCTGAAATGGATATTCTGTTGGAGCAGAAAACTGTGGGTTTGACGGAGTGGTTTTCACTTTGGGGGAGCTAAAACCCTATCCCTGGTTTATTGTCAAATGCTGGGGCAAGTTACTTGTTCCTTAGCTTTACTAGTTTACCTTCTGTGAAATGGGTGTTTTGACGCAGCAATGCATTTTGTGGTTGGACACCCCACCCCGCGGCAACCATTTTGTGACTGAGCTCCCTATAGTAGCCATTTTGTGAATGTGCTCATGACACCTCCTCAAACTTTCAAATATGCACAAAGGCCTAAAAAGACTAATGACCCCCTGGGCTAAGCAGCAATAAGAGCACAGCCTGGCCTGCAGACACTCACACGAATGGGCTTCCCCGCTTGACGATCCGTCTTGGCATGGGGGCCCTCATCTCAGTTTCCAAGCTCTTTAGCTTTTCTTCTGTGTTTCTGAATTCTTTTTCTGCCTCACTGACTTGGAGAGATGTTCTTTGTTTTCCAGAAGCTATCATGCAAAGCAAGAAAGAAAGCAAAAGAAAATCGCATCATTGACTACCAGCTGGTCCTCTTGATGGGTTACAGTCAGGGCAACTTGACTCCTCCGGGGCCTCCAGAAAGTGCATAGTTCCCCTGGGCATGCTAATGGCGGCTGCACTTTACCATCCTTTTAAAAGCATGGGGGAGGGGGGGAAGCAGAGGCGGCCCTGGAAACATTAGGGTGTGCCTTAGCACACCTGGCACACACCCTGTGCACATGCCTATGACGCAGGGCTACCCTTGAAAAGCATCAAGAACCTTCATTTGGTGCAAAATGCAGCTGTGAGGCTGCTAACTGGCACATGGTACCAAAAGAGCTGCACTGGTTGCCAATGGTTTTCCAGGCTCAATTCACAGTTGGTTTTAACCTTTAAAGCTCTGAATGGCTTAGGCCTGGCTATTTGAGGGACCACCTATCTCGATTTTAACATGCCCAAGTATTAAGATCTGCAGGAAAGGCCCTTTATGAAGATCCTTTTGCTCACTTATCGGGCTCGTTTATCGGGCATGTGGGAAATGGCTTTCTCCTGCACTGCTTCCAAATTCTCCCCCTTTGGGGTTGTGACTGATCTCCACTCCCTCTGCATTCAGAAGGAGGTCAAGACACATTTTAATGTAGCTTAAAAAAGGGGTTTTAAGGTCGTTTTCAAAATTTTACTATGCTTTTATTCCATCCTTGTTTTATTTTCTGACTTTTCTGTAAACCACCTTGGTCAGCTTCAGAAAGACGGTACAAAAATGACACAAATAGATACAGCAGAGGGATTGCTGAACAGGTAAAGGATGGACATATAACTTGGCTTGCTCATTTGAGTCACCCACAGCTGCATACCAGCTCCGTTCTTGAGATCCGCTGAACTCTGCCATAAAGTTGATGGATGTGGCACAGAGGGGAAGAGCTGTCTTTCAGCAATGGGGCTGAACTAGATGGCCTTTGAGTTCGTTTCCACAATTCTGTATTCCAAAATAATCAAACTTACCTGTGAAGGAGAACTCATAGGCAGATGAATTGGGAAGGGATTGGTTGTGGAAGCCCTTGTCAAAGGCATAGGAGACATTGTAAAGCCGATGAACACCTTTTTGGTTGGCTTTTGCAGTTAGATTGGGAGAGAAGAGGGGATAATTAGCCTGTTTACTCAGGGTGTAATTGTTGGTGATCCCATAGCTGAGCATGAAAATGTCATCATCCTGAAACCAGTAAACACAGAACCGATAAACCCCCGGATGATCTGGCAGAGTCAGGATGCTGCTCTGATGTTCTGGTGGGAATGGGGCGCTTATATTCAGTCCATGTGCAGTGTTTACAATACTGATGTGCTGGTCCTGGATTTTGTAATGGATGTGTCCTTTTTCTGTTTGCCTCCTGTCAGCACAAAACCTGAAGTCTTCTTCATGTCTGTTGACCCCACAAATACCTGTATTGCATACATGCCAAAAACAAAACATGGAATCAGGACCTGGAGGAACACTCTGTGATCCAGAAAATTTTGCACTGATTGCATACATTATTAAAATAGAGATGTTCTGTTCTCAAGGAAAGCTGAGGAGATTCTTAATTACAACATTAGCACTCTTAAGCCCTTTCTACACCTTAGAGGGAGGGAGGGGGGAGGATCGAGGATTTACCTGCTTCCGCAATCCCCCCCAGCGTCCAAATGGAAGCATAACGTCACGGAAGGGAAGACAGACGCCGCGCCGTCCCACCCACCATTTTTTAGAAAAGAAACCACAGATGGGAACGCAATTGCATTCCCCTGGAAATGTAAGTTTACAAAAATGTTTTTTGAGTCCTGATCTTGCTCCCCCACCCACCCCAATGCCCCTGCACTCCCCCGGGACCAGCTCCTTCCATCTTCCATCTTCCTGACTCCCACTACTCACGGGGAGGAGGGAAGAAGCCGGGACAGGCGCTCACACCACCTGCGATCCTAGGGATCGTCCCAGGACCTCAGGGAAAATCGGGATAACCGAGGTCTCAGTTATCCCAGGAAAATGGAGGGGTCATCCCTGCCTGCTTCCAGGATCCCGTGCGTCATTTGGATTCACACAGACGAGCCTGGGAAAAATCCCCCATGTAGACATGGCATTAGTTACACTGATACAACAGTCAGCACTTTAGTTATGTTGTTACACCAATCAGCACTCTGGAGAGATCTTTCTACATTGAACATTAGCAATGAAGAGCCCTAGGAGGAAGCCCTAGTGCAGGGGAAGCCAACTTAATGTCCTCCCGGTGTTGTTGCAGTACAAGTCCCTTAACCCCTGATGGAAGTCGTACTCCAACACATCTGGAGGGCATTGAGTTATGGAATCATCTGGAGGGAGAAGTGGGTAATAAATAAATGTATTATTATTATTATTATTATTATTATTATTATTACTTGTGTGTACAGTAGTAAAGGATGGAAGCCATTTTATTGCAGAAGACAAAGGGTGCAACAGTCTATTCTGAACAGAGGTAATGAAACGCTTCACGTTACCTTGGAGCCCAAAAAGGAGAGGCAGTAGGAAGAACAGCATCTTGGGTACTTTGCTCGAGCCTGGGTATTCTGCAGAGAGTTTACTTTGCAATCGAGGTTTTATTCAGGCAGCAGGAATCCCCAAGCGTCTGTCCACAACCCCATGAATGCTCATCTCTTCTTCAGCGCAGCAGATATGGATGGAAGCTAAAATCCCATCATCCTGTTTCTGCAGAAGATAAGAAACGGTTGTCGGGAATTAGTGGCCCTGGAATTACTTCCATACATTTAAAGTGTGTTCCTGAGAGTTTCGTGGAACAATCCAGTCTAAGTTAAGCACTTATTCATTTAACTATTAACTGTTTGTAATCTTCCCAGAGAACGCATGTTATTGGGCGGCTTAAAAATGGAAGAAATCAACACAACATTAATCTTCACTGATTTCTCTGGAAGGGATTAATGCCATGATTGAGGAAGGGATGTGGCTAGATAATGGGGGTGTGGGTGCAATGAATATGGGGGATTTACACATATTTTATTTATTTCGTCTGCTTCTATACCGTCCTTCGGTCAGGGTGGTTCACGGTAAAACAACCAGCAATACGCTCAATGCAATACCGCAAATCAATCATAGTCAGAGGGATGGATGTCAGACAAATCCACAATGGAACCAAGTAAATTTGGATTTTTATGAAAATGACCTGTAGATTCCATAGACTTGTGGACAATTTTTCTAACTCTCCAGAATTTTGAGCAAATTTAGCAATAGAAAACCATGCCAAAAAAAAAAAAAAAAAAAAAGCCCAAAAATGTGCATTTCCCTCATAGGCTAACGCGTAAAAATGCACGTTTTGAAGGGATTTGCACATTTTTGCATGTGCAAATTTGTGCAAGTGCAAATTTGTGCGAATCTGATTCCATCAATAAAAGGATGTCAGAACAAAAAGGTGCCTGAGAATCCATGAAACCAAAAGAATTGGATTCTACACAATCCCTATAACTAAACCAGGAATAAAAGCTGCAATCAAAATACGTTAAGACAGAGAAGTTAACAATAATTGTATAGCTGTATTGCTATGACTCATAATCAATGAAGTTAAATACAAGAACTGCATTTAATATTATTTATTTATTTATTTATTACATATTTATACTGCCCAACAGCCAAGGCTCTCTGGGCAGCTCACAATTTAAACAATTAAAACCACAATATACAAAGATAGAATTTAAAACTTTTTTTAAAAAAAAACCTAAAATGTCATATAAAACCAGGAAAAATTATAACCCAGGGAAGGCTTGCCTAAAAAGATGTGTTTTCAGGAGGTGTTTGAAAGATGTGTTTTCTGACTCCCGAACCGCCGAGGGAGAGATTCCCAGAGAGTGATGCCTCCAGACGAGGTCTTTCCAGTGCCATCCATCATCCTGCCTCATTCACAGAATTTATGGGTTCGGGGTCCAACCAGCATCATGATCCACTCGTTTTCCCACTGTCTCTTCCATCTTTTCTCTTAGAGAGCCAGTGAGGTAGAGTGGTTAGAGCGTTGGACTAGGATCGGGAGATCCGAGTTCTAGTCCCCACTTGAGCCATGAAACTCACTGGGCCAGTCACTTACTCTCAGTCTAGCCTACCTCAAGAGGTTACTGTGAGGATGAAATGGAGAGAAGGAGGGTCATGTAAGCCACTTTGGTTTCCTTGCAAGAGTAAAAAGTGGGATAGAAATGCAATAATAAAAAATTAAATAAATATCGCAGGAAATCTGCTAGGAAAGAAAAGGCGGGAGAGCCCCACAACACTTTCTAACGGTTATCGCTAGGACTCCTCCTCTCTCTCTCTCTCTCTCTCTCTCTCTCTCCCATCTTAGCCCAAAGGCAGAAAGAGTAGGGAAGCCAGCGTTTCCCAAACTTGTGTGACAAGGCTCCCCTCCCAAATTAAAACTGGAGGCTCACATTACTTCTCACCCCATGAAAGATGATAGGCATCCCAATCAGCAGCCAGACCAATGTGCAGGCACCCTTCTTAAAACTGCAGGACAGAGAGGTCCATATTGCATCCTGCCCTCCCCTTTATCCTACTGACCAGGGTTCAGGGATGGGAGTGCTTTCTGGGGATGCTTCCGGGATACCCCTGTATGTGTCAGCTGCAGCACAGCTTATGTCAGGGAATCCCAGTGCGGCCTCACTCCCTTCCACCCAAAGTCAACAATACCCATCTCCTGGCAGAGTGGGCGCAGCAATCAACAGTGTGGCAGCTAGATACTTTTAGAGCAGGGGCGTTGAGCCTCCTTTAGCTCGCAGGCCAGATTCCATTTCAGAGAAGCTCTAGGGGCCACATTCCAGTGGTGGGCAGGGCCAAAGGCAAAAGGGGCGGGACCCAAAATACCAGCATATTTTGGCTTAACCCTCTTGCTGCCAGTAACTTAGGAGAGATATTTTGACTTTTTAGAATGTGGGGAAAACTGCACCAAATGATCGGGGAGTGAAGGGGTGTGGCCTTCTGGGAAACCTCAGAGGTTCAGGACCCCAGAGGGCTCAATTCGGACCCAAATTGGCCCCCTTTGACCAGAAGTTTTGCATCCCTGTTTTAGACTCTGGACTTAACTGTCTTATGGAGGGGACCCTTTAGATGGCCATGTCTGTTTGCCAACCCTGGTTTAAATTAAAGAAAGAAATCCTCTGAGCATGTGCAGTTTTGCATATGAAACTCATTGGAATCATAGCCCCATCATGACTGAAAAAAATTAAATGGGAATGTGCTTCTGCTGCCCAGATGCTACACACATTGGCTGAATTCGGACACCACGTCTAACAACTGTGGGTTGTTGACACAACAACCCGTTGAGTTGTTAAACGTGTCATCTGAAT
The DNA here is from genome assembly GCA_029215795.1 of Anniella stebbinsi. Classification (NCBI taxonomy): domain Eukaryota; kingdom Metazoa; phylum Chordata; class Lepidosauria; order Squamata; family Anniellidae; genus Anniella; species Anniella stebbinsi. The sequence goes on from JARDYH010000007.1 coordinate 30,481,976, forward strand.
GTAGCCACACAACGGAGCAACAACCCACAGTGGGTAAAGTTGCCAAATTCAAAAACTGAGAGCAACAACACACTTGCAAATTGTTAGGTGAATTGTCAATTGACAAACGTGTCATCCGAATTGGTGCATTGTTGAAAGAACAATGGTGAGTTGTTGAGCAAGGAAGATCAGAGAGACGAGCGTCAAGAGAGGCAGAAAGTGGGCGGCCGCTCAAGCATGTTCGCAACAGAGACCCGGATTCGCCGCCATAGCAACCAGGACGCTCGCCTCCCCCACCAGGCAGCCGGCACGAAGCTCAACAAGGGGCCTCCTCCTGCCAGCACTTACGCAGGGTGCCCAGCCAGCTACCCAAACGGACAGGGAAGAGTACCAGAAGGGCACTACAGCAAAGGGGGGGAGGGGGAGATGGAATAAGCAACAACCCCAGGCACCCTGGAGCACGGGGCAGCCCCCCCACACCAAGAGGGAGAACAACACCCCATCCAGAGTAGACCCCCACTGCACCACCACCTCCACCCTCGCATCACCCAGAAGGACGAGGGTAGGGGAAGCAGCGACCAGAGAGCCCCCCCTCATCTGCCTAACACGGCTGGACAGCGAGCCATTGCCGGTCCCCGAGAATCCCGTTGGGGAGCGTCGTGCCCATGCAGAGGCGTCTCGGATGTGTGAAAGCATCAGTGCCTGGATCTGGCTGCGCTACCCCCACCCCCTGTGAGCGTTGGCTGTGGAGTCCCATCTCTGGACTGGCATCCCTCCCTGGCATGCCGCCCCTCTCCACCTCATCCCCTTGGCACGTTCTGTGCTTGGCTCCCTGGGGGTGTGGCGTTGGCCATCCCCTCTTCACCGCTGTGCCTTCCAGCCTCCTCCTCCCTTCCTAGGGCAACTGTCCTGTCCGTAGGTTCTGCCCTGGCATAGTGGTGCCCATGTGCTTTATTGCCCATGTCTTGTCTCCCTGCTGAATAAAGTTTTCTACGCCACCCCACTCTTGACTTCTTTCCTGTGTGTGTGCAGAAGATGCTCTAGGAGGGAGGTGGGGGGAGGGGTTGGGGGCTGGGGCGTGGGTGCCAACGTTGGAATTGCAGTGCTGGGCGTGGGGTGCGAATGTTGTATTGGTGCTGCCGTTCCTCCTGGCTGCCTCTTCATCTGAGGCTGCTGAGTTCCGCCCACTGACTGAGGCAGCCAATGGGGTTTGGGAGGCATGTCCTGCATCGGCTTCAATGGCGGCGCCCATGGTTTTCGGCCGCAGTGTGTTCTGGGATACCTGCTGGAGGACTAACGGAGTTTGGTAAGCGGGGAAAATGGCGGCCAAGCTGTCAGTCAGAGCCGAGTAGGCTATTTGCAACCAGGGTGGTTGCTGGTTCCTTGCAGCTGCTGCAGCGTGTTGTCTGTAGATCACCACCTTTTTCACCCACCGTCAGTAGGTAATTCAACAACCGTTGCTCAGCGTGTTGTCCGAATTGAGCCATTGACTTGGGAATAAGCACCATTTGGTTATAGAAAGGGATAACGTAGTTTGGAAGTAGAAATAATAAAATGAACATCTGTATCCATGCACATGCCTGGTAGTCCAGCACCTGAAGGTAACATCTTCTTGAAAACGGTGCCATGGTGTGCACCATTATCCCTGGTGGGTCCCAGCAAGCCCATGCTGGTCCAGTTGCTGATGCCAGGCCGGGTGGCCCCTGCCCCACCACCTGCTGCTCTCTGGGTGGTCATTAACACCCCAACTCAGGGTTTGGGGCCCTGGACTTCAGCTCGAAGGTTAAGAACATAAGAAGAGCCATGCTGGATCAGACTGAGGGTCCATCCTGTCCAGCACTCTGTTCACACAGTGGCCAGTGGACATGGCGCAACAGCCCCCTCCCATCCATGTTCCCCAGCAACTGGTGCACACAGGCTTACTGCCTCTGGTACTGGAGGCAGCACAGAGCCTTCAGGACTTGCAGCCAAGGATAGCCTTCTCCACCAGGAATTTATCCACCCCATCCAGCCATCACTACATCTTGTGGTAGTGAATTCAATTGTTTAACTCTGGAGGAAGCACATAACCATCAGGGCTAGTAGCCATTGATAGCCTCAACCCCCCTTTTAAAGCCATCCAAATTGGTGGCCATCCCTACATCTTGATGCACCACCAGTGGTCAAGGCTGCGCAGGGCCTCCATGCTCCGAGATGCATAGAGTGATACATGCACCCAACAGGGTGCGTCATTGTTTCAAGACAGCCTTCAACTCCCCGCTACATGGCACCTGCCCCAGCAGTACAAGCTCAAAGGCCTGGTGTAGCTTGGAAACAACAGCAGCCTGTGGTTAAAACCGAGCTATTTGTTTAACACACATAAAAAATTAAAAAAAAACAAAACCCAGAGCTACATAGTACATCCACCAACCAGAAAGACCCTGGCAAGAGCTTTACGGAAATCAACGGCCTCTTTTAGAAAAACCAAAAGAGCCATTTTTCTGGTTTCTATCTGAACCAATCTTGCAAGGCAGTGTAGAATTGAAACACTGATGCAATGGAAATATACAGGAGGAGGAGGAGGAGGAGGAGGAGGGGGAGGAGGAGGCACAGAGAATCTGAGGAAGGCCAAAAGCAGGGAATGAGGAGGAGCTGTTTCATTTCAATCACTTTTACTCACCTTTCAGCCCTTTTCTGGAGTGCACAAGCAGTCTTGGCAAGCAAGCAACAAAATCACTCCAATACTAGTTCAAGTTCATATCAAAGCCCTATTCAGGCATTCTCAAACTATGTTGTTTAAACCCATGAGGAGGCGGAGGAGTCCCACCCCCTTGCCATCCTATATGCATGGAGAGTGACTGTCTGAAGCAGAGAACCTCCTCTGCCAGGGAGTGGAGGCTCTCCACGCAATCCGGCACCCTGATTATCCAGGAATCTGGAGATCATGGGGAGACCCCATGGACAGAGGAGGCTCTCCACTTCAGACAGTCTCCCTCCCCACATACAGGGCAACAATAACCATGAAAGGGGGTGGGGATGGAGCTCTCCCCCTCGTGTGAGTGAGCAATTCACTTTCAGAATGCCTGAATAGGGCTGTAGGGTGAGTGATCATCTAAATCAAATGAGCTCAGCAAAGCCAAGCAGTGATAAGACCAGGGGCAGATCCTGGATTTCGTTTCCTTCCGGCAAGAGAGAGAACTGGAAACTTATGGTGCCCCTAAAGTAGGTGCTTTATTGACAAATGTACAAGGAGGGTGTAAGTGGAGGCAAACAGGTACTGTGACAAGGCAGATCCCTGGAGAAGAACTGGGGAGCCCTCAAGGGTGCACCCCCCAGCTTCAGCCAACTCCAGCTGGAACTCTCATCTTGAACCTTCAACCCAGGGGCATATGAATTCAGGAAGTTCCCCTGGAGGCCAGTTCTGCCCATCCGTGCGAATCCTGATTATTCCCCCATCATCGCCAAATGAGGGGCTGCCCTGCACAGAGTTTTTGTACAATGCATCTCCATGTGGGCTATGTCACCCATCCTGGACACCCCAAGATTGCTCCAGTTCGGATTGCAGACAACCAGAGTTTTGAGGAAGAACCCTGAAGCGTGTGCACTCTGTGGGGCCATGATAAATAGTTGTAGTTGGAGCACAGCAAACGGTGCTAAGAGAGTGAGACCCGGTTCCTTCCTAACAAAACATCCAGCTTCCTGTGAGAAATAACCTTTCAGGAATGCAGGGGAAATAGAATGTAGCCAACAGTTGAGACTTCTCAAGGTTGCTGTATTCATCCGAGAGCAGATAACTGCCCAATTATTTCTCTATCCCTGAGGAGGAGCCGCACAATCAGCTCTTCAAGAGGTCAGATTGGGTAAAACATTCCTTTCTTTCTTTTTAACCCATAACAACAAAACGGTGATCTAATGCTTACAACCCAACCCTCTGGACATGCCACTGCTGGTCTCCCCATGCTGGGTTCACATGGAAGATGTGGAGAGAAATAAACTCAGTTCCTTCATTTTAGGAGTGCAGAATGTCAGGACCAGGGGGTGGGGGGCAAATCTGCCCCATCTGGGGTCCTTTTTAGGCCTTCTAGGGTTCCCAAAAGGCCACACCTCCTTCCCCTGGCCCAACCTCCTTTCCCACAACCACCCATCATTTGAGGTTTTCCTGGCTTTGGTGCAGACTTTTCCCCATTCTAAAAGATTGAACTGCCTCTCCTAAGGCTTTAGTTCCTGTTGGTACGAGCTTGAAACTAAAATAGCCTGATCTTTTTGGTAAAAAAAAAGTGGGCCATGCCCCCTTTGCCCTTGACCCCACCCACCACTGGATGGTGTCCCCCAAGAGTAGGGTGACCATATGGAAAGGAGGACAGGTCTCCTGTGTCTTTAACAGTTGTATTGAAAAGGAAATTTTAGCAGGTGTCATTTGTGTGCGTGCAGCCCCTGGTGAAATCCCCTCTTCATCACAACAGTTAAAGCTGCAGGAGCCCTGCCCTCTTTTGTATTTGGTCACATTAGGCAAGGCTCCTGCAGCTTTAACTGTTATGATGAAGAGGGCATTTCACCAGGTACTGCATGCCTACATATGACACCTGCTGAAATACCCTTTTTTATACAACTGTGAAATATACAGGAGCCCTGTCCTCCTTTCCATAGGGTCACCCTACCCAAGAGCTTCTCTGAAATAGAATTCTGCGCCCATGCTCTAGCTATTGCAGCAAAGGTCTGTTCCTGAGGGGAAAGGGGTGTTTAGCTGTGGCTCAGAGGAAAGGACTTGCTATTCGCTTCCCACCCCCAGATTCTTGCAAACAGCTAATCAAAGTGAAAACGTCTACTCCATTTGATGTGAAATGAGAAGTTTCAGTTTGACATAGGAAAAAGCATGGCACTTTCCAAAACTAGTAAGAATTTGCAATCAGTCCTAGAACTAGCCAATTTCTGTTTAGGGGTTTAAATTCTATGGGGAAAGGGTGGCGTGAGGACACATCCATAGGATCTGGCATGGTGCTGGCCATTCCTCTCCATCCAACCTCTGGATCTCCTGGCGCTAGCATAAGACTTTAAATTGGTGTAGGTGCCAGGGATTGGGACCCACACAGTTCTTTTTATCCTTGCATCACATGCTCAGACCTGGTGGTTCCTCAGTCTGTGTTGGCAAATCAAGAAGTGCTCTGGTTACATGCATGAACATACGTGTGAGCATACAAACACTCCAAGGAGCTGTTGCTGCCCTTTTATGCAGAGTGTACTGCACATAAATGTCACTATTGGAAAACAAGTCATAATTTCTTGGCAGATGTCCAGACACGGAGACAAAGCCAACTAGAATCAAGTTCCTCACACTCTCTGTCCACTGGACTGCAGCGGCCGTGGTTTCAAGAGATCCAGCTCTTTGCCCCATTACAAAGCAGGTTGGCAGGCAGGCCTGTCTAATTCATTAAAGTCAAATGTGGCAATTGCAGAATGAGGAATCGGCTTACGGAGACATGCACCACTCTAGACAGCTGCATTTAAAACTGTGTGCACCTAGGACTTAAACCAGAGCTGTCATCTATTTCCTCAAAAGATTTGAGGACACGTATAGAAATTGGCTAGATATGAGTCATGAATGCAGGAAAGTTTATGACACGTGGTATTTCTCCTCCCACCCCCACCCCCATATCAAATTGAAACTTCACACCTTTTACCAGACTGAGTCCTGCTTTTTGCTTTGATCAGCAAAGGAAAGAACCATTTTCTGGGTCTTTTGGTCTAGCATGGGAAGCTTTTCGTTGTTGGCATGTTGGCATAGGGGATTTCCCCAGCCTCTTCTACAAGCATAGATTGACATTCAGTGGTGTCAAGGTAAATTCTGAATCAAGGGCTCTCATCATGACAGAACCCATAGCTGCCCCCGCTGCGGCCCCCAAAGAGAGTCCAAATAGGCAGGTGTATATTGTATGTTTTGCAGTTTTAATTTCTGTATACTGTTTTTAAATGGTTTAATCTTATGTAAACTGCCCAGAGAGCTTCGGCTATGGGGCGGTATACAAATGCAATAAATAATCATAATAATAATAATAACAACAACAACAACAACAACAGGGATTGTAGAGCTGAAGGGAAGCACCCCTTGGCCTCATCCATCAGCTAGAGAACCAAAGGCCTCTGGGAGGTTGCACCCCAAACCACCTGGGAAGAAGATTATGACAAGTGGGGAGACCAACCTGGCCCCACACAATCAGCCAGGGAAAGAACAGCTGCAAGGAACTTGCTTCACCCTTCCCTGCCAGAGAGAACGTGCATTGGAACTTTGTAACTGAGGACGAAATCTTGAGTTTGCCTTTTTTTTCCCCTCCTCTCTCCCAGTCACTTTTCCTTTTGTGGCATGTCTTTTTTTGACAGTCAATCTGAGGGCAGGCACTGTCTTACTATTGCCCTGGTAAGCCCCTCTGGGAGCCATTTACAGCTGGAGTGTGGGGCTAAAACACTTTCAATAATATTCATTGATAAAGGTGGGATGCCATTCAGGCTCATAAGCTTCCGCCAGCAAAAGGAAGAATGCCCTGGCTGGGCTCTGCCCTCTTGCTGCTGTTTTGGAAATCCCTCTTGCGGTTGCAAAGGCTGCCTTGTCAGAAGGTGCACACAATCAAGCTGCAAATGCGACGAGTCAGTCACAAGGCTGTTTTCCCACCCCAATCCTTTCCACGATTTCTCTTCCCCGAGCATCCTGGCAATGCGCTAAAGCACATGGGCTCGCGTACAGTGTGCACGTCAGGCACATTTTCGCTGCCAGATAATGGATATTGAAACCTGAAAGCTGGAAGGAAGAGGACTCTGAGGCAAAAGGTCCCTTCCCTTCCAGGGCTTTCCAGTGATGACGTGATCTCAAAAGGCAAATTTCGACAAGGGAAACCGCATCACCCGTGAGCCGAGGCAACGCTGTGGTTTCCCTACAAAGTGCTAAAAGCGGGGGATGGGGAGTGATGCTCAGGAGACATTTGCAGACAAAGAGGTGGAAAGAGCAAACTGGGCATAGCAGGCAAGCAAGCAAACATGGGGAACCTATGGGAAATGTTAATCAGAACTGAGGAAGTATTAGCCAAGCCAAGACATCCTGCGGTCCCATCTACATGACAGAGCATTGATTCTTTTGTCAAATCACATAAGGAGCATGTTGCCAAGTGCTTGGTCTCAATTACCCTCACGAATTATCCTCAAAAATGCCCTGCAACGTGCATTAGACTATGAGACACAGCCTAACGCCAAAGCCACCCAACAATGGAGGCTGGGAATGGTGGAGTTGCAGTCCGACACATCTGGACAACACCAGGTTGGAGGAGTCTGGCTTAGGATAGACCTGAGATTATAACTTCTAGGGCTCAAGTCAGATACTGGGGGGAGGGGGATCTTTATCCTCTGCTGCCTCCATCGGAGTTGAGTGATGTATGGTGCATACGCATTCCTTCCATCAGCTCTGGTACACAGGTTTCATAGCACATCAAAAACCTGCGAGACCGTCTTGATCAAAGGCAACAGCGAGAGAGGAAAAAATAGGAGTGCGAAGACGCCTCCGCCACACCACCCCCAACTTCCCTTTAAAAATGAACACCTAGATTTTGATGACGTAAAGCAGCAGCCACAACTGGGACGTTTGGCAGAGCAATTGTGCCGTGAAGGACAGAAAAGCAATGAGCAGAAAATTCCATCTGAACCAGGCTGCCGTCAGGTCTGTGAGAAGAGTGAAAGCAAGGCTATTCCTCCATGGCAATGGTCTGTTGGTTTTATTGTATTTATTAAATGGAAATGAGCAAGTTCACAAGAGCAGAAAGGACTTGGGGCATCGAGGAACATGCAACCTTTCCCTTCCCCAACTCTATCCGGGCATCAGTGCAAATGATGATGAGCCTGAGGCAGCTGTACTATGGCGAAGACTGCAGCTCAGTGCTGGAGCCCTTGGTTTGCACGCAGAAAGTCGCAGGTTCAATCCCTGGAATCTCCAAGGACCTGGAGGAGATTTAGGGTTTGCAATCCTAAAGAGCCGCTGCCTCCTGGCTAGTGTAGACCAACGGTGGAGAATCTGTGGTGCTCCAGATGTTGTTGGTGTACAACACCCATCATCCCTGATCATTGGCCATGCTGGCTGGGACTGGTGGAGGGGCACAGGTTTCCCACCCCTCATGTAGGAGATACTGAGCATGATGGATGAAGGTCTGATGTGGGTTCAGATGGTTTCCTCTGTACCTAGCTGGAAAAAACTAGGGAGGGAGGGGAATGCACTTTTGAATAGGGATGAGCTTTGTCTTGGCACAAAGCAGCCAAAGAACTTCAGGCCAATGCTTCTGTTATAAACTATGGTGGCCAAAAAGTCCCGTGGACAGGGGGCAGCAGCTCGCCAGATTCAGGGGGGTGGGACGGCCTCCCTACAGCCTCCCAGCTGGCCTCACCCAAGAAACCGCAACACCCAACCTGCTTCGGACTCAGAACTGAATCCGAAGTGGGCCAAGGTGGTACCAAGGTGCTCCAAATTGAATCGGGGACAATTTAGATATTCCAAATCGGCCTCTGAGTCGCATGAGAGAGCCTAGTTTTGAACCAATATATGAACTGAAACTCAGTTTCTCCTTCAATATTTGCATATCTCTGAATTTTACAAAGGAGTTCTCCTCTTTCTCTCTCTCTCTCTCTCTCTCTCTCTCTACCTATCTATATATATATATATTAGGGGAAAGAGCACCCCAAAATGCATATATTAATTGTAAAAAACATTAAAAATGCACTATATTGGGAAACTTTCCTGGCCAAACATGTTTATGTTAGGCAAAATTGTGAACGTAAATGCATGCATTAGGAGAAATGAGCACAAATATGGGTGCAAATTTTAATGCAAATTTTTAATGATTCTCAGATTTTGGGATGAACCTCATTTAAGACTGGAAAAATGGGAAACTGAGAGAAACCGTAATGGACAGATTTACTCATTCCTAGTAATAGCAGGGGCAGAAGGTTATTTGCATCATGACTGCAAAACTAGCAGTGATATGGATCTCACTGCACTGGATGCAGGAGTCTTTAAAAAACAGGTTATAGTCCTCTCCAAAACAACATCTAGGACAGAGCTGTCAAACTTCTTTGGGCTAAATTCAATTTCAGGGAAGCTGGCTGGGGAGCGTATTCCAGGGGTGGGCGGGGTCAAAGGCAAAAGGGGTGGAGCCCAAACACCAGCCTATCTTAGTTTAAGGCTCTTCCTGCCAGCCGCTAAGCATCAGGAGAGGCATTTCAACTTTTAGAATGGGGGGAAGCCACACAAAGGATTGGTGATTGGGAGAAAAGCCGGGTCCAGGGACAGGGGGCGTAGCCTTCTGGAGGACTGGACTGGAACTCCAGGTAGGCCAGATTTGGCCCACAGACTTGAGGTTGAACACCCCGACCTAGGAATTTCTACACAAGAAGGGGCCATACAGCAGCCCTAAGAGTGCATGGCTAAGGTTTCAGAGAAACACTGAGAAGCTTGAGTCTTGCAAGGTCTAGGTCAGTGGTCTTCTAGGTTAGACCGGAGACCAACCTTCAGGAGACCAACCTGCAACGCGGGACCCATTTTCACAACTTCCTCCATGCCCAACACAGCAGCAACAGCTTTGCCATGATCCGTCTGGACTGACCTTGTGACTCACTTTTGGATTATGACCCACCAGTTGAAGACCACTGGTCTAGGTGACAATCCACCAGAGCATGAAATGTGGTGCGCCCAGTTCTCCTTCTGCTTTACCACAGAACCACAAAACAGAGGAACAGAGAAACTGGCTAAGGCATGGGGCTACTGAGTAGAGCTAGCCCAGGTTTCACAAGAGTCCAGGCAAACGTTCCTTTCCCCCAACACCCTCCTCCACCTCCACCTCCTCAGGCGGTCTCTGGCCAGCTGTTTTGCAGCCTGGATGGCATGCACCTACTGAGCTCACCCCACAGCGATTCGGCCGTAATCCCTCCAGCAGCCCAGCTCTTCCAAATAAGGGCCAAGCATTTCATGCTGGAACTAGAACAAACTGACCCTCTTAGCTGTGTAGAAGGCATGCGTCAGGAGACCCAAATGCCACACTGAAGAGAAATGGCGGGTGGAGGTGTGGGCAGGCGGTGGAAGGAAGAGGCTGGAGGTGGGTGGATAAAAGAAGACACCATCATTCTAGCTTGGCATGGATTAATGGCAGTCAAAGGCAGACTTCCCCAGATTGGTGCCCCCCCCCCAGTTGTTTTGGATTTCGACTCCCAGCAGTGGAGGTTGGTGGCTCCGATGCCAGCGAGGCGGTGAATCCACTCCGGGTTTCAGTGCAAAACACCTTGGAGAGCTCCTTTCGAGTTCTGTGTGGTTCTGACTGAAACCTGGAGCGAATTCACCACCTCTCTGGCATCGGAGCCACCAGACTCCACTGACTCCCATCAGCTCCAGAACGCATGGCCAATGGTCAGCAATCCTGGGAGCTGTAGCTACACCTTGACCACCTCAACCCATTTCACATGCCACCTTTTCCTGCAGAGAACATCCATTTCTCTCAATATAGATTCGCCCCACTGAGGTAGATCACAGGTAGGAAATGTGATCTCCATAGGCATCTTCCTTGGCGGGCATGAAGGTGCCCAACCCCTCCCGCTTAAAAAAAAGACGACAAAAAAAGGAACACCTTTTCTTATCAGCAGCTGAGATGGCTGTAAAATAGGTTTCTGTTAGATAGGTTTCTGTCAGTGCTGAAAACAGTGGGTTCAAAGGAGTTGTTTGGTGAGTTGGGGCTCAGCCCCCACCTCTGCCTTCTACTCAGTCTGACTGGTCCTTTGCCCTGCTTCCCATGGCAGCCATTTTGTGGTGGTGCCCATGACAAGCTCCTCAAGTTGTCAAATGTGCCCATGGCTCCAAGTTGCCTGCTCCTGAGGTAGTTGGTGGGCTATCATGACTGGGGTGCAGGAATTGGTGTCTGAATTATGCAGCAACAATTATTATTATTATTATTATTATTATTATTATTATTATTATTATTATTTACATTTCTATACCGACACATAGCTGAAGCTCTCTGGGCGGTTTACAAAGATGAACAATTGGCCCAAGCAATGGGGTGGGAGGTGGGGGAGAGACACCCTTGACTACAGGCAGCAAGATGTCTTGGGCTGGCCTTGGTGGGCATTGCACTGAATGCTTGGGGGGGGGGGTCTCTATGAGTGAGGAGTCATGCTCCTGCCAAGACACAGGGCTGCTGTTCAATGAGGCCAGGGCCAGCATCAAGGGTAGGCATGGTCGGGCTGGTGCTGAGGGCTCGCACCCCAGCAGGGGCCCACTGACAAGTCCCTCCTGGGCTTGCTCCTCCTCTTCACCAGTGAAACCTGCTTGTTCCCCTGCCTCTCGTTCTGGTCCAGACAATGCTGGTGGTGAGAAGTAGGAGCAGGAGATGCCGCGGCCACCTTGCTCCCTAGCTCTCTGCCTGCCAAGCAAGCAAGTGGGAGCCATGGTGAGGAAGAGGAAGAGTTGCAAGAGCAGCTGGTGAAAATGGCGGTGAGAACGTAGGCTCGCTGAGGGCCTACAGAACGCACCCTGCCCAAAGCCCTCAAAAACCCAGAGACAGCACAGAGTGCAGCTAGCCTGTTTGTACGATCAGCAGAAAGCAGCCCAAAGGAAGAGGTTGCAACAGGAACCTGGTTAGCAGTTCCCACGGCAAGACACAAACCAGAGTGCCATTATTACCCTTCCCTTTTTGCACTTCTCCAAATGTTGTGATGAGGCTGCCCGATCGAGAAATGCACAAAAAGTGCATCCCTTGCATTTGTCCTTCGGCACAAGCATGAAAGAGAACCGAGGCAGGGCTCGGCAAGCAGAGGAAGACCTCACCAAGGCAGCGAAGGCTCCATCCCACCAGTACCCCCGAGCACACCGCTGCTTTTTTCCCTTTCTACAAGCGTTCATTCCTGTGGGAGGGCGAAAAGGTTCTTGAGAGGGACTCTGTACTTGAAGACGGTGGGTGCTGGTGGCTCCGATGTCCGTGGGAGGGTGAATCCGCTCCGGGTTTCACTGCCCCGCTGACATCAGAGCCACCAACATCCACTGCTTGAAGTTGGTCGCGATGGAAGGGCAAAACCTGCCCACCATACCTGACAAGCAACTCTGAGAAGGCCACGGCGGCAGAGGAGAGGGCAGCATCCTTCTTCTCAAGACAGCACCAGAGTTGGGAGCAGGAGGACACCCACACCCGAGTTAGGGAAGGAGGAAAACTGGTGAAGCTAGAAGACCAGCGACTTGCCCTACCTTTTGACAATCAGCCAGGGGTGGCATCTTAGCCAAAAACTGAGCACCACTCCATTAAACCCAGTTTTCTGCTCCAACGGAATGTCCATTTCACTGAAGGCAAGACAACTAATTTCTGGCCAACCTGGCGGTTCAATTGAGCCCACTTGGGCTCCCCCAGGTGGCCGAGCCCACGTCCCTTGGCTTCAGCCCTCCTCCTATTATTTGGCGGTTCCTCAACTTTTGTGCAGTGTTTCCCCCATTCAAAAAGGCCGAAATGCCTCTCCTAAGGCATAGTGACAGGCAGGAAGCACCTGAAGCTAAAACAGACTGGTATGTTTGGTATTTTGTCTCCACCCCTTTTGCCCTTGGTCCCACCCACCACTGGAATGCAGCTCCTGAGAACTTCTCCAAAATGGGATTTGGCCCTCAGGCTGGAAGAGGTTCTGTGCCCTTGGTCTCCACAGACAGGCTGCACCTCTCCAGGGTCTTAGGTCCCTACCTGGAGATGCCACAGACTGAACCTGGGACCTTCTGCATGCAAAGTACTTGCTCTTCCACTGATCCTTCCAAATATATTGATGGTCAGGTGGCCAGTTACAAATCGCAAGAAGAAAGAAAGAAAGAAAGAAAGAAAGAAAGAAAGAAAGAAAGGAAATTCATCACATCACCCACCCAAAAGGAACAAAAGGAGACACAGACTGGCGTAAACTTTGCAGTTGCGAATGGGTACGTGTATTGATGCCAATTTAGACATAATGCCTATAATTTAAATAGAAGCACAATCTATCTCACTGTCACAGGGGAGACCTGTGACCAGGTGACCTGGACGCCTGCACAGTCTGCTGCCCAGGTGCTAAAGTGTTGATGGGCACCTCCTAGCGCCCTCGGTGCTCTCCCTTCTTCTCGTTCGTCCGACTGAAATCAAACCTTGACTGGGCAGCGCTTCAAACAAAGGACACTTTCAAATAGAGGACTGCCATCTGTAAAATAGGACTGACGACCACTCTAGTTGATAGTCCTTAAGGAAATTAAACACAAATAGGGTCTCAGGGTAGGTGTAAAAACCAGGCAGCCGCTGCAAACCCTCGACCGTTGCCAGCAACCTAAAAAGGGCTTTATCTCCGCTGTCAGATGGTTCTCTGTGGTTCCTCACATGGAGTCATGACCACAGCCTTGTTTCTAGGCACTTCCGCGTTCTTCAGAACTCAACCGCCCCTTAATCTCACTCTCATCAGAGCGCATGCACCCCCATGCACAGACTTGCGCAAGGCAGCAGTCTTATCTCAGGAGGTCAGGCGGAGCAGGTCTTCCTCCTAGGAAAATCCAGCAGGCCAAGATCTATTTTTTTTTCTGCAGCCCCGTATCCCGGAACACAGGCTTTTCCGTGGCAGAACAAATGGCCTTATCTCCACCCTGAGCACACTGTTCCGAAAGAGCCCGGAGGTATATTTAGAAAACGCTTCCCCGCTAAGCAGCGCATGAGCTGGTTGCTTCAACTGGCCGCGCTTAGAACAATAGGACATAAAAAGTCCCCTGCTTAGTCAGATGAGGAGAGAGAACACAGAGAGGGTCCCCAAGGGGATAGGTGAGGGGGGTGGAAGAGACGCTGGTACAAATGGAGTCTTTCCTCCTGCACCTTCCTGTCCCTGACAGGATTGATCCTTCTCTCGTGCCAGTCATGCTACTGCCTGGAAAGGGCAAGCAAAGATCGATGTGCCGCAAGCATCGGTTGTGGTGCCCGCCTAGTGCCGAAGGGCTTAATTAAAACCTATGTGCAAATACATGTAGAAAAATCCTAATGCCCGTGTGCGTGTGTGTATAGCAGCTAATTTGTGAGGTTATGCACCCGTGGGTTATCGGATTAGGGATATCCTACATCACATGCAGCCCAAGAGCACACTAAGTTCCACGGGCAGTGGTGTCGTGATAACAGCCACCTGGGCACTGGCCCCCGGATCTCCTGAGCGTGACCCAGATCTTCCGAGTTGCCCCCATTGCCATCAGCCGCCATAATACAAGCCTCCTTCTTCCCTCTGAACTCAGCAGCCTTAGAAGTTGCCAGGAGACCTTAGGACTCCCTCCCTGAGCAGACTAATAGGGACTGTAGCGGGCCTTGTAAACTAGCGGGAAGGCTGTCCCCTTTCTGTCCGCAGACTACTCATTGCTTTCATCAAGTCCAAAGTCCAAAAGCGCCAGGCAGCACCATTGTCTCCTGGCTTTCTGCCCAGGCAGGTGTGGCTGGGCAATTGCCTCTGTGCCATTGCCTCTCCCCGATGAGGCCCGCCTGGCGACAACACTGTTATCTTTTCGGCGCCAGGTCAAAACTTTTCTCCCAGACATTTTAACAGCTCAACTTGAGGTTTTGATTGACAGTGTGGCCAGGCTTAACAGTTTAAAATTGTTTTAAATGTCAGTTGTTTTAGGTTTATGGTTTTAAATTTTGTATATTGTCTTTTTAGTGTTCAATCTTTTAATTTTTGTAAACCGCCCAGAGAGCTTTGGCTATGGGGCGGTATATAAATATTATAATAATAATAATAATAATAATAATAATAATAATAATAATAATTGTAAGCAGTGAGGAAGAGCAGGCGCATTGGCTGCTCCGCTATGAAATGGCGTGCCGGAGGCCTTCCCCACCTGTTTCTTTCTCTAAGCTGGCCCAGGCCCCTTACCTTGGGGGGGGGGGGGGGACACAAGGGGCTTTGCTGGCCAGAAAAGGCTTTGAATGAGCAGCAGTGTCTGAATTTGAGGGAAGGTACTGCATGAGTGTGTGGCTTGCCCTGTCTTGCTTGAATGTCCCTGGAGCTCCTTGGCTCTGCAACAATCCTTCTGGGGTGTATCTAATTTTTGTTTGATCCATGTGGACAGATTTTGGTGAGTACATGGCCCTCCTTGGCATCAGGCCTTTGCTCTAGGCTAGAGAAAAGTGAATAGATGTGGAAGGAGGATAGGGGCTCTTGCTCTTTTGTGTTCAAAAGCCACAATGCCTTGTGGCACCTGAAAGACTCTCAAATTGACATAAGAAGCATTCATGGACTGGTGTCCACTGAGCAGAAAGTTATTTTGAACGATGTTTGCTTTTCATGTAACTGGAGAAAAATGGCACTTGCTGAAATAAAGGCAACTCTGTTGCAACTGGTCCAAAGATCAGGAGCAGCAAAGCAACATCCTGAGGTCTCTGCCCAGTATTGTTGTGCTTGCTGGTGATGGTGGAGTGTGGGGAAAGCAAGTAAGGATTTACTCGTAAATCCTATTATTTTTAATGGGGGCGGTTCCATTGTAATTGGAAGTTTGCAGCCTAAGAGCATGAATTATTATAGCCAATAGTACATTCCCACACTGTCTGTTGCCAGTGTGCCACGTTCAGTTTGCAATTACTCAGTAAATGTTTAAGGTGCCATTGAGTTCTTTGTGGGTCCCAGGCTCTCCATCTGGATCTGGGCCTGAAAGACCGAGTGTGAGTGCATGGAGGGTAAGTTCTAAGCAAGCATAATTTTGGTCTGTCCTGAAAACAAGCAAGAGGTTAATTAGCTTGCCTCCTATAAAATTTCAATTACAGTCATTATTTCTGCCAATCAGTTTCCGGGCGAAGTACAAAGTGTTGTTTATTCCCTTTAAAGCCCTACATGGTTTGGGTCCAGGTTACCTACGGGATCGCCTTCTCCCATACAATCCGCCCCGCACGCTCAGGTCCTCTGGGAAGAATTTATTACAGTCAACAAGAACTAGACTGACAACCGTTACCCAGAGGACCTTCTCTTCTGCCGCTCCCAGATTGTGGAATGACCTGCCGGGAGAGATTCGCCAACTTACTAGTCTTCAGGAATTTAAAAGATCTATAAAGACTGATCTCTTCCGGCAGGCCTACCTAGATGAATTTTAAAGTGTTTTATTGGTGTTTTATTGGTGTTTTAATGATGTACTGGTTTTATCTGCTTTTAATCAGTTTTTGTATTTTGTGTTTGGTGTTGTTCCCCGCCTCGATCCGTTGGGAGAGGCGGGTGATAAATAAATTTATTATTATTATTATTATTATTATTATTATTATTATAATATATTTGCCTATGGAAATTAGCATATACAAATTTGTCTAATTTTTTTGTGCTATGGGCTTGAGACCTGGGTCTTTCAGGGACCTAGCACCACTCCTGCTAGCTCCTTTAACTAAGCTCCACTGTCTAAAGCAGCCCTCACCAGCCTGGTACCCTCTAGATGTTTTGGACTACAACTTCCAGCACTCCTAACCATTGCCCATGGTGGCTGGGACTGATGGGATTTGAAGTCCACAACAGTTGGAGGGCACTGGGTTGGGAAAGGCTAGCCCACAGGTACAAGCGGCTCCACTTTGCTGATTCTCTCGGGCTATTCACAGATCGATCTGTCTCACTCTTTCAGATTCCATCCCATGGAGAATACACTTCTGTTGTGCTTCAGAAGAAAGAGAAAAGAATTGTGAATGCCTAGCCCTGCCTGGGGTTGCCTGATATCTTCCAATTCACTTCAAGGCTTTGTTGCAACCCCTGATTCGGGAGCACGTGATTGACTGCTGCAGCTCCCTCCCCCGGGTGCATCCTGCTGTTTCTTAAAGAAAAGAGAATGCTTCTTTCCTTTGGGGGAAGAGGCTTTCTGCCATGAGCAACCACATCTGCACAACGCATTCCCTTTCCTAGAATGCTGCCACTGTGGTCAAAATACTTTGACTGACTCACCTGCCATGGGGGGGAAAAATAGAAGCGACAGACAAGCTGGGTAACTTCCACTGAAACAGCTGATGGTGGGGCTGAGACGCAGTGACTCAGACACAGGCCCTGAGCCATCTTGTCTATCTGCGGCAAGATGGGATGATCCATCCAGCAGCCCTGTATCTCAAAAGCCTGGATCTGCCATGACCAGAGGGGCTTCGGAGACCAAATGCATCCACAAGCAACAGAGTTCCTGCACCTGTATTGCTAGAATAGTTGGCAGATTCAGCTTCTCTCCTGCTCCTAGCACTGGGACACCTATCAGATTTCCCTTCCTACAAATTGTTAAATACATGGGAACTCTGTATTTGTATCTATATCTATCATCCACCTTCCCCAATGTGGTGCCCTCCAGATGTTGTTCACTGCAACTTCCATTATCCCCAGCCAGCATGGGGCTCTTCACATGAGCGAAATAAGGTATGCATGTGACTGGCCACTCAAGGAGGTTCGCGAGTCCTTTTGATGACACAGTCAACCTCCTGCATGTCTCCCACGCCTTCCCCTGGTAATCCCATTCGAAAACACCCAGAATATCTCGATTCTTCTGAAATATCGCGGGATTTCCTACCCTGTGCAGCCGAAGTTGCACCACAAAGCACCAATTAGAGAACGCTATTCCATTCAAGGCAATGAGATGGGAAAGTTTTCAATTAAGACAATGTGGTTGCTCCTCTCCGCCTATGAAATGCACCCCATTATAATTGCACAAGAGAAGCAGGAAGCAAAGCCCAGGTAAGGCAACGTGATTTCCCCTTAAACTAAAGAAACTCTATATCTAGAGTGAGAGAAACAGACATTTGCATCTTTGGATGGGCTCGCCCTGCCTTAATAATAATAATAATAATAATAATAATAATAATAATATATTTATTTATCACCCGCCTCTCCCAATGGATCGAGGCGGGGAACAAACTGGTGCCCTTAAGAGGGCTTGGATTCCAACACCCATCATTCCCAGTCAAGCAAAGACTACGCTGGCTGGGGGGGTGAAAATTGGAGTCCAATGCATCTGGTTAAGGCTGGTTTAAAAGCATGCATTTTGAAATGGAAAAGGGACCTCATGCTCACCACTTAATCCTTCACATATTCACAAAAATATATTAACTGCATGGACTGTAACTGAATTACATTCCTTCCTTCCTTCCTTCTTTTTCTTTTGGTTATCAATGAGATGTTGCAGAGCTCTTTGATTCTGTTTACTACCCCTTGTGGGAAAATTGGCTCCATTAGGAGCCAGTTGCTGATCTCTGAGGGGAGGCATTGCGTGATCGCATCAGGAGGCATTTAAACTGCCCCAACTTTGTGCTTTGATTCTGAAAACAGAGGACACGATCTAGCCAAAAAGAAGCACTTCTGACTTCCCCCAATTTCAATGGGAGAGATCTAAGCACATGCTAAGGTCTAAGGGACTAAGAAGTGATTAACCATCATTGGTTCACGCCTGGTGCTTTTTGCTGCAGAAAGAACAGCTTCCCCTAACACAAGGCTGCGTGATAATTAGATTATATTTCCAGCCCACGTACACCACTAAATTGGAAATAGTCTATCGCTCAAGAGAGAATTCAACGTACTGCCAACTGAGGTATTACTTCTCCCTGCTTCTACAACGTAGTGCCACAATATGCTCCATTTTCTCCCCTAGAAAACTCCCTTTTAAGGATTCTACTCACACTTCTATCTATACCGAGTTTGAAGACACTTACATTCCACCCCTCCATCCCCAAGCTAGACAACATAGCTCAGCCACAAAACTGTACATTTGGGAAGAAAAGGGGCTGGGCATATACATTAAACAACTGTTATCATGAAAAATATCCACCGTTTCAACTTAAAATGAAGGTTTTGCACTGCAAGATAAGAGAGAAACCAGCCACAGTACTTTTAGCTCTTAATTACCTCCTGTTTCAGCTACAGGTTGTTCGAAAATGCCCACAGAATTTTTGGGATTTAGCCCTAATGCTCTGCCTGGTCTCCTAACCATCTGGCGGTTTCAAATGAAAGCCACGATTCTCAAGAATCCACACCAGGCCTGGCAATGCATTCCATGCATACCACGTTCCGAGTGAATTTCTACTTCACAAGACTTGCAAAAGACAAAGAAGGGTGCATTCGCTTGAATTGTCCGTCTGTTTTCCCTTCGACGCTTCCGCATCAACCAGTGAGCATCCATCGCAGCCTTGGAAATATTTGGTTACGAGCTCGGACTTTTGAAGCGAGACGCCTAAGTTGCAATGAGGTATGGCCACGAAGCGTATGCTGCCAACGTGAAAAGAAGAGCTGGGGACTCTCTCCGTCAAAAGTTGCTGATCCGGCTGGGGCGGGGTGGCAAACGTTTGTGCCACACACATCAGCTGTTATTACTGACAGCTGGGAAGCAGGCAGCGGGGCAAGCTATGAGCATGGCTTCTCAAGAAGGGATGGTCCTTGTGAGGAGGAAGCCATCCATTCCCCCTCTTGCAATGGAGGTTGGTTGCTCCGATGTCAGTGGGGCTGTGAATCCACTCCGGGTTTCAGTCAGAACGCTGAAGGCACCTTGGAGAGCTCCTGTGGAGTTCTGACTGAAACCCGGTGTGGCTTCACCACCCCACTGACATCGGAGCCAACAGCCTCCACTGGCCTCTTGCTGTCTGGTTCAGGAGAAAGGGCAAGAGATCAACGGAGCATGGAAACAGGGGGGAAAGGTCTCAGAGGGACTACAGGCCATTCCACAAGGCCATGTCTTTTTGCAAGATGGCTCCTCTTACCCGGCTGCCAGGAAGTCCTTCTGGATCTGTAGCATGGCGGAATTTGGGAGCTGCCTTCTTGCCCTGGATCAAAGCACACCAACAGGGTGTCCCCGCTTCCCAACTTCCTGGCACTTACTTGTTTACACCCATGTCGCTTTCCAAAATCCCTCTTATATATTTTTATTATTACGGTCACAAGACCAGCAGAAACAAAATCCCTCTTCCCTCCCTTCAAATTGCTCGATTACAATTTGGATCACAACCAAATATGCAACATTTTGCCATCACGGCCTGTCTGTGCATGTACAAGGGAACAAGGAGAATACATTGGGGGTGGGCGATGTAAGGGGCCTCTCCGGGCACAGTCCAAAATTGTTCGAAGTTGGTGGACTGCACCCTGCAGATTCAAACAGACTCTCCTTCCAAAGAAACGTACAAATTTTATTTAAAAACAAAGATGCCCATGCAGAGCACTTTCGAGCTGTGGCCACTCTCTCCTCAGGCCAGAAGCAGTGGGTGTTGCCCTTAACTACATCCTGATTCCTCTCAGAAAGCACAATCCATTCAGGCTGAATCCGGCACTTCTTGTTACACATGACCTTAAAGACTCCACACATTTATTTTTGCATAAGCTTTCATGGACACAACCCACTGAATTTTGGGGACATGGCATGTGGTGAAGTGGACAGTGCCCACAAAAGCTTATGCCAAACTAAATGTGTTTTTAAGGGCACAATCCTGCGTATGTTTACACAGAAACAAGGCCTACAACTCTCAGAATTCCCCAGCCAGCATGCTGGGAGTTGTAGGATGTTTTTCTGTGTATATGATTGGGCCCTAGGCTGACCAGATAAAATCCAGGTCAGGGCTCATGTAACTTTAACAGTTGCAGGGAAAAGGGAATTTCAGCCAGTGTCATTTGTATGCAATTAGTTCCTGGTGAAATTCCCTCTTCATCACAACAGTTAAAGGTGCATGTACTATACTAGAGTGGCCATATACAAAAGAAGGCAGGTCCCCTGCAACTTTAACAGTTGTGATGAAGAGGGAATTTCACCAGGAACTAATTGCATACAAATGACACTGGCTGAAATTCCCTTTTCTCTACAACTGTTAAAGTTACATGAGCCCTGAACTGGATTTTATCTGGTCACCCTTTTATGCTCTAAATCTCCAGGTGTTTGGGACTTCACTTCCCTGCAATCCTGAACATTGCCCATGCTGGCAGGGGCTTCTGGGTGTTGGAGTTCAAACCACCTGGAGATCTACCTTCTGTAGGCTGACCAGATAAAATCCAGGTCAGGGCTCATGTAACTTTAACAGTTGTAGAGAAAAAGGAATTTCAGCCAGAGTTATTTGTATGCAATTAGTTCCTGGTGAAATTCCCTCTTCATCACAACAGTTAAAGGTGCAGGCACTATACTAGAGTGACCATATACAAAAGAAGGCAGGGGCGTGCAACTTTAACTATTTTGATGAAGAGGGAATATCACCAGGAACTAATTGCATACAAATGACACTGGCTGAAATTCCCTTTTCTCTACAACTGTTAAAGTTACATGAGCCCTGGCCTGGATTTTATCTGGTCACCCTAACCTTCTGCCCAAGACCAAAGTCTTAGCCAGAGGCCTTTTCCAGACCTGCTAGCTGAGTGGAGCTTGTCCTCTGCAACAGACCTGTAGCTCCTCTCTTTCTGAGAGTTTCCCAAAGACTCCCATCAAGTCCTCGGCAGCCTAACGAACTACCTCTGCTGAATCAAAATGGCTCTGCATTGCTATGGAAGAGACCCTACCTGGCCACAGAACAGAAACTTTGATCGGCTGGCCTCTAAGATTTTTATTATTATCATTTTGCGGGGGTGGGGGGAGGAATTCTGCTGGAGCAGAAGCATGTACTCCACACACACACACATTTTTTTTTCCTTTTCAAGAAAAGCAGCAAACACTCCCTCTCTCTCTCTCTCTCTCTCTCCCTCCCTCCTCCTCCTCCTCCTCCTCCTTATAGGCTGGCATATCCAGGGGGTGTCTAAACGGTAACAGGTTTGTGCCACGTCCCTCAGAAAACCCGCACTTTACCTCCCCCCGGGGTGGTGTCAGGTATTAGGATGACCAACTGTCAGGATTTCCCCGGCTTTGTCCTGATTTTTCTTCTGTCCTGGGTGTCGGGGGGGGGGGGGGATTTTCTGTAATTTTGTATAATGTCCTGGATTGACACTCTTTCCCCTTTAAGGCTGCCGTTACCTTAGATGGGGGAAATGACTTGCTTTCCCCCTCACTGCTCCAATGAGGGCCTTAAAGGGGAAAGCGTGTCAATCCAGGACATTATGGAAAAGGTCCCAACTGGAGCAGTGGGGGGGAATGACACACTTTCCCCTCCTATCGGGGCCATTAGCATGGCAGGGGGGAATGACGCACTTTCCAGAAGCCCCGGAAAGCCACTTCCCCCACACAAACGGGGTGTCCTGTTTTTTGGTTTCCCAAATATGGTCACCCTACAGGTAATCCCAACACCGAGGAGGGAGCGTGGGGTTCCTGGGTAGCCATCTGGGGACCGGAGCCACCCCCGCCCACTTCCTGGTGGAAGGCAACCAATCATATGTCACCTTCCACCAGGCACCGCCTGGGCACACCTTGCCATGACCCCGGCATGAGGCTTTGGGGCTGTCTTGACACCATCTTGCATATCCTCGCCTCGCTCCAAAGAAAAAAGTCGGGGTGATTCCCCAACTTTTTTTCCTCGCAGCTTTGGTGGAACACCCCAGGGTAGGTGCGCGATTGCAGTGGCGTCGCATAAGCGCCACCGCGCCACTGCACACCCACCCCAGGGCTTTCGAGGCATTTAGACAACCCCCAGGTCAGGCAGGAAAAAAACTCCTGCTAAAACCCTGGAGATCCGCTGCCAGCCAGTGTCGCCAATACTGGGCTAGATGGACAAACGCTCTGACTTCGTAGAAGGCTGCTTCCTATGGTGTGATGGTCCAGTTGCAGCCCAACACATCTCGGGTTGGGGAACTCGGCTGTAACCCAGGCTGGGCAGCAGCTGCAAGGGACAGAAGGTGGGGGGGGGGTGCAGCTCTCTGTCTCTCTGCACTTTAAAAAAGCATGAAGACAGAGAGCCATTGAAGCTGGAAGCAACATGAAAGCGCTCAAGCGCTCCCCAACCGGGATGTCCATTCAGGAGAGCCGCCAGATGCAGAGGATGAGGGGTGCAGAAAAGGGAATTCTCCCGCCTCAGCGTGGTACCCCAGCTGAAAAATGCCCTCTTCTGCATGTCCCGGAAAGAAGAGGAGCCCTGTTTGCTCCCTGGCATCCAGCCACCCTGGCGCTTTCAGCACGAGCCTCTCTCTCTCTCTCTCTCTCTCTCTCTCTCTCTCTTGGCCAGGAGAGAGACAGAGAAAGAAAGGAAGAAACTGCAGAAGCAACAGACATAAGGACACCACTGTATTTTGTTGGTGGGAAACAGAAGCTTGCTAGGGTCATCCCCAGAGGAACACTTTCCAGTTCACTGTGAAGCATTATAGGCAAGGAGGCGGGTCAGGCGCAGGGACACTGGGGCAATGCTCCGCTTCATAGAATCATAGAATAGTAGAGTTGGAAGGGGCCTATAAGGCCATTGAGTCCAACCCCCTGCTCAGTACAGGAATCCCCTTAAAGCATCCCTGACAGATGGCTGTCCAGCTGCCTCTTGAAGGCCTCTAATGTGGGAGAGCCCACCACCTCCCTAAGTCATTGGTTCCATTGTCGTACTGCTCGAGCAGTCAGGAAATTTTTCCTGATGTCCAGCCAGAATCTGGCTTCCTGTCACTTGAGCCCATTATTCTGTATTCTGCACTCTGGGTTGATCGAGAAGAGATCCTGGCCCTCCTCTGTGTGACAACCTTTCAAGTCTTTGAAGAGTGCTATCATGTCTCCCCTCAGTCTTCCCTTCTCCAGGCTAAACATGCCCAGTTCTTTCAGTCTCTCCTCACGGGGCTTTGTTTCCAGACCCCTGGTCATCCTCATTGCCCTCTTCTGAACACATTCCAGATTGTCTGCATCCTTCCTGAAATGTGGTGCCCAGAACTGGACGTAGTACTCAAGATGGGGCCTAACCAGTGTCGAATAGAGGGGAACCAGTACCTCATGTGATTTGGAAGCTATACTTCTATTAATGCAGCCCAAAATAGCATTTGCTTTTATGCAGCCTCATCACACTGTTGGCTCATATTGAGCTTGTGATCTACAACAATTCCAAGATCCTTCTCGCTTGTTGTATTGATTAGCCAAGTATCCCCCATCTTGTAACTGTGCATTTGGTTTCTTTTTCCTAGGTGTAGAACTTGGCATTTCTCCCTATTAAATTTCATTCTGTTGTTTTCATCCCAGCACTCCAGTCTATCAAGATCACTTTGGAGTTTGCATCTGTCTTCCAGTGTATTAGCAATCCCACCCAATTGTGTGTCGTCTGCAAATCTGATAAGCATTCCCTGCACCTCCTCGTCCAAATCATTAATAAAAATGTTGAAGAGCACTGGGCCCAGGACTAAGCCCTGCGGTACCCTGCTCATTACCTCCACCCAGTGTGAAAAGGTACCATTGATAAGCACTCTTTGAGTCCGATTCTGTAGCCAACGGTGGATCCACCTAATAGTTGTTCCATCTAGCCCACTTTTCACTAGTTTGTGAATCAGAATGTCAGGGGGCACTTTGTCAAAAGCTTTGCTGAAGTCAAGATATACTATATCCACAGTATTCCCACAGTCCACAAGGGAGGTTACCCAATCAAAAAATGAGATCAGATTAGTCTGACAGGATTTGTTCTTGACAAATCCATGCTGGCTTCTAGTAATCACTGCATTGTTTTCAAGGTGCTTTCAGATTGACTTCTTTATAATCTGCTCCAAAATTTTCCCAGGGATGGATGTCAGACTGACTGGTCTGTAGTTCCCAGGTTCCTCCTTTTTGCCATTTTTGAAGATAGGGACAACACTAGACCTCCTCCAGACATCCGGCACTTCCCCCATCTGAGAAAGAAAGTATTGAACCATCTGGAGTTTGCAGCAAATTGGATCACAACCACTGCACAACTATTTTGCTAGCAAACTGTCCAAGGATAGCAAAATGAGCAAAAGCAAAGCAGGCTCTCACCAAGAACAGAGGCAATAAGCAAAAAACTAAGGTTTGAAATTGCAGGGCAAGGACACAAAAATTGACTCCAAACTAGGAGATCAACTATGATGTCCCATCACAGGGAAAGAATGGAGCAATTCCTCTTTAAAATGAAGACAGGCCACACTTGTCTCATTGAGCAAGGGGGGTTGGACTCAATGGCCTTATAGGCCCCTTCCAACTCTACTATTCTCTGATTCTATGATTAAAAGGTGCTGTGATGTGTTGGAGGAAAGCGATGGCAACCAATCTCTCTTCCCATGCAATACCCTCAGGCATTCTTGTATAGGAATTTCTCCTGAGTTTAGCCCTTCATTTGCCAAGCCAGAAATCTAGGAGACATTATAGGATGGGGAAAACCAGCTGACATCACGCCTCCGGCTGAACAGGCAGCACAGTTGCTACCACCTGTCAATTTCAGCTGTTCAGACAAGGTGAGCAACTGAATCTACTGGCCACATTGAACAAGCAAGTGGTCTGCTGCCTGAGGCAAATCAGAAAGTGGTGGCTTTCGCACCCCCACCCCATACAACCTGGTTTAGAGTTGTAACAAACATGAGAAGAGAAGCCACGGAATAAAACTGGGTCTCTGAGAAAAAATGT
The DNA here is from genome assembly GCA_029215795.1 of Anniella stebbinsi. Classification (NCBI taxonomy): domain Eukaryota; kingdom Metazoa; phylum Chordata; class Lepidosauria; order Squamata; family Anniellidae; genus Anniella; species Anniella stebbinsi. The sequence continues at coordinate 30,507,396 of JARDYH010000007.1, forward strand.
GCAGAGGACTAAGTTGGGCGGATGAGCCATGACTGCAAACCAGAGCACTTGTCAACCAAAACCTCATAGTATTGCGGCTAAGTGCCTTGCTGGTCAACAATTCAATCTAGGTTTCCTGCATTTGTCAGGATTGCCCAAGTATAATCTTTAACTATTCAAAGGTGAAGATAAGGGCAATGCTTGTTAAACTCCAAAGCCCAGGATCACTGCTTGAGCCCCACCCCAGCCAGCTGCCCAGCGCAAACAGCAGCACACCACACGGCTCAAATGTCGGGTTCAAATTTCAGCTCATGAGGTCACCTTGGGCCAATCACAACCTCTCAGCCTAACCTACCTCACAGGATTGTTATGAGGACAAAAGTGTACACCCATTCATAGAGGAAAAAGGGAATATACATGTTAAGAACGGATATAAGAGTTAAGAATATGTATAGTTGGAAAAACTTATAATATGTTATAAATACTCTAAAGCAAGTGACTGTAACATGCAGTATGATCAGCTGTGCATCGCATGGTTCCTTACAATGTGTGTGCATCAACATACATGCATAGAGATAAGTCACGTCAAATTACTGTAAACTGAGGGCGTTTGTCAGTTGTGTGGTATATAAACCTATTAAATAAATAAATAAATAAACCTGGTTTTGAGATGAAGTTAACAGAGACCCTGGGCAGGCAGCTAAGGCAATGATCCTATGCACACTTAGACCTCCATCAATCCTAATTCCCCCCCCCCAAAACCCGGTTTGCTTCCGTGTTTTTTTACCTCTGAGGCAGAAGCGCGTCAAGCTTATGATCCCTTTCACCTGAATTGCTGCTTTTTCGCTCCTTCGCTCGTTTGCTCTTCCGCTCCACCCCACCCCTCCCCTTCTCTTTCTCCCTCCAGTCAGGGCCTGGCAGATGAGAACTTCAACCAGACTGCTTTTCTGCCAGGCAAAAATGGAACGACCCTTTAGTCTAGCTCTTCAGGAGCTTCGAGGGAGTGCAATCCTGTCTCTGCAGAGATTCAGGCATTGTATGATTTTTTTAAAATGCTTTCGAGCCTGGGATGCAAGGTTAGAGTTTTATATTTAGGCTTGGAGCTGGCTGCTGGGAGAGATCGCTTTTCCCTGCCAGGACCTGATGCAATCCATTCAAGCCCCCAGTTCCTTTAAAACTACACGGAGGCTTGGGCGCGTTAAATGAGCTTGGGAAAATAATCCAGACTTTTAGCATTCTAGGATTGCACTGTAGGGAGTAGGTAAATTGGTTTTAATTAGGTTTTTTTATATGTTCAAAGCAATGAAGGGCATATTTTCAGAAGGAGGACAAAGGTCTGGCCGTTTACATCTCTACACATTTACTTCTGAAAGGCACAGTGTATCTAAGGGGGGGGGGAAGTAGTGCATCAAAATAAATGCACACTGGACACATCTAGGAATTAAACAAATCTCTTTTCTAGGCAACCAGTATCGCTTATAGTGCATCAATACATGCTTTGGGGCACCGATAGGAAGCCTGAATAATGCAGCTTTTTCACTGCCCTGGCTTCTTCCTACCCTCTCTGCATAGTTCCTTCCACACCACTAAGCAGCCTTATATTCCTCTTCTTAGACTAAACACATATTGAAGAGGAGAGAGAGGCTGGAGGGAATTAAGAGGGGGAAAAACAGCAGGATTAGAGAGAGATGTACAGATCCTGAAATCCATGCAGCGGACGTTTATATCTCCCATCACCAATTCAATTTCAAACAGTTATGCTTTGCCGTGGAATTAATAAGGATTGGCACAGATTACATAAGGGGGCTATTTTATTATTATTATTTTTTAATGCCTGTACATCTCGGCGGCAGCATGTGCCTTGCAGTTGCTCGCCCTTCGTCTTGACTTCATGATGTCCTGCCCACCCCAGTCCACACATGTGCTCTGCCTCCAGCCCTTCCCCTTTCCAGAAGCCTTGCTATGGACAATGGCCCAGGGAGTGTACGCACAGAGCCAGCCCTGGCGCGCGCATGCATGCACACACACACACACACACACACACACACACACAAACTGTAATTGGCCAGGCGTGTTCCATGACTCATCTCTGAGCTAGGTTGAAAGGGAGCAGGCAGCAGGCTCTCTTCGCCTGGAGCTGCTGCGTCACCGATTGTTTTCCTTCCCCGTCTGAACTCCAGTGGTCTGCTGGGGGAGAGTGGAGACCAAAGCTCCCTACACCCTGTCCCTCTGCAGCAGCAGGTTGTGTCCACACCATGGGGACAGGGCGGCAATGGGTACACGCAACATGACAACCCACACTCAAGCTTTAGCATGGGTTGAGTGAGGGTTGTCGCTGAACAGTGGGTTGTTGCGCTGTGTGACCCATCCGCGCTAATAAACCATGGCTGTTAACCATAAACAAGCCACAGCTCACAACCCAACAACAAACTATGGGTCCTGTTCATGGTTTTTTTGTGGTTAACAAACCATGGTTTGTTAGCACAGCTGAGTCACACAACACCACAACCCATGTTTCGACAACAACCTACATTCAACCTAAAGCAGGGGCTCTACCACTGAGCCATGGTTGTTGTAGAGTAGCCAGGGTTCACAGGGTCAAATTTATCTATATTTATTTATTACATTTTTACACTGCCCAGTAGCCGAGCCTCTCAGGGCAGTTTACAAATAAAACTATAATATACAAAAGTCAAGATTTAAAACTTTAAAAATATATCAAACCTGAATAAGGTATAGTCCAGGGAAAGCTTGTCTAAAAGGTATGTTTCCAGGAGGCGTTTGAAGGATATTACGTTTTCTGCCTCCCAAACCTCATGAGGGAGGTTTTCCAGAGAGTGGGTGCCGCTACAGAGAAGGCCCCGGGGCCTTTTGATTAGCAGGGATGATGACATATTCTGCCGCTCCCTTAGGTTTCACCTGTTCCCTCTGAGCTTGGCTGCAATCCTCACTGTGGTTCCTAGGAAAATGGGTTTTCCCAGCAACAATATATCATTGTGAGCTATCCCCGTTGTAATGCAAAATATTTTGGGGTGGCTCGCAATTAAGGCCTATCAGCTTTGCAAAAGACCAGCTCCAGGTGGAGATGCAAACTGCTAGAACTGGCTTCGTGAAATACAGCAACACAGCCGCCTGAACTCTGGAACTCTCCCTGGGGATGTGGTTACAGGGGACTGTCACGATGAGCGCCTACGCTTCAAAATATACCAGTGCACCACTGGGGCAAAGCGAGAGGAAGTCCAGTCAGTCTCCCTTCCCTTCCATCTTTCTGGTGAAGAAGCAGGCTGGGATCAGCATGACAGCGCAAACCGGCTCTTCCTCTGTCCTCTCTTCCGCCTGCTGCTCTGTGTCAAGATGTGTGTAGAGCTGGAACAGGGTGAGGAGGTGGGGGAGGAAGTCCTGCTGGCCCCCTCAAAGGGCCAGGCGCAGCCATTTGCCCTCAACTAAACTAGGGCACATTCATTTGTGGGGATTTAATGCCCTGTGAATGCAGTTGTTGTTGTTATTATTATTATTATTATTATTACTACTACTACTACTACTACTACTATCATATCCCATGGAGCTGATTGATGGGAGATTCAGGACAGATGAGAGGAAGGAAGAGCAGAGTTAAACAACTGAATTCACTACCACAAGATGTAGTGATGGCTGGATAGGGGTGGATAAATTCCTGGTGGAGAAGGCTATCCATGGCTGCAAGTCCTGATGGCTCTGTGCGGCCTCCAGTATCAGAGGCAGTAAGCCTGTGTGCACCAGTTGCTGGAAGACATGGGTGGGAGGGTGCTGTTGCACCCATGTCCTGCTTGTGGGTTCCTGGTCGGCCACTGTGTGAACAGAGCGCTGGACTAGATCTTGATCTGATCCAGCATGGCTCTTCTTATGTTCTTGCATTCATACACCACCTTGTTTTCCTCTTGCAAGGAACCTAAGGCAGCTTGCATGGTCTCCCTCCTCTCCGTCTTATCCTCACAACAAACCTGTGATGCAGGTCAGGCTGAGAGACGGCGACTGGCCCAAAGTCACCCAGCGAGCTACATGGCTGAGCAGGGACTAGAATGTGGATCTCCTGAGTCCCAGTCAAGCTCTCTAACCACTGCACCACACTGGCTCTTTGTTCTACGCTTAGCGACAATTCAAACATGACATTTTCTTTCCCGCACAGGGAAAATGTGTGTGGGGAATTCACACACGTGTCTGTTCTTCTAGATCATACATGCATTCGGGATCATGGTCTGCCCTTCTAATGTGCTTAAATAACTTTTCTATCCAGTGTAATTTTTAGAATGTTTTTAGGATGTTTTAGGATGTTTTAATGATGTTTTAGGATGTTTTAATGCAGTTTTAATAATATTTGTCATGTTTTAATTAGTTTTATGTATTTTATCATGCTGTTGTTCCCCGCCTCGATCTAGATGGAGAGGCGGGTAAGAAATAAATCGTTATTATTATTATTATTATTATTATTATTATGTTCTTTTAATATATGTGTGGCTTAGCCAATTACGGCTAAACTACATGCTACGTTAAATGCGTAGCGTGAAGCTGATCTTTCCTTTTACTTAGTGTAAGCACATGGGGACCTGATCCAGATGGGGCCCAACGCACATGGGTAGAGGGTTTATATTTTCCCACCCAGCTGCTTTCCCACCCTAAATCCGCCCCCACATGGGGGCTAACAAAAGAGGGGAAACACCATTGGTGTCAATGGACGGACAGTTTAGGGGGGAGCAGCTGGATGGGAAAATTTACTCCCCTCTATCTGCATGTGGGGGGTCCCGATTCAGGTTGAGGCCCCACACATTTACATTAAAGTAAAAGAAGTTAGGCTCAGCTACACACTTCATATTTAACACAGCATGTAGTTTAGCCCTCAGTTCTCTTGCAAATGAGCTCAAATGTAGCCCCCCCCCCACGCACTGAAACAACTCCAGATCAATGGGTTCCATTTAATCCCTTTTATCCCTGCAGAAATCCACTGCCAAAATTCTACCTTCTCCTCCAGCACCTCAGATCAAAATGCAAAGACATGGGCCAAGCAGCTGGGCCACCCGTTCAACAGCCGCTGCTGGAAGTCGACAGGGATGTTTGAGGTCAAGGGAGCTGCCTGGATTTGGAACAGGGGGGCTTGCTCTTAAAAGAAGACACCCATGAGTTCCAAACTGGGGCTCCACCACACCGACTTCTTTTTTTCCTGGTTTGTATCCACAATTTCCACCTCCGTTTCATTAGCACCTCAACGTGGGTCTATGTGCATGATCAGGGGTCTGGAAACAAAGCCCTATGAGGAGAGACCAAAAGAACTGGGCATGTTTAGCCTGGAGAAGAGAAGACTGAGGGGAGACATGATAGCACTCTTCAAATACTTGAAAGGTTGTCACACAGAAGAGGGCCAGGATCTCTTCTCGATCAACCCAGAATGCAGGACACAGAATAATGGACTCAAGTTACAGGAAAACAGATTCCGGCTGAACATCATGAAAAATGTCCTGACTGTTAGAGCAATACGACAATGGAACCAATGACCTAAGGAAGTCGTGGGCTCTCCCATGCTAGAGATATTCAAGAAACAGCTGGACAGCCATCTGTCAGGGATGTTTAAGGTGGATTCCTGCACTGAGCAGAGGGTTGGACTCGATGGCCTTATAGGCCCCTTCCAACTCTGCTATTCTATGATTCTATGATTCTATGATTCTATGTGTTGTTCCGCTATTTCACCTTGTTTACCTTTTCATCTGTCCCAGCTCGCGCTTCCGCTCCCCCACTATTGCGCTTGCCCCACCCTGCCCCTTCTCCTTCCCCCTCCAGTTCGTGGGTCCTTATGGTTGATGGACATTGTGATGGACATACTCCCCGCTCGCTCTGACTTTGTGGTCTAGCGTTTTAGCGACTGAGGGTTTTATCAGCTGGGAAGTTGAAGCGGGTGGATGAGAGAGCCATGAGAGTGGGGTTGGAGCAGCAAAAGTCCGTTAGACCGACTCAGCACAAGTCCATTTGTCCCCGGCACACTGGAGGAGAACCGTCCCGCCCTCCTCTTTTGCCAGCAAGATCACCCTTCAACGAACATGCCCCCCACAAAAGCAGGAGTTCTGACATAGCACAACGATGGCAATACACGGGGACGGAAGAGGTTTTAGCCCGCGTGGAGAAAAAATACCGCAAAAAGTACGGAAAATGGAGGGGAAGAGGAGACATGACTGCAGCACCAGGGATGATGTCGTGTGAGGGTCACGGGGCAAAACGGTAAACAGGGCGGGACGAAAGTGGGATGAAACGCTGGTGTGATGGAGCCCTTCGATTGCAGAATTAACTTCATGCTACATTCCCTCAGAAGCAGGAACACGGGATGTTCCCTTAGTCAGACCCCTGGTCTATTTACCCCAGAATTGCTGAGGCTGGTGGAAGCTTTCCCAGGTTTCAGGCGGGATGTTTTCCAGGCCTACTGGGAGATGCCAGTAATCAAGCCTGGGACCTTCTGCATGCAATGCGTGTGCTTCTCCCACTGAGCCAAGGGGCCCTCAAGGGACTGGAGCGGCACCAAAGAGTCACAACTCCAACTGGGGGGTCTAGGTCCTTTGTGGCGAAAGGGACAGCTGTGACCCCACTACCCACTTCTTAGAAATCTAGTTCTCACCAAGGTGGTCCACTTATGCTTGGGCTGTACCACGTCAAGCTGTGGGTGGGTGGCGGACATCAGTTGAGTCTCCTCCGTGGCCAGATGATGCTAAGTGTCTATTGGGGTGGGAAAGTGGAAAACTGAGCAGAAGTCAGGGTGTGGAATGGAATTTCTTGGGGAAAGGTGTGGCTGGCTGGCTGGTTGGAATGGAATTTCTTGAGAAAGGGTGTGGCTGGCTGGTTGGCTGGCACCCATGAACTTTTCTTTTTTTTAATGAAGCAGCCCTAAGAAGGATATAAAAGTGTGTCTCTTCTATTGTCAAGGCACGCTTTTTTCCAGCCACCTTTCAGAGGTTTTTGAAGGCATAACTCAGAAATAAAATTGTCATACGAACAAATGAGCTTCTAAAATCTAGAAGAGGTGGGGATTTCATCGGGCATCATCTGGTTTGGTAGCAATGAAAAATTAGCGAGCCAATGATGAGATTTGGTACTGTATGCTAAGCGTCTGCTTTTCCTTTACCTATGTGGTGCTTTAAAATCTCCCTTCCTCCCACCCTTTTATAAGGACTCAGCAGTGACCTGATCCTGACTCAGAGGTCTGCTGTCATCGCATCTAGTTTGACCCTTAAAATACTCCCATTCAACAGTATGCATATATGTAATAATGTGTGTTATGACAGCTGAAAAGCCAGAATAAATGCTGCAACTGTCTGGAAGCTCACAGATATGTATTTATTTATTACATTTATATACCGCCCCATAGCTGAAGCTCTCTGGGCGGTTTACAAAAATTACTCAGGTGAGCGTGACTAACAACTCCATCAGACGAGCATTTTATTGCACGCTCGTTACTGGACACTCACGGATTTTTGCGGGTCCTTCTCATGGTGTCGTCTGCCTCCCACCCCTTTTAGCCTTCTTCACGTGACCAAAAAAGACCCCGGCAAATCTGAATTATTTTTGAGACGGAAGTTGCCGCTTTCTCCTGCTGTGTGCAGGAGAAACAGTGTGATCAAAACAGCCCACTGAATGGGCCACATGCACATTGTTTACTTCCTCTTTCAAAAGAGGAAGCAATGAGGGACAAACGCCCAGGTGGAGAAGCGATGGTAAGGAAACGTGATCCCCCCCCCCCGGGCAATGTGATGATGCTTCTAAATGCAGCTGTCAGCTTAAAACCATTGACTGTTCTGTGGGGGGGGGGGGAATCTGCTTTTAGACTTTCCAAAAATTCACCTGGAATTGTCAGTATTCACAAGACATAAAAGCCCACATTCAACAAAATCTGAATACTCAACATGAAGTATATTTAGTGCTACAGATGGTACACATCGGGACCTGGGCAGGAGCATTTCCATTTCTGGGGCATACCTACCATATGAATAAGCAATTGGTTGCCAATGGACCCCTCAGGGGCTTTCAGCTTGGCCCTCCATCCCAAATACCCCCCTTAATTATGCATAGGTATATTTGAAGCTGCCTTAAATTAAGTCAGACCTTGCTCCATCTAGCCCATTATTGACGACACGGACTGGCAGCCAGGGCTCCCCAGGGTTTCAGGCACGAGTTTTTCCAGCCCTGTCTGGAGGTACCCGGGATCGAACCTGGGACCTTCTGCAAGCAAAGCACGTGGTCTACCACTCCTCCTCTTTTTCCAGAGCCAACATACATACAACAATCTCTCCAACTCTTTTCCCAGCAGCCTGCTTGAACAATAACAGAGGCTTTGGCAGAGCACGCCTCAACGTACCTCAGCCTTGCAACGCATGTTTATGAGCCAAGTGGAGATTCTAATCCCTGCAGACAATTCTGAATAGACAATTAGGGATGGGGGGAAAATGTGTGTTGGTGGGAAATGGGGGGGGGGGGAATCCTTTCTTCTCTGTATCTCAAAAATAGAAAAAAATAAACATGGAAAGATGTTCACGCCCAGACAAAAGAAGTACCAGCTTTTAACTGAAATTGATCAGAAAGTCACTGAGGCTGCCTCACTGGGATTAACCCTTTGAATTTGGATGGTTTCCCCCATTTGTTTTTATTTTTACTTATCTGGTTAGATTTTCAACCTGCCCTACCTTGAAGGCTGGGTTAAGTAATTGTCATGATTACTATGGTCTGTATCTTGCTTTTACTGTTGTTAAAAACACCAAAACAGCTTACAAAGGATTAACACAGCGCCATCGAAATCACACAAAATTAAAAGCAAACAAGACACAAAGATCTTCCAGTTCTTTAAGAGAAAGAAACAGCATAACATAGCAAGCAACGTATAAAATAGATCACACATTATCAGAACAAAACAGGGCAACGCTTAAAATCTGAAATATTTTGAATGGTACAGGCACAATCCTGCCGAAATAGTAAAGCACTTTGAAATTGACATTGATTCTGATGGGAGAAATGTGGAACAGAACCCTACTCACGTTTACTATGCAGTAATTCCCACCGTGTTCATTGTGGCTTACTCCTAGGGAAGTGTGGTTAGGAGGACTACAGCTTTTAAGTCACTCTCACATCAATTTCCCTGATTGAATGGTTCCTCAAAATGCTATTTTGGCCGGATCATGTGCTTTGATGTTTTAAAATGTCAGACTAATAGGAGGGAACGGCACCAAAGGAATAGGGAAGGGAAGCTAGAAATTCAAAGACATGCCGTTATAGAGTCGTGTAGCAGTGTTCCGGCTGCAATCCTATGCCCCAGTGAACTAGGATGACCATGTGAAAAGGAGGACAGGGCTCCTGTATCTTTCATAGCCCTGACCTCTTTTGCATCTGGTCACTCTGGCTGCCTCTACAAGAGAGGTTTAAAGCTCTTTCAAGGCGCTTTAAAAAAATTACCTCTACAAGAACAGAGCGCAAATCGGGCGTAGAGGCGCTTTAAACATCCGATTATGCGCATTATCGAATGCGCGTTAAATCGCGAGTTTTATTTTGCTCCGGCCGTTAAAGCACATTTTGACTATGTGAACAAGCGCTTATGCGCATTAACTACTTGTAAAGCGCATTTTGGTCATCCGTTAATGCGCTTCGCCGCCTCTCGTGCAGAGGGATTAGGTGTAAATGCGCTTCAGCGATTATGCGCATAATCGCCTAACCTGGCGCAAAAGCGAATCCTTGTAGAGGGGACCTCTAGTATAGCTCCTGCGGCTTTAACTGTTGTGATGAAGAGGGAATTTCACCAGGTGCTGCATGCATACTAATGATACCTGCTGAAATTCCCTTTTCTATGCAACTTTTTCATATGGTCACCCTAAGTGAACTCAATGGGACTTGCTAAGCAAATAAGCAAGCCTAGGGTCCAGCTGTTGAGTTTTGCAGCCAAAAGAGCAGAGTATTTTGTGGCACCTCAAAGACTAGCACATTTATTGGAGCAAAGGTGTTGTGGACGGTGGCCAAACTAGGCATGGGATGGGTCAACAGCATCGGTGTACAAGCAGAGCGGGAGTCTAACCCTTTCCCCTCCCACTGTCCTGATCTCTCCCTCCAACAGCTGCTATTTGCACTGGGATTTGGAAAGCCCCTCCCCTCCCCAGCTAGGGCAGAAAGAGTTAAGCATCCCCACAATCCCAAAGCTGCTCAGGATCTCCCCCTCCCCATGTGCTGGGCACGCTCCCTAGACTAAAGGCTAGACGAAAGGCGACACTGGCCTTGATGTTTGTCCAGTATACCATCTGCACCGAGCAAGGACTTAAACAAAAAAAGGCAGTTCTTGTTTTTCACCTTCCCAGTCCCTCCAATAACCCCCCCCAAAAAAAACTCCTGAGCAGCCTTCGCCAACCTGGCACGCTCCAAATGTGTTGGACCACAACTCCCATCAGCCCCAGCCAGCACAGTCAACCTCTAGAGATGATGGGAGCTATAGTTCAAGACATCTGGGAGGCGCAGGGTTGGGAAAGGCTGTCCGAGTGCTAGCGAGGAAAACGAACTTCCATCCGCGAGCTTTCTGCTACAATCCTGCGCAGGCTGAGGCAGGGAAGAGTCCTGTCAATGCTGAGAGTGGTCGGACTTTTCCCTATCTAAGCCTGCGCAGGATCGTGCCCTGGCTGTCGGTTGCTTTGCCCGTTTCCAGTTTGATGTCATCGGCCCTACTTTATTTTATTTTATTGATTGCATTGCATTGCATTGCATTTTTATACCGCCCTACTATAGCCGAAGCTCTCCGGGCGGTTCACAAAAATGAAAACCATGAAATCATTTTAAGAAATATAAAACAAATATTAAATGTTAAAACTACGAGTACTACAACAACACGGGGCGCCGCGGCCTCTGCTCCAGACCACTGGGCGACCAGGCGACCGTGCCGGCGGGGAGGGGGGGGGGAGAGCGAGCCCAGGGCAGTTCTCCCCCCAGCTGGCCCAGCCATCCACGCAAGGAGCGTCCCGCGACAGCCTCTCGCGGATACGCGCGCCTGGCGGCAGCCGGAGCCTAAGGGACCCTCCTCGCCAGCGACTCTTCGCCCCCACCCCCGGCTCGGAGCCCCACCTCGGCCACCCCAGGCTCTAGCTTGCCCCCTTCCTGCCTTCCTGCCTTCCTTTCTTGCATTTCTATACCGCCCCATAGCCGAAGCTCTCTGGGCGGTTTACAAACATTAAAAACACCGAACATTTTTTTTTTAAAAAAAAACCGATATGCAACATTTAAAAGCATAAAAAGGGGTTATAAATAAATACAATATCCATTTAAAAACCCCTCGTCTGGGTCATCCCCCCCACCCCCACCCCACCCCTCCCGCTCTGGTGGGGCAGCCACGCTACAAGAGCAACAAGCCCCCCCTCCTCCTCCTCCTGGGGCCCCGCGCTTCTCTCCCCCGGACTCCGTTACCTGCCAGGGGCGCTCCTGGCAAAGGCCCTCCGGGGGTCGCTGGAGGAGGCGGCGGCGGAGGGCGAGGCCGGCTGGCGCGCGTTGCCCGGGCGGCGGAGGGCGGCGGCTGTTCGAGCGCGGCGCCACTGGCGAGAGGAGCAGCCGCAGCAGCCCCAGCAGCGCCGCCCCTGCCTTCCCCGCCCACCTGCTGCCCCGCCGGCGCGCGGACTTTCCTCTTCCGCGCTTCTCGGCGCGGGGAACAATCCGTCGCTCGCCCTGTTGGTCCGGGAAGGGCGGAGGAGGCGCCGGCGCCACCGTGAGAAAAGCCGGGAAGGGCGGCGGCCGAGCCGGCTGCGGAGGCAAAGCCCCAGTCGCGGGGGGGGGGGGGAGGGGAGGGGGACGGAGGGAGGGCCGGGGGAGAGAAGGGGGGCGGTGTTGCGCTTCTCCCTGCCGGGGGGGGGGGGGCGCTGGCTTCGCACGCGCCTGTTCGTCGGGCTGGACGGGCTGCTGCTTCTCCAGCGGGGCTCTCCGCCCTGAGCCGCGGGATGGAAGAGCGTGTGCAGAGTGCAGGCTGCCAGCCTTCCGGCCCCTTGGCTGTGAATGGAGTGAAAATGCTCCCACGCGTGTGCAGAGTGCAGGCTGTCAGCCTTCCAACACATTAAATAGGAATAAAGTGAAAATGTTCTTGAGCGTGTGCGGAATGCTCTGAGGATTGGGGGGCGGGGGCGGGGAGAGCAGAAATAAAGGGGGCTGAAGTACAAATGGCGATTTATTATTGTTTTGGCCCACTGCCTTCCTTTGGGCCGCTGGACTCTTGCTCTTTCTAGTCTGGTGGCTTTGCTCATCTCCTTCACTGACGCACCAAGATATTTAGGGTTGATACGCCGCTGCTGTTATTGTTGATGCTGTCCCATCAGTGTATGCTGCACGGCAGGAGTGGGCAGAGACCTCAGGCTTGCAGGGTCTCCTTTGTTTTGTTTTATCACCAACCAGATCCAAATGAAAAAAATAGTGGCTTAGGGGGATGGACAGATACAAGATTTTAGAAACAGGGTACCTCTGAGCACATGCTCAGCTCAGGAATTTGTTTTCAGCACCCAGCCAAAGCTCACTGTTATTTCACTCCGAACCCCACTCCTGGTCCGTCTGTCCCCCGACATTCCTCATGTCAACATCCTAATTTGGGGCAGCGGAGGTTGGTGGCTTCGATGTCAGTGGGGCGGTGAATCCGCTCCGGGTTTCAGTCAGAACCAGGCAGCACTCTAAAGCAGCACCTTGGAGAGCTCCTTTAGAGTTCTGACTGGCTCGGTCTGAAACCCGGAGCGGATTCAACGCCCCACTGACGTCGGAGCCACCAGCCTCCACTGATTTGGGGTAGAGGAGCATTTTTCATTTGTTGCCGGTGTTTAACCATTGGGAGTCAGAAATCTTTGCTGACTCCCAACCATCCAGAGCTCTACCAGTAGAGCCTGATCTACTTCTTGCCCAGCCTTGCGATGTGGCACTTTATACAGTTTCTAAAGCCAAATCCTGCCCTGAACCAGCAGGTCCCTGCACCCAGAGAATTTACAATCAAAAAGGCAGAGAAAGCAACAGAAGCAGGAAAGTGAGAGTAAGTGGAACAGGAAAAACTGGCTGTGGTGACTCACATGGAAAACTTAATGAATCTGAGAGAGAGAGAGAGTCCTGAATAATTCTTCATTTTTAAAATTATGCATGGGACATCTCTTGCGTAAGAAATGTTGCTGTGTGCCAAAAATGTTTTAGTAAGTACTGGATAACTTTTTTTTTTTTTAAGGTAATGAATTTGGCACCTGATGAATTCATCCAAGAATGTAATTTAAATTTGAACCCTGGTGCACTTTTCATTGCAGAAGGTATGCAGAACTAGACCTACAAAAGAAGTCTTTCTAGGACATTGTTACTTGCACATATCAATAAACTCTCCCAATTTTCAGCCGCTTACCATTTACAGCTTTCTTTTTATACACATAAAGTGCCCAGGGCAAAAAAAAAAAATCCCAAATACTCCAACTAAATCCTTTGATTTCCTTAGACAAAAAAAAAAAATACCACAAGAAATCTATTGGTTTCTGCCATCCTGGTGCTTTTTTGTCCCACGTACTAGATAGTTTTGGGAGGAAAATATTCCATACTACAAATAAGCAGAATTAAATCCACTTCTTTAGTAATCAGACCTATGGCTTTGTATCCTGCCCCCCCAATCAATAAGGCTTCCATTGTTCTGCCTCATTCTCATGGTGTTTAAATTTTATTTTTGTGATGTTTTTGAGCTGACGTAATCACTGCAAGGGGACGGACGGTGCTGTGGGATTTCTATTACACGTCTCCCCGTTGCTCTACACTCTCCAGACTGCCTGCACTTCCTCATCTGAAAGAGCCCTATTAGTATCTCGCGATGTCTTCCCCTGCACTTTAGCTGAAGTGCGGGAAACCAAGGAGGCTGATTGTACAATGAAAGACAGGACATTCTCACACACACTCCTTGGCCACCTTCTAAGTAAGGTAAGCACAAGAAACCCAAACCCAGCCCATGAGAATTTCTCCAAAATTTCTTCTGCTTTGAATTTATTTTATTTTATTTTATTTATTTATTTATTTACTTATTGCATTTTTATACCGCCCAATAGCCGAAGCTCTCTGAGCAGTTTACAAAAATTAAAACCATAAAAAACATTCAAAATATAAAACGACAGTATAAAAACATAATTTAAAATACAGTTCAAATGCCATTTCCTATCTATCAAATTGAAGGAGGATAGTAGAAAAACATGGGGAAGACATTTTCAGTACAGCACTAGTTAAAACCAAAGAAATCCAAAGGATTGAGGCAAGGGCAGGGAAGTTGTTGGCTTTCCAGAAGTTCCATCAGCCCAGCCACCATGACCAATGGTCAAGAGCAGTGAGCAGTGGAGGCTGGTGGTTCTGATGTCAGTGGAGCAGTGAATCCTCTCTGGGTTTCAGTTAGAACCAGTCAAAACTCTAAAGGAGCTATCTGCACCTTGGATAGCTCCGTTAGTGTTCTGACTGGTTCTGACCAAAACCCAGAGCTGATTCACTGCTCTACTGACATTGAAGCCACCAGCCTACACTGGTGTTGAGGGCTGCACTTCGGGGGGGGGGGGGGGGACAGTTTCCTTACCCCTGGATTAAGAGGTTAAGCAAAAGGTTTGGCCATCACACATACGGCACAGCTGCTGTTCTGCAACGTTCCTCTGCAAGATGCGCAGCCATGAATCACCCATGCTGGGTCTAGTTACAGCCTTTGATCTCACACCTGCAAGGGCCTGTTTTCTGAAGAGGTGCACTTTGCTCTAACCGTCTTTTGGGGGTTGCTGTGACATTTCCTATAAGTAGCAGCACAGGTGATTCGTCACTTGCCCAAATACAATTCAGCACCAAACACTTTTGCTCATTTGTATTGCACCATCAATATGTGTGGCGCTTTCCAGAGCAATATCCATAAAGAAGCCACTGCAGTCCCAGCTTCAAGGAGACCTGGCCATTCTGCATTGTCTAAAGGACACACGGACATCCATAAATGAGCAGTATCAAGCGTGCGATAAACCTCATCCAATGACGCTCCAAGTCTCTGATAATGTGTTGAACTTGCTTCACTGTGAACTATAGGTGACCACTGAAGGTGTTCTGTTACCATTTTATCTTGCTGGTGTTGGAGAGGTTTTCTTCTAGGTAATGATTTAGACCTAGTAATCTTGCTATTTACCAAGTTTGGGTGGGATCTTAACTTTATGAACACTTGTTGACGTATGTTCAAGTGGTTGTCAGGATCTTGTTCAGATTCGTCTGTAATGTATGGTTTGGCTGTAAACAATGGCGCTTTTTTTTCATGTGAGGAGAATGGCCATTGCTTGCATGCAGATATGTGTATCGGTCAGTCAGTTAAAACAAAACCCTATCTTTTCAGACTCAAAGCCTCCAGTACTACTTACAGCATCTGATGAAGTGGGTTGCAACCAATGAAAGCTTATGCTAATTTATTAAACCATCTGAAGATCTAAAACATTGTTAGAAATTTAGTGTCAGATTTTTGTCAGTAAGACTTTCTAGCAGTGTGGGTGGCCAGAGTGTTAATACCCACCCAATTAGTTTCCGTGGGAACTCATTGCTAAAAAGTTTCCCTTGAGTCTTCAGAAATACCTGAAAAGAGGGCAGAACTCTCACCCTCCAGATAGGACGGAGGGAACCTAGGCATCTTTTGAGTGAGAAGGACAGACAACCCCACCCCAAGCCTTTATACTTACAACAACCCTGTAAGGTAGATGAGGCTGAGAGTAGCGAATGGCCCAAGGTCACCCAGTATGCTTTGCGGCCAAGTAGGGATTTCGCCCCCTGCTCTCTCTGGCCTTAAGTCCATGACTCACAGAAGCTAATGAGAATGGCATGGTCTCAGACTTTGAACTTGAGATGTGGCCCACTGGCCAAGAAGGTTGGCCACAACTGGTACACTCCTCCTCAGCTGTCACCACGGGCAGCCATTCCAGCAGACTGTCTAGAAGGAGATGAGAGGGGAAACAGAGCCATTCCACCAGCCCAACTGAAAGACGACTTCATTTCTCCTCTTCCTTCCCCATTCCTTTTTCCTTGCGTGCCATGCCGTTTTAGACCCTGTCCCCACAAGCCAGTGGGCAAAGACCGTCTGATTGCATGGAAGCCAGTCTGTGAGACTTTTTGGCTGAAGAGTCAGGTAAAAATGCATAAAATAAATATACCTTAATTAGTAATGTGCTCTTCAGTACAGTGGTCTGTAATTGCTTTCGCCCCTACGTGTGAACTGGGCAGGGGGTGGCGAAATAAGTGCACATGGAGCAAAGTAAAAAGTTGCAAATCTTTATTCTCTTTGAGAACAACATTTACCCTCCATTGAGGACATTGGTGTTATCTGGGACAGGGGGCCAAGGGTGGGGCCTAAGTGCAGCCCTTCCAGGGCCAGCTCCAGGCTTTTGAGGGCCATTGGGCAAGATACCCTCCATGGGGCCCCTCCCTCGCTGATTCTGCCTTCTCACCGCCACGGTCACCCACTGCTCTTGCTCCTCCTCCTCTTCCTCACCTTTGCTACCTCTGGCTTGCTTGGCAGGCAGAGATCCAAGGGTCCAGGAGGCCGTGTGGCACCACTTGCTCCATCTTCTCGCCACCACCATCGTCTCGGCTGAAGTGAGAAGTGGTAACAACCAGGTTGCAGTGGTGAAGAGGAGGGGCAACTCTAGGAGGCTATTGTCAGTGGGCCCCTGTTGGGGTGGGGGTCCTCAGCATGTGCCCTGCCCTGCCTACCCCTGACGCCAGCCTTGAGCCATGATCCCAAAGGTTGATCAATCTGGTGTCCAAGCCGATGGCCACATGATGTCATGATGGCCACCCATTTCGATGGCTTTAAAAGGGGGTTGGATAAATTCCTGGAGGAGATGGCTATCAATGGCTACTAGCCCTGCTGGCTATGTGCTACCTCCGGTATCGGAGGCAGTATGCCGATGTACACCAATTGCTGGGGAACATGGGTGGTAGTATGCGGATGCACTCCTGTCCTCTTGTGGGGTTCCCGTGGGCAAGCTGGTTGGCCACTGTGTGATCTAGGCTACTGAACTAGATGGACCCTTGGTCTGGTCCAGCAAGGCTCTGCTTATGTTCATTTATGTTTGCTGGACATCTCCTTAGTGGACAGTACACCAGGGACCTGATCCATACATATAACACTGGAATTGCACTGGCTGCCTATATGCTTCTGGTCAGAATTCAAGGTCTTGGTAATGATGTTTAAAGCCCTAAATGACTTGGGACCTCAATACTTGAGGGAGCGCCTCTCCCTATATATGTCTGCCCAAGACTTGAGATCAATTGGAAGAGCCGTCCTCCGTGTCCCACCGATGTGAGACAGACACTATGGTGGGACATGGGAGAGGGCCTTCTCTGTTGTGGCACCCCAACTGGGGAATGCCCTCCCCTTGAAGGCCCGACTGGCGCCAGCGTTGACTTCATTCCGTCACCAAGTAAAGACGTGCCTTTTTAACAAAGCCTCTGATGGCTAAATTCACCCAGCTTGCATATTGTTTTAACTGTTTTAATTGTTTTTACTGCTTTTAAATTTTATACTGGTTTTAGCTTGATTAATGGTTTGATTTGTTTTTAGCTGTGTATATTTATTGTCTTATATTGTTGTATAATTTTATCTATATGCCGCCCTGAGATCCTATTGCTAGAGGGTGGGACACATGTGTTATAATAAATAGATATAGCATGCGATATCCTTTTGCACATATAGTGCCCAATTAAGTGATAAAGCTAAGCAAAATGATGTGGCCTTGCAGTCTAAAGAGGCAGATGGTTCTTATGTGAAGGAAGCATTCATATGGTAGGGTGACCAGATAAAATCCAGGTCAGGGCTCATGTAACTTTAACAGTTGTAGAGAAAAGGGAATTTCAGCCAGTGTCTTTTGTATGCAATTAGTTCCCTCTTCATCACAACAGTTAAAGTTGCAGGGGCCCTGCCTTCTTTTGTATCTGGTCACTCTAGTACAGTGCATGCACCTTTAACAATTATGATGAAGAGGGAATATCACCAGGAACTAATTGCATACAAATGACACTGGCTGAAATTCCCTTTGCTCTACCACTGTTAAAGTTACATGAGCCCTGACCTGGATTTATCTGGTCACCCTATCATATGGGCCATTGTTCACCCTCTCAAAAGCTTCAATAACCTTTTAAAAAAAACCAACCCCTATGAACTAGGTGTATGTGTGCAAGAGAAAGGGGGAGAGGAGTGAAATCATTCTCACAAACACTGACCCACATTTTCATTAAGACGGATTGAGATTACTAAACCTCAAGTCCTGATTTACTGAAACTGCATGTTTTGATACTTATGACATTTCACATCCCACCTTACCTCCAAGGAGGCCAACGTCGCATACATGGTTCCACCCCTCCCCACCTCACATTTTATCCTCACCGCAACTCTGTGGGGTAGGTTAGTTCAAGAGAGGGTGACTAGCCCAAGGTGAGCATCATTGAACCTGGGTATCCCCAGTCCTAGCTCCGTGGGTAAACAGATCATCAGTGCAGGTCATCTTTTTTCTATGGCTAGAAAGAAAAAAGGGGGGTCTTGGGCTGGAAGTTTGCAGCACTGCTTGCTTTCTGCCATTTTGACTAATGTTTCTGTTCCCACAAGAAAGAGACCCAGTCCATGCTGAGATTTCTGGAGGCAGGATTTGGAGGACACAGCCTGCTAATGTCTGTGCTACAGTGGCTGACAGATCATGACTGTTTATTCACATGCATGCAGAGAGAGAGAGAGAGAGAGAGAGAGAGAGAGAAATGGAGCTTGACCATGGATAATGCATCTTCCTTTGAACAGATGGCCTTCTGTGAAAACACACTGACGAATGCAGCATGACAGCTTTTCATGTTCACTGCACACACAATCAGATCTTTGTGCCTCTGATTACGACGCTGAAGAGTCAAGCTCACGTGGAGAGAGATCAGTGGGGTAGTGGCCCATTTTGAAGGGCAGGAGCTCATCATGACCGTCCCCATAGAACCTTGAAAGGCAGGCAGCTGTTTTGATCCATACTTGTAAATAGGGCTGTTTACGGACCACCACCACCACCACCCCGATCTGATCCGGTTCTGGATCTGTCAGGTCTGCCACAGCTGCTTTTCATTTTCAAAAATGGCATTTGGGTGCTTTTACATACACTTGTGTTCAATATGTACTTACCCCCTTAATCTTCATAGGCATATGTTTACATGCGTGTGCATTGCAGACAAGATCCATTTGCCAAACAATGTGGGGATTTAACTGCACTGAAATAGCATGGGAAGGAAGATTAAAAACATAAGAAGAACCATGCAGGATCAGACCAACATCCGGTCCAACATTCTGTTTGCATAGTTGTTAACCAGATGCCTTTGGGAAGCCCAACAGTAGCCCACGAGTGCAACCACACCCTCCCATTCATGTTCCCCAGGATCTGGAATTGCAAGGTTAACTGGGACGCAACCTGCCTTCAGGTCCGTCTGCCTCAGCTTTCGGTCAGCTCTTCTCACTGATCCACAAGCTTCAGCCCCTATATTGTCTAGGCAAAAGAGACACCCAATATGCCCAATCGGTTCTGTTTACCTAAACAGGAGAAGTACCCAGGAAATATGTCCACTGTTGGTAGCACAGAAAGATCGACAACATCTTTGGTCCCCTCTACAAGATTTCGGTTTGACGCCCAATTGGCCAATTATGCGCATCTTCTCCCAATCGCTTTTACGCCTAATCCCTATACATGGGAGGAGGTGAAGCGCATTACCGGTTGTATGAAATGCGCTTTAAAGTTGTTTACATGTGCAGCATCGCTTGTTTACATGATCATAAGGCACTTTAACTCCCGCGGTAATTAAAACTCGCTATTTAACGCGCATTCGATAATGCGCATAATCAGACAGAAAAAGTGCCTCAACCCCCAATTTGCACTCTTTTCATGTGGAGGTAAAATCGGTAATGCCCTTTGAAAGAGCTTTAAATCGCTCTTGTAGAGGCACCCTTCTACTGATGAAGTTGAAACTGGCTCGCATTTTTAAATTATAGTTTTTACATTGTTGCTGCTTATTTTGATGTGTTGTTTAAGATCGTCCGTTTTGTTTTGTGGTTTTCTGTACCGCTTTTGGGTTTTGTAGTGATATTTTTAGATGTGTAGAAGGAGCTGAGAGGATCAGATAGATATAGCAGGGGTTGGGGGGACGGAGCAAGTTGCCAGGATAAGAATATAGACGGTTGATTTGAGGGGAGGGGGAGGGAGGGAGGAGGGGAAGGAGTCCTGGCTGACTGAGAGAGACGTCAAAGAAAATCTTCATGACAGAAAGAAGAAAACAGAGGAAGGAGTAGAGAGTAAGCACCGGAGATAGCAGAAGGCCAAGAGCAGCAGATCTAGAGAGAGAGAGGGTGCCTCTACAAGAGCGATTTAAAGCTCTTTCAAGGCGCATTACCAAATTTACCTCTACAAGAGTGGAGCACAATTGAGGAGTACAGACGCTTTTTATCTCTGATTATTCGCATTTTCGAGTGCGTGTTAAATAGCAACGACTTTTAATTTACCACGGGAGTAAGAGCGCCTTATGTCCGTGCAAATCATTTTGTGAGAAGTTGCATTAACAATCAGATGGTCTTGATGTCATGCATAGAACTGCCCCTTCGCTGGGAAAACCTCCCACTTTTTCGTTTAGTTTTATTTCCTGTCTCCTCCTGGCAACTTCCTCCTTGTTCTCTGTCTCTCTGGATGGAAGCTCCAGGAAGAGGTGACCCAATGTGAACTGAAAATGAAGTTTCTTTCAACTCCCCTGATGGAATATGTCGTTCATGGAGACACGGGGCCAGATGGAGGTGGTTTCACGAGAAGTAAAGGGGGTGGGAAGGATGTGCGGATGTGCGCATAATTAGCGATCAGCTTAGACATATCGTCCCCTCGCTTCTTGCTGGGTTCCTGACATGAGCTCTGTGTGTGTGTGTGTGTGTGTGTGTGCGTGTGTATGTTTTACAATGGTTGAGCTCGCTGGGAAGAGGAGGAGGAAGGAACGAAGCAGCATCCCCCTGTCTGTTTTGGCATGCGTGTGTGCGAGGCACATTCCCATTTACTCCTGAGCAGTTCACTTCAAATGGCAATTGGGCGAAGGGGGGGGGGGGGGGGAGAGAGGTAGCCGAACAGGTTAACCAGGCAAGTAACCCAGGTAACCAAAGGTGGGAGATTCTGGTGGGCGGGGAGAATAAAGGGAGGGAAACCTGTTTGGGCAGTTCCCCCGGACAAAGCGCATTACTTTCAGCAACATGTGCATGCGATTCTCAGCATGTAAACAACTTTAAAGTGCGTTTCATACAGCCAGTAATGCGCTTCAACATCGCTTGTGTATATGTATTAGGCGTAAACGTGCTTATCAGAAAATGAGCATAATCGGGGAACTGGGGGTCAAAGTGTTCTGTTGTAGAGGGGGTCAGAGAGAGAGAGAGAGAGAGCACTTGCTGTGAATAAAAGAGGCACCTGTTCCTGAGCAAAAGGATCTGGGCTGTGTCAGGCCTGACTGAAGCGGAAAACAGGACTTTGGGGGGTTCTGTTTTCTGAAGAGACCCTCCGGAGGTTTGGGGAAGGAGGGACAGGACCGCAACAGACTTACTGTGTTATTGTTACCTTAGGGGACCATATGAAAAGGAGGACAGGGCTCTTCTATCTTTAACAGTTGTAGAGAAAAGGGAATTTCATAGGTGTCCTTTGTGTGCATGCAGCACCTGGTGAAATGCCCTCTTCATCACAACAGTTAAAGCTGCAGGAGCCCTGCCCTCTTTTGTATCTGGTCACACTAGCATAGCTCCTTCAGCTTTAACTGTTGTGACGAAGAGGGAAAGTCAGCAGGTGCTGCAGGCATACAAAGGACACCTGCTGAAATTCCCCTTTCTATGCAACTGTTAAAGATACAGGAGCCTAGTCCTCCTTTCCATATGGTCATCATAAACAGTTGAAACTGTATTTGTTTAAATGCTGGAGGCATTTCTTTATCATTGCATCAGTGTTATATGTTTTGTGTCTGAGGCTGTCTTTCCACTTCCTTTTTAAGCAGGTCCAGCTCACCCCCAATGTCCCGTAAAGCCTCTGCAACTATTTGCATATCCATCCATTTATGAGAAATGGCCCCTGTCTCCTTGGCTGCATGCAGATGCACCCTAGTTTCAACATCCATTTCTGTGGCCGATTTAATGGCTTCATCCAGACGCTGTGGTTTCCCCAATCAGAGCTGAATTGTTGTAAGCCCAGGTATTAAAACTCTTTCAACCCAAGGCCCAAAGTCCATTTTGGAGAAGCTTTCAGGAAGGGGCACATCCCAGTGGTGGGCGGGGCCAAAGGCAAAAGGAAGCAGGGTCGAAAGTCAAGAAATATCAAAATCATCAACATGTAAAGCCAGTAACTAAAACTCAGCAGAGGCATTTCAGGCTTTTAGAATGGGCGGTGGGGGAGAGAACTGAAATTAATTTTGGGGAAACTCTCTGGGTCTGCATTCCAGTGGTGGGCAGGGCTGAAAATGAAAGGCCGTGGAGCCAAAAGTACAAAACATAGAATCATAGAATAGTACAGATGGAAGGGGCCTACAAGGCCATCAAGTCCAACCCCCTGCTCAATGCAGGAATCCACCTTAAAGCATCCCTGACAGATGGCTGTCCAGCTGCGAACGTATTTCAGCTTGAAGCCAATCAAAACCCTAGGAGAGGAATTTTAGCCTTCTAGAATGGGTGGTCAGGTGCACAAAAGTGGAGAAACTATCAGGAGTTGTGTGGAGGAAAGTCAGAACCAACTGGGGATGTGAGGATGGGTGAGGTGTATTGGGACTCCAGGGCCCTATGGCTTGACATCTCTGCCTTAAAGCCTCATCTTCTCATTCTGTCTATGTTGGACTCAGGTGGAAAGCCATGGCTCCATGGTGGAGCACATGTTTTGTATGTAGAAAGTCCCAGGTCTGATCCCCAGCATCTCCAGGTAGGACTCCTGCCTGAAACTGTGGAAAACTGCAGCCAATCCATGTGTCGACAATACTGGGCTAGATGGACCAATGGTCTCGCTCAGTATAAGGCGAACCCAGAACCTCTTTGGCCCTTTCTACACCATAGGGGTGTAGAGGAAGGGAGGGAGGGCGATCCCAGAAGTACCTAATACACACCATCGGCGCACAGGGACCAGCCAGGGGCCATCTCAGGCAAACAGCCTGGTGTAGAAACGGCCATAGTTGTTTATGGGTTAAACAAGCCAGAGTTAACCCATGGTTTGTTGTTTGGTTAGCTCTGTGTTGTTTAACCCATAAACACCACAACATTTCCAGGGGGCATTCTTGGTTGTTGATTAAAAGAGGAAATTGCTCATGCCATGCTCAAGTGCTTCATCTCTGGCAATTCCTGGGTTAAACAATCCAGGAATTCCCACTCTGATATGTGAGCTGGGTCATCTAGGCTATATCTAGGCTAGATTCATCAGTCAAGTAAGTTGCTTGTAAGCTATTATCAATACCTAAAACAACAAAGCTGGCTGGAGTTATGCCCTTAATTTAAACCCATACAAAACAGGCAGATGAGGGTAAAATCCTATGCATGTTTAGACGGAAAAAAGGTCCTACAAATCCCAACATTCTTCAGCCAGTATAGGGACTTTTTTCTGTCTAAACATGCATAGGATTCAGCCTTAAGTTAATGTTTTTCTGGCTGAAGATGATCTTCCAAAATCTTGCAGTTGCAGAACAGGAAGTAGAAACTAGGGTATTTTATAGATAGGCAGGGTATAAATTGAATTAATAATAATAACAACAATAACCAACCTTTGAGGAGCTGGGAGCTGGTTCTTGGTGGCATAAGCTCCACATGGTAGTTCTGAATGTGGGTTTTTCAACTCCTTACATTCATGTTTCAGGATGTGTCAAGAGCAGACATGCAACAGCTTTGGCTATTAGGTGGTATAGAAATGCAATAAATCAATGATAGATGTTTCATTTCAAAATAATTGTGCTTATACTCTTCCGCTCCTTCATCCCATGAAAATCCACATCTCTACACTCTAGTTATAAATATATATAAGTGAACTCAGCCAAACCCTGTTCTCTATAGCCCCCCCCCCCCTTGTGAGAACCATATCGACTCTCCGTATCGGGCCCCAACCTGCTGACACTGAGTCCTTAATAGCCCAAAATGTGCTCAACTTTTGCCGTGAGTCCAAGATAAATAGCTCCTACCTGGGCACAATTCTCTACAGCAGGAAAACAGCACAGGGGCTTCGTTGAATCAGTCCTACTTGTTTCAAAGTGCAGCTGGTGCATGAAAGGAGGCAAGACCAGTTAACCTCCGTCAGGGAGATTAGCGGCAGTAATCTTCGTGCAAGTCTGACACCTGACTTCTGATTAGACAGTCGGTCTGCCAATTTCCCATTCACTCCTCTTTGCTTAACTTGGCTTAACTCCAGCCTTTCCAATTTACTTGCCGTGTTCTTTGTTTCTTGTAAGTGAAAAAAAGGACTTCTTTTCCTTTCCTTTTGTTTGTTTGTTTCCTCTTCTTTCTTTTCCTTTCTTTCTTTTCCTGCCTCTTAAGTGGTTTAAAATGATTTTAAAAAATACTTTAAAAATACTTTAAAATCCTTCAACAGTTGTATATAGCCCTCTGAATTTCCATGTAGTTATTAATTTACCCTTTGCCTCCAACCTTGTTTGTAGAGCTCAGTTCCCCGGAGACAACCCCTTCTTCAACTGCTGTTTCTCACTGGCCTCCTCCACACGACACGTTTAATGAGCCTTGAAGGCTCATTATAAATTTTACCTCCACACCAGCGGAGCGCAAAACGGGCGTACAGGCGCGTTATCTCCCCAATAATGCGCATTTTTGAATGCGCGTTAAATAGCGACTTTTATTTTTCTCCGGCCGTTAAAGCGCATTTTCGCCGTGTGAACAAGCGATTATGCGCATTAACGTCTTCTAAAGTGCTTTTTGGACATCAATTAATGCGCTTCGCTGCCTCTCGCCGCCTCCCGTGCAGAGGGATTAGGCGTAAATGCGCCTCCGCGATAATGCGCATAATCCCCGAACCGGGCGCAAAAGCGCAGGAGCAAAATATTTTCTGTTCCAAGTCAATCCCCAGCCAAACACCTTATCTAGAAACTAAAAAACAAGCTAAAAACAAACTAAAAGCAAACTAAAACAAACTGCAGAGCTCAGAGAGTAAGTACAATGCAGCTCCTTCTAAAAACCCTCCGAATGTAATATGGCTCTCATTAAAATGATTAAAAGCCAATTTAAAAATGCTTACAAATGTTAAAATTAGGGTTTGAGCTTTTACTTGCTGCTGCTGCTGCTCTTAGTCAAGAAGCCTTCAATGTTCCTACAAACCCAATTCATGAGAATTTCTCCAAAAATGAGCATTTAATACAGACGAAATAGAAAGTTGAGCTCGGCTACATGTGCTTTCCTAGGCAGAGCATACTGGCAATATTCCTTGGAGTTCTAGGGCAGGGATTGGGACCATGTGGCCCTCCAGATGTGCCAGCATAGGCAATGGTGAGGCATGATGATAATTGCAGTATAGCAACATCTGGAAGCCCACACATTCCCCATCTCTGTTCTAGGCTGTATGTGTGCAGCTGCCTTCCCCAACCTGATGCCCTCCAGATGTATGTGTGTCTGTAAATTCCCATCATCATCCCAGGCTAGCATGGTCATTGTCCATGTTGTCTGGGAATAAAGTTGCAGTTGAACACATCTGGAGGGGTGCCAGGTTAGGAAAGGCTCATGTATGGTGTGTTAGTAATTTTTTATTAGAATGTGAAGCACATCTGGAGTGCCAAGTGAAATGTTTGGAGAACGATGTTCGGAGAATCCGGGGATGCCCTGGCATGGCTCATTCACCCATCCGTAGCATGGGAAGTGTCCAAGCACATCTCATGCATAACCACTGCCAAGACCATGGGTCTAATAATACACAAACTATTATCTCTCTATCAGCGTGGAAATTTTATTGACACCATCAGATCATCTGCAACAATCATCATCGAATCGGGCAAAGCAACAAACCACAAAACCACAAGGGGAAATGAATGTATTTAGCAGATGCAACCACAGGCCCGGTCCTTCCACATTCTGGATCGAGGGGCAACAGCATTGGCGTCGCTTCTTTACATCATTTTGAACCTGGCGCTTATTATCCCAGTTTTCCATGGAACATGCACAGTGACAGAAATGGAGCTTTCCGGGAGTTTGCTTTCCCTTATCTCTCTATTTACAGTGCTAACCTATCCATATCTACTAGGGGTGTGCACGGACCCCCCGGATCGGATCGGGACCCGGATCGGGACCTCCAATTTTGTCCCGGACCGGTTCGGACAAAATCGGAGGCCCCCCGGACCGGATCGAGTCCGATCCCGACCCAAAAATCGTACATTTTTGGATCGGCCGCCATTTTTTTCCCCATAGACTTGCATTGCAATGCAAGTCTATGAGGAAAAAATGGCGGCGGGTGGGTAAGGGGGGGCCTAACTCCCTCCCCCCCCCGGGGCCGTCCGCTGTGGACGGCCCCGGCAGGTAAACCCCCTCCCCCGCGCTCCCTACCCCCCCTGGGGCCGCCTGCTTCCATCCGCTGGCGCCCGCGGGCGCCAGCGGATAGAAGCGGACGGCTCCGGGGGGGGGGTAAGCCCCCTTCCCCGCCACTTACCTTCTCGGCACGTCCGGCGCCGGCGGCTACTACCAGCGGGCTCCGCGGCCTACTCTCGAGTAGCGCGCCGGGTGATGACATCACCCGGCGCGCCACCCTGGAGCAGGCCGCGGAGCCTGCTGGTAGTAGTAGGCGCCGGCGCCGGACGGGAGCCGCCGGGCCGGGCAGGTAAGGGCCCCCCTCCCCCCTCCCCCCTCCGCGCGCCCCCTCCTCCCCTCCACGCACCCCCTCCTTACCTTTCCGGCCCGGCGGCTCCCGTCCGGCGCCGGCGCCTACTACTTCCAGCAGGCTCCGCGGCCTGCTCTAGAGTAGCGCGCCGGGTGATGACATCACCCGGCGCGCCATCCTAGAGCAGGCCGCGGAGCCTGCTGGGAGTAGTAGGCGCCGGCGCCGGACGGGAGCCGCCGGGCCGGAAAGGTAAGGGCCCCCCTCCCCCCTCCGCGCGCCCCCTCCTCCCCTCCACGCACCCCCTCCTTACCTTTCCGGCCCGGCGGCTCCCGTCCGGCGCCGGCGCCTACTACTTCCAGCAGGCTCCGCGGCCTGCTCTAGAGTAGCGCGCCGGGTGATGACATCACCCGGCGCGCCATCCTAGAGCAGGCCGCGGAGCCTGCTGGGAATAGTAGGCGCCGGCGCCGGACGGGAGCCGCCGGGCCGGAAAGGTAAGGGCCCCCCTCCCCCCTCCGCGCGCCCCCTCCTCCCCTCCACGCACCCCCTCCTTACCTTTCCGGCCCGGCGGCTCCCGTCCGGCGCCGGCGCCTACTACTTCCAGCAGGCTCCGCGGCCTGCTCTCGAGTAGCGCGCCGGGTGATGACATCACCCGGCGCGCCATCCTAGAGCAGGCCGCGGAGCCTGCTGGGAATAGTAGGCGCCGGCGCCGGACGGGAGCCGCCGGGCCGGAAAGGTAAGGGCCCCCCTCCCCCCTCCGCGCGCCCCCTCCTCCCCTCCACGCACCCCCTCCTTACCTTCCCGGCCCGGTGGCTCCCGTCCGGCGCCGGCGCCTACTACTACCAGCAGGCTCCGCGGCCTGCTCTAGAGTAGCGCGCCGGGTGATGACATCACCCGGCGCGCCACCCTAGAGCAGGCCGCGGAGCCTGCTAGTAGTAGTAGGCGCCGGCGCCGGACGGGAGCCACCGGGCCGAGAAGGTAAGTGCCCCCCTCCTCCCCCCCCCCGCTGTCCACTTTCATCGGCGGGCGCCCGCTGGCGCCCGCCAATGGAAGCGGCGGTGGGCGCCAGTGGGCGCCCGCCGATCCGCCGATCCGCCGAACCGGTTCGGAGCTTTTTCGGACCGGTTCGGATTGGATCGGCCGATCCAGCTGCGGGATCGGAAATCGGATAATTTATCCGATTTCCCACTGGACCGGACTCGGATCGTGGATCGGGTCCGATCCAGTGCACATCCCTAATATCTACTCAGAAGTAAGCTCCATTGAATTCATTTCAATAGGACTTATTGATATGTAAATGTGTGTAGGGTGGCTGCTTGACTTACTTGAGGTTCTAGACTAGGCTTTTATTGTGCAATCACTGTGGCTCATCCATGGAGTTTCACCGGGGTGACGGAAGTGGTCCAGACACCGTGCTTCCCCACCACTTCTTCTTATTACAGGTGGAAGAAGACAGTGTCTGGACCACACCACCATCACCCTTCATACTTCTTAGATGGCAATTTAGAAAGCTCTTTGGAGGCTAGATTGGCAAACTGGCCCCTAAGGTGACAATTAGAATTGTTCAATTTGAACCTAAGAACCTAAGAACAGCCCTGCTGGATCAGACCAAAGGTCCATCTAGTCCAGCATTCTGTTCACACAGTGGCCAACCGGCGGTCAACCAGGGACCCACAAGCAGGATACGGTGCAACAGCACACTCCCACCCTTCTAGCTGAAATGGAGGAGGAAATTTGAAAGATCGGATGGGATTTGGGGAAGAGGATTAGGGGGATACGAAGTTTCTGCTTGGTCGTAGAATCATAGACTACTAGAGTTGGAAGGGGCCTATGAGGCCATTGAGTCCAACCCCTTGCTCAATGCCGGAATCCATTCAGCCTCCTCGTGTAACTGTTCCCCAGCAACTGGTATATCTAGGCTTACTGCCTCTGCTACTGGAGGTAGGGCATAGCTATCAGAACTAGTAGCCACCGATTGCCTTCTCCTACAGGAATTTATCCTACCCCCTTTTAAAGCCATCCAAATTGG
Source organism: Anniella stebbinsi (assembly GCA_029215795.1). NCBI lineage: Eukaryota > Metazoa > Chordata > Lepidosauria > Squamata > Anniellidae > Anniella > Anniella stebbinsi. Next base: position 30,536,232 of record JARDYH010000007.1, read on the forward strand.
TGGCCACCACATGATCTTATGCTAGTGAATTCCAGAGTTTAACTATGCACTGTGTGAGAAGTCCTTCTTTTTATCTGTCCTGAATCTCTCATCCATCAGATTCATAGGATGACCCCATTGGGTTCTAGTATTATGGAAGCGGGAGAAAAATGCCTCCTTCTCCACATTCTCCACCCCATGCATAATTTTGTACATCTCTATCATGTCTCCCTTCAGCCTCCTTTTTTCTAAGCTAAACAATCCCAGCGGTTGTAACCTCTTCCCTCATAAGGAAGATTCTCTAGTTTTGTTTTATCATTTTAGTTACCTTTTCCTGCACCTTTTCTAGCTCTGCAATATCTTTTCTTCAGTGTGATGACCAGAACTGTACGCAGTATTCTAAGAGTTGGCCCAAAAGGTGACTCATACATTTATGAATCAATGAAATAAAATAAAAGCAAAAGATCTAAGGTTGTACCAAAGCATCCTGGGACAAATAAACGATGGCTGTTCTCCCTTTGAAAATATAACTGCTATCAGCTTTTCAGAGCTGTAGCTACCACTGATTGGAACACACAGGTCCAATCTGTTGTAAGCCAGAGAGCAGAAGCAAAGAAAAACATGGGCTGCCCTAATATTACCAAAGCTGACAATTAATTTTAGACAAAGTACCAGGTATGGAATCACGGAAACCAGCTTAGGTAGTATTACTAGTAGTTGAAAAGCAAGTCTTTTCAGTGCCTGGTGAATACTAGGACTTTTCATGGAGCCCCCAATTCACTTCAGATATCAATTTGGACCTTCTGAATCTGCCCTGATTCACTTTGGCCAGATTTGGACCTAATCTGCCTCACTTTGGATATTGCATTTTCCCATTGAGTTGCATTGGAAAACAGAAACACCTATAACTGTTTTCATTTTTCATCATATATACATTAAATTTGGAGACCTTTTTGGAGGTGATCATGCCTGCCAATTTTCAGACAGATTGGTACAGTAGTTTTTGTGTAGGCAACAGGTAAAATTTACTTTTGTCAGGGAAACCCCTCAAAGCAAAGTGCTTTAACTTTTTAAGTTTGCATGATACAAACATGGAATTTGGAGACTTTAGAGACCTGGCAGACATGATCATGCCAGCCAAATTCCAGACAGATTGGTACAGTAGTTTGTCTGCAAGCAACAGGTAAAATTTGCTTTTTTCAGGAAAACCAGTCAAAGCAAAGAGCTAGAAGGTGTTTGTTTGGTGAAAATTAGAAGTTACTATCCCTAATCTCTGGTGTAGGTGTTTTTGAAGGGCAAATCTCCTACCGTGGTTTTCTTTTGTCTGTTCTTAATCTGCCATATGTCCTGAGACTCTTCTTGTTAAGAGAAGAAGAAAAAAGTTAAATCTTTTAGGCTGCAATACACATTACTTGTGCGCAATGTGTCTAAACTCAGTGGAGATTAAGAAATGCAAACCGGCCCTTCTAGGCGGCATGTCCACACAGCTTTTTGATGCAGCCAGGGTGCCTACATGTGCCAGGATTACGGCAATAGGAGGGATTAAATTCACGACAGCAATGATGGTAGGAAACCACTGATGTGACAAGACACAATGATTGTCCTGAGTCAAAGCAAGGAACACAAACCGACCCTGCCAGGTGGGCCCAGACAGATAATATTGTGGTGAGGTGTGCAGGCGCTCAGGGAGCAAGTAAGCTGTAGGCTCATGGTATTCTACCACCAAACCCAGCTACTACTCATCGGCACCAGGTGGCCAGGAATGCTTGCAGATGGAGAGGCAGAGAGGCAGCTACGTGCAGGGCACATGGGGAGCAAGTATGCCATAGGCTCACGGGGTTCAACCACCAAGCCCAGCTACTTCCCCCTGGCACCACTCTCCAAGGGCAGCTGAAGTAGCATAATGACAAGGATCAAACATGTCCTGAGTCAAAGCAGCAAAGAAACTAGCCTTGCCAAGAGTGAACATGTCCCATGTCAAAGCAAGATACAGAAAGGCAGAACTCAGCAATAGACCCAAGCCATGTGGTCATAAGTCCGTGGCATTGGAGGGAGACGTGCTGCATCATCAGATGGGTTGGGGGGGGGGTTGCATTTCCCTACTGCTGCTTTGCCTCCTGCTTCTGTCCCACAATAGGGGCAAACAGCTTCTTCTTTCTTCACAAGGGGAAGAAAGAGGAAGCAAGCAAGAGGAAGCATTGTCGCTCAGCTTCTCCTGCACACAGCAGGAAATGGCAGCAAGTTTCATTACAGGGGGGGAAATCAGATTTTTCCCGGTCTTTTTTGTGACGGAAAAATGAACAGAAGGAGCAGGAGGCGCTCAGGAGGCAGAGGGCGTCATGAAAAGGGCCTGCAAAAATCCATGAATGGCCAGTAACAAGCGTGCTCATCAGATGATGCTCTTAGAGATACTAGGGCATCCCCTTAATCATTCCATCCAGAGCTGTGATCCTGCACTGCAAGCATACCCAAAGCACAGCACTCATGATGACCATGAGTTCTTCTGCGGAGCAGACCCAGACAGAGCCACAAAGATGCTAGGAGGAGCATCCCGTTTGGGTTTCTTCAGCGTCAAGTTACTGCATCGAAAACACGGCCAAAGTAGTGATGAGGATGATGAGGATGTGACAGAGTCACTCAAAGAAATACAAAAAGCCTGCCAAGATAAGAAGGGTGGAAGAAGACAGTGTGAGTGTGCCACTCACTCCCCCGAGGGCTTTTGGGTGGGGTATCCCAGCAGGGGCAGGTTGACTTTCAGAAAGATCAGCTGCTCCACCAACTCAGCATCCAAGCAGGAGTGGGGGGGGGGGTCACCACATCACCCGCCATGGAGACAGCCTCTTACTTGCATAGGCGTGCACACTGCGCAGCACATTTCATTAGGGCGTGCGCCCAGGAAACTCTTTTTTAAAGGTGAGCACTTATTGGATATTCAATCAAAAAGGACATTATTTTTATTCATTCATTTATTAAACACTGTAGACACTGATGCTCTACTCTGCATTCAGCTTGCTTGGGGGTGGGAGGGGAATGAGGAGATGCCCCTCAAGCCCCAGCATTGGTGCGGCTTTATCGTGACACTGGCCGGAGGAGGGGCTTAAGAGGCTTAAGAGGCGATATTAGCTTTCGGGTCCTTCCTCCTGGCCTCTTTGAAGTGTGGCTCCCGTCAGAGAGGCTCCCGACAGAGCAATTCCTTTTCAGTCCTGCTGCCAGGAGCAATGGCACGGTTTTGGGAGCAGCGGAGCAGCCAGAGGGCAGCTGGAGAATCATTCCTGCTGCATCTGGATCCCTGCATCTGGATCCCTCCCCTATTCGGCGATTATTGCTTGAGACATCCGGGTGTGCTTGGGCACACCCGGGACACCCCTCGCGCACACCTATGCTCACTTGGAATGCTGGATAATGGGCAGCTGAGTTGATCTATGTCCACCTGAGCCAGGTCTGGCCAAATCTGGCTGCAGGATGACCAGTGGGCCATGGAGTTGGTGGAGCAGTCCTCCACGTGCTCCGCCAAGTAATGCTGCACAGACATTGCAGCAGCATCCTGGCAGTCGGGTTGAGTGCCTCTCCCTGAAACCGCTGCTTGCACTGCCTTGGCCCAAAACCCCTGGCCTGTGCTCCTGCTGGGAATGCTCCTGCTGCTGTGGGGAGTGCCGCTTCACGACGGGGTGGCCCTCAGTCCCTCCTCCTCCTCCTCCTCTGTCACCTGCCCCTTTGCCCATGCCTCCCCAACTTGCCCCACCAGGATTTCCTGCCACTCCCTCCTGGAGTTCTCCCCATAAACCCCATCTTTCACTTGAGGGGTCCACATGGTGGCCAACATGTATGCCCTCTCCTTACATAGGGGTTCCACCCGCTGTACTAGGCCTTCCCTCAGCCTTGTCACCACTTCCCGCACATCTGACAGGAAGCACCTGTTGGTGACAGGATCCCCGTCCTCCAGAAATTCATCCATCAGTCTCTGGTGATGCCTGGCCATGAGGATCACCTGGCTGAGGAAGGCAGTGCTTGTGCTCAGGGGTTCGGTGGCCTCAAGGAACAGCTTGGAGACCATCATAAGCTGGTCCATGGCATCCCCCTGCTGCCTGCCCAGTTGTGCCTGGATATAGAGGAAGAGCTGGTAGAAATTGTTTAACAGCTATCGTTGGTTATAAGGTGATTGGTTAAAAAAAAAACAAGAGGAATGTTGAATCTAGAAAGTATTATTGTTAATTGGTTTATTAAGACTTCCCTGTTTTTGGAATTCCATTTCCTCTTTTGTATTACATTCGGGTTTTTTAAAAATGGGAGGGAAAATACCAAGGTATGCAGTGCCTCGTTGCATTTCCGTTTAATGATTACTTGTGTGACTTCAGCAGACAAACTTGAAGAGCATGACCCCGTTTGCAGCCACATTGCAATGTAGACATTTATTTTTGCCTGTCAGCGGAATTTGTGTGTGTGTGTTGTGTGTGTGTGTGTGTGTTGTGTGTGTGGTATTATGTTCTGAGGTTTTTCTGACGTCTTGATGTTCTGAATTCAGTTCTGATTCCGAGCAAGCTGTGTGAGTCTACCCGGATGCTTCAAGAATAAAAGAACTAACAAAGATGCTTTGTATCCATTTCTTTATCCATGGATTCCTAGCAACCATTAGCTGGACCGACGTTGCTGTCCAGGCTTCCAACTGGGGCGGGGGGGACCCTCCTCCATTCAGTCGTGTCTTGAGATGTGTAGGGCAAAAACAAAGCATGATGTAACACAGCGCTATCAGTTGTTCTTTTTATACCATTTCTAAACTTCCATTCATTAATCTCCAGGCAAATTTTCTGTTCGCTAACCTGTGATAAAGGGCGTCATCTGACAAGCGTTTTATTGCATGCTCATTACTGGGCACTCACGGATTTTCCCAGGTCCTATTCATGAAGTCGTCTGCATCCCACATGCCTCCCTGCCCCTTCTAGCCTTCTTCACGTGACAAAAAAAGACCCTGGTAAATCCGAATTATTTTTGAGACAGAACTTGCCACTATCTCCTGCTGTGTGCAGGGGAAGTGGCGCGAACAAAATGGCCCACTGAATGGGCCTCGTGCATGTTGTTTACTTCCTCTTTCAAAAGAGGAAGTAATGAGGGACAAAAGTGCAGGCAGAAAAGTGATGGTAAGGAAATGCGATTTCCCCCCTGTGTGATGACTATCTGAGTAGCTCCAACAATGCTGCTAGTCTTACAATGCAATCTTGTGCATGGATCCTCAGAAACACATCTCATTGTGCTCAAAGTAAGTGTACCTAATGTTGTAGCCTCAAGCTTTGCAATGCACCATTTTCCTTCCTTGGGATAATGTGTAAAAATATGCAAAGATTAAAACTAGAAGACAAAATCTGGAGGTTCAGGGGATGTTTCACACTTTCTTTTTTCTTTCTTTTTGGAAATATACACTACAAAATGTGTACTATATTATTATTTTCATTATTTTATTATATTATCATTAATTTATTTACATTTTGATACCACCCAATAGACAAAAGCTCAGTGGGCAGTTTATTAAAACTTTAAAAATACAATATAAAACATAATATGAAACACCACTTACATAAAAAATAAATAAATAATAAAAAACAGCCAACAATAGAAATCCCAAGACCAGTTTAAACCTTGTCAACATGCTGTCAAATGCCTGGAACTGGAGGAAAGTCTTCATCTGCTGCCAAAAAGATGGCAATGTTGGCACCAGGCAAATCCACTGGGGAGAGTTTTCCAGAATTGGTGGGGCCACCACCAAAAAACCCTCTCCTTTTTGCCATCCTCTGAATCTCCCTTGGAGGAGGTACCTGAAGGAGGGCCTCAGATGACAACTGTATGGGTAGGTTCATACCACGAGATGTGTCAAACACATCTTTGCAATAATGTGTATGTAATAGGTACATTCATCAATGAACCAGCACAGGCTATCAAGCATTACAACTGGCAACTCTAGGGGGCGCTGAGTTGGCACCGCCCTGCCACCAAAGCCCACAGTTTCATTGGTGGGCAGTGATGGCAAGTTATCCAGACGGAGGGGGGCACGACGCGCTTTCCGACAGCCATTATGCTCAGGGTAGGGGGGAATCAGATGCCCTGCTTGCAAACTTTCAAGGGAGTTATCAGTGCAGAGATATGAGGACAGCCACTCCCATGGCTTCTGGCGACCAATGGCAGGTCACCTTCCACCCAGAAACACACACCACTCCGAGCAGCGGCCAAACGAGGACAGATAAGGAAAAGCCACCTTGACTCCGACTGGGCAGGAAAAGCCGGGGTAAATCCCGACTTTTCTGCTCTGCATCTTTGGCTCTTTGCCCCCAGGGTGGCTCTGAACTGGCATCCGTGTCATATAACTGACCCCCAGGGCAAAGACAACCTATAAACGGAAAATCAAAAGGAGGAGAGCATCCAACTCAGGCAAAAAAAGAGAGAAGCAGGTTCTCAGAATGCGACTACTGTATTTCCAAGCCATCCATGTCATATAACTGACCCCCCCCCACACACACACACACATACAGGGCAAAGACAACCTATAGACAGCCCCTAGGTCTGATGCTGTCGTGATATGTGAAATGACCCTTTGTTCTCTGCAGGAATTTATGTATTATTGTTTATTTATTTGTGACACTTATATACCTCTAAATTTAATAAAATACCTCAGAGGTGCACAATAAATATTAAAATCACCTTTCAATTAAATATTAAAAAATACAACATTAAAAACACTTCCAATTGCAATAAAAGCAATGAACAAGCAGTAAGATGGAGCGGCATGGTTAATTTAATTACAGCCTAGGGAAAGCCTGGATACATAAGTGTCATGAGGCAGTCTGAAGAATCTTCCTCTAAGGAGGAAGAAGTGGCAGAGACTGCAGCTTTACCCATTCCCCAGGACTTACCGGAGGAGGAGGAACAGCAGGGAGATTCCTCTGAAGAGCCCCAGGAAAGCCACCCTCTCCCACCCCCTGTTTCTAATGAGGAAGACTCAGGGCCTGAAGGAGTTTGTCCAGTAACTCCCCAGCAAAGGCGGCAGCTCAAACGGGAGGAAAAAGCTAAGCCCACAAGGCGAAGCATGAGACTGAGAAAACAGAGCACAGCTGATGCAAGCCTTAAGTAAGATAACGAAGGAATTGCACGCAGCTGTGAACAGGCTCAAGCAACTATAAAGGAGAAAGAAGTCAGAAGCTAAGATCCGTTGAGAACAACCGTCGTCTTCGGCTCTTGACACCCGGCATACTCCTGAATTGGAACCTGTGGACTGAACAACTGGCTTGACTATTTTGGCTCTGGACTTTGGACTGCTCTAATACTTGGTTTGACCCTTGGCTTGACATTCGGACGGACTGAACTTTTGGCGTGACCTTGGCTATTGGTAATTGGATTTTGGAATTGCAAATAAACCCTTTAAACCGTTAAAGGCCTGGCATTTTTCCCAGACATTCTTAGATAAGGGAGTTGGCAGGCTTCCTATACTAAGAGTCGTAAATACGACAATAAGTGTGTTTTCAGGAGGCATTTAAAGGATGTTATGTTTTTCGCCTCCCGAACTGCATGAGGCAGGGCTTTCCAGAGGATGGGTGCCGCTACAGAGAAGGCGCACCGTCGAGGTTCTTCGTGGTGACATTCCATTCATTTTGGAATGATGAGCAAGACCTCTTCTGAAGATCTTAAACGTTGTCTGGGTCTACATAATGGAAGGCAGTCTGCTAGGTATCCTGGTCTCAAGTTGCTTAGGATTTTGTATGACCATAACATAATCTTGTACTTGGCTCGGTATCTAACAGGCAGCCAGTACATTTCTCTTAACACAGAAGTTATGTGAGCATAGCTGGGTGTCCCAGTGAGCACGCTAGCTGCCGCATTCTGCACTAGCTGCAGCTTCTGAACCACATACAAGGGCAGCCCTACAGAGAGCACATTGCAGTAGTCTAGTCATGAGGTTATCAGTGCATGGATCACCATGAACTGATCAGATATCCAGTGTTTTGATCCAAGGCAAGATACAGCATCTTTGTTGAAATGATGATGACAAGCAATCACACCAAAGAAGTTAAGGCTTAACATGTTCTTAGGGTATTTATTTATTATTTCAAACATTTCGTAGCCGCCTTTCAGGGCAGAAGCTCTCCCAAGGCAGCTTACAACCATATATAAAGCAGTGCACACATTAAATGCAATAAAAACATGGGAAGTAAAACATCAATTAAAACAATAAAAGCTAACATAAAAACTAGTAATAAAACAGCAAGTAATAAAACAGTAAGGGCAGTGGTTAGATGCAGTGACATGGATTTTTCAGGCTGCAAAGCTAATGAACTGCTCTGGCTGCATCAGAGAGCATTGGGTGCAAACGGGACTCACAAGGTGGGGAGAGAATGTTGCCTAGCAGCCAGGTGGAACCAAATGAGGGAAAAGGCAACTGTGGAATTTAAGAAAGGAAATGAGATCATGGTAGAAATATCTCTGAAAGAACGAGAAGTGATGGTGAGGAGGCTAGGTTAGCTGTGCTGTGTTGCTAAGGCCAATGACTTCCTTCTAGCGTTGTGGGGATGAGTCAAGTGTGGAGAAGGAACTGGACGTGTTCCGAAGCAGGCCACTCTCCTAGTATTGCAATGAGCCATCAATGTATTCTGGGGTTTCTTCCACAAGGTGACTCCCCCCCCCCCCACAAAAAACTTATTGGTGTATTGACCATTTAGCAATAATATCTTGTAGGGCTGTGAATGGACCCCCCGATCCGATCTGGATCCCTGTCAGGTCCAGATTGGGCCCAATCTGACACGGATCGGATCAGGCCCAATCCAATCCGACTCAGATCTGATCTGGGTCCAGTCACAGCACTCCCTCCCGCTCTCCCCATTCTCTCCCGCTCTCCCCCCACTCTCCCTGCTTACCTGCTGCCTCCTCCGCGTCATCCTGCCTTCGTCCTCCCTCCTTGCTGTGGGCCAGCCACTTTCCCGCTTGTGCCGGGTGACATCATCACCCAGCACTAGCAAGAAAGTGGCCTGCCCACAGCAAGGAGGGAGGATGACGCGGAGGATGACAGGGGATGATGTGGAGGAGGCAGCAGGTAAGCAGGGAGAGTGGGGGGAGGGAGGGAGAGAGCAGGAAGAGCGGGATGGAGTGCTGTGACCGGATCCGGATCGGATCCGGATCACGGATCCGATCCAGCCCGATCCGTGCTAGATCCGATCCTATTTGGATCCATGATCTGTAGGTCCGAATCAGCCCAATCCGCTCCAAATTCGGGATCCGGATCCGGTCACAGCCCTAATATCTTGTACTCTGCCATCAGGACTCAAACTGAAGTCAGGCAAAGATTCAATCTTGCACTATCTGGCAAAACAAGATCACAGCAGGACTTCCACAGCAGAACTTCATGGTGGAGAAATGAGTACTTTGATGAGATTAAGTTTGACAGATCTGCCCATCTCTGTTCTTAGGAAGATGTGGCAACTTTTCCCCTTGGTTCACCTCACTGAGAGCAAAGGCCATCCAGCTGCATCTTTCTACCGTCACTGTTGCCGCCTTCTCCAACCTGGTGGCTTCCAGATGTGTTGGACCACCACTTCTACAATTCCCCACCAGCGTATCTTCCTGAGAACACTGCTCATGTTGCAGATTATCTGCAGCCGTACCCAGTCTAGCATGCAGGTAGCTGCCGTGTGGAAATGCCCCAAGGGTTTCTTCATATCTTGCCTGGCAGTAGGGATGGACAGATCTGTCAAGCTCTGCTAGCCAGGGGATTATGGGAGTTGTAGTCCAAGACTGCAGCTATACGTGGTCGCATTGGCGCCTCATTATCCGAAATCCCACAATTGCTCTCCTCCAGGGTAATACCCATGGAAAGGAGTGCAAATGCAGGTTTTGGGGGCTGATGGGGCCGCTACCACCCCTAGTGCCCCATTCCTGCACCCCCATTGTTTCCCTCCTCCTCCTCTTCCCAGCATCTGAAAACAAACGAGTTGTGGAGGGGGGAGTCAGCTCCTCACCTCATGGTTTTTTCCCCAGAGTTTTGGGGGGGGGGTGTCCCTGGATGGCTCCACAATGGTGGCTGCTTCATATAAACGAGCTGCCACCACTGCAGATCCACCCCGGAGCCAACCCCTCATCTAGACAAGCCCCCACATCTGGAGTACACCAGGTTGGGGAAGGCTGCCCTGTTGGCTTTTGCGCATAGCTGATGGTGGACCAATGCCGTCTAAGATCACTTTCCAATGGCATGTTGTGGGAACTGGATGCAGTGGCTGAATCAACACACCCTGTTCTCCAAAAGACACACTCCAATAAAACCATGGGTTTAAAATTTGGGACAACTTCAGAAGTTGAATACAATCTCGACATTGCAAAACATGGTACAATTTTATTTACAAAATTCAGATTTGAGGGAAACATTAAACGTTAAACTGTTGTTGGTGGACATTAAGGTCATATGGTTTTTTGTCCTTGCCAGGGGCGTAGACTTCTCAATTTTTCAGGGTGGGGACATGAGGCTAAACTTGGAAAAGGAGGGCTAGGCTTATTTGTTTACATTTATGTATATATTTCTATTTCTGGAAACCATCCTTCATCAACAATGGACCCTAGAGTATTTAAAGCCACATATTAAAATAGCAAGGACTCAACAAAAATATTACATTTTAATTATAATATTATGATAGTTTATATACTACCCCACCATCCATAGTCCTATACAATATAACAGTGTTCTTCAAACTTTTTTCCCCCATGACCCAGTGCAATAATATCGCATACCCTCAATCAAGGGCCTGTTCCTCTGCTTAGTCTGAAAATGTCTGACATGTTATATGCTTTCGACTCATTAGTCACGCCGTACTCCATTAATTTAAGGAGATTCTTTATAATTAAGTAAGTCCCAGTGAGCTCTCTGGAAATTACTTTGAAGTAAACATGCATAAGTTTAGGTAGCTAAAAGTAGCTGGATCGTGCCATTATATATGTGTGTGTGTGTGTGTGTGTGTGTGTGTGTGTATATATATATATATTTCAGATATATTTAAAAGGCAGCCGCTGCCACCACCCCACACACACTACAATTCCTAAATGGTCAACCTTTTGTCCTACAAGGCCTGAGGGGGTTGGAGGAAATGTATCTGGGGAAGGCTGAACCTGATGCAAAAGGACAGCGGCTTTTGTCTTGCCAAGAGAACTGCTGGGCAGCTGAGGAGGAAGCAGGGTTTGCTTGGAGGTAATTTAGATTGACCCCCCCCTCCCCAAAACACATAACAATCGGAGGAATCTGCCAGCCAGGCTGTGAGTTTATGGATGTTACCTGGTTAGGCATTGCGTCCCCTGGGAAATCCCGGTGGGGGCTTGAGCCCCCCTCTGCCCCCCCATAGTTTATGCCCCTCACCCTTGTTCACATGCTCAACAGAAGCACTGATTGCCACTTTGGGGGTTGGGAAGGAAATTTCCTCAAGGGTAGGCTGACCATATGAAAAGGAGGTCAGGGCTCATGTAACTTTAACAGTTGTAGAGAAAAGGGAATTTCAGCCAGTGTCATTTGTATGCAATTAGTCCCTGGTGAAATTCCCTCTTCATCACAACAGTTAAAGTTGCAGGGGCCCTGCCTTCTTTTGTATATGATCACTTTAATATAGTGCCTGTAACTTTAACTGTTGTGATGAAGAGGGAATTTCATGAGAGACTAATTGCATACAAATGACACTGGCTGAAATTCCTTTTTCTCTACAACTGTAAAAGTTACATGAGCCCTGACCTCCTTTTCATATGGTCAGCCTACTCAAGGGAAGATTATCCAGAGGCCCTGGGGTTTGCTTTTTGTTTTGTTTTTGGGGCTTTCTTTAGGCATCCAGCAGAGGCCACATATCATATAACTTAGGTCCCCTCTACAAGGATTCGCTTTTGCGCCCGGTTAGGCAATTATGCGCATAATCGCTGAAGCGCATTTACGCCTATTACCTCTGCACGAGAGGTGGCGAGAGGCGGCGAAGCACATTAACGGATGACCAAAATGCGCTTTACAAGTAGTTAATGCGCATAAGCGCTTGTTCACATAGTCAAAATGCGCTTTAACGGCCGGAGCAAAATAAAACTCGCTATTTAACGCGCATTCGATAATGCGCATAATCGGAGAGATAACACGCCTCTACGCCCGATTTGCGCTCCGTTATTGTAGAGGTAATTTTTTTAAGTGCCTTGAAAGAGCTTTAAACCTCTCTTGTAGAGGCAGCCTAAATTATAAGTTAGAAACTTGCACAAATTGGACTCAGCAAATAAAAATACAACCCTAACTGAAGAGTAATAAATGCCATAAGCTTCGAAATGGACTGTGCCTCTTTTTCATCCCCCCATTATTTTATTAAGTACATGGTTGGTTCTACTCCAAAGTCCAGTCCATTAGCCTATTTCAGCATTAGTCTCTCCTTAAGACCTAAAGCAAGGGTGGGGAACCCCTTTCAGTCTGAGGGCCAAATTCCATTTCAGCAAAGCACTCTGAGTCCGCATTCCGCTGGTGGTCAGGGCAAAAGGGGGTGGGATCAAAATACTAGCCTATTATAGTTTAAAGCTCTGACTGCCAACAACTAAGTCCTAGGAGAGGCATTTCAACCTTATTGAATGGTTAAGAAATGGTGTAAAACAACAACCACCAGGTAGCTACCAAACATATTGTGAGTGATAAAGTGATGGAGTCAAGGAAAGGGAGTGTGGCTTTGACTTCAGAGCTATGGGGTCTGGAGTCTGTGTTCGCTGAATGACATGAATACAGGGACAGTCGTTTTCAGGGAAGAGGCAGTGGGTGGGTGCATGTAGGGTGCTTAACCCTCTCCGCCAGCATCCCTTTCTGACTCATCCCCCAAGGCCATCTTGTCTCCAGTTTGGCTTTGAGACCAGAAATAAACCTAGCTGGTGAGGAATCATCCTGGTGAAGAAAGAGTCAGGTGGGAAAGAGTTAATAGCCTTTTGCCCCGACATTCATGGAATGCAGCAAAGAGGGAGTTGGCCGTCCACATTTCCTCAAGGAACCTATGCTCTACCCGTCAACACTTTGACCTTGCTCGGGAGCTGGATTAAGAAAGCTACAGCACAGGGTAAGAATTACGCAACCGTAGTAGCTCTCACTTCCCATAGCTTTGTGTATGACATCCTTTGCGATAGAGATTTTTTTAAAAAAGTTTGTCCATGCGGGGCAGATTGCCAACATTACATAGCATTTCTTTCGAACTTGCAGGTGCAAGAAGCAAGATTCGTGGGTTTTTTAAATTTCCTTCAACGATTTACATACCGTTTTTGGTACTTTTCAAAGCAGTGTGTGGAATAGTTCCCAAAAAGCAAACCCATTCCACACATTTTAAAATCAAATAAGACAGGAATAAGTCGCAGACATATCTTGAGTGCTTCCCACAGGAGGAGGCATTTTCTGAGACATGCCCTTGCCCCGTGAATCTCCTGAAAAGATCAGCTCCAATTCGATTGCCCCTACCCCACAATCTGCACTGTATTTAGGAGAAAGGGTAATCCAGCCCTGACTGAGGAAGGCTACAGTTCAGTTATGTTTGGCTGAAATATCTTCAGATGTCCTTGGTGGAACGTTAACCACTTTTTCAGGTACTTTCTGAGAAGGTGTCTCCTCGTGTTGCTGTTCGTTGCTTTGCAGGAAAACCAGCAGACTTTTCAGAGCCAGTTTTGATCATTGCGAAGGTCTCCATTCGGAAACAGGCAAGTATGTCTGCAGCCAGCCTTCCGATGCCGTCTAGCGGTTAGGATTTGTGCCTTTCTCCCATTCAGTTGTCTCCTTGGCGTGGTACTTGGTGATGTCAATCCTTTCTGTCATCTCCCAATTTCCTAAACATTTGTAATATCCGAGCAGGTATCCCAGCTGGGTGGTAGCCTGGAAGAGATGCACCATTTTCCCTGGAATGAGATGCAGCCTGTGTCTGCTGGGGAAAAGCAGAGCATCTAAGAACCTAAGAAGAGCCCTGCTGGATCAGACCAAGGGTCCATCTAGTCCTGCATTCTGTTCACAGCGCCTTCCTACCCATGTTCCCCAGCAACTGCTATATGTAGGCAGTATACTGGAAGTGCATAAATAGGGTGACCATATGGAAAGGAGGACAGGGCTCCTGTATCTTTAACAGTTGCATAGAAAGGGGAATTTCAGCAGGTGTCATTTGTATGCATGCTGCACCTGGTGAAATTCCCTCTTCATAACAACAGTTAAAGCTGCAGGAGCCCTGCCCACATTTGTATCTGGTCACTCTAGTATAGCGCCTGCAACTTTAACTGTTGCCACCTGCTGAAATTCCATTTTCTACAAAACTGTTAAAGATACAGGAGCCCTGTCCTTTTCATATGGTCACCCTATACATAAAGCCATCAGGACTAGTAGCCATTGATAGCCTTCTCCTCAAGGAATTGTCTAACTCCCTTTTAAAGCCATCCTAACTGGTGGCCATCACTATGCCTTGTGGTAGTGAATTCAATAGTTTAACTATGGGATGTATGAAAAAGTCCTTCCTTTTACCTGTCTTGAATGTCCCACCAATCAGCTTCATGGGGTGACCCCATTGGGTTCTACTATACATTAAACCACACCATGCATCGTTTTGTAGCATCTATCATGTCTCCCCTTCCTCGCCTATCATGTCACCTTTGAACCTATGAAGCAGCCTTAAGCCCATCAGCCTATCTAGCTCAGCATTGTCTCTTTCACTGCAAGGTCCAAGGGCCACTCCCAAAACCTCAATTCCACCTCTCTCTCTCTCTCTCTCTCTCTCTCTCTCTCTCTCTCTCTCTCTTTCATTCTCTCTTCGCAATAGTGCACATCCACACTCCATCTGTTGACTCTGCAGTTGCGTATCCTTCACTGGCTTCTGAAGAAAGTGCATTTGTATCTTGTCTGTAACGATTTCTTATTTCAATGTTAAGACTGTTTAATGGAATATTTGATCTCACAACAAACCTCGTTGTACTTGTTATGGAATAACTGTAACTCAAAAATGCTTAGTAACATTTACTGTTTGGACAGGCTGTTATTGGGGGGATGGAAGAGAAGTTACTAAATCGCATGTGATCATTTTATGTACCGGTCCAAATTTAGAAATAAGGATGATAATGCAAATAGAAATAAAATATATCCCACCATAGTGGGGAATGCTGTGACCAGGTGACCCGCGTGCCTGCTCAGTGTGCTGTCCAGTTGCTAACTGTTGATGGGCAGTTTCAAGGCTCCTTCCGCTCTCCTCTCTTCTGATGCTTCAAATAGCCCTTCAAATAGACGACTGTGATCCGTAAAGTAAGACACAATGGCCACCAGGGATGAATGTGAAAGTAAAGTTGGTATGATGACCCTATATTTGGCAGACCTTCCTTCTACGCTGGCTCTTTTACCATCACATTCTCCAAAGATTGGGCAAACAAAAGTCTCCATACTCCTTTATGCGGATGATGTTATTTTAATATCACAGACAAGGTTGGGCTTAAAGAGACTATTAAGTGGTTTTGCTGAATATTGTAAATCAGACTTTTTAACAATTAATTTCTCAAAAACTAAAGTGATGGTTTTTTCAAGCAGGAAAGTGAGATATAAGTGGACTCTGGCAGGAAATAGAATCAAACAAGTGGAATTGTATAAATACCTAGGCATATGGTTTCACGAAGCTCTCAGCTGGAAGGCCCATATAAAATATACTAAGACCAAAGTAGAACAAAGTTCTGGGGCTTTAGCCCGGTTTTATTTTACAAAGGGCGGGAAATATATACCAGCAGTTACCCAAGTGTATAAATCCACTGTCGTGTCCCAAGTTTTGTACAGATCACCGATATGGTTTCCACTCTTTAAAATAACCTTGAAGGAATTCAGCACTCCTTCCTTAGGTTAATTTTCGGTGTACCTAGATGCGTCTCAGGAGGTGCTTTAAATTTGGAAGTGGGTCTTAATTCGTTAAAATGCCAAGCCTGGATTTTTTCTGTCCACTTCTGGCTCAGATGCCACCTTGATATATCTCACGACTCTTTAGCCTATAAGGTATTAACAGACTCATTTGTATCTCCCTGGATGAAAGCAGTAGAGTACAAGATTTCGAACATAGGGCTTTCACCCCCTTACCTGCTAGCGGTAGGACTTGATAAGGCAAGAGCAATCATCAAGCAAAGATTAACAGATATAGGCTGCCTCTACAAGAGAGGTTTAATGCTCTTTCAAGGCGCTTTAAAATTTTTACCTCTACAAGAACGGAGCGCAAATCGGGCGTAGAGGCGCGTTATCTCTCCGATTATGCGCATTATTGAATGCGCGCTAAACAGCGAGTTTTATTTTGCTCTGGCCGTTAAAGCGCATTTTGCCTATGTGAACAAGCGCTTATGCGCATTAACTACTTGTAAAGCGCATTTTGGTCATCCCTTAATGCGCTTCGCCGCCTCTCGCCACCTCTCGTGCAGAGGTAATAGGCGTAAATGCGCCTCAGCGATTATGCGCATAACCGCCTAACCAGGCGCAAAAGCGAATCCTTGTAGAGGGGACCATAGACACCCAGGAGTTAATTGGGGCAGCAAGGGGCCCCTGTTCACCACAGTCATTGGGGATACCAGTGCTCCTTAATAAAGAGAGAGCACAATATCTAAGGTGGTTATCAATTCCCAAATATAGGAGGGCCTTTACGCTAGCCAGGTTTAATGTTCTCCCGTCTAGGGTATTGGAGGGCCGCTACAAGGGAATTCCTTGGTGCAACAGATGCTGCCCCTGCAATGACACCGAGGTCGAATCTATAATACATGTTTTATTTTTTTGTAGATTTTACCAATTGGCCAAGGTAGACTTAATTTGACCAATTACACAGTCCCTCCCAGGGTGTTCTTCTGAGGCCCTAACAAGTATTTTGCTCCAGGGTACAAATAAGCGAATAACGGAACAGGTAGCTAAGTTTCTGAATCTGGCTATTCGAACCAGATCATTAGCAGATGATTAATATTAACACTCACTATTTATAGTTTTTATTTGTAGATTTATAGTCCCTTTTTATATCAGCTAAGTCACAAGCATCATGACTGTATGTTATATTTGTTTTGCCTTTGGTCTATTGACTGTAAATAAAGGTTGATTGATTGATTGATTGATTGACTCATTATGGCTTCCTTTTCTCAGAAAAGGAAACTGTCATTTTCCTTGTTTGGGCTTCATGCCAGGTTGTTGAAGTGAGGAAGGGGAGAAGAAGGAATTAGAGAGTAGAGGGAAGGAAGGAAGGAAGGAAGGAAGGAAGGAAGGAAGGAAGGAAGGAAGGACTTTCTGTGCACATTATCTCTCTCGGGGCAGAAGAAGAACATTCCTTCTGGGTTTCCAATTTTGGGCTTTCCTGCTTTGCTCCACATTCAAGACCCTGAGAAAGATCATTGGGAGCAGGGTATTTTTTTCCCAATGGGCCAGAGAGGCAGTTGCTCACAGCCCACCACCGTAAGGGTCCACCGAGGTCCAGAATTCAAACTTCCTTAAAAACAAACAAACAAACAAGCCTCTAGGTCTTGCAGATTCAGAGACACGGCACAAAATGTACAGGTAGAATTCAGTCCAAATGTTCAGGAAAAAGTTGAAAATGAAAGGACTTATTTCCTGCACTGGTTTGCTAATGTGGGAAGTCGGTCATTGTTGTAGCTATAGGTGGAAAGCAGTGATATCAAAAGAGACGGGAAAGTCTACAGTCATAATTCTATTATTAGGAGATAAAATTTCCTGGTTTGTTATGATGCTATTGTTTCTCCTTCCTCCCCAGGGCAGAAGTGAGAGCTTCCCAGAGAACATCATGAACACATCCAGGATTTTATCAAACCCATGACTGGCCATCAGCATGACACATTTAATGTTAATAAATGTGGACCCATTGTATACAGATTTATTATAATGAATGTAATGTAATGAATGTCTCTGAGGAAAGCGAGAAAGGGGTGAATAGGGCTGTGTGTAAGCCTATCTACGCTACTGCTTTAAAATGGTTTATAACAGTTTTAAACCGGTCAATAACGGTTATTAACTGGTTTAAAACTGTTATAAACCGTTTTAAAGCAGTAGCGTAGATAGGCTCCCTGTCTACATTTCAGACCCAGTCTGGTATAATGTCATTTGGACACCCTAGTTTATAGATAATGGTGGTGTTAGAAATTGCTAACAGAGAACTCCCTGTATCGACAGGTCCCAGGATTCCTTGAGGGAAGCCACAACAAAGTAGTAACACACCCATGAGGTCATAAACTGATTTAACAGTCCTTATTTTTCAATAGGGAACAGTTGTGCATGTTAGTGCTTTTTAGGCTTCTTCTTGACCTCCTGTAGTTTGCATGTTGATAGGGTGACCCTATGAAAAGGAGGACCAGGCTCCTGTATCTTTAACAGTTGTATAAAAAAGGGAATTTCAGCAGGTGTCATTTGTAGGCGTGCAGCACCTGGTGAAAGTCCCCCTTCATCACAACAGTTAAAGCTGCAGGAGCCCTGCTTTCTTTTGTATCTGTTGTGATGAAGAGGGAATTTCACCAGGTGCTCCATGCATACAAATGATACCTGCTGAAATTCCCTTTTCTATACAACCATTAAAGACACAGGGGGGGGGGGGGCGTCCTCCTTTCCATATGGTTACCCTAATGTTGCAGTAGCTTGGGTTGAATCCAATGTCTTCCCTACTTAGAGTAGACCCATTGAAATGAATGGAACAAGTTCATCAGGACTAACTCAAGTCTCATTCATTTCAATGGGTCTACTTTAAGTAGAACAACAGGAAAACTCAAAAGTATAACAATATTAGTACAAGTTAAAAGTGACTAATGCAATAAGCTTTAAATATTGAGCACAAAGTTGATTTAACTGCACTTACTAGAACACAGAGTCACAAACTTTGATCTACTAAATGTGGAACATGTCGTGTAAGTGGTTAGAACCTTTCTATAAATGTTCCTGCTTTCAAAAAATAATTCTGAACACAATTTTAAAAGGAGGGGCCCTTTTGCTTTACAAACAATTTATTACAGAACACTGTTGATATTTGCTACATCAATAAAAATTGGAGAGCTGGGCTGCATGTTAAGAATTGTATAAGCGGCACCTGGATCTTATCTGGTAAGACAGATTTTTATGTATTAGTATTATAATTTTAAATGATTTGTAATAATGGATATTAATGGATATTTTTTTTAAAAAAAAGAATTAATAATTGCTTGATTCAAGCCTCTGAGGAAGGCCATACAGGCCAAAACACATTTGACTTCATTCTGAGATCATTGTTCATTTCTCTCTCTCTCTTAATTCCATGAGATTTCAGCAAGGAGGGATTCAAAAGGCGCTTTTACTGCCGCAGTAAATTAAAACTCGCTATTTAACGTGCATTCGATAATGCGCATAATCGGATAGAAAAAGTGCCTCAACTCCCGATTTGCGCTCCGCTCTTATAGAGGTAAAAATTTTAATGCACCTTGAAAGAGTCATCCTAGCCTGGGCCTGGTTTTGTCAGGCATGACAAAGGGAATTGGTTCCATT
Source organism: Anniella stebbinsi (assembly GCA_029215795.1). NCBI lineage: Eukaryota > Metazoa > Chordata > Lepidosauria > Squamata > Anniellidae > Anniella > Anniella stebbinsi. Next base: position 30,555,709 of record JARDYH010000007.1, read on the forward strand.
GTCAGGAAGTTTTTTCTGATGTCCAGCCAGAATCTATATTACACGTGTACATATACATGTGTAATATAGGCCAGAGAGAGAATAGAGCAATTCATGTCTATATTCTTGAAAGTATAGGGTTAGCAGCTGGATTGAACAGTCTGTCCAATTCCATACCCAAATCATTTTTTCCTGCTGCAGGCTTTATAAAGGAATGCTACAGGAGACTGAAAAATGTTCCTTCATATTGTGCAATGCAACTGTTAAAGATACAAAAGCCCTGTCCTCCTGTTCATACGGCCACCCTAAATGATTTGTTGCCAGTGCCAGTTTGCCTCCATGTTGGATCCCCAATTATCATGGGTGCTTCAGATCTCTACGAAACAATTCTCAGCAAGCTTCTATTTTCATTCATGTATTTGTTGATTCAATTTATATCCCACCTTTCCACACACAAAAATAGTGCTCAGGGGGGGCCAGCAATAATAAAATACTGTTGAGTGATCATTAGAACATAAACACAAATCAGTTAAAAACATTGATGAAAAGCATATCATTTTAAAAAAGAAAAAAACAGCCCCCAAAGTTTAAACCTACTTCAGTAAACGAGTCAACTTTCAAGCGATCAGCTGTCTGCTTAAAAATGTCTTTGCCCTGCACCTCACAGGATGAGTACTCAGTAAGGCAATGTGTGATGTGCTTCGTGCATTTCTCTACTGCTGCCATGCTATCTTGACCTATGGGGGGCTCCCAGTTTTAATTCGTGGTTTCGCTGAACGCAGGAGAGGAGGGCTCCAGCCCAAGTCTCCCTCCTTGCATGTGTTTGTCATATTGACTGCATGGAGGGCAACGTTTTGAAGAGAAGAATCGCCTTTATCCGTGGAGGCTCTCCATGCAATCCAGAACTCTGATTTTCCTGGGTCCTGCCTCCACGGATACAGAGGACTCGCCTGTTCAGATTATTGTCTGGCATCCATGCATGCAGGGCAACAGATTCAATACAGAGGGAGACTGGGCTACAGCACTTCTCTCCTCATGCGCTCATTGAACTGGAAATCAGAATGCCTGGAAAGGGCTGTCTTAAAGTGGATCGCTTTTCACCTTTATTTAAAAATGTTGACACAGTGCAATTGCTGTAATAATATAATAAATGATTAAAGTCGTGAGTTACGCACTGAAGTGGAAGAGGCAGGTGTGCTACAGGTCGTGGGTCCGCACGTCCCCAGCAATCCTTTGCGTTGTGTTGTGGTTGTGTGCAAACATCCCCATTGAGTGAAACGGAACACAGTTTGCCCCTCATTCTGGGCAGCCTGCCAACGACCTTCTGCATTCATCTCAAACTTGGGATATGGTCACTGCTTTATGGTTTTGTAGTGAGGGAGTACATTCTCTATGCTGAGCTCCAGAAATGTGCCGGAAGCAAATTTAATTTTTAAGGTTTACGTATCTCTGGAAGGAGTGGAGTGAAATTGGTAGCTCATTAAACACTTTATTAAAGTTTCCTTGAAACATTTTAAAGATGTTCCATCACGTCGATCATCACTGCTTTACAAGAAAACTTAAGAACTTTGCTGGAGATCTCTGTAGGGAAACAACCATGCACACACAATGGTGAGTTTAGTCTAGTATTTCCCCCTAAATTGTTCTTGGTGACCTGTCTTTTCATGCCATCTAGTGGTTACTCTTTGTACATGACTGTAATCTTGCTTGCAGCTAGCATGTGCCGATGCTCTCTGTCAACTAACTGACCAGTTGCATTCCTTTCTCAGCCTGTGGCTGCTGAAGAAAAAAGGGCACACCTGAACCACAAAGGCTAAAGTGCACACTATACGTGTCTCTACACAAGGCATTTCTTGTGCACTCGTGAGTGTTCACTCACAGAAGTTTGTGGGTCCTTTTCACGATGTCGCCAACCTCCGATGCCTCTCACATAGTTTCCAAGGGATAATCCACCATTTTATAAGTCACCAAAAATGTGGTACGGTAATAAACCTAAGTCATGTGATAAATCATCGCCATCTGCTGATGGTATCAATGAAACGTATGGGAGGGAACCTGTCAAAACAAAAGGGGGTGCGCGCATGTATTTTATTTTGCCAATCATTAAAGCCAAAGACTCCAGAAGAGAAAGCCCTGGTAAGGCCGCGGGATTTTTCACTGAATGTAGAGAAGCCCCATGTTACATACATAGCCTGCAGTGGATCCCCACCATTGTTTCATCTTAGTAAAAACACAGGGCCCTGCTCTAGAATGGGGACACCTCATACATGTAGGAGAGGCTTAAATCTTACCTCCCAGCCACTTCCCCCCCCCCAAATTCAACCCCCATCACCACAGAGACTAAAAGAAGAAAAAACCCCATGAGCACAAGTGAATTCCCCACCCCCTGCCGCTTTGGCAGATGGGGAGCTCAGCTAGTTCAGCAGAAACTCTCCAAAGTCTCACGCCCCACCAGCCAGGAAGAGGTGTTTTTAACTGAGATGCCAAGACCCTTACTGGAATTACAGGAGGATCAGAGAAGACCCGTGCCATTACCTTTTTTGAGCTCACCTTAGCTGCTGTTTTTCAGAGGCTACGGGGAGGGCATGATATGGCTAACACTGCAAAGAGGAGGTCTAGGGTGACCCTTCGAGAAGGAGGACTGGGCTCCTGTATCTTTAACAGTTGTATTGAAAGGGGAATTTCAGGAGGTGACATTTGTATGTATGCAGCACCTGGTGAAATGCCCTCATCATAACAACCATTAACACTGCAGGAGCCCTGCCCTCTTTTGCATCACATCACTCTAGAATAGCTCCTGTACCCTTGATGGCACATTAACCACCTTTTAAGAACTTCTTTTTTTTAACATAGCAAAGATGTCATATCATGTCAATGCTCATTACTTTCTAGGAAAACTTACAGAACTTTCCATGGTCAGTTGTGATAATTGTTGGAGGTCTTAGCAGGGGAAATATGCATATGCAATTATAATTATGAAAGCATGTCCTCCCCTGGCACTTTCTTTTTGGCTTGTCTTTTGGTGCCACCATGAACCAAGGGTTTCCACAATAATGTGAGATTAGTAGGTCTCCTTTGCTGTTTTACTGATAATGCAGCTATACATTTAAAATCCCTACACTCCCTAGAGCAGGGGTATTAAATCTCAGGCCCATGGGCCAAATCTGGCCTGCCTGAGTCCAGATTTGGCTCTTCAAGTTTCCCCAGATGGCCATGCCCCATTTCCATGGCCACACCTCCTTTCCCCTGACTGCCAATTAGTTGATGGTTTCCTGGCTTCAGCGCACACACACACACACACACACACACACACTTCTAAAAGATTGAAATGCCTCTCTTAATGTTTTGGGCGTCTTTAGATTAAAGGGAAATCACGTTCACTTACTGGCACTTTGCTTCCTCCTTCACTTGCGTAATTGTAATGAGCTGAATGACATGGAAGGAGAGGGGAGACCACATGGTCTGTAATTGAACACTTCCTCTCCTCTCAGTGCTCATAATATTGATTGGGGCAGTGCCCTCTAGTGGGTGTTTTGTAGTGCAACCTCAGTTGCACATGGTAGGAAATCCCAAGATTTTAATTGTGCACTGCCCAGAGAGCTTCAGCTGATGGGCAATATAAAATTGTAATAAATAAATAAAGATATTTCAAAAGAATTGGAATATCCAAGAGTTTGGGTTTTTTAATGTAATAACTGTGCGAAGGAGCGGGAAACATGCAGGAGGTTCACATCAAAATGACCCACAAACGTACATGAGCGTTCAGTCACAAGCATCCTATAAATTGCTCATTTAGAGAAGCCTTTAGTTAGTAAGAGCTTTAAGCTAAAATATGCAGATATTTTTGGTATTGTAGCCCCGCCCACCACTGGAATGTGGCCCTTGAAAGCTTCTCCAAAAAAGAATTCATCCCTTGGGCTCAACTAAATTAGACACACCTGCTCTGGAAAAAGCAGAAAGTTTCCCTTGATTGGGCTTCCTGTCAGGTTGCTGCAGTGAGGAAGGGCAGAAAGGAAGACAACTTTCACACACTCACTCTAGTGGCAAACAAAGAGTTTCCCTTAATGGTCTCTATCTTGGGCTTCACCTTCAAGAGCCATTGGCGCCAATAGCAACTTCAGGTTGGCCCATGGCAAAACAATTATTTGGGATTCTCCTTCCAGCAGAGGTCTGGCCTCTTGCTCTTTTAACTGCTTAGGGTGACCACTTCCCAAAAGAGAGGAAATGAAGCATCCAAAAATGAGGATACCAATGTGCACATTTCATCATCCTCATTTATATGTATAGGTGTGCAATTAAAAAGAATAACTACAATTTAAGTAGAAAGGCAACATATCTCACCATAGTGGGAAAGACTGACCGGGTGACCCATGTGCCTGCTCAGCCTGCTATCCAGGTATGCTTGATGGGCAACTTCTGGGCCCGGCTCTTCCTTTTGATGGTTCTTGATCTTCAGGTCAGACTTGGCCTGGTCAACCCTTCTGTCAGGTTTCCGTCTGTGTCCTGGACCCCCTGAGCAACCCTTTAAGGATCTCTTCCCTCCTTAGGAGTCCCACCTTCCTTCTTTTTACCTTCCCCTTCCCAGTAACGTGGGGTTTAGGCTGTATACATGGGGTCGGTTGTGGATTAACTTGTGGCTTAACACAACAACAACACTAGTGGTTTAACACAACAGTTTACTAGTGACCTGAAACAACCAAATTACAATATTTAGTCAGTAGAGCTGAGTGATACAAAAATAGGTTGACCATATGAAAAGGAGGACAGGGTTCATGTAACTTTAACAGTTGTAGAGAAAAGGGAATTTCAGCCGGCGTCATTTGTATGCAATTAGTTCCTGGTGAAATTCCCTCTTCATCACAACAGTTAAAGGTGCAGGCACTATACTAGAGTGACCATATACAAAAGAAGGCAGGGCCCCTGCAACTTTAACTGTTGTGATGAAGAGGGAATTTCACCAGGAACTAATTGCATACAAATGACACTGGCTGAAATTCCCTTTGCTCTACAACTGTTAAAGTTACATGAGCCCTGTCCTCCTTTTCATATGGTCAGCCTATACAAAAAGCATTAAAAGAAAATAAAAGTTGCAAAAACGCAACTCCTTTTACGCTAAGCGGCACCTAGACTTCTTCAGGCTGCAACTTTCTGCTCCTTCCTCGTGGTCTGAGCTTTCTCTGGCTGTGGTCTGGCTGGCTATATCAACTCTTTTATACCCTCTTCCCCCCCCCCCCCCAAAATAAAGTACTGTTTCAATATTTTCTTGAAGAAATGAAACTTAACTGGAAAAATGAAACTTAACCTGGGAATGAATCTTAAGTGGAGAAATGAAATTACTCCTCTCAGGGATACCCCTTCCCAACAGAAAAAAACCTAGTCTTCTAAGGCCTTGCCTCAGTAGGCCTCAAACCTTCACACCTTCAAATAGAGGCCTGCCCTCTGTAAAGTAGGCCACCTGGCCACCATATAAAACTGCTACCAATGTCATGCTTTGGTCAATCCCAGGCAGCATAAAAGGCCATGGGGATCCTTTGGGGTTCATAGAGCAGTCGTTACCCCACCCATGAGCTGAAATGGCAAATTCAAACCAAGGATTTGATTTAGATGTGGGAAAAGGGGATTATCACTTAGAGCTGCAACTGATTTATATTGGGGGAGACAATCCATGACACGCACTGTTGGAGGTTGGCCTGGTGGTCCCCGAACCTTCCCATTAGGAGACAATACTTCCCCTTGGTCTCTGGGGCCTGGTCGAGATGCTCTCTCCTTCCAGCGTCAAGTAGTTCATTGATTTATATATTCATATTTTCTATATTCAAATATTCCTATCCTGTCATTTGGCTGGGTAGTAGAGCTTCCCAAGGCGGCTCACAACAAGGCTAGAATGTGTTATGAACAACTGCAAACATAAAAATAAGCCAAGGGCCGCCATGTCACCCTCATCATAACAACAAGGAGCGATTCCACATTAGCTTGGTGTTGTTGATTTTTGGAACTGCCACCCTCTATTCACTCGGTTTTAACAAAGCATCCAGGCAACCTCACTGTCAACCCACTGAGTTACGGTTCTTCCTGGGTTGCTGTCCAACCTTTTTAGAGACCTGTGCTGCTTTTTCCTCACCTGGAATACATTTGCAGCACCAGAAGGCCCAGGGTGCAATTGATGTGTGCACCTGCATGGGAGGACTGGTCCATAACACAGTTTAGTGAGGCTTTTCTACAATCCCATTTTGGGGAAGGGATGTAGTTCAGTGGTAGAATACTTGTTTTGCATGCAGAAGGTCCCAAGTTCGATCCCCACAGACTCTCCAGGTAGGACTAGAAGGAAGCCTGCCTGAAACCATAGAGAGTTGCTTCCAGTCAGTGCCAAGAATATTGGGCTAGATGGACCACTGGTCTGTCTTAGTATAAAGCAGCTTCCTATATATTTGGTGCTACCTCACTTTTCTGCATTTTTTGCTCTGCATTTCTATGTTACTGGCATTATATGCATGGCAATGGGGACTCTGAGAGCCAGAATTCATTGTTTTAATCTCCTTCCGTCTTTGCCTTAAAGGGGAACCACACACATTTTTGACACCTTAAAATTTCAACAAAGCAGAATTTTGCAAATAAGAAAATAAAATTAACGAACACACAGTGAGATGGCTTCATGGAAATGGGATATAGGTAAATTTTGAACTGCAGAGCTCATCTTGACAGTCCTTGTAACCACACTCCCAAGGAGAACCCAACATTGTAGGCAGCGGTGTTGATCCATATCAACAAACTGGTTCTAGCAGTTTTCATCTCCATCAGGCTCAAGTCTTTTGTAAAGCTCACCGGTGCTAACGGCCCATTCAAGGCAAAGCCATCCCAAAATACATAGACCCTGTTCAGATGAGTGGATAAGCATTTTGAGCTAAACATTATGGCTTAGTGTGTCATCTGAACCATTCCTAGCCATGGTGGCTACATAACCATGGTTTAAACACGCACACTAACCTTTTGCTGCAAAAGGTTTAGCAGCCTAACCATGGCTTAGCATGTTGTCTGAACAGGCCCACTGCATTACAACAGGGCTAGCTGCTAATGGTATATTGCCCCTGGGAAAATCCATTTTTCAACTAGCTACTGAGAGGATGCACCTAAGCTCAGAGGGACCAAGAAAGCCTATGAGGATGACAGATGACATAATAGTCCCTGATAATAAAATAAGGGCCAAAGCTGTGTCCCTGGGAGCCCTGGCTATTCTGCACCACTAACTGAAGGGCACATTTGGTGGGACTGTCTAAAAAACTAATCATTAAAGAGCCAACCTGGCTGGGGTGCTTAGCAGTTTGTGGTAGAAACAACTATTTCAGCCTTCCTCATAGAATCACAGAATGGTAGAGTTGGAAGAGGCCTATAAGGCCATTGAGTCCGACCCCCTGCTCAATGCAGGAATCCTCTACCTAATGCCCTCCAGATGTGGTGGACTACAACTCCCATAATTCCCAATGCCCCTGTATTGGGTCACCTGTAGCTATCTAAGATTCTGGTCATGCCCTTTGCATGTGCTTGTCTTCTTCCTCCTGCTGTGCAGATTCATTCCTCTTTGGAAGGCAAAACCCACTCATTCAATCCCAGAGATGATCAGGGAGTTTTAACAACACCCCACCGGGCTCAGACATTTGTGCACTGCGGCGAATAGCAACGGCAGCTTGGTTTCATAGAATCATAGAATAGTAGAGATGGAAGGGGCCTATAAGGCCATCAAGTCCAACACCCTGCTCATCTCAATGGAGCTGACGGCCTCCTCTTGTCCAGTGGCTTCACACGTCACGTCGAGCTGCAGTTATTGAGATGAACGAGAGGAGGATGCCCATGAGGTGACTTCTTGGGAATGGCACCTCAGGAAGCAATACCAGAGGCAGACGAACAGCCCTGTGAGCAAAGAAAACAACTTTAAGCGAAAGGAAAGATTTGCAAACTGGAATGTACTGGGGGAGAGGGGTTGACTCTCAGCAGGGCCAGCCCTACCATTGGGCAGAGTGAAGCAGCTGCCTCAGGTGGCAGGTGCTGGGAGGTGGCAGCAAGGTGTTGGAGAAGAGAGCTGTGTGCCTTACAGCCTTCCCTCTGCTCTCTGAGCTAGCCTGCTGCCTTCAGGTCCAATGGAGGATGGTGTTCCATCACCAGTGTTGAAGAAACAGCCTAGTCAGCTTTTGCACATGAAATGGGAGAGGGCGCCATCTTGTTCTTCGCCTCAGGAGGCAAAATGTCTTGGGCTGGCCCTGACTTTCAGTGTTATGCTGAGCTCACAAACCTTGAAGTGAGTTGAGGATAGTGAAGAGAAAGATCTGTAGGATTGAGAACACCCCAAAGGAGATGAAAGCCAATGTCCAGGTGGCACCCAGGAGGCATGTCAGCCCGAGAACCGTCACCAGGTCCTTGCAGGAGTGCTCTTTCTGCTGACGAAGGGGGTTGGCTTTGAGCTGCCTGACCCTCCAAACCACCACAGCCAGGACAGCCATGTTGAAGAGGACGGTGGCACTGAAGTAAATCAAGTTGATGTGGTGTATCACGGGGGCTGTGATCCAGCACCTAGAGAAGAAGAGGCACCAATGAGACGCTTCTAATGTTCTCCTTTATATTGCCACGCCATGGAAAGAAGTAGTGAAAGCAGAGCAGGGTTGGGGAACCTCTTTCAACCCAGGGCTGAATTCAGTTTCAGCGAAGCTCTCGGGAGCTACATTCCGATAGTGGGTGGAGCCAAAGTCAAAGGAGGTGGGGCCAAAACTACTGGGATATTTTAGCTTAAAGGCCCTTACTGCCAGTCACTAAGCTTTAGGGGAGGCATTTCAACCTTTTAGAATGAGGGAGAAAAAACTGCACAAAGCCAGAAAACTAGGGGGTGTGCCGACCAACACATCCGCCCCCAGAGGGAGTGTCTAGCACCAAGGGGGTGTGCCCACCTGACCATAGCCTTGGTCACATCTCTGATTTTACAGTACACAATTAAGACAAATCCCTCAAATATCTTTTCTTACCGTATCGTCACTCCGCTGCAAGCTGCTGTTGCTGTTAACAGGGCTTTCTGCCGGCTGCGCACTTGTACCCTGTGGCCGGGGGTAGGGTGCCAGCTTATTGCTTGGTCATGTCCAGTGACTCTTACTTTAAAAACCACCTCCGCCATCAGCTGCCTCGCCTCCACCTCCTCTCCTCCTGCACAATCGCCCAAATCTGATGCACTCTTAAAACACTCTGGGAGGCAAGCCAGCCTCTCAGGGCCAAGCTACAGGTGCATCTGAGTTGTCTCCAGCCACTCTCTGCCTTATGCCAGCCAGCCAACCTCTCCAGCCTCAAACAATCTCCCTCCCTCCCTCTCTCTCTCTCTCATTCTGCCAAAGTCTCCCAACAGTCCAGACAGGCTGTGCACATGTACCCTGTAGCCAGGGGTAGGGTGCCAGCTTATTGCTTGGTCATGTCCAGTGACTCTTGTTTTTTTAAAAAAAATCCACTGCCAGCCACCTCAGCACCAATACTGAACTCTGAGATGCTCTTAAAAGGCTCTGTGTGGCACGCCAGCCTTTCAGGGCTAAGCTACAGCCATCTCTGAGTTGTGACTGTCTGAAACTGCTGCCAGCCAAAGCCTCTAGCCAGCCAACGCCTGCACCAACACTTGACTGAGACGCTCTTGAAAGGCTCTGTGTGGCATGCCAGCCTCTCAGGACTCAGCTACAGCCATCTCTCTCGACCGGCACCTCACTGTTGGTTGTGAGAGTTCTTCTCTAAGGATGACCCTTCATTGCCCATGATGTGAAACTCTGAGAAAAAGGCCTCTGGCCCATTCTGTTTTACCCTGTGGGCTGCTATGACTGAACTCTCCTTTCCCACATTTTGATCTGTGGATACCTCGCCTCTGCTGAGCTCCAGTTGCCCGACTGCCCACCAAATCTGCAACAGGAAAGGTGCCATGCTCGCCCAGCACTTCTTAGCTAAAAACCCAAGATCCCCTTGATGCCAAGGGCTGAAACTGCTCAAGGTGCAGGACCTCAAAGAGGAGGCTTGACAACCTGAGTTTGAAGGCTATGGCTCCAGCAATTTTTTTTTTTTAAAAAAATTAAAACCTCAAACTTTAAAAATGTCTAAAAATCAACAGATGAATGAATCTGCTTCCAATTTGGCATGGCTAAATCCCTACCTGAGAGTTATCAAGGCGCCAAGTTTCATCTCTTTATCTCTACAAATTATGGAGCTGTGAACATTTTTGTTAATTCCCATTGACTATAAAGTAGAAGTGCCCTTTGGGTGGTGGGAGGATGGGAAAAATCCAGATTTATCTTCATATTTCATAATTCCAGCCCCTTCCCGGATTTGGTACCAAAAATCCTGACAAATCCTGGTTTTTCCTGTCGTATGGTCACCCTAAAACTACCCAATGATTTGTGGTTGGTAGGAAGGGGGCGTGACCGTATGGGAACCTCACCCCCTCTCCAGGCCCCCTAGTAGAGGCAGGGGCTTTGGAAAGGGGTGGACCTTGCAGATCTAACGGGGCCTGCAAAGGAAGCCCCAGCCCCAGGGGCTGTATGTGGAGTTTCTGTGGTTAGATTTAGCCCATGGGCTGGAGGTTCCACACCCGCTGGTGTAAACAAGTAATAATACCCGCATAATTGAACACATATCGATAAAAACCATGCAAACAAAGGCACTCGTTTTCCAGCACTCACATAGTATGGTTGCTGTGATGAGAGCTGGTTTCGACAAAGTGGAGACCGTAAGTATTGCTCTTGATCAGGAAGGTCGCCATCACTGCTAAGCCGGGGAACCCTGTGGAATCCAAGAATGCATTATGGTCAAGACAAAAAAATAAGTTCTTAGGCAATTACATATGCAGGCCTTGAGTGCCCCAAAGGCTCCAGCCCCCCTCCCCCCTGCCAACCAGTTGCAGTAGCTCCTTTCCACGCAGGCTTCCAGTTCTTACCTTCCCCAGATCGGGCAGTCTAGAGAAGGCAAGGCAAGGGATGGGTTGAGCCACCAGAATGCCCGAAGAGCCCAGTCAGGAGGACAGATGCCTTCGCTGCTCTTTCGTCGTGAGACAAGTAGCAGAGATACCTCACTACAACTGGCACTGGAAAAACCTCCATTGCAAGATGAGTCATGTGCCAACCATTATACTTTCTCTCGGTCATAGTGTGTATATTTACTTAAGCAGGCTTTTGCAGGAGTCTAGTTTTATGGCATTCTCTGCTGCTGCTTTTGTGATTTTAAGGCAATATTTCATCTTCTTTTACATTATATAGGTACTTCTGTAAGCTGTCTTGTGTACTTCGTTTAAAAAGGTGGGATGATGATGATGATGATGATGATCAACAACAACAAAAACAACCTAGTTGAAGACTACAATGATGACAGTGGAAGACTACAAAATTCCAACCCACATCTTGAGCATCCCACCCACATCTTCACAGGGATGATTTCCCTTGGAAACAGCCCTTTAAGTACCCAGGTTGCATTGCAAACACATGATGTCCATCAGTCCATGACTGGCACGGAGTCTTTAGAGAGGCCTTTTCCAACTATTGAGATCCTCTGAACTGGAGGACTGAACCTGGACCTTCTGCATATACAGCATACAGTTCCCCCACCGAGCTCCAGCCCCTCTGTTAAAATCAAGTTTCATTTTTCTCACAACTAGAGGCCTTCAAGAGGCAGCTGGACAACCAACTGTCAAGTATGCGTTAAGGTGGATTCCTGCATTGAGCATGGGGTTGGACTCGATGGCCTTACAGGCCCCTTCCAACTCTACTATTCTGTGATTCTATGCCTCCTTTGGGTGCTGTACTGCCAGGCCAGATGTGTTCCAGCTGACAATAAGAATATAAGGAGAGCCCTGCTGAACAGACCCAAGGCCTACCTAGCCCAGCATTCTGTTCACACAGTGACCCAATAGCTCTCCAAAGCCTCTTTTCCAGGCCCTCTGGCCAAGATCCTTAATGCCCAAGAACCAAACAATGGTCCCAGTTCATTTTCAGACTCAAGACAAAGTGCGAGTTTTGACTTTCACAGCTTGGGACCTGGGACCCGGTGGACCGCTTCTCTCCACATGATTCTGCCTCTGCACTTGGAGCATCAACAAAGGCCCTTCTTTGGATGCCTCCACCCTCAGAGATGCTGCAAGAGGCTTGTCAGTGGTTGTTCCCCAACTGTGAAATGCTCATCCCAGGGAAGCTCACCTAGCACCTACGTTGATGTAATTTGAGCACTAGCAAAGCCAATTTGTTTTCCCCAGCGTTTTGAAACTCTTATTTATCTCTGCTTTGCCTTTACTTCATCCCTGCTGGTTGCTTGCATATTGCTCTTTTAAGTTGTGTTGCATTTAAGGGTTTAAGGGTTTAAATGGCCTGTGTGGTCACTTGAATTCCTCGTAAGCTGCCCTGGGATGTAAATCCCTATAATTGATAGAATAATACACTGGAGACCCCAGCAGGAATCGAAGCCAAGCCTGTCTACCCATGAGCTGTGTGCCCCTCCTGTCCCCAATAGAGTAGGAAATCGAACCCAGAACAGCATGGGTAGGGTGACCCTATGGAAAGGAGGACAGGGCTCCTGTATCTCTAACAGTTGTAAAGAAAAGAGAATTTCAGCAGGTGTCATTTGTATGCCTACAGCACCTGGAGAAATCCCTTCTTCATCACAACAATTAAAGCTGCAGGAGCTATACTAGAGTGACCAGATGCAAAAGAGGGCAGAGCTCCTGCAGCTTTAATTGTTGTGATGAGGAGGGAATTTCACCAGGTGCTGCAGACATACCAATGACACCTGCTGGAATTCCCTTTTCAATACAACTGTTAAAGATACAGGAGCCCTGTCCTCCTTTCCATAGGGTCACCCTAGCTTGGGACCAGGTTATCTGAAGGATCGTCTCTCCCATATGTATCTGCCTGGACCCTAAGATCATCTTCAGGGGTCCTTCCTGGGAGCCCCTGCCAAAGGAAATGAGGCAGGTAGCTACCAGGAAGGGGGACTTTTCTGCTGTGGCACCCCAGTTGTGGAATGAGCTCCCTAGAGAGGTTTGCCTGGTGCTTAAATTGTACTCTTTTTGATGCCAGCTGAAGACCTTTTCATTTTCCCAGCAATTTAACATTTTAGCATCCTAGTCTTTTAGCTCTGCTGTTTTAAATCTGTATTTCAAATCTCTGCATTGTTGCTCGGTTTTATTCTGGTTGTATTTTTATATGGTAGTTTTAAGCCTTTGCATTTTATATTGTTTTATGTTGCACTTTGTGTTTTTAATTTTTGTGGGACACCCAGACAGCTTCCCCTATTAGGTGATATAGAAATGTAATAAATAAATAAACCCCAAACCTGTCACACTAAAAGCAAAGACCATGCCCTCAGCTAGACTAACAGACTTGACTTTTTCCAACACAATCCATCAGCTGAGAATTGACTCATGGAGAGATGCGTTCAGAAGGTTGTCTTTTAGCAAGTTGCATGGATTTGCCAAGAAAACATGTTGCAGGTCTCAGGTAGAATGGCTCTTTCCTTGTGGGACCGTTTTAGCAGTTGCCAGAATACTGAACCTTACCCCATCCGACAGAACAGAGTTTAAGGAGGTAGCGCCTTATGTACGAGTTGTAAACTCTGATCACCAGTATGTAGAGATGGAAACCTTCAACAGCCATCCAGGTCAAGCAAGAGAGCAGTGAGTAGTGGAGGAAGACCGCAGCAACTGCGCACAGCCATGGAGGGTTAACGGATGCCAGGAATTTGCTGATCAGGAACGACACATTTAGAAAGAAGAGGGACCCCAGGAGATTCATGTGGATTTTCGTTGTGGAATCATGCTGGATTTTCCTGTCGAGGGTAATGAATGGAACATAAACTGGAGTGTTTTGCTGGTTCAACTTCGCACTGCCCGAGACAGGCTGAATATGCCCCCTTTGGGACTAGAGTGACCCTACGGAAAGGAGGACAAGGGTCCTGTATCTTTAACAGCTGTATTGAAAAGGGAATTTCAGGAGCTGTCATTTGTAGGCATGCAGCACCTGGGGAAATTCCCTCTTCATCACAGCAGTTAAAGCTGCAGGAGCCCCGCCCTCTTGTGTAGGGTGACCAGATACAAAAGAGGGCAGGGCTCCTGCAGCTTTAACTGTTGTGATGAAGAGGGAATTCCCCCAGGTGCTGCATGCCTACAAATGACACCTGCTGAAATCCCCTTTCAATACCACTGTTAAAGATACAGGAGCCCTGTCCTCCTTTTCATAGGGTCACCCTAGTTCAACACAAAAATAGAAGATTAAAAGGACAGTGCAGGTCATTGTTGTTAAGACACTTTCAGTAGCACTTACAGGTATCTCAAGGGTGTGGAAGTGGCTTTAGGCACAGGATGCTGGCATCCTTTACTGCAGAGCTGGGCCAGATGTTTTAGCTCCCATCATCTCTCACAATTGGCTATGTATTGGCTATGCCGGCCAGGGCTGATGCGTGTTGTAGGCCCAAACATCTGGAGGGCCATAAGTTGCTCACCCCTGCTTTACTGTGCAGTCCTACACATGTCTACTTAGGAGTAAGTCCTATTGTATTCAATGAGAGTTACTCTCAGGTTAATGTGTATAGGATTGCAACCTTAACATTCTAAAGCTTTCATTTTTATGTCTATTTTTTTTTTTTAAAAGGCCAAGTTACTAGGAGCTCCATCAGACAAGCATTTTATTGCACGCTCGTTCCTGGGCACTCATGGATTTCCGTGGCTCCCTCTAACGACGTCTTCTGCCTCCCGTGCATCTCCTTCCCCTTCTAGCCTTCTTCGCATGACAAAAACCCACCCTAGGAAGTCCAACTTATTTTTAAAGACGGAAGTTGCCGCTCTCTCCTGCTGTGGCCGGGAGAAGCAGCGGGATCAAAACGGCCCACTGGATGGGCCATGTGCAAGTTGTTTACTTCCTCTTTCAAAAGAGGAAGTCATGCGGGACAAACGCACAGGCAGAGAAGCGACGGTATAGAAGCACGATTCTCCCTTGTGTGATGACGCTATCACATGACCATTGCCGATTCCTGGGACAAGACCTCCTCAGTGCCCCCCCTTTCAGTGAGGCTACCTCCTCACCGGCATTATCGCCGGGTGCTCTTGCTCCGCCTCCTCTTTGCCCTCCTTGCTGCCACTTCCTTGCATGACAGGTACAGAGTCAGTGAGCAAGGAGGCCGCAATGGCATCTGCTGCTGCTCCTTCTCAGCGTCACCATTGTCTGAGCCCGAGCGAGAGGCAGGTGGACAAGCAGGTAGCAATTGGGGGGGGGAGGAGGAGGAGGAGGTCTTGTCAGTGGTAGGATGACCATATTTGGGAAACCAAAAGAGAGGACTCCCAGTGGGGGTGGGAGAAGCGGATTTCCGGGCCTCTGGAAAGCACGGCTTTCCCTCCCGCCCCAGCCCCCCAGCCACCTTAAAGGACCCAATCGGAGAGGAGGAGGGGAAAGTGTGTCACTCCCAGCCCCCACTGCTCCAATCAGGCCCTTTTCTATAATGTCCAGTAATGCCACGCTTTCTCCTTTCAGGCCCCGACTGGAGCAGCGCCTCCAGAAAATGCATCATCCCCTCCCCACCACGCTAATGGGGGCCTTAAAGGGGCATGTGTGTCTTTCCAGGACATTATAGGAAATTACAGAAAATCCCCCCAGACAACCAGGACAGAGCTAAAGCCAGGACAAATCCAGGGAAATCCTGACAGTTGGGCCCAAGCAGATGCCTGGCCAAGCCCACCTTGATGCCAGCCTTGCTCATGACTGTAGCTAAACACAGAATCTGCAGACCAGGTCTTGGCCAAGACCTCTGAAAAACGGTATGTTTGTATATGGGGGGGGGGCGCAACCCCCTCCCCTTCTCCATACTTTACAGATCCTTCATGAATTAATTGCAACTGACGCTCCAAAGAGGTGTTCACCAGCAGAATGCCTCTTTATCCTTCCCCACAGATCCCAGTAGCTGCCTCACACTCATAGGCTCCCCCAGTGACTTACAAATCCCATCCGTCTCTCTTACTATTCTGCAACCCAAAAAAAAGGGGGGAGGAGGAGGTTCAAGCAATAATGCTCAAGTAAGAAAATGAAAAGCAATAGTCCAACGTTACTGTCATGTTTTCAGTGGGGCATGATATAAACCTATTAAAACAAACGATTAAAGGAATGTAATAAAGCTTCTTACTTCTTTGTAGTGTAAAAAAAAGCAATAAAAAAGACAGGCTTTAAAGAAAATGACCTCGACTAATTTCAATAGCTTCCCATAAAGATCCCATTGAGAAGAATGGAGAATTTTAAGCAGCAACGCAGCTAGGTGAACTTCCCCACTAAATGGATTTGGGATAATTTGTTTTCCAAAGTTTGGGCTGTAATTTGAAGGAAGAGAGAGGAGTCAATACAAAAAAATCCTTTCATTTCACACACACACAGTGGGGGTTTCTTCACAGCGCCAAGTTGACACCACATTCCCCCAAAAACCACCTGCGGGGTTGTGCCCCATTATCCCCATGCAAAGGAGTGAGCACGGGGGGTTACATGGATCATGGGAGGGGGGAGCCGCCGCTGCCATCCCTCCCTGGCTTTTTCACCAGAGATTGAAGCCAGGGGAAGGGAGAACCTTCCCCCCCCCCAGCAAAAGGGAGACTCTTCTCCCCACAGAGGTAGCGCAGGGACATTCCAGTGGCCATTCGGCTCACAGGCTTGCCCCTTTCCCCCTGCCTGGGAAAGCGGCAACCAATCAAGTTGGGGTAAATCCCAAACTTTTTTGCTTCGGCGCTTCAGGGGAAAGCCCCGGGATGCCTGTGCGGTGGCTTCTGTGTCATATAATCGACCCCAAGCCACCGTGCACCCACTCTGAGGATTTTGTCACATATAGGCAGCCCCAGTGTCCCTACATTTGCCTGGGGCTGGAGAGAGGCAATAATTTTTCAGCCTTGAGGGTGGTTTGAAAGAGGGATCACTATGTATAGTTTGTTTGTTTTTAAACTCATCTCACTCTAGTGTCTGGTCAAACAGACATTGCAGGTTTTTGTAATGCTTCTACAATGCAGGAAGCAACCTTCCTCAGGTATTTCCTGAAGGAGCACTGTAGTTACCTTGAGAAAACGTACAAGCAGATGGTGAGCAGGCAAGCAGAAGCTGAGATACCGCAGCCGATATCCGTGATATAGATTAAAGGAGCCAGTGCAGCTTCATCCACAGGGGTTGGGGAGATTTGCTGAATGATGAGAGAAGGAAGAGGATGCAAAGACAAAGATGAAAGGAATTAAGTTGGGATAAGGTGACCATATAATAATAATAGTTATTATTATTATTAATAATAATAATAATTGTATTTCTTACCAGCCTCTCCCTTTGGATCGAAGCAGGGAACAACATTAATACAATAACAATATACATCAAATACATAAATTAATTAAAAGAGCATATAAAACAATCAACACATTTTTAAATTCTTGATTTAAAGTTCAAATGTAGAGACACTGGGGCTGCCCATTTGTGACAAAATCCCCGGTGGCTTGGGGTCGATTATATGATGCCGAAGCCACAGCACAGGAGGGGCTTTCCCCTGAAGCTTCTAAGCAAAAAAGTTGGGGATTTACCCCAACTTTTTTGTCCGGCACACAGCAAGGAGGACAGGGCTCCTGTATCTTTAACAGTTGTATTGAGATGGTAATTTCAGCAGGTGTCATTTGTATGCATGCAACACCTGGTGAAATTCCCTCTTCATCAGAACAGTTAAAGCTGCAGGAGGTATACTAGAGGGACCAGATCCAAAAGAGGGCAAGGCCCCTGCAGCTTTAACTGTTGTGACAAAGAGGGAATATCACCAGGTGCTGCAGGCGTACAAATGACAGCTCCTGAAATTCCCTTTTCAATACAGCTGTTAAAGATACAGGACCCTTGTCCTCCTTTCCATAGGGTCACTCTAGTCCCAAAGGGGGCATATTCAGCCTGTCTCAGGCAGTGCGAAGTGCCACAACCCAGACACAGGTTGGCCTCCTCAAGGAGAACACTCTGTCTGCAAGAGAACCGCGTCGCGACAGCAGCAGGCTTACCAGGAGGATGGCAAAATAGGTGAGGTAGTTGCACCGGCACAGGACGATGCCCTCCTGGCTGGTGTTAGTTTTGCAGCCCTCCTGGCTCCACTTCCCTAGGCCATCCGCTTCTGCCAAACGGAAGAAACACAACTGTACTCAGAAAGCAGCAGCACCTTCCCCTTTGAAGAGCAATGAACTAAGGGCCAAACTAGACAAGGCCAGTGGTGCAGCGAAGGATGGACTTTGGGGCTAAAGCCCAGGGCCCCACAGGCCAGGGGAGCCAGTAGCTGGCCACCCAGAGAGCGGCAGGTGATGAGGGCATCATGTAGGATGACCAACTGACAGGATTTCCCTGGATTTGTCCTGGTTTTTGTTATATCCTGGGTGTCAGGGGGTGATTTTCTGTAATCTTATATAATGTCCTGGAATTACATGCTTTCCCCTTTAAGGCCGTCATCCCCCTCCCCCCATTGCTCCAATTGGGGCCTCAAAGGGGAAAGCGTGTCATTGCCGGACATTAAAGAAAAGACCCCAATTAGAGCAGGGGGGGCGGTAATGACATGCTTTCCCCTCCTTCGCTCCAATCGGGGTCTTTAATGCCCCAATTGGAGCGGAGGAGGGGAAAGAGCACTTTCCAGGACCTCCAGAAAGCACGTCATTCCCCCCTGCCACTGGGTGTCCTCCATTTTGGTTTCCCATATGTGGTCACCCTACATCAGGGCAGCAGAAGCAAACCCGGTTTCATTCATGTATAGGCTGACCATCTGAAAAGGAGGACAGGGCTCCTGTAACTTTAACAGTTGTAGAGAAAAGGGAATTTCAGCCAGTGTCAGTTGTATGCAATTAGTTCCTGGTGAAATTCCCTCTTCATCACAACAGTTAAAGTTGCAGGCACTATACTAGAGTGACCATATAAAAAAGAAGGCAGGGCCCCTGCAACTTTAACTGTTGTAATGAAGAGGGAATTTCACCAGGGACTAATTGCATACAAATGATTCTGGCTGAAATTCCCTTTTCTCTACAACTGTTAAAGTTACATGAACCCTGTCCTCCTTTTCAGATGGTCAACCTATTCATGTAGCCATGAAGGTTCTATGATTGAAGTGTGTTTAAAATGCAAAACTGCACCTGCTCAGGGAACGGTTTTTAAAACTAGTTGTTCTGACATTTTGTTCTAAGCCTGCCTGGGTTTTAAGACCTTCTGGAGAGGCCCCTTCTCTTGGTCTCGCTGCCATCAGAGGCACATTTGGAGAGGATGTGAAAGAGGGCCTTCTTGGTGGTGACTCCCAGGCTTTGGAACTCCCTGCCAAATGAGGCTAGGTTGGTCCCCTCTCTGTTGTCCTTCCACAGGCAGGCAAAGCTATTCTGTTCAATCAGGCCTTTGGCATGTCAGCTAGTCTGATGCTGAAGGGGCTTTTAATTAGTTGGTGCTAGTTGTAATGTATTTGTTTCTATGTTCTGTTTTAATTAAGATTTTATTTTTAATCCCAATTTTATTGTGATCCGCCTTGAGTGCCATTCTTCAGGAGAAAGGCAGGATTTAAATTAAATAAATAAGAAATGGATATTGGGAATGTCAAAGCAGTTGTAAAGCATGGAGTGGTGATTGGGAGGCGAAGGGGAATCTTAATTGTTTGCTTCACAATGGAAGCAATACACACATACCATCTAAAAGGGAGGCGATGCTCCCAATACATCCAGGATCTGCCTGGCGTCAAGGTAGGCATGGCTTTAACCCTGCTGTGCTTTAGCCCTGCTGTGGCCCCGATCCAAACCAGGAATCCTCGTACCTACGTTTTGCCCTGGAAAAGAGTCTCCATTGGCATGAAGGGGAGCTTTCCTTCCGAAGGAACAGCAACCATGTAGCCCCCAATCTAGACTGGGCTCACGGTGGAGACAAAAGATTAAATCCCCCATAATTCCCAGAGCTTCTTATTTAAAAAAATTTTAAAAGCCATTTGTGGAAATTGCAAGTATATGCTGTTCCATCTCGTAAAGGCCAATGCCGATGGTCCTGAGAACTGCCTGCACTCAGGATTATCAATCATATCGGCACTCTTTAAATGCCTTTTTATTCCCTCCTATTCACTATATGCTTGTTTTGTTCGTTTGAAAGCTAAGTTTATCTTACATAGTAGTTATCACAATGTTAAATACTGCTACTGCTACTAGAAGAAAAAGAAGATGAAATCCTGAGAACTGTTTGCACATGGAACACATCCTATGATGGTCTATGGACTATTAATAATAAAAATTGATTGATTGATTGATGGGACACATCCATCAAGTTAATACTAATAATACTAGTCGTAACTTGATGGATGTGTTCTGTGTTCAGACAGTTCTCTGGAACACAGTTGCTGCTGCTGCTGCTACTACTTATTAATTTAATTATGAGGAGGAGGAAGAGGGTGACCATATGTCAGGAAAAACCAGGACAAGTCAGGATTTTTGGTAACAAATCTGGGAAGGGGGGTGGGGAATTATGGAATTTGGAGGAAAATACAGATTTTCCCCATCCTCCCCCCCCCCTTGGCATCAAGGGGATCTCACGTTTTTAACTACGAAGCGCTGGGCGAGCACGGCACCTTTCCTGTTCCTGGAGCTCAACAGAGGCGAGGCGTCCACAGATCAAAATGTGGGAAAGGCGAGGTCAGTCAAAGCAGCCCACAGGGCAAAACGGAACAGGCCAGAGGCCTTGAGTTCCACATCAAGGGTGACGAAGGGTCATCCTTAGAGCAAAACTCTCACAACCAACAGTGAGCTGCCAGTCGATAGAGAGGCTCTCATCTTTGCGGATGCCCTGTTGCTGTGGATGTTGGAACCTGGCATGTCGTTGCTTTGCTTTGCTATCCCTTCCACTTCACATTGTTCACTTGTGAGCTAGGCTCTGTCTGCACTGCTGGCATGCAATGCAGAATGTTTGGAGTGCACGTCAGAGAAAAATAGATAGATTTGTGGCTTGGGCTGGCTGGCATATCTCTTAGAGACAAAGTGAGACTGAAGACACAACTAGAGATGGCTGTAGCTGAGCCCTGAGAGGCTGGCGTGCCACACACAGCCTTCCAAGAGCGTCTCAGAGTCAAGTGTTGCTGTAGGCAGAGGTGGCTGGCGGTGGAGGTGGTTTTTAAAGTAGGTGGAGATGGTTTTTAAAGTAAGAGTCACCAGACGTGACCAAGCAATGAGATAGCACCTTTCCTCCCAGCCACAGGGTACAAGTGTGCAGCCCAGCTGGACCGTTGGGAGACTTTGGAAAAGGGAGGGAGATTGATTGTCTGAGGCTGGTTTGGCTGAAATGACTTAAGAGAGACAACCGAGGCTGCACAGACAACCCAGAGACACCTGTTGTAACTTAGCCCCACGGTGCTGGAATGCAACGCAGGGTATTAGAAAGACGGTCTCAGAGTTGCGTGTTTGTGCAGGAAGTAGACAGGAGTTCAAAATCTGTATGTGAGAAGTGGTGTCAATGCGCAAGCCTTGAGAAGCTAATGCATAGAAGTAAGAAGTGTGAATGGGCGAAGTAGTGTCTGCCGCCCACAACATCCACCCTAACGTTAAAGTAGAGAAACTTGTAACAATCACACACCCTTGGTGCTGGACACCCCCCCTGGGGGCAGACATGTTGGTGGGGACGCCCCCCTTGGGGGCCGAACATGTTGTCCTTCTTTTTGGTTTCCAAAATATGGTCACCCTACTGTATAAAAAAATATAAGATTCTGCCTGCAGGCTTACAGTCTAATAGACACAATACAAAAGGTATCCCAAATTCTCAGTATGGGAGCACTTTTATTAGGAGCAACTAAAATGCCACAAAAGAGTGAGCTTGTTTTTGGGTTCTCCACAATGCTAATCGAAATCGAAAAGCAGGGGTGGTGGTGGTGGAGATGGTGGTGGTGGTGGAGGAGGAGGAGGAGGAGGAGGTAGTGTAGCTGCAAAAGGAGAAAGGGGTTGGAGAAGGAAGGAAGGGCGTAAATTCTGACATTACCTGTTCCTTCCACCCAAAAGACGCAGGTCATATTGGAATTGGCCTAGAATGGAAAAGGGAGGAAAAAAGAGACAAAGCCACCATGACTTCTCGCTTCCTTCGATAGCAAAATCCCTCCGTGCAAATGGGATCGCCATTCGCCTTCCACATCACTGACGTGGCAGGAATCAGGCAACTGGAATAACGCCTGTTTCTTGAATGATGAGCAATGGCAACACGACTCCCTCCCCACCATCACCACTCAAATCCCCCCTTTTTTTACTCTTTACCGAATGAGCACTCCCCGCTTTATATAGCTCCGGCATGGGAATGCTCAACCAGGCCTGCAGTCTTCTCTGCAACCTTCTGCAGCAGCTATGTGCTGCCCATCGCCTGCATCACCGTGTAACAGAGTAGCAGCGTGACTCTCCCATTCTACCCAAAACTGCCCACGTGCCCACCCCCTACCCCCATCTTAAGAATGGGAAGATTATGGGAGACATCCACAGTAGTACTGATAAAATGCAGTTGTGGCATGCATTGATAAAGGTGGTCTCAGATAACCTCTGTTGAGACCTGCGAAGCTGAGCACTCTGTCCCGATTTTTTTTTTCTTTTAGTAGATCTTTTAAAATTAAAAGAATAATGAACTGGGAGGCGGGAATGCACAAAGCAAAGTCTCCAGCACCATCTTCATTCCCAAGAATGCCTTTGGACCCTAGAGGCATTCTTGGGCAATAAAACTTGTGGGTGGTATGTTGTGTGTTCTGTCTCCCCGGGCGGTGTGTGTTTTGCCTTGGTTTGTTGGGAGTCGGTATGTGTCCTTCTTTGAGCATCACTAGGTTGCCTTCTGTGAAATGGGTGCAGGAGCAGAAAACTGTGGCTTCAAAGGACTGGTTTTCAGCAGCATCAGATGGGGGGAGGAATCGTGCTTCCTCACCGTCGCTTCCCTCCCCCCCGCTTCTGTCCCACGATACTTCCTCTTTCTTCACGCAGGGGAAGAAAGAGGAAGTAAACAATGACCACGTGGCCCATTCTGTGGCCGTTTTATCGCACTACTTTTCCGGCACACAGCAGGAAATGGCGGCACATTCCGTTTCGTAAAAAAAAAACGCAAAAAAAAGGATTTTGAAGGTGTCTATTTTGTGATGAAAAGAAGGCAAGAAGGAGCAGGAGATGCATGGGAGGCGGACAATGTCGTCAAAAGGACCCGCAAACATCTGTAAGTGGGGAGTAACGAGCACGCGATAAAATGCTCATCTGATGATGCTCTACATGTCTTGGCACTCAGACCCTACTTCTGCATTGTATTTAAGTCCTTGGGCAAGTTACTTTCCTTTTAGCCTCACCGTTTTGCCTTCGGGAAAATGGGAAAATGGGAGTTTTGTGACTGGCTATGCCTACCATGGCAGCCGTTTTGTGAGTGAGAAAGCCCCTCTCCTGGCAGCCATTTTGTAAGCATGCTCTCAACATTCCAAATTTGTCCACCAGCCCAGAAAGGCTGGGAACCATCGGTCAATCATCGGATAAATGCCGACCCTATGCAGTGGGACAAAATAGCTGTGGTATTAGGCATGCTGTAGTGTTGAGGTTGCTGCTTCCCTACCCTCCCACCCGCTCTTTGCAGAGCAATTCTGCTTCATTCTCCCAAGAGGCAAACTGATTGGGCGATGGCTATGGCAGCTTTACTACTCACCCGTGTGTGGTTGTGCCAAAACCGGATCTCCACTGGTTGAGGGAGGTTGGTGATGCTGGTGTTCCCAAGGGTAGCCCCTAAGATGTCATCATTCAGTACAGAGCTGTTCTTCTTATCCTACTCAGCAAAGAACGGAAACGTTTGGCTGCAATTTGCAAATCATTTTTAAATTGCTACATTTGTAATCCGCCTGTCTTCCATGAAACTCAAGGCAGCGTAAATGGTTCTCACCACCACCTCTATTTTTTCCTCACAACAACCCTATGAGGTAGGCTAGGCTGAGAAATAGTGAGTGGTTGAAGGTCACCCACTGAGCTTCATGGTTGAGGGAGGATTTGAACCCTGGTCTCTCCCACCTTAGTCTGTCACTCAAACCATTATACTTACTTTATTATTTATGTGTTTATTTAAAACATTTTTTGATTTCCTTTCAGGGCAGAAACCCTCACAAGGCGGCTTACAACAATAAAATACATAAAAACAGTTAAAATATTAAGAGCACTAAAAATATGATCATGATAAAATAGGAACTCAAACAATAACACCAACAATAAAAGAAGCAGGAACAACAATAGCAGCAATAGCAATATTTATCTTAGGAAGGCCATGGTAAAATGTTTTTAAGGCCTTCTTGAAAGCCTGCAAGGATGGTGCATGGCGGACCTCCGAAGGGAGTTTGTTCCAGAGGTTTGGGGCCACCGCAGAGAAGACCCTCTCCTGTGTGGCCACCCACCGAATTTCTCTCACAGGTGGGCAAATGAGAAGGGCCTCTCTTATACCCCACCTTGTGGTGGTTCTATGGAGGTTAAAGATCTGAGTTCCTAATTTGCTATACAATTTGTTATATGATATTCATACAGTTGATCCCCTGAGCCCTTTTTTGAAAAAAAAGATACATAACTGGCTCCTGGAATTTCAAGTTTTTGTTGTGTAAGATCCATTTGATTTTAGTCTACAAAGTAGACAGATTTGCCAAAATGATGCAAGAAATCCACATGACTGCATTGGAGAGGCAGATGATTAATTATAAAGTTGGTAAACTTTAATATAATATGTTTTATTATTGATCGGTGAATGAACCCACTTTGCATGGGTTGGAATACTCCTTAGTTTGATACAGCGAAGCCTTCAAGCAAACTTATGCATCCATGGGAGTTGGATACATTGTGCCCATCCTGCCTGAGTGAAGCCATATCCACTGGCACCCCTTGGCACAGCCCCTGCCATGGTGCACCGCTATAGCCCCCTGAGTGGAGAGTCGGTCCACTCCATTCCCCTGAGGCGGAGAGGGGGGTGGGCTGCCCCACAGCAGGAGGGGAGCCACAATATTATAATAATAATAATAATAATAATAATAATAATAATAATAATAATTTATTTCTTACCCGCCTCTCCGTTTGGGGAACAACAATATAATAAAATACATAAAACTGATTAAAACATGACACATTATTAAAACTGCATTAAAACATCCTAAAACATCCTAAAAACATCCTAAAAACATTATAAAATTACACTGGATATGCCTGCCGGAAGAGAACAGTCTTTATGGCTTTCTTAAATTCTAAAAGACTGTTAAGTTGACGAGTCTCCTCCGGCAGGTCATTCCACAGTAATTCCATAACTCTGTCCTTCCAATTACTCGACTTCAGAATGTCAGTTTTATGAGTTCATTAGTAAAATGGAATGTATGCCAATTGCAAATACAATATTAGGCAAGCTTGAGAGTCTCAAGGTTGTAATTGATGTTTTTCAGGCAATTATCCCTAGCATAACTATATGTCATTGAAATACATCTATGTCTCATAGTGAAATGGAACTAATAAATAGTGACAGCAAAACTGAAGTGCCCCAACAAACTTAGTGGAAAAGAGTTTCTACACAAGCAATTTATTGCATGCTCATGATTGGCCACTCCCAGAAATTTGCAGGTCTATTCCATGATGCTGTCAACCTCCAGGACGTCTCTCATGCTTTCCCCCGGAAAGCTCGCTAAAACATACCCACCCAGAGATCACCCGGTATTTAAAATAATTGAGGGGTTAATTCTGCCACTAGATAACACTGCTTCATTGAGCTTTATGAAATGTTGGGACGTTTTCAATTGCAAACCATGTGGTCACATCTGAAGGAGCCCTTAGTGAATGCGGAAAGGCCCGAGGGGGAAAAAAGTCTGGTAAGGGCGCTTAATGTACATTTTTCTGTAATGTATAGACACACTTAAACTCTGTTGAAATAGATGACTGGTTGTCAGCATATCATGCACCGTTCTTTGGATTGCTAAAATTAATTAGTGTGTCAATATTTTCAGTACTTGTTTTTCTCTCTCTTAAATTTAAACAATGTAAGGGAAGTACATGCTGTTGGCTCTAAATGTTTACAAGCATTCCAACAAGCATTCCTATATAATATATTTAAATCACGTTAAGTGAGCCTTCATTTTTTCACTCAGCTATTTCAGATTAAATACACGTGATGCATTGGGACAAAAAAAAAACTAACATGAGGTACATTTTAAAGCTTTGTTGTTTACTAAATACAGGTAAAATAAACAAGGGATGCCTACCTGGAAGAGACAAGAAGCTTTCAGGTAAATGCAGACCAGTCGCGTCTCCTCTTTTACATGTTTGCCCCTGACAGTCTCTGCAAGCACATCAGGGAAATACATAGAATGTCGGGTTGGGGTCTTCACTGAAGCATTGCGCTGTTGATGTTCAGAACAAAACACACATGTACACATTGGAAGAGATGTCAGGTTATTATAATCCCAAAGACAAATTAAACAGGTGGGTATTTCAAATTCCACAGAGCCATTTCAAATTGGGCTCTGTGGAACTTTGGGCTTACTTCTTAGAAGGTTCTCAGGGGCTTCCTCATTGAGATCAGTAAGTGCAAACAAGCTTGCCTGAAGGATCTCTTGCTCATCACTACCAGTCTTGTTCTGTGTGCAGTGGGGCGGAAGTTTTGATTGAGGTCTCAGTTCATGTGGGGTGGGGGTGAGATCTAACAGGCCCGACCTCCACCTGGCATGAATTGAGAATGCACCCCATAACATCCCCCTGAATTTTTGCAATTCATAGAGAGAAGAAGCCGCAGCTCAGAGGTAGAGGACATCCTGTGCATTGTGTAGAGACCACTGAGCATGCAGGCTAGCTGGGGATGATGGAAGTTTTAGACCAAAACATCTGGAGAGACCCGGGTTAGGAAGGTTGCTCTGGGGACAAAACAATCGTATTGGGGAAATTACCAATTAAGGGATTAATGGAGGCCACAGGAATTTCTGGAATGGTGAAGGTTCTGCATTTTCTTCTGCCAACAAAAGAACAAACAAAAGTAGGGCTGTGCAAGATTCAGCCTCAGCTTTGGATGTCCAAGGCTTCGGCGGCCATTTCACAGGTCCTGCACAGCCCTTGTGTCCAGAGAAGAAAAGCCTACAACTCCCAGCATACCTTGGCAGGGAGGGACGAACCTACCAGGGTTGGGGACCAACAGGCGCTTGTAGCCTCACCGTGGCTGATACCGGTGGATGGCCCACCTTTCCGCACACTTTCAGAGCCCAGCACTGGTGAGCAGAGGTAAGCTGGAGGCTCTTAGAGGACACGGCCGGCTGTGGGGCGCTTGCAGACCCTGCGGTGAACCGTGTAGGGTCTCACACGGCCAGGTGGGCGATCCACCGGGATCAGTAGTGGCACAGACCTACAAAAAGCACCCTCTTTCTTAAGTTCCCCAGGTTCCTGGATCTCCAACGACACATTTAGTTTGGTCCTGAGGCTGTCAGATGTGCTAATAACTACTGATTCGGTAGCTAGTCTTGCCCCTTCCCAGGCTTCAGGCAGGCTGCCTACTTTATTTTTTAAAGAGGCACGTGTACATTTATTCAATACACAGCACAACCCCACGTGTGTTCACTCTGAAGTAGGTCCCACCGTTTTTAATGGGGCTTATAGGTAAGTGTGCATAGGATTGCCACCTAAGCATGTATTTGTCCGCCTTTTTGAAAAAAAGAAAAAGAAAAAGAAAAAAGCAGAATCAAAGCTGTTGAAAAAAAATTTCAGGGGGGAAAGTGGAAGAGGGCTAGCCAATTAGCACTCTGAGCTGCCTGGTTCTGGGCTAGCCAATCAGCACCTGCACAACCAGCTTTTGAAGCAAATCGGAAGGACAGGTTTTCCCTGAAATTGACCGTTCGTACATCTACACAAAACGTGGTGCATTGCTAAAGCTATGTGTGCCCCAGACATACATCTCTGCTAAGTAGCATGGTTGATACCATAGATCAAACAGCACAGCAGGGAGAGGGAAAAATACTGACCATTAAGTTGTCACTGCTGATAAACAGTCCTCTGAAATTGCTAGCGTTGATCTTGAATATCAATGTTTGAATATTATTGTGCACAATGGTGATATTCTCACCATGGAACCTCTTTTCCAGCAAGGACTTCTCCAAATGTTGCTTGTCTCTGTAATGGAGAATTGTTGAGAGAGAGGGCAGGAAAGTGTAAATGCTCGTAGACTTACAGATGGACATACCCCAATGTGATGAACCTCAATATTCCGATGTAGCTCCACATGGACCCCTAGAGTGCCTACATTTCATCACACACACCTCTGAAGAGTTCATCAATAGCTAAAATCTTAATCGTTTTTCCTCTAAATATACCTCCAAATGTTAAAGCTGTTTTTCACAATGCTGCAGCTACTTAGAGAGAACTTGCTGTTTTACATTGCATGACTGCACATCTGGTATCAGGAGGCAACATGTAGCTTGCATTGCTGATAATGTGAGGTGCTTACAAGACTTTGTTAAAGAATATAAATACTTGCCTAAAAGTTATGCTGGCCGAATTTTGCTCAAGGACAGAGAACAAACTGCAAGAACAAAATATCTCTGACTTTTCTTTGTGACCTAAACACAAAGTGAAGGCTTGTTTTTCTTCCACACTAGGCTGACCAGATAAAATCCAGGTCAGGGCTCACGTAACTTTAACAGTTGTAGAGAAAAGGGAATTTCAGACAGTGTCATTTGTATGCAATCAGTTCCTGGTGAAATTCCCTCTTCATCACAACAGTTAAAGGTGCAGAGGCCCTGCCTTCTTTTGTATATGGTCACTCTAGTATAGTGCCTGCAACTTTAACTGTTGTGATGAAAAGGAAATTTCACCAGGAACTCATTGCATATAAATGACACTGGCTGAAATTCCCCTTTTCTCTACAACTGTTAAAGTTACATGAGCCCTGACCTGGATTTTATCTGCTCACCCTATTGACAATCACCCCATTGGGTCCACCTACATTATCACTGGTGTTTATTAATGAGCACAATTGGCATTTAGGTTTCTTGAAAGGTTTAGTACCTTGCTATGAGTCCAGTGAAGAGGTTTTGTCCCTCTTTTGTATCTGGTCACTCCAGTATAGCTCCTGCAGCTTGAACTGTTGTGATGAAGAGGGGATTTCCCCAGGTGCTGCCTGCCTACAAATGACACCTGCTGAAATTCCCCTTTCAATACAACTGTTAAAGATACAGGAACCCTGTCCTCCTTTCCATAGGGTCACCCTAAGAGCTTTAAGCTAAACTATCCTGGTATTTGGGGGGTGGGGGTGGCCAAACCCCATTTTGCCTTCAGCCCTGCCCACCATGGGAATCAGACCCCCAAGAAATGGAATTTGTCACTCAGGCTGAAACTCTAAATAAATTCTTCTTTTCTGGAATAGAAGGAGCTGAATGAAAGAAGCCCTCCACCTGCCTTCTTTCTTTCTTTCTTTCTTTAATTTATATCCCACCTTTTTTCCTCCAAGGAACCAAAAGCAGTATACATAATAATCCTCCTCCTCCTCTCATTTTTTATCCTCACAATAACAACTCTGTAAGGTAGGTTGGGCTGAGAGTCTGTGAGCGGCCAAAGTCATCCAGTGATCTCCCAAGGCCAAGTGGGGACTAGAACCCGGACTTCCCAACTCCCAGTCCAACATTCTAACCACTACACCACACTGGCTCCTTTTGTAGCACAAAAGCACCAGGATCTGAGATTGGGACTTACTTTATTATCTCCTTTCTTCTGGAAAGACATTCTGCTTTTGGGTGCTTCTCAAAGGCTCTCATGGCTTTCTCAACATCGGCCATTCCTTGCAAACAACATTAAAAAGAAGGGGAAACAGCATGGAAAAAAACCAGCAGCTATTCTATTATTATTATTATTATTATTACTACTACTATTACTATTACTATTATCATCATCATCTTTATTTATATCCCGCCTTTTGCCCAATGCTGGGCCTCAAGGCAGCTTTACAAAATTAAAACATATACAGCTATCAATAAGAGATATACAAAAGTTTAAAATATAATTAAATAGGTTTCAATATTGAAACATTTCAACATTTAAAATACATATTAAAATTAAAAATCTTAAAATAGAGATTGGGGTCCACATTATTCTCCAAAGGCCTGCCGGAATAAGAAAGGTTTTGAGTACTTCCGGAAACACATCAAGGAGGGAGCCAGTCTAGCTTCCCTGGGAAGCGAGTTCCAGAGCACTGGAGCAGCCACCGAGAAGGCCCTCTCCCGCGTTCCCACCAGACATGGGACTGACAGAAGGGCTTAGTGAACAGAGCAAATAATTCCCAAATCTCTCCAGCCACCACACAAACTGTGGGGCTGTATATACACCCGGTATTACCCTGTGGTGGCTATGCAGTGGTGCCGCATTGTTTCTATGATGCAGCCACCAACTCGCAGCCACCACGGGCTTTTGCCCCATCAAGGTTCCACCAGGTAAAGGTGGAACCTTGGCAGCCCCGAAACTGCACACTTTAAAAGTTGCCGACTTACCACGGCTTTTTCCTTTGCTGCAAGGTCACCACCTTCTGTCCACCATCTGTCGGTGGTGACCTCGTTTTGGGTTCAAGCTTGGGGCATTCCCCGGGGCAGATCGAGACTTACGGTAGGTCGTGGTAATCCGGGAAAGCTGGTCAGAAGGCAGGGAGCGGGCTCAACAAGCCGAATGGCCCCTGGCACAGCAGCTTTTTCAGCTGGAAAGCCTGAACTCCCTCCTGCAATCAAGATTTAGTGTTCCCACTCTACAGCTGCGATGCTGCGGGGTTTCGGGGCCCACCTGTAATTAGGATACCTGCTCATGAATCCCAAAGGAGGGGACAAAACAGGATCAAATGTGCATAAAATGTGCATGTACCCATTTATACTAGGGATGTGCACTGGATCGGTTCCGATCCACGATCCGAATCTGATCCAGGGGGAAATCGGATAAATTATCCGATTTCCGATCTCCCCGCTGGATCGGCCGATCCAATCCGAACCGAACCGAAAAGGTTCCGATCCGGTTCGGATGGATCGGCGGATCGGCAGGCGCCCGCTGGCACCTGCCGCCGCTTCCATTGGTGGGCGCCAGCGGGCGCCCGCCGATGGAAGTAGACAGCGGGGGGGGGGGCTTCCCTAGTGGGGAAAGTAAGCAGGGGGTGGGGGAGGGGAGGAGGGGGCGCGCGCGGCACGCTTACCTTCCTGGAATGTCCGCTTCCGTCCAGCGCTGGCCGCTACTGCTCCCGGGCTTCACGCCCTGCTCCCGGGTGGCGCGCCGGGTGATGACATCACCCGGCGCACCACTCTAGAGCAGGCCGCAAAGCCCGCTGGCAGTAGCCGCCGGCGCCGGACGGGAGCGGGCGTCCCGGAAAGGTAAGGAGGGGGGGCGCGGAGGGGAGGAGGGGGCCCTTACCTTTCCGGGACACCCGCTCCCGTCTGGTGCCGGCGGCTACTGCCAGCGGGCTTCGCAGCCTGCTCCAGGGTGGCGCACTCGCCACCCGGGAACAGGCCGTGAAGCCTGGGAGCAGTAGCGGCCGGCGCCGGATGGGAGCGGATGTTCCAGGAAGGTAAGCAGGGGGCAGGGGGAGGGGGCTTACCCCCCCCGGGGCCATCCGCTTTCATCCGCGGGCGCCAGCGGATGGAAGCGGACGGCCCCGGGGGGGGAGGGAGCGGGGGGAGGGGGCTTACCTGCCGGGGCCGTCCACAGCAGACGGCCCCGGGGGGGAGGGAGGGAGTTAGGCCCCCCTCACCCACCCGCCGCTATTTTTTTCCTCATAGACTTGTATTGCAATGCAAGTCTATGGGGGGAAAATGGCGGCCGATCCAAAAATTTCCGATTTTTGGATCGGGATCGGACTCGATCCGGTCCGGGGGGCCTCCGCTTTTGTCCGAACCTATCCGTGACAAAATTGGAGGTCCCGATCCAGGTCCCAATCCAATCCGGGGGGTCCGTGCACACCCCTAATTTATACCTAGAGATGCAATTTAGAAATAATGATCATAATTTAACTAGAAATACAGTAAATCTCACCCTAGTGGGACCTGTATTCCTACCTGTTCAGTCTGCTGTCCAGGTGATCACTGTTGATGAGCAACAGTTCTTATAGTTTTTTTTAAAAAAAAATCTGTAAACTGGAATTGAACTGGAAGGCATTTCAAAGAAGAAGATGCCTTCAAACAGAAGACTGCCCTCTGTAAAAGGGGACACGTGGCCACCCATAACAGCATACAAGACTGTAGGACATGAAATAACGGGCTGAACTTACAGGAAGGCAGATTTGTCTGAAGGGCTGGAGAAGTCAGACAATGGAACCAACTGCCCAGGGAGGTGGTGGGCTCTCCGTCGCTGGAGGAATTCAAACAGAGGCTGGACAGCCATCTGTCAGGGATGCTTTAAGGTAGATTCCTGCCCGGAGCAAGAGGTTGGACTCAATGGTACGGATGGTGCAGGCACCCGACTGAGTCCAGGAGTCCGATGGTCTCCCCTGCGTCTGCCCCCCCCCCCGATCCAGTTGGGTGCCACAGCGCATTTGCAGTCCCGTGCTCTGAGCACCCATGAGGCCCAACGAGCATCCGGCAGCTGTCTACCCTCATCCAGAGCCTCCATAGTGTGCCACAATGGGGGCTCTGGAAATTATGTATTCCCCTCCCCAGTTGCGTAATGGCACCATTTATACAAGAAAGGCGTGAATGTGCTGTTCACGCCTTTACTCTTGCCGCCATTTATGCAAGGGGGGAAATGTGCCATTTCTGGAGGCTCTGTTGTAGCGCACAATAGAGGCTCTGGAAATGGCACATTTCCCCCATTGCCTTTGTGATCCCCTCTTCCTTCGAGGAAAGAACAAGTATTTGGGGCACAGTGACTGCGACCTCTGCCCCCCGCTGGCTGTCAAGCCCTCGTGGTCTCTCCTTCCTTGAAACAAGGGCTTGAGGGCGCGCAGGGGCAGAAATCACTACCGCCACACACCAAATGGTGGTGGCTCACAAAGAGGGTAGATGGACCCTGTGGGCTTCTCAGATGCTCGCTGAGAAGCTTGCACAGTTCTATGAGCAAGAACAGGCGGCTCAATGAGCAATTGATGAGCCAGACTCAGAAGAGTTCGCCCATCCCTACCATGGCCCCTTCCAACTCTATGATTCTATGAATCTATTTGTGTTGACTGTGTACACCACCCTGCCAAACAGAACTGGGAGGCACCGTGTGGCATTCATCCTCCTTTCACTGCTAATAAATGGGCAGTGATATCATGCTAAGAGTGCTCTGGGGTGCCCTAATGATGCCGATACTACAGCGGACCAGTGCAGAACTCCAGCAGCAACTTCAGATGATCTGGCACAATCCCAGCTCTGAACCCTAAGTGGTAGCATTTGATTACCTGATTCCTGACCACAAAGTATCAGAACACAAAGTTTTTATCTTTGTTTTGGCACAGAAGTGTTTTCTTTGAGGTCCAGGGTGGTAAACCACATTCTTGAAATGGCGGTGAACAGAAAGGTAACAGCGGTGGCTTCTGATTATTATTATTCTTGTGGTAAAAATCTATTATTTAATTAGCGATCTTACCTTATTTTAAGTTAAGAGCTATTGCACAAATATTTGCATACATACGCACCCAGCTGGAAAAGCATTTTAGCGATAAGGTCAATTAAAAATAAATAAATGGGGTGATAAAAATGGCACCCATTGGAACGGTTATAGCAAAGATGTGCCCGTAAACGACCTTGAGTACAGGATAAATGGCACAGGATAAATGGCTCTTGTAGAAATGCCCGACAATTTGATGACAATGTCATGTTGTTTCCTCACAAAGAACGAGTGAACAATGTGCAGCAATTCTACACTGAGCAACTAGTGCGGAAGTGCCTCTGATAACCCTTTGAGCTTTGGCCATTAGGACTCCAAGTCACAACCCCTCGCTAGAAAATCAGGACACCCCTTTGCCCTCCAAACGACATCCGTACCTGATACTTGGAGCAGAGACGCTGCACACACGAAAAGGCTAATGCATAATCCCAAGTCCATTTCTGCATTACATGAAAGGTAAGCACATGACCCCAAGTGCCCAAGATGGCTGGAAGCTGTTTGCAAAGGGGAGAAGGGACAGGTTAGTGGTAAAGCCGGGTTACGGACATCTTTGTGCATATGAACCCCTCTACAAGGATTCGCTTTTGCGCCCGGTTAGGCGATTATGCGCATAATCGCTGAAGTGCATTTACAACTAATCCCTCTGCACGAGAGGTGGCAAAGCACATTAATGGATGACCAAAATGCGCTTTACAAGTAGTTAATGCGCATAAGCGCTTGTTCACATAGTCAAAATGCGCTTTAGCGGCCGGAGCAAAATAAAACATGCGATTTAATGCGCATTTGATAATGCGCATAATCGGAGAGATAACGCGCCTCTACGCCCGATTTGCGCTCCGTTCTTGTAGAGGTAATTTTTTTTAAGCGCCTTGAAAGAGCTTTAAACTAGGGATGTGCACTTACCCCCCGGATCGGATCGGATAGCGGATCGGAATCGGACCTGGGGGGTCGGATCGGATCGGATCGGATCGGAGGATGGTCGGATCGGATAGGACCGGATGTCCGATCCGGATCGGACGCCATTTTGAATGCTTTTTCCCATAGCCAAGTATTGTTTTACAAAAACGCCTATAACTTTTTCATTATTAAAGATAGAAGGATGAAACTTGGGCACATTATACACTGGTTAGGGATAGTTATCTGTGAGAAATTTCAGAAAGATTGGTGCATGCGTTTTGTGGCAATTAATTGTTTAATAAATACCCAGAAATGCCTATAACTTTGTCATTTTTAAAGTTACACACATGAAACTTTGCCACATTGTAGGTGGTACCTTGGGACCTATGTGTGTGAAATTTCAGAAACTTAGGTGCTTGCCTTGTGTGGCAATTAATTTTAGAAAAATGGGTAGTAGTGGGGTAAATACATTTACGCCTCCCATTTTTTATTTTTGAAGATACAAGCAGGAAACTTGGGCACATTACAGGTACCACTTGCCTTGATATGTGTGTGAAATTTCAGAAACATTGGAGCTTGCCTTGTGTGGCAATTAATTTTTGAAACAATGAGGAAAGAAACACCTATAACTTTGTCATTTTTAAAGTTACACACATGAAACATTGCCACATTGTAGGTGGTACCTTGGGACCTATGTGTGTGAAATTTCAGAAACATAGGTGCTTGCCTTATGTGGCAATTAATTTTTTAATAAATACCCAGGAATGCCTATAACTTTGTCATTTGCAAAGTTACACACATGAAACTTTGCCACATTGTAGGCGGTACCTTGGGACCTATGTGTGTGAAATTTCAGAAACATAGGTGCTTGTATTGTGTGGCAATTAATTTTTGAAACAATGAGGGATTCATTGGATAGCACTTGCCCATAGGGATTCATTGGACAGTACTTGCCCATAGGGATTCATTGGACAGTACTTGCCTATAGGAAATCATTGGAAAGCACTTGCCCATCGGAAATCATTGGAAAGCACTTTCCCATTGAGAAATACAGTTATGCCTCCCACTTTTTTATTTTTGAAGATACAAACAGGAAACTTGGGCACATTGTAGACTGGTTAGGGATAGTTATCTGTGAGAAATTTCAGAAAGATTGGTGCATGCGTTTTGTAGCAATTAATTTTTTAATAAATACCCAGGAATGCCTATAACTTTGTCATTTTTAAAGTTACATACATGAAACTTTGCCACATTGTAGGTGGTACCTCGGGACCTATGTGTGTAAAATTTCAAAAACGTAGGTGCTTGCCTTGTATGGCAATTAATTTTAGAAAAATGGGTAGTAGTGGGGTAAATACATTTACGCCTCCCATTTTTTTATTTTTAAAGATACAAACAGGAAACATGGGCACATTACAGGGAACACTTCACTTGATATGTGTGTAAAATTCCAGAATGATAGGTCCAGGCATGTGGTGGCAAGGTGTCTGCACACACCACTTTGAAAACTGTAGAAAATTTCTCCTGTAACGATCCTAACGAGAGAGAGAGATCCTAGGCTCAGCCGTTCTGCTTCAGTAAAAGTGAAAGTATCAAAGCAGACAGGAGCCAAGTGCTACTTTGTTTCTCCTTTTGTAATGGATACTAGCTCAGTTGCAGCCAAGCGTGCAACGATCAAAGAGATGAGAGAAAGTGTTTCCTTCTTCTTCCCGGGAGGCGGGGGGGTGCAATTGACAGCCCCAGCCTCTGTGTAAAAAAGGTTAATAACTTTTAATCTAAAAAATTCGTAGCCACCAAATGCCTGGACCTATCATTCTGAAATTTTACACACATATCAAGGGAAGTGTTCCCTGTAATGTGCCCATGTTTCCTGTTTGTATCTTTAAAAATAAAAAAATGGGAGGCGTAAATGTATTTACCCCGCTACTACCCATTTTTCTAAAATTAATTGCCATACAAGGCAAGCACCTACGTTTTTGAAATTTTACACACATAGGTCCCGAGGTACCACCTACAATGTGGCAAAGTTTCATGTATGTAACTTTAAAAATGACAAAGTTATAGGCATTCCTGGGTATTTATTAAAAAATTAATTGCCACAAAACGCATGCACCAATCTTTCTGAAATTTCTCACAGATAACTATCCCTAACCAGTCTACAATGTGCCCAAGTTTCCTGTTTGTATCTTCAAAAATAAAAAAGTGGGAGGCATAACTGTATTTCTCAATGGGAAAGTGCTTTCCAATGATTTCCGATGGGCAAGTGCTTTCCAATGATTTCCTATAGGCAAGTACTGTCCAATGAATCCCTATGGGCAAGTACTGTCCAATGAATCCCTATGGGCAAGTGCTATCCAATGAATCCCTCATTGTTTCAAAAATTAATTGCCACACAATACAAGCACCTATGTTTCTGAAATTTCACACACATAGGTCCCAAGGTACCGCCTACAATGTGGCAAAGTTTCATGTGTGTAACTTTACAAATGACAAAGTTATAGGCATTCCT
The DNA here is from genome assembly GCA_029215795.1 of Anniella stebbinsi. Taxonomy (NCBI): domain Eukaryota; kingdom Metazoa; phylum Chordata; class Lepidosauria; order Squamata; family Anniellidae; genus Anniella; species Anniella stebbinsi. Next base: position 30,592,665 of record JARDYH010000007.1, read on the forward strand.
GGGTATTTATTAAAAAATTAATTGCCACACAAGGCAAGCACCTATGTTTCTGAAATTTCACACACATAGGTCCCAAGGTACCACCTACAATGTGGCAAAGTTTCATGTGTGTAACTTTAAAAATGACAAAGTTATAGGTGTTTCTTTCCTCATTGTTTCAAAAATTAATTGCCACACAAGGCAAGCTCCAATGTTTCTGAAATTTCACACACATATCAAGGCAAGTGGTACCTGTAATGTGCCCAAGTTTCCTGCTTGTATCTTCAAAAATAAAAAATGGGAGGCGTAAATGTATTTACCCCACTACTACCCATTTTTCTAAAATTAATTGCCACACAAGGCAAGCACCTAAGTTTCTGAAATTTCACACACATAGGTCCCAAGGTACCACCTACAATGTGGCAAAGTTTCATGTGTGTAACTTTAAAAATGACAAAGTTATAGGCATCAGAAACATCTGTATGCTGCTCTTGAATGTACGATTCTGCTGGGTTTTGAAGTTCTAAAATACTAGTGTAAAGAGATTTTAAAATGTGAAACGTTCTGGCATAAAACACCAGTTTCAGTCCCAAATGAGAGTATGGTCCCCTCTACAAGGATTCGCTTTTGCGCCTGGTTAGGCGATTATGCGCAGAAGCGCATTTACGCCTAATCCCTCTGCACGCCAGGCGGCGAGAGGTGGCGAAGCGCATTAACAGATGTCCAAAATGCGCTTTACAAGTAGTTAATGCGCAAAAGCGCGTATTCACACAGTCAAAAATGTGCTTTAACGGACGGAGCAAAATAAAACTCGCGATTTAACGCGCATTCGATAATGCGCATAATCGGGGAGATAATGCGCCTCTACGCCTGATTTGCGCTCCGTTCTTGTAGAAGTAATTTTTTCAATGCGCCTTGAAAGAGCTTTAAATGCCTCTTGTAGAGGCACCCTATGCTACAATATCATTTATACATCTGACCCAGAACAGATTGTACCATGCACTCACTTGCCTGGGAAGTAGGATAGGGTTCGGATGAGAACGGCTGGCCCACACTCCTCCAGTGGGGTTCATAGCCAAGCAGGGATTGACACCCAGTCCAAGTCCAACATGGAAACCTGCATATTACACCGGCTCACAGGAGAGGGATGACTTGGTTCTTCAACTGTTGGGAGATGGTTAAATTCCAAACTGGTTTGCAAGCTCTCCCGATTTTGGGGCGGATCGGATTCGGATCGTGGATCGGATCCGATCCGATGCACACCCCTACTTTAAACCTCTCTTGTAGAGGCAGCCTCTGAAAGTTAGAAAAACCAAAAGGAGGAGAGCATCCTCCACTCAGGGTAAAAAAAAGGAAGAGAAGCATGTTCTCAGAATGCTAAGATACTTTGCTGTTCACGACCGACGCGTTTCGGCCTATGTTGCTGTTTTTTAAGGCCTTCTTCAGGGGGTTGGTAAGAGATGCCTGCAGAAAACTCTTAGCAGGATGATAATCTCCTATGATATTCACTGATATTCCTCAGCCGCCAGTGAATATGAAGGGGAGGAACAACTCCAGGGAGCTTTTGTTAGAGGGCTCCTAGTGGCTGACCCCGGCCCAGCCCCACCTGCTTTGGGCTTTGGGCTTGGCCAGTGCTGGCATGCAGCCCCACAAGGGAACGCAGTCCTCAGACTGAAAAAGTTTCCACAGAGGAAGTCGAAGATGATCAGATCAAAGTTCCGTTTCCTGTGTTCTCAAGAGACCCACATTCGCTTAGGGTTAGGGTGGCTTCCCAGCTAGACTTTAGATACGAACAAGTGTGTGTGCATGTTGAATTTCATCTCCATGGTAGTGAGGGATGTGACCAAAGATAATATACATTGATACAAGTGCTCCGCACACGCTCTTTCTCCCTCTGGGAGAGCTTGCAAACCAGTTTGGAATTTAACCATCTCCCAACAGTTGAAGAACCAAGTCATCCCTCTCCTGTGAGCCGGTGTAATATGCAGGTTTCCATGTTGGACTTGGACTGGGTGTCAATCCCTGCTTGGCTATGAACCCCACTGGAGGAGTGTGGGCCAGCCGTTCTCATCCGAACCCTATCCTACTTCCCAGGCAAGTGAGTGCATGGTACAATCTGTTCTGGGTCAGATGTATAAATGATATTGTAGCATAGGGTGCCTCTACAAGAGGCATTTAAAGCTCTTTCAAGGCGCATTAAAAAAATTACTTCTACAAGAACGGAGCGCAAATCAGGCGTAGAGGCGCATTATCTCCCCGATTATGCGCATTATCGAATGCGCGTTAAATCGCGAGTTTTATTTTGCTCCGTCCGTTAAAGCACATTTTTGACTGTGTGAATACGCGCTTTTGCGCATTAACTACTTGTAAAGCGCATTTTGGACATCTGTTAATGCGCTTCGCCGCCTCTCGCCGCCTGGCGTGCAGAGGGATTAGGCGTAAATGCGCTTCTGCGCATAATCGCCTAACCAGGCGCAAAAGCGAATCCTTGTAGAGGGGACCATACTCTCATTTGGGACTGAAACTGGTGTTTTATGCCAGAACGTTTCACATTTTAAAATCTCTTTACACTAGTATTTTAGAACTTCAAAACCCAGCAGAATCGTACATTCAAGAGCAGCATACAGATGTTTCTGTTCTACTAGGCAAGAGAACATCTGGAGGATAATTTTCATTACCAAGTACAAAGCTGGTACCCACCAGCTACAGGGAAATCATGTCCACACGCTGCCCTTTCCCATGGCTTGACATGATGTGGGGCTTTCATCTCAATACTTCAGATTGCACTCTTAGCTTCCTTCTCACAGACTACAGGGGAAATTCTAATGCAAACTGGTGCCCTCCAGATCTTTGGGACTACAACTCCCATCAGCCCCCGCCGGAATGGACAATGGACATGGATTATGGGAGTTGTCGTCTAAAACATCTGGAGGGCACCCAGCTGGGGAAAGGTGGTTTACTATTTCAGAATGAAAAGACAGACCCAAGGGGGAAGGTTAGAGTTTCCTTCCTTATTACCTTTACCAGGGACAGTCCCATATTTTCTGATTTCTGCCCCTGGTAAATCCCTGATAAATCATTGTTTCACATTGGGGGTGCCTTGTTCACGTTAGCCCATGCGAAAAAATCAAGATAGTTTATGCAAATGGAAAACACTGCCAAATGCTGCTATTCTGTAATAAGAACAACCACATCCTTTTTGAAACACATCATTCCACTTAACTTTCTTCTGTACTATTTTTCTTTGAATCTAACCACCCCCAGTGTAGACTTCCCCAACCTGGTGTTCTCCAGGTGTTTTGGACTTCAATTCCCATCAGCCCCAGCCAGCATGGCCAATGGTCAGGAATGCTGGGAACTGTAATCCAAAACCACTGCAGGGGCAGGCTGCCATAGAGGAGCAATAAAATTTAAAAATGGTTACAGCCAGTATACTAACAGACCCTGAATTAGAAGGCAGGGTAAGACAATCACATATATATATACAGTAGTGTAAGGCTTATTACTTGAGATCTACTAAACCAATTTTGCCCATTTTTGTTTCAAACTGAAGCCTGAGCAGTGCAAATGTGCAGAAAATTTTGAAACTTTGAAAAAGTCAAATGCTTTGGGCAGCTCGAGAAGGGAGAGGGACAGGGCAAAGAGGAGGTTAATACATATGCCTCACACTGTGCATGTAACGTAATGTGTGTATGCGTGTGTAATAATGCTTACTCCTGTCAGAGTGCTGGGCCAATGAAAGGATGGGCACAGCATGTTGGGAAAAGAGCCAAAGGGAAGCAGCTGATGGTAGTTGGAGGAGAAAGAAGAGACGACGGAGGAGGAAGAAAGAGCTGAAAGGATACCAGAAGGAGAAGAGAGAGAGATTTTGACTTCTAACTTCAAGAAATGATAGACTATCTTTTTAAAAAGAACATTCTCAGACCCCTAGCCCCCCATGCCGACATGGCATTTGCACTCGTCTAGAAATGGATGCTGCCACTCAGTGAGAGAGCACATGCTTTGTACGCAGACGGGGCCCGGTTCAATCCCCAGCATTTCCAGGTTTGTTTGTCTTTTTGTAACATAATCTTTATTTCATTTTCATACCTAACAAACATCCATCTAACACTAAAGTGTTAACAACAATCTCTTATTTATTTACATCCCTAATCCTCCCCACTCCCTCCATGACTTTGTTTTTTCTCCTACTATTTCCTACACGAGTCCCATAGTTTTCTATATGCTTCTGACATAGATTTCTTGTTCGGTCCCAGCATTTCCAGTTAAAAGGCAGGCAGTTCCACCATTGAGCTCTACGGTGGCCGCTTCTGCATTCCTCAAAAAAAAAGAGGACACTGCTTTGCATAAAATTTGCAAAGGCTAATTAATATGTATACATGCAAATTTGGAAACAATTACTAACATTGAAATATAAGTACAAGACATCTCACCGGAGCAGGGAAGACTGACCTGTTGACCTGGGTGCCTGCTGCTCCGTCTGCTGTCTGGGTGCTTAAGTGCTGGTGGGCAGCTTCAAGGCCTTTTTGCTCTTCCTTCCAATGGGTCTTTCTCATTAAACTGGACTTGTTCTGGACGGCCCTTCAAACAGAGATTGCCTTCAGCTATTGACTGTCCTCTCCCAGTCCTCCAAAACAGTGGAATGTCATCTGTAAAGTAGGCCATATGGCCACCATAGTCCAGGCACCATGGGGGTCTCACAGTGGGACATGTCTGCAGAGATGGCCTACAACATGGCCAATGCTGTCTTGGAATGATGGGAGTTGTAGTCCAACACATCTGGAGGTCATCAGGTTGGGGAAGGCTAGCCTAAGGCATTTGACTTTCAGAAACAAGTTTCCACTTTCTGTTTCACCCCACACTTTTTTAAAAACAATTTATTTATTTATTTATTTATTTATAATGCCCAAATGGCCGATGCTTTCTGGGCAGCACACAATTAAAACCATAAAATGCAACCAGTATCCAAATAAATTTAAAACATTGAAAGTTTTTTTAAAAAAATGCAAAATAAAACCAAAATCAGTTACAGTCCAGGGAAAGCCTGTGTGAAAAGGTATGTTTTCAGAAGGCATTTAAAGGATGTTACACTTTCTGTCTCCAAAACCGCACGAGGGAGGCTTTTCCAGAGGGCGGGTGCCACCACACAGAAGGCCCGCCGCCGAGGTTCTTCATGGCGACTTTCCATTCATTTTGTAGGCCTATAAATCTGGGTGCGACCCATTCTGGGGCCTTGAACAGGGCAGGCTCTGTGCCTAATCTTTAAACAAATAAGCCCACATCTTACATCAGCCGGACAGCTTATCCTTCATCATTACCTTCCAACCTTTCGCAGGTGAACATCTCCCAGGGATGCTCTTATGTGCTTTGAACATCCACGTCCTCTCCTCGCACCAAGAATCACACTGCCTGAGCCCCCTTTCTCTCCCCATGTACACGTTGCTTTTCTCCACTTTCTGTATAAAAATTGACCACAAATAGATTCTTTTCTTTTTAATATAAGGATATGAAATAAAATATTGACATCAGTGAGACTTACTTCCAAGCAAGCATGAATGGGATTTTCCACTATTAATCTGAGCACAGAAGAGGAACAGCGGAAACTATCTCAGACCAAATCATTGGTCCAGCTAACTCTCTATTGACTATCTACACCTGGAGTGAGGAACCATTTTCACACCCGAGGGCCTGATTGCCACCTGGGAAAACCTCCCAGGGGCCGCATGCCAGCGGTTCATGTGCCCGGGGGCCCAAGCAGGAGCTGCCATCCCGAGTGGTGCAGTGGAGCCACAGTTCACGTGGCTGAAGCGCCGGGACATTTTGCTTAGTAGGGTCAGTGGCGTCATCTGCCTCCCCTGCCCCCAGACTTCCCTATTCCCTCGGAGTTTCGCTGCAATTCATACAGGAGCTGGCAGAAGCAAGGGGATGAATTTACCCAGAAATAATACATTGTTCCTTGTTGCAATGCAAAGCCTTGTGTGGATGGCTCATAGCGTCATCACACGGGAGGTTTAATGCACATCTGCTGCAACTTTGATCCACTTTTTCAGCGCTGGACTGGCATGACGTCGTCCCTGTCATGCTGTTCTCTCGCCCTGAGCGAGTCCAGCCCTGAAAAAGTGGACCAAAGTGGATCACGGCAGATGTGCATTAAACCGCCCGTGTGATGACGCTCTCAGTCTTGAATGAGTACTTAAGACCAATTCCCACTAGAACTTGTTTGCTGACTTTGAAATAAAATGTTTCTCCCTGGTGCCGGGAAAATTTGAGCAGAGAGACTTCTACTGTTGTTGGTTGTGTCTCTCTCTTTCCCTTTCTCATGCAACCTCAGATCTCTCCAGCCAAAGGCCAACATGCTAAGCATTACCTTGCCCTTTGCCAGCTCCCTATTCTATGGCAGTCTGCTAAGCCTAATAAACCGGGCACTGTGCCATGTGCTACTCAGTGGAGGTTGGTGGCTCCGATTTCGGTGGAGCTGTGAATCTATTCTGGGTTTCAGCCAGAACCAGCCAGAACTTTACAGGAGCTCTCCAAGGTGCCAAACCCATTTTGGGGGTAGGTTAAGCATGTTGGATAGCTCCTTTAGAGTTCTGGCTGGTTCTGGCTGAAACCCAGAATAGATTCACAGCTCCTGTTAAAATGGATTCAAAGCATCACCGAAATCAGAGCCACCAGTCTCCACCGATATTGATGCTCAAGCATACACAATACACACACATACAGAGAGAGAGAGAGAGAGAGAGAGAGAGAGAATATCATAGAATAGTAGAATTGGAAGGGGCCTATAAGGCCATCGAATCCAACCCCCTGCTCAATGCAGGAATCCACCTTAAAGCATCCCTAACAGATGGTTGTCCAGCTGCCTCTTGAAGGCCTTTAGGATGGGAGAGCCCACCACCTCCCTTGGCAATTGGTTCCATTGTCCTACTGCTCTAACAGTCAGAAAGTTTTTCCTGATGTCCAGCTGGAATTTGGCTTCCTATAACTTGAGCCTATTATTCTGCGTCCTGCACTCCAGGATGATCGAGAAGAGATCCTGGCCCTCCTCTGTGTGACAACCTTTCAGGTATTTGAAGAGTGCTATCATGTCTCCCATCAATCTTCTCTTCTCCAGGCTAAACATGCCCAGTTCTTTCAGTCTCTTCTCATAGATAGATAGATAGATAGATAGATAGATAGATAGATAGACAGATAGACAATTGCCTGCATTTTTGGACTTTCCTTAGGCCCGTAGCTATGGGACCTGTTGTGATGAGCCTCTGCATTTCAGCATTTACGCTGCATTACTGCATAATTTATTCCTGCCCCTCTCTCTCTCTCTCTCACACACACACACACTCACACAATACACGCACCCTTCCCAGCAACCCTCTCTGCAGTGACCAGCTGAGGCAGGGGGCATTTTCATCCCCACCTGGGTGTTCTGGATGGAGTGGTTTAAACTGTCCCAATCTAGTGTGCCACAATGGGTATGAAAATTGCCCTCCGTCCTGCTTGACATGGATCAGCTGAGGGGGGCAGTGCTGAGAACTAGTCCCAGTCCTCAACAGTGAAACACCCTCCTCAGTTCTGTGCAGTGAGAAAGTAATTCTCTAGGGTTTTGGAGAAAGGGCTTTCCTAGCTCTGCCTGGAGACTCCGGTGCCTGAACCTGGGACCTTCTACATACAAAGCAGCTGCTCGACTTTAGATGTTCAAGTTGCAACTTGTCCCTTGTCCTCGCTGCGACTTCAACATGCTCAGGAGCATTTCCTGCCTGGACAGGCGATGTGATAAGCAGCCTACTGCCAAATGGGGAGCCGTGTGCCGGCAGAGCGTGCAGGCGTCTAAAAGTCACAGTGTGCACATAGGACCTCAGAGTTTGCTCCAGACCTGGAAAGTGGTTGGTCTCTGAAACGTTCTGGCGGATGCCTGTGTACATAAACCCATGGTTGTTCCAAAAAAAACCCAAAAAAACCCCAAGACGGCCCTAATATGGTATATCCTCAAAACAAGAACAGAGGCAGTGACTTACCAGGACTGGTATCAGTTGAAGGACGTAGAACACATGGTGGCCAGATCAGAGCAACATCAAACATGTAAGGTTGAGTCCTCAGAAAGATCTGGCTTCCATCGTGCAAGCTTCGTCCGTTTCTTTGGCATGGAGCCTGTCGGCTGCCTCAGCTTCTCTACTGTTCTGGGCATCTGAGAAAGAGACGCATTTCCTCACCCACTGAGGCAGCCTGGTGCAACCACAGGAAAAGGAAACGCTAGAGCAAACCCACTATCGCTGTGGAGTCAAAAAGCCTCTGCAGGTGCAAAAGAGTGCAGACGGCACAACCAAACCCTCACCCTGCTGGGCACGCTGTGGCTCACTGCTTTATTGTGAAGGTATTCAGACCATGGGAGGATGCCGGTTTCCCAGTCTAGGCCTCTGCCCCCTACTCTGAGGTCCCGCCCTCTTTTGTCTCTGGTCTCTCTAGCATGGCTCCTGCACCTTTACCTGTTGTGATGCAGAGGGGATTTCACCAGGCGCTGCCGGTAAGGACCTTTTTCTCCCTTCAGGAGCCACAGGCAGCGCATGGACCAGCGATAGGAGAAGCTAAGACAGGGTTGAGAGGCGCAGCACGGGGGCATCACTGGTGGGATGAGGCGGGGGGGTGAGCGGGAATGCAAGCGGGCAGCTGATGCCGCCGCTACCACTACCACTACCGCTGCTTGGTTCTACCATGCAGGCAGCTAGCAGGACCATGCAGCGGCAGCAGCCCTGTCTCCCCAGACCTATTAAAAATCCCCCCAGGCCACCCCCATAAGCACCAAACCCGGACACATCCGGGTAAATCCAGGCATATGGTCACTCTACCACTGCACCCATTCATCCATCTCACTAGCACACACAAATCCCTGCCCTACCGCATAGTCCAGTCAGCCTCCACTTCTCTCCACTTGCCTTTCCCAGCCTTGTCCAACGCTGCCCAGCCCAGCCTGGAATGTTCCACAGCCTCTTGCATCAGCTCCCTGGCAGTGGCATTGCCAAGCACCTCAAAGCTTTGCTCTCCTTTTGTCTCCAGCCTGTTGGTGCTTCCTTCCCTCTTTGTTCCATACGACATCAACCTGCATAAAATTTTGCATAGTCTAATATAGAAGCAAATTTAGAAATAATTAATAGGATTTTTTTTTACATTTTGCAGAAGGCAAAGCCCACCCACCAATTCATATCCTCTGCAAATCACCCCAAATAAAATACATTCTTTATTCAATTTGCCTCCCCACGTCATCCGAAATCTGTAGTTCTATTTCAGTTATAAATTAATTTGCAACGGCTGTGAACAAGTGTAAATACATGGAGGGAAAAGAAAGTGGCTGTTAAGTTTTTTTTCATGAGCCCTTTCAAACTCCCACCACCACAAAACATAATGTTCACAAATGGGCTAATAATGTTCAAAATGCATTGTATTACGGAAATTGCTTGCCAACCAAAAAAAGAGAGGTGTATGTTAGGAAAAATGTGCACACAGAAACACTTTTCACGAAACAATTCTGAAAGTTCAGGATGAACCTAAAACTGTAGAAATTCTCATAGTTGGAGATGAACCAAATTTAAGATTGGAAAAATGAGAACTGGAAAGAAATCACACTTGATAGGTTAAACCAGTGGTTCTTTCTACCCTCAGGGTCCTTCTTGAGAGAGCTGAAAATGGCTGAAGCCCACCCATCACAAAATGGTAGCTCAGGTCAGAGCCAGTCACAAAATAATAATAATAACAATTATTATTATTATTATTATTATTATTATTATTATTATTATTTATAACCTGCCTCTCCCTCCGGATCGAAGCAGGGAACAACAACAATATAAAACACAAGAATCACAAAACAGTTAAAATTTAAAAAACAAGAAAAAAAATACATCATTAAAAACATCTTAAAATTCCTCTGGATAGGCCTGCCAGAAGAGAGCAGTCTTCATGACTCTCTTAAATTCATGAAGACTGCTAATTTATCTAATCTCCTCCGGCAGACCATTCCACAGTCTGGGAGTGATGGCACATGGAAGCAGTGTGGCATTTTCAGCTGGCAACTACAGGTATAATTTTATATTGATACCTAACCCCTCTTTGGAATTTCTTAAATTCTTGTCCACTGCTACTTTCCTTGTAGCAGAGAATTCCATAGTTCCACTTCCTTCAAGTGAAGTACGGAGATTGGCCTGGGAGTTAACATGACTCAGCCTCCCCATCTGAGGCAGAATTTGCTTTAAGTAGAGAAGACTTTTTCAATTATTTTATATTATTTTCCTCTCCCATGCCCAACCTCCAGCATGCTTCTCAAAATACTCTTACTCATTTCTTCTTCCCTTCTCCTTCCACACTTCGCTCGTTGCCTGCCTCCAGCATGCAAGTCTGGCAGCTGAGAGACCGAACTCAAGTCACACACCCCAGCAATGGTGTAAAATGTTGCCGGAATCCAGGGTAGCAAAAGACAACCTTTTCCATTGTGCAAAGAGTTACTGCATGTCCAATAAACACGGCTTGGGGGCAGGAGCATAAAGGGACATCTGTCGGCAGCTGGAGGTGCCCCCCCTTTGAGGGGGGGCATTTCTTCACCCATATTTTCTCTGAGTCTCCCTTGAAAAGAAAACTGGAAACACCAGATACGGTGAGGGTTAAGTACCTTTCAGCTGTGGACTTTGAGGAGTTACACTGACCTCAATCCTACAGCCCCAGCCGGGCCAGGAAGAGATCATAGCTTTGATGTGCATGCAGAACACCTCATGCTCAAGCCAGTAAAAGGGTTTAGGTACCAGGTTATTACGTATGCATGTATGTATTTGTTAAAGCATTTGTATCCCACCCTATTATCACTGGGATCGCAGGGCAGCGTACAGATAAAATCAGAACAATATAAACATAAATAATTTACACAGCTAAAAATGTATCAAATCGTTAACAAATTAAAACCAGTAGACAATTTTTTAAAAACAATAAAAACAATTGAAAACAATTAAAACTATGTGTCATTATTTTGTGGAGGATCATCTGCCTGAAAGCCTGGAATGCTCAGTCTAGACGATATTGGAGTAAACGGGCCGACCTTCTATGAAGGTGCCTCTGATTTCGGAGGGGCTGCAAATCCACTCTGGGTTTCAGTCAGAACTCTATAAAGGAGCAATTCAAGGCGCTGACCCCTATTTGGGGGTAACGTTCAGCATCTTGGCTAGTTCCCTTAAAGTTCTGGCTGAAACCCAGAAAGGATTCACAGACCCATGAAGATCAGAGCCACCAGCCTCCACTAGCAACTCCATATCTTTAAAGGAGAGAAATTAATATGTCCATACAGCAGAGCTGTTGAACCCCAACCCCCTTAGTCATTCTATTCTAGCTCAAGCCACAAGTTGGGGGGAGGGTCCCTCCCCCTCCAACATACATCATTTTACACTTGCTTACACTGAACTTCATTTACCAGTTTAATGCCCATCCCCCGAGTCTGGAGCTATCCTCTGGGAGCTCTTTGCAATCCCTTTTTTGTTTTTCCCACCTTAAATAATTTGGTATCACGTAGGCTGACCATCTGAAAAGGAGAACAGGGCTCATGTAACTTCAACAGTTGTAAAGAAAAGGGAATTTCAGCCAGTATCATTTGTATGCAATTAGTTCCTGGTGAAATTCCCTCTTCATCACAACTGTTAAAGGTGCAGGCACTATACTAGAGTGACCATATACAAAAGAAGGCAGGGTCCCTGCAGCTTTAACTGTTGTAATGACGAGGGGATTTCACCAGGTGCTGCAGGCATACAAATGACACTGGCTGAAATTCCCTTTTCTCTACAACTGTTAAAGTTACATGAGCACTGTTTTCCTTTTCAGATGGTCAGCCTAGTATCACCTGCAAACTTGGCTACCTCCCTTGCTCACTCCTAATTCCAGATAATGTTTGAACAGGTTAATGAGCACCTGTCCGAAGACGGACCCTTGGTGGAACGCCACGTGTCCTTTCCATTTCTGAAGCACATGCCTCAGATGGGCGGGAGAGCTCAGAATAGAAGATCCCCGGTTCCTTGGGTAGGGCTGGAGAAAGCTCTTGTCTGAAACCCTGGAGAGACGCTGCTGGTCGGGGAACCCTGAGCTAGATGGAGCAATGGCTAGTCAGCACCATGTCTTGCCATGGCAATGCAGCGGAGGAGGCCAGAAGGACAGTCAACAGGGACTGCAGGAGGCACTCAGACAGCGGAGTCTGGTGGCCCTGGTGTCATTTGGGTGACGAATCCGCTCCGGGTTTCAGTCAGAACCAGCCAGAACTCTAAAGGAGCTCTCCAAGGTGTGAAACACCTTCAACAGCTCCATTAGAGTTCGGACTGAAACCCGGAGCGGATTCGTCACCCAAATGACACCAGGACCACCAGACTCCTCTGCACTCAACCTATTGCTACCATTGATGCTCAGTTCTGTAACTGGGCCTGCTGTTTTCTGGGGGAACTGCCAAGCGGGGAATTGTGGGAGAGGAGGGGAAAGTGCGAGAAAAGATAAGCACCCCACTCCCACCCCACGATCCCCACTTACAAGAACCATGGCCAACACAGACTTCACCACACGGAATTGTGAAAACAATATCTAGTTCCATATGTAGGGCATGATGTGTGTGTGTGTGTGGGGGGGGTGATGTGGTGCATTGATCAGATATATATTGTAATTAATACGATCCTGCGGCTGCCCGTCCAATTTGAACATTGAGTTAGTTTCAAATGACTTCCTGGGTGTAAGAAAAGCACCAACTAGGGTAGGGTACAGACACAATAAATTCAGAGGTGAAGACTCTCAAGCCCAAGGGCAAAATTCAGTCCCCCTGGAGTTCCCCAAATGGTCCTTCCCCAGGACACCCCCTTTCCCCTGACCCCTGACTCCTGATCGTTTGGTGGTTTCCCAGTTTTTGCCATTTTCTAGGGTAGCCAGGTGTCCTACTTTACAGAGGACAGTCCTATGTTTTGGAGAACTGGCAGAGGACAGTCCTCTATTTGAAGAAGTGTCCTGTCCAAGTCTGTCTCTAAGTCAAAGAATCATAAGGAGGGAGAGTAGGCCCGGGCCTTGGAGTTGTCCATCCATAGTTAGCTCCTGGACAGCAGACTGAGAGTGTCTTCACATAAAAGAAAAACCCTGCGCACTTACCGGGCTTTCTCCTTCTGAAATCTTTCCGGGTTTATGACAGGATCCTTTAGATAGCGAACATGCAATCTGGAATTGAAAACTTCCTTTCTTGGCAATGCTCTATACTTTCAATGAAACAGCACCATCTACTGGCTGTATTATAGCACAATGCCGGCTTTACATGCTGCAGATATCACGCAATAATTTTACTTATCACATTATCTCCGGGTTTTTTAAAAGCAAGATTACAGAGGGAAAGCGCGGGAGACTTCTTGGAATTTGATGACGTTGTGTAAAGGACCCGCAAACTTCCATGAGTGGCCAACAATAAGCATGCAATAAATCACTCATGTAGAGAAGCTCTGAGGAGGCACCTATGGGTCACCTAGTCCACTATGGTGAGATCAGTTGTATTTCTATTGAAATTACAGTTTCTAAATGTGCACCTATAAATACATATGTGCATGTGTAAATGTTATGCAAATTGCTGTTCTCTTTTAGGGTGATGCATTTCCTCTCTTTTTGCAATCCATAAATGCCCACCCTATTTTTCTCCCATTTTAAAGGGTTGAAATGCCTCTCCTAAGGTTCAGTTGCTGGCAATAAGAACATTAAGCTAAAATGTTGGTATTTTGCCCCCACCTTTTTGCCTCCAGCCCCGCCCACCATTGGGTTGTGGCCCCTGAAAGCTTCTCCAAAATGAGCTGCAGCCCTCGGACTGAAAGAAATTCAACTCCCCCGTTCTATACTATAAGCCAGTATCAGTTTTATACTAGTTTAAGTATCCTATAGCTTCCCCACAGATTCCTGGGAATTATAGTTTAGCAGGTACGGTGGGCCTTCTGTATTAGAGATCCCGAGCCCCCTTTCTCCCCACAATATAATTTCTCAGGATTCCTTAGCAATAGAGAATTACTCCTATGGGAGATCGAGGAGAGATTCCAGAATGTTTCCTAAGCTTCGGAGGGCTGTTTGATTTAATTAAGAGAACAAAGAGAAAAGGCAACTGTTGCTGAACAGCACCAAGAAATATTATAAAGCACTCAAATGTTACGAGCAACGATTTTAAATGAGCATTAAGATCAAATTCAATCGTGTCTAGTAAAACACAATAAGCCCATAAGGACAAAAAGAGGAAGGAAATGATTAAATCCGGACTGAGGGCAGACTTAGGTACTAGGCTAAGAATACACAGACACGGGCATCCGGTACTGTACCTATTTCATGGGCCTTCATCAGATGTTATTGAGAAGGAATGTGAATTCTTCCTTCAATAAACTGTGAAACAGCGGTCCCATACGTCTGGAGGCCCCCAGGTTGGGGAAGCTGTCTGAGCATACGTTCAGTATTTTGGATTTGTGGCCATCGACATGGGACAACAGGCCCTCTGCACATGCTCAGCAGTGCTGTTGTATTGAGACAACTGCTGGTATAGAAAAAGAGAGAGGGTTCAATTAACCCAGGATAAGGAAGAAAGTTCTAGGGCAGTGGTAGGCAACCTGGGGACCGCTAGATGTTGTTGGACTTCAACTCCCATCAGCCCCAGCCAGGATGGCCAATGGCCGAGGGTGATGAGAGTTGTAGTACAACGTCTTGAAGGTCAACGGTTGCCCACCCCTGTTTTAGGGGGCCAAACACCGGGAATCTGATACAAGCAACCCTTGAGTTATATTAAATGCTGATAAATCATACCCAATGACAGCACAGCCTGTAGGTTGTGCAAAGTTAGTATAAGGCCAGAGTGCAGAACGTAAGGCGTGGAATCCCAATCAGCCCCAGCCAGCATGGCCAACGGTCAGAAAGGATGGGAGTTGTAGTCCCAAACATCTGGAGGGCACCAGGTTGGGAAAGGCGGCAATGCTGGATCCTAGTCTGACCTAAGGTGGGTTAAAAGAGCAGCGCTGGCCCCACGCAAATATAGGGTTTTTAAATGGGTGCATAACCTCTCACTCAGGGGCCAAATCTGGCCTGCAGGGGGTCGCAATCCAGCCCCCTGAATTTCCTCATAAGGCCACACCCCCTTCCACTGGTCCCACCCACCCTTTCCTCCAACTACAAATCATTTGGAGGTTTCCTGGCTTTTATTTATATTTATTTATTTATTACATTTGTATACTGCCCCATAGCCAAAGCTCTCTGGGCGGTTTACATAGGATTAAAACAATTAAAAACAATATACAAAAATTAAAACAGCAAAAACATACAACATACACACAATACACACCTACATTTAAAACCGCTACAACAGCCCAAAAAAAGCTACAAAAAACAAACAAATAAACAAACAAACCCAGGCTCCTCAGATATTGCCAAATGCCTGAAAGAAGAGCATTTGTGATTTATTCCGCATCGTTGAAGGGTTGAAGGGCCTCTCCTAAAGTTTAGAGACTGGCAGTAAGAGCTTTAAGATAAGGCAGGCTGGCGTTTGGGGCCCCGCCCCTTTTGCCTTTGGCCCCACCCACCATTGGAATGTGGCCCCCGAGAGCTTCTCCAAAATGGTATCTGGCCCTCAGACTGAAAGACTGGTATTTGGGGTGGGGGGGGGGGTCTATGTGATGCTTTAAAGTAGATAAATGGAGGGGGGGAGTTCTGAATTCTTCCATCAGTTGTGCATTTCTTCCCAGAACTGCCTCCCTCCCCAGCTCTTTTTTTTCTGGTGGGCTTCCTTTTCGTCTTGGAGGCCCCACCAGGAAAACAGTGATTTGGTGGTGTGGGGGGTTGATAGTATAAAATAGTGAATGTAGGGTTTTCCCCCATCCCATCTCCACTTTAAATCACAAGCACATACACACACACACACCGTTCCAAACAAATTCGATATCAATTCAACTCTCATTCTTCTAACAGAAGGTGGCCCCATTCAGAAGACACCTTAAATCATGGCTTTAACCATGGTGAATGAGGCTTTTTGCCTTGTTCACTGTGGTTAAAGCCGTGGTGTAAGGTGGGGGGGTAGCGGTGGGGGGACCGGGATTTTGGTTTCCAAAATCTGGTCACCCTAGTTTAAGGTGTCTTTTAAACCCGGTTGGTGTAGTCTTGTCCTAGCAGAGCCCCCTTCCTGAGCCTGTCCAGTGTGTTTTCTATGCAAGGCATGCTGGAACCTCCTGTGGCGATTCAAAGTAGGCAACCAAGATGGCCGTGAGCTCAACTGAACTTCAGTTCGCAGAGGCCGGCAGCCGCGTTTGCTTGCTGTACTTCGGACGTGTGTGTGTGTGTGTGTGTGTGTGTGTGAACTGCCTTGTGGTGTTTGCATTACAGTGTGGTATTGTTGCTTACTCATCCCATCAATAATTCACTCCTGGCCAGGTGTCAAATCTTTAAAAGGCTGCTCTTTCCCCCAGGGCATGTACAAGCCCCACAATTTGATGTGGAAGCCATTGGCTAATCCATGCTGCCACTGCTGTTGTCCAATACCCAACCCGAAGGTCTTGGCTACTTTGAACAAAGGAGTGGGATTCTCCAGTTCTCCTTCAGCTAGGCTGACCATCTGAAAAGGAGGACAGGGCTCCTGTAACTTTAACAGTTGTAGAGAAAAGGGAATTTCAGCCAGTGTTATTTGTATGCAATTAGTCCCTGGTGAAATCCCCTCTTCATCACAACAGTTAAAGGTGCAGGCACTATACTAGAGTGACCATATACAAAAGAAGGCAGGGCCCCTGCAACTTTAAAAGTTGTGATGTAGAGGGAATTTCGTCAGGAACTAATTGCATACAAATGACACTGGCTGAAATTCCCTTTTCTCTACAACTGTTAAAGTTACAGGAGCCCTGTCTTCATATGGTCAGCCTACCTTCAGCAACTTATAGGCATATTTACTTATGAAATTCTATCCTGCCTATCCTCCATGTTGTTTAAGGTAGCTAAAATGGCAGCTTCCCGATTATCCGAACAACAGTCCTGTGAGGTAGCTTCAGCTGTGAGTGACTGGCCCAGAGTCACCCATTGAGCTCCACGGCCAAGTCTCCGTAGTCCAGCTCCTGTAAAGCTCCCCATGATGGCCATTTTGTGAGAGCGCCCATGACACTCTTTCAACATTCCAGATATGCACACCAACCCAAAGAAGTTGGAGAATCACTATCACCATATTGGTATATTAAGTTGCCTGAGGTCATTGATCCTATTAGCGTAGTATTGTCTACACAACAGGTATTGAACGTGACCCTCCAGAGTTTGCCAAATGGCCACCGACTCTTCCCAGGGCCCCAACCCTTCCCCCAATTGTTTGCTGGTTTTCCGGCTTTTGCACATCCCCTCCCAAGGTTGATCTGTCTCTCCTAAGGCTTAGTGACTGGCAGTAAGAGCTTTAAGCTAAAATATGCAGGAATTGTTGACCACGCCCATTTTCCCTTTCGCTCCACCCATCACTGGAAACAGCCCCGAGAGTGTCTTTGAAATTAAATTTGGGCTGAAAGAGGTCCTCCACCTCTTGTCTACCAGAGTGGATAAATTTAAATCAAGGTGATGTAAATTAATGATTTAAATAAGCTGGTAAAATGGTCAATTTAAATCACTGATTTAAATCATGTTTTCCAGTGAAACTTTTTCATGTATTTCCTGAACAATGGTGCAAATCTGACCACCAAGCCAGGGTAATTTACAACTAAATAAAGAGTATTATTTGCCCTGTTTCATCCTTATGAGCAAGATTTCCATCTCTGTGTCTTATCGTATATATTTCGCATGGTTTCCCTTTTTTTATTTATAGAGGGAATGTTTTTGAAATGTTCCCATCTAGGGTCCTTCTTATGACCAGCACCCATGACAATTTGAGGTGAAAAGCACAATCTTATACATGTCTCCTCAGAAATAAATTCAATGGGTCTTACTCCCAGGTAAGTGGGGAATAGGATTGCAGCCTTAATATGAGAATACAGGAAGAAGCACAATTTTGTCTTTTTTTCCCCAATGTTGATCCTTTCTGCTTCACTCTTTGCCTTTACAAAAAAGTAGCAAACAAAAACAAAATGCTCATGACTGATAGATCAAAACACAGTTTGATAGTTACTGGGGTGGGGGGGAAATCCAATTTAAATTATTATTTTTTAAAAAAATTAAGCATCGATTTTTATCCACCCCGCTTATGTTGTTTTCTGTCTTAACTCATCTGCCTTGCTTGGCTCAGCTCCATGACCACCTCAACACCACAGAACAACAATCCTATCTTGCCTGTGACTTTGCATATGATGTGACTTTAGCCAGAGAAAGCCAAGAACTTTCAAGAAGCAAGAGCAGTTAGTCAGACTGCACAAAGCCACGATGATGAAGTGAAAAACTGAAATCAATGCCCATGTTTGACTGGTAGGTGAATTTGTTTTAGGAGACTGTAAACGGAGGTTCAGTGTGTTTATGATGATATTTAATTATAACGATGTTATTTTTAAGTCAGAGAGAAATGTATTTTATTTATGATGTTTTTTTTTACAATCAAAAAGGTTGCCTTAAATTTTTTTAAAAAGATTTAAAATTGTAACAATCCAATTTTTTAAAAAATAATGGTTCGTTTTTATTCCCCACCCCATACCCGTTCTCTACTGCGATCGGCAGCACCTCTAGGGTTGTGTGAATCAGCAAACGTTGAGCTCCCTGGAGTTCTCCAGATGATATGGGCTCATTCAACTCGAGCCCATATCAGATTGTGAGCTTTTTTTCATATGAAAATCCGGGCATATTTTCATGCCTATCAGCCCACACATATCCATCAATAGGGCACTTCTTTGAAATCTATGTATTCTTCTCCCATTGATTAAAGCATATTTAGGAGCATATTTAAAATGTACAGATTTTTTCATGCGCCCGAGTCCATGTTCAGTAAATGCTGACCAAAATGAATTTCTCATATATCCCTAGCAGAACCTGGGACCTTCTACATATACAACATGTGCTCTACCACTGAGCTACGGCACTGCTTTCAAGCACATAGCACAGCTACTAAACCTTCATCACATTCTGAGAGATCAACTTCAAATTCTTTAAACTCCAGGCTGCAAACCTAGCTCAAAGCTCTATTTCTGCCCCTTCTTCTAGCTCTAAATGAGTGTCACCCTCCTGAAGGTTGGATTCTAAGCCATCAGGAAAAGCATCACCCAGACATTCATGACCATGTCCCTTTCCACTCATTCAGGGCAACCAAGTTGGCGAAAACTCAGAACAATGTGGTCTTCAGAAATCAAGGGTTTGTTCACCAGCTCATCTTCTAATAAGAACCTAAGAAGAGCCCTGATGCTGGATCAGATCAAGGGTCCATCTAGTCCAGCACTCTGTTCACACAGGGGCCAACCAGCTGTCGACCAGGGACCAACAAAGCAGGACACGGTGCAACAACACTCTCCCACCCATGTTCCCCAGCAAGCAGTGCACACAGGCCTACTGCCTTGGATACTGGAGGTAGCACATAACCATCAGGGCTAGTAGCCAGTGTGACATACACTGTCACCTGGCAGTGATCCCCTTCTGTATTCCACACAGGACAACCTGGCCTATGAACAAGAATAAATGGACATAAATCTGACATCAGAAAGGCCAATATTCATAAACGTGTGGGAGAACATTTCACTGTTCTGTTACTGACCTGAAAGTGGCTATTCTTCAAAAACTTCAAAGGGAGACTCCAATGTGAAACCACTGAATTAAAACTTACCAAGAAGTTCAATTCTATCACTGGCGGCCTGAAAGATAACGGGTTTTTATACCACTACTGGTGTTGTTAATTAATTGTGACATTTGTATGCCACCTTATAACTTAATGTTCTCTGGGCAGCTGACAATAAACAAAAATAAAAATACATTAAATTCAAAATAGAAGGTGAAACCATAAAATCACTCTTGGAGAAGGCACTTTTTCAGGTCACCTGAACCCAAGCCATTTACAGCTTTAAAGGTTCTGATCACCATTTTGAAATTGGGCCCGGAAATGAACTGGGAGCCTGTGCAGCTAAGTACAGGTGTACTATGATCGAACTGGCCACTCTCAGGTGGGAATCTAGCAGTCCTGTTTTGGATCAATTGCAATTTCCAGACAGTTTTAAAGGTCGTTCCATGTACGATGCATTGCAATAGTCTAAGCAGAAGGTTACCATATCACGGGTAATTGTGTCCAAGCCTTCCCTTAACAACCAGCTGCAGGTTTTATTGCACTTTTGTTTCTTCTAAAAATGTATTTTAATTGCGTTTTTATTCTGTTTTTATTCTTTCATTCGATTTGTCCACCACTCCAAAATTCTTGAATGGGGAGCGGTATATAAATATTGTAAATAAATCATCCAATAAATAAGCTGGTGCTATATCAGCCGAAGCTAATAAAAGGCACTTTGAGCCCCAGAGATCACCTGATCTTCTAATGACAGGACTGGATAAATGAGCATCACTAGACTGCGAACCTGATCTTTTAGGGCAGGGTGAGGGGTGGGAATATTTGACCTCATGGGCCGCATGCCAGGTGAGTTGGGGGTCGTACAGATGTGCACACACATCTCAGCACACAAGGAAATCAGGGGATGGGGGGGTCCAGATAGCCTCCAATGATCTTGATACAAATATCTGGGTTCCTCACTGGTAATTACAGCAAGGAAACAACCATCTGGCAAGACCAGGATCCAGATCCAGATTGTTAGTTTCCTACTGATGGCTGAACAGCTAGGCAGCAAGGAAAAGTAGGCAGAGCACACCATCACTCTGCGGGTCGCAGGGAGAACAGTGAACGGTCGAATGCAGCCGTAAGTTACCTATTTATTTATTTGTTAGATTTATATCCCACCTTCCCTCCAAAGAGGTGTATATCATTGTCCTCTTCTTCATTTTACAACAACCCTATGAGATAGGTTATGCTGAGAGTCAGACACTGGAAAGTCACCCAGTGAGCTTTATAGGGAGAAACTTTCCACCCTCTCTTGTAATACTAGAACTCAATGGGGTCATCCCATGAAACTGATGGGTGGGAGATTCAGGACGGATAAAAGGAAGGACTTCTTCACACAGCATGTATTCAAACTATGGAATTCACTACTACAAGATGTGGTGATGGCCACCAATTTGGACGGCTTTAAAAGGAGATTGGACAAATTCCTGGAGGACAAGGCTATCAATGGCTACTAATCTTGATTGCTATATGCCACCTGCAGTATCAGAGTCAATATGCCTATGCACAGCAGTTGCTGGGGAAGATGGGCAGGAGGGTGCTGCTGCATTTATGTCTTACTTGTGGGTTTCCTGTGGGAAGCTGGTTGGGCACTGTGTAAACCGAATGTTGGACTAGATGGACCCTTGGTTTGATCCAGCAGGTCTCTTCTCATGTTATGTTCTTATGGCTGAATGGGGCCTTAAACCTGGGTCTTCCAGTTTGCCATCCAACACTCTCACCATACTGGCCTTGTATGTGCTTTAGGGGGAGTGTGACCCCATTTAGAATAGGCCATACAGTACTTCCATCTTGTCTGGATTGAATCTCAGTTTGTTTGCCCTCACCCAGTCCATTCCTGGGCCAATCTCACTTACGTCAGATGAAAATGAGAGATAGAGCTGGGCATCACCTGCATACTGGAGACGCCCCACACCAAATCTCAGATGACCTCTCCCAGCGGTTTCATGCAGACGTTAGATGGCATGGGGGAAAGAATAGAATCAAGTGGAACCCCAAAGCATGAATGCGAAAGGTGCTGAGGAGCAAGCAGCACCTTCTGGAAAAGATCCTCCAAGTAGAAGCAGATCCAATGCCAAGTGGCACCTTTTGCAATCCCTTGAAATGCAAATCCTAGTAACAGCCTTCGCCAACCTGGGTAACCATTCAGATGTGTTGGACTGCAACTCCCATCATTCCCAGCTAACATGGCCAGGCTGTTCTAATGTGACACCTACCTCCAGTGGAATGTACTCAAGGGGTTCATCAGACCAGCTTTTTATCTCACCCTCACTACTGGCCAGTCACGGTGACCAGGTCTGCCTCCCGCGCCTTCTTGCCTTTTTTCTGTTACAAAATGGATCCCTTTTAATTCGACTTTTGGCGGGGGGGGGGGAGGTAATGGACGTTTCCAGCTGGGTGCAGGAAAAGTGGCGCGATAAAAATGGCCACTGAATGGGCCACGTGGTCTTTATTTACTTCCTCTTTCTTCTCCGGAAAGAAAGAGAAAGTAATGGGGGGGAGAGGGAAGGGGAGGGGCTGAGAAGTGAAGGTAGAGAACCGCGATTTCCCAGTCTGATGAGGTTATACACGTCTCTCCTCTACACTATCCTATAAACCACTTACCTGGAAGTAAGTCCCATTTGACTCAGTGGGATTTACTTCCAAGCAGACATGCATAGGATTACACAGATCCTTCCCCCCCCTCCCCCTCCAGCCTCTCTGGTGCACCAAGGGTTCCTGCAGCCCGATCCCGTGCGAAGTTTTCTCTGTTCAGTAAGGGCCTACTCCCAAGTAAACGTTCGGAGATGGCAGCGACCGAAACCTTGGAGCCTGCCCGAACCCGTGCACAGTTACTCGGACCATCCAAGGCCACGATCCACAACCCGCTTACTCCAGAACACTCTTACATATTTAAAAGAACGAAACAAAAACAAAGGTTAACTCTGGACTGTAAGGAAAAGCCCTATTAAGTGTAATTAATGTTTTTGTTAGGCCCGCCAAACGTTCGTTCAAATTGTTCTACCTGCTTCTGGGCGGAACCAAGCCTCTCCGCCCCCCCCCCCACCAGACGACGACCCCTGTGTGTGTGTCCCCCCCCCCTTCCCTTCTGCTTAGAGGGGGAGGAGACTAAAAGTTCTCCCTCTCGAGTCGCGGCTGCAGCTGCAATCCGATCGGCTCGGGCTTCCCTGCAGCAGCGCGGACGGAGGGGGGAAGCGATCCTGTTGCGGGGGGTGGAGGACTCCGCGACCCGGGCCGCCCCGTCGCAGATCGCCGGAGCTCGACGATCACCGGGGACGAGGTAAGCGGGGCGCGCAGCCGGGGTGGCGGAAAAAGGGGAGAAACGCATCGGGGCGCGCGCGCCGGATTCCCCGGAGTTGGGAGCAGGGCGCCTCTGAAAAGGGGCGGTGGGTGTGTTGTGGATGGGGGGGACACCCCTTCCCGTCGTAGCTGGCTGCAGGGGGGGAGGGAGGGCTGCTTCCCAAAGGGGCGTCCGGAAAGGAGACGGGGGGGGGGCGCATCCACAGCGGATCGGTCTCCAAATCCGCCCCGTTTGGAGCAGAAAGTTGCACCTCTGGGCTCCTACGCGGCTTTGGGAAGGAAGGGGTTAAACGTGCATGGGCGGACGGGGGGGGGGCTTTGCTGGAAACCTCGCCTCTCCTTCGACAACCCCCCCCCCCCGAAAGTTGAGCCTGAACTTTCCCCGCTCGGCAGCCTGCAGGGGGAGGAGGAGGAGTCCGGGCAGCCGCCTCGGCGTGGAGAGGTTCTTCTCCCGGGGCGCAGCGCTTGGAGACGGAGAGAGGGAGGGAGGGAGGGGGCGCGTCCGGCCCGCGGCTTGTTCGGGCTGGCCCAGAGACCGGGCGGGGGGAGGGAGGAGGATGGAATGCCGAGCTGGGCGGGGGGGGGGGTGCGTGGCGGGAGGGGGGGACGTCCAAGGTGGTCACTCTTCTTGGCCCACTGTCGGATTGACGGGCCGCGCCGGCCAATGGGGTGGCGGCGGCTGAGACCGCCTGGAGCCGAAGGAGACGCTGTCCGACCAATCTGGGGCAGCGGAGGGGGGCGGGGGAGTGTTTGTGGGGGCGACCACCATCGTCAGAGGGAGGACGTGTAGCCGCCCGGCAGCCTTCCCCACCGCGGCGCCCTCCAGATGTGTTGGGCTACAACTCTGGCATCCCCCCCTCCAGATGTGTTGGGCTACAACTCTGGCATCCCCCCCTCCAGATGTGTTGGGCGTTGTAGCTCAACACATCTGGAGGGCGCCGCGGTGGGGAAGGCTGCCTTGAAGCTGGCGTGGCGTTGAGGTCCCAAAACATTTGGAGACCGGCCTTATGTCCACCCCCCTAGAGAGAGCGTGGTTGTTTGGGTAACGTGCAGGCGGTGGCTTCGGCAGAGAGAACCGGAGGAGCTGGCGTGGATCTTGCCGTGGCTTTTCCTCGGACTCTCAAATCCCAGCTGCTTCGGACGGAGCCAGTGGTGTGAGGCTCTTTGGCCGACTGTGCCGTAGGTTGCTTGCCTTGGAGGCTGCGAGCAAGGTGGGTCACTGTTTGGGTCTACAGCCGTTCCCTGGACATGACCTGGTGGAAAGCAGAACCCCTGCTCTGTCCAAGGCAAAGGGGGGGGGGGGGGACGTGTGGCCCTGCAGGTGTTATTGCGCTGCTCCTCCCTTCAGCCGTGGCCAGCATACCCGATGATGAGGGTTTAGGGGAGAGGCAGTTGAACATCAGCTGGATGGCCACAAGTTTCCCCATCCTTGCTCTAAGGCAGTGGTGGCAAAAGATTAGATCGCCAAATGTTTTGGACTTCAGCTCCCAGAAGCCCCTGCCAGGGTAGCCAGTGCTCAGGAATGCTGGGAGTTGAAGTGCAAAACGTCTAGAGGTCTACTTTTTGCCCATCTCCATTCTGATGCAACTAGGCTAAATGATGCTCTTCCTTTGCAACCTTCCATTTGTGCAACTTTTGAATACCTTATTATTTTTATTACATTTAGTAGTCCATGGCCCCCTCCACAAGGATGCGCTTTTGCGCCCGGTTCGGGGATTATGCGCATTATCGCGGAGGCGCATTTACGCCTAATCCCTCTGCACGGGAGGCGGCGAGAGGCGGCAAAGCGCATTAATTGATGTCCAAAAAGCGCTTTAGAAGACGTTAATGCGCATAATCGCTTGTTCACACGGCGAAAATGCGCTTTAACGGCCGGAGCAAAATAAAAGTCGCTATTTAACGCGCATTCGAAAATGCGCATTATCGGGGAGATAACGCGCCTGTACGCCCGTTTTGCGCTCCGCTGGTGTGGAGGTAAAATTTATAATGAGCCTTCAAGGCTCATTAAACGTCTCGTGTGGAGGAGGCCCATGATAGGTGCCCCCTGAGCCCACCTGCCCCAGGCACTCACCTGGGTCACTTGCCCCTGAATGTGGCCCTTTCTGAGGGCTCCTGTGAATGGCCTAGTTTTGCAGAAGTGGCTTTAAGCGGGTGCATCTTTTATGTTCCCCTGGGCAAACAAGCTGTACCTATCCAGATTCCCTTTGGTACACCAGGGTTATTTCTTTATTTGGGTTACTTGTGTGCTACTTTTTGAGCCAAACACCTCCCAAAGTGGCCTAACATAAAATCATACAGTAACAGTCCATAAAAGTCAGTGAAACGGAGCAGGAGAGAAACCAAAAGCTGGATTAAAAACGACAGTAAAACTGAACACGCTAAAGGTCTGTGCAAATAAAAAGGTCTTCACTTGGCACCAAAATATATTGGATCTGGTTAGTGGAGGCAGGTGGGCCTGACGTCAGTGGGGCAGTGAATCTACTCCGGGTTTTGGTCAGAGCCAGTCCATACTTTAAAGGAGCTATCTAGGACGCTTTGCACGTTAGATAGCAACTTTAGAGTTCTGACTGGTTCTGACAGAAACCTGGAGCAGATTTACCACCCCACTGACATCAGAGCCACCAGTCTCCAATGGAGCTGATGCCAAGCAAGCCTGCCTGGTGGACATATTCCAGAGTTGGGGTGCCACAGTTAAGAAAGCCCTGTCATGAATCACCATCCTCCTCTTCTTTCTTTTTTTTAACCCATTTTTTTCCATGTGGCTTCAAAATTTCCAGAAATTTTACTTCTATAGCAGTGTTGGACTCCGGAGTATGGAAATGTAGAAACTAGAAGATTTTTTTAGTAAATTCCTTGTCTGGATCTTACTAGTTAATTGACTAAAATATACATGAGAAATGTTTCAGAGCAGGGGATTAATTTAATGGGAATAGTTGTTTTTCTGGCAACCAAATATCAGTGCTACTTTAGAAATTGGTACGCTGTTCAGATGTTTGTTACCGAACATGTGAGGGGAGCCAGTGGAAGTGAAATGTGCTAGTTCCTTGATGACATGTACTGACAAAGTCCTCAAGCCAAGGCGTGAATGACTCCATATCAGCCTGCCTGCACTTTAAGATCAGAAAGAGAGGCCCTTCTCATTTGCCTTCTTGTGAGAGAAATGTGGTGGGTGTCCACATGGGAAAGGGCCTTCTCTGCAGTGGCCACAAACCTCTGGAACAAACTCCCTTCGGAGGTCTGCCATTCACCACCCTTGCAGGCTTTTAAGAAGGCCTTAAAAACATTTTATTTTACTGTGGTCTTCCCAGAGTTATTGCTGCTATTGTTGTTCCTGCTGGTTTTATTGTTGGTTTTATTGTTTCAGTAGCTATTTTATTGTGATCATATTTTTATTGCTTTTAGTATTTTAACTGTTTTTATATATTTTATTGTTGTAAGCCACCTTGTGAGGGCTTCTGCCGTGAAAGGCGGCCAAGAACTGTTTTAAATAAATAAAATAAATCTGAAAGGAGCCGCTTTCACCCCATGGAAGACACCATACGCACATTTTATTTATTTGTTTATGAGTCATCTCTCAACCAAAATGGAACACCCAAGGCAACTTACAATTAAACTTAAAACAATTTCAAAGTTTACATTTTAAGAATAAAAAAACTTTAAAATAATCTGAAAACTTAGCAGAAGTGGTTCTATTCAGGCTGCAGCTGATCATGTGCCAGGTATGGGA
The DNA here is from genome assembly GCA_029215795.1 of Anniella stebbinsi. NCBI lineage: Eukaryota > Metazoa > Chordata > Lepidosauria > Squamata > Anniellidae > Anniella > Anniella stebbinsi. Next base: position 30,619,424 of record JARDYH010000007.1, read on the forward strand.
TGTTGCCACTACATGCGTTGTCGTAGAGGGGATAGGACTAGCCGTGTACATCCCTGCTAGCCCCACCCCACATTTGTGCCCCACTCAGCCATCCGACGCCTTAATAGGTTGTGATCCTGAAATTGTTTACTCATAAACAGGTCCCAATGAGTGCCTGTGGATGACATCAGGGTCAGTGCACCAATATGAACTATATGATAGAAATTATTCCCAAAGTGATTGGAAGGCTATCACACATCCATTAGATCTGGAATGGCGAGTCTAAGGCCTGCAAGCTTCTTTTGCCGTTTATCTCCCTCACTGGTAGAGATAAGGGGGTATTTCAAGGCAATTAACCTTCAAATGCCCTGCAGAAAAATGGAGCGCTGGCAAAGATTTTGAAGCATGCATTTTACAAGCAAGAGAACCGAGGGGTGCATTTTGCAGGTGGGAGAGCTGTTGTGGATGATTGAGGGGTGCATCCGGGATGTCAGAGAGCTGCCGCATCCAGCCGAGGTGCGTGTTTTGCAGCAGGGGATGTACTTACTTAGGAGTAGGGACGCCGAGGCTTGGCATTTGGGATACTGTGTGAAAGTGCTGCTGAGCAGTTCACTGTTGGGGTTCAATCTCACATGTTACTAATGGCTCAGCTATGTGGGAAGCTGGTAGCCCGAGAGAAAACCGTCTCCTGTGAGTGGAGGCGACGTTTATGTGAGCCCAGCCCCTCCGCTGGCTGCTATGCTGGCAGCCACTGTAATGTCTGTGGTTTCAGGGCAATTCTGGATGCACATGGGCCAGCCACAGGCTTGACTCAGTGTGAGCTCTCCATCACGCATTCATTCACTGGTTCTCTCGAACTATGGAAATTTGTGGAGGCTGCATGTACAGCACATACTTAGAGTACCGGTTCACAGAGATGCTGCCTTCTGCAAGCCCAGAAGCAGTTCCTACATGCCTGTCATCCTGCATGAGCCAATCAAAGAATGTTTGTGTTCTGTGACCTTTTTTTTTTTTTTTTAAAGGAAGGGCACAATTCTATGCATGTTTAGACAGAAAAGAAGTCCTTCAACGTGGCTGGCTGAGACATGCTGGGAATTGTAGGACTTTTTTCTGTCTAAACATGCGTAGGATTGCACCCTGAATTATGGTGATCTGTAATTCATGTTGTAGCACAGCTGTCTGCAGCCCATCGCCCTCCTGATGTGTTGGACTACAACTCCCACCATCCCCAGCCAGCATGGCTGTGGGCCATATCTTTGTTCCTGGCCCAGTGGAGACATGATGGGAAACCACGGTTTCCTGCTATGTGAACAGGCATCAGGCTCAGATGGTCCTTCTTTTTTTGCAGGCCAGAAGAAGGGATCAGAAGCATCTGCTTCTGGTTTAAAACTAGCCACTGTTCCCCATATATCGGAACCCAAAGAACTGTGGTTTGTTTAAATTCTGGTTCGTGATCAATTTTCTTTACATGGCTGCATATGCTACACAATTACGACGCGACAAAAATTCTTGGGCTTTTCCCAGAGCAGAATTAGTTGTCTCAATCCCTACAGGGATGCTGAACAATAACTGATTCAGTGTCTGAATACTCTGAGGGCTGGGGGGAGAACTATGACCACCTTGGGTGTAATAAACATGAACGGCAGCAGATGCTCAGCAGTATGCAGGATTGAGTGCATTTTTGCACTGTAAATTCCATTTAAGATTATATTGGAAATAAAGCCCTAGGTACTTAAATTCTTTAACCTGTTCCGAAGTATTCCCCTTCAATGTCCAGCGAAACTTTTTCCATAACTGAGAGGAATCCATAATTTTAGATTTTACAAAATTTATAATCAAAGAGTTTTTATCGTTTATCATTTCAAACCCAGGTGTCTTAGAGATAATTTCACAGCATCCTCTGCATCTTCTGCTCCATCTGCTCTTTTGCATGCCAGAGATCAGAAGCGTCTGCTTCTGGTTTAAAACTAGCCACAGTTCCCCAAACGTCGGAACCTGAAGAATTGTGGCTTGTTTAAACTCTAGCTAGTGAACATGCCATTGTCTGAACCCATGGCTGTTCTCACTAGCTAGAACTTATGCAAACTCCTTATCTGCAAACTGGGAAATAGCTAATTGCGGCTCATGAATTAGAACTTGAGTTTCTCTGTCAGCTCTTCCAGTGCCTTTGTGCTCCTCTGCCCACCCACCCCAACACTTAAAACAGAAAGCTCAGAACTTTATGTCTCAAACACTATATAGGCTGAACGTTATGCATTTCAAAGAACCATAAGCTTTTTTGAAAGGACTGACCTTCTTGAATAGCTATTTCAGAGGTCTCTTCCAGGGCTAGCATTAAGGGTAGACATAGGTTCAATTCAGACGACATGATAGTCAGTGGTGGGTTGACTAACCTAACCCTAGGGGGCACTCCACACACAACATGGAAATAAATAATCAACTGTGGTGTGGATGAGGATCAGCGCTGAGTTGACTATGGCAGCATTCGGATGACACAATAGTCAAAACAACTGACGATTGTTTCCCCCACACCAGTTGTTTATTGTGTTGTCCGAATTGAGCCAATGACTGAATTCGGACGACACAATAAGCAACTGGGGGTGGGGAAACAATCGTCAGTTGTATTGACTATCGTGTCATCCGAATGCTGCCATAGTCAACTCAGCGCTGATCCTAATCCACACCACAGTAGATTATTTACTACCATGTTGTGTGGGGAGTACCCCCTAGATGAACAACTGTAAAGTTGATTATTACCCCACCATAGACTATCGTGTTGTCCGAATTCAGCCATAGTTGGGCACCTGCTAAGGGCCCACACCCCAGCAGGGGCCCACTGATAAAGGCCCCCTGGAGTTGCTCCTCTTCTTCATCTTGTTCACACTCCTTTCACATTGATCTGGGCAAGGGCGGTGGTGAGAAGGAGGAGGAGCAGGAGATGCCACGGCCTCCTTGCTCCCTGGCCCTCTGCCTCTCCAGCAAGCAAGTGGGAGCTGTGATGAGAAAGAGGAGGAGGAGCTAGATCAGGTGGTGAGAATGGCGGTGAGAAGGTGGGCTCACTGAGGGACACACCCATTGGGGATACCTTGCCTTAGGGCCCTCCAAAACCTGGAGCAGACACTGGTTTCTTCCACCTGGGCAGGATCTACTACTTCTCTATAACAGTATTGAAGTGCACTGACAACTGCTGGGGCCCATGACACGTTCCATATACTGTTTTCAAACCGCTTCCATAGCGTTATATCCTTCTTGGTGTAGATGTGACCCTGGTAACCAAATGAGGCTGTGTTAGAGCTTTGATCCGCCACCGTCAGTCTCTTGATAATACTGCACATGTGCACACATCAACTCATACGCATTGTTAACCCAGGTTGGCTTTTCTCTTTTGTTTGCTCAGCCCCTCGCCTTGGATTCTTCTACCATCAAAACAACCAGTCTGTACAATTTAGAATTTGAGCAGTTCGTGCTTTTATTTTCTTCAGTGCTCTTGATGGCAGAATCTTTTTCTTTATAAATAGTTTCTTGGGTTATCTCTCAGATGCTGCACTTGTACCTTTGAACATCAACTGCTTTGAAATTTGCTGCAAGGGTAGCGATGAGCGATGGGAGAGAAATTCATTTGGTTCACATTTTAGTGTCACTGTACCTGAGTTCTCACTTTTGAACCATTACGCAGACCGAAACTCATATCCTTTGAAATCTGCACTTCTCTGAATTTTGCAATGGAGTTTTGCAATCAAATGAATTGTTTGCAATGGCGTTTTTCAATTAAAAATACATATATTGGGGAAACATGCACACAAAAATGTGTATATTAGTGAAAATAACATTAAAATGTATTATAACAGGAAAATGGCTTCTAAAAACGTGTATATTAGGCAAATGTTTTGTACAATAATGTTTCCACACCTTGGAGAGCTCCTTTAGAGTTCTGACTGGTTCTGACAGACACCCAGAGCGGATTCACTGCCCCACTGACATCGGAGCCACCAGCCTCCACTGTCTTTGGCCCTGCAAAATTGCAGGCTAGTGGCTTTAATTAGCTTGAAAGCCCTGTAGCCATGTTTATTTACTACTTCAAGAACCACAAACAACCTTATACCTGTGCCCAGATGCAAATGGAGGGAAGATGACTGGCCAAGATCCACAAGGGGGCTATGGGCCTGTTGGGAAGAAACTTTAGGATGTTTTTAGGATGTTTTATTGCTATTTATTGCTATTTATTGCTATTTTGATAATGTGTACCATGTTTTAATCAGTTTTATGTATTTTATCAGATTTTATATTTACTGTTGTTCCCCACCTCAATCCAAACGGAGAGGCGGGTAAGAAATAAATTATTATTATTATTATTACTCTACTGCAGCAAATATGCTATCAGGGCCTTTGCTAAGAGCTCAGAACCATGGGCTCCCTCTACAAGGATTCGCTTTTGCGCCCGGTTCGGCGATTATGCGCATTATCGCAGACGCGCATTTACTCCTAATCCCTCTGCACGGGAGGTGGCGAGAGGCGGCGAAGCGCATTAATAGATGTCCAAAAAGCGCTTTACAAGAAGTTAATGTGCATAATCGCTTGTTCACACGGGGAAAATGCGCTTTAACGGCCGGAGCAAAATAAAACTCGCGATTTAACGCGCATTCGAAAATGCGCATTATCGGGGAGATAACGCGCCTCTACGCCCAATTTGCGCTCCGTTCTTGTAGAGGTAAAATTTTTAATGAACCTTCAAAGCGCATTAAACCTCTCTTGTAGAGGCACCCATGGTGTATCAGGGCAAGCACTGTGAAGCAGCCCCTGTGCCTCGGCAGATTCTTGCCTCCTTCCCTGCTCTTCGTTATAGCAGTGAAGTTGGGTTTAAGCAATTAGGCTATCTTGACATTGGTGGCTTGACCGTCCTCTGTGCCCTGTACTTATCCAATTAAGGCTCTCCGGCATCCTCCCATTAAGGTTTCCGGGAGCACTTTCGCAGCTTGGCAGAACCGCTGGCCGCTGAACTCTCCTTACAAGTCCTTCAAGAGGCGGAGTTCATTTCAGCTCTTGGCTCCAAAGCTCCCCAGGTCCGTTGTGTGCAACTATCTGAACTACGCAGAGGGCAACCTTGGCATGGCTCAGTAGGGCCCTGGCCGATTTGTGGAGATTTCTTTTTAAGGCAAGGCATGTAGGGAGCATGCACCCCTTGTTTTGAAACAAAACTGGGCTCCCTGGACATTAGGTGGTGGGCTCTCCCACATTAAAGGCATTCACGAGGCAGCTGGAAAGCCATCTGTCAGGGATGCTTTAAAGTGGATTCCTGCATTGAGCAGGGGGTTGGACTCGATGGCCTTAGAGGGCCCTTCCAACTCTACTATTCTATGATTCTATACTCCTTCAAAATAAGGCACTTGAAAAGCTGCTCCTTTTTTTCAGTAGCAAATTTGGCAGGGATTGACGGTCCCCTCCTCCCTGTGGGTTCCAGGGGGAGGGGGAATAGGCCCCTGGAGGTTGCCTCACCCGCTTTACAGAATTGAAGAATCTACCTGTTGGGCATGCTGTGGCAGAGATCTCTTCACATGGCAGAGACAATGCTCTTTTGTCCAGGCCTGGATTGATTGAGGCTCCTGAACTTTTCTATTCGAGCTCCATTTTTTCCACCTACAAGGGACCCTAAGACCTGCCAAAGTTTTTGGCCCATAACCAAAATTCTGTGCCACAAAAAAGGGGGGTTTTGTGACATATATCAAGTCTGCAAATTAAAGACATCTTGATACATTTTAGTTTGCACAATTTGTTCTATGCATTTTAAGATCCATTTGGAGCCCTGCAACTCTTATTCTGCAGTTCCTGTGGCTGCTGTGATTTTATTTATTATTTATTAGCGATACTTATATACCGCTGAATACAATAAAATCCCTAAGCAGTTCGCATATAAATGTTAAAATCGCATTTTTACAAACAGTTACAATAACAATGATTAGGCATGATTGACCAAATACTGTCAGGCAACCATGAGGACCACAAACTTTCCATTAAAACAAAACAAAAAACCCACAACCCTTTGACCCTTAGGAATTCTGTAGAGAATGCCACATTCTTGTGACTATCCTATTGTGCTTTGACAGAATTTAGCATTAGGCATAAATGATACCCTGACAGTAGAGTGCTTACAGGACTCAGCCCTACCCAGATCTGGAATCTGGGATCTCAACGGATGAGCAAGGAGAGTTAGACACACACACCAGCAGACTCCCACAAGTCATGACACCACCAGGATCAGAGATATCCACGTCAATTGCCTGGGCTCCTGGGCGTTTCCCAGACTCATCCTCATCACCCCCAGGAGTGCACAAGCAGGGGACACGCCATCCCAAGCAGTAACGTCAGGGCTGCCGGTGAAATGCCTGGCTAGCCGGACGTCAGTCTGCTAGGGAGTAAGGGGGGCTCATGGAAGTTTCTGACTGGATCAAGACCTGGCTGAGAATCAAGGAAGGTTGGAGCTTCCATCTCAGGAGCTTTGGAACTCTTTTGGACCAGGGACCAGATTCCATTTCAGAGAAGCAATTTACGGCTGTATTCCATAGAATCATAGAATAGTAGAGTTGAAAGGGGCCTACAAGGCCATCGAGTCCAACCCCCTGCTCAATGCAGGAATCCATCTTAAAGTATCCCTGACAGATGGTTGTCCAGCTGCCTCTTGAATGCCTCTAATGTGGGAGAGCCCACCACCTCCCTAGGTCATCGGTTCCATTGTCGTACTGCTCTAACAGTCAGGAACTTCCTGTAACTTGAACCCATTATTCTGTGTCCTGCACTCTGGGTTGATCGAGAAGAGATCCTGGCCCTCCTCTGTGTGAGAGCCTTTCAAGTATTTGAAGAGTGCTATCATGTCTCCCTTTTCATCACAACAGTTAAAGCTGCAGGAGCTATATTAGAGTGACCAGATACAAAAAAGGGCAGGGCTCCTGCAGCTTTAAATGTTGTGATGAAGAAGCAAGATCACTAGGTGCTGTATGCATATCAATGACACCTGTTGAAATTCCCCTTTCAATACAACTGTTGAAGATACAAGAGCCCTGTCCTCCTTTTCATAGGGTCAGCCTACCAGTGGTGAGTGGTGCCAAAAGTAAAAAGGGACAGGGCTGAAATACTAGCATATTTTATCTAAACGCCCTTCCTGGCAGTCATTAAGAAACAGTTCAACATTTTAGAAAGGGGGAGGGACTGCACAAAATCTGGGAAATCTCCAAACGGTTGGTGATCAGGGGAAAGGAGTCAGGCCAGGAGATGGGGTAGGGCCACCTAGAATACCTTGGAAGGCCGGATCAGGTGGGCCGGATTTGATCCCCGGGCCTTAAGTGCTGCACGCCTGCTCCAGCTCCTATATAAGCCTTCTGACTGATTAGCAATAGCTCCTCTAGAGCTCCAGTGTGCAAGGAGGCCATCCTGAGTTGAGGAAGAGTTGACCAGATCCAACAGACGTTAGGACGGGGCAGCTCTGCCTTTGACGGCTATGTTAAAAAGGTGCTTCGGTAGCTGCAGCTTTTCTCCCTGCTGCGCAGGGTGAAATCATATCTGCAAAAACGAGGCCTTCTTACTGAAACAATGAGTTAAATCCCCCCCCCCGGTGTGTTAAACACACCAGAACTTTGATCTTCTTGTGCATCAGTCTCATATCCGACGGTTTCAATATTACCAAGACGAGCGTCGTTATGAATTTCTCCCACCTCCACCCCATTTTCTTGCTCGCATCTTAGACAAAGGAGTAAGGGAAAGGGCTGCCAGGAGACGGGGGCTGTGCAAAAGGACTCCCTGCATAGTCGTAAAATGTGCTTTGTTCGCACAGCTGGATTAACCATTACGCTCAGTGCGCTGTCGCTTGGGCAGCAGCCAAACCAGGGTTCCTTCGTTGCTGCCGTTATCCTTCACAGAGTGCCTCTCGCCTGGCTTCCTGCATTTGTTCCTTGATCCCTCAACAGGGAAGGAGAGATGCGTAGCTCTGAAGTAGCATTTGACAAAGGCTGCAATAACCTGAAAAGTTTGATTTCCAGTGTGGACCTTGTTGTTTTGCCTTGAGACAATTATCCTGAGCCTTCCTTATGGCTGAGTTACTTTCCGTTGGGGGCGGGGCGGGGGGGATAATCTGCAGCTAGATGTGCAGCGTCTTGCACCCCAAGGCTAAATGTACGTCGGAATGCAGATCCGAGTGCTGATGTCTGTCAGTGCTGTATTTCTTGCCGCCAATGGTGCATTTGAATATAGTCGTCAGGTGTAATTAGATGCAGCTAGAATTGGCCTTTGTGCCTTTCCTCCCACTCTGAAAGCTTGAAATGCTTCTCCTAAGGCCTAGTAACTGGCAATAAGAGCTTTGAGCTGCAGTGTGCTTGTATTTGGTATTTTGAACCCAGCTTCTTTTGCATTTGGCTCCACTCACCACTGGACTGGAATGCAACCTCCAAGAGATTCTCTGAAATTGAATTCGACCCTCAAGATGAAAACGTTTCAAGAGCCCTAATCTTTAGGGGAAGGGCCATAGTTCAGGAATGGATCACCTGCTTTGCATGTAGAAGGTCCCAGGTTCTATCTCCAGGTAGGGCTGGAAAAACTCCTGTTTGAAACCCTGGAGAGCCATGGCTACCAGTCCGTGTCGTCAATACTGGGCTAGATGGACCAAGGGTCTGGCTCAGTAGAAAGCAGCTTCCTATATTCCTATGTATTTGAAGCCACTTGGAAAGGCCATCAGGGATTTAGGGCCATTTGTCAGTGTCATGCTGGTGACACCCAGCTATATTTCTCCTTGCCATCAGAATTGGGTGAGGTGTGCAGGACCTGGATTGGTGTCTGGAGGCAGTAATGGTTTGGATGAGGACCAATACACTTTGACCGAATCCTGACAAGGCAGAGGGCCTCTGGGTGCGTGGTTCTTGGGTAGACTGCCTCTTCTCAATGGGGTTGCAGTCCTCATAAGAGAGCAGGTGTGTCATTTGGGGGTACTCCTTGATCCAGCTTTGTCACTGGAGGTCCAGGTGGCCTCACTGGCAATTTCAGGTGGTGCCCAGTTTTGGGTGGTGTGCCGGCTACTGCTGTTCCTGGGCAGAGATAACTTATTAACAGGGTCTCATGCTTTGATAACCTTGCATTTGGCTTATTATTATGTGTTTTATGTGGGACTGCCCTTGAAAAAGATCCAGAAGTTACGGTTGGTACAAAATCCAGTGGCCAAGATGCTGACAGGCACAGCTATCAGGGATCCTGTAACAATGATCCAGAAGGAGCTGTGTTGACTACCTGTCTGTTTCCAGGTGGAAATCAAAATGCTGGTGTCGACCTACAAAGCCCTAAATGACTTGGGACTCCACCATCTGAAGGACGCCTACCAACCTGCCCATGATCTTAAATATTCCCATCTCATCATCCCACCACAGGGGGGAACATACCTCACATGACAACTTGAGACACAGCCTTCTCTGTGGTGCCCTCCAACTTTGGAATGCCCTCCTCCAAGAGGGGTATGTTTGGCACCAACTTACTTGTTTCGGTGTTAGGCTAAGACCCATTTGTTCACCTGGGTGTTTATGAGCAGTTAGGTCTGCTGCTAATTAATTGGTTTTATTTGAGTTTTGTTGTTTATTCATAGAATCAGAGAATAGTAGAGTTGGAAGGGGCCTATAAGGCCATTGAGTCCCACCCCCTGCTCAATGCAGGAATCCACCCTAAAGCATCCCTGACAGATGGTGTCCAGCTGCCTCTTGAATGCCTCTAGTGTGGGAGAGCCCACCACCTCCCTAGGTCATTGGTTCCATTGTTGGACTGCTCTAACAGTCAGGAAGTTTTTCCTGATGTCCAGCCGGAATCTGGCTATTTTATTAGTGGATGTTTTAGTATTGTTGTTACCCATCCTTGGATTATATTTGTTTAGTGAATAATGGCATATAAATATGTGGGATATAAATAATAAATACATAACCCTTTTTTTCTTTCTTTTGTGAACTTGTAGCTGATACTTCCCAGGATGGTCCATGCTCATACACTTTCTCATCCAACTTTGCTCTCCATCCTTCGCAAATTGCCAGGGCTCCATAAATTTTGATGGGGCATCAGCCAAAAAATGTGCAGTCTCCTGGATCCCGGCAAGGAGTGAACTCTTGCCCCTGATGGCACATTGCACCATCAAAATGCAGCTTGAGGTCAAGGGCAGGGCTAGCTCCAGGTTCCTGATGGCCCTTGGGCAAGGCACCCTTCATGGGCCCCCTCCCTTGATGAGCCTACCTTCTCCCCACCATCGTCACCAGCTGCTCTTGCTCCTCCCCTTCTTTCTCATCATGGCTCCCACTTGCTTGCTGGACAGGCAGAGAGCCAGGGAGCCAGGAGGCTGTGGTGTCTTCTGCTCTTTCTTCTCACCATTGTCGGGGGCGGAGCGAGAGGCAGGTAGGTGAACAAGCAGGTTGCAATGGTGAAGAGGAAGAACACCTCCAGGTTTTTTTTTAATGGGGTGTGGGCCCTTGGCATGTGCCCAGCCATGCCTACCCTTGACGCTGGCCCTGATCAGGGGACAATACCTTGGTCTCCACCCTTCATCCCAAATTTGGAGCTGGGCAAAGGATGGCCCCGGCTTCTATTATAATGAAAGGGGATGAAACATGTCTCCCTATCCACTTCTTCCACACCGTGCATAGTTTTGTACACCTCTCTCATGTCTCCCCTTAGCCTCCTTTTCTCCAAGCTGAACAATCCCAGCTGTTGTAACCTTCCCTCATAGGGGAGATGATCCAGCCCCTTGGCCATTTTAGTTGCCCGTTTCAACACCCATGGCAGCCCATGGAATGGTTTGGGTTGACCTGACCTGGAAGGTTTGGGTTGACCTGACCTGCAGGTCAGAGGGCCAGAGTGTGAGCCCCTCCCGGGCCTGAGAGAACCTGTTAACAGCAGAGGCCTTTGGGAGAATGCAGAACTGGCCCAGGCCTTCCTTCATGAGACAAAGGGTTCTGTATTCTGGCCTCGCCCAGAAAAATGCAGCAGATGCAAGATGCCAGGAGGAAAGAGACAGGAGCGTCGCTGAGTGAGCCTTTCCTGGCTGTTCTCCAGGAAGCTTTTCTAGAAAGCCATAAAAGATGTAACATGATCCCCTCCTTCCTTAGGCAGTTGGGAGCTGAGCAAGCGAACATGTATATTGCATTCAGCCTCTTGCAGTGGCTTCGGTCAGAATGGGGTGCAGGCCCAAGAGTCCTGGGCAGAAATTGGCCTGCAAGTCCATCTCCCAACATCTCTGGAGTCAAACATTGGTCCATTGAGCTCTATATTGTCTGCACCAGGGATGTTGAACCTCTTTCAGCCCGGTGGCCAAATTCCATTAGGGAGAAGCCCTTGGGGGCCACATTCCAGTGGTGGGAGAGGCCAACAGCTAAAGGGGCAGAGACAAAGCACCAGCCTTTAAATCTTTTCCTTCCTGTACCTTCGGAGAGGCAGTTCAACCTTTTAGAATATGGGAGGAAGCTGCACAAAAGCCAGGACACCACGGAATGATCAGTGGGAGGGGGAAAGGGTGAGGCCGGGAGAAGGGGGGGTGGCTATCCGGATTAGGACCCCAGGTGGGCCAGTTTTGACCCACAGGCCTGAGGTTTCCAATCCCTGATTTATACTGACCCAGTCCAGACTGGACATGCCGGGGATTGAACCTGGGACCTATGGCATGCAAAGGATCTGTTCTACCAGTGAGCTATGACTCCGTCCCCAACAGTTCAGCATCAACAGAGGGCCTCCATGCCTTTTCATGACCCTGTCGGTTTGTCTTACACCAGCCCCAAGGCCTCTTTCTTTCACATTCCCTTTGGATGGGAGCCGCTGGTTCTTGGCGGTGGTGGTGCAGGAGCCCCCGGAGGGCTCGGTGGAAACTTGGCTGATGCCTCCTGCCCCCTCCCCCTGCAATGTCTGCACAGTGTCTGGCTTCTAGCGCCGGGTCCCTTTCATGTGGGCAGAGCTCTTGGGGAACAGGCAAGCCTGCAAACAATTAGTACAGGCTGTGGGCGGCTGGCTTCCCTTGCACGATTCCTGTGGCTCCGGGATGTGCAGCCCGTGCTTTGGGGAACATTTCCAAAAGAGAAGGACACACAGACACATCTCTTTCTCTCCTTTCCCTCCAAATGGAACAAGTCTGGGAGGGTCCCCCAATCGCTGGAAGGCTTTAAAAGCAAGTAGATTTCAGGACAACCTTTTTTGCGGCTGCCGCCGCCCCTCCAGCCATGCGTTGTAGCCCATAAAATGATCAAGGCTTGTCCAGGATACGATCCTCTTCTTTCATCCCTCTTCCTCCCCTTTACAGCTGGGGGGCTGGCGGAGATCAGAAAGCTCTGGATCGTGTCCCCTGGATTGCAGCGGGTAGCTCAGTAGTCTACAACCTTTTTAGACCCACTTAAAAATCACCCTGTATTTGTAAGCTGGAAGCACTACTGTTGTGATGCCGTAGTGCAGGGCACAGGCCTCATCTGGTCATGGTGGCAGGTTTGACCTCTAAGCGTTGCCCCCTGGAGAAATCCCCCCCCCCAGTATTTTTGATCTCAGAGAGGTAGGAGGTGGAAGACTTGGGTGGTGTTGGTATGAGCATCAGTTCTTCCCGGGCGGCATCGATCATACAGATTCACATGTTGTGTGCTGCCTACACGAGGATGATGTGTGCTGCTCAAAGCCAGGGACTCAGCGCCCAGCATGGAGACAGATAAAATGCCCAGGGTGGTGGGGTGGGGAGCGACATCCGTGGGTGGGTGTATATTAGCGAAATTATCAAACAAACATTTTATTTATTTCTTATTACATTGATATCCACTTTTCCCCCCTCTTGCAAGGAACCCGGGGGGGTTCACGTAATCCCCCTCCTCTCCGTTTTACCTTTACAATAACTGCCCCCTTTTCCCTGCCCCGAGGGCACTTTGCTGACCAGCCGGTGCCGTTCTTTCCACACTGGCTGTGAGGGCGCTGGGAAGCGAGGGTCAGATCGCCCCCTTCTGAGGTCGGAGCGCTGTCTCCAGTCTTCGAAGGGGGAGTCTCCAGTATCCTATGGCCCCTGAGTCAATGTCTAGATGCCATAGGATTGCTTCCTAAGAATGAGGGGGGGCACATGTAGAAACTAGGAAACCACCAAACAGATTGGTCATCAGGGGAGAGGTGGGGGGCTAGAGCCAGGAGGTACGGTCTTCTGGGGCACTCCAGAGGGCCAGATTGGTGGACTGGATATGGCCCTTGGCCCTGAGGTTCAACGTGCCTGATTTAAATATTGCACCCTGATTTCAGTTGGAAAACCACAGCGAAGGTTGCTCCAGGGATGGTCACAATTAGTCCTTCCAGCAACTGAAATGAGGAAGGGAACATAACCCCTGATTGTATCTTACCACTGTGTCCACGGTAGACATTTTCCTCTCCCCATAGATGGGTTCCTTCAACTCTTTAAGTTCCTCACATGTCAACAAGGGTAATTGTCCTCCCCACCACTCAGCCCCAAATGCTGCTTCTCCCTCCCTCCCTCCCTCCCTCCCTTTTTTTTTCTTTTCTAGGATGTCCGAAAAGGCTTAAGCGGCTCAGCCCTTCCCAGGTGACACGCCTCCAGAGCAAAGGCGCACCGATATGCCTGCATCTCCTGTCCTGTTTGATTTATTTAACCGAGTTTAAGTTGTTGTGCCTACTGACAGGACCTGGCGTGGTGCCCCACTGGGAAGGCAAATTCTCTTTCAGCCCAAGACTGGAGTGGCAAAGTCCCTCTTGGAAATCCTTGGCTTTTCTCGCCCTGCCCTGTGCTGTGGGGCTCTTTTCCCCTCTCTAAAATGGAGGAAAGCAACGTCTATCCCAACCCAGGCGCTAGAGGGGTGCAAACTTAATTCGGAAAGGACCACCACCTTTTGCAACCAGAAGTCACTTCAGGGTTTGTCCATGGGGTTCTCCTTTTCGGGCCTAGATGGGCAGCCTCAGAAGAGTGAGTCCCCATAGTACAGACAGGATTAGGCTGCCTCTGCAAGAGGCATTTAAAGCTCTTTCAAGGCGCATTAAAAAAATTACCTCTACAAGAACGGAGCGCAAATCGGGCGTAGAGGCGCGTTTTCTCTCCAATTATGCGTATTATCGAATGCGCGTTAAATAGCGAGTTTTATTTTGCTCCTGCCGTTAAAGCGCATTTTGACTATGTGAACATGTAATTCTCCGCATAAACTACTTGTAAAGCGCATTTGAAACAACCGGTAAGGTCACCTGTTGAGTGCTCAATTACCTCCTGCATACAAGCATTTACGATAAAGCGCTTCCGAGAAGATGCGCATAATCGGAGGAACAGGTGTCAAACGGAATCCATCTAGAGGGGGCCTTAGAGTACTCCGTCCCGTACCTCTGCGCAGTGGGCTCACGTGGTTAACGGAAGGACTTGCCCTTCTGGTAAAGGGTGGCCCTGGAGAGTTGGTGGTGTTTATCACCCTGTCCTCTTTGTAAAAGGACAAAGCTACAGGGGTGCAGTGCTCAGACCTAAAGCAGAGGTGCAGAACCGGGGACCAAAACTGGCCCACCTAGAGTCTCAGTCTGGCCCTCTGGGTTTTCCCAGAAGGCTACACGCCTTTTTCTTGGCTGCCCCTTGTTTGGTGGTTTCCCAGCTTTTGTGCAAGTTGATCCCCCCTTGTAAAATATCCTGGAATTCTTGGCCTTGGTCTATTTTGCCTTTGACACACACACACACACACACACACACACACACACCTGCCCGCCCCATGACCACTGGAATGCCAATAATAATAATAATAATAATAATAATAATAATAATAATATATTTATTTATTTATTTCCCGCCTCTCCCTCCGGATCGAGGCGGGGAACAACAATAAATATAAACACAAGAACCACAAAAAAGATAAAACATTAAAACAAATAAAAGGTAATACATCATTGAAAACATCTTAAAATTCAACTGGGTAGGCCTGCCCGAAGAGATCACTCCCTTGCCCACTCCCAAGAGCTTCTCTGAAATGGACTTTAGCTGTTGGGGTGAAACAGTTTCAACACCCCTGCTCTAAAGAAGTTATTTAAAGAAAAAAGCCCAAATCAAAAATAAAACCTTTTATTTAAAAAAACCAAAAAACCAAAAGCAAGCTCAAGCTGAGCGGTAGCAGAGAGGCAGCGTTACGTGTCTATAGTGATGACATAGGCACTATCCAGTATTTCATTATTTATTTAAAGTAGTTTTAACCCGCTTAAATATAAGCAGTAAAACAAGACAGTCCCTTCCTGCAGGCTTACAATCTAAACAGACACAACACACAAGGAAAAAGGAACGGGGAGGGCAGAGGAGTGGAAATTGAATCGTTCAGCAGGGCTGGTGGATTGTCCTGCTTCCCTTCTCATCTCCCTCTCCACAGCCTGCCTGCATGGCTGGTGGTGGTGACAGCTGAAGGACTCCTAGCTGAGCAGAGAAGAGAAGAGGAAGCTGCCCCAGCTGGTCTAGAAGGTACATAAGGAAGAGAGCTCCCAGAGAGAGAGAGAGAGCAGGGCGAGCAAACAGGAGTGGGGAGGGGGGTTAGTGGAAGAGGAGACCAAGGCAAAGAGGAGAGAGGCCTCAAGTAAATCCAGGAGGCTGCCTATTCAAAGTGGCATCTATACCTATAAAATAGCATATGCAAATTGCTGCCCTCTTTTCTGGTGATACATTTCCTCTTTTCTGGTGGCCAACCTTGGTATGTCTTCTTCTTTCTCCTCCTTACCTACTTTCTGTGGCTGTTGCAGAGAGCATAGATGAGACCAGAACTTAGGATGACCATATGGAAAGGATGACAGGGCTCCTGTATCTTTAACAGTTGTACAGAAAAGGAAATTTCAGCAGGTATCATTTGCACGCCTGCAGCACCTGGTGAAATCCCCTCTTCATCACAACAGTTAAGGCTGCAGGATTCCTGGCCTGTTGACCAGATACAAAAGAGGGCAGGGCTCCTGCAGCTTTAACTGTTGTGACGAAGAGGGAATTTCACTAGGTGCTGCATGCATACAAATGACATCTGCTGAAGTTCCCCTTCCAATACAACTGTTAAAGATACAGGAGCCCTATCCTCCTTTTCATATGGTCACCCTACCAGAACTGGGAAGCATTTTGTAAATGGGAACATGCATCAGATATGATTAAGAGTGGGATGATTCATAGGAGTAACGTGTTGGAAGCCTGCTAAATATCAGAGTCCCTTTTGACATGGAGAAGTTTGGAAGAAGAGAATGATGCCAGGGGAGGGAGGGAGGTCAGGCATGCTTATCTAGGCTTGTTCTTGGGACAAAGGCAGAGGGTTGTGCGGCAGCTGTTCTCCAAGTTGGAGAGGAAAGACTGAATGGATGGAGTAGTGATTGATCCAGCTGTTAGGACTGGAAGGGGTCTCACCCTTTCTGATGGACAGAGGAGGGTCGTCGTCATAACCTGTGCCTGTAATGCCCGAGTTCTTCCATTGTGCACAGAGCAGACCCAGATTCTATTGTTCATAAGTTACCAAATATTTAATTTTGGAGAAGAGGCTCCTGGGTAGATCCCACTGAAGTTCAAAGGGGCTTGCACTGTGGAAAATCCAGGTGGATTGGAACCAACTTGGCATAATGAGAGAAATAATGGTGTTCAATGGTTCAGATTATTTATTTATGGCAGCCCTCCAAAACCTGACGCCTTCCATGTGTGTTGGTCTGCAATTCCCATAATGCCCTGGCCAGCAGAGATGGCCAGAGCATTATGGGAATTGTAGTCCAACACATCCAGAGGGCATCAGGATGAGGAGGGCTAATATATGGGTTACATTTTTGCTTTGCAGTAGGGCGTGAAGGTGAGTTTTGGAACTGATGCATGTGGCATTATTATATCTATCGTGTGCCACAAGGGAGGCCCAGTATATTGTAAGAATCTCAGGGGGCATCAATGTTGTGATTTATTAACCATGATACAATCATAGAATAGTAGAATTGGAAGGGGCCTATAAGGCCATCAAGTCCAACCCCCTGCTCAATGCAGGAATCCACCTTAAAGAATCCCTGACTGATGACTGTCCAGCTGCCTCTTGAAGGCCTCTAGCGTGGGAGAGCCCACGCCCTCCCTAGGTCATTGATTCCATTGTCGTACTGCTCGAGCAGTCAGGACGTTTTTCCTGATGTCCAGCCGGAATCTGGCTTCCTGTCACTTGAGCCCATTATTCCGTGTTCTGCACTCTGGGATGATCGAGAAGAGATCCTGGCCCTCCTCTGTGTGACAACCTTTCAAGTATTTGAAGGGATATACCTAAAAGGCTGGCTAGAAATCAATTAAACAATAACATTGAGGTACATCCCAGGATCCTCTTCCCCTTTGCAAGGGTTTCTCTTGGGAGCAACTCTCAGATTATGCCATAGAGCCGGGATTATCTCAGCCCAGCCCTGTTTTTGGCTGATGCTATCAACTTTCCTGTCAGACTTTTCCGGGCATCTAGTGTGTCCCTCCTCAGCCCTCTGCTTCTTTCTGAATGGCTACCATTCACCCTTCAGCGACCCCTTCCTTGCAGTGTCACCTCTGGTAATTTATGTCCCTCCCCATCAATTTAACAAGTATTCTCTTTCTTAGCGCACTTCCTATAGAAAGGATAAAAGGTAGTGGGAAAGGGAAAGGGCGTGCTAGGTATTGAGTGATGGAGAATGCTGACCATCCTGGATGAATTTTGGGATTGCCCGGAAATAGATCGCCCCTAGTTTTTTGAACATGCGCTAGCAGGAATGCTGACCAATAGTTGACCCTCACCCTTTGCGGGTGAGTCTCTGAGTTTTTGGACATTCCCAATCTTTGTCTGGGGTTGATGGCAGTCACCTGCAAATGCTGACAGTCGCTATATTTTGGATGTTTGTTTTAATGGGTATCTAGTGCTGCCATAGACCACGGACCTGATGAAGTAGACCCCTGACTTCAGAAGGGTCGCTACTACAATAGGTTAGGCCGGCTGATATGGACAGTGCTGGGAATAATCAAAATGTACGTCATGGTAAGAAAAAGCTGCATAAATTACACAAACCAAGTCCGTTTTGCATATGTGGATGTGCAGAATTTACTTTGTCTCTGCTTTCCTTGGGGAGGGGCAAAGACCCCCTCTAGATAGATTGTTTGACGCCTGGTTAGTCGATTATGCGCATAATCGCAGAAGCGCTTTATCGTAAATGCTTGTACGCAAGAGGTAATTGAGCGCACAACTGGTGGCCTTACCGGTTGTTTGAAATGCGCTTTACAAGTAGTTAATGCGGAGAATCGCTTGTTTACATAGGCAAAATGTGCTTTAACGGCCGGAGGAAAATAAAACTCGCTATTTAATGCGCAGATCACAGAAGCTCCACTCCTTGGCCACTGGTAACAGTGGTATAGCTAGGTATGTTTAGATCTTAGACTTAAGTGCCTTATTGTGGCCTCCTTTAGACAACTATGGCTGCATTCGGACGACACATTAAGCAGCGGGAGGGTGGGGGAACAATCGTCAGTTGTATTGACTATTGTGCCGTCCAAATGCTGCCATAGTCAACTCAGTGCTGATCCTAATCCACACCACGGTCTATTATTTATTACCATGTTGTGTGGGGAGTACCCCCTAGATGAACAGCTGTAAAGCTGATTATTACCCCACCATTGACTATCGTGTTGTCTGAATTCAGCCTATGTGTATTACTTCCGTTGTGAAGCATACAGCTAACATTTCTCTTGCTCCTCCACTCCATCACTCCATGCTTTACAACTGCTTCTACATTCCTCATATGTTAGAAGAAGAACAACAAAACTACTTGCCTGGCTAAAACATTATTCTGAACATGTGCGCCTTGTATTTTAAACTCACTTAAATCATAGCACTAGCATGACTACAGGGAAATAATGGAGTTTGCTTCTAATACCATGATGCCTTCATCACCTGCTGCTCTCTGGGTGATCATATGGGGGGGGGGGGATTTGGCCCCAAGGTTTAGCCCTAGCAGGACCATTGACTGCCAGTCCTTCTGGCCTCTGAGATTTTTCATCATTTTTACAAGCCTATCAACACAGTCATAAGGGCTTTTAAAAAATAAAGCTGAGTTCCCTGCATGCTGAATTCTGCTTTCGTTATCAAATGCTGTGCTTAAGCAGGATTGCAGATTGCTGCTTGATGTGAAAAATAAGGTGGCACACACACATGCCATTCCATGTACAAAAGCTGAGGGGACGGGCAGTTGAATCTTTTCTCAATGCTGGCAATGGGACAACAGGCTAGCTTTGGAGGTGCAGGGTAGACTGCAAAGCCCACACCTCTGACACATTGCTGCCATCTCCCAGCATCTGTTGCCTGTTGCGCCAGCCTCACTCTGCCTAATGGTAGGGCCAGCTCTGATCGCTGAAGCCCCCCAGAATTAGATTTTAAGGTGCCAAAGGAATCTTTTTCCTATTTGTTCCTATGGACTAACACGGTATGAAAAACTGACCGTTTTTCAAAATAGCATTTACAGGAAATCAATGGGGCACGAAGTTCACAATTTGGCATGCTGTTGTTCACCCCACTTTAAGGAAATTTACCAGCAAATACACAATAGCTGGCTTGAGGTGGTTGTGTCAAACTGCTCACATATTCATTTCACCATGAACACCTTTTGACCAAGGTGAAAAGCCCAGGGATTTCAGTCCAAGTGCGCCCAGCCTGTCCAAGTCGGCCCTTTCTCAAAAGGTTTCAGAGGGCCCAGAATTGCTGAAAGCCACCCACAGGAGAGCGGGTAGGAGCCTATCCCATTTCCTCTGCCAGCTGCATAGGACTGTAAAGAGCCCCAGACTAGTTATGGGGCGTTTGCCTCCAGTTCTCCCATGTATGAACTAGAGAGCAGCAGACATCTGGTTGGGGAGGGGGTGAGGAAGAGGCAGCCAAGGAATTTGGTTTGGGAAAGACGTATCTGGAAGAGACTCCCTAGATTTTTTTGGCCTCTGTGGCTGGATGTAAATGCAAGACAGGCTTCTTGCAAGAGGAAGAGAAGGGGCCCAGGTTTTCGCTGGACCTTCTTTGGGCAGCCAAGACAGTGAAGCAGTAGAAGCAGAAAGCGTGAGACACTGGTGGAGGTATCCATAGATTCTAACAAAACTCCATTTTAAAACATAAGTACAATTTCACACTAACCGCTTGTCTTCCTCCCCCCCTTTAAAAAAATAAAAAACATTACTAAGCCATACAGAGGAATCAGAGACATGTGTAGCTTCTTACCCATGTCTTGTGAAAGAGAGCGCTCTTGTGAACAAGCTACACAATCCTTTGACACAACCGGTGTTTTTTTTTTATGCAGCCTCTTCTGCCCCGAGGCACTGGGTAAGGTTTTCCCCCAGCCCCTCTTTCTACTCCTTGCTTTCTCCAGCTTTTTCTGTCTATCACCACCACCACCACCACCACCTGTTCCTTCCTTGACTTCCTGCTTCTCAATCCACTATCATCTTTGCCTCCCCCTTACCCAGACTTGCTTCCCTTGTTGGAGACTTCCTGCCAGGAGGATGCAGGTCTCCAGTGCTTATGCCGTAGGTCAACCTTCCCCAACCTGGCACTACAGTTCCCATCCTCCCCAGCCAGTAGGACCATTGGACCATGGCTCCCATTATCCCCAGCCAACAGGGTTGTGTGGGCATGGGATGATGAAGAATGAAGTCTGACGCATCTTGGGGAAGGCTGATCTAGTGAAGTTCTTCTCCAAGGTAAGTATTCACTTCCTTCTTGGAAGCTGTTCATCAACTTTCCATGGTTAACACCTTCCCCCCTCAGCAGTTAGAATACCCATGAACATTCCATAGTTATTGCTGTAACTTAGACAATGGCTGACCCATAGGCAATAATACATTTTTGCCTATACGACATGCTCCTCTTTATAGCACTGTTTTGGGTTTGGTCTTGTCACAGTGACGGTGGACTTTTTCCTCTCCAAGTCAGAACAAAGCTTCCCAAGAGCTGCTCCATCCATCCCTTAACACCAGCTGTAGCTTGCCTCATTTTAAAGCACAAGCCAAGAGCAAGCGATCTGTTTTATCTTTGTCCAGTGGAGAAGCTGTGTGGGCATCTCTCTAAGGACCCCCTCTTGGTGGATTTGCTGGCCCTCAGTCTGTGCTTTGTGGCTTCCAATTCCTTCCACACGTGTATTTCTCTGTCTCGATTTGTCTCGCCCTGGCTGCAATTATCGTCTCTTCTTTTGTCCGTGCCTTTCTTCCATGCTAAAAATTCCTCCTCCCCCTTTCCTCCAGTTCTGTTTGCCTCCCTCCTACACTTTCCAGGCCAAGTTCCAAGATGGGTGGCGTGACGTCACCTCATACCCTGCTACCATTGCCAGTCCATTCTTTAGAGAAACGGGCAGGGCTGTTTCCACAGTTCTGTTTTCAAAGCGCAAAGTGAGCAGCTTGCATTAAATGAGGGGTGATATTCTTTTGCAAGCTTGGATTCATTTGCAAGCAGCTAGGAACATGGGATGCGGCCTTGGACGGTGTCAGACCATCAGGCTGAGCATCGTCTACACCACAAGTGGGCAAATTGTGGCCTTCCAGATGTTATTGGGCTGAACTCCCATCATCCTTTAGCACTGGTTTTGCAGGCTTAGGCTGATGGGAATTGTAATTCAATAATATCTGAAGAGCCAGAGTCATCGCCCATCTCTTCTCTACACTGGCCAGCAGCCTTTCCAGAGTTTCAACCCTACCTGGAAATGACGTGGATTGAACCTGGGACTAGCTGTGGTCCAACCTTATTAGCCTTCTGGCTTCTAGTCCGATGAGAAGGAGAAGGAGGCAGCTGGACAGCCATCTGTCAGGGATGCTTTAAAGTGGATTCCTGCACTGATCAGGGGGTTGGACTCAATGGCCTTGTAGGCCCCTTCCAACTTTACTATTCTATGATTCTATGATGTGTGTGTGTGTGTGTGTGTGTGTGTGTGTGAGAGAGAGAGAGAGAGAGAGAGAGAGAGAGAGAGAATGTTTTAAATCAAAAATGCCTCTTTGGCCCTCCACTGAATTTTCATGCCTGTTATATGTGTGTAGAAAGTTTTTATAGGTAAAGAGCAGTAGAAATGTATGTGTATTTTGTTTTTAAAGATTTTATTAATTTCCCAAAATAAAATTAAAGAAACCTAACAGTAAAATGGGGGAAATGCATAAAAAGAAACATATTGGATTTAAATCTAATTATTGACAGAGGGAAATACATTTAACGTGTATATATATATATATATATATATATATTTCATTTACCTTACAAACCAAGATATAAGTGGAATCCATAGGCTGCTTGGAGGTTTTCTTTATAACCCGACCATAACATATTATATTTAGACTCTTTTCCATAGTCTGAGGAAAGGCTTTGACAAATACTGCTGTGTATGTCCCTGATTAGTATATAAAATTAATTCCTGCCATATTGTATACAAGTCAGATGTTTTGACTTTGCTTTCAGCTAGTTTCAGTTGGTATGTCAATTTTTCCGCCATGGCTATTTGCCACAGTTCCGCATACCAAGATTTCAGTGTTAGATGTTCTGCAGTTTTCCAACTTTTAGTTGTGTATGTGTGTGTTTTTAAGTTATCAGAACATGGATCAAATACTCCCTTGCTGCAACAGCTTCACTGGCTTCTGGTCTGTTCCAGGCACAATTCATTGTAAGCTGGTCTATTGCTGAAAGGGTTTTTATTTAGTTGGTGCTGTTTATTTATTTTATTGATGTGTTTTTAATTGTGTTTTAATGCATTTGTTTTAATGTTATGTTTTAATTAAGAATTTGACTGGATTTTATAGTGAGCTGTCTCGAGTGCCATTTTTTGGCAGAAAGGCGAGATATAAATTAATGACTAAATTATTATTTTGAAATGTGGTTTAGGGGTGACACAGAGGCAGCAATAAAGAAAGCTTTAGGGCTGCTTACCTCAACCCAACTAGCCAAGAGTCCATCAACATGACCATCAATCACCTTCTGTGAGGGAAAAATAAAAAGGCTAATTTCCCTTGGTAGCCTGTATCCAGAACAAACTAGGGCTGTGCAGGGAACCCCCAATCTGATCTGGATCCCGATCTGGGAGGCCCAGATCAGGCCCGATCCAATCTGCCTCGGATCTGGAGCCGGATCTGCTCTGGGTCTGTGCAGAGCCCTCCCTCCCGCTCCCTCCCTTCCTCCCTCCCCACAATCGCCCTGCTTACCTGCTGCCTCCTCCGCCATCGTCCTGCCATCGTCTTCCGTCCTCGCTGTGAGCCGCCGCATATCCTGGTCGTGACGGGTGATGACGTCCACAACCAGCAAATGCGACGCTCAATTAGAATGCCGCATTTGCTGGTCGCAGCGGGTGACATCATCACCCGGCGCAAGCGGGAAAGCAGCCGACCGACATCGAGGATGGAAGACGACGGCAGGACGATGGCGGAGGAGGCAGCAGGTAAGCAGGGTGATTGGGGAGAGGGAGGGAGTGGGAGGGAGGGAGGGCTCTGCACGGACCCAGAGGGGATCCGGCTTGTGGATCCGATCTGGCCCGATCCGGTTCAGATCCAACCCAGATTTGGCCGGATCAGCCCAATCTGGATTCAGGATCCGGCTCTGGATCTGTGCACAGCCCTAGCACAAACTGCTTGTCCTTCAATACTCTCCGTGGCCTCCCCACCCCACCCCCATTTTATATCTCTCCCCTCATATCTCAATATATCTCTTCTTGAGATCTTTCTTTGTCCAGTTCCACCATCCTCAGCCATCCTGAAATCTCCTAATCCCTCAAACCACTCCATTTTTTTCTCCCTTGCTGCTTGGAACTCTGTCCCAGAGCATCCGTGTGGTGTCATTTCTCTTACTACTTCCTTCAAATCCCTCCACACAAAAAAAAACACTTTTTCTTTGAAGACTTTGGTACAACCCCTTAGTCCTCGACCCTTATTGAAACTAAATCTTTCTATGCACAACTGATCAGGACATACATGCTTCCCCAGTTTCCCCTCACCTCCATCTACTTTCCCTCCCTCTGTAGTCTCTCCCCATGTCAAATTAGAGATTGTAAGATCCTTGGGATGCCTGGTGCTATAGAAATAAATAAATGATGCAGATGCCTGGTGCTATAGAAATAAATAAATAAATTTGGGGTGGGGGAAAGCCCGTCCCCTCCTTCAAGCATTGAGCTCAATGGCTGTGGCTCAGACTCTTGCCTGCAGCCATTTTTATTCTCCCACAGATGTGAATGGGAGCCATTGATTTGCGTGGGAGAAGGAAAAGGAGCAGAAATAAAAGATGTTGTTATCATGAGGGCAGAAGTGGATCTTTCCCTCAACCAAACCAGTTCTCTACAACAAAGATCACCAGTTTCATGAGATAGTGAGCTAGAAATGAACCGGAATCATGTGGAGGACATATTATTTATGTGTTTGTTTGTGTGTTGCATTTCGATGCCGCCCAATAGCTGAAGCTCTCTGAGTGGTTCACAAAAGTTAAAACCATCAGACACGAATCAAAGTATAAAACAAACAACAGTATAAAAACACAATATAAAAGCACAAACGGTAAAAGCAAGCATCAATGCAGTGATTTATACAGATTTAAAACAGCAAGGTTAAAAGACTAATATGATAAACTGTTAAAATGCTTGGAGAATAAGAAGGACTTCACCTGGCGTCGAAAAGAGTATAATGTAGGTGCCAGGCGAGCCTCTCTAGGGAGCTTATTCCACAGCTGGGGTGCCACAGCAGAGAAGGCCCTCCTCCTGGTAGCCACCTGCCTCACTTCCTTTGACAGGAGCTCATGGAGAAGAACCCCTGAGGATGTTCTTAGGGTCCAGGCAGGCGCATATAGTCAGGGCAGATGTAGAGCAGCAACATGTACTTGATCTTAGGGTCTGGGCAGACATAGAGCAGCAGTGTGTATTTGTGCTAGGAAAGGAGGGCATGCCTACAAATCCCACTCTTATATGTTGGCCAAAAGACTTGAGCTATGAATCAGGAAGTTGCTGGTTCAAATCTCACCTCTGCCATGAACACACAACAGCAGCCTTAGGCAAGCCACTCAGTCTCAGTACCCCCATCTAATATATGGGGGATAATAATACTGACTCACCTTAATTGGTTGTTTGTAAGGATTATAATTAGGTAATGCCTATGAACTTTATCTGAACACTTGAAAGTGCTTTACGAATTTTCAGTATTATTTTGTTTTCCTTGCATAACTCTCCATCCTCTCAACAATCATTGTGGAAGGGAATAGCAAAAAACATATAAAGCTATGGCTGCAAAATGGCAGCCGTGCTTAAATGTTCAGTTTCCGTTGGTTTTAGTGGGGTGGGGTGGGGGACGCTGCAGGAGATGTTTCCTCCATAGAGGTTGGATTTGTGAAAAGTTTCCCTATCATTTTCATAGTAGTAGTAGTAGAAATGACTCTTGATGAAAGGCTACAACTGAGAATTGCCAGTGTCCTAAGCCTCAGTTTCCCTTTGTTTTTTTATTTAGGCCGCTGCCTCCTCTGGTTTCCATGGTAACACCTGACTCAACTAAAGCGGGCGCGAGCGGTCCCTTTCAGCAAGGAGGCACCAAGGAAATTCCCTCTGCATGGGCTGCCATCTCTAGCGCCTTTGAACCTCCTGCTCCCACCTGCCTGGTGCCGACTGAGGCGATTTCTGGAGAGGAACGGCTCCGTCATGCTTTGGCTCTGCATGTACGGAGTCAGCTGAAGGATCCCTTGTGACAAAAAGAAAGCCCGCTCTCATTGAGGTGCGGGGTGTATACATGGCAATTTTGTCTCCCTCGGCGTGGGCCTGTTGAGAGGGGAGTTCTCTATTCTTTGAGGCCTTGACCCAGACGCGAAATGAGTCAGAGTGCCAGTTCCCGCTTGGCTGATTCACCTCCGCTCTCCAAGAGCAGCCTCCTCAATATCCTAGGCAGCCCGCAGCCAGAGAGGATGAGCCTGCCTGACTCCATGCCCCCCACCCCAAAGAGCGGCACCCCCTCCCCTGGGCCGCCACAGCTCCCCTTGCTGAACGCCGGTTGCCTGGACAGCGACTGGGAGGGCCGAGAGGAGCTACGGCTGCGCGAACTGGAGGAGGCCCGGGCCCGGGCGGCCCAGATGGAGAAGACGATGCGCTGGTGGTCCGACTGCACCGCCAACTGGCGGGAGAAATGGAGCAAGGTGCGTGCCGAGCGCAACAAGGCCCGGGAGGAAGTGCGCCAGCTGCGCCAGAAGCTGGAGACCCTGACCAAGGAGTTGACCAGCCTGAAGCGGGAGAGGCAGGAGGTGCTGAACAAGAACGAACACCTGGGCAAGGAGGTGGCGCGGCTGAAGGAGGAGGGCGAGGGGGAGAAGGAGAAGGAGCTTGACAACCGCATCGCCTCTGAGAAGGAGAGCGAGGCCTCCACGGAGCAGGAGCCCGTGCGAGATGTCGGCTCTGAGAAGCTGCCAAGAAACAAGGTAAGCAGGGGACAGGTGTCTCTCCTCCTCACACGAAGGGCTCTTGTATGCTCTGTGCTCAAATGTTATGAAAAACCCTCCCATCATCTGCACCACGCAAAACGCAAACCTGCAACGGACAGGTTATGCAAAGAAAGTCAAGCAGTGTGTGTGTGTGTTTGCTTGTTTGCATCATTTCCATCTGCTTCTGTTAGCTATGGGAAGAGACCTGGAGCTAAGCAGAACCCAGTAGCAAAAATCCCTGATTAAGAGAAGCTTATCGTTCTCCAGTTTCCTCAAGCATTGTCCTCAATCATAAGGACTAGGAACTTAGGAGTGGGAAGAGGTTTAGCTGGAAGCTGGGATTTGGAGAATGCCAAATTACGCACTGAGTTGGCGCAATCACGTGCATAATCTACACAGTGTCCTTGTCCTTTAACTAGATGCAGTGGCAATTCTGTCTAGAGTAGCACATAACGTTTCTATAGGATGAATTTGATTCCTTTTTATTTCAGAACATGGAAGAGCCCCCAGAAAAGAGATGTCTCGTCTCAGACATTTTTCTATAGCAGTTGGGTCTGCCAGCTTTGCTAGAACCATGAGAGGAATTACTAGGGCTGGAATGTGGCCGCCTACAGATACCTTCAAGCTCCCTGACCTGCCTGTATTTTATTTCATTTTATTTCTTAAAAGCTTTTGTAATTAAAACAAATTAACTGGGAGGCTGGCCTGCTACGGAGCCAAGCGCTGCCCTCCAATGCCATGTTTATTTGAGTTCAAAAGAGTGGTTTTGTGTTTTGGAGCTCAGCTCCCCTCCTCTCTCTGCCTTGTACTTAGCTGCTTGGGCGAGTTACTTTTCTTTTAGTTTCACCAGTTTGGCTTCTGGGAAATGGGTGTTTTATGACCAGCCATACTCACCAGCCATTTTATGGGTGGGCAGGTCCCCAGCCATGGCAGCCATTTTTGTGAGAGCACCCACGTTACTCCCTCAGAATTCCAAATGTGCCCAATGGCCCAAAGAAGTTGCGGGGAGGGGGGTTTCTGTTCTAGGGGTTTCCCAGGAATCTGAGCAACCTGTTTGCCCAACCAAAATGTGCTCGATGGTAGGACATCTCAAGGAACTGACAACGAGAGCTGCGGTAAGGTTCTTCCTCCTCCACCCCTATCAAAAGAGCACTGGATTAGAGGGTCCTCTCACGTACAGGCTTGACCTCCCCTCTTTCAGTGGTCTTGCTCCTGCATTTCCCAAAACACCCTGAAATGCAGAAATTGATCAGGCAAAGCTCTGTGCCAGGAATCGTTTCAGCTAATAATTTCTGCAAGTTAAAAGCCCCGGAGCAGGTGTCATCCAAAAATCCTCCTGGGGCTGGCCATGATATCTGGCATCAGTAGTTTAGGCTTTCGATTTGCTTCCTCTTATTTGGCAATCAGCAAGACATACCAACTTCCGACATTCAAACATTATTCCTGTTCGGTGTCTTGGTTTAGTGCAGAAAAGGGCAACTATAATGATCAAGGGGCTGGAGCAGCTACCCTAACGGAACGTTACAACAGCTGTGATTGTTTAGCTTGGAAAAACAAGGGAGACATGACAGAGGTGTACAAAATTATGTATGGTGTGGAGAATGTGGATAAGGAAGAGACATTTTTCTCCCTCTCCCATATTACTAGAACCTGGAATCATCCCATAAAGCTGGTTGGTGGGAGATTCAGGACAGATCAAAGGAAGGACTTCTTCACACAGCGCATAGTTAAACTATGGAATTTGCTACCACAAGATGTAGTGATGGCCACCAATTTGGGTGGCTTGAAAAGGGAGGTGGCTAAATTCCTGGAGGAAAAGGCTATCAGTGGCTACCAGTCCTGATGGCTATGTGCTACCTCCAGTATCACAGGCAGTATTCCTATGTACAACAGTTGCTGGGGAACATGGGTGGGAGGGTGCTGTTGCACCATCTCCTGCTTGTGGGTCCCTGGTCGACAGCTGGTTGGTCACTATGTGAACAGAGTGCTGGACTAGATGAACCCTCGGTCTGATCCAGCATCAGGGCTCTTCTGATGTTCCTTATTGAGATAAAGCAGGCAAACCAAATCATTGTTTTTAATTGTACACATTTCTTTGGGGGTTCTAAAAAAAAAAGGTGCCTCTTCACTGAAGCCCAAAGAACTTGGACTCCCGTCTCACTTTTATTTGTTGCATCTGAAATAACAGCAACCCTCCGGATGCCGTGACTTGGCACTGTTGTGTTTTTTTAAGCTGCAAATATTTGGGGGAGAGCGCTGAGGCTGTTACAAAGCAACTGAAATGCATTCAGCATAGATTGTTCCTGGGAGGAGCGGAATGCAAAATAACGAGACGTTTTGCTGTGAGAAAGTGCAGGCCGGGGTTTTCAGACTCCCATTAAGAGCCAGCTGGTATGCATCAAAAGAAAATTGCTTGGGCTCAAAAGACGAGGCTGATGGAAACTGATTGTTGGGATGATAATTTTTACGTTTACAGAATATAGACAGCGAAGCATTCATTGTCCTCCAAGTAGTTACAGTTTGCTAAACTCCTCCCTGCTGTCCATGCTCTGGGATGATTAAATTGCTCCACTGTGCCTTGGCTGTACCGCCTTTGGCTAGTCGGATCCAAGCCAATTATAGCTATTTGGGCAGCGCGCTGCAACAGTGCTAATGGCCAATTCATTCACCTTCACCTTCTGTTATATTTATACTAAAAACTGTCAGTTGATGATTTGGTGGGTTCAATTGAATCGGTGGCCCAATTCAAGGGATCCTCCAAACCATGGTGCAGAAGATCAAGAATGGGGCACGTATTGGAACACTCCCTTGGCAAACACTCACCTCATCTTCTTTCTCTTGCACGGCTTCTCTTTCAGTTTTCTCTTAAACGCAAATCATAGTTTGCCACATCTGTGCTGGCAGTGGTGGGTCTGTGCTTCCCCTGCAAACCAGCACTGGAAACCATGGTTTGAAGTAAAATTCCAATTGGGAGAGTAAGTGCAAACCATAGTTTGCTGATTCAGCTGCCATAAAAAGTATGGTTTGTAATAAAGTAAAAATGGAATTGTGCAAGGGAGGAGGGAGCATGGGAGCCTATCGTTTGCTTCTGATCTTCTGAAGTATGTTTCAGGGGATTATCCCTTCCCAACAATAGCACAGAACCCCACCTGGCTCTAGACCAGGAATGTCATCGCCGGAAAATCCGAAACAGTTAAAGGTGCAGGCACTATACTAGAGTGGCCATATACAAAAGAAGGCAGGGCCCCTGCAACTTTAACCGTTGTGAGGAAGAGGGAATTTCACCAGGAACTCATTGCATACAAATGACACTGGCTGAAATTCCCTTTTCTCTACAACTGTTAAAGTTACAGGAGCCCTGACCTGGATTTTATCTGGTCAGCCTACCTTAAGGAAGGCAGACATGGGAGTCAAGGCCTGCTCTTTGATCTTCACCTGTTCAGGAAGGAAGGACCTAGCACTCTCCAGGTGTAGTCACAATTGGGGGCACAAAGCCAGGCACCTGCTTTAGATGGACATCAGGAAAAACTTCCTGACTGTTAAAGCAGTGCAACAATGGAACCAATGATATAGGGAGGTTGTGGGCTCTCCCATACTAGAGGCCTTCAAGAGGCAGCTGGACTGTCACCTGTCAGGGATGCTTTAAGGTAGATTCCTGCATTGAGTAGGGGGTTGGACTCGATGGCCTTATAGGCCCCTTCCAACTCTACTATTCTATGATTCTATGTCAGATGTGGGGTACTTTTAAGGGCAGGAGAGTAGGGTGTTCTTCCTTTTGCCTCTATTGAAACACATTTTGCAAATTCAGGAAATTGCAAAACCCTGCAAAACCTGTTCATCGGAAGTGAATGTGGGATGAAGCTACCTCAACTGCCTTCAATTTTGGGGGGCGGGGGGCGGGGGGCGGGGATCCTGTTTTTCTGTCTCAAGCCTTAATTTCAACAATGAGTGCCTCTAATTATCACCAGTTGAAATCTCATCACTGTGCTCCAGGTGGTCTTGACATACCTGATTAATTCTTCTAGGATGGTATGAGCAATGACATCGGTAGCATTTGGTTACGCATGGATTGGGGCCATAAAAACTGTAGCATGGGGTGCTTCCAGACAGAGGGATCCTAGCAGAGATGGTGTTGTGCAGCTATTCCATCTTTTCTCTCTTAATGCATTATCTGCAGTAAGACTGTAAAATTCTGCGAATGAGGCAGGATGATGGTGTATTAAACGCCTCATCTGGAAGCACCCTGGGAGACAGGGGCAGAATCCACTAGATAAATTTCTTCTGCACAAGCCCCATTGCAGTAAATTTCACAAGAGCACCACACTTATGAAAACCCCATTCATTGCATACAAGGCTCGTGCAAGAGTAAACCCTGGTGGATTGTGCCCATGTTAATTCAGAAGAAGATGATGCCATCCGCTTATGCCTGAAGCACCAGACTGTCTTGAGGTGGCCCTGGACACAATCCACAGGCACCTGACATGTTGGGCCTTTGCATATGCCACGCCTTTCCCTCTCCCACCCTTTGAATTGCTACAGCGATTTAAATAATTCTCACTGACGAGCTCCAATCAGATCAGATTTCTATACTGTCATTACGCCATCACAAAGCGAACATTACACAACAGAAAATAGTTATAAATACAAAAATATCATATTTATAAAAAGTTGCAGTTCAGCTTACATTTCTGGATCTCTAGCTAAAATCAGTAAACTTTACACAAACCTATATAAAATCACTCATGAATTTCAGAACTTTGAATTCCTGGGTGATTTTACATAAGTTAATATAGTTTTGTGTAAAGTTTACTGATCTCCCTGATAAGGCACAACGTTCTCCTTTAAGAATTTCCCCCTAACTCCAATTACTGTAAATGTGGGTGGGGAACATGTGGCCCTCCAGATGTTGTTGGACTGCCTCTCCCGTCAGACCTAGGCAGCACATCCAATAGCGAAGGATGATGGAAGAGGCAGTCCAAGAACATCAGGAGGACCAGAAAGTGCCCAAGCATGCAGTCTTGGCAGTAAATCTGCCTTGCCCACAGAGCAGATAAGTTGGTGTGCATCTCTCCATTGCACACTCAGGTCTGATTCACACAGTGGCGAGATGTGGGCTGTTCCTTGGAGGGTTTTGCAGCAGTCCTCTGCTTTGCTTAACCATGGCACCAGCTATCACTGCAGGACTTCCCAAAGTAGGGGAATCAACAGTAAGTGTACACAATCCGGACCAACCTCAATAGAATTGCAAAGTCCTGCGCATTTGTTGCCAAAATGTCTTGAAAGCCTGCCCTTCTTCTACGACTTTGCCATTTATAATCTCCCCTCCCAACTGCCTTATCCACAGTCACTGCAGGAGTTTGAGCTGATGGAGAACCTCTTGAAGAGCAAGCAAGAAGGGCCCGAGTGCTGGGACCAACGGAGCTCGGTCAGCGTGCGCTCGTCCTTCACCCGCCAGGAGAGGAACCGGTTGCTCTGGGAGGACGTCTCCGTCATCGAGGAAGATGCCACCAAGATTACTGCCCTGAAGCTGCGGCTGGACGAATCTCAAAAAGTGCTACTCAAGGAGCGGGAGTGAGTGTGGTGCCACCTGTGATACCACCACCTCTTGCTCATCCACCTGGTTTCTTCAGGACGGGCAGATCTCAAGCCTTTGCAGGAAAGCACGGCCCTCCAAAGCGTGGCCCCTCAGCCTTGCCTTTGTGTTGTTATCTCTTTCAGGGACAAGCTGTCCCTCAGCAAGAGCATCGAGAAGCTGGAAGGGGAGCTGAGCCAATGGAAGATCAAGTACGAGGAGCTCAACAAGAACAAGCAGGAAGTGCTGAAGCAGGTGAGCAACCTCCGTGCCTCTGAGCTGAAGGCTGGTTGGCTGTGCAGGAAATCCAAGAGGTGGTGGAATTGGACAGTTGTGGACCAGGAATCCTGGAGCGCAGCTCTTGAACTGGCCCATGGTGCCCCTGGGGATGTCAGCCCTGTCCAAGCCCGGGAGTTGGCCATTAGGCAGAGGCGTCCCCACACTGGCCAAGTTTT
This sequence comes from Anniella stebbinsi, assembly GCA_029215795.1. Lineage (NCBI taxonomy): Eukaryota > Metazoa > Chordata > Lepidosauria > Squamata > Anniellidae > Anniella > Anniella stebbinsi. Next base: position 30,651,808 of record JARDYH010000007.1, read on the forward strand.
TCCTCAACCTCATGCCCTTTACCTAGGGTGACCCTATGAAAAGGAGGACCGGGCTCCTGTATCTTTAACATTTGTATTGAAAGGGGAATTTCAGTAGGTATCCTTTGTATGCATGCATCACAACAGTTAAAGCTGCAGGAGCTATATTAGAGTAAGCAGATACAAAAGAGGGCAAGGCTCCTGAAGCTTTAACTGTTGTGAAGAAGAGGGAATTTCACCAGGTGCTGCACGCCTACAAATAACACCTGCTGACATTCCCATTTCAATACAAATATTAAAGATACAGGAGCCCTGTCCTCCTTTTCATAGGGTCACCCTACGTTTACTCCTTCTGCCCACACTGAGCCTCAGGCCCATAGGCCAAATCTTAGGGTGACCAGATAAAATCCAGGTCAGGGTTCATGTAACTTTAACCGTTGTAGAGAAAAGGGAATTTCAGCCAGTGTCATTTGTATGCAATTAGTTCCTGGTGAAATTCCCTCTTCATCACAACAGTTAAAGGTGCAGGCACTAAACTAGAATGACCATATACAAAAGAAGGCAGGGCCCCTGCAACTTTAACTGTTGTGATGAAGAGGGAATTTCACCAGGAACTAATTGCATACAAATGACACTGGCTGAAATTCCCTTTTCTCTACAACTGTTAAAGTTACATGAGCCCTGACCTGGATTTTATCTGGTCTGCCTACAAATCTGCCAAGTCTGGAGCCCCAATCAGGCCCTTCAGGGTTTCCAGATGACCACGCCTCCTTCCCTTGGCCCCACCCCTTCTCCCCTATTGGCAATTGTTGGCAGTTTTTGTGCAATTTTTCCCCAGACTGAAATGCCTCTCCTAAGGCTTAGTTACTGCGGTAAGATCTTTAAGCTAGAGTATGCTGGTCATTTGGGGTATTTTGGTCCTGCCCCTCTTGTCTTCAGCCCTGCCCACCACTGGAATGCAGCCTCCGAAAGCTCCTCTGAAGTAGAATTTGGCCCTCAGGCTGAAAGAAGATGACCACCGCTTCTGTTCGAAAGTACTGCCATTGATTTAGCCCAAGGGGTTTGGAGCTGCCTTATCATAACGTCCAGCTTCTTGTCTCTCTCTACAGCTGAACATTCTCAAGGAGATCCACCAGGATGAGCTGGGACGCATCTCTGAGGACCTGGAAGACGAACTGGGGGCGCGGTCAAGCATGGACAAGAAGTTGGCCGAGTTGCGTTCAGAGGTGAGGAAGAGAGCAAGGATGACCTGCAGACCCACAGGAGCACTTGTATGTGAGGGGGGGGGTGTCCTCTGCCTCATCCCATTCCTCGCCCAGTTGTTCCATTCCTATTTAATAACCACTGGGCCCCAACAGTTCATGTGTTGTTCTACGAGAGCCTTAAAACGTGTGCCGTTTGACTTTGGGGAGCTGGTGCAGAAGTGGAAGGGGCTTAGCGGGATAGGGCCCCTGCTTTGCATGCCGAAGATTCCAGATTCAATCCCCGGCATCTCCAGGTAGGGCTGGAAAAATTCCTGCCCAAAACTCTGGAGAACCATGGCTAGTCAGTGTTGACAAAACCAGGCTAGGTGGACCAAGGTCTGACTCCGTATAGGGCAGCTTCCTATGTCCCTAAGTGGTGTTTGTGAGCCGTGCTCTCGGGCTTGTGATCTAGTAGGATGACCGGCGTTAAACGCCTTTCGGTCCACGCCGTCGAGAAGGGATGTCAACGAGACGTTTTCCTGCCCCCGGGGGCAAAGCTGCATGACGGGGCCCATAGCTGAGGGGGTGGAGCACATACTCTGTAGGTGGAAGGTCCTGGGATCTCCTCTTGAGAGGTTTTTTGATTGGCGGGCTGGGAAAAGCTCCTGCCAACGATCTTGGCCTCAGCTGTCCAAGCCCAGTAGGCAGCACTGGGTGAGATGGACCCACGGCCAGTCGCCCTTCTTAAAAAACAGCTTCGTGGATTCATATTCCAATATTCCATATTCATATTCCCAGGACCCCTTGCAATTTCACAGAGTTGCAGGCTAGCATTCTCTGTGGCCTCCCTCTCGCACACCTCACACATGGCTTCATGGCTGCCCTTCAACCTTCCTCAACCTTTTGGTGTTGTGGCGGCTGGGGCTGATGGGTATTCAAGTCCAAAACATCTGGATGGCACCAGTTTGGGGAAAGCTGCTGCCATTGTTCAACTCACCTTCCCAAGTGATACTTGTTGGGTAACTCCAGCTTCAGGAACGGGTCTTTAGGTGATTAGTGTAAGACATCCCAGTTCCTTAGAGTCTTAGGTCCCCTCTACAAGGATTCGCTTTTGCGTCCGGTTATGCGATTATGCGCATAATCGCTGAAGCGCATTTACACCTAATACCTCTGCACGAGAGGCGGCGAGAGGCGGCAAAGCACATTAACGGATGACCAAAATGCGCTTTACAAGTAGTTAATGCGCATAAGCGCTTGTTCACATAGGCAAAATGCGCTTTAACGGCTGGAGCAAAATAAAACTCGTTATTTAATGCACATTTGATAATGCGCATAATCGGAGAGATAACGCGCCTCTACACCCGATTTGCGCTCCGTTCTTGTAGAGGTAAAAATTTTAAAGCGCCTTGAAAGAGCTTTAAACCTCTCCTGTAGAGGCAGCCTTAGAGAAGGAGTTTGGGCTAGATAATGCTTTACCCTTGCCGCTGCATATAGCTTTTGCTTTTTCATGCTGTATTAGTTCCATTTATATATTTAAAGTATTTTTGTCCTGCTCCTCAGCCCAAACGTCTCTTGGAGAGGCTTACAATCAGTTAAACAAGACAGTCCCTGCACACAGCTTTGCACAAAAAAACACAACACACAAGGAAAAAGGAATGGGGAGGGAAGAGGAAAAACATTAAGTCTTTCAACAGGGCTGATGGAGTGGCCCTGTTTCCCACTTTCACCCCACTCAGTATCAGAGGCATTAAGCCTGTATACACCAGTTGCTGGGAAACATGGGTGGGAAGGTGCAGTTGCACCATATCCTGTTTGTGGTTCCCTGGTCAGCAGCTGGTTGGCCCCTGTGTGAACAGAGTGCTGGACTAGATGGACCCTCAGTCTGATCCAGCAGGGCTCTTTTTATGTTTTTAGTACAGCCAGCTGGAATGGCTGCTAGTGGCGACAGTTGAGGGAGCAGGAGCCTTCATGGAAGAGGTCTAATTTTTTATTTTAATTCTTAAAGTTAATTTAATTTCTGTTCACATATTTATGTATTTTTAAACAATCCTCATTGTATTTTGAATTACATTTATACCTGAACTGTAAAGCTCTCTTTGAGGGTGGAAAGGCAGCAATAAAAGTTTTAAGAGATACATAAAATATTCAGTTCCAAACATTCCTTCCCTTTCTCACAATCTGAAAAGCCCAAGATTTTGACACATTAGCATAGCCTTCCCCAACCTTGTGCTTTCTAGACAGCTTGGGCTTCAACTTCTGTCAGCCCTTGTTCACGTGGCCAGTGGTTTCGAATGCTGGGAGCTGTTGTTCAAAACATCTGAAGGGCAGCAGGCCGGAGAAGGTTGCACTAGCGTAATACTCCTCCCACAAAAGACTCCAAGATATGCAAATAAAGAGGTGGTACTATGCAATGGACAGTGGCTCAATTCTTAATGACTTCCCTTTAATTCTGTGGGACAGAGTAAATGGCCTGTAATCCCAGACACAGTTGAAAAGTCACCCCAGACTCTGGGCTCACTAGAGATGCCGGACATCTCTACAGTGGAGGCTTCCTGGAGCACTTACATACGGCTGCCGTTCTCTCCTAGAGGATAATATGAAATGCTCAATTTAGGTGCAGTGTTGCATGATCGGAAGGATGACAGCAAGGCAGGCCCTGCTCCTGTCTGGGTGGCCCACCCAAAGCTGAGAGGGACACCATGAGAGCCAATGTGCCTCTTTGCACAGCTGTTGTATGACCCATCCGGTGGTATCTGCTTTATCAGCCCAGCCTCTCATAGAATCATAGAATAGTAGAGTTGGAAGGGGCCTATATGAGGCCATCGAGTCCAACCCCCTGCTCAATGCAGGAATCCACCTTAAAGCATCCCTGACAGATGGTTGTCCAGCTGCCTCTTGAAGGCCTCTAATGTGGGAGAGCCCACCACCTCCCTGGGTTATGGGTTCCATTGTTGTACTGCTCTAACAGTCAGGAAGTTTTTCCTGATGTCCAGCCAGAATCTGGCTTCCTGTAACTTGAGCCCATTATTCTGTGTCCTGCAATCTGGGTTGTACAAACCTTGCTAATAAAATAAATAAATAAATAAATAAATAAATAAATAAATGTCATACCAATTGGTTGCTTGTACCGCTGAGCTGGCCCCTTCCAGAAACCTCAACTCACCTACTGAATTCGCTCTCTTGACCCAGCCCGTTAGTGTCCCCTGCTTGGTCTTTTGGTGAAGTTGCCTAGCGCCTTTTCGGTAGCTGTTCCAATTCACCCCATCTCCCCCTTCTCCCAAAGATGGAGCGGCTCCAGGCCGAGAACGCAGCGGAATGGGGGAAGCGCGAGCGCCTGGAGACTGAGAAGCTGAACCTTGAGCGGGACAATAAGAAGCTCCGGGCTCAGATCGAGGACCTGGAGGACGTGCTGGCCCGGAAGAGGAGGCAAACAGCCAGCGCCCTCGACACCGATTTCAGGACCATCCAAGCCGAACTGTTTGAGAAGAACAAGGTGACTTATGTTTAGGTCAGGGACAGAGGGAAGGAGTCCCCTTGGGGTAGCAGCGCCATCCGCATACATCCAGCTCCAGGGGTTCCAGGGTGGGAGTGTTCACTGGTCAAACCTGGCCTTTGGACTCTGGAAGGAGCTAACCCCCACTCCTCCTTTATTCAACTATGAGTTCCTAAATATTCGACACAAGTGGACGCTGCAACAAAATGTTGCGGTGTGGAATGCTCCTGTTCAGTGTGCTAGCCAGCCATGCCCTCCCACAAGGCACTCCATTCCATTCCCTCTTCCCTTGCCTTCCCTGGGTTTTCTCTTTCCATCCTTCCAATTGGTCAACATTCTGTGGCTCCTCAGCACACTCAGAGCGTCATCAGATGAGAGGAAATCACGTTTCCTTACTGTTGCTTTCCTCCCCACTTCTGTCCCACGATACTGCCTCTTTCTTCACACCGGGGAAGAAAGAGGAAGTCAACAATGACCACGTGACCCATTCAGCGGGCGTTTTTATCATGCAGCTTTTCCTGCACACAGCAGGAAATGGTGTAACATTTCATTTTTTAAAAAAAGAAATTGGTTTTACCGGGTCTATTTTGTGATGGAACGGAGGCCAGAAGAAGCGGGAGACGCGCGGGAGGTGGACGTGTGAAAATCCGTGAGTGGGCAGTAACGAGCGTACGATAAAATGCTCGTCTGATGACGCTCTCACTATTGATCAGGTTGTTGTGGGCCCTGTTCCCCAGCACCACCACTTTTAGGGAGGGCTTTCCTAACTAATTTTGGAATTCTGCAACCTTGAGGTTCCCCCACGCCTACTAATACCTCCTCCTTCTACATGGATGGTGCCGTTTGGGCTGCACACTTGAATGAGTTTGCTATTGGTACTATACAGGACAGGGGTAGAAAACTTGTGGCTATCCAGATCAGCCCGAGCCAGCATAGCCAATGGTGAGGGATGATTGGAATTGTAGGCCAAAACATCTAGAGGACCACAAGTTGCCCATCCTTGATTTAGGGTAACAAAGGAGCAGCCTCAAATGTTTGTTGAGTGGACTTTCTTCCTAATACATTCTTACTTCTTGCTGAATGTGTTTGCCTTACGCTCAGCATCTAAGTCAGGCGTGGTGAACGTGTGGTCCTCCACTGCAACTCCCCTAATCTTTCACCATTGGCTATGCTGGCTAGGTCTGATGGGAGTTGCAGTACAATAACAGGTTCCTGCCCCTGATGGCTATGTGTTACCTCCAGTAACAGAGGCAGTATGCCTATGTACAGTTGCTGGGGAACATGGGTGGGAGGGTGCTCTTGCACTCGTGTCCTCCCTGTGATTTCCTGGTCGACACCTGGTTGACCACTGTGTGAACAGAGTGCTGGACCAGAGGGACCCTTGGTCTATTCGGCAATGATTAGGCCCCATCTTGAGTATTGCGTCCAGTTCTGGGCAGACAAGGATGCAGACAAGCTGGAGCGTGTTCAGAGGAAGGCAACAAGGATGATCAGGGGTCTGGAAACAAAGCTCTATGAGAAGAGACTGAAAGAACTGGGCATGTTTATCCTGGAGAAGAGAAGATTGAGGGGAGACATGATAGCACTTGATAATACTTGAAAGGTTGTCACACAGAGGAGGGCCAGGATCTCTTTGCGATCATCCTAGAGTGCAGGACATGGAATAATGGGCCCAAGTTACAGGAAGCCAGATTCCAGCTGGACATCAGGAAAAACTTCCTGACTGTTAGACAAGTACGACAATGGAACCAATGACCTAGGGAAGTGGTGGGCTCTCCACAGTAGAGGCATTCAAGAGGCAGCTGGACGACCATCTGTCAGGGATGCTTTAAGGTAGATTCCTGCATTGAGAAGGGGGTTGGACTCGATGGCCTTATAGGCCCCTTCCAACTCTACTATTCTATGATTCTGTGATCCAGCAGGGCTCTCCTTATGCTCTTACCTTCTGATCTAAGTTGTCGCCATGGGCATAGCAAACTCTGAAGTTCTCCTCTGCCTGCCTTTGTCAGAGCAGGAAGCAAAGTGTGATTTTGAGAGGTGCATCAAAGGTGCCTTTCTAAGGATCTACACCAGGGGGCAGGCAAACCATTCCATTGGCAGGGATTGAGAAACCACCAGTCCAAAGTAACTTCCAGAGGGGCAGCCGGGACAGCCAAAACAACAAAGAGTCTTGTGGCACCCAGATTTATTGTGGTGCAAGCTGATCCTTTGGGGGCGGGGGGTGGGGGGTAGTCCAAAACAGGAGCTCTGAAAGGGATGCATTTCTCAGCCTCTCTCAGACCACTTCACACATGTAGAAGGAGGTCTAAGTAGAGAACAGAGAAATAACTCCTCCAATTCAAAGGGATGTGCATGAGTAGAAATACCCACTTTCCCCTTTAAAATGCAGACAAGCAGAAAAGGACTTGCGAAAGAAGCCAGCTATTTTGTAATGAGGCACCCAGAGCAGAGCATAAAATGCGCCCCAAGAAGCAGCTTATAGAAGAGCTGAATCAGCTGCCCTAGTGCCTGCAGGCTGGGAATCGTGGCAGTTGCAGGCCAACAGCTTCTGAAAGGAACCGGTTTGGGGACAGCTGCCCAAGTGGAAAGGTCAAAAGGCCAGCTGGGACTGGCTAAAGGGACTGTGCCAAATGGGATCATTTCTTGGAGACTTGGTTTCTGTTTTCCTCATATGTCAACAAATGAACCGCCGAAGTATTCTCTCCCCTTGTCTCATGCTTCTTTTGAGAGAGGGGCATTCTCTCACGATCTTTCAAGGGGCTATATATCAAATACTAAAAGTCGTCAAGATGCACAAGAAAATTATAAACCAGCAATCAGAATATAGTTGCCATGGTTTGCTAAAAAGAAAGAACAGCTGTGTCAGCATGGAAGCCTTTAGCCAATCATTCCAGTGAGGAATGTGGGAGTTGAATCTGTCAGGGAACACTCTGGCCTGCAGTCAGTTAGTCTCCATTGCATCTCAGCTCCTGACCAGGGTTAAGTAACAATAGGGACATCCTGAGCAAGTACAGGAGAAGACTGGGGGGGGGGGGGGGGAGTGTTTCTTCCTGACAGATAAGCATAGCTATTCCACCTACATCGGGTGACAAACCTTTTTCAGCCCAAGGGCCAAATTCTATTCTAGAAAAGCTCTCGGGGGCCACATTCCAAAGGCAAAGGGGGCTAGGCCCAAATTCCAGAAATACCAGCATATTTTAGCTTAAAGTTCTTACTGCCGGTAACCAAGCTTTAGGAGACACGTTTCAACGTTTTAAAATTGGGGAGGGGGGGGACAAGCAAATGCCAGGAAATCATAAAATGACCAGTGGTGAAAGGAAAGGAGGTGGGGCCAGAGAAACGGTGTGGTCATCTGGGGAAACCTGGAGGGCCAAATTGGGACCCAGGTGGGCTGGATTTCACCCAAGGGGCCTAAGATTAGGGCTGTCAGAGGAATCTGGTTTGGGAGTGGATCCCTGAACTAGCTCGACTCTGGCAACTTTGTGATTTCCAGCTTTTTTGGGTGAAAACTGCGAATTGCAACAATCTGCATTTCTGCAACATCGCAGGTGGGAAGAACCTTTACGGAAATTCTGATCTGTGCAAATTCGCCACTGTAAATAGTGCAATTTGTGCAACAAATGCAGGAGTAAATGGTCCTTTGCACCTGCCATTTTGCGCCAATCGCGATTTCAATCATTGTTCCCACCTGTGTTTTTGCGCAAAATCGCGGGTCGTGAATGAAGAAGTCGCAAGCCCTCCCTGGTCACCCGTGGATGATCTAGCAGCTCACCCCACAGGCCGCCTGGGTCGGGCAGCCGTCAGGAACCCTGTGAGCAGAGCATGAGCAGGACGCGGGGGAGTTAGCCCCTCGCTTCCTAAGATTCCACACCCCTGATCCACATCTAGGTCTAGAGAGCAGGGCTGGCAGCATGCCTAGGCAGCCTCCAGTCCCGCATCCTTGTTCTGAGAAGCTCAAGCCCAGTCCCGCTTACTGCCTCGCGGGCGTTGTCTCCCTCAGGAGCTGGCCGACCTGAAGCACATCCACGGCAAGCTGAAGAAACAGTACCAGGAGAAGATGGCCGAACTAGCCCACGCGAACCGGCGGGTGGAGCAGCACGAGGGCGAGGTGAAGAAGTTGCGCCTTCGCGTCGAGGAGCTCAAGAAGGAGCTGGCCCAAGCTGAGGATGAGGTAAGTCTTGCACTTCCCCCTTCGTCGTTCCCATCCCTGCAGCTTATACACAACTGTGGAAGATGCAGGAGCCTGATACTTTTTGGAATAGAATCGTAGAGTTGAAAGGGGTCTCTGCCATTGAGTCCAACCCCCTGCTCAATGCAGGAATCCACCTGAAAGCGTCCCTGACAGATGGTTGTCCAGCTGCCTCTTGAAGGCCTCTAATGTGGGAGAGCCCATGACCTCCCTAGGTCATGGGTTCCACTGTCATATTGCTGTAACAGTCAGGAGGTTTTTCCTGATGTCCATCCAGAATCCGGCTTCCTGTAACTTGAGCCCATTATTCTGTGTCCTGCATTCAGGGATGAAAACTGTTTTGTCAGAGGGAACTGAAAGGCAGGAAGTTTTAGTAAGGGTTCTCCTGTTCTGAAGGTGCTTGCAATAGGCTGGATGGCCATCTGTCAATGCTGCTGTTGCTGCATCCTGCATTGCAGATCCTGCGATGAGTAGGGGTGAACTAGATAGCCTCAAAGTCATAGAGTGACTTTATTCTGATTATTTTATTCTTATTTTTATCTTATTGGTATTTTATTTTTGTGACATGTATGATGTGTATGTAGCACTGCATATCTAGTTTGTGGTTATGATTTCATGTTAAGATTGAAAAGACCCAGGTGGCTAGTCAATAAAATGGATTATTCTTTCTTCAATATAGTATCCCAGCAGCATGTACCACTTCATCACCGTCAGTTACATTTGATGAAGTGGACACTGTCCATGAAAATGTATACCAGAATAAATGTGTTCGGTGCCACATGACTTTGTTGTTTTTGCTGCAACAAGACGAACACAGCTACCCTTCTGGAAACTGAGCTGAGCATTACTTTCTCGTTGTACAAGATTCTTTGGAACTTGCAGTTGTGACTCCCACCCTGGTCATCCCAATCAGTGTCCTGCAAATTTCAACAATAATCCCATCAGTTTAGGCGCCTTATCTGATTCCAGGTACCATTCAGGGTGTTAGGTGAAAATCGATAGATCCCTCCCAGGACCATAGTCCAAAATAAAATTTATTTACTTGTGAATAAAGGCAGTGCACATTCCACCCCAGATTCCTTTGAATGGTCTCTACCTGCTCCTGAAGAAGCTAGCCATTTTTGAAATGGATCACTGGCTTGCCTCTTCGAGAGTGTATGCTGCAGAAGATGTAGCCTTCACACAAAGTGTGCATAAATGACTACTCTGGTTTGCGCCACCAACTTTCGCACTCCAATCAGAGCTGGCCACTGGTGCCTGGGCATGCATGTGTGGAATACAGAGTGTTGGTGGCGAGGATTCTGCTCCACCCTCCCTTGTCAGGTTGTTGCCCTCACTTGTCTGTGTTTCTGTGTGCTCTGCAGCTTGATGAGGCCCATAACCAGGCACGGAAATTGCAGAGGTCGCTTGATGAGCAGACAGAGCAAAGCGAAAATCTCCAAGTTCAGCTGGAGCACCTGCAGTCCAGGTAGGGAGAAGCAGAGATAAGACTAGGGAAGCTGATAGGTGGGCACGGGGAATGGGCACAGGGAAGCATAAAAGGGACAGGATTGAAGGAGCAGGCATGATCAATCAGCAGTGATCCCTTCAGTGATGGTTGCGGTCAGAGACAGAATGTTTGGGATGGGGGCATGAAGTGCGATCCCCACAAAACTTCCCTGGATGGATTTTGCTTCCGCACATGGGCTGGTTCAAGTGACATCAGTTGCACACCCCAAAGTAGTACTTTATGCATGAGTAAGGGCGCTGTGCTTGCAGCCAGGCCCTCCTTTGATTTTTACCCCCTCTGGAGCAGCTCTCGCTCTTGAAGAGGCTAGCCACTTTGGGGTTTTGCAAGTGACTTGCCTCTTCAGGAAGCTGCTGCAGAGACCATTCAAAGAAATTTCTGACCGAACATGCATTGCATCTTATTCACATGTAAATCAGTGATAGAAAAATCAAGTGATCTACATGCATGTGTGAATGAGTACTCAAGGTCTCGCTGATTTGCTATAGATGGGTTTGGGAAGAAATTTCTCTAGTGTAAAATAGACCAGGACCTGGTCGATTTTAGCAATCTCAGCCTGCGATAACACAGGAGCGGCTGTGGCACACAAGTAGCTTCATGACCCAAGTCCTCAGAGTCTTTGGATGGCAATGCAACCACCTCTGGATGCAGGGGAGGCTACCCTTGGGGTCTTTCTGGAAAACTGGGTCCTGGGGAAATGGAAGCATCGTGGGACCTTTCCATGGCCGAGTCCTCTCCCTGAACCATTAACTCTGGAGCCTCTTCTTGAGGTGTCAGGATCCTCTGAGTCCATGTCAGGTAAGGGCGGGGAACCTTACTCACCCCAAGGGGGTTGGGGCATTTCCTTGTGGGTAACCTTCCTGGGGCCGCATGGCAGCGGTAGGTGGGCCAAAGGCAAATACACACCTCACCCACACACTCCTTCCATTCACACATACGCATACATGTGACAACCCTGCAGAGTTTGGAGGAGAGGGTTAGTCGTCCTCTTTCCAGTTGCAAACCACACCACCCCAGTCCCCTCCCATGCCGCACTTAGGATTGGCTCCAATGGGAGCCTTTTTTCAAGTATTAACTGTTGCAGGGGCCAAGGAGTAGGATGCAGGCTGGCTGGGAAGCCCCCACGGGCTGCCAGGCGCTCACTCCTGATCTAGGTCAACTTCATGCCCGGTGTGTTCTCCCCTCCCCCCTCCCCTTTATCTTCTCCACAGTTCTGAGAGGTAAGTTCAGGTGAGGAAGTGTGGCTGCCCCAGCCGTCACCCAGCCGGCTTTAGGACTGAACAGGAGTTTGAACCCTGGTCTCCCAGTCCCCTGCACCAGCATACCTCTTGTGCCTTATGTCCCGGCGCTTCCACTCCCTTTCCGGTCTCCCGTGCCCATCAGGAACTTGGGGAGGAGGTGGAACATTCTCCCAGAACAGCCCATTGGTAGCGTGCAAGCAGAACACAACATGCAAATACATTGTGAGGAATTGTAGGCCTCAGGTGAGTTGCTGGAGCTTTAGCTCCTAAATGCCATTCAAAGGGTAATTTGGAGGAAGGCCGGCTCGTCTCCCTGGGGGCGCGTCGGAAAGGACGATTGCACCGAGGGGTGGGGAAGGAGGAGCCAGTTGGGAACCAGGTTTTCTCATTGATAAATTGCAGAGGAGCATCAAGGGGAACTCTTCAAATTGCAGCCATTCGTTTCCCAGGGGCTCATCTGTCAGCTGCAGGCTGCAGATGAGAAGGAGGAGAGGCATCAAGGGATGAGGGAGTGTTGTGCCCCGTCAGCAAATGAGGGCAATCAATGGCGCGGCGATGAAGGGCAGCTCTCGGTCACCCTCGCTCCATCTCTCTCTGTCATATTCGCTGGAGACAGGTTGGGAGGTTAATTGTGGGGGCAACTGAACCCTTCCCCTCCTGTTGAGCCGTGGCCCACACAAATAGCGGGCTCAAAGCGCTGCCTGACGGGAGTCCCAGTATTCCTTACAACAGGGGTGGGCAACTTCGGAGGGTCTGGAGGCCAGTTTTCGCCAAATTCGGCAGCGAGAAAAGAGACACATTTTTGCTTTAAGTCAAGACGCCCAGGGAAAGCACACCTTATTTTAATGCAAAATCGTGCTCCCTAATTACGAAATTCAGCAGAAATTTGGTGGCATGACTGCAGCCGTTGGGATGAGGGGGGGGGGAGGGGCTACAGAAAAGGTCCAGGAGGCTGCATGCAACTCATGGGCCACATGTTACCCACCCCTGCCTTACAGTCTCCGTGAGGATTCTGGGAAAAACCTCCTAGGTGGGGCGATGATATACTAGTACCTCAAATGTGACTGGTTTAGACTTTCTGGGCAGTTGCCCACTTACATGTAAATTTAATGTGAGACCACAGTGGCCACTGTTTCAAGTGGGTTCAGGAACGTATTTGTCTCACGCTAGCCCTGTGTACTATTTAGGATTAAGTCCAGGGTCACCTCCCCTCTGGCTAGTTGTACAACCAACTGTTCTAGGGCACAGTCATTTATAGTGCAATCTTGTCAATTTCTACTCAGAAGTAAGTCATATTAAGCTCAATGGGGCTTACTGTCCACTAAGGCAGTATAGGATTGCAGCCTTAGGGTGTCTAGAAATTTAACATTTTTGTTGTGACCGGAACATCCATGTACCCAGTTTCTGTTAGGGTAACTGAAGTCAACAGTTACTGTAAGATTTCCTAGTTGGATGGCCACCCTGATTTCTTCCTCCACCTCATGATGGGCCTAACCGTTTTGGTAGGCGGCGGGAAAACAGCATATTTATATATCGCTCGTGCTAAATTACTTTTGAGGCCTGGTATTGGTACCCACAGTGATTCTGTGGCAGAGTTGTTACTTTTGAAATTTCTAAGACTGGGGTCTCCAACATGGGGTCACCTTTCTTGGCGTCCACTAGGTTCCCTCCCGGTTTTTATTGTGTTTCTAAATATTTTTAAATGAATTGTTTTTAACCGGGAGGCAGGCATGCTGCGAAGTGAAGGGCTGCCCTCCAGCACCATCTTTATCCGGCCTCAAAAGAGTAGTTTTGTGCTTTGGGACTCCGACCCCACCTCTGACGTGTACTTAGGTTCTTTGGCAATTGACTTTTCTTTTAGTCTCTCCAATTTGTCTTCTGGCCATGCCTAGGCTGACCATATGAAAAGGAGGACAGGGCTCATGTAACTTTAACAGTTGCAGGGAACAGGGAATTTCAGCCAGTGTCATTTGTATGCAATTCGTACCTGGTGAAATCCCCTCTTCATCACAACAGTTAAAGTTGCAGGCACTATACTAGAGTGACCAGATACAAAAGAAGGCAGGGCCCCTGCAGCTTTGCAGCTTTAACTGTTGTAATGAAGAGGGAATTTCACCAGGAACTAATTGCATACAAATGACACTGGCTGAAATTCCCTTTTCTCTACAACTGTTAAAGTTACATGAGCCCTGTCCTCCTTTTCATATGGTCAGCCTAGCCATGCCCACTATCGCAGCCATTTTATGAATGGGCAGGCCCCTCACCCACTGTGGCCATTTTGTGAGAGTGCCCAGGGCACTCTCTCCCAATCCAAATGTGCCCCTCACTGCTAAAGTGCCCACCGACCCAAAAAGGTTGGGGGCCCTGCACCATACCTTCTGACATACAGAGCAACGTTACCCCCAGCACTTCCTCCCTTGTCCTTCCTCCGGAGCAGGAGTGAGCAACCTGCAGCCCCTAAGGCAAGCCTTCTGCCTGCTATCATGTCAGGCCTCTGGCAAGAATGACCTCAGGATCCATTGGGCAGCGGGAAGTATAGGGGGTGGCAAAGAGAGACACGTGGCGACCGCCCCTCACTTTGGCCTTTGGCCCGGCACACTGCTAGCTTCAGACCTCCCCCCAACAGATTATCCCCGAGGGACTGCAACCCTTGACAGGGAAATGGTTCCCTACCCCTGCTGTAGAATTTGTAACCTGAGATAGCTATTTCCCTGTGTTTTCCTCAATTCCACCAGGTCTCCGAAATGCCCACTCCACCTACGTTCTCCTTTAAAACCCAGCGCTCTCTCCAGCAACCCTATTTTGGAGCCAAGGCCTGTGCTGGCACACACTCCCCTTTGCCATTAGAGGGGAGGAGGGCTTTGTGCAGGAAGGTCCCCCGTAAAAACCCAGCAGAAGGAAGAAGGAGACGGGTCTTGAGGACTCCACCTCCACCTCAAGAAGAGCTAGACATGGGAGGGGGGAATGAAGGGTGGGGTTAGAGGGCATGCCCAGCGAAGTGCCTTTAAGAGATACTTTAATTTTATTGCCTTTGGAAAAAAAAAAATTAAAAAAAAAAGATTTGCATGTGTGCTTCTCTAGCAATAAAACACTGAGATGCCTGCCAGACGAATCGATTCCGCTCCATCCAAAGAGCCTTTGAGCAGCTGGGCTTTTTTTAAAAAAAAGAGAGGGAGAGAAGAAATGGTTTTTATCTTCCTATTTTATTGGGGATGTTGCCATTAAATCATAGGAGAATAATGGAGCCTTCCTCCCCATCCCCAGCAGATCCCGCCGCCCTCTTTCCTTAAATAATTCATGCTTTTTTCCGGTAAAAAGCAGCTAAAGTCAGGCGGCTGCACCGAGAGAGTTATAGGAGCAGCATCCTCCATCCAACCTGCATGGCTCCGGATTGGAAATCCGGCACATAAATCTTCGCGGGTGAAATTTAATGCTGGGGAAATGAGCGCGATCACCGTGCCGAGAATGGCCAGTTGATGAGGCTGGTGGATAACGAGAGGCCCCCGGTGAAGGAGCGGAGAGGCTGGGCAGCCACAGCCCCTTGTCGTAACCCGCCACGAGTCTCCGGTCATGGTAAGGCTGTGGTCGGTCGCAGCTTGACTCCATCAGCCACCCAAGGCCTTGGCTCAAGGCAGCCATTCTCTCCTGGCTACTCACAGAGCAGTGCCCCGGGACACCCATTTCGGTGTCACAAACGAGGCAGAAACATCCCTGCCTCTTCTGCAAACGTTGTAGTGAATCCTCTCGGATCATGCAGGTCTCAGATCTCAGTGCTGGGTTTGGCCCGGACCGTTTTGCACCACTGTCCCTGACCCGGTGCCCTCCAGATGTGTTGGACTCCAATTCCCAGAATCCCCAATCAGCATAGCCAATGGCTGGGGGCTGATGTGAATTGTAGTCCCAACACATCTTGAGCTTGCAAGGACAGGGAAGACCGGTTTACGCTTTGAGCAGTGGTGTATGCCGATAGTGTCAGGTTTCTACCAGTGAAATGCATGTCAAGTGATCCCCAAAACAATTAATTGTACATATTTAATTTTACACATTCCCTTCCAATTTTCTCGGCTTCTACTATACAAGGCTTCGCTGGTCTGACAGTACATAGGGCATCTTCTTGAGGCATTGCAACAAAGGGAAGTGCAGAACAGTTTAGCCAGCAGACACAAAACTGAAAGGGCTGTGGAACTGGCTGATTTTCAAGATGGTAAGTCATCCTGGGGTAGTGGTTGGAGCAGGGTGGGAGATTTTCTTTTTCCCATATAGCCCTTTCAAATAAGGAGAGTCACGGACCACATCTGCATGCAGTCACCTGTGCACACACAAACATAGAGTCACCCCCCATACAATTGCACAAATATAAATAATCCACATATACAGACCTATCTATAGTCATGCAAGTCATCAGCGTTCCCCAGCCTGGTGCCATTCAGATGTTGCTCCCAACTCCAGCCAGCCAAAATAAGTATTGATACTATTTATATTATTAACTAGGGCTGTGCACCGCCTCGGGCCAAAGCCCCAGATCCAAGGCAAGATGGGCTGATTTGGCCCAAATCCAAAGCAATAGCGGGTTGGCCCGAGGCCTCGGGGGTGCCTCAGGGCAGTGCTAGGCCCTTCCCTTCATCCACCCGCCCACCCAGGAAAGCTGGCTTAAAGCCAGCCGTGAGTCCAGGTGAGTTCATTGGACTCACCGGACTCACTTCTCTCTCCTTCCCCAGCCTCCCGCTGCCAAGACTTACCTGAAACGCATCTTCCTCCTGAGAGCTGAGGCCTGCAATTTAAAATTATCATGAGGATCTCTGTTTTTAGTATATCTATGGCTGCAAACTACAGCAGCAGTAACAGGGGAATGGCCCGCTTGAGAGGGGATCTCACCTCGAATCGGGGCTGTTTTGGAGGCTCCGAAACAGCCTCCAAGGTAAGTTGTGGGGGGAAGTGCACAGCCCCATTATTAACATGGAACAGAAGACCTAGTGGGACTGCTAGATACTACGATGTTGTTATTATTATTATTTATTGCATTTATATACCATCCCATAGCCAAAGCTCTCTGGGCGGTTTACAAAGATTAAAAACGTTGAATGTTTAAAACTAATATAGAAAATTTAAAACCATAAAAAGCATAAAAACAAACTACATATCAGTCCTTAATAACAGACAATAATGTGCTGCTGTTGAGTACCCTGGATCGGAAAAGGATTAGAAGCGAACTTTGCTTGCTTTAATTGAAAGGTCTATTAAGTGCTGCTTGGAACCTTTGAGGGAGGCTCTGTCCAAATTTGGCTTTGTCAGCATGTAACACCCACTTAGGGTGCCTCTACAAGAGCGATTTAAAACTCTTTCAAAGCGCATTACAGATTTTACCTCTACAAGAGCGGAGCGCAAATCAGGGGTCCAGGCGCTTTAAATCTCCGATTATTCGCATTTTCAAATGCACGTTAAATAGCGAGTTTTAATTTACCGCGGGAGTTAAAGCGCCTTATGGCCATGTAAACATGCGATTCTCTGCATGTAAACAACTTTAAAGCGCGTTTCATACAGCCCGTAATGCGCTTCACCGCCTCTCGTGAATAGGTATTAGGAGTAAATGCGCTTCTCCGTCAATGCGCATAATCAGGCAACCGGGCGCCAAAGCGAATCTTGTAGAGGGGACCTAAGTTGGATGAAGTTTAAACATGTATGAAGGAATAACTGGTGCGCAGAGAGGGTAGGGGTGGGGACAGACATTTATTTATATATTTTAGAAGACTTTAATGACAAAGGTTAGTTTCTTGCTGAGAATGTAAAGTGAAACAAAAGAGGAACAAAAATCTATGGAAGATTGATTATCTGCAAGTCCGCCGCTCACACAGTAACATCGTCTAGAACCAAAAACAAAATATATCCGGTGGTGGATTATTTCTCAGGTTGGTTTTCCATGTGATGTGGAAATGAAAATTAGGGGTGTCGGAGGAATCCATCCAGGGGTGGAGTTTGTCGAGCTTTGAGCAGTTTGCTGCCCCTGCCACACACACACCAGACTTTGGCTTGTTTCCCTGGGAGCTAGACCTACTTAATCTGCATCGAGTCAGGCCAGTGCATCAATGTTCCTCTCTCCCCTTCCCCCATCAATAGAAAGCGGCTCAAATTGCACCCAAAGTTTGTGTAATTTGCAAGAATTGTGCAAATTGCAAGTGCAATTTACATGACTTCCTGTTGATAAGAAAAGCAGGGGAGGGGGGGCCACAAAAAGGTCCCAGGTTTCAGGACGAGCTCGCAGCTTTGCTCGTGAATGCAAGCCGAGCTGGGTGGGCAGCAAGGATCCGTCAGGCCCCAAAAGGGCTGAATTTTCAAAGGGTGCACATCCTTCGTGACAGTGGAGGATGCCCATGTAACGTGTCAGCCTTCTGCCATGCTTCTGAAGTCTGATGCAAAGTGGAAACCGGTTAGGACTTTTGCAGGGGCAAAAATAAACAGCCTGTGGAGGGAAGACAGGCTAATCTCCTCTTCCTGGAGGGAAGCTATTTCTCTTAGGGTTGCCACAGGCCCCGAAGGACAGCAGCAGGAACACCACAGATGTCTTCAACCATCACCTCTCCTAGCTTTCTTGGTACTGAGCTCTGTAGTCTGGAGGTCTTTTAGATCAAAAAGCAATGTATTGATCTTTTAAATAAAAATAAAATATTACCAGAACAAAAAGGAGACAGATTTGTGCTGACTTCCCCTAACTGATTAATGGTCTATAGTTGAAGCCCACATGGCTCTCAGAATCCAGTGCAGTAAAGGAGCCAGCAGGCAGAGCTCCCTTCGTTCTGGGTGAGGGTGCATGGACCCTCAGCAGTCACCCCGAAGGGTCCCGTCTCCTCCTGGCATGAGGCTCCTGTGTCAATGGGGCGGTGAATCAGCTCTGGGTTACAGTCAGAACCTGGAGCTTAGGCATATGGGTGGTTCCTGAGCAACGTCAGTTACTGGGCGCTCCAGGTTCTCCTCTGAGGAGGAATCCTATAGCAGGGGTATGTATGACGCATGATCCCCCCTCACCACTGGCAAGGCTGCCCAGTGCTCATGGGAATTCTGGAGGGCTACACCCACCCTCCCCTAGAAAGTGATCAAATTTAGCACATTTGTTTTATATGTATTTAGTAAAGTAAAAAAAGGGGGGAAAGGTACCGCGTGTTATTATTATTTTTGTCCCGGTGCACACAAGTCTTTGACCTGAAGTAGTTGAGGAAAACAATTGAAGCACGCTTAATATGATTTAAATATTGTGTATGTTACGTTGAATATTTCATTGGAATACTTGTAAAATTTTAAGACAATAACATGTACTTCTCTTGCGTGGTTTAAACTAAAGGAGGAAACAGAGGTACTAATAAACTGTTAACACTCTAATAAATTAATATATTTGGCATACCTGGATTAAACTATATGATGATGGCTGCGCAACGATACCTGTAGCTAAGAATTGCACACCTGTCCCCTCCCCTCAGGGGCATGAAGTGGATAAACCCCTCCCTTAGGGGGCTACGGGGATGCACAAAGGCAGGGGTGCCAGTGGGCGTGGCTTTACTCAGATGGGACAGGAGCAATATGTCCAACTCTGAGAGACGTGTAAGTCCTGCTCGAAGGCTTTGTTGTATCAAACAACCCTTGTGAAGCTGTGTCCGTTCGCTAATCAGTAATACCTTGCTTGGGCTTCTTCCTGGCACAGGCTTCGACGTCAACAGAACATCCCCCTTTTTGGGAAGATCCGCGGCTCGCGCTTTGGCCCTGATGACCCTGGAGATGGCACCAGCGACCTTGATGAAGACGAAGACTTGCAAATCCAAGTTCCTTAGCAGATGTCACCGGAGAGATACTTCAGGCTGTGTTTAAGAGACCAAATGGCGGTGGAGCTCTTGGCTTAGAAGAGTTACTCATGTGCAGCAACGACATTTGACCTCCCTTTTTCCTTTTTTTTCTTTTTGGGCCAAACCAAGGAGGACAAACACAGAGCGGTGAGAAAAGCTGAGACACTGTGGCAGGGACCTTTGTATGCTGGTCTCCTCAATAAGAAGATTTACGGACTGGGAAGGGAACGGAAGAGGGCCCCTGAAAAGATTGCTAAACATTATATAACAGACCTTTTGTCTTCCCCATCCTACCCCAATCCATAAAACATCACTGATGCTTTAAAAGGGGGGGGGGGTGACAGAGCACAAGCCTCGCATACCCCAGAGCAATGGGAACCATCAGCCTGCATTTGGGTCCCCTCTACAAGGATTCGCTTTTGCGCCCGGTTAGGCGATTATGCGCATAATCGCTGAAGCGCATTTACGCCTAATGCCTCTGCACGAGAGGCGGGGAGAGGCGGCTAAGCGCATTAAGGGATGACCAAAATGCGCTTTACAAGTAGTTAATGCGCATAAGCGCTTATTCACACAGTCAAAATGCGCTTTAACGGACGGAGCAAAATAAAACTCGCTGTTTAACACGCATTCGATAATGCGCATAATCGGAGAGATAATGCGCCTCTACGCCCGATTTGCGCTCCATTCTTGTAGAGGTAAATTTTTTTAAGCGCCTTGAAAGAGCTTTAAACCTCTCTTGTAGAGGCAGCCTTAGAGTCACACCTTCACCTATACAGGTAATCCCTGTCCAGCTAGCATTTTGCCGTGGCTGTTAGGCTCACGGCCTCTCTAGAGGTTAACCACAATACCTCTGATCCTCATCCATACAGATCCAAGCACATGAAGGCAAACCCTCACGATATGGAGGGAGGGGGGAATCAACGTGCTGGAGGAAGAGGAGAGGGATCTCTCTTGCCATGGAAACCGCCAAGGCCCAAGCAGCCACTTCGGCCCCTCCCTTTATCACCTCTCCACCAAACAGGCATGTCCGGAACGGTCCGCTTGTTCATCTCCTCCATGCCTCATGCTGGAACCAGTACTCACATAAAATGCCAGATGGGAAGGCAATGGAAGTGACTGAACATCTGGAAGACCGCCATCTTCAGACGTACCCCCATTGTCTCTGCCTACCCCATTATATATGTGTGCGTATATGCATTTGTACATGTTTTGTATTATAAACATTGAGCTAGCCATGGAATCCAGCGATGGTGCACTGCAGCTGTTTCTCCCACCTCAGCGCCAAACGGCTGAGAGACTGAGCAACTACGCAGCAAGTCCCCAGTTCAAATCTCACCACACCCCCTGCCACATGCTCAGTAGCCTTGGGCAAGATAGTTTCAGCCTGCGCTTTCCACCCACCGAGCCCAATATGGGGATAACTATAATGGCCTACCTTTCAGGGTTACAAGGATTAAAAGACAGGAGCTGGTTTGGATCAGGTGCTAAACTATATGGGAATGAGCCATAGAGAGCCTTGAGTTTACACACACACACACACACAGATCCTGCTCTGGCACAGCTGTGAGGAGACATGTGGAAGCATTTCCTTCTGTTTTGGATTAACACACCTTGCCATGTTGAAACCCAACAAAATGGTTAATCTTAATCATGGCTGTTGGAAACAAGCCAGCTTTAAACCATCGTTTATGACTTTGGCTTGTTTTCACTAACCATAGTTAAGATTGTTGAGGCTTCAGCTGACAAAGATCCTGTTCAGAAAACATGCTAAGCCATGGTTAGGCTGCTAACCCTTTTGCAGCAAATGGTTAGTCTGCTTGTTTAAACCGTGGTTATGTATCCACCATGGTTGGGAATGGTTCACATGACACGCTAAGCCATAATATTTCACTCAAAATGCTTAACCACTGTGGCTAAGTGCGTCGTCTGAACAGGGTCAATATTACGGTTGGTCTAAAACAAGTTGAAACTTCAGATCTGCACTTCAGCGCTATGTCGGAGACAGGGCAGAGGCTAGGCTCATACTTGCAATGCTAAACCAGGGCTGAGCAATTTCTTGCCCATCAGCTGGATGTGCCCCACAAGGCCTCCCATCCAACCCACAGTTCCAACCCCCACACCAGAGCGATTCAATCTCAAAGAGTGCTTATCAATGGTACCTTCTCAAAAGGGGGGAGATAACAAGTGGGGTACTGCAGAACTCAGTCCTGGGCCCAGTGTTCTTCAATATTTTTATTAATGATTGAAATGATGAGTTGCAAGGAATACTTATCAGATTTGCAGATGACACAACATTGGGTGGGATAGCTAATACCCTGGAAGACAGAAGCAAATTTCAAAGTAATCTTGCTAGGCTGGAGCGCTGGGCTGAAAACAACAGAATGAAATTTAATAGGGGTTAATGCCAAGTTCTACACCTAGAGAAAAGAAACCAAATGCACAGTTACAAGATGGGGGATGCTTGGCTAATCCATACTACAAGCAAGAAGGATCTTGGAATTGTTGTAGATTACAAGCTGAATATGAGCCAACAACAATGTGATGGGGCTGCAAAAAAAGCAAATGCTATTTTGGGCTGCATTAATAGAAGTATAGCTTCCAAATCATGAGAGGTACTGGTTCCCCTCTATTCAGCATTGGTTAGGCCTCATCTTGAGTATTGCGTCCAGTTCTGGGCACCACACTTCAAGAAGGATGCAGACAAGCTGGAGTGTGTTCAGAGGAGGGCAACAAGGATGCTTGGGTTTGGAAACAAAGCCCTATGAGGAGAAACTGAAAGAGCTAGGCATGTTTAGTCTGGAGAACAAGAGACATGATAGCACTCTTCAAATACTTGAAAGGTTGTCACACAGAGGAGGGCCAGGATCTCTTCTCAATCATCCCAGAGTGCAGGATGCGAAATAATGGGCTCAAGTGACAGCAAGCCAGATTCCGGCTGGACACCAGGAAAAACTTCCTGACTGTTAGAGCAGTACGACAATGGAACCAATGACCTAGGGAGGTGGTGGGCTCTCCCACACTAGAGGCATTCAAGATGCAGCTAGACAGCCATCTGTGTGATATGTTTTCAAGTGGATTCCTGCATTAAGAAGGGGGTTGGATTTGACGGCCTTATAGGCCCGTTCCAACTCTTCTATGATTCTACTGCCTAGCATATAAGTCACCAGCCTTTTCTACCTTTCCCTCCCACCTTCCTTGGTCAAAGAATTCCAAATGCTTTGTGTCCTTGTAATCTCAACCCTTGGGATCTGGAAAAATGATGCCAAATTGGCAAGTGTACAAAAATGTACGGGATTTGCATTACGGATTCAGCTTGGAAAATTTTGGTTTCTGATTTGGGCTAACATCGTGCAAAATTTTGGATTGGTTTGGGATAGAATGTGCATCGCTCTAGATTTAATAAGCCTGATGTCGCTTCTGACATTCCAAGAGCAGCTTGGAAAAGGCTCAGGGATGCAGATCACGCACACCCTGCCAGCAGCACTCACAAACAGAGTGTGTCAGCTGTTCAATCAACCTTTTGCAATCAATAGAGTTCGTATCACCCTTCCACAATCAGTGCCCTCCTGATGTGTTGGACTTCAGCTCCCATAATTCCCAGTCCCACGAACCTAACTGGACACTTGTCAGCTAACCTGAGAACAATTGCTAAGCCCAGCCTTTCTTTTCAGTGTGAGCAATCTCTCACGGGGGCGGGAGGGGATGGACTGAGTCAGGTTACAGCTGTCCCTTGGGTTGTGCTCAGGACAGCCATTTACTCATCACCAAACTAGAGGAAATGCCCCTCCTCAAAGAGAGCAGGTGTTGACGGTTGATGGGCAACTTCAAGGCCCCTGCTGCTCTCCCTCCTTATGACACAGAAAACCTGAACACCTAAGTTCTGCTGTGTGCTTCTCGCCCTTCTGATCTTGAGAGCCACTTCTCAGAAATTAACAGCTTGGGGCCGGACCCCTGATGGACCTGGATTCAAATGTGCTGCCAGTGGTATGCAGGTTGAGTTTGCAGGCTATTAACAGAGGAAAGGCATCTGGGTGCTCCCAGTGTGATTTAGAGGATCAGGCGCTGGCCTTGCACTGGGAAGGCATGAGGTGGCTTTGGGTCAGCCACTCTCTATTTACCCCACCTCTCAGGACTGTTGTAGACAAAAGGTGGGAAACGTTTATATATATATATATATATATATATATATATATATATATGCGCACACACACAAACACACACCCCACCCTATGAAAGCTTCAGAGCTTAGATGAGAAGTTGGCCAGGGTACTAAACCTTTGGACTCCACCTTGATTAGTGAACAAAGGCCCAGTTGGACCTTTCAAGGATATGGAAATAAGCATGGGACATGAGAAGCTGCCTCATACTAAGACCGTCCATTGGTCCATCTAGCCCAGTATCATCGACACTGACGGGCAGCGGTGGCTCACAAGGGCTTCACGCAGGCATCTTCCCTACCCCTAGCTGGAGATGCCAGGAATGGAACTTTGGGCCTTCTGCATGCAAAGCAGATGCTCTCCTACGGAGCCATGGCTTAGCTGACCATCTGAAAAGGAGGACAGGGCTCCTGTAACTTTAACAGTTGTAGAGAAAAGGGAATTTCAGCCGGTGTCATTTGTATGCAATTAGTTCCTGATGAAATTCCCTCTTCATCACAACTGTTAAAGTTGCAGGGGCCCTGCCTTCTTTCGTATATGGTCACTCTAGTATAGTGCCTGCAACTTTAACTGTTGTGGTTAAGAGGGAATTTCACCAGGGACTAATTGTATACAAATGACACTGGCTGAAATTCCCTTTTCTCTACAACTGTTAAAGTTACAGGAGCCCTGTCCTCCTTTTCAGATGGTCAGCCTAGCCATGGCCCTTCCCCAAAGTATGGATGAAGCCAGCAAGAAGGGGGCTGTAAACCTTCAATCCCATGCGTGAGAAGATGTCCCAATGGTGTTGTTGTTTTTTAATTGGGGTGTTGCGCTCCTTGTGACAGATCTGGGAAACTTGAGCTGCTGCCTCCCATCCAACCTTGGACCACAAGAGCCCCATTGCACATTTGGCTACCTACCCTGGTGGTGATACTGCTGCCTGCCATCATCACCTCAAAGTCCGTGACTCTTCTCGGAGGTGTCCAAACCACAGAGATGGTGGGAGCTTTTAAAGCTCCAGGGCTATGGACCAGTGGAAGGTGATGATCCAGGCCTGTCCCTTCTTTTCTGAGTAATGCTTTGCACCATCAGTGAAGAGCACTTCATGCACAACTAGTTCCCATTGGTGTTCTACTACCTGCCCGCCACTGCACACACACACCAATACTAATTCCCATAAAGGAACATGACATAGGGCTCCATCACACTTACTTCCCCCCCCCCCCAGTTTGCACCCGTGGAACCTCCTCCGTTTCCTTAGTGAGTTGAGTGCTGGGTACTTTCACGTCTGTCATTGTTGTGCTATTTCAGCTCATGTATCTTTTCACTTGTATCACTACTATGCCGGCAAAATTTCCCGCCCCGCCCCTACATTCTCCATCCCCCAGCAGTTTATTTTTTTATTTTTTTTTATTTCTGCACAAATACAATAGTACAGCAGCCTGAAACTGCGCAATTACGGTAAAACTTAGATCGTATTAAACAAGATAAGTGAAGAGAAAGTATTATAATTAATTTTTGGAGAAGTTTGTGATCAATGTTGGCATGGCAAGGGGAAGCTGACATTGTTCTGGTCTGGGAACCTAGATGTGCCTACTCAGGAGTAAGAACCATAGAGTTGAATGGGACCAAGTCTTGGGCACAGGCGGTGGCTTTGCTCGCCTACTCTGCGGAGTGTTTGTGTGCCCTCTCTCCCTCCCCCTTCACAGATGAGCGGAGAACCGCCCCACCCTCCTCTTTTGTCAGTGAGACCGCCTTCAACACACACTCACACAACAACAAAACAGGATGGTCCGATATCACGCAAGGACAGCAATACACAGGAGGGAGGAGCAGCATTCTTGCACATAAAGGGAAAAAATGGACTTTCCCCGCTCCAAAATAAGATGGAAAACAGAGGGGAAGAGGCGAGATGAGCCCAGGACAGGGACAACATCATGTGAGTCCCGCTCTGCAAAAACACATACCAGGCATGGCAAGAGTGCAATAAATCGCTGGTGCGATGGAGCTCATAGATTGGCTGCAGGACTAAAAGAAGAAATTCTCCAATTACTCTGTGGAACTCATTGCCACAGGGTACGGTGATAGCTGTTAGCAGAGAGGGGGTGCTTTTTAATTACAAGATTGGCGGAACCAGAGCAGATGAAGTTTGTAGCAATGCTGATCGATGTGAGCAAACGGGAGTTTTGTGTGAGAGTGCTCCAATAGCCAAACAGGGTGGAGTTGTTGCCATTCAGCTGAGCTCGTGGCTTGTTTGTTGTTGGTTTTCTCTATTGTTCTCTTTACTTAAGGCGGCTGAGTCTGCTGACTCAGCCTGCTATTGTGGTTGAGTGATGTGTTTCTGTCTCTCTCTCTGGTTTGGGCTTCTGTATTCTCTTTCTTTGCTTAGGGTGCTGAGTCACCTGACTATTACTATTGCTATTGCTGTCTATTGTAGCTGCCACCCCACCCCGCTCCCATTTAAAACAACAACTTGGGGCTAGAGATTTGGCTGCTGGGTCACCTGATTCAACCCACGGCTAGAAGCATGTGGCTGGCTGGGCCATAGTCCGCCGCTGAGGCTAGTCAGAGCAGGTGAGCTCCATAGGCCTTCCTGGGAGTGAGCAAATGGGCATTTTGCATGGGAGTGGAGCGTGGAAGGTTGAGGGGGACTCCAGGGAAATGGCAGAGTCATCTGGTGTCCTGCCTCAGGTGAAGCTCAAGCTAAGTCAGTGCCAAGAGCAGGGTTACAGGGCAGTCCAAGGTCTAGCATGGGGGGAGGGTGTCAGGTGGAGCAAGAGCTGGACAGTCAGGGAGGGTGCAAGCAAGGTCTGAGCTACTTGACAGATGTTGTTCCAGCAACTCTTCCTGCCTCAGATAGACTTCCAGGTTCCAGTGCATGTCTTCAAGCAGAAGTCTTACTTACGAGGAAGGCCTTACTCATGAGGAGGACTTTACTCCTGAGGAGCCTTCTTCTGTAAGTGGACACTCCTTCCCCAGGCCTCCATCCTAGCCTGTACCTTTAGATGTCAGCGTTTTCGTTGGCTAGGTGGTGACTCACCAATCCATTTCCCTCCATCTCAGAAGCAGAACTCTCCTCCTGTGGAGGGTTGGGTGGGATTTGAAGCCACCTCCTTCAGGAGCCCCATGGGGAGCCCCTGTGTCCTCCAAAGCTCCCCTGGCGAAATCTGACTCCAATGGCTCAAGATTCCTGTGATGAGGAATCCTCCAGGGGAGTCAAGCCATCTGGAAAGCTTAGCACTGTGGACATGGAGGGGGTGGGCTCCAGTGACCGGCAGTGTGTGTCATGTTTGTCTTCCTGCCTGAGGGCACAAAGGATGCCTCTACAAGAGGCATTTAAAGCTCTTTCAAGGCGCATTTAAAAAATTACCTCTACAAGAACGGAGCGCAAATCGGGCGTAGAGGCGTGTTATCTCCCCGATTATGCGCATTATCGAATGCGCGTTAAATCGCGAGTTTTATTTTGCTCCGTCCGTTAAAGCGCATTTTGACTGTGTGAATAAGCGCTTATGCACATTAACTACTTGTAAAGCGCATTTTGGACATCTGTTAATGCGCTTCGCCGCCTCTCGCCGCCTCTCGTGCAGAGGGATTAGGCGTAAATGCGCTTCTGAGATTATGCGCATAATCGCCTAACCAGGCGCAAAAGCGAATCCTTGTAGAGGGGACCAAAGGTGAATACACCTGTAGCAAGTGCAAGCAGGTAGCTGTTCTGGAAGATAAGGTAGAGGGGACAAAGGACCAGGTGACTCAGGAGGCATTCTGGGCCACTGACACTACACAGGTGATACGGGAAAGGGAGTGACCTTGGGCCACTTACAAATGAGACACCAATCTGTGCTCCATGGGACACTAAGGAAGATGCTCAGGCCCACACGGATGGGATGAATTGAACCACTATCCCAAGGAGGAGGAGATGCTTGATGGTGGGTGTTGGAGACTCCCTACTGAGAGGGACGGAGAGACCTGTGTGTACTCCACACATCTTGAGAGAGATGTTGCCTTCCTGGAGCATTAGGGGAAGGGCTGTGGCTCAGTGGTAGAGGCGCTGCTTTGCATGCAGAACCGCCCAGGTTCAATCCCTGACTTCTGTGTTTAGGGCATTGCCTGAAACCCCGGAGAATTGCTGCCAGCCAGTGTCGACAAGACTGGGCTAGATGGACCCAGGGTCTGACTCAGCATCAGGCCGCTTCCTATGTCCCTATGTTCCGTATGTCCATCTGAACCATAACACAGCCAGAAGAAATGCTGAATGGGTATCCAAAGGCTATGAGGCTTTGGGTAGGAGGGTGGAATTGCAAGTGATATTTTCATCAGTTCTTCCTGTCAGAGGCCAGCGTGCTGATAGGGCAAGAAGTGAGCAGCTGGCTCTGCAGATGGTGTCAACAGCAAAGATTTGATTTCACGGACCATGGCCTTGATACTAATCTGAAGGACTCCCTGTGGATGAAGGGGTGCATCTCACAGGGGCTGGGAAGAATGTTTTTGGCAGGAGACTCACAAAGCTGATCAAAACGGCTTTAAACTAAAAGCAAAAGCCCAGAGCTAAGCCAAGTATTAGGGACAAGAACACCATGGTCAAAGGAGGAAGCAAGAAAGTAGAGAGGGAGCCTAGTAATTTGTAGGAAAATTGGGAAGGTGAATAACTGTGACCTCTGACGCCTATTTACTAATGCATGGAGAATGGGTGAGGGAGGGACAGACGAACATGGAATCGTAATCTAGGATGATGAGTACACAACCTGGTAGGTATCACTGAGACTTGAAGAGATGAGACTCATGATTGGAATATGGCAATCGGGGAGGATACCTTGTTCAAAAGGAACAGACCCAACAGAAGGGAGAGAGTCCCATTCGCTGTAATGAATCTATTCACCTGTTTGGAATTCCATGATTCTGAGTATGGAAGCCCTGTTGAAAGCATCCGGGTAAGGGCAAAAGGAGTGTGAGAAATAAGAGCGATATTCTGTCTCTAGCCTTCATTTCCGCACCTCGTGTCTCTGTCACCAGCTGAAATTTCATCCTGACACTCCAGGTTAACACCCCTGCTTAATTCAGTGACATCTGTGGCATTCGGTTCTGTATGTGGTGGAGCCATAGAGACTGTAGCACAGGATGCTTGCAGATGGAGTGCTCCTAGCACTACTAATTAGAAGGTGTTGTGCAGCTATTCTGTCTTTTTCTCCTTCATGGGTTATTGGTGGTAAGAGACAAGACAGAAACAGCAGTGGGAAGACACGGTGGGGAGGTGGGGGTGGCGTTACGACTGTGTCTTCCCACCACGACGCCCGGACCCAATAAAATTCTGTGAATGAGGCAGGCTGAGGGTGGCACGATCCAAGCTTCCTCTAGAGGCACCCATGGCGTAGGCCAGCCATTCCTCCCCACTCCCCGTTCTGTTTGGTGCTTCCTTTTCCCCAATCAAAAATAAACACCCACCTACATCTATTTGATTGAGAGATTTCTGAATTCGTTGATGAGGACAGAGCATCCAGGTATCTTCTGCAATTATCTAGCTGATCTGCTGGGATTTCCTTTGGAGGCAACATGGATCTTTGGGGGAAAGCCCTTTTGGACAGGGGATTCCACTTGACTAGTCCTTTGATCAATGTTCTGAGAACATCAAATCTCTCCTTTGTCTTTTTTCCTCTTGTGTGTGCGTGCGTGTTGTGTGTGTGCCTGCAGAGGATCCTTTCCATGCGTTGGTCCATGAATAAAACATTGTGGCTTCCAATTACTAGCTCACCGAGGCGGGTTCAGCTTTACGGCTAATATGGTTCTTGGAGGTGAGCCTAAAACAATGGTTAAAAATTAAGCAATAATGGCCCATGATCACTGTTTTATAGCGAATGTGGGTTTTATAGTTCCACCATCAAAGACCGATGTAATTGGCGTGAGCTCATTTCCTCCACACACAGAGACATGCAGTTGAACAGGGGCTCCCAAGAATCAGCACAAGGAACGTAAAAAGGTGCTTGCGTAGCCTTCACATTTGGAGCATCATCAGACGGGGGGGGGGGGGGGTTGCATTTCCTTACCATCACTTTTCTGTCCCACAATGGGGATGAAGCAGCTTCCTCTTTCTTCACACATGGAAGAAAGGGGAAGGAGCAATGAGTGCATGGCCCATTGAGTGGCCATTTTTATCACGCTGCTTCTCCTGCACACAGCAGGAAATGGTGGCAAATTTGGCTTCGATTAAAAAAAAACCCCGTATTATCTGGGTCCTATTTTGTCACAGAAAATAGAGCAGGAGGAGCAGGAGACGCACTGGAGGCAGATGGCGGTGTCAAAAGGGCCCGCGGACATCCAGTAACGAGTGTGCTATAAAATACTCGTCTGATGACGCTCTTGTATTCGCTTAATCCCAACCAGTGGAAACTGGTGGCACCAGTTTCGGTAGGGCTGTGAATCACTTCTGGATTTAAGTCAAAATCAGCCAGAACTCTTTAAAAAACCGTTTTAAGGTACTGAACCTATTTTGGGAATTGGGTTTCAGTACCTTGGATAGTTCCATTGGAGTTCTGGCTGGTTTTGACTGAAACCCAGAATGGATTCCCAGCCCCACCGAGATCAGAGCCACCAGCCTCCACTGATCCCAACACCTACCTTGCACAGGGGTGTGGGAGAGGAGATGCGCATTTATGGATGCTGAGTCCCTGCATCCTGTAGCCCAGGGGTGTTCAGAACCAGGGCTGGCTCCAGCTTTTAGGGAGCCCAGGTCAGAGTGACTGTGGTGCCCCCTCGCCCCTCTGCCTGCTGGATTCCTAGAACGCATTGCCCCTCGGGGGCCCCAGGGGCTGCCACACTTTCTCTGCCACGTGCTGCATTGCCCGGTGGCAGCAGTGTGGCCCACTACAGCCTAGGCACTGGATGAGCTCTCAAAGCAGTGCTGCAGGAAGGCGGTGGGGCAGCCGCAAGACACCTCCCGCCTTGCACTCCCATGTGAGCGGGTTTACCCAGCGAAGGCACTGTCATGGGCCACCCGTGGCTCACCAGCTGCTGAGTGCAAGGAGGGGAAAGCTGCAGGGCTGCCCGTGGCATGGTCCCCCAATGGCAGCGGACGCTGGGAATGGTGCCACATGAGGCGTCTGCCCCACAGGGCCTTGCCCGGATGCGTAGGCCTCACCAAACGCCCAAGACAAATCACCCAAGCCATGTGGGTCAGGCAGAGGTTTTATATGCAACGATGGAGCAATATGGAATCAGACCTCCCTGCCATCCAGATAACCTTTAAGAAGTGATTCCTATACACCCGGGGGTGTTAAACCTCAGGCCTGGGGACCCATCCAGCCCTCCGGGGTGTCCTGGACAGCTAGCATCTGTCCCCAGGCTGAGGACCAAACTACATAAGCAATTAAAATAAAACTTGCAGCCCTAATAAAAAGTTGTAACAGAGAAGTTCCCTACTTTCCACTCCCTAAAATAAAGAGACCGGCTTGTTTAAGTTAAAAAACAATAATTAAAACCTCAAGTAAAGGGACTGATAAGCAGCCACTTGTCCAAAGGATACTGAGGTGAGGTGAGAAATGGCATTTCCTTCCTCCAACTTTATTATCTATTGGGGGGGGGGGGGGTTGGATGACCATGTGACCTCTTTTAGAGAACAGTCCTCTATTTGAAGGAGTCATCTGTTTGAAGGGCCGCCTTGTCCAATTCCAGTTTGAAGATAAAGGACCATGTTGCCCATCACAAGTGAGTACCTGAAAAGCAAACACAGAAACCACCTGCTCCCTGCCTTCCAGACTATGGGGAGATGAACTGTGTTTCTATTTAAATCATAATCATTTCTACATTTGCACTGATATATACATCAGCGTATGCACACATTTGATGCAAATCACTGTCCTCTTTTTTCATCTTTCGTTGCCTCTTCTTGTGAGAATTCAGAAGCGCCGAGCCTAATTTTGAGGGTGAGATTAAACAGGCTTGTTCCTGCAAAACATAATGGCCACAGTGAAAGCTGAAGGTTTGGGAATCCACAGAGGAGGAGTAATGTAACTCGCTGGCAGGCTCTGCTCATACCCATCTGCCTAGCATGAGAACACCCCTCATGCATGCGCCGTCCAAAAGCTGTGGAGAGGAAGAGCAATGGAACATGGGAGCAATGTACGGAGAGAAACCAGGAGATGCAATGGTATTAAAAATTGATATTTCGATGAGATAATTCTGCTTGCTCTGGCTTTTAATTGATTGCCTCAAGGAGAAGTGCCCTTCTTGGTTGGTGGTGGGTCTTGGGGGGGGGGGTTGTTTTGTTTTTTTAATTTGTGGCAAACATATATATATTTTTATAGCCCAGTAAATCAAGCTCAGAGTGGTAGAAATGTCCCCACAAATCATATGCACCATCTCAGATAGCTGCACACAGCAGAGTTTGGAGCAGAGTTTCTCATGAGGCAAGCTGGTTTGGAGGATGTGAATGGGGCTCCTTCTTGCCCATGCGCTGGGGAAATAATGCCGGCCTCAGAATGAACTGCATATCCTGCCCATCTTTGCTGGCAACGCAGCTTCTTGGATATGTTCGTAAAGAACACCTGCATCAGGTAGAGCGGCTTCCCCAACCTAGTGCCCTCCAGGTGTTTTGGATGTTAATTCCCAGCATTCATGACTATTAGCCATGCTTGCTTGGAATTATGGGAGTTGCAGTCCACACATGTGGAGGGCACCGGGTAGGGGAAAGCTGTACACATTACACATTGCCAAAAAAAGGTCAGAAGAGGATACCATTTTAAATATCATTTTCATATGCAAATTTACATGTATGTAATAATAACTGTTATTGAATAACTATTATTGAGATAGAAATACCAGACATCTCACCATAGTGGGAAGGACTGACTAGGTGAGCGATATGCCTGCTCCGTCTGCTGTGCGGGTGCTGCCAAGGCCTTTTCACTCTTCCTTCCAATGGGTCCAGTTTAAAGATAAACTGGACCTGGACTGGGCAGCTCACTGAACAGAGGACAACTTCAGATGGATGACTGTCGTCTACTGGTTCTCCCAAATAGAGGAATGTCCTTTGTAAAGGAGGCCACCTGGCCACCCCAGAAATCTGGTCTAGAGCACAGGTTCACGTCAAGCAGGACTCTTCTCCTGTTGGGTTCCGCTGTTGTTTTGCCTGAACCAGTGGCACATTATGCACAAAGGGAAACAAGCAAATTTCAGGAGGGGATTTTTTTAAAACTTTATTTTAAAAGCCGAAATGCACCAACAGGAGGGTTGTTTAACCCTTTCCCTATTGTCGTTTCTCCTTTTCAAATCCTCCTGCAGCAATCACCCTCCATCTCCTGCAGGAGAAGTTCCTGCCGAATTGTTTGGAATAGTGATCTCCCCTTAAGTCTCTTATAGCTCAAACCCTGAACTTGGGGCCAAATGAGGGGTGAGCCTGGAGGTATAGTGGCAGACCCTCGAAGTGTCTGATAGTATTCTCTGTTGTGATATTTACAGCTTTTCGCTCTGTTTTATTTCTGACACCATGTTCCGTCTCTGGCCTCTCACAAACAGCCTGACACCATCTTGTAACAACCATCTTTTTATCAGCCTTCCAGTACTTTCTTTACCACAGTGCCTAGTGCTATTTATTGCCCTCTCTGGTAGCCTGAGAGAATGCACCCTTGACTATTTCTCCTTATTCCCACCCACCTTTATTAAAATCAATAGACCATAGTCTATGATCCCTGACCTGGATTTTATCTGATCACCCAACCAGTGGGTACCCTCTGTCTTGCCAGCGCCATTTTGAGATCAATTGTTTAAAAAGTGCCATCGAGTTTTAGGCTGACCATATGAAAAGGAGGACATGTTACCTCAGGTAACAGACAGGGCTCATGTAACTTTAACAGTTGTAGAGAAAAGGGAATTTCAGCAAGTGTCATTTGTATGCAGTTAGTCCCTGGTGAAATTCCCTCTTCATCACAACTGTTAAAGTTGCAGGGGCCCTGCCTTCTTTTGTATATGGTCACTCTAGTATGGTGCCTGCACCTTTAACTGTTGTGATGAAGAGGGAATTTCACCAGGAACTAATTGCATACAAATGACACTGGCTGAAATTCCCTTTTCTCTACAACTGTTAAAGTTACATGAGCCCTGACCTGGATTTTATCTGTTCAGCCTAGTTAAATAAAGGTGGTTTATTGCTGCTGCTCCCTTCAGTCTCTTGTGGTATAACTTTGCAAGGTTTACAACAGCAGCGATCACAGCCGTGGTTCCCGATAACTAAACAACCGTGCACACACAGGCGTTATGGAAGATTTCGCAGATCAACATGGCTACACCCTACAGGTTTCCATGGGAACGGCTATGTTTGTTTACATATGGTAGCCAATGGAAGCCCAGTAATTGAGACTGGCGGACCAATAGATAACCTGTGACAACAGCAGGTATACAGAGATCATAGTCCATGACCAGCTTCCAGGATGGGACTGGCCTTCCAGTTCAAGTAAAACAGCTCTAGAATGTAGACCAGCCTCCCACAATCTGGTGCCCTTTAGATATGTTGGACTACAACACCCATCACCCAACCAGCATGGAGACCAAGATGGCAGGGATGGTAGGAATTGTAGTCCAAGACATCTGAAGAACACCAGGTTGGGGAAGGCGGGTGTAAAATGATGTAGGACAGGAGCCCTTGAAATGTTGGGTGTGCTGCCTTCTGTTTCAGACGTGCATAATTTCAGGGCCCTCTGAGGTCCTTCAGGTGGCCTCTCCCTCTGCCCCCTCCCTCTCCCATGATGCTGATCATTTGGCAGTTTCCTGGCTTTTGTGTATTTTTTTCCCTCATTCTAAAAAATTGGCATACCTTTCCAAAGGATTAGTTCCTAACAGTAAGAGCTCTCAATCATCCTAGAGTGCAGAACATGGAATAATGGGCTCAAGAAGCCAGATTCCGTCTAGACATCAGGAAAAACTTCCTGACTGTTAGAGCGGTATGAGGATGGAACAAATGAACTAAGGAGATCCTACACTACACTAGAGGCCTTCAAGAGGCAGCTGGACAGCCATCTGTCAGGTATGCTTTAAGATGGATTCCTGAATTGAGCAGGGGATAGGACTCAATGGCCTTATAGGCCCCTTCCGACTCTACTATTCTATGATGTGCTGGTGTTTTGGCCAAGCCCCTTTTAACTTCAACCCCAGACCACCACTGGAATGCAGCCCCTGAGAGCTTCTCTGAAATAGAATTCGGCCCTTCAGGTGAAACAGGTTCAATGCGTCCCAGTCTCCTTCAAGGGGGACTCATTTCCTAGGAATCCAGACCATGGAGCCTGGGCAACGATGAACCTTTTGTCCTCACTTTTTGTTCCCAATTCATGTTGGGAAGATAATCATTTAAATTATCTAAAGAGCAGGTTCAATCATTTTTTTGAAGAGAAGACATGGCGATTCATGAATCATCGCCGTTGCCAACATGGCCAACAGACGTCCAGCATAACTTTTCCCTATACCAGCCTCCCATAGCCCTCCAGGAGTGTTGGCCAACAAGTAGTCTGGGAATGTTGGTGGTTGTCACCCAATACTTCCGGAGGGCACCAGTTTGGAGAAGGCTATATTAAACAGAGAGCTGCTCTACACACAGGAAAAATCACGCAGTCTTACCCGGCCTCTCGGCCTCCACAGTCTTCCCACCATCACAACGTGCTGCTTTACATGCAACCACATGATTTTTAATTGAAAACTTCCCTTCTTGGAAAGGTTCCATTGTGTTTAATAAAACAGTGCCATCAAGTGGTGGAATTATAGTGCAACACCAAGTTTACACAATGGGAGATTCCATGATATCCCAGATAATACCACATTATCTCAGTTTTTTTAAAAAAGAGAGATTCCTAGGGAAAAGCACAGGAGACGTCCTGGACCATGACAATGTCATGTAATGGATCTGCAAACTTCCATGAGTGGCCGATCATGAGCGTGCAATAAATCACTTGTTTAGAGAAGTTCAGACAGGTTTTGTTGTTTTTAATTGTGGTTTTTAATGGTCAGTTAGAAGAATATCATTTAGATCGTATACCTAATGATACTTTTCTAACAGACTTAAAAACTGCAATTAAAAACAACAAACCCTTTTGGTTTATTGGGGGGTTAAGATATTGCAATAAAGAACAATACAATTGTATTAAAAATACAGATGCGGAGACAGGAAACAGTTTCAAGGGAATGCTTCAAAAGATCAACCGCATGAGAAAAAAGTAAATGTATGTAACTTCATTTTCCCTAACCTTGTCAAGTGTAAGTAGCTTCATTTTCCTAACCTCCGCTAGTAGCAGATTAACATACGCTACTAAACGTGCTCAAGTGCAACGGAGCACGCTCAGTACTATAAAATGACACCTTGTCCCCTTTTGCTGCCCACATTTTATCAGACTTAGGGCGCAATCCTATGCATGTTTAGACAGAAAATGCTGAGAGTTAAAGGACCTTTTTCTGTCTAAACCTGGATAAGATTGTGTCCTGATGTATTCTATTCAAAAGCTGGACAATACAACTCTTAAGTTCTGTAAAGAATTCAATGTACCATATAGTGAGAAATCCAGGCCTAAATTACTAGCGAGAGGCGGTTCTTCGTATTCCCATAACTAATTGTTTAACAGCTGATCAACCATAGCTGCTGGTGGCCATCTTAACATTCTTGTCTCTATACTTTACATATATTGTTTTCCAAAATAAGGTTTGACTCAATATCTCCCACTGAGGCCTTTAATATAGCTGCTGTGCAGAGGGTGTTAATGCTCGTTTCTTGTAATTTTGTTTTTTTTCCGATTTCCCTCTCTTGGTCTTCTTTCTTCTTCCACTGTTATCTCACATCTCACATACAAGGATGGTGTGTGAAGTGTCACATTCCAGTAACATGCACAGGGATGTCACACTGCTGAAAAGTAGTCAGAAAGTATCTAGTGAAAATGGCCTTTCCCCCATTCTTCTGACACCGACTTTTGAATGCCACGAAAGGGCAATGTTATTTGATGTTTTATTACTGTGGGGTTGTTTTTATCACTGCCAAGGTTGAGGCGGTGGGGGAGAGGTGCTTGTTGTGGGGTGTACCAAAATAACTTGGCTTGCCTCAGGTAGTCCTATGCAACTCCATCTGGGGGCATGGGGGAGGTAGTGGAGGCTGGTAGCTCCGAAGTCAGTGGGGTGGTGAATAGGGTGACCAACTGTCAGGATTTCCCCGGATTTGTCCTGGTTTTTGTTCCATCCTGGGTGTCAGGGGGGATTTTCTGTCATTTTCTACAATGTCCTGGAAAGACACACTTTCCCCTTGAAGGCCGCCATTAGCATGGTGGGAGGGAATGATGTGCTTTCTGGAGGTGGGTCATTTCCCTCCCACTGCTCCAATCAGGGCCTTAAAGGGGAAAGTGTGCCTTTCCTGGACATTATAGAAAAGGCCCCAATTGGAGCAGTGGGGGGGCAGGAATGACACACTTTCCCCATCTCCACTCCAGGGCCTTTAAGGTGGCAAGGGGGGGGGGGAATGATGCACTTCCCAGAGGCCCTGGAAAGCCGCTTTCCCACCCCACCCCCACAGGGTGTCCTCTTTTTTGGTTTGCCAAATATGGTCACCCTAGTGGTGAATCCACTCTGGGTTTCAGGCAGAACTCTAAAGGTGCTCTCCAGAGTGCTGATCCGTGTCCCCAAAATGGGTTCGGCACCTTGGAGAGCTCCTTTAGAGTTCTGACTGGTTTTGACCGAAACCCGGAGCAGATCGACTGCCCCAGTTATATTGGGGTCACCAGCCTCCACTGGGGGGAGGGCACCATTTGCTGCTCCACCACTCCAGAAAAGAAATGTCTCGGGCTGGTCCTAGTAAAGGAGTGTTTGCCTCCGAGACAATCTCCACTAAATGGCAATCACAACTCACAAATCCACATTTGAGATCATGGCCTAGTGCTTCCCAGTTGGAGCCTGGGTCTCCCGAACGAGCTTGAGCTTAGGGTGGCCCTGTGTCTTTGTTTTATAGAGAACAGTCCTCTATTTGCAGGTGTCCTTAGTTCCAAAAGGTGTCTGGTCTAAGTCTGGTTTCAAGTCAAAGACCCACCTTGGAGTTGCCCATCTACACTTAGCACCTGGACAGCAGACTGAGCCGGGCACACAGCTCACCTGGTCACAAGTTTTCCTTACCACGGCGAGATATATTGCATTGCTATTTAAATGACACCCATCTTCCTAAATTCGCACCTCTCTCCACATCAAGCAGCCCCTGCAAACGTTATGCCAATCTGTGCTCTCTGTTGTCTTCTCTTTTGGCGATGTGCAAGCGGCCACCCTACTCAAGCTGCATCATCTCTCTATCTGTTTATTTATTTATTACATTTCTATACATTATTATTTATTTTAGAAATGAAACACGGCCATCCAAGGTGAAGTTTACTCTGGATGCAGCAGTTTGTGCTGTGGCCAGCCGGCCTGCTCCCAACTCTGGATGCGAGGCGGCATGCAGAGGGTTAAGGAGAGGAATGCTTCGCAGGGTCTGCCTGTCACTCACCCTGGCCAGGTCTGGTTCTTTTCCTCCTGCAGCTCCATCCGTCTGTATTAAAGCGACAGGCCGCTTCAGCACAGGCTCCCAGGGAGTCTGACGCATCCTCTCCCAGATGAACCGGGGGACGGGGAGGTGGGCAAGTGGATGAGGATGCTGGCCAGGCAGACTCAAATCAAGGCTCCCAAAGAGACGCACTCGATGCTCCTGCAGGAGGCCTTGCCCGTGATCCTACACCACTGTCAGCTGCTTTGTTTCCCCCTTCAGGATGGGACTTCAGAGAGTGTGGGCAAGTCAAGGCTTCAGCAAGGCTGCCCTTTCAGATTTCACTTGAGAGGAGGACAGTGGTGCAGCTATGGCTGGGTTTTGGGGCTGAACCCTAGGCCACACAGCCCAGAGGAGTCCCCAGATTTCCGCTCAGAGAGCAGCAGGTGATGGGGCAGTGGCAAAGATGCCTCCCTTCAGCACCTGAGCCAGCATGGGCATGCCGGGACCCACCAGGTTCGGCATGGCACGTCTTCCCCAATTTTTTTCCAGCTGTTCTCATTCAATTTAATAGAAAAGCAATTGCTTTTCATAAGAAATCCAATGCAGAAAATGTCAAGGAAATGCTCATGGGCTGGGTTTGGGTTTCTTGTCCTTACCAGGAGCGTATGTAAGTGTCCTGTCTTTCATCGTACAATCACCTCTCCGGCAGCCTCCCTGGCTTCCCGCACTTCAATAAAAGCCTAGGGGAAGATATTATGAGATAATAGGGCTCCCATAGGGCTCTTTGAGCTCAAGAATCATAGAATAGTAGAGTTGGAAGGGGCCTCTAAGGTAATTGATTCCAACCCCCTGCTCAATGCAGGAATCCTCCTTAAAACATACCTGACAGATGGTTGTCCAGCTGCCTCGTGAAGGCCTCTAGTGTGGGAGAGCCCACCACCTCCCTAGGTCATTGGTTCCATTGTGGTACTGCTCGAACAGGCAGGATGTTTTTCCTGATGTCCAGCTGGAATCTGGCTTCCTGTCACTTGAGGAGACCATTATTCCGTGTCCTGCATTCTGGGTTGATCGAGAAGAGATCCTGGCCCTCCTCTGTGTGACAACTTTTCAAGTATTTGAAGAGTGCTATCATGTGTCCCCTCAATCTTCTCTTCTCCAGGCTAAACATGCCTAGTTCTTTCAATCTCTCCTCAGTAGGGCTTTGTTTCCAGACCCCTGATCATCCTCGTGCAGGCAGCCTGGGAGGCTGCAGAGCAATGGAGAGATGTGTAATAGAAAAACACACAGCACCCTCAGTCACCTTGCACTGACTAGGTAAGTTCAGAAACATCACAAAAATAAATTTTAAACACCCTGAGAATGAGGCGGAACAAAGGAAGCCTCCTTGATGGGGGGAGGAATCTTTCAGGAAACTGGAGGGCAGAGTTTGGTTCTTCCCTGGAACTGGACACCTGCATTGTGGGGGATGCAAAATGGAGGCTCAGCTGCCGCCATCACAGGTGATGGCAATGTGTAAGCCCCCACCCCCCAAAAATATATTATCTTCTTGAACACAACAGCAGCAAAAGCAAACTCCCATTTTATTTCTGCAGCCATGATGGTGTACTGTTTTAAAGTAAAGTCAAAAAAGTAAAACTGTACATGCTCAGAGTATTTCTTTTTTGAAATCAGGATTGGCAAACAGGTATGTGTTCCCTTCTGTTATTTTGCTCGAACGTATCAGGAATGTAAAAGTAGTTGTAAGGCATTGAATGGAGGTCCGTGGGAAGGTAATGGACATGGCCTTCTAAGGAGTCCCATTAAGGCCAGGGTCCCAAATTACATAGCTGCACCACTGGAAGGGCAGCAAGGAGATTTTGGGATAGCGGGCAATACCCTCAGAAAGGTTTCAAAGGTTTTGGCCATGCATACCTCACCTAGGGGAATTAAAGTCGGCTGGAGGACTCTCATTCACTCTTCAGAGAAATGGTGTCCAGATATACATCCTCCCTGGCTATTTGTGGTCTGACTGAGCCAGAAACAACCCAAGGCATTTTGGCACCTGTGGCAGAAAATCTGAAAATTCTCTCCTCTCATCCTGCCTACCGGTACAGCTGCTGGCTGAGACACATGACCAGCAGTGGAGGCTGGTGGCTCTGATGTCAGTGAGGTGGTGAATCTGCTCCAGGTTTCAGTCAGAACTCTAAAGGAGCTACAAACCAGCCTTGATGGGAGGTCACTGAGCACTAGCCTCTTGAATGCTCCAAGACAAGACAAGGCAGGGCCAGCATCACAGGTAGGCATGGTTGGGGCACCTGCTGAGGCTTCACATCCCAACAGGGGCCCATTGACAAGAGTGCCCTGGAGTGTCATGTCCCCCCCCCCCACGGTCTTCCTCCTCCCTGGTCTTCCTCCTCCTCACCATTGCAACTTGCTTGTTCACCTGCCGCTTCCTCTGGCCCAGGCAATGATGGTATAAGAAGGAGCAGCAGTGTGGGTGTAGTGGTTAGAGTATTGGACTGGGACTCAGGAGACCTGGGTTCAACACAGGATCTACCCTACTGCTTTATAACAACATTGAAGTGCACTGACAACTGTTGGGGCCCATTGACACATGCCATATACCACTTTCATACCGCTTTCATAGTGTTATATCCTGCTCGGTGTAGATCTGGCCCTAGAGCTCCATCACACCAGTAATTTATCACGCTCTGGCCATGCCTGGTAAGTGTTTTTGCAGCGCAGGACTCACATGATGTCATCCCTCTCCTGCGCTCATCTCGCCTCTTCCCCTCCATTTTCCATCTTATTTTGGAGCGGGGAAAGTCCGGTTTTCCTGACTGTTAGAGCAATACGACAATGGAACCAATTACCTAGGGAGGTGGTGGGCTCTTCCACACTAGAGGCCTTCAAGAGGCAGCTGGAAAGCCATCTGTCAGGGATGCTTTAAAGTGGATTCCTGCATTGAGCAGGGGGTTAGTCTCGATGGCCTTGTAGGCCCCTTCCAACTCTACTATTCTATGATTCTACGATTCCCCCTCCATGAGCGATAAAGCCACTCTTCCCTCCTGTGTATTGCTGTCCTTGAGTTATATCGGACCATCCCGTTTTTTGTTGGTGGCGTGTGTGTCAAAGGGCAGTCTCACTGACAAAAGAGGAGGGCGGGGCTGCTCAGTCGTGAAGGGGGAGGGAGAAAGGGCACCTGAACACCTGCAGAAGAGGCGAGTGAGGCTGCCACCGCCCATACTGGGACTCAGTCCCATTCAGCTCTATGGTTCTTACTCCTGAGTAGGCATGCCTAGGTTTCCTGACCAGAGCAATGCTGGCTTCCCCTTGCCATGCCAACATTGACCACAAACTTCTCCAAAAACCAATTGTAATACTTTCTCTTCACTTATGTTGTTTAATATGATCTTGGGGAAAGCATAGTGTGTCGTTTTACTGTAAATGCGCAGTTTCAGGCTGCTGTACTATTGTATTTGCGCAGAAATAATTAAAAAAAATATTTTAAAAATTAACTGCAGGGGAAGGAGAGCATAGGGGTCAGGGTGGGAGATTTCACCGGCACAGACATGAAAGTGCCCAGTGCTCAACTCGCTAAGGAAACAGAGGGGGGAACCACAGATGCAAATGGGGGGGGGGGGGAGTATGTGTGATGGAGCTCCTAATCTCCACTTGGCCATGAAATTCACTGGGTAATTTTGGGCCAGTCCCTGACTCTGAACCTATCCTGCCTCACAGGGTTGTTGTGAGGATAGAATGGAGAGGAGCAGGAGGAGCTGTAAGCTGCCTTGGGCTCCTTGCAAGAGGAAAAAAGGCTGGATATAAATGTAATAAGAATAATCAATAAAATAGATGCCGGTGCCTACTTGCTCTATGCAGGTCAAGCAAGCAAGTGGAAGCAACCAGGAGGAAGAGGATGAAGTGCAGGTGGTGAGGCAGACTCATGGAGGGAGGAGGCCTGGGGGGGGTTTGCCCAAGGCCTTCCAAAACCTGCAGCCAGCACTGAACCTACATGGAATGTGTCCCATTGTTAACGCAGAGTAATTAACCTGAGGTAACTAATACTGTGGGCCTGGCTCCACACTTGCGCTTTTCCAGCATAGAAGATGGAACAAAGAGGCAGCTTTGGAAAGGAACTGAGCGGAGGCTTATTTCCCCCTTCTTTTTGCATCCATGGATAGATAGATAGATAGATAGATAGAGGAATGTGCCCCAGAGTAATTAACCCAGAGTAACTAACACTGCTGGCCCTGCTTCAGGCTTGTGCGGCTTTGGGAAGAAATTGAGCAGAGGCTTCCTTTTCCTTTTCCCTCCTTCTTGCACCCACAGATGTTGCTGTTAATGGAATGTGCCCCCTTGTTAATTCGGGGTAACTCGCCCGGGGTAACTAACCCTCCGCCCTTGTGCGATGTCGCGAAGAGACGGAGCGGAGGCTTCCTTTCCCTTCGCCCCTCCTCTTCGTTCTCCTGGGCGGAGACGCGTGGGCAACCGGAGCAAGAAGCGCAGTAGCCGCAGACGGCGAGGCCAGGCCGCGGCCCGCCTGCTCGGAGGAATACGGCGCCGCCGCCGCCGCCGCCGCGAGAGGGGCTGAGTTTCGACGTGTCTGGGAGAGATTAGAGGCGAGGCGAGCGGAGCTGGGCAGGCCGGGAGGAGCGCACGCCGCCCTGGCGCCAGGCTCGGCCGCTGCCGCCTGCCTGCGCCCCCGAGCGAGGCGGCCGGGAAGGAGGGGGCGCGCCGCCCGACGGCTCCAGGGCGCAGCGCAACGCAGCACCGAGCAGGCAGCCCGACGGCGCGGAGGGAGGTCCTGGGGCGCGCAGGTAAGCCGCGAGGAGGGTTAGAGCGGGGCGCGGGGGAGACCTGCCTGCCTGCCTGCCTGCCGACTTGCCTCGCCTTCCCCGGGATCCGGGGACCCGCGCCCGAGCTGGCTGCGGCTCTGGTGGCGCTGGTCTCCAGCCTGCCTGCCTGCCTGCCTGCCTGCCTCGGGAGCAGGGGGCCGGGGAAGAGTGGGGGGCGCGGAAAGGGATCCCTGGACCCTCCCGAGCTCCTACCCCGCCTCTCCCCAAGGAACCGGGGGCGCCCCCGGCACCATCCCGGGCCCCAATTGCTCCCCGGCGCCCGGCTGGCGAGGACGGGGCGCGTCTCTGCGGGGCTGTCGGTCGTGGGGACGGAGGTGGTCGGTGGGGAGCCGAGGGCGCAGCCTGCGGGCGGCTGTCGTCCTCTTCCCGTCGCCTCTCCCGACCTGGCGCCCGCCAGGTGTGCGGGACTACAACTCCCAGCATCCCCGAGTCCCACACACCTGGCGAGCGCCAGGTCGGGGTGAGGCTGATCTGGTCTATTGGGACGATATCTATATCACCGGGGCTCAGACTGGATGGCACAGGCGTCTCTTTCTGTCCCCTCAGGGCTTGCAATGCAAGGGATCTGAGACGGAAAAGAAAGCACAAGGACAGCATCCTAATCAAGACCTGCCCTCAGCTCTTTGTTTCCCGTTTCCTGGCCTATCTATCTATTTATTCCCCCTCCCTCCCACACACACACACACACTTTCTGTCACAACCTTATCTATCCCCGCTTCCTCCAAGAAGTCCAAAGCAATATTCTAGTTTCACAATTAACCTGGTCAGCGAAAGCCATGAATTCCCTGCATGGGTTTTTTAAGCAGCTTCCCGGTTCCCTCACTGTCAAAATGGTTTTATTTATTTATTTATTTACAATATTTCTATACCGCTCCATATCTAAGAGATTCCGGAGTGGTGAACATAAAGGTCAAACATTAAAAAGATCAGAAGATTAAAGCACCATATTAAAATTGTTCTTTTTTAAAAGCAGAGTACCCATAAAAAAAAAAAACATGGCTGGTCAATTAAGGAATGCTTTCTAGAATAAGACTGTTTCCAGGAGGAGCCGGAAGCAACACAATGTTGGTGCCTGGCTGCCCTCCAGGGACACGGAGTTCCAAGGAAAACGGGCCACCACACTGAAGTCTCTCCTCCAGATGAAGGCGACTGACCTTCAGCAACTTCACTAGCATCTGTCTTGGGCACAAACTGGGCGGAGGCTCAGGAGAGATTGTGTGACGAATC
Source organism: Anniella stebbinsi (assembly GCA_029215795.1). Classification (NCBI taxonomy): domain Eukaryota; kingdom Metazoa; phylum Chordata; class Lepidosauria; order Squamata; family Anniellidae; genus Anniella; species Anniella stebbinsi. The sequence goes on from JARDYH010000007.1 coordinate 30,695,895, forward strand.
AATTGACCGCTGTTGAAAAGAATGTTGCGTTCGTACTTTGGAATCAATAAATGTGTCTTCAAGACAGGCAGATGAAAAACCAGGTCACAAGTTGCTCAGAGGCTTAGTGAGGGCAGTAGGCTAGGCAGACTAGTACTGCTACTGCTCGTCGTTAGGCATGTTCCTGCAGCCTAATGCAGCACATCACAGTACAGTACTGCTGATGGTGGGGGAAGGAGAAAACTGGAGACGCAGGATGGTTGTTTTGTTTGTTTTGCATGCTTCCTTTGTTTTTACTCAGCTGCTTCTCAGCGGTAGCAGTCTTATCTGAGCAGTGAGAATTTCAGCAGCAGCAGCCTTATAAAGGTCTACAACTGGTGACAGTTCTTTAGGGACGGGCAGTACAGAATTGGAAACTAAAGTAGGGTGACCCACTTTAAGTATGCTTTAAGGTGGATTCCTGCATTGATCAGGGTGTTGGACTCAATGGCCTTATAGGCCCCTTCCAACTCTTCGATTCTATGATTCTATGACCATATGAAAAGGAGGACAGGGCTCCTGTATCTTTAACAGTTGTATAGAAAAGGGAATTTCAGCAGGTGTCATTTGTATGCCTGCAGCACCTGGTGAAATCCCCTCTTCATCACAACAGTTTAAGCTGCAGGAGCTATACTAGAGTGAGCAGATACAAAAGAGGGCAGGGCTCCTGCAGCTTTAACTGTTGTGATAACGAGGGAATTTCACCAGGTGCTGCATGCATACGAGTGACACCTGCTGAAATTCCCATTTCTATACAACAGTTAAAGATACAGGAGCCCAGTCCTCCTTTTCATAGGGTCACCCTAATCTAAAGATGTCTCTATTGTTCTTGTGAGGATGTTGTAATAAATTAACAAAAATATGGGGAGAGGGGGGAGAATAAAAGATTGCCAGTTAAAAGTGATATATAGAGACCTAGAAGACAACGTTTCCTAGAAGGTAAATATGTCTTTATTTATTTATTTTATTCCATTTATATACTGCCCCATAGCTGAAGCTCTCTGGGCAGTTTACAGAAATTAATAACATTGAACATTAAAAACACCGATATACAAAATTTAAAACCATAAAGCATAAAAACAAGTAATAATTACAATATCCTTCAAAACAACAATTCTGGGTCAAAGCATTTTGTAGGTGTATTTCTCACCCCGTATCTGGGTCTCCAGATCAAGACGCTCTTGGAAAATGTTATTGAAAAGTTATTGCAGGGGTGTTGACCTTCTTTCAGCCTGAGGCCAAATTCCATTTTAGAGAAGTTCCCGGAGGCCACATTTCACTTTTTGGTGGGGCCAAAATACAGCCTGTTTTAGCTTCAAGCTCTTGATGCCAGTGACTAAGAGCCTCTCTACACCAGTGATATATGGCATGTTCATGATTGGTTGCTTGCTGAAGTTTGCGGGTCCTTTAGATGATGGTGTCAACTTCCAGGATGTCTCCCACTCCTTCCTCCGGAAATCTCACTCTCAAAAAACCGTGAGATATTCCAGTTCTTTTGAAATAGCACGGGTTTTCCCAGGGTCTAAAATTGATGTTGCACTATAAAGCAGCCACTAGATAGCGCTGTGCCAATCAAGGCTATGAGCACGAAAAGGAAGGGAAGTTTTCCATTACAAACCACATGGTGGCCCCTGTCTGCCCAAGTAGTGGAGCCCATTACAATTGTGCAAGTCCTGGTAAGGCAGCACGATTTCACCCTAATGTAGAGAACCGTTAAGCCTTAGGAGAGGCATTTCAACCTTTTAGAATGGGGAAAAAACTGTGCAAAAGCCAGGAAACCGTCACATGATCAGCCGTCAGGAAGAAAGGGGTGTGGCTGTTTGAGGAGCCTCATAGGGCCAAATTGACCCATACCCTTTCCAAGTCATATGCTCTCTCTCTCTCTCTCTCTTCCCCCCCCCCAACCCCAGTCTCAGAAGCTGGCCCAGCCTGCTCTAGAATAACTCCCAAGCGGTGGGCAATACAAGGTGCCAGTCATGTTTACCCAGCCAGAACTTAATTGCTACTGGTTGTCTTGACGAGACTGTATGTTATGTATTGGTTGTGATAATGGCTCCAGAGTTAGATCTGTTAATGATACTGGTTAAAACAGATAACAACTACTTTGGGCAGGAGTGGCGGGGGTCGGTCCACCCCTGCTGAGTCCTTAGCATTGATATTGGTCCTGCCAGGAGCACAAGAGCCCATATAAGAGAACCAGGGGGCTCCTGCGTGAGAGCTTTTGTACTCTTTTATGCTCAAGGTCTTGTTTGCAAGATAAGCAAACAAGGCATGGCCAGAAGAAGAAGAAATGCAACACAAGAAAAGAGGACACAGGTTTGCATTCTATTTGCATGTGCGTATTTTATGGTGACCATGTGGAAAAGAGGACAGGGCTCCTGTATCTTTAACAGTTGCATAGAAAAGGGAATTTCAGCAGGTGCCATTTGTATGCCTGCAGCACCTGGTGAAATCCCCTCTTCATTACAACAGTTAAAGCTGCAGGAGCCCTGCCCTGAGTGACCAGATTCAAAAGAGGGCAGGGCTCCTGCAGCTTTAACTGTTGTGATGAAGAGGGAATTTCACCAGGTGTTGCATGCATACAAATAACACTTGCTAAAATTCCCTTTTCTATACAAATGCTAAAGACTCAGGAGCCCTGTCCTCCTTTCCATAGGGTCACCCTAGCTAATTTATACGTATAGGTGCAAATTTGGAAGACATTGCTATAATTTAAAGAGAAATGCAATTCACCTTATTGTAATGGGAAAGACTGCATGAAGGTGACCTGTGCACCTTGCACTGTCTGTTATCCAGGTATTAACTGGTGACGGCCACCTGCTGCTCTCCCTTTCTCTGCCTCTTTAACTTTGTTTTGCCAAATGCAAAAAGAGTTCTTGATACTTATCAGAAGCAAATCGCAACACAAGTGGTGAAAGATTTACAGATTTACTGTCTAGCAAGTTGAATATTATGGCTAAGCAATGTTGTATCTCGCACCTAAATTGATCAGCACGCCTCCAGCCTCTCCAGCAGCCTCTGTCCCCACCAGCAACCAGCCTCTCGTCTTCAGCTTCCAGCAACTCCTTCTTCAGCAACTTCCAGCACCCACCCACCTGCAGCCCCCCCTTATGGGTCTTGGGAAGGCTTCTTATACACATCGTCCCCTGGACTACGTGCAGCCTGGACACCCCCCTTCATTGATCACACCTGGGGTGTGGCAATCTTAAGCTCCAGTCTTGATGCTAAAGTACTCCTTATCTTTGCTAGCAGCAAATGGCTAGTAGCCAAGGTGATACAGAGAGAGGCCCTCCCTGCTTTCCATCACTAAAAGCAAGTGCACAGCAGCCCAGCTGGGACCCTCCTGCATTCCAAGGCTGGACCATCCCAAGACAGATGTGGCCTTGAGGATCAGGAAATTTAGCTAAAGCATTGAAAGCTCTTTAACCCTTTGCTAGGCCTAAGAGGAGAAGCAGGCATAAAAGAAGATTATATCATTTGTATTTATTTTATTTATTATTGCATTTATATCCTGCCTTTTTTCCTCCAAGGAACCCAAGGCGGCATACATAATCCTCCGCCTCTCCATTTTATCTTCACAACAACAACCCTGTGAGGAAGGTAGGTTGGGCTGAGAGTCTGTGACTGGCCCCAAGTCACCCAGTGTGTTTCCATGGCCTAGTGGAGACTAGAACCTAGATCTCCCGACTACCAGTCCAACACTTTAGCCGTTACACCACACTGGCTCTCATGTCACTATCTCCTCGAAATACAATAATCTTCCGCACTTCCAATACAAACCAGACTTGGGACTGACTGGAGAACCTTTCAAATTGAGGATGCCTTTAAATAGGGGACAGTTCCCTGACAGTCCCAGAGAGGCTCACCAGGCACCTACATTGTGCCCTTTCCAGCGCCAAGTGAAGAACCTTGTATTTTCCCAGTCATTTTTGCCTTTTAGCTCTGTTGTTTTTAATCTGTTTTAATCTGCGTTGCTGCTAGGTTTTAGTTTGGTTTTTACTTTTATTTTATACTGTAGCTTTAAACTTTTATTTTTTTATGAAGTTATGGTTTTAATTGTTGCAACCTGCCCAGAGGGCTTCAGCTATTGGGCGGTATAGAAATGTAATAAATGGATAAATAAATGAATAAATAAGCAAGAGTGTGAGTGTGCAGAATGGTGTGAGAGAGAAACAGGAGAGATTCTCTCCACCACCCTGCTCTTGTTGTTCCAAAAACAACAAGAAAGCGGGAAAGCGGGTGAGTTTTAACCCTGAATGCTTTTGAATAAAATTCAGCATGAGTAACAGCAGCTATGCTGAATTTCTGATACCTGGGGGATTCTGGGAGTGTCATGGTAGTAACAGAAGGTTTCTCTTCTAGTTGGGATGGTGGATAGCTCATTAATGCAGTTGGCTAGAGGATTCTGGGAATTGTAGTCCAACATATTTGGAAGGCACTAGGTTGAGGAAGGCTGACCTTAACGATCAGGCTGGATGCTGCAGAGTAGCAAAAGCCTGTTGCATGCTGAGGGCTTGTGGAAATCTGTCCCAAGTCCCATTTATTTCCATGGGTGCAGTCTAGGCTGACCAGATAAAACCCAGGTCAGGGCTCTTGTAACTTTAACAGTTGTAGAGAAAAGGGAATTTCAGCCAGTGTCATTTGTATGCAATTAGTCCCTGGTGAAATCCCCTCTTCATCACAACTGTTAAAGTTGCAGGGGCCCTGCCTTCATTGTATATGGTCACTCTAGTATAGTGCCTGCAACTTTAACTGTTGTGATGAAGAGGGAATTTCACCAGGAACTAATTGCATACAAATGACACTGTCTGAAATTCCCTTTTCTCTACAACTCTTAAAGTTACATGAGCCCTGGCCTGGATTTTATCTGGTCAGCCTAGTGCAATCCTCTGCTACTTCTTCTTAGGATGCAATCCTATACACGCTTAGAAAGAGAAAAGGGTCATACAACTCCCACCACTGGAATGCTGGGAGTTGTAGGGCTTTTTTTCTGTCTAAACATGCATAGGATTGCTCTCTTAGTCAGTTAGTTTTGCAGGTGGTGGAAGTTGGTTTAGGAAGACCCCTGGATTCAAGTCCCTGCTGTTCACAAGCTCAGTGTGGTGTTTTGGCCAAGCCTGAATTGCTCAGCCTCAGTTACCCTTCTGTGAAATGGGAACCTATCTTATAGGGTTCCGTTGGGGTCAATATTGTAACTTACTTTCAAATTCAAAGGCTTGTGTTAGTGGCAGTAGGTTTCTCTTCTAGCTTAAAATGACGGATTGCTCATTAATGCAGCATTGGAAATGGTTCCACAAAAGTTACTAACCCTCATAAGAAAATATGGTGTGTTTTTATACATGAATTTATCTGCTGCTTTATTATGCTTTACATTTGTTCCATTGTAGTGGTTTTTATCTCTAGTACATTGTTAGTTTTCAGCCACCTTGAAGACCAACTGTTAAAAAATCAACCTATTGATTTTTAAGAGAATCGGTGGACCTCTGGATGGCAGTGAAACCTTCCTTGGCCTTTTTAGAGTTGCTGGAGCCCTGCAATTGGAGCTGAAAAACAAGCAGATAGATAGGCGTGTGCAGAGAGCTGGCAGCCTTCACTTTTAAAGTAAATGATTAGGATCAGAGTTAGGCTGGGGTAGAAAAATAAAATTGCATTAAGCCATCCAAATAACACTCCAGGAAAAGCTAATTTCTGTGACTTTCATGAAACATATCAGTTGAGTATCTTTGCCAAATTTATTCTGCTGGGAAATAATTTCCAGTTTCCAGAATCCAAATGTTTGGGGGGGGGGGGGACGACACCTGCCATTGTTCTTAGGTGTCAGTATCAAAATCGTATGTTCTTGTCTCCTTTCACCTTGTTTGTGCATTTGTGTGTGTTTGTGCCTGCATGCAGGCATTTGTGTGTGAGAGAGATGGGGGGAGGAGAGAGAGAGAGAGAGAGAGAGAGAGAGAGAGAGCTCTTTCAAACCAAGCCATACAAGGAGAGAGATTAAATTCCTTTCCATTTCAGGAGCTGGAGGATCATCCTAAAGAGATGGAGCCCCTTCTCCAGGTCTGGGTCTGGGACTCCCTCCCCATGCAAAAAAAACACTGATAAGATCCCATTGGAATGGCAGAGCAGGGCTTTGCATTGGGGGATAGGAAAGGGGGTGTGTGGCAGTGCATAGTTTCCACCGCCCTTGATAAGGTTGACAAAGCCAGGCTAGGAAGGGAACCAGAGACAGCTGGGCTTTTACTATCTCAAAGAAGGTGAAACTGATAAGATCATGGGGGGGGGGGGGGTGGAATGTTTTATGCTCTCCTGCCCTTCAGTAGAGATAGCAGACCTACTGGTGGGAAGCAGATAAGATATCCTCATCCTTCTTTGCTTTGTCTTATGGAGCTATTTGTTAACCCTGCAGGGCACCTGTGCAAGAATGCTTGTTCTGACAACAATGTAAGAATGTGGATGCCCAGACACACATGCGCGCACTCACACACTGCTGAAGCTACAGGTGAAAAGGAAACGGGGGAAGCCAAAGGACATCACATCCTGATCTGTTCCTAACATAGTATTTGGAGCTGTTTTTCTCGCGCCATGCTTTTGTTGAACCGTATTGCATCCTATGATTTATTTGATTTTACCTAAAACAAACAAACAAATAAATGGATATCTTAGATTTGGAAAAGGTGCAGAGAAGGGCAAGCAAGATGATCGGGGGAGGGGGGGTTGGAGCATCTCCCCTCTGAGGAAAGGTTACATCATTTTGGGGCTTAGTTTGCTTAAAATAAAGGCGAGTATGGGGAGACGTGAGAGAGGTGTGCAAAATTATGCATGGTTTGGAGAAAGTGGAGAAGGAGACGTTTTTCTCACCTTTTCATAATACTAGAACTTGGGGGTACCATCCTGTGAAGTTGATTGGTGGGAGATTCAGGACAGATAACAGGAAGGAGTCAGTCAGTCAAGTTTATTGCTTTTGGCCAATGGCCTTTGCATAAAACAAACAAACAACAGTACAATCACCAAAAAATAAAAATACATAATAATAATAATAACACACACAAAGGTTATTCATAATGTATATAGACATAATGCATATAGTACATAATACACAAAATTTAAAAATATAGACAGGTGTGTCATAGGTGATCCGTCAGTGATGTAATATAAATCGGACATGGTCAGATGCAATCATCTCCTTTACAATTAGTGGCTATCTCTGTTATGTATTTCTTTCTAATCTTTTTGGCAGCTGTGGCAAACAGAGCGACACGCCAAGTCACATATTTATCCATGTCTACTAGGAAGTAAAAGATCACTTCCCGTGGGCTCTGACAAAAGTAGTTTCCAATCAATGGTGTCACAAATTGTTCCCTTGGGTCATTGTGTAGGGGACAGTAAAGAATATAATGGATAAGATCCTCTGGCTCAGGGCAACTACAACTACAAGTACGCTCGTTTATTGGGATGCCCCTGTGCCTCCCATCCCTATAAGCAGTGTCCACCATATTTAGCCTTAACTCTGTGAAAGCTTTCCGGAGTTGTACAAATGTCAAGCTGTTAAAGTAATCTGCACAATCACAAGCCTCTTTGAGTTTAAAATATAATGGTGCACATGAGGATATATAAACAGAGTTTAGGTCCTTTTTGATAGCAACCTCCCTTATAGTTCTTTTGAGGATGTTTTTCTGTATATCTGATGGGAAGCCTTTAAGCTCAGTCGGTGAAAACCCGTATTTGATTGTAAGTTGGGCAGCGTGATGTACCCAGTTTTTAATTAGTAATCCATTAGATAGCTCTATCAAACTTTTTTGGGTAGACTTGTATTATTCATCTGTTGTACCTTAAACCAATAGCATATTATTCTTTTGTCTATTTGGCTCACGATACTCGGCACACAGGTTTCTAACCTAATCATGGCAGATAATACATCTTTAGGTAAGCCTAGCAACGCTCTCAGAAAATAGTTCTGAGTGGGTTCTAAACCTGACACCTTCAAGGTACCCCAAACCTCCGCCCCGTAAAGGATTTGTGCCATTGTTTTGGCTTTATAAACAGTTAAGGCAGGATTTACTAAATTTCCTCCTTTAGAGGCAGCAAATTTCAGAATAGCCTTGGCTGATCTAAAGGCTTGCATTTTAATGTTTGACAATTGTTCTTTCCAGGAAGCTGTTTCTGAATAGACCAATCCCAAATATTTGAATGTTTTCACTTGGTTTATGATATATTCGTCCAACTGCCAGACGTGCTTTTTAGGACGCTTCCCAAATACCACAGCCTGTGTCTTAGTATAATTTATGGTCAAAGCATTTCTCTTACAATATGAAGCAAGCTTCGCAAGGAGCCATCTTAGTCCCACCTGAGTTCTAGACACAAGTACTAAATCGTCCGCGTACATTAATAATGAAAGTTTTTGATCAAGAATTGTAACTGGGCAAACTGAAGACCATCAAGTTCCTTTACTATATCATTAATATAGAAGTTAAACAAAAAAAGTGCCAAAATGCATCCCTGTTTAACAAAAGTATTTGCTTTGGGGATAAAGTAGCCTGCAAGGTCAAGTTTGACTTGCACTGATGTGTCAGTATACAATGTTTTAATAAGAAATAATAAACAACGGTCTATATTTGTCATTTCCAATTTCTGCCATAATAAATGTCTAGAAACTGTGTCAAATGCTGACTTCAGATCTATAAAGGTGACATACAGCTTTTGCTTCATTTTATGAACATATTTACACATCAAAAAATTCATCACAAAACGCAAGTTGACTGTAGACTTCCCCCTTTAAAATCCGGCTTGTACCTCAGATATTAGTTTTTGCCTGTCCGCCCATTCTCCTAACTTTTCAAGGAGAAATCTAGCATATAATTTGGAAGTGATGTCTAAAAGGCTAATGGGCCTATAATTTGCTGGATCTTTCTTATCTCCCTTTTTATATATGGCTGCAATAATGCTTAACTTTCATCCTTCTGGGATATGGCCAGTAAGGTTTATGTGAGTAAACAATTTTACAAAAATAGGTGTCCAGTACTTTGGTCTCACCTTATAAAGTTCCATTGGGATCATATCCTCTCCAGGAGCTTTGTTCACTGACTGTCTTGCAGTGATCCCCTTGATCTGATCTGACCATTTGGGAAAGTCTAACAATTGGGCTTGATGGACTTGTGAGGGTGCACCAGTTTGAGGGCCGTATATTTCAGTAAAATATTTCTCTCACTCCTTTCCTTGCCCTGATACTTCTAGTGAGTAGCTTATCGTTCTAGTACCTTGAGCAACCAAGTGCCAGAATTTCTGAGAACCCTTTTGGATTGCTGCATCTCCTAGTTCTTTCCACTATGACTCATAATATCTTTGTTTCTTTTCTTTAAGTAATGTTTTATAATTGCATTGTAGTTGAGTTATATATATTTGAGACACAGAATTTTTTCTCATCTCTCCTTATTTTCAATTCCCTAAGTTCCTTAGCTAGTTTTTTCTTGCTCTTTTGACAGGCCTCACCAAACCACGTCTGGCTCTTGAACCTAGACTTTTTGAGCACGCTGTTTGTTGCCATTAAAGGTTGTATTTGTGTAATTAAGGTCTCGTATGCACCAATAACATTGCTTGTTTCTAATAGGATATTTTCCCTCAATATGGCAAAATCATGGGAATCCAAGGTCTTAGTCATCCTTTCCTGAACTTGCCCGTTCCATTTTAGCCTCCTGCTGCCTACTATCAAATATTCAGTTTTATCTGCTAATTTAGGAGAAGTGGAGGGGGCACGTTGTGTAAGTGACAGTTCAAGGGGGAAGTGATCACTGTCAGCTCTTGGGATTATTTTGAAGGTGTCTCGATCAATCAGAGTGTTATTGGACATCAATATATAATCAGTGGTACTGGTGTATCCGCTAGGAGAGGTAAATGTGAAATAACCCTCCTGATCCCCCAATCCATGCCCATTACATAACAAAGGTTGTGTTTTATTATGAGTTCGCAAAGATGCTTCACTGCATGGTTAGAAATTGTGTCCATTGCTGCTCTCTGACAAATTTCTGGTACATCCTCTGAGCTTAACCCAAATGCTATATTATCTGGAGAGACAGAACCAATTTGAGCGTTAAGATCACCGCCTAAAGTGACCCAAGAGTTAGGGGATAAAGAATCTATTTCCTCCAGTATTTGGTCAAGCCTTTCCCAGTGAGATCGTTCTTCTACACCAGACTTCAGTGGGGGGATGTACGCACAAATACAGTAGACAGTTTTGAAGAAGATGTTGGAAATGGACAATACTAAGAAATTAGAAGAGCTTAACAATGGACACTGATGTATAATAGCATTAAGTGATGTTGATACTAACACTGCAAGACCTCCAGTTGATCTCCCAAACTTTGCCACTTTTAGTGCTAATGAAAAGTAAGAAGTAAATCCATGTAAATTGACTACACTTCCATCTTTGACCCACGTTTCTTGTAGAAAAATAATCTCATATGACTGTAGGTAAGTAAGGAAATCAACATCTTGAACTTTGTTAAGCCATCCAGCAACATTCCATGGAAGGAGCCTAACCGGTTTGTCCACTAGTCAAAATATACTACCTTGGTTTTTGTCCATTTGGGATGTAGGATGAATAACTTTAGTTGTTGGAATTATGGTTCTTTCTATTTTCTTTTCAAAATAATTCTGAATGTCACCAGGTTTAGGTTTATTGGCAGACTTATATCGGTTGTATTATCTTTATTTAAATTTATCTCTTTCATATTTCTAGTTTCTTCTTGTCATAACAAGCATCAAAACTCTCAATGCTTGTTGAGTACTCTGCCTCACAGAGTTTGCTTAATCTGTTTTGAAGGGAGTTAATTCTGCCTATTATAGCTAGTTCATCAGTCAGGGGAAGTCTCCCATATGATTCTATTAAGCCTTCCTCGTTTATTGTTTCAGGGTGAGTACTAGTTGGAAAATTCTGGATGTTACTTCCTTTTCCATTACTGTCTGACATATCATCTAGACAGATCAAGTCCTTGACTTCAACAAGCTGTTCTGCTTTACTTACTTTCTCTGCTGAATTTCCTTGATTTAGCGGGACTTCAAATATGGGTCAAACCATGAAATAACCAAAGACTCTTGTGACTTTTATTTTGTGATGCCTGAAAAAGCTCCTCATCTTTTAGATCTTCACAGCTATAGTATCATCTCTAAAGGTTATTAGGGCTCCAGCTGCTGCGTAATTATAGAATATAGAGAGTTTCGGCTATGGGGCGGTATAAAAATGCAATAAATAAATAAATAAATAAGGTATTCCACCTTTTCAATATCCTCATCTTTTAAGAAGTCTATCATAAATGCATTTGCCTGTTGCATCAGGTTCTTATTTAAAGTGTGTGTGTGTTTGTGTTTTGAGTTAAATGTAGAATCTCCCTCACACATCAATTGGGCCGAATAACAGGGTAAAAATATTAGAATAAAGAAAGAAGTATCTGCCTTTAAAAAAAAGTTTGGGGTTTTAAAAACAAACACATGTGATATGGATTAAAAACAATATGGGCTTACATCCTCTATTAATTTGATGTTGGCCACTTCAACCTTTTTAGATCTTTTACCAACTTGCAAGGTGGGAGCCATTTATTATGATGATCTCTCTTTTCTTGCTCGTGGCAGTTTTTCTAGATGGACATGACGGGCTTTGCCAAGTCGTGCTGTCTTTTACTGATTCAGGAATTATTATTATTATTATTACCACCACCGCCACCAAATATACATGTCTTTCACCTTCTCTTGAAAGAGTGAACACCCCCACCAAAGGAAATGGAGATGTGGCTGCCCAATGTGGCCAATGGTCAGGAATAATGGGAGTTGTAGTCCAACATCATTTGGAGAACCATAAATTCCCCCACCCCTGGTCTAAACTGTTGCAAGTCTTCCTTTGAGCTCAGCCAAGGTTCAAAGAGTCAGCTGTGAAGCCTGCTTTGAGTGCTAGCATACATCACCCCTGTCACATGGGACGGAATAGGGGACCAGAGTGCACCAGAGCACGTGGAGATAGTGCGGCTTCCTGTGCATCATTTTAAATCCCTGTCTAAATCCCTAAAAACCTAACGCTGTAGTATTTTAACGTGAGCCCCCAGTGGCCGCAATTCCCTGCTTTGAGTATCAATAGCAAAATATGTCTGTTGTCAGAGGGCGTAGTAACCACGACCTACCACATGTGCCTGAAGCCACAGCTTTCTTCATCAGATTAAATTAAACAGCAGTGTGATGAAGAGCTCTGTATAACTCAAAAGCCTGCACACACCCGCAAAACCAAGTTGCCAGGTTTGATCCTATTTTCTCCCCTGCTGTGTTGGCTTCATGCCAAATAGTGTGCACTGAATTACAGGAGGATTTAATCTTGATATATGCATGAGTTTCTATCAGTTTCTGGAACAGAAACACCTCTAGGCTTTTTTTTAAAAAAAATAGTTTGTGGTTGATTATGAGGATGCTTGCATTGGAATGGGAATCAATTCCAACATTTGGAGGAAACACACGGTACACTCCTTCTGACATACTAACATTCTGTATGCTGTAATTTTGGGGAATTGGAGAGTGGGTGAACTTGAAGTGGAGCAGCAGTGGGCAGGGAAAGGGTTAAACAAAAAAACCACCCACCCAGGCATTTATTCCACTCTAGATTGTCAGCAATTGGGCTTTTGTTACACAAGTATGTGTGTTATGTATACTTAGGCCCTAGTAATCATGATGTCTTGGACTCGGGTTGTATCAAATTTCTGACTGGCACAGAACCTCTTGGAGGTAGACCGTGAGCCCTTGTTTGAGGGAGAGATGTGCAGATGTGCCAGGTGTCACATTTTTCTAATACTGTGGGTGTCCTGGCCAACATATAAGCCAATTTTCAGGATCCTAATTCCTGGGGAAATACTCTAGCAATTTTGATACTAAGGGTGTTTATGTAGCAAACCTACCAGGAGATGTGTGAATGTATGGGGGCGGGACGACGTCAAAGGCAGAGGAACTACCTCATGCAAAAAGAGAAAAGTGGCATTTCTTTTATTTCCGCCCCCACAAGCCTATATACACCAATTGCTGGGGAACATGGGTCGGAGGGTGCTGTTGCACCATGTCCTGCTTGTAGGTTCCCAGTCAACAGCTTGGCTGGCCATTGTGTGACCAGAGTGCGGGCCTAGATGGACCCTTGGTCTAATCCAGCAGGGCTCTTCTTACGTTCTTAAACAGTTTCCTTTCCCGAGGGCTGCATTTGATTTCAAAGAGGCTTTCGGGTGGCCCATGCCAATGGTGGGTGGAGCCCTGTGCCAAAGGGGCGAGGCCATAATATGAGCCACTTTTAGCTTAAAGCTCTTCCTGCCAGGGACATGGAAGCCAAGACCCCACCAAACAATGAGTGTTTGGGGGAGAGCGTGTGGGCCAGAGGAAGGGCATGGGGCCTTCTGGAAGGCCGGATTGGGACTCTTGGCCTGAGGTTTTGCACTCCTGACCTGGGTAGCATTTGCAAAGGACTGATGTTGGAGATCAAGGATTGGCGCAACAACTGTAAGCAAAAGGTTCGAGGGACACAAGACTCATCCATCATTCTGGACAAACTGGCTAACATCCCGGTGCATGCACGACACGTCCCTTATGCATTTTACTCTCGCTACGGATGCAGCACCCGATTGCAAGAGCCTCTGCAAAATCTAGCCCTGGGATGGGTTTGTACAACGTCCCCAATCCTTCCACTGGGATAATGTTTGGGTTAAACCCCAGGCCTCCCCATCATGACCCTGGGGTTGCCACAGGTCAGGCGGCCCTCGGTGCCTCAGTGCGTGTGTTGTGTGTGCCTCTTGGCCCTGGAGTCTGCGAGCAAAGAGGCCGGTGTTTGGCTTTGGAGTGAATCTGTTGGTTTTTGTACTATTATCATCGCATGAATTATTTAACTTGGAGACTCTGCAACCCATTGTGCACAGAGAGGCTCCAGCTGGGCTGACGCCTTTGGTGTGTTGATGGAGGCGGCAGAGAAAATCACACATGGGGGGCGGGGGGGGGAGAACAGAGAGGTGATTGCTGTCAGGCGGGGGGGGTGCAGTTGCTCTCTGACTCTTCAAGAGACTTTGCTTTAGATATCGGAGCAGTGTGCGGAGGGCAGAGGCAGTGGCACAACCCTACATTTGCGCTCTGGAAGGAATACATCAAGCCAAGGTCATCTGCTGTGACCGAGAGGCAGCGAGATTCTCAGATGAAATGCAACCCTTGTTCTGGGGCTCTGGCAACCTTGGGGCCTCTGAGACCTGGTACTAACCTAGTGACCTACTTGGGGAGGATGAGGCGGCCTCAAGCTTCAAGGACAGCAGGGGACCAATGGGACCTGGACATACCGTTGCGGTCTGAACTGCTCTTGATCCAGGATGCCCCGTTCTACCCACCCCCCATTTCTCCCCCCACCCTAGACATTCTGTGTCCTGTGCCTACTCACCACACCCAGTCCTCGTTGAGCTGGTTTTTGTTTTTTTTGCAAGGGGAGGTTTTTGCCTCCATAGATCATCTTCCTAAAGATGTTCGAACCTTGGTGTTCCCCCCCCCCCGAGCATGTTGATGTTTCTCAGTGGCCGTGTTTTGACAATAATTCTATCGGCACTCACTGGCTGAGACCGCCATTGGAAGGAGTGAAAGGGACAATCGTAGTATTGGCTGGGCCTGGTATAAATAGAGGGAACCTGGCCTTTCTGCACGCGCCGGCTTAACTTCCTGGTGGCTGCACTTACGTTCCTGCCGAATCCTGGCATTTGTGCGCAATACTCTTGGGTGGCAGCTGGAATTCCCAAAACCGCAGGAGGACCCGCCAGAGTTGATGCCTGCCCTGGACACCCACCCCTTTGCTAGGTCTATGAGCCAACATTTAAATGTCCCGCAGTGCCCAGAGTGGGGGGCGTTGTGGGAGATTAAAATGGCCACTTGCTGCTGACATGCGTACCTGTAACCAAGGGGCAGCTGCGTAGGTGGGAGTTCTTTGCTGAGAGCCCTTTGCTGAGATGCCCCCCTCCACCCTGCTCCATCTTGGGGGTCCTGGGCTGGAGAGCACAACCTCATCTTAAAACTAAACCCTGAGATATGACACGCAAACCATGTTCACTCCATGCAAGCCAAGTAGGCAGATTCATTCATTCATTCTTTTTCTATACCGCCTAAGAGCTGAAGCTCTCTGAGTGGTTTACAAAGATTAAAACCTCAAAAATGCATCATAAAAACCATTTTAAAACAAACCGATAAACAGAGAGCCCACAGAGACACACATATATCTGAAACAATTTTAAACAATAATAAAAATCCAGGACCTGATTCAAAACTCACATATGCTGCCAAATGCCTGAGAAAAGAGGAAGGTCTTTAGGGATGTCAGAGGAATCCATTTTGGGGGTGGAGATCGGCAGATTTTTGCCAGCTCGGACCCCCGTATGCCAGCTCACAGATCTCTGAGCTGGCTTGACTCGGCGTGTGCTGAGTCAGGCAAGTTTGTGGTTTCCTGCAGTTTGTGTGTGAGCCAGTCCCACAAATTCGTGGCAGGGAACATTTACAGAAACATGATTTCTGCAAAATCATGTCGGTAAATGATGCAGTTTGTGCAAAAAATGCAGGCGTAAATGATTCTTTACACCTGTATTTTTAGGCAAATTCTGCTATTTATGACTGCGATTTTGTGCAAATTATGATTTCCATAAATCGTGCGAGTTTTCACAAATCACAGCCCATGGACAGAAAAGAAAGAAAAGAAGTGAGTTGTTATTATATTTATTTATATTCCACCTTTTTCCCAGGGCTGGGACTCAAGCGATGTCCACAGACTGGGCTTCGCCCCGTATGCATGCTGGGGTCAGGCAACCGGCGGGAGTCCAGGGAGCACAAATAGTTCTTGGGGAAGTTCGCCCATCCCTAGTGGCACCAAAAATTTAGCAATGTTGGTGCCAGGCGGGCCTTATCGGGGAGATCATTCCATAGTTGGGGGACCACCACCAAGAAGGCCCTCTCACTTGTTGCTGTCTTCTGGCCTTCCCTTGGAGGAGGCACCTGGAGGTGGGCCTTAGCTGACGAACGTAGTGTACCATGACCTTAGCGTGGCTCGTTTATATTTCTGTGGTGGCTCTTAGTGATGAAACAGTTTCTGCACCAGAAACCCTCAGCCTCTTCCCCCTTCTCTGCAGCCCCCAAAGCCATCTCTGCTTACTAGGTGAGTTTATGGTCTGTTATAAATAGCTCTTTAGGTGTGGGTGGCCATTTCTTTAAAAATGGCATTGTAAACACAGAGCCAACAGCTACCTGGAGGATCGGTGGGTGGGAATAATGGGAGGGGGCCATAGTGTTAGACAGAAGGACCCAGGTCTGATCCCCAGCATCTCCAGGTAGGACTAGGAAAGAATCCTGCTGAAACCCTGGAAAGACATGGCTGCCAGTCAGTGCCAATGATACTGGGCTAAACCGAGCAAGGCTCTGGCTCAGTTGAAGGCAGCTTTCTGTGTTCAGCCTCCTCCTCCTCCTCCTCCTCCTCCTCCTCCTCCTCCTCGCATTTCTACAGTGCTTTACATCTGCTTTCTCCAACCTGCCCCCTCCAGATGTATTGGACTGCAACTCCCATTATTCTCAGTGAGCATGCAGTCCAATACATCGGGGGGGGGCACCAGGTTGGGGAAGGCAGCTTCAGAGAGTTCAAAGCGCTTCATGAGTTTTGTCTCAAAAATCCTAACACCCACCCTGTAAGGCAGGTCAGTATTAGTACGGTTTGTTTCAGAGGAAGGCTGAGAGAATGGGGGGAGCTTCCCTAGTATGAACCCCTAACAGTGAGTGTATGACAAAGGAAAGATTTGAATGAGAGAGATTCTAATCCGTAGCTTTGGCCTCTTAGGGTGCCACCCTATGCATGCTTAGCCAGGGGGAAAAAAGCCCTACAACTCCCAATATTCTGTCTAAATATTGTGCTGTGCCAACTCCTGGCTGGTCATTGGGGTAGGGCAGAAGCTCCAGGCAAGTCACATTGCGGAATGGTGTTCCTTAGGATTAGCTTCTTTTCCACGCTCCTCTCCTCTTTTCCCTGACCCAGAACTCTTCCCTTTCTCTTTCCCTTTCTTCCTTCTCCTCAACCGCCTGGCCTGCTTTCATTTCGAGGCCTGATGATTTGGCTCCCCGCAAGCATCCCATCTGGCACGGCAAATCTGTATCCCCACCCCACGCACGCGGCGTTTGAGGGCAACTTTCCAAGCACTCGTGTCCTCAGTTTCCCGCACGCTGTGTGGGGCCTCGGCCACGTACTTCCAGACACTCTGCTGTCTTGGATTACTGCCTGCGACATTTGTGAAAGATGCCTTTCCAGCCTTACTAATCTAAACAGCCCCTCTGAAGGAGAACAGTGACATCTGTGGCTCGCTTTGCCCTCATCTTTGGTTTCTCCTCGTTCAGGCCAACACTGGTTTATTTTTTATTATTATTATTTTTAATGAAATGTATGTATTGCCAAACTGGCAGATGCCCTCAGGGTGGCTTGCAATTTGAAAAACAAAACAATAAAATAACTGCCAAATCCAAATCAAATTTGATTTGATTTGAATAACTACCGAAACAATAAATGCAACAATAAAGATATTGAAATATTAAAAAATAATAAAGAGCCAGCAGTCAAGTTACTGATCACAGCAAAAGATAGCAGATTAAGTGCCTGATGAAAGAGGGAGTTCATTACTGGCATCTAAATATATACAGTGTAGATGCCGGGCTGATCTCTCTGGGAAAAGCAAAACCTTGTCAGGGGGGTGCTACAGAGAAGGCTGTTACTCTGGTAGTTGCCCATCACACCATTGCGGGTGACGGCACCCAAAGGAGGGTCTCCAAGGATGATCTGGGCAATCAGACAGGAATGTACGGGAGAAGGTGATCCTTCAGCTTGATTTGATTTAGCAAATGTTTTTAGGATGTTTTAGGATTTTTTATGCAGTTTTAATAATATGTGTCATGTTTTAATCAGTTTTATGTATTTTATCATGTTGTTGTTCCCCGCCTCGATCCAGACGGAGAGGCGGGTAAGAAATAAATACGGAAATAAAGAAAGACTCTCAGCATCAGGGGCAAAGCTTTGGTTGGGGGTTTATTTTTCGGGGGGGGGGGGGTTAGAAGGCATGCAGAGGAACGTTGGATCCATGGGTTTCACAGTCTACTCGCCAATGCAGGTAGAACTCCCTTTCAAACCCTGCCAGTTCAACATGGCAGGATCCAAACTGGAGGGGAGTACTGGTGTGCCCGGAGTTTGGGGGGCAGGAGCACCATGCACAGCCCCTTCCAGGACCCTGTTTGAGCCTTCGTGCCTTCTCCTGAACAGGGCCATAGTGCTAGGACGAAATGGGTCTTCTTTAGATTAAGTGGAAATCGTGTTTCCTTACTGGGGCTTTGCTTCCTGCTTCTCTTGCACATTTGTAATGGGGTTGCAATACACAGCTGGAAAGGGATGATTATGTGGTCTATAATGGAAAACATTCCCTCCTCTTGCTGCTCATAATGGGACTGAATGGGACAGCACCCTCTTTCAAACTGGGCAGCTGTAATTACGCCAGCTGGTGCCCACCAGTTGTGTTGGATTACACCTTCCATCATCCCCAGCCAGTCAGGCCCAGAGACATGGTAGCCACATCCGTAGGGAAGGTATAGATGTGATTATTTTGTACCATTTGTGGTGTGGTGCAAATAGAGGTTTTGGAAGCCCAGGGGAGCTTTAAAAGATGAGCCCGCTACGCTCAGAAATAATGTGGAAAGACCCACAAACTTCCACTTAACATCTTAAATTTCCTTTTTTGAGAAATTAAAGCCTGTGAAGGGTTTCTTCAGGCAGGAGCTTCCGCAACTGGTCTGTTGCTGAATAGGATTTCAGTTGGTTGGTGCTGTTTGTTACTTTTGTCGTGTTTGCAATTTATTTGTTGCATTATAATTACTTTTATTTCATGGAATTTGTTATTAGCTGCTGTGAGCGCCAGTCTGCTGGCAGAAAGGCACGACAATTAATTAATTAATTAAATGTTTGTTCATCTAAAGCAGCCCTTCCCCCACCTGGTGCCCCCCAGAGGTGTTGGACTGCAGTTCCCATAATTCCTTGTCAGCATGACTGTTGGCTAGGAATTATGGGAATTACAGTCCGACACCTCTGGAGGGCACCAAGTTGGGGAAGGCTGATCTAAAGCGACGTTCTATGAGACAGGTCTACAGATGATACGCTCCGGAGCTAGGGGTGTTCATAGAATCATAGAATCATCTGCAAATGCTTTTCCTGCTGAAGTCCCATCCTCACCTTTCAAGGCCTGGAAGGAGGTCAGATGTTTTACTAGCCAGGCAGAATTAGAAACAGAAAGGCAAGTGAAAAGGCCCCTTTGAAGGCCACCATTTGAAAGGAGGCTTAAAAAGGGTGGGGGGAGGACGACAACGACACAGTCTCTCTACGCCTTAAGTCTGGCCGGAAGCATCTTCTTAAGGATGTGTATGAAGTAAAGCATCTGGTGGGTTAAAAGCTGGGCTGTTCCATTTTTCCACACACACACCCCATCTCCCGTATTAGCCACCTTGGATTCTCATGAATGGTTTAGTCTGGAGTGGGGAAAGACAGGAGGGAGGGAGGGAGGTAGGGAGGAGTGGATGGGGGGACGGAGCAAGAGAAAGATGTCACGGTCTCTGATCTATCTGTCATTTTTATTTTCCAGCGATCCAGAGGAAGCTGCCGGGGAGCTGGCTAGAGCAATGCTGAGGAAGTGGGGAAGGGAAGGAGCTGGCATGCCGGCAAAAGTCTGAAAACAGGTGAACAGCCTCATCGGAGGAGCGGAGGGCAGAGGAGAGATTGGCGTGGCGGTGGCACGGCGGCTGCCCTCGAGGAGGAGGCGGGCGGAGGACCATCGAGAGCCTCTGGGCTCTGTGGAGGTGGACCCTGGCTGGCGCAGCGGCTGAGCCATGGCTACGAATTTCAACGACATCGTCAAACAGGGATACGTGAAAATGAAGAGCAGGAAATTGGGGGTGAGTGACAGGCGGGTGCCGCCTTTGCGTTGGAGGCTTTGTGGAGATGCGAGCAGGTGCAAACTGCGGAAAACCCGGCGCCTTGTGTGAGGGGGGGAGACCTGAATTCTTGCTGGAGCATCTCTTTATACGTCTGTCTCTTCTTTTTCCTGCCGCTTTGCCTGGCATCGCTTCCAAACGGACCGTCATTCCGGATGGCTCTGCCCAGCAGGTGTTGTGGATGTCAGGCCGGCGGAGGTGCCGGTTGTGGGCCGATTTTTGGCATCGCTGTGCAGGATGTGGCATCCCGGGAGTTAATGACCCCGGTGTCGGGGGGGGGGGGGTTGCATTTTCAGCTGTGAGGATTTCCTTCCAGGATGCAAGCTGGTTGTAGATCCTGAAGCGCAGGAAACAAAAAAACAACAACCTCTCTCCCTCTCTCTCTCTCTCTCTCTCTCTCTCTGTATTCGAGATTATTTATATACATTAGTGTAGCATGAATTAACCCTTCCTGCTACAAGGTCGGCTTGTGGTGCCTTCTTTTGGATGCCTCTCTGGCACTCCCTTCACCTGGGGACTCCTCTCAGCTTGAGTTTCAACACGAGCATCTTGAAACCTTTTATCTCAGCAGGGTTCTGGTGGCTCAGGTGAAATCGGTAGCAGGCTTCGTGATTTTGTTACACCGGTTGTATTTTGTACCTGTTTTCAACATACGGCTTTTGGGCATTTGTTTCACGCATGTTTTGAATGATTTGGCTCCTATTGCCCTGGGCCTTTAGAAAAAACCGAGCTGAGGGTGGATAAAAAGAGGAAAAGGGAATGAAAATGGCTGAATCTACACTCTAAGTTATTTCTTGTTCTGCCTGGAGCTCTCAGGTGCAGAGTCATGTTGTGGCTGTGTTCCTGTCGGGCACCTTTGTAGACCCCTGGAGACATTTCCATCTCCAGGGCTTGGGCTTCTCGGGTGAGTCTCCCATGGGCTTCTCCGCTGCCCCTGCATGGAACAGGGGCCCTGAGAGCAAGGAACAAACCTCTCCCTTTCTCTTTTCAAGCCAGCTTTCATTGGCAAGGCTGATTGAACTCCGTGCCAGAGATGTCTAGGTTGCACGCAAAGGAAACCCATTGTTTTTGCGCTTGGACCAAACCTCTATTGAAAATTACTTTAAATCGGACTTCCCCATCCTGGTGCCCTCCAGATGGGTTGGACTACAACTGCCATCATTCCCAGCCAGTGTGGCTGGGGATGATGGCAGCTGCAGTCCAACCCATCTGGAAGGCATGAAGCTGAGGAAGGCTACATGTAAATCTTCCTCCTCTATACAAGATCATAATTGTTTAAATAGCATGTAGGAGATATTGTGACAACAACGGCTCTTTGACGGCTGCAGAGGGGCTAGGAGGGGCTTTGAAAGGGGGGCGGAAGTTGTCAGGCGCGAAGGCACCCAGCTTCTGCCCAGGCCATCCTCGCAAAAAGGATTGTCAGTTCCTGATTACAGGTCGTTCAGGTCTCCCGTCTGTCATATCGAGAACCAGTGGAAGCTGGTGGTTCCGAATTCAGTGGAGTGGTGAATCCGCTCCAGGTTTCCTCCAGAACCAGTCAGAACTCTGAAGGCGCTATCTGAGGTGCCCCACTGATACTGCCGACCCCTTTGGGTTTGGATTAGGATTTATGGCCATTGTTAACCTGCCTGGAACATTGGGAAGGAAAGATCCATTTATGGGTGAATTTGTGTTTAATGTCCCACTGCTAAGTAATCCGGTGAGTCTCGAAGCAAGAGGAAAGGTGACCTGGGCAGTCCCAGCTATTGTGTTTCTCCCCACTCCTCGTTTGCTACTGCAAGGAGTGGCCCAAGTTGTGAGTGCCTCGGGGCCCATGCCTGCGAAATCTGGATTTCCGTGTGTGTGAAATTTCTTATGCCACAGATGCGTTGAAACAGGAGGCTTGAACCCCTTTCAAACTTAGGGTGAAGTTTCGGAGAAGTCTTGGGAGCACATTCCAGTGGAGGGTGGGGGCAAAGGCAAAATGGGCACCGTGCCAAAATGCCAAAAATACCAGCCTGCTTTTGTTAGGGTGACCCTATGGAAAGGAGGACCGGGCTCCTGTATCTATAACAGTTGCATAGAAAAGGGAATTTCAGCAGGTGTCATTTGTATGCATGCTGCACCTGCTGAAATTCCCTCTTCATCACAACAGTTAAAGCTGCAGGAGCCCTGCCCTCTTTTGTATCTGGTCACACTAGACAGGGAATTTCGCCAGGTGCTGCATGCATACAAATAACACCTGCTGAAATTCCCTTTTCTATGCAACTGCTATAGTTACAGGACCCCGGTCCTCCTTTCCATAGGGTCACCCTACTTAAAGCTCATCCTGGCAGCAACGAGTCTTAGGAGAGGCCGTTTAACCGTTTAGAATTGGGATGGGGTGGGAGGAGGACAGGCACAAAATTCAGGAAAGCACAAAATGATTGGCACTCAGGGAAAGGGGGTAAGGATTGGGGAAGTGGGCGTAGCCTTCTGTCAAACACAGGAGGGCCGGATTGGGACCCCAGGTTTGAGCTTTTACATCCCTGCTTTACAACACGCTGTGCTGTTCTTCCTTTCCCTTTCCTTTCCATGTTGATGGAGGTAAG
This sequence comes from Anniella stebbinsi, assembly GCA_029215795.1. Lineage (NCBI taxonomy): Eukaryota > Metazoa > Chordata > Lepidosauria > Squamata > Anniellidae > Anniella > Anniella stebbinsi. The sequence goes on from JARDYH010000007.1 coordinate 30,718,508, forward strand.
AAAATAATGGCAGGTGCTGTCAGGTGAACCATCTGCTTTGTCACAGCTCAGATCTTTGTTGCCAGAGACCCGTGGGTCACAGACTAGGCCCTCACCTTGAGCCAAGGGGCACAACTGCTCCTCCCACATAACTGAGTAGCACGGCTATGTTGGTGTTTGAGCCCCCTAAGTGGGACATCAGTAACAACTGCCCTACAGAGTGGTCCTCTGAAACACTGCTTCAGCAAGCCGGGTGGGCCCCACTCCATGCCCCCAGAGGCAGGACTATCTGCTTGCCCCTCTGCCATACGCTACCTGCTGAGCCGAAAGCTCAAAGAAAGTAAATGGCCCTAGGTGCATCGAGGAAGGGAGCCGTGCCATGCTGTGCTAGAGTCAGTGTGAGTAGTGGTTAGAGCAGCCTTTTCCAATCTGGTAGCCACCAATGTGTTGGGTTACAACTTCTATGATCTCCAGCCAGCATGGCTAGCCTAGGTTAGAGTGTTGAACATTGGAGGCTGGTGCAGAGCACTGTGGAGAGCTCCTTTAGAGTTCTGACTGAAACTCAGGGCAGATTCACTGCCCTACTGATATTGCAGCCACCAGCCTCCACTGGTGTCGAACTAGGGCTGGGCAGACCTTTGGTTCATTGGGATCATCATCATCATTGGCATCATTGTCGTGGCTGTCAAGGGAAAGTAACCCTTTCCCTGCCAGGCAGGCACGCAACTTTTCCCCGAGTTCCGCCTACCCGGTTCCCTGCCCAACAGGGCTCAAGCCAACCTCAGGAAATAAACACACACACTTAAGGACTGAAGCGTTTATTTAAAAACAATTCTCTAAGGTTTTAGGGCCTCAGTCAGGCAATCAATCGTAAAAAGCCAGCTAAGAGAGAAGGGGAGGGAGAGTAGGCAATGGGGGTGGGGAGGGAAAGGAGTGTGAGGTAGAAGTTAGCCTTAAAACAATAAAACCATTAACCCACTACCAATCACACACCCAAAGGTGACAAGCCTTCCCTGGACCGAACCAGACTGAAAATAACAAATTCTAACTAGATGCCCAGCGTGTCCTCGCTGCAAAAAGGGATCTCTCCATTCCGCACTCCAGTCTCGGAGAAGATGGTGACCACCCAGTTGGCATCCTCTTTATCCCCTTTCTGGGCAACTGGTACCGTGACCCCTAAGAACCAATCTCTAGCCGCCCACCTCAGGAGCCTCAGCCCCCTCCCTATTCCCCACAGCTGGAATCTTGTAGCTCACCACCAATTAACTCTGGCCTTGGAGCCAGGCCTTGGCAACTCTTCCAAAGATAAGGGCAAGAGGCCCAGGTGTCCCGAGCTGGGAATGAGCAACTCAAGGTTTCACAACATCTCCCTCTCTGGGAAGTCCCCCTCCCAACTTGGAGGCCTCACTCCTCGGTAAGGTAGGCCACTCTTGCAACGCAGGCCACCCCAACCAGAAGGTAGCCTTCCTTCACAGTCATCATCATCATAATTTATCATAGTAGTAGCAGCCAGTGAGGGTGGTGTGCTGAGAAGTCAGGAGGCAGCTGTCCTGCAACAGTCCGGCAACCAGGGCATTGGTCGATCTCCCTCTCCTTAGAGATGGACATATCTGACCATATTCGCATCATCGTGGCATAGTTAACAAGCCATGGTGGCTTGTTTGGCCTGCCATGTGTGCTGGTGGCACACCAGTCGGATCTCCCTCGTTGGCACGGTTTGCTGTGTCGACTGAACCTGGACGGCACGGCATGTTTGAGGGGGCAGCAACCCTCAAATAACCCATGGGCTGTTGTTGGGGTATTTGAGGGTTGCTGCGCACCCCAAACAAGCCATACTGCCTGGGTTCAGATGACACAGCAAACCACACCAGCGAAATAATGAGGGAAATCCCGTCATCAAGCGACCAGCATGCAGAGTGGAGGAAATAAGTCACGGTGCTTATTTACCTCACTGTGATTGTGCGAACAGGCCTTCTGTCTCTTTTGCTCTCTATAACAGCTTTCCCCAACATGGCATATTCCAGATATGTTGGACTACAACTCCCAGCTTCCCCAAGCGAGCCATCTGGAGGGCTGTTCTACAATATTCACATTCTTTTCCGGCGCTTTTTCCGTTTCCGCATCAAGGTTGCAAATATATATATATATATATATTGGCATGCAAAATATACACATGTTTGTGAAGGCGGAAATGAGTGTGCTTTTTGTATGCAACTGCACACAGTTCCCCCAAATATGTGTATTTTTAAGGTAATTTTCCCTTTTTGCATGCCTTCCCTGTAACGTACACATTTTTGTATGCATTTCTCAATCGGAGAACCGCAGCAAAAGATTTGGAGATGTGCATAAACGGAAGAGTAATTGCATTCTCATTCACATATTAGTGCAAATGAGGTCAGTTCATATTAAAATGCGAAACAAATAAACCTCTTCTGCATCCCTATCCCTCCTCGGTCTACGCTCAGCACCACCTCCTCAGCGGCCTGAACTATTTATCCAGAAGTCGTAGCTTTCTAGAAGGACGTTGGGGTAGTGGGGAATATCCATGCAATAATTACGTTAGGTTCTGAGCCCCAGAGGAGGAAGGCAGCAGGGGGGAAAATATATTGGAGAGAAGTGGGAGGCTTTTTGACTCCAGTGGGTTACAGCTGAGGGCTGCTTCACACCAGACACGTGACTGGTGAGCGATTCTGGGACACACTCATGGGGAGAAGCATAATGTGCGAACCTGCTTTTTTTCTTTTTTTTTCTTGAGGGCAAAGGTTGCAAAGGCAGAGCTGGGAGCAAGGCAAAAGTGAGGGTTAGGGTTAGGGTGCCTGTCTTTGGGAAGCCTTTGAGTTCCATCACACCTAATTCCCCCCCCCCCCCAGTTTGCCTCCGTGTTTTTTTACCTCTGCGGCAAAAGCGCATCAAGCTTATGATCCCTTTCACCTGAATAGCTGCTCTTTCGCACCTTCACTCCTTGGCTCGTTCTCCCTCCAGTCAGGTCCTGGCAGATGAGCACTTCAACCAGACCACCTTTCTCCCAGGCAAAAATGGAACTACCCTTTAGTCTGGCTCTTTGGGGGCATCGAGGGAGTACAATCTTGTCTCTGCAGAGATTCAGGCCTTGTATGATTTTAAAAAATGCTTTCAAGCCTGGGATGTAAGGTTTGGGTTTTATATTGAGGCTTGGAGCCAGCTGCTGGGAGAGATCGCTTTTCCCTGCCAGGACCCGATGCAATCCATTCAAGCCCCCAGTTCCTTTAAAACTACACGGAGTCTTAGGGCACATTAACTGTGCTTAGGGAAAATAATCCAGACTTTTAGCATTCTAGGAAAGGCTGGGGAAGAGGCAGGGTGTCAGCAGGACAGGCACAGTCAAGTGAGTACCGTGCTGCAAATCCACAGACCAGGCATGGCGAGAATGCAGTAAATCGCTGGTGTGATGGAGCTCTTTATATAGGTTAGATCGCACCTCTTTCAGCCAGAGGGCCGAATTCAATTTCAAAGAAGTTCGGGGGGGGCACATTCCAGTGGTGTGGGGGGCCGAAGGCGAAAGGGAATCAGCCAACAATATAAACCAAAACAAAAAAACAGCTTATTGTAGCTTTAAAGCTCTTACTGCTGGTCTTAGGAAAGGCGCCTCAATCTTTTAGAATTGGGGAAAAGTGCACCAAGAGCCAGGAAACCATCAAATAATTGGTCGGGGGCAGGGGAAGAATGGGGCAAGGGGAAGGTGGGAGTTCAAGACCCACTGCAAGCACAGGATCGTGGATATAGTTGGCAGCAATTTCTGCTGTTGTGTCAGTTTCTTACTGCGATCACACACGTTGCCACCAGCTGCGGCCACGATCCGCCGGTTCGTGCATTTACATTTCTGCCTGTGAGGGGCATGTGTTGGAGGACAGTTGCATGTAGAAGGTATTTCCTTGCATGTGCGTGTGTATGCATTGGAGGGGGTGGTACCATATGAACCGGCTTTGGGCTAGTTGTGAGGAGCTTCATGAATGTAGCCATTTCTGTGTGCAGGATTCCACTGCCCACCACTTCCCACGTTGCTTTTGTTGCTGTGCTGCAAGCCAATAACTCACCATTCAGAGCGGCTGGAGCAGACCGCTGGCTTCCCTAAAAGTGCTACTTTTGCATGGAGGAAGTGGCTAGGGAGGATACGCCCTCCCTTTCCCATCAATACTAAAAGCCAAGATCAGCCCTGCCCTCTTTCGCATCTGGTCCCTCTAGTACAGCTCCTGCAACTTTAACTGTCATGATGAAGAGGGAATTCCACCAGGTGCTGCAGGCCTACAAATGACACCTGCTGAAATTCCCTTTTCAACTGTTAAAGATACAGGAGCACGGTCCTCCTTTCCATAGGGTCACCCTAATTTAGAACGGACAAAAAGTCAGAACTTCAGACAGTGCATAGTTAACGTATGGCAAGAATGTTGAATCTCTTCCAGCAAGGACTGAATTCCGTTTCAAAGGAGCTCTCAGGGCCCACGGTGGGCGGGGCCAAAGATAAAAGGGGAGGGACCAAAATACCAGCATGTTTTAGCGTAAACCTGTTTCTGCCAGTAACTAAGGAGAAGCATGTCAGTCTTTTAGAATGGGGGGAGGGGAAACAGCACAAAAGCTGGAAACCACCCAACATGTGGAGAATCCCGGATGTGGCCGTATTGAGATGATGATGATGATGATGATGATGATGATGATGATGATGATGATGATCTTTATTTATATCCTGCCTTTGCCCAATCCGGGGCCTCAAGGCGGCATTACAAAATTAAAACATATACAGTTAAAAGCTATAAATAAGAGATATTCAAAAGTTAAGAATAAATTAAATAGATTTCAATATTAAAACATTTCAACATTTATAATACATATTAAAATTAAAAGTCTTAAACCATAAATGTTGTCCACATCATTCTCCAAAGGCCTGCTGGAATAAGAAAGTTTTTGTGTGCCTCCGGAAACACATCAAGGAGGGAACCAGTCTAGCTTCCCTGGGAAGGGAGTTTCAGAGCTCAGGAGCAGCCCCCGAGAAGGCCCTCTCCCGCGTTCCCACCAGGCGTGCCTGTGATGGTGGTGGGACCAAGAGAAGGGCCTCCCATGAAGTTCTCAGAGCATGGGCAGGCTCGTAAGGGAGAATACGGTCTTTCAGATAACCTGGACCCGAGCCGTATAGGGCTTTATAGGTGATAACCAGCACTTTGAATTGTGCCCGGAAACAGACTGGAAGCCAGTGGAGCTGTTTTAACAGAGGAGTTGTGTGCCCCTGAGCCTGACATCCTGCACCCCTGACCTATGGAATTGCTTGCTTCTAGATGCGGCAGTGGTAGCTAGTGCAGATGGGTTACAAAGGGGATTTGAGAAATGCATGGAGGAGGAGGAAGAGGGCTTCATCCTTGGCTACTCGTCACGATGGCTGCATGCAACCTCCAGCTCCGGAGGCTGACTGTGTCTCAGGGCCAGTTGCCGGGGAAGGGGGGGGGGGTGGAACAGGAGAGGAAGGTGCCTCTCCTGGAGGGCTTCGCAGAGACATCTGGGTGGCCATGGGAGCACTGTAGGCTGATATCAATGGGGCTGAGATCAGTGTGGAGCACCTTGGAGAGCTCCTTTAGAGTCCAGGCTGGTCCTGACTGAAAACCGGAGCAGATTCACCACCCCATTGACGTTGGAGCTCCAGCTTCCACTGTGAACAAAAAGAAGGACCTAAGTATAACAAATGTGATTGCGTTCATGCAAAAAAATATTAAGACAATCATGGCAATCAGCGTATAAAGTGCTCGCGTGAGCTTAACAATGAGCAAAAAACTCCACTAAATAGGCTCCCTTACAGTTTGGTGGGCTAATGATAAAATGTAAATAAATTTGCATAACCGTTTAAGCTGTGCACGTAGCTGTGTCTCTATACAAGTGACTGTATGTAATATACATATAATATACAGTCCATAGATAAGTCTGTATTTGCTCAAGGGAGCTCATTAACAAGCAATAACTAGACCAAACAAGGTAAAACTCAAAGACGGTAACTCTGGAATGTGTAGTCCGTTTCCAAAACTTCATCAGTTAATATAATACTTTTGAAGGTAAAGGTGAAAGAAGATGCTCAGCACTCTGACTTCAGCCAGCAACTTTGTCCACGGCTCCTGTTTCTGCCGCCTCCCAGCTGGAGTGGGCCGCGGGAGACACTCTTGAATGCAGGTTTCCGTGGCAGCCCAGCTCGCCCACCAAAGCAGAACCCGCCCTCCGCGACTCCTGCTTGACTTATTTCCCCGAGCCCTGCTCCGCTCCAGCAACCTCCCACGCCCCTGAGGGCTCTGCTCCGAATCCAGGACATTTCGGCTGGAGCTCTGGCTTCCGGGGGGGACTTGGCGTTTGTTGGCTGCACGGTGGGGGAGGGAAGCCTTCCAGCCTCTCCTGCTCACAGGCTGCTGCCTCCTTTCCCTTTTCCTTGTTAGAAAGGAAGATGTGCGCTCTAGATAGAAGGAGAGGGGATTTCTTAAATGACAGAGGAGAGCTGCAGGGAAGAGCTTGCTGGAGTTTGCCAGGTTTCTCTCTCCTGCCCACCATTAAAAAACAAAAACTGGGCTAGTACACCAGGGAGTTCTTCAGCTTCAGTCCAAAACCATCATTAAAAAAAATACATCTATAATAATCAAAGGGGATGTGTGTGTGTCTGTCCATCAGCACCATTGCACCAATATTGTGAAACCTAGACGCCTGATACCTGGCATGCATAGTAGGGATGCGAACCTTGGGGTTTGTTTGTTTTTAAATGCATTAATCGGTTTTAATTAGTTTAAATGTGTCCATGTGGTTGAAGCCTGCAGTAACATCTCCAGCCACTGAGGGCAGTCTTCCCTAACCAGCACAAAGCTTTGCAGCCCATATAGCTTGAAGCCAGGGGAGATGAAGAGGCCGAGCGATGGAGTTATATTGCGTCTCCCCTCTCCCTCAGGGAAACGGAGTTGGCAGACCCCTCCCTGAGGGTGCTATAGGGGCGCACCATGGCTGGGGCCGTGCCTGGGGTGTCAAAAGTTGTGGCTTCACTCAGACGGGGCAAGCACATTGTGTCCAATTCTGACAGCTATGTAAGTTTGCTTGACAACGTTGCTGTATCAAACTAAGCCATGCCAAGCCAGGTCCATTTGCTAGTTAAAAATCAGAGAAATGTTTAAATTAGTTCCTCAAAAATGTTCATCTGTGATACTACAGATACTAACCAAGGGGCTGTCTCCATGTCATCTTTGCCCCATGGTGGCTCCAAATCGGCGCTGCATCGGTTGTATGAGGCAGCCACAGATTCGCTGCTACTGTGGGGCAAAGAGACTATGGCTCAATTCGGACGACACGATAGTCAATGGTGGGGTAATAATCAACTTTACAGTTGTTCAACTAGGGGGTACTCCCCACACAACATGGTAATAAATAATAAACTGTGGTGTGGATTAGGATCAGCGCTGAGTTGACTATGGCAGCATTCGGATGACACAATAGTCGAAACAACTGACGATTGTTTCCCCCACACGAGTTGTTTATTGTGTCGTCCAAATTGAGCCAATGTGTTTGGGTGGTCCAACCCCATCTCTACCTTTTCTTTTACTTTTTTTTTAGTCTCCCCACTTTGCCTTCTGGGAAATGAGTATTTTGTGGCTGGCCATGCCCACCGTGACAGCCAATTTATGAATGGGCAAACCCCTCCCCATGGCAGCCATTTTGTGAGAGTGCTCATGACACTCCAAATTCCAAATGTTCCCATCAGTGCAAAGTGGCCACTGACCCAAAAATTTGGGAACCCCTGTGACTACTCTCCACTGTCTCTGACTAGCTGAGAATGTTCCCCCTCAAGGCCTGTGGGGGATACTTGGCTGCTATATGGTCTCAGGAAACATCTAGTGAAGCACCCAGTCTGATGCCATCATGCCCAGCAGTTCTTGCAGACCAATTTCGTGGCCCCTAATGGAACAGCCAATAAATCAGGCCATGGAAACACTGAATGCAATAACAGCATGCATTCCTCAGGAAGCTGCGGGGTGGCGACAGCTGCAAGCCCCCCTAATGGGTTTACATTCCCCTTTTTTCATGCAGAATGGTTCCTTTGGTGGCAAATTTGGCGGGAGCAGTCTCCCCCTCTGCAAAAATGGCTATGGAGGTCGCATGTGGCTCACAGGCCATGTGTAGCCAACCCCTGGTCTGCACCAGCACATAGTTGTAGTTTTGATGCAGGGAGGCAGTATGGGCTTTCCAGTGGCCATTAGGCTCGCTGGGCCCACCCCCAGCTCTCCACCCATCCATGTCCCAGGGTGGCTGCGCCGTGGCTGCTACATCGTATATTTGACACAGCACCACAGCGCACCCACCCTGTGGCTTTCTGTGCATACGGACAGCACCCTGGTCAATTGCCTGGCAGCTGATGCTCCTATGTAACATGGGTGCCAGATGCTCAAAAGGAAGGGGGAGACAGCGGAGGCGGGGCATGTGCAGCTTATCCATGGTGAGATTTGAACTTGGGTCCTCCCAGCTCTCAATCTTCTCTGCCATCTACCTTGCTAATGGAAGTGTGCCGTGGCTGATGGGTGGTGTGTTTTGATCCCCAGACAAAACAAGGCCTGCCTTAAAATTGAACCTGCCCCAGGGACAGAGGACTAGTTCCTTGAGTTTTGAAGCAAAAAAGAGAAGAAAACACTCTGCAGCAACTCAGCTTCTCTCATATGCCCCTGGCAGCAGTGTGGTCCTTTGACATCCTTCCGTGGGCAGGGGAGGTGTGTGTGTGGGGGGGGGGGGGACATGGTTCCTCAGAGCCTCCCAAGGAGCAGGTGGCACTGAGCTTGAAGTGCGTGCCTCTAGGCTTGGCCCTCCCAGACAGCTCCGCCAAGATGTTCCCTTTTCAGAGCAGGCCCTTTGAAAGCACCGGAGATGGGGCCGCGTGGAGCACGCTCGCAGGAAGCCGTACTACGTGCCAAGCCGGCGCTGCGCTCCCAGGGGGCTCGTTATGTGTTTGCAAGAGCTGCGGAAGAGCCTCCCGTCCCTACATCCTGGCTTCCCGACAAACGCAGCCGTTTCGCACCGGGGTTTCCTCCTGCAAAAGCCACCATTGGCTGGCAACCTCCTTCGCCCCCAGTTCTGACCATATATTTTACTTATTTATTTATTTGTTTGAAGTATTTCTGTGCCGCTCCTCAGCCAAAAAAGCCTCCCAAAGCAGTGCACGTAAAATCAATTTTAAAAGATGGATCTAAAATAACACCACACCCAAGGAAAAAGGGATTTGGAGGGTTGACTGAACGGTCCCTGCTTCTGTTCCCCCTCTCATTTCCCTCTGAATGGCTGCTGGTGGGGCAAAGTTTTGAGAAGACTCTGTGCTGGCCGGCTGGCCTGGTGCTGACTGAGCAATTGCTGGTCAGAAAAACCTGAGACTGATCATCTCCGTCGCCATAGATTATCACAGGAGACAATGATCTTGCTAGAGGAAATTCTGCAGACGCTATCTTCTAACAACCCCCTGAGGAAGGCCTTTGAATAAAGTACAGGCCAAAACGGATTGGGCTTCGCGAAAATAAATTACTTGCATCCTGAGAACCTGTTTCTCCTTTTTCTGACCTGGTTTGAATGCTCTCCTCCTTTTGTTTCTGAGCAATTGCTGGACCAGAGTCTGGCTACTTTGGAGGCAACTGAGTAGGGTCATGTTTTCTGGGGCATCCAGAAGATCCGCGTAAGGGAGTGTGGAATTAGTATATGGAATGAATTGTCCCGCAATGTGGTGACAGACTCAGTCTGAGGGCCAATTCAAACCTTGCCCTGCAGACGTGTTGGACTACAATTCCCACCATCCCCAGCTAGCCAACTCCCAGCAATAGGATGCTGGAAGTTGTTGTCCAAGACACCTGAAAGGCACCAGGTTGGGGAACGGTGAATTAATGGTCCTGCTGGGAAGCAGAAACATTTCTGCTCTTGAAAATGCTTGCCTGGAGTGCTGGCACAGAACACATAATCTTATCAGCACCTCATTTCATCAGCCTGGACCACACAGCGGCTTCTGAGTGGAGATCATAAAACCATCGCACAGAACGTGGTGTTCCACCTGGGAACTTTTCTTCTTCTTCTTCTTTAATTATTTCTTGTGAAATTTCAACAATACAAAAACAAATGTGCGAAGGAGGGAAACAAAAGAAAAACTGTAGCTACGTACATTTGAAGATCTCAATTGCAATAATAATAATAATAATAATAATAATAATAATAACAACAATTTATTTCTTACCCGCCTCTCCGTCTGGATCGAGGTGGGGAACAACAACATGATAAAATACATAAAACTGATTAAAACATGACACATATTATTAAAACTGCATTAAAACATCCTAAAACATCCTAAAAACATCCTTAAAACATTCTAAAATTCCACTGGATATGCCTGCCGGAAGAGAACAGTCTTTATAGTGTTCTTAAATTCTAAAAGACTGTTAAGTTGACGAGTCTCCTCCGGCAGGTCATTCCACAGTCTGGGAGCGGCAGAAGAGAAGGTCCTCTGGGTAACGGTTGTCAGCCTAGTCTTGGCTGACTGCAGTAAGTTCTTCCCAGAGGACCTGAGCGTGCGGGGCGGGTTGTATGGGAGAAGGCGATCCTGCAGGTAACCTGGACCCAAACCATGTAGGGCTTTAAAGGTAATAACCAACACTTTATACTTCGCCCGGAAACTAATTGGCAGCCAGTGGAGCGATTTTAAAGCTGGCATAATATGGTCACTCCTAGATGTACCGGTGACCAACCTGGCTGCCATATTTTGAACTAGTTGAAGTTTCCGGACTAGGCACAGAGGTAGCCCTATGTACAGCGCATTGCAGAAGTCGAGCCTCGAAGTTACCAGTGCGTCCACCACGCCTATGAAATGTGTACATTTGAAAATACTCCTGGGAACCTTAAAAATACTCCTAAGGATGCAACTCAGTGGTAGAGCCCCTGCATGGCATGCAGAAAGTCCCATGTTCAATCCCTGGCATCTCCAGAAGGGGTGTCTATATCATAGAATAGTAGAGTTGGAAGGGGCCTGTAAGGGCCATCGAGTCCAACCCCCTGCTCAGTGCAGGAATCTACCTTAAAGCATCCCTGACGGATGGCTGTCCAGCTGCCTCTTGAAGGCCTGTAGCATGGGAGAGCCCACCACCTCCCTAGGTCATTGGTTCCATTGTCGTATTGCTCTAACAGTCAGGAAGTTTTTCCTGATGTCCAGCCGGAATCTGGCTTCCTGTAACTTGAGCCCATTATTCCGTGTCCTGCATTCTGGGTTGATTGAGAAGAGATCCTGGCCCTCCTCCGTGTGACAACCTTTCAAGTATTTGAAGAGTGCTATCATGTCTCCCCTCAATCTTCTCCCCTTTGGAATGAGATTGTCTCAAAAGTCCACAGCGTCGCTGCTGAGAGGCTAAATCGATAAATCTAGACTGGGCAGAAGGGAGCGTGAGCTATCCAGTCGGAAAAGCCCCCCCCCCTTGCCCTATGCTCCCACACTTTCCCATCAATAACAACATAAGTCTCAGCTTCTCTCTCTGCTTTCTTCAGTAGCCAATTGGAGCTTTTTTGCAACACCCTCTGGATAACCCGGAGCAAAGGTAAAAGTCACCGTAAATCAGCACTTTGGAAACACGCAGTTTCAAGGGGGAGGGAAATCCTGATGTGGCTGTGAATTGGCGGCTGAGCCACTGAAACAATGCAGCACCACTGTGCAGCCATTATGGGGTTAGTAGGGGATATCGATACCCCTCAGGTTTGGCTGGAAAAAGTCCTTCCTGAAATCTTGGAGAGCCGTGACTGCCAGTCAGTGTCGACAATACTGGGCTAGATGGACCAAGGGTCTGACTCAGTATATGGCAGCTTCCTAGGGTCCTAACCCTTAATGCTTGAGCCCTCCCCTAGGTGGCTTTTAAAACGGATTCGACAGGCTCCCACGATGGTTGGAATTTAGGAGCAGAGGTCCCTGGGCTACTGCTCATCTGGGGAAAGGGGAAGGGCCAGAGCTCAGCAGTAAAGCCCCTGCCTGGCATGCAGAAGAAGGTCCTGGCTTCAATCTCTGGCATCTCCAGGTAGGGCTAGGAAAGAACCTATGATTCTGTGGGGCGGTTTAATTGGTTTTCCAGCACATTGCAGGAGGTTGGACTAGATGATCTTTGTGGTCCTTCCAACTCCACAATTCTGTGATTCTATAAATCCTCTCTGAACTGCTGCCACTTAATGTAGACCAGGTATCAGCAATCTGGCGCCTTGCTGATGCTTTGGACTACAGCTCCCATCAGTCCCACCTGGCATGACCAACAGTCAGGCATGATGGGAACTGTAATCCAAAGCATCTTGAGGACATTGGATTGCCTTCTCCTGGTGTCGGCAATGTTGAGCTACGGGCAGAGGGAGGATCTCATTGTAAAGGCAGTGCCCTGTGTTCATGCCTCTTATGGGAAGGGCCGTGGCTCGGGGACAGAGCAGGTCCCGGTTTGGTCCCCAGCGTCTTTATTGCAAGGAAGGGCTTAGCTCTGTTGCGGAGCACACGCTTTGCACACCGAAAGTCCCAGAGGCTCTCAGTCGCCCGGCATCTCCAGGTATTGCTGGGAAGGTTGTCTGTCTGAAATCCTGGAGAGCTGTTGCCAGGCAGCCTAGAATCTACTGCGCTAGCTGGACCAATGGTTTAACTCGGTATAAGGCAGCCGCCTGTATTCCTTTTCTATTTCTTCTTGGTGCTGCAGTTGCTGGAAGAACTGGCTCCTCATTAGGCTCCCTCGAGCTGCAGGAGGGCTGGAACTGTACTGCACATGCTAATAACATGGCGAGAAAAGATGTGGTCCAGGCGGAAGGAGAGCAGCACCAGGAGAGGAGGGAGAGATGGGGGGTGGGGGAGAGACCTTCCTCCCTTGAAACTAATTGTATTGCCAGGAGGGAGAGGTGACGGAGTTGGCTCTGGGCAGGCTCAGGTGTGCAGCAAAGGGGCTGGGAACACTCTAGGGCTGAACCTGCGAACTGGAGACGGGAGGGGGATGCAACAGCCTCCAGAGAGTGGGCTCTGCCGTGGCCATGCGCTGCTTCTTCTGCTGGTAATTAAGCGGCTGTGCTGTAATTAATGCTGGCGTAGTGACAGGTAGGGAGTCCCGAGGGAGGCTGGGGGCTAGAGGAGAGCTGTCAAAGGCAGGCGCTTGCCTCCCCGGCTCTGTCTCCTCCCTGCTGCTCATGGGGAGGCAGACCCTTCGCATAGGGCCATCATGAGTCAATCCCAGAAGAGGCAGCCTGATCGCCGTGCAAAGGCAGCTGAATGTGCTGGGGCAAGGCCGGGGCCGCTTCCTGGCTCACCCTGGCCGTTCCTTGGCCTCCATCAAGCAGTGGGAGGTGATGTGGAGAGCGAGAGGCGATGGGCTTCACCCACCGGAGGCCTCCATCTCAAGTGCCCCGGCCAGCCCCTGTTCCACCCTGGCTCCACGCTTGCGCTAATATCGCTGCTCCATGGGAATTATAGCCAAAGGGTAATGTGAAGCAGACCTGTGAGCGCTCAGCCTGGAACGGCCAAAGGAATAGTAAAGGCAAAAAGAGAACTGGCTGAGGGCCTTTCTTTTAACCTTTGAGTAGCCGGAACCAGCCTCACCCACTTGGGCTTAGGGAACCAGGGCTCTGTGGTGAAGGCAAGCCAGCTCTTTGGTGAAAACATTGGAAGAGCCCTGATGCTGGATCAGACGATGGGTCCATCTAGTCCAGCATTCTGTTCCCACGGTGGCTAAGCAGCTGCCTCTGGGATGCCCACCAGTAGGACACGAATGCAATAGCACCCACCCACCCATGTTCCCCAGCACCTGGTGTACATAGGCATCCTGCCTCTGATACTGGAGGTAGCATATAGCCATCAGAACTAGCAGTCATTGAGAGCCTTCTGCTCCAGGAAATGGTCCAATCCCCTTTTAAAGCCATCCAAAGTGGTGGCCATCACATCCTGTGGAAGTGGTTCCATGGTTTAGCTCTGCGCTTTGTGAAGAAGTCCTTTCTTTTCTCTGTCCTGAATCTCCCACCCATCAGCTTCATGGGACAAGGACCCCATTGAGTTCTCGTTTCATGGGAGAGGGAGAAAAAATGTCGCCCTATCTCCACACCATGCATAATTGTGTACACCTCAGTCATGTCTCCTGTCACTCACAATTCCTCTAAGCTAAATGTTTCCAGATGTTGCAATGCATCCCGCAGGATCACTGGAGTTCTGGTTCAGTTTGTATCCATTTTTATTTATTTTTTTGCAGCCCCTTTGTGAGGGTCCCCTGCTTGGTGGCTTGCTCATCTGCACAAGGGCCCAGTAATGGGCAGGGGCAGGAGCTCTAGGAATGAAGCTTCTCTGGCAGGAACCATAGAGCCCGTTCATAGAGCATTCCCCTCCCCCTCTTGTTTTTGGCAATTGTGTTGGAATGGCTACAAAGGGGCTTCAACACCTTGATGTTGTGACATGCAACATGAAGGGGGATGAGTTATATGTGAGCATGTGTGCACACTCAACTGTCCCAAGCAGACACCTGATGTGGCCCTCGGGGCTGAAAAGGTTAGGCACTCCTGTCTACAGAACAGAGAGCGTGGCATTCCTTCTTTTGGGGGATCTCCAGAAAAAGCCGCCTGAGATGGGAGGCCAAAAAGGGGCTTGTGGGCCGTTCCTGTGCTGCTGCTGACGGCAGAGTGTGTGACGGTAAGCAAACACGATTTTCCCCGTTTGATGATGCATCCAGTCTGTCTCGCCAACACCCTCAGCCAGAGTTAAAGTTGCAGAAACCCTGCCCTCTTGACCAGATGTAAAAGTGGGCAGGGCTCCTGCAGCTTTAACTGTTGTGATGAAGAGGGAATTTCACCAGGTGCTGCATGCATACAAATGACATCTGCTGAAATTCCCTTTTCTATGCAATTGTCAAAGATACAGAAGCCCTGTCCTCCTTTTCATATGGTCACCCTAGCAAGCCCCTCACCCTATGGCAGCCATTTTGTGAGAGTGCTGACAACATTCTCAAAATTCCAAATGTGCCCATCAACCCAAAAGTGTTGGGAGACTCCTGGTATATACCCTGCCTTCCCTTTTAAAAAACCCAAATTCCAAAATACTCAGGGCTGTTTGGTTTTCATCATTAAGAAACATCTCCCTCTGTACAAGTCTGCACAGGCATTAATGTCCACTTTTTAGGCCCTTACCAAAGACAGGGTCTTCCCAGTGTTGGCACCCAGAATTTGGATCAGTCTTCTCAGGGATGTTTGCCTTGCTCCGTTGCTGCTTGTGTTTCAGCAGCCAGATGTTTGCTGGGCACTGCTCTGAAATTTCATTTTGGGCTTCTTTAAACAAATTATTCATAGCACACTCATGACTGGCCACTCACGGATGTTCATGGGTCATTTTGACAATTCAGCTAGCCTACTGTGCATCTCCCGCTCTTTTTCCCGGTTTTCCCATAAAGAAATAAACCTCAGAAATCCCGATTCTTCTGAAATATGTCGGTATTTCTCTGGATTTCCTGCCATCTGCAGTCAAAGTTGTGCTATAAAATGCCCACTGGAGGGCGCTGTCCCATTAAACGGTATGGGCTGGGAAGGGAGGTTTTACATTACAGGCCACATTGTCACTGTGTAATTCAGCTCGTTTTAAACGCAGAAGTGACCCAGGAAGCAGAGCTGGTGTATTTTTGAAGACCGCCTGGAGTAGATATTTTATAGAAAGGCAGCATATAAATACTAGAAAGAAATATACAAAGTCTGCTGCGGCTATCTTGATATGATTTGACCTTCATAACCCACCTTTGCCGATGTGCACAATTTTGGTGGGACAGCTCTCCAGAGCTGTACATCAACATTCCCTTTGCTGAGTCCAGCTCCTTCTTGTCATTGTATTACGGCTGACCGTTCCCTTTATTCCTCCCCCTGGTTCCTCAGTCCCAGACTAATTATTTTTGCATTTGCCTTCTGCCGACTTGGAGACCCAAATCATTGTGGTGCTTTTCAGCCTTGGTTCATTGGGAGTGATGTGAGCTATGCCTGGAGATTTACAGTCTCCCACAACAAGGCCTTGAAGTCTCTTCCTGTGGGAATGAATTCCTGCAGCAAATTTGTCAGGGGACCAAGCATCCTTGGAGCATCTTTCTCCATTCCTTGGATTCAGAAGTTGCCAGTTTTGAGAGATGGGGGTGCAAGATGGGAGCAAAGTGGTGTCACAAAACAGGGACCTGTTTCACACATTAAAACAGGGCTTTTAAACCCTGGAGTGTTGTGGACGAAATCAGAATGAGCGAGTATACTGGTCCTTGCTGTCTTAATGCTCCTGCTGCAAGCTGGAAGAGATAACAAAACCAGGGACACTCTATCCCTAGGTTGTTAAGCATGATGAGCGAACCAGGAATTCTGGGTGTTTGGAGGACAGATAACCCGAAGTTGGAACACTATGGCTGAATTCAGACAACACAATAGTCAGTGGTGGGGTAATAATCAACTTTACAGTTGTTCATCTAGGGGGTACTCCTCACACGACATGGTAATAAATAATCAACCGTGGTGTGGATTAGGATCAGCACTGAGTTGACTATGGTAGCATTCAGACAACATGATAGTCAATACAACTGACGATTGTTCCCCCCCCCCCCCCGTTGTTTAATGTGTCGTCCGAATTCAGCCATGGTTTAACCCAGTAATCCAGAGTTCCCGTCTTGTTTAACAACCCGGGATTGTTTAGCCCCAGTGGGAGCAATCAAGTGGCTTGAGCCAGGATACTCGCTTACTATCATTTCATTGACAACAGCCCAAGATTTGTTTTTTAAAAAACATCCTGGGTTGTTGTGATGTCCAAACCAGGCCATTCTCAGACTGGGTTTTATTTATTTATTTATTTATTTATTTATTACATTTGTATACCGCCCCATAGCTAAAGCTCTCTGGGCAGTTTACATAGGATTAAAAACAATTTAAAACAATATACAAAAATTAAAACAGCAAAAACATACAACATACACACAATACACACATACATTTAAAACCACTGCAACAACCCAAAAAGCTACAAACCCAAAAACAAAACAAACCCAGGCTGCTCAGTTATTGCTAAATGCCTAAGAGAAGAGGAAAGTCTTGACCTGGCGCCGAAAAGATAACAACGTGGGCACCAGGCGGGCCTCATCAGGGAGATCATTCCACAGCTGGGGGGCCACCACTGAGAAGGCCCTCTCCCTTGTTGCCGACCTTCGAGCTTCCCTCGGAGTAGGCACTCAGAGGAAGGCCTTAGATGTTGAATGTAGTGTACGGGTAGGTTCATATCGGGAAAGGCGTTCCATTAGGTATTGTGGTCCCAAGCCATATAAGGCTTTATAGGTTAAAACCAGCACCTTGAATCAGGCTCGGAAACATACAGGTAGCCAATGCAAGCGGGCCAGAGTAGGTCTTATATGCTCGAACCTTCTGGTCCCAGTTATCAATCTGGCCACTGCATTTTGCACAAGCTGCAGCTTCGAACCACCTTCAAAGGCAACCCCACATAGAGTGCAGCCTTTAACTTGTAGGTTACCAGAGCATGGACAACTGAAGCCAGGTTATCCCTGTCCAGATAGGGGCGTAGCTGGGCCACCAACCGAAGTTGGTAGAAGACACTCCGTGCCACTGAGGCCACCTGCGCCTCAAGTGACAGAGATGGTTCTAGGAAAACCCCCAAGCTACGAATCTGCTCCTTCAAGGGGAGTGCAACCCCATCCAGACCAGGTTGAAGACCTGCCATCCGGTCAGCAGAACCACCCACTAACAGCATCTCAGTCTTGTCTGGATTGAGTTTCAGTTTATTAGCCCTCATCCAGTCCATTGTCGCAGCCAGGTACTGGTTCAGCACATCCACAGCCTCACCTGATGAAGAAGAAAAGGAGAAGTAGAGCTGCGTGTCATCAGCGTACTGATGACAACGCACTCCAAAACTCCAGATGACTGCACTCAACGGTTTCATGTAGATGTTGAACAGCATAGGGGACAAGACTGACTCCTGCGGAACCCCATACTGGAGAATCCACGGGACCGAGCAATGTTCCCCAAGCACCACCACAGGGCGACCAAGGCTGTTTCCATACCAAAACCAGGCCTGAAACCCGACTGAAATGGATCAAGATAATCAGTCTCATCTAGGGTGACCAGATAAAATCCAGGTCAGGGCTCATGTAACTTTAACAGCTGTAGAGAAAAGGGAATTTCAGCCAGCGTCATTTGTATGCAATTAGTTCCTGGTGAAATTCCCTCTTCATCACAACAGTCAAAGCTGCAAGAGCCCTGCCCTACCCTGCCCTCTTTGTATCTGGTCAAGAGCACAGGGCTCCTGCGAGACAGACTGGATGCATCATGAAACGGGGAAATCGTGTTTGATTACCGTTACTTCTCCGCTCACACGTTTGTCTCTCATTACTTCCTCTTTTGAAAGAGGAAGTAAGCAATGTGCACGTGGCCCATTCAGGAGATAGCAGCAACTTCCATCTTTAAAAATAAGTCAGATTTTACTGGAGTGTTTTTTTGTTGTGCGAAGAAGGCTAGAAGGGGCGGGAAGTGCATGGGAGGCAGGCGATGTCATGAGAGGGACCCATAAAACTCCGTGAGTACCCAGGAACGAGCATCTGATAGAGCATCTGGGATGTTTTCTCACCTTTGGTCTCAGAGGAGTTCCTTCGTTCATCCAAAGGGGAATTTGCATTTAGTAGGCTTGGGATTTCCTTTTGAGGTTTTCCTGGCTTCCCTATTCTCGCCGCACTTCCTCCTCCGCCCTGCCTTTGCTCCGCCTGAGCAGGGTTGGCATCAAGGGTAGGCATGGCTGGGCATGTGCCAAGGGCCTTCACCCCAGCAGGGGCTCACTGACAAGTCCCCTAGAGTTCATCTGACTCTCGCTGTGGCCCAGGCAACGGTGGTGGAGGTGGGGGTGTTGAGGAGGAGGAGCAGCAGCAGACACCACGGCCTCCTTGCTCCCTGGCTCTCTGCTTGCCAAGAAGCAAGTGCTTACAATGATGAGAAAGAGGATGAGGCACCAGGGCAGCTGGTAACAGTAGGCTGACCAGATAAAATCCAGGTCAGGGCTCATGTAACTTTAACAGTTGTAGAGAAAAGGGAATTTCAGCCAGTGTCATTTGTATGCAATTAGTTCCTGGTGATATTCCCTCTTCATCACAACAGTTAAAGTTGCAGGCACTATACTAGAGTGACCATATACAAAAGAAGGCAGGGCCCCTGCAACTTTAACAGTTGTGATGAAGAGGGAATTTCACCAGGAACTAATTGCATACAAATGACACTGGCTGAAATTCCCTTTGCTCTACAACTGTTAAAGTTACATGAGCCCTGACCTGGATTTTATCTGGTCACTCTAGGTAACAATGGCAGTGAGAAGGAAGACTTGCCGAGGGAGGTTAGATCGAGAGCACCTTGCCCAGGAGCCCTCAAAAACCTGGAGCTGGCAGTGAGCCTGAGCTTCTGTTTCAGTGCATCGCATCGTTGCACGGCTGGTCCTACCATTAGGCAGAGTGAGGCGGGTCGAGACATTGTGAAAGGGAAGCACATTTATATTTAATTTGTCACTGTAGTATGTTTACTGCCAAGGACAGGGGAAGTTGCTTGTGGGATTTCTCGCCTTGGTTACCAAAACAACGTGGCTGCTTTGGTGCCGGGTACAATTGATTCGGCTGGTGGGTGGGTGTATGCGTGTGTGTGTGCTATGCTCCTTTACCTCAGGCAACAAAATACCTTCAGCCAGCCCTGCTTCATTCTCCCTTGTTTTGCCTCTGGAGCAGAGCTAGCAAATTCACAGGGCCCGGCGACCGATTCTCGCCCCCTGGGGCTGTCCACGATCGCTGCTGCGCCCCTGAATTGCCCCAGAAACCCTGTGGTGTAGCAGTAACACTTTGGGGAGCGGCGAGGGCTCTATGCAGGCCATGGGGCTGCACATAGCCCACGGCCCGTGACCCGCATGTTACCCACCCTTGCTCTGGAGCATCTCTCCTTCTCTTGGTCCGTATGGGCAATCGTCCTGGCAACGCAGGCATCAGAGGCCTGGTGCGCCCTGGGGTGTTCAACCTCAGTATGCCTGACCTGTACAAATGTGGGGTGGGAGGGGAGAGGGGATAATAGAACAAAAACGAGGCCCTCCATATTGCTTGCTTCCCTCCTTCCAGAATGCCTCTGGGGCCCAGAGACATCCTTAATAACAAAAAGGTAGAAGGCGAGACGGCTGTGGTACTTCCCTTTCCGGCACACCCAGGCAAACTGCCTCTGAAAAGCTTTAAAAGAAAACTTTAGAAGAAAGAAATGGAGGAAGAGAAAAGGACATGTGACTTCTGGGGTGGGGGGCAGCTGGAAAGAGCATTTGGAGGGTGTTGTTATTTCAACTTGTGGAGGGGCGTGGATATGTGGGGGTTACCTGGGTGTGTTCCTGTGGGGTGATGTTTTTGGGGAGCGGTGCTTGTATATGTTTGAATGGGTGGGAGATATGGGGGGGGGGGCTGTTTCCCTGAGCATCACCAGTTTTCCTTCTGATGTTTGGGCTGAGACCCGACTGCTGCCTTGTACACAACAGTCTCTTGGGGAAGTAATTTGCCTCAGCCTCTTCAGTTTTTCTTCTCAGTTTTCCTTCTGGGGAATAGGGCTGCCTCTACAAGAGGCATTTAAAGCTCTTTCAAGGCGCATTAAAAAATTTACCTCTACAAGAACGGAGCGCAAATCGGGCGTAGAGGCGCGTTATCTCTCCGATTATGCGCATTATCGAATGTGCGTTAAACAGCGAGTTTTATTTTGCTCCGGCCGTTAAAGCGCATTTTGGCTATGTGAACAAGCGCTTATGCGCATTAACTACTTGTAAAGCGCATTTTGGTCATCCGTTAATGTGCTTCGCCGCCTCTCGCCGCCTCTCGTGCAGAGGTATTAGGCGTAAATGCGCTTCAGCGATTATGCGCATAATCGCCTAACCAGGCGCAAAAGCGAATCCTTGTAGAGGGGACCTAGGTGTTTTGTTGTGCTACGTGGGGTTATTCGGAGCTCCGCTCCTGCCTCTCCCTCTCTTGGGCAAATTGTTGGAGGTTTGTTTGTTTGTTGTGACTAGCGAGGCCCCCCATGGCAGCCATTTTGTGGCAGTGCCCACCTGTCTTACACGACTGATCCTTCCTGATCCAGCAACTTTCTGGAGCACAGCAAATGCTGGGGTGGGGCTGCCTTCGTTGTTCAGCATTTAAGTAGGGTGACCATATGGAAAGGAGGACTGGTCTCCTGTATCTTTAACATTTGCATAGAAAAGGGAATTTCAGCCGGTGTCATTTGTATGCATGCAGCACCTGGTGAAATCCCCTCTTCATCACAACAGTTAAAGCTGCAGGAATCATCCCCTCTTATGTAGAGGGACCAGATACAAAAAAGGGCAGGTCTCCTGCAGCTTTAACTGTTGTGATGAAGAGGGAATTCCACCAGGTGCTGCATGCATACAAATGACACTTGCCTGAAATTCCCTTTTCTATAAAACCCTTAAACATACAGAAGTCCTGTCCTCTTTTTCACATGGTCACCCTAATTTAAGGGACACCAGTCAACTGATTGGCCAATTGTCAATTGATTGCTTCGCCTTTTGACCCTGCTCAGATATTATAAAATATTCCATGAAGTAAAGGATGGGGCTCGGTGGCAGCTTACCTTTGCCATGGCATTAATGAGATCATTGGATAGCGATGGCAAAGGGGATGATGCCCAACACCCCACCCCAGTTTTGCAAGAGACAGGGACAGACACATCTGCATGATTAGCTCCACCCCACTGCACCCAGAGAGTTGTTCCTCCCTCTCCCCTCCCAGGTAGACTCTGTGGTCCAGCTCCTCCTACTGTCCAAAGTTTTGGTCATGAGCCCAGCCCCCAGACCTTCCAGTGTGCAACAGAGGATTCTGATGAGGATGTGTCGTGGGGTACTTCCTCAGAGTAGAACAGTCAGTCCCTTATTCAACACTCTCCCGGCCCTGCCATTCCCCGTTGGGTCATTCAGGCTTTTAGAATGGGGAAAAACAACTGCATAAAAGCTTGCCGATCACCCAGTGCTTGAGGGAGGAATAAAAGGAGGGGCCAAGGGGAGGGGCCAACTGGGGAACCCCAGAGGGGCCAGATTGGGACCACAGGCCAGCCAGATTTGGCCCCTGGGCTTTTGGTCCTGCACCCCTGATGTAAACAGACCTTCCTTCCTTCTCTCAGATTTACCGCCGTTGCTGGCTGGTGTTCCGGAAATCTTCCAGCAAAGGTCCGCAGCGACTGGAGAAGTACCCCGATGAGAAGTCGGTGTGTTTACGGGGGTGTCCAAAGGTGAGCACACACACGTACCCTGGTTCCTGATTCAGCAATGCTTCTGCTCTGGGGAGAAGGGACTGGATGTTAAGCAGGGTAAGTTGGGGAGCGGGGCCGTGGTGGGGGCTCTCTGATCTTCCCCAGCTGCTATCACATGGTTACGTCATTCACAGCAAGGGGCCCTTCTGGGAACTTTCTCAATGGGACACCTCCTACACAGAGCCGACTTGCAGTTTGCCTGCTCCAGTGATGTTCGCCATTCTCATTATCATTACATGTTTCCCTGGGGCTCCATCATGGTCCGCGTGACACGGCACGCTGGAAAAACATCCAGGCCCGAGGGAGCCATCATGGCAAAAATAACCCTGTTTGTTTTTTTGAGGGAGCAGCTCTTCCGTCCTCTCCTCTCCTGCCTTCTCACCTGGCGCCCAGGCTTTCCACCCCCAAGGGCCGCCTGAACTAGGCCCCCACCCCTCACCATCCCAGTGCTCAGATTCCTCCTGTGAGCAAGCAATTAAGAAATTAATTAATTAATTAATTAAATAAATAAATAAATAAGAGCCCCCTCCCCAGCGATGGCACCAATCTCACTTTACACAGGGTATCCGGGAAGATCGCAGGCAGGCAGTGGGTGGCGTGATTCAGTTCTTCCCTTTGCATCTTCCTCCTCTTTAAGGGCTAAAGGGTGACCATATGGAAAGGAGGACAGGGCTCCTGTATCTTTAACAGCTGCATTGAAAAGGGAATTTCAGCAGGTGTCATTTGAATGCATACAACACCTGGTGAAATTCCCTCTTCTTCACCATAGTTAAAGCTGCAGGAGCCCTGCCTAGCATGACCAGATACAAAAGAGGACAGGGCTCCTGCAGCTTTAACTGTGGTGATGAAGAGGAAATTTCACCAGGTGCTGCATGCGTACAAATGACACCTGCTGAAATCTCCCTTTTCTATAAAACTGTTAAAGATACAGGAGCCCGGTCCTCCTTGCTATAGGGTCACCCTAGCTAAACTACACAGTACGCTTCATGTGTAACGGGTAGCTGACCCTAGCTTTGCTTTTTTAACTTCAGTGTAAGCGCATGGCCCCCTGATCCAGACTGGGTCCACCAGGTGCGAGTACCCAGCTGTTTCCCCTGCCTCCAAATCCACACACAGCCCTTCATGCAGGGGCTGAAAGAGAATAACTTGTATTGGTGCCAATGGAATTCTCCCCCTTTCTTTAGCCCCTATGTGGGTAGGGGGTACTTAGCGGGGAACAACTGGATGGGAAGGTTTCACCCCACACACAGCGTATGTGTGTGTGTGTGTGTTAGTCCTGATGTGGATTGGGTGCTTATACCTAAATTTTAAAAAGTTAGGATCAGCTACACACTTTGCATTTAATGCAGCGTGTTGTTCTGCTCCCTTAGCCTTTCCGGAGCGAACCTGCCTCGAATGTTGGAGCTAGAACTGCTGAAAAGCAAAGGCATCCAGCTTGATGGCTGCTCCCTGCAAAGCAGCCTCTTCTCTCTACTCTCTACTCCCACCAGACAGTCGTCTGCTGATCTTCAGCATAGGCTCGTCCCGATGTCCTTGGACCACAGGCAGGCAGCTGAGCATAACCAGTGCTTCCTTTGCTTTGCTGTAGTGCCAGTTGTGTTTTGGGTAGGGTGACCATATGGAAAGGAGGACCGGGCTCCTGTATCTTTAACCGTTGCATAGAAAAGGGGGTTTCAGCAGCTGTCATTTGTAGGCATGCAGCATCTGGTAAAATCCCCTCTTCATCACAACAGTTAAAACTGCAGGAGCCCTGCCTTATTTTGTATCTGTCAAGAGGGCATGGCTCCTGCACTGTTGTGATGAAGAGGGCATTTCACCAGGTTCTGCATGCATACAAATCACACCTGCTGAAATTCCCTTTTCATTACAACTGTTAAAGACGCGGAAGACCTATCCGCCTTTTCATGTGGTCACCCTAGTTTTGAGGAGGTGACCAGAAGGTGGTGCTTCCCAAAAATATCTGGCCTCCCTGACAGGTCACGGAAATCAGCAACGTGAAATGCATCACGAGGCTGCCCAAGGAGACCAAGCGCCAGGCCGTGGCCATCATATTCACAGACGACTCGGCTCGGACGTTCACCTGTGACTCAGGTAGGAGGCTGCCCCCCGTTGTGGGGCTTCTGGTTGCTGAGCAGTTGGGGCAGCTTATGATCAGGCGGCGCTCGCAGGGACGAGGAATGGACCCAGGGGCCGGATGCTAACTGAGAGCTGTCCTGGTTTTGCAGAGCTGGAGGCTGAGGAGTGGTACAAAACACTGTCCGTTGAGTGCCTGGGGACCCGGCTCAACGACATCAGCCTGGGAGAGCCGGATCTGCTGGCGCCCGGGGTGCAATGTGAGCAAACAGGTAAGGGAGTTGGTGGCCCCTGGCTTGCCCTGGGGCAGACCGGGGCAGTACCTCTTTCGGGGCAAGGAGGCTCGGCTTTCAGGGGAATCCCGGAAGACCAGATTGGGACGCAAGGAGGGGCACGGCAGGCTGGAAAAGGCTGCCCCAACTGGCACTACAACATGGAGCCTAGGAAACAACGGATGGGTGAATTTTGTCATTGTCCGAGCAAAGTCTTAAGAAGGAGAGGAATTGGAGGGGTGGGAGCTGGACAAGGGCGCGCTCTTGACCCTGGTTGACTGCATTTCCCCTGCAGATCGGTTTAATGTCTTCCTCTTGCCCTGCCCCAACCTGGACATCTATGGCGAATGCAAGCTGCAGATCACCCATGAAAACATTTACCTCTGGGACATGCACAATCCCCGCATCAAGCTCGTCTCCTGGCCCTTGTGTTCGCTGCGCCGCTATGGACGGGACGCCACACGGTTCACCTTTGAGGCTGGCCGGTACGCGCGATCGTATCCCTTTGGGGAGATGTTGCTTTCATGCAACAGGCTGTCCTTTGAGCCAGAAGGCATGTGAACCTGAGCAGATCAAGGAGTTTGGGTGTTGCAAAACTGGAGAAGGGGTTGAAGGACTTGGTCCCTTCTCGGCACATTGGATGTAGCAGCTGGAAATGGGCACATAAGCCCACTGGGTGACTTTGGGCCAGTCACACTCTCAGCCCACACTACCTCGTAGGGTTGCTGTAAAAATAAAAAGGAGAGATGGGGAATCGTGTGGCACCAGGGGTGGGGAACACTCCGGCCCATGGAGCAGATGAGGCCCCCCTAGAACACAAGAGCATCGGAAGAGCCGTGCTAGATCAGACCAAGGGTCCATCTAGTCCAGCATTCTGTCCACACAGTGGCCACACAGTTGCCCACGGGAAACCCACGAGCATGTTCCCAGCAACTGGAGGTCCCTATCTGGCTAACCAGTTTCCCTGCTGTCTTATCTCTGATCAGAGATGGGAGATAAGAAATTTCTCCTCCTCCCACACTGCCATGAATCTTTTCAAAAAGCCTTCTGGGTGGGGGTTGGCTGTGAGAAGAGACTGGTTGCCCCTTGGAAAAATCACCCTTCTCCCCACCTGCTGACTGCTGTGTGTGACTGAGTGAGTGATTGTGTGTGTAATTGAACGTTGTCTGGGCAATCAGCATGGTCAATGGTTAGGAATGCTGGGAGTTGACGTCCAAAAACATCTACGTTATGTCCACCCCTGCTCTAGTTAGTTATGCCCACTAACACCCAAACATAATTAACATGCTCGGGAGTGTTTTGGAGAATCGGACTGACATCCTTGCGCATGGCTTATCATGTGCAGCGATTGCTAGGTGAAAGGAACAGTCTCTATAATGGACACCTGCATGGAATAAAGCCGAACTGTTTGCTTTACTCAATCCATGGCAAGATTTTAAACCCTGGTTCCATGAAGCTAAAAGCTCATTCCCAAGAGTTCTAGGCCCACATGACTAAACTTTGCAAATTGATTTAGATCTTCCCAGGCTGCACCTATTAGCGACTCCAGCTAATTACCAGCTACAAAGAAAAGACATTTGATCTTTTTCCCTTTTATCCCAGACCGTCACTGACTCATTATGCCCGGCTTTTATACAGAGATTAGAGAAATTCTTCCAACTCCGCCCCACCCTGCTCTGAGGCCCTAGAACAGGCTATTCTGACAATAAAGCTGTTTGTTTCTTTGGCAGCAAAAAAAAAGGGTGGGGGAATAACCCATCCTCTAGAGGGGAAAATGGGCTCCGAGCAAGGCAGAGGTTCCATCACCTCTTTCTCTTCCAGTGTGGGAAGATCCCAGATCTTTGCAATGGGCAGAGAATGCATGATCTGTTCAAAACATCTGCTCTTGTGTCTAGGCCACCCTTCCCCAACTTGGTGCCCTCCACAAGTGTTGGACTATAACTCCCATAATTCCCCACCCTGGCTGGGAATTATGGAAGTTGTAGTCCAACACGTCTAGAGTGCACCATATGAAATGGAGGACAGGGCTCCCGTATCTTTAACAGTTGCACAAAAAAAGGAATTTTAGCAGGTGTTCTCTGTATGCATGCAGCACCTGGTGAAATCCCATTTTCATCACAAAAGTTAAAGCTGCAGAAACCCTGCATTCTTTTGTATCTGGTCAAGGGGACAGGGCTCCTGCAGCTTTAAATGTTGTAATGAAAAGGGAATTTCACCAGGTGCTGCATGCATACAGAGGACACCTGCTAAAATTCCTTTTTTTGTGCAACTGTTAAAAACACAGGAGCCCTGTCCTCCTTTCCATATGGTCATTCTAGCCAAGACATCTGGAGGGCTCCAGGTTGGGGAAGGTTAAAAAAAGCTTCTCTGGGCATTCTTGGGTAAATCTTGGGCTGCAGTCTTATGCAGACACAGCCCAGTGGAAATATGTGTCAGTACAACACAGAGTCTGTGCCAATGTCCATGCTGCTTGCTTTGATTATGGTTTGCAAGCATGATGGTGCAGACGTGCCACTAACTATAGTTAGCTCCAATACTAAAAAAGTAGGCATGGATGTGTGTGGCCAGGGCAGAAGGCAGCAGTGCATATGCAAGAGGGTAAGCTCAAGCAAGTGACTAAGGCCTCCTCCACACGGGGCGTTTAATGAGCCTTGAAGGCTCATTATAAATTTTACCTACACACGAGCGGAGCGCAAAACGGGCGTACAGGCGCGTTATCTCCCCGATAATGCGCATTTTCGAACGCGCGTTAAATAGCGACTTTTATTTTGCTCCGGCCGTTAAAGCGCATTTTCGCTGTGTGAACAAGCGATTATGCGCATTAACTACCTGGAAAGCGCTTTTTGGGCATCTTTTAATGCGCTTCGCCGCTTCTCGCCGCCTCCCGTGCAGAGGGATTGTGAGTAAATGCGCCTCCGCGATAATGCGCATAATCGCGGAACCAGGCGCAAAGGCGCATTCTTGTGGAGGGGGCCTAAGTGATCTGGCAACATGCTCCCAATCTACAGAATCGGCAACAGAATCGGACTCAAAGAGTGCTTATCAATGGTACCTTCTCAAACTGGGGTGAGGTAACGAGCAAGGTACCGCAGGGCTCAGTCCTGGGCCCAGTGCTCTTCAACATTTTTATTCATGACTTGGATGAGGAGGCGCAGGGAATGCTTATCACATTTGCAGATGACACAAAATTGGGTGGGATAGCTAAGACCTTGGAAGATAGAAACAAACTTCAAAGTGATCTTGCTAGGCTGGAGCGCTGGGCTGAAAACAACAGAATGAAATTTAATAGGGATAAATGCCAAGTTCTAAAAGTAGGAAAAAGAAACCAAATGCACAGTTATAAGATGGGGGATACTTGGCTAATCAATACGACAAGTGAGAAGGATCTTGGAATTGTTGTAGATCACAAGCTGAATATGAGCCAATAGTGTGATGTGGCTGCAAAAAAAGCAAATGCTATTTTAGGCTGCATTAATAGAAGTATAGCTTCCAAATCATGCAAGGTACTGGTTCCCCTCTATTCAGCACTGGTCAGGCCTCATCTTGAGTATTGCGTCCAGTTCTTGGCACCACACTTCAAGAAGGATGCAGACAAGCTGGAAGGGGTTCAGAGGAGGGCAACGAGGATGATCAGGGGTCTGGAAACAAAGCCCTATGAGGAGAGACTGAAAGAACTGGGCATGTTTAGTCTGGAGAATAGAAGACTGAGGGGAGACATGATAGCACTCTTCAAATACCTAAAAAACGTGCAAGAAAGACAAAAAAGGCACAAACAGAATTATTAACTTTAGGTGTAATCCTATATGTATTTAAACAGAAAGAATCCTACAACTCCCAGCATCCCCCATCTAGCTAGCATGGCTGGCCAGAGAATGCTGGAAGTTGAAGGACTTTTTTTCTGTCCAAAGATGCAGAGGATTGCGCCCTAACTGCATTTCTCCACTACCTGTAACTCAGGTTCTCTGGGTGACAGAGTGATGGGTTGCACTTGGGGGCTGTTTATACGCGAGGAAAGCCCTGCAGTCACTGTGGATCTGCACCACGTCAGTTAGACAACGCAAGCACATCTTCACATCTTCCATGGGGCTTCCCTGCAATGCTGCGATGTGAAAACGTTGGGGATTTACCCTAACTTTTTCAAAGGGAGCGACATCAACAGAAGGCTTCCATTGTGTAACGTCACTCCACAGCCAATCCGGGGTCAACCTGGGGGGTGAAGCCTGGTGGAGGGCAAATAGCGATTGGTCTCCTTCCACCAGGAAGAGGGTGGGGGCAGGGGTGACTCCGGGACCTGGATGGCCGCCCAGAAACCCCTCCCTCCCTCCCTCCTCGGTGTTGGCATTACCCACCGCCACCCTGGGAGAGGGAAAACATGGGGTTGAAGAGGGAGACGGTGCCAACCCAGCATCATGAAGGCAGCCCCCTAGACATCAAAGTCTGTATTCAGTGTGTGAGTAAGATGAAGAACCCTTTGGGTACGGGGTGGGAAGAATGTCTCCCTTTGCCGCAGTCTCTCTCCTGACCCACTGCTGTCTGCCGCTGCCCTTTTGCTTAGCAGGATGTGCGACGCAGGTGAAGGGCTGTACACCTTTCAGACCCAGGAGGGGGAGCAGATCTACCAGAGGGTTCACAGCGCCACCTTGGCCATCGCTGAACAGCACAAGCGTGTCCTTCTTGAGATGGAGAAAAATGTGAGGGTGAGCATCCATCCGTGCGGGGTGTGGGGAGAGCGGGTAGGTGTTTTATCATGTCTGGGCATCCCTAGGAGAAGAAAGGAAAGCGAACAAAGGGAGAACCCCACAAGAAATGCCCAAAAAGCCAAAGGCAAAGGAATAGAGTCAAAGCACTCCAACACCTTTCGGGCCCATCGGTCCTTCGTTCTGGCAGATGGTATCCTTTACATGCGAACAAATTACCCTGAGGAAGGACCTACTGGAACAAAACGCATTGCTGTTCTTTTATTGTATTAAACATCCTTTGGCCTTTTTGGGGCATCCCTAGGAAAGGGAATGCCAGGAATCAGCGTGCAAAATCAGTGTGCAAGACACAGAAATGTACAAAAGCTATTTTTTCAACTTTGGTGACACTTTTTCAACATCAAGCAAGTCCAGTAACGCAGCCTTCCCCAAACTGGCGTTCTCTAAATGTGTTGGACTACAGTTCCAAGCATTCCCCAACCAGCAACTACAGGGCACCAAGTAGGGGAAGGCTGGCCTAACTTGTACCTTTAATTTAGCTAGTTTCTTCCTAAGGAGACGAGTGGAGCCATTTCTTCTGCTCCTACGAATCAGTCAATCATACTGGAGGGTGACGAGGGAAAGATTGCAGAACCTCATTCCTAATTTGCATAGCATCGTTAGGGTGCTATGGGAACCAGCCCGTCCGGTATTTTGGGAGGGCTGCTCAAAATGAGGCGGCTTTTATGGTGCAATTGCCCTGCCTCGTTCACAGACTTTTACCAGGGCCCAGGTGAGGCTGCCTTCGATTTGTAGCACCCCTACATTTGCCCACTGTTCCTTCTGCCTTTTTCTTTCCCACAAAAAAAGCCACCAAGGAAAGAAAGATAGAGTCGCTCCACAATACCTTTCGACTGGTAGCATTAGGAATCCTCTATTCCGAAGCATCCTATCAGGAACTCACTGAAGTTGCATCATCCGGTGTTATGGGAACCTTGTCTGTCTTCTCACTGTCCTCAGACTGCTTGCTACAGCAGCCGCTCCGTGCTGTTTCATCTCGGAGGAAGATGCGGCCTTTTGTAAAGTGCCTCTCTTCGTAAAAATGGCTGCACCCTGCAAGCAGAGTGGTAGCGATGGGTAACAGAAGGAGATGCTGCCGTCTCCCACGCTAGACCTGCTTTGTAGCTGAACTCCGCTTCAACTTAGGAAGTTGCGATGCTGGGTTGGGGGCTGCACACATGTACACACACGCACAGAACCATGTACACCCAAACATGGACACCCATATACATGCATGCACAGGCACCAGCCACCTTGGTACAGGTTGCTCCTTCCTTCCTCCCTGCGGCAAGAAAAGAGCGGTCTCCATGAGGATCTCTGGGGGAGGGAGTGGAGAGTACAGTCAGCGAGGGAATTGATGGGGGTGGAATTCAGTGGGGGGGGGGAGATCTGTGGCTCTTTGTGCCAGCGGGGTACAGAATGGGCAGAGGTGTATGGGGGGGCTGTGAGGAGGACGTGCTGCAGGGATAGAACAGGCTAGCTTTGGGACAGCCTTGGTGTGGGATCTTACATTGCCTCGGGTTTCCTGCCGTTGACACGCAGCCCTTCCTCTCCACAGCTCTGTGCACACTCCTGACTCCTAAATCTCCTCCTCTCCTCTGTTGCAGCTGTTGAACAAGGGCACAGAGCACTACTCCTATCCCTGCACACCCACCACCATGCTGCCACGCAGCGCCTACTGGCACCACATCACCGGTTCTCAGAACATCGCCGAATCCTCCAGCTACGGCGGTGAGTTGCGCTTCTCGGCAGGAGCAGCCTGGGCGTCCCCTGAGTTCATCTCCTTCCAATGTTTGTTCTTTGCTTATTTTTACAACTGCATGGGGCCCGGGAGGATAGCAAGCCGCTTCTCCAGCCTAAGGGGAAATCTCACAACGTAGAGCTGCTGGCTGTGTCCTGCGTCGCTCTAACGAGCTCCACGCTGCAGTGTGTCTTTGGTTTATGGGCACAAAGGTCCCTGAGGGGTGCAACAAGGCCAACAGCCCAGCGAGGCCTGGACATTGGGGCTGAAGTCCAGGGTCCCGGGGCACTCCCCCACTGACCTCCCAGACAGCAGCAGGTGAAGGGGGCTGTAATAAACGGGCAACACCTGGGCTTGATGCTGCTCGCCACTGTGTCCGTCCTTATTTTTCAAAATCGCGCGAGGTACTGGTTCCCCTCTATTCGGCACTGGTTAGGCCCCATCTTGGGTATTGCGTCCAGTTCTGGCCACCACACTTCAAGAAGGATGCAGACAAGCTGGAGCGTGTTCAGAGGAGGGCAACGAGGATGATCAGGGGTCTGGAAACAAAGCCCTATGAGGAGAGATTGAAAGAACTGGGCATGTTTAGCCTGGAGAAGAGAAGACTGAGGGGAGACATGATAGCACTCCTCAAATACTTGAAAGGTTGTCACACAGAGGAGGACCAGGATCTCTTCTCGATCAACCCAGAGTGCAGGATGCAGAATAATGGGCTCAAGTTACAGGAATCCAGATTCCAGCTGGACATCAGGAAAAACTTCCTGACAGAGCACTATGACAATGGAACCCATGACCTAGGGAGGTGGCAGGCTCTCCCACATTAGAGGCATTCAAGAGGCAGCTGGACAACCATCTGTCAGGGATGCTTGAAGGTGGATTCCTGCATTGAGCAGGGGGTTGAACTCGATGGCCTTATAGGCCCCTTGCAACTCTACTATTCTGTGATTCTATGAAAACATTTTGCAGTCAATGAGCGGCCGGCTGTGAGGTATCAGGACAACAGAAGCAAACTCCCATTTTATTCCTGTAATCATGATGGTGCCATGATTTAAGGGAGTTCAAAATTCAAGATGACACTTGCTCAGAATATTCCTTTTTGTAGCAGGGCCTGAAAACACATTTGTTTGTTTGCTGTAACATATCAGGATTGTAGAAGCAGTTGTAAAGCATGGAATAGAGCTAGGAAGGGGAGAAGAGAAATGTTAGTTATATGCCTCACCATGGAAGGAATACATACATGGCCATCAAAACCCTCCCTCCACTTTCTCCCCGGCCAGATCATTAAGTCCAGTTTGAGCCTTGCTCAACCTGGTGCCCCCCAGGTGTGTTGGACTGCATCTCCCATAATTCCCAGCCAGCATGGCCAATGTTGCATAGGCTGACCATATGAAAAGGAGGACAGGACCCATGTAACTTTAACAGTTGCAGAGAAAAGGGAATTTCAGCTGGCATCATTTGTATGCAATTAGTACCTGATGAAATCAACTCTTCATCAAAGCAATTAAAGGTGCATGCACTATACTAGAGTGACCATATACAAAAGAGGGCAGGGCCCCTGCAGCTTTAACTGTTGTAATGAAGAGGGAATTTCACCAGGTACAAATTGCATACAAATGACACCAGCTGAAATTCCCTCTTCTCTACAACCGTTAAAGTTACATGAGCTCTGTCCTCCTTTTCATATGGTCAGCCTAATGTTGCATGATGGAACTTGCAGTCCAACAGAGAGCACCAGGCTGAGCAATGCTTTTCTAAGATTACCTCGCTGCACTGTGGTGTTTGGAGACCTTGATTGAATCCTTGCTAAGGCTGCTGGGACTGAGCAAATAAAATTGCTTTGCAAGCCAGATCCAGCCTCTGGGCTGCCAGCTGACTGTCCCTGGGTTACGCCATCCTTCTAGGGTACAGAGCGCTTTTTCTAGATTTAGTACACTGCCATGTGTAAGAAAGCTGACATTACAAGTCTAATTTAATACAATATTGTGATGCTATTTTGCAGTCAATCACGCCACATTTTGTATTGAAATACTAATGTCTGAACAAAGTTGAACACTTTTAAGCCCTATTGATTCCTCTGGGACATCTAAACATATCCTTAAATTTCTCTGTTTTAAATCAATGGGACGAAAAAGTGCTTAACTTTGGCTGGACCTTGTCCAATGGACGTTTCTATACTGTTCTCCAACCAAAATAGTTCCCTGTCTTGTGGATTGATTCCTCAAAATGTCATAAGTCTTATCTTCCCCTACCATACTATGCAGTATATAAACATTACTAATCAATAAAACAAACAAATGGGCGGAGCTAAGGGAAGAGGGCGTGGCTTTCTGGGGAACCCCGGGAGGGCCAGATTAAGTTCATCTTAAAACTGATGCATTTCTGCTGTCTGTCCACAGGTGACACGTACCCGGGACCCCAGGCCAGCTCAGAGACAGACCTCCTCAACCGTTTCATCTTACTGAAGCCAAATGCTCCCAAAAATGGAAAGAGTGACAGCAAAGATCCAAACTCTGCCTCGCAGTGATGCAGCCCTGAGTGGAGAGAGAGAGAGAGGCCCAGCCAGGGAGCTGGCTCAGTCCAAGAGAGCAGATGCTCAGCACCGAAGATTTGTTTTTGTTCCAGTGCCTGCTCCTTTCCTTCCAGGAGCGATCTGAGGTTTGGGGACAGCTTTTGGCCGTGGGGCAAAGGAGTAGAATTTGCACAGTAGCCGCTCCAAGGAGACCGTTCCGGATCCAGGAGTTTGGCCCCCACAGCCTGAAACTGTGGTGGGCAAAGCCCTGCTAGGCCCAGAATGACTGCAAGAGCCCAGGCGTGAGGACGAGAATTAGCTATATATTGTTACAACTATTTTAAATATATAATATTGCTTATGCATATTCTATATATCAAGAGATTTTTCTCACACGAATGCACATTTCTTAGCCATCGAGGTGAGATTTTTAAATGGCCAGAGGTGGGGGGGAGGGCAGTTCTTTTCCGTTCTTTTATAGGGACCACAACTCCAGGCCCAAAGGGGAAGAGTTTTCAGCCATGGCAGAATGACGTCTTCCTAAATCGTAGCCTGGGAGCAGATGGACTGAGTTATCTGGTGGACAAAACCGGGCTGTTTTTCTGGCAGTGTGAGGAGGTTGGGGCGTAGGTGAGGTTTGCTGCTGACACAGGCCTCCAGGAGAGTAAGCCTTTCTGCAGAATCCTCAGTGAATCATTTGCTGCGGACATATACCGGGTCTTTAGGAGACCAAAAACAAAGCCGCCTGGCAAAAACAAGAGAGTTTGGGCCTAAACGTAAAATATAATGGGGGAAGTTTGCAACAGCTTCTAAAAACTGAGCTCAGTCTGCACTTCTCTGAAACACAGGTGATGTGCAAACACACAGCCCTCCCCAACCCGGTGCCACGGGCTGGGCGTGGCTGGGCTGGGCATGATGAAGTTGTAGTGCAACACATCCGGAGGGCATCAGCTGCGGTAGACCCTCAAGACGTCTCAGGAGAACCAGTTTCCTTTCCGGGCTGTGACTTCTGCACAGGTTTCCTGCCCTTTGGCCTTCCGAGGCAGGGGCGCACACGATCTCTATCTGGGCAGCCCGCTCAGGACAGGCTGGGCCTTTCGAGGCCTGCACAGGGCAGGCGATGGAAGTGTTTCACTCAAGACCTGTTGGCGGTTCCTTGTGGTTACTTATCGGCAGTTCACGAACTGCAAGGGGCGGGCCGACCCTCCCTCCCTCCTTTCCAAATGTGGGTGCTATATGGTATGACCGATAGATACGCAAAGCCACCCGAACAAGGCAGCTTTCCAAATGGTTATTGTGAGAGTGCGTGCGTGCGTGCGGGTGTGTTTCTCATGCTGGTGGGGGGACATTTGGAGCTTGTCGGAAGATTCTCGCTACATTCCACTTGACAAATGTTTCACCGACCCTCGTTCCAGCCACAAGGCGCAGCTCTGCCTCCTGGCAGGGCCCTGCACTGAGCGCTCCGTCCCCTTCCCATTCCCAAGGCCTGCCCGGCAGCCTCTTCCCGGCCAAGTGTTCTGCATGAAGCCAATTCAAACCTCCACTTGACCGGCTGGAGACAATCAGCTGGGCTCAAGGCTCTCGTTTTCCAAGGCTCGCCCCACCCGGCCCACGGCTTCTCCCTCTGCCCCGGATGGAGTGGTAGTGTTGGAATGGGCATCCCGTGGGGCT
The DNA here is from genome assembly GCA_029215795.1 of Anniella stebbinsi. Lineage (NCBI taxonomy): Eukaryota > Metazoa > Chordata > Lepidosauria > Squamata > Anniellidae > Anniella > Anniella stebbinsi. The sequence continues at coordinate 30,753,821 of JARDYH010000007.1, forward strand.
GCCCCTACTCTTGTGCCCACAGCAGCAACTTGATCTGCAGGCCTTCGACGGTGAACCTGCTTCCCTCGATGCCTTGAAATGCTTTCCCTGACACCTCATTTTTAGTGGAGAGACGGGGTATAAACGTAATTCATGAGCAATTCAATGCCTCCAGATTGCGCTACTGCTATAAGCAGAGGAGCAGGGCTAACTGGCAACCCAGTTTTCCATCATTCCCCATTCCTGCCGTTCAAACAGGCAGTGCCCAGCCCAGTACAGCAGGGGTGGGCAACTTGTGGCCCTCCAGATGTTTTGGCCCACAGGTCCCATCTGCCTTAGCCAGCATGGTCAAAGGGGAGGAATCACAGGAGCTGTAGGCCGAAACATCTGGAGGGCCACCAGTAGAGGGCCTGGCCATCCCCCCTCCCTCCTCTTCTGCCCTCTGTCTTCACCACCAAACTCACCCGCTCACCCTTCCCCATTCGGTTAGTAATTTTAAGAGGAATCAGTGAAACACTTTCACAGAGCGGCTGGTTTTTCCTATGCTGAACTTTTAAAAGAAAAAGCAATTGATTTTTCTAGTTTTACTATTTATTGAATAACTTTTGGAAGGGCTATCTTTTTATTGTAGTACAAACCTTGGTATTGTGTTGTTTTGTGTTTGATCTTTTATTTTCTTCAAAATAATGCTGGAGGTACTTCTACTCTCTTGTGCTCTGTATGTGTAAATAACTGTGTTTGGATCCTGTGTGTACCTGAGGGAAGAGGGGAGCTTCCAAGCCAGGCTGCTGGGGAGTGGAGGGGGGGACTCAAAAGGGGGCCATTGACTGCTCTAGCTGCTTTATTCCAACGTCAGTTCAGTTCACAGATGTTTTCAGGCCAAAGGTGGAAAGGGAGAAGAGACCCACAGGACAACAGATTCCAGGAAATATTTGCCTTCCGTGTTTAAAACAGTCTTCCTGGCTCTCCAACCAGATGTGTTTGACTGCAACTCGTAGAATCATAGTAGAGTTGGAAGGGGCCTATAAGGCCATCGAGTCCAACCCCCTGCTCAATGCAGGAATCCACCTTAAAGCATACCTGACAGATGGTTGTCCAGCTGCATCTTGAATGCCTCTAATGTGGGAGAGCCTACAACCTCCCTAGGTCATTGGTTCCATTGTCGTACTGCTTGAACAGTCAGGACATTTCTCCTGATGTCCAGCCGGAATCTGGCTTCCTGTAACTTGAGCCCATTATTCCACGACCTGCACTCTAGGATGATCGCGAAGAGATCCCGGCCCTCCTCTGTGTGACAACCTTTCAAGTATTTAAAGAGTGCTATCATGTCTCCCCTCAATCTTCTCTTCTCCAGGCTAAACATGCCCAGTTCTTTCAGTCTCTCCTCATAGGGCTTTGTTTCCAGACCCCTGATCATCCTTGTTGCCCTCCTCTGAACACGCTCCAGATTGTGTGCATCCTTCTTGAAGTGTGGTGCCCAGAACTGGACGCAATACCCAAGATGGGGCCTAAACAGTGCCGAATAGAGGGGAACCCAGTACCTTGTGCGATTTGGAAGCTATACTTCTATTAATGCAGCCCAAAATAGCATTTGCTTTTTTTTTTTTTTGCAGCCACATCACACTATTGGCTCATATTCAGCTTGTGATAAACAATTCCAAGGTCCTTCTTGCTTGTAGTATTGCTGAGCCAAGCATCCCCTATCTTGTAACTGCATTTGGTTTCTTTTTCTTGGTGTAGAACTTGGCATTTATTCATTCTGTTGTTTACAGCCCAGTGCTCTAGCCTATCAAGATCACTTTCTGTCTTCCAGGGTATTAGAGATCCCACCCAATTTTGTGTCATCTGCAAATTTAATAAGCGTTCCCTGCACCTCCTCGATCAAATCCTTACTAGAATGTTGAAGAGCCCTGAGCCCTGTAGTATCCCACTTGTTACCTCCCCCCAGTTTGAGAAGGTACCATTGATAAAAACTCTTTGAGCCTGATTCTGTAGCCAATTCTGGATCCACCTCAAAGCTGTTCCATCTAGCCCACTTTTAGCTAGTTTGCTAATCAGAATGTCATGGGGTATTTTGCCAAAAGCTTTGCTGAAGTCAAGATATATTATGTCCATAGCATTCCCACAGTCCACAAGGGAGGTTACCCGATCAAAAAATGAGATCAACTCCCCTAATTCCTGCTGACGATGCTAGCTGGGAATAATGGGAGTTGCAGTCCAACACATCTGGAAGGTGTCAGGTTGGGTCTGCCCCTTGCCCACACTTTGTTGCTAAGTGCTAAGCCCAGTGTCCCAACCCTGTGAACGGCTATGTCACCTGTGCGTGGCATTTAACCAGCCATAGAGCCTTTTCCCTGCAGCGGCAGCACATTTTCTAAACGTGCTTCTCTTCCAGGCTTGCCAGATCTCTACCCTCAGCACAGTTTGCGGCCTAGTGAGCAGGCATTTTGTGCCTGGGATGAAATGGTGCCCCGTCGCTTCCTTAACATTCCACGGCTATCTGTTCTTAGCCGAAGGCAGACCATAAAAGCCTCAACAAAACCATTACTGTCCCAGTACTCATGGGGAGTTCATGCTGAACTTCATTCAGAGCCTGCCCACCCCACACCCCTCCTTCCTTTATTGGCATTCAAAAGAAATAAGCTCCATTGGCTTTAACCGGCCTTCCCCAACCTGGTGTGCTCCAGATGTGTTGGACTGCCAGCATGGGACTTGCAGTCCAACATATCTGCAGGGTTCTAAGTCGTGGAAGGCTGATGGATGCTGTGCTTTTAAAAAAGAAAACAAAACCAGGAAAAACTAGCTGAATGCTGCAAACTATATACATTGCGAACATGTATATCTATCTGCCTGCATTACATATTTTTTTCCAGTCTTTTGAGGAAAGCTAGAGTGCACAGAAGCCATCCTACCAAACACCTCCCCCTCCCACTTCAGAGGCTTAGCGTGTCACCCACTTAGCAGCATCGTGGGCTACGTTTGTGGAAAAGAGAGAAGGGAGCTGGCTAACACTTTGTGCATGTATGCAGGACGCACAGAGGTGGGAGGCAGGGCCGGTTCTTCGCCAAGGTGTCCCCTTTGCCTATGAGAGGCCGGACAATTGAACTCAAAACCCTCTTCCACCGCCTCCTCACTTCTCTTTTTCGACAGCTCCAGGCGCAGTGAGAGTGGTACTCCCGTTGGTGTGGCTTAAGAGCCCTGGCAAATCTCCGACCTTGTCAACGATGTCCCTGCAAACCTCCAAAAAAGTGGAGGCCTCCCAGCTTTTCTGGACAGCTTATCTCAGCCTTCCAGGTGGGCTAGACTGCAGATCCCATCAGGCCTATCAGGACTGGCCATGCTGGCTGAGAAGGATGGGGTTGCAGCCCACCCCACCTGGAGGCAGTGTTGCAGGAGGCTGAACGAGGTCATTTCTAAGCTGCACCCATAAGGGCAGCAGCCTTAAGCCGACAAGGCAAATGTTTAGAAAGCATCTACTATTTCCCCACCCCGACCCGTCTTCCAGTTGCGGCTGTTTCCCTTGCCCTGCCCCTCAACTCCAGCTAATTCTATCTGCCACTGACTGCAATGCGTCACGTCTCATCTGGAGAGAAGGATGGAGCTTGGACTGGAAGGAGCAGCAGCTCCCAAATCTGTTCCCGCAAAGCATCCGGAGGGGCAGCCATAACCTCAGTAGCAGCAAGGCCCTCTTTCCGGCATGGGGGAAGCCTGTAGTGGTTGAGCCAGTGGAGGCTGGTGGCTCCGATGTCAGTGGGGCAGTGAATCCGCCCCGGATTTCAGTCAGGACTCTAAAGGAGCTCTCCAAATTGTGGGTAAAGGAGTTATCTGAGGTGCTACCCCGCTGACATTGGAGCCAAACATTGGAGCTCTGAGTTGAGCAGAGTTCCCCCCACCCATCCTGCATTCCCTCTCACAACTGGCTGCTGGCGGAACAAAGATTGTAACCCATTTTGATGGTTTATAAGAACAGAAGGTTTGGGCACGGCGGGGAGGAGTGGACTTTCCCCCCAGATGAACTAATACCGTGTACGGAGTATGAGATGGCATCAAAGGGGCGTGAAGACTGGGGCGGTGCTTAACAGCGACAAGGCTGGCCCAGGGTTATTTGATGCACGGATGGGCCTTGCCAAAAATGTTTCGGTTGTGGGGTTTTTTTTGTTTGTTTTTTTAATGGAACTGCTCTGTCAATAAACAAACATTACTCGCTACTCCAATCTGGCTATTTTTAAAATCCACAGTATACTGGTTGGGGAGAGATGTGTGTGTGTAATTATGGGAGAGTGGGGGGCATTACCAGTTGATGGAGTAAATCCCAGTTGACCCTCTTGTAGCAGTTCGTCTACGAGGCAGAAGGGACACCGGAGCACTGGCATCTCAACACCTCTCAAGCCTTTAAAGCAGGGATGGGCAGCCATTTCTCTGTTGAGGACAGCTTTCCCTCAGGAGTAATCCTGAGAAAGGCCAAAGCCAAAACTGAGTGGGTCTCTTCTTGACACCCCCTTTTCTCTCACACACTGTGGCTCAGTTCGGACAACACATTAGTCAATGGTGGTTTAAGTTGTCAACCATGAGTTGAGCAGTCAACGGTTGGTTATTGGCTCAATTCGGACGACACGATAGTCAATGGTGGGTTGACTAGCCTTAACCCTAACCCTAGGGGGCACTCCCCACACAACATGGTAATAAATAATCAACTGTGGTGTGGATGAGGATCAGCGCTGAGTTGACTATGGCTGCATTCGGATGACACAATAGTCAAAACAATTGACGATTGTTTCCCCCACACCAGTTGTTTATTGTGTCGTCCGAATCAGTTCCAAGGGGTGTCTATCCAATGGGGCTCTGCTGACTGATTCCCCCCAAACCCTGCAGCATCGCTGCTTTGAATAGGCATCGATAGGGTGACACGGAAGGAGTGTGCGCGGGGTCTCCAGTCGGGAAAAATCACAGCGCCATTGCCAGACAGTGGGAATAGGCAGCAAATATAGAGGGAGTGAAAACCGTGAAAACCTTTTGTTTTCTGGCAACTCTGCGCAACTTTGAAAGCCTGTAGCAGCACATCATAACTGCCCTTACTTCCGTTCCCAAGCTTTTCCTATCGCCATGGCGGCCATGACTAGGCTTGTCAAGCCCACCCCCTGCTCTGCATTCCTGCACCTACCCTGCACTGGGATCCGCCCCTAACCACGCCCACTTTCTTAATTCGAAATGAAACCACCACTGCAAACTACCATGGTGACATCAGAGCAATGAAAAAGGTCATGGTAAAACAACACATCGAGAAAGCGCAGTTTCGCAGGGTATAGCACGTTGGTCTGCGAGTTGACAGCTGTTTCATATAAACAATGGGGCACAATTGCGCAGCCATGGCGGGGTATACAGAGTGTATAGGCAAGCCCCCAGTCAAGAGACAGTAGATCCAAGAGGGTTTTTTTTAGTTTGAGTTAGCTGGACTTGAAGCAGCCGGGGTGGGGGAGTGATATAGGTATCCATGCCTTTGCTCTCTGGGAATCTGAAGCAAGATCAGTTATTTTGGCATGCGTTTTTATGCCCTGCTTCCTCCCAAAAAGCTTTGCTTGTATATTTGCTAATAAAACGTATTCCCAAAATGCCTTAAGTCTCCAGCTGTCTCGCATCCAAAGGAATCTATCACTGCCTGATTGACTTAAACAAAAAATAAAACCATGATAAAACAGTTTTGGAAAATCACTTTTAAAATGCTACAAAAATAGAATCAGTATGGAGGAACACTTAAAATACCATGAACCGCACCTTTAAAACCAGTTGAAGGCCTGGGTGCACAAAGATGTTTCAGCCTGGTGCCTATAATGCAGCCTTCCCCAACCTGGTGCCCCCCAGATGTGTTGGACTACAGCTCCCATAATTCCCAGTCAGCATGGCATTGCCTGGGGAATTTGGAGGTGACCAGGTTGGGGAAGGCTGCTCTGATGAATCAAAGCGTCAGTTGAGCAGCCCTTAGAGAGGGGAGAATTCCACATGCAGGGTGCCTCAGCTCTGACAGTAAGCAGGAGGCTCCTGGAATAAGGCCACTGAGGCAGCTCTCCATGCAAGGCAGGTTTGCTGGGAAGGAGACAGTCCTGAACAAACCTGTGTGTATGTGTGTTGGAGAGCCCTCTGCTGCCATGAAGACATTCCCATAGCTTCTGGACAGAGCTATGTGTATGCCATGGATATTGGGGGAGGGGGATTTTTTTGAGAAAAACCAAACTCAAAAGCTTGTCTAATTTATTCCAATATCCACATTAGTGTAATAACTTTATTAGGGCAACTCAAAGATCACAAAAAATGTGAAACTCTTGAGTTCTCCACATCTCTTCATCAGCAAGAGATTACACAAAGCCGGTTGGTGGGGGAGGAATAGACAGAGGTAAAAGACTGACTGGACGCTGTAGTCATTAACTACAATGTCTAATCAGACTTTTTTTTTTTGCAGAACTTCAGACCAGAAGATCGACATCGAGCCCTTACACTCCAGTGACTAAGTTCCTTAAATGCTTTAATTTTGTTCAGCTAATAAGCTTGTCTCTAGTGCCAATGTCAATCGTGTGCCTACAGAACCAAGCTACTGAGCTTCTATAAAGTATAGAGGGCGTATTTTGGTGGCAGCAGTTAAAGGTTTTATAGTTTATGCAACATTTCCTGATGTCCATTTGGAAAATTTAGTAAACACTCTGACAGCGAGTTAGACCCAAGCATTTCGGTTTTAAAAAGGAAACACAGGCGGGAGAACCCCCTATTATTTTGTCACAATGGGTGCATTTGGATAGCAGTGGGGGAAGAAGCCACCGAGGCTGCTCTTGCCAACCCTGCAGGTGCTGTGCATATGCACGCCATTTCCATTTCCCCCCCCCCCCCGTGCTGCAGTGCAGATTAGCATGCCAGACGAACCCTACAACCTGCTCCGCATGTCACAGGTTATAGGATGGGTATGAACCCCCCCCTCCGCCACGCTCCAGTTTCAGAATACAGCCAACCCATGCTGCAGCATGGGGAGTAACTCAAATGGCAGTCGCGCATGCAGAGGAGCAGCAGCCATGATGGCTTCTGCCCCTGAAACCATCATTCAAAACCAGTCAATATGTTGTCTCAATATGTTGTCTCAGAAGTCACACTGTTCATGAGACATACTTGGAAGTAAGTTTAAATAGACATACATGCTTAAGAATAAAACCCTGCAAATAGTTTTGAGGCATTTCATGAGGGAGGCTCTGCAGGAGAGGAGGGAGCACTAAAACACAGTAGTTTTGACATGTTTCTCATTTGCTTTTAAGAGTTCATATCTTCAAAAGAATGATCTCCCTGACGAGGCTCGCCTGGCATGCTTTTCGGCGCCAGGTAAAAACTTTCCTCTTCTCCCAGGCATTTAACAGCATATGATGAGGTTTTTTTTGTGTTTTTGTGTTGTTGTTGTGCTTTGACTCAGAAGGATATTGTAATTTTAACTTGTTTTATGCTTTATGTTTTTAAATTTTGTATATTGGTGTTTTAATTGTTCAATGTTTTTAATTTTTGTAAACCGCCCAGAGAGCTTCGGCTATGGGGCGGTATATAAATGGAATAGAATAAATAAATAAATAAAGGTATCCCTCTATAAACATTTTAATACTTGGCCATAACTATAGCAGCTAGGAAATTTTTTAAATGAAAGCCAGGACTCTAGAATTCCGGGAACTTGGAGATTACAGGGGGGGAAATAGATTTATCATCATTAAAGCTTGGGCCTCATTCAAACAATACAAAGCACTTGGTTGAATGGTAGCTGAATCTGACTTGCGTACACTAAATAGTTTGAAGTGATGTGATATAAATCCCGTAGTAGCTTATTCACACATGCAAGCCATGGAAATATGCGTAAACCAGCCCTCGCTAAACTGCCTGTACGTGGCAAGCCTTGCATTTGTTGCACCATTACTGCATATCTCCACCCTTTTGCAATCTCTCATACTAGCTGCGCCAAAGCTACAGGGAAAGACTGGAAGCACACTCAGAATGAAAGACCGGTCACATGGAAAACCACCCGTTGCTTTTAATTGGTTTACAGAAACACCAGTGTCCAGGAACTAATGAAGTTACACATTCACAAGAGAACTGAAAATATACCGTCAACAAGGAGCCAGTAGAGAATTGGGCTTTGAGTTGACAATTGTCATCAACTTCGATGTCATCAGTCTTGGAAGAGAAAATGCCGTGATGATAGGTGAACGGGAGCATGACTGGATTGGTAATAGGAGCGAAATCATACCATATTGCCATTTCCACCAATGACATACAAGCCTCTTTAGGCCAAGGGGGTGGGGTGGGGGTGGAATCCACCGGGTCCAAAACGATCAACCTTCATCCCACAATCTTCTATAAATGGACCCTATTTTTAACTTTTCATCGGGCAAGTAAAACATCACGGTAAATGGCATAACCAGAAAAAAAACATTTTGACATTTATGTGGTCCAGAAAATATGGCTTCCTACATTAGGTCGTTGCTGCGGATGGTGGTGGCGGTCGTGTGTATGCGCTCGCGCATGTGCAGTTTGTGTTAATGGTACTAGAGAAATTGTGACAGTTTAGAGTTCTTTTGATGTGATTCCTTGGCACCATGTTCCATTTCTTTACAGGTCTTGGGAATGATGATCCCTCTTCCCAGCTCCTCCACCTCATCGGCGCTGGTTCAGTCCTGTGAGATTCTTTATCTGTCAAGTACATAATGTGGCATTTCAGAAGACCTTGAAAAATCGCATGCTACAAACATGCCGTACGGGCATATCTTACCACTCATTACAATTGGGATGGGCAACCCCCAAATAGTGCTTTTCAGATTGTGTTCCAGGGAAACCTGGGATTGTCTGAATGCTAATCAGGAGTTCTTCAATGAGAAGACGAATAAGGTGGGCAACCTTCCCTGAAAGCTTGCTCACTGATTGATATTTCTCTGAAGTGTGCATCATTCTCATCTCAGTTCACCTGGGATGGAAGTGAGGCTCAACAGGCCTGATCAGTGCTCCCAGATCACATGATTATGTGTTCAAAACTATGCTCTAGAATCCAGAAGGAACATACAGAAGTTCCTTGGCTGGGATAATTACCCTGAAAGCATGAAGTTCAAAAATCATGACTGCACTGGAGGAAGAGCCACACACAGCAAGATGTTATTGGCGTAGGGTGATCCTATGGAAAGGAGGACAGGGCTCCTGTATCTTTAATAGTTGTGTCGAAAAGGGGATTTCGGCAGGTGTCATTTGTAGGCATGCAGCACCTGGTGAATTTCCCTCTTCATCACTACAGTTAAAGCTGCAGGAACCCTGCCCTCTTTTGTAGAGGGACCAGATACAAAAGAGGGCAGAGCTCCTGCAGCTTTAACTCTGGTGATGAAGAGGGAATTTCACCAGGTGCTGCATGCCTACAAATGACACCTGCCGAAATTCCCTTTTCTAAACAACGGTTAAAGATACAGGAGCCCTGTCCTCCTTCTGATATGGTCACCCTATTATACGAAGTATTTTTAGACTTGTGCTCACTGGATATGCAATATTGCAACTTTATCTTGGAATTAAAGCATCCTTCTAGTACGTGGGTGGGGAACGTCTTTCAGCCCAAATTCCATTTCGGAGAAATCTCAGGGGCCGCATTCCAGCAGCAGGCTGGGCAAAAGTGGTAGGGTCAAAATACCAAACATATCAGCATATTTTAACTTAAAGCTCTTACTACCAGGACAGAAGCCTTAGGATCTATATTTCAACCTTTTTGGATGGGGGAAAAAAACCTTGCAAAAGCTGGAAAACCATCAAATGACTGGTGTTCAGGGGAAAGGGGCGCATGGCCATCTGGGGAATTCTGGAGGAGCCGACTGGGACCCCGTGAGGGCCAATTTTGGCGCAAAGGCCTACGGTTCACCACTCCTATTCTAGTGATTGCCATGAAGGAGCCGTTAATGATCAAATCAACATTTCTCCCTTAAATTAACTGTGGGAAAATTAGGAGAGCAGGAAAAGTAATATATACCAATGCTTTGGCAAGAAAAAAAAATTCTGGCAACCTAATATTTGTGCCTGCGGTTGGAAGAATTCTTGTATAATGAAAAACATTATTCTAGAACTGGATCATCCATACAGATTATTCTAGGGAAAAACCCCAGAGCCTTCATTTCAAAATTCCATAAGAATAATCCAGTTCCGACATTTAATGTGTAAGTATTCCTGCAGAGGAAACTGTTCTACGCAATACTTACAGTAATAGCAGCACCCATAAGTCCCTGGACAAGCGCTTCGCCTGTTGCCTTCACCTAGGAAACATAGACACATGAACTGGAAACATCCACTATGTACTGGTTTTGGCCTTGTAGATAAACCAGATGGGAATTATTTTACATGGACACAGCATTCAGCAAAGCACTTGTTACATTGCTGGAAGTATTTGTAGAAACCAGAAGCTACACTACAGTGACATTCAAATGTCAAGTATTAGTGGAATCCAAGGATCAGCACATATGTCCAGGTACAATCAGGACAAATGCAATACATTAACACCAGAGCAGTCTCCAGTGCTAAAGAAGGTCTTGCCTAGGAATCTCCAGGAAGGTTTTCTAAGCAAATTAGCCTGATTAAAGTCAGACAGCCTATAAGGTGTCCTGCATAATTAACATGTACTCTCCACCGGGCCTGTATGATACCACAACGCTGCAGCAGGTATGTGGGTGATAATAAAATACCTTGCAACAATATTATCAACGCTTGAATGGAGGACTTTATCTCCGCCACGGGGACAATGGCAGCAGGCTCTGTGCACAGACATGCATGCGCGCGCACACACGCATCTATGCACATTCGTTAAATACCTCCTCCAATCGCTACCAGGCTCTGTCAGAATGCTACCTCATCACACGTTTATTTAATGTATGAAAATAACTCATCTTCATCCAAAGCTATGCAGCAAGCAGCCAAGAATCCAGTTATGGGATTGGATCCTCCATGATGTACATGGATTTCCGTAAACTGTCTCTATAGTGAAGAACTTGAAGAAGTGTTGGCTCTTATTGGGGATTTTGGACACAAATAACATGCAGTGTACAGTGCTAGAAACCTGATGAGGTGCAGGATCGCATTTCAGCACTAGGAATATCAGATGCTAGAAACATTAAGAATAATGCTCAAGACTAAAACACAGCTGCAGTTAGCAATGGAAGTGCAAAACAGGGGTGTTCAGACTCTTTCCGCCCTAGGGCCAAATTCCATTTCAGAGAAGCTCTCAGGGGCCGGTGTGGGGCCAATGGTAGCTGGTGTCAAAAGCAGAAGTGGGTGGGGCAAAAGCAAAAGGGGTGTGGCCAGAAGAATCTGCATATTTTAGCTTAAAGCTCTTATTGCCAGTGACTAATCTTTAGGAGAGGCATTTCAACCTTTAAAATGGGGGAGGGGAGTACAGAAGCCAGGAAATGAGCAGGAATTGGCATCCTGGAGAGCCACGGAGGGCCAGATTGGGATCCCTGGAGGGTGTATTTGGTCCTCAGGCCTGAGGTTAAACAAGTGAAGTTACTTCTGGATTATTATTATTTTTAAAAAATGAAAATGGAACTTGTTCAACGCTATAGTTCACAGCGGGCTGTTATAAATCCAGTGTTGTACCTGTTTAGCAGTGTGGCCCATGTTCATGGCATCAGCTATTCTGTTTTGTAGGAAGGACCAGGTCTCCTCAAAATCAGAAGAGGAGTCTTGAATCATCACCAGCTCTGTAGTGTTGTAAATGCCAGCCAGCACTGCTCGACGAGTGTACCAGTTTATCTGTAAGGGCAGGAATCAAGTGATAAAGTTACACAAGTACCAGTAAGAAATTAAGATTTCGCAAGCTACACTGGTAGGAAACTCTCCCACCCATTACCACCACTTATAATTAGGAATTTTTATACTATTCACTATTTTTAAAAAGCATACACTAGTTTTCTGTGAGATTTTAAGCAAATTCTGCAACAAACCTGTAAAAGCATACGAAAACGTAGCAAATATAGAGCTGTGTGCTAATTTTACACAGCATAATTCATCCTGTTAGTCATGGAGAGAAGCAATGATCTACAAAGGCAATGAAGTATCATTCCATGCATGGGATTGCGGACTCTACAGGAAAAAAATTCTAGTACCTGGATGAGGCCCAGCAGTTTTTGGTGGAACAGAACATTTTTGCAGAATATTGGGACAAAGCCCAGAAAAAAAAATCCGTATGTTCACTAAAATTGTACAGGTAGGAAAAAAATGGCTGGTCTGAAAAAAACAAACTGTCGTTGACCATTGCTAGTCTAAAAACTGATGCCAAATCAAGAAGCTGAGCCATACCCTTTGTTTCGGGTCATGGACAAAAGGTCTTGAAGAAGTCACAAGATTCATTGCTGGTTGTGCTGTAGGAGACCAAAGGCTGCAGAGCACTTACAGGGCAGCAACAGCCTTTGAACACAGAGGTACTCATTTTCAGCAAACATGCTCAGGGTTGCACTGTCACGTTGTACCTGAACACCTGAACAGAAATTTAGCCAATAAAAGTAATCCTGGCACTTATTCATCACATATGAAACCAAGGAGATTCACACAAAATGAGACACCATCCAGAAGGTCTATCAACAGAAGTGGTTTCATTGGGAGTGCTACAGGACACCATCTCATTCTGAAACTCCACACGGATAAGGATTTCTGATTAAACCAAAGGCTGCTTGCTGTAACTATCAGCTGAGGGGGGCGGGGGGGAATCCAACGTTGTCATTCCATTGATGGGATCGCTTCCATCAGAAGAACTGGAGCCTCTTCCCCCACACACCCTCAAAACGTGTTCTGGAGGGCTACAAAACCCTCTGAAGCAGAATTTCAAGCAGCACAGAGAGCTGCAGAGGAGGGGAAGAAATCCTACTGCGGAAGTGCATACCCTCTACAGCAACACTGGATTCAAGCCTGAGACTGCAGTGGGACACTTACAAGCATTGTTGGCTGCAGCCAACTCATTATTGTGCAACTAGCCAGCCAGAGTGCCCAAAAGCTCATACTACAGCAACCACTACTAACAACCGTTACTTAATTTTTGTGAACTATCCGGAGAGCTTTGGCTACCGGGCAGTATAGAAACATAATAAATAAATAAAACACCACCACAGCAGAGTCTCTAGAAAAGAGATGTATCAATCTCAGGTTCTGGAGCTAGGTTCTTTGCAATCGTCTCCCTCACATTTTAACAAGTGTAGATAGGATCAGGACGGTAGCAGCTTTCTTATTGGACTAACACCTATTGGGGAAGAAGGTCATCCCATATAGAACTATTGTCAAGCACAACATAGTTGAGAACCAATTACTTTCTCATTCAACCTGCCAGAGTTTCAAGTATGCCCACGCTTTCCCAAATAGAATCCTGCCCAACAAAATGACTTCCTCATATTTATTTTTTCACTTCTCAAGCCAACGTTATCCAAAGTAGAAAATGGGATTTCCCCCCCAACTCCTTAAAGGCCACATCTGTGGCTGCCCCACAAGAGCTACAACGGAGTCTTGCAAGTGACACGGTGCATTTTTTCCAGTTTCCAAGACAGCCGGGGGGGGGGGGGGGGGTGGATAAATAAGTTAGACCTTACTGCTAAGGCTGAATCTTTTAAAATGCTCCTCTGTAATTTGCATACTCCAAGAAGATCTTAAGTTTCCTGGTGTGCTCACAATCTTTTATTTGGCTTTCTTGTTTATTCTTTTAATTTGTCTGCGTGTTGCTACTTATTTGTCACCACAGTGACTGCTATTTTATTCTCACGCAAGTTTATTAAAGCCATTCATTAAGAAGACCCACTAAAGCTCTTCCTACCCCTTACTTGTGTTTACAATCGGTCAAGTAATTCATTAATTGCTTTAATTAAGATATAATTTACTTTGCTCTTATTTCCTGCCATAAAGATGATGGCTCTTATCATAAGCCCTGGGTATTTTTAGGTAGCTGCTTAAGAGTTTTCAAGAGAATCTTTCACATTCTACCAGCCCAGCTGGAGGCGGGGAGCCTCAGCAGTAGAATTGGGCCTTTGCCAGCTTACAACACAACTCCATTTTGTGTGTCACTTAAATAAGCACTCTCCATTTTGCTTGTTTCTATAAAAAGGAAACAATTTTGTAATTAAAAAACCTAATGCAACTCAGCCACTTTATTTATGGCCAATTTTAGACATACCCAGTTCTAAAAGTGCTGGATGTTTTGATTTGGCCATTTTCAGTTTGCATAGTTGTTTCCATAAAGTTTTATAGTATATCACGTCTTCAAGAAAGAAAGATAATATATAAGTGTTAGAAATACATAAGATGGGAAGATAATTGTGACTGTGTGCAATGTACCACATAAACTTATAACCTGGTCTCTGGCTCAGAAACTGGCTTGCTGGAAAGCCCAGCTTTCCTGGATAAAAACAAAACAAACGAAAATCTTACAACTCTCATAGGCCTGATGCAGGCAAAACACTGCTTCATTCCAAACCACTTGTAGAAGATCGGGAATGCAGCTTTTCCCTTCTTCCTCCCCTCTTGCATATGGACTACCTTCCTTTTCTGGAGCTTACCATGGTGAATGTTAGGAACATAAGAAGAGCCATGCTGAATCAGACTGAAGACCTCTCTAGCCCAACATTCTGCTCAAATAGCAGCCCACCAGCTTCCTGTGAGAAGCCCAGAACTAGGACTCGAGTGCAATGGCACTCTCCTGCTTGCGTTCCCCAGCCACTGGTATTGAGAGCCACAAAGCTATCAGGACTAGTAGTCACGGACAGCTTTATCATCCATGCATTTATCTAAGCCCCTTTTAAAGCTATCCAAGTTGGCAGCCATCACTACACCTTGTAGTAGTGAATTCCAGTTTAATCTTGCATCGTGTGAAATAGTGCTTCTTTTTAATGTCCTGAGTCTCCCACCATTCAGCTTCATGGGATGACCCAAGGTTCTAGTATTATTTGGGGTGGGGAGGGGGAGAAAGGAATGCCTCTGTTGTGTGCACAAATCTGAAATGCTAACTAAGGTTTGCTGCAAATCAGAGTTTGCAATGATGATCAGCACTGAATTTGCAGAGTCTGTGGGTGAAGGACTCACACCAACCTGCTACTCTATACTCCCAACATGAAGACTGTACATAAGTGCTGCTCTCAGTACACACTGGCTGGATCCCAGGATGTGGGCAGAAAACAGGGCTTCTTTTTTTACTTAAAGCAGGATTTTTCTACAGACCTGCAGAGAACACCACCAGTGCTCTCCTATCTCCCATTTTGGTTCCTCACATGCGTGCACATGACAACGCCCACCATCAGTGTAGTGTGCATTTGGAGGGGAGGTTAACATGGTATCTGTGAGGTCCTCAAAATTGCCAAGGCCATGTCTAATGCAATCAATACTGTCTGTCATATCCACACCTCTTTGGAAACCTGAATCACAAAAGTGAATTAGGCAATAAAAGTGTCTGAACCGTATAAATTCCCCCCAAGTGCAGCTCAGAATGAATTTATCGCGCAAAGCAGCCACATTTCAAGCTTTCCTGTTGCCACCCAAAGTTCCGTAAATGATATCCATGTGACACTCAGACTTACATCAGTGGACTGGTCTCCTGCATAGTGCCACATGTCATCCACCATGTTTGTCAGGAGGTTTAAGCTGGCTGGGATATTGTGCGGCAGCAACAACAAACTAATAGCCTAGGGAAAGCCAGAGAGAAATTAATGAGGCAAGGAGAAGTACTCTTAAAGGATGCTTTCCTTTGCTATTCCCTAACTGCCAGTCTTCTTCTAAAGCATTAACGTCTTCCCAGCCTGGACTCTACCTTCAGCAACATAACTTCAACCCCGCTGCCAGTCTCTGCCTTAGGAGGAGGAAAACAGTGGCAAGGATTTTTCATTGTCGTGAGGAAGAACACGAGCAGCCACCTGAGTCTTAAAAGCAACTGTCAATGATGCCTAGGGTCAATCTAACTGAAGCTTGAATTTCCTCAAACGTTCTTGAACTGGAAGAATAAGATGATGAAAACCTTTGCTATCTAATGGAATCTATCCTCACTCAGCCACAAAGCCTTATAGTATGACATTGGACCAGTCACCTAAACTACCTCACAAGGCTGTTGAGAGGATAAAAGGAGGGAGGAACGGAGCTCCTTGGAGGAACAATGAGATGACAACTACAACAAAAAGTGGGATCTGCAACGTAATGCTGCATTATATCCCCAACATGAACCTACTCGTACACTATGCTCAACATCTAAGGTCCTTCTCCAGATGCCTACTCCAAGGGAAGCTCAGAGGAAGGCCCCCCAATTATGGAATGATCTCCTGACGAGGCCCGCCTGGCGCCAACACTGTTATCTTTTCGGCGCTAGGTCAAAACTTTTCTTTTCTCCCAGGCATTTAACAGCATACGTTGAATTTTTTTATTGACCCCAGATCTATCTTTAGGCCTGGCTGAGAGTTCAAAGTTGTTTTTAAATGGATATTGTCTTTGTATGTTGCCTGCTTTTATGGTTTAAAATTTTGTATATCTATTTTTAATGTTTAATGTTTTAATCTTTGCCCAGAGAGCTTTGGCTGGCGGTATAGAAATGATGATGATGATGATGATGATGATGATGGTGATAATAATAATAATAATAGGAGTGGTCATGTTCAGGGTTCCGCCCAACCTAGATCAGGAGCTTTATAGAGCTGTTCGAGCCTCTTGCAGTGGGGAAGGGAAAGCATTTTAAGGAGGGGGAGGCTCCTCTTTTCTTCTCCCCCCACAAAGAAACCCACACCTTATTCTGAGTGGCCCATTTCGCTTCCAAAATGACAGGCACTCCACCACCTGAGTTCACTATTAGTGGGCATGTTAATAAACGTACTAGCTCTAATATACAAAGCAATGAACACAGGCGGGACTCTAGGGAAAAGCATGCTAACAAGTAACCTCGGTTTTGTACCTGGGGCCATTTTTCAATATATGGAATGAGCATCCTCAGCCTGGCTTCTAAGGCATCCTTTAGAAACTCGTCTGTCTTCTTCTTCCTTTGAAAGGAAAAAACAAGGAGAATATACCATAATTTGTCTCTGACCTTGATTCTTCAAAACCAGCGGCCAAGATGCACAAGGAAGGCTATCTTGCAAGCATCCTCCTCCTTTAGTGGCTGCAGTGCCCAGGACTTACTCTGCCTGGCCTAGCTGCACCAACTTGTGTTGCTCCTCGAGAAGTTCAGAGAGCTTGGAGTTACACTGGGAGATGAAGTGCAGGATCAGTTCACTGCCATCATTGTGAAAGAGCCCTGCTGCAGCAACAGAGAGACCCAGTGACTAAAGGAGGAAGAGAAACAGGTTTAGTAGGTATAGCCTATTAGGTAGTGAAGCAACACTGTATTAGAGCACTGACCATTGGAAAGTAGCATGGAGTAAAGAGCAAGAGACTGCACTGAAAATTAGGAAGCCCCCAATTCAAATCTCAACTTGTTACAAAGTCATAAGGTGGCTTTAAACAAGCCATTCTCTCAGGGTCTCATTTGCAATATGGAGAGAATACTGAGCAACTTTGCAGGGTCGATGTAAGAAGTACTGATGTAGTGGCTGCACTCAGACAACGTGATAGTCAACGGTGGGGTAATAATCAATTTGACAGTTGTTTATCTAGGGGGTACTCCCCACACAACATAATAATCAACCATGGTGTGGATTAGGATCAGCCTTGAGTTGACTATTAGTCCATGCTGACTTGACTCATTCATCCCCCGCCCTCTCTCCCCCTTCAGTCCTCCCGCTAGTCTCCCATCAGCCATTGCTGCCAAAAAATCTATCCTGCCGGCTAGAGTAGAGCAGCAGCAGCCGCTTTGACCACTCTTGCCTTGTGACTCAGTGGCGGACAAAATAACCAACGGTGCCCTTCACATGACATGAAAGCCAAAGGTGATTCAAATAGCCAACTCTGCACAGCATTGATTATTTCAAATAACTAACCGTTGGTTAAAAAATTCCCTCCACACAACATGATAACCCACAGTGGGTTACATAACCAACTGTCAACTATTTAAACCACCATTGGTTATCGTGTTGTAAGAACCCAGTCAATGTATGTTAAGCATACTGAACTGGAAAGTGCCATACAAATGCTCAATTAGTATCAAATGTCTGGGACGGTGGCTTGAAAAATGAAAGATAGAATTTTTGTCCATCGGTTTCACAAAACCTCCTACACAGATTTTACCAAAGGCAAAAAGGAGGAAAGCCCTCAGGGAACATTATTAGTATGACTCGCCTTTAATTATTCCTCTTTTCAGATACTTCTGTGTCGCTCTAGCCTTTCATTACAGCCCTGTCTCATTGAGACAATAGTTTTTATGCTGCTGTGAAAACTACTGTTTATTGCCCTGGAGCTCCATAAGGATCCTGAAGTTAATCTATCCAGCTCCTTAGCCGGCACTGAGGTTCAACATTCAACCTCCACCCCTTCAATGTTAGAACATGTCCTCCAAATGACCATCTGCGGTATGCAGAGAACAGAAGCAAGAGCGGGGCCCACAAAGCAAGGTTTAGTAATTTCTTCCATATTCACTGTCAGTTAAGACCATAGGGGTCAACAAATTTTAAATGGGTTAACTGTAATGGCTCCCCACTAGGGAGCCTTGGGAGTTCTAGTTCTACAAAGAAATGCAGGTTGTTTACCTGTAACTGTAGTTCTTCGAGTGGTCATCTGTGCATTCACACATATGGGCTCGCACCGACGCCGAGCCTGCTTCCGGGAAACTTAGCTAGCTTAGACTTTTGGCGGGAACCCCTCCCCCCACCATCCTACCGCGCATGCTCAGGGCTCCCGCCTCTCCTTTACCTCAGTTCTCTGAGACCGCTTGGCCCCTTGACTAAGGCACAATTATGTTGTTAGACAATGAGCATGGCGAACCAATTGACAATCACAAACAGCGATGCCAAGAGGGGACGGTGGGTGGGTTGTGTGAATGCACAGATGACCACTCGAAGAACTACAGTTACAGGTAAGCAACCTGCATTTCTTCTTCGTGGTCTCTGTGCATCACACATATGGGCGAATAACAAGCAGAGACTTACCGGAGGAGGGTAGGCATGCTGGTTGGTCACTGGCAAATCGAGGAAAGGACTGCTCTACCAAACGAGGAGTCCTGTCTGGCTCTGACATCGAGGCGATAATGCTTTACAAAAGTAGAAGCATTTGACCAAGTGGCTGCTTTGCAAAGGTCTGTGAGCGTAGCGCCATGGAGCAGCGCTAACGAGGCAGCCTGCGCTCTGGTAGAATGCGCCGTCGTTTGAAAAGGAGGATCTTTATTAACAATCCTGTAAGCCAGGACGGTCTCCACGACCCATTTGGAGATGCGCTGTGGGGATACTGCCAATCCCTTTGTCACGCCTCCATAACAGATGAACAATTTACGAGACTGTCGAAATGACTCAGTTCTTGACTTATAGAAAGCCAAAGCTCTTCTAACGTCTAATGCGTGTAACTTTGACGACAAGGGATCCGACGACGAGTTGAAGAACGTGGGTAAAACAATGTCTTGACTCACATGGAATGAGGAGGAAACTTTAGGGATGAACATGGGGTCCAAACGTAATACAACTTTTTCTCTAAAAAACTGTAAGTAGGGAGGATCTATCAGCAGTGCTGCTAACTCCGAAACACGTCGTGCAGACGTGATAGCAACTAAGAATACAGTCTTAAGAGTCAATAAGCGAATATCAATTGTTGCCAATGGTTCAAAAGGCTTGGCAGTAAGGGCTGTGAGCACGACAGAAAGACTCCATTGTGGTACCACCGGGCGTACAGAAGGAAACAAGTTTTGTAAACCCTTCAGGAAAGCTCTTGCCATCGGGTGGGTAAAAACAGAAAAACCATCCACCAAACCATGGTTTGCCGTAATTGCTGCCAGATAGACTTTAATGGAAGCTGGCTTCAGACCTTGGGTATGCAAAGAATATAGAAATGAGATAATTTTAGACATGTCCGATGCGTAAGAATCAAAGGCGTTAAGAGCTGCATACTTTTGAAAACATGTCCATTTTCTATTATAGGACAGTCTAGTTGAGGGCTTACGTGAGGCCTCCAAAATAGATTTTAGTCCTTCTGGGAGGTCAAGGACTCTCCAAGACGACGGATTCTCCAGGCCGTCAGGTGTAAGGAGTGGACATCGGGATGAAGAATCCTGCCCTGCTGCCGAGACAGAAGGTCGGGGAGGCAAGGTAGGCTCCAAGTCTCCGCTTTCGCGAGTCTGAGTAGCGACGTGAACCATGGTTGTCTTGGCCACGACGGGGCTATCATTATAGCGTTCGAATTGTTGCGCCTGAGCGCAGTCACTGCTCTGGCCACCAGTGGAAACGGCGGAAAAAGGTAGAGAAGACCTCTCGACCAGTCCCACTGAAACGCATCCCCTAGCGACGCGTGTCCTATGCCTGCTCTGGAGCAATAAGCCGGGCAAACTGCATTGGCAGCTGTCGCAAAGAGATCGATGACGGGCGTGCCCCAACGAGCGAAGATCCGATTCAGTATGCGAGTGGCGAGTTCCCACTCGTGTGTGTCCGTAAAAGATCGACTGAGAACATCTGCCTTGGTGTTCTCTTTTCCCGCAATATGCAGAGCTGAAAGGAGCATATTGTGGGAGATGGCCCACTCTAGAATGTCCATCACAAGCCGCAGTAGGCAGTGCGACCGAGTGCCTCCTTCCTTGTTCAAATACCACACCACAGTGGTATTGTCTGTTAGAATGCGGACATGATGCCCCTGCAGGTGAGGTAGGAATGCGGTCAAAGCTTTTTTGACAGCCAGAAGTTCCAACATATTGATGTGGAGGCGAGTCTCTGAAGGTGACCATCTTCCTTGCGTTAGCAGGTCGTCGTGGTGAGCGCCCCAACCCTCTAGAGATGCGTCCGTTGTCACTATACGAGACGGTCCCTGCGGAACAAACGGCATGCCCTGGAAAAGGTTGCTGGAGACCGACCACCACCGGAGAGAGACTCTGACCCGCCACGGAACGGTAAGTATTAGTTGGTGTGGGTTCTGCAGAGGTGAGTAGCGTTGGAGCAGGAACTGCTGGAGAGGGCGCATTCGAAGTCGCGCCCAACGGACGACGAACACGGCTGCCGCCATTAAGCCTAGCAACCTGAGAATTGCAAACGCTGATGCTCGAGGACGATGCCGTAATTGCAATGCCCGCTTCTGCAGGGCGCTTATCCTGTCTGCAGGGAGAAAAGCCCTTCCCACAGTAGAGTCGAGGGTAACTCCTATAAACTGTAGTCTTTGTGATGGCTGAGTGATGGATTTTTTGTAATTTATCTGCAGCCCAAGCGACGACAGAAGAGAGATGACCTGGTGGACGTCGGCAAGTGCCTGGTTTCTGGACCTTGAGACGATCAGCCAATCGTCCAGGTAAGGATATAAGTCGATGTTGTGTGACCGTAGGTGTGCGCATACTGCCGACATGCACTTGGTGAACACTCTTGGTGCAGATTTTAGGCCGAAGGGAAGGACGGAGAACTGGTACGCCTGGTGCCCAATGACAAACCGTAGGTAGTGTCGATGGGCAGGATGAATAGCGATGTGGAAATAGGCGTCTTTTAAGTCTATTAGTGTGAACCAGTCACCCTTCTTCAGCATAGGCAGGACAGACGCCACCGTAACCATGCGAAACTTCTTGGGAAGTATGAATTTGTTCAGGTTTCTGAGATCCATAATAGGACGAAGTCCCCCGTCCCGTTTTGGCACCGTAAAATAACGGGAATAAAACCCCGTACGGAGCTGAAACCGCTGTACCCTCGTGATAGCCGCCTTGCGCAGAAGGGCGGTAGTCTCCTGTTCCAGAGTCACTGAGGGCGGTGTAATTCTTATGATGCCAAGTGGAGGAGAGACTTCGAACTCTATCCGGTATCCTTCTGCTATGATGTTTAGCACCCACGCGTCTGATGTTATCGACGCCCAGGCCTGCAAAAAGGGTTGTAGTCTGTTGGCGTTGTTGCTGCCCAGGGATGGCGCGAAGTCAAAGACGACGTTTGGTATGCTGTTGTTTGTTGCGTTGTTGGAACCGTGGTGTGGACTTTCGTGGCTGATAGGCCTGTGTGGAAGGTGGTTGATATCGCTGAGCTCTGTCCTGTTGCTGCCGGGGTTGGTACGGAACAGGCCTATACCACTTTCGCGGCCGGTAAGGCTGATGTGTCTGCGGAAAGCTCATCTTTTTAGCCGTCATCCTTGCCTTGTGCAACGTATCCATAGTTGCGTCGGTGTCTGCATGGAAGAGGCCCTCTCCGTCAAACGGAAGGTCTTCAATTCAGTTCTTGGTCTCCTGTGGAAGAGATGCTGACCGCAACCATGCATGTCGACGTAAGGCAACCGCACCAACCATGGCTTTCGAAACACAGTCTGTCAAATGTCTTGCTGTCGTTAGCTCCTGTTTTGACAGCCGAACTGCCTCTGATTGAAAAACTCTAGCGAGCTCACGCTGATCGTCCGGCAGGTAATCCGTCAGCGATGATATTTTCTCCCATAGGAAGAGTTGATAGCGAGCCATGAGCGCCATATAGTTTGACACTTTTATGCCTAACGATGCAGAGGTATAAATCCTGCGGCCGTATGAATTGAGCTTCCTCCCCGCCTTATCAGTCGGTGCGGAATGTACTCTACCTGATCTGCCCTGCGCTGCCTCTACTACAACTGAATTAGGCTTCGGGTGTTGGAAAAGAAACGGCGCCTGCGCCTCCTTCACCTTATAGATGGCATCAAGGCGTTTCGACGTCGGACCAACAGTGGCTGGATGTTCCCAGGACTGCTTGATGGTTTTCAGCAGGGCCTTAACCATTGGCAGGGTCAACTGGGGCGATGGTTCTGTATACATAACATCATAGATGCCATCGTCCGACTCTTCAGTTGGTTGCTGGCATTCAATATTAAGGGACTGGGCCAGTCTCAGCATTTGGTCCGAGAAACTGCCCATTTCCATCGTGGGCGAAGCGCGGTCCTCGGTACCGACCGTGCCCACAGGAGACGGCTCCGATGGCCGGGGAGATGGCGCTGACGACGTGTCTGACTCGTAGTCTTCAAAGGACTGAGAAGGCTGTCGGTGTCGATACGACGCTCGTGGTGTATGGTCACGAGGCCTGGTCGCTGCTGGCGTCGTTCGCTCTCGATGCCGAGCCGAGGGCTGGGCGAGAGAAGTGGTCCTACGTGGGGGGACAGGCAGCGGCAACTGCTCTCCACGGAGTCGATGTCCGGTATAAGGATCGTAACGGTACCGAGTACGTTCAGTGTGGGAATGTGTTGAATAAGTCTCCCAGTCTTGCGACTGCGTCCGAGAACGTGACGCCGACCGCGAACGACTTTGAGAGCGATGCGCCCGACGACGATGATCATCCCGCTGCCTCGGTGGCGACGATCGTGCTGGTACCGGGCGCTCTGTATCCGATGGTAGAAGGATGGGCATCGGTCCCGGAGAAGGCACTGATCTGGATGGTGACAGGTCCGTAGTTAGCGGCTGTACTCCCGGTGTCGACGGTGTACGTAAAAGTGGAGACACTGAAGGCGCACGTCGCTTCGATGTCGAAGAGGTCAGAGAAGCCACTGTCTTCTGCGATGATGTAGAGGCGATCGACGTCGATCTACGCATCGGTGCCGATGGTCTGGTCGGTACCGATGAGGACTTGTGGACCATGGCGACAACTTTAATCGACGTTGACGCAGGCATAGAAGATGGTCGCGACTTCTTCGATACCGTAGACGGTACCGATAGTGTTGCAGACGCACCAGCAGCTTTGGAAGCTTTCCTCGTCTTCGATTTCTTTGCCTTTTTAGCCGGAGGTGGGGAGGACGCTGGTGAAATGGCCGATAACGATGCCGGTGCTGCCGCCCCTAATCGGGGGGAACCCGGAGATGCTGGGCTTGAGAGGGTACGACTCTCCCCAGAAACCACGATTTTCATCATTGAAGGACGTGGTTGGTCAACTGCTGATAAAGCCTTCGTCCACAAAAGACTACGGAGGCGATCAGCTCTATTTCTTCGTGTCTGCCTAGAGAACCGCATGCAATGGCTGCATGAGTCAACAACGTGGGCTTCTCCCAGGCAAATGAGGCAGAGCGAATGTCCGTCGGTGAGGGCTATTTTGGCCCTACACCGCGAACAACGTCTAAACAATGCGGTCTGTGCCATAAGATGGCGAGCCGCCTAACGAATTCAAATATCAAAAACTGCTATCTAATAATAATAACTTTAATTAAAAAAATTTTTTAAAACACTAGAACTATACTAACTAACTACTATTTTTACAAACAAAGCCTAAGCTAACTACTAATATCTTCTTTTTCTCTCAAAAATAGGTACAACGTACCCGAGAAGTCTCCCGCGAGGCTACTGCGAAGCGGTCGAAGAAGAACTGAGGTAAAGGAGAGGCGGGAGCCCTGAGCATGCGCGGTAGGATGGTGGGGGGAGGGGTTCCCGCCAAAAGTCTAAGCTAGCTAAGTTTCCCGGAAGCAGGCTCGGCGTCGGCGCGAGCCCATATGTGTGATGCACAGAGACCACGAAGAAGAATTTAATGTTCTCCACCAGAAAATTCTCATAAACAATAATAACGTTATCATGAAACACCACCACATGTAAAATTGACTTAATTTTGAAGGTCCTTCCTGGATCTTTTAGTTTGAAATGCGACACTCACTTACCTGGGAGTAAATCCCATTGAATTTAGTAGGATTTACTTCAGAGTTTATGCTTATAGGATTACACCAGTCCTCTTGATATGTACCTTCGCTCCCTCTGCAATAGCATCCGCTGTCCAGCCATGGGTAGACACAAACTCCAGCGCTGCTGTCAGGATCCGATGCTGCAGCTGCTCTTCACTCTCGTAGCCCTCTGATTCTTCACCACCCTGATCTGTGTAACTAAGAGGAAAAAACATGGGAAGTCACACCCTATGGCTGATCTCAAGTACCAAGAAGTCTGCAGCTTTACTATCTCATATTGCTTTCCCATAATAGTCACAACTAATGCCAACATAAAACTGCCCCCAGACTCCTATGCACACACTTGATCGAACAAGGAAGAGATCTTGGGGTTGTGGAGGACAGATTGATGTGGCCACTGTAAAGTAGGCAAACTCCATGTTAGGCATCATTAGAAGAGGAATTGAGAATAAAACTGCCAGTATCATACTGCCTTTATACAAATCGATGGTGCGACCACCTTCCTTGTGCATCTTGGCCGCTGGTTTTGAAGAATAAAGGTCAGAGACAAATTATGGTATATTCTCCTTGTGTGAAAAGTGCAGAAAGGGGCAACTAAAATTATTAAGGGGCTGGAGCATCTCCCCTATGAGGGAAAGTTACAACAGCTGGGATTGTTTAGCTCAGAAAAAAGGAGGCTAAGGGGAGACATGAGAGAGGTGTACAAAATTATGCATGGTGTGGAGAAAGTGTATAGGAAGACATTTTTCTTCCTCTCTTATAATACTAGAGCTCAATGGGGTCATCCCATGAAGCTGATTGGTAGGAGATTCAGAACAGATAAAAGGAAAAACTTCTTTACACAGCACATAGTTAAACTATGGAATTCACTACCACAAGATGTAGTGATGGCCACCAATTTGGATGGCTTGAAAAGGGGGCTGGATAAATTCCTGGAGGAAAGGCTATCAATAGCTACTAGCCTTGATGGTTATGTGCTACCTTCAGTGTCCGAGGCAGTAATCCTATATGCACCAGTTGCTGGAGAACATGGGTGGGATGGTGCTGTTGCACCATGTCCTGTTTTGTTGGTCCACAGCTGACAGCTGGTTGGCCGTTGTGTAAACAGAGTGGTGGACCAGATGGACCCTCGGTCTGATCCAGGTGGCATTTCTCATGTGTTTGATAAATTGACACACTGTTCGTTCATTCATGTTTACAAGGGCACAGATGCCATGCCAGATAAATCCAGGAACCTGCTTTTCACAGGATTGTTCAATTGTCAGCAGGGTGGATGGCTTTTGTGCAGGTAAATGAAGAACAAGAATTGTGATGCTGCTCACATCACCCTAGAATTATGGGCAGGAGAAGAAAATACCAGCTTCAAAGGGGCTCACTAGAACAGACATCTCCAGGGGTGCAAAAATATCACAAGCTATTTGCGATACAAAGGATTACACCAGAACTGGCTGTTAAACTTGGGAAAAATAAGATCTCACAGAGATTTAGTTTCGGGGGGGGGAGGGAAGGTGAGGGCGATGCAGGTTACCTGGGGCGTGAGTGTTGATACTCCTGATCATGCTGCTCTCCCACTGGCTGCTGGGTGGGAGACTGGAGGGGCTGCTGTTTCTGCTCATCTGAAACTCTCTGCAACACAGCCGCAACACGGAGACCACGCTGGGCTGGGAAGTGCTGATGTCTGAAGACTGAAGCAGAACTGAAGTCAGGAAGACAGTTTATTGTCCTTACTAACCACATCAACTGCATTTCTGAAGTACAATTCCTTACATCGTCAATGCACAGATCAAGGTCTGGTGTTGAAAAAGAATGGCTTGTTCAAGGCCACCTTATGTATTTGCAGAGCTTTGAATCCAGCCCACAGCTGGAGTTTAGTACCTCTCAGAAACTGGGAAGGGATGGAATCTTTTTATAGAAGCACGTAACTACTATTCCAAATAAGTATTGTCCATTGAAAGCCAACAAGAAGTTAGCCAGCACAAGTGGCATGTTAGCCAACAACCGGAGTATTTCCAGTGATGACTTAATTAAACATTATGCTGGTAATTATCGATATGGTCAGTGGTCCATTCAAATATACTTTCTATTTCACTGTTGCAGAAGAATGTATTTCTGTTCACCAAAGCAGAACTTTTTCCACAGTGGTAAACTGAAAGACTGACTTAAACGAATGACTGATCATTTGATGATAAATATGCAAATATGAATATACAAGTAACTTATGTACACGGTGGGGCATTTACATTTTTGTCAGCTTGTCCAACAAACTTCATCAAAATAGTCAACGCCTGTCACTTGGTGCAAAGGTCAGAAGGCATTTAGCGAAATGTACACACATATAGATATGCTCATTTGAAGCCGTGCTCTCCAAGCTATCAAATTAAAATGTCAGGCGCGGGCTGGAAATTGCATCACGGGTCCCATCTCAAAAGAGAAACTCGGAGCGAAACTCGCCCAGGAAATCATGTACTCAAATCCAAACCCTTGCACCTTTCCAAATCCCAGGGGTGCGGAGATTGGCTGCAGTAAACTCAGTGATAATGGGAAAACAACGCAATACTCTCAGCGATAATGGGAAGTAATACAACAAATAAAGTAATCTTGCACAGACTGGTGTAGTGTTTAAGGCAGCCTTCCCACCCCCACCCCACCCAGCCCTCTTGGGATGTTTGCACCACAACCCCCATTATCCCCAGCCAATGCTGGCTGAGAATGATGGGAGTTGTAGTCTAACACATTTGGAGGGGGCCAGCTTGGGAGGGGGGGGTGGGAGAGCAGGCTGGATCAGAGGCTAGCATGAAGCTCGCTGGCCGACCTTGAGCCAATGAGCCCAGCTTACCTCACAGGGTTGGTTGTAAGTATAAAATGGGAGAGGGGAAGCCGGGGAGGGGGAAGGGAAGAGAGAGAACCGAGTATGAGCTCCTTGGAGAACAAGCAGAATATAAATGAAGTAAGTGATTATTCTTTCACACCTGCCAAGCTGCCAGCCCAGGCTCAGCGACCCAGGCGGGTCTTCGCCCCTCCCCCACCCCCTGACCATTCGCATACACACGTCTCCAGAGCCACCCGGGCTACTCGCCCGCCTCATCCTCACGCGGGGTCCCCAAGCGCCGTCGGCGCCCATTGCCCTTCACCTCACCTTTCCCACGTTACGGGCCCCGACGACGGGGGGTGCGGAGCCCCGCCACCATTTTCCAGCGCGGAGGGGGCGGCAGGCGGCTCCCCTCCCCGCCGCCCCCGCCGCCCAGCTCCCCCTTTCCCACCCGAATTCCTCACCCTCCTGGCAGCGCAGCAGCCCCCAACCCGCTCGCCTCAGACGCGCCGCGGCCGCCGCCATCTTTGACGAGGGCCGCGGAGCAGTGAGAACCGCCTCTAACAAGGCGGCTGGAGGAGGAGGAGGTGGCCGCCGCCATTTTGGAGACGGGCAGAGGGAACCGCCTCCAAAGACGCCTGGTAGGGACAGAGGAAGGGGGATAGAGCTACAGCTTAGATAGAGCTGCCTTTTATCGACACTTCCGGCCGTAAGATCGAGCTGAAACGACAAAGGAAATTGCACCAATTTTCAGCGGATTTGCCGTGTTAGTCGATTGTAAAAGAAACAGCTGAGAACGATGTGGCACCTTAAAAGATGAACACATTTATTCTGGTGTGAGCTTTCATAGGCATAGTACACTTCTCCAGAGGCATGGAGATTGGCAGGTGCTTGGCGACAGGGAGATGTAAACTGTGTTGTTAGAGGGAACTGAAATGCAGAAAGTACAGACAGTGACAATTACCATAACACCTTCTTCCATTCGCAGTAGGTTCATCTTGGGCGAATACACAGACGTCGTTGCAATGGTGTAGGGTGGCCAAGAATCCTACTATTAGAGGCCAGTCCTCTGTTTTGGAGAGCTGGCAAGAAGCAAGTCCTCTATATAAAAGTGTCCTCTCTGATGGGATGCCCATTCCAAATCTGTGTTAAAGTAAAAAAAAAAAACATTAACGAGGGAGGGAGAACAGAGGCCTTTAAGTCGCTTATGGTGAGAGATGTATTGCATGTCTATTTAAAACGTAGTTAAACTTTCTAAATTTGCAGCTATACATAGACATTTCCTTATGTAGATGTTGTACAAATTGGTGTCCCCTTTTTTTTTGACGATGCATAAATAGTAATCCTAAGTGAGCTGCTGAATTATCATTATTAAATTTATATCCTGCCTTTTTCCCAATACTGGGACTCAAGGCGGCTTATTCAAATCCTTATTCAAATCAGGGCATAGAGCTGACTCTCTTAATGAATTATCCTTAAGCAATTTCACATTGAGTTCTATCTTTTAAATTCTTGTGGACTGGATTTGTTAGCCTTTAAGGTGCCACACAAACCTACACTTTTGCTGCAAAAGAGTAACCTGGCAACTCTGAAGATTGGGCTGGTTTTCCACTCTAAGTTCTGATGCAATAATATGAACATAAGAAGAGCCTTGCTGGATCAGACCACGGGTCCCTCTAGTCCCATTTTATTCACACAGTAGCCAACCAGCTGACTGTGGGAAACCCAGAAGCAGGACATGATTGTAACAGCACTCTCCTGGCCATGTTCCCCAGCAACTGGTGTATATAGGCTTCTTGCCTCATTGGCGTAAAGGGGGTTGTTCTTCAAGTTGAACAGCACAATTTTCTAGGTCATAATAGCATATGCAAAGAGACTTCATTTGATGTTGACCACAGGTGGAGGTGGAGGAAGCGTGCAAAAGGTCTTGGGATAGGTGGAGGTATGCTGTGTGAAGACGTCCTTCCTTTTCTCTGACCAGAATCTCCCAACAATCAGCATCATATGATGACTCCACTGGGTTCTAATATTTTGAGCGTGGGATAAAAACGTCTCCCTATCCACATTCTCCACACCATGCATAATTCTGTACACTTCTTTTATTTATTTATTTATTTATTTATTGCATTTGTATACCGCCCCATAGCCAAAGCTCTCTGGGCAGTTTACATAGGATTAAAACAATTAAAAACAATATACAAAAATTAAAACAGCAAAAATATACAACATACACTCAATACACACATAACATTTAAAACAGCTACAACAGCCCCAAAAGCTACAAAAACAAAAACAAACCCAGGCTGCTCAGATATTGCCAAATGCCTGAGAGAAGAGGAAAGTCTTGACCTGGCGCCGAAAAGATAACAATGTTGGCACCAGGCGGGCCTCGTCAGGGAGATAGTTCCACAATTGGGGGGCCACCATAGAGAAGGCCCTCTCTCTTGTTGCCGACCTCCAAGCTTCCCTCGGAGTAGGCACTCGGAGGAGGGCCTTAGATGTTGAATGTAGTGTTCGGGTAGGTTCATGTCGGGAAAGGCATTCTGTTAGGTATTGTGGTCCCAAGCCGTGTAAGGCTTTATAGGTTAAAACCAGCACCTTGAATCGGGCTCTGAAACATACAGGCAGCCAATGCAAGCGGGCCAGAATCGGTCTTATATGCTCGAACCTTCTGGTTCCTGTTATCAATCTAGCCGCTGCATTTTGCACAAGCTGCAGCTTCCGAACCACCTTCAAAGGCAGCCCCACGTAGAGTGCATTGCAGTAATCAAACTTGTAGGTTACCAGAGCATGGACAACTGAAGCCAGGTTATCCCTGTCCAGATAGGGACGTAGCTGGGCCACCAACCGAAGTTGTTCGAACGCACTCCGTGCCACTGAGGCCATCTGAGCCTCAAGTGACAGAGATGGTTCTAGGAGAACCCCCAAGCTACGAACCCGCTCCTTCAAGGGGAGAGCAACGCCATCCAGAACAGGTTGAACTCCCTCCATCCGGTCAGCAGAACCACCCACTAACAGCATCTCAGTCTTGTCTGGATTGAGTTTCAGTTTATCAGCCCCCATCTTGTCCATTGTCGCAGCCAGGTACTGGTTCAGCACATCCACAGCCTCACTTGATGAAGATGAAAAGGAGAAGTAGAGCTGCGTGTCATCAGCGTACTGATGACAACGCACTCCAAAACTCTGGATGACTGCACTCAACGGTTTCATGTAGATGTTGAACAGCATGGGGGACAAGACTGACCCCTGCGGAACCCCATACTGGAGAATCCACGGGGCCAAGCAATGTTCCCTAAGCACCACCTTCTGGAGCCGACCCGCCAAGTAGGAGCGGAACCACTGCAATGCAGTGCCTCCCACTCCCAACTCAGCCAGTCGTCCCAGAAGGAGACCATGGTCGATGGTATCGAAAGCCGCTGAGAGATCAAGGAGAATCAACAGAGTCACACTCCCCCTGTCTTTCTCTCGACATAGGTGATCATACAGGGTGACCAAGGCTGTTTCCATACCAAAATCAGGCCTGAAACCCGACTGAAATGGATCCAGATAATTGGTCTCATCCAAGAGTGCCTGGAGCTGGCTCGCAACCACCCGCTCCAGGACCTTGCCCAGGAATGGAACATTTGCTACTGGCCTGTAGTTATTAAGATTTTCAGGGTCCAAGGAAGATTTCTTCAGGAGTGGGCTCACTGCCACCTCTTTCAAGAGGCCTGGGACCACTCCCTCTTGCAAAGAGGCATTAATCACTTCCCTGGCCCAGCCAGTTGTTCCATCTCCGCTAGCTTTTATTAGCCAAGAGGGGCAAGGATCCAATATGGAAGTGGTTGCACAAACCTGTCAAAGCACCTTGTCAATGTCCTCGAGTTGTATCCTCATTTTTCCAAGCTAAACAATCCCAGATGTTGTAACCTTTCCTCATAGGGGAGTTGTTCCATACACGTAGTCATTTTAGTTGTCCTTTTCTGCACTTTTCCCATCTGTACAATATTTTTTTTAAAGTATGGTGATTGGAACTGTACACAGGGCCGTGCAGAGGGGGGCCCAGTTGGCCCAGAATTTTGAGGGGGGCACTCCAACGAGCATTCCCCCCCCCCAGCTTATGCCACTGCTTCCATAGCGTAAGCAGCCCATCGAGAAGCGAGGAGCCTGCCTTGCAGAAACAGCGCAGAAGCTGTCCGTTGTGAAGACCATGGTCAGACTACAAGCTCCGGAGGGCCATATGCTGCATGTGGGGCGGGGATATAGGTGCCTAATTTGCAATGGCTGTCCTTACTGCGTCTGTTTCCTCCATCTTCTCCATGGCATATAATCTCTGGAGCGGAGGGTGAGGTAACGATGATGAACGTTTGAATGGGCTAGCAGCTTTGAACATTAACAGTGACAAGGCAAAGCTGCTTGATTTTTCTGTTGTTATTGATGAATTTGCCCAAAGAAAAGCTCGTAAAGCATTTCTGAATGTGAAGAAGGGATGTCTGACATCCTGAAGAAAAGTGCTTCCCATTAACCTTTTTTTATAAATCGTTCTAGTTCATACATGTATTTAGCACTGAATCAGGGCCACTGATTGCAAAATACTTAATGTAGTGTGGGGCCACAACTCCCATCTGGCCTGGGCATATGACCAGCTCTGCAGGGACCTGGCTGTACACAATATTCTAACTATGGTTAGAGGGATTTCACCCTAGACATGGCAGGGATAGAGCAGCGCCAGTGCACAGAATCAAGATCAATTTTCCCGGAATTTGAAATTGTGCTGCTCGACATGTCTCTACCTCTATAGCTCGTAGTGCGCTCGCCGCCGCCGCCGCCGCCATCTTTGGAGCGGACAACGGACAACAGAAACCGTAGAACGCGCCCCCATCTTTGAAAAGGGCATGGGGGACCAGAAAGCCCGGCCAAGATAGGGGGCTACGATTAGCGCGGCTGGGCGGGAACTGGGAGCCCGTGACGAGGCGGAAAAGGCTCGGCTTGAGTCGGCGAGGCGAAGGCGGCTACTGCGTTGTGGGACTGGGAAGGCAAGCGAGGGGACCGGGTACGTGAGGGAGGCCTGAGTGGGTCCTTTCCCATCGCCTCATGCTGTTGAAGGTGGGGTGAGGTGGGGAGGGGGTCAGGGTCTTGCTTGCCCGATGCCTTGGGGGTCTTTTGTAGCCTGGTTTCTCTGGCAGCCTAACGAAAACGGGGGTAGGGTCGCACATTGACCCCCAGAGAACCTCATCGGCCCTGGCTGGGGGCGGCCCGTGACGTCACTTCTCTGTTTGGCCCAAAGATTGGGGTGGGGGGGTCCTCTATTTTTTTTTTTATCTTTTCTCGCCATTTACTAAGAAGGATCCGTGAGGGGGGGGCGGCGTCGGCCCCTCCCCCTCTTTAATCGTCGCCTCCTCCTCCTCCTCCTCCTCCTCCTCAAAAAGGGCCCAAGGGGAGGGGGGGGGAAGGAAAACCACCCAGAGCCTTTTCCCGGGTGGCCCACGCTGCTGCCCTTCGCGCTCCCCGAGGCCTCCTTGGGGATTTCTGCCTCCCCTTTTCAGCCTGAGTCACTGGATTTAACCGCCACTCCCCTCCCGGTAAACATTCTTCTTAGCTCAGCTTTCCCCCAACCATGTGCCCCCCCATGTGTGGGACTACAACACCCAGAATCCCCCCCAGCCAACCACATCTGGAATCATCAGGCTAGAGAATGCTGAACTAAGTTATACTTTGCCATTGCTGCAGTTACATCCAGTGATCCAGGCTTTGTTTGGTTTTTTAAAACCAAGGCGCAGAGGCCTTGAAGACGGCAGCCATGGCATCTTTAGTTGGGATGGATATGCGAAAGAGTGCCTGAAAAAGATCAGTGTCTTATCCAGGTCCTGTTACGTGGAATACCGTTTACGTTAGTGTTATCCTGCTAAACTTCCTCATTCGCTTAATAGAATTTATTAAATCTGTGGCCTTCCAGATGTTTCAGCCCACAACTCCCATCATCCCACACCATTGGCTATGCAATCAAAATGTTCTCAGGAACATAGAAAGCTGCTTTATCAGACCATCGGTCCACCTAGCCCAGTATTGCCAACACTGATTGGCAGCAGCAGCTTTCCAGGGTTCAGGCAGGGTTTTATCTAGCCCTACCTGGAGAAGCTGGGGATTGAATTCAGGACTTTGTGCATACAAAGCGTGTTCTTTACCATTGTGCAGTGGCCCTTCCCACTTGGCCCTCTGGCAAATGAATAGGGCTGGAATGTGCTTCCCTTCAGTTCTGCAGTCCCCGGATTGTGATGTGCACATCTCTGCGGTTATGGAATAGAGCCTGTGAATCGCCTCTCTCTTTTCCTTTTGCAATCACATGTGTAATTCTGATATTTTAAAAAGACTTGGTCCTCATTGGCGTAAAGGAGCTTGCTCTTCAAGTTGAACAGCACAATTTTCTAGGTCGTAATAGCATATGCAAAGAGACTTCGTTTGATGTTGACCACAGGTGGAGGTGTAGGAAGCGTGCAAAAAGTCTTGGGGTAGATCTTGTTTAAATGATAAAGACCATTATAACGCTGAATGCAATGGCGGATTATGACTAAAACTGAGACCTTGCCAAGACATCAGTTGCCTTGGTGGAAATAGAATCCCCTCTTCAATTGCTGTGCAGGCTTGGTTCCACAGCTTGTGCTGCCCACTGATTGTAGACTTCCTATTATTCAGTTCTTGTTGGCTTCTTAAGATCTTCTTATTGGCAGTGTCTAGTTTCAGGGCTTGAACAATTCATATCTTTACAGTTAGGGAAGGGTGGAGTCCTCTAGAGATATGTTGTTTTAAAATGTGTGCAGTTGAGATAAGAGTAAAGAAATGTTCCAGTCCGGTGTTCTCCAGTTCTTATAGTACTGTAACTGAAAATAAGTTTCCTGGTTGGAGATCTTAGAAGTGATGTCCCCTAAACCATCTTTTGTAAGGAATCCCTCTGAATATGTTTGGGGAAACAGGTTTCTCTTTGACAGTGTTCCTCTAATATTAACAGACATAAGGAACCCGCTGACTTAAATCAGAGCTAGGCAACCTAGTGCCCCCCAGATGTTTTGGACTACAATTGCCATAAGCCCCAGCCAGCATGGCCAATTGTAGTCCAAAACATCTGAAAAGTGCCAGGTTGCCTACCCCTGATTTAAAATTATATTCTCCATATCTTGTTTCTTGGAAATGGCTTATGTTTTTGTCAGCAATTTCTTGTTCCTTTCAGGCCCAGCGATATTTTAGAGATGGCAGAGCATGGGATCTCCAGGGGCCAACAAGTGGCAGTGATTTGGGATAACCACTCCTCCACTGAAGAACTCCAGAGTCTTGTACAGAACATCCAAGCTATTGTTGGAACGGAAGGTCATGTATCTGTAGAAAACCTCGGCCAATTGCTACAGTGTAAGTGTCCAGAAGTGTTCATACCTGTGCTTCGTTTAAAATTGCCATTATCCTGAATGGCTACGAGTTAGACATCATCAAATGTCCCATCCAAGGAGGGACAGTGTAATTCCTCATTATGTCATTAACAACCTGAGAAAATGCCCTCTTGCAACTGTGGTGGCATGGAGAAATTGGTAAAAAGAGGACTGAGGAGATTTCTCTAAATTAGCCTTCTCCAACCTGGCATTCTCCAGAAGTGTGGGGCCACAACTCCCATCATCCCCAGCCAGGATGACCATTGACTATGCTTGTTGGGAATGATGGGAGTTGTAGTGACAACATGTCTGGAGGGCACCAGGCTGGGGAAGTGTGTTCTGTATTGCGTGTGATCTCTTTGAGCCAGAAAGCAATTGCCTTAGATTGTACAACAGGGACAGAACTTTCGGTTGTAAATAGACAGGACAAACTATCTATATTCTTCATCTTACTGTATCTGACATTATCTACATTGTGTGACTCTGATCTCAATGTGTATGTGCAAGGAGACAGCTGCCGTAAAGCAGTGCAGCCTTGTGCAGGGAGTTGGAGTGCCTGCTTAGGAGAGTAGACAAAAGGCACCTGGGCGTCTTTTGTTCATTGGCCAACTTCTGCCGCCTGATAGTGACC
Organism: Anniella stebbinsi; assembly: GCA_029215795.1. Taxonomy (NCBI): domain Eukaryota; kingdom Metazoa; phylum Chordata; class Lepidosauria; order Squamata; family Anniellidae; genus Anniella; species Anniella stebbinsi. The sequence goes on from JARDYH010000007.1 coordinate 30,789,327, forward strand.
TTCTGTGAAGCGTTCAAGGATCGCTACTTTGCAGTATTTTCCCAAAACCATTCTGATTTCACTAATACTTACTTATAATGTCTAACCCCATCGGATATTATGGTATGCATATGTGTAAAAGGAGATTACAGAATGGTTATGTATACTCTTAATAATTTTATCTCTTTAGCATCCCATAAGGAGTCCAGTTTTGACATGGTTCTGTCTGGTCTGGTACCTGGCAGCTCAACAGTGCACAGTGCAGAAGTCCTGGCTGAAATAGCTCGGATAGTCAAGCCGGGGGGCCGTATCCTTCTGAAGGAGGTGGTGACAACAGAAACAGGTAAAGCATTGATCCTTCTCTTGCCCCTGGATTTTAGGATGCCAAAAATTAATTAGGCAGAAGAGGCTTTATTGGATCTAAACTTCATGGATGAAGATTTGTGTACATTGAGCGTATGGGCTGAAGATAGTTTAAGGGGTCTATAGCAGGATTGCTGGGCCAGTGGGTGGAAAGAGATCCTCACATAGATCACTCTTTTTGCATGTGTGCGCACAGCCCCCAACCCCTGAGCCAGCATCACATACGGCTCTTGGGACTCTGCTTTAAAGGCTTAAAACCAGCACTTTAAATTGAGCCACAAAACAAAGCAGGCAGCCAGTGCAGATGATATAAGATTGAAGTAGTATGCTTTGTTCTTTGAGTTCCGGATAACAATCTGGACTCTGTTTTGGACCAACTGATGTTTCTGGACTGTCTCTAAAAGCAGCCCCATGTAGAGAGCACTACAGCAATCCAGTCTGCAAGTGACTAGGGCATGGGTAACTGAGGCTGGGTCTGTCTTCTCCAGAAAAAAGTGCAGAGATGCTGCATCAGTCAAAGCTGGTAAAAGGTACTCTTTTCCACTGCTGCCACCTGATTATCCAGGAAAAGCATCTGGTCAAGCATTCCCAAACTGGGCACTTGCTGCTTCAAGGGGAGTGCAACGCTTTCTACAACACGTTGTATAACCCTCCCAAATCACTAGAACTCCTGATCAACAGCCCTGTTGTCTTTTCTGAATTACGTTTCAATTTGTTCATCCTCATCCACTCCTGGATTGATGTCCGATACCAGTTTGTCACCTGTTGCCTCTTTGGGATTGGATGTTGAAAAGAAGAGGTGAAGCTGAATATAATCTTTATACTTCAGACCAAACCTCTGAATGACCCCTTTGAGTAAGGCTCAAAGGTATGGGGTAGAAAGCCCCAGTGCCTGAGACTGACCTTCCAGGAAAGAGCAGGATCGCTGAAACACAGTGCCCCATCTCACTCAGGCTACGCAGAAGGTGCTGCGGTTGGTGATTTTGAAAATCACTGACGTTCAAGAGAGTCAACAGAACCACACTCTTCCAGTCTTTTTTTATGTTGGATTTGGCCATTCATATACTTACATCTTGTACAATTCACCATAAGAGTAAAGAAAATCTCGCACGATAGCGTCTGTGAGGGTGGAAATGGGGCAGGGGGGAAGAAAATCAATCAACCTCGGTAGGGAGTAGGCTACTAATCTAAACACAGAGCCCATTTAACATTCATCAGTGACAGCTCAGAGTAGGAAGCTAGGTATACAGATGGTGCAAGTCCCATGAACTGGCCATGTGCAAAAGGCAGTGTAGAAAAGTCCTATCTGTGAAGGGTGGTGAGGTTCCTGCACTGGGAATGAGGTTTCCTGGCATGACCCTTAATTACGCTCCCATGAAATGTGCTAGAACACAAGATACAGTTCATTTAAGCTATGTGGTGATTGACCTAATAATTATTTTCCCATGAGAATGAAGATTACAGAGGGAACTGCGGAGTTGGACCCTTGGTCCATCTGGCCCAGTACTGTTGACACTGACTGGCAGCAGCTCTCCAGGGTTTCAGGCAGGAAACTTTCCTACCCCTGCCTGGAGAAGCCGGGGATTGAAGCTGGGGCCTTCTGCATACGAAGCAGGTGCTCTACCATTAAGCCATGCCCCCCCTCCCCTGCTCTAAGATTAGCTAGAGGACTTCAGGGGTTCAGTTTTCTGGTGGGAGTTTGTTGGAACTAGCAGATTTATATCAGTGAGAGCTCAACGCCACTGAATGTACTTATTAAATCACTGTGTAGCTGTGCTTAAAATGATTCAGAAAGTAGCTAAGCAGAGGACAAAACTCTTCTGTGCTATTTTCATGTTTTGAGCACCACACCCTATTTTAATTACAGCTTTTCTTTTTCTCCATGTCATATACTTCCTAGGTAACAACAGCAGACTCAAGTCAATAAGCAAGCTGCCCACGGCTTTGACACTTTCTGGGCTGGTGGAAATAAAGGAGGTATGTGTGGGGCTTGAGTCTTTTAAGGTTGTGCCAGAAAAGGATTTTTATTTTATTTAAGAGGCTTAACACCACTTTTCAAAAATAAGTCTTCTTAAAGCAGCTCCCAAGACATTTAAACAAGAATAATATAACAAAACAACATTATAATGTCTAGTCTAATTGAGAAACGAATCCACAATACAGATGAAAAACAAAACTTGGGTTTGCTTAGGGAGCTAGCAAAAGAAGCTTCTTTTGAGTTTGTGTTGGTGAGGTTTGTTAAAGGGGGAAATATATTTTGTGGGTAGCAGTGATGGTAGTGTGCCACATATTCCAGGTGTTTCTGGAGCCCTGTCAGGAAGAATTTAACCACTAGGCCAATACTTTGCTTCTCTTATATTTCAGCTCCAGAAGGAACCTTTAACCACAGAGCAAACCCAATCTGTCCAGGAGCGTCTGGGTTTGCAGTGCAATGACCTCCTCTCAGTTCAGATTGAAGGCAAGAAACCTAAGTTTGAGGTGGGATCTTCACGTCAACTCAAACTTTCCTTTGCCAAGAAATCTGCTCCAGCTGGTAAGAGAGGCAGGTGGAGAACTCCCCTCTTCACAGTGTGTGCTTGTGCAAATAGGGACATCAATTCACTCAGTTCTTCAATAGAAGGCATTATAATAGCCTAGGTGGTTATTGTTATATGACTTTTGAAAGCATGGTCATTTGCCCCCAAGTTATCACGCACAGCATAAAAAAAGAATGACTAAATTGATGATAATGATCAGCACCTCCGTGTTGCTTTACATAAAGGAATTTTGTGTTGGCCCATATTGAGATCTGCTTAAGCATCTTCAGAGTGGTGGCATTAGACTAAGAAGCAGCCCGAGGTTGGCTGCTTCAGCCATTGCAGCTGCCTGCCTCTTCAAGTATACAGGGAAAAAAATTCTTGAAGATGATATAGCACGCCATTTGGATATAAAAAGTGGAGCACAATAATAACATATAACTTTTACGCCTTTTACTGCGGATCAAAATACGTATGATAGGCAATTGGCATAGATGGGATTTAAAGAGAGCCTTTGGAAATTTAGAGAGTTGGCTAACACCATAATTTTCAGTTGTGTGATTCTATTTTAGCAGAAATTCAGGACAGTGTAATGTGCCTCCAGTGTCACATCATATTCTACTAGATGGAGCTTCCAGATCGCTATCAAGGGAAGCCTTATGTTTGATGAATTACATAGATTTTCCACAGTTAGGTTTGAAAATATCTGAATGAGATGTCCTCTTACAAAGTTCTATTTCTAGCATAATAAACACCCACCCAGAACTGATTATACAACAGAATCTAGGAACTCATACTGTGTCATGATTGGAATTCAGTTCTCTACAATTCTTCCTTATTCTGTTGTCATCAGAAAAGCCAGCTGTGGATCCCATTGCTGCAAAGCTCTGGACCCTTTCTGCCAATGATATGACTGATGAGGACATGGTAAGTGTGAAAAGAATCCCCCAGAACAATGAGAAATTCCCTATTTTATGTACTGCAATTATATGTTGTTTTGTGCCCCCTTCCCTAACCCCCAGGAAACTCTCTCTCTCTCTCTCTCTCTCTCTCTCTCTCTCTCTCTCTCTCTTTCTCTCATATCTGATGGTTAAATGAGGACCACACTACTTTGGCTATTTTGTTTTGAAATGTCTACAGGAGTCTGCAGCAACACTACACAGAGATGGGAAAAACTTCCCAAAATGGAGAATGCCCAAAATGGAGAATGACTTAAATGTAAAACAAATACCTTGGTTTCATGTCAGTCAGGGTCCTTATTGTTTATTTCTTTTCAGGATCTGCTGGATTCAGATGAGCTTCTGGATCCTGAGGATTTGAAAAAGCCTGATCCAGCTTCCCTCAAAGCCCCTTCCTGTAAGGAATCTGGAAAGAAAAAAGCCTGTAAGAACTGGTGAGTACAAAAATACATGAATATATGCAGATTCCAAGATAGATTTAATTCTGAGGTCAAACGCCTGGTAGCCTTTTGCTCCAAAAGAGCAAATGAGAGGGCATTTTTTATCACATGGTTTAGGATACTGGAAACAAGCTTATTGAACTACATGCATTTTTTCCAGTGGCGGGTGTTTCCATTTGTTTTGACGTTAACCAGTAAGGTTGGGTGAAATAGCAGAATAACTTTAAAATAATTTATTTTTATTAGACATACAAACTTTCTGACCTTTGCTGGGATTGGTTATGTGAGACACATACACACAAAATAGATAGCCAAAACGTTCAACAAGGTGTTGGGGAAAATCCAGCAAGGAATTATAAAGAGAAGGGATCGCAATTCCATGAAGTGGCAGTAACTCACATGGAAATTGGGGCTACCAAGTAATCATGCATAAGATGAGGTTGAACATGTAGTTTTTTCTAGGTTAGAAGCCTAGGTGAAGAGCAATAGATTTTCAAATAAACAATATTGAAAACTGTAGGCATTTCCCAGTGTTCTTTCCTGCATTGCTTCGTATGATTAGATGAGATGCTCTCTCACTCTCTTTTAGCAGCATGGCTAGAAGAGCTACTAGGGAATACAATGAGAGCTTTCTTAAACAAATAGACTTATAAAGCCTGTTTCTTCTTCTGCAGCACTTGCGGTCTTGCTGAAGAATTGGAGCAGGAAAAGAAGAGCCTGCAGCCCAAATCTGCTTGTGGCAACGTAAGGATGTACACTTGCTAAACTGTTAATCTAGGAGCACTTAGAATTTAATGCTGGCTACATTAACACATGGCTTTCACCAGTTGCTTTTGTAGCATAAAGCACAGAGGATTTCAGATGTTTGTATATGTGACAAAATAGATACAGGAGTATTCGTGTAGGTTGTGTCCTATTTCCTACATGGAAAAGTAGTCTGTGTAAGAATGAGCTGTGTGAAGTGTGACAGCTGTGCAAAAGGAGTGTAAAAATGTAGCTCTTGCTCCTTGACTCTTGGCTTTCTCCAGAGTGTGTTTATTTCCTAAATCTTGGGAATAAACCCACCAACTACCTTCTGGTTTTTAAAATTTATTTAAAATGTTAAAAGTTATTTTTTTAACTGGGAGGCAGGCATGCTGCCAAGCAAAGGGATGCCTTCCAGCACCATCTTCATTTGGGTTCAAAGGAGAACTTTTGCGTTTCGGAGCTTAGACCCCACCAATGCCTTGTACTTGGGTTCATGGACAGATTACTTTTTTTTAGTCTCACCAGTTTGCCTTCTGAGAAATGAGCATTTTATGAATGGGCAGCCATTTGTAGCGTGCCCATTATATGCTCCCAAGATTCCAAATGCCCACCAATTCCAAAAGCTTGAAGACCCCTGCTCTAAATAGCCCCTGGCTAACTATTTTGTGATTGAAGTGGAACACGAATGATCCTGGAGGCGTCTGTGCAGCCCTTAAATAATTCTGCCACCAGGGGGATTTGGCGGTGTTTTATATGCCTTTCAAGAGCCTTCACTGAACCCCAACCCAGATGGAAGCTGCTTTATCTCCCCCCACCACTCCTTGACCCCACTTGTTCAATGTACTTCGATAAAACGTTAAAGTAACATTTAAGACAAGCCACTTCCCACTTAGAAAAAGACAGGCATTGTGACACTTGGCCCTTGGCAAGACGCTGACCCAGACTCTCTTTTCTCTGCAGTGTTATCTGGGGGATGCATTTCGCTGTGCCAGCTGCCCTTACCGGGGCATGCCAGCCTTCAAACCTGGGGAAAAGATCCTCCTGAATGAGAATAACCTTCATGATGCCTGAGAGAGGGACAGCGCCAAGCCTTCTTTTGCCTTTTAGGCTCTTCATTGTTCTGCTGACACAACTCAACATGCTGGGAAGTTCTTTAATAAAGAGGAAGAAGAGTGGGGACTTCGTGGGGGCAACAGAAAGCAAACCGATGCGCTACTCTAAACTAAAAGGAAGGACTTGCTTTCCAGACTAGCTTCTGAGTACCTGATCATTTTCAGGGTTTACTTGTATCCTGTTTAGTTTAACATCTAGGTGCTGGCCGTCATATTCCCTGTAGACAAAAGGACTATGCTGACAATTAGCCTCATCCTGGAAATTCTGAGGCAGCTCCAAGGTACTGCCTTTTCTTACTGAGCCACATGAAGAATCCGTTTATTTTTGTTGACTGCCAAATGCAGTGCTACAAAGCATAATACAGTGTAGGTTAAGAGGTCTCAGTTGCACAGTCTGTATTTCCTCTCAGTTTTGTGCCACTGTAATGGCATGAGGATCTGAAATTAAACCCATCAAATAAGCAAGCTTGCTTTCATCTGTCTCTTAAAGAATATACTGTCCAGTTGAGTTCAGTAGATCGTACAACTCAGGTGAGGTTGCCTAGAATTGAAGCCTTAATGTTACGTTTTCAAGGACTATTTGTGAAATGGGTACAAATGGTTATCCTTTACTGTGCTTCAAGTATATATCACTGACAAGAATTAGTGTGATGACCATCAGAAGACTCAATAATGGGGTTGGGTGGGGGTGTTTATGAATAATTATAGTTTTTCTTTGAGTTGGTGAGAGCCTTGCTGAACAGATGCTTTAGGGAGGGCAGAGCAGGAGACCCAGTACATGGGCAGGTTCTTGGCACGCTTGATGGAAATCCATTTGGCTTGGGGTGCTCTGTCTGAACTTCTTGTAGGGGATGCAGATAGCTTCTTCCTGTGCAAGCAGCAAATTAAGCATTCCCAACTATACCCCCTCCCCCCAATTCTTTTGAAGACATGATAATCCAAACTCCTAAGGAGGAAATGGCAATATATCAGGATTAAATCTAGCAAAAGGTGGTTTGATGTGAGACTGCTTTACTGGTCTTCTAAAGGTAGCAATAAATTATTTTGGCACTTCCTGGGAACAGGAATAAGCTTGAAAAAGATCAGACTAAGGCCTAATCCACACAAGGCAGCACTATGAAAGCAGTATATTAAAGGCAGGAGCCACACCAAGCAGGATATAGCACTATGAAAGCAGTATATGGTATATGTCAATGGGCCCCATCAGTTGTCAGTGCACTTCAATACCGCTGTAAAGCAGTAGTGTGGCTCCTGCCTCTTATACTGCTTTCATACCACGTTCATAGTGCAATATCCTGCTTGATGGATTAGGCCTAAGTCAGTACGTGTTTTGTTCTAATCACACAGGTCTGTACAGTGTGATCTAGCAAGGTGCATGCAGTCCAATAGAGGCTGAATAAACCTATTTTGCTGCCTGTCTGGGATAAGCAAGTGAGTCACAAGTTGTACTGGCCTGTTTTGGGTTTTCATAGGCTTTAGCCAACGTACGTATTTTACTTAGTTTTCAAACGTCGTTCCTCTCACTTTCTAGCATTCCTTGACTTGAAAGCGTATCTGCCAAGTGACCAAATCCCCTCCAAAACCTTCACTTGACTGCTTCAGAGAGGCACAAGGCATGCTCTTGACACGGCTCCTTGGGAAGTGGAGCAGGATGCCACAATACTTCAGCTGCTGCTTCAGCTCACTAGGTTTACATGACATGAACCTGTCATTCCCTAGACTTGTATTCCCAAAAGTCTGGAGGGCACGAGGATACCTACCCCTGAGAGAATTGTAATCCAATAGAGTTGTCCATCAAAACTGGTTCAAGCCAAATTTAAAGGCAGTGGAATACTTTATTCAACATAAAATCCTGGGTTTTTCTTCTTGTAAACCAGTCAGCAATATTTAGGAACAGCCTATTGCAGGTTTATAAACATAAACTCACCTGGTGCCTTATGGATAGGAATCTAGTGAGATAAGAAAGCCTTTATAAATCACAAGGGAGTGAGTTTTCTTTCAGCCTGTCAGTGCTCATGCAAATAGGATGCAATCAGGCTAATATATTCTGGAAGTAGAATGCTGTGGGGCTTATTTACAAGGCTGGAATTTCCTTGCCTATATGTTTGTTTTTAAAATTCCAACTCAAGTTCGGATTATGCCGATTATGCTTTCTGAGTTGACACTGGAGTTGTTGTGTAAAAGTAAAATCTGTAGAGTGCACTGGATCATGTGAAATTAGGAAATTTACAGAGGGACACACACCCTTTTTCACTGCTTTCCGCTTGCACAGCAGGAACTTACTCCTTCAAAATGGAAACAATTTGGACTTCCAGTGATAACGTGTAGTATAGCAAGTAGTTTGGAGGGAAGAGTCAGGTTTGTAGGTTGACGTTTTCACACTTGGAGTGAAAAGTCAAAATGACTCCTCTTCCATGCTCTCTCTCTCGCTGTCTGACTATCTATCTATCTATCTATCTATCTATCTATCTATCTATCCCATGTAATGATCACTTCTCCTTTCCATCCTCTCCACCACTCTGTGTGGGTATAGTAGAGGGGAAAGGAAGTGGTTAACAATGCCTGTTAGAAACACGACCTTACACCAAGTCAGCCCATTCCTCTGTCTAGCTTGCTATGGCATATTCCATGACATGCCCTGGCTATGCTGGCTGGGGCTGATGGGGAGTGTGGTTCGAAACATTGCGAGGGCACCACATCGGGGAAGACTGATCTCCACCGAGCTGGTAGTGGTGCGCCTAAATGTCCTGCAGGTTTTTCCCAGCCCTACCTGGAGATGCTTGGGATTGAACCTGAGACCTTCTGTATACTATCCCCAGCCCTGATGATGATTGGGGTGATTGAAGTTGGAGTCTAATACACCTGGAGGGCGCCAGCTTGGAGAGGCTGGATGAGTCCAAGGTTATGGAGGGAATGGCCCCTAGATGGCGTCTGAGAGGCCATAAGGTAGCTTGGTTTCCCAGATCCAAGGTAAGAGTCAGCACTCTGACCTCAGAGCTGGGAATTGCCATTTCGACCTTTCCTTTCCCCCTTGTAGCCAGTGTCAAAAGGATTGTGTTGGCTGCCTCTCTGAGAGGGGGAAAGAGGGGCGTTTTCGTGGGAAGGGAGGAAAGGAGACTGGAGAGCCCAGGATACGAGCCTCTCCAACCTCTTTGCCTACCCCTCCGCAGTGCTGTTGCTAGATGGGCCAAAAAAGCCCATCTAACAAACATGCAGGGCAGGAAGATGTGGAGGTGAAAACTGCTTCCTCCTGCCCTGCATAGGATGATCAGAAGACTCCAAGTTCAGAGGCTTACGATCATTGCAATAGATTGTGCCCTTAGGGAGTTTCCTGGCTGAGTGGAGGTTGAAACCTGGATCTCCCCAGTCCTAGTCTGACACGAGTCACGAGAGGTTTCTCTCCCCACCTGTCATTTGGCTCACCGACCTGTATTTGCCTATTTGCACCTAATGGAAGTAAAAAGAAAGCACCCTCCCTCCCATGGATGGGAAGACTCAGCTGGTCACTACTTCATCCCTGGCAGACAATTTGCCTGTAGCTCTGGGGTCCCCCTATCCAGATTTAGAGGGGAAAGGGTGTGATGGCAGCATCTTACCAGCTATAAGAGTGCATAACTGGCCCACCTCACAAGGCAGTTGTGGAACAGCAAAATGTTACAATATGCATTTGCATTTATTGCAAGCTACCTTGGAGGCTGCTTTGCAGAAAGTCTAGATGTACATCCTATAAATAAATAGATAAAATGATAATCAATCAATAGGATACCCAATCAATATGCAAATTAGCCCTGTCCTCTTGCCTTGTGATGTATTTCTAGCGTGGCCTCGGTGCAGGTTGCTCAGCCCTGAAACACTGGGAAGTGATAAATGCATTTCTGACTATGTAAGGAGTTGCTTTACCACTGGGTAACCACAGACAGCCCCCTCAGCATTGGGATTTGGGGAAGGGTGGCTGGGCAGTGATGCGACTTCAAGTTAAGCCGGATCCTTGACATTTTTCTACGAGTACGGTGCATTTTAGAACTTTGTTCACAATGCAGTGCAAAGCAGGGGCTTCCGAAATGCTACTTATTAATTCAGCTGGTCCCTTGGTGTGAAAGCTGGTTACTTTGTATATTTATAGGTAACATAACTCTTCTAGCTCCATAAAAGATGCATTATTAATAAAGAAACTATGTGCGAACACACCGTTACAACGAGCAGTTTTTAATAGCAACCAATTAGCAGGCTAAATGGTGTGAACAGAAGCGTCGGTCTTTAATCATGAATGAATGGCTTTGCTTCTCTATTTCCCCCTTCCCCCTTAATTTCTTCCTTTAAATCTTTTATTCCGTTACTATCGCTTTCAAATAGCTGCTAGATTAAAAAATGAATCTTGTTTTAAGAGCAACATGTTGAAAAGAGTGTAAGAACTCCCAGATACATTTTATGCTCCGTATTTTCTTTGTACCTTTCAACAAATAAATAGTCCCTAGCTACTCTAGAGCAGCCTTCTCCAACCCGGTGCCCTCCAGAGGTGTTCGACTACAATTCTCACAATCCTCAGCCGGCGTGGTCATTGGCCAGGCTGGCTGAGAACTGTGAGAGCAGTAGTCTAACATCTATAGGGCAACAGGTTGGGGGAGGCTGCTCTAGAGCAGGGGTGGGCAACATGTGTCCCTCCAGATGTTGGACTGCAACTCCCATCAGCTATAGCCAACTCCTGTGTTACCCTGCTCTAGGAGGAGGAGAGACTGTGATTCTACAGCCATGTTTGACTTATGATAATTTATTGCCTAATCTCAAATCAGACATTGGTCCATGTAGCTCAATATTTCCGACTCTGTGAGTAGTTCTGCAGCATCCCTGACCCAGAAGTACCTGGTGATGCCCGAAATTGAACCTGGGTTCTTTTGCATGCACTCCCTCACTGAACTATGCCCTATGTCCAAGTATTAAGGGCCACACTAGGCAGGGCTCCTGCAGCTTTAACTGTTGCCATGAAGAGGGAATTTCACCAATGACACCTGTTGAAATTCCCTTTTCCAAACAAATGTTAAAAGATACAGGAGCCCTGTCCTCCTTTCCATGTGGTCACCTTATCATATGGACACTGCAACCAGGAAGACCAGGTGAGGAGGGGAGTTTGGTGATAATGTCAAGAATTCTCTCAGAGATCCTGAGTCCTTGTCACAAAATGACAATTCCCAGGATTCCTTGCAAAGACAAAATGGCACCTTAGGGCATAATCTTATGCATGCTTAAAGAGAGAGAAAAGTCCTACAATTCCCAGCATTCTTCAGGCAGCATGGCTGGCTGGGGGATGATGGGAGATGTAGGACTGTTTTCTTGCTGAACATGCCTAGAACTTTGTTCTAAATCAGTTTAGAAGTAGATAACCTCAGAATCTGTACTCACTATATAATGAAAAATCCAAAGGTGCAAAACGAAAGTCTTTATCAGTACCTTTATTTTTCTGCCTTGCTTTTAAATTATGTTCGATTAAAGTTATTATTTTAAAGATCTTTCATATAAATTTATCCATTAACCTAGCAAGTGACCCCTGCTGGATGCTCAGGAAGGCGGAAAACCTCTAGGATCTCTGGCCAATCTGCACTGGAGGAAAATTCCTTCTGGATCCCAAACATGGCTGTCAGTTCTACCCTGGGCATGTGAGCAAAGGCCAGACCCCCAGGCAAATGCACTACCAATTTTATGACTGGCCTTCAGGAGAGCATGCATTTCCCTCTGTCACTAATAGCAACTGATGCACGACATACTGGCCAGGCAAAACTGAGATAGTTCCTTACCATGCTGGATCAGACCAAGGGTCCATCTAGTTTAGCACTCCGTTCACACAGTAGCCAACCAGCCATGGGCCAGGGACCGACAAAGCAGCACATGGTGCAACAACACCCTCCCACCCATGTTCCCCAGCAACTGGTGCACACAGGCTTACTGCCTCGAATACTGGAGATAACACACAACCATCAGGGCTAGTAACTGTTGATATCCTTTGCCTCCAGGAATTTATCCAACCCCCTTTTAAAGCTATCCAAATTGTTGGCCATCACTACATCTTGTGGTGGTGAGTTCCATAATTTAACTATGTGCTGTGTGAAGAAGTCGTTCCTTTTATTTGTCCTGAAGCTCCCACCAATCAGCTTCGTGGGATGACTCCCTTAGGTTCTAGTATTTTGAGAGAGGGAGAAAAATGCCTCCCTATCCACATTCTCCACACCAGGCATAATTTTGTACACCTCTATCATGTCTCCCCTTAGCCTCCTTTTTTCCAAGCTAAACAATATATCCAGTGGGGCTGTGCGCTGCCTCTGGCCAAATCCCTGAATCCAAGGCGAGGCGGGCAGATTTGGCCTGCCTCAGCCTGAATCTGGAGTGGCACCGGGTCGGCCTACCTGGATCCCCAATCCAGCCCTCTGGATTTCCCCAGATGTCCCCACCCCCGTTCACCTGTCTGCCAATTGTGGGTGTTTTCCTGGCTTTTGAAGAGGTTTCCTTTCCCATTCTCAAAGGTTAAAATGCCTTTCCTAAGGCAGAAAGAGCTTTAAGCTAAAAGATGCAGGTATTTTAGCCTCACCGCTTTTGCCTTTGCCCCTCCCCATCTTGTCTTCACCCCCCCCCAATGTAATAAAACACCTGAGAGCTTCTCCGAAAGTGGATTCCTCTCTTGCGCTGAAACAAATTCAACACTCTTGCCTTAAAACTGGTGGGAAAAGACTCTCAAGCCAGGTGGACCTTGTCCATTTAGTGCTTCATAGGTCCTCATCTGCACCTTGTGTTGAGCCTGGAAGATAACAGGGAGCTAATGCCCAGACAGGGTAGAGAGGCAGTGTGGTGTAGTGGTGAGAGTGCTGGACTGGGAGTTGGGAGACCCAGGTTCTAGTCCCCATTTGGACACAGAATTCACTGGGTAACTTTGGGTCGGTCATTGACTCTCAACCCAATCTACCTCACAGGTGTGTTGTGAGGATTACACTGGAGAGGGTGAAGAGAACCATATAAGCCACATTGGGTTCCGTGCCATAAGAATGACCGGCGGGCTATAAAGGTAATAATAATTAAAATGAATTTTAATATGCAGGAGCAATGGTATAATGAGCACCTGATGCATCAACCCATTAGATTGTAGGCCACAGCGTCAACCATGTGCTGAAACCTCTCAACTGTCATCCAGGGTGGCCCTACATAAAGCATATGACTGTAGTCTATTCTCAAACGTCTGATGCTGTGAATGATGACTGCCAGGTGAGGATCTGTGAGGACACGTGCAACCTGTGTCCCAGACTAAGGCTGGGAGGGACCTCCAGCCAGTTCCTTGTTCAGCCATGAAGCTCACAGGGTCATATTGGGCTAGTCACTCCCTCTCCGCCTAGCCTACCTTGCTGTGAGGATAAATGGGTGGTAGCAAACCTTTGTATTTGTTAGTTGCCCAGAGGGCTTTTGTGGAGAAGGGAAGAAAGGCACTGCTCAAGTGAATAGCATGGAGACCCACTGCAGCAGCTCAGGAGCCAAAAAAAACAGCCTGGTTGGCACCACGCAGACTTTTCTCTTTCGGATATGAACTCCAAGTCCTGGTGCTTCAATCAGCCCTCCTGGTGTCCCAGTTTGGCTCTCTGGGTCTCCCCCAAGGGGCCCCTCCCCTTCCCCATGGCTCCACCCCCATTCCCCCAACCACTGATCGTTGGGTGGCTTTCTGGGGGATTCTTTTTGCTTGTGTGGTTTGGTTTTTTGCAGACGGGTTCTATGCATGCACTTCTTCCCGATCCCACATCCGGAGCTGTACGTACATCCCTCTTCGGAAACCAAGGGCATGCCCAAATCCACAATGAATAAAAAATAGACTGAGACAAAGTTCATTCAAATTTAGCCAATGTTTATTGTATTTTTAAAAAAATTCTTTCTGTTTTTTAAAGTTAAATATTTTGAGTTATTTTTGACAGATTAGTTATTGTTTTGTTTTTGGTTTAGCATCCTAGTCAATACACATATCATTTCTACTTTTCATGATAGCCCCAAGAAGTGACCCCTGCTGGATGCCCAGAGGAAGGCAAAAAACCTCCAGGGTCTCCGGCCAATCTGCCCTGGAGGAAAATTCCTTCCCGACCCCAGAAGTGGCGGCCAGTGCTACCCTGGGCACGTCAGCAAGGACCATACTGCAGATGTGGAACCAGGCGGACGAAGGAGGCCAGTGGGCCAGAAGAAGAGAGACCCCACGGGGGAAGGAGGAGGCCAGTGGCCCAAGAGGAAAAAGAGCCGTACGGGGGAAGGAGGAGGCCAGTGGGCCAATGGGAAAGAGAGCCCCACAGAGGAAGGAGGAAGCCAGCGGGCCAAGAGGAAAGAGAGAGTCCTACAGGAAAGGAGGATGCCAGTGGGCCTAGAGGAAAAGTCTATTTCTATGTTTGTAGTCTAATTTCCCATTGAGATTATATTTTTAATTACGGAGTTCAGTCTTGCAAGTTCTTTTAATCCTAATATGTTTTTTAAACTCCTCAAAGGGCCTATGAAGTGACCTCTGCTGGATGCCCAGAGGAAGGCAAAAAACCTCCAGGGTCTCCGGCCAATCTGCCCTGGAGCAAAATTCCTTCCCGACCCCAGAAGTTGTGATCAGGGCTACCCTGGGCATGTCAGCAAGGGCCAGAAGCAGGCAAACTATCGCTGACACTCACTCTGGCTGCTTTCTGTCCCAGGCGTTTTGCCGGTGTCCTGCAGGCTCCACCACCGTCCTCCATAGAAAGTCATCCAGTCTGGGCAATGTGATGTGGCTTCAATCAGTCAGGCCTGAAATGGAGGGGAAAAGGAACTTTAGAGGAAGTCCGAGAATTGAAATGCTCCGCTTGGGTATTTTTTATAGAAAGTGGGTGTAAAAATTGAAGAAATAAAGTAACTAAATTACCTGGCTATGGCTTCATCTGGAAATAGTTCAATAGTTTCAGGATCTCCTGACAAGGCTTACCAACTTTTGATTCATAGTCCAGATTCTTGAAACGCCTCACTCAGCCAGCAGAATCCACCTTTATAGACATTTCATGCCACCTTGTTTTTATCCATAGTCAAATAAAGTTGCTGATGGTCAGATGGATATTTGGGAAATTGTGGATAAGTAGAAACGTTTCTTACCTGATGATTAAAATGATTGACTCATCTCGACAAACTTGTCTCTCTCCTGACTTTGTTGATTGTACTCAGAAAGAACACTGTAGCTGTTCCGTTTCCAGAAGTTCAAAAATGTTCCTTGTCTATGCCATTGTGGACTGCGTTGTACTGACTGAACTAACTACTGATTCACAGACATAATAACCAAAGAGAGCAACAGACTTAAAACACCTACCTGGTTCTCAATTTCTTGTCTTGAATTTAATGAATGGTGTGTTTCCAATTTTTCCATTTTCCTTTGGACATCCTCCACTTTCCTCCACTTCCCTGTTGGCCAGTGGTCAGTTTTAAGACCTGCAAATGTCTTCTGATTTTTTTTCTTCACCTGAAAAATAAACCTGACTAGGTGAAGAATTCCTCTTTATTTACCAGGAGGTGGGAAATTATCCAGTTTGAGACAATTCAGGTGCATGAGCTCCACACTTTCAGGCCTATATCTTAACACAGATACTAAGCTTCACTGGTAAGTTATAGTCAAAACATAGCCACAGGAGAAAATTCAATTCATTGATTTACTATAATTAATTAGATCTTATCCTTCTATGAATCATGACATAGGTGGGGATAATTATTATAATAATAATAATGACTACAATAATAATAATAATAATAATAATAATAATAATAATAATAGCAAAACTGCAGCAAAACAATTAAAAACTAACATGAAAATATCACATTCAAAATGATGCTAGTAAAAAGATAAAATGCTTACCTCTCCTTCTTGAGAATGGAAATCAAAAGCAGATTGAGTACAGATAAAAGGGGGAAAGTGAAGTTATAATGTCTGCATGTTATTTTCTTTTCCATACTTATTGAGAAAATGCCGTTTGCTGGATTGACAAATGCCTTAATGACAAAAAGAGATCCTTGCTGATAGTAGAAGGAAAAGTTGGACAGCAACTGGCTTCTAAAGCAGCTTTTCATTCATAGTCGAGATTCTTCAAGTGCCTCATTCAGCCAGCAGAATCCAGATATTGAGTTGTTTCATGTCTACGGGCTTTTATCTGCAGAGGAATACATTTGCTGATGTTCAGATGAAAGTTTGGGGAGGAGGAGGAGGAGGAGGAGGAGGAGGAGCATTCCTTACCTGATGATGTCAGTGCCTGACTCACCCCAAGACAAACTTCTGTACTTTGTAGATTGTACTCAGAAAGAGCACTGGATCCATTCCCTTTCCAGAAGTTCCAAAATGTTCCTTGCCTACGCCTCTTAAGGACTGTGATGCATTGATTGAACTATCCGACAAGTCACAGACCTAATAGCCAAAGAGATCAACAGACACTGAAACTCCCACCTGGTTCTCATTCTGTAGTCTTGAGTTTAATTAATGGTGTCTTTCCATTTTGCTTTGAAGATCCTCAACTTTCGGTCTGGCCTGCCATCAGATTGAAGATCTGCAAATGTCTTCTGATGCGTTCCATTCCCCCCCCCCCCCTTTCCAACTGAAAAATAAACCTGGTCAGATGAAGAACTCCTTGAGAAAGAGTCTTTCTTACCTGGAGGTGAAAAATGATTCACTTGAGAAAATCCATTTTGTATGAGCTCCAAATCTTTTGGCTATCTCCTCACAAAAACCCTAAACTCCAATATTAGTCGAAACATAGCCACAGGAGAAATTTTAATTCATCCATTTACTATCAATAATTTTATCCCTGCCCTTCCTAAATCATGACCACCAACAACAACTACAAAGCAACAGAAAATAATTACAGACCAACACACAAATATCACATTCAGAAATGCTGCTCCGATGTTTGAAGAGAGATAAAATGCTTGCCTCTCATTCTTGAGAATGGAGAAGAAACGTGGATTGCTTGAAAATTTTCATGGTCGTAGTCTTGTTTTAATTCCAGCCTCAATCTTTTTAATTATTTCTGCAATTAGTCCACTTTATTAGTCTGATAGCAGTTTCAGAGAGGAAAAGTTCTCCAGATTCTTAACTTGGGAGAGTTCCCTCTTTCTCACATGCAAACAGAAGTCCTGCTTGAGAGAACAAGGCCTTTGACAATCCTTCTCACCTGTTAAATTCAGCTGTGATTCCCCCTCCCCCACTCCAATCTGAAGAGCAGTGACCAGCATGTTCTACATGTTCCATGAGTTTTGGGCCATCTTCTCAAACATCTCAACAATGCTTTGATGACACTTGTCCTGTCTCAGTGTTACATTTCATCACTTAAATTTTATCTGTCGTCTCTCAACCGGAAAGGAAATTTACACAGCAGCAAACCCAGCAAATATCACCCACTAAAAATGTACAGTAACCAAGAAAGCCACGTGGCATTGGTAAACCATCCATATCCTTGTAGTCAGTGAATAGGAAGACTGTCGGATTGCATCCAGTTACTCTATTATTATTCAGAGTGTCCTAAGACAACGGTATGACATGTAGATTCGTGATGGTCAAACTGATATTTTGAAAGACTGGCAAGTAAAATAAGAAGCATTTCTTACTTGATGATGAAAGTGACTGACTCACCCCAAGACAAATTCCTGTCTCTCTCCTGATTTTGTAGTTTGTAGTCAGAAAGGGCCTTGGATCCACTCCATTTCCAGAAGTTCCGAAATGTCCATTGCCATTGCGCTTCTGGGCTGTGACGTACTGATTGAACTACCTGAATGTGAAGGTGGAAAGGTGGCTCTAGAGTATCAGTGGATTAAATGGAAAGAGAACATCTTTTGGTACCTTAAGAAAGTCCAAAACAAGCCCCGCTGGACTTGCTTGCAGCGACATCCTGTTCTTCAAACACACAAACTTAGGAAGGAGTCACAGACATAAGCAAAGACAGGAACAGAAATACCTACCTGGTTCTCACTTTGTTGTCTTTAATTTAATTAGCGGTGTGTTTCCATTTTTCCACTTTGCTTTGGAGATCCTCCACTTTGAGGCTGGCAATTGGTCGGATTTCAGCCCAGCAAATGGCTTCTGATGCATTAGTTTTCCCCCCCTTCCAACTGAAAAATAAACCTGATGAGTTTTGTCTGCCACCTCTCAACCTGAAGCAACACTCAAAAGAACATACACAGCAGCAAAACCAACAAATATAACCTGCTAAAAACATACTTACAATAACACAGAAAGTAGCATGACACTGGCAGACCATCCATGTCCTTGCCATGAGTGAATAGGATGACCGACGGATTGCATCCAGTTACTCCATTCATGTTCTGGAGTCCTATGGCACCTAAAAGATTAAATAAATGGTGGCATGAGCTTGCGTGTACGAAATCCTAATTCATCAGATGCTTTAAATAGTCACTTAAGCAAACAAAGGTAAATATATGTGATTGAAAGAAAAAAGGGGAGTTATAAAGTCTGCATGTTATTTTTTGCCTTATTCATTTGATAAAATGCTGTCTATTGCTATGATACGTACCGTATTGACAAAAAGATATCCATATTGGTAAAACCAGGAAAAGTTGGACGGCAACTGGCTTTTAAATCGACTTTTCAGTCATAGTCCAGATTCTTGACGAGCCTCACTCAGCTAGCAGAATCCAGGTTTATAGACGCTTCATGTCTCTGGGCTTTTATCCATGGAGAAATAGATTCACTGATCCTCAGACGACTATTTTGAAAGGTTGGGGTGCAGGATTACTTGATGATGACTCACCCTAAGACAAACTCCTGTTCCGCTCCTGATTTTGTAGATTGTACTCAGAAGGGCACCGGATCCATTTCGTTTCCAGAATGTAAATTGCTTATGCCCTCATGGCATGGGCTGTGATGAAGTACCTGAAAAGTCAGAGACCTAATAACCAAAGAGAGCAGCAGATACTGAAACACCTACCTGGTTCTTGCTTTGTTGTCTTGAATTTAATCAACAGTGTGCTTCCATTTTTCCATTGGAGATCCTCCACTTGCCTTCATTTTCAGGCTGGCCAGTGGTCAGATTCAAGACCTGCAACTGTCTTCTGATGCATTAGATGCTTTTCCCTGATGAGATGAAGAGTTCCTCCTTGAGAAAGAGTCTTCCTTACCTGGAGGTGAAAAATGATCCACTTGAGGAAATCCAGTTGCATGAGCTCCAAGTCTTTTGACCAATCTCCTCACACAGATCCTAAGCTCCAACAGTAAGAGGCCTGAAATGGTCAGACTCATGAAATGGTCACTTACGTACACAGAAGTAAATGTGTATGTGTGCTAACAGAGCAGATGGACACTGACGTGCTTGACAAAGGGGAACATTTCTGGATCTACAGAATGATCATTGTTATTCCAAATGGCCTCAATCTGGAGGACAATCCCTAAGTATTATATCAATCATACCTCTGTCTTTCCTCCTAAGGAACTTTCATCTCTAGGAATTCTAAACTGCCACTCCTGATATCCATTTAAACAGCACAGCTACTGATGAAGGCGGAAGCTGAAACATTTACCTTAAATATACTTGTTAAAATACTAATGTTTTTCTATCTTCTTGTATATTTTACCTTAAGACATTCTGCCTCCTCGTTGTTTTGCTGTTGTGCCATTTCACACCAACCTCTCTCTCTCTCTCTCTCTCTCTCTCTCTCTCTCTCTCTCTCTCTTTCTTTACATACATATTTATGCCCTGAGTACAGAGAAAAAGGAAAAGGCGATCCTATAAAGAGTTATTTTCTCTTCCTTATTCATCGGAGAAAACGCTGTCTACTGCAGTGGCACATACTGTAATGACAAAAAGAGATCCTTATCGAGAGAGACAGGAAAAATTGGATTGCATCTGGCTTCTAAAGCAACATTTCCCTCCTCGTCCCCATAAACCATTATCCCACAACTCATTGATGTGGCAATACGGAACCTCAAGTGCTCACCTGGGGGTTGTCTATACATGGGGAAACCCCTGGGGTGGCTCCGCAGTGGTGCTGTGTTGTTTATACGACGCAGAAGCCACTGCAGAGCCATCCCAGGGCTTTCCCCCGAAGCTCCGAAATAAAAAAGGGGACTTTTTTCTCTGGAGCGAGGTGACAATGGCACATCTGCTGTCTGTTCCCACTCCAGAGACGTGGCGGAGGCATGGCCAGACAGATGGCAACCCCTTATTGGTCACCATCTGCCCGGACAAGAGGGAGGGGTCACCTCCATGCTTCCTCTTGCATGGGGAAAAGGAAATGCTTGGTGGGGAAAGCCCACGAAGTAAGGTGGGGAAAAATGGGGAGGGGCGCGTGGATGTGGGGAGGGGTGCACCCCTCCTCCGATTGATGGATGCAACCACCGTGCTTGCTCCTTGCCGAGGGGACAACCCCACAGGAGCGCAAGCACGGGGGTTTGGGGGCTTGCAGTGCCAATGCATCATCAAGAGACAGCCCCCAGGTCAGCTGCCATGTCAAGAGTTTGGCAATGGCGCGGCTGATCTCCTGTTCCTTGATCACACAAAACAAAATGCCTTATTCACCTCACATAGCTTCACTGTGTGTGTGTGTGTGAGCCTCTGTTGTGCTAATCCTTGTTCCATTAGTTAAGACTTCTTCTTTTTCCCTCCTGACACCAGGAGCTTGAGCTGTGACTTCTGAGGAAATGCCCTGTAACTCCTGCTGCTCTCCTCCCTTCCAGAACACTCACCGCATCACAGTAGGCAACCAGAGCATATGTCACAAGCCCCATAAGTGAGGGCTGGGGAGCAGAGGGCCATGGCATTTTGGCCTAAAGCCCCAGGTGCAGCAATGTATGTGGCTCACTGCCATGAGCAATTCGTCTCTTGATCCCTGAATACATCTGATATAGAGAATATCTCAACACAGTCACTCTTCCAGCTATGAAACAAAATAAAGCTCATTTCACGTGGGAGAGCAAGGCAGGTGTGTGCATCTGTCTCACATCTCAACATCCTTTGGAAATCTCAGGCCCACAGGCCACATCTGGCCCTCCGGAGGTTTCCTCCATGGCCATGCCCCCTGCAAATTGTAAATAATCAATAAAGATTGATACATTGCAAAATACTATAAAGATGATGGTATTAAAGCACTGGAGAGAGAAACTGACTCATCCCTAAAAGCAGCCTTCTCCCCACTGGGCACCCTCCAGATGTGATGGACTAGGCTGACCAGATAAAATCCAGGTCAGGGCTCTTGTAACTTTAACAGTTGTAGAGAAAAGGGAATTTCAGCCAGTGTCATTTGTATGCAATTAGTTCCTGGTGAAATTCCCTCTTCATCATCACAAGAGTTAAAGTTGCAGGGGCCCTGCCTTCTTTTGTATATGGTCACTCTAGTATAGTGCCTGCAAGTTTAACTGTGGTGATGAAGAGGGAATTTCACCAGGAACTAATTGCATACAAATGACTCTGGCTGAAATTCCCTTTTCTCTACAACTGTTAAAGTTACATGAGCCCTGACCTGGATTTTATCTGGTCACCCTATGATGGACTATAAACCCCATCCTCCCCAGTTTGTATGGCTAATAGTTGCAACAGGTTGGGGGACGCTTTCAAAAAAACCCCATAGTACATAGTATAGACATATAGTAAAGTACACTCAGGGCTTCTCTAAATGAGCCATTTATAGCACCCTCGTTTCTGGTCACTCATGGAAGTTTCCAGGTAAATTAAACAACGCTGTAAGCAAACAGGACGTCTCGCATGGTCCCCCCCACCCCCCACTCCATTCCATTTTAAAATAGATCAGAGAAACGCTGGAATAACCCTTTAACGGCATGAAACTGGCATTGTGCTATGAAGTTGCTGAGGAAGGAAGGATTTGAAATGGGGGAGAAGAGGGTAAAATGGCTCCCTGCAACAAAGGGAGGCAGAACTGATCCCCATGTAGTTAAATGATGGAATTCAGTACCACAAGATGTAGTGATGGCCACAATTTGGATGACTTTAAACGGGGGTGGATAAATTCCTGGATGAGAATCCTGTGTGCACCAGTTGCTGGGGAACATGGGTGGAAGGGTGCTGTTGCACCATGCCCTGCTTTGTTGGTCCCTGGTCGACAGCTGGTTGGCCACTGTGGGAACAGAGGGCTGGTCTAGATGGACCCTCGGTCTGATCCAGCAGGGCATTTCTTAGGTTCTTACGTGTCTATTCAGAAGTGGGTTCAATGGGGCTTACTCCTAAGTAAGTGTGCCAAAGGATGCAAATTTACAGCACAATCTAATTTCTACTCAGAAGTAGGCCCTGGCTTTCCTGAGAACTGCAAGGAAACAGAAGAAAACAAGACCCCCTCACTCCACCCTCTCCTTTGCACACTTGCCAGGGAGGGAGGGAGGTGCTCCCTCAATTCAACTCTGCCTGCCGTTTAAAGGAGCCCCCTCCACGAAGCAGCAGATCTGCTGTCATCCTCCCTTCTCACTGTGGGCCGGCCGCTTTCCCACTTGCGGCAGGTGATGACGTCACCCGCCGCGACCGCCGCGAGTGGGAAAGCAGCCGGTCCACAGCAAGGAGGGAGGACGATGTGGAGGACAATGGGACAACAAGGAGGAGGCAGCAGGTAAGCAGGAAGAGTGGGGGTGAGGGGGGAAGAGAGCGGGGAAAGTGGGAGAGAGTGCTGCGACAGGATCCAGATTAGATCCGGATCATGGATCCGATCCAGCCCAATCGGGGCCCAATTCGATCTGAATCTGGGATCCAGAGGTCCGAATCAGCCCGACCTGCTCCAGATTCGGGATCTGGATCCAAATCCGGTCACAGCCCTAGGTTATATGAGTTGTGTCTGGCTTTAGTCATATTTAGGATAGACCCATTGAAATAATTGGGCTTTAACTTAGTTGATTAATTTACATCCCATTGATTTCAATGGGTCTGCTCTAAGTTTGGATCCAGCCCAATGCTTCACGACTGAAAGCCCCCCCCCCCCGCCAATCAGGGTCTTTATTCAGAGAAGCCAGGGAGGAGGGTGGGATCTATATGCTTCAAAAGCCCATGGTGGCTGTGCAGTGGCTGCGCAGTTGTGCTGCATCAGTTATACAGCGCAGCGCCCTCTCGCAGTCATCGTTGGGTTTTCCCGCAAAGCTTCAAATTTTAAAAGTTGGGCACTTAACCAGACTTTTTCACTGGAGTGAGGTGAGTATGGTGCCTCCGCCATCTAACCTCACTCCAGCTTCGCAGCGGAGGCGTTCCTGGGCAGATGGCAACTCCTGATTGGTTGCTGTCCAACCAGGTGGGGGCAGGCGCAGTGAGGCAAATGGTCACTGGAAAGCCCGCAACCTCCCTCTGTGTTGGGATTAATAGCTGCCACCCTGCAGCAGAGAAAGCACGGAGCTTACCTAAATGCGGCAGCACAGCACAGCTAACTGACAGGGATGTTCTTTGAATAAAATAAAAATAAAAATGGGGGATAGCATTAAAAAACGCAGGTCTCTCACCTGCAGCCTGAAATTTACACTGTTTTTTTTATCACCATCGGTCATGTTATTAGGTAATTTTAGACCTTGGATGTAAGGACCTGATGGGCCTCCTTTAGATGGCCTTTTGTATTCCTTCAGCTGTGAAGCACACAACGACCATTGCTCTCCTCTCTCTCCCCACACTGCTGTTCCATGCTCTATAACTGCTTCTACATTCCTGATACGTTAGCGCAAAAAAACAAACAAAGTAAACTATTTGCCAACCTAAATAGAAAAGAAATACTCTAATCAGACCTTCATCTCAAACTCAGTTCAATCATAATTCCGTCATGACTGCAGCAATAAAATGGAGTTTGTTTCTGCTTCCCTGATGCTAAATACCTTTACTTTAGGAATGAGCACCATTTTGTTGAAGAAGAGGATCCTACCTTCTGAAAGTAAAATAAATAAATAAATGAGTATCTGTAACCCTATAAAGGCCTGGCTGCTAACTAGAAGACGGTTCAAAACATAAGAAAGAATGCGGTGCAACCGTTCTGGCATGCCCATACCAGCCCAGGGCCAGATCCCAGGCCTGTTTGATGCTGCTCCCATCCCCTGTTGCTTGCCAGGTGGCCATTCTCCCCACCCACCTACCAACCCCCGCCGCTGTGATGCCCTGGTTGTCATCCTGCAGTCCTAGCTCCACCACTGCATTTCATTCTGACGCATGTAGACCAGGATCCCAGTTACGCCAGCACAATCGCTGCTTTGCTGCAGGCCATGTTTTGGCCAAGGCTTCCAATGTGTCTTTGTTTACCGAAAGCAGATTTCCGCCATGAGTCATGTTCTTAGACGCCCCATGGGTTCCCACCTCCCTTGCCAAACCCCAAGAGCCAGTCTCGGTCCTGAGCTGCCGCAGAAAGCGAACGGGTGGAGAACGCACAGCAGCCCAAGTTCAGCCGCCGTTGAGAAAAGAGCAAAACCGCAGGTCGGGAGGGGCCGCATCCGAGAGAACTATGCCAGGGGGACATTTCCACAGTGTCCTGGTGACAGGGGCGAATCGGGGCATCGGGTTGGAACTGGTGAAGCAGCTCCTGGGGCGAGCCAAGCCTCCGCAATGGGTCTTTGCCACTTGCCGGGATCCAGACGGAGGAAGAGCACGGGTGAGAGCCGGGGATTTCTGACGGGCCTGTCCCCCTTTTAGGAAGATTTCTGGATGCAACAAAAAGGAGCCGGTTTGCAAACTTGCCAGCACTGTCTGTCCTTACTGGCTAAAGTAGCGAAAAGCGCTCCCTTGCTCGTGCCTTTTGTATCGGACGCCTTCCAATTGCCCGGCTTTTCAGGGACAGTACTGAATTTCTGGCCTTTGTTTCGGGTCAATCATATCTTTGCTGTCGGTGGATACCTTGTGAACAGTTGCTTTGTCTGCCTTTACACTCTTATATCATTGTCGTTTTTCAGGGTTCAGGCCTTTCGCCAGGGTCTCTCGAAGTGAAATATTTCTGATGGGGAGGGGGAAGGTGCATGTTGTTTCTTAAGCGCAAGCATGGAACTGCACGAATGCTAAAGCACCGCACCCTGCATTGCATATCTTGTTAGCTAGGCTGACCAGATAAAATCCAGGTCAGGGCTCATGTCACTTTAACAGTTGTAGAGAAAAGGGAATTTCAGCCAGTGTCATTTGTATGCAATTAGTTCCTGGTGAAATTCCCTCTTCATCACAACAGTTAAAGGTGCGTGCACTATACTAGAGTGACCATATACAAAAGAAGGCAGGGCCCCTGCAACTTTAACTGTTGTGATGAAGAGGGAATTTCACCAGGAACTAATTGCATACAAATGACACTGGCTGAAATTCCCTTTTCTCTACAACTGTTAAAGTGACATGAGCCCTGACCTGGATTTTATCTGGTCACCCTATTGTTAGCGGTGCAGGAGGCTTTCAGGTAGAGGGCTCCTTGCGCTGCCAATCCAAAGGCATTGTGTAACGAATCTGGCTTTTCTTCCTTTGTGGATTTGTGGACATGGCATTGATTCCTCTTTATGAATCATGTGATTCTGCAGGAGCACACAATCCAGTTACCCGAGAATCTCAGTTTCTTTCTTTAAAGGGAAAAAAAGATCAAGTTTCTAGTTCTCTTAGTTGTAAGAGTATGCTTGAAATTGTCTTCTGATAATATCTCAGAAGCCGCTCAGGTGGTAGAAGGAGCCGGAGGGGCTAAGGCGGGGGGGGGGGGGCTGTGGTGCTCTCTGTGTAGCTCCTTGTTCTCTTCCCCTTGACTAAGGAAGCCAGAATAAATGCAGATCAATTGCTGCAAAATTACACATGCAAATATGCACCACTACTACTACAAGTCTCAGAATTGGACTCTTCTCGGTGGAGCATTTTCTATTTTAGGTCAGAATCCAGACCACCTTGAAGACTGGTGTGTGTCTCCCCCCCCCCCCCCCCAATTGCCTGTTGTGTTTCCCCTCCCCCGCTCCCCATAAAGCAAATCCTTTTCTCATTCTAGGAACTGAAAATGCTGGCTTCCAAACACGCCGGCCTGGTGATCCTGCAGCTCGGTAGGTGCGCTTCACAGTTCTTTGATTATTTCATCCTTCCTCTGCTCCACTGCATATTTTTCCTTCCTTCGTTTCCCTGACTTCGCTACTACGCATTCGTTCTGCAGAAACCAACGTGCCCTCTGGCTCCATTGGGCAGGAAAGAGGAGTGTCCATTCCGTTAGCGCTCCTGTCATAACTTGTAATCCGTGCTCCAGGCAGAAGAACCACCTCAATTAACTCCGCTCTTCTGAAATGTAACTTCTTCCTTTAAGCCAGCCATACAGGTGAGGAGTTCGAGCCACTATTTACTGATGTGTTGAATTTACAACTCCTACCATTTCTCAGCCAGCATGGCCACTGGCCATGTTGCCTGGGAGGTGATGGGAATTGTAGTCCAACCTATCTGGAGAGCGTCAGGGTAGGGAAGGTTGCTTTAGTCTGATCCAGCAGGGCCACCTTTTATTGCAGAACGTTCTTCATCCATGCTCCGGTCCCAGCTTCGCATAATCCTTGACATCTTTTGGACTGACACTTTAATCTTGATCCTCAGCTGTAACGATGCCTAAAGGTGCATAACTGCATTTCCTAATCTCTCTCTCTTTCTCTCCCCCCCCCCCTTCCTTGTTTTTCCCTGCTGCCAAGTTTATAGTAGACAGGGATCCATTTTACTTTGCTTTTGGAACTTGCTAATAAGTTCAAGTTTAATGCTGGTTTGGTCATTTGCTTCCCGTGCAAGGAATTGTATCAGCCTTCAAACCTGTCCTTGTGTATCAAGAAAGCTATTGTTGCTTCCTCTTCTTTTTTTAAAGTACCATTAATGCATTTGCATATCTATACCCTTTACTTTACCACCCATGAAGAAAAAAAAAACCCCAGTCATTTTAAATGGTTGCAAAGGGGCTCTTTAGATTTGTGGAGAAGAGGTGTGTTAATGATAACATTGTTGCAAGCCAATAGGAGCTCATCATGGCCATTGTTTCCTACATTCAAGCCAAACCTCACCAAAAATCCATAGGATTCCCCCACCCACTCCCTCCTGGAAAAAAAAAATCTATCTATCTATCTATCTATCTATCTATCTATCTATCTATCTATATCTATCTATCTCCTGGGAGGCCATAGACAACGCTGCCAAACTGGAGCTCTCAAATACAAAGAGTTCGCTGGCACCTTAAAGTCTGAGAAAGACTGCAGCAGATTGACACGGCTGCCCCTCCAGATGCCGTGAGGTGTGTCTTCATCGTCTTTAAACACTCTCAGAGGGAAAGGTTTTGGCATCGGGGTCTTCTGCAGTCAAGCCAACGTGAAGCAGCCAGCAACACCCCGTTGATGGCCTAATCCTTTGTTCATACAAAAGGAGAGCAAAGTGATCTGCCTAGCCCAGGCATGTGTCTTGAGGAACAGACTGAGTCAGATCGTGCCCAGTGCTGTCAACACTGACTGGCAGCAAAGGCTCTCCAGAGTTTCAGGCAGGATTCTTTCCCAGCCCTAGCTGGAGATGCTGCCGGGGATCGAACCTGGGACAGGGCTTCTCCAGCAGAGCCGCGGTTATAGGAAAATTAGAGAGTTTTGGGAAGTCACTGTAAATCCCAGATTAAATGTGCAGTTTCCAGACAAAAGGGTCCAAATGCTTCCCTAAGTATCTGATCTGCATTTGCTCCTTAGCTTACAGCACTGAAATTAATGCTTTAAAAAAGTAAGCTTGTCCATCTAGTCCTTTATGAACTCCCCAGGCAGCTGTTCCCAACTTGACATTCCTAGCCTGAAACCCTTTAGATTGGAGATGCGCTGGTCTCCAGCCCAATCCAAAGTGATGGTTTGAACCTTTCAAGCAGAGGTGGGCGATTGCAGCAGGGGAGACACCTTGCTCACGAAGAAGGCCATTTGCGCCCCCCCTGCAACCCTCCTGTGGGCTGCCCCCCTTCCCAAAACAAATTCAAAACAAAACAACAACAAAACAACAGCAACAACAACAACAACAACAACAACAACCCAGTGGCTTGCCCCTGCTGCCAAATTCAGTGGTGGCAAAAGCTTTTGAAAGGGGGAAAAACTGTACTATGGAGTGCTGCAAGGATCAAATTTAGCTTGCAAATCAGCAAAATTTGACCCTAGTCACATTCTGTACCGCTCTGTAGCACTATGGACACCGTTTTCTCTCTCCCACCCACCCATTGCTGCCAAATTCATCAGCAGGGGAGACCATATGCAGCTGCATTGCCCATCCCTGTTTTAAAGCCCTAAATGGCTTCAATCCAGGATCTCAAAAGCAAGTAGGCTTGTCAAACTTGTTTTCTGTTGAGAAAACAGCTGTGCCACGAATGAGGGCCATTGTCGAAGGCTGGCGTGGTCGGATGCTTGCTGAGGGCCCACGCTCCCGCAGGGGTGCCCACTGCCAAGAGCCCCTCCCCTCCCCCTTTGCCACCTGCTTGTTCACCTGCCTCTTGTTCTGGACAGACAGTGGTGGAGGTGAGGAGGAGGAGGAGGAGGCGCAGCAGATGTCGTTGCCTGATTGTCCGTGGTCTCTCTGCCTGAAAAGCAAAAGCAGATTATAGCAGTGATGAGGCAAAGGAGGAGGAGGAGGATCTGCAGCTGGGGGCAATGGTAGTGAGGAGGTAGAGTCACAGAGGGAGGGGCCCCCACGGAGGAGGTCTTGCCCAAACACCAGGAGCCAGCCCTGCCAGGAAGGAAACTCCGCACTGTTCATGATGAATCCCATGCGCTCTTTCCCTAGAGTCCACAGACGAAGCGAGCATCACGGCTGCCGCCAAGGAAGCTGAGACCCGCTTGGCAGGGAGCGGGCTCAACCTGCTGATCAACAATGCTGGGGTGATGCCGCCAAGCACCCTGGAGTCGGTGACCCAAGAAGATATGCTGAGCGTGTACCAGATCAACGTGATTGGGCCAATGCTAGTGACTAAGGTAGAGCTTGGCCTCACGCTGGGCTAGATGGGGGCCTGTTCCCAGAGGGAAGGAAGAGGCCAATGGGTGAAGACGGACATCATTTAAAAAGAAGAGCCCCTCCCCCCCCGATAGGTCCTCTTGACTGTGGTGTGAGCTGGTGATGCTGCTCCCACATTTGAGCTCTTTAGCCGTGCTATGGCACAGTTTTTCTGCAACCAGCTGGATGCAGAATCAAAACAGCATTTCCACACAGCACTTGCTATAGCGTGACGTTATTCAGCAATTGCCTTCTTTGTGGCCAGGATCCTTCTGTAACAGTCATCCCCAACCTGGTGCCCTACAAAGGTGTCAGACTACAACTTCCAGCATCCCCCAGCTGGTTGGGGGATGCTGGAATTGTAGTCTGACACATCTGGAGGACACCAGGTTAGGGAAGGCTATTCTATAAAGTTTGATCAGAAATAAGTCCCATTCAGCAAAGCTCCTTTACAACTTTAATTGGAAGCTTCCTCCTTGTGGCTTCTACCCTTTTAATTGTTCCTGTTCAGCACAGCATCAGCATTGCTGATGAATACCTCCTCCTCCTCCTCCACCTCCTAATACTTTTATTCACACACATTTAAAACACTAGCAATAAAATAAAAAATATAAAAACAGAACCAAAACAAAACCAAAACATCAAGGCCTGATGGTTTGGGGGACGCAGAAGAAGAAGCTGACTCTGTTTGCATATCCCTCCACAGGCATTTCTGCCCCTGCTGAAGGCAGCTGCACAGAGGAGCAGCGGGAACGAGCGGAGCTGCAGCAGGGCTGCTGTGATCAACATGTCTACCATCGGCAGCTCCATCGGGAATCCTCCCAGCATGGACACCTTCCCAGTCATTGCTTACCGGTGCAGCAAGGTAGCTTGGGAAGAAATAAACCATCTCTCACTTTCCGCTGTCCTGACCAATAAGGCCCAGGCAAGACTGACGAACACCAGGGCAATTAATAGTTGTTGGTTTTTGTTTTTTTTAAATGCTATTTTTTGTTTTAAAGCGTAATAATGTCAACCCTATTAAGATTTATTCTGTTTAGGTTTTTGCCACTTCACATTCACTTGCAATGGGCCCCTCTGAACATGCTGCACCGCTAGGCTGACCATATGAAAAGGAGGACAGGGCTCATGTAACTTTAACAGTTGTAGAGAAAAGGGAATTTCAGCCAGTGTCATTTGTATGCAATTAGTTCCTGGTGGAATTCCCTCTTCATCACAACAGTTAAAGTTGCAGGCACTATACTAGAGTGACCATATACAAAAGAAGGCAGGGCCCCTGCAACTTTAACAGTTGTGATGATGAAGAGGGAATATCACCAGGAACTAATTGCATACAAATGACACTGGCTGAAATTCCCTTTTCTCTACAACTGTTAAAGTTACATGAGCCCTGTCCTCCTTTTCATATGGTCAGTCTATGCACCGCAGACTATTGATTGATTGATTGATTGATTGCATTTCTATACCGTCCAATAGCCAAAGCTCTCTGGGCGGTTCACAAAAATTAAAACCATGAAATCATTTTAAGAAGTACAAAACAAACAACAGTGTAAAAACATAATATAAAATACAGTATAAAAGCACAATGAAAGTAAAACCGAGCAGCCATGCAGATCTATACCATTTCCAAAGACAGATTTTAAACAGCAAAGTTAAAAATTAAGCTAATAAGCTGTTAAAATATTGAGAAAATAAAGAAGTTTTCACCTGGCATCGAAAAGAGTATAATGTAGATGCCAGGTGAACCTCTCTGGGGAGCTCATTCCCCAGCCGGGGTGCCACAGTGGAGAAGGCCCTTCTCCTGGTAGCCACCTGCCTCGCTTTCTTTGGCAGGAGCTCACGGAGGACCCCTGAGGATGATCTTAGGGTCCTGGCAGGTACATATGGGAGGAGGTGTTCCTTCAGGTAACCTGGCCCCAAGCCGTTTAGGCTACAGGACTCGGTGCCTGCCGGCCTGACATCACAGCCCAAAGGCTACACCAGGGGTGTTGAGCCTCCTTCAGCCGAGGGCCAAATTTAGTCTTGGAGGCGCACTTGGGTCCAGTAGTGGACAAGGAGGCAAAAGGGGCGGGACCCAAAAAACCAAATATTCCGGCATATTTTAGCTTAAGAGAGCCAGTGTGGTGTAGCGGTTGGACTGGGACTCAGGAGATCCGAGTTCTAACTCTAGTCCCCACTTGGCCATGAAGCTCCCTGGGCGACTTTGGGACAGTCACTGACTCTCAGCATAACCTACCTCACAGGGTTATTGTGAGGATAAAATGGAGAAGAGCAGGATCATTCCCTATGCGGGAAGGTTACAACCGCTGGGATTGTTTAGCTTGGAAAAAAGGAGGCTAAAGGAAGACATGATAGAGGTGTACAAAATGCTGCCTGGTGTGGAGAATGCGGAGAAGGAGGCATTTTTCCCTTTCTCTCCTAATACTAGAACCTGAGGTCAGCCCATGAAGCTGATTGGTGGGAGATTCAGGACAGATAAAGGGAAGGAGTTCTTCACACAGTGCATTGTCAAATTATGGAATGTGCTACCCAAAAAAGTCGTGATGGCCACCAATTTAAATGGCTTTAAAAGGGGGGTTGGATAAATTCCTGGAGGGGAAGGCTATCAATGGCTACTAGTCCTGATGGCTAAGTGCAATCTCCAGTATTAGAGGCAGTAAGATTACATACACCGGATGCTGGGGAACATGGGTGGGAAGGTGCTGTTGCACCTGTGTCCAGCTTGTGGGTCCCTGGTCGACAGCTGGCTGGCCACTGTGTGAACAGATTGCCGGACTAGACGGACCCTCGGTCTGATCTGGCCTCAGGGC
The DNA here is from genome assembly GCA_029215795.1 of Anniella stebbinsi. Taxonomy (NCBI): domain Eukaryota; kingdom Metazoa; phylum Chordata; class Lepidosauria; order Squamata; family Anniellidae; genus Anniella; species Anniella stebbinsi. Next base: position 30,821,145 of record JARDYH010000007.1, read on the forward strand.
TCTTCTCATGTTCTTATGTAAGCCCCTTTGAGTTCCTTGCATGAGGAAAAAAGGCGGGATGTAAATGTAATAAATAAATTCAATATAAATAAAGCCCTTAAGTGTCAGTATCTAAGACTCAGGAAAGGCCTTTCAACCTTTTTGGAATGGGAGGAAAATGCACAAAAGCTGGGAAACCACCAAACGATTGTTGGATAATAATAATAATAATAATAATAATAATAATAATAATAATAATTGTTGTTGTTCCCCGCCTCGATCCGGAGGGAGAGGCGGGTTATAACAATAAATATAAACAATAAATATAAACACAAGCACAAAAATAGATAAAACATTAAAAGAAATAAAAACTAATACATCATTAAAAACATTTAAAAATTCAACTGGGTAGGCCTGCCGGAAAAGAGCAGTCTTCACGGCTCTCTTAAATTCAAGAAGACTGTTAAGTTGGCGAATCTCTTCCGGCAGGCCATTCCACAGTCTGGGAGCTGCAGAAGACAAGGTCCTCTGGGTAACATTTGTCAGCCTGGTTTTGGCCGACTGTAACAAATTCTTCCCAGAGGACCTGAGTGTGTGGGGCGGATTATATGGGAGAAGGCGATACCGCAGATAACCTGGACCCGAACCATGTAGGGCTTTAAAGGGAATAACCAACACTTTCTACTTTGCCCGGAAACTGATTGGCAGCCAATGAAGTGATTTTAAGATTGGTGGTTAGAGGGAAGTGGGTGGGACTAGGGCAGGGGGAGTGGACCTTTGGGAGCTGGATGTGGCCCCTGGGGCCCGAGATCCTCCACCTCTGCACTACACTAACAGTAATTGGACCGTCTCTTGTCAGAACGCCTCAGCTGTGCCCAGTTTGTAGCTCTGTTGAAAGGGTCTTCTGGACATCTGAAGTCATTCTTTACGCCCCATGATTCTTCCTCTGCCTCTTTCTTCAGACAGCGCTCAACATGCTCACGCGGTGCCAGGCGCTGGAGTTCAAGGACGACGGCATCCTATGCGCTGCAGTCCACCCAGGCTGGGTGAAAACGGAACTGGGGACAGACAAGGTACCATACAAGGAAGATTTGCCACCAGAACAAATGTGGTAAACAACTGACAGGACCCATGTGCTAGAGCAGTGGTCTTCAACTGGTGGGTCGCGACCCAAACGTGGGTCACGAGATCAGTCCAGATGAGTTGCGGCACAGCTGTTGCCGATATGTTGGGCATGGAGAAACGTTGGCCACGGGTCCCATGCTGCAGGTGGGGAGTCCAAGGTGGGTCTCGGGGCTGGACCAATTGAAGGCCACTGTACTAGAGCATGGGTGTTGAATGACAGCCCCATGGGCCAAATCAACCCTGCTGGGGTCCCAATCCAGCCCTTGGGGAGTTCCCCTGATAGCCACATCCACTTTCCCCTAACTGCATAGGCGTGCGCACAGGATGTGCCTGGGCACACCCTAATAACTTTTGGGGTCCGCTTTCCTCCCCGCTTTGATCGGTGATGGTGTGAGCGCAGGGCGCACGGCACTTTCCAGAAAATAAAGCAATAGGCGCAGCACAGCAGCACCTCCCCAGCCCATCCCTACCAGCCCGCTGCTCCTGGCTGAGTGACTTTCCTTATAGCAGGCAGGCAGGGCTTGCCAGAGTGCTCGCTGGTGCTGCCTGTGCCTGGCCTGTCTTTAAATCTGGATTCTGAAGACCTCCAGCAAGCCAGCAGGGAGCTGGAGCGCTGCCGCTGCACCTGTTTTATTTTCTGGAAGGAGCCATGTGGCGCGCACGTGTGCACCATCACCAACGCCAGTGAGAGGGAGAAAATTGTCCAGCCAGCGTGTGGTCTGGTGCCCATCCCTGCTGGTGTGGCCGGCAGGGATGGGAGGAGGAGGTGCCTCTGAGCCTGCTTTATTTTCTTGGAAAAGAGCCGCGTGCGTGCGCGCACCATTGAGTTAGGAGCAGTGGGAGGAGGCTGTCCAGCCAGCATGTGGGCCAGTGCCCAGGCTGGCAGGGATGAGGTGTTGGAGGAGGCACCCCTGAGCTTGCTTTATATTTTTGAAAAATCTGTGCATGCGTGCCATCGCTGTTAGGAGTCATAGGCGCACGCAGCTCATTTCATTCAGGTGTGCACCTTAAAAGCCCTGATTGGAGCGGAGGAGGGGAAAGCGCGCTTTCCAGGGCCTCCAGAAAATGTGTAGTTCCCCTGGGATGCTAATGGTGGCTTTCCGGAAGCTTTCCCATCCTTTTTAAAAGCCCTGATTTGAGTGTGGGGGCAGGAAAGTGGAGGTGGCCCTGGGAAATTAGGGTGTGCCAGGGCACACCCTGCACACCCTGTGCGCACGCCTATGATAGGAGCAGTGTGGTGGGGTGGAAATGGAAAATATTAGGGAGGGTCATCTCCAGGGCCTCCGGAAACAGCCCCCCTCTGCCCCTTCCCATTATCCTCTTCTCCCTCACGATGCACACCTGCTCAGCCAGCTACTGGAAGAGCCCTGGAAATGGTCCCGCCTGCCTGCTGCCAGGCAATTTAATTCTCCATGGCACAGCCCTGCGAGGCTGATTGCACCATATCTGAATTTGCTCCAAGGTAGGAGATAATATTCAATAAACATTTACCTTTTAAAAAATAAATAAATAAAGTTCCCTGGGGAACTCCCTAATGAAATGTGCTGCGCATGCCTGTGCCTAACTGCCAGTCGTTGAAGGTGTTCTCCAAAGGCTTCGTTCCTAGCAGTAAGAGCTTTAAGCTGAACTACGTTGGTATTTTTGGTATTTCGTCCTGCCCCCTTCTTGCCTTTGGTTCCACTCATCACTACGTTGCAGCCCCCAAGAGCTCCAAAATTTGGCATTTGGGCTGAAAGTCGTTCAACACCCCTGTGTTAGAGACTTGAAACCAGAGCTTTGGCAGCATCGTTTGAATCCAGCATGCAAAATCCAGCCTTCTCCACCTAAGTGGCCAGAAAGGAGCAGAGGAGGCCCTCTCCCATCGGCGTAGGAGCCATATGCTTGCATCTTTCATATTTCCTCCATATGGGCCACCCACTCTCCCGCCACTGTAAAATTTACAGTTGACTCCTGGGCAAGGCGAGGAGCTTCTGCACAGAGGGATCTGAGCACCACCAATCAAAAGACAAGGTGCCCGTATTCCGTCTTCTCCTCCTTAATGGATCTTTTGTGGGAAGAAAAAGAAATGGTGGGAAGACACAGGAAGACGACAAAAAGAAGATGGCATCTGGACCCCCTGTACAATTCCGTGAATGAGGCAGAGGGAGAGCAAGAGGAAGGCTTCGCCTGGAACTACCCCAAATACCAGTTTGCTTAGACGTGGGATCTACTTATCCGGTCTTTTAGAAGGCTGGATCCTAGGAATCTTTTCTAGCCTTTGCTCCCAGCTCTTAAAACAGCCTTCCCCAACCTGGGGCCTTCCAAATGTGTTGGACTACAACACAGCTGTGGGATCCTGGGAGTTGTAGTCCAAGACATCCGGAAGGCACCAGGTTGGGGAAGGCTGTTTTATAACAACTATTATCAAGTTCATTTTTTTTTTGCCACTTTCCCATACTTGTGCTCAAAGTGGCTCAGAAACAATAAAGGGAGCATCAGGGCTGTCTATCCACCCTATTTACCCTGAGGTGGCTGCGCAGTGGTGCTGCATTGGTTATATGACGCAGCCGCCAACTTGCAGCCACCATGGGGCTTTTTCTTGAAACTGCATGCTTAAAAAGTTGCAGACTTACTGCGACTTTTTCCTTTGCTCCGAGGTCACTGCCATATTTCCTCTGTCTGTCACTGGCGACCTCGATTCGGGTTGATGACGGGGGCAGATCGGGGCCCACGGTAGGTTTCTTGGAGCGTGGGAAGGGCGGGCAGAGGGCTTGATGAGCCGAATGGCTGCCAGAAAGCCCACGCTCCCTCCTGCCGTGGAGATTAACCATTTCCACCTTGCAGCTGCGATGCCGCAGGGTTTTGTAGGAACGGGCAGCCAAAGCAGCACCATAAATATACTCCCATCAACATCTAGGTCAGAGGTGGGCAACTGCTGCTGAATTTGCTACTGCTGTAGCAGCAGCAGCAGCAAAACATACAAACAAACACCCCCCCCCCCCCGCGATATTGCTTTATATTATAGGTGCTTCAACCCTTCAGTGCTGCTCAGTGTTTGCCAATAGCTGCTACCTCCCTGCATTTCACACACTCAGATTTTCTGTCCTCGTGGCAGATCTATTTTTTCCCCCTATTAAACAACAACAAAAATGTGTTCTCCTAATGCAGGCGGAGCTGACAGTGGAAGACAGCGTGTCTGGGATCCTCAAGGTACTTTCCAGCCTCTCCGAAGAGCAAAGCGGCCGAGTGGTGGATTGGGAGGGCAAACCTGTGCCTTGGTGAAGGAGCCAGGAGGAGTCACAAGGGGGGAACCAGCTAGCAGCTAAGGCGAGCTTCCCTGGGGGAGCCTGGCAAATACACCTGGTATTGCCTGAAAGAACAGCTGTTGCGTCTTTCTTGGCAGGCAAGAGCAGCCGGAGGCAAAATCTGCCCTGGGCGACCAGTGGAGAGCTCGGGGATACACCCAATTGGTGTAGAGTAGTCCCAGTCCAGGTGGGAAAAGGAAGGGCTGAAACTACACTGGGTGCACCTAGCTGTGATCCTTACCTCTCAGGTCCGGCATCAACAGGAGGCCTAATCAGGCACCTGTTGAGCACCCACACCCCAGCAGGGGCCCATTGGCAGGAAACCCCTGGAATTGCTCCTCCTTTTCATCGTTGCAACCTGCTTCTTGATCTGCCTCTCGCTCCGGTCCAGGCAACAGCGGTGACGAGGAGGAGCAGATGCCACAGCCTTGTGCACTCCAGGAAACCAGTCATTTGGACTTCATAGCCTGAACTGGTCTTCCATCTCTTCTCACCAGCCATAAATACAGAAGTGGGGAAGCAAGATGAAGAGACCCACTGCACAGCTGAACTGCAGTGATGATAAACACGGAGAGGGGCCGTAATGGCAGAGGCCGTAATGGCAGAGGCCGTAATGGCAGAGGCCGTAATGGCAGAGGCCCTGCTTCGCACACGAAAGGCCCCTGCGTTCAATCCCCATCATCATCCCCGGGTTGAGCTGGGAGGGACTCTTGTCTGAACCCCAAGAAAGCCACTGCCAGTCAATGCAAACAACGGTGGGCTAGAGCAGGGGTGCAGAACATTAGGCCCAGGGGCCAAATCCAGCCCACTTGGGGTCCCAATCTGGCCCGCCTCCTTCCCTTGGTCCCGCCGACTGATTTTTTTCAGTGCTTTCCTGGCTTTTGTGCAGCCTTTTCCCCATTTTAAAAGGTTGAAATCCCTCTCCTAAGGCTTAGGTAGCAGCAGGAAATTTAAGCTAAATTATGCTGGCCACTTCTGCCTTCATAAAATCAGAGTTGGAAGGGGCCTCTAAGGCCATCGAGTCCAACCCCCTGCTCAATGCAGGAATCCACCTTGAAGCATCTCTGACAGATGGTTGTCCAGCTGCCTCTTGAAAGCCTCTAATGGGGGAGAGCCCACCACCTCCCTAGGTCATGGGTTCCATGTCATACTGCTCTAACAGTCAGGAAGTTTTTCCTGATATCCAGCCGGAATCTGGCTTCCTATAACTTGAGCCCATTATTCCGCGTCCTGCGCTCTGGGATGATTGAGAAGAGATCCTGGCCCTCCTGTGTGTGACAACCTTTCAAATATTTGAAGAGTGCTATCATGGCTCCCCTCAATCTTCTCTTCTCCAGGCTAAACATGCCCAGTTCTTTCAATCTCTCCTCATAGGGCTTTGTTTCCAGACCCCTGATCATCCTCGTTGCCCTCCTCTGAACACGCTCCAGCTTGTCTGCATCCTTCTTGAAGTATGGTGCCCAGAACTGGACACCCACTGCTGGAATGTGGCCCCCAAGAGCTTGTCCAAAATGACATTTGGCCCATGGCCTCAAAGAGGTTCTGCTCCCCTGAGGAACCAGTAGCTCAGGATGTCCGTATGTGCTGAAACAAAGGCTTCCAGTCCTTGTAATAAGCCACTTGCGATTGCTTGTTACCCCTAGAATAAGTGTGAGTCAGTATAGACTCTTGGAAACAGCCACGTACAGGACATATTTCCATAGGAACTGAACCCATTATAATCTTTGGAAAGACCACCTGAGAGACGCTGAACCCCCTCCAATAGGGCAATTAGCGATCCAGAGAGACCCAATTCCCCAGCGCCTGTTGACAGCCATGAACACGTTCTCCCACTACAAAAGACAAACACCCCTCGTTCACAAAGATCAGCATGGATTTTATTAGCGAAAATACCAATGCAAGAGTCAGTAGAAAAATAAAAACAGATTAGCAGCAGAGTCCCGTTGCCCCTTGCATACAAAGTTTTCTTCGCGTTTGCCGCAGCAGGCAGTGGAATACAAAGGTTGAACCATGGCCTGAGCCGCAGCCCCGGTGCCATCACTCCGCCTCATGCGAGAAGCTGGGCTCATTTTCACAGTTCCTGGGTGGAGGCCGTTGCCGAGAACAGTTCTTTCAACTGCCACCTTTAACTAAATCTCACACCTCGGTGGAAGTTATAAAAACAGTAAACCGCCCCTTTGCATTCATAGGAGCCGTCTTCTTCTGCAAGCACCAACTTTTGGTAAATATTTTGGTAACAGGATATCCTATCCTGCTGTTTCGTTGGGACGGGTGAAAGGGGGATTCTCAACGCTTCCTCCAGGTTTACTAAGGCCCCTGTTTCCCTCTCATGGAGTTACAAACCTAACCGTTCTCACAGACAAGCTGCTTGGCTAGTCCCATTGCTCAGGGGTGGGGTGGGCTTGTGGCCCCTCAAGATAGCTTGGCTTGCAATTGCCTAGCCAGTGTAGCTAATGGCGTGGGATGGAGGCCAAGTCATCTGGAGGGCCGTAAGTTGCCCACCCCTGCCTTAAGCTGATGGGGAATTTCCCTTTACGTCCACTCTGGCTGTGGTCGAAACGGGGAGGGGAAAACAACAGATTTGATCGTGGGGGGGGGGGGAAGGGAAGGAAAACTATCCCTCCCCCCCATTACTGGCTCAACAAGGAGTTCAAAACATCAAGCAATACCAAAAATCAAAGAACAGAAGGTCAAAGAAAAAGGCTAAAATACTGCAACAACATTTTCTCAATCTGAGGAAGGTAAAAGTGACAAATTACAGCTATAAAGTGTCCCGCCGACACGAAGGCATGAGAAGTCACAGCCAAGCAGTTGGAAATATGATGATGGAAATATGATGATGGAAATGGGAGTATCCAACCGATTCATCCTGATTGTCATGTGTAAAAAGACAGCCTCTTCCTAATTGCTTCTCCGCTGCCACATTTTCAGCCATTCACAATGTTTGGGGGCGTTTACTGTTTGGGGATGGTTGTACAAAAAGAGACATTTTGCTAAGAGGGAGTTGGGTTTGATCTTCTAGAAGCCTTTCAGAGCACAACACACAGAGCCAGTTTAAATATTTAGGGAAGCTTCACCTCAGAATACACGTGTGTGAGGGGGGGGGGTGTTGTTGTTTCAAAGCACCCAAACAAAACCTCCCTGTGTGGCAGTTTCAATCTGGGGCTGGACTGGAGATGCCCCATGCCTAGGATTTAGAAGCGGAGATATTTTAACACAAACCATTCCCAGTTTTGTATTCGGAGGGTGGAATCCAACGTAGGACACGTGGACTCTCCCCTCACCCCCTGCATCCCCCCAAATCTGCTTCAGACGGTACCCCAACCCTCCAGAGCAGACTTTGAGGACACACAGCAGGCTGCGGGGGCAGCGGAGGATAAATCGCCTCCTCCCAGTTCCATTAATGATAGCAATGGTGTTGGCAAGGGAGTCCGCCTTGGGGCTCCACAGTCCCATGAGAGATTTACGCCATGTCCCCCCCTGCCCCGCCCCAAAAAACATTTGAACTGACTCCATCATGGCCTCAAGAGAGAGCATCCCAGGAGTCCTCTTCCTCTGGCAGACTGGCGAACTCCTGGAAACGTCCAGAGGCAGCGTTTCTAACTTCCCAAAGAGCAGGTCGTGAATCTGCCCAGGGTGGCACTTGAGGAGGGGCGACAGAGGCTAACAAGGGTTGCAAGACCGGTCCCCGGAGGAGGGGCGAGTTGCCCAGGCACTTGTAGGGTTTCCAAAAGCCCCCAGTGGAGAGCTCTGTCGGCAGAACAATTCGTGCTTCTGTACAGGCGCATCATTAAAAATACAGGCCTAATATAGCTATATGCACAGATTTGACAACAAACAAGATTTAAGACAACAGATGATCACGACACCCCTCACACAAGACAAGCGTTCGATATATTTCACAGGGAATTTGCACGATTGAACACGAATGGGCCGTATTTACGAGGGAGCATCCGCCGTTTATGGCGTTTCCGGTATTTTGCCCAACTACCATTTTTCTTGCAGACAAAGGGCACAGTGACCACCAGCAAGCTTCAGTGGAATGGCACTTCAAATCCATCCCAAGTAGATGAGGTAGCAATGGAGATCTGTCCTTTTCGCTCGGCCTTTGCTGCAGCCCAAACACAGCACTAAGTAAAATCCGAAACGTTTCTTGCATTCTCCGACGTGATTCTCTTTTACAGCTTCCGATTCACATTCTTCCTTACAGGAGGGGTTTAAGTTCATTAAAGTGCATCTCCCTTGCAGGAATTCGACTCAACGTTGACGACTCTTCCGTGGAGCCATCCTAAGATGGAACCCATCAAGGATATTTTCAGGGAATGTAATACAGCCTCAGGATCACATTTGTTCTTGCAATTCAAACTCCCCCCAACCCATCAAAATAATAATAATAATAATAATAATAATAATAATAATAATAGAAAAGAATAGAAGAACATCCAGCTTGGCACTTCAGGTTACAAAAATCTTACAAAATAGAAACACAGAACTGGCTTCAATTTCAGCCAGAGAGACTGATCGCTTGTTCAACAGCAAAAGGGGATGTGGATGCTTCCAGGCCAAGTGGCCAAGTGTTCCAGAGATATTTAAACATTCCCTCTCCATCCACCTTTCTCTCACACATATTTGCACGCGCCTCACTTGTATTGTTTGACCGTAAGAGAATCCAGCTAGTCCGTTTCACGTGCAGGTGGAGAGCCACCATGACTGAGCTAGCACAGCCTTCCCCAACCTGGTGCCTTCCAGATAGCTTGGATGACAACTCCCAGCATCCCCAGCCAGTTGGGGAAGGCAGAGCTAGAATGATATGGATGTGGAACAAGGGCTTTCTTGGGTATCTTTGGCTTTCCGTTCGCCCACTCCGACCACTCCAGACTGCCGGAGATGACTGATGGGAGAAAATCTGTTTTGATCCACTGGGAAGTTTTCTCGATCAGAGCCCCGACTCACTTTCCTTTCGGTAGGGCTTCCACAGCAGATCTCCCCGGCAGATCACGCCCCTTGACCCCCAGAATCCTGCACGATGCCGCTCTGTCTTCCCGAGGCAAGGCTAAAGAGTGGCTAAAACCCGTAAGTAGGAAATGATCACCACGCAGAAGGTCTGTCCCACTCCCAATGTCAGGGCCTCAAAGGGGATCATCTCCTTCCCAGCAGCTCTGTAGACCCCAGCTATTGCAGCACCTGGGCAGGAGGGAGGAAAAGTTATCTCTGCATGCCGGTTGCTGATCTCTCATTGTCTCACATGGCAACAACAAAGCGGAAGATCTACTTCCATTGACTTTTCTGGCAGCTTAGAACAGTGGTCACGAACGTAAAACCAACATGCTGGATCAAACCACTTGAGCATTTTTTACTTTTACGTTTTTCAAATTCTGCTCCTGCTCCAAGGGTCTCAGCACAGCCTATGTAGTCCCTGCCCCCTGCTCCCTTTTTGTCCTCCCAATGACCCTTAGAGGTGGGTTAGGCTGAGAAAGGGAGAGAAAAGGGGTGTGTGTAATGGGCTCAAAGACACCCCGTGACTTTCATGACCAATAGCTGCACACAAAGTTGGTCTGTAACTTAAGAACATCAGAAGAGCCCTGATGCTTAAGGGCTTTATTTATATTGAATTTATTTATTACATTTACATCCCGCCTTTTTTCCTCATGCAAGGAACTCAAAGGGGTTTACATAAGAACATGAGAAGAGCCCTGAGGCCAGATCAGACCGAGGGTCCGTCTAGTCCAGCACTCTGTTCACACAATGGCCAACCAGCTGTCGACCAGGGACCCACAAGCAATAGCACCCTCCCGCCCATGTTCCCCACCAACTGGTGTGTCTAGGCTTACTGAAGTTCCATCCATTTCAATGGGACTACTCTAGTAGGACTAGCATTGGATGCAACCGGGGCTGGGTAGGAGAGAGATTTTAACATGGATCATCCTGGTCCCACAAGTAACGACTACCCCACACTGGCAAGTACAAATCCCAAAAGAGACCTCCGAAAGCAGGGCGCGGTGCTGTAGCGATCGGTGGTTGTCAACCCTCAGCCCAGGGTTGCTGAGACAGAGATCCTCACCGAGCTTGGAGGCGGCACTTTTGGTGCTCAGAGATTGGAAGCCGGCACTCGGCAGGAAAACGAGGATCGACAACCCAGCCATGTGCGAAGTGAAGGTAGAGGGGCTTGTTTGCACAAGGGGGAGTGACAGACGGGAGGGGAGCACTTAAGCCTGTGTCTTGCTTATTGCTTCCACCCCACATGACAGGCATCTGGGATCACAGCAAGGCTGAGCGAAAAGTATCCCGGGGGTGGGTTTGTAGAAGACAAGCAACCTTTGGGGGACAGATCAAGCACACCAACCTACCCACCCACCCCTGGCCTGCCATTTCTCAGCTGTAAACACTCTCCCATCTATACCTGACACCCCAGAGGCAAACACAGGATGGAGGATCCCGCGTTGCTTGCCAGACATCCATTTGCGCCCACAAGGAGCCGGCCTGTTGCTTTGACCATTGCTGGGCGTGCAAGGAAGGAGCTTGTCCCGGCAGGGAAAGGTTTCGAACAGCCAACCTACTTGTGAGAATCCCAGCGGCTATCGGCCCCACGATGCCCATCAGCAGGATGCTCACCGACATGAACCGGGCATATCTGTGCCGCCGGAGGGTGAAGAGCGCCAGCAGTCCGGCGGGGATGTGGAAAAAAAGGGAGGACACCACTGCCCACAGGAAGACGCCATACCACATTTCTGTTAGGAGAGAGAGAGAGAAAGGAGGGAGAAGAGGCTGAGAAACAGGGTCCCAGGGGGCTGATCCAGGGGAGCTACCCAAGGCGCTGGGGCCATTTGGGGGGTGTGTGTGTAGGGCTCAGCGCCTTGGATAGCTCCTTTATTCTTCTGGGTGGTTGCAACTAAAACCCAGAATGGAATCCCCTCCACTGAAACTGGAGCCAGCAGCCACCCCTGGACCTCCAGCCATGATCAAGCTCCCCCTGCACTTGGGCCTGTTCAAGGCCAGAGCACGTCTGGAGTGTATTACAAGCAACGGAGATTAGATGTGTGGCCCGAAAACTGCCTTACGGAAAAATGCTACTTCTATCCCAAATGTTGACAACAGCCGCCCCTCCCTTCCAGGTCACAAAACTGCAGGATGGTCAAACCAGCGCTGTAGCCAAAACAGCGATGCCGGCCACTCTGAGGTCGCTGTGAGGGGGTGGGAGAGAAGGTTTTAGCTTTCTCCCCCTTCCAGAAACCCCGATGGACAGAGGAGGGTTGTTTGGCAATAGGGCGACATGTGCCCTGCGTGTTGCGCACCCCCCCTCCCCAATTTAACGTCTAGCAATCATGACCACATAGTTTGGGGAATGGGAGTTGACCTGTGAAAATCCTCCCTTCCACGAGTTGGTATTAATCCTAGGAGGGAGGTTTCCATTGGCACGAATGCAAGCTTCCCTACTAAGATAGTACCACTTGGGGGGGGGGGGGGGAGAGTAGATTTTCAATGGGGCCACAATGTGGGAGCTAAGAATTAAATGCTCTTTCCTGAGTACTGCAGTTATCTAGGGGAAACAAAAAAAAAACCCTAGACATACTAAATGCAGCCATGCTCTTACCACTGCACTTAATTTGGCCAAAAGTCATCCAAAAAACAATAATTAAAATTGCAAGGCTACCGTACTTTATTTTAGGACCGAGCAGCTGTAAGAAACATGTGCCAGAATTCTGTTTTGTCTTTCCCAGCACCATTCTGCATTCCTCTCCTTTGCCATTTCCTGTGCCTAGGACTCTGTTCTTGGAAAACACCGACACACATGGATCCTTTGCTGTTCCCAAGCCTTTAAAACTCCAGGTGTCTCGAAGAACCGGCTCCCCCAGAAAACTACTTGCCAATTCGCCTGGCCAGCTATCCCGCTTGGGGCAAGGCTTGGGGTTCAACCAAGACCCCTCGGGAGATAAGTTGCTGACCCAGGGCTCAGCTGTAGACCTGGTTTTCAAGATCAAAGCTCAGCCCTGGAACAGCAGCATGGAAAGGCAGAATATAAATGTTTTAAACAAAATGCCTCCGACCATCTACAGAATGCCTTCCTTTCACCACCGAGTAATCACAAGCAATCCCACGTCTCTATAACATTTTAAACTTAATTAATTCATTTATAAAAACTTTTGTATCCTGCCCTATCCTGGACCTCAGGGCAGCGTACAGATAAAATTAGAACAATGTAAACATAAATGAATTACACAGCTAAAAACGTATTAAACCATTAACAAATTAAAACCGGTAGATTAAAAAAAAAAAGCAATAAAATTTGTGCAGAATGCTGTGGCAACGTTGGTTGTTTGGTGACTGGTCTGGAAAGCATTTGTAGAATTTGGGAAGGGTGGGCTGCAAAAAGCGAGGGACTACAGGTACCTCTAGATGGACACTTTCCGTCGATATGGCTTCGCACTGGCGGCAGTTGGGTTACATGAGGCTGGCGCCAGTGCGAAGTCATCTAGGGGCAAAGGGGCTTTGCTCTGCACTAAAAAAGTCAGGCATTTACCCAGGGAAGGGGGTGGCACAGCCCATTAAAAAAACACAACCCCCCCCACTTACTTTAGAGTAGGGGAGCCGATGCTCCCTGCCGCCTCTCCAGCTGCCGCTGGGCAGCTGCACACGCAGCGGCGTCAGGATAAGCCACTGTGGTGCTCTCTGGTGTAGATCACCAGAAGGAGCGTCACTGCGCGGCGCTCCCGGCACCGTGAAGAGGCGGCCTACTGCACCTTCGACCAACTAATAAAGAAGGCTATTTGGCCTTTACTAGGGCCAGTGCTAAAAACGGCCCATTCAGGAAGTCTTATTTCATGCAAGTCATCGTCCCTATTGAGGTAGCCTTGTTTTCTGCAACGTTATTGAGCTTGTGAGGTCTATAGGAAGAGCCGAGGAGGAGGAAGAAGGCCCTCCTCATCTGGTCCAAGCAGAGACACGAAGGGGGGCCTGTGGTGGTTGTATTAAACGAGATTAGGCAGAACCGTCAAAGTTGACCTCAAACAGACCAGCACTGACAGATACGGTTGCTTTGCAACTCTCACGGACTGTGTCCACGTGTAAACCCGTTGGTGCCACTGCACTTGTATTTCTGTTCTACACGTGTAAACCCGTTGGTGCCACTGCACTTGCGTTTCTGTCGTAACTCCCCCCTGGCCCAGCGCTCTGTGGTGGGAAGAATCTCGCACCAGGACTGTTTATGTTGCTGTCGCGATTGGGGGACCTTCCCCTTTTCGTTTGGACTACAACTCCCAGCATCCCCACAAGGCTGCTGCCCTTAGCCCATGCGGCTCAGGGGACCGGCCTCCGCTTTCTTTCCTTCCTCGTGCCAGCGTCCCTCTCGCAAGTGGGACCTGGCGGGAGGTGACGCGAGCATGTGCAGAGCGCAGAACCCACCCCCCCTCACCGGTGCTCTACCTGGGAAGTGGCAGAGTGCGGTGGGGCAGGCGGCGCCGGTGATGTTGCCCGAGCGCGGCACCAGGCGCAGGCTCAGGATCTGCTGCAGGAGCCCGCCCGCGTCCGACGGAGCCGAACCGCCGCCGCTACCGCTGCCTTCTGCCATGCCGTCGCCATCCACATCCCCGTCGCCAGCGCCGTAGAGCGGGAGCAGGGCCAGAGCGGCGCCCGGCCGGAACTTCCGGTAAACCTAGGAAAGCCTTCTCTATGGGAGTTCCTGGACTTCGCCGGCGCCGCTCTAGGCTTCCGCATCTCTATGCTGAAATTCCTCTTTCCTTTGTTACCGTAGGAAGTGGGAAATCTGGTTAACGCACATATGGTCTGTGTGTGTATCTATATATATAGATGTATATGACAATTTATATCCATATATAAATACAGAGATAGATAGATAGATGTATATGACAATTGTATTCATATATATATATATATATATATATAATTTGTATACAATTTAAACAAAATGTTTGTATTTTTAAAATACAAAATACAACTTAATTAAACCATTAAGCACAATTTATTAGAAACCTGCCCCCTATAAGAGGGGCAGCCGAGTGAGTCTGTTGCCTCAAAAACCAGAAAGTGTTCTATGGAACCACCAGAATCTTTCTTGTTAATAGCACTTGGTTTTTGTAAACCGCTCAGAGAGCTTCGGCTATGGGGCGGTATATAAATGCAAATAATAATAATAATAATAATAATGTTTAAGCAATTCTATCCACGTTTACCTGGGAATAATCCCAGTGAATTCAGCGGGGCTTCCTTCTGAGTAGACATGTGAAGGGCTGGTGCCTGTTGTTTTCCCTCCTTCCCTCCTCTGTACTCCCTCCCCCCTTTTGTGTTGGTGATTTTAGACAGAATAAGACAAAGGGAGGGGGGGGGGAACCCTCAAGCCAGAACAAAAGGACCACAAGATATGATACAGTCAACTGCAAAGCTAACCATGCTTATGTGGATCAGAGCGTAACTGTAGAGTTCATCAGAATTGTTCCCAGGTTTACACGCCCATCACTGCTGTCACAGAATGCGGACATTTAACAACGATGAAAGTGGCCATACGTGGTGAACAAATGCAATACAATTGTCTTTTCAACCGAATTTTGACAATCATTAAAACGGTCATACTTTGTAAATAAGGTCAATGCAATTGTCTTTTCCACTACAACTCCCATCACCCCAGCAAGCCACTTGGGAAAGGCTGGTCTGGCAAATACAGAGTTAAGCCACGATTGTAGTCCCACATATCTGGAGGAGGGCATCAGATTTATCGTATTTCATTATTTTGGCATTTGTATACCGCTGAATAGAATAAAATTTCTCAGTGGTTCATAAGGTTGGGGAAGGCTATTTTGGACTGCAAGCTTCCGAGATAGTCTGGATTATTCTCTCAGTCTTTGTATAGAGTTTAGTAAATGTTTGGTGCTTTGTTATTCATTACTACTCCATTCTGAATATTCTTATATTATAAAAGCTGTTAAAGTCTCAGATTATCATTGATTTATGGCGACACCATTTTCTTATCTCTATGGGTGGCGACCTCGTTTAGTTTAATCCCGGAAGTGGAAGCAGAGGCTTTCCCCTCACAAAAGAAAAAAAAAAAAAGACTACGGTGGGAGGAGACGAGGGGGGGGCGAAACGGAAGTGTCACGTGACTCAGGAAAGGCTGTATGACGTTGTCCTCCTTCCGCCCCAACCTTCGTTTTCTATTATTCAGGACCGAGAGGGTGTGAGCCTGGATTTGCCGCCCCTTCGCAGACTACAACTCCCGTCATGCCTTGCGACACCGCCCCTGCCCACTACGCATGCCAGGAAATATCGTGAGTCTTTACATCGTAGAGATAGGATAATATTTCAAGGTAACGTCCACTTCCGGTAGCCAATTGAACGCCACCACATGCGGGGCAGGAACCACACGCAACGTGTGTACGTGGGTTGCGTGTCTCTCTCCCCCTCCCTCCGACGTCTGCGCTATGTCTTTGCACCGGTGGCTCCACACGTTCACAGGGCGACGGACGCTCTTTCGTCTGAATTCGCGACTCCCCTCATGGTAAACCGGCTTTTTCCATGAGGGGGCCCCGACTCGTGGCCCTCCGTACCTTTTGGCCTACAACTCCCATCAGCCCTCATCGCTGACTATGTTGGCTAGGGCTGATGGGAGTTGTAGGCCAGAGCATCTAGAGAGAGAGGGCAGCGCCCCACGCGGCAGCCTAACCCCTATTGGCCTTTCCGGCCTCAGGCAGCGCTGTTTCCCCCACGCCGCGCTCCTCACGCGCCGCAAGACCGAGGCGACGCCATTCCGACCCTCCTCTCGACGTGTGCTGGGCTTAACTCCCCTGTGGCTGGCTGGGGGATGCTGGGAACTGCAGTCCAACACATCTGGAGGGCACTAGATTGGAGGAAGGCTGGAGCGGTGGAAAATCCAGCTCAAGAAATAAATAAACGACCATTTATATCCTCCGCGATCCTGTATGGTTACATAATCGATTAAAATTAAAAATGTATTTGAAGCATGCAGCCATTTAAAAACAACAACAATGCATAGCTAAAACAATCCGGCCGGGGGATGCTGGGAACTGCAGTCCAACACATCTGGATGGGTTCTATTACTATATCTCTACAGCTATTTCTTTTCTCTATGGTGAAGCTTACGGGGCGCTCTGGCCGTGTCGACCGGATGTTCTCTATCGTCGGGGAAAGCACTTCCGGCTCCCTGCTGCGGGAGGGGCGTTTGTGCGCGTTCAGAGCCATGTCGGACTCTGAGGATTATTCGTCGTCGGAGGAGGATGAAGACTACCTGCCTTCAGGTGGGCGCCGCCGCCGCCGCCTCCTTCCGGGCGAGGGTGGTCGGGGCCTCTGAGAGGGGAGGGCTCCGGGCCTGCCTAGGCTGAGCTCGCTCCTGCTCCTCGCAGAGTGGCTCTTACATCCGGGCTACACGCTGAGCTCGTCACGTGATAGCAGCCTGGCTCTGCCCCTTGAGAGCCCTGAGGCTGACTTGCCCACATGGACCAGAAGGGGGTGGGGGGAGGAACATATGGAAATGCTCCCCTCCTGCGAAAATAAAACTCCCTGCAAGTAGAAGTGTAGTACCACAGGGAAAGATTCGGGCTGGGATGTGCTAGTTCTCTGCTTGCAGGGAGTTCCACCTCTAAAGAGCATTTAAAAACTGCTAGTTTTATGCTGCCTTTATGCAAATATATGGTGCGACCACACTTAGAATACTGTGTACAGTTCTAGTCACCACACCTAAAAATAGATACTGTCGAGTTGGGAAAAGTGTAGAAAGGGGCAACTAAAATTATCCAGGGGCAAGAGCATCTCCCCTATGAAGGAAGGTTACAACAGCTGGGATTGTTTAGCTTGGAAAAAAAGGAGGTTGAGGGGAGACCTGATAGAGGTGTACAAAATTATGCCTGGTGTGGAGAATGTGGGCAGGGAGACATTTTTCTCCCTTTTTCATAATACTAGAACCCAATGGAGCATCCCATGAAGCTGATTGGTGGGAGATTCAGGACAAATAAAAGGAAGAACTTCTTCACATAGTGAATTCCGTAGTTTAACTTTGTGTTATCTCAAGATGTATTGATGGCCACCAATTTGGATGGCTTTAAAAGGAGGTTGGATAAATTCCTGGAGGAGAAGGCTGATGGCTATGTGCTACCTCCAGTATCCAAGGCAGTTGCTGGGGAACATGGGCAGGAGGATGCTGTTGCACCCGTCTCCTGCTTGTGGGTTCCCAGTCAACAGCTTGTTGGCTGTTGTGTGAACAGAGTGCGGATTAGATGGACCCTTGGTGTGATCCAACAGGGCTCTTCTTATGTTCTCCTACCTGCAGTCTGAACTGCTGCAGAGGTGTACTTTCATTTTTAATTTAGAAAACGGTTTATAGGATTGAGCTGCATGTCTGTTCAGTTTATCTTTTAACAGAATGGTAATACAGTGGGATATGAATACTGGCTTGCTTTTGAGGATAGCACAAAGGGACGGGAGGTGTCACCAGAAAGAGTGATAGACTTGGATATCACCAGAAAGAGTAACTCGTAAGCCAAATTCTTGCCCAATAGCAATACCATCCTACTACAGGCCTGCTCCACCCCTAGAAAACATGCAATCTAAGTCCCAGTGTTCCCTAAAAACAAGATGACCTTTTTGGTAACTGAAGCTACGTTGATACAGGTGAAGACTACAGTGAAGATGATGTAAGCGAATTGGTAAAGGAGGATGAGGTGGAGGAAGAGAAGCCCATGGAAAAATACAAGAAGAATTCCAAGGAGATCGCATGTCGGTAGGCAATAGCTTCATTGTGTGTAAGTGGAAGTACGTGAGTGGATGATCAGTAATATTGCGATGAAGTGGCTGATGTCAAGAATTGTGCTTTTGGACAGATCCTTAGAAAGTGATGGCAGTGGGAGAGTAGATTCCTAATGAGTTTTGGAACTGCATAGGTTTGCTTCTGGTTATGTTTGAGACGCTGACCATTGTCATGATTGGGACTAGTATGAGCAAAGTACTGGAGCCTTGGCTAAGTGTCTCAGTCCTTGATTTCGTTGATTGAATATTAATGAAATTGTCAATCCCCCTCACCTACCAACCTTTCAGCCTAACTCAGCTTTCAGCATTGCAGCCACTGAGCAATTGAAAGGTCGTTGCTCCAGCAGTATAACATGGGCAGTGGCAATAATTCATTTCCTGACGCGTGTGTGGTTTTGGTGGTATCCGTCCTTAGGAAAAGGAACAAAGGAGACGGCCTCTTCTTAAAACAAGGTGGAGGAAACTCACCAAAAGATGACGAGAGTGATAGTGAGGATGGCGAGTCCGGAGAAAGCCATAACACACCCCTAAAAGAAAATGAGAAAAGGGAGAAAGAGGAGGCACTGTGGGCCAGCTTCCTCAGTGATGTGGGCCAGAAACCCAAAGCAGCACCTACAGGTCAGACGTCCTGCACGCAGAAAGAAAAGGTAAGAGAAACATGTCTAATTTGGGCACTGATGTTTGGAAAATGCACAAAAAGGGCAGTCTCTTGTTCTTTATCATTAATGTCTATCCCAACTAGTGTCTGCAAGATGTTTGGGCTTCAGCTGAGCTCTATTCAAAGACTTCCTAGAGCTGACCCATGTGCTGCTGATGCTTCCTGAATACCTTGGCTTGCTGTTATAAGCAGCAGCTTGGCTGCTTTTTCCGTCTTCTGGCACATCTGCTTGGGAAGGAGGCCTTTCCGCCCCAGATGTTGATATTTTCAGGCAACAGCAATTATAGAGAGAAGGGATGGAGGGTGAAAAGTTCAGCGAGAGAAAGAAAGAGATGAAGCTGGGTCTGGAAGAGAATGGAGGTTGGGTCTGTAATTTCTCATCATGTTTTGTTTAGCCAGCTGAAGAGAAGAACTCTTGCAAGCCTCAGGAGGTAACAAAAGAACTCGAGAAGAACAAAGTTGCTATCACCCAAGTGTTTGACTTTGCTGGTGAAGAGGTGAGGTGAGTTTGGCTTGTTGCATCTACAGCAATGAGGAACTATGAGGAGCCATTCATCTTGTCCTTCTGAGCAATTGCTGTTCCCCTAAAATTGTGTCTGAAAAGTATTTTATTTCCTCCCCCCCCCTTACTTTGTTTATTGAACTATTAATACCCTGTGTTTGTTCTGGGACCAGGAAGTGGCTCAAAAATGAACTCTGCCTTTTCAGCAGAGCTCTGCAGGACAAAAATAGGATTTTGGTTCTGTTTGGCCCTTGTAGCTTTAAAATTCCCACTTCTTAATTTGGACTCCTCACCCCCTTCGTTCACATAAAAGTGGTCTGGTCCCTGTTTTAGCCACTGAAAAACCTATCAAGAATCCTTTAAGGGTTTCTCCCCCTTCCCATCAAAACAGACTTGCTGTTCCTGGTAGTGAGAGCAGTTAATTTGGTGCGAGCCCCTGCACTGATGTGAATTCAGAGAGCAAAGCTGTTATACCGACTGTTCCTCTTGCTTAGGACTTATTCTCTTAGATCCCAGAATGTAGCTAAGGAGCACAGGGAAATGCTGAGAGGCAGGAGGCAAATGGCTATGGCTGCTGTTACAGGTGGCTGGTCTGACGTGCAACTTTATGGAGATTGCATTACCCCTCACCCTTTCCTCAAGCCTGATTGGGAGAAGCCAAAGTCCTTGTGTCTCAGTGCACAAAAGGTGTCAGATCAGAAAATTATTATTATTATTATTAATTACACTTATATACCGCCCCATAGCCGAAGTCCTACTGAATCAAACGAAGGGCTCGTTTAATCCAGTATCCAGCTTTCTAGAGCAGAAGCAGGACTTAAAAGGTTCTCCTCTGATGTTTCTCCCCAGAATCTGGTATTTGGAGGCAGTGATGTGAATGTGGTGGTTACAGGAGAGAGAGAGAGAGGCTCAGCGATGAGCACAGGCTTTGGCTGGCCACCAAGAACAGCCAAAGCATGTGGACCCTGGGGGGTGAGTGACTAGATAAAGAAAACGTGTTGTGGGGGGTACAGTAAATAGCTCAATACAAATCCGCTACCTGAAGGCATGGCGTGAAGGGTCGATGCCATTTCAGTTTTCTTAAGAGGAGGCTCAATCCCAAGGCTAGGCAAATAATACTACTCCTGCTAAGACTTCGTTGTGCTCAGTTTTGGGAGCTGTAATTGAAAGAAAGGTGTTGATGGACTAGAGAACATTCAGAGAAGAATTAGAGATCTTGGAAGCAAGTAATTGGAGGGAGAAATTTGAAGAAACTGAGATTGTTTACCCTAATTAAAGGGCCGTAGGGTGGGAGTATGTTGACTCCTTTCAAATATTCGGGAAGGAAGAGAATCATTGTTTGCCAGATCTACCGAGCACGCTACAAGAAGTCACAGGTTTAAAAAACAGGAAGGTGGATTTGGGTTCAGCGTTAACCAGAACTTCCTAAGTAACAGATCAATAGCAAGATATAATAACCGTCCTAGGGGGATGTTGTGGACTCTACTTCTTGACAATCTTTAAGGGAAAAGTGAAGGTGTCATCTGTTGGAGATTCTTAAGCAATAAATACTGAATTAAACAAATTGCAGGTCCATCAATGAATAAAAAATGACAGGATTAAAAATTGGTTAGGCAACATCATTGAAGGTGGATAATTACTGTATATTTATTGAATATTTTGTTTTTTAGCTTGTGAACCATTTCTGAAATGAATATGAAAACATGGTGTATAAACCTTTTTAAATAGGTCTATTAGCCATGCTAGCTATAGATGGAGCACAGATGTTCAGGGGCTGTGCATCTCCAGCTGGGGATAAACAGGGTGGATACGTTGACCATGCCTTGCTTGTGAACCACCCAGAGTCATCTGGCTGGGCACTATTGAAAAGAGAGGGCTGGTGTTATGTTGCTAGTGTCTCTTTCACTTTATGGTTCTTCAAGCCTAATGCTCGGTGACTAGCCATTATGCTGAGAAGGAATACGAAAATGTTTGTGCCTTTCAAAGCAAAGCTGTTGACACTCAATGAACCTTGCCATCTCTTTTCAAGCTCCTGGGCACAGCCACATTCAGGTGCAATGGCTCTGAGCTGTGATTCATAATTGAATCTAGCCCAGTACTAACAATGCTGATTGACAACTCAGGTAGACATTTTTCCTGCATCTACCTGGTGTTAAACAGGCGAATGATCCGGCTCAGTACATGGGAACTTCATTTTGCCCTTTCAGGAAAGACATGATAGTCCATTTCCACTGGGGGGTTGGGATGGTTAGAGCACAACCAGCGCTCTCTCAAAATACTAGAACCCAATGGGGTCATCCCATGAAGCTGATTGGTGGGAGATTCAGGACAAATAAAAAGAAGTATTTCTTCACATAGCACATAGTTAAATTATGGAATTCACTACCACAAGATGTAGTGATGGCCACCAATTTGGATGGCTTTAAAAAGGGGTTGGATAAGTTTCTGGAGGAGAAGGCTATCAATGGCTACTAGTCCTGATGCTATGTGCTACCTCCAGTATCAAAGGCAGTTGCTGGGGAACATGGGCAGGAGGATGTTGTTGCACCCACCTCCTACTTGTGGATTCCTGGTCAACAGCTGGTTGGCCATTATGTGAACAGTGTGGAATACATGGTTATGTGCTGCCTGCACTGTCTGAGGCAGTAAGCCTGTGTGCACCAGTTGCTGGGGAACATGGGTGGGAGGGTGCTGTTGCACCATGTCCTGCTTCGTCGGTCCCTGATTGACAGCTGGTTGGCCCCTGTGTGTGAACAGAGTGCTGGACTAAATGGACCCTCGGTCGGATTCAACAGGGCACTTCTTATGTTCTTATATAAAGCAATAAGAAACTTCAGAAGTTTACAGCTTAATACAAACATGAGGTTTATCAGTGACAAAGTTGTGCTTCGTTGGCATGGCTACCTCTAGGGAAACCTAAGGTTACAAAAAGAACCAGCCCCAGGGCATTGTGGCTACCTAACCAGGAGAGGGGCTTCGTTCATTCTTACTAGTCTGTTCACGTGCGCAGTGAATATCAATACCTAGTTGAGGTGATGGTCTTTCAGATTCATAGCCTGAGTCTTCCTGCTTTCAAGTACGGCTTTTCTGCCCTCTCCTCTCGTTGTGGCAGGGTCACGAAGGAAGTAGATGCTGCGTCGAAGGAAGCACAGTTCTTTCTAAAGCAGCAAGAACAAGAGACGGTGGGCCCAGCATCTCATCCTACCGTTTCCGGGTAAGCCAGTGGCATTTTGGTCATACGGTGGCAAAGATCCTGCCGGGGTCAGAGTGGTTGGGGGGAAAGGCAGTTACCTCTTTGAGAGGCGACGGGGGTCTTAGGACCTGGTTCATTCATTAGTGGGCGCCTGGGATTCTACTTGAAGGAAGGCTATCCCTTGATCCCCTTGCCATAGGACAAGGGTGGCGGACCTCTGTCAGCCTGGAGGCTGCATTTGGTGAGCATCTCAGAGGCCATATCCCAGCAGCGGGAGGGGCTAAAAGTACAGGGCGGGGCCAGTGACAGATAGAACGCCAACCAAGATGGACGTTTTCTCGCCAAGCATACAACACACAACTCCATTCCTAGTGAGTCTCCTCAGGAATAACCTCTGCTACAACAGCTCTTCGGGCTGCAAAAGTACAGCTCAGTTCTGCGCATGATCTTTAATTTCCTTTAAATACTCTCTTTGCATTTAAAAACCCTCTTTTCTGATCACGGAAGACACTTGCAAGCAGCAGGTTTCCCGTCCCCTGCCATAAGAGGAAGTGAGTGAATGAACCGGAGCGTTCTTGCAGGGGGAGGGAGATTCCACAACCCAAAGGAAGGTTTCTCTCGCTGGTTCATTCACTCGCTCCTCTCCCCAAGGAGGCAACCTGCAATCTGCTCCCAATCTCTGCAAGGGCACAAACGGGCCCTGGAAAGGTTCTCAGGCAGCACGCATTTCTGTTGCTGCTTCTCCCTTGGGCCTACTGCCCTGTTCCTGCCCCTCCCTGTTGCACCCTGCCTTTGATGCCGTATTTGCACAGGATTGTGAGTGCTGTTGTGAAATTCTAGGTGGGTGCGTTGCACAGTTTCCTCAGCATGTTATTATAAGAGGGTAGCCTTACAGTTTGGCAACTTGGGGCCATTGCAGTAAGTGTTTCCTAGTCTAGATAAGCTGCTCCAACGGTAAATGCACAAATGGAGTGAAAGCTCCCAGCGAGAAGATGCCGTGGCAAAAAGCGGTCACACAAAAAGCACAGATAACCATATTGCTTGGTGGGGCGGGGGAATCTAGCATCCGCAGTTGGGCAGTAGCTTTATTGCAGCCTTCTCCAGCCTGGCTCCTGCCAGAGGTTTTGAACGAGAGCTCCCATGATCCCTGACCATTGGCCATGCTGGCTGGGGCTCATTGGAGTTGACGTCCAGAACGTCTGGAGGGCTTTATTAAGATCAACCCAAATGTCACAAAACTGTGAGCGAGCTGCTGAGTTCTCCAGAATTTTTTGTCAAGCAGGATGTTGAGCAAGGAGGAAGGATGGGGGAAGAGAGAAGGACAAAAGCTGCCCTGACACTAAATAGTAGTAGTAGTAGTAATAATAATAATAATAATAATATATTTCTTACCCGCCTCTCCCTCAGGATCGAGGCGGGGAACAACATTGATGCAAATGGCATAAAATACATTAAACTGATTAAAACAAATTAATACATTGTTAAAATACAGATAAAACTCTTAAAATTCGACTGGGTAGGCCTGCCGGAAGAGATCGGTCTTTATTGTTTTCTTAAAGTGAAAAAGACTATTAAGTTGACGAATCTCCTCCAGCAGGCCATTCCACAGTCCGGGAGCAGCAGAAGAGAAGGTCCTCTGGGTAACAGTTGTCAGCCTGGTTTTGGCCGACTGTAGCAAATTCTTCCCAGAGGACCTGAGCGTGTGGGGTGGACTGTATAGGAGAAGGCGATCCTGCAGGTAATCTGGACCCAAACTATGTAGGGCTTTAAAGGGAATAACCAACACTTTCTACTTCGCCCAGAAACTGATTGGCAGCCAGTGGAGTGATCTTAATGCTGATGTAATATGATCACCCCCTAGCTGTACCGTTGACCAACCTGGCTGCCATATTTTGCACTAGTTGAAGTTTCCGGACGAGGCACAGAGGTAGCCCTATGTAAAGCCCTGGCACCTGCCGGTTGAAAAAGTCTTAGGATGGAAAGAAAGCAGGCAGGTTGTTTTCCTTGCAGCCCTCTCTGGAAGGCCCAAGGCCTTCTCCGTGCGCTTTTCCTATCCTTGGTAAGTGGCACAGCAAACTCATAACGCACTCCATTGAAGGCCCTTCTCTTTGTAAGTTCACAAGGACCTGTAAAAAACAGCTGGAATCTTATTTATTTATTTATTGCATTTGTATACCGCCCCATAGCCGAAGCTCTCTGGGCGGTTTACATAAGATTAAAACACAACAATATACAAAAATTAAAACTGCAGAAACATACAATAGACACCTACATTTAAAACCACTATAATAACTTAAGCTGTAAGCCTAAAAAAAAAAACAGATCCAGGCTCATCAGATATTGCTAAATGCCTGAGAGAAGAGGAAAGTCTTGACCTGGCGCTGAAAAGATAATAATGTTGGCTCCAGGCGGACCTTGTCGGAGAGATCGTTCCACAATTGGGGGGCCACCACAGAGAAGGCCCTCTTCCTTGTTGCCGACCTCCAAGCTTCCCTCGGAGTAGGCACGCGGAGAAGGGCCTTAGATGTTGAATGTAGTGTTTGGGTAGGTTCATCAGGTATTGTGGTCTCAAGCCATGTAAGGCTTTATAGGTCAAAACCAGCACTTTGAATCGGGCTCGGAAACACAGGCAGCCAATGCAAGCAGGCCAGAGTGGGTCTTATATGCTCGAACCTTCTGGCTCCTTGATGCTCGCTGCTCGGGAGCGAGCCCGGTGTGAATGAACCTTCCCGTTTGGATTTGGACTTGGTGCCTTTGTGCAAAGCAGCAACCACATTGTGGTTTCTCATCCTGAGTTCAACTTGTCGCTTCCCAAAACTCTCATTTAATCTCTCTCTGGGGCACTGTCACCATTGGAAGACTGCCTGAGAACCTTGCATCCATACTCACCAGTCTTAGTTGCTTGAAAGGGCTGGTTGAAAGGGAAGGAACATTGTCCAGGATGGCTGGTAGATCCTTGGTGATATGTATGACCACTACACATACTTACATGCTTCCAGTTTCTACCCAGAACACACCGCAAGATCCGTTGTCTACAGCCGAGACCTGCATTACAACCGTATCTGTTCAGATTAGCCGGAGGCTCACAAGTTTTAATCAGTTATTTCTCAGCTCACAAGGCCCACCCAGCAAAGTTTTTAAAAAAAGGATCAACAAGGCCGCTGGTACCCAGGATCAGTCTCTTATGGAGCAGACCCAGAAGAGGCAACTACAGAACAGCAAGCAGAGCAAGGCTGCGGTAGAAGCTTCGTCAACGGCTGGCGGATCGCCTTCTGCCCCAGGGATGCCTTTCTCCCTTGCAGACTTCATTTTGGAGCCATTTGCAGTCTTGACTATGGATGCTGCATTTAAGTAGGGTGGTGTAACCGAGCGGTGCTCCTTGGATCTGTGGAGAAAGCCCCTCAACGCCCTTGCAATAGAAACGTCAGGTCTGTGGTGTGAATAGATTATTTCACTGATTCCAGCCACCAGAGGGTGCTAGACAGCTCTCGGCTGTATGAGCGGGAAAGCTGTTCCTGTCCAGGTGATGTCATACCGCCTACCGATTTAATAACCCTTCGAAAACTCTTTGTCAGGCTAGAGAGTGAGCCTCATGCCATATCCCTCCGACGGTACATTGGAGCCATCCCTCCAGTAACCCGGCCACTTTCAATGATCACCTGCATAGGTTCGTTTCTGGATGAATTGTGCGTTTCGCCCATTGATGCACGACGCTTGAGTCCACGTTAGCTAGCCACCTCAAGACAAGAGGCAGGGGCGTCATCAAGGGTGGGCACAGTTGGGCAGCTGCCAAGTCCCACACCCCAGCGGGGGGGCCCCACTGACAGGAGCCCCCTGGACTCGCTCCTGCTCTTCACCGTTGCAACCTGCTGGTTCACCTGCCTCTCACTCTGGGCCAGGTAATGGTGGTGGTGAGAAGTAGAAGGAGCAGATGCCATTGCGGCCTCCTTGCTCCCTGGTTCCCTACCTGCCAAGCAAGGAAGTGGCAGCAAGAATGGGGCAGCGGAGGGGGAGCAATGGAAATGAGAAGAGAGACGCCCTGAAGCCTGCTGAGAATGGCTTGCCCGAGCCACCTCCAAAACCTGGAGCTGGCGCTGATAAGAGCCCCCTCCCCAGTTGTTTGGAGAACTCAGGCTGAGAAAGTAGCCTTTCAAGAGCAGTGTCTGCCAACAGTTAGAAGTGCCACGAAATGAGGCAAAGACCTACATTCTGATCCAAAAGCCCAAATCCTGAGTTTCTGAGCCTGCACATGCTCTCTTGGGGGGGGGGCATCTAGTCTCACCTTCTTTGGAAAGGGTGGTAAAGCTTTGTGAAGAATGCGGTTAGAAGAAGACTTCAGTTCCTGAGCAAGTGTTTTTGGGCTGTGGAAGCTATTTTCTATGGTTTGAGAAACTGGTGCCGATTTTGCACTGTTTTTGGTAAAAGCGGTGTTTTCTCTGGATCAGAGCTCCTCCGCTCCTTATTGGGATTTAGGCCCTTCTGCTCTGTGACGTTGCGCCTTGACTCCTTTGCCAGGCACAGGCAAGGTGTAGCAGTTAGCAGACCACAGCCGATTTGCCCAGGCTTCGAGGAGGGGGGGCCCAGCAGTGAGCATCTGTCCTTCATTAAGCCGCTCTGTGCTTTGTGGAGACGGGGAGCGCAGCTGCGAAGCACTGATTCTGCAGGCATCAGCCAAAAGGGGAGCTTGAAGCGGCTCTTGGAACAAAATGCGGCTCCTGTAACTACAGGCGTTTTGCCCTAAAGCACAACGGCACGCTCTGAACAGAGCTCCGTTGGGTTGTTTGGGAATTTCTTTGGGTATGGCCGCTGTGTCATGTATGTGTGCATTCGTGCGCAGGCAGATTAATGGGCCTTTAATTCGGTAGCCATCATTGGCACTGCTGGGACTTGGATTCGATAACCTGCCAGTCCTAGTAAAAAGCAGAACCTTTGCTATATTTGATGGACAAAAAAATATATGTCCTGCTCCAGCTACCAAATCATGAAGAGAAAGCAGGCACTGAGTATTACATTTCTCAGCCCAGTTATGAAAATCCAGTAACCAGCCAGAATCTAAGTAAGAGCTGTCTGGGAGCGGATGGCAGTGAGATCCTGGAAGGGGTCCTGTGCTGCCCTTGAGAAAGGGCTTCTGGTGTCACCTGGGACAGGGCGTTGATGGGACCCGTTTTCCAGACGAGGCATACCTCCCATCTGGCTGGGTGTTCTTGTCAAGCTAAGGACCTCTTCCTGGGGGGTTTTGCTTGCGCAAAGGGCCTCACCCCTGTTAGTTTCTGGCAAAAGGGACAAATGCCTGCCTTGGCCAGTGCTTCCTGTTTCACCTGGATCCTGCAAGGGGGAGGTTGGAACACCTCCCCTCAAAGCATCCCGGGGCTTTGTCAGCTCCCATGTAGCACAGCCAGGAGGAAACTAGAGAAGCTCCACAGATTCCCAGTGCAAAGCAAGCTTCAGACTGTGCTGCTGCTGCTGGCGGCCTGTCGTTTCCTCCTGGCAGCTCCTTCCTGTCGCTGCAGGAATGCAGAGGAGTGGATGCCAGATGGCTGTGCTGGCTGTGGAGGAATGACCAGCACCTGCTCTGAAGCCCCTCTTTGCCACGCGTGGCTCTTGCTCCTTGTGTTTCTCCAAAGGTCCTGCAATGGTGCAGAAGTGCCAGCGGGGGCAGGGGGCCGCTCTGGCCGTTGGCAGCGGTGTTAGGCACGCGGGTCTTCCTAGCTGTCGAAGGGGCAAAGTCCCCAAATGCCTGAGGAAGCCGTGGGCCGGGATCGCGTGAATGTGACACTGCAGCTGCCCCCTGTTGCGGGGGCCTACGAGGCCTCTCTTGCTGCTCCCGCACCTCCCTCACTTGTGGTGCCCAAAAGTGGTGAGGGTGGCCTGGTGTAGCCGGACCCTTCCGCTTGCAGGCTTCCGAGTTTGTTTCTTGCTCTGTGCAGTGGCACAGATCTGCTAGGTAAACACCCTCCTCCTCAACCGAAGACATAGCAGGATGCGGCGTTGCAGAGTATTCAGAGCAGCTCACGTACATGAGAGAAGAAGCTGCCTTAGACCGAGTGAGGCCATCGGTCCATCTCGCCCGTTGGGTCTCTATGGTCTCAGGCAGAACAGTGGCTTTCCCAGCTCCACCTGGCGATGCCGGGGATCGGTCCTGGGACCCCTCGGATCTATCACCGAGCGACAGCCCTGCAAGGTAGATCAGCATTATCCTCACACTACAGAGGGGTTGAGCAAACTGAGGTTGGAGTGTGTGCAGCTTGCCAAATGTGGGACAGCGAGTTCTCAGCAGCGGCAAGATTTGAATCTGGGATTTCTGGGTTCTTGCAGCTCAGTAGGGCAAGCCAGAGGCTGCTGAATTATCGCTTTGGTTCTATGTTATTGTAAAGGAAGAGGAGCTGCTCCTTTTAAGTGGATTGATGTAGACACGGGGTGTTTCAAAGGGGGCTGCTGAGGTGAGAGCTATGCCTGTCCCATCAGGAGGATGGGTCAGATGCTTCAGTACAAGATTCAGGATGTGCTGACAAATACCAAAAGAGCAGGCACTGTAGTTATATCTGCAGAGAAAGGTGTTTCAGTTTGTATATCGGTGCAGGCCTGTGCCCCAGCCCCTGCTGCTTTTCTTTTCCACGGGGTTCCATCGTTTTAGGCTGTGGGCCTGTGCGCATTTACTTGGAAGTAAGCCCCCTTGAACTTGGTGGGAGTAACTTCTGAGCAAACATGATTGGGTTGTGCTGTAGAACCTTTACCGGAGGCTGGAGAAGGGAAAGGGGGGCAGTGTGGTGAGGACTTAGCTGTGCTCAACATCAGAGCAGGATTGCAAATGTGGTGGGAACCGAGGGGAGGGCACTCTTCTTTGGCGCCCAAAGTCTTGCCACGTGGTTGCATCCTGGCTGCAAGGATCTACGAAGGGCACTTAAGTTTGATGGGTTGGTTCTTCCCTTACTGTTTAGAGAGCCAACATTTCTAATGCTGAGAGCAGAGCACCTAGGTCAAGTGCAGCACGTACCTTCAGTGGAGGCTAAATTGCCCCTACGAGACTCCTGCGGTCTGGATTATTTCATTGGGCATGGCCATGCACAGGGACTTCCCGCTGTTATCTCTAGTTTGAAATCGGACGTCGCCACGGGGATTCCTCCAGGGGCAAATCCTCCAGGGGGTGGGGCTTGGATGCCAAGCCCCACCCTCAGGAGGAACCCAGGGAGCCCAGTGCCCTGTATTAAGCCTGTGGGTCAAGGGTTCTGCATGCCTGACCTACATAGAGATGTCCCTCAATTACTCCATTGGATATAAGAGGGATTGCATGTCCTTTCCCTTAATTAGTGACTGCTAGTAGTTGAAATCTAGTTGTGGAGACCCTAAAATCATAACAGATTTATAAAATAACATTATCCTGGAGCTTGAAAGTGATTTATAGACATATATATGAACTGCCTTATAATTACCAATGACCTAGGGAGGTGGTGGGCTCTCCCACACTAGAGGCCTTCAAGAGGCAGCTGTATAACCATCTCTCAGGGATGCTTTAAGGTGGATTCCTGCATTGAGCAGGGGGTTGGACTCAATGGCCTTAGAGGCCCCTTCCACCTCTACCATCCTATGATTCTATATCCGCTTGGGTCATGGTACATCTAGGCCAGCACCTTCCACTTTGACTGGCAGCCATTCCAAGGTCTTTCCCCTCACTTGCTGTCTGGTATCTTTTCAACGGTAGGCACCAGTGATTGAATCTGGGACCTTTTGCATGCAAAATTTGTGTTCTGTCAACTGAGCTATGTGTACTGGTCACTGGTCCAGGCTCATAAGAACACAAGGGCCGTGTTGCATCAGGCCAAAGGCCCCTGGAGCCCAGCATTCTGTTCCCACAGTGGCCAGCCAAATGCTCTCATGGACAGCGCATGGCAGGACGTGAATGCAAGAGCCCCCTCCCTCTCGTGTTCCCCGGTAACTGGTATTTATTCATTTATTTGCTGTGTTTTTATCTTGCTTTTAAGATAATGATTGTCTCCCAAAGCGGCTCACATCGGAAGAAAGAAAGAAAGAAAGAAAGAAAGAAAGAAAGATAGAAGGGGAGTGTAGGGAGATCAGTTTTCAAGGCCAGAACAAAGTGGTGGGCTAGAAGTGGGTATTTGAATGCACTTCAGGCCCAGCTGACCGTCCCTCTCTGGTGCCCTTACTTGAATAACAATTGGTGGTGATTTGGCTGCTGGATGGGGCCAGAATGTTCTTATCCCTCACTTTCTGCAGTCCCGGGGCTACAGACAGTTGGAACCAACTGTTCTTTCTGGCAGGGAGGAGGAAATGGGGTTCAGGCTCCCCGTGACCCTAACCCACCCAGTCCTGTATGATGTCAGCAGTCAGAGTGTGCTTCCCTTCTCTCCAGTCCCAGGGCAACCTCTGATACTTCTGGAAGTCATGTGGAGCCATCATGACTTGGTAGCCATTGAGATAGCTTCCCCTTGGTTCTTCGTTTCCTTAACATCCAATTAATAGTCTTCACCTGCTCTGGGCAGCTAAGGACGCAGATGAGTCACGTTTTATACAGTCGCCAACCTGGCACATGGACCTCTTGATTCACTTTGGCAGCTTATTGGGACGAACTGAAAGAGCCTACAGGATGAATCAGGGCCACATCTCCTTTCACGTTCTTGGGCACTGTTCCTGGAGGACAAAATGCACACCGGGGTACGTCAAATGTAAATGGTGCTTAAGTGGCCAGGTTCCCTCACAAGGCACCTAGAAATGGGACTCCGTATCTCCTGTGTGATAACTCTGCTGCCTTCACACCTTGCTGACCTCACCCGCACTCATCACACCATTTGGAGATAGCGGTTAGAGTGTTGGACTGGGTTTGGGGAGGCCCAGGTTCAAATCCACATTCGGCCTCAACCTTAAGATGGCTATTCTTTTTCTAGCCTTACCTACACTACAGGATTGTTTTGAGGATAAAAAAATGGTGGTGGGACAGCCATGCATTCTGACCTGAGCTGCTTGGAGGAACCGTGGGCTAAATATGTGCTTAAACATTCAGCCCGTTTGCTCATCCGAACACAGACGTGGCTCTGGATTGTATTTCAGACTGCACTGGATTTGCAGACAGGAAGGGAATAAAGAGAGTTGCACACCTGGAAGTTCTGATTTTGGAATGAATTCTTGATAACAAAAGGGCTGGTAAATATTTTCTTTTTCTCTTGGTGACTCATTGTCTTCCAGTAAAACACTGGAATGCTGGGTCTACGCTGGCCATGGTTCCCCCCCCACCTGCCTTAGAATGCAAGTCATTTCCTCTCGGCTTCTCAAATTGGCAGAAAGGAAGTTATCCCAGGAATGCAAATAAACAGCTTGAGACTCTGCTGGTAGTTAAGGCACGTTTGCGTCCGCGTTTCTACCTCTTAGGTGATTGATCTCCTGCGGCCCGATGAAGATCGTGTGGGATCGGCAGGGCGCCGCTCTCTCGTCACTTAAGGGGCGGAATTTCCCACTGAGCAAATGGCTGTGCTTTGCGGCTTCTCGTCCTGGATGATGCTCCATTACAGGACAATCGAAGAACAGGCAACCGACGATCCAGGGACCTTTGGCAAGCATCGGGGATTCTGCTTTGGTGGCGTGGAGCAAAGGCATGGGACTTGGAGACTGAGGCGGAATGACCGGATCCCCCGGGGGGTTCAGATGTTTTGCGTTTTTCTTAAAGCCTATTCCACAGAACTAGAAGGCTGTGTGTTGGCAATCCAAGGTGTTCTCTGCAACTTTGAGCTCTTGCAACTTGTCCATGGCTACCAGTCGTGATGGCTGTGTATTGCCTCCTTATCCCAGTTGCAGGGGAAGACGAGCAGGAGGGTGCTATAACTCATATCCTGCTTGTGGGCTTCCTATAGAGCAGCAGCTGTTCACACTCCACCTTGGCCTCAATAGATAGTGGCCAATTTTCTCCTTATATTCATGCATTTGTTCCATTCATAGCCCTCGTTTTCCTACGAGGACCCCAAGGTCGCCTCTCCATTTCATCCTCACGGCAACCCTGCAGGATAAGTTAGGCTGGGAGTCTGTGACTGGCCCAAAGTCACCCTGAGTTTCATGGCCAAGTGGGGACTTGGATCCAGGTCTCCCAAGTCCCTGTCTAGCCACTACACCACACTGGCTGATAATAGGCCCTGTTCAGAAGACACCTTAAACCATGGCGTTAGCCTCAGTGAATAAGACAAAAAAGCCTTATTCACCGTGGTTAAATCTATGGTTTAAGGTGTCTTCTGAACGGGGTCATAGTCTTCCTTCTGCTGGGCTTTGCCCTCTTGCCACCTGGGCAACTGAAGCACATAGAAGGCCTTGCAGTGTTTCTGGGTGGTCCCTTCCAGCTGCTGGACTTGATGACAAAACAGATCATAGCTCCGTGGAAGACCACATGCTTTGTATGTAGAATGTCCCAGGTATCTCCACTTAAAAGGCCTTTTTCCACCTGAGACCCTGGGGCAGCTTTCCCCAACCTGGTGCCCTCCTGATGTTCGGACTACACCTCCCAACATGCTCTAGTCAGCATAGCTGGTTCCTAGGGGTTCCTTGATATTGAAACTGTGATACGGATTCCGTGGGACTCACCTGGAGGAGCCCAGAACACAACTCCCCGGATGCATCCTGTCAAGGGTGGGGGTGCTGAGCAAAGGCTGGGGGTGCTGTGCTGAAGCCTTCTGTCATCTTCCTTTGCTCCATAGGATTTGTAGTAGTGCTTTAACTTTAACCTTTCCTGTCCGGACTACAGAGGGTTCAGAGGGTCTGGCATACGTTCTCTCAGCAATCTTTACAATAACCTTGGTGTTCGGAAATGGGCTGAAAAGAGAAGGGGGGAGGTTACATAAGAGAAGAGATTTGAACCAGAGTCGTCTTAACTGCTGTGCTGTGGTAGCTGCTGGACTCATAACTATGCGCTTCACACAGTACATGGGTAAAGTATGGCTGGCCACTTGTGTGAACGGAGCGCTGGACAGACGGACCCTTAGTCTGATCCAGCATGGCTCGTCTTACGTTCTTCTGTAATTCACTTCCACAAGGCATAGCGATGGCCACCAGTTGGATAGCTTTAAAAGGGGGGTTGGACATACTCATGGAGGAGAAGGCTGTTGATGGCTACTAGACCTGATGGCTATATGCTCCTTCCAATATCAGAGGCAGTATGCCCGTGCATACCAGTTGTTGGGGAACATGGGTGGGAGGGTGCTGTTGCACTCGTGTTCTGCTTGTGGGTTTCCCATGGGCAGCTGGTTGGCCCCTGTGTGAACTAAATGCTGGACTAGATGGACCCTGGGTCTGATCCGGCACCAGGGTTTCTCTGACATTCTTATGATGGCTTGGGCAAACCTGGAAGAATTGTAGGTAGTCTTTTCCAGCCTGGTGCCCTGCAGATGTGTTGGACTACAACTCCCATCATAGCCAGTGGCCTCTTAACACATGGCCATGGGGTAATTGGAGTTGTAGTCCAACACATCTAAAGGGCACAAGGCTGGTTTCAGCTGTAGAGAGAGTGTTTCCATGGATGTCAGACTCCCAAGCAGCGCTGCTTCCCAAGTGGGCTTGGATTTTGCCAGGGCTTCCTTTGAACCTGCCTTGTTTTTCGCTCTTGCCAGAGTGAAGCGGCCAAGTGGGATGAACAGCCTGCTGGGCAAGATCGGTGCCAAAAAGCAGAAGATGAGCACGCTGGAGAAATCCAAGCTGGACTGGGAGACCTTCAAAGAAGAGGAGGGCATCGGAGATGAGCTGGCCATCCATAACAGAGGGAAAGATGGGTAAGCAGGTGGCCTCTGAAGCCCTACACCTAGCTGCTCTTGCTCACCTCTTTTCCAGGGTTTGGGGGGACTTCTGGGACTCTGCATGAACCATAAGGCTCCAGCTCAGTGCTTCAAGGGGGTAGCAGATACTTGCAGTCCCTGCGAACAAGTTGTGTGTGTACCCTGTGAGTCTGTCTGCAGTGAGCTCCACGTTCGAGGAATCAGAACTATACCCGGTTGTGCTCTGACTTGGTTTTGCAGGGAGGATGAGAAAGATCTAACTCCCTTGGGGTCTCGAGCTGTGCCTCATTATGGTATTATCTAGGGCGAGCCCCAAGGGAAATGCCCCTTAGGTTTGATCTCTGGCATCATGTAGGACAGGCCTCGTGAGATCTCCTTGGGATGTGGGGACGATAGGAGGCCTTGTGATGAGATGCAGAGTCCAACAAGGGACGACTGAAGATTCCACCCAAATGCACCTGATTTCATTAGCACCTGCCTCCAGTGTCATTATGGAAAATTATTTATAGCTTGTAATTAGCTGAGCAATTTGGGTTTTTTTTAAAAAAAAAAAAGAGACAGGAGAAAGAATTTAGCTCTACAATGCTTCCCATCCAACTCTTAATCCACATACCATGTTGTTGCTAGGATCATAGAATCATAGAACAGTAGAGTTGGAAGGGGCCTATAAGGCCATCAAGTCCAACGCCCTGCTCAGTGCATTTGTATTTGCGTGTGGGCAGGAGAGGATTTGCTAGCCGCTTGGGAACCCCAAGGGCGTTCTGCAAGGGGAGCAGGCAACAAGGATGATCACAGGGGTCTGGAAACAAAGCCCTATGAAGAGAGACTGAAAGAACTGTGCATGTTTAGCCTTGAGAAGAGAAGATTGAGAGGAGACATTATAGCACTCTTCAAATACTTGAAAGGTTGTCACACAGAGGAGGGCCAGGATCTCTTCCTGATCAACCCAGAGTGCAGGACACAGAATAATGGGCTCAAGTTACAGGAAGCCAGATTCCGGCTGGACATCAGGAAAACATTCCTGACTGTTAGAGCAGTACGACATTGGAACCAATTACCTAGGGAGGGCGTGGCCTCTCCCACACTAGAGGCATTCAAAATGCAGCTGGACAGCCATCTGTCAGGGATGCTTTAAGGTAGATTCCTGCATTGAGCAGGGGGTTGGACTCGATGGCCTTTTAGGCCCCTTCCAGCTCAACTACTCTATGATTCAGGCAGTACTTGCCTAGCCTTGTGCAGGCATCTAGGGATGCAAAAAGCTAGATGAGATCTGGGGGAGGCGAGGCCTTGAAGCTTCCTGTAAGAGTGGTGGACGTGCCTTTCCATATTCCTCCCAATGGGTCCCAGCTTGCTCTTTGCAGACCCTGGAGCTGACTCCGCGTCTCCTTTCCTGCAGGTACCTCGAGAGGAAAGCGTTTCTAGAGAGAGTTGATCACCGGCAGTTTGAGCATGAGCGGGACATCCGTCTGAGCACCATGAAACCCTGAGACCTGTGCAGAGCCCGATCCTAACAATGCCTCTAATCTGTCCATCCCCAGAAGATAGTATCTCTATGACCTGTAAGGGTTTCCTTTTTCACCACAATAGCAAATAGGTGAACTGAGGTCGCCGGGGCAGATCGCTTGCCTGCCCAAGGGCTGCTGCATGCAGCAGGTGCCAGCATGGTTCTGCTCGGTGCTTATCGTTCAAGATGGGGCCACGGTGGCTATTTTCCAGGTCTTTAAGCTCCGGTAGTTAGGATGGGCAAGGCAGACATTGTGCTGTGGAAGTAGCGCCCTGCCTGCTCATGCCCACCCGCTGGGCACTGTTCTCCTGGGGCAGCAGCCCCGGGACCCTAACGGTTGCAGGCTTGCACGGCCTCCTTGTGCAATGGAAAGGTTTTCTTCTCAAGGACACTTTGCAACCGGACATCGTATCAGTGTCAAACCCATGGCGAGGGAAGTCGCCTGTCCACCTCTTCTCGCTCTGGAGTCCCCACGCTTTTTTCCCCAGGATTTTTAAAAACACGTCCTCCAAGTAATTCACTCATGCTCTGCAGGGAAGTCGGGGTGCAGTAGCATGTACGTGAGGAAGGCTGGCGTTCCTTCGAATAAAGTGTTAAAACCGTATTGATGGATGTGTCATATTTCAGCCATTGGCAGAGTGCTTTGTTTACTTGAAGCATTTGCATCCTGATTATCAGCCAAAAAAACCTTCCAGAGTGGCTTACATACAATTAGTAAACAAGGCAGTCCCTGCCTGCAGTTCCGCTAGTATTACTTCTTGATGTTCGGAGGGTAACTGTCCAGAAGTCTCACTTACAAATTCCATCTGGTACACTAGATGTGACCTATTCTGGAGGATAGAGATCTATCCTTTGGCTGTACGCTGCTCATCTCTAGGATTGATTTCTACTACGTGTGGCTCGCCTGGAAGACTGTTCAGAGCCAGTAGGGTCTGTAACCCTACTGCATATTGGTATCAGATTCATGGAGCCATATTGCTCTAGAATTCACAGCTGCCCATTTCCTGTTGATTCAAGGTAATTATTAAGGTAATCATCCACGACCAGCTGTCCCAGGGCACAATCGTTGAGGGTATCTAGAACTTTAACGAAGTGGAAAATTACTGAAGAAGCCCAACCCAGTCACCTTTGACTTGAAAAGAGGAAACTTCCCTTAAATGAAGGGACTGGTAAAAAGTTGAGTGGGAAAGTCAAGAGGATCAAATCTTTCCAGATTGCTTGGGGGTATTACTCAAGACCACCAACGCCGCCACCACCACCACCACAATAATTAATATCTCAGCTAGAATGTATACTGCAAGGAAGCCCTAAGACTCCCTGAGCCTAGTCCAACTGGTTGGGTCTGGCTACCACTTTAATTTCCCACAGTTCCATGGGGACCTATTGGGGATTTTATACTCCTAGATGTTTCATGTTAAATCCCCCTACCAGGCTCTGGCTAAATATTTATCTGATGTCCGCTTTATTGGTGCTTTATTTAAAGATTGTCTTGTTCGGTGTGTTTATTTATTTATTTGTACGGTCTGTGCTGCTGCCTCCTGAGCACATTTGGGGAAAACTGTCTGAGGAAATGTATAAGTAGACATGCAAAACTCTCCCCGGCCCTCCCTCCCTGCTCCTCTTCTGAGCCAGCTCCACTTGGCTTGCAGAAGCTCCTTCCCAGCCAGCTCTGGACGGGTTTGTATTCTGCTGCAGCTGCCACGTTGTCCCTGGCTTGTGTGCTTGCGCTTTTGCAGCACTCCCTTCAAGAAGTGGGGGCGGTGCCTGTCCTTGGATGTGAGACAGGGTAGAGCCAAAGTTGCGTCAGGATACCAGGTGAAAGGTTGGTTGAGCTGTGCAATTGGTCCTGGAGATGCTCTTGGCATAGCCTTTAGAGAGCCTTCCAAATCCAAGCCAGGGAAATTTCCACATTACCTAGTATGTTTAAGCCAGAATGAGGTCAGTTTAATTCATTCTCATCCAAAATTTAGTGTGGGTTTCACCCCACCCCATGCTTCCCCCCCCCCATTGGTTTTATTGTCTAGTTACCTGCTCTCTCCCAGAAACAAAATCATGAGCATGGGTTAGAAATGCGTACACCATACCCTGCACCAGTAAACCCCCACACATGTATTTGCGAGTGCATGCAAGAGAGAGGTCTTAATTCCACCCCCCACCCCCCAGGTGTTCATGTTTTTAGATGCCCCCCTCCATGTAATAAAACACCAGATTGCAAGCTAGGCTTTCTAGATACTATTTTTTGCTGCATTGCAAGAAGCTTTCCATGAAGGCTGAGAAGGAAAGTATTCACAAATAAGCGTTTCTGCCCACCCCCTGCCCCACCTGCAGTCCGAATTGGTACACTCCAGTATTCTTCTGCTTCATACAACAGCTCATCTGTAACGGAGAGAGAAGGGCATATTGTGCCTGCGTACGCTTTACACAACGTTCACACCTCGCCCTGTATCAAGTACAAGTTCCAGTCCCCTGATCCTACTGGAGAGGATAAAGAAGGGTAACAAATCATCGCTTCTGATGCTGGGGACGGGCAAGACAAGATTCCATAGTGGGGTTTAGTCCGTGCTACAAGAAATGTCCGCTGCCTCGGTGTAGGCATTTTATGTGCTCCGAAAGTCCAAAATTGAGATGGGATGCACTCCCTTGGTTTCAGGTGAGCAGTATTCGCTTCAGTTGCGCTCGATTGGCGTTGGTCAAAGCAAGCGAGAGTAGCAGCCTCACCTTGATAGACAAGCAGTTTCCTAGCTCTGAGTCTTGAAATGTTCTTTTTCACCCAATTTGGCAAAGGAAGAAGAGGGAGATGACCTGTTTGTGACGGGCCCCTTCATAGCCCTGACTCCTGCAAGGCGTTTCTGGTTACTGCTCCTGCCTAGTGGATCAGGGAAGACACATTTTGATCTTAACAACCAAGCTGGAGTTGATTACACAGATCAGTTAATCAATTCAAGCTTGCAGGCCCCATTTCTTCCATTTGGGCCTTTACGTTTCTACGCTTGCTCCAGAAATGTGGGAAACTTGGAAACCATTTGAAAGGCTGGTGCTGCAAATCACAGGATTTGGCTCCTCCGCTCTGGGCTACCTTCCCAGGAGGCAAATCCTGTCCAACATCCCAAATAGCACTGCATCTAGAGTGAGTCCTGTTGGTATCCCACAACTTGGAGGCAGGGAAGAGCCACGATCGCCGCAGGCAATGCCAGCAGATCATTTCACAACAGTTCAAGTTGCAGGAGCTATACTAGAGTGACCAGATATAAATGTGGGCAGGGCTCCGGCAGCTTTAACTGTTGTGATGAAGAGGGAATTTCCCCAGGTGCTGCATGCATATAAATGACACCGGCTGAGATTCCCTTTTCTATGCAACTGTTAAAGATACAGGAGCCCCGTCCTCCTTTTCATAGGGTCACCCTAGACTGAGGGGCAAAAAAGAAGGAGAGGAGCAGAACTGCTAGCACCCATAAGGGGACGTGGGCTTTGTCTTGGTGGTCGAGAATGCTTGGAGTTCAAGTCCCAACCACCTGGAGTTCTATTTCCTGCCCATCCCTGGTGTTGACAATATTGAGCTAGCTGGAACCATAGC
This sequence comes from Anniella stebbinsi, assembly GCA_029215795.1. Lineage (NCBI taxonomy): Eukaryota > Metazoa > Chordata > Lepidosauria > Squamata > Anniellidae > Anniella > Anniella stebbinsi. The sequence continues at coordinate 30,860,493 of JARDYH010000007.1, forward strand.
CTGCCTGATTCGGTGTAAGACAGACAGTTCCTAGTTTGATATCAGATATGTGGGCCATACATAGCTCAGTGGTAAAGCAAGTGCTTTGCATGCAGAAGTTCCCAGGTTCAATCCCCAGCATCTCCAGGTAGGGCTGGAAAAACTCCTGCCTGAAACCTTAGAGGGCCAATCAGTGTGTACAATACTGGGCTGGATGGACCAATGGACTGATTCAATATAAGGAAGGACAGGAAGCCGCCAAGGCTCCTTTTCCTATTGAGTTTGAAAGCAAACCTGGGCAGACGATGAATGCAAGAGGCCACGAGCTCTTTCGAAAGTGTGCCTGAGCTTTTACGGAAATACCTTCTGACTGTCCATTGGAAAGAGCATGATTCTGCCTGCTACTGCTAGCTGCTGTTCTTCGTCTCCGATAGCTTGACCAACCCGTGTGAGAGTACGTCTTTCTATTCGACATTCACCCAGAATAACACACCCTGGGTTCAGCCCCAGTGCCACCATGCAAACATCATGCCTCCCTCGGAAGACAGGTAGCAGGATCCCCTCCTCCTTGAGTAGATGCTGGTGCTGGAAGAGTGGTGGTCAGGAAAGGGCTGAAATCGTTTACCCCCAGGTTCAATAGTTGTTAAAGCTTTAGGGGAAAGATTCGTTCTGCTGGAGCTGTGTTCTGCCTGAATCGTTATGTGGGAGCTCACTTCCAAACCATTCTCTCTTCCCCCCCCCCCAATGCTGCCCCCATCCATCTCTGCTCCTCAGGCTTTGGGGGATTCCTCTGAGAGCCTCCCCAAACCTCCATACTTGAGTCCTTATGGACAACTAGTGTAATCCCCGGAGATGAGAAAAGTGTCTTGAGCACCAGAGCGGGTGTCAAGGGTAGGCATTGTCAGGCACCTGCCGAAGGTCCATATCCCAGCAGGGTCCCACTAACGGGAGCTCCCTGGACTTGTTCCTCTTCTTCACCATTGCAAACTGCTGGCTCACCTACCTCTTACTCTGGCCTAGTCAACGGCTGTAGTAAGAAGGAGGCGCAGGAGTTGCCGCGGCCTCTTTGCTCCGTGGCTTTCTACCTGTCAAGCAGGCAAGTGGAAGCAATGAGGAGGAGGAGGAGGAGCAGCCAGTGACAATGCCAGGGAGAAGGGAGACTCACTGAAAAAGAGAGTCCATTGAGGGTGTCTTGCCCATGAGCCCCCAAAAAACTGGAGACGACATTGTTGAGCCCCCCCCCCCCGTCCTTTCAAAAAGGGAGGAAGGTGAAGCCAAGGAAATTACGGTCATGTTAACTTGACTTCTTTATCTGAAAAGGTACCAGAATGCGCAGGAAAACAATTAATTGTGAAGTGCCCAGAGGGAAATTAAGTGATTAAAGGCTGCCAATGTGCTTTTATTAGAAACTAATCATGCTACACCAGCCTAGTTCCCTTCTTTGATAAAATAATTGGTTCAGTAGACAAGGGAAAAGCAGTTGATAGAAAGAGCAAGACTTCAGTGTTGCTGGTCTCCTGTGATAGCCTCATCGGAACGCTCAAGCAATACAGGCCTAGAGAGGCCCATGCAACATCAGCTGTAAGATGCATACACTGTGGTTTGGTAAAAAGGAGTAGATCGCTATGGTAAAGCAGCCTTCTGCAACCTGACACCTTCCAGATGTGTTGGACTGCAACTCCCAGCATCCTCCAGTCTGCATATCTGGCTGGGGATCCTGGGAATTGTAGTCCAACATATCTGGAAAGTGTCAGGTTGGGAGAGGCTGTGGTGAAGATCTCCTGAAATATTCCACGGAATTAGAATGTTGGGTTCAGTCAGGGTCAAATTTCTTTAGTATCTGTACTTGATGGCTTCCACATGTAAGTCAAATGGTTTTGCTCACTTAGCTGAGGGCCACTTTCCAAATTTCACACATGGTGGCAATTTTTAAATCATTTGAATCCTTATTTATTGGGTTTGCATCTCATGCTGCTTTTTTAGTTGGGCAAAGATTTGAATCCAGATTTCACCAGTCCAATACGCCGCTACACTGTTTCACTACACCACAATGGCACACACACAAATATAGTGATTCAGATGAGTATGTCAGCACAGGACAAGCAATGGCCAAGGCAGTCCAGGTGCAGCTGGCTTGCCCGGCATCAGCCTTCCTTGACCTGGTGCCCTCCAGATCGCTTCTCAGCCTTTTGGCTAAGATCAAGTATAGTGTGTAGTATCAACCTGGTGCCCTCCAGATATGTTGGATTGCAACTCCCATGATTCCCGGGAGTTTCAATCCAACTTATCTGGAGGACACCAGGTTGGGAAAGTCTGCCTTTGAATTATTATGGGATCAAAATTCATACAATGCTTCCAACGCCATCCATTGGGCCCAATCGAAATGCCTCAGGGGCCAACAAGACTCATGGGTGTAGAGTATAGGTGATTATTTAGGATCCCAGCCCAAAGGATACAAGTAGGGATAGAACATTGAAGCTGCCTTGCTGAGTAAGAGGTAGGAGCACTTGATCGGAAGAGGGGGAGGAGGAGGAGAGACTGGCCATTCCTGTCAACTTACAGGCCTCAGGGCAAGACTTCATGGGCTTCTTACTCAGCACCAATGTCTGCGTGTCCTGCTGCGTCAACTCACCTTCCTCCCATGTTTGCATCTTCCCCCAACATGTATCGGGAAAACAGTGGCACATACTTTTACACAGTGAGAGTGTGGCGTCCAACCTGTGGTAGGAGCAACCTTGTTTTGCAGAGTCTAGGACTGATTTTTGTTATTTATTTATTTATTATTTTTGTTTAAGAAATAAATGACATAGGCTGCCTCTACACGAGACGTTTAAAGCGGAGCGTAAATCAGGAGTTGAGGCGCTTTATCTCTCCGATTATGCGCATTTTCGAATGCGCGTTAAATAGCGAGTTTTATTTTGCTCCGGCCGTTAAAGCGCATTTTGCCTATGTGAACAAGCGATTCTCCGCATTAAGTACTTGTAAAGCGGATTTCAAACAACCGGTAAGGCCACCACTTGTGCGCTCAATTACCTCTTGCGTACAAGCATTTACGATAAAGCGCTTCAGCGATTATGCACATAATCGGCTAACCAGGCGTCAAACAGAATCCATCTAGAGGGGGTCATACTGCCTTTCAGTCCTCAAGAAAGCCCCCCAAGGCGATTTACAAAACGAAAACAGACAGTCCAAATAAATGAATCTCTTAAAGAAGAGAGCATTAAAACAAGCCAACAGTATCAAATAAATGAAAGGCATAAATCAACGTTCGGAGAACAGCAACAAGAGAGAGGGACTTCTCTGTGGTGGCCCCCCCAATTATGGAATGATCTCCCCAATGAGGCCCGCCTGACGCCAACCATGTTATCTTTTCGGCGCCTGGTCAAAACTTTTCTTTTCTCCCAGGCATTTTAACAGCTCAAGCTGAGGTTTTTAACTGAATTTTTGGCCAGGCTTAAAGTTTAAAATGTTATAAATGTTAGCTATTTTTATGTTTTATGGTTTTAAATTTTGTATATTGACTTTTTAATGTCCAAAACTTTAATTTTTGTAACCCGCCCAGAGAGCTTTGACTATGGGGCAGTATAGAAATGTAAATAATAATAATAATAACAACAACAACAACAACAAATGCATTTTAACTGCTTGCCTAAAACCCATTAAGAAGGGGCCAACCTAGCCTCTTTTGGGAGGGTGCTTCTGCGCTTGAGACCCGACAACCAAGAAAGACCTGTCCTGTTCTGTACCCCAGCCAACTTGACTCCATCCGGTGGCAAAATACAAAGCGAGATCTTTGAAGATGAACATAGTTGGTGGGCAGGTTAGTGACATTTCAACTTTTAAGGATTGGGGGGGGGGGTGCGGGGAATACAAAAGCTGGGAAACTACATATTATTGGTGGTCAGCAAGAAATCTGGGGACCCCAGGTGGTTTGGATTTGGCCCACGGATCTGAGGTTCCACACCCATGAAATAGGGGTTTGACCGGCAGCCACAGCAGGGTGATTTATGAGCCCTATGGACAAACACCTCAGGCTCCTTGCTGCGCGCCCAGCCTTCTTCGCACCTGGCAAATCGAGCCTTTCCGAGCAAATCGGCTCACAAAGATGTGCTTATGTCAGCCACAATGCCAGGTCTATGGCCTGCTCACAGTGGCAAAGGGCCCATCTGCCAGAGCAAGTGGAAGAATGAACACCACAGAGAGTGTGGCTTTGGAGTAAAAACGTTGGGGGGGGGGGACGACATTCGCAGAGCGCATTCAGAGAAGCTGTAATCAGGTGGCGCAGATGCGCTCATCTCTGGCGCTGCCTCACAGCGGCACAGACTCCGTCACTTCAGTTAGACGCAGAGGGAAGAATGAACCGCAGGCGGAGAATAACGCTTGCTAATATAGGGCTTTCTTAGCTACTGTTGAGCGTCACTGTACATCTACCTATACTGGGGTGGGTTGAACCTCTTTCAGCCCGAGGGCCAAAGTTCATTTCAGAGAAGCTATTATGGGTTGCATGCCAGTGGGGGGTGGGGCCAAAATACCCCAAACACCAGCATGTTTTAGCTTAAAATGTATCTAGGTCAGTAACCAGGCCTGAGGAGAGCCATTCGAACCATTTAGGATGGGGGGGGGGGACTTCTCAAAAGCCAGGCAACCAAGAAATTATGGGTGGTCGGAGGAAATGGAGTAAGGCTAAGGGCTGGAGCCAATGGAAACGAAAGTGGACTAGATTTGGCCCCTGAGTCTTGAGTCTGGGATTCTCCAATCTAAATGGCCATGGAATGCTCGCTAGACACAATGGATTGAAACACATCTCACTTGTGATGGATTGTGTCTTTGAGGGCAAACTAGATGTGACCACGGCAGGTGTGCACTTCTTTTTAAGTGTCTGCACCTTTCACTAGAAAACAGAACGCTCTCCCCTCCCCCAAACCTCCCCTCCCCGAGTTAAGTGGTTCCAGCCACTTTACCTTTGTCTGTGGCTCACCTTTCATATCAGGAATTGGGAATGGAGAAACATGGTTGGAGCAGCAAACTTTGGAAGGAGGCGGTGAGGGCGGAGTAAGATACAGGAGAGTTCAGCATCTAACTCTGGAGCGCTCCTTTTACTGTTAAAGTAAGACCACCCCCAATTTTATATAGCAATGGGGCAGACTCACAAACAACGGCCCTGCAGATATGCTGACATCTACATGATTTCTTTCCTTGTCTTGTACAAATTCTGTAGCCATTTCTTTGCTATTGCACATCACGGTGCTATTGCAAAATGGCCGCTCAGAAATTGGAATGTAGTAATGTACAGGCACCCTAATGGTTCCTACATTTACCTCCGCACTTCCAGTTTCTGCCCAGAACATTTAACTTTGACATCTACTGTGTATAGGCAAGTCTTTAGGACAAGAAACGGCCTCCCTTCCATGTCTCCTTCACAAGCATCTCTTTGATGAAGGCAGTTCTGAGGCCCCCAGTTTCAGCTTTCGGCTCCTTAGTCTGGTTGTGGAGAGAAAGGAGATGGTGGCTCCCATGGCAGTAGAGTTGCAGTCAGAACTCTAAAGGAAATATCCTGGATAGCTCCTCTAGAGCTCTGGCTGGTTCTGACTGAACTCCAAAGCGGATTCACCACCTCACTGACATCGGAGCCACCAGCCTCAACTGGAACTTGGCACCTTTGGTAACGCTGATGCTGTTTTGGCCTTCCTGCCCACCTGTTGCCCTGGCTGTAGGTCATCTGGTGGTGGCATACCTGGGTACTGCATGCCATGTAAAATGTCCCACATTAGTCCAGAGAGCCCAATGTAACATCGCTTAAGGACACCATGGGAGTTAAAAATGGCAGGGGGCTTTATTGATGCAGGGGGCTTATATCTGTGGGGCAGAGAGGGCCCACGAGGATACAGTGTCAATCCTAGAACCAACCTTGAAAGCTGAGATAGTACCTGGGCAGTTATAGGGTAGCTAGGCAGGTTGCCCCCAATGCCCGTGAATGGAGCCTTTGTTATAGTTTGCAGAGGAGGAAGTGGTAAGGTGGCCAGGTGGCTGACTTTACAGAGGACAGTCCTCTTGTTTGAAGAGCTCGCAGAGGACATTCCTCTATTTGGAGGTGCCAAGTTCAAGCCTGGTTCAAAGTCAAAAAACCCTAAGGAGGGAGAGCAGGCTGGGATCTTGAAGTTGCCCAACTAGTTAACACCTGGACAACAGATGAAGCAGGCATATACAGGCCACCTGATCAGATATGGTGAGATGCGTTGCATTTCCATTTAAATCAAAGTTATTATTTCTAAATTTACACTCATACATACAAATTTACATATGCAAACGTTACGCTAATTGGTATCCTCTTTGGGTAATGTGTAAGTGAAGGGCTGGAATTATGTGCAAGCTAAACAAGCTGTTGCTTAGGGCCTCACATTACAAGGGGCCTCACGTTCGAAAGAAAGAAAGACCCCCTCTAGAAGGATTTGCTTTGGCGCCTGGCTGCCCGATTATGCGCATATTTGCGGAAGCGCATTTACTCCTAATACTTCTATACGAGAGGTGGCGAAGCGCATTACGGGATGACCGAAACGCGCTTTAAACTTGTTGACATGCGGAGAATCGCATGTTTACACGGCGGTAAGGCGCTTTAACTGCCACCGCAAATTAAAACTCGCGGTTTAACACACATTTGATAATGCGCATAATCGGAAGTTTAAAGCGCCTCAGCCCCCAATTTGCACTCCTCTCTTGTAGAGGTCAAATTTTTAATCAGCCTTAAAAGAGCTTTAAACCTCTCTTGTAGAGGCAACCAAAGAAAGAATGAAAGAAAGACCGTTAACAACATTGCCACCGGGAAACTGTAAACATCATGCAAAATGAAGACCTCTTCAGAAGGGGGAATAGGGTTATGTGTTGACAAACTCCTAAACAAAGGACGTGCACACATGTAACTTGCATTTTTAATACCTATATTACACAACTATCAAATTCCATTTAATTGTACAGCCCGTATTTTGCATTTAATTTTTTTATTATTTCTTGAAGAGGGACGGACCTCACTCATGTTATAGCTTAGGGGCACAATCAGTGTAAATCCGACCCTGTGTAGGTGGCCACCCTGAAAGAGTGGGGGGGGGGGCTGCTGCGTCCGCCAATATCTCCTCTCCCTCCTCTTCTTGTCCTCTCCTAGCAAGCTAGCGTCCCACTTTGCCCCGGAGAGCGCAGGCACCTTCAGTGGTGGCGCATGGCCATCTGCAACAGAATAGCCATGCCATAAAGTATCTGCGACATTGCTGGGGGGGAGGGAGGGAGGGAGCAGTTCAAACTGTCTTGCTAATTAAATCCATAGCACGGCTGCCTTCGGTTGCCACAATGGATTCTCTCCCATCCTTGCTGCAGAACAGCTCAGTGCAAAAGAGAGAGCTGGCAGCCTCCCCCAAGCTAGTGCCTTCCCGATGTGTTGGACTACAAGTCCCAGCATGGCTGGCTGGAGTATGCTGGTTGTAGTCCAGCACATCTGGAAGGTACCACAAGAGAGGATAAGAGAGTTGCCATAACAACATGCAGCCTCAGCCAGCAAGCCAACTTGAGGTTTGACCGGCGTCCCTGGCAGGGTGGTGGAGGACGTGGGACCCACGAAAGGGCTGCTCAGATCCTTCAGCTGCGTGACTTCGACTCAACTTGGCCTTCGTTCATTCAGCCCGGCCAAGTGTCCCTTTCAGAGCAAATAGGGTCACAAAGATGTGTTTATTTAGGCCACAATGGTCATCTCTGTTGCCTGCCCACAGTGGCAAAGAGTCTGTCGCGACAAGAGCAAACACCGCGGACAGTGTGCGCAAGCCATGGCACTGTGGCTTTAAGCTTTGACAGAACTTGTGGGGGTCATTGTGCAGCACATACAGGGAAGCATTCACACAGTGGCAGTGAGTGCCTCTCGGAGGAGGATATCATCGCCCTTCTTTATGGCGAAGGTGGCTATTTAGCTGCTGGAGAAAGAATGCAGCCCCCCTTGCTGCCTGTAGTGCTCACTGGTGTAGCTGGGTAATCTTAGACCCTGGACTTAATGATCCTATAGGGCATTTAGATGGCTCCGTTGTCTACGTCTCCCCTCCAACTGCCATCCCATGCTTCACAAATTGGTTCTAAACCTCTGACATCACGACAAAAAGACAAAACAAGCAAAACCCTGTTTTCCAGTCCTGATTTTAAAAGAAGAAGAAATACTCTGAGATGGTTCAGTTTTGCATTTTAAACTCACTTCAATCATAGTACCATCAGGACTACAGCAGTAAAATGGAGTTTGCTTCTCCTGCCCTGATCTTAAATGAATTTACTTGGGAATAAACACCATTTTGTTGTATTTACTGAATGTATTAAATGCCCTGGCCAGCCCTGGCTGGCCCAGGTGCTGTTAGTGGGCCTGCATCACCTGCTGCTCTTGCCATTTGCCCCCACCCCCCCAGGTCCAGTTCTAGATGCAAAATTTCATTCAAAGTTTTAAAAGGCGAGTGAGGGGAGGCATGATAGAGGTGTACAATGTAATGCCTGGTGTGGAGAATGTGGACAGGGAGACATTTTCCTCCTCTCATAATACTAGAACCCAATGGAGTCATCCCATGAAGCTGATTGGGGGGAGAGTCAGGACAGATAAAAAAGTTTCACAGCGCAGAGTGAAACTATGGAATTCACTACCACAAGACGTAGTGGTGGCCACCAATTTGGATGGCTTTCAAAGGGGGTTGGATAAATTGCTGGAGGAGAAGGCTATCAAGGACTGCTAGACCTGATGGCCACATGCTACCTCGAGTATCAGAGGCAGTATGCTGGGGAACATGGGTGGGAGGGTGCTGTTGTATTTTGTGTTTTTATTTGAATCGACGTTCGTTGTTTCTAACTTTGCATCTCTGCAAATCAGTTCGGACACTTCACATTTTTATGCAAATCAGTGTCCCCTTTTGTCCTCTTCTTTGGTCATGCATTTCCCCGCTTCTTTGGTGATGATGCTTCACTGGGCGACCCCTCATGCTCCAGGTTCCTATGGAGAAGGCTCCTGTGTCTGCATTTTGGGAGGTGAAAGCACTCGAGGTTTCCTAGCAGCGATTGCCAATTGGTGAGGCCCTCCTGGGGCTCACGAGCACCGTTGCTAACAATCAAAGAGCCCCTCTTGTCAGCTCCCTGCCGGGTTTCTAAGTGGAAAAAACAGACAGTGGTGACAGGGCCTGTCCCTGAGCCTCAGGACATGCCAGTCGGGGTCAGCCAGCAGCAAGAAGGACCAGGCTGTTTTTCACAAGTTCGGGGTAGATTCCTTTGGCAAATGCCTGTTCCTAAACCCACACAGTGCCAGGGGAACATGACTGTGTGGGGTGGGGGCACGTAAGGGAGAATTGGTGGGCAGCAGGAGGGAGAGGTGTTTAACCCCTTCCACACTCACTACTTCTTCCTGGGAGAGCGACCAGTTACAAATCATCAAAGAGGAAACATATCGCTAAAAAACAGAGGAAAACCTATTTGCATGAAATGTCCATGTGGTGTTTTTTTTGTTTTTTTAAAGATACATAGATGCAAACTTAGAAATAATTATAATAATTTAAATAGAAATACAGTGCAGTTCACCACAGTGTGGAAGGCACTGGCCCTTTCTATACCATGCGGGCGTAAAGGGAGGCGGTGGATGATCCCAGACGTACCTGCTTTCGGGATCGTTACTCTAATCTACATAGGAAGTGTGATGACCCGGCTTCCTCCCCGGGTTGTCGCATGTCACGTCCACCATTTTTGTTGTTGTTGGAGAACCCAAGAAGAGCACACTTGCACTCTAACGAAAAGTGAGTTGTTTTTTTAAAAAAAAAAACTGAAATTGTCCTGGGGATGGCGGACTTGCTCCATCATCCCTTGATGGGCACGGAGCCGTGCGGTGCGGTTCTATGTCCATTTCTGGTGCCCACTTACTTGCAAGTAAGAGGTCAGCAGCCGGGACAGGCACCCACACCTCCCGCAGTCTCGGGGTGTTCCTGGGACCGCGGGAAGAATCGAGTTTCCCCAGGGATCCCTTATCCTGGCTCTTTAAAATAAAATGGCGGGCACGACGGGCGCAATGTCCCTCTTCCCTTCTGGGAGGTCACACTTCCATTTGGACGCCCAAGAAGGATCACAGTAGCAGGTAAGTCTGCGATCCTCCCCCCTCCCTCCCTCCTCCCTCCCTCTACATCCTTAGGTGGTGTAGAAAGGGCCATTGATAGCCTTCTCCTCCAGGAATTTATCCAGCCCCCTTTAAAGCCATCCAAAAGGGTGGCCATGACGACATCTTGTGGTAGTGAATTCCACAGTTTAACTCTGTGCTGTGTGGAGAAGGCCTTCCTTTTCTCTGTTCTGAATCTCCCATCAATCAACTTAATGGGATGGCCCCTTTGGGTTCTATTATTATGAGAGAGAGAGAAAAATGTCTCCCTGGCCACATTCTCCACACCAGGCATAATTTTGTACATCTCTATCAGGTCTCCCCTTAGCCTCCTTTTTTCTAAGCTAAACAATCCCAGCTGTTGTAGCCTTCCCTCATAGGTGAGATGCTCCAGCCCCTTTGACTCTTGTTTTCGGATTTTTTTCCCCCTGGATTCCATGCTTTTCCTCTTGCAGCAGTATTTTCTTTCCAGTTTCAGGCTCTTCTGTATTGCACTTTGGATTGCACTTTGGAGAATTCCTTGGTCGCTTGTAAATATGCAGAATTGCCTTCCCTTTAGGCTTTTGCATACTTTGTTAGCTGAAGACTCTTGGTGACCTATGATGGCTGGTGGCTACTACCTGGAAGAATTTGTGACATACCCCAGAAGAGAGGGCCTTTTCCGCAGTGGCCTCACACCTCTGGAATAGGTTGCCATCAGAGGTTTGTCAGGCCCCGTCATTGCAGTTTTTTAAGAAGGCCCTAAAAGAATACTGTTTTAGTTTGGCCTGATATGTTCACTGTAGCCGTTTTTATTGCTCTTTTCGCTGTTATACTGTATTTTTGTTTTTTAAGACTGTATCAGTTTTTACTATGTGTTTATTATTGGACACCATTTTGAGAGGGCTCCTGCCCTGAAAGGTGGCCAAGAAATATTTTAAATGATGATGATGATGATGCTTGGGAGAGTGCTGAAGAAAACAGATGAGCCTCCTTAAGTACTTGCGTGATCACCGCTTCCAGGATAATGTTTAAGAAAGAGCAACAAAGGCTCATGCTTTATATCAAGGGTGGCCAACCTGATGATGTTTTGGACTACCACTTCCATCAGCTCCAGCCAGCATGGCCAGTTATCAGAGATTATAGGAATGGAGTACAAGGAGCCCTTCCACATCCCCTTGGGGGGGCGGGGGGAGGCTCATGCAAAAAATCCCCAATCAGTCTTTGACACAGACTGGCGGCTGGGAGGCTGCTGCCGAACGGAATGCTTCCCTTCCTGGCCTTGGGCATCGAGCATTCAGGAAGAGGAAACATGTCAGATAATATTAGGAGAGGCAGGAGAGGCCAACGTGTCAGATGGGCCGGCAATGGCTTGCGCCTGCACTCTGCCACCCGGGCACCTCGTAGCCTGGGGAGGCTTCCGTCGGGGCTTTGTTTGGCTGCTCCGCTCCCAGGTTCTCTTCCAGGCTGGGCTTCTTTTCTGCTGACTCCAGCAGGGCCGTAAGGAAACACCTTTGGCATCTGGGCAGCTGCCAAACAGGATAAACCCCAAGAAGCTGCCGGTCCCAAGTGCCCGAGCCAGAAAGGAAACACAGAGGAAGCCGGGAGGAGGATTCGTTTCAAAGAAGCAGGATCTGAGCCTCTACCTCCATGTGAGCAAGGCAGCCGCAGAAGGTTTAAAGCTGCCCCACAATTCCTTCAAACGCTGTAGAAAACAGTCCAATGAAGGCAGTGGAGGAGGTGGGGTGGGCCATTGAAGCACTGTCAAAAAAGAGGAAATACATCACCAAAAAAGAGGATAAAAGAGGACACCAATTTGCATAATATTTGCATGCACCCATTTTATGCATAGATGCAAATTTAGCATTATAATGGGGAAGACTGACCTGCTCGCCCATTCAGTCCACTGTCCTGATGCCACAGCTGTTCTGGCGGCAACGTCAAGGCCCCTGCGGCTCTCCCTCCTTATGATTCTTTGTCTTTAAGGCAGACTTGGGTTGGACAGCCTCTCCAATAGAGGACTGTCCTCCACCAGCTTTCCAAAACAGAGGACTGCACTCTGTAAAGCAGCACACCTGGTCACTCTAGGAGGAGGGAGGAGGGCAAGGTGGCAAGTTTTGATGTCCATGCTTCAGGGTTTCTCATCCTTCTCAGGATCTCCAAGGGAAGGACTAAAATCTCAGGCTGAGGGCCCAGAAGAATCGCGAGGAGGGACACGCATCCGTGGGCAGCTGCAGGGCCCCAGAGCTCTGGCACAGTCTACCGCTGTCACCTCCCCAAGGGCCCCCTGTAAGAAAGCAGCTGCCCCTGAACATGAAGATGTCACAGCGTGCAGCCTCTTTGGTGAAATGTTGACAAATGAGGCGCTGTAGGAAACCTTGTTACTGGAGAGATGTAAGGTAATGGCAGAAGTCATGAATTTCTTGTAATACATGATGGCTGGGCATTTGAGGGGGACAGGTAGCCATGCAGGGGGCAGGGTATCCTCCCCATAAATACTGGGAGTTTTTGGCAAACACTGGATGGAAGCCTTCAAACATGTCTATGTGCAACAATGAGAGCTGGAGCCTTCCTCCTCCTCCTCCTCCTCCTCCTCCTCCTCCTCCTCCTCCTCCTCCAGGCAGTTATTCACAGGAATCCAAAGTTTATGCCAAGTGCTAGATTCCACATGGGATTTGTTTAGGTTGCCTGGTTTCCAGCTCTTCCTAAGCTCATAATCTTTTTAACCTTTTCATATATGGCCACCTTCCAATTTCCTGGCTATTAGTCTCACCTTGGCCTTGCTAGGTCCTCCCCCCCCTTTTGCCTTCCCTACAGCATACGGATTGGCTTACTTGCTTGAAGAACAAGTTCCCTTCAGCTTGTGGCACAACTTGATCAAGTTGGTATGTGATTGCTGGGGGAGGTGCACAGTATGGCTCCAGTGGAGAGCTGCTCTTCTTCTTCTTCTTCTTCTTCTTCTTCTTCTTCTTCTTCTTCTTCTTCTTCTTCTTCCTCTTCCTCTTCCTCTTCCTCTTCTTCTTCCGGGGCCATTTGGTCTTCCAATGGCAGCCCTATGCTCTATTACAGGACTGTTGTGAATCCAGCTCAAAGGCCGGATTCCGTTTTGGGGGCTCTTGGGGGGCTCTTGGGGGCCACATTCTAGAGGCGGGTGTCACCAAAGGCAAAGAGGGTGGGCCCAAAATACCAGCATATTTTAACTTAGAGCTCTCACTGCCAGTAACTAACTAAGCCTTAGGAAAGGCAACTTAACTTTTTAGAATGGGGAAAAAACACTCCATAAAAGCCAGGAACCCGCCAAACAATCCCTGGCTGGGGAAAGGGGGTGGAGCCAGGAGAAGGGATGGAGCCATCTTGGGAATGTCAGAGGGCTGGATTTGGCCCCTGAGCTGTGGTTGTGAGCTGGTATGTAGATGTGTGTACATCAAGCGATTTACACGTGTGAACAGAGGAACATGTAAAAGTTGCTTTATACCAGCTCAGACTACTCTTCCATCTAGCCAAGCTGTCTGCTCTGATTAGATGTAGCTCCCTAGGGGTCCAAGGTGGTGATGAGTCTTTCCTATCCCTCCTACCTGTTCCTTTTTTAAGGGTGGAGATGAAAAGGGAATGAACCTGGGACCCTCTGCATACAAAGCATGTCCCCCCCCCCCCCAGTGAGCAATGAGCCATCACTGATCTAATCCCACACAGAAAATGCTTTCCAAAGGAGGCAGTTCACACAGTCAAATGCACACAGAGTAATCAAGCACAAAGTAATCACTGGATGAATATGCATGTGATAAACCTGTGTCTGTTCGTCCATCTGTCCAACCATCATCCATACTGATTTGGCTCATTTTTATATCCCTTCAAGCAACACCCTGCCACAGGTGAAACGATCTCCCAGGAACCAGGTCTGGAAGTGTCCCAATATTTGTATTCATCTATTGCAGCCTTCCCCAACCTGATGCCCTCTAGATGTGTTGAACTGCAACCCCCATCATTACAAACAACCCAAACGCTTATAAGAGGTCCAGCATGGGCGTGCACAAGGGGTGTGCTGGATGTGCCCAGGCACACCCTAATGTCTCAAGCAATAAATGCCGAATTGAGGGGGACATTAAGTGGGAATCCAGAGGGGGATCCAGATGCAGCAAGAACGGTCCTCCAGCTGCCCTGTGGCTGCTTTGCTGCCCCCGCCCCACAGCACACCATTGCTCCCAGCAGCAGGAGTAAAAAGGAATCATTCTGCCAGGAGCTTCTCTGCCGGGAGCCATGCTTCAAAGCCCCTTCATAAGCCCCTATTCTGGTCAGTGTCGCCACAAAGTTCTACCAGTGCCCCACCTGCAATGGCCCACCCTGGTCAGGCAAGCCGAACGTGGAATAGGACATCAGTGTCTACAGTGCTTAATAAATAAATGAATCAAAATGATGTGCTTTATGACTGAGTATTCAATAAATGTTTGCCTTTTTTAAAAAATAAAATAAAAAATAAAATTCCCTGGGTGTACACCCTCATGAAATGTGCTGTGCACACCTATGAGGTCCAGGTCACATGATTATCCCTTGTGGTTCCCCACTGCTTTTGGTACCCCTTGCTGGTTGCCAGGGCCAGCATCAGGGGCAAGCATTGTAGGGCACTGACTTGTAGGGTGACCATATTTGGGAAACCAAAAAAGAAGACACCCCATTTGGGGAGGCAGAGCAGGAAAGCACGCTTTCCAGGGCCTCTGGAAAGCATGTCATTTCTCCCGCTGTGCTATTGGCAGCCACCATTAGCATGGCGGATGTGAATGACATGACCCAGAAAGCGTGCTTTCCTCTCCTCCACCCCAGTCGGGGCCTTAAGGTCCCAATTGGAGAGGAGGAGGGGAAAGTGTCACATTCCTGCTCCCCACTGCTCCAATAGGGGCTTCCGGAAGAGCATCATTCCCCCTCACTGCCACACTAATGGCGGCCTTAAAGGGGAAAGCGTGTCGTTCCAGAACATTACAGAAAATTACAGAAAATCCTTCCTGACACCCAGGATAGAACTAAAACCAGGACAAATCCAGGAAAATCCTGACAGTAGGTCACCCTACTGGCCCATAACCCCTGCAGGGAGGGTCTGCTTCAGTCCCCTCCTTGCTGCCTGTTCTCCTTGCCTCTTCAAGCAGCCAGCACTATTAGACTGAAAAGATGCTGCATCTTCCTTCACTTGCCTTGCACAATCCCTTGGGACAATTGTGCAGCCTGAGTCCAGATGGATGAGACGAGTGAGCAGGCAGGGGGCACAGAAGCAGGAGGACCCCCCCCAGTGAAGGCATCCTGCTCAAAGGCCCTTCAAAACCTGAAGCCAACATTGCTGGTTGCAACTCTGTCAGTACCTGTATTCTGCCCCTTGCATATTGGTTCTGCACAGTGGGGACTGGAGGCTCCAATGTCAGTGGAGCAGTGAATGCACTCTGGATTTCAACTAGAACAAATCAGAACTTAAACTATGGAACTCACTACCACAAGATGTTGTGATGACAACCAATTTGGATGGCTTGAAAATTATTTCGGATAAGTTCCTGGAGGAGAAGGCAATCAATGGCTACTAGTTCTGAATCCTGATGGCTATGTGCTACCTCCAGTATCCAAGGCAATGTACCATCTGCTGGGGAACATGGGTGGGAGGGTGCTGTTGCACTGTGTCCTGCTTTGTTGGTCCCTGGTTGACAGCTGGTTGGCCGTTGTGTGAACAGAGTGCTGGACTAGATGGACCCTTGGTCTGATCCAGCATCAGGGCTCTTCTTGTGTTCTTGTGTTCTTGTGTTCACCCTGGAGAGCTCTTTTAGAGTTCGGTCTGGTTCTGACCAAAAACCAGAGCGGGTTCATCGCCCCACTGACATCACTGGTACCAGCCTCCACTGGCTGTGCACAAATCTAGGACAAGACTCACTCGTTAACTTGTTCTTTCTGCTGCTGGCTTGCCATAAAATTCCTTTGTGGTTCTCAGATCATTAAGAGGGCTTTCTCCTGAATCGCCCTGGGTATGGCCTGGAGCTAGGGAACAGCTGCACCAAGTCATCAAATACATTTAGCTGCTTTTGAGTGATGGGATCACATAGAGAGACAGAGACCTTTCTGCTCTTGTTCATCACTTCTGCCCCACTTTCAAATCCAGGAAAGAGGGCTCAGTTTCAAGCACGGAACTGACTCTCTTCTAACTGTTTTTGTGCTCAGACTCAAATGCCAAGGAGAGGTCTTGAACCAGGGCCTCCAGCGACTGGTCTCCAGCCCTTGACCTCTTTTACCATCAGCAGTTTGGGTCCTCAGGAGGCCAGGCAGATTAGGGCAGCCTTACTCAATCTGGGACCCTCCAGATGTTCTGGGCTACAACTCCCAGGATTCCTGGCCATTGGCCATGCTGGTTGAGGCTGATGGGAGTTGAAGTCCATAGCATCTGGAGTGCACCAGGTTGGGGAAGGCTGCTGTCAGCTGACTCTACAAGCCAATACGGATAGCTTGACCACAGTGGTACAGGCGTTAGTAACCTCAAGATTGGATTACTGCAATGCGCTCTATTTGGGGCTGCCCTTAAAACTTCTCCGGAAGCTGGAGCTAGTGCAGAACACAGCAGCTCGACTGTTGTCGGGAGTTCACCCTTTTTCGCATGTAACTCCTTTGTTGAATGAACTGCACTGGCTGCCTATTGGCTACTGGGCCAGGTTTCAGGTTCTTGTACTAGTGTACAAAGCCCTAAACTACTTGGGACCAGGGTACCTGAGAGAGCACCTTCTCCCTTACCAATCTGCCCAGTCCCTGAGGTCATCCGAGGGCATGCTCCTGGTGGTTCCACATGGACCTGTGGCCCGATTGGAGCCCACCAGGAGAAGAGCCTTTAATGTGGTGGCCCCTTTCCTTTGGAATTCGTTGCCCCTGGAGGTTAGGCACGTGGCATCACTACGTTGCTTCCGGCATCTCTTGAAAACAGCTCTTTTCTAGGAAGTATTCCTTAACTGACTAGCCACCAATTTTATAGGTATTCTGTTTAAATTGAAGAATTTTAATATGCTGTTTTAATCTTTTTATTGTTTTATCCCTATGTTCACTGATCTGGAATCTATTTTAGATATGGAGTGGTACATAAACCTTGTAAATAAATGAACAGGGTCATGCCCTATAAAGACTTTGCCTGAAGCCAGCTCATCAGACTGCACTATAGTGGCTTCCTCCTCATGTCCTGGCTTGTTGCATCTTGTACTTGACTCTGCCCATGTCGGTTGCATCTCACCTTTGCCTTTCCCAATTCCTGGACCGGACCCCAGCTGTAACCTGTCCTAGAGGTGGGCCAAGGCTTATTTCCAGAGCTCCTCTTTTCCATAGGGATCGGCTTGTTTCAAGAAATTACTAAAGCAAGGACCCTTTGGAGATTGGAAGGGAAAGTCTTCCACTGGGGGACGCAGGCGTTGAGTATTCAGCTGCAACATCCCACACGCTGAGAGGAGGTTTTGTTTCTGCTGATGCCGCTTGAACCAAGGTGGGCATGTGTCCAATTTTGTAGAGGGCAGTCCTCTCTTTGAAGCCATCCTCTATTTCAAGGGAGGACAATGCATGGCCTGGGGGTCGCATGCCTTTTTTTGTTTGTTTTTTTTGCATCTCCTGACCCAGCTGCCACCCTGACAATTTTACAAGGAGCCTATCTACACATGCAGGATAAAACACTTTGAAAATGTTTTGAAAACCGTCTATGGAGCGTGTCCTGGGCCCCAACAGTTCTCAAAACTGTTATAAACCATTTTAAACCATTTTAAAGCAGTAGTGTAGATAGGCTCAAGGAAACAAGGTGTGTGGGGAGAGGGAGCGCTTTGCTTGCAAGTGGAGCCATAATTCCAGAGACCTCCTAGAAGCATGACTGTGCATACAAACTGGACGCATGTTCCCTGGGTGCTTTGTTTCCTTGTGAAGTTGCCACGGGTTTTGTTAGTGCTACGGTAAATGGGGCAGCAATTTCTGCAACGCTGGGATACAACCCCGGTGGGTCCCAGGTGGGGACAATGTGGCCCCCAAGCCCTGAAAGATACCCACCCTTGATCCATTTGAAAAGATGTCTGGTCTAAGACCAGTTTAAAGATAAAGAACCACAAGGAAGGAGAGCAGGCTGGACTCTTGAAGCTGCCCATCAAGCGCTAGCATTGGGTTAGCAGACTAAGCAGACACATACGGGTCACCTAGATCTTCCACACTATGGTGGGATATATTGTATTTCTATTTCCAGGCTTACTCCTGGTAGTTCCACATGGACCTATGGCCCGGCTGGAGTCTACCCAGAGAAGAGCCTTCAGTGTGGTAGCCCCCTTTCTATGAAACTCCCTGCCTCTGAAACTGCGTTGTTTCCAGCACCTCCTGAAAGCAGCTTTATACAAGGTAGCCTTCCCTGACTGACCTGTTTTTATTGGTTCTGTTTTTTAAAATAACCATTTCTAATATGGTGTTTTATTTCTTGTATTGTTCATTGCTCCGGAATCTGTTTAGCTGTGGAGTGGTACATAAATGCCATAAATAAAAACATATTTAAATTATGGTAATTATTTCTAAATGGACATTTATACTTAAAATTAGCATATGCAAATGTCATGCAAATTGCTGTCCCCTTTCATCCCTTTTTTGGGGTCCTGCATTCCGTATTTTGGGAGAAATGAGTAAGGGGACACCCTTCCCCACTTCAAATGGGCTCAAACACATTGGCCTGTGAGAACTCAATAGAAAGTGAGAGGGGAAAGAGTCTATTCCTCTACCTGGTGCTGTTATAGTAGACAATAAACGGTTTAATTCCTTTCAGGGGACAGTCAACATGTGCCTGGACTGTACCAGTTCATACAGCAGGGGGTCGAGGGTGGGGGGAGATACACTTACAAGCTTGAGTGCCTCTCTCCATAACAAAATTAATATATTTTTAGGTCGTCGTTAAGGTTGGAAACTTCTCCAGGCGTTGTACAAGATTAAAATAAAACCCATACAAAGTAGATACAATAAAAACCAACAAGCGCATGTTCAATTAAAATTCATAACAGTGGAAATTACCAATAGCTCAAATCCCCCTGTCTGCCAAGCCTCCCTTCGGTCGGGTTAATGACCGCGTCGCAGAAAGAGCCCTTCAGACGCCAGGACAGCTCACTGTGGGGGTTTTCTCGCAGTTTGGGGGGCGCTTAAGGCGTATCCAGCCCCATAAAACTATTCCTTCCAGGAGACAAAAGGATTTCTCTGAAGACGACAGTGGAGCCATCGCTAGGATTGTCAACTTCACCATGGGATGTCTTCTATGGCAACAGTTGCCAGGGCAACCTATAGGCAGAGCTTCATTCACTGAAACTGTCCACTTATATAGATTCTGAGAAAGGGACAGACATCTATAGCATTTCTGTGTTATAGATGTGGCTTCACGTGGAACAGAAAAAGCAACACAGACCAGTAGCGACTCCATTTGCTTATTTTCTCTCCCTTAGGGCTGATGGGGACAGATTGCTCTGGTAGTTTGCAAAATATTTATACAGTGCAAGCTGATATTTGCAGATGTTTTTATTCCACATGTCTGTGATTTCCCTGCATAAGCATAGAAGTAAGGATCAAGTGCAGAACTCAGCATGCATGCATATATAATGGTTTATATCTCTTATGGTTCTTGGATATAACTTGAACATTTTGGGGCAGTTCCTGGTGAAATTGTAGAAGCCAAGGTGGGGTTGAGTTGGGTGTCCAAGAGCCAGGAGGTGCGTCTTCATTAATCTGGCTGGGAGAAGCAATAGCAGCAGAGAAACTCTGTTCATTTATTTACAATATTTATATACCACTCCCCATTCAAGAATTTTGGAGTGGTGAACAAATGCAGGAAGTCCCAGGGAGTGATGGGCAAACTTACACCAACAGAATCCGTTATTTCCTTGGAAAAGTCTGCCTAATTGCAGGCGATTATTTTCTGTTAATTCGAGATGTCTTTTGGTACATACTAGTTTTTGTGCATGCACATCATCAAAGTGCATATTGGGAGCAGTAGAATCATAGAATGGTATAGTTGGAAGGGGGGTATAAGGCCATAAGGCCATCCAACCCCTTGCTCAATGCAAGAATCCACTTTAAAGCATGCCTGACAGATGGCTGCCCAGCTGTTTCTTGAATGCCTCTAGTGTGGGAGAGGCCATGACCTCCCTAGGTAATTAGTTCCATTGTCGTACTGCTCTAACAGTCAGGAAGTTTTTACTGATGTCCAGCCGGAATCTGGCTTCCTGTAACTTGAGCCCATTATTCCGCGTCCTGCACTCCGGGATGATCGAGAAGAGATCCTGGCCCTCCTCTGTGTAACAACTTTTCAAGTCCTTGAAGAGCGCTATTGTGTCTCCCCTCAGTCTTCTCTTCCCAAGGCTAAATATGCCCAGGTCTTTTCTGTCTCGCCCCATAGGGCTTTGTTTCCAGCCCCCTGATCATAGAATCATAGAGTTAGAAGGGGCCTATAAGACCATCGAGTCCAACCTGCTGCTCAGTGCAAGAATCCATCTTAAAGCATCCTTGTTGCCCTCCTCTGAACCCCCTCCAGTTTGTCTGTAGTTTGGAATCACATCATGCGTCATGGCATCACGCGTAACTACGTTTTGTTCCCTTTCCTGATTGGTTGACTGAGGATAGGCTTATCTGAGCAACCGCTAGACCAAGCAGACATTACAAGGCTAGATGGACCAATGGTCTGATTCGGTACAAGGTTCCTTTGTGTGAGCAGAGATGCTTCTGCATTAGGCCTTTACTGTGCCAGACTTTGTACGGGGCAACTATGTGGTATCATCATCCAGTTATTGATTTCTTGTGTTTCCCCTGTGGTTCTGCCATCTTTTTTCACACTGCAGAAAATCCCTAGGCTTGGAAGGTTCTTAGTTAAAAATATTTTTAAAATACAATAAGAGCACATTGCAAGCAGGCCCTGAAGGAGAAGGCTATCAATGGCTACTAGTCCTGATGGCTATGTGCTACCTCCGGTGTCCGAGCCAGTAAGCCTATATACACCAGTTGCTGGGGAACATGGGTGGGAGGATGCTGTTGCACCATGTCCTGCTTGTGGCTCCCTGGTCAACAGCTGGTTGGCCACTGTGTGAACAGAGTGCTGGACTAGATGGACCCTTGGCCTGATCCAGCCTCAGGGCTCTTCTTAGGTTCTTATGTAAACAATAAATCAATTTCAAGGCTTCACATAAGCTGTTAATAGGGCACATTGTAAATAAGGCCTATGCAAACAGTTAAACAGTATAAAACAATTAAAATGTTTCATCCTCGCTTGTAACGACGTCTGCAGATATTATTTTCAACAGATCTCATTCATGCTCTTCTAACTGTATGTATATGTGTGTGTGTATATATATATATATATATATATATATATATATATATATAACTTCTGCGTCCTCTCATTTATATTCTATAGATGTGTTGTTACAGCCCTTTGAAGAAGGCCTAATAACAAAGCAAAAGGCTGAAATGTGTTGGGCTTTTTATCAATAAAGTTGTTTACAGCATCCTGAGACTGTTCTCTCCCTGTGTGCTCATCTCGGATGCTCATCCACTTGCAGGAGCTACACTACTGCTTTAAAACGGTTTATAACAGTAGTGACAACGGTTGGGGCCCAGGGCACGCTCCATATACTGTTTTCGAAACGGTTTCAAAGTGTGGTATCCGGTTTGGTGTAGACTGGTCCTAGACTGATTGACACCCCTGTCATATTTTCCTCATTGTGCAGAACAGCCAACATTTGTCTCCTATTTGTGTGCATGTGCATGTGCGTGTGTGTGTGTGTGTGTCTTTGCAAACTCCTGACATGTTCCTGTAGCCCAGAAGATCAGCAGGCGCCTGATTCGTCAGGGGAGAGGGCCGCAGTACTTTGAAACTTTGCTGCCTTGATCTCGGACACCTCTCTCATGCTGCTGACGCCTGATGAGACCTTGCTGTTGGACTGGTAGTGCTGTGCTGCTCTGACCTTTTTCTTGCTTACTGACTTTGCTAAATGCATTTTCCCCTTGTTTGCCTTAGGGCTGCACCTGACCTTGCCATAGCAGGACAACTCCCAATGTTTCCCTGCCTGGTCTTCAGTCTGGATTTGACCAGATAGGAGATGCCTTTCATGATTGGCACCCTGGCAAGATATGGGTAATAATGAGGAAGGACAGGGCTGGGCTCGTTCAAATGTCTGCTCAGTGCCCCAGGTGACCAAGGGGAAGCAGCTGGGAAGCTTGTGGCCCAGCAGCGGCTGGCCTGTCTCACTCTGCCTTCCTGCAGAGAGCGGGTTGCATGCCAAAGCCACAAATCCCAAATCTTCTTCTGTGCTGAGTGCTGCTGTTTCTAATGGAGGTGCTGGCAAGCCGGGCGGCGGTGGTCAATCCGGAAGTGCAGGCAGCCATTGTCCCTATAGCCATGCTGCTAAGGAGAGCCCAGGATTGCAGGCAGCTGTGGCCTCCTCCACACGAGACGTTTAATGAGCCTTGAAGGCTCATTATAAATTTTACCTCCACACCAGCGGAGCGCAAAACGGGCGTACAGGCGCGTTATCTCCCCGATAATGCGCATTTTCGAATGCGCGTTAAATAGCGACTTTTATTTTGCTCCGGCCGTTAAAGCGCATTTTCGCCGTGTGAACAAGCGATTATGCGCATTAACGTCTTCTAAAGCGCTTTTTGGACATCAATTACTGCGCTTCGCCGCCTCTCGCCGCCTCCCGTGCAGAGGGATTAGGCGTAAATGTGCCTCCGCGATAATGCGCATAATCCCCGAACCGGGCGCAAAAGCGCATCCTTGTGGAGGGGGCCCAAGTTGAGCCATTTCAACAGACTCCGTGGAGGCTGGTGGCTCTGATGTCAGTGGGGCAGCGAATCCTTGGGAAGCGCCTTTAGATTTGACATCGGAGACATTAGCCTCCACTGAACAAACCAGGTCTAGAACTTTTGATCTTCACCAGGAGCAGGTCTTGTGCAAAGCTAATGCAGGGATGGGCACGTTATGATCTTCCAGGTGTTTTGGCCTACAGCTTCCATCAGCCTTCACGATTGGCTGTGCTGGCTAGGGCTGACGGGAGCTGCAGGCCAAACTATGTAGAGGGCCAGAAGTTGCCCCACCCTTGAGCTAATGGGTCTTTATTGTCCTTTCAAGAAAGAGCCATCCCCAAATACTTTGAATTACAACAGGCATACAGTTGGCGGTGGGCAGAGAGCTCTTCCCTTTGTCCCCCAGCAATCCCAATGAAGGTTGCTCTTCTCCTGCTGCTCCTGAGGAAAGCACGGTCTCTGTCAGGGTAATCCACATGGTCTTCAGTGCCGAAAGGGTTGTGCGCACCCCTACATGCTCGGCCTGATCTTTTTTTAGCTTGAGCTGTCACGCACTGAACCTGGGATTTTCACGCATCGCAAAGTATGTGCTTCACCACGGAGCTGCTATAGTCTCTCCCTTGAACAGGAAGTCTTTATGGCCAGTCCTTGTGTAAGGATGCGGAAGAAATTCACCTGGCTTGTTTTTGAATAAGAATCTACTGAATTTTGCACTTTTGAACCAACGTGCGAACCGAAACTCAGTTCTCCTTCGAAATTCACATTTATCAGAATTTTGCAATTGAGTACTCAAAAATTGTACAAAAATGTATTATCTCAGTAAAAATAATGTTCAAAGTGCATCACGCTTGGAAATATTGCTGGCAAAATAAGTGTATATTAATCAAAATTGCATACAAAAATGCATGTATTAGGAAAAATGCACACAAGAAAGCATACGCAGTTTCAAGCAAACTTTTTTTTTAAAAAAAACCCTCAACTTTCAAGACAAAATAAATTTAAGATTGGAAAAATTAGGAACAGAGAAACCGTAATGGACAGAATCGTCCTGTCTTGAGTCACTGCATCTTTGTGGGAAGTCATAGCCCTATCAGCTCTTTGCCTTGCACCATATGCTCAATTCATGCGGCACAACGGCTGGACCTTTGAGTCCGACGTCACCTTCTGTGAACTGAAACGACATCCCCTTTCAGCTATGCACCGGACAATCATTCTTCCAATAACGTTTGCCCACCGTGACTGATCTCCTCATTAAGGAACCCCTAACGAGCCCTACACAAACATTCCGTCCTTCTCCGTTAGTGGACGGGCACACCTGACCGTGCGCCTGCTCCGCAGTCCAGAGCAGATGCATAGCAGAAGAATGGGTGAATCAGAGCCGGTGTAGACTTGGCATCCGTTGTTTGCACATGTGGCATCTCAGCAGAAGCCGGCCGCTGGTGACAGTGGCCTCTGTGAGCCGTGATGGGTGGGCAACAGATGGTCCATGAAAACATCCTCTGACTGTCCACAGATGATGCTGGTTGCCATGGTGGGGAAGAAAAGGAAGAGTGAACAGATGGCTGAGCCGAGGGAGAGGGGCCAGGAGGCAACGTCCGTCATTCCGCCAGTGTCTGCCCCCATTCCATAACTTCCCTTGAGGAGAGGGATGGGGGGAGCAGGAATCTTCTTGCTTGGGGGCAGATGGTCTGAGATAACCACAAATGTTATCGATTTCCCTCCACCGCTAAAACGTAGCTGAAGCCAGAGCTGCTACAATATGGGAATGTGTGTCTAGTCTAGCAGGCTTGGCATCAGCGCCTGGCACCCTCTCACAGCTGCTGGGATGCTAGTGCCCCGGAGTAGCCCCCCCCACACACACACAGTGATGACACCCGCCCCTCGCACCAGGCGCCTGGGCCTGGGAGCTGTGATTTAAATTTCCTCAATTAACAGTTGCTCTGGAGCGAATGTGGGAAATGTGAACGGCAGCTCCTGCTTTCCGCTGGTCAGGTTGCATTTGATGCCACTTCCCACAGGAGCCCAGTGGCACAGGAGAGGTTCCCCTCGGACCAGGAGCTGACCCTTTGGTCAAACGGCGCTCTGCCTGTGAAGGTTTGAGGCCTACAGGGGCAAGGTGTTATTAAAGTCAGGCCTTAGAGGTCTGGGGGTTTTCTGTTGGGTGTCCCTGAGAGTAGGGTGACCAGATAAAATCCAGGTCAGGGCTCATGTAACTTTAACAGTTGTAGAGAAAAGGGAATTTCAGCCAGTGTCATTTTTATGCAATTAGTTCCTGGTGAAATTCCCTCTTCATCACAACAGTTAAAGCTGCAGGGGCCCTGCCTTCTTTTGTATCTGGTCACTCTAGTATAGTGCCTGCACCTTTAACTGATGTGATGAAGAGGGAATTTCACCAGGAACTAATTGCATAGAAACGACACTGGCTGAAATTCCCTTTTCTCTACAACTGTTAAAGTTACATGTTCCTCTAGTTGAGATTCATTCCTTGGTTAAGTTTCATTTCTCCTGTTAAATTTCATTTCTTCACAGTGGAAACAGTACTTTCTGGGGGTTTTTTAGTGGGGGAAGGGATAAAAGAGTGAGTGAGCCAAGGCAGACCAGAGCCAGAGAAAGACCAGACTACAAGGAAGGAGTGGAAAAATGCAGCTTGAAAAAGTCTAGGTGCAGTTAGGGTAAAAGAACCCACATTTTTGCAACTTTTGTTTTCTTTTAATGCCTTTTATATCGCTCAGCTCTATTGACTAAATACCTTTATTGTAATTTGGTTGTTTTATGTTTATGGTTTAAAATTTTGTATATTGTCTTTTTAGTGTTCAATCTTTTAATTTTTGTAAACCGCCCAGAGAGCTTCGGCTATGGGGTGGTATATAAATGTATAATAATAATAATAATAATAATAATAATAATAATAATAATAATAATAATTGGTTGTGTTATATATGAAGTGTCTGGAGTGTCACTCACCTCGCATCTAAACCCCACGTAACTGGAGATGGGAAAGTAAAAAGAAGGAAGGTGGGACTCTTAATAAGGCAGTTATCCTTAAAGATTTGTTCACAGGGTTTAGGTCAGAGAAGGAACCCTGACAATGCCAGTTCAGATTAGGCTTACACAATGGGATTTAAATATATATATATCACTGCACATAGAAAACTAAAAGTCTGGGAGAAGGTTGCCAAGACACCTCTGGAGTACCTCCTCTTTGGATGAGAACTGGGAGCCCCCTGAGCCAAGGGCTGCGGAGGAGCTACCTCTCTCTGGGGACCTCAAGTTGAATCCAGCGGATCCTGAGCCCTTGGAGGAGACAGCAATGACTCTAACCCTCACAACGTAGTTAGCTAGGGTGACCATATGAAAAGGAGGAGAGGGCTCCTGTATCTTTAACGGTTGTATAGAAAAGGGAATTTCTGCAGGTGTCATTTGTACACATGCAGCACCTGGTGAAATTCCCTCTTCATCACAACAGTTAAAGCTGCAGGAGCTATACTAGAGTGACCAGATCCAAAAGAGGGCAAGGCTCCTGAAGCTTCAACTGTTGTGATGAAGAGGGAATTTCACCAAGTGCTGCATGCATACAAATGACACCGGCTGAAATCCTATTTTCAATACAACTGTTAAAGATACAGGAGCCCGGTCCTCCTTTCCATAGGGTCACCCTATTAAGTTAGACTTAGAAGCAGAGCGGTCACCTAGCTCCAGGGAGCGCAAGCACCAAAAGGTCAAGGTTCAGGCAGCTCCCGGGTGCAGACATGCCTGCCAGAGGAATAGGGAGTCGTGAATAAAGATATACTTGTGAGCAAGGCTCTGCTCACAATAGACCTTTCCTCAGTTTATTTATTTATTTATTTTATTTTATTCCATTTATATACTGCCCCATAGCTGAAGCTCTCTGGGCGGTTTACAAAAATTTAAAAACGTTGAACAATTACAAACACCCAGTTGTCCGTATTGGCTTGCAGCTGTGCTCTGGGTGGTGATCGGGAGGCTAAAAGCCTTTGCTTCCAGGAGTGAGGTGCTGGAACAAGGTCTGAGTCGCAGCTGCCAGCCTTTGCAGACTAGGTTTCTTGATCTTGCCTCTTCTCTTGACTGATCTCCCTGGACTGCGGCTACAACATTGCGCTCGTCTAGAACTGTTTGCCCGTGCTTGACTCTGGCTCTGCCTCAGACCTTGCTTTTCGATTGCTCTTTGCTTGACCGAGAACACTGTGCTTCTGACCTCTACCTACCTTTTGACCTTTGAGATCAGCGGAGGCTGGTGGCTTTGATGTCAGTGGGACAGGGAATCTGCTCCAGGTCTCAGTCAGAATCAAACAGAACTCTAAAGGAGCTATCCTGGGCATCTACACCTTAGATAGCTCCTTTTGAGTTCTGACTTGTGCTGACTGAAACCCAGATCAGATTCACACCCCCCCCACACACACACACTGACAACAGAGCTACCTGCTTCAACTGGATTGGGCCCCTCCTCCCTCACAGAAGCCATTGCAACAAACTGCCCTGTGACGTGATGGAGGGTAGGTTTCCTCCTTATTGGTAGCAAAATTACAGCAATAAATAAGTGCAGTCATTCATATATTGCTGCCCTTTCAGGACATCCAAAGGCCTCACTCTGCCTAATGGTAGGGCTGGCACTACAAGCCCATTTGCTGTTTTGCAGAAGAAGGCAGAGTTATGAACACAGCATCAGGGGTCCTCCCTCCTCCCGTGACCTGTATTGTGCTGCAGTTTAAAACTCAAGCTTCCTGTCCTAATGTATCAGTCACTTCCTTTTGACTTTCTTTAATGCTGGAATGAGGCTTACCAATGCCTAGTAGCCCACAGAATGGGATTTCCCAAATCTTGGACACACATGCTTTTGTCAGGAGAGCCTAAAATGGCCTTGGCTGTTTGTCCCATATTGTCACGCTCCTGACTCATGTTGTGTTTGTCATCCATCGTAAGCCTTAAATCCTCCACAGAAATGCTACTGCCTAGGCATATATTTCCCACTTTCTTCCACTGGAGTGTTTGCAGCACGTGTGTGTGAATCTAATTTTATTTTTGTCGCTGCCGTCATGACTGAACTACTGTGCCTTCAGCACTCTGCTCCCAGATAAGGCTTTTCTCATGCAGTTTTCCTGCCTCACCCAAGGGATTTTACAGGAGGTCCAGATGTTCTCTTTCATTTGTAAGCCCCGTGTTTTCCCACCAGTTCCTGCATCTTTTTTTTAAACTAAAGAAAACCTATTAAGGAGGGAAAACTCATTGGCTGAATTCGGACAACACATTAAGCAACTGGGGGGGGGGAACAATCGTCAGTTGTGTTGCTTATTGTGTTGTGTGGAGGGTAACACACCGCTCACAAACTACTGACGGTATGCTATTCCGCCCAAATAAGCAACGGAGAGAAACAACTGGCTTGCAAGTTGTTTAGCTCGAAGCCAGTTGTTTAAAGTGTTGTGTGGAGGGGTGAGTGTGTTACTAGCGTACGGTGAGTGGGTTAAAACACAAGCCCATAGAGGCAGGCGGCAAGAGCGACCAAAGCGGCGGCTGCCACTCTGCTACAAGTGGTGCAACTTGCAGAGGCTGCTGGGATAGAACTGGGAGGGTGGGGAGAAGGGCGGGGGTTGTGTCAGTCAAATGCTGGGTTGACTATTAGTCCATTCAACGCCAGCCCCAACCACCCACAGTTGTGTAGGAATATGTTGTGTGGGGAGTACCCACAAAATAACCAACTGTGAGTTGGCTACTCAACCCACCATTGGCTCAATTTGGACGACACAATAAATAACTGGTGTGGGGGAAACAATCATCAGTTGTTTTGACTATTGTGTCATCCGAATGCTGCCATAGTCAACTCAGCGCTGATCCTAATCCACACCACAGTTGATTATTTATTACTATGTTGTGTGGGGAGTACCCCTAGTTGAACAACTGTAAAGTTGATTATTACCCTACCATTGACTACCGTGTCGTCTGAATTGAGCCATTGACTAATGTGTTGTCCGAATGCAGCCAGTAAGTAGCTTTTTCATGGTTACCACTAGGAGCCCTGTGTGTGGGAACACCCCAGGTAGATTAATCCTTAGCAGCCGTGGTGATAAAAACACTATGGGCCAATCTACACTACCATTTTATCTTGCTGCTCTAACATCTGGCTCATGTGTGAGTCACACAATGCGCCCTCCAACTCATTGTCCTGGCCCTATTTCCCCCTCAATATTCCATTTTCCCCTCAAATGACTTTTATGCGGAGGACTTTTCCCCCTGTGCTTGTAGTTTCTGCACGCTAAAAAAAAAAGTGTGGTCCAATCCAGTGGCATTATAACTCCGACCAGGGAGGAATTGGCATCAAAGCTGGAGTATCTATTTTGCAACACTCCCCCCCCCCCGCTAGAATCTACACTTTTCCTCTTCCTCTCCTTTTTGTTCCCTGCTCTTTCTTGCACTGATTTTCATGCCATTTGCAGGCAAGAAATCCACAATGTTTCGGTGTTGCTATTTTTCATTGCGCACCTCCACAGCTGCGCAGCAGTGAATAACCACAGTTTTAAACTCAAGAATAGTTTCAAACCCCCAGTGAAGATGCACGTGCAATTAATGGACTAAAAAAAAAAAAAAAAGTGCATAGGTGTACCCTCCCATTTCCCCTGAAAATGCAGCTCTATACTGTGGCATCTGGCACGTGCTCACACTGTAAACACAAACGCTAAAATGCACATGAGCCCCCTGGAGCTGTCCCTCCTCGACACCATTGCAGCCTGCTTGTTCATGTGCCTCGTGTTTAGGCCCAGACAATGGTGGTGGTGGTGAGGAGGAGGAGGAGGAGGAGGAGCAGGAAATGCCAAGGCCTACTTGCTCCCTGGCTCTCTGCCTGTTAGGCGAGTGGTACCAACGAGGAGGAGGAGGAGAAGAAGGAGAAGCAATAGCAGTGGTGACAATGCCAGTGAGAGCCCATGGAGTGCATCTGGCCCAAGGGCCCTCCAAAATCTGGAGCCAGCACTGATTTTTCAGGACGACAATTGCTTCCGATATACAAGGGAAACAGACCACAGCAGCAGTTTGCGCACTGAGAGAGCACTGAGAGACCACCAGCGTCTGCTAGGGAATGATAGTGTTGCAACTGTGAGCTGGCGCTTCCCAGCTCAACCCTTGCAAATGGAAAATCAGAGGCCCGCTGACAGCTGTTCTCTATTAGAGCGGCAGGGGTGACGCTGAGTGGATGGCAATCCCTGGCTGGCCCCAAAGAGGAATTCCCATCCAACTGTCCAGGGGAGGGGAGGGGAGGAGACCATGGCTTCTCTCCCCTTCTGCAGTGTAAACCCATTTCTGGGTGTAGTTCCCTTTCCACAACAGGTTGTGAACAGTGAGCATTTAGAGGGGAGGGCTGCTTGGGGCAGGGGAAGGGGAGAACTCATTGCATACTAGTCTTCTCAGCAGAGAGGTGATCTGCAGATATCAGCGGGGAAAACTTCTCATGGCACAGAGCTAAACTTTATCCCCTGCGCACTGTTAAAGGAGCTGCTTCAAGAGTAGGCAATCCTACCTTTGCCCGGGCACAAGCTCCCTTGCCCCCTGAAGTGGGAGAGAACAGTGACACTTGCTGCCGCATCTCACCCCCTTTCTCAATGCTATGCCAACCTTACCTTTGCCCCCATCTGCCCTCTGATTGCCTTGCCACAGGGCAGCTGCACGGACAAAAGAAATGGCCGTTAGGGTGACCATATGAAAAGGGGGGCAGGGCTCCTATATCTTTAACAGTTGCATAAAAAAGGAACCTAACCCTAATCCTGGCGAAATTCCCTCTTCAGGAGCCCTGCCCTCTTTTGTATCTGGCCACTCTAGTATAACTCCTGCAGCTTTAACTGTTGTGATGAAGGGGGAATTTCGCCAGATGCTACATGCATACCAATGACACCTGCGAGTATGGAATAGAGTCGCAAATCACTCGCTCTCCTTCAAAAGAGTCGATAAACTTTTGGAAAGATGAAGAATGATTAAGAGAAGGTCTCATGGGTGGGGGTGCACGGGGGGGATTGTAGAGGATTATGTATGTATTTTATGTTGTTATGGTTAATATGTTGAAATAAATAAAAATTACAAAAAAAAAAAGGCAGGGCCCCTGCAACTTTAACTGTTGTGATGAAGAGGGAATTTCACCAGGAACTAATTGCATACAAATGACCCTGGCTGAAATTTCCCTTTTCTCTACAACTGTTAAAGTTACATGAGCCCTGACCTGGATTTTATCTGGTCACTCTAAGCTAGCCTTCTATTGTATATGGTCACTCTAGTATAGTGCCTGCAACTTTAACTGTTGTGGTGAAGAGGGAATTTCACCAGGAACTAATTGCATACAAATGACCCTGGCTGAAATTTCCCTTTTCTCTACAACTGTTAAAGTTACATGAGCCCTGACCTGGATTTTATCTGGTCACTCTAAGCTAGCCTTCTATTGTATATGGTCACTCTAGTATAGTGCCTGCAACTTTAACTGTTGTGGTGAAGAGGGAATTTCACCAGGAACTAATTGCATACAAATGACCCTGGCTGAAATTTCCCTTTTCTCTACAACTGTTGAAGTTACATGAGCCCTGACCTGGATTTTATCTGGTCACCCTACCCTAGCTCAAACTCTCAGAGCTGTGCACTCTTCACAGAGTTTGCATCAAAGGTAGGCACCTGCCAAGGGCCCAACCAGAAATATAACAAATCATAAAATAAAAAGCTAAAAACAATAATACAGGTTTAACAATGAAATACAGGATGCAGAGCAATAAAATATATCAAAAGCCAACAAACAAACATAAAATCTGCAGATTAAAACCATCTAGGTGACATGCCCTAAATATCTGGGCAAAGAAAAAGGGTTTTCCCCTTACCCTGCGCTGGAAAGACATCAGACGTTAGTTAGGTAGATGAGCCTTCCTGGGAAGAGTGTCCAACTTTGGAGACACCCTTACGCAGCTTTCTGCAACCACATGTGCTGGACTGCAACTCCCACCATTCCCAGATGGCATGATCCAGGCATGCACCAACACGGACTTCCCCCCTCTTTGCAAGTATTCTCATGGGAAGGGTAGCCTCACATGCCTAGCTGGGCCCTGCCAGCAGTCCTGACTTGCAGGAACTTGGGCAACTGGTGTGGAGACCTCCAGTTCTACAGCTGGAATGCCAGGGTCTGAAGGCTCAAACTGGTGTCCTCCAGATGTTTGGACTTCAAGTCCCATGAGGCCCAGACAGCATTGCCAAAGGGCAGGAATTCTGGGAGCTGTCATAAAAAACATTGATGAAGACTGCTCTCTGGGAAATTTCTCATGGTCATTGCCAATGCTGGTCATCGCTGGAGGGTGGTGGTGGTCCTGATCCTGCTGTGCCCCTTCTGAGGAGGCCCCAGGTCCAAGGACTGAATCCTAACAGATACCCAACTCCAAAGCCATTAGGCCTATAAATTGGAAATGGAACAGCAGACGGTGAGGTTTTTAAAGAACAGCTGGGATTGGGTCTCTCTCGCCACCCCTAGTTAGAAATGTATAGCATTGCTGCCACAGCACAACTTTAGAGTAGACGTCTGGGGCCCCACTTAGTAGAATGAGCAAGAGGGGCCCCAATGGCAGTAGAGCTGGCTTCCACATTTTGAAAAAAGTGAAACAGTAATCAGTTGAAGCTCCGATATCAGTGGGGTGGTGAATCCGCTCTGGGTTTCAGTCAGAACCCTAGAGGAGCCAATCCAAGGTACAGCTTTTGACTGATTCTGACTGAAACCCAGAGTGGATTCACTGCCCAACTGACATCGGAGCCACCAGTCTCCACTGGAAGCACTACACATGGCCATCTCGGCAGCCCTTTGCAGAGGCTTTGGGTGTTTCCAGAGGAGTTTTGTCCCCCCCCCCCCAGCTCCATCGCCCTGCCCTGCTCATGAAATTATATGGGAGTCCAGATGACAAGGACCCTGCCTTCACAGCGCCGCCTTGGCACTGCCCTGCCACCAAACCCTGCGGTATCGCTGCTGTGGGGTGGCGACGAATAATCTCAACTGGAGGGGGCAGTGCGGGCTTTCTGGTGGCCGTTCAGCTTGCTGGGCCCAGCTCCTGCCCCTCGCCCGGCTTCCGGTGACCAAACAAAGGTTGCTTTCCACCCAGGAATGCCCCTCTGGTGTGACGATGGAGTGAGGTCAGATGGCAGAAGAGCTGTAGGTGGGAAGAGTTGACTTTTCCAATGCGCAGCATCATGGGAAAGCCCCACAGTGGTCACGAGGTGGCTGCTGAGTCATAAACCTGATGCGGTGCCACCACAGGGCTTTTAAAATGCATAGAAAGCCTCATAGTCTCCTCCTACTCATGACCCCTCCACCTACTTTCTCTCTGCTCCTTCCATCTTGTCAGGGTTCCTTCCATGTCCTGGACCCCCTAAGCAACTCCTTAAGGATCTCAGCCTCCTTAGGAGACCCACCTTCCTTCTTTTTACCTTCTCAGTAATCTGGGGTTTAGGTTTCAGACATGGGGTAAGTAACGCTCTAGACTCTTGTGGCTTAACACAACAGTTTACTAGTGAATTAAAACAACCAAATTACAATAAAGGCATTTAGTCAACAGAGCTGAGTGATAGAAAAGGCATTAAAAGAAAATAAAAGTTGCAAAAATGCAAGTTTTTTTACCCTAAGCTGCACCTAGACTTCTTCAAGCTGCCTTTTCCTGCTCCTTCCTCATGGTCTGGTTTTCCTCTCTTTCCCTGGCTGGCTCTCTCACTCTTTTATACCCTCTTCCCCCAAAAGAGAAAGTACTGTTCCCACTTTGAGAAAATGAATCTTAACTGGAGAAATGAAACGACTCCTCTCAGGGACATAAAAAAGCTCCAGGCCTCTAAGCCCTGACTTGAGTATCTTGCCTCAGTAGATCTCAAACCTTCACGCATCTCTTTTTCTTAACACAGAAAATCCTTTCAGGAAAAGACGATGGCGCAGCCGCCTAAGGAATTCTCAATTTGGTAGTGCTAGGATCCCTGTGGAAGCCCTCGGATGCATTTAGACAGAAATTCACCTTACAGCTCCCAGCATTCCCCAGCCAGCCATTCTGGATGATGTAACCATTCCTGCTAATAAAAATTCTGTGTACTTTGACCCTGTGAATCCTAACTCCACTACACCACTGCTTTTGGGAGTGCTTAAACTGTTTGTCTCTACCAATAGTCAACTTGTTTATTTGTAAATAAATCCAAATATTATAAAATACCACCAGAAACCAAAACCCGGTAAACAGCGCTGCCCCTGAAAGTCCTCGCCACCTGTGGAAGTGAGGCATGCAAAACAAAGTATGTTAATTGTGTCCTATACACCTGGCTCCCAAGGACTAACTTTGAAACTCAGCATATGTTCGCCAGGTTCTGATCTGGTACCAGAAGGCTCTCTGCCAAATTAGTGCAGATGGAGGATCTGCTCCAATATAATGTGCAAATTAGGTAAACGCTGCCAGCTGGTACACCTGTTGGGGAAACATACCTTTTGGTTGGGAGAGTGTTCTGGATAAGAGAAGCGCTGCATTGCCTGGATGCTCATGTGTATGAGTGGCATGCCCATAAACATTGCTCAAATGAGGGGCATTGTTGGGTAGTTGTAATGCCCCCCCCTCCTCTCCTCATACTCAGGATCTCTTGCAGGGGTGTTGAACCTCTTTCAGACAGAGGGCTAAATTCAGTTTTGATAGGGTGACCCTATGAAAAGGAGGACAGGGCTCCTGTATCTTTAACAGTTGTATTGAAAAGGGAATTTCAGCAGGTGTCATTGGCGTAAATTTCCTCTTCATCACAACAGTTAAAGCTGCAGGAGCCCTGTCCTCTTTTGTATCTGGTCCCTCTAGTATAGCTCCTGCAGCTTTAACTGTTGTGATGAAGAGGAGATTTCATCAGGAGCTACATGTATACAAATGACACCTGCTGAAATTTCCCTTTCAATACAACTGTTAAAAATACAGGCGCCCTGTCCTCCTTTCCATAAGGTCACCCTAGTTTTGAAGATGTTTTCAGGGGTTGCATTCCAGTAGTGAGTGGAGCAAAATACCTACATATTTTAGCTTAAAACTCTTGCCTCCACTAATTAAGGTTTAGGAAAGGCATGCCAGGGTTTTGAGATATCACAAAAAGAGGTAAAGATGGGAAAACCAAATGATCACCTGTTGTGGAGGGAAGGGACTCAAGTTCAATACCCCTGATACCTTGAGCAATCTTCTCATAGAGCAATTTGGTGCCCTCCAGTTGTGTTGGATTGCAACTCCCAGCATCTCCAGCCAGCATGCTGGGACTTGTAGTCCAATACATCTGGAAGGCAGCAAGTTGAGGCTAAGCAGTCCCAACACATTATTACGTGCAGCTGTAGCTGCTACTTCATGAAGTTGTACGCTTTGTCTGTTCACTCTATAACTGTACAGATTTAAAAGCAAAGGGAGGCTGTTCGTTTGGTTAGAGAACTACACAAAAGACAAAAGAAGTCCTCGGAGGTTGTCAGCCGGGCCAATGGAACCTCACCAGCAGAAGGACATGAAAAGGCAGATTGCACATGACATGGTGCCATTGTGTTCCGACACATGTTCTCACACAGATGTACTCACGTGCATGTGCCCTCGAGAGACACAACGCAAGGTTTAGCTCCTAGAATGGCACCTGACGGAGGGATGAACGCTGAAGAATAGCAGCTCTGGCCACGGGGGTCCCCACATTTCAAACAAGGCATTCCCCAAATGGAAAATTTGGGACCAAAAATCATAGCCATCCCTGATAAATGGGGACCATTGGACCACATTTGGGGCAGTTCCAAAAAGCATGTGTGAATGTATTCTTGAGCCCAGCATTCTGGTGCCCTCCAGATGCTGAGGACTTCAACTCCCATTGGCCCCAGCTTGCATGGCCAATGGTCAGGAATGCTGGGAGGTGTGGTCCAAAGCATTCGGAGGGCACCAGATTGGGGAAGGCTCCTTGAGAGTGTCTTGTCCCTCCTCTTCCGGTTGCCAGAGAGCTCCCTTGTCTCTAGGGGATTGGGCTGGAAGCCAACTGGACGAGTGCCAGCATTCTCCCACAATGGGGAGGGCAGCAGTATGCAGAGATCGCTCTGTTTCCAGGGGATGTCATTCCTCCTAAGGAGGCAACAGATGTGACACACCAAGGGATGGGAGGCAGCTAGAAGCCTCGGCAGTGGCTAGACGCTTTGGCTCCAATCTCCAGGCCCATGGCTTGCTCTGCGCGGGAGTCTTCTGCCAGGGGAGAGAACAATCGGGGGCTTTGTGGGGCCCAGGTCTCTGCTGGAGCAGTCATCCTCCTTCTTCGCAAGGCAGAGGCTCAAGAGTCTGGGCAGGCCTGCGGGTGACATTGAGTGCCCCTGAAGAGGCGCCATTGTGCTCTCTGAAGAGGCGGTTGGAGGGAGGCTCTTTAAAAGGGGAGGGAGACTCTGCTGAAAGCCCAGGGGGCAATGGGAGACAATGTACAGTGGATCCAAGCAGGCTGAGGCCAGAGCAGAACGGGATCAAGGAGAGGAGGCCGAGGCGGCTGGAATCCCCTTCTCTGTTTGCCCTCCCCACCTGATAGGGTCTTGCTGGGTAATGCTGCTCTAGGAGGTCTTTATATTATATTATATTATATTATATTATGTTAGGTTGGGCCTCTTCAGACAACACGCTAAGCCGTGGTTAGGCTGCTAACGCTTTTGCAGCAAATGCTAGTGAGCGTATTTAAACAGCGGAGAGCCAGTGTGGTGTAGTAGCTAGAGTGTCGGACTGGGAGTCCGGAGATCCGGGTTCTAGTCCCCACTCGGCCGAGGAAGCTCACTGGGTGACTTTGGGCCAGTCACAGACTCTCTGCCCAACCTCCCTCACAGGGCTGTTGTTATGAGAACAAAATGGAGAGGAGGATTATATATGCCACCTTGGGTTCTTTGGGGAGGGAAAAGGGGGAAATAAATGTAATAAAATGAATGAATGAATAAATAAATAAAGTAGCCACCATGGATAGGAATGGTTCACATGACATGCTAAGCCATAATGTTTAGCTCAAAATGCTCAACCAGTGTTGTTTAAGGGTGTTGTCTAAACAGGGTCAATATATTATGCTATATTAGTATTCTATTCTATTCACACACATACATTTAGGCATCCATCGCAAACTAAGGGTTGAACATTAGTCGCAAACTAACATGGTTGAACATTTTACAAACATGGTGTTGGAGGTGGCACGGAAATGCCTCCACAGCCCTAAAAGCAAGCATTGATTTTAATGATCTGTGGGCCAGATGTGGCCCACCTGAGGTCCCAACCTGGACCACAGGGCTTCCCTAGCTGGCTCCGCCCCCTTCCCCCAGCCCCACTACTTGCCCGCAACTACTGATTGTTTGGTGGTCTCCCAGCTTTGGTGGTCTCCCAGGATGTACCTTGAAAAATTACACCATTGTGCTGGCAAAACTGATTGTGTTTCCGGCATGCCGGCAAAAATGCAGCTGTAGCCTGTTGGATAGCACCTCTGCAGATTTCAACACCCTTCTCAAAATTCTGGAATGGTTTTGCAGCTATTTCTTCTATTCATAGAAGACGTGGGTACCATTTTGAAATATAGTTTTAAAGAAGATGAAAAGTCCTGCCTGAAACATGAAGGCTGCAGAGGCAAGTCCTGGAGCTGATTCAGCATTTGACTTGTCTGTATTCAGAACAGATAAAAGGAAGGTTTTCTTCACACAGCATATTTAAAAGATGGAATTCACTACCACAAGATGTAGCGACGGCCACCAATTTGGATGGTTTAAAAGGGGGTAGGATATATTCATGGAGGAGGCCATCAGTGGCTACTAGTCCTGAAGGCTATATGCTACCTCCAGCATCAGAGGCAGTATGCCTCTGTGCACCAGTTGCTGGGGAACATGGGTGGGAGGTTCTGTTGCACTCATGCCCTGCTTGTGGGTTCCCAGTCAACAGCTTGTTAGCCGTGTGTGAACATAAAGCTAGAATAAATGGACCCTTGGTCTGATCCAGAATGGCTCTTCTTCTATTCCATTTGCCTTCACCATGACTGTGAGTGGGTTCAAACTTCTGGAGAGAAGACTTGAGGAGAACCGGACAGCCACCTCCCCTGCAGTGCGGGCCTGGCTGTAATGCTCCACTCTCACTTCATGTTTTCTGCCACATAAATCCCAAGGTGAGGGGAACCCCAAGACAGAGGTGTACATGCATGGTGTGGAGAAAGTGTATAGGAAGACATTTTTCTCCCTCTCTTATAATACTAGAGCTCTATGGGGTCATCCCATGAAGCTGATTGGTAGGAGATTCAGAACAGATAAAAGGAAAAACTTCTTTACACAGCACATAGTGAAACTATGGAATTCACTACCACAAGATGGAGTGATGGCCACCAATTTGACTGGCTTTCAAAGGGGGTTGGATAAATTCCTGGAGGAGAAGGCCATCAATGGCTACTTGTTCTGAAGGCTATATGCTCCCTCCAGTATCAGAGGCAGTATGCTTCTGTGCACCAGCTGCTGGGGAACATGACTGTGAGGGTGCTTTTACACTCATGTGCTGCTTGTGAGTTTCCAACAGGCAGCTGTTTGGCCACTGTGGGAACAGAATTCTGGACTAGAAGGACCCTTGGTCTGACCCAGCAGGGCTTTTTTATGTTCTTAACTCTAAGCAAACTATTTCAGTCACTAGGTAGAGCCCAGTCTGTTGTCTCTTATGTCCAGAAAACCTTGTTTGCTTTTCAACATATGTCATGTTTTCAAGATGGTGCGTGCTTTGAGGCTTAGTGTGGGCAGCATGCCTGGCAGGGAGCACTCTTGATGCTTATTGCTGATACTTTGCCCACAGTCTACTACAGTCAAACAAGCTTTACTCTTACATATAAAATCTCTAAGTTTATCCTTTTTAAATTTTGTGGTGTGGTTTCCTGCAGGGAAACAATAGAGTTGCATGCCTGTAGAAATTACCGGCCACAGCACTGAAGAACAATCTCCATGCTTTACCGAAAACAGCATGAGAGAGGCTCAAAAGCTGTTTAAGTCCTATGCACAAAAACACCCTGAAATGCTCCGTGCACTTTATCAATGGCAGAGAAGTGGAGAGCATCCTACCCTCATGCTGCCCAGGTTTTATTGGCAAGGGAATAGCCTTGGCAAAAGTGGGAGAACATTTGGGGTACAGAAGATAAAAAGGAGAAAGACCCTCCTGGGAAATGAAATCATAGTCCATTATATGCTCAGGGAAACTGAGGAAAGAAGAAAAAACACTAATTGTGTTTCCACACATGACATCATGCGCAGAGAAAAGGTGAATCTTTCACCTATTTCTGCATTCTGATTTTTTAACTGTCAAGTTGTTTCTCTCTCGAATATGAAGAACTTTGCAAATGACATTCAATTCTTATAAAAATGAACCAAAAAATCCCAGCCTTGTGCATCAGCCAAATGCAATAGATACAGCTATGCCCAGCATGAAGAGGGACGTGATGTACTTGCCTGCCGTGTAGCTGTGAAAGACGAGGAGCCTATCAGAAAAAAAGAGACGGCAGCCCTAATTCAGAACCATGAACGTGGCTGAAATACAGGGATCCAGACCCAGGAAAAGCTTTCAACGCCCTCTGCCTAGAGAGACATACGTGTCAGTCTTGGTTCCTCCAACCTTTGAATGTTTAAAATCTCATGTTCTTTTTGTCCTGAATATGGAGCACTTCACAGATATTGGGAAATTCTAATGAAAAACTAAACTGAAATGATATTCATCCATTCCTACTTATGAGGGATCTCCCCTTTTCTCAGGTTTCTAAGGTGAATGAAAATCTTACATTGACCAGATTGTACATTTGAATTAGAAGTGGCCCCCTTCCACTTTCTATCTCACATTGCCAGCATTCACACATGAACATAAGTAGTGTGCGACTCAAAATTGCTTGTAATGTTAGGTGACCGAATTCTCTTAAAGCCACCCAGTTGGTCAAGAAGCTCAGGACTTTAAGCCAGGACATGCAGGTAGTTGGCTGCTACCTGCCAAAATCTGAGGTGTGCCATGCTCTCTTACCAGATCCGGGAATGTGGCAGAGGCAATGGCTTCTAGCCAGCAAGGCATACTCCTGCTGAATGCAGTCATCGTATTCTGCCCAATAAAAACTCATATACCTACAGGAAACTGTCAGAGATCATTCCCAAATCCACAGGGAATTAGGCATGCTGGGTTTTGTCCCAAGCATATGACTAAAACCATTTTGTCATCAGGACAATGTGAACCGAAGCCAGACTGTGTAACTTGCACTGAGAACCAGAAGGGTAGCATCCAGCAATGTTGGATGATGTGTGAGGACAGGGCATGTGCTTGCAGGGACCAGCCTCAGCGGAATGGAAAATGTAGCCAGCTCCTGCCACCCAATTACAGCATGGCTTGGCCTTTTGGACCTTCCCTCCCTTAGTGGAAAGGGATGGGGTTGAAGCCACAACCAGGGCCAGTCTTAGGGGTAGGCCAAAGGCCAGTTGGAGAAACTTGCACTGGGTGCCTCCCAGCCCACCAAGCTGAAAGGGAGGTAAACCAAGCTTGGTGACTCGGAGTTTGACAAGTGAAATGACTATGGTAAGCGAGGGCAAAGGAAAAGAGCAAAGGGCACAGTCCTGGCAAGTATCCTATGCAGAGTTGGGCTGCCTCTACACGAGAGGTTTAAAGCTCTTTCAAGTCTCATTAAATTTTTTATCTCTACATGAGCGGAGTGCAAATCGGGAGCTGAGGCGCGTCATCTATCCGATTATGCGCATTATCGAATGCGTGTTAAATAGCGAGTTTTATTTTGCTCCAGCCGTTAAAGCTTATTTTGACTATGTGAACAAGCGATTCTCCGCATTAACTACTTCTAAAGCGCATTTCAAACAACCGGTAAGGCCACCAGTTGTGCGCTCAATTACCTCCTGCATACAGTCATTTACCATAAAGCACTTCCGAGAAGATGCGCATAATTGGAGAACTAGGCGTCAAACTGAATTCTTGTAGAGGGGGTCTTGGAGGAGCATGGAGGCGAT
The DNA here is from genome assembly GCA_029215795.1 of Anniella stebbinsi. NCBI lineage: Eukaryota > Metazoa > Chordata > Lepidosauria > Squamata > Anniellidae > Anniella > Anniella stebbinsi. Next base: position 30,901,403 of record JARDYH010000007.1, read on the forward strand.
CTTTACCTCTGCATTCCTTCTGCTCTGCATTTTTGCTAGACGGGCTTTTTGCCCATCTAGCTGGGGCTCTGTGGAGCAGGAGGGAAGGAAGCTGGGGAGGCCAAACAATTCTTTGTAAGCTGGCCTCCCCTGTCCCCTCTCCTCCCTGCCCACAGAACCTTCCCCCTTCCCCTCCTCTCCGAGATCACCTTTGCGGTCTCGGAGAAGCAGCTGGCATGGTTCTCCCAGCATTAGCTGCGAGGGGCATGGGGAGGGGAGCTCAGACTCCTGGCAGCAAGATCAGAGCGTGGTCTCTGACCTCGGATCCAGGAATCTGAACCATCCTATGGATTGCTCTCCAAGTATCCTTAACCTTATTTTTCAAAGTTCTACAGATTGTTTGTGTACGAAGTCTAAAAATGAATTTCTTCCATCAATGAGCTTTGCAGTTCCTCTTTCAATTTCCTTTACAATGTTCCCTTTTCAATTTCCAATTTAATGTCATTTGTTCTGGATAAAGCCTAGTGGAAGACAGCTTTACTTTGAGACGTAACCCAGCTCTATAAGAACATTACCAAGCACTATGGAACCCTTTCAAGGAAGCTTCGCTGGCGATGACACTGTCATCTTTTTAGTGCCGAATTCTTTGTGGGATTAAGGCAGGGTTCTTTACAATTCCCCCCCACCCCTGTTTTCTCTCTCTTCCTTTCTATATGTTCCATTACACAACCACTAGGTGGTGCTGTGGTATAGTGGAATTGCGCAATTACACCAGGTTTCTATAACACGATACAAAAAACACCCTAGGCTTTCCTCATTAGGAAAAAAAAACCACAATAACGGTTGCAAAGCATGGGAGAGGACCTGGAGGATGACCCACAAACTACCATGTAGTTTGCATGTGAAGAACCCACAAACTACTATGAGTGAGGAATCACTCGAACACAATAAAAGCCTTGTATAGAAAGGCTCTTAGAAAAAGTCAGTCCCACAATTTACTAGGGTAAGTGAGGTGCACCAAGCCTTTGGATCGCGACAAGTAATCATCATTGGGGACACGTAGAGCAAACCTTTAAGACCACATCATTTCACAGGAACGGAAAAGGGCACATGCAGCAGATCATTTGTTCAACTGACTAAGGCTGGAATCCGTAGAAGTAGCCCTGTGATTTCAGGGGTGATATCTGGGCCAAAAAATGCTTGCTTTGCATGATACATGTTGTATGATTCAGAAGTTGCATTTACAGAGAATAGGGTGGATATGAGTCGTGAAAAATGCGCATGGCAGCAATAAGGGGGGAGAACGTCTCCTATTGTCCCATCAATAACAACAACAAAAAATACATATATAACATTTTAAGTTTTCCAGGTGCCTCACACACACGATCTCAGCAATCCTCCCAACAACCCTGTAGGGTGGGCAAATATGATTATCCCCATACTGTAAAAGGTGCTAGGCTGAGCTTGAGAGAAGTGGAGAGCAGGGGCACTTACCTAGGGCCACCTTGCTTGTTCACGACCAAAGAGAAATTTGAACTGGGCATTTCTGAGCTCACAGCCAGCCCTTTAAGGGCGCAATCTTATTCCTGTTATGTTTAGACAGAAGTAAAGGTCCCACAACTCCCAGCTTGCATAGATAAGGGTTTGAGCCCTGAAGTAGTTGGCACAATACAAGAGCAGGGAACTCGCCGGCCTTTTTGTTCCCAGTATCTCAAAAGACGCCTGGCAGTTTAGGGAACTCTGCATGTGTTCAGAGGCACGCTTTTTTCCTGACACACCTCTCTCCCTCCCCGCTTCTCAGGATTGAGCGCTGGCATTTGGGAGGGGGAGGAGAGGTGGGGAGGAGAGGTGGGGGCGAGCCCCAGAAGAACGAAAGCGCTGCTCCGCTTTGCAGCTCCCGGCGGCGCCAAGGGAAGCGGAGCGCGAAAAGACCCTTCTTTGGCGGCGGCGAGGTCCTTGGAGCGGCTTTGCGCGACGGTAGGGAGGGGAGCAGGGCCACTTGGCGTCAGACAATCCGCCTCTTTTTCTCCTCTCGGACCGGGCGGAGAGAAACGCCGCCGCCGCCGCCCCATCCCTCCTCGGTGCCAGGCGGAGGCAGCCTCGCCTGGCCCTCGCCGTCCCGTCCCTTGGCCCGGCGAGGGCGCCGCCTCCTCTTCTCCCGGGCAGCCAATGAAGACGGCCGCGTGGAGGGAAGGCGGCCGGCTGGACTCCGCCTTTCCTTCGCTGCTTTCCCAGGAGCTCGCTTGGCCATCGCTGCCTTAGTCGTCGGCCCGGCTGCGACGGGGGACGCCGCCGCCAGCGCAGCCAGCCAGCCAGCCAGCGGGATCATGCGTTAAGGCGCACGGCCGGGCATTGCGGCCGCGCCAGTTGCGCGCGGCGGGCCGCGAAAATGAACTACCTGGTAAGTGGGCGCCGCCGGCCGGGAGAGGGGCCACGCGAGCCCTCCGATTTTCCCTGGCGGGGAGGGGGGAGAGGAGGCGCCCCCCGGTCTGCCCCCAAAGGAGGGGGAGGGGGGAGGGAGAAGGGATTCCCCCAGGATGGGGGCACGCGGCGGCAGCGGCTAGCGGGGGAAGGTTTCTCCGGACGCGAATCGCGGACCGCAAGCGGGTGGCCCTTGCCTGGCTGCCCAACAGCCGCCCGGCCGGGCTGGGCCGTCGCCGTGTCGGGAGAGGGGCGACCTGAGAAGCCCCCGCGGCGCCGTGGCCGGCAGCACGGAGCGCCCGGGCCTCTCCCGGGCGGCTGCTGGGTGGAGGGAAGGCGGGCGGCGAGCGAGGCCGGAGCGGAGCGAGCGGGACGGACGGGGCTTGGGGCTGCCTGCTTGCCGGAGGAGGCGGAGGCGCCGGGCGCGGCGGAGCCTCCCGGGACTGCAACCTGGAGAGTCCTGACGTGGACGGAAAAGGCCGGCGGAGCCCGGACGGGGAGAAGAGCGCGGGGCTGTCGAGGCAACAGGCGGAGTGGGAGGGGGGGCGCGTCGGGCCGCTGCCCCTTCGCCTTCCGGCCTTTCTTCTGGAAGAAAAGGGGGTGGGGAGTCACTGCTCTTCTCCGTGCTGGAGCCGCGGCTGAGCGAGCGAGAAGGAGCCGTCGGTGCCTTAGGAAACCAAGGGCAAAATCCAGCCTGAGTCCTGTTTCGAGTAGACCCATTGAAATGAATGGGACTTCAGTTAGTCGTGACTAAAGTTAAACCACATTCGTTTCAATGCGCCTACTCTAAGTAGGACTTTACGTTGCATTTTACCCCAAGGTGGTCCTTGCGCGCCCGGCTCAGGAGCAGGACTGGAAGCGCAACATCTCCCCCCCCCCCCTTCTCCTTCCCAGGGAAATGGGCTGGGCCGGCCTCGGACGTGGAGGGAGAGCGGGACGGCGAGGGGAAAAGGAGCCCGCCTCCTCCTCCTCCCCCCGCCCGGTCCTTTCCGCCTCGGGCCTGCTGTCGCTGCGCCTTCCTTAGGGAGCTTCCCAGGGCTGCTGGCGATGGAGGCGGAGTTGGGACGGGGTGGGGGGTGGGGATGCGCCTTGTGGCTCAAGCGGAATCCAGTTACGTTGTGCCTGGGGTTGATCCCTGACTGGGGAAGGCCAAGCAGCAAGAAGACTACCATAGACTACCATAAGCGGGATATAAATCTGTCCAAAGCTCAGTCCTCTGCATATTTAGGCAGACCATAATCCTACAACTCCCAGCATTCCCCAGCCGGCCAATCTGGCAGGGGAGTGCTGGGAGTTGTAGGATTTTGGTCTGCCTAAACATGCAGAGGATTGAGCCTTCAATAAATGAAATAGTAAATCAATGGGGAATAATGAATAATAGTTGGCTCCCGGTGCTGCACATTGGCTTTCCTTACATTGCTTCCAAGTATGTAGTGCAGGGCTGGTAAAACCCCACGCTTAAATTGCCCCCCCTCCCCCTGGATATTGGTGCGAAGTGCAGTTAACGCAGCCTAGCTGAACCAGGAGCTTTCTAGATTTGTTGGCCTACAACTTCCAGCATCTCCCAGCCAGCCACATCTGGAGGGCATCTGGCTGGGTCATCCCTTAAAGCTGAATGGTGGGAGATTCAGGACAGAGAAAAGGAACTCCTTGAGACAGTGCATAGGGAAAGTATGGAATTTGCTATTACAAAGTGTAGTGATGTCCACCAATATGGATGATTAGACAAATTCATGGAGGAGAAGGCTATCAATGGCTACTAGTCCTGATGGCTATATATTCTCTCGACTATCAGTGACGATATGCCTCTGATGTCAGCTTCTGGGGGACATGAGTGGGAATGTGCTGCTGTTGCTCTCATGTTCTACTTGTGGGCTTCCCACAGGCAGCCGGTCGGCCACTGTGTGAGCAGAACCCTGGGCTGGAGAGGCCTTTGGTTTGATCCAGAGTGGCGCTTCTTATGTTCACATAAAGTGAACCTGGCAGGGTTCAAGGTAAGAGTAGGATAAATGTATGACAAGACTCTTGTGATTCCCCGTAGTTTGCCTGATTTGTGACACATACATGTGTGGAGGCATCCCCACCCCAGTAATCCTGCATATATGTCCCACATCACAGTTTCTACCCCTCCTTTCCTATGCACATGTATACATATCTGCCAATTGAGGATAATGCTTAATGTATCTAGTGAAGACACAGAGGAGCTTATGCTAAGTAAACATGCATAGGATTGCACGGTCTTGAAGGAACAGTGTGTGTGTGTATATTTGCTCTAATAGGGCTTATATGGTGAGCTCTACCAATTTGGATGGCTTTAAAGGCTATCAATGGCTACTAGTCCTGATGGTTATATGCTACCTCCAGTATCAGGCAATATGCCCATGTACATCAGTTGCTGGGGACACATGGGCAGGAGGGTGCTGTTGCACTCATGTCCTGCTTGTGGGTTTCCATGGGCAGCTGGTTGGCCACTCTGTGAACAGAATGTTGGACTAAGTGGACACTTGGTCTGATCCAGAAGGGCTCTTATGTTTTTATATTCCAGGGAATTTACTATAATTGGCCAGGTGGGGTAAAGCCATGTGCCTGCAGAACATTTCCTGATAGATGTGTTTTGCTCCTAGTCAGGTTCTGGAGAGAGGTTTCTTTTGCTCTTCTCAGGCCAGATCAGCACTAAGCAGGATATAGCACTATGAAAGGGGTATGAAAGCCGTATATGGAGGCAGGAGCCACACGACTGCTTTAGAGCGGTATTGAAGTGCACGGACAACTGTTGGGGCCCATAAGACACATTCCATATACCGCACTCCATATACCATTTTCATAGTGCTATATCCTGCTTGGTGTACATGTATCATGGACCCCAATAGTTGTCCGTTCTCTTCTATTCCTCTCTAAAGCAGTAGTGTAGATCCTGCCTCACACTGGGTGGCTCTCTGGCTTTTGCCGTTTGAAAAACTTGGCTTGAGTTGCTTCCTTGAGCCATCTTGAGCTATGTGCCTTAAAACCACCCTGTATGGCTGGGGAGCTTATTCTTTAATTGGGGGAGTGGGGGACTCTGTAGCTAGATAGGTTGATGTGTGGTAGGAGATTGGTGCAAATGGGCTGTCCAACTGGTATGTTTCAATCCCTTTGATTTCATTGAAGGGCTCCATGATTTTGGATGTAAGCAAGGCACCTTCAGTGAGCTTTCTGAACCTGGAAGAGGTGGGGGCCACAGCTGTCAATTCTGTTGCACTACCCCCTCCCCCAAGCCTTCCTGGGTGCTCTGTGCAAAGTGGGAAGACAATAGAAACATTGGCCTGGTGAGCCCCTGGCAAATATTCGACGTCCCCTCCCTCTGGAGCCATCCCTGATGGGAAAAAGACTTCAGCACTACGTCTCCCATTGAAGTCAACCGGGCTTTAAAATGCTTAACATTGACTGCCTTCTTGTTGTTATGCACAGATACTGTCTTCTGACATCACAGATGCCTGTAATATTTTGTTCATGAATAAGGGATAACTCCTGTTCAAATGAGCCATGATAATTGGCAGTGCTAGGAAATGGCTCCGTTTGGCAGATGTTGTTAGAGTTGAATCCTGACGCAGGTCTCGCCGCTCTAGATTTCCACCAGGTGTAAAATAAGACAGGCCCTGATCTCTAGAAGGTTTATATCCTGATCCTAAACACATTCACTCTAAAGTAAACCCTACTGTGGGGCTTAAATCCTGGTAAACATATTGAGAATCACAGTCTTGTTAGCCACGACTCTCCTGGTTATCTATATTTGGTGAGTTTGGGGGCCTCCGGCTGCGTCGGGGCCACTGTGCGGTATTTGCCGAAGGAAGCAGGCGGGTGCTCTGATTTGTGAGTTTGAAAAGCTCTGTCTGCGTCAGGAGAGGAGCAGCTGAAGCTGGGAGGGACTCCGTGTGGTAGCTGGACGTGTTTACATCTCTCTCTCTCTCTTGTGCCAGTTGCTGGTAAGGGCAAGGATTAATCCGAGGGAAACCACCACTGGTCACTTGATTCCCAGCGTTGCTAATAGCTCACCCTGCGAAGTAATAGACGTGCCATACAGCCTTAATTTGGCCTTGGGTGAGTGGGCTCTGATGGAGTTAGACCATGGAAATTTGAGGCCTGGCTGCTGGCTGACAAGGAAGTGGGGGGAAGTGATGCTTCGACAGATGGGAATATTAGGAGGCCTCCCATTGGACAGTCCACAGAAGCAAGGGGCGGTTTAAGCTAGTCATCTCCAGCCTGGCACCCTCCAGATGTGTTGGACTACAACCCCCAGTATCCCCCAGGTGATAGTCCAACACATCTGGCTTCAAACATGGTCCGGTGCTTTGTGCTATATGGCTGTTATGCCATAAAAACCGTTGCTGTGTAGCTCTGCTCCTGATAAAATTCTGGGTAATCCAAATGCCTTGCAGGTTCACGCTCTTTTGGAGGTGAAAAAAGAGCTCTTGTTTGTTGTTGGTAGGAGAGGCCAAGGGTACTGGGGTCCAGGGGGAGGATTCAGGTGGATGCTTCTTCCAGGTGCTCCTTTAGAATTGCGCAGGTGCCTGGCAGTGTTCTCAGCCAGGTGTCTCAGATGTTTGGTGCCTTCTACTTCTGTTTCTCCCTCTTGTACCTCCCCATCCATTGTACTAATTCAGAAGGATAAGGTAATTCCATATTATTACAATGCTTTTTTTTTATTCAGCCAACCAAAAAAGTCATTAAAATGTGCAAGTTTTTGAGATTTGTTGATCTCTTCATCAGGAAAGATGTTACAAAAAGTAGGTTTGGGGAATACTGGAGGGGGGGGATCTGCCTTGATGGTGAAGTCACATTTCCTGCATGTTCAGAGTCCCAAGATGGAATGGGGTGGGAAGACATACATTTTAGGCTGTGCAGGTCATGTGATGGTTACAGGTTGGACCTGCAGCTGCCCCTTGGGTTGCTGGAAACCAGAAAGGGGGAAATGCTGGATCCCTCATTTTGGAAATATAAAATCCAGCTATTAGTCAGATGTGTTTCCATTCTGGGTGAAGCACACAGGTTCCTTCTACCGGTGGATCACAGAGAGAAATAGGCAGCCTATATTAACAAACAGGAGTTAATTTTAGTTGCTGTAGAAGGATAAGATCATTTTTCACACCCTGTTTTCCAAGCCTGGGTCTTTGTTTCAAGTGTTTGGCTTGAAAGTTTAATTTCCTGACTGGATGCCTGTGTCAGGAAAAGGCAGCAGCCATTCCGTTTGCTGAAGTTGAACTTGATGCTTTGGTGAGCACAGGATCAAATGGGATGCCTAGGATAGTTCAGCAATCCCTTCCCCTGGTGCCAATCTGGACCATGCAACTTTAAAAAGCTGCAGTGCCCCTCAACCCCCCTTTCTCCGATACCCTTCTGTGGCCATGGAAGAGCGGCTGATATACCGTTTGTCACAGGGAATTCCCCAGTCTTACTGTTGCCTGACAACACTGTTTCCACCCTTCATGTCATTTATACTGCTTGAATTTGGGCTTTTGATTTGCCAAGTGCTGTCTAGCCTGAATTATTTTATCTTTGCAGTGGCCCTTTGCAATGGCACTATTGCTCTGTTTTTTTATGCAGGTAGTGAAATGAGCCTCTGGGGGGAAAATGAGCAATGTTGAGACTTGAAAATGTTTGCTTCTAATGAAAGAAATCCCTCTGACATCCACAGAACACAGCAACTTAAGCAGTACTTCAGGTTGGGGCCAAGAGTTTTAAAACACACACACACGGTTTGCACTTAATGACAGCCCAGTGTACAGCTTGAGTATTGGTTGTCATTTAATTGTGGGTTCTTGTTATGTGCAAACCCTGCGCTATGGTTTAACGGTGGCTTGTTAACCAGGAACAGGCCAGAGTTTACAACCCAACAACAAACCATGGGTTCTCTTCCTGGGTTGTTCATGGTTAATGACCCATAGTTAAAACGTAGTGCAGGGTTTGCACATAACGACAACCCACGATTCGTTGACAATCCACAATTCGACAACAACCCATACTCAGCCCGTACTGTGGGTTGTTACTACGCAGGAAGCCGGTCGCAAGTCTGCATCTGCTGCCATAAGAACTAACTTGCTGGATCAGTCAAAGAATTCCTTAGCCTATCCTTCTGTCTCTGAATTCAGCCAGCCAATACGTTGGGAATGCTCCCAAGCACAGCACAGCAGTGGTGCCCAGCACTTGCTGCTTAATTCCAGCACCTCTGGCGTCCAGAAGTATACTGCTCCCATGACAGTGTCTGTGACAGCTTGATTGGGTTAGGCCATTGCTGGGGGTGGGGGGCAGCCAAGCTGAACTTTGAGTCTTGAACCTCAGCAGCACCCGTGCTGACTTGAGGATGATGGAAAATTCCACACCTGGAGCTGACCGGCTGGGACAGCTTTAGAGCAGAGTGTCTCTGGCAGAGACACCCCAAGGGAGACCCAAGGCTTGCGGATGGGGGTCAGCAGAGCATTTGAGAGCGTACAAAAGGTGGGGAGAGCTTGGGGGGGTAAAGGAAGGGGGGTCACTTATTATTGTTTCCTTTGTAGGAAGTTTGTGAGCAGAGACAAGCAAGGATGGAGTTCTGGAGCAGTGGAGGAGAGGGGGAGGGGTTGGCGAAAAACAGACTTTTCTGCAGGTTGAAAATTTCCCCGAAGGACCAGCACTTAATTTGTGCCTGAGCTCATCTCCGGCACCTTTTCCCACTGCCAGGGACAAACTCTGGAACGCCTTGAGAAACAGACAAAAAGCGCCTCTGAGCAAGTGCAGAGTACATTTTCCTCACGACTGAGAGCATCCACATTAGAAGGGGGGCATCTCTGTGGCAGTTTCCCCAAACTGGTGCCCTTCAGATATTTGGGCCTACGACCCCCTGACATTCATGACCATTGGTTTCCACTCGCAGGAGGTTGCCCTGCCTGATTTTGGAGGATCCCCTGCCCCCCCGTACCACACTTTCCCAGACTCTGCAGGGTCTCCTGACCCTCTGTGTCATGTCACCGGGGTGGTGGTGGTGGAAGGGGCTGTCGCGGGAAGGAAGGGGCGGGAAAGTCCACTTCTGCAAGCGCAATTGTTCCAGTGTAAAAATGGATCCAGCCCCTGGAGGGCAACCAGGGAAGGCTGCACTGTGGAACAACACGCCGAGAAGGAGCCACGCCAGCTGCATGCATCCTCACTCCCTCCCCCCCACCCCATGCAGCCACCCCTCTGGCCTCCTTTGCCATTGGCTCCCCTCTCCCCCTCCCTTCCTCGGCACCGGGTGAGCAATTGGCTGAGCAAAACCTGCCTGGCGGAGGAAGCCAACGTGGGGTGTGCGTGGCAGGTCCCTGCACAGCCCAGCGTTAATGATTCACTAGCAGTCGATAATCAAGTTGTTGGCCAGGCTAGGGTGGGGTGGGGTGGGGGAGGACTCAGCTGCTTTGCCACCACTGCCACCTGCCCCGTGAGGGCTCATTCCGACCTGGGGCAGATTTTCTCCTGCTTGCATTCCTCCCCAGGGCAGCGCCGCGTCCATTTCTAGCATTTCCTTGGAGAAAAAGATCTCCTGGCTTAATTCCACATCCTCTTCCGACCAGCCAGCCCCTCACCCTAAATCCAGATCGCGTGAGCTTGCAGGTTGCATTTAGTGGCGAAGGGAAACGCACACTGTACATGCTCTGGGGTACATTCTTTTGTTCTTGCTTGGCATGTTTCAGTGTGAAGGCGTTATAAACAAGGTCAATGGAGCCTTGGCTTGGAGTTGCCCCCCACCCCACCCCCCGCTGCTGCACTTGGGGCTCCTGAGCAGAGCAGTTTTTTAAAAGTCTTCTCAGTCCCCAAGGTGAGAGCACCCCGGCTGGAGGCCGACCAAGGCGGCAGAGACTTTGAAAGAGGGATGCCTACTCTGGCCACTGCATCACACCGGCTCATATGCTTCATAGCTGTGAGGGTTTTGAACTCAGGCCTCTCAGTGCCTCTTAGGCGCCCCACAGAATTCCTTCTGAGGATGCAGGGTTGTAAATTGCATCGGAGCTCTCTTGTCCCCTTCACTCCATGGGTGCATTCTGCCCCTGATCGTTGTAGAAATGCAAAGTCAGGTGAGGTGCGAAGCGAGGCAGAAGGAGGGCCAGGGAGGGGGCAATCCCTTGGGCTCATCGCTGCTGACTTCTGAAGATAGCGTTGCTCCCTGCCGAGGGCCTGGGGTGGGGGCCAGCCGTTTTCATGACTCCGGGCACAAAACGCGAAAGCATTTGTGTGTCAGACTGCAAGCAAGTCTCAACAGGAAGAGAGACGTTGGCGCTGTTTATAGGTTGGGTCATGTGCAGTGCAGGAGGGCTGGCTTCACCGGGATTCTGTGTGCAGCATTCAGCAAGTGCCCTGGCTAAATTGGGGACCCCCCCCTCTGAGGACCCCCTCTCCCTTTTGAGTTGCCATTGTTGCCAGGGAGGTATGGTGGGAGCTGTTGCATGGGAGAGCCACGCTTCCAAAGTGCTGAGTGGTGGTGGTACATTTGGAAAGCCACACCTTTTGCAGTGCTGGAGAAGGCTCCGGACCGTGGCGTACTCCAGTCATGTGCTGCTGAACGCAGTTAGAAGGCTGTATCCCCGCTGCATTCTCTCTGGTATTTGAGCGGCTCCTGGGGTGCACCTCTGCACTTCCATAGGCCACCAAAATGTCATATGGGTCACCACTGCTGAATGCTTGCTTGGGGTCACTGTAAGTCTTTTAAAATAGATTAGCTGTTTTGTGTTTTATTATTTTAGTCCCTGCAAAGTGGCTTTACCTCTTCTAATACCGGATACTGTATTTTATGCTGGGTCGCCAATGTTTCTCAATTTTACCTTTATTGCACTTTCATTTGCACGATGAAGTCGATGCTTTAAATGGTAAAATGCCAAGAGAAACTTATTTTATTGGGCATTTAATGCAATAAGTAAGTAAATAAATAAGAGGGACGCCACTGAGGAGTCTGTTTGGGTCTGGCTAAGAGAGGGCCTCTAGCAGGCTTTTCTCCCTTGATGGCCCTCCCCGTCTAGGAGCAGGATGAGTGCCGGCATGCTGCCTTGTGCAGTATTCCTAGCCTGCAGCTACAGGCTGAGGCTGAGGCATGGCTTACGCAGCACCGCAGTCGTGTTTGGACAGGCTGTTGGGAAACCAGAGCACTAGGAATGCCTCTGAGCACCAGTTGCTGGGGAACACAAGGGGGGGGGAGGGTGTTGTTGCACTCGTGTCCTGACGGGGCCGGGCCAAGCTCAGTCTTGCGGAGAACTATGGGGGCAAATACTAAATGCCTCCAATATTAAATGCTTTGTTGGCACGCTTTCGCTCTATATAAAGCAACTCTGCTCTAAGTCACACCAGACTTTTCATCACATTTAAGCCGAAGTGATTTCAACTTAGTCATCATACATCTTAGTTACGCTCAGCCTATTTAGAGGACCCTCATAATATGAGGCCCCTGCTCCATGGCTTACTTGGCTTGTTCCTAAATCCAGCACTGAGGTGGGCAAAGATCAGCAGCGCAGGGTTATCAGTCAAGAAGAAGGGCAGGGCAAATGCAAAGTCTGAGGCGCAGCCGAATTCAAGCCCGGGCAAGCAGTCCGAACCAAACACGATCCAAGGAAGAGGGCGGGGGGGGAGGTCAGCAACACAAGAGATCAGTCAGGAGAAGACGCAAGGTCAGGAAAACTGGGTTGCAAGGCCCTGGGAGCTGGAGTAAAGGTGTTGTTGCAGCAACCAGCAGATCTCAAGTGAGAGCTAATTAGTCAACCAGCCTACAGTGAGGTACAGCTGTAAGCTGTCAGCCCTGGTTTCAGATTCTCTGTACTTCCGAGGAGACCCTTGTTCTCTTTACTCCCGAGACTTGTGTTTCATGTCTTGCCCCTCCACCTTCAGGTGCTGGTGTCCTCTGTGGCCGGGCACATGCCCAGCCACCTTCTCTGGCTCCACGGGTGGGGCACAGTTCTCAGGAGCCCCGTCTCAGGACCCTTCATTGCTAAAGGTCCCAATTTAGCTGGGGAAAACTGGGTATCACTAGAGTCAGCGGGTCCTACAGGGTCTTTGTCCAAAGAGTCATCAGGGGCTTGGTCAAGCACGATGGCTTGTGAGCTTCCCATGGACATCTGGTTGGCCACCATGCAAGCAGGAGGCTGGACTAGAGAGGGCTTTGGTAAGCCAGCCTGGCTCTTCGTATGTTTTTATGAACTTTTAACTGGCTCCCTTCCCAGCAGCTTTTCATTGCTTAGCCAGACTTTTCTTGACCTGCAACGCTTTATGTCACTGCTCTGTTTTATTGTTGTCTTCGCTGTAACTTTACATTGTTTTGATATTGTAGTATATGTGCATTTTAGATATTTTATTATATTAAGTGTTATGGAGGTATTCTTATTCTTATTCTCAACAGCAAAGGTGCTGCTGGGTTTACTGTTTGGAATGGACTGTCATTTCTGGAAATGGAGCATAGCTTCTGTAGCTGTACCCTTTGCACACGTGGAAGGGATGTGTGCTTTTTGTATAAGGGGAATAAAAACATGACCACGAGAGATGTTTCACACAGCAGTCGCCATCCTCCCTCCACCTCCACTATCCTGCCAACTCAGAATGCCTCTGCTCCTGCTCTCTCTCCTGTTGCTCTGTCTGCATCGCCCTTTTCCTCGGCTCCATGGGCTGACCCTCCTGCTCATCCCTAACTTGTTCCTAAACTTAACTCAGGATGCTAGTTTTAACCTTTGCTAAAGCCCAAAGTGACCTGAAACTGTTCACCTTCCTCTTATGGACCAGCCTGGTCATTCCATCCACTTCTGAGGTCCTCCTCCCAAGTTCCTGTTTCCCCACTGTCAGGGAGGGCCTTGCTGGTGGCGGCTCCTAGAAGTTGGGATAACCTCCCAAAAGAGTTATGCCTGGGCCCATTCTTTTCGGTAGGTAGCAAAGACTGTTTTATTTCAGCAAGCCCTTTCTGGATGCTGCCTTCAACAAGTCCTGACTGCAGCCACTGCTGCTGTTTTAGCTCAGGGATGGGCAACTTGTGACCATCCGGATGTTTTGGCCTACAACTCCCATCAGCCATAGCCAGCATGGTGGGAGTTGTAGTCCAAAACATCTGTAGGGCCATGTTGCTCACCGCTGTTCTAGATTCTGTCCTTGACATTTTTACTGTTGTTTTATTGTATTGGTATTTAGCGTGATCATATGGAAAGGAGGACAGGGCTCCTGTATCTTTTGTATCTGGTCAAGAGGGCAGGGCTCCTGCAGCTTTAACTGTTGTGATGAAGAGGGCATTTCACCAGGTGCTGCATGCATACCAATGACACCTGCTGAAATTCCCTTTTCTGTACAACTGTTAAAGATACAGGAGCCCTGTCCTCCTTTCCAATTGGTCACCCTAATTTATTAATTCTGCTTCTTGTTACATGATGATGATAGGAAGTTAGAATATAAATATTGGCTATAATAAGCAGCGTTTAGCTTCCAGTCCTTGGCGCATCTTTTATATACTCCCCCCCCCCCCCCCCCGTTGCTTTTTGCTGCACAAAATCATCCAAAGGTCATTTCCTCTGGCCTCTTCCCTGAGTCTGATGCTGACACAACGCATTAGCCCTGTCAGTCCCTTCGTGTGCAGCAACTCAACTGCGGATTTCTCACCTGACAACCACGGCAGGTGTCAAAAGCAGTGACCCACTTTAAAGGTGATGTCGGCCAGGGGTCACGTGGCACCTTTTACATGCCCAGTGTTGCCTTTTAGTTGGGCCTAACTTAAGCTGGACACCGTGACTACGTCTCGTGGCGGTGGTAAGCGAATTCCACACCACGCATAGAAGTGTCTCTTTTTTGATTTCTTGAACTTTATGGCCGGTCGGCTTCCCGTGATGACAGGCATCCCTTTCTAGTTCTTGCGTTGTATGACGGGGTGGTATTTTCCCTGGGTTTATCTTGAGCAGCTTCTCGGGAGCAAAACAGCACTGCTGGTCCCCTGGTTCGCTTAGGTAATAGGGGAACGAGAAACTGCAATATGTTCCTTCAACCTGTAGCCGCAGTCCAAGGAAGGAAGGCGGGAGGTGGCGGGACCTCTTGTTTCTCCCCCCCCCCCCCGGCACAGCATTTCCCTTCCCATACTGCTGCTGCTCCTCCTCCTCCAAAGCTCTGTCAGAGTTCAATAGTATCCCTTGTGACTCTGGAAGGTGAGGGAGTGCACAGCTTTGCTCATTTTCTGGGTCACTGAGACAAATCCAGCTGAGGGTGGGTGGGGGGAGAGCGAAGTCTCCGCTTCCTGGCGTCAACGTCATGAGCCCCAGTCCGGATCTGAGAGGCCAGGCGTTTGCGTTATTCAGAAAACGGTTTAGACCATTTGTCGGTCCCAGGCCGTGGGGAAGAAGAGGAAGCCAACGTTGTAGGAAGAACCCTGACCCCTCTGAGCAGTTTAGTTTTGCTGAATATATGCCTACGGGGGGATGAGGCGGTAGGGTCCTGAGGCAGTATACAGGGCTGTACCACTTTATTATTTATTCATGGCATCTCGAAGATTGCCTTTTCGAAGCAGACGGCTTACAAAGGTTTCAGAAAAGAGAAACCATAAGCAAACACAAACTCTGGGAAATATTAGACACAACGTCAACAAGCGATAACCTCCGCCGCCACCACCACCACCGGGTTAAAGAGACGTATCTTGACCCCTTCTCGTACCCAAAAAGAATGGCAACCAGGCACAACTCCAGAGAGAGGGCCTTCCAATGTTTTGGAGCACACAGGAGGAAGCGCTTTTCCGCATACCCGAGAAGGATGTTCTCGCCTGCCCTCTGCAACCGAGAGTGTCTTCCAAAGGGCCTCTACTACAGATTGCTGGGGCAGGATCATAGTTCCAAATGCTCCCCTCAGGGGGAAAAAAACCCTCAAACCAAAGAACATGCAAACAGAAAATCAATGCAACAGGGAATGGGGTTGGGTAAGAACTGTTTTCCATGGCATCCTGTTTAATTCCCCTTTTTTAATGTGATTTCCCCCACCTGCAATCTGGAGTAGCACAATCCACTCTGCCGCCTCATTTTGCTGGAGGTCCATTCTGCTTCTAGGGAATCAAGGCAGCTCGGAGAGATGGTTGCTGAGATTCCTTGAGGGTTGCCATGGTTCAGTAAACAGGAAGCTGAAGTCTTGCACCCGCCTTGAGCCCCCAATTTGCTATTGGAGAAGTAGAAACTTGCAGGGTTGTTTGTCAGGCCACGAACTTAACAAAGCGTTGCAAGGAGTGGTGGGGTTTCTCAGATGCTGGGAACTGAGTGCATGCTGGACGAATCCCCGGGCAGGACATATTTTATCCATCACTTTATTGGGGACACCTCTGCGCATTTAGCCTTGAACTTTGCAGCAGGTAATTTTTAAGAGAGAAATAAAGCGATTTAAAAGCAACAACAATCCACACAGCAGTACCGTAGGGTTGGTGGCAGCGATTGACAGGCACACGACGAGGAAAGAAGCTGTTGTCTGAGCAATGCATTAGCGGTGTGGCGATTTTTAATAAACGAGCTTTTTGGACAATGGCGCGCAAGGCCCCAGAGGCTCCAGGCAAAGCGGACCTGCCGTCCTGGAGGGGGAAGCATAGGAGCCAATTTAGGCAATTAGTGCTTTGGTGGCAAAGGCCCACTTTTGTGCCACTCCGGAGCCGAGGCTGCAGTTGGCCCGCCTGCACGGCCGAGATGCCGAACGCCGCAGTGCGTGGTGTGCATACTGGCGAGCATTGTGCCGGCGGAGGCTCTGGCCCTTGTTATTGTTGTCGAGCAACGGAGGACTTCTAGAAGGCTTGTTCAGCCGCTAGTTTGCCTCCTAGATTCCTCATCTCCAGAGTAGCTGAGGAAGGAGGCAAAGAGCCCTTGGGCAGAGATGCGTGGGTAACAATCCCATGAACAGTCAGGGGTGGCAAATACACCTTGGCAGGAAGGGGGGAGGTGGCTGATCAGTGGCCAGATGACTTGCTCTGGTGTGTGTGGCTGGGAGTGATGGGGATTGTAGTCCAGCACTTCTGTAGGGGACCAGGGTGGGGAAGGCAGGCCTAGTGGCACCTTTGTGCATATATGAATTTACACCGCGGGTAATAGAGGCTAGTAACTCCTGTGTCAGTGGGGTGGTAAATCTTCTCCCGGTTGCAGTCAGAACTCTAAAGGAACGATCTAAGGTGCAAAGTCGAACAGAATGGGGGACGAGGCACTAAATGATACGTACTAACATAAATCATGTAAATTTCTGCAAACCTTCTTACGGAATTATTTGCGTATTTTTCCACATAACGGGGGGGGGAATTCAGATCCATCTGTGAATGGACGCTGCTACACAATCCACGGAACATTTGTGGGACGGATGTTACGGCATCCATATATCCCTAAGTGGATCACTAATGCTGGTTGAGGGAGAAGGCCGGGAAACCCAATTGCAGATCACAGTTTGAAAGGCAAACAGCTTCAAATCCTTGCACTCTTTCATTGATGTTTTACACCCACTCTCTCTCTCTCACACACACGCATGAGCCGTCGCAGCAGGGCCCTTCGTTCTCTGCAGTTGTCTGGCTGTTATGCCTGCCACAGATTGGGACGCGCGGTGTTTGAGTAGCAAAGCGGCCTGCCTGCCCTTTCCTCTGTTTTGAGGCCTCCCAGGAGCCCTGCGACAGCAAAGTAGCAGGTACTTAATGGCTCTTTCCGTGCGCCACCCCCACCCCCCCGCCCCCTTCGCCATGCCTCGGGCCTTCCTGGGACAATTCCTGTGCTGTTTGCAGTGACTTGGGCACAAAAAGCGCATTGTCGTCCAGGCCCCCGAGAGCTGGTGGGCGGACGGACTGCGCCAGGGCCCGTGAGCAGGATTTGACTGGGGCTGAGTAACCGCAGCTATGTTCTAGCTTGCTTAAGGAATGTGTGGCTGCGGGAGACAGAGAAGAGGCGGAGGCAGCCAGAGGAGGAAGCGTCACTTGAACTTGGGTGCTCTGCTCGGTTTTCGCACGGTGTTTCCCAATCGCCTGAGTCACACTTTTTTCTTCTCTGGAAACACACTTCAGTCTTACACCCCCAAAGGTTTGTGTTTTGTGGAGTGTGTAAAAATGCAAGAATTCCCCGGTTTTGGTGTAGCCTGCCCCCACCATAACCCTGTGTGAGTCAGTGCTGGGCATGTTCTCTGATGAAGCAGAGCAGTGACTCGTGCAGAGATGTAACGAGTAGCCTCCTCTGAGGCAGAGGGAATTCTTCTCAGATGCAGAGACGGAGAAAAATGGGCTGCTGCCAGCAGCAGTGATGTGGGGCAGAAAATGTTCCAGTGCTCAGTTTTTCCACCGATTTCCCCCCCCCCCCCATTTCAGAAATTCATTAGTAAGTACATTAGAATGGATGCCATTTGTAAATACAGTATTAGGCATGCTTGGCAGTTTCAAAGCTGTGATGTTTTTCAGTTGATTATCCCTAACAAGTATGTAAGTGAATAGGAATACATCTTAGAAAGTATGTGATACGTCTCTGTATGAAATGGAACTAATAAGGAGTGACGACGAAAATGAAGATGCCCCAACAACCTCAGTGGAAGAGAGTTGAACTCTGTTGAAAAAGATGAGTGGTTTAGCAACCACAGTTGATTGGGTCGCTAAAATTAACTGAATTAGGCCAGACCTTCTACATCTCTTGGCGGGTCAATGCGGACCAATTGCCTGATTCAGAATAGGAACATAAGAAGAGCTCTACTGGATCAGATCAAGGATCCATCTCGTCCAGCATTCTGTTCAAACAATGGCCAACCAGCTGCCCACAGAAAACCCACAAGCAGGACTTAAGTGCAACAGCAGTCTCCTGCCCATGTTTCCCAGCAACTGGTGTATATAGGCTTACTGCCTCTGCTACTGGAGGTTGCACTTAGCCATCAGGGCTAGTAGCCATTATATCCTTCTCTTCCAGGAATTTATCTCCCCCCCCCCCTTTTAAAGCCATCCAAATTGGTGGCCATCACTACATCTTGTGATAGCGAATTCTGTAGTTTAACTCTGCGCTGTGTGAAGAAATCCTTCCTTTTATTTGCCCCAAATCTTCTTCTGTTCCTGTCAGGTGTTCTGGGTCATAGCCTAGTGGTAGTGAATGTGCTTTGGGCCCAACTTCATCCCCTGCATCTTCAGATAGGGCTGGGAATGATCCTTTTGTGCCCGGGACCCTGGGAAGCCATCACTAGTCAGGGTATAGTGGGCAATACAGCACTAGATAGACTAGCGGTCTGACTTGGTTTCAGACAGCTTTGCGTTTGATTTCCAAACTCAGGGCTCTAAGGGAATGGTCAGCATGCTGGAATAAGTTTAATTGAAGCAAAGGTTCCAGAAGAGGCTGCCCACCGTACAGGACACAGGACACCGCTTTATACCGAGCCAGACCATTAGTCCATTTAGCTCAGTGTTGCCTTGCACTTTCTGTCAGCGATTCTCTCAGGAATCTTTCCCAGCCTTGCTTGGAGATGTCTGGGGTGAACTGGGACCTTTTGCATGCAGGGGTTGTGCAATACCACTAAGCTGAGGGCCTCTGCTATGAATGGTTAAAGGAATGGAAGTTGGGAACCCTCGACGGTCTCCTGCAAATCATCCCAGGATCTGCCAGTGGATCCCAGTCTGCCTCCGCCTATTCCTGCCTCGGAGCATTTCCCCCAATCTTTTGCACTACGCAAGGTGGCAGATGGGCAAGCGGGGGGTGGGGGTGGGTCCTAGGCGAGAGAAGTGGATTTAGAAATGATTCTCCAGAGCTACGACAGTTGGACGCCACACCCCATGCTGCCTTTCCACGTGTTTTCCCAGGGATCAGCACACGAAAGAGGGTGAGCTACAGGCATGACTGGTGCCCAACTGGCAAGGCAGGTTATGGAAGAGTTGTCAGCATCTCTTCTTCAGCTGCAGCTGTACCACCGCTTATCCCGGGCTGAAGCCCCCCTGGCTGACTCCAGCCTCCCCATGGTTTTCAAGGTCAGGGGATGGAAATTGGGGTTGGGCGAGTGTTGTGACCTAGGGCAGGGACTCGCTGAATGGCTCCTGTCCACGTTAGCAGGATTTTGATCGCGAGTACACAGAAATGCAACCGCACAGAGCCTAGCAGCCACCTTTGAATAATCCCTTGGCTGACTGCCGCAGGTTGTGGCCAAAACGCCTTTGGCATTCCAAGCTCGGGCAGGCAGGAGAGGGTGTCTGCAACCCAGGGGCACTGAGCCGCTTTCTGCCTGAGGGCCGAATTCCATTTTGGAGAAGCTCTTGGGGGCCGCATTCCAGTAGTGGGCGGAGTTACAAGCAAAAGGGGCGGGGACAAAACACCACAATTACAGGCATATTTTAGTGTCAAGCTTTTCCTGCCAGGAATTAAGCCTTAGCGTTGGCGTTCCAGCCTTTCAGAATGGGGGGAAAACAGTGCAAAAGCCAGGAAACCATCGGAAAAGGGGCGTGGCCCTCTGCCGAACCCCAGAAGGTCAAAGTCGGCTCGTAGGACTGAGGTTGAGCAACCCTGCTTCCCACACTTGCCCTGTCAATGGGATTTTTTCCCGCCTCTGCCTTGTGCCTTGAACCCTGTGCTGCTGTTTTTCCCCTGCAAAGGCTCAACTGGAGTTGAGGTTGGCTTGCAGGGGCTGCATGACTTTGGCTGAGCTGCAGATGTGTCTGGTGGAAGAGCCGTTGTAGAAAAAAGTGGTAGAGGGAAGCGGGCAAGGAAAGGGCTAAGTGCCCCCTTCCAGCCAGCCTCAGGCCCCTGCAGATTGCACCGTCCAGATGCAGTTCTGCAGTGCCCAGGGTTTCCAAAAACAACGATGGAGCCTGACTGTGTGGTTACGAGCTTGCGAAACGCCATGGTCTTTAATTGTGTAAGCAAGCTGTGTTGTACCTCTGTGGCTGGATGGCCACCTCTCCAGGAACCTCTGATGAAAGGCTCTTGAACCAAATGGCCCAGAGGGAGAGCCCTTGCGTTCCTATAGAAGAGTGTTTCATGAACCTTTGGCATTATTGGAGGTCATCCACAGGTAGGAAGTTAAAGGCAAAAGAGTGGAAGGTATAGGTGCGCCTGAGACGGGAGCGTGTGTGCAGCTAATGCAGAGGTGAACAACTTGTGGTTCTCCAGATGTTTTGGTCTGCAACTCACATCATCCCTCACTGTTGGCTATCCTGCCTAGCGTGACCAGATACAATAGAGGGCAGGGCTCCTGCAGCTTTAACTGTTGTGATGAAGAGGGGATTTCGCCAGGTGCTGCATGCATACAAATGACACCTGCTGAAATTCCCTTTTCAATACAACTGTTAAAGACACAGGAGCCCTGTCCTCCTTGCCATAGGGTCACTCTAGCTAGGGCTGATGGGAAAACCCTGCAGGGCCACAAGCTGCCCAGCCCGGATCTCATGCAATGACGTGTTGACCGTAGTCATCCTGTTCTACGCTGGCCGCTGCTAGAGTAAGGCTGCTTTTGGACAGCACAATAGTCAGTGGTGGGTTAATAGTCAACTCCACGGTTGATGGTCAAGGGGCCCCTTCCCACACGACACAATTATAATCACAGCTTCTGAGTGGCTGTTCCAAGGCTCTGGAACTCCCTTCCCAGGGAAGCTAGACTGGCTCCCTCCTTCTTTTACTTTCAGAGGCAGGCAAGCACTGTTTTGTTCCAGCAGGCCCTGGGTGGGGGTGGGGGCAGCAATTTCGCCATCCCCAGGATGGCGGGGGATGGGTGGTGGGCCCATTTCGGGGGTAATTTTTAAAAACGTAAACTTACCCTTTCATTGGAGCACAAGTGCGCTCTTTTCGGATCTACAAAGAAATGGCGACTGCGACGGCCCGGGAGGAAGCTGAATCATTGCACTTCCTATGTGGATTCAAGCAACGATCCCGGAAGCAGGTACTTCCGGGATCGCCGCCCCTCCTTCCCTCTACACCCGTATGGTGTAGAAATGGCCCAAGTCTCACCAAAAGCAATGGTAGTCTTGTTGACCATGAACAGTATTCATAGATCTCTCAAGAGGTATTCTCAAGAGGTATTCTCAAGAGGTATTCTCTCCCCTATTGCAGATGGAGGCTGAGAGGCTTGCTGAAGGCCACGTAGGGGTCAGATTATAACTCAGAGGTAGAGGAGTTTGTTGCATGGAGAAGGTTGCAGGTTTAACCCCTGGCATCTCTACTTAGGGACCAGGGAGCAGGTAAGGGGAACAACTTCCGCCTGAAATCTCGGAGAGCCCTAATAGGCAGTACCAGTCTCATCGGTCAAATAATTCAACCTGGTACATAATCGCTTCCCAGATGAATGCATGGCCAAAGTAACGTTTGAACCTGAGGCTTCATGCTCTGTAGCTCAGACCCATAGACCAGGGGTGAGAAATGTGTGGCCGTCTCAATGTTGTTGGACTACAACTCCTATCAGCCCTAGCCAGCATAGCCAGTGGTGGAGCGACAATGGGAGTTCCCATCCAACAACATCTGGAATTCCAGATGTTCCCCAACCCTTGCTTAGACTAGCCTTCCCCAAACTGCTGCCCTCTGGATGTTTTGGGCTGCAACTCCCAGAATCCTACAGCTGGCTGTGGGATTCTGGGAGTTGTAGTCCAACACATCCGGGGAGCAGCAGTTTGGGGGAAGCTGGCTTAGATGCTGCACGACACCAGGTTTCTCTTCTTTGCTCTGACAGTGGAACGACTGAAACACATTTATTTGGCTGCTTGAATGGCACGTTGTTTTTAAAAAGGTTAACTGAACGTTGGGATGATCATATGAAAGGGAGGGCAGAGCTCCTGCAGCTTTAACTATTGTGATGGAGAGGGAATTTCACCAGGAGCCCTGTCCTCCTTTTCATATGGTCAGCCTACTGAATGTTCTTTGTTTGTTTGCTTAGTTTGATTGATTGCATTTATATCCCACCTTTTTTCGTCCAACGAACCCAAGTTGGTGTACATAATCCTCCTCTCCATTTCTGTCCACACAACAACAACCTTGTGGGGGTAGGTTGGGCTGAGAGTCTTGTGACTGGCTCAAAGTCACCCAGTGAGCTTCCATGGCCAAGTGGGGACTAGAACCCTGATCTCCCAACTCCCAGTCCAACACTCTAGCCACTACGCCACACTGGCCTAGATGTGGTGTAGTGGCCTAGATCGTTCAGTCGACGTAATCAAGAGTTGACGGTGATGTTGCCTTGGGCTGGTATTATTGTGTTGACACTGTACCTGAAGTTGACAGCTTTTGCCTGATAGAGGCAGCTGTCCCGAACCATGTTTTAATGCAGAGGTGACGAAGCTCCGGCCTGGGGACCAAATTCCCATTTGGCCCTCCAGAGTTCCCCAAAGAGCTCCAATCCCTCCCCTTGGCCACACCTCTTTCTAGGGTAACCTTATGAAAAGGAAGACAGGGCTCCTGTATCTTTAACAGTTGTAGAGAAAAGAGAATTTCATTTGTATGCATGCAGCACCTGGTAAAATTCCCTCTTCATCACAACAGTAAAAGCTGCAGGAGCCTTGCCTTCTTTAGTATCTGGTCAAGAGGGCAGGTCTCCTGCAGCTTTAACTGTTGCAATGAAGAGGGAATTTCACCAGGTGCATGCATACAAATGGCACCTGCTGAAATTCTCTTTTCTAAACAACTGTTAAAGATACAGGAGCCCTGTCCTCCTTTCCACATGGTCACCCTGCCTTTCCCCAAACCACCAGTCATTGGGTCTTTGTCCTGGCTTCTGTGCAGCTTCTTTTCCCCATTCTAAAAGGTTGAAATGCCTCTTGTACAGCTTAGTTAATGGCAGGAAAAGCTTTAAGCTAATATATACAGGTATTTTTGGCCCCATCTCTTTTTCCTTCAGTCCTGCCCACCACTGAAATGCGGCCTTGAGATTTTCTCTAAATTGGAACTTTTCCCTTGATGGGTGCTTGGGCTGTTGGAGCAGAAAATTATTATTAGACGTGATGTTCGTCAGTTGGAAAGAGGTTTTTGTGTATCCTAGTTTCTGGCAGCTGTGTGGGGTGAGAGCCTACTTTAGGTCTGTTAATTTCACTACTGCACTGAAGATCATGTAGTGACAACCCTCTAGGGGACAGGGAGGATACAAAGCCCTGCCCAGCCTGGAATAAGGTTCCAACGTATCTGGCATGATCTTACCTGTTGTTACACCTCCTGCAACATGCCTTCCTGGGTCCTCTTGCTCATTGGAAGGGGTTATTTAACAGTCTACAACGTCTAGAAAACTTGTCCTGTGTTAAATGAATATAATAAATGAATGAATGTATGTAATGTTATAGCTATGAGACTTTTCTATGCTGTTACTGTAGTCTGGCCTGCTTATCATGGCTCATCCTTTGGCAAGCCACTCTTTCTGTACACGCCATGTACAAAATAGAAATAATGCTGACCTACCACACAGGGTCGTTGTAAGAGCTTCCAAGGGTTTGTAAAGAACTTTGAACTCTCTTCGTAAATGTGAAGCAATATTATCTTTAGGTTATTAAGGCTGCAACCTGATGCCCACTTACTTTGAAGTAAATTCCGCTGAACTTCCAAGCGAACATAGTCAGGACTCAGTGTTTCCTTTTGCATCCTTTGCAAATTGCATTGCGCTCCCTCCTGTGTGTTTGTCCAAATCATGAACGAAAAGGCTTCTCGGCGCTTACTGAGGCTCTTCTGGAGGATCAAGTCCTGCCTCCTCATAGCTGGACGTTTTCCAGCTGCTTGTGTACCATACCCATTTGAAGCCGACACCTTTTAAAATTGCTTCTCTGGTTTGCTCCTGAGAATGGTCGTGCCCACCTATGACGTCAAAAGCCTCCGGAAGGCAGGGACTAGCACAGCCTCCTCTCAACCTGTTGCCCTCCAGAGGTGTTGGCTGGGGGATGCTGGAGGTTGCAGCCCAACACATCTGCAGGGGGCACCTGGTTAGGGGAAGGCTAAGCTGGAATGCAGAAATGTCATTTGAAGGGCCTTTTTAGGAGATGATCCAACAGGAAACTAGGATCCTGTTTAAAGGGATTTTACGTAAGTGACTCATTCTGCTTTTGAGTAATTTCCCTCACCCCACCCCACAGATGAGTTCGTAGGATGACTTTAGAAAGTCATTGCGTGAGCACAGAGCGTTGTGTTGTAATCGAAGCCCTGTCTGAGAAAAGAGGGCAGTTTTGGCTTTCCGTGCCGCTTGCTCCTTTTTAAAAGTGGCATTAATCATGCATTCCTACGATGGGAGGGAAGGTGAGCTTAATTCCTTTGTTTAACCTGCAAAGGTCTTTGGAGGGCAGCCTGGGAAGGAGAATAGAGTCTTCCTTTTTATGGTCTGTCTTTTGAATCTCGCTTGCAGCAAGGCATCTCTCTCCTAATTGGTTTTCTGAAGTGTGACAAAATGTACCAGACATGCTTGCTGATCCTGGAAATTATGCCCAGTCGTGAAAGCTGTCACTGCGTCCTGTGTGGGGTGGGGTGGGGGGAGCTGTGAGTCAGCAGATGTCACGAATGAACATGCCAGTCATGACTCCACGAGTCCTTTTCCGGCGCATGGAAGTGTGTCTGCTTGGTAGTGCATGTACTTTATGGGCAGAAAGTCCCAGGCTCAATCCGTGGTATCTCCGCTTCAAAGGATCTTGGGTAGCAGGGCTGGAAAAGTCCCCTGTATGAGGCCTTTGAGAGCGGACCATGCCGGATCAAGTGGGCCAGTAGTGTATGGGAGTGTTCGTCGCTCCTTCTCATTGCCAGCGAGGGTGGCTGAGTGCCAATGGGCCTGGAGACAAAAACGGAACCGCCAAGAAACCAGTGGAGGACGTCTCTATGCTCAGCGAAACTGAGGTGTGCAGAAGGCACACCCACACCCACATGGAACTCAACAACCTAAGGAAGGAAAAATGCCCCAAACCCATCCCAATAAGGACCAAGCATACTTAACAAAGGCATATATATATATATATATATATGAATGAATGAAAAGAAACAATAAAATGGAGCAGCATCATAGTCACCATTTACCAACCAGGAAAAAGCTTTTGCAAATAATTAGGACAGTTGTGGAGGCATTTAAACAGCACCACATTTTCTGCCTCCCAAACCGCACAAGGGAGGGTGGTCCAGAGGGTGGGTGACGCCACGGATTGGTTGCGGAATGGTCAGTGCAGTGTCCTCCAAAGGTCTTAAATGTTGGCTGGATGTATATAGGGGAAGGCAGTCCATTGGGTATCCTGGTCCTGAGATGTTTTGGGCTTTGCATTTTAACAACGGAACCTTGGATGTGGCTCAGTAGCGCATAGGCAGCCTGTGCAGGGTTTTTTCCCAGAGAAGTGTAATGTGTACGTGGCTTGGTGTCCCACTGAGCGCCGTAATTGCTGCGCTCGCCGCCAGCTGCAGCTTCCAAATCAGGGCAGCTCCACGTAGAGTGCATCACAGTGACCTCATCGTGAGGATACCAGCACATGAACCACAGTGGCCAGTCTGACCTCAGATTGCACTGAGCATCGCAATCCGGCAGTTGCTATCAAGCCAGCCAAAGGACAGGTTTCAATGAGAGTGGAGCGTAGCAGGAAGTGCCTTTGCAGCCTGGACACTTTTCTATCCTGTTTCAAAATATATGGTTTTATCCTTTAGGTAGGCTGACCAGATAAAATCCAGGTCAGGGCTCATGTCACTTTAACAGTTGTAGAGCAAAGGGAATTTCAGCCAGGGTCATTTGTATGCAGTTAGTCCCTGGTGAAATTCCCTCTTCATTACCACAGTTAAAGTTGCAGGCACT
Source organism: Anniella stebbinsi (assembly GCA_029215795.1). Classification (NCBI taxonomy): domain Eukaryota; kingdom Metazoa; phylum Chordata; class Lepidosauria; order Squamata; family Anniellidae; genus Anniella; species Anniella stebbinsi. Next base: position 30,927,461 of record JARDYH010000007.1, read on the forward strand.
ATACTAGAGTGACCATATACAAAAGAAGGCAGGGCTCCTGCAACTTTAACAGTTGTGATGAAGAGGGAATTTCACCAGGAACTAATGGCATACAAATGACCCTGGCTGAAATTCCCTTTTCTCTACAACTGTTAAAGTGACATGAGCCCTGACCTGGATTTTATCTGGTCAGCCTACCTTTAGGTGTCTGTGTGATTTCCTGGAATGTCATTTTGCAAGCAAGGCAGGTTGAGCCTTTTGTGTGGATGTCCTGTGCTGGGAAGTGGGGAGTCCCTCTTTCTGGTCCACGCAGCACCACTTGGTTACTTGATCCATGTGGATCTTGTTTTCTTGCATTCATTTCCCTGTTGGGAAATGTAAACATCTCACCCAACCCCCGAAGAATGATACCGTCCTGTGTTATTCCCAATGACAAATGAAGTTCTATATCAACCTTCTCCAATCCGGTGCCAACCAGTTCCATTGGACTACAGTTCCTAGCATCCCCCAGCCAGCAGGTTGTTATCCATAATGAACCTTGTTATTCGAGTACTTTGAGAGAAATGTTCGATAAGACGCTTATCTGTCTGTGAATTTGCTAATATATGCTGCTTTCCAAACATTTAGTGAGGTGGCTCAGTCCCCCCTCCCCCATTTGTAGCTTATGCGCAAGTATGGCTTTATGGTTGCTTTGCCTTTGATTGCATCTTGGCCCCGCTAACAATAGAAATACGATTTGTAGCTTTGATATAGCACTTTCAAGTTGTGCTCTTTCAACTACCCTGTAAGGTGGGCAAGTATTGTTATCCCCATATATCAAAGATGGTTGGGGTGGAGGCGGAGGCTGAGAAGCTACTGGCCAGCCCAGAACCATGGAGCGACTTTGTAGCCCAGGTCAAATTTGATTTGGGGTCTTGGTGGCTCACAGCTCACGCCCTTCTGCTGTCAAAGCCAGGGTGCTTTGTGATAGCAGGTGGCTACTGCAGGTGTAAAGTGTGTGCGCACACACCCGTAGAATGCATTAATTACAAACAAGGCGATTCCCCGTTCTCTTTGGTCTATTGCAGCCTTCTCCAACATGGGCAACCATTGGCCATGCTGGCTGGGAATTATGGGTAGTGTAGTCCAACACATCTGGGCAGCACCATGTTGCGGAAGGCTGGTCAACTGGTTCCTTCTATGTACATCCTTCCCAAGTACAATCTGATGGGCTCTGTACATTATCTGTCATACTCTAGCACATGAGTGGTGCTATGTCATTAGGTGTCATTCTGGGCTGGAAGGACTGATGTGTGATCAGCATTAATATTGCTGGAGGAAGTGATAGGGTGCGTGGGTGTTTGCGACAAAGCCAGTCTCTGTGGAGCGTACCTTAGCTTGACGAGATGCTCCATGGTTACATTTAAGCACCAGGGTTGTGCACTTTAGCAACCCTTCCTCTTATTCCCTCCCTCAGATATGTGCATTTGAGGGGGGGGGGCTTCCATCTGCCTTCCGTTTCTTTTCCACAGGGAGCGCGGCTGGAAAACTTTGTGGCTTACAATTTTTGAGCTTTTAGATTGTCTTCTATTCCAGGAAGCCTCTTCTGGTAGAGTTTGGGCAGGCTTGCAAAACATTTCAGGTTATTCAGATGATGTGTTGTACTACAACTCCCGTAATCCTCAAACCAAAAAAAGCCTATCTAGTCCAGCATTCCCAAGTGCTCCTGGGAAGTCCACAAGTAGGACAGGAGGGCAGAAGCAGCCTTGAAAACCGGCCTGAAAATTGTAGACAAAGTAGGACATTAGTGCAGAATAAAACTGCTAATATTATATTGACTTTATGCAAATCAATGGTACGACTGCACTTAGGTGTACAGTTCTGATCACCACACCTAAAAGGAGGTATTGTAGAGCAATGGAAAAGGGTAACTAAAATGATCCAGGGGCTGGAGCATCTCCCCTATGAGGGAAGGTGACAACAGCGGGGATTGTTTAGCTTGGAAAAAAGGAGGCTGAGGGGAGACATGATAGAGGTGTACCAAGTTATGCATGGTGTGGAGAATGTGGATAGGGAGACATTTTTCTCCTTGTCTCATATTAGAACCCAAAGGGGTCATTCCATGGAGCTGATTGGTAGGAGATTCAGGACGGATAAAAGAAAGAACTTCTTCACACAGGGCATAGTTAAATTATGAAATTCACTACCTTAAGATGTAGAGATGGCCACCCATTTTGATGTCTTTAAAAGAGGGTTGGATGAATTCCTGGAGGAGAAGACTATCAATGGCTACTACCCTTGATGACTATGTGCTACCACCAGTATCAGAGGCAGTGAGCCTATATACCCCAATTGCTGGAGAACATGCGTGGGAGGGGTGCTGTTTCACCCGTGTCCTGCTTGTGGGTCCCCAGTCGACATCTGGTAGGCCACCGTGTAAAGAGAGTGCTGGAACAGATGGACCCTTGGCCTGATCCAGCATGGCTCTTCTTATGCAATAGTACAAGTTGGACATGAATGAGAGGTATCCCAAACATAAACAGAAAACATTCTTTAGCTCAGTATTCAATCAAGAACAGGCCAGGAGTGGTGATGGTTGGTGGTTGGTTGGGACAACTTATGCCTTGGCAAGAATCCACAAGCCTCCGGATCAGGTTAGGTCCCCTAGCCATGTGCTCTTGGAGTTGGTCATGATCTCTGGGCAAGGTTGGTGTGTTCTGGGTGTGCCTAGCAAATACGCAGACTTCGAAGGCTTGGGCCAGATCTACACCAAGCAGGACATGACGCTTTGAAAATGGTTTGAAAGCTGTATATGGAGTGTGTCCTGGACCCCAACAGTCGTCACTTCTGTTATAAACCCTTTGAAAGCAGTAGTGTAGATCCTGCCTTGGTTGTGGAGGCTGCCTGAAACCTTTCCTTCTCATTTTGCTGAGGGGCCACCCGCTGCTGTAAGTTGTAAACAAAGCGCTCTGGATGAAGAAAATGTACCTCTCGTTCTCCTGGGAGGAAATGCGGTACAGGAAGCCTGGATCGACACAGAACTCAGAACTGTATTAAGAACGGGACAAGCCCATCAAATGCAGCCGTTTGCTGTGGTCTGTTGCTGGGCCTCCGACTAACACATGAAGTCTTACCTTTCCCAGCCGAGCAAAAACAGCGCATGCTTGCAAACCTGTCTGTTCGTGCCGTCCCCAAACTTAGTCCCCATGTACAATCATTCCTGGAGCTAGCAAAGGCTGTTCTGTGAACAAGCGCAAAAGTGAGTGAGCAAAACCTGGTGCCAAGGCAACCGGATGCCTTCAGAGGCTGCCCTCTGCTATCAGGCAGGGTAGGCAGGCATGGTGGGGCACCAGCCAAGGGTCCACGCCCCAGCAGGGGCCGCTGGCAAGACTTGCTGCTCCGGGACTTGCTGCCCCTCTTCGCCTTGCAGCCTGCTTGTTCGCTGTCCTCTCGCTCTAGCCCAGACAACGGCGATGGTGAGGAGGAGCAGGAGATGCCATTGCGGCCTCCTTGCTCTCTGGTTCTCTGCCTGCGGGAGCCGTGGGGAGGCAGTAGAGGAGCATCATAGCAGCTGGTGACGATGGCAGGGAGAACGTAGACAGGCCAAGGGAGGGGCCCCCTTGAGCATGCCTTGCCCATGGGTCGACTGTAAACCCAGAGCCGGCACTGCTGGAGCGCCAACTGTGTCCTGGCTAGCAATTGGTGCCCGGCCGTGAGAAAGCACGTCTTCTGCCTTTAGAACTGGACATGGCTGGAAGGTATGACGGACAGCAGCCTTCCCCAACCTGGGTGCCCTCCAGATGTGTTGGACTACAACTCCCAGCATCCCCCAGCTTGCAGGTTGGCACAGTGGTTGGCGCGAGCCTCACTCTCCCTCACTGCCCTTTCTTCTCTGGTTGCGTTAGAAACGCTCGCCTTGGGAAGCGAGGCCTGTCCCACCGCTGGGCGAGGCCAAAGGGAATTGACTCACAGCTTTGGCACTTCCTGCCTGGGGGGGGGGCGGGGGAGCCGGCGAGAGGGATGCGTGGGCTAGAAGGGGGGTCCCAAGCAGCCCCTCGGGCAGGCAGCCTCTTCTGCTAAAGCGGCTGGGCCCAGGACGGCTCCCTGCCGCCACCCCAGTCTCTTTCGAGTTTTGAATACACAGTCTAGGAGGGAAAAAGACTCCCGCTAATAAGCGACTGCAGCACCGGCTGCGGTTTATTTGCTTCGCATTGTTTGGACCGAAGGGAGCGCCAACGGGTTCGCAGCCGTGTGCCGGGAAAAGTGGGTGCCAGGAGGGCACCGGGGAAACCAGGTGGGGCGGGGGAGTGGCGCACAGAACTCCGCTTGGCTTGAGCAGGGATCTGTCTGCGCAGCCATCCTGTGCACTGCAATCCTGTGCATGCCTACCTGGGAGTAAGTGCCCTTGAACTTACCTCTGCGGAGACAATGCGCAGGAGTGAAGCTCTTCAGCCTCCTCGTTGTGCTTTATTTTATTTTATTTTTTACTCAAGGCGGGTCAGGTTTGCTTGTGTGACTCACAATGATCTAAAGTTTGTAATATATATGCGCACATTTAAATCTTATATCATCCCTGTTGGCTTGCCTCTGATAAAAAAGATACAAGATCCTCTTGATCAGGGGTGGGAAACACAGCCCCCTCCAGATGTTGTTCACCTCCAACTCCCAAGTAGGATAGCCAGTGGTGCGGGATGATGGGACTTGCAGTCCAACAATAACTGGAAGCAGTGGAGGCTGGCGGCTTAGAGGTCAGTGGGGCAGTGAATCCGCTCCGGGTTTCAGTCAGAACTCTAAAGGAGCTTTCCAAGGTGCTTCACCTTCATTGACTGGAAGATGACCGTCTCCTTGCAGGCTCTTGATGCAGTGTGTGTGTATGTGTGTATCTGCAACAAAATGTGGAAGCTTTCCTGTTCAGAGTTCCACCCATGCCCATTTCCAGTATACTCCGTTCAGTTCCATTTCCATCCCCCGCCCCAGACTCTCAAAGAGTTTTGTGGATGCTGAACAAGCTCAGATTTCATTGGGCTTTCTCCACTATTTTTGGGGTTTCCTTCCTAAAGAGTTTGGTACTCCTCCAAACCTGGGGGATCCCCCCAAGGTGTGAGAGAAAGGTGTAGTTCCCGTTTTAATTCTTAAAAGAAAGGATGCCAGAGGGGCAAACTACATGGGAATTGCATACAAATAACGCAATATTAATTAATTAATTAATTAATCAATTAATCATAGTTATTACTAATTAATTTCAGTAATTATGCAATGCAAGGATACCTCTTTTGTCCTGAGTAAGTGGGCAGGAAACTCTTTGAAACATTTCCATTAAGGCAGAGGTGGGGAACCTTTCAGTCCCAGGGCCGAATTCAGTTTTGGAGAAGCTCTTGGGGGCTGCGTTCCAGTGGTGCGTGGGGCCAAAATACTACAAACACCAGCCTGGTTTAGCACAAAGCTCTTACTGCCAGTAAGGAGGAGCATTTCAACTTCATAGAATGGGTGAAAAATGTGCAAAAGCCAGGATACTACTAAACCACTGGTGTTATGGGAAAGGGGCCAGGGCCAGGGGAAGGGTGTGTGGCCATCTGGAGAGCCACGGAGGGCCAGATTTGGCCCGCAGGCCTGAGGTTCCCACACCTGCTTAATGGAAATGCAGATTGGGAACCTGAGAACTTGATTGCAACGGAGGTGTCGGGAGGAGGGCGGCTTTCATCCTAAGGCTCGGCTAATGTGATGCTGACCGTAAGGTTCGTAGCCCCCTTCGGCTGCTGGTTGCCGCCCCCTACCTACACAGCCAGAGCAGCATCGCAGCCCTGGGCTTCCTGCTGCCACCCATGTCCCAGCCCACCCTCTGCGGCCCAACGCTCTTAACCTGTCCACCCTCCCCTCTCTCTTGCAGAATGTGCTTGCCAAAGCCCTCTACGACAATGTGGCCGAGTCGCCGGATGAGCTCTCCTTCCGCAAGGGCGACATCATGACGGTGCTGGAGCGCAACACGCAAGGCCTGGATGGCTGGTGGCTCTGTTCGCTGCACGGGCGGCAGGGCATCGTCCCCGGCAACCGCCTCAAGATCCTGGTGGGCATGTATGACAAGAAGCAGCTGCCCGGCCCAGCCCAGGGCCAGACACAGCCTTCACCGCCACAGCAGCAGCAACAGTCGGCAGGACAAACCCCTCTGGCTTATCCTCACCCAGGGGGCTACACACCCCTGTCTCCTGCATCTCAGTACACATCTATGCACCCCTCTTACCTGCCCCAAGAGGACAATGTCTACCTGGTCCCAGCGCCAAACAAGGCCCCGGGGACCCTCCATCACGGCCAGTTCCAGTCTCCTCCAGGCAAACAGCCTCTCACCTACCTGAAGCAGAGTCCCCCTCAAGGCCAGGATGTGTACCAGGTGCCGGCCGGACCTGCTAGCCCACCCCAGGACATCTACCAGGTACCCCCAGCTCCCAGTGGGCTGGGCCAGGACATCTACCAGGTGCCTCCATCTCTAGATGGGAGGGGCTGGGAGACCCCCAAGTCCCAAGGAAAGGTAAGCTGATCCCTGTCGGATGCTTGCGTCTTTTGCCTCTTGATTTTTACAGAGCATTGTGCAGCCAGAGTGTTCAGAATAGCAAGGCCAGATCAGAGCAAAGATTCTTTCTGTCCAGCAATCTGTTCACACGTTGGCCACAAAGAGGACATGAGTGCAACAGCACCCTCCCCCCACCCATGTTCCCCAGGAACTGGTGTATGTAGGCCGACTTCCTCCAATCCTGGAGCTAATATTAACTTTTGTGTACTGCCCAGAGAGCTTCGGCTATTGGGTGTCATGGAAATGAAATGAATAAATGATATAATATAATATATAGCCATCCTGACTAGTAGCCATTGATAGCCTCCTTTTCCACAAACTTGTCCAATCTCCTTTTAAAGCCATCCAAGTTGGTGGTCCATGAGAACATCTCGGGATTGCAAATTCCATAGTTTATGCATTTTGTGAAGAAATCCTTCCATTTGTCTGTCCTGATTCTTTTACCAATCAGCTTTATGGGATGGCCCCATTGGATTTTAGTGTCACGAGAGAGGGAGAAACCTGCCTCCCTGTCCACTTTCTCTAGACCAGGCATGTTGCACTGTCCCTGTGAGTAAAGTCTTCGGCGCTTATTGCATTTTAATTTTTCAGGGACGGCTGCAATCCTATGCACACTTCCCTGGAAATAAGCTCCATTGCTCACAGTGGGACTTACTTCTGAGTAAACACGAATAGGATTGATTTCCTGTAAGATTGCGCTGTAAGAGGTGCATGGTAGAGGTTTATAAAACAATGCACGGTTTGCAGACTTCCCCCCCTCTCTTTCACAGTATTAGGATTTGTGGGGTTATCCAATGAAATTAATGACACTAGACAGGACACAGGAAGTTGCCTTCTGCTGAGTCCATCTAGCCAAGTATTGTCAACGCTGGCTGGCAGCAGGGTTAAGGCAGGATCCTTCCTAGTCCTGCTTGGAGAAGCCAGGGATCGAATCTGGGCCTTCTGCATGCAAAGTAGGGGTGCCGTCACAGTATAGAAGTCTTTCTTCACACCAGGTATAATAGCTGAATTTCCTGCTGCAAGATGTGGCGATAGTGACTACTTGCTTAGATGGCACGAAAGGGGGATTAGGTAAATCCATGGAAGACAACTACATTGGTTCAACCAGCCTTTCTCAATCTGGTGCACTCCACTGGTTTCCAGCAAATTGGTGCTAGGTGCTTCCAGCCTCTGCTGCAGACATACAGAACTAGTTTTCCCTGAGCCCAATCCAGGAGCAAAGAACAAAATGCAGCAAGGCCGCTTCCACAATGAACTTGATACTCTGATCATATGCATCTAGACGTTCTTAGTTTGAGTGGACATTACCAAGGTTCCGTTCTCACAATCGGCCGGTCATTGTAAACGCGTCTCTTTGCTAATGTTGGCAGAGTCAAGAAATGTGCGTGGATTGTTCAGTGTTAGCAGTGCGGAGGTCAGCATTTTCCACAAAGGCCCTGATCAGGCGGAGATCAGTTTCCTTTTGTGTGAGCCCTCTGCTATTCCTATTGATTATTACATGGTGCTTTACAGAGAAACAGAAGCAAAGACGCTCCTGCCCCAATGAACTGACAGTCGAAGGCCACTGTCCTACTGCCTGACCGCTAAGAGCACCAACTGCTACTGCAGTGAGCGATTGCAGTTTCAGAAGTATCTGGAAATGAGCAGCCATACTGGTTTCTGGGGCAGGTCAGCGGAGCTCCCAGAAGGGAGTTCCACTAACCTGCTCCATTTTGGAAATGAGCGTTGTCGCTAGTTTCTTGGGTTATTTTTGGAAATGCTGATTTCTGTTGCACATGCAGTCGGCTCGGCATGCGCAAGGGAACCAGCAGAGACACAGCAGCAGTATCAGAAACTTCCCTAACAGTGCAATCCTCTGCATATTTATTCAGAAATAAGATCCGTTGCCTTCAATGAGTCTTACTCTCAGGTAAGTGAGTATAGGTTTGCAGCCTAAATTTCAAAACTATGCAATACTGTGGAGGCAAATGAAATGAGAGCTGTAGGTCATATAGCATCATTGATGTGGAAAGCCCTTTATGGAGTTAATTGGGCATATTATAATTTGACACAGGAGAGACAATGGGGGAAAGGGGAAAAGAAGTAGGAATGGGAGAGAAATTTATTTGGTTTGCATTTTTATGTGAATTTACCTAATTTCAGACTTCCGATTAATATGCAACTGAAACTCACCCTTTGGAATTTGCAGTTCTCCTGAGTTTTGCACTGGAGTTTTCCAATTTAAAAAAATGCTAATATTAGTGAAAAGTGCACACAAAAATGTGTGCATTTGTGAAAGTCACATAAAAATGCCTTATATTTGGAAAACAGTGCGCACCAACTGTCTATGTTAGAGGCAAAATCACAGGCACGTATGAGGAGTAACGTGCCCAAAAATGCATCCATTTTTTTTCATGCAAACATTTTTCAGAATCCTCAAAGTTTGGGAAGGATTGAATTTAAGGCGAGAAAAATTCAAAACGGAGTAACCAAAATGAACAGATTCAGCCATCCCTAGAATGAAGCGGAGGCAGGGCTAAAAGGGGATGAATATGTCTTACTTCAGTGACACGGGGTGAGGCTTTTCTTGTGTAAGTGCCCTGCCCCATTGATGGGATTTTATGGGGGCGGGGCAGGGGGTGTCCAGACATCATCGTCTTTCACTTCGAACGCTCTCATGTTCTCAAATGGCGCCTTCCTCCTTTCTTTCCACACCAAATCCATGGTGGAGGTAAATGACGTGATAACTGTGTGATGCCCTTTGGATGGCGGAGGCAGGGCAGGGGACTCTCCTGTCTGGAAGCCCCCACACATTTCAGCTGAGGTAAAATAGAAGATGGGGATGAGGGGGGGGAGGTTGTGCCAAAGGATTCACAGGCAAGGTGGGTTTTGATGCCATTGATGTCCCGTTGTCTATGGGAGGCCACTTCTGTGGAGCACAGAATGAGTCACTTCTGCAAGGTCGGTGACGTCCTTCACTTAAAAGCAAAGCTAAACAGCCCTGCAATGTATGGCTTTAATTGCATCAATCCATCAATTGCTGGCATCTTTCTTTGATTGCTATCCGTTACTAGGGCTGGCCCTGGAAGTGCTTGCAGAGGGAACTTTCTTTTCCTGGAGCTGCAATGGGTCTGTTTAACAAAGCCTGCTGCCTCTGGCTCAGCTGCCTCTGCCAGCAAAGGTGTTCCTGCGGGGTCAAAAATTCCAGCGGCATTAGAAACAGCAGTTCAACTTCAGATGGGAAAGAAATGCCGGGACAGTAGAGGCTGGTGGCTCCGATGTCGGTGGGGAGAGGGGTGGATCCACTCCTGATTTCAGTCGAAACTCTAAAGGAGCCACCCAGGGTGCTTCACCTCCACCGCTCTGCACCTTGGGTGGCTCCTTTAGAGTTCCGACTGAAACCCGGAGCAGGTTTACGTCCCTACCGACGTCGGAGCCACCAGCCTCTACTGTGCTGGGATTTGAGGCAGGCATCCGCCAGCCCCACTCCGGGGAGCAAGTGAGCATGATGTAGGGCTGCCCTCCTGTTTGCAGCGTGGGTGCGTGGCTGGCCCAGACCACAGTTTTCATTGGCATTCTGTTTTTAAAAAAACGTTCAATGTGGCCTTTTATCCTTTTTAGCATTTTTTGTTCACTGCTCTGGATTCCCTTTGGATGTGGAGGGATGTGGACACCTTGTAAACAAGATAGAGAAGCATCCTGATGGGGCGCAGACTGACCCCTTCTGATTGGAAAAGCTGACAGCTCTTCCGAAGCGGGGCAGCAGCAGCAGCATGTGTTCTTGGGCCGTTGGGCACGGGCGCTCCCGAACGTCTGTGGCTGTGCGCCTTGTCCCCTCGCTCCCTCCACTGCCCTGCTGCAGAAAGAGGCAGGGCAGGGGTGTCCTGGCACCACCCGCCAGGGAGTTCCCCTGGGGCAGTGGAGGCAGCACAGTAACCGGCACCGAGGCACGGATGTGCCGAGGGTGGGTGGGTTTCACCAGAGCGGCTTTCCCATGGGCAGGGTGTTGCAGCAGGCCGCAGGGAGCAGTTTCCTGTCCCTCCCTGGGAAAGGAAATGACCCTCCCGTTGGGCTCAGGGCCTCCTAATCCCTCTCCGAGGCTCCCTTGTCTCGATTCCTGGGCAGGCCACTTTCTGGATCCTGGGTGGGGGTGGGGAAGGCCCCCTGAAAGGGTTTGGAAAGGAGGGCCTTCTGAGCCCTTCCGAGGCTGTCGCTTTACCTCTGGCTTTTTGCTCAACCTGCAAGTGCAAAGGGGGCATCCCTTAAGGGAAGGCCCTGCTTTGGTAAGGACCGTGGTGTCGTTAGGGTTTGACATTGGGGCCAAATCCCCAAGCCCAGCCGCCAGAGGGACCCCAAGTGACCGCCCAGTGACTGGCAGAGGAAGACGCAAACGTCATTTTCTTCCCGAGTCACGACGGCGCTAGGATTTAAGCGAGTTTAAAAGCGCCGAGGCTCAGAATGGGGTCCCCCCCCAGTTGTTTTTTTAAAATCAGGCCAACAGTTTGTCACTCTAACCGATGATGAACGAAGAAGCGGTTGCAAAGCATGAAATCAGGGTGGGGCCGGAGGAGAGACATGTCAGTCGTGTGCTTCACCACTGAGGTAATACGCATGGCCGTCTAATGGGGAGGTGGTGGGGGGGGAATGACATACGTCCCGGATCTGAAATCCCCTAGCTGCAGCACTGGGTCGGGGTGTGTGTGTGTGTGTCTGGAACAGGCTGAGCCTCCCCCCCCCTCCCCATAGCTCTTGCGTGCTCGTCCTCCGTCGAGCGGCTGACCTTGAAGGAGATTGGGACGGAGCGGGCCTGGCAGCATTGTAAATGATTCAGAAAAGCGCTGCTCCGGCTTGGCAGGCAGCCACCATTGCCTGCCACCTTGCTGCCCACACCTCTCCCTTGCGGTAGTTGACCTTGTTTGTTGCTTTTCCTGCCTTTGAGGGTAGGCTAAAGGCCATCAACAAGGGTGTGTGTGTGTGGATAGGCTGGGGAGTAACATACAATGGTGCTGCTTGAGTGGCGCCTGCCGAAACCACATTCTGCTTGCCAGCTGCATTTCACCCCAAGGAAAGCTGTGCATCATCATCATCATCATCATCATCAACATCATCATCATCATCGTATAATAGGTGGTTGTTGTTATTGAGCCAGTGTGGCGTTGTGGTTAGAGTGTTGGACTGGGACAGGGGAGGCCCACATTCTAGTCCCCAATTGGCCATGATGCTCACTGGGTGACTTTGGGCCAGTCGCTGACTCTCAGCCCAACCTACCTCACAGGGTTGCTGTGGTGATAAAATGGACAGGAGGGGGATTGTGTAAGCTGCCTTGTTTCCTTGCAAGCGGAATAAAATTGGGATATCAGTGCAACGAATCAATAAATAAAGTAGCATTGATTTAAATATTTGAGGGCATTTGCTCTCAAATGCATTTATGTATCGTCCTACCAGCAGATGTCCTTGGAGCACTTTATAGTCACACACACACACACAAAACCAGAGCGTCAATAAAATAGCAACCAAAACAATAAATGCAGCAATGAAAATACCAAGATACTAGAACAGTAAAAATATTACAGAGACATCAGTAAAATGAATATTCAGAGTAATCGACTGAAGATGAAGTGCCCGCAGGAAGAGTGTCAAATTCTTAACCCCAGGCCTTCAAAGCAGAAGAGTTTGGAGGAGATGCGGACATTTCTGTGCGCTCTCACAAATCCATCTCTGAGTTTGGCATGTCGTCATTAGTGTGCAAAATACTGTTTTAAAAGCAGTAGAAAGAAAATAAAACCAAAGGTTTTATGTTAATATTAAATCGTTTCATTCGGTGCACAAATAAGGAAAGCCCCATTTTTTAAATAACCATTTTGCTTTGATCAGTGTCCTTCTCTGACTTGAACTTGTCTGGATGATATGAGTGTTTACAATCTCTGCCCCCAGCTCTGTAAATATATATCTGCCAATTGAGGATTTCATGCATCTGCTGATAAGCTGGCCTTCAAAAACTTCACTGCAATACACTTGCTAGCCTTCAAGGCACCAGGTTAGTCCCCAACCTGGTGCCCTCCATCAGGGTTGGACTGCAACTCCCATCATTCCCAGCCAGCATGGCCAATAGGGTAGACTATATAACATGCTGCTGCCACCTTCCCCACATCTTGCCCCGAAAAGCGAGGCTAACGACTAGGCAATGGTTGAAATCTTTCCGAACCAAACAGGGTTTCTCAAGTAACGGATGGACACTTTTGCCTCATTAAAGGTGGCCACCACCTCTGTCTCCCTCAGGGACGCGTCAACATTACCTTGGACTGACCCAGTCAATTGGTATACCTCTCCAAGCACTTCATCCACATCCTCCGGCCGCCATTACTAGGAATTGATCCCAAACAACCAGACTAGATGGGGCTCTGGGCGCTTCCACTGGAACTGGTGATAGGGTGGCCATATGTCCTCTTTTACAGAGGACAGCCCTCTATTTTAAGGGCTCTCCTGTCCAATTCCAGTTTAAAGAAAATTAACCATAAAAACTATTGCCCATCCGCAGTTAATGCCTGGACAGCAGACGGAACAGGTGGTACGTAGGTCGCCTGGTCACCATCTGAATTTGTACTGCATTTCTATTTAAAGTGTAATGATTATTTCCAAATTTGCAGCTATACATATCAAGTGGTTAAAACAAAAAGGGATTGTGAGGAGCTCCAAAAGGAGCTCCAGACTGGGAGGATGGGCACCAAATGGCAAATGCGGCTCAGTATAAGCAAGTGTAAATGGATACATTTTGGGGCAAAACAATCCCACTTCAAGTATACCTGGCGATGACCAGCCAAGAAAGAGATCTTGGAGTTGTGGTAGACAGCTCAATGAAAATGTCAACTCAGTCTGAGGCTGCTGAAAAAAAGGGAAACTTAGAGGCATAATTAGAAAAAAGAATTGAGAATAAAACTCTCAATATCATACTGCCTTTATACGAATTTGTGGGGCAACCACACTTGGAACACCGTGTACTGCTCTGGTCACCATACTTATATATATAAAAAAGATATTGTAGAGCTGGGAAAAGGGCAGAAAAGGGCAACTAAAATGATCAAGGGGCTGGAGCATCTCCTCCATGAGGGAAGGTTACTACAGCTGAGATTGTTCAGCTTAGAAAAAAGGAGGCTAAGGGGAGACATGATAGAGCTGTACAAAATTATGCATGGTATGGAGGATATGGATAGGGAAACATTTTTCGCCCTTCTCAAAATAATAGCATCCAATAGGGTCATCCAATGATTGGTGGGGGCTTCAGAACAGATAAAAGGAAGGACTTTTTCACACAGCACATAGAATTCACTACCACAAGATGTAGAGATGGCTACCAATTTGGATGTCTTTAAAAGGGGATTGGATAAATTCCTAGAGGAGAAGGTTATCAATGGCTACTAGTCCTGACGGCTATGTGCTACCTCCGGTATTAGAGGCAGTAAGCCTATGTACACCAATTGCTGGGGAACATGGGTGCGAGGGTGCTGTTGCACCATGTCCTGCTTTGTTGGTCCCTGGTCGACAGCTGGTTGGCCACTGTGTGAACAGAGTGCTGGACAGGACGGACCCTTGGTCTGATCCAGCATCAGAGCTCTTATTAAGTTCTTATGCAATAAACATGTGTAAATATTATGCAAATTGCTGCCCTCGTTTCTGGTGATGCATTTCCTCAAGTTCAGACAGGAGCGACTTCGTCCTTGAAGTGCCTAAGAAAACCAGTCAAAACAGGCTTCCGGGGGCTGAGTGAGGATGCAAGCACCCTGACCTTGCAGTAGAATTCCAGATTTGTTGGTGTTGTGCTGTGTGTGTGAGTGTGTGTGTGTGCATGTGTACACAATGCAGCCTGCAGGACACGCAGCCTTTAAATCTGACTTGCACAGCCTCTGGGTTTGGATGGCTCTGTGCAAGCAATTTCTCTCTGCAAACTAGCAACCACCAGGGAGGCTGCTCCAAGCTTCCTCTGGGTCCCTCGTCTTCCCGTCCAGAAGCGACCGCCCATGAGGGACCGAGCGAGCGCTTATTGTGCTTCATCTCCAAGCCCCTCATGTGCTCTGGATCCAGAAATAGAACATGATGTCATCCCTGCCTTCCCAGGAGATGCTGCTCCTGCTGCAAGGTGGCCAGGAGGGTCCTCCCAGCCAGATGGTCCTTGTGGGCCTGCAGTGCCCTCTGCTGGGGGAAGGGCTAACTGCACCCCATGAGGAATATTTAAGAGCATTTGTTTTAGGGAAGTAATGCCCCCAATTCCATCTGCCCCAGCTTGGAAAAGCCGTTCAGCATCATTGGATCATAAGAAAGCAGACAAGAAGTCAGATGAGGTGGTGGCGTGTAAGGGATTGAGTACTGGATTGGAATCGAGAAGAGCTAGGTTCAAATTCCTGCTCAGCCATAAAGCTCAGAAGGTGACTATGGGGCAGTCTTTATGGGAAACCAGGATTGGGTGCAAGTCTGGATGACTCCCCTCACTGGGGTAGCTGCTCTGCCCTACTTCACTCATTCTTTACCTTCTCCGCATGAGGAAGGCAAAGGAAGAACGAAATCCAGTCACCACCACTCCCCCAACCCCATGTTATCTCCAACCTGTGGTCAGAGATAACAAAGGGATTTCCTCTCTCTGCCTTCTCCCAACATCCCCAGTAGACTCCAGGGCAGTGTTTAGGAAGGTGAGGGGACTCAGGAGTTGAGTGAGTGGGGCCCATGCCGGAGCCCAAGCCTCCACTGGCTGGATTAGGCCGGCAGACTGGAAGTTGCCCACTCATGCTTCAGGGGGTCATTTTGAGGACAGAATGGGAACAGTTCATATAAGCCATTCTGAGGTCCTTGGAGCAAGGAAGGGATTATAATGGAGAAGAATGACTGAAATACTTAAGCATGGAAAAAAAGACAGCTAATGGAAAGAGAGAAGTCGGGTGACTGGGAGCTGCTCCAAAACTCCCTGCGTGATGCTTTTTCTGTGTGGCAAAAGCCGTTCTCCAGAAGCTGCATCCATGTAGATGAGCTCAGCCTCACCATCCCTCCCCGACTGCAGTCACAGATGCCGCATGGCGTTAGCTTTGATAGGCTGGTTCACACGTATGTGCACATCACTTGATTACTTATAGCTGACCTACCTGTATTGGTGATGAAAGCAGATAGTGGAAATTTTAACAAGTGGGCTTAAAAAGTTCTTCCATCAATAGTATTCTGCAATTTCTTCATCAGAATATCCACATTAAGAAGCGATGAGGGTTTATAAGCTACGCGTGCCAACAATTTCAGAATGTGAGTGGGAAATACTCAATTGGGTAGTAGTAGAAGACAAAGAAGCTTATCTTCAAGGCGTAAAAAAAATTGGGAGAAATTAGAAGTGTTGTGTCTGAGGTGATAGAAATGACAGCCAGAATTTGTTTTCCTGTTTAAGAAATGCAGCCACTGTTTTCTCAGAACAACTCTTATCTAAAGTGATTCACAGGACCAATATCATAAAACAAGAAGAAACTCAGGCACCACTTCAAATCAGGCGTGCCCTGAGTGGGTTATTTTTATTTCCCGTTAACCTGCTTTCCTGCTGCCTGTAGTGTCGTACATAAAGAAAGCGGGGAGCGCATCACCTGAACAGTTACCACGCGTGCAGTGATCAGTTTCTTATGCGATGTGCCACTGACGTAAGGTCTACCGCTCCACGATCCCCTTGCCAATGGTCTCTACCATGGTTCTTACCAGGTGTGACACAAAGCGTCTGAATTGGGATGCCGGGGTGGACAACCTGGCAGATGACACACCTCCAGAGGGGGCTGGGTGCCGTCTGCCTGGCTGCCCAACCACATCGCCAGAGCAACCCATCCAGGCGATGTTCTCTGAACTGTTGTGAACAACCGCCGTAGGTGTTGCTGCCATCTTGCCAACGGGAGACCTAAAACTGCGCGAAAGCTGGGAAACCGCGAATGACCAGTGGTTGGGGAGAAAGGGCTGGCCATTTGGGGAAGAAGGGCTGGCAGTTTGGGCCCCCCAGGTGGGATGGATTTGGGCCCCAGCGGAGGCTTTGCCCCTCTGCTGTAAACTCATGGCAGCCACTGGGAGACGACGCTGGCACCAGATATTGAGGGGGTGGGGGCAGCCCAGGCAAGACACGCTGAGTACCACCTTCCTGCAGTGTGGCACTCTTCTCCCGGCCATTGCCAACGCCGTCAGTTCCGGCTCCTCTTCCTCACCACCATCGCGTGCTTCCTTCCCTCCCTTTGGGCCAGACGGAGAGCAATTGGGCTGCAGCGGTGAGGCTGGAGAAGGGGAGCAGCAGCGCCGGCGAGGCCAGAGGGCTCTCGGCGGTGGACCCCGTACAGGGCCATGGGCCTCGGCAAGTGCCCGGCTGTGCCGAACCCAGTCCCTGCTCATGGCAGGAGCCTTGGGAGCAGGAAGGTCCCATGAAGCGAAGGAAGTTCCCGGGCCTGGTTCTAGTTAGACCAAGGTAGCCTTGAGCAGGAGGGGGCATCAGACCCACCACTTCTCCCAGCCGATTTTGCACCTGTCCCTTTCCCCCCTTTTTTATTGTGAATATTAACAAAACAGAACAAAATAAATCATGAAAAAGAAAAAAAAACATTTTTAAAAAATATATAGGAATATCATCATTTTTTCCATCAGGTATACCATTAATTTAAAAAGGAGGCGGTGTTATGCATAGGTTTCAAGAAAAGCAGACCATATATCACAAGTGGCGTCTAAATAACACCCATTCAAATGTTGATAGCATTGTTAAGCCCTCAATCCATTGCATTATGGGAGGTGAGCATTTGTCCTTCCAACGTAATAAGTCTTTTAGCTGTCATAAGGGCTCTGAAAATCCGTTTGCACTGACCATATGTTAACCTCCAAGAAGCCGGTAGGTCGTTCATGAGGGCAGGCACATCATTCCATATTAAATATTGTTTCAGTACAAAGTTTATCCTTATTATAACCTCCTCCCAAAAGGGGGCAACCACTGGGCATTGCCAAAACATGTGAATAAAAGAAGCGTTAGGTGCGTTACATCCTTGCACTTGTCTTGCCCGGCAGATGATTTGGTCTCATCTGCGCCCTCTTTCCTTCCCTGCAGGTGGTGATTCCCACACGTGTGGGGCAGGTGTATGTCTATGACTCCCCCAAAGGAGAGCAGGACGAGTATGCAGTTCCGCGCCACCTCCAGGAGATCTACGACGTGCCCCCGACGCGGGGCCTGCTGCTGAACCAGTCCAGCCAGGAGGTAAGTGCACCCACCCCCACCCCGCCCTTTAAATTCACCATCCCAAGAGTTTCCAATGGTGGCACCATCACACTCAGCGACTCAGGCCTGGCCAATGAAGTGGCAGAATTGTACCACTTCAGGCTTGCGGGCAAAGGCAGTCCCATTGGCGAATGCTCCCCCATGAAAAGACCTAACTCTCTGCAAGTCAAAACATGCGAGCCTATTGGGGAGAGAAGCTGGAGCCCAGCTGTCCTTAGTGTGATGCCCAGCTTTCCTCAATGTATTCTGGAGGGCAGCAAGTTGGGGAAAGCTGCTCTAAACCCATCCTGATCCCTGTTATACTAGATTTCTACAGGCATGGAGCTATCCAACCTTGGAGAGCATTCCAAACTGAGAGTCCCCTACTAACAGTGTGAAGTGGTTTGGTCCATTCTGACATTTTGGAATTTGTATCGCCCCCATTTCCCTGCATGTGTAATCTAAGCCTGAGTCAACTGAGTACATGCCTATTTCAATGGCCGCATGTATTTATGCGTTGGGTGGTTCTCCCTTGCTTTGACCACAGTTGCAGCATCAAAGGAACTTTCCAGTCCTTTAATAGGCTAATAGAAGTCATCCGATTAAAACAGGGGTGTTGAACCTCTTCCAGCCCCAACACTGAATCCAGTTTCAGAGAAGCATTCAAGGAATATATTCCAGTACGTTCCAAAATACCAGCATATTTTTGCTTAAAGCTCTTACTGCTAGTTTCCCCCCAGGTCCTTCAAACCTTTGGATGCCCCCCAAGGAGTGACAGTAAAATGTGTCGCCCATCCTTAAAGAAAGGGTGCCTGCCAGAGGGGTAAACAATGCAGGGCGTGTCTGTAAATAATGCAATATTAATAGTAATTATTAATTAATCTCCGTAATTATGCAATGCAATGGGTGTGGGTTTCTGGGGAGCCACGGAGGGGCTGTATTTAGCCTATGGGCCTAAGCTTCAGTACCCCTGCATTAGGCTGTGGCATCTGAAGTCGGCGTTGGGCGCAGGGCATTGGGCGTTGTGGCCTGCAGCTACCGTGGCCTGGTCAGTGGACGGGCAGGAGGCTGCCTGGAAACCCCATGTAGGCCACCTGGTGTTCCGTCATGGGAGAAAGGCAGGGTGCCAGTGCCACAGGTGGGAACAAGCACTGAGGCGTCCTTCTCTTCCTTTGGCCAGGTATACGACACCCCCGCCATGGCAGCAAAGGGCCCCAACAGCAGGGATCTGAGTCACGCCCAGGAGATCTACGATGTGCCGCCCAGCGTGGAAAAAGGCCTGCAGGTGGTAAGTGGGGAATTCAGGGTTTCCAAGGGTGTGTGTGTGTGTGTACTCTGGCCTAGATGTTATGGAAGGCTGGAAAGTTGTGAGGCTGGTCGGGGTGGGGGTCGGGGTGGGGGTGGCTCAGGGGACTCGCTCAGCTGGCCAGTAAAGAAAAAGACGCTTTTCACGAGAGCTGGTTAAGCCCAAGCATGTTCTGTGCCATAAGGGATTGCAGAATTTGCTGGACAGGACCATGTGGATTTTGCATCGTCGTGATTGTAGAATTCATTATCGGGAGCCAGACTTGGGATTTAGAGAATCTCTGGCTTTGAAAGCAAGTTTCAAGCTCTTCTTGCTGCAGAGACAAGTGTGAAAACCTTTTCTCAAGAAAGGGGCTGAGCAATCGTTGCGGTGGAACGGTGCCGTGCGCCTCGTGTTCCCCGCCTGGAACATCGGCAGGGCCCAAATGCTCATCTAGTTGCAGTTCCAACGATTTCCAACATTGGCCCCTCAGAGGCTTCCGGGAAGTTCATTAGGCAGCACAAGGGTCCCTGCTTCCTTAGCATCCTCCTAGCCTTTCTAGTGTTTAGAGTAGCCATCAGGGCAGGGCAGGCATCGGCTGCGTTGGCTGGAGATTATGGAAACTGTAGTTTGACATGTCTGCATACTACCCCTGAACACGGAGGTTTAGTTAGTTAGTTAATTAGTTATTCCTACAATGTATAAACCGCCCTTCATCCACAAGGGATCTCAGGGCGGTATACGCAATCTACTATAATCTAGTCATATCTGGATATCCCATCTAGCCACTGATATTCATATCTTCTATGAATCTATCTGATTCCCCCTTTAAAGCCGTCTAGAATAAGACTAACATATAAGACTTTTTCACTAGGTAAAAAGGTCGGAATAAATGACACACGCATAGGCAAATTCATGCAGATGTTCCTAACCTGCCCAACAATATACTGCAGTCTAAGGATCTGGCGGCTCCTTGCCCAGAATTCGGCGCACTTTGGCTACCTGCCAGAGGTGTGTCGGCCTCCGTAGACGTACCGTCTCTCTCTGTCTGCCTTTCAAGCCAGTTGATCAAGTTGGGCTTTCTGAGAGAGCGCCAGTGGCGGGGCAGAGATCTCAGCAGCATTTCCTCTCCCATCGTGGTGCGGCTTCTTTTGAGTCCAGGTTGGGGACAGAGAGGGGAAGATATGACGCTGGCTTTGATTTCTCCTGGCAGGTATACGACATCCCCCCGTCCGTCAGCAAGGATGTCCCAGACGGCCCCACGCGGGAGGAGACCTACGACGTGCCTCCCGTCTTCTGCAAGGCCAAGCCCTTCGACCCGTCACGGCACCCGCTCATCTTAGCTCAGCCTTCGTTGCCGCTGGCGGAGCCTTACCTGCCCGACGACGTCTACGACATCCCTCCGTCCGCCAGCAAAAGCGCCCCTGAGGCACAGGAGATCTACGACGTGCCGCCCGCGTTGAGGAAGCTGGACAGCCAGGAGGTCTACGACGTGCCGCGGGAGCTGCCCATCGGTAGCAAGGACGGGGGAGGCGACTATATCTACGATGTCCCCCCCCAGGTGGACCGGGAGGGCAAGGCGAGCGACGGCAAGCGCCTCTCCGCCTCCAGCACGGGCAGCACCCGCAGCAACCTCTCCAGCTCCTCCCTGGACACGGTGCCCGTCAAGGAGGCCCCCGACAAGGAGCTGCGCCTCGACCAGGACGTTGCCATGGAGACGCTGGCCCGGCTCCAGAGCAACGTCAGCGCGGCCGTCTCCTACCTCATGTCCTTCATCAGCAGCAGCTGGCGCAGCCCCGAGCAGATGGAGGTGCAAGCGCCCCACATCCAGGGGGCGACCGAGAGCATCCAAGGGGCGCTGGCGGAGCTGCTGGAGTTTGCCCGCGGCGCCGTCAGCAACGCCGCCCAGGCCTCCGACCGCTCCCTCTACGCCAAGCTCAGCAAGCAGGTGCAGAAGATGGAAGAGGTGCGCCAGGCGCTGCTGCGGCACAGCCAGGCCTTGGACGCCTGCGGATGGGCCCCCGGCGCCCTCGTGGCCAGCAAGGCCGGCGCCCCGGACGACCTGGAACATTTGGTCATGTGCTCGCGGGGGGTGCCCGACGACACCAAGCAGCTGGCCTCCTTCCTGCACGGCAACGCCTCGCTGCTCTTCAAACGGACCAAGGCGCCCCCTGTCTCCCTGGGGGACAGCGGCCTCCCCCACAGCACTGCCGCTGATAAGGCAAGCAGCATCCAGTCCCGGCCCTTGCCCGCTCCGCCCAAATTCCTGGCCCAGGACTTGCCCGAGGGGCAGTACGAGAACAGCGAGGGCGGCTGGATGGAAGACTATGACTACGTGCACCTACAGGTGGGGTTGGGAGGCGGGGAGGAGCGCTGTGTTGCGGGAGGGAAGGGCGAGCCCCCCCCCACACTCCCAAGCTGCAGCGGGGGGAGGGCCGGGGGCAGGTCTCCCCCTGTGATGTCATCCTTGACACTTCCAAGGGCACAAAGCTCTTGCTGGGAATGGACGTTTATTTTACAACTAGTCCAAATCCCGTGTTGCCAGGTGATGTAAGATTTCTCTCTCCTCCCTCTGGTGTCCTTTCAGCTCTTTCTCCTCAGCTTCTCTTCTCCCTCCTCTAATTCCTCTGACTTTTCTTCAGCCCCCTTTCCCAACGTCCGGTGCCTCTCCTTCCGTTGGCCGAACACTCGCAAGACCTCACAGGAGCAAGCATCCCATCACACCCACAGTGTGGGGCATAAGCATTGACCTTCCCTTTGCCTTCTCCCTCTCCTCCCTTCCTGAGCTGCCCAGAGCTTGAGCTTTGAACTTTTTCGAAGTTTCAAGTCTTTCTGCACATCTGCACTGCTCACACTTCAGTTTAAAACAAAAATGAGCAAAATCCGTCTGGTAGTTCTCAAGTTATGAGCCTTACACTACCATAGTCTTATATAGTGTTTTCATTAAAGTGTTATTAAAGTTTCTGGTCACCACCCCTAAAAAAAGATATTGGAGAGCTGGAAAAAGGACAGAAAAGGGCAACTAAAATGAGCATATCCCCTATGAGGGAAGGTTCCACCACTGGGATGGGTCAGCTTGGAAAAAAACGTGGGTAAGGAGAGTCCTGATGGAGGTGTGCAAAATTAGGCCTGGGGTGGAGAATGTGGAGAGGGAGGCATTTTTCTCCCTCTCTAAAAATACTAGAACCCAATGGAGGTCATCCCGTGAAGCTGATTGGTGGGAGATTCAGGACAGAGAAAAGGAAGGACTTCCTCACACAGTGCATAGTTAAATTATGGAAGTCGCTACCCCAACATGTAGTGATGGCCACCAATTTGGATGGCTTTAAAAGGGATATTGGTAAATTCCTGGAAGAGAAGGCTATCAAAGGCTACTAGTCCTGATGGCTATGTGGTTCCTCCAGTATCAGAGACAGTAAGCCTGTATACACCAGTTGCTGGGGAACATGGGTGGGAGGGTGCTGTTGCACCCACGTCCTGCTTGTGGGTCCCTGGTCGACAGCTGGTTGGCCACTGTGTGAACGGAGTGCTGGACTAGATGGACCCTTGGTCTGTTCCAGCATTAGGGCTCTTCTTAGGTTCTTACATGCCACCCTTCAGTGGGGCTTTCAGAACAGAGTGTCGCCAAGAGGCAACAGTTTGTTTTAGGATTCAGAAAAAACAAACACGCCAAATGGGTGAAAGAAAAGCCTTGATTAAGCAGGAACAACGTGAGAAAGGAAAAGACTCTAAGGCAATGATTGCAGCAAGAAACTATAGAGCAAGATTCTAAGGCTACTCGAAACCCCCTTAGAATCCGTGATGGACAGACTCCAATAACAGCCTGGTACGCAGCACCACCTGGATCTCAGCCTGGGTTGAAGTTGTGATCTGGGAGGGTCCCAAGGGCAAAAATATGACTAGGCTCATATTAATCCCTCCTATGTTCTGGCCACACTCCAATAACCGTGAGAATATTTGTGTATTCCCGCAAAGTGAAAGGATTAGTACCGGCAAGCGGCCAGTACAGATGAGCATTCCATCTCGAGATCTAGACAGAGGCTATGTAAAGGTAAATAATTGCCTCTCCAGTTGTGCCATCTCATACAGAGAGCTGACTCTGGGAAATAATGAGAAAAAGAAGAATAGCTAGCTACTGAAAGCAACAGGCAAAGCTGAAAGTCCAGGCAACAGCACGGTGCTCTTGTTGCCCTCCAGCGACTCCTTGAAACGACCACAGTCTCCTGCATTTCCACTACAAGTTGTGTACAAAAAAGAGATACAGGCTGTGTTCAGACGACACAGTAGTCAGCCCTGTGCTAATAGTCAACTCCACGGATGACTATTACCATGTCGTCTTGGGGACCCCCCTAGGCAGTCATCCATGGAGTTGACTATTAGCACAGGGTTGACGATTGCCTACCCCCTCTCTGTCCTCCCTACCAAATAGCGGTGCTGGTTCCCATGAGAATCTCCCTTTGTGCTGGGTCGTCGTCCCCCCCCCCCCCCCCCGGTCAGTACCTGGTACTGCGCTCTCCCGGCACAAAAGGGAGTTCTCGTAGGAACCAGTGCTGCATGGGACGATTCTGGTGACCCCATGTTCCCTGGGACGTGCGCATCCTGTCCCTCAGTGGGGCACCACATGCATGTACCGCCCCTGCCGATGCCTTTGATAGCGTCAGGATATGCTCACCTGATGCTGTCAATGACAGCATCACATGAGCATCACCCTCCGCTGCACCAGGCGTTCCATTTGGAAATGGGGTCTCGGGAGAGGGGGGAAAGGGAGACGCTCGAGCCTCTCCCTCCGCCCCCTGCTATCCATTTGTGGGTATTGGCAGGGTGCAGACGGAGACAACGAGTGTCTCCCTCAGTGCCCTGCCGATATCCACAAATGGGTTTCTGTTACTGGGGTGGAGGGGGGGATTTCTCCTGCAGTTTGACACTGCAGCCGCAGGCGAGATCGTTACACCCCTCCGCCCTGATTTCCATTTGTGCACATCCCGGGAAGCACGTGGGGAGCCTCACAATCGGAGGCTCCTCACGTGCTTCCCGGGACGAATTACACATGCCTACAGAGCCCCACTGGTCAAGAGTGGCAGGGGTTTCTGTCACCCTTGCCTTGCGACTCTGTAGGCACGTGAAATAGTCAACGGAGCCCGACACACAACACAGTAATTTGCCACATTTGTGTGGCAAATGCTTGCCAGATGACACAGTAGTCAACGGTAGACTATTCAATCTTAAAAAAAAAAATCAAGTCAAAATATAACAAATCGCAGCAGGTTGAAATAGCAGTCACACCTATGAAAATTTAAAGAAAAAATGTTTTCACTTGCTGCTGAAAATATAGTAATAATGGCACCAGATAAACTTTCAGAGGGAGTTCTTGAAACTGGGTGCCACAACTGAGAAGGCCCTCTCTGTTGTCGCCAGCCACCTTAGCTCAGATGAGGGGGGAGGAATCTATAGGAGAGCCTCTAAAGGTGATGATCTCAATACAGGAATGATGATGATGATGATGATGTCTAAATTTTCCTAGGTACTGTAGAAAGATTTTAAAAACACAAGATGGTCCTTGCATGTGAGTTCTCATCTCTGGTTTGGGGTCGGCTCCCAGCTCCCTCCATGGGCTCTGCATTCTGGCTTAGAGGCTACCAAGGCTTTGGGACAGTGGGGGAAGAGGAATCCCTTGTGACTGGTGATAGCAAAGGGGCGCCCCTGCATGCCATTCCCAGCAGGCATACATAATAGTTTCAAGGAGTTTGCACCTGGTGATGTGGTTTCTAGCTCCCCAAATGTCTTCCAATCAGACTCGGAGCTCCCTGGATTTGTTCTTTTCCTCTTCCACGTTGTATAACTGTGATGATCCCACCACCGATGCTGTAGGTCAGATCTGGGGAGAAGTGCAAAGTGAGAAATGGGGCTTGCAGGTTGTCGGAGGCTGGCAAGAAACCCTTGTGAGGACTGGCCACTTTCAGGGCCCTCCTTTTGGCCCTTGCCAGGGCTGGAGGAATAGCAGGATGGCGTTGGCCCAGCTGGTGTAACGGTTGCTCAGATCCTACAAAAGTAGCACACGCTTGGGTCCAGCGTGGTCTCCAGTCATGGCACAGCTCCTGCTGGAGTGACTGCTTGTCCCTTTTGAAGCGCGAATGTGTGAAGGCTGGGGGTGCAGTGCCCAGGCCTCCTCAGCTTGTGACCTTCCAAATGCACCCCACCAGGGGAGGACCAGGGCCCGTTGGGAGCCTCCTCTTTTCTTTGCCACTGCTCTTGGTTCGCAAAAATCTGTCCAGCCCTTGGCAGGCCATCATATATGCTTGCTGGATCGTGTTGGCTGTATTAGCATGATGCCAGGCGGCAACGGCGTGGCTCCCAGTCCCAGGGAGCGAGTTGCCTGCTTGGACATGTAGTCCAGGGCCCTGCCTTTTCGACACTGTTCACTTCCATGCAGCTATATCAGGGGCAAGCAATATGCTTTGTGTGCAGAAAACCCCAGGTTCAAGGCCTCAAAACCCTCCCTGGAGGACCAGCTCCAAATTTAGGACACACACTGTAATACTGGCTTAGATTTTGGGCCCGGTTGGGCATTCCGTCTGCGAGGGAGTTTCAGTGGGGAGATGCAACTCTGGATTTTCCCTCAATGAGTGCAACTACCAGTTTCCCACCCTTTCCAAGAGGCTTTGTTCTGCTGCTGCTGCTGCTGCGGACTAGTACACTGCCAAAATCCGTTTGTGTAATTTATCGGGACAATTCTAACATCACCAAAAAGCATGCAAGCTTTCGAGATCTGCAGATCTCTTCAACAGGCAAGGACTTACAAAAAGCATATAAAGGTCTTGGGACAGGGAGGGGGGAAACCCTAAAAGGGGGAATCCAACGTTTTTCCATTTTTGGTCCCCTGCAATCCTTAGGGCAACTGCAGGGCCAACCTGTAACCATCACATGACATGCAGAGCCTAATTAGAAGTCTCCAGACCCCCCTCCCCCCACTTCACCTGGGGAGTCTAAACTGTGACTCCACCATCAAATCAGTTTCCCCCTCCCCTGTTCCCACCCTGAAACCTGCTTTTTGTAACATCTTGCCTGATGAAGCGACCTGGAGATCTCAAAAGCTTGCAGATTTTTAGATTGGCCTTATAAAAGACATTACACTAATGTAAATATGTATTATACTAATACGGCTACCTTTGCCTTTTCTTCTCCTGGAAGTTGTCTCTGAAGCAAGCACAACACAGGCCCAGTTTGCCTCCGGTCATGGCACAGCCTGTGCTGAACTGGGAACGATCCTCATCTCCTTTTGGGTCCACGGGGTGCTGTTAGCGAAGAGCCATCCGCACTGGGTGTAGGGTCCGAACCGGGAGCCTGCTTCCTTGAGCTCTGGGTCTCTCTTTGAGCTTCTCCAGATGCAACCCTGCTAACCTCCTTTCATCCTCTCCAAATTAGGGGAAGGAGGAGTTTGAGAAGACCCAGAAGGAACTGCTTGAGAGAGGCAACATCATCCGCCAGGGCAAGGGGCAGCTAGAGCAGCAGCAGGTCAGTAGGGCGGGTACTGCCGGCACCGTCCCACCACTCCCATGTAGGCTAGTCTCCTGTTCCTGCCCACAGCTGTTCATTTGCACCACTGCGGTACTTGCAATATTCTGCTGATTTGCTCATGACGTTCTGCGAGAAGGACCCGCGTTTCCTTGGCAAAGGGGGGGGGGGGAGAAAGTGCTGGTGCAGAAGCTCAATTCGAAAGATTGATGCTCCATTGGATCTTGAGCCGTCGTGTCTACATATTCCCCAGAGAGCTAAACAACAATCAGATGTTGCTCATTTAGAAAAACGGTGTCGCATTTTCCATCGTTTTGACTGCTGTAATCCAAACGGCACCCGCTCGGGAGTTAGTCTTGTTGCAAGCAGTGAGATAAACAGGCGCAGGATTGGTCTGCAAGTCTTATTTTGCACAGTAGCGTAACGTCAGCATAACTATCCATGACACAGAATGCTTATCACAGTGTCTTGATTCTGCTGTAAACACCAGCATTTCGGAGGAGCGCAGTACCTGCCATAGATAGAGCATCACATTAGTTGCCATCAAAGTAACTAACCAAGTGCGGGTGTTCTGTGGGAGCACACATCTTGTTGAGACCCCTGGATGCAGGAGTGGGGTCCCTGAAGGGGGCAAGGAGAAGAAGAGAAGTCATGGGGAAAGCAGCAACCTTGTCTTGGAGGTGGCCATTTTCCCTTGTGGGCCAGCCCAGGAGAGGGCGAATATATGAAGTTGGCCTATATCAAGTCAGACTGTTGGTCCATTTAGCTCAGTATTCTCTAGACCAGTGGTCTTCCAATTGGGGGGTCGCGACCCAAAAGTGGTTTGTGAATAAGTCCAGATGGGTCGTGGCAAAGCTGTTGCCGCCATGTTGGGCAATTGTGAAAGTGGGTCCCTGTTGCAGGTTGGGAGTCCAAGGTAGGTCTCTCGTCTGGACCAGTTGAAGACCGCTGGTGTAGTCAGACTGGCAGGCATGGCTCTCCAGGGTTCCAGACAGGCTTTTCAGATGCCGGGGATCGAACCTGGGACTTTCTGCAGGCGAAGGAGGGGCTCTGCCACTGAACTATAGTCTTTCTCCTAAAGATAGAGTCCAGTCTTCATGGTTCAGAATAACATGACTGATTTAAATAAGAATATAGGAAGCTGCCTCATCCCACGTTCGAACTGTGGTCTGTCTAGCTGCATATGGTCTACACTGACTGACCACAGTGTCAAGGCAGTCTTCCTGAGCCCTCCCTGAAGAGGCCAGGGGTTGAACTGGGGACCTTTTGCATGCGGTGCAGGTGAGCCACCGCTGAGCTCCGGCCCTTCCTCAACAAAACAATTCGTCTACAGCCTGAAACAATCTGACTCAAAGCAAGGCTCACTTTTGAGTAGCTGCCGGTTCATCAGGAAAGGCCTTGCCTACAGTTAGATACCTACCTGTGAGAGAGCTGAGAAATGGGCATGACCGGAGAGCCACGTATAGGAAGTCAATGGGGGAGGCCAGCGGTTCCCCATATCCCAGATTAGAGAAGGTGCCTTTCAAGGAGCCCTTAACCCTCTTCCACAACCAACTCCCCTTCCTCTGGGCCATCTTGGTCTCTTACCTGTCCGTTGAGCATGATGGGAATCGGTGACTGAGGCGCCCCCATATTCCAAATGGCCAAGCCCAGGCCTCATGGGACCCAGGGAGAGGCCGTTGGCTCTTTCCATTGCTGAGGCGACCAGTGGATGCAGTCTGGGCAGCCATGTGGACAGGATCCGAGCTAGTGGTGATTGACCAAGAAAGAGATCTTGGGGTCGTGGTGGACAGCTCGATGAAAACGTTGTCCCAGTGCGTGGCTCCTGTGAAAAAGGCAAATTCCATGTGAGGCATAATTGGAAAGGGAATCGAAACTAAAACTGCCAATATCATACTGCCTTTACAGAAATCTGTGGTGTGACCACACTGTGTACAGTATGTGGTCACCACACTTCAGAATTTATTTATTTATTTATTATATTTGGGCAGTGCACAATTAAAAACCATAAAACAAATATAGATACATTAAAAACATTAAAAAGTTTAAAAAGCGATTGAAAACCCAGCTAAGTTAACAACCAGGGGAAGCCTGTGTAAAAAGATATGTTTTCAGGAAACATTTAAAAGATGTTACGTTTTCCGCCTCCCGAACTGCATGATGGAGGGTTTTCCAGAGAGTGGGTGCTGCTACAGAGAAGGCCCTGCCGCCGAGGTTCTTCATGGCGACATTCCTTTCTTTTCGGAATGGCTAGTAGGACCTCCTCTGAAGATCGCAGTTGTCATCCAGGTGAATTTAAGGGAAGGCAGTTTGCTAGGTACGCTGGTCCCAAGCTGTTTAGGGCTTTGTAGGATAACAGTATAACCTTGTATGTGGCTTGGTAGCTAACATGGATATTGTAGAGTTGAGAAAGGTTCAAAAAAGGGCAATCAACATGATCAAGGGGCTGGAGCAAGTCCCCTAAAAGGGTAGGTTGCAATATCTGGGACAGTTTAATTTAGAAAAAAGACAAGACAGGGAGACGTGATATGCCTGGTGTGGAGGAAGTACAGAAGGAGACATTTTTCTCCCTCTCCCATAATACTAGAACCCAATGGGGTCGTATCCCATGAAGCTGGTGAGTGGGAGATTCAAGACAGATGAAAGGAAGGACTTCTTCACACAGCGCATAGAAAGTATGATAATACATTTTATTACGGCCAACAAGACCAGCAAGCATAGAAAGTATGGAATTCACTACCACACGATGTAGCGATGGCCACCAATTTGGATGGCTTTAAAGGGGGATTGGACAAATAGATGCAGGAGAAGCCTATCAATGGCTGCTAGTCCTGATGGCTATATATTACCTCCAAGTCTGTGCCTTTGTACCCCAGTTGCTGGGGAACATGGGTGGGAGGGTGCTGTTGCACTCGTGTCCTCCTTGTGGGTTTCCCACAGGCAGCTGGTTGGCCACTGTGCAAACAGAATTCTGGACTAGATAGACGTATGGTCTGATTCAGCGCTGCTCCTCTGATGTTCCGACATCCTTACCCCCCCCCCCCCACTCACGGCGTGTCCTGTGCTCTCTGCCCACAGTTGAAACAGTTTGAGCGCCTGGAGCAGGAAGTCACGCGGCCCATTGACAACGACCTCTCCAACTGGACGCCACCGCCACACTACGTCCACGGCCGAGGGGGCGGGGGCACCGCCCTGTGCCCCTCCGACCGGCAGCTGCTGCTCTTCTACCTGGAGCAGTGCGAGGCCAACCTCACCACGCTGACCAATGCCGTGGACGCCTTCTTCACAGCCGTGAGCACCAACCAGCCACCCAAGATCTTTGTGGCGCACAGCAAATTCGTCATCCTGAGCGCCCACAAGCTGGTCTTCATTGGGGACACGCTGTCGCGCCAGGCGAAGGCCCCGGACGTACGTCACAAGGTCACCCACTACAGCAACTTGCTTTGCGACATGCTCAAGGAGATCGTGGCCACCACCAAGACTGCCGCTATCCAGTACCCGTCCCCTGCTGCCGCCAAAGACATGGTGGAACGGGTTCACGAGCTCGCCAACAGCACGCAGCAGTTCCGGATGGTGCTGGGGCAGCTCGCGGCCATGTGAAGCCACCCCTGGCTGGTAGGGGAAGTGGTCCGTCGGCAAGCCGCCTGCTGTGAATGGACTGTAAATACTTCGCCAGACTCTATCCTGCCTGCTGAGGAATTGTATTTGAGGGAGGGCCGGATGGGCTGGCTGGCAGGCTGCCCCCTCCTCCCCTCCCCTCCATGTCTTCTCTAGACACAGGTCACTGTGGCGGTGGGTCCCGAAGGGTGTGGTGTGAGCCCCGGGCCTGCTGTGGCTGACAAGGGAGGACATTTCTGGCCCTAATGGCAGCCAGGAGGATAGCGGAAGGCAAATAATTATTTTTTTCTTGTTTGATTCTAAAACTGTTTGGCCAATGGGCGCTATTTAAATCAAATAAAGAGACATAGAATCCAAGCAATTAGAAGGTAAAGAAACGATATCTGCACTCTCCGTGTGTTAATTGGCCTCAGTTTCCTCATTCAGCCTTTCCCAGGCTGGTGCCTTCCAGATGTCTTGGACTGCAATTCCCATCATTCTGAGTCAGGACCAGGTTCAGGAGAGCAGCCCTAACTTAACCATGCTGCATCTTCTTCCTCAGGTGGCAGCGAAGAGGGAGTGTTAGGATTCAGCCAGGTAAATTGGCTCCAGAGGTGCGGTGGAGATTGGAGGAAGGTGGCCACCTCTCTTAACAGGGGTGGTCAATTTGGGGAGGTCTGGAGGCCATTTATGCCCCCTGACCCTCCTGGCAATAGGCTGCCCTCCCTCCCTCCCCAGCACCAAAAATAAATATGTCTGAAGCGGCTGAAGAGCACCAAAACTAGCTTATTTTCAAAATGGTTACTCTGGATGCCATTTTGATTTTTAAAACAATTTTAGGAGCTGGTGGAGGTGGGAGGGCACAGACAAGGTCAGTAGGGGCTGTATGGGCCATACATTGCCAACCCCTGGTCTCTAACGATGGTTGGTGTCTCGGTTTTAACAGGGGCCCTCCTGGGGCTTCAGTAAGGGTGGAAACGCCAGCAACATTGCCTTTGCCCTGTGACGCCCCTGCCAAGGTGTCTGGCAATTCCTCAGTCCTCTTCTGCCCAGGGTGACAATTGGGCTGCCTCATGCCTCTAGACACAGCTCTCTCCAGGAACAGGTGCAGGACAGACTGGACTTCTTTCTGCCTCGCTCGCTTTGCTCCTACACATACCCGGCTCTGACTCCAGCATCGATTTTTGCATCCCTCTGGATTCTTCCTTTTCTTTTGAAGAGCCTGGCATGTTTATCCTTTTAAATAATGGTGCAAAAAAATTAATAATGGGCTGCCATTCCATTTCTGGCGACTCACCAGACACCTCTCCATCCGTTGTAGAGGAGGCACTGCCTGGGGTTTCCTGTTCTAATAAGGGATTCCTTTCTTTGGCTCTCTCTACCTTAAGGAGAAATCGTGTTGCCTACCTGGGGCTTTTGTGCTTCCTGCTTTTTGGCACAATTGTTATAGGCTGCATTACACAGGTGGAGAGGAGAGACCACATGGCTTGAATTGGATTGAATTGAATACTTCCCCTCTGTTCACTTCAATGAGACAGTGCCATCAAGTGGTGGAAGATCCTGCTTTTTTTTTTAGGATGTTGCTACTTTAAAAATGGTTCTCTTCATGGTGGAATTTCCAGGGGATACCGTAGGAGATGTCCTGGTTATTGATGGTGTCATGTAAAAGACCTGCAAACTTTCTTGAGTGGCCAATCACAAGCATGCAAGAAATTGCTCATTTAGAGGAGCGCTTTATTTCTGATGAGAATATTGGTTTTTGGGCAGACTAAAAATATAATTAAAATGAAATGAAATTAAAGAGGTCCAAGATAATGAAGGGATCCCCGTGTCAAAAAGGTTGTGCACTCCTGTTTTAGATATTTATTCAGTGCCTTTTTTAAAAGCCAGTGTATTGGGGGAACGTGATCCAGACTTACACAATTGTTGATCGCGATGGGGAGAGAGCGGCTTTGCGGTTGCAACACGGGCCGCCCAATCTCCATCCTGTGCAGCTGGCTTCTCCTGGAATTTTTAAGGGGAGGACAGTGCCAGCTCCTAATGAGCACAGGACCCCCCACCCAGCTCTACGTATCTGTATGCAGCCTTCGAGAGGCTTTGGCATTGGCTTACATCCACCCACGCCTTTGCTGTGCTTTTTTGCTTGTACAGGAGAGTGAGCAGCCAAGGTGCCTAGTAAGGCTGAATGGGGTGGCCAAAGCCTCTTGAGAAATCGTGTTGCCTTACTGGGGCTTTGTTCTTCTTGCTTCTTTTGCGCATTGTAACGGCCTACATGACATGGGCGGAGAGGTGACCGCGTGGTCTGTAATTGAAAACTTCCCCTCCTCTCGGTGTTCATAGCCTTGAATGGGACAGCGCCCTCCAGTGGGTGCTTTGTAGTGCAACTTTGGCTGCACACATTAGGAAATCCTGTGATATTTCAGAAAATATCCACTGTGGTGTTTTTTTAGAAAAGGATATCCAGTGGGGGAAGGCACAGGAGACATGCAGGAGGTTGACGACGCCAACATCCATGAGGGGCCAGTCAAGAGCGTGCCATGTATTGCTGGTGTAGAGATGCTCTTGTTGTTCATAAGGGGGAGGTCTTAAAGAGCCCTTTGCTTCATTCAGACTGGGGAAAAGTGGCTGAGGAGTAGAAGCCAGGTTGGAAGTCTGTGGGAGCCCAATTTCCATGAGACTCCAGTAGCCTGACCTAACCCCACTCCAACCTATGGCCAAGCTGGCTGGGAATGATGGGAGTTGTTAACTTTCCTGGAGGGCACCATGTTGGAGAAGGCTGCATGTTCCTATCACGCAAAGACTGGCCTTAATCAGAAGGAGCGTCTGTGTAGACACAGCCCTGTCTTGACCCTGCGGACCAGCGAGGAAGGAGCAGCGGGAGGACCGGCTGTTCTGGTCCTTCCTTTCACCTTTGGCTTGGGTTGATTTCTTGCCTTATTGAAACGGAAGAATGAAAGCGGTGCTCTGAGCGCTATATAGGCCTGTATTCATCCATGTGCCAACGGCCCGAGAAAACATAAAAACATGGAACCCAAGTTTCCTGGTTCTTTCTGAGGCTGGCCTGTTATGGGTACCATGGACAAAACTTTTGTAATAGTACCCTGCGTCACAGTAGGGCCCTGTGTACCTACTAGAAGGGGGCAGGGGAGGAGGGCTGCTACTGCCTCCGAAGGCAGGTTTTGGGTACTGCAAAAGCCAACAAGAGCGGGAGATGGACACGTCTGTTCCAGGGGACGCCGTTCACGGGGGAGTTTTCCTGCATAGAAACCACTAACGACGAAACGAATAAATATAATACTGGTGCAAAGAAGAGCCATGAGCCATTTTAAAATCTGCTTGGAGGAGGAGGAGCTGGCATGGTTTTTTTGTTTTATGTAAAAGAACCATGTTGGGGAGGGAGCCTTTTTAGAAGTTTAGATGTGAGAGCAGGATCCAACCATATTCATCCTCAGGGCAGGGGTCATTTCCTTGAAGACATCTCCGGTTAGGGTCCAAACAACTACAGTGCACGATTTGTTGGCTTTAATGAGGAATGGGCAATTTGGTGGCTCTCCGGAAGTTGTTGGACTTCAATTCCCATCAGCCCTAGCCAGCATAGCCAATAGTGAGAGATCACGGGAGCAGTGGGACAATATCTGGAGGGCCCCAAGTTGCCCACCCCTGACTTAAAGAGATGTTGCATCCCACTTTTTTTCCATCATGGAACTTATGGTGACATACATGAGGGGTTCCCAGGTGGTCTCCCATCCAGACATTGACCAGATCCAGACCTGCTTAGCTTCAGTAGGTAGCCCTCATTATAAATCCTCAGACCATGCCTCAGGACACTATACATAGAGAGACAGTGTGGTGTAGTGGTCAGAGTGTTGGACTGGGATTCGGGAGATCCAGGTTCTGGTCTCCACTTGACTATGAAGCTCACTGGGTGACCTTGGGCCAGTCCCAGTCTCTCAGCCTAGCCTACCTCACAGGAGGACCATGTGAGCCTCCTTGGATTCCTTGCAAGAGGGAAAAAAGTCTGGATATAAATGTAACAATAAATAAAATGAAAATAAATGGCAAGCCTCTTGAAACTGAAGTGACTTTCCAAAGCAGATTTTGACACTGCAGAGAGGGCCTGCTGCCAGTAGCAGAGGCAGTAAGCCTATGTAAAGCAGTGCTGGGGAACATGGGCAGGAGGGTGCTGTTGCGCTCACACCCTGTATGTGGGATTCCCATGGGCAGCTGGTTGGCCACTGTGTGAGCAGAATGCTGGGCTAGGTGGACCCTTGGTCTGATCCAGAATGGCTGTTGTCATGTCCTTACGATATCAAATGAATCCCAGTGGGCTTGCTGAAAGCAGCTGCATTTGGGTACTAGGTCCTATGCAGGACACCCGCATAGGCCCAGAAGTCAGAACATATTTAGAATGCCTTGGGGCCCCATCATCATTTCAGTGTTTTGCTTGCACGATTCTTTTCCTTCCAAGGCGGTATCAGTGCTCAGTGAACATGTACCCTGGAACCAGGGACGTTTCCAGACAACTCTTAGTATTGCCAGTCAAAAGGCATCGGGCAGCTATCCCTTCTTTCCCTCTTGTAATGGGTTTTTGCAGTAAGAAAAGGATTGGAGAAGCAGCGGGAAAACACTGGAGGGTTATGAATGGAAGACCATATTAACTGGACCCGCTGTAAATTTCCTGGAATATGGAAGGGTGATTGCACAACAAACACCTCATCCAGAAGCACCCCAGGAGTAATTTCAGTACTTTGGATCTGCCCCAGGCAGCCTTTAGTAGCCTCTTGATTTCAACAGAGGGATCTATTCTTATTGCCTAGGTTGACCCTAGGGAAAGGAGGAGACAGCTCCTGTATCTGTAACAGTTGCATAGAAAAGTGAATTTCAACAGGTGTCATTTGTAGGTATCCAGCACCTGGTGAAATTCCCTCTTCCTCACAACCGTTAAAGCTGCAGGAGCTATACCAGAGTGAGCAGATACCAAAGAGGGCAGGGCTCCTGCAACTTTAACCATTTTGAGGAAGAGGGAATTTCACCAGATGCTGCATGCATACAAATGACACCTGCTGAAATTCCCTTTTCTATACAACTGTTAAAGATTCATGAGTCCGGTCCTCCTTTCCATATGGTCACCCTACTATTGCCCTGTGGTTTTGATCTGGACATTTAATCAACATACAGCCTCACATACCAATGCAGACTTAGCTGATAGCCTAACCCAGGCATGTTGAACCTCTTCCAGCCCAAGAGCCGAATTCCATTTCAGAAAAACTCTCAGGGTCCACATTCCATTGGTAGGCGGAGCCCAATGTAAAAGGGGTGGGGCCAATAATACCAGCATATTTTAGCTTAAATCTCTTACTGCCAGTAATTAAGCTTTAGCAGAGGCATGTCAACCTTTTAGAATGGGGGAAAAACTACACAAAATTCAGGAAACCACCAAATGACAGAGCCTCGATGGAGTGCTTGCTACAGTGAGTAGGAATATTTACTACATGGGTATTCCTGACTTGTG
The DNA here is from genome assembly GCA_029215795.1 of Anniella stebbinsi. Lineage (NCBI taxonomy): Eukaryota > Metazoa > Chordata > Lepidosauria > Squamata > Anniellidae > Anniella > Anniella stebbinsi. The sequence goes on from JARDYH010000007.1 coordinate 30,963,105, forward strand.
GCCATTCATATGTTCTGGACTACAGCTCCCATCACCCATCGTTATTGGCTATGCTGGCTAGGTTTGATGGGAGTTGTAAGCCACGACACCTGAGGACACTGCCTACCCCTGACCTACCGGCTCCGCTCATGTACCTGCTAAGCAGTGATGTCAGTACTACTCCCCATTCCCCAGATGCTACTAACATGAAGTAGGGAAAACGCAAAACATCTGGAAAACTCATGAAGATCCCCTATGGTGTCGTCATGTCCATTTTTCATATATCTACCTAATTTAAAATAGGTTTTAGATCAGCCTTCCCGAACCAGGTGCCTTCCAGGCGTGTTGGACCACAACACCCAGCATCCCCTGCCAGACATGCTGAAAGTTGCAGTCCAACACAACTGGAGGGCAACAAGAGGGGGAATGCCCCACTAACACAATGCAAGTTCCTAATGGCAGGCCTGCCACATGCAGTATTTGCTCCTTTAGGTTGTCAGCCAAAGGTTTAAATTGGTGTATTAAGGTTGCTACCTTGCCTGGTCGGAGCCAGGTGTGGGACAGAAACGAGGGGCTATTTGGTTCATCAGGGCGTCGGCCCAAACCAGAAGAGGCATCCAGAGTTTGCAGTTCTTCTTCGTGGTCTCTGTGCATCACACATATGGGCTCGCGCCGACGCCGAGCCTACTTCCGGGAAACTTCAATAGCTAGATAGAGTTTTGGCGGGAACCCCTCCCCCACCATCCACCGCGCATGCTCAGGGTTCCCGCTCTAACTTACCTCAGTTCTTCTTCGACCGCTTCGCTGTTAGCCTCGCGGGAGACTTCCTCGTCAATCCTTGACCTGTAAGACAGAAGAATACTTTTAGATTATTTAGTTATTAGTTAGATAGAGTTGTGTTTCTATAGTTATAGTTAGTTAGTTTTAAAAAAAAAAAAATAATAAAAAAAAAATAATTAGTTGGTGTTGCTCCTAGAAGAGTGGTTTTATTTCTAAAGCCACCATCTTATGGCGCAATCCGCGCTCTTCAGGAGGTGCTCCCGGTGTAGGGCTAAAATTGCCCTCACTGACGGCCATTCGCTCTGCCTTTTCTGCCTGGGGGAGACCCACATCGTTGACTCTTGCGCACACTGTATGCGTTTTTCGAGGCAGACGAGGAGAAATCGAGCAGACCGGCTTCGCAGCCTTTTATGGTCTAAAGCTCTCTCAGCGGTGGATCAGCCTCGACTGGCGGCAATGCAGGAGCCTGTTTCTGGGGAGAGTCGAGACCTCTCGACCCCAGCATCTCCGGCTTTGTCTCATACTCGCAGTGGACAGCCGGCATCTTTGTCGGGGTTTTCACCCTCTTCATCTCCTCCTCCTGTTAAGAGGGCAAAAAAATCGAAGTCTTCGAAAGCAGCTCCTGCAACGGCGAAGACGCGCCCATCTTCGAAACCATCGGTAGCGAAAAAGTCGATGGAGCGTCCGGCGTCGGTACCGTCTTCTTCGACGGTCAAAGTTGTAGCGATGGTACACAAGTCCGCCTCGCTACCGACGCAGGCTTCGGTATCGAGGCAACGCACGGCATCAATAGGTTCCGCATCGCAGTCGTCCCTGCGTCCGGAGCTCTCTCCAGTACCGTCGGCATCGAAGAGGCGCACTCCTTCTGTGTTGTCTTCGTTGCGTACTCCTCCGACTCCGATAGTTCAGTTGCAACAGCCACTGTCGCCTTCGCGCTCGTTGCCGTCTCCGGGGCCGATCCTTATCGCCTCCGATACCGAGCGCTCGTTACCGGTGGAACCGCAACAGCCCATTCGTCGGGGTGAGGACCATCGACGCCGAGCGCATCGATCTCGGCAAAGATCTTCAATGTCGATATCCCGGTCACGGTCGCGATCTCGGGAATGGGAGGTCTCTTCTGCCCAATCGAGGCCGACCGGTCACGACCGCTATCGGTTTGATCCGTACACGGGTCGGCGGCTCCAGGGAACCCAGTCTCCTGTTCGCCAGCGAGTGGGGGAATCCCCTCCACCGGTTCCTCCGCATCGAACGGCGTCGTTGTCGAAGTACCCACGTCATGGTCGGGAGTTGTCAACCCCAGCGTTACCGCCGGGCCGGGAACGGTTATCGGTTCGACATCGGCAGCCTTCACAATCCTTCGAAGACTACGAACCAGAAAATTTCGAATGATAACTCTGGCATCAGTTCTTCCCATGTTAAGGGAAGGCAGCTGGTTCACGCTAATAGACTTAAAGGATGCGTATTTCCACATCGCCATTCATCCGTTATACCGGCGTTACCTCCGGTTTATCATAGGACGCCAAGCGTACCAGTTCTCCGTTCTACCCTTCGGGCTCAAGTCTGCACCAAGGGTGTTCACCAAGTGCATGTCGGCGGTTTGTGCGCACCTTCGATCCAACAACATCGAAGTGTATCCTTACCTGGACGATTGGCTAATCGTCTCCGCCTCCAGAAGCCAAGCGCTCGCCGACGTCCACGAGGTCATCGCGCTTCTATCGTCGCTTGGGCTGCAGATAAATTACAAAAAGTCAGTCACCCGACCAGCACGTCAAATACAGTTTATAGGAGTTACTCTGGATTCCGGTGTGGGAAGAGCCTTTCTTCCAGCAAACAGGGCTATGGTCCTACGGCAGTTTGCAGTACGGCTCAGGTCGAAATGCCGAGTCTCAGCTTTTCAAATTTTAAGACTGCTGGGATTGATGGCAGCGAGCGTGTTCGTCGTCCGTTGGGCAAGGCTACGCATGCGGCCTCTCCAACAGTTTCTGCTCCAGTATTACTCCCCTCTGCAAAACCCCCACAAATTAATACTTACCATACCGCTGTCTGTAAGAAGCTCGCTCCGGTGGTGGTCGGACGATCACAATCTCTCTCGGGGGATGCCGTTTATCACTCCGGCCCCATCTCGCGTAGTTACAACCGATGCGTCGCTAGCAGGTTGGGGTGCTCACCACGGCGACCTAGTAACACAAGGAAGATGGTCACCTTCAGAAGCCCGCCTTCATATAAACATGTTAGAGCTTTTGGCGGTCAAAAAGGCCCTCCGAGTTTTCTCCCCTCACCTGCAGGGACATCATGTCCGCATTTTGACAGACAATACCACAGTAGTCTGGTATTTGAACAAAGAGGGCGGGACGCGGTCACATCGCCTCCTTCGTCTTGTGATGGACATTCTGCAATGGGCAATTTCCAACAATGTGCTGCTATCTGCGCTACATATTGCGGGAACAGAGAATGTCATAGCGGACGACTTAAGCAGATCGTTCAACGACACCCACGAATGGGAGCTCTCCCCTCATATCCTGGATCGTCTATTTGCTCGTTGGGGGTCCCCCAGCATCGACCTGTTTGCGACTGCTGCCAACGCGGTGTGCCCAGCGTTCTGCTCAAGGGCGGGCATAGGGCAAGCATCGTTGGGGGACGCCATGCAATGGGACTGGTCGAAGGGGTTTCTTTATATCTTCCCTCCGTTCCCCATGCTGTCCTTGGCAGTAGCCAATGTCAGGCGCAGCAATGCAAATGCTATAATGATAGCTCCGTGGTGGCCAAGGCAGCCTTGGTTCACGCCGCTACTCAGACTGGCGAGATTGGAAGTGTGGAACCTTCCACGTGTCCCCAACCTCCTGTCCAGGGAGGGGGGGAAAATCCTGCATCCCGAGGTTCACACTCTACATCTAACGGCGTGGAGAATCCGGCGTCTTGGAGAAACCTCGCGTTATCACCAGGTGTGAAAGCTATCTTGGAGGCAGCTCGTAAGCCCTCTACAAGGCTGTCATATAATAAAAAATGGAAGCGTTTCCAAGATTATGCACAGAGAAATGCCTTTGACCCTGTGAACGCGAACTTACCTAGCGTTGTCTCTTTTCTTTACTCTCTGCACTCGGCAGGGCTAAAGCCGGCTTCCATTCGTGTATACCTGTCTGCCATTGCGGCCAACCATGGGTTAGTGGACGGTTTTTCCGTGTTTACGCATCCCATGACAAAAACTTTTTTAAGAGGTTTAAATAATTTGTTCCCCAATATCCGTCCGGCAGTACCGCAGTGGAGTCTATCATTAGTTCTCACCATACTTACGTCAAAGCCCTTTGAACCATTAGCCACGATAGATGTTCGGTTGTTAACGCTTAAAACTCTTTTCTTGGTTGCTATAACGTCTGCAAGGCGGGTCTCTGAGTTGGCAGCACTACTAGTAGACCCTCCCTATTTACAGTTTTTTAGGGACAAGGTAGTGCTAAGGCCGGACCCAAGTTTTGTTCCGAAAATTTCTTCAAGGTTCCACGTGAATCAGGACATTGTTCTACCAACTTTCTTCAAACCATCCTCAGACCCGTTGTCTGCAACGTTACATGCATTGGATGTTAGAAGGGCACTAGCCTTCTATAAGTCGAGAACTGAGACTTTCAGGAAATCTCGCAAGTTGTTTATTTGTTATGGAGGAGTATCCAAAGGACTGCCTGTCTCTTCTCAACGCATATCCAAGTGGGTGGTAGAAACCATTACGCTAGCCTACCAGGTCGCGGGACGGGACCCTCCGTTTCGACTGACGGCACATTCTGCTAGGGCACAAGCAGCATCTTCGGCGTTGCTTCAGGGGGCTTCGCTGACTGATCTCTGCAAGGCAGCCACCTGGACTAATGCTTCCACGTTTGTTAAGCATTATCGCCTCGATGTCAGAGCTCGACAGGACGCCTCTTTTGGAAGGGCGGTTCTCTCCTCGATTTGCCAGTGATCAAGCAGCGTGCCTACCCACCTCCGGTAAGTCTTGCTTGTTATTCGCCCATATGTGTGATGCACAGAGACCACGAAGAAGAAATGAAGGTTGCTTACCTGTAACTGTAGTTCTTCGAGTGGTCATCTGTGCAGTCACACAACCCTCCCACCATCCCCTCTTGGCATCGCTGTTGTGACGTCAAGTTGATTCGCCATGCTCTTGTTTGATTTAGTACATTAATGCCTTAGTTGCGAGGCCAAGCGGTCTCAGAAGGACTGAGGTAAGTTAGAGCGGGAACCCTGAGCATGCGCGGTGGATGGTGGGGGAGGGGTTCCCGCCAAAACTCTATCTAGCTATTGAAGTTTCCCGGAAGTAGGCTCGGCGTCGGCGCGAGCCCATATGTGTGACTGCACAGATGACCACTCGAAGAACTACAGTTACAGGTAAGCAACCTTCATTTCTCACCGCTGCCTTTGAGCAGGAGAGGTTGGAGGGCTGGACTGAAGCAGAGACAATCCGCAATTCAGGATTCCAAACATTCCTCCCTTCCACAAATAACTTCTTCTCAGGGCCTTTGGGCAAAGGGAGCCTCAAACAACAGAGCAGCAAAGGCCTGGACAGTGTCAGCTGCAGGTTTTCCAGAGCCCTTGTACAAGACACCGCTCACGGGCACCTCCTTCCGTGAGTCCACCTTCTCACCACCATGGTTACCAGGGGCAACTGCTCCTCATCGTCTTATCTTTGCCACCGGGACTTCATGCACTCTTCATGGGACAGAAAGGGCAGGGCTGTTTGCTGCAGCTTGCTGGAGGCATTGAAATCTACAGGAGACAGGATCAAATCAAGTAATCTTATGTAAACCGCCCACTTGCTGGGGAACATGGGCAGCAGGGTGCTGTTACACTCATGTCCTGCTTATGAGTTTCCATGGACAGCTGGTTGGTCACTGTGTGAACAGAATGCTGGACTAGATGGACCCTTGGTCTGATCCAGCCTCAGGGCTCTTCTGATGTTCTTATGTTCTCAGTTAGAAGGTCAGTCATGCAAGGCTGTAGCTTCAGTGGGGCCTGGTCACTTGTGGATACTCTAAGGCCTTTCCTTGAACAGGGCCAGTGTCAAGAGTAGGTAGGCATGGTTCAGAACCTGACAAGGCAGCACTTGGGACTTCTTTCAAAGGGCCTTCTAGTTTTATCTCTTTTCATTCCCTGGAGGGGAGCCTCTTAAGATGATAACCTCAAAAGATGATGACTTCAACACAAGATTGGATGATGATGGTGATGATGATAGAATCATAGAATAGTAGAGTTGGAAGAGGCCTATAAGGCCATCGAGTCCAACCCCCTGCTCAATGCAGGAATCCACCTTAAAGCATCCCTGACAGATGGTTGTCCAGATGCCTCTTGAAGGCCTGTAGTGTGGGAGAGCCCACCACATCCCTAGGTCATTGGTTCCATTGTCGTACTGCTCTAACGGTCAGGACGTTTTTCTTGATGTCCAGCCGGAATCTGGCTTCCTGTAACTTGAGCCCCTTATTCCGTGTCCTGCATTCTGGGTTGATCAAGAAGAGATCCTGGCCATCCTCTGTTTGACAACCTTTCAAGTATTTGAAGAGATCCTGGCCCTCCCCTCAATCTTCTTTTCTCCAGGCTAAACATGACCAGTTTGGCATGTTTAGCCAAACATGGGGCTTTGTTTCCAAACCCCTGATCATCCTTGTTGCCCTCCTCTGACTGAGCCCTGCGATACACTGCTTGTTACCTCCCCCCCAGATTGAGAAAGCACCATTGATAAGCACTCTTTGGCTGGTTTCAGACGACATATTAGGCAACGGAGGGGTAAATAGCGTACTGACCATGAGTTAGTAGGCGGTGCTCCCCACACAACACGTTGCAACGCCAGTGCTTGTGCAGCTGAAAGTTCCAGTGGCCATCTTCGTTGCTACATCTGCTCCCTCCCCCTCCCTCAGTCCCCCAGCCATATCCCAGCATGCACCGCAAGTTCTGCTGGCTGTATAGAGCAGCCAGGGGGGTTCAGCTGCTCTGGCCGGCAGAACTCTATTCCCAAACGGAATAGTCCACGGAGAGGGGGGGGGGTTGGTTTAGGATGACACTTTAAACAACGGGGCTTCGGGCTAAACAACGTGCAAGCCTTTTGTTTCTCTCCGTTGCTTAATTGGGCGGAATAGTGTACTGTCAGTTGTGTGTGCGTGGTGTGTAACCCTCCACACAACACAATAAGCAACACAACTGATGATTGTGCCCCCCACCCCCGTTGCTTAATGTGCCGTCTGAAACCAGCCTTTGAGTCCAGTTCTGTAGCCAACAGTGGATCCACCTGATAGTTGTTCCATCTAGCCCACTTTTAGCTAGTTTGTTAATCAGAATGTCATGGGGCACTTTGTCAAAAACTTTGCTGAAGTCAAGATATATTATGTCCACAGCATTCCCACAGTCCACAAGGGAGGTTTCCCAATCAAAAACTGACTGGTAGCCATTAATAGCGTTATCCTTTAACATCAAGAATTCAAGTAGGACGTGGTCACTTTCTCCCAGAGTTCCCGTAACTGCTACTTTATCCACTAAGTCATCTCTATTAGTCAGTGTCAAGTCAAGGATCTCCGATCCTCTAGTTCCTTCCTCCACTTTCTGTAGGAGAAAGTTATCCGCCACAAATGTCAGGAATTTCTTGGAGAGGCCACTTTTGGCAGAATTTGTCTCCCAACAGATATCGGGGTAATTGAAGTCTCCCATTACTACTACATCACACTTCTTTGAAACACTGGCAGTTTGCTTTTCAAAAGTTTCATCATCATCTTCTCCTTGATTGGGTGATTGGTAGTAGACTGCGACTATCATGTTCTTTTTATTCCTTGCCCATTTACTTTAATCCAAAAGCTCTCGATGGGGCTACCAGGCTCATCCTCCTGTATTTCTGTGCAGGGATAAGTATTTTTTTAACATATAGTGTGACTGTAACTCCCTTCTATTTCTTCTGCTTTTCTGAACAAGTGATACCCTTCAATTGCTATATTCCAGTTATGGGAGTCATCCAACCAAGTTCCAGTTATAGCTATCAAGGCACATTTGCCCTCATGTATTAAGAGTTAAAGAGTTCGTTCTGTTTGTTTCCCAGACTCTGGGCATTAGTACATAGTAGTGCTGGGCCAAAATCTGCCCACTATTTGGGAGAACTTTCTCTCTCCCGGAGAAAGAGGCATTGTTTTTTCTACCTCTTTTTGGGGGGGGGGGGATTCAAAGAATTTTCTCCTGGGGAGGTGGACAGGGTTTTTTTAAGTTTAGCCAGTTGCTGAGGGCTCTTCTCCCTACATTTTAGTTTTTCAAAGAACAACAACACCCCTTTCCTCCAGCATTTGGATGAGCCCAGCGGTTCTAAGTGAATGCCTATTGGAGATCATGTGACCTCACCTTCTCCAGTAGGTATCCAATAAGCAATCCTGGGCTCCTAAAAATGCTGAGGTATTTAAAAAATAAATAAAAAGAAAGAAGACCCTACAACAATTAATAATAATAATAATAATAATAATAATAATAATAATAATAATTGGCTACATTTTAAAAGGTATGTGGGAAACCTGTTCCCTTCCCCAAGGGGAAAATTCTCCGAAATTCTCACCTCTCCCAGCCTCCTTACCTGAGTTTTCATTTCCCCCCCCCCCCCTCATGAAATGCTAAAAATGAAATGGTCAAAATTTTCGGCACAGCACTAGTATATAGACATCGACCATATGCTTTATAGTCTGGCTTCTTTCCTACGTTGTTCTGAACACTATTTTTGGGCGCTATTGGAGCTGTTCTCTGTTATGGTGCATAAGCCTTCATCCATTGTTGCCTTAAGGTTTACGTCTCCCGCCCCCATAGGATTCAGTTTAAAGCCCTCCTGATGAGGTTCTTCATGCTGTGACGGAACACATTCTTCCTAGCGCTTGTGAGGTGCAACCCGTCCTGTGCCAGCAGTCCATCTTCCAAGTAGAGTAGCCCGTGGTCCCAGAATCTGAATCCCTCACGTCGGCACCACCTTCGTAGCCAATCGTTCACCTGGAGTATTTTTCTTTCCCTTTCTAATCGTCTTCCAAGAACTGGGAGGATGGATGAGAAAACTATCTGGGCCCCAAAGTTCTTGAGATTCCTTCCCAGAGCTTCAAAGTCTGGTGCGATTTCTTCGTAGCTCCGCTTGGCAGTATCATTTGTTCCCACATGGATGAGAAGAAAAGGATATGTGTCAGTTGGCTTGATGAGCTTTGGCAACCCTTCAGTCACATCTCTAATCTGTGCTCCAGGGAGACAGCAGCATACGTGGCGAGTTCATGGGTCTTCGCTACATACTTGGGTTTCAATGCCACACAGCAGGGAGTCTCCCACAATGACTTCTTCTAGGTCGACTGACCTTCTGCCTCTTGCTCACTGTTGCATGTGGTCCCCTGTAATTCTTCCTCTGCATACTGTCCTCCAGTCTCTTCCTCCAGTAGCTGTTACATAACTCTAATGGTTCCACTGGTGCAGAGTGTCTGCTAGTTTTCCATGAGCCCCTGCCTAAGGAAGTGAGGCAGGTGGCTACCAGGAGGAGGGCCTTCTCTGCTCCGGCACCCCAGCTGTGGAATGAGCTCCCTAGAGAGGTTCGCTTGGCACCTACATTATACTCTTTTAGACGCCAGGTGAAGACCTTTTATTTTCTCAGTATTTTAACCATTCATCAGTTTAATTTTTAACTTTGCTGTTTTAAATTTGTATTTAAATTTGTATTAATTTCTGCATTGCTGCCTGGTTTTATCCTGATTGTGTTATATTGTATTTTATACTATGTTTTTATACTGTTGTTGTTTTTCATATTTTGAATGGTTGTCTTGGTTTTAATTTTTGTAAACCGCACAGAGACCTTCGGAGACTGGGAGGCATAGAAATGCAATCAATCAATCAATCAATCAATCAATCGTCTGCTCCTCACTGTCACCCTTTCCCAGGGAGTTTCCTCTTCGTTGGCTTTCCTCACTTCAGCATTCTCCACTTCTGCTTCGGCTGGCTGTTGCTCTTCCATCTCTTGTGATTCTTGGTGCTGTTGCAGTCCCACCGTTCTGTCTAAGAACTCTTTGCCTTCTCTTCTTATTCCTTGGAGGGTGGTGGACACTCGCCGCTCAAACGCTCTCACTTTTTCTTCCAGTAGTGCAACCAGCTTGCACTTGTTGCAGGTGTACGCCGTGTTGATCTCAGGCAGGAACATGAACATTGCACCCACTTTGCAGGTCACCACCACTAGAGACACCTTTCCGTCCATGATCTCCATTTCCTTTGCGTTTCTGCCTTTCCGATTGTATTGGAATAGATTGTGCTTTGACCTGTCTTCCCTGAAGGTTAACAACAGAGTCCCCTACTATATGAGTGTGCTACAAGAACATAATTTTTTGTTAGGGACCTCCCCTGCTGAACTCCTGATTGCTCTCTTGCTCCCTCTGGGAGCTCGCTTCCTGGGGCAGCTTCTCTGCTCTGCTCTGCTTTGCTTAGCCAGGAGGAGTCAGGGAAGAGAATGAAACTCCCCACCCATTCAGCTGCTGAGAGCAATCAGGCCACGTCCCTTCAGGCCCAGCAGCAGCTCTCAGGACACTCCCTTTCAATCACATCACTCAGGAGCACATGGTGAGAGCACAGTGACTTTGAATAGGCAGTCTCCAGGATTTACAACAGGCCTTTCTCTTCTTTGCCTTTGATGATGATTTCAAGTACCTAAAATTTATCCTGCACATGGAGTTACAATCTAATAACCACTGGCAGGGTAAACAACCTCCATCCCATGGATCAAAACCGGCCCATGGAGCTTGCCTCTCTGGCCTGCAGAGGCTGTATGGGCCTCACCCCTGGCCTAGAGGCTACAGGGTAGAGTGACCATATGAAAAGGAGGACAGGGCTCCTGTATCTTTAACAATTGTATAGAAAAGGGGATTTCTGCAAGTGTCGTTTGTATGCATGCAGCACCTGGTGAAATTCCCTCTTCATAACAACAGTTAAAGCTGCAGGAGACCCTGCCCTCCTTTGTAACCGGTCACTCTAGCTATACTAGAGAAGATTTTTTTTATTGTTGATGGTTTAAAATGTTTTCATATATTTGTATGTAAATGGTGGCAATATTTACTACTTTGGCTCAAATTCCACCCAAAGATGTGAATTGTTGTATTAATGTTGCTATTTTGCCTTGTCACAAACCAGGAGTGAGAGATATAGACAGTGTCTGGCAGCGTGACCACTTACACATTGCCAAAAAGAAAAGAAAAAGAGGACACCATTTTGCATAACCTTTGCCTGTGTGTGTGTCTGTGCAGGCAAATTTAGAAATAATCACTACAATTTGAATAGAATTTCAATGCATCTCACCATAGTGGAGAAGACAGACCAGGTGAATGCTGGACACGGAATAATGAGCTCAAGTTACAAGAAACCAGATTTTGGCTGGACATCAGGAAAAAACTTCCTGACTGTTAGAGCAATACGACAATGGAACCAATTGCCTAGGGAAGTGGTGGGCTCTCCCACATTAGAGGCATTCAACAGGCAGCTGGACAACCATATGTCAAGTATGCTTTAAAGTACCGTAGATTCCTGCATTGAGCAGGGGGTTGATGACCTTATAGGCCCCTTCCAACTCTACCATTCTATGATTCTATGACCTGTATGCGCCTCCTCAGTCTGCTGTCCATGTTCTAAGCTTGGATGGGCAACTCCAAGGCCCCAGCCTGCTCTTCCTTCTTTGACTTCAACTCAGACTTGGACTGACTGGACAGTTAATTGAATACAGGATATCTTCAAATAGAAGACTGTACTCTGTAATGTAGGACATCTGGCCACCTTAGAATACCAGTCAGTCAAAAGCAGAACTCACATCCAGAGCTTACAGTTGTCACAGCTATCTTTGAGCAGGTGAGGGTGTAGGTCTGGATTGAAGCAATGACAGGCCCGTAAGCCTGACTTTGTTGCTAGAGGTGTCTGAGGGGGACATGTGAATAATTGGGACCTCTGTCACCCACACACAGCATAACAAAAAACTGAGATTAATTTGTGTTGTGTGGCAGGAATGAAGCAGGAGCAGGTCATAGGTAGCTCATGATGCAGAAACAGTTATTTGGGAAAATCAACAGACTTTAGCAGCCTAGTCTTGAGTAAGTCAGCAATTTAGGAATCACTAAAAAGACGAAATAAAGGGGACAACGTTTTGCATCAAATTTGCATGTGCTAATTTATAAATTTATAATTTATAACTATGGATGCAAAAGTAGAAAATATAATATATACTATTTTATATTTATAATTATATAATATTTATAATTATATAATATAATTTAAATAGAAATTCAGTACATCTCTCGGTTGTGGGGCTCTGACTAGGTGATCTGTGTACTTTACTCAGTCTGCTGTCTTGGTGCCAACTGTTGATGTGCAACTTTAAGGTCCACTTCTTTATCTTTATACTGGACTTAGACTAGGCAGCCCTTCAGATAGAGAGGACAGGCTCAAAATAGAGGAGAGTCCACTGTAAAAGAGGATGCATGGCCACTCTAGCTGAGAGGTGTGGAATGTTAAACTTTCCTCCCTTCACAATGGTGCTACCCAAGACCTAAAACTCTTCCTTAGGGTCATGAGCTGTCTGAGGGGGAATGTAGAGAAGAAACAGGATCTCTCTCACTCAGGCCTGGGATTGATTTGTGTGGTGTGGTGGCAGGAACGAAGCAAGACCAAAACACTCATAATGGAGAAACAAATTTTATTGATTCCCCCGGCCCCTTGGCTCAGGTGGCTCAGTTATTGGCCATGATTTCATCAGCCCATACACGGAGCTCACTCACGCGAGCATACACGCCTGGGCTGGTGATTAAGCAGCGACTGCTGCCCCAAGACACGATGCCCACCAGCTGCCAAACGCCATTCTTCTGGCACACAAGGGGTCCTCCGGAGTCACCCTGCAAACACAAGAATAGCAGTTTAGACCTTGTTAGTCTTTTCAGGGCGCTGGTTGGGGAATGCTTGGAGTTGCAGGACTCCTTTTCTGTCTAAACATGCATAGGATTGCACCCTAAATGTAATAGCGCCACACTCTGGGTTGAATCTAGAATTTGAGAGGAAGGGACCTACTTTGAGAGGAAGGGCTTCCTAACATGGCTATCCCTCTGGAAACGTAATGGCTCCGATATGTTTAATTAACAGTTTCCAGGCCTTCTGCCATTTTCCTCCTTATCCACTACCGCTTTAGAACCAAGAAGGAGCCCCACCAGACGAGCATTTTATTGCACGCTCGTTCCTGGGCACTCACGGATTTTCATGGGGCCCTCTCACGATGTCGTCTGCCTCCTGCACGCCTACCACCCTTTCTAGCTTTCTTTGTGTGACAAAACACAACACCACCCCAATAAGTCTGACTTATTTGTAAAGATGGATGTTGCTGCTATCTCCTGCTGTGCACAGGAGAAGCAGCGGGATCAAAACGGCCCACTGGCTTCCCCACACAAGCCCTTTTCTCAGGAATTGTCCTCCCTTCTTTAGACTCTTTTTATAGAGAAGCCAGATGCCACGGTTGCCAGTTCATTGCATTTCAATGAGTTTTTTCAGACCTGGCATTTAGCCCCTGGATCCGTTGCTCCAAATGAGCTCAGGTAGATGCGACGACCAGGAGTGCCTACTACCAGCTTCGGCTGATACGCCAGCTGCGCCCTTTCCTAGAGTTGGAAGACCTAAAGACGGTAGTGCACGTGCTGGTAACTTCGAGGCTCGACTTCTGCAATGCGCTCTACATAGAGCTACCTCTGTGCCTAGTCCGGAAACTTCAGCTAGTTCAAAATATGGCAGCCAGGTTGGTCACCGGTACACCTAGGGGTGGAGTTGGTCACTCCACTGGCTGCCAATTACTTTCCAGGCGAAGTACAAAGTGTTGGTCATCACCTTTAAAGCCCTACATAGTTTGGGTCCAGGTTACCTACGGGATTGTCTTCTCCCATACAATCTGCCCCGCACGCTCAGGTCTTCTGGGAAGAATTTACTACAGTCGGCCAAAACTAGACTGACACTGTTACCCAGAAGACCTTCTCTTCTGCCGCTCCCAGACTGTGGAATAGCCTGCCAGGAGAGATTTGCCAACTTCAGTCTTCCAGAATTTAAGAAAGCTGTAAAGACTGATCTCTTCTGGCAGGCCTACCCAGTCAAATTTTAAGAGTTTTATTGGTATTTTAACAATGTATTAGTTTTTATATGTTTTTAATCAGTTTTATGTATTTTATATCATTTCTTTTTAACATTGTTCCCCGCCTCAATCCAGAGTGAGAGGCGGCTAATAAATAAATATGATTATTATTATTATTTTGTTTTTTGCAATAAAACACAATTACTGCAGGGCCTGTCCAGTGCAGGTGGGTAAATTAGCACTGAACCTTTAAAGGGCTACTTTAACTGTAACCAATAGTTCCCAGAGAAATGTGCACTATGGGAAGCGAAATCGTTCACCAAATCTAACTTTCAATTTTCGTAACTATTGACTGCCTCCAGCATTAATTTGAGAGTGCGTTACTTATTTCGATGTAAATAAAACACTGATTGTAGGAGGGGTTAAACGTGTTGTTTTACACTGCCTTTGTGATAGTTGTGGAAATGTGGTGTGCAAATATAGATAGCTAGAAAGACAGATAGACCAACAGATGGATAGATCCCAGGCATCTCCAGGTAGGGCAAGGTAAGACCCATGGGTGAGAACCTAGAGGTCCACTGCCAGTCAGTGTAGACAGTACTGAGCTAAATGAATGAATGGTCTGACTTGAGATAAGAGTGGGACCTTCTCTGCAGGTGCCAACCACCTGCTGTTCTCCTCCAAGGAAGAAGAGACAAGGGAGAGGGGCCATCCAAGGCTCTGTGGGAGAGGGCTTGGGGCGCTCACCATGCACGAAGAGGAGCCGGCTGCACCTGCGCAGATCATCAGGTCCGTGATGTCACTGCCCCAGTACTGCTGGCACTGTTCATTGGACAGCAGGGGCAGGGCTGTTTGTTGCAGCTTGCTGGGGGTGTTTAAAGCTGCAGGAGACAGGATCAAATCAGTCACTGGCTTCCCCGTTGTTAAACTAGACGCACCCACAGTGGAAAGAGAATCATGCTTGGAAGAAAATATCTAAGCCACAAGTGCCCCAAAAGTCTCTTCTCCAGCCTTCCCCAACCTGGTGCCCCCCCCCCCAGTCTGGAGTGCTGGCTGTGGATACTAAGTGGGAGGGTGCCAGTTTGGGGAAAGCTGCTCTCCTCTTCCTCCCCTGCTGCCCTGCATGCTTGCAACTGAAATGCAGCAACGCCACTTCTTGTAATTCCTTCAAATCCCTCCACAAAGCCCCTCTAAGGCCAGAGTTCCCATGCCCACCTGTAACTGAGCCTGAGCACGTGCAACTTTGCCTCCACCTTCACTTTCTTGCCTATCCTCTGTCATTTCCCCAGAGTTGAATTCTAGATTGCAAGTTCATTGGGGCAGGGAGCTGTCCTGTTTTACTCTGTAAACTACTGTAACAACAACAACAACAACAACAACAACAACAACAACAACATGCAATGAACTCCTCCTTGTGACTGCAAGCAACAGTTGGGACCAGCATGCCTTACTCTGTTAGTGGCAACACCTAGGACACGGTCTATCTCCCACCCAACCCCCAATTTTCAAGGGTGATGAAACAAAACCCATCTTGAAAGCAGGGTCCATGGGCCACTGAACTGCTCTGCTTTGTTTCCTGAAGATGCATTCAGGTAGCCCGAGAACTGTCCTGGAGAAAAATGGGTACCTATTCTTTCCAGGACAACCCCATCCCTCATGATGTATTCCAACTGTGCTGCCTGTCTTGGTTTAGTGTGAGCAGAAGCACCCAGCCTATCTTAACCAATCGGGAAGAGTTACACCAACTAAGTCAGTCATTCATCAGATCCCTGAGATATGGGTGGCTTGGAGGAGCTTTTGGTCTCAAGGCAGCCAGCATTCCTGAATTGCCAAACCTCTTTCAGCCTGAGGGCCAAATTCCATTTTGGAAAAGTTCTTGGGGGTTATATTCCACTGGTGGGCAGTATCAAAGGTCAAAGGAGCGGGACCAAGTACCAGCATATTAGCCTAAAGCTCTTCCTTCCAGTAACTACACCTTAGAAGTGTTTCACTTTTGAGAATGGGGAAAAAACTTCACAAAACCTGTGAAACCACCAAACCGTCAGAGGTCAGAGGAAGCGGGTGGGGCAGAGAAAGGGTGTGTGGCCATTTGAGGAAGCCCAGAAGGCTGGATTAGGACTAAGGAGGGACAGACATTGGCCTCGAGCCTGATATTCTCCACCCCTATTGAAGTCCAAGGATGGCCATCTACTTTTGTTTGAAGCGTGTTAATCTGGTACCAAAAGTGTCAAATAATATTGCTAACACGAGTTCACAGAAGGCTCCTTTGCTCCAGATGTTGACTTGGATGGGAGAAAGAAATCTATTTTACTGTACAGCACAGCACTCTGCAGATGGGCATGGTCTACGATCCCAGAGAGTCAAATCTTCTGGGACTAACTCCTCACCAATGGACATCTCAAGGGGGCACCTGGACGGCTGGAGATGTACCAATAGTCGGGATTTGCCTCCTCTTCTGCTGCAACCTGCACCTCTCTTTCAGCTTAAACTGGAGGCAAAAAGCAGCCCCCCATTAGCTCTCTCCTTGTGATATGCAGGACCCACCATTGTAGCGTGTCACACCCCAGCCGCTTGTGACACAAAGGTCTCCGCTCTTGAACAGATCCACGGCTTCAGTCATGCACACGGGGGACACAGAGGGAGTCAGCTCAGCAGGGGTGGCCAGCTTGATAAGGGCGATGTCGTTGTTGATGGTTGTTGGATTCCACTTTGGGTGGGTGAAGACCTGGTGGGAGAGAGGGGGGGGAGATTGTGAGCGCTGTAAACAGGAAACAAGGAGTGACGTGAAGGGGAGCAAATTATCTCATCAAACTGCTCCCTCTTCCTTTCCTCTTGATGTTCTCCAAAAAGAGAAACATAGATTTGCATAAAAATTTGCATCTTCAAATTTATATGCATATATGCAAATTTAGAAATATTTACTATCAAGATAGTACCCCTATGGGAAGACTGTGACCAGGATGTGCCTGCTCAGTCTGCTGTGGAGATGCTAAGTGTTAATGGGCACCTTCAAGCCCCCTGCCTGCGCTCCCCCCTTATGGTTCCTTGTCTTCAAACCAGATGAGGATGGGCATTTATGAAACATCAAAGACGGGGAAGTACATCACCAAAATAAAGGACAAATGGTTGGGCGGATGGACCAGCAAAGACATCCCACATTGTCAAGGGCTGCCTCTACAAGAGGCATTTAAAGCTCTTTCAAGGCGCATTAAAAAATTTACCTCTACAAGAACGGAGCGCAAATCGGGCGTAGAGGCGCGTTTTCTCTCCGATTATGCGCATTATCAAATGCGCGTTAAATAGCAAGTTTTATTTTGCTCCTGCCGTTAAAGCGCATTTTGACTATGCGAACAAGCGATTCTCCGCATTAACTACTTGTAAAGCGCATTTGAAACAACCGGTAAGGTCACCAGTTGAGTGCTCAATTACCTCCTGCATACAAGCATTTACGAGAAAGCACTTCCGAGAAGATGCGCATAATCGGCTAACCAGGCGTCAAACGGAATCCATCTAGAGGGGGTCCTGGTCCTGTATTACATTATGAAGCATCTGAGCCTTACAGTTTTGCTAGAGAAATCCTCCTGCAAGTTGACTAATGGCCATTTATTGCCTGCATCAGTAGCTTGTGGGATGCCCAGTAGCTTCCCACCTGTGCAGAAGCTCCCAAATTATCTGAAGATCAAACTGCACATTGCTTTAGAAATGTTGCCAGGGTTTATTTTTCTTTTCACTCAAACATAAGCTGAAGAGATCTCAAGTGACCAGGACTCTAGAGCTGTAGGTAGGGGGCATTAACCCTTTGCTCTATGCTTGCAGTTTACATTACAAGTGAATGCCTTTTTGGCGATGAAAATCAGAAGCATGGTGTGTGTGATCTGCATTTGGGGGGCAAAGGGTTAAATTTGAGATCCTAGCATGGAGAGGGGCTTAGGGAAATTTAACCTTTTGCCCCCAGGGCCCCAAATGTGGTTCAGCCCCCCCCCCCCCCATGGGAGCCAACTGTGAAGTAACATGTAACCTGTCCTTGTGAGGTCACATTTCATAATGAAAGGGATAAGGCATTGCACACAGAAGCCTTCTGTAATAGAATTCTTCTGAAAACGCAGGAGTATGGCAGCATTCTAGCTTCAGAGTGAAACTGAGCATGCCCCACATAACTGTGCCAGCAGTTGCTGCCATAGGCATTCATGGGTCAGAAAAACCTTTGTAATATTTGAACTGCTGCCCAGAATTTCACTGAATGAAAGAATATAATGACATGCCTAGCTGCAGCCTGGTGTTAAAAGGACAAACGTTTCCATTTTCAGCACTTTTTAAATAGCTGTACCTTTGGCAATTTGTATCAGATTACTTTGAAATTTTGCACAATTGTAGAACTCATCAGGCAGATCACAAATGCCACGTTCCATGTTATTTGCTTAGCACAGTAATTTTTAGAAGTTGCAGAATTTTGAAGCTTATAATGGCAGAACCCTCTTGGGGGGGACTCACTAAAGGACCGGCCTTTAATACATACACACACAAATGCACACACACATACACACACACACACAGAGATCAGAACACCTGCTGTTACTTTTTATTCTCCTTGGGGGTGCGGTTACAGACCTGTCAGGATGAGCACCTACACTTCAACATTTCCCATGAAACCACTGCTACTAAGCACCTAACTCTCTAGCTGCTTCACCAACCTTTCCAACGGCCAACTTCTGGATTTTCTCTGTACTGGAGCTGCGGTCATGTTCACCAAGCACAACAACCTTGGAGGTCCTGGGAAAAGCAAGCAAAAGCTGTCAGGAAAAGGGAGCGAGCTCCCCAAAGGGTTTGGCATCACCCCACCAGAGTTTGTGAGTGACCCCTGCATCAAACAGAAAAGAGTCCCAGAACTGGGAGCCATGGTCAACTTGCAAGACCTTCGATCTGGGCTATTTAGCAGCTTGGAGATACCTAGATTTATCAACAAAGTCATTTCACTGCAGTTTTTTCCCTTTAACGTGGCTTCTGTGCCGTTCTATTGCAGTGTGCCCATGTCCCTGTCTTAAATCCTGCTTACTGGGCATGCCAAGAGGTGTGTCTGTGAACTGATCAAGGGGTGTTTTTTGTCATATGTGGGCCATCCCTTCTCCCTCCCTATCCTCCGCATTCCCCCCTTTTCCCCAGCCATAGTAGCACACTTTGGACCCAGGCTTCTTTTCTCGCTTCAGTTAATACTATTTTGCAGTAGCGCTGTTCCATTCTTTACTGCTGCACTATTTCTCAGTTTTGCAATTGCACAGTTGCGCACTTTCAATATAGTGCACTTCAGGCTTTCCTACTCCAGTTTCTATTTTTATTTTGCACTATTTCACTTTCTTTAACTCACTGCTACTTCGCAGTTGCATACTTTGGGGGGGGGGGCTTTAAGAACTTTTCCTGCCTCACCTTTGCAGCTACTTCACAGCGACATACAATGGCGGTAGCAGAATCGCTCAGCAAAGGCCAGGGGGTATCATGGAAACATGGTGAAATCATCAATCGCCTTTGCATGTACTGGATAGTAACGCATTCTCCACCATTACAATGACCAAGGCTGTGGGGAGCAGGGCATTCAATAACGCAATAACATGCCTCTGGTCCAAGGCATTTTGGATAGCTCCTTTGGAGTTCTGACTGAAACCCAGAGCAGATTCACCAATCCACTGACATCGGAGATACCAGCCTCCACTGGTATGACCTTACCCCACCTATGCACCCCACAAACTTCATTTCCTGTTATAGTCCCACAATGCTAGAGGGTCTGTGTCCTTACGTCACCCCGCAGTGGGCAGCAGTCACCACCCAGTTCTTATTGAGTAGAGATCCACCGCAGAAATGCCAGCCACTCTTCTCCTGCAAGAAAGACCAAAAAAAAAAATAAAAGGAGAAGATGACCCAAGAAAAACAGTCACAGGCATAGGCAAGAGGAAAAGCCCCCAGCCAGAGGTCTATGAAGATCTGCCATCAGTTGGCGCAGCCCAGTGGAGGGGAACCATTTTTCTGACGAGAGCTGAATTCCCTTGGGGGTTTGTTGGGGGTGGAGGGCTCTATCCCGCCCCTTCAAAATATGTTCCAGAGTTAAGCTTTGGCAGAGGAATCATAAGCCAACACATCAAGCAAATGGGTTTCCAATCATTTCCCAAGCATCCTTACCTGCAAGGAGACCTGCCAGGGCCATGATCCAGGCACTGCCTCCTCACCATTGACGATGCGGGTGTAGCCACTGACGATGGGGTGGATTGCGGGGACGCCACATTCTGGAGGCAACAAAGGAAGTGAACCCCCTCGCTCTGAGGCCCCATGGCAAGAGATGAAAGCAGTCAAGTCCCCCACCACCTTCCCCCTCCACTCTATCACATGACAAAGACAGAAGCTCCTGGACAAGCTCCTAAGTGCCTGGTGTGTTTGGTTGTCTCTGTGTTGGATTTGCTTCTAAGGGCTTTCTAACCTTCCTTTCTATACTTTCCATTACACAAGCACTAGGTGGCACTATGACATAGTGGAATTGCACAATTACATGAGGGTTCCATAATGCCATTTAGAAAAAAAATACCACACTTTCCTTGTTAGGAAAAAAAACTCAATAAAGGTTGCAAAGCACAGGAGATGCCCTGGAGAATGGTGACATTGTGTAAAGGGCCTGCAAGCTTCTGTGAGTGAACAATCACGACCGCACAATAAAAACCTCATGCAGAATGACTCTTAGTGGACAGCCCTAATGCTATTTATCAAAATACATTGTGCAACTACTCTTCTGTTGATAAAAGGAAGTGAACCTTTTCTGGAGGCCCTCCTTTCTTTTTCTCGAGCCAGCTACCAGCCTGTTGCCTGCCTCTACATCCTGCAGTGCATGGACCACTTTTGTTCTAAACCAAATGCTACCAAGACTAAAATACAACCTACACCAGGAGTGGGCAACTTCTGGAGGTTGGGGAGCCATTTTTGCTCCTGCCCCCAAGCCTTGCTCCTGCTGTACCGCCAAGTTTGGCAACTGCAGCAAAATAAATTGATGCATCACTTTAAAATGCACCTGAGCATAGCATGATTGAATGCTCCCCACATTATCCCTCCTCCCCATTCTATGCCCATGAACAGCTAGCATGTCAGGAAGGCATGTTAGGAAGAAGGAGTCTAGCCGTTCCCCGATGTTCTATTTTTTTTTTTAACATACACAGAATTTTTTAACATGCACAGAGTTTTAACATCAGCATCATTAAATTGGAAGGGACTGAGAAATAGCTGTCCAGTTTCTCCTTAAATGCCTCTAGTGGAAGAGATCCAACTGCCACCCAAGGCAGCCTATACCATTGCCAAACAGCCTTTACTCTTAGGAATATTCTCCTAATGTGTAGCCAGAAGTTGTTTGCTGGTGACTTCTACCAATTGCTTGTTGTCTTGTCTTCTGGAACAACCAAGAAACCCCATTTTTTGCATTTCAGATCATTGATGCCCACTATCATGTCTCCCTTTCAAATACGCTATTCTTGCCTCTGTACTTTCCTATGGCGCAATCCCAAGAGGACTGCCCTATGAGGTTGTTTCCACTCCCTGGGCATGTAGATCATCTTTTGGCTTCCTTGCGCTAATCTGGAAAATGCTGCACATACCCTAAGGGCTTATTTACATGAGGCTTCATCCTGCAATTGTGACTGGTTACTCACAGGAGTTTGTGGGTCTTTTACATGACATCATCAACCTTCAGGGCCTCTCACATGCTTTGTAAGCATTTCCTTCACTTTATTTGTAATGGGGATAATGAGCTATTTTAAAAATGGAGATTTGAATCTTTCTGTGAAATTGCGGAGTTGCACTGCTTCGCCACAGCACCATCTAGTGGCTGCATAATGAAACATATAGAACTAGCAGATAAAGCAAATCCTTGGGTGGAGGGAAGTGTGTCTAAAGGGTCGACCTTTATCCCGCAAAGAATCCAGAAGCAGAAATCCTGGTAAAGTTGCAGGATAAAATACCTGGTGTAGAGAAGCCCTAAGTAGCTCTTGTCAGTCACCTCCTGGTTTTCAGGAGTGAAATAAACAAAGACAATGGAGATTCCTAAACCTTGCATCTTCTTCTCCCATCTGATCTCTCATACTGTTGACCCCTTGACTCTTGGTAAGATCCTATTCCTTGGATTGATCTTGATTTGGACTACTTGCATGGACATCACTTCAGCTGTACCTCAGACCGTGCATTTGCACTGCCCTTCTTCTGGACAGGTACTCCTGTGTTTCTGATCTTTGTCTCCCTTCTGTCTCTGTTGAATGGATTTGCCATTCCCCTCAGGACTGTAGCAGGATAAGACCTGAAGCTGACCCTGCTATTTTTCTAGCTCTTACCAAGCTCTTGCAAGCTACTTGAATCGACCCAAGTCTGGATCATGCAGCCAAGGAAAGGCCTTCTCTCCCTGCTGTTCACCCCAGACATGTGGACTTATGGATACTTACCCTGTCCCTGAGCAACACTGAAGAGTACGAGGCAGGACAAAAACCACAAGACAGCCATGCTAGCAAGTTCTGTGAACAGGATGCAGGAGTTGAGGAGGTGGCTCCATCATTATTTATACCAAACTCTCCAAGGGAAAGTAGCCCAGAGACCATGGGAACGAACACACCTGCCTGTTGATAATGGGATCGATAATTTCAAAGCGTTTGCTTATTTTTAGATCTTTCACAGCTGAGAGTTTTCCAGGACGTTCTCTTTGGGGGACAATCCAGAGGAGAGATGTGCCAGGTGGAGTTTCCTTCCATTTTGTTGCTTGGTCATTGCTAAGTGGCTATGGTTTTGAAACTTTTCAGCTTCAAAGGAGCTGCTCAGGCCATGATCCCGACAGACTCATTGGCCTTACCGCTTGGTGGCCATGCATTCAGCTTTAGTGTTGAGTGTACACAAGCAGGAATCCCTAAATAGGTACATCTGCATGTGTACCGAACTCTTTCACATGCGGCCAATGGGGGTGGGTGGACGTGGCCAGCAGGTGCTCTGGTGTCTGGGAGCGTGGCCAGGAGGTGCAATCCCAGCCCTTCTCTCATGCATTTGGTGAATGCATGGGGAGGGCTGTCTTTAAACACCCGATAAGGTCAGCCCAAAATATACTGGGCTGCCTCTGGTGATAGTAGATTGACTGTATTCTTATTCAGGTGGAATCATTGATGTGTTTCTGAGGAGCTGCAGAATGCTCCACAATAGGGTTTGAATTCAACTCCAGAACAACCCACAGTACACTGGCGTAGAGAGTAGGGAATGGAAACACTTTTCTACGCCTCCGTCATGTCCCCTTTTACTCCCCCTTTTAGTTTAGAAAAAAGATTACTGGGAGAGGGAGGCTTGATAGAGGCGTATAAAATTAAGCGTGGTTGGGAGAAAGCAGATGGAGACCTGGTTCGCACAATGCAAGGGTGGTTAATAAGCCACAGTGACTTGTTAACCACCGGGACAGCCTTCTGTCAGGGATGCTTTAAGGTGGATTCCTGCATTGAGCAGGGGGTTGGACTTAATGGCCTTATTGGCCCCTTCCAACTCTACTGTTCTGTGATTCTATGCATATATGCCAAGTGCATGCCACTAATTTCCCCTAATTACCCTTGCTGGGTGGGGGTTGTTGTAATGGCTGAACCCAGTAAGTGTGGATGGCTGGGGTGGCTAAAAAAACCCAAACGCCACCTAGCACCTCTACAACAGAGTGTGGGTTCCAGGTGGTTTATTAACCACCAAAGCCAGCCACCCTCCCAAGACTTGCAGGTAGCAACAAGCCACACTAGGCAAGGGCAAGTAGAGAAATTGGGTGGCCTGGGGGAGTGGCCTAGCAAAGATGGAATAGAGACGGAACTTTCCTGCTCTCACAAGAAGCAAAGAAATATTTATAAAATCCCTAATTTGGAGGAGATGGATTCCTGATTAATGACTTGATTCTGGGTCCGGAAACTTTACTGCATCTGCGGAGAGATTAACAGCTGGATATCTGCCTGGACGGTGGACAGAAAGTGAAACTAAAGACGAGGAGGATCGGGAGTTCGACAGAGTGCCAACGGAAGGTAATTAATGGACTTTAATTAGAAACCGCAAGGTTAAGACAATTTTAGAGGGAGAGGAGGAACTGATTTATGGGGAAAAGTGGCTTTTAATCTCCAGACGAAGGAGATAGAAGTCTATTTGTTTACTGAGCCCAGACGAAGGGGTGGATTGGTGAGTTAAGCTTTATGAAAAGAAAGCAAAAAACCCAGTCCAAAGTCCCAGCCTGGAGCAGAGAGACAAAAATTCACCCTTCCGATCGGAATTGGCAGCGTTTGGTGAGAGTTACTGGAATTATGCCAGACAAAATGTCAGACAAGCAGCAGCAAGCCGACAAGACAGGGAAATCCCCTGTCAATTCCGGAAATACTAAAGGCACAGCTTCTAAAGACGCAGGTGCAGTACCAAAACCAGCCAGAGAGAGGCAAGCAGAGTCCTCAGAGGATTTATTCAGCAAAATTCAGAAGATGATGGAGACTGCTTTATTTAAGCAGGAGGAAAGGATAATGCAAAGGATTAAGGACTCACAGAAGGATTTTATAGTGGACCTTCAAACTGTGGTGGATAATATGGATAGAATGGAGATGAATATGAAGAAGCAGCAGGAAGATACCAAGAAACATGGGGACCAACTGACGGAGATGGATTTACGGCTAATTGCTTTGGAAGATCGGGACAGGAGGGTTAATATTCGAATTAGATCTTTTGGGGAAAGAGAGGGAGAGACCCCTAAGGATTTAAGAGTTATAATCTTGGATTGGATCAGGGAAATTGAAACTCAAGAAATTTGGGCGATGCAGGACATTGAGATGGTTCATAGAGTTGGTTATAAGAAGAAAGGGCTTCTCCCAAGAGATATAATTGTTAAATTTGCTAATTATTACAAGAAAGAAAAGTTGATGCAAGCAATTAGACGTCAAGCCCAGCTGATGATACAAGCAACATCAATTGAGGTTTATCAAGATTTATGCCCTCAAACGGTGCAGTGGAGGAAGAGTGTTAGACTGTGTACAGTAGCTTTGCGGAAGAGATCGATAACATATAGTTGGGGATATCCAGTTTTTTTGAGATTTATGTGGAAAGGGAAGCAATATAGAATAACATTGTGTGAGCAAGGGATGGAGCTTCTGGAAAAGTTGGGCTTAGTGGATCCCATGGTTGCTGGAGAAACAAAGCAGGATGCTGCTGCTGGAGGGGGAGCTGGTCCTGATTATCCACAGGAGGAAGGGGCCGTGGGAGGAATCCGTCAATTAAGAAATAATATTGTAATAGGGATAAGAAAAGTTTATATGAGAGGGGAGGGTCGGGTTTCTGTTCTGGAATGCTGGGTTGCTTCTCCCCCCCCCCTGAAGAGTTCTAAGAATAATTGGGGCCATTGCCCAGGAAGGCCTGGTGAGGAGGGGGGTGAAGTTGGGGGGTAAATGTGGGTGGGTGGGTGAGGGAGGGGGGTATGTGTATCACAGAGGGAGACCAATATAAAGATGTGTTGGAAAGAGAGAGATGGATAATAAATTAAGGGTTGCAACTTTAAATGTTAAAGGGCTAGGAACTGTTATTGAAAGGAAGATAATAGAAATGTTATCAAAAAAAGAGAAAGCTGATGTAATTTTTTTGCAGGAAACTCATCAAACAAAGGAGGGTGTAAATGAGCTTCGGATGAGGGAGGTGGGCGTTTACGAAAAGTCTTTTGGTACTTCTAAAGCGAGAGGTGTAGCGATTATAATCTCAAAAAAATGTGGCATTACTATACAAAGGGTGAAGAAGGATGAAGCGGGAAGATTTCTGATTATTTCCTGCAGGGTAGGGGAGGAGGAATATGTATTGATTAATGTGTATGCTCCAAATGGGAAACAGATGGAATTTTTTGATGAAGTTTTTAATGCAGTGGGAGAAGTAGGTAAAAAGAATATTGTGATGGCAGGTGACTTTAATATGGTATTAGACAAAGGGAAAGATAGGGATAATATATTAAGTGTTCTCAAGAGTGGTGGGAGGACGGGATTAAGCAAATTAATGGAGAGAAAAGAATTAATTGATGTTTGGAGAGTATTAAAAGGGGAAGAAAGGAAATACACTTTCTACTCACCAAGGTTTAAGAGCTATTCCAGGATTGATTATATTTTTGTGTCAAAAATATGTTGTCTAAACTTATAGATTGTGCTATAGGGGTAATTAAAGTCACAGATCATGCATTAATGACGTTGGATCTTAAAATGAAGAAGGATTATAAACAAGTTAAGAGATGGAGTATTGACACAAGGTTACTAAATAATAAAAATATAGTGGAGAATATTAAAAAAGAAATGCAGGAAATATGGGAAATTAACAAAAAGGACATAAACTCGCAGGGTTTAATATGGGACACTATGAAGGCTGTAGTAAGAGGGATATGTATTAGGGAAATGTGTACCCTAAGAAAACAACAAGAGGCTCAAAAGAAAAAGATTGAAAAGGAGGTAAGGGACTTAGAGGACAAGTTAAGAGAGACAAAAGATAAACGCCTATTTGCCCAAATCCAAGCTAAGAAAAAAGAATTAGAGAGAGAAGAGTTAGAACAAGTCCAGAGGGATTTGCTATATTTAAAGAGGGAATTTTTTGAATATAGTAACAAAAATTCAAAGATGCTGGCTAGGTCCACTCAGTCTAAAAAGGCTAAGAGTATGATAGGGACAATTAGAGATAAGACAGGGAAAAATTGTAATTTAATGAAGGATAAATTAAATATATTTCAGGAATTTTATAGAGAATTATATACATCAGATATGGGATCACAGGCTAAAGTAGTGGAATATGTAGAGAGGAATTGGAAAATAAGATTACAGGGGCAAGACAGGGATTATATGGAAGGTTTAGTTACTGAGAAAGAAATAGAAGGAATTATAGTCAAATTAAAAGGAGGGAAATCTCCGGGATTGGATGGTTTGGGGCCGGATTATTATAAAGTTTTTAAAGGAATTTTATTACCAAGATTTTTTAAAAAATTTAATAGTATAATAGAAGGGGGAAAGACCCCCCCCCCCATCATGGGATCATTCCTTGATCATATTAATCCCGAAACCAGGAAAGGATCTGACTTACCCAGCATCTTATAGACCAATATCTTTAATAAATCAAGATTCAAAAATTTTTACAGCAATATTGGCAAAAAGGATAGGGATGTGCACTGGATCGGACCCGATCCACGATCCGAGTCCGGTCCAGTGGGAAATCGGATAAATTATCCGATTTCCGATCCCGCAGCTGG
This sequence comes from Anniella stebbinsi, assembly GCA_029215795.1. NCBI lineage: Eukaryota > Metazoa > Chordata > Lepidosauria > Squamata > Anniellidae > Anniella > Anniella stebbinsi. The sequence goes on from JARDYH010000007.1 coordinate 30,990,233, forward strand.
ATCGGCCGATCCAATCCGAACCGGTCCGAAAAAGCTCCGAACCGGTTCGGCGGATCGGCGGATCGGCGGGCGCCCACTGGCGCCCACCGCCGCTTCCATTGGCGGGCGCCAGCGGGCGCCCGCCGATGAAAGTGGACAGCGGGGGGGGGAGGAGGGGGGCACTTACCTTCTCGGCCCGGTGGCTCCCGTCCGGCGCCGGCGCCTACTACTACTAGCAGGCTCCGCGGCCTGCTCTAGGGTGGCGCGCCGGGTGATGTCATCACCCGGCGCGCTACTCTAGAGCAGGCCGCGGAGCCTGCTGGAAGTAGTAGGCGCCGGCGCTGGACGGGAGCCGCCGGGCCGGGAAGGTAAGGAGGGGGTGCGTGGAGGGGAGGAGGGGGCGCGCGGAGGGGGGAGGGGGGAGGGGGGCCCTTACCTGCCCGGCCCGGCGGCTCCCGTCCGGCGCCGGCGCCTACTACTCCCAGCAGGCTCCGCGGCCTGCTCTAGGGTGGCGCGCCGGGTGATGTCATCACCCGGCGCGCTACTCTAGAGCAGGCCGCGGAGCCTGCTGGAAGTAGTAGGCGCCGGCGCCGGACGGGAGCCGCCGGGCCGGGAAGGTAAGGAGGGGGTGCGTGGAGGGGAGGAGGGGGCGCGCGGAGGGGGGAGGGGGGAGGGGGGCCCTTACCTGCCCGGCCCGGCGGCTCCCGTCCGGCGCCGGCGCCTACTACTACCAGCAGGCTCCGTGGCCTGCTCCAGGGTGGCGCGCCGGGTGATGTCATCACCCGGCGCGCTACTCGAGAGTAGGCCGCGGAGCCCGCTGGTAGTAGCCGCCGGCGCCGGACGGGCCGAGAAGGTAAGCAGTGGCGGGGAAGGGGGCTTACCCCCCCCGGAGCCGTCCGCTTCTATCCGCTGGCGCCCGCGGGCGCCAGCGGATGGAAGCGGGCGGCCCCAGGGGGGGTAGGGAGCGCGGGGGAGGGGGTTTACCTGCCGGGGCCGTCCACAGCGGACGGCCCCGGGGGGGGGAGGGAGTTAGGCCCCCCCTTACCCACCCGCCGCCATTTTTTCCTCATAGACTTGCATTGCAATGCAAGTCTATGGGGAAAAAAATGGCGGCCGATCCAAAAATGTACGATTTTTGGGTCGGGATCGGACTCGATCCGGTCCGGGGGGGCCTCCGATTTTGTCCGAACCGGTCCGGGACAAAATTGGAGGTCCCGATCCGGGTCCCGATCCGATCCGGGGGGTCCGTGCACACCCCTAAAAAAGGATGAGTATGTTTATTCATAAGTACATTAGAAAGGATCAATGTGGATTTATCCCAGGAAGGCAAATGCCTAATTTAATTGGAAGAGTTTTAAATATAATTAATATTATTAAAAAAAGGAATTTAAAAGCGGGATTATTAGCATTGGATATATTCAAAGCCTTTGATTGCGTGGAATGGCCAGCACTTAAATTAATTTTGAAAACATTTGGGCTTGGAGTGAAATTTATGGGAGTGATGGATCAACTGTATAAAAATAATAAAGCAGAAATAATGGTTAATGATGGGTTAACGCAACAGATTACACTAGCCTGAGGAACAAGACAAGGTTGCCCACTTTCACCGATATTATTTGCGATAGTAATAGAAATTTTGGCAAATGTTATAAGGGAGGATTCAAGATTGAAGGGGATAGGAGGGAAGGAGAAGATTAAAATAAATATGTTTGCGGATGACACATAACTGACATTAGAAGACCCCCTGAAGGAGGGGGAGCTGATTAAGAAACATTTGAGAGAATTTGGGGAGGTCACAGGTCTACAAGTTAATTGGGGGAAGTCAGAAATGATGTTATTCAATTATAACAAAGAGGAGATGGAGGAAGGTAAAGTTAAGTTAGGCTTAAAAATATAGTACATTATTTAGGAGTTAATATTGCAAAAGATTTAGACAAGTTAGAGGAAATAAATTTTGTAAGTTTGAAAAAACAGGTAGGGGAAAAGTTAGAGGCATATAGGAAATTAAAACATTCTTGGTTTGGTAGAATAGCGGTTATAAAAATGAAGATATTACCCAAGATTAATTTTTTGTTTAGAATGCTACCGATTAAAATATCGGATGTAGAGTTAAAGAGTTGGCAAAATATGATTAATGCTTATTGCAATGGAGATAAGAGAGCTAGGATTAATAAAGGGCTATGGTATAAGACACAAAAGAAAGGAGGTTTGGGACTTCCAAACATAAAGAATTATTATAGTGCTAATCAGTTAAGATATGTTATAAATAGTATATTAGGGGAGGAAGATTTAGAATGGTTAGAAACACAAACAGGGGAACCAGATTTCAAATTGCAAATTTTTTTTTTTTAATAATAAAATCCAAAAGAAAGATCTGAGGGGACTGGACAACCCGTTGCTGAAAAATATTCTAGAGATCTGGGAGAAAGTTAAAGGGAGTTTAATACCAGGAGACTCTCCACTCGCCCCAATGGTAGTTGTGAGAAATTTCCCAAGGAATTTAGAAGTAGAATTGGAAGGAAGTTTGAAGGGTCAGGAAATTATTAAGTTAAGGAATTGGATGGAAAGAGTGACAGATAAGGAGCAAATTAGAGAGTTGGTAAAAGGACAAAAGATAGCTTGGTGCAAATGTTTACAATTGGAAAAATGGACACAGGAATGGAAAAAGATGAATAAGAAGTGTAGAAATAATACAAAATTTGAACATTTAATTGAATCAAGAGGAAAGAAGGAAGTAATTAAAGCTAGAAAAGGTCTAACTAGCGAAATATATAAAATCCTGACAGAGGAAGCTGAATATAGAGATTCGCTTAAAATGATTTGGGAAGAAGACTTAAAAGAACAAATTAATGAACATGACTGGGGGAAGATATGGGATGCAAGAATGTTAAAGCTTTTGTCGATTAGAATTAAGGAGAATTATTATAAAATAGTATGGAGATGGTATTTAACGCCGGTAAGATTTCATCAGATAGATAAAAAAGTGTCCAAGAATTGTTGGAGGGGATGTCAGGAGGTTGGAACGTATTTCCATATGTGGTGGAGCTGTAAACATTTACAAAAATTTTGGGAAAGGGTGTTTAAAGAAATAAGTCATATAATTGGAAGTAATTTGGAATTAAACCGAAAGCTGGCTCTACTAGCAATATGGGAAAAAGGTATGGAGAATATAAATAAGAGAGAATTAATAAACAACCTCCTGGCTCCCGCCAGAATAATGATTGCTAAAAATTGGAAAGGGCAAGGGATATATACCATAGAAGAATGGTATAAAGAAATATGGGACATGGCACTTAATGATAAGCTAACGTGTAAAATGAAAATAAAGAGGGGAATGTCCAGTAAGAATGATTTTGGAGATATATGGAGTTTATTTTTGGAATATGTATTAAGAACGGGGAAGGGGCAAATGCCTTCAAAAGAGTCTTTACATTTTTGGAAAGAAGAATAATGTATAATCGAAGGTCTCCTGGGGGGAGGGGAGCACGGGGGTATGCGGTTTGTATTGTATTTTATGTTGTTTAGGTTTATGTTGTATTATGTTATGTTGAAAAATAATAAAAAATTTATTAAAAAAAAAAGAAATTGGGTGGCCTGGGCCTGGCATGTGTGTGCGCGTGGTTAACAAGCCACCATTTGCTATTGACTGCCTTTGCTTGTATGAACATGATCAGAGAGAAGTTTTCCTCCCTCTTCCATAATACAAAATTACAAATACCCAAAATGATCATCCAAAGAAGCTGAATGGTGGGGGATTTAGGATAGATAAAGTAGGCACATCTTCACACACCCTATCATTCAACTATGAACAGTGGCAGTGGAAAGTTTTGAAGTGCTTATGAGAGTCCCTGTAGCTGCGCCCCCAAAGAGAGTGCAAAATGCTTGTTGACCCATCCACAAGTTCTAGCAGTTTTACTCTCTACCAGGAGCAGGTCCTTTGCCAAGCAAACAGGTCTTCATTGCCCATTCAAGTCCAAGTGACTGCAGAATACTTTGAATTACAGCAAGGATAGCTCAATAAAATAGGTTGTTGCTGGGAAGCCCACCCCACCCACCCACCCACCACCAGCTACTGTGAAGATTGCAGCTTAGCTCAGAGGGAAGAGGGCAGTCTGAGGGGCCAAGGGTGGCAGATGGCGGCATTGTTGGCATCCCTGCTAATAAAAAAAGATGCCAGTACTGCATCCCTGTGAGCCCTAGCTCCACTATGGCATGGAATTTGCTTCCACAAGATGTAGTAATTGACACCAACTTGGATAGCTTTTAAAAGAGGATTATCTGCCTCTACACGAGACGTTTAAAGCTCTTTGAAGTCTCATTAAAAATTTTACCTCTACAAGAGCGGAGCGTAAATCGGGAGTTGAGGCGCTTTATCTCTCCAATTATGCGCATTATCGAATGTGCGTTAAATAGCGAGGTTTTTTTTTGCTCCGACCGTTAAAGCACATTTTGCCTATGTGAACAAGCAATTCTCTGCATTAACTACTTGTAAAGCGCATTTGAAACAACCGGTAAGGCCACCAGTTGTGCGCTCAATTACCTCTTGCATACAAGCATTTACGATAAAGCGCTTCAGCGATTATGCGCATAATCGGCTAACTAGGCGTCAAACAGAATCCATCTAGAGGGGGTCTCAGTCAAATTCATGGGGAACGAGGCTATCCCATGCCTACACGTTATGATGGCTATATATTACCTTCAGTATCAGAGTCCATGTGCTTCTCTATACCAGTCGCTGGGGAACATTGCCCTTGCTCTGATGTCCTGAATGTGGGCTTCTCACATGCATCTGGTTGGCCACCGTGTGAGCAGAATAATGGACGAAAGACTGATCCAGCAAAGGGCTCCGCTTATGTTTTCAAAACAAGAGGCTCTTGTGGGATGTCTCACCCGTCTCCAAAATCTGGGGATCTTCTAGGGTGCTTCCAGATGGAGTGGTCCTAGTCCTAACTACCACAAGGCATTGGGCAGTGATTCCATTTTTCCTTCCTTAGTGAATGCACCTGCTGGGGGCCCATGTCCCAGCAGGGGCCCACTGACAAGACCCCCTCGAGTTGCTCCTCCTCTTTGCCATTGCAACTTGTTTATTTGCCTGCCTCTCACTCTGCTCCAGATCATAATGATCTGCCTACTTGCTCCCTATCTCTCTGTCTGGCAAGCCAGGACATGGTAGCGATGAGGAGGAGGAGGAGGAGGAGGAGGAGGAGGAGGAGGACGTGGTGACAATGGTGGTGAAAAAGTGGACTCACTGAGGAAGGAGGCCCATGGAAGGTGTCTTGCCCAAGGGATGTCAAAAACACGGAGCCAGCCCTGGCATATAATCGAAATGGTTTAGATTAGGGATGTGCACTGACCCCCCGGATCGGATCGGATAGCGGATCGGAATCGGACCTGGGGGGTCGGATCGGATCGGATCGGATCGGAGGCTGGTCGGATCGGATCGGACCAGATGTCCGATCCGGATCGGACGCCATTTTGAATGCTTTTTCCCATAGCCAAGTATTGTTTTACAAAAACGCCTATAACTTTTTCATTTTTAAAGATAGAAGGATGAAACTTGGGCACATTGTAGACTGGTTAGGGGTAGTTATCTGTGAGAAATTTCAGAAAGATTGGTGCATGCATTTTGTGGCAATTAATTTTTTAATAAATACCCAGGAATGCCTATAACTTTGTCATTTTTAAAGTTACACACATGAAACTTTGCCACATTGTAGGGGGTACCTTGGGACCTATGTGTGTGAAATTTCAGAAACGTAGGTGCTTGTCTTGTGTGGCAATTAATTTTTAGAAAAATGGGTAGTAGTGGGGTAAATACAGTTACGCCTCCCATTTTTTTATTTTTGAAGATACAAACAGGAAACTTGGGCACATTACAGGTACCACTTGCCTTGATATGTGTGTGAAATTTCAGAAACATTGGAGCTTTCCTTGTGTGGCAATTAATTTTTGAAACAATGAGGAAAGAAACACCTATAACTTTGTCATTTTTAAAGTTACACACATGAAACTTTGCCACATTGTAGGTGCTACCTTGGGACCCATGTGTGTGAAATTTCGGAAACGTAGGTGCTTGCCTTGTGTGGCAATTAATTTTTTAATAAATACCCAGGAATGCCTATAACTTTGTCATTTTTAAAGTTACACACATGAACCTTTGCCACATTGTAGGCGGTACCTTGGGACCTATGTGTGTGAAATTTCGGAAACGTAGGTGCTTGCCTTGTGTGGCAATTAATTTTAGAAAAATGGGTAGTGGTGGGGTAAATACAGTTACGCCTCCCACTTTTTTATTTTTGAAGATACAAACAGGAAACATGGGCACATTACAGGTACCACTTGGCTTGATATGTGTGTAAAATTTCAGACAGCTGGGTCCAGGCATGTGGTGGCAAGGTATTTTTGAAACAATGAGGAAAGAAACGCCTATAACTTTTTTATTTTAAAAGTTAGAAGTCTGAACATTGCTCACTTTGTAGATGGGTTAGGGGTAGATATGTGTCAGAAATTTCAGAATTATAGGTCCAGGCATTTGATGGCTATGGAATTTTTAAATTACATGTTTCAAAAAAATTTCTACAGAGGCCAGGTCTTCCCCTCCCGCTTCCCGCGAAGAAAAGGAAACACTCTCTCGTCTCGATCCCTTTGATCCTTGCTAGTAGTATCCATTACAGGGCTCGTGTTTCCTTTCCTACTTTCACTTATCAAGCAGAACGGCTGAGCCTAGCTGAGTTTTGCAGACATGCGTGCAAGGAAGGATCACTCTGGTCTCGATCCCTTTGATCCTTGGTAGTATCCATTACAGGGCTCGTGTCTGCTTGAGTACAAAGTGAAAAGTGAAAGTAGGAAAGGAAACACGAGCCCTGTAATGGATACTACTAGCAAGGATCAAAGGGATCGAGACGAGAGAGTGTTTCCTTTTCTTCGCGGGAAGCGGGAGGGGAAGACCTGGCCTCTGTAGAAATTTTTTTGAAACATGTAATTTAAAAATTCCATAGCCATCAAATGCCTGGACCTATAATTCTGAAATTTCTGACACATATCTACCCCTAACCCATCTACAAAGTGAGCAATGTTCAGACTTCTAACTTTTAAAATAAAAAAGTTATAGGCGTTTCTTTCCTCATTGTTTCAAAAATACCTTGCCACCACATGCCTGGACCCAGCTGTCTGAAATTTTACACACATATCAAGCCAAGTGGTACCTGTAATGTGCCCATGTTTCCTGTTTGTATCTTCAAAAATAAAAAAGTGGGAGGCGTAACTGTATTTACCCCACCACTACCCATTTTTCTAAAATTAATTGCCACACAAGGCAAGCACCTACGTTTCCGAAATTTCACACACATAGGTCCCAAGGTACCGCCTACAATGTGGCAAAGTTTCATGTGTGTAACTTTAAAAATGACAAAGTTATAGGCATTCCTGGGTATTTATTAAAAAATTAATTGCCACACAAGGCAAGCACCTACGTTTCCGAAATTTCACACACATGGGTCCCAAGGTAGCACCTACAATGTGGCAAAGTTTCATGTGTGTAACTTTAAAAATGACAAAGTTATAGGTGTTTCTTTCCTCATTGTTTCAAAAATTAATTGCCACACAAGGAAAGCTCCAATGTTTCTGAAATTTCACACACATATCAAGGCAAGTGGTACCTGTAATGTGCCCAAGTTTCCTGTTTGTATCTTCAAAAATAAAAAAATGGGAGGCGTAACTGTATTTACCCCACTACTACCCATTTTTCTAAAAATTAATTGCCACACAAGACAAGCACCTACGTTTCTGAAATTTCACACACATAGGTCCCAAGGTACCCCCTACAATGTGGCAAAGTTTCATGTGTGTAACTTTAAAAATGACAAAGTTATAGGCATTCCTGGGTATTTATTAAAAAATTAATTGCCACAAAATGCATGCACCAATCTTTCTGAAATTTCTCACAGATAACTACCCCTAACCAGTCTACAATGTGCCCAAGTTTCATCCTTCTATCTTTAAAAATGAAAAAGTTATAGGCGTTTTTGTAAAACAATACTTGGCTATGGGAAAAAGCATTCAAAATGGCGTCCGATCCGGATCGGACCTCATCGGATCGGATCGGATCGGATCGGAGGTTGTCCGGATCGGATCGGATCGGATCGGATTTTCCCGATTTTGGGTCGGATCGGATTCGGATCGTGGATCGGATCCGATCCGATGCACACCCCTAGTTTAGATGCCGCAAAGGTGCATGCTTTTGGGTGAGGGCCACAGGAGTAGGAGGTGTCAACATGCAGGTCCTAACACCAAGATTTTATAATGTCCAGAATGGTTTCTCTGCATAGGTGTGTAACCAGCTCTGTTGGTGCCTCTGTTTTCACAGCATGGCATTGAGAGCCTGCTCAACTGCAGGTAGAAATGATCTACACAGCAGCGAACCCTAGGAGGATTCCTAGCTCTACCAACCCAAATGGCTGTGCGCCTTTTTCATCTTTCTCTCTGTAACGGATTCGTTTGTGGAACAAACAGAGATGAAACAAGCGATGGGGAAACATGGAAGGGTTACGAATGGAAGACTATGATAGATGGATGACCGCACTCTCCTTGTAATGCCCCTTGAAGGAGGAAGGCCGATGGCACAATAAAAGCCACAGTGGGAAACACTCCTGGTGCCAGATCACAGAAATAGAACAGGTTGAACAGAGTCAATTAATGGTCTGTTATCATGTATAAGCCCTCCCTCTCTGCCAATGTAACCTCAGGGGCATCTGACTCTGTCCTTCGTGGCACACCTGGCTTTTTTCAGATATTTCCTAGCCCAAGAGAGCAGCACCTGGAGCCTGATGCAAGAATACGTTCTTCTCCCTGCCAACAGGCAAACCTCGCTGGGTGACAGAAGCTAAGAAAAGCAGCTAGTGCCCACCACCCAGGCTGGCCGAACAGAGAGGTTGAGATCATGTTCCAAGTAGGGGGCCCTTTATGAAATGCCAAAAAAGGAGAAATGCATTATCAGAACAGGGGGCCACTAATTTGCAAAAAAAAAAAAAAAAAAGTTGCCTATGCTGAATTATATGTATAGATGCAAGTGTAGAAATAGAGAGAAGGCAGTTAGAATGCAAGTGGAGAAAGACCCGTGCCAATTCTGACCGAACACAGCTTAGGGCTCATTGTCGAGCCTACTCTGTGGGCATGAGGATGGCAAAAAGGCCGTTCTTTTCCACCACCATTGCATCTTCTCAGTGTCGTCCAGTGGAGCTTTTCTGAGTGGTTTTGCAATATAGGACAGGGAGAGACATAGGAATGTAGCACATGCTGGAAAACTTGGTAGCATTCTGTGACGGCTTTGCATGACATTTTGAAGATAAAGTTGCTTGTATTTTTCACAATTTGCAGTTCCATTAGCAGAGGTATCCAGAGCACCATCTCGTTCGGTTCAATATTGAATGAGTTTCAGAGGCGCTTGGCCAAGTCTTGACCATCATGGCTTATTACATCTAATAGAGAGGGGATGTCCGGCAGGGTTCAGAAGGTTGCCAACTGCTCCTTGAGGAAAGGAGTGGTGCTGGCCACTTTAAAGGAGGCAGTTGTCAGGCCACTCTTAAAAAAGCCTATTCTGGACCCAGAAGATGTTAACAACTATAGATTGTTGAGAATTGTAAGGGAAAAGATATCTCTCTCACAGCAGATTCTCAGCTCGCAAACGCCAGCTCAGCTCTTGCTCTCTCCAGAAAGCAACCTTGAAGGAAATGACTCACACACACGTTGAATGTCTTTTCAAACGCTTTTAGTAAAAAATTGCACAGCAACTCCATTACACATCCTTCCACATCAACCAACAAATGACAAATAGATACTAACATATTTATACATTTTACATAGCCTGTTGCATATCAGTCTAAAAAAACAATCCAGGAGACAATTAGGATTATCATCTTCACACTCTCCTCTCTTTGGGCTCCCTCTGCTCATCTGCCACAGCTGCAGATAAATGGTGTTACCTCTGCCTTCCAGGCTCTTCTGCAGATTTAATTTTTCAGACCTTAACATAGGTCAATTGCTACTAATGCCTTCCTGGGCGAGGTGCCCAGCTATCCATGCTATCTCATCTGGATTGCTGCAATGCATTATACGTGGAGCTGTCTTTGAAAACTGTTCGGAAACTTCAACTGACCCTGAATATGGCAATGAGATTGTTAATGGGGACTAGCTAATGCAATCATATTATCCCAGTACATTTCCATCTGCACTGGCTGCCAGACCATTTCTGGTCCCAATTCATAGAGTTGGTATTAACATTCAAAACCCTAAATGGGCCAGGGCCAGATTACCTGAAGGATCATCTTCTCCCATATACACCTGTTTGGACCATATCAGCTTCAGAGGTTCTTCTTGGGGAGCCCCCACCAAGGGACAGGAGCTGGGTGGCTACCAAAAAGAAGACCTTTTCTTCTGTAGCACCTTGGTTATGGACTAAGCTTCCCTAAGAAATTCACCTGGTGCCTACACTGTGCTCTTTTCGGTACCACCTGTACACCTTCTTTATTTTCCCAGACATTTTAGTATTTCAGTTTCTGTTTTAAATCTAGTATTGTATTTTAAATCTTTGTATGGCAGGTTCTATTTGGTTATTATTTTTATTTTCATACTTAAGTATATATATATATATATATATATATTAGAACATAAGAAGAGCCATGCAGGATCTGACCGAGGGTCAATCTGTTCCAGCATTCTGTTCATACTGTGGCCAACCAGCTGCCCATGGGGAACCCACAAGCAGAGCATGCGTAAAACAGCAACCTCCTGTCCATGTTCCCCAGCAACTGGTGTACAGAGACATAGTGATTCTGATACTGGAGGTAGCATATGGCCATCAGGACTAGCAGCCATTGATAGCTTTCTCCTCCAGGAATTTATAGAACCTCCTTTTAAAGCCATCCAAATTGGGGACCATCACTATCCACATCCTCCACACCATGCATGATTTTATACACCTCTTTCATGTTTCCCCTTACCTTCCTTTTTTTCCCAAGCTAAACAGTCCAGCTGTTGTAACCTTCCCTCATAGGGGAGATGCTCCAGCCCCTTGAACATTTTAGTTGTACTTTCCTGCACTTTAATATTGTACTTGATCATCTTGTAAACTGCCCAGCATACTTGGGCTATTAGGTGGCATAGAAATGTAATAAATAAATAGATAAATTATTGGACCCCATAGTATGGTTCCAATAGATAAGGTGGTCAGTAAAATATGGATTCTGTAAGGTTAAATGCAAATCAGGGGGGTGAGTTGTTATATCTTACAAAATCAAATGGGTTTCACCAAACTTTCTGAAAATTGCACATGCCAGAAAGAAATGCGTATTTTCTATAACCTGAAAATTTCAGGAAGATTGGTTAAAGATTGAGGGAGAAAGGGCAGTTAATAGAAAAAATAAAAAAAAAATAAATCTCTGTCACGCAAAATTGTTTCTGAAAACATGTTGGCAACCATTTGTGCCCATGTCTTTTAAAGACACGATTTCCTCCATGTTTTAATGGTTGTTTTCTTATACCCTTTGCACTATAGTTGATGGAATGGAATTTCTTTTTTTTTTTTTAATCAATTTACTTATTTTAAAATATTTTTATTTGCTAAGAAAAGCCTATGGAAATTCATAACATGGCACTCAGAATGTTGAGTGTTGTGTGTGTGGAATAACCTCCATGTGGATGAAAAGCAATAGCAGTGAACTTCTGGAACCTCTATATTGTGTGTGTGGATGCAGACAAGCAATCCTCTCAGCGTGACCAGATCCTACCAGTTCCGTTTACTGGTCTGCACTCCTGTCTATTTCCCTTCTTCCTCAGCACCCCCTTTCTCCTTAATTGTTTGTGTTACTAAGGTGCCCTTTTGGGTTCAAGTGCTGGGAGCAGAGGGCTTAGAAGGAAGTTATGAAATTCAATGGGAGTGAAACTTTCGTTCATAAGCAGGCCTGTCTTTCTTTGAGGGCAAAATGTTTTGCTGCCTGAAGTCTGAGAAGCAGGCTCATCCTGCTTCTTGCCTCCCTTTTGGGAGAAGAAGAGTCCTCTTTTCTCTTTTTGAACATGTTATCCTTTGGCTTTGACACTAGTTTGAGCTATCTTTCCCCAACCCAGTTTCTGAGCAGCTGGGTGTTGTCCCCCCCCCCCCCCCCCTTTGATTCTGGTCACTGGTGAAGCTGGAGCTTCACAGCACTTTTCATTTTAAAATATTTTCTTCACTCTCTACCTGGATTAATTTTCCCTGCCAGGATTTTGCTGAGTTCTACACCCTGGATTCTAGCGGAGATCTCTGTCAACCTTCCTCTAGATCCATGAAATCCTGGTCTTCAGATGTCTCCTTGGGGTAGGTAGCTATGCCTCTATTCTGTGGGGTACTTGTAAGAGCCCAATGCTTTCCTATGGCCATTCTGAAGAATACCAGATGTAGCCGTGCGCAGGGAAGGGTCCAATCCGAAGGATCATACCTCCGGCAAACATTGACGGGATGCTTAGGGTTATATTTTGAACCTACCTGAGCAGTTTGGGTCTCCTGCTTTTTTTTGTGGGGTTTTCGCAATAGCCCAATACTTTCTTATGGCCATTTGGAAGAACACCTGATGTTGCTGTACGCAAAGAGGGGGGCAATCCGAAGGATCATAGCTCAGGTAGGCACTGATAGGATGCTTAGGTGCTAATGTGAACCTCTTTGAGAAGTTTGGGGGTTCCCGCTCTTCTATGGGGAATGCTTGTCACTGCCTAATCCTTTGCTAGAGCCATTCTAAGTTTTACATGATATTGTAGCCATGCACAAGCATGGGGCCTGTCTAACAGAGCATGCATCAAGGAGAGACTCTTTGGATGCTTGGGGTGCTAATTTGAACCCCACAATCATTTTTACTTCTCTCATTGTTTCTTGAGGGTCTTGTAGTAACATTTCCCTGTATTCCTATGACCATTCCGAAATACAGGCCTATCATAAGGACTGGGTGCTGGGGGGGGGGGGGGGACAGATGGAAATATGGAAATAACCTTTGGCAGTTTTTGGCAAACCCTCCTCCACGTATGTGGGTGCTTTAAAACCGGTGCTAAGGAAGCATTGTATAAAACTGTCTTTACCCTCTGTTTATTGCATTCTGTTTTCCTTTTGTATTTGGAGATGATCCCTAGAAACCACTATGTTGGGGAGTCATAGGAGTTGTTTCCCAAAATCACTCTGTTAGTTTGTATTTTGATTCTGTGTTGTTTTGTATGAAAAATAAATGTTCATCCCATTTGAGTATTTTGATTTGTAAATGATCCCTAAGATTCTCCAATGCTTTCCTATGGCCATTCGGAATGAACCAATGCTTTTCAATGGCCATTCGGTGTCTCCAATGCTTTCCTATGGCCATTCGGAATGACCCAATGCATTTCAATGGCCATTCGGTGTCCTTCCTTTTAGTATGTCCCCCTTTTAAGCCCCCATCCCACTGATCCCTTCCTTTTTTCTAAATGTTTGATCCATATTGCTATAGAGATGGAAGCTTGAAACACTTCATTTAACTACTTTGGACTGGTGGAAGTTTAAGTACAACTATGAAAGTTTTTGAAGTGCTACTGGGCCTACTTGGGCCTACTAGCATTGTTTTGGGCCTACTCGTATTGTTTTTCTAATGGACTTTAGCAACAGTTAAACTGTTGTGTATTTTGCATAGTATAGACATGTATTTTCTTACTAATATTGCACATGTCACATTTTACTCTGTATCTGATGTTCTTTTGCATTTACTTTTCTTTATAAACCATTCACAGCTTAAAACTTCTTGTGTGGCATGTTTTAAATTGTTTCCTGGTTGTGTTTTAAACTATATTTTCAACAGTGTCCTGCTTTGACTATAGCAGGCTCTAGATGCAGTGGAATTTTGGGCTATCACAGAGGTTGTTCCCAAGACACTATTGCCTCTATCTTTTCTGGATCCATCTCGATACTCCTAGGTGATATTTGGTGCCCTAGGAAATCCATGGATTCAACTGATAACTTTTCCAGCTTTGCCTACAGGTAATTTTCTCACAGACGTTATAGTATAGCCTGAACATGTGTGCCATGGATCTGGCAAATAGAGGAGTAAATCAGATTACAAAACAGTCTAGGTAGTACTGGAAGACAGTGCTAGAGCACTGCTGGAGCATTGCACAAGCCAAATGGCATCACTGTATATTCATAATGCCCATATTGGGTCTGGAATGCTGTTTTTCATTCACCCCTAGTTTGGATCTGTACTAGATTGTAAGTGCCACACAGGTCTAGTTGGGTATAGATTATTGCACTGCGGAGCCATTCTAGAAGTTCAGGGATTAAGGGCAATGGTAAATTTGTTCAGGACCTTATAATCATTACATAGCCACAATTCCCCACATTTCTTCTTGACAAACAGTACCGGAGCTGCTGCAGGGGAGGTTGAAGGCCGAATGAATCTCCTCTTCAGGTTCTTTTTACGGAAGCCTCATAGGGCAGCCAGCTCAGGCTCAGATAACAAATAAATGTGCCCCACAGGGATCCAAGCTCCTGGCAGCAACTCAATCACACAGTCATAGGGTCAATGTGGAGGCAGTTGATCTGTTTCCTCCTTATCAAACACATGGTACTTGGTGCAGAGACCATCTACTGTGGGTGGCAGCTTGGGATCCATCAGGGAGTTCATCCTTTCTGGACAGCAATGTGCATGGCAGTAATCCAAAGAAAAGACAACTTTTCTGTGCGACCAGGTGATCTGGGGACCATGGAGAGTTAACCAGGACAACTTCAGGATCAGCGGGAAATAAGAGATGGTGGTCAGGTAGAAACATACTTATTCCTGATCTCCCTGGATCTTCAGGCTGAGAGGTGCTGTTTCTTGGGTAACCGGCCCACCAGCCAGAGGTTAACAATCTATGGTCTCCACAGTAACCAGGCTGCTGATGGAGTGCATGGGAATTTTATGAGTTGTGGTGAGCCCAATGTCCATAAAATTGCTGGAGGCTCCAGACTCCAGTATTACTCAGATATATATGGTGGGTTGATCAGGATGGCCAAGGATTGCAGCAATTGACAAGAGCTGAGCAGGACACTGTTCGGGAGGACAGGTTTAGTAGGGTTCTCCCAACCCAAACCTAGGACTTCATTGTTTGTTCTTGGCACAGCAGGGCATGGGTGTTTTTCAGGGCAGGAACTGGTGTAATGTCCAGCTTTTCCACAGTAGAAACACAGGCCTGATCATCACTGCTGGTCTTTCTCTTCCAATATCAGGGAGGGCCAGGTCCTACCCACTGGCCTGGATTCTTCATCGGTAGAACCTGGGCCAGCAAGCAACTCAGCCCCCCTGGATTGGCGTGAGATAGCCAGGATTCCCCAAGTTGTCAATGACTGAGATGCAAATGCTGACTTTCCAAGCATCCATCTATACGTAGACACAGCTGTATCAAGCTTTGCAGGGTGGTATGTCTCTTCACCCAGGCTAGGTCATCTAATATTTCATCTGCCAGCCCTTCCTGACATTGATCTAGCAGGGCAACCTCATTCCACACCAATCCTGAGTCAGTTTGTTGTCTGGCTGCTAAATGTGAATGGGCAACTACAAGGCCTCTGCTCTTATAAGGTGCCACACCTTTTATCAATCCTTTTTGAAAACACACACACCATATATATAATCTCCATATCCCATGGCATCTTGCTTTACTCCTGAGTTTTAAATGTTTGTTATGTTTTAATCTTCTCAATGTTAATGTATTTTGTATGTATGATTCTAATTCCTCTGATGTGTTTCTAATTCCCCTGATGTATAATTTTAATTCATTTTTAATCCTTCTTTAGTAAAACAAAGAATTGCTTTGGGACTTTATTTTGTAGTTTCTTACTCCCTAGGATTTTGGGTATCAATTTTCTGATGCACCCAGAATTCAATGACAAAGGTCCATCATGTGTATCCTTGCTTGAAATGTATGTAATATGCATGCATCAATGAACATTAAAGCAGACTTCTTAACAGATTGGTGAAGAATGCGGGCAGGTATCACTCAAAAGAAACAACTGAGACATAAAATTTGGGTACCTATGGAAAACCAGTACCCTAGGATATTCCCCTATGTTCTTCACATGCTATGTGTTTGCATATGCTGTGTTATTTAGTGTTACTCTTTGACAAATGTTTTGTTGCTCTATGTGTTTTGTGTATTGAAAATAGTAATGGTTGGGAACTGTTGAAATATTTGAGAACTCTTCAAACAGTGATGTTCAGACTGTGTTCCAAGGGCCCATCAGATTCCTTGGAAATACATTAGATGGCTATGTGCTACCTCCAGTAGCAGAGGCAGTAAACCTATGTACACCAGTTGCTGGGGAACATAGGCAGGAGGGTGCTGTTGGGTGCAGCTGGTTTGTCAGTGTGTGAACAGAATGCTGGACTAGATGGACCCTTGGTCTGGTCCAGCAAGGCTCGTCCTATGTTCTTAGGTTCTCAGTTAGAAGGTCGGTCATGCAAGGCTGTAGCTTCAGTGGGGCCTGGTCACTTGTGGATACTCTAGGGCCTTTCCCTGAACAGGGCCAGTGCCAAGGGTAGGCATGGTTGGGCACCTGCCAAGGGAACACTTGTGACATTTTCAAGGGACGCTTCCAGAATTCTCTTTTTTCTTTTCCCCGCCCTTTGCAAGATTCTGACTTTTCTTGCCCCTTCTTCCTCCTCTTCATCTTCCCTCCTTCCTGCTTGGGCTTTCCTTCCCCCACTGATTCCCTTTCATATTCCCACTCTTGGCATTTCTTCCCCCCACTACCTCCCTTCTCACCCCATTGTTCCACCTTCATCTCCAATTGTCACTTCTGCCTCCTGACATGCTTGCCTCAGCAGAGAGGGACCATGATGTCAGAACACTGGGAATAGCTCCTGCAATCTGCCAACTGCTTGCTTCCTAGCTGCTAAGCATGGTGGGAGGCATAAGTAATGGGTGAGTCGCGGGGACAAGGGGGGGTCCTGGTGGGTGCGGTTGGGGGAGCTAGCAGGTGCCAGAGTACCTATGGCTGCAAGTTGCTGATCATTGCCCTACACCTGAGCAGGGGCCCACTGACAATAGCCCCCTGGACATGCACCTCCTCTTCACCACTACTATCTGCTTGCTCACCTGATTTTAACTCTGGCCAGATAACAGTAGTGCGGAGAAGGAGGACAAGGAGATGTCACGGCCTACTTGCTCCCTGCCTCTCTCCCTGCCAAGCAAGCAAGTGGAAACATTGTCCACTTCTTTATCTTTATTCTGGACTTAGACTGAGCAGCCCTTCAAATAGAGAGGTTCAAAGTAGAGGACAGTCCTCTGTAAAAGTGGATGCACAGACATTCTAGTTGAGAGATGTGGAATGTGAAACATCCTTCACAATGGCACTCCCAAAAAACAAAACCGATACTTAAGGCCATGAGATGTCTGAGGGAAATGTAGGAAAAAACAGGATCACCCTCGGTCAGGCCTGGAATTGACTTGTGTGGCAAGACCGAAGCAAGAACAGGACAGCTCATGAAGGAGAAACAGATTTTATTGATTCCCTCGGCCCCTTGGCTCAGGTGGCTCAGTTATTGGCCATGATTTCATCAGCCCACCCACGGAGCTCACTCACGCGAGCATAGACGGCTGGGGTGGTGACTGAGCAGAGACCACTGCCCCAAGACACGATGCCCACCAGCTGCCAAACGCCATTCTTCTGGCACACAAGGGGTCCTCCGGAGTCACCCTGCAAACACAAGAATCACAGCTTAGACCTTGTTGTGGTCTTTTTTTTAGTATTTTAGGGCGCAATCCTATGTGTGTTTAGTCAGAAGGAAGTCCTGCTGGCTGGGGAATGCTGGGAGTTGTAGGACTTTTTTCTATCTAAACATGCATAGGATTGCACCCTAAATGCATTAGCTTTGCACTCTGGGTTGAATCTAGGATCTGCCTTACGCTCCTTAACATGGCCATCCCTCCAGAAACATAAGGGCTACTGTATGTTTAATTAACAGTTTCCAGGTCCTTTTTCATTTTCCAGACACTGCCATTTTCCTCCTTAGCCACTACCCCTTTAGAACCAGAACCAAATCTGCACCAAACAAGATATAACACTTTGAAAGCAGTTTGAAAACGGTATGTGGAATGTGTCATGGGCCTGAACAGTTGTCAATACTGTTATAAACTGTTATAAAGTAATAGGGTAGCTCCTGCCCAAGACAATCTTCCTGGGACATTTTTTCTACATTTAGGAAATATCAGAGCAGTTTCATATATCCCTCTCCTTGCTTCTCATACACATGCTTAAGCTATGCCTTGAATCAGTCAGCAAAGAGCATATTAAGCAGTCAACCTTCTGTACCTAGCATTTACTATTTCAGGCTGTTGGGGGGCAGGGGAGGAGAATGGGGTGTTGCATGATGATCTTCCCCAAAGGTTGCTTCCACACACAAGCCCCTTTCTCTGGAATTGTCCTCCCTTCTTTAGTCTCTTTTTATAGAGGATCCAGACTTCATAATTACCAGTTCATTGCATTTCAATATTTTCGTGGTCATTTCAGACCTGGTATTAGCTATTTTGGTTTTTGCAATAAATCACAATTGCTGCACCAGCTTGTCCAGTGCAGGTGGGTAAAGTAGCACTGAACCTTTAATGGGCTACTGTAACTTGAACTAATAGCTTCAACAGTGATTGCCACGTTAGCCTGTTTCAGCAAAAAAAAATAGTTTTGTGCTGAGATTTTCAGGGGCTACTGTAAGTTTAATTAACAGTTTCCAGCAAATAGTCATGTTAGATATTTTATATTTGTTTGTGTAGTTCCCCCCCCCCCCATGGGAAAAGATTTCACCATATGATTTCCCCTACCTGCAGTGCGAAACAGACAAGTCCCTAGAGTCTATTTTCAGGCAGTGTTAAGAGACCCTACTTTTGATGTTCATTCTTAGCAGCCAGAGTGAGGCCCCAGGCTGATCCCTGTGCACCGATGGTGTGTATTAGGTACTTCCATGATCGCCCTCCCTCCCTCTACACCCCTATGGTGTAGAAAGGGCCTCTATCATAACAATGTTCAGAGAGATTTGAAGATGGCAGTGACTTAAAAGAGGACTTGCTGCTTGTGATGTGTACAATTATTCTACTTCTGGTTATGAAATGGGTTTTGTAGAGTTCTGAGCAATTTCAAAAACCTGTCAAACCAGTCTGAAATGGAGACAACAGTCAGAAAAATGAAAAGTGTGTGTTTGTGTGCACCATAGGAAGCAAAACCTCTTCTCAAACCCGGCTTTCAACTTTGATAACTATTGTTTGCCTCCAGCATTAATTTGAGAGAGTGTGATGTGTTTGAAAGCAAATAAAACACTGATTATAGATTTTAATACATGTTGTTGTATACTGGCTTGGTGACATTGACGGATACATTCCAGATATCTCCAGGTAGGGCAAGGTAAGACCCATGGGTGAGAACCTAGAGGTCCACTGCCAGTCAGTGTAGACAGTACTGAGCTAAATGAACCTATGGACTGACTTGAGATGTGAGTGTACCACCAACCACCATCCAGCTCCCTGCCAACCACCTATTTTCTCCTTCAAGGAAGTAGCGATAATGGAGAGGGGCCGTCTAGGGCTCTGTGGGAGAAGGCTTGGGGCACTCACCATGCATGAAGAGGAGCCGGCTGCACCTGCGCAGATCATCACGTCAGTGATCTTGTTGCCCCAGTATTGCTTGCACTGTTCATTGGACAGGAGGGGCAGGGTTGTTTGTTGCAGCTGGCTGGGGCTATTGGCAGCTGCAGGAGACAGGATCAAATCAGTAACTGGCTTCCCCATTGTTAAACTAGATGCACCCACAGCGGAAAGAGAATCTTGCTTGGAAGAAAATAGTCAACCCACAATCGCCCCAAAATTCTCTACAACCTGCCCCAAGCTGGTGCCCTCTCAGTTCAACACACAGGAAGGGCATCCAGTTGGGGAGGGCATCCGGTTGGTAGGGCATCCAGTTGGGGAGGGCATCCGGTTGCAGCACTGTACGCTTGCAACTGAAAGGCAATGATGCTACTTCTCGTGCTTCCGTCAAATCCCTCCATAAAACCCACCTTTACTGAGAAGCTTTTGGCACAATGCCAGAGTTCCCATGCTCACCTGTAATTAAGCCTAAGCTCATGCAACTTCACCTCCACCTTCATTTCCCTTCCCTTCTTCTGTCATGTCCTCTTGTGTTGAATTTTAGATTACAAGTAAACCTCCACGCACATTGATAGTGTAACATCAACAACAACGTGCAATTAACTCCTCTCTCCTAGGCCTCATCTACACCAAGCAGTATATTGCAATGTGAAAGTGGTATGAAAGCGGTATATAAAAGGCACAGGCCACACCAAGCACTATGAAAGCAGTATGAAAGTGGTATATGGTATGTGTCAATGGGCCCCAACAGTTGTCAGTGCACTTCAATATCGCTATAAAGCAGCAGTGTGGCTCCTGCCTTTTATATACCACTTTCATACCACTTTCATAATGCCATATTCTGCTTGGTGTAGATGAGGCCCTAGTTGCAAGCAACTGTGACCACTTGTATAGCAGGGACCAGCATGCTTTGCTGGGTTAGTGGCAACGCCTATGATACGGTCTACCTCCCACCAATTCTAATTTTCAAGGGTGATGGAACAAACTTGAAAGCAGGATCCATGGGTGACTGAATTGTTCTGCTTTCTTTTCTGAAGATGCATTCAGGTACCTTGAGAACTGTCCTGGAGGAAAATGGGTACCTATATTCTCCAGGACAATCCCATCCCTCATGTTGTGTTCCAGAAACTAGTTGTGCCATCTGTGCTCCCTACTCTGTGGAGTAGTGTGAGCAGAAGTTCACAACATATGTTAACCACTTAGGAACAGTTACACCAACTGAAGTAAATCGTTCTCCTGATCCATAGATGGCCATTGTGGTTGGTTGGCCACTGTGTGAGCAGAGTGCTGTGCTAGATGAACCCTTAGTCTGATCCATCATAGCTCTTCTTATATTCTTAATTCTGAGATATGAGTTGCCTGGAGAAGCCCTTGGTCTCAAGACAGGCTGTGTTCCTGCAGTCCAGGAATGTTGAATCTCTTGCAGCTTGAAGGCCCAATTCCATTTTGGAGAAGCCTTTGAGTGCCGCATCGCAGTGGTGGATGGGGTCAAAGGGGCAAAACCACCAGCATACTAGCTCAAGACACTTTGGGGGAGTCTACGCCAGCTGTTTATTCCAGGGTTCCGTTGCAGTCGTCACTTACGGGCCACATGATGTTCACCTGCTCCTGCAGTGATCTCGGGTCCAACTCTCAGTTATTCAGGAATATTGCTGACTGCTTTTGTCACTACTTTTCCAGCTCTCTCGCTACAATCCCAAAGTCTGCGGCTGGTGTGCCCCCCCCCCTTCGCGAAGCTGTTGCTGTTTGGCGCAAGTTCCCGGCTCAGCAAACAGCCAACCCGCTGCCAGGGGCAGGTCCAGTGGTTTCAGAGGTGTGTGGGAGCGGACCCAGACACCATTTTCGCCACATGTTTTCGACGCGTATCAGTGTGTTTTGGTTCAAGAGTGTGCAGGTTTTTTTAAAATACAAACATATCTGTTCACAGCATCGCAAATTCAATGGACTTCCTATCCATCCCATGTGCTGCTGTGCATTTGCGTTTGTGCGCAATCCTCACCAGTCATGAATAAAAACCAGCCCCATAGCCACATCATCTGCATGACCCTGCCCTCTTCTGCCAACCCACATGAGGAAGCGCCTTCACAGGGCACACGTCCTCCCGCAACGGCGCTCCTGGAATTGCAGAAGACGTCCCTTGCGTGTACCCCGGGAGTGCCAATCCCGGAAGTGGGAAAACAACTCGCAACCGTACCTCCTCCGTTGCGAAAGGGCTGCAGGTCTAGAAAGGGCCTTACTGCCAGTCACTAAGCCTTAAGGGAGGTATTGCAATCTTTGAGAATGGAGGGAAGACTTCACAGAAGCTGGGAAGGAGGTGGAGCTAGGGAAAGGGTGGTGGCCATCCAGAGAAGCCTACGAGGCTGGACTAGGGCCAAGGTGGGCCAGACATTGGCTTCAAGGCTGAAGCTCTCCACCCCACTTATAGTCCAAGGATGGCCATCTTCTTTTCTTTGCAGGGCTCCTTTGCTCCAGATGATGGTTTGGATGGCAGAAAGAAGCGTATTTTCCTGCACAGCAAAGCTCCTCTATGGATGGGCACGTCCTACGATCAATCTGGCGCCTATGGAGAGGCCATTTCTTCCACCCGGGACTGCGACTGTCCACCTTCTCAGTGGATATTTCTAAGATGCACTAGGAAGGCTGGAAATGTATAAAAGCCAGGATGTGCTTCTGCCGTCTTCTGCAACCTGAACCTCCCTTTCAGCCCAAAATGCCGCCCCCACCCCTGCTATTGTCTTGTGATCTGCGAGAGCCCTGCCAGACCCACCGTTGTAGCGAGTCCTGCCCCAGCCACTGGTGACACAGAGGTCTCCACTCTTGAACAGATCCACGACGTCAGTCATGCACACGGGGGACACGGTGGGAGTCAGCTCAGCAGGGGTGGCCAGCTTGATAAGGGCAATGTCATTGTTGGTGGTTTGGGGGTCCCACTTTGGGTGGGTGAAAACCTGGTGGGAGAGAGAGGGGGGGAGGGGGAGAGACTGTAAGTGCTGCAAAGAGGGTACAGCCAGTGATGTGGAGGAGGGGAGCATCACGTCTCTTCGAAATGTTCCCACTTCCTCCCCTTTTGGTGTTCTTCAAAGACGAGGAAAAGGAACATAGATAGGCAATATCAGGAGCCCGGCCTGCCCTCCTTCCTTATGGTTCCTTGTCTTCATCACAACAGTTAAAGATGCAGGATCCCTGCCTAGTGTTCCAAGATACAGAAGAGGGCAGGGCTCCTACAGCTGTAACTGTTGTGATGAAGAAGGAATTTCACCAGGTGCTGCAGGCATGCCTACAGATAACACCTGCTGAAATTCCCTTTTCTATACAACTGTTAAAGATACAGGAGCCCGGTCCTCCTTTCCATAGAGTCACCCTAATAAAGCGAGAACGTTCATTCAAGTGTAACACATGAGACATGATCCTCGGCATGCCCGTTTCCTTCCACACAGAATTTAAGAGCAATGATCTGATATCATGTATTGCAATTCTGCTTTCAAAAAAGGCGGCCTGAGGCCTGATCTTTCAGTTCCCCCCACCTCTGCATTCCACCCAGCAGCTTCCAAATGATCTGCGAGTCAGACTGCACGTTCCTTTAAAGATGTAGCCAAGGTTTTTCTTTTTACTCAAACGTAAGCTCAAGGGACCTCATATGATCAAAAACCTGGAGTGGTAGGTAAAGGGGCATTAACCTCTTGCTCTATGCTTGCAGTTTACATTAGAAGTGAATGCCTTTGGAGCAATGTAAATCAGAGGCATAGGGGTACTGATGCAGATGTGGGCTGATGGGGTAGGGAGGTTCAATTTCCTCTAAGCCCCTCTCTCTGCTAGGGTCCCAATCTGTGTAGTAACATATAGCCTGACCTTGTGAGGTCATATTCCATAATAAAAGGGATAGGCATTGCATAGAGAAGATATCTGCAATAGAAGTCCTCTGAAAACACAGAAGTATGGCAGCATTCTAGCTTCAGAGTGAAACAGAGCATGCCCCACATAACTTTGCCAGCACTTGCTGCCATAAGCTTTCATGGGGCAGAAAAAAACATTATAATATTTGAAGCTCTGCCCAAATCCAATGAATGGCAGAGTAATGTACATAATTGCTTTCCACCAAACTTTGAAAGAATATAATGACATGCCTAGCTGCAGTTTGGAGTTAAAAGGACAAATGTGTCCGTTTTCAGCATTTTTAACTGGCTGTATCTGTGGCAATTTGTATCAGATCACTTTGAAATTTTGCACAATTGTAGAACTCATCAAGTAGATCATGGATGCCAAGTTCTGCATTATTGGCTTAGCACAGTCATTTTTATAAGTCATAGAATTTTGAAGCTTATAATGACAGAACATTTTTTTTTGCAACTCACCTTACCTAAAGTGCAATTTTTAATACAAATACAAACACAAATACAAACACAGAGAGACTGACACAGCTGCCTTCACTTTTTGCTCTCCTGAGGTGTGTGGCTATAGGCCTGTCATGATGAGCGCCTGCATGTCAACATTTACCATGACACCACTGCTAGCAAGCCCCTAACTCTCTAGCTGCTTCACCAACCTCCCCAACGGCCAACTTCTGGATTTTCTCCACATCGGAGCTGCGGTCATGTTCACCAAGCACAACAAACTCGGAAATCCTGGGAAAAGCAAGCAAAAGCTATGAGGAAAAGGAAGCGAGTGCCTCAAAGGGTTTGGCATCACCCCACCAGAGTTAGTGAGCGATCCCTGCATCACACAGAAAGGTGTTCCAGGGTTGGGAGCGAAGGACATTATCTGTTCAGTTTGCTGACAAAGGAGCCAATGCTTTGCAAGGTGGGCTTGCCAGACTTTAGGTGTGGGCTGTTTAGGAGCTTGGACTTATCTAGATTTATCAACCAAGGCAACTTAATGAGCCTTGAAGGCTCATTATAAATTTTACCTACACACGAGCGGAGCGCAAAACGGGCGTACAGGCGCGTTATCTCCCCGATAATGCGCATTTTCGAACGCGCGTTAAATAGCGACTTTTATTTTGCTCCGGCCGTTAAAGCGCATTTTCGCTGTGTGAACAAGCGATTATGCGCATTAACTACCTGTAAAGTGCTTTTTGGGCATCTTTTAATGCGCTTCGCCGCTTCTCGCCGCCTCCCGTGCAGAGGGATTAGGCGTAAATGCGCCTCCGCGAAAATGCGCATAATCCCCGAACCGGGCGCAAAAGCGCATCCTTGTGGAGGGGGCCTGAGGTACTGCAAGGAGCTCTGTTTTGTTCCTACCCTATAGAGGCCAATCTACATGGGTGATTTAGTGCAGAGTGAGAATACATTGTGATTGTTCATGACAAATGACACTGTGGCTACTCT
Source organism: Anniella stebbinsi (assembly GCA_029215795.1). NCBI lineage: Eukaryota > Metazoa > Chordata > Lepidosauria > Squamata > Anniellidae > Anniella > Anniella stebbinsi. The sequence continues at coordinate 31,015,186 of JARDYH010000007.1, forward strand.
GCAGCAACCGTGCAGCTTCCCTCCCAAATAAGCACATTTTCATAAAGTTGTTTTACAGTGGTTTCCTTCCCCCTTTAATGCAGCTCCTGTGCAGCTCCACTGCAGCATGCCCCATCCTCCAAATTAAATCCTGCTCACTGGGCATGCGAAGGGGTATGTCTGTGACCTGGCTGTGATCTGGTCAAGGAGTGTTTTCCTGTTGCATTATTGCCATGCGTGGCCCATCCCTTTTTTCTGCCAGTCCCAATAGTACTCCTTGGACCCAGGCTTCCTTTCTCACTTTACTTAGCACTGTTCTGCAGTAGCGCTGTTCCATGCTTTACTTCTGCACTATTTCTCAGTTGCGCAATTGCACAGTTGTGCACTTTCAATAAAGGGCACTTTCAGCTTTCCTACTCCAGTTTCTATATTTACTGTCCACTATTTTGCTGTTGTATGTTTGGTTGTAGGAGCTGGGTTGGAACTTTCATGATTCACTTTCTTTACTTCCTTGCTACTTCACAGTTGTGTACTTTTGTCTTAGGGGCTTTAGGAACTTTTCCTGCCACACCTTTTCCGCTACTTTACTGCTACTTACAAGGGCAATAGCAGACTCACTCAGTAAGGGGCATGGGGTACCATGGAAACGTGTTGAAATTATCGATCCCCTGGACCTATACTGGAGAGTAACACATTCTCCACCATTGCAAAAACCAAGGCTATGGGGAGCATGGCATTCAATAACAAGATAATAATTCTCTGGTCTAAAGCCCCTTGAAACCCGGAGCAGATTCACCACCCCACCTACGTCAAAGACACCAGCCTCCACTGGTATGACCTTACCACACCTATGCTCCCCCCAAAATCCAGTCCCTGTTTTTATATCCCCACCATGCTGGAGGGTTTGTGTTCTTACCTCACGTCACAGTGGGCAGCGGTCACCACCCAGTTCTCATTGAGTAGAGATCCACCGCAGAAATGCCTTCCATTCATCTGCTGCAAGAAAGACCAACGAAAGGAGAAGATGAGACCCGACAAAAACAGACTCAGGCAGTAGGCAAGAGGAAAAGCCCACTGGCAGAGGTCCCTGAAGATCTGCCATCAGTCAGAGCAGCCCAGTGGAGGGGAACTATTTTTGTCTTGAGTGCTGTCTTCCCTCGGGGGTATGGCAGGTTGGGGGCCATGTTCCACTGGGCAGGAGCAGAGTTAAACATGGGCAGAACCATCCCTTCTCTGTCTCTTATTTTGACACCCCTTCTCTCTTTCTCCCTTTGAAGGACAGATGTTTGGGCACAGCCCTGGCATTGGGGGATTGCATATTTTGCACATGATCACAAACATGTTGTCATTATTATTTCATATATTCCAGGGCTACCCCACCCTCTCAAATACATTCCAGAGTAAAGCTCTGGTGGAGGACCCGCAAAGGAGCCCATGAAGCATGTGACTTTCCAAACACCCTTACCTGCAAGGAGACCTGCCACGGCCATGATCCAGCCACTGCCTCTATACCATTGACGATGCGGGTGTAGCCACTTACGATGGGTTGGATTGCGGGGACGCCACATTCTGGAGGCAACAAAGGGTGTGAACCCCCTCGCTCTGAGGCCCCATGGCAAGAGTTTAAAGCAGTCAAGGTCCCTTCCAGCCTTCCCCCTCCCACTTTTATCACATGACCAAAACAAAAGCTCTTAAACAAACTCCAAAATTGCCTGGTGTGCTCGATTGTCTCTGTGCTGGAATTGCCGAATGTTTTAATACGTAGGAAATCACCTTGTGTGTGTGTTTTTGACTCCCTGTAGATGGATTCCGTTTGACGCCTGGTTAGCCAATTATGCGCATAATCGCTGAAGCGCTTTATCGTAAATGCTTGTATGCAGGAGGTAATTGAGCACTCAACTGGTGACCTTACCGGTTGTTTCAAATGTGCTTTAGAAGTAGTTAATGCGGAGAATCGCTTGTTCACATAGTCAAAATGCGCTTTAACGGCCAGAGCAAAATAAAACTCGCTATTTAACACGCATTCGATAATGCGTATAATCGGAGAAAAAATGCGCCTCTATGCCCGATTTGCGCTCCGTTCTTGTAGAGGTAAAAATTTTTAATGCTCCTTGAAAGAGCTTTAAATGCCTCTTGTAGAGGCAGCCTTTGTTCCATTGTTTCTGGGAGCTTCTAAGGGCCTTTCTACATAAGACTTTTAACCTGCGCCTTTAACGAGGCTTCTGTTTCTGGATTCTTTGTGGGATTAAGATCGGCTCCTTTCCACATTTTTTCCAAGTGGAGGGGGTTCTTTCTTTTCCTTTTTTTATGTTCCATTATGCAAACACTTGGTGACACTGTGGCATTGTGGAATTCTGCAATTACACAAGGGTTCTATAACCCCCACTCAGAAAAAAATACCACATTTTCCTCTTTAGGAAAAAGCACAAGAAAAGCCAGCTGGATGACAACGTTATATAAAGGGCCCACAGACTATTGTTTGTGAGCAATCACAAGTGCACAATAAAACGCTCATGTAGAAAGGCTCTAAGTGGACAGCCCCGAGTGATATTAATCAAAATACATTGTACAGTTGCTCTTCTGTGGATGAAAGGAAGTGAACCTCATTTGGACGCCCCCTTTGTCTTTCACCTGAGGCACATTAGGAAGACGGGTTCTAGCCTTTCCCTGATGAAAGGGAAACATGCACAGAATTTTAACATCAGTGTCACAGAGTTGGAAAGCACTGAGAAATGACTGTCCAGGTTCTGCTTAAATACCTCCAGCGGTGAAGAACGGACTGCCGCTGAAGGCACCCTATACCACTGCCAGACAGTCCTCATTGTTAGGGAAATTCTCCTAAGGCATAGCCAAAAGTTGCTTCCCTGCGATTTCCATCCATTGGTCCTTGTTCTGCCCTCCAGAGCAACCAAGAACAACTCTGCCCCATCTTCTGCATTTCAGATATTTGAAGCCCACTATCACGTCTCCCCTTCAAACATGCTGTTCCTATATTTTCATACGCTACAGTCCCAAGAGGGCTGTCCTATGAGATTCTCCCGACTCCTTGAGCCTGTAGTTCACTTCTTGCTTTCTTCACTCTAATCTGGAAAATGCTGCACGTACCCTAAGGGCTTCTCGACATGAGGCGTTCATCCTGCAATTGAGATTGGTTACTCACAGAAGTTTGTTAGAGGTGTGCGCTCCGCTGTGGAAAGACCTGATAACCGCAAACAGCTGTGGTGCCTTCAATCTTTCAGAGCAGGGATTGGCCACTGCAAATCCCATCAAATAATTTCAGAGCGGAGACGCGTCCAATCAGAGCTCTTAATGTCTCCGAAATTATCCTACCATTTTGTGTGATCTGTGTCCCAATAAGGAACATGATTGTTTTGTGTGTGTGTGTGGTGTGTCTAAATTGAAAACCTCCCAATAAGGAAGATGAGGTGATGGGGTGGGGCAGTTTTGAGGACTGATATTGGCATCTGTGGCTAACCAATGAGGAATTGCCACAGCGCTGTCCATGAACATGTTCTGTTCTCCTCCAATCGCAGTGTTCGGGGGAGGGAATTTCCTCATGGTTGTTGATTCCACGTGATCATTGATGTTCTCGGACTTGCAGTGTTCGTTTTGGTCAGTGTGTGTGTGTGTGTGTGTGTGTGGGAGAGAGAGAGAGAGAGAGAGAGAGACTATCTACACACGCAGGATAAAACACTTTGAAAACGTTTTGAAAACTGTATATGGAGCGTGTCCTGGGCCCCAACAGTTCTCAAAACTGTTATAAACCATTTTAAAGCAGTAGTGTAGCTAGGCTGACAGGACACACTCCATATACAGTTTTCAAAATGTTTTCAAAGTGTTTTATCCTGCATGTGTAGATAGGCTCAGAGAGAGAGAGAGAGATTCTTTTACCATTGCATACACATTGCAAAGTGAGATTTAGAGAAAGAGAGAGAGAAGGGGGAGAGAGAGAGATCTATGAGAACTTGGGACGACTCTGTTTCTTTGCAGAGAGAGGGGGGCTGTTTTTCGTTCGGCTGTCTTTATATGCGTTGTTCATTTCACCTGTTCCACCCTCAGCATGTATGCCAGACTGTTCTGTTAAAGCTTTTTCCTCCAATGTACCTGCCCATCCCACCTTGCAGGGCTGGGTTATTATTATTATTATTATTATTATTATTATTATTATTATTCTCCTCCTCCTCCTCCTCCTCCTCCTCCTCCTCCTCCTTAATGGTTTGACGTGCTGTCGCTCTCCTTCCTCAAAGCTGAGCCTTCCCAGCAGCACTTGGCTTCAAAGTTACAAGTGTCGTCTTCTTGTACTTGTACGTTTGCGTGTTTTAGGGTTGCGCAGTGCACACAAGCAGTGCACAATTAATGAAGCACACTTTGATAACATCCCATCATGAGGCGTGGGAAACACTGACTGACTGCTGCTGGTTCTGGCCATGGGGGGAGAGGAGGGATGAGTAAGCTTCTATACCTGAGTAAGCTGTTGTTGTTGGTTTGACTTGACTCGCTCCAATGTGCCTGACCAACAGTGGGGGAGGGGTGCCTCCACCTCCTCGTCCTGCAAGCCTAACCATTTTCTCTGCTTCAAAATCCCTCTTTAAAAGCTGTCACGGTGCCAATTTTGATGTGTTTATTTTTAAAACTGAGGGAGCTGTGAGCATTTCTGGTAATTCCCATTGACGAGAATGTGGCAGTTACCTGAAAATGGAGTGTTTTTTTGCAAAACTGTCTGGCAGAGCAGAGAGGGAGGTGCTCCAGAAATTGGGGCAGAGAATCACCTCATAGAAGCGCCACCTCAAATTTCGGGGCAGAGAATACCAGCTCTGCACACACCTAAAGTTTGTGGGTCTTTTAGATTACATCATCAACCTCCAGGGTCTCTTCCATGCTTTGTGAGATTTTCCCTGGCTTTATTCATGATGGGGAGAATGAGATATTTTAAAATGGCGATTTGAATCTCGCTGTGTAATTAAAGAATGACACTATAACAGCAGCTACACCACAGCACCATCTAGTGGCTATGTAATAAAGTATATAGAACTTGCAAATAAGGCAAAGCCCTGGGGGAAAAGGGAGACGTGTGTATTCACGGTTGACTTTAATCCAACAAAGAATCTGGAAGCAGAAGTCCTGTTAAAGTTGCAGAACAAAATGCCTGGTGTAGAGAAGCCCTAAGTAGCCTGTGTCAGTCATCTGCAGGTTTTCTGGAGTGAAATGAACAAAGATAATGGAGTCTTCATCTCCTGTCTGGTCTCTCTTGCTGTTGACCCCTTGACTCCTGGTGAGATGCTATTCTTTGGGTTGAGCTTGGTTTGGAAAGCTTGCCTGGGCTTGACTTTGGACTGCTCTTCTTCTTGACCAGTAACCCTGTGCTTCTGAACTTTGCCTGCCTTCTGATTTTGTTGAATGGATTTGCCATTCTCCCCAGGACTGAGCTGACCCAGCTGTAGCAGGACAAGACTTGAAGCTGACCCTGCTATTTTTCTACCTCTTACCGCACTCTTGCAAGCTACATGGATCAACCCAAGCCCCGATACTACAGCCATGGGAAGGCCTTCTCTCCCTGCCCTCCACCCCAAATAGGACACCAAACTGTGGACATGTAGATACTTACCCTGTCCCTGAGCAGCACTGAAGAGTACGAGGCAGGACAAGAACCACAAGACAGCCATGCTAGCGAGTTCTGAGAACAGGATGCAGGAGGGGTGGAGGAGGTGGCTCCATCATTATTTATACCAAACGCTCCAAGGAAAAGTAGCCCAGAGCCAGCAGCGACATGGGAATGGGCACACCTGCCCCTTGATAATGGGATCGATTATTGGCCAGAGTTGGCGACGGCACCCACTTTGGAAAGAGATGGGCTTCTTTGAGATCATTCACAGCTGAGCTTTTCCCCAGACTCTCTCCTTGGGGGAACAGTCCAGGTAGCGTTTCTTTCCATTTCACCTTGGTCATTGCTAAGAGGCTGTGCTTGTGAAATTCTTCAGCTTCAAGAGATCAAGAGAACCCTTTCCACATGGTCTCATCTGCTGATCCGGACAGCCCATTGGCCAAGCTTCTCAGTGGTTATGCATTCAGCCCTAGTGTTGAGGGGCCCTGCAGGGGCTCCTCCACACAAGCAGGAACTGCTACATATGTACACCTTTATGTGTGCTGAGCTCTTTCATAGGCATTCACTGCGGGTTGCCGGCAGGTGCTGTGGTGTCTGGGAGCATGGCCAGGAGGTGCAATCCACCCCTTCACTCATGCATTTAGAGAATGCACAGGATGTGTGTCTTTGAACCCCCTCAAGGCCAGCCCAAAATATACCGGGCAACCTCTGGTCATGATAGACTGACTACTTGTCTGCCATGACAGATTTTCTTATACAGGAGGAATCCTTGAGAAGTTTCTGAGGAACTAGAGAATGCTCCACAATATGGTCTGAGTTCAACTCCAGAAAAACCCATAGTACATGGGGTTAGAGAGCAGGGAATGGAAATACTTTTCTACACCTCTATCATGTTTGTTAGAGTTATGTTTGGTAAACTACAGCTGCGTAGCTTCAGCTTGTAATTGGTGCAAGGCAAGGCTATGGAAAGAAACACACTGGTACCTTTTGGTTAAAATATAGCATTGTTAAGAGCCTATAGCTCCTGAGAAAATAAAAGTAGTTTCAGAGTAGGGCTGTGAACGGACCCCCCGATCCGATCTGGATCCTGATCTGTCAGATCCTGATCCTGATCTGATCATGCCCGATCCAATCTGACTCGGATCCAGGATCTGGATCTGATCTGGGTCCATCCACAGCACTCCCTCCCTCTCTCCCCGCTCTCTCTCTCTCTCCCTCCCTCCCCCCACTCTCCCTGCTTACCTGCTGCCTCCTCCGTGTCATCCTGCCGTCGTCTTCCCTCCTCACTGTGGGCCGCCACATTTGCCAGTCAGGGTGGGTGACGTCATCGCCCACTGTGACCAGCAAATGCGGTGGCCCACAGCAAGGAGGGAAGATGACAGCAGGACAATGGCAGACGACGGCAGGATGACGTGGAGGAGGCAGCAGGTAAGCAGAGAGAGTGGGGGGAGGGAGGGAGAGAGAGAGAGAGAGAGAGAGAGAGAGAGTGGGGAGAGAGAGAGCTGTGATCGGATCCAGATCGGATTCGGATCGCAGATCCGATCCAGCCCTGATCCAATTTGGATCTGGGATCTGGAGGTCCGGATCACCCCGATCAGACTCGGATTCGGGATCCGGATCCAGATCCAGTCACAGCCCTATTTCAGAGAGAGAGTTGAGTGCAGCCATTATGGTTGCATGCTTCAGACAAAGAGGAAGCTAACTAACTGAGAAGAAGGAGGAAGGAAGTGAAGCCTAAGTGTTGCAATTTACACCAACAAGTGGTTACAAGAAGAAACTAGTGAAGGAAGAAACAGGTTTCTTTCTCTCTATTGCCCCCCCCCCCCACTGGTTCAGATAACTTATTATAAGAGTTGTTGCTCCACTCCAACAATATCCCCGTGTACTCCTCTTTTTTGTTTGCTAAAAAGACTGTTTGGAAGGGGAGCTTGCTAGAGGTGCATAAAATTAGGCATTGTTGGGTGAAAGCAGATAGAGTCCTGGTTCAGACAACGCAAATGTGGCTAATAAGCCACGGTGGCTCGTTAACTCCCTGCACAAGGGTCGTGTGTATGCTGCTAATTCCCCCAAATTACCCTCACTGTGCGGGGAGGTTGTAATGTCTGATCCCAGTGAGTGTGGATGGCTGGGATGGTGAACAAACCATCCAGCAACCCTACAACACAGCGTGAGTTCTAGGTAGTTTAATAATCACCAAAGCCAGCCAACCTTCCAGGATTTGCAGGTAACAAAAAGCCACGCCAGGCAAAGGCAATTAGAGAAATCGTGCAGCGTGTGTCCAGCATGTGGGTGGGTGGTTAACAAGCCACTGTTTGTTATTGACCTCCTTTGTGTGCACAAACATGATCAGAGAGAAGTTTTTCTCCCTCTCTTATAACACAATTGTCCAAATGGGTCATCCAATGAAGCTGAATAGTGGGAGATTCAGGATAGATAAAAGGAGGTACACAGCACGTTGTTCAACCATGAACAGTGGTGTAATTATAAGTTTTGAAGTGTTCATGAGAGTCGCTGTGGCCACACACCTAAAGATAATCTAAAATCCATATATCAGTTCTAGCAGTTTTGGAGCGTCATCCCACAGGGAAAATTGCATTACTTTACCGTCGCTTCTCCGCCCCCGCAATTGTCGTAAACAACTTGCACGTGGCCCATTTAGTGGGCCATTTTGATTGCGCTGCTTCTCCAACAGACAGCAGGAGATAGCAGCAACTTCCATCTTTAAAATAAATCATACTCAGTGGGGTGGGTTTTTTTGTCATGCGAAGAAGGCTAGAAGGGGCGGGAGGTAGAAGACATCATGAGAGAGACCCGTGAAAATCCGTGAGTGCCCAGTAATGAGTGTGCAATAAAATGCTCGTCTGATGGAGCTCTTCCTCTCCATCAGGAGCAAGTTCTTTGTCAAGCAAATGGCTCTTCATTGCTAATGTAAGTCCAAGGCTGCATTTAAAGCTCTTTCAAGGCACATTTCAAGGCACATTAAAAAATTTACCTCTACAAGAAAGGAGCGCAAATCGGGCGTAGAGGCGCGTTTTCTCTCCGATTATGCGCATTATCGAATGCGCATTAAATAGCGAGTTTTATTTTGCTCCTGCCGTTAAAGCGCATTTTGCCTATGTGAACAAGCGATTCTCCGCACAAACTACTTGTAAAGCGCATTTGAAACAACCAGTAAGGTCACCTGTTGAGTGCTCAATTACCTCCTGCATACAAGCATTTACAATAAAGCGCTTCCGAGAAGATGCGCATAATCGGAGGAACAGGCGTAAAACGGAATCCATATAAAGGGGGTCTAAGTCACCCCAACTTGAGGGAGCCTCTTCCTATATATGCCGCCTGAGATTTCAGATCTGTTGGAGGAGCCATCTTCTATGTCCCACCAATATGAGACATACATGATGATGGGACATGGGAAGGGGCTTTCTCTGTTGTGGCACATCGGTTGTGGAATCCCCTCCCTTTGGAGGCCTAACTGGCGTAGACACTGGCTTCATTTCAGCACCAAGTTAAAATGTGGCTTTTTTATCAAAGCCTTTGAGGGCTAACTTTGCCTAAAGCTGCACATAGTTTTATTGCTTTTAGATTTTCTGCTGGTTTTAGCTTGTTAATGGTTTAATATATTTTGAGCTGCGTACATTATATGTTGTTTTATACTATTTGAGTTGATGCCCTTAGATCCCAATGATATAGGTTGAGATACAAGTGTTTTAATAAATAAAATAAACAGAATACTTTGCATCGCAGCAGGGATCTTTCACAACAATATTTTGATGCTGGGAAACCCATCCCACTCACCCACCCCCAGCTACTGTGAGGATTGCAGCTTAGCTCAGAGGGAAGAGGGCAGTCTGAGGGGCCAAGGGTGGCAGAGGATGGCATTATTGGCATCCCTGCTAATAAAAAAAGATGCCAGTACTGCGTCCCTGTGAACCCTGGCTCCACTATGGCATGAAATTTACTACCACAAGATGCAGTGATGGCCACCAATTTGGATAGCTTTTAAAATAAGATTAGACAAACTCGTGGAGGATGAGACTATCCATCAGTCCTAGTCCTGATGGCTATATATTACCTCCAGTATCAGAGGCCATGTGCCTTTGTAGTCCAGTTGCTGGGGAACATTGCTCTTGTTCTCATATCCTGAGTAGGGGCTTCCCATATGCATCTGGTTGGCCACTGTGCAAACAGAATGCTGGACTACAGACTGATCCAGCACAGGGCTCCTCTTATGTTTTCAAAAGAAGCTGCTCTTGCGGGACCTCTAGGTTCTCACCCTTCTCCAAAAATTGGGAGATCTTCAGAAAGGGTGCTTCCACTTGGAGTGGTCCTAGTGCTAAATACAATAAGGCATTGTGCAGCGAGTCCATCTTCTCTTCTTTAGTGAATGTTCCATGCTACGAAAAAATATGGAAGGGTGGGTGGGAAAACATAGGAGGGTTATAAGTAGATGTACGGCTGCCTCTACAAGAGGCATTTAAAGCTCTTTCAAGGCGCATTAAAAAAATTACCTCTACAAGAACGGAGCGCAAATCAGGCGTAGAGGCGCATTATCTCCCCGATTATGCACATTATCGAATGCGCGTTAAATCGCGAGTTTTGTTTTGCTCCGTCCGTTAAAGCGCATTTTGACTGTGTGAATATGCGCTTATGCGCATTAACTACTTGTTGGATATCCGTTAGTGCGCTTCGCCGCCTCTCGTGCAGAGGGATTAGGTGTAAATGCGCTTCTGCGATTATGCGCATAATCGCCTAACCAGGCACAAAAGTGAATCCTTGTAGAGGGGACCATAGAAGATGTCTGGACCCACTGTAAAAAAATCCATGAATGAGCCAGGGCAATTACGCGTTAAAAGCCTCATCTGGAAGCACCCAAAGCGGGTGAACTAAGGGGGAATCTACACTGTAGAAATGCTACGGTAATGAACGGTAACGAACACTCATTAGGCCACATGACACACTTACTGTGAAGTGTTTTATCCGTGATATTTTCCTCTTGTCTTTTGAGATATACGCTGTTGTTTTTTGCAGAAAAGTCATCGCAAAAAGGAGCATGTGTCTTTCCTTTTCCTCGTTGTGTCTGTAATTCCAAAATAATGGGCGTGTCTCTTGGTTTTCGGCGCCCAAAGCCTTAGTACTGCCTTTGGCTATCCTCGTGGGTTCAGTCATTTTCTGTCGTTCTTTCTTGATTATTAAAACTGTTTATTGCTTCTGTTTTTCTCCTGGGAATTTGCATTAATTCCTGCTCGCTTTAGAGTGATCTGCCAGCATTAGAATTAACACTAATAGACACCTGCCAGAAATTTTCAGAATTACGCGCCTGCACCTTTAAGAGAGAACCTTTTTTTAACCCAAGGGAAAGGAAGAGAGCTTTAGGAGGGAGAGGGCATGGAAAGGAGGTAACACTACAAGAAAGGATGCGGCACAGAGATAGTGAGACATGACTTCACACAGTATGTATGGGAGAAATGAAATGCAGTAACTGATTTATATCATAATGTGCCCCAAGACGTTTTATATCACGGTAATTCCCAGCATTACGACGACTACTTTACAACATCAAAAGCATATGTGTAGATTGCCCCTAAGTGTGGCAGTTCTGGCATAAATGGCTAGCATAGAAGCAACTAGGGGTTATTTTTCTGACTCGAGAAACCCTATATTTATTTCCACATGTAGCAGGGCATGGTCAGTTACCTGTTGAGGGCCACCATCCCAACAGGGGCCTACTGACAAGAGCCCCCTGGAGTTGCTCCTCCTCTTTGCCATTGTAAGCAGGGGATGTCGCTGCCTACTTGCTACCAAGCTCTATGCCTGTCAAACAAATGATATAGGCTGACCATACAAAAAGGAGGACAGGGCTCATGTAACTTTAACAGTTTGTATGTTAAAGTTGCAGGCGCTATACTAGAGTGACCCTATACAAAAGAAGGCAGGGCCCCTGCAACTTTAACTGTTGTGATGAAGAGGGAATTTCACCAGGAACTAATTGCATACAAATGACCCTGGCTGAAATTCCCTTTTCTCTACAACTGTTAAAGTTACATGAGCCCTGTCCTCCTTTTCATATGGTCAACCTAAAATGATAGCAATGATAAGAAAGAGGAGAAGGAGGAGGACCTGGTGACTCACTGAGGAAGGAGGCCCATTGAAGGTGTCTTGCCCAAGGGCCCTCAAAATCTGGGACCAGCACTGAAATGTAGTCTAAATGGTTTAGATGCCACAAAGGTGCATGCTTTTGGGTGGGGGGCCACAGGAGCAGGAGATGTCGACATGCAGGTCCTAACACCCAAGATTATAATGTCCAGCATGTTTCCTCTGCATAGGTGCGTAACCAGCCAAGTTAGCCCCTTCCTTTTTACAGCAAGTAGAATGGCATTGAGAGCCTGATCTAGTACAGGTAGAAATGGTCTACACAGCAGCAAACCGTGGGAGAGTTCCTAGCTCTACCAACTAAAACTATTGTGCACCTGTTTTGTCTTTCTCTCCATAATGGATTCTTTTGTGGAACAAAAAAAGAAGGAAAAAGCGATAGAAGAACACAGAAGCCATAGAAGAACATGGAAGACTATGATGTTTGGATGCCAACACTCCCCTTACAACTCCATGAAAGAGGAAGGCCGGTGGCACAATAAAAACCACCTTGGGAAACACCTCTAGTGCCAGAACACAGATGCAGGACATGTTGAACAGGGTCAGTTAATGGCCTGTTATCATACACAAGACGTCCTTCTCTGCCAATGTAACCTCAGGGGCAACTGAGGCCCTTTCCACACCAGGCTGTTTGCCTGGGATGGCCCCCGGCTGGTCCCTGTGCGCCGATGGTGTATATTAGGTACTTCCAGGATCACCATCCCTCCCTTCCTGTACACCCCTATGGTGTAGAAAGGGCCTCGCTCTCTCCTTCCTCCAGTGGCACACCTGGCTTCTTTCAGAGCTTTCACAGCCCAAGAGAGCAGCACCTGGGGCCTGATGCAATAATATGTTCTTCTCCCTGCCAACGGGCAAACATCGCTGGGAGTCAGGACCCAAGAGAAGCCGCCACCAACCCAGGCTGTCTGAAGAGAGAAGTTCAGACTGTATTCCAAGTAGGGTGGTCCTTTATGAGCTGCCAAAACAGAAGAAATGCGTCACCAAAGTGAGTGGACAAAAAGGACACCAATTTGCATGAAATTTCCCCACATTACTTTATATGTATAGATGCAAATGTAGAAATAGAGGGAAGATGGTTAGAATGCAAGTGGAGAAAGACCTGTGCCAATTCTGACCGAACACAGCTTAGGGCTCGTTATCGAGCCTACTCTGTGGCCATGAGGATGGCAAAAAGGCCATTCCTTTCCACCACCATTGCATCTTCTCAGTATCGTCCAGTGGAGCTTTTCTGAATGGTTTTGTAAGGGGGAGACATGGTGGAAACCTTGGTAGCATGCTGAGATGACATTGCATGACATTTTGAAGATAAAGTCGCCCGTACTTGTCATGACTTGGATACCACAGTTAATGCAGGTCCATTAGCACTGTCTGGTTCAGTTCAATATTGCATGCTTGGCCAAGTTCAAGGTGCTTGGCCAAGTCTTGCCCATGAGGTTATCAACTCCTCCTCAAGAAAGGAATGGTGCTGGCCACTTTAAAGGAGGCAGTTATCCGGCCACTCCATAAAAAAGCCTATTTTGGGCCCGGAAGATATTAACATCCATAGTCCGGTTGCTAATATTGCCTTCCTGGGCAAAGTGCCCAGTTATCCATGCTCTGGTATCCTCTCATCTGGATTACTGCACTGTGTTATATGTAGAGCTGTCTTTGAAAACAGTCTGGAAACTTCAACTGACCCTGAATATGGCAATGAGGTTGTTAATGGGAACTGGCTAATGTGACCATATTATGCCAGTTCATTTTGATCTGTACTGGCTGCCAATACATTTCTGGACCGTATTCAAAGTGCTGGTATGAACATTCAACGCCTTAAATGGTTAGGGGCCAAGTTACCTGAAGGATCAACTCCTCCCATATACACATGCCCAGATTCTAAAATCAGCTTCAGCGGTCCTTCCTGGGGAGCCCCCACCAAGGGACAGGGGTTGGGGTGCTCCCCAGAAGAGGGGCCTTTTCTGCTGTGACACCCTGGTCGTGGAATGAGTTTCCCAGAGAATTTTGCCTGCAACCTAGGCTGCCTCTATAAGAGGCATTTAAAGCTCTTTCAAGGCACATTAAAAAATTTAGCTCTACAAGAATGGAGCGCAAATCGGGCATAGAGGCGCGTTTTCTCTCCGATTATGCGCATTATCGAATGTGAGCGAGTTTTATTTTGCTCCGGCCGTTAAAGCGCATTTTGACTATGTGAACAAGCGATTCTCTGCATTAACTACTTGTAAAGCGCATTTGAAACAACCGGTAAGGTCACCAGTTGAGTGCTCAATTACCTCCTGCATACAAGCATTTACGATAAAGCGCTTCAGCGATTATGCACATAATCGGCTAACCAGGCGTCAAACAGAATCCATCTAGAGAGGGTCCTACACTGTGCTCTTTTTGGTACCAGGTGAAAACCTTTTTATTTTCCCAGGCATTTTAGCATTTCAGTTTCTGTTTTAAAGCTAGTATTGTATTTTAAATCTTTGCATTGCAGTTAGGTTCTGTTTGGTTATTTATATTTTCATAAGGTAGTTTTAAACTTTTAATTTGTTTATATTAGAACATAAGAAGAGCCATGCTCCTGCAGGCTACCAAACGGAGGGCCTCTCAGGCTAAAGAGTTGCCTGGCTGGGTCCGCCCAAAACCCAGCCTCACCACTCCTTGCAAGTCCACATTCTGCAGCCATTGCACTCAGCTGAACTTGATGGAATCCCACCCTCCTCCCCTGGCTGGGCCTCATGGGGAACTATAGGGAATAACAGGGCAAGTATACCAAGCATGCACAGAGTGCTGAGAGTGGCAAGTACATTGCTTTAAAAACCAAGGAAATTCAATCATCCTAAAAACTTGCTGTTATTAGCAGTAGTAATACTCTCAGCTTGGTTACATTAAAGGGGACACCCTTGTCCTGCTATCAACTCACTCAGTAAAGTCATGGATCAACTTGCAGAATAAAGTTGTGAGTCACCTCGCAGAGAATTACTCTAGCAATACAGTGACCCTGTTTAGGAGACACCTTAAACCACAGTTGTTAAGGCTTTTTTTTGTTAACAACAAAGCCTTAACCACCGTGGTTTGAGGTGTCTTCTGAACAGCGCCAGTAAGACTCAGATGCTTCGTAAGGCAATAGAAGACCAGAATGACATGGACACTCTTTGCTGGTCCCAGGCATTCCATCCTCCCAATATGAATTTGGGACTGAAAGACCCAGGAAAGGAAAGGGTGCATGGAGCTTAAGTTGTAAGCAAGCACAAATTGTGACGTTGCCAACATCATGACTGGAAGCCTTAACTTCCAGTTTCCTGGCTTTTTAAAGTTTGGACCAACATGTGAAAGCCTTATCTTCTGACCTTTTAAACTGGTAGGTTCCTCCTGAATAAGAAAATCTGTCCTAGCAGACAAACACTCACTCTACCATCACCAGAGACTGCCCAATACATTTTGGGCTAGCCTTGTGAGGTGTTCAAAGACACACACCCTATGCGTTCTCCAAATGCATGAGAGAAAAGGGTTGGGACTGCATGTCCTGGCCATGCTCCCAGACACCAAAGCACCCGCCGGCCACCTCCACCCACCCCCAGTGGCCGCATATGAAAGAGCCCGGTGCACATAAAGATCTACATATTTAGGGATTCCTGCTTGTGTGTACAAGGTCCCTCAACAGTAAAGCTGAATGCATGGCCACCAAGAGTCATGCCAGTGGGCCTGTCAGGATCATGGCCTCAGCAGCTTCTTTGAAGCTGAAATGTTTCAAAACCACGGCTCTTTTTCAATGACAAATCTGAAATAGAAATTAAATGCTCCCTAAGCCTTCCCCCCTCTGGACCCTCCCCCAAAGACAGTGCCAGGAAAAAGCTCCCCTGTGAAAGATCTAAAAATGGTCCATCTCTTTCCAAAGTGGGTGCCATCACTAGCTCTGGCCAATAATCGATCCCATTATCAAAGGGCAGGTGTGCCTGTTCCCACGCCACCACTGGGCTACTTTTCCTTGGAGCGTTTGGTATAAATAATGATGGAGCCACCTCCTCCACCCATCCTGTTCACAGAAGTTGCTAGCATGGCTATCTTGTGGTTCTTGTCCTGCCTCGTGCTCTTCAGTGCTGCTCAGGGGCAGAGTAAGTATCCACATGTCTAATGTTCGGTGTCCTACTTAGGGTGGAGGGCAGGGAGAGAAGGCCTTCCCATGGCTGCATTATCGGGGCTTGGGTTGATCCATGTAGCTTGCAAGAGCCTGGTAAGAGGTAGAAAAATAGCAGGGTCAGCTTCAGGTCTTGTCCTGCTATAACTGGGCCAAGCTCAGTCCTGTGGGGAATGGCAAATCCATTCAGCAAAGTGGCAGGCAAAGATCGGAAGCACAGAAATACTTGTCCAGAAGAAGAGCAGTCCAAAGGCATGGTCTGAGGTAGAGCTGAAGTCAAGCCCTGGCAAGCAGTCCAAATCAAACTCAATCTAAGGAATAGGACACCAGGAGTCAAGGGGTCAACAGCATGAGAGAAGGGGAGACATGATAGCAGGCTTCAAATATCTGCAATGCAGAAGATAGGGCAGAGTTGTTCTTGGTTTCTCCAAAGGGCAGGACAAGAAGCAAGGGATGGAAGTCGCAGTTAAGCAACTTTTGGCTATGCATTAGGAGAAGCTTCCTAAAAGTGAGGACTATTTGAGAACAGTCCCAGGTGGCCGTCGGTTCTCCTCCGCTGGAGGCATTTAAGCAGAAGCTGGACGGCCGTTTGTCAGTCCCTTCCAACTCTACGTAGATTGATCTTTAGCCTTGGTAGCATTTGGTATAGAACGAAACGGGTCCAGGCATTGCTGGATGGAGAGGCAGAGAACAGACAGGCAGCTGGCTTCACAGAAAGAGAAAGAGGGCCTCCCGAAACGGTTCACTTGCTTTTATCCTCAGAAGACTAACTGTACTATGTATTTTGATTAATATCACTTAGGGTGCCTCTACAAAAGCGATTTAAAGCTCTTTCAAGGTGCATTACACATTTTACCTCTACAAGAGTGGAGCACAAATCAGGTGCACAGGCGCTTTTTATCTCCTATTATGCGGATTTTTGCATTCGCGTTAAATAGTGAGTTTTATTTACTGCGGGAGTAAGAGCGCCTTACGTCCATGTAAACAACTTCTTTGCAGTCGCATTAACGATCAGAGTGGGTGGACTGTCATGATGTAATGAATAGAACTGCCCCTTCGCTGGGAACACCTCCCAGTTTTTCGTTCAGTTTTATTTCCTGTCTCGTCCTGGCCACTTTCTTCTTGGTCTCCTTCTCTCTGGGTGGAAGCTCCAGGAAGAGGTGACCCAATGTGAACTGTAAATAAAGTGTCTTTAAACTCCCATCCTGGAATATGTTTTTCATGGAGACACGGGGCCAAATGAGAGGTGGTTTCACAAGAAGGGGGGGTTTCAGTAAGAATGTGTGAATGTGCGCATAATTAAGCAATCCGCTTAGACAAACCATCCTCTCGCTTCTTGGTGGGTTCCTGACATGAGCTGTGTGTGTGTGTGTGTGTGTGTGTGTGTGCGCGTGTGTGTATGTTTTACATCACCAAAAGACAAAGTATTACTGAGAAGGGAAGAAGGGAAAATAGTTGATCTCGCTGGGAAGAGGAGGGGGAAGGAACGAAGCAGCCTCCCTCTGTCTGTTTTGGTGTGCGTGTGCGCGAGGCACATTCCCATTTACTCCTGAGCAGTTCACTTGAAATGGCAATCAGGTAAAGGATGGGGGGAGAGACAGCCCTGACTAAAAATAAGTTTTCAAAGGGTGCTGGAGGGGGAAACTTATGAGGCACATTCCCATTTACTCCTGAGCAGTTCACTTGAAATGGCAATCGGGTGAAAGGGGGGGGGGAGAGGCAGCCCTGACTAAAAATAAGTTTTCAAAGGGTGCTGGAGGGGGAAACTTATGAGGCACATTCCCATTTACTTCTGAGCAGTTCTGGGAGGGGGGATAACTTCGGGCGAAATGGGAGGGGAGAGAGGTACCGAACAGGTTAACCAGGTAATTACCAGCAGGTAACCAAAGGCAGGAGATTCTGGTGGGCAGGGAGAATAAAGGGAGGGAACTTTTTGGGCAGTTTTTCTGGGACAAAGCGCACTGCTTTCAGCAACATTTGCATGTGATTCTCCGCATGTAAACAACTTTTAAATCACTTTGCATAGAGCTTGTCCTGCGCTTCAATGGCTCTCATGTGTAGGTATTAGGCGGTCAAAGCGAACTCTTATAGAGGGGACCTTAGAGCCTTTCTACACAAGGCTTTTATGGTGTACCCATGATTGTTCACTGGCAGTAGTTTGTGGGTCCTTTTGATGATTGAATAATAATTATAATCTAAATAGAATTGCAATACATCTCAACATAGTGTCTGCAAGTTCTATGTTCCATTATACATGCACTAGATGGCACTGTGATATAGCAGGATTCTGGAAATACATGCTCCCTTCATAGCAGCATTCAGAAAATGGCCAACTTCCCCTAATCTTAAAAAGCCAGGCTAATGATTATAAAGCACAGGAGAGGCCCTGGAGGTTGGCGAGGTCATGTAAAGGACCTGCAAACCTCCATGAATGACCAATCACAATCACATGATAACAACCTCACGTAAAGAAGCTCTTAGACTGGCCCTGGCACAATCCTCACAGTAGCTGAGGGAAAATAGATTTTCTCGGCAACATTATATTGCTGTGAGTTCTTCCTGTTATAATGCAAATTATTTTTAGGTGGCTTGGTCTTGAATGGGCAATTAAGGCTCATTCGCTTTACAAAAGACCTGCTCCTAATGGAAATGAAAACTGCCAGAACTTAGCTTGTTGATATGAATCAACACAGCCTGCCTTTTTGGGCTCCCTTTGGGGACATGGGGACATGACAACCACCTCTGCATTGTTGATGAGCACCTCTGGGTACCCTGCATTATTGCAGTAGCAAAACCCTGGTACTGAAAACAGGTAATTGGGGGATACTCCTTGGTGATATCCAGTTTAGATTAAGCCCAGCACAAGAATTCTCCTGGATCCAGGCTCGGGGGCGGCAATTCTCCAGAGTTAAAATTGCCTTTTCCCATCAGATTGTGGCAACCCGGCCATCTCCCCTGTAATCAGTGGTTATTCACGTATTGTCAATGGAGAGGAAGCAGTACCTGGATCATGGCCCTGGCAGGTCTCCCTGCAGGTAAGAATCTCACACAACTTTGCTTAGACTGGAGACCTGGAAGGGTGAGTGACACGAGAAGGGGCCCTTCTTCGTGGGATGTATCATAAACCACTTGCGGAAGGTGCCGCCGCCATCAAATGTGGCTGCAGTGGCCACTGGTTGAGATGGATTAGACCAGCATCCCCAACATGGTACTCTCCAGATGTATTGGTCTGAAACTCCCATCATTCCATAGCCTGGTAGGTTGGGAAGGCTGGATTAGACAAATTTGTGGAGAAGTCGGTCAATGGCTGTTGGCCGCAATGCCAACTCCAGGTTTTTGAGGGCTCCTGGGCAAGATGTCCTCAGTGCCCCGCTCCCTCAGTGAGTCTCCCACCTCACCTCCATTGTCACCAGCTGTTATTCCTCTTCATCATCCTCCCCAGCATTGCTGCCGCTTGCTTGCTGGGCAGGCAGAGAGCCAGAAAGCCAGCAGGCCATGGCACCTCTTCCCTAGGGTGCTACAGAAAGCGCCCCCTAGAAGCCAAGCATTTGTTGGGCCTTTTCTAGCTACTCATCTGTCGCTTTCCACCCCCCAGGACAGCACTGGTTTCCACTTCTGCGGAGGGTCTCTGATCAGCAAGGACTGGGTGGTCACCGCTGCCCACTGCAATGTCAGGTAGGAGATCTGTCATGTGCAAGTCATCAATTACGGGGGCAAGTGATCAGCTTCAAAGAAGGGAGGTTCTGGCGCTCAAGATTGTAAGGAGGCCTGACTCCCTGGAAGCTCTAGCCCTCTAATCCCATAGGGTGTGTGTGTGTGTGTGTGTGTGTGTAATATGATTAATTATTAACTATTAATTATTAGTTATTAATTATTAGTTATTAATAATATATTCATTTGGTTATGCACCCACCTTTCTATCAAGGACATGGTGCTCAAGGTAGCTATCAATAATACTGGTGGTGATCCCTTAGGGGCAAGAGAAGTGTACTCTGTACACCCCCAGAACCGCTCAACTCTTGCCTAACACCAGTGTTTTTCACACAGTTTTGATTGATTACAATTGTTAATACCCCTCCTTTCAGGATGCAAAGTAATGTCAATAATCATGAATAAAATCACAGTGAACATCCTTGCTTTGCCACTCTTCTGCTAAAAATGCACTCATGAAATTAAAATAATAGTGGATGCTTAGAATTATTTTATTCTCTCCACTTTTTCTTTTTAATTGTGCATTGGATGTCAGATGTTTGTAACTGGCTGTAATCATCCTGCATAGGAGCCCCAAATTGGGATGTCTTAGGTCAGTCCTTTGGACCCCAGAGAGTTTGGACAATAAATAAGGGAATCCAGGTAGAAGAGGGGGTATTTGGCTGGTGATGGTTCCTAATGCAATCTGAGAGGAGCCTGGTCAAAGTCCAGGTCTGGCCAAAAACATTTTGCTGCCTGAGGCAAAGAACAAGATGGCGCCTCCTCCCATTCCATATACAAAACCTGACTATGCTGTGTCAGTTGAATCTTTCCTCATCACTGACAATGAGAGAGCATCCTCCACCACACCTGAAGGCAGGATGCAAACTTAGGGGAGTGCGAGGCAGGCCATACGGCACACAGTTTTCTCCTCCAACACCTTGCTGCTGCTTCCCAGCATTTGCCGCCTAAGGCAACTGCTTCACTTTACCTAATAGCAGGACCGGCCCTAGAAAAGTGCCCTCTGATGGAAACTCTCCCCCATCAATGGTCCTTGGCAGGCTGGCCTGGTAGCGAGCAGCAGTGTCCTCAGCAACGACAGGTGGCAGAGTCCAGCTGCCATTTCAATTTCCCCAAATGCCCTGGCAAAGTGTCATTCAGTGGCATTGTGGGAAACTTAAATAGTGGCTAGATCCAGTCGCTTGAGAAAAAGAATTAAATGGGAGCCCAGAGAAGGTATCAACATAGGGCCCAATTTGCCTGAGAATACCAAGTGTTGGCACTACAGCTGATTATCAGCTTGAGCTGTGAACTAGGAAGTTGTTGGCTGAACTTCTGCTATGAATTCGAGAGGTGGCTAAGCTGCAGCCCACTCCCACCCCCTGTGGGAAATATGGGGATAGCAATATGGGTCTGCCCTTCTAGTTTGGTGTAGGAATTACTAAGTGCTTTGTATCTTCTCATGCATTTTTGATTTATGAATGGACCTCATATCCACTTCCATGGTTCCTTCTCCCATTGCAGGACAAGTCATCGTGTGGTGTTGGGTGTATTTGACAAACACAACCCTGGAGAAAATGTTCAAATCATAGAGATTGCCGAGGTATGTAGGGAAACAGATTCCAGGTACTCCTTGGTCTTTTTGTGCGTGTCCAAATATAGGGTGACCAGACGCCCGGATTTGTCCGGACATATCCGGGAAATGGGGTGCAAATCCGCATCCGGGCGGAAAAACCGTTTTGGGGGGCCAAATCCGGAAATTTAGCCCCCCAAAACGGTGACCAGATGGCCCTGGGGCGAGCTGGGCCAACCGCGGGGCGGCGTGGGCAAACCGGGGCAGCGGGGGGTCACGCGGCGGTGGCGCGAGGCTGGCGGCACGA
Source organism: Anniella stebbinsi (assembly GCA_029215795.1). Lineage (NCBI taxonomy): Eukaryota > Metazoa > Chordata > Lepidosauria > Squamata > Anniellidae > Anniella > Anniella stebbinsi. The sequence goes on from JARDYH010000007.1 coordinate 31,036,604, forward strand.
GGCACCTACCGGCTGGGGCGTCCGTTTCCCTCCGGTGCTCGGAATCTACTGAGAAACAGGCTTCTTGGCCTATCCCTCAGTAGCGCGCCGGGTGATGACGTCATCACTCGGCGCACTGCTGAGAGACAGGCCAAGAAGCCTGTTTCTCAGTAGATTCCAAGCATGGAGGGAAACGGACGCCCCAGCAGCAGCAGGTAAGGAGCGCGTGGGGGGTAGGGGGGCGGTGCGGGTGCTCGCGGTGGGTGGGGGGCGGCGGTGCGGGTGCTCACGGTGGGGGGGCGGCGCGGGTGCTCGCGGCGGGGGGGCGGCGCGGGGGCGCGTGGCGGGTGTGGGGGAGGCACGGGGGCGCGGAGCGGGGGGGCGGCGCGGGGGTGCACGGCGGGGGGGGCGGCGCGGGGGCGCGGGGCACTTACCTGCTGGGGCTTCCACCGGTGCTCGGAATCTACTGAGAAACAGGCTTCGCGGCCTATCCCTCAGTAGCGTGCCGGGTGATGACGTCATCACTCGGCGCACTGCTGAGAGACAGGCCAAGAAGCCTGTTTCTCAGTAGATTCCAAGCACGGAGGGAAACGGACGCCCCAGCAGCAGCAGGTAAGGAGCGCGTGGGGGGTGGGGGGGCGGCGCGGGTGCTCGCGGTGGGTGGGGGGCGGCGGGGCGGGTGCTCACGGCGGGGGGGCGGGGCGGGTGCTCGCGGGGCGGGGGGGTGGCGCGGGTGCTCGCGGCGGGGGGGGCGGTGCTGGTGCTCGCGGCGGGTGGGGGGGAGGCGCGGGGGCGCGGGGCGGGTGGGGGTGCCGTGCGGGGGCTCGCGGCGGGGGGCGGCGCGGGGGCTCGCGGCGGGGCGGGCGGTGCAGGTGGTGCAGGTGCTCGCGGCGGGTGGGGGGGCCGCGCGGGTGCGTGCGGTGGGGGGGCGGCGCGGGTGCGCACGGCGGGTGTGGAGGAGGCGCGGGGGCGCGGGGCGGGTGGGGGTGCCATGCGGGGGCTCGCGGCGGGGGGGCGGCGTGGGGGCTCGCGGCGGGGGGGGCGGTGCGGGTGCGTGCGGCGGGGGGGCCGCGAGGGTGCGCACGGCGGGTGTGGGGGAGGCGCGGGGGTGAGGGGCGGGTGGGGGTGCCATGCGGGGGCGCGGGGCGGGGGGGCGGCACGGAGGCGCACGGCGGGGGGGCGGCGCAGGGGCGCGGGGCACCTGCTGGGGCTTCCTTAGGGTGACCAAGGAGGACAGGGCTCCTGTAACTTTTAACAGTTGTGTAGAGAAGGGAATTTCAGCTGGTGTCCTTTGTATGCATGCAGCACCTGGTGAAATTCCCTCTTCATCACTGTAGTTAAAGCTGCAGGAGCCCTGCCCGCTTTTGTACCTGGTCACTCTAGTATAGCTCCTGCAGCTTTAACTACAGTGATGAAGAGGGAATTTCACCAGGTGCTGCATGCATACAAAGGACACCAGCTGAAATTCCCTTCTCTACGCAACTGTTAAAAGTTACAGGAGCCCTGTCTTCCTTTTCATATGGTCACCCTAATTTAAATGGAATTTGCTTCTTTCCATGCACTTAAGCATGCTTAAGGAACACTTGCTAACGTTCCTTAAGCATGCTTAAGTGCATGGAAAGAAGCAAACTCCATTTATTAGGGTGACCATATGAAAAGGAAGACAGGGCTCCTGTAACTTTTAACAGTTGCGTAGAGAAGGGAATTTCAGCTGGTGTCCTTTGTATGCATGCAGCACCTGGTGAAATTCCCTCTTCATCACTGTAGTTAAAGCTGCAGGAGCTATACTAGAGTGACCAGGTACAAAAGCGGGCAGGGCTTCTGCAGCTTTAACTACAGTGATGAAGAGGGAATTTCACCAGGTGCTGCATGCATACAAAGGACACCAGCTGAAATTCCCTTCTCTACGCAACTGTTAAAAGTTACAGGAGCCCTGTCTTCCTTTTCATATGGTCACCCTAATTTAAATGGAATTTGCTTCTTTCCATGCACTTAAGCATGCTTAAGGAACACTTGCTAACGTTCCTTAAGCATGCTTAAGTGCATGGAAAGAAGCAAACTCCATTTAAATTAGGGTGACCATATGAAAAGGAAGACAGGGCTCCTGTAACTTTTAACAGTTGCGTAGAGAAGGGAATTTCAGCTGGTGTCCTTTGTATGCATGCAGCACCTGGTGAAATTCCCTCTTCATCACTGTAGTTAAAGCTGCAGGAGCTATACTAGAGTGACCAGGTACAAAAGCGGGCAGGGCTTCTGCAGCTTTAACTACAGTGATGAAGAGGGAATTTCACCAGGTGCTGCATGCATACAAAGGACACCAGCTGAAATTCCCTTCTCTACGCAACTGTTAAAAGTTACAGGAGCCCTGTCTTCCTTTTCATATGGTCACCCTACCATATACAAAAGAAGGCAGGCCCCCTGCAACTTTGTGATGAAGAGGGAATTTCACCAGGAACTAATTGCATACAAATGACACTGGCTGAAATTCCCTTTTCTCTACAACTGTTAAAGTTACAGGAGCCCTGTCCTCCTTTTCAGATGGTCAGCCTACCCTAGGTAGGTGGGCGCGGGGTGAGTACAGTGCAGGTGGGGCAAGTGGGTTGTGGGGTGGGATGAGGCAGTTGTGGGGTGTGCGGTTGTGGGGTGTGCAGTTGTGGGGTGGGCGTGGGGCGAGGCTAGCGGGTGCGCGGGGGTGGAGTGCGGGGTGGGCAGGCAAACTGCAGGTGAGGCAGGTGGAGTGGTTGTGGGGTGCACAGCTGCTGGTTGCGGGGTGGGTGGGGCGGGCATAGGGTGCGGCGGGCAAGTGTGCAGGTCATGCGAGATGGGCGGGCGTGGGGTTGACGAGGCGGAAGCGGGGTGGACGGGTGCTGGGCCAGTGCAGGGTGGCACGGCCTGGCACGGCGCGCAAGTTGGCATGGCGTGCGGGCAGCACAGCTTGGCACAGTGCAGCCTGACCCAGTGCAGCCTGACCCAGTGTGACCCATGGGGCGGCGCAGTGGGGGAGCATCCTCACCCGGTGTCCTGGGGCATTCCTGGCCGGGTGTGGGGCAGTCTGGCCTGGCCTGGAGTATGACACGCTGGACTTCAAGCCCATGGGGTGGCCTGGCCCAGTCGGGAGTGCAGGCGTCTTAGCCTGGCCTGGCACTCGGGGCTGGGGCTGCCTGGATGTGATTTCATTTATCGTTGGGTGCTGCTACTGTTTAGTGAACTTTTCTTTAATATTTTTGCTATATTTTGATGAATTAATTGGGGTGGTGCATGTGTGTGTGTTTTAAAATTATTATTAGATTTGCCATGGGTGAGTATGCTGGTGTGTGTGGATATTTATTGTATTTTCAGTCTTGGTGAGTGTGTGTATTTGTTCTGTTGGTTGTTTTTTGCCTTGGTGCTTGTCTGGATTTTTATTATTTTTCCTTGGGTGGGTATGTGGGTGAGTGTTGTATTTTTAATATTATTTTATTGCAATGGGTATGTGCATGTTTTTGTTTTATTTTGCATTGTGTGGGTGGTTTATTATTAATATTGTCATTATTATTTTGCCTTTGGAGAGCGTGGGGGTGGATTTTTATCCCCTCTTCCAGTTAAGTGTGTGTGTGGAGGTTGTTGTTGTTTAAATTGCTTTCAGGAGGATGTGGAGTTTTCCCCCACTTTGGGCAAGTGTGCAGGGGTATGTAAATTTTAATTTTTATTGCCTTTAGTGAGCATGAGGTGTGCGTGGATGCTGCTACTGCTGATCTTTCCTGGGGTGTGTATGTCTGCCTTCTTTAGTATCTGGTCATGCTAGGATGGGCTCCTGCAGCTTTAACTGTTGTAATGTAGAGGGAATATCACCAGATGCTGCATGCATACAAATGATACTTGCTGAAATTCCCTTTTCAATACAGCTATTAAAGATACAGGATCCCTGTCCTCCTTTCCATAATCACTCTAACTAATGGAATAATTGTAACTTTTTTCCTGTTACCATAGTTCTTTAACTTACATAGCCAGTGGTGTATAGTTTTCTCTTTCCCTCTTCCTTTAATGCAACGTTTGTGTCATTATGTAGTGCTATGTCAATGAAGTAGTGTGTTTTTCATTTTTGTTTATGACTGTTATGTCTGGTTGATAGCAAAGTGTTGCCTTGTCCCAGAATTGTTCTGTCCCAGCAAGATAATATATGAGTGCATAGTGTGGCTTGTCTCGTCTTGTTTGACTGTGTCTGGGACTCCTAGGCTCTGAAAGCATCGTTCTGAGAGCATCTGCTGGTTGCATGATCCACGAGGCCGGGTTCTGGTGAGTGCACAGTTTTCCTTGACAGGAGGGGCTTGCACTTGCTATATTAAGGTGAACAAATGTGAAGAAGCTGCAATCCCATATGTATCTGGGAGTACGGTTTATTGAAGTCAACAGGACTTATTCCTGAGTTGTCATAGGATAGCATTGTATGATAGGACATAGGGAGATGATAGCTTCTGAGTTATCTGCTACTCAGTTTTCTTTGGGTAAAGTATTAAACTCTCTGATTGGGATTTCTGTTCTCTGCACACTGAGGCAGTGTAAATTCAGGAGACATTTGGATAAAAGGAGGGAAAGATCTTTGTCTAGCATTGTGATAATGGGCATCTGTTCTGGCCTTTCTTTGTACCTCTACTGACCATGGGCTTGTTTACATGGCTAATGAACCAGAGATATAATGACACATTTTTAGATTAGTTTCTCACTGATAAACCAGAAGTTGAAACAAGTTAAGAGATGCTAGTGAGAAATAACTGCTACAAGCCTTTAGTCCATTTTGTTCCATGACTGTTTGTAGGGTAATAGTATTTTATACTCTTTCTGAATGCTACATTACTCATTTATTGTACTAGATTTTCCTGTACTAGATTTTTCTGCACTTGTCAACTGCTTCATTTGTTTAGTGCTGAATCTGTGAGTATGGATATGAGAAAGGTGATGAGGAAAGAGTGTTAAATGTTAGGAAAGGTGAGACTACGGTCATCCAGTGAAGGATTTGCAGTCAGAAAAGATATGTGAGGGAAAAGGAGACTGTATCACACAAAGTATAGCAAAAGCTTTAAAGTACAGCAAAAGCTACAAAAGTAGGAGTGAAGTTAATTTCAGATACACTGAATGTCTCAGTGATTTTAACATGAAGATGTTATGCAGAACAGGTTTGTCTTAATTGTGTGCTGTGAAATCAGACATGTGACGAAGGCCATCTTTGGGTGGGCACGCCCCCTTGGAGGCCGGCCATGTTGGTGGGCACGCCCCCTTGGAGGCTGGCCATGTTGGTGGGCACGCCCCCTTGGGGCGGCCATGTTGTCCTCCTTTTTGGTTTCCAAAATATGGTCACCCTAAAATAACAGGGCTCCTCCAGGCCAAGGTACTGCAGACATTAGGTCGGGAAGTCTCTGGGGTCAGAACAAGTCAGATCCTCTTCCAAAGGAGAGATATCCTTTTGGCCCAAGATGGGAACATCATGCATCATTTTGGTGCATCCAGCTAGCAGCTTCCTCCCCATACCGTGATTATCACTAACCTAAAATTGCCACATGACTTTGTGCACAGAGGCATGGGCGGTATCTGTCTTTCCAATGCCATTGACAGTTTCTTTGGAGCCATGGACTGAGTTGCAACTGGATAGGCCCTTACCAACTACGGTAGCAGCATCTGGCATGGCTAGGCTGACCATATGAAAAGGAGGACAGGGCTCCTGTAACTTTAACAGTTGTAGAGAAAAGGGAATTTCAGCCGGTGTCATTTGTATGCAATTAGTTCCTGGTGAAATTCCCTCTTCATCACAACAGTTAAAGTTGCAGGGGCCCTGCCTTCTTTTGTATATGGTCACTCTAGTATAGTGCCTGCAACTTTAAATGTTGTGATGAAGAGGGAATTTCACCAGGGACTAATTGCATACAAATGACACGGGCTGAAATCCCCTTTTCTCTATAACTGTTAAAGTTACATGAACCCTGTCCTCCTTTTCATATGGTCAGCCTAGGCATGGCCTCTGTTAGGAAATGCACAGAGAGAACTCTGGGGTCCAGTTCTGCTATTTTACAGCCTTAAAGCCAAGCTGAAACTATCTCCTGCATGGATGGATCCAGTTTTTGAGACGGGAACCCATCTCTCTCTTGGCTTCAACCAAATGGTCTCCTTTCCTTTGGTAGGTGTTCAAGAACCCCAGGTTTAACATGTTGACAATCCGCGATGACATCACACTGCTGAAGCTTGCCACCCCAGCCCAGTTCACGGATTGGGTGTCTCCTGTGTGTCTCCCTGAGGACACCGACGACTTCCCAGGAGGCATGACCTGCGTCACCACTGGATGGGGGGTTACCAATTCTGCCGGTAATGTCTGTGGACTACCCTGATATGGGAATGGGCAGTGGAAGCCACCAGAGTCTCTATCAGCATGGCCTTTATGTCTCTGGTGGGAAGTGGATGTGATAGAACTACTATGGAGTAGCTATTTCTAGATAGGCCCAAAGCCAGCACTTGGGCATGCCAGGGCTGACTGCGATGGCTGCAGCCTGATTTCTTCTTATCTCTTGAAAACATTTTACAGCCGGGATATCTTATGATTATGTATCTCTTTCTCACTTTGCCCTCTTTTGAATCTGGTCACTCTAGTATAGCTCCTGAAGCTTTAACTGTTGTGATGAAGAGGGAATTTCACCAGGTGTTGCAGGCATACAAATGACACCTGCTGAAATCTCCCTTTTCTATGCAACTGTTAAAGTTACATGAGCCCTGTCCTCCTTTTCATAGGGTCAGCCTAGTCACTGTGCCACCACAGCCTCAAACACTAGGCCTAGATGAGCACACCCCTCTCAGGCTAAGCCCCAACACTTAAAAACCTGAGGGAAGGGTAAAAGACGCACCACTTTTCCCTCATAGCAGAGGGGAAAAGAGTGTTAAGGGTTTTGAGTAAGGTTCTCCTGTGATTATATTGGCTGAAGGTGTAATGATATGTGTTTCTTTATTATACTGATAGAGCAGGTTACAAAGCCAAGCTGACACGTGGTTTGTGGTAGCAAAAATAACAGAAAACATTTATTGTTGTTAACAGTTCTTTCAAATCAATTTAACACCTGCCTATTCTTAACACTTCTAATAATCTTACTAATAATCCTAAATCTTTATAATCTCTGCACACCCTCCTGACTAGAACACCCACAGCTATCATCCGCACAACCAAGACAATAGGATGCTAAGACAATAAGACAATCCAAGCCCCTCCCCTCACACTATATATACTCCTCCCCCTTCCCTTTCCCAGCATCATCAGCCACACCCACTCAGTCCAACATTCAGCATTTTCCAAACACACTAAATCAGACATACTAAAGGAGACAGAAATGTGGGGTATCGTCACAGTCACCCCAGGAAAATGATACATTTGCATGTAGATCAGCATTGGAGTCAACAGTGGACCTGGAAAAAATATTTTATTGGGGTCCTGTGTGTGTGTATATATGAATATATGAAAACATCTTCTCCCATGATTTGATCTATTTCAGACAAGAATACTCCGGACCTGCTCCAGCAAGTGGCGCTTCCTCTCTTGACCAATGCGGAGTGTAAGAAGCATTGGGGCTTCCGCATTGTTGACGTCATGGTCTGTGCAGGAGCTGCAGGAGCTTCCTCTTGCATGGTACGGGATTCCCCTCCCCCCCCCCCCCGGTCCCCCGCTGGTCTGTGTGCACTTCTGCCTAGGCCGGGGTCTCCGGTGTGGTGCCCGTGGACTCCTCTCTTGGCATCTGCCCAACCTGCTGCGCCTCTTGCTTTTTATTGTATCTCTTTAGTTTAGTTTTATTTATTTATTCAAAATGGAAGGTTTGCATGCTGCCAAAGGAAGCGCTGCCCTCCAGGGCCATCTCTGACTGGGTTCCAAAGAGTGGTTTTTGTGTTTTGGAGTTTACGCCCCACTTTTGCCTTAGACTTGAGCAAGTGACTTTTTATTTTAGTCTCAGCAGTTTTCCTTCTGTGAAATGAGTGTTCTGTGACTGCCCATGCCCACCGCGGCAACCATGTTATGAATGGTCAACACCCACGGCAGCCATTTTGTGCAAATGCCCATAGCATTCTTGCAAAATTCCAAATGTGTCCACTAAACCCAAAAGTTGTGGGGGGTATGCTGTCCTTCCTCAGAGCCCCTCTCTCTCCCTGTACACTTCCCCCCCTGGAGGCACCCAGTCATGGCAACATCTCCTGTCTGAATGGGTGCCCGGCCCGCCAGCCAACCATCTTCCAGTTGCTTCCTGGTAGTCTCTCATTTGTGCCCTTCCTGTACCCCTGTGGCCTGCTGCTCCTTCTTGCTCCTGTGTTTCACTTCTGGGAGCCAAAACTTACCAAGGGCCATGGCATCCACCCTAGAAGTCCTGCTCCTCAGTCCTTGGTTCAGGCTGTGGTTGCTTTAGTGATGGTGAGTAGGCAAGCATTTGTATTCATTGTTTACTCACACCTTCCAGGATTCGTGCCTTTCCTTCATCACCTGAAATGGGAGGCAGGGCTCAGGAACCAGTGGCCAGAAGAGGTTTCACGTCCTCTCCATGGAACCGCCCCTGACATTCTGTTGTGCTTTCTCCCCATAGGGTGACTCTGGTGGCCCCTTGGTGTGCCAGAAGAATGGTCTCTGGACCCTTGTTGGGATTGTCTCCTGGGGCAGTAGAAACTGCTCCCCATCCAGCCCAGGGGTCTACTCCCGTGTTACGAAGCTCCTTCCCTTTATTGATCAGATACTTGCTAAGATATAAATCTCTTTGACTGTGGAACAATAAAATCAGCATCCACCACCCATGCCTATGTTTCTTCTTCAACCTAAATGCCACACATGCAAGAGTACGCCCTTGTTTACTGCATTCTCTGACCTGGAAATAAATACTCTTCTTAAAATGTGCAACCAGACACCAAATGTACAGTTCCGGGGGCTGGTGGGGAGGGATGTGCAGTTCTTAAAGAATACCTGTGCACTTCAAAAATTCAAGTCATGCCACAGTTGCTTTGTGTTAGCTGATGTAAAAAGTGACTGATAACAATCTGAAAAGTAAAATGTGTGGTTCAGGCTCCTTTGGAACTCAGACTCTGATAAAGCATTCCCATTTTTCCTCCCCATGTCAAAGATGCTCCCTGCAGACTCCTCTCAGCTACATCCCACAAGGTGTTTACCAATGTTTCAAAGATGAAGGAAATCGCTAGAAGATGAGGAGCCTTTTCCTGGCAAGTCTTGGAAAGGTGTCAAAGTTATGATTAATGGCATTGATGTCAAAAGATATCAAATATGACATTCTTAACAGGGACTTCAATGAGGCAAGGCTACATTAAACATTTGTGTCAGAAATAAGAATAATAAGAATAAGAAAAGACAGCATGACCTGGCAAAGCCTGTCATGTCCATCTAGAAAAAACCACCATGAGCAAGAAAAGAGAGAATAATAACAATAATAATGCCTTGAATCTTTTATAAGAAAGGTGTTTTAGAAATTTTAATTAATACAATTTCTAAGACACCTTTCTTAGAAAGGCTCAAGGCACCTTACAACAACATTTGAAATGATGAAATAAAGAAACCTGTCATATGCCATCAAATGACTGGGAGGAAAGTCTTAACTTGGCTCCAAAAGGATGACAACGTTCGTGCCAGGCAGACCTCACTGGGAAGAGCATTCCACAATCGAGAAGGGTCACCACCAAGAAGGCTATTGCACTTGCTGCTGTCCTCTGAACCTCCTGTGGAGAAGGGCCTCAGATGTGGACCATACTGTATTGGTAGATTCATACTGGGCGAAGCGCACAGGCAGGTATTGCGATCCCAAGCCATGGAAGGCTTTGTAGGTTAAAACCAGCACCAAGAATTGTGCTTGGAAATGTACCATCGCAGGGCAGCAACCAGTCTGTTCTTCAGTGAAAAAAGCCCTTCCTCCTTGAAGCTGTTCAAAGGTTCCGCCAAACACAACAACTGCCTATGGACAAAATTATTGAGCTTTGAGAAGAGAGAAATCTTCTATGTACATCTATCGCTGTAATGCGAAGGCAGCCACATATTGATCACAAAGGGTTCTGCACTCTCACAAGAACCCTCTTCCCTCTAGGTTTTCTCCCGCTCTGTGTAGGCTTCTAAATGTTAGAGGATGTGACTTAAGCAACAAACAAGGATTACAGCTTTGCTCCTGGTGTGGTGCACGTTATGTGCATGAATAACAGTCATGTTCTCCTGGGCAGTTCCAAATTTTCCTTTTAAAAAGCTCACTACCATGATACACTGTCCAATTCCCAGAGCCATGAGAAGCTCCAGGAGCAAGAGTCAAGCCGGTACACTTCCAGTGCAAATGTGGAGTGTATCATATTTTCAGTGCTCTCCCATGTAAACAAACTCACCTCCATGCATCTAGTCATCTACAAAATTAGAAAGGTTTAGAATGGGTTAGTTTTACTACATGCAAGGTGTTTGTTATTTTAATGTGAACATTACAAAAATATGATCACCTGTGCCCCTCCCCCACCACACCTATAGTCTGAAGTGTTAATGTTGAGTATTCTACTACCCAATTCTGCATAATACGTAGATCAGCTCTTATAATTTCCTGCATTGCAAACGTAATGGGGTAGGAGTTGCACATCCCTGTGGTGGTTCTCAAGGTATTGTGGCTTTAGTCTGCACACAAGGCCACACGCTAGGGGTTTCAGCTCATGTATCTTTTCACCTGAATCGCTACTATGCCGGTGAAATCTCCCACCCCGCCCCCTACGTTCTCCTTCCCCCTGCAGTTAATTTTTTTAATGATTTCTGTGCAAATACAATGGTATGACAGCCTGAAACTCCACAATTACGGTAAAACAACACACTATGCTTTCCCCTAAGATCATATTAAACAAGAAACTATTACAATTAGATTTTGGAGAAGTTTGTGGTCAATGTTGGCATGGCAAGGGGAAGCCGACATTGTTCTGGTCAGAAAACCTAGATATGCCTACTCAGGAGTAAGAACCATAGAGTTGAATGGGACCGTGTCCTGGGCACGGGCGGTGGCAGCCTCACTCGCCTTCTCCGTGGAGTGTTTGGACACCCTTTCTCCCTCCCCCTTCACGGTTGAGCAGAGAACCTCCTCCCCACCCTCCCCTTTTGTCAGTGAGACCGCCCTTCAACACACATGCCCCCAACAAAAATGGGATGGTCCGAAATTGCACAAGGACAGCAATACATGGGAGGGAGGAGTGGCTTTATTGTGCACGGAGGGGGAAAAGCAGATTTTTCCCGCTCCAAAATAAGATGGAAAACAGAGGGGAAGAGGTGAGATGAGCACAGGACAGGGACAACGTCATGTGAATACCATGCTGCAAAAACACATACCAGGCATGGCGAAAGTGTGATGAATCGCTGGTGTGATGGAGCTCTAGAACAGCCTTCCCCAGCCTCGAGCCCTTCAGATATATTGGACTGCAACTCCCATAATTCCCTAGTATCCCAGGTTAATGTATTCATTAATAACTGCCATGCCCTAGGTTACATATTAACAGTCCCTGAAGTGGACTGCAATTGTGGCTTTGCTCATGAGCACGTTTTGCAAAGGTAGAAGAAATAAATATCCTCATTCTTTAACCACCATGGCTTTAAAGAGAACTCTAGAAGATAAAATAAGGGTACCAATGGATGACTAGTTCACATTCAATATCATTTCTTCCAGATTACGTAGGCTGCAATCCAAAACATACTTGGTAAAGTAGCCTTCCCTAACCTGGTGCCCTCCAGATGTTTTTGACTACAACTAGGATTCTGGACCATTGGCCATGCTGGCTTGGTCTGATGGGAGTGGAATCATAGAATTGTAGAGTTGGAAGGGAACACAAGGATCATCTAGTAAATCCAACCCTCTGCAATGTGCAGGAAAACCAATTAAATTATCCATGACAGGTAATTTAATCTGGAGGGCACTAGGTTGGGAGAGACTGTACTAGAGTGTAAGTCCCAATGAACACAGTGGGACTTACTTCCCAGTAAACTTCCTGGGACTGCACTGTGACTCAATTTAGTGATCTTGTTTGAGAAAGAAAGATGGCAACACTGGTTGGTGCAACACTGGTTGGTGCAACTCTCCAGGGAAAGCTTTCTTACTGCATGTATACACTTGGCTGGAAGGCATATGAGCTTAAGGGCACACCACTGACCATGTGCAGAATGTTTTTCCTTCCTTTAACTCTAAGCATCTCTTCTGCTTCTGGGTTTTCTTTGTATCTTTTGAAAACATAAGAACAGCTTTGCTGGACCAGACCAAAGGACTATCTGTCCCCAGAAGGCCCAGGCAGAAGCCCTAATGGAAAGACCACAAGCAGGACATGAGTGCAAAAGCACCCTCCCACCCATGTTCCCCAGCAGCTGGTGTACAGAGGCATGCTGCCTCCAATACTGCAAGTAATATATAGTAGCCTTCTCCATAGTTTAACGATGTGCTGTGTGAAGAAGTCCTTCTTTTTCTCTGTCCTGAATCGCCCACCATTCAGCTTCATGAGATGACCCCATTGAGCTCTAGTATTATATATTTCCAAGGGGCAGCAGCATTAGAACAATGCTACTAGTGGTGTACTAGTATCCCAGAATCCAGCGCAATGCAACTCATGCAGGCTGTCAAGGGTGAACTTGCAAAGGCTTATGCTAGGCTACCTGGGTTGAAATGCTGGGCTCTCCACTACCGACGTATGCATTTTACTGGTGATGTGGTTTTTCCAGAAATTTTTGAATTGGAAAATCCTCTGAATTTTTTCCTCCCACTGCCCGAAGTTGATGGGTTTTTTTATTTGACTTCTATATTTAGTAAATAAAATTAAAAAGTACACCATGTGGCTTTTACAAGCTGTATAAATATCTCAAAAGCTTTTCAAAACATCAAAAATATTTGAACTGAAATATTTGATTAGGGAGGAATCAATAGAGCAGATTTAATGTAGTTTATTTAATATTATAGTCAAATAATTTGCAAAGCTTTTTTTAAGGGAATACTTGTAAATATTTTTCATACACAACTATTAGTAGCAAACATGCCTTTCCATTATTAAATTTTAAGGAACTGCTCTATACATGATACTAATTTTAGCGCAACCAAAGAGCGTATCTGGACATTTGTATTTATTATATTATGCATGTTTCCTTGGCATAATAATGTTTTAGATTTCCTTTTTTGTGGGCCAAGTAAACATATAAGGTTTTTAATGGGTCCTGGGATTTAAAATAGTTTTATTGTTGTATGTTGGTTTTATATTGTCTTATGATATTGTATTTTTAAGGTTTTAATCTTTGTAAACTTTGGGTGATATAGAAATGTAATAAATAAAATAATAATAATAATAATAATAATAATAATAATAGCTGTCCCGTGCATTAGTTTCAGTGAAGTCTACTGCAATCGTACCTACATTTGGATTTTTTTTTTAATGAAAGAAATTAAAGTAATTGATCCTAGTAGAAGTTATAGACCTCTTCTTATTCGAATATCCTTTAGTGGAACTGCAGCCTTTTAGGGTGATGGGATGGCAAAAGTACCCATCAACCCTGGGCCAGTGTTTAGGGGGGAGGTAGCCGCTTAGGGCAACCATATATGGAAAGGAAGACAGGGCTCCTGCATCTTTTAACAGTTGTACTGAATAGGAAATTTCAGCAGGTTTCATCTGAATGCATGCAGCACCTGGTGAAATCCCCTCTTCATCACAACAGTTCAAGCTGCAGGAGCCCTGCATCGTGTGACCAGATACAAAAGAAGGCAGGGCTCCTGCACCTTTAACTGCATGCCTACAAATGACACCTGCTGAAATTCCCTTGTCAATGCAACTGTTAAAGGTAGGAGCCCTGTCCTCCTTTCCATATGGTCACCCTACCGCGGCTTACCCCCTCGCCCCCGCTTCCGAGGTCCCTGTTGGTGAGCGTCCACACGTGCATGGAGAAAACTGTCCAGAAGCACAGGATGACGTTAACGGCATTCGGACGAGCAGATGCCGCAGGCCGTCCTCTGCTCCTCCTCGCCATCCCAACCAGCGGAGGCGGCGGGCGCTGAGCCCCGGCGGCGCCTCTTCTGCGGGGATCCGGAGCGAGCCGGCACGTGCTGCGGATCCCCGGCCGGCCTCCGCCGGTCCACCTTAAGGCGCAGCGAGCCGGCCCCGCCTCCCCTGCCCGCCTCCTCCCGGTCAATCCACGCAGCCTCCCGGCCTGGCCCGCGGCTCTTTCCTCGCGGGCGGCCATGGCTCTGCGGCGGATGCTGAGCTGCGCGGCTAGGAGCTACTCGCAAGGAGCCGCCAAGGTAGGGCAGGCGGAGCAGGAAGGCCGCCTGCTCCTGGCCCGGACTTCGGCTGGGGCCCAACGTCCACCCTTCTTAGAGTAGACCCATTGAAATGACCGGGACGGCGAACATTGTCTGCAACCTTAGGCGCCCTTGGAGCAGATTTCAAGTCATGGCTGACCGAGTGATTTCAGTGGGTCTACTCTACGTAGCCCCAAGATTGGATCCGGTTGTTTTTCGGGGACAACGTTCGCGCAGGCAGCCTGAAGTGGTACAGCCCTGAAAGACTCTCGATTTGCGTGTATTTGAAGCGGTTCCGGCCCTGCCTCGGTTTTCATTGGTGGGGTCCTGCGCTGACCCCAGGGATTGGGAACCTCCCCCACCCCTTGAAATAGGACAGGCATAGAAGACAGGGCTGGGAGAGAGCGGAACAACTATCCCCACCCACCCCGCGCCGCTCCCTTCCCTGCCTTTTCACAGTTCCAAGACAGGCAGAAATCCAGCAGGCAAAGCCTTTCCTGCCATGGAGACACAATGATGGGAAAAGCTTTACCTGTTGGTTTTCTGCCCATTCTGGAGCTGTTAAAGTCCCAAGAGCCTCTACCAGAACAAAAGGACAAGTTGTTTGTTTAGGTAGGGAGAGAATTTCATATATTTCCATTATTCCAATAGCTTGGTTACAGTGCTTAAAATTAATTAATGATGCAACCTATGATACCGGGAAACGAGCTAAGAACATTTTTATTATTTATTTATTTATTTCATTTCTAACCCGCCTCTCCATCCAGATCGAGGCGGGGAACAACACTAAATATAAATATAAAAACAATAAATAGATAAACCATTAAAACAGATAAAAACAAATACATTATTAAAAACATCTTAAAATTAAACTGGGTAGGCCTGCCAGAAGAGATCAGTCTTCACGGCTTTCTTAAATTCCAGAAGACTGCTAATTTGTTGAATCTCCTCTGGCAGACCATTCCACAGCCTGGGAGCAGCAGAAGAGAAGGTCCTCTGGGTAACACTCGTCAGCCTAGTTCTGGCTGACTGGAGTAAATTCTTCCCAGAGTGTGTGGGGCGGATTATACGGGAGAAGGCGATCCCGCAGGTAACCTGGACCCAAACCATGTAGGGCTTTAAAGATAATAACCAACACTTTATATATCGCCCAGAAACTAATGGGCAGCCAGTGGAGTAATTTTAAGATTGGTGTTATGTGGTCACCCCTAGGTGTACCGGTGACCAACCTGGCTGCCATATTTTGAACTAATTGAAGTTTCTGGACTAGGCAAGCTTAAGATGCAAGCTTAACTGTGGATATGATGGGAGAGTGGAGGGTGAAGCTGGGGGGGGGGAATTGTGGACGTGGGGGGATATGGTATAACCTTTACATCACCTCAGAATGTATGTGGAGAATCATTAAGGAAATCTTGGCTGTGTTGGATTTCAATATGAAAGGAGAGTTTGATAGGGGAAACTTTAAAATATATGCAGCTCTCCTCCCCACCCATGCATTCTGAATTGGTGCAGTGACTGCAGTCCGGTGAGAGGGCTATACCACATGCTCTGTCTCCTGTACTCATCATCAGTCTTCGCCAGTTTACACTCTAAATTAGGGTGACCCTATAAAAAGGCGGAGACGGCTCCTGTATCTTCTAACAGTTTGCACTGAAAAGGAAATTTCAGCAGGTGTCATTTGAATGCGTGCAGCACCTGGTGAAATCCCCTTTTCATCACAATATTTAAAGTTGCAGGAGCCCTGCTGTCTTTGCTATCTGGTCACACTAGGCAGGGTTCCTGCAGCTTTAGCTGCATGCATACAAATGACACCTGCTGAAATTCCCTTTTCAGTACAACTGTTAAAGATACAGGAGCCTGGTCCTCCTTTCCATATGGTCACCCTACTCTTAATGTGCATGAAAGTTTCCCTTTCAGAGACAACATTTACTTCTACCACGAGATGTTGGCATTGACTGGGAGAGGGTTTGCGTTGGGCTGCAATGTTTAGAACAGCCTCCGTATGCATTGGAGTGCAATCCAGTCATTCTTCCTGCATTTCAAGGCAGGAAGAATAAGAGTCCGTTTGTCTGGACTCATCCTCTGAATTCTCTGGACTTGTTCTGCTGGACAGGGGACAAAGAGAACTGCAGGACATGGAAGGAGCTGCCAAACCAGAAGCCAGGAGGAAGGTGTCCAAAATTACTGATGTGCACACACTCCACAGGAGGAGGCGCACTTGGGAGTTTGGTGCCTGTACAAAGCAAAGAGGAGGACCCTTCCATCAACTTCCCCAACCTGGCGCCCTGCAGATGTGTTGGACTACAACTCCCATCATCCCCAGCCAGCATGGCTGGAGGGCACCAAGTTGGGGAAGGCTGATTTAGAATCAGAGAGTTGAAGGGAACCTTAACCACGGTGGAGGCTGATGGCGTCTGCAGCTCAGATTGCTCCTTTAGAGTTCTGACTGGTACTGATTGAAACCCAAAGTGGATTCATCGACCCCAGTGATATCGGAGCCATCAGCCTCCACTGCTTAATGGTCATCTCCTGCCCCAGTATCTTTGATAGGTGGCCATCCTGCCTCTGCTTAAAAATCTCTAACAAAGGGGAATCCAGAACTAATCCTTGTGGGTTGATTGGTGAGACTGATTTAAAATACTTGATGGCTCTGTGCTACCTCCAGTAGCAGAGGCAGTATGCCTATGTAGTTGCTGGGAACATGGGTGGGAGGGTGCTGTTGCACCCATTTCCTGCTTGTGGGTCCCTGGTCAACAGCTGGTTGTCCACTGTGTGAACAGAATGCTGGACTAGATGGACCCTTGGTCTGATCCAGCCTCAGGGCTGTTCTTATGTACCTTGTTTGAACAAGGGGGGATTTGCTTCAGAGGAAACCTGTAGAGGATTGCATTATTTTGCATTGTTATTACAGCATTTCTTCCTCTGCAAATAGCAAACTGTTCAAATCATGAGATCCAGGTAAGCGCCACTCTCATGCACAGTTTCAGTGCATAGTACAGATTCACACATGTATCCTGCCCCGGGCCTTTACTCACTCAATGCTAATGAAGATTGCAAAGAGATCAGCTCTCTGCCCATGTGCCTCTCCTGCTATGCCTCAGCCCGCCTTGTCTGCCTCCTCCCTTATATCGTTCCACAGGACTGGCTGACGGAGGACTTCCTTGATTCCCTGGGAGCTGTGGTGGGCACCACCAATGTGTCCACAGCTACAGCTGTTCGCGAGCAACATGGCCACGATGAGTCCATGCACAGGTACTGTGGAATTTTGCACATTGCCCTGGATTGATGGGTGCTAAGAAGCCCCAGGTGCGAAGGGTAACTCCGTGCATCCATTGTAGCATTGACCAGGCTATTTCAGACATTGACGCTGACATACTTGCGTGAGGTAGCCGAGTGTTACCAAACAGTACAGAAAGTAACGGTGGTGTAATGGGGAATGTTGCCGTGCAGGTTCTCATCGTAACAACCCCCCATAGCCATGACCCAAGGAGAATCCCAAAATAATGGCAGCCCTGTTGATGATGGATATCGACAAACCAGGGCCGCCTCTTCATGGCAACTCTTCTGGCGCCCAGCGGCGGCGGCAGGCGATGCGCCGGTGCATTGATGCTCTTGCTGCCAGTCTTCACAGCAGGAGCACCACAGCGGCTTTTCCTGTCGCCGCCGCTGCGCCCGCGCCTGCCCAGCATCAGCTGGAGGGGCAGCTGGAGCGGCAGTCCACCTACTTGCAGGTAAGTGGCATTTTTTTAAAAAAAAATTAATGGGGGGACAGCAGAGATGGTGCAGTGAGCTTATGGCTTGCTGCTCCACCCCCTTCCCTGGCCAGCCCGCTCCCATCTAAAAAAAAGTTGGGGTAAATGGCTGACTGTTTTAGATCAGAGCAAAGGGGCCTTTGCCCCAGATGGCTTCACACTGGCAGCAGCGTCATGTAACCCAACTGCCGCCAGTGCAAAGCCATATCTACGGAAAGTGTCCGTCTAGCGGCATCCCATTCATCTCCCCTAGGTGCAGCAGGTCTTTTGTAAAGTAATGCTTAAGGGTCTTAATTGCCCATTCAAGACCAAGCTATGCAAAAGTACGTTGTATTGCAGCAGGGACAGCTCACTACAGTTTATTGTTGCTGGCAAAATCCATTTGTAGTGCAGCTCAATACCTCCCACTGTGGTAGGGACTTCAGCCAGGAAAGAATTACTTACAGCAGAGGATCTCTGTGGTAAAGCTGAGCAAATCTCTGTTTTAGCATACAGCATGGAGATAGTCCAGGTCTTGTAGAACCTGTAGTACAGCTTCCCCCAATGGGTGCCTTCCAGATGTGGCAGAATATGACTCCCATCAGTCCTTGCCAGCATGGCCAATGGTCAGGGATGCTGGGAGTTCTAGTCCAAAACATCTGGTTGGCATCAGTGTGGGGGAAGGCTACTATAGCAACAAGATAGAGGAGCAACCAGTGAACTTTTACTTTCACTTCATAAAGAGGAAGAGTGTTTCCCAGTCTCAACCCTTTTCCCTGATCAGATCTAGGGACCATTTGTGCTCAGGATGACCCAGCATCCAGACACTAACTTACTGAGGGTGGTTAGTGAGAAGGCACCTGTAGCGTCCCAGGGCCTCTGGCCGTTTGTTCTTTTAAGCATCATGGAAACTGCATACTCAGACTCAGAAGTTTACTCACAAGGAGACAGTTTATTAAGCATCTTAAGGCCTATGCAAGCATACCTAATAAACGGTGTGGACTCAGACAGCAGACGCTCATGAAGCTGCTTTCCCAGCGATTAGCAAGCAACCTAGCAGACTGGGCTGTGGGAAGCCGAGGCAACCATTTCCCAGAAGCCTCTGGGCGACTATGGCTCACAGGATTCTCGGTCTACACAGCACCAGTGTCCCAAGGGCCCATAACATATTCCAAAAGTCAAAGAGCGCCATCAGACGGGGGAAATCACGCTTGTCTACCTTCGCTTCTCCGCCCCGCTTTTGTTGCTCGATACTTCCTCTTTCTTGCAGGGAGAGGAAAGAGGAAGTAAAAAAGGGCACATGGTGGCCCATTCAGGGGCCATCTTCATCACGGCGCTTCTCCTGCACACAGCAGGAGATCGTGGCAACTTCTGTCTTGAAAAATAATACGGACTTATGGGAGACTTTTTTTGTCACGCGAAGAAGGCTAGAAGGAGCATGAGAGCAACCCACAGAAGTCCGTGAGTGCTTAGTAACAAGCGTGCAATAAAACGCTTGTCTGATGACGCCCATAGTAAAACATCCACCCAACAGGAGAAGATGTAATTCATCACTTAACAGTGATGAATCTTGGGTTGTCTTACGATAATAGTGCACTGCCGGTTTCCACCACAGGATGGCTTATGGGTATTTTTTTCCTCTATACTTTTGCACATCTTTGCAAACGTGTATATTGTACAGGGACAGCTTTCATGGAGTCATCACTTGGTTGCAGCCTCCTCTTAACTATATGCTTATTTAATTTGTTAGTATACACACACACACACACACACACACAAGCATAAGCAGTCTATGGGCAGACTACCAACAGTCAAAAGAATAAAACACAACACAAATCATCTATGCAAGTATAAGGCTCAATACCAGACGCTTCGTGACAAACCCCAAAGTGTCTCTGCATAATATCTCAAATGGCACCTAAGAAGCATCGTTCTGTGTGTGCAGCAAAAAGGTACAATAAAATATAGCCTTCCCCAACTGCATGCCCTCCAGATGTTTTGGATGACAAATCCCAGAATTCCTGACCATTAAACATGATGGATGGGGCTGATGGGAACTGAAGTCCGAAATATCTGGAAGGCTGCAAGTGAAGGTAATGGGACATGACAATTGTACCTTTCCTGGGAATGTGAGAACAAGGCCAAAGCAGTGAAATGTGATGGGAGCAGCCATGTCTGTTGTCCATGCCAGTGCTGGCTCCAGGTTTTTGATGGCCCTGGACTCAGTGGCAAGGAGCACCTTTTATCAGCTTAGGTGCCCTTATCTGGACAGAGATAGCCTAACTACAATTATCCACACTCTGATAACCTCTCATCTGGATTACTGCAATGCATTATACATGGGGCAGCCTTTGAAAATGGTCCGGAAACTTCAGCTGGTACAAAACAGGGCAGCCAGACTGTTAACAGGGACTGATCAACAAGTCCGCATTATGCCAGTCCTTTTCCAGCTTCACTGGCTGCCTGTCCAGGTCCGGGCCCGATTCAAGGTGCTAGTATTAACATTCAAAGCCCTAAACAGCTTGGGGCCAGGTTATCTGAAGGAATGCTTCCTTCCAGATGTGCCTGCCCAGGCCCTAAGCTCATCTTCAGGGGTCCTTCTCCTTGAGCCCCTGCCAAAGAAAGCGAGGCAGGTGGCTACCAGGAGGAGGGCCTTCTCTGCTGTGGCAGCCCGGCTGTGGAATGAGCTCCTTAGAGAGGTTTGCCTGGCGCCTACATTATAGTCTTTTCGACGCCAGCTGAAGACCTTTTTATTTTCCCAGTATTTTAACAATTTATCATAGGTTTTTTTAAAAAAACTTTGCTGTTTTAAATCTGTATTTTAAATCTGTATTTTAAAACTGTATAGATCTCTGCATTGCTGCTTGGTTTTACCCTGGTTGTGCTTTTATATTGTATTTTAATATTGTGTTTTATACTGATGTTTGTTTTGTACTGTTGTTTGTCTTATACTCTGATTTGTGTCTGATGGTTTTAACTTTTGTGAACCGCCCTGGGAGTATGGAAATGCTATAAATGAATGAATGAATGAATGAATGAATGAATGAATGAATGAATACATACATACATAAGGTGCCCTCCATGGGCCTCCTCCTTCAGTGAGGCTCAGCGCCACTCTCACCATGGTCTCATGTTTGCTGCCGCTTGCTAGCTTGGTAAGCAGAGAGCCAGGGAGCAAGAAGCCGTGGCACCTCCTGCTCATCCTTCTCACCACCGTTACCGTTGTCTGGACCAGAGCAAGAGGCAGGCGAAGAAGCAAGTCCAGGGGACTCTACTCAGTGAGCCCCTGCCAGGGACCCAACCCTGCCTACCCTTGATGCCCATTCCTGGTCCATTTGCCTGCCCTGTCATGTCTAGCTTGACCCAGAGTGAGCCCCTCCCAGTTCCGTTTTGCTTGCATCCTGTCAATCCTCAGCAAAGCTGAGACCTCAGATGGTTCAGGTTTGGAACTGGTAAGCAGCAGCAACAGCCGAGTAGAGCTGGCAGGCTCTCAATCCAGCTGCTGCACTAGCAAGCGTGTGGCTAAAACCAGATGGAAGTTGGATGTTAAGGTAGCAGCAGCAGCAAATTAGGAGGAACAGAAGAAGATGTGTCAAAACTAGGCAGGAATCCAGACACAAAGCAGCTAAATGCTAAGGCCTTGCCCTCTTGTGTATCTTGTCACTCTGGTATAGCTCCTGTAGTTTTAACTGTTGTGATGAAGAGGGGATTTTACCAAGTGCTGCAGGCATATAAATGACACCTGCTGAAATTCCCTTTTCTATACAACTGCTAAAGATACAGGAGCCCTCTCCTCATTTGCATATGGTCACCCTAGTTTAATTAACTTTTGTCCCGCAATAAAAATATTTTGCACCCTAAGTATGTTGTGTAAATCAGATGGTAAATATGCCGGTTGACTCCATTTTAATTCCAGGCTGTGACACAACCAAATGTGAACAAGTCAAAGGGGGGGGGGGGTGAATACTTACGCAAGGCACTGTCGCTCTTCACGTCTCTCAGGCAGCGCTTGCACCTTGTCCCTCCCTCTTAGGTGCTGTCCACCGGATGCCGTGGTTTGGCCCCAAAATGTGGAGCAGGTCAGTTTGCTGGTGACGACGTGCTACAGTCGAAACGCTCCCATCATCCCCTTTGGCACAGGCACAGGACTGGAAGGTGGCGTGAATGCTGTCCAGGTACGGCATCTGGCAAGGTAAATGGGGGAGGGGCCACTGGTGTCCGCTCCAGGTTTTGGAGGCCGCGTGCGCAAGACACCCTCCATGGGCCTCCTCTCCCACCACTATTGTCATCGGCTCCTCCTCCTCTTTCTCCTCTTTGCTACCACTCAGTTGCTTGGCAGGCAGAGAGCCAGTGAGCACGCAGTCCGTGGCATCTCCTGCTCCTCTTTCTCAGCACTATTGTTGCCTGGGCCAGAGTAGGGTGACCCTATGGAAAGGAGGACAGGGCTCCTGTATCTTTAACAGTTGTATTGAAAGGGGAATTTCAGTGGGTGTCCTTTGTATGCCTGCAGCACCTGGTGAAATCCCCTCTTCATCACAACAGGTAAAACTTCAGGAGCTATACTAGAGGGACCAGATACAAAAGAGGACAGGGCTCCTGCAGCTTGAACTGTTGTGATGAAGAGGGGATTTCACCAGGTGCTGCAGGCATACAAAGGACACCCGCTGAAATTCCCCTTTCAATACAACTGTTAAAGATACAGGAGCCCTGTCCTCCTTTTCATATGGTCACCCCAGGTCAGAGCGAGAGGCCAGAGAATAAGCAGGTTGCCATGGTGAGGAGGAGGAGGAGGAGGAGCAACCCATGATGCCAGCCCTGGGGAGGCCACAGTGGCAAGTAGGGAGGGGACACTTTTGTATATTTGCTACCATGAGATGCAGTGATGGCCACCAACCTGGATAGTTTAAAACAAGATTAGACATATTCATAGAGGATAAAGCTACCAATGACTACAAGGCCTGGTGGCTATATCTTGTCGACAGTATTGGAGGCAGTATGCCTCTCAGTACCAATTGCTGGGAACAGAAGCAAGTGGGTGCTCTTAGGCTCATGTCCTTCTTGTGGGTTTCCACAGACATCTGGTTGGCCACTGTGTGGACAGCATGCTGGACTAGATAGGCCTTTGGTCTGATCTGGCACAACCCTGATGCAAATCTATGTTCTGCGTATGTTGTTATGTTCTGCCAGTTTTGGTCTACGGATCCATAGTATGCACCATGTGAAGGCAAGGAGGGCAATGTCTAGGGCTGGGGGGAGTATCTGTGGGACTGCCCCTGTGCCAGTCCTCCTCTCCTTTCCCCTTCCATGGCAGCCCCCCCCCTCGTTTCTGCTTACTCTGTGTTTACATCCTTCCATGGGACAGGGTGGTGTGTGCTTCAACCTGACCCAAATGGACCACATCTCTCAGCTGAACGCAGAGGACTTCACCGTGGCTGTAGAACCAGGGGTGACCCGGAAGAGTTTGAACAGCTTCCTGCGGGGCAGCGGACTCTGGTTTCCTGTCGGTACGGCTGGTTCAAGGCAATCCTGGGAGGTGTACAACGGCCAACGGTTCTGCACTGTGGGGAGTGTTAGGGTGGCCACTGGTGAATGGCCAAAAATGAGGGAATGCATCACCAAAAAACAGGGAGAAAAGAGGGTGCTGATCCGCATAGAATTTGCATAATTTTCTTGCACAGATATTTTCACCGATGTGCATAAAATTTGCTAGTTTATATGTATAGATGCTCACTGAGAAATAATTACTATAATTCAAAAAGAAACAGAGCACACCTCACCACAGTGTGGAAGGTTGTGAGCGCGTAATCTGTGTGCCTGCCTGCTCAGGCTGCTGTCCAGGAGCTCACTTCTTGTGTAATTCACGTGTGCCTTCCCACCAAGCAAGTGGCACTCAAGGCAGCTAACAATCATAGGAACGAAAACATTTAAAAAAACTTGATTAAAACTTGAAAGAACTGGGCATATTTAGCCTGGAGAAGAGAAGACTGAGGGGAGACATGATAGCACTCTTCAAAGACTTGAAAGGTTGTCACACACAGGAGGGCCAGGATCTCTTCTCGATCATCCCAGAGTGCAGGATGCGGAATAATGGGCTCAAGTTACAGGAAGCCAGATTCCGGCTGGACATCAGGAAAAACATCCTGACTGTTAGAGCAATACGACAATGGAACCAATAACCTAGGGAGGTGGTGGGCTCTCCCACACTAGAGGCCTTCGAGAGGCAGGGATGCTTTAAGGTGGATTCCTGCATTGAGCAGGAGGTTGGACTCAATGGCCTTATAGGCCTTTGCAACTCTACTATTCTATGATTCTATGATGAGACAAATACATTAAAAACACAGTTAAAAACATGACAACAGAATAAAAACAACACCCAGGGAGTTCCATAGGGAGGCTTTGCTTCTCTCCCTCTCATCAGTTCTTATGGTTGTTGTTTTTAACTGGAATTGGACTAGATACCCTTCAAATATTATTTTATTAAGGTATCTTACATTTATATCCTGTTGCCTTTTCCTCCAAAGAGCCCATGATGGTGTATAAGATCCTCCTCTCCATTTTACCTTCACAACAACCCTATGGGCTAGGTTAGACTAAGAGCTCCATCACACCAGGAATTTAATGCACTCTCGCCATGCCTGTTGTGCAGATTTGCAGCAAGGTACTCACTTGATGCCGTGCCTGTCCTGCTGACACCCGCCTCTTCCCCAGCCTTTCCTAGAATGCTAAAAGTCTGGATTATTTTCCCTGAGTGCATTTAACGCGCCCTACGTCTCCGGGTAGTTTTAAAGGAACTGGGGGCTTGAATGGATTGCATCAGGTCCTGGCAGGGAAAAGAGTTCTCTCCCAGCAGCTGGCTCCAAGCCTCAATATAAAACCCAAACCTTACATCCCAGGCTCGAAAGCCTTTTTTAAAAAAACAACGCCTGAATCTCCGCAAAGACAGGATTGTACTCCCTCGATGCCCCCAAAGAGCCAAACTAAAGGGTCAGTCCATTTTTGCCCGGCAGACAGGCGGTCTGGTTGAAGTGCTCATCTGCCAGGACCTGACTGGAGGGAGAAAGAAAAGGGGAAGGGTGGAGTGGAGTGGAAGAGCAAACGAGAGAAGGAGCAAAACAGCAGCTATTCTGGTGAAAGGGATCTAAGCTTGACGTGCTTCTGCCTCAGAGGTAAAAAAAACACGGAGGCAAACCAGAGGGGGAAATTAGGGATAACGGAGGTCTGAGAGTCAGGGTCTGGCCCAAAGTCACCCAGTGAGCTTCCATGGCTGAGTGGGGACTAGAACCCAGGTCTCCGCAGTCCTATCCCAACATTCTAACCGCTAAACCATCACTGGCTCTCAAACAGAGGACACAGTCAAACAGAAGCACCTTGAATAGCTCCTTTAGAGTTCTGACGGGTTCTGACTGAAACCCAGAGTGGATTCACCGCCCCACTGACATCGGTGCCACCAGCCTCCAGTGCCTGCATGGGAAACTATGGGGCTCTTCTGAGCTTCCACTGGAAGAACTGGATGTAAGCATAAGAAGCTAGTTGGGGGATTCTGGGAGTTGTAGTCCAATGCATCTGGTGGGTACCAAGATGGGGAAGGCTGCCCCTTGCCCCACTGCAGCCACACGTGATCCCCTTGGCTTTCCCCCATAGATGCTTTCTGGCTCCTCTAGGGCCTCCTCCACACGAGACGTTTAATGAGCCTTGAAGGCTCATTATAAATTTTACCTCCACACCAGCGGAGCGCAAAACGGGCGTACAGGCGCGTTATCTCCCCGATAATGCGCATTTTCGAATGCGCGTTAAATAGCGACTTTTATTTTGCTCCAGCCGTTAAAGCGCATTTTCGCCGTGTGAACAAGCGATTATGCGCGTTAACTACATGTAAAGTGCTTTTTGGACATCAATTAATGCGCTTCGCCGCCTCTCGCCGCCTCCCGTGCAGAGGGATTAGGAGTAAATGCGCCTCTGCGATAATGCGCATAATCCCCGAACCGGGCGCAAAAGCGCATCCTTGTGGAGGGGGCCTAGGGCTCGGCGTGGGGCTGGTTGTCATTCCTTGACCCTGCCTTGGCAAAACTGGAGGCATTCGAGTTCCCAGTCCAGATCCAGATGGCCCTAGCCGCTCGTGCAAGAGTCCTCCCTGGGTGTGTGGAAGGGGTAGGCGGGCAGCTTCCATGACCGCCTCTCCCCTCACTGTGCCTTTCCCTCCTCAGACCCTGGGGCTGATGCTTCTCTCTGTGGCATGGCGGCCACCGGCGCCTCGGGCACCAACGCTGTGCGCTACGGCACCATGCGCCAGAACGTGCTCAACCTGCAAGTGGTGCTGCCCGACGGGAGGGTGCTCTATACGGCTGGGCAGAACCGGAGGCCCAGGTACTGCGCTGCTGAGCTCCCCTCGAGGCTCTTCAAGCACTTAGCTATGCCAGGCCTTCCCTTGAGTGCTTGCGTTGGCTCTCTCTGGCATGTGCCACGGCAGGCTTGGAGTCCTCTGGGCACATTGCTTGGCACTCGTTGCAACTTAGTTGCTTGGTGGCCCCACTGTCTCCTTCCCCACCTCCCTCCACCCCCCAGAACCATTTGGTGTTTTTCCAGCTTTTGTGCAGTTTTCCCCCCAAAGTGAAATGTCTCTCCTAAGGCTTAATTGCTGGTAGTTAGAGCTGTAAACTATAATATGGGTTTTTTTGCCCCTCCCTCTTTTGCCCACCAGCAGAATGTGGCCCCCTGAAATGGAATTTGGCCCTGGGGCAGAGAGAGCTTCTGCACCCCTGCTATATTTATCTAATTTATCTTATTCATTCATTCATTCATTCATTCATTTATTCATTCATTTATTTATTTATTACATTTCTAATCTGCCCAATAAATCATGTTCTCTGGCCTGGTTACAAACAACAAATATTTTTTTAAAAATATAGTGCAAAACAATAAACAGCATATGGCTATATAATCGAAATGTCAAGTGTTACAATTAGAGCAGAGAACCAGCAACTAAGTAAGGCACCCTTCCCCAACTTTGTTCTCTCCAGATGTATTAGACCATGGGCCTGTTCAGTCACCATGCTAAGCCATGGTTAGGCTGCTAACCCTTTTGCAGCGGGTGTTTAGTGAGTGTAGTTAAACCATGGTTATGGAGCCACCATGGTTAGGAATGGTTCACACAACACACTAAGTCATGCTTCACACAACACTCTAAGCCATAATGTTTAGCTCAAAACATTTAACCATCATAGTTTGTCATGTTATCTGAACAAGGCCAACATGTTTAAACCATGGTTATGTAGCCACTGTGTTTAGGAATGGTTCACACAACCCGCTAAGCCATAACTTAGCATTTAATCTGAAAAAGATCTACAACTCCCATCACTGTCTAGCTCAGTATTGTCAATACCCGCCTTCCCCAAATGGCTTGCTGGGAATGATGGGAGTAGAAGTCCAACATATCTGGAAGGACCTGGAATGGGGAAAGCTGATATAGGGCTAATTGCAGCCCCAGCCCCTTTTCTTTTTGGCTCCACCCCTTTTGCCTTTAGCTCCACCCACCACTGACATGCAGCACCTGAGAATTTGGCCCTGAGTCTGAAATAGGTTTGAAACCCCTGTCCTCATAGGTGAGTGTAGGTCATCCTTGTGGGGAGGAGGTAGATTTTGCTCATTTCAGGAGAACAGGATGTTCCAAGCAAGGTGATCTCATGGGATGTTCACAAATGTTCTAACCGCAAAAGGGGAAGGGTGAGGTTTGACGTGTAAGTCAGTAAAGGTGCTGTGACAGCAGGGAACCCTGAAACTCACAGGTCACCCACTCCATGCTTGCAGAAAGAGCGCTGCCGGCTACCAACTAACGGGGCTCTTCGTGGGCTCAGAAGGGACACTAGGCCTTATCACCCAGGCAACGCTGCGCCTGCACGGCATCCCTGAGGCCACCGTGGCGGCTGTGTGTGCCTTTCCCAGTGTGCAAGGGGCTGTGGACAGCACCGTGCAGATTCTTCAAGCCGGGATTCCTATTGCCCGCGTTGGTGAGTGGGACCCAGGGCTCTTCAGGAGGCGGGGAGGCAGGGGCAGGCAAGGGAGGAGAATTGGGTGCTCTCCAAGGTGCTTCCTTTAGAGTTCTGACTGGTTCTGAGTGAAACCCAGAGCGGATGGACTCCCCTGACTGACATCGGAGCCACTGGTCTGCAAGAGGATGTTTCCAGCTGAAGGTGTTCCTACTAGGACCAACTGAGAGGTGTTGGGCCACTATTTTACCTTTTTGTCCTTCATGCATATTTTGTGGCAAGAAAAAAGAGGAAAGAAGGAGTGGGAAAGCCTGGGTGGGAAGGTTACAAATGGAAGGCCACTCCTTGTAAAAGCCCATGAATAAGGCTGGCCGATTGCCCAATCAAAGCCTTGTTTGGAAACACCCTGAACTGTAGCCTAAAAACTGGAGGACTTCCTGCCATTGGCTGGACTAATGTGATGTCATGGAATATTCACAAATGTTCTAACTGCAAAGGGGGAAGGTGAGGCCTGGAGTGCGAGTCAGCAGAGGTCACGTTGGTGCCAAAGCCCCAGCTAGTGCATAAGAACAGGAGGCTCTGTAGGCAGGGTTGGAGACGGGCCAGAGGTTTCAAACCTCAACTCTGGCTGACCTGGGTTCAAATCCAGGCTTCTGAGCTTGTCCAGAAAGTGACATTCTCTTCCTCTTTCCCCTAAACGTTTGGTGCTGGCATTTGCTTTTGTTGAAATGCCTCCTCTAAGGCTGTTACTGGAAGCAAGAGCTTCAGACTCAAACACCCTGGTGCTCTTGGCTCCGCCCCTTTTTACCTTTGGTCCCACCCTCTGGCTGAAAGAGGTTTAACTCCTCTGTTATAAGGGGGTTGGGAAGCAGAGTGGCTAAAGGCCAGCAAGTGTGGGGGATGGGGGAGTAAGCAAGTAACTTGAGCTTTCTGCCACCCAAAAGCAGAAGCGCCTGATGGAGAGAAGAAACGCAGAGAGCTGCAGACAGCTGATTTCATGGAGATCTAGAGATAGATAGATAGATAGATAGATAGATAGATAGATAGATATGAAAAGCCACTCCTAAGGCTCCGTTAATGGCAATAAAAGCTATAAGCTAAATATGCGAACATCTTGTGCTTGAAGTGCCTAACAAGGAGTTCTGTGTAGTGCAAAAGCTTGCTTTCCTGCGTTCCGTACAGCAAGTGGTCTCGCGTGCTCTCTGTCTTGTCTTCTGCGGCAACAGCCGCTCTCTTCCCCTAACCCACCCTAGAGTTCCTGGATGATGTCATGATGGGGGCCTGCAACCGCTACAGCGGCCTGAGCTATGCCGAGGCACCCACCCTCTTCCTGGAGTTCCACGGCACCGAGAACAGCGTGGGGGAACAGGTGCAAGCCACGGGTAGGTCTGACACAGAGGACAAGCAAGGCGGCCCGGCAAGCCCGGGGAGGGGGCTGAGCAGGCGCACGCTCGAGCACACGCTTTGCGTACAGAAGCTCACAGGCTCAATCCCCCGCTTCCCCAGGTTGGGCTGGGAAAGATTCCTGCCCGAAACCCTGGAGATCCACTGCTGCCAATCAGTGTGGACAGCACTGGGCTAGGTGGACCACGGTTTAAGGCTGCAGCCCGTGATCCCATGAGAGTATGGCCCCTCCCTTTTGTGGGCGGATGGTTGTGGGGCCAGCAGCGTTGGGGCTCTGACACAAGGCTACCTCCGCAGGGGAGATTGTGCAGTCGAACGGCGGGTCGGACTTCGTATGGGCCCAAGAGCAAGAGGCTCGCAACCAGCTGTGGACAGCACGGCACAACGCTTTTTATGCAGCCTTGGCCCTTCGGCCCGGCCGGAAGGTGAGTTGGAGGGAGTGAAGGGCCAGCCGTGGTTGCCGCTTCGTTTTAGTTTTACTCCTCTGCTTTGTGGCTTGAGTTGCCCTGACTGCTCTCCGCTTCTTTTCCTCACCTCACAACGGAGTTCCCTGTTCTGCATGTAGCAGCCTCAATTCTAGATGCTGATGCTGATGATCTGCAAGCGGGGTCCCCCATAATTGGGTCAGTGGGCACTTTTGGAATTTCCAGAGCGTGTTGTGGGCACTCTCACAAAATGGGTGCTATGGGGGAAGAGGCTTGCCCATTCCCAAAATGGCTGCCGTGATGGGCGCCGTCAGTCACAAAACACTCATTTTTTCCCCAGAAAGTACCTGGTGAGACTAAAAGAAAAGTAACTTGCTCAAGAAACTATATACAAGGCAGAGGTGGCGTCTGGCTCCAAAACACCAAATCAGTCTTTGGAACCCAAATAAAGATGGTGCTGGATGGTAGCACTTTGCTTTGCAATACGCCAGATTCCCAGTTTAATTTTTTTTAAAAAAAAAATCTTGAGAAATAAAATAAAAAGCAGGTGAGGAAGAGAGTTTGGCAAACGCCAGCAGAGGTGGTCTGCAGGCACAATGGAGCCAACACATGCTTTGTTAGAGACCCCAAATATACACACTTTATTAAGGTTTTAGAAATCTATTGACTGTCTTCTTTTGAAGATTGTCTGGATTATTGGGAAGTCACAGATGACCGCATTATCCTGCATTTGGAACAAGAAAAGTGCGTGACACATTATGGCGGAGCAGTTCTTCAACCATAAACCTCCATCTGCCTCTACTTCCCAGCATAGTTGGATTGCATAGGTTGATAAACTGGAGTGGGTGGGTGCAGGGTTAGGGTGGCCATATGGAAAGGAGGACAGGGCTCCTGTAACAGTTGTATTGAAAAGGGAATTTCAGCAGGTGTCATTTGTATGCATGCAGCACCTGGTGAAATCCCCTCTTCATCACAATAGTTAAAGCTGCAGGAGCCCTGTCCTCTTTTGTATCTGGTCAAGTGGACAGGGCTCCTGCAGCTTTAACTGTTGTAATGAAGATGGAATTTCACCAGGTGCTGTATATATACAAATGACACCTGCTGAAATTCGTTTTTCTATGCAACTGTTAAAGGTCCCCTCTACAAGAGTTCGCTTTGACCTGATTCTCCTATTATGCACATCTCCTGACAATCGGGTTTACGCCTAATACCTACACACAATGGGCTCTACGCAAGGCGATTTAAAAGTTGTTTACATGCTGAGAATCGCATGCAAATGTTGCTGAAAGTAATGTGCTTTGTCCCGGAAAAACTGCCCAAACAGGTTCCCTCCCTTTATTCTCCCCGCCCACCAGAATCTCCTGCCTTTGATTACCTGGGTTACCTGCTGGTAATGATCTGGTTAACCTGTTCGGCTACCTCTCTTCCCTCCCCTTTCACCCTATCGCCAGCTGAAGTTACCCCCCCCCCCCAGAACTGCTCAGGAGTAAATGGGAATGTGCCTCATAAGTTCCCCCCTCCAACACCCTTTGAAAACTTATTTTTAGTCAGGGCTGCCTCTCTCCCCACCCCTTCGCCCAATTGCCATTTGAAGTGAACTGCTCAGGAGTAAATGGGAATGTGCCTCGCACACATGCACACCAAAGCAGACGGGGATGCTGCTTCGTTCCTTCCCCCTCCTCTTCCCAGCAAGCTCAACCGTTGTAAAACACACACATGCACACACACACACAGAGCTCATGCCAGGAACCCAGCAAGAAGTGAGGGGACGATCTGTCTAAGCTGATAGCTAATTATGCGCACATGCGCACATCCTTCCTACCCCCTTTGCTTCTCATGAAACCACCTCCATCTGGCCCCGTGTCTCCATGTAAAATATATTCCATCAGGGTACTTAAAAGAAACATTATTTTCGGTTCACATTGGGTCTCGTCTTCCTGGAGCTTCCATCCAGAGAGACGGAGAACAAGGAGGAAGTTGCCAGGAGGAGACAGGAAAAAAACTAAACGAAAAAGTGGGAGGTTTTCCCAGAGAAGGGGCAGTTCTACGCATGACATCACGACCACAGTCCGCCCACTCTGATCATTAATGCGCTTGAACAGCAATTGTTTACACGGACATAAGGCGCTCTTACTCCCACTGTAAATAAAACTCGCTATTTAACGCGAATTCGAAAATGCGCATAAGAGGAGATAAAAAGCGCTTGTACTCCTCATTTGCGCTCCGCTCTTGTAGAGGGTAAATTGGTAATGCGCCTTGAAAGAGCTTTAAATTGCTCTTGTAGAGGCAGCCAAAGGTAAAAGAGCCCTGTCCTCCTTTCCATATGGTCACCCTATGCAGGGTCAAGGTGGCCTTTTTTGGGTTCCTTCCAACCCTTATGATTGCTTCTCTCTCAGCCCTCTCCTCCCCACCTCTCTTTCTTGGACTAGATGCTGGGCACGGGAATTCTGTGGCATTGTTGTTATTATTAATAATATCCCACCTTTTTTCCAATACTGGGACTCAAGGTGGCTTTACAAATTAAAACATGTACAGTTAAAACAGATAAAGATATACAAATTAAAAAATAATTAAACATGCTACAATATTAAACTACTGAAACATTAAAAAAACATTTAAAATACATTTTTTAAAACAATAATCCAATATATAAACAACACATAAACAGAGGTCCAGCCGGAACAAAAACACTCTGGAAACACACCAGGGAGGGAGCCAGACTAGCTTCCCTGAGAAAGGAGTTCCAGAGTCCTGGGGCAGCCACCGAGAAGGCCCTCTCCCGCGTTCCCACCAGGTGTGCCTGTGATGGTGGTGGGACCGAGAGAAGGGCCTCCCATGAAGATCTCAGAGGATGGGCAGGCTCGTAAGGGAGAATACGGTCTTTCAGATAACCTGGAACCAAGCCGTATAGGGCTTTATGGGTCATAACCAGCACTTTGAATTGTGCCCAGCCTTGTGGGTCTTAAAAGGCACATAAACAATGGTCTAGGGGGGGAATGGGTGCCTCCCCTAAAAACTGTTTATTTCCCTCCATTTCGCTTTCCGCCTGCAGAGTTATACCACTGATGTATGTGTCCCGATCTCACGCCTTCCTGCAATCCTGCTGGAAACAAAGAAAGACCTGCTCGAGTCCAAAATCACAGGTGGGTTATTTGAAATCAGCAGACCTCATGGCTGCTGCCAGAAGTCCACACACTTCCATGGAAGGCAGAAAGAAGTTTTGATATTCCTCCTCCCACACCAAATAAGGAGCATGACCCATGAGCCTTCTGTCAAGTATTATTTGAAAGCATTGATTTATTGGGACAAAGAAAAGAGCCATACTAATTGCTAACCATCTCCTGCCAAGTCTGTTAGGAAACAATGAAATAACAGATCAGCCTTCCCCAAGCTGGTGTCCTTCCGATATATTGGACTATAACTCCCAGAATCCCCCAGCCAGCATAGTATTACTGGTTGAGAAATTCTGGGGGTGGTTGTCCAACACATCTGAAGGACACCAGCTTGGAGAACGCTGCAATAGATGCTCAGCTGTTTGTCAAAATCACTAATCACTACTGTCTTAATTCCATGATATTTTCTTCTTTTTTATGGTTTTCGTTTTAGAAAAGCACACCATGTTTTCTTGACAGTGCCCTCAGCTGGGGCAGTGATCAATTCACCAGTCAATGTCTTTCCAGTCAACAATCTACTATTTGACCAGAGCCAAATCTCATCAGCTGTTCTGTGAAGCAGATTGTCCTTGTTCGGCAGCCTTCTGTGTTGTGGTGGTTGTTTTATTGCACCGCAGTGCCGTCTTGAGAGTGAAATTGGGCGGCAAGCGCTTGCCAGACCTTCTCTCCAGAAAGAATATTCAACAGCCCCCTCCATAACAGCAACAAGTGGGGAATTTCCCTCTCGGTGCTAAAGGGATTATTAAAAACTGTCAGCATAGAAATGCTTCTTTTCCTGGGTGGAATGAGTAGCAGTGAGAGTTTTAGGAGCCAGAAAATCCCCAGATCAAATATCACGTCCACCTGGAAGCTGTCCTTAGCAAAGCTAATCTCTCGTTGTTTCCTTTACCTGCAATGTGGGAGTAACACTGACCTACATTACAGGACTGTTGTATGGCTTGAAGCACAATCCTATGCATGTTTAGACAGACAAAAGTCATACACATCCCAGCATGGCTGGCTGGGAAATGCTAGGAGTTGTAGGACTTTGGTCTGTCTAAACATGCATAGGATTGTCCCCTTAGTAGAATAATGTATGCTGTATAACGGATACATAACCTCAGGCCTGGGTGCTAAATCCAGGTCTCCTAGGGTCCCTAGATAATCACCTCCTCCCGCTAGCTCCACCCCCTTTCCCCCTATCGGCTCTCATTTGGTGGTTTCACACTTTTTGCCAGTTTTCCCCCATTGAAATGCCTCTCCTCAGGCTTACTGGCAGTAAAAGCTTTTAGCTAAAATAGGCTGTTATTTGGGGCCCTGCCCATTTTTCCTTCAGCCCTCAAGAGCTTCTCCAAAATAGAATTTGGCCCAAGTACTGAAAGTCATTCTGCACCCCTGCTGTTATAATCCAAATGCCAAATATTACAATTACAGGTGAGAAGCAGGAACAGCGTAAGGCAGCCTTCCATACCCTGGCCACTCTCTAGATGTATTGGACTACAAGTCCTATCATTGTCTAGCTCAAGTATTGTCTACCACTGGCTTGCATGCTGGGGGCAATGGGAGTCAGAATCTGACACATCTGGAGGGCTCACTTACCATGTTGGATTTCCACCAGGCAGACTTGCATTTGAATCTCTGCTTACCCTGAAGCTTTCTGAGTAGCCTTTGACCCGTCACACACTCTCAGCCTCACCTACCTCGCATGGTGGTTGTGATTGTGGGGGGCAGGGGGGGAAAGCTCTTCCGTTCATGGCCCTCTGCTCCTTGGAAGGAGGCCTGACATACCCATCTGAGAAATGGATGCTCACATAATAGTGTTTAGTAAAACTTATGTGCACGTTTGTGTCACAATTAGCACAAGTCTCTTGATTTTAGTGGATTAAATGTTTGGCCAACTGCCCAGGCCTAGTGGACTTTGACAAACAAGGGCACCAGCTGCTTATGGCTGTCTCTCTGCAGGTCCCATTGCTGGCCACGTTGGAGACGGGAACTTCCACTGTATCCTTGTTTTGGATCCCGAAGATGCTGAAGAAAGTGGCAGAGTGGCCAAGTTCGCTGAACGACTGGGCAGGTCAGGTCTGACTGTACCTGTTGACCAGGGTTGGGTGGAAAGGCAGGCAGAAGAAGGCAGAACTGGCCGGCCGGCCAGCCAGCCAGCTCTATTCCCACCTGCCCAGGCAAAGCAGAACCAAGTCTGGTGCTTGCTTCCAACCGATGAGTAATTCAAGCAAGAGCAATTGCTAAGGACAAAAAGCCACCGTAGCTTTTATGCTCTGCTTACATCACTCACAAAGGCATTTGGCTGCCCAGTGTTGGAACCAAAATGTTGGAGTAGACCAGGCCTGCAGGTGCCCCCTACTCCCCCAAATCCTGTCCGGTGGCTCCCCAGAAAAAAAGGGAAAACTGTAGGATAGGGCTTTATGGGTCCTGCCATAGAAGCCTTGTTCCTAGAACAGACCTGGAGCATTTGAGGCAGCGGTGCGCAAAGGCTCCTGCCTGCTTCCCAGGAAGCTCTAGGAAAGGAGCTTCTATGGCAGGAACCATAGAGCTTGTTCCTAGTGGGGGGGTTTCACTCCTTGCTCCTCCCCCCCCTAGGCTGACCAGATAAAATCCAGGTCAGGGCTCCTGTAACTTTAACAGTTGTAGAGAAAAGGGAATTTCAGCCAGTGTCATTTGTATGCAATTAGTTCCTGGTGAAATTCCCTCTTCATCACAACAGTTAAAGGTGCAGGGGCCCTGCCTTCTTTTGTATATGGTCATTCTAGTATAGTGCCTGCAACTTTAACTGTTGTGATGAAGAGGAATTTCACCAGGGACTAATTGCATACAAATGACACTGGCTGAAATTCCCTTTTCTCTACAACTGTTAAAGTTACAGGAGCCCTGACCTGGATTTTATCTGGTCACCCTATCCCCCCCATTTTAATTTCCGGGGAACGAAGCGTGGGAGGTCAGGAGCCTTTAGCAAGAGTGGATTAGAGAAGGGAGAAGGTTTAGCAGCCAGGGTTCCTACTTGGCTGGCTGATTTAATAACAGTGTTTTCTGGGAGGAGTGTTGGCTTAATGAATTAATTAAATTTATATCCTGCCATTTTTTCCTCTTGCAAGGAACCCAAGGCATTTCCTCTCCATTTTATCCTCACAACAACAATCCAACACTCCAGCCTAGCTCTTTCCAGCACGGTGCCCTGCAGATGTGTTGGACTGCAACTCCCATAATTCCCAGCCAGCATGGCCAACATTTGCTGGGGATAATAGGAGTTGCAGTCCAACAGTTCTGGAGGGCACCAGGTTGGGGAAGGCTGCTCTAACCGCTACTTCACACTGTTTCTCTGACCAAAGCAGGCCAAGCCTCTGAAACACTCTTGGGCAGGTGTTGGATGTGAATGAGTGGCATGTGCAAGGAAGTCGTATGTGAATGTGCATGCATGCGCATACACTGGGGTAGAACAGTTTATGCACTCCTGGAGTACAGGGACCCATGTTTTGATCTGACTCTTCCGCCTTTTCCCTCTAGGCGCGCATTGGCAATGGACGGCACCTGCACAGGTGAGCACGGCGTGGGCCTGGGCAAACGTCAGCTTTTGCGTGAGGAAGTTGGCGAGGTTGCGCTTTCTACCATGCAGCAGATTAAGGCAGCGCTAGACCCGAAAAGCCTCATGAATCCTGGAAAGGTGTTGTGATGGGCGGAGGGGCCCCTGCAAGGCACGGCACCCTGTCCGGTCAAGGAGCGGCACACTCTCCCTCTCTGGCTTGCAGCATTGGCTGCCCATGAGCCACCCCGAAGAAGACCAGTG
This sequence comes from Anniella stebbinsi, assembly GCA_029215795.1. Classification (NCBI taxonomy): domain Eukaryota; kingdom Metazoa; phylum Chordata; class Lepidosauria; order Squamata; family Anniellidae; genus Anniella; species Anniella stebbinsi. Next base: position 31,073,347 of record JARDYH010000007.1, read on the forward strand.
GGACCGTCGTGCCCTTGGCTAGAGGGCAAAGCATGCAGGACTTGGCTTCCCCTGCCTGAATTTGCATTGCAAATCTGTATTGTCAAGTGGAGCTAAAATAAACCCCTCGTGTGTGTGTACGCGTACATGTCTGCGTGGGGAGAACTGGAGCTGTGTGCGTTTATGCAATTCTAGTGAAGGTACATGCCTGGAGCCGGGACTACAGTGTTGGCTCTGTAGAAGCTGGCTGCCAGGCCAGTGGAATAAAGGCAGAGTATTTTCTTTCCTCAAGACCAGGAAGGGGCCTATGCCATTGAGTCCAACCACCTGCTCAATGCAAGAATCCACCTTAAAGCATCCCTGACAGATGGCTGCCCAGCTGCCTCTTGAAGGCCTCTAATGTGGGAGAGCCCACCACCTCCCTATGTCATTGGTTCCATTGTCGTACTGCTCTAACAGTCAGGAAGTTTTTACTGATGTCCAGCCGGAATCTGGCTTCCTGTAACTTGAGCCCATTATTCCACGTCTTGCACTCTGGGATGATCGAGAAGAGATCCTGGCCCTCCTCTGTGTGACAACCTTTTGAGTATTTGAGGAGTGCTATCATGTCTCCCCTCAGTCTTCTATTCTCCAGACTAAACATGCCCAGTTCTTTGAGTCTTTCCTCATAGGGCTTTGTTTCCAGACCTCTGATCATCTTTGTTGCCCACCTCTGAACATGATCCAGATTGTCTGCATCCTTCTTGAAGTATGGTACCCAGAACTGGACGCAGTAGTCAAGATGGGGCTTAACCAATGCTGAATAGAGGGGCACCTTGAGTGATTTGGAATCTATACTTCTTTTAATGCAGCCCAAAGTAGCATTTGCTTTTTTTGCAGCCACATCACACTGTTGGCTCATATTGAGCTTGTGATTTACAACAATTCCGAGAACTTTCTCGCTTGTCGTATTGCTGAGCCAAGTATCCCCCATCTTGTAACTGGGCGTTTGGTTTCTTTTTCCTAGGTGTAGAACTTGGCATTTATCCCTATTAAATTTCATCCTGTTGTTTTCAGCCCAGTGCTCCAGTCTGTCAAGGTCACTTTGGAGTTTGTTTCTGTCTTCCAGGGTATTAGCTACCCCACCCAATTTTGTGTTGTCTGCAAATTTGTTAAGCATTCCCTGCACCTCCTCATCCAAATCATTAATAAAAATGTTGAAGAGCACTGGGCCCAGGACTGAGCCCTGCAGTACCCCACTTGTTACCTTCCCCCAGATTGAGAAGGTACCGTTGAAAAGCACTTTTTGGGTGTGTTCGGACGACACTTTCGGCAATGGAGGAGTTAATAACACACTCACCGTGCATTATTTCGCTGGTGCTATCCACAGGACATGTTGCCCCTCCCCCGCCACACAGCTGAAAGTCCCGCATCCTTCTGGGCTGCTGCGTCTCCTCCCTCCCATCTCCCTCAGTCCTCTGGCCATATCCCAGCATGCACCGCAAGTTCTGCCGGCTGTATCAGAGCAGCTGGGATTTCTTCGGCTGCTCTGGCTGGCGAACTCTATGAACAAACTGAATAGTATGCAGAGAGAGGGGGGTTCCCTCCACACGACACTTTAAACAACAGAGTTCGGGATAAACAACTGAGCAACCCATTGTTTTTCTCCGTTGTTTAAGTGCCCCAAATAGCGTACTGTCAGTTGTGTGTGCGTTGTGTGTTGACCTCCACACGACACAATAAGCAACACAACTGATGATTGTTCCCCCACCCCGTTAATTATCATGTCGTCCGAACTAAGCCTTTGAGTTGGATTCTGTAGCCAACAATGGATCCACCTAATAGTTGTTCCATCTAGCCCACTTGGATGAATCTTTCAGTCTGAGGGCCAGATTCGATTTCAAAGAGGCTGTCGGGCTGCATTTCAGTGGTGGAGTGGGGCCAAACTACCAGTATTACAACCATATTGCTGCCCGTAACTAAGTCTTAGGAGAGGCGTTCAACCTTTTCGAATGGGAAAAATCTCTGCAAAAGACAGAAAACCATTAAACGGTCTGAGGAAGGGTGTGTGCCTGAGATAACCATGGGCCTCAGGCTCCGCACCCCGGCCTAAGACCAACTGGAGAATGTGCCAGTGCTGTCAGGGGTAGAACTCTCATCTTAAGGGCCCTTGACTTCCCTTTTCAGTGTCATCTTCTCTACAACCTTAGTGGGAAGAGGTTTCTACTCCTTGTGTTGGACAGGAAGATGCAAAGGATCAGTGTAAGCTGAGGCACAGTAGCTGGGAGCAAAGTTTCCGTTGCTCACTATCCCTGGCTTCTCAATCTATAGGTGAAGGTGTCTATTAGTCTTTCACCATCTTTTTTCTTGTTCCTTGCAATATTGTGGGAAAATCTATCACACCAAGGCCTTTTGAAAGGCAGCAAAACAACCCTACCCTGCCCTAAATTATACTGCTAAAACAAAGAGAGCTTGGACTAGCTGGGCATGGATTCCTGAGTGGAAGGAACGCTGTTCACTTCTGGCAATAAAAACCAAATCCTTGGGCTCAGAAACCTTCAGTTCTATTTGAATGACTTTCGCTCTGGCCTGGTGGATCTCAGGGTTCTAGAAGAAAAACAGAAGTCGATCACACGAGCCTGATGTCTGCCTATTCACACTACGCAGGAGGGGAGCAGAACTGTTTAGGGATGTGGGGGGACAGAATGCCTCCACCACCAAGCCCACTGCAGGCTGGATGACATCAGGGGGCATGGCCTGGTCCTCATCCCCTTTTTCTTTCTGTTTCTTTTTACTTTATGCTGGAAGGAGGCACAGAGAAAGTGAGCCAGGGCTGGGTGAGGCCTCTCCAAATCCTTACATCTATTGGAAAAAGCAGCAGGGAGGAGGGCTTTCCCATGTTGGTTAGAGTGGCCAGTCTCTAGTCCTGGCAAATTCAGATCGGAATACTACCCAAAGGGATTTTATCCAGGGGTCAGGACTTGGGGCCAAGAGGCTGGACTGAGATGGCCTGTGGGTCATCTTAGACCTGCAGGCCTAATCTTCTGCACCTGCTATATAGCATACCAGGAAGCCTTCACGGTTGGAGTAACTTGTGAACCCTGCAGAGGCAAAATCTGGTGATGATGGGAGGGGCGGGATTGGGCACTCAAGGGCAGGTTTTGGTTTCTCTTGCAACAGTGTGAAATTCCTCCCACATTAGAAAGTGGCAGCTGTTCCCTCACACAGGAGAAAGGGAAGAGGAGCTCCCAGACACATGGTTTGGAATGGAAGCCGCACCTGCTCCTTCTGGCCCTCCAGTGTCTGTGGGAGGGAAATGTGTTTCCCTCCTCCTCACCTGGGCTGCAGGATGCCATCTCTTGCTCTGAGCAATGCAGCTTCTGCATAGCCTCATCTTGGGTTTGGGGCCTTGGTCACACTGTCATGTGACAGAACTTTGAAACAAAGGCTAAGTGGGTGTTGAAACTCTGGCCCAGGGACAAATCTATCCCAAATCTACTCTAATGGGGTACCCCAGAAGGCCACAGCCTTCCCATAGCACCAGGTGGTTCCCAATTCTATCAGCTACTGTTGCCTGTTGTTTGTGTGGCTTTTGTGCAGATCCCCCCCCCATTTCAAAGGCCCAAATGCTTCTATTAAGGGTTAATCACTGCCAGTAAGAGCTTCAAGCTAAACATTGTTGGTATTTTTGATATTTTGGCAGCATGTGCTACTAGAACGTGGCCCCTGAGAGCTTCTCCAAAATTGAATTCAGTCCTCAAGCTGAAACAGTTTCGACATCACTGAGATCAGCCTTTCCATTTCCTATGCTAGCTGGGGGGGGTGATGGGAGGTAGGCATGGCTGTTTGAGATAGATATGATCAGCTATCTCCCATATTTGGGGAGAAACACAACCAAGGTACTCATTTGTTCAAATCTGCCACTGAGAGCTTTTCTCTACAGACTTACTGAACCCTTTCCCACATCACTTCTGAAGGACATCCAGGCCTTTTCTGGCTTGTGCTTGTTTGGCCCTCCAAAGAGGAGCAACTGTTCTAGCCCTAACCCATACAACTCAGCTAGCTCAGCCCAGTGAAAGCCAACCTCAACCACTAAACCCAATGGTGAAGAGGGCAGTGACCAACAGGATAAAGATCGCTCCAAATTCTTCCATGGTTATTTCTTAGCAGTGAGTCATAATGAGAGGAAGCAAAAGATGCAGCCACCCATTGGAAACCATGTAGTCATATAAGGCAGGGATGTGCACAGGTTGCAATTCTGTGCAGAAAAGCCACCGATGGTGGGATTGGTTGCGGAATCCATCTTCCTATAACTTACAAGAAACACAACTTTCTAGCCCTAATAGAGGTGAACATCTGCTTGGAGATGAGCAGGCGACACCTGTTGACTCTTCAAAGCCAGAGAAAAAAGGCTGAGCGAGACTTTCAGCATTCAAGGGCTGGGGATCCGTTGCCGCGTATGCCTGCTTGGTCCCCCCTCCCTCCCATCCACACAGGAGCAGCAAACTAAATTAGGCAGATCGCTCCATCTGCAGGAACATATGTAAGACCCAGCGGTTCAAAGCCACAGAGACCGGATTGTGGCATTTCGCCACCCTGACAGCTGCACTGGTTGATAGTAACATTACATGAGACTGTCACCATGCAGGCCAAGAACCGGCTGGCTGTATGGAATCCACCCCCAAGTCCACTGCTACGTGCCCCTTGTTGCCATTTTAGGGTTGCCAGCTCATGATGCAACCTGCAGAATTCCCTTACCAAGGCGTAGTGTAGCCTTCCCCAACCCGATGCCTTCTGGATTTTTGGGACAATTCCCTGCATTCCTGAACATTGGCCATAGAATGGTAGAGCTGAAAGGGGCCTGTAAGGCCATTGAGTCCAACCCCCTGCTCAATGCAGGAATCCACCTTAAAGCATCCCCGACAGCTGCCTCTTGAAGGCCTCTAATGTGGAAGAGCCGACGAGCCCCCTGGGTAATTGGGTTCCATTGTCATAGGGGAAGGCTGGTCTAGAGTCCAAGAGCAAAGGTTGCTATGCCTTTGGCTCCTTTCCACCGATAATGCAGAGTCCATCCCAGCCCTAGACCCTACGTGCAATCTCTTTGTGGGCCATGGTCAAAAGGTTCCCTCCACTGCTTTTAGTCACCCTGACTGTTCGCCAGCCCCACACTTCAGGCTGGCTTGCACATGACAGCCCAGTGTGGCTTAATTTAGCTGTGGAGGTGACACCTTATGCTGTGTGCCCGGCTTACCATGGCTCACTGTTGTACGAACCCGGGCAGCATGGCTTGTTCGGAGTGGCCAACAGCCCATGGCTTACTTGATAGTTACTGTCAACTCCAACAAGCTATGCTGCTTAGGTTTGCAAGACATGGCAACCGGAGCCAGTGAGGGTAATTACAGAAATAAGCCATGGTGGCGTATTTCCCCCACCATGGTTGTGCGAGCTCAGCCTTTCTAACTCACCTTTTTTAACACATGCTCCTTCAGATCCTAACCCCCATGAGGTTTCTTCAGTGCTCCCTGTCGACTTAGCCAGTGCTTCTTTCAAATGTCTCCTCTACCCCCACCCCCCAATCGTCCCATCGGGTCATTTCAAGGAGTGCTGTCCTGATCTCGTCTTTTAGCTTCCTTGTGGCACAGGGACCTCTTTCCAGATCTCAGCCATCCCGTGTGAGGTTTTAATCACAGCCAAGCAGACAACTTTTCCATCGCTCACAGAAATCGACTGCAAACTGCTCTACTCTCTGAGCAGAACATTCCATGCCATCGCAGCAGCTCATCCAATCAACAGCAGAAGCTTCAGCATCGCAAGCAGACGTACACAGCTTTCACATGACACTTCATTTGCTGGCTAGCTGGCCATGATAGGGACTTCTTACCTTGTGGTGACATTTCAAGGTTCAAAGAAGAAGAAAAAAACAGGTTTAGACCATCCCATTGGGACAGTATACACTCTCCATTTCTCAAGCCAACTTGACAACTAAGAATACAAGTGAAATAAAATAACAGTGACTATTTTATTGAACATTATTTAATACCATATCAAAACACCTTGACTAATAGGGGAAGCTTCCCTTCCCAAGCTTTGAATGATTTTTTTTTGTTTGTAATTTTTAATGTTTTTTTTTTTACTATATAAATACAGATACCTTTCCTGCTGGATGGAAGCTACCTGCAGGGGCTTTTCCCATGGCTGAGACAGTCTCCGCTTCGTGCTCACATGTGGATCGGTGAGGGTGTGTGTGTGTGTGTGTGTGTGTGTGTTGTTTTAAGAAAAAAATCACTGTTAATTTTCCACACAGGGCTGTGAAAGTTTCGGGCATCTTAGCAGGACACTTGTGAATGGCAACAGCCCTTCCGTATGCCCCCGAAGCCGCCCCGGAGCGGGAAGTTCAAACCGAGACGAAGAGGAAGGAAAAGCCGGGGGACTTTTGGCAATGAGGTGGGTTATCCCCCGGGAAAGGGTTGGGGGCAAAGAGGAGAGAAGAGAAAGGTCTTGGGGAATTCAGTTCCTCAACTGCCAGAGTGGCTCTAGCTGGGAGGCCAAGAAGATGCAGTCTTGTAAACATCACCAGGAACACACGTCAGTTGACACAAAATGGCTGTTTTGTAAACACTTGAAAGACAAACCTACAACGCCTTCAAAGAACGTGACAGAAAATGCCTTCCTCCTCAGGATGTGGGTGGGCAGGTTGGGGGGGTGAGGGTCCTCTTCTTGTTCCGAGGGGGGGGGAAGAGGGGGGAAACCCACCACCACCACCACCCAGTCAGTGCAAAGGTGTGACCCGCATGTGTGGCAGGAGGAGGGCCGAGTTCTTGTTGGATGGCAGCGACTCTCATGCTCCGTTTGGCTAGCGGCCGGATCTGGCCCAAACAAACATCATGGCGCCGCAGAGGGATGGCTGTTGGCTCCTCTCTTCTCCAGTCAGCAGCGGCCAAGGTCCGGCCCTGCGAAAGCTGCGGCTTCTCTTTGGGGTGGGTGGGTGGGTGGGGTCTTGTCTGCCCTTTTTTCTAAGTTGAGAAGTTAACACAACCCCTCCCCCCCTTGTCATCCCAGTAGGTTCCAGAGCTCACTTGGAGGAGGTTGGGTGTGGGAAGGATGGATGGTGGGGTGACCTGTTGGGAGAAAAGCAGGATCAGTGCCTGACAGGACTGCAGAAGTAAAGCGCCCTCAATTCTGTGCCCACTCAGGAAACAAATCAGTTGATACAACTTTATAAAAGCCACTGCCGCATCCTCTCCAACATCAGTAAGCGCTTCTGTCTTTCCTTGGCTATGATTGCTCAAGGACAAGTTGCTCCACTTGCTTATGACTTTTTTCCGCCTCCAACGGACCAGGGAAGGATGCATGAGAACAGGGGTGGGCAGACCGTAGATCTGGATCTGCTGGTGGACTTCTGCAAGATTAGCAGTGGATTGGCAAGGACTCCCAATTGCTTCACAAAAAGAGCAACAAAGGGACTCTCCTCCTGCCCTAAATTATGCTGCAGAGCTGAAGAATGCTTGGGGTAATGAGTCGTGGATTCGCTTTTGGAAGGACTGTGAGCTCCATTCAGTTGTGGTATTAAAAACAAATGCCTGGGCTCAAAACCCTTTATTTCTAAGAGTGCTTCCAGATGGAAGGTTCCTAGTGCTAGCAATTAAAATGCAGTGTTAGTTCTGCTTACAGGAGACCCACTGAAATGAGCAGGGCTTCAGTTAGATTGACGTTGGTTACAGCCCACTGTGCAGATGTTACATCTTTTTTAAAAAAATGGAAAGAAAACAATTGGAAGAAAAGATTGGGGGGGGGGGTGTTTTTACAAGTGGAAACTCCATCATCTGGATCCCCCACTAATATTTTACGAAGAAGGCAGCCTGATTCCATAGTGCACAATAAAGGTTTTGTCTGGAAGCAGCCCCAGTGTTTGTCTTTTGCACCAGGCTCTGGTTGGTGGATGTCAGGGGTCATAGTAAAATAGAGGCCATCAGGCTGAAGTTTCCCTCCTTTCCTGTGCCATTTCACTCTGGTGCAATATCTGCTCCATCTGATATTGTCTGGGTCTGCAACCCCCCCTGTCCTCTGCTGCAGGGGCTTGACAACTCTCACAGGGGAAGGGACCATTTCCACTTCAGTCCCTGCTGGCTCTCTCCGTCCTGCCTGGCAGCCTTTGTTTGCTTGCAATGGGCAAACCTTGCAGCTAACGTGGGAATCCCTGCACAGCTAAAGCATGGAAATTAGCACGGGACTAGAGAAAACCCTTGTCTCTGGAGCTATACAGGGAACAGGAATGGTTTGCGTGCTCAGACTGGGTTCAAACCAGACCCAGCATTAAGTTGAGACACATGGCTCTAAGCGGGTTGGATACGTAAGTGCAGGTTGAACACAGAATTGTGGGGACAGAGTGGGTGGTATATCCTCTGCAGCTAGTTTCCTATTTTGAGTACATTGTAGATGGGAACTCCTACATTCCTCGGGAACTTCCCCCCAAATGCCTGGGTGGGGGCTAGCATGTCCAGCCGAGAGGACAAGAAGCCACATAACCTTAGGCGAAGAGGAGTATTCTGGAGCAAAGAAAAGATCTCAATTATTAGAAAAGACTGGGTCTTGAGAGACATTTGACCATAAAAACAAAGGGGGATTTAAACTTAACAAACAACAACCAGGGAACCCTCACAATAAAATTAAAAAAATCTATTGCGGTTATATCAATAAAAACACCCCACATAGTGAAAGAAGTGTGACAAGCTTTCGGTAGGAGAAAATTTAAATCCCTTTTCTGTGGCTGATTTTATAACACTGAAATGTGTTTTTAAACACAAAGTAAGCTGGGAGGGAAATTACAGAGAACAGGGTACCTACCATGCAGCAAACCTCCCTGTAAATGTCTGTGTGCCAACTCGAAATGTGTCAGCTTATGAAGCGGTAGACAGTAAGGAGGAGGTGCACAGTATTAGCAACACTATATCCCAGAAACTTGTTGTCGCTTTTTGCAGTGAAACACAGAACGTACATGCAGGTTGCTTACCTGTAACTGTAGTTCTTCGAGTGGTCATCTGTGCAGTCACACATATGGGCTCGCGCCAACGCCGAGCCTACTTCCGGGAAACTTAGCTAGCTTAGACTTTTGGCGGGAACCCCTCCCCCCACCATCCTACCGCGCATGCTCAGGGCTCCCGCCTCTCCTTACCTCAGTTCTCTGAGACCGCGTGGCCCCATGACTAAGGCACTATTATGTTATAGATAATGAGCATGGCGAACCAAATGACAATCACAACAGCGATGCCAAGTGGGGACGGTGGGTGGGTTGTGTGACTGCACAGATGACCACTCGAAGAACTACAGTTACAGGTAAGCAACCTGCATTTCTTCTTCGTGGTCTCTGTGCATCACACATATGGGAGAATAACAAGCATAGACTTACCGGAGGTGGGTAGGCATGCTGGTCGGTGACGGTGGTTGGTCACTGGCAAATGGAGGAGAGGACCGCTCTACCAAACGAGGAGTCCTGTCTCGCTCTGACATCCAGGCGATAATGCTTCACAAATGTTGAAGCATGAGACCAGGTGGCTGCTTTGCAAAGGTCAGATAGCGAAGCGCCCTGTAGCAATGCCGAAGATGTTGCCTGCGCTCTGGTAGAGTGCGCCGTCAGTTGAAACGGAGGATCCTTATTAACAATCCTATAAGCCAGGATAATGGTGTCCACAACCCACTTCGAGATACGTTGTGAAGATACTGGTAACCCTTTTTTAACGCCCCCATAACAAACGAATAACCTACGAGATTTCCTAAAAGAGTCAGTCCTTAACTTGTAGAAAGCCAACGCCCTCCTAACGTCCAAGGCGTGCAATCTCGAAGACAAGGGGTCTAATGATGGCTCGAAAAACGTGGGTAACACAATGTCCTGGCCCACGTGAAACGAAGAAGAAACTTTGGGAATAAACGTGGGGTCCATACGTAACACAACTTTCTCTCGAAAGAACTGTAAATAGGGAGGATCGACCAGTAGAGCCCCTATCTCTGAAACACGCCTCGCAGACGTGATGGCAACTAGAAATATAGTTTTGAGAGTCAACAAGCGAATATCAACAGTCGCTAATGGCTCAAAGGGTTTGGCAGTGAGGGCTGTGAGCACGACAGAAAGACTCCACTGTGGCACAACCGGCCGAATTGAAGGAAACAAGTTCTGTAGACCCTTTAAGAAGGCTCTTGACATCGGGTGAGTAAAAACAGAGAACCCATTCACCAAACTGTGGTTGGCTGTAATCGCTGACAGATAGACCCTAATGGAAGCCGGTTTGAGGCTTTGGCTATGCAAAGAGTACAGGAAGGAGATAATTTTTGGCATGTCCGATGTGTAAGAATCAAAGCCATTAATAGCTGCATATTCCTGAAAACGGGTCCATTTTCTATTATAGGATAGTCTAGTTGAGGGCTTACGTGAAGCCTCCAATATAGATTTTATCTGTTCTGGGAGGTCGAGTACTCTCCAAGACGCTGGATTCTCCAGGCCGTTAGGTGCAGAGAGTGGACATCTGGATGAAGAATGCTGCCCCCCTGTCGAGATAGGAGATCTGGGCGGCGAGGTAGGTTCCAAATTTCCGCTTTCGCTAGTCTGAGTAGCGACGTGAACCAAGGTTGCCTTGGCCACCATGGGGCTATCATTATAGCGTTCGAATTGTGGCAGCTGATCGTCGCCACCGCTTTCGCCACTAGCGGAAACGGCGGGAAGAGGTAGAGAAGGCCTCTGGACCAGTCCAATTGAAACGCATCCCCCAGCGATGCAATCCCTATGCCCGCTCTGGAGCAATACTCCGGGCAAACTGCATTGGCTGCTGTTGCAAACAGATCGATGTCGGGCGTGCCCCAACGAGCGAAGAGACGAGTGAGAACGGTAGTGTTTAGTTCCCACTCGTGCGTGTCCGCGAAAGATCTGCTGAGAACATCTGCCGTGGTGTTCTCCTTCCCCGCAATGTGCAACGCCGACAGGAGTATATTGTGGGAGATGGCCCACTCGAAAATGTCCATCACAAGCCGCAAGAGGCGGCGCGATCGAGTGCCCCCCTCCTTGTTTAGATACCACACCACTGTGGTATTGTCGGTGATAATCCGCACATGATGCCCTTGCAGATGAGGCAAGAATGCCTGCAAGGCTTTCCTGACTGCTAGAAGCTCCAGCATATTGATGTGGAGGTGATTTTCTGAAGGTGACCACCTTCCTTGTGTGAGCAGGTCGTCGTGGTGGGCGCCCCAACCATCTAGAGATGCATCCGTCGTCACTATGCGAGACGGTTCCCGCGGAGCAAACCCCATGCCCTGGGAAAGGTTGTGTACGACGGACCACCACCGGAGCGAGTTCCTGACCAGGCGAGGAATGGTAAGTATTAGCCGGTGCGGGTCTTGCAGAGGTGAGTAACGTTGCAGCAGGAACTGCTGGAGGGGGCGCATTCGAAGCCGTGCCCAACGGACCACGAACACTGCTGCTGCCATCAAGCCTAGCAATCTGAGAATTGCAAACGCTGAGGCCCGAGAATGGCCTTGCAAACTTAACGCCCGCTGCTGTAAGGCGGCGATTCTGTCTGTAGGGAGGAAAGCCCTCCCGACTGTAGCGTCGAGAGTTACTCCTATAAACTGCAGCTTCTGCGATGGCTGAATGATGGATTTCTTGTAATTTATCTGCAGCCCAAGCGACGACAGAAGAGAGATGACGTCGTGGACGTCGGCAAGTGCCTGGCTTCTGGACTTCGAGACGATCAGCCAATCGTCCAGGTAAGGATACAAGTCGATGTTTCGAGACCGTAGATGTGCGCACACCGCCGACATGCACTTGGTGAATACCCTTGGCGCAGATTTTAGGCCAAAGGGTAGGACGGAAAACTGGTACGCGTGGCGCCCAATGAGAAAACGCAGGTATCGCCGATGGGCAGGGTGAATAGCGATGTGAAAATAGGCGTCTTTTAAGTCTATTAGCGTGAACCAGTCGCCCTTCTTCAGCATAGGTAGAACCGACGCCACGGTGACCATACGAAATTTCTTTGGTAAGATAAACTTGTTGAGCCCTCTGAGATCCATAATAGGACGAAGTCCCCCGTCCTTCTTTGGCACCGTAAAATAGCGGGAGTAGAATCCCGTTTTGAGCTGACATCGCCGAACCCTCGTGATCGCTGCTTTTTGTAGAAGGGTGGTAGTCTCCTGTGCCAAAGTCAGTGAGGGTGGCGTAATTTTTATGGTGCCCAGTGGAGGAGGGACCTCGAACTCTATCTTGTAGCCCTCTGCTATGATTTTTAATACCCAAGCGTCTGATGTTATTGACGCCCAGGTTTGCAGAAAGGGCCTCAGTCTGTTGGTGTCGGTGCAGTTGAGAGGCAGCGCCAAGTCAAAGACGGCGTTTGCCAGATTGTTGTTGCTTGCTGCGTTGGTGGAAACGCGGGGCTGACTTTCGAGGCTGATAAGCCTGCGTCGCGGTTGGCTGGTAGCGTTGCGTTTTATCCTGCTGTGATCTTGGCTGGAATGGAACTGGCCTATACCATTTCCTTGGTCGGTAGGATTGCTGAGGCTGTTGAAAGCCCATTTTCTTCGCCGTCATGCGAGCCTTGTGTAAGGTATCCATGGCCGTATCCGTTTCTATATTGAACAGACCCTCTCCATCAAATGGAAGGTCTTCTATTCTGTTCTTAGTATCCTGCGGTAACGCCGCAGACCGCAACCACGCATGGCGACGTAATGCCACTGAACCCACCATGGCCTTGGAAACACAGTCAGTAAGATGCCGTGCCGTTGTCAATTCTTGTTTAGACAAACGGATCGCTTCCGCTTGGAAGACCCTAGCCAGCTCTCTTTGATCGTCGGGGAGATAATCGGTGAGCGATGAAATCTTCTCCCAAAGAAAAAGCTGATAGCGTGCCATGAGCGCCATGTAGTTTGTCACTTTTACACCCAGCGAAGCTGAAGCATAAATACGCCGCCCGTAGGCATCGAGCTTCCGCCCCTCCTTATCTGTTGGTGCGGAATGCACCTTTCCGGATCTGCCCTGCGCCGCCTCCACCACAACCGAGTTCGGCTTAGGGTGATGAAAAAGAAAAGGCGCCTGCGCTTCCCTGACTTTATATATTGCATCAAGTCGCTTGGAGGTGGGTCCCACCGTGGCTGGGTGCTCCCAGGACTGTTTGAGGGTTTTTAATAGAGCTTTGACCATTGGCAAGGTCAGTTGGGGTGATGGCTCTGCATGCATTACATCATAAATCCCATCATCAGACTCCTCAGCCACCTGTTGGCATTCTATATTCAAGGACTGAGCTAGTCTCTGCATTTGCTCCGTGAAACTGCCCATTTCCATTGTTGGCGATGCACGATCTTCAAAACCAACAGTATCCAAAGGCGATGGCTCCGAAGGACGAGGCGATGGGGCGGACGATGAATCCGACGCATACTCCTCAAACGATTGCGAGGGCTGTCGATGTCGAGGCGATCCAGATGGTGTTCGCTGCTGGGGACGAACAGCTGTCGATGTCGAGCTCGTCCGACGCCGAACGGAGGAGCGTTGTAAAGAGGTGGTCCTACGCGGAGGAACCGGCGGTGGCGACTGGTCTCCCTGAATTCGGCGCCCTGTGTATGGGTCAAACCGGTACGGAGCACGGGAAGACCGACGAGAATGCTCAGAATAAAGTTCAGAGTCCCTCGAAGGCGACCTTGACCGAGAACGCGACCTCGACTGGGAGGGACGGTATCGACGTCGACGCCGAGGCTCTTTTTGTTGGCTCGGTAACGACTGGCGCATCGGCATCGATCGGTCAGTATCCGACGGAATGAGAATTGGCATTGGCCCAGTGGAGGGCAGTGAGTGAGAGGGTGACAGAGGTTGCTGCGGATGCATCCTCGGTGTCGAAGGCGTGCGGAGCAGAGAAGAGACGGAAGGCGTCCGACGTCTCGATGTCGAACGGGTCGGTGAAGCTTGCTGCGAAGTCTGCGATGTCGACGCGATCGATGCCGAACGGTGTGTCGGTGCCGAAGAAGGTATCGGTAACGACGAAGACTTGTGGACCATAGCCACCACTTTCACCGATGTCGAAGACGGCATCGACGACAACCTCGGTTTCGACGATGTCGAAGGCTTGCTTGTTGATTTTGTCGATGTCGACTTCTTTATCGACTTCGATTTTTTTGCCTTCTTTGCCGGGGGTGGCGACGAGGCAGTTGAAAATTCCGTTACCGATGCCGGTGCCGCCGCCCGTAATTGGGGGGAACCCGGAGGTGCTGGGCTTGAGAGGTTATGACTCTCCCCAGAAGTGCCTTTCTTTGCCATTGAGGGACGAGGTTGGTCGACGGCCGATAAAGCCTGAGTCCACAGTAGACTACGGAGGCGGTCTGCCCTATTCCTTCTTGTTTGTCTGGAAAACTTCATGCAATGGCTGCACGAATCAACAACGTGAGCTTCGCCCAGACAAACAAGGCAGAGAGAATGCCCGTCGGAGAGGGCAATCTTTGCCCTACACCGTGAACAACGGCGAAACAATGCGGTCTGCGCCATAAGCTGGCGGCCGCTATATCTACGAACTATAACTAAATAAATATATATATATATATATATATATATATTTTTAAACTACTAACTAACTATCTAACTAACACTAATAACGAGAACAGCCTAAGCTAACGAAAAACTATCCTTCTTTCTCTTAACTAGGTACAACGTACCAGAGAAGTCTCCCGCGAGGCTAACTGCGAAGCGGTCGAAGAAGAACTGAGGTAAGGAGAGGCGGGAGCCCTGAGCATGTGCGGTAGGATGGTGGGGGGAGGGGTTCCCGCCAAAAGTCTAAGCTAGCTAAGTTTCCCGGAAGTAGGCTCGGCGTCGGCGCGAGCCCATATGTGTGATGCACAGAGACCACGAAGAAGAACTGTTAGTTAGCTGTAGATCAGTTCTTTTTTTTTTTTTGGTGGGTGCGCGCAAAATTGATTTTACCCTAACTTCACACAACCAAATGGTACTTTTGTTAAATAATTCTGAAAAGATATGAATCCCTTAGAAGGCCAATCGACCCTTAAAATCATCTCCTGAGGCCTGCCCTATGGTTTTCTGGAATGAGGCTTTCAATGTGGTGGTACCCAGCAGAAGGAATGACCCTCCAGCCCCCGAGATTAGACATGCTCTGACAATTCTTATTTTTAGTCACCTGTTGAAGACACATGTGTTTATGCAAGCCTTCCTGGGATAGCTTCGCCTTCATCTATGTTATTCTTATGGATATGTAGATACAATAAATTCTATGTATTGGTTTTGTATTTTTCTGTTTTGCTGATTTGTTATTTGAAATCTGTAGTTGTAAGGCATTTATCAAATGCTCACAAACAAACAAGGTATTCACTCACCATTCTAAGGGTGTAAGACGTCCTGCTGTTTATCTGTTAACTGCAGCACAACCAGTAGCTAGTGAAACTCAGTAACTTGCAAAAGATATGCTCCAAGTATTAGCAGAGAAATTTACCCAAAGATTAGCAAATTAGGCCGATGTAAGCCAGGGGCATTTATGAGAGTTTACTTCCAGTTTGCAACTCATGCAGACAAATTAGATTCACATATGGCAAAGCTATCCCAATACTGTCTTTCTGTTCTGTTTATTGATCACAACAGATTTTGTTAGTAGGTAAGTGATTATATCTTTTTTAATTTCCATATGTATAACACATTTTGATTGTTTTGGGATTCATCTGTTTGGTAAATAAGACTTGGGAATTGTTAATTTTTCTTTTTAAAATGGTTGAATTTGGTAACCATTTCGTTTATATGGCGTGTATCGATCTATTCCCCTGTGCTCGTTTATGTTTTTCTACTGTGTTCCATGATCAGACTATAAATAAATATAATTTCTTGGCCAGGTTTGGAGTGCAGAGGAAGAGGTAGAAGAGGAAGAAGAGGAGGAGGAGGAGGACAGTTTTAAGGCAGTCAGAAGTTTCAAGAAGAGATTTCTGACCCAAGCCTCACCTTGGGAGAGGTCAGCTAGCATCGCCTGGGTCAATCTGAGGGGTGTTCCGGACAGGATCTGTTCACTTCAAACCAGGAATCTATACAACTGCAGAAGAGAAGGTGGGTTGTCAGGAAAGGTCCCATCGCTACGCATTGCTAGGGCTGGTACAAGGCTCTTCTCAAGGGAGCTCCCTTGAGGCTCAGTACCCGCCCGAACTTGACAAGAAAAAATGGACAAGGAACAGCTTCATCGTACTTGCACAAAGAGCGGTGGGAGGAAGGAGCACCCGGGGGAGTCGTGGCTTTTAAGGTTGCTTTTACTGTTTTACTATGTTTTTATTGGATTGTTTTATCTTGTGAGTTTTTTGTAAACTGCATTGGGTCAGCTTCAGAAAAGCATTCTAGACATACCACAAATAAACACATCTATTAATAATAACAGAGGATGTCTGTCTGTCTGTCTGTCTGTAGCACCATACCGCCAAGACCGTGAAACCTAGGTACTTGAAACTTGGTAGGGAAGCTAAGGGGACCCTAGAGGGGTCGTTTTGTTTTTAAAATGCATTAATTAATTTTAATGTGTCTGTGTGGTTGAAGCCTGCAGAGACATCTTCAACCACTAGAGTGAAGGCTTCCCTAACTAGCACAGTTTGAAGCCGAGGTAGGCTCAGTTACAGGCCTGCCCCCTCCCCTCTACTGTGAAGCAACTCTTCCTAAGGGGAATGGGGTGGATAGACCCCTCCCTCAGGGGGCTATAGGGGTAAGCCATGGCAGGGGCTGTGCCTAGGGATGCCAGGAGGCAGGCCTTCACTCAGGCGGGGCGGAAACAACGTGCCCAACTCTGACAGCTGTTCAAGTTTGCTTGAAGTCTTCTCTGCATCATACTAAAGGCAATTCAACCTGTGCAAACCCAGGTCCTTTCGCTAGTGAATAATAAATATTGAGAGGGGGTGCTGCAGGACAGGCTTGGCTGTTTTAGGGAGCCCTTTGCAAGCCAAGCCAACATTACCCCACTTCAGGGACTTCCTAGAGAAGAGGCTGAACAAGGTCTTTCTTCATACTCTACCTTTTGTGGTAAATGCACAGGCAGGGAAGGCGGGCTATTGTGTCTCCTTGTAGGAGCTCCTCCAGGCAGATGACACATTCGCCTGCATCCTTTGTCAACACATCATCTGCAAGGACAGAGAAAGAGACTGAATGAACTGGGCATGTTTAGCCTGGAGAAGAGAAGATTGAGGGGAGACATGATAGCACTCTTCAAATACTTGCAAGGTTGTCACACAGAGGAGGGCCAGGATCTCTTCTTGATCAACCCAGAATGCAGGACACAGAATAATGGGCTCAAGTTACAGGAAGCCAGATTCTGGCTGGACATCAGGAAAAACTTCCTGACTGTTAGAGCAATACGACAATGGAACCAATGACCTAGGGAGGTGGTGGGCTCTCCCACGCTAGAGGCCTTCAAGAGGCAGCTGGACAGCCATCTGTCAGGGATGCTTTACGGTGGATTCCTGCATTGAGCAGGGGGTTGGACTCGATGGCATTACAGACTCCTTCCAACTCTACTATTCTATGATTCTATGAGAGAGATGGACAGAAATGAGCTCCTCCTCCCTGGCAACAACATTCCCCTCACAAAAGGGAGATATCTGAGAGAAGGCAGCCCTGCTTCCCTCGGCAGCCATCTTGCAGAGAGCTACTCCCTTATTATTTGTTCAAGCCATCCAGCTTTACATAAGATGGCTCCCTTTTTCTCTCTCTCTTTTAGACCTCAAATGGACTTCGAGAGATATGTGCAAACACATGGATGACTAACATTTGTAACTTCTTTACACAATGGATCTGGGACATCAGCTAAGATTGTGCCTCTTCCTGCACCTCTATTGAAAAGAGGCCCTTCCTGGCAGACATGGGGAAGATATCCCTGGAGATGTGAGCCTTGTTCTCAAAAAGATGGTAAAACCTGTGCCCGGACTGCATCACTTCAGACTTCTGGTGAGGAACATGATGGCACACTTCCCCAGGAAAAAACAAACAAATATTCATACACACAGAAAGTTAGCATGGCTTTTGATAAGTGGGTGTTTGTTTGTTTGTTTTTAATGAAGAAACATCCCGTAATGTGAGGTCCCATCTGCAGTGGTACAGTCCCAACAAAGAGACTGCCTCTGCAAGGACCAAAGGACATTTTACTTAAAACACACAGCTAGCTGCTACTGCGATGCCTTTTCTCCCTTTGTTCCTCTAGAGTAAGCTCTGGGGCCCTGAGCTGGATTGAGAACATAGCATGAGGGGGGAAGGAAGCGTTATCCCTTCTCCCCCTGCTCCAGTCTGGATCAGAGCCCCAACACCTGCAATAGTGATCGATTAAAACAATCCATTTGTTTTAGTGGATCACATATATTGCAGGCCTGGAGGGTCCTGACCCAGACCCCAGTGGAAAAGGTTAAAAACCCTCTACCTCCACGCTGGCTGGGAATGATGGGAATTGCAGTCCAACTCATCTGGCAAGCACCAAGCTGGGAGAGGTCAGGAAGAACCAGAGGTTCCATGGCTCCAAGACCACTGCAAGTTGCTTAGTCATGGCTGAGCCCCGTCAGACACATCAAGTGACGTCCCTCTGGGATTTGCCTCAGGCAGAAGCTGAACTCATCTAGGATGGAAGGACAGCCACCACTTTTCTTTGTGGGAGAGATGAGGAGAAAAAATCCTCTGCCCCCCCCCCCCCCAAAAGTGGCAGGAGAGAAGAACTGGCCAACAAACAACCGATTACTTTAAAACGTAAACATCTTCATGTGAGCTGTGTGGGTCTCAAAAAACAGCACACACGAAGACAACAAGACTTCAAAATCTAGGAAGGAAACCTGCGAGTGAGATCCAGTCCATAAGCCTGAAAAGAAGTCCCATGTTTTGCAGACTTGTTTGTTTCATGGCTGCTTCAAATGTTTCACTTTCCCTCCTCTGAAAGCAATTTGTATAGGAAAACAGGACTGAAACAGCAGGGAGAGGCAACCTAGTGCTTTGTAGATGTTTGGGGTTTACAGCCCTCATAATCCTGGACCACTGGCCATGCTGGGTGGGACTGATAGCACTTGTAACCCAATACATCTGGAGGGCACCAGGTTGCCTACCTCTGATGCAGCTAGTCCTCAATGTTGACTGTATATCCATTCAGTTCATTGTGTGTGCAATTCAAGGGAAGTCTAGGCTATCCTGTCTAATAGTTCCAACCAGTGCCCTGAAGGCACAAAGGCATTATAGGCTGGACTACACGTGGCCATGCTGACTGGGAATGATGGGAGATGGATAACACATCTGGAGGGCAACAGGTTGGGGAAAGCTGCATTAAGAGAACGCAGGGGGTGCCCCATTTCAACAAGCTTAGGCTTCCCTACACAGATGTTGGGGTGTGACTGCTCCACCCACGACAGCGAATATTCCCCATCAGGACTACTGGATATTTCAAGCAATCTCATGCAACCTGATATTTAAATCTTTAAACTGCATCTTTTAAACACACCTCACTCAACAGCGAACACTGCTTGCCTTATGAAGCCGGCTGCCATGAAAACAGAGCAATGGAGCTCAGACCATGCAGCTAGAGAGGTGAAGAGTAAATTTCCCCCCTGTGCTTAAGTTTTTCGGTGGAAAAATGTCCATCGCAGAAGTTCATTAGCAGAAATGACTGGATGCTAATTACAACTCCGCAATCTTGGAAGTTTCAAAATTGTAATGATGTGGTTTTTAGGTGACTGAGTATTCCAATAACATTTTCTACGTAATATAAGACTAGAATCATAGAATAGTAGAGTTGGAAGGGGCCTATAAGGCCATCGAGTCCAACCCCCTGCTCAGTACAGGAATCGCTTTAAGTGTGCATTCACTTTTTTCCTCGAGTATTTCAGGTCAAATACAAATGATCTATTGAGACAGATAGGGCTGCTCTTTAGCGTTGTTTACTAAATACAAGTAAAATAAACCTGCTAAACAAAGACTCAAACAATGTAGTTAGAAAGGGGTACGCTAGCCACACACGTTTGAGACTGAACCGACAAAACACAAGATCAAACTAGCTCAACACACTCTCAGCGTTGGTGTTTGGAAGCTCAGACCACGGTTTGGATCAAACCACTGTGTAACTGTGGGAGCCTTTACTGCAACCTGTACCTAGTGTGCTTATTTGTTCCTGTGTTTATACTGGTTTGGGTATCACACTGCTAATACATTTAGGACATATCTTATAGTGAGGATTCATTTTGTACCTTGATTATTCACTTTGGGAATACTCTTTTAGGGAGACTCAATTCTATTCTCCCACCATGTAAACTGGCAAATTTAAGAGGATCCAGGACACTACCACAAATACAGCAAACATTGTACAAAGAAGACTTCCTTAAACATTAAGCAATAGATTTTGTTTTTAAATGTAGAGTTTGCATATTTAAAGAAGAAATTGTGACCAGTATGCAGTGTGCCAAAAGCGCCTTTTGTGCAATTAAGTGCACACAAAATTTAGTCAGGGGGTTAGAAGGCAGCGAATTGATTAGAAGACCTTTAATCAGTTCACAATCCTAATAATGCCACAGGCAACTCTTGAACCTTCTCAATACGAGCCAAGAAGGCTGGTAGGTCCATATCAGAAGGTGTCAAAGGCAACGGCTCATGAAGTCGGCACTCCATTGCCCTTGCCTTGAAGGCAATTCAGCGAAAGCCCTCTCTTTGCTTTATGACTACCAAAATAAGCAATAAAGGTGATAGCAATGTAAATTTTCTTTTGTGGGCGGGGGGGGATGCGGGGAGAGAGAAGGCTGCGTTGCTAAGCACTGAGGTTTTGCTTTCACAAACCTTACTCCCCCCCCTCCCCGCATCATCTGACCTGGCACAACCCTGTGTAGGAACACGCTGAATGCATGCCAAGGGTTCCCAGATGGGGTAGGGGGGAGAAGAAAGGGACCCTCATAGTGGGAGCGAAGAAGGGAGGGGAAGCAGGCAGTGTTTCTTGCCTTCCATCCTCCAGCACCTCTGCACAAAGAACAGCTGCTCTGGCCCCGCTCAATTTGGCAGGCTGAGGGATTTCTGGGGGTGGAGTTGCCTTCCCTATCACAGGCTGCTGCCAGGCAGGCTGGGGAAGGCCCGGCTGTGATGCAGAACAGCCGGCTCCTCCTCCTGACCTGATTCCAGGCTCACAGCCTCGGGAGCTGCCTGGCGCTGTCTCTGCCAGCGCAGCCGGGGCGGATCCCATGTCACGTCAGGGGCACAGTGGGGCGAACGCTGCCTGGCACCGACAGCTGGAGCAGGTGTCAGTCAACCCACTGGGCCTCCTCTCGGTGCTGAGGCAAGCACACTCGCTTCGGGGGGAGGGGGGATGTTGCTGCAATAGAGCCCCATCATCCCCAACAACCGGGCAGTCTATAATGCTGGCTGGGGATGGCGGGAGCTGTAGTCCATAACGCTTGATCAGGAGTGGGGGCCTGCGACTCTCCAGATGTTGCTGCGCTGCAACTCCCATCAGTCTCCAAACACGGCCGTTCAACATCTGGAGGGCCACAAGTTGCCCACCCCAGGGCTAGACCACAGGGGAAACTACAAACAGGCGATTGTTTTCAACACTGGACTCCTCCTGACTCTCACATCATGAGGAGAGCAGCTCATATTCCACCACGTGCCCACAGCAATCATGTGCATTGTGGGGGGGGGGGGGGTGGAAGCTTTCTCCGCTGAAAAATAAAGACATCCCAGCATCTCAGACCCGTTGAACATATTTTGGAGACCAAGCACCATATTGCATAAGCCAACTGGCTTAGCCACCCTACAACCCCCATAGCTGGATTTGGCTTTTTTTGGTGCACAATTTCATTGGATGTTATGGCGCAGAGCTTACACAGCCCCAAGCAACAAGGGGGGGGGGCAGCAGAAGAAGCCCAATTTGAGAGAACGAGACTCTGCAAAACACCTTGGAGGACGGCTTACACCAGCCTTCCATATGTGCCAGACTACAATGCCCCAAAACTGCTGGCTGGGGAGATTATGGGAATTGTAGTCCAACACATGGGGGAGGGCTTACACGAAAGGCAATGAGAAAGGGCAGCTGGCTGGGAATAGATGCTGGCCATAAACCAGACAGAGGAAGCTCCAGCTTCCAAGGAATGCCCCAAAGCAGTTGCCCCCTGCAGCAGCCTCCACCCAACTGACAGGAGCTCCACTTACCATTGTAGGAGAGGCGGGGCTTGCTCAGACACATGATAAAGTGCATTTCCATTTCATCGGAAGCCACGGATTTGGAGCAAATGGGGCACTTGAAACCTGGAAAGAGCAGAAGGAGGAAGGGCGCATGGGTTAGGGAGGTGTGCCTACTCCGATACGAACCACAGCAGCCTTCACCGACCTGGTGCTCGTGGCCTCCAATCATGGGAGCTGCAGTCCAGCTGGGGAAAGCTGAACCACAGAGCGGTCCTGCTGCAGAGGAAGAGGAAACCCCAGAGGCCAGTGCTGCACTTTAAATTGTAAGCTCCTTGAGCACAGGGGCCCTTATCCTATTCTGCTTATGCAAGTTTGCAAAATGCAGCCTACATTGACAGGCCTGTAATAATGACACGCGGAAGCTCTGAGACACAGAGAACCTTGCTCTTGACTTTTGTGTAAGCAGTAGATCGAATGTTGGAAACGGCTTTATCCCAGGTCAGACTATGGTTCCATCTGACCTGGCCTGCTCTGACCGGCAGCAGCTCTTCACTCCCAGGCAGAGAAGGGTTTTAACATATCACCGGCCACCTGATCCATTTCACCAGAGAAGCTGGGTTCAAACCATCTGGGCAGAACAAATGCAATACCACCAAAGCTAAATTCCCTTCCCCAGAGGTAGGTTGCTGGCCACAAAAGCTCACGATCTGATCTGCCAATTATCCTCCAAAACTGGACACATGTTGCATTTCCCTCTCTGTTTGCCAGAGACCCCAGAGTGGGTTTCGGTATTGCAGGGAACTGATGGAAGGGAAGACAACAGTGGCTTGCAATACATCACCTGTACTGTTACAATTCTCCCTTAGGGTGACTTCAGGCAATCTTCCGCCTGCCCCGCAATGCAGGGATAGGACACAAAATGAGAAGTCCCTATAAAATCCATCTGTGTTCTTCTAAGTATGCCCCTTCACAGTGGAGCACATTTCTAAGCCAGAGGGACAAATGAATAACACTTAGTTGTTGGGGAAGGGGTGGGAGCTTTATTGTCCTGCACATCTCCTTACCCCTCCTCATGATTAGCAAAATCAAATTATATTGTGCAAAATGGGATGGGGGTGGGGGAAAGTTACCAAATTACCCAAGGGAGGTTACAAAAAGAGACCAAATTTGCATAATGTATACAAGCCACCAAGTTCAGCTTTCTTTGGCAGATGATTTGGATCACCTGGATACAGAGGAAATTCTTTTGTAGAGCAATTGCATATCTTTATTTAGGACCGCCGGCCTCCTTCGCTGCTCTAGCATAGGCTAGATAGGACATCAACATTCCCTCTCTCTCCCTCTGATTTGATGAACTATGACAACGAGATGCAGAAAGGATGAGAGTCAGGGCCTTTACACATAGGAAAGAGGCACCAATGATTACAGGGGGTCGGGAGACAGCTGAACTGCTCATGCTCAAAGGAGAGAGACCTCTCTTGGGAAGACAGTAACATGCCGAAAATTATGCACAGTTAAAACCAGGCTTTATTAATAGCATCTCTCCTTTGGAATATGATAGTCAGCATGAAGAGGAACTTGCAGCCTTCCCCAACCTAGAACCCTCCGGATGTGTCGGACTCCCTTCCCACCACTCCCAGGCAGCTGTAGCCCAACACATCTGGAGGCTGCAACGTCATAGAAACACCAGCAGCTGCCTTATCTAGTCCAATATTGTCCACACTAACTGGTAGCAATGGCTCTCCAGGTTTCAGGCAGGAGTTTTCTCTGTCCTCCCTAGGGATGCTGGGGATCGAACCTGGGATGTTCTCCATATAAAGCATGTGCTCTACCACTAAGCTGTGGCACCATGAGGCAAAACCCATGTAAGTTAATGCAACAACAAATCTTAGGTTAACTCTGGGTTAACTCATAGTCCATGGCTATGTGCAAACTCCAGTATTACAGGTAGAAAGCCTATGTACACCAGTTGCTGGGGAACTTGGGTGGAAGGGTGCTGTCCTTGTGGGTTCCTGGTCGACAGCTGGCTGGCCACTGTGTAAACAGAGTGCTGCACTAGATGGGCTCTCGTTCTAATCCAGCATGGCTCTTCTTATGTTCTTAAGCCCTTAAACAACCCAGAGTGCCCAGGTTCAGAAGTCACACTAACAATTTATGGATGAGGCAATTGCAGGCTGTTAATTGAAAGTAAAAATGAGGAGTATGCTGGAGGCAGCGGGCTCATTTGCTCCTGCTCACCTCCACCAATCTCTGGGTTGAATAATCCGCGATTTGGTGTTATGTACAAAATAGGTCATTGCGTACAAAGGGACCTAGGCATTTCCACGCTCCAATGCATCGTTGAAGTGCCGAATGCAGAGTTACTTCAGAGTAACACACCCACTTCCATAGGGTCCAGTGGCTATTTTGCTCTCACAGTTAGATCCGGAAGTTAATAAATTGCTCCAGGTGGAATGGCCAGTGCTATGGTGGAACCAGGATTCACAGGGACGCAGCGTGACCCTTTTTGATTAGCCGGGGTGCTGTTGTCATCGGTTACCACAAACCCACCCACTCCCCTCAGCACTTCCTGTTTCTCCTGAGCTTAGTTGCAATCCTCACCTGGGGTTGTGGTGGTGGTGAATCTTCTCAGAAATAATATATTATCCCCTATTGTAATGCAAAGTATTGGGGCAGGGCTTGTTCTTGAAAAGGGCAATTTTGGCCCATTAGCTGTACAAAAGATCCACTCCCGGTGGATATGGTACCTGCTAGAACTGGTTTCTTGATATGTATGAAAACAGCTGCTGGCATTTTTGAACTCTCCTTAGGGCTGTGGCTATGGGACTGTCATGATGAGCACATGCACTTCAAAATTTACCATTATATTTCTAAGAGTTGCATGGGGGAAGTAAAATCTGAACTACCATATTTCTTCGATTCTAAGACGCACTTTTCCCCCCATATAAACGTCTCTAAAAATGGGGTGCATCTTAGAATCGATGGCGTCTTAGAATCACAGTTTTTGAATTTTCCCGCGCTTTGCACAAGGCAAAGGTTTTATTTTTATTTTTATTTTTTCTGAGAATCAAAGCTTTTTTCTGTTGGTGGTACTGAAATTAAGGTGTGTCTTACAATTGATGGCATCTTAGAATCGAAGAAATACAGTAATATGTCTATGGATAAAGCTGCTGCTTCCTGGTGATTCTCTGCACAAGCGCAGCAGCTTGAAAGTGTCCAAACAGTGGAAGCTGCCTTATGTCTCAAGTCAGACCCTTGGTCCATGTAGCCTAGTATGGTCGACACTGATTGGCATCAACTTTCCAGGGTTTCAGGCAGGATTCTTTCCCAGCCCTACCTGGAGATGCCAGGACAGAAACTGAGACCTTGTGCATGCAAAGCAAAGGATTGTAGATGGGCCCAAGAAAGGAGGAAATGGAATAATTCTCTTTGTGGGTGGATACAGAACTGTATTCATGAATATGTTTGTTCATGAATATGTTACAGGAATTACATGGTCCTCTCCAGAAAGACATCTTTCTACCACAAAGGGAAGAACAGATTGCTTTCCAAGAAATACCTCTACACCTGCACTTCTCACAAGAAATGCAGGTTGCCTACCTGTAACTGTAGTTCTTCGAGTGGTCATCTGTGCAGTCACACATATGGGCTCGCGCCGGCGCCGAGCCCCGTTCGGGAAACTTCCCTAGCTAGCCTAGCGTTTTTGGCGGGAACCCCTCCCCCCACCATCTCACCGCGCATGCTCCGGGTTCCCGCCTACCTCAGTTCCTTGAGACCGCATTGGCCTCGCAACCAAGGTAGTATGACTAAAAACTGGAGCATACCGGTAAAAAGAACACACTGCACACAAAGCGATGCAGAGAGGGGATGGTGGGTGGGTTGTGTGACTGCACAGATGACCACTCGAAGAACTACAGTTACAGGTAGGCAACCTGCATTTCTTCTTCGTGGTCTCTGTGCATCACACATATGGGCGAGTAATCAGCAGTACTTACCGGAGGAGGGTCTGCACGCTGGAATTCAATGGCAGATAGAGGAAAGGACAGCTCTCCCAAAGGATGCGTCCTTGACTGCTCTGGTATCTAGTCTGTAGTGCTTTACGAACGTAGAGGCATTCGACCACGTCGCGGCTCTACAGATATCCGGGATTGAAGACCCATGGGACAGGGCAGCAGATGTGGCTTGTCCCCTCGTGGAATGCGCGGAGAATTCGGCTGGCGGAATTTTCCGTAGCACTTGGTAAGCTAAGACGATAGTGTCTACGATCCAATGGGAGAGGCGTTGCGGAGAAACCGCTAGGCCTTTTGTCCTGCCTCCGTAGCAAACAAACAACTTATCCGACTTACGGAATGAAAGTGATCTGTCCTTATAGAAAGCTAATGCCCTTCTCACATCTAGGGTGTGCAACTTGGAGCAGAGAGAGTCCGTAGGCTCCTTGAAAAAAGTAGGCAGAACAATATCTTGGTTAATATGAAATGGAGAAGAAACCTTAGGAACAAACGAGGGTCCCGGACGTAACACCACCTTATCTGGGAAGAATTGTGTGTAAGGTGGGTGAAGCATCAGTGCGGCCAGTTCCGAAGCTCGCCTTGCCGATGTGATGGCAACAAGGAATGCCGTTTTCAGAGTCAGTAAACGTAGGTTAACGGTGGCCAAAGGCTCAAAGGGTTTTCCCGTGAGGGCAGTTAGGACCACCGATAAGCTCCATTGAGGGGTAATGGATCGCAACTGGGGAAATAAGTTCCTAAGTCCTTTCAGGAATGTTCTAGTGATGGGGTGCGTAAAAATGGAAAAACCATCAACCTTAACATGGTGCCTTGAAATAGCCGCCAAATACACCCTTAGAGATGATAACTTCAGTCCCGTGGAGTGTAGGGAATATACAAAATCAATTACTCCGGAGATGGGGCCATTGACAGGGCTAAAGCCATTTTGCTTCGCAAATTCCTGGAAACGCTTCCATTTCCTAGCATATGATGCTCTGGTGGAGGGTTTTATGGAAGCTTCAAAGATAGTCTTTAATGCAGGTGGTAAGTGGAGTGACTGCCAGTTGGTTGGATCCTCCACGCTGTGAGTTTCAGGGACTGCAAGTCGGGGTGTAGGATCTTGCCGTTTTCCTTTGACAGCAGGTTCTGGCGCTGCGGTAGATGCCAGAACTGGCGCCGCGCTAAGCGACACAGAGGGGTAAACCACGGTTGTCGTGGCCACCAGGGAGTTATTAAGATGGCGTTTGCGAGGGATCTGCTGGCTTTGGCTATTGTCCGAGATATCAGTGGGAATGGCGGAAACATATATAGGAAGTCTTTGGACCAATCCCACTGGAATGCATCTCCTAGAGACGCAGGTCCAATCCCCGCCCGCGAACAGTAATTTTGACAGGCTGCATTGGCAGAAGTCGCAAATAAATCTACAGAGGGGAGACCCCACCTGTCGAACAGCATGCAGAGAACGTCTCTGGCTAACTCCCACTCGTGAGTGTTGGCGAATTCCCGACTGAGAGTATCCGCCAACCCATTGTCTGTGCCGGCGATGTGCAGCGCGGAGAGACAGATCTTGTTGCGTATCGCCCAGCGAAAAATGCGTAGTGTGAGGTTGAGGAGACGGGAGGAACGCGTCCCTCCTTCCTTGTTGATATACCACACCACGGCGGTATTGTCGGAGAGTATTTGCACGTGGTGACCTCGTAAGAGGGGCAGAAAGCTGTGGAGGGCCCGTTTGACGGCCAGCAGCTCGAGGACATTGATGTGTAGGGATCTCTGGGCGTGTGACCATTTTCCTTGTATTCTCAGGTCGTCTACATGAGCTCCCCAGCCCTCCAGGGAGGCGTCCGTCGTGAGTACCCGAGTGGGCTCGTGTTGATGGAACGGGAGGCCTTGCGAAAGATGAGCCATAACCGACCACCATTCGAGAGACGGAAGGACGGAGAACGGAAGGGTAAGTATCGTCCTGTGAGGGTTCTGTTCCGGGCAGTAGTGCTTTAGGAGCACCTGTTGAAGGGGGCGCATGTGTAGTCTGGCCCACCGAACAACGAATACTGAAGAGGCTATCAGGCCCAACAACCTTAGTACCGCGAACGCTGTTGTTCTGCGGGTGTAGCGGAGACGGGTGGCGAGGGCTTGGATACTGCGTCTGCGTTCCACAGGAAGAAATGCGCGACCCAGAACCGAGTCGATGGACACTCCGATAAACTGAATCTGCTTTGTTGGTTGCAATACTGACTTTTCCACATTTATTTGCAGCCCGAGCTCGGTGAGGCAGGAAGTAACCATGCGAACGTCTTTGAGAGCCTGCCGACGAGACGTGGAGACGATTAGCCAATCGTCCAGGTAGGGGTATATCTCGATATCTTGCGATCTGAGATGGGCGCATACAGCCGCCATACACTTGGTAAAAACACGTGGAGCAGTTCGAAGGCCGAATGGGAGAACCGCGAATTGGTAGGCTTGACTTCCCACAATGAATCGCAGGAACTTTCGATGCGCGCAGTGAATTGGGACGTGGAAGTAAGCATCTTTGAGGTCCACGGATGTGAACCATCTGTTTCGCTTTAGCAATGGTAGTATTTGTGCTAATGTAATCATGCGAAATTTCTTCGGTTGTATAAACTTGTTTAGATGTCTGAGGTCCATAATTGGGCGGAGGCCTCCGTCCTTCTTTGGAACCGTGAAATAGCGCGAGTAAAAACCCGCTTTTTTTAGTTTTTGAGGAACGACCGTGATCGCTCTCTTTTCCAAGAGCGTGGATATCTCTTGGATGAGTACTGTAGATGGTTGAGTGTGTCGCACCATGCCAAGGGGGGGACGAGCCACAAACTCGATACGATAGCCCTCGGCTATGGTGGACAGAATCCACCGATCCGTAGTAATGCTTTCCCATGCTGGCAGGAAGGGTAGCAGTCTGTTGTAAGGATCTTTGAGGCTGCGAAAGGGTACCGCCGAGTCAAAGGCGCCGTTTCGCGCCATAGTCCTGCTTGCGAGACTTTCCGAACCTAGACGAAGGCTTACGTGATTGGTACGAAGTCTGGGGTTGCTGAGATTGGTAACGCTGGGAACGTTCCTGCTGCTGGCGAGACTGGTAAGGAAGCGGCCGATACCAGCGACGTTGCCGGTGAGGCTGTTGGTGCTGCTGCTGCTGTGACGGCACGCTCATTCTTTTTGCAGTCATTTTGGCTTTATGGATGACATCCATAGTATCGTCCGTGGTGGCATGGAAGAGCCCTTCCCCGTCAAAGGGCAGATCTTCGATCCGGGCTTTTGTTTCTGTCGGCAAGTTTGACGACCGTAGCCAAGCATGGCGTCGCAAGGCCACCCCCGCCATAAGAGCTTTTGCAGTACAGTCCGTTTGATGGTTGGCAGTGGCCAGCTGTTGTCTTGACAATCTCGCTGCCTCCGCCTGGAAAACTCTTGCCAACTCGCGTTGGTCGTCCGGCAGGTAATCGGTGAGAGTGGAGATTTTCTCCCATAAAAATAGTTGATAACGGGCCATGGTGGCTTGGTAATTCGCTACCTTGAACCCTAGTGCCGCTGAAGAATAAAGTTTTCGGCCGACTGCATCCAGCTTTCTTCCCTCCTTGTCAGTTGGAGCGGCGTGGGACCGTCCCGTCCTACCGACTGATGACTCCACCACAATTGAATTAGGTTTTGGGTGCGTAAATAGGAACGGGGCGTCCGCCTCTTGGACTTTGTACAATGCGTCCAGCCTTTTTGTCGTTGGGCCCGATGTAGCTGGATTTGGCCATGCTTCTTGCAACGTTTGCAGGAGAGTAGGCACTACTGGAAGCGTAGGCTGAGGTGTCGGATTCAGATACATTACATCATATATTTTGTCCTTCAATGGCTGCTTGGGTTGCTGCAGATCCAGACCCAGAGATTGAGCCATACGCTGCATCTGATCCGAGAATGCCCCTAATTCTAATGAAGGGGACACTCTGTCTGAGGCCACCACCTCGTCGGCGGGAGAAGGCGCCGATGGTGGGGGGGAAGGAATTGAAGACGTATCTGACGCATAGTCTTCTCGTGAGGATGGAGAAGGCTCTCGCATCGGTACCGACAGTTGTAAGGAATGCGAGGGTGTTCGTGACCTCGCTGCTGTTGGGGCAAGTCGCTTACCCGTATATGGGTCAAATCTAAATTGTTTCTGCGGGCGATGCCCAGAGGTACTGCGGGCTCGCTCAGAAGACACGTCCCAATCATGGGATCGGGATCGCGAAAGTGCCCGGGACCGCTCCGTGACCCCTGATGTACGGGATCGGGGGGAAGGCGGTAGATCTTGTTCCGGGTCAGAATCCAGCGAGATAGGCTGAACGGTACCGAGGGGGTCGGTGCCGAGGCCAGGATGGTCCTCGGAGTCGAGTTGATCCACTGTCACGATCTCGGAAATGTCGATCTCGGAAGAGAAGTCAATCGGAGACCGGGGCGGCCGCGGCGGTAGCGACGCAGCCCTGTCCCTCGGAGTGGACGCCCTTCGTGCATCCCTCGGTACCGATGCCGGTGGAGCTGACGTCGGCGTCGCGTGGGCCGTCCTCGGTGTCGAAGGTTGCAGTGTCAGCGGTGTCGATGACGGTCGAGAAGGGCTCGGTACCGACGGGAGTTGCTGCTTCCCAGACATCGAAGCAGTTGTCGACGCTGTCGGCGCCGAGTGTTTTTTCTTTTTTGCCTTCGATGTCGACAGCGGCTCCGATGCCGATCTCTTCGACGCCGATGACGCCGCCGCCGATGGCTTCGGTACCGAAGATTTCGAAATGGCCGACTTATCTCGGTGTTTCTTCGGTTTCTGTAGCTGGGTCTTCGCACTTTTTGATGGGGGACGGGTCCCCGTCAGTGGGTCCAAAACCCCATGGCCTTCAGCAATCACAGTGCCGGGCGATGCTGGGTCTGAGCGACTTACTGGCGGCCGCCAGCGCTCCCCAGAAGTCGAGTAGGCCTTGTCGGACAAATCGTCCCGAGGAGAACGTGGCAATTCTCTCTGCCTGTCCACTGCCGACAGAGCGTTGCTCCAGAGGAGACTGCGCAGTCTATCTGCCCTATTCCGCCGGGTTTGCCGGGAAAAAGACATGCAGTGAGAACATGTCTCCACAACGTGGCCCTCTCCTAGGCACAGTAGGCAGAGGGAATGCCCATCGGTAAGGGTGAGCTTTGCCTTACATTTTAGGCAACGCTTGAAAAGGGCTGCCTGCGCCATTTCCGCAGCAGGCGGCTCAGCAGGAGCGAAAACAAATAACCTAACTACTATTATTATTATTAAATTTTTTTTTTTTTTTTTTTATATATATATATGTTAAACACAATACTAACGCTAAGCTAACTAACTATTCTAACTTTGTTTTTTTGAACAGATATACGAACGACGAAGAAACGTCGGAGGAAGTCTCCCGCGAGGCTAATTCACCAGCGGTCGAAGAAGAACTGAGGTAGGCGGGAACCCGGAGCATGCGCGGTGAGATGGTGGGGGGAGGGGTTCCCGCCAAAAACGCTAGGCTAGCTAGGGAAGTTTCCCGAACGGGGCTCGGCGCCGGCGCGAGCCCATATGTGTGATGCACAGAGACCACGAAGAAGAACATAAGAGCCCTGCTGGAACAGTTCAAGGGTCCACCTAGTCCAGCATTCTCTTCATGCAGTGGCCAACCAGCTGTTGACCAGGAACCCACAAGTAGGATATTAGTGCAACAGGTTCCACATGCTCCAAGCAAATGACTAAGATCTAGTCAATCCCCAGATCTGTTAATCATCAATTCTTCAAGGTTTTCTAGTTTGCACCTTGTATCAAGTCAGATAATCAGAAAGCCAGTTATTTGGACATTATTACTTTACCTAGGAATGATTTTATAGAATTAAGATTGAACATTATGTCCTCTGCTTTCTTTGAAAGCACTTATAAGAACAGTGGGTACTGGGGATATTGTCCATGATGTTACACAAGGCCCTCTTTATAGGGATCTGACTTAAGGCTCAGGAAGTATTTTGTTACACCTAGGAAATTTATAGGCTTTCTGTTGCTTGATAATGAAAATTAAGTTACCATGCCTGTTTCCTTATCTGCACTAGTGGTCAGGAAATGGAGAGCTGGATTTGTTGTTCAACTCTAAACGTTCCTTCTGTTTTTGTTATGGTTTATAGCTAAACACTAAAATGATTACTATGGCTACTACATGCAACTGCAGTCAGATGTGGGCTTGGCAAATGGTGACAGTGAAACTGTACAATGCCAACACCTGCGTTTCTTGAAAGAGCAAGGAATGTGCAAGAGCAATTTGCATGCTCACATATGAACGCAGAAGGCACCAACGTGTGCCTAGCCCCTAGGAAAGTGCGGCATAGGTCCGGTCTTTACTCACACGGATGCAGTTTAGTGTTCTTCGGAGGAACATTAGCAAGACTCACAAGAACATAAAATTATAAAAGGAGGCTACAGATGTCACCATTTCTTACCAGGCTCTAATACAACAGGCCTGCGCAACGTGTGACTCATCACCAAGCCAAACATAGCCCAGCCAGGCCTCCATAAATCACTCGTGTTTGCTGTTTGCCTGGGACTATGATGACAGGAAGGCTGTCAAACACCTGGCAGGCCAAGATACGTGATTGGCAGGTCACAAGTTATCGAGGCTTTAGTATACATGCTTTTTAAAAAATAAAAATAAAGGTTCCCTTAATGAGATTTTTTAAATACCCTTAACACTCATTTCCACCAATACTGGGAGGAACAAGCAGGATAAAGACTGACATTCTCAATCAAATCAGAAGCAAAACAGACTTCCGCTTCGAGCAAATCCAAGCCAGAGGCAACCTACTGCGTTCAGTTGGCTATAGAAATGTTAAAACTCCCCCTCCCTCCCTCTTGCAGCAGCAAAATGGGCACTAGCATCCCTCTCCTTCATCTGTCAACACCACCACCACCCATTCCAGGAGGCCGCAGCAGAGGGAGACCAAGAAGGGAAGCAGAGGGCAACCCATCTGTCCTGCTGAAGGACTACTTAACTTCCCCACCCCCTTTCTCGTCCGTTTCCCCTCCTAGATCGCGTCTTTTTTACATTGCAGACCTACAAGCAGGGACTGTCTCGTTTTACCGACTGCATGTGAGCTGCTCCGGGATCCTTTTTTGGCTGAGGAGGATAAGGACGCTTTGAATAAAAAGCTCAAGTCTGCCAAGTCATTGGGCCAAGAACAAAACCGACAGACAAAGCTCCCAACCGAAGACCTGTCCCTGTTGTGGGAGCACAGGAACAAGAATAGAAAGAGCACAGGTGGGTTAAGGTTAAAGTCAACGCCTGTCACAGGCGGTGTGGCTTCTACGGTCTGACTCCCTGATCAGATACCGCAACAAGAAGTGTTCACATTTGTGTGAGCTGAAATCGCCAACTGAGAAGGAAACCGCTCCCCATCGCCTTCAACTATGCTATTAAAAAATCCCCAGGTATTGTGTATGACATACGTTTTTGTAGGCAACTGCTAGTCTCACCTGGGAATCTGAGGCTGGAATAAAGACTCTAAAATAATACTGCTAAACTGCATCCCCCGACCTGGTGCTTTCCAGATGTGGAACTGGCTGGGAATTATGGAAGTTGCAGTCCGACACATCTGGAGGGCACGAGGTTGAGGAAAGCTGTGCTACGCAATAAAGTTATTCCCCTTTGCAACTACAACACTACTCCACAACCGGATGTTCATTTCTCAGGAACTCAGAGATGTGGAGCGGGTGGGGTGGGATCATCCAAGCAAAAGGTCAAAATGTTGCACAATCAAGAGTTTCTCCAAAACTAGAATGAGAAAAGTATGTTCTTGGTGCTTCAAAATAAGGCCTTTTTATATCACAGAAAGTCTAAGAAACTTACAGTTTAAAGAACAAAATGCTACTAATACTTATAAACTTTAGGATGGCCATTCCCTCTCTTTTCCATTCCCTATTATATTAACATACCAGAACAAGAGTGGCTTTGTAAAATAAACATGTCTTTGGCTTTCAAAGCAACTTAAATCTGACATTAAGAATGGCAATGTTCAGAAAACAGTGGGGGGATGGGACATTTCAATCACCCGATATTGCTCAAGTGCCTTTCAGCTAGAGATTTTGAATAAGGACAAGCTTTTTTAAAAAAATCACACTACCTATGTTAATCAGCTTACCATTGCAACGATGTCTGTGTTATCACCCAACAATATTTTGTGAATGGAAGCTGTTAAAATAACTGCTCTGTGCTTTTTAGCATTTCAATTCAGTCTGACAATATAATCCTCCATCTCACCCTCTGCCCAGCATGTGAGTATAGGTTAGCTCTTTGTGCATCTGATGGGTGTGGACTGTGTCCATGAAAGCTTAAGCCAGAATAAAAGTGTTAGTCTTTACCGTGTCACATTTACTTATTTTTCCTCCAACAGACTTAACACAGCCTCTGGAAATCATTCAAGGTTCTATTCACTAATCAACTAACTTGTCAGCAGTGCATCAATTAAAGCATGGGCAGGCGATTTGTGGCTCTCCAGATGTTTTGGCTTCCAATTCCCACCAGCCCTACCAGCATAGCCAATGGTGAGGGATCGTGGGAGTTATGTGCCAAAATATATGGAGGGTCACAAGTTGCCCGCCTGGGCTTAAAGTTTGCTGCTGTTATGAAAACAGCCCTGATGTAGAACTTTCCAGGCCATGTGCTGGCTCCAAGCCAGGAGTAGGCATATTTTTTATTTTTAAAACATGTTTCCTGCATACCTTGGAAGGGAAAACCCACACATCAAGACAGTAATTCTGCCACAACTGCATAGTATACAGAGAAGAGGGGAACTCAAACACAGAGTTGAAGTTGAAACTACTCAGCTTTAGTTCTTGGTGAAATACAAGTATTTTCAGTTAAGCCAGCAATTATACTGTGTATACTTCAGCCATATGCTAAATAGTGCCATGGTTGTCATTCTGTTCTAGACACTCAAGATCTGTGTTGCACCATTCATTTTAACATGGCAGGGTTGCCATTTTGGAGATTGGTTTCATGAGTGCTACAGCTCTAGATGCAGCCACAGTAAAGAAGGTGGCAAACATTTTGGACTCCGTTCTCATACAACCTGGGAATTATCAACAAGCTGGAATGCCCCGTTTCCATAGGAAGCAATATACTTGTGAAAATGGGACCTCCATTTTAGCTCAGACCCAGTTCCATTAAGAAGCAGGTGGCGGGAGCGGTCCCGACTGATGCACATATTATGCCAGCCATTACAGGCAACAAAAATACCACCCATCTTTCAAAACAAACCCAGGCAGCAGGGGAAGAGTTGTTTGTCGGGTGACATAGGCTTTCACCTGGGCAACTAGGAGTGAATCTTTCCTGTCACCCAGCAACCAGCCAAACAGCCACTATTTTTATAGCTTCTACGTCTCTTTTTCCTCCTGCGTCCAAGCAGAGATGCGCAGGCCAAGGAGCTACACATTTGCCTCAGAATCAGCACACACAATCCCCCCCCCCCCCACATCCCTCTACAAGAAGGGCTTTTGAGGGACACAGCCTTTTCCTATAGCAAGCAGGAGATGATTTTGGATATGTAAGAGAATGCCTTCTCCCTTATGAGCCTGGCCAGTCATTGAGGTCATCAGATGAGGTGCTTCAGCATGGACCGGTGGTCCATCTGGAGTCCACTCGGAGTAAAGCTTTCAAAGTACTGGCTCCCTCTCTGTGGAATTCCCTGCCTGTTGATGTCAGGCAGGTGATAACGCTGCTTTGTTTTCAGTGCTTGCTGAAGATATTTTTATTTAAGCAGGACGTCCCTGACCAGCCATGGTTATATTGACTTTAAATGATTTTTATTCTGTACTTTGACTGCTGTTCTCTTTTATTATTCACTGCTCAGGAACATTGCTGGAGGTACAGCAGTATATAAATTCTATTAAAAAAATACATAAATAATAATGTAATTAACCCTTCCTTAGCTGAGTTGACATAAAACTGGCTGGAAAACTATACTTCTGCTTCTACCCTCAATAACCCTGCCATCACTGTCCTTAAAAGTGGCAGAAAGGATAGCAGCCTGGCTTTCGGGAGGCAGGAAAGGTGCTTGGGGCTTTGGCATACTGGCCAATCTCGTTGCTGACCAAACATTCACACATCTTGCTGACTGCAAGTAAGAGGAAGATTAAACTTTGAACCCCAACCCCTCCCACCTACCCCAATTTTGGGAGAGCTTGCACACAACACTAAATTGGCCTTCCCCAACCTGTGTCCTCCAAATATGTTGGGCTGCAATTCCCAGCATCCCCAGCTGGCTAGAAATGAAGGGAACTGCAGTCCAACACACCTGGAGGGTACCACCACGGGGAACCTTGCATTAAACCATTGCTTAGTACTATTTGCATAAGCAAAATGGAGCAAGAATAGTTTGCATACTCAGCTCTCCTATGCAAATAGAGGAGGAAAAAAACAGCATTCAGTATGCACCAGGAACTGTGGTTTAAAATAAACCCTACCCAACTGCAAAACGAGATGCAATCAAACCCTGGATTGTTTTGCAATTGACTAGAGTTTATTTGAAACCACAATTCTTGGTTCACACATGACAAGTCAGGAATTGGACAAAGTGAAACAGAATGCTGGTTTGTTCCTCCTCCCAGCCACAAAGGAGAAGAGAGAACAGCACTTGATCCTGGCATTTTGCGCAGCCTTTCTGTTGGTGCACATAGCTCTAAACACACTATGGCTGCATTCAGACAACATGATAGTCAATGGTGGGGTAATAATCAACTTTACAGTTGTTCATCTAGGGGGTACACCCCACACAACATGGTAATAAATAATCAACCGTGGTGTGGATTAGGATCAGCGCTGAGTTGACTATGGCAGCATTCGGACGACATGATAGTCAATACAACTGACGATTGTTTCTCCTCCCCCAGTTGCTTATTGTGTTGACCGAATGCAGCCTATGTGTGAACCCAGCCTTTGCCCTGGGACTATTGCTGGACACATTGCAGAAATAAAAGTTATGAATGCATATCAGTGACTCAACAGAGGACAGTCTTCACCAACTGGAGGCTGAATGGGATGTGCAAGGTAGAAGGCTAACTCTCCTTGCAGCACACGTGGCTTTTAGCTTAGAACCTTTCTCTGGACTACAACCTCCAGCATGCATGCCCATTGCTGGCTGGGGCTGCTGGAAGTTGAAGTCCAAAACCCATAATGGGTACTAGATTGGAGAAGGTTACTGGATTGGATGCAACAACCTGGCTACTCTTCAGACCTGTTTCAGAGGGCAAAAATGCTGAACAGGCAGAGGCTGCTGTGAACCCGCGTTTGGTTGCAACAAAGGCAAAGGGTTCCCTCTGTGGCCCAGACTTTTGAGCATTCCTGCTTAGGGAGATCTTTGTTCGCCTTTTGTCGTCACGTTATGTTTCTCGTGTTAGTCACCTTGGACTGCACAAGGAGAGGCAGGATATAATTATTTCACATAAACAAACAGGGCTGCTTCTGGAAGGCTTCTCCCTTGCCTCCGTCTGCAGTAACATAAACCTCATGCCCTTTACCTCCCTCCCTGCTTTCTCCAACACCTTTTCCCTTCATTCAGATACTAAACTTGACTGCAGGCCCTTCACAGCCAAGAGATTCATGACCCTTGATTAATATGCCTTGTTAAACCCAGATCTCGTTACAGTTTGTTGTTAGCCCATCCGGGAGGAAAATGTTCCAGGAAATTATAGACCTGTCCATCTTCTATTACAAGGAAAATAATAAACACAGAGGAGAAGGAGTAATTTTATAAGGGGATTCTGAACCATCAGCATGGGTTTGTTTTTATTTTTAAAAAACCTAAAAACCTAGTATATTGCAAATAAAAGACTTTTAAGCAATACCAGTAAGACATGCTTCTAAGAGGAAGGTTAGCAAGGGCAGCTTTCCCAAATGTGGCACCCTCTTTGGCTGCAACACCCATCATTCCCATGCTGTCTGGGAATGACGGGAGTTGTAGTCCATCACATCTGGAGGGTGCCATGTGGGAGAAGGCTGGTTTAGGGTTTGGCTGTATTACTTTGAAGCTATATTTTCTGAGCACAAAGAAAATGTACAAAGAAAATGAAGAGATGTGCCTGAGAGCTATTTCAAAACAAACGGGTTTCCTAGAAGCTTCCATTTCCTGGATATGCCACTGTGGGCTACAGAATCTTTCTCATCAACTGTTGGATGGGCCGACACTGTCCACATCTAGACAAATCCATTAATCACATGGGCACCTTAGTTGTTCGTTACCAACTTGTAGCTTAAGGACCATATTCATCTGTGCCTGACTATATGCTCCTTTGTGAGGTCACCATCACCATCTTTCTTTTCTGAAGACTGTGCATGGTTTTATGGGGAGAAGGTCACTGGTCTTTCAAGACCTCCTTATATGCGGGGGCACTGCTCCAATGCTTTCCACCCTAGTAGGTGAGGACCATGCTGGCCAGGAAGGAGAGATAATCTCGCACTTAAGAACGTGTTTCTAGGTCTGCATTATACTCCTCCCAGATTCTGGGGAGTGACTGCACCTTAGGGGCAGAGGGGTTGTTTTGCATGCAGAAAGCCCCTAGACCATCCTGCTATGGGAGCAGAGTGCTTGACTAGATGGACCCTTAGTCTGATCTAGCATGGATCCTATGTTCTTAAATCCCAGTCAGCCACTGACAATCAGTGTCAACAGTACTGGCCCAGATGGGCCAATGGTCTGACCTGGTGTCAGGCAACTTCCTATGTAGCGTATTAGCCAAGGCATCTTGCAGTGGGGAACTATTGATGAAGCTGTTGGTGCAGAGAGGAGGTTGGCTGGGGGAAGGAATCCAAATGTGTTGCCTACAACTCCCAGCATCCCCAGCAAATATGGCCAGCAGGATGATGGGAGATGCAGTCCAACACATCTGGAAGCACCAGGTTGGGGAAGGCTGTTTACACTGGCAAGTATGTTGCTATCCTGTTGGTTTTCTGTCTGAATTACAAACCCAACCTATCCCCGGGAGTCCCGCTTCAAGAGCTAACTCCTTCCAATCATCCATTTCTGGCTAATCCCATGCCATGCCGTTTGGGACAATTCCCATCTCTTGACCCATATAGAGCAAGCCTACCCTGATTTCCCGCATGGGTTGTTTATTATCAATTTCTGCTTGACCCATAGGCAAACCATTCCTAATCACCAAAGAAAGCTGGCAACTGGGGTGGGTAGGTGCATGGGGGGGAGGGGAGGAAGAGAACGATGGGGAAAGAGTCAGCCCCCCGTAAA
Source organism: Anniella stebbinsi (assembly GCA_029215795.1). Taxonomy (NCBI): domain Eukaryota; kingdom Metazoa; phylum Chordata; class Lepidosauria; order Squamata; family Anniellidae; genus Anniella; species Anniella stebbinsi. The sequence continues at coordinate 31,112,650 of JARDYH010000007.1, forward strand.
TGCAAGAGCTTATTACAAATACAAACATTATGAAGGAAAGCAAAATACCTTTTAAAAAGTTGCTGTTATAGCCAAGTGTGCTGGGAGATTGTACCCACCGAACGCCAAGGTGGGTGAGTGTCCTTGGTTAGAGGTATGAAGGCACGGGGGGGAGGGGGAGACGCAGAAAAAAAATGCAAGGGGGAGGGAACAGGATTTTTTAAAAACCATTTTCCCCAGGAGGAGGGAGGTCTTTTTGACCCAGCACAGCAACGTATATGCCCATATTTCCCCTTAGCACTCTTAACCCCCTTCTAGACCAAGACATACATGGAACTCTGCTTGTGTGTGCCAAGGTTCACACTTACGAAAATAGCTAGAATACTGGGATCAGTGGTGTGATGTGAGCAGACATATATTTCACTTCTGTGTGGAAAGCATCACTGCCAAACAGGAATCCTGCACACAAGAGCCCTTTCTTGTCCTTACTTAAAAGTGCTAAAATGTGATATGATGCTGTATGAACACAAGAGAATGTGAAAAGGGAACATTTTCTCAAAAGTGTCTTTTTAAAAAATTGAATCCAACGTGTTTTGGAACAAAGAGCTCCTTTGTTAGAGGTAATCTAAAGAGAATAAGAAATGTAAAATTGACTTGGTACAAAAATTTTTTTAACTGAAGATAGTAAAACATCCAAAATGTAAAATACTCTGAAAAATACAAACAATTTCTTTTTAACCTAGCATTCTGTCCTATTGTGGTGCTTCCCTTTTGATTTTTGTTAGCTGTACAAACACAAACACACACTTACACACACCAGTAATTCCATTCAGGCACACTACTACCTATAGTGGCTCCACAACACAATCCAAATTGTGCTTGTAGTTCCATCCCAACAACCGGATCCTCCTTCCAGGATTTGCTCATGCACACAATACAGGCCACACTAAACATGAGAGTAGAGTAGTCCAACTAGGCCATGTGTTTACAATAGAACAGTAACACACACACACACACACACACACACACACACACACAGGCTGAATTCGGACAACACGCTAAGCAACTGTGGGTTGTTGAAGCAACAACCCGTTGAGTTGTTAAACGTGTCGTCTGGATGTAACCACACAACGCAGTAACAACCCACAGTAGGCAAAGTGGCAAAATTCAACAACTGAGAGAAACAACTCACTTGCGAGTTCTTAAGGGAATTGTCAATTGACACACGTGTCGTCTGAAGCGGTGCGTGGGTGAAACAACAAGCTCCCTGCTGAATAAAGTTTTCTACGCCACTCCACTCTCGCCTTCTTTCCTGTGTGTGGGGGTTAATGCTCTAGGAGAGAGGTGGGGGGGTTTGGGGGGCTGGGGACCATGGGTCTTCCTGGCGACTGCCCCGTCTCCCGTGTAGGGCGGGTGGAGGGTGGCTCCCTGAGGCGTGGGTGCCAACGTTGGAATTGCAGTGCTGGGCGTGGGGTGCAACTGTTGTATTGGTGCTGCCGTTCCTCCTGGCTGCCTCTTTGTCGGAGCTGCTAAGTTCCGCCCACTGACTGAGGCAGCCAATGGGGGTTGGGAGGCGTGTCCTGCATCGGCTTCAATGGCGGCGCCCATGGATTTCGGCCGCAGTGTGTTCTGGGATACTTGCTGGAAGACTAACGGAGTTCGGTAAGTGGGGAAAATGGCAGCCGATCTGGCAGTCACAGCCGAGTAGGCTATTAGCAACCGGGGTGGTTTCTGGTTCTTTGCAGTGCCTGCTGCAGCGTGTTGTCTGTAGATCACCACCTTTTCCATACACCGTCTGTAGGTAATTCAACAACCATTGCTTAACGTGTTGTCCGAATTGAGCCATTGACTGCATTCCAGGTGCTAAACCAAGCACTTCGTGGCATCCCTTAGGGTCAACCTGAGGATAGATGCTCTAAGCCAGCCTTCCCTATCCTGGTACCCTCCAGATATGCCGGACTGAAACTCCCAGCAGTCCCACCAGCATGACCTCTATGGCTAGGAATTATTGGAGTTGCAGTCCTACTCATCTGGAGGGCACCAAGTTGAAGGAGGCTGCACTAAGCCACTATAGATTCAACAAAGACCCTGTTCAGATGACATGCTAAGCCATGGTGGTTAAGCATTTTGAGCTAAATATTATAGCTTAGCATGTTGTGTGAATCATTCCTAACCATGGTGGCTACATAACCATGGTTTAAACACACTCACTAACCATGTGCTGCAAAAGCGTTAGTGGTCTACTCATGGCTTAGTGTGTTGTCTAAACAGGTCCAAAGTGTACGATATTGGGGAAGGCTGATCTACTGCAAGTCACCCAAAGGTCTACCTGTAGATCCCAACCTAACTTTTTGCTCATCTCAGTATTATGGTAACCTTCTTTCTAATGATTTTTTTTACATATTTGACATAGCACTGACACATATCTTTCAAGGCTGAGGGTCAAAGCTGCATAACACAGTACGATCGGTAACTTACATCCATCATAGAACAAGGTTGTGAGGTACTGCCCGCATATATTTTCAGTTTACGTACCAAGGACACCTTGTGCCCTTTCGCCATTGATATGTAATCGAAAAGCAATATCTGCTGTGGTGCTAGTTCACAGGTAAGACGTGGTGACAACTTTGCTTTGCTTTTAATGATACAAATGACGTGATTAAACCACTGGTTACAGATTGACAATCACTGTGTCTCCTAACTTCGTTGACTTATTCCTGGATGAAAAGGGAACAATCTGGCTTGCTCTCTGCAGAAGAACATCACTTAAAACCAGGTAACTTCCAGATGTGTGGCAAATACAACTCCCAGCATCCCCCAGCCAAGATGGCTAGCTGGGGGATGCTGGGAGGTATAGCCCCAACACATCTGGAGAGGCTGCTGTAGGTTTTTGCCAACACATCTTTCCATCATAGAAACACCAAACTGTAGAGTCACTGCAGTTGCCAACTATTTTACTTGACAGCCAGACCAACTTGACAAAAAGCTTTTCAAATTAAGAACGCAACTTGAGGCAGGTAATGAACTTTCCACCGTCTTTGTTGTCATGTTTTTGCCTAGATCTACAGAGTTCGAGATGCTGCTCTGAGCTTCCCGAAAGCACCCCAGCAAATGTTTAAAATGAATCTACCAGTCAAGACGATACAAGCATGGCATGGATCCAGCAGGTCACAGTGGAATCGGACAATCCTGTTCCACAAGTAAACCCAGCACTTTTAAGTTCCCATTCAGTGGTCATATCCATGCTCCTGACCAGAATTTTTCACTTTGACAGGTAGTGAAAATCTTTTGCTGTGCAAATCTGTTGAACTTCTTCAGAGAAGGGCAGTTATTATGATCAAGGGGCTGGAGCATCTATCCTAGGAGGGAAGGTTACAACAGCTGGGATTGTTTAGCTTGGTAAAAAGGAGGCTAAAGGGAGACATGATAGAGGTGTACCAAATTATGCATGGTGTGGAGAATGTGGATAGGGAGGCATTTTTCTCCCTCTCTCATAATACTAGAACCCAATTGGGTCATAGGAGATTCAGGACAGAGAAAAGGAAGGACTTCTTCACACACCGCATAGTTAAACTACGGAATTCACTAGCACAAGATGTAGTGAGGGCCACCAATTTAGATGGCTTTAAAAGGGGCGGCTAAATTCCTGCAGAAGGCTACCAGTGGCTACTAGTCCTGATGGCTATGTGCTACCTCCAGTATCTGAGGCAGTGAGCCTGTGTACACCAGTTGCTGTGGAACATGAGTAGGAAGGTGCTTCTGCACTTGTGTCCTGCTTATGAGTTTCCCGTGGGCATCTGGTTGGCCACTATGTGCACATAAACCTGGACTAGATGGATCCAGCATGGCTCTCTTACATTCTTAAATATGACAATAGCCGCATTATGATGTGAAAAACAAAACAACATCCCTTTGAGTCACTGATAATTTTTCTCCCTTCTATTTACCGCAAAACCTGGCTGTAGATGCCCGAATCATGGTCCCAGGTGGTATTAAACCCACACTGGAGGCATTTTCTAGATTCACTAAATAGCTGCCATTTGTCTGCTGTTGCCCAAGTGGGATTGTTCGGGACTTTTAGTCTGCTGTACAGCAAGAGTGGGCAGAAGGGAGATCTCCAGAGGTTGTGGACTTCAACTCCCAGAAGCCCCTGCCAGCATGGCCAATCACCAGGAATGCTGGGAGTTGAAGTCCAACACATCTGGAGATCTGCTTTCTGCCCACCCCTGTTGCACATGTGTCAAGCTGCAATTCTGCATCATATTTTAGCTTTTAATTTTTTTTTTCTGCACCCACTAACGTGTGTGTCTGTTGCTTTTTTCCATGGCAGACTGCATACCTGAAGCACGGGGAGAGAGCAGCAGGACTGATATTACGTTTATATTCCACCTTTCCTCTCAGGAGCCCAAGGCAGCGTACGTGATCCTCCTCCTCTCCATTTTATCCTCACAACAACTCTATGAGGAAGATTAGGCTGAGAGTCAAGGGCTGGCCCAAAGTCATCCAAAATGGGGACTGGAACCCAGTTCTCCCCAGTCCCAGTCCAACATTCTAACCACTACCCCACACTGGGTCTGTATGATAGATATGCATTCTATCATGCAAATAGCAAAGCTTGTCTCCCACTGCAGGAATGACGACTCTTTCAGTGGGGTATCTGCCTTCAAACGGAAGGCTCCCAAGCTTTACAAGAGGTGTGGGCAACTTGTGGCCCTCCAGATGTTTTGGTCTACAACTCCCATCAGCCCTAGTCACCACAGCCTAATGGGAGTTGTAGGCCAAACATCTGGAGGGCCACAAATCGCCTACCTCTGCTTCAAAGGAAGCCTCTTCCACCCGTGACAAGGGTTGTGAATTTCCTGTGCATTTTTAGACAAGCAAAGGGAGTTTGCAGAACCACCAGTATCTGGGAGCAACAACCCCCAGGTGCAACTAACAAGCTCACAACAAATAGATAAACCATCAGCTTGCAGCTTTGCTGACCGCTTACCCACTTCCTTTCTCATAGGAAGTATTAAACCATGCACATGGTGGCTGCTTCCTGCAAAATGTGCATGCTGAAAACAGAACTCTGCCACACAGCTCCCATCTCGTGACTCTTTTGTCAGGGCACGCCTACCCGCCTGCTGCTCCAAATGCACCTCTTCCTTTAAAAAGGGGGGGGGGGGAAGAAATACATGGTTGCACCAGTATTACTCACAGTGATTGATTTGCTTTGTACTCCACCTTTCTACCAAGCAATTGGCACTCAAGGCAGCTTACAATAGTACAAGTCTATTGCAGAGTTCATGTCTAATCCACAAGGCCTGTCCCTTCCTGAGATTCGATAGGCATACATGCTTAATAGTCTTCAACAAAGGTGCCTTAGAAGGCTGAGGAGTGGGGCTATGAAACTAAAAGTGGAGCATCCCATTGAAAGTTGAAACTTAAAACACACATTTTGCTGAAATCTGTTGCTTGATTATGCATTTTATTGAACCAGTGTATTTGATCAGTAAATACCCATCAGTAATATAATCTCCCTCCTTTCTTCCATGGGGCTCAATGGTGCATACATGAGGTTCCCGGATAATTCCAGTCCAGGCACTCAACAGGCCCAGACTGGCTTAGCTTCAATATCATTGCTGTATCTTGTACCTGCTGTACAATTAACTCAGCCCTTAGTACCATGCAGTGCCATAGTGCGAGAAGGCTTACACTGGTGCAAGAGATCACCACAAATGTTATCTCTTTCCGTTCAGTCTTTTGGAGCCAACCCAATGGCAGAAGGTAATATTTTGTCATGCTGTTTACTAACAACGTCAAATGGCCTAGGGTAGGCTCTCCAAGACAGCTACCTGGATGCCAACGCATTCACTGCATGCCCCAGTAGACCAGATCCAACATCATTCTTATTCTCATATGCAGAGAGAGGTGGTTCCAGCTGCATCAAGCTTGCCTCCACATGTCCAGGCTTTCTCATGAGCTTCTCTTGTACCTGAGCAATAGCTCAGCGCAAGGAACCAACAAGGAGTTACAATCCAATGCTGCCTTTAAAGCACTTGTTGCCTGTAACCAAACTGGTTTTCCACTCTTCATATCCAATGCAAGCTAAGCAGAGCTTTCATCATAGAAATGCCGGATTGAGGAGCCCACTTTACATCCATTTGTGGCCAATGGCAGATTTCAATTTAGAACAGAAGCTCTAGTTGTGTGTGACTCTAGCCTTGTTTCATCTGTATGCAAGGAACCTGCTTAAAACTAGTACCTACTCTCTAAGAGAGGAATCAGGAACCTCTAGTCCATGGGTTAAATACAGCGTGCAGCAATATGGCCTGCCTCCTCCCCTGGCAGTTAAAAGCTCTTATCTGCAATCAGCAGCTGTTCCAAATAAGAGCTTTACTTCCTGAGCACTGACAAAGACTCAGCAGACAAACACTCTTATCTCCAATCAGCAGCAGATCAGAGATAAGAGTTTTTCCCTGTTGGGGAAAGGGGGCAGGCTCTGGGGAGCAAGCTGCTGAGTGATGAAACCTGCTTACTTCTGAGAGTCATCCTGCTTACTTCTGAATAGGCTTTAAGTCATGAAGAATCACATTTTTGCCCTACCCTTGGATGGTATGCAGCCCGAGACCTTTCCCAGATAGGAACTCACTCCTTAGGATTCCCTACCCCTGCTCTAAAACAGCCTCACATCCTAATCCTAAGTGCATGAGGGCAAACTGCACTTATTTAGTGGATGAGGAAAACAAACTCTCCGGATGGCCCAGAGGCACTATCTCCTCTACCGGGATATTGAAAATGAGTTCTGTGGCAAAGTCCGGAGCCCGGAAGACAAAGCTGACCCAAATTCAGTGTATTCTACAGAATATGGCATGCCTTGAAGACACCAGCTCCTTAGATCAGGCATATTAGTTATCTAGACCAGCGTCTTCCAACCTGATGATGACTGAAACAATTGAAGAGCAAGTCTCATCAGCCCTGCCAGCATGGGCAATAATCACGAATGCTGGGAGTTCTTGTTCAACACACTAGGTTAAGGAAGGCTAGTCTGGACTGCCTTTTTAAAAGACTGTGCTATCTTACTGCCCAGTAGGAAGAAAAGGACATGGCTGCTGCCCAAAGAACTCCCAAACACCACCATATGGAACCCTCCTATGCCTACTGGCATAAAAGGGAAACAGGATTGTGAGAGCCGGTGTAGTGGTGAGAGTGCTGAACTGGGACTTGGGAGATCTGGGTTCTAGTCCCCACTTAGCCAAGCTCACTGGGTCACTTTAGGCCAGACAATGGCTCAATTCGGACGACATATTAGGCAACGGAAGGGTAAATACCATACTGACCGTGCGTTAGGCAGGCGGTGCTTCCCACACGACATGCTGCAACGCCTGTGCTTGTGAAGCTCGAAGTTCCGGCGGCCATCTTGGTTGCTACGGCTGCTCCCTCCCCCTCCCTCAGTCCCCCAGTTGTATCCCAGCATGCACCGTGAGTTCTGCCGGCTGTATAGAGCGGCCGAGGGTTTTCGGCTGCTCTGGCCGGCGAACTCTATTCCCAAACGGAATAGTCCACGGAGGGGGGGCTCAATTCAGACAACACTTTAACCAACGGGGCTTTGGGCTAAACAATGTGCAAGCCTGTTGTTTCTCTCCGTTGCTTAATTGGGCTGCTTAGTGTACTGTCAGTTGTGTGCGCATTGTGTGTTACTCCCCACACGACACAATAAGCAACACAACTGACGATTGTTCTCCCCCCCCCCCGTTTGCTTAATATGTCGTCCGAATTCATCCACTGACTTTCAGCCTAACCTACCTCACAGGGTTGTTGTTGTGAGGATAAAATGAAGAGGAGGATCATGTTCCTTGGAGGAAAAAAGGCAGGATGTAAATGTAATGAATAAATAAATTTCAGGAAGTTTGCTGCCATATTAATTAAGACGTTCTATTCTACATCTCTGCTATCAAGGACATCCACAGGAAAGGTCAGTGGCTCAGAGCAAACCGACATTGGCAAAGCTGTTAAGGAGGGTTCAAGGAAGTCCCATCTAGAGGTTCTTGGAAGTCAACAGATATCAAGGGACTGTTGCTCAAGAAAACTGAAGGCAGCAGGGAAAAGCACAAAGAGGAAGTAACAGAGTTGTCCAGCTCCACATAACAAAGCTAAAGCAACCTTCCCCGACCTGACACCTCCCAGATAGGCTGCATTACAACTCCCACCAGCCATGATGACTGTGGATGATGGGAGCTGTAGTCCAACATATATGGAAAAGGTGCAATCAACATTGGGATCAGTGCACACACCCTGGGAAAGTGGCTGAACTCATGCCTGTACTAACATTCTATTTTGGCAATAAAGCCTAGCTTAGGGGAGGAAATACTAGCAGTTTGGGTGGGGTTATAAATAGATATTTACCCGAAAGCCTGAAGCAGCAAGAGCCTTCTTTGGAAGCTTTGTAAAGGTTGTTTTTTCTCCCTTTTAAGTCACAAGTGATTAAACTTTGGCATGTGTAGGCAGGTGAGCTACTAATTTGCGGGCTATTAACAGTGTTTGTTGAAGTGGCCTTCTGTGATATCATTAGTTTGTGCTCATCAAGTGGATTGAAAAGAGGGGGCCGTCGGGGTGGGTGGGATCTGCTAGCTGTTTCTCCAGGCACGGAATCGGGGCCCAGTTCATGGTCTGGAGACACATCATTCAAAATAGAAGAGGAGAGAAAAGTGTTTATTAAATGAGTCCAAAGAGCATATCAAAATATATGGTACAGCAATTGTGCTGAAACTAATCCTGGTTGGGTTAAAGCCTAGGTAGGTTCCTGCCTGGGAAGATGATCCTAGAGTACTACAGGAGCAAGGGATATTAATTAAATAATTAAATAAATAAATAAATAAATAATAAATACCACGGGAGGCAGAATTCAGGAGCCCTGGCTAGCTGCTAAACGCCACACTTCTGTTATAAGAGGCTGGGCTGCGACTACATTACAAAACAAGCAAACAAACCCCAATGATTTTGCAAGGTTTTTCCTGCTCTTCATTCAAGAACTTAAGCTAATCTTCCCCAGTGCGGTGCCCTCCAGATATGTCGGACTACAACTCCAATTGCTCTGCTACTGACTGATTATGGGGATTGTAGTCCAGCACATCTGGCAAGCACCATGTTGGGGAAGGCTGACTTAAGTGTCAAGAACCAGAGACCTTCTATCAGAGCTCTAAATACAAGCAGCAGTCAGTGGAGTGGAGATGAGTTGTGTATTGTGACCTTCACAGGACTCCTGCTCCTTCCCTGGGAAGTGAAGCTCCCCTCACTCCCACAAGGGGATATCAAGAATGTTGCAACACAGATACAGCCAAGCAGAAAAGCCCCCAGCTATTCAGGGAAACATCAGGTGATGGAGAACATTAATTGGAAGATTAACCTAATTATCTGGACTCTAAAGACATGGATTTTTAATTAGCTCTATCAGAGCCATCCGCTGAAAAAGGGTGTCAAGCAAAGAAGACTTTGTGGCAGTAAACCATCTACACACACCTTGAAGTTCAGGCAATGATTTTCCAAACAATACATGATTTGTCTGTTAGCTGTTCCAAAGAAAATTAGGATCCCTTAGCCATAAATCTGTGCTGAAGTGGTACAATATTTTGGTCAAAGTCATGGTAGCCAGGCTACTCCAGCAGAGGTGGGGGAGAACTCAAAACAAGAAACAAATTGGAGAGCACAACTAGACAAAAATTCAAAATGAACTTCTGAGTCACACAGAACTTTCTTCAAGAGGGGTAGGAATTCAGAACAAAAATACAAGATGTAGCACCCCCCCCTTAAACAAGGCAAATAAAATTAAGGTCAAGAGGTTTGGAGAAGGGCTGCATTACCTGGGTAACAAACTACCCTTGGCTTTGTGGAAGGATCAGTTACACCCCACCTGCCCCAAAGTAAACGAACAAGATTAGCAAAACATTTGAGCAAGGAATACAAAGAAATTAGATTGCAGAGCATCTTCCCATCTCAAGCATTGTTGGGTCAATGCAATTCTTCTAAGATACAAGTCAAAAAAGCAAAACAAATAAATAATTATATTTAACAGAGCAAGAAGTTAGAAAGAAGCCAATATACATTAGATGTGCTGATATCATCTAGGTTTAATTGCTATTTTAATCAATTAAGAAAGTACCATATCAGACAGATGACTAAAGTATAATCAGCTAGCAAGATACAAGTGTCTTCCTCTACTCCTTCCAGAACCTGGGTACAAATTTCCTTGCTTGGACATGCTGCTTAATTTTTGCATACTTGTTCCCTGCAATATAAGGGATGGAAAACTTCAGCAGCATTTCTATGCAAACTTGTGTGGGTATGCATCCCACCAAACCCATAATTTCTTCTATCAGCTTCCTCAATAGAACAATTTGGTTCTGAGCTAGCTGGGGAAACCCCTTGGACTTTCTCAGAAACAAAGAAGTTTCTTGTCATCCACAACTTTCCAGACCAGACACTAACCCCACTTCCTCTCAAAAGGGCAGCATTAAACTAAAGTACATAGTCCCTCCAACCACCATGTTAAATGAGTATATTTTGGTAAGTCCTCTATGCACCTCAGAGAATGCTAGGCCTAAATGCTACTTTACAAGGCACCTTAAGATTTTATTTGCACACTAACACCTCCCATCTCCTGCATAATGACATCAGGTGTCATCGCTCAGGTATTTTGAGACCAATCTAGTGAGATTTTAAACCTAGAATCATCCAAAGTCTTACAACACAACAGCCTACAGAGACCAGACCATACGTTCCTGCAACTCTAATCTGCTCCAATTAGGCCTGGCCTTCCGTTAACATATTTTATAAAGAGCTCTGCTGGATCAGACTGAAGATCCATCTAGTCCAGGGGTGCAAACTTGTGGCTCTCCAGATGTTTTGGCTGACAACTCTCATCAACCCTAGCCAGCATAGCTAATGGTTACAGATCATGGGAGTGTGTCCTTCCAGATGTTTTGGGCTCAAGTTGCCCACCCCAATACAGTCTAACATCCTAACATCCTATTTCGAAGAGGCACCACTCAAATGCCTCCACAGGGAGCCCACAAACACGTCCATCACATGCGGAGAATCCCAGAGTTCTCGCCTATCTCCATGCCCTGGATCAGCAGGATAGCACCTTAGGGGTTCCCTTTCTAGCTTAGATAAAAAGGGAGGAGGAGCATGGGCAGGGAAATAGAAAGGCTGTTATCATAGTAAAAGCCTCATCTTCCTCCAAGGGCCCAAGGAAAAAAGGACATTACATAGAGAGGCTCTAGCCTTCTGCATGGATAGGAACCATTAAACAATCCCTCCAGGCCTCTGATACATATCTAAACCTTACAAGAGGCACATCACCTACTGCAGCCCCCGTATCCCTTCCTCAGCTACCACCACCGGCTGGCTGGGGATGATGGGAGTTATACTCCCAACACAAGTGTAGGGTGCCAGGTTGGGGAATGCTGCTCCAAATAGCAGTGCATCATCTCTTGTGTCAGACATCAGGCCACAAGAAACCTCAGCCACAACTGTTTTCTGAAGAAAACGGGCAAAAATTCCACATCTTCGGGTGTAAGAAATGCTGTTACCAGGATTAGCCAAACCCACTGCCCCATACTTCGAGAGGGAGCCTTTCGCTCACTCTACAAAAAGTTAGTAAAGAAAGAAAAAGAAGCCTGATACATCTGGGTTTAAAACAAAGGATTCTGGCTCTCTCCAGAAGCATATAGGGTGCGGGCAAATGTGAGCCCCAGAACCTCTTCGACGGAAAGGGGCAAATTCACAACATCCCTATTTTCTAACTAAGGGGTGCGAGAGAGGTACATGGGGGGGGGGGTGTCTTGTCTTTGAAAGATGTTGAAGCTTTATGATACTATTTGAATTTTGCATTAATGATCCCCCCTTGGTTCCCAGGGAGGGAAGAGGGACGGGCTTTCTGGCTGGCAAATAGCCCCCCAATCCCCTGGCCCCCAAACCCCCGGAAGGGCGCAAGGCCCCAGGCGGCGTGGACGGGCACACATCTCGGCAGCCACTCACCGCTGTGCGAGCTGAACCACCGGGGTCCGATGTGGAGCGGCAGCGCGTCGGCCAGCGAGGCCCTGGAGCCCAGGTAGAGCATCCCGTCTCTCGGGTGGCCGCCTCCCGTCTCCTGGTAACCGTTGCCGTGGGCGTAAGAGGTGGAGTCCGCGCCCGAGCCGCCGCCGCCCCGCTCCGAGTCGCCGGCTGCGGCCGTCGTGGGTCCGGTGGCGGCGCCCCCCGCCGCCGCGTAGAGGCCGAAGGGGACGCTGCCGGCCGCCGCGGGCTCTATGCCCAGCCCCACGCCCACGCCGGCCACCGAGCTGACGGAGCGGCTGCGCAAGCCCATGGCGGCCCCGCCGCCCGCGCCCCGGTACTGCCCGAAGTGGGGGCCTCCCCCGGGCGGCGGCACCGCGCTGTCGTCGCTCGACACGCCGGCCCGCGAGCGCCCCGCCGCCCCCGCCGCCGCGCCCGCCGTGCTCTGCTTGCCGCCCATGCCGACGGCCCCGAGCAGCCGCGCGGCCGGCAGCCGGAGCAGCGCGCGAGACTAGGAGCTAAAGCGGCCCCCCGAGCCGGACATCCTCTCCCGGCCGCCGCCTTCGCCGCCGTCGGCGCCGCTCCTCCGCCTTCGCCGCCGGCCCCAGCAGCAGCCGCTGCCGCCCCCGCGCCCCAACGGGCGGCCCGCTGCTCCGCCCGGGCTCATCCACGGCGAAGAGGCAGCAGGGCCAACACCGCCCCGCCTCCGGGGCCCGCCCTACGGAAGAAAACGGCCCCTGCTGCCGCCGCTGCCGCCGCCGCCGCCGGGCCTTCGCACGACTCCTGCGGCGCTGCTGCTCCGCATCCAGGCGAGGGGAGGCCGGCCTGGCTCGTCCGCCTCCTCTCGCTTGCAGCTGCTGCTGCCGCCGCCGCCCGCTCCGTCAAGGCGCGCCCCGGCCGGCCGGCCTTGGAGCAAGCGCAGACCCTCCTCGCCACGCGCAGCTGCCTCGCTCCCTCGGCGCTGTTTTGGCAAGGGCTGGCTGGCTGCCTCCCGCCTGTCCGTCCAGCCAGTCCGCCTGACGGCTACCGGAGGAAAGACAATAGAGCCGCGCAAGGCGCCTGCGCCGAAGCCTCTGCCCGCCTCCTCTCCCGTCCCTCCTGCCGCCGCCACCGGCTTGCGTCAAGGGCTGAGCGAGCGGGGAGGGGGCGCACGGACGGGGCGGACGCCGCCGGGTTGCCCGTGCAGCTCCGCGCTCGCTTACTAGGGAGGGAGGGCGGCAAAGAGTCTTGTGGCACCTTCGGATAATATCCAGTGCTAGTAGGCTGACCAGATAAAATCCAGGTCAGGGCTCCTGTAACTTTAACTGTTGTGATGAAGAGGGAATTTCACCAGGAACTAATTGCATACAAATGACACTGGCTGAAATTCCCTTTTCTCTACAACAGTTAAAGTGACATGAGCCCTGACCTGGATTTTATCTGGTCAGCCTAAATGGTAGTCCTACTTAGAGCAGACCCGCTGAAATGAATAGAGCTTAAATTGGAGACTACCCGTAAAGATGGACACTTTTGTTCTGGCGCAAGCTTTCATGGGCACCCCGGTCCACTTCACCAAGGGCATGAAGTGCTCACTTCAAATTGGCAGATTTATATACCTGGGGGTGGATGCTGGAAGGCAAACTGTCTTGTCAGAGGGAGTTGAAATGCAGAAAGCATAGACACAGGGATAAGTATTATTTATATTTTTAAATTTCATATACGATGTGTTATAGGTATTACTTTGGTACTTTTTGTTCTTATGTATTATGTTTATCCAAAGGCCATCAGCCAAAAGCAATACAATTTTATTGGATTGGATAAGTCACTTTCAGGAATTTTCCCCTCCCCCTTCAAACACACTATTTGTAACATCTTCCCTGATGGAGAGATATGGAGATCTTGAAAGCTGGCACATTTTTGTGGTCTTTTGGTTGCTTAATATAGGTATTGTGCCAATATGGATTTTGGAATTGCCCTAATAGTTGCTATTCACAAACTGTTGGGTGATAATACAGACATCATTGCAGTGTTGAGTCAATTAACATGTGCAGTGTGGTGATGATGTTGAGGAGGAGCTTTGTTTTTATTCAAACCACAGTAAATACAGTAGAATCTCTTGATGAATTGTACTTCAGCGATTAGGAGTTAAGCAGTTAGGTGGGATGGAGGAGTGAGCCCTGTAGAAGTACATGCTCCTGCAGGATTGCAAATCAGATGTAAATATATTGCTAGGGAGACAATGTACACAGCTTCAGGCTACATGATACTGGCTGCAAACTGGTGCCAGTCATAGCAACAACACTATCCTGGGTATATTCAGTTTGGACTCCCAAGTAAGTGCACATAGGTGTTCCAACCCCCCCACCCCCAATTCTGCTGTTTTGGGAAGAAGGGACCTGTATCTGGAAGGGAACTAGTTTTTTTCCGTCTTGGAGAAGAGCAGGAAAGCAGGTTCCATAGAATATTGGGGCCTTGGATATCTCAAGTGGAGCTGCAGACTTCTTGCATACATCTTTCTGGCCAGCATTTGTACTCTGGTTGCCTTAATTCCAACGCTTGCAAATTTCAGATCTTGAATCGAAATTACAATTGCAGAAGCCCCTCCCCCATGAAATAATTTCTAGCCTTGTTTAAGCCAAATGGAAGGAAAAATGAAAAATTTAACACCTTAAAGCTGTGAGTCCCTGAACACCCAACGTTGTGTCAACAGGCATGCCTACATGACTCTTGTCACAGTTGGTTAAGACAATCACCAAACTCGCCCTGCCTGTCTTTCTCCCCTGGACCTTTGATAGCCAGAGATATGCAAAAATACTGCCCATCAACCCCCTCACAAATCCATAGATTACAGAAAGAGAGACAAGAATTGCTTCCATCCAGGAGAGCTGCCTCACACTTTCTGCTTTGAAATAATTACTTTCAAAGACCTTGTTGTGGTTTCTGACTCTCTGAGCTTTCTGAGTGTGTCAGGTTTTTCTAAATATCCAGAGTTCAATGCCAAAAGATCCCTCACGTATGTGTTTAGTTGACATATATGTAATATGCACGTCCATGTAAATTAAAAGAATACTTCGTAATATAGGATAGGAGCCAGAAGGAATAAGACAGTTCTCAAATGTTGTGATACTTGTTAGTGGCTCAGGACTCAACTTCAGATGAACCTGAGCCAACCTGCTAAATAATAGTCATTGCTCAGACAGACCTCAGAACAGAGGAAGCAACATCAAAACAATAAGTTTTGTGTTGTACTGAAGGAAGTAATCCTATGGTCCTAGACAGAGTTGGAGCGGGGGGGATAAGTTATTTTGGATTTCTCAGAAAGGAGGTAAAGCGGGTATTCCGGTGGACAGGGAGAGGACTGTAGAGGCCAACTTACACAGTATATTGCTTACTCCGGCCTCCTTCCCTCCCTGCGCAATGCCTCAGCTAGCTGAAATGCAGAGTGGGAGGTGCTCTGATTACCTCCGCTTCACCTCCCACTCTGTACTGGATACTTCTCTGTGGTGGCTCCCCAATTGTGGAACGATCTCTCCGACGAGGCCCGCCTGGCGCCAACATTATTATCTTTTCGGCGCCAGGTCAAGACTTTCCTCTTCTCTCAGGCATTTGGCAATATCTGAGGAGCCTGGGTTTGTTTTGTTTTGTTTTTGTAGCTTTTTGAAGTGTTGAAGTGGTTTTTAAATGTACAGATTGTGTATATGTTGTATGTTTTTGCTGTTTTAATTTTTGTATATTGTTTTTAATTGTTTTTAATCCTATGTAAACCGCCCAGAGAGCTTCAGCTATGGGGCGGTATACAAATGTAATAAATAAATAAATAAATAAATAAATAAATACTTGTAAGCTTTCAAACTCAGAGGCTTACAAATATCACGCTGGCTTTGATGGGCCAGAGCCTGCATCAGGCTTCCTCAAACTAGTGCTCTCCAGATGTCTTGGACTACAACTACCAGCATGGCTAGCTGAGGTATGGTGGGAAAGCCAGGAAACCACCAAATGATCAGTGGAAAAAGGAAATGGGATGTGGCCATCTGGGGAATGATGGAGGGCCAAATTGGAATCCTAGGCAGGTCACATTTTGCCCAAGGGCCTGAGGTTTAGAACCCCTATTGTAAATGACGCCCCTGCATATTGCTTACATCTGAGTGCTTTCTCTTTTGTTGGCATTCATGTGGACACAAGTTCACAGGGTCAGTTATGATTTATACAGCACCATTTGTGCATGTGGCACGTGACAGCTTAATGAGAAAAAATTAAGAGGTCCCTCTCTTTCCAAGAAGGTTCCAATCTAAAGCTGAAGCCAATCATCCATAATTCATCCTGTCATGACCTCCAGAACTTCGGCATTGCATTTTGCATCTTGCTGCTTGTATATATTCTCAGTTTCCCACCAGCTGGGAATCTGGCCCATTGCCCCCCCCCCCCCCAGTTCTGAGTTTTTAAAGAGACTAGCATAAGGTATAAGTCAAGCAAACTTTTCAAAGTGATAAATGATGTCAGTGCTGGTTCTGGGTTTTGAGGCACCTTGGGCAAGGCATCCTCAATAGGCCACTTAGTAAGTCTACCTTCTCACTGGCATTTAATCACTGGCCACTCTTGCTCCTCATCCTCTTTCTCATCATTGCTATCGCTTGTTTGTTTAATAGGCAGAGAGCCAATGAGCAAGCAGGCGGGGGCATCTCCTGCTCTTCCTTCCCATCACCAATGTTGCTTGGACCAGAGTGAGAGGCAGGTGAACAAGCCAGTTGCAATGGCAAAGAGGAGGAGCAACTCCAGGGGTGCTCGTCAGTGGACCTTCAGCAGGCACCTGACCTTACCTACCCTTGATGCAGACTCTGTATACTACAAGCAAAGACATGGTTAATTTACCAGATGTGTGGCTTCTACAAATTTAGGACCAGTATGCATAAAGGACCAAACTCCATCCAGTGAATTCACATGTATGCAGAGGACAAGAAAAGGATTCTTCTAAGGCTCTGCCTGTGAACACCAGCAGAGAGGGAATCCACCTTTCATCTGTTTTACAAATACTCTTGTTCCAGACTCACTTCCATGCCCAAGAGGATTCTAAAAATAGCCCTTGACATACATAATGGCACACAGCTCAAGAGCTCATCTAGTTGGTTGGGAAGCTCACCTAGCATGCAAGGCGCATGGGCCGTTTGGTTCTACTACAGAATAAACGTACATAGCCTGATCCTGTGATGGCTTGCAACCCAAGGTCCAGTGATGTGGTTGCTACTTGGAATGCGCTCCTTGAAGCAAGTGACTTGTATGAATTGGTCATTCACATCAGCCCCCACACCCAGTGCAAGACCTGTTTTCTTTCTGCTTTGCACAACACATAATTAGCTTGTGAAATCTGATCAAAATGGGGATAATTTGCTAATTTTTAACAGAGATCGTATTGTGTAGTAAGCCGGAGCTGGGCAACAACATGGGCAACAAATGCTTTCAGTACCTCTTCTCTAGTGTGAGCTACAAGAGAGGTTCGGCTTGGTAGGGTCCTTTCTTTCCTGTTGTGCCTCTGCATGAATCAGTGCTATATGCTTCCCTCCTTCTTGTCAGGAAGCAGTTCCAGAAGGTCATTGAACCTTGCAAAAATGTAAGGGGTGGGGATGAGCTCACTGAGGGCTGGGTAATTCTTACTCTTGCAACACTCGAAAACAGCCCTCCCCAACCTTGTGCCCTCCAGATGTTTTAGACTATGATTCCCAGCATCTAACACATCTGGAGGACACCAGGTTGGGGAAGGCTGCTTTAAAAGTAACCACAGTTTCGATTCAGGGGAGGAAATGGGCCAGGGTAGGGGAGCAGATGTTTAGGAAATGCCTCTACAGTTTAACACAGGTCCTCTTCTGAAGCATGTGAATCAGGATAGGAGCCCGTCTCAGAATAGGCTGTGCTGGGCTGTCTTCTCATGGGTGGGAACTGAACTACCCCACCCTCCGAGACTCAAAATGTGTGCCCAGGATCACTAGGGTGTAATTCCAGAGCTTGATTTTAAAGATTAAGACTCAGTTGAATATATATCAATGGGAATAACGCTGCTACAGTGACATATGAACCAGCCCTATATTGCATAAAGCCAACAGTTGGTCTAGCCCATGTTAGCTGGGGACAATGGGAATGTAGTCCAACACACGTGAAGGGCCCCAGGTTGGGAAAGCTTGCTGTAGACAATACTGAACATGACGGGTCCAATATCAGAGGCAGTAAGCCTGTATACACCAGTTGCTGGAGAACGTGTTCTTATGGGTCAATCGACTGGCTGTGATGTAAGGCAGCTTCTTTCCTATGAGCCTAGGAAATCTTACTGTGCCTGGCAGGTTCTCTACCACCGAACTTCCCCCATGGGAAGTAGAAGACGTTAGCCTCTGAGCGTGTGCAAAGTTGTTGTTGTTATCAAAGACCAGTCAACCCCACAACATATTTGACGCTCGGACTGCCAGACTTCCAGGCAGGCTTAGCATCTACCATTCCCTAAACAGTGTATTTGGTCCATATTCAAGCACACAAGGTCACAAAAAAGAGAAAGAAAGAAGCCCACACTTGGAGGCAAACTGCCTCTCCCAACCCTTTCCGTCTCTCCGAGCCGCCCAGTTCCTTTCCTGGCCTCCTTAAGACTACGTCTCCCGGCAGGCCTTGCGTGCGGGGCGCGCATGCGCGGTGCCTATAAATGCCTTCCTCTTCCGTCGCTTGCTCCAGCGGCTTTCTGGGCAGCCCAAGATGGCGGCGCGCTGGAGCAGCGAGAATGTTGTGGTGGAGTTCCGGGACTCACAGGTAGCCGCGTCTCCACGGATTAGGGCGCGGGACTGTTCCTTCCCAGGCGGCTCTTTTCTGAGGGAGGGGACAGGTTATCTCGTCCCCCCACTCGCTCAGCGGTGAGGTGCATCCCTGCCCCGCGCCTAGCACTTCGCAGGGGGATGCTCAGGTGTGGGAGCGCCCACGCCTCCCCCAGGCTGTACTGCGCCTTGTGGGGCCATCTACTCTTAGCAACAGTCTCCTCCAACCTGGTGTCCTCTAGATGTAGTGGACTACAACCCCCATCATCCCAGCTAACATGTTGGTGGGGTGGTGGTGGTATTGCAACATATCTGTGGCTGCCAGGTTGAGGGAAGCTGGTCATGGGGTGGGGGGGGTGAGGGGGTTTGTAGTGCCGGCAGACCTGAACACTAGCAGTTTGGGGAAGGCTGCCCATGCTGGCTGGGAGGGGGTTGGTGATGGGATTTGTAGTCACAGCAAACCCAGAAAGCATGAAGTTGCAGAATGCTGCTGTAGACAATTCTGAGCACGATGGGTCAATTGTCCGGCTGGGATGTAAGGGAGCTTCTTTCCTATGAACCTAGGAAATCCTGCTGTGTGCTCTGCTAACGCGCTTCACTCGTAGAAAGCAGAAGATGTTAGCTTCTGAATGTGTGTGAAGTGCATTTCCTCAAGCCCAGCATCATGCTGGTTAGGGTGATGGAAGTTGTAGTCCCCACACACCTGGAAGAGATCAGATTAGGAAAGTCTGCTCTGAAGAACATAAGGAGAGCTGTGCTGGTGTCCAGAGGCTGCCTCTGAATGTGGTTGTCCGTTCTGTTGAGCTATCCTGGTTAATAGCTGCTCATAGGCTTCCCCTCTGAGAGCGTGAGGAGAGCTATGCTAAGTTAGACCTAAAGACAATCAAGTTCAGCATCCTGTTTTCCCACAGTGGCCAGACAGATGCTCTGGAAAACCAAAGTGTAATGCCATTTTCCTGGCTCCCACAACTTTTTTCAGCAACATGCAGCCGCTGAACCTGGAGGTAATATATAGGGCCTGTTCAGATGACACACTAAGCCATGGTTAGGCCGCTAACTCTTTTGCAGCAAATTGTGAGTGTGTTTAAACCATGGTTATGTTTCATTCACTATGTTAAATTGTGGTTTGCAGGACACGCTAAGCCATAATGTTTAGCTCAATACGCTTAACCACCATGGCTTAGCGTGTTGACTGAATAGGATCTATAGCTATCATGACTACCAGGTTAGCCCTGTTCTCTATGAATTTATCTAATCCTTTAAAGTTATCTAAGTTTGTAGCAGTCATCACATTTTGTGGCGGTAAATTCTGTAGTTGAACCATCTGCTGTGTGGAGATATATTTTTGCACCCAAACTAGGCTTTATCTGGCTACATAGAGTCAAGATGTATTTCAATTTCTGCCCCCATTAGAGATGTAACTTCTAGAGCCCTGGGGGAGGGTAAGCCAGAAGTGAGGTAGTCTCAAAAAAAGCACACCAAAAAAAGTATTTCTAGGAAGTATTAGAAACAAGTGAAGACTTTCCCTTGCTAAAAGATGCATCTTAAAACATGTATCTGGAACCATGTATTAGTGCAGCTTTTTTTGTTTGTTTTGTTTTTTACAGCTGTTTTAAGTCCCCTTTGTTAAGAACTTAAGAGCCGTGCTGGATGAGATCAAAGGCCTATCTAGACCAGTATTCTGTCTCCACAGTGGCCAAGCAGATGCCTTTGGGAAGCCCACACACAAGACATGAGTGTGATAGCACCCTCCTAATTATATTCCCCAGGAATTGGTGTACCTAGGCATGTTGCTTCCTATACTATATATATATCACCATCATGATTTGTTGCTATTGATACATCCTATATGAGTTTGTTTAATCCCCTTTTAAAGCCATCCAGGTTGGTGGCCATCTTTATATCTTGTGGTAGAGAATTCCGTAATTTAACTGTGCACCATGTGAAGAAGTATTTCCTTTCATCTGTCCTGAATTTCCCACCGTTCAGCTTAATTGGATGACCCCCAGATTCTAGTATTTTCTCCCCTGTCCACTTTCTCCGCATCATGCATAATTTTACACATCTTCTTCATGCCCGCTCCCCTATTCATCCTGGATCCGTCACTCCAAATGACAGCCCAGATAGATGCAACGGCCAGGAGTGCTTACTATCAGCTTTGGCTGATACACCAGCTGCGCCCCTTCCTAGAGTTGGAAGACCTAAAGACGGTAGTGCACATGCTGGTAACTTTGAGGCTTGACTTCTGCAACGCGCTGTACATAGGGGCTACCTCTGTGCCTAGTCTGGAAACTTCAACTAGTTCAAAATATGGCAGCCAGGTTGGTCACCGGTACACCTAGGGGGGACCATATTACGCCAGCTTTAAAATTGCTCCACTGGCTGTTAATGAGTTTTTGGGCAAAGTACAAAGTGTTGGTCATTACCTTTAAAGCCCTACATGGTTGGGTCCAGGGTACCTGCGGGATTGCCTTCTCCCATACAATCCACCCTGCATGCTCAGGTCCTCTGGGAAGAACTTACTACAGTCGGCCAAGACTAGCTGACAACTGTTACCCAGAGGACCTTCTCTTCTGCCGCTCCCAGACTGTGGAATGACCTGCCGGAGGAGACTCGTCAACTTAACAGTCTTTTAGAATTTAAGAAAGCTATAAAGATTGGTCTCTTCCGGCAGGCATATCCAGTGGAATTTTAGAATGTTTTTAGGATTTTTTGCTATTTTAATAAAGTGCACCATGTTTTTAACCAGTTTTATGTATTTTATCATATTTTATATTGTTGTTCCCTGCCTTGATCCAAATAAAGAGGTGGGTAAGAAATAAAATTATTATTATTATTAAGCTGAAGAGCCCTGGTATTGTAACCTTTCCTCATAGGAGAGTTTCTCCAGCCTCTTGATAATTTTGCCTTCCCTTTTCTGCACTTTTTAAGCTGTAAAATGTCGTTTCTGAGGTGCAACGACCAGAGCAGTACTTAGTATTCCTGTCTATTCGCACCATAGATTTGTATAAAGGCATTACAGTATTGACCGTTTTAGTTTTGATTCCTTTCCTAATGGTCTCCAACCATGGCATTTGCCTCTTTTACCTCAGCTGTGCACCAATTTAACATTTTCATAGAACTATCCACCACAAATCCCTTTCCTGGCCAGTCACCACTAGCTCAAACCCCATAAGTGAATATGTGAAATTAAGGATTTTTGCCCCATTAAACATCACTATACTTCGGCCCAATCTCATATGAGTCTGTTGGAGGTGGTTCATTTTATTAATTATAACTCATAAACTACCTCAGATGTTGTAAGTGCTGTGCACAGATTAAAAAAAAATGCACACTAGCAATCCTATGCAAGTTTAGACAGAAAAATGTCATACTACTCCCAGCATTCCCCAGCCAGACTTTTTTTGGTCTAAACATGCATAGATTGTGCCCTAAGACACTCCTTGTACACAAGCTTACAGTCTAATAGCCATGATACAAAAGGAATGGAGAGGAAAGGAGCATAGAAACTGTTTCTAAATATACATATAAATTAAAAATTGCCTTGTTTGAGACAGACCAGTATTTTCATCTAGTGACCAGGAAAAAAGCAGTCCTCTCTGACATCTTTACCTGCAACTTAATTTGGGGGAATGGGTAGATTCCAGAGGGTTAGCCATGTTAGTTTGTTGCAAAAACAATGGCCTGTATAAAGACTTTGTTTTCTAGGTTTTGTATTTCATAGAATCCCAGAATAGTGGAGTTGGAAGGGGCCTATAAGGCCATCAAGTCCAACCCCCTGCTCAATGCAGGAATCCATATTAAAGCATAACTGACAGATGGTTGTCCAGCTGCCTCTTGTATTTGTATACTGCTATTGTATACTGCTAAGAGATCTTTGGTCATTGGGAAGTTTAGGAATAGAATGCATTTTAAAAAAATGAATAGAAGAATAGAAGGATTCTTCTAGGATTTAGGGAGTAATAACACTGTTCCTTTTAGTACTAGTAAGGTCCTCTTCTGAGTACAGGTATGACCCAAAATTGATCATATTAGTAAGTGTGAACAGTTTAGGGAGCTGCAGTTCATATTTGTAAATAATTTCATCATGGGTGGCAGGGTAGATGATTTGAAATTAAAATCAAGGCATTCAAAATGTATTGTTTAAATCAGCATGAAAAAAGCCAATTTAAATCAAGTTCTCCATTGATACTTCATATGTATCTTAAACAGTGGTACATATGAATTGACTTAAGATGTAATCCTATACCTACTTACCTGGGAGTAAACTCTACTCAATGAGATTTAATTCTGAGTGGATATTGACAGGGTTCCACTGTAAACCATGTTATTTTACAACTAATCTATATTATTATTTATTTATTTATTTCATTTCTATACTGCACAATAGCCTTGCTTTCTGGGCGGGTTATATGGTTTGATTTTTAAAGGCAGTCTTTGCGTCTCTGTCACACTGTTTATGTTTTGCATACTCTCCTTTTTTATCTTTAGAAAGAATGTTTTTAAAATATTTTCACGCAGTAGCCTTCCCCATCTGACACCTTCCTGATGTTTTGTACTTCAACTCCCATCAGCCCCAGCCAGCATGGCCAGTGGTCAAGTCAAAAACATAAAAAAGCATCCCTTTCTCATAAGTGTTTTCCATCCTGGGTGAAGCATGCAGGGTCCTTTTGCCAGTACACCACAGAGAGAAATAGACGGCCTTTATATTAGCAAAGCAGGAGATGATTTTAGAGGCTGGTCTAAGGTTTTTTTTTTTTTTTTTTTTTTAAACCATTTGAAGCCAACTTGGCAAGCTTTACCTAGTAGTTGAAAGGGGTAATCCTTGAGGATCGTTTGATCAAAAGTGGGCATGAATAAATGATAAGCACAGCCAGGGCAAACCTGGACAGCACCTGGATGATGCACAGCCATTAGCAACTAGGTCTCTGCTTTCCAAATTCTTAATCCTGTAGGGTCTGACAGGTCTTTCAAAGCAGAGAATGTGCAAAGGTGGCTCTTACAGAGGGATTTGTGACAAAACCTGAAAATGTCCCCGGAGCTCCTGGAATGCTGTCCGTAGCCGTGGCTCTGAATTCCTCGCCAGTTTTGCAGCTGTTTCAGTTGTGTGTCTCCTTGCAGGTATGCCTGTAATGGGAGCAATTCTGAGAACCCGAAGGGCCCAGTAAAAAAGGGATCCTGCTGCTGTTTGGCTCTGGGCAGCATTTTAGAGGTCACGAAGAAATCCTTCCCAGAAGGCCAAGCCCTTGAGGCTCTTCTGAAGCTGGCATTTTCCCTTCTAGAACTGAGCTCATCTTTCTCTTCCCACATTCCTCCAACAGCTGTTGTGTTTACCTACTGACCTAGTCTGTCAAACTGACAGGCTGAAAGCCCAGCAAGGAGCAACTGAAAGGCAGCCTTTCATCCTCTTCCAACCAATCCCAGGGTTTTATGGTGTTGCTCTTTCATCCCATGGCAGGCTGATAGCTATCCAGCCATGTAATATGCTTACCCATCAGGTGTTATTAAAGACAGGTTAATTGAAGTTGCAGTACAGGTTTTTCTGTGCTTTTCTGGGAACAGTACCTACAAGCCCTGGTAACTCCGGACTGCCAATTTGTAACATGGTCGTTGGGTCCAGGGCGGGATCGCTGTTAACAACCAACCCCACTGAAATTAGAGTTGGCCATTAACAGGAACGAGGAGAGAAGTGTGAGATTTGGCCAGTAATGCTGGCTCTCCACCTCCATCCCACATTCAGTGTTCAGGTGAAGGGGCGAGTCAGGATCCTAAAGATCAGGGGTGGGGAATGTGGTGTTCTTGCTTGTTTACCACTGTGGATACCTTTTCTATAAGACCTTTCCCACAGTAGACAATAACTTCCAACATACACACATGGTAATGCTGTCACCAGGACCTTTACCTTGGACCCAACACCTTTGCTTCTTGAGATGCGAGGACATACCAGATTTTTATTCTGATATATGTTATTCTCTTATCACTTTAGCCCTTCTGTAGCCATGCGCCATACGATTTTAAAAAACAAAGAAATATTTATAGAATTAAGGTTTTAAACAGTAATTGACCCCTTTATCCTCCTCCTGCACATAAATAATGGAATTACAATTATGTCACTTTAAAACCTTCTATGTATCCACTCTCTCATACACCCTCAATCACCACTCTAATCCTATAACCACAGATCCTAGGCACTCTCTATCTCCTCACAAGCCCTATCTATCTGTTCCCTATCTAAAACTCCATAGGCACTGTTTAGATATCCCACGCCATTTCACACGCATATGCACACACTCAGCCAGTCATCTTACATATGCAAATGCACCATGTCTCCTGTCACTCATACCCTAGATCAACTTACCAGAAAAACACAGTCATAATATTAATACGTATGATTCCTAACATATATACATGTGACAACACAGGTCGCTCTAAGACTGGGGTCAAATCCAACCCTTCTGGGGGCTCAGTCCAGCTCTCCATGGTTCCCTACATGGCCATGCCCCTTTCCCCCAACCACTGATTATTTGGTGGTTTCCCAGATTTTGTGCCATTTCCCCCCATTCTCAGAAGTTGAAATGCCTCTCCTACTGGCAGTAAGAGCTTTAAGCTACAATATGTTGGTCTTTGGGGTATTTTGGCTCCACCCCTTTGTCTTTAGCTCCGCACCTCAAAAGCTTCTCTGGAATTGAATTCAACACTCTGGCTAAAAGAGGTTTCCCACCCATACTCAGGATGGTAGTGCTTGTCATCAACATACAGGGTCTTCTTTGCTGCAGAGCTCTCTGTAACACCACCGAGACTTCTGCCTGTCCTTCTGCATCCTTGCTCAGTTGGAAATAAGCCTCATCAACTATTGATCCCATGTGTAGTCTTCCCCTCCTCCAAGCTGCTCAGAGCAAGCATGTATGTTGAGGGTTGTCCTATTTTATCTTTGCAACAACCTTGTGAAGTAGAGCAGGCAGAAAGAGAAAGTGTAGCTGGCTCCAGGTTCCCCAGCGAGCTTTGCAGCTGACCTGGGATTCAAACCCTGTCTCTCTCTATTGAAATTCAACTTCCTATTCATTACACCCCAGTATCTCTGTTTCCGTGGCAAGGGAGTATTATTATGCCAACGGACATCAAAGTGGTGTGTAGATGTTGCCTTCAGTTAAGTGTATACATTGTCTGGTGTGCTGTCCACATGCAAATAGGTAGTGAGAGACCTCTTGGTTGGACAATTTCACTCTTCAATTTGGAACTGATAAACCCATTATTGGATGGCCATTACTAAACCAGAGCTTGAAAATTGATGGCAAAAAAACACTTTGTATGTAGGCGGTCAGGAGAGGCTGCAGTCCATAGAGCACTTAAGTTTGGAGTAAACAACTTTAAATTCAAGTAACTCTGGAGCAAATTATTTGTGAATTGGCAAGCATGAATTCCTGCACTTCCCCCCTGCTCTCAAACCAGTTTCTTACCTTACAGTGCAATGCACTCCTGTTCATGACTAAATGCAAGTAAATCCCCATGATTTCAGTGGGACTTACTCCCTAGTTGTTGATGAGTAGTGGGGGCTTTGGGGAAAAGCTGGATTTCTTGATTTTCAGGGCAACTAAAGTTGAGTGTAATCAAAGGTGTACCTTGGATTTCAGGAAGGCCACTTTTAATAAATTCAGAGCAATGACAAGTAGGATTCCATGGCAGGAAAACCAAACAGGAAGAGGAGTTCAAGAGGGATGGGAATTCCTAAAAGAGGAGATACCGAAGGGACATCAGAAACTATCACAATGAGGAAAAAAATGAAAGACTAGAAAGAAGCCAATATGGCTGCATGAAGAGCTCATCTGAAAATCAAAAACACATAAGTGTGCAGGCAGGTAGTCCAGGATCTGCCTGGGATGCTTTAAACTGGATTCCTGCATTGAGCAGGGGGTTGGACTTGATGGCCCCTTCCAGTTCTGTGATTCCAGTAAGCATGCCTAGGATTGTGTCCCTAATTCCTAACTGTGTTTTTAAGCAAGTAACTTTTACCCCCCCTTGGAATGACACCGGTGATCTTTTATCCACTAATTTCCAGAGGGGTAGCTGTGTTAGCCTATTGCAACAGAAACAACAAAGAATATTGTGGCACCTTAAAAATGAGGCGTTATTCTGGCATAAGCTTTGGTGGGCTGCAGCCCTCTTCATTGGATGCCTGAAGCGTTATGGAGAGTTTCAGGTGTATTGTATGGTATATGTAGTGGGGAAGGAGGAGAGCTGTTAACAGTGAGGTTGGAAAGAAATTAAATGCAGAAAGTTCTGACAGCGGCAATCATGTCATTATCTTTCCACCAAATATGCCAACCTGAAATTTGGAGTGGGGGGAGAGAATTCTTTTTTCCTGATGAGTAGATGCGTTACTTGACGAGCTGAGCGAATGTGAGGAGAGCTTATTTCTTTCTGTCTTTCTCTCTCCTATTTCTGCAGGCGACGGCCATGTCTGTGGACTGTCTTGGACAGCATGCTGTGCTTTCTGGGTGAGTGCCAAAACCTTGGGGATAGAATTGCAGTTCCTGCTCGCAGGCGCTGGGCTGGTCCTTGAAGGTGGATGTGGAGGGCAGAAGGAAACCTCTTCCGAGGCTTTTGCAAGGATTCTGTTTCATATTCCCAGCAGTTCAGAACCAGTGGAGAAGGGAATTGATAACACAAATTCAAGAATGAAAGCGTAATGGTGATTCCTCCCTCCTGGATGAGACTTGAGGGTTCGTTTAGTCCAGCAGGCTGTTCCTAGCAGTGGGCAGTCAGATACCCATTCTGGGAAGCCCACAAGTAGATCATGAAGGCAGCACTGGCTCCCCCTTGTTTGTCACTACCTCTGAACGTGGAGATTCCGTTTAGCTATCATGGCTAATAGCCATTGACAAGACCTATCCTTCTTGAATCCAAATCTCTTCTAAATCACGTGAGGCACTGGTTCCCCCTATTTGGCACTGGTTAGGCCTCATCTTGAGTATTGCGTGCAGTTCTGGACACCACACTTCAAGAAGGATGCAGATAAGCTGGAAGGTGTTCAGAAGAGGGCAGCGAGGATGATCAGGGATCTGGGAACAAAGCCCTATGAGGAGCGACTGAAAGAACTGGGCATGTTTAGCCTTGAAAAGAGAAGACTTGAAAGGTTGTCACACAGAGGAGGGCCAGGATCTCTTCTTGATCATTCCAGAGTGCAGTATGCGGAATAATAGGATGAAGTTACAGGAAGCCAGATTCCGGTTGGGCATCAGGAAAAACTTCCTGACTGTTAGAGCAGTACAACAATGGAACCCATGACCTAGGGAGGTCGTGGGCTGTCCCTTACTAGAGGTCTTCAAGAGGCAGCTGGACAGCCATCTGTCAGGGATGCTTTAAGGTGGATTCCTGCATTGAGCAGGTGGTTGGACTCGATGGCCTTACAGGCCCCTTCCAACTCTACTATTCTATGAATGTGTGTAATCTGTCTTTTCCCGATCTACTGCCCTCCGGTTGCATTGGACTATAACTCCCAACCAGCATGGCCAGCGGCCGTAATCCTTGTTTCAACCTGTCTAAGCTAGTCACCGTTGTTATTTCTTGTGGCAGGGAGTTCCCTATGTTCATTATGCAGTGTATGAATAAGTACTTTGTCTTGCTTGTGCTGTACATACACTCCCCCCACCACCCCCAGCAGATGCTGCTGCTTTCTTGTTGCTGATGAAAGATCCAAGATGTGAATGGTTTGCCTAGAACAGGGGTGCGAAACCTCTTTCAGTTTGAGGGCTGAATTCCGTTTCAGTGAAGCTTTTGGGGGATCGCATTCCAGTGATGGCCGGGGCCAAAATACCGGCTTCTTTTAGCTTAAAGTGCTTGTTGCTCGTACCTAAGCCTTAGGAGAGGCAGTAGAGCCCTTTTAGAAAGGGGGGGGGGGACTGCCAAAGCTGGGAAACCATCAAACGACTGGTGGTTGAGGGAAATGGGGTGGGGAAGTGGGCATGGCCATTTGTGGAGCCCCAGGTGGACTGCAGTTCTGCACCCCTGGCCTAGCGCAAGCCCATTGGTTAAAGTCTTTTTAAGTTTCCACTCTGGAAGGTGACCTAGAAATAATCTTAGATAGATAGAAGCTCACCTTACTGCTCAGATCCAAAATGAAGAGCCGTTGACTTCGACTGGGCCTTGATGTCACAAGACCAACGCTCCGGGAACCCCTCTCCCACATTTCTGTGGAATGAAGTCTTCCTTTGTCTTCTTATCACTGCATCTCGCCTTGCAGGCATTTAGCTTTGTTCCACTGCTGACCTCCTACTTCTGTTCATCCCATTATCTGATGTCCTTGTGTGTGTTTCCCCCCAGCCTTGCCTACATGCTGTTCATTCTAGGCTGCTGCTGCTTTCCCCAATAACCACAAATGGCCCTGTGCTGTCATTTGTTGCGCACGTGTAGGGAGGATTTGGGATTCCACTCGCATGCCTCGCACCAATGCTTTGGATGTCATGTTTGCGCTGTGGCCGTTTTGCTGGTTTTCGGCAGTCTTTTTGCCAAAACTCTTGGGCCCCAGGTCAGGGTTGTGCATGTGCTGTAATTCCACAGATGTGCAGAAAACCTCAAGAATGTGACATTGGTTGCAGGATTTAGCTTTCTGAGAAATTCAGCTTCCTCTTTCTTTATGTGAGAGTAAATTTCTAGCTTTCATGATTGCTTGAACGTGTGGTGAATATGTAGAGAAATCTCCAAAGCCAGAGAGGTGGCCGATGTAGGTTTCATTTTATTAGAAGTAGCACTTTGGAGCTCTTTTCTTCTTCCCATCGCCAGCAAAACTGGAACAAATTATGCAAAATTAAGGGGGTGGTGGAACCCAAGCTTAAATATGCAAGTTGCAGAATAGATCTTTCCTTAGCAGAAAATGTGAATTAGCTTGGTGCAGAAGCGTATCCTTTCCTCAGAGTTATCTATGAACGTTCAATTAGTTCTCCAGTGCTGGGCCTTGATTTACACTCCTTCCTGTCCTTCCCAAGTGACACTTAGATCCAACTCTCACGTTACCTTTTGATGTGACAAAAATAGCATAAGGTGACCCTTGTGGTAAATGTCTCGTTCAAATGTACCTCCACATGGTGGAATTTACCATGAGTCTGCTTATCTCAGGAGAAACTTGTTTTTCAGTAGGTATCCCATACATGGTAAATGCCAGCTTTGCAGATGAAATATTTATTGGGCAAAGTTATCAGGCAAAGTCAGAGAGTAACCTGAGAATCTGTCATCAGCCGCTGAAGCCAGGTGATCAACTGAAAGTGTGGCCTAGGTTTTGTAGTCTGCAGAAGAGGTGACAAACTTGTTGCTGGAGTGCAAATGGGGCTTCATATGATTGAATGCGCCTCACTCCGTGCAAAAAACAATCCCCGCTCATAGAAAAGTAGTATGACTTGGAGAAAAAGGCTAGACTGGAATCTTTCTCCCTGACATGCTGATTTTCTAGGTGCAGGGCATTCAAGCATGTGAGAAGCAAGTGAGCACCACCGGCAGTTTGAAGCAGGTCATTCCAGAGACAGATATACCTTCTCATTTGTTCTTTACAGAAACTATGGCAAAGTTCTGACTTAAAGAGGAACATACTGGATAGAGGTGTCTCCATGCAGGACATTCTGTGGTGGTTGTTAAGCCTTTGGAGCGGCATCTCGCCTAGATGTGTCTAACGGTGCTCTCTGGCAGTCTCTCACTGGTGCAAGGTCACACACCACAAGGGACTTGGTGTCCTTAAGCGTTGGCGATGCAGCCTAAGATTGCTCTCTGCTAGTGGCTTCATCACTCCCACAGGGTGGGCCAGGCCAGCTACAAACCTGATGTCCAGCTGGCGCATTCTGCACTTGCCTGGCCTGGAATGTGTCACGCAGGACTTTGCTGCTGCAGCATTTTCATGTCTTGCTTGGAGCTCTTTTTAACTTGTGTCACCTTCACTTTAACTTTCTGCGATTTATGCTAGGGAACCAGTGAGGGTGTTGGATTTGAACCAAGGAGGCTCATGTTCAAATCCTTGCTCAGCCATGAAGCTCAACGAGAGACCGCAGGCGAGTTCGAAGAATCCCCTGCACGTGTGAGCATGATTTGCTTAATTACCCGCAATACAGCACAGGTTGCCGTTTTGTCAGACCTGGCGCACAGCAGGGCAGGGTAGCTTCCTAACCTCCTCACAACCCATGGCTTGCGGTAGGGGGTGTGGGGTAGGTGAGAAGCCATCCCTGCCGCACTGCTCACAGGGCTCGGGCGACACAGCAACCCACACTGCATCATGCACAATGATGCAAATCATGGTCAGATGCACGGATATGGGGGAAGAACCTATGATGGGTTCTCTCGCCCCTGTGATTGTGCGAATGCAGCTGCTATCTCTCAACCTAGCGGGAGCCTTTTTCCTTTTCCACTTTCCTGAAATTTTCGCCTGCTGTGAAATACAGCACCAAAAGGTATGTAACGACATACAAGCCTTTTCCCTCGAGCTCTCCCGCAGCATCCCACCCTCCCTGAAGAGTGGGTTGGGCATCTGTCAGGCTTGCATTTTGTTTTCTACCAGAACCATGAGCTGAAAAGTGAAGCCTCAGGGGATGTGAACCAAACACTTGGATGACTTGCCCAGACAAAGCCAAATCTACATCTGCATTACTAGAGACCAGGGATTCAAACACAAAGCTCTAAAATTGGCCAGCAAAGCGGCATGAAGACCTGGTCCAACGTAATTGATTAAAATATTTTACAGAAGGGGAACAATATGGCTGAAAGAGGGAAGTGGCTAGAACAAGCCATGGCAGGGGGTGGGGGTTTTGTGGGGGTGGGGTGGTTTTGTTTTGTTTCCATATATTAGGGCAGTACCTTTATTAGGCCAACTCATAGGTCACAAAAATGTGCAAGCATTCAGGATTTCCAGAGCTCTTAATTGGGGAAGATGGTACAAAAAGAAGTTTGGCTGGAATAGGAGGGGGAAAATCTGGAGTAACTCAATGTTGAAGTCATGATGTCTGCTTAAGGTGATATGGATGGTGATATTAAAATATCTCTTAAGAATATATAGTGTAAGAAAAATTCCAGAATCCATATTAATGCAATACTCAGGCCAACTCAAAGGTCATATATATATATATATATATATATATGTGTTTGTGTGTGTGTGTGTGTGTGTGTGTGTATTTATTTATTTTATTTATTTATTACATTTGTATACCGCCCCATAGCCGAAGCTCTCTGGGCGGTTTACATAGGATTAAAAACAATTAAAAACAATATACAAAAATTAAAACAGCAAAAACATACAACATACACACAATCTGTACATTTAAAAACCACTTCAACACTTCAAAAAAAAAACAAAACAAACAAAAAAAAAAAAAAAAAAAAAAAACAAAAAAAAACAAAAAAAACCTACAAAAACAAAACAAAACAGACCCAGGCTCCTCAGATATTGCCAAATGCCTGAGAGAAGAGGAAAGTCTTGACCTGGCGCCGAAAAGATAACAATGTTGGCGCCAGGCGGGCCTCGACAGGGAGATCGTTCCACAATTGGGGAGCCACCACAGAGAAGGCCCTCTCTCTTGTTGCCGACCTCCGAGCTTCCCTCGGAGGAGGCACTCGGAGGAGGGCCTTAGATGTTGAACGTAGTGTTCGGGTAGGTTCATGTCGGGAAAGGCGTTCCATCAGGTATTGTGGTCCCAAGCCGTGTAAGGCTTTATAGGTTAAAACCAGCACCTTGAACCGGGCTCGGAAACATACAGGCAGCCAATGCAAGCGGGCCAGAGTAGGTCTTATATGTTCGAACCTACTGGTTCCAGTTATCAATCTGGCCGCTGCATTTTGCACAAGCTGCAGCTTCCGAACCACCTTCAAAGGCAGCCCCACGTAGAGTGCATTGCAGTAATCTAACTTGGAGGTTACCAGAGCATGGACAACTGAAGCCAGGTTATCCCTGTCCAGATAGGGACGTAGCTGGGCCACCAACCGAAGTTGGTAGAAGGCACTCCGTGCCACTGAGGCCACCTGCGCCTCAAGTGACAGAGATGGTTCTAGGAGAACCCCCAAGCTACGAACCCGCTCCTTCAAGGGGAGTGCAACCCCATCCAGAACAGGTTGAACACCCTCCATCCGGTCAGCGGAACCACCCACCAACAGCGTCTCAGTCTTGTCTGGATTGAGTTTCAGTTTATTAGCCCTCATCCAGTCCATTGTCGCAGCCAGGCACTGGTTCAGCACATCCACAGCCTCGCCTGATGAAGATGAAAAGGAGAAATAGAGCTGCGTGTCATCAGCATACTGATGACAACGCACTCCAAAACTCCGGATGACTGCACTCAACGGTTTCATGTAGATATTGAACAGCATGGGGGACAAAACTGACCCCTGCGGAACCCCATACTGGAGAATCCACGGGGCCGAGCAATGTTCCCCAAGCACCACCTTCTGGAGCCGACCCACCAAGTAGGAGCGGAACCACTGCAATGCAGTGCCTCCCACTCCCAACTCAGCCAGTCGTGCCAGAAGGATACCATGGTCGATGGTATCGAAAGCCGCTGAGAGATCCTAACCATTATGGGAATTATATATGAAACCTTTGAGTTGGCCTGAGTATTACATTAATATGGATTCTGGAATTTTTCTTACGCTAACACAGCTATCTTTGCTTTTTGTAAAAAAAACAAAAACAAAACCTTGCAATTTTGAAAGTAAAGGAAGGTTCATCAGCACTCCTAAACCTTTACAGCTGGTGAACACTAAGACCTGGTTTGCATGTAACAACCTAGAATGGGAGGGGGCTGTTTGCACAGAATGACAACCATTGGTTTTTAAAACTTGATGGGTTATGGGGGTTGCGCAGGTGCGTTGGTTGTAACTCGCCCACCTTTTCTGCTTGACGACCTCAACACATGATCAGTTTCTGCTGAACGTGACATCTGAACCCAGAATGCTGGGTTGTCTGGGGGCTAAACAACCCAGCAGTCTGGGTTCGGATGTCACCCTCAGCAGGAGCCAATCATCGTTTGCTGAGCCGAACGTGGGTTGCTGAGTAAAAGAGGAAGTGACAGTCATGCTGCAGACAGAGCACCCGCTCTCTCCTACTTGTGCACAACTGCCCATCATTTTTTAAACCGAGTTTTCCTCCATTTTCTTCCCCAGCTCCAGTTAACACCTCCATTATGCACAGGCCCTTGTAGGACTGGGTTGTATGTATGTGTGTGTGTGTTTACTTTCTTTTTTTTACAAAGTAATATACTTCATTCCTGGGTACTCCCCAAGTATTCAGAAACTGTTAGCTTATTTCTGGATGATCCCCTTTTGCTTCCAAACTGGTAGGCAGAAGACTGCATGTTTAGTATTAGAGAGAATTGTGATATACATTAAAACAGCCTCCCCTGCAGATATGTTGGACTATGGCTCCCATAATTCCTAACCATTATGGGAATTACAGTTCTACACATCTGGAGGGCACCAGGTTTGGGAAGACTGCATTATATATGTGTGTGAGTGAGAGATACACACACCTAAAAACAGAATCCTGTGCACATAGCAGCAAACTTGATTACCAATGGTTGGAGTCGCAAAAGGGAGAGAGGAGGTTTCGCTCCAGTCTCAGAAAAGTACGTGACCGTGGATGGCTCAGCCCTCACTGGTGGAGATCCCACAGCAGATCACCCACACCCGCACATCCTTGGCCAATAAAAGCTCTCCTCTAGACTTCTGCCACCTGTCATAATGATAATAGACATTTTGCTAGTTGTAATAAAGACTTGTGGGTTCTTTCTTCCCTTATCTTATCTCCTACTCTCTTCTTTGCAGCTTCTGAAACAGAACTGAGGTGTAGTTGGTCAACTGTGTGTTGTGCTCTTCCAATGCTTCGGGCGAAATGGCTGCAGCTCATAGGTTCATCCCAATGTAGTGACATCTGTGTGGCATGGGCATCTCATGTGTGTGTGTGTGTGTGTGTCTTGCAGGCGCCGCTTCCTGTATATCGTTAATCTCGAGACACCGGCCGACGGCCACCGCAAGATCTCCCGCCAGAGCAAGTGGGACATAGGTGCCGTGCAATGGAATCCGCACGACAGCCATGCGCACTACTTCGCTGCTTCGGTAAGCTCCGTGCTGGCACTGATCCTGTTGTTGCATTTCCTCCTCAGCTGGATCCTAACTGTGCAACACCTGTGTCCAACTAATGTGTGGAATTGGGGCTGTGTTGGTGATTCATTGTATGCGTACGTGTGTATGTTGTGTGCATATACAAATGTATATCTTACATTCCCGGACACAGTGCTGAGGGAGCCGAATAATAACAATGAAAGGAATCACGTTTCTGCCATATGCAAAATTTTCCACCCCTTTACTCTGCAATTCTTCTTGCAAGAAATGCTGCTCCCTCCCCTATTCAGTCCTTGGAACCTTGAGGATGAGATGCCTAAATTTTGGGAGCTGTATTATCTGAAGCTCTCCCAGATGCAGTTTTCCGTTTTAAAAAGACATGTTCTCATGTCTAGCTACACACCAGTCAATCAATCTTTATTTGTTCAAAACCCAAGGTCATCACAAAACAGGAGAGGAGAGGAAACAAACTACTCCACAGTGAAGGGTCAAATCAGATAATCTCTGCCACGAATAAATACATGGTTCTGACTCATTTTTAAAGCAGCAGTTGCAAATAACGAAAGTTGATACGTAACATATTTGCTCTGATCAGCTGATAAGCTTACAAATGTTCTCAACATCTGAGAACTTGATAGACATCTCTCGGCACCCTGTAGAATGGGCAGTACGGCAAATAAGGATTGATGTATATCTTTAACTCTTGGTTAAGGGAATGTGGCGTCAGAAGTGGTTCTAAGCATGCAAGAATGTGGTTGGGATGTCTTCATGGGGGAGAGCTGCTAGCAGGACAGGTATGACTGTGGCAAGGTGAAGGGTGCTACAGTCTGGATGGCTTTGCCCGGGGGAAGAGTTGCATTGTTAGTTGCCAATGAGCTCTAATGGAGGAGGTTTTTTTTCCTTGGTTGTGTGAACACATAAACATTGTTCTTGGGCAGGAAGGGACATCCCTCTTCCACATGACAGCCGGCCAGAAGATGGCTCGTTGGCAATACCAGTTGTTTGTTTTTCAATGATATCTTTCTACTTTGCTTCATTTGATGTTCAAGGCAGCTAATAAATTTCAGAACCAATGAAACACCCTGAGGATAAAAACTAAAATAAGCCAAGAAACCATTAAGAGTAGAAGAGATGACCTATAGCAGCGGTGGGCAACTTGTGGCCCTATAGATGTTTTGTCCTTCAACTCCCATCATCCCTCAGCATTGGCTATGCTGGCTAGGGCTGATGGGAGTTGTAGGCCGAAACATCCGGATGGCCGCATGTTGCCCCCACACCTGATCTAAAACTATGGAGTGCTTAAAGCAACAGAGGCTCTTCTTGAACACTGTGCCTTGCCTGGTTTCTGAAACTCTAAACTGTGAGGTACCTGGATGCATCTCCTTCTTGGGGAGCTCATTCCCAGCTGGGTAGCAGATGCCGGGACTTGTATGTCCACTTAATGGGATTTAGAACAAGGGGTGTCCACCTGATTTTAACAGGGAGGGGAATGTTCAAATTCTTGGGAGCAATTTTGTAGCTGTGAAGCACTCTGCTGCCCATGTTGTGGCCTCTCATGTCTTCTGTTTAATTTCAGAGCAACCAGCGAGTTGAC
This sequence comes from Anniella stebbinsi, assembly GCA_029215795.1. NCBI lineage: Eukaryota > Metazoa > Chordata > Lepidosauria > Squamata > Anniellidae > Anniella > Anniella stebbinsi. The sequence goes on from JARDYH010000007.1 coordinate 31,149,103, forward strand.
CTGTATAAATGGAAAGACGGTAATGGGGAAGTTGGCACTTCCTTGCAAGGGCACACGCGTGTGATCAGGTATGGCCCCAGTGCACTCCACGGTCCCGTGGGCCAGGGAGCCTTGCCCACTGGCTCATGGTGTCGGGAATTTCAGCCCTGGTGTGATGACCTTGAGCCTCAGCCCCTTGCTTTTTTCTAAGGCTGTGCTGTCGGTCCTTCCTGCTTGTCGTGTGTGTGGAGTGCAGCAGGTGTTGCTGCAGTATCTTTGGGGGCCTGTGAGCATGAACGGACATCCCGGGATAGCAACCCCTGAGTTTGCCTGGGTGTATTTCATGTAATCAGGTGAATTGGAAGAAGATGTGACCTGTACACAATCCAACAATGACATAGGGTTATTTCAGTAACAATTGGGGCAGTTCTCTGAGGTAGGGTGGAGTTCACAATCCCCTGGAGCAGTGGGCCTTCAAGCATCCCACCACCAGGCAACCCTTTGGCCCTGCTTTGTCTTCTGAGAGATTGCTTTGCGTTGCAGAGGGGTCTGAGCATAATTCTTGGGTGGCTTTCCCCAACTTGGAGCCCTGCAGATGTTTTGGGCTGTAACTCTCAGCCAACGTGATGAGCAGCCACGCTGGCTGACGACTGTGGGAGTTGTAGTCCAACACATCTGGAGGGACCAGGTTAGGGAAGGCTCCCTGGGCCACCAACTCTGGGAGCTAGCGTGGCTCAGTGGTTAAAACACAATCAGGAAGTCTCGCCAGTTGGAATCTCACCTCTGCGATGGGCTCGATAGGTGGCAGGGTACTCTCTCAGCCTCGGCACCCCTATCTATAATAATAAAACAACATGTCTGTCTGTCCATCTACTAATGCCATAGCACCCAAGAACATGAAACCTAGACTCCTAAATCTTGGCACACATGCTAAGGCGAGCCTAGTAGTGTATACTTTGGGATTATTATTTTTTAAAACTCATTAATTTTAACTATTGTAAATGTATCCATGTGGTTGAAGCCTCCAGCCACTAGGGGCAGACTTTCCGAAGCGACACATAGCTTCGTAGTCCATATATTTTGAAGCCCGGGGAGGCTAATAGGCTAATGGACAGAGTTATATTCTTGCCCTCTCTCCTGCTGAGGCAGCCCCCTCCTCCCCCAGGGAATGGAGTGGACAGACCCTCCCTCAGGAGGCTATAAGGGCGTGGCATGGCAGGGGCTGTGCCTAGGGGTGTGGCTTCTCTCAGATGGGACAGCGTAATGTCCAACTCTTGTAGCTCTTCGCTTGAAGGCTTCTCTGTTTCAAACTAAAGGTGATTTCAACCTATGTGAAGCCGGGTCCATCTGCCAGTCTGCAATATGGGGACAACAATAGTGACTTGCCTTACAGGTTTCGGGGTGCATAGACTTCAGGCCTATAGAATCTACTTTGGTTTTTTTCAGCCAGAGCCCCGAGGTTCGCTCATGGAGCCAGGTGCGAATTAGCATGTATGGTGTGGGGGGGTGTAGAGTCACTTATCTACTGCACCCTATGAGCCTTACATGCTATATCCAAGTACAGATCTACACCTGAGTTACTGTAGTTCAGGGATTCTCTCTGTCTCTCTCGTCTCTCATGCTTGCACGAGCACCCACCACCCTCTCTCAAAGGGGCCATTACAGCTGGGCCACGAACTGGGCAAAGGCAACTAAGTCATGCTCATATTTTGCAGGTAAGAAACACTGAGGCAAAGCGAGAAGTGTTTAGCACTAGACCAGCCATAGAAGAGTTCCTTGTTATTTTTAAACGAATGGAAATCGGAACCCTCTTGCCTCTCTACTGCAAATCTCCCAGAGATGAGCCAGTGGACCCTGATCCGCCTTCTGCCCACCTGCACTGCAGAGTGGCCCAAATGCTTTGTTACAGGAGAAGATCAGTGATGCCGGGCAAAGCTGTTTTTTCTAGAGCGCCTATCTGCCATCCCAGATCTTGTTCTTGAAGAACTCCTGATAACCTTCTGAGGAACCTTGGAGGTTTCCTGGAACACAGTTTGAAACCCACTGTCCTACAGGAACAGGGTGGCCGGTGAACGACCCAGGATAGTAAGCCAAGAATGTGTAGCTAACGAACCCTAGGATCCTTTGATGGGGGCTTGTGCCTCAATCTTTTGTAGAGCGTCCTTGGTGAAGCCCCTTGAGAAAAGTTGGCTGACAGGCAGTGGAGCAATGTGTGGTCGAAGGAGGAATGCTGTTCTTAGGGCCAGAGGTCAGGGCAGGGGAGGTGGTGGCTTCCTGCTTTTGCCCTTAAAATATTGCTACCCTTTCTGTTGACAGTGGGCAAGATGGCTGCTAGTAGCCTTGTGATCACAGAATTCCACAGCTGTGATCTCCTGCTGATACGCTTCCTCCCCTTCTGTTTGTACCTTTCCTAGTGATTTGGACTGGGCAGTATTTGAGCCAGATCTGCTGGTGACCAGTTCGGTTGACACGTACATCTACATCTGGGATATCAAGTAAGAGCAGGGGGCCCCTGCGGAAGAAGATAGACCCTCAGGAGCGAATGCCTCTGGGGCATTTGGGACTGCTGCCGCTGAAGCTGGGAAGTGGGTCGGTAGGGGAGAGCTGCCCCTAAGAATGTCTTCTCACAGGACGTCTCAGTGACGACATGTGTTTCACCCATGCTTGGGATTAAAAAAAGGAGTTTTCCTCCAGTCAGATTGACCAGAAACCTGTGTCTGGTGTGGGATGTGCTTTACGTCACTCACGTAATTAAGCAGCAGCCGGTGCATTGAAGGCAGCTTCCCGCTGTGCGCCTGAGCAACGTGGTCACTTAGATTATGGGGGGCCAGAGTGGCTGAACGGCTTGATATCCACCTAGGTCAGTAATTTGCAAATGCTGCGTCATGAGAAACAAGTTGAACGAGCAATGCCTGAGTATCCACGCACAGCGAAGGTCACCGGTCTGCATGACTGGCTGGCCTTTTTCCAGACAACCTCTGGAGTCAAGCGATTCTGCCGTGTTTCTACATCAGCTGTGATGGGAGTGAAAAGGTTTTGCCTGGTGCAGAGCTGCAGGAGCATTGCCCCCCCCCCTCGCAGGGGTGTGTGTAGCTGCTGCTGCTGCTGCCTCTCTGCACAAGTCAAAGCTCTGGGAGGGCCCTTTTTCTCTCCCAAATAGAAGCCCCAAGGGTGACCTCTAAGGATGGGTTTCTTTTACTGTTACGCACTCTGAAAGCACATCTTTTTGGGTGTAAGAACAAAGTGTGCCCCCCAGTTATAATTTGGAGTGGGGGTGAGGAGGGTTTTGGGGAACACCGAAATGGAGCTCTTATATGCTTATGCCAGTATTTTGCATTTCAGAGACACCCGGAAGCCAACCGTGTCGCTCTCTGCAGTCGGTAAGTATCACTTGATGGGTCGGTTAGCTGAAATTCTCTGTTCTGACACAGGTGCTTACTTGCTGCTGCTGTCTGTACTGTGTGCAAAATCACGGACATGAGAGAGCCTCCCCTGGCAGTCATTCCTGTGGGTCTCCCCCCTCCTCCCTTCCGGTACCTTTAAATTTCCACCAAAAGCTTCTGTTTTTTTAATGTTGGCATTCATCTGCCTTCATTCACTCAGTAGTTGGTATTTGGTCAGTTTTGCATAATGTGAATTGCAATGGTGGCATAGTAATAGTTAAAAACAATTTTAGAATGTGGAAGGGGGAGAGAATCGGAGCCATATCACCCATGGGGAAGAAGGTTGTGGGGAGACATGATAGCACTCTTCAAATACTTGAAAGGTTGTCACACAGAGGAAGGTCAGGATCTCTTCTCGATCAACCCAGCATGCAGGACACGGAATAAGGGGCTCAAGTTACAGGAAGCCAGATTCCGGCTGGACATCAGGAAAAACTTCCTGACTGCTAGAGCAGTACAACAGTGGAACCAATGACTTAGGGAGGTGGTGGGCTCTCCCACATTAGAGGCCTTCGAGAGGCAGCTGGACAGCCATCTGTCAACTATGCATCAAGGGGGATTCCTGTATTGAGCAGGGGGTTGGACTTGATGGCCTTATAGGCCCCTTGCAACTCTACTATTCTAGGATTCTATGGTAGTGGGTGGTGTCTGAGTGCAGAGCTGATGCCTGTATGCTCTGGAAAAAAGAAGTCTTGGTGTTGCTTCTTCCTCCAGTGTAGTTTCTCCAGGAGCCCATGGGTGGCAGTAGGGGCTTGTGGCACCTCTGGCCAGCCAGAGGAAGGCAGGATGACATCAAGTCTGCCTTACTAGAGGCAGAAATGACACTGCGGCGCAACATAGCGCAGGCAGGCGGGTGTGTACTAGAGCAGCCCTGGCCTGTTCTTTGACCTGGCCTCGCCTCCTACGTGGCGAAAAGATTGGCTCCCCGAGCCGTAGGCTGCAGGTCAGCTTGGAGTGGTGTCCTAGGCTGGCCTGTCTGAGCATTCGCTGCAGTGCGTAGAGTGATGCCCCCCCTTCCGTGAAAGCTGCGCTGGCCTGTAGCGTATCGGTTGTTGACTGTTTGTGCCAGGCAGGACGTAACACCCCGGGGGTTGAACGACAGCTCCCTTGGGCCCGTGCTGGGGTTCTCCTACCCACATGACCCTCTTGCCCTGTTGGTGTCCGGTTCTGGCAGGTGTGTGGTGTTGACCCCAAGTGCTCTGCTCCTTCTGCAGCTGGAGCCTCCCAGGTAAAATGGAATAAGAAAAATGCCCACTGCTTGGCGACCAGCCATGATGGGGACGTGCGCATCTGGGACAAGCGGGTGAGTCAGCTTTGCCCTCCTTTCTCCCCTCCCCTCTCAGGAATGGGCAGGGCCCCTTGGGATTGTCAGCTGGTGAGCACCTCCCTCCCTCCCTCAGCCCTGAGGCCCTTGAGCTGGGGCGGTGCTGCAGGTGGGCTCCACGGTGCCCCAGGCAGGAAGGGACCCCTCGCTTCGGAATGCAACGCGATAAGGTTTGCTTGATGATCATGCCGTGGCTGGAGACGTCCCTTTGGCTCCTTCAGTATAGGATTTCCAACAGGCAAGTAGCCTAGCGGTACCCAGAGAACTGCTTGGATCTAAACTTAGCCACAAGAATGTTTGGGCCCTGGGCTCTGACCTCCCGGTTGTGGGGCAAGCACCCATGTAAAAATGCACCCATGGGCTGGCGCTGCTGCTATGTAGCACTTGCTGCACATCCAACTGCTTGCGCTTCCCAGCTGCTTCCAGCTGGCCTTGGGGATTCCTCATCCCCCCCCCCTCCCCATCCCCGGCTGTTTGCATTCCATGCTTCTGCAGTCACGCTACTCACCCGTGAGGTAATGGTGCAGAACTCTGTATCCTGTGAGCCTCTGGTACAACGGTGGAAATAATAAACTTGAAAGCCTGTGGTCAGTGATCTTATTGAGTCTTGTATCCCCTCAAAGGACAATGCGAGATTTCCTGGTGGTAAAGAAGAGGAGTTTTCTGGCACTCTGAAACCACCTGTCACTTGCCAGTTGCTAGCCAGTGTTAAGGAAAAGTAGCCAGTTGATGATCTTGTTCGCAATTTGGCTTTTCTTACAGCAGGACTGGGCACTTTACTTGCCGTCTTCACAAGGCCCTGAGTTGGCTCCTCATTAAATAATGCAGTCCCGAGTCAGGGTCTGGAATGCTGAGCAAGAGAGGCCACAAGCTCTTAGGCAGTTCTCCTTAGGGTGGCAGTAGTTTTTTTTTATACCTCTTGAGACAATTGCTTGATATGGAACCGAGTCCCAGAAGCAGCCAGAGGGCCTTCTCTTCTGCCACTCCAAGACTGTGGAACGACCTGCTGGGAGAGATCCGCCAACTTACCAGTCTTCTAGAATTCAAGAGAGTGATAAAGACTGATCTCTTCCGGCAGGCCTACCCAGTCGAATTTTAAGACTTTGTTGATTTTAATAATGTATTAATTTTATATGCTTTTAATCAGTTTACGTATTGCATATTGTATTTTATATTGTTGGTACTGGTGTTGTTCCCCGCCTCGATCCGAAGGGAGAGGCGGGTAAGAAATAATAATAATTAATAATAATAATAATAATAATAATAATTTCCCTGATGTACACAACTTTCCCCGTTAACTTTATGTGATTCTGTAGTGTTGAGCCCCTTCCCACCCATGAGCTGGATTCAACTTTGGAGAAGCTCTTGGGGGCTGCATTTCAGTGGTGGGTGGGCAGGACCAAAAATGCAGAATGTACCAGCATCTGGTAGCTCTTACTCCCAGTACCTAAGCCTTAGGAGAAGCATTTCTGCCTTTTAGAATGGACGGAAAGCCAGGAACACCCCCAATGATCAATGATTGGCGGGGGGGGGGGAAGAGGGTGTGGCCATCTGGGGGCTCCCAGAGGGCTGGCACAGGAGCCGGGGAGCACCTGAATTTTCCCACCCCTCATGTAAAAATAATAATACAGCCCTGCTTTTACCTATGGAAATACATCTATTCCAGTGTTGATCTTTTGTCAGGTGCTGGATTTCAGCTTGTTGAATTTAATCCGCTCCCCAATTTAGTCTGGTACCATAATTTTTGAACTGTTCTGGGCATCTTGGGCTCGTTCAGTGAGAAGACGAGCAGGAGACTGCCCTGAAAGGCCGGTTGGTCTCCATGACTGTGGCGATGCCGTCTCACAGAAGCGCCACTTCTGCTTTCTAGGTCCTGCTCTTAGTTCCTACACGGCAGACAAGAAATGCAGGAGGTCTGTCCAGTACCCCTTGTGAACTGAGTGTGGGGCAGATCATCAGTTCAAGATGTCTGCCGGTTTTCCACAGCATGGGCTTCCAGTAGCTCAGCATCTCAGAACAGCAATCCAGAAGCAGGAATGCATATCAACCCCATCAGTTGCTATAATAAATCATTACAGTAATAACCCAAACAATTTGTTTCACTAATTATAACATCTTAAATTCCTTACAAATTAGGCACTATCAGCCATTGAAACACAGTATAGTTGGTTTTATTTAGCATTAATACAAAAGCCACAGCCAAATATGCCAAACATTTTCAATGGATAGAGGCATTAACCAGCACACAACTGATAACCAGTTTCCCCAGAAGTGCCACATTCAGGAAATAGCAACCAGATTTCGTACGTCCTGCACCAGCTGATCTCACCCATGCCCCACTTTCTTATTCTGAGGCAGATGAGTTGATGCTGAGAGGCAGGGGAGGGCAACCTCCAGCCCGCAGGCCTAATCCCTCCCCGAGCCCTGAGCCCTGCCCTCAGAGGGTGTAAAAGGAAATCCCTTTCTTATCTCTGATCAGAGAAAGGAGGTAAGCTGGGCCATCCCCTGCACCCAGCTTGGCTGGGCCTTACAGGAATCAGCTTCTGCAAACGTTAGCCGAGTCCCTCCCTCCCCACCCCCCTCTTTCCCCGATTGGGACATGGGCAGTGCAGGAATCAGGAGGCCAACTTGGAAGAGACAGAAAGAGGCATGCGTGGAGGAGGAGCTTCAGGGAGGAGCCCCGCCCCTTGACATCTGTCTCGCTGGCTTGGTCCAGGGATGTAATCCGACCCCTGGACGAAAAGTGGCTGCCCTCCCTTGCTGAAAGGTGTTCCCTGAAAGCGGAAAGTTTTAAAACTGGCGCCTCTCTGTCTTCTCGCAGAAACCAGGTACGGCTGTGGAATACCTGGCAGCGCATCTCTCTAAAATCCACGGCCTGGACTGGCACCCAGACAACGAGAACATTTTGGCCACGTCCAGCCAGGACAACTCCGTCAGGGTAGGTAGCTGGGTGGACTGGATTCCGGGACTCTCACCAATGTCCTGACAAAAAGCAGGGCCCAAAGGAAGTGCAGAAACCTGACACTCAGTGTCCAAGCCAGCATCGGGGGTTTGGCTGTGTCGGTCTTGATGGCTGTAAAAGGACCACTGGGAAATGAAGGGTGTCCTGCTTCCTAATTTGGGAGAAGGGGTCTCCCGTCTTCTCCAGAGCCACTTCCCACACTCCTAGCTGGGTGCCCCAGCATTTAATGCTGCTGCAAGCTAAAAAGTTGTGTATTGCAGTCTTTGGGGAATCATTGTACTTGCTTTGAACAGACACTGGATCTGCCTGTATTTTTTGTGGATGTTTATTAACGTATCGCTCCCATTTCCATCCCTGTAGAAAGCTCACCAAATCACGAAAAGCTTTCACAACCATCATATTAATCCTACAAATAAAATGTTATTGTACATCTGCTGCAGCTGCCAAATGCCCATCAAAGTAGAAATGTTGGTCTAGGCTTTTGAAACTTTGCAAGGTGGCCTTGAATGCATTTTGGATCACTGTGCCACACCTCTGAAAGACTGGCTGACGTGATGCACAAGAAAAGTGAGATTGGAAGTAGGACCGTCATCCGCCCATGATAGCAAGGAGTGGGGGGGCGCAGTGGGGGGGAAGTTCGTGATTCTTTAGAGCAGCTTTGCCCAACATGGGACCCTTCAGATATGTAGGACTACAACTCTGTTGGTTGGGAGGTACTGGGAGTTGTAGTTCAACACTTCTGTGGAGGGTGCCAGATTGGGAAAAGCTGCTTTAATGAATCATGGGCCCAGGCTGTTTACAGGGCTTTATAGGCTGTGGCCATCATTTGGAATGGTACTGGGAAGCTCTCGGAGAGGTGGAGCTGGAGCATCTCCCCTGTGGGGGAAGGTTACAACAGCTGGCATTCAGCTTGGAAAAAGGAGGCTAAGGGGAGACATGATAGAGGCGTACAAAATTATGCATGGTATGGAGAACATGGATAGGGAGACATTTTTCTCCCTCTCCCAGAATACTAGAACCCAATGGGGTCATCCCATGAAGCTGATTGGTGGGAGATTCAGGACAGATAAAAGGAAGGACTTCTTCACACAGTGCATAGTTAAACTATGGAACTGTGTCTACAGGATGTGGTGATGGCCCCCAATTTGTATGGCTTTAAAAGGAGGTTAGATAAATTCCTGGAGGAGAAGGCTATCAAGGGCTACTAGTCCTGATGACTATGGGCTACCTCCAGTATCAGAGACAATAAGCTGGGGAACATGGGCCGAAGGCTGCTGTTGCCCCCATGTCCTCCTTGTGGGTTCCGAAGAGACACCTGGCCAGCCGCTGTGTGAAGAGTGTGCTGGACTGGATGGACATTTGGTCTGATCCAGGCTCAGGGCTCTTCTTGTGTTCTTAAATAACACACGTTCCACTTCTTGAATTCCCCCCCCCCACACACACACACATTTTAGGGAGGTTGTGGAGATTTCATTGTGTTGTGATCTCCCAGGGTATAAACGTTGCTGTTGTTAAACACCCTTGTCCTGAGTTGTCTTGTTGTCTCTTTTGTTGAAGTTCTGGGATTACCGACAGCCCCGAAAATACCTCAACATCCTAGCCTGTCAGGTTCCAGTCTGGAAAGCCCGTTACGCGGTAAGGATGGAACCTGCGCTGGAAAATGGGCCGGGCAAATGGTCCAGCCTGAGTTAAGGAAAGTGACAGTCACCTGGAGCAAGGGGGGGGGGGGGCTGAAGGGCTCATCAGCCAAAGTCTGGTAGCCTGCCTAGGCCAGCTGTTGTCAACCTGGTGCCCTCCGGGTGTGCTCCCATGACTGGCTGGGGCATGCTGAGAGTTGTAGTCCAACATATCTGGAGGGTGCAAGGTTGGGGAAGGCTGAGCTAAACATTACAGCCCTTTCTAAAACTGACATCGACAAGCACTCTTGTGTGTGTTTGAGAATTGAACATAGCGGGCTAGCTGTTGCTTCCCTTTCTTTGTCGCTTCTGCTTGCATCGAAGGAAAAGGGACTGGGCGTTCCATGTCCTTTTCTGCTTCCTTGGGAGAGGCATGTGAACCCATGTTCCCTCTTGGGATTCCTCTGGGTGAGAATGGACGGACAACAGATGTGAGTGTGTGAGACACACCCACTAGCATGTCCCCCATCCCAGGTGGGCTCTGCCTACTGTTCTTCCAGGCATACAGATTTGCGTTCCAGAACATTATAATATGGAGCTTCTCCAAGCCAAGAAAACCCAAGTGTCTTGAGTTTAGGTTCTGGTTCTTCCAGGGCCAAGTCATCGATCAGGTTCTTTCGGTTATCAAGATGAAACAAGCCACAAAGTGTCTTGTTTCATCTTGATAACCAAAAGGACCTGATTGATGACTCGGTCCTGGTAGAACCAGAACCCAAACCCCACACACCAAGACTCACGTGTGGAACTAAGGTGACATAAAAGACAGATCCTCCTCTGCCTCAGCAAAGGGATGGGGGGGGGGTCACATAGAGGGGAGAGAGAGGAAAAAGGGTGGAACAGCATGGGATGCTGTCAGCCCTCCGCCCTCTTGCACCTTGTCGGTACTGTTAAGGAATTTGAAAGCTTGTGCAAATGGATGTTTGCCTTTTCGACACCATAGCCCTGTGAGAGCAAGAGCTGCATTGCGCAGTCCGCTGGGTTCCACCCGGCTGTCCTATATCTCAGATTTGATCACTCTCACCTTACAAAATGCTTGAGCGTTGCAGGGAAGAGACCTCCAGCCTGCACTGGGCCCAGTCTTGCCCTCGGAGGGTTCAGCACCTTCTGCAACCCCCTGCCCTCCCTAAGCCCTGGCCCCTGCAGGTGAGCGGTGTGAAAGGCCTCCCGTCTCTGTTTCCGCTTACCGCTTACCTATGGTCACTAGTTGGGCCGCACCACTCCCTGCACTGCTTGCGCCCCAATCTGAGCGCAAGTGGCGTGAGAAGGAGTAAGCCCGACTTGGCCGGGGCTCTTGCAAGTTCAGGCTGAGTCCCTTTCGTTGGGCAAGGTGTGGCATGGAGCTCCATCCCTCTCCCCACACAGGGGGGGGGGGGGGCAGAAGCAAGATGATGTCAGGGGAAAGGAGGGGTGTCAGGAGGAGAGTGAGGCCCCGGCCTTGGCGCCGTGTGGCCCGCTGGCTTGGTCCACGGGAGCCATCATCCCCTGGAGAGCCAAAGCAGTTGGCCTCCCTTGGTGTGCAGCCAAGGAGTGTCAGAAACCTTTCATGCTGCCTGGGCCGAGGGTTGAGCTGCTGACGTTTCTTCCTCTCTTTTCCAGCCTTTCAGCAACGGGCTGGTGACGGTGATGGTGCCCCAGTTGCGAAGGGAGAACAGTCTCCTCCTCTGGAACGTCTTTGATCTGAACACGCCAGTTCACACCTTCGTCGGGCACGATGACGTGGTGCTAGAGTTCCAGTGGAGGAAGCAGAAGGAAGGTGCGTGGCGAGCCGAGGTCCTTGCGGCGGCCCCCTCTCTCCTGACCTCTCCTCTCTCCTCCCAGCTCTTTTCTAATTGTGCATCGTCAATCCAGGGGATGTGTAATTTCCCCCCCCCCCCATTACTTATTTATTACGATTACGTATATGCCAGTGCGGTGAGAGTCAGTGTGGTGTAGTGGCTAAAGTGTTGGACTGGGACTTGGGAGATCTGGGTTCTAATCCCCACTTGGCCATGGTGGTTCACTGGGTGACTTTGGATCAGTCCTTGACACTCAGCCTAACCTACCTCCCAGGGTTGTTGTTGTGAGGATAAAATGCAGAGGAGGATTATGCAATACCGCCTTGGGTTCCTTAGATGAAAAAAGGCGGGATAGAAATGTAATAAGTTAATAAATATACTACCTTTCAGGATACAAACTCCACCAAGGTGGCTTACAAGTAACATTAATATAAAATCAAATTCCCAAATGTAACATTTTCAACCCAAATGTTGAAAAGGGTTGGGGACTCCTATCGTAGACAATATAGAAGGTAAACGCTTTGGTTCCCCAGAAAGTAGAGTAAGTCTAGAAGTGGGGTGGGAGCACTAAGATCCCATTACTTGTGAGACGGAGTGGGGCTTTGGTTCTCTCTGCAGCTCTTTGGCCTTTTCTTATGACTTGCGAGCGCAGAACCCTCAATGCAGCGTTTGTAAATTTGCATAATTTATTCTGACTGCGGCACTCGTGTCTACTTGTATGGGACATGTAATACTTGTGGGCCACTGACCCCAGTGGTGTGTGCAGGCATTGTTTCTTCGTCTTGCTTTGCATATAATACAATTCAAGCACAGCACAAGCCAGGGAAAGAATTCTGAATGCTGCGAGGGCTTGAGCTTCAGCTGTGTTTCTCACGGACCTCAACTTCCCTTAAGTGGCCTAGGTTTAAGTTTTAACTGCTTTTCTCGTCTCCTCCTTTCAGGGTCAAAGGATTACCAGCTCGTCACTTGGTCTCGAGATCAGACACTAAGGATGTGGCGTGTTGATGGCCAGTTGCAGCGGGTAGGTATGGTGGCAGGCAGGCGGAGTCCTCCTTCTCGCATCCTGCTAAAAGTTGCATGCTTGAGAAATTGAGATGCAGAATATGACTGGGTTCGGACAACACGACAACAAATGGTGGGTTAAATAATCAACGGTTGGCTATTGTGTCGTCTGTCAGGACTTTTTCACACCATGGTTGGTTATTCGGCTGGAATAACCAACACTGTGCAGAGTTGGTTACTTGAACAACTGTTGGTTATCGTGTTGTGTGTCAAGCACCGTTGACTATTTTGTCACACACAGTTGGTTATTTTCGGTGACTACAGAGTCCCCTGGCAAGAGAGACCAAAGTGGTGGCTGCTGCTTTAGTCCAGCTGGCAGAACTTTTAATGGCTGATGGGATACTAGCAGGAGGACTGAGGAGGGGAGAGAGGGCAGGGGATGTGTCAATCAATCAATACACCGTTGACTAATAGTCAACTTGACACTGGCCTTAATCCACAGCACAGTTGATCATAATCATGTCATCTGGGGAGTACCCCCTCGATAATCAACTGTGGAGTTGATTATTAACCCACAATTGACTGTTGTGTTTTCCGAACGCAGCCTATGAGTATTAGCCAATGAAATGGTCAATTCAGCTAACTCCATCTCCTGTACCTGTCATCCTGCATCCTGTAACTGTAGACCCCGTTATGGGTCTCCTAGAGAACTTTCTCTTGATGGTTTCTTATGCTTTTCTGCAATGAACCTCTTTCCTGTTACTAATTTTATGGTGTATTTAACAGAATAAATCTAGCTGGTGGAAATTACTTTGAGTGTCACCCTCACATTTGCAAAATCCCATAATTCAAGTATAAGCCCATTCCATGTTCAAAGACCTCCAGGGAAGACCATGGCATAATGATCAGGGTGGACATCACCATTGCCCTGTCACTCTTTACGACAGGAAGCATGCCCTCCTGCCTCGTTGCCAGTCCCAACACTTCCTGCTTCTCCTTTCCTCAGTGACCCACATAAATAGCCCCCTCTTCTTCTCGATGGCGGTCATACGCCAGTCTTGCCCTTCTATCGCCTTTCCTCTAAGCCATCATTCCTCAAACTGCATCGTGAGCTCCCCTCACAGGGTGTGTGTGTGTGTGTGTGTGTATATGGGGATGGTGTATCAGCAGGAGAGACACATGACTTTGCTTGCCTTACTGACCATAAACCTTTCTTTAATTTTTCTATTAATATACTTCTGTTTAATATGTTAAAATCTCTTAAGCAGTTTACGTTAAAATAGAAAACATAGAAATACAATTAAAATATAGAAACAAATAAAAGTAAAAATAAAAATGGTTAAAACAATTAGAAATATTATGTCATTATAACAATAAAACAGGTTGGTGGCAGAGTCTCTCACAGGTTAGGGAAAGCCTGTGTGAATGGATGTGTCTTCAAGAGGGTGTTTAAAACTTGCCACCCTTTCGACCTCTGGTTTCACACATGGAAGAGTGTTTCAAAGGGTGGGTGCCACCATTGAGAAGGTCCAATTATGTACCACTATAATAATAATAATAATAATAATAATAATAATAATAATAATAAAAATAATAACAATTTATTTCTTACCCGCCTCTCCGTCTGGATCGAGGCGGGGAACAACAACATGATAAAATACATAAAACTGATTAAAATATAACACATATTATTAAAACTGCATAAAAAATCCTAAAACATCCTAAAAACATCCTAAAAACACCCTTAACACCGCAGAATGACCAGTAAGGCTTTCTCAGATGATCTCAGAGGTCAACTGGGTCTGTCTCTCTGTGTGTCTCTCTGTGTGTGAACGTATGTGTGTGGGTTTGTATGTCCAGAAATGTTTACCCACTTCTAGATGACCTACAAACTTGAAATTTGGATGCTGATAGATCTTCCTGTACAATGTACCAAAAATTTTTTTTTTAAAAAAATCCCAAACTCCAAATTTTTGCAGTTTAATTATTTCTAAACAATTTAAAACAAATCCTACGTTGACGCCTACAACTCCAAGCAACTATTGAGGAAGCGCCTCTCAGAGGATGGGGCCCCCTGCGGTCTGCTGAAAGCATGCTGGGAGGTGTCAGCATTTCAGAGATCTTGGGGGATCATGCCCAGCCATGTGGGCGACCGCCCGAGATCTCTGAAATGGCTATGCATCCCCGCATGCCTCATCTGGAGCTGCCTGTGTCCACTGAGAGCCGCTTCCCTCCATTCCTCAGTGATGCTACTCTGACAGAGAGCAGCGAGGAGCAGTATCAGCGACGAGTGTAGGGAGGGGAATTAACGTTATTCGGGGACCCAAGCAACACCGGGAATATCAATCTATCAGAAGATGGTCAGCCAGGTATCCTGGTCTCTAGTCATTTAGGGCTTTGCGTGGCAGCAACAAACTCCTGAACGTGGCTCAGTAGCTAATAACTAAAAAGTGAGGCTCCCTGGTGTGCAGATGGGGGATGGATGCGAGGGTGTCTCTGTGTCCGTCTTGCCTCCTGTGTGTCTGCTTAGACTGGGATTCAGGAGCCACAAGGAGAGTTGGGCATATAGGAGCTGGGGCAAAGCTGGCATGGAGGTTGTAAGAAAGTGGCAGGTGGGTGGGAGGGAGGGGGGAACCAAATGAGAAGATGAGAAGACAGTGCAGAGCCAGAAGGATATAATGGTTATCTAGGCAGCGTGGTGACGGTGCAGAAAATCTACTTGATTTAGGCTGGGGTGGGCTCCACATCTTAGAAGTTGAGCAAAGGTACCGAAAGCCACAGAACCTCAAAGACTGTTTCCTTTGCCCTTAAAAACCCTCAGTTGCCTGTTGCCTATTCTGCCGCCAGCTTCTCTCGTCCCACCCCCTGCCCCCACCCCCACTGTGCCAGGCTTTGTTTCTGTTTTGCTGCATTTGCTGCCTCTTGTTCCAGCTGTGCTCCAATGACCTCCTGGATGGGGTGGAGGAGCTCATCGAAGGGATTTCTCTCCTGCCAGAGCCAGACAAGGCCCTGCCCGCCCAAGAGACCGAGCCCCAGCAGAACTCCAGCCACGGGGAGGAGGAAGGTGAGGCAAGGCAGGCAGAGTTTGTGCGTGGGGTTGGCAAACGCTCTCTAGGGCCAGAGGAGAGGATGTCCAGCTTCACCCTACTCCCTTCCACTATGTCATCACTCTCTGACTATGGGGTGGAGGTGTCTTTGCTGCATGCCTGAATGCTGAAAAAAGGCAAGTGGCATGGGAGCTCCTGCTGGTGAGGTGCCACAACCCAAAAGATCCTGTCTCTAGCTGGTTGCAGATCCTCCCCTGGCGGATTCTCTTGCTCTCGGCAGATGATAACGGAGTAGCATATCTGGGCTGAAGCCTTAGAATGGCTGTCCCCATCCTGTTGTTTTCCATGTGTGTTGGACTACAACTCCCATCACCCGCAACCCATGCTGGTTGGAGATGATGTGAGATGTAGTCCCACACATCTGGAGGGCACCAAGTTGGGGAAGGCTGCCGTAGAAGCATTGCCGTGCATTCATTGGCTCCAAAGATTACTTCCCAGTATGTGAAGGAGTAAACCCCAGTCACTCTGTGCATTTACTGCTCTAGTTCTGTGGCTTTGCCAACCTTGGAGACTTGCCTGACTTGGATGGGTCAACTATGTCCCACGTCAACCCCCCCCGCTTCCCGACAGCATTATCGCCTGTCATACCTGCCTCCTCTCTATCCCCTTTGGGAGAGGGGGAGTGTCCCGAACCCCAGCCTTGCTGTTCCAGTGCTTGCTGAGTGCCCTCTTCTCTCTCTGGCAGCCTTAAAAGAAGAGTCCCAGAAAAGCCTCCTGGTGGGGAAAAAGCTGGACCAGCTGGGGCTGCCCCAGACATTGCAGCAGGAATTCTCTCTCATCAACGTGCAGATCCGGAACGTCAACATGGAGGTGAGGGAGGGCAGCCTCCGCCCGTTGGCCTGCTAGGCACAAGAGGTTCAGAGCATCAGAAGAGCCCTGATGCTGGAGCAGACCAAAGGCCCATCTAGTCCAGCCTCCTGTTCACACAGTGGCCAAGCAACTGCTGACGGGAAGCCCACAAGCAGGACAGGAGGGCAACGGCACTCTCCCACCCATGTTCCCCAGCAACTGCTGTACATAGGCATGCCGCTTCTGCTACCCAAAGTAGCACATAGCTATCAGGACCAGTAGCCAGGACTAGGTTGACATTGGCGAGGCCCCTGCCTGCTGTTTGCTCGGGGCGTGTGCCCTCCTCCCTGCCCCGCCCCCAGCTGCCTTTGGTGGGCCATAGCTCTCCTTATTTATTGATTTATTTGATTTATATCCCACCTTTTCCCTTTGCTTGCATAGTCCTCCTGCTCTGCATTTTATCCTCGCTACAACCTGTGAGGTAGGTTAGGCTGAGAGTCAGAGACTGCTTCACAGACACCCAGGAAACTTCATGGCCGAGCGGGGACTAGAACCCGGATCTCCAGAGTCCCAGTCCAGAACTCTAACCACTACACCACACCGGTTCTCTCCTTGAACCTGATGGACTGAGGGAAAGGGCAGCAGAGGAGGCCCGATGAGGTTGTGCGCACCATGACTTCCCTTCTCCCTGTCCTTCAACGGATCTATTCTCACTTGAGGAGAAAGGGGAGGCGGCGCCCAGCCCAGACTTTCTGTCTTGAGCCCCGTTTAGATCACATTTGGCGGTGAATTGACTTCTTCCATTATTAGAAGAAATGGTTTGCTCAAAGCAACATACAACCCCTCCCATGTTATTTTATAACCACATTTGAAAATCGAAGCGAGGCTATAAAGAAGTTGTCTTAAATTGTGATCCTTCTTCAGGCAGGGGCTTGTCGTCCCTTTCATTCAGGGATGTCAAACCTCTTTCAGCCCAAGAGCCAACTGCCATTTCGAAGAAGCTTTTGGGAGGGGGGGGAATGCGTTTCAGCGGTGGTGGGTGGGGGCGGAGGTAAAAGGGTGGGCCAGATTTCCAAAAATCCCAGCATATTACTGCTGAAAGCTCTTACTGCAAGTCACTAAGCCTTAGAGGCATTTCAGCTTTTGGGAACGGAGGGAAAAAACTGCACAAAAATCAGGAAACCACCTTGGTTTTATTCTGGTTGTGTTTTTATATTGTATGTTATTTTGTGTTTTTAGATTGTGATTTGTTTTATATTTTTAAAATGATTTCATGGTTTTAATTTTTGTGAACCGCCCAGAGAGTTTCGGCTAGAGGGCGGTATAAAAATGCAATAAATAAATAAATAAGTGATGTGTGGTGGAGGGGGAGGGAGGGAAGGGGGCGTGGCCTTCCGGGAACACCCCACCCCAGGAGGGCCAGGTTTGTCCCTTTGTAGGCTGTCGCTGGTGCAAATGTAACCACTAACTCCAGACTCTTGTGATGTCTCTGTGTGCCTGGCTTTGGCAGATGGATGCTGTGAATCGCAGCTGCACGGTCTCAGTGCACTGCAGCAACCACAGGGTCAAGATGCTGGTGATGTTCCCCGCGCAGTATCCCAACAATGCCGCCCCCTCCTTCCAGTTCGTCAGCCAGACCACCATTCCCTCCACCATGAAGGCCAAGCTGCTGAAGGTGGGTCCGCGTGTGAGCAGCAGCGCCACCCCCACCCTGGGGGATGGCGGGACGGGATGGCAGAAGGTGGGTAGCTCTGATTGGGAAAGGCTCTCATCCCCAAGGAAGATGGGTCCTCGGTCTTGAAGCCTTGACTGTGCACGTTCGTGGGGTGGTCCCAAACTATTCAATCCACCTGTGGCACCTCTTGCAGATCTTGAAGGACACGTCCATGCAGAAGGTGAAACGGAACCAGTGTTGCCTGGAGCCGTGTCTGCGCCAACTGGTCTCCTGCCTGGAGTCTGTCGTGGTAAGACATGGATGTTTCTCCTGCACTGGTCTCTCATTTTGCCCCAGGTGCTTGGTCTGCTGATAACCAGCAGTGTTGCGCTCACTTTGGCCTTTGTCTAGAAACAGCCTTCCTGCACCTGGTGCCCTCCAGATCTGTTGGGCTCACAATTCTCAGCTATGGCTGGCTGAGGGATTCTGGGAGTTGTAGTCCAACATGTCTGGAGGGCGCCAGGTGGAGGAGGACTGGTCCAGATACTCATTTTCATTCGATACATTTGGACCCATCCTTCCTCCAATCAGGTCAGAATGAGGGTTTAGAGCTTGATAACAACTACGAAGTAGGTTAGGCCTCCCAATGAACTTCATAGATTGTAAGCCTATGGACAGGGAGTGTCTTAAGAAATTCCTTGTAAGCCGCCTTGGGAGCCTTTTTGGCTCAAGGACGGGATAAAAGTGCTATAATAAATAAATAAAGACCATTAGAGGCACAGAGCTTATGACACATTAGATCAGTTTTGAGAGAAGCTTAGGAAAGGTTAATCCTGCATATAAGATACTCCAATTGTTTTGGCCTACAACTCCCATCAGCCCTCACATTGACTATGCTAGCTAGGGCTTATGGGAGATGTGGCCCTCCAGATTTTTGGCTTACAGATTGTCCATCCCTGATCTAGCTCGATACTCTCTACTCTGACTGGCAGAGAGAGGCCTTTTCCATCAGCTGCTCCCCGATCCCTTTAACTGGAGAAGGCAGGGACTGAACCTGGGACCTTCCGGAGGCGAAACACACGCTCTGCCGCTGAGCTGTGGTGCCTCCCCGATCTATGGTGTGTTGCTTTGGCAGACCTGCATGCAGCGGTCCAGGTGAAGTGGATGCCATCCGTTCTTGTGTTTCAGAACCAAGAGGACAGCTCCTCCAGCAACCCCTATGCACTCCC
Organism: Anniella stebbinsi; assembly: GCA_029215795.1. Lineage (NCBI taxonomy): Eukaryota > Metazoa > Chordata > Lepidosauria > Squamata > Anniellidae > Anniella > Anniella stebbinsi. The sequence continues at coordinate 31,168,043 of JARDYH010000007.1, forward strand.
GAACTCCGTAACGCCACCTTTACCGACCTTTCCCAGGGTCTCCAACGCCTATGGTTCCTACCAGGATTCCAATATCCCGTTCCCACGCACCTCTGGAGCCAGGTTCTGCGGGGCAGGTTGGTTGAGTCATAATGTAGTGATACCAGGAAAGAGCAAGAAACAGTTGGAGCTCCTGGCAAGGATGTATCAGAGCTGCCACCAAAAGGAGAGGGGCGTGTGAGAGACTGTAGGTCCTAGTGGCACCGCTCAGCCCCTCACCCTGTCCTTTGTCTGTGCAGTAAGCTGTTTATCTAACGCTTTGACTGGGGAGTCGGACAACTGGCCTCCGAACTAGGGAGGTGATTTACCAGACAAACCTGACTACTTCAAAATAGACACGGACAAATGAATTCACTTATGATTCTGGGATCTGAAATTTTGCTTTAAAACCACAATTTCCAAGTTTGGGCTAAAACTGTCATGAACAGATTCAGTTTGTATGCATGTTCTGAGCTGTGTAGTGTAAATACAGTTTCCAGTTTCAGGATTAGGTTCTCTTCCCGCTGCCTCCCTGCTCCCACTTAATTACTAACTAGGTGTAAAATGGGGGGGGGGTGGATTGTATCTTATCTGTTTAAAAAAGAACATGTTTGAAGTACGGTAGGAATTTGGTATTTGGTCAGGAGGCAGGGAAGGCCTGGGCATTGCGCTGACCAAGATGTCACATCCTATCCAGGCACACTCTGATTTTAAAGTCCCTGGCAAATTGTTTTTGTTTTTTTAAAAAAATGCCTCAGTAATACCTGAAAGTTTGGAAACAGCTTTTTCTTGGAAAGAAAGGCAAGAATGAGTGAAATCAGCCAATCTTAGCAATGTGGCTGGAGCAGCTTAGGAGACTTGAACTCATGAAGAACAAGCTAGTGGTAATCAAACTTACTATGCTTAGGGAACTATTTCTGCAACCATTTGTTTGCTGTGGAATCCCTGCATGTGGCCAGGAATTAAGAAGGATAAAAGAGCCATCCTGGATCAGACCAAGGCCCATCCAGACCAGCATTCTGATCCTAGTAGCCAACCAGGTGCCTGTGGGAAGCCCACAAACTGGATATGAGTGCAATAGTCCCATCCCAGTTGTATTTTCAGCAATTGGTATACAGAGGCTTGCTGCCTGTGATACTGGAGGTAACCCATAGCCATCATGACTAGTACCCATTGGTAGCTTTAACCTCCATGAATTTGTCTACATTCCCTTTTAAGGCCACCCACGTTGGTGGCAGTCACTACACTTTTTGGCAGTGAATTCCATAGTTTTACTGTTTGGTGTGTAAATAGTCCATCCTTTTATCTGTTCTGAATCTCCTACCATTCAGCTTCATGCAATGTCCCCAAGTTTTAGTAATGAGAAGGAGACGTTCCTATCCATTTTCTCCACACTCATGCATAATTTGGGACACGTCTATCATGTCTCCTTGTACCTGCCATTTTTCTAAGCCAAACAGCCCCAGCGTTCTTGAGCACGAACGTAGTTTATGTGAAAACTAGCCAGAGTAGTTGGTTCTTGCTATTTCCCAGGCACACCTTGGAACATGCTCAGCACCCCTCTTTGACTACACACAGTGTGGAGAAGATCAGATGTGGTGGGTCAGCTGCCTTGCTTGTGTTCTCCCAAGGGAACACTTATTTTGAAACTTCTGGACCAGGCTGTCTACCTTCTCTTGTATCTGTTGAAGGAGATACAGAGCCTTGACCACTGAAAGCAGAGTGCAACTTTCCAGAATGGCATGTAGTTCCAGTTATTATTGTGAAGTTATTTTGTTCCAGTTGTGAGGGAGGAGAAATGGAGAAAAGGTTTTGCTGAAGTGTGACATTCTTTTATTATTATGGTTTAATTATGGAGCGATATATCTAGTGTATTAGCAAACCATATATAACAGGATCAAGTCACAGACAATGGCTGTGATCTCTTACATCAAGCTAAATGTTTCTTACTGATATCACCTGTAATCTTAACTCAGCTTTCCCCGACCTGCTGCCCTCCAGATGTGTTGGTTAAGCCAGGGTTAAATATTTTTTTGGAAGAAGGCATTCATACATTTCAAGGTCAGAGTTAAATATGCGTGATATGAAGTAGTACCAGTTTTTTTCAGATTTGTTAAGTGATCAATGTCTTAGTGAGGAAATATATTGGTCTTGTAGGAATTTAACATTTATTGAAAACTGTTATTATATCTACCCCTCTAGTTAAGGAATAATATGCTTCATTATAAAGTGACTTGCAGAAGGAACAGACATTTTTTTAAAAAAAGAAGGATTTACGATTGGCCTTTAGCAGACATTTAGCAATTGATTGGTAAAAATATAGTAAAAAGCATAATTGCAATAAAATGAAACATTATTTTAAAACAATACATTAATTATATTTAACACATTACAAAATCAAGAAGATTTATGGTTTAGAACATGATAGAAATGTTCATGTGAAGCGGATTATATGTATGTTAAAGGCAAATCTTATTGGAATCTGGTCATGTTTTATATTAAACCAGACTATTATATACATATATAATAGGCTGGTTTGCACAATCATTACAACCCACTGTGGCTTATTTAAACCACAATGGATTGCAGTGTGTTCCAGCAGCCATTTTGAATATTCAACCCCTGGCAGGGGGTTGTCAAGTGTTGTTTTGTCTGAAACCCTCAAATAACCCATGGTCTGTTGTAGGGTTATTTGTGGGTTTAATGATCCTATCGTTAGTGCTCATCTAATTCTACAAGTGCTATCAACCTTTACTTTAGAGCAGGGGTAGGCAACTTTTGGCCCTCTAGACGTTTTGGCCTACATCTCCCAGCATCCCTCACCATTGGTTCTGCTGTCCAGGATTGATGGGAGTTGTGGTCCTCCAGATGTTCTGACATGCAAGTTGTCCACTCCTGCCTTAGAGGCGTTACTCTTCAATGCGGGGTGTCTCATCTTTGCAGGGTACCTGGTGTACTTCACAAGACCTATGACAATGCACCGCACCGTCTCGCCTACAGAACCGACTCCCCGGTAAGCACAGAAGCAGGAAGTTGCAGTTGTAGCAACTATCCCAGTGGTCAGAGGTGCGCGTGTTGGTAGTTCAACATCTCTCTGTGAGAACACAGGAGAGGGAATTTCAGAGGAGCTTGATCATGGCTCCTGAGAAGGGGCTGTCGCTCAGTAGAAGAGCACATGTATGACTTGCAGAAAGTCCTGGGTTCATTCATTCCTCAGGCTGTCCAGCACTAGGCTGGGCAAGGACCCCTGCCTGAGACCTTGGAGAGCGGCTGTCAGTGGCCTGACTCTGTATAGACTCTGCTTGAACGACGCCGCAGTCGCCTTTGCTCCAACCTCGGTGCATACCGCTTGGAGCAACTCTGCACACCCAGCTTTCAAGGATGTGTTTCCCATCTTCAGATCTCTGTCGGCACTCTCGGCCTACCACAGTGGCCTCATCACTCCCATGAAGATCCGTACGGAGACCCCAGGCAACCTGCGCTTGTATGGTGGGAGCCCCACCCGCAGTGAGAAGGAGCAGGTCTCCATCAGCTCCTTCTACTACAAGGAGAGGGTAAGCATACGACCAATGGGACTTCTGGCCTGGCTCGTCTGCAGCTGTTTGGGTGAAGCCTGCCAGCATTGCAGCAGTTTGAGGAGCCCCCTTGGATAGGCTGCGCTGCTAAGAGAGCACATTGCTCCTTTGAATGCACTCGATTGTAGCCACTCTGCCCGAAAATCGGCTCCATCGTTACTCTTTCAGTCATTGGAAAGGATCTGTTGCCTGCCATCGGGGACTTGTCCAGCTGGAAATCTTTCATGCTGCCACTGGTCAGTGCATGAACTCTGCAATGGTCCCTGCTAACCGTGTTGGTTTTGGCATGCAAAGCTGTATGGGGCGGTGGAGCACGCGTGACGGGTTTCTAAGCGTGTATTGCGCTGGGGTCCAGATGGGAGGAAATGGAAGCTGCCAGCTGGACGGTGCCTTCCATCTTAGGCTGCAGACATGTGTAGACCAGCCTTCCTCAGCCTCAGGCCCTGCAGGGGTTTGGTGCTTCAATTCCCATCAGCTCCAACTCAGCGTGGCCAATGGTCAAGAATGCTGGGCATTGTAGCCCAAAACATCTGGTTGGGGAAGGCACCTGTAGGGATCCTTCGAGTTGCAGAAGCTGCAGAGCTGTTCTCCCCCCCCCCCCCCCCTCCGCTTACTGTCATGCAAAGAGCTGGACATCCTGGCCTATACGGGCTGAGTGGCTCCATTGGCCAAGAATACTTGTTAGGTCTCCCAGGGCAGCCTGAACACATCCAGGCAGCGGCAAGGTGATTCCTGCCCTGTTCTGAACTGTGGAATCTTTTATTTAATGCAGCTCTTCTGGGATGGAGCCGCGATTTACCTTTTGGCAGAGAGCAGAGCCTTACCCTGGCATATGCGGTGGCCTGAGAGGATTGCCTTAAATGTGAGCCTTCTCCAACCTGGTGCCCTCCCGATGTGTTAGATTACAAATCCCATCCATTGGCTACGGCGGGAGTTGTAGTCCAACACACCTGGTGGGCGCCAGGTTGGGGTGGTTGCTCTGAACGGGGCCAATACTGAGTGCTGTTACCTGTTGGATGCTGATATGCTTCCAGTTGTGGTTCAGGTCTTGTTCTGAGTTCGTCATGGAAGGCGGCACGGCCACTCTTAAGGCTCACTTGCCCGAAGCCGATAGATGAAGCCAGCGGTTGGATAGGTTTTTATAATCTAAATGCAGTGCGAAGATGTGCTACCCCCAGCAGCTGGGCATGAGCTGCCTTTGGCCAGCCAGATTCCCAAGGGTGGATTCAGATTTGAAACTGGATCAACTGCACTGGCAGAACTGGACTTCCCTGCACCTTAGTTTCTTTGCATCTCCCCTGAAAATGCTATCCAGAGCGTCAAGAGACCCTGATGAATGTGGTGATCTCTGGTGTGGGGCGGAGGGTGATCTCCAAAAGTCAGGAGGAAGAACCTTCTGCAAGCAGCGCCCTTCCTCTCGAGGCAGGTAGTTCCTTGATGCAGTCCCCAGAAGGCTGAGTTTGCAGGGGAACACTTTTGCAAGGAGCATCTCCTAAAAAAAAAAGTGGCAGCCAGTAATTAGTATGGAGGGGCCAGTCAGTGATGCCTGACTGGGAAGTCTTCCTTGCAGGCTGGTTTTAAAATTGCCTGGGCGCAATAAACCAGCCAGAGTCTCCTGGAGTGCTTCCCTGCCGGGCTTTCTTGGGCTCCCTGATCAGTGCTTCAGTATCCCAAACTATGGGAAGTGTTCTTGTGAGGACGCAGTGCATGAGATGCGCTGCGCTGACACCGAGGAAACTATCCATGCAGGCTGTGATGGTCAGGGGCAGGACTCAACCTCTTCGCATCCTCTTCAATGGCTCAGACGCTTTTCTACGAGGAGCTGAGCACCTGCTGGGTGCCAATGGATGCTGCTGGCTCCGGTGTCCTCAGCCGGAATGCCTGTACCCCGGCCGTTCAAGCGCTTGTTGGATAGCTCTCCGTGTGAGTCAGGAACATGCCCTGAAGGGCCATATCATGCATGGGCTGGAATAGGCTGTAAAACCTGGGCCCCAATTCCCCCTCCCTAAGGGAAGAACTTCTGTTCGCTAGCCTACTATCTTTCTCCTCTGGCGGTGTGCCCTGGGAAACATGGTTGTTTTGTCTTGAGGATGGTGCGGATCCATGCCGTCCAGGGAAGTCAATGAAATGGCCCTGAATATCAGGGCTGTGCAAGCCTCAGATTCGGGAATTCGAATCACAGAGGCCACTTTATGGCGGATCTGCCATTTCCTTGCACAGCCCTAGGCCCCCATACAGCCTATAATTCCCAGCATGCAGTGCATGGGAGGGTTGTACTTACACAGAGGGTGTATATGTACTTGCCGCCACCATCGCCCACTCCTCAGCACCCTCACCTGCTGTCGACGCAATCGAGAATATGCCCGTGGGCAGCTCTTGGGAGAAGCAGGCGGCTGCAGGGCACCTGCAGAACATGGGAGGACCCCTCCAGGGTCAATGGCATATTTTTAATTGTGGCGGCAGCGGCTGATTGCGCGGAAAAGCCGGTAATGGCGCAGAGGAGTGCTATTCTCCAGTGCCTTTTTATTTGGGTTCAATAGAACGTGGTCGTTTTTTGGCGCTCAGTCCCCCCACCTCTTGCCTTCGTTTATTTATGTATTTGTATCATTTCTATACCGCTGATTATAATAGAATCTCTCGACGGTTCACAACATTAGATTACAATATTAAAACACGCCATAAACATACGGTATTAAAGCATGTCTAACAGCCATAAAAGAGCAGTAAAATGGAGTGGTATAGTTAATTTATTTAAGGCCTAGGGAACACCTGAGTGAGCAAGCATGTCTTCAGGAGGCGTTTGATGCTACATTGCCTTGTACTTAGGTAACTTTTCTTTTAATCTCACCATTTTGCCTTCTGGAAAATGAGAGTTTTGTCTCTGGCCATGGCAGCCATTTTGTGAGAGCGCCCACGACTCCCTCAAAATTCCAAACGTGCCCATGAACCCAAAAAGCTTTTATTTTTATTCTATTCATTTTTTTTTTTTTTCTTAAAGCATGTAAGACAAGTGCCTGTTACCTAGAACCAATTTAGGACAGGGGATGGAGAGCCGGGAAAAGGCTGTCAATTTGGGGAAGGTGGGACAGTGGCAGATAGTATTAGCAAGTCCGCCCCTCTGTCGGCTTTCGTCATGTGCTGCGCTGTAGCCACAGAGAGCAAATGTAGAGTCAAGGAGTTCAGGCCACACTGGCTAATAAGCAGCCCCATGAAATACCAAGCAGATCTTGTGTGAAACTGTGAAGCGCAACTGTCTGGTTGGGAATTGTAGTCCAACCCATCGGGAGAGAGCCAGGTCAGAGAAGACTCTATTATTGGGTTACTTTGCTTATGTGCCCCCATCTTATGTCCCCTGTCGACTGCTGTGTGTTTCCAGCTGGGCCATGGTTTGAATTTGCCCTTTCCGCTCTCCTGCAGCATAGAGCCCCATGGTCCCCTCAGCTCAGAGTTTCTCAGCTGTGTGTTCTTCTCTTCCTCTTCTCCTTGTCTTTTCTTTTGTTTTCCCTCGACGGCTCTCCTTCTTCCCTCCTCCTCCTCTTCCTCCTCCTCCTCTTCCTGGGCGTAACGGTCTCATGCGCAGATGTCACCTTGCTCTGCCAGACGGCGCTGGTCCATACAAGCGATTAACGACTTCCCGGTACTGTGCGCTGTGTTACTGCTGCCCTTGACTGACTCTTGTCTGCTGCCTTGGGCCCAAGAATAACCTGCCACTTGCCTGGCTTTGCGTAACCCGGATTGTCGCTGGGAGGGCGGGGGTGGGGGTGGGGGACGGGACTCATCCTTTGCTTCCGTAGTCCCACAGGTTTAGTGGTGGTGTTTCCATATAGGCTAGATCTCCCGGCACAACCAGGATGGCTATGAATGAGGTTTGGTAATGGCAGGGGCAAGATAAAAGGCCCTGCGTCGGAGACGATGGCGAAGGGGAGAAGGAGTATTCTTTCTAGTAGTTTTAGGTGTTGAATTCAGCTTTTTAGGAATCACAGCTCTCAAGAGCTGCCGTAGCCTAGCAGCTCGGAGGCTGAACATTGACCTGGGAAGTCCCTGATCCAAGTTTTGCTTCTGCTATGAACGCACAAGGAGCCCGCAAGGGGAGAGGTCGTGGCTCAGTGGTAGAGCCCCCTACTTCGCATGCAGAAAGTCCCAGGTTCGATCCCCACATCTCCAGGTAGGGTTGGAAAACCTCCTTCCTGAAACCCTGGAGAGCCATTGCTGCCAGTCAGTGTCAACAATACTGGGCTTGGATAGATTAGTATAAGGCAGCTCCCATGTTCCACACTGTTTCCGTCTCTGTTCTACCTCTGCAATCTGGGGATGATAATACCGGCCTACCTTATGAGGCTGTTGTGAGGATTCCCACAAGCTAATAATGTAAGTGATGCGATTTGAACACCCGGAAGCAAGATACAAATCCCAACTATTATTATCATTGCCTTTACGATCGCTGAACTGCGTAAAGGCAAGATGTCACTGAGCAGGACTTCTGGTAGTCTTGAGGATGACGCTTCAATGTCCTGTGAACCTCCTTGCTTTTCCCTCTAGGAATGAGTTAGGCAAAATATATAAGCCTCTCTGAGATGCGTAATTTATACTGAGCACTACATTCAGCTTTTCTGTGTCCGGGATTTGCTTTCCATTGTTTTTAGTTTTAAAAGCAGTCCCAGCCCTCCTCCGGACTCAGCCTCTTTCATCTCCCCCAATCATGTCACCCCCTTGAAAGCCTCCCAGAACGTTAATATTGCTCGTCGTTCCTTGTAAAGAAAATCATTTTTGAAAGCAGAGAAACGGAGGGAGAAGCTCCAGTCATGTTACGCTGCTCTTTGGTTTGTCAGCAGAACACGTGGTCTTCTCATAACTGTGAAGCCCCTACTGCTGGTTGGGTCGAACTCTTAATTCTCAAACTAGAGGGGTTTGGGTTGTAATATTTCAGGGCTAGCAAGAAACCGGCCAACTTTGCTGACTTTGGGTGGGTAGGTGCACAGAGCAGCTGTTCCAGGCCAGGTGTGTATGCTGAACGCCCCCCAGCGCAGTGGTCTTGACTAGTTTCCTAGCAGGAGTCACTTCAGCGTTAGGCACTGCCACTGATAATGCCTGAGGGTCTTTCCAGGCCATTAGGGCGATCGCCCATTCCTCTCCCCCCTCTCCTCCCAGTAAAGAGGTAATGTGTACTTGACTTGGCTGGAGGCCAGTTTTTTTGCCTCTACTCCTCTTCCCCATCAGTACTGCTAATGCTAATACTAATACTAATTTAAAAAATTGTATAGCGCTTTCTAACAAAGTGCTGTACATGAGATAACAATCGGTCTGCAGTTTACAAAAATGGAACACATACAATACAAATACAGCAATTCTAATACAAGACCTTAACTGAGATTAAAAGGATATTACAATAAAACCTTAAAAACAAATATAAAATGTGTGATTCACGTAAGGCCTCATCCGTTGGTCACCAGGGTTGGGATGGGTCTTTTTCTCACCGGTGAGGAAGTGCCCTGGTCTACTCAGTGCTGTGAGATTTCCCAGCGCAGGGCCACGTTGCTCACTCTCTCGTCCATGCTTTCCATTTCGCTTCCAGTACCTGCACAGTACGCTGCTGCAGCTAGCCAATCAGATTTCTCTTTGCTTCTTGGGCTCCCCCCCACACTAATTGGCTGATGGCTGCTACTTTCTCCTCTTCCTCCTGCCACCCGAGAGCTGACCAACGGCAGGCTTCCTGACTCTGCATCCCCGAAGCCACCTCTGGTAGCCCAGATCACAGCACCCAGCCCACTAAGACGAGGACCTGGTAAAGCCCCTTCAGCTGGCTCCTTGAGGCACCAGCTGAGAGGGCTTCCTCTGCTGCTTGCCCTCCACGGTTGAGGTAGGTGAAGCCAGTTCCAGACTCGGTTGGGGCCTCGAGGAGCTGGCCGGGTCTGGATGTAAAGCAGGCCACCTGCAGGGGAGTCCAGTGACAGGGTGGGGATGGTGCATGAATGAGGAGACCAAGGCCCTCCGGGCCCGCGGGCCTCCCGTCCTCTAGCATGTTCATCCAGAGCCAACTTGGTTCTTGGGCAAAAGATGTCCCCTGCCCGTGGTTAAGGTCAAGAGCTGAGTAGGCTTCAGAGGAAACCAGGACGGGGTTAGAAAACTAAATAGTTTGCTTCATTAAATTAGCCAAGCCCTTTCTGGCAGGGCCCCCGGGGGTGTATTCCCCCCCTTGTTAAGAGAAGAGAGGATACCATTGTCCCCTTAATTTTTCCCCCTTGCTTGATATTCTTGAACCCGAGTTCCTCTGAAATCTTTGTCAAGAGGTAGGCCGTGGGCATGTAAGGAAGTCTGCTGTTGAAGGGTTTTTTAATTAGGTCCTGGTTATTCCTTTCATTATTACCTTTTTAGTTCTGTTTGGATTTTTTTAATAGAGATTTTCTTTTTAAGCTGCATTTTATTATTGTTAGCTGCTGTGAGTGCCATTTTTGCCATAAAGGTGGGAAAGCAATTATAATTAATGAATACAGATGCTGTTAGAAGTGGAGGCCTGTCTGCAGGGTAGCCAGGTTCAAAGGAGATCCCAAGAAACTAGCGCCTCCGTTGTAGGGAAGTGAAAAGCCAGCCAGATGCTTGGACAGCAATTAGGATGCTTCCCATTCTGGGCCGTCCTGGGTCGTTGGTAATCCTTTATTTTGGAGATGTTGGTTTTCTGCAAGCCATCCTACTTGACCCTGAAAAAGGTAGCCGACTTGCACCGTTTGAACCTCTCTTGCCTCCCCAAGAGCTGGTTCCAAATGCAAGCAGTGCGTCTCTCATTGCACTGGAAAATGTGCTTTATGATGCATCCCCCGTGCTAGGCTAGGTCAAAGGGTGGTGGAGCTTCTTGCCAAATTACTCAGTGTTGGCTGAGGTGGTCGTTGGGGAGGCACCGGAGCAGATTTTTTAAAAGCTCAGTAGTAGACAACGTGCTTAGCTTGGGTGAAATTGGGCCCGTGCTTCCATTTGCCATCACCTTCAGGGAAGGAGCCTGAGGCCTAGTCTACATGTGCAAGGAAACCTATTTAGAGTGGGCTGCGCCATTTCAGATGATAGTAACTGCTCACATTTTTGAATGCTTGCGTGTGTGTGTGGATTAAACTTCTTGCAAGCAGAATGCTGGCAGAGCAAGAAACTCTCTCTCGACTGTGCTCATTACTTGCAGGGAGGAGCAGGGTGTTTGTGTTTGCACAGGAGAACGCTGAAAGACGCCATTCCTGATCGGAAGTGCTCCTGTCCACTCTCCATCACTGCATTCTTGCCATATGCACAGACTAAGCCCAAGCAGACAGGCCTGGATAAATACTTCTGAGTTCCATCACTGTCACGCAGAAATGTGTTGCTGTGGGTGGCAGTTTCCCTATCGAATGCCTTTATTTTTAAGCGTTGATGAGAGCTCAGAGTCAGCGATGCTGCTAAGGCGTGAGTGTGCTGTGATGGTTAGGATGGGCGCGTCCATTCCCCCCGTTGCAGCTTCTGAGCAGCAGAACAGGGCAACCGGTACTCGTATTCCCAGCAGCCGAGTCCTACACCCGCCCAGCCGTCATGGTTTGCGGCCCTGCCCCAATCCCCCATCTGCTGGCCTCAGAACTCAGCGGCTGTGAATATGATCGGAGCTTTTCTTCATCCCAGTAGATGGAGAACTGGGAGGGGTGAGAGCTGGAGGTTGTGGGGGCTCTTTCTTTTCCCCTTCAAATTGATCTGATGTTGAGGTGAGCTAATAGGACCTCAACGTGATGTGGGTGTAGCACAGGTGCTTGGTGCCAGGTCCATCCCCCTCCCTGCCCCATTGAGAGTCACCAGAGGCCCCATGTCTCTCGTGTGCTGCTGGAGGAAGTCGTCCTCTGCTTGCCAGAGGGTGCTTGCTGTGCCCACAGTCACGCCTGCTGATTATGCAAAGATCCCAGCGGTTGCTGCAAAGCGGTCAGTGGCTTATTCTTGGGCTGGCGCCATGTGTCGATCCGTAATTGGTTGCTATGGCTGTCCCTTCCTGTGAGTGCGGTCGTGCGGACATCGGCTGGCCGTGTGCTCGTTCTGTTCCCGCTTTCGTCCCCACCCCGTGGCATCCTCCTTCCCGACGCTTAGAAGATGCAAAGGGCGCTCGGTCCATTTGTTAGCTCTGTGGCTGCTTTGCTCTTCCCTTTCCCTCTGCCAAGCACCTGGTCATGCATCCAACATCTGTTTGCTTGCGTTCCAGTCCATGTAGAAGTTCCCCTTTCTCTCTGACATGCCAGGCTAGAAGCTTGCTGGATGTCCTGACTCCCTATCCCCTTGCATTCATTGAAGTCAATAAAGGTGTCTGTTAGGAAAAACAATCAACCTTTATTCCGGCAATTGACCCCTTCCCTCAGCTGAAGGGAGCTTAAAAGTACAAAGCGACTTGCCCTAAAGGCATGATTTAGCTAAGTAAGCAAAACAGTTAAGAGAAAGAGAAAGTCACTACTTTCGGAAGGTCTTTACGTAGACGGATCCAAACCAAGCCTTTTCTGAGCCGCCAATCTCTCTGAACACCTTCTGACCTCCCTGGCCTGCGCAGGTTTTTGCCTTCTACGGAATTTGGCATCTCTGAGGCTGTTCACCCCCCCCCCCTTCGGAAGACGAGGGCTGTTTCACAGCCTGAGTGTTATTTACATCACCAGAGATAAGTGCTGGGGACGGTTCATTCGCAGCTGGGAGAGAGACCATGGGAATCAACCCTTCCCCTTCTGGTATGGACTGGAATGTCTTTTGGAGTTCAGAATCTGATTCTGAATTAATGTCTGACAGCCCTTTGCCCTGCGCAAGGGGAGGGGGATTAGACACAACACCGGGGAAGGCAGCCTGCCCCTTGTCCCATAGGGCTACTTGCCACAACGTTATCGTCTCCGGGCAGTGCTGGAAACAGGATGTTGTTCCGTGGCAGGTTACCAGCTTCCCATTGCCAGGTGATAATGGTATCCTCTTAGCTGTTAATAACCCCAAACGTTACAGAAACAGAAGAGAACCAGGTGATGGCGAGCACTCAAAGGAACCGTTCTAGTTTGAGTGAGCTGCCCTGCCCTGCTCCGCCCCATCCCTAAGCTGCCTACCTTAATTTTTTTTTTTTAAAAAAAATAGCAGGTTGAAGTATTTTCAGGGAGGAAATGATGTAGGGGGAAGCTTCCCTCCTCCTTCACTGTAGTCCTAATCTGAATTGGGGCCCTTGGGGCTTCTTTTTGTGAAGAAAGTGATGGGACTAATTGGAAGTGCTCGGCTCAAAAATGTGCTTCAGGTCGCATCTACTTTGACTCCTGTATCTTTCATTTTTCCCCCCAATACAGAAATAATTCATAATGGCCGAAGACATATTTGAAAAGTATGTCAGCCAGCTTCCTCCAACCCGGTGCCCTCCAGACATGTTGGACCTACTATTCCCAGCCAGTCTGGAGGGCCCCAGGTTGGGGAGGGCTGTGGGAGGCCAGGGGTAGGCACAGAAAGTGGATCTCCTGAGGTTTTGGACTTCAGTTCCCAGCAGTCTTGAGCATTGGCCATGCTGGCAGGGGCTTCTGGGAGTAGAAGTCAGAAATACCTGGTGACCTGCCCTCTGCCCACACCTGTTGCAAGCAAGACACTGTGGAATTTCTGAAGCCCAAGTGGGCTTTTCAGTTGTCAGGGTGGGAATGGGGAATGACTTCAAAATGAAATGATAGAAAATAAGCAAATATATGTAAATGATGGAATATGCATAAACTGGAACAAATTGCAGGACTCTGCTGTTTATTTAGCATAGAGTACACACAGGCCTCTGTGTTGTTCATCTCTGCTTGGGGCTTAGAGGTCTGGCTGTTGGCCATACCAGAAACACATGATCCAGGTGCCCCATGACCGTCCTGCCTGAATCCCTGGCATTTGCCATTGGGGAATTTGGTCCGTCTTCCGAGCATTTGCCCCTTCCGGGTGCAAAACCCAAACGTTTCTTTGACACCCTCCTGATCAGATACTGAGCACTCTGACCCAGAGGTGCGCGAATGCTGTTCCACTCTGGAATCAGCTTTGGAACTTAATGCTTTGTGCAAATGCAGCAGCTTTTGCAATTCCGAATCTTTGCACACACTTTTAATGTTTGCCGCACAGACTTGCACAGGGTGTGTGTAAAAGGATTAGGCATTATGCATCAGCTCCCAGTGGAGGTACAGCAAGTCTTTTTAGGGGAGAGATGCGCCAAGTCCCCACCTTGGATATGAATGACTTGTACCTGACACTCAAGCTTAAATTACTAAAGGTGCAATCCTAAGCATGTTTAGACAGAAAAAAAAAGTCCTATAACTTCCAGCATCTCCCAACCAACCATGCTGGTTGGGGGATGCTGGGAGTTGAAGGACGTTTTCCTGTCTAAACATGCATAGGATTGCGCCCTCGCTCACACACGCACACGTATGCACACACGACACTGAGACCCAGAGAAGCTACCTGCTCTCATGAACGTGGTGGTGTATCCCATGACCTGCCCGACTGCAGGAGCTTCCTTGCTTCCACGCGCCCCTTCCCCTGTCTCCTAGCGGGCAACTGGAAACGATCCATCACAACTCACTGGGGGAAGTGGCCAAAGGGAGGGGTCAAGCCAGTGCCCTGCGCCAGTCTGCATAGCCATGAACCCATGGGGGCACAGTTCAGCTAACTTGCCGCCCAGGCTGTGACCAGGCAGCTCAGAGTCGTTTTGAGAGTTGGCGCCGCCTGCCCTCTTCTTGCGTGGCACCGGCAGCCTAGATCTCAGCATCCCTGTGGTGCAGGTGGCCCTCCAAATGTTGTTGGGCTGCAACTCCCATCATCCCTCCCCATTGGCTGGACCGGCTAGTACTGATGGAAGCTGCAGCCCACAACATCTGGAGGGCCACACGACCCCCACCACTGCTGTGGTGCACGGTTGGTCAAGCTGCAGTGCACCTGGCCCATTCACTTGGGCTGTAGGAACGTTTCCTTTTGTAGGCCTCCCTCCCTCCCTCCCTCCCTCCCTGGCGTGCATGGATTATCTTCTTGCTGGAGGAGAGAGGCAGCAGAACTCCATGGCAGAGCAGCTGCTTTTCCTGCAGAAGGTCCCAGGTTTGATCCCTGGCCTCTCCCAGTGGGACTGAGGAAGCCCCCTGCCTGAAACCCCCTGCCTGAAACCCTGGAGAGCCGTTGCCAGGCAGAATAGACAATACTCAGTTTGAGTGACCAAGGGTCTGTAGAAGGAAGATCCCTGCTTCCCTGCTTGAGCCGCCTCATCTCTTCTTCAGGTTTTGCCCAGCGAACCTTCTCTCTGTTTCTTCCGCTCCTCTCGGTGTGGCTCCCGCTTGGTTGGTTAGGTAGAGCAGAGCTTTGAGGGCTGTGGGCTCCCCTGTTCTTCTCCCAAAGCTTCCCCCTCACCCCCACCCTACACATACATACACACACACACACACACACACACACACACACACTTGAAGAATACGCTGAGCTCAGTCTCTTTCTCTCTGTCTCTCTCTCTCATCACCACCGCTGACATGCTGCTCTGTCGACCGCAGAAATCCAGACGATGGAAGAGCAAACGAGAGGGGACAGATGCCGGCAACCGGCCAATCAAAGCTGCTGGGAAAGTGATCATTCAGGACATCTCTTGCCTGCTCCCTGTCTACAAATCATTAGGGGAGATGTACATGTGAGTACAAGGACCACATACGAGGGTAGTGGATCCCTTCTTTCTATCGTCCAGTTTTTGTCAGTGGCTGAGTTTTGTGTGTGAGGTTGATCCGGATGGGAATAGGAAGGTGATGTCTGGACCATCTGCATTCCTAAACCCTTTCCTCCTTTTCAATTTATTGCAGGCTTGCAAATAGCCACTCGCCTGGCTACCTGTGGTGAGTTAGGTTTGCCCCCTGCTGGCCAGGCGAGTCCCTGTTCTCCTTTGCACCTGAAAAGATCTGTTGGCTGTGTATCAGGCAGCTTCTCCCTTTCTCCCCCAATCTCGTTTTTCTCTCTCCTCCTCTCCCCACCCTGGGGTTCCTGCCCCCCCACTGTTTTCTCTCTCTCCTGTCTGTGTGGGGGAAAGCCAAGAGTCCTGAGCCCGCTTCCAGAACTCAGTCTTGCATTTGAAAAAGGGCATGTTCTGGAGACCCATTACCAGGCTCCTCTCCTTCCAGCCTTACAACTCCACCTTTTAAAACTAGATGGCGGCCACTCTCTCTTTGCCAGTGAAAGGTGGGTGGTGATGCAGGGACTTAGGGTAGGTGATGGGAAGGGCGCAGGCTGGTGGCAGAGAGTGGCGTGACAGGGAATGGGCAGCCACCCCCTGAAAAGTCTTCTTTGCATTGCTGGTTTTAATGTGGTTTTATGCATAACCTACAATTGCATTTTTGGATTCTTAAATGAAAAGCCCCTATAACATGTGGCTTTGGGGAGGCGAGTGAGACTATCCTTTTCTGCCTGGCAGCCAGCAGTCCTGCAGAAGGGAAGGGGCCCAGGCTCTGCCTCTTCTACACCAGCTGCTCTTCTCCCCTCTCAGACTGAACGTGGCTGACATTCAGGAGACCTGCCAGAAGAATGCTGCTTCGGCCTTGACGGTGGGGCGCAGGGACCTCTTGCAGGTACTGTTCCTATCCCGAGGGGCACCTTCCACCCCTCAGCAGTAGTGGCTGGAGAGCATTCTGGGGTGGGGAGGGACTGAGGGTGGGCAGGGGGCTTGAACCTGGGATGCAGCCCCTCTGCTCTCGGCATCTCTGTCCAGTCCTCAGTGTGAGCTTTTCTGCTCTTTCCTTGTATAATCTGCTCGCTTGCCTCCTGCCTGTTTCTGGCTCCCCACCCCGACCCCCGCTTTCTCTTGGCAAGGATCCTTGCACAGTCCGTAGCTCGGGGAACAGACACGGATGGGAAAGGAGACTTGCATCTCAGTTGGAAAAGGATTGGAACAAAGGGCAGCCTGTGTTCTGACTTCTTGCTCAGGGTGAAATGAGACATTACATGCAGCATGGCGCTGCCTCTGAAAATGGCATCCCCGTGCTAGATTTTTCTCCCATCTCCACAACGCTGCCACTTATTCTGTGGGCTATACGGCATGGGCCAGATGCATCTATCCCTGGGTGATGGGGAGATACGTCTGCATCCCCGTGTGGAATTCTGCCCCCCTCTCCTCCATGCTGTCATGCCATCACGTGCCTCCCATTACACCAGCTTCACATTCTTACCTACCACTATTAGGTGGGAAACACAGGAGTGCTGTGTTCAGCCGCAGAGCCATGTTGCTCATCAGATTGTAGTTCTGCCCCCCTATAAAAGGCATCTAGTCATCCTTTGCTTTTGCCCATGCGTGGGCCCAGACCTCCTGACCCTTCTTCCAAGAGATGCTTGGTATGGGACCTACCTGGATGGCGGGTTAAAAAGATCCATTATTGTAACAAGGCTGTGAGTGGGGAACTCTGGCTGCCTGGACCGCTCTCTGCTTTGGGCTGGCCTGAGAAGTGGCTGATCTGGTGAGGCTGAGGGAGGGTCTGGCCAGGAAAGCGATAACACACAATGTTGGAGAAACTCTTAATTGGCAAGATTTATTTATACATTCATGTGTGGTTAGCATGTCCTGTTCTACCACAGTTTTGGATTGTGATATTTTCAGAAATGGCAAATACCATATATCAGAATATGTATGTTACACCAGTATTGGCTTTATTAACAATGTGGGAAGAACTAAAATGATGCACGCTGGGGCAAAAAATCCCAACTTCAAGTATGACCTGATGGGATCTGAGCTAGCGGTGATTGACCAAGAAAGAGATCATGGGGTTGTGGTGGACAGTCGGATGAAAATGTCAGCCCAGTGTGCAGCAGCTGCGAAGAAGGCAAACTCCATGTTAGGCATTACAAGGAAAGGAATTGAGAATAAAACTGCCAATACCATACTGCCTTTATACAAATCTATAGTGTGACCACACTTGAAATACTGTGTACAGTTCTGGTCATCACACTTTTAAAAAAAAGATATTGTAGAACCAGAAAAAGTGCAGAAAAGGACAACTAAAATAATATGTAAGTGATGGCTTTAAAAGGGGGTTAGACCAATTGCTGGAGGAGAAGGCTATCAATAGCTACTAGTCCTGATTTCTGTGTGCTAGCTCCAGAATGCCTATGTGCAACAGTGGCTGGGGAACATGGGTGGGAGGGTGCTGCTGCACATGTGTCTTGCTTATGGGTTCTCAGTCAACATCTGGTTGAGCATTGTATGAACAGAATGCTGGACTAGATGGACCTTGGTCTGACCCAGCAGGGCTTTTCTTGTGTTCTTTTTTTAAAAATATATATACACATAAACTACATCACTTTCAAATCATATCACTAACATAACATATACACAATACAACATAATCCACCTAACAAGTGCACCCCTCCCCCTGGGACCAGCTAGTACATATTTATATATTGTTATACTTAATTAAACGTTTTTCCAAAACTGCATAGAGTCCTGTGACGGTGTACACCCCTTCCCTTTTTCTAATACAAAATCTACAAATAATCCTCATATATTTCCAGAATCATTTCTTCTCAATATTCTTCTTTTAACTTTAATATTACTTGTTAACTTATCATTAATAGCAATTTCCCACACTTCTTTATACCATTCTTCTATTTGGTAGTTGCCTTGCATCTTCCATTTCCTAGATATCATTAACCTCGCTGCTGTCAACAAGTTCGTAATTAGATCTTTAATATTTTGATCTCCCTTTACTTTATCATAAATTGAAAATAAAGCTACCCTAGGACATACCTCTAGCTTTAAACCTGTTATCTCCTCTAGTTCTTCAAATACTCTTTGCCAAAATTTCTGTACGTAATTACAAGCCCACCACATATGGAAATATGTTCCAGTTTCTTGACAACCTCTCCAACATGGCTTAGAATGTTTTTTATCAATTTGATTTAATTTCACTGGTGTTAAATACCACCTCCATATTATCTTACAATAATTTTCCTTTATTCTTACTGACATAGTATTCAAAATACACAATTTCCATATTTTCCCCCAAATTCGGTCACTTATTTGTTCCTTTAAATCTTCTTCCCATAATATTTTCAAATAATTTTGTTTCTCTTCCCTTTCTAACAATATTTTATAAATTTCACTTACCACCCCTTTTATATTTTTATTCGGGTCCTCCTCTCACTATAATCATCTTCTCAAATTTTGTATACTTTCGAAGCTCTTTATTTTCCCCCCTCCATTTTGACATCCATTGTTCCAATTGAAGAACTTTAAACTATGATAAATTCCTTCCTTTCATAAATTCTTCTCTTTGCTCTTTACTACTCATTTTTTCCTCCCAATCCTTTATTTTTATAATTCTCTGTTCTATAAACACTATTTCTAATTCCTACTTTAAATCTACTGGAAAATTTCCCAGCAACACCACTGGAGTCAATGGAGAAATATCTGGTAATAATTTACTTTTATATTTTACCCAAACTTCTATAATGTTTCTTAACAAGGGAACTAATTTTGTTTGTGCTGATGGCAGCTCACAGAGTAACAACTAAAAGTTGAAAAACTGCAGAATTCTCAACACTGAAGTCTTGGTACATGGAGTTGCGGCAAAAAGCCATGGCAAAAACATTGACATATCAACTAACATTAGCTGAAGGAATTTATTTTATTTCATATACAAATCAGGGATATGTGCAGCAATATTCAACAAAACCTCTTCTGAGATCATGAATATTATTTGTTATTATGTAGAACCATAAAGACCATTTGTTATTATGCAGAACCATAAAGACCCATATTTTGGCCTGTGAAGTAGAAGTGTGTGTGTGTTGGGGGGGGGGGGGTGATACGTCCAATGTATTGTCCTCTTGTCAACAGCTAGACTTGCACTTGATGTAACCTTCGTTTCTTTTTGGTTTGGGGAGATGGGGGGCTGGGGGCTGCTTTGAAGACCCGCCCAAACGCACAGCAGATCTGCCTTCCAACCTGTCCAGTTGGGGGTGGGTGGTAGCTTCAGCCATCCCTGGGATATCTGCATCCAACATCTTCTCGTTCTGCTCCAGGTCTGGTCGCTGGCCACGGTAGCAACTGACCTCTGCCTGGGCCCGAACTCTGATCCTGACTTGGAGACCCCCTGGGCCCAGCATCCGTTCGGTCGCCAGCTCCTGGAGTCTCTGTAAGCACATGTCTGGAAGGCCAACAGGGCGGGGGGAAGCAGACGAGGGCCTAACCGAAGCACTCCTGGCGCTGCCCGGATAGCTCCAGTGAGCGCAGGAGGAGACCTGCCCATTCAGACCCAAAGGTCCATTCTGCCCAGTACTCTGCTTCCTGCTGCAGCCAACCAAATGCCTCCCGGAAGCTCCTAAGCAAGGCACCAACAGGACAGCCCTCTTGTCACGATGCTTCTCGGCAAATAGTATTCAGGACTAGACAGGCGGCCTGTAGGGCTACTAGCCATTGGTGCCCCCCCACCCTGTGAATTGGTCTAATCCCCTTTTAAAGTCATCTCTGCTAGTGGCCAGTCCCCCCCCCAACACACACACACACACACTTTGCAGCAGCAATTCCGTGAATTGGGTACAAAACCTAAGGCCTCAAGACCAAATCTGGTCCTCCTGGGGTCCCCAAACAGCCACATCCCTTCCCCTGGTCGCGTCTCCGCCCCCTACCCACCACTACGGGAGGAGGGGGGCATAGCTCCATGGCGAAGTACCTACTCTGCATGCGGACGGTCCCAAGTTCGATCCCCAACATCTCCAGGTAGGGCAGGAAATGTTCCTGCCTGAAACCCTGGAGAACTGCAGTGGCCAAGAAATAGGTGTCTCACCCAGCCACTCGGTGTGTGTGTGTGTGTGTGTGTTGTAGTCCAGGCTTTTCTGTATTGCACAGCAAGATCATCACATGAGTGAGGACTATTAGGCACAGACATCCTTCTCCCCTTTTTTGATGCAAAGAGAAGCTGCAAAGACTTTGCCTGGGGTGGGGAAGAGAAGGGGCTGCGTCTTCTTAGTCCCTGGAGCTGCAGGAGGTGATAAGGAGCAGGAATTCCATTGAGCTCTGCATCCCTCCCCCACCCCTGCCCGATTTCTAGACCTGTGTATGTGCATGTAGTGTTATAAATGTGTGTTGCCAACTTTGGATGTTCCTTTTCCTCCTTGGAGGCAGATGCGCCCACCTTCGGCCTTGACTACACAACTGGCTGTTCACTAGCCCGGCCTGACCTTTCTTTTCCTCCCCAGGGTGGCCCATTACTGCCAGCTCCATGATGTGCAGACCTTGGCCATGCTGTGCAGCGTCTTTGAGGCCCAGTCCAGGCCACAGGGGGCCGTGAACTCCGTGGGATTCTTTCCTCAACGCTCCTCCAGCCACAGCCGATATGTACGTCTGTCCCATGTGCTTCCTTCCCCCAAGCCCGGCCTGTGGGGGGTCTACTCGTGGTGTAATTCCCTCTTTGTTTCTCCCACCACAGCCCAGCTTTACCTCCTCAGGCTCCTGTTCCAGCATGTCCGACCCGGGACTTAGCACCAGCAGCTGGAACATAGGTAGGCATACCACTGTCGGTTTCAGAATATCCTGAAGGAGGGAGAGTTTGCGCTTTTTGCTGGCCTTGGAAACCTCAGCTCCTATCACTCTTTGTTTGGGTTGTATTGTTAGATCAGCCTTCTCCAACCTGGTGCCCTCCAGCAAAGCTGGCTGGGGATTCTGGGAGTTGTAGTCCAGTACATCTGGAAGGCATCAGGTTGGGGAAGGATGCTAGATGTTATGTTTTGGGGGGTAAAATTGTAAGCTGCTTTGAGAACCCAGGTTGCATTATAAGTGGGATATAAAATTTTCAAAATTAGGGTTGATGCTTTATTGAAGACATTCTAGTTGAATTATCCATATGAGTTTTAATCAATTAATCGATCAATTACCTCTGCCTAATCTGGGTAGATGAAAAAAGCATCCTTCATTTTTAGATGTTGTGTGTCAAAGCAGGTGCTATCTCAGAAAAAGGCCTTCTCTCCTGTGTGAGTGAAGAAGGCCTCTTCTAAGAAGGTGCCTGATTCCAACACTTACAATTTAAAAATAACAGCTACCAGACCAGGGGTGTCTTTTAAAAACAATTACAACAACAACTACAACAACTTATCTATTACTTTATTGATTGACTAAATGTTGCAGCCCTAAATACACTTTAAAAATGCAAGATGGTTCTTACTGTCTTGCTTTAAGACTGAGCCATACATCCTTATTTTAATTGCTTTGTCTGTCAAAAACTATTGTGTTTCCCATTCCCTCCGGCAGTCACACCTGCTGGCAAACTGACAAGGGACATCCACATCAGTGAGACTTCTTTTATTGAAGGAAATCTCACAGTGAAAAGTTTTAACAGTTACACACTTCAGAAATGCTTAAAGCTGATTGATGGTCAGAAAGCTTTAGGCTCCAAGGCAACGTACAGTCAAAATGCTACTCACTACAGTGTCAACCTGGTGTCCCAGTTCCAACAGTTCCAAAAACGGGTTCCAAATCTGACCAAGGGAGAGGAAAGAGTCCTGATACAATCCTTCTGGCAATCACAGTGGGACATTCTTGAAAGGCTTAACAAACCATTCCTATGGCGCTAGTTCAAACGCAGCCACATGTTGGTAACTCAGGGAACATGGCCAAGGCCTAAACAAGATCACGGGGTGGATAAAAATCTCAGGCACAGGAACTCTCGTGCTTGTACTTTAGAACCGGGAACTCCCAGCCACTTGAATATGCAGGGGAAATGTCCAATTATAAAAATCAACCCCAGCCTGCCACTCTGCTAAGCTTGACCACAAAACAAAACACACAATCCAAGGCAAATGCGAGTTCAAGTCTATGAAAAGCCTCACAGCACTTTTCATGGCACAGTCCTTGGTAATCCAAAGTCCAAATAGAAGAGAGTGCATGTGCAGAGTGCTTTCCAAGTCCCAAACGGGGATGGATCCAAGCAGAGAGGGGTTTCAGGCCATGAGTCGAAAGACGAGCCTCACAAAGGCTCCTCGCCTTTGCTCCAGCTTATGAAGGGAGGCGTGGGCCTGTTCAAAGCCACTTGACAGACAGAGGCTGTGGCCTGTAAATCATGGCTATGTCCAAACAGGGCGGCACTGCTCAGCCCACCCAGATGACACTACAAACTGAGACTCGTTCAACAAGGGCCCCCCACCTTTCTAACATTCTCAAGTTCCCAGGGAAACCATGTAGCTTCAAGGTTGAGACATGGAGTGAGAACTCCGACAGAGATAAGTTTGCACAGATTCTGACCTTTCAAACTAGTTCTCATTCGATTGAGACTTATACCTGACAAAAAACGGGCATCTCCTGCAAGGTTCTCTTTGCAAGACCTCCGAACCCTGCTATCTAGTGGACAGGCAGCAGGACATGTTTAGCAAAGTCTTCACAATAA
This sequence comes from Anniella stebbinsi, assembly GCA_029215795.1. Classification (NCBI taxonomy): domain Eukaryota; kingdom Metazoa; phylum Chordata; class Lepidosauria; order Squamata; family Anniellidae; genus Anniella; species Anniella stebbinsi. Next base: position 31,190,997 of record JARDYH010000007.1, read on the forward strand.
GCTTGCTAAAGAGCCAAGGTCTTTGATGATGATGATAACAACATAAGCTGCCCAAGGATTTTGAGTTTGCTGCAAAGGCTTGGTTTGCGTGCAGCGAAGCTCAGAATTGGGATCAATCTGCTTGCAAAGGGAAATGAGCCGTCTTGCGAAATAACACACTTCAGTTTTCTTGGCTCAAGCTTTTGGACGAAATGCCTTAAATGACAATGACATATTCTTCGGGGAACCTGGTCAGGATAAAGGGGTAGTTGTGGGAGAGCAGGTTACAAAGCGGGATGGGGAGAGATCTGAGAAGGGGCAGAGCGAGGCATGTCTGTCCTCTTCAGCTGTGACATGCTGGAGTCTGCAGCTTCCCTTTGACTCCTCACTTTATGGCTTCAGGGGCTGTTGCAGAACAGGCCACCCCTGGATCTTCCCCAAGGCCATCCGTGCCTCTGCATGGAACCTCGAAGGCAGGCAGGAGGAGGAGGGGGCTTGTGCAGCTCTCGCCGCCCCAGCTGAGCCGGATTGGCAGCTGGCCTGTGTCCCTTCCTGGGTGCCTCTTGCACCTCTAGGCTGCCCCATCCCGAGCGGAGGGAGCCCCCATCTCCCAAAAGAGCAGGAATCCCCTGGCTGGTAGCCGTCTGGTGAAGATATGCATGGACGATGGTGACTTCTGCGGCTGGGCTTCCCCATCTCTTCCGAAGCCTCTGCCCCTATTTGTCTTATGCTCCCAGCCCTCTCTTAAAGAGGTGGTGGGCTGGGTAGAGGCAAACCCCCCTGATTCCTTTTCCTGGGTTTCTTGTTCAAAGATGCTTTTGCCTTCTTTTTCCTCCATTGCGGGGTTTGGTGGGGGAGATGGCTATTCAGAAAAGGGCAGCAGGGGCGGACGGCTGGCTGTCAATTGGCTGGTTTTCACCCCAACACTAGGTGTTTTTTTTTTAAGTGTGAGTAGTTGTCTGCTGCCTAGAGCAGAGGGGTGAGGAATCTGTGGCCCTCCAGGTGGTGGTCGGGGATGATGGGAGTGGTAGTCCCATCAACCTTTGAAGCTTTTTGGCTGCTGTGCTAGAGTTTGGTAACTGTGTCTCTGGCTCCTTCTGGTGCAGCCTGCAGTTGGCGCGTCAGAGCTGCAAATCCTGTTCTTCTCACGTTGTTCTCCATAGCAGCGGGGGGTGGGGTGGGGGGTGGGAGATGCAGCTGCCTGCCTGGCGGCTCTCACGGGAGCCTTTCCCCTAGGGCCCAAGGGCCTTGGTAGCACACTGCCGGCCAGCTCGTCTCCCCCCCCGGCCCCCCTCCTCTTGAGCTGCCATCGTGGCCTCCAAAGCCTGCTAACTGTCTTTGACCCCTGCAGCCAGCAAAGAGATGGAGCACAACCCAGCCTGGGGCGAGTCGTCCCCTGAGGACTTCCGCTTTGGCAACTTGGCCTACGCAGACCACCGCGATCGGGAGAAGGATCAGCACGACAGGAACAAAAGGTGAAGGGAGGGGCTGGGGTGGGTCTCCGGCTCCCTTGGTTGGAGGGGGGAGCTGGTGGCTGAGTGGGAGGGCCCACAACTGCTTTGTGAGGTCACAAAAGGAGGGAGGGACGGGGAGGAGAGGCCTTGGCCGCAAAACAACGCTGGTCCCACTTCCTGATTTTAGAGCGTTTTCTTTTCCCTCACAGGGGGCCATTTGGGCAGCCCAGACTGGGGGGGGGGCATTCCTACACCCCCCCAGTCACCTTGATCTTCCAGGGAACTGGTACCTTAACCCTCAAGCTACACATTTTTGGGGGTGTTTTTTGTTTGTTTGGTAGTTCTCATATATGAATAATGGGCTCAAGTGACAGGAAGCCAGATTCCAGCTGGACATCAGGAAAAACTTCCTGACTGTTAGAGCAGTACGACAATGGAACTAATGACCTAGGGAGGTGGTGGGCTCCCCCACCCTAGAGGCCTTCAAGAGGCAGCTGGGCAGCCATCTGTCAGGGATGCTTTAAGGTAGATTTGTGCCTTGAGCAGGGGTTTGGATTCGATGGCCTTATAGGCTCCTTCCAACTCTACTATTCTATTATTCTATTTGGGGCTTTTCCGCCACCATGCTGATGTTCCCCCAGACCACCTATTCCTGATTTAAATGTTAATTATTTTGTAGTCCTGGCAATATCCCCACAGTCATGATAATTTGGTCCCCACCAACTTGAGGAGCAAGAGGCTTGGTGCTATCACTCCTTTTTGTTAAAATTGGACGTTAGCAACCAATACCGTGCCTTGATCTGCTAGATTATTCAGCCTTAAGTGCTACATTTTTAACAGATCCTGGTTCAGATAGAAATTCCTGCTGTCTTCATGACATGTTTACGTTAACTATTTTCACAGTTTCCCCTTCCTGCCCCCACCCTTCCAAATTATTTCTATTAGGTATGAAAGTGCTATAATCACGGCCATTTTTGTGAACTTCTTGATGTACTAAGCCCAGACCCACACAGAGCAACTGGCATAAGAGGCAAATTACCCTCTTCGTGTATATATGGATGTCTTTTTTAGAAAGTGTTACACCCTGCCTTTCCTACAGTCTCAAAACAACCTCAACGTGGCTTACTAATATGTACACGCGTGTGTGTGTGTGTGAGTGTACTCACAAGAAAAAATAAAACTCATAATCTGTAATAATCAAGAGATTTGTTTCTGTCCGTCCAGCCTCACTACAGTGCAAAGACCATAAAACGTATACACCTGAAACACGGCATGCATACGGAGGGGTGCACCTTTTGTTTTTTAAAATGCAGTAATTAGTTTAAATTAGTTTAAATGTTTCCATGTCCTTGAAACGTGCAATAACACCTTCAGCCAGCAGGGTTTCCCAACCAGCGCATAGCTTTGCAGGCTGTACAATGTGAAGCCAGGGGAAATTAGCAGGCTGAGGGACAGTGTTGTACTTCTGCCCCCTCCCTACTGCTGTGGGGCAGCCCCCTTTCAGGGGAATTGAGTGGACTGACCCTCTCTCTGTAGTCTGTATAGGTGCACCATGGCAAAGCCCATGCCCTGGGGTGCCAGCAGGAGTAACTTCACTGAGATGGGGCGGACACAGTATGTCCAACTTTGACAGGTGTGTGAGATGGCTTAAAGGCTTTGCTCTTATCAAACGATGGGCTATTCCCACTCACGTGGAGCCAGGTCCATTTGCTATAATTAATCAAATAATAGAAAACAAAGAACACGAACAAAAATAGACGCACAGAGTAAAACCCGCAAGAACTGTGCAGATAATGACGAATGTGCACACGACCTTTGCAGAAAGCAAACCACAAAGATTACAGTCTAAATGTCAGGTGTGGAGTGGGGTTGGGGGGTGGAGAAGAGAGCAGAGGGGATGAGATCAAAGGATGAGTGGGAGCGAGGGACGTGACCTGCAACTGAGGCTTCCTCTCAGCTGGGGCTGAGGGCTCTGGGCTCTTTCTCCAGGCTCCTGGATCCAGCCAACACTCAGCAGTTTGATGACTTCAAGAAGTGCTACGGGGAAATCCTTTACCGCTGGGGCCTTCGCGAGAAGAGGGCTGAAGTCCTCAAGTTTGTTTCCTGCCCCCCTGACCCTCACAAGGGGATTGGTGAGTTGAAGCCGGCTCTGGCTCTGGCTTGATGCAGGGACCTTTGCCCAAAAGTAAGGCCCGTGCTCTGCATGCTCAGGGGCCCAAGGTCAGTCACTGGCTGCTCCAGTTAAAAGGATCAGAGAGCAGGGGAGGGAAAAGCCCTTTGTCCAAGACCTTAGAAAGCTGCTTTTGGTCTTCGTAGACAGGACTGGGCAGTCTGTCCTGGTCTAAGGCAGCTTCTGATGGCCTTCTTGGGCCTTAAAAAAGATCTTGCTATTTAAAAGGGCGACATAAGGACCTAAGAAGAGCCATGCTGGATCAGACCAAGGGTCCATCTAGTCCAGCACTCTGTTCACACAGTAGCCAAACAGCTGCCAACCAGGAACCCACAAGCAGGACTCGGGTGCAACAGTACCCTCCCACCCATGTTCCCCAGCAACTGCTGCACACAGGCTTACTGCCTTGGATACTGGTGGTAGCACACAACCATCAGGGCTAGTAGTCGTTGATAGCCTTCGCCTCCAGGAATTTATCCAACCCCCTTTTAAGGCCATCCAAATTGGTGGTCAGTACTACATCTTGTAGTGAATTCCATCATTTAACTATGTGCTGTGTGAAGAATTCCTTCCTTTTATTTGCCCTGAGTCTTCCACCAATCAGCTTCATGGGATTGACCCCCATTGGGTTATAGGAGTTTGAGAGAGGCAGAAAAATGTTTCCTATCCACATTCTCCACACCAGGCATAATTCTGTACACCTCTCTCAGATCTCCCATGAGCCTCCTTTTTTCCAAGCTAAACAGTCCCAGCTGTTTTAACTCTCCCTCACAGGGGAGATGCTCCAGCCCCTTCATCATTTTTGTTGCCCATTTCTGCACTTTTTCCAGCTTTGTAATAACTTTTTTTGGGGTGTGGCCAGAACTGTGCGCAATATTCCAAGTGTGGCCGCACCATAGATTTGTATCATGGCAGTGGCAGTTTTACTCTCAGTTCCTTTTCTTACACTGCGACGCGCAGTCTAGCAGCAGCAAAGAAGAGGTACCCTGCCTCGGTATCGACGGGGAGGGGAGAGGAGCAGAACAAGATGGGCAAAGGAAACAGGAGGACTGTGGGTTCAAATGCATTTCTCTGTATCGAGGCTTTGCAGAAGAGGTGTGTTAATCTGGCAATTCCCAGGGTTCCACTCTGCCCCTCCAGGTTTCCCTAGATTTCCCCCATTTGGTGGTTTCTCAGCTTTTGCGCTGTTCTCCCCCAGTTGAAATGCCTCTCCCAAGGCTTCGCTACTGGCAGTAAGTGCTGTAAGCTAAATGACGCTGCTATTTTGGCTCTGCCCCCTTTGCCTTTGCCCCGCCCACTACTGGAACGCGACCCCCGAGAGCTTCTCCGAAAGAGAATCCAGCCCCAAGCTGAAAGAGGTTCCACCTCCCTGTTGTAGAAGCTCCCTGCCATCAACTCCCTCCTTCTCTCTCGCTCTCCCGGCAGAGTTCGGCGTCTACTGCAGCTACTGCCGCAGCGAGGTCCGTGGCATCCAGTGTGCACTCTGCAAGGGCTTTGCGTTCCAGTGTGCCATTTGCCATGTGGCCGTGCGAGGCTCCTCCAACTTCTGCCTGACCTGTGGACACGGGGGACACACCAGCCACATGATGGAGTGGTTCCGCACCCAGGAAGTGTGTCCCACCGGCTGCGGATGCCGCTGCTTGCTGGAGAGCACCTTCTGACCTCCAAGCCCGAGTCTGACTACGCCATGGTCTCGGTTGGGTCGCTCTTGAAAAGCAAAGAGGCTGCCGTTCTCCCAGGTTGCTTCTGGAATGGGTGGCCGGTCTTCTGGGTGGCTGGTGGCATTCTGCCCTCCCTGGCAGAAGGTTGGGTGGGATGAATGGTGACCCCAAGAGCACCTTTGAAGCTCCTTGTGGGTTCCCTGCCTCAGCAGGGTCTTTCCAACATGCAAAGAGAGAGAGAGAGAGTCGTATGCAGAAGACAATCACTGATGCTTGGCAGGATGGAATAGGGATCACGGGCCTCCCAGCCTGGAGTTGGAAGAGCGAACCAAATGCTCCTGGAGATTCTGGTGGATGCATGAGAAACATGCCGTGAGCTGTGAGCCAGATGGAGTTGTCTTGATGTTTTTTATTACACAAACAGGGAGGATCAGAACAAACTGAGCGAGTTTCCTACACAAACATGGGGGGGAACACATCTGTCTTGGCTGAATTAATTGGTGTGTCCCCTTATGAACAGAGTACAGTACAGGCTCTGCCCTGAGCCCTGGACGGAAAGTTCTCTCTTCTCCTGTGGGTGATGTTTTTTTTAACTGCTCCTTCTTCATCCGAGGCTCTAAAATAACTCCAGAGGTTGATGGGCCAGAAGGATTTGGTCACTTTTTAAAGCAAGGCTATTATTTGTGGGGGTGCTTCAGTGACTTGGCTTGGAGGCGTCCCTGACACTCCTCCAGAAACTGGCATCCATTGCAGGACTGCAGTGGGCCATCTTTTCGAGGGTGAACGTGGATTCTATTAGGAAAAGATGGCCAAAGAGCTTCAAGGAGCCACACCAGCTGTCCACTTTGGAGTCGCGGTTTCAGGATCCGAATATCGGTAATTTTTTAATGCCGAAATGCATTCCAGCCCAGAGGGAAGGGGTGAGGAGGGCAAGTCTTCTTTGCTGCCCAGCAATTGCACAAATATCTTTTGGGTGCAAAGAAGAGTCTGAGCTGAGCTCCCTATCTTTGGGCTCAGCCCGTCAGTGCCTGGATCCAGGCTTGTTGAGCCCGTCAAGAGCATGATGCTCCCTACACCGTTATTTTTGAGCTGTGTAGCTGAGGAAGTGTATTTGTGTATATTCTGTAATAAAACAAGAGCATTTTATAAAACCTGCCTTGCTCTCCCGCCTTTGAAATCATTCTCGAATTTTTGCTTGGATATGTCCTCTGTGCCACATACGTTGTTGATCAGCAAAAGGCCGGTCATTATGCACAAAACAGTCTTGTACGCTAGGCTGAGAGAGCGATTGGCCCAAGGTAGGTCTGATAGCCTTGCTAGGTGTCTGTGACATCACAGCAGTTCGGCCAGTGGTTGAGGTAGGACATGCATCTTTCTCTGCTGTTCCAATGCAGGTCTTTCCTTTTGTGAGGGCTGCGCTCTGCTTCCTGTTTGGTTTGAAAATGAAGGTCAGTGTGTGAGAAGAGGCAGTCAGAAATGCTATTTACGAGTTGCCATTTACAGGTGCAATAAATTTGAAAGATTTAACTCACAGCAGATAAACAGGGAATCAAGTATACAAGTAATCAGAGAGGAAAATTAAAGTACCCTATATATAATGAATGTTGGGGAAATATAAGGAACATTACAGGCGTAGAAATCATAATGCAATGACTAAATGAAAAAGTAAAATGTGGAACAACTTGAATTAAAGCATAAGGTGAAGGGGCTCTTACAAGGGTCACAGCATGTGAAATTAGCTGCAGTCGGCCCTTTATAAAACCCTATATTTTGCCTTTAGTCTTCCACCAGCACCCTGGTTAAAGCTCACTGTATTTCCACAGGAAACCTACCTGTGTGGAGCTGTGAACATGTACAAAAATTTTGGGAAAGGGTGTTTAAAGAAATAAGTGAAATAATTGGAAGTAAATTGGAATTAAGCCCAAAGATAGCTCTACTAGCAGTATGGGATAGAGAGAATGAGAATAGAACTAAGAGGGAATTGATAAACAACCTCTTGGCACCCGTTAGAATAATGATTGCTAAAAATTGGAAAGGACAAGGAAGTTATACAATAGAAGAATGGTATAAAGAAATATGGGATATGGCATTGAATTGATGTGTAGAATGAAAATAAGGAGGGGAATGTCCAGTAAGAATGATTTTGGAGAAATATGGAGTCCCTTTTTGGAATATGTATTAAGATCAGGGAAGGGACAAAAACCTTCAAAAGAGCTGTTAAAATTTTGGAAAGATGAAGAATGATTAAGAGAAGGTCTCATGGGGGGGGGGGTGCACCGGGGGGGGGAGTTGTTGAGGGTTAGGTATTGTATTTTATGTTGTTTATGTTTTATGTCGAAATAAATAAAAATTATATTAAAAAAAAAAAAGGAAACCTACCTGTCCAAAGCAGAGAAGATCAACTTGGTGTCCAAGGTAAAAGACCCAAGAAAAATTAAACCATCTGGAAATTGAGAATGTTTTAAAAAATAAGTATTCCTTTCCTTTCCTTAGGAAGACTGAAATTCATAAGGTAATAAATGTAATGAAACAAGAAAGAAAGGAAAACCTATACAACTACAACTGTCCATAAACTAAGAATCCAACACAGAAAAAGTCAGGTCTTTGTAAAAATCAGAAGGGACAGATCTGATAAAGGGAAAGTGCTGCGTAAAAAGCAAAAGGTTCCTGATATTCAGGAGACAAGATAAGCTGGGATCCCAAGTGCTACTAGGAAAGTATGATTCAGAGGGGGGAACAATCTCAAAGAAAAGTAATTGGAACTGTGCAAAAAGAATCTTTGGGAAATTCGGGGGGGGGGGGCGCAGGGGGAGCCTAGCCTGTTGTAAAATGCTTGTGAGCAAAAATAATTAAACCTAGAAGCAAAGTTCCCTTCTCTGTATGTTGCTGGGGGGGAAATCACAGCGCGAAAAGGCATCAGGAAAACCAAAAGCGTGTTTGGCTAAGAAATAAAAAATCTCTACATTAACCCCCAAACTCTTCCTCTCTGACTGATTCTTTCCCTCCCCCCCCCCCCCCAAATAACTATAACTTGGTTCTCTATCAGTTAATGGCAGGTCAGGTTGGGTCAGATTCCTCACGCCTTTATCAGGGCACACTTGGAGCACAGAGACATAGGAAGTATCCGATTTTCTACCACCTTCATGCAAGTCCATTGGGTTGGATCGAGGCTTCTGCTCAGAGTAGACCCATGGGATCGCTCAGATGTAAGTTGGTCATGATTAACTCAGCCCCATTGATTTCAATGGGCCTACTCTGAACATGACTAGGTTTGAATCCAGTCCATTGCCTTGCAGTTGGCCAAACCTTTGCCACCAGTTACATTTTTTTTCTGTAACTCAGAGTCCAGGCTGAAAGAAATCTCTGCCCTCAGGAAATGTACGAACCAGGACTCTCTTGACCATTTCCTTCCCTTCCATTGTATTCCCAGCATGCCTGGACACCCCTCAGGTCCTTCTAACAGGACCTGAGTAACACTGTTACCTGTCGCTGCATTGAGATGATTCCGATCTTCCCTTTTTTGGAGAACAGCTAGAAGCGTATGAGTCACACCTTTCTCTTGCTGCTGCTTTGAAACATCAGCATGACTCCAAAGATGCACTTGTGCGTAGCATTGATGGGGCGACTGGAGCTTTGGAGTCGAACAGCAGCTGGATTTGTTGCCACCAGGTGGCAGCAGCGAATCACTCAGGATGGCCCTGTTGCTCCCAATTTTGGTTCAAGCCTGTGGGTGTCTTTGTTGTATCAGGGGCCCGATCCTGTAGTTCTCCGTGCAGGAATGTTGACAGCCACCTGGCTGGTGGTATGGGCAGAGGGGGCTCCAAAGCCGGGTCCTCCATTCCAAGGGTTTTAACACACCACTTTAAAACAGATCACACACATACACACACCTGTAGCCGCAAGGACTAAACGCTTACTGTCAAAAAGCAAAATAAAATTGGGTCTTCCCACCACCTAAGAGATGCAGGAAGGCGACGGTGCTCCAGCAAGCAGGGAACTGGAGGTCCTATAATTAAGGCTTTGGCTTACAGGCTTTGCTGATATCTGTGTCTCTAGATCAGAAGTGTAGATCCTTGGACCCGGGGCCTAAATGTGGACTTCCAGGATCCCCTAATAGCCACGCCCCTTCTCCTGGCCCCACCCCTTTCCCATGACCACCAAACATTTGGTGGTTTCTCGGCTTTTGTGCAGTCTTTTTCCCCATTCCGAAAGGTTGACATGTTTCTCCAATGCCTCTATTGCTGACAGAGCTGTAAACTACAACATGCTGGTATCGTTCTATGATTTTAACAAGTCCAGTAACAGCTTTCTAATTATATAATAATTAATAATAATAATAATAATAATAATTTATTTCTTACCCGCCTCTCCGTCTGGATCGAGGCGGAGAACAACAACATGATAAAATACATAAAACTAAAACATGACACATATTATTAAAACTGCATTAAAACATCATAAAACATTTTAATTAATATTTATCTGCATCATCAGTAATTGCTCAATTTCCTTTTCCTTCTCGTACTTCTTGTACTGGGAATTGTCTCATTACTTGCATGCTGAAAACTTTTTTTGGTTTGGCTGATACAGCATGTTAAGCTATACACAATTAATTGTATAATAACAAAAACTAATACAAGCACTACGTCTCTTATAAGTAAATATTTAAGTATGATTTTCCACTAGCCTCCCCAGTCTGGCAACTATCTCCACCAATCAACAAGCTGTTCTTCTCTTGCTTTCTTAAACACTTTTACAGCATCTTTGATTTTATTAACATCTCGTTGAACTTTTCTTTTGTGGTCATTGTAGAAACAAGATTGGTTTATCAATGCTCAAATTCTTCCAGGTGCCATTCTGTTTTGTATAGCTACTGTTGATAAGGAGTTTAGGCCCCTTCCAACTCTACTATGCTATGATTCTAGGATTCTAATTGTAGCAGTCTAATTCTATCAGCACTTGCATTAAAGGCTTCTTCCATGGTGGCAGAGAGGTTCTTTCTAATTTGATGGAACTAGGTATTTATTTTGTTTTTGCTAAGGGGTTGGAAATTCCCCTCTTCTCTTGATGATTATGATGATGATAGCTACCATAGTTCTTTACATACTGATGGCGCAACGTTTTAGTGATAGTGGTATGGGCACTACATATCCCAAACTGCACCTCCCTCTCCAAGATGGTGGCAGAGCTTTATACCTTCTGCTTCCGCAAAGGAAATACAACCCTGCTTGTCCAGTGAGATATAAGGTGAGCGAGGTAGTTAACTTAGCAGATTGGCATGTTTGTGCTATTTTGTACATCCACTAGGCAGGTGCTGGTAATTCCATGGGGTTAAGAGTATATCGGGGGTTCTACGCTTGTTCGTTCTGCAAATCAAATTTTCATATACTCTTGAGATCATGTTTTGAGCTCAATTCATAGCACTGTTTTGAGATGGGGGAACTCATTGGGGAGAGTTATGTGAAGGGTTCTTTTAAAATTGTGGCGGTCATGGATAATGTGTGGCAAAGAATGATGACCTTAAACAACAATTGTCTCTCTCCTCCTCTCATTCTTCCCTCGATATTATGTCTGATTCTTCACTCACATAGGTCCAGTTCATTTGTGGAAAAGCTGTTTGTTCTTTGCAATTGTTTATGTCGCAAGTCTGTTGCGGCTCTGCTGATCTGCACTTTCAGGCCTCCGGCTGGGGCTGCTACCCACATCTGGGCTGGATGGCTAGCGTTGTTTCGCTTGGGAACGCTGTCTTTGGGAAACGCTGTCTTTGTCTCTTGTTGTCATCTCTTGACCTGCACCCTTTTTTGGTGTGTGTTTCTCGTAGTGTGATGCATGGATCTAGGTGGGCACATAGTGGCACTTGACAGAAGTGTTGTTAATCAACAAGATCTGGTAGGCAAGATCTGGTAGAAGATTTTCCACCTGGAGCTAGGGCACTCCTATCTACTGACGAATTGTTGATGCAGAGCCTAGTCTTTGGCTGGAGGTCGTGGCGAGACTCGTCTGCAGGGCCCAACTGGGTGTCTTTACCCTGTGAATGAGAACCTTGAACTACGTCGTTAATGCACGACCATAGTTTTAATACCTGATCATCTGTTAGCTGGAGTTTGGAGGCCAGGATTTTAGTATGAAACTGTTCCATAAGGACTAACTGAGGTCTTTCTTTGAAATCCTGATCTCATGATCGTAGGGAATAGTACAAGGATAGGCCTTACCCATTTAGAAAACGTACGTATTACAACTAGTATTACACAACATACATATTACAACGTATTACTTAATCTGATTTAAATTTGTTTGAACATTTATAAGAGGTCCTCAAAGTGGGATTGTGCTGCTCTTTCGGGTATATAGGTTTGGTAAATTTACCAGAAGGTGTTACAAACTCACTTCACAAAGGCAGTACATTGAAAACGCAGGCGCAGCAGGTGAAGTAGAGGCCTGCATGGATGAAGCCAGAGAGCATAGAGCTGGGCTAACTGGAGAGAAGAAAGGAGAGTGCCTGGAGGACTGGGCACTAGGGAGCGTGGTGGGGGATGGCTTCGCCTTTCTGTGAATAAAGGACCATCGAAAAAAGAGGAGAGGAACTGCACTGAGGAGACCATCACTTAGTTAACAACTGTCAGGCATATGTTCACATACGTTCACTCGGAAGGAGAAGAATGGTCTTTGGCAGCAGGACAAGCTTCACAGTACAGCACAAGCATTTCTTACCAACTGGAAGGTACAAAGCATCATCACAACCCTTGCACATTGTCCTAGCTTCTGTCAGCAATGAAAAGCACAGGATTTCATTGCGTGGATTCAGCTATGAGAACCAACTCCACAAATCAGTAAGATTGCCAACTGCTCTGGCAAACCAGTGCAACTATGCTGTTAATCATGGCATTGCACTCTGCACATGGGTGCGTCCTGATATCTTCCCCCCCCTTAACTGCCAAAAAAGGGGGGTTTCATTGAGTTCCAAGCCTCTCAGGTGATTAGGCTGAAAGTTTGGATCTCATGAGGGGGAGGAGTCAGGAAAACACACACACCATGCAGCTCTATAGGGTGACCATATTTTGGAAACCAAAAAGGAGGACAACATGGTCAGCCCCCCAGGGGACATGCTCACCAACATGTCTGCCCCCAGGGGGCGTGTCCAGCACCTAGGGGGTGTGCCCACCTGAACATAGCCTTGGTCACATGTCTGAATTTACAGCACACAATTTTGGCCCCCTCCACAAGGATGCGCTTTTGCGCCCGGTTCGGGGATTATGCGCATTATCGTGGAGGCGCATTTACTCCTAATCCCTCTGCACGGGAGGCGGCGAGAGGCGGCGAAGCGCATTAATTGATGTCCAAAAAGCGCTTTACATGTAGTTAATGCGCATAATCGCTTGTTCACACAGCGAAAATGCGCTTTAACGGCCGGAGCAAAATAAAAGTCGCTATTTAACGCGCATTCGATAATGCGCATAATCCGGGAGATAACGCGCCTCTGCGCCCGTTTTGCGCTCCGCTGGTGTGAAGGTAAAATTTATAATGAGCCTTCAAAGAGCATTAAAGTGCCCTTGTGGAGGTAGCCTAAGACAAGTGTGTTCTACATAACATCTTCATGTTAAAATTAGGGATGTGCACTGACCCCCCGGATCGGATCGGATAGCGGATCGGAATCGGACCTGGGGGGTCGGATCGGATCGGATCGGAGGCTGGTCGGATCGGATCGGACCAGATGTCCGATCCGGATCGGACGCCATTTTGAATGCTTTTTCCCATAGCCAAGTATTGTTTTACAAAAACGCCTATAACTTTTTCATTTTTAAAGATAGAAGGATGAAACTTGGGGACATTGTAGACTGGTTAGGGATAGTTATCTGTGAGAAATTTCAGAAAGATTGGTGCATGCGTTTTGTGGCAATTAATTTTTTAATAAATACCCAGGAATGCTTATAACTTTGTCATTTTTAAAGTTACAAACATGAAACTTTGCCACATTGTAGGAGGTACCTTGGGACCTATGTGTGTGAAATTTCAGAAACATAGGTGCTTGCCTTGTGTGGCAATTAATTTTAGAAAAATGGGTAGTAGTGGGGTAAATACAGTTACGCCTCCCATTTTTTTATTTTTTAAGATACAAACAGGAAACTTGGGCACATTACAGGTACCACTTGCCTTGATATGTGAGTGAAATTTCAGAAACATTGGAGCTTTCCTTGTGTGGCAATTAATTTTTGAAACAATGAGGAAAGAAACACCTATAACTTTGTCATTTTTAAAGTTACACACATGAAACTTTGCCACATTGTAGGTGGTACCTTGGGACCCATGTGTATGAAATTTCGGAAACGTAGGTGCTTGCCTTGTGTGGCAATTAATTTTTTAATAAATACCCAGGAATGCCTATAACTTTGTCATTTGTAAAGTTACACACATGAAACTTTGCCACATTGTAGGTGGTACCTTGGGACCTATGTGTGTGAAATTTCAAAAACGTAGGTGCTTGCCTTGTATGGCAATTAATTTTAGAAAAATGGGTAGTAGTGGGGTAAATACAGTTACGCCTCCCATTTTTTTATTTTTTAAGATACAAACAGGAAACATGGGCACATTACAGGGAACACTTCACTTGATAGGTGTGTAAAATTTCAGACAGCTGGGTCCAGGCATGTGGTGGCAATTAATTTTTGAAACAATGAGGAAAGAAACGCCTATAACTTTTTTATTTTAAAAGTTAGAAGTCTGAACATTGCTCACTTTGTAGATGGGTTAGGGGTAGATATGTGTCAGAAATTTCAGAATGATAGGTCCAGGCATTTGATGGCTATGGAATTTTTAAATTACATGTTTCAAAAAAATTTCTACAGAGGCCAGGTCTTCCTTTCCTCCCCCTCCCGCTTCCCGCGAAGAAAAGGAAACACTGTCTCGTCTCGATCCCTTTGATCCTTGCTAGTATCCATTACAGGGCTCGTGTCTGCTTGAGTAAAAAAGTGAAAGTAGGAAAGCAGACACGAGCCCTGTAATGGATACTAGCAAGGATCAAAGGGATCGAGACGAGACAGTGTTTCCTTTTCTTCGCGGGAAGCGGGAGGGGGAGGAAAGGAAGACCTGGCCTCTGTGGAACATTTTTTGAAACATTTAATCTAAAAATTCCATAGCCATCAAATGCCTGGACCTATCATTCTGAAATTTCTGACACATATCTACCCCTAACCCATCTACAAAGTGAGCAATGTTCAGACTTCTAACTTTTAAAATAAAAAAGTTATAGGCGTTTCTTTCCTCATTGTTTCAAAAATTAATTGCCACCACATGCCTGGACCCAGCTTTCGGAAATTTTACACACCTATCAAGTGAAGTGTTCCCTGTAATGTGCCCATGTTTCCTGTTTGTATCTTAAAAAATAAAAAAATGGGAGGCGTAACTGTATTTACCCCACTACTACCCATTTTTCTAAAATTAATTGCCATACAAGGCAAGCACCTACGTTTTTGAAATTTAGCACACATAGGTCCCAAGGTACCTCCTACAATGTGGCAAAGTTTCATGTGTGTAACTTTAAAAATGACAAAGTTATAGGCATTCCTGGGTATTTATTAAAAAATTAATTGCCACAAAACGCATGCACCAATCTTTCTGAAATTTCTCACAGATAACTATCCCTAACCAGTCTACAATGTGCCCAAGTTTCCTGTTTGTATCTTCAAAAATAAAAATGTGGGAGGCATAACTGTATTTCTCAGTGGGAAAGTGCAATGCAATGATTCCCTATGGGAAAGTGCAATGCAATGATTCCCTATGGGAAAGTACTGTCCAATGAATCCTTATGGGCAAGTGCTGTCCAATGAATCCCTCATTGTTTCAAAAATTAATTGCCACACCAGGCAAGCACCAATGTTTCTGAAATTTTACACACATATCAAGTGAAGTGTTCCCTGTAATGTGCCCAAGTTTCCTGTTTGTATCTTCAAAACTAAAAAAATGGGAGGCGTAACTGTATTTACCCCACTACTACCCATTTTTCTAAAATTAATTGCCACACAAGGCAAGCACCTATGTTTCTGAAATTTTACACACATAGGTCCCAAGGTACCACCTACAATGTGGCAAAGTTTCATGTGTGTAACTTTAAAAATGACAAAGTTATAGGTGTTTCTTTCCTCATTGTTTCAAAACTTAATTGCCACACAAGGCAAGCTCCAATGTTTCTGAAATTTCACTCACATATCAAGGCAAGTGGTATCTGTAATGTGCCCAAGTTTCCTGTTTGTATCTTAAAAAATAAAAAAATGGGAGGCGTAACTGTATTTACCCCACTACTACCCATTTTTCTAAAATTAATTGCCACACAAGGCAAGCACCTATGTTTCTGAAATTTCACACACATAGGTCCCAAGGTACCTCCTACAATGTGGCAAAGTTTCATGTTTGTAACTTTAAAAATGACAAAGTTATAAGCATTCCTGGGTATTTATTAAAAAATTAATTGCCACAAAACGCATGCACCAATCTTTCTGAAATTTCTCACAGATAACTATCCCTAACCAGTCTACAATGTCCCCAAGTTTCATCCTTCTATCTTTAAAAATGAAAAAGTTATAGGCGTTTTTGTAAAACAATACTTGGCTATGGGAAAAAGCATTCAAAATGGCGTCCGATCCGGATCGGACCTCATCGGATCGGATCGGATCGGATCGGAGGTTGGTCGGATCGGATCGGATCGGATCGGATTTTCCCGATTTTGGGTCGGATCGGATTCGGATCGTGGATCGGATCCGATCCGATGCACACCCCTAGTTAAAATCACTGAAATAACAAGTGAGACATCCAATGTATCTGAAATTAACTTCGCTCACTCCTACTTTTGTAGCTTTTGCTGTACTTTGTTGCTATACTCTGTGTGATACATTCTCCCCATCCCTCCAATATCTTTTCTGACTGTATCCTCACTCCGCTGCAAACTGGTGCTTAACAGGGCTTGCTGCCGGCTGTGTGGCTGGCTTTTTTATTTTTAAAGTTCAATTATTATTTTTTGAAACTTGTGTATGATTTTCACAAGTTTCTCTACTCTAACATTAGGGTGGGTGTTATGGGCGGTGGACACCACTTCGCCCATTCACACTTCTCATGTATATACATTAACTTCTCGAGGCATTTGTGTTGGCACCACATTTTACATCCAGACTTTGAACTCCTGTCTACTTCCTGCACAAACACATGACTCTGAGACCCTCTTTCTAATGCCCTGCGTCTTTGAAAGGGAGGGTGCTGGGGTTTAGCGGAGCTTCATAAGGGCGAACTGTGGAAGAAGAAGCTCCTGTATCCACTAAGAAGAAAAGGGGTTGGTATTCTATAAGGAGCTGCACATGGGGACCATCAGAAGTAAGGGAAGAACTGGTCCCTGGACATAAGAGATAGAAATTAAGTCCTCTGTGTCCCAGCCATCCTCTAGGGCAGCTGCAAGGAGCCAATCTGAGGGCCGATCTACACACTAGGTTTTTGACGTTTTATAAGGGTTATGAAAACTCTTTGGGCCACATGACGCACTCCCTATAACGTTGTATATCTGAGGTTTTTTAAAACTCACTTCAGTTATATACAACAGTTTCACTTTTAATAAATCATTTTAAGTAAAAGAATGTGTCCTTCCTTACCATTTGTGATTCATGGGGACAGTGCTTCGTTTACTGGTGCCCAAATGCTTAACAGTTGATTGGTGGAGAAGAAAGCGGGGCTAAGGAGGAGGTGGGCGAGTGAACTACAACACTCACAATTCTTAGCCCTATACTCGCTAGGGAATGATAGAGGAAAAAAGGAGGAAGTGAGTGACTGAACTACAACACCCACAATGCCTTGCCCTAAACTCATTGTAAAAACGAAAGAGAATGAGACGGACAGAAGGGTGTGTGACCGCACATGCTGCTTTAAAGACTGAAGACTGTTTCTCCTGTAACGTGAGTACTCAGTAATGTGGCCTAAGACGTTTTAGAACGCACCTATTTGGAACGTTTTAAAATACTATTTAAAAAGTTCCAAGGGACTGTGTAGATAGGCTCAGAGTCTGGATTCTCTGCAATAGCTTAGCAGTGGAGGGTCAGGGTTGCTTCTTTTTCAGGATCCATTTCAGATTCAGAAAAGCGCCTAGCTGTAGCTTCTTGTCAGTATGAAGGGTTGGGGAATTGAGGGCAGTAAGGACATTCTCGCTTCAATGTCCAGTCTGACCACAAAAGTGACAAGTGTTCAGATCTTGAAACCTGGGCTGGAATTTGGGGGCTCGAGGATTTAGGGCCGGCTGAGTTTCTTGAGGAGGTTGGGGCATCTGGGTGTTTCCTCTGTGTAAATAAAACTCCCCTCTCCCGTGCCCTCTCCCTCTTTTCCTCCCTCTCCCTCTCCCTCTTCTAAAAGTTTGTTGTTGAAATTGCACTGCCTTGAGAGAGAGGCTTCGTCGTTGTTAATAAGACTTTGTTTCTTCCCCTGATGTACGTCAAGGCAGTGCTGAGTGATTTCTGTTCCCCTCTATTTGGCACTGGTTAGGCCCCATCTTCAGTATTGCATCCAGTTCTGGGCACCACACTTCAAGAAGGATGCAGACAATCTGAAGCGTGTTCAGAGGAGGGCAACGAGGATGATCAGGGGTCTGGAAACAAAGCCCTATGAGGAGAGATGGAAAGAACTGGGCATGTTTAGCCTGGAGAAGAGAAGTCTGAGGGGGAGACATGATAGCACTCTTCGAATACTTGTCACACAGGTTGTCACACAGAGGAGGGTCAGGATCTCTTCTCGATCAACCCAGAATGCAGGACACGGAATAATGGGCTCAACATACAGGAAGCCAGATTCCGGCTGGACATCAAGAAAAGCTTCCTGACTGTTAGAGCAATACAACAATAGAACCAATGTCCTAGGGAGGTGGTGGGCTCTCCCACATTAGAGGCATTCAGGAGGCAGCTGGACAACCATCTGTCAGGGATGCTTTAAGGTAGATTCCTGCATTGAGCAGGGGGTTGGACTCGATGGCCTTATAGGACCCTTCCAACTCTACTATGATTCTATGTATTTTGGCACCAGCTTTTAACAAGGCTGTGGGGGTCCAGGGGGCGTGGAGTAGAACCCCCTCCCCGTTTGGACCAGGCACTTGCCTTGAACTCATTTGCACCCAGGTCCACGCAGTGCCTGAAAATGCATGTGTGTGCGCAGGACTTGTAGGGATTGCTGATGGAGGCAACTCTTCTGTACCTGGAGGTGGCGCTGCCATCACTTGAGTCACTGGAGCTCAAGGTCCAGCTGGGCGATTATAGGGGTGGGGTGGGGGTGTCTAAGGGGTCTTCAGGGCTTTGGTAACTCTAATCTGTAGGAGAGGCCCTTCCTCCTGACAAACCTGGATACCTTGGGGCAGACTCCTGAAGTTGGGTGGCTTTTTCTCATTTTTCTTGAAGCTTCTTATTACTGTTTTGGAGGGTTTTAATTTTGCTTTCAGAAATTCTTTTAGCCGCCTCTTCATACCGATTGAAGAATGCATCCCACTCCCCTTGGAGAACCTTGAATCCCTGCTGATGCAAAGCTCCCCGAAGGTGCATAAACTTTTCTAGACTGAAAGTTCCTTCTGCAGGGAACTGCAAAGACCTGTTGTCCCTGGGGACTCTGGTGGGACTCAAACCCACACCTACAAGTCTCAGCGCCATTGTGATTGTACATAAAATTGGCAGCCGTCCCTGCGGGAGGGCACAGGGACCCTTTTACCTTGTCCCTCTGCCGTTATAGTATGCTTGCCTTACCTTCCAGGCAACTTTCCCTTGCAGATCTGTGCTGGACTCTTGCGCGCTCCAAGGCTATATTTGCATCAAACTCGAACCGCCGCTTTGCACACCAGTGAGGTTTCACATAGTCATGAGTAGTGCACCTATACAGTTTCCTGCACTGCAGGTTTCATGCTTTTTCTCATGACTTTTAGCCTTGTGGTCTGTGTTGCTGTGAATGCAACCTGTCCAGGTTTGGAAAACAGGCTTATGGAAAGGTCAGAGAACTCGGGAGAGCACACCTGGGGTTTTAAACTGGGATCCCATACTCCATGAAGTGTGCTCTAAGGCATGTCTATCAGGGTCCCCCTTTAACCAACTCAGCTATCCAAACTTGCCGTTTCCTGGCCAATGCACCAAGAATTGTCATGGAATTTCAGAACACCAAACACGACTCAGGTTGCCTTCTTGCCCAGTCGGCCTTTATTTCTTGTCAGCAAGACAAGACCACACACTGCAGCGGAGCCTCTTCGACATGCCGGAAGAAGAGACTACTGCTTAGCTGCTGTTAGTAACACATATAAATACCATCATTGACCATTCTATAATTTTAACAAATCCAATTAAAGCTTAACCTGATGAGACCAGGTTATTACTACACACGTGCTAGCAGCTTTCAACTTCTCAGCCAACAGCTTTCAACTTCTCAGTCAAAAGCTTGTTCGGCACTTTTAAGTTTCCCACAAGAAAGAACAGCTTGTTGATTGGCGGAGTTAGTTGCCAGATTGGGGAGGCTGGTGGAAAATCATACCTAAATATTTAATTATAAGAGACAAAAAAATCAAATTTTATTTGCCTCGAGCGAATAGCCATTGCAATTTATAACAGTAAAATAAACATGATACAAAAAGCAGACAGTAAAATGTCCCATATTCAGGGGTGGGAATCCTCAACATAAATATACTCAGTGGCACCAAGCAAATAAAAGCATTAAATGCAGTTGGAACTGGATTTACATAGCGCTTGTATTAGTTTTTATTATGCAATTAATTGTGTACAGCTTAAAATGTGGTATCCGCCAAAACCAAATAAAGCTTTCAGAATGCAAGTAATGAGACCATTGATAGTACAAGAAGTACGAGAAGACAATACATATGATGCAGATAAATATTAATTAAAATTCATACTTAGAAAGTGGGACCAAGTGAGCAGGGCCCAAAGAGAGAAATTGTAATGGAAGTTTAATAAAAGGTCTTAGTAAGTGATGGAATTGTACTAGAAGACAGTACAAGCTGGAGTGTAACTGTACGAGATAAAATTGTAACTTATGAGCTGGAATGTAAAATGATAAGGCCTCTCTGTATGTGAAGAAGCTGTTCTTTCTTGTGGGAAACTTAAAGTGCCGAACAAGCTTTTGGCTGAGAAGTTGAAAGCTGCTAGCACATGCGTAGTAATAGCCTGATCTCATCAGTTTAAGCTGTAACCGGATTTGTTAAAATCATAGAAGGATCAATGATGGCATTTAACCTATATATGTGTTACCAACAGCAGCTGAGCAGTAGTCTCTTCTTCCGGCGTGTTGAAGAGGCTCCGCTGCAGTGTGTGGTCTGCCTTACTGAAAAGAAATAAAGGCTGATTGGGCAAGAAAGCAACCTGAGTCATGTTCGGTGTCCTGAAATTCCACGGCACGACAATATGCTGGTATTTTGGTCCCATCTCCCTTGCCTTTGGCACTGCCCAAGAGCTTCTCTGAAATGGAATCCGGCCCTCAGGGTGACTGATGAAGGTGTGGGAAGGGGGCAGTCCTGGAAGTCTCCTTTGTGGAGCTGGAGGCCCCTGTTGCGTGCAGCTGTGAGCAATAGGCTGCTTTTCTTCAAGCAGTCGTGCTCCAAAGCAGGGTTGGGGAAGACGCCAGCTTTTTGCTACTGATTGGGTAAAAACAGAGAGTTGAGCAGTGGCCGTTCCACGTGCTTCAGGCTGAGGAGCTTGTGTGTTTAAAAAGTGATCTGTCTGGCTTGCACGGCCGGTGTTGACCTTGCTGTCATGCCAGGCTGGTGTGCAGGGGCCGGAAAAACTCACTTGGGATTTTGCTTCCTCCCCAAAGCTGCCCATGAAGGGGTTGATTTCAAGCCTTGTGTTTTTCAGAAAACTGCACGGCCTTCTAACCTGACTGTTAGAGCAATACGACAATGGAACCCATGACCTAGGGAGGTGGTGGGTTCTCCCACATTAAAGGCCTTCAAGAGGCAGCTGGGCAACCATCTGTCAGGGATGCTTTAAAGTAGATTCCTGCATTGAGCAAGGGGTTGGACTCGATGGCCTTAGAGGCCCCTTCCAACTCTACTATTCTGTGATTCTATGATTCTTACTCGAGTGGTGAAGGCACTGACAAGGGAAGGGCACTTCTCACCACACCCCATGCAGGTACCATGGCAGTGATTTAATAAATCCTTTAGAAGCAACCAGGAGAGACCACACTTTTATTGCCTGGATCTGCACGGATGAAACATTTTACTCCATTTCCTTGCTTCTCAGTCGGGATGCTGGGTCTTCTCCCCCCCCCCCCCCATTTTTGACCACCAGTTGCAACAGTGGGATGAAGACTTCACTTACTGCACTCTATTGCTCTCCTGTCCGTCCTCCAAACTGGATGGGTGCCTGGGGGTCATTGGGAGAGGGATTTTGTTGAAGCCCTCCGGTCGAGTTCTGGTTTTGATACCTTTGAGTGACCCTGAGGCAGAAAGAGGATGCTCAAAAGCCTAAAGCAGAGAGAAGCCAGTAGTACAGATCAGGAGAGGACTGTTCTCTGTAATGCCCCCCCCCACCAACCCCCCAGGGCAATTACCAGAAACATTTAGATGTCAGGCTAAGACATTCCTCTTCCAACAGGTATTTAATCTTTAATCTGTTGCTCAGATGGCTCTTTAATATTTGTTCTTTTATTGTACTGGCTGTTTGTATATTGTTTGGGGCTTTTATGAGTGCCAACTGCCCCAAGGGCATTTCTCATTTAGGTGGTATATAATTTTTTATCAATATATGATCTGTAAATAAATCCAGAAGGCTGTCTAAGGGCCACACAGAAGGCAACTGTCAGCTCACTTGCTGCAGATGATGCATCTTCTACCCTGCCTGGCCCTTGCAAAAGGCCTGGACAAAGTCATTCCCTTAATTTTATTTCAGATTACTTCTAGGCCTTTAAGGCTGGAACCTCCAAATGGTGCATAGGAGGACTGCGTCTTTCCATTTTGCATTGGTCAATGTGGAATAAAGCAATCATTCCATAAATTAGGATCCCTATTTATAACTCAAGAAAGAAGGGACAAGTCCAACGTGATAGTGGTGGCCTATGAAATGATGGGCTATTTGTGTGGAGAAATCTTGTGCATCTCTCTCTATTCGGAAGGAACAATATGGTGCATCACAGTATTTCTGCACATGTGATGTAAGTTGCAAGTTGTTGCTTGAAGCAGCAACATCCTCTGTGTGTGTGTGTGTGTGTGACCCTCTCAATCCAGTGTTACTACATGGGGCTGCCCCTTTCCAGACCCTGCCCTGACTTCACTTGAAATTGAACTGGAGTACTTGCATTAGGAATTTTCCTCCAGTCAAATTAACTAGAAACCTGCGACTGGTGTGTGATGCGCTTTGCCTCACTAATGTGGATAAACTGCAGCTGGTGTACTGAAGGCAGCTTTCCACTGTGCACCTAAGCAATGTTGCTGAGATCAACCTTCCTCAATCTGATGCCCTCCAGATGTTTTGGACTACAACTCCTATCAATCCCAGCCAGCATGGCCAATGGCCAGGAATTATCGGAGTTGTAGTCCAGAATATCTGAAAGGCACCAATTCCCCTCCCCACCTCTTACAGAGGTCAGCCTTCCACAGCCTGGTGACCTCCAGATTTGTGGATTACAACTCCCAGCATTCGTGATCTTTGGCCATGCTGATGGGGATGATGGGAGTTGAAGTCAAAAACATCTGGGAGGCACCAGGTTGAGAAAGGCTGTAGCAGGTCCTTCTGGTAAGCATTCTTGAGACGGTAGTCTTATTCCAGAGAAATCGAGTGTCCTATGTCACCTTTCAAGACTTTACAGATTTGGTGTAACAAACGTTTCCTTGCACCACAGGCCACTTCTCCTGATACAAATGTTGTCCTCAGAAAGCAGGTATATTGGCCAGAGAACTCCTGCGTTTTTTCTTTGCACCAGTGTGTAATGATGGGGGGAGGGGGCAGAACCTGAGGCGTAGGGGCCAAATCTGGCCCAGGTGCCCCCTCCCCGATGACAACGGCCCCCTCCCCTTCCCCTGGCCACGGATCGTTTGGTGGTGGCCCAGCTTTTGTGCAGTGTTTTTCCCATTCTAAAAAGTTGAGGCCCTTCCCCTGAGGCTTAGTTACTGGCAGTAAGAGATTTCAATGAAAACATGTCGCCATTGGGCCTGCCCACCATTGGAATGCGCCCCTAAGAGCTTTTCCCAAATGGAATTTGGCCCTTGGGATGAATGAGGGTCAACACCCCTGGTATCGACACATAGATCTGCAAGTAACACTTTGTTCAATGATGGCACACTCCAGTGCACAGAAACGGATGCTACAATAACTCTATCGCAGTCCAGTCCTCTGCATCGTTACTTTGACGTGAGGCCTCCTGTGTTCTATGGGGCTTGTGTGTGGATTACAGCCGTAGCCTCGCTGTTGCCACAGGACACTCTCGTTTCTGGGGACGTTCATCGTCTTTAACTTGGGTAAGCCACCCCATGTGTGGCCTCGCCGATGTTATTTTGTGGTGAGTTGGAAGAAGCTGGAAGGTGGGTTGATATTTGGGTCTCTCAGGTCGGCTTCACGGCTGCCCGGCTCTTCATCCAACGCAAGGTGGATCAGAATTGCGTCTTGTCTGGAAGCAGGAAAAGCAGTGCTGGCCGGAAGACCGGGATTGCTGTGATTCTGTGGAGGAACTGCTTGAACGGTTCCTGGAAGGCAAAAGGGGAAGCAAGGCAACTTGATCACGCCTCCAGGGTCAAGCTGCATGGCAAACAGGCATCTGATGCTTGTACCTCTGGGAGGAGAGCCATTATCACGGCCTTTTAGTCAACTGACCACAATGCAAAGAAAACAAGAACAGAAGAGAAAGCACCACGTTCAGAGTATGAGTATAGTTTAGTTTACCACCATGCAAGATCTAGTGTCAATATCAATGTTCAAAACTTGGCAGCTATTAATATTTGCTTGGCAGTAGAGCCATCCCAACAGAAAGCAAGTAGGAAATGACAATTGTTCACTATTTCCTTTTTAGAAACTACAATAGAACAACACACCAGAGTCTTGAACTCGCCAAAGTTGCAGGGGCATAATCTTAGTTTGATTGGGATTCCCAGGAGCAGCTCTTCCGAGACAACACTGAACCTTGCCTGAGAGCGTCATCGGGGGGGGGGGGAATTGTGTTTCCTAACTGTCGCTTCCCTCCCCATTTCTGCCCTACAATACTTCCTCTTTCTTCGCACAAAGAGGAAGTAAACAATGACCAGGTGACCCATTCAGTGGCCATTTTTTTAAAAAAATATATATTTTATTGGTTTTAATACATACAACAATTTTTAAAAACTTACAATAACTAATAAGTGCACCCCCACACCAATGGGTCCATCTAGTATTTAATTATACATTTCTCCAAAACTGTAATGCATCCCGCAAAGGTGTACATCCTTTCCCCTTCTTTAATACAAAATCTACAAATATTCCCCATACATCTTCAAAATCATTTCTCTTCATTAAACCCTTTTTAACTTTTATACTACTAGTTAACTTATCATTAATTGTAATATCCCATACTTCTTTATACCATTCTGTCATTTGGTAATTACCTTGTACTTTCCATTTCGTAGCTATCAATAATCTTGCTGCTGTCATTAAGTTTGTAATTAAATCTCTTTCATTTTGAGTCCCCTGGCCTTTTTTATACAATGATAATAAAGCTATCTTGGGACATCTAAATTTAAACCAGTTATTTAATTTATCTCCTTAAATATGTTTTGCCAAAATTTTTGCACATCTTCACATATCCACCACATATGAAAATAGGTACCAATTTCCTGGCATCCTCTCCAGCATAACTTCGAGTACTTCTTATCAATCTGATTTAATTTTACTGGAGTAAACTAACTGGAGTAAACTAACTTGTAATAATTCTCTTTTATCCGTACCGACATAGTTTTTAAAATACGCAGATCCCATATCTTCTCCCAGCTTTGGTTACTTATTTGTTTAGTTATATCATAATCCCATATTGATTTAAGATGGTCTTTTTTTCTTCAGCTTCTATTAACATTTTATAGATTTCGCTTGTCATACCTTTTATTGTTTTATTTTCCCCCCTTCTACTCTTTATAATTATCTTTTCAAATCTTGTAAAATCTCTACATCCTTTATTTTTCCTTAACCAGTTCCGCATCCATTGATCTAATTGTATACATTTAAACCAAGATATCTTTTTCCCCTTCAACACTTCTTCTATTTTTTCTTGACTCATCATCCTTTCCACCCAATCTTTTATTTTTATAACATTCTGATCACTCAATACCATTTCTATTTCTTTTTTCAAGTTTATTGGGAAATTTTCCATCAACACCACTGAGGTCAGAGGGGAAATATCTGGTGATAATTTCTTTTTATATTTTAACCAAATCTCTAAAATATTATTTTAAAGCAGATTTTCAATTCTTTCTAACAGTTTCCTAGTTGGTTTAATAAAAAAAATATATTTCCTAATCTCAACTCTGTCTCTAATGTATCTAGCTCTAACCAAGTTAATTCACACATTCTTGCCATACTATCTATTATATATCTTAATTGGTTAGCTATATAATATAACTTTAAATTAGGGAGACCCAAACATCCTTGTTTTTGAGATTTATACCATTTCTTCTTATTCTTGCTTTCTTATCTCCATTACAGAAATTATTTATCATAACTTGCCAACTCTTCAGTTCTATTTCCGATACTTTAACCGGTAGCATTCTAAAAAGAAAATTTACCTAAGGCAGAATCTTCATTTTAATAATCGCTATTCTTCCAAACCACAAAAGTTTGATCTTTCTATACACCTCTATTTTTTTCTTAACCTCCATCTTTAATTTAACACAATTTTCCTCTTCTAGATTTTCTAAATTTCTTGTAATATTTATTCCTAAATACTTAATTAAATTCTTAACCTTAATATTATTTTTCTTATTACTCAAACCTTGTTCCTCCTCTTTTTTATAGTTAAATAACATCATCTCAGATTTATCCCAATTTACCTGCAATCCTGTCATTTCTCCAAACTCCTTAAGGTGTGCTTTAATCTTCTCCAGATTTTCTATTGGGTTCTCTATAGCTAATAGGGTGTCATCTGCAAACATAATTACTTTAATTTTTCCCTATTCCCTATCCCTATAATACTTTCATCTTCTCTGATTACATTAGCTAACATTTCAATAACTATCACGAACAATATCGGGGAAAGGGGACATCCTTGTCTAGTACCTCGGGTTAAAGAAATTTGCTCTGTTATTCCATCGTTAACCATAACAACTGCACTGTTTCGTGAGTATAAATAGTTTATCAAACTCTTAAACCGTGTGCCAAACCCTATTATTTTTAATATTGTTTTTAAAACTGTTCATTCCATGTAATCAGAGGCCTTAAAAATATCTAAAGCCATCAATCCTGCTTTCAAATTGTTTTTTTAATTATATTTATTATATTCAACACTCTTCCTATTAAATTAAGCATCTGTCTCCCGGCTATAAATCCACCTTGATCCCTTTTAATATATTTATATATAAAACTGTTCATTCTTTTTGCCATTACTGCTGTCAAAATTTTTGCATTTTGATTTATTAGGGAGATAGGTCTATATGATCCTGTGTCTGATTATTCGGTTTTGGAATTAGTACTAACAGGGATTGCTCCCATGATGGTGGGATCCCCTCCCCTTCTAGTATTTTATTATATAGTAATCTCAATTTGGGTATTAATAATTTTTTAAAAGTCTTGTAGTACTCTGATCCCAACCCATCCAATCCTGGGGATTTCCCCCATTTTAATTTATCAATAACACTTTCTATTTCTTCCTCTGAAACCAATTGCTCCATTAAGTCTCTATCAGTCTCTTTTAGCCTAATTTTCCAATATTTCTCCACATATTCTTCAATCTTCCCCTGAGGCTGTTTCCTGCAGAATACAATTTTTGATAAAACTCTTGAATTATTTTTAATTTATCCTTCATTAAATTACAACTTTTGCCTAATTTATCTTTAATTGTTCCTATTATATTTCTTGCCTTTTTAGATTGTGTGGATCTAGCCAACATTTTTGAATTCTTATTACTATATTCAAAAAACTCTCTTTTCAGATACAACAAATTTATCTGGGCTTTCTCCAAATTTTCTTTCTCTAATTCCCTTTTTTTTTTTTGCTTGAAGTTTTGCAAAAATTCGTTTATCTCTATCCGCTATGAATTCCATTTCCAACTCTCTAATTTCTTCCTCTAATTTTTCCCTAGATTTTTCTTGTAATCTTCTCAAAGTACAAATCCCTCTTGTTACCACTTTCATTGTGTCCCATAATATAGCTTGACTACATTGCCCCCTCTCATTAATTTTCCAAATCTTTTGCATCTCTTTGACCATTTTTTGTTATATGTTTATAATTAAGAATTGTTGTGTCTAATCTCCATCTTTTAGCTTCCCTATAATCTTAACTTTAATATCTATACTCACTAGACATTTTTACCGCACCACTTTTACCTGCACACAGCAGGAAATGGCGGCATATTCTGTTTTTTTGTTTTTTTTTAAATGGACTTAATGGGGTCTATTTTGTGACGGAAAGAAGGCAAAAAGTAGCAGGAGATACATGGGAGGCAGACATCATCAAAAGAACCCATGAACATCTGTAAATGGGGAGTAACGAGCATGCAATAAAACACTTGTCTGGTGATGCTCTAGGAAAGGGGGCTTCTGTATTTTGGGACCACTAAAGCCCCCAAATCAGGAGTGCATTTGCTTAAACTCATAAGCCAAGGGTGAACAGACATACTGGAATGAAACGAATGGACTTTATCTACATCCTGGATCCTTTGCTTAATTAGCATTTGGCAACATTCATAGAATCATAGAATAGTGGAAGGGGCCTACAAGGCCATCAAGTCCAACCCCCTGCTCAATGCAGGAATCTACCTTAAAGCATCCCTGACAGGTGGCTGTGCAGCTGCCTCTTGAAGGCCTCTAATGTGGGACCTCCCTAGGTCATCAGTTCCATTGTTGTATTGCTCTAACAGTCAGGAAGTTTTTCCTGATGTCCAGCCGGAATCGGGCTTCCTGTAATATCTAGCAATAGTAACGGCACAGGAGAGAAACCCACGAAGAAGGTTTTCTGAGAGAGAGCCTTTTCCCAAGACAAAACAAATCAACCCATAACACTGAAGTAGACAAAAGAACGAGTGGAATTGGGTCTTAGCATTTGGGCTGAGAACAGGTCTAGCCTTTCAGCCCAGAAGTGAGGCCCATGGGGGCAGGATGGTGGCCAGGGAGGAGTTAAGCTCTCCTCTTTTTTTCTTTTTTAACTGACAGGGCATATCTATTTCTTTATTAGATTTATATCCAGCCTTTCTTCCATTATGAAACTCAACAGTGGCTACATATATTCCCAGGTGTTTTCCCCTCCAACCACTGGCCAGAGCCAGACCTGCTTAGCTTCAATACAGTGACTGCCTCATGTGCCTCCAGACCATGCCCTGAGACCAGACGGTGCCCTTATCTATCCCCTTACGAACATTGCTTAGATTTGCTTGAAGTTTTTCCTGTATGAATTGAAAGCCGAGGGACACATTGGCTGAATTTGGACGACACAATAAGCAACCGGGGGTGGGAAACAATAGTCAGTTGTATTGACTATTGTGTCATCTGAATGCTGCCATAGTCAACTCAGCGCTGATCCTAATCCACACCACAGTTGATTATTTATTACCATGTTGTGTGGGGAGTACCCCCTAGATGAACAACTGTAAAGTTGATCTAGGGTGACCATATGTCAGGAAAAACCAGGACACGTCAGGATTTTTGGTAACAAATCCAGGAAGGGGGGAAATTATGAAATTTGAAGAAAAATCCGGATTTTCCCCATCCTACCCCTACCCAAAGGGCAGCTCTACTTTGTAGTCAATGGGAATTAACAAAAATGCTTACAGCTCTGTCATTTTAAAGATAAAGAGATGAAACTTTAAAAAAAACTAATAATTTTTTTTTAAAAGCCAGCTGGTCAGCTGGCAGCAAACCCTGTTAAACAGCAGCTTGAAGTGGAATAAGGATACAATCAGAAAAGATATTTGAGGGAAGGGGAGAATTATCACACAGGGTATAGCAACAAAGTACAGCAAAAACTGCAAAAGTAGGAATGAGTGAAGTTAATTTCAGATACATTGGATGTCTCACTTGTTATTTCAGTGATTTTAACATTAAGACATTATGTAGAACAAATTTGTCTTAATTGTGTGCTGTAAAATCAGACCTGTGACCATGGCTATGTTCAGGTGCCCCCCCCCTTGGTGCTGGACACGCCCCCTGGAGGCAGACATGTTGGTGGAGATGCCCCCTTGGATGCTGGCCATGTTGTCCTCCTTTTTGGTTTCCAAAATATGGTCACCCTATCCCACCATTTACTATTATGTTGTCTGAATTCAGCCATTTATACAGGGCTCTCTCCACTCCATTCCCTTAGGCAGGGGGTGGGAAGGCGTATAATTCTGCCTGCTCATCTCCCTTGGCTTCAAACAATATAGGCTGTAGGCAGATAAGAGATGCCTGCCTGGCCCTGGCCCTGCTCCTCCTCTTGATGCTGCCGGCCTGTGCTCTCTTTCTGGCCTGGCATGTGAGTGACAGGAGCAAGGAGATGGATCAACAGCTTCTCTTGCTCCTCCTCTCTAGGCAGCTGGGCAAACTGGGCCCAGAGGCAGAGGCAGAGGAGGTTGGTGATGGCAGGTGGGAGGAGGATGTCCCTGCTGTGGGCATCTTACCCAAAGGACCCTGAAAAACCTGGAGTTGGCACTGCTGTGCTGCATGGCCCTCTTCCATCTCTTGCTCTTGCTCCTGCCCGCCACCAGCCTTCAGCCCTCTTTCTCCTGCCCCGCACCTCTTAAAAAACTCCTCCTGTAACCGACTATGGGTGCATTCCTCCAGAGCTCCCCTTTATTACAGGGGTGTTGAATGTTATTCCCAGGGGCCAAATCTGGCCAGCCTAAAATCCCAATCCAGCCTTTGGTGTTCCCAAAGGGCCATGCCTCCCCCCTTGCCCCAGCATCAAGAGGAGGAAGAGCTGGGCCAGGCAGACTTCCCCCAGCTGCTAATATTTTGGTGGTTTGCCAGCATTTGCGCCCCCCCCCCCCATTCTAAAAGGCTGAAATGCCTCCTCTAAGGTTTAGGGTTTGTCTCAACGAGCTATTTATAGTGTGCCCATTTCTTGCCACTCATGGAAGTTTCTGGGTTAAACAATGTTGTAAGCAAACAGGATGTCTCCCGTGGCTTCTCCTTCTTATTCTGTTGTAAAATAGATCAGAGAAAAGCCCTGCCTTCTTTAGTATCTGGTCAAGAGGGCAGGGCTCCTGCAGCTTTAACTGTTGAGATGAAGAAAGCATTTCACCAGATGCTGCAGGTGTACAAATAACACCTGCTGAAATTTCCCTTTCAATACAACTGTAAAAGATACAGGAGCCCTGTCCTCCTTTCCATATGGTCACCCTACTTCAGCCTGCCGAGGTCACCTGTGCCCACTTTCCTGTTCTCCTTGGCAGGCTTCCCCTTTGACCAGCTTTGTTTGCTGCTGTCGGAGCCACTGACCTCTGCGAGCCAGGCAATTTGTTCCCCTTGGCGTCCCGCAGGTTCAGCTGCCTTAAGACTCGGATCAACTGGCTGATCTGCCGCAGTGTCATCTCCGGGGCCTGGCACGCCAGCCGCTGGCGCTGGTTGACCAGGCATGGTGGGTTGGCAAAGAGGGAGAAGTAGCTGTTCCTGCCCAGGAGCTGGACCGCTTGCTTGTTTCCATAGCAGGAGGCGTACTGAACGTAAAGGGAGGAAGGAGGTTAACGCAGGTGAAGGCCACAAAATGGCACCTAAGGCTTTGTGCATGTTCTATCCCCGAGCTGTAGGCCCGTCCCCTAATTCAGCTTGTGGCCCTGCAGGTGCTCCGGCCTGCAACTCCGGTGCTTCCTCAGCATTGGCTAAGCTAGGCTGACCAGATAAAATCCAGGTCAGGGCTCATGTAACTTTAACAGTTGTAGAGAAAAGGGAATTTCAGCCAGGGTCATTTGTATGCAATGAGTTCCTGGTGAAATTCCCTCTTCATCACAACAGTTAAAGTTGCAGGGGCCCTGCCTTCTTTTGTATAGGGTCACTCTAGTATAGTGCCTGCACCTTTAACTGTTGTGATGAAGAGGGAACTAGTTGCATACAAATGACACTGGCTGAAATTCTCTTTTCTCTACAACTGTTAAAGTTACATGAGCCCTGACCTGGATTTTATCTGGTCACCCTAGGCTAAGCTGTCTTAAGGCAAGTGGGAGTTCCAGACCAAAACAGCTGGAGAAAACAGCAGGCAGGGAAAGCACTTATGTGACTCAAAACAGAAGAGAAAATACTCTTAAGTGCCTTAAAAACCATTTAAAATGCCCGACATGTTTCGAAGAGGATTTCCCTTCATAAGGGGCCACTTATCTTTCTCCAAATGTGTTGCAAAAAGCCCTTCCAGTGCATCTTCTGTCTCAAAATGCACCTGAGAATATTTTCTGTTCTGTTTTAAAAAGCATTTGGAATACCACCAACTGGCCACCCGTGTCCTAATTATTTTGGGGCTATTTTGAAGATTAGTTGCGCTCTGATAGAGGGCTTTGACCTACCCTGCCATGCCCTTCCCAGATGTAAATTGCCCCCCCTCTCTCGAAGTTGCACCATGGGGGCAAACAACAGGTCCAGATGCCGACACTTCTGCCACCCCTATGTAGGGGAAATAGGGTGCAGGGCTCCATTTCAAAAGTTTGGGCTTGGGCCATCAGCCTTTTCTAAGGACCCTCCCCAATTCTGTCGCCATGTTCCAAAGTCAAGTTTATTGCTTTTGGCCAATGGCCTTTGCATAAAACAAACAATAACAGTACAATCACCAAATAATAATAATAATAATAGTAATAATAATAATAATAACAACAACACACATACAGGTTATTCATAATGTATATAGACATAATGCATATAGTACATAATATACAAAATTTAAAAATATAGACAGGTATGTCATAGGTGATCCATCAGTGATGCAATATAAATCGGACATGGTCAGATGCAATCATCTCCTTTACAATTAGTGGCTATCTCTGTTATGTATTTCTTGCTAATCTTTTTGGCAGCTGTGGCAAACAGCGCGACACGCCAAGTCACATATTCATCCATGTCCACTAGGAGGGATCACTTCCCGTGGGCTCTGGCAAAAGTAGTTTCCAATTAAGGGTGCCACAAATTGTTCCCTTGGGTCGTTGTATAGGGGACAGAAAAGAATATAATGGATAAGATCCTCTGGCTCAGGGCAACCACAAATACATGTTGCTCAAGCTGCTCTTCAATGGAAGTGTCTTTACATGAAGTGAACGGGCAGCACCTGGGCAAACCACTTGCGCATGATCCCGATCATTGCTGCCCTGTTAGGATTGTGAAGATCTTAATCTCAAAAGGTAGATTTCCTGACTGCCCATAAGATACAGATTCACATTTAGACATGGCAAATCTCAGTCTATGCATCTAGCCATAATTATAAAATATGCTAGTAGTCTCTAGTCTGTATATATAGCAAAGGGCCTATTCAGACGACACGCTAAGCCATGGTTAGGCTGCTAACTTTTTTTCAGCAAATGGTTCGTGAGCATGTTTAAACTGTGGTTATGTAGCCATCAGGGTTAGGAATAGTTCACATGACATACTGAGCCATAATGTTTAGCTCACAATGCTTAACCACAGTAGCTTAGCGTGTCATCTGAACAGGGTCGTAGTTGACTGATCTAGCAACAAGATGGGTGCATTTTGGCTCCAGAGGATACATTGCTGCAGTATACAGAACTTAAAGGAGAAGCTGCAGTAATATTGGGTCTAAATTTCATTCCATTCTATGGTGGAAGGTGTGGCTATAAATGGAGTAAATAAATAGTTATCGCTGGAGAGTTTCTTACCGGGACAAAGGTGGCCATTCTTTGCTTGCAGCAGGACAGATTCCAAAGAGGTGTGTCTGGGTGTTTGGCTGATAGCTCAACCATGAGGGAGACCCGGCACTTGCCTGCTTTATAGGAATGCATTGGGGCCGTGCTGCAGGACTATTGTGCTGTGCATACTGGCCCCCTTCCCCTCCCCTGTTCGAATGACTTCATCCCTGGTCAGGTTTCTTTCAGCAGTGGCTGCGGCCACCTCTACTGGCTCAGGTTACCCAGGGGATGGAGGGAAACCATCAATTAGTGATGGGCAGACATTGTGCTCTTGCAAAGAGACGCACAGGGTGGGTGGGTATTTGGACCAATTCGGACAGGCGAGACAAAAATAAGGTTCAAAGAGATACGACTTGTGTGTGTAGCACTGATATTGCTGAGCCCCCAGAATCCTAGGCTCAGGGATCAAGCAAGAGGGCATCGTATGGGACCATGAGCACAGAACAGCTCACAGCACGCACACCACTGGGACAGCAGACGTCGTAATTTATTTCAACCTTCATGCCCTGTTCTTCCACACGAGGTTGGTCCTGCAGAGTGGCCAATGAGCAGCTCAGGAAAAGACACAAAGGCGGCAAGAACAGCCGCAGTGGCATGCAGAACACCCAAGAGCAAAGCAAGCCCACAAAAGCGCATCAGAAGCCACTCCTCCACAACAAAAAGCACAACCCAACAAGATGGCTTTCCTTAGGCTAGATTATTTCAGGGTGCAGGTGGAGGGTTTAATGCTTGCTTGGAAGGGGGGGGAAGGGTTGGCACCAATAATAATAATAATAATAATAATAATAATAATAATACAGAACAATTCTTAAGGACAAGACAATACCTTGCAACCGACCAGACATAACGGTCATAGACAAAAAAGAAAAACACACATACCTCATCAACATAGCAATACCGAATGACAATATACACCACTGGCCATGGAAGTCAAAAAACTATGGCAACAGGAAAAGATCACAAGTATTCCGTTAGTCACCAGCATCACATCAAAAAACTATACAGAAAACCTTCAGATTGTGGAATGATTTGCCAGGAGATTCGCCAACTTACCAGTCTTCAGGAATTTAAAAGATCTAAAGACTGATCTCTTCCGGCAGGCCTATCCAGATGAATTTTAAAGTGTTTTATTGGTGTTTTAATGATGTATTGGTTTTAAGTGTTTTAATCAGTTTTGTATTTTATGTTTGATGCTGTTCCCCGCCTCGATCTGTTGGGAGAGGCGGGTAATAAATAAATAAATATATTATTATTAATAATAATAATAACAATAACCAAAATACATCCACACCAACATCCAGAAAGCAGTCATAATTAAAACATGCTCAATTGTCAGGAAATTCCTGAATCAATAAAAGACTGCATGGCTTGGCAAAGCCCATCATGTTCGTCTAGAAAAACCGCTATGAGCAAGAAAGATGATGATGATGATGATGATAATGGTTCACCCAAGCCATGGTAAAACTGCTCTCTTCTCCCATGTATTTGGGAGCATATAATGAGTTCTTAATCAGGATCTGGATTGCCTTTTGTTAATTGTTTCTGTAAAGCCCGTTATATCTAGGTTCTCCTTTAAAACTAGGGATGTGCACTGGATCGGACCCGATCCACGATCCGAGTCCGGTCCAGTGGGAAATCGGATAAATTATCCGATTTCCGATCCCGCAGCTGGATCGGCCGATCCAATCCGAACCGGTCCGAAAAAGCTCCGAACCGGTTCGGCGGATCGGCGGATCGGCGGGCGCCCACTGGCGCCCACCGCCGCTTCCATTGGCGGGCGCCAGCGGGCGCCCGCCGATGAAAGTGGACAGCGGGGGGGGGGAGGAGGGGGGCACTTACCTTCTCGGCCCGGTGGCTCCCGTCCGGCGCCGGCGCCTACTACTACTAGCAGGCTCCGCGGCCTGCTCTAGGGTGGCGCGCCGGGTGATGTCATCACCCGGCGCGCTACTCTAGAGCAGGCCGCGGAGCCTGCTGGTAGTAGTAGGCGCCGGCGCCGGACGGGAGCCACCGGGCCGGGAAGGTAAGGAGGGGGTGCGTGGAGGGGAGGAGGGGGCGCGCGGAGGGGGGAGGGGGGAGGGGGGCCCTTACCTTTCCGGCCCGGCGGCTCCCGTCCGGCGCCGGCGCCTACTATTCCCAGCAGGCTCCGCGGCCTGCTCTAGGGTGGCGCGCCGGGTGATGTCATCACCCGGCGCGCTACTCTAGAGCAGGCCGCGGAGCCTGCTGGTAGTAGTAGGCGCCGGCGCCGGACGGGAGCCGCCGGGCCGGAAAGGTAAGGAGGGGGTGCGTGGAGGGGAGGAGGGGGCGCGCGGAGGGGGGAGGGGGGCCCTTACCTTTCCGGCCCGGCGGCTCCCGTCCGGCGCCGGCGCCTACTATTCCCAGCAGGCTCCGCGGCCTGCTCTAGGATGGCGCGCCGGGTGATGTCATCACCCGGCGCGCTACTCTAGAGCAGGCCGCGGAGCCTGCTGGAAGTAGTAGGCGCCGGCGCCGGACGGGAGCCGCCGGGCCGGAAAGGTAAGGAGGGGGTGCGTGGAGGGGAGGAGGGGGCGCGCGGAGGGGGGAGGGGGGCCCTTACCTTTCCGGCCCGGCGGCTCCCGTCCGGCGCCGGCGCCTACTATTCCCAGCAGGCTCCGCGGCCTGCTCTAGGGTGGCGCGCCGGGTGATGTCATCACCCGGCGCGCTACTCTAGAGCAGGCCGCGGAGCCTGCTGGAAGTAGTAGGCGCCGGCGCCGGACGGGAGCCGCCGGGCCGGAAAGGTAAGGAGGGGGTGCGTGGAGGGGAGGAGGGGGCGCGCGGAGGGGGGAGGGGGGCCCTTACCTTTCCGGCCCGGCGGCTCCCGTCCGGCGCCGGCGCCTACTATTCCCAGCAGGCTCCGCGGCCTGCTCTAGGATGGCGCGCCGGGTGATGTCATCACCCGGCGCACTACTCTAGAGCAGGCCGCGGAGCCTGCTGGAAGTAGTAGGCGCCGGCGCCGGACGGGAGCCGCCGGGCCGGAAAGGTAAGGAGGGGGTGCGTGGAGGGGAGGAGGGGGCGCGCGGAGGGGGGAGGGGGGAGGGGGGCCCTTACCTGCCCGGCCCGGCGGCTCCCGTCCGGCGCCGGCGCCTACTACTACCAGCAGGCTCCGCGGCCTGCTCCAGGGTGGCGCGCCGGGTGATGTCATCACCCGGCGCGCTACTCGAGAGTAGGCCGCGGAGCCCGCTGGTAGTAGCCGCCGGCGCCGGACGTGCCGAGAAGGTAAGTGGCGGGGAAGGGGGCTTACCCCCCCCCCGGAGCCGTCCGCTTCTATCCGCTGGCGCCCGCGGGCGCCAGCGGATGGAAGCAGGCGGCCCCAGGGGGGGTAGGGAGCGCGGGGGAGGGGGCTTACCTGCCGGGGCCGTCCACAGCGGACGGCCCCGGGGGGGGAGGGAGTTAGGCCCCCCCTTACCCACCCGCCGCCATTTTTTCCTCATAGACTTGCATTGCAATGCAAGTCTATGGGGAAAAAAATGGCGGCCGATCCAAAAATTTCCGATTTTTGGATCGGGATCGGACTCGATCCGGTCCGGGGGGCCTCCGATTTTGTCCGAACCGGTCCGGGACAAAATTGGAGGTCCCGATCCGGGTCCCGATCCGATCCGGGGGGTCCGTGCACACCCCTATTTAAAACCAAGAACACCAAGGGTCGATCTACATATGAGGTTTTTTATGTTTTATAAGGGTTATGAAAACTCTTTGGGCCAAATGACGCACTCCCTATAACGTTGTATATCTGAGGTTTTTAAAAACTCCCTTCAGTTATATACAACGGTTTCACTTTTAATAAATCGTTTTAAGTAAAATAATGTGTCCTTCCTTACCGTTTGTGATTCATGGGGGCAGTGCTTCATTGACCAGAGCCCAAATGCTTAGCAGTTGATTGGTGGGGAAGAAAGAGGAAGTGGGTGAGTGAATTACAACACCCACAATGCCTAGCCCTATACTTGCTAGGGTATGACAGAGGAACTAAGGAGGAAGTGGTGACTGAACTACAACCCCCACAATGCCTTGCCCTAAACTCATTGAAAAAACGAAAGAGAAAGAGACAGGGCAGAACAGCATGTGACTGCACACACCGCTTTAAAGACTGAAGACTGTTCTTCTGTAACGTGAGTACTCAGTAATGTGGCCTAAGACGTTTTAGAACGCACCTATTTGGAGCGTTTTAAAATACTTTTTAAAACGTTCCAAAGGACTGTGTAGATCGGCCCCAACTCTCCCATTTTGGCTCAAAGACTTCTAGCATTTGCATTGAAACACTTATATACAGTGTCCCTCCTTGGTTGTCTCTGGCATGTGCATCTTTTGCTATGGCACTGAGGCCTCCTTGATTGGCTATCACGCCCCATAGAATCAGAGAATAGTAGAGTTGGAAGGAGCCTATAAGGCCATCGAGTCCAACCCCCTGCTCAATGCAGGAATCCACCTTAAAGCAACCCTGACAGATGGTTGTCCAGCTGCCTCTTGAATGCCTCTAGTGTGGGAGAGCCCACCACCTCCCTAGATCATTGGTTCCATTGTCATACTGCTCTAACAGTCAGGAAGCTTTTCCTGATGTCCAGCCGGAATCTGGCTTCCTGTAACTTGAGCCCATTATTCCGTGTCCTGCACTCTGGGTTAATTGAGAAGAGATCCTGGCCCTTCTCTGTGTGACAACATTTCAAGTACTTGAAGAGTGCTATCATGTCTCCCCTCAATCTTCTCTTCTCCAGGCTAAACACACCCAGTTCTTTCAGTCTCTCCTTATAGGGCTTTGTTTCCAGACCCCTGATCATCCTCGTTGCCCTCTTCTGAATACGCTCCAGCTTGTCTGCATCCTTGCTCAGAACTGGACGCAATACTCAAGATGAGGCTTAACCAGTGCCAAATAGAGGGGAACCAGTACCTCGCGCGATTTGGAAGCTATACTTCCATTAATATAGCCCAAAATAGCATTTGCTTTTTTTGCAGCCACATCACACTGTTGGCTCATATTCAGCTTGTGATCTACAACAATTCCACCATATGCTCATGGACTATTTCCTCCCCTTCTACATTTGGGCTGTCAAAGACATTTTTATTTTCATCCCCCAGGGATGATTTGACCTAAACCAGATACTTCCCAACTCCTGTTGGCTTTCCCCCAGGGTTTAGTTTAAAAGCTGCTCTGTCACCTTGTTTACATTTAGCACCAACAGTCCGGTTCCATGTTGGTTCAAGTGGAGCCCGTCTCTCTTGTACAAGCCCAACTTGTCCCAAAATGTTCCCAGTGCCTAATAAATCTGAATCCTTCCTCCCAGCACCACCATCTCATCCATGCATTAAGATGCCTCAGCTTCACCTGTCTAGCAGTCCCTGCACATGGAACAGGTAACATTTCAGAGAAAGCTACCTTGGTGGCCCTAGATTTCAGCCTTGTTCCGAGCAACCTAAATTTGGCTTCCAGGACCTCACAACTACATTTCCCCACATCGTTGGTACCAACATGGACCACGACAACTGACTCCACCCCAGCACTGCTATGCTATCTAGATAGCGCGTGATATCTGCAACCGTCACACCAGGCAGGCAATTCACCATGTGGTCTATACGGCTGGCCGTCACAAACCCTGCTGTCTATATGTCTAATGATCGAATCTCCTGCTACCACAAGCCCCCCTCCCCCTGGAGTCACATCCTCCATGCAAGAGGATATTTGCTTGTCTTCTGAGGAATGGGTCTCTTCTAAGGGGTTATTTCCCTCTTTCTCAGATGACGCCCTCCTTCTTCAAGACTAGCATTCACTGATGGAGGGAGATGTCATGCTTAGGTCCCTGAAGGTCTCATCCACCAACTTCTCTGCCTCTCTTAGCTTCTCCAGGTCAGCAACTTTAGTTCCAATGGAATGAACATGTTCGCTGAGAGCCAGGAGTTCATTACATGGAGCACACACCCATGACTTCTGTCCATGTGACGCTGAGTGCAATACACTGGATAGCCCCCATACACCTTCTAATAAATTGTGTTAGATTAAGTTAGTTGTGTTAGGTAAGTAGTGACTGGTGAAAGGCAGGATGGTGGGAAAGGACATATTTCAAATGAGGAAATGAATAAAACTCCTAAGGATATGTCTCACACTGGATAAAATGGGGCTTACTCTCAAGAAAGTGTACCAGGATTGCACCCTTAGGCACAATTACATTTTGTAGGGTTTTGCTGACAGTCTCTTTAGACAATAAATCTGTTGGGCTTTTCTGAGTTCTGTAGAGTACCTGGCAAACTGTTGACGTAAATGTAATCATTGTGATGGATATGCTTCTCAGTTAAATTTTGTATATGTTTTATGTTCCCTGGTGATATAAACCTAGTTCTGTCCATCGGCTGTTATAATCTGGTTTCTCACTCTGCAATGTAAGGCAGACAGATGAGCTATCCTCTTATTTTGGAGAGTTGGCATGGGACAGTCCTCTATTTGAAGGCATCCTCTATTTGAAGGGCTGTTCAGACCAAGTCCAGTTTAAGGATAAAGAAGCATAAAAAAACCATAAGAAGGGAGAGCAGGAGCTTTGGAGTTGCCCATCCACAATTAGCACCTAGTGATTTGGACAGAATTGGGTCTGATGCAGTCCAAAGTGGGTCAGATTGATCTGAATCCGCTTCAGATGATTCTGAAGCCCAGACAGTCTGTCTGGGAAATGTAACATCTTTCTCTTCTAGTTGTTAGGCTTAAGTTCGCTTCCTTGCTTTGTTTACTGCTTGTTCTTTGGCTTTCCCCAACCCACCCTTCTCAGTTACTATTCCTTCCCTTCCCATTTTTATATTCTTATAAAAAACAAAAGAACCTTTTCTCTTTTGTTTGGCTTTAGATAGATCGTGTTACCAGTGTTATTCAAAATACACAGCCGCAGGACAGCTCCCTCTCCAAGAGTCCTTGTGTTTGGCTGGACACTGGGAGCGTCACCACATGGGGCAAAAATCGCATTTGCTTACCGTTGCTGCTCCGCCTGTGCGTTTGTCCCTCATGACTTCCTCTTTTGAAAGAGGAAGTAAACAACCTGCACATGGCCCATTCAGGGGGCCGTTTTGATCGCACAGCTTCTCCTGCACACAGCAGGAGATAGCGGCAACTTCCGCCTTTAAAAAAAGTCAGAGTTACTGAGGGGGGGTTGTCGTGTGAAGAAGGCTAGAAGGGGCGAGAGCACGTGGGAGGCAGATGACGTCATGAAAGGGACCTGTGAAAATCCGTGAGTGCCCAGTAACTAGAGTGCAATAAAACGCTCATCTGATGGAGCTCTCAGAGGGAGGATTTCTTTCCACATGGACTGGCAACAAATACAGCTGCCGACAGAAGGTGTCAACGGAGAGACCTGTGACCGAAGAAGAAGAGTCCCAGAAAGCATCTCGCTCCATTGTGCCTATAATTGCTGTGCCCATTCGCTGCATGGACAAATGTGGTGCCGGCAGATTTGCTCCATCAGCAAGATGTCAGGCAGAAATGTGGCTGATGGGGCATCAGGTTAACAGGCTCCAGGCACAGAGACTCAGTCTCATAACAACATGATGACACTATGGGAGGCTGTTTTCTAAACTACGCTTTTATTCCTCAAAATTGAACAACACAGAGCAGAAGCCCGAGACAAACAGATACCCAAATGCATCAGAAAACCAGACATTCCCCCAAAACCAAACTTCAAAATGAAGCAATGCTAATGGGCTAAAACCAAAATCACATGAGACCAAAATTGGCAGAAAGGAACCCTATTCTTCCAGAATTTACCAAATGGATTGGATGTTAAGGAATAAGGGCTCCCCTTAATTTTTGTGAGAGCCGCAAAAGGTCTTGTGGCACTTTGAAGGCTATCGGATTTAGAGCACAATGCTATATATGTCTACTTGTAAGTCTTATCGGATTGAATGGGGTGTATATCCAGGTAAGTGGGTATTTAACCAGGTGTACAGAACTTCAGGCCCAGGGTCCAATTCCAGCCAAACCTGGGGCCCAATACACTTCCTTGGATGCATGAAAAGCTCTATGTGTGCTTTGCATGCAGGTAGGACTGGAAAAAAACTCCTACCTGAAATTTATTTTATTTTATTTATTTCATTTATATCTCATCTTTTTTCCTCCAAGGAACCCAAGGTGGCATACATAATCCTCCTCCTCCTCATTGTATTCTCACAGCCATCCTGTGAGGTAGGTTGGACTGAGAGCCTGTGACTGGCCCAAAGTCACCAAGTGAGCTTCCATGGCCGAGAAGGGACTAGAACCCGGATCTCCCAACTCCCAGTCCAACCCTCTAGCCACTACACCACCCTGGAGAACCACTGCTGCCAGTCAGTATTGATAATAGTGGTCTAGATGGACCAATGGTCTGTCTCAGTATAAGGCAGATTCCTGTGCTGATGGCCCAGGTGTTGCAGTGTTTCCTTCAGTCCAACACAGGAAAGGAAAGGATGCCTTGAGCTACTTTCAGCTGGAACATAAATAAATCTGTCCATAGCCAGCATCAAAGGTAGGCACAGTTGGGTGCATGCCGAGGCTCCATATCCTGTCAGGGGCCCATTGACAAGAGCCTTTTGGACTTGTTCCGCCTTTTCGCCATGACAACCTGCTTGTCCACCTGCCTCTCACTCTGGCCCAGACCATGGAGGTGGAGAGAAGGAGCAGCCATAGGTGCCACTGCCTGTTTGCTGACTGGCTGTCTATCAAGCATGCAAGTGGCAGTGAGGAAGAGGAGCAATGGTGGTAAAAAAAGGAGACAAACCCCAGGGGGGGGGGGCGTGTGACCCAAGGGCCCTCCAAAACCTGGAGCAAGCCATGAACACATTTAGAATCCTCCACGTGATCCTGATTTTGATTCTAAGCACGTTCAGCTGAGCACATGAAGGTTCTCCCTACTCCATGCATAAAGGTTGGGGCAGAGCCGATGGAGTTGATGTTGGGGGTGGGGGCAGTGGACGAAACTTCCGAAGGAGGCTAGCAAGAGCTGGGTTTTTCGAAACGGCAAACTCTGGGGGCTTCCATATGGAGGGCTGCTGGTGCTACCAATCAGCAACTCCATCTAGAGTTTTTGCAGGAAGAAAAAAGAAGGAAGCAGCAGTGGGAAAACACAGGAGGACAATGAGCAGAAGACTATGTCCTCTGGAACCCTCTTACCTCCCAGTAGAGTTCTGTGAAGGAGGCAAAGCAATGGCGGGATAAAAACAAAACCCTTTCCTGGAAACATTGTCCAATTTCAGGTGGCCAAGTGTCCTCTTCTACAGTCAGTCCTCTAGTTGAAGGGCTGCCAGAGGATGGTCCTCTATTTTGAAGGTGTCCTCTATTTGAAAGGCTGTCCAGTCAAAGCTCCGTTTATAGATAAAGAACCATTGGACGCAAGAGAGAAGGGGCCTTGAAGTCGCCCGTCAACAGTATCTGGACTGCCGAATGACCAGGCAGACTCAGGTCACCCGATTGCAGTCCTCCACACTATGGGGAGACGTCTTGTATTTCTATTTAAATTATAATATTAATTTCTAAATTATGTGAATTGGTGTCCTCTTTCATCCCATTTTTGGTGATGTATTCCCTGTTTTGGGGGAAAAATTTAAGTGGCCGCCTTACCCTCCACGTTAGAGGTTATTAGAAAAGGGACTGAAAATAAAAGTACCAGAATAATCATCATCCCCAGATAGAAAGCTCTGTGGTGGCCCCAGCTGGAAGGCTGCATACAGTTCTGGTCACTTTGATCTCAAAGCAGATATTCTGGAGCTGGAAAAAGGTACTGGAAAAAGGTACGGGAGCAGGAAATCAAAATTAAGACAGAGAAAGGCAGGACTTTTTTTTTGCTAGACTTTATGATTGAGGGGAAAAGATACAACTAGGTAAGGAGGAACAGGAGAGAGAGTTATAACATTAATGGGGCGTTCACTGCAGTGAATTAGTAAATAACAGTCCTAGGCATGTTTAGGTAGAAAAAAGCCCTACAACTCCCAGCATTCCCCAGGTTTTGTCCTTCCATCAAAAACCCTATGCACATCTCATGAGACATCAGCTCCTCTGAATTCAATGGGGCTAGTAACTTCCAGGTACTGCAACCTTCATTAACGAATCTGTCAGTAGGGTACTTTGCTCTGGCAATTGTCCCCCTAACATTCTTGTTTAAATAACAAAAACAATAAGAGATTTGCAGTCAAGGTTAGTATCAATGATTTCAAAAATAAATAAATAAATAACAAATGAGATTCAAAATATAAATTTGGCATTTTGATTTAAGTCACATTTTAAAAATTTTTTAAAAAACAATAAAATACCACATTTCTCTCTCATTTAAATAGAACACGGTTACAATTTAATCTAATTGCAAACATACTAAACCTACACTTATAAGATCATAGACATAGATTCATGGCTCGGTAACACTCACACAGATTGGCCTGGTTCACATGCCATAAGAAAACACGTGGGAGTGAGGGTGTGCTGGTTCCTGTGCAGCCCCCCGTTTTTGCTGCGAGAAACAACTCAGGGATGCTCCATCCCTGAGTCGTTTATTATGAAGTTCGAACCTAGAACTCTGGATTGGCAAACAATCCATGAGTGTTGAACTGGGACTCAGGAGATCTGGATTCTAGGCTGTCTCTACACGAGAGGTTTAAAGCTCTCTCAAGTCTCATTAAAAATTTTACCTCTTCATGAATGGAGCGCAAATCGGGAGTTGAGGCACGTTAACCATTCGATTATGTGCATTATCGAACACACGTTAAATAGCGAGTTTTATTTTGCTGCGGCTTGTTAAAGCGCATTTTGACTATGTAAACAAGTGATTCTCTGCATTAACTACTTCTAAAGCACATTTCAAACAACCGGTAAGGCCACCAGTTGTGCGCTCAATTACCTCCCGCATACAGTCATTTACCATAAAGCGCTTCCGAGAAGATGCGCATAATCGGAGAACCAGACGTCAAACCAAATTCTTGTAGAGGGGGTCCTAGTCCCCACTCGACCATGAAGTTCACTGAGTGACTTTGGGCCAGTCACTGACTCTCAGCCTAACCTACCTCACAGGGCTGTGGTGAGG
Organism: Anniella stebbinsi; assembly: GCA_029215795.1. Classification (NCBI taxonomy): domain Eukaryota; kingdom Metazoa; phylum Chordata; class Lepidosauria; order Squamata; family Anniellidae; genus Anniella; species Anniella stebbinsi. Next base: position 31,235,278 of record JARDYH010000007.1, read on the forward strand.
ATAAAATGATGAGGAGGAGGAGGACTGTGTAAACCATCTTGAGTTCCTTGCAAGAAGAAAAAAGTGAGATATAAACAAAATAAATGAAATATCTTTCAGTTTTTCAGCACATGAAAATGGCTTATAAGAACACAAGAGGAGCCCTGAGGCTGGATCAGACCAAGGGTCCATCTAGTCCAACCTTCTGTTCATACAGTGGCCAATTAGCTGTTGACCAGGAACCCACAACAACACCCTCCCACCCATGTTCCCCAGCATTTGGTGTATACATGCTTACTGCCTCTGCTACTGGAGGCAGCACAGAGTCAGCAGGGCTGGTTGCCACAGATAGCCTTCTCCTCCTCCAGGAATTTATCCAACCCTCTTTTAAAGCCATCCAAATTGGTGGCCACTACTACATCTTGTGGTAGCAAATTTGCTGTGTACCTTCACTAAGAAAGGGGTGAAGAAGTCCTTCCTTTTATCTGCCCAGAATCTCTCAGCACTCAGCTTCATGGGATGACCCCGTAGGGTTCTAGCCTTATGAGAGAGGGAGAAAAACGTTTCCTAGCCCCATTCTCGACACCATGCGTAATTTTGTACACCTCTATCATGTCTCCGTTTACCACCCTGGATTTTAAAGTATGTTAGTGGACCTTCCCCTTCTGTATGGTTTTCAGAAATTGCCTGTTGGGGTTCCAATCATTTCTATTAATTACGTCTTGAATGGCTTCTGATTCGTATGAATCCAATGCAGTAATCCATTCCAGAGCAATGGCATGCAGGCTTCACACATTCAGGAGGTTGAAAGCTGGGACCACCAAAGTGGTTTTCTCTGAAATGCCATCTGTTCTATATGAAAGACCAGCCAGAGTGAGGTATGAAGGAGGGGATCTGATTTTTTAAGTACTCATAGGTATGCGCAGCTCATCTCATTAGTGTGCGCACCCAGGGATGTATTTTTTTAAGGTGAACATCTATGGAATACTCTATCATAAAGTACATTATTTTCATTCATTTATTCATTAAACACTGCAGACACTGGTGCCCTACTCCTGATTTGCCTGACTGCAGGAGGGCCGTTGCAGATGAGGGGGTGGGGAATGAGGAGATGCTCCTCAAGCCCCAGCATTGTTGGGGCTTACAAGGCGATATTAACCTTCGGGATCAGCCCTCCTTCAGGCTTCTCTGAAGCGCTGCTCCCGGTAAAGAGGCTCCCAGCAGAACAATTCCTTTTTATTCCTGTTGCTGGGCAGCTGGAGGAACATTCCCACTGCTTCTGGATCCCCCTCAATTTGGTGCTTATTGTTGAGACATTAGGGTGTGCCTGGGCACACCCGGCACACCCCTTGCGCACACCTATGTAACTACTGTGAAACATTTTGCGACAAGCCAGGGCTGTACAAGAGGGACAGCTCCATTTGAACCAATATAGAACTAGACTGCTGCCACTTAATATAAAAAGGTGGCAGCACAGGTTTTCAAGTGAACCCTGGGGGAGAGCTGACAGGAGCTGAGAAGCATGCAGTTCGGGTTAAATCATCGCTTGCGGATGAAAGTGACTATATTTTTGGTTGCCCCAATGGGGACAAGGAGAAATAGGCCACAAGCATATGGTTAATCATGATAGCCAGCCAAAGGGTTTCTCCACACAAGGCTTTTATTGTGCTCTTGTGATTGCTCACTTACGTTTTTTTTGAAGGATTTTACATGATGTCCACAGCCTCCAGAGCCCTTCCCATGAAGAATTTATTGCTCTGTGCAGCACGAAAAAATTCCAGTGAATTTCCAGAATCCTGACAAATCACAGCTATACCAGAGCTCCATCTAGTGGTTCTATAATGAAATACATAGAACTTGCCCAGAAAGAAACCTCTTTGAAAAAAGCCCATGTGAAAGAAATATTAATTATTTACTGTGAATTTTAACAACATAATAAAATAAAATCAAATAAAAATAAAAATAAAAATGGACATATGCAACTACATACTCAAAAGCCTCTTTTTGAAATATCACAATGTTCGAAATGAAAAAAGAAGAAAGGGAAAGTAGCATAAATTACACATGAAAGCAGACCAAATGTCCAAATATAAGTTCATTTGTAAATGGCGCCTGTATTCCACTTTTTAAAATGTTAAGTCTTCAATCCATTGCATCATATGGGCGGTGGGCTTTTCTCTTTCCAACGTTGTAGTATCAGCCTTTTGGCAGTCAAGAGGGCGTGGAAAATCCATTTGCGCTGACTGTGTGTTATTTTCCAAGAAGCCAGTACATAATTTAAACTGACATGTACATCCGAAAATATGAAAGAGCTTTCTAATACAAAATGTATGCCTCTGATCATTTCCTCCCCAAAGGAGGTGGCTATTAGATATTTCCAGAACATAATAACAAAAGGAGCATTCGCTGCTTGATGCTTCCAACAATTAGCTGATTTGGACCAAGGAGCTGATCTTAATCCTGCACAGAATATGGAAGCAGGAGCTCAAGAAAAGCTGCAGGATAGAACTCTGGTGTAGAGAAGGGCCCCCAGCAGCAGAGGCACGTGCTGGTGACACCTGAGGAGGGACATAAGTATAGATGTTTCTATGCTAATGGTAGAAGCCCCTAAGTACAAGATGGGGAAATCAGAGTACTTGGTTTTAAAGGAGAACTTAGATACGGCAGACATAATGGAAATAGGGTGCAATGGAGAGAACCAGTGGGATATGGTCATCTCTGGATAGAAGTCCTATAGGAAAGACAGGAAAAGGCCTTGCTCTGTAAGTCAGAGAAGGCATAATGTCAACCAGACTAGAAACTCTAAAAAAGCAGACTCATCCACAGAAGTGCTGTGGGTGACAGTACTCGACTCCAAAAGTAATTTAGTACTGGGAACATACTATTGTCCCTTGAACCATAAGGCTCGGGGTGATCTTGAGACGGAAAATGAAATCAGGGAGTCATCCAAATGAGGAATTTTGTAATAATGGGTGATTTCATTTACCCCCACATTGACTGGACAAATGAATGTTCCAGTCATGACAAAGAAGTTAAATTTCTCAGTGCTCTTAACAACTGTGACTTAGAACACATTCAAACCAATTGGAAACTCTGGCCATCGTGCTGTCAAATGTAATTTATAATTAAGTGAAAAATTGCGAAGAAGTCCAACGCAAGGCACATTTGACTTCAAGAAGGGACTAGTAAAAAGGAAGTTAAAACTGGGATTCAAGAGGCTTAAATCTCTTCAGAATGCTTGGAGATTACTCAAAACCACACGAATAGAAACTCAGCTAGAATATAGAGAAAGGAAGCACCACGTTTGAGAGGTTACCTGTATGTTAATGAACAGAGTCAAGGAAGTTATTAGAGACAAGAAGGCTTCCTTCAGAAAATGGAAGTCTTGCCCAAATGTGAACAAAAAGGAGCACAAAATGCAAGCGAAAATAAGAAATGCAAAACACGTATTTGGATTGGGAGTCGTGCTTTTTTAACCCGTTCCCCCAAAAAGAGTTATGTAACCCACTAGAGGAAACAAACAAGGGTCCCCTCTACAAGGATTCGCTTTTGCGCCCGGTTAGGCGATTATGCTCATAATTGCTGAAGCACATTTACACCTAATACCTCTGCACGAGAGGCGGCGAGAGGCGGCGAAGCACATTAACGGATGACGAAAATGCGCTTTACAAGTAGTTAATGCGCATAAGCGCTTGTTCACATAGGCAAAATGCACTTTAACGGCCGGAGCAAAATAAAACTCGCTATTTAACGCGCATTCGATAATGCCCATAATCGGAGAGATAACGCGCCTCTACGCCCGATTTGCACTCCGTTCATGTAGAGGTAAATTTTTTAAAGCACCTTGAAAGAGCTTTAAACCTCTCTTGTAGAGGCAGCCAAGGACAGTGCTTTGAAAGTACCATTTGTAGGCTGGTTCATTTTGGTTATGAAAGACCTACAACATATCAAATCCTTTTTGTCAGAATGCAACCACCTCCTAACAACACTGGTTGAAGTAGGTATAAAAGATGGCCTGGAGCTTGGAGTGGACTCAGGAATGGAGCTGAGTAAAATTGGTGCACAAACAAGCCCACTATGTTGACTAGGAAGGTGAGCAGGAGATGGGCTAAGAAGAAAGGGGGCAGTAATTGAAAGAAGAGCAAAAATGTAAAAACTGCTAAGCCTGTAAGATACAAGAAAATGGAATTCAAGAAACTCTTTCAACGACTTGACAAAAGTCCTAAGCAGGAAGCAGGGCCAAAAGTTAAGAAGGAAACCAAGAACAAGGAAATTATTGGTGTCATGTCTCACCTTGAGGAAGATTCCTCCTCGGACGAAGAGGGAGAGAGCCAGCTAGTTGTGCCGCAGCCAGAACCAGGTGGAGAGCTGGAGGATTCAGCAGACAGCATCTCACGAACATGGGAGCCTGGCACTTCTGGAATTCCACAGCTGCCAGAGACAGAGCTGGATGTAATGAATCCTGTGCAGCAATGTAGGAGCAGGCAGCTGGAGCAGAAAAAAGGTAAACTCAACCACAGCATGAAGGCCGCTTCAATACTCCACGTGGCTCTAATGAGGCAGCTGGGCCTGATTAACGCCTGGCTATAAATTAGCCTCAATCCAGCACTACAGTGCTGAAGACAAACAGCTATTGGGATTCCTGGTGTTATTCCTTGAAGGCACTCTGATTACCGGACCCTTGGCTTACTTCTGGATAACTGTCTTGGGCCATGGTGATTGGCTTGATGTTTGGCTCCTTGACCTTCTGGCTCCTGATCCCTGGATTGACCTTCATGATGCCTCTGTCTCTCATGATAGGATATGTCTTTGGACTGAATTGACTGTGTTTCCTTGACTCTGATTAGGCACTTAAGACTTGGAAAACATTTCACTTTATTCTTTAAGCAACCAAGCACAGGTTATAGCCAAGGCAACCAACAACCAACAGTGTTCCATACAATGCAATATAATAACAGTAAAAAATTCTATCACAGGGTTAAAATTCAGTAATAAAAAATTCTATCATGAAGTTAAAACTCAGTGTATTCACAATACTTTATAAGGATATATCATTGCTGAGCCAACATTTCTTATACAAGACAGTTGTCCTCTAGGGCTATTCTGAGTTAGGCTGCTTTTACTGCAAATCTAGCTGTGTTTAGCATAATGAACTTGGATGTGCTTGACAGTAAATGTATAATTTTGTCCATATCATTGAAGTTAGTTACCAGTACTAGGCATTTCGTTAAGTATTTGTCTCTTGGAATTTTATATAACTTACAATGTAACATGTAGTGTATAGTGTCCTCCATCTCCTGGCTCCCACAGATACATAAACGTTGTTCTCTAGGGATGTTCTTGTATCTATCTCCCTTCTCTGAAATTAGATTTCATTGTCTGCAAGCACAAGGCTATAAAAGCCTTGCGAAGGAAGGAAGACATGATCTCAGACAGATGTTTCTCTTCACCGTGAAATGTTTTTAGAGAAGGGAAACTAGAGGAAAATCTGGATACTTTGATTGCTTCGATATCCAGTCTAGCATAATATTCCTGCAACTGTTCTTTAATGGACTTGCGGCTGTGCTGTGTATCATTAGCAACCACCGCCATGGGGTCAAGCCCAAATTTCTTTAGACTTGCTTCACAACATACCAGCCAGTTGTTTTTAGAGGAGGGGTTTCTCTGCTCAGCTACACAATGGGTTATCAGTTTGTAAGATGACCAATTCATTTTGACATAGTAAAAAAACACCGCACGCCAAATAGCATATATTATTGGCATTACTCCAACTTCTGCCCATATGTAGTTGGCTGGTGTACCTGGTGGAAGACCCAATAACATTCTTAAGAATTTATTCTGTAAGGACTCTAATGTGCGTATTTGAGCAAAACCCCATATCTCGGCTCCATACGAAATCTGTGACACAACCTTTGCTACAAAGACTCTAATAGCTGGCACGACTAAGTTACTTCCCTTCACTTTATTTATTTATTAATTTATTTTATTCCATTTATATACCACCCCATAGACAAAGCTTTAGCAAATTTTAATACTGTTTGGATGGACTTTTGGACTTTCAGCTTAGTGGCTGACAAGTGGGCAGCCCAAGATCCATTCTGTGTAAAACAGATTTCCAGGTAACTAAATTGCTTGGTCTGATCCAGCTGATGCTCATTGAGTATCCATTTGTGTTTGGGCGAGCGAGTCCCAAAAACCATAACTTTAGTTTTTGAGTAGTTTACATACAGCTGTTCCTTGTTACAGACCTCCCCAAAAGCTTTCAACAATCTTCTCATACCTATCAAGCTCTGAGATAAGAGAACCATGTCGTCAGCATATAATAATTTATTCAATTTCCTAGCCCCACCAGACAGCTGGGAGTCACTTGTTATCTGTGTAATTATATCATTTACATAGATATTAAACAAAAATGGAGCCAGCAGACATCCTTGCCTTACGCCTTTAGCTGTTTTAATCTCTTTTGATAATCTCTAACTTGGAGTATTGTATCAGAATATATATTCTTAATCAAGATCAAGAGACATCTGTCCATCCCTAGTTGCCATAATTTGTGTCACAGCCTCTCTCTATTCTATCGAAGGCTGAGGTCAAATCTGCAAAAGTGGCGTATAGATGATTTTTTGGTGGACCTGCATATTTCTCTCTCATGTGATTTAGCAGAAAACATTGGTCTATGGTTGATTTACCATGACGGAAACCTGTTTGTTCCTCACCAATAATGTTGTTTTGATCTGCCCAGTCCTCCGCTTGAGAGAGCAGATAGTGTGTGTGTGACATGAAATTTAAAATTAAGGTTTGCTTCTCTGCCCTGTATGAAGGCAATAGATCAATATTGAGGTGACATGTAGCTAGCTTAATGGGAGAAGCAACCGGTTCAAAGGATGCTTTGTTTTCCTTGCTCCAAAAGGGGCCTCTCACTATCTCTCCTTTGGAATGTTAAGATTGACCTTGCTTGCTTGCTATTTCTGTATTTTTCGCTTGCAAATAGAAGTGTTATTTTTCACTCCCTAACGTCACTAGAGAGGGTGTTTCCTTTTCATGCCAAGAAGGTAAAAACCTTTGTTCAAGTTTGCGAGGGGCGGTTCCCCGGAATTTTAGCCAGAAGGCACCAGGGAATTTGCCAGCAGCGCTGCTTTCTTTTCTAATAAAACTGAATTAAACCTTCCTCCTTGCTATCTGAGTTTGATTTTAAGTAACTCCAGGTTACAAATCTGGTGCCGTGACTCGGATGGTTTTCTGGTGATTACCTGCCCAAATTGGCTTTAGCTGTGACAAGCGAGGCTTCCCGTTGCTGATGCTCACACCTCACGGCGCCACCTCCACCTTTGCGGAGAGAGGGCTGAACACCGGCTGCTGGAGGCCAGCTGAGCGGCAGCCATGAAAGGGTGAAAAAGGATGGGGTTTCTCAAGCAGGACAAGACGCCGGCAGGTAACGTATGAAAAGGGGAGGCCTCCATAGAGAAACAGGAACTAGCCATCCTGTTCAGGATCCAGGGGAGGTCTGGCTTAAACCTCATTACCCTGACGTGATCCTAGGAAAGGGTTTGGAAGTGTGATTGGTGAATGCGTGGATTGGTGGCTGAGACGGCTATCTGAGTAGCAGAGACCCGAAAAATGAGTGTGACTCCCTTCGGGGAGTGGGACCCTTTATTAACGCGTTTCCCTGTCCTGGAGACAGGCAGGGCCGTGAAAGAGGGGCACATTTGGATTGTCTGTCCATACCCTTTTTGTGTCAGTCGTAGTGGACCCCTTACCATTCGGCCCGTTCCCCTTTCCCCTTGTGTTGTCTTGTTTGTATGGAAAGCGTGACGTCTCTGTGAAAACCATAATGGGTGGGAGAAACTCAAAGACTCAGTCCGTACTGCAGTGTATGGTAGATAATCTTGAAAGTGGATTCAAGAGAATGTAGAGAAGAGTTAGACCCACATGCATTGAGACGTTGTTTGTCAAATAGATCAGCCAAGTCAGAGCAATTCCTAGAAGGCAGAGGAGAGGTGTAACTTAGATAGGTAAAAAGAAAATTTAAAAAGTCTACCAATCCGTTGTGAGTGTTCCACATCCTGATCAGTTCCTGTATCAATAGCCCACTAATTATCAAGAAATGCCAGCGTGGCTAAGAAATCCTTGTGAACAGGCATGCACCACAGCCAATTTGGTGATGCCAGTACGATTAAAGCGCCAGAAGGGAAAAGATAAAGAGGCCCAACAAAAGCAACTGCGCATAAAACGTGAAAAGATGTTAGCAGACCTGAAATGTGAGGACACCCAAAACAAGAGAAGGGAGAAACAAGCTGAGGTCCCAGAGCCCTTGCCCCAGGATGAGGAAGACGAATTGCCACAGCCACCATATAGCCAGCTTTGCAAGCGCCCCAACCAAGTCCATCAGCTTGTATCCAGTTGAAAAGAAAGACTCAGGCCAGTACAGACCAGTACATGATCTACGCGCTGTGAACTCTAGAGTAGAACCATTGACTCCACTGGTTGAGGACCCATACACCCTCCTCAACAGACTGCCACCTGACATGAAATGGCACAATGACCTAGCAGATTTGTGTGCAAAGAGAGCAGCACGAGAAATGGTCCCAATCTTGTATCCCAAAGCCTGTACGTATACAAGCTTCACCAGTGCAGACACGCCAGTCTACAAAAGGCTTAACCAGCCGAGTCTCCAAGCCCCACGGGCTGAAGAGAAAAGTAAAACAGCGAGCCAGGGAAATGTCTCCAGAGTAAGGAGACGGACCTGCAGGAAAGAGCAGGTCCAGTGAATGTAAGAGAGAGAGAAGAGGCATTGCAGTGGGCAATGGCTTCTTCCCTGGTTCGAGGTGGCGTGCAAAGAAGCAGAAACAGGGACCGAGAGAGATGATGTCAGAACCCCAGTACGGCAGTGAAAGCAGCGCAGATGGCAGACCGATTGAGTGCTTTGGCAAAGAGGAAGCAGGTCGGGAGCTGAGGAGCGTGGAGAGAGATGAAGAGTCAACGCCCCATTGAGCTGAATCCGGCGAAGTAGGCAGCGCGACCAATGCTCAGAAACTAAGCTGCAAAGTGAGAGGTGTTTTTATGGCAAAGTAATAAAAACTCTCAAACGAGATTGTTCAAAGTTAGCAGCTAAGAATCCCCCTGACGAGAGCATTGATGCAAGCGGCAGAGGCTGCCCTCCCTCCAATTGGAACGATGACAGCGAAGGAGAAGTGAAGCTCAAGATTTAGAGTAAAAGTATGCAGACGCGAGAGCAGGGGCTGGAAGACAGAGTTTTCCTGATGACTGCATCCTTATGAAGCCCTGCATGGCGTGTATAACTATGTAGTTTGGAGAGTGGCAAGGAGATGCTGAGATCCAATTTTGCCATTCCCTCAAACAACGCCCCATTCTGCCCCGACGCCCCATTGGTTGCTGAGTCACCAGAAGCTACTCAAACTAGCGCCCCAGCGTTTTCACGGCCAACGCACTCAGCAACAGGGAGGAAAGTTGAAACTTGTGCTTCAAGTAACATTGAAGGTGCAAGAGTGGCGGGACCCAGTTCCCATAGATCTCAATGTGATGATCCCCAGATGGAATGTCACTGAAATCACTGACTGAAGACCCCATACAAATGGCTGATTTGTGAGAAAATGTCATAAACACGTATAGTCCCACATGACAGGACCTAAGAACCTCAGAAAGCCCTCTGTTTAGTACAGAAGAGAGAGGGTGCCTACATCAGGCCATGGGGCAAGAACTGAGAGATCTAGCAGCTGCAGATGGGACACGTACCTTCGAATAGCGAAGATGTGATATGATATAACAGAGGATCCCCAATGAGACCCTCATAATGTGAACCATGAGTAGAGGCGTCAAGAGTTATGCCAATTGACCACAAGAGAGATTCGGAGAGCAGCCAGGAAAGCTACGAATATGTCTAAAGTAGCTGAAGTGATGCAGGGTCCAAGAGAATCCCCAGGGGCTTTTATGGAAGGACTAAAAGAAGCCTATCGACAATACACCCCAGTGGACCCAGATGAGGCTGCCAACAGACGTACAGTGAACATGTCCTTTGTGAGTCAAGCTACAGAGACATACAGGAAGAAGCTCCAGAAACGTGAGGGAGTTTTAGAAGAAAGCCCAGACGTGCTGTTAGAAGTCAGAAAATGAAAAGGCAAAGAGAGAAGCAAGACAGCGCAACCAGCAGACAGAGAGACCGGTGCGACAGGTGCCAGAAATCGGTTGTGAAGACAGCGGCAGCTCCCGAAGACCGCGGCTGGCTCCTTGAGAGACAGGAGATGAATGCAGACCAGGAAAAAGAGGATTTTTACTATAGGAGAAAAGGCGAGAAGTTTAGCCAACTCCAGTGTGGAAAGAGATGAGAATAAAGAGGAAAAAAAGGACACAACCCATGGCTTCGGAAGCACAGAGGCCAGGTGCTGCAAAATATGTTCCCCCTCTCAGACACGAAGGTCTGAAGAGGCTCAAGATGCCAAAAAGAGGGGAGAATTAAACAGTGAAAGGTCTAATCAACAAGTTGAGCAAACGCAGTAAGGAAGCAAACTATGCTGGCAACAAAAATAATGACGTGAGGAAGATCTCTGGTTGTGATCCTGAGCCTGTCGAGAAATTACAACCCCAAGCCAAGAATGCTAAAGCGTTAGAAAAGCCAGTTTTGCTAAAAGAGAGAGTTGAACTAATAACTAAGACTTTGAAGGCAAAAGAATCAAGATTAAAGCTATAGAGTCAAGTTGCAAACCCCACTTGTGTAGAAAATGCAACTTGTGTGGAAAATGCAGACTGTTTGCTTGAATTCTTTTAAGGTGGACCAGGAGTAATGGGATTACTCAAAGGTTTTCAGATCTGTTTGCTCCTTGAAAAAAATGAAGCAACAGAAAGAAAGAATGCAAGAGGGGAGCAGAAAAAGTTAAAGCCTCAAACTGGAGCAGAGTCTGCCAGAGAAGAGTATTTAACTTTACCCCTCATTGAAAGCAATAAGAAGAAACGATGCAGAGAAATTTAAGGAGGACTGACAGAATTAGCAAAAACATACTGCCTGCAAGGCATAGTTTTGGAAGTCATAGTGCCAGGGCTTATGAGATAAACTATGAAACCTCATAGTTCTGAGAAAGTCCAAAAGGACAAGCCCTGTCAGAAGCTGTGACCCAAAACGCGAAAAGTAGCAGTAATGTATTGTCAAAGACATCAGAAAGGAGAGTCTGATACTGCTAAATAAAACCAGAAGGCTGAGCCCAAGAGAAAAAGCTAATTCTGTACACACCAGTCCTGCAAACTCAAGAACCTTAGCCATGGGCTCACATTCCCCAAAACACAGAATCTGCCCAGCTACACACGCGCAACCACTCTAAGAGGTAACAAAAGAAAAAGGCACAGAGCAGCAGAGAGAGTTTGAAGAATTAAAGCATCAGCTAGCACATGGACTGCTCTAAGACTACCCAACCTGTCCAAACCCTTCCAATTATATGTTACAGAGAAGGGAGAAATCGAAGCAAATCCTCACACCAGAGACAGGAGGGATTGGGGAGCCGAGAATAGCTGACAGGAGATCCTAGTAGAGACGCTCCAGAGAAATACACCCACGGGCTCCCACTACAGCTGAACTCAGAAGCGCACTCGTTGATAGTGTGAGAGACAATGAGGTCTCTAAGCATTGAGTGGAGATTGCACGCTACGTGGCATCCACAAAAAAAGCTCTGAGAAAGTGGGGAAAAATAAACTGAACTACTGAAGACCTACTAACTTGAGTTTGCTGTTGTCACAGGTATTGTTCAGGATACCAAACACTCCCAAAGGAAAGAGTAAATTGACCCTTTTGAGGCCATGTACGGTAGGCCCTCCCCTTTGTGGAGGAAATATGGCAGTAGTTAGGATGCCCCAAAGGAGGTAGTCCCATGGGCAAAACGCGTTGTAGAGGTAAGGAAGAATTTAAACTGGAAGGTGCCTTACCTCTTACAGAGAAAGTACATAATATAGAGCCAGGAGACTGGGTTCATGTAAAGAAATGAAAAGCAGATCCCCTAAAGCCTAAATGGTCAGGCCCGCATCAAGTTATGCTGGTTACTCCAACTGCTATTAAATGTTTCGGTTTTAAATCCTGGACGCATTACAGCAGAGCCAAACGTGCTCAACCAACAGTACAGTGGAAAGCCAGTCCAGAAAAAGAGTACAGCCCAAGGAGTCTTAAGCATCTGCCTGACCAGGAGAACAGGCAGTCTACCGCTAGGGCTTGAAGCAACCCCCCTTGCCGAAAGCTGACACTCTGCGGAGAGAGAGAGAGAGAGAGAGAGAGAGAGGAGACACTGAGGAGGGAGCACCAGCTCATAGGAGCTGTCACACCCGGAAGCTGACAGCCTCCTCTGACGAAGAATCCAGCAAATGGACTTCTACCCCATTGGACTATCTAAATAAACTTATAACACTGTCATAGGGGATTGAGAGACCAAGGACCACAGAAGCAGTGTATATTTATAAGCAAAGACCAGAACAGCAGAAGGATTTTTGTTTTTGTACACAACTTGTAGGTCCATAAGCAGTGTTACAAAGAGGGAAGAATACATGGGAGGAGGAAACAAGCCAAAAATCCAAACAATACCCGTAGTATCCAGTAGTCACAGTTCACAGATTCAAGTGCGTGTGCAGTGTCATCATTAGGGGTGTGCACGGACCCCCCGGATCGGATCGGGACCCGGATCGGGACCTCCAATTTTGTCCCGGACCGGTTCGGACAAAATCGGAGGCCCCCCGGACCGGATCGAGTCCGATCCCGATCCAAAAATCGGAAATTTTTGGATCGGCCGCCATTTTTTTCCCCATAGACTTGCATTGCAATGCAAGTCTATGAGGAAAAAATGGCGGCGGGTGGGTAAGGGGGGGCCTAACTCCCTCCCCCCCCCCGGGGCCGTCCGCTGTGGACGGCCCCGGCAGGTAAACCCCCTCCCCCGCGCTCCCTACCCCCCCTGGGGCCGCCTGCTTCCATCCGCTGGCGCCCGCGGGCGCCAGCGGATAGAAGCGGACGGCTCCGGGGGGGGGTAAGCCCCCTTCCCCGCCACTTACCTTCTCGGCACGTCCGGCGCCGGCGGCTACTACCAGCGGGCTCCGCGGCCTACTCTCGAGTAGCGCGCCGGGTGATGACATCACCCGGCGCGCCACCCTGGAGCAGGCCGCGGAGCCTGCTGGTAGTAGTAGGCGCCGGCGCCGGACGGGAGCCGCCGGGCCGGGCAGGTGAGGGCCCCCCTCCCCCCTCCCCCCTCCGCGCGCCCCCTCCTCCCCTCCACGCACCCCCTCCTTACCTTTCCGGCCCGGCGGCTCCCGTCCGGCGCCGGCGCCTACTACTTCCAGCAGGCTCCGCGGCCTGCTCTAGAGTAGTGCGCCGGGTGATGACATCACCCGGCGCGCCATCCTAGAGCAGGCCGCGGAGCCTGCTGGGAATAGTAGGCGCCGGCGCCGGACGGGAGCCGCCGGGCCGGAAAGGTAAGGGCCCCCCTCCCCCCTCCGCGCGCCCCCTCCTCCCCTCCACGCACCCCCTCCTTACCTTTCCGGCCCGGCGGCTCCCGTCCGGCGCCGGCGCCTACTACTTCCAGCAGGCTCCGCGGCCTGCTCTAGAGTAGCGCGCCGGGTGATGACATCACCCGGCGCGCCATCCTAGAGCAGGCCGCGGAGCCTGCTGGGAATAGTAGGCGCCGGCGCCGGACGGGAGCCGCCGGGCCGGAAAGGTAAGGGCCCCCCTCCCCCCTCCGCGCGCCCCCTCCTCCCCTCCACGCACCCCCTCCTTACCTTTCCGGCCCGGCGGCTCCCGTCCGGCGCCGGCGCCTACTACTACCAGCAGGCTCCGCGGCCTGCTCTAGAGTAGCGCGCCGGGTGATGACATCACCCGGCGCGCCACCCTAGAGCAGGCCGCGGAGCCTGCTGGGAATAGTAGGCGCCGGCGCCGGACGGGAGCCGCCGGGCCGGAAAGGTAAGGGCCCCCCTCCCCCCTCCGCGCGCCCCCTCCTCCCCTCCACGCACCCCCTCCTTACCTTTCCGGCCCGGCGGCTCCCGTCCGGCGCCGGCGCCTACTACTTCCAGCAGGCTCCGCGGCCTGCTCTAGAGTAGTGCGCCGGGTGATGACATCACCCGGCGCGCCATCCTAGAGCAGGCCGCGGAGCCTGCTGGGAATAGTAGGCGCCGGCGCCGGACGGGAGCCGCCGGGCCGGAAAGGTAAGGGCCCCCCTCCCCCCTCCTCGCGCCCCCTCCTCCCCTCCACGCACCCCCTCCTTACCTTTCCGGCCCGGCGGCTCCCGTCCGGCGCCGGCGCCTACTACTACCAGCAGGCTCCGCGGCCTGCTCTAGAGTAGCGCGCCGGGTGATGACATCACCCGGCGCGCCACCCTAGAGCAGGCCGCGGAGCCTGCTGGGAATAGTAGGCGCCGGCGCCGGACGGGAGCCGCCGGGCCGGAAAGGTAAGGGCCCCCCTCCCCCCTCCCCCCTCCGCGCGCCCCCTCCTCCCCTCCACGCACCCCCTCCTTACCTTCCCGGCCCGGTGGCTCCCGTCCGGCGCCGGCGCCTACTACTACCAGCAGGCTCCGCGGCCTGCTCTAGAGTAGCGCGCCGGGTGATGACATCACCCGGCGCGCCACCCTAGAGCAGGCCGCGGAGCCTGCTAGTAGTAGTAGGCGCCGGCGCCGGACGGGAGCCACCGGGCCGAGAAGGTAAGTGCCCCCCTCCTCCCCCCCCCCGCTGTCCACTTTCATCGGCGGGCGCCCGCTGGCGCCCGCCAATGGAAGCGGCGGTGGGCGCCAGTGGGCGCCCGCCGATCCGCCGATCCGCCGAACCGGTTCGGAGCCTTTTCGGACCGGTTCGGATTGGATCGGCCGATCCAGCTGCGGGATCGGAAATCGGATAATTTATCCGATTTCCCACTGGACCGGACTCGGATCGTGGATCGGGTCCGATCCAGTGCACATCCCTAGTCATCATGTCACACATAAGAGTGCAGCTATGCTGCACTCCATTCCGCGCCAAACACCGAGATACCTTAACTTATCAGGATTTCCTGGAATAGTGCTTGCTCCATGGTGCCCCCGGTAAAAATGCTAATATGGCTGGCAGCTTACTAGGGGTTGATAAAAACAATAGATACGTGTTACAAGAACTCAAGAGGGAACACTGAGTTTAGAACCCATATAGATGCAGAACACTATACTGCCAAGCGGTCCATTACGTGTGCTGGGAGGAAAGTATTTG
Organism: Anniella stebbinsi; assembly: GCA_029215795.1. Taxonomy (NCBI): domain Eukaryota; kingdom Metazoa; phylum Chordata; class Lepidosauria; order Squamata; family Anniellidae; genus Anniella; species Anniella stebbinsi. The sequence continues at coordinate 31,250,461 of JARDYH010000007.1, forward strand.
AAGTAACCTTTAGAAAGCCATATACATATTACATAGGCATCCATAAATTCACTCTTTACATGAGACGAAAATTGTGTCTAACACAAGGGGGACAATGGGGACTAGGAGAATTAAGTCCAGTAAATGCTGCACAGCACACTGTCCAAAAATGAAAGACAACATCCAGAATAAGCCATAAGTGCCAACACCACCCCTGATTCACATTCCTGATGCAAAACCTAACCAGTGGAAAGAACGGTTAGGGACAATTGTAACCCAGGACACGAGCTATATTTAGCTGCAGTGGGTGAAGTACACTGCAAAGTCTTTAGACAAAACTGATTGTTTTGTCTGCACAGGAGGCTGCTTAACAGCAAAAGTCCTCCCTTCTACTGTGTGACTGTTTGGAAAGGTCCCAAGTGTCAAGAATTAAATAACGTGTACCCCCCCCAAAAATAAAAAATTACAGACTGAATCTTATCCCCTGTAGCATCTATAGAGAATTGGAACCACACTACACGCTTAGCTGAAGAAAGTCACTTAGAAAAGAACCATAAATAAATAAATAAAATGGAAAATTATTGATTATATATATGATTCTTAAAGAGGGGAAATGTGACATGAAGGGTTAAATTTTGAATAATGTTAGAAGCTGCAAAGCCTGTTTTTTTTTATCTGCACTAAAGAATTTCTTGCTGTGCTAGGGTTAGCCTTGTAGAAAATGTGTTGTTATCTATAGCAGACTCCTTTCTTTGCTGAAGCTAGAATAACGGTTCTTTGATTCTGTGTGAAGTCAGACAGTCTCGTTATCTTCGTTTCACTTTTATGAATGTTGAATTGTTCTATATGCTTGCTTGACCAGAATAAACTATAAATATGAGTGACACACAAAGGCCGGGGCCACTCCCTCTATTTTTGCTACTGAGCACCAGGGAGCTGGACCTCAGCGCTGAGTTTTTAAATAAAGAAAAGTTGAACCTCCTCCGTCATCTGACTTTTATTTTAAGTTGGTCAGCCTACAAGACTGTAGCCGGCTTGGCCTCTTCACAACAGGTAGTGCAGAAGTGCCAAAATGGCATCAGGAAGGCTAAAGCTGAGAATGAACTGAGGCTAGTGATTGATGCTAAAAGCAATTAAAAGGCTTTCTTCAGATACATGAATAGTAAAAGACAGAGGAAAGAAATGGTGGTTCAACTGCTTCATTAGGATGGCAAGTTGATAACAGATGACAAAGAAAAGACTGAAGTGCTCAATTCCTACTTTGGCTCAGTCTTCTCCCATAAGTGGGTCTATGACCCCCCTGGAAAAAGTGAAGTACAAACTGAAGGGGTAGGATTGCAGTTTGAGACTGACAAATAAATGGTCAAGGAACACCTAATTTCTTTGAACAAGTTCAAATCTCGAGGGCCTGATGAACTGCATCCTAGAGTAATAAAGGAGCTAGCAGAACAACTCTCAGAACCACTGTCTATTATCTTTGCGAAATCATGGAAGACGGATGAAGTGCGGGATGTCTGGAGGAGGGGTAATGTTGTCCCTATCTTCAAAAAGGGCAAAAAGGATGAACCTGGGAACTACAGACCAGTCAGTCTGACATCCATCCCTAGGAAAATATTGGAGCAGGTTACAAAGAAATAAATCTGTAAACACCTTGAAAACAATGCAGTGATTACTAGAGATGTGTATCGTATCGTTAAAATGTACGATAACAATACAATATGCTTTTTATTGTGCATGTGTTTAACGATAACAATACAATAGGAAAGCCTATGATAATTATCGGAGATGATAAAAAATCCTACGATAATTATTGTATGTTATCGTTTTATCGGAAGGCTCTTTCTCTTTTGCTGCCACATGGATGGAGCTAGAAGGTGGGGTGTGCTTGCTGAGACAGTGACCAATCATGCAGCAAGGATTCCTGCAGGCAATGTTGGAGGAGGGCCAAGGATATCCCCACATAAAACCCCCACACTTGGTGTTCCAGCTCTGTTGGGAGTTAGGCGTTGGGGGAGAAGGGTGGATTTTGTTGGAGCTCTGTCCTGGCTCCTGGGTCTTATAGTTACTTGGTGGCAAATTGTTGGAGATTCATTGTAGCCTTGCATCTTTCTGTTCCCTTCTGTGTCTCAGGTTCGTTTGGCTGTTCGTTGCTTGTGTGTTTGAGTTTTAATTTTTATATGTTTTCGGTTTGGTTTGATTGAAGGGTTAGGTTAGCATGAGTAGGGGTACTGTGACTGAGTGGCTCAATTCGGACGACACGATAGTCAATGGTGGGTTGACTAACCCTAACCCTAGGGGGTACTCCCCAAACAACATGGTAATAAATAATCAACTGTGGTGTGGATTAGGATCAGCGCTGAGTTGACTATGGCAGCATTGGAATGACACAATAGTCAAAACAACTGACGATTGTTTTCCCCACACCAGTTGTTTATTGTGTCGTCCGAATTGAGCCAGTGAGTGGCTCAGTTCGGACTACATTTTAAGCAACGGAGGGGTAAAGAACGTACTGACCGTGCGTTAGGCAGGAGGAGCTCCACAGATGACACACTAATTTCCTAATTATGCCTTACATGGAAGTTGCCTTTTTCACAGCAACCGGGTCAACATTTCCATCGAACTGGCCACCTCCCCCACCCCAAACTCTATCTTGGTCAGTCACAGATAGTTAACTCAAATCCTGTCAGTGTATATGTGAAATCTGGCCCACTGTCTGTCTATGTCTGTGTGCCTGTCTCTCTCATGTATACACACAGAAAGGCTTCCTTGGGTTTGTTCTTTACTTACTACATACCATAAACTACGTGTGAATAGAGAAGTCTGTCACAAATGGTGCAATACACTCGCCTTTTGCACTTCCTAATACATTTGTTTCCCAACTAACTTACTGCTAAAACAGTCATGAATCTAACACTAAAATATGTTATTTTTACTATAGTAAGATTAAAGAATCCACATACATCAAGTGAAAATCAGAGAACCTACTATTTTTCATATTAGTGTTCAAGAATTAGAATTCTTTTCCTAATTACGCCTTACACGGAGGTTGCCTTTTTCACAGCAGCCGGATCAACATTTTCATCAAGCTGTCCACCTCCCCTGCTCCAAACTCTTTCTTGGTCAGTCATCGCTAATTAGCTCAGATCCTGTTAGTGTATATGTGAAATTGTGATCCCCCAATGTGCATCACTTTACACTTGCTTACATTGAACAGCATTTGCCCTTTTCATGGCCATTCTCTTGGTATGCAGAGATCTTTATGGAGCTCCTCACAATCCTCCATTGTTTTAGCAAGACGAAATAATTTGGTATCATCACCAAACGTAGCTACGTCACTGCTCACTTCCACCCTCATTCTAATATTATGAGAAAGGGAGAAACTGCCTCCCTATCCACTTTCTTCACAACATGCATATAGGAGTGAGCAGTGAGATGGCCAAATTTGCTGCTGACCTCAAAATATTTAGGGTTTTTAAAATGAAGTGAGATTACCAAGAGCTCCAAAAGAATCTCTCCATAGTGGAAAAATGGGCATCAAAATGGCAACAACAGTTCTACATAAGCATTTGTAAAGTGATGCACACTGGAGCAAAGCATCCCAACATCACATATACACTGATGGGATCTGAGCCTGCAGTGACTAAACAAGAAAAAAAAACTTGGGAATGTGGTTGACAGCTCAGTGAAAATGTCAACCCAGTGTGTGGCAACTGTAAAGACAGCAAACTCCATGTTAGGCATTATAAGAAAAGTAATTGAGAATAAAACTGCCAGTCTCATACTGCCTTTATACAAATCTATGGTGTGACCACACTTAGAATACTGTGTACAGTTCTGGTTAACTATAGAATTTAGTATCACAAGATGTTGTGCTGGCCACCATTTTGGATGGCTTGTCCTCCTTTCCATGTGGTCACCCTATAACATGACACTATTCCCCCTTCTGAAGAGGTCTGGACCTCAGACTACTAAAGACAAAGTGGCAGACCATAATAACAGTGTTCATATGCCCATTGCTTTATGAGGCTTCTGCAGGCTACCTAACAGAGAACTATCAGGCCATAAAGTTGCCTAAATGGATCTGCCAGAAACCTGGCCTCACCGTTCCTGTTAGGTCCATATCCTACAGCAAATGCTCTCAGCTGAACTTGATGGAATCCCATCCTTCATCCCTTGGTTTAATTTACTGACCTCCCCTGGCTGGGCCTTGCAGGGAACAATAGGGTAGACGGAGCAGGCATACATAGCACGCGCAGAGTGCTGAGAGTGGCAAATCTAAAAGCAAATACGTTGCTTTTAAAGAACCAAGGAAATTCAATGGGTCTTTTAAGTAAATATCTATGGATGGAAATGCAGCCCATGCAGGCTTGAAACTTGACCACAAACATGATCACAATCTGCTACTTTAAGATGCAAACAGGAAGAAAAAGCATGTAGCATAAAATGAGCTATAATAATTAATATAGTAAACTGTAACTTATTCTAATTTAGGATATTTTCCTGTATCATCTTGTGTGCTTCCAGAATTAATCAGGGAGTTTTTGGATTTTTTTTTCAGGTTCTCTCCAAATACAGACACAAAACATGAAATGATTCTTTCCATGAGTCACTCATAGAAAGCTTTTATTTCTGGACATTGGCTATTGAAAAATTCAAATGAGACCCCTCAGATTTCAAGTGAGAGAGCATAACTTCTGGGGTTCATTTATTATTTTGAAAAGTGGGTGCAACACATATCACTAGCTTTGATTTTATATTGGATGTCAAAATGGTGTAACATCCTAGCTGATGCTGGCTGCTTGTCAACTGTATAATATCCAGTCATCCGTTATACAAAGCCATGAAATTCATTAAACCAAAAACCTACGGTTTACAAAAACAACGTTAAGGCTCCACAGTTTCCAACCATGCACCAAAAAACAGGGAAATTGGGAGTTAAGGCTCCCAAGCTGTAACGCCACGTCCTCCCTAAGGAGGCAGAAAGTGCAAGTGAAATTCTCATTCTCCCAAAGCAGATAAACCAGGAGGACAGGATGGAGAATATGATATGCAGAGGTGATTGTGGGGTTGTGGAAAACTGATGACGAACAACTTAGGGCCACCTATTTTTCTTTTTTTCTTTAGAGCAGCCCTTCCCCAACCTGGTGCCCTCCAAAGGTGTTGGACTACAACTCCCATCATTGCAGTTGCATATACCTTAGTGTGGAGAAAGGAGATACACATAGACCTGGGACCCATGATGAACAATGTAAATGCACTACTAAGAATCACACACACACATGTATTCTTGCTTTAAGCACTGATATTTTGATATTTTAAACATTGTATACCATGCAATGCCCTCCCAACATGCCTTGCATTTTTTTTAACTATAGTTTCTCATTACATTGAAACCAGGAAGGTAAGATTACAAGCTTTGGAACAGCCAGCATCTTAAACTATCTTCAAACTATGGTTTAAGGTCCTGACTTATCATACAGCTTATAAGCACATTACAGGAAACTATGGTGAATGAGAGACTTCATGGCTAATGGAGGTGCATCATGGAAAGAAGAGTGAAGGGGTTATGCGCATGGACCAAAAACTCATTCATCTCTCATCTTCATAAGCCAAAATGCAGCCATTTGGAGAAGAGATCTCGCATTCACCTATTTTCTGCATTAGTTTCCATGAACTGAAAAGCAGATGCCTGATATCCTTCGAGTAAGTATGCTGGGCTGAGAAGGTACAGCATAGCTATGCAATTTCTTTAGCGATACAGGTGATAGACTTGTTCTTGCTTGCTTGATCAAAGCAGGCTGTCTGATCAATGAAAGATACTCACAGTGTTCTATTTTGTGTGAGTTGGTTGAACAAATTTAGGAAATGAGGGATAGAAGGGCAGCATAATTGCATGATTCATATGTTTTTTGTTGTTCTTGAGGCACAGATCCCTAGGTATCTATCATCTATCTATCATCTATCTAATTGTGTGCTATTCCCTGCTAATCTATATGAAGCACTGGCTGGAACTAAACGATCAGCATTGGTGGCTTACTGTTGTGGCATCCAGCCTTTAGAATTTTCTCCCCCTCTGCAGTGCGACAGGTGCGCCACCTTCTAAAAATGTTTCCACTCATCCTGTGATTGGATGATGAAGGTCAATACATACATAATTGAAATAAATCAATGAAATTATACTTCAGTGTTTTGATGGGTGGGGGAGAGTGTTACTAAAATGCCATAGGCACTTCAGAAATACGCAAAATCTACTTGGCCTTCTATCACAAAGGAGAGCGGCATAGGACTGCAGATTCATGTTGAAGTCCTCCTCTGATCCCAACTGAACTAACTAGAGGTGCCTTTGATGCCAATCAGGATAGGTGTCCGCATGCGTGGCTGCTCATAACTGACCACAGCTAGATATGTATAACTAGAGCTGTGTCAGGGCCCACATTTATATGTTTACACATTTATAAAAGATTAATATATGTCCTAAATGGTAATACTGCTAAGGAGCTCTCCTTGGTTTTGTTTTCAAGGCACGAACACCTGCCTGATGGACAAATGACACGGGATACTCAATTAGAAACTGCCTGAGCCGTTTACTTCATTTGAATGTACCAAGAGAGGAGATTTAACTTCGCTGGATGCTCCCCGTTCCACATCCTACTGCACGAATCAATTTCCCCAACTATAGCTAAAAGCAACCCGTGTGTGTGTGTGTGTGTGTGTGATATTTGTTGGAATCATAACTGGGGAGGGAAGGGTTAAGTCACCCCACCCAGCACATTGCAGTTCTTTTTTTTTTTTTGAAATAATTTTATTAATTTCAACATAATAATAACATAAACAAACACATAAAATACATACATAATCCTCGACAATCCCCCCCGTGCACCCCCAATCCAGGAGACCTTCTCTTAATCTTTTATTCTATCCAGAAATTTATCGACTCTTTTGAAGGTGTTTGTCCCTTCCCCGATCTTAATACATATTCCAACTAGGGGTGTGCACGGACCCCCCGGATCGGATCGGGACCCGGATCGGGACCTCCAATTTTGTCCCGGACCGGTTCGGACAAAATCGGAGGCCCCCCGGACCGGATCGAGTCCGATCCCGACCCAAAAATCGTACATTTTTGGATCGGCCGCCATTTTTTTCCCCATAGACTTGCATTGCAATGCAAGTCTATGAGGAAAAAATGGCGGCGGGTGGGTAAGGGGGGGCCTAACTCCCTCCCCCCCCCGGGGCCGTCCGCTGTGGACGGCCCCGGCAGGTAAACCCCCTCCCCCGCGCTCCCTACCCCCCCTGGGGCTGCCCGCTTCCATCCGCTGGCGCCCGCGGGCGCCAGCGGATAGAAGCGGACGGCTCCGGGGGGGGGTAAGCCCCCTTCCCCGCCACTTACCTTCTCGGCCCGTCCGGCGCCGGCGGCTACTACCAGCGGGCTCCGCGGCCTACTCTCGAGTAGCGCGCCGGGTGATGACATCACCCGGCGCGCCACCCTGGAGCAGGCCGCGGAGCCTGCTGGTAGTAGTAGGCGCCGGCGCCGGACGGGAGCTGCCGGGCCGGGCAGGTAAGGGCCCCCCTCCCCCCTCCGCGCGCCCCCTCCTCCCCTCCACGCACCCCCTCCTTACCTTTCCGGCCCGGCGGCTCCCGTCCGGCGCCGGCGCCTACTACTTCCAGCAGGCTCCGCGGCCTGCTCTAGAGTAGCGCGCCGGGTGATGACATCACCCGGCGCGCCATCCTAGAGCAGGCCGCGGAGCCTGCTGGGAGTAGTAGGCGCCGGCGCCGGACGGGAGCCGCCGGGCCGGAAAGGTAAGGGCCCCCCTCCCCCCTCCGTGCGCCCCCTCCTCCCCTCCACGCACCCCCTCCTTACCTTTCCGGCCCGGCGGCTCCCGTCCGGCGCCGGCGCCTACTACTTCCAGCAGGCTCCGCGGCCTGCTCTAGAGTAGCGCGCCAGGTGATGACATCACCCGGCGCGCCATCCTAGAGCAGGCCGCGGAGCCTGCTGGGAGTAGTAGGCGCCGGCGCCGGACGGGAGCCGCCGGGCCGGGCAGGTAAGGGCCCCCCTCCCCCCTCCCCCCTCCGCGCGCCCCCTCCTCCCCTCCACGCACCCCCTCCTTACCTTTCCGGCCCGGCGGCTCCCGTCCGGCGCCGGCGCCTACTACTTCCAGCAGGCTCCGCGGCCTGCTCTAGAGTAGCGCGCCGGGTGATGACATCACCCGGCGCGCCATCCTAGAGCAGGCCGCGGAGCCTGCTGGGAGTAGTAGGCGCCGGCGCCGGACGGGAGCCGCCGGGCCGGAAAGGTAAGGGCCCCCCTCCCCCCTCCGCGCGCCCCCTCCTCCCCTCCACGCACCCCCTCCTTACCTTCCCGGCCCTGTGGCTCCCGTCCGGCGCCGGCGCCTACTACTACCAGCAGGCTCCGCGGCCTGCTCTAGAGTAGCGCGCCGGGTGATGACATCACCCGGCGCGCCACCCTAGAGCAGGCCGCGGAGCCTGCTAGTAGTAGTAGGCGCCGGCGCCGGACGGGAGCCACCGGGCCGAGAAGGTAAGTGCCCCCCTCCTCCCCCCCCCCCCGCTGTCCACTTTCATCGGCGGGCGCCCGCTGGCGCCCGCCAATGGAAGCGGCGGTGGGCGCCAGTGGGCGCCCGCTGATCCGCCGAACCGGTTCGGAGCTTTTTCGGACCGGTTCGGATTGGATCGGCCGATCCAGCTGCGGGATCGGAAATCGGATAATTTATCCGATTTCCCACTGGACCGGACTCGGATCGTGGATCGGGTCCGATCCAGTGCACATCCCTAATTCCAACAGGGGACTCCATATTTCCCCAAAATCATTTTTACCGGACATTCCCCTCTTTAATTTCATTTTACAAGTCAGCATATCATTCAGTGCCATATCCCATATTTCTTTATACCATTCTTCTATTGTATAGCTTCCTTGTCCTTTCCAATTTTTTGCAATCATTAATCTAACAGGTGTCAGGAGGTTGTTTATCAATTCTCTCTTATTTTTGTCCTCTTCCCCTTTATCCCATATTGCTAGTAGAGCAAGCTTCGGGTTTAATTCCACTTTACTTCCCATTATTTCACTTATTTCCTTAAATACCCTTTTCCAAAATTTTTGTACATATTCACAGCTCCACCACATATGGTAATAAGTTCCAACCTCCTGGCATCCCCTCCAACAATTTTTAGATATTTTTTTGTCTATCTGGTGAAATCTAACCGGTGTTAGATACCATCTCCACAATACCTTATAAAAATTCTTAATTCTGATCGATAGCAATTTTAACATTCTTGCATTCCACAACCTCTCCCAGTTGTATTCCTTAATTTCTCCATTTACATCCTCTTCCCAAACCTTTTTTATTGCTTTAAGTGAATTTTGAAGTTCCTCCTCAATCAATAATTTATATATCTCACTAGTCAACCCTTTCTTATTTTTCTTTTCTTCTTTCCTACCTTTTGACTCTATTAAGTCTTCAAATCTTGTATTATTTCTACACTTTTTATTTTTCAATTTCCATTCCTGAGTCCATTTCCCTAATTGTATACATTTAAACCATGCTCATTTTTGACCTATCAATAACTCTTTAATTTGCTCATTATCCTTCAGATTTTCCATCCACTTCCCTAACTTAATTATTTCCTTATCTTTCAATCTCGCTTCAATCTCCACTTTTAACACTCTTGGGAAATTCTCCACTACTACCACCGGGGCAAGTGGTGAATCTCCTGGTATCAACTTCCCCCTAAATTTCTCCCAGATCTCCACTATATTTACCAGCAAAGGGTTGTCCAGTCCCTTTAATTCTCTCTTTTGAATTTTTTTTAAAAAAATATTTTTCAATTTATAATCTATTTCCCCCGTTTGCGTCTCCAACCACTCCAAGTCTTCCTCCCCTAGAATATAGCTTATAACATATCTTAACTGATTAGCTATATAATAATACTTAATATTTGGAAGTCCTAAACCTCCCTTCTTTTGAGCCTTATACCATAACCCTTTATTAATCCTAGCTTTCTTATCCCCATTACAATATGCGTTAATTATATTTTGCCAACTTTTCAGCTCTACATCTGATATTTTAATTGGTAACATTCTAAACAAAAAAATAATCTTAGGTAAAATCTTCATTTTAATAATTGCTATTCTACCAAACCAAGAATGTTTTAATTTCTTATATACTTCTAATTTCTCCCCTACTTGTTTTTTTAAAGCTACCAAGTTAAGTTCCTCTAGCCTTTCTAAATCTCTATCAATGTTAATCCCTAAGTATCGTACTATATTTTTAAGTCTAAGACCCAACTTAACCTTACCTTCTTCCAGCTCTTCCTTATTATAATTAAATAACATCATTTCTGACTTCCCCCAATTTACTTTTAATCCCGTAATTTCTCCAAATTCTCTTAAATGTTTCTTAATCACCTCTGCACTCCCTAAGGGATCCTCTACTGTCAATAAAGTATCGTCCGCAAACATATTCATTTTAATCTTCTCCTTTCTTCCTATCCCCTTCACTCTTTCATCTTCCCTTATTACATTTGCCAAAACTTCTATTACTATTGCAAATAAGATCGGTGAAAGAGGACATCCCTGCCTAGTTCCTCGGGCTAGTGTAATCTGTTGTGTTAACCCATCATTAACCGTTATTTCCGCTTTATTGTTTTTATACAACTTATCCATCACTCCCATAAATTTATCTCCAAACCCAAATGTTTTTAATATTGTTTTAAGTGCTGGCCATTCCACACAATCAAAGGCCTTGAATATATCCAATGCTAACAAGCCTGCTTTTAAATTCCTTTTTTTTATAATACTAATTATATTTAATACTCTTCCCATTAAATTAGACATTTGCCTACCCGGAATAAATCCACACTGATCTTTTTTAATATATTTACAAATAAATGTGGCCATTCTTTTTGCCATTATTGCTGTAAAAATCTTTGAATCTTGATTTATTAAGGAAATTGGTCTGTATGATGCGGGATCAGTTAAGTCCTTACCTGGTTTCGGAATTAATATAATCAGGGAATGATCCCATGATGGCGGGGCCTTCCCCCCTTCTATTATAGTATTAAATAATTTCTTTAATCTTGGTATTAAAATTTCTTTAAAAAGCTTATAATACTCCGACCCCAATCCATCCATTCCTGGTGATTTTCCTCCTTTCAGTTTATCAATAACTCCCTCTATCTCTTTTTCAGTAACTAAACCTTCCATATAATCCCTATCCTGCTTCTGCAATTTTATTTTCCAATTCCTCTCTACATATTCCAATACCTTATCTTGCGGTCCCGATCCTGATGTATGTAATTCACTATAAAAATCCTTAAATATATTTAATTTATCTTTCATTAAATTACAACTATTCCCTGACTTGTCTTTTATTGTCCCTATCATATTCTTAGCCTTTTCCAACTGTGTGGATCTGGCCAGCATCTTAGAATTCCTGTTGCTATATTCAAAAAAATCTCTTTTTAGATACAACAAATTTTTTTGAACTTGTTCTAATTCATCTTTCTCTAATTCCTTTTTCTTAGCTTGAATTTGGGCAATTAGGCGTTTATCTTTTGTCTCCTTTAACTTATCTTCCAAACTCCTTACCTCCTCTTCAATCTTTTTATTTTGAGCTTCCTGTTGTTTTTTTAATGTACAACTTTCCCTAATACAAATCCCTCTTACCACAGCTTTCATTGTATCCCATAATATGTCTTGCCGGTTATTCTCTTTTTCATTAATCTCCCACATTTCCTGCAGTTCTTTCTTTATTTTCTCCCTTATGTATTTTTTATTCAACAACCTTACATCCAATCTCCATCTCTTCGCTTGTCTATAGTCTTTCTTGATTTCCATGTCCATTGTCATTAACGCGTGGTCAGTAACCTTAATAACTCCAATATCACAATCTATAATTTTGGGTAACATATTTTTTGATACAAACATGTAATCTATCCTTGAATAACTCTTAAATCTCTGTGAATAGAAGGTGTATTTCCTTTCTTCCCCTCTTAAAACTCTCCACACATCCAATAATTCTTTCCCTTCCATTAATTTGCTTAACTCTGTCTTCCCCACCCTCTTAATATCTTTTAATATGTTATCCCTATCTTTCCCTATATCTAGTACCATATTAAAGTCACCTGCCATCACCATGTGCTTTTTGCCCACTTCTCCCAGCACGTTAAATACTTCATCAATAAATTCCATTTGTTTCCCATTTGGAGCATAAACATTCACCAATACATATTCCTCTTCTCCCAACTTGCAGAACATAATAAGAAACCTTCCATTTTTGTCTTTCTTTACACTTTGAATAGTTATACCACATGTCTTTGAAATTATTATTGCCACCCCTCTCGATTTCGAAGTTCCATATGCCTTCTCATAAACGCCCACCTCCCTCATTCGAAGCTCATTAACTCCATCTTTGGCCTGATGAGTTTCCTGCAAAAAAATTACATCTATTTTTTTTTCTTTAATAACATTTCAATCCTCTTTCTTTTAATTACTGTTCCTAGCCCTTTAACATTCAATGTTGCCAATCTAAGTTTATTTTCCATCTCTTTCTTTCACACAAGTCTTTAAGTCGGTCTCCCTCTGTGTGACCCATTCCCCCCCTCCCTAACCCTCCCCCCCACATTCACCCCCAATTTCACCCCCCTCCTCACCAGCTTCCTGGGCATTGGTCCCAATCTTCTTAGAACTCTTAGGGGGGGGGGAACTCGGCCCAACATTCCGGAATAACGTCTACCCTCCCCTCCATATCTCTTCTTCTCCCTATCCCTCTTACAATATTTATTAAGGTCTATTCATTACTCCCTCCTGCCGCGCCTTCTTCTTGCTTCTCTTCTCCAACCGATGTGGCATCCATTATGCCCAGCTCCTCCAATAGCTCGATGCCTTGCTCACAAGATGTTATTCTTTGCTGCTTCCCATTCCACTTAAATCTCAAGAAAACTGGATATCCCCAATTGTAGGAGATCGATTTCATCTTCAATGCTGCTGTGCATATTTTAACGCTCTTCCTCCACTGCACCGTCTGAGGGCACAAATCCTGGAAAACCTGAATTGGTATTGCTTGAAGCGTTGGTTGACCTTGACTTCTAACTGCTTGCATTAATTTTTCTTTTTTGTAGTAATTAGCAAATTTCACAATAATGTCTCTTGGGTACTCTCTTGTCTTTCCATATCCCACCCTATGGGCCCGCTCAATATCTTCCATTTTCCAATCTTCCTTTGGTACTAATTGTTTGACCCATGCCAAAATTAACTCTCTTATACTGTTAAGGGTCTCCCCTTGCTGCTCCTCAAAAGACCTTATGCGTAAATTTGCTCTCCGGTCCCTGTCTTCCATCGCTATAAGCCGTAAATCCTGTTGCGTTAGCTGTTCTTCTTGCTTCTTATATAAAACCTTTAGTTCTCCAGTTTCTTCCTGCAAAGCTCCAACCTCTTTCTCCACCTTTTGAAGGCCTGCCAAGAGTTGCTGTTGTGACTCGGTAATCCTTTTAGCCAATCGTTCTTCTTGCTCTAATAAAGCCTGCTGAATATTTCCATCCTGCTTTAATATAGCTGCATCGAGCATCTTTTGGATATTCTGAATCAGCTCATCTGTTGGGTCAGCTTGCCTCCCTGTGGTTGTTTTAGGGATTGCACCTGGCTTAGTTCCAGTCTTAGCACTGGCATTTCCGGCATGACTAGGGGATTGCTTCTTTGTCTTTTCAGCCTCCGACATTTTGTCAGTACGGACAAGCCTGTAGCTCCTATCGGACGGCCGATCACCCTTGGGTCTATTCCAAGAAGTTATTTTCTTCTTGCTCATAAATCGTGCACCCTTCAAGCCTATCCGATAGGGACACAGCTACTTCTAGCCAGGGATCAAAGTCTTTTTCTCTTCACTTCAATCACACCCTCTGGCTTCTCTGTCTCCCGGACAGTCTTTTAATCACTTATAATCTTTTAATTGTTCTTTTAATTGTCAAGGCTGACGAGTTTTAATCACTTATAGTCTTTTAATTGTTCTTTTAATTGCCAAGGCTGACAAGTTTAGTTTCGATTCTCGTCGGGCAGAGTTAGCCCCTCCTCCCAGCAGAACAGTTATACAGCCAACAATCTTTCGACGCTTAAAAGCTTAAAACTTTCCAAAGCTTAAAAGTCTCTTTTCTAAGTGTTAGCAATCGTTCTGTTCTCTCTACAGTCTATTCAATCAGCCAGCAATCGTATATACGTCCTTTATTTACCTTCACCGTACTTCAAAGCTGCCGGTCCGTCACCTCCCTCAGTCATGCCGATTATAAAGCCATAAATCTTCTTCCAGCTGCAGTCTCTTTAGCAAGCTTTCCCCTCTCCATAGCAGACTTGTATGTAACAAACCGCTCTTTTAGGATAGGGAATTTACAGTTAATTCACTGCTTCTTTCGGAGGACGAAGGATTTGCGACTTATCCCATGTCCTGCTAGGTCACGCCCCCAGCACATTGCAGTTCTGATTAAAACTGGAGTGTTGCATGCCTATTGCTAAATGAAACAATAGATTCTAGTTATTACGTGTCCCTGCACCTAGGGATTTCCCCTCCTAAAGCTCAGAGCAACCTGTGTGTGTGATATTTGTTGGAATCAAAACTAGGGAGGGAAGGGTTAAGTCACCTCACCCTGCATGTTGCAGTTCTGATTTAATGTGCACAGTTGATGCAGATGCAGAATTCCAATCCGTTTGCACTATCCTACTGGAACTATTAGCGCTAGAAAATGTTGACAGTGTGACTTTTGAAATGGGTTTTAAGTTGTGCTTTCCATCGTTTCGTATGTCACAACAGGCTCTTGTGTCATGAATGTTATTTGTAAGGTAGACATGGGGTTTCCAGCCATCAAAGCTCAAAACAGTGACGATAATAGTATAATTGAGTTATAATCAAATTCCTATCCAGGGTGAAGCGGATTCATCCAAATGAGCTTAGAGGAGCTTACCTTTGAAAAGCCTGGGCTTGAATCTCTGTCCATTCAACCACATTCTTACTGATTTTGGGTTGCCACCTCTCTTTTTTACCTGGCAGTCTCGTCATCTTTAACAGCTCCATTGCAGGCAGGTACAGAATAGTCCTCTCCATGCTGGGAATATTTGTTGGGGGGGGGGGGTTGGGGCACTTTTTAGCACAAATTAGGTTATTTTATTCTTATTTAGGGGGGATTCCCTCCTGTTATGTAGATTTCTGGGTAATTTTAAGAGTTTTCTCAGTTTCAGTATTACAAATATTACTCTAAAGTTGTCAAAAATGGTTTATTTTAAACATAAACATTGGATTCATTTGCTTTACAATCCATGCTCTGTCCATGTGGTGGCAAAAGAGAAAGAGACAACAAAATGATAAAAACGATAATTATCGTAGGGTTTTTTATCGTCTCCAATAATTATCGTTCAAAGTTGTATCGTATAATTATCGTTAATCGTATGCACGATTAAGACCGTATCGTATCGTTATCGTACATTTTAATGATACGATACACAACCCTAGTATACCTTTATTTCATCAGCCCATCATAATTGCTTTAGATTAAATAATTTTTTGGTTTCAACATCCCTGATTGATCAAATAAAAGATTGTAAAATTGACATATTAGCTGTGTCAGACCATGCCCCAGTATGCTTGGAATTGCAATTATCCAATACTCCTAGGGCCTCTGGCTAGTGACGCCTTAATGTTTCACTTCTTAATGGTGAGAAAATTAAAACTCAGATGCTAACTGAATTGTCAGAGTACTTTAAAATTAATGAGGGTACAGCTAGTTCATGCGCTATCGAGTGGGAGGCTTTCAAAGCTTTTATCTAGGGTTGAATCATTGCCTATGCTGCTTATAAATATATTGTCATGAGGCAGTCTGAAGAATCTTCCTCTGAGGAGGAAGAAGTGGCAGAGACTGCAGCTTTACCCATTCCCCAGGACTTACCGGAGGAGGAGGAACAGCAGGGAGATTCCTCTGAAGAGCCCCAGGAAAGCCACCCTCTCCCACCCCCTGTTTCTAATGAGGAAGACTCGGGGCCTGAAGGAGTTTGTCCAGTAACTCTCCAGCAAAGGCGGCAGCTCAAACGGGCGGAGAAAGCTAAGCCCACAAGGCGAAGCATGAGACTGAGAAAACAGAGCACAGCTGATGCAAGCCTTAAGTAAGATAACGAAGGAATTGCACGCAGCTGTGAACAGGCTCAAGCCAACTATGAAGGAGAAACAAGTCAGAAGCTAAGATCCGTTGAGAACAACCGTCGTCTTCGGCTCTTGACACCCCGCATTCTCCTGAATCGGAACCTGTGGACTGAACAACCGGCTTGACTATTTTGGCTCTGGACTTTGGACTGCTCTAATACTTGGTTCGACCCTCAGCTTGACATTCGGACGGACTGAACTTTTGGCGTGACCTTGGCTATTGGTAATTGGATTTTGGAATTGCAAATAAACCCCTTAAACCGTTAAAGGCCTGGCATTTTTCCCAGACATTCTTAGATAAGGGAGTTGGCAGGCTTCCTATACTAAGAGTCATAAATACGACAATTTGTTCTCAACCTTTAAAGGAAAAACAAATTTTTCCTCAATCAGGATGGAAGAGGCATTACTCCAGGAAAACCAGGCGCTCAGGGAGCAGGTGGGCCAGCTGACTGAGGCCATGAAAGCATTTCAGACTCAATTAAATCAGCTCACTGGCCAGATACAACAACCTTCCCTGCCTCCCATGCCACAGAAACGGAAGTGCCCTGTAGCAGCTCCGGAGAAATTTGATGGCTCCCCAGATAAGTTTGCAACGTTTCTGGCTCAATGTGAGTTGTATATGCAGCTGCGTTCTGAGGATTTCCCCATGGAGCAGATGCAGGTGGGATTTTTGATAAGTTTGCTCGCTGGGTCTGCTGCAAAATGGGCGACGCCTTATCTACTGGATCGCAGCCCGCTTCTGCTCAACTATGCCAATTTCGTGGCTGAGTTCCGGGCTGCATATGAGGATCCTCAAAAGGCTGCTACTGCCAACAGGAAAATACGGCGCCTTCGGCAAGGAAAAGTCCCTGTGTCCGTTTATGCCAGCTCTTTCTGGTTGCTGGCTCAAGACCTGAAATGGAATGAGGCTGCGCAGATGGACCAGTTCCAGGAAGGGTTGGCAGATGAGATTTTGGATGAGCTGGCGAGAGTGGAACAGCCAAAATCCCTGAAGGATTTGATTCAGCTCTGCCTGCGGATCGATGGAAGATTAGAGAGTCGCAGGTCGGCACGACATGCAGGCCCTGCCAGGGGGGGCATAACCACTACTTTTGGCCAATCTACTCCAGGTTTTCAGGATGGGAGGCCCCAGGAGAGTTCCATGCCTACGGGGGAAGAACCAATGCAGTTGGGCGGGGTTAGACCTCGCTTGACAGCACAGGAAAAAGACCGTAGACGGCAAGGGGGATTGTGCCTGTATTGTGGGAAGGCAGGGCATTTTGCCGCCACCTGCCCTGCCAAACGACCTCGCCCTGCGGTGTCGGGAAACGGACAGCCTCAGTCATAAATGGAGTCGTAGGACGGGGGGGGGGGAATCCTGTGTAATACCCAAGACTCCCACCAGAGTTTCTTGCCATCCCCTAACCGTGACAGTGACATTGCAATGGGCAGGGCGTAACCCCATCCAAACTACCGCCATGATTGACTCAGGAGCTTCTAGCACCTTTATGGACTTGACCTTTGCTAGAAAATATGGGGTCAGATCGAGTCCTTTGGCTTCTCCCCTGGCCATTGAAACGATCGATGGGAGGCCTTTGGTCTCAGGACTGATGACACATGAGACCGAGCCCGTGACTGTAGAAATCCAGGGTCACATGGAATCCCTCCAATTTCTGCAGGCGGCTGTTCCTCACTTCCCCATTGTACTGGGGATGACCTGGCTGAGTCTCCATGACCCTCGCATCACATGGCCTCGGGGGGAAGTGGTTTTTTCCTCAGAGTATTGTCGATCACATTGTTGGCCTGAAAGAGTAAATGCTGCCGTACCGCATCTCCAAGACTCCAGTCCAGTCTCGCTCCCTGCCAAGTATCATGACTTTCAAGATGTCTTTGATAAGGGAGAGGCGGATCAGTTGCCACCTCACAGGCCATATGATTGTGCCATCGACCTGCTTCCAGGATCCCGGTAGGGCGCATTTATACATTGTCCGAACCTGAGCTGGCAGCCTTGCGGGACTTCTTAGAAATTTTTTTAAAACGGGGATTCATTCGGCCCTCCACATCTCCTGCTGCAGCACCAGTGTTTTTTGTGAAAAAGAAATGTGGGGAATTGCGTCTGTGTAACGATTACCGGGCCCTGAACCAAGTCACCCGTCGCAACCGCTATCCCTTGCCTCTCATCCTGGAACTACTGGAGCGCCTCCGAAGTGCGGTCGTATACACCAAGCTCGATCTGCGAGGAGCTTATAATTTGGTGCGCATCAAGGCAGGGGATGAGTGGAAGATGGCGTTCCGGACTCGATACGGCCATTTTGAATACACGGTAATGCCTTTCGGGCTTTCCAATGCTCCCGCCGTGTTCCAGCACTTCATGAACGACATTTTTAGGGACTATCTAGATCACTTTGTCATCATTTACCTGGACGACATTCTGATTTACTCCTCCACACAACAGGCGCATGAATCTCATGTGCGAGCAATACTGCATCGGCTACGGGAACATCATCTGTACGCCAAACTAGAGAAGTGCGCTTTCGACCTGGAGACCGTGGAATTCCTGGGACATTGGATATCCCCCAAAGGCGTGAGCATGGATTCTGCAAAAGTGGCAGCAGTGGTCTCATGGCAGGCGCCAAGGACCGTGAAAGAGTTGCAACGGTTTTTGGGTTTTGCCAACTACTATCGCCGCTTCATCCCGAACTTTGCTCAGATTACTGCACCCCTGACCGACTTATTGTGTTCACGCAAAACATTTCAGTGGGGATCTGCGGCGCAGCAAGCCTTTCAAAAATTGAAAGGACAGTTCATATCGGACCCCATTCTGCAACATCCTGATCCACAGACTCCTTTTGTGGTCGAGACCGATGCCTCAGATGTGGCCATTGGGGCAGTGTTGCTGCAGCCCACTGCTGACGGGGGATTCTCGTTACCCTGTGCCTTTTACTCCCGCAAGCTCAACTCCGCTCAACGTAGCTACACTATTTGGGAGAAAGAGCTATTGGCGATCAAAGCAGCTTTTGAGGCTTGGCGACAACTGTTGGAAGGGGCCCGTCATCCCATAGTGGTTCGCACCGACCATCGGAATCTGGAATTCCTACAGACCGCTCGGAAGCTTAATCAGCGACAAATCCGGTGGGCCTTGTTTTTCTCTCGCTTCCATTTTATTATTAAGTATATTCCTCGTTCCCAGAACCGGCAGGCAGATGCGCTCTCTTGAAAGCCGGAATATGCTTCTCCTCAGGTGGAGGAGTCCAGCCCGGCTTTTGGAAGTCAAACTCCATCTCTCTACAGCATACCACCCTCAGTCCGTTGGCCAGACAGAGCGAACAAATGCGACGTTGGAGCAGTACCTCCGCTGTTACGTAAATTTTCAACAGGATAACTGGGGGGACTTGTTGGCTCAGGCTGAGTTTGCTTATAATAACTCTGTTCATTCTTCCACGCAACAGACACCCTTCTTTGCCAATTATGGTTACCACCCTCAATTTTTTCCAGCTCCAACGATCTCCTCTCCTATCCCTGCCACAGATCACTTGACTCAGGAACTTCAGGCCATACACTCCATTCTCCGGGAGCAGTTAGACCTGGCTAAACAAGCTTATAAATCGGATGCGGACATCAAACGACAGCCAGGCCCCGGGTTGAAAGTTGGGGATCAAGTGTGGCTGTCAACCAGACATCTACCAGCGTCGCAACCCTGCCGGAAATTGGCTGCCCGCTTTGTAGGACCTTTCCGGATCACGGCACAGATCAATCCAGTGGCTTTTCGCTTGCAGCTCCCTCCGTCATGGCGTATCCACCCCGTGTTTCACCGATCACTTTTAGCTCTGGTGCAGCCGACACATCCTCTCCGTCCCAAGGTGTTACCCCCTCCACCTCCGGTGTTAGTGAACGAGGAAAAGGAGTACGAGGTGGCAGATATCCTAGACTCCCGGGTTCATCGAGGACACCTGCAATATCTGGTGGACTGGCTGGGTTAAGGTCCTGAGGAGCGGGCCTGGGAAGATGCCTCTCATGTCCATGCTCCAGTTTTGGTTCTCCGCTTCCATCATCGGTTTCCCGGGAAGCCGAAACCCGGCGGTCCCTCGAGAGGGGCGCCTGGGGAGGGGAATAATGTCATGAGGCAGTCTGAAGAATCTTCCTCTGAGGAGGAAGAAGTGGCAGAGACTGCAGCTTTACCCATTCCCCAGGACTTACCGGAGGAGGAGGAAAAGCAGGGAGATTCCTCTGAAGAGCCCCAGGAAAGCCACCCTCTCCCACCCCGTTTCTAATGAGGAAGACTCGGGGCCTGAAGGAGTTTGTCCAGTAACTCCCCAGCAAAGGCGGCAGCTCAAACGGGCGGAGAAAGCTAAGCCCACAAGGCGAAGCATGAGACTGAGAAAACAGAGCACAGCTGATGCAAGCCTTAAGTAAGATAACGAAGGAATTGCACGCAGCTGTGAACAGGCTCAAGCAACTATAAAGGAGAAACAAGTCAGAAGCTAAGATCCGTTGAGAACAACCGTCGTCTTCGGCTCTTGACACCCGGCATACTCCTGAATCGGAACCTGTGGACTGAACAACCGGCTTGACTATTTTGGCTCTGGACTTTGGACTGCTCTAATACTTGGTTCGACCCTCGGCTTGACATTCGGACGGACTGAACTTTTGGCGTGACCTTGGCTATTGGTAATTGGATTTTGGAATTGCAAATAAACCCTTTAAACTGTTAAAGGCCTGGCATTTTTCCCAGACATTCTTAGATAAGGGAGTTGGCAGGCTTCCTATACTAAGAGTCATAAATACGACACCGCGCGGAAGAGGGCCGATTACATCACTTCCGGATCCGGCCCTCTCCCGTCTCTTCCGTGCGGCCTCCGGCCTCCTTGGGGCTCATCACAAGGGCGACGAGCCCCGAGGAGCCCGGACACCCGCGCGGAAGAGGCGGGGGAGGGCCAGATCCGGATGTAATTGGCCCTCTCCCGCCTCTTCTGCGCGGCCTCTGGCCTTACGAGTCCGGCAGTGGCGGTGAAGGACCTGGTGGTGGTGGAGGAAGACCCGGCGTCGTCGGGGGACCTGGGGGCGGCGGCTGACCTGGTGGGGGCGGCGGCTGACCCAGCGGGGGCGGCAGCGGAGGACCTGGTGCGGGCGGCAGAGGAAGAGAACCCGGTAGGTCCAGGCTGGTGTTTTTTTTGGGGGGGGTAGCTTGGTGGGGGGGGGATTGTTTTGGGTGGGTGGTGGTGGGGGACCGGGATTTTGGTTTCCAAAATCTGGTCACCCTACTACAAGTTGAAGGGTTTGCAACTCGTTGGTCCGGTAACAGCTAAGTCGATGCGCAGTGCATCGATGTCCGCATCTTTAGGCAGGGGATTGTCGATCCCAGACTTATGTAATGCAACTATTTGGTATAAGTCCTTTAACTTCATTACACGCTACTGCTTGGTTGTTTGTACTAGGACAAACTGCAATTTGGGGCAAGCAATTTCTTTGTCTTGCGATGGAATATTGATCTACACCTACCCTCCACCGTGAATTGAGCTTGTTAATCGCCCATATGTGTGATGCACAAAGACCACAAAGAAGAAATGCAGATTGCTTACCTGTAACCGTAGTTCTTCGAGTGGTCATCTGTACATTCACACAACCCACTTTGGTGTCGATGGAAACTTACTGTCGATACCGAGCGGTTTCTCTCCTAGTTATGGGTCCAGCAAGTCGGTCTCTTGGAACTGAGGAGAAAGGCGGGAACACGGAGTCAGTAGACAGTGGGAGAGGGGTTCCCGCCAAAAACGTTTGCCTTAGCTATAGAAGTTTCCGAGACAGGCTCCATGCAGGCGCAAAGCCCATATGTGTGAATGCACAGAGACCACAAAGAAGAACTACGGTTACAGGTAAGCAATCTGCATTTAGCCACCCACAATGTGGGTGCAGACTGGGTGCTGGCTCACCCCGAGTGAAAAGGACCCATGGAGAACAGGGATCGGGACTCTAATTGGGAAAAAGGAGTTGGAAGGGCTGAGCTAACTCCATACTCAATGCCACAACATGGAATTGCCAAGCTTTGCTGAAACCGTCCTAAGCTGAATCACTTTTCTGCTGATATCACTATTTGGAAGGGAGGCTTGGTGCTATACTACTCCAGTGGGACTAGCTTGCCAATTACCCTTACATTGGAGATCCTCATCACACTGCACCCTAATTCCAGTTGCTACCCCCTTATTCCAATGCTCCCAGTTACCACCTGCTGGTGGAGATCCTGGGCGCACCCCAGTTCCTGCCGTTGCCCCTTATTGCAATTTCCCCAGTTCTGGTTGCTGTCACCCGCCAGTCCAATTTATTGCAGCGCTCTCTAGTTCCATTGGCCAAGTCCTTGAACTAACTGTGAGTATGGCCAAAAAGACACGGAATTTCATTGGCCTACCTAGACCTTGGACAGGAAGTGTATTTTACCAAAAGATTTTTTAAATTTGTTGTTAACTTGGAATAAACACCAGTACGTATACCTCAGGTGTGTGGGTGAGGTTGCTATTCAGATGGTCATAAATTGATTCCCAAATATCCTGGGTGGGGGTTTGAGCCAGAGATCCATAAGGGAAGAACAAACAACCCCTGGGCACAGAACCCAGCCCTGGGTGCTGACCCAAGGGTCACATATTTAATAATATTTTTAACTTTTGTATATTTCTATTTATAGTTTTAACTGTATATGTTTTAATTTTGTAAAAAGAAGAGGGAAAAAAGCACCACCAAACCAATGAAAAAAGAGTGCTAAGCTCTGGTGCTCTGAAACAACCTTTTTCTTTCATCTTTAATAATATCTTCAATCTGTTCTACGAGTTCCGGAAAAACATCCTTCGTCAGGAGCTACATAAAAAACAAGTAAAACTGCAAATTAGACAAATGACAATTAGAAGATGAAACATAAAATAGCTTAAGATTAAACACAAAACAACACCCATATCAGATAAAAAAACAACCTTCTGAAATCCTTTGCTAACAAGAAACACTGTAACTAAACATTTACACATTCACCTAGAAATACAACAAATGAACTAACCTGAGGAAAAACGCATTTCTCTGAAATTTCATAGTCGTTACCACAATGTTAAAACAATAAAACCTAAACCCAAAAAGCTGAGAACTGTTTCCTTTTGCATTTTGGTTTGATTGTTTTAACATTGTGGTAACGTCTATGAAATTTCAGAGGTGTTGCATGCATACAAATGACACCTGCTGAAATTCCCTTTTCTATAGCATTACCCAGAGGACCTTCTCTTCTGCCGCTCCCAGTCTGTGGAATGGCCTGCAGGAGGAGACTCATCAACTTAACAGTCTTTTAGAATTTAAGAAAGCTATAAAGACTAGCTTCTTAGGATGTTTTAGGATGTTTTATTGCTATTTTAATAATGTGTACCATGTTTTTAATCTGTTTTATGTATTTTATCATATTTTATATTTACTGCTGTTCCCCACCTTGATCCAAATGGAGAGGCGGGTAAGAAATATTATTATTATTATTATTAATTATTATTATACAACTGTTAAAGATACAGGAGCCCTGTCCTCCTTTCCATAGGGTCACCTTATTGTAGCACCTCTCCCCTTCCCTGGCTGTGAAAATACAATAGTAATAAATTTAAAAAATGAATAATTAGTTGCTTTTTCGTGATATCCCAAATCAGCTCTCTGAGGTAGGTGCCTCAAGTTGAAAAGGGCGTGTGTGTGCACGTTTGTTTAAAGCACCTTGTCTCCTAAAGACCCTCCCCCCCCCCCATTTGTAAAAAGGGATGTATGGACAGGGGAGAGGAGGGCATTTGATTTCAGAAAACAAAACAATGTGGGCAAGAAGATTCAAGGGAGGCAACAGGAGGGGGAAGCGCATCTGGGCAAAATGCACACTAGTCCAGAGGGATCAGATGTCGCAGAGATAATCAGGGCTCCTGGACCTTCATTAATAATAATAATTATTATTATTATTATTATTATTATTATTATTATTATTTGTAACCCGCCTCTCCCTCCGGATCGAGGCGGGGAACAAAAACAATATAAACATAAAAATAACAACAGTTAAAATTTTAAAAAAGCAAGAGAACAATACAACATTAAAAACATCTTAAAATTCATCTGGATAGGCCTGTCGGAAGAGGACAGTCTTCATGACTCTCTTAAGTTCATGAAGACTGTCAATTTGTCTAACCTCTTCCGACAGACCATTCCATAGTCTGGGAGCGATGGAAGAAAAGGTCCTCTGGGTAACACTCGCCAGCCTAGTTCTGGCTGGCTTGAGTAAGTTCTTCCCAGAGGACCTAAGTGTGCGGGGCGGATTGTACAGGAGAAGGCGATCCCGCAGGTACCCTGGACCCAAACCATGTAAGGCTTTAAAGGTAATAACCAACACTTTATACTTCACCCGGAAACTGATTGGTAGCCAGTGAAGCGATTTTAAAACTGGTGTGATGTGATCACCCCTAGGTGTACCGGTGACCAACCTGGCTGCCATATTTTGAACAAGTTGAAGTTTCCGGACTAGGCACAAAGGTAGCCCTATGTACAGCGCATTGCAGAAGTCGAGCCTCGAAGTTACCAGCGCGTGCACTACCATCTTTAGGTCTTCCAACTCTAGGAAGGGGCGCAGCTGGCGTATCAGCTGAAGCTGATAGTAGGCACTCCTGGCCGTCGCATCAATCTGGGCTGTCATCTGGAGCGACGGATCCAGGAGGACCCCCAAGCTGCGAACACAATCTTTCAGGGGGGGTGTAACCCCATCCAGAATTGGTTGACACACCTCCAGACCCAGGTTGGGGCCTTTGACAGCAAGCACCTCCGTCTTGTCTGGATTCAGCTTCAGTTTGTTTTTCCTCATCCAGCCCATTACCGCCTCCAAGCATTCATTCAGAGGAGACACACTATCCTTAGCTGACGATGTTGTCGAAGGCATAGAGAAATATATTTGGGTGTCATCAGCGTATTGATAGCACCCCGCCCCATGCCTCCGGATGATCTCTCCCAGCGGTTTCATGTAATTGTTAAACAGTATTGGGGAAAGGATGGTACCTTGTGGTACACCACATAGCAGCTCCTTTTTTGAAGAGCAGCTATCCCCAAGCATCACCATCTGGAACCTGCCCGAGAGATAGGACCGGAACCACTGAAGCACAGTGCCCCCGATCCCCAATTCCCCCAGGCGCTCCAGAAGGATACCATGGTCGATGGTATCGAAAGCCGCTGAGAGGTCCAAGAGTACCAGCAGGGACACACTCCCCCTGTCGATACTAAGGCGTAGATCATCCACTAAGGCGACCAAAGTGGTCTCAACTCCGTATCCCACCCTGAAGCCTGTTTGAAATGGGTCTAGAAAATCGGTGTCATCCAAGACTACCTGGAGTTGAAAAGCAACTGCCCTCTCAATCACCTTGCCCAAAAACGGAAGATTTGATACAGGCCTGTAGTTATTAAGGTCCAGGGGATCCTGGGAGGGCTTTTTTAGAAGCGGCCTTACCACCGCCTCTTTTAAACATGATGGAAAGCTCCCCTCCCTGAGAGATGCATTAATGATATGCTGTAGATGTGATCTAACTGCATCTCCTCCCTGGACGACCAGCCAGGAAGGACAGGGATCGAGAGGGCAAGTCGTCTTCCTCACACATCCAAGTACCTTGTCCACTTCCTCGGTACTCACTAACTGAAACTGATCAAGTGTAATCCTACTCACGGAGTCACTGGACACTCCACTGTCAACCTCTGCTATAACAATAGCATCTAAGTCGGCTCTTATCCGAGAGATTTTATCTGAGAAATGATCGTTAAAGGCATCGCAGCGAACTGCCGAAGGCTCTAAAATCGGATTCAGGGGAGAAGGAGCCTAAGGTCCCC
This sequence comes from Anniella stebbinsi, assembly GCA_029215795.1. Lineage (NCBI taxonomy): Eukaryota > Metazoa > Chordata > Lepidosauria > Squamata > Anniellidae > Anniella > Anniella stebbinsi. The sequence goes on from JARDYH010000007.1 coordinate 31,276,458, forward strand.
TCTACAAGGATTCGCTTTTGCGCCCGGTTAGGCGATTATGCGCATAATCGCAGAAGCGCATTTACACCTAATACCTCTGCACGAGAGGCTGCGCGAGGCGGCGAAGCGCATTAACGGATGACCAAAATGCACTTTACAAGTAGTTAATGCGCATAAGCGCTTGTTCACATAGTCAAAATGCGCTTTAACGGCCGGAGCAAAATAAAATTCGCGATTTAACGCGCATTCGAGAATGCGCATAATCGGAGAGATAACGCGCCTCTACGCCCGATTTGCGCTCCGTTCTTGTAGAGGTAAATTTTTTTAAGCGCCTTGAAAGAGCTTTAAACCTCTCTTGTAGAGGCAGCCTGAGCTAGACCCCTCACCACCCTGAACAGTTCTGCTGGATGTGAATTCGCAGACGCAATGCGTGCAGAGAAGAAAGCTTTCTTCGCTGCACGTATTGCCACTCCATAGAAACGAAGATGTTCTCTATGTCGTGTCTTGTCGGATATAAGTCGAGTTTTCCGCCATTGGCGCTCCAGTCGTCGTCCTTTCCGCTTCAACTCCCTGAAGTCTTCTGTATACCAGGGCGCTGTATTAGAAGCGGGCCGGAGAGGACGTTTGGGGGCGATCGTGTCGATAGCCCTAGTTAGGTCTTGATTCCATCTATTGACCAGGGCTTCTACAGGATCGTCGACGATACCAGCCATGGAACCCTCCAAGGCTTTCTGGAATCCAGAAGGATCCATCAGCCTTCGAGGGCGGACCATCTTAATTGGTCTGCCACCCCTGCAGGGACGGGTGGTAGCCGTGATACTAACTCTGACCAGAAAATGGTCTGTCCATGACAATTTGGAGGTATTTCAGCAAGTGCCATTTTTCTCCAGCTACATGAAAGGCAGCATCTTTCAAAATAATGCCGCAAATTCAGACATTGCTGCTCCTTCAAAGCCTTCTTTTTTTTGGCCAGCAAAGCCCCTTTGTGTTTTCCCCCCAAGGTAAGGGGCCTGGGCCAGCTTAGAGAAAGAAACAGGTGGGGAAGGCCTCCGGCACGCCATTTCATAGCGGAGCAGCCAATGCGCCTGCTCTTCCTCACTGCTTACAATTATTATTATTATTATTATTATTATTATAATATTTATATACCGCCCCATAGCCAAAGCTCTCTGGGCGGTTTACAAAAATTAAAAGATTGAACACTAAAAAGACAATATACAAAATTTAAAACCATAAACCTAAAACAACTGACATTTAAAACAATTTTAAACTGTTAAGCCTGGCCACACTGTCAATCAAAACCTCAAGTTGAGCTGTTAAAATGTCTGGGAGAAAAGTTTTGACCTGGCGCCGAAAAGATAACAGTGTTGTCGCCAGGCGGGCCTCATCGGGGAGAGGCAATGGCACAGAGGCAATTGCCCAGCCACACCTGCCTGGGCAGAAAGCCAGGAGACAATGGTGCTGCCTGGCGCTTTTGGACTTTGGACTTGATGAAAGCAATGAGTAGTCTGCGGACAGAAAGGGGACAGCCTTCCCGCTAGTTTACAAGGCCCGCTACAGTCCCTATTAGTCTGCTCAGGGAGGGAGTCCTAAGGTCTCCTGGCAACTTCTAAGGCTGCTGAGTTCAGAGGGAAGAAGGAGGCTTGTATTATGGCGGCTGATGGCAATGGGGGCAACTCGGAAGATCTGGGTCACGCTCAGGAGATCCGGGGGCCAGTGCCCAGGCGGGCTCACCCTTACACTGCCCATGCGCACTCTGCACGCACTGGGGGGCAATCTTTATTACGGCTTGGCCTACGATCCAATGCTTTGGGTCGCTTTGCACAGGCACAGGGGTGCCCTTGATCCCTGCTCCCCTTGGCTTTGAAACCAGTTCCGGGGCCAAGCCTGGGCTTCGAAAGCGAAGGCACGATGCCTCCTTGGCCCACCCGGCTGAACCTACGCCGGAGGCGGCGCGAGGGAAGCTCTGGCACAGCAATCGGGCGCGGAGCCATCCTCGTGGCCGTGGGTGGCAAAGGACGCAGCCGCGCGGCCGGGGCTGGGACCGGGGCGGGGGGAGGCGGGGCGGACCCTCTCGCATATAGGGTAGCAGAGGGAGCGAGGCAGGCGAGGCAGGTGCGACGGGCCGCGCCGGCAGCAGCAGCAGCAGCCCCAGCCCGAGTTGCGCGACCCCGCCATGGCGCTCCCCTGCCGAGCCTGCCCGTACAGCCGCGCCGAGGTGCGCCAGCGGTGTGCCGAGGGCGCGTGCCTGGTGCTCACCGGCCGCCGCCTCTACGACCTGTCGAGCTTCGTGCGCCTCCACCCGGGCGGGCAGCAGCTGCTCCTCGAGCGGGCCGGCACCGACGTGAGCGCCGCGCTCGACGGGCCGCCGCACCGCCACTCGGACAACGCGCGCCGCTGGCTCGAGCAGTACTACCGGGGCGACCTCGACGCCGAGCCCGACGCCGCCGGAGCCCCAGCAGGCGCGCAGGTAACGACCGCCTCGTCCGCCGCGCCCTCTCCCCGGGAACGCTGCCGGGCGTGGAAGGCGCGCTCGGGGGGGGGGGGGCGCGTCTTTTCCACCAGGCAGCCAGACATACCACCGGAGAAGCCACCTCCGTCGCCGTGTCCTTTTTGGGAATGGGGAAAACAATAAGTCACACCGCCCTTCGGTCGCGGCTTTCCTCCCCTGTTGAATTTCGGCCACCTTACGCGGCTGCTGATAGGAAGGGGCGAGGGAGAGCAGGTGTGCGCGTGAGGATTCCCTGGAAACGACAGGAGGAACGGAGCTGGTGTGAGTTTTCCGACAACGGCTACGGTCTCCTCCATGCAGTGCCCAGCCTTCCCCAAGCTGTGTTGAAGGACTACAACTCCCATCGCTTCCAGTTGGCCACGCTGGGTGGGAATGATTGGAGTGGTGCTCCCACACGTCTAGAGGGCACCACTTTGGGGAAGGGTGGGCTAAGGCCCCCTCCACAAGAATGCGCCTTTGCGCCTGGTTCCGCGATTGTGCGCATTATCGCGGAGGCGCATTTACTCACAATCCCTCTGCACGGGAGGCGGCGAGAAGCGGCGAAGCGCATTAAAAGATGCCCAAAAAGCGCTTTCCAGGTAGTTAATGCGCATAATCGCTTGTTCACACAGCGAAAATGCGCTTTAACGGCCGGAGCAAAATAAAAGTCGCTATTTAACGCGCGTTCGAAAATGCGCATTATCGGGGAGATAACGCGCCTGTACGCCCGTTTTGCGCTCCGCTCGTGTGTAGGTAAAATTTATAATGAGCCTTCAAGGCTCATTAAACGCCCCGTGTGGAGGAGGCCTAAGTCTGCGGCTTGGCACGCACGTGGCAACAAGCACTGGTGCCTGAGAAAGTGAACCTCTTGGCCGCGTGGTGTAGCGGTTAGAGTATTGGACTGCAACTTGGGAGATCCGAGTTCTAATGATTAGTCCCCACTTGGCCTGAACCTCACTCAGCCTCAGGGGAGATGCCGGCATAAAATAGAGAGGGGGAGACCCCCAGGTAAGTCGCCTTGAGTTTCTTGCCGGAGGGGAAAAGGGCAGGGTGTCAATAGAACGAATACATCGACTCTTTAAACGTAGGCATGCGCAGCACTTTCCATTCGGTTGTGCACCCGGGGGATTTTTTTTAAGGCAAGCATTTATTGAATACCCAATCATGAAGGACATTATTTTATTCATTTATTTCTTGAACACTGTACTTACTGATGCCCTACTCTGCATTTGGCTTGCTGACCGCGGGAGGGCCATTGCAGCTGCTCCAGCAGAGGCCTAGTGGCGGGGGGGGGGGGGGTCGGCAGGGCGGTGGCGGGGCTCCAGGCAGAGAGGCTCCCAGCAGAGCAATATTCCTTTCCGTTCCTGCTGTTGGGAGCAGCGGTGCCCTCTCGGAGGCAGCAGTTCTTTGGTAGGGCAGCAGAGCAGCAGGAAGGCAGCCGCAGGGTCATTCCCACTGCATCTGAACCCCCTCTGGATCCCTACTCAATGCCTCCCTCAATTCGGAGCTTAATGCTTGCAGCGCACCCCTTGCGCACCCCTATGTCTTTAAGCTGTACAGAGCGAATGCATGGGTTTTTCAGAGGGGAGGAGAGGGTTGCACAGTGCTTGAATAATGGGGGGAGGTGGGGGGGCTGGACTTAATGAAACCCACAATCCCCATTTCCTGCCCTCAGCCCCCCAAATTTTAGCAAATCATGGCTCCTCCCACCTGTAGCCTCCTACAAGTAATCGCTGGAAGGCACCGCGTAATCTGAGCTCCGCAGGCCCCCCATCTCTTTTGCAATCCTGGAAGAACCCTTCACAGAACGAGACATCTAGCCTTGCAAAACCTCAAGACATGCGCTGGTCTTGTGACATCACCTGTGCCCCCATGTGGGCCAGCGGGCGCAACTGGGACTGGTTGAAGCACCTGACATGTGGGGAGAAAGGCAGCGCTGAAATTGTAAGCCCACAAGGCGCCTCGGTCGGAAATGGAACCTTGCGTTGCTGTGCTCAAAGGGAGCCAGTGTGGAGTAGTGGTTAGAGCATTGGACTAGGAATGAGATGACCTGGGTTCAAATCCCCACTTAGCCATAAATCTCACTGGTGACCTCAGGCTAGCCTCTCTCTCTCAGCCTAACCTACCTTGTAGGGTTGTTGTGAGGATAAAATTGGGAGAGGGAGCATGTTCTCCACCTTTTGATCCTTGGAGGAAAGGTGGGGTATAATAAATGGATGATGATGGTGGTGATGGTTTTCATAGGAGGCTTTTATGTCAAGGAGGAGGTCAAGAGTAGCCAAGGTTGTAGCCAGGTAGAGCAGCTTAGCCTGGGAGAGAAGCAGAGTCAGGAGCAGCTGGGAAGCTGTTGAAGAAATGGAGCAAGACTTTTCTGGTCAAGCAAAACTCCTCACTTGCAAGTATTTATAGCCAGGTCAGGAGGATGCCTTGGATTACCTGTGAATTGGAGCCACGTTCGAATCTGAAAGACCAGCTCTCATTCCTTCTTCCACTCTTCATCCTTGAGTAGCTCACCACAAGGGTACCTGGCATATGGCTGAAGAGCAAAGGTGTTGAACCTCTTTCATCCTGCAGGCCAAACTGAAGTTCAGAAAAGCTCCCAGGGCTTGTCATGAGGCAGGCTGAAGAATCTTCCTCTGAGGAGGAAGAAGGGGCAGAAACTGCAGCTCCAACCCTTCCCCAGGACTTACCTGAGGAGGAGGAACAGCAGGCAGGGTCCTCAGAAGAGCCCCAGGAAAGCCACCCTTCCCCCACCCCCTGTTTCTAATGAGGAAGACTCGGGGCCTGAAGGAGTTTGTCCGGTAACTCCCCAGCAAAGGCGGCAGCTCAAAAGGGCAGAGAAAGCTAAGCCACGAGGCGAAGTATGAGACTGAGAAAACAGAGCACAGCTGACGCAAGCCTTAAGTAAGATAACGAGGGAATTGCATGCAGCTGGGAGCAGGCTCAAACAGAGTATAAAGGGCGAGGCAGGCAGAAGCTAAGGTTCGTTGAGAACAACCAACGTTTTCGGCTCTTGACCTCCTCCGTGATCTTGGATCAGAATCTGTGGACAGGACACCTGGCTGACTGTTGCTTTAGGACCCTGGAATTCGGAAACCTGGTTTGACCTTCGGCTTAGACGACTGGACTGATGGAACTAATGGCATGATTCTGGCAATGTATAATTGGATTCACGAACTGTAAATAAACCTCTTCAAACAAGTAAGGCCTGGCATTTTTCCCGGACATTCGTAGATAAGGAAATTGGCTGGCTTTCTGGATTCTGTATAGTAAACACGTCAGGGCTTGTATTCGAGTTGTGGACAGGGCTGAAGGAAAAGGTGGTGGGAGTGGGGTCAAAGGAAAAAGCGTGGCCAAAATACAGTACAATAAAATAAAATTAGAAAATGCCAAAATAGTTTCGCTTAAAGCTCTTCCTGTTGGTAGCTAGGCCTTCGGAGAAGCACACTTACTGCAGAGGCTCTCTATCTGAACTCTGGTACGTTCTGACTAGGGATGTGTATCGTATCGTTAAAATTTACGATAACGATACGATAAGGTCATTATTGTGCATGTGTTTAACGATGATGATACGATAGAAAAACCTACAATAATCATTGGAGACGATAATTTTCAGGCGATTTTATCGTTTTATCGGACTGCCATATAAATATACCTACAACTTCTGTATTTTAAAAGTTAGAGGCCTGAAACTTGGTCACAGTGCTTATGGGGTATGCCTAAGTATGTGTATGAAATTTGAGATCGATCCCTCCAACCTTGATTTTATATTAATTTTTTAAAGATCATTTCCGTTCTGACAGGTCTGAATGAATGTACGTGGCGAGCTGTCATTCTGATTTGTCAGAACTGAAACGATCTTTAATAAATTCATATAAAATCGAGGGTTGGAGGGATCGATCTCAAATTTGGCACATATGTGTAGCAACACGATATGAATGAAGACGATAATTTTTTTGGTCCGAAATGATGATAACGATAAACGACGATATTTTTGGGCGTGCACACTCCTAGTTCTGACAGCCTCATATTCTCCGCTTTGAAGACCATTCTGTGTGCGCCCTTGACTTAAGAAACATAGAGGGATAATGGCATCAATAGCACATGACCAATTTTTGTGTGGAAAATATGCATTTATGGACTGTCTTCTTAAGCTTTTGAGGAAGGGAGCAGGCAGACGTTTTTGGTCCTACACTGTGTGTTATCATCATTCTTATTTAGGGGCAAGTTTCAGTCATGTGGAAACTGCAGCCCAGGTATTTCAGAAGATTTGTGTTTGTGAACCTAGAGCAAGTATGTCAGGACATGCGAAGTCATTCCTCCCAAATCTGGATTTGGCAATACGGAGCCTTCAGTCTCCAGTGGCAGCTGAAGCTTGGCCGTCGGATGCTTCACTCACAGCCTCCCCTTCCTCTAGTGGCAGAATTAGTGCCCCGATCACCGTTGCTGTCTTGAGAGACTCAGTTTGCCTAGACAAAGAGCTACCTGAGCAAACCTGGGCACTAAAATGCCTTTGTTGAAGTAGTCACACAATTGTTCCCTTGCCTGTCGACTGCGCTTGGTAGCCTGGCAATGGGACCTGAGACACAATAATGAGGCAACCTCTTCATTCTAGGAGCGTTTTATTGCACGCTCATTACTGGCCACTCACAGATGTTCATGGATCTTTTTGCTGACGCTGTCTGCCTCCTGTGTGCCTCCTGCTCCTTTTCTCAGTTTTAGAGTATTATCACATGGGGGGGGGGGGATCGCGTTTCCTTACCGTCGCTTCTCCATCCCCGCGTTTGTCCTTCATTACTTCCTCATTCTGCTCTGTGGGGAAAGAGGAAGTAAACAGAGACCATGTGGCCCATTCAGGGGCCATTTTAATCATGTTGCTTTTCCTGCAGGAGATAACGGCACATTCTATTTTTTAAAAAAGAGTTGGATTAAGAGGGGTCTTTTTTGTGCCAAAAAAACAAGCGGAAGGTGTGTGGGAGGCAGATGATGACGTCTAAAGGATGCGCGCAGATCCGTAAGTGGGCAGTGACAAGCGTGCAATAAAACGCATGTCTGCCGAACCTCTTAGAGTCACAAAATAAACATCTTTTAATCCGACTCTTCTGAGGTTGTGCAATAAAATGCCCCCCAGAGGGCACTGTCTCCATTGAAATCTACAGGCCACATGGTCGCTGGTCCCTTCTTTGTGAAAAGTGCTAGTTTTAAACATGGAAGAGAGCCTACGGTAAGGAAACACGATCCCCACCCCCACCCCAAATCTGATGATTCTTTAGTGCTCCCTTCTCAGATTACTACAGTCTACTGCTCTGGAATTATTTATTTATTCAGTTAAATAAATAAATAAATAAATAATAAGAATTTATGTATCAAGATTCCGCCCAGAAAGAGTGCTCAAGGCACTGAACAATGAAACACAGATTAGAAATTAATTCTTAATTTGAGCATAAGAACAAATACATTAAAAACACAATTCAAGGAATAAATTGCATCAATCAAGTAATATGCCCTTCTGCAACAGACCAGCCTTATATGCCAGTGGCCTGCCTGTCAACAGAGAGAGAGCTGACATAGCCTCTCTTGGCAGGGAGTTTCAGAGCCTGGGAATCGCCACCAAGAAGACCCTCCCGTGCACTCACAATGTTCCAGAAAGTTATGACGGACAGTCTCTGCCCCTGCAAGGCAGGATCAGATATATATCAGACAGCTACTGATGAGGGTGGAAGCCAAAATGTTTACCTTAAAATATAGCTTTTAAAATACTCTGTTGTTAGTCTTTCTGTCTTTCTTAAACATTTTACTTTAAGACTGACTGGATCCACAGTGGATCCAGAGCCTCTGTATCGCTTTGCTGTTGTGCCGCTTTACACCAACTTCTCTCTCTCTCTCTCTGGCCTCCTCCACACGTGATGTTTAATGAGCCTTGAAGGCTCATTATAAATTTTACCTCCACACCAGCGGAGCGCAAAACGGGCGTACAGGCGCGTTATCTCCCCGATAATGCGCATTTTCGAATGCGCGTTAAATAGCGACTTTTATTTTGCTCCGGCCGTTAAAGCGCATTTTCACCGTGTGAACAAGCGATTATGCACATTAACGACTTCTAAAGCGCTTTTTGGACATCAATTAATGCGCTTCACCGCCTCTCGCCGCCTCCCGTGCAGAGGGATTAGGCGTAAATGCGCCTCTGCGATAATGCGCATAATCCCCGAACCGGGCGCAAAAGCGCATCCTTGTGGAGGGGGCCCTAGTCTCTCTCTAACCCTGTTCAGATAACACTCATGCCTTATCTAACAAGCTCTGAGAAGGGCTTGTTAGATAAGGCACAAGTGGGGAACCCCTGGCCTAATCTGGCCCATGGAGTTTCTCTCCCCCACCCAGTCCCCTCCCCAAACCTTAGGCAGTCTAAGGTCACACTGGAAATGATGGGAATTGCAGTCCACCACATCTGCAGGGCACCAGGTTGGGGAAAGCTGCCTTAGGGGTCTTCCTGTTCCCTGTGCACAGGCACCCAATTCCGAGTCGTATGCCACCTGTGGAGTGTGCGCTCTCGCCACTAATTTCAACACCTTCCTCCTGGCTGCCATCTCTTTCCATATCCCTTGGCTCTCCTTATTCCCGCTTCCGCAGAGCGAGCCTAGCTAGTTCAGGGAAGGAGCAGAGCCAGACGAACAAGTTCTTATTCTTTCTCCCTCGAAATGCCATTGATGGTGACTGGTACACAGAGGCTTATGGCCTCTGATATTGGAGGGAATATTTAGCACTTGATAGCATTATCCCCCACTAACAGTGCAATCCTGTGGATGTCTACTCAGAAGTATTCTCAAGCTACAGTTCTGTGCACACTGACATGGATGTAAACCCAATTGAAACCAGCAAGAGTTACTTGGCTTCATTTCATTTTTAGTACTGTTGTTTTCAGATAATCTCCCTTCCACACACTGACCAGACTGATACCTGCTTAGTTCTTCTTCGTGGTCTCTGTGCATCACACACATGGGCTCGCGCCGGCGCTGAGCCCCGTTCGGGAATCTTTGATAGCTAGCTTAGCGTTTTGGCGGGAACCCCTCCCCCACCATCCTATCGTGCATGCTCAGGGTTCCCGCCTACCTCAGTTCTTCTTCGAACGCTTCGCTGATCGCCTCGCGGGAGTCTTTGTCTCAGAAAACTGTTCGTATTTTCCTGTTTAAACGAGATAGTTTAGTTAGAGTTAGTGAAGATTTCTACATTAACTGATTATCTGCCGGATGATCAGCGAGAGCTCGCACGAGTTTTCCAGTCTGAAGCTGTCAGGCTGTCGAAGCAACAATTGACAACATCAAGGCATCAAACTGACTGTGTAGCAAAGGCCATGGTTGGGTCGATTGCTCTACGTTGTCACACCTGGCTCCGTTCTTCCAACTTACCAACTGAGACTAAGGCGCATATTGAAGATCTTTCTTTTGACGGCGAGGGGCTATTTCCACTGATAACACCATGAACGTTATTCATAAGGCAAAGATGACGGCTCGTAAGATGGGAGTGCCGTCACAACAGTATCAGCCTAACCGATCTCGCCGCTGGTACAGGCCTGTACCCTACCAACCTCGTATACAGGATAGGTCACAGCGTTATCAGACCCAGCAGCCTCAATCTTCTTATCAAGCCAAGAAGTCTGCCCCTCGCTTTAACAGAACACGTAGGCAGGATAACAGCTCAAAGCGGCGGCTTTGACTTCATCCCATCCCTTCTCCTACCACAAGACTCGGACAACAGGCTGCAGCCCTTTTTAACGGCTTGGGCAACCATCACCACAGACTGTTGGGTACTTTCCGCCATCTCCAACGGTTACCGCATAGAGTTTCAAGACCTCCCTCCTCTCGGTACCGTGAAATACACTCCACCGTCGCCTGTACTTCTACAAGAAACGGCTACACTCCTCGAGAAAGGGGCAATTACACGGGTGCCCGTGAAGCACATGCGAGCAGGCTTCTACTCGCGCTATTTCACGGTCCCGAAAAGGGATGGGGGTCTTCGCCCTATTATGGATCTCAGGCACCTAAACAAATTCATACTACCACGAAAATGTCGCATGGTAACGTTAGCGCAAATACTCCCCTTGCTAAGACGGAACAGCTGGTTCACGCTAGTGGACCTAAAAGATGCCTATTTCCATATTTCCATTCTTCCGCAACACCGAAAATATCTACGGTTCCTTGTAGGAAGTCACACCTATCAGTTCTCAGTGCTACCCTTCGGTCTGCGGAGAGTCTTCACAAAATGTATGGCGGCAGTATGTGCCCATTTGCGATCCAGAAATGTGGAGTTATATCCTTACCTGGACGATTGGCTAATCGTCTCTCCGTCCCGTCCCCAGGCTCTCCGCGACGTCCGCTTGGTCACATCCACTCTCAGCAGCCTAGGCCTGCAAATAAACGAAGTCAAGTCCATTTTTCAGCCCACTCAGACTATTCAATTTATAGGTGTTCTCTTAGATTCCACCAAAGGACGCGCCTTTCTCCCAGTGGACCGAGCACGCACCATTATAGCCCTCGCCAATCGTCTCCGGCGTGCTCCAAGAGTGACGGCATTTGCAGTGCTCTGCCTGTTGGGCCTAATGGCCTCGGCAGTGTTCGTAGTACATTGGGCACGTCTGCATATGCGCCCGCTACAACAATTTCTGTTACAACACTACCACCCTGGACAGGATCCTTACAGAGTGATACTTACCATTCCAGGCGCGGTTGCCCGTTCTCTCCAATGGTGGGAGGACTCACAACACCTGGCCATGGGACTGCCATTCCACCAGCAGGGTCCGTCCCGCATCGTCACGACGGACGCATCCCTGGACGGCTGGGGCGCTCATGTCGGCGACCTAAGCATTCAGGGAAGGTGGTCATGTTCGGAAGCGCAACTGCATATCAACCTTCTAGAACTGTTGGCGGTAAAACGTGCCCTCCATGCATTCCAACATCATCTACAAGGGCGTCACGTTCGTATTATGTCCGACAACACCACTGTGGTGTGGTACTTAAACAAAGAGGGAGGAACACGCTCACGGCGTCTTCTTCAGCTAACACTCAATATCTTATACTGGGCCATTCGCCATCATATCTGTCTAACCGCTCTGCACATTGTGGGAACAGACAACGTGAAAGCAGACACCCTCAGCCGGCACTTCGCCGACACTCACGAATGGGAATTATCCCCAGACGTACTGCTTCTCCTCTTCGCGAAGTGGGGCACACCCTCACTCAACCTGTTTGCAACTTCAACCAACGCAGTCTGCCAGAATTATTGCTCCCGAGCGGGGATTGGACATGCATCGCTCGGAGATGCATTCCAACAGGTCTGGTCCAGCAGGTTCCTTTATATGTTTCCGCCCTTTCCGATGATAAATCTTACAGTGGCGAGAGCACAGAGACACAACGTGGATGCCATCCTGGTGACACCCTGGTGGCCGAGACAGCCGTGGTTCACGACCCTACACCGTCTTGCGAACCACCAGTTTTGGCACCTACCCAATGTGCCACATCTGTTATCCAAAGACAGGGGGAACATCTTGCACCCAGACCTACGTTCGCTGAACCTCACCGCCTGGAGGATCCAACCAACTTGCACACTTTAACTATGCCCCAGGGCCTACGTTCCATCTTTGAAGCCTCGACGAAACCTTCTACCAGAGCTTCCTATGCCAGGAAATGGAAACGTTTCCAAAAATTTGCAATGGAAAAAGGTTTCAATGGTCTAGATGGTTCCATATCAAATGTAATTGATTTTCTGTACGTACTCCATACAGAAGGACTAAAGCCCTCTTCCCTGAAAGTTTATTTAGCGGCAATCGCTGTCAATCACAGAAAGATTTATGGTTTTTCTGCCTTTACACATCCAGTAGCCAAGGCGTTTATGAAAGGGCTGCGGCACATGTTCCCTGTTATACACCCGATAGTTCCGCAGTGGAGCCTATCAGTGGTCTTAACCGCGCTCACGGCGAAACCATTTGAGCCGCTGGCGACAGTAGATGTCCGCCTATTGACGCTTAAGACCGTTTTCCTCGTAGCCATTACATCTGCTAGACGGGCATCGGAACTTGCAGCCTTAATGGTGAACCCACCATACACACAGTTTTTTCCGAATAAAGTTGTATTACGCCCTGGGCCTTCGTTTGTTCCTAAAGTCTCTTCATCGTTTCATCTAAACCAGGACATTGTCCTGCCCACTTTTTTTAAGGCGTCTGCAGACCCCTTAAGTTCTACATTACACGCACTTGATGTTAGATGTGCTTTAGCTTTTTATAAGGACAGATCTAAATCGTACCGTAGATCAGATAAACTCTTCGTCTGTTACGGAGGTAAAAATAAAGGGTTACCAGTTTCCCCACAATGCCTTTCTCGTTGGATAGTGGACGTTATTGTTCTTACTTACCAGGTGCTTGGAAAAGCACCCCCAGCTTCTTTTACAGCTCACTCTACTCGTGGCCAGGCAACGTCAACGGCCCTCTCCTATGGTTCATTGGTTCCAGACATTTGCAGGGCTGCAACATGGTCTAATGTCTCGACGTTTGTCAAGCATTACAGACTTGACACCCAGGCAGCGCACGACCCTTCTTTTGGGGTGCCTCTACAAGAGGCATTTAAAGCTCTTTCAAGGCGCATTAAAAAAATTACCTCTACAAGAACAGAGCGCAAATCGGGCGTAGAGGCGCATTATCTCCCCGATTATGCGCATTATCGAATGCGCGTTAAATCGCGAGTTTTATTTTGCTCCGTCCGTTAAAGCGCATTTTGACTGTGTGAATAAGCGCTTATGTGCATTAACTACTTGTAAAGCGCATTTTGGACATCTGTTAATGCGCTTCGCTGCCTCTCGCCGCCTCTCGTGCAGAGGGATTAGGCGTAAATGCGCTTCTGCGATTATGCGCATAATCGCCTAACCAGGCGTAAAAGCGAATCCTTGTAGAGGGGACCTTGGAAGAGCCGTCCTCTCTTCAATCTGTCATTAATTCTACAGCGTGCACACCCTCCTCTGGTAAGTCCTGCTAGTTAATCGCCCATGTGTGTGATGCACAGAGACCACGAAGAAGAAATGCAGGTTGCTTACCTGTAACTGTAGTTCTTCGAGTGGTCATCTGTGCAGTCACACAACCCACCCACCATCCCCTGTTGGCATCGCTGTTGTGTGTGCAAGAGGCTTTAAGAGCGTATGCTTCTCTATTATTGTCACCTTGGTTGCGAGGCTAGATAGGTCTCAAAGAACTGAGGTAGGCGGGAACCCTGAGCATGCGCGATAGGATGGTGGGGGAGGGGTTCCCGCCAAAACGCTAAGCTAGCTATCGAAGATTCCCGAACGGGGCTCGGCGCCGGCGCGGGCCCATGTGTGTGACTGCACAGATGACCACTCAAAGAACTACAGTTACAGGTAAGCAACCTGCATTTTCATCAGGATGGCTGCTTTGTGTGCCTTTGGGCCACATGATCTGGGACTTTCAAGTACACATGTTTGAGGACTGTGTATGTAAACACCATGGGAATTACACATGCATAATATTAGGTTCGCTTTTCCCAGCCTGTAGAATAGAGTTCAGGTGCATCTTAAAGACAAGGAGGAAAAGACAGGTATCTGAAAGAAAATCATGGGGAGAGGATCTTCCAGATTGTAGATGGTGCTGGGATGGAGTCCGTGCTCCGTGGTCATTGTCCCTATTGGTACGGAAAGCAAATGTAGTTGTGAATTCCTCGAAGCCAAATTTAGGTTGCTAAATAGAAGACTGAAATCAGGAACCACCAAGGTAGCTTTCCCAGAAATGCTGTCTGTTCCTTGTGCAGGGCCCCCAAGGTAGGTAAAGCTGAGGCGTGTCAGTACATGGCGGAGAGTGATGTAGAAAGAGCAGTTTTAAGCTGAACACTGGGGGAAAGCAGCTGGTTCAGGTTGAATCATCCTTGGGAATGACAACGAAAATGTTTCTGATTGCCCAAATGAGTACAGGGAGGGAATACGCCAGGAGCATATGGTGAAGCGTGATAGCCAGCCTAAGAGGTTTAAGGATCATAGCGGAAGATTCACATGCCAGAGACATGAATAGGTGTTTCTGTGCTAATGTCAGAAGCCTCCGTGTCAAAATTTATTTAAAATGGTAGGGTTTTAAAAGAGAACTTAGATATAGTGGACCTTACAGAAACCGAGTGGAACGGAGAGAAGCAGCGGGATTCAGTCATCTCTGGATAAACAAACAAACAATCTTTATTTAAGTCCATAGACCATTCTCATCTCTGGATATAAACTCTATAGGAAGGGCAGGGAAGGGAGTACTGGGGTGCCTCTACAAGAGAGGTTTAAAGCTCTTTCAAGGCGCTTAAAAAAATTTACCTCTACAAGAACGGAGCGCAAATCGGGCGTAGAGGCGCGTTATCTCTCCGATTATGCGCATTATCGAATGCGCGTTAAATCGCGAGTTTTATTTTGCTCCGGCCATTAAAGCGCATTTTCCCCGTGTGAACAAGCGATTATGCGCATTAACTTCTTGTAAAGCGCTTTTTGGACATCTATTAATGCGTTTCGCCGCCTCTCGCAGCCTCCCGTGCAGAGGGATTAGGAGTAAATGCGCGTCTGCGATAATGCGCATAATCGCACAACCGGGCGCAAAAGCGCATCCTTGTAGAGGGAGCCCTGGAGGAGGCGGTGCTCTGTACATCAGAGAGGACTTAGTGTCAAGCAGACTAGAAAACCTAAAAGGAGGAGACCCTTCCACAGAAGTGCTGTGGGTGACCATGTTACGGATGAGGGGCTTTGTTTGAGCTATCTGTCTCTGGTTCAGTACTGTGGGAGCATTTAGCCAACTGTTTACCAACCTAATAGCAGCTGAAATACTTCTAAGCCAAGCGTACACTGAAGATAGTTTCATGGGTTACAATCCAGGTATTGTACAAACAAGAATTAGTACAGGAAAATCTTTTTTGATCCATGTTTTATTAATGGAGGCACAGCCGTGTGTCCATTGTTAAGGGCCGTCAGTTAAAAACACATTCCGCCATGTCAAAGTGATAATGGGGGGGGGGGTGTCATTCTAACAGCCATAAAATCGAAAATGTTTCACCAACCTTTCTGAAATTTACAGGTGCCAGAAAGAAATGTTTGTTTTACAGTACCTGAAAATTTCAAGAAGATTGGTGAAAGATTGAGGGAAGGAGAGCAGTTTAAGGTAGAAAAAGAACACAAATCTGTCTCCCTGCTTTTGTCAAATGATTTTGGGTTTGCGAGTTTTGTGCTCACAATTTGCATAATTTCTAATTAATTAATCCAGTGGTGGGGTCTTCTTCCTCCTTCACTGTAGTTGGTGGAAAGTTTTTCGTTTTTTAAAAATTCCCTTCGGTTGACTTTTAAGGACTATTTTTACCTCTCATTCAAGTAAATGAGGAAGCCATCTTCCCTCATAGCGCGAGGCATGCTCAGTAGCGTCGCTCTCCCCCCTCCCTCCTGCCTTAGGATGTTGGGGGTGGGTGGGTGAAATGGCCGCTGGCTCTATAGCACAGACCTTTTGAGTGAAGAGGGTTTCTCTTTTCTCTTCTGGAACATGCTTTCCTTTGGCTCTGAGAGCATTTTCGGCTATCTTCATAAGGCCAGTTTGCTCTTTTGCTCCCTGGTGAAGCAGGGTGTGGTTCCTCTGGATCCATGATAACCCGATCTTCAGATCTCTCCTGGGAATAGGTGGCTATACATCCCTTTCTATCCATCCCCACCCCAAACACACACAGGCCTCCTCCACACGAGACGTTTAATGAGCCTTGAAGGCTCATTATAAATTTTACCTCCACACCAGCGGAGCGCAAAACGGGCATACAGGCGCGTTATCTCCCCGATAATGCGCATTTTCGAATGCGCGTTAAATAGCGACTTTTATTTTTCTCCAGCCGTTAAAGCGCATTTTCGCCGTGTGAACAAGCGATTATGCGCATTAACGTCTTCTAAAGCACTTTTTGGACATCAATTAATGCGCTTCGCCGCCTCTCGCCGCCTCCCGTGCAGAGGGATTAGGCGTAAATGCGCCTCCGCGAAAATGCGCATAATCCCCGAACCGGGCGCAAAAGCGCATCCTTGTGGAGGGGGCCACAGTGTGCTCCTTCCCTCTTTTCTAAGAGTTTGGTCCATGCTGCTATAAAGTTGAAAGCTTCAAACACTTCATTTAATTAGTTTGGGCAGGTGTAAGTTTTAAGTACAATTTTGAAAACTTTCAAAGTGCTTCTGGGCCTACAACGTTGGTTTCGGCCTAGTCACCCTGTTTTTCTAATAAGGTTTAGCAACAGTTAAACTGTCGTGTATTTTGCATAGTGTACAAATATGTATTTTCTTTCTAATCCTTGCAGTCTACACTGGCTCCCTCCTGGATGTTTTTGGAGGCAGACAACCCATTTTTTGTTCCAGCAGGCCTTTGGCAAATAATCTGGACTTCTGTCTATACCTTTGACTTTTAAATTGATATGTATTTTAAATGTTTTAAATGCTTTAATATTGAAAAGTATTTAATTATATTTTTAACTTTTGTATATTTCTATTTATAGGTTTTAGCTGTATATTTTTTAGTTTTGTAAGGCTACCCTGAGGCCCAGCATTGGGCAAAAGGCAGGATACTACTACTACTACTAATAATAGTAATGTTTCAGATTTCACTTCTGTATCTGATGTTCTTTTGCATTTACTTTTCTTTATAAACCGTTCATATCTTAAGACTTCTTGTGTGGCATGTTTTCATTGGTTTAACAAGTTAAAAAGGGTATTCACTGTTTTCATGCTTATGTTATAAAATCTATTTTCAACAGGCCTAGTGACTTCAAGAGTAACAGAATTGGGGGAAATCCTCAATCTCTTTGCTATCAGAGGCACTGAGTAAGGGACCCCTGAAGATAATTTAGACTGACCCCAACCACATAACACTATTCCCCCTTCTGAAGAGATCTGGACCACAGACTACTAAAAACAAACAAAGTAGCAGGCCATAATAACAGTTCTCATGTGACCATTTGCCTTATGAGGCAGGTGCTCTGCGGGCTACCAAATGGAGGGACTAACAGGCCATAAAGTTGCCTGGCTGGGTCTGCCAGAAATCCACCCTCAACACTCCTGGAAGGTCCATGTTCTATAGCACCTGCTTTCAGATGAACTTGAGGGAATCCCACCCTCCACCCCTGGGTTTAATTTACTGGCTTCCCCTGGCTGGACCTTGCAGGAAACTATAGGGACAGACAGAGCAGGCATTCATAGCACACATAGAATGCTGAGACTGGCAAATCTAAAAGCAAGTGTGTTGCTTTTCAAGAACCAAGGAAATGCAGTGGGTCTTACTTTTGAGTAAATATCTAGGGATGGAAATGCAGCCTGTGCAAGAACTGAGTAGGGGGACCATATTTGGGAAACCAAAAAAGAGGACACCTAGTGGGGGGGGGGCAGGAAAATAGCTTTCTGTGGCCACCTTAAAATCCCCAATTGGAGTGGAGGAGGTGAAAGCATGTCATTCTCACCCCCACCCCACTGCTCCAATCAGGCCCTTTTCTATAATGTCTGGGAATGACACATTTTCCCCTTTTAAGGCCTTGATTGGAGTAGTGGGAGAGAATGACACACCTCCAGAAAGCATGTCATTTCCCCCTGCCACGCTAATGGTGGCCTTAAAGGGGAAAGTGTGTAATTCCAGGTCATTATAGACTATTGCATAAAATCCCCCCTGGCACCGAGGATAGAACAAAAACCAGGAGAAATCTGGGGAAACCCTGTTACAGTTTTTTATTTTTATTTATTATTGCATTTATATCCCACCTTTTTCCCTCCAAGAAATCCAAGGCGGCATACATAATCCTCCTCCTCTCCATTTTATCTTCACAACAGCAACCCTGTGAGGTGGGTTGGGCTGAGAGTCTGCGACTGGCCCAAAGTCACCCAATGGGTTTCCACGGCCGAGGGGGGAGTAGAACCCGGATCTCCCACCTCCCAGTCCAACACTTTAGCCACTACGCCACACCCTAGTGGTCACCCTAGAATTGAGCCATGCCAATTTGGAAGCAGATCGGTTCGTGCCTTGATATTTAAGATTTTTTTTTTTAAGTTTGACTTCAAAAAATTTCCTAAAATTCAAGGCATGAACCAACCTGCTTCCAACTTGGCATGGCTAAAGCCTTACTTAAGAGGTACCATGGTGCCAAGTTTCATCTCTTCATCTTTAATTTCTTTTTTTTAATGTACTGCTCAAGGCTCTAGACCCCAAAGAGTATTGTGTTTGAAGTTTAAAAAAATCCTAAAACTCAAGGCATAAACAGATCTGCTTCCAACTTGGCATGGCTCAATCCCTACTTAAGAGCTATCATGCTGTCAAGTTTATCCCTTTATCTTTAAAAATGATTGAATTGTAAGCATTTTAGTTAATTTAAAAAATTTAATTGAAGTTTTAAAAATTTCTAAAAATCAAGGGATGAACGGATCTGCTTCCAACTTGGCATGGCTAAATCCCTACTTCAGAGCTACCATGGTGCCAAGTTTCATCTCTTTATCTTTAATTTCATTTTTTAAACTTGTACTTGTCAAGGTCCTAGACCCCAAAGAGATTTCTGTTTGAACTTTAAAAAATTCCTAAAAATCAAGGCATGAACGGATCTGCTTTAAACTTGACATAGCTATATCCCTACTTAAAAGCTACCATGATGCCAGGTTTCATCTCTTTATCTTTAAAAATGAGGGAGATACAAGCATTTTGGTTGATTTATTCATTTTAAAAGTGAGTTCAACACATAACACTAGCTTTGATTTTATATTGGATGTCAAGATGGTGTAACATCCTGGCTGACGCTGGCTTGGTTGTCAACTGTATAATATCCAGTCATCTGTTACACAAAGCCATGAAATTCATTAAACAAAAAACCTACGGTTTACAAAAACAATGTTAAGGCTCTACAGTTTCCAACCAAGCACCAAAAAGCAGGGAAATTGGGAGTTAAGGCTCACAAGCCTTAACGCCACATCCTCCCTAAGGAGGCAGAAAGTGCAAGTGAAATTCTCATTATCCCAAAGCAGATAAACCGGGAGGACAGGATGGAGAATATGATATGCAGAGGTGACTGTGGGGTTGTGGAAAACTGATAACGAACAACTTAGGGCCACCTACTTCTCTTTTTTTGTTTAGAGCAGCCCTTCCCCAACCTGGTGCCCTCCAAAGGTGTTGGACTATAACTCCCTTCATTGCAAGTCAGTATGTCCCATGGTCAGGAATGCTGGGACTTGTCATCTCAAACACCTGGAGGGCAACAAGATTGGGAATGCTGTTCCATATCCTTACGAAATACAGGGTCTGCCCAATACTTTTCTCTCAAACACATCTCACATATAGCAGCACGCTTGATAACAAAAGGGGAACTATTCATTACAGATCTAGAACCAGAGCATGTGCCAGGCACTTCCAACTTTTGGTCAATATCCTGCCCCTCAAAGACCCAATGTTTTTTTTTTCTTAAAATGTATTTATACAAAATATACTGTTCACTCCCCACAATCCCTCCACAATACATCATCTCATCAAAGCGACAGAGGAGCAGAAGAGGTTTAGTTTGGCTGTCTTGAACACATTTCAGATGAGATTAGTTTGCAATCCTGTACCTCTTGGGAGTAAGCCCTAGTGAATTCCGTGGCACTGGCTTCTGAGAAGGCATGTATAGGAGTCAACCTTCTCCAGCTTGGTGCTCTTCAGATGTGTTGCACTTTAACCCTCATGTTATGTGTTATGGGGAAGACAAAAATCATTTCATACTTAATTTTAAAATATACTGACACATGAAACTATTAGGTGGTAGCTCTGCCTTTGATCTCACACAGCTGAACAAGTAAGAGAAATCCTCTATCTGATATTCAAGAAACACACATCCTCTGCCATGTGTTGAAAACTAATGTTGATGTCTGAAGGGCTATCCAGATTAGGTATTCAAGATTCATCCATTGTTGCTTCATTTGGTTTAGACAGTTTATTTAAAGTGATGCAGCTTTTTTGTAGTTCCTTAATTGATCACATATCTTAATGCTGGAAAACATCATACTTTAGTACAGATGTGGGCAGAAAATAGATCTATCCTGATGTTTTGGACATCAACTCGCAGCATTCCTGATAACTGCCCATGCTGATAGGGGCTTTTACAAGTTGAATTCCAAAACATCTGGAGATCTACATTCTGCCTTCCCTTGTTCTTGAACAACATTCTCCAACCTGGTGCCTGTCAGATGTGTTGGGTTGCAATTCTTGACATAAGAATCTCTAAGAAATGGGAAGTAGCTGGTCCTAAGTTGTTCATCATCATATGCCACAACCCCACAGTCACCTCTGCATATCAGAGTGCATATCTAGATTTTTGAGATGACAAGTCCCAGCATTCCTGACCATGGGACATACTGACTTGCAATGATGGGAGCTGTAGTCCAACACCTTTGGAGGGCACCAGGTTGGGGAAGGGCTGCTCTAAACAAAAAAAGAGAAGTAGGTGGCCCTAAGTTGTTCGTTATCAGTTTTCCACAACCCCACAGTCACCTCTGCATATCTTATTCTCCATCCTGTCCTCCTGGTTTATCTGCTTTGGGAGAATGAGAATTTCACTTTCACTTTCTGCCTCCTTGGGGAGGATGTGACGTTAAGGCTTGTGAGCCTTAACTCCCAATTTCCCTGCTTTTTGGTGCTTGGTTGGAAACTGTAGAGCCTTAACATTGTTTTTGTAAACCGTAGGTTTTTTGTTTAATGATTTGTATTATAAGCTGATAAATATCACATCAAAATATAACTTGCATATAACAAACAGACATTTCTTGTTGTAAAATAGCATTGGTAAAGATTCTTAGATCTTAATAGCTTAACAAGAAATCACAATTCTTAACTATTTCTTGTTCATAGCGTTCTAAAAAGGAGAGATCTCAAGTACCCAGGTTCCTATTCAACACTGCATAGGCTATTCAGCTGAGAGGTATAAAGGCTTTAGTGCAAAAAAAAGGAGAGAAGCCGGTTCTCAGAATGCTGAGATACTTTATTATTCACGCGTGAACAATACAGTATCTCAGCATTCTGAGAACCAGCTTCTCTCCTTTTTTTGCTCTGAGGGAAGGATGCTCTCCTCCTTTTGGCTTTTCATAAAGGCTTAGTGAACATCTGAGAAGAAACCCCTGCATTGTAAAATCAGCACATATTTGTACTGTTTTGTGTCGAAATTTCCACACAACTATTATTATCTACTGTCCCATAAATTAGGGCTCACCACCTTAATTATCTCATTATTATTAAACATTTCTCCAAAACATACATATAAAAGGCTTACACGTACAAATTTCAGGTTAGATAATACCAATTTTGAATTATGCCTTTGAGAAGATAATTCTTTAATGAAAATTTGGCAATTAAACTTAAGTCTATAATTTTTTTCTGGACATTTGTGTATCAAGTTTTTGATGTGTACACCTTACACAATATGTTTTGCTCATTAAATAAGTGAAAATTTTAAGTGTACTTTTGACTTGGAATTATACACTTGCACCTGTTTATAACACAAGTAACTTTTTGGCCCAAGTGATAGGCCTTTAAATCAGCATTTTCTCTTTAAATATCCTCTATGAGCTTGTCTGTATGCTCTAAATACCCTGTAGTGGCTGCACGGTTGCACTCCATCGCTTATAAGATGCAGCCGCCAACTTGAAGACACGTTGGGTTTCCCCCCGCCAAACCGTGCTTTTTCTAGGTGTTGATTTAGCATAACTTTTCCTACTGCGCCGATGTCACCGTTGTTTCTTGTCTGTCAGTGGTAGTTTGCTTCAGTTTGAGTTAATAAAGTGGGTGTAACTCTGGGCGGATCCCAATGCAGGGTAAGTGCAGGAACGTGCAGGCTTGACAGGCCAAATGACCACCATGGTGATGTTTAAGGGGAAGGAAAGTAAGGGCAGTTCATATGTAATACATTCCCTGAATAAATTAAATGAACTGTAGCAGCGCAGCTATCGGGGGGAGGGGGGGAGTTTTCGCAGCCTTGTCCTTCAATTTGCTTCACATTCCCACCACTGAATTTACCATCAAAAGACAAGTCTGGACTTTAACCTTTCCTAACTGCTCCGTGGATCTCCTGCCCTCTGCGAACCTCCCAAAGAAGATACCATGCCCCCCCCCCCTCCAAGAATTTGCTCCTTATTCCTGCCATCTGACAATGGCGCTGCAGTTTTTCCTGGCTGGATAGCCCACACACCCTCCTGTCGTCTAAGTCTATTGGTGTTGTCTTGCAGAAGCGATGCTGTGGGGTTTGGGGGGAATTAGCGAGCAAAACAGTGTCATATACCTGCCCCACAGGTCATTTTGGCCATTATTTTTATGCCAGTTACCCAGAATACATAGTATCTGGTAAGGGTGACCAGGTGTCCTACTTTAAAGGGGTAGTCCTCTGTTTTGGAGAGATGGCTGAGGATAGTCATCTGATTTTTAAGTCAAAGAACCAGATGGAGGGAGAGCAGGATGGGGCCTTGATGCTGCCCATCTACAATTACCATCTGGGCAGCAGGCTACGCAGGTATATGTGGGTTACCTGGTCAGTCTTCCCACTATGGTGAGATGTATTGTCTTTCTATTTAAATTATAGTTATATCTCTAAATGTTCACCTATGTATATTATATATGCCTATGCAAATGTTATGCAAATCAGTGTCCTCTTTCATCCTCCTTTTTGACAATGCATAAGTGGCCACCTTAGACATGATTACCTCTCTAAGGAAATGGCCTCCACTGAGATTGTGACTAGGTTGGAATCACATGGGAAGATGGTCTCATATGATCCTCTGTAAACTTGTCCGATTGTGGTGCCTCTTTTATAGACCACGACAACTGTGCAGCCGTGTCTCTGGACTGCCCATGTGGAAGTCTTGGCCAATATGTCATTGCTGAGTTATGAGCCTATCTGAAGTCTTGCAGGTATCACATAAGGCGGTCCAACATACCTGGAGGGCATGAGGTTGGGAAAGGCTACTCTATGGCTTACGCTACTTTCTGGAAGTCCAGAAATGAAGGCAGACTTGCAAAGCCGGCTTACCCTGTTACTCGTCATGGTTTATGCCTATCTTGGCCATACGTGCTTGACTGCATTCTGGCTGCACTCTTCATTTTTAGATAAGAGACTTGGCAGCGAAGAGGCAGCAACCTCGCACATGTCTGCTGACACAGGAGCCCTGCTCAGTGTCCTGTTTTTGCAACAGGGCTGGTGAATTTCACATCATGGCTTCCAGCTGCTTTTGCAGGTCAAACCTCTCCCAGCCTCTGTCGCTAATGAGTGGGCTGCAACTCACTCTCTCTTTATCATCCCCGTAGGCTTTGGAAGGAATGTGTATTATTTCACTCCACCCTTTGTAGCCTTTGGTAATCCAGAACTTTCGTGGATGGTGCGTGGCTTTTCTCTTGATATGCATGTACATTCACACACATATAAGAACAGGTGGACGTTGGGTGGATCCAGGAGTTTTGGATTTCCAGAAGGATAATTATTGGCTGGGTGGTACTAAGTTGGCTGCAGGAACAGTTTTTATTTCCTTTGCCCCGTCTTTGTTCAAAACTTCAGTGACAGTAGAAAGGCAGGTGAGGGGCTGTGACCATAGAGCAGAGCCCCTTCTTGACGTGATGAAGTGCCCAGGTTCAATGCTGGAATCTCCAAGTAGGGCTAAGAAGGAATCCTGCCTGAAACCCTGGAGAGCCACTGGTCTGGCTTGGGCTGATCCTGGAGAAGGCTGTTACTGTGCATTTCGAAGCCTCCCGCGTTTTCCCTCCACTTCTTTTGCCTTTTTCCTCTCCAGGAAAAAAAGAATAAGTTAAGAAAAAATGACAGTAATGCTAGGACAAGAATGCGGAATCTCTGGCCCGTGGGCCTAAGGTGGCCTGCAGAGGTTCCACATCTAGCCTGTGGAGCCTCCTTGGGATCATTCAGGGGGCAGGGCTCGGTGAAGCCCTCCCTCCTGCAGGAATCCCACCCTGAAGGAATCCCATCTTAACTCTGATATCTGAAAATAGTGAGGATGCAGTCAGGCAAGTAGCCTTGTGCAGCCTACGGCTGTTGATGTCCAGTACTAGGGAGCTATCTGCTTCTGCCAGCACTGGCTGAGTGGCTTCATACAACACCCCAAGACAGGATCTTGGCTAACTCAGCTCCCATAATCTCTGACCAAAGGCTGGGGATCATGGGAACTGTAGTCTAAAACATCTGGAGGATACCAGGATGCCTACCCGTGAATTAGCCCTTCAAATACAACAATTATTTGTTTTGGAGAAGCCCCCCCCCCCAATTCTCCAATGGCTTATCTTATGCTACGTTGCATGAGAATAGTTCAGATCCCTGTGCATGGTATGAAGGCACATGATGCCCCAATTTTGATGAAGCAAACCAGATCTGGGCCTGGCTAGTGTCTAGAATCGAGACCTCCTTGGTAGAAGAAATGTATTTATTTATTAATTTTATTTATATGATGAGTTTCTACCCCTTCCCTTCAAAATGATACTCAAGGTGGGGTTTTTGCATCTCTGATCTAGCGGGATCTCAGGATTGGATTGAATTGAATACCTAATGGTTAAGAAAATAATTGGATCTCCTGCTTCTGTTATGGGTGTTGCCTGTTGATTTTACGTGATAGCAATAAGAAGTTACAAAAGGAGGAAAAAACCCTGCAATACGGCAAATGCTGTTTTTAGGAGGACCAGTTAAAATGTCACAAATACTTTCAAGTTCTCCAGAACTTTTTATCAGGCTGAATCTTAAGCAAAGTTGAGCGGGGAGTGAGAGAGGAAACTGGGCATGATACTGGAGCTGCAAAGTTTACATTTTGTACAAGTTTTAAGATGGAATGCAAGAAGTGTTAGACATACCTAATTGGATTACTCTTGTGTAAGTGCAAAACAATTGCAGGCTGTGCTAAAGTTGCTGAGACGAAGAAGCAACCATGGCTGTTCTGCCATATTTTAAATATATATAATCTAGCAGGGAATAAAAGTGACGTTGAAAAGCTGATAGAAATGCAGTTGGAAAAAAAGAGGAAAATCAGACTTATGCGTATGTGTTTATTAAGAACTTAAATGCCATTTATTTATTTATTTATTTATTTATTTTATTTATTTCATTTCTAACCCGCCTCTCCATCTAGATCGAGGCGGGGAACAACACCAAATATAAATATAAAACAATAAAATAGATAAACCGTTAAAACAGATAAAAACAAATACATTATTAAAAACATCTTAAAATTAAACTGGATAGGCCTGCCGGAAGAGAACAGTCTTCACGGCTTTCTTAAATTCCAGAAGACTGCTAATTTGTCGAATCTCCTCTGGCAGGCCATTCCACAGCCTGGGAGCGGCAGAAGAGAAGGTCCTCTGGGTAACACTCGTCAGCCTAGTTCTGGCTGACTGGAGTAAATTCTTCCCAGAGGACCTGAGTGTGCGGGGCGGATTATACGGGAGAAGGCGATCCCGCAGGTAACCTGGACCCAAACCATGTAGGGCTTTAAAGGTAATAACCAACACTTTATACGTCGCCCGGAAACTAATGGGCAGCCAGTGGAGTGATTTTAAGATTGGTGTTATGTGGTCACCCCTAGGTGTACCGGTGACCAACCTGGCTGCCATATTTTGAACTAATTGAAGTTTCCGGACTAGGCACAAAGGTAGCCCTATGTACAGCGCATTGCAGAAGTCGAGCCTCGAAGTTACCAGTGAGTGCACTACCATCTTTAGGTCTTCCAATTCTAGGAAGGGGCGCAGCTGGCGTATCAGCCGAAGCTGATAGTAGGCACTCCTGGCCGTCGCATCTATCTGGGCTGTCATTTGGAGCGACGGATCCAGGAGTACCCCCAAGCTGCGAACACAGTCTTTCAGGGGGGGGGTGTAACCCCATCCAGAACTGGTTGAAACACCTCCAAACCCAGGTTGTGGCCTTTGACAGCAAGCACCTCCGTCTTGTCTGGATTCAGCTTCAGTTTGTTTTTCCTCATCCAGCCCATTACCGCCTCCAAACATTCATTCAGAGGAGACACACTATCCTTAGCTGACGATGTTGTCGAAGGCACAGAGAAATATATTTGGGTGTCATCAGCGTACTGATAGCACCCCGCCCCATGCCTCCGGATGATCTCTCCCAGCGGTTTCATATAAATGTTAAACAGCATTGGGGAAAGGATGGC
This sequence comes from Anniella stebbinsi, assembly GCA_029215795.1. Taxonomy (NCBI): domain Eukaryota; kingdom Metazoa; phylum Chordata; class Lepidosauria; order Squamata; family Anniellidae; genus Anniella; species Anniella stebbinsi. The sequence continues at coordinate 31,303,108 of JARDYH010000007.1, forward strand.
ACCTTGTGGTACACCACATAGCAGCTCCTTCTTTGAAGAGCAGCTATCCCTAAGCATTACCATCTGGAACCTGCCCGAGAGATAGGACCGGAACCACTGAAGCACAGTGCCCCCGATTCCCAATCCCCTCAGGCGTTCCAGAAGAATACCATGGTCGATGGTATCGAAAGCCGCTGAGAGGACCAGGAGTACCAACAGGGACACACTCCCCCTGTCAATACTCAGGCTTAGATCATCCACTAAGGTGACCATAGCAGTCTCAACTCCGTATCCTGCCCTGAAGCCGTTTTGAAATGGGTCTAGAAAATCTGTATCATCCAAAACTGCTTGGAGTTGGGAGGCAACAGCCCTCTCGATCACCTTGCCCAAAAATGGAAGATTTGATACTGGCCTATAGTTATTAAGGTCCAGAGGGTCCAGGGAGGGCTTTTTTAGAAGCGGCCGTACTACCGCCTCTTTTAAACTTGTTGGAAAACTCCCCTCCCTGAGAGATGCATTAATAATACATTGTAGATGTGATCGAACTGCATCTCCTCCCTGGACAACAAGCCAAGAAGGACAGGGATCGAGAGGGCAAGTCGTTGTCCTCACTTGTCCAAGCAGCTTGTCCACGTCCTCAGTACTCACCAACTGAAACTGATCCAGTGTAATTCCACTCGCGGAGTTACTGGACACTCCATTGTCAGCTTCTGCTATAATGATGGCGTCTAAGTCGGCTCTTATCCGAGAGATTTTATCTGTGAAATGGTCATTAAAGGCATCACAGCGAACTGCCGAAGGCTGTAAAATCGGGTTCGGGGGGGAAGGTGCCTGAGTTAGACCCCTCATCACCCTGAACAGTTCTGCTGGACGCGAATTCGCAGACGCAATGCGTGCAGAGAAGAAAGCTTTCTTCGCTGCACGTATTGCCACTCCATAGGAACGAAGATGTTTTCTATGTCGTGTCTTGTCACATGTCACAGATGGTATGTAATACAAATTATATAAGGGTAGAATATGTACAGTTTCTATACTTTAAACAAATTGCCCTAAAAATTCTTCATTTTGGATGAACCTCTTCTTCTTAATCGTCATCTTTGGGTAGGAATCACTTCATCAGATCTTGTAAATACCTGTTGTAAATCACCGGTGTTAAATTCAATAAGCAGGAGGGAAACGTCGATAAACAGTCTATCGTCGAAAGCTGAAGTATCCATCAGAAGCTGGGTCAAACAATACTGGGTTCAGGAAAGCGTCACAAAGTAGTCATGGTCCAGTCCAAGGTCAGGATATGTCCAGGCAAGATCAAGGAGCTGGTATGCAAGCAACAACGACAAGACACCAAGAACCATAGTTGCTCCCAGCATTGCTTCTGAGTTCTGGCATATCTTTTATGGGGATGGTGGTGATTGGGAATTGTTGTCAGCTGCATTGGCCTTCAGCTAGCTCCTGCCTGTACCTGTGAAGGTCCACTCCCCAAATAATCCCAGGCTCAGCTTTCCTCCTTTCTGTTTAATCCCTCAGACTGAAGCACAACAATACGCCTCATACTCGTGGTGCTTATCTATTCGCAGTTGCGTCCTATTGTTTATATGACGCAGCCACCAACTCGCAGCCACGTTGGGCTTTTCGCCGCAGTGTCGTTTTACCACCAACTTTTTCCATTGCTTTGATGTTGCTACAGTTGTTTCTTCATCTGTCAGAGGTGGCCTTGGTTTCAGTTAAGAAAGTGGCCGTTGCTAGGGGCAGATCCCAGTGCAGGATAAGTGTGGGAATGTAGGGCAGGAGGCAGGCCTGACAAGTCTAGGCGTAGAGAGAATTTTCAAGTATGATCATAGCAATAGCTCAAGTAATCAATATAAGGACTGTTTTACTCAGCCTAATTTCTGATGAACTGTAATAATCCTCTTTGTAATTGCATCAAAATGGTTTGCCAGAACGAGAGCTAAGACATGTTGTAGTGCTTGCAAGACAAGAGTTTCGAGTTTCCTGTGTATGGAATAATTTGCCTGTGAAGTCGAATGTTTTGTATTGCATGTGCACCCAAGTCAGCAATTATTTTTTAATGTAATCAGCAAATATCCTGTCAGCATCTTTGACTTTTGTCTGAGAATAACCTCGACTTAAGCCAACCCTAATGACCCCCTGCTTTAGAGATGATGTTTATGTATGTATCAGAAGTGGGTGCTTTGCAAGCACTAGGTCAGTCAGAATCCCTGGTTCTGACTCCAACGCGCGTTGTTCAATAAAGCTTTCTTCTGAGGATTGATTCATATTGTGAGTATATTTCGGTCCTCGCTGTAATCCGAGTTAAGTTGCTAGCAAGAAGCTAACTCCATTGAGTCAAGGGGGGGAGTCAGTCATCATTCAGGGTGGGCCCCCCTTTAGGGTCTTCCCTAGAAATATATTTAGGCCTTAGTCTGTGTCTAAAGCACATAGTGAAAAAGAAGAAAGGTCTTTCTCATAAGAGATCTGTTCCTTACCAATGAAGTGACTCCTTTCTCATAAGAGTTCACTAGGCCACCCAGGAGGGCTAAAATTCCCCCAACACTAGGAATGGCCACCATGGTGATGTTTAACTCCAGGGAATGAAACGAAAGGCAGTTATGATATTCTTGTAATTTGACAACCCTTCAAAGAACATGACTTTGTCCCTCAAAGTGCATGGCACACACACCCTTAATACAGTTTCCCTAATCTATACCCCTCACACCATAAAATCGGTGGGCTGGCATACATACTTTTACACGCTGATTGTAATAGGTGACTAGGATTTGCTCTCTGTAATAAAGCAATTATTGACCCTGTAAAATAAGTTGAAGGTTCTGTTTATATTTATGGCATACTAGGTCTTAATGGGTGCAGGGCCCTTCACAAAATGGTTGCTCAAAAACTGCAGAGTTGTCTCCTGTATCAAGAAACTTGAGTTTTTTTCCCCAAGCTGCCTGCAGAAAGGCAGAGCGCTGGCTGCACAACCATGGCTAGGTTCTGTTACAGAGCTGAGCAAGGCGAAGAGTCACTCGAGGGATGGCGGACTTGCGGCTCCGTGCCCATTCTGTTGCTGCACTTACTTGCAAGTAAGCATGGCAGTAGCCAGGACAGGTACCCACACTGGGATTTCCCAGGGATCCCTTATCCCTGGGAAATCCCGTCCCCCCCCCCCCCCAGGAGTCCCTGTGCGTCATGTGAATGCTCAGGGACCAGACGGGCGATTCCAGGCAAAAAACTGACGTAGAACCGGCTTAAGTCTACATTTGCACTGCTGTTGTCAGCAGCTGCTCCTGCTCCTCATCCTCTTTCTCATCATCACGGCTGCCACTTGCTTGCTTGATAGGCAGAGAGAAGTGAGCCCTTCGGCTATGCATTTCCTGTTATTGCTTATAGGCAGAGAGCCAGGGAGCAAGTTGGCAGTGGACCGCTCCTCCTCCTTCTCACCACCACCTCCGTTGCCTTTGGCAGAGTAAGAGGCAGATGAACAAGGACGTTGGAATGGTGAAGAGGAGGAGCAAGGCCAGGGGGCTTTTGTCCTTGGTAGCGTGTGGTCCCTTGGTAGGTACCCAACTATGCCTACCATCGTTCCCCCCAGCTGTATTGATTTCACGGGCATTCTTGGTGAAAAACAGAGAAGGTGGGAGCAGGAAGTTCAGCTGTATTTCACAGTCACCAAAGCAACCGCTCAGCCTGAAGGTTTTAAAATTGCCCTTGTGCTTCCATTGCATTGAGGACAGGGCATATTGGAATGGACATTTATAGCATGATGAGCAGGCAGAACGAACAAAGAACTGCAGATGCTTAAAAACAAGGATAGCGTGGCCACCGGCATATTGTCAAAAAAAAAAAAAAAAGAGGACATGCATCACTAAAAAAAACAGGGCAAGGATTTGCTTAATATTTACTTATACTAATTTATATGTATAGATGTACGATTGGAAGTTATTACTATGATTTAAATAGAAATACAGTCCAGGTGCTAATTGTTGATGGGCAGTCTCAAGGCATCTGCTTCTGCATTATGCTTCCTGCCCCCCCCTTTTCTTTAAACTAGACTTCATAGAATCATAGAATAGTAGAGTTGGAAGGGGCCTTTAAGGCCATCGAGACCGACTTGGGCAGGACTACCCAGCAACTAGACAATGCCTTCCAACAGGGGCGCTGTCCTCTTTAAAGTAGGACACATGGTCATCCTATAGAATTGTTGCGAACCTTAAAAAAAGAAAAGTAAAACATGATTGCGAGGTAGCGGTTTTGGCAGCACACATTTGACGAGGCAGCAGGAATTGATGGATATACATGTGTGTCTTTGTGAGGTGTCTGCTTATGAGTGTCATCAGACGGGCGTTTTATCGCACGTTCATTACTGGCCACTTGCGGATGTTCACAGGTCCTTTTCATGGCATCATCCGCCTCCCGCGTGCCTCCAGCTCCTTCAGCTCCTTTTTCCATCACAAAAAAAGACCTGGAAAATCTGACGTTTAATGAAACTTGCCGCCATTTCCTGCTGTGTGCAGGAGAAGCAGCATGATAAAAACCGTCCATGGAATGGGCCACATGGTCGGTGCTTGATTCCTCTTTCTTCCTCGTGTGGAGAAAGAGGAAGCTGTTCATTCCTATTGTGGGACAGGCGCAGGAGACAAAGCGACGGTAGGGAAATGAAATTCCCCCCCCCCTCCTGATGTTTGTATGTAAATGGTTTTCATAATGTATTTTTAGTAGTTTAATTTTGTAAACCTCCCCAGGACTTTTGGCTATTGCGTATTAGAGAAATGTAATAAATGAATGGTAATGGAGGAATGATAAATAACTTCATTGCTGAGCTAAGATTGATACATACAGTAGTTAAGAACTCCTAGCTCCGACGGAGAAATGTCCCCTGACAAAAGGGTGTACGCAAGCAGCAAAGCATGCTTTGTATTTGTTTCATGCTTCCCCAGTGTGGGTTGTCTGACGGGCCATTTATGCAGTTGGAAAAGCTGCTTTAAAACAAACAAAAAACAAAAACAAAACAACTGAGCAAAGCTCCGGATAAATTTTAGATGGTGCAATAGCTGAGAAGCCTGGTTGAGTACCATTACCTAGTTGGGGGACGGGGCATGTGACCCTCACTAAGTAGAGTCCCATCTCCGTGGTAACAGATCTGCCCAATTTTAAGATCTCAGTTCTTGACAGCTGAATTCGATGTTTTCCAAAACCTATTACAAGATTATCACAAGATTGCAGTTTTGCTCAACCTGGAGCTCTCCAGAACTGCAGGTTCCATAATTCCCAGCCACCATGTTCATTGGCAGCAGGTTGTGGAAAACCAACCATTGTGTTTCTTCTCTCTCCCTCCCTCCCTTCCCCTCCTCCACCCAACAGACCAACACAGCTACCTACATCTTTTGTATGAAAGAGAGAGCGTTTCATGGTTCCAAGGGTTAACGCAGCGGGGTCTTTTCACCGACATGCCCCCCCTTTATCAAAACATTTGGTCCCATGCCACCCGTACTTCATAAGTGGACAGAGCAGATGCATGAACAAATGCGCAGTTGTGGCCTGCTGCTGTCACGGCTGGTTTGACCCTGAGATAATCTACGTGCACCTCTTGGAAGGGACAGAAGAAGGGCAAAAAGATAGAGCGGGCTATGCCTGTGGAGAGTTTTGAATCATTTAAGAACAAGGGCTTTATGCTTGAAACTTAAGAAATGGGATGGGGTGGGGGACAGTGCGTGGTCCTGGCAGCAATGGAGATGTGTGATTTGTAGTGCTGTGTCAAAAATTTCTCCTATGAAAATTTTGATTACTCTCATTCAATTTGATAGAAAAGAAATTGCTTTCAAAAAGAAATTCAAAGGAGGAGAAATTTCGGAGACATTCTCATGGGTATGGTTCAGGGTCTTTGTTCTTGCCTTACTTATGAGATGAGTGAGGAGTGTGTGTGAGTGTCCTGTCTTTCATTGCACAATCATCTCTATGGCAGCCTGTAACCTCCTTGGCTTCCTGCAATTCCCGCTCAGGGGGAAGACATCATGAATTTGATTCCTCCCACAGGGTCTTTTCAGATCAGGAAGTACAGGCAGCCTGGGAGACTGCGGAGCAGTGGTGAAATGTATAATAGAAAGAAAATATTGACAGTACCCTCAGCCCCACCTCACAGGGATTAGCTGTGGTCAAAAACACCACACACACACATTCAAAATACATTATAAAATGCCCTGAGAATGAAGCAGAAAACTGGAAGCCCTTTTTATTGGGAAAGAAAACATTTTGTGATTTTTCTTTTCATACCTCCTAGAATTAAAGGACACTTTTCAGAATTCTTCCCACATTTTCTTCATCATGATTTATTTATTTATTGTGGTGGCTAGGGATGTGCATCGTATCGGATCCGATATCCAATACCGATTAAAATTGGAGGAAATCAGACATCCGATTCACGATTCCGATATAGTCCCTTGTTGATCCAATTTTTTCCAATCCGATATTTTGGTCTCCAATTTTAATCGAAGAAAATCGAAAAATCGGACACCATTTTGAATTATTTTCCCCATAGCCTAGTATTGTGCCTATATCTTTTTTATATTTATATATAAATGCCTATATCTTTTTTATATTTAAAGATAGCATCATGAAACTTGGCCACTTTGCAGAAGGGTTTGAGTTAGTTTGCAGAAGGGTTTGAGTTAGTTATATGTGAGAAATTTCAGAAAGTTGGGTCCAGGCATTTTGTGGCTATGGATTTTTTACTGACAAACCAGGAATGCCTATAACTTTTTTATTTTTAAAGATCCACACATGAAACTTTGCCACATTGCAGATGGTATGTTGCTACTCATGTGTGTGAAATTTCAGAAACATAGGTGCTTGCCTCGGGTGGCAATTACTTTTTGAAAAAATGGGTAGCAGTGGGGGAAATACAGTTATGCCTTCAACTTTTTTATTTTTAAAGATCCAAATGTGAAACTTTGCCACATTAGAGATGGCATGTAGTTAGTGATGTGTGAGAAATTTCAGAAACATAGGTTCAAGCTTGTAGTGGCAAGGTATTTTTGGAGAAATGAGGAGAGAAACTCATTTAACTTTTTTATTTTTAAAGATAGATGCATGAAACTTGTCCACATGGCAGATGGGTTTGAGGTACTTATGTGTGAGGAATTTCAGAAAGCTTGGTGCAGGCATTTTGTGGCTATGATTTTTTTACTTTAAAAGTTCCAAAAGTTCCAATATGGTGGGTTTGACAGCTAACAGAGGGGGGAGAAGGTGGGGGGGGTGCTGTTTGACAGCTGTTTGACAGGGAGGGAGGGGGAGGTCCCCCCTTACCTGCCAGGGCCATCTGCTGCCATCCGCTGCCACCCACTAGTTCCTTACTACTGAGAAACAGGCTTTGTGGCCTGCTCCTCAGTAGAGCCTGTTTCTCAGTAGTAAGGAACCACAAAGCCTGTTTCTCAGTAGTAAGGAACCAACGGGCGTTAGCGGCCGGCCCCGGCAGGTAAGGTGCGTGAGTGGGGGGAGGCAGGAAGGGTGGGAGGGGGAGTTAGGACCCCACTCACCTGCTGCCATGTTTTCCCCACAGACATGCATTAGGGGAAAGCTTTCTTTCCCCCAATATTTATTTATCTATTTATTAATTTATTACATTTGTATACCGCCCCATAGCTGAAGCTCTCTGGGCGGTTTACATAGGATTAAAAACAATTAAAAACAATATACAAAAATTAAAACAGCAAAAACATACAACATACACATAATCTGTACATTTAAAAACCACTTCAACACTTCAAAAAACTACAAAAACAAAACAAAACAAAACAAACCCAGGCTCCTCAGATATTGCCAAATGCCTGAGAGAAGAGGAAAGTCTTGACCTGGCACCGAAAAGATAACAATGTTGGCGCCAGGCGGGCCCCATCGGGGAGATCGTTCCACAATTGGGGAGCCACCACAGAGAAGGCCCTCTCTCTTGTTGCCGACCTCCGAGCTTCCCTCGGAGGAGGAACTCGGAGGAGGGCCTTAGATGTTGAACGTAGTGTTCGGGTAGGTTCATGTCGGGAAAGGCGTTCCATCAGGTATTGTGGTCCCAAGCCGTGTAAGGCTTTATAGGTTAAAACTAGCACCTTGAACCGGGCTCGGAAACATACAGGCAGCTAATGCAAGCGGGCCAGAGTAGGTCTTATATGTTCGAACCTACTGGTTCCAGTTATCAATCTGGCCGCTGCATTTTGCACAAGCTGCAGCTTCCGGACCACCTTCAAAGGCAGCCCCATGTAGAGTGCATTGCAGTAATCTAACTTGGAGGTTACCAGAGCATGGACAACTGAAGCCAGGTTATCCCTGTCCAGATAGGGACGTAGCTGGGCCACCAACCGAAGTTGGTAGGAGGCACTCCGTGCCACTGAGGCCACCTGTGCCTCAAGTGACAGAGATGGTTCTAGGAGAACCCCCAAGCTACGAACCCGCTCCTTCAAGGGGAGTGCAACCCCATCCAGAACAGGTTGAACACCCTCCATCCGGTCAGCGGAACCACCCACTAACAGCGTCTTAGTCTTGTCTGGATTGAGTTTCAGTTTATTAGTCAAAGATGATCAGTATCTTGGCACAGTTATTAAACAAAATGGAGACAATAGCCAAGAAATCAGAAGAAGGTTAAGATTGGGAAGAGCGGCTATGAGAGATCTGGGGGGAAAAGCCTTAAAAGTAGAGATATAACATTGGAAACCAAAGTCAGGATTATTCAGACCATAGTAGTTCCGATCTCCATCTATGGATGAAAAAAGTGGATAGGAGGGAAGATCCGCTCATTTGAAATGTAGTGTTGGAAGAGAGTTTTGCGGATACCGTGAACCGCAAAATAGACAAATAATTGGGTTCTAGAACAAATTAAGCCAGAATTCCCACTAGAAGCAAAAATGCTGAAACTGAGACTATCCTACTTTGGACGTATAACGAGAAGAAATGACTCATTAGAAATGACGATAATGCTGGGAAAAGCAGAAGGTAGCAAGAAAAGAGGAAGACCAAGCAAGAGATGGATTGACTCCATGAAGGAAGATACGGACATGAAGTCACAAGATCTGAACAGGATGGTTTTACAAGAGATGCAACTGGAAGTCGCTGATTCATAGGGTCGCCATAAGTCGAAGCCATCTTGAAGGCCCGTAACTAACTAGTGTTCAAAATCCTAGTTACTTATTCAGAGTGTTTGCAGAATCTGTTTCAATGAAATACTTGGAGCAAACATTTATGTTTTTCAAAACAAACTATTTTCGCAATGCTAATGTTGCAATGGAATTTTTTCAAAACAATATTTTATTTTGTAAATGTTTGCTTTGGATCATAGACTGTCTTGTTTAAATTACTCTTTATTTAGCTGTGTAGCTTGTTATAAGCAGCAATTATGTATATAGAGTTTATATAAATTATACGGTCACTCAAAAGTATTCGTCTATCCCATTTTTGAATATTTTCATTGTTTGCAGTTGTGTGCCTTGTGCATTATGTATTTGTTCAAGGTGTTGCAATTCAACACACCTGAAGGGCACCAGCTCGAGGAAGGCTTATCATAAAGCTTCATGCATCTGACAATGTGGTCTGCAGTCCACGAAAATTCATGCCAGAATAAATAAGTCAGTCTTTCAGATGTCACAAGACTCTTTGTTATTTTTGCTGCAGTAGGCTACCAAGTCAAGACTTTACTCCCAGGCATTTGATGGCATGTGATAGGGCTTCTTAATTTATTTGTGTGGGTTTTTTTTTTACCAGGTCTTGGCATTGTACATACTTTTAGCTGTTTTAAATTATTTTAACTTTTTGCATGTTTTGATCCCTGCTGTAAGATACCTTGAGTCGTTTTTAGAGAAAAGTGTCTAATAAATTTAAATGGTGGTGGTGATGGTGTGCAGAAGATTCCTCTTTGCAGGGGATGGCTGTTATTGATGCTGGCCCTGCTAGTCTGTCTGTGACTGTGCTACACCGTTTTCCCTTGAGAAGACAAACGGTGCAGCTTCATTTCCTGTAGGTGAGCCTGAAAGAGGCATCTGTTTAGTCCATTTGCGGACACCGCATTTCCCTAGGAATGCCACCAATGCCAACTGATGTAAAACGGGATGTGTGTGCTCGTGAATGAGCTCCTTTGGACTCTAGTTCTTGAACAATAGGCCAGTTGAAAGCTGGCACCACCTCCTTTGGCTCATTCCAAGGGCAGGCGTGGGTTTCTGAAAAGGCTATCTAATCAGCTTCAGTTGGTCCCAGACTAGGACACCCTTTGTGCTCTTGTGGACGGATGGTGGGTGTGTCTGCAAAGAGTTGGTGTGGCCAGGCCCATTGGGGTTTGTGTGTGTGCGTGTGCTGAACTCTTTGTTTTTAATTATCGTGTAGAAAGCTGGGAAATAATGAAAATGTTAAACTCTCTTTCTCCCTCTCCCTATCGTCTCTCTTTTCTTTCCAGCTTTTCCATCCTACTGTCCTGGTAAATAACCAGGGTATTGAGATGCCATCCAAGCCAGTAAAATTTCTGCTGGTTAGCCCAATTTGTTAATTAATTTAATTAATTCTAGTTCAATTCTGGCCCAGCTAGGCTGGAGGCTACCCCTTGGAGTATATCACCATGGCTCTAATTTAGTAGGTTCTGATTGCTGTAGTCACAACCTTTTTACCGCATCGACCTCTACAAACATTCTGCTGGTCCATGTGCTGGAAGTTGTCTCTGTGTGTGCATATGTGTGAAATTGCCCTGGTATTTGCATTATTCTCACAGTGAGCAGGTGTGTGTGAGTGTTTGTCCGCCTGCCTGCCTGTCTCAGGAGGGCCCCCTCTACAAGGATGCGCTTTTGCGCCCGGTTGTGCGATTATGCGCATTATCGCAGACGCGCATTTACTCCTAATCCCTCTGCACGGGAGGCTGCGAGAGGCGGCGAAACGCATTAATAGATGTCCAAAAAGCGCTTTACAAGAAGTTAATGCGCATAATCGCTTGTTCACACGGGGAAAATGCGCTTTAACGGCCGGAGCAAAATAAAACTCGCGATTTAACGCGCATTCGAAAATGTGTATTATCGGGGAGATAACGTGCCTCTACGCCCGATTTGCGCTCCGTTCTTGTAGAGGTAAAATTTTTAATGAACCTTCAAAGCGCATTAAACCTCTCTTGTAGAGGCACCCGAGGCCAAGGTAGTTTGTTTGTTTCAGGGGCCAAAGTTAGGCTGACCAGATAAAATCCAGGTCAGGGCTGATGTAACTTTAACAGTTGTAGAGAAAAGGGAATTTCAGCCAGTGTCATTTGTATGCAATTAGTTCCTGGTGATATTCCCTCTTCATCACAACAGTTAAAGGTGCAGGCACTATACTAGAGTGACCATATACAAAAGAAGGCAGGGCTCTGCAACTTTAACTGTTGTGATGAAGAGGGAATATCACCAGGAACTAATTGCATACAAATGACACTGGCTGAAATCCCCTTTTCTCTACAACTGTTAAAGTTACATGAGCCCTGACCTGGATTTTATCTGGTCACCCTAGCCAAAGTATTTCTCCTGCCATGTGCTCCTGGACAGTTGCTACCCAGATATGCCCTCTAAGTTTAGGCACCTGTTTCTTTGGCAATGCAAATTCTTTATACTTTATGACTTCATGGGGGACATACTTGGCGCTTTGTTCACACAGCTGCAAAAGGAGAAATGGTATATGGGTAACACATGAGTGAACCCAGGGGAGCTGTCTTGATGTTGTCTTTGCCCCAAGGTGGCTCCGAATCCGCACTGCATCAGTTAGATGATGCAGCCACAGATTTGAAGCCACTCCGTGGCAAAGAGGCAAAGATGCACAGCTGAAAAGTTGGGAACTTACCAGGAGGGAAGGGGGAAGATGTACAACCCTCAGCCCGCTAATCTCCACGGACTTCAAACTGGATGGTCTGCAAAACTATGTGCTGGCTAGGGACATGTGCCTCAGTGGCTGAAGATGTTACTGCATTTACATTAATTAAAATCAATTAATGCATTTTTAAAATTAAAATAACCCCGAGGTGCATATCCCTAGGGCCACCTTTGTATGCCTGGCAAGGTTTTGGGTATCTCGGTTTCACAATCTTGGTGCTATGGCATTGACAGGTGGGCATGTGTCATCTTTTATGATGATAGATACGTCATTCATATGTGGAGATCACAGCTCTTGGGGTACAAGACAGATTGATGGGAGTGAATCCAATAATAATAATAATAATAATAATAATAATAATATATTTATTTATTACCCGCCTCTTCCTTCGGATCGAGGCGGGGAACAACATCAAATATAAAATACACAAAACTGATTAAAAGCACATAAAACCAATACATTATTAAAATACCAATAAAACACTTAAAATTCATCTGGGTAGGCCTGCCGGAACAGATCAGTCTTTATAGCTCTTTTAAATTCTTGAAGTCTGGTGAATTGGTGGATTTCTCCCTGCAGGTCGTTCCACAATCTGGGAGCGGCAAAAGAAAAGGTCTTCTGGGTAACAGTTGTCAGCCTAGTCTTGGCTGACTGTAGTAAATTCTTCCCAGAGGACCTGAGCGTACGGGGCGGATTGTATGGGAGAAGGCGATCCCGCAGGTAACCTAGACCAAAACCATGTTGGGCTTTAAAGGTAATGACCAACACTTTGTACTTCGCCCAGAGACTAATTGGCAGCCAATGGAGAGATTTTAAAGCTGATGTGATATGGTCACCCCTAGGTGTACCACTGACCAACCTGGCTGCCATATTTTGAACTAGTTGAAGTTTCCGGACTAGACACAGAGGTAGCCCTATGTACAGCACATTGCAGAAGTCAAGCCTTGAAGTTACCAGCGCATGCACTACCATCTTTAGGTCTTCCAACTTTGGTTCCTATAGGTGTCAAGTGGCATCCCTGAGTGTTCTCTAGCACACTTCTCTGCTTGGCTCTCTCCAGCCATTACTCTTCTGCTGAATAAAGGTGTCTCGAGGCAGGGAGCTTTCCATACTCTTGGGCCTGGCATAGTCACAGATACTCATTTCCGTTGCTGCAGGAAGCCTGCGGGAACCCACCTGAGCGCAGGTCCCTGTCTCCAGCAGACCAGCCAAGATGTAGGGCTGGTCTAGGTTGATCCAGAAGTTCAGGAATGTGGCAGTTGATTTGCATAGGTTTCTTAACCTGATGCCTGTCATACCTGACCCTAAGCTGAGAAATCTCCCTTTCTGGGGAAGGTTCTGAGCCAAAGACCTCATGAGTCCCCCTCCCTCAACTCCAGTGCTCCCATAGGCAGCTGTTATACCCTGAAATAGGCCACGCCATGCCCTTCAGCAACAGGGGTCCTTCTGGGTCCCACGGGCAGGGCACCTGATGAACCTACCCCACCCGTGGAGTCAGAGGGCAGTTTGCATGCCATGACAGCTAATCGTGGGTTAATTAATCAACCCATGATTTGCTGGGATACATGCTGTGCGCAAGTCCAACACATCCAGAGGGCACTGGGTAGGGGAGGCCTCCGTACAACATAAAATGAGCCTGTCTCTTTTGACTTGCTGCCATCGCTGAGTATTTTGTACCATAATGGTGTGGTCCCATTACCATTCCAGTGATTCTACAAATTGCTTTTCCAATTAGAGCAATATTTCTTAGCAAATAAACGCCGTGTGTCGAATTTTATCTTAGAAAAGGCATGCCTCGCCTATGGCAAACCTTGCAAACCTTTATTTATTTTTGCTGTTTATTTATTTACGATATTTCTGTACCGCTCCCTATCTGAGGATTTCGGAGCAGTGAACAAATGCTGTCAAAGAATATGAACAGAATAAAAACATAGTTAAAAATTACAGAGGCAGAGAATTCCATAGGAAGGGGGCCGCCACACTGAAGGCTCTTCTCCTGGTGGCCTCTAGTTGGGCCAAAGGTCCCTGTGGAACTACCAGGAGCATGCCCTCAGAGGACCTCAGTAGCCGGGCAGGTTGGTGAGGGAGAAGGCGTTCTCTCAGGTATCATGGTCTCAAGTTGTTTATGGCTTTGTACATTAGTACTAGAACCTTAAACCTGGCCTGGTAGTGAATAGGCAGCCAGTGCAGTTCCCTCAGCAAAGGAGTTACATGCTGGAAAGGGGCAGATGACAATAGCCAAGCTGCAGCATTCTGCACTAGTTCCAGCTTTAAGGGCAGCTCCACATAGAGCACATTGTAGTAATCCAGCCTTGATATTACTGATGTTCCACTGTGGCCAAGCTATCCCTGTCCAGGAGTGGCTGTAAGCGGCTAACCAGGCAAAGCTGGTAAAAGGGACACCGACTCAGAGCCGCTATGGCCATTTGGGCCTCCAGCGACAGAGATGGATCTAAGAGCACCCCCAAAAGTATGAACCTGATCTTCCAGAGGGAGTGCAACCCCATCCAGAACAGGCAGCGAGCCTCTCTCCCGGACTCGGGAACCACTCACCCACAGAACTTCCGTCCTGCCAGTATTCAGCTTCAGTCATTGGTCCTCATCATTTTGACTTAAAGCTCTTCCTTCCAGTAAGTAAACCATGACAACCTTTCAGAATGGGGGGGGGGGAACCTGCACAAAAGCTGGGAAACCCCCCGATGGTTCGGTGGTTGAGGAAAAGAAGGCAGGGTCAAGGAAAGGGGTTGTGGCCTTTTGGCAAACCCCAAGAAGGCTAGATTTGGCCTTTGGCCTTGAGTTTGTCCACCTCTGATATACAGGCAGGTTACTGCACTATTGTGCAAGGTTCACTTTGGGTCTTATTGCACAGTGTCTACAATATGATTGGTTCTCACTTTGGATAGGTAGTCTTTGACATTCCTGTCTGTAAGTCTTCCTTTAAGAAGCAGCCACATTGATGGTCATGGCCATCTCCTCTGGCAGTGACTTCCAAAAGCATTTCCCTTTCATTATTTGTTTTTAAAAAAACGATGCATATTATCAGTGCCAGGGTTCCTAATATTGTATTTGCAGTTGGCATACACTCATTTTTGCTTATGAACTGGGAAATCTTCCACTGGGGGGCAAAAGAATTGCTGTATCGCTGCCACCAACAAAAAGGTCCTGCTTCTGGTGGTGACTGCTCAGATTGTCTCTGGACATGAAATAAGATGCAGGGCCTCAGATCATGACCTGCAGGCTCATATGCTTTCCTCATCTTTCTGGCCCCAATGGCCATCCTGCTTTTAAGTGAATGGAGCATGCTTTGCAGAGCTGTTGGCCGTGCTTGGTTGGTTAATGGGTAACTCAGTGTGAAGTACCTGCAGGAACAGTGTGTGCTGCTCCATGAGACTGTTGCCCTCCACAAGACCCTTTGTCAATGGCCCTTTTCAACTGTGCCTAGTATTTCAGATGAGGTCTTGCTAGCATGGTAGAGGATGTTGACTTCCTGAGCCTTTGACAAAATAATCTCCTCTGAGTACAAGCTAATTTGGCACTGGCCCTAGCTGCACCAATGAGCCCGGCAGGCTTGAAATTGAAGCAGGCCTTTCCTCAAGTATATGTATTGTTAGCATATTATTCTTGCACAAGGTTACTACCAGAGGATATCTAAGGAGCCTGGTCATTAAGCCTGCCCAGTTGCTCATGGTTCCTGTGGCTTCATGAGTTGTCACCCACATATTGCCAAGCATTTCTCCACAAGACTGAGTTATAAGCGTCTTCTTCTTCTTCTTTATTCCCTAGGGAAGGCCCATTCCAAACTACAAAGTGTTTCCTATATGTATACCTGTAGGATATATCTGGTTTATAATTTGTTGGCCAGTGCAGACTGAAACCTACAAAGGGCACCTGACATAGGCAGCTTCTCTGCTAGTCAAGCAGGACAGAGACTGGCGACAGGAAACCTGCAATGGCTGCTTGTCTTCGGGAAGTGTGAGCGAACGTTGACTTGTCCCTGCTTCTTCTCATCTCCCAGAGCTGCTTCAAGACATGGAACTCCGCCAGTCCTGCAGCGATGACAACCACCAGGTGGATGGATCCCAGATGCCAATCCGTAGATGTAGATAAGGTAAGAGACAGAACAGAAGGTGATTATGAAAAGGAATCTTGTGAGGATTAAAAGCCAAGATGCTTGAAATGTAATCACAAACAGGGTGTACAAAACCAGTTGTACACCAGGGAGGTGAACATTAGGTGCTGACTCTCTTTTCATTTCCTCAGGCTGCCTCTTCACGAGAGGTTTAATGCTCTTTGAAGTCTCATTAAAAAATTTACCTCCACACCAGCGGAGCGCAAATGGGGCATAGAGGTGCGTTATCTCTCCGATTATGCGCATTATCGAATGCGCGTTAAATCGCGAGTTTTATTTTGCTCCCTCCGTTAAAGCGCATTTTGACTGTGTGAATATGCGCTTATGCGCATTAACTACTTGTAAACCGCATTTCGGACATCCGGTAATGCGCTTTGCTGCCTCTCGTGCAGAGGGATTAGGCGGAAATGCGCTTCTGCGATTATGCGCATAATCGCCTAACCGGGCGCAAAAGCGAATCCTTGTAGAGGGGACCTCAGTCTCCAGAGCATAATGGTGCCTTGGCTTCACTTATTTCTCCATTTGTTTCTGTTATGTTCTCTGTTCTTCATGATGAGATACTTGAGCTTCCTTCAATGTGATCAATCTTAATGCTGTGACGAACATTTCTCCCATGAGAATTTTGACCATTCTCATTCCATTTGATAGAAAGCAAATTGCTTTCAAAAAGAAATTCAAAGAAGAAGGAATGTCAAAGAAATTCCCATGGGTTTGGTTGAAAGTTCTTACCTTACTTATCAGATGGCTGAGGAGTGTGTAAGGCTGCCTCTACAAGAGAGGTTTAATGCGCTTTGAAGGTTCATTAAAATTTTTACCTCTACAAGAACGGAGCGCAAATCGGGCGTAGAGGCGCGTTATCTCCCCGATAATGCGCATTTTCGAATGCGCGTTAAATAGCGACTTTTATTTTGCTCCGGCCGTTAAAGCGCATTTTCCCCGTGTGAACAAGCGATTATGCGCATTAACTTCTTGTAAAGCACTTTTTGGACATCTATTAATGCGCTTCGCCGCCTCTCGCCGCCTCCCGTGCAGAGGGATTAGGAGTAAATGCGCGTCTGCGATAATGCGCATAATCGCCGAACCGGGCGCAAAAGCGAATCCTTGTAGAGGGAGCCTGAGTGTCCTGTCTTTCATTGTCCTGTCCTGCAGCCTCCTTGGCTTCCGGCACTTCCAGCTCAGGGGAAGACATAATGAATTTATTCCTCCCATAGGGCCTTTTTCAGATCAGGAAGTGCAGGCAGCCTGGGAGGCTGCAGAGCAATGGGGAGATGTGCAATAGAAAGAAAAATATAGGCAGTATCCTCGGCTACCTCAGAGTCAAAAACAACACCAACACACATTCAAAATGAATTATAAAATACCCTGAGAATGAGGCAGTAAAATGGAAGCTTCTTTCATGGGGAAGAAAACTTTCCCAACATTGGAGGACATATTTTGGCACAGTGGTCAGATCTACACCAAGCAGGATATAGCGGGATATGGTCTGTGTCAATGGGCCCCAACAGTTGTCAGTGCACTTCAGTACCGCTATAAAACCGTGGTGTGACTCCTGCCTTTTATATACCACTTTCATACTGCTATATCCTGCTTGGTGTAGATCTGGCCAGTGTTAGCCCCACCCTTTTCCTGGATGCAACACTACCCTCCCTCACATCTGCTACTGGGTTTTCAGGGAAGGAGCATTGTTGCCAGCACCTGCATTAGAGACAAGATGTATCCTCCACCTAGAAAAAGTGCTGCACCCTGTAAACTGCCCAGAGAGCTTTGTCTATGGGATTTTCTGAATCACTGCTTCACACATTCACTCAGATCCTTGCATTATCATCAGCATGCTTTCGGCACTGTTTAGGCCTCATCTTGAGTACAGCGACCAGTTCTGGAGGTTAGACTGGCATCCCTAACATTGGTTAGTTTTTGGTGACTGGTGAAAAGTATTCTATTCAACCAGGCCCTTTGATTTATAGTTAGGCTTATGTATCACAGCAGGATAGCTGAAGGACGGTCTGAATCTGACATTGATTGGCGTTATTTATTTTGTTGGATTTGATGTTGATGATGATGATGATGATATATTGGCTCAGTTCAGACAACACATTTCTCAAAGGTTGTTTTAGAACTCCACGGTGGGTTTTTTGTACCACAGTTGAGAAATGTGTTGTCATTGTATATTGTGACCACTTTGGAATCAGTAAATTAAATGCTCTTCCCCCATTCAGGGCACAATCATGCTTGTGTAGACAGACAAAAAGTCCTACAATTCCCAGCATTTCCCAGCCAGCCGTGCATGGGATTGCATCCTTAAGGCAGTAATGGTAGAAGTGGAGAAAAAAAAAATCTCAGGTGTAGCCCAGATTTCTTAAGCCCTTTTCCTATTTAGCCCCCCACCCCCACCCCACCCCTGTCATATGTGGCACAGGGATGGAACATGTTGGAGAGGAAAGTAATTACATCATCAAATTCAACTCTATCAAAGGAGTTTAGGATGGAATGGTGTAGGACCGGCAACCACAACCATGATTACCCAGCACTCAACGAATATTTAAAACAAGAGGCTGTGACTGAGGCTACATTCCCAACACAGCAGTTTTTAACGCAAAAGGACTGGCAAAGGAATCCTCCCGATGTCTCTGCTTGTGTTCCCCCGAATTACCAATTGAAGTCAGTGGCTAACTTTTGAGTAAACATGGTTAGACTTCTGCTCTCCCCACCCCCCCACCCCGCGTAACTTTCCCTTCCACCAATCAATGCCCAAAGTGTGTCCACTGTCCTAAGCTGCATTTACCCCACCAATGACACATGCACAGAAAACCATGGTGATGGCAGAGCAAAGTTAAAATACGCAGTAAAACGGGACTGAGGAATTGTACAATTTCAGGACGGAAACCACGATGTGGCTGCAAATCGGCAGCTGTGTTATCTAAACATAAGTACACGACTTTGCAGCCATGACGGAGTAAATACCCCATGTAGACATGCACCTGGCTTAATTTAGTATGGCAGAGACCTGGTGTAATTGCACATCACAATCCCTTTGGCAGGGTGCGGTTAGCTAATATTACACTCATTAGAAAACCCAAGAGAAGCAAATTAGCTTAATATATGCAACATTTTATCACGTTCAACTTTTTTTTTTTAAAAAAAAATAAATTTTATATTTTATTTTATATTATATTTATATATATTATATTAAAGAAATTGGATGATCTGTTTAGAAACATGTTCTTCTTATTCAAGGCTTTGAATGAGCAATGTTTGCTCCTAAAAAAAATGGATATAAGGTGCATCCCTTGTAAACGCAATAGATTAAAATAGAGAAACCCTAGAGGTGGATGGGGGAGGTGTTAATCTCTTTGTTTTATTGTATTGTTTTATTACAAATTATTATCATCCAGCTTCTCAGCTAAGAATAGCTCCCACAGCAGCTTACAATTAAAATATGCACACAAGTACAAAACAGTGAGAGATATGTTGGTATGTGTGGGGAGTCTTTTTTGGTCTCTTGGCTCTGTTCTCTAGAAAGAGCTGCAGAAGGACTCTGGCCTGGTGGCAAATTGTATTGCATCGCTTAGCCGGCACCTGTGTTCTACTCTTTCTAGGCATAGGACTACCTCACGGCGTGGCAAATTGCCTCTTAGATGATCTGTTAGAGATAGCAATGCTAAGAGGCGCTGTGGCACAATGATGCAACCAACAATATCTGAAACCATTCCAAATACTCCATTCCAGGAGAAAAATGTCTGCCTATCCCCAGTCTCCACACCATATGCATACTTTGGGACATCTCTGAGCCTATTTACACTTTGAAAACTGTATATGGAGCGTGTCCTGGGCCCCAACAGTTCTCAAAACTGTCAGCCTACTACTGCTTTAAAATGGTTTAAAACAGTTTATAACAGTTTTGAGAACTGTTGGGGCCCAGGACACGCTCCATATACAGTTTTCAAAACGTTTTCAAAGTGTTTTATCCTGCGTGTGTAGCTAGGCTCTAAATCATGTCTCTCCTCAGTCTCTTTTTTCCATGCTAAACAATCCCAGCTGTTTTAACCTTCCGTTGTAGGGGAGATGCTCCAGCCCCTTGATCATTTTAGTTGCTCTTTTCTGCACTTTTTCTAGCCCCGCAATACCTTTTTTTAAAGTATCTTTTTTTGCTGCACGAAACCAAAAATGCCTTGCTCAGTTTTCAGATATTCAGCGGGCAGCAGAACTGGAACGCCCCAACGGAAGACGAAGGAAGTCTTGTCACATGGGCTTTTCGGGAAGCACAAGCAGCTGGAAAGGCTGCAAGGACAGAAGGGGGGGGGAGTTAAAATAAGGGGTGCACAGACCACCACCACTCTTGAGCCACCTTCTTACAGTAAGGTCAGCACCAAACCCCTGTACCCTAAGACATTCCTCCAAAATCCTTAACATCCCTGCGAAAGAGGCAGGTGGGGTTTCAGCACAGCACTAAAAATAGCTTCATGTAATGCTCTGGTCTTAATTCTGCAACAAAATCAGAGATAGAAACAGCAGGTTGAGAAGCCTCGTCTAGAAAAGCTCTGTGTTACTCCCAAACATCTCCCCCCAAAGTGATATGGGGCAAAATAAAGACATTGGCTCAATTCGGACGACACAATAAACGACTGGTGTGGGGGAAACAATCATCAGTTGTTTTGACTATTGTGTCATCCGAATGCTGCCATAGTCAACTCAGCACTGATCCTCATCCACACCACAGTTGATTATTTTTTACCTTGTTGTGTGGGGAGTGCCCCCTAGGGTTAGGGTTAGGGTTAGGGTTAGAGTTAGTCAACCCACCATTGACTATCGTGTCGTCCGAACTGAGCCAGTGTTTTACCATGGGATAGTAGGAACTCCCTGGTACATGGGGACATACTGGTGTGGTAGCCAACTAACCACTCTTTGGCACTGCATTTTTATTAAAAAAATGTTTATTTGTGACACTTACATAATGCTGAATATAATAAAATCCCTCAGCGGTTCACAATAAATATTAAAATTACATTTAAAATACAGTATTAAATACACAATACCTAACGGATAAAGTTAATACTACAAGAGGCGTGAGACAGGGTTGCTTGTTGGCGCCATTTTTGTTTAATTTCTATGTGAATAA
This sequence comes from Anniella stebbinsi, assembly GCA_029215795.1. Taxonomy (NCBI): domain Eukaryota; kingdom Metazoa; phylum Chordata; class Lepidosauria; order Squamata; family Anniellidae; genus Anniella; species Anniella stebbinsi. The sequence continues at coordinate 31,324,179 of JARDYH010000007.1, forward strand.
CTTAGTGGTGGATTTGAGTGACCCAAGTCATTTCCCTCCTACCATCGGAAATAGGAAGATCCAGATGCTGCTTTACGCGGATGATATGGCACTCATGTCCACTACACAAGCAGGTCTGAGAAGACTTCTTAATAGGCTGGGTAAGATATGTAAACAGGAGAAACTGGTGATAAACCATACCAAAACCAAGGTAGTGGTTTTCTCCAAGAGGAAGCAACCTCTTAAATGGCGAGTAGAGGGAAAATTGATTGAGCAGTGCACCAGATTTAAATACCTGGGGATATACTTTACATATAATGGCAAATGGAAAGAGCACGTAGAGGCAACAAAATTGGTGGTAGGGAGAACAGCAAAAGCAATCCTCGCCTATGGGAGGAACAAATGGGGCTCCTTAGTAAACCTAGTCCTGAAGTTATATAAGGCTAAGGTGTTGTCACAACTCCTATATGGAGTGGAGATATGGGGGCAAGGTTGTGTCAAGACAATGGAGACGATACAAAACAAATTTGTGAAAGAGCTGTTAGCCCTTCCACAAGGAGTTCCCTCTTCTCTATTAAGGCTGGAAGTCGACCATCCATTAAGGTGAGGGTCCATAAAGCAACGATACTGTATGGGAAAAGGTTGATGCAATTGGATGATAGTAACCTGGCAAAGATTTGCTTTCCTGAACAGCTAGAGAAAGGAGGTTGGGCTAGTAATTGGCAGTCTCTCTCAAGTTTGTGCCTGGGTAAAGCCCAAAATCAAACAGATAAAGAGTATATAAGAAACAGGATTTTTGAGCCCGATTTTCAAGAAGATGCGTTAGCAAGCCAGTATCAAGCATTCTCCATTTGGTATAGGCTGCCTCTACACGAGAGGTTTAAAGCTCTTTCAAGTCTCATTAAAATTTTTACCTCTACATGAGTGGAGCGCAAATCGGGAGTTGAGGCGCGTTAGATTACTCCAAGTTAGATAACTGCAATGCACTCTACGTGGGGCTGCCTTTGAAGGTGGTTTGGAAGCTGCAGCTTGTGCAAATGCAGCGGCCAGATTGATAACTGGAACAAGTAGGTTCGAACATATAAGACCTACTCTGGCCCGCTTGCATTGGCTGCCTGTATGTTTCCGAGCCCGGTTCAAGGTGCTGGTTTTAACCTATAAAGCCTTACACGGCTTGGGACCACAATACCTGATGGAACGCCTTTCCCGACATGAACCTACCCGAACACTACGTTCAACATCTAAGGCCCTCCTCCGAGTTCCTCCTCCGAGGGAAGCTCGGAGGTCGGCAACAAGTCTCTGTGGTGGCTCCCCAATTGTGGAACGATCTCCCCGACGGGGCCCGCCTGGCGCCAACATTGTTATCTTTTCGGCGCCAGGTCAAGACTTTCCTCTTCTCTCAGGCATTTGGCAATATCTGAGGAGCCTGGGTTTGTTTTGTTTTGTTTTGTTTTTGTAGTTTTTTGAAGTGTTGAAGTGGTTTTTAAATGTACAGATTGTGTGTATGTTGTATGTTTTTGCTGTTTTAATTTTTGTATATTGTTTTTAATTGTTTTTAATCCTATGTAAACCGCCCAGAGAGCTTCGGCTATGGGGCGGTATACAAGTGTAATAAATAAATAAATAAATAAATATCCGATTATGTGCATTATCGAATGCGCGTTAAATAGCAAGTTTTATTTTGCTGCGGCCCGTTAAAGCGCATTTTGACTATGTGAACAAGCGATTCTCCGCATTAACTACTTCTAAAGCACATTTCAAACAACCGTAAGGCCACCAGTTGTGCGCTCAATTACCTCCCGCATACAGTCATTTACCATAAAGCTAGGGTGACCAGATGGCCCGGGAAACCTGGGGTGAACCGGCCCAACCGGGGGGCGGGGGGGGCAAACCGGGGGGGCGGGGGGGTCACGCGGCGGTGGCAGCAAGCAAGGAGCGGCGGTAGACCGGGCGGCGGTGGCGGCGGAGGAGCCCAGGAAGCGGCCGCCCCAGCAGGTAAGTGCCCTCCCTTGTGCCTCACGCTCCTTACCCGCAGGGGCGTCCGCTTCCCTCCGGTGCTCGTTTTCTACTGAGAAACAGGCTTCGCGGCCTGTCCCTCAGTAGCGCGCCGGGTGATGACGTCATCACCCGGCGCGATACTGAGAGACAGGCCGCGAAGCCTGTTTCTCAGTAGATTCCGAGCACCAGAGGGAAGCGGACGGGACACCCCAGCAGGTAAGGAGTGCGAGGCGGGTGGGCGGCGCGAGCAGCGTGGGGCGAGTGGGGTGGGGGGGCGGGCGCGTGGGCGGGCGGGCGGCGCAGCATGGGCAGGGGGGCGTGGGCGCGCGGGCGGCGCAGCGCGGGCGGGGGGAGCGGGCGGGCCGCGTAGGGCGCGTGGGCGCGTGGGCGGCGCAGCACGGGCAGGGGGGCGCGAGGGCGGCGCAGCGCGGGCGGGGGGGGTGCGCGGGCGCGTGGGGGGGTTGTTTTAGGTGGGGGGGACCGGGATTTTGCTCGCTCTCCTCCCGCCCTCACCCCAGGAAAGGTGCGGGGGCAGGCGGGCGGAGCAGTCGGACCTTACCTGCTCCTGCTCCCAGCTCTCTCCCTGTCTCACAACACTTCCTATCTGGTTCTTCTCGCACAAGTTCTTCTCGCACAGTGACAACATCGGCTGGTGTGCGGGGTGCTTTTGCAGGGAGGTACGGAGAAGTGGGGGCAACAACTGGCTGGAAGATCTAATATTTAATCATCCTTTCCTAGTAAGTAGTGAGAATATTTATCACTTACTATTATTTGGAAGAAACACAAGAATCACAAGAAGATAATCAAGAAGATGAGTCGTCGGGATAAGGGAGTCTCTTTAAAATTAACTACAAGATTGACTAACTTTTGCTGTTTCAAAGGAGGAAAAAATGTAGGCTGTGAAGAGTTATTGTGGCAGTGATGGATTGTTTTTAACACATAGAGAGAAAGGAATGTTTTCTTAACACACTGTCCACTGGGTGAGTTGATCACCCTACATAAAGCGCTTCCGAGAAGATGCGCATAATCAGAGACCCAGGCGTCAAACCGAATTCTTGTAGAGGGGATCATAGTCTTATCAAGAGAGAACAGTACCTGCCACAATACCTACCAGATTTATCGTTTCCAGTGCTGAGAAGGGCAATATTTGAAGTAGTAAAGAAGTTTTATGAGGTAGAATTGTATAACTAAGTAAGAGAGGAGAGGAGAGGAGGGTTTTAAGAAAGATATAAGGGGGATCTGTTTTAATAATCTTTAATAACTGAAGTTTGTTTTAGTAACTTTTAAGAATGTAGAGAAAAGAGGAGGATGGGTCTTGTTTTCTTTTGTTCTCCTTCTTTGTGCTAAAAGAATTTATAAAAGGGTTGTGGGAAAGTAGGGGGTCCTTTTAAGTGTTGTTTGTTCTGTGAGTCTTGTTTTGGTGTTTTTATGTTTTTTATGTTATTGAAACAAAATAAAAATCTTTAATAAAAAAAAGTCAATATACAAAATTTAAAACCATAACACATAAAACAGCAGATATTTAAAACATTTTAAACTTTTAAGGCTGTCCACAAAGTCAGTTAAAACCTCAACTTAAGCTGTTCAAATGCTTGGGAGAAAAGAAATGTTGTGACCTGGTGTCGAAAAGATAACAGTGTTGGTGCCAGACGGGCCTCATCGGAAAGATCATTCCAGAAATGGGGGGCCACTACAGAGAAGGCCCTCTCCCTTGTTGCCATCCTCCGAGCTTCCCTCGGAGTAGGCACCCAGAGGAGGATCTTTGATGTTGAGCGCAGTGTACGGGTAGGTTCATGTCAGGAAAGGCGTTCCATCAGGTATCGTGGTCCCAAACCGTGTAAGGCTTTATAGGTTAATACCAGCACCTTGAATCATGCTCAGAAACATACAGGCAGCCAATGCAAGTGGGCCAGAATCAGTCTTATATGTTCAAACCTTCTGGTCCCTGTTACCAATCTGGCCGCTGCATTTTGCACAAGCTGCAGCTTCCGAACCATCTTCAAAGACAGCCCCACGTAGATCGCATTGCAGTAATCTAACTGTCTAGATAGGAACGTAGCTGGGCCACCAACCAAAGTTGGTAGAAGGCACTCCATGCCACCGAGGCCACCTGAGCCTCAAGTGACAGAGATGGTTCTAGGAGAACCCCCAAGCTACAAACCTGCTCCTTCAGGGGGAGTGCAACCCCATCCAGAACAGGTTGAACACCCTCCATCCAGTCAGAAGAACCCCCCACTAACAGCATCTCTGTCTTGTCTGGATTGAGTTTCAGTTTATTAGCTCTCATCCAGTCCATTGTCGCAGCCAAGCACTGGTTCAACACATCCACAGCCTCACCTGATGAAGATGAAAAGGAGAAGTAGAGTTGCATGTCATCAGCGTACTGATGACAACGCACTCCAAAACTCTGGATGACCGCACCCAAAGGTTTCATGTAGATGTTGAACAGCATGGGGGACAAGACTGACCCCTGCGGAACCCCATACTGGAGAATCCACGTGGCCGAGCAATGTCCCCCAAGAACCACCTTCTGAAGCCAACCTGTCACGTAGGAGTGGAACCACTGCAATGCAGTGCCTCCCACTCCCAACTCAGCCAGTCGTCCCAGAAGGATACCATGGTCGATGGTATCGAAAGCCGCTGAGAGATCAAGGAGAATCAACATATTCACACTCCCCCTGTCCTTCTCCCGACATAGGTAATCATACAGGGCGACTAAGGCTGTTTCCGTGCCAAATCCAGGCCTGAAACCCAACTGAAATGGATCCAGATAATCAGTCTCATCCAAGAGTGTCTGGAGCTGGCCAGCAACCACCTGCTCAAGGACCTTGCCCAGGAATGGAACATTTGCCACCGGCCTATAGTTATTAAGATTTTCTGGGTCCAGGGATGCTTTCTTCAGGAGTGGTCTCACTACTGCCTCTTTCAGACGGTCTGGGACCACTCCCTCTCATAGAGAGGCATTAATCACCTCCCCGGCCCAGCCGGCTGTTCCATCCCTGCTAGCTTTTATAAGCGAAGAAGGACAAGGATCCAATACAGAGGTGGCTGCATGAACCCGTCCAAGCACCTTGTCCACGTCATCGAGCTGTGCCAACTGAAACTCATCGAAGAAAACAGGACAATCCTGTGCTCTGGATATCTCACTAGATGCAGCTGCTATAACACTGGAGTCTAAGTCCTGGCGGATGCCAAAGATTTTATCCTGGAAGTGCCTAGCAAATGTATTACAGTGGGCCTCAGATGGTTCTATCATGTCCTTAGGGCCAGCACGTAGAAGCCTCCGGACAACTCTGAAAAGCAATGCTGGGCGGCAGATTGATGATTTAATAGTGGCAGCAAAGTATTGTTTTTTTGCTGCCTTCAATGCCTCTGAATACAGCTTACCATAGGCACTTACCAGTGTTTCATTGCATCCACTAGGAGTTCGTCTCCATCTGTACTCAAGCCATCTTCTATTTTGTTTCATCACTCTCAGCTCTGGAGTATACCATGGAGCCATGAATGAATGAATGAATCTTTATTCAACAGCCAATAGGCCAAAACCTTATTACATCAATTAAAATGAGTGTTTCAAAATGAATTATACATTAAAATGTACATACACATCGAATCACAGGACGGGCAGTCAAATATTTAAACTTTTTAACTCAGGTCTAGTCACTGTTAACTATCTGGTTTCTGCAGCTGATTACAATATGGAGAAATTTAGCTACTTGTAATGTGATTGGCTTATCTTTATCCTGCAGTAAGATGCTTGTCAGTTTTTGCTGGTGAATCCCACCTATCTTATGTAAAATCAGACCGAGCAGGGTGTTCTTTGCCTCATTATAGAAGTCTTCACACTCTCCTCTCTTTGGGCTCCCTCTGCTTATCTGCCACAGCTGCAGATAAATGATGTCACCTCTGCCTTCCAGGCTCTTCTGCAGATTTAATTTTTCAGACCTTAACACCCCTTCAAAAATTCAATCGAATAGAAAAAGATAAAATATTACACAACACTGTTAACAAATACATTCTTGTATTCACACAAACTTACACCCAAGTTTCTTAACTAACTCCATATGTTGTGTTATATTCCAAGGTTTAGTGAATAAATCTGCAACATTCTTACTTGATCTACAGTATTCTAACTTTATAATTCCCCCACTAATATGCTCCTTCACATTACAATACTTGATTGCAACATGCTTAATTTTAGATTTTAACATATTAGACTTTGCAAGATCTACACATGATTGAGAATCCTCATGTACTCTTATGGGCAATGAAAAATTCATTTCCAAATCTTTCATTAACTGAACAAACCAAGTAATATCCCCACATGAATCTGATAAGGCAGCAAACTCAGCTTCACATGTTGAAGTAGCCACAAAAGTTTGCTTCTTTGATTTCCAACTCATGCCTGAGTTACCAAACTTAATAGCTAAACCACTTATTGACTTTCTGCCTTCAATATCTCCTGCCCAATCACTGTCAACAAAACATTCCATTGTTTTATTCTCCTCAGAAGATAAACACAAACAAAGATTTTTTGTAGCCTTTAGGTATCTTAGCATCCTTTTTACACCTTGCTATGTGGCAACTGTAGGTTTTGAGACAAAGCTGCTTAAAATACCTACTGCACACACCATATCAGGCCTAGACCATTGGCTCAGATACAGTAAGCTTCTAATTGCTGACTGATCTACTTCTGGATCTTTGAATTCTTCACTTTCCACATTTTGGTGAAAGTCTGTTGTCATGGGACTTTCCACACCTTTGCAATCTTTCATCCCATAATCTTCAAGCAAATTTTCAATCTTTTTCTTTTGACTTAACAAATAATCCCCATCAACTGTTTTGTTAATCTCTACTCCTAAGTAATGTTTTACTTCTCCCAGAGATTTCAACTTGTAACATTTTTGCAGTTGACTTGTAACTTTTTGTATTTGGTCTGTGGAACTTCCTGCCACTAGCAAATCATCAACAAAAACCAAAATGATCATGTAATCATTTCCTTTTCCTTTTTTATACATACAAGGATCAGCAATGCTTCTTTTGAAACCCATTTCATTTACCAATGTGAATTCAGGCAATTATTCCAGCATCTGGCACTCTGTTTCAAACCATAAACAGCGTTCTTTAGTAACCAAACTTTTTCTGGTTGCTGTTCAAAACCTTCTGGCTGCTTCATGTACATTGTTTCTTCCAATTCTGCATTCAAATATGCTATTTCAAAATCATAATGATTTACAATCATTTTTATTCTTAGCTGCAACACTTAAAACCATTCTAAAAGTGTCAGCTTTACATGTTGGTGAGAACACTTCATCAAAATGAATACCTCGTTTCTAATTAAAACCCTTAGCCACCAAACGAGCTTTTTATTTTGTTTCACCAGACACACCGCTTTTTTTCTTGTACACCCATCGGCAAGAAATTGCTTTCTGACCTTCAGGTAATTTTGCTAAAACAAACATTTTGTTTTTCTCAAAACTTTTCATTTCTGTCTGCATTGCACCAAACCATTGCCCTTGTTCCTTACTGGGCAACTGTAACACTTCATCATAGGATTTAGGTTCATAATTTACCATACACACATGTATTTCTTCACAGAAACGTTTAGGAGGTATCCCCTTGTTTGATCTTTCAGATCTCCTGGGATTCAAACTTTCCTCACTGACTGCTTGCTCTTCCATTTCTGCTTTGGAAGTTTCAGGTTACGCGTAGGTTTCAAGAAAAGCAGACCAAATATCTATGTATTTATCCACTCGCAAGTGGTGTCTAAATAACATCCGTTCAAATGTTGATAGCATTGTTAAGTCCTCAATTCATTTCATTATGGGAGGTGAGTATTTGTCCTTCCAAGGTGATAATATAAGTTGTTTAGCTGTCATGAGGGCTCTGAAAATCCATTTGGGCTGACCCTGTGTTAACTTCCAAGAAGCCGGTAGGTAGTTTAGGAGGGCAGACACATAATTCCATATTAAAGACTGTTTCAGTACAAAGTTTATCCTCTTTATAACTTCCCAAAAGAAGGCAACTACTGGGCATTGCCAAAACATATGAATAAAAGAAGCATTAGGTGCATTAAGTCTCCAACAATTATGCAAGTTAGACAACCCTTATTAAAAAGGTGTTGTGAAGTCCGATAAACCCAATCCATTGATTAGGCAAAATAGGACATTCCAATTCTCTATTCCAATCCTGTCAAAGTATGAGTATTATCTTTATTTACTAATGCTATATATATATATGTATATCGTAGGTCAACATGTCTGTTCAGCTGCTATAAGTGTTTATAACAATAATGGAGGCTCTGAAGCTGTAAAAGCAGCTGGACCAAACCTAGATTCCAGCAAAGGTTGCAATTGCAAGTATTGATATTCAGCTGTAGTAGGTAAATTATATTTAACACGGAAATCAGAAAATGGGAAAAACTTGTCGTCTGGGCCTATTAATTGATCCGAAATAAAAATCATTGTATCCATCTATGTCCTCCACAAAAACACTTTACCTTAAACCACAGCTTTAACCATGGTGTATAAGGCTTTTTGCCTTATTCACTGTGGCTTAAGGTGTCTTCTGAACAGGGCCTTTCTTTCCAATTCTTAAATCTGGATTTCCCCATAAAGTCAATTTTGCATGAGAGAATAGATCAAAATGTAATTGGCATGATTCTGAACGACACACCTCTCTAGCGGCCAAGTTTGTAGGAGGTTTTTTTTAAATTGCATTTGAGTTCTCATTGGGCAACATGAAAGTTTTACCTGTGGTTCAGAAATGTAGTGCCCCACTCACACATGCAAGTCGTCATTTGATGGGGCATCAATCAAGCAACAACCATATATGTGTGAATGAGCCCATTGAGTTCAACATTAGAGGCAAGTCAATCTGATGTTGCAAGTTGGAATTAAACGTGGCCTGGATCCGAACCTTTTGAAGATGATTGGTGTGGAACAGAGCATTTCAGCAAGTGCAGCTTGTCCTCCTTATGCATGGCTCCTGTTGCCCCCCCCCCCATACCTTTGCGCTGTTGCCCTGAAGAGAAATGGAAGAGCCTTTAGGAGAAAGACAAGAGACAGCAGGCAGGTAGGCAGCCAGGAAGACACGTAACCCAACCAGAATGGAGCATCTTTCCTTTGTTGCTCTAGGCACTACCTTCTGTGGATAGGTTGCGAGCAGCCTAGCACACACATATAACTCAACCACAGAGTTGAGTGCCTAGAGCAGCATAGGAACAACTCTGGGTAACTCTAGTGCGGGTATAACTATTTATGGAAATCACAATTTGCGCAAAATCTTGGCCATAAATAATGCATTTTGCAGAAAATTACAGGCATAAATGGTCTAACTAAAAATATTTTAAAAAAGTGTAATATAGATATAAAGAAAACGCAAAACTGTGGACTTGCCCAACTCGTCGCATGCAGAGTTGAGCTGGCGAAAATATCCGTCGAACTCTACTCCCCAAATGGATTCTTCCAACATCCCTCGCTGGAAGGAGCCTTCCAGGGCACCGAAGATCCACCCCCAACTATTGAAATTATGCAGACTCCCCTCGGGCTTATTAGATCTCACTGGCCATTGCCCACATTTATTCACAACCATAAAGTCTAGAAAGCTGGGATGTTTTAAAAAAGGAAGAAAAAGGCTCAGATTCTCTAGAAACTGGATTCTGCAACCCCACCACATCCCGTGCTTTTTCTGCACTCCCCTGGAACCATGACATGTGGGCGCGGGTGCGCTCACACACACTCACACACACTGAACTACACTGTGTACCTATTTTGTCTGAAAATGCTCCATGGGGAAAATGGCCCTGCGTAATGGCTGTGGCCATTGAGCTGCGGCAGGGATAAAGGCTGCTGGACCTTGCTCTAATGCCTGCCTCTGTGGCTTCCTCCATTTTCTAGGACCTCGTGGACTGGCGCAGGCCGTTGCTGTGGCAAGTGGGCCACTTGAGGGAGAAGTACGATGACTGGGTGTACCAGCCTGTGGATCGGCCCATCCGCTTGTTCCACTCCGATTTCATGGAGTCCCTCTCCAAAACAGCATGGTGAGGTCCTAGGGCAGGATCCCCAACAGCTTTGGGTTGATGGGCACACCTGGAAGTTTGAGAGAGCGTCGTAGGTACTCACACAAAATGGCTGCCGGGGAATGGGCTTGCTCATTCATAAAACAGCTGCCATGGTGGGCGTGCGCAGTCACAAAGCCCTCATTTCCCAGAAGGCAAAACTGTTCTTGAACCGAAATGAAAATAGTGTGTGTGTGTGTAGTTCAATGACATTTTAAGGAAGAAAATAAACCTCAAGAAGAGCTGGAAGTCTGGTGGGCATCAAGAATGGTGTCCAGGGGCACTGTGTTGGGTCCACATCAGTCCTGGCAGGGGAGGAGGAGGGTGCAGAAGGGCCATCAGTGAGGGATTTGCCTCTTGGATGTCACCCTTTCAACCTCAGCAGGCTGGACACAGAAGTCGTAGAATCACTGAAATGATCCAGGGGCTGGAGCATCTCCCTTCTGAGGGAAGGTGACAGCAGGCAATACAAGGAAGAGCTCTGGAACACAAAACTGTTCTTGAACCGAAATGAAAATAGTGTGTGTGTGTGTAGTTCAATGACATTTTAAGGAAGAAAATAAACCTCAAGAAGAGCTGGAAGTCTGGTGGGCATCAAGAATGGTGTCCAGGGGCACTGTGTTGGGTCCACATCAGTCCTGGCAGGGGAGGAGGAGGGTGCAGAAGGGCCATCAGTGAGGGATTTGCCTCTTGGATGTCACCCTTTCAACCTCAGCAGGCTGGACACAGAAGTCGTAGAATCACTGAAATGATCCAGGGGCCGGAGCATCTCCCTTCTGAGGGAAGGTGACAGCAGGCAATACAAGGAAGAGCTCTGGAACACAAAACTGTTCTTGAACCGAAATGAAAATAGTGTGTGTGTGTGTAGTTCAATGACATTTTAAGGAAGAAAATAAACCTCAAGAAGAGCTGGAAGTCTGGTGACAGCAGCTGGGATTGTCTAGCTTGGGGAAAAGGAGGTTGAGACATGATAGAGGTGTACAAAATTATGCCTGGTGTGGAGAAAGTGGACAGGGGGACCTTTTTCTGCCTCTCTCAAAATACTGGAACCCAGTGGGGTCGTCCCATGAAGCTGATGGGTGGGAGATTCAGGACAGATAAAAGGAAGAACTTCTTCACACAGTGCATAGTTAAATTATGGAATTCACTACCACGTGGTGATGGCCACCAATTTGGATGGCTTTAAAACGGGATTGGATAAATTCCTGGAGGAGAAGGCTATCAATGGCTACTAGCTCTGATGGTTATGTGCTCCCTCCAGTGTCCAAGGCAATAAGCCTGTGTGCACCAGTTGCTGAGGAACATGGGTGGGAGGGTGCTGTTGCACCCATGTCCTGCTTTGTTGGTCCCTGGTCAGCAGTTGGTTGGCCACTGTGTGACCAGAGTGCTGGACTAGATGGACCCTCAGTCTGATCCAGCATCAGGGCTCTTCTTATGTTCTTAAATGAACAAAGGGAGCTCTCGGCTGATTGTGTGATGTGATTCACACATGGATATGTTGTTGTTTTTTAGCGAGTAACAGCTGCGCAGACCCCTAATCTGGATTAAGATTGTAATGTAGTGGAAAGGGGCCTTTGCCCCCCCCCCCATGGTCATCATCCAGTTGGCATTTACTCTTTTTGAAATCCATACAATTCGTTGTGTGAATAACTTCAAATCTCGTTTGGCCCTCAGCATACCGCAGATAGCTTCTGATGAATCATTTCAGCAAGCCAAAACATACAGCAGGGGTGGGCAACTTGGGGCCTTCCAGATGTTTGAACCTACACCTTCCCCCATCATTGGCTGTGCTACCTAGGGTTGATGGAAATTGTCGCCCAAAACATCTGGGGGGGGCACACGTTGCTCACCCTTCTTATACAACCTCAAGGGAAGGTCAGGAGGTGAACGAGGCCAGGATCTCTAGTGAGTGTGACTTTAGGGGTGATGAAGGGAGGACCTGTTCCTGATCTCTCCATAGGGCAAGGCCAGAAAATGAGCTCTACTGAGCTATTCAAAAGGACTTGGGCACCTATGTGGCAAACTCACTATTTTCTCTCATTGTGGGTTGTGAAATTAGAGGGGAGAAGGAGACATATTTTTCTTTTCGTTCCCCATAATCCTCAAACTTGGAGTTACCCAGGACAATTGATAGGTTTGGGACATTTGAAACGAAGTGTGCAACTTTTGGGATTTGCTACTGCAAGCAGTGGTGATGGCCATTTGTTTTTTAAAAATGGAATTAACAAATTGATGGAGAAAAATCGGTCTGTCCATAGCTAACGAGGAGAGGTGCGGTAGTAAGCTTTGAAGTACAGGCTCTCATTGCAACATTCCCTGTAGCCACGCCCTGAATGGGAGTGTCCAGAAATTCAGGCAGCTGTGTCAATGCATAGCAACAAGCCAGTTCTGGTGTTTTAAACTTTTGGTTAAGCTAGTGTGAAGCTAGTTGGTCTTCTTAATGACCCATTCAAGACCAGGCCACACCCAAAATACATTGCATTACAACAGGGATAGGATAGCTCCCAATCGTATATTGTTGTTGCCTCAGAGTAACTGAGAGGGGATTACGTGTGTCTTGAAGGGAAGGTATGGTGGCCAGCCTTCTTCCCCTGAGCGCCCAGGACCCCTTTTCTGCCTCTAGGTTCCCCAACACAAGCAGGTCCTCCGCCATGTTTGCCTGGCTGGGAGGTTGACACCAGGTTGTCCTCCACAGAAGAGCCTGCTGGAGGGGCAGGGCACATCACAGAGGCTCTTCCTCACTCACTGGGAAGGGGGGCATTAACATCATGGACCTGATCCAGTTTCCACTTCCTTCTTTCCAGGTACACTGTCTGTTTGACCTGGATTCCAGTCGTGCTCTGTCTGAGCTGGTACTCTTATACAACTCTTGCCCGAGGAGACACCAGGCTCTTTTCTACATTCACGACAGGTGACTATGGTGCAGCTGTTGGTATCTTCTTCTTCTTCTTCTTCTTCTTCTTCTTCTTCTTCTTCTTCTTCTTCTTCTTCCTCCTCTTCCTCTTCCTCTTCTTCTTCTTCTTCTTCTTCTTCTTCTTCTTCTATCCCAGAATGCTAAGGTTCTGGGAGCGACGACCAGTCTCCACATGGCCCCACTGCATTGGCACAAGGAGAGTGTTTCTCAATTGTCTGGGGAGAGAGGTCGGTCACGACACACCCCTCCCCAGGAACTATGCTCTGAATTTTGCAGAGAAAAGGTGGAATGAAAGCCGTGCCCTGGGGTCAAACGGACCTACATGCAGCTACGGATAGTATTGCCTCCCCAGCCCTTTTGAAACAGGAAAATCCACCTCTGGCAACTGGGAGCGGAGAGGCAGAAGTGGACCAAGAGAGTGCATACTCTGTCCTCTGTCTGCCGTCTTCCTCCCTCCACCCAAAGTGGCTTTATGTGTGCTGGTATTTTGTACCCCACATGGGAGAGCAGGTAGAGGCTGGGGTTGGGGGGATGTGACCAAAGGCCGTTGCTGCTTCTCCATTACCACTTTTCCATTACCGGTTCTCCAGCCGCAACTCCTCTTCTGGAAGCATGTCTGTGGATGTTCTGTTTGGGGGCAAGAATGTGACACCTAGCTGCATGCCCTGCCGGCAGGTCCTGATCTGCTCAGCTCTCTAGTGCTGTTGCCTTTGGGGAATGCCGGTTTTTGCCCCTGAGGGCCAAATCAGCTGGTTTTGCCAACAGAATGCGCGGGTGATTTATTGGGGGCTTGCTTCGCCTTGGAGCATGGGAATCCGTCATGAGAGGTGTGCTTCTGAGCATGGGCAGTGAGTGTGCCTTTCCTGCATGGCTAATCCTAACCCCCGCCTCCACCTCAAAATATGTGCGCTTTAAGGGCGAGGACTTCCAGACAGGCTCCAGCACTTGGAGTCCGTCAGCCAGGACTAGAGAAAGCTGCTATTGTCTCCCCGCCCCCACAGAGAAAGGCTTGTGCAAAGTCAGCAGCCAGGACCTTGCTCAGTTGGCCTTTGGCTAACAACAGCTGCAGGCTGAGACGTGGTTTGTCCCTTGTTCTCTATAGGAATGTTTTCCTTCACCCAAGGGTGACGTTCAGTACCAGCCTAGGCTAGTCCGTGGGGGCAGGGAACACATCTGGAGGGTGTCAAGTTGGCAGAGACAGGTTTAGGACTTTCGAAGTCGGTACCGGTTGGTAGCTGGGTGTAAGATAGGTGTGATATGACCCCTGCCTCCCAACCGACTGGCAGCCACATTTTGACCCTATTGGAGTTTCTGGACTGTCTTCAAGGGCAGCCCAACATAGAGAGCACCACAGTAATCCAGTCTGGATGAAGCAGGGGCCACGTTCTCCAGATTGGGTTTCAATTGGCGAATTTGGATGTTGGTGGGGTGGTTTCCAGCAGGAAACTGGTATTGGGCTCCAACCCAGATGAGGGACAGATTCAGAATTGGGACCCCATGGTTGCTTTTTCTTCAGAATAAAAATAGCAGTTCAAGCACGCCTTTTTTTAAAAAAAGAAAGTATAACTAGCAAAAGGTGTGTGTACATATAAAAAATAATAATGTTTTATTTATTACAGTCCCAGACCAATAAGAATTTTAGTACAAAGAACAAATAGAGCCAATTAAGAACAAACAGATAAAACCAATGTATTTCCCCCCTAATTTGCACTGAAGTAAAAAAAAATGCAACCCTCTCATTAATATAGGATGATTCATGCCTTAGGCAGAACAATATCTGTTCTTCAGGAGATCCAGGGGCTGTCTATACACAACCAAAGTCCTGTGGTGGCTGCAAATCTGCACTGCGTCAGTTATATGACACAGCCACAAATTTGCAGCTACCACAGGACTTTCCCACAGAGCTGCACAGAAAAAAAAAGTCAGGGATTTACCCTGACTTTGCCAGTGGGAGCAAAGTCACCCTGGCTCCTCCGCTGTCTGACCTTGCTCCATGGCCAATCTGGGGGGGGGGGGGGTCCTGGTGGAAGGCGACCAGCAATTGGTTGCCGGAAATCAGAAAGAGGGTGAGGAAGTGGCTCTGATACCCGGATGACCCTGTGCTCCCTCCTTAGCATTGGGATTACCCGATGCCACCCCAGGTAAGAAAAACAGCCCCCATGTTAATTGAGATCTTATTAAATTGCCTGCTTCTGAGGGCAACACGTTGAAACAAGTGACTATAAATGCTCCCCTGTACTTGTAAATAGTTTGTGTGGACAGATGCAAGGCTCTAACAATTCCATATTTTAAAGGATTACATAAAAGTAACAGGGGACAAGATTTAACAGCTCCAGTTCTCAAATACCAGAGATCTACTAATATCTATGTAACAGAAAATAGTGCCTGTCTTTAAGCAATAGTTGCCCAGAACCTCAGCAGGAAGACCCAGCCGAGGGACCTTCTTCTCCATTTCCCTCATCCACTAACTCACAGAGTCTGAATGACAATAGAAGAATAGAATATAACCAGCTGGAGCTGCAGAAAAATGCAAGTGTAGTCACCATTTCAGGGCATTTATCCAACTGAGCATTCAACTACTCAAATACCTACTTCTAGATAAATATAGGGAGATAAACCTAAATATTGGAATACCAAAGGTAAGCTGGACCGAAGACTCAGCATGAGAAGCTTGGATGGTGGAAGATATGAAATGGCCACCTTGCATAAAGAAAAACTGAAATGGCCTGTTGGCCAGAATTAACTGAATTACCATGGCTGGTATAGAAATGTAACAAAAAATTAACATCTATCTATCTATAGGGATGTCGCGGGAGTCCGAGAGGGGCTGGAGTCCAGCAGACTCCCCCTGCTGGGGCTCCCTGGACCCTGTTTGCCAAGCTGCTGCCCCTTGCTGGACTCTTTCACTGGGCACCCGGCAGCAACCCATCCCCGTAGCGAGCTGCCATTTTGGGTAAAAGGAGGGCTCTGGTTTCTCCATAAAAGTAACGTTGTGTAAATGGCGGCCGTAAAGTGTTCATTTACGCAACATTTCAGGTGCAAATGGGGCAGAGAAGGACTGATTGGCAAGTGGCCCTTGTCTCTCCTCACAAGGAAGGAAACTGCAAGGGGTTGTCAGGCAGCAGGAGCTGGAACCCTGTTGCTGCCTACCAACCACTCATTCTCTCCATGCAAGGTGACGTGGACTCTGGCAGCTGCCATGGTGCGCAAAATGGTGGCTTGTGATTTTACGGAAGGGTAATGTTACAAAGATAGTGGCTGTAAAGAGGCCATTTACGCAGCATGACTTTTCTGTCAAAACCTGAGCTGCCATTTTGCGCAAAATGGCCAGTTGCTAAGCAGATGGATGGCTCTGCGGCACTCTCTGAGCTGTCCCGTGGCTTATGCGCTGTGGTGAGTGCCCAGCAAAACCGGACATAGGTGAGTCCATCCATATCTGTCTGTCTGTCTGTCTATCTATCTATCTATCTATCTATCTATCTATCTATCTATCTATCTATCTCTTTCAGGCTTTGCTTAACATCAAAACCGTGGATTTGTTTTAAATGATGATCAAGTTGTTCTTGGAGTAATAAGCCCCAAATTCAGCTAATAAGCAATTTCAACCTATTCTAGAGAATAAGCTCATTTGCACCATCAAAGCAAGTTATCGTAGCAGGTTGGGAGCCAAGGCATATGTCGGGCACGATTTGCATAATCACCACCCAGACGCAGCCTATCATATCGTCCGGACCTGGGCAGCATGGCTTGTTGGGAGGGTAAACAGCTGTCAAATAACCCGTTGTTTTACCCTCCAACAAGCCACGCTGCCCAGGTTGGGACAACACAGTAAGCCACGGCTGGGCAGTGATTACGCAGATTGAGGCTGCCGCATACCAGCACGCTCTGTGGCTCGCAACAAGCCATGGTGGCTTGTTCATACCAGCAGGGTGCGTCTAATGGTAAAGCTGGCCTTGGAGCCCGGCAAGTATCCCACCTCAAACATGTTGGAGGTCAGGCATTGCACAGTGGTTTAAAGGGGAGCTGAGGTGGAGGATAGGCTTGCCAACAGCTATTGGACACGACAGATAAATGGAACCTCCCTGATAGGAGGTAGTCTATCAGTGAACACCAGATGCTAGGGACAAAAGGAGAGGACCGTTGCATTCATAGCCTGCTTCTGCACTTCCCAGAATAAATCTCTGGCTGGCCATGGTTGGAACTGGGATGCTGGGTTCAATGGACTCATGCTCTGTCCCTGCAGGGTTTTTCGTACATTGTTATTTGATTTATTTGTTACACTGATGTCATGCCCACAGCAACATGCATGATCCTCCTCTTCCTCCTCCTCCTGCCCATTTCATCCTCACAGCAACCCTGTGAGTTAGGTTAGGCTCAAAGTCCATGACTGGCCCAAAGTCACCCAGTGACCTTCCGTGGCCGAGTGGGGACAAGAACCCGGATCTCTCGAGTCCCAGTTCAACACTCTAGCCACTACGCTGCCCTGGTTCATAGCAGTCCCTCTTCCTATAATGACTGCAGTTCCGAAGGCATTTGGTTTGTTGACAGTTCCTGTCTCCCATTCGTTTTGCAGCTTATGCCATCTGTGTTCACAAACACTGGTTCCCCTTGCTCTTCCTCATGGGCGTAGGCATTTGGTCCTTCCTGGAGTATTGCATCCACCGCTTTGTGTTCCACTTGAAGCCACCTGCCAGCAGCTATTACCTAATCACCTTGCATTTCTTGATGCATGGCCAACATCATAAGGTAACGGGGCTACGGTGATCATCTGGCAGCCTTCAAATGGGTGGTGGTGGTGGGGAGAAAGTGCTTTTGCAAGACAGGAGCTGAGAAAGAAACTTTTCCATGAACAAAACTGGACTAAACTAGGCTACCAATGAACAAACAGATCATGTTAACCTTGTGAGGTGATTATTAGGTTTTCCTGAATTTGGAAAGTTGTTCCAGCAACAGGGAAGAAAAGGAAGAGCACAGGGTGACACCTGTGTGCATCTGTAACACAGGCATTGGATGCAGGTTGCGTGTGCTTCCACCCTCGATATAAAAATGGTCAGATCAGAAACAATAAGTGTTGTTGCTGAAAAAATGGAGAATTTTATGCAGAGAATAATATAGTTTCGCCCAACCTGCTGCCTTCCAGATGTGTTTAACTACCATCATTCTCAGCCAACATGGCCATTGGCTATGCTGGCTGGAAAGTATGGGCGTTCCAGTCTTAACACATCTGGAGGGCACCAGGTTGGGGAAGGCTGCAATAGAATATATAAAGATTCATAACGGAATATAGTGCAGTGATATACAGTGAGAAAAGATTGCAATAAAGCACCCGAAATATACCACAAATATGACATGAATCTCCAGTCTCCTCTCAGCTTCACAAGCCTGGAGCTCTTCAATGTGACACCAGAGAAAATGGTGGAGGCATCTATATGCGTTTGCAGGGACTATACATATTGGTTCATTAGAATGATTTACTTTCTTTGTCCTTCACCATTCATGGGTTGTGATTATGAAATTTCAAAGTTGTTTTGTTGCAATTTTTGTTCACAATATATTACATAAGAACCAAAGGTTCTCACAGTGGCCAACCAGCTGTTGACCAGGAACCCACAAGCAGAACACAGTGCAACAGCACCCTCCCGCCCATGTTCCCCAGCAACTGGTATATAAGCTCACTGCCTCTGATATTGGAGGTAGCACATCAGGACTAGTAGCTATTGAAAGCCTTCTCCTCTAGGAATTTGTCTAATCCCATTTAAAGCCATCCAAATTGGTGGCCATCACTACATCTTGTGGTAGCAAATTTCGTAGTTTAACTATACACTGTGTCCTGAATCTCCCACCAATCAGCTTCATGGGATGACCCCATTGGGTTCTAGTATTTTGAGAGAAGAAGAAAAATGTCTCTCTATCCACATTCTCCACACCATGCAAAATTGTGTTTACCTCTATTATGTCTAGCAATGGGGCGAAAATCTGTGTGGGCTGATGAGGGCAGCAGATGAGCCCACATCTGCTCCTCCCAGGCCCCGATGGATGCATCGGGCAGATTTTTGCCCCATCACACCTGCAGGACAAAGGGGGCGCAGGTCTAGGCGGAACTCACTTCCACCCTGATATGTGTGTGCCCTTTGTCCTTTCTGCCACGGCATTTATGGCAGGCAGTTACCACGGCATTTATGGCAGGCAGTTACCATTAACACAGCAGGGGGAAATACGCAATTTCCCCAAGGCTGGAGAAATTGCATATTTTCTCCCTCTGCTCTATGGCCACCAGAACGCCCCTGCGCTGCCTTTGGCATGGGGATTAGCCACCTCCTCCCCACAACAGCAGAAGCGCAGGGTTTTAAAAGAAGCAACGGAAACCCGGTGCTGCCGAGGCAGCCCCCCGTCAACACATGCTTAATAAACGCATGTGGACTCTTACTTTGAAACATTCAAGCCAGCAGGCATCTGGATAGATTCATCAGTTTTCTCAAAAGCAAACATTGTCCATCTGATACCACCAGCACCACCACCACTCCGGCTACGCTCCTTCCAGACAAGTACAAAAAGCTACACTATGACTCCCACATGCTTCTCTAGCCTCCTCTTCAGCATGTGGTGTATACCCTAGCTCAGTAGCCACCTGACACTAAGAGCTTCTCTACATTAAAAAAAATCCCACTGCCTTACCAGGTTTTTCTACTTCTGCTTTCTTCTTGGGATTATGATTGGCACCATTACATAGGCGGCCAGGTGGTGTAAATTGAATACTTCCTCTTCATGCGTGTGCCATTCACTTCCATTCACTTTAAATGAAATAGCACCATCTAGTGGCAGAATTATAGCACCACACCAACTTTACACGGCCAATTTTGCTGTGTTTAAAAAGTAGCTTATTATCTCTACTTTTTAAAGTGTTCATTGAAGAAACATATAGCCATCAAAAGTGATTGACCAAACACTTCAGCCAGCTCTAGAAACAAAAAACAGAACTAACTGCTTGTCTTGCCAATGTACATTGATAAACGAAAGATGACACAACATGATTATATCATCTTGTAGGAAATTTCAAGTTCTTTTCTTTAACTCAGAGCACTCTCTGCAGACGTCACTCATGGTCCATGATTATGTGGGCCATCACTGGATTTGGTTAGGGATGGAGGAGAAATTTATTTGGTTCATGTTTTAATGCAAACCAACATAATTTCTGCTAATACATGAACCAAAACTAGTTTTTACACCTCTGAATTTTGTGATGCCATTATATGTTCAAAAAGGCATAAAAAGTGCACACGTTCATGAAAATTGCTTGCAAAAATGTGTATATTATAGACAAAGCATTTGAAAACTGATGCAGAAATGGGATGGAATTAACTTGTACTTGAGAAAATGCAAATGTTATAGAAAGCGAAACATACTTTGCCCATCCTTAGATTTGGTACAGCAAATATTGGCTTTGCATTTTCTTCCTGGAAGCCTTGACTTTTAAGAAATACTTAAAATACTTGGCTTGTTAGAGATCACTGATGCAATTAGAGTGATAACACCATTATCTATACAGAACAAAGTTTGTGATTTAAAACTTGGCTTATTGCCAAATTAATCCATGTGTATTGGCAAAACTGGCATAATGCCCTTAGTTTGCTTTTATTTTTTACTCATAGATCATTATATTATGTGGATGGGGAATTTATGTGTTGTAATGTCCTTCCTAACAGTGGACTTTGAATCCTATCCAGGCCTATGATCCTGGTTGTGTAAATTCTCCGTGCAGGGGAATAAAATAAATAAATTTTTACACCCAGATAATCTAAATTTGGCAGAAACAAAAGCTTATTTTTGCAACTTTTATCAAATTAACAACATAAGGAAACCATTTTGGCTAGAAAGTTGCCTTTTGTGGTCATGTTTTGCTGGATTTTGCTGCAGCTCAGAAGGACATGGCAGGAACGGTATTCTAGGAATGTGCACACATGAACATTAGAAAATGCATAATGTGAGTTGGCCGGGTGTAATCCCACAGGAAATACGGGGATGCACTTTCTTGTTTGAAAGCAGAAACAGCTAAATCTGCTATTGACTGCGATTGTTTCTGAAGTTTCCATTGTTGCCAGAGGTGGAAGTGTCAAACTATACTTGAAGTGGATGTGCTATGGTAGTGGGTTTTCCCCCTCATTTAAAAAAACAAACAAACCCAAAATCAGGCTCTGGAGGCTGTGTTGCAGTGCAAGGAAGGACATACGAAAAGAGGGTTTTTTTTAACCCTCCCTGGGTTGTTGTTTTTCTACCCGGGGGGGGGGGGAGATAGAGGGGTCTTGTATTTCACACACACACACACACACACACACACACACACACACACACACACACAAAATTGGGAACATTGCTCAGAGCAAGAAGGGGGATTCTGACCTGAAATATAGTCTGTAGGAGAAGAGTTACACACCCTAGTCCTTCTGCAATGTTTCTTCAGTCAAATGCGCACACGCACACACACCGAGTAAAAATTTCAGTAAAGATAAAACCCACAGTGCATATGTTGGGATGGGGATGCGAAACCTCTAGCCTGTGAGGGCCCCCACCTGGCCCCTGACTATCAGAGAGTGAAGAAAAGGGATTTTCCCTCCTCATAGAATTAGAAGGGGCCTCTAAGGGCCATCGAGTCCAACCCCCTGCTTAATGCAGGAATCCACCTAAAGCATCCCTGACAGATGGCTGTCCAGCTGCCTCTTGAAGGCCTCTAGTGTGGGAGAGCCCACCACCTCCCTAGGTCATTGGTTCCATTGTCATACTGCTCTAGCAGTCAGGAGGTTTTTTCTGGCTTCCTGTAACTTGAGCCCCTTATTCCGTGTCCTGCACTCCGGGATGATCCCGGCCCTCCTCCGTGTGACAACCTTTCAAGTATTTGAAGAGTGTTATCGTGTCTCCCCTCAGTCTTCCCTTCTCCAGGCTAAACATGTCCAGTTCTTTCCGTCTCTCCTCACAAGGCTTTGTTTCCAGACCCCCGATCATCCTCGTTGCCCTCCTCTGAACACGCTCTTCCTTCCCACACTGCAAATGAGGCTCTATCGTCACCTCCATTGGTGACAATAGAGGCTTTTAAAATAGCAATTACAGTGTGTGGACACTGCTGGGGAGGGAAGGCCTAACCCTCGCCAACCCTGTGACCCCCTTTGAAAGATCACCCATGCCCCGCTGCAATCAGGCTTTTTAAAACGCTTCCATTGCCACAAATGGAAGCATTTTAAAAGTCTGATGGCCGTGAGGGAGGACGCAAGCTTCTGATCACCTCGTGACTGTACTGGAGGAGGGGGAGGGGAAGGTGCTTGAGAGTGAGGTTCACTGTGGCTGTTTCCTGTCACAGCAAACTGTGGTTTATCAAGAGGTCTGCACACAGCCTACTCGCAGGACTTCCGCATCGTGAGTAGTCGGGCCCCAATAATATGGCCTGTTTCTCAGCGTCATCAGTCTTGGTTAAACTGCTTGGTCACTCATTCTTCCCCCTTGTCGTTCCCTTTCAGTCTCCATTTGACGACTCCCGCCTGGTTTTTCCACCTGCAGCATCAGGGCTGGTCATCGGCGTGATCTATATTGTCACGACACTTTTGTTCCCAGCAGCATTTGGGCTCTCCATGTTAGCAGGGGGGCTCTTTGGCTACGTTGCCTATGACATGATGCACTACTACTTGCACTACGGGTCACCAGAGAAAGGTACCTACCTGTACAGGCTGAAGGCCTATCACGTGAAGCACCATTTTGAACACCAGAAAGCAGGTAAGGTGTGGCTCTGGCCTCCTGGACAGTCGCTGGAGGATGCTGGGGTTGGGTTGGTACATGCTTCATGTTTCCCCTTGAGTCTTCCCAAAGCACCGTGATATTCTGAGTGGTGTCGCATTCAGGCACCAAACATCGTGCCCTTTGGGATAGACCAGGAATGTTGAATCGCTTTTGGCCCGAGGGCTGAATTCCGTTTCAGAGAAGCTCTGAGGGACCACGTTCAAGTGGTAGGCAGGGCCAAAGGCAAAATGGAGCCCCAATACCAGCATATTTTACCTCATGGACTGTAGGAGTGGCATTGGGGTGGGGGAGAGGGACAAGAGCTGGGAAACAGCCAAGTGACACGTGCTTTAGTTACATCCTGTTTGGATTACTGTAACGCACGCTACATGGGGCTGCCTTTGAAGAGTGTTCGGAAACTTCAGCTGGTTCAAAGAGCTGCGGCCAGATTGTTGACCGGGGCTGGTTACAGGGAGCACACAACTCCCCTGTTACAACAGCTCCACTGGCTTCTGGTCTGTTTCTGGGCACAATTCAAAGTGCGGGTCCAGGTTATCTGAAAGACTGTATTCTCCCATATGAGCCTGCCCATCCCCTGAGGTCTTCATGGGAGGCCCTTCTCTCAGTCACACCCACATCCCAAGCACGCCTGATGGGTAGTATGAGGGAGAAGGCCTTCTCTGTGTCTACTCCAAGGCTCTGGAACTCCCTTCCCAGGGATGCCAGGCTGCTCCCTCTGTGCTACACTTCCAGGGGCAGGCAAAATCTTTTTGTATTCCAGCACGCTTTTGGAATTACTCTGGACCTGTGTTAATGTATGGTTTTGTTTTGAATTTGTTACTGTTTTTAAAATATTTAACTGTTTTAATTTTATTATAGGTTTAATTCTATTTTAACTCTTGTAAACTTACATTTATATGTTTTAATTTGTACATGTTTTGATCTCGCAAACCGCCTTGAGTCCCAGCCCTGGGAAAAAGGCAGGATATAAATAATAATAATAATAATAATAATAATAATAATAATAATAATAATATAATAGACATAGTAATACCGAACGACAAAAATGTTGTTGAAAAGGAAGAAGAAAAGAGAGACAAATATACACCACTGGCCATGGAAGTCAAAGAACTATGGCAACAGGAAAAGGTCACAATTATTCCATTAGTCACATCAGTCAACGGCATGACATCAAAAAATTATACAGAAAACCTTCAGAAACTGGGCCTACCAGAACACATCCACACCAACATCCAGAAAGCAGTCATATTTAAAACATGCTCAATCATCTGGAAATTCCTGAATATGTAAAAGACAGCATAACTTGGCAAAGCCCGTCATGTCTGTCTAGAAAAACCGCCACAAATGAGAAAGAGAATAATAATAATAATAATAATAATAATAATAATAATAATAATGGTCAGCAGTCAGGAGAAAGAGGGAAGAGGCGAGGCTGTTTAGGGAACTTTCGGAGGCCATATTTGGGACCCCAGGTGGGGCCTGCAGTTCTGCACCTCGGTAGTAAATTACTCCATGCTGGAGCCTGAGAATGTTTTTGCTGAGCGATAACTGACGTTGCTCCTTCAGGGCTTCAGTCCAGCCTTGTGGGACTCTGTATTCTGCACAGCTGACCAAAACCCAGTGAGGTATAAAGCTAGCTTGGGGCAGTGCGATCCGACCTCATTAATTTCCTGCTGTGTGCCACAGTGGAACAATGCTCCTATTTGTGCCAGGAACACTCCCTTGGCTAGGAATATTGGAGGAATGCACCTTGGGAGCCGGGTGTATGAATTTTGCTGAGCTGGCCTGACTCAATGCAGATTGAGTGAGACCAGATTTTCAGGGGGAGGGGGGTGTTCCCCTTAAATTTACATTTATGCAAATTGCTTGCACAATTTGCATAATTTGCACAAAATTTGACTGAAATTTGCAGAAACTAAAACCTATGCTTAATTTGCACAAATTGCAACTGTGATTTATGCAGATCGCTGGCACACTTTGTGCATATTATGGCCACAATGTCCATTAAGACAAGAACAGAAAAACAAACAAGATGAGTTCCCAGATTTTGGGGGGAAAGCCTGTGCCTTGGCTCATAAATGCAAGCCAAGCCAGAGGCTCTGGGGAAATATGGTGAGCCTAAAAGGGGCCAGGTTTCCCCACCACAGCCATCCCTACCGTTGGCTACTTATCTTTCAGAGTCAGACAAAACTGGAGCACTTCCAAAATCATATGGCAAAAAGGAGAGATAAAATCCTGGGATGTAAAAAATAATAAAAGTTTTGTTCCCCAGAGTAGGCCACTGAGGTGGACCAGAAATATATGGTAGAGGGCCAAACCGGGTTGGGCTGTTCTGAGAAGTAAAAGTTCATTGTTTGTTTGTTTGTTTTTATGCACAGGGTCTTTATTTCTCCTTTTCACTGCACTTACTTTTCAAACCAGGGCCCAGTTAGGGTTCTCAACTTTTTACTGATCATTGGACTTCCCCACTCTCCAGGTGAGGCTTATTGCGTTGTGCAAATCCAAGCAGGGTGGTTTGTTACCATGGTTAACAAGCCATCCTTGTAGAGGAAGCTCTGAGAGTCATCACTGGGCTCTTAAGGATATAGTAGCACCAGGTAACAGAGGTAACGATCTGGGTTTGAGCTGGTGTTAAAGAAAGCAGGGTATTACTTTAAAAAAAATAGGATGGACTTTTACCTCCCCTGCTTCTTATCTCCCAGGGTGGCTAAGTGCCAAATCCGGCTGACAAAAGGTTTAAGAGCCCTGACTTACTCTGCTTCTTCCTTTCTCCCCCCACCCCTGATTTCAATTTCAGGCTTTGGTATTAGTAGCACATTCTGGGACTATCCGTTTCAGACGCTCATCCCAGAGGAAACCTTTGCGAAAGATGGCTAGCTGCACCTGTCATTCCCCTGCCTGGTCATTTTGGCTTCTGCTGCTCCTTTTGTAGCCTTCTGTCATCAGTGGACTTTGCAGAACTGGAAGACTGGGGTGGGGTGGGTGTGGGGGGGCTTGGAAGGGAGCCTGTGGCTATTCTTTGATTGTGCTGCTTTTTCAGGCATAGGTGCTCTGTGTAAATTGTCTTCCGGGTGGCAACGTGCCTTTAAGAGGCTCATAAAGTGGAGAGAGCAGGGTGGTCCTGTTGGTGTCATGGTCAGGATGAGAGTGCAAGGGAGAAATTCTGCCCAGCACCCCAAGATCCAAGCATCACTCTGTAAGCATTTTGTTTCTGAGCCCACCCGACAGCTGCCTTGGAAGAATTGAATCCCCGGATGTAATGTGGCTCCCGTCACCTGCTCCTGCTTTTAGTCTGCTTAGCATCTAGTGTTGCATTTAGGGGTTGGGTGAAGGGTTGCATGCTAGAACAAAGGCTAGCTCTGTCGGGTCCAAGCTGGGTACATGCTGGGTAATAATGACCCACACACAGCTTGACATGTCACCCACTTGGTTGTCTTCTCCAGGGAATGGCTAGGGGAAAGGGGTTGATTCTGATCTGTTTTAAGCAGAGCTCTGTGAATTCTGGATTTGCTTTGCCAGTGCAGGAGTGGGTACAAGTGATCGGAGTAGGAAGGGATCCAAGAGGTCATCCCACCTAGCTACCTGCCCAAAGACGGAGGATCCTATACCCAAGGGTTCCTAATCGGTGCCTGCCCCTTTAATTGTACTAGTTCTTCTCAACCCAGGATTTAAAGGTGGGGGGTGAAGGCAGAGGCATAGGACAGCATAGGCACCCAGACCATTTCCCGTTTCCAGTTCAGGGACTGACTGGTGGGTTACAGGTTGCAGCTGGCGAAAGCAGAGGTGGAAGCAAACACTGAAGGGGAAAGCATGTCCTGAGATCTAAACAGACCCAAAAAACCTGTGGGGCCCCTTGCAATAAATAGCAATTAATATGACTCAGCTTATATATTGCAGAATTATACAAAAACAACCTTCTACTTAGTCAAAAACTCCAAAATCCCAACATATACCAGAAGGCCACATTGGGTGAACTGGATTCAATTCTGTTCCGCGTGTTCCATTTTTTTCCCACAATCTGTTAATTTGAAAACTGCGTCCCATTATTAGTCAGCTGTATTTCGGAACCAGTTACGGGCCTTGCTTCTCCTAATTGATGGCATGCCAGATTTTTACCTGCTTCGGCATGTACCTTAATCATGATGTCTGAGAAATTGTCAGTGGTCCATACTTACTACACATGAAGTGCAAAACTACTGCTGAGTGTAGGGATAATTACAGACCTTAAATACGAATGGAGCAAGCAGCAATTGCTTTTGTATCATTCTACAAAATGTCGTTTTTGCATCTGCTGTGTCTTGTAAAGTGTGGGGGACTCTTCCTTCCAAAGGCGGAGGCGGAACCTTCAGTCCCATGCTCTGCCCCTTAGCTGCTGTGTGGGGAGGAGAGTTAGTTGGCACCTTTTCTGTGCAACCCCACAACTTCTGTTCCCAGATCCACCTTGATTCACAAGAGATGTCTTGTCCCACCACCACAGTCCAGGAAGATGTGATGGCCCTACAGGAGCATCTCCCAAAAGCCCCGCTTGCGTCATCACACGGGAGGTTTAATGCACATCTGCTGTGACTTTGGTCCACTTTTTCAGCGCTGGACTCGCTCAGGGCGAGAGAACAGCATGACGGGGACGATGTCATGCCAGTCCAGCACTGAAAAAGTGGATCAAAGTCATGGCAAATGTGCATTAAACCTCCCGTGTGATGAAGCTCATGATGCAGCGTGACTCTAGCACAAGTGTGGCAATGAGGTGCTCAGGTGAAAGTCCTCCAGGATTTTCTTGCACTTCCTCCTATACATTGCCTTTGCTCCTACTTAGGCTTCATAGCACACCCAGCCCAGTCCCCGAGCATCCACAATGAACTGTTCTGCCTCTCCCCCAGTCTCTGGGGAGCTTCCACCAGCCCTGTGAGGGACATGACTCTAAACCTGATGGCATCACTTGGGCCATGGCGTTCTCTTCAAGGCAATGCACAGCCCAGTGGGTTCCAAACCTTGCTGATTCTATCCTTTCTCTCCATCTCTGGGGATCTCTTTTTAGTGAGACGGAGTATTGCGATTGTGCAGTTGATGGGGGATGCGTGCAGGTTCTTGGGGACGCCACCTGCTTTATTTCTCCAGCATCCAATCGCAACACAAATGAGCTCTCCTCTCCCACCCGCACCCCTTTTACTGGCACTCTTGCCTGAACGAGATTTGCAAACCTCTGTGACTTGGAGCTTTCCAGCTTCAGTTAAAATCATCACAAAGAGATGCCATTCATTCCCTAGTGCCACCTCCTAATGTTTACTACGTGAAGATTTTTCAAAAATAAGAATGAAGTCATATCAAACTACAGACATGAGATAATTGTATATAGATGGTGTATATTTTGGGGAAAAATAAATCTTTTGAAGTGCACAGGTTGTGTGTGTGTGTGTGAATGCCATGTTTGAGAAGGAAAAGACAAAGCTGACGGTCTTGGCTTGTCTCTGTTTTGAATTTTTCCCATCTTAAGTTTGATTCACAAATGCTGAAATTCCCTTTTCTATTCAGCTCTTAAAGATACAGGAGCCCTGACCTCCTTTCCATATGGACTGTTATCACTAGGGGTGTGCACTGGATCAGGTCCGATCCATGATCCGGACCAGATCCGGACGAAATTGAATAAAATTATCTGATTTCGATCCGAGCATCTGGATCGTCTGATCCGAAAGGACCCGATCCGGATCGGAAAAGATCGGAGGATTGGACCTCAGACCTCTTCCCCCTCCCCCCACTTGAGCTCCTTATCTACTACCTCCTCACTGCCGTCCGCTGCTTCAGTACTACTGAGAAATAGGCCTTGCGGCCTGTTCCACAATAGAGCGACAGCGCTCCGGATGACGTCATCACTCGGCGCGCCCTCACTCTACTATGGAACAGGCCTTAAGGCCTGTTTCTCAGTAGTACTGAAGCAGTGGACGGCAGCGAGGAGGCAGCAGGTAAGGAGCGTGAGTGGGGGGAGGGCCCCACTTACCTTCCGGGGCACCCACTTCCATCTGCTGCTGCCCGCAGGTCAAATCTACTGAGAAACAGGCTTCACGGCCTGCCTCTCAGTAGAGCGCTGGGTCACCCGGTGCTCTACTGAGAGGCAGGCCGCAAAGCCTATTTCTCAGTAGAAGAGACCATCGGACGGAAGAGGGTGCCCCTGCAGGTAAGGAGCGGGAGTGGGAGGGAGCGGGAGTTAGGTCCCCACTCACCCGCTCCCATGTTTTTGCCATAGGCTTGCATTGGGGGAAAGCTTTCTTTCCCCCAATGTAAGCCTATGGTGAAAACACCTAAAATGGCGTCCAATCCGAAAATTGGACGTCCGATTTTTGGATCGGAATCAGCTCTGAACCGAACCGGTAAGCCTCCGAACTGATCCAATCTGAGGCCTCGGTCCGGTTCCGATCCTTTGGGTCCATGCCCACCCCTAGTTATCACACATGCGGTTTTAAGCTCACTCGCCGCGATATCCACTTCTTCAGCGCGGGACTCGCATGACATCGTTCCCCCTTGCGCTGTTCTCATGCCCTGAGTGCTCCATTTTTAGTTTCTGTTTTGATTTAACCCTGAACGGGCAAAGTCCGCTTCAGGCAAGTTCAACAGGCTGAGCTGAGGTATTGCAGCAAAACCGACCATGTGTGATTCAAAATGCTAGATTCGCATAGGAAACGGAGGGGGAACCCACAAAAGCAATCCGGGGGGTGGGGGAAATAGTATGTGTGACAAAGGCCATGGTCACCTTACCGTTGCTATACCATTTATCCCTTTTGGGCCAACAGAGATCGTGACCCACTTGGGCAATTTGGAGCCCTCTCTCTTGCCTCTCCCCTCCCTGGCTCCCACGGTCATCTTCCTCCTATCCTCATTTCTGCCCAGCTGAGAACACACAGTACCTGACTCCCTAATTAGTTACATCCTCTGCTCTTTGCTTCCCCAGATAACAGCCCAGGTGTCGCTGCTGGGAACTGGCAGCAGTTGTTTTGGACATTTGTTTTGAGAACTCTCTCAGCACGGGGGCCCCAGCCTCGCCAGCAAGACCGTAGCCAACTTTGCTTAGCCGTCTTTTCTCGGTCGTCACAACTCCCCCTTTGA
Source organism: Anniella stebbinsi (assembly GCA_029215795.1). Lineage (NCBI taxonomy): Eukaryota > Metazoa > Chordata > Lepidosauria > Squamata > Anniellidae > Anniella > Anniella stebbinsi. The sequence goes on from JARDYH010000007.1 coordinate 31,354,007, forward strand.
GGAGATGAGACTTGGGGTTTTACCACGAGCCCTTCATCTCTTCATCCAATTCCACATCAGATAAGACATTAACATACAGGTATACAGAGCGACCAACATACATTCTCTTCTTGTGAGCCAACAGGGCAAAGTCCAGAGGGTCACCCACTCAGCCCCTTTAGTCAAATGCTACAGGGGAATGGGCCCGGGACAGTCCATCAGCTAACACATTGTCTCTGCCTCAGATATGGGACACTGAAAAATCATAGTCCTGCAAGGCCAGGCTCCAACGCAGCCGCTTTCCTTTACCTGGGCTAGCCAGCATAGGGGAGAATGGTCCATCTGCAGTTGGAAGTGGCGGCCCTACAAATATGGTTCTTGTTTGTGGTCTCTGTGCATCACACATATGGGCTTTGCGCTTGCGCAGAGCCTCGATTCGGTAAACCTATAAAAGCTGAAGTCATTTTGGCAGGAACCCCTCCTCCACCGCCCATTGCGCATACTCTTCAGGGGTTCCCGCTCAATCCCCTCAGTTCCTTTTCAACCGCCTCTTTAGTGGCCTCTTTGGAAATCGTTGCTCCATTAGAGCTGTTTCTTTCAATATTAGAAAAGGGCTGGAGTTATTTTATTTACCGTATATAGTTCTTAATAATGTAGATAGTTCGTTAAAAAAAATTGTAAATAGTTATTTCTATCGTTCAGGCAGTGGATGGCATTAAAGGCGCCTTTTCGCAAGTGCGTCAAATGTGGGAATAAACTTCCCCCCACAGATGGACATTCGTTCTGTCTTCTTTGTTTGGGGGGCAATCATATTGTAGAAAACTGCCATCACTGCCAAGGCTTCTCTAAACAAACCCGCCATTGTAGATCAGACAGATTGAAGGCTATTCTCTGGAAAAGAGCACTGGAAGCTGTAGACAGTCCACCGACAATGCCTAACACGCAAACCGACAAACAACCGCAATCGACGGCAAAGCTCTCATCAGCCTTGGGAGCTCCACCACACTCACTGATGCCGGATGGCGTCCTGGCAGGACAGTGTTGTGTCTAATTCCTTCCCCCTTGCTCAGGGCGAAGGAATGTTAGACGTTAATTCAGAATCAGATTCTGAACCCGAACAGACATTCCAGTCCGTACCAGAAGGGGAAGAGGTTCCCATAGCTTCGCCTTTAGAGAATGTTTCTTCTGATGCAAATAACCTTGCAGCTGATAACCAGCCTTCGACTTCAGAGGGCGAAGGGGGGAGTGAGCTCAGAAATCCCATTTTCCGTAGGAGAGAAAAGCGAGCACAGATCAAAGAAGTTAAGAGACGGCGCTCGCAAAGATGACTTGCTCAGAAAAAGCTAGATGTTAATTCTTCTCAGAAGTGACTCTCGCTTCCTTTTAGATAGATCAAAGGATTTTGGGGGGGGGGTTGTAATAATTTTTATTAATTTCAACACAATAAACATACACAATATAATAAACAAATGACATAACCTTCAACAATCCCCCCGTGCTCCCCCATCCCCTGAGACCTTCTCTTAATCATTCTTCATCCTTCCAAAATTTTAACGATTCTTTTGAAGGTATTTGTCCCTTCCCCGATCTTAAAACATATTCCAAAAAGGGACTCCATATTTCTCCAAAATCACTCTTACTGGACATTCCCCTCTTTATTTTCATTTTACAAGTCAACATATCATTCAAGGCCATATCCCAAATTTCTTTATACCAATCTTCTATTGTATAGCTTCCTTGCCCTTTCCAATTTTTAGCAATCATTATTCTAACAGGTGCCAGGAGGTTGTTTACCAATTCTCTATTAGTTATATGCTCATTCCCACTATCCCATATTGCTAGTAGAGCTAACTTTGGGTTTAATTCCAATTTACTTCCAATTATATCACTTATTTCTTTAAAAACCCTTTCCCAAAATTTTTGTACATGTTCACAGCTCCACCACATATGAAAATAGGTTCCAACCTCCTGACACCCCCTCCAACAATTCTTAGACACTTTTTTGTCAATCTGGTGAAATCTTACAGGTGTTAGATACCATCTCCACACTGTCTTATAGTAATTCTTAATTCTAATCGACAACAGCTTTAACATTCTTACTTTCCATATCCTCTCCCAGTTATAATCATTAATTTTTCCCTTTACATCTTCTTCCCAAATCTCTTTTATAACATTGAGTGAGTCCTGAAATTCCTCCTCTATCAATATTTTATATATCGCACTAGTCAGCCCTTTCTTAGTTCTAATTTCTTCTTTTCTTCCTTTTAGTTCAATTAAATCTTCAAATCTAGTATTATTTCTACATTTCTTATTTTTCAACCTCCATTCCTGAGTCCATTTTTCCAATTGTAAACATTTGAACCATGCTATCTTTTGTCCTTTAAACAACTCTTTAATATGCTCACTGTCCTTCATCTTTTCCATCCAATTCCTTAACTTAATTATATCTTGATCTTTCAGTCTCGCTTCTATCTCTACTTTTAATACCCTTGGGAAGTTTCCCACTACTACAACTGGGGCGAGTGGAGAGTCTCCTGGTATCAACTTCCCCCTAAACTTCTCCCAGATCTCTAAAATATTTTCCAACAATGGGTTGTCCAGTACCTTCAATTCTTTCTTTTGCATTTTAGTAAAGAATATATTTCCCAATTTACAATCTATCTCTGCTGTTTGCAGTTCCAACCATTCCAAATCTTCCTCCCCTAAAATACCATTAATAATATATCTTAACTGATTAGCAATATAATAATACTTAATATTCGGAAGTCCTAAACCTCCTTTCTTTTGAGCCTTGTACCATAACCCTTTATTTATCCTAGCTCTTTTATCCCCATTACAATAAGCATTAATCATATTTTGCCAACTTTTGATCTCCGCTACTGAAATTCTAATCGGTAACATTCTAAACAGAAAGTTAACCTTAGGTAAAATCTTCATTTTAATAACTGCTATTCTACCAAACCAAGAATGTTTTAATTTTCTATATATCTCTAATTTCTCCCCTACCTTTTTTCTTAACATTACAAAATTAAGTTCCTCTAATCTTTCTAACTCTTTATCTAAATTAACTCTTAAATATCGTATTATATTTTTATGCCTTAATCCTAACTTAGCTTTACACTTCTCCAACTCTTCCTCGTTATAATTATACAACATCATTTCTGACTTCCCCCAATTAACTTGTAATCCCGTAATTTCCCCAAATTCTCTCAAATGCTTCTGAATCGTCTCCCCACTTTCTAGGGGATCTTCTAATGTCAATAATGTATCATCCGCAAACATATTCATTTTAATCTTGTCGTTTCTTCCTATCCCCTTTAATCTTCCAGCTTCCCTTATTACATTTGCTAAAATTTCTATCACTATTGCAAATAAGATCGGTGAAAGTGGACATCCTTGCCTAGTTCCTCAAGCTAGTGTAATCTGTTGCGTTAACCCATCATTAACCATTATTTCAGCTTTATTTTTTTTATACAGCTGGTTAATCACGCCCATAAATTTATGTCCAAACCCAAATGTTTTTAATATTATTTTTAGCGCTGGCCACTCCACGCAATCAAAGGCTTTAAATATATCCAATGCTAATAAACCTGCTTTTAAATTCCTTTTTTTATAAGATGAATTATATTTATAACTCTCCCAATTAAATTAGGCATTTTCCTACCAGAAATAAATCCACATTGATCTTTTTTAATATATTTAAAAATAAATGTACCCATTCTTTTTGCCATTATTGCTGTAAATATTTTTGCATCCTGATTTATTAAAGATATTGGTCTATATGATGCTGGATCCGTCAAATCCTTACCTGGCTTCTGTATTAAGATAACCAAGGACTGATCCCACGATGGCGGAGTCATTCCTCCTTCTAGTATATTATTATATACTTTTTTAAATCTTGGTATTAACATTTCCTTAAATATTTTATAAAATTCCGGCCCCAAGCCATCAATCCCCGGAGATTTACCTCCTTTTAGTTTATCAATAATTCCCTCAATTTCTTTCTCACTAACCAAGCCTTCCATACAATCTCTATCTTGCTCATCCAGTCTTATTTTCCAATTTCTTTCTACATACTCCTGAATCTTATCTTGTGATACCGCATCTGATGTATATAATTCTTTGTAAAATTCCTGATTTTTTTTATTTATCTTTCATTAAATTACATCTATTCCCTAACTTATCTCTTATTGTCCCTATCATATTCTTAGCCTTCTCTGACTGCGTGGATCTGGCCAACATCTTTGAATTTCTATTATTATATTCGAAAAAATCTCTCTTTAAATATAACAAATTCTTTTGAACTTGTTCTATATCTTCTTTCTCCAATTCCTTTTTTTTCGCTTGAATATGGGCGAATAACCGCTTATCTTTTGTCTCTCTTAATCTGTCCTCTAAACTCTTTATCTCTTCTTCAGCCTTTTTATAATGTACTTCCTGTTGCTTTTTAAGTGTGGACATTTCCCTAATACAGATCCCTCTTATTACCGCTTTCATAGTATCCCATAATAACCCCTGCGATTTAACCTCTTTTTCGTTTATCTGCCATATTTCCTGCATTTCTTTTTTTATTTTCTCCACAGTATTTTTATTTTTAAAAATTCTTCCATCCAATCTCCATCTCTTTGCTTGTCTATAATCCTTCTTCATTTTAATATCCATCATCATTAAAGCATAGTCGGTGACCTTAATTACACCAATATCACAGTCTGAGTTTAGGTACCATATTCTTAGATATAAAAATAAAATCAATCCTTGAATAACTCTTAAATCTAGGTGAGTAGAAAGTATATTTTCTTTCTTCCCCTTTTAAAGCTCTCCAAACATCCATTAATTCTTTCCCTTCCATTAATTTACCTAACTCCGTCTTCCCCACCCCTCTAACATCTCTTATAATGTTATCCCTATCTTTCCCTTTATCAAGTACCATATTAAAATCTCCTACCATCACAATATTCTTTTTCCCCACTTCTCCCACCATATCAAATACTTCTTCAAAAAATTCAATTTGTTTCCCATTTGGAGCATAGACATTGATCAGAACATATTCCTCGTCTTCCATCGTGCAGTACATTGTGAGGATCCTTCCATTTTTATCTTTCTTTACACTTTGAATATTAATACCACATTTCTTTGATATTATTATTGCCACCCCTCTCGCTTTAGAAGTACCAAATGACTTTTCATACACTCCCACATCCCTCATTCGTAGCTCATTAACCCCCTCCTTTATTTGATTAGTTTCCTGCAAAAAAAATTATATCTATTTTTTTTCTTTTTAACAACATCTCTATTCTTTGCCTTTTGATAACTGTTCCTAGCCCTTTAACATTTAAAGTTGCCATTCTCAATTTATTTTCCATTTCTCACTTTCACACATATCTTTAAATTGGTCTCACTCGGTGATACACTTACCCCCCTCCCTTACCCTCCCCCCACATACACCCCCATTTTTACCCCCCTCCTCACCAGACATCTGGGCACTGGTCCCAATTATTTTTAGAACTCTTCAGGGGGGGGGGAACCCAGCCCAACCTCCAGAATAGAGTCTAATCCTCCCCTCCTTTTTTATTTTTTTTCCCCTTCTAATCCCTTATCATTGACTGGATCCTCCAACCGCGCCTTCTTCTTGCTCTATTTCTCCACCATCCTTGGCATCGATTATGCCCAGCTTCTCCAACAGCTCCATTCCTTGTTCACACGATGTTATTCTTTCTAGCTTCCCTTTCCACATAAATCTCAAGAACACTGGATATCCCCAGCTGTAAGTTATCGATTTCTTCCTCAATGCTGCTGTACACATTAGGGGTGTGCATCGGATCGGATCGGATCCACGATCCGAATCCGATCCGCCCCAAAATTGGGAAAATCCAATCCGATCTGATCCGGCCAACCTCCGATCCGATCCGATCTGATCCGCCAAGGTCCGATCCGGATCGGACGCCATTTTGAATGCTTTTTCCCATAGCCAAGTATTGTTTTACAAAAACGCCTATACCTTTTTCAATTTTAAAGATAGAAGGATGAAACTTGGTCACATTGTAGACTGGTTAGGGATAGTTATCTGTGAGAAATTTCAGAAAGATTGGTACATGCATTTTGTGGCAATTAATTTTTTAATAAATACCCAGGAATGCCTATAAAATTGTCATTTTTAAAGTTACACACATGAAACTTTGCCACATTGTAGGTGGTACCTTCGGACCTATGTGTGTGAAATTTCAGAAACATAGGTGCTTGCCTTGTGTGGCAATTAATTTTAGAAAAATGTGTAGTAGTGGGGTAAATACAGTTACGCCTCCCATTTTTTTATTTTTGAAGATACAAACAGGAAACTTGGGCACATTACAGGTACCACATGGCTTGATATGTGTGTGAAATTTCAGAAACATTGGTGCTTGCCTTGTGTGGCAATTAATTTTAGAAAAATGGGTAGTAGTGGGGTAAATACAGTTACGCCTCCCATTTTTTTATTTTTGAAGATACAAACAGGAAACTTGGGCACATTACAGATACCACATGGCTTGATATGTGTGTGAAATTTCAGAAACATTGGTGCTTGCCTTGTGTGGCAATTAGTTTTTGAAACAATGAGGAAAGAAACACCTATAACTTTGTCATTTTTAAAGTTACACACATGAAACTTTGCCACATTGTAGGTGGTACGTTGGGACCTATGTGTGTGAAATTTCAGAAACATAGGTGCTTGCCTTGTGTGGCAATTAATTTTAGAAAAATGGGTAGTAGTGGGGTAAATACAGTTACGCCTCCCACTTTTTTATTTTTGAAGATACAAACAGGAAGCTTGGGCACATTACAGGTAACACCTGGCTTGGTATGTGTGTGAAATTTCAGAAACATAGGTGCTTGCCTTGTGTGGCAATTAATTTTTGAAACGATGAGGAAAGAAATGCCTATAACTTTTTTATTTAAAAAGTTAGAAGTTTGAATGTTGCTCACTTTGTAGATGGATTAGGGGTAGTTGTCTGTCAGAAATTTCAGAATGATAGGTCCAGGCATTTGGTGGCTACGAATTTTTTAGATTAAAAGTTATAAACGTTTTTCCACAGAGGCTGGGGCTGTCAATTGCACCCTCCCGCCTCCCAGGAAGAAGAAGGAAACACTTTCTCTCCATCTCTTTGATCCTTGCACACTTGGCTGCAAATGAGCTAGGCTCAGCTGTTCTGATTGAGTAAAAAGTGAAAGTGAGCCAGGTTCTTTAATGTAGTTACTTTGTATCTCCTTCTGTAATGGATACCAGCTCAGTTTGCAGCCAAGCATGCAAGGATCAAAGAGATGGAGAGAAAGTGTTTCCTTCTTCTTCCCGGGAGGCGGGAGGGTGCAATTGACAGCCCCAGCCTCTGTGGAAAAACGTTTATAACTTTTAATCTAAAAAATTCGTAGCCACCAAATGCCTGGACCTATCATTCTGAAATTTCTGACAGACAACTACCCCTAATCCATCTACAAAGTGAGCAACATTCAAACTTCTAACTTTTTAAATAAAAGAGTTATAGGCATTTCTTTCCTCACTGTTTCAAAAATTAATTGCCACACAAGGCAAGCACCTATGTTTCTGAAATTTCACACACATACCAAGCCAGGTGTTACCTGTAAAGTGCCCAAGTTTCCTGTTTGTATCTTCAAAAATAAAAAAGTGGGAGGCGTAACTGTATTTACCCCACTACTACACATTTTTCTAAAATTAATTGCCACACAAGGCAAGCACCTATGTTTCTGAAATTTCACACACATAGGTCCCAAAGTACCACCTACAATGTGGCAAAGTTTCATGTGTGTAACTGTAAAAATGACAAAGTTATAGGTGTTTCTTTCCTCATTGTTTCTAAAATTAATTGCCACACAAGGCAAGCACCAATGTTTCTGAAATTTCACACACATATCAAGCCATGTGGGATGATCATTTTCAAATGCTAACTGAAACAAGTGTTTTGCACTTTTGGGAAGTTAGCAAGCAGGAGGCTATTGCATTGAGGCCAATTAATGTTTTATACCAGAACTGTAAAGTGGACCTCAGTTGTATGGGACATGATGCACTCCCAAATTCATTGTTTGGACACTATTTCTCTTTCCATATTCCATTTTTTTCAATCTACTTCTATGACCTTTTTTTTGGCGTGATAGCAATTTCTGTTCACTACTAAGTCAGGCCTGTTTGAATCTACTGGCTTAAAAGCTGTAGAACCTGTTTTGCAATATTTTCCGCCACCTCCTTCCACCTCTTCTCTGATCTTCCTGCTCTTCCCTTTCCCTGTTCTCTCAGTGGTATTGATGGAACTTGCACTGTGCACATACAGAGTTGTGCATTTGTGGGTAACCGCACAACTTATTTTAAAGTCTGCATTCCTGCACAATTGTGAACATATGTGTGCAGTTCCCAGACTTGAAAAAAATGGAATCTGAAAGTGAATGCAGTTGCAGCATTATGCTATAGCTTGTGCTCACGCTATAAACAAAATGGTAAAACTCATATGCCCTTTCAAACTCCTACTTCTCCTTCTGTTACAGGGCATTGATATGTGTGTCGAGATGATAGTCGTGGGGAAATCTGGCCCTTTTTGGCCTTGCTGGATTTTCCCAGAATCTCCAACTCAGCTTGTATTTGCAAGCTGTGCTGCAGGCTTTTTCTCAAAATCCGGGAACTTTCTCGCCCCTCCCTCTTAAATCACCTGTTAATTGCAGCTATAATGTGCTTAATTTTGTGCTAATTGTACCTGCAGGGTGTTCAAATTAAGCACATTACAGCTGGAATTTGCACAAATCATGGCCCAAATTTGCATAAATTAAGGCAAATTGTGGGTGCAATTTGCGCAAATGGCATTAAATCAATGACCTGCCCTGACTTGATACAGATTCCTCTGCATCGCTATGTGTATGACACTTGATTGCATTATACACCCAGCAGATACTGCACTGGACTCATTAATGTGTACTCACAAAGCAGCAATTGCATTTGGAAAATACTTGCACAGGAGTGCTTCACAAACAAAAGAGGCTCCAGTATAGATCCTATCTTGCTAGAATGTTCTACAACATTGGAGGTGCTTCAGAGAAGGGTCTACTGTTGCTGAAGTCTGCACCTAACTTTCTTATAGAAAAGAATGTAGAGCAGAGACTCATCAGAAGATCTTAAGGGTTGGTGGTGAGGGGGTCATATTGGAAAAGAGTTCCCTGACATAATTGGGGCCCAAGAACCAGCAGTTTGAATTGGGATTAGAAGCCAAATGGCAGCCAGTGTAGATGTTTCAAAATAAGTTATCTATGTGAATATTGGTCCATACCTGTGGGCTGCCACATTCTGCACTAGCCAAAGTTTCCAAACCATTTTGAATGTCAGATCCATATCAAGTGCATCATAGTATTCCAACCTGGAGAGCACTAAATCATGCAGAACAGTGGCCAAGTCCCCTATTTTTACAGTAGCATTTGAAATTTACTGGCACTGCATTTTTCCTCTTTACCGGTAGCATTTGTGACTTAGCTTGATTGTGCCAACTAAACTAGTTTGCTCTGCAGGTATCTTTCTGCAGAATACTTGCTCTCCACTTATGGTGTGAGTGGACAGTAGAGTTTCATAAACTTGATGGCCTTTTCATTTTTTTTCAAATGGCAATCCTTTACAGATCAGGGAATTGGAGCTAGCTTTGTCATCATGCTGATCTTGAGCAGGACTGTTTCTCGTAAATCAGAGATTTGGAATCTGGATAGAACAGTTGCAACTTGCAGTTCTTTTTGTTGGATACTGCAGTGGTGGTCACAGGATACATAGTTAAACCGCAAAAAGAATGAGTGTAGGTAACGAATGTCAACCAGAAAAGCAGGCCTTCCTGAGGAGAATTGTGGGGGTGTGGAGGAGGAAGAGGGTTGATATCCATGTTGTTCCACTGCTTGATATTTTAACCAGAATAGCAACATTCCTTTGGGATAGCTAAATTACGCCTTGGGGCAAAACGCTTGCTAAGTTTTAACTCCTTTCAAAGCCCCTTGGTGGGCTCGTCAGTCTTGGTTCACAACTCTCCTCTGACTGTCCAAGGGACAATACTACAGACTACCGCTGACGATAGACCTCATTTCTACACCCGAACATCAGGTCTCTAGCACTGACTGCGTGGAGGATCTGTCACACCCTAGACTTCTAAATTTACCACACGGGATACAATCAGTTCTGCAAGCAGCACGAAAGCTCTCTACAAGGAAAGCCTTTGCCAATAAAATGAAATCCTTTGTTGCTTTTGCACAACAGCAAAGCTTTGATCCTCATTCTGCTCCTAGACGTCTGATATTAGACTATCTATATTTGTTGTTATTAGGGGCTCAGCTGAACTCAGTGTCATGTCATGCCAAATACCAGGGCAACTTCCACTTTCAGACTCTCATTCTCAGGGGAAGATGAGGCACACCCGGTTGCTATACCATTTATTCCTTTTGGGCCAGCAGAGATTGTGTCCCACTTAGGCAATCTGGAGCTCTCTTGCTTGCCTCTCCCCTCCCTGGCTCTCACGGGCATCTTCCCCCAAGCCTCATTCCCGACTCAGTGCCAGACTCCCTCATGCATTGCATCCTTGGCTCTTTGCCTCCCCAGATAACTGCCCAGGTGCCACTGCTGCGTTTTGGAAACTTTTTCTGAGAACTCTCTCAGCATGGAGGCCCAAGCCTCACCAGCAAGACCTAGCAAGGCTGTAGACACCTTTGCTCGGTCTTCACACATTTGTGGATGCATTTCTTCTAATGCATGCAATTTTACCTAATATACACATTATTTGAAAGCAGTTGTATTTGTTTGTTTTATTAAACTGCTTCTCTATCGCTTGACATACCAAGATTTCCAAGCAGTTTACATAAAGACCCATCCAATACAACATAAAAAGTGAAAAATATAAAGGTGAAATCCTATGGGCTGTGCTCCCTAACGATAGGGGTTCTGAGTTCAGAGCCCTCAGCCTATCCTATGCCATGCTGACAAAAGACAGGCAGAGCAGGAGGAGGACCGAGGCGATTCCACATCTATTCTTCCATTTAAAATACAAAAAGTAGTGAGACAGGACTCTAGCTGGCTCATCTTTTGGTAGATGGGGAGACTGCATATCCTGGTCTCCCCTCCCCACCCATCAGCACACTCCCTTTTCTCCCTCTCCAACTTTCCAAAGCAGCTGGGACAGGTGGAGAAGGGAAGATCCCCGATTAGATCTCCATGCTCATGGGCTGGCCCTACCATTAGGCAGAGAGAAGCAGTCAGCTCAGGCAGCAGAAGCTGAGAGGTGGGAGGGGGACACCACCTTAGTCTGCTTCGGGCAGCAAAATGCCTTGGGCCAGCCTGGCCTATGGGTGCAGAGGAGAAGATCTGCAGCATCCTGTGGCACCCAAGATTCTGTCTAGGGCCATACCATTGCTGTCCCCAACAACAACAACAACAACAACAACAACAATAATTTACCTTTAAAATATTACAATGAAAGCAGTAAAACAGAGCACTGCCATCTATTACAATTCAGGGAAAGCCTGAGTGAACAAACGTGTTTTGAAGAGGCATTTGAAGCTTGCCACATTTTCCACATCAGTTTCCAAACATGGAAGATTGTTCCAAAGGGTGAGTGTCATTTCTGAAAAACCATAGAACTGGTGCCTCGTGCAAAGCTATTCTTGATGGACTTGGCAGTCTTCCCCCCTTTTCAGCCTTTGGGTCAAGATGGACAACCTCTCCCCCCCCACACACACACACACTGAGGACCACATTCTCTTGTGGTTATTCTATTATGGCCCACATGCCAAGTGGTGGGTGGAGCCAGAACCAAACATTGGTAGCACCATTCAAGGCGGTCTCCAGGTTTTGGAGGTCCCATGAGCAAGACACCCTCCATGTGCCGCTCCCTCAGTGAGTCACCAGTCCTGTCCTCTTCCTTATCATGGCTACCACTTGCTGGCTTGACAGCAAGTAGGCCGTGGCATCTCCTACTCCTCCTTCTCACCACCAATGTTGCCTGACCCCGAGTGAGAGGCAGGTGATCAAGTGGGCTGCCATGATGAAGAGAAGCAAGCCCAGGGAGCTGTTGCCAGTTCCCAGAGCTCTCTTATGGCCATACCCAGACATGGAAAACAGGGTGGGGATATGGAAAGGAAGGAGAATAAATAGTTCACTGGCTCCTATTGGGTTCTAGGGGACTTTGCAAACAGGCTGCACTCTGGGACGAAGTTGAGCGGGGGGGGGGGAATATGGGACTCTGGGCTCCTCACCAGGGGCAGGTGGGCTTTGAGGTTTCTGCAGTATAGAGACCACCCTTCAACACCCATTTCCACACAGACACCCTCACACTGTCCTAATGACAAAGCTGCACCAGAAATTAATTTTGGAATACTGTTAGGCATGTAAGCATTCACTGGAAGCGTTGGCAATCTGCTTGGCGCAGATCAAAGAATCCATTTCACCCTGGTATTTGGCATGACATGACACTGAGTTCAGCTGAGCCCCTAATATCAAGATAAGCCATGGGGTGTGGTGTCTTGGAGGGTATTTAGCAAGCAGTTTTGTCAATGAGATCCTATCCCCGGTCATGTATGCAGAAAGAGATTTAAAAAATACATCATTCATCAAACAGCACCAAATAAAATGTATTGTGGTTAGCCTATGGCTTAGCAATCAAGACATAAATCTGCACACACCCAGGCACAGAATTACATACTCCAGGGCGTGACCTGAAATTAAATACAGCAGCCAAATAGAGGATTCTGTCTCAATTATCCCAGAGTGCAGGATGCGGAATAAGGGGCTCAAGTTACAGGAAGCCAGATTCCGGCTGGACATCAGGAAAAACTTCCTGAGTGTTAGAGCACTATGACAATGGAACCCATGACCTAGGGAGGTGGTGGGCTCCCCCACATTAGAGGCATTCAAGACACAGCTGGACAACCATCTGTCAGGGATGCTTTAAGGTGGATTCCTGTATTGAGCAGGGGGTTGGACTCAATGACCTTATGGGACCCTTCCAACTCTACTATTCTATGGTTCTATGATTCACACCATCAAGCACTATCACCTCCAAGAAATACTGAGTGATTGGATTTGGGTCCTTTGGAGATCTGTCCCAGTGAACCCACCACTATCTAACCTTGCTTGAAGTCATTTCCCCTTCTTTTGTTTGTTGCGGCTCAGTTAAAACCAGAACTGTTTTCTTTAACCCTTTTGTCTGAACACTATAAAAATAGGGTGGTCACTTAAGAATGCCCCCCCCCAAAAACGAAACAGGAAATACATTGCAAAAAGAGGTCAAAAGGGGACAGTGATCTGCATAATGCTAATTTATATGTACAGGTGCAAATGTAGACATAAGTATTATAATCTAAATGGAAATACAATACAGTGCACCACAGTGTGAAAGATGGTAAGTAGCTGCCCATGCACTTGCCTGTTCAGTCTGCTGTTCAGCTGCTAACTGTTGATGAGCAACAGCTTGTCCTTTATCTTTAAATTGGAATTGGACTGGACAGCCCATCAAACAGATGACACCTTCAAATATAGGACTGTCCTCTGTTAAAGAGGACACATGGCCATCCTATAAAACCCTAAGCTCTGTGTTATGATATCTCACCAGTCCCACTTTGCTGCAATCACCCTTTGGGTTCCTGGCCTCCCCCACATAGGGGGACATATCACACTTGCTCCCGGAGCATGGAAAGCCTTGTAGTTCAGTCACCTCCCAACGGCCTGAGAGTCCCAGTTGTCCTAGTCCATCCACTGGCCCTTGTCCTTTTGCTGAAAACACTTGAACTCATGGAACACCAGAGTTCTGCTACAGAGCCACATATCTGTTTGTGTCAAGATGAGGTCCAGTCTCCCTGGTGTGTATCCTGATTTGGACTTGGAGGCTGAAGAGGAAGACCAGTCAAGACAGGAAGCGGGGAAGGAAATCCTCCAAGACTCTCCAACAGTCAAGGAGGAATCTTTTCAGGAGCTTATCGAACAGGAGGCTCAGGCTCAGAGATCATCTCCCTGCCTCCCTTCCAGGAACTCTGTCTTTGTTGGAGGAAGGGGGAGCATCAGAACTGACAGATCCCAGAGTCTGGCACAGGATCAAGTCGGCGTAGTTAAGAGGAGGTGGGAGGCAGTCTGCTAGGCTACCCACTCACCAAAGGCTACAGCTTCACCTCCCTGAAGGAGGAGTCTGGTAAAAGCCTGTCAGGCACGGTGGGAACCCCCCCCCCCCCAGAGATCCAGACACACTCAAGTGAGTCAAGCCAAGCCATGCTATGCTGGGACAGAACAATTCTGGGACAAGACAATACTTTGCACATGACCAGACATAACAGTCATAAATATAAAAGAAAAACACACCTACCTCATTGATTTAGCAATACCTAATGACAAAAATGTTGCAGAAAAGGAAGAGGAAAAGAGAGACCCAGCAAAAGTTTTAGGAAATCTTGCTCATATTGGCATAGGTTGAGATATTTTGCTGGTCAGAATTTTCATCAGTAGAACTCCAATGGAAATACATTAATGGAAATGTCTTTATTAGGGATGTGCACTGGATCGGATCCGATCCACGATCCGAAACCGATCCAGGGGGAAATCAGATAAATTATCCGATTTCCGATCTCACCGCTGGATCGGCCGATCCAATCCGAACCGATCCGAAAAGGTTCCGATCCGGTTCGGATGGATTGGCGGATCGGCGGGCGCCCGCTGGCGCCCACCGCTGCTTCCATTGGCGGGCGCCAGTGGCCGCCCGCCAATGGAAGTGGACAGCGGGGGGGGGCTTCCCTAGCGGGGCTGTCCATGACGCACTTACCTTCCAGGGACATCCGCTCCCGTCCGGCGCCGGCTGCTACTGTGAGTGGGCTTCGCGGCCTGCTCCAGGGTGGCGCACCTGGTGATGTCATCACCCGGCACGCCACCCTGGAGCAGGTCGCGAAGCCCGCTCGCAGTAGCAGCCGGCGCCGGACGGGAGCGGACGTCCCTGGAAGGTAAGCAGGGAGGGGGGGAGGGGGGCGCGTGGCGCGCTTACCTTCCAGGGACATCTGCTCCCGTCTGGCACCGGCTGCTACTGCGAGCGGGCTTCGCGGCCTGCTCCAGGGTGGCGCGCTGGGTGCGCGCCACCCTGGAGCAGGCCGCGAAGCCCGCTCGCAGTAACAGCCGGCGCCAGACGGGAGTGGATGTCCCTGGAAGGTAAGCAGTGGCAGGGGGGAGGGGGCTTACCCCCCTGGGGCCGTCCGCTTCCATCCGCTGGCGCCCACGGGCGCCAGCGGATGGAAGCGGATGGCCCCGGGGGGTAGGGAGCGTGGGGGAGGGGGCTTACCTGCTGGGGCCGTCCACAGCAGATGGCCCCGGGGGGGAGGGAGTTAGGCCCCCCCTCACCCACCCGCCGCCATTTTTTCCTCATAGACTTGCATTGCAATGCAAGTCTATGGGGGGGGGGGGAAATGGCAGCCGATCCCAAAAATTCCGATTTTTGGATCGGGATCGGACTCGATCCGGTCCGGGGGGGCTCCGATTTTGTCCAATCTGACCCGTGACAAAATTGGAGGTCCCGATCCAGGTCCCGATCCGATCCGGGGGGTCCGTGCACACCCCTAGTCTTTATGACTTTTAACAATTTTACTTTGGGCTTACAGTCTTCAGAAACTTCAGGTGGATGATATGAAATAACTAGTAATAACAGGAGAAGTAAAAAACCCTTCTCCACCCCCCACCCCCCACCATGCCCATTGGCGCAAGAGCTAATAGTTACAGTAGATCCAAAAGATCAGTGAATTCATTGGAAAACCTTAGGATAATTCAAAGTGATTCTGTGATTTGGATCACAAGTTCAGTATGCTGAACTATCCTTGTCATTTTATGTGAGGGATATGAATTAATGCCATAGATCCTTTAAGAGGCCATAAGGTGTGCCATTCTATGCTCAACAGCTGCTTAAACTAACTTAAATCATAATACCATCATGAGTAAACACATTTACATGGGCCTAAGCACAATTTTGTTGTAGAAAAGGGTAATATAGTTGAAAGTTAAAAAAAACAAAACACTGTACATCTGTAATCATTCACATGTCTGTATGGCTGCCTCCTGGCTATAAAATGTTTGGTTTAGTTTCAATAAGAAAAAATAAAAGATACTGTGGCAAGCATCTTCAGCCCTGATCTCTCTCTCCGGTACTCTCCTGCCAGCACTGTGCTGAAACCTGTTTGACACTTCCCCATTATCTGCTCCTTTCTGTGGGCCCCTGAACTTTGGCAGCAAAGTCCTGCCCTACTCCACAACTGGTAAGGTAGCCAAGGGCACTCCTCATCCCCCCCTTTTCTTTAACAGTCTAAAGCTCCTTGCAGCAACTAGAACGAGTGGAACCTGCTTCACAAGATAAAAAATTATCTCTCATTCCCAGAAACAGGCAGTAACTGTAGGATATCATAACGCATTGTTGTTTTCTAGGTAATTGTATTGTAGGGGGAGAAGCCATCTCCCCTCCCATGTACATATGGAGGCAGCCATACAGTGAGGGACAGAGAGCTTTATAGCAGCTTAGAGTACAATCCTATATATGTTCAAGTAAAACCCAGTGAATTCAGTGGGACTTACTCCCAGGAATGTGTATATAAGATTGTAGCCATAGGCCAGATCGACATCAAGCAGGAATCAGATCCCAGATACAAGAGATACCATATAAATCAATCACAGATCTTGCTGGAGGAATCCAATTTGTTAGGGAAAAGATGGAGTTGCGTTTTTACTCCTGTTGGTTTTGTTTTCTTGCCTTTGTAACTTCAGTTCTATGTGTGTAAATATCTTAAGCAAAGCGTGCCTTACTATGCCAAAAATAGTAAAGAGTTTTGATTCAAAACTGGTATTGTTGGAGATTCCGTTTCATATCCGCCTAGCTCTAACCTCCACGCTACTGAAAAGGAGAAAAGAGACAGGTGGAAACTTGGGTCCCAGAAAAGGGGCAAGGTGGCTCTTAAAGGTCCCCTCCACAAGGATTCGCTTTTGCGCCTGGTTAAGTGATTATGCGCTTCATCGCTGAAGCGCTTTTACGCCTAATACCTCTGCATGAGAGGCAGGCAGGGAGAGGGGAGGGGGGAGGTAGGGCGGGCGGGCGCCTGTCTCTTTAAGGCAGGTCCCTGCGAGTTCTTATGCTGGAGAGCGAAGGAACTGACGGGGCGATTGAATGAAACGGAGCGGGGGGGGGGGAACAGGGCAAGAAAAAGGGAAAAGGGAGCTGGAAGACAGAGCCCGGTAGGAGCGGAGCCAGGAGCCGAGCGGGGGAGCCAGCAGCAGCAGCAGCAGCAGCAGCACTCGGGAGGCAGGGCGCACGGGGGGGGGGGGAACAGGGCAAGAAAAAGGGAAAAGGGAGCTGGAAGACGGAGCGAGAGGTCAGCGGGAGCCCGGTAGGAGCAGAGCCAGGAGCCGAGCGGGAGAGCCAGCAGCAGCAGCAGCAGCAGCAGCAGCACCACTCGGGAGGCAAGGCGCACGGGGGGGGGGGGGGAGGAACAGGGCAAGAAAAAGGGAAAAGGGAGCTGGAAGACAGAGCGAGAGGTCAGCGGGAGCCCGGTAGGAGTGGAGCCAGGAGCCGAGCGGGGGAGCCAGCAGCAGCAGCAGCAGCAGCAGCAGCAGCAGCAGCACTACTCGGGAGGCAGGGCGCCGGCTTCACATCCTGCCGCAAAATAAAACTCGCTATTTAACGCGCATTCGATAATGCGAACAATCGGAGGGATAGTGCGCCTCTACGCCCAATTTGCGCTCCCTCCTTGTAGAGGTAAATTTTTTTAAGCGCCTTGAAAGAGCTTTAAACCTCTCTTGTAGAGGCAGCCAAAGAGACAAGATATCTTTAAGGAGCAGAATCAGAGTGTCCAGCCAGGAAAGTGGAACTCTGAAAGTCCAGGAGTGGAACCTGGACAGGCCAATATATCAAAAATACCAGCAGAGTGTAGCTTAGAGGCCTTACTATGGACATATTAAAAAGAAAGACACCAAATGGCCTTTGAAATGCATTGGTTCATTCCAAATGGACATAGGAAATCCCTGGAAGAGTTTAGGGGCTATTTTCAAATCAAAATGCCTGCAACAGATAAACAGGGTTTTGTTTTGTTTGTAGAAAACACGCCATATCAAAATACTTAGGAAACAACTCCTATGGCCACTAACAGCGCACTTTCTAGGGATCATCTCTCAATAGAGAATGAAACCGGAATGCAATAAATAAAAGGCGACTGCAGTCTTAGATAAAGATCTATAAGCACCATATTCAAATGGCCTAGACATATGGGGGTTTCCTAAAGATACCTATGCTTAGGGATCCCCTGCCCCATCCCAAACAACCTCTCCTTACTAATCACCTGTACTTTCAAATAGCCACAGGAATACATTGGAATGATAGCAGGAGCCCCACACGAGCCCAAATATTCCTCATGCGTATACTGAACTGGGTATGCCACTAACAATGTTCCCTCCATGCACATGGCTAAAATATCCATCTGTCCTCCCAAAGGACTGAGACCAGCAGCCCCAACAGAAAAGAGCAAGAGCCCCAAAATTGCTCACAGGTGATAGAGTTAGTACCCACAAACACCGCAATTGTCCTGATTTGATCAATGCTCCATAGGAAAGTCTCTGGCCACAATATTCAGCTTCTTTCTGAATGGCTGTTGGAATGCATTGGAATGGGGAACAAACAGCAGGGTCCCCAATACTGCTCACAGGTGGAGCAAGGGAGTACCCCCCCCCGACACACACAGCATCCCAAGACTCCTGAAGCCATGCATGCTTCATAGCAATGGTGTCTCCTTCGAAATGGCCTTAAAATCCAGCTGGAGTGATACAAGGAACCCCACAGGAAACATCTGGTGCCCCAGAATTCCTGAGTGTACCGAGAGTGTCCACCTAAATTACCCAAAGGGCCTCAATGTCACAACTCTTTCATCAAAATGGTGTCTTCTTCTGAAAGGGCACAGGAGCCAGCTGTCCTTCCCAACATCTTTACCAATGCATTGTACTGATATCCACAGCCCCACAGGATAGAGCAGGAGCCCTAGCACTGTTCCAGCATAGCTCAAGGAAATACTCCATATAACTCCAGTGGTCCAGATGTGATCACCCCTCCATAGCACTGGCCTCTAGATGGTTTCAGGAAAGAGCATCAACGCCATCATCGACCGAGGCATGTGCAAACGCACAGCTGCCATCGACCGCCAAACCAAAATGCTCAGGGAGTTCGCCCAGGCATTCCGGGGAGTGTACCATGGCCCCCCGCAGCCTGCCCCCTACATGCCGCCGTATGGATACATGCCGCCGCCGCAGTACCAGTGTTGTGTCTATGTCCAACTCCCTGCTTCAAAGGGATGAAATCTCAGACAGCGATTCGGATCCTGGGGAAAGAATGCAAGAGCCGGGGGAGTTGCTGCGAGAAGAAGAAGAAGAGCCCTTTCCCACGGCAGGGGAGGAAGTTAATCCCCAAGGGGACGACTTTAACCAGAGAGAGAGTACTTTCTCTTCTGGGACAAAGGGTTTAGAGAATGCGGTGGCGAGGCGAAAAGCAAAGAGAAGAGACTTCAAACTCAGGACCGCCCGCCGCTCAGAGAGACTAGCCAACAAAGCCCTACAGGCTAATTTGTCTTAATTATATGACTCTGTTCTCTTTTCTCTCTAAGTTAGCTCAACTGAATGCCTAGGGACTAAAGAACCTTTGATAACCTTGCTTTTCCTTTGTCTTGCTGGAGGAGGGAGAACGATCGTTTTTTGTGTATAATAAAGGATTTGTATTTTCCCTTCAAGAGGTCTGTTTGTTGTCCTCACCCTTTTCGTTAAAACTTACAGAGTCATGACAACCTGCCTCCGCCAGCGGCTGCAGCATACCAAGCCCCACGAGCGGCGCCAGCAACAGCAGGTGCCTCAGGGATGGCAGGGGGGAAGGCCGGAAGGCAGGAGCAGCGACGCTTAGGCAGCCGGGCCAAGAGGGCCCAGGACATCCCACCCAACTCTGACGAAGAGGGAGAGAAGGAGGGAGACGAGGAGGAGGGGCCCTCCTCGCATGACATGTCCTGAGCCACAGTCATGGAACGGACCCCCTGGCCCGTCCGCCGAGGGTCCTTGGCAGCAGACAGTAGACGAGCCACCCCCTCCCCATGCCGCAATAAGCCCCCTCATGCCTCCCGTTGCTCTGACAACCGCCTCCCTCGGCCCGTTCTGCTCACTCAAGGCCATGTAGATGCAGCGTCCAGCTGTTACAATGTAGCAAACCCTGGATGCCATTCTTTCCTGGCCCCAGCACCCCTCATTGCAGCCCACTCCCGTCAAGATGGCAGCACCCTATAGGTCCGCTGGGCTCCGCGCGAGCCGCCCCGGCCGACGTCGCAGGGCTCCGTGGCGTGGAGATTGGTGTGCGGGTCGTTTGGGCTGGGTGCAGGGTTAGCGCTCTGGCCTCCGTGTCACTGATGGCTGTCCTCCCTCCCCTCCCCTCCCCTTCTGTTCCCCCCCCCCGGGAAGCTGCACTCCCTCTGCTGTGCCATCCGCAGAAGGTGGAGGGCCCATACGGCACAGTGCCTCCACACTCTGGAGCTGGCCCTGGGAGAAGTCCTACGTCGCATTTGACATCTGGAGCGGAGCGTCAGGCGTTGCCGCTGTCCGAACCCTGGCCGGCCGTAGGCTCTTCCGTCGGTATGAGCGGGCTTTGCCCATCCCCCCTCTGTAGTGCCCTCGCCTCATCAGGAAGCGGCGCTGCCCCATCGCGCGCCCCCTCCGGCCACTTCCTTTCACTCCCCTCTCTTGCAGGTGCGCTTCAGCCATAACAATGCCGCCTTGCCTCCCATTTCCACACTCCCATAGTGGGCTGTCACATGCTAGGTGCGTCGCTGCCCCTCCCTCTGCCCTCCCGCTCCATCACCCCCACCGGCCCTCCTGTCGAGCCTACCTCCCCTCTGGCCACTCCAGCACTGGCGACTATGTCCCAGTGGGAGCTCGCTACAGCCGGCTTGCAAGTGGCGATCCAGGCGGCCACGCAGAACCACGGTGACGGTGATGAGGAGGAGGACGTGCTGCATGCCTGGCAGCGGCGCCTGGGTGGCGCCTTGCCCACGGAGCCGATGTTTGGGACAGTCACTGGCCCCTCGGCACTGCGGAGGCCTTGCCCTGTTTCCGGCCCACCATCTTGCCACTGCTTCGCCACCGTGTTGCGGGCACAGTCCTGCACTGTGGACCCCCCTGGCAACATCTGCCGACCTTCTTGATGAGCACGAGACGGTCCGCCGCTGGGTTCTCCCACGGACGGATGCCGTGTGGAAGGAGATGCAGAACTTGGAGGACTGGGACAACGAGCGTTTCCGTGGGAGCTTCCACATGTCCTGTGCGACGTTCGAGGTGCTGGTGGTCGAGGTGACCCCGTCCTGCAGAGGGAGTGTATGTCATGCGCCCGCCCATTCCGGTCTCTTGCCATCAGGGCTTGATGCTGTACAAGCTGGCATTCAACGTGGGATACCTGCACTGGTAAACGATCTTCGGGGTGGGTGTGTCCACTGCCTGCGAGATCTTCTGGGAGACAGTGAGCGTGCTGAACGAGCTGTACCTGTCCGACGTCATCCAGATCAGGGACGAGAAGGAGAACATGCCTGGCTTCCATGCCCTGGGCTTCCCGCGGGCAATAGGGGGGCTGGACTCGACCCACATGTACATCCTGGGGGCCCCCTCCCGCCGTGATGAGTACTACAACCGCAAGCATTTCTACAGCAAGGGGCATTTCCTGGATGTCTATGTGGGCGTGTCCGGGCAGAGCTACGACACGGCCGTCTTCTGGAACTCCCCCCTGGCTGCCAAGCTGTCATCGGGCCGCTTCCTGATCTCCGGACCCGCTTCCGTGTGCGGGCGTGCCGTGGGTCCGCCGCTCCTGGCTGACCAGACCTTCACCCTGCAGCCATGGCTGATGGCCCCGTACCGCTACCCGCACACCACTGTGCCGCGTAAATACAACTACTACCACTGCCGTGCCCGCCTGCCCATGGAGCGCGCCTTTGGGCGTCTGAAGGAGCATTGGCGCTCCCTGTTTAGCTTGCTGGACTTGCAGGCTGACATCATCCCTGACGTCATGGTGTGCTGCTGCTTCTTGCACAACATCTGTGAGTCCCGTGGGGTCGTGTTACTGGCCGAGCACCCTGACCTCTCCCAGCCGGGCGAGGACGCCGATGGCATCGCTGTGGATGGGCATGATGTTGCGCCGTTGCCCGGGCCCGTGAATCCCATTGGGGAGTGGCGCACCCGTGCAGA
The DNA here is from genome assembly GCA_029215795.1 of Anniella stebbinsi. Lineage (NCBI taxonomy): Eukaryota > Metazoa > Chordata > Lepidosauria > Squamata > Anniellidae > Anniella > Anniella stebbinsi. Next base: position 31,376,244 of record JARDYH010000007.1, read on the forward strand.
GGCGTCACAGGTGCGCGAGAGCATCAGTGACTGGATCTGGCTGCACTACCCCCACCCCATGTGACCTGCGGCTGTGGGGTTCGTTCTGTGGACTGCCATCGCTTCCTGGCATGGCGCCCCTCTCCGCCTTCCCTTCGTCCCTTTCCGCCGCTTGCTGCTTCGAAGTGCCCTGCTCCGCTGTCCCATCACTGCTGTGCCTTCCCGGTCGGCTTCTTTCATCCTGGGGGCAACTAGCCTTTCCGACGACTCTGCCCTTGCTTTGCAGTGGCCCTGAGCCCATGTAACCATTTTTATACGCCCCACTGAATAAAGTTTTTTCACTTTCCCCTTCTCTGGCCTTCTTTCCGGTGTTTATGGTTATTGCACTCGGGGGAGGGAGAGGTTTGTCTTGGATGGGGGCTTGGGGATGTGGGTTGCCCTCATGGCTGCCACGCCTCCTGTGTAGGGTGGGTGCAGGCCGCTCCCTGGGATGAGCTGCCTGGTGTCCAGTTGTGGCGCCCGGGTGTGCATTTCAGCCATGGCCTACCTGTGCATTGGCCGTGCTCGGCCTTCCTCGGCTGTGGATGGGTGTGTGGGGTGCTGTGGGGGCTGGATCGGGGGTGGGCGTGCTTTGTGCCCCTGTGGTGGCTAGCCGGCTGGCCCTTGCCCAGCCCCATTGGAGCATTGGGTGTGCTGGGGCATGGGTAGCTCCGATTAGGGCGCTCTGATGGGGGCGGGGGGTGGCAGCTGTGTTGGTGTGGCTGCTCCCCCTATCTGCTTCTCTGGCTGGGGCTGGTGTGTCCCACCCATTGCCTGTGAGCGTCCAATGGGGTTTGATGGCAGCGCCCATGGCTTTCTGGCCGTGGTGTGTGCTGGGATACCTCTGGGAGGACTTGCTGTAGCTGGTGGGTGGGCAACATGGCGGGCGGGCTGTCCGTCACGGCCGCGTACTTTGTTAGCAACCGGTGCATTTGCCAGTGCCGAGCAGCGCTGGCTGCAGCGTGTTGTGTGGAGAGCTCTGCCTGCTTAACTCCTGGTCAGTATGCTATTTACCCCTCTGTTGCTTAATATGTCGTCGGAATTCAGCCATTGTGTTAGGTTACACAGGTCTCTTAGCAGCATTTTGGAACTCTGTGAAGTCCACATTTGTGCTTATCAACAAACTCACTACACACAGCACAGCAATAGAAAACCTGACAGATTGAGTAGGGGCCTCAGATATGTGTGGGACACCAATTCTGGTAGCAAAATGGGACTGATATAGCAGAAGCTGTCTCTTAAAACCGTCTAAGCAATAAATAGGGAGTTCTTTCTAAAAGTAATTTGTAGGTAGTAGGGCTGTGCACGGACCCCCGATCTGATCTGGATCCCGATCTGGGAGGTCCGGAGCGGGCCCGATCCAATCCACCTCGGATCTGGATTTGGTTCTGCTCTGGGTCCATGCAGAGCCCTCCCTCCCTCCCCCAATCACCCTGCTTACCTGCAGCCTCCTCTGCGTCATCCTCCGCATCTTCCTGCCTCCTCGATGTCGGCCAGCACGAGCAGGAAAGCCTCTGGCTGAAACCCAGAGCGGATTCACCACCCCACTGATATGGGGAGCCACTAGCCTCCACTTGAAATAATCCCAGGCAGTTTTAGTAAATCTAGGCCATTTGAATAGGCTACTTATAGATCATTATGCAAGACTGTAATCACCTTTTATTTATTGCATTCTGATTCATTTGGAGATGATCCCTAGAATTGGCTCTGCTAGGAGTCATAGGTTACCACTCTGAAAACCATTCTAAAAATCACTCTGGAAGGGAGTATTTTGATTTGGAGTTGGGTATTTGTTTGTTTGTTTGTTTGGTTTTTGAAAAACAGCTCTCTGTTGCAGATATTTTGATTTGAAGATGGTTCTTAAAATCTTCCAGTGATTTCCTCCGGCCACCTGGAATGAACCAATGAATTTCAGTGGCCATTCCATGACCTTCTTTTTAGTATGTCCCCTATTAGGGCCAGTAACTAAGCCTTAGGAGAGTCATTTCAATCTTTTAGAATGGGGAGGAAATGACACAAGTAGGAAAACCACCAATCAGTGGTCAGGGGGAAGGGGGCATAACCCAAGGTAGGGGATCTGGCATGTAGTTCATTTTGACTCCTAGCCCTGAAGTTCTCCACTTCAGGTCTTTAATTAGGAATGAATTTTCCACAAACAGTGGGGTCAGGCTGGGTTGTATGCTTGCTCCCACTTTAGTCAATCTATACCTGGCTGACCTTCCACACTGGCTGGAATCAATTCAATCTCATTCTCCCAAATTAGGAACATCTAAAGTGTGCATATTATTGTATGCTGACGATGTGGTGCTGTTATTGCAGACCCGCCTTGGTCTTAGGAGGCTTTTAAATGGATTTAAGGACTACTGTGATCAAAATAGCCTAATAATTAACTATCAGAAATCCAAAGTATTAGTCTTCGCTAAAAGAAGAAGGAGATACATGTGGTCTGCAAGGGGTAATAAAATTGGTCAAGTAGATGCGTAAAAATATCTGGGAGTTGGAGGAAAATTTAAGGGATTAATAGATCAGTTATATTCGGAAAATGTAACGGAGGTAATGGTCAATGATGGTATTACAGAACAATTGTTGCTAGCCCAAGGAACTAGGCAAGGTTGTCCCCTTTCCCCAATTTTATTTGCAATGGTTATAGAGCTTTTGGTGAATGTAATTAGAGAAGATATGACTATAAAGGGGATAGGGAAAAAAGAAGTAATTAAAATAAGTTTTTTTGCAGACGATACAGTACTTTCAATTCAAGAACCGATTGAGAAGATGGGGAGATTACGGCATTATCTGGAGGAGTTTGGAGAGATGACGGGATTACAAATAAACTGGCCCAAATCAGAGATGATGATGTTTAATTACAAAGAAGAAGGAAAGCAAGAACTAGTCAAAAGGGAAATGAATATTAAATTAAAAGGGAAAAATAAAATATTTAGGAATATATATAAGAGAGAATTTGGATAAATTGGAAGAGGAAAACTATAATAGATTAAGGCAGGAGGTTAAAAAGAAATTGGAGGAATACCAGAAGATAAAACTTTCATGGTTTGGTAGAATAGCACTATTAAAAATGAAGATATTACCTAAAATTAATTTCTTATTTAGGATGTTGCCAATTAAAATATCAGAAATAGAGTTGAAGAAATGGCAAACAATGTTTAACAATTTTAGTAATTTAGATAAGAAAGCTAGAATAAATAAGAAAATGTGGTATAAACAACAGGGAACAGGAGGGTTAGGCCTTCCTAATTTGAAGGGATATTATTTGGCTAACCAATTAAGATATGTAGTGGAAGGTATTCTAGAGTTGGAGAAAGTGTTGGTTAGAATTGGAATCCAAAGAAGTAGCAATGGAATTGGAAAATATATATTTTAATAAAATTAGTAAGAATCTTTTACAAAGAGTTAGGAATCCAATATTGAAGAATATTTTGGAGATTTGGGCTAAGAATAAGATTAAATTAATACCCGCCGTCTCCCCATTAACTCTGGTAGAGATGATGGAGAGCTTCCCAGAAAATCTAAAAGAAGTAATGGGGAAAATATTAAGAAAACAAAACATAAATAGATTAAAAAGAGTGATAAAGATGGACAATTTAAATTAAATAAAAGAAACACTCGGAAGAGAAAGTTTCATGGATTAATTGTATGCAGTTGGAACAGTGGACAAAGAAGTGGGTAAAAGAAAATAAAAAATGTAGAGAATATACGATATTTGAAAAAATGATAACACAAAGACGAGAGAAAGAACAAAATATGGTATTAAAAGGTATAACAAGTGAAATTTATAAAATATTGATGGTAAAAGAAGAACAAGGGGATGGTTGCAAACTGGTGTGGGAAAATGATATGAAAATTTTAATAAGTAATCAGAATTGGGCAAAGTTATGGGGAGCAAGGAATTTGAAAACTTTATCAGTAAGGATAAAAGAAAATTATTATAAATTAATATGGCGATGGTATTTAACACCAATTAGATTGAATCAAATAGATAAAAATATTCGGTATTATGTTGGAGAGGATGTCAACAAACTGGCACATATGTTCATATGTGGTGGTCATGTAAATATGTACAAAAGTTTTGGCAAATGGTATATAAAGAGATAAAAGAGATAACGGGAATTGATTTGGAGTCATCCCCAAATATTGCATTATTATCAATATATGAGGGGGATGAAATGTAATCAGAATACTAAGGATTTAATTACAATGTTACTAACTGCAGCAAGATTAATAATAGCAAGGAAATGGAAGATGAAGGATAACTATCAAATGGTTGAGTGGTATAAAGAGGTATGGGATATTGCTATTAATGACAAACTAACATGTAATATTAAAGTAGAAAAGGGAATATGTAATAGAAATGAATTTGAAAATATACGGAAATTATTTTTAGAGCATGTATTGTTGAGAGGGAAAGGACACAAACCTGTGCAAGAAGTATCACAATTTTGGAAAATGTAATGAAGAAGAATTGGTCCTGGTGAGGGGTGCACTTGGTGTATAAAGAATGGAAAAGAATGGTATCATTGTAGTTAAGAGTTGAAATAAAATTATTTATATATATATATATATATATATATATATGGGAATATATATATATATATATATATATATATATATATATATGGGAGTTTGGTTCAAGGATAATCTCAAATGGCCCAAACAGGTTAAATATATAAAGGCAAGAGCAGAGCAAATGGCAGGGGTGTTGTTAAGATTCTTTTTTGCTAAGGGGGGCAAATTCATACCGGCGGCCATTCGAGTGTTTAAAGCAAAATTGGTGGCCCAGTCTTTGTTTGGGGCCCCTATCTGGTTTCCTCTGTCGAAGAACTCATTAGAAACCATCCAGACAAAATTTCTGAGATCAATTTTTGGAGTCCCAAGATGTGTGACAGGAGCAGCCATTAAACTGGAGGCTGGCTTAAGCTCTATGAGTTGTGTAGCCTGGACATACACGTTAACATTTTGACTCCGCCATTTCCAGGCACAATCATCTGAATTTTTATCAGCCCAGGTTCTGTCGGACCGTTTTCAATCTATTTGGAGCAGGGCTGTGTTATGGAAAGCCTCATCTCTGGGTTTGTCGCTTCCCTATTTACTATCTCTAGAATCGGGCAATGCAAAACAGACAATTAGGCAAAAATTAAAGGATATGGAGATACAAAATCTACGTGGGAGCGCCCTGGGTCCATGCTGTCCTCTTTCTCTGGGTCTTCCAGACTCTATGCCTAGTGAGAAAATGGCATATTTAGAGTGGCTTGATATCCCCAAATATAGACGAGCTTTCTCTCTGGCTCGTTTTAATGTTCTTCCATCTAAGTTATTGGATGGAAGATATAATAAGATTCCTGTTGATAGCAGGCTCTGCCCATGCAACAACTCTGAGGTAGAGTCTTTAGAACATGTGCTGTTTGATTGCTGTTTTTATCAAAATGCAAGGAATAATAATAATAATAATAATAATAATAATAATAATAATATTTATTTGTAGCCCGCCTCTCCCTCCGGATCGAGGCGGGGAACAACAACAATATAAAACATAAAAATCACAACAGTTAAAAAATTTTTTAAAAACAAGAGAAAAATACAACATTAAAAACATCTTAAAATTCATCTGGATAGGCCTGTCGGAAGAGGACAGTCTTCATGACTCTCTTAAATTCATGAAGACTGTCAATTTGTCTAACCTCCTCCGACAGACCATTCCATAGTCTGGGAGCGATGGAAGAGAAGGTCCTCTGGGTAACACTCACCAGCCTAGTTCTGACTGGCTTGAGTAAGTTCTTCCCAGAGGACCTAAGTGTGCGGGGCGGATTGTACGGGAGAAGGCGATCCCGTAGGTACCCTGGACCCAAACCATGCCTTTGCTGTTTCCTCTTATACGGCATCAGTTGGGACGAACCAGGGAGTCGTTGGTCCTGTTGCTATTGAAAGGTGCAGACAAGTATATCACAGTGCAAGTTGCGAAATTTTTATCCTCTGCAATTCAAAGCAGAGCTTTATTGGGCGTGTAATTTAAATGTCATTAAATGTCATTAAATGTCATCCGGCAGGCATATCCAGTGTAATTTTTAGAATGTTTTTAGGATGTTTTAGGATGTTTTAATGCAGTTTTAATAATATTTGTCATGTTTTAATTAGTTTTATGTATTTTATCATGTTGTTGTTCCCCGCCTCGATCTAGACGGAGAGGCGGGTAAGAAATAAATCGTTATTATTATTATTATTATTATTATTATTATTATTATTATTAATGTAAATAATATCATTCACAATGACCTGGTGTATCATTTTGCTGGTCTGTTTGACTGTAAATAAAGTTGTTGTTGTTGTTGTTGTTGTTGTTGTTGTTGTTGTTGTTGTTGTCTTATATTAAGGGAAGCCACATCTACAGGTGAAAACATTGCCAGATTCCGGTGCTTTTAGCCAGAAATGCTTAGCCTTCATCCATTATGGTTCAGTGAGAGCACCAGGAAATGGCCCTCTGCCCCCTCCCCTTTTAGCCTATCAGGATATAGTGATTGTGACATGTGCTCTGGTTGTGATGAGGTCAGTGTTCCAACTGGACAGAGGGCAGCAGGAGTTACAACTGCATTTCCCCAGAGATCACAGGTCAAGCTCCTGGTGTCAGGAGGAAAAAAAAGAAGACTTAACTAATGTTACAAGGAGGCACAGCGCAATGTGCACACACACACACACACACTGAAACAATGTGATGTGAGTAAGGCATCTTGTTTTGTGTAGCCGAGGAACAGGAGACCAGCCCCACCATTGCCAACGTCAACGCTGCAGCCGACCAGGTGAGGGCTTAAGGTTCCTCATCACCACATCAATGAGTTGTTGGGTCATGGTTTATGGGGGATGCGGAGGGGAAAGTCGCTTTAGAAACTGTTGGCCATCCAACTTTTCTGTGCTTTTAAACAGATATCAGGAGCGGCAGTTTGGAATGCCTGGAGATGAAAGTTCCTTAGGAGAAAAAAACGGGTATGATTGGTATAATACTTAAGGATTGTCCTCCAGGTTAAGGCCTTTTAGACTAAAAGTTCCCAGTCTATCAGTCCAGAAATTTTCCCTGTTATCAAGCATGTCGGGGTTTTGTTCCATTTTCACACACAAACTCTCACTCACACATGTTCCCTTAAGTGACCGTTTAATGCATCTGACAAAGAAGGACAGGAAAACACATGAAAACTTACGCTGCCATACAGTTGTCCATCTTTTAGGTGCCAGAAGAGTCTTTGTCAGAATAATAACGGAGTACCTGGATGCAATCCTAGGGTCTTCCTATTCAATGATGACGAGGACATGCATGGTCCACCAATGCCTTCTCACTTTGTTATTGTAAGTATGTGTTCCATGGATGATATCTATTGGCTTTGCTAGTGTGCAAATTCTTGTGAGTGCTCCTTCAGATTGAGAGGTGACTGTCAAAGTTTCATTGATGAAATGTAATGAGGCAGGGTGAGTGTCATCACAGCATTGTTGAGATGTTTGAGAGACTAATGTGGAGTAAATAATTAAATGGCTTGACTAATGTGGAGTAAATAATTAAATGGCTTGAGGCTGGAATTAAAACAACAATGTTGCCAAGAAATTAAGCCATCCGTTTTTGCTCTCCATCCTCAGGAATGAGGTAAGTATTTAATCTGTTCTAACGTCGTAACGTCATTGGTGAATGTGACTTTTTTGCCATTGGTTATTTTGTTGTAGTTTTGTCTTTTGCTGTTGTTGTTGTTGTTGTCCCCACGTGAGTCATGAGTCATGGAAAGTCAAGATAAAATTATTGATCGTAAATTAATAAAGTAAAATTTTTAGCCTGTGGCTATGTTTTGACTACATCTTCCCATTGGACCTTAGGATCTATGTGAGGGGAGAGGCCCAATATGTGGAGCTCAAACCACGGGATTTTCTCAAGTGGATCCTTTTTCTCCTCCAGGTCAGAAAGACTCTTTCTCAAGGGCGAATTATTCATCTAATCAGATTTATTTTTTTAGTTAGAAGTGTGGTGTTGGGGTAATCCAATGCATCATTTGCAGATCTTAAATTTGATTACTGATCAGCCTAAAAGTGCAGACAAATAGGATCTCCAGTGCAAAATGGAAAAATGGAAACACACCGTTAATTAAATTCAGGATTACAAAGTGAGAACGAGGCAGGTGTTTCTGTTTCTGTTGCTCTCTTGGATTACATCTGTGACTCTCCAGGTAATTCAAGCAATACATCACAGTCCACAAGCAGCATAGGCAAGGAACATTTTCTTTTGGACATGGAATGGATGCAGTTCCCTTTCTGAGTACAGACTGCAAAACCAGGAGAGAGACAGGAGTTTGACTTGAGGTGAGTTAGTCATTTTCATCATCAGGAAAGAAAAGCTCCTCCTCTCCAAAGTTTCAAAATATACATCTGAACATCATCGAATCTATATGTCAACATACAAGTGTTAATCTTTAAGGTGCCATAGGACTCTTTGTCTTAATAGCAATGGAATAGCTGGATGCAATGCGACAGTCTTCCTATTCACTGATGACGAGTATATGGATGGTCTGCCAATGTCAGGTTACTTTCTGTGTTACATTTTGACTGGGTGATATTTGTTGGTTTTGCTGCTGTGTAAGTTCCTTTGAGTGCTCCATTATTGTTATTGTTATCCCCATCTGGGTCATGATTTGTGGAAGAGCAGGATACAATTAATAATAGTAAATTCATTAATAAATTAAAATTTCTCCTGTGGCACTGTTTTGACTATACCTTCGCATTGGACGTTAGGATCTCTGTGAGGGGAGAGGCCCAATGTTTGGAGCTCAAGCAACTGGATTTTCTTGGGAGGATCATTTTTAACCTCCAGGTAAGGAAGACTCTGAGTGCAATTTACGATATCAGGAGTAGGACAGTGAGTCCATCATTTTCATCATCAGGTAAGAAACGCTTCTTCTCCTCCTCTCCAAATTTTCAAAATATCAGTCGGAACATCAGCGAATCTATATGTCAACATACATTTGTTAATCTTTAAGGTGCCAGAAGACTCTTTGAATAACAATAACTGGATGCAATGCAACGGCCTTCCTGGTCACTAATGAGGAGGGTATGGATGGTCTGCCAATGTCAGTTTACTTTCGGTGTTATTGTAAGTATGTGTTTAGTCTGGGATATTTATTGGTTTTGCTGTTGTGTAAGTGCTGCTTCAGGTGACAGACAACATTTAATTGATGAAATGTAAGACTGAGGCAGGACGAGTGTCATCCAAACCTTGTTGAGATGTTTGAGGAGGCTGCCAGAACTCATGAAGAAGCCAGCAACATGCTAGTTCCTGCATTTCGGTCCAGAAGGGGGCAGGAAATCACAGCTGAACATGACAGGTGAGAAGGATTGTCAAAGGCATTGTTCTCTCAAGCAGGATTTCTGTTTGCAGGTGGGAAAGGGGGAAGCCTCCCCAATGGATGATTCGTCTCTGACTAATGTGGACTAATTTCAGAAACCATTAAAAGGACTGAGGCTGGATTGACAAAAATAATATGCCCGTGGAATTAATTAAGCAATCTGTATTGCCTTTCTGCTCTCAAGAATGTGGGGTAAGCATTTTATCTCTTTCCTACCATCATCACATCATAGTTGAATTTAATATTTTTCTGTTGGTTTTTAATTGTTTTTTAATTGTTTTGTTGTTATTCTTATTATTAATGTTATTATCATCATCATCCCCACCTGGGTCATGATTAATGGAAGGCTGGATATAATTATTGATAGTAAATTAATTAATTAAAATTTCTCCTGTAGTGATGGTTTTTACAATAACTTACCATTGGAGCTTTGGATCTACGTAAGGAAATAGGCCAAAAGTTCTAGAGCTCCTGCAGCTGGATTTTCTCAAGTGGAGCATTTCTATTAGTGGAGTTCCTATGAACTTTCCATGGAGGACGGTGGTAGAGCTGGCAAGACACCGGCAAAAGGTCTGGCAAGGAAAGTGGCCAGAGGGAGTGCCAGTGATTGTTCGCCTGCTCATGGCCCACTGGCCTTCTCCTCCTTGGGCTCTCCCTCCCTCTTGGCCCACTGGGATCCCCTTTTCCCCAAGTGTCTCTCTTTTCCTCCTGGCCCACTGGCCTCCTCCTCCCCCTGTGGGGCACTCTTTTCCTCCTGGCCCACTGGCCTCCTCCTTCTTCCAGCTTCCACATCTGCAGTGTGGCCTTTGCTGACATGCCCAGGGTAGCACTGATCGCCACTTCTGGGGTCGGGAAGGAATTTTCCTCCAGGGTATGTCCTGGAGGTTTTTCGCCTTCCTCTGGGCATCCAGCAGGGGTCACGTCTTCAGGCAATCCTTAAAAGTAGAAGTTTTATGTATATTGACCGGAACGCTAGACCAAAAACAAAACAATCACTAATCTGGCAAAAATAATTGGAAATATTAAATTCTAAAAAACAGAAAGAAAATTTTTAAAATGGAATAAACATTGTCTAAATTTGAATGAACTTGTCTCAGTCTATGTTTTATTCATTGTGATCATGTCCTTGGAACTTCTCCACCTGACAGCTGTTTCTTGCAGTTCTCTGGCTGCTTTTCGCTTTTCCAACCAGTCACGATTACATCCCCTTATCTTAGAATGAGTGTTTTGGCACTTCAGGATTAGGCGTTTGTCCATTTTGGCTGTCACAACACACTCCACTATTCGCATCCCCCTGTGTGAGCACCCAGCAAGTGAGTGTGTGCGTCACCCTATGGAGCCAGGACGCCGATCAGTTGGGGGGACTGGTTTCCCAACAGGGATGTCCATGCAGCCCAGGAAGAAATGCTTGGAGAGCAACTGTCTGCATACACAGCTTCTCTCTGAGCTGAGGCTATGCAGGGGCAGCCTGCTCCCTTGCACCCATGTTCCCTCTCTGGATTAAGATCAACCCATTGTGGATTTCAGGATTCAGAACACACTGCAGCAACATCCACATCCTAAAGCTGGAGTGTTGAAGGTCTTTCAGCCCAAGGCTTGAATTCCATTTTAGAGAAGCTCTTGGGTGCTGCTGCGCTCCAGTAGTGGGTCCAGGGAAAGGCCAAATGGGAAGCGCCCAAAATAATAATAATAATAATAATAATAATAATAATAATAATAATAATAATTTATTTCTTACCCGCTTCTCCGCCCGAATTGAGGCGGGGAACAACAACATGACAAAACACATAAAACTGATTAAAACATGACACATATTATTAAAACTGCATTAAAACATCCTAAAACATCCTTAAAACATTCTAAAATTCCACTGGATATGCCTGCCAGAAGAGAACCGTCTTTATGGCTTTCTTAAATTCTACCAGCATATTTGAACTGAGGGCTCTTACTGCTAGTCACTAAGCCTGAGGAGAGGACTTCCAATGTTTTAGACTGGGGAAAGCACTGCACAAAACCCAGATAGCACCAAGTGATCCATGGTTGGGGGGAAGGGGAGGTGAGGTTCTGCACCTCTGGCCTACACAGTGGCATCTACATCCCAAACTGGTTCCTTGGCCCATGAGCTCCTGCAGTGGGTCCTCCTGCTATTCATTTGAGCAATGTTTATCCTCCCTTATCCACAAATGATCTCCAGGCAACTAACAGATGCAAAGGCTTGTATCATGTGGTGACCATGGAGGACGGTGGTGGAACCGGCTGGACACCAGTAAAACGTCTGGGAAGAAAAGTTGCCCGAGGAAGCACCAGCAATGGTTTGCCTGCTTATGGCCCTTGCTGACATGCCCAGGGTCAGCAAGGGCCATATAGAAATGGACTTTGCTTCCTGGCCCACTGGCCTTCCACCTGTGCGTCTCTCTCTTCCTCTTGGCCCACTGGCCTCCTCCTTCCCCCTATGGGGCTCTCCTTTCCTACTGGCCTCCTCCATCTGCAGTATGGCTCTTGCTGACATGCCCAGGGCAGCACTGACCACCACTTCTGGGGTTGGGAAGGAATTTTCCTCCAGGGCAGATTGGCCGGAGACCCTGGAGGTTTTTTCACCTTCCTTTGGGCATCCAGCGGGGGTCACTTGTGAGGGCAAATTCATATTAGAAATTATATGTATATTAACTACGAAACTAAACCAGAAACAAAACAATAACTAAACTTGTAAGAGTAACTTCTGATATATATTTTTTTTAAAAAACTAGAAATAAAATTTAAAAACTTGGCCTTGTTCTTCTACTTTTTCTTTATTGTTATGTTAAACACATCTTTGTAGCGTCTCTACTTGGTGGGGCTGTGGAGCTTTTTAGTGTTATCCGGGGGCTACTACATCCCAGCCCCAAGGACATGGTAGAACCATCTAAGGCCCGCCGTAATATATTTGCTAGGCACTTCCAGAATAAAATCTTTGGCATCCGCCAGAACTTAGGGTGCCTCTAAAAGAGCGATTTAAAGCTCTTTCAAGGCACATTACCAAATTTACCTCTATAAGAGCAGAGCGCAAATCAGGGGTCCAGGAGCGTTTTATCTCTGATTAATCGCATTTTCGAATGCACGTTAAATAGCGACTTTTAATTTACCGCGGAAGTAAGAGCGCCTTCTGTCCATGTAAACAACTTTCTGAGAAGGCGCATTAAAAATCAGAGTGGGCGGACTGTGGTCTTGATGTCATGCATAGAACTGCCCCTTCGCTGGGAAAACTTCCCACTTTTTCGTTTAGTTTTATTTCCTGTCTCCTGCTTGCAACTTCCTCCTTGTTCTCCATCTCTCTGGATGGAAGTTCCAGGAAGAGGAGACCCAATGTGAACTGAAAATAAAGTTTATTTTAACTCCCCTGATGGAATATGTCGTTCATGGAGACACGGGGCCAGATGGAGGTGGTTTCACAAGAAGTAAAAGGGGTAGGAAGGATGTGCGCATGTGCGCATAATTAGCGATCAGCTTAGACATGTCGCCCCCTCGCTTCTTGCTGGGTTCCTGACATGAGCTCTGTGTGTGTGTGTGTGTGTGTGCGCGCGCGTCTGTATGTTTTACATCACCAAAATGACAAAGTATTACTGAGAAGGGAAGAAGGGAAAATGGTTGATCTCGCTGGGAAGAGGAGGGGGAAGGAACGAAGCAGCATCCCCCTGTCTGTTTTGGCATGTGTGAATGCAAGGCACATTCCCATTTACTCCTGAGCAGTTCAGTTCAAACGGCAATTGGGCGAATGGGGGGGAGAGGGAGGCAGCCCTGACTATAAGTTTTCAAAGGGTGCTGGAGGGGGAAACTTATGAGGCACATTCCCATTTACTCCTGAGCAGTTCAGTTCAAATGGCAATTGGGCAAAGGGGGGGGGGGAGGTAACCAAACAGGTTAACCATGGGCGATTTTGGTAGGCGGGGAGAATAAAGGGTGGAAAACCTGTTTGGGCAGTTTCCCGGGACAAAGTGCATTACTTTCAGCAACATTTACATGCCTGTCAACAACTTTAAAGCGTGTTTCGTACAGCCAGTAATGCGCTTCTATGCCTCTCGTGTATAGGGATTAGGTGTAAACGCGCTTATCAGGAAATGCGCATAATTGGGCAACCGGGCATCAAAGCGAAATCTTGTAGAGGGGGCCTTGGACTCCAGTGTTATAGCAGGTGAATAAAGTGAACTATCCAGAGCATAGGCATGTTGTGTTTTCGTGGATGAGTTTCAGTTGGTGCAGCTCGAGGACATGGACAAGGTGTTTGGACAGGTTCGTTCAACCACCTCTGTATTGGATCCTTGCCCCTATTGGCTAATAAAAGTTAGCAGGGATTGAACAGCTGGCTGGGCCAGGGAAGTGATTAATGCCTCTCTGCGAGAGGGAGTGGTCCCAGGCCTTCCGAAAGATGCAGTAGTGAGACCACTCCTGAAGAAATCTTCCCTGGACCAGGAAAATCGTAATAACTATACGCCTGAGGCAAATGTTCCATTCCTGGGCAAGGTCCTTGAACAAGTGGTTGTGGGCCAGCTCCAGGCACTCTTGGATGAGACTGATTATCTGGATCCATTTCAGTCTGGCTTCAGCCCTGGTTTTGGTACGGAAACAGCCTTGGTCGCCCTGTATGATGACCTATGTCGGGAGAAAGACAGGGGGAGTGTGACTCTGTTGATTCTCCTTGATCTCTCAGCGGCTTTCGATACCATCGACCATGGTATCCTTCTGGCACGACTGGCTGAGTTGGGAGTGGGAGGCACTGCATTGCAGTGGTTCCGCTCCTACTTGGCGGGGCAGCTCCAGAAGGTGGTGCTTGGGGAACATTTTGAAAACATTGGCAAACTCTCTGTGGAGCAGGGCTGTTGGGCTTCAGCCCACAAACCAAATCCAGCCTGGCTGGGGTGCCAGTCCAGCTCTCTTGGGCTCGCTAGATGGCCTCATTCCCTTCCCTTGATTGCTGAACATTTGATGATTTGCGTGAGGTTGTGTTCTCCCCCCCCCTCCAATTCTAAAAGGCTGAAATGTCCTTCCTAAGGCTGAGTGACCGGCAGGAAGAGCTTTAAGATGCACAATGCTGCTATTTGGGGTATTTTGCCTTTGCTCCCCACCCATCACTGGGATGTGGCCGGCAAGCGCTTTTCCGAAATGGAATTTGGTCCTTGGGCTGAAAGGGGTTTGACCGCTGTGCTGGAGAGAGCACAGTATTGAGTCTACAGAGAGTGTCCTTAGCAGGGGGAGGAGAAATGTGATCAGGGTTGTATGGCCAATCTGGCCTGTCCGCTCTTTTCACATTATCAGCCACTTTTGACATCAGCTAACATAATCCAACTTTTGCATGACCTGCATTTTGAACTGGACAAGTGTTCCTTTGGAACAGTGTATTTTGTGTCTGGTTGCACTTCAAAGAAAGAAAAAGACACAGCCTTGAAAGCATCAGAGCACAGGTGTTAACTCCTCAGGTAAAATGCCTAAGGGATGGGAATGAAGCATAGTAGTCCCAATCATTAAGAAAGGGGATCAATTTCTCCCAGTTAAAACTTGGGTAGATAATAATAATATTATTGGTGATGAACAAGCAGTTTAATAAGTTGATGACATTTCTGGTAGCTGTGGTGACTGAACAGTCACCAGGTTGAGCAAGGAAGCTAGACCTGGCATCTGAGATATGTATATACTGGCATTCTCTGTTGTTTCTCAGTGGAGAGAAACTTGACAATGGCACATTAGAACCATGCTCCTTCGCGTTATCCCCACATGAAGGAGCGAGCGTGGGGGTTTGCATGTGAAGAGGAGTGCCTGTGCTCCAGGGCGCCCATGTCCCAGTTGTTGGGGAATTATCTTTTTTTCGGCTTCTCCCCACACTAGAGAAGCATGGAGGCGTGCAATCAGGGTTCGCCATCTGTCCAGACATGCCTCCAAAGCAGCTCCACTCTAAGAGAAAAAAGTCAGGGTAAGTCCCCAACTTTTTTAATTTGGAGCTTCAGGGGAAAGCCCTGGGATGGCTCCACAATGGCTGCTATGTCATATAAATGACACAGCGCCACTGCAGAGCCACCCCGGAGCTTTCCCCTCTTCAAGACAGGCCCCTGTGTCCGGAAAATGCCTTTCCACCTGCAGCTGAAAGCTTCAGTTCTTTCCCTGGGTCCCTTCATCCATGAAATGGCAGTTAGGTGAGGTTAATAACGTAATAGGGTTGAACTTTCTTGCTCAGCTTGCAGTCTTCCAGGCAGAAAACAAATGCCTTAGGACCTTCACCGCAGGGTTGTTTATTACTATAATATGTGAGAAAATGTTAATTTCTGAGGAGTTGCATGGCACATTGCTTCAGGTCCAAGCCCCCCCCCCACACACACACACGGAAACGGCACGCCTAACCTTCAAGAGGAAAGAGAAATTTTAAAATGCAGCTTATCCTTATATACACATACTAATGTTGCAAGTCCTTCTATCTCTTCATAAAGTGCACTGCTGCTATAGTCAACTTCATAGCCCTTACTGCATTTCCATAAAAATGTACAGAGACTGGAAAACGGTACTGGTCTACACTGCAGTTGTCATACATCACTTGAACTCCTCCCTCCCCCTGGCAAAAATTGTGTAACAACATTGACCTACTTTGCAGGGCCGATGTAACCCACAGTCTCTCAGCCATAGCCACACCTCCTGCAATAATGACGGACTTTATCTTCATGCATAGGCAGAGTAATTTGCATGCGTTCACAAGGGTGGGGGGAAATACTGTTGTGTCTCTGTTGTTACATTTTGGTATTGGGCAGACACACTACTGCCCTATCACAGCTGCACTACAGTTCAGGATTCCTGAATTGTTTTTTTTAAGGGGCACTAAAGACTTTCCACCACTGAAGCCAAAACAAAAGGCTTAAAAATGAACCAGGAAGTCTTTCTTCAGGCAATGGGCATGCCAATCATTGCTCCGAGGCAGGTGTGTAGGCTGAGAATCCTGTGAGCCATAGTTGCCCAGAGGCTTCTGGGAAATGACTGCCTCAGCTTCCCACAGCCCAGCCTGCTAGGTTTGAAGCAGCTTGCTAATTGCTGGGAAAATGGATCAGAGATGTCTCACACCTGCATCTTATCTGTGCTGGCCTAGCAAGCTGGACAGAGTAATAACAAGCTTACATTCCAAAGCTGTTGAGTCAAGAAGCAAGGCCAAAGCAGTTAGTTCCCAAAGAGATATGCTCGCTTATGCTGGAGCCACCATAGTATTCTATAGTGGGAACGTGCATCGTATTATTGCTTGGTGCTTGGACCGCTGCCAAGCACAGAACAGTATATCAATTGCTTTCGCTCCCACTCAGAGGTCCAGATGGGTCAGCAGCTTTGTGCAAGAGATTCTGCTGGCTGAGTCCACACTGTTTATGGGGCAGCGCTTGTATGCCGTAAGTTTGCCTAATAAACTGTTTCCTTGTGAGTAAACCTCTGAGTCTACGTTTGCCGTTTCCAAGATGCTCAAAGGAACAAGCGGCCAGGGGCCCTGGGATGTTACAGCAGGAATAGGCATTTTTCTTTGAAATAAATGGGCAGAATAGTGGCTGCACGGTTTGCCTCATATCTTGGGTTCTACGAGAGCTAGAGACTTGCTTCTTTTTTTGTTTTTTAATGGATGCTAGGGATCTGGGGATTATGGCTCATCTTGTCATTTCTGGGACTGAAAGTAGATTCCAGAGGTGAGTCCCAGTTCAAATTAAGCCTGGTATGACCCATCCTGCGCACACCTGAACCACGCTCTAGACGTGCCATTTAGGTGATGCAAGGTGATCCACTCAGTTCAGCACCTACGTATTAGTGCATGTATTGAGTTTTGCCTCCATCTTGTGGTCACTTGTTGTAAATGCTGTAGCAGGTCACACAATTTTTGACAGCCTTCTCCAGACGCGTTAGACCGCAACTCCCATAATTCCCAGTCAACAAGTAGAATAAGCCCCTGAAGAAGCCTAACCTAAATCCAGCTAACGTTAACAACCGTAGGCCAGGTGGGGCACGGTGTTTGAGCAGGTGTTTGCCAGCCACCTTCAGGCACTCTTGAATGAAACTGATTATCTACAGTCATTCCAACTGGGCTTCAAGCCTGGTTTTGGAATGGGAACTAGGGGTGGGCAAACTCACCCATGTCAGGCTAGGGGGTGCTCGCGCCATTGCTGCTGCCGTCCACCCCCCACCCCCCACCCCCTGGGCTGTGTGAGCCCCTTCTGAGGCTTGGCTCGGCCCGGCAAGCGCATGGCAGCTGCTCGCCCTCACGCCGAAACCGTGCACTTCCCCCTTCCTGCGTAAATGGCGGCCACCATTGACTCAATGGGGAAAGTGTGCATTTTTGGGAGCCTCTGTAAATTGCGCATTTCCCCCCCTGCACCAATGGCGGCCTTAAAGAGTAAACGCAGAAATGCACCATGGATGCAGGAAGGGGGAAGTGCAGAATTTGGGGGCACGGCTGGGCGGCTGCTGAGTGCTCGGGGGTGGCTGGGGGTGGCTCTGGTACCAGGGTGGCTGCCAGAAATCCTGTGCTCCCTCTTCGGCATTGGGATTAGGGTGACCCTCTGGAAAGGAGGACCGGGCTCCTGTATCTTTAACAGTTGTATTGAAAGAGGGATTTTGGCAGGTGTCATTTGTAGGCATGCAGCACCTGGTGAAATCCCCTCTTCATTGCAACAGTTAAAGCTGCAGGAGCCCCTGCCTAGCATGACCAGATACAAAAGAGGACAGGGCTCCTGCAGCTTTAAGTGTTGCGATGAAGAGGGCATTTCACCAGGTGCTGCATGCCTACAAATGATACCTGCTGAAGTTCCCCTTTCAATACAAGTGTTGAAGATGCAGGAGCCCTGTCCTCCTTTCCATAGGGTCAGCCTACCAATGCCACCCTGGGAGAGGGAAACAGTGGGGTTTCCGAGGGAAGCTGTGCCAACTCAATGCTGCAGGACCCTTTTGTTGTGTGCCTAGTAACTGCCTCCTCCTTCTGCGCCTTTCCTTTGAGCCACTGACTTATTCTTCCTTTCTACTGCCACAATCCACCTCCCTACTTTCACATGCATTGACTTTTACCTTACATTCAGTGCATCATGTGTAGCTGGGGCTTATCTTCTTTCTCTCCCTCCATAGTAAATGCACATGGTTCTGATTAGGATCAGAACCACCGCACACCAGGAGGGGAGGATTAACAGACACACCACACCCCATTTGCTTCCTGCAAAGCATGTCTCTACGGTGGGGCGATGATCCTTTCAGAAACTGAAAGTGAAGCTCCAACTCACTGGCAGAACGTTTTATGAACTACACCGTCCTGTCATCAACTTTTGGCAGGAAGTGGGGCCGAACATCTGGGAAAGAGGAACTACAAGAGTTTCCTGAAGCGTTGGATGCAAGAGAGAGAGAGGCCACCTCAGAGAGACCAGGTATGGGGGATCTGGGCCTAGGGCGGAGGAATCCTGCCCCACTGCAAGGGCTGAGGGGGAAGATATGGGAAACTCTGGGGCTGTGTCTGTTCAGTGGTGGCACCATCCGTGGGCTTGTGTGCTCTGGTCATGTTGAATTCATATGAAGTGTGTGCCTATGTGTGTCTGGGGGCAGGAATTATAGCAAAGAACAATTGAGGGAGAAAATAAACTTTTGCTTGCCTGTTGCATTCACTCATAACTCTTTTGCCTGCTGCTGCTTTTCACTCTCAATACAACCTGCAGATTCCAGCATAGGGTGACCTCTGGAAAGGAGGACAGGGCTCCTGTATCTTTAACACTTGTATTGAAAGCGGAATTGCAGCACCTGGTGAAATTCCCTCCTCCTCACAACAGTTAATACTACAGGAGCCCTGCCCTCCAAAGTGACCAGATACAAAATAAGGGCAGGGCTCCTGCAGCTTTAACGGTTGTGATAAAGAGGGAATTTCACTAGGTGTTGCATGCATACCAAGGACACCTGCTGAAATTCCCTTTTCCACACAATTGTTAAAGATACAGGAGCCTGGTCCTCCTTTCCATAGGGTCACCCTATGCAGGTTGTATTGAGAGATGAGAAGGAAAGTGGGGCCTTTCTATCAACCCTGCTGAAAGGCTTAGTTGTTTTTCCTCTTCCCTTCCCATCAGCTTTTCCTTGTGTGTCATGTGATTTTAGATTGTGGGCAGGTACTATCTTGTTTTACTGCTTGCAAGAAAACTGTTTTGGCTGAGGAGTAGGATAAAAATACTTTATATAAATAAATAACAAAACACAACAACAGCAGGAAGACAGGAGGTTTTCACACCCCTCTCTGCAACCTATACCAGATACAGAAGACTCACCTCTCCCTCTCTGCCTGTAATTCATCTCCCCTCTTTTGCCTGTGACTCCAGCTCACCTGGGAGTGCTTCCAGACATGGCTTTTATTGCGCCATTGTTCTGCCTCATTCACAGTATTTTACAGGGGCCCCCAGATCTCATCATTTTCAATTTATAGCCTCCCCCTCCATCCCGTGCTTCTGGGCTTCTCTGAATGAGCTATTTATAGCACACTTGCTTCTGGCTACTCATGGAAGTTTCCAGGTCAATTAAATGATGCTGTAAACAAACAGGATGTCTCCCATGGTCCCCTCCCCCTTATTCCATTGTAAAATAGATCAGAGAAAAGCTGGAAAAGGATGCAAAATCAGCAATGTGTAAAGCTGGCATTGCGCTATTAGGTTGATGAGGAAGGAAGGACTTTAAATGGAGGGAGAAGAGGGTAAAATGCCTCCTTGCAACAAAGGGAGGCAGATCTGATCCTCATATGTCTACTCAGAAGTAAGTCCCATTATGTTCAATGGGGCTTACTCCCAAGTAAGTGTGACGGGGATTATAAATTTACAGCACAATCTCACTCAGAAGTAAGTCCTGGCTTTCCTGGGGACTACCAGGAAACAGACTACAATGAGACTCCCCCTCCACCCGCTCCTTTGCATACATGCCAGAGAGGGAGGGCGGTGCGCCAACTGTGTCTGCCATTTAAAGGAGCTCCCAGAAGCAGGATCTTCCACCCTGCAGCCCTCTCCTCCTCCTGTGTAATCCAACTCATATCAATCATGCTAAAGAACCAGGAAGCACAACAGCGCCAGGTAAACAATGGGATTTCCCTTAATGTAGAGACGCTTACCAGAAAAGAAAGCCATTGGGGAGGGGGAGGCGGAATCACTGCACAATGCCTTTTGATTGGTAGCGCTTGTTCATGGTGTCTTCCCCTTCTCGCAGTCATGGACATTGTGGAGGGCATTCTGACAGCTGCAAAAGTCATCTATGGCCAGTGCCAGCAAATGAAGCATTACAAGAAGCATCGAGAGCGTCTTGTGGAACGTATGGAGATCCTGCTGAGCCCCATCAAACTTCTCCAGGCTGGGTCTCCGAAAGAGTTGTCCTCAGGGCTGAGGGGGATGCTGAAGAAAATGCTGGACCTTATGAAAGAAACCCAGGAGCTGTTTGACAAGTACGAGGGCTGGAATGGTGTGGAGAAGTTTATGAAAGCTGGCAACATGATGGAGAAGTTTTCAAATCAGAATGAGCGCTTTGGTAATATTGGCCAAGCCTTGTTGCTGCAACTGCAAGTGGAGCAGAAGATCCTGGCATGTTTTGAGAAATGCGTAGTGAGCAAGGAAGGCAGCCAAGACCTTGCGGAAGACAAGGTCTCCTGGAAGGAGATGCTCAAAGGTGCTTCCACGTTGTATGGGGAAAATATTCTCTACGAGAACAGGGGAGTGGGAGTGGGGGGGGGGGAGAGAAGGGAGGAAACATGGGTTGGCATAGCGGGTGGGAGCCAGCCTAGCTACAGGGCTTCAGGTAGGGCCCCAACAAATATATTCTGGCATAAGCTCTCGCAGACACTCTTCATCACAACAGTTAAAGCTACTGGAGCCCTGCCTAGCATGACCAGATATAAAAGAGGGCAGGGCTCCGGCAACTTTAACTCTTGTGACGAAGAGGGAATTTCACCAGGTGCTGCATCCATACGAATGACACCTGCTGAAATTCCCTTTTCTGTGCAACTATTAAAGGCCTCATCTACAAGAATTCGGCTTTACGCCTTGTTAGCCAATTATGCGCATATTCGCTGAAGCGCTTTATCGTAAATGCTTGTATGCAGGAGGTAATTGAGCACTCAACAGGTGACCTTACCGGTTGTTTCA
Organism: Anniella stebbinsi; assembly: GCA_029215795.1. Taxonomy (NCBI): domain Eukaryota; kingdom Metazoa; phylum Chordata; class Lepidosauria; order Squamata; family Anniellidae; genus Anniella; species Anniella stebbinsi. The sequence continues at coordinate 31,397,773 of JARDYH010000007.1, forward strand.
AATGCGCTTTACAGGTAGTTCATGTGGAGAATCGCTTGTTCACATAGGCAAAATGCGCTTTAACGGCCGGAGCAAAATAAAACTTGCTATTTAATGAGCATTTGATAATGCGCATAATCGGATGTTTAAAGCGCCTCTACGTCCGATTTGCGCTCCGTTCTTGTAGAGGTAAATTTTTTAATGCGCCTTGAAAGAGCTTTAAATGCCTCTTGTAGAGGCAGCCAAAGATACACGAGCCTGGTCCTCCTTTCCATATGGTCACCCTATTTAAACACATTGCCAGCTGAGTGCTTGACCATGTGGGCCAGACCCAGGTGACTTTGGGCCTCTGTCTTTTCTTCTTTGGCTCTGTTTCCATGGCTCTATGTTTAACCCCCTTCCTTTTACTCTAGGGGAGGGGGCTGATTCTCACATCGAAATCACTGAGATAAAGAAGAGCCTGATAACAAAGATGGTTCCCGTGCTGGAGATGAAGTACTACACCCTGTACAAAGGAGACTATTATAAGTCCCCTGTGGCTGTCAAAGTTTTCAAAAACCCTTTGACCACCAACACAAAGTGAGGGTCTCTGGGAAGGTCCGATGAGGGGTGGGCAGGGGAGCTAATGAATCGCACTCACTCTCTCCTTCATATACAACTGAGAAATGCTGTGGCTCCTCCAGAAGCTTCCTTCCTTCTGCAAGAATTTCTGTCCAGCCCATTGGAGTACAGCATCTCCACCCACCGTTTGCTGATTTCCTGGCTGTTGTGCTCACCCCTACCCAACTCTAATGGGTTAAAATGCCTCTCCTAAGCATTAGTCTGGCAATAAGAGTTTAAACCTCCCCAGGCCTAGAGGGATCCAATGTAAAAAAGTAAGTGCTCTACATAACTTCCACCTACAACTCCAGTCAACCCATCCATGCTCTCATCCTGCCGGAATCTGTCATGCCCCCACCCCCGGTGGAGGAATCCTCTTCTGAGGAGGAGCAAGAGCTCCCAGAAACTGACAGTGCCAAGGAGCCAACTATGTCAGGAGACCTGGGAGAGACTGAACCCTCAGGGGAGATCACCACTAGTCTGTCCCCACAGGTGGAAGGGAGCTCTGCCTCTGAGGTGGAGGTTGGGTGACCACCTAGCCCCCAATAGTGTTGGCGCCTGAAGAATTAGGCCAATAGAACTCCTTTGTGAAGAAGTGCTCGATTACCAAGGAGGACTCCTCAGGAGCAAGGGACTCCTCCTGAGTAGGATTTTTGCCAGAAGGCCTGTAATGCACTGTAACTGAGCCCTGGGTGGGTCTCAGGAAGCTCTGGCTATATAAGCTTTCAGTTTTAGCCTAGTTAGTGCATGTATCTTGATTTTTCCTGCCTTAGCCTGATTCCATACTGGACTGGACCCTTTCTGCTTGATTGTTTACCTGTTCTTGTTGTCTCGCCTTTTGAATTGCACCATAATTTGCTCTCACTCTGAGCCTGAAGTAGCCATAGCAGGACAGGGCCCTTACAAATTTTGATCTCCGTCTCACCATGGAAGGACAGCTTACTTACATGCCCCCCACCCAACTCCTGATGCTGGCCTGGCGGGATGGTAAGATTTGGTGGAGAGGCTTTCAGCCTCATGCCATAGACTGACCCCTCTGCTGTTTCCTCTAGGAAGGTGAGGAAAATCTTTGCAGATGAGATTAGAACCTTGAAGAGGCTTGAGTCCCCCTACATCCTCCGTATGTACGGAATCAGCATAGACGAGAGTGGTAAGTTCTTGGCCTGATGTGTATTTTGTGTTTGGGGCTCAGAGGTTTGCATGGACCATGATGCAGCCCTGAGAGGCCCCTTCCTCCTTCTTCCAAGGATCAGAGTCCTGTTCATGGAGATCATGTGTATCTGCCTTTCTCTTTTCCGCTCTCTTTCTCTCTCCCCACCCCAGAGAAAAAGGCAGCTCTGGGATCAGACAGCAGTGGACTTGAGAGATGCCAGGTTGAGGGGGTGTTAAGCTGAGGTGTCACTATCCACTTCTGGCCAAAGGTAGTTCGGCATTCAAAGAGAGCTGCCAGAATGCCAAGGTAGCCCAGAGGAGGTTCTGGTGAATGTGCCTAATCCCTGCAAAGCAACCTTCCCCAACCTGGTGCCCTCCAGATGTGTTGGACTACAATTCCAGTCATCCACAGCCTCCCACATATCTGGAGGACACCAGGTCGGGGAAGGTTGCTATCGAAACTACCAGATCAGAGTTGTCCACTGATCTGAGCAACATATTCAAGCACATCTTTGGCGTCTAAGTGGCTCCTTTGGGGTGGGGATTGTTTCTATTGTGTTATCGTTGTGGTTTTAATTGTGCTTCTAAGGTTTGTTTTATTGTCACTCTGGGCAAGTTTTTCTTTATCTACGATTGTAAGCTGCCTTGCCTGCCATTTTCTTGTTAGTCAATCAGGGTACAAATCAAATAAACAAACTTGGAGACTTTGTTCCTGCAGTAGACTAGGACGTCTAATGGCTTTTGGATTGGCGCTCTGCCTGCCCCTCGACTAATGGGGCCAGACCCTTTCCTCTGTTAAACCCCATGTAGCCATGATGAGAAAACATGCCCTTTTACCAAGCTCATGAGCATGGCAAGGGGCTGGAAACGGTCCACTTTCGGATGTAGCAGGACAGCACAAAGGTATAGGTGTCCCCCCTCCCTCTGTCTATAAACTTTGGGGGGTGGGGGTGGACTGGCCTGTGCCTCACTCCCAATGTGACTGAAGCAGACGAGGGGAACTGATGCATCCCAGTCTGTCTCTTAGGCTTGCATGATCTGTTTTGTTTTTATATTGGAATGTCATGATCCAAGACCCTGACCTCTCATCCTCAGAGGCTGAGGTTCCTGAGTTAATGGGTAAGGGAGAAGGGGCATCATGAAGTCCCCACCTCCTTAGGAGCTAGTTGTCCAAGGAAGCCCCAGGGATCAGCATTTCTTTTTTCAGAGGAGGGAGCACTGCTGTCCTCAGATTCTGAAGGAACCACCACACCACAACCATGCCCATGATCTTGCAAACTGAGCCTGCTGAAACAGAGCATGCCTCTTTAAGGGAGAGTATTTCAGTCAATTGGGGGGAGGGTTCTAATCAGCCTAAAGGAAGCCAAAACCATAGTTAAGGCTCAGTCATAACCTACTGCTTGCTGTCTAGCTTCCAAACCCAGCATCACTCAGTGTCTCGTTCTGTGGTTCCTTGAGGCTTGTAGGAGAAGCTGAGAGCATATGATGGCAGTTAGATCAAGGAAGGAAGAAAATAGGAGCTTGGATAGCTCCAAGTGGGTCCTGCTTACGAAAACTCTCTCCTGCTTAGACAATAGAAGGGTGTTGTCTCAGCAGGGAGCTAAAGCTGAGCAAAGCCTTCCCTAGGCTGGCAAGACCTATAGTATGATCCTGTTGGAGGAATTGACTGGATGTTAAAGGCCCCATATCTGGCAAGGCTGTGTCCTCTGGCTGGCAGGTCCTTAAATAAGGCATTGACCGCACTATTCCAAGGAAGTAGCCTGTGCCTCATCCTTGTCAGAGTCCTCTGCAGCACACTGGGAGGTCTGAAGGCTGGGGATCATGACAACCAGAGCTCTCATTGTTGCTGGTCTCTAGCCTGTGACTCTAGGAAATCCAATTCCTGCTTGTTCAGAATCCACAGACTTGCCTCAAGTCCTCACTGTGACCTGTACCTCATAGTGGCCAACAATGCCAGGCTCACTGGCTGAAACCCAACATGGAAACCCAAGATCCACCAACCAGAACCAGGTGTGTGTGTGTGTGTGTGTGTGTGTGTATATATATATATATATATATATATATAAATTATAATTAAAATTATATAATATCTATCTATCACACACACACACACACAGAATTAAAAACAGGGTGCTTCTGAGCATATTCTGAACCTAGGGATTTCTTTTCAGTAGCAGGAAGTATCAAACTGAGCTCAAGGTCATTTCACACGTAAGTCCACTCCATGAACATGACCAGGAGTGGACTTATGTGTAAAAGGACTGTGAGCTCAGTTTGGTACTTTCTGATACTGAAAAGAAATCCCTGGCTTCAGAATGTGTTCAGAGGCAATTCTAAGTGTATGTCTTTTTTGCACCTTGTTCTGGTTGGTGGATCTTCTGTTTTCAGCTTCATGACAAATTCCTGGCTGGGATAGGTTAAGAGAGCAGAAGGTAGCTCAGGATCTGCTGGTAGATCTCTGGGTGATTTGCAGTAGATTGTCATGAGTTACTGACGCCCACTTGTTTCACAATAGCAACAACAACATGTTCATTTCAGCAGCCTAATTTTTGGGGGGTTGGGGAGTGGGGAAGCCATGTTGTTGTTGCTGCTGTTGTTAAACAGGTGGGAGTCTCGGTAACTCTTGACCATCCACTGCAAATCACCCAGAGATCCACCAGCACATCCTGAGCTACCTTCTGCTCATCCCTCTCTTAACCTATCCCAGCCAAGAATTTGTCACATTGAGCAGGGGGTTGGACTCGATGGCCTTATAGGCCCCTTCCAACTCTACTATTCTATGATTCTATGAATACTGACTGCTTCGAGATTTAGCACCATTGCCCAAAGGCAAGGCTCTGTAATTGAGATGGAAAACCCAGAGGTTGCCTCAATTCAATGTGTACCTTTGTTGCACTAGGTCCAATCCCGGAATACTCCATTGTTGTTGAATATTGTGAAAAAGGCACCCTGAGGGAAGTGCTGAAGAAGGAACCGGACTTATCCTGGAAGATTCGCACAGAAATGGCGTCTGATGCTGCCGCTGGTCTGTACAGGTACAGTAGAGGGGGAACGAGTCCATGGAAGCTCCTGAGATCCAAATCAGACAGGCCTTTTTGAGCAGAAGAGCATCTGCAAGATACCATTCCTCTTTCAGAGTCATGTGACACAACGGTCTTGGGAATGGGCTTCTACGTGGTAAGCACGCAAGTTCCCATTTCCAGAAAAAAATGAAAACAAACACATAACTGTGTTTGGGTCAGTCACAGACTCTCAGCCCAACCTACCTCACAGGGTTGTTGTTGTGAGGATAAAAGGGAGAGGAGGAGAATTATGTATGCCGCCTTGGGTTCCTTGGAGGGAAAAGGGCGGGATATAAATTCAATGAATGGATGTTTGGATTTCTTATTCATTCCATCACAGGCATTTTTCAGGATGTGATAACTTGTAGTCTAATTGCACAGGAGCCCTGTCATGACCATTCCCTCTGTCAATATCCAGGGAAGGTATTCTCTCTTGTCCCCAAATCTTGAATAAATCTGCCCTAAATTATCCTCAGTAGGGTTTTGCGGCACTGGTTGCAGGGCTACTTAGCAGAAACGCATGCCACAAAATTGGCATTAAAGGCTTCTTGGGATGCCCTTGGATTGTTCAAAGTTCTTCTCAAAAGAACGAGCCATTACGCAGAGGGTGAAGATCAATGTCATGCTTTTGGCGTAATGGAGGTGCTTTTACAGCTGTCTAAACAAACGTACATTTCCATGCTGCTGTTCAGCGGCTCATGTGGGCTAATGAAGAAATGTTTGAATATGGAGGGTTGTTGCTAGGTCCAGGGGCCCGGATCTATTGTCCAGGCCCCCGAATGCCTGTTGCTGCCAATGGAAGGCCCCCCCCACACCCACTTTAGCTTAATTCCCACGGAGGAGGCAATTTCCAAGGTGGGACTGCCAGCCAGGGAGGGAAGGCTTAACTTTCCATTCCCCACCTGCTGCAACACCCCCATCCTTCCCCACATGGCACTTAAGCTTAGAAAAAACGGTTTCCATTGGTTTGGGATGGTCTGGAGCCGGGTGCAAATTAATGGAAGTATATATTTTATTTGTGATTATTTGGATGAGAAATTAATTTGGCTGGCTTCACCTTCTGCGGAACTGAAATACATCCTGGTGATTATTTCTGCATTTGCATCAGTAGATATAAATAAACAAAATGCACATTGCATGCAAACTTGCATCTTTTGAGCCTGGATCTTTTGAGTGCCTAGCAACACCTCTGCTGGGAGATGTGGGGTGAAGACAGACATACCTGTGAGCAGAGGCAGGCGCAAGACCGTGGGTTGTGGAACGGACTCTGTTTCTCCTCCCTGTCTTTGCTCCTGCAAAGAAACAGATGCAACCTGTGGATCAAAACCTGATTGCCTCTCTCTCTTGGCTATTCCCACCTGCTTCGGACAGCTGTCCACTTTTTCCTACCCACAGTCCCTCCAAGGGCCTGGCAAATTTATCTGATTAGTTGTTTGTTTGCAGTATGGGGAAAATGTTTTTTTTATGATGTTTTAAAATACTTTCAAAGCTATTTGGAAAAGGTGTCATAGCTCAGTCTGGGAGCATCTGCTTTGCATGCAGAAGGTCCTAGGTTTGAGCCCCAGCATCTCCAGGTAGGGTTAGGAAAGAATCCTGCCTGAAACTCTGGAGAGCTGCTGCTGCCAGTCAGTGTTGACAATACTGGGCTAGATGGACATGGGTTAAGACTCGGTATAATGCATCTGCCAGTGTTCCTAAGGGAGGGAGTTGGCCTTGTGACTGGCACAAAGACAAGCCAATCAGCTCTGCGCATAGCTCTGCCTTGAAAATTGGAAAGCTGACTCCATGATTGACGGAAGAACTAGCCAACCCACATCGATGAATCTGGAATTGCACAAAAAGCAAAAGAATGGCACATGATTTGAATGAGAAGAACTGATTGAGTGTTGGAAAGCAGGGGCTGTGGTTCTACAGCAGGCTGGCCATTGAAACAATGTCCCTTTGCATCCGAGCTGTACACAAGCTTACAGTGTTGCTCTTGGTTCTTGGTGGCTGCAGGTTGCACCAGACCCTGGACAAGTGCCAAATGCACCGCTGCATCAACAGTACTAAGTTCCTGGTTGCCAAAGGCTACTGTGTCAAGGTGAGATCTCTCCCTCTCCCCTCCCTCCCTCTCCCCTCCCTCTCTCTCTCTCTCTCTGCCGGTTCACACAATCAAGCAGCCCACCGTGGCTTATTTAAGCCATGGTGGACTGTGGCATGGATGGGAGGCAATTTTGAATATTCAAGAGGCAACCATGGCTTGTTGTGCCATCCAAAACCAGTGAGGGTTGGCTGTTGTCATGGCCAACAAACCACCCAAAAACCATGGGCTGTTTTAGGGTTGTGTGGTGGTTTGTTAATTACGCCATCAGATTTGGGCAACACAACAAGCCACAGTCACAACTTCCATATTCAAAAGTTGCTTGGCACATGATGACATGCATCACAACCCACCTTGGCTTAAATAAGCCACGGTGAGCTGCAGTGTACATGCGATCTTGGTCACTGTCTCCCTCACTGACCTGGTTCACATGACATGATAGCCCACCATGACTGACTTTATGCACAGGGGCTGCCATGTTTTGCTGGGCGCCTGGCTTGCCATGTCATGCAAATCCAGGCAACAGGAGTTCTTTCAGGGTTAGACAATCCTCAAATAACCCATGGCTTGTCTTAGGGTCAGTTGAGGGTTGTCTGACCCACAAACAACCCCTGCCACCTGGGTTCGCACAACATATCAAGCTGGGTGCCTGGCAAAATGTGACACCCCAGGGGTTAAATGAAGCCACAGTGGGCTGTCCTGTGAGCAAACCGCATGTGTGTGTGTGTGTGTGTGTTGGTTCCAAGCAGCACATCTACCTGCACATTTACATAGTGGTTTGAGGGCCATTGCCAGTGGTGCAGTGGAGCCAGGGCTCACAAAGTTCTTTTAATTAGCATGCAAGCTGACTTTCTCTGCTATCACCGCCCCGCCCATGTTTCCTCTGAGCTTAGCTGCAGTTCACAGCAGCTGCGGGGAAATGAATGTTCCCAGCAACCATATGCTATTCCCCTGTTGTAATGCAAAATATTTTGATGGCCAGTTAAGACTTTAAGAAGACCATCTTTGTCCTGGGGGTGACAAAAACTACCAGGACTGGTATGTTGATATGGACCAACACAGCTGCCTGAAGGTTTGGACTCTCCTTGGGGGCGTGGCTACCACAATGAGTGCCTCCACTTTGGAATTGCCGACTCCCCCACTATATCTCAACTGCGTTGCATTCCAGACATTTGGCTATTGGGTTACATGGCCATGTGGCATTCCCTCTGCTCCTCTCAGTTGTCAGGATTCAAGCTGGATCAAACGGAGTCATCTATCAGTTGGAAATGCAGGGAGAAAGCCCATAAAGAGGTCTCTTCTTCTGCCTACATCTGCCCTGAGGGTCTGGCATCAGTGAACCATCAATACAACTTGGCTAGCGAAATATACAGGTACCCGTCCCACAGGGACACAGCCCTTGTGCCTCTTCACAGATGTGGCTCACCCCAAATCTTAGCCAAGGCTGTAGTCCTTGAGGACCTAACCAGACTTACAGGGAGGCCCATGGAGAGTTGGTGTCAATCCACATTCTCTCCTGTGTCAGTTAAGTGAACAAGATGCATGGAAGGGCATCGTGTCCTTGGCTGCGGGGACATAGTCAGGCCTGGGCCCATGGGACTGGGCCCCAAATCTATTCCCCAGGACCTCAGGTCTACTCCTCAGAGCCCTGAGTGTCTTTTCATGCCAACAAACATTTTTTTTCCTCAGCTTAATTGCCACCCAGGGGGCGGTTTTCAAGAGGGATTGCAGCTGGGGAGGGGAGAGTTCACGCTCTCCCCCTCCACACGCTGCATTATTCTCTGCAAAATCTTCATGGTACCAAAGCTGGGGGGGGAGGGCATTTTCCATTGGTTTGAGATGATCTGGAGCAGGGTGCAAATTCACGGAAGAAATAATTTTCTTTGAGATGAGTCGCATCAGAAATCATTTGTAAATAATTGTAAATTATTTAATTGTAAATAAAGCTCGGAGGACGGCAACAAGGGAGAGGGCCTTCTCTGTGGTGCCCCCCCCATTATGGAATGATCTCCCTGATGTGGCCCGCCTGGCGCCAACACTGTTATCTTTTCAGCGCCAGGTCAAAACCTTTCTTTTGTCCCAGGCATTTTAACAGCTTAAGTTGAGGTTTTTAACTGAATTTTTGGCCAGGCTTAAAAGTTTAAAATGTTTTAAATATCAGCTGTTTTATGTTTTAGGGTTTTAAATTTTGTATGTTGACTTTTTAATGTTCAGTCTTTTAATTTTTGTAAACCGCCCAGCGAGCTTCGGCTATGGAGCGGTATATAAATGTAATAAAATAAATAAATACTTCTGCATTTCCATGTTCAGATATACATTAACTTTTTGCAGAACTGTAGCCTCCTAGCTTGGGTCCCAGATCTTTTAAATGCCTAGCAGCACACCTGGCTGGTGTCAAGGGTCGGCATCACTGGGCACCTGTCAAAGTCCCTCCTCCTGCAAAGGAGCCACTGCCAACCCCTGGTGCCTCCCGGCCCTCCTTCTCCCTGCTGTAGCCGCCTGTTCACTTGACTGCTCAAATCATGCAAGCATTGGCAAGTGCGGAGATGGTGCAACTCTTCCCGCTTGCACTGCCGTCTCCCTGCGAGTGGGTCTGGAGGCAAAGGGCAAATAAATCCTCAGCAGCGACAGTGGTGGGGCGGAGGCAGGAAGGGCACTTTGCTCAAGCTCACCTCCTCAATTGCCCCCCATCCGCTGCATCGCTGGCTGCCAGTTGCAGGGGGAGGTGATGTGCTCTGTACAATGATGTAATATGCCATGCATGTTGTTTAACTAAGCAAAATGGGGTCCCAATCCAGCCCTCTAGGGTTCTTCAGATAGCCAAGCCCCCATCTCCCCCCAACTACTAATTGGAGTTGGAGGTGAGCGTGCCAGAAAGGGCCAGGGGGCTGCCCACCCCTGCGCTGCACTATGAGGCAAAGGAAGGGAAGCCTTGTGAGGTCTCTAAGCATTGGAGACTGGGGGCTCCGACATCAGTGGGGCAGTGAAACTGCTCCGGGTTTCAGTCAGAACCAGTCAGGAATCTAAAGGAGCTATTCAAGGTGCTTCTGCACCTTGGAAAGCTTCTTTAGAGTTCTGACTGAAACCCGGAGCAGATTCACTGCCCCGCTGACATCGGAGCCACCAGTCTCCATTGGAAATAATCGCTATCATTTAAACAGAAATTTAGATAACATCTCACCGTAGTGGGGAAGACTGACCAGGTGAGCAGTGCCTGCTCAGTCTGCTGCCCAGGTGCTAACTGTGGATGGGCAACTTCGAAGCCCAAGCCTGTGCTCTCTCTCTCTCTCTTTATGGTGCTTTGACTTTGGACTGGACTCTTGCAAATAGAGGACTGACCTCAGCCAGTTCTCCAAAATAGAGGACTGTCCTCTGTAAGGTAGGTCACCTGGCTACACTAACCTGGCCTCCCTGCTTCCTTTTCAGCTTTGGGATTGTGCTGTGGGAGATTGTGACTGGCAAGATCCCATTTGCAGGTGAGGCACATGTATGACAGGGATCGGCTTATTCAGTTGCGGGAGGGGCAGCAGCCTGTCATCCAGGTCGAGGAGGTTGACTGGGACTAAACTCTTCTTCTGACCTCGGAGGGCGAAGAATGCTCATCCCTGAAGCTACTATGAGGGGGGCTGAATTGTCAGGGCCTATCGCACAATCACTGGGGGAGTAACCAACTTGGAAGTGCAGGTGGTCATCATGACAGTCCCTGTAGCCACGCCCCCAAGGAGAGGCCAAAGCTTCAGACATCTGCATTGAGCCATATCAGGAAACCAGTCCTAACAGGTGAAATCTCCGCCGGGAACAGATCTTTTATCAAACTTTTGCCCATTCAAGTCAAGGCCATTACAAGGAGCAATATATTTGATGGGAAAATTAATCCCCCCCAGCTATTGTAGAGATTGTAGCTAAGCTAAGAGGGAACGGGGAGGTCTGAGGGGGTTAGCAGATTTTACCAGTATCCCTGATAGTAAAAAAGTGCTGGTGCTGCGTCCCTGTCAGCCCTGGCTCCACTACTCTGCAGCACAAGACCCTTGCACAAAAGCAGATGTTGCATATGACCAGGCTGGGTTGCAAAATGCAGGTGTTTCCAGATGCTTCTCAAGAGGTTGCCCTCTATTGGGGACTGAGTGGTGGAGCTTTCCTGGTATTATCTTGAAGGACGCCACACACGGCCAGACATTCCCTTTTATATTGGCAAGGGAAGGATCGAACTTGTATGTGGGTTGCTTTACTGCTTCCCCTCCCATTGCTTTACCACTGCAATTCCATCCCTTAACTGCTGCTATTGCTACTATGGAGTTCAAGGCATGTTTGTAAGGTTAAACAGAGACTGCGAAGTCTTCCCCTATGGGTGGAGAAAGTTTCAGCACAGATGTGGCTGGCAGGGAATGGCTTACACCAGCCTTCCCTGACTTGGTGTCTTACAAATGTGTTACACTACAACTCCCATAAGCCCCAAGCCAGCAGGCCAAGATCTTAAGGGAGCTGTAGTCCAACATATGTGGAGAGCAGTAGGTTGGAGAAGACTGGCTTAAGCATAGACTCCATTACTTCTCGCTTGAAAACTGCCCTCTCCTGAAGAGTTTTGTTGACATTTGCCTTAATGTCTTATTAGGAATGTGATTTAGCAGGCTGCAGCAGAGCAGGGCCATTTAGTGGCTCTGCTGAGACACCAGCTCCTTTTGGCTCCTCCTCTCCCTGAACTGTTTCTATTCCTGCTGGTGTCTACTAGAACTTCATTATGGTGCCTCCATTTTCTTGTTTTCCTCTTCCCTCTCCATTCTCTTTTCCTTTTGTGTTATGTCAATTAGATTGTATGCCTGTCCTGTTTTTTTTTTTTATATATATATATATACTGATGTGTAAACCATTTGGCTGAAGAGCAGGGCAAAAATGCTTTCAATTAATGAATTAATTAGGCTGTAAGAGTAGAGAATGAGACAAATCGTCTCGCTGTGTATGGGAAATAACCAGGGCATCCCCCTGTCCCTGTGATTATTACCGTAGGCTGTGCTTCAGAGGAGATCTATGAGAAGGTTTACAAGCAAAGATACCAGGAACCACTGAGAGAAGACTGTCCCTACTACCTGCAAGACATCATCAACCAGTGTCGGGACTTTGACCCTTCTAAGCGGCCATCGGCTGAAGGTACTGAAGCCTGGGCTGCAGTAGGGGGATCACTGGCAAGATTAAGCAAGGGTGCAGAACCGCCTGAGGTCTCAATCTGGCCATGCCCCTTCTCCTAGCCCCTCCTCCTGACCACCAATCATTGGGGGGTTTCCTGGCTTTTGTGCAATTTTTTCCTCCATCTAAAAGGTTGAAATGCCTGTCTAAGACCTCCATCACATCAAATCCCCCCCTCCCCGGTTTGTTTGTTTTTTACCTCTGAAGCAAAAACGCATCAAGCTTATGGTCCCTTTCACCTAAATAGCTTCTCTTTTGCTCCTTGGCTCATTAGCTCTTCGGCTCCACCCCCACCCCTCCCCTTCTCTTTCTCCCTCCAGTCAGGTCCTGGCAGATGAGCACTTCAACCAGACCACCTTTCTGCCTGGCAAAAATGGAACGACCCTTTAGTCTGGCTCTTTGGGGGCATCGAGGGAGTACAATCCTGTCTCTGCAGAGATTCAGGCCTTGTATGATTTTAAAAAACACTTTTGAGCTTGGGATGCAAGGTTTGGGTTTTATATGAGGCTTGGAGTCGGCTGCTGGGAGAGATCGCTTTTCCCTGCCAGGACCTGATGCAATCCATTCAAGCCCCCAGTTCCTTAAAAACTACACGGAGGCTTAGGGCGAGTTAAATGCGCTTAGGGAAAATAATCCGGACTTTTAGCGTTTTAGGAGCTTTATCACACCTACTATCCCCCCCCCCCCCCCGCCCTGGATGCTTCTGCAGCTTCCCCCTCCATTTCTTATTGGAGTCTAGCATTTTGAATCACACGTGGTGGGTACAGCTGTGATACCTCAGCTTGGCCTATTGAACTTTGCGGTTGAGGCATTCATTGAAACAGAAACTAAAAACTGTGGCCTCAGGGTGAGAGTGCAGCAGGACTGGGACGTCATGTGAGCCCAGTGCTGTGGAGCAAATTCGAGGTGGGTGTGCTTAAAACCGCCCCGTGTGATAAGGACCTAGGAAAGGCTGGGGAAGAGGCAGGGTGTCAGCAGGACAGGCACGGGGTCTTGTGAGTCCCCTGCTGCAAATCCACACACCAGGCATGGCACGAGTGCACTCACCCGCTGGTGTGATGGCGCTCTAAGGCTTAGTTGCTGGCAGTAAAAGCTTTAAGCAAAAATAGGCTGGTGTTGATTATTGCATTTTTGGACTCACCCTTTCTGCCTTCAGCTCTGCCCTCCTCTGCCTTCATCCCTGTGCACCACTGGAACTCTGCCTCCAAGAGCTTCTCGGAAATGGAATTGGTGCCCAGTCTGAAAGAGGTGCTGTGATTCCTCGCACAGGGTTTCTAACTGCCGTTCTGTATGGACACTGAACTTATATTATAAAGCCACAATGTGGTTGGGGTGTTTGGCCCCACTCTTTTTGTCTTTGGCCCGCCTACCACTGGAATGCAGCCCCCAAGAACTTCTCTGAAATGGAATTCGGCCCTTGGCCTAAAAGAAGTTCTGCACCCCTGGGCTAAAGGGCTGCAAGGCATTGTGCCCCCTCCTTGCCCCCACACTGGCAAAAGTAGCCCCCTGTCCCCATGCCTGCTGTCTCAGCAAGCCAAACTGCAAAGCAAAGATTCTGCACAATGGCATGCTCACTGTTGGGAATGTCCCATGCTGAAAGCCAACATACCTTTTGTTTTGCAGGGATTGTGAACCAACTCCTCCTTGACCAAGATGGTAGCAGGGACAGCTCGACCACCTGAGAGGGAAACTCAGATGTCTTCGTGGAAAGCCAGAAATTGCACCCTGCAAAAGCCGCCAAGCCCCGTGTTTCCCTTGCCTGCACAACTGCATCGCCTCTCTGAAAACCGGCCTAGGCCGGGTCGCCTTTTCTTTTCTTTTTTAACCCAGAAAGCCCTGTGCCCAAGGCAAAGAGGTTCTCTGCACCATTTGTCAGCTTGGCACACACCCCCCCCCCGCAAACTTTCATGTGGTGTGCTGCCCCATTGTGATAAGTGGTTGCAATAAATGGTTTAGAAAATCGATCAGCCAGGTGCACAGGGCAATGAGGTCAGGGTGGGCGGGTGGGGGTGGGTGGGGATCCAACGTTAATGTGATCTTCTAGCACGTGTCCCACACCATGCCCTCCATGAGGGCCCAGATGACGTCCGTGGGTGTGACCACTTGACATCATTGCTTTGCCCCTGCCCTTTCTCTGTGCTGACGGAAGACACAGAGTTCTCCTCCCTGTTAAGAAAGGGACTCAGCCAGGGCTCAGATCAGTGGGGGTCCCTCCCTGGCGAAGCCCTGCTCCATTGGCCAAATTTGACAGCCTGGCAGTTCAGATTAAACCCACCGGCTGTGGGTTTGGGTTCCGCGCCCCTCTTCTTGCACCCCAACCACCCAATGGTGAACACTTAGGGCCAAACTTGACATTATGTTAACTGCATTCTTTGTTATGTAAATGGCAGCCAAGACCATTGGAGGCAAGGAGGGGAAGTTTAACGCTTTTCCTTCCTGCCGCTGTCCTGACAAAAATGGCTTCTCTGAAGCTGATATTTGCATTTCAAGGGGGGTTCCTGCTCCTGCCCATGGAGGCTTCCCATGAAATGCAATCACATGTTTATATATAATATATCCCTTGAATTGCAAATAGCAGCATCCCATGCTAGTTTGGTGCTTAAGCAGCCCATAAAAGTCTTCCTTGGTGATATTTCCTTCCCCCTCCCCACACTCTTTCTCCCTCCACTTCTTGCACACATGCGTGTGCGCACAGACACGCACACACATCAAATAAATGAAAAAAGAGGAAATTGGTTTATATTATATTCTTCATTCCAGCATTCAGGGCAGGGCCAAGGTTTTTTTTTCTGCATGAAAGAAATTAAACATTTGTTATTGTCCCACCTCCTCACTCCCATCCCAATATTTATCATGTATTGGGCAGCATTATAATAGCACATTGAATAATCAAAAACTGACTGCGATACTGTTTTCCCCCTCCCACTTTTGACTGCCACTGCTTTATTCCTTCCCCTTGAAGACTGTGTCTGTGCCCTTAGCAGCCAGTGGAGAACAGGAGGATCTCAATCCTGTTCCTTGGAATGTCGATTGTTTCCCTTCCATCTTAAGAGCCTATCTACGCTACTGCTTTAAAATGGTTTATAACAGTTTCAAACTGCTTGATAATCGTTATTGACAGGTTTAAAACTGTTATAAACCATTTTAAAGCAGTAGTGTAGATAGGCTCTTAGTATATCTACTGCAAAAGAATAGGCATCACTATTACAGCTGCAGCTTAACAGCCACTTAGATTTGGGAGAGCAGATATAATTTCGTTTAATAGAAACTAATACTCATTTTAAGTCCATTAATCAACACAATATGAATTCAAAGTCCAGAGTTTCCTCTTTCAAATTTCTGAAGGAATTCTAGCTGAAACCCAGAGTGGATTTACCACCCCACTGACATCGGAGCCACCAGCTTTTACTGCTCCTACATGCATAACGCTGACTGATAACACTGGATTCTTTGGAAGAGCTTCTTACAAACAAGCAAATACATTTTTCATATGAAATAAGTTTTGAGTTGGAAGAAGTATCAATGTCTATCTTTGTTCTTACCATGAATTGTGTGCAATGTGAGGGAGACATGCTGCCCAGTCGGAGCTAAGAGAAAACCTTGGAATTGCCCATTGTTTCTCATGAGCAGTTCCAATTTTTGCCCTTTGGGAAAGGGGAAAAAACATTGTCATAAGCAGGCAGGAAGACCCGTTTTCAGCCGCTGCAGTTGTCAGTCTTCAGAATGTTTAAATCTACGTTCTCCGTCCAACTCTTGCCGCGCATGCGCTACAGCTACGCTCGTCACCTTTCCCTTCTACACGAAGCTCGTCCTCCCAACCGTGAAACTGGCAGCCGGGCGGTCCAATGGGAAGGCGCGGCGGGCTAACTTCCGCCCAATAGGAGGCGAGGTTGGCTTTCGCGCGCGCCGTTCACGGCCGAACGAGCGTCCAATGGGGACGGGAGGCGGAGCGACGGCGGCGGCGGCGGGGAGATTGAGAGGCTGTGGCGGCGGGGCCTGAGGCCCGGACGCCTGGGTTCCCCTGTCCCTCACTGGAGGGGAGACGGAGAAGCGCCCAGACGCGATGGCCCAGGAGGCGATGGACGTGGATCTGCAGCAGGCGGCCGGAGGGTCCCAGCAGCCCGTCGCCGGCGCCGCCAGTTCCAGTTCTCAAGAGCAGGCTCCGCTCGACGCGGGTGTCTCGGCGTCAGGACCGGAGCTTCGGGCGGCTGCTTCCCGCTCCTCATGGGGCGCCTTCGTCGGGGAGCGGGAGCCGCGGAGGCCGCCGCGAGCCAGGAGGAACCCGCCGCGGACCCAGCAGGGAGCGCGCGCCGCCGCCGCCGCCTCCCCCCAACGGGCAGCCCGAGCCAGGTGAGGAGGGAAAGCGAAGGAGCCGGGAGCCGGGCCTGTCCGTGGGCCGTAACTCCCTCCGCCCCCCATGCGCGTGAGGGTCGCCAGCCAAGCCTCCTTAGGGGCCGAGGGGAACCCGTGAGAGAGAGAAGGGAGGGTTGAGGGGGGCCCTGTGAGGGGAACCCTGTGAGGGGAACCCTGTGAGGGGAACCTGGGGGTGGTTTAATGCCGTGGCTTTAACGCAGTATTCGTGTGAACCGCTGAGAGATCTCCTTCAGCGGTCTATAAATGTCGCGAATAAATGACCGTAAATACTGTGGCGGGAGTCAAAGGGGGGTTTTATGGGGGCGGAGCGTGTGGAGGGAATCGGATGAGCTGCCTGTGGGGACGGAGCCTGTGGCTGGGGGGGGGGGGTCGAAGGGCTTCTTGTGGGGGTGGGGCGGTTGAAGGGGTCGCCTGAGGAGGGAGGAGCCTATGGTTGTGGTTTGAAGGGGCTACCTGTGGGGGGCGGAGCCTCTGAGGGTAGTGGTGGAAGGGGCCGCCTGTGGGGGTGGGCAGAGCCTGTGGGGGTGGGGTGTGAAGGGGCTGCTTGTGGAGGCGGAGCCTGTGGGGCGGGTGATGTTGAAAGGGGGCGCTCGCGGGTGGCAAAGCATAGAGGCACAAGGCCTTTGTAAACAGGCCATCAGTTTCTCCTCATGGAAGGGAGGACATGGGTGGCAATCAAGTCGATGGCTTGTATGTAGAAGGTGCCAGGTTCAATTCCTGGTATTGCTTTCTCAGGAAAATCAGGCAGCAGGTGATGGGAAAGACCAGTCTCTGGCAGAGACTGTGGAGCGTTGTTGCCAGGCAGAGCAGGCAGTACAGAGCTAGATGGGCAAATTGTCAGACCCAAATAAAGCAGGGTGATCGTTTTTAATTGTTTCAATCTTATGTAAACCGCCCAGAGAGCTTCGGCTATGGGGCGGTATACAAATGTAATTAAATAAATAAATAATATTCAAGCTAGCAATATATTTATCATTCATTTGTGGCACTTATATACTGCTGAGTATTGTAAAATCTGTCAGTGGCTCACAATATTAAAATACATTTAGATACAACATTCGACTGTTGGGTGGTATAGAAATGCAATAAGATAAACATTAGAAGGATAACATAAAAACAACTACAGTAAAACTATTAAGGAGCAGCAAAATGTAGTGGCATAATTAGTTTACATACAGCCCAGAGACAAGCATGGGTGAAAAGATGAGAATAAAATCCCACAGCGGTTCACAGTAAATATTAAAAACACACTTAAAATACAATATTAACTAAACAGCATTAAAAACACTTCCAACTACAATACAAACAATTGAAGGAGCAGTGAAATGGAGTGACATGATTAATTTAATTACAATCCAGGGAAAGCCTGGGTGCAGAAGTGTGTTTTCAGGAGGTGCCTCTCTCACTGCACGGGGAGGGTTTTCCAAAGATGAATGGAGCTACAAAAAAGGCTCACTTCCGAGGTTCTTCATGGTGACTTTCCATCCATTTTGGAATGCTCAGTAACACCTCTTCTGATGATTTTAAATGTTGTCTGCGTGTTCATGAGGGAAGGCAGTCTGCTAGGTATCCTAATCCCAAATTGTTTAGGGCTTTGTAGGATAACAACATAACCTAGTACATGGCTCGGTAGCTAATAGGCAGCCAGTGCAGTTCTTCTAACACAAGTGTTACATGAGCATAGCTAGGCAGTTCATTTTTATCGATAAATGCATTTGCCAACTTTATATCATCCCTGTTTGCATGACCTGGAGAAGCAAGTGGGCACTGTGCTGATCTAAATTAATAATTTGAGCCTTGTAAAAGAATTTGGAAAGGAAAATGTAGGAATGATAGGATCTACCATAGTATCCCATAGTGTAATACAGGGTTGGGCAATTTCTGGCCCTCCAGATGTTTTGGCTGACAACGCCCATCATCTGTTAGCATTGGTTATGCTAGCGAAGACTGATGTGAGTTCTAGGCCAAAACATCTGGAGAGCCATAAATTGGCCGACCCTGGTGTAGCAGTATATCATAAGATTGGGTGGATTAATGGGAAGGGTTTAAGAATTTGTTGAGTGTCACTCAGCTGCAGAGTTGTTGACTGAACTTATAGAACAATGGACATGTTGGTGAAAGAAGGCATATGAGGAAATGCCAGTTTGTTTATTTAAATATTTTATTCCGTTCCTCAACTAAACAGCTTCCGGAGCAGTTTACAATCAGTAAAACAAGGCAGTTCATGCCCTTAGGCTTACAGTTTAAAAAGACAACACACAAGAAAAAGAGGTTGGGGTGGGGAGAGCGAAATAATTAAGTAGAGTTTCAGCAGACATTGGTGGAATGACATTGCTTCCTCTCTTACCTCCTTCTATTACAACTTGCTGGAATGGCTGCTGGTGCTGGCAGTTGAGGGAGCAGGAGCCTTCATTGAGGTGGTATTTCAGCAGGGCCAGAAGAATGGCCATGCTTCACCTTTCACCTCCCTCTATTACAGCCTGGTGGAATTTAGAGTGGAATAGTTGTAGGTTTGGGGGAGCCTTGGTTAAACGCTTGAGTCTGTGGCTTGGAACTGGGTGGGTACTACGTGTTCTGTTTCACATTATACTAATGAAAATCTATACTTTGCGTGTTCAGATCCACAGCACAGCTTGACAGTTACTTCCAGGTCAACAGGACCCAAGCAGCAGTGGCATCACACAACCTACCAGGCCACAGTGGGAACAGTTCAGATGAGACTGTGGTTCTAAGTGACTCTGAGAGTAATAGCAGCAGTTCGACTGAGGTAGAAGAGGAGGAAGAGGAGCTAGCAGGAGTTCTTGAGGAGGTACCTGGACCAGCCAGCTTGGGAGGTTTGTGTTGGTTCTACATCTTTAAGAGAGCCTGATACCATAGACCTCAGTAATCTGCTTAATCATATGTCATGTTCATGACCTCTAGATATTGATGGTCATTGCTGACCATTGGCCATACTGGCTAAGACTGATTAGCCATTCTGGCTAAGACTGATGGACTGTTAAAAAAGCAGGAGGAAACCCTCGGGCGGCTGATGATAGTAGAGACTCAGTAGAGACTCAGGAGGAAATATCAGAGGCTAGGACATTTTAGGAGATGAAGGCACGAACACAGGGTGGGGCAAACCTGTGGCAAACTTTGAACGTAGGAAAGAGGAGTTTGTGTTGGCTACAGGAGAAGATGGGAAACCAACATAGGAATTTCAGGTGTCTTGTCATCTGAGTACCGAAGAGTAAATTATTTTGACCAGCCTGATTCATTACCTTTTTTCATTAACTATGGAGTTCTTCCTTTCCATTTATATTTGTAAGCTGTAAATGATTTTGCCAGTAGTATACATGATGTGGTTAACATATATGTAGCCATGTCTGTATGTTCTTTTTTAACTTGGCTCTTTATTACTTGGGGATTTTAGTGGGATCTCTAATTCTGACCGATAGTTTTTTACTCAGGAACATGAATAATTTTTGCCTTAATTCTGGGTATTTTATAATTTCATTTAAATGTTTAGTTCTGACTTGTATTTATTCAAAACCTAATGTATTCCAATGCGAAGTGTTAATTTTTTAAAAAGCCAGCTCTAACATGGGGAGAACATTTTCCAGTTTTAAACAGCAGTGGCTTTGTGTTCAGTCATTTTGAGTTTCGTCTTTGGGTTTGTTGTACAAACTAACCTTATACCATCATTCACTCTACATTTCCTCTAATAATTTGATAATGAGTCTATAATGTTTATGTGGCACTAAATGCAGTCTGGTCTGTAAGTCTTCTATTCCCCCAACCCACCCCCTGCCTTGCCATATGAATTATTCCTTTGTTTCTCATTTACAGTCTCTGGCTCAATCCAAATGGAGCCTCCTAGAGTTGATTCTGGTGAGCCAGAGCACCCTGACCCTAGCGGCGCCACTGTCCAGCAGAAGAAGGTGGGAAAGACTGAGGGACTGGGGAGTGGGTTTAAATTAACTAGGGTTGCATTTGCCTGACCTCTCTTCCATGTCCTTCATGTTTCAGGCAACTCCATTAAAGAGAACCAATCCAGTCGCACCTCTAGTTCCCTTAGAGGAGGAGGAGAGTGGTGATACATGTGCCATCTGTTTTGAAGAGTGGACAAATGCTGGGGAGCATCGTCTCTCTGCATTACGCTGTGGGCATCTTTTTGGCTACAGTTGCATTGAGAGGTGGCTGAAGGGGCAGGCAGGGAAGTGCCCACAGGTAAAAGCCTGTTGTATGCCTTAAGGAGGACTGTCTCCCTAAGAAACTGGTCTCCCAGTGAAAAAAAGGTTGAATTTAAGGCAAGGGTGATGGAGGATGGGATTTTGTATGTCTCCTGCCTGACATCTGCAACTCCAAACCTTTCAGCTATCAGATCTGTATTGGAGTGTATTTCACTAGCACGAGATGGTGTGATCTTACTAGCTACTTCCTGACAAGAAATAAAATAATCTGTGACGTATGCCAGGCTTCTAAAGAAGGAAATCCTTCAGCGTGTTCCACTATTGGCCCCCTCCCAAATCTTGGAAAGATGTCTCTTCCTTTTTTGGGTCTCTCATGGCTAATCTATATCTTGTTTCCTGTAATTATCAAAGCCCATTTCTTGTTGTGAAAAATGGTTCCCTCTGTCAGCATATCTTCATTTTCTCTCCTCATTTTCCTCTCTGCCTCCTGTTATTTTTCAGGCCATCTTCCTGCAACTGGTCTTTCTGTGGCTTGCCTTCTGCAGACCTTATTCTATTCCTCATTGCAATTCTCTGAACTCTGCCCAGTTTTGTGGATGTACTTCTCCCAGTTTTGGCGCTCATGCTGGTTGCAGTACTTCAAATAGAGCCTCAACTGGTGCTGAATGGAGCAGGACTTTTTAAGTCTGGACTCCAGGGACTGTGGTTAAGCCGTGGTTCCATCAAGTAGTTCTGCCCTTTGGTCAAACGGTTCTTGTTAGGAGACTTTAAAATAATATTTGGTGATAAAAAAGTAGCAGAGTTTCTTGCTGAAGTAATGTTAACAATAACTGTTTGGAGTGGTGGGAGAGAGCAGCAATGTTGCCTTAACTTGTGGGGTTTGCCTGGGCTCAATCAGGTCAGCAAGGCCCCTAGGAAGCTTGTTGGCATGATGTTGAACTGTCCACTTTTGCATGTTTAGGGAGTACTACTGATGGTTCAGGAGAACTTCTTGAGATGTGGGCATCTGTATGCAAGCCAACATTGTGTACACCAGCCATCCCAACCTGGTGTCCTCTTGATGTGTTGGACTACAACTCCCAGCACAACTGGCTGGGGAATGCTGAGAATTGGAGGACCCCAGGTTGTGGAAGGCTGGTGTACACATTCTGTGCTGCTTCTGCAAAGGTGTCACTTTAAAAAAACAAAAGCAACAGGTCTACCACCTAGATGTGTGGCAGCCAGAGGAGGCTGAACAACAGGAGGCAGTAGGTGGCCTCATTAACCAAGAAGCTGGCTCACATTCGCCCCCTTATTCCGTTTTAGTGCAATAAGAAAGCCAAACGCTCAGACATTGTGGTCCTTTATGCACGGACTCTGAAAGCATTGGATACCAGTGAACAGGAACACATGAAAAGGTAAATGCTCTCAACTTCCCTCTTATTTTAGGGGAGAAATAGTACCCAGCATAAACATTAAATATTTGTATTGTATTATTTTAACTATTCATAATCCTCCCAGAGAATAGTCATTGCAGGACAGATTAAAAATAAAATAAACACATAAATAATAAACATCTGACTTTGCCAGCTATCATTGAGGCCTTTTGTTTACTGCATTTCCAGAAACTCAGGCCAATCAGGTACAGATAGTTGTGGCTGTTGTCTTCTAACATCGAGTTTTGCCTCAGGGACATGCTTTTATTAGCCAGATATTACAAGTGTAGGATTTTGATGTCTATATATTGAGATTTGCCTGGTTCTGTCACTTGGGGGCAGGGGACAGGCATATCCTTAAGATCAAGTGAGATGAGTGTTATATTGGGTTGAATATCCTGTAGTTACACAGAATAAAAGTACTACTGTTCAAATGTGCCTTTCAAAACATTCAAGAGGCCATTAATTGAATATGTTTCTGATAACTCTTGGGCTGGTGGAAAAGTAAAATGAACCAAGCCATTGCGGAGGGGACAGTAGGCCAGGTTGGCTGATGGGTCTGTTTGAGGTAGCAGATTCTGAATCTCAGCTGGTAAAGATGGGGTCTGATGTACTTTCCTTCTGCAGCTCTTTAGAAAAGGAGCAAATGCTACGAAGAAAAGCAGAGCTGGAATCGGCACAGAGCCGCCTCCAGCTGCAGGTCTTGACAGATGAGTGCAGTAAACTTCGGCAGCAAGTTCAGGTAGGTTTAATTTTGGCCTATTCACTCAGGACCTTCTGCTTACTCTCTGTCTTTTTCCCACATGTTCTGAAATGAATGTGCAGTTTTATGAAAAAGTGCCTTATTCTCCACTCTGTTAGCTGGGGAGTAAGAGAGTGGAAGGACAGCCTCTCTCTGATTTCCTGATTTTAGCAGAATTTGGTTTTGTAAGTCGAAAGATTGTTAATTGGTGGGGACGGGGACAAACGTTGATATTATACTGTTAGTGCACATCCTAGTCACGGGGCCAGAAGTGGGATTCCCATCTTGCAAGTTTGTACAGATGCATTTCCAAGACATGAATATTTAAGTCAAAACGACAAGACTTGTGCCTGTATGGAGCTTCTCAGGATACATGTCACTCTGTCTTCTCTTCTCCCCTTTATCCTGCCCTGTTACAGCACTTAAGTAATAGGAAGAATGCCAAATAGGCATGTACACAGGGTATTCCCTGACATACTACCAGATACAGCCTTCCAAAACAGCTGTCTGAAACAACAGCATTCTTGACACTGTCCTGCATACTGTAATTTTTCCAACTGTCAAAGTATGGGGAGGCCGCAGCATTCCCTCCCTGCACCCCCGATACAGAAAGGGGAAATAAATGGTCTTCGTAGGAGACAGAGGTGAAGAAATTCATACTAGCTCAGGCAAGGAACCACATGAAGAGTGAAGAATGGCAGCTGGTTGAAGGTGAATTTAGGATTGAAGTGCTGCATCTGAACCGTTCTGGCTTCTGTTGGCATTTTTTACTGTGGATAAAGTAACAAGCCAGTGGTCCTAACTGTTAAAGATGTCCCTGCATGTGGAAGCCCACAGTACTCTGGATTTCACACATGCTCTCTGCTCCTTTCCCCTTCCCCTCCAACTTCCCATTCTGCAGGAGTTGAAGGCCCTGATGGCCCGGCACAGCAGCAGTTCCTCTCAGCAGCCCAGCAACTCCCGTTCTTGCTTCCCAGGCTGTCTCTCCTCCAGCCAGGGCCACCACAAGTACCATTTTGAGAGAGCCTTGCTGGTGTCTCAGGTGGGCAACTGTCGGGTTATGGCATACTGTGACCCACTGAGCTGCCTCGTGGTGTCACAGCCCTCTCCACAAAGCACCCTAATTCCTGGTGAGTTGCAAACTGAAGTATGTCCTTGAGGGTTATAGATGGAAATAGTGTGCTTTTTTTGTAGCCTCATTTGATTTAGAGGACAGATGTTGCAGCAGCTGGATTTCAGCATCATGAGCATTCTGCTATCCACCTTTTCTCTGTGTCTTAGGCTGTGGAATTAAGATGATGAGTGCTGTCAATTTGAAGAGCAGCCAATACGTCCCCATCCATAGCAAGCAGATCCGAGGCCTGGCCTTCAGCAACCGTGCAGATGGTTTGCTTTTGTCTGCTGCTTTGGATCATACCCTCAAACTTACAAGGTGAGTACTGATAATGGGGGGGAAACTGTTTTTCCCCCATTGCCCAGGTGTTGGCATGAGGTCTTATTCTGGAAGTGACTCTTGCTTCTTCAGAGACATTTTGTCTGTGCTGTGCTTTTATCCTCACAACTGCTGGGTAGCATGGGCCAAGGAGAGGAGGAATGCCCTTGTCCCAAATGGGAGCGTGTGCTGAAGTTACAAATTTCTTTGGCCCTTCTCCCAGCTTGACAACAAACACCGTTGTACAGACATACAATGCTGGCCGTCCCGTCTGGAGCTGCTGCTGGTGCCTTGATGATACCAACTATGTCTACGCTGGATTGGTCAACGGCTCTGTCTTGGTGTATGACCTGCGGGACACGAGCTCTCATGTCCAGGAGCTTGCTCCACAGAAGTCCAGGTATTCTTCCAGCCTTGCATAGAAATGTACAATTTCTGGAAATTCTGAAGCCACGGGGGAAAAAAACAGAAATTTGGGGGGAAATGAGCTGTAGTTTTGTTTAGTACTCTTTACAGATCTTAAGGCATTGTGTTGCTTTAGGACAGCTTTCTCCAAGCCCTCAAGATGTTTTGGACTTAAGAGCTCATCAGCCCCATACAGTATGACCAATGGTCAGGATTGCTGGGTGTTGTAGTCCAAAATATCCGGAGAGCACCATGTTGGTTAAAGCTGCTTTAGGAACATAAATTATATTATGTATAGCTTGGTTTGCTCATGAAGTTACCATTAAAATTAAAAGTTTTAAAAGTAAACTCAGTAAATTTATAGTCATTGTCTGAATAAACAATACTTTTACGTTTAATATACCAAATATGATAATTTTATGAGCAAAGCAAGTATACATAACACATTTTAGGTTCCTATTTTATGTCGGACCAGAGGGAACATCAGCAAGTATTCCCTCAAACATCTAAATCCAAGAAGCCAGAAGAAGCAGCAAGAACTGGAGGCAGAGGAAGACTGGTGTACAACATCTGTTCCTGTTTGTAAAGGAAGTTTAGAGAATTTCCTAAACCAGTTCCTGTTTGTAGGATGGAGTTTAGGAAAATTTGTTTTGAAGGAAATGCTACTGAAATTTTATTTAGCTGGGAAAGACTCAGCTTAGGAATGGATAACCATATTTAATTTAGGAGGGAGACGGCAAGGTGTTGCTGAGCTCTTAGGATCTCTGAGTTTTTATTATTGTTTTTAAATAACTGTTGTAAGTTCATAAGTTTTGCCCTGGAATATAATCTTCAAAGACTCAAGGCTGTGTAATGCTGCTGGAACAGGACTGAAATAAGATAAAACAGTGTCGCTATCTTTGTTTATTAGAGCTGTTACTACAATAGATAGCCCTGTTTGCTAAATTATCATACAAAGCTGGGAAATCTTGTAAGAAACCTCAGTTGGCAGACTACCAAAGAACCAACAAGAGTTGTGAGTACGCTTGTTTTTTGTTTTGTTTTGTCTTTAATACAGAAGAACTGAAACCGGTTGAAGCGTATTAGTTTTTAGGATGGTGCTTACTAGAAAGAATTACAAGAACCTGGGGTTGATGCCTGTTCCTGAATTAAAGACCCATAAGCATATTAAACAAACTAAAATTATCCAGTTTTACATTGCTAACGATTTGGGTGAAAAGCCAACTGGGAATAAAGAGGAACCTTTCCAGGAACAGAAGTTACCTACAGATTGGCCAGTGGACACAAAGAGTATTTTTAAGACTCTAAACGTGGAATCTTCTACTAAAAATCTGGCACAAGAATTCATAGAAGCTGAACTTATGGTCACACAAGGCCAATTGTTATGTAATGAACTGGCACAAGAACAACTGCAACCATTGCAATCTCCACCACAACCCTTAGAAAATGACGCTGAGAAACAGTTAAATGCAATGATAATAAAGCAAGCAGATGAATTAAATAACAAAGAAAAACCACAGATTCCGGAGGAAGAAGTAAATAAATCTACCTCCTACATGACGAAAGAACTGACAGAAGGGGAAAGTTTAACAATCAAAGGTGGACTTTTCATGATGACAAGAGAAATAGAAACAATTAAAATCTTCATAGCAGAGTGTAATAATCTTCTAACTACCCTGGTGGAGATATATACAAAAACGATTTCAAGATGCATAGAGAGAGGATCGGGAAAAGGAAGTGGGAAGATTACTACTCATAAAGATAAAGCGATACATACAACCAGAGAGGAAGTCAGAAGAAAAACAAAGAGGAAAAAAGGAAGACAGGATAAACAAGAGAGGAAGAGTAAAAATATAAAAAATATAAAAAAATCACAGTCTCAACGATATAAATATAATAAATTGGATTTCAGCAAATTAGTTAAGATCCTGGAGACTAACCTGAAACAGACAACAAAACCAGAGAATAGGTCCCAGAATAAGAAGAAGTCTATGGCAAAGATAAATGAAAATAAAAATGAATCTGTCTATCGGGAAGAGACTATTACCCCCTTCCTAGAGCCTTGCGAGCAACCTCAAAGGTATAATGACTTCCTCGAACAACAGGATCCATGGGAAAAAGTATTGTTACAAGTAAAACCTCGGCAAAAGAGAGAATTAAAGGAAAATAAATGGAACCTAGTACTTAACCGGCAAAAACTGGTGTTATTAAATTTCCTAAAACCATCAGGAGTACTTAGACAAATTGATCGCAGGTTACATCTATTGGAAACCTTAAATGGAGTCTCCCCGGTCCCGATTATTATAGAAGACATAGCACATGTGGAATATCTGTTTTATAATTATGCTTCCTCATGGGCCGTGGTTACCTTCAATGATTGGAGTAAATCCACCCTAATACTGGGATGTAGGGAAGTATTCAAATCCAGAGGCATTGTTATAACAAGATATTTTGAAAATATAGCACCCCCACAGGAGTTAAGGAAATTTACCTTGTCTTGCGGAGAGGCCAACATGGACAGAGGAGATGATTGTTGGGACAACTTGATTGAGTTCAACTCAGTTGACAAGTCTATCTCCACACATCAAAATATGGAGTCTCTCAACCTGATTAAGACTATAAAACCGGCCCCATAACTCAAATAGTAACTCCATCAGATGAGACGGGAGTGGTTAAGGAAGAGGATGCTCTGCTAGAATCCTTTGGTGCACTCCCCTTAGATGCTCAAAATGATATAATACAAAGACTGGAAATTCTTAAATGTCAATTGATGAATTTACAGGCAGAAAAAAAGGGTACTATTCAACCTGGAGACAACATTAGGGATCTGGAGGGCCTTAACGTAATGCAAGAACTTCAGCTGGACACCAATAAAAGTAGTATGGAAACAAAGGATGGATTCTCTTATGCACAGGAAAAATTTGTAAAGCATCAGATATTCGCGGAAGTACATCAGATAGCAAATAATAGCGAACAGAACAATTGTAAGAAGAATCCATCTGGGATAGAAAAGACCAAGACTTGGACAGACTGGAGATTCCTTGATAAGGAAGAACTTGGCTCACCAGAGAAGAGGAAAATAGAAGATTCTTCGGCTAATACTAACTCTGTTACATCATGTCCAGTGATATCAAATGTCAGCCTGATAAATTTCTCAGAAGAGATTGTTGAACATCGGGATGAAAATTGGCAGAATTCACTGTATTCAATTAACAGCCAAAAATCCACATTAAAACATTCATGTGCAGACCCTTTACCCTGACAAGGAACTAATCTTCTAGACACCCAATTGAAACTACTAACATGGAACATTGCAGGATGGAAGAAAAAATCGACAGATCCAACTTTTTTGAAATTTATAAACAAGAATGATATAATATTACTTCAGGAGACATGGGCAGTAGATATAATAACTTTAAATGGCTTTGCAGCCTTTTCTTTGGAAGCAAGGCCAAGTTTAAAGGGTGGCCGCCCAATGGGGGGTCTTGTACTCTTGGTTTCAACAAAGATTTGTGCTAGTGTTGTTAGGTTAGAACATCTTCCGGGCCTTGCAAATGCTCTTCTGGTTAAGTTTAAGTGGGCTTGTCTTCTGATTATAAACGTGTACCTTCCCCCCCAACATCAAAAGGAACTGATTAAGGATAACTGGAGCAGGTTAGAAAAGTATATAATTAGGCTGGCGGAATTATATCCATGTGCTTATGTTATTATGGCAGGTGATTTTAACGCCAAAACAGGGTGGAAGGAGAATGTTTTATTCTCTAGTCAGTGTACTCCCTTCCTCATATCAGTAGACCCTGAGAATATTCCAGTTAGGAAATCTAAGGACAAGGGGCATAACTATGCAGGCATATGTCTGATGCAAATGCTAAATAACCTAAATTTAGTTATTGTAAATGGTCGAGTGGAGGGCGACAGCGATGGTGAGTTCACTTTCCTTTCCAATTTAGGGGCATCAGTAATTGACTATTTTATTGTTTCCCCTGAAATATTTGGGTCAGTGACCAGATGTGTAGTGGGGAAATGTATTGACAGCGATCACCTGCCTCTGATGCTTTCCATGAATTGTGGTAAACAAAAGATATATGTAGATCAAAACCCAATTCCTATAGGAAATATGGAAGTGAGATCTTCGCGTATTAAATGGGTGCCAAGAATCGAAAATGAATTAAGGGAACTTTTATATAATGGACGCTGCTTTAACTTGCGAAATGCATTAGTATTAACCAATTCAATAGAAAATATCTTTGAACTCCTACAAGAGTTGTTACAGGTTGTACAAAATTTGCTGAGACAAAAGACACAACAAAGAAAGTGTACATATCATGTCATATCTAAACATTGGTTTGACAAGGACTGTATAACTATGAAGAAAGCCTTGATAAGTCAATATAGAATGTACAGAGATAAAAACTTAGCAATAATTCCTTCTGATTGGTTTGATCTGAAGAAACGTTATAAAAAATTAATTAAGGTTAAAAAACTTAATGCGCAGAGGGAGGCCTGGAAGGATTTAATAGCAGCCTCCAGAGACAAGGATACGACCACTTTTTGGAAACTGGTGGCTAAGGGGTGGCCAAATTCAACAATAAATATGGAAGGGTATGTACTGGCGAATGATTGGGAAGTTTACTTCACCAAAATATACAACACGGGTCAGGCTAGTCAAAAGATCAACCAAATTAGCATTGACAATTGCCCAAAATGGTCACCAGTATCTGTTATGGAAGTAAAGAGTCTCATAAATAAGTTAAAATTGGGGAAGGCGCCAGGATATGATAATATCCCAGCTGAAGTTTTTAAATCTAACGTAGAGTGGTGGGCTCCAATATTAGCAACATTATTTACACAGATCGATCAAACAGCTTGTATCCCTGATGATTGGGGTCTAGCCATTATTATCCCAATATATAAAAAAGGAAATAGGTCTGACCCCGCAAATTATAGACCCATTAGTTTGCTAAATGTCATCAGTAAGCTGTATGCCACTCACCTATTGGAAAAGCTGAGGGATTGGTTAGATCAGGAAAACATTATAGAAGAGGAACAAGCTGGTTTTAGGGGAGAACGCTCAACATGCTCTTGTGTTGCAGCACCTGATTACTAGCCCGGGGGGTGCCCTTTACGCCGCCTTTATCGATCTAAGATCAGCTTTCGATCTTATACCTAGAGACAGATTGTGGGAAAGATTTGAGTCAACCAATATAGATCGTCGCCTGCTGATTCTCATTCGCAGGCTGCATGAAAACACTAGCCTGCGGGTGAGATGCAACAGGACTGGGCATTTGACAGGACCAGTTTCTACCACAAAGGGGGTGAAGCAGGGATGTGTCCTGGCCCACACTTTGTTTAACTTCTATATAAATTCGATGGTTAAGTATCTATCAAAGATACAGGCACAACCCCCTAGTTTGGCAAACAGACTTATATCGATTCTACTGTATGCTGATGACGCAGTGATTTTGTCATTAACTAAAGTGGGTCTGAGGAAATTGCTGAGGGCCCTGGACAATTATTGTAAAGAGGAATTACTGCAGATAAATTACGATAAGACTAAGGTTGTAGTGTTTTCCAGAAGGAGGTTAAAGTATAGTTATAGGGTTTCAGGGTGGTGTGTCTTAAGTATTTTATTCATTATTCTAAAATATGATATTTCATAATCTAAAGATTTTCATTTTTTCCTAATTTGTTTTCTGGGCTTTGACATCTCTAGCCTTGTATGATTAGGTTTTGTTCTAAATACGTAAATTGAAAACAGGCTGTTTTAAATTATGATTAAAACATACAAATGTTGCATATCATTTGCAAACTCTTGCATACTATGAGTTATTAGTGTAACCTTTTGTGCACATTATTTGGGGCTTTTGGATGGAGAATAGTAACTTCTTCTCATTACCTCCTCCCCACTGCGACCCAGGATGAAAGCAGTTAAATTGGTGAGAATGAAGGGGGTTCACGACAGTGGCTTAGCCTGGTTGATGTTCTTTGGGAACCATGTCCAGGCCTTAGAATCATAGAATAATAGAGTTGGAAGGGGCCTATAAGGCCGTCGATTACAACTCCCTGCTCAATGCAGGAATTGCATTGCCTTGAAGCATTGCTCCACAGCTTTTGAGGTATCCATATTTTTCAGTCGGTTTTGGGGACGGGGAATAGTTAAGAACAGAGGATAAGGGCAAAGCTAGGGAGAGAATAAGTCATGCTTATGGTGATTCCTGCATTGATGACTACCACCTTGATCTTCCCTTGGGCTGCTGCTGGGGTGGGTGATGTGCAACCCAATCCTATGGTCTCTAGAAGTGAGAGAGTTTTTATTTTTAATCCTTCCATATTAAGATGTACATCACAGGATGAGCGGAGAAAGTGGGCTGGCCTGACGTTGCTGGTTCTTGCTGCTTCCTTTCTCCTGCCCAGGTGCCCTGTGGTGTCCGTGTCGTACCTTCCTCGAATGGCTTCTGCCTCACTACCCTGTGGTGGACTGGTGTCTGGAACGCTAGAAGGAGCCTGCTTTTGGGAACAGAAGGCCAGCAACTTCTACCGGCCTCACCACCTCCTTCTAGAGCCCGGAGGTTGCATTGACCTTCAGACGGAGGCCAACACTCGGCACTGCCTTGCAACATTCAGACCCAGTACGTTGTCATGCATGGATATTAGTGCGGCTGGGGTATTTTTGCTCAGTTTGGACATTTCTCCGCTCCCCCTCAAAAAATGGCGGGCGGGCACTGTTTTTGTTGGGAGGGATACTTATCATGGAGGATGAAGGTTATTTCTTTTACCTGGAAATGCCATCTGCTCTAGCAGTGGTTGCAGCTCTTCTTTATTATCTTCCCCTGTTACTCTTAACTGTGTCTTAAAAATGCTGCATTTGTGAACAAGCTTCTGCTGGCACCGTGCCTCTACTCCCTCAGCCCCCCCAGTGCTCTTGTAATGAGGCTTCTCATCTTGAAAACATCAAAATCGCCAGCCCAGTCTGCCACTTGCCAATTGGGGTGGTGAATTTGGGCAGCTGTTTCAGTTAAACCTTAGTGGGTATGGATTCAATTTGTCTTTGCTATAAATCCAGGCAGCTTAGAAGTGGGCTGCCGCTTCCTGATTGAAATTAAAGGTTGCTAGTTGGAGGGGTGGGGCAGTCTGTGCTGCAGTGGTTGTATCTTTATGAAATATCTGTTGGGTTATGGGCTTTGTCTCTTTGAGGGAAGGAGGCGGTTCCACAACCAAAGACTAGTAATATAGAGAATCATGCATTCTTTGGTGTGTTAGGTGTATTGATTAGAGGAGTCCACATCAAGCAAGTGCAAGAATCAATAGGTGGGGCATATGGAGCGTAGCAAAACCTTGCACCAGTTTATAAGAGACAGGCATTGCAGCAGCCATTCTTGGGAAGCTACTGACACACCTTTGGTCAGATATTGGGGGTAGGCAGGGCAGGAGTGTGACTGAAGGGACGTTGAAGAGTAGTTCAATCTTCAAGCTGCCCCAAATGTGTCCCAAAGCTGTTGTAAGTTTAATTTAACCTTTTAGTTTTGGAATGAAGGAAGGGATTGTTGGACTGTGCAGGTTACCCATGATTCCCTTCCCAATGATGCGCCTTACAAGCATGAGATGGGGCTCTTAGGGTCATTCCAATGCTATGGGGGAATCCCTCCTAGAGAATGCTGGGAGTTGTGCATAGAATTGTGCCCCTAAGTTACTGAACCAAGCACTGGCATTCAAAGAGGAGAAGAGGCTACTTCTGACCCACTCGTAAAACACTGAATGGTGAAATAGCTTAAGCACAAGCAGCGTCTCTTCTCTGCTCCTTGTTTCTTAAAGCATGTTTATGTTGATGGGGCAGTGAGGGTACCATGACCACAGAAATGCAATGTAGATTCTTTGCCAGGGAAGGGAAAATATCTCTTGCTTCAGGATCCTTTCCCTCCCTAGAACTTTGCATTCCCCAAGAGGGCCTGCCTTAGGGTGACATGCAAGAGAGTGCACATGCACAGAGCAGCTTCCCTGAGACTAGGGAATGGTCCCTCAATGGGACCACGTTGGGCCTGTACTGAAACCAGAGTACAGTGTAATGTGTTGATACTTTCCTGTGTTCTGTAGGAAGCAATTTTCACCTCTGTCTTTACCCCACAGATAGAAACCACAACTGTTTGCGATGTGTGGTGATGGAGCTGACCTCTACTCAACTGACAGATGGGGCTGATGATATCGTCTGTTCGTGTCGTCCAGTTCAAACTCTTACTGCAGGTCCAACATGCAAACTTCTGACCAAAAATGCCATTTTCCAGAGTCCTGAAGATGATGGCACCATCCTTGTGTGTGCTGGGGATGAAGCATCAAACTCTGCCATGGTACTGTTTTGTTCTTGGTATAGGACTAGGGAGTTGTGGCTGCCTTTGAATTAATAAAGTAAAATTCTGCAATGTTGGGGAGTGGTGTGGAGTACTTTAGTAATTACTTTTTCTCTGCCTTTAAGACTCCCAAGAGCTCAGACCTGGTGTGCTGATGGAGAGAGAATTTAAGTCCTTGTTCTAGTGAAAATGCCATTGCATGCATCTGTGTCTCTGGCGTCGTTTCTTGGGGTTCAGTTCTATAACATGACACTGATGAGGGAACTGAGCTTTCTTGCCCTCCCTATTCATTTTCCAAGGGGCAGAACACTGTCAGGGAATCCATATTGTTAGTTCTGGGGCTGCAATTACTCCTCCTTGAACATGGGTAGCATCAGAAGGGAACGTTCCCGGGATTACCCTGCTAGTTTCTTTCTTACTTTGAATCCATTCAAAAACCTGCTGTGATGATGGGCTGCTTGTCTTGAGACAGGAAGGGAATTTTGCTATATTGGGCAGGTTCAATACCTGTAAAGTTGAGGCTTCCCTTTTTGTTGACCTGTCCTCTTTTCCTCTCCTGTATCAGCTGGAGCCATAGAGCAATGTTTCCCCTCAGGAAGGTGCCTGGTGGTCTGTAACCTCTTTCTGTTTATCCCACAGCTCTGGGATGCAGGGAGTGGCTCCCTGTTGCAGAAACTCCCAGCTGACCTTCCCGTGTTAGACGTCTGCCCTTACGAGGTGAATCGCAACAGCTTCCTTGCTACCTTGACAGAGAAGATGGTGAAGATTTACAAGTGGCAATGACCATGTGCTACATGCTTCTCTAGTGAACTGGTCTCGTGAGTGAAGCCAGTTTCCCATAAGCCAGCTTTGCTACTGACTTGATGCAAGCTGCCTTGAAGATGGGAGTGGGTCTTGCCAACGTTGACTGAACAAGTAAAACCTGGCGCCTCTGGGCAACTCCCTCCTCACTCAGCCCAACCCACGCAATGGTTCTCCAGTTCGTTATTTTTATTTATAGACAGTTGTTTCTCCCTGTTCTTACAGTAAACTGCTTGTAACTTGTTATGGATCTTCTGTTTTCCAAGATTTACTGCCCGGGGCAGATTATGGGCCCTGAGAAGAGATTTGCCTGCCATTGTATATTTCGTAGAAATTGCTAAAATTGGCTGGAGATCATTAGTTTTGCTCCTGGTGTGATCCAGACACTTGCAGCATTGGTGCTTCTTACTATTCCACTGTGGCACATATGAAGCAGAAGGCAGCTTTCATTTCTGTTTAGCCCATCTCACAGTAAGAAGATCAGAACTCTTCCAGCGACATGTTTCCTAATCATGATGGGTCTGGCAAAAGGTGGTGAAGTTTGCTAGGGTCTGGTAGCTAAATTATACTTTGAATGGCAAAACATAATTGTGGCTTGATGAAGACTCAAACCTCAGGTACAAATCTTACCTTTAACTCTTATGAGATTTCCTGCAAACCTCCAGTGAGAAACAGGCCGAATGCTATGGGAGTTGAAACACGAAGATCATTGGGATTTGAAGCATGAAGCTATTTCAGAATTCTACCAAGTCTATTTGCAGGGGTTGGGGGGAAACACCCATGCTGAGGATGTTAGTGATTCATTGTCTGTTATGTATTAAAATGGGAGATATATATTTTTGTACCTTGCCAAAGACCAATAATCAAGAGTGTGGTGTAATCAGCAAAATTGACCTGATCGGAGAACCTTTCTTGGCTTTGCCTGAAGCCAGTGTAAATTGCACCGTTTTGTGCTGCCTGATCTGATGTACTAAACCACAGAACAACATTCCTAAAGCTGAAGTTTATGGCTCATCCATCCTGTTTCCATTTCATTGTCCTTAACTTTGTGTGATGCTCTTGTTCCTAGTTTTTTTTATAAAGCAGGAAGAATAAAGAATGTTTAATCTAATACCTATGGTTTCCTCCAAATGGCAAAAACCTGTGGATTCCAAGATCTTGTGGAAATAGTACTTTTTGTAACTGATGGTTCCTTGTGTGGTAAATTAATCTGTCAAGCTTTAGGAAAAAAGTGTGGAACTGTTCCTTAACTGTTTGCTGGAAGTTAACCATCCAGCCTTCCCTAACTTGACTACCCTTCAGATGTTTTGGACACTCCCAGCCAACAGGGCCAGTGGACAGGCACAATGGTTGTACGTCAAACATCTGGAGGAGCTGGTTGGGGAAGGCTGATATAGAATTTCTAATCTAAAGGCCAAGGTCAGTTCCTATACTTC
Source organism: Anniella stebbinsi (assembly GCA_029215795.1). Classification (NCBI taxonomy): domain Eukaryota; kingdom Metazoa; phylum Chordata; class Lepidosauria; order Squamata; family Anniellidae; genus Anniella; species Anniella stebbinsi. The sequence continues at coordinate 31,432,949 of JARDYH010000007.1, forward strand.
AGGGATGGGCAATTTGCGGCTCTCCAGATGTTTTGGCCTACAACTCCCTTGATCTCTCACTACTGGCTATGCTGGCTAGGGCTGATGGGAGTTGTAGGCCAAAACATCTGGAGGGCCATAAGTTGCCCAACCTCTTATAGTTTATTTAAGGGGAAGGGATGCTTAAACAAGCAGCTGTTATCCTTTTACTGTTGCAAAGAGTTCAGCTGCAGTTCAGCTTTTAAGAGCAAATCAGTCACTTTATATTAAAGTACATGATATAGAATGTAATGTAAATACATGTTTGTGACTCTGGTGTGAGAATTAGGATTGTTCTGAAATTATAGCCACCTGTATAATAAAGACATTTCTTTATCAAACACTTGAGTAGGGTACATTTCAGATTATGCTGACTGAATCTCAGATTGTGTTTTGTGCAACTGTAGCCAAGACTAAAACTGCAGGACTTGAGCCACATGGTGCTCTTCTTGGTAAGGGGGTGATGTGTGGTGAGAGTTAGGCTAAAGTTCTGTTAGAGACCTTCTCCAGGCTATCTGCACAGGCAGATAGTAAATGTTGCTAACTGTTTACATTGCAGCAATTCTATTATAAATACAACCTTGATCTACTTGAGGTCAAATGATCTAAATTTTTACAAAAGGACACTTATTGTCACTTGACAAACATGTCTACTTCAGAGGAGGACTAGTTACTTTAGAGTGAATGCTGCATGTGGAAGACAAAAATCTTTCAGTTGTTACAAAACACTGGCATTTTGTAACTAGCCTAAGTATCAAACCTGTTGTTGCGGGTTATCTTCTGCATTATGGTCACCTTAATGCTATAAAACTACCTGATCAATTCTACAACATATGGTTGTGGAAATGTTACTGATTTCCGGTAGAAGGGGGGGGGGAATATTACCAGCAAAACTTGGGGGAGAGCTCTTTTGACAAAAGGTGATATAATTCTTATCCCCTCTTATTTCTGATTCAAGCCTCCTGGGCTTGCACAAGCATAGCCAAAATGGTGTACACAAGAGAGAGTATTACCAGATTTGTGGTTTTGGGAGTAGAAAAGATCTTTAGAAAAGAAAACTATGGTGGGAAACCCCATAAGCAGCCCAGTGAGGAATCAATGACCATGAAATGCTGGCTGAATGGTGGGGAAATTGTTGATGGGGTGAAAAGGAGTGAAATGGGATGGCTGGAAGAACAGGAAGGAAGGAAATATATAAAGAGTGCAGAGAATCATCTCACTGTCTGGGGGTTTTGCTTCACAATGATAAACTATTTTTAAATATTGCTGAAGGGAGGAAGTAAGAGAAATCCAAGATTTTAATGAAGCTCGGGCTGGGCACCAGGCTGTCATCTTCTCTTTTCCCCTATCCCACTCTTGCACAAAACAGCTCTGTGGTGACTGGATGCGTATGGAATGCAGCTGGGGGCAGGGGAAGAGAGGGATGGAGTGGCTGGAAGCCTGAACAGAAGCAGAGTAATGTTTTGTTGCAGGGCTCCACTAGTTCCTCTATTTCTGAAATTTATGGGTGAGCGTTGATCCTTGTGTAAGCAAAATGGTACCACCACACACAGAGGAATTGCCATGCTCAGAGGAACCCTGAGATTTGTAGAACTATGTAAAAGATTTAAAATTTAGGGAGCAAAATAAACCCCAAAACGGGAAAGAGATTCAGAGTTCTTCCAGCTGATAGTGAGTTTTCCTGCCTGAGAAAGGAGAACTTTGAAGGCATGGATCTGTGCAGTCATTTACACTAAGCCTAGAAGTAGCTGGACTGGGAGATACCAGAAGGCAGAAACAATCCCCTTATCACATTTTTTTTGTTTTTTGTAAGGCCTCGCTAATATATACTAATAGCAAACTCATGTGCTGAGTTATGATGGCTAAGTAGTCAAAACACTGCTACTGAGAAAGAGCTGTGTTCTCTTACAGCTGCTTCAAACTTTACAATGCATGCTATATGTGCAATACCTTCTGGTCCAAAGGAAAATGGTGAACCGTCCATGTACCATTTATTATGGGGATAAAAATAATGGCCTATCTTGCAGAATTGGTTTAAGGGTCACTGAGATATGTGATAATGTAAAGTGCTTTGAGAAAATGCTATAAAACACTATTAGTAATTATATAATTATAATTATCACTCTACTACACCTGGGACCTGAAGCAAAATGTTGCAGTGTGAAGTGTTTCTGTCCAGTATTCTTGCCAGCCAGCTGTGTCCTTTTTCAGGATATTCCAATTCATTTCCCCTCCCCGCAAACACACAGGTTTTTGGGGTAGGTGGGTGGGTTATTTTTCCCACTTTGGGAATGTTTCTTGTTTCTTGGAACCATGATGGAGAGGTCAAGGAAAGGTGAGGACAAGTTAGCAATTGTCATCTTCGCACAAGGCCAATTATTGGTATTTGTCAGGCCAGTCTGCAAAACTAGGACATCAACTATAACTGCTGCTTGCAATTAGTTGTATGGGGTTGCCACTGAGGAGGCAAGAGGGGCTGGAGAATGGCATGTGGGTGTCCTGTCCCTCCCCAAAAGTGGACTGCCAGCAGGTTGCATTGCCATAAATGCCTTCAGCACTTCTAGCTTGGCAACTGTTATGAGGGAACAACGAATACACTTCAAGAGGCTTAAGGGCAATGTATGATAGAAAAAAACAACATACTTTTTAAAAGCCTGACAGTGGCACTCATTATTTGCACATACAATTCTGCCTTCACAGAAAATAATGAGATTTTAATAATTCTGTGTATAAAATATGTCTTCCCCTAAAACAAGTGTGCGCAACTTGTGATCCTCCAGATGTTTGGGCTTGCAACTCCCATTAACCCTGGCTGTTGGCTATGCTGGCTAGGACTGCTGGGAGTTGTAGGGTGAATCATCTGCACAGCCACAAGAGTTAGGAAAACGGAGCAGTTGCACAGAGAGCACTGCTGGATGACTTCTAGCAGGGCCAAGTATTTTTAGATCAGCCGGGTTCCCTACCCTGGAGCCCTCCAGATGCGTTGGTCTACAACTCCCTGGGAGTTGTAATCCAACACACCTGGAGGACACCAACTGATCTAGATCACGGCTGGGCAGAAAGTAGATCTTCAGATATTTTGGACTTCAATTCCTAGCACTCCTGACCATGCTGGCGAGGGTGTTCTTGGTCCCCCCCCCACCCAGTTTAGATGCAGCAGCGGTTGCCAGGCGACGGAGCAAGTCGCAGACGACCCCTCCCTCCTCAGAGGCCCGCCGCTAGATGGCGCGCCACGTCCCCATTGGCCCCTTCTCCTCGCCAAGCGCTGACGTCACCCGCCAGGTGGGTACGCCGCGCCGTCGCCGCCGCGCGGGCAGAGTAGGCGGGGCAGGGGGCGGGGCTCCAGCAGTGCCGTCGGCGCACGCAACCAACGGTGGGCGGGGCGTGAGGCAGCGAGGCCGGGCCGGGCAGAGCTGAGGAGTCGCATCCAAGATGGCGCCGTGCGGACGTGTCCGGACCCGGAGTCGCGGGCCGGGCCCTCTCCTGCTGCTGCTGCTGCTGGCGGCTCTCGGGCCGGCCCGGGCGCAGCAGGGCGGCGCGGCCGGCGGCTTATTCGGCCAACAGCAGCCGGCGGGGGCGGGCTTGGGGCCCCCGCAAGCGCCGCCGCCGCAGCAGCAGCAGCAGCCGCCTCAGCCAGGGCTGGTGGTCGGAGTTGCCCCGGCCGGGGGCGGAGGTGGCCGGGGGCCTCGCGGGGGCTCCTCGGCGGGCGGAGGCGGCTGGAAGCTGGCGGACGAGCCGGCCTGCCGCGAAGACGTGACCCGCGTCTGCCCCAAGCACAGCTGGGCCAACAACCTGGCTGTCCTCGAGTGCCTGCAGGACGTGCGGGAGGTGAGCGGGGGAGGAGGGAGGGGAGAGGCGGCGGCGGCGGCGGCCCGGCTGGCAGCAGGGGCTGCGGGCTCCGAGGAACAACTTTCCCCAGAGGGGCGGAGGGCTTGAGGTGAGCCTGACTGGCCTCGCCCCGCCTCTGCTTTCCCTCGTGATCTGGCGCGGCCTTCCTCAAGCAGGTGCTCCTCCAGGTGTGTTGGGGGGGGTGCGACCCCCGCCACCCCCTAGCCGGCATGGGAGTTGTAGTCCAATGTATCTGGGACCTAGGATGCTGCCTTACTCTGAGTCGGATCCGTGGTCCTTCTAGAGCAGTACGGTTGACACTAACTGGCACCACCGGCCCTCCAGGGTTCCAGGCAGGAATTTTTCAGCCCTAGGTGGGGATGCTAATGGGGGTTGAACCTGGGGCCTTCAGCATGCGAAGCGAGGGCTCTACCCACAAGTATAGCTCTTCCTCAAAGAATGGTACTTTCCTTGGTGGACGATGCAGTGGCAGGACCAAAAGGCAGAACTTTGCAGCTAGTCAGGGATGCTAACATCTGGAGTCACTGGGGTACTGTGGGGCAGGGAACCCACCCACCCCCCCACTCCAGAGATACAGGGACGCCTTTCCTTTCTCCCAGAAGAGAGAATCTCTGCTTTGAGGTCTGAGGTGAGACAGTGCACATGCATGTGGGGATATTGCTGTTACCCCTGTTGTAAAGGCAAAGCCTGCACACAGCTCCTAGCTTTGGCAGGCTTGGACTTCACTGGCAACAGGGCAACTGAGCTCTGAAGTCCTTGCAGACGCAGGTTAATCTCAATTTCAACAAAAGAAGAAGAAAAAGCAGCGTTGGTGCCAGAAAATAAATGTTACTGATAGAAGGAATTGCTCCTAATGAATATATTGTAATTCCTCCCTTTTGATGTTATATTTGTTGAAGATAAAATGTTGTTTGGTATGTCTTGAAACACAAAGGCTTGGATATATGTAGGTATTGCAGTTCATGGTTGGTTGCGTTCTGTTCTAAAATGAATCACCGCTGTTAGTTCTAGCCCAAAAGAGGTAGACAGCTTGATCTTATAATTCAAACTTGGCAATAGCTCCTTGCTTGGCAACTTGTGATATGTGAGAAACTTCTTCATGTGTGCAAGGAGGAAGGTTTTTGTCAATTAAGAGTTTTCTTTTTTTCTCGTACTGTGTGCTACAAATGACTAATATAAGCATGTGTGTGCAGACAGGATAGTAACACTTGTGGATTTTAATCACAAGACAACTCTAGGTTCACTTCAGCTGCTGCAGAGGTAAGAATAGTTCATACTGTGAGAAGCATATGGAATAGTCACTGATACCTTGCTGTAGTGAAGGTGAGGTAATGGGTGTGTCTTGTATCTATTTTTTTAAAATATCAGCATGTCATATTTTAACTTACTGTACCAATATCTCTTGCCACAGCCTTAGATTGATAACTTGCATCCAACTTCAGGTTAGTTAGCTTAACAGGAAGTTAGGAATTTTTGGTCACTGTTTCTACTATATATTGTTGCAAATTGAACAAGCAATTGTAAACAATAGATATTTACGAATGTTATTGTTTGTAAACTAAAAGGCTGCTTAACATGGAAAGCATATTTGCATGGTACTATGATATGATATGGGATATACAAGTCTGTGAGAAGCCTACTTCCCACTCATTGTCATTCTTTGAGATCTCTCCTTGGATTCGAAATTCACCAAGTATATTTGAAGTCTGCCTGCCTATTTCTGTAAATGTCCTTTCATTAGGGAGGATATTCTGGGAGGCTGTGAACAAACCTTGGCTCAAGTGAACAAACCAGCCAAGCTCTGATAAGGCATATCTAGTGCAACCTAGTGGATTTTGCGTGCTATCTTTGCCCAGTCCTTTTCAGTGCTTGCTCAGGTATCCTTGTCCATCACCTCAAAGCTGTGTTGAGCAGAGGGCGTTCAGCAGGAAAATAGTTGTGCCAATAAAACTGATTTAGGGAGAAGCTCCAGCATGAGGGTAGCAGTTGCACTTTCCATTCTAGTGAGAAAAGGGAAGGCATACTTGCTTCATGTGCATGGCTTGTGAAATGCTACTTTTTTAGGACCATAGGAAAGAAAGTGCTCAGCTTTCAAATGGTCCCTATACTTGACTTCCAAAGAAATCAAGATATTCTCCGTGACTCAGGGCATTATTTGCTACTTGAACACACTGCTTATCACTATCAGATGACTTGGAATATAACGCATATTCCTCAGAAGTATGTCTTCAGTTGGACATACTCTTTGGGAAGTGTACATTCAAAATATGAGGCAGCACTCCAGTCTTACTTCAGTTGAGATAGTTCTGACTTATAGGGATTACTCTGCAGCTTGATGCATCTTACAGAAGCTTTTAAATGAATACAGAATAAGTTTCTATTTCTTTTTGTTTTCTCAATGTAGTTTTTGGAATCTGTTTTCCTATTTACTATCTGAAAAAGAGTACTAATAAATACTGGCTGTGATGAGATCCCCCTTTAAATATTTATTAGAAAAGCAGAAAACAAGCATTCTAATAAAAAAAATACTGAAACGCATTTTGCATTCTAGTAGTAACTTAATAGTGAGATGGTTTATTTATTTAAATTTAAAGAAAATAGCCTTAACCTCAGTTTCTGTGCTGTGGCTGTTCCTAAGAAATTTAAAAATGTTTAGCAATGCAATCAAAGATGGGGAATTCTCAGATTCAAGAGAAATTTCACTTTCTGGCTGAGCAAAACTAAGTGAAGGCTATGTGAACGGATCTGCATAAGACTCAATAAGATACCCATCCCACCTTTCATTCCCTGATATTGTGCTGCACATACACTATGGATCCCCAAGTAGTCCTCCTTTCTGGCATGGTATAAATTACTTTGACCTAAGTAACTGGGCTACAGTGGAGGGTTGAATTTTGGAGACAGCTGGTGAGCACAGCCACAGACTTCCCTAATGACCTAGTTAGAAGTACACATGCTGAGGAGTAAGAATCAGGGACCTATGTTGATCGCTCTGCATGCTTGTGTGCTATGCCTGCACTAGGATGGATTGTATCCTGTCTTCTAGATCAGTGGTCTTCAATTGGAGGATTGTGACCCAGAAGTGGATTGTGAGATCAGTCCAGATGGGTCGCGGCAAAGCTGTTGCCATGTTGGGCAATTGTGAAATCATTAAAGTGGATCCCATGTGGCAGGTTGGGAGTCTGAGGTGGTTCTCTGGACCAGTTGAAAACCACTGTTCTAGATAGTTCCTTACATTTCAATGTTGTTGCTTGGAGTGCAGTTCCAGCAACTGAACTTAGTGAGTTCATAGGGAATTGTCAATACAGAATGTAGTGTATGCACCTCTCTGGGTTGTGGCCTAATGCTTAATATTGTATATAGCACTTACAAGAGATTAAAGCTTTTCAAATGCATTAATTAGTTGTAATCCTTACAGTGACCCTGTAAGACAAGTCAATATTATTATCCATGTATTGCAGATGGGGGGGGGGGGACTGAGGATGAGAGAGAGAGTGACACACCCTAAGGCCACTTAGTGAGCCTATGGCAAAGGTGAGACCCAGGCTGGGGACTTCCTGATTCATAGCTTAGTCTCTTAGCTGCTATGATACATCTATTTAATTGTACCTGACACTTGTGTGGTGTTTATTGAAAAAGTGTGCTAACAACATCTTACTTAAGCATTGGTATAAACCTACCTTATTCTGCTGCTTTGTTGCCATTATTTCACTAGGTTACTTAATTGACTGTGGCACTTATATTCTCAATGAATTACATCAGTGAACCTCATGGAGGATCGCTCTATTAAAAAGAGGCCTGGGATGAACAGGTACTCAACTTTTTTTGTGGGCAGGGAGAAAGAAAAAGTGTGCTCAGCTTAAGAGGAACCTTTTGTTGTGCATTGCTGGAATTTTATGATAATTTAATTTCGTAGATATGATTGTACTTGCACAGGAATGAGGAGCACAAATTTCAGATTTTTTTGGTGTCATTCAGATGTGATGATGCATTTGGCTACATCAGTTTGCCTCTTCTGTTTTGTTTGTACTTGACAGTGTCTTATCTTGAAATTGCTACTTAAAGGGATTTGGTAGCTCTGGAGGCTGGCAGGTTTGTTCCAGTATAGTAAAAAGCTTTTAAAAAACTTTCCCACCCACTCTGAAATGTACCACAGCTATATCGTTTTCTACTTGGTTCTCCGAATGCCAGATGATTTGAGATGTTTCTTTGTAAACTTAAAAATGTCATTCACTAACTAATAGCTTTAGGAGAGGAAATTGTTGGTTAATGCAATCTCTGGAATATTGCTGTCATGTAGTTTAGATGTTGGCTTAGAGATGTTAGCATTTGGGGGAGAAACTGGAAACATTTGAGGGGGAAAGTTTTCCTTTTTTTCTTGAGGTTTGTTATGAAAATAAGAAATATTAGAAATAAATATCTTATGAAATACTATATTCCATAATTTATTATTTATTGTTAACATTTATACTACATATTATCGGTTAAAAGCCATCAACGTGGTATACAACAGTTTAAAACAATAAAACCACATAACAATAAAAACAAGAACGTTAAAACTCAATTTTTTGAAAGGCTGAATTGAAAATATGTGTTTTTATACAGTTTCTAAAGTCTAAGAGAGCAAGAGCCAATTGTATTTCTTGACGGAGTGCATTCCAAAGTTTGGGGGGATAATAACAAGCTTTGTAAAGTAACATAACCTTTCAAAGGTATTCTAAGAAGTATTTCATAGGAATGTGCTTCATGTAAGAAATAACAGTACTAGGACAACTACAATGTTTTGAGCCACATATATAATCCTGTAACTTTATAGTTAAAGCCTCCAGAGGTGCTGTAATCTTTATTAGAAGTGAGGGTGCTTGCTTGCGTTTGTCTACCCATGGATATGTAGCAAACACCTATTTGGTGCTCTCCAGAAGTTTTGGACAACAACTCCGATAAGCCCGAGCCAACATGTTTAGTAGCTGTCATGGATCAAGGGAGTTGTAGTCCAAAACATCTAGAGGGCACTAGGTTGCTTGCTCCTGTTTATATGCTATTAACAATCTAAGGAACAGGCTTTTGTGAGCCAGAGGAAGATTGGCCTTTCCCAGAGTCTTAAGGTGTAGGACTCAGCAAGGCCAGATAGGAAAATGAATCCAGGTAGAAAATACTTTAAGAATGAAAAAGGTGAGTAAAATAAAATAGAATATACTAGGGAATAAAATAAAATAGAGGAAGAAAACTGAATCTGTTCCAACTTACTCAGGAGTCAAACATCTAGCTCCAAAACTAGTTCAGAAATTATTGACAGCTGTAGCCTTAAAAACGGAAGAAGGGACATAGTCAGGGTAAGAAATTTTCTGTTCTCTCAGAAAGAAGGCAGACATGCAAACTATGGCCCCCAAAGCACCCCAAATTACCAAAAAAACCTGTTAGCAACAACGGGAGCTATACAAAAAATAAACAAACAAACAAACAAGAGAAACCAGTGAATTAAATTCCTCTCCTAGGGTGTTGTTGCTTTTTGATTCACTGACTCTGCTAAACTTTCCTGTCTTCTGATTGGCCTTTGCCCTTCTTTCCAGTTACCAACTAGAAATTTGGATTGGTGAATGACACTGGGTAGGCAGAAACCTGCAAAAATAGTCTTTTTTCCCATAGTTTTAGGTAGCTGATGTTACCCTAGGCCTTACATGGGAATATTCTGGAGTCATGGAGCTGCTTGCTGCAGGGAGTAACACATAGGCTGAATTCAGCGACATATTAAGCAACAGAGGGGGAAATAGTGTACTGATCGTGCGTTAGGCAGGCGGAGCTCCACACACGACATGCTGCAGCTGGTACTGCTCGGCAGCCGGTACTGCTCAGCAGACGGCTGCCATTTTGGTTGCAGTATCTGCTCCCTCCCCCTACCTCAGTCTCCCAGCCATATCCCAGCATGCACCATGAGTTCTGCCGGCTGTATAGAGCGGCCAGCGGTTTTCGGCTGCTCTGGGCAGCAGAACTCTATTCCCAAATGGAATAGTACACTGAGAGGGGGCGGGGGGACCAATTCGGACGACACGTTAAACAATGGGGCTTCGGGCTAAACAACGTGCAAGCCCGTTGTTTTGCTCCGTTGTTTAAATTGCCCGATTAGCGTACTGTCAGTTGTGTGTGCGTTGTGGGTTACTCCCCACACTACACAATAAGCAACACAACTGATTATTGTTCCCCCTCCTCCTCTGTTGCTTAATATGTCATCTGAATTCAGCCATAGGCTGCATTCAGACAACACAATAATCAACTGAGGAGGGGGGAACAATCGTCAGTTGTGTTGCTTATTGTGTTGTGTGGAGGGTAACATGCCGCTCACAAACTACTGAAGGTATGCTATTCCACCCAAATAAGCAACTGAGAGAAACAACTGGCTTGCAAGTTGTTTAGCTCGAAGCCAGTTGTTTAAAGTGTTGTGTGGAGGGTGAGTGGGTTAATAGCGTGTGGTGAGTGGGTTAAAACACAAGCCCATAGAGACAGGCAGCAAGAGTGACCAAAGCGGTGGCTGCCACTCTGCTACAACTGGTGCAACTTGCAGAGGCTGCTGGGATAGAACTGGGAGGACTGAGGGAGGAGGGCGGGTGGGGAGAGGGGCGGGGGCTGTGTCAGTCAAATGCTGGGTTAACTATTAGTCCACTCAACGCCAGCCCCAACCACTCACAGTTGTGTAGGAACATGTTGTGTGGGGAGTACCCACAAAATTACTGTTTAGATCTCAGCAAAGCCTTTCTGCCCTCAAGGAAAGACAGGGTTGCTTGTGAACCAAAGTTTTACTCCTGTTCTCTTTCGTCCTTATAAAGCCTGCTCTCCCCAATGCCTGAACCCAGAACAGACCTGGGTAACGTGGGCGTTCTGTCATTTTCAAGGCTTTTTAAAAAATATTTAATATTAGTGATTGTTTGATAGGAGAGTCTACTGCCGGCTCTCCTGCATGTATTCTCCTCTTCATCTTATTTTCAAAGCCTGGAGATGCATGCGCATTGGTATCAAAAATCCTGTTGGGTTGGAATGTCTGTATTACGGAGGGTTCAGTTTTCTAGTTTCCGATGCCACTCATGCCCTCATCTGACTTCTGTGTATAAGAGCTGTCAGGTAGCTTTATATTTAATAGATAACCTGATAGGTGTGATGGGTAGCCTCTATTATCTTCACAGAGCCACAGTTCTGATGGTTAAATACTTTTTAAGCTGTGAAGGATTCTATTTTAGTTGCCGTTTTGCTTCATACAGACCTGGTTCAGGTGTAATATTTCTGGTCCAGCAAACCATAGTTGGAGTGGAAATGAGCAAGAAGCTCAAGTACTCCCTCCCTTTCTGTACCTGGCTTCAAATGAGATGTCTTGGTTTGAGCTGTCCTGTAACATTAGGACCAGGAAACTGGTTTAACAAGAAGGAACCTCCTTCTGCAGCCCGGCATGGGAGAAAAAAGGAGAGAAGTAAATTGCTTACATTCATTGCTTGTTCCCACTCCCAAGGAGCCATATGTTTGTTGGAACCTAGAACATGAAGTCTGAGTTGGGCCACTGTGTTCCTTGCTTGGATGCTGCCTTGTGTCTTCTGGGATGCTGCTGCCTTTACCTTCTTGTGGAAAAGTTCCTTTTTTGTTCTCTTCTGTAAATAAGCAACACGCCTATTTAAAAGCATACAAACCCCACAAAAGGCATTACCGTGTGTACGTGCCTCGGGTGGTTCTGGAATGCTTTGTCCAGAGGTAGCTGTACTTGCCATGGATATGTAGCTAACTAAAAGGTTGAACTAGTAAGTAAAAAGAAATGCAGGATAGCTAAAATAGCAATGCAATTCTATACATGTGTTCTTTGAAGGAAGACTCACTATGTTCAGAGGGTCACACTTTAAGGTAAGCACGGATGAGAGCCTGAGGTAGCAATCCTATATCTGTTTCCCTGGGAGTAAACCCTATCGATCTCTGTGGGACTGATTTGGAGTGGACATGTGTATTACTGTGTAAATATTGTTGTCACATGGACACTTAACTGATGGAAGGTGAAAGTTGAATGTGTTATAAAATTAGCAGTTTTTAACTCCCGGAAAAAGTGGATATTTTTCAGTTGTTCATAGTTAGATTTAAATCTGATAAATTTGCATAAATTTTCTGGATGGGAACTGAGTTTGTAAGTCCCCTTATGAAAATCTCTGCATATGTTTACAATCAACAGGAGGACTTCAGACTGTCCTTGCATGAGTGTCTATTTTGGGGGGGGGGGGTGTATTCGTATCATGTTATCCTGTTGTCAAGTCTTGTCCCAGTGTAAGAAAGCTTCAGTGCTTATATACTCTGGTTTCCTTGTACATTTTGTGATGAGATAGGCATCATAACGTATTGCCTGCATGAATATTCAAGTGAGCAGATGGTGCCTGAGATCTTCAACAATGTTGCTTGAATAGTTTTGGTCATTAAGCAGTTAGTACAGCTGTTTAACTCATTAGTTAAGGCTCATTAATAGATAGTCTCCAATAAAAATGTAGTAAACAGGTAGTCTACCTATTTCCAGCAGCGCTAGAGCAAGATGCACATGATCACGCTTACATAGCTGGGCTAAGAAGCATGAACTGAAGCAAAGATGAATTGGTGTGCAAATGGCACCTACCTCACGTCGGCCCAAGGCGGTGGGGGAAGGGAAGCCGCTAAGGGTGGTCTTCTTCCCCCATAGCCCTTCACTGAAGCTTTGTTAAGTCAAATAATATCCACTTCTGCATTTTTATAACCACAGTGTAATAGCTGTGGTGATGAGTCATGCTTGTGTTCTAACTGCTATTGCCTGAATGCTTCAGCAGTTCTATTTCTTTTCACCAAGCCAGTTTGAACAGTTAAACTGTGTTTGCACATTCATGCCCTGAATACATTTCCTGGAAAACCTATTCCTTGGGTCTTAGTAGCCTTCTCTCTCTCTCTCTCTCTCTCTCTCAGTGTGTCACATATTCTAGGAAATCTGCTTTTGGTTCTGTGGCATGGCAGGGAGGGCAAGGAACAGGACTCTACACAGACATACAGACATGTCTGTGTTAAACATTGAAAGTAAAGGACTTGGATCACATCTTTGGTAAACAGATATAGCCACAACACATTCATGTGTGTATACCAGAAGCTATACAGGGCAGAATCTCAGGTTCAGCATAGTTCTCTTCCTCAATTAAACTGTTACTAGGTGCACCTCATTCAATGAAATAAATTATTTAGGGCTGCGCTTTGCCTCAGTCCCAAAGCCTGAATCCAAGTCGAAGCAGCTGGTTCGGGCTGCCTTGGCCCGAAACAGCCAAACTGCTTCAGGTTGCTGCTGCCTGCCTGCCCACGGGACTTAGCTGAGTTCTCTGCATGTGCCAGTGAACCGCCTGGCCTCCTCTGATTGCTGTAGATCTACTGTTGTAAACTGCAGTGGTGGAAAATGGATTCCTGTATTGAGCAGGGGGTTGGACTCGATGGTCTTATAGGCCCCTTCCAACTCTACTATTCTATGATTCTATGAAAATACCCATTTCCATCTGCTGTAGTTTGCAACACTTGATCTACGGCTAGCCAGAGTGGAGGTTGAGCAGCTGTCCAGCATGCACGGAGGCCTCAGGTAAGTCTTGCTTGCCCCCCCCCCCCAGCTGCTGCCTCCTGCCCTGCCTGTGAGCTGCCCACCCTCCTCTCTCGCCAACATGTGCGGAGCCTCAGGTAAGTCCCATGGGTGTATGGGGGACAGCTTCTGGGGCGGGGGTGGAGAGAGTCCAGTGGGCTCCTGGTTGGCCTTGTGAAGTGAGTTGGCCCGGGCCCGAGGCACCCAGACTCGAATTGGAGCCAATTTGGAAGTTCCAAATCAGACTCCTATTTGAATCGTGGTGTGTGCGCACAGGGCACAGCCCTAATTGTATGTGGTAGAAGTTGCAGCTTGAGAATAGGTGGAATAAGTTACCTTTGCTTTTCAACGTCTCAGCTTGATGTCCTTGGTCTTCACAGCCTCCAGTGAGTTAGTGGTAAAGTGTCAAGAGACCCTCTCAGAGAAACTTATTCACTCTTTCTGGAACAGATGGCTCTTTAGGGGTGATCCTCTTATCTTTGTGATCTTCCCAGGCTTAATTCTGGCTAAACAAAGTTTACCATTGCAGTGGTCTCCAACATGCCTGATTTGCCACTAGTCTTTTATGTGCTCATGGTAGCTATCACCTGTTTTGGATTGTGGCCTGGGGGTGTAAATTATTTCTGGTTTGAACAAACTATAAGAGTACTAGAATGAGGAGGATGCAGAGGACATGAGTTGGTAGTGAGTGACCAAATGGTGTCTAGATTATCTGACATTTTTATTTCCTTTTTACCTCCTCCTGAATAATAATTATATTTATAGCAAAAGCCATAGACCCTTCAAAAATATATCTAGTTTGCTACAGTTCAGGCTATTATGCTAATTGTCTTAATTTTCATTCATAGCAGTGACTCCAGTGTAAACTGTATTTAACATGTCTTTGTATGCTTATACTACATACTTCCACCTCCATTTTGCATGTTGGCTTTTAGTGTGTTTGCATAATGCTGAAGTCTGTCTTTTTCTGTTTTTGTTTCCTCATACTTCCTACAATATTTTAAGAATGGGGAAAGCTAGTTACAGCTTTTACTTAACTTCTGTGCAGTAGTTTTGGGCCTGGTTCTAACATTTGTTGACTAATACAGGGAAACTTGCTAAACATCTCTAGAATGTTCTTAGGATTCCAGTCCCTACCTGCTAATTCTCTCCTGAAGGGGTATTAAGGATGAACAACTCAGAGTTTACAACCTAACAACAAACCATGGCTTTTCTTCCTGGGTTGTTTGTGGTGAAAACCAAAAGTTAAATCATGGTGTAAGATACGCATGTAACAACAGCCCACAATTCAGTGGCAACCTATACTCAACCCATATGGTGGGGTTGTCATTATGTGCAAACCATGCTAGAGACTTGGCTATTGGGTTACCAAATCCAAGGAGTGTGGTGCAGCTATCCTGTAAGGGCTTTTCCCCAGCTTCTTCTTCTTCCTGGCTGTAATCTCGTTAATAACTTTCGGGCTCCTGTCATTCTTACCTGTTTGAAGTGCAGTAGTATGACAAACTCCCCTTTTCTTGCTCTGCCACAGCTCATTGTCTTATACTTTGTGCTCAGGATGCGCACAACAACTTGTTACCTCTCCCACACCCTATCTCTATTGAGCCACCTATGGATGACCTGCCACCTGAATTCATATGGGGTGTTTGGCTGCTGTACTCTTCTTCTTCAACTGATGCAGAGTTCAGCCAGGAGCAGATTAGTTTCGGATCGTTGCTCTTAGTATTGCTGGATGAAGACGCATAGACCTTCCCTGAGGTGCTGTCTTGGAGGTTTGGTGGATTTCATTTTCTGTTTGAGACTCTCAGATTGGATCCAGTATCAAAACACTTACTATTTGAATTAGAACAAAGGATATTTTGCTCTCCTAGTACTGATAGCAAGCAGGTTTGGGCACGTGATGAGCTATAATAAGTGGTGGCTATTTAGCCTATCTAGTAAATAGATAGAAATCCCTTCAGCTTGCTCTAATCAGACCTGTGTATTGAGCATGCGTCATATATTTCCTTTTTAGTATTGGAGAAATGCAACCTCCTTATTTTCTGCATCCGAAGGTCTGTGGATTGACCTGCATAAGGGAAAACTTTCAGGTCTTGCTAAAATGGAGTATTTCTCCTTTTAGTGCAAACTTCTTTATTGAAACAAACGCAGATGCTGAAAAGGGTCCAGATAATGGGTAAATAGCCCTTTATCTCCTCTCTTCATCCATACAAATGAGCTATCTGAGATGAGTAGGAAGTGGGGGAGGGGGTTATCTCCTAATTAACATGCAGGACAACTGCTGAGTGTAATGATCTGGATTTCAGATGCTGCTCTCTGCTATGTTAATGTCCCTTGTGGGGAAATCCTCTAGCATGTGTGTCACAGCATCATTGCTTTTGTCCTGAGAGCCGGTTCTGAGTTAATGCTGAAAAAGAGAGGCATAAAAGTGCCTGTGGAAATGAAACTGTACCAAGCATTTCTGGATGTAGGATGAGAGGAGGGGCTCTGTTGCTTTGGATGAGATACATTTTAAAAAATGGAATGAATTGCGCAGTATGAATTTGTTGCATGCTTTTGAGGGGGGCTGGGTGTTGGCTAATCATCGAATCGGGTAAGAGGGGTTCTCTGTGTTATGAGGCAATATAAATCTTTGATGCTTAAGTGGGTGTGCAACTCTGCATGGTGGGAGCGATGACATCGTAGGCTGGCGTCCACAGTAGTGACTCTAGTGAAAATAATTGGGACTGGGGCGTAATCTTCTTCACCCTTTTGCATTAGCTTTGCTTAACCACAGCTATAATTTATCATTCACTGCTCTCTCTCTCTTCAATTAACCAATATTGACACAGCTAAACCTTCCATTAAAGAATGAATATTCAATAAAAGCTTGAGTGTGGAGGCAGCTGGGCACCAGTTTGAATGATCGCCATGTCTGTAGGCCTGCGCTGTCCCTTTTTTTGCAGCTGTGCAATCAAGCCAATAATTTGAACCACACTGTGCTGCTTAGTCAAATGGCAGCTTGTTAGTAGCACAAGAGTAAGCCCATAGATTTGAAGACAAATGTGTGTTAGGTGTTGTTGGGGCGGAGGGCTCATATGTTGGCAACAATGGGAGAAAGAAAAATCTTGCAGTATTGGCTGATCACAAAACAGTTGCAAATACAATTCTCGAATGCTCTGTGAGGGATAGAAAAACACAAATACTGTTTTACAAGACACTAGTATGATTATGTGGAACATTGTGTTCTGTTTTGTTCATCTATGCACAAGGAGGAAGAATTCAAAATGGATCAAGACCAAGGGGCAGCTAGAATTAATATGTGGGTTGCAGTACTTGGAAAATGAGGACATGTAACGTATTTTTGTTTCCATATGCGTGCTTAGTGCAAATTCATTTGATGCAGGCTTGTATTTCTTCAGTAATTCTATATATAAAGGTCCAAGGCAGTTGGGAGATATGCATGTGCTCATATTGTTTGTCAGGCTGGTGAGTGCACTATTGCACTCTGGTCTAGAGGACATTTAAAATTTTAGGAACATAGGAAGTTGCCTTTATACCAAGTCAGACCATTGGTCCATCTAGCTCAGTATTGTTTACATTGACCGGCAACAATTCTTCAGGGTTTCAAATAGGTTTCCCCCTTGGTCTGGGATTAAATCTAGGGCCATGCTGTTACTTCATGCACGTGGATATGTGGCTAAAGATATGAGAAGTGCAAGATGGCCCCCAGACACTTATGGTGTAGAATCAGATGATAACACAGGGAGGAAGTTCAGTATGGATTACTGCAAATTGTGACAAGAGTTGCAAGCTGGAGATGTATGTGAACACTTTAAACATTGCTGAATATTTTGATAGTATCACACACATAGCGATAACACAACCAAGGATAAGAGCCATGGGCCAGTCAGATGCTAATGCTGCGATTGCCTGTGGTCTATTATGACGTAAGTATCTTGGCCACAAGAATTTTCCATGCCCTTGATGAAGAAGATACAGGCAATGCAGTGAACTAGGAAATACCTAAAAATTGAGCATTCATGCACAGAAATATGACAGTGAGTTGGTCTATGCACATTTTAACTCATAGTGAACCATAATAATAAATATGATTTGCATCTATGTTTGGATTTGACAGAGAATCTTTGTCCTTGTGTGAACATTGTGACATATCATGAATAAGCTGAGACTTCAGCTATCTCTAAAATATAAATTATGAAATGGCGATATTGATGAATACTCTCCAATGGCCTATGTGTTGGTCAAAGAATGCAACTGCACAAAGAATGTGATGCAGATAGTCATGACTGTTTGGGCACATTGATAAGTACATTGATTGCAGTGGAAAGAGCATTAGGCAGGTGTTAAGGAGGACAAGGTGGGCAGATATTTTGACAGTTTCTCCAATAAGCAACTGACAGCCGTGACATGCAAGCACTTGTAGGGTGGCTGGTAGCTATGGCTTCACAAGTTCATGGTTATGGCTCAGAGAAACTCCTGTTCAGTTAAAGGCGATTTGTGTTCCTATGTATCATGGTAATATATAAACACAACGTGAGGAGTTGACATAATTGTGAAGCAAGCTTTAAAATTGGTATCAAGGATATCAAGATATACTCTTCTCCTTGTATATTTCTACAATGCATATGGATAATGATTCCTTGATGGTTGTATTTAAAAAAGAATCCGACGCTTCACTTGTTGCATTGGTTGTACATGGGAATAAAGTTCCAGTATCTCAGTTGTGCTGAACTATCAACAGAGGACTGTGTAAGGAAAGCCGTGTCCTGCTTGTGGGTTCCTGGTCGACAGCTGGTTGGCCACTTTGTGAACAGAGTGCTGGACTAGTTGGACCTTTGGTCTGATCTAGCATGGCTCTCCTTAAGTTTTGAAAAAGGTCTGACTCGCTAGTGTTCTGTAAGTTCCGCTTTGTGAATAAGATGCTACTAAAGGAGGAAAATTTTCCTCCAGTTGTTAATTAAGGTAGGTAGATAGGGACAAATTGGGCAAAGTTTATGTAATGACCAATTCAAAAGTGTTACATTGTGTTGGTTTCTCTTTCACAGTGACCTAATGTTGAAAGAAACAGCCTAGCACATCTGAAATTGTTTTGAAGGAAATGACCAGAAATTTTTCCGATTCAAAATTTTCTGGGTAATGGTGCCATTAACAGGCTAATATGAGAAAAGTTACACAGATATGTGACCCTAAAATTCACAGTTGTGAATAGTGGTCTATCTGGTAAGAATGTTTGCGGATATACAGAAGTCCTGTCTCTGTCAGTAGTCTGGCACAGGTGGTGTAGCACTGGAAAGGCAAAAGGGGCAGTGGTGATGATGCAAGTGCCGGCATTAAATGATGGCATCGTTATATATTGAATAAATAAAGCAGTGGAAGGTAACTAAGGATCAATATTACAACTAAGTTTTGTTTTATGTTTTTGCTATATATACTACATAGTTGATTACATTATATGATTTCATTTGAGATCTTTTCATGTTGGATCCTTCACTCAAAAGTGACTCTGTGAAATGCACATAAAATATATATAATAAATATAATAGATCAAATTGCCCACAGTTTATGAGTCAGCACATTGGCTAAATGATTAGAAGATAGAGAACTCATGAATCAAGATGGACAAAGCCTGGGGTATTTAACTTAGAGTAGGCAACCTGGCCATTCTAGATGTTTTGAGCTACATCTCCCATAATCGCCTGCTAACGTGATCAGTGATCTGAGATTATGGGAAGTGTAGTCAAGAATAACTGGGGGCACCAGTTTGCCTACCCCTGATCTAAGTTGTATTGTGGAGAAAGCTTGGAGAAATACATCAGTGGCAGGTAACAGCCAGAAGAAAGCTTTTTTGAGTCAGTGAACATTGTGGATACCAGAAGTATCCACAAAATTGGCCATTAAGATTTTTATATTTGAAACTGGAGGATGAGTTTCATTACCCTGGAACAGGAACTTCACTTTATTCAAGGCAGATTGGCATACATTTGGTAGGAGTTTTTTTGTATTAATATTGAGTTTTTTTGTATTAATATTGAAAAGCAGTTCACACACTTGAAAAATAATAGCTGTATAATAATACAGTCTAAATAAACCCAACAAGAAAAGAAATGACAGAGGAATAGAATGCATATAAGGATCAGAACCATCATTGCCGGATTCATTTTCAAATGCTAACTGAAACAAGTGTTTTGCACTTTTGGGAAGTTAGCAAGCAGGAGGCTATTGCATTGAGGCCAATTAATGTTTTATACCAGAACTGTAAAGTGGACCTCAGTTGTATGGGACATGATGCACTCCCAAATTCATTGTTTGGACACTATTTCTCTTTCCATATTCCATTTTTTTCAATCTACTTCTATGACCTTTTTTTTGGCGTGATAGCAATTTCTGTTCACTACTAAGTCAGGCCTGTTTGAATCTACTGTCTTAAAAGCTGTAGAACCTGTTTTGCAATATTTTCCGCCACCTCCTTCCACCTCTTCTCTGATCTTCCTGCTCTTCCCTTTCCCTGTTCTCTCAGTGGTATTGATGGAACTTGCACTGTGCACATACAGAGTTGTGCATTTGTGGGTAACCGCACAACTTATTTTAAAGTCTGCATTCCTGCACAATTGTGAACATATGTGTGCAGTTCCCAGACTTGAAAAAAATGGAATCTGAAAGTGAATGCGGTTGCAGCATTATGCTATAGCTTGTGCTCACGCTATAAACAAAATGGTAAAACTCATATGCCCTTTCAAACTCCTACTTCTCCTTCTGTTACAGGGCATTGATATGTGTGTCGAGATGATAGTCGTGGGGAAATTTGGCCCTTTTTGGCCTTGCTGGATTTTCCCAGAATCTCCAACTCAGCTTGTATTTGCAAGCTGTGCTGCAGGCTTTTTCTCAAAATCCGGGAACTTTCTCGCCCCTCCCTCTTAAATCACCTGTTAATTGCAGCTATAATATGCTTAATTTTGTGCTAATTGTACCTGCAGGGTGTTCAAATTAAGCACATTACAGCTGGAATTTGCACAAATCATGGCCCAAATTTGCATAAATTAAGGCAAATTGTGGGTGCAATTTGCGCAAATGGCATTAAATCAATGACCTGCCCTGACTTGATACAGATTCCTCTGCATCGCTATGTGTATGACACTTGATTGTATTATACACCCAGCAGATACTGCACTGGACTCATTAATGTGTACTCACAAAGCAGCAATTGCATTTGGAAAATACTTGCATAGGAGTGCTTCACAAACAAAAGAGGCTCCAGTATAGATCCTATCTTGGTAGAATGTTCTACAACATTGGAGGTGCTTCAGAGAAGGGTCTACTGTTGCTGAAGTCTGCACCTAACTTTCTTATAGAAAAGAATGTAGAGCAGAGACTCATCAGAAGATCTTAAGGGTTGGTGGTGAGGGGGTCATATTGGAAAAGATTTCCCTGACATAATTGGGGCCCAAGAACCAGCAGTTTGAATTGGGATTAGAAGCCAAATGGCAGCCAGTGTAGATGTTTCAAAATAAGTTATCTATGTGAATATTGGTCCATACCTGTGGGCTGCCACATTCTGCACTAGCCAAAGTTTCCAAACCATTTTGAATGTCAGATCCATATCAAGTGCATCATAGTATTCCAACCTGGAGAGCACTAAATCATGCAGAACAGTGGCCAAGTCCCCTATTTTTACAGTAGCATTTGAAATTTACTGGCACTGCATTTTTCCTCTTTACCGGTAGCATTTGTGACTTAGCTTGATTGTGTCAACTAAACTAGTTTGCTCTGCAGGTATCTTTCTGCAGAATACTTGCTCTCCACTTATGGTGTGAGTGGACAGTAGAGTTTCATAAACTTGATGGCCTTTTCATTTTTTTTCAAATGACAATCCTTTACAGATCAGGGAATTGGAGCTAGCTTTGTCATCATGCTGATCTTGAGCAGGACTGTTTCTCGTAAATCAGAGATTTGGAATCTGGATAGAACAGTTGCAACTTGCAGTTCTTTTTGTTGGATACTGCAGTGGTGGTCACAGGATACATAGTTAAACCGCAAAAAGAATGAGTGTAGGTAACGAATGTCAACCAGAAAAGCAGGTCTTCCTGAGGAGAATTGTGGGGGTGTGGGGGAGGAAGAGGGTTGATATCCATGTTGTTCCACTGCTTGATATTTTAACCAGAATAGCAACATTCCTTTGGGATAGCTGCTAATTGAGCTCTTTAAACAAGAATTTTTTAAAAAGAAGCAAATGGCTTATTTCAAAGCTGTTTCAGATGTTGCAACAGCAACAGGAAAGAGCCAGTCCAGGTGGACTTGTACAATAAAAGTACTGACTGAGGGAAAAATCCCACTCCCTTGCTCAAATGTATGAAAAATCTTTTTCATAACAAGACTTGCAGAGCGAAGCAGAGCAAGACAGCACTAAAAGCAAAAGCGTCATTATTTGCGCTCCTTGTTTGTATGAGCCCAAACTGACTTTTATACTAAAGGAGCTTGCATGTTTTAATGAGATGATCTGGCAGAGCTTTGATACCAGTAGCAGGTGGACAGGATTTTGAGTTGGAATTTCCTCCTCTAAGAGGTTTACCCAATATTGAACAGCAGCTAGCCTGAGTTCTCCTCAACGATTGCGGTTTCTGAAAATAGGCAGTTGAGACTTCACAAGCAGGATATAACAATTAATTTATTTTAAATAATTATATGCTGCCATTCTTTGTAGAGGCCAAGGCAGCTAACTCAAGAATCAGAAAATACAACAAAAAACAACAAACCGAAAATACCAAGAAGAAGAATGATTAAACAACAATGAGGTAGTGCAGAAATGTCTGGCACTTCATAAATTTATTCATAACAATGAATGTATGCCAATTGCAAATACAGTATTAGGCAAACTTGGCAATTTCAAAGTTGTATAATGCTTTTCAGGTCATTATCCCTAACAAGTATATGAGATAATACATATATGACATTAAAATACATATATGTTTCACGGTGAAGTGAAACTAAGTAGTGACAGCAAAACGCAGTGTGCCAATAACCTCAGTAGAAGAGTGTTAAACTCTGCTGAAATACATGAGTGGTTGTCAGCAAGTCATGCTCAATTCTTTGGGTTGCTAAAATTAGTGTGTCATCAGAGAGCCAATGTGGTATAATGGTTAGAATATTAGACTAGGAATCCAAGGTTCTAGTCCCTATATTGCCATGGAGCTCACTAGGTGACTTTGGGCCAGTCACTGATTCTCAGCCTAACCTAACTCACAGGATTGTTGTGAGGACAAAATGGAGAACAGGAGGAGGATCGTGTATACTGCCTTGAGTTCCTTGGAGGGAAGGTGGGATATAAATGTTACATCTAAATAAGTAAACAGTTTTCAGTATATTTTTTTAAAAATGTAAACAATGTAAGGGAAGTACATGGTATTGTCTTAAAAAAATTACAAATGTTTTAATAGAAGTTTAATCCCCCCCCCCCCAGACATTTCAGGTGAAATACTTGGTGTATTGGTACAAAAAAAATAACATGGGCACTTTGTCGTTTAAAATAAAAGTAAAATAATAAATTGAAGTGGGTTTTGTCAGACTCAACTTGAATGATGAAGGGAGTTAAACAGGTGCTTGTGTGTTGTTGTCCGCCCGTCCTGTTAACCTTCATGACATACATGGTTTGGTTCAGTTGCTTATAGAACTTCAATGCATGTCCACCTGCTATAGAAAATAGGGTCATCAGTATTTTGTTATCAGATGGTATGACCCTATTTTTTTTAAAAAAAACTAAGGATGCTCTTAAAAGGCTGTTGAATCTGCTGGCAAAGTTCTGCCTAAGGTGCAACTTATTCTAAAACCAAAGTGGTTGTTTAAGCGACCCCCTATTTTTAACTGGTCAGTTTCAAAGAATCCCATCCAACAGCTTGAAGATTTAGATATTTAGGGGTATTTCATCAGCAGTGGCTGATGGGATACTAGGGGGAGGACTGAGAGGGAAAAGAGGGCGGGGGATGAGTGAGTCAACTCAATGCTGTTCCTAATCCACACCATGGTTGATTATTATCATGTTGTGTGGGGAATACCCCCTAGATAAACAACTATCAAATTGATTATTACCCCACCATTGACTATAGTGTTGTCTGAACGCAGCCGTTGTGAGGGGAATCCCCCTAGATAAGCAACTTTCGAGTTGATTATTACCCCACTGTTGACTACCGTGTTGTTCAAATGGAGCTCCAAATCCAAACATAATTTATTACGGTCATAGACCAGCAGATTAAAAGTAGCTACAAATACAGCAATTATTAAAAATCAATTAAAAATAACAACAAGAAAACAAGTCAATAAGCAGCAAATTAAAATGGATAGAATTACAACTATTATAAAAATGATCCAAGAGTCACGTATCTGAGACATAAAATATCCTAAACATGACAGTAATAGCGCCTCCACAAATGTTTGCTATCCTCAATTCATCATCATTTTCCTATAGGTGATAGCAGATGCACTGAATCGTGCTACATTGTATGTAACCTGAGAATTCCGATCTGAACTACCGTGTTGTTCAAATGGAGCTCCTGGCTGGTAGCGTCCCTCCTGGGTTACAGGCAGGATTCTTTCCCAGCTCTGCTACAAGGAGATGCCAGAGATTGAATCTGGGAACTTCTGCATACAAAGAAAGTGCTCTACCGCTGAGTAGCCTGTCTGTCCAGCCCCAAAAAATCCTAAAGGCTGACGGATTTTCCATAGCATAAGCTTTTGTAAACTACCTGGCAACTGAGGATAGCATTTCATGCATCTAAAAAGTGGGCTCTACTCTACAAAAGATTCTGCCATAGTAAATCTATCGGTCTTTGAGATGCCACAAGACTTTTTGCTGTGACAGACTACTATGACTATCTTTTGAGAATTTGTCACACAGATTAATTTAAAAGTAATCTTAATGCTTTGCAAAAGCTCAGTGAGCACATTTTTTGGAAGACGCTGAAGGAAGAGGATGATTTCTTCTTAATATGAGAAACTGTAGCCGCAAACAAGCTATTGTTGCTAGTACAGTGGGCATATTTAGAGATGTGAAGGCTCACGTGGGAGAGAGTTTTTCTTTTCTGTTCCCAAAGTTTTTAACAGTTTTTTCAATAAAAACAATGGGGTGGGGGTATTATTTCTGTGATGATTTTTTATTTTAAAGTTAGTGAAGTTTTACTCAAAAAGTGAAGAGAGAAGATTTTTTCTGTTAAGGCTATACCTGTAGAGAATAATTTCTTTATATATTGTTCAGTTCATTGTTTTGTTATAAAGTTTAACTTACTTTAAAAAATGTTGCTACTCCCTTCATACTTCCACTGTGTGAAACTTTAAATAATACACATTCACCTGTGGTTTCTATATTCAACTTTTTCCTGCTCTTCAAATTCCAGCAACTAAGATACATGTGCTGAGATAATATAGATAGGATGCAGCTATTTGCAGCACATATTTTCTAATACTGACTATATTCCTACAGCCATTTACCTGGAAGTATGTCCCACTTAACTATATGGAGCTTACTTCTGAGTAGAGATGTAAAATTTCTGGGAACTTTGAGGCCATGGGGAAAAAATTCCAGGGGGTTTCGGAAAAATTAAATTTTTTGGGAAAACTTGGAAAATAATGCTCTTTACAAATCTACAGTCATTTTGTTGCTTTAAGACAGCCTTCCCCATCCTGGTGCCCTCTAGATATTTTGGGCTGCAGCTCCCATCAGCCTCAGACCGCATAGTCAGTGGTCAAGAATGCTGGACGCTGTAGTCGAAAACATCTGGAGAGCACCAGGTTGGGGAGGGCTGTTTTAAGAACATAAAGCAGCCTTTCTGTTCCTAAAGTTATTTTATATATAACTTTTATATATTACTTAGTAAAATATACTTTAGATCAATAATTTTAACAAGGAATGAAAGAAATAGCTATGGTGGGAATTTTAGGGAGAGGATTTAAAAAAACATCCCCCCCCTCCAACCATGGCTTCATTATTTCCAGAAATTTTACATCTCTTGCCTTTCTATAAAAGTGTTCTTATTCCATAGTTCTTACAAATCATTTTGGGGTGGTGATGGTAAAGTCTGGGTAACAGTATATAACAATATATAAATACTTTGTCTTAAATTCTAAGAGAAAATATTTCGTATTCGAAAGCTGTAAATTTTTCCATTTTTTTTCCAGAAAAAAACGGGAAAAAATAGGAGTTTTCTGATTCTTTCCAGTTTTTTCTAGGCCTTCACATTTCTACCTCTGAGTCAATATTTAGGATTGCACTGTAAGGCATTTAGACGTTTAAGGCTGCAGTCCTTACCTGTGAATAAGCTCCAATAAACAGTGTGGGACCTCTGAGCAAACATGCATAGGATTCTTTTATGTAAGTAAACGTTGGAAGGTTTTGCCTTAAAAGGCAACTGAAAGATATCAATTTAAATAAAATTGCTCTGAAAAATTCCTAAAACATGCCAAAATAGCACAATTGCATAGGCTAATTAAGTTGTGAACAATGCATTTTCTGTTAAAGCAGCAAAAGAAATTTAGGTTTGCGAAGAAAATGTTACATATATTTCAATTTCCACCATTTGTTCTATTCGTACTCCTCCCAAAATCGGGGCAGGTATTTCTCTCCCCCCCCCCCATTACAGCAACATCTGTGGGAATGTTACTTCTGCAGGTGTCGTTACTAATTTTTATAAAACTGTATAAAATGTTCTCTATTATAATGCATAAAATCTCCCCCCGCCCAGTAATAGCTTTTCTGAAAACAGAGTCTGCCCAAAAACACTAGAACTGCTGTGTAAATTAATATGTGGAGTACAATTTACTATTGTTCCTAGTACTGAGATCCTTTGGACAAGAGAACATGAAAATTTGAAACAAAAGTCCAGCAGTCTGTAAGATCTAAGGCTATGATTTCAACTGACTGTTGTCATTTTCTGTAGCTTGCATCTATTTAAAGGAAGAAGATAGTGGTTTTTGTTTGTTTTTGTGAAGGGTGGGGAACAGCTATTTGCTAGCTGGGGCAGGAAAAGAAAGCAGCCTCACATTTTTCCCCCCTTCATCATATGTAGCATGAAGAAGTGGTTAGCATCTGTCCTTTAAGGTTGCAAATGTTTGTTAACTGAGCCTTGTCGGGAGGTGCTTCCCTGTAAGAATGCTTTATAGTAGGCCTGGCATCAGGGGTTAGCATTGACAGGCACCTGTTGTGCCCTCATTGGCCCAGTCCCCCCCACCAAGGCAGCGTCTGATTGATTTGGATTGCTGCTACTCAAAATGTAATGGGAAAAGGTTTTGGTGGCAGTGGGGGCCCTTTGCCAGCAGTATACCAAGGGCCCACTGGAGTCAGGCACCGTCCCTGTTTCCAGGAGACTAGACAGGGAAGGTTTTTTTTTTAAGTTACACTATACTTGATCAACTCAGAAGAGTTGATTCTTAGCTCTTTTCTCCTTTCTACTCTCCCTCCATGCTTTAATTCTCTTCAGAATGACAGTAGAACAATGGCAACTTGCCAGTTTGTGTTGGGGTTTAAACATAGAAGTCTGTTGGTTCTATTTCAGAGTACGAGTCTTGTAGAACTTTTTTCTATAAGGGTTTGACTTCTTTGTCATCAGCCAGTCAGCCGAGATTCCCTTCCTACATTGTGCTCTGCTCTTGGGTTTGTACATGTATATGCAAAACACATTGGAGAGCCTTGATGCTACAGTGGAACAGTGTGAATTCATGATTTCTTCATAAGATCATTCCTATATAACCCTACAAAAGCTACTTGGACCAGTAAGCCCGTATTGCTAGAGGCTTATTTTTCTGTGAAGGCATGAAATGCAATCTAATTTGCATCTCATTTAAGAGAAAGCCTGTATGATACATTTGGCTTCAGCATCCCTTGTTTTTCTGAGCACCTGGAAGGAGATAGCAGCACCTTTAACCATTTCAAGGAGCTCCAAGACCTGCTTACGGCCAGATTTTGTCTTAATGTCTCTTTTTCTGGGCGCATTACAGCACAAATGATCAAAATCCTCTGCTTCATGAAGGTAGTGGGTATTTCAGGGAGCAATCTTTGCTAGGCTCTACAGGGAAATGTTTTGTGGCTTGTTTTTGTCATTAATGTAGGGCAACCTTGATTGCAGTCTGAAACTGCTGTTGCTGTTGCTGCAGCAGCAGCATGTCCCAGTCTTTAGATCAGTGTTTCCCAGACTCTAGATTCCTGGAGCACTTTTTTCTGGATTAAAATAGAATGCATGTTTAACTCTACACTTCAAGAAAGAGCAACAATAATAAATGGCTAACCCAGCTAAGGTAAAAGCAGCTTATAATCTAAAAATAAGCTAATGTTTTAGTGTGGTGATGAAGGTAGTGTCCATTTGCCCAAGGAGATAATCATGTGTTCTATGTAATGGTGCCATTGCTGGCTGCCAAAAACATTTGCCAACTTTGCTGTTGTGTTCATTCCCAAACAGAGCCAAGTGGGCATTTAAAGGGCATTTTAGGAGCCTCATTCATGTGTCCCTGAAACAAGTATGAGCTAATATCTAGATCATCTTACCTAACAGAGCACATTAGTAAGCTGGAGAAATTCCAGGTGCTTGGTTCATAGAATAGTAGAGTTGGAAGGGGCCTATAAGGCCATCGAGTCCAACACCCTTCTCAGTGTCTTTATGCTAAACTGCTGATCTTGGTGATTCTAAACTTCCATTTTTTTCATGACCTGGACCTAGACTATTGAACTTGAAGTTAGGGCTAAATAGAGATATATGTTCTGTTGTTAAAATTTATTGTCATGTTTTGATATATGTGCACTAAAATTGTTCCATGAATTATGCTAATGTTAAACACCTAACTTGGTAGTATATGTCAGGAGATGAAGAGACAGATGGCTTAACACTCATGTTTTGTTCCTGTCTTGCTTTGGTGAAGAGAGAAACAATTTAATAGGACTACCATAAATTAGAATAGCATTTTCTTTTCCCCACTAGCTGTACTAAATAAACCTGTGTAAAAATTGTTTTCGGAGAAATGTATTCCTTTGTGGTTAAAAATACTGTATCCTGTTTGCTGGGGTGTGGATCTCCTTGAAAGGCTATATAAAGTTTACCTCACTTTCTTTTTCCAATGTTTACTTTAGAAAACTGAAATTTGATAGTTTTGTATTTTCTTCATTTTTTCAGTGTAGCTTTTCCAGTGTAGCTCTTTGACTCTGTTCAGATGACACCTTAAACCACGGTAGTTAGGGCTTTTTGTTAACAAAAAAGCCTTAACCACCATGGTTTAAGGTGTCTTCTGAACAGGGCCACTGATACAGAATATGAATGGAGCATGTTAACAGTGAGGGTAGTGAAAGGGTATGGAGAACCTCTCCTTAGTGTAGGGGCATCTACGCAATGTCAATCCCACCCCATCCCCAAATGTGGAGGATCATCCTTCACCACTGGGCAATCATTCCCTTCCCTTCCACTGCCACTATTAAACTACACCTCTTTATTTAAAATATGCCCTTTTCCCTAAGTTATCTGGTCATTAGGCGTGAGACAAAACAGATCAGAGGAGCCTGGAAAGTAAACAAAGATATACAGTATTTTATTAAAAAGAAATAAAACAAGAAAGCTTATTATTTATGAATGTTGTTATTACTTTTAAACAGGATTTCTATAGGGTTACTTTTGCCACCAGTCAGGTGTTAGACACCCCAGTTCCTACCCCTAACCAAATGCATGCCAATTCCCTTATCAAGCTCCACCCCAGTTAACTCAGAGGCCTAACAATGAAGGCTTGAAAGGCAGTCTTCTCTCTGTTTGACTTCTACTTGGAATTCTCAAACCTGTTCACCAGGCTTCTTCTGACGTCTTCAGTTTGGTCCAGCAGCTGCTTGGTCTTCAGACCAGTGCCACCACCTGTCACTCAGGCTTCAGCATGTTGCTCAGAAGGCTCCTCCAGCAGTCTTCCTCTCCCCATTTGCAGATCTCCTTTAGCTTTGCCTCACATACTTTCAGCTGGGCCTTCTGATTTTGTAGCTGATCTTCCTCCTCCTGGCTGATACCTTCTTCATGCTCCTCAGCCTCTCATGAAGACACCTCCTGCTGCCTCTTCCTCAGGCAAGGTCTCCTGTCAGTCTCCTTTGACAGACTCCCCCCAGCTCCTTTTATTCACTTCAGTCAGGACCCTCCAGCCAATCCGTGTTGGTGTGGCCAACATTCTGTCATCTCTGTGTAGACTTTGGGCCAATGGGTATCCTTAGAATATTGAATTATTCTCCAATCAGATGGTACTGATTTTGATCCTACCCATGTATAAAGTCAGAAACCTGGCTTCGTTTTCACCTCTTTGTGGTAACAGTAGCTGCCAAATTTGCCAGCACATCATATTTTCAACCCTCAAGTAAAAAGTGTACATTTTTCTTCTACTGTTAACCCAATCAGACCCTCAGCTATTGAAACAAAGCATAACAGTTAAATTTTTACCTGTTTCTTCACAAGGGGTAAACAGGCCGACAACAGCGTTGTACACTTAGGAACAAAACCTAGAACATCACCTGTGCTTCTTTTAGGCTTTGTAAGCATCTCCCTACAATGCAGAATGCTTCCCCATGCCTGCATCTCTTGCTAAAAAGTGACACAGGGGTCACTTTGTTCAGAGATAGTGCCACTAGTTCTTGCCCACTTAGGTGAATAACAGATATCAAATGGCTACTTTGCAAGAATAGATGCAAAAGCAATTATGAAGGTAGAGTGGTTGAATTGAGCCCGAAGGACCTAGAACCTTTGCTCTAAAGCAACCTCGCACAACCTGGTCTCTCCAGATATTTTGGGCTTCAACTCCCATCAGCCCAGACATTTGGCCATGTTGGCTGGAGTTTATGGGAGCTGTAGTCCAAAATATCTAGAGCGATCCAAGTTGGTGAAGGCTGTGATGAAAGGGAAACCTTAGGAGCAAGCAAACCAACCCAGTTTAAGGTGAAATGGGGAAACAGGATCACCGGTGCCTGCACTGCTCCCATTGCAAGATTTTGCCTGTTCATCTGCACTCCTGTAACATCAAGCTGTTGTTGTGGAAAGAGTAGCATTCAGCTTGAAGTCAGACTGAATGTCACTGCAGCTAGTAGAAAGTTGGGGTCAGGGACTGAAAACCAGGGAAGATGAAGGTTTTCGTGGCCTCCTGGCTGGAGGTGGATAGAATTATTCTTGTATAGCTCCATCAGTGCCCCTGTTTTAGAGTGTCATAAGGAAACCAAAGCTTCTGCTTCCAAAGATGGTGCTAATTGATACTGAAACTAGAGGGAGGGGAGGGAAAAAAGAGGATAGCAAGTGCTGAATGTGAGGAAATATGCCAGCCGGTACTTAAAGATGGTTAATCTAAAGGCGTCAAAGAGAAGTCAAGTTTTCAAGGAGGGCTTTGAACAGGGTTGGTGCAAGACCTCCCACTATGCACTGCAATGGGAGGGGGGGTGCGAATTGCTATGTACCACTGCTAGTGCGGTTGGTGAATGTGAGTTGCTGCTTCATACCACTGTTGAGGAAGGGTGGCATGAGCCGCTGACATGTGGACCCCCATGACAGCCACCGCCACATGGGCCCCTCCTGCCAGCTGCTACCATCCCCTCAATATCTTGCTCTGAGGGGTCCTTCTGAGGAGGCAGCCAGGGAATTCATACTAAAAAGTCTGAAGAACTGACTGAGGAGAGGTCTCCAGCAAATCAAGCTGTAGCTGGTAGTTCTGAGGAACAGGGCAAAGGAGGGCTGAATGCAACATCTTCTCATTTGGGCTGTTTCTCTCTGGGCAGTTCTTGTGGGAGGAGACCCCATAGATCGTGAAGTGTTTGCTGAATTGAGGAGATCTCTTCTGGCCTTTGGCCCTTGGTGTTACTTAGTTCAGGTCCAAAGGGGAAAGAGTAATACTTGTGTGGGTTTTGTTAGCATTTCTCTTCACTCTGGACTTGCAATTCATAATTGTAAATAGTGACACATGGGCAGGAAAAAGTGTTGACTGCCCTACAATCTGAAGAGGCCATGAGAGACATTGAGCATTCATTAGTGAAATCCTGCTGGCTTTTGTTTGATGGAACTCTTGTAAGCTGTATAAACCTCTGCCCTGTCTAGACTATATTGCTTTATGAAATAAGACTTTCGGAAAAGCAACGTAAGAGGAACATTAATAACAATGGCATGTAGCTGATGCCTTTGAATCGAGGCCAATCCCTTGGTGGCAGAGATTGATTAGTTTAGATAAACCTGCATTCAACCTGTGTGATGCTGACCTTTGTAGATTGATGTGCAAGGCTAGTTTAATAATGCACATTATTCTGAAACAATAACATTTGCCTGTTTGCATGGAAGGAAGGCAGTGTATCCTGATCTATTCTGAATCAATGTCATTTTGTTTCTTTTTCCAGCCGGACAATGAAATTTCATCAGACTGCAACCACGTAAGTGTATTGTTTTTGTAGGCGTTTAGGCCTTGCTCCTTTAGGGGGCACATTTTCCTTTGGCGTTCTGGAATCATGGAGTATCTCCTCAAAATACGAAAAGCTTTTCTTTACCTCTTTGTGGCCACCTGTGTAAAGAGTCAGCATTTTGATTTCCTGTGGAATACCTCCTTGTTAGAAGGTTTCCTTGGTGATAAACTTTATAGAAACATCATGATCTTTGCATTATATAGGCACTAGAGAGTAACTCTAGAAAAATGGAGGAGTTAATAGTTGGTGAGTGTAGGATTTGCCATGTGCAGTAGTCACCACTGGGTAAGCAGCAGAGAGGCAACTGGCATATGCCTGCACTTCTACCATGGCCATAGCCCTGTGCTGCTTTGCAGGGCTGAGCAATGTATTGAAGCACTATTGCAGGGTCCCCAGCATTTTTGAGCCTGTGGGCACAACTGGAATTCTGAGGAAATGTCTGGGGTGTTGTCACAAACTGGTTGGTCATGGTGCATGACCAGCCACAAAATGGCTGCTGGAAGGCATAGCCAGTCACAAAATCAACTTTTTAGCAGAAGAAAAACTGGTAATGCTGAAAGACAAGTAAGTTGTCCAAGAACCTGCGGGGCAGAGATAGGGTCTGATCCCCCAAACACAAAACCATTCCTTTGAACCCAGTTTTCTCCTAAAATATATATGTATGCCTGTTTCACCAATGGCAAGCTGGCTAATTTCACCAAATTGCTTTTAATAAATTCCTCAAGTTTATTTACTCAAAGTTTTAGGAAGGCCACCCCATTGGATTCTGCCCAAAGCACTCAGCTGCCCTGTGAAAGAACAAACAAAAACAAAATAAAAGCACATAGTAGTGGTGGAAGGGTCAGGAGAAGTCCACACTGTGGAGACTGTAGTGTTTTATTCTTTCTCCTGCATGGTAAAGTCAGAAAAAGAGGGGTCGGCTGAGGTGGGACGGGGAAGAGACTGGCAGCTTCCATTGCGTAGTTCTGTGGTTTTTGATGTGTTGGGAAGAGAGTAAAGCATGTGGAAGCTTCTGTATGGGTGACACCATAGCATTTATTTGCTAGGTTGCTTAGTTTTCCCTACTTGTGTCTTTTTAAGGGGAATCTTTACTATTTTTTAAAATTGCATTCATAAAATAAATTCATCTAGGTGTTTTACAATATAAATACTAAACTTCTGAAGTGGCACTAAATGTATGATCAGCATTTTTGGAGCTGATCATACTTTTATGTGCATTTTCTATGAATTTGTCACTCACCTGCCAGAAACAGTTATTCAGAAATTTACAGCACTACGATGTCGTCATAAAAACTATACCCGGTGCATTTGGACAATCACAGCGGGAGAAGATACCATTGTGGCTGCTGTCTCTGCCCCCACACATTACTGCCTTCCAGATTATGCTCCACATTGCAGCATGGGTTGGCTTGTCTGAACCCAGTGCATGGCAGGGGAGGGGGGCTTTGAACCCCCCTACAGCCTTTACTGCGTGCCATATTCAAATGGTATGCCAACCTGCACTGCAGCGTGGGGAAGGAGGCAAATGGCAGGGAGTGGGAGCAGCCGTGATGGTTTCTTCTCCTGCTGCGATCGTCCGGACACAGTCGCTAAGAATAGTGGAGGATAACAGATGTGTAACTATCTTAGCGCTGGAATGGTCTCATGGGTTGGAGCTGTTAGAGAGCTATTAGAGCAGGTGGGTCAGATAGCTGTGGGTGCTGTCATTACGGAAGCCTAGAGTTGCTTAACCGTTGCACTCATTTTGTTTTCTGATTCTTCATGGCATGATGGTTGGATAAGTTCTCATTTAACTTCAGAAAAAGCTGAGGTTTGCTTACAACTTCATTGTTCCCTGAAGTCAACCTTCTTAGAGTCTTCTAATGGAGACCAGTATATTAATACTGTGTTCTTGAGAATATTTTGAAAATTGCTATATCAAGAACATATTGTTTGGCTTGTGCTTGCATAGATTTAAATCCGACTTGAAGCTGCACAAAGTCTCAGTACTGCAATAAAATTATTGTTAGTTGAGACTGAGTTGCTATTTTAGGTCTGAATTAAAAGCCTGTTTGCTATCCTAGTTCATGAAATATTTTTTATGGTATTAAAAAAAACCTAAGCTTGTATCTTGTGTTTCTTGCCTTCTCTCTAGCTGTTGTGGAACTACAAGTTGAACCTCACCACAGATCCAAAATTCGAATCAGTAGCTAGAGAAGTTTGTAAATCCACCATATCAGAGGTAAGACTGAGGAAGATTGAATGAGGAGTGGAAATCATATTTTTCTTTTCACCAAAGCAAGTATTAACTCTTCTTGAAATGAAGACACTGAATGCATTTTTAAAAGAGCTTTATAAATATGTTCTAAATATTGCATAACAGCTGCAAACTGGGGTATTTTTTTTCTACTGCTCTTTTCATGAGTGGAACATTAACCCCTATTTTAGATTTAGATCATCTTCATCTTGCTATCAGGGAAGAGTGAATGAGAACTATAGGCAACAGTTTAAAACACAGTGGCTGCATTTGGAAAACACATTAGTCAATGGTGGGTTGAGTAGCCAGCTCACAGTTGGTTATTTTGTGGGTACTTCCCGCACAACATATTCCTACACAACTGTGGGTGGTTGGGGCTGGCGTTGAGTGGACTAATAGTCAACCCAGCATTTGACTGACACAGCTTCCGCCCCTCTCCCCACCGTGCCTCCTCCCTCAGTCCTCCCAGTTCTATCCCAGCAGCCTCTGCAAGTTGCACCAGTTGTAGCAGAGTGGCAGCCACTACTTTGGTCGCTCTTGCCGCCTGCCTCTATGGGCTTGTGTTTTAACCCACTCACCACACGCCATTAACCCACTCACCCCTCCACATAACACTTTAAACAACTGGCTTCGAGCTAAACAACTTGCAAGCCAGTTGTTTCTCTCAGTTGCTTCTTTGGGTGGAATAGCATACCGTCAGTAGTTCGTGAGCGACGTGTTACCCTCCACACACAATAAGCAACACAACTGATGATTGCCCCCCCCCCCCCCCCCCCCGTTGGTTAATGTGTTGTCCGAATGCAGCCAGTGATTGCTTTTGCTTGGAAAAGTTCCAGTTGTTGCTGCTTGAGGATGTTGACAAGATTGTAGGCTTGCCCTTGCCCATGTTGGTTGATAATATTTAATCAAGGGAGAGTGACTAATTTGAGTCTGGGAAGTAATGAATGCTTCATAAAGAGAAAGTTCTGGCTCCCTGAAATGAAGCAGCTGTGAGGGTCGCTTCTTTAAAAACTCTCCTTGGACCATACCTGGTTTTCCAGTGATCACTGATTGCAAACGACCTCCTCTTAGGCAAGGTGCCTGAGGAGGTGGTTAGTGGCACAGTGTCAGATGTATGCAGATGAAAGTTATATTCTTGAGACATTTCAATCTGCTTTCAGTTTTGGAACTGAAACTGCCTTGGTGGTTCTGGTTAGTAACCTTCCCTGAGATTAGAATGGGGGACACACACACAATGTTTCTAATGTCCTTGGTTCTTGCAGAGGATTTTGATACCGTTTTTCATAATATTCTGGTACACTGATCAGGGAAATGGGGGCACCATGCTATAGTGGTTTCCCTCCTATCTGGAGGGTTGGTACTAGGTTATTCTGAAAGGTTGTTGCACCACCGTATGCCATTCATGCTAGGGGTTGCTGCAAGGTTCCGTCTGATCTTTCACACTCCTTAACACCTAAATGAAACTGCTTAGAGGAGATTGTTAGGGAGGTGTTATCAATATTTCTCCTGTTCATCTGATCCAGATGAGTTGGTAGATGTCTCAAATCAGTGCCTGGTCTCAATGGCTGGGAGAGGACTAATAAACATCTTGCAGAAAAGATAATGGTATGGTTGGTAGATGGTGGTCAGCATTTTGTAGATGGGTTGCATGCTCCTTAAGGCTAAGGTTTGCTGTTTGGGAGTGCTTTTACATCCATTCTTGCTGATGGGTATCTCAGTGACATCTGTGGATCAAAGTGCCTTTTACGAACTTCTGTTTTGCCAGCAGCGTCCTGCTCTCTGCTTCCATGATAGATTTTGCTATTATTCTTCTTCGTGGTCTCTGTGCATTGCACACATGGACTCTGTGCCTGCATGGAGCCTCGTTTCGGGAAACTTCTCTAGCTGAGGCATTTTAGGCAGGAACCCTTCGCCCACCTTCTACTGTGCATGTCCTAATGCGTTCCTGCCTAACCCCTCATCTCTCTTTCATCTGCCATTTTGGCAACTCATTGGGAACTTCACTCTTCGATTAAGAATCACTTTTCTATTTTGCCAGCAGCATCCTGATCCCTGATCCGACTATAGATTTTGCCATTGTTATCCATACCTTAGTAATGTCCACGTTAGTTTATTGCAATGTGCTTTACATGGGCGGTCTATGAAATAACAGCAACTCAGTTATTTAGTAACTGGCACTTTAGTATTATTTATCTGGTGTTGAAACTACATTGACTCCTAGTACAATTCAAAATGGCTTTGGATTGTGGTTTCTGAAGAACTTCCTTCTTCTATATGAATCTGCCCTTCTGCTAAAGGGTCATTGTTTTGAATCATAGAATAGTAGAGTTGGAAGGAGCCGATAAGGGCATTGAGTCCAATCCCCTGCTCAGTGCAGAAATCCACCTTAAGCATACCTGAAAGATGGCTGTCCAGACATCTGTCCAGTCTTTGGTTGACTTCTTCTTTGGAGCTTAGAAGGGATTAATAACCATGGACAGGGCATTTTCTGTGGTGAGGCCCAGTCTATGGAATGTTTGTGAGGTAAAGAATGGCTTATTTACCAAAGACTTGGCTGGTGTGTGAGTGTGTGTGTGTGTGTGTGTGTGTGAGAGAGAGAGAGAGAGAGAATTATAGATGGTGCTTTGAAGTTGATTTTGGCTTTGTGGCTGGTTAACATTTTCATAGGTATATTAGTAGGGTTTTATATTTAAATTTTGAGTACACAGCCACGGACACTTCTATTAATAGGAAGGTGGGTATTGTTTTTTATTTACTATTTATTCCCAACATTTATAAACCCCTTTTACTTCAATTAGCTTTCAAGGTGATTCACACCATGAGTCAATCAGATTACAATAATTTTGTAAAAATCAAAATGGCATAAAAAGAAAGATACACAAGCCAGTTAAGCCACCAGTAAAACAATGTAAACTAGAACAAGATAAGGTAGGAAATAAATAGCAAGTGCCAAGTAAAACAAATTCCCTATTCATGGGAAGGCTTGGGCAAATAAAAAAGTATTTGCTGGACTCCTACAACTTAACGATGAAAGCACCAGACAGGCTTCTAAGGAGAACGTTCCATAAATAGGGCACTCCCACCAGGAAGGCTCTCCATGTGGTTGCTACCTGCCTCAGCACCCAGAGAAAGATCGTGGATGAAGAGCATAGTATGCAAACAAATTTATATGGATGTAGGTAGTCCTTCAGGTGTCCTAGTCCCAAGCTGTAAGGTTTTAAAGATTATTTTGTGCTTGGAAAAAGGAAACCGGGGCATTATTTCAATACTGGCAAGGTATGTTCCTGGCAGCAGGTTCCAGCCAATTACATAGCTATTTGAGTCTTTACAAAAATGGAGTTTCTGAGTATCTTTCCAAGGCAGTCTCACCTACAACACACTCCATCACTCTAATCCAGATGTTACTAGGACACGGGAAAAATAAATGGCAAAATGGTTTATTGTGGAAAGCAACAAC
The DNA here is from genome assembly GCA_029215795.1 of Anniella stebbinsi. NCBI lineage: Eukaryota > Metazoa > Chordata > Lepidosauria > Squamata > Anniellidae > Anniella > Anniella stebbinsi. The sequence goes on from JARDYH010000007.1 coordinate 31,470,531, forward strand.
CTATCTCATAACAATTGATGATCAAAGAATAGAAGGATAAGTTCCTCTAGCTTGAGCTCCTCAACTGTTATAGTGAAGATTATACATATTTCTCTAGGGAGCTTTAACAAGTGATAAAAGGAATAGACCTTTAAAAAAAAGAATTGAAGAAGGAGAGAAAGAAATAATGGAACTAACAATAATATGCTAATAATTAATTAAATCATCCATTGCAATTGTGGGTCAATCCAGTGTGTAGCGTAAAATCAGAATATGCAAAGCAACTAGATTGAGATGATTGGTATACATTGTTGGTTTACTATAATTTCAGTAGAATGGACAGACCATCCCTACAATTCTAAACTAGAATTTGCAGTACCATTTAAATTGCTAATGTTCTTCAGACTTGATTAGTGGTGTAAGCAATGTAAATTCTTAACCTGAATAAGTTTCAGGGTTTAGGAAAAAAAGTCTAGAATTGCTTGTTCTTCAGCATCTGATAAATTCATCCTACAAAAGGTAGTTGTTAAGGTGATGCGTTAAGTGGATATTATATACTTGAGTATAGTTTATTCTACTCAAATGTTTTAGGGTAAAAAGTGGCAGAATGTTATGTTCACTTGAAGAGCATCAGCCTTTGATGAATCCATAATTGTTTGTATCATCGCTGAAAGTGTTTGCCTTCAGGTCATTAGCACACTGATGCTTTTTCCAGTAAAAAGCTTCTCTTAATATTGCTCCGCTGAGGCTGTTCTGAGCACTTTCCCTCTGAGAACAAGTCAGTGTTGCCTGTGGCTTTCCTTCTCTGTTGCTTCAAGGCAAGACTTGGAAAGGAATCCCAGGGAATGGGTGATCTTAGAAGAACAAATATATCTAGCTAACCAGCAAAGCTTTCTATATTTAATTCCCTGTTACGGGCCTGTTCAGACGACACTGAGGGCTCTGTGGTTAGCTTAACTGAGCTTCCTTGTGGTTAGCGCTAACTACAAGATGTATGGTTGCACACGACACTGTAAACCCTGTCCGGGTCCCAATTTCCTTAACCACACGCTCACCACAAACCTGTTAGACAAGCGCTTGAGTCCTCCAAATGCTCTTGCACTATGGGAGCTGGCACTTGCACCAGCCATTTTAATTCAGTTTCTGAAGTCAGCAGCCATTACTGCTGTAATGCGGTCCTTGATGCTTGTGATCACCGTGTCCTGTGGCTGTAACGCTGGTCACCGTTCAGGAATATTGATCCTCACCATCTCACCAGCCAGAAGTTATGGCAGCATATTTGTTTACATGGAAGGCACCGCAGCACTGTCCCGAGCTCACTGACATTTTGGGTGTTTCTGCCACTATGCTTGATGCGGTCAGCCATTTTGAGGAGGCGCCTCTGCCATCCCAAGCTCGCCACCATTTTGGGAGTGTCTGCCTGGTCTGGGGGTAATTGCAGATCACTGGGGCTGGATTCTGGGCAGGGTTGTATTGGAGACGTGTCTTTGGGTAGTAAAAAAGGGCTGGATTCATTACGCAGCCCTTTAAACTGCATGTATCACTTGAAAAACAGGACCGATTTCACAAAATGGTGGACGCAGCGGCTGTATTAGAACTGGAGCTATAAGGGGCAGTGAGAAAGCCTGCAGGCTAGAGTGGCTATTTGGGACACTCTGTTCTTCTAGCTCTATGATTTCAGCCCCTTAACCACAGCTGCATTGCATGCAGTACCTTAAGCCAAAGTTAGTGCTGCTAGCCCTGCTGCAGAACATGGTTAGTGAAGCCAGCCACAATGTAAACCGCCCAGAGAGCTTCGGCTATGGGGCGGTATACAAATGTAATAAATAAATTGTCAGAGTTTGTGATGCACTGCACTCTCTGAGCATGTACAGAGTGCAAGCACACAGCAGCGGAATAACAGCAGAGCTCACTGGTAGCAGACAGATGTCCTGGTAATCAGTAAACACTCAGACACAGCAGTGTTTTAAACTACTATACTAAGTTTACTTTACAAGTATTTACATAGAACAAAACATTCCTCTAATATCTTCAGCAATACTTCCAACCAACCATAACCTACCACTAACATTCACCATCATCATCACCCACACTGTTTCTCCACATGCTGTACATTTATAGCACTGTGGACCTATCACAGCGTTGGCTGCATATCTCCCCATGTGTTGCTATGCCTCACAGCACACAGGGAAGAAACCAAATGACCTTGGTCTTTAGGTGCTTACCAGCTGCACTTGATTTGGCAACTGTTCAGAGTACTTGAGATATCAAGTCATCTCTCTTTTACTTTTCTTCTTAGTAACAGAAAAAATACATTTGCTTTTATATTTAAACAAATAAAATCTTAACACCCCTCCTTTTTTCTGTAACTAACAAACATTTTCATTCTGTCTGACATTCTAGCATTCCAAGCTGTTTTGACAATTGTTCATGTCTTTGTACATTCAAAGGTTTTGTGAATACATCAGCCACATTTACCTCGGTGTTACAATAAACAAGTTCAATCAATCCATCATGTACAGCTTGTCTTACGTTGCAGTAACGAATATCAACATGTTTACTTCTTGCGTTCACCCTTTCAGACTTTGCCATATGAATGCAAGTCTGATTGTCTTCAAAAACTTTAATTGGAGTTTTCACTTGCAATTTCATATCTTTCAGCAACTGGATGAACCAAATTATTTCTGTACAAGCCTCAGACAATGCTGAAAACTCAGCCTCTGAGGTAGACAGGGCAATTAACCGTTGTTTTCTGGATTTCCACCTCACTAAACTGTTGCCCAGTTTTATTACAATTCCTGAGGTGGATTTCCTGTCTTGACTGTCACCAGCCCAGTCACTGTCTGTGTAACACTCTAGTGATAATGTGTCCAATGGTCTTAATTCTAAAGACACATCAATAGTCCCTTTTAAGTACCTGAATACTCTTTTAACTGCTTGCCAGGCACTATTCGTTGGTTTGGACACAAATCTGCTCAATATGCCAACTGCATTAGCCAAATCTGGCCTAGACCATTGAGCTAAATAGAGTAGACTTCCTATTGCTGACTGGTATAGGTCTCTGTCACAAAATTCTGTGTCACTGTCATTACACTGAAAACCAGCCACCATGGGAGTTTTAACACTTTTACATTCCTCCATGTGGAATTTTGCAAGCAGATTTTTGATTTTCTGTTTTTGACTTAACACATAAGCCCCTTTTTGCTTTGTGACTTCCACTCCTAGGTAGTCATGGATTGGACCCAAATCCTTTAATTCAAAATGTTTACTCAGTTGCTCTGCAAATTCTTTAACCTGAGTTTTTGTTTTTGAAATTAAACATATATCATCCACAAAAGATAACAACCACATTTGTTCACTGTTGGCACCTTTTGTATATAAACATGGGTCAGCCATTCCATTTTTGAATCCCATTGACTCCAGTGCTTCATGCAAGCACTGGTTCCAGTTCCTTGCTGACTGTTTCAAACCATAGATAGCTCTGTTTAATTTGTACACAGAGCCTGGCACATTTGACTCATAACCAGGAATCTCTTCCTGTAATGGTGCATTCAAATATGCTGTCTTTATATCAAAATGATTCACCTGACAATCATATTTTGCAGCTAGAGTTAGCATTACTCTCATTGACTCAGCCTTCACAGTAGGTGCAAAGGTTTCATCATAGTGCACATTCTTTTCCTGTGTGAACCCTTTTGCCACAAGTCTAGCCTTATACATTGTCTCTCCTGACATCAGCAATTTCTTTTTGAACACCCACCTACAACCAACCACTTTTTTACCTTTTGGTAGCATTGTAGGGGTAAACACATTGTATTTTGCCATGGCTTCCATTTCCTCATCCATAGCCTCATACCATAGATTTTTCTCTGGATTTGACAATCTTTGAACATCTGCATAGTTCTCTGGTTCATAAGATATTTGACACACTCGTACTTCATTGGCCGTATATCTCTCAGGAGGTATTCCCTTTGTACTTCTTTCTGACCGTCTGGGAATAAAAACATTTCTGTTCTCTCCCTCCTCCTCCTCTTCCTCCTCCTTCTTAGGACTTGAAAGAGTTGTGGAACTGTTTGTTTGTCTCTCTACTGGCTGTGGTGATCTGCCTATGTTTTCCTGTATAGGCAAACACACTTCACTGCCGTGCAAACGTTCCCAGTCACACTGCTCCTGAAAACTTGCTGATCTAGAAATTACTATGTTTCCATTTCCAGCATAAAACCTGTATGCTTTTGAACCAGGTGCATAGCCTAGGAATTTCATTTTCCTGGCTTTTGGCTGCCCTTTCCTCCTAGCCACCTTGGGGATGTTCACCCAGGCATCACTCCCAAAAACTCTGAGATGAGCCAGGGATGGCTTCTTCCCAAACATGAGGAAATATGGAGTGTTATCTATTGCTGAGCTCCAAAGCCTATTAGCAATGTAATTAGCTGTTAGCATTGCTTCTCCCCAAAAATGAGCATGCAACCCAGAGTCTGTCAACATGGCATCTTTCATTGTTTGCAGAACCCCATTCCTTCTTTCTGCAACGCCATTTTGCCATGGTGAGTGTGGAGCAGTTCGTCTTGCTGAAATTCCTTTCTGCCTAAGCCATTTTTGGAACGTTTCAGCCATAAACTCCCCCCCTCTGTCTGTCTGCAATTGTTTTACTTTGGTAGAGAATTTCCGCTCCACCCAACTCAGCCAATCTTTGAAAACAGTAAACGTTTCACTTTTGTTTTTCATCACATAACAAAAACCATATCTAGTGTAGTCATCCACCAGAATTAAAGCATACTTTGCCCCTCCTAATGTTGCAGTCATAGGACCAATTAAATCTGCATGTATTATCTCAAATGCTGCCGTGGCAACTCTGTTACTCTTCTTACAGATTGGAGCAACCTTGGATTTAGCCACCTTACATGCAGTACAGTCTAGATATTTGTCACAGGCTTTTACATTCAGTCCTACACACATTTCAGGCATTTTTTTCAGTATTTGGAACCCAACATGTGCAAGTCTCCTATGCAGCAAATGCACACAATCATTATGCAAAGGTGTGTTATTCATAACAGAATTTACATTTCTAGATGTTTCTAGACCTTTAGGCAACATTTCATAAAGATTGTTCCTAAGTACACCTAAAGCTACAACATTGTTTTGTTTGCTCACTTCACACTTGCTGTTTGAGAATGATACACAATATCCTTCCTTATCCAAACAAGATACACTTAACAAATTGTGTTCCAAACTTGGCACACACAGAACCTTGCTTACAGTTTTATCAATACATGGCACATATACACAACCTTCTGCAGTCACAGCTGAAGATTTGCCATCTGCTAATGTAACATGGTCCCGGCTAGCAGAATGTAGACTTGTAAACAAACTCTTGTTGTTCACAATATGCTGACTGGAACCACTGTCCATCAACCAGGTACATTCTGGGTTGTTCTCTGCAGCTTTAACTACGGAGACCTTCGGTTTAGCAGATTTTTTCTTGCTTGTTGCTGCCTTCTCCTTCGTTTGGTTAGGACAATCTCTCCGCAGATGCCCGGGCAAACCACAACGAAAACAGCGCCGAACTGTAAACACTTTCTCCTTATCTTCACAAGCTGCTTGTTTAACGTGGGTGTCTCTAGGCTTGGCAGTCTGCCTCTCTTGCCTCTTCTTTTCTTCTTCCAGCAATCGGCCGGTCAGAAAACGAAGCGTGAGCTCGGATTCTTGCATTGCTTCCAGGCTCAAAACAAGATTGTCCCACGAATCATCCAGGGAGCTGAGAACGACGTACACTTTGTGGGATTCAGTGAAAGACATGCCGTGCTCCTCCAGATCCGCAAACAGTTGCCTCATCATGCTTAAATGTGCAGATATGCTGGCTCCTAGTTCAAGTTGTGCTCTGTACAATTTTCTTGTTAGCATAACTTTGCTGGCTGCCGTTTCTCTCACATAAATCTCTCTGAGAGTTTTCCAGCATTCCTGCGCGGACACCAGCCTCCTTACATAAACAAGTTGGTTATCTTCTAAACACAAGATAATGCTTGCCAAAGCTTTCTCTATGTTTCTCTGCTCGTCTTCATCTGGCTGAGCTGGAGGATCACAGACAACCGTCCATAAACCTTCCCTCCTTAGATATTGTTCCATCTTAATGCTCCAAGCCAGATAATTGTTTTCATTTAGACGATTGAGTGGTAGATTAGCTGCCGACATACTTGCTGCCATCTCAAATTACTGCACACAGATGTCTTGCTTGCTTTTCAGCTTTCAGCCCCTCCAAGGCACTCAGCAACGACACTCACCGGACTGCAGATTTGAGAAGTCACTCTTCACTTCCAGGATTCTCACAACGCTCTGCCACCACGCAGGGAGTCCTCTAGGCTGTCTGGACACTCTGGACACCTTGGGTAGCCTTGCAGCTCTAGTAGCCCTAGTAGCCCTAGCAGCCCTAGCAGCCCTAGCAGCCCTAGCAGCCCTAGCAGACTGGGCCCATAACCTGTCAGAGTTTGTGATGCACTGCACTCTCTGAGCATGTACAGAGTGCAAGCACACAGCAGCGGAATAACAGCAGAGCTCACTGGTAGCAGACAGATGTCCTGGTAATCAGTAAACACTCAGACACAGCAGTGTTTTAAACTACTATACTAAGTTTACTTTACAAGTATTTACATAGAACAAAACATTCCTCTAATATCTTCAGCAATACTTCCAACCAACCATAACCTACCACTAACATTCACCATCATCATCACCCACACTGTTTCTCCACATGCTGTACATTTATAGCACTGTGGACCTATCACAGCGTTGGCTGCATATCTCCCCATGTGTTGCTATGCCTCACAGCACACAGGGAAGAAACCAAATGACCTTGGTCTTTAGGTGCTTACCAGCTGCACTTGATTTGGCAACTGTTCAGAGTACTTGAGATATCAAGTCATCTCTCTTTTACTTTTCTTCTTAGTAACAGAAAAAATACATTTGCTTTTATATTTAAACAAATAAAATCTTAACATAAATAAATAAATAAATGTGGTTAGCAGGTGCATCTGGTTAAGGAAAACACATTGCACATGATGCCATAAACCCTGCTGCTTAACCAAGAACCCTTAACCATAAAGGGTTAACAGTGTCGTCTGAAAGGGCCCTATGAGTAGGGAACTTTTTGAGTTAGTTTGCAGGAGTGGAAGTTGATTCCAAATGTGTGTGAAAGTTGCACTTCCAAGGAAGTGTCTCGAACTGATGACCAGATTCTCCAGTTGACTTACAATAATAGAGACCTACATGAATGCCAAATGCAGCAAGTGTCTCTGTAAGTGTGTATGCTAGGATTTGACTACATGCTGAGTAACTGCCTTATCGGCCATATTCAAATATTGTTAATTTTTTCATGTAGTCATGACCACCCTTATGTTGATCTACTTTCTTATTGCATCATGGAGTCATTTGATAGTGGTGAGGGTCCATTTGCTTCCTAGACTTGTAGGAGTTATGGTCATAAACCCCTCATTTAAGGATACACCCCTGCCCTGCAACTTGTGAGGAACTTCTGCTCTCTCCCTTCCTCCTTAAGGCATTTAGCCTAGCTTCTGTTGGCCATATGCTTGTAACTGCCAGCATGTAGTAACAGGAAGACCAGATTTAGGAGGAAGTGTGTGAATAGTGCACACAAAGCAGCCTTCTTCACATGGCATTTATCCAGTGCCCAGGACTACCACAGAGTCTGTTGCATTTGCTGAAGGAAGAGGGGTGTCCATATGATCTGGCTTGTAGGACTGGAAGAGACTGGAGTCTTTTAGTAAACATTTTTGTTTTGTAGTTAGCATAATACTCTCTGTTCTTTGGTTCTAATAATTTTGTAAAAAAACTCCGCCCCCCACTTATTTAAAAGTGGATCAGTTGACTAAAGATTGTATTTAACTGTTCAGATCATAGATCTTTATACTCAATCTGTTTGTAGCCTATTTTTCAATTGGGAAGTGGTTCCTTATTGCAGCAAAATTAACATCAATTTTTTACACGAACAGTGTTTTCACTTTTCTAAATGTTGCACTATAAATCTTATGTAAAAGCATATAAATGCAAAGAAGAAGATGCAGTATTTTAATGGGATTTTAATGCTTTATGCAACATGTGGCTAATGATGCAGATAGGCAGTGTGTTAAATCATCCAGTGAATGATTCTGTAAAACTCCAGTTGGATTAGTAACACCAGTTGCACACAGGAGACAACTTTTATTGATTGCCAGTCACAAAACTGGTCAAACACTAAATTTACATTGCTGTTAAAGTGGGGTTTTAAGGAGGCTTATAGGCTTTTCACATTCCAATAGAATGATATTTTTTTCACCCCGAACTTTCTCCCTTAAGCGAAACCTTTCCACATTGACAGCCAAAGTACCCTGACATATCTACTATAAACATGCTACACTCAACAGAGGGTGCTAGAGCAATATGCAGTACATCAGTTTCCATGAAGCACTGGCCATCCTACTTGGGCCTCACTGCAACTCTGTGTGAACTGAGATGCACACCCTAGAACAGCCTTCCCCAACCTGGTGCAGTCCATACCCATCCTGAAAGCTGCTGCTAAAAGCTACTGCTTGGGCTGGAAGGGTGTGGCCTGATTGCCTGATTGCTCTCAGCAACTGAGTGGGCGGGGAGAGTCATTCTGTTTCCTTACTCCTAGCTGAACAGAGCAGAGAAGAGGAAGCTGCCCCAGCTGGACTAGAAGAAATATAAGTGTCTGTTCTTCTTCATGGTCTTTGTGCATTCCCACATATGGGCTCTGCGCCTGCGCGAAGCTCACTTCAGGAACTTTCTAAAGCTATCGGAACGAAAAAATAGGTGGGAACCCCTCCCTCACCATCCTGTGCGCATACTCCTGAGCACTCCTGCCTATTACCTCAGTTCAGTTCTTCTTCGACCGCCATTTTGTGAGTCTCGCTAGGGAACGCGTAGGATTTGAACAGATTTTCTAGCTCAGTACATATTGTATATATATGTAAATAGTTAGTTAAATTCTCTGCTCTTCCTTTCCTTTCTCTTTCTGTCATTTTTTTCCTTCTGTTAGATTAGGATTTATTGTTTTTTGTTCGGAACGGCGATCCAGTTTAGATCGCGACTTCAGTAGAAGTGTATGGCCTCAATAGGCCTTTTTCGTAAATGTAGTAAGTGTGCAGGAAAATTTCCTTACACTGACGGACATTCACTCTGCCTCCTCTGTTTCGGAGAAGAACATCGTGTGGAGACTTGCCCGCATTGCCTAAAATTTACCAGGCAAGCTAGGCGTAATCGGGCGGATAGACTTCGTGCTGAGCTCTGGAAACGAGCATTGCAGGCTGTTCCGGGGAAAATGTCTCAAAACCAAGAAGATTTACCCAAGTCTTGTCAGCATAGCAGATGGAACCGGTTCCGTGTAGTGAACCTTCCACTTCTGCTAACGCACCACCGAAACATACGGTGACGACGAAACGGGCTATTAAGAAAGCAAAATGCCCTAAATCCTTTACGGAGCAAGGACCAACCAAGAAAATGAAAAAGTGACTGCCTACGGCTACAGTAGCCCGTGCAAAGACTCCAGACCTTGCTGCAACAGTGTCCGTACCGACACCACCACTGACGCTAAACTCCCCTATAAGGGCAGTCCCTGTCTCGGTACCGACGGAAAGGAGATCCGTCCCATTGGTTTCAGAGGGAAAGATACAATACCACTCCCTGTTACCGGTACGGAGCGATCAGCCTGCTTTGTTTGCACGTCCGCTACCGCCCGTACAACCAAGACATGATTATCACTACTGAGATAGGTCTCCAGTTTCAAGCCATTCTTCTTATTACGATCGATACAGAATTGATCGGTACCGATATGAGTCATGCTGCAGGGAACATTTGAGATCGAGATCTCCAGAGTCTAGAGGCATATAGAAAATTAAAGCATTCTTGGTTCGGTAGAATAGCGGTTATTAAAATGAAGATTTTACCAAAGGTTAATTTTTTGTTTAGAATGTTACCGATTAAAATTTCAGTAGTGGAGTTAAAAAGTTGGCAAAATATGATTAACGCTTATTGTAATGGAGATAAAAGAGCTAGGATTAACAAAGGGTTATGGTATAAGGCTCAAAAGAATGGAGGTTTAGGACTTCCGAATATCAAGTATTATTATATTGCTAATCAGTTAAGATATGTTATTAATGGTATTTTAGGGGAGGAAGATCTTGAATGGTTGGAAATGCAAACAGGAGAAATAGATTATAAATTGAAAAATGTTTTCTTTATTAAAATTCAAAAGAAAGATTTGAAGGTACTGGACAACCCATTGTTGGGAAATATTTTAGAGGTCTGGGAGAAGTTTAGGGAGAAGTTGATACCAGGAGACTCTCCACTCGCCCCAGTTGTAGTAGTGGGAAACTTCCCAAGAGTATTAAAAGTGGAGATAGAAGGGAGACTGAAAGATCAAGAAATAATTAAGTTAAGGAATTGGATGGAAAAGATGAAGGATAATGAGCATATTAAAGAGCTTTTAAAAGGACAAAAGATAGCATGGTTCAAATGCTTACAATTGGGAAAATGGACTCAGGAATGGAAGCTGAAAAATAAGAAATGTAGAAATAATACTAGATTTGAAGATTTAATTGAACTAAAAGGAAGAAAAGAAGAAATTAGAACTAAGAAAGGGCTGACTAGTGCGATATATAAAATATTGATAGAGGAGGAATTTCAGGACTCACTCAGCGTTATAAAAAAGATTTGGGAAGATGATGTAAAGGAAAAAAATATTGATTATTATTGGGAGAGGATATGGAATGTAAGAATGTTAAAGTTGTTGTCGATTAGAATTAAGGAGAATTACTATAAGATAATGTGGAGATGGTATCTAACACCTGTTAGATTTCACCAGATTGATAAAAAAGTGTCTAAGAATTGTTCGAGGGGGTGTCAGGAGGTTGGAACCTATTTTCATATGTGGTGGAGCTGTGAACATGTACAAAAATTTTGGGAAAGGGTGTTTAAAGAAATAAGTGAAATAATTGGAAGTAAATTGGAATTAAACCCAAAGTTAGCTCTACTAGCAATATGGGACAGAGAGAATGAGAATATAACTAATAGAGAATTGGTAAACAACCTCCTGGCACCTGTTAGAATAATGATTGCTAAAAATTGGAAAGGACAAGGAAGCTACACAATAGAAGTATGGTATAAAGAAATATGGGATATGGCTTTGAATGATATGCTGACTTGTAAAATGAAAATAAAGAGGGGAATGTCCAGTAAGAGTGATTTTGGAGAAATATGGAGTCCCTTTTTGGAATATGTTTTAAGATCGGGGAAGGGACAAATACCTTCAAAAGAATCGTTAAAATTCTGGAAGGATGAAGAATGATTAAGAGAAGGTCTCATGGGTGGGGGAGCACGGGGGGATTGTTGAGGGTTATGTTGTTTATGTTTTATTATGTTGTTTATGTTTATTATGTTGAAATAAATAAAAATTATTTTAAAGAAATAATTACGACAGACATTCTTACCGTTCACCACTATTTTATGTATATAGGTCTCAAAGTAGGTCCCAATTTGAAGAAGATTGATACTATGATGAGAGAGAACCTTCCAGATCACATCTCTATCAACCTACACATAATGATCTAGTATCTTCTTCCGTGGCATGTAATACTTCGGTCCAGTGTACTAATTTACCAATGGAAACATTATCGCCTGCACCTTCTCATGTGCAAGTTCCGACTACGGTTTTGCCACTTGCCATACCAACCGAAGATTTCTCTCAATGTTTCATTCAGAACTAGAGGATTATTCTTCCTCTGTATCATCATTAGCTCCATCGGTACCATCCCCTGATGTCAAAGTTGGATCTACTGAGGGGATTTCCCCATCTGAGGATATGGGATATTTTTCTGAGCAGATTAGCTGAATGGCTCATTCTCTCGGGCTTGAGACACAACATCCAGTTCAAAAGGTGCAAGATCCTATCTTTGATGCTGTAACAACTGAAACTTCTGCTCCAATAGCTATCCCATATTTTCCTACTTTACTCAGTACTGTTCAACTGTCATGGAAGTCACCCGCAACTCTCCTCCCAACGTCAAAAAGACTTGAAGGTATGTACCAGGTCCAGGAAAAGGATGTTGATTTTCCTTTTTCACATCCAACACCTAACTCTGTCATTGTGGAATCCCTACAGGGGCGGTCTCAAAAGACGCATTCTATTCTGGCTGATAAAGAGGGCAGATGCCTTGACTTTATGGGCAGAAGACTTTATTCCTCCTCTGCATTAGGACTAAAGGTGGCAAACTATCAGGCTGCTATGGCACGATATCAGCTATTTTTATGGGACAAGATGGAATCTCTTTGTAAATTTCTCCCAGACGATCAACGAGAATTAGCTAGAATTTTTCAGAATGAAGCGATGTCATTATCTTAACAACAAATTAATACTTCGTGGCACCAAACTGACTGCCATGCTAAGCTGATGATGGGAGCAGTAGCACTTCGTAGACACTCCTGGCTGCATTCTGCGGGTCTGTCCCAAGATGCTAGATCGTGTATCGAAGATCTCTCTTTTGATGGCATAGGTCTTTTCAATGCTACCACTGATGAATCAATGGAAAATGTACAGAAAGCCAAAATCACATCTCGTAAAATGGGTATTGGACAACAACAACAACAAACTACTTCTTGTTTCAAACGAAGGAGATGAAGCCAATACCAGTGCCAAGGACGGTCTACATTCGAGCGCCCAGCTAAGCCTCAGCAACACAATACATCTTGGAAGAAACAATTTTCTTCTTTTCACTCATGACCTCAAAGAGGGAACAGAGATCCACCATCCAAGCGACGTCTTTGACTCCACCGACACCATCCACTCCGGGACCCCACACTTCCAACATCGTCTCTGACCTTTTCTGACCATCTGGAAAGGCATAACTACGGACAAGTGGGTGCTCTCAATAATACAACAAGGTTACAGAATAGAGTTCGATGTCCTCCCTCCTTTTTCAGGAATACGATGCACCAAACCTTCAAAACCAATATCATTGGAAACAGTACAACTCCTCTGGAAAGGAGCTATAAGAAGGGTTCATACAAATATTCAAGCAGATTGTTATTCAAAATACTTCACAGTCCCCAAAAGGGACGGAGGACATCGACCTATTCTGGACCTTCGCATTGTAAATATGTACATTACACCAAAAAGATTTCGAATGACTACTCTTGCAGGAATCCTTCCTCTGTTAAGGAGAAACGACTGGATGGCATCGGTGGACTTAAAAGACGCGTATTTCCACATTGCAATCGAGGACTCTTTCCAGAAGTACCTCTGATTTGCAATAGGAGAACAGGTTTATCAGTTCCAGGTTCTCCCCTTCGGTCTGGCAACTTGTTAACCAAGTGCATGACTGTGATTTGTGCCCATCTTTGCTTGCAGGGTATTCAAGTTTATCCATACCTAGACGACTGGTTACTGGTGGCATAGACAAAGAGTGGACTAACCAACGTATTGCATTTTACACTCCACCTACTAAAGTAATTAGGCCTCTATATCAACAAAGAAAAATATTTTCTAATCCCAACGCAGAACATAAAGTTCATAGGAGCAGCCTTGAATTCAATCGAGGCCAAAGCTTTTCTTCCAGAGGAACGACAGCACACTCTAATTGAGCTAGCAACAGCAGTCCAGCACAAGCACAAAGTTTTCGCCATCACTGTTCAACGCCTGTTGGGATTCATGGCATCCATGATTGCTGTGGTGAGATGGGCTCGACTGCATATGAGACCACTGCAGCTCTGGTTCCTTTGCAACTTCGATCACACAATGAATGCACATAGAACACGTTTATCTCTCCCAAAAGACATACAGCATTCTCTAACTTGGTGGACTATCAAGACAAACATAGACAATGGCATCTCTTTCAAACCTCTTTGATCAACCATGACATTAACAACAGATGCCTCTCGCTTAGGTTGGGGAGCTCATTGTGGCGACCTTCAGACTCAGGGCATGTAGTCCAGACTAGAACTGACACACCATATCAATTTTCTGGAAATGTTAGCTGTAATAAAGGCGCTCAGAGCTTTCGAAACAAGCCTCCAAGGGCACGTAGTTCATGTACTATCAGACAACACCACAGTGATCGCATACATAAACAAACAAGGAGGGACTCGATCCCGTTTACTGAACCAACTTGCATTAGACCTTTACAACTGGTGTATCCTGAGGAGCATTCTCTTAATTGCTTTGCATATTGCAGGGACAGAGAATGTATTGGCGGACAAGTTAAGTTGTCTTTGTTCAGACACCCACGAATGGCAACTACATCCAAGGACAGTGACCTATCTCTTCGGTCGTTTGGGTACACCACTCATAGACATGTTTGCTACACAGACACACAGGATCTGTCGGAGCTTCTGCAACCGATTCGGTACCGGCACGAGCTCTCTCGGAGATGCATTCATGATGGACTGGGGGTGTGTGTGTCAAGTTTTGCCTACATGTTCCCTCCGTTCCCACTGCTCACCAAGGTGGTAGCAAAGTTAATCAGAGAGAATGCAGACTGCATACTATTCACCCCATGGTGGCCACGCCAGCAATGGTTTGCCCCACTTCTACAGAGAGTGGGGGGCACTTACATCAGACTCCAAATTCGATCAGGTCTCATTTCTCGGGATTGAGGACAAGTCAGACATCCAGACCTCAACACACTGCGTCTAACAGCTTGGAGAGTAACGCCGTTACATTGACGACACCGTTTTCTCCTCGAGTTCAGTCCATACTACTGGCTGCTAAGAAACCTTCCACAAGGTTTTCTTATTATCAAAAATGGACTATGTTTTCTGAATTTGTTACTTTACAAGGGGAAGACCCTGTAACTTGCCCTTTGGCATTAATTTTCAAGTTTCTGTGTTCACTGTTTGATAAAGGTTTAAAACTTTCTTCAATTAAAGTTTACCTAGCAGCTATTTCGGATAAGCAAGTTTGTTTGAAAGGCTGCTCCATTTCTTACCATCCTCTGGTTCATTCTTTTCTTAAAGGAATTAACAATCTTGCCCCACCTACTCGATACACCATTTTGTTTTATTAATTCTAGATTTCTTATCCCCATTACAATAGTTATTTATCATACTTTGCCAACTTTTTATTTCTACATCTGTTATTTTACTTGGTAACATCCTAAACAAAAAATTAATCTTTGGTAATATCTTCATTTTAATTACCGATATTCTACCAAACCATGAATGCTTTACCTTCCTATAAGCCTCTAACTTCTCTATTACTTGTGTTTTTAATCTACTAAAATTTGTTTTCTCTAAACTTTCTAACTCTTTCGTAATATAAACTCCTAAATAACGTATTATATTTTTAACCTTCAAATCTAATTTTAAGCTACGCTCATCCCCTTCTACTTTATCGTAATTAAAAAGCATCATATTGGATTTCCCCCAATTTACTTGTAACCCTGTAACATCTCCAAATTCCCTCAAATGTTGTTTTATTTCTTCTATGCTTCCCCCTGGATTTTCTAATGTCAGTAATGTATCATCCGCAAACATATTAATTTTTATTTTTTCCTCTCCTCCTATCCCTTTCAGTCTCTCGTCCTCCCTAATAACATTTGCCAACATTTTGATCACATTTGCAAATAAAATTGGGGAGAGAGGACACCCTTGTCTTGTACCTCGGGCTAGGGTAATTTGTTGTGTTAAACCGTCATTTACCATCACCTCGGCCTTGTTGTTTACATATAGCTGATTAATCACTCTCACAAATCTTTCTCCAAAACCGAATGTTTTTATAATAGTTTTTAACGCCGGCCATTCCACACAATCAAAGGCTTTAAAAATATCCAATGCTATCAATCCTGCTTTTAAATTCCTTCTTTTAATATTTATTATATTTAATACCCTCCCTATTAAATTTGGCATTTGCCTTCCTGGAATAAATCCACATTGATCCTTTTTTATATACTCATTTATAAATGTATTTAGTCTTATTGCCATAATTGCATTAAATATCTTAGCATCTTGATTAATTAAAGAAATAGGTCTATATGAAGCTGGATCCGTCAAATCCGTATCAGTTTTTGGTATTAAGATTATCAACGAATGTTCCCACGATGGCGGGGTCTTCTCTCCCTTTATTATATTATTATATAATTTCTCCATTTTGGGTAATAAAATTTCTTTGAATATTTTATAATATTCCGGCCCCAGTCCATCCACTCCTGGAGATTTCCCTCCTTTCAGCTTGTCAATAATCCCCTCTATTTCTTTTTCGGTCACTAATGCTTCCATATAATCCCTATCCTTATCTTTTAATTTTATCTTCCAATTTTTCTCTACATATTCCTGTATTCTCATTTGTGGACTCGCTTCTGCCTTTTTACCTTTATCTTAAGAGGGGCTGCAGTGCTGTCTGAACTCAGTATATTCATGTCACCAAGTGTGGGAATATGACTTCCCTCAAAGCATTCCCCCAAATAGGGGGATTGTGTAGCGTAGTATAGTATGATATAGTGAGGGATGGTGGTGAAACAGATCTTCTTCCCTGCAACCTGAACATTTTTTCAGGATCTAATAAAGGCTGGATTTCCCCGATATCTGTGTAACAAGAAACAGCTCATGCAGTACTATGTTCATGCCTTCAGGGTCTCTTTTGAAGAACAAGATAAGCCTTGCCTTTGGCTTCATTTATAAACCCAGAGTGCTTCAGATTATTTTGTGTTTAAAAGTTTCAGGGGTGTCCAAACCCTGTTGGCATTTTTGCTGAACTTTCCCGAAGAAGAGAAGGAAAAGATAGTGCTGTGAAGCTTCTATGGTGGCTCAGTTTATGGCCAGTAATTAAAAGTCACCAATCTCTCCATGTCCTCTCAGGGAACCTAGCATGGCCTTTATTGATTGACAGGTACTTGGGCTCCAGGAAGCGTTTATGTTTTAGACTTGTACTTGCTAAGAGCATGTTGATCTGAGCTGTTCCAGATAGGGCACCTCTCCTTTTGCTTCCCATTCCAGTCAACACTTGACTGCCCCTGCTGTAAAGGCTGAGGTTTTCCCTTAGGCCAGAGAACAGGTCTCTTTGGATCTGTTTGCTCTCCTTGTAGCGGCTTAATTTTCACCTGGCAATTGAGACCTACATGAGGAATTTCTGTGACCTGCGCTCTGGCCATTGCGACTCTGTTCACTTTGGGTGGGAATCCTTGTCAGCTGCTGCTTTTGCTGCGCAAGCTGAAGAAACTGAGCGCTGGTTGTGAGTTGAAGGCAAATGTCTCTGTTGGCCTGAGCACTTGGAACCCACAGAAACAAGCCCCACTCTATTCAGTGAACTGCAGCGAGCCAGGAGGTCTTGTGTTTAAGACGTTTCAAAATTAGTGTCCTGTTAACTGAGGCGCCTTTCACAAGTAATTCATAGAACACCTGCTTGTCTCCATTGTCCATTCTTTCATAAGTTGTGGATATCTCAGGAGTGTTCATTACCAATAGATCCTTTGGCAGTTTTGACACTTATTAAAAAGGTGATGGTGATAACAAGAGACATGAAACTGATTATTAATTTAGCTACCCTGGGAATTGAAATGGAAGCCAAATGAAAAGATGGAAACTCTACAATTTCGTAGTCAGTTGAGACGAATATGGAATATATTAATGTCAAACTTACTAATTTAGTCTGTTCTAGGAAGGTTGAGGACTTGACAACTTTATTCGCTAGATAGACTCTTAACTGTTAAAAGTCCAAATGTACGCAGAATGATCTGTGAAGTATGAAATCGTATACTTTTAAATAATTTAATGCTTTTTGTTGGGTGACTATAAATAAATATACTTTGGTTGCTTTTTGGGGGGGGAGTTAATGCAGAAATAAACATTGCTGACTCGAATGAGGTCCCCAGAATGTGTATTTTGTTGTGGAAGATGAGTTTTTCAGTTTACATAAACAGACTTAGTCTTAAACAAGTGGAACCCGCAACACATTCATTGTGTATCTAGATTGCCCAATGACTGAAATTTCTGGGCAATGTACAGGTAAATTAGAAACCTGTGAATTAGGCCTAGAAATGGATGGGGAGTCAGTGCAGACAGCAAAATATTGGCGTAATGTGGTTGTATTGGCCAATCCCAGTTAAGTCTAGCTGCCCTGTTCTGGACTAACTGAAGTTTACAAGAGCACCTCCAGACTATGAACCTGATCCTTTAGGGGAGTGCAACCTCCTCCATCACAGGGTGAACACCACTTAACCAGATAGTCGAACCACACACAAACAGTTTCTCCATCTTGCTTGGCCTGAGTCTGTTGGTTGGCCCTCCGTTCATTACCCTGCCTAAGCACTCACTTGTTCTGTCTTGTTCTCCATGTTGTTTAATATTCACATGAAATGGCTGGGAGAGGTCATTCAGAGCTTTGGAGTGAGGTGCCATCAAGATGCTGATGACACCCACCTTTATTGCTATTTGTCACCTAACAGCAACAAAGCATTCAAAACACTTGAACCTTGTTGTCTGGGCTTGATAATGGCACTCCATGCGTAACTGTTGATGTTGAATCAGCTGAGGTTAAACCCAGACAAGATGGAGGTGTTGTTGGCCTGACTTGGGGATTATCAACCTGTTCCACAAGGCGTTGCACTCCCCCTGAAGGATCAGGTTCATAGCTTGCCCAGTATGTTGTCCCTGGATCTTCAGAGGGCATTAGTGGCAAGGAGGAGTATGCTTGTGCAGTTACACTTGGAGTGCCGGTCATTAACCTTCCAGAGTCAGTCTGACTTGGTAGCAATTATGCATGCCTTGGTTACATCATGTTTAAAGCACTGCCATGTTTTAAACACTCTGAAGGGTGTCCAGAAGCAGCTAGGTTACTAACTGGTGCCTGGTATTGGGCTCATATTACATCACGCTTGAAAGACTTACAATAGGTTGCCAACTGCTTTCCAGGCTCAATTCAAGATGTTGGCTTTAACCTTTAAAGCCCTAAATGGCTTATGACCTGGCTATCTAAGGCTTTGCCTATCTTGTTATGAGCCTGCCTGAGTATTAAGATCTGTAGTGGAGGCCCTTTTACGAGCGCCATTCCTTGTAGAGGCCCATTTTTCAAACTTGCTTGGAAGGGCTTTTTCCTGTATTGCTCCCAAAACATAAAGTGCACTCCCTCAAAACCATGGTTGCCTTCCACTCTCTTAGTTTTTATAAAGGGTGTGAAGACACATCTGTTTAATTTAGCCTTTTAAATAATGTAGTTTTAATGTTTTTTAGAGTTATTAATGTTCTCTTTTTTTATTCAGTCAAGGTTTTATTGCTTCATATTGTTGTACGCTGCCTTGATGGCTTTTTAGCAAATAAGGTGGTATATAAATGTTAATAATAAAGATAGCAGCAATACTGCTGTGTCGCAGCTTTTTCAGAAAATAGATTATGAGTTTTTGTTATTGGACTATGGTATTGCTGTCATGTGCTTTAAAGAAAATATAGACATGCTGCCTGAAGAGTACTGGATTAAATTTAAGGTGATTTTTAGTGACTTGAATGACAGAAGCCTTGGCTATATTTGAGACTCAGTCCTGGATTCTTAGCCTGCTGTCTGTCTGTCCTTGGGAGACATCTTTTGTCTGGAGATTCCAACAAATGCACCTTAAGTTGCTAAGTGATTGCATCTTTGCTCTAATCGTCTTCCTAGTGATTGCATCTTTGCTCTTCAGAGTGAGATCAGTGGAGAGGGGGGGCACTCCAGCTACTTTTAGTTGGTTCTTATCTATATATTCCAGCCCCTTTTCTTAAAATTTGTGTCAAGGTTTTCACATACTATATTGAGAAAAAGAGACAGACCCTGAGGGTCAGGAACTGGGAAGGCAGTAAATGAATTCCTCCACAAATGCGAGATGATATACAGACTTGTTTTTGTCGTGGATCTTCCCGGACAGATCAAAGAATGTGCTGACGAGCCTATTGGAAAAGGTTACTTGGTGTCCTGCTTGGTAGATCACAGAGGAAACATCACCGAATACCAGTGTCACCAGTACATCACCAAAATGACTGCCATAATTTTCAGTGATTACCGCCTGATCTGTGGCTTCATGGATCTCTGCAGGGCTGATATTAACCTCCTGAAGTGTGGCAGCATTCGACCTGGAGAAAAGGTAATCTATTCCAAAATGTTGCTGATTCCAAGTCAATTAAATGGGAGTGGAGGGGAGAGAATAATCCCTATGATTTTGTACCAGTGTTTGGCAGAAAAATGTTTCAGGAGTGAGTCCAACTTGTCTTCTGGAAGGTCATCCTGGGAAGGCTCTATTAGCCTTTATTAGGCTGAGGGTGCCTTCAGATTGAGGCTGCTGAGCTCTTTCAGGCTCAGGTGTTCCATTGAGACATGTTAATGACTGGAGTCTCCAATGTGGTGCCATGGGACCTGATGTGCCCATGGACTCCTTTCATGGCTACTTGCACCCCCTGATTTTTTATTTTGTAACTTTCTTTTTTTAAAAATAATTAATGGGAAGGCTCACGTGCTGCAAGTGAAGGGCTGTCCTCCATAAACTGTTTTTGTTTGGGTTCAAAACAGTGGTTTTGTGTTTTAGAGCTTAGACCCCACCTCTGCCCAAGAGTACTTAGGATCTTGAGCAAGTTTCTTTTCTCTTAGTCTCACCAGTTTGCTTTCTCAAAAATGAATGTTTTGTGGCTGGTCATTTTATGAATGGGCAAGTCCCTTCAGTGGCAGCCATTTTGTGAGAGCACCCGTAAGCCTCTTCAAACTCCAAACACGCCTACTAATTTGAATAGTTTGCCCTATGTGTTCACCTGCAGAATATAGGGAGTAGTGATTCAGCATCACAAATGGATTAAATTGAACCAGATGCTTTCAGCTACCTTCATGCTTGTGTAGTCTCCTGCAACAGCCGTGGTGGAGGACTCCATGTACGACCTGCTATTGGCTAACCTCCTGTTCTACATTTAGGATGCCCATTCTCAAGGAGAGGTGGTGGCCTGCCTGGAGAAAGGCCTGGTGAAGGAGGCGGAAGAGAGTGATTCCCGAATAAAAGTCTCGGAACAGTGCAAAAAGGCGATTCTCCGTGTAGCTGAGCTTTCCTCTGATGACTTCCACTTGGACCGGCACCTCTATTTTGCCTGCCGGGATGATCGGGAGCGCTTCTGTGAAAATGTGAGTTTCTTATCCTCCTCCTTCCCATTGTACAAGGATCCCCCCCACCCCTGCCTTGTCATAGAGTCAGTAGCCCTCCTATGTGTGTAGAATAAATACCACCAATTAAGAGAGACAATGATGGGTTTGTCAGTTGCGCAATGCAAATAATTTAGTCAGCTTTTACAGTATTCAAGTCTATTTAACTCTGTTCAGATGTAAGTCTTGATCATGAAGATACAACATGATCAAATTTTGGAGCAGATTATAAAAAAGTCAGTCTGTAAACACCTTGAAAACAATGCAGTGATTACTAGAAGCCAGCATGGATTTGTCAAGAACAAATCCTGTCAGACTAATCTAATCTCATTGTTTGATCGGTTAACCTCCCTTGTGGACTGTGGGAATGCTGTGGATATTGTATATCTTGACTTCAGCAAAGCTTCTGACAAAGTGTCCTATGACATTCTGATTAACAAACTAGTAAAAAGTGGGCTAGATGGAACAACTATTAGGTGGATCCACAGTTGGCTACAGAATCGGACTCAAAGAGTGCTTATCAATGGTACCTTTTCACACTGGGGGGAGGTAACAAGCGGAGTACTGCAGGGCTCAGTCCTGGGCCCAGTGCTCTTCAACATTTTTATTAAAGATTTGGACGAGGAGGTGCAGGGAATGCTTATCAAATTTGCAGACGACACAACATTGGGTGGGTTCGCTAATACCCTGGAAGACAGAAACAAACTCTAAAGTGATCTTGATAGACTGGAGCGCTGGGCTGAAAAAACAGGATGAAATTTAATGAGATAAATGCCAAGTTCTACACCTAGGAAAAAGAAACCAAATGCCCAGTTACAAGATGGGGGATACTTGGCTAATCAATACGACAAGTGAGAAGGATCTTGGAATTGTTGTAGATCACAAGCTGAATATGAGCCAATAGTGTGATGTGGCTGCAAAAAAAGCAAATGCTATTTTGGGCTGCATTAATAGAAGTATAGCTTCCAAATTGTGTGAGGTACTGGTTCCCCTCTATTCAGCACTGGTTTGGCCCCATCTTGAGTATTGAGTCCAGTTCTGGGCACCATACTTCAAGAAGGATGCAGACAATCTGGAGCGTGTTCAGAGGAGGGCAGCGAGGATGATTAGGGGTCTGGAAACAAAGCCCTGTGAGGAGAGATTGAAAGAACTAGGCATGTTTATTCTGGAGAAGAGAAGATTGTGGGGAGACATGATAGCACTCTTCAAATACTTGAAAGGTTGTCACACGGAAGAGGGCCAGGATCTCTTCTCGATCAATCCAGAGTGCAGGACACGGAATAATGGGCTCAAGTGACAAGAAGCCAGGATCCGACTGGACATCAGGAAAAATGTTCTGATTGTTAGAGCAATACGACAATGGAACCAATGACCTAGGGAGGTGGTGGGCTCTCCCACATTAGAGGCCTTCAAGAGGCAGCTGGACAACCATCTGTCAGAGATGCTTTAAGGTAGATTCCTGCATTGAGCAGGGGGTTGGACTCCATGGCCTTATAGGTCCCTTCCGACTCTACTATTCTATGATTCTATGAACATAGTTAAACAACAGCAGATTTGCAAATCGCAATATACTAGACTATGATAAAAAGTAGCTGGCGAGATATAGCGGATAATAGGTTGAAGTTGGACTGGGGAGTGTTGGGTTAAAATCCCTGCTGGGCTGGGATGCTCATTGGGCTGGCCTTATACCCGGGGTAGGCAGTCTGGTGCCTTCTAGGTGCTTTGGACAACTCCCATTCCAGTCAGCATGGCCAGTAGTCAGGAATCCTTGTAGCTGGAGTCTAAAACATCTTGAAAGCAGCAGGTCTATGTCTTAGGCAATCATTGCATCTCCCCCTAATCTACCTCATTGTTGCTGTTTTTTAGTGGGTTTATTATAATAACATGGGATAATTGCATATACTTTACCTGAACTCCTTGGAAGAGTGAGTAGGATATAAATGTAAGAAAGGAAATACATTGCTAAAAATACATATCCTGGCTGAATCCTAACATGTCGTCAGATGAATCGTGTGACCATTAATGTTCTTCTGTTTCACAGACTCAGGCTGGGGAAGGCAGGGTATACAAGTGTCTTTTTAACCACAAGTTTGAAGACGCTATGAGTGAAAAGGTAAATATTTTACTCAGCTGGCCAAATGTGGGATCAAGGCTTCTGCCTCGCTTGATCCCAAAGTTTCTTTTTTTGGTAACCTCATTTCTCAAGTGCCCTAAGCTGCATGCAAGGGCTGGGAAAACAAGTAATGTGCAACTCAACGTTTAGCTGAGAGATGCTCAGTTCCTATCTTATCTGTAGATGTCTGTGGGAGATTGGGGGATGAGGACGAGGATGTGCAAGTCTTGAGTATAGATTCAAAGAGGTTTTCTTTTTCTTTTTCCAAGGCAGCCATATCTGTAGTCCATGTCTTTGGAGCTAAGCTGCCCAAATCTGTCTTGTGTGATAGAAGTCACTTACTTACTCCTGCAGTTCCTGGGGGAGGGGGAGGTTACCTTCTCTAGAGGTTTTTGATCTTTGAAGTATCTGTCTTCATTCCAAGAAAGATAATACTTTGAGCTCAAAGTATCCTATTGATCATGATTCCAGGTGTGATGCCTCATCACCTCTTGCTGTATTTTTGGACAGTGGAGGTGAAATAAAGAGCAAGTTGAAGTGGCACGCAATGCGAGTGGCTTGGTATGCTTCAGGAATTGTGCAGTCCTGCTTCCTGAACCCCCCACCCCCCTCACCCCTTTCTGGCTTGTCATGGTCTCTCTAGAAGTAATGAAGCATCTGCCCTGCAGATCTGGAACGTTTGGATGCTAATCTCGAGCGCCAGTGTGTCCCATTTCTAGCTTCCCCCCAAAAATTCCTGGCCCAGTTGCTGCTTTTTCTTCCACCTCCTTGTCCAATATTGGCCAAGTTAATCTGTGGGTGACAGAGGAGTGGTGCATTGATGTGCCCTAACAGCAGGTGGCAGATCACTTGACATCTTACTCGCTCTTCTCAGTGTCGTGATGCATTGACAACCCGACAAAAACTGATTGCGCAGGATTACAAAGTCAGTTATTCCTTGGCGAAGTCCTGCAAAAGTGACCTGAAGAAGTATCGTTGTAACGTAGAGAACCTTCCTCGCTCCCGGGAGGCACGACTCTCCTACCTCCTCATGTGTTTGGAATCTGCTGTGCACAGAGGTAAGGCCTGCCCTTCTCTTTCTCTCTCTCTCTCTCTCTCTCTCTCTCTCTCTCTCTCTCTCTCTCACACACACACACACACACACACACACACACCTAGCATTAGGATGTTTCAACTCCCCATCTTTGTTTCTGTCATGCACTGCAGCTTGACTTATGTCGGCAAGCAGTGCAAAGTGGCCAGGGAGTGAAGGAGCTTAACTAGATGCACCATTGAACACTGTCTTACTATTCCATAATGAGGCATTGTCCTAGTTCCCATGGAGGTGGGACACCTGTGAATATGGGTGCCACTTCAGGTTGCATGTTGGGGTGGGGGTGTCCTTGATGGAATGCTACATATAGAAAATTAGCAAGTCAAAGCGAAAACTAGATTGAAATCCTTTTTCTGATAAGTCAGTTTTCTGTGTGAAGAGAATTTGTCTATATGGAGGAGTGTTCTTCATGTGAGTCCCCATCTGCAGTCTAAAGTGGCAACCTCCCAGACACAAGTTTTACCACCTGCATCAGAACTAGGCCTCTCATGCCAGTGTTGCTGAATCGAAATGGCCCACTTGTATGATGAATACCTCCCGTCAGCTCCCTGGAGACCATCAGGTCTGCTTCCTGTGAGATGTAGTCCTGGCATGCATTCTTCCAGACCAGAAGAAAGTAGCCACTGAGAGGGCTTGTCCAGTCCAGTCCTCCCACTTCTCTCCTTTGGGGGGGCAGGCAGATGAGGATGACGTGGTTTACTAGCAGGGCGCTGGAAGCTGGCTGTTGAGCCTCGTACCATGTCAGACTATTGGTACAGCCAGTTCTGTATTGTCTATGCTGACTGACAGTTGTGCTCCAGACCTTCAAACAGAAAAGGGTTTTCCCCAGCCCTGCATAGAGTTAGCAGGGTTTGAACCTAGGACCCTTTTGCATGCAAGGCATGTGCTCTGTCGTTGAGCTGTGGAATCAGTTTTGTTTCCTTAAACAGAGTGTGGAGTGTGTACTTCTGAACAGTTCCACTATGTTTTGTTTCATCTGAGGTTCTTCTGTTAATGTGTGAGGTCAAGGCAGTGACATTGATCTACAAAATGTTGCCTGTCAGCATTTGAGAAGGCTTAAACTCTAAACGGCAATTCCCACTTTATATTTTGGGAATTGAATTTGGACCACCTGATTACTCTTGAGTCAGCATGTCCATTAATGACATAGTCTCATTTGACAGTTAGCAGCTTCTGTCTTTCATGTCATCTTCCAAAAGCCTCGTACTGCAGCCCATTAACGGAGGTGAGGCCAAAGATGAGAGTGAGAATAGCCGAGCTGGCTCCTATTTCCAAGCATGAGACCATCTCCGCAGGCCTTTCTGTGCTGAGTAGCACTTAACCAAGGGAGAAGCTTGCCTTGGGTCATACTCTGAATGCTGGCTCAGCTGGGCAGCACTGTGGAAGACCTGCCTGCTGTGTTACCTCTGGCCTCTGGCAGCCCATTCTCAATTCTTCACACTGGGGAGCTTTTGAATAATTTGCTGAAGGTATTAAGCTAATGTTCGTGGTCTCTATTCTCTTCAAAGAAAAGCAAATGCTAAATAATGTTCATCTCTCACCTCTTGATATGACTTGTGAGGGGAGGGGCTTGCCCATATGAGTTCTTTAAATAGCCCTGGGTATGGTGGCGTGGCAAATAAGCTGTTTTAAGAGCCAAGGCGGTGTTTTCTTCTGCAGCTGTTGTCTGCTTGCTGCAAACTTGGCAAACTCTTGTCCAGGTTTTGGTGTTCTTTCTCTCTGCCACTAATGATATGGGTGGGATGACCAGCTGTAACCATCATTGAAGCCCCATCCCTGATTTCTTGGAGGACTTGCCCAGGTCCTTTTCTCTCCCTGCCTTTCCCCTCCACTGCTTCAGCAGTTGAATGAGTCACTGCTCACACATTGCAAGCACAAACCTTGCTACGCAAAGAAAACGGGTATTCTAGGGAAGCAAATGCTGCACCTCCACAGTATATTGAAAAGCCCACAGTCCTGATTTTAATCCACACTCTAATACAGCCTGGAATATGAAGTCTTCTATGTCACTAGTTTCCTCTGATCATTTGTGAGACAAAAGAAGGCAACCCTGTGGTAAGGAGAAGCTTGAAAATAGAACTGAAAAATGTAAAGCTAATGGCAGAGGTGATGGCAGGCATGTAGGGGTCCTAGTTGCCTTGCTCCTATCCTTGTGCCCTAGTTGGCTCATGCTTTCCATTCCTTCCTTCTTATCAACACTCTGATTCTGAAATAACCGTAAATTGTTAATGTGGAAAAAAACCCCTTTCTAAACGATGCAGCTTGAGCAAGTTTCTTAACGCATGGACTTGTGCACATAATTTATTTTCTTTTGTATCCTTCAGTGCAGTCTTAAGTGCAGAATAGCTCTAGCTGTACTGATGAGGCTCCATTGCACGTGTAACATGTGCCTTGGCCATGTGCAGGCTGAGGTCTTATGACCCATTTCTCCCGTGGCTTTCCTCAGGTCGGCAGGTGAGCAGTGAGTGCCAGGGCGAAATGTTGGATTACCGGCGCATGTTGATGGAGGATTTCTCGCTGAGCCCGGAGATCATCCTTGGCTGCCGCACTGAGATTGAGCACCACTGCTCGGGGCTGCACCGGAAGGGCCGCACGCTTCACTGCCTGATGAAAGTTGTGCGAGGAGAGAAGGGGAGTTTGGGCGTCAACTGTCAGCAGTCGGTAAGATCGTCATTTCTGCCTCAACCATAATTTTACACACTTTAGCTGGGCTTACTGGATTTTAGTGTCTGAATCAGGGGAGGTAGGGATAGATGTATCTGTTTCACTTTCTACAAGTTCCCAAATTTTTGAAGCACAACCTGTTCTGTACTGTTTATGCATCAATTTACTAATTTTTAGTTTAAAAAAAAGCCACAAAAATTGGTATGCATTTTCCTATGCAATTCTCTTTATATACACATTTTTAGACACTTTTTGCGCACATTTTGCAAACAGTGTTCCCTAATTGTGTGCTTTCATGTTTACAATTTCCCCCACTATAGGCATTTTGTATGCCATTTCACCTAATGTATGCTGTTTTGGACACATTTTCTGATCAGAGAATTTCATGATCGGAGAAGTGCATTCGGGTCTGCATATTAGTTTGGGAAGTGCGGATCACTCGTTGGGCATTCATTTTTGTGTGAAGGAGAAAATTGTGTGTGGCATAGCTATGTGTGTTGAATGGCAAGGTCCTAGCCCTCATAATTGTAGATGCAGATCTGAAGAGTCACAGCCAGGGCATGCTAACAACCAAGAAACCAGGCAAGTACTAGAATGGAGTGGGAGATTCTCGTGGCGTAGGCACAGGACCTGGCCTGGTTCCATGTGCCCCTTCATGGCTCCTGGTTCTACCACCACCTTCCCCATTTCTGTACTCACAAGCTTGCCGGTGCTATCTGTCTTTCTCCCAGATATCTTCAAACATGCCAAACAATCATTGTGAGTGATAGCTGCAGTGGTTAGTGTTGTGTAGAGTGGTACTCAGGAGTGCTGTGGGAGAGCCTCATCCCCCCTTGTGCTTCTGCTTTTCCTCTCTTCTTAAGTCATTGTTGCCCTAATCCTGGTGTTTGCCAGCCGTGTATGAATTAAAGAGTTTGGCATTTGAGCCGGAGGAGCACAGGCGTGTGATTCGTGGGTTTCTCTTGCCGGTCCTAGCATAACTCATGGAATTCTGCCTGGGATAAAATCAGGATGCCCGTCAGGTTACTTGCTTTTCGGTTGGAGGGGGCTTGTTGTGACCGTCAGGCAGTGAGGTTTGGGGCTTCGATGCCTCTAATGTCTCTGCCTGATGGCCAAGATCATCTCCGAAGGCTTGTAGTTGGGGTGCCGCCACCTACAGTGGTGCAGCGGGGTGGTTATGAGGGAAGAACCTTCCCAAGGCAACCTTGCTGACATCTTCAATGTATACGTTAAGACCTTCCTCTTACAGCAGGCATTTAATCTGCATCTGTTGCTCTGATTATCAACTGCTGGCTCTTTAATAGTTTGATGTTCTTACTGTATTTATTGTTTTGGTTGTATTGTTTTGTATTTTGTTTTTTACGATTGTAAACTGCTCCAAGGGCATGTTAATAGTTGAGCAGTTTATAAATATGATTTCAAAAGAAAAACACACCTGAAGATTTGTTGACACAACTTTTTTTTTACTAAAAAAAAATTACATATTTATGGAGCGGTGAACAGCAAACGCAGGGAATTCCATAGGAAGGGGGCCACCACACTAAAGGCTCTTCACCTGGTGGACTCTAGTCAGGCTGTAGGTCCAAGTGGAACCACAAGTGGAACCACCAGGATCATGCCCTTTACTTGATAAATTTTAATTGGGGCACTGGAATGCTGGGGGGGTGTACATGTGAGAGAAGTCTAGTTGGCCCATCTTGCCACATGTATTTTATTTATTTAATATTTAATATGAAATTTATAGCCCACTTTGCATTACAAATAATCCCAAGGCTAAGTACAACCGATAAAATGAAATCATACAACATCAGCAATAACATCAATCCCAATCAAACAGTGGAGAACAGTAGCTGCATTTGTTTTTTTTTAGGAAGAGCCTTGCTTGCAAGGAAACAGGAAATGCCCATCAGTCTGCAAATATTGCCCTGTGATTGTGTCAAGGTCAAAGGCTCTTCCTAAGAAACCAGGCAAAGGGAAGTGACAAGATGGTGATTAATTACTTTTCCAAGTCCACAAGAAATGAACAGCTTTGTCCAGTTTCCTCCATACCGTGTATTTCAGTAAATATACCTCGAAATGTAAATGGAGCCCTAAATCTAAAACTGGCACCATTCCCAGGCTTCAAACTCCACTAGAAAATTACCAAATGATAAGATCTAAACACAAATCTGCTTCCTAATAAAAGCCTATTCTCTGACTCCCCATTCTAGTTTGTAGAGCTTAATCTCCCTTTCCAAAGGTGGGTGATATATGTCCAAGGAATGTTTAGGCTCCATTGTTTCTCCTTCAGTGCTTGATGTGAGAGGCCGTTTAGCTTTGCCTCCTTGGTTCTGCTGCTGCTTTAGCAAAAATTGGAGTTGCATAACTCTACCCACCTACTTGAGTCACACATCAGTGGAGTCTGAGTCCTTGAAAAGCCTGCTCTCTGCTCAAAAAGACCTTGCAGATTGAAACACAATTCTCCACTCAGCTCACTCTCAACAGTTGCCTTGTTTGCTACCTAGTTCCTTGTATATCACCTGCCTGCCACCCCAAATGAAAACTCTATGAGTATTTGCCTATCACTAGGCTGTCCTTACTCATCCTATTGAGAGACAGTGCCATTTTCTAGGAGACTTCTGATCATCAGGACTGCTTTAGATTTCTGGAGGAGGGGAATCATATCCATACGGTATTGCCTATGGGAGTCCTGGCCTTATTGTGCAAGCCAAAGTGGCTTCTTCCTGCTCTCTTGGCTCTCCTCGTCAGCCCCAATGGGGAAAATACTGTAGCTGCCCTAACTATCCCCTAGCTGCATGGTTTGGCCCACTATGTGTCCTTTAGATCCTCCAGAAATAACGAGGAAACCCCCCAGGATTGCAAAATGTCTGGATCCCACCATGCTGTAGGATGGCGTTGCCTGCCTTAATCAAGCCTGCAGTTTCCAGATGCAAACGAAATGGCAGCACTCTGCAGACTCTGGTTCTGGCTGAGTTGTGTGCAAAGGGGGTGGGGGATGCTCTTCGGCACGTCTTGGCTATTTGCTATTAACTGGGCTTGAAGGATAAATCATTTGCTCAGAGGCTGCTTCCCCTTGGCAAACTGTTTGCCTTCTTGTGTGTGGGAGCGGCTAACATCCATGGGAAAGTTTTTTAAAAAAAATATCCCTCACTTTCAGCAGCAGTCTCTGAAATTAACGGGAGGGTAGAATCCAATGAAGTCAAGTTTGCAGCTCTGCCAAGGACAGAGGAAGCCAGGGATCTCTCTGAACCGCTCTGCCAGTGTTAAACTCTCCCCCACCTCTCTTCCTCTTCCAGCTTCAAACGCTGATCCAAGAGGCAGACCCTGGCGGCGACTACCGCATTGACAGAGCCTTGAATGAAGCCTGTGAGTCAGTGATACAGACGGCCTGCAAACATATCCGTGCTGGAGACCCCATGTAGGTGACGGAGTCAGCTGTGGAGTGTTCCTCCTGTTTGTGCTGCAGTTCCTTGCTTGCCTAGCTTGGGCTACAAAGGAGCCTGATGCATTTGGGAGAGGATGGATTCAGGGTTTCTCGTGTGTGAGGAGACATGGACCCAGGGTGGAAGGTTGGTGTGGGTGTACAGGCTGAGCTTTTTATTATGCCGCATGCTACCCTCTCATTAGCCTTGCAAATGAGAGTTGTAGGGAGGGCACGGGCCAGAAGGAAGTCTTTCTCTGCACAGAGAGGCATAAGTGCTTTGAAACATGCAATTACTCTCTTTTCCCTTTTCTACAAATAGCTGGTGACCCTTCTTTTTGCTAATCATAGAGGCTGGTTGGGTTGGTGTCTAGTGTGCAGGCTTCCAAACATAGCACTTCTTGGTCAAACTTTTCCACTTCTCCTGTAGGATTCTCTCTTGCCTTATGGAGCACTTGTACACTGAGAAGATGGTGGAAGATTGTGAGCACAGGCTCCTGGAGCTCCAGTACTTTATCTCGCGGGACTGGAAGTGAGTGTGAAGCCCTGGGGGCTCTCGTCGGCCTTGCAGTCTGCAAGGGGACTTCCCACCAGTACCACCCCTTTGAAGATAATGGGGTCAAAGAGGTCTTGTATTGTAGTGATTCACCGGGTCCAGTTCTGAAAGAGTTTTTCATCTAGAACCTGGAGAACGTGGTTATTGCAATTCTTGTATTTCCCACATTTAACTAATGCCTACAGCGGTCTTCCCTAACCCACTGCCCTTCAGTTGTTTTGGACTTCAACTCCCATCAGGTCTAGCAAGCATGGCCAGTGGTCCGGACTGCTGGGTGTTGCAGTACAGAACATCTGGCGGGGACCAAGTTGGAGGGAAGCTATTTTTGGTACATAAATGATGTTATGTATAACTTGGTTCATGCATAAAGTTGCTCTACAAAAGCTTCCTCTTAGATGTGCAGTGCAGGGTGGTCCCCTCCCACCCCAAATCTAAATCTACCACTAGTCCAGAGACAATCTCTACTTAAATATAACACAACAAGTAGACTTTACTGTAGATTCTGTTGTTCTTAAGGACAGACTTCTTTATAGTCTAGCATATAAACTGTTTCCCCCCTAGGTAGCTGCACCTTTCTGTCATATTCCTATGCAAACCAATAGTTTCATTTATTTGTATTTAAACATTTGTGTATAGTTTTATAGCCCCAAAGTGGCTTACAGAAAATCTTCATGGCAGTATTAAAATCTCAGACCACAAATGCCAAAATGTTTCATTGGTGGGCTTGAAATGAATAAATGGCATTTGCCCCTCTTCTGGTTTTCAGTTCTGATTTGATACATTTCAAAGGTGAAATGTAAATTTCAAAGGTGTTGAGGGGAACCGCTTTTCTCCTGGATGGTAATCAAAGGGTATCCTAGAACCTATGGTGACTCCCATGATTTGTAAACCGCCCAGAGAGCTTCCTTTGGCTATGGAGCGGTATATAAATGTAAATAATAATAATAATAATAATAATAATAATAATAATAATAATAATAATAATACCTCTGCTTTAACAGGCTGGATCCTGTCCTGTACCGCAAGTGCCAAGGAGATGCATCTCGACTTTGCCACACACACAGCTGGAATGAGACAAGTGAGATGATTCCTCCTGGAGCTGTCTTCTCCTGCCTGTACAGACATGCCTATCGCACAGAGGAACAGGGAAGGAGGGTAGGCTTGAGCAGTCCTCCTTTATCAGAAAACGAGTGTGATTTGGGAGCATGTGGTGGGCTTACCTGTGGTTCCCAAGGCAGTCCTTGAGTATCCCAAAGGGAGCAGAGAAACGGAGCAGGTGGCCCTGGGAAAAATTGTGGAGACAGGCTAACTACAGCCCATCCTGCAGGTCCCCAGTATGTTGTGTGACCCAGCCAGCTTAGCTGTGCAGATGCATGTACAGATGAGGATGTCTCTGTGTAGAGGCCTCCACACCATTCTCATCTGAAGAGTAGAGCCAGGACACTTGCTCTACTCATATCTGTGGCAAGAGCAAGGACCCTGAAGGGATGAAAAGCTCTTGGCACTTTGAAGGTCCTTTGAAGGGAAGGGAATGTAGCTCAGTGGTGGAGCACATGCTTTTCACGCAAAAAGTTCCATGTTCAATCTCTGGTATCTCCAGTTAAAAGACTTAGTCAGCTGGTGATGGAAAGACCTCTGTGTGCCTAAGACCCTCCTGTTCAAAGCAGGCAGTATTGAGCTAAATAGACAGATCTGACGTGGTATAAGGCAGACTCCACTGTCTTGCCGGGGATTTCCAGCTGTGCATGGCAACCTGCACCATGTTTACTATTGAAGCATGGATATAATAAATAGAGACCCTTTGTGATTCACATTAGGTGGAGGAGGCAGGAAAGAGGGGGTTAAGAAGGTTGTCTGTTCCTCCTTTTGCTTTTTCATGGAAGATACCTCTGCAAGCATCATGGAGAGGAGGATGGCGAGTTTGTATTAGAAGGCTTGTGTGCCATGATCTAGCTGTGGCTGTGGTGTTGAGGAAGTCTTTCCTGTGCAAATAACGCCTGAAGTTGCTCCTCATTGGGCTCAGATGTGGTTTCCTCCCCCACCCCTGTGTTTGCTTGCTTTGGCTTCATTATTTTCTTGAGAACTGCTAGCTCTCAGATGGAATTGTCCTATGATCACCTCCTAGAAAAAGGGAACGATGCAGAATTTCCAGAGAAACAACCGCATACGTCTCTTGCAGTCAAAGAGAGAGAGAGAGAGATAGGTGCCTTAAAGAATAAAGATCTGACAATCCTGGCAAATAGCTTAGTCATCTTGCAAGACAACTCCATGGAGCCAGTTTTGTAGAGTTTTTCCTGTGGAGAAATAAAGGGAAGGAATGGAGACCCTTTTTGCTCCTTCTTGCCTCCTTTACCTAATGAGAATTATTGTGGGACTCCACTTGCTTTGTATAATTTGTTTTTTGTGCGTTAGTAAAATGAATGCAGGTACCATGCATAGCTGCCCATCTCTGGCCAGACTTGCAAAGTACCAAGAAGAACTTTAAATCCCCTGAAAGTCTCCTGGTTTAGCCGATCCCTCTACTCACCTAAAGATCTGAGCTTGTCCTACCAACCTGGTACTAAGTATGTTTTTGAATGCCTTCTCTCAAACAACAAGAGTCCCTCCTCACAATGTAACTGTGTTTCATTCATGTGTTTGTTTTGGCAACTTTTTAGAAAGACCCCTTGAATCATTCCTTTTTAACTGGGTGCTTATCCAAACTACAAGGAAGTCATGAATTCAAGGGGACACCACTCTGGACCTTCATGGAAAGAGGCCAAGAATGTCCTAGGAGAATTGCTGTCTTTATCTGGGAGGGCAAGGCCCAGATCTGAGCAGCTGGGGTTGTTA
Organism: Anniella stebbinsi; assembly: GCA_029215795.1. Classification (NCBI taxonomy): domain Eukaryota; kingdom Metazoa; phylum Chordata; class Lepidosauria; order Squamata; family Anniellidae; genus Anniella; species Anniella stebbinsi. Next base: position 31,504,334 of record JARDYH010000007.1, read on the forward strand.
ATCTGGAACAAATTTGTATGCTTGTGCTTGACAGCTGTCCCGAGAATGCAGAGCAGAAGTACAGCGGATTCTGCACCAGCGAGCGTTGGATGTGAAACTGGATCCAGCTCTTCAGGACAAATGCATGATAGATTTGGGGAAATGGTGCAGCGAGAAAATAGAGCCTGGACAGGTATGTTGGGCATTCATTCTCAAGCTTCTTTAGAAGGATGGAATGGGGGAGGCCCCTGATCGCTCGATAAAGATTTTGTCTCACTGGGACAAAAAAAGCTGATGCGCTTTTGTACTTTAGAGAAAATTTACCATTTCTGTTTATGTGGTAGTCTTCCCAGCAGCAGTGGTTGCATTACCCGCAATATAAGCAACAAGCTGGATGTATAGAACATAAAACCCAAAGTAATGATTTCGTGTTGAGCTGTGTGTGAAAGCCAAACACATTTACTGTAAAAGTCTTGGTTCTACTTCCCTTTCTTTAAACATTCTAATATCTTGCAAAATTCAGAAACCCCTTGGATTAAACACTTGGCTGCATTGCATAATAATCAAGTTGCTGTGGCTGCACATGGACACCCATAGATCCATGAGTGCTTCAGAAGGGAGCAAGCCCTGTCTCTTCCCCCCCCCCCCCAATTGCTCTTCTTACTACGAAGAGTAGTAAGTTGCTGGGCCAGGAAGTTAAGTTGATTGGGAAAGGGTTTGCCCTGCACACGCTGCCTCTGACATCCAGCACAGAACCAGGAGTGGAGGTGGCTGTGATTGGCATTGGTAACATTGCCTCTTGCTCAGGAAAGCGGTATCATGTGGGGCGTTGAGGGAATTCTCAAAGGAGCAGTGAGATGCACTGGCTCACATTCTGTTCACTCTTTGTCCTGTTTAGGAACTTGAATGTCTCCAGGACCATCTGGATGACTTGGTGGTTGACTGCAGAGACATAGTTGGAAACCTCACAGAGCTGGAATCTGAGGTAAGCGGATTCCTCCCGAAGAGGAAGCTCCAGCATTGTAGCAGTTCCACTTGGCTGTGTGAGTAGTTGCCAGTGGACTACACACCTATGGGTTGATGCTTGTGGTTGAGTGTGGGTTGTTTTGACCTGTGGGTTAGTGTGTTGTCTGAGCATTGCACATTTTCTGCAGTGGGGTTAGCATTTTTCTGAACGCAGCCACGGTAGCTTGTTAACTATGTAGTGTAACTTGTTAACCACCCTGAACAACTCAGCAACAAACCATGGGTTCTCAAGATGACTTGTTCGAGAAAAATAAGCCACACTGCATGATTAACCAACCACCCTGGCTGCTTTCAGATGGCACAATAACTCACACTTCAACAAACCAACCCACAGTTCAAAACAGACCACATTCAGCCACTGAGTGTGGGTTTGTGTGTTGTGTGAACTGTCTTAAAATGGGTGACAGTTTATGACATTCTAGTCACGAAAGAAAGAAAGAAGAGAAGGCATCAGACCTTAATTGGTTGTACAGAGAACATGATCCAACCCTGGTATCATTGGGAAAAAAAGTGTAGTCAGGCAAACAAACATCTTTTAGAAAAAATACTATATGTTAAGAGGCTGTGTCTTTTTAAAGTCACAAGTATCATTTTCAGTAAATCTGCTGGAGTTTGGTCAGATCTAGCTGGGTTGTATTTGGGGCAGCAAATTTGATGGAATAATTGTTGAAACCAGTTCCTGTTCCCAAGGACATGCATTCACATGTGGGAGTTGTTGTTCTTACAGGAGGCTGCTTGGCCAGGATTTAGGGAGGCTGACACCCAGGAGGGCTCTCCAGCACAGCATGAAACCCATGTTGAAAAAAATTGGGCGTGACCCTGGGTGGACTTAACACTTCCTTTCCCTCTGGCAGGATATCCAGATAGAGGCCTTGCTGATGCGGGCATGTGAGCCAATCATCCAGACCTTCTGCCATGTAAGTGACTCTCATTCATACTCGTTCTGGCTCCATTAAGGATTGGACACTAAGTGTTTACCCATCAATATTGATTTGCCGGTTGGGATGTGGGGTTGTGCCTGTCCATTTTGTGGTGTTGCCCTTGCTGTTGAACATGCCTTCCTGGAATGTCCACATGTCCGATGTCAGGTGCACAGCTGGCCTTTCTGCATGCCCAGTTCCCTTTTCCAAGCTTCAGTTCTGGGCGATGTTGATGAAAAGCTTTATTCAGGATCCAGTGCTCTGTGGGCTCTATTTTAAAGCGACTTTAATTATTGTGGACAATTTGTTGCTGAAAGAATTCTCCTGTATTTGCAATAAGACTAGAGTTCGGTGCAATATGACCTAGCTGCTGCCACATCATAAACTGCAGCATAGGTGCCTACCTCCTTTCATACTGTGATGTAGTAATGCCGCAATGATACATTATTCTGTAGCCTGTCCTGATTGTGTTGCAAAATCCTTTCATGGCATTTAATAGGGCTATTTTGCTTTTGGGCTTTTCAGGAGCACTACCCAGTTGCCATAGAGGCCTGACACATGTAGCCTTAGAGGAATTTAGGTGCTCTGAGGCTAACCGTCCCCTGGCTTGTGTTTTAACTGTCAGATTACAGTCAAAGCAAAGAGCAGTGCTATGCATTCCCAATCATAGAATTATGGGTGCCATTGTTCCCTTCAATGGAGCTCAGTGGCTGTAAGGAAAGGGGGTGAAATCCTCGCAGGGAGTCAGTCTGCCTCTTATCTCCTATTCAGGAAGTTGCAGATAACCAGATCGACTCAGGAGACCTCATGGAGTGCCTCATTCAGAACAAACACCAGAAGGAGATGAATGAGAAGTGTGCAATTGGTGTCACACACTTCCAGCTGGTGAGTGAATTTGGTCCTTCAGCACCTCATAGCCTGGGAGCCAGACAGCCACTGTCCCCTTTGTCCTTAAAGGCCAAAGGTCTTCCCAGTTGTTGGGAATTGAGCTCTTCAGGATAAATCCCCTCTTCAGTGTTCTCTTTGTTTACTTGCCACAAAAGCGTTTCTTAATTTCTTAGACCGCATGGCAGCCACTTCCCCCTAGATTTGTCATTCAGTTTGCATGGCCTGTAACGACGTGGATGTGGTTGATCCCATTGTCGGCATTGTATGCAAATTCAGCCTCACTGAGCCTTGCCTGGGCTGAAGCAAAGCAAAGAGCAGCGGAGAAGGCATCCAGTGGGAATATCCAAGAGCTTTAGATACTTGTGCTGTGGAGCTTCTTATGTCTGACCCTGAAAGGAGCCTGTTTACTTTTCTTTCTTTAGGTCCAGATGAAGGATTTCAGATTCTCTTATAAATTTAAAATGGCCTGCAAAGAGGATGTACTGAAGCTGTGTCCCAACATCAAGAAAAAGTACGTAGAACATTCTGCTTTTGGGGTGTAACTCGAGAAAGTCCTGTGCTTTCGTTGGCAAATAGTTCATAGCCAGGGGCTTTGCATCAAGATGCCCTTTGATCTAGATGGGAGTTGTAATGTTGCTGTCCTCTTTAGGGTGGATGTGGTGATCTGCCTGAGTACCACGGTGCGCAATGACACGCTGCAGGATGCAAAGGAGCACCGGGTGTCTGTGAAGTGCCGCAAGCAGCTGCGGGTCGAGGAGCTGGAAATGGTAATGTAGAACACTAGCTTTGCATGCAGACGATCCCAGGTACAATCTCCACCATATAAGAACATAAGAAGAGCCATGCTGGATTAGACCATGAGTCTATCCAGCCCAACACTCACAGTGGCCAACCACCTGTTGACTGGGAACCTACAAGCAGGATACGGTGCAACAGCACCCTCCACATTGGGCTAGGAGAACCCCTGTCTGAAACTTTAGAGTGTTCCTGCTGGCCAATGAAATCAATAGTGGGCTAGATAGGCCCTTGGCTTTACTTTGTATACGGCCGCTTGCTGTGTTCGTTCACGAAAGTGCCCAGTTGTTCCTTTGAGGCCTCGCAAGGGCTTCTCAGGAGATCCAGCTTGCACTCCAGTGAAAATAGTGCTAGATTGCTTCTCGCTAATGATCCTTCTTATATTCTAAATCTGGCTTATGGTGGGTTTCTGTAGAAATGTTGGCTTTTCCGGGCCTCTTGCCACAAGAAGGCAGCCTCCTCTGACTGAGCCAGGGCCATCCCCAATGGTTGGAATGTGACGGTCTTGCTCAGCCAGCTCTCTGTGAGACCAATAGAACTGCAAGCCCCTTCCGGACTGTCCTACAGAGGTCTTTCTGAGAACACTCTTGGGCAACGAGGAGATGGGGAGTGCCTGCACAGGGACGGTGTGCTTAGACCTACAGCTGGCATTTGCTGCGTATCCCATAGTGCAGATAGTGGCCTGCAGAAGGCTGTCTGCATAGCTCCTGGGAGAACCTAATCCTAGCTCCTCCAACACTCCCTCTTAAGTCTTTGTCTAAATGCAGACATTCAGGCATCTACATCGATCCACCTGATCATGAGGTCGGGAAAACACTGAAACTTGATCTCTACTTTATGACACTGGTTGGTCCTAATAAAGATATTACCAGATTGAATTTTTTTGATGATTATTAACATGGATCGACTTGTTTTCCTTTTTAAAACACACCCTCAAACAAAACCTGGAGTTCCTTTGAGTGTTCCAGCTTTGCACTCCCCTTTGGTTATGAATCTTGTTTTAACCTGCTGATTTGCCTTGCAGACTGAGGACATCCGTCTGGAACCAGACCTTTATGAAGCGTGCAAAACCGACATCAGGAACTACTGCCAGAACGTTCCCTATGGCAATGCGCAGGTGATGGTCCTATTATTGTTGTTGTTGTTGTTGTTGTTGTTGTTGTTGTTGTTGTTGTTATTATTATTATTATTATTTTGTTAGAATTTATTTTTTTATTTATTTAAAGTATTTTTATCCTGCTTCTCAGCCAGAAAGGCTCCCGGAGCGGCTTAAAATAGTCCCTGCACGCAGGCTTACAATCTGAAAAGATCCAACGCATAAGGAAAAAAGATATGGGGTAGGGAAGAGGGGAGAAAATTAATGGTCTTTCATTAGGGCTGGTAGAATGGCCCTGCTTCCCCTGCTCACTTAGATTTATAAGCCACATTTCCTCCAAGGCACTCAAGGCAGCGTTCCCCACCTCTCCCACTTTTAATCCTCACAACAACAACCCTGTGAAGTAGGTTAGGCTCTGATATAGTGTCTCGCCCCGGGTCACCCAGTGAGTTCAATGGCTGAGTGAGGATTTAGACCTCCCCAAGGATTTAGACCTCCCCAGTCCAAGTCTGACACTCTTAACTGCTACCTCGCACTGACCCCCAGTTTTCTTGTGGAAGCTTTCTGCTTGGCAAAAAAGGCTCTATCTGGGATGTGTTCTTCATTGAAATACATCTGGGTGTGCTTTGATTTTAAGCCCTTTGCTTCTACTCTGGCTCTTTGCATTGCTCACCCAGGGAGCTGGTACAGCAGCCCAAGAACTGACGTTTCACTGGCATATTTTGGAGCATTTTTCAATGGCTTCCATTTTGCCCTCCCTCTCTGTCAACCTGTTGCTGAAAAAACTCAGAGTTAAGCTATCACATTGACTGCTGAAGGCAGAAACAGTTCCATTTTAAATTTGTTCTTGCATTTCAATTTTATTGACGCTTTTAGTTATCCTTAATTGAACATTTGGCCACCAAACATCTTCTTTAGGCTAAGAGAACACCATCCCTTCCTTTTAAGTTAACAGTTCTTATAGTTCTTAACACTTCTCAATACCTCCTTGAAATACTTTGCCCAAAATGTACTCTGGGTGAGACTTCATCATAATCATGTCTGTCTAGAAAAACCGCCACGAGTGAGAAAGAGATATAATAATATATTTATTTATTTCTTACCCGCCTCTCCCTCTGGATCAAGGTGGGGAACAACATTAAATACAAAAATTCCATAAAATGCATAAACCTGATTAAAAACATATAAAACTGATACAACATCAGACATCTTAAAATTCATCTGGGTAGGCCTGCCAGAAGAGATCAGTTTTTATGGCTCTGTTAAACTCAGAAAGACTATTAAGTTGACGAATCTTTCTTAAAATAAGATGAGAATGGCATTTGCTGCCTTGTTCCATAGCATCATGTGTTGTGACCAGCTAACTCCCAGATCCTTCTTAGCAATGCTGCCACCTAGTGGCCAGTTACCCTTGAGGTGTTTTCCTAGCAGTGTTATTTAACTGCAGATTATTGAGTGTCTGAAGGAAAACAAGAAACAACTGAACACCCGCTGCCATCAGAAGGTCTTCAAACTCCAGGAGACAGAGATGATGGATCCAGAACTGGATTACACGCTCATGCGTGTCTGTAAACAGATGATCAAGGTAAGGATGGCTGGTTGGTTCAGTTACTTTTTATAGTGAAGTGGTTCAGCCAAAAATAATCGTGCGCTTTGGGTTAAAAGTATGGAATTTGTCACACCTATACTAAGTGGGTGTTTTGATAGGGATACCAGTAATGGGGTGGGGGTAGGAGACTTAGAGATGTACTGTTCTGTTTTGGATTTCAACTCCCAGAAGCCCCTGTGAGCATGGTCAATGGGCAGGAATGCTGGTGGTTGAAGTCCAAAACATCTGGAGATCTACCTTCTGCACATTCTAGACCACAAGCCAGGACACAAATTCTTACCTGATGTGATGAATAATGATGAATGTGATTTTATCAAGATCTACAAACAAAGGGATGGAAAATAGGGGTAGATCTGCAACGATCGGCGGTGTGTAATCAAAAGTTACGTAACTCCTAGCCAGGTGTTTGCGCCCCCCCCCCCCCAATGCAGCAAGGTGAAGCAACCTACCTAAGGGGGCAACATCTTTGACACAGTGTCCTCTGAATTGCCAGCCATAGCATCTGTTTTGGCTCAGTGCGGCCTTTGGATGCCAGGCACTGTTAAGTGTACTGCCACTATGCCAACACTTACCAAACTATGTACAAATAAGGAAGTGGGGTGTGACACCCCTAAACAAAGCCTTGGGCCAACCCAAGGAGATTGGTATACATTTTTCCCCCCCGGAAACTGTGTTTTGTGTTGTAGAACAACTTTTTCTAGTGAATCACTTGCATGTCCATTTATTTTAAAATATTTTACAGGACAGGGATGGGAAGCCTTTGGACCATGGGCCAAATTTGGCCGGCCCATGGGGACTTGGGTGAGGCTCCCCTCCAAAGCCTGCCCCCCGAGCTGTGGCTGGGAAAAACCAAGGTAGAGTGACAAAGGCTCTCCCAAAGAGGCACCAGCTTGAGTTGCTTTCGCTGGCACTTCGGCCATGGGCTGCTGGCATCAAGGGCTGCTGGGGTCCTGTCCCTTGATGCCACCTGGGCTGCGGTGCTGGGGAGCAGTCCGGTCCCTAGACCCAAAAAGGTTTTCCACTCCTGTTATAGGGCTGCATATTATGAACACACACATTCCTTGTTTTGTGTGCTTTCTCTGTTTAATTTAAATTTGTCATTTAATTTTGTTGGTAACATTCAGTGCAGAGTATATTGGTTTACAAGCAAAAAGTATAAACATAAGTGAGTATGAGGGAGGATCTGCATCAAGACATTTTTAGGCATAATCAATGCATGTCCAGGGCAAGTTTGATGCTTTTATCCCAAATTGCATGATTTGGCCAAATCCTTGCTTAATGGCTCTACTGTTAGAATTGGACCATCACAAGTCACTTCCAGTGTAACATTTTTCCACCGTGCAAGTAAGTAAGGGGAGTCAGTGTGTGGATTTTGCTGGGAATATCTGTGGCCGTGAAACCTGGATTCCTGCTTGCCCATCACCATGATGTCTTCTCAGTTGTCTTGATTTACACACTTATTCCGCAGAGGCAAACTTTTACATCCGAATTGGCCCACATTCTATGTGTGCCCAGAGGCTGTTTGCCATGGGAAGAATGCTTAATATTCACAATATCCTATTGCCAAAACCAAATCTGACATTTTGGAGTTTGGAGTCTTGAGTCCTTCAGCCTGCATATTTTTAAGCATTTCAAAACAACTTTTGCCTTCAAGTGTTATATTTTGTGTGGGTGGTGGTGGTTATCCAGTCCTGAACATGGAACTGGCTGGAAATTAGAGAGGTAAGTCTGGCTTGGCCAAACTTCAAAATCTGGATTGGGAGCAGGCTTTCTCTCTCTCTCTCCCCCCCCCCCCCCGCCCCCACCCCCACCTTAAGCAGCTTAATGCTTTATTAGGATTTCAGGGAGTCAGAGATACTGCAGGCCTAATGCAGAGGGAGGTGCAGCAAAAATACTTTTCAACTGCAGGGGGGGTTGTGAGTGCAGCTAAACCTAAGCCCCACTCTTCCAGGTTCATGCCCTGGTTTGGTTCATTGTGCTGCAAATTAGTTCAGTTATGCCATTCCCACCACTTCTCCTGACATTAATGAATACAGGCATTAACACAGCACTTTCTAAAAGAATTCACTCCATTTCAAGCAACTTCTGGGGTGCGCATCTGAGACAGGCAAGCAAGGCAGCCCTGTCTGGCTTTGCCTCTCTATACCTCTTCCCATTCAGGGGACGAGAGAGCCATGGCCAAGGATGCGAAATGCTTTCACCAACCCCTTGCTGAGCTGTACCTTCTCTGTCTCCTTTGTCAGAGATTCTGCCCAGAAGCAGATGCAAAGAACATGTTGCAGTGTTTGAAGCAGAACAAGAACAGTGAGGTGATGGATCCCAAGTGCAAGCAAATGATCACCAAGCGCCAGATTACTCAGAACACAGGTAATAGTGGGCTGCTTGGAATTAGGGGTGGGGCAGGGAACGGCGTAGCTTGCACCCAAGAGCTGGGATCTTTATTACCTGTGCAGGATTCATTGTATTTGGAGCTTTTCAGAGCCCTTGTGGGACCCAGAACAAAACCACCCCCCACAGTTTTCTCTCATCATACACACTTCATACACACAAGCTCCACTGTCACCTGTGCCAGAGGAACTATCGATTCAGCCCTGGGCACTAATTTCAGTGTTCTCCCTGTTCGTTGATTGGTAGTCCAGACTGAGTGTTCTGATGCCTCCCAGTTGCCCTAGGTTCCCTGCCTGATGGCAGAAGTCAGAATATGCTTCTCTTCTGCTCTCTGGTCCCAGGGCAACTAGCCATTGTTCCTTATATTGAGGCCATGCTGGCTGAATATGTGTGAGAAACTACCAGGGGCATAGATTCAGCCTGCCAGGCTGGACTATCTTGTTTGCTTTCTCTGTGTTGTATAACTTTTGTGGCCCCCTTCGCACGTGATGGCAGCAAATGGGGTGCATGCCACAGCCAGTTTGACACGAACGGATGCTGCTCCATCATGTGCAAACACAGACACTATGGGTTAATCGGGGGTTAAACAACTCAAAGTTAACCTAATGACTAATTGTAGGTTAACTTTGGGTTATTAAACACATAGTATCTGGGTTCACACATCATGAAACAACTTCCAATCTGGCCAAGGTTGCATATTCAAAATGGTGTGGCATACAACCCACAACTTGCCCCGTACGTGCAAACTGGGTCTATGCTGGAGACCAGACCCTCTACTGGAGCAACTTCTCATGAGTGTTAATCACCTGCACAACCCTGCTCCGCTGAAAAGCATTTTCCCATTTAACTGAATTTTCATGATCGGGTTTCCAGAAACGCCTGCCTACCAAGTTAGTAACTGTACTTGAAATATAAGGAGGCACCATAAGAAATCCCAGGCTGACATTCCAGATAAAAGGGTCCCAGTTAGCAAGCTTAGGAAAGACCTTGGCGCTTAACACTGGATCTTCTATTCTCTATCTAATTCAGGGATTTAGCAAATTGACAGTTACTTTTTGGGTATGCTTTCTTCTGATTGTATGTTTTTCAGATTTTTTTTTTATTCAACCTTTTTCCTTTAAGATCACCAAATTTTGCCCTGGTTCATTTTGTCATTGGCTGGGAAGTAACAATATCAGACACCCATCTTGTGTGATAACTTCCTGTAGATGTTACCACACAAGATATTTATGGAATCCAGCCAAATGGAATCCAGGACTTTTGCGCTGTTCCAGTAAAATGACTCAGCCCTTAGGGTGGACAGTTGAAATGAAACACTGCAGGAACTGTGGTGTAGCTTGGTTATTTATGTTGACATTTTGATATCCATCTGCTCACACAACTCGTCAGTGAGCAGCCACTAAAGAAGAGCTTTCATATTACATGTCACATCACCAAGACATGATACTTGTCAATGGGAGGCAGTTCACGCATTCAGTTGCGTGATTTACATGCTTGTGTGATCATACCTTTGGCATACCAAAATCCTCATCTGTAAGCTAAGGGGCAGTGTTCCATCAGATAGCTTTGTTGACACATAAAATGTGCTACACACGAAATGTATAGTAGGAGTTATGTGTACGCTGTGCTTTACAAATGTGACCAGGCAAGCCAAATTCTGTGCCAAAACTGAATTATTACATATTTTTACATAATTAGAATTGTAGAATTTGAGTTGGAATACATCTTGGAGGTCATCTAGTCTGACTTCCTGCTCAATGCAGGAGTCTTGCAACACAGATTCATGGAAATTAAGTGCTGGAAGGGATCTTGAATTTTTATTTTACTAGACATAAGAGGAGCATTGACACTGACCTCCTGCCCCTGGTCTTGAACATCTTAATTTAGCTGCCTCTCTGCCTTTTGAGATTTCAGCAGATGTTGTCCATACACACAGCATCTTTGCAGTCATAAGGTCTAGAAATTTACTGCTTTGAAAACAAATGAACACTGGGATGGAGAAAGCTGAATTCCACATCCACTACCACATTCTTGGCTTTTTCTGCACTCCCATAGTATAGCAGCATCCACGCAATCCTGTATGGGGCTGCTTTCCAGAGAGTCAGAGTTATTGTAACTCAGCTAAATTAAAGGCAAGTCAACCAGAGAGAATTCCAGCTGTAAGCTGCTTAATAAAGAAGCACACCTCTGCAAGTGGTGCTTCCTTCCAGTGGCTGGTTTCAGATGTTAATTTGGTTCCTTTCCTCTTTGGTAGATTATCGCTTGAATCCGGTGCTCAGGAAGGCCTGCAAGGCAGACATCCCGAAATTCTGTCAGAGCATTCTGAGCAAGGCCAAGGATGACTCGGAGCTGGAAGGGCAGGTCATATCCTGCCTGAAGCTGAAATATGCAGACCAGGTGACTGAGGGGCGTGTGCACCAATTCAGGGCTGAGGCAGGGGGGGTCTGCAAAGGGCCCACCTTCTGTGTAGCATGTGCGTTTGCTTTCTTGCCAGTTGAGTAAAACAACCATATTTAAGATACTAGAAAGCTGAATTCTGTATTAGAAGCTTCAAGCCAGTGATTCTGGTTTTCTGGAAAAGAATTCCAGTGCCTTAAATAGACTTGGATCTCACTTAGCATGTTTTACTTGTATTTAGCAAACATAACTAAAAACGTACACTGTATTGATTTTACACACTGTATACATAGCTCTTTCTAATGAGCAAAGCATTTGATATGATAGTATATTAATAAAGCATATTTAATGTGGTTTATACATATTCCAGCAAATTTTAAAAAATACAAGCATGCATATATTAGGAAAAATGAACATGGAAATGTGTAAGAATTTTCATGCTGACATTTTTAAAAAAATTGCAAGTTGATACAAAAATGGGACGAAACAAACTTAAGACTGGAAAAATGAGAAACTGAAATTGAAAGATTTGTCCATCTCTCAATGCAGAGAACTCCTTCACGTTTCAACTGAAGTACACACAGGTGCATCTGTTAGGCTGTTACATAAATGTATTTATGTATTTATTGTCTCTTTTTTTTTAAAGGGGCCTGGGAGTGCCCCCTTTAAAATGTGAAGTGTGGCATTCATAATCAACCTGATGAGGACTGCAATCCTGTAGAATTTCAAAATGGTCTGATAGAAATTGCCACAGATACAGCAAGTTTAAAAGTGCAGAAAATTGACACACTTGTACTATTTACCCAAGTTATGCCTCGGCTTATAATATTTCTTTCAGATTCTGGGGGAAACTACCGATGTAGCTTATTCAGTCTTGATGTGCTCATATAAGTTTCCAGTTTCCTGGTTTTGTGAAGTCTGAGCCAATATGGGATAGCCTTAATTATGGTCTTAAGCCGGAATTAAATTTTTAATGTGCCCAATAAACAATGTTCTCTGGGCGGATTGCAAACAGTGAAGAGGCGATGTATATCCCAAAACACCTGGATGTCCACTAGGAGGCTCTCATTGGCTGTGTCTTCTGACATGTGTCCATATAATACGTTTGGGAACATGACCTCCTTTTCATGATTTATACAATTATTGTGGCAGGCAGTGTAACAGAAGGGTATGTGGGCTTCAGCCTGTAGTGGTACCAGTTGATTTATCTGGGAAACTGGTAGGCCCAGCATTGGGCAAAAGGAAGAAGAAGAAGAAGAAGAAGAAGAAGAAGAAGAAGAAGAAGAAGAAGAAGAAGAAGAAGAAGAATAGGGTGGGCAGCTCTGGATAAGAGAGTGGGCTGTTTCACTGACGCTGGTAAAAGTCTGGATTCAGTGAGTGTGGTGGCTTAGTACGCACATATGCTGCAACAGCATCCTGCCAGGCCCTTGCTGGTTTGGGTGCATGGGGTGGGAACTCTGCTCCACCCTGCCATGTTCACTAGGTGAAAATGGAGGGCAAGGGCAGGACTTGCATCTGATCATTTAAAAAGAAAAGTAGCATTGGTGAAGGTGTAGGAACTACTTACTGTATTTCAGGGCTAGGCAATCTGGTGCCCTCCAGCTTCCTGTATTCCTGACCATTGGTCCATGTTGGCTGGGACTGATGGGAGTTGGAGTCCAAAACATCTGGAGGGTACCCATTTGCCTACCCCTGCATAGTTCATTCAGTTCTGAGGATCACGTGAACTTTGGTTTGTCTCCAGTGGGCAAACCTAGCATGACTGTTCTTACTCTTGTCCCCTGAACAGCGTCTCTCTCCAGACTGTGAAGATCAGATCCGAGTGATTATCGAGGAATCGGCTCTTGACTACCGGTTAGATCCTCAGTTGCAGATGCACTGCTCAGATGAGGTGGGGGCTTCCAAGTTCAGTCCTATTTCACCTTATATATATTGGCAAAGTCGTGTAACTCTTGATAGCGCAATCCAAACTATGGCAGTCTTGAGATGAATCCTCAAGTGATATAAAGTACCCTTCTGGCTGTCACCTTTTGTGGCTATTGCTGAAATTTGCAGAAAGCAGATTTGTGAGTGGAGCAACACATTATGGAATCCCAACTTGGTATCTTACACAGAAATTGCTGGGGTTCTTCATCTGTGATGCCAAGGGTTTTATTAAAATGAGTAATCATCCAATACACATATCCTTCCACAAAGATTCCAGTAAAAGAAAACAATACAGATGGACTGAATGTATCATTTCAAAAAATGACACACATTCCATCTTTCAGGAAACCTGTCTTCAAACATTTATTCTTCTCTAGTCCTTACATAAGTGCATTTCATCATTGCTGCAGCATCCCAGATCCTAAAAAAAAATAGACACGGGAGGGGCAATATCCTTTTTCCAGAATGAAGATATTGAGATTTTTGCTGTCAAAAGATTAATTACCGGTTCCACATTCGCCTTTTCAAAGTGATCTTTTACAGTGCAATCCTCTAAACATGCATAGGATTGCACCCTTATGTTCTTTCCCTTTCTGCCTTTTCCCGCGATGAGTGGTGTGTGGCAAGCCCTTCGTTTATCCTTTCTGCTACGTAATGGCATTTCCCTCATACTCAGGAAGAAGCAGGACACTTAAAAGTCAGAGTAGCTGGACTTTAAAAACCTTATGCTGCACTCCAGAGAGACAGCCTGCTCTTTGTGGTAGTTCCTGATTGGCATTTATATCTCTACTTCTTCGAGAGATTGCTGCAGACTCTATCAGCTGGATTTGGGCACTGAGACATTGGCGGGAACTCTGGAATAAACCTTTTGTGGCTGCAACTGATGCTCTCCCATAAGTAGTGAACCCAGTGTGAATCCATAAGTGAAGAGCTTCTGACTTTGATTCTAGGCAGAACCCTCAACTGAAGACCTTTAGGAAACGTTTCTGGCCCATTGTGCTGGTGGCACCATAGGTCTTGATAATACAGGGATATAACATTTTCAGCAGGGGTATTCTGCCTTGCTACCCTGGAAAGTGGGGTAATATTTTATTTTCCTTGCTTGCTACCACACTGTGGAGTTTTTTCCCCCCCACATGAAGTGTATTTCCCCCCCCCAAAAAAAAAACAACTAAAACATTGGAGGGTAATTTGCTGCCCTGTGCTACTAGGCAGGTCCCTCATCGTAATGTATTTTGTTTCAAAAGATTTCTAGCTTGTGTGCAGAGGAAGCGGCAGCCCAGGAGCAGACAGGGCAAGTCGAAGAGTGTCTCAAAGTCAACCTGCTAAAAATAAAAGCAGACATGTGCAAAAAGGTAAAGAAACTATGTACAACATAGCGCTTGTGGGAGTGGGGAGAAAGCGCCGTGAATGCCGGCTGGGACCTCCTTGTGTGCAGCTCAGTCAGCGACTATTTGTGCTTGTCTGCTGCTGGAATTGTGGGCTCTAGATTGGGTTTTTCAGGAATTCCTGGTGGTGGTTATATTTTGCCCCCATTTTGTCACTGCCTCCCAGACCCATTGCAATCAGCCGAGGGAGGGGATTCCTGCTTCCTTCTTCTGCACTGCCCACCAAGCATTCCTCTTTGGTCACTGGGCCAGGAGCAACACTGCATCGCATTGCTTTCAGATTAAGGCCCAACAAGGATCTTAATGCCTTGATACCTTTGAGGCTAGAGTGCTGTTATGGCACTTTTTATGTTTTTATTAAAAGGAAGGACTTCATCACACCACGCATAGTTAAATTATGGAATTCACTGCCACAAGACGTAGTAATGGCCGCCAATTTGGATGGCTTTAAAAGGGGGTTGGATAAATTCCTGGAGGAGGAGAAGGCTATCAATGGCTACCAGTCCTGATGGTTGTGGGCTACCTCCAGTATCCGAAGCAGCATGCCTATGTGCACCAGTTGCTGGGGAACATGGGTGGGAGGGTGCTGTTGCACCATGCCCTGCTTTGTTGGTCCCTGGTCGACAGCTGGTTGGCCACTGTGTGACCAGAGTGCTGGACTAGATGGACCCTCAGTCCGATCCAGCCTCAGGGCTCTTCTTATGTTCTTCACTGTTGTTCATGTGCTGTTCATGTGAGCTGAGTGACTAGATATTACAGCACTGCAGCAGGCCCCTAACAGGACAAGTTGCATATCGCATCACACTAGTGTTCCAAAGTCTAATGAAATAGATGGCCTGTCCAAGGTCTGCCTCCTGTCTTCAAGATTGTGACCTATGATTGCAACATCACATTGGCTTGAGATGCCAGCTTCAGTTCATTTTCCTGTATATATTTAACATTTTTAGTACAGTGCTGTACACACATTTTGCCCCAACCACTGGCTCAGTGTGTGTGTGCACGTATGTGTGTGTGTGTATAACACTATTGTGATTCCCAAATCATAATATTGTACGTTGTGCTCATCTGCCCTTCAGGAGGTGCTGAACATGTTGAAAGAGAGTAAAGCAGACATCTTTGTGGATCCTGTCCTTCACACGGCCTGTGCCCTCGACATCAAGCACCACTGTGCAGCCATCCCTCCTGGACGAGGGCGACGTAAGTCTCACGTTAGCTGAGGAGCCCGAGAATGCCTGTACCACCAGTGCTGCTTTGCCCATGGACTCAACAGTTTGCAGCCTTTTGCTCCTCATAATGGCCTTTTAGAAGCTTCGGTATATTTGCACTCCCAAGTACTTGCTTAGGACAGATTTGTACCCTTGCTAGAGATGTGAAGGCCTGGAAAAAATGGGTGGGGGGAAAGGGTGGGGGCTCATGAGGCAGGAAGGAGGGAGTGAAGGAAGGTATTTGCTTTGGGCTACTCACAGATAAAAAAAAAAGAATATGTAGAAGTGACAAGAGTGTATACAAAATCATTGCTTACTGTCTAGATGGATTTCTAAGCAAATAAGGCAAGATATAAATGTTAATAGTAAACAAACAGAGAAGTCAGTGGACCGTTTCCCTCCCAGTGGTCCCAATGGAAAGGAAAGGACTTGGCCAGCTCCAGGGCTGGAGGTGTTCTCTCTCCCCCTTCCAGGGGTGTACTGGACATGAGAAGGTTGCAGAATGCCTTTCTGTGACAAGAGGCTGTCTCTTGTAATACCTCCTCCATTCTGCAGAGATGTCTTGTCTGATGGAGGCCCTGGATGATAAGCGTGTCCGGTTACAGCCGGAGTGTAAGAAGCGCCTCAACGACCGGATTGAAATGTGGAGCTATGCTGCCAAGGTAAGCCGGGCTCCCTGCTTTATCCTTCAGGCACTTTACCACCAAGGACACGCACAGGAGTTGGGACTGAGTGTTTGGGATTGGCAGAGCGGAAGGGCATCGCTTGCCCCACCCTCCAGGTGTTTCGGCCAACAAGGAATCGAGGGCTCGATGCACAAGCAACTTCACTGCAGTCCAGTTTGAATGTCAGAACTTTAGCTAGCGGTAGTTGCATTGTCAACGGGTTGAGGCTTGAGAGATGGTTTATAGAATAAAAGCCCTTTATAGGATCTTAGTGGAATCATAGCAGTTTTACATCTCGGAGATTTGCTTGAAATGTTGGCCTCTAAACTCCGGCCTTACATTTATTGGAGAGGGGTTATTTCCTTTTTGCTTGACTTGGGGACTGACTTCTCTTCCTCTGTGCCTGCCAGGTTGCTCCAGCAGAAGGCTTTTCTGATCTTGCCATGCAAGTGATGACTTCTCCATCCAAGAACTACATCCTTTCAGTGATCAGTGGGGGCATCTGTGTCCTGTTCCTGATTGGCCTGATGTGTGGGCGCATCACAAAGCGAGTGACACGAGAGCTGAAGGACAGGTAGAGCCTGCCTTGATAGTCAAAGGGAGGAAGAAGGAAGGCCTGCCCATTGCCCAGTTTGTACAGCCCTCCTCTGTATAGTCTCCTCACCCACCTCACTCCTTCGGAGAGTACAAGCAAATTAGAACAGCAGCACGGGTCAGCTGAGTTTCCCATCTCGTCCATGACCTCTCCATCCTTGGAACGAGTTGGCACGTGCAGCCTTGGCGGTCCAGCCAGCAGCTTCGTTATCCCATCGTTAGCGACTGTTGTTTGCCTGCCTGTAGATGAGTTTCTTTCTTTCTCTTTCTCTTTCTCTCTCTCTCTCTCTCTTTCTTGTACTGTGGGAACTGCCCTCGCTCTCCAAACCAGACTTGACAACCTGCGGCTCAAGAGGTTTTTAAAAGTACGTTTTTAAAGATCTGTTCCAGGCATAGTGTTGGGCAGCGGGTCTTGGTGGGGAAACACTTGCGCTCTGTGGCTAGGCAGGAGGACTGAGGGAAAGGAACATCACCCACCGCTCACAGCTGGCCTTGCTTTGGACGTCTGGTTCGCTCTTGAATAAGCATCTCCAGCTCATAATCAGTCATCAAAAGTTGCCTCCAGAGGTCCATCATCTTTACTGATCTCCTGCTTTTGTTACTGTGTTCTGTTTGTGTGTGTGTGTTTTAATTATTTTTATGGCTTGTTCCTCCATTTTTGCCAAAAGGCAATGCCTTTCATATCTCCCCTCATCTTTGGGATTAATAAAATATTGACCAGAATAAAAAGAAAATGCTATTGGTCTTATAGGTGCCCCTTGCAAATCCATATTGCAGCCCAAGGGAGGCCTTTGGACAAGCTGTAGTAGAGGTGTGGTGTAGGGTAGGAAGTAGATATCCTGGAAAGGAAACAAAGGGGTTTTGCACAGCAAAGAGGATGGGCATAGCCGGGAATGTTTGGCATTCCGAGGGTGGTGATTGACAAATTCCTAAAGATTCTCCCTGATCTACGAGGGTCACAGCTGGTGTGGGACTTCCCTACTCCAGGATCCAGTTGAAGGGGCTGTTAGCCGCTTGAGAAGTAGGAAGACAGGCAAGGCTCCAGCCACAGGCAAGAACAGGTGTATGTCAGAGAAGGAGGTGGAGAGAAGAGCTTTGGAGAGTAGGAATGGACTATGTTTTTGTACTAGTTGAAAGGAGGTGAAATCTTCATTGAATCAATACTTCTACAACCCCTTTGCTTTGAGTGTGGGTGCAAGTCCTAGTCTGATTGGGGAGCACAGGGAGAGGAAACACAGCAACGACTGTGCCAGACTCATTGGTATGTATTGCAGAATGTCTATTAACCAGTTAGACACGGTCACTTGTGCAGGCTGGAGGGACAAGTCATGTGCCTGGATGTTCTTCTGCCTTCCGCAAAGCTTGAGTGCAGTCTCTCCCTCCTGCCCCCTCTCCACTCCCCATTTTCCAGCTTTGCTGTTGCAACCACTAGGCAAACGTCGACTTCTCAGTATGCTGCATTCATTTCACAAAATGGAGGGGGACTTTCTGCAAAGGGACCAGTTGGCCACGATGATGTGGACAGACTGGCATGCAGACCAGTAGTGTGAATATTTTCTGCTGCTTTTGAAGCATTGGTAAAAGACACAAAGTTTTTAGCTTTAGGAAACGTTTGTTTTTCATCCCACTGGAAAGCGAGCAATGCAATTTCTGTCTAGTTCTGTATCCCTGGGGAGAGTAAGCTGGAAAAGCATGTGCAAAGGTTTTTGTTTTGTTTTGTTTTGTTTTGGATCACCATAGATTTTCAGGCCCCCAGTCAAAGGGATGTAATTAGGGAAGCAGTTTCAATGGATCCATCTTTGACGTGTGTACTGAAGAGTTTCTTGGATGATGGCCACTGGATTCCTTTTGGAATAAAGTGCAGTATGACTCACCCCCACCCCCGGCTTATTTCTGGTATCATTTGTCCTCTGAAAGTGGGATTGGAAAGGGGCTTGTGCTGTGATTCCCCAGTGAGTGCATGGTCAGTGTGTTCCAAAGTCTCTCATCTTCCTTCCCCCCACAAAGGCCCTTTCAGTATTTTGACCGAAAGAAAGCAAGAAACAGGATCATTTCTCCATCAGATATTGGCCTTGAGGTTGTGGAGTGTGATCCTGACACTTACATGGTTGCATCTGCTACCATCCAGAAAGCGACAAAAATGTGGGGAGGTGGGGAGAACAGTTGTTCCCAGAGTCACGTAAGCCCAATGGAGAGGCTGGCTGTGGAATATGAATTGCATGAATTGTGGTTTAAGTGGCCTTGTGGGAGGCACGGAATAGCCTGGGGCATGCCTTGCTCATGGCCCTGCAAGGTGCCGGGAAGAAACTGGGTATGGGCTGCTAAGCTTTGTGACCTTGCAACTAATGCTGCTAAAGAGGAGGAGCTCCCTGTCATCCTAGCTAGCATGTGCACTGGAATATTATGCACAAGGAAGCATTCTTACCTTGCTGTCCTTCAGCTAACACAGTTGCCTTCCTCTCTGACCCTGGTGTGAGTGCCCCGTTGGTAACAATTCTCTACTGGGCACATGCCAGTCAGAAGCAGCAGTACCCTGAGATGACCTGGGGATTTGGGTTCAGCTGCTGGCAGACAATGATGCTGTTGAAGAGAGAGGACAGCAGGAGAAAGTGCAAAATAGATCCTGGGTGATTTGCTGCCTGAGGAGAGGCCAACACCCCCCCCAAACAGTTGTGATGAGTCAGGACACACCATTTGCAGCCATTAGCCTGAGTGTGCCGCTGCTTTAAAGAGATGAGAAGCAGCCTCTTAAATCCCAAGTGCTGCAGATCTCCTTCTCTCTGTCCCAAGAGCCTCATCAGCTACCCTTCCCTGCCTTCTCAGGTTCAGACAGTGTTTTCTTTCCCCTTGCGCATGGATGGCTTCTGAGGAACAGTGCCAGTCCGTCCAAAAGCTCCGTGTTCCTCCTTTGGACCCTTCTGTGAGGGGCTGCTTTTAATGAAAATGATTTCCTCAGTGAACATGCATTGCATCACAGGTGTTGTACTCTCCACTTCCTGGAGGGGTGTGCAGGACAGAAACAGGGCTGCTGCTGGAGGAAGATGGAAATGGTGGCTCTCCACTTTGCCTAGCCAGATGCTGAATGTTTAAAAGTACTTAATGAATTATGAGACTGGGGTCTGCTTCTTTCCTATTTAAAAAAACAAAACAAACCTATTTGAACTTATAATACATGCTTACTGCACCACTTCGGCCTTTATTGTGTTGTTACCACAAGCAGCTCCAGTTTCTAGTGCTTGTGCTGAAGCTTCTCCCTTCAGAGGAAAGGAACCTTGTCTCTTCTCAAGGATGATCCACTGGATGGGATGCTTCGGAGGTGCGGGTAGGTGGGTTGGGCACTGCTCTGTGGAGGCACTTGTGAAGTGGCCCTGGTACGTTGCGCAGGGATCAGGCTTCCAACTTGAAGGCTCTGTGGTGGAGTCCAAAGAGCAGTGCCACCCCTTCTCTTAGCTGTATCTCTTTGACTATTTGCCTCTTGCTCCATAATAAGCTGAATAACTTGGTTGTGGAAAACAGAAGGATCAGGTAGGCTGCTCTCCTGTGCCTATGACCTGGGTTAATGGGTTATGCACTCTTCCCACATGAATACCAAGGGTGCTGGCAGAGGATTGGCAATAGGGAGGCAGAAGACACACTATCTTCAGGAAGAGGTACCAGCTGGGATGGGAAGGAAGTGGTAGCACTGGCTGCAAGGGTTGCTGCTGCCGCCGCCTGTACTCGTTGCTAATCCTTTTGGACGCATTGGCAATTCCTGTGTGGATTGTGAGGGTCGGGTGTGCTGCTTCTGCATCTGGTGCTTGCAGACTCCTCCATCCAGAGGCTCCCTAATTGCTTAGCCAGAGATTCCTGGGAATGCATGAGAGGCAGTATGCAACATTTCCCTTCAGGTCTGCTTTGGGGCTCATAACTGTGATTTTTGATTGCAGATTGACCCACACTGGCATGTGTGGGGTTGAGGGAAGCAAGATGCATGCATGGAGTTACTCAGGATGACATAGAGGGGGTTATGTTCGATGTCCCTCCTGCAGCTTTGAAATCCAGCCCAACGGAGAAAGAGTAAATGATAGATTATACCGCAAATGTTGACTGACTAGTCCTTTTAAAAATGTAACATTAACAAGGTTTTTGTTTTTTTTTGTAAATTGTTTTTCCTTTCTATGTACAAAATCTTGGCCATTCTTTGTTTTTACATGTTCATGCTGTGTAATTTTGAATCGTTAACTGAAATACTGAACATAATGTGCATTTTTTTCTGTACAGATGAAATGGGAGAATTTAATAAAAAAGAGTCTGCAGGTTTCTACTTGTGTTGCTTCTATCTCTGCCAGCTGTGAACAAAAGGGGGATTTTCCTCCGCTCCCTTTCTGTAATAGCCCTTCTAAGTCTTGATGGATTTGGAATAGAGTTCTGGAGCCTGCCAGCTCTCCCAATTCTTGCTCTGCCATAACATGTTCCATTTCTCTGGCTCTCCTTCCCCATTGACCAAGATAATAGGTTCTCTGATGGTGACATCCCAAACTATAGACCCTGACTGATGTGGTGCCGATTGGGCGGGCAAGCGAGCGAGCATCAAGGGAAGAGGCATTTGGACTGACTTGGGAAACCAGCTTTTAGAAGGCCTGGATCAGCAGCTGATCCAACTGTTGGGGGCAGAAATTGGATAGTTGGTAATTGAACAGAGCAGACTGCTCCAAAACTGCTAAGCTAAGCCTAACCACAATATTCAGCCATTTTTACAGTTGCAGAAGAGAATGGAGCCCCATTTCTTGTGCCGAAAATTTCTCCTACATTATTTTCGAGCATAGAAAAGAAATTGCTTTCGAAAAGAAAAAGGAAAAGAAATTTCAGAGAATTTCTCATGGGTCGGGTTCAGGGTTCTTGTGCTGCCTTCTGGTGAGACTTAGGTCTGAGTAATATACATAGTATTGGACTGTAGATGGAGCACTCAGGACAAATCCAGCCACGGGAGGCTCGCTTGCAAGAACTTTGTGATCCAAAGGCAGCCGGCGGTCCCATCGCCCTTGGGAAACCAGAAGGGTCTTGCTGTAAGCAGTGGGCCTGGACAGTGATGGAGATGAAGGAAAGCGCCGGGCAATCGGAGCAAGGGCCCCTGCAGACCTTAGCATGTTCCCCTTCCTTAGCCTTATGCACAAGGAACTTTATTAAGGGCACAAACCTACGCATATTTAAACAGGAGAAAAAAATCAGTACTAATCTCATTTCTGTACTCAGTTCTCTGGGCAGTTTACAACAATTCAGTTTACAAAATACAACAATAAAAATAGTCAAAACATTTTTAACATAGAAAAACTAAACCATTTAAATAGCTAAAAACAATGCTTTTGTTTTCCTAAAACAAACATTTTTCCTGTTCTAAAATAGGAGACATAGATGCCTCATCATATACCATTAAATTCCTGGGAGTAAAGGATGGTCTTTACCTGGTGCCGAAAAGATGACAGTGTCTGGCGCCAGGGGAGCTCATTCCATTGTCGGATGGGGGGTACCCCTGAGAAAGCCCTCTTGTTGCCATCTTCTGAACCTCTTTTGGAGGTGGCACTTGGAGAGGGGCAGATGTTGAACATAGCATCTGGGTATGTTCCATGTTAAGAGAGGTGTTCCGTCAGGTATTGCAGTCCTGAACTGTGTAATGCTTTATAGGTTAAAGCCAGCACCTGGATTTGGTCTTGATAACATACAGGCAGCCAATGCAAGTTCTACAATTCCTAGCAGAGTTGGCTGTGGAATGCTGGGTGTTGTAGGTCGTTTTCCTGTCTAAACATGCATATAGTATTGGGCCTGAAATTTATATATCGCTTACCTGGCACTTTACAATCATAGCTCCCTTCCTGCCTAAGACTGTGCTAAGCGTGCACTTTCCTGATTCACCGTAATGACATACCATTTCTTAATCCTATGGCTTGCAACAGTTTCCCCTCACCTGGTGTTTTCTAGGTTGATGGACTACAACTCCCATCATTCCCAGCCAACATGGGCAATGATGCCTTGATTAAAACAAAGATGCCCACTTCTAAATGTAATGGACTCGGCTGACTGGAGGTTCAAAAAGATTCTCTTCAATGGTAGTTTGCTGGTTGAGGCTGTAAGCCTATGCCTCTTTACCTGGGAGTATTGAACGCATACTTCGGATAGACATGTGTAAGAAGTGTTGAAGAATTTTGATATAGCTCTTGATATAAAAAGAAGAAATTTATTTCTTACCCACCTCTCCGTTTGGATCGAGGCGGGGAACAACAGTAAATATAAAATATGATAAAATACATAAAACTGATTAAAAACATAGCACACATTATTAAAACTGCATTAAAACATAATAAAAAACATCCTAAAAACATTCTAAAATTCTACTGGATATGCCTGCCAGAAGATAAGAAGTCTGGGTGCCCCAAGCCTGGTCGGAAACTTTCAAGAGGAAATGTAAGAACTGCTAAAATTGCACCAGGTCAAAGTATCACACTTTACATTCCAGCATAACAAAGTCATACTAAGCACAGCAAGAATTCCCGAGTGCCCTTCGTGATAACACCTTTCCTTCCTCCCCTCTGGTCGCTCCCAAAATCTTGCCTGTTGTGTTGTAAATTAAGCGCGACCATCCGCCCCAAGCACGCATCTCAGATAAGGAAGGCAGCCATGGGCCTGAGATGATGTAAACACGCAAATACTCCCCCGTGAGAATCGGCCAAATGTTTAGTCAAAAGAGCCATCTCGATTGGCCTTGGTTGCCACCATCAGAGAACAAAGTACACTGAAGCGTCAAGTACCCAGGATCTTATTGCTTTGTTATGTTTTAGGAAATAGTTGTAGGTTATAACATTTATTGACATGTAACCCACCACGGGAAGGGAGGAGGCGAGAATGAGAGGCATCAAAGCCTCCAGCCAGGATAACGGTTGCAGGTTTTCCTTTGTTGGCACCAGGTTGCTGGAACTTCCCTGCCTCTCTCCCTCTCCTACGTGCCTAGTAGTACCGAATAAAACCTGGTGTGCCGGGACTCTCTCTGCCTGTGTGGTGTTTCTTCAACGTTAGACGTGTCGGCTAGTTTCCTTGACAGAAGGTGCTGTAAAGCAGCCTCCCCCAGCCTGGCGCTCTCTGGATGTGCTGGACTGCAATTCCATCATCCCCAGCCATGGCCATGCTAGCTGGGGCTGTTAGGAGTTGCAGTCCAACACGCCCAGAAGTCACCAGGCTGGGGGAAGCTGCTTTGCAATACTAGAAGAGCGCAAACCCGACCCTCGATCTTTACCTCCACAACAACCCTGCGAGGTAGGGTTGGGTTGCAAGGACGAGAGCGTGACTGCCCCCAAATCACCCGGGGTGGGGCGGCGCCGCCCCTTAAAACTCCCACCGCCCGGCCAGCCACGGGACCCCTGGAACTCTACAGAGGACCCGATCCCAGCAGGGGCACGATCCGGTCAAAGGACTGCTTTTTGGTTCTATTTTTTTGCATCATTTTCCCCCCTGGGGGTGGAAATGCATGCATGCATTTATTGATTGAGCAGCTTAACGAAAGAACCGCACAGGCGCCGGATGGAAGGCGGCGGCGGCGCCTCCCGCTGCGGAGAAAGCCCAGCCCGGGCGAGGCGGCCGCAGTGCGCTTGCGCACACCAGGAGCCGCTCTCTCTTCCCCCCCTCCCCGACTGCAGTCCAAGTGCGCCTGCGCGGCGTCTGGAGCGCTTTCCCCCCTCTCGCCTCCCCCCTCCGCTGGACGTTGATTGGCTGCCGCCGCGCGGTGGAAGGACGGCACCGTCCGCGACACTGTCGCGCGCTTCGGCCGTAAAGCGCAGGCGGGAGGGAAGGCGGAAGGTCGCGCGCGGAAGCGGCGCAGGTGAGGCGGCTGCTGGGCCCACCCTGGGCTGCTCCCTTCCCCTTAGCCCCGGGCGGGGCCTGGGCATGCAAATGAGCTCCGTAGGGGGCGGGCCCTTGGTATGCAAATGAGCGTCGTGGAGGCGGGGTCGCAGTATGTAAATTAGTGCCGTAGGGGCGGGGTCACAGCATGGGAATCTGAACCCAGGGTCACCCTTGGAGTGGCAGTGAGACTAGAGCACCTGCTGCCAGCATCCCTGGCCCTGGCCATCCTGGCTGGGGGATGATAGGAGTTGTAGTCCAAAACATCCAGCGGGCACCAGGTTGGGGGAGGTTGCTAATGTGAATTTAGGAATGATTCTAACGAAGAGTCTGGTGGCATCTGAAAGGCTAACCATTTTTTTTTTCCTGGCGTGAGCTTTTGTTGGCACTTCCCGCTTCGCCAGATGCACAAAGAAGGCGTTGTGCCGGCCTTCTCCAACTGGGGCCGTTCAGACGTGTAGGACTGAACTCCCATCTGTCCCAGCCAGCAGCGTTGCAAGCCCTGCACCTCTGGAAGGCGCCAGGTAGGTTGGGGGAAGCTGCCTTAAGGTCGAACACCATTTATTATGGCGTGAGAGTGCAATACCTTTATTAGGCTGACAGAAGTTGTGCAAGCTTGTGAGACCTCCAGTTCTCTTTATTAGCCAAGATGTTACCAAAAAGATGTGGGGAAAGGGAATAGGAGGAGAAGGAAAGACTGACTTGATGTTGAGGTCTGCTTGGAGGGTGCGTCTTCTGGCCTTTTGTTGTGTCTGGTTGCTCTACTCTGAACCTTTTCCACAGGTGCTGAGCCTTGTACTTCAGTGTTCCAGATGTCGCCCTGTCAGGGTTGCATGGAGTGGTAGGTTTATTTCTTGCATCCACGTGGTGGGCTGTTCTCCCCGTGGCATAACTGAAGGTGGGATTGTGCCCAAGCGCAGCAGTGGGAGGAGAGGCTTTGCTTTGGATTGTGCTTTTGGGATGGCACCTAGAGTAATGCCGCCTTCCCCAACCTGGCACTCTCCACTTGTGTTGAGCTACAACTCCCATGGGATGATAGGAATTATAGCCCAGCACATCTGGAGGATGCCAAGTTAGGGGAGATGGTTGTAAAATCTCATGTGGCCAAAAGAGATGGTTTGTGCAAGGGAGTGTGGGCTGTAATGGATGCTGACTGTGCTCCGGCTTTCAGCTCCTTAAACGGACTGCAGTCTCCAGTCCATGTTCATGTTCCTCAGCTTGATGGAGTTATAATTTTGCTCCATTTGTGGACACAGTACTCCTTTCCAGAATGGAATGCATATAATACACCTTCCTTCCCTGTGTTGGTTCATTGACCCTAAATAAACAATTCATTCACCTTCCTTCCTTCCTTTAAAGGGAAAGGAAGAGAAGAGCAGTCTTCCTGGAGGGAAGTTGTCCTCTGTCCCTCATCTGTAGATATGGCTTTTGGATTAAACACGCAGGACCAGACTTTAGAATCTGGTTTCCATGGTTGGTCATTTGTGTGGCAAAATGAATAAAATAAGCAGTGTTTATGAGGCTGAGCATTTCAGCAAGGATTAACCATGAATCCACTTCTCAGAATTTAGCTTAAAGTGTCTCAAAGAAATACATCTTTATCTTTGATATATTAATCACATGCAAAGATAAACACAAATAAGCTTTCGTCTGTGTGAGCTGCCATTCAAGAATTGGTTACAACTTATTTGAAATTACTGCATTTCCCTGAGAGGCCTTTGTAGGTCAAAGTGCTGGCTGGAAGAGATGGGGGGTCACAGACTGCCAGCAGTCAAGATACACATTGTTCTGGAGGAAGGGATTGTTTTCCAATTGACTTTTTTGGCTTTGAAATCATATAGAATATTTACTGTAATATGCAGCTTCCAAGTATTGAAGTACTTTACTTCAAGTAAGCAAAAACAGTTTTTAAATTCACGTTTACAGTTAAACATAATAGAAGCTTCAAAATGTATACTTTCATTGCTCATAATTCACTTATTATCCTTTCGCCTTCAAATGACTATTAGTACTCTAGTATTTTCAGTGCTAAAAAACACTAGTACTATAGAGTTAATTCAGGGACCATGACAAAAGGGGGGGAAGAACACATTTTGTTTGCACACTAATTGTGCTAAATAGATATTCAGTATTTGACACTGGATGAGTCAAAATCTGAACTGAGTTGGGATTCTCTGAAAATTATTTTGCTTGTTCGGGAATTGCTACAATTCTGCAAGTTTATTATGCAAAAAAGTGATCATGCAGCCACCACTAGATTCACTGTAACCTCTGTGTGTGTGTGTGTATAGGCAATGCTGAGTTTCTAGGAACACATTCTTTGCCATTGTAATGCAGTCTGTTGCCTCTGGACCTGGAAACATCTCTGCCTAAGGCTTTGGGCAGCTGTTCTCTCTCGGGGTTCACAAAATTGGGCTAGAGGAACTGTTGGTTAATATAAATTACCTCATATCAGGGCTGTCAAAAGTGCAGCCTACAGGCCCCCTGTGGCCCGGCAAGGCGTTCCTGGTAGTTGCACATGTCTAGAGACTGCAGTGCCTGGGGTTTCCCTTGCTACCCCTAGCAAGGGAATCCCTTCCTTACTTCTGATCTCTGCGGAGGAAGGGGCTTCCTGGCTAGCGCAAGCAAGAAAAAAAAAAGTGTGTTTCTTTGTGTGTGTCCAGTGTGAGCCTTGGGGCCAAAAAGTTGTTCACCCGAAAGGTTGTGCATCTCTGCCTTATATGTAAGTGATACGGTAATGTTGGCTGACGCTTTTTAAGGCCACTATAGTTTTTTCCAAGATCAGTTTTGTATAATGAAAAGAACTCTAATGTTTTCCAGAAGCAGACGTTGTGGAAACTCCTCTGTAGGGCCTTGTGGAGATCAAAGGGACCTGTTGTCAAGATGTTCCTCCGAT
The DNA here is from genome assembly GCA_029215795.1 of Anniella stebbinsi. NCBI lineage: Eukaryota > Metazoa > Chordata > Lepidosauria > Squamata > Anniellidae > Anniella > Anniella stebbinsi. The sequence continues at coordinate 31,531,972 of JARDYH010000007.1, forward strand.
TATTGTCGGATGTCCGATGGCAAAGGATTGGCCCAGGCTGGTGGAGTGTGTCCAGCTCTCGGCACAGCAGTACAAGTGGAGCAGAACCTTACCTGACACCCCTTCCAGCCCATGCACAAGTGGTTATCTGTGGGGGTGGAATCATGGGTACGTCCGTGGCATATCACCTCTCCAAATTAGGGTGGAAGGACATCGTCTTACTGGAGCAGGGCAGGTAAATTTCTTTGTTTTTCTTTGCTAAAGCAAAACCAATTGTTTGATGCTGCAGATAGCTATCTGTTTGTTTTGTTGAACTGAACAGAAGTCTATCGTTTCAGAATAGCCTTCCCAGCATCTGGAAGGCACCAGGTTTAGGAAAGTAGAAGGCTTTGTAGCCAAGATGAATTGTCTGTGTAGTTGCTGGCTGGTTCACTGTAGCACCCAAGCTGAGAACTGATCTTTTAAGAGGTAGTGATGACCACCAATTTGGATGGCTTTAAAAGGCGGTTAGATAAATTCCTGGAGGAGAAGGCTATCAGTGGCTGCTAGTCCTGATGGCTGTGTGCTACCTCCGGCATCAGAGGCAGCAAGCCTATATACACCAGTTGCTGGGGAACATAGGTAGGAAGACACTTTTGCATTCGCGTCCTGCATGTGTGTTCCTGGTCAACAGCTGGATGGCCACTGTGTGACTAGAATGCTGGACTAGATGAACCTTTGGTCTGATCCAGCATGGCTCTTCTTATGTTCATATGTGCCTGTTTAGGTTCTCTCAGAGTACCTGTATGTTCTCTGAAAGAACACACATCTCCAGTGGTGTATGCGCAAGCTTTAGGATCAGTGCTTCCCACCCCCTCCTGACTTAATAAACAATCCCACCCATCCTCGCGCCCATAGAGGACCAGGCTGGGCTGCGCTAGAACCCATTTCTCTGGCATGCTTGTTTTCTGTGCACATTGGTTCTCCTCCAACCATTCTTTCTCTTCATTTGCCAGTTTCCTTTTCCGGTACCTTATGGTTGGAATTCCCTTCTGTCTGCTTCATCTCTTGTCTTTCAAGAGAGCTTAACATGTAACCTTTTCTCTTGCAGTTTTGTAACTGGATTTCTTTTTCTCCATGTTTCCCTTTGATTTTGGCATCTCATCTCTTGTGTCCGCTTTCATTAACCCTTTGCTTCTCATTGTGGCAATCATCCAGGGTGGTGATTAAGGTTTGCCACCATCCGATTTGAGCTTCTCCAGACGCCGCATATGCTGGCACTTCAAGGGACATGGCTAAAGCTTAAACAAGATCCCAGGGAGGGGAAAACACTTATGCGCTGAGCCACCAGAGATGAAAGATCATGCCCCATCAAACACAGCCTGCCGAATGCTGAGCTGATACAGTACTCGTGACACAGGGAAGATAAAACCTCAGGCCCATCAACCACACAATCCACAGCAAACCAAGTTCAAGTCTATGAAATGCCTCCCAGTACTTTCTGTGGCACAATCCTTAAAAATCTAGAGTCCAAATAGCAAGTGAGAGAGCATGTGCAGAGTGCTTCTAAAATCTCAAAACCGATAGAATCCAACAAGAAAAATTTCAAGCCTTGCATCAAAAGATGATCTCTAGCAAAGCTTCTTCAGCTTTGCTCTAGCTATTATATACTAAAACCGAACCAAAACCACTTAACAGACAGATCCTCTAACCTATAAACCATGCTTATGTGCCAGCAAAATGAGACAATTCAACTCCCTTTTGATGAGGCCACAATATGAGTGGCACCCTCAAAGAGTAGCCCCCGCCTTATCAAAACACTCCCGAGTTCACAGAAAAACTAGCAGCTTCAAAGCTGAGACAAAGAACACAGCAAGCGACTCCCGTGAGAAACTCTGACAGAGATAAGCTTCCAGAGACATTAACTTTCTGAATCTGTTTCTAATACATCAACTTACGATCTATAAGGCCTCCAGCCTTCTAGTACACATAACATAAATATGAGGTTGGGCCCAAAACTGCACAGAAAAGGTGTTTTTTTTCTGGAGGGATTTGAAGGAAGTAGAAGAGGTGGCGCCATGGGGCGTTCTCGGAGTAGGTTCCAGGCATAAGGGTCAGCCAAGGCAAAGCAGCAGTCACTGGAGGGAGCAGGTGGGTTGAGGGTATTGAACAGCATACCCAACCAAACTACCCCTGTCTGTTCAAGTCTCAGCCAGTATCTCAGCCAAACTGTCACTATCACCTCTGTCTCTTGACCCTGAAGGGCCGGCATTCTGACAGTTTTTCCCCAGAGCAGGTGGAATGTTTGTGATATACCCTACTGTCAGGTCGACTAATACTGGTATTAGAGGCTTCAATGCCATGTGCTCAGTACAACATGAATATTGGGTAAAGGTTTCTATAGAATTTCTCCTGCCTTGTTTATATAATTATAGGATGCAGAATTAAGGTTAGTTAACCTTGAATTACCTTGTTGCTGTCATAATCAACATGTAGTTAAAATGTGAGCTGGGTTCTCCCCCCCCCCCCCCCCCCCATCATTTCAGTATATACGTATGAATGGGATGGAGGCTTGATTTGTTGTGTGGATTCTGGGGTGGGAGCTACTCTAGATTAATTTTTTGTATGTGTTGATAAGAGTAAGGAAGGGCCCAGGGGACGAGCTAATCCAAATTCTTGTCCTATGTTGGATTATTGTATCCCCTAAAAATATTCCTGATTGGTGTTTGCTCAATCTTTATTTTAGAACCGATTTTTAGAATAGCCGTATTTACGTCCATTTCTCTCTTTGGAGTGCAAAGTGCTTGATTCAAATGGAAAGAGGTGACTTTTAAACAAGAGCAGGTCCAGTTTGGCAAAGAAGTCCAGGCAGAACCCTTTGCTTGGCATTCAGTGATGACCTTGTGGCAAACTGTCCAAGTTAGTCTTTAGGATTGTCAGGAACGAAAAGAGCCCCGTTGAAAGAGCTGGTCTGTTGCTTTACGTTTCCATTCCAAAGGGGTGTTGTCCTGCGTCTCCGTGTGATGATGTTGCCCCGTCCATGACATGCAAGGGTCTGTCCTTCATTTGGCTCTTGCTGCTCTGCTGTTCTTTGAGGGCGGAAAGGCCTCCTTGCACCTGTACTTCTCTGGCTCTCCTTGGACATCTGGAAAGGCAGGGAAAATGTGTGTGCCTCTTGCCAACAGGCAGCTAAAAATATTCCCTGCTACAGGACACTGTAGCGGACATTTGGGCTCCAGGAACATGGGCATCCAGATCATTTTTCAGCAGTTTCCATTCTCTATATGAAGAACACAAATTTAAATAGAGGCTCCGGCTTGAAGGTTCACCATCTAAGTGACTGAAAAAAAGAAGAAGAAGTTAAGGATGTGCGTATAAAATGAAATTTAATACAAATAAAATTAAATTATTGATATTTTCAAAGAACACTCTTGCGCATATACAAATAAAGTAATGGCCAAAGTCTGATGAGCACTGTTTTTATTCTATTACTTTATTTGTATATGCATAAGAGTGTTCTTTGAAAATATTAATAATTTCATTTTATACGCACATCCTTAAATTCCTTTTCTTTTCAATTGTTTGTTTTTGGTTAAGGGTTAGCACCTTGTTATCTGTGTTTGCCATCTAAGTGGACAGGTGCGGCAAGTTTCCTGGTGGGTGCCGATCCAAAAGAGATGCCTTTCAGTTGACCTGTTGCATTTTGTGGCTGCCAGCAGGTGAAGCTTCCAAGCCAGGCCCAGGTTCCTCCCTCCAGGCAGAGATGTAGAGATTGCAACCATTGTGGTGGTGCATTGTAGGCAAGGAGCCTGCCTCGCCTTGTGCCCACGGTCTATGATCACTGACGTGTGGAGGCTGTGCCACCTGTGTAACACACCGTCCCCCAACCTGACACCCTCCAGATGTGTTGGACAGCAGCTCCCATCATCCTCGGTCGTGCATGCCTCCTCTTGTGCCATCTATGTTGGGACTTGCTTCAGAGTTTCCACAGGCCTTCCTGGGCTTTCTTTTCCAGGCTAGCAGCTGGCTCTACTAGATTCTGCTCAGGAATTGTCAGCACAGCAAGGCACCTGTCCATTGAGCTGAAGATGGCCGACTACTCGAACAAGCTGTATCAGCAACTTGAGGAAGAGACAGGGATAAAAACTGGTAAGGACAGGACGGTCCTGGGCTTGCAGGGACTTAGGTTGCTTGGAACGAAGGTGATCCCGTGCAGTAGGAAACCTCTTACGTCCCAGTGCAGTCCACTGTCTTGATGACTTGTGATGGGCCCCAATACCAGCTCCAGGATTTAGCAGGCCCCCAGCAAAGCATCCAAAACCTCAGAGAGGGTCACGCCTCCCAGCCCTTGCACCTTCCAGTGAGAGCGGATTCTGATGAGGACGAAGCACTGGCTACTTCTTTGAGGGTAGGACAGTCAGCTCCTTTTTAAGGGCCCTCTTAGCGAGAGGACACGGCCCTGCCATCGTCCTCTGGCTCAGAGGATGAGTGCCCAGCCTCAAAGAAGTATGGGGGACAAAATCAGATGAGGGCCCTTTAACAGTCCAAGTCAGCTCCTCCAGGATGGGCAGAGCTGACCATGCAGCAGGTCTCATCAACATACAGAAGGCTTTAGCTCCCTGCTGAGACAACATCCTCCCCACCGCTCTCACTTTGCAGCTTGCCTGCTTTCTGCCGAAATTGGAAGCCTGAATTTGCTTCCTGAATTTGCTTCCTATTTCTTACGACTGAAATGAGTTGGATGGGTCCCAGGCATTGGGTGGAGGGCTGAGATGGAACAGCACCTCGACCAGATGGCCCATCCTCAAGAAGGGGTGCTTCTTTGTGAACATCTCGGAGAAGTGTTGTTTGCTTGTTTGAATTTTGGGCCTGTTTCATCTCGAAGGCTCCAGTAGAATCACCTCTCTAAAATGGGAGTTGAGGCCGTTGTTAAAAGCGCAACTAACATAAACCATCCCACGGATAGGTAGCCAGTGCTTCCATTGCCGCTTTCCAGTCGAACCAAGTGCTGCTGCAGCATTTCCCAAAGTGATCAGCCTTGCATGAGACTCTGCAAGGGGGGAGTTTTGGAGCTTCAGGCAATCACCAACTATAACTCTACAGCAGCCTCCCCCAAACTGGCATGTTAGACTACAACTCCCAGGATCCCCTGGCCAGCGTAGATATACTTGACGGGGTGATTCTGGGACCCCACACATCTGGCAGGCGCTGGGTTGGGGAAGGCTGCTCTGCAATCTCTTTGGACCTTAACTGATCTATCACATGACGACGAAGGGATGTCGCAAAGCAAGCAGTCTCTTGGGAATGTTGGGCCAAAGGCTTAAAGGACCTTATCAGAAGGGCCCCGTGTGCATGCCAGGAGAGCAGAATGTGGTACTGGCTTTTGAATTCTGCTTCCTGAAAATATGAACACTCGTTTTAGGGATGAAAAGCAAGTTTCTAGTCCTTATGGCCGTAAATATATGCTTGAGAGCAGCATGTTGTGGGCAGTGCGTTCTGAAATCTCCAAACATTCTAAAGGCAATGGGAGTAAGATTTCCAGTGGTTGATGGGTGGGATTCCAGTGTGCCGCTGTGCTCCTAATTGCCAGTTTGCTTGTTGCTCCGAACTCATTGCGGCTGACTCCCTCGTCCTCATTCAGGGAGGTCTCTTCTCAGTAACGCCTAAGTAGCTTCCTCCCCCATTGGAGAATTGTGTCCTGCAAGTGCTCAAGCCGGCTCTCTCTTAGAATGGCTGGTATTTATTAATACACTCAAATCCTGCCCATCCTCCAGGCAGCAGTTGTCACATCTTATATTTATTTATTTATTTATTTATTTCATTTCTAACCCGCCTCTCCATCTAGATCGAGGCGGGGAACAACACTAAGTATAAATATAAAAACAATAATAAAAACAATAATAAACCATTAAAACAGATAAAAACAAATACATTATTAAAAACATCTTAAAACATCTTCTCCAGTTGATCCTCACAATAACTCTGTAAGGCAACCTAGGCTGAGGGTAAGGACTGCCTAGCTTGACCTACGTGGCTGAGCTTTCTGGGTCCACGGCCAACACTCTTACTATTACGACGTAATGCTTGCGCGCAGGCGGATCCTCGGTGTTATCTCCAATCACAGGTTGGAGATAACAGCAGGGCATTCTCCGGGGGCCAGGGCTTGGAGACTGCCTCTTTGAGAAATTCAGGAAGGCTCCGTGGGCCAGATGGAGAACCTCTGGGCCCGCAGAATAGAGGTTCCCCTCCCCTGCGCTACGCCATACTGTTCTTCCCTGGAAGAGTCAGAAATACTTGCAGTTTTCAGCCATTGGAAATCAGCCTTTGGGGAGGTGGGGCTGTGCTGTGGCCTGACAGGCTGCTGGTTCTTGTTCTAGGTTATGTGAGGACTGGTTCCATCTCATTGGCTCAGACGCAGGACCGACTGATTTCCCTGAAGCGCATAGCCTCGCGGCTCAAGTAAGTGTGTGGGGGGTGTGGGATGGGCGTATAATGCATGCGCAGACTTTCCAGAGCAGCTAGTGAGCAGCCTCCGCTGTGTGTTGTCTCCGGCAGGGTCATGGGGATCCCGTGTGAGATCATCCCCCCCAAGAGAGTGGCGCAGCTCCACCCACTGATCAACATCCACGACCTGGTGGGGGCCATGCACGTGCCGGAGGATGCCGTCGTGTCGTCTGCTGACGTGAGCCTGGCGCTGGCCAGTGCTGCCTCTTCGAATGGTACGGCCCTGCCCTGGCACTTCCTCTGCCGGCCAAGGGGCTTGAGAAACGCTGGCTGGGAAGGTGTTGCTGAAGAGCAAGGACTGCTCCGGGTGGCCCTGCTTTGCTTGCACATTTAATTTGCAAAGCACTTCACTTGGTGTGTGTTGCCTCATGTGCCCGTTTTACAGATGAGGAACTGATGGTTGGAGCCGGACATAGTCACACTTCGTCTTGGCTAACTTAAGTCTCATTGGTTTCAAAGGGGAGCTTAAGTCTCATCCCTGAGACTGAGGGCAGAACTACCTGTTCCTGTGTCCCGTATCACCTTCCTCCTTGTAATATCTTAGGGACGGAGTGTTGGATCTCAAGCCTGTGGGCCAAATCTAGTGCACTGGGGGTCCCAGTCTGGCCCTCTGGGTTTCCCCAGAAGGCCACGCTCTTTCCCACTGCTGCATGGCCACCAATTGCTTAGTGGTTTCTCCCCTTTTGCACAGCTTCCCCCCCCCCCTTCTAAAAGGTAGAAATGTCTCCCCTAAAGTTTAGTTCCTGTCCATAAGAGCTTTAAGCTAAATGATGCTGGTAGTTTTTGTATTTTTGGCCCTGCCCCTTTTGCCATTGGCCCCGCCCACCGCCTCTGAGAGCAGCTCTGAAATTGGATTGGGCCCTCGAGCTGAAAGAGTTTCAACACCCCCTGTGATTCCACTTTGGCCGGAGGCTGGCAGGGCCCAGGAGATGCAGCAAATTTAACAGGTGGGTTTGCAACTTTCGTGTGTGTGTGTGTGTGTGACTAGAGGACTCCCTCTTCCCTCTTCCTCTGCCCAGGGGTCCAGATCCACGAGCGAACAAGCGTCATCCACGTCTTGGGTCAAAAGGGCTGTGTGGCTGGAGTCGAGACGGACCGAGGGCGGATCGAGTGCCAGTATTTGGTCAACTGTGCTGGGCAGGTCCGGTGCTTGTGTCGTGGGGCGGCGGGGGGGCAGTGGGGTTTGGGCTTGGTGACCGCTGTGGACAAGCTCAGCTTCTCTCTCGGGAGGTTCGGGAGATACTGGCCAAATTGGGGGGGGGACAAACCTATTCTGTCATAGGGGCGGTTGGGATGGTTTTGACCTCGGAAAATGGGAAATGCTATTGCAGGGCTGCCGGTTGCTGTTATAATCTAAACCAGTAGCCACACACACACACACGGTCCCCTCCAACGTCTACCATGAAAGTGCTCCACCCCACTTATTTTAATAAAGGCCTTGGAAACTATTAGGGCCGCCTTCTTCCTCTCCCTTTCTAGCTTCTAGCCTTGCTCTTTCGCTCCCCTTTGCCTTGCACTTTCCCCCTCCTTCCCAGCCTCGCTGTTTCTCTCCCCACCTCTTTACCTTGCTGTTTCTCCCCTTCCCAGCCTCTCGCCTCGGTCTTCCTCTTCGCCTTGCTATTTCCCCCCCCCATCCCTCCCTCCTAGCCTGCAGCCCCACTGTTTCCCTCCCACGGCCCTCTTTAGCTCACTTTTGACTAGCCAGGCCGTCACAGCAGCCATGATGTAAAAAGCCACATCCTCTGTGGGTGCCATTTTGTGGTGGTGCCCACAGCAGTTTCTCAGATTCCCAAATATGCCCACGGGTCTAAAAAGGTTGGGGATCTACATCCCTAGACTTGTCCGTTGCTTCCATGTGCTGGGCATGTGTCTGGGGATGAGTGGAGGACCAGTGTGAATTAGGCACAGCTGGCTTCCTGGAGTGCAGCCTTCCCCAACCTGGTGTCCTCCAGATGTGTTGGAGTGGGGGATACTGGGACTTGTAGTCCAACACATCTGGAGGGCACCAGGTTGAATAAGGCAGCTGCAGTGAGTGCCTGAGTGCTTGGCATTCAGAGCAAAACACAGAACTCACGCAGAAGTGGCTAATTTTGGTTAACGTCACATAATTTATTTTTCCCTATTGAGCACTGCTTCCCAGGGTAGCACAACAAGCCACATTGCGGAGGGTAATTATGCTAATCCCTCCTGGCACGCGGACTGGCACGCGCAGGGTGGTCCACCAGCCACCTTGGCCTTTGAACCACCATGCAATTGTGTGAACCTGGTCAAAAAGTCTGTTCATGGGGAAGTGCATGGAGCTGCAAGGCACTAAATCTGGGGTGGGCAGCACACAGCCCACGCTGCCTCCCCTGCCCCAATTTACCCAAGTTCGGTTTTATGTTGTTTTTAAAAGGCGTCCGTAGTGGCTACAGAGGGCCAGAATTAACTTGTTTATGGACACTTCAATCCCAGTCCTTGGAGCAGGTTGCCACAGCTGAGAAAGGGGGGCGTCTTGGGGCAAACGTTGCCCATCTCGGGACTAAATTATCCCAGGAGATTCTTTTCACTTCTCAGCAGGCAGCTGCCCATCTTGCTGGCCGACCCCCCCTGACCCCTCCCCCAGCAGTGTATCGAAGGGGGGGGTTCATATTAACCCAAAACACACACCATAAAAGTGCCCACCCAAACATTTCAGGGATTAAAAACCCCTTGTCACTGCACAAAATGAACAGGCACCTCTGAGATTTTGTGTCACTTCTGTGCTATGGCTCCTTGGTGCCTCCCTGTTTTTGGCTGGATTATCACATTCAAAGCAACTAGAAGACTTGGTCCGTACCATTACGGCTGCGGTAACAAGTCACGGGCTGTTGTAGGCTTCTGGGTGGCTTGTTACACACGGCAACAAGCCACCCTGGCCGGGTGTGCACAACACAAGGATAACGATGGTCGTCCCCCTGGCATGCGACCGACAGGCACGGGCCGGTCAACAAACCACCATGCCTTGTTAACCCCCACTGTGATTGTGCGAACCTGATCTGAGAGTCTGAAAGCAGCCACGTTTGAGGTGGAAGCCGCCACCCTGGGGTGCTCCCTGCCTGCCGCTTAGGCACTAAAGTTTCCTGCCTTGGTTTCAGTGGGCTTACGAGCTGGGCCTTTCCAACGAGGATCCGGTCAGCATCCCGCTGCACGCCTGCGAGCACTTCTACGTCCTGACGCGCCCCTTGAAGACGCCGCTAGAGAGCAGCACGCCCAGTAAGGCCTCTTCTTTTCCCTCGGTGTCTCTCTCTCGGTCTTCCTCGCTCAGCGAGCCTGGGTGGGCCCTTCCGCCTCCCTTGCAGATGCTTGGAGCTACAATGCAAATCTTAAGAGGATGTGTGTTGGGTGCAGAAAGTTCTGGCAGGGGAGCAGAGCTGGGAAGGCCTTTGCCTGAGGCACGGGGAACTGCTTTCAGTCGGAGGAGTCGGGACTGTGCCGGACAGGCCCTTCGTCAGGCCCCATTCAAGGCAGCTTCCTGTGGCTTGGAGAGAGCGAGAGAGAGAGCAGAAGCCCTGGCTGCAAGGGGTCGCTTTGCAGTTCTCCCTGAGCTGTCATGGAGTGGTGGTGGGGGGCTGGGGGCTGGGTGTGCCCTTGCTTGCGCAGTGGTTCTTGTCACTGTAAGCCTCACGGAGAGCTGCCCAAGCAGGTTTCCACCTGTCACTCACACACAAACACACACACACACGCTCACTCACACTGTGCTTGACTTGCAACCATTCTGAACTATTAAAACCCCTTCAGTTTTAAGATGTGTGCAAGCGACCTGCGTTGCATTCCCTGGGAGTAATCTGTCAGGTCCCCTTATGCCTCCCCCTCCCAAACTACCTCCATTCACTTCGCCGCTCACTCACTCAGTCGCTCGCTCGCTCGCCATCACTTCCCCCTTGCGCTCACACAGCCACACGCCTGCTTCCTTTCAGCTTTAAGCCTTCCTTCGAGGCCACTGAAAAAAGAAAACAGTGCTCTAGGAATGGGCTCTATGGGTCCTGCCGTTGAAGCCTCTTTCCTAGAGCATCCCTGAAGAGCCCTAGGAAGCAGGCAGGAACCTTTGAGCACCGCTTCCTAGGGCGCTCTAAGAGTGAGGCCTTTAGGGCAGGAGCCATAGAGCCCCATTCCTAGAGCGTTTCCCCCTTCCCTTACCCCTTTTGTTTCAGCGGCAGCAAAGGCCTGGGGGGCCGCTGGGCAGGGCTTGAGAGGTGGCCTGCAGCCCACGGGCCACACATTTTGCACACGTGCTGTAAACAGAAGACCGTGGTTGGCTGTGGGAGCAGCCGGGCAGGCAAGGTTGGAGGAGGAAGACGTGTCCACGTTGGCTGATTCCCCACCGGGATGCCACGGTCTCTGAGCGTAAGCACTCCTTTCACTGACAACCCTCCCCTCCTTCATGACATTCTACCCCACTTTTCCCCAACCTGGGGCCCTCTGGATGTGTTGGACTGCAAGTCCCATCATTCCCAGATAGCATGACCACCCTGGCTCACAGAAAAGGAGCCTTATATGCAAAAGCCAGGGTGCAAGATGAGGCCAGCGATGCCCTCCCTAAAGCAACCCAGAGCTGGGCAGATTGGAATTTGAAGATTGTGTAGCTTGGAAGCAAGGCTAAGGGGAAACATGATAGATCTGTACAATGTAATGCCTGGTGTGGAGAAGGTGGACAGGGAGACATTTTTCTCCCTCTCCCTTAATACTAGAACCCAAAGGGGTCATCCCATGAAGCTGATTGGTGGGAGATTCAGGACAGAGAAAAGAAAGGACTTCTTCACACAGCACATAATTAAACTATGGAATTCACTTCAACAGGATGTGGTGATGGCCCCAATGTGGATGGCTTTAAAAGCAGGTTGGATAAATTCCTGGAGAAGGAGAAGGCTATCCATGACTACTAGTCCTGATGGCTCTGTGCTGCCTCCAGTATCAGAGGCATTACGCCTATGTACACCAGTTGCTGAGGAACATGGGTGGGAGGGCGCTGTTGCACTTGAGTCCTGATGGTAGTTCTTTGGTCGACAGCTGCCTGGCCACTGGGTGAACAGAGTGCTGGGCTAGATGGACCCTCGGTCTGTTCCAGCATTAGGGCTCTTCTGATGCCCTTAAGCTTGTAGGCAGCCGCTTGCCCGTGTCTGAGCGATGGCTTCTTCCTCCTTTCCCATACAGGTATTGTGGACCCTGATGGGAGGATCTACATTCGCAGCTGGCAGGGGGGCATCCTCTCAGGTGGCTTTGAGAAGAACCCCAAGCCCATTTTTACAGAGGGACGGAACCAGCTGGAGATACAGAACTTGCAGGAGGACTGGGATCACTTTGGTACGTTGTGGGGCCTGCAAAGGAGGAGAGGGCCCCCAAGTCTTCTCGATGCTCCCTTCATACAGGAGTGTCAGGTGTGGGCTTGAGCAAAGCGTGTGTGAGGTGGAGCGGAGTGGGGAAAGCCTTCTGATTTGTCAGCAGGGGCATTGCTGGGACTGGGCCAATGGGACCCTAGACCCAAATCTGTTGCCCAGGGGCTTGGATCCCTGGTGCCATTCAAAGTTTTTTTCTTTACCTAATTGCCATGCAGGGGGAAATTTCCAAGGGTGGGGGGTAGCAGATGAGCTCTCTTTCCCCACACACTGAGTCACCCCCACAAAATCTTTCCCTGCTTGGCAATTTAGCTTCGAAAGAAACATTTCCCATTGGTTTGAGATGATCCGGGTGCAAATGAACGGAAGGATTTATTGGTTCAGAAATTAATTGTCTGGCTTTGCCTACTGTGAACTGTAAATAAATCATCCTAACTCTTTCTAAACTTGCGTGCCCAGATCATAGTAGCACATGCAGATCTGTGTCCCATGCCTACGTGACCAGCAGCACCCCTGGTTGGTTGGGAACCCCTGTGATTCCTCTTCAGTTAGCGCCACCCACTCTGGTCAGAAGTGTGACATTGCCACATGGCTCTTGGTCACCAGGCTCTATTGGACGGCAGAGCTACGAGCTGAAAACACGCCTGCCCCTGAGCAAGCAGGGCGGCCCACCAAGTACAAACTAGCCCGTGGCAGTTGTTGTAGGCTTGGGTCTTTATTGGGGGTGGCAAGGAAGGGGCAGCAGGGGCTTGGGAGCCGTGCGCTCCAAGCAATGTGGTGGGAGATACACTGCCGTTTCTTTGCCTTGTCTCGGGACATAGAGCCACTTCTGAGTGCGCTTCTACGGAGGATGCCAGGTCTGGAGGCCCTGGAGATTGTGCAGCTGGTGAATTGCCCAGAATCCTTCACTCCAGACATGCGATGCATCATGGGAGAGTCGCCCACCGTGCAGGGCTACTTTGTCCTGGCAGGAATGAACTCGGCTGGCACGTCTTTTGGTGGGGGAGCAGGCAAGTAAGTGGCTCAGCGCTCTCTGTCTGTCTAGAGGAGGAGGGAGGCAAGAACGCTGGTGGTGTGTGTGGTGTGTCCCTGTCTGGCAGGAGGGTTTTGAAATGATGACGAGACTTCTAAGAGGCTCGTCTCCTGCGTTTCTGTGCTGATCGCAGGGGATGGAGCTTCCTCTCCTCCTCAGCCAGCAGGTCAATGCAGGAGACGAGTCTTTTGGCCAGCTAGTAAAAAAGTAAAATAAAGACCCTGTTCAGATGACATGCTAAGCCACGGTGGTTAAACATTTTGAGCTAAACATGATCAGCTCCTTATGAGGGGGCGACTCATTCTTATTAGCTTTTCCCTCTAGGTTGGCTGATTCCTCTTTACCAGTCAGCTCATCGGTTTGCTTTATCATCCGCTCAATTAACTGCTTTGACAAAGTGTTCTCAAAAGGCTGTGTTAATCTTTGGGGGGGGGGGGGGGCAAGATTTCTGCCAAAGCTAGCTCTAATGCAAGATCATTGGAAGATGGATCCGTGATGACAATCTTGAGGTCTCCCTTGGTGCCAAATGACTAACCTAAAATTGAATTTAGGTGCTGAGTAGTTTCTTCTCTTGTCGCTTTGTATTTATTCTCCATCCCTCTGGGAGTGTAAAATTGTGTAATTTTTGTTTGTTTACACCGTCTATGTGAAGTTAACTCAAGAGAAGGCACCATTCCCAAGCTTCTATAATCATTTCTGGTATGAACCATATTCCAGTTCTATCACACTAGTAACGACTGAGCTTAATGGTTGGCAGGGTTCCAGCACAGTGGCCTGTCCAGGACCCTCATCAAGTGCCTCAGTCAGCGATAGAAGTTCTGCATCATCTACATAAAGCATAATTGACAGAGGGCTGTTAGACAAACTGGAGTGGTGAGAGCTTTTGACCAGGAAATGAATGTAGAAATCAAACAGAGTAGGGGCTAAAATACATCCCTGTTTCACTCCATTAAAAGTGGGGACAGGCCCAGCTAAACATTATGGCTTAGTGTGTCATGTCAACCATGATTTAGCATGTCGTGTGAGCCATTCCTAACCATGGTGGCTACATAACCATGGTTTAAACACACTAGCCATTTGCTGCAAAAAGGTTAGTGGCCAAACCATGGCTTAGCGTGTTATCTGAATAGGCCCTAAATGTCAGGCTAGAAATTTTTGTGGGTTTATGTAACTGACCAAGCTATACAACAGAAGATCTTTACATTTGCAAGCTGCATTCTTTAATGTGCACCAAGTCTTCAGAGTGGCTTCCCTCAAAATGAATAATCTTTTATCGAGACAGCCTGTGCCTCCCTACCCTTTTCTCTGGTTTTGTTGTAAATCATGGGAGAGATAAGCAGCAGCTAGAGTGGGTCATGAAGCAGTCTAAGGTCTAAGCTAAAGATATCCGTCTGAAGCCAGATATAAAGACGTGCTGAAGAATAGACAAAGTTGTTCTGGGTTCAAGAATAATCCAAGCCGGGTCCAGGAGCTGGCAGGAATACTACTGCTATAGAGTAGCAGAAACAGCAATTGCTTCCAGTACCTGAACTGAGTTTGAAGCTTGTCTTTTATGAGAAGGCTGATAGATAAGTGAAGCCCGTTGGGTCGAACTGCAGCTCTCTTCTGCTTGCTGTGTGCTGGGCTTCTCCCCAAACACTCGCAGGCTCAGCGGTTCCGTGTCCTCCTCCATCCCAATCGGAGGCCTAACAGGTTTGAGCTGATAGGGCTTGTCAGGGCTGCCCCTGTCATTAGGCAGAGTGAGGTGGTCACCTCATGTGGCAGGTGCTAGTTGCAGGCAACACTGTTTGGGAGGAGGGAGCCCTGTGCCCCCTGAGCTGGCCTGCTGCCTTCAGGGGTGGAGGATAAGGAGGATGCCACCCCGTTGCGAGTATCGAAGGAGGCTTCAGTTGCCAGTCAACTCTGCTTTTGTACATGGAATGGGAGTGCGGTGCCATCTTGTTTTCTTTTTTTTTTGCCTTAAGCAGCTGCATCTCTGGGCCCTGGGGCTTGTATTTTGCCCTAATTTGCAACAAGAGTCCTGGATTGCCAAAAGATCAGTGTCCTGCATGGTCCCCATGGTAGCTTCATCTCCTGCTGTGTGGCCTCTGCAAGTCCTTCAAACAAAGGATGCCTTGGTGTGGTCTGGGATGGAACGATCTGGGTCCTGTCGTGGTTCTCCCTTGCGCCACTTAATCTCCGAGCCCTTCTTGCCCCCCCCCCCCCGGACAGGTACCTGGCTGAATGGATGGTGAATGGCTACCCCTCAGATAACGTGTGGCCCCTGGACCTGAAGCGCTTTGGCGCCCTGCAGAGCAGCCGCACTTTTCTCCGCCACCGTGTCATGGAAGTGATGCGTAAGTAACCCGCTGCTGAACGTGTCGGCTGAGGCCTTGGTCTGCCCGTTGGCGGTACCGAGGCTCTGGCGGGGAGGAGAGGCTGTCAGTAATCCATCTTGCATTGGGCCGAGCATCCAAGCTTTGGATTTCAAGCAGGGATCTCAGAGGAATCCCTTTTGTGGGGGGTGGAGTGCAATGCGTTTTTCTTGGTTCGGCCCCCTGGAGTTCGTTCCATTGTCTGCTGCAGAGCCCAGCTCGGTCTGCAGCATGTCGGGCTAGGTTGTGGATTTTCCGTTCCTTTTAATTTTCACAAATCACACCTGAAATTTGCGCAAAGTTGTGTAATCTGCATAAATGGCATAATTTGTGCAAACTGCGAGTACAATTTGTGCAAATTATACAAATTTGTGCAAATTTCAGCCCTAACTCTTTGCGCAAATTACAACTCAAGGAAAAAAAAATATGCCAAAGGTTTCCTTAGTTCAGGGGGGAAACCTGCAGCTTGGCCTGCAAATGCAAACTGAGTTGAGCACACATGGAACTCATGTCAAGCTAAAAAAGACTGGATGTCTCAGCGATGGACCTCTTTAATTTTACACCTTTTGGCCGGCAGGAATGGACGCAGAAAAGTTGAAGTCTGAATGTTAGCTTAGCTGTAACGTCTGTTCTATGCTGGGTTGGCCTGTTCCAACTTGGGATGAGTCATCGGAGAGGACTTCTTAGTGGCTGCTCCCATACTCTGTAACTCCCTGCCAGAAAAGGGCTAGCTGGCCCCCTCTCTGTTGTCTTTGCTTTGGCTGGCAAAGACGTTTATATTCAGGCAGGCCTCTGGCATGCAAGCGGTCGGTTGCTGAAGGGGGTTTCATTGGTTGGGTGCTGCTAATTTCTTTATTGTTGAGTTTTTAATGATGTTTTAATTTGTTTTAATTAAGATTTTATTTTGGATCCGTATTTTATTTGTTGTTAGCTGCCTTGAGTGCCATTTTTGGAAGAAAGGGAAATGTAAGCATAATAGATAAAATTGTAATAAATAAAGATTGGCACAACTAACGTTGCAAAAGATGCAAATGGAATGAATACTCTGGAAATTTTGCCTGCCAGGACCAGGGCATCAAATTAGACTGCTGCTAGTTCTGCTGCAAATCATGTCTAGTCTGGGGTAAAGGTGAAGGAAGAGAGTCTGTTTTGGTGCGGAACAAAGATGATTGAGTGATATTAGGGTTCAAATATTTAGAAAGAGCTCCAAAGGGCAGGGGGTAGGGAATTAAATTTGGGACTATGGCCAGATGACTCCCCCATAGCCCTTTGTGGGTCACCTGGTCTCCAGGTGACGTATTGGATGGATGAGTCACTTGGTGCATCAGCCAGGACCCAGCTTTCCCCTGCACGGAGTGTCCCCCATCGTGTGCAGCAAAGCTGCTTTGACCAGCATGCTGGGTGGATGATCCATCGATTGGACGGGAGAGCTTCACCTGTCCCGCCCCTTCTCCCATTGGGTAAGGCTGTGGCGCGCAAAGGGAAGGGACCTGCATACACTGCTGGCGTCACTCCCACATTTTGTTCCCTGGTCTAGAATGCAAAGCAGGAGTAAAGCGCACTTGGCTGACACTAACCATGGTTAGCTTTCCACAGGAGTTTGGAACCAGTTTACAAACCTGGTTCCAAATTCCCTGTTAAAGCTAACCATGGTTAATGTAAACCATGGCACACAAATAATGTGGGAAATGTTGATGGTGCGGGGAGAGAAACAGAACTGAAGAACCCACTGGGTGCTCCTAATCTTTCAAGATCAGTGAAGGGATCAGGAAAAGTTACGTCTACACCAGGCCAGGGGTGTAGTTTTAGAATAAACATAGGAACACTGTTCCAAAGTGCAAAAATGGTTTAGCCCAGGAACAAGGTGTCAGTGGAGGTTATTGTGAAGTTTCCTTCCTTCGTTGGAGATTTTTCTGTTCAAGGTTGGGAGGAGTATTTTTTGGGAGGGGCTGTACAGGACGTCCTGCCTGGATGAGAAAGGTGATGGATTTGTGTCCCTTCCAGCGCTTTGATTCTGTGATTCTGTGGCCCCTCCAGCCCTGATCTATGACCTGAAAGTTCCCCGCTGGGATTTCCAGACCGGCAGGCAACTGCGCACGTCGCCCCTCTATGACCGGCTGGACGCCCAAGGAGCGAGGTGGATGGAGAAGCATGGCTTTGAGAGGGCCAAGTTCTTCGTGCCACCTGGGAAAGGTGAGAGACCTCTTCATCCGTCTGTAGCCCCAGGAAGCTGAGGGACAGCACCCAGCCGGGCCTGTTTAAAACTCGTGCTTCCTCTCCTTTAGACTTGCTCGCCCTGGATCAGAGCAAGACCTTCTACAAGCCGGACTGGTTTGACATCGTGGGGGCAGAGGTCAAGTGCTGCAAAGAGGCGGTGTGCGTCATTGACATGTCCTCGTTCACCAAGTTCGAAATAAGTGTAAGTGTGGCGCAGGAGGGGAATTGCCTCCTCCTGTAGATACCTGCCCGGACCGGACCCTAAGCTCATCTCTAGAGGCCCTCCTCTGGTTGCGCCTACCAAATGAAGTGAGGAGGGTGGCTTCTAAGGACAGGGCCTTTTCAGTGTTGGCACCCCAGTAGTGGGATGCCCTCCCCAGAGAGGCTCGCCTTGTGTCTACTTTAGGGTCTTTATGGTGCCTGGTGAAGAGCTTTTTATTTTCCCAGACTCTGGTTTGTACTCTGGTTTTATTCTGTTTAAAACTTTTAAAGGTTTTATATGATTTTTATTTTGTATTTTATGGTTTTAATTTTTGTGAACTGCCCAAAGAACTTTGGTAGTTGGGTGGCAGAGACATGAAATGAACAAGGAAGGAAGGAAGGGGCCAGTACTATCTACTTTGGTCCCTGTTCCTTTAGCTTGCTTGGTGTCCAGGTCTTCCAATATTTGTTGGGTTGATAAAGTGCCTTAATTATTAAGAGCAAAAACCAAACCTCCAACAGCTATTAGCTGTGACTATTAGCCAAGAGATACAAAACGGATACAAATGGAATTGGAGCACTCTTGGGCAACAGCAGACCAAACTCTTAAAAGCTTATGGCAGGGGTCCCCATCCTTTTGGGGTCAGATGGAACACTTCATCCAGAGACTCCCAAGTTCTAACACTGCAGACCCCACCTCAATGCCTGCAGGCACCACTGATACCTTTCCTTGGTGCCTGCCATGTGCCCTGCCCCTCCTGATGTTTTTCTAAAGGTTCTTAAAAAAAAAAGTGTTGTTGTAAACTTGGAGTCTGGCGTAGCTGCAAAGCAAAGTTCCATCCTCCAGCATCATCTTTATTCCCAAGAATGTCTCTGGGCAGAGAGATTCATAGAACCATAGAATCATAGAATAGTAGAGTTGGAAGGGGCCCATAAGGGCCATCGAGTCCAACCCCCTGCTCAATGCAGGAATCCACCTTAAAGCATCCCTAACAGATGGTTGTCCAGCTGCCTCTTGAAGGCCTCTAATGTGGGAGAGCCCACCACCTCCCTAGGTCCTGTGTGTGTGTGGCTAGACAAGGTGGGGAGTGAGGAAATGCCTTGCCTGCACTATGTGGAGGTGGGGGTTGCACATGTGGGGGTGTTACCTGTTTTGTCTGGAGTGGTGTGGTGTGTTTAGCCTGGATTTTGCGTGTAGTTAGTTGCCTGTTTGTTTTGCCGGAACACCACAAGTGTCACCTTCTGTTAAATGGGTGCCTTGTTGTGCTTTGTGGGGGAAACACAAATGCTTTGGCATATTTGGGACTCGGACTCCTCATTGCCCCTTACTCCGTTCCTTAGTCAAGTTACTGTTTCCAGCGTGCCTTCTGAAAAATGAGTGTTGGAACACAACTCTGTGAGTTTAAAAGAGCAGTGTTGTGTTTTGGAGCTCTGACACCACCTCTGATTTGTACTTAGAGTCTTAGGGAGCGATCCTACACACTGTTAGTACGTTTTTAGTGGTTTAATATGTTTTTAGCTGTGTACGTTATTTATTGTTCTATGCTGTTTGATTTTATTTGAATGCCGCCCTGCGATCCCAGTGATATAGGGCGGGATACAAATGTTTTAATCAATAATAATAATAATAATAATAATAATAATAATAATAATGTTTAGACAGAGAAAGGTCCTACAATTCCCAGCATTCCCAGTGGCTGGCTGGGCAATGCTGAAAGTTGAAAAACTTTTTTTATTTTCAGTCTAAACATTCATGGGATTGCACCCTAAGCCAAGTTACTTTTCTTTTAGAAATGACAGCCATCTTGTGACTGGGCAAGCTCCCTTGCCATGGCAGCCATTTTGTGAGAGCTCCCACGACACTGTCTAAAAGGTCCGCATATATGTGTGCTGACTCAAACAGTTTGAGGCCACCTCTTGTGCTATTATGAGAGATGGAGAGAATCTCTTTCTCTCCCCCCAATCCCACTCCAGTGCATAATGCTATAGTCCTCCATGGGTGTCCCCGGACGTGATTTTGTCCCTCTTCACGCCTAAGCCGAGGCTGTCTTGGGCTCTCAGCCATGTCAGGCGCTGAAAGCCGTTCCGTGGGGATGAAGGCTACGCCTGCTCTCTGACCTTTCTCCCCTTTCCCCCCAATGCTGCAGTCCACGGGAGATCAGGCCCTGGAGGTCCTGCAATATCTCTTCTCCAATGACCTGGATGTGCCGGTTGGGCACATTGTGCACACAGGGATGCTCAATCACAGCGGAGGATATGAGAATGACTGCAGCGTGGTCCGCTTAAACAAGCGATGGTAAGACCGTTTCTTATTGTTCATTAGTCATACTTGTTTACGGCGTAATATAATAAAAGTTCTAAGTGGTGTAAATACAAAACATATTTAAAATTACCTTTAAAGTACACATAGAATACCAAATAACGTTGTTGTCGTGGTGGTTGAATTTATCAGAAGCCTGATGCTTCTGTGGTCGAGCATCTGCTTTGGATGCAGAAGGTCCCAGGTTTGATCTCTGCCATCTCCAAGTACGGCCTGAAACCCTGGAGAGCCGCTGCTGCCAGTCCGTGCCGACAATACTGGGCTAGATGGACCGAGGGTCTGGCTCAGTGTATGGCCACAGCTTCCTAGGGTCCTTTCTCTTAAAAAAAAAAAAAAAAAAGCCTGAAGGCAACTTAACAATGAAATTAATTAAAGCCTCCAAAATACAAAGCACCTAAAAATAATTTTCATTAAAATAGTAAACATGATGAGAGATCTAAAACATCAGAAGACCCAAACCACTAATGAATATCATGCCCATCATAGGCCTTCAGGTACCTGGCTCCAAGAAAATGACGTTGGCACCAGGCGGGCCTCACTGGGGAGCGTGTTCCGCCACCACTGAAAAGGCCCTTCTCTCTTGTTGGCCTCCTGTGGACCTCCGTCGAAGGAGAGCACTCAAAGAGGCTTCTGGCCAAGGTTCAGTGAGAAACCCACTCACCTCCACGCCAGCGTTGGCTATGGGAGTACTTTGTGCCCAGGCGCCTGACCTCCCCACTTCTGGAGCTTCAGATGCCACAAAGTGGATGCCTCAGGGACTGTTTCGGGGCCACATCCGTGGGTTGAATCTCTTCCAGACTCACCATATAATAGCTTTGTGGGCCGGATAGTATTGGTTGTGTTGCAAGTGATTCTCTCAAGTGGCGGCTTCCTACTCTCGCTCTACTCCAGCATTCACCCACCTGGCACCTTCCAGATGAGTTGGACTGTGGCTCCCATCATAGCCATGATGGGACTTGTAGTCCAACTCATCTGGAAGACACCAGGAGGGGGAAGGCTACTCTACGCGCTGGAGCTCTGTTCCCCGCCCGTTCTCCAGCACAGCTGGGGGCTGGTTGCAGGCCAGGTCTCCTTTCACCCGCAGAGCCTGATCGCCTGGAGTCAGTTGCTATCTGTTCCAGGCGAGTGGCAAATCCCCAAACAGGCTTTAGTTTAAATCGTCCATTGATCTGGAAATGGCTGCTGCTGGTTCCGCAGCGTGGTCTCCGCACTGGCCTCCCAGAGCAGCCCTGACATTGGCCTTAATCGCTGCAATGTACTTTGTATTCCAGCTTCTTCATGATTTCCCCCACAGACCAGCAAGTCCATTGCTGGGCCTGGTTGAAAAAGCACATGCCGGATGACAGCAACTTGCTCTTGGAAGACGTTACGTGGAAGTACACAGGTGAGGCGAGAAGGAATGTTGTAGCTGCCAAATGCAGCTGCCGCTGGAGGAGCTTGCAGACACTCCTGTAAAAAGTTTTGTTTTTAGTTGGGGTAATGAGGTATCTATGGGTGGAGGTGATTCCAGATCAGATTGTCTAGAGAGGAGGATTTTATTTTAATTTTTTCAGATTGTGTTCAGATGAGTCTTGGGTTCCTCAATGAATGGATCAGTAAAGATCCCTGAAAGAGGGCTGCTTGTAGCTTCCTGGTCAACAGCTGGTTGGCCCCTGTGTGGACAGAAAGCTGGACTAGGTGGACCCTGATTCTGATTCAGCCTCAGGGCTCCTCTTGTGTTCCTTTAACTTTGCCAGTGGCTACTGCTGTGGGCTTTAATGGGGCATGGAAAACTATCATGACTTCTGAACCATTTCTGCAAACTTTACTAAAACAATGAAGGGTCCACCTTCCTAGAGAGGCCTGAATAATGTACCATAGTAGTTTGACAGATACGTTGTATGTCCTTCCAAAACTTGGGAGTTAAAAGAGCAAATATGTAAATTTTCAGCATTTTAAAAATGGCTTGTGCCTGTGGCAATTTTTATCGGAGTGCTTTGAAATTTGGTACAATTGTAGACCTCATCCAGTAGATCACAGTTGCCATGTTTCGAGGTATTAGTCCCACAGGTGTCGTTTTTGTTTTGAGCCTGTTATGGTGGAACTTTACTTTTGCAACTTCCCTTAACTTAAGGGTTACTACGGTGCCACTTTCATCATCCAGGCGCATTCATCAGATACAGGGGATTGGCTGTGGCTCTCTATGGGTACCTGCTTCATGGCAACTTAAGCTTTGTCGCTGCATAATGGGGGGAAGAGCATAGCAAAGCGTGCAGTTCATTCCACAATGCAAATTCCCATTTCCTGCCTTCTCATGAAATTCTCTACTTCTTTAGAAGGTCATGATTTGCTCCTTTTCTCCAGTATGGGGGGTTGAACTATGCCTTACATGGCATTGCCACCAAATACAGCGGCCCTTGTGCTGTGCTTGCTTCTACCTGTGCCCCGGTTCACACACATTGGCTGTTTCTAAGCTTGCATACCTCTGGTGATGTTGCAACACATTGGCTCAGTTCGGATGACACATTAAGCAACGGGGGGGGGGGAACAATCGTCAGTTGTGTTGCTTATTGTGTCGTCTGGAGGGCAGCACACAACGCACACACAACTGACAGTACGTTAATCGGGCACTTTAAACAACGGAGCGAAACAACGGGCTTGCATGTTGTTTAGCCCGAAGCCCCGTTGTTTAAAGTGTCGTCCGAATTCTGCCCCCCTCTCTCCGTGGACTATTCCGTTTCGGAATAGAGTTCTGCTGCCTAGAGCAGCCAAAAACACCCAGCAGCTCTATGCAGCCTGCAGGACTCACGGTGCATGCTGGGATACGGCTGGGGGACACAGGGAGGAGAGGCTTCAACCAAAATGGCTGCTGCAGGTTCCTTGCAGCTGGAGCGTTTGCCTGTTCCGAGCAGCGCTGGCTGCAGCATGTCGTCTTTGGAGCTCCTCCTGCCTAATGCACGGTCAGGACGTTATTTACCCCTCCGTTGCTTAATATGTCGTCCAAACTGAGCCATTGATTTTGCAATCCAGCAACAGGCTATGGGTTATTTAAGGGTTGTTTCCCTCTCAAACAAGCCATTCCACCCAGGTTTGAATCACACAACAAGCAGATAATTAGGCAAATGGTGCCTGGCATGTGTCAGCGCATGCCATGGTTTAAATTAGCTGCCGTGGGTTGTTTAGGCTACAGTGATCGTGTGAACGGGAGATGTGGCGGCCCATCCCGGGTGCTGTTGTGCTTACTCGCAAGTAAGCGCAGCAGCACAAATGGGCACAGAGCTGCACGGTGCGGCTCTGTGCATATCAGGAGAGTAGGGGATCCCCCCCCCCCCGATTTCGCAGGTTTTTTTTTTAATTGACTTACCTTTTCGTTGGAGCGCAGGAGCGTTCTTCTCGGATCACAAAAAAATAAAATGGTGGCTGCAACGGCCCGGGAGGAACCCGGGACGTCATGCCCGTTATGTATATTGACAGCAACGATCCCAGAAGCAGGTACTTCTGGGATTGCCCGCCCTCCTCCCTCTACATCCCTATGGTGTAGAAAGGGCCTCTGTGAAAACAAACTATTTAAAATCCGTAAATTACACAGCAAAGATGTGCAAACTATACTTCTATGTTTTTTTTAACATTTATACTGCAATACAATACAAATTTAAGTATAGATTTTTATGTAAAAATATAAGAAAAATATATAATCAAATTTAATGAATATAGTACAGATAAACTTGAGGAACAATTATGTTAACGCCTTTGGAGTATCATTGATCTTAAATAATAAGCATTGCCATTGTTAAAATACATGCTAACACTTTAGAAAATTACTCAGTAAATGCAACACTTCCCTGTTTAGTGGGTTTCCCTTGCCCAGCAGAATTTCAGGCCTGTCATCCTTTCCTCTGACAACCACACCTGAGTTGTTGAGCTAGAAAACAAAAGACATTGGGAGGGAAGGAGGCCGACACGGTGCTCCCCCCCCCCCCCCCCGGCCATTCTGCAGGTTGCTCAGAGATGGAAATCTTTGTGTTTTGCTCCACCCACAGCTTTCAATCTGATTGGCCCTCGTGCCGTGGATGTCCTGTCAGAACTGTCCTATGCACCGATGACCCCGGAGCACTTCCCCTCCCTCTTTTGCAAGGTATGTGACTTTCCAGTTAGTTTATGAACCTGCTTACTTCTCAATGTGCGGGGCAACAGATTTGTCGGAGGCTTAACTAAATGGAGAGCTTTACACAAGGTGCATCTCCCTGCCCCAGCTTCTAAATCTACCTACCGGCCAGGTGCAGGATAGAGTGGTGTTAATTCAACATCCATGTTTTGTCATGTGGCTGTATTTGTGCAGCACAGCCCCTGAGAAGCTTCTCTGGGGGTTGCAATTCGCAGTTGCAGAAACTGCCGTGGGGTGGCCCTCAAAGCGTGTGGGGCAGTGGTGAGACCAATTAGGCTTGGTGAATGCCTTGTCTGAGCTGAGAGCATTTTCTTAAATTCTGCGAATAATCCATGGTGCAAACATAGGTGTTCCTCAGAAGGCACTTATGGGAAAAGAGCTGTCTGAAACTAATCAGGTTTAGGACAAGTCTTGTCTTGGTTCCATATCTTGGGCTATTTGCAGCCATGGGGTCATGGTGGTTCTAACCAAAGGGCTGTACTGCCTCTTACTCTTGTTTAAATTGTAACGATTCACACATGCACAGCCTGGCATGGGCTCTGGGTGCTTCTTCTTCCTTAGGTGAATTTGCTGACAACACCAAATGATTTAGGGTGAATAATAATAATATATTTATTTATTTCTTACCCGTCTCTCCCTCTGGATCGAGGGAACAACATCAAAAGCAAATGATATAAAATACATAAAACTGATTAAAAACATATAAAAACTAATACATTATTAAAATACCACTAGAACTCTTAAAATTCTGTGGGGTAGGCCTGCCGGAAGAGACCAGTCTTTATAGCTTTCTTAAATTCTGGGAGACTGTTAAGTTGGCGGATCTGTTCCGGCAGGCCATGCCACAGTCTGGGAGCAGCAGAAGAGAAGGTCCTCTGGGTAACATTTGTCAGTCTAGTTTTGGTTGGCTGTAGTAAGTTCTTCCCAGAGGAACTCAGTGTGCGGGGCAGATTGTATGGGAGAAGGCGATCCCGTAGGTAACCTGGACCCAAACCATGTAGGACTTTAAAGGTAATGACCAACACTTTGTACTTCGCCCAGAAAGTAATTGACAGCCAGTGGAGTGATTTTAAAGCTGGTGTAAAACAAAAGGAAATTGCAAAAGACTCTAAAACAAACTCTCTGAACAGGGGGAATGGGCGTCAACGTAAGCAAGTGTGAAGTGATGCATGCTGGAGCAAAAAGCCCCAACTTCAAGTATAACCTGATGGGATCTGAGCTAGTGGTGACCAACCAAGAAAGAGATCTTGGGGTTGTGGTGGACAGATTGATGAAAATGTCAACCCAGAGTGCAGCTGCTGTGAAAAGGGGAACTCCATGTTGGGTATGATTTAAAAAGGTGTTGAAAATAAAACTGCCAATCTACGTTGTGACCACACTTGGAATGCTATATGTACAGTCCTGGGCAACTGCACCACAAAAAGGATATTGTTGAATTGGAAACGGTGCAGAAAAAATGATCAACTAATGATCAAGGGACTGGAGCAACTCTCTCCTATGAGGAAAAGTTACAACGGTTGGGACTGTTTGGCTTAAAATAGAAAGTGAGTGAGGGGAGACATGATACAAATGTACAAAATAATATGGGGTGTGGAGAAAGTGGACAGGGAGATGACTTTCTCCCTCTCTTATAAGACTAGAACCCAGTGGGGTCGTCATCCCATGAAGCTCCGTGGATTGACAGATCAAAGGAAGGACCCCTTCGCACAGCACTTAAACTATGGAATTCACTTCCACAAGATGTAGCAAGGGTAGCATTGGGACGAAGATCCTCCTGGGCCCGCAAGGGCAGAGTGGAGGAAGGAAATACGCAATTTTCCCAGCCTTGGGGAAATTGCGTTCCTCTCTCCTCCCACCCCCACGCCAATGGGGGCCTTAAAGGCCTTATTAACAGGGCCTTTAAGATGTCCATCGGCGGGGACGGGGAGGAGAAACGTCGCCATTTGGAGTGGAGGGGGAAAATACGGGACTTCCCTAGCATTGGGGAAATCGCGTTCCTCCCCCCCACCCCTTTCCACTTGAGGCATTGAAGGCACTCTTCACCTTGCATTGAGAGGGCCTTTAAGGCTCCAATTGGCACATGGGGGGGGAGGCAAAGCATGCTTTCCAGGGCCTCTGGAAAGTGCGCAATTCCCCCGGCCACGCTAATGGAGGCTCTGGAAAGTACACTTTGCTGAGGGCTCGCACAAGCCCCCAAGTGCTCAGCAAGCCTGGCTCCTTGGAGCAGGGTTGGACACGCAGGGCTTGGCGAACTGCCCCCCTCCCCTGTGAGTTCTCTAAAGCCTAAGTGAGGGCCACCAATCTGGGTGGCTTTAAAAGGGGATCAGACAAATTCATGGAGGGTCAACCTATCCGTGGCTCCTAGCCCTGATGGCTATCGGCGACAGGATGCCTCTGTATCCCAGTGGATAGAGAGCACAGGGAGGATGCTATTTCACTCGTAGCCTACTTGTGAGGTTCTCATGAGGCATCTGGTTGGCCACTGTG
Source organism: Anniella stebbinsi (assembly GCA_029215795.1). Classification (NCBI taxonomy): domain Eukaryota; kingdom Metazoa; phylum Chordata; class Lepidosauria; order Squamata; family Anniellidae; genus Anniella; species Anniella stebbinsi. Next base: position 31,558,544 of record JARDYH010000007.1, read on the forward strand.
TGAAAAGAACGTTGGACTAGGTAGATCTTTGGTACAAAGCAGTGCAGGTCTCTTCTTATCTTCTAAGTCCCTGTCAGTAATAACGATAAGGACAATCATTTGAGTCTTATATGGTGCTTATGAGTGTTCAGAGCTGTTCACATGCTCAGTGCTATCACAAGCCGGTAAGGTACATCGCTCTTGTTTTCTCCCAGTTTGCAGATTTGGAGTGCGGTGTGCTGAGAATGGCCTAAGGCCAACTAGTGAGGTTTTTATAGCAGAGGTGAGATTTGAACAAGACCCTCCCCTGATTCATAGCACAGAGTCTTTCACCGCTCCGCTGCACTGGCTTTCTCACACACTACAGTGGCTTGTTTCACACTTCCAGACATAAAGTTTCTCCCAGTATGAGCCATAATGTACATTCTGTAACGCTGCTTGGAAAGGCTACAGTGGGACCTCTGATACTCAAAGCCCAAGAACCAGTGGGGAGTTTCCTTCCTGCCTAATTATAGCAGGATGGCGGCAGTGATCATAAACTGGCCGGCCATGAGCAAATTGTAAGAGATGCTTGTGCGCGCTGCAGAAATAGGAGCGGTTTGGAATGCCTGGAGTCATTTTGGCAGGCAAATAAAACCTGTGCATTTATTTTTTTCATCTATTTAATGGGTGCACCTTCTTTAGGGTTCCCCTCCTCTCTCCAAAATACACAACTCTGCTATCCACAGACAGAGAATCCTGTCTTCATCCTTGGGTCCCTGTGAATGAAGAATGCTCTGGGGCAGAGGAGCCCGTCCAAACAGGCAACCTTCTCCCCCCTCCTCCCCCCTTGAAAGCTCTCTAATTATTTTTGCCACCAAACAAGCCAGAGAAACTCTTTATTGACCCATTTGCAGAAGATATTCCAATTGCTCTCCAACTGGGCATCAGGAACCTTGGATTTCCAGATGAGATGCATTCCAGATTCTGTATTTAGGGTTTAATCTTGTCTCCATCGATGAAACTGACAGAGCACCTGGGAAAGTGTCCCAAGTTAGATTCCAGAGGAGCAGCCATGTAAACCTTTTGGCAGGTATAAAAGCCCCCACCAGCAAAGAGTCTGGGGCACCTTTATTTATTTATTTATTTATTTATTACATTTGTATACCGCCCCATAGCCGAAGCTCTCTGGGCGGTTTACATAGGATTAAAAACAATTAAAAACAATATACAAAAATTAAAACAGCAAAAACATACAACATACACACAATCTGTACATTTAAAAACCACTTCAACACTGCAAAAAACTACAAAAACAAAACAAAACAAACCCAGGCTCCTCAGATATTGCCAAATGCCTGAGAGAAGAGGAAAGTCTTGACCTGGCGCCGAAAAGATAACAATGTTGGCGCCAGGTGGGCCTCGTCGGGGAGATCGTTCCACAATTGGGGAGCCACCACAGAGAAGGCCCTCTCTCTTGTTGCCGACCTCCGAGCTTCCCTCGGAGGAGGCACTTGGAGGAGGGCCTTAGATGTTGAACGTAGTGTTCGGGTAGGTTCATGTCGGGAAAGGCGTTCCATCAGGTATTGTGGTCCCAAGCCGTGTAAGGCTTTATAGGTTAAAACCAGCACCTTGAACCGGGCTCGGAAACATACAGGCAGCCAATGCAAACGGGCCAGAGTAGGTCTTATATGTTCGAACCTACTGGTTCCAGTTATCAATCTGGCCGCTGCATTTTGCACAAGCTGCAGCTTCCGAACCACCTTCAAAGGCAGCCCCACGTAGAGTGCATTGCAGTAATCTAACTTGGAGGTTACCAGAGCATGGACAACTGAAGCCAGGTTATCCCTGTCCAGATAGGGACGTAGCTGGGCCACCAACCGAAGTTGGTAGAAGGCACTCCGTGCCACTGAGGCCACCTGCGCCTCAAGTGACAGAGATGGTTCTAGGAGAACCCCTAAGCTACGAACCCGCTCCTTCAAGGGGAGTGCAACCCCATGAAGATGAAAAGGAGAAATAGAGCTGCGTGTCATCAGCGTACTGATGACAACGCACTCCAAAACTCCGGATGACTGCACTCAACGGTTTCATGTAGATATTGAACAGCATGGGGGACAAAACTGACCCATATCTCACCTTTCCACTAAGAAACTGGTGTTCAAGGTGTCTAACAATCATAGGAACTTTAGAAAGAGATGGATAAAAACAACAATAATACATTCAAAACACAGATAAAAATGCAAACGTTACAGAATAAATGCTCCCAGCCCAACAGACCAGGTTACATGCTGAAGGCCTAATTGAACAGAAACTTCTTTGCCTGCCTGTGGAAGGACACGAGAGAGAGGGCCAAGCTAGCTTCCCTCAGCAGGGAGTTCCAGAGCCTGGGAGCAGCCACCGAGAAGACCCTCTCTGACGTCTCTACCAAACACACTTCTGATGGTGGTGGGACTGAGAAAAGGACCCTCCTCTTAAGATCTGAAAAACCAGGCAGGTTCACATAGGAGAAGGTGGTCTTTCAGGTAGCTTGTCCAAGCTGTATAGGGTTTTGTAGGTCATAACCAGAACTTTGAATTGTGCCTGGAAACAGACTGGGAGCCAGAGACGCTTTTGTTACAAGGGAATGTCACACTCCCTGTAAAGATTAAGGGCACGATCCTATGCATGCCTAGACTGGAAAAAGTCCTACAGCTCCTACCTGCTGGCTGCAGAGCACTGGGAATTGTAACACTTTTTCCTGTCTAAGCATGTATAGTAGGATTGCACCTTAAGACATTCATTGAGGCTTAAACTTTCATGGACTGTGTCATCATAGTCATAGTCAATTTATTTGTATACCACATTTTGCATGACGCCTTGCGCTCGAAGCAGTTCGCCGAACAAATACAGTCACATAATTATAATTCAGTACAATGCACCATTAACTCAATTACAGTTCATTTAAAACATACCAAAAATTTAATCAAGGGCAAGACACACCAGAAGGTCAGTTAACAAGATCCAGTACCAACAATGTCAACGTTATACTCGGATAAGCATTTCATTCCATTGTTGATATTAAGAGACCTACAAATAAGATCAAACTAGCAGCAAGAATTAAAAGGATAAAAGAAAACAACCACCAGACCCTTCAAGCAGCCTGCCCCAGAGAGCAGGAAGGGACCCTCCTCTCACCAGGATCTCACATCCTGAGCCAAGAAAAGGCTCCCTCATTCCCAAGGGCATCTACCCTCCTGGCTCTCTCTCAGCAGCAGAGCACCAGGAGAGGCCAGAGGAGAAAAGCCTTTCCCTGGGCAGATGTCCTGAAGCTGGAGCCAGCACAAGCAGCCACACTCACACTTCTGAGGGACCCTGGGGCTAGGAGTGGGACAAGGCAGGTAGAAACAGCTGTGCCCTGCTGGCAAATGCAGCAGTCTCTGTCCAAGCCCTCATTCGTCAGAGGAGACTCATCTGATCAAGCGGGGTCCGGTCCATCCCCCACTCTGACGAAGATGAGGCATCCTGTCGCTCATGCCAGGTGCTGGCCCAGCCTTTCCTTGCAAGCTGCCAGCTTCCTAACCCTGCCAGTTCTGTTATGGAGCTGATTTTCAGGACTGGTTGAGGTTCTTTCCATGTGTAATCTCAGTCTGCTTCCTGGCAGTTTAAGCCTGCTGCATGTCACCTTTGGCTCCGTGGAGAGTGTGAATGATTGCTCCCCTTCTACTTCTGAACTGGGTCTTGTTCTGGACTTCTCAAGTGCTGTGCCAACCGGAATCCTCTCCATTTGGCCTCTGTTTCCACAGGAGATGAGCGTGGGCTATGCCAACGGCATCCGCGTCATGAGCATGACGCATACTGGAGAGCCGGGATTCATGCTCTACATCCCTATTGAGGTGAGCACTGCTTGTAGTCTGACCAAACACGACGATTTTGGGAGCCTCTGGGCACGTGCCGTTGAGGAGACAATCTTTTAATGGCAAATAACTCTCCTCTGTCAGCATGTCTAATTACTTAAGAACATAAGAATTGCCTTGCTAGGACAGACCAAGGGTATAGGAGATGGAATGATTGACTTCTCGCTGGCCGCCCTTAGAATGTTGCTTCTTTATGTGTCGCTTCCTATTATCTGCCATTCCAAACACACACATGCTGTTCTTTTGCACAGAGTGGTTTGTGAACCATGTCTTTGCGCTTTTTATATCAGCCGTGCAGAAACGTAGGCCTGGGGCTCCAGTCTGGCCCCCTGGATTTCCCTAAATGTAAATCTGGCCCCTTTTCCCTCCCAAACACCAGTCGTTTGGCTTTTGTACAGTCCCCCACCACCACCATTCTAAAAGGTTCAAATGCTTCTCCTGTGAGCTAAAACATGCTGATCTTTTTCGTGTCCCCCCCCCCTCCCGCCCCTTGTGCCACTGGAATGTGGCCCACGAGAATGTCTCCAAAATGGAATTCGGCACGTAGTCTGAAAGCAGTTCTGCACTAGCTATACATACGCATCCTCTCCTCTAACAAATTCACGCTCGGGCTGTGTGTGTGTGTGTTCCAGTTTTGGAAAGCGGGAGAAAATAGAAAACTTGAAAAGACATCTCTGTAAATTACCGCAGAGTCAGCCCCATCTAGAACTGAAAATCAGTTACTCATGGTGTTGAGAAAGAGGATTGGGAGACATTTTTCTCCTCCTCTCATAATACTAGAACCCAATGAGGTCATCCCATGAAGCTGATTGTTGGGAGATTCAGGACAGAGAAAAGGAAGGACTTCTTTCACACAGCGCAGAGTTAAACTATGGAATTCACTACCACAAGATGTAGTAGTGGCCACCAATTTGAATGGCTTGAAAAGGGGGTTGGATAAATTCCTGGAGGAGAAGGCTATCAGTGGATGCTAGTCCTATTGGCTATGTGCTGCCTCCAGTATCAGAGGCAGCAAGCCTACATACATCAGTTGCTGGGGAACATGGGCAGGAGTGTGCTGTTGCACTCATGTCGTGCTTGGGGTTTCCCACATGCAGCTGGTTGGCCACTCTATGAACAGAATGGTAGACTAGATGGACCGTTGGTATGATCCAGCAGGGCTCTTCTTACGTTCTTACGTTGTTTAATACCTGGGGGTTGGGTTGGGGATCAAATTGCAAAGGTTTGAATCTCAGTGAAGATCAATGGCAAATGAAGCCGGTTGAATAAAAATGGGGGGAATGGGAATGTCTTAAAATCCTGACAATGTAGAAGGAGGAGGGGGGGGGACAGTGGCCTGGAGGAGGAGAATTGCAAAGTGTTTGTCTAAAGAAACGTAGTTAACTCTAAGAAGAGTTGTTGCAAAGCTGGCTGGGAGTTCTGGGAGTTGCAGTCTAACACATCTGGAGAGCCTCAGGTTGGGGGCGTCTGCTCTAGAATACCACGTGCTGAACCATCTCATTTGCCCCCCACCCCCCCAAAAAAACCAAGAGGACGGAGTTGGCGCTGAGATCTTTTGCAAATGATCTGATAGATTGCAGTGCAAGTGTTTATCAAAGGTGGACCTGGATGTTGTCTATCCTTTTGCTGTATATTCATGTTATATTTGACATGAAAAGCCTGAGCTGTCCTCTGACATGAGTGGCCAGAGTCTGAGCTAAAAATAAATGCTTCTGGATTTGCTTACAGAGCATGTGAAACTGGAGTCTGTACAAGGCTTCTGTTGCCTGTCTGTGGAACCACCCGCTGCTTTACGTCGCAGGCGCATTTTGCTAAAACAGGTGATCGTATGGCTTCGAAGAGCAGCTCTGTTGGTGGCGAAGCTGCTGGTTGGGAAGCTGGGAGGTTCCCTGGAAAACTGCTCCGCTTCCAAGCTCTACAGATTGGATTGATTAGGACTCTTGGGAAATATTTATATATGTAAAGATGATTTGGTCAATCATCTGGATGTGCACATGTCTTATTCAAGAGCACCCTAATAAATCTGGAAGATGTGCTAATCACGCTTCTCCATGTTGATGGTGTCCTGCAAGCTCCAATAAAATGTAATCTAGAAGCAGACTTCTGTATTCCAAACCTGGCATTGATTGGTCCGAAATCTTGGCAAATGTATATTATATTGACTTTTCCTGCAATGAATAATTTTGATTATATCCAGGAAAGCTATCTTGGAACCACCAATAGTCTGTGTCCCTATGCTTGTTTGCAACGCTGCCCTTTCCATGAGGAGAGAGGCAGATCCCTGGAGCTGTGACTCTCAGGGCCCATGGCCAGGGTTGGGAACGCTCAGGCCTGCAGGTCGTTTCTGGCCCACCTGGGCTCTCAGTCTGCTCACACTCCTTTTCTCAGGCTGCTGATGGTTTGGGAGGTTCCTGGCTTTTGTTTCCCCGCTCTAAAAGGCTGAAATGCTTCTCCTGAGGGTTAGTCACTGGCATAAGAGCATTAAGGTGAAACATGCTGGTATTTCTGGCCCCACTCCCTTTGCATTTGGCTCCACTCACCTCTAGAATGTGACCTCCAAAAACATCTCCAAAATTGAATTTGGCCTTTGGGCTGAAAGAGGCTCAACATAGAATCATAGAATAGTAGAGTTGGAAGGGGCCTATAAGGCCATCGAGTCCAACCCCCTGCTCATGAACCATTTTCCCAGCATCCTTTATGTAGAGTTGCAGCTGGCGGGAACTTTTAGGTACCCTTTGATGGATTGGGGTCACGTGGGGGCGGGGGGGGGCAGGATGCAGTGTTTTGTGTCACTGGCCAAGGGCTCTTGCCCACTGTCTGTCTCCAGAGTCGCCAAGGGCTCTTGCTTCCGACCACGTGTCTTTCAATGCCGCTGTTGTCTTTCCCCCTGCAGTACGCTCTGCACGTGTACAATGAGGTGATGAGCGTGGGCCAGAAGTACGGGATCCGGAACTCCGGCTATTACGCCCTTCGCAGCTTGCGCATTGAGAAGTTTTTTGCCTTCTGGGGACAAGACCTGGATGCGTTCACCACCCCGCTGGAATGTGGGCGCGAGTTCCGGGTTAAACTAGAGAAGGTGCGTGAAGGGGCTCAGGACAGCTCGTGCTGGGATCGTGGGGTGGGAGCATAAAAGCCGGGCTGCCTTGAAACTGGAGCACAGCACGGCTGTTGGACTTTCGCACTCAAGCTGCGGGCCTCCTGATCGCTGCGGCATGTCACCACCTCGCATATGCTTCCTTGCACAGCAGGGACTAAGGCTGGGCAACTCTGCCAGTTGTTGCCCTGGTTTCTCATTTTCTCGACGGTAAGTTAGTTTTTCGGCCCGTTTTCCGCATCAGTTCGCAAATTTGGCAAGAAAACTGCACGAAGGTTCATACTCATTTTTCGTTTTAATATACATGCTCATGTTTTGCAACCGATTTTTGTGCGTATTTCCTCCTAATGAACATATTTTTTGCATGCACTTGTGAGTTGCAAATTGCAACACAACATTCTGAAAAGTGCATTTTAATGCCTAAATATGTTTGCTCTGGTTTGTGTATAGGGTTGGGAAGTGCAAATTGGGTACGTTTGGCCAAACAAATTTCTCATCCATCCCTAATGGGCACCAAGTTAGTCTTGGAACTGGGAAATATGGGTTCAAATCCCACCACAGTCATAGATTGCTCACTCTGGCTAAGTTCAGACAATGTGTTAGTCAACGCAGTGTGAAAACTCCACTCAATGTTTGAGTTTTTAAGGCATACTCCCCACACAACATGTTCTAACTCCACCATTGTGTGGCTGTGGGCTACCATGGAGTTAAGTAAAATCCATCAGGATATTTGACTGACAGTTCCTTCACCCTCTCTCCTCCCCTGGTCCTCCCGATGGTATCCCATCAGTCGTTGCTGCGAAAAAACAAATCCTGGCAGCTCTCCTAGAGCGGCATTCCCTCCTTTCGCCGCTCTTGCCAGGGAACTCTGTAGCCAATGGGAAAAGTCAAGTCAACGCAACAGAAAACTCCACGGAGCCTGCCACACAACACGCAACACAACTGTTGTGCAGGAACTCTCCTCTGCACAGTGTTTATATTCTGTGTGGAGTGTTTTCCCAAAAAAACCCTCCACAGTTGCATGGAGTTTTCCCAGCAGACAACACATTTCTCAACGGTGGTGTAAAAACTCCATGGTAGAGTTCTAAAACCACTGTTGAGAAACATGTTGTCTTGAACTGAACTGCTGTTTCAGTTTGTCTTCCATTAAATGGGAATAGTCACTTCACAAACATAATAAGAACTTGTAAAGCTGGAGTCTCCAATGTGGTGCCCTGCGGACACCTCTCTAGTGCCTGCCTGGCCCTCTGGCCCTCTGGATGTCTTATAATTAGTATTATTTTACCTGGGAGGCTGGCATGCTGCAAAGTGAAAGGTTTGCCCTTCAGCAAAACCTTTAATTGGGGTCAACAGAGTTTGGTTTATTGGAGCTCAGAACTCACCTTGTTCTCAAGCTGTTGGGCAAGTTATTTTTCTTTTAGTCCCACCAGTTTGCCTTCTAGAAAATGAGCATTTGGTAGTCATTTTATGAATGGGCAGCCCCCCCCCCCCCTCGGTCTGGCAGCCATTTTGTGTAGATGCCTGTGACGCTTTCTCAACATTCCAAATGTGTCCACTGACCCAAAAAGGGTTGCCCCCCCCCCCCCCCCGGCATCCCAGTTGTAAAAGAAGACAAACACTAGAAATGTAAAATTTCCGGAAATTTTGAAGCTATGGGGAAAAATAGAGTTTTTTTCTGGAAAGAAATTGAAATTTTTGGAAAAATTGAAAAAATGCAATATTAGCACTTTTTACTGATTGAAAGTCCCTTAAGAACCTAAGAAGAGCCCTGAGGCTGGATCAGACCGAGGGTCCATCTAGTCCAGCATTCTGTTCACACAGTGGCCAGCCGGCTGTCGGCCAGGGACCAACGAAGCAGGACACAGGTGCAACAGCACCCTCCCACCCATGTTCCCCAGCAACTGGTGCATATAGGCTTACTGCCTCGGATACTGGAGGAAGCACAGAGACATCAGAGCTAGTAGCCATTGATAGCCTTCTCCTCCTCCAGGAATTTATCCAACCCCCTTTTAAAACCATCCAAATTGGTGGCTTGGTTACTAGCAGTAAGTCTTTAAGCTGCAATATACTGGCATTCTTTGGAATTTTGGCCCCACGTGTTTTACCTTTGGCTTGGCCCATCCTTGGAATGTGCCCCCGAGAGCATCTCCGGAACGGAATCCGGCCCTTGGGCGCAAAGAGGTTCTGCACCGCGCCATATCCTAAGAAGACGCAGGAGCTGCATGCAGCCTGGCACTTTGATGCTTCCGTTTCACCCAGTGCCCACTTGCCCCGCCTTTCCTCCACTGATGCCTCTGTCTTTCCCTCCCTCCCTCCCTCCCTCCCTCCCTCTCTCCAGGGCACCGACTTCATTGGGCGGGAGGCGCTGCTCCACCAGAAGCAGGAAGGGGTCCACAAACGCTTCACCATGTTCATCCTGGAAGACCACAACACAGACCTGGACCTCTGGCCCTGGTGGGGGGAGCCCATCTACCGCAATGGCCAGTACGTTGGCAAGACCACCAGCAGCGCCTACAGCTACACGCTGGAGCGGCACGTCTGCCTGGGGTTTGTGCAGAACCTGGACCCAGAAACCGGCCAGGAGCGGCTGGTGACGCCCGACTTTGTCAACCGGGGCGAATACGAGATCGACATTGCAGGGCATCGCTTCCAGGCCAAGGCCAAGCTGTACCCCTTCAGCTCCCTTTTCACGCCGCGCCGGCGCAAGGATGAGATGGAGTTCAGCAGCTACCAGGGGAAGTAGAGGGCCGCACTGGCTGAAGGAACGGCTGCAGCTCCAGGAGCACTGGACTACATCTCCCATCATTCTGTCTGAGGGATGATGGGAGTTGTCATCCACCACATCTGGAGGGTGCCAGGTGTTGGGGACAGCTGTTGTAGAGTCTCTCTAGTCTGTTACACTTTGTACATTTTAGCCCCTTTCCTGACCGTACATACATCTCCGTCTCTCCTACAACTGGGGCTCGCTACGTTTGCCGCAGCCGCTGAGCTCCAGGCTGAGAAAGGGCTCCCTGAGATGGCAGGCCCGGACTCTCTCTGTGCGGCTGGCAAGGACTCGCTGACCCAGTCATGCCTCTCAGAATCCAGGCAGCGGCCTTGCGGGGCTCGGTGGGGCCACCTGGACCCCGGGATCTCTTTTCCATTTATGGCACTTCATCCTGTCACTCCGTGGGGCCAGTGAAGCTCCCACACCTGGAAACCCAGCTGCCTGACTCCCATCTTTTCCTTCTCATGTGCTACCACTCGGGTCTGCCTGGCCTTGGAAGGAGCGTTACTAGCTCATCTCTGCATTAGGAGTTGGTGCAGTCTGTGAGCAGTGGTGGGGAGGGCCAGGTTTGGGCAATTCCATTCAGCCCCTCTACAGAAGCAGGCCTCGGGCTGCATTTTCAGCCCTGCGAGGCTGCCTTCCCAACCTCTTGGTCCCCAGGTGTGTCAGGCTACAACTCGCAGTCCTTGGCCATGCTGGCTAGGAGGGATGAGCGTTGCAGGCCACAGCATCTGGAGAGGACTGGGATGGGGAAGGTGGTAATGGGGCACGACTCCCGAATCGGTGGTGCAGGCTGAGAAGCCCACTGAGGTGTGCATGAGACCTGCCGGATCAAAGTGGGAAAGAGGAAGGATCAGCATCTCAAATAGGCAAACCCAAAAGCAGAAGCCGACTCCCTTTAATGTAGGTCTGTACACATTTCAGAGTAAAAATGCCTTCTTCAGGAGGAAAATGGAAACATTTCACACATGAGAAAATGGTTTGCTTTCTAAGTCGGTAGAGAATCTTCCCCAAACCAAAGGAGCCCCAGCTTCCTTGTTCTCTGCACTTGTAAAGAATTGCTGCACCTGTCAGAAGGAGTTTCTACTCTGAAACCCACACGGAGCAACATTCAAGGCTTCCACCATGACTGCTGTGCCAGCTGGACTGAAGAAGCCGTTTCTCTACACCTTCGCTGTTCTTACTGTGATGTTTCCCATTTATCTCATGCGGAGACGAGATACATGTTTTTTGCAGTGAGTTTAAAGTGGCTTGAAAAGAGGAATTGCTACTCATGGTGTGTCTTCTCCTGTTTTGGCTTCTGATTCAGCAGGTTTTTGAGGTGCCAAAAACCTGCTGAACATGTTGGATTGGAATGGATGGAAGAAAAGTGTGTGTACACCCATAGAAAGCAAAGCCCTTTACCATATCGCTTGCAACCTCTCCTAAGTCTGCATCCAGCTTTCCTCGCACCAAAGATGGATGATTTGCAGGAAGGAGTTGAGGCAGGTCGCAGAGCAGAGATGCGTGTATGGTTGCTTCCCCATGTAGGCCTCCCTTGCCATACCTGCTGTATTCCAGGCTATCGCTCTGTTCCAACCTGAAAGCAGTGTCTATGACCCTGCAGAGTTTTGGTCTCAGATGTACATGTTTTGCACCTATGGCTTTTTCTGAAAATGTTTTGGAGGCTCCCTTAACTGGCAGTGACAAACCCACTGCCCACCCCCGCCTTTTCCCTTTTCTCCCCAAATCAGCACATCAAGAGTCACTCCTTTTTTTATTCCCAGAAGCACTTTAAACAGTTCATTTTTGACATTGAATGCAACCCCTGCATGATCATCTGTTCCTTCCAAGGAATCAACTCCAAAATTGGTGGGGGTGTTTTTTAAAAAAAATATAATTATTATTAAGTTAAAAGCTTTTGCCATCATCTCTTTTGCGGAACAGGCGCCAGAGTTCTGTAGCTAAATAAACCTCTCCTCCAGAGTGCCTTATGCTCATTAAAGCCCCCTCGCCTGCATCCCGCCTCCCGTACCTGACTCTCTGCTGCTCAGCCATCGAAGGGCTCCATGGCCGGGTCTCGAGCCATTGGACCCTTAGGAGGGCGATGGTGTTAATGGCCGCTGCTGCGCTTTCACAGAGCAGGTGTGTCCAGCGTGCGGAAGGTGGACGTCGGTGGAGACCCTGAACTCCTTCTTCTGGCCAAAGCCACTCCTGAGGACTCCTGATGTGAAGCGCACAAGGGGGCACCAGCTTCCCATCCTGTCCATGCTGTTCCCCAACTGAAAAGCGGCACCTTCATCATGTAGCGTTTCAGCGGATCTCTCCAGTTCCACGTTGGGTTTCAACGCTACGTGGTTTGTAAATCAATAAAGAGTTGTTTTAACTATATTGTTATGGAGTCCTTGGGTTGTTTGCAAGGGCCGTCTGGATACCTAGCATAGAATAGTAGAGTTGGAAGGGGCCTCTAAGGCCATGGAGTCCCACCCCCTGCTCAATGCAGGAATCCACCTGAAAGCATCCCTGACAGATGGCTGTCCAGTTGCCTCTTGAATCCCTCTAATGTGGGAGAGCCCACCACCTCCCTAGGTCATTGGTTCTGCTCAGGCGTGGCTCCAGCCCTTCCCTTGTCATGTTCCGTTTGTCCGGAGGCAAAGAGATATCCGGGCTAATGCCTTCCTTGATGCCACCTCCAGCCCCAGCTGGGAGCCTTCGCATTGGGTGGCTGGAGATAAGGAGTGGGGTTTATGGGCCATGTGTAGAGCTCTGGTGTGGCAGCTGGGATGGAGCTGCGATGCCCCTGCCTGGCAACCTTGCCTTGGTCACGAACCCACAAGGACAGCCTTCCCTAGCTAGTGCCCTCCAGATGCTGTCAACTTCCAGCTCTCTTCCGCCCTAGCCAGAATGGCCAGGGATCAGGAATGCTGGGAGTTGTTGTCCGAAACATCTGGGCGGCACCAGTTTGGGGAAGGCTGCGCTACTAGCAGCAGTTCTTTGGCAAGCTCTTCTCCCTCAGCCCCACATTGCAACGCTCGCATAAAGGCTAAATATCCATGTTTGCTACTGCTGCTGGTCTCTTCTCACTCCCAAGATAGCCTTACAAACTCACTCAGGTTGCCCTGGCTGCTCAGAAGCTTAACCCTGGTTCACTTTCTCCCCCGTCACATTTGATCTGGCAAGCTCTCGCCAGGCTAACGATGTGCGCATGGCAGCTCCCATGAGCCTTGTGGGGGTGTGGCTTGGGGCTGCATGGCTACATTGGTGGAGCATTTGGGGACGAGGAGGGGTCAGGGGGCAGCGACATCTGGGGATGTATGTAGCAGCTGCTCAGCTTTGGGGTCTGGGATGGGAATGTCCGTGTTATCCTAATACACCAGTGTTGCACAACCCAAAACTTTGGAAGGGGTGCTTGTACCTTTTCTCGTTAATTAAGGCAGTCCTAGTTCTGTCCTTGACCCCATCTCAAAGTACTCCAGCCAATCTACTGAGAACTAGGGCCTACTGTCAAACTAATATGCCAAAGGATCCATGCCTGTCTTTCTTAATTCATCTGCACTGGCGCGATGTTAGCTCTTGCGGTGAGCTGCATGTGTACAGTTGCTGTGACCCACAGCAGCTCATTCCAAAGTCTTGTGCTCTTACTCGTAAACCTTGTCATTAAGAAAAGTTGCAATGAAATCTGGAACAGACATCTGAAAGTCTGCCGATTCTAGGTCTTTGGGCTTTAGACACAGGTATGTGCTTTTATTATTTTAATAATGTTTCAGTTTAACAAATTTATAAACTGGCTGGTTTTTAAGGCGCCACAAACATCTTTGTTGTTTTAACAGAATGGCATCTATTGATTTAGGTGGAACGTTCAATGCTCGGTCGCATGAGAGTGGTGGCCATTTTTGAAACCTCCAGTTTTGGAAAGGTTTCCCTAGTTCTAATTTTCTAGATTGTTTGATATGTTCAGTACATGGCTTGTATGAATTAAATAAGACGGGAGTGGTTTCTTTTTCTATTAGTTTGGTGTCAAATTGGATTAAAGAAAGCCTTTCACTTATCAGGGCAAGAAAGAGTGGTTTTGGTGATCTTGACTTGAAAGAGGCTGTGGGGGCTCCACATATCCTGTCCCCACCCCTCATCTGACTGTCTTTGGACCTTTTCTTTCTCCGACATTTGTACAAATAAATTACTAGTCAACAAACTTCTTAAACTTATGTTTTAATGATTGCTATCAACATAGCAAAGGTGACTAATTTTAATACATAATATTTGACATTTTCTACCTCTGCTACTAAGCCGGAGTTTGTGCTGATGCTGTTTATAGATGTGAGAGAATAGCTGCGGCACCTATTTCTCTGCCCAGAGACGAATCAAAAGAATCAGTGTTGAAGCTTACAATAACTGCAGGGAGCTGGAAAAAAGGTCCATTTCTCTCCCAAATGTGGAGTGAATTTCATCAGGGCACACCCTGGTTACACTGTCCGAATGCTGCTGCGCTGTGTGAACACCCGTAGTCACCACCAGAATCAAGCAACTAGAAACCTTTGTGATGTTGAAAGACTCAGGATAACAGCTGCATCGTCATCTCCCTTGCTCATAACCCACCTTTCTAACATCACAAAGGTTCAGGAGCTGGGGTCTCTCCAGCTTCAGAAGTTGGCATTTGCCTTTTGGTTGAGGGCAGGATGCTGGGGGATACGAGTAAGCCGTAAAATCGGAGGCATGCTTCATTTTTATTTTTTCTTAATCAGCCCCCGGAACGACAGACAAGTGTGGGGAAGCCTGGTTAACCCCTCTGCCTCGTGGAATCCTGCATTTCCCTTGGTCCAACCGGAGCTCACAGATGGGGCTGTGCTTTGGGACTATCCCAGCTTCTGTCAGATGTAGCAGGGACCTGAAGCGTGTGCTATTCCCTTCCACTGATGGGTATGGGAAGCCATGTACTGCATGGAATCACCCCACTCCAAAGAGCATAAAGTGGCGCATGTCCCAAGGGATGGCTTCATTTTTCACTTCAGCCCCTCCTGCAGCGCGCTACCATGTTACAGGCGGAGGAGACCCGCATTCTCTGGTCGATCTTCCTCTGAGTCCTGCCGGGTTCTGTTGGGGCTGGCAAGGACCGGCCTCAAAATTCATACTGGGAAACAAAGACTGTGATCTTGAAGATGTGCTTCCCCAGAAGGACCTTCCGGGAAAATTCGCTCATTTCCAGCTCAGCCTCCAGTGTCGTCGGCCCCACTGCCGGCCGGGTGAGCACCAGCTCCCCCGTCTGCTGGTCGGAGCGCTGCACGGCCAGCATCCCTTGCCCATTGCCCCCTAAGATGGCAAAGCGCAGGCTGTCTCCCACGAAGCGGCTGGTGGACATCTTGAAGAGGACCCTGGGCACACTGCGGTTGGACTGGAGGGGCAAGTAGTGGAACGAGACGGAGTAGGCAGCTCTCTGGCAGGCCTTGCTGTCCATGGGGCAAGGGCTCCGCTCACACTGCCTGGGAGAAGGCAAAACAGGAGCATCCACTTAGGGCCGGCGTGAGATGCTTTGCCTCCCTAATTGGTTGCACTGGTCCATCTGAGAGGGGCGAGTCTACAAGGAATCCTGGGGAATAGGACATCACTTAATACACATGGGTGCAGAATACACTTGGGCCAAATCCAGCCCTCCAGGGCTTCCTAATTGGCCATGCCCCCTTCCCCTGACCCCAACCCCTTTCCGCCTCCAAATTCCATTTTGCAAAAGCTTCTGGGGGGCTGCATTACAGAGCTGGGTGGGGCCAAAGGCAAAAGGGATGGGAGGGAAACCCCAAAACACCAGCATCCTTTAGTGTCAGTCATAAGCCTTTGGAGAGACCGTTCGACCTTTTAGAAACTGCAAAACCCAAGAAGCCCCTCAAAATGATTGGTGAAAGGGGGGCTGGGCCAGGAAAGGGCATGCGGCCCTCTGAGGAACCCCAGGAAGCAGGATTTGGCCCCCAGATCAGAGGTTCTGCCCCCTCCACCAAAGGCGATGCTTGGAGCTCATACTTACAAGGTGGAAGTCTTGACATAGCTGGTGTTGAGCTGAGCCTTGGGGCATTCAGGCCGCACACAGCGGAAGCCTCCGAAGACGTTGACGCAGGTCTGTCCGCGGCTACAGTTGTGCTGGTTCTCAGCACATTCATCCACATCTTGCAAAGACAACCGAGAGTCACTCTGTCTGCCGCATTGACCTCTAGTCTCTGCGCGGGTGGTCTCAGGCCCTTCTCCCCACTCCCATCTGGCGAGCACTAGAGAGACCACACTGCCCTGGGAATGGGGCATATTGTGCCTCCCTTCTCCTTCTTTAGCCGTCTTCTGCAGCCATTGACATAAAAAGGTCATAGAATCATAGAATAATTGAGGAGTTGGAAGGGAACACAAGGATCATCTAGTCCAACCTTCTGCATGTGCAGGAAAACCAATTAAACCATCCATGAGAGGCAGCTGTCCAGCATCTCCTTAAAAACTTCCAGACATGGAGAGCCTGCATCCTCCGTAGGTAGACCCTTCCACTGTTGTACAGATCTTGCCGTCAGGAAGTTTTCCCTTCTATTTAATTGGATTCCCCACTCCTGCTTAGAAGGTGCGATTCCATCGGTCATACGGATGGTTATTATTACATCCCTTCCCCCACTTGGCCGCCACCCGCCTCCAACTTTTCTCTTCCCCCTCCTTACCATTGCATGTATTATGGTCAGTCTGGAGCTGGTAGCCAGTGGGACAGGTGCACTGGTAGGACCCGGGCAGGTTCACACATTCATGGAGGCAGATGCGGGTGTGTGGGCTGGACTGGAAGAGCTGACACTCGTCCACATCTGGAACAGAGCAAAGAGCCTGCTGAGGGGCCAATGAGACCTCCAGCTCTTGCTTAGATCTCTGGCAGGTCAGAACCCAGGTGAGTGCGCATCCACACACAATTCTTTTTGTTTAAGTGAAAACCAAGGTTTTGGGGGATTTTTCGCTGTAGTGATAAACACATTTGTTTTCATGCCAGCAGCATCAGAGGCTTCAGGAGACGTGTATGACAAAGTCTGGATATGGTTTGCTCCGACACAGAAAATTTGTGAGTAGTCAATACGAAATACATGCTAGGTCCTCCTTGGAGTAGAACTGTAGAAATCACTGGGAATCAAGGCAGGGAAGAATGCCTTCAGCATATATCATTCAGTGGGTCTATTCTGAGTAGGGTTTACATGGATATCTTTCTTTCTTTTAAGCCAAAGCCAACAGTTTTGGAAGAGATTGCTCCAGAGCGCTCCACCGGTTGCTCTCTTTCTGCAGCAAACACCACATGGGGGGGGGGGGGCTGGCGGAGCTCTGCAGAGCACCTGCTGGAGGTGGGGGGGGGAGGCAGCGGCAGGCCCTCCTAGCAGAGGCTGCTAGGGGAATGGCACAATCCGCCCCTCTTCCTGCTCCGCTACCTGCTGTGGGCGCATGAGCCTGCGTCATGGGAGGGCTGGCCCTGCCTGCCAAGCGCCTGTCCCCCGTCCCAGCCCTTACCTTGGCATATGCCTCCTGCCCGCATCTGGAAGCCGGTGTCACAGCTGCACTGGCGCGAGCCCAGGGGATTGTCGGCACAGCGGGGCTGGCGGCTAAAGGACGAGTTGCTGAGCGTTGACCAATCTGTGGTCAAGAGGCAGCTGTCAGTTCATTGTATCGGTTTCAAGTAAGTAGGGGAGGGAATTAGGGACTCCCCTCCCTGCTAATCCTCACAACACAGGCCTCTCGTGAGCTCCCACGCGTTCAGCCCAATCGACACCTCTGGGGGAAAACGGCACATGTAAAGCAGGGGTACACAACCTCTTCCAGCATTCCATGTCAGAAAAGCTCTCGGGGGCCGCATTCCAGCGGTGGGCAGGATCAAAGACAAAAGGGTGTGTCAAAAACACCCAAAATGGATGTATCAAAAAACACCTCAAATGGCAGTATATATCAGCTTCAAGTTTCTACCGCTAGTCGCTAAGCGTTGGGGGGGGGGGCATTTCAATCTTTTGGAATGGGGGGAAAACTGCAAAACCCTCGAAATCATGAAAGGCTTGGCAGTTGGACAAAAGGGGTCATGAGTTTCTAGAGGGCTGGATTTGGCTCTTTGTCCCTCCGCACCACTGGCTCAGAAGCATGGCAGCATCAGATGACTTACAGGAATAAAGCGGGGCTTGGCAGGTGCTGCCTGACCATCCACTGAGACACACGCAGCTGAATCGGTGGGCTCCCTCCACACAGGTCCCGCCATTGGCGCAGGGGTTGCTACCACAATAATTGATGCCTGGTCAGGAGGAAAGAATATCAAATATTTTGGATATCTGGCTCTCTCCTTATGGCTTGCTGGAACAACTGCCCTCTTGCAACCTCACCTGTGCAGGTGTGCCTGCTGCAGAGTGCTAAGAGGTAGACCAGGGTGCAGAGCTTTAGGCCCAGGGGCCAAATCCAGCCATCCGGGTTTCCCAGGTAGCCATGCCATTTTTCTTTTCCCCCTAACTACCATTTGTTTGGGGGATTCCCTGCCTTTGGGCCCCAAGACCTTCTCCAAAATGGAATCCAGCCCTCGGGCTGAAAGAGTTTCAATACCCCTGAGCTAGAACCACTTGAGTGCTGCGATGTTCAGAGCTTTCCCAAGCATTGCCATCAATCTGAGACTCAGTGCTGCTCTACATTTTTAACAAATCCCGCAGCCTTACTGGGGCTTTCTGCTTCCGCTTCCTTTCTGGGATTACAATCAGTGTTATTACATGGGTGGCTACATGGTGTGAACTGAATGCTTCCTCTCTCTGCGTTCACCATTCACTTCAATGAAACAGCACCATCTAGTGGCAAAATAATAGTGCAATGCCAAATTTACATGGGGCCAATTTTGTGCATTTTTTTTAAAAAAGAGCTAATTATCTCTGTGTTTTTTAAAAGCGGGATAAGGGGGAAGCATGGGAGACGACTTAGAGGTTGACAATACCTAAAGGACCTGCAAACTTCCATGAGTGGCCAATCACGAGCATGCAATAAATTGTTCATGTTGAAAGGCTCTCAGGATCTTCCAGGCAAGGCTCTTATTGTGCAATCGTCCAGCCTTGCCCACAGAATTGTATGGGACACGTGTGTGTGTGTGTGTGTGTTTCCAGATGATGTTGTCTTCCATTTGTAACCCTCCCATATTTTCCTGTGGCTTCTTCCATCTTTCTCTTTAACAGAAGAAACTCTGTTAAGGGGAGGAAGGCAGAATCACAGGGCAATGTCTTTTGAGTGGTGGCGCGAGGAGCACCCCACACTTGGCTGCACTGGGCTACTCAGACCGTCGTTTTGAATCCATTCTATAGGCGGGGCTCTATATCTGTTCCACCTGTCCACAGAATTTGAGACGGGGTGCAGAGGTTCGCATCCTGAGGGTCTCATCCTTATTTTCTTAAAAAGCAAATTTCTAGCCTTTGAGGCGGAAAAGGTAGGGATGAAAATGCACGGAGTAAACCAGGTGGAGCTGGACATCTGGTGGCCGTGGGGCAGAGGGCAGGTAATCTGAGCATCTTGCTGGGTCTCTTGTGCGGACTGCGCACACCTGCCATGACAAGCCAGCCCAGGAGCCAGGGGCCTTGTTTTCATTTGTCTAACATCGGCAGCAATGCTACAATCTGGTGTTCTCATTTTGCGGTTTTCACCTGCTTTGTCACCTGCTTTTCCTCAGTTCATTGTACGTCCCCCAACCGGTTTGCAATGTCATGGCATTGTTGCGTTTTTATTGTTCTTTGAATTGCGGTGAGGTGCTCTGAGCCCCACAGGCCACCTCCCCCTTTGAGAGCTGAAGGTCTAAATCAAGGGTCTTGAACCTCTTTCAGCCCGAGGGCCAGTGGGAGGGGTCAGAAGCAAAAGGGGCGGAACCAAAAATACCAGTGACTTTAGTGCAAAGCTCTTGCCAGTAACTACACTTTTTAAGAGGCATTTCAATGTTTTAGAGGAGGGTGGGTGGAACCCTGTAAAAGCCTGGAAGCCATCCAAGGACAGGTAGTGGAGGAAAGGGCTTGGGACTGGGGGGAGGGTTGAGGTTTTTCATTTTTTTCAGTGGGGGCTGGTGACTCTGAGGTCAGTGGGGCGGTGCATGGGCTCTGGGTTATCAGTGAGAATCAGCCAGAGCTCTAAAGAACAGCTCCTTTAGAGCTCTGGCTGGTTCTCACAGAAACCCAGAGTGGATGCACTGCCCCATTGACCTCGGAGCCACCAGCCTCCTCTGATCTCTGCTATAAAGCTTTCTAAAAGAAATGCACAAATGGGCAGATAAATCAAATGAAGTATCAGATCTGTCAATACATTATTGGAGCTCACCATACTGAAAGCTCCACAGCAAGATAAGATGGAAACTCTTAGTGGAGGATCCCCGGGGCTCAAACACTCCCCACCTTGAACCCCCCCCCCCTCTGGCCACCGTGCCCCCACCCACCCATATGTACGTACGTCTGCAGGAGGGCTGCTGCCCACCCCAGGTGCGGTTCTCCAAGCACACCCGTGTCTCCGAGCCCATCAGCAGGAAGCCCCGATCACAGACGAAATGCACCTCGTGCCCCACGGCTCTCTTGCTACCCAGCCTCTGGCCATTCGAGGGCGCTGGCAGGAGAGGGCAACTCTCTGTGGGTCAGGAGGAGAAGAGATGGGTGAGCCAGGCAAGCCACCCTTTCAGGGTTCCCCCTCAATTAATGAAGACATTTCCAGCCTGCTTTTCAGCTGAAAATGGCCCTCAAGGGCAAAATGGGAAATGGGTGGCCAACGTGGGTGTGTGGGTGGGTGCCTATGCGGCCAGCCTGCACTGAGAATCAATGACCCTGTTCAGAAGACACACCAAAGCCAGGGTGGTTAAGCATTTTGAGCTGAACATTATGGCTTAGAGTGACGTGTGAACTGTGGCTTAGCATGACGTGTGAACCATTCCAAACCATGGTGGCTACATAACCATGATTTAAACATGTGCACTAACCATTTGCTGCAAAAGGGTTAGTTGACTAACCATGGTTTAGCATGTTGTCTGAACAGGCCCAATGCAGTGTAATGGGCTTCTGCCAGGAAAACCTGGGTTCAAATCCCCCATCAGCCATGAAGCTCACAGGGTGACCGTGGGCCACCCCTACCTCACAGGGTTGTTGTGAGTTTTAAAAAGAAGATGAGATGGAGAGACAGACAGACAGACAGATGAAAGCCCCAGCACACCCCAGGTTGGTCTGTCTCTGCCCCCTCTCTTTTACCATTGCGCTTGTCTGCCTGCTTGTGGACGTTGCCTTGCAGAACCGTCAGTTGCTTCTTGAAATTGCGCAGGCCCTGCATCTGGGCCGCTTCATGCGAGGACAGCAACTTCTGCATCTGCCTCATGACATTTGCCACCTGTTGCTTGCTCAGGCAGCCCTAGACAGAAAGAAGAAAGCATGGCAGGCAGGTAAGGAACCCACGAAGGTTCGGAACAAAATACAGTGGTGCAGCTGGGTAATTTTAGATGCTGGACTGAATGGGTGGGTGGGCTTTAGTTGGCCAGGTGGATACCTGCAGTTGTGAAGCGCACAACGGACATTTCTCTTCTCCCCTCCCATGGCCCTTCCATGCTTTAAAGCTCCTTCGATGTTACTGGTCTGTTACATACTGGAAAATGTTCAGAGAAGGGGACAAAGATGACCAGGGGACTAGAAACTAAGTCCTACAAGGGAAGCTGGAAGCCACTGGGTACGTTTAGCCTTGAGAAGAGAGGACTGGGGTGGGAGTGGGGAGAGAGGGAGGGAGGGAGAGAATATGATCGCATTTTGAAAGGCCTTGTCACAAGCAGAAGAGCACCAAAGACTGTCGGACATGAAATAATAGGCTTAGGTTACAGGAAGGCTGATTTTGGTTGAACATCAGGAAAACTTCCTCATGGTCAGAGCAGTCCGGCAATGGACCTATCTCCCTCAGGAGGTGGTGGGTTCTCAGTCACTGGAGTTATTCAAGCAGAAATTGGACAGCCATCTTTTCGGGATGCTTTAAACTGAGCAGGGGGGTGGACTGGATGGCCTCAGAGGCCCCTTCCAACTCAATGATTTTGTGATTCTGCAAATAATGACAAAACTGTTTGTCGACCCTGATTTTAAAACATAGAGCATGTGCAGTTTTGCATTTTACTCACTTAAATCTCAGCCCCATCCTGACTAAGGAATGAAATTGGGTCTGTTTCTCCCCCTGCCATTCCAGGTGTGCTCATTTGGATCCCTGCCCTAGCCATCCTCTGATGGAATACAGTTAGTTAGCCTGATTCCCAAAAAGACAACTGAACATGTGGGCACAGGCACGAAGTGCCACGGGGTCTTAAGCCGGGGCCACGGTCCAGTCTGTGTACTCCTTTGCCCCATGCTGGCCTGATCTCCGAAGCTCTACAGCGCCATCACTGCAGATGGCCAGGGAGTGACACAACAGCTTCCAGCCCAGCAGCAATCAGGTGACCCGAGTTGCCAGTTGTGTCCCATTAGGATCTAGAAAGCTGCCGATTCTGAGTAGGACCCACAGTCCCTTGTTAACCAATATATGGGCATTTGTGGGGCTGGCATATGAGCACAAGACAGCGTTATTAATGATTCTGTTACATGATTCTGGTTCTAAGTGATGTCCCATTGATTTCAGTGGGACCAAATCTGGACCCAACCCAAGAATCTGGGGTTGCTCAGTGCAGCACTAATTTGGGGAGGCATCACAATAGCAACCCTCCATCATTTTACAGATGGTGGTCATGCATCACTCGCTCTAAAGCTGACCTCAGTGCTTCCAGCCCTAAAAGATGGGAGCAAAATGGGTCCTCCGTGAAACAAAAGGGAAGATTCAGCATGCTCAGTTGCATCCCAAAGTTTGCAGAAGTTACAAAAAATCCTTATTAACACCCAATCCCTGCCCTGAAATGGTCCAATGAGGACTGAGACATGCAACGTCGAGTGTCACGTGAAAAACTGGAAAACCAGGAGGTGCTTGAGCTTATATATATATGGGTGCAAAACCCCCGCCTGGGGTCCCAATCCCAACCTCTGAGGTACCCCACATGGCCATACACTTTCCCTCTAGCCTCACTCCCTTCCGATCATTTGGTGGTTTCTCGCCTTTTGTGAGGTCTGCCCTCACCCTTCTAAAGAGTCAAAATATCTCTCCTATGGCCTCGTTACTGGCAAGAAGAGCTTTAAGCTCAAACCAGCCGGTATTTGGGCTCCGTCCATTTGCCTTTGGCTTGACCTCTTTGGCCTCGCTCACCACTGGCAAGAGTGAGAGCTGGAAGGGGTTCAACACCCCTCCATCACACTGGGCCCACCTCCACCTGTGTGGACATCTGGAAACAGATTGTCCAAAAGCCACCTGCATGAACATGGTGCATGTGATAGGCCTAATCAAGGGTAGGGTGGCTATAGGTAGGCCTCTGTTTGAAGGGCTCTCCTAAGAAGGGTGAACAGGGGGGTTAACGTGGCTCCATCCACAGTTCACGGACGGAGTAGGTTCAGCTATCACCTGGGCCCAGTCCTTACCGCTATCCTATTTCTATTTAAAGTATGGTCATTATTTCTACATCTGCTGCTATCCAGATGCCAATGTTAAGCAAATCCACAGGGCTGTCTTCACAGTGCTGGGTTGGCGCCGCCTCCCTCCTCAACCCCGTGCTTTCCCTCTCCAGCCGTGGCGTCAAGTAATCCCGGTGCCGAGGAGGAAACGTGGGGTTTGGGACGCCATCCGGGGCCTGGAGCTGCCCCCGCCCTCTTCCTGGTGGAAGGCGACCAATCACTGGTAGCCTTCCACCAGGCTGGCCATGGATTGGCCATGGAGGGACAATACACAGCGGAAGCGCCCACTTTTTCAAATCGGAGCATTGCAGGGAAGCCCCATGGTGGCTGTGAAGCTGCACCTGCGTTGTCTAACTAGTGGCTCAGATTCATAGCTACCACGGGGCTGTCCTCACATGTCGACAGCCTCGGCTTTTGTCTTTGGCTGCTTTTGGTGATGTGTAAGTGGCCACCGTCATCGGGGGAGATGTATCACCCAATCTGACCCAGGGAAGCATTTATTGAAATACACCTCTATTCTTAGACCAAGGGTTATGTCTTAGCCAGCTCCTCTCCTGCCCCAGTGGGAACCCTCTTGGTGTGGCTGGGGGTTACTGCATCTCAGATTTGGCCTTAAATTCTGGGGTTTTAGCCTTCTTCTCAGGGTCTCCAAGGGAAGGATTAAAATCTTGTGTGTGTGTGTGTGTGTTTGGCTTTATGAGAGCTTTAGCTCTTAGCCCCAGCCCCCTGTCCACATCAGGCCTCGCTCTTTGCCAAGTGCCACCAGACTCCTGCAGTGAGGATCTGCCCCCTGAATTTATGTATTTATTTGAAGTATTTGTATGCCAGTCCTCAGCCAAAAAGGTTCCCAGAGCAGCTTGCATCTAATCAATTAAATAAGACAACCCCTGCTTAGAGGTGTACAATGTAAAAAGACACAGCACAAGAGGAAAAAGGGATGGGAAGGGTAGAGGAAAAATAAAATGTTTTTTTTAAGCAGGGCTGGTGGAATGGCCCACTTCCCCTCTCATCTCCCTCTCTGTTGGAAGCACCAGGTTCTGTTCCATCCTCCACTCCTGGGGCTACAAGGGGTATCATCCCTCCCCACCCCCTGCCTGGCTCAGAGGTGGGAAACACTCTTCTGCCCTCTTACCTGGGTGCTGCTAAGGGACAGCTGCAGGGTGCCCAGGACCATCACCACCAGGGCCACTACCTTGGGTTGCATTTTGGGCTCTCCAGTATAAAGGGAGCAGATTCTCTGCGCAGCTGTTTTGGCCGGATAAAAACAGGGAAGGAAAGTCAGTGAGAGGGCAGCCAGAGTTCCTGGCTCCCCCTCCGCCCCCCACTCAACAGGGCAGGCCTTCCAAGACCACGGGAAATCTCCACACTTCCCTCCCCCAATTCTGCCCCATCCCACTCCACAAAGGCGTTCTAGCCACCCTGCAAACCAAAGGGCTGGATCCAGACATTGTCACACTTAGAGTAGAGCCATTGAAATAAATGGGGCTTCATTTAGTCATGACTTCCTTAAAGTCCTACCACCGAAATCAGTGGTGTAGTGAGACCCTGGTGAGATGACTTTACGGGGTGGGGGGTGGGGGTGGGGGTGGGGGTGGGGGAGAGAATGACACACTTTCAGACACCTTTGTCCATTATTTCCATTGTGAAGCACACAACTACCGTTTCTCTCCCTGCCCCCCCTGCTTTAAAACTGCTTCTACATTCCTGATACATTAGAAGAACAACCACGCTGTTTTCTCGCTGATTAATAAAAGTGTGCAATTATGCATTTTAAACCCACTTAAATCACAGCACCATCATGACTACGGGAAGAAATTGGACTGCGCTTTTGATGCCCTCATCACCTGCCACTCATGAGAAGGGGTGCAATTTGGGGCCCTTGGACTTTGGCCCCAGGATCGAACCGTGGCTGCGTCACTGATTGAAATCAATGGGGCTTGAGTTGGTCATGACTAACGGAAGTCCCATGGCTCTCAAGAGGTCCCCTCTAAGTAGGGGTCAACCTGGACCCAATTCCTCGATCGCCAGCTGTCCTGCCCTGCATGATTTGCAGGCAGCATGATTTGCAGAAATCAGCAGAGGCACATGGCACATAGAGGAGCACCATCACCCTTGCCGCCATCGAAGTATCAGGCTGCTGTTCCCCTGGTGCAGCTACAGGGACCACAGTTGAAGTTGGCATCCCTACTGCAAGCTTGTATCAGCCTCATGCCAATAGTCCTGAAACAGCCCCCCCCCCCCAACAAGCATAGGGAGGGCAGTTTGGGGGTGCTGAGAATTCTCCGCTAGAGAGCCCTCCTCCAGACTTTCCCAAACAGTTGCCTTCCAGATGTTTGGGCTACAACTCCCAACTTTTTTAACCATTGGCCTTGCTGGCTGGGAATGACGTGAATTGCAGTCCCAGGCCCCTGGAGGCCACCAGGTTGGGGGAGGCTGCCCTACACCTGCACAGGCACCCTCACAGGACTGCAGTTGTCAGAGTCCCCCGAGGAGAAGGCATGGCGGTTCAATCCGTTTTAAGTCCGAGTAAGGAAGACAAGCAGCAGCAGAGCCAGAAAGGCGAGATGAGCAGCACCGGCGGCCAGGATGAGACGGACCCAAAAACTCACCCTCCTCTTGGAATGGGTCGTGCCGGACCTGAGCCCCACGGGAGCCGCGCGGCGCTCTCTCGCGGGTCCGCACGACGGGGCAGGCAGCCATCCAGCCATGCAACGAAAGCGGTGCCCTCTGGCAAGGGCTGGAGAAGTTGCGTCAGCGGGGCTGGGGGGAGGGTTGCGCTACTCAGCATCCTCCCGCAACCTGATACCTTCCAGATGTGTCCGACTGCAGCTGCCATCATCCCCAGACACGGTGGCTGGGGATGATGGCAGTTGCAGTCTAATGTTTCCGGGGAGCACCGGTTTGGGGGAGGCCGCGCGACGGCGACGGCAGCAGCAGCAGCAGCAGCAGCGGTTTTCCCAGCTGAAGCCACTTCTCCAACTTCTGCTGCCGGATGCTCAGCTCCGAATGCCGAGAAGGGCGACAGCGGCGGCTCGGCTCCAATGGGGGACCCTGGAAGGCTGATGGGGGCCACGGCTCTACTCCTGCCGCGGCCTTGGCTTGCAAGGGCGGGATGTCAGTCCTGCCCTGCTGCCCTGGGCCCAGCGGTAGCGCCCCTGCTTGGCATGCCCAAGGTCCCCGGTTCGATCCCCGGCAGCATCTCCAGGGAGCGCGGGGCAAACGCCTTCCTGAAGCTCCGGAGAGCCGCCGCTGTTGCCGCCAGTCAGGGTCGGCGACCACACCGGGCCAGGTGGACCACAGCTCTGGTTGCGCAGGAGCGCGCCCGCGCAGCAGCCCCTCTGCCCGCCGCGCAAAAAGAGCAGGAGGGAGCAGGACGCACAGACCTGAGCGGCGGCGGCGGCGCTGGGTCTCCTGGATCGCCACGCGGGAGCTGCAGCCTCTGGCCTGCCGGCCTGCGTGCCCAGAAGAGGCGGGCGGGCAGCGGAGCTCCTTCCTCCTTCCGCGGCTGCCCTCCGTCCCGCCCCCGTGGCGCGCTGGGATCGCGCTCTGATCCCTCCCGGCCTGAGAGGGCTCCTTGTTCTCCCCCCTGGCCGAGGCGGAGCGGGCGCCGCGCGGGCAGCTGCAGGAAACGCGCGCCTTGGCACGCCAGCGCCCCCGGTCAGAGCTCTGGAGGAGCGGAAGCTAAACGAACCAGTGCTCCGCACCTTGGACAGCTCCTTTAAAGTTCTGACTGGGTTCTGGTTGAAACCCGGAGCAGATTCACCGCCCCATTGAACTCAGAGCCCCCAGCCCCCACTGTATCACTGTTCTGTCTGCTGTCCAGGTGGCTTGACCGGCGGGTTCTGCTGGCGCCGCTTGCGGTGTCTTCCGAACCCTGGCGGCGTGGCTCAAATAACCCACAGGCTGTGTTAGGCTTCTTTTCACCGCCTCAGGCAGCCGTGGCTCGATCTAGTCCAGCCTTCTCCAACTTGGCTGGGAAGCATGGGAGTTGTAATCCAAGTCATCCTGGAACGCAGCTAAGGGTCCAGGCTCTGGAATGTGGCATCGGGCGGTGGTGGTGGTGGTGGTGGTGGTGGGGAACAGAGTCTCCCCTCACTCCCTCTCTGCCGCTCTGGTTCAGGGGAAACCGCAGTAAGAAAGCAGCCCTGTGTCCTCGGGAACAAGTTCCCAGAAATATACTAAGGGAAACATTCAGGAGGAGGTGCTGCCGCCGCAGTGCAACATCCCACAGGCAGACTAAATCTGCTTAAGCGGTGGCAATGCTCTCGGGGGAGGGGAAGGTCGAATGCTGTTCAGGCTCACAAGGGCAGGTTTAGGCAGAAAGAGGGTGGCGGAGTTGCTGAGAGGCCAAGAGGCAGGAGAGCAGAGCTTTGGGGGCCCCATGGCTGCTGCTGCTGCTACTGCTGATGGCTGAAGCCCCAAGGCCACCCCAGGCCCCATTGGATCAGGGGCTGGAGAGTGGTTTACCTGCTCCATTTACCTGGTTTAACCCTCCTCCTCCTCCTCAGTGTCCATTAGAGGAGGGAAAAGGCAGGTACAATGAAGTTACCCACTGCAGCTAATCGTCTTGTGGGGTTGGATTCAAGATCTGCCTTCCTGGAGAGGGCTACAAATTCCTCTGGAGGAAGAGCTTGGCTTGTGGCCTCCATACAGTTTTGGGGGATCTCCCTCCCCCTTACCACAGTTCATCCCATTCATCAGGATATCCTGACTGTCTGTGTAGCATTTTCAAGGGGCAGAGGAGCTACATCCATCCACACAGGTGATCCAGTGTAAATCTGGATCCTACCTCAGGTGTGGGGGTTAAAAATCAGGAAATTGTTATAAGAAGAAAGGGTTAATCTCTTCCACACTGTGGGACAATGCCCACCCATCTTTTTGAGGGGGGGTATGTTACTCATTTAAAGCCTAAAAAATAAACTGGGCATGATTTGATACCAGCTGAGCCCTTGCACATCATGACTAGTTCACAGGTAGGCGGACGCCTTTGGACAAGCCTCAGCCTCTGCCTTCACCCATCCTTCTAAAGCAGTAACTATAAGAAGACCAGCCTCCCCTCACCCTGATGAAAGCAGGAGCTGGCATGATGGTAACTGTGTGAGAGATGGTCACTTGCAAGGCAGAGTAGATTGTTCTCCTCAACTAAAATAATTATTTACATTGGGTTGGATCTGGACTTAGTCATACTTAGAGTAGGTCTATTGAAAACAATGGAACTGAAGTTAGTCATAACACCAAAGAGCCTTGTGGGACACTAAAGACAAAGGGTAAAATAGGCCCTATGTAGAGTGAGCCCACTGACTAACTTCAGTCAGGGCCATGCAGAGGGGGCCCCCAGTGGGGCCAGTTGGCCCGGGGCCCACAATTTTGAGGGGGGCATGCCAACGAGGAGGTCTCCCCCAGCTTATGCTACTGCTTCCATAGCATAAGTGGCCCATCGAGAAGCGAGGAGCCCGCCTTGCGGAAACAGCGCAGAAGCCGTCCGTCGTGAAATTCTGAAGGTGAAGAAGGGATGTCTGACATCCTGAAGAAAAGTGCTTCCCATTACCCTTTTTTATAAATCGTTCTAGTTCATATATGTATTTAGCACTGAATCAGGGCCACTGATTAAAAAATACTTAATGAGCAGTTAGGAATGGGGGGGGGGGCACGCACTTCCCATCTGGCCTGGGCATATGACCAGCTCTGCACAGCCCTGACTTCAGTCCCACTCTAAGTAGGACTTACGTTGGATGTTACCTCATTAAAATCACAAAAAGATTAATTAAAAATGTTGGTTGTTACCCTAATATATTTTATTCTAGCATAAGGTTTTATGGTCACTGTCCACTTCATCATGCTGGCTGAGAATGATGGGAGTTGCAGTCCAATATATCTGGAGGGCACCAGGTTGGGGAAGGCTGATCTAAGCCAATGGTCAAATTTTTGGCAGCAATTTCAGAAGTGATTAATGCATTGTGTGAAGAACGATTTTCTTCATCTATCCTAAATCTCTCTCTCTCTCTCTCTCTCTCTCTCTCTCTCCCTCCCATGTGTTTATCCCGTCTTTCCTCCAAGCAACTCAGGGCAGCACATACAGTCCCCTCCCTCCATTTCATTCTCACAACAATCCTGTAAGGTAGATAGGCTGAGAGCTCGCAAAAGGCCCAAGGACACTTACTGAACTTCATGGCTAAGTTAGGATTTGACTAGTCCAACACGCTAGTCACTATGCCACAGGCCCAGGGGTCAAGCACAGCCTGCCTAGGGTCCCAATCTGGCCCTCTGATGTTCCCCAAAGGAGTGCTCCCCCTTTTACACAACCACCAATTGTTTAATAGTTATCCAGCTTTTGTACAGTCCTGGCCCCTGCTAAAAGGTTAAAATGCCACTCCCACCACTTAGGAACAAAATACCTCTCCTACAGCTTAGCTACTAGTAGTAAGAACATTAAGGTGAAATATGCTGGCATTTGGGTAGGGTGTGGAACAAAGAGGGAAGGAAGCACCAACAGGCTGGAGATAAAAGAAGAGCAAAGCTCTGGTGCTATGTAAAAATATATTTCTCTTTATTTCTTATGTATTCTCTGTATGCTCGATGCGTTTCGGTGATGAAACCTTCGTCAGGAGCTGGAGCACTTTTTTACAAATTGTTGTTATTATCCTAACGGAGAACGGTTTAAAGTTTTTACTTTAATGAGCCCATCGGGACGGCATATGAGTAAAAACTTTAAACCGTTCTCCGTTAGGATAATAACAACAATTTGTAAAGAAGTGCTCCAGCTCCTGACGAAGGTTTCACCACCGAAACGCGTCGAGCATACAGAGAATACATAAGAAATAAAGAGAAATATATTTTTACATAGCACCAGAGCTTTGCTCTTCTTTTATCTCCATTTGGGTAGGGTGACCAGATAAAATCCAGGTCAGGGCTCCTGTAACTTTAACAGTTGTAGAGAAAAAGGAATTTCAGCCAGTGTCATTTGTATGCAATTAGTTCCTGGTGAAATTCCCTCTTCATCATAACAGTTAAAGTTGCAGGGCTCCTGCCTTCTTTAGTATAGGGTCACTCTAGTATAGTGCCTGCAACTTTAACTGTTGTGATGTAGAGGGAATTTCACCAGGAACTAATTGCATACAAATAACACTGGCTGAAATTCCCTTTTCTCGGCAACTGTTAAAGTTACATGAGCCCTGACCTGGATTTTATCTGGTCACCCTACATTTGGGTTGCTTTGGCCACACCCCTTTTGCCTTTAGCCCGCCCACCACTGGAATGTGCCAGCCTCCCGCCCCACGGAGAGCTTCTCCAAAACGGAATGCATCCTTCAGGCTGAAAGAGGTCCTGGACCCCTGCTCTTAATCGTTGGAGTAGCAGAGTGAGAAGGAGAAAACGATCTCTTATTTTACACATTGCACTTGGACGATGTGAAGGCATCACCCTGGCTGTCTCCTGCTCCCATGTGTGCAGTGCAGTGTACATGTCTACACATTCTGGCCATCTGCACAGGCCTCATGCCGGTCCTGCAAACTGCAGCTGAAGAGGTTTCAGTCGTGGCTCCATCTTCAGGCTACCTTCACTCAGGTTGTCACTTATGCATCACCGAGAAAAAGAGGGTGCTAATTTGCATGAAATTTCCATATTTGTATTTGTATAGGTACAAATTTGGAAATAATAACCATGATTTAAATAGAAATCCAATGCAGCTCGCCAGAGTGGAGGAGACTGACCAGGTGACTCCAATGTGCCCTGCCCATTCTGCTGCTCAGATGCTAACTGTGGATGGGCAGCTCCAAGGCTCTGACCTGCTCTCCACCCCTATGGTTCTTTGACCTTAAACCAGACTTGGAGTGGACAGGCCCATCAAACAGAGGACACCTTAAAATAGAGGATTGACCTCTGCCCCTCTCCAAAATAGAGGATTATCCTCTGTGAAAGTAGGACACCCAGCCAACAAGTTCACTGGCTCCCTCACAGCCCTCTGGAGGCAGAGTGGCACCCCCAAGCCCAGAACAGAGCGTGCCTGGGCAGTCAGCCCGTCTTGCCCCATTCTGAAATTGCTTTGGCCATGGATGGACATGATAGGAGAGGCTGGATGTTTCTGCCAAGTGGGATGTGAGGTTTGTACACTGAGTTCCTTTTCAACAAAAGTGCTCCATTGACAGAAGACACTCAGCATTCCTGGCATAATCTCATATGGCAGAACAAGAGAAGACGCGCCATCTCTGGCTCCTGCCCCAGTTGCAAACACAGGAGAAACTTCAGAAAACTGTGGATAAGGTGAGGTTAAGTGTGGAGGAAGCAGTTTGAAACTTTTACTGTCCTGAAAACACACCTATGTACATTTGGAGGTCCTGGAAAAAAGAAAGCCCCCCCCCCCCAAGAAAGAAAGAAAGAAAGAAAGAAAGAAAGAAAGAAAGAAAGAAAGAAAGATTCATCAGGGTTCAAGAATATTGGGGCATATATCCACCAGTGCCCTGTAACGTCATCACCAATGTCCCATTCCTTACTATCCCAGCCCAGAGCAACGTTGCAATCACTTTTAAATTGTGTGGCAATGTGGGAGAGGGTCAGAGGGAGTAGGAGGGGAGAGATCAGTGGTGCAGCTCCAGGGCCCCACAGGAAATGACCATCCAGAGAGGGGTAGGTGACTGGGACAGTTGGAAATAGCACTTGTCCAGACCAGCACTTCCAACATTTCATAGTTGATTGGGCGGGGGCAGCTGGCCAGGCATGTCTGTGGTTCTAGAGGCTTATTTTCTTTTTTCTGTTTTAAACTATTATATGTTATCCTCGTCTGCAGCAGGGCTTACCTTGCTTACCTCGCCCAGGGCAGCAGGAGCCAACCATACTTAATTCCTGTAGTCATGATGGTGCTAAAGTCTGAGTGCAAAATGAAGAACGCGTGCACGATCGGACTGGGATGGGCGTGGTGGGGCGTGAGGGTTCACGGAGTGCTTCACAACCAAAGTCATGCCGATGCAGCCCCCACCCGAAGTGCGGCCCTCGAGAGCCTATCCAAAACTGAATTTGGCCGTTGGGCTGAAAGAGGTTCTACAACCCCCCCCCCCCCAATTCTAAAATGACCTAGCTATACCTGTGTGAAGGATTTGTGTATCTGATACTTTAAAACACTTTATATCAGTCAGGCCTGAAGCATTTGAAACGGGGCAACTCTGACAGTTAATCCAGCATTCAACATGCTGCTGAATCCTCGGGTAAAGCAAACTTTTGTGTAGTGCATTTTCAGATTGTTGCCCTGCTGCTGGCTTTTATCTTGGTTCCTACTTTGATTTCATTCTGTTGTAAACTCATGGTTTTATATGATGTTTTATTATGTTATTGCATTTGGTGGTTTACAGTTTTGTTTTGTAATGTTAACTGCCAGAAGCTTTGGCTTATGGGCAGAATAGGAATGGAATAACTAAGATAAATAAAATTGAGTTGGGAAGCCAGGTTCATGCCGAGGGTGAAGAATCCACCGTGGCCACACGGAAGAATGTTATGTTCGCCTTCCTCCTTAATTTGTTTTCAGATTTTCAGCTTCCAGCAGAGTTACATAAAAGCAAGTCCCACATTCTGCAATGCAAGCATGACCCAAATTCTGGTTTCAGGACCCTGGGACGCAACACGCCTGCCTTTCCAGCAACTGGCAGGGAAATACCATAAATGAACGTTTTGAGGAGTGCCAGCTGTACAGTGAGGCTAGTGTCTGGGCTAAGGCATCCAATGTCTCTTTTTTCCAGCTCTCACATTTAGCTTCACAGCAAGCGTAAATATTATTTCTGTGAAAAAGCAATACATGATTCTTCAGGATTTATGAAAGGAAAGGTGCAGGTTTAGGATAGGGATGTATGGGATGCCTTGAAACTGGCTCTGTAGTGTTAGCTGTGTTCGAAAGCAGTAGACCATGGGAATCTAAAAGATGAAAGCGGTATATCAACGGCAGGAGCCACACGACTGCTTTATAGTGGTATTGAAGTGCACTGACAACTGCTGGGGCCCAGTCCTGGGCACACCCCTGTGGATGTGTGAAGCCTCACAAGAGTGCAAGGTGGGAGGTGGGATCCAGGTGAGTGTTTACAAACAGTAGGCATAGCAACAGTCAGGTACCATAGACAAATCAAATTACTGCAGATAATGTACATGGGCAGCTGGTTGGCCACTGTGTGAACAGAATGCTGGACTAGATGGATCCTTGGTTTGATCCAGCCTCAGGGCTCTTCTGATGTTTTTAGGATTGCTGGGCACCTTCACTGCTGCATTTTGTTTTGGAATTTTTATTCATTGAAATCAGTAAAGGAGCGGGTCTTCCTTTTTTGGTCAAATCACTAAAATGAAGGAAAGGTGTTGCTGTTTTTAATGGGGTTAACTGGGAACTTTCCTATTGATTGGATCAATGAAGATCCAAAGAATCAATGGATCTGCCTAACTGCAACACTCTCAATTATTTGCACATTGGCAGAACAAGAAAAGGATGCTGACTGCCAGGCTGCATCCGTGGATTACCTGTGTGTAAGGCCAAAAGATACCGATTGGAATGGGCACTTCGAGACACTGGGAAAAAATGTGTTTTTGAATTAGTGGGATAACTCAGGATGTGCATTTATGCTGTTTTGTTTTGCCTCTTCATTCGAGTATTTTTGTGACACTCATCTCAGGTGGACGTGTAGGGAAAGAAGTACCCAGAGGACAGTCCTCTATTCAAAGGTGTTCTCATTTGATGGGCCTGTCCAGTCCAAGTCTGGTTTAAAGTCAAAGAACCATAAGGAGGGAGAGCAGAGCAGGGCCTTGAAGATGCCCATCCACAGCTAGTACCTAGACAGCAGAGGGAGCAGGTAGTTACAGCTCACCTGGTCAGTCCTCTTCACTATGTGGAGCTGTCTTGCATGCCTATTGACAGTATAGTCATGACTTGTAAATTCACCCCAAACGATCAAATGCATTTCCAAAAAATGGACAAAAGATGACCAGTCGGTGTGCTCTTTTCCCTCTCTTTTGGGCCACCCTCTTTATACCTCACCCGCGAAAGCCTCCTCATCTTATCATGTCTCAGTCTTATCAGGCCTCCACCCTCCTCTGTCTCTTCTCTTCTCTTCACTTCACTCACAGCAAGCCGAGGAGCAGTGGGGAAGACGGCTTTCTTTGTGATGCTTCTCTTCCAGCCCGAGTCCCCGTCCTCCGGAGCCCCTGGCAGCAACCAGACCAAGCCCATCAAGCGAGTCACATTCCCGACAGTTGCCTTGACACCCCAGCCCCAAGCAAGGGTTGACATGGGAGAGGAGGCAGGCCGGTGGGGTTGGTCCATGCTGGTCCCAGCGCTATGGCCTGTCCCAATCACAGAGAGCGATGCTGCCCGACTGCCATTCATTCCCTTGCCTGCACTTTTGGAATGTTTCCTGGCCCAATCAGCCCAGCTCAGCGGGGTTCAAGGGGAAGAAGAAGAAGAATCCATAGCTTGGGGTGGGGGTGGGGATGAAGGAGGGCTCCAGGGGACCCGTCTTGTCTCTTCCTTTCTCTCCCTCTGAATGGCAGGCGGCTTCCCAGACAGCCCCATTATTACTCACCGCCTCGCTTTTGTCTACACTGTCCAGCAGGGCTTGACTGAAGTTGTGTATAGCACTGAAATTACAAGACAGAGAGAGAGAGAGAGAGAAGGAGCAATCTTGCTTTCAGAGACTCACGCGCACCCCAGGGCCAGGCCTTCCTCCCCAGTTAGTTGTGTCTTTCTCATGTGCGTTGTGGGCATTCAAATCCCTGCATGAAGAACCACCAAGTGCTGGTCGTGGGTCAGCTCCTGACTCTTGCCTGCGGCTTCCTGCGATCCGTCCTCAAGGACAGCGCAGTCACCCAGGGTCCCGAAGGGCAGCTTCTTGTGGCTCCAGGGCCCAGAGGTAAGTCAGAGGCTCCACCGTTGGCAGCACTACAGTGGAGGCTTGGTGGCGCTGATGACAGTGGGGCAGGGAATCGGCTCCAGGTTTCAGTCAGAACTCTAAAGGCACCTTGGAGAGAAAGTTCTGACTGGTTCTGACTGAGAACTGGAGCAGATTCATCAACCCACTGAAGTCAGAGCCCCCAACCTCCATTGAGTCTACTAGCCATCTAGAGCCTTCGAGGTGGGTTGGGCCAGAAGTGCCTTAGAGAAGGTTGGAAAGGCAGCAGCAGCAAAAAGGTCTTTCTTGGTTGAGGCCACCTTCTCCCTTGCATGCGCAGGCGGTTTGTGAAATCATGCTGCTCTGCAGCGCAAGGGAAAGCGCTTTCTTCCCACATCCCACCTGCCTTGCTCTGACTATCGATTCCACCTGTGTATTATTGGCTAAGGAGATGCTGGAAACGTCTTCTTCTTCCCAGCCAGGTGGGCCAGGTGTTTGATGGAGGAGTGTTGGTTGATGGCTACAGCATTGGGAGCAGTCCGTGGCCACGAATACCCAGGCCAGGAGAAATAGCACGACTCTCCTGCATTTGTTCGACTGGTTTGCTTGATTCAGGCCGCAGAGGTCCTGCGTCGGTCCAGCTTTTGCCACCCAAGAGGCTGCCTGCCTTGTCTAACCTGAGATGTACATCCCAGGATCCCTTTCAGTGTTGAAGAGGATTCTGGGATGCAGCTTTTCTAATACACCTCCTTCCCCCCCTTCTCACACACAGGCCTAATCCACATCAAGCAGGATATAGCACTGTGAAAGCACTATGAAGGCGGTTGGCTCCTGCCTCTGATACCGGCGCTTTCATACTACTTTCATAGTGCTATATCCTGCTTGGTGTGGATGAGGCCGCACACTCACACACACATCTTCACAGGGAGTGCAATAAATACCTTGGGAGCTCAATACACCAGGAGCATAATGAATTTAGCCCCTGGGCCAAATTCCATTTCAGAGAAGCCCTCAGCAGCCACATTGCTGTGGTGGCCAAAGGCAAAACAGTTGCGGCCAAAATGCCAAAGAATACCAGCCCCTTTTACCTCAAAGCTAAGCCTTAGTAGAGACAGTTCAACCTTTTAAAATGGGGGAAAACAGCACAAACATAGGGAAAACCCAAATGACCGAACGTTGGGAGAAAGGGGGGGGCATGGATGGTTATTTGGGGAACTCTAGAGGGCTGGATTGGGACCCCAGGCCAGCTGGCTTTGACCTCTGGGCCTGAGGTTTTGCACCTCTGATTTAAGTAAAGTTTGCTAGTTGCATGCTGTAGTCTCCTGGGGCGTCATTTTGCAAAGCCTGCAGCAGCTTTTGAGGCTCTTTTGAGTCCAATGTGTTTAAGGGACAGGGCAGGACGAGATATACAAGTTGAAATAGTTGCCATCACAAGGGGTCAGAGAGATGCACTTCTGGCATTGCAACCTGTTGCTCTGGTGCCCCTGAACATTATTTCTGTAGCAAGCAGCTGCTTTGGCTGCCCCTGCCTGAGATGATGGGTCTGGCCAACTCTGCTTTCTAAGGGAGGGAGGGGGGTGCAGAAGGTGGAAATATTATTTTCCTCTTCACTGACGGTGTTTGGTTCCCTTGCTAAGCTCTGGGACAGAAGGAGCGTTTCCTGCTGCTTTCCTTGCACAACAAGCTGAGGAGTAAAGTCCAGCCCCTAGCCAACATGCGCAGGATGGTGAGTGTCACTACAGGGGGTGGCGTTGCATGGGAATTTTGACCACAGCTAGTCTTCCGATCTCCATAGTCTACAATGTGGTTTCCTGTGATTTCCCGCCTTTTGCTCCACCTCCCTCTCTCCCTCTCTCCCTCTCTCCCTCTCTCTCTCTGACCTCCACCATTGCTGAGAGCACAGGTGTTTTGCAGCTTGCGTAATGAAACACAAAACAGATTGAACAAACTTCTTTTTGAAACTCTGCACTGTACCTGCATTGTACCTGTGAGCAAAGCTGTTTTCTTTTTTCCACTGAAGAAATGTGTGGCTCCTCCTTTATTGTGCTAGGATAGCCTGTGTGCATGTGGGACTGGTAAACACATGTTCTGTTTTTGGCTTTCCCCCCCACCTCTGCTGATTGCCATTTGAACAGGAAGCATCTTTACTCAATAATCCCATCACTGCAATGGATTGATTTTACACTCCTTAATCAAATATCTCCAACTCTCGCCCAAATCCCTGTGCTGCTGATCACCTTGCTCTTTCATCTCCATAGGATTGGAGTGACCACCTTGCTTACCTCGCCCAGGAGCGAGCAGCTAGCTGCCTTCTCTACGGCCTGCCCCACCTCACCTAGGATGTGGGCTGGAACACCCACGTGGTGCCTGAAGAGGCAGCTTCTTTTGCGATGTGATCAAGAGATGGTTTGGGGAGGGGCAAAGCTATGATTACGGTATAGCCCAGTGCTCAGTCAACACAACTTGCAGCCACTACACCCAGGTAATTCTTAGGTCAGAGAAGCCTCCTCTACAAGATTTCGCTTTGATGCCCGGTTCCCTGATTATGCGCATCTCCTGACAATCGCTTTTATGCCTAATACCTATATACGAGAGGCGCATTATTGGCTGTATGAAACTCGCTTTAAATGTTGACATGCATGCAAATGTTGCTGAAAGTAATGCGCTTTGTCCCGGGAAACTGCCCAAACATTTTTTGCACCCTTTATTCTCCCCGCCTACCAGAATCTCCCACCTTTGGTTTCCTAGGTTACCTGTGGAATGATGTGGTTAACTAGGCTGACCATATGAAAAGGAGGACAGGGCTCATGTAACTTTAACAATTGTAGGGAAAAGGGAATTTCAGCCAGTGCCATTTGTATGCAATTAGTTCCTGGTGAAATTCCCTCTTCATCACAACAGTTAAAGTTGCAGGTACTATACTAGAGTGACCATATACAAAAGAAGGCAGGGCCCCTGCAACTTTAACTGTTGTGATGAAGAGGGAATTTCACCAAGAACTAATTGCATACAAATGACACTGGTTGAAATTCCCTTTTCTCTACAACTGTTAAAGTAACATGAGCGCTGTCCTCCTTTTCATATGGTCAGCCTATGGTTAACCTGTTTGGCTACCTCTCTCCCCTACAATTTCGCCGCCAGCTGAAGTTGTCCCCCTCCCAGAACTGCTCAGGAGTAAATGGGAATGTGCACCATAAGTTTCCTCTTCCAGCACCCTTTGAAAACGTATTTTTAGTCAGGGCTGCCTCTCTCTCCCCCCCCCTCCCCATTCGCCCAATTGCCATTTGAAGTGAACTGCTCAGGAGTAAATGGGAATGTGCCTCGCACACATGCACACCAAAACAGACAGGGGGATGCTGCTTCGTTCCTTCCCCCTCCTCTTCCCAGTGAGCTCAACCATTGTAAAACACACACACACACACACACACACACACAGAGCTCATGTCAGGAACCCAGCAAGAAGCGAGGGGACGATCTGTATAAGCTGATCGCTAATTATGTGCACATCCGCACATCTTTCCTATCCCTTTTGCTTCTCGTGAAACCACCTCCATCTGGCCCCGTGTCTCCATGAACGACATATTCCATCAGGGGAGTTAAAATAAACTTTATTTTCAGTTCACATTGGGTCTCATCTTCCTGGAGCTTCCATCCAGAGAGACAGAGAACAAGGAGGAAGTTGCCAGTAGGAGACAGGAAATAAAACTAAATGAAAAAGTGGGAGGTTTTCCCAGCGAAGGGGCAATTCTATGCATGACATAGAACTGCCCCCCCCCCCCAATAGCCGAAGCACTCTGGGCGGTTCACAACAATTAAAACTGCAAAATGCAATACCAAATATAATGGCTTAAAACTGCAATATAAAAGTGCAACTAGAGTAAAACCTAGCAGCAAGGCAGAGCTTTAAAATGCAATAGCAGCTTCAAAACAGCAGCTCCCTAGAGAGGTTCGCCTGTGTTATACTCTTTTCGACGCCAGGTGAAGACCGTTTTATTTTCCCAGTATTTTAGCAGTTTATCATCTTAGTCTTTTAACTTTGCTGCTTTAAGTCTGTATTTTAAATCTGTATAAATCTCTGCATTGCTGCTTGGTTTGTATCCTGGTTGTGCTTTTATATTGTGTTTTTATACTGTTGCTTGTTTTATACTTTGATTTGTACTTCATGGTTTTAATTTTGGTGAACCGCCCAGAGAGCTTCAGCTATTGGGCGGCATAGAAATGCAATAAATAAATTAAAACTGGAATGCTAAAAATACTTGGGAAAATATAAAGGTCTTCACCTCCTGGCGCAGGAAAGAGCACAACACAGGTGCCCAGTGAACCTCTCTAGGTAGCTCATTCCATAACCTGGGTGCCACAGCAGAAAAGGCCCTTTTCCTGGTAGCCACCCACTAGGCTGACCATATGAAAACAGTGGTAGAGAAAAGGGAATTTCAGCCAGTGTCACTGATATGCAATTAGTTCCTGGTGCAATTCCCTCTTCATCACAACTGTTAAAGTTGCAGGGGCCCTGCCTTCTTTTGTATCTGGTCACTCTAGTATAGTGCCTGCAACTTTAACTGTTGTGATGAAGAGGGAATTTCACCAGGAACTAATTGCATACGAATGACACTGGCTGAAATTCCCTTTTCTCTGCCACTGTTAAAGTTACAGGAGCCCTGTCCTCCTTTTCATATGGTCAGCCTACCACCCACCCCACTTCTTTTGGCAGGGGCTCCTGGAGAAAGACCCCTGAGGATGACCGTAGGGTCCAGGCTGGTACGTATGGGAAGAGATGATCCTTCACATAACCCGGCCTCAAACCGTTTAGGGCTTTGGATGTTAATGCCAGCACTTTGAATCAGGCCTGGAAAGGGACTGCCAGACAGTGCAGCTGGGAAAGTACTGGCCAAATATGATCTCGTTGACCAGTCAAACTTTCACCGGCTGTGGGGTCTTCTGGCACAGGGGTGCACTTGGGTGAAAGGAGGAATTTCATTTTGAAGAGAATCCAGTTCTGTCTTGTCTGCCGTTCGAGTAGGAATTTGATGATGGTCTGTTGCTAATGGAGGGACTGAAAATTGAGTGTTGGCAGGGGCTGTGGAGAATGATGCTCTGGGGAAGTTGGAAGGGGCTAAGCACCAGTCGTGCTAAGGCCATGTGGGGTGGTTTCTCTTTCAGCTGGTGTGGGCCACCTCCAGTACGCTGGGCTGCGGGAAGCACACTTGCCCCTGGGGCTGGGAGAGGAGAGAGTTCTTCGTCTGTGCCTACTCCCCAGGGTAAGAGCACGCCACTGGACAAGATCCATGGTTGCAGGATTGGTCACAGGCCTGACCAATCCTGGAAGCCGTCCCCAGTGTGGTAGGATTCTTTTCAGACGGTATAGCTACATGCCCAAAGGAAGGGCTCTTGCTGGTATTTTGACGAGCGAATTAAATAGCACATCGCTGTGGTAGGCTTTTTGCTGCAATGAGGGCAAAAGGGATCATCCCATCCACACACAGCCACATTTGAAACTTGAGTCCTGGGCTTCAGGTGGCACTTGGCACAAAGTCCTGGGCTTCACGTGGAGCAATGTGACAGTGTGGGAAAGCGCGGTTACTCTTGAGTATTGCGTCTTGATTATTGCGTCTTGAGTATTGTATCTTGAGTATTGCGTCCAGTTCTGGGCACCACACTTCAAGAAGGATGCAGACAATCTGGAGCGTGTTCAGAGGAGGGCAACGAGGATGATCAGGGGTCGGGAAACAAAGCCCTATGAGGAGAGACTGAAAGAACTGGGCATGTTTAGCCTGAAGAAGAGAAGATTGAGGGGAGACATGGCAGTACTCTTCAAATACCTGAAAGGTTGTCACACAGAGGAGGGCCAGGATCTCTTCTCGATCAACCCAGAGTGCAGGACACGGAACAATGGGCTCAAATTATAGGAAGCCAGATTACGGCTGGACATCAGGAAAAACTTCCTGACTGTTCAAACAGTACGACAATGGAACCAATGACTTAGGGAGGTGGTGGGCTCTCCCACATTAGAGGCCTTCAAGAGGCAGCTGGACAACCATCTGTCAGGGATGCTTTAAGGTGGATTCCTGCATGGAGCAGGGGGTTGGACTCAATGGCCTTAGAGGCCCCTTCCAACTCTACTGTTCCATGATTCGATGATTCCTGGCACCTGGCCAGTGCTCTGCACCCTGTGTCCCAGTGGAGGCCCCAATGTCAGTGGGGCGGGGAATCCACTCCAGGTTTCTGTCAGAACTCTAAAGGAGCCATCCAAGGTGTTCCTTTAGAGTTCTGACTAGTTCTGACTAAAACCCGGAGCAGATTTACTCCCCTCAGTGGCAGTGGAAGCACGAGCCTCCACAGCTA
Source organism: Anniella stebbinsi (assembly GCA_029215795.1). Lineage (NCBI taxonomy): Eukaryota > Metazoa > Chordata > Lepidosauria > Squamata > Anniellidae > Anniella > Anniella stebbinsi. The sequence continues at coordinate 31,599,961 of JARDYH010000007.1, forward strand.
TATCCCCACTGTTATCTCGAAATCCAGATTTCGGCTAGTGTCCAGGATTCCCCTGCATGCTGCCACATCCCAGACAGGGATGTGTGTGTGTGTCCTCTGGGGGGGGGGGGATCTTGCAGGCCAAGCCTTGCTCCACTTTAAAGCAAAGCAGGGCAAACGCCAATCACAGACATTCTTCCTGTTCATCTCAATTCTATCTATTCGTTTCATTAGGTAGTCGGGTAGCTTGCTTGATCTCCTTGACTGAATCCCTGCCTCCTGAAGGCGGACAAGATTCAGTGGGGCCGCCGCTTCTCTCTGTTCACACGCCAGCCCCATTCACATATAAATAAATCATTAATCCAATTGATCATTCAATTATTTATTTATTTTACATCAGAAAGAGCACATGGGTCAGGGGAGTGGAAATCTCCCACCTGTCTGATCACCTCAAGCAGCTTTTCTCAGCCCACCTCAGGTGCTGGGAACGAGCCAGGCTGGGAGGAAGCCTCCGGCAGCAACAGCAGGTGGGAAGGGAAGGCGGGGAGTGGTTTGTCTTCTCTCACCTGCGCAGGCCTTTTCGTGTCAAAATTAGAGCAGGGTGGGGAACCCTTTGGGGTCTGAGGGCTGGATTGCCCACCCCACCCTCCATGGGGTGGATGGAGTCAGGGAGAAGCTAGGGAAAGCCCACCCAGAGTGAAGCCCAGCAAGGTGCCAGCTTCACCCTCTGTCCATGTTCCTCCATGTGGGGAACATGGGAGAGGAGTAAAGCAGGCTCCCACCACTTTGCTCATCCGTTGCCTTCCCCACCTCACTCTCCTTTCTGAGCAGGAGGGGCTCACCTGAAGGATGGGCCAGAGCCTGGGAGGCCAAATTTGGCCCGCAGAGAAAAGGTTCCTCATCCCCGAATCAGACCCGCCCCCACTTTATACAGGAAAGGGGGCAAAATCCTATGTCACATAGGGGTGTGCATGTCACCTTCTTTTCTTTTCTTTTTAAAAATGCATTCCTTTTCAAGAATTTAAATGTGCCTGTGTGTTTGAAGCCTGCAGTATCATCTCCAATCACTAGGTGGCAATCTTCCATAACCAGCATGTAGCTTTACTATCAATAAAGTTTGAAACTGAGTGGTGGTGGTGGTGGTGGTGGTGGGGGAGAGTAGCCAGAGAGGGAATGTTAGAACATCCTCCCCTGCTGCTGCTGTGGGCAGCCCCCCCTCATGGGACAGACCCCCTCCCTCAGGGGTATGGCTGCACGCCAAAGGGCTACCCCAACCTGGGTCGATTCCCTCAATAAAGAGGCCCCTAGCCTGGAAAATAAAGGTTCCAGAGCCAAGGCAGGAGAGGAAGGCACAAGAGGAGACCACTTGGCCAAAAGCTGGCTAGACCAGACCAGACCAATTCATGCCATGGGTGGGCAATCTCTTTTGGTACACTGAGCAGCATGGTTTGCTGGTGGTGGGTGTATCCTGAGGCTACATCTGTTCTCCCACCGAGGGAACTGGGAGTTGAATGGGAAGATGATTGTCCCATATAGGAAAGGGGCCTGGTGTTCACTCTGCACCTCCGGGCATTCAGGATGCTTCAAATCATGGGACCACGGTGGGGGTCTCTGTGGTGAGTACAGCCCTCCTTAGCCTCCGCATTAGGATATTCACAAGTGAATGTGTTCACAAGTATTCACAAATGAATGTTCACAAATATTTGAATACTGAATGAATGACATGAATATTCACAAACATTTGAAATTTGCCAACACATTTTGGTTTCCCCTCTCTTCCTTACCCATCCCCTTCTCCTTGCATGTCAGGTCTTTTTAGATTGTAAGCCTGTGGCATCTTGTTCCACTGATTGGATGAAAGCTGCTCTGGTAGCCTTATTGCCTGAGGCACAGGACAAAAATCCTTTAAACACCCAGGCACGCAGGCACGCACGCACACATCCTTCCTGGGAGCTGTAGAGGAAAATCCGGAAGACCTTTGTTATCTCAAGGAGATCAGGTGTGATGTACAGCATCCCAACCCAAATGCTTGAATTCCTATGAGAACACCTGATCTCAGTATGATTTCTATACATTATATGATAAGTTATCCATGCTGTATGGGGCAAGGCAGGGGTTAAAATCTGACAGTCTAGGCAGTGTCCTTGAGGTTTGCAAAAACAAGTCGCAGGTGCCTGTCATGGACTGCTTCCAAGGACAGAGTCTGGAACAGCATGATCGCACGTACCTGTAGAGGCTAGGAAAGACTATAAATATGAGCCTCTGGTGTCTGTAAATCAGAACTTCGCTGCCGACCTGATGTGCTGTACAGAGTGCAGTAGATGTGATTGACCGGAAGCAGCCAGAGCCGCCCTGTTGTCTTTTCGGAGTTCTCGGCAACTGAATGGGGAAGTATAAGAGCTTGTCTTGCTCTGCTTGTAATCTTATATCTACGTATTGATCTTTAGTCTACTAGATAGATAATAAAAGCTTTAGACTTTGAACCACTTGTGTTGTAATTGCCTCAGAAATCCGAACCTTAATTAATTAGCATAACAGGAGCTCAAAGCTAGCTAACCAAAAAAGAAAAGAAAAAAAGATATCCATTGGAATCGTCCCTACAATTTCAAACGAAATTCATTTGCTTTGCATTTTAAGGCAAATATATCGTGTTCTACATTTTCAAGCAAACATGACAACTGAAAGTTAGCTATTCTTCTCTGAATACATCAGCGTCAGATATTTGGGAGAGGGGGATTAAGTCCCGCTTCTCGCTGGTAGGTGACTTGGCTAGCTTGCAATGGCATGTCAGTTTCTTCTTACCACCAGTGCTGGCGCGGGGTTCGGAGAGCCTTGGGTGAGATGATGCCCTTTTCCCTTCGTTGTCACGGCTGCTCTTGCTCCTCTTCCTCTTCCTCACTGCTGCTACCACTCGCTTGCTTGACAGGCAGAGGCTGAGGGAGCCAGTAGGCTGTGGCATCTTCTGCTCCTCCTCCTCCTCCTCCTCCTCCTCCTCCTCAGGAGAGGCAGGAGAACAGGAGGAAGAACTCGTGGGCGCTCTTGTCAGGGGACTCCTGCCAGGGTGTGGGCCCTCAGCAGGTGCCCAACCATACCTACTCTTGACGCTGGCCCTGCTTGCCTGTTTAATCATGGCTTCCCTCAGTGTATCTTGGAAACTGTAGTTTGTTGGGTGTGTGTGTGTTCACATGGAACTATGTTTCCCATAGTTCCCTTTGATGGGGAAAAGATAAATTGGTTTAGAGCGTCATCAGACTAGCGTTTTATAGCATGCTTCTTACTGGCCACTCATGGATGTTCGCAGGTCTTTTTGATGCTGCCGTCTCCCTCCTGCGCGCCTCCCATTCCTTCTGTATGTTTTTCAATCACAAAAAAAGACCTGGAAAAATCTGATGTTTTTGGCTGTAGTGAAACTTGCCGCCATTTCCCGCTGTGTGCAGGAGAAGCAGCGTGATAAAAACCGTCCACGGAATGGGCCACGTGGTCGTCGCTTGCTTCCTCTTTCTTCCCTGTGTGAAAAAAGAGGAAGCTGCTCGTCCCTACTGTGGGACAGAAGCAGGAGGCAAGCAATGGCGGGGAAATGCGATTTCCCCCACGTCTGATGATCTGTGGGGTAGATATGCCCTTATATGACAGGGCCAAGCTTTTTTCTCTTTCCCAATGCTTTTCCATTCTCCTTTGTTTTTCATTAGAGGTGCCGAGAAATCCATGCCGCATGAGCTGCCAGAACGGTGGGCGCTTGAACACGAGTTCCTTCCACTGTGATTGTCTCCCAGGATTCACAGGCAGGTATTGCCAAGGTGAGTCAAATCCCACAGCATGCCTGTGCCCATCCCTCCTCTTACACTTCAGTGCCATATCTGTGAAAACCTCTGCACTGCTTGGGCTATTTATTTATTTTAAGTATTTTTTGCTCCTGAGCCAAAAGACTCCCAGGGCATGCAGTCTGTAAAACAAGATAGAGCCTACCCAAAGGCTTACAATTTTATTATTTTATTCCCCCCCCCCAAAAAAAATTCTAGACCACCTTTCAGGGCAGAAACCTAGAAGCCATTGCAGTGATCTAAAAATATATGACACACAAGGAAATAGGGATGGGGAGGGAAGAGGAAAAAATTAAGTAGGGCTGATGGAATGGCCCCACTTTCCCTCTCATCTCCTTCTTTACAGCCTCTAAAAAGGCTGCTGGTGGTGACACCTCAGGGAGGAGGAGTCTTCATGGGGGAGGAGTCTTCATGGGGCTCTTGGAGCATCTTCAGTAAATGGCACTCTTTGCTCAGAACACAAATGGGATTTGGGAAGTGTTCTGAGAAAGAGCATGATGCCTTTTCACTTGTGCTGTGCTCACTGCAAGTGTAATAAATAATAATAATAATAATAATAATAGTAGTAATAATAATAATAATAATAATAAGACACAGAGACACACAGTGCACAGGCTTATCTGTTGTATGAATTAGAAAGGCACCAGCTGAAAAACAGCTGGAAATAGACCGTGCTTTTTCAGATCGGTTTGAAAGAGGGATCCTTGTTTAAAGTGTGTTCACAACCCACCTTCACATCCAATTGAACAGGTCTAATTGTTTTTTGTTTGTTTAAAAAACCTGCAAAACTTTTTAAACTGAATGCCAAAGTGTGCTACAAATGAAAGATGCGTATAGCCTCCTATGGGACGTAATGTCTCCCTCAAGCCACATTTGACTTTGTTCTGTATTTTATTGATTGATTAAAAGATTTCTAAACTACTTTCAGGACATGAGAGCCTGACAAGGCACTGAACAATCTTTAGACAAACATAACAATACATTAAGTCATCAGTCTCCTTAAAATGGAGAGTATACAGTAATCTAAGGGAAAGCAATGAATAAAACTCAAAATTGAAATAACAAAGATGGAGCTACATCTATTTCTGGAGAGGTGTAGGGAACTTGGTGCCCTCCAGATGTTTTGGATTACAAATCCCATAACCCCTGACCATTTGCTATGCTCATTGGGGCTTATAGGTGTTGTAGTCCAAAACATGTGAAGGGTGCCAGGTTTCTCCTCCCTTTCTAGGAGTGGGGGCCATCACTAAGAAGGCCCTTAAGATAAGGACAGATAATAGTTCTATAAAAAATACAGAGTGGCTCATCCTTCACCTCTTTTTTAAAAAAGAAAATATTGTGCAAACCTTTTCAAAACGACTCTAGAGGCTGGGAGGAGGTGCATCAGTTATGGTATGGATGCTAGTTAGCCCATTGACACCTCCAGACATGGAAAACCTGAGCTGATTTTTTCAAAGGGCATCTCAGGGCAAAGGGGGAAAAGGCTCGTTTCTCCCCAATGCTCCGGGGTTGCTTCCAAGCCACCTCTGCTGCTGTAAAAACATTGCATGATCTGCTGGCCTTTTGCCGGGCATGGCAGTTTGTTGTTTATGGCAGGGGTGCATAAACTGAAGCCCAAGGGCCAAATCTGGCCTACCGTTTCCCCACCACCACCACCCACATTGGCCCTCTGGGGTTCTCCAAATGATGAGACTTGTTTCCCCCCAACCATCAACCCTTTGGCGCTTCCTGGCTTTTGCGCAGATTCCCCCCATTCTACGTGGTGGAAATGCCTCTCTCCTAAGGCTTAGTTAGTGGCAGGAAGAGCTAAAATATTCTGGTATTTTTGGCCCCACCTCCTTTACCATTGGCCCTCCCACCACTGGAATGTGGCTCATGAGAGTTTCTCGGAAGTGGGATTCAGCCCTTGGATGGGAAGAGTTTCAGCCTGCGTGGGATGCGTGCTTGGGCCGTTGGAGGAGAAAACGATTCTTACCCTTGATGTTTGTTGTTTGGAAAAAGCCTTCTGTGTATCCTCATTTCTGGCAGCTGTTTTGGGGTGTGTCCAGTGTTATTTGGGGAGAGCCTGCTTTTATCCTGTGAATTCTTGTTTCATGGCCTCTGGCCAGGCTGAGGCCTGCCCTACGATGAGGCGGCCCCACTGCGGTGCTTCTGCCACGTCGGACTGGAATCTAACCCCTGGACTTCTTTGCAGTGAAATGCAGCCTTCCGTGTCTCCATGGGAAACGCAAGGAGGAGGAGTGCTCTTGCGTGTGCTACGCTGGCTATGGGGGAGCAGAATGCGGAAGTGAGTTGTTGTCTTGGGGAGCCTGTGGCCAATGGTTTTGGGGAGACCTGGATATGTCCTGGTGTGTCCCATGGGGATAAGGTAGACAAGGGAGCTCAGGTTCTTGAGATCTTCCCACATTAGAGGCCTTTAAGAGGCAGCTGGACAGCCACCTGTCAGGGATGCTTTAAAGTGGATTCCTGCATTGAGCAGGGGGTTGGACTCCATGGCCTTAGAGGCCCCTTCCAATTCTACGATTCTATGATTCCATGACAACATCCTAACCCATCTGGAGAGCACCAAGTTCAGGAAGGCTGGTATAGGCAGTGGCTCACTCATCAAGGCATTCTGTGGCTCAGGACCACAATATCTGACGGAGCGCCTCCCCCGACATGAAGCTACACATACACTACATTCAACATCTAAGGTCCCTCAATGATTGCCTCCTCTGAGGGAGGCTCAGAAGGCATCAACAAGGGACAGCGTCTTCTCGGCGGTGACCCCCAATGATGGAATGATCTCCATGGCTAACTTTTTTTGGTGCCAGGTCAAGACCGTTCTCTTTTCTCAAGCATTTGGCAGCATATGATGAGTTTTTAATCAGGTCCTGGATTTGTCTTATGGTTGATTGTTTAAAAGCGTTTGAGATATATGTTGTCTGTATGTGTTTTTATGTAGGTGGATTTACACTTTGTATAATGTACTTTTAATGCTGCAGCTATGGGACAGTATAGAAATGTAGATAATAACAACAACAACAACAACAACAACAATGGAACATAGAAGTCCTTTATACTGAGTCAGAACATGGATCCGTCTAACACAGTATTGCCAGCACTGACTGGCAGTGCGCTCCTTCCTCACCCTACCTGGAGATGCCAGAGATTAAATCTGGGACCTTCCGCAAGCCCAGCATGTGTTCTACCATTGAACTATGGACCTTCCCCATGAGGCCCCTGGATTTTGGCACCTCCTCGCAGCTGTCTAGTTTGGCTCTACGATTGGGCCAGCCTTGCCCTGCCAGCTCTTTGGCAGCCCCAAAAATAGGGTTAAAAGACCAATCCATGAATAAACACAGCACCGTCTGATCGGTTGGGTGGTATAGAGAAGGGGTGTAGGGATGTTCTGGGTTGCTGCTGTGAGCAAGAGAACCTGCCTTCAAGCACGAGGCCACCTGAATAAAGAACTACTGTCTGTCATCACTTGCCAGAAAGGAACTGATTGGGCCGGCCATGCTTCGCAGCATCTAATCCTTGTGAGGAGCTGTGCAGGGGAGCCTTAGGCAACCGACACATCATGGCTTTGGTTAATCACCTGTTTCCATGTTCCAGCTAAGGTCCGGTTCCCCTACCACGGCTGTGACCTCCAGATAGACAGTGACTGCTTTGTTGTTTCCACGGAGGCCGACACGTACTACAGAGCCAAAATGAAATGCCAGGTAAGCCTGTAAGTGAAACAGGTCGTTTCTACACTGGCCTTTTACCCCGGGGTTGTCCCTGGCTGCTCCCTGTGCATCACATGACGCACAGGGACTCCTGGAGGGGGGCGGGGGGGACGGGGATGGTTTTTGCCAGGGGTGAAGAAACCCTCGGAAAACCCGATTTTTCGAGCTGTCTCGGGATGATTCTGAGACCGCAGGAGGTTTATTCGTGAGTAAGAGAAGCACCAGAAATGGGCATGGAGCTGCGGCGTGTGGGTCCATGCTCATCAGGGGAGAGGACGGCTGCATTTTCGCCTTGCGATTTCGGGTGTTTTTTTTCCAACTTACCTTTGCGATGGAGAGCAAGTGTGCTCACGGCTCCACTTAAAAATAAATAAATAAATAAATAAATAAATGGTGGCCGTGGTGAGCGCGACATCCAGTTTGCCTCCGGGGCATCGTGCTTTTCCTGTTTGCAGATGGAGCGACGATCCCGGAAGCTGCTAAGTCCAGAATCGACTTCCTCCCTCTACACCCGTCGGTGTAGAAAGGCCCCCAGTTGCAGAAGCAGGTGCGTTGGATCCTGGTTCCCACAGCTTCAGGCTAAAGGCAGCACCAGGAACCAATGTCCTTCCTGGGGCAGCTTCTCCCAGCTTCAGCCGCTCCCTGTACTTCAGGGTTAGGCAACATGTGGGTCACACGCACCTACCCACAGCTAGTTTTGCACCCCTCTGCCCCCACCAGATTTACTTATTCATTTTGCTTGTGGCCCCTTTTTTTTGTATCTGGTCACTGTAGAGGGCAGGGCTCCTGCAGCTTCAACTGTCGTGATGACGAGGGAATTTGGCCAGGTGCTTCCTGCCTGCAAATGACACCTGCCGAAATTCCCTTTTCTGAACAACTGTTAAAGATACAGGAGCCCTGTCCTCCTTTCCATAGGGTCACCCTACTGCTGTTGGGGTACTGCGTTCCATTAATTTCATAATGACCAGCAATTTCCTACTGCTATGGTAGTGATAGCAACACTTTCAGGGAACAAACCATGCAAACAGGAGGCACCTTGTTTGTAAGCAGGGGTTGTGCTCTCTGAACCCTTCTGAAAGCACAATCCTGCTTGCTTCCTTGTGGCAAGTTCAACGCAGGGTGTGGCTTCCAGTGTGTTCTAGGGGGGCAATTGCACCCCCACATGCCAGAGGTTGCCCACCCCAGCAATGAGGTTTTTTTTAAATGGATTTGCCTGATTCACACCTCCCGGAACAGCACATGAAACCCCGATGCGATGTACAGTCAGAGATCCATACATTTCCAGGCCAACAAAGCATTCCTCAGAAGAAAAAATGTGTTCAAAAAGATGCGCACAGGTGAAAAATGCCCAGAATGCCCTGCATGCATTTCTAAATATGTTCAAATGTGAGGTTTCTTGCTGCTCTGTTGGTTTGTCCGTTGGAGCTCACTGGCTTCCCTGTGGTTTGCTGATGGCAGGAGAAGGGCGCCAGGCTTGCCCACATCAAGGCCCAGAAAGTCCAAGATATCCTGGCTTTTTATCTGAGTCGGAGGGAGACCATCAACGAGGTGACGGATGTGGGTTTCCAGACCTGGGATTTCTGGATTGGTAAATATGGGGCTGTGTCAGCGATGCCACTTGGCATTTAGGGGTTTGGTGCCGTGAGGTGTCAGGTAGTTGTCAGTCCACGTGCCTAAGTGCTTCCAGCGCCACTGCCTCCTCGAGTGGATCCAGGGGGGCCGTTGGCATCCTCTCACTTCCCCTGAGCCTTCCAACCATTAGGACCAGTAGCATGATCCTCTCCTTGCGAGGTCTCCTCTGGTTCCAGGGTTGTTCTGCCTGGAAGGGGCTGGGATAGAGCAGCAGGATTGTTGCTCCTGTGACACAAAACAGGCTCACCCATTCTCTCACACACTGGGAACACCTCTCCCCCTCCCCCCCCCCCCCCCGTGGGTACCCATGTTGGAGACCTCTGAATTTGAAGTCTCCAGCAAGGTGCCTCTGGGCACCTCTCTTGGTGCCCAACAAGTTTCCTGCCCCTCCTGATTTTTATTTTTCACAGTTTTTTAAAAAATGATTTATTTATTTTATTTATTTATTTATTTATTTATTACCTTACCTTACCTTACCTTACATTCCTATACTACCCAATAGCCAAAGCTGCTGCTGCTGCTGTTATTATTATTATTATTATGGATCTCTTTCTCGCTCATGGTGGTTTTTCTAGACGGACGTGATGGGCTTTGCCAAGTCATGCTGTCTTTTATAGATTCAGGAATTTCTTGACAATTGAGCATGTTTTAAGTATGACAGCTTTCTGGATGCTGGTGTGGATGTATTTTGGTAGGCCCAGTTTCTAGAGGTTTTCTGTATAGTTTTTTGATGTGATGTCGGTGACTGAGGTGACTAACGGAATACTTGTGACCTTTTCCTGATTTATTTATTTATTTATTGCATTTTTATACCGCCCTATAGCCGAAGCTCTCTGGGCGGTTCATGCCATAGTTCTTTGACTTCCATGGCCCGTGGTGTACATTTGTCTCTTTTCTTCTTCCTTTTCAACAACATTTTTGTCATTCAGCATTGCTATGTTGATGAGGTATGTGTGTTTTCCTTTTTTGTCTATGACTGTTATGTCTGGTTGCTTGCAAGGCATTGTCTTTTCTGTATGAATTGTTCTGTCCCAGTATATTTTATGATCTGCATTTTCCAGGATTTGTTTGGATGATGATGATGATGATGATGATGATGATGATGATGATGATGATGATTTTACTGGAAGGGTGTAATGCTGCAGAGTGAAGTGCTCCCTCCAACACTTTTGAACTTATTTGAGTTCAAAAGTGTTGGGTTGGGTCTTGGAGCTCAGACCCAACCTCTGCTAACCAGTGACATTTCATTTAGTCCTATCTGTTTGCCTTTCAGGAAATGAGCATTTTGTGGCTATCTATGTCCACCATTATATAAATGAGCAACCCCCCCCTCAATGGCAGCCATTTTGTGGGGACACCCACAACACTCCAAATTAGAAATATGTCCAGCAACTAGGGATGCTGGAGAAATTTGAGATGGACTAAAATGAGGTTGGATTTCAGACCTATGGAATGTGCTGTGAACTGTCCCTCCCCAGGCTGCGCAGTGTCTGCGGACGTCCAGATATTTCTTTTTACTTTCCTGAAATTTAGACAAATTCATTTGTAGGAAAATACGCAAGTTTCTGCTAAGACATCTGCCATGCTAGAAAAAAATTACTTGGGGAAAAGCTGAATGGAATGGGGAGGGGGGGACAATACAAAAATGTTACATACTATCATAAATTATGTAAATTGTTACAAACTTTCTTACAGAATTATTTGCGTACTTTTCTGCATAACGGGAAAAAATCCGAAACCATCTGTGAATGACACTGTGCAACCCACAAAACACAGGCTGGATGGATTTTACACAATCTGTACATCTGTACCATCAACCCCAAATGGTTGGGGACCCTTGAATATAATACCATCCATCTCCTGGCTTTATTCTGGTTACTCTCGCCTTCCTGGAGGCTTCCTAGCTCATGTTGGGAGGAAACGTAACTAAGCTTCCAAGCGCCCAGGTTTGCTCTGTTCGAGTTTCCTCAAACAAAGCAAAACACTTTCCAAGATCATTCTTCCTCTCTGCAAGCTAATTGAAATGTCTCTGTGGGTCCACGTAATCCAGGTAGCCTCCTCCTGCCCCATCTCAGCCAAGCAGATACTTCCAGGAAGCCCACTGTTGAAGCTTGGGGACAAGTTTGCATCTGTGCATGACTTAGGCAAATAATACACCAACCATTGTCCTCTTTTGTCCTCTGTTTGGTAGTCTAATCATGCTGCTGGCGCTGGACTGAGCCTAGTAGACATGTGCTGCTAACCCTAAGAAGGCGTTCGTCTGCTTTCTAAAACTCGGTTGGAAAGGTGCTGTGATGGCAGGGATCCTGCTCAGTGGAAAGCAAAGAGCAGGACCTTCCAACATGGTTGCTTTCCTTTCAGGACTGACCTACAAGACATCTTTGGGCTCCTTTCGGTGGGATGATGGCAATCCTCCTTCCTTCTCCAGCTTTGCCTTCGGGCAGCCAAATAACCAGGGGTGAGTTCTCTGCTGGGTGTGGCATGACCAGTGTCATACACAGGAAACTGACGCATGCTTCTGCTGCCCTTGAAACCAGGCCTGTGTATCCATGGAGCCCCCACACAAAATGGTAGGATAATTTCGGAGGCTTTAGGAGCTCTGCTTGGGTGCATCTCTGCTCTGACATTATTTGATGGGTTTAGAAGTGGCCAATCCCTGCTCTGGAAGATCAAATGCACTGCAGATGTTCGCGGTGATCAGACCTTTCCAGAGCGGAGCGCACACCTCTACTCTCTAGTGTTTAATGAAAAAGCCCCAAACAAAACCCCAAACCTAAAGCCAGCTGCTGGGGTTCATGTCATACAGTGTTGAGCAACACGTGGGCTGTGGAGCACATGTACCACCCATGGTTATTTTTCTGCATCACCTGGGCTCACTGTATTTGCTGCTGCGGCTGCAATTTTGCAAGAAAACCAGGCACATGAGAGCACACTACTTGCTTGCAAGCTTCCCAACTCACCTTATCTTCTTGTGAAATCACAGCTTTTTTTTATTGTCACTGTGGCAAATTTAGTGGCAATTTCAGTGGAGGTGGGGTGGATTGTGGAGGGCATTGCAGCCTCCCCCCCCCCCCCATCCACTTCTGGGAGTTGCTTACTCCTGATGTAATGTCTTCTCCCACAAAGACACAGAATGCTGAATTAATGAAGGGAAGGGGCATGGGCTGTAGGCTGGAAAAAACAGCAACAGCTGTCAAGAGACTACTGTGGAACTGGAGGAAGGGCGGCAAAAGGGTATCAGAGTGGAGGCTGGTGACTCCGATGTCAGTGGGGCAGTGAATCTGCTTCCAGTTCCAGTCAGGACCAGTCAGAACTCTAAAGGAGCTCTCCAAGATGTCTGTGCGCTTAAGATAAAGAGAAGCAACTGAGTAGAGAAGCCACTGGAGGGGAGAGAGAGAGAGAACAGAGGAGGGAGCAGGACTTGAAAGCACAGAGGCCGAGTGAATAGCGGAACTGGCAACGCATGGAATAAACAGAAATGGCTTCTGGGCGAGCAATAGCTTACCCAGGGTGACCGCATTTTGGAAACCAGAAAGGACGACACACCCCAACATGGCTGGCCCCCAAGGGTTTGTGTTCACCCCAACATGGCCTTGGTCACATGCTTGTTTCTACAGCTCACAATTAAGACAAACCTGTTCTACATAATTTCTTAATGTTAAAATCACTGAAACAAAGAACAAGTGAGATAGCCAATGTGTCTGAAATTAACTTCACTCACTCCTACTTTTGAAGCTTTTGCTGTACTTTGTGTGGTACAGTCTCCCCTTCCTTCCTGGATCTCAGGATTTTCCCGGACATTTTTAGGAAATTGTAAAAGTCTCCCAGCAGGGAACAAAAACCCAGACAAATCCGGGGAAAACCAGGCATATGGTCACCCTAGCTTACTGACACCTGACCATAGAATTGAATGTGGGCTGGGGAAAGGGGTTGAATTCTTTGTGTTTTACTATTTTATTCCAGGGGTCCCCAACCTTATCAGACTTGTGTGCACATTTGGGAATGTGAGAAACTGCTGTGGCTTCCATAAAGAATGGCTTCCATAGAGAATATAGCTAGTCACATAATGCTTGCCATGGGGGCTTGTCTAATCAAAAGTGAGCTAAAGAGGGGCAAGGGGAAGAAATAGCAAGGCTAGAGGCTGGAAGAAAGGAGGAAATCACAAGGCAAAGGGGTAGAAGGAAGAGAAAGAACAAGGCTAGAAAGGGAGAGAAAGAAGACTACCATTTTCCAATATTTTTCTGAAAACATTTTTATTTTAAGGGGGCATGGAGGGGAGAGTGTTCTTGGCTGCCATGGCACATCCTCGTCGGAGCCATGGCACCCACGGGTGCTTTAACAATGAATAAAGCCTGGTTTATTCATTGTGAAAGGTGCTAATGGGTTGCATTAACTGGTTTTAATTTAAAATCTAAATGATCTAGTGTGACTGTCAAGCACACACACGCACAGTCATTGTTGGTACAGAACTGTATTTCTCACCTCCGAGCTCACTTGGAAGTCACTTTCTCTGCACTTTGCACATTCCAGAGCTGAGCAGTGACATTCTGGAAAAGTTTTTGCCCTGTTTGGGGGCTGTGAGTGGAAAGGCTTTGTTTGTCTTTTTGCTGTTCTGTTCTCAGATTCAGCAACTGTGTGGAGCTACAGGCAACAGCTGCTTTCAACTGGAACGATCAGCGTTGCAAGAACCAGAACCGGTACATCTGTCACTTTGGTGAGTTTGGAAGGAGGAGCCATCGCTCGCTGGCATTGCCCCTGCATTGTCCCCAGAAAATCCCGGGTTCAATCCAGTGGAGGCTGGTGGCTGCGATGTCAATGGGTGGTGAATCTGCTCCGGGTTGCAGTCAGAACTCTAAAGGCGGTGAAGCTGTTGTGGGGATAGGGTTCAATTCTGACTGAAAGATGGAGCAGACTCACCGCCCCACTGATATTGGACCCAGCAGCCTCCACTGGTTCAATCCCTGGCTTAGATGGGCCCTTGGTCTGATCCAGCAGGGCTCTTCTAATATTCTTATCTTCTTAATTTGACTCCATGTAGATGGGGCCTTTGTCTTGCTTTTGTCTGAGCTGGCTTATAATGGTAGTAATCCCATTTGGTGATTACCACTATTCCTTTGGCTCCACTCACACGTGGAACATGGCCCAGAGACCTTCCCCACTTTGCAGTTTGGCCTTGGGCTTAAATCAGCTCTTCCCCCCTGCTTTATTTGGCATGATCCTCTGCCATTTCTATTCTAACATCACCTTCCATTTCTCCCCCGCAGCTCAAGATCGCATTGCCCTGTGGCATCTGGAGGAGCCTTGACTTGAGGAAGGGACTGACCACCTGCCCTTTCAGAAGAGGGTGGTGCAACCCACTCGCCTACTGCCAACTGCCTACTGAGGCCCCCTGGAGTTCTAAGGACTAATTCAGCTTTTGCTGCTCTGAACTATGGGGGTGGGGATTGGGGGGAGGGGGGGAACCTGGATCTCAGTCTGTAGGAAGGTAGCTCTGTCTGAGCAGGGAGGTGGCCATTCCTGGTACTCCATGCCTGTAGCATTGCCCAAGTGGGAGGGATGCATAACATCCGGGCACAGAGGTGCAGGCAATGCTGGGTCAGACCAAGGGCCCATCTAGTTAAGCAGTTTTTAACAGTCACCAGCCAGGTTGCAGGGCAAGACAAGAGCTTGTCCCTATGATCTGTTCATTGGAGGTAGACTGCCTCCGAACAGGGAGGTTCCATTTAGTTGTTACGGCTAACTGAACACAAATTTGTCTAACGCAGTTTTAAAGCCAGTGAAACTCAGCGGCCATCACCCCTGCTCCATGCACTAAGGAATTCCATATGTGAAGGATGCATTGTGTGTAATATGGGGAAGAGAAATCTCTCTCTCTCCCCCCTCCCCCCCTCTGCTTGTGTGTGTAGTGTCAACTTTACTTTTCTGAAGAATGGAAGAAGGAGTTAGAGGCCAGTCATAAAGTCAGTCATTCACCAAGGAGGGAAGGGTTGGGAAAGTGGTGACAGAGAGTGTCATCAGACAAGCACTTTAGAGCAAGCTAGTTACTGGGCACGCATGCATATTCGCGGGTCCTTTCCGTGATGCCATCCGTCCGCCTCCTGCGCACCTCCTGCTCCTTCTGCCTGTTTTCCCATCATAAAAAAAGACCTGGAAAATCTGGCTTTTTTTGGCCGTCATGAAAGGTGCCGCCATTTCCTGCTGTGTGCAGGAGAAGCAGCGCCATACAAATGTCCACTGAATGGGCCACGTGGTCGGTGCTTGATTCCTCTTTCTTCCCCATGTGGAGAAAGAGGAAGCTGCTCCGTCCCTATTGTGGGACAGAAAAGCGACGGTAGGGAAACACGATTCCCCTCCCCTCCCCTCCCCGCCCTCCCGCCCCCGCATCTGATGATGCTCAAAGGAAGGATTTGACCAGTGGTTGAAAGCGACAAAGGCAGATGGGTTAAAGGAGGCTTTAGATGTGAGGGAAGGCTGAGGGTTGTAAGGCTTTTGTCTGTCTAAATGTCCATAGGCTTTGAGCCCGTACCAGATACGAGAGTGAAGAAAGTAAGAGCCGCCCATGGCTGCAGAGAGAAGCTGTGTCTTTTTGTGCAGAGCAGGAGTGGGCAACGTGCAACCCCCTGGCCGGTTGTGCAGCTTCCACTGTGCCCCCCCCCCAATTTGTGATGGTAGCCAAAAAAGTGGCAATTTTCTTTTAAAACAAGGCGTGGGGAGCGTGTGTCTTGTTTGGAAGCAGAATTGTGCTCATTTGGCTTCCATGTAAGGTTCCCCCCTTGGTTTAAAGCTCCTGGAAGCTGGGATCCTAATGCTTAGGAAGGCAAAGAGGGGGAGAGCTCCCTCCTTGCTTTCTTCCTCTGAGAGCTCCTTCAGATGTGCGGGGGGGGGGGAGAGGAGGAGGAGAATCACGGTTTCCTGACATTGCTTCTCCACCTCCGCTTCTGTTGCGCAATACTTCCTCTTTCTCGTGGAGAAGAAAGAGGAAGTAAATAGCATCCACATGGCCCATTCAGGGGGCCGTTGTTATCACCCCCCCCTTCCCCTGCACACAGCAGGAGATAGCAACAAGTTCCAGCTCTAAAAATAAATTGGATTTACCAGGGTGTTTTTTTTTTTGGTCATGGGAAGAAGGCTAGAAGGGGCGGGAGGTGCGTGGGAGGTGGGCGTCGACGTGAATCGGATCCACAAAAATCCGTGCGTGCGCAGTAAGGAGTGTGCAATAAAAGGCTAGTCTCACGATGCTCTGAGTACTTGTTGCCGTCACAGCACTGCCAGCCCATGTAAAGGGCGAGGAGAGCGGATTTGAGTTTGGTGGGCGGGGGGGGGGGAGGGGGGGAAAGAATTTCAGGCAGTATTACAAGCTTCCTACAATTCCTACTGCACCAGGTTGTAGGACCTTGGCAACAGCCTCAATTTTAAAGCCGCCTTGGCCAACCTTGTGCCCTCTGGAAGTTTCAGGCCACAGCTCCCATCATATCTGACAATTGGCCATACTGGCTGGGGCTGATGGGAGCCGTGGTCTAAAACATCCAGAGGGTAACAAGTTGGGTGAGGCTGTTTTATCGAGTCCTCTTGAATATGGAGAATTTCCTGGCAGTTTTGCATCCGGCACCTGCGTAATGCTAGAATTCAATGTCATTTTCTGGCTAGTCCAGCAGATGGCGCTCTGGTACTGTACTCTGGTGGCTTCCAGGCACTTTCACTAACAAGCTTTGACCAGATACAAAAGAGGGCAGGGCTCCTGCAGCTTTTATGAAGAGGGAAATGTCACCAGGTGTTGCAGGCATACAAACGACACCTGCTGAATTTCCCTTTTCTATGCAACTGTGCAACAGGATCCCTGTCCTCTTTTCCATATGGTCACCTAGTTTGGATGTACCCACCCAGCAGCCTGAGGGAGTTTTACACCAGGAGGAAATGCTGCAACTGTGCTGCAGCTTTCTGTATTCCGTTTTTGTCCCACAGTCACGACGTTTCATTTATACAGCCACAAGATGGCGATGTCTCCTGTCTCTTTAATAGCGCAATGTGAAATGGAAGGGAGTTATTTTTTATTACTGCTTATATTCCATTATCAATTATCACAGATATAAAATGAGAGAGGCATTGGAGGATTGCGGAGTCGTGAAATTGACCAAGAAACTTTCGTGAGTGGCTGCTATAAACAGCTCGTTTAGAGGAGCCCATGAAGCTGAGACCATCCCTTAGGACTTTTTGCAAAAACAAAACACTCCCCATAACACATGAATCGAGCTGTGCACAAAGAACCTTCCAAGATTCTCTACTCTATTCGTGGGCAGAAAAATTGAGGAGACAATTTCACCGAATTTCTCCAAGGAGAGGAGAAATTCTCCGGTAGTTTCTCACAGGTAGAACTCACCATTGTCAGGGTGTTCAACAGCTTCTTTCTTTCTCTCCTTCCGGCCCCTCAAGTGTTTTTTTCTTTTTTCTTTTTTTTTGCACGTGGCAATAGCGTCCCATGTGCAGGTAGCATCCCGGGCTCCATTTTGCATCCTCCACAATGCAGTGTTGTGCTTTGCCAACATTACTCCTCCAATTTCCTCAAAGTTTTCCTTCCCCATGAAATAATTTCTTTCCCACCCACCCCACCTCATTTTCAGGGAGTTTTATAATTTAATTTGAATTTCTTTGGTGGTGTTTTAATTAGGGGTGTGCACGGACCCCCCGGATCGGATCGGGACCCGGATCGGGACCTCCAATTTTGTCCCGGACCGGTTCGGACAAAATCGGAGGCCCCCCGGACCGGATCGAGTCCGATCCCGACCCAAAAATCGTACATTTTTGGATCGGCCGCCATTTTTTTCCCCATAGACTTGCATTGCAATGCAAGTCTATGAGGAAAAAATGGCGGCGGGTGGGTAAGGGGGGGCCTAACTCCCTCCCCCCCCCGGGGCCGTCCGCTGTGGACGGCCCCGGCAGGTAAACCCCCTCCCCCGCGCTCCCTACCCCCCCTGGGGCCGCCCGCTTCCATCCGCTGGCGCCCGCGGGCGCCAGCGGATAGAAGCGGACGGCTCCGGGGGGGGGTAAGCCCCCTTCCCCGCCACTGCTTACCTTCTCGGCCCGTCCGGCGCCGGCGGCTACTACCAGCGGGCTCCGCGGCCTACTCTCGAGTAGCGCGCCGGGTGATGACATCGCCCGGCGCGCCATCCTAGAGCAGGCCGCGGAGCCTGCTGGGAGTAGTAGGCGCCGGCGCCGGACAGGAGCCGCCGGGCCGGGCAGGTAAGGGCCCCCCTCCCCCCTCCCCCCTCCGCGCGCCCCCTCCTCCCCTCCACGCACCCCCTCCTTACCTTTCCGGCCCGGCGGCTCCCGTCCGGCGCCGGCGCCTACTACTTCCAGCAGGCTCCGCGGCCTGCTCTAGAGTAGCGCGCCAGGTGATGACATCACCCGGCGCGCCATCCTAGAGCAGGCCGCGGAGCCTGCTGGGAGTAGTAGGCGCCGGCGCCGGACGGGAGCCGCCGGGCCGGAAAGGTAAGGGCCCCCCTCCCCCCTCCCCCCTCCGCGCGCCCCCTCCTCCCCTCCACGCACCCCCTCCTTACCTTTCCGGCCCGGCGGCTCCCGTCCGGCGCCGGCGCCTACTACTTCCAGCAGGCTCCGCGGCCTGCTCTAGAGTAGCGCGCCGGGTGATGACATCACCCGGCGCGTCATCCTAGAGCAGGCCGCGGAGCCTGCTGGGAGTAGTAGGCGCCGGCGCCGGACGGGAGCCGCCGGGCCGGAAAGGTAAGGGCCCCCCTCCCCCCTCCCCCCTCCGCGCGCCCCCTCCTCCCCTCCACGCACCCCCTCCTTACCTTTCCGGCCCGGCGGCTCCCGTCCGGCGCCGGCGCCTACTACTTCCAGCAGGCTCCGCGGCCTGCTCTAGAGTAGCGCGCCAGGTGATGACATCACCCGGCGCGCCATCCTAGAGCAGGCCGCGGAGCCTGCTGGGAGTAGTAGGCGCCGGCGCCGGACGGGAGCCGCCGGGCCGGAAAGGTAAGGGCCCCCCTCCCCCCTCCCCCCTCCCCCCTCCGCGCGCCCCCTCCTCCCCTCCACGCACCCCCTCCTTACCTTTCCGGCCCGGCGGCTCCCGTCCGGCGCCGGCGCCTACTACTTCCAGCAGGCTCCGCGGCCTGCTCTAGAGTAGCGCGCCGGGTGATGACATCACCCGGCGCGTCATCCTAGAGCAGGCCGCGGAGCCTGCTGGGAGTAGTAGGCGCCGGCGCCGGACGGGAGCCGCCGGGCCGGAAAGGTAAGGGCCCCCCTCCCCCCTCCCCCCTCCGCGCGCCCCCTCCTCCCCTCCACGCACCCCCTCCTTACCTTCCCGGCCCGGTGGCTCCCGTCTGGCGCCGGCGCCTACTACTACCAGCAGGCTCCGCGGCCTGCTCTAGAGTAGCGCGCCGGGTGATGACATCACCCGGCGCGCCACCCTAGAGCAGGCCGCGGAGCCTGCTAGTAGTAGTAGGCGCCGGCGCCGGACGGGAGCCACCGGGCCGAGAAGGTAAGTGCCCCCCTCCTCCCCCCCCCGCTGTCCACTTTCATCGGCGGGCGCCCGCTGGCGCCCACCAATGGAAGCGGCGGTGGGCGCCAGTGGGCGCCCGCCGATCCACCGATCCGCCGAACCGGTTCGGAGCTTTTTCGGACCGGTTCGGATTGGATCGGCCGATCCAGCTGCGGGATCGGAAATCGGATAATTTATCCGATTTCCCACTGGACCGGACTCGGATCGTGGATCGGGTCCGATCCAGTGCACATCCCTAGTTTTAATCACTGCAAGAAGGTTGGAGAGGCTGTGTGTGTGATTTCTTTCTTTCTGTGACACATCACTTCATTGTTCTGCAGCCTCCCAGGCTGCCTGCACTTCATGATCTGAAAAAGCCCTATGGATATTGAGGAATGGAAACCTCTGATAGACTTTTAAAAAGAGAGGGAAGGGAAGGATATGTTCGCAAGCGGATTCAGTGATTCAATTGGAAGAAAAATAATTGATGGAAGTTGGGAAACACTCACTATATAGAAATTGTTGTTTGTTGGAGAAATTCGGAAGTCCATTTTAATGTTGTATGTTGTGGTGTTTGTGTTTTGTTTTTGTCTGAAAAATAAAAACTTTTAAATCGAAAAAGCCCTATGGAAGGGTATTACCTCATGATGACTTCCCCTGGCCTCTAATTGAAGTGTGGGAAGCCAAGGAAGTTATAGGCGGTGGGGGAGATGATTGACAGGACACCTGCTCACCTGCCACCTCCTCCACATCACTGCCCTCCACACTGCTGCCGTGACCAGGAAACGCCTCCTCCTCCTCCTCCTCCTCCTCCTCCTCCTCCTCCTCCTCCTCCTCCTCCTCACCAGGCTGTGATTTCAAGATATCACAGGGGCTCTGTTTTAGTACATCTATGGCTGCAAACTATGGTGGCCACAAAGGGCCATTTTCCTTTTGCGGCTGCCATAGTTTGTGGCCATTGATGTTAGGGTGACCAGATAAAATCCAGGTCAGGGCTCATGTAACTTTAACAGTTGCAGAGAAAAGGGAATTTCAGCCAGTGTCATTTGTATGCAATTAGTTCCTGGTGAAATTCCCTCTTCATCACAACAGTTAAAGTTGCAGAGCCCTGCCTTCTTTTGTATACGGTCACTCTAGTATAGTGCCTGCACCTTTAACTGTTGTGATGAAGAGAGAATATCACCAGGAACTCATTGCATACAAATGACATTGGCTGAAATTCCCTTTTCTCTACAACTGTTAAAGTTACAGGAGCCCTGACCTGGATTTTATCTGGTCAGCCTAACTGATGTACTAATAAAATGGAGCCCCTGCGATATCTTCAAACCATGGCCTGGTTCTCAGGAGGAGGAGAAGGACTCGTTTCCTGGTTGTGGCAGCGGTGTGGCGGGCAGTGATGGCAGCGGTAATGCAGTGGTTGTGGCAGGTGAGCAGGGAGAGGGAGCTGAGTCCAATGGACTCTCAGCCGGCCTTGCGCCGACTTTCCTGGGAGGGCGGGAGGGCGGACCCAGGGCCACTCCAAAGTGGCTCAAGGCACCCCAAAGCCTTGGTACCCATCTGCTCTGGCTTCAGGGTGCCTTGGGCCAACCTGGAACCTGCCTTGCCTCAGTTTCGGGGATTCGGCCCAAGGCGGTGCACAGCTCTAGTATGATGTCATGCAATCTTTTGAGCGGTGCACACGCGTCATCAGTCTGTGATGCCAGATTACTTTTACCGGAAGGAGTTACATGGGCAAATCACAATATGGTATAAGCAGTGGAAGCTGGTGGTTCCGATGTCAGTGGGGTGGTAAATCCACTCCAGGTTTCATTCCGAACCCAGCAGAACTCTAAAGGAGCTAAGGGGCAAAGCATTTTTGGTAGAAAGGTAGGCTATAAAATAAATAGTACATAAATAAATAGCTTCAATGGAGGCCTTAAAGTCACTGCCCACCCAAGGGCAACGTGGGTTGCTCCTGCAGTGGGGTCATCCATGACGGGCCTTGTGTTTTTCAAAGTGCCACATATTACATCTCGAGTGCTGGGAAAATGCAGTTGCCCTACAGTAGAAGAGCAACCTCGGGGCAAGACCATGCTGGCTGTGTGCAACAGATAAGAAAGAAATGCTCATCTAGCGAGAAAGTAACCGGATTGTGCAGAAAGGGCCCGAGACTCGTTGCACAGAAAGGTTAGCAATTGCTGGTTGAGTGTGCTCTGAAGCTGAGCCTTGGGCTGGAAGCTGGGCTGTGAGACTAATTCCAAGCAGAAGGGCACCCTTTTAACGGTGGAGAAAGAAAAGCCGTTCGTTAAACAATGCTTGCTAGTGCTTGTCGAGTTCATGAGTTCCACAAATGCCCTAGGTAGCACACCTGGTCTTGAGAAGTTGATGCTTGGAGATTGTCAGCTTTATTCCTAGGTTTAGGTTTGCAAGATGTGCCAGTGTATTTAATTTGAATTTTTGAAGAGGCAAGGGAGTAACAATGTGGAAATAAGGCGGAGCCAGAGCTATTGACAGGATTTCATGCTTTATTTCATGAAAGTTACGAATCCTCCCCCCCCCCCCCCCAGTGACGTTCATGCCTTTTTATGAAGTTCTTCTCTGGACCATTTCCTTCCTTCTCCTTTGGCCTAGGGTGGCCAGGAGTCCTACTTTACAGAAGACAGTCCTTTATTTTGGAGACTGGACAGAGGACAGTCCTCTATTTGGAGGTGTCCTGTATTTGACGGGCTGTTCTGTCCAAATCAGGCTTAAAGTTAAAGAACCGAAAGAAAGAGGGCAGGTGTGGGCCTTTACGAAGCGAGATGCAAATTTAGAAATAAGTGCTATAATTTAAATAGTAAAGTAAGACATCTCATCAAAGTACAGAAGACCGTGTGACCAGGTAAGCTGTGGGCCTGCTCACTCTACTGTCCAGGAGCTAAGTGTGGATGGAAAACTTAAAGGCTCCTGTCTGATACATGTTGTAGTACAGTATAGACAGGGCAAAGGACTTCTTGAGGGAAGTTTGCCCAAACTGGAGCCAGATCTGCCTTTCTGTTCATTTTCCAATTCCAGAAGTGAGTTTGAAAGCTGAGAAACCACACCTGTATTCTAGCAGGGGCCGAGCAAACTATGCAGAGGCTGCTGCTTTGGGAGGTTTACCTGCATACTGATGTCATGAGTGGTTGGTTCTTATCAACTCAGGATGCAGCTAATAGTTTGGCAATTAAGAGCCATTTTTATTGGATCTGATTCCAGATTAGAGCGATAATCCCCCACTTTCTCCACTCTGAACCACGCTTTGTGCTATGTCAGGGGTGTTGAAACTCAGCCTGAGGGCTGGATTCAATTTCAGAGAAGCTCTTGGGGGCTGCAAGAGCCCCACCCAGTGGTGAACGCAATGGGGGCGGGATCAAAGTATGAACCCCCCCCCCAGCCTATTTTGGTTTAAAGCTTTTACTGCCAGTGACTGAGCCTTAAGTGAGGCATTTCAAGCTTTTGGGATGTGAGAAAAACCGCACAAGCAGTGGGAAACCGCCCAATGATTGGTGGTCAAGATAAAAGGGGTGGAGCCAGGGAAGGGGTGTGGCCATTGGGGGAACCATGGAGGGCCAGACGGGTACTGCAGGGGAACTGAATTCAGGTCACAGGCCTGAATGTCACCTATCAATTACATAGATTGTCTTAGTCTCCCCTCCAACCGTGTTCAAGAATGCAGCCTCCAAAACAATGTGGGGGCTGCTCCTTTTAGATGCATGCAAATCTGCGTGCTTGGAGCGCTTCCAGGTGGAGGACTGTCTGCACCCGCAGCCACCAGGCTTTGTACAGCTGTTCCATCTTTTTCTCCTGAACTGGGTTTTCTGTGTGAAGGAATGAGGCAGAAGAAGCGTTAAGAAAGCCCAGAGCCCCTGTAAGCGTCCATGAACGAGGCAGTGTGCGGAGGGCCATGTTCAATTTCAGGGAAGGACTCAAGGGCTGCATGCCAGCGATGGGCAGCATCAAAGGCAAAAGAGGCCCTTGAGGGCTGGATTCCAGCAGCAGGAGGCACCCAAAATACCAGGAGGGTCATGGGCCACCTGAGGAATTCCAGGGGGCTGGATTTGGCCCACTGGCCTGAGATTTTGTACCCCTGCTATAAACAAATTGTTCAGGAGCAGAAATGCACGCTAATTGGAGGCTGCATGGATCTGAATCTAATCTATGTGGTCTGCAGTGGAGGCTGGTGGCTCCGATGCCAGTGGGCTGGGGAATCCGCTCCGGGTTTCATTCAGAACCAGTCACCTTGGAGAGCTTCTTTAGCATTCTGACTGGTACTGACCGAAACCTGGAGCGGAGTCACCACCCACTGACATCCAAGCCACCGGCCTCCACTGGCTGTGTGTGACCCAGTGGCGGTTCTGATCAGGCCTGTTGCAAGCAGTTGGGGTGCTCTAAAGGGAAGCACCGAAATGCCTGAGCAAAGCCCTTTGCTGGGATGACTCTGCTAGAGATCCGGAAGGGCTGCTCTGCTCTCCCTGCCCCCTGCCCCTGGCCCCAAACACACCTGTATGAGTTGGGCAGGGAAGGGAGAGACGGACTCAGGGTCTCTTTGAACACTGCAAGTCCTTCAAGGGCACTTGGATCTTGTGTTTGCCAAAAACGGAGCTTTGGTGAGTGGTCAGCGGTGGTGAATGGAAGTGATGACTTAGTGGAGCCAGGGCTTGGAAGGTTGAAGTGCCAGGACTTTCTGATCAGCAGGGACAATGACCTCACCTGTCACTCACCTCCGACTTCCCTGTGAGCTGAACTGCAGTCCTCACAGCAGCTGGGGGTGGGAGGGAAGGCGGGATTTCCCCCAGCAACAATATACTGTTCTGTAGTGTGACTATATGGAAAGGAGGACAGGGCTCCTGTATCTTTTTAAGTGTTGTATTGAAAGGGGAACTTCAGCAGGTGTCATTTGTATGCAGGCAGCACCTGGTGAAATTTCCTCTTCATCAAAACAGTTAAAGCTGCAGGAGTTATACTAGAGTAGGGTGACCAGATAAAATCCAGGTCAAGGCTCATGTAACTTTAACAGTTGTAAAGAAAAGGGAATTTCAGCCAGTGTCATTTGTATGTAATTAGTTCCTGATGAAATTCCCTCTTCATTACAACTGTTAAAGTTGCAGGGGCTCTGCCTTCTTTTGTATCTGGTCACTCTAGCTATACTCCTGTAGCTTTAACTGTTGTGATGAAGAGGGGATTTCACCAGGAACTAACTGCATGCAAATGACATTGGCTAAAATTCCCTTTTCTCTACAGCTGTTAAAGTTATATGAGCCCTGACTTGGATTTTATCTGGTCAGCCTATACTAGAGGGACCAGATGCAAAAGAGGGCAGGACTCCTGCAGCTTTAAGGGTTGTGATGAAGAGGGAATTTCACCTTGTGCTGCATGCATACTAATGACACCTACTGAAATTCCCCTTTCAATACAACTGTTAAAGACACAGGAGCCCTGTCCTCCTTTCCATAGGGTCACCTTACTGTTGTGACTAGGGATGTATGGATTGTGTAACACCTGGTCCATCTACGTTTCGTGGATCATCAGGCACTTTTCGTTCTGTCATCCGCTCAGTGACGGAATCTGTTTTTTGGGGGTTTTCAATTTCACTTTTGCACAAAGTCGCATGTATGCAAATCCCCCAAATCCACAATTCCCACTAAAATGCACATTCTCACACATTAGCCTATGGGGGGGGGGGGAAATGTTCATTTTTGGCCATTTTTATATCGTTGTGTATATTTTTCTATTACTAAATTTGTGCAAAATTCCAAGGAATTAAAAAAATGGCTCACAAGTCCATGGAGTCCACCTGACTGGGGAAAAGCCAGTCATAAAAATCTGAACTCATTTGATCCCCCTGCGAGTTTCTCTTGTAATGCAATTCCCTATTGTAATGCAAAGTTTTTGTGGGCGACTTGTGTTAATTGGGTTTGAAGTTTGAATTTGTGCCTTTGCAACCCAGTTGGTCTTGCATGGTAATTAAGACCCATTAGCTCTGCAAAAGATATGTATAATGTACCCATCTACACACAGATCAGCACATCAGCCTCTCGCGCCTCCTCTGGAGGAGTCCAGAGCATGAGCTGGATCTGCCTCCCTTGAGCCAAACATGTAGAGGAGCTGCCTGTGCTGAGGGACCTCAAGGCAGATTGGGAATTGGGGGGGGATTCTGGGCCCTCAGGTGAGACTGCCATCGACCCTTGCTTTCAAGGTGTTAGTCAGCCCTCTCTTGAGCTCAGTGGCAGATGCTGAATGGCCACCTAGACCCAGGGAGCGCAGGCACCTAAAGATGCAGGCTCAGCTGGCTGCCACATGCAGAAGATCCTACCTCAGGAATAAGTACTCCTCAGGAGGAAAGGTATACTTGTGAGCAAGGCTCTATTCACGAGTAGAGTAGGGTGACCATATTGAAAAGGAGGACAGTTGTATAGAAAAGGCAATTTTAGCAGGTGACATTTGTATGCATGCAGCACCTGGTGAAATTCCCTCTTTATCACAATAGTTAAATCTGCAGGGGTATAGCTAGAGTGACCAGATACAAAAGAGGGCAGGGCTCTTTCAACTTTCACTGTGATGAAGAGGGAATTTCACCAGGTGCTGCATGCATACAAATGACACCTGCTGAAATTCCCTTTTCTACAGCACTGTTAAAGCTACAGGAGCCCTGTCCTCCTTTTCATATGGTCACCCTAGCTGTCTCTGCACTAGCTCCCTGTCTTGTATTTCACTGATAACCAAACTCTTCTCTGTCTTGTATTTGGATGTTGGGCTGCCTTAAGACCTTGCCTTGGAATTCCTAACTGCTCTGTCTTTGCAGTACTTGAAACAGAACGTTAACTATGCACTGTGTGAAGAAGGACTTCCGTTTGTCTGTCATGAATCTCCCATCATTCAGCTTCTTGGGATGACTTCGTTGGGTGCTTGTATTGTATTATCCGCATCTTCATCATGCAAGCCTCTGTCACATGAGTAGACTCATTTTCATTAGTGCTTTCCAAATACTTGTATGAAGCCTGGGAAAATGGCCTCAGAGTTGTACCTAAGAGCACAAAACATGGTGTGTGTGTGTGTGTTTGTGTATGTGTATGTGTGTGTATATGTGTGTGTGTTTTGGCCTTGTTATCCAGGTGATTCACTAACTGGAATTCACACCCCAAGACATGTATTCAAATAAAATTGTGGGACATAATCAAACCTACATCTTAAAAATAATAATTTAGTATTCATTTGAGATTATGTTTCCAGCATGGATTTGTCATTCATTTTTAACCACTAAAACATGTAAGAATGATATAATGGGATTTTAACAGATTGAGTGATGCAATGGGCTCCTTCAGAGAAAGTGTGACATAATGGACAGAGGGGATCTAGGCCATGAAACTCACTGGGTGAACTTGGAACGGCCCCTCTCTTACTGCCTAACCTACCTCACATGGCTGTGGAAAGGATAAAGCTACACCAATCTGAGCTCAGTTAGACATGCTCTGGTAACTTCCAGGTTAGACTACTGTAACGTGATTAATGTGGGGCTGCCTTTGGAGACTGTTTGGAAATTAGTGCAGAATTAATAATTATTTATTGCATTTATATTCCATCTTCTTTTCCTCCAAAGAATCCAAGGCGGTGTACATAATCCTCTTCTCCATTTCATCCTCACAACAACAGCCCTGTGACTGGCCCAAAGCCACCCAGTGAGCTTCCATGGCCAAGTGGGGTCTAGAATCTGGATCTTTCGACTCCCAGTCCAACACTCCAACTGCTACACCACACTTGCTCGCATATGATCTTAGTAAGCCTTATGCCAACTGCACTGCTTCCCAATGCATTTTGGGCCCAGCTCAAAGTACTGGCTTTGACCATTAATGCCTTTCATGGCTCATGATCAGGGTATTTGAGGCTGCCTGTCTCCATATGTCCCTATGTAAAAACATTAAGATCATCAGTGGAAGGCCTCCCTGTGTGTACCTCCACCATCTGCTGTGAGATGGGTGAGCTTCTTAGTGGTGGCTCCCCAGTTATAGAATTGCTTTCCCGGAGAGGTTTGCCTAGCACCTTCCTTATTGTCCCTTTTGCTGCCAGGCAAAGATATTTTAATTTTCACAAGTGGTTTAGATGCAACTTTAATCCTGTTGACTGTTTTCTGCCACTTTTGTGATTTTGTGGTTTATAGATATTGGATCTTCTTGTATTTTCCATTTCCATTTGTATTTATGTTTGTGTGCCTGCAAAATAGGGAAACATGTGACACAAAAAGAACTGTAATGCAGCCATTCTTGTAGCGATATACAAAATTGCTTTTCTGCAGTGTTTTGTCAATGTGCTCATGTGTGGATTGGCTGCGTGTGTGTGTGTGTGTGAACTGGAGGGAGTGAATTTGGGCAACCCGGCAGGCCCAAGGCTTCGTCTCCGCCACCCCACTCCACCTCGGCTGAAATCCAGCATTAAAATCAAAACAAATATGGAACAATGGAGAATCCTTAATGTAATGGCTGCTCTTTGACAACAGCATCCTTTAATTTTTGACCTCCAAAATCTGAGGAGAAAATGAGGAGAATTTCAGAAGCATATCCCTTCTGGAAGCACCCTGGTCCAAGAATGACACAATTTCCTAAACAATTTTCTAGGTGAAGTTTAGGGTAAAAAAAAACGTGTCTTTTTGCAACTTTTATTTTCTTGTAATGCCTTTTGTATCGCTCAACTCTATTGACTAAATACTAGGTTTTTATTCATTATTTTATTTTACTTATTACATTTATATCCCACTTTTTTCCTCCAAGATGGTGTCCTCCTCTCCATTTTATCCTTACAACAACCTTGTGAGGTAGGTTGGGCTGAGAGTTTGTGACTGGCCCAAAGTCATCCAGTGAGCTTCCATGGCTAAGTGGGGACTAGAACCTGGATCTCCCGACTCCCAGTCCTACACTCTAACCACTACACCACACTACCATTAATTGTAATTTTCTCATTTTAACTGTTGTCTTAAAGCTAAGGTGTGTGGTGTGCCAATCACCCCTCATCTACACCGTAAACCCTTTGTTACCTGGAAGGTGAAAAGAAGGAAAGTGGGATTCTTAAGAAGGCGAAAGATCCTTAAAGAGTTGCTCAAGTTGTTGAGGACGTAGAAAGAACCCTGACATAGGCTGTCTCTACAAGAGGCATTTAAAGCTCTTTCAAGGCGCATTAAATTTTTTACCTCTACAAGAACGGAGCGCAAATCAGGCGTAGAGGCGCGTTTTCTCTCCGATTATGCGCATTATCGAATGCGCGTTAAATAGCGAGTTTTATTTTGCTCCTGCCATTAAAGCGCATTTTGACTATGCGAACAAGCGATTCTCTGCATTAACTACTTGTAAAGCGCATTTGAAACAACCGGTAAGGTCACCAGTTGAGTGCTCAATTACCTCCTGCATACAAGCATTTACGATAAAGCGCTTCCGAGAAGATGCGCATAATCGGCTAACCAGGCGTCAAACGGAATCCATCTAGAGGGGGTCATAGGCATATAAATTGGCATATGTGCCCTTGTTTGCCCTCTTTTTTGCCACCCCAGTTTCTACATGGATGCCTGAAATGTGCTGGCTTATGGTTGCACCTGTGTGCTCGGATTCCACAGCATGAATCTGTACTTGCCACAGACAGATGTGGCCCAAATATCATTTGCTGCCTGAGGCAGAGAATTCAAACGTGCCCTAGGATTGAAATGAACTCCATAACTGCCTCTTTTGCTGCCCTTTCAGGATACCCCAAAATCTATTGCTTTGGGGTGCCATTTGGCTTCACCCTGGTGAGGTGGGTGAGGTGGGTGCCGCAGCGATTTTAAATTTATTTCTCTGGAGCGTGCTTCTGAGAGCTCCGTATGGGTCGCCCGTCTCTCTCAGTGGGAGGCTTCAGTTTTCATTATAGTTTCCCAGTTGGAAGCAAAGCCTGATGGGGCAGAATAAGATGAAAAGAAATCTGCTCCTCTATCAAACCGAAGGCATTAACATCATGGATCCTCTGTCTGATGCTACTGCCAGCACAGAAAACTTTCCAAAAGAAGCCCCCCCCCCCCGTTCCCTTCTTCCTCAAGCTGCAACTGCAAGTCCTCCAATATTTGACAAAGAAGAACAGGCATAGTTGTCTTATGCAAAATAAAAACAACCTGAAATTAGAAGGAGGAGGAGGAGGAGGAGTAGTTAGGGGTACTACTGTGCCCCCATCCCCAAGAATTTAACTTAGGCTGGAGACAGACAAATGTTTCCATGGTGGTGAAGGTGGTATGTCTGAGGCACCATTACTCACGCTGTGTTGCAGCCTTACTCAACTTAGCATCCGACAGTTGTGTTGGAGGACAACTCCCATCATGCCAAGGTATGCAGGCTGGGGATGTTGGGAGTTGTCAACCAATTAATCTGGAGAGCACCAAGTTGGGGTAAGCTGCTAAATTATTTCCCGAACCTGCAAAACGTGTTTGCCAGAGATCATATCAAACCGGGCATACGCACCTTGGAGAACAACGTCTCTTTCATACCATCTTCAAACCGTGGAGCAACACGCGACCTTCCTCCAACCCAAGCCATCTCTAATAGCCCATGCAGTATGGACATAATTTGAACAGTCGAGGTGCTGTGGAACTACATAGTTACCAAGTAGAGGCTGGTGGCTCTGAAGCCAGTGGAGTGGTGAATCCACTCTTGGTTTCAGTCAGAACCACTTAGAACTCCAAAGTTGCTACCTGATATCAGAGCCAGCAGCCTTCCCTTGTGTTTACCCCATTTTGATGAAACGTGCAGACAGACCCATGTGGGTTTGAGCTCAGGAGGAAACAATTCTGTGAGTTTCCAACAGACATAGGCTGCATGCAGTGCTGATTGGCTGGCCCTTGTGACATCACCACCACATCCACGACACAATAAAACTTTTAAAGTTTTTAAAAAGCCTATCTTTTATATAAAGATGCTGATAAATGTTGAGGAGTGCTTGAAAAAATAAGCATAGGACAAAAGGGTAAAAATGAAAAGGATAAATCTGGATTGGATTCTGAGACAAATTATATGTGTCAGTTGAGAAGCAATGGTTTGGGGGAGTTAACTCAGCAGTGTGTGTGTGTGTGCAGACTCTCGTTTCCAGTCATGTCTGAAAGCACCCAGAGTGTTCTGGAGTCCTGCCAAGCACCATTATTAATTTTTGAAATATCTGCAAAATGTACATTTCCCTGGAGCCCAGAAAGCACGTTTTTGCATTTTCCAACCATGCCAAAAGATTTGTATATTTTAGCTGTTAGCCTCCTAAATGCGACACTTTTTGATGCTGACACAGGTGTGAGTTCTAGTTGAGCGAAAGCCACAGTGGTAGACTTTGTAAACTCTGTTTTTATAGACAGCAGCTCTTCAAGTGCAACGTGGGGAGTTGAATCGGAAGGACCCCAGAGAAAGTAATTCCTAGAAGAATGGGTGCTTTGATGGGTGGGCT
Source organism: Anniella stebbinsi (assembly GCA_029215795.1). Lineage (NCBI taxonomy): Eukaryota > Metazoa > Chordata > Lepidosauria > Squamata > Anniellidae > Anniella > Anniella stebbinsi. The sequence continues at coordinate 31,631,028 of JARDYH010000007.1, forward strand.
GCCATTGCTTTTCTTGCCTGGAGAGTCAGCCAAAAAGACATCCAGGGAGGAAAATGTCCGTCGTCTTACATAATGGGGGAAGGACGGAAGCTCTGACTCTTCATAGGCCTTCTATGCCTATGCTTGCTTTTCAAATGGATCGACACATTTGTCATTAACAACTATGGATTGGCAGCCTTCTGCTGCTTGTACCTCATGCTAGGAGTTTGGGTTGTCAATTACCTAGAATTGGACTATCACAAGGATGCAGTACCTCTGGCCCACTGGTCTAATCAGGCTCACGGAGGTTCTGCATCTAGCTCCCGAAGCCTACTTGTGTAGATGCGCATTGCTAAAATATGCTGGTATTTTTGGTCCCACTCCCTTTGCACCACCTCTTTTTGTCTTTGGCCTCAGCCACCCCTGGAGCGTAGCCTCTGAAACTGTCTCTGAAATGGAATTAAGCCCTCGGGCTGAAAGATGTTTTGCAGTGCTGGCCTAAAACAGGCCCTTGCTGTCAAGATCCATATGGATTGGAAACTGTTGGGATCCGTATTCTAGCAGCAGGCATGGCCAGACCCAAAGTGGGTGAGGCCAGCACAAAATGTGGTAGAGTTACAGACTTGACTCTTGTTGGAAATTCTGGTGTGACTTACAGCAGAGTTGCTTTATATAGAGAAAGTGTGGCAACACAGCATTTGGTATTGGAAGCCATAAACACAGGCTAGAGCCAGTGAAAAAGAAGTTCAAATCAACTTACTGTATTAGTGCTTTTATACACTTCATCAGAGAAGGCAATTTAACACTGTTTAATAACAACCATGCCCTAAAGCTGGGTGTGGGAGTCTAAGTAAATGAAGGCATGAGTTATGATTACTTGTTTCCTTCAGGTAGAAACCCACATGGCACTCCTGATTGCAGAGGCAAGAAGAAAGTAGAGGAAGGTTAGGGAACAGGAAATAGGAACTGATCAAGCTGCGGGACATTGTCGATTGCCCCCTAATGTCTGGAAGCATGCAAACTTGTTCCTATTCTCCAACAACTCTTACCGTTGTATGCAGGGTATGCTACTGCTTAGCTTGCAGTGAGGGAAAAAAACCATAAGATGTGCCATGCTGGGTTCACACAGTGGCCAGCCAGCTGTCGGCCAGGGACCAACAAAGCAGCATACGGTGCAACAGCACCCTCTCACCCATGTTCCCCAGCAACTGGTGCACACAGGCTTATTGCAAAAAACCAAAAGGAGGAGAGTATCCAACTCAGGACAAAAAAAGGAGAGACGCAGGTTCTCAGGATGCTAAAATTCTTTATTTCCAAGCACAATGCGTTTGGCCTGTGTTGTTTTTTAAGGCCGTCATCAGGGAGCTGTAATATCAAAAATGCATTCAATTAGGGTGATCAGTTAAAATCCAGGTCAGGGCTCATGTAACTTTAACAGTTGTAGAGAAAAGGGAATTTCAGCTAGTGTCATTTGTATGCAATTAGTTCCTGATGAAATTCCCTCTTCATCACAACTGTTAAAGTTGCAGGGACCCTTTCTTTTGTATATGACCACTCTAGTATAGTGCCTGCACCTTTAACTGTTGTGATGAAAAGGGAATTTCACCAGGAACTAATTGCATGCAAATGACACTGGCTGAAATTCCCTTTTCTCTACAACTGTGAAAGTTACATGAGCCCTGACGTGGATTTTATCTGGTCACCCTACATTAAATTATGTTTGTAGGGATAACACATAACATAGATAAATTAATATATCTGTTTAGGGGTTAGTTAGGCATATTGCTACAAAGGCCTATGCCCATTTGTAAGTTTTTTTAAATATATATATATATATATATATATATATATATATGAAGGCTCTGGGGCCTGTTCACATTACACATTTAAAAAATCATATAAAAACATTTTTATAAAAACATTTTTAACAAAAGTATAATATACAGATTCTTACTTGATAAGAGATGTCTGCAGAAATACTCCTAGCAGGATGATAATCTCCTATGATAATTACTGGCGACTGGGAAAAATAATCATTCCAGAGTCCTCATATTCCAATTCATTTTTTCTCATTGTTCTATCATTTTTTGGGCTCTGTCAGGTGCTTCCATGTAGCAGTGATTACAAGGTCTCAAAATACGTAATTACTGCTATTCTTATTGCTATCAGGTGGGAGTCACTGCAGGTAATTGCTGAGTCACAGGAGTGGCAAAAATTTAAGATCTAAATTCAAGCCACTGGGATTTAGAGTTTTTAACCTCAGGATCCATTCTATTTCCTTTCGTAATAACAGTTTGTTGTCTTGACTATTCAGTTTTTCCAGAGCCCAAAACTTTAAGTCTGCAAAAGAATGATGTTGTGCTGAAAAGTGTTCTACTAAAGGAGCACCTGATCTGTTGTTCTTTAAGTTACTGAGCACCTCACAACATCATTCTTTTGCAGACTTAAAGTTTTGGGCTCTAGAAAAACTGAATAGACAAGACAACGAACCGTTATTAAGGAAATAGAATGGATCCTGAGGTTAAACACTCTAAATCCCAGCGGCTCGAACTTAGATCTTGATTTTTGTCACTCCTGTGACTCAGCAATTACTTGCAGTGACAGGCTCCGGAGCCTTCATATTGTAATAATATATATATATATATATATATATATATATATATTTAAAACTTACATATGGACATAGGCCTTTGTGGCAATATGCCTAACTAACCCCTAAACATATATATTAATTTATCTATGTTTTGTGTTATCCCTACAAACATAATTTAAAGCATTTTTGATATTACAGCTCCTTGAAGAAGGCCTTAAAAAGCAACACAGGCTGAAATGCATTGGGCTTTGAAATAAAGTATTTTAGCATCCTGAGAACTGCTTCTTTCCTTTTTTTGCACACCGGCTTATTGCCTCTGTGGTGTAATGTTCTTTTAAGAGAAAGTGCATCCCAGCACAGCTGAACAGGATTTAGCTAATTAAGGTTTGGTGGTTAGCTGTTCCTGGCCTGGAGAGTGTGCTGCTACTTGTCTGTTCTACAATGGAGAAATAAAGTTGTTTTATTTGCCATATCGGAGCCTTGACTGTTTTGGATTCTTCTCCACAAATCTCTTGTAAGAACCAGACATTACAGCCTCAGATACTGGAGGTAGCACATAGTCATCAGGACTGGTAGCCATTGATAGCCTTCTCCAGGAATTTATCCAACCATCCAAATGGGTGGCCATCACCATATCTTGTGGTAGTGAATTCCATGATTTAACTATGCACTGTGTGAAGATGCCTTCCTTTTATTTGTCCTGAATCTCCCACCAATCAGCTTCATGGGATGATCCCTGATTCTAGTATTTTGAGAGAGGGAGAAAAAATGTCTCCCTATCCACATTCTTCACACTATGTACAATTTTGTACACTGTCTCCCCTTAACCTCCTTTTTTCAAAACTAAACAATCCCAGCTGTTGTAACATTCCCTCATAGGGGAGATGCTCCAGCCCCTTGATCATTTTAGTTGCCCTTTTCTGCACTTGTCCCAGCTCTATAATATCTTTTGTTTTAGGTGTGGTGACCAGAACTGTACACAATATTCTAAGTGTGGTCACACCATTGATTTGTATAAAGGCAGTATGATACTGGCAGTTTTAATCTCAGTTCCTTTTCTTATACTGCCAAACATGGAGTTTGCCTTCTTTATAGCCGCTGCACACTGGGTTGACATTTTCATCAGGCTGTCCACCACAACACCAAGATCTCTTTCTTGTTCAGCCACTGCCAGCTCAGATCCCATCAATGTATACTTGAAGTTGGATTTTTTTTTTGCCCAATGTGCATCACCTTACACTTGCTTACATTGAACCCCATCTGCCATTTGGATGCCCACTCTCCCAACTTGGAGAGATCGTTTTGGAGCTCTTCACAATCCCTTTGTGTTTTAAACCTTAAATAATTTGGTGTCATCAGCAAACTTGGTCACCACTGCTCACTCCTAATTCCAGATCAGATCCAGGCATTGTCCTTCTGCGCCTTGTGCAAGGTTCCACCCATCAGTTTTGTGACTGGGGGACTGAACAAGAAGGAATAAATTGTATCAAAACCCCAGAGCAGAGTGTGGAGGCGTGGCCTGCGGAAATTTCAGAAGTCTGGATTGATAGTCTCAGATGTCTGCGTTTGGCTTAGGGGCCTGGAGGTTTCCTTTTCCTGTTCTAAAGCAATATCTCATATAAAATGTTTGAAACATATCGAAGAACTGAGAATGAGCAGCACACCAAAATGGCATGTTGTATGTATTGAGACCACTTACACTTTGCCAAAAAAAGAGGAAATTCATCACCAAAACAGTGGATTAAAAAGGGTGCAGATATGCATAGAATTTGCATATGCTAATTTATATGTAGATACATATTTAGGAAAAGTACTACACTTTAAATAGATATTATTAATTAAATGTCTTTGATGCCTTTAAAAAAAGACTCAAGGCAACTTACAATAGAATGAAAACAACGTTTAAAAATGCTACAAGAATTATCTATTAATTGTACAGCTGTTCAAATAGAGGATCATCCTCTAACGATGCTTAAAATATACGGCTATCCTATGTAAAATAGGATACCTGTCCCTCCAAGTTCTACATTTGCCCTGAGCACTGGCAGGATCTATCCCCTTAGTAAATATCTCTGGTTTCGGCATGCGAGGAGGCAATTATTCAAGAATTTTAAATAATGGGGCAATTATGATGACAACATTGCTTATACCTCACACACCCTCTTTTATTGGTGTTTCAGATTTTAAGACCGTCTAGAGCAGACAATAATGTGGCCCTGTAAAACGCTACACTCCCCCTCCTTTGCTGCTTGCATACTCCTCCAAGGAGTCATTAGACAGAGGTCAAAATGTGCATAAATCAAGGAGGCGCATCAGCATCATTCTCCTGCTGGAGAAGAGTTGTATCTCATCGACCTGAAGAAATGTCGAATGGCCCAGTGCTTTCCAAATGTGTCTTCTTGATTTCTCTCCTCATCTTCGATGCTAATGCACGCTTTGCAATTAAGTGTCCTTCTGCCTCCGTTTGGAATGTGGATTCTGAAAGAGCCCGCCTTGCAACTGAACATGTGCACACAGCGACAGTGGCGAAATGAAGGCCTCTGATTTCGGCAGGGCTGTGATTCTATTCTGGGTTTTAGTCAGAACCAGACTGAATTCTATAGGAGCTATCTGATATTTTAAGGATAGGGTTCAGCACTTTGGAGAGCTCCTTTAGAGTTCTGGCTAGTTCTGACTAAAGCCCACAATGGATTCATAGTCCCACTGAAATCAGAGCTACCAGCCTCCATTGACTAAGGCAGAAGTTCAGGGCCAAAGTCCTGGTGACCCCAAATGACCACCCAGAGAGTAGCAGGAGATGAGGACACTGGCAAACAGGCTCAGCATGACCACCTGGACTGGATGGACATTCAGGCCCATCAAGACTGACACTGGTCACTGCAGCATCCTTTCTTAGATGGACATGATGGGTTTTGCCAAGTCACGCTGTCTTTTACTGATTCAGGAATTTCGTTAATATTGAACATGTTTTGAGTATGACTGCTTTCTGGATGTTGGTGTGGATGTATTTTGGTAAGGCCAGTTTCTGGAGGTTTTCTGTATAATTTTTTTTATGTGATGCCAGTGACTGGTGTGACTAACAGAATAAGTGTGACTGTGTCCTTTGTTCTTTAACTTCCATGGCCAGTGGTGTATATTTTTCTCTCTTTTCCTCTTCCTTTTCAAAAACATTTTTGTCATTAGTTGTTGTTGTTATGTTGTTATTATTATTATTATTATTATTATTATTATTATAGTCAGTCAGCAGGCATGTAAATGCTGATTTTATTATCTTTACTTTAAGAATATATTACCTTTTTCTACAGCAAAATAGTACTTATTCCCAAGTAAATGCATTGAGCATCAGGCAGCATCAGAAAACTCAATTTTATTCCTGTAGTCATGATTAAATGAGTTTAACATGCAAAACTTGCCCATGCTCAGAGTATTTCTTTCTTTTTTAATTGGGATTGGCAAACAATTTAGCTTGTTTCTTTATTTTCTCTAATATATCAGGAATGTTGAACCAGTTATAAAACATGAAATGGCAGTGGAGGAATGAGAAGAGAAATGTTAATTGTGTGCTTCACAACTGCAATAATATGCATTTCATTTCATTTATTTTGTTTCTATCCCGCCCTATAGCCAAAGCTCTCTGGGTGGTTCACAAAACTTAAAACCCCAAATACAAGATAATAAAGACATAATTTAAAAATTAAAACAATTTAAAACAGCTAAAAATAATTAACTATAAAATTTCAGGACCCAATAAAACAATCTGACATTAAAAGCCCCATCATATGCTATTAAATGTCCGGGAGTAGAGGAAAGTCTTAATCTGGTGCCAAAAAGAAGAGAATATTTGTGAGGAGAGCACCTGACCATCTAAACCCGCCTTTTCCTGGTAAGGATAGTAAGTCCAGGGTCTGTATCCAGATGAACAATTGCACAATGACATTTAAGTGGCCCCTTAAACTCAGGGTAGAACTACGTTGCAAGCTTGTATAGGTATTATGCCAGTTTAACTGTCATGGCTTCCCCCCAAAGAATGCTGGGAACTGTCTTTAGAGAAGAATTGTAATTTGGTGAAGGGGCTAAGAATTTTCTGTATGAGATCCCTAGTTCCTGCCACACAAAACAAATTTTCCCAAAGTCCTTAGGTGAGAATGACAATTACACCATGCTGGTCTGCAAGGTAAGATATGCTCTTCAGAGGTCTAGTTTTGGGTGCTCCCACCAAGGGAAATTAGGCAGCTGGCTACAAGACAGAGGGTCTTCTCAGTTGTGGAATTCCCTCCCCAAGGAGGGTTGCCTGGCATTTACATTCTTATTATTTGGGGGGCTGGCAAAGACCTTTCTTCCCCTCCCCAGGCATTTTAAGATGCAATCCTATGCATCTCTACCTATAAAGCGGAAAGTATGTGTGTTTTCATGTATGTCCGGAAATGTTTACTCACTTACGGATGAGTTTGAAACTTGAAATTTGGCATGCTGATAGGTCTGGTTGTACAATGTACCAGAAAAATCTGAAAACACAAAATTTTGGGTTTTAAGTATTTTCAAAGACTTTAATAAAAAACCTAGGCTTATGCCTACAACTCTCAGCATGCATTGGGTAGAACTCCCAGCATGCCTTGGGTGGGAGACCAGAATTACTGGCCTTTGGCGCCATTGTGAGTGCACGGGCAGGTGGCTGCTGCATGCCTTTCACAACCCAGACGTCTAAGGTCGGTCTCAAGTAGTCAACTCAATCCCACATAAAAGGAAACAACCCATATAAATGGGCTGCGTCTATGCGTGGTGCCTCCTCCCAACCGGCATGCATGTTTTTAAAATCATAACTGGATGCAGCAGCGTGACTTTGAAAGACCAAACTCTGAACATGTTCAAAGTTCCTGTCCTGATATTGTTGTTTTATGAGAATCTGGGGGAAGTGCATGTGCAGCCTTCACCCTTAAGAGGGAAGGAGGAAGGAAGGAAGGGGAAGCACTCTGTACATGCCCAGAAACAGGTCCAATGAAGGGGGCAAGTGCCCGGCTCGGCCCTTCCGTACAGGCTCCTGATGGAGCATCTGATGGATGAGAAGTGTGGGCCAAGACAGTCCCAGCAGGACTTGGCCGGAGCTGGGCACATCCACTGATAGCTGCTTACCTCCCCTCCTTCGTGATGCTACTCCTCGATGCTCTATCGATGAGCAGCATTGGTAATGAGAGGAGAGAAGCACCTCTCAGAGGACAGGCACCCGGGGCCATGAAAAGCATGCTGGGAGATGTAGTACTGGCATGTAGAGTGGCTAATTTTAAATAAAGCATGGGTTAGTGCAAGCCAGGTCACTATCTCTCAATCCTAACTTTCCTGACCTCTCACTAACTATCTTTGTTCTCCTTCTACCTGACTTTCTCCTGCTGCCACTAACCCCATCCACCATTCCATTCTAGCCTCAGCTATCAGTCATTTCTCCATTCACACTTCTGTTTCAATAGTCAAGCTGTTACATTAAAATCATGAACTTTATTCAGTAATTCCTGCTTCTGTCTTGGAATGTTGTGGTTTAGTTATGACAAAACCAAAAACCAAACCAAACACAGCATAAAAAATCTCATCAAGTTAAAAGGCCTGGAGGGGTGGGGTATTCACTTGGCACTGGAAAGCCATTAATGCAGTCACTAGGCCAACCTGCCTGGGAAAAAGAAATCCACAAGCAGGTTGCCACAACTAATAAGGAAGGCTGACCATATAAAAAGGAGGACAAGGCTCATGTAACTTTAACAGTTGTAGAGAAAAGGGAATTTTAGCCAGTGTCATTTGTATGCAATTAGTTCCTGGTGAAATTCCCTCTTCATCACAACAGTTAAAGTTGCAGGCACTGTACTAGAGTGACCATATAGAAAAGAAGGCAGGGCCCCTGCAACTTTAACAGTTGTGATGAAGAGGGAATTTCACCAGGAACTAATTGCATACAAATGACACTGGCTGAAATTCCCTTTTCTCTACAACTGTTAAAGTTACATGAGCCCTGTCCTCCTTTTCATATGGTCAGCCTAAATAAGGCCCACTCTCCAATTCTCTCCTACCACAGCTCAGATTGTTTTCAAAGACTAACACCTTATTCAGGGACCTAGGCTTATGCCTACAACTCCCAGCATGCCTTGGACAGGAGGGAAGACTTATCAGGCTTTGGCAGCCATTATCTGGTAGTGGCTCACCCTCCTGGGCCTGAAGGGAGAGCGCCTGGGGCCAGCTGCCTCAGTCACTAGGCCCCAGTGAGCAGCTCTGGGCCCATTGCCAATGGCAACCAAGCTAACCATCAGCAAGTCAGCAGGCCAGCTCCCTCACAGCCTACCTACAGGCACTGATTGAACAGTGCAGTGTGGACTGGCTTAACCAGACTTCACTTCCTGTGAATTTCAGCGAAAGGACTCCCATTGGGCAAGTCAGGCACCACAGTAAAAAGGCATGCCGGGATTTGTAGTTTTCATTTTCTGCGGGGACAAGGAAAATAATGGTGGCGGCTTTAAGGCGGCCCTGCCCATGCGTCAGGTGTGTGTGTGTGTGTGTGTGTGAGAGAGAGAGAGAGAGAGAGAAAAGAAACAAATTCAATTTGTACCTCACAGGCCTAGCATCAGCCTACCTTGCAGGGTTGTCATGAGGGTGAAATTCCCTCTTCATCAGAACAATTAAAGCTGCAGGAGCCCTGCCCTCTTTTGTATCTGGTCCCTCTAGTATAGCTCCTGTGGCTTTAACTATAATGATGAAGAGGGAATGTCACCAGGTGCTGCCTGCCTACAAATGGCACTTGCTGAAATTCCCTTTTCTACACAACTGTTAAAGGCTTCATCTACAAGAATTCGCCTTTACGCCTGGTTAGGGGATTATGCGCATATTCGCAGAAGCGCATTTACGCCTAATACCTCTGTACGAGAGGCAGCAAAGCGCATTACTGGACGACTGAAACGCGATTTAAACTGTTGACATGCGGAGAATCGCTTGTTCACATAGTCAAAATGCGCTTTAATGGCCGGAGCAAAATAAAACTCGCTATTTAACGCGCATTTGATAATGCGCATAATCGGAGAGAAAACGCGCCTCTACACCCAATTTGCGCTCCGTTCTTGTAGAGGTAAATTTTTTAATGTGCCTTGAAAGAGCTTTAAATGCCTCTTGTAGAGGCAGCCAAAGATACAGGAGCCTGGTCCTCCTTTCCATATGGTCACCCTGATTTATGTGGAGTGGTAGATCTTGACTATGGGGATGAGGATAGTGTAGCCCTCCCACTTTTGGAGGAGAAGCCTCTTACCCTTCAATATTGTTTCCTCTGCCAGGAAGAGTTTATTTCTTTGGAGCAGCCAGTAGTAATGGGTGGATTTGGACATGGCCTTTGCCCTTGCTAAAAAGTCTTTCTCACCTTTTGCTCCTTGTCCGTTTTCAGCCCGTTTTCAACTGCCTTTCTTTAAATTAATTTAATTTAGATGCAGTAATCTTCACAACAAAGATGTTCCTTCAGAGGTATTCTTAATTCTTTCTTTTATTTCTGCACCTACTTAGCTTTGTAATAATTGCATAAGGGTGAAATCCTATGCATGGCTGGCTGGGGAATGCTGGGAGCTGTAGGACGTTTTCTGTCTAAACATGCATAGGGTGACACCCTTAAGTACGTATTTTCAATGTTGTATTTCTCCTTTTACTTTTATATCTGCTCGTCTTGTGCGTGTGTACAATTTTTTCTCCCCCGGTGACAAAATAATTACAGTAGATTATATGAGGAAGCCTCTTTGAACTGTAAAAATTGTCCAGTGGTCCGTGGTTCATGAAGACCACAAGGAAGAATGTCTGTTGTGTTTGAAAGAGAGCACAGGCTAAGCGTTTCAATGTAGCGGGGCCTACGCAGTCCCAACATAAGAAGCAGTAGGTACCAGTCCAGAAGAACAAGATCTGTCACATAAATAACAAATGTTCATCCTGGCAGAAACAGATTATTACAACATCAAGATGGCCGAGTCAGATGAGGGGTACATATGTCATGAGAAAATATAGCATAGTCTGCCCCACATCCCTGTTTTTACTTTATTTTTTACTAGAGTAACACCCATGTCACCATGGACGCTTGTAGTTCTGTTGCTTTCCCACTCCCACCACACTTAGTTCCCTCACCACAGAGGGGCTCATGAATAATGCAAATGTGCCTCATGCTTAGTGAATTCCCCCCTCTGAAATTTGCATGCGATAAGGCCCTGCCCCCCTCCTTTTCACATCCCAATTGGCCACCTTTGTCCCTTTCCCCCTCCCCTGCTGGCTGGGGCAGCCTAACTGCACAGCTGCGCCTGGGATCCACCTTCATGTCACAGATTGACCCAGCAGGGCTATCCATCATCCTGCTGGCAGAAGGGCAGCTCTGCCTGTTTGCTGCGGAGGAAATTAATTCATATTAAAGCTCGAGCTTTGACTTTTTTTGAACTTTCAATTTTTTCTGCACATCTATGCTACTGAAGCTTCAGTTTAAAACAAAAATGAGCAAAATCGGTCTGGTAGAACTCTAGTAATACACTACTGTATTCTTAGATAAGATTTTATATTTATATTTTATTTGCATACTTTATTGTTTAAACTTTTAAACCACCCAGAAAATATCTTGCAATAAGGCGGTATATACAAATATGTTTATGTATTTAATAGATTTAGATACCACTGTCCATATTTAAAATATCTCTTAAGTTAAATATTCCAACTAAATAAACAAACCAACCAACCCAGGAAGGTTAATTGCTGAGGGATCTATTGCCAGATTTTGACACAAGCTCTGAGGGCAGGGTGGCCACTAGCTAAAAAGAGGACAAGAGAGACACACGTTTGTGCAAAATTTGTATATTCTTATTTTATGCAAACGTGGAAATAATGAGTACAAATTAAATCTCACCATAGTAGGGAAGACTGTGACCTGGGATAGATCTACACCAACCAGGATATAACACTTTGAAAGTGGTTTGAAAACGGGATATGGAGTGTGTCCTGGGCCCCAACAGTTGTCAATACTGCTTTCAACCATTATAAAGCAGTAGTGTAGACCTGCCTATAGAATTCTCAGTCTGTTGTCCTGAAGCTAACTGTTGATGGGCAACTTCAAGGCCACCTTTCTTCTGGTTCTTTATATTGGACTTGGCAGGTTTTCAAACAGAGGAGGACCTCAATGAGAGGACTGTCCCTGACAGTCCTTGAATTAAAGGCTAGTCCTCTGTAAAGTAGGATAATGGCCACCCTATGTGTGTTACTTTGAGGCCCTCAAAGAGAGGACTGTCCCCTGACAGCCCTTGAAATAGAGGATAGTCCTCTGCAAAGTAGGATACATGGCCGCCCTATGTATCCTATGTATGCGGGATGGCCATTTACGAATAGAGAAATCCCATCCTCAAAAAAGAGGCTAAACAAGGACACTAATTTGCATAAAATGGCATGTGCTAATTTGTAGGTGTAGATGAAAATGTAGAAATGATTTTTATAATCAAATTGGAATACAGTACATCTCAGCACAGTGTGGGAAACCTGTGTGCCTTGCTCAGGCTTCTGTCCTGGTGCCAACCGTTGATAGGCATCTTCCAGGCCCCGGGCTCTTCCTTCTGATGGCTACTTAGACTGGGCAGCCCTTCAAAGACAGGACATCTTCAAAGTAGAGGGCGGTCCTCTGGCAGCCCTTCAAATACAGGACTATTCTCTGTAAAAGAGGACACTTGGCCACCTTACCCCTGCTTATTGGCAGGCCACAGGAAGCTCTTGGATTAGCCTGGTCAGCCATCGGTCTTGTATAGTCAACAGTAGCTGCTGCTTCTGGTTTACACTGTTGGCCCCAAAGTCAAGAGCCTTGTAAATATGCATCAAAGCATCACAGGGAACTCCTGGGACAAAGTGGGGGAAAATATACCCCTTTTTGTCCTGGAGACAAATCTGGTGTGGATCCTGGACCCAGCTCAAAACAATGGAAGCTGTTGTTGCTCTAAAGGCATTTGGATGATGCTTGCTTCTTGGCTTGCCAAGCTGTCATGAGCATGCCCCTATATGCTTTTTTATTTTGCACCCATGTCATCCCACGCTCTGGTGCATCTTGTCCTCCACCCAGGCTCAGCTCTTGACTGTTCCCTTTGTCTCTGCCACCTACTCACCAGGTTACTGCTTTCTTTCATGCCACCCCCAGATGCTTAAGATTAATATCTGCCTTTAGCAGAAAGCCTTCCCTTCCCTGTCACAAAAGAATCCCGAAGATCCACCCATTCCATGAAGGATTCCAACAATAATAGGGCCAAGTCACGCTGATCTGCTTTTGTACATTACAGGCCAGAATTGCTGCAGGGCAGAAACGTCTTGGTGACATAGTTTGAAGCTGATGTCAGGTATGATTGCATCACGGGATGCTCAGTTGAGTGGTACTAAAATACATAGAGCTGTGCCAAACAGTATCCCAATTCAATTTTTGAGCTGAAAATAGCCATTTTATCGAGGGAGAAGAATGGGAGAAATATTTCCTGGAAATGGTTTTGATATCGAGAATATCCACCTTTCCCCAAGTCCTGTTCAATCTCATCACTCCCTCTAGCTGCTGCATCACCCCTTTTGCCCTCCGGATTCCATTTTGTGTTCTATCTGGATTTATCACATTGGCAGTTCCAGCCAATCAGGGGGCACAAAGTAAATGGGATGATATAACTACCCGATGTAGCCAGTCAGATCTGGCTTTGTGTTTTGTGGCTGAGCACAAATGAATTTGAGAAAGAGACAGCAAGCAAAAGAGGACAATGTCAATAAGTGGGCTTTTTGCAAGTATTGCTGGAAAATTGTTGCAAGAAAGGGCCATTTTTTTTACTCTACTGAAAATGTTCCCTTAAAACAATGAGCAGTTTTGGCTCAGTTCTAAAAACACATCTGCATTCACAGAATGAAGCAGATAACCCTCTTGCTCCAGGTTATATATATGAATGTGTATATATATATTCTGTGGTCAGGATTTATTTTAATCCAGAATGTGGCCTCAGGGCCATCTTAAATACCAGGGTCTGGAGCATGTGAAATAAGAAAAATGTGGCAGCAAATGCCCAAAATTTTGAGGAACGTTGTCATTCACATGTGAATGCTGATAATCTAAGATAAACTGTGTGACTGAAAATGTCTCCCATACCCTTTTTTAGATGATTGTCAACATTATCTGTGAATTTTCAGATATTCAGTAGGGGTGGACATTTATGGGAACCTATATATTTGTTCTAACTCTGCCAGTTCTAACCCTTATAGGCAGGTAAACAATGCATAAAGGCATACATCAGTTTAGCAGAGAGTACCGTAGAAATACAATAACTTCAATTCAGACCTATAAAAATTATCTTCAGGACTGAAGTTAAAGGAAACCAGTTCTACCAGGTTGCAGCAGAAGTCAGCTGTCCTCAGTGCTGATAGGCTAGCTTCTGCTAGCTTCTGCCAGCTCCATAGAGCAGTTTTTCAATCATAAAGAAAACTCTGGTTCTTTGCTTCTTTCTAAAAAAATAAAATAAAGCAGCACATGAACTTGTTAAATGTATATAGGGATGACTAGTGCCTTAAACTATGCAAAGGTAGGCAGGCCAACTGAAGCATGGTGTGGGGAGAGAGAGGGGTGTAAAACTGAATACAAAATCTGTGTTCAATTCAGGGGCAAGAAATCTACTCTTGGCAAAGCAAAAAGGTGTGTAAGTGGGCTGGGGCGGGGGGGAAAGAGCAGTGGTGTAGTGGAGTCTGGGCTCACAGGGATGCAGCACCAACACTGTTCTTTAATTAGCTGACATGATGTGCCACCCTCCTCAGTCCTCCTGTTCCCTCTTAGCTTAGCTGCAATATTTCCCTGTTGTAAGGCAAGCCTAAGCTATAAGTTAGACAATTTGCTCATCGGTGGCTCCGATATCAGTGGGGCAGTGAATCCACTCCAGTTTTCAGTGAGAACCAACCCTCCCCTCCCCCCCAGTACATTCAGCACCTTGGAGAGCTCCTTTAGAGTTCTGCTCACTTTTGACTGAAACCTAGAATGGATTCACAGCCCCACCGAAACTGGAGCCACCAGCCTCCACTGGCTCAGCGGCAGCTTGTTGCTTAATTTCTGAGAGGGTGCCTTCTCCCTTACTGGGCTGCCCCATCGCTGAAGTCCTCAGATGAGGCTGTCCTGGTGGCCCGGCATGGTCCCACGGTTTGTTCGGAGTGCACGTGGTGTAGCGCCTTTTCACAGCTGCCTCTCTGTGGAACTCCCTGCTTGTTGATGCGAGGCAAGCGCCAACATTGTTTTGCTTTCAGTGAATGCGAAAGACATCTGTGTTTAAACAAGCCGTAGGCCACAAATACAAGCGTGTTTAAGCTTGAAACACTTCCTGACAATAACAAAGACTTGGAAGAGGCATTTCAACCTTTTAAGTTGGAGGAAAAACTGCACCAAAAATGAAGGGGGGTGGCGGGAGGGACACACACCAAACAACTGGTGGCCAGGGGAAATGGGGGCAGGGGGTGTGGCCATCTGGGGAAGCCCAGAGCCCCCCAGGCAGAGGCTATGCACCCTGGCTTCAAAAGACGTGTGCTTAACGCACAACACATCGTCCAGCCTTTCCCAACCTGGCGTCCTCCAGATATGTTGGACTGCAATTCTCAGAATCCCCCAGCCAGCTTGAGTCCCACACACTTCGAGGGCACAGGCTGTCAGAGTTTGACTCTAACGCAGCCTTAGAAATAAAGCAGCCAGTTCTTAATGAACTCTCAGCTCTACTCATTAAAGCTTTCCCTCACTGATGAAAATTGCCGCTCTCTAATTCATCAACCCAGCGCCTTATCTGATTTGTTAACTGGCTAAACCGCTTAAAGCCATGCGAGTGCCATCTTTCAACACAAGAGTCCAGAGCCCATTGCAGAAGAAAGCAGCCAAGTTGGCACTGTTTGGAGGTAGCAAATTAGCATGACTCTAAAGTGTCCCACACCCCTGGGGAGAACATGCACTCAAAATGAAGACATCCAGCAGTTTCCTCTCATGAGGCCAGGAACCACCTTTCCCCTTTCTTTTGAAACACTCCCGTGCTCAGAATATGATGGCAGCCACACCTCACCGCAGTGCAGCCAGTTGTGTGAGAATGTGAGGGTCAACCTGCATGTTGGGGCATCAGAAGGAGAGGAGGCAGCAGTCAGGTCCTCCTCCAATGAGCTTTGATGCAGCTCCAACTGAGAGCCCCCCTCCCTCCCGCTACAATCAGAAGGAGAGGAAGCAGCAGGATCGATCATGCCCTGCTGAACTTTGCAACTAAGGGCTCCTCTAAATGAGAGATTTATTGCATGTTTGTGATTGATCATTTACAGAAGTTTTCCAGTTGATTTCATGATGTCAACAACCAGGATGTCTCCTGTGGAATTCTCTGGAATTCCCAGGATAAAAAGAACCACTGTTAACATGGTAATAGCCAGGAAACAGCAGGATCTACTAGATAGTTCTGTCTCGAGAGAAATGGAGTGGATGTATTCAATTCAAACCCCTTGTCACACCTCTCCTCCCATGTAATGCAGCCCATAATAATCATGCCAAAGATCCAGGAAGCACAAATGCCCTAGGTAAACAATGCAATTTCCCTTAATGGAGAGACACTATAAGAATTTGTTATTTTTTCCTCTTCCCTCCCAATCCCCTTTCCTTTTGCATCATGTCTTTTAGATTGTAAGCCTGCAGGCAGGGCCTGTCTTCCTTCTTATCTTTGTAAGCCACCTTGGGAGCCTTTTTGGCTAATGGGTAAGATAAAAAGGCAATAAACAAATAGCAGATGTTGTTGTTGTTACTGAAATACAGCCAAGCTAGGAACTGCCATTTTTTCAGAGCAGGGTGTGCGGGATCTGTGGGTGAGGAGGATATGTTTAACTCTTTACCACAGAGGTGTTGAACCTCAAGTTCATGGGTGAGACGGGGCCCTCCTGGGGTCTAAATATGCATAGGATTGTGCTCTGATTGATTGATTTTAGAAATATCAGTGACCAATTGTAACCTTAGGGTGACCATATGAGAAGGAGGACAGGGCTCCTTTATCTTCAACACTTGTAGAGAAAAGGGAATTTCATTAGGTGTCATTTGTAGGCATGCAGCACCTGGTGAAATTCCTTCTTCATCACAACAGTTAAAGCTGCAGGAGCCCTGCCCTCTTTTGTATCTGGTCCCTCTAGTATAGCTCCTGAAGCTTTAACTGTTGTGATGGAAGAGGGAATTTCACCAGGTGCTGCAGGCATACAAATGACACCTGCTGACATTCCCTTTTCTATGCAACTGTTACAGATACAGGAGCCCGGTCCTCCTTTCCATAGGGTCACTCTACCTTCTTAGGATCCACTTCATGCAGCCCTGTTTGGTTATGCACTCCCCACGAGACAGACATGCACGCACACAGAGTATGGGTACCTCTAGAAGAACAGTTTCCATCGACATGGTTTTGGAATGGCGGCAGTTGCGTTACATGACGCAGCTGCCAGTGCGAAGCCATCTAGGGGCAAAGGGGCTTTGCTGCGAACTAAAAAAGTCCACCATTTAACGCAACCCTTTTTAGTTTGCGGCAGTCCTCCCCCTCATTTAAAGTTTTAAAATTAAAACAACATAGGGTGACCATATTTTGGAAACCAAAAAGGAGGACAACATGGCCGCCCCAAGGGGGCGTGCCCACCAACATGTCCAGCCCCCAAGGGGGCGTACCCACCCAAACTTGCCTTGGTCACATGTCTGATTTTACAGCATACAATTAAAACAAACCTGTTCTACATAATATCTTAACGTTAAAATCACTGAGATAAAGAACAAGTGAGATATTCAACGTATCTGAAATTAACTTCACTCACTCCTACTTTTGTAGCTTTTCCTGTACTTTGTTGCTATACTCTGTGTGATACATACTCCCCTCAGATATCTTTTCTGACTGCAAATGCTTCACTGGATGATACCATAATCTAATCTTTCCTAACATTTAACACTCTTTCCCCATCACCTTTCTCATTCCCATACTCACAGATCCATCATTTTGCTACCACTGAACAGGTACATAAAAATCTAGTACAACAAACTAGCAACCTAGCATTCAGAAAGAGTATAAAATACAATTACCCTGCAAGCATTAGCTATGGAACAAAAATACTTCTGGTTTATCAATGAGAAATTCTCACAATGCCTGCCAAGGATCCTTTCCTCCTTTTATCCAAAAATCTCTTGAATATTTGGATTCAAGAAATATTTGGAAATTCTGTTTTCAGTGTGTAGAGAACACAAATCCCAATCAGAGCGCTCTGCCCAAAGAAAACTTCCCAAAGAAACCTCAGAATAAAGCTTCAATAAAGCTTATTCCCAGATAAATGAATATAGGATGCAGCCTTAAATGAAGGTGCTTACAGGGCCATTACTATTTTATTGTAGTTCGTGATAAATCTTCACTGTGATAGAATTTAAGCAAGTTGAACAGTGCAACGTTATACATGTCTACTCAGAAGTAAGTCCCACTGACAGCAAAGGGCCTGCAATCCTAAAGTGTTAACATAAACGTAATTACAAACACAAAACAGGACAGAATTAGGAAGGGGAAGTTTCTGCAGTTGTGGAGCAAGTTGTCTGTCACACACAAGATGAACATAGTTTGCATAATTTGTGAGTCTTCAAGATGCCACAAGACACTTTGGTGGCTTTCAAGCACAAAAGAACAAGAGGTGCCTCTGCTTCTTCACATCCATTCACCTTTCTCTAGCAAGTGCAAGCCCCTCCTGCTGTCAAGGAGGACTATGCACCCACCAGAACCTGGCCTCGTGGCTCATGCAACCAGCAGGTGCACTCCAGAAAGATGCTTTCAGAGCCTAGGAAATCCAGACATATAAGCCCAAACAAGCCACCCTATGCACTCACATATTACCTTGCCCCCTAGTCCAGACATTGCTGCTCACATCCCTGTTTGGCTGCAAAACCAAACAGGGATGTGAGCAGCACCTGGTGAAATTCCCTCTTCATCACTGTAGTTAAGCATGCTTAACTACAGTGATGATTCCTTAAGCATGCTTAAGTGCATGGAAGGAAGGAATTTGCTTCCTTCCATGCACTTAAGCATGCTTAAGGAACGTTAGCAAGTGTTCCTTAAGCATGCTTAAGTGCATGGAAAGAAGCAAATTCCATTTAAATTAGGGTGACCATATGAAAAGGAGGACAGGGCTCCTGTAACTTTAACAGTTGCGTAGAGAAGGGAATTTCAGCTGGTGTCATTTGTATGCATGCAGCACCTGGTGAAATTCCCTCTTCATCACAACAGTTAAAGCTGCAGGAGCCCTGCCCTCTTTTGCATTTGATCATTCTAGCTGTACTAGCTAGCTATCCTGCAGCTTTAACTACAGTGATGAAGAGGGAATTTCACCAGGTGCTGCATGCATACAAAGGACACCAGCTGAAATTCCCTTCTCTACGCAACTGTTAAAGATACAAGAGCCCTGTCTTCCTTTTCATATGGTCACCCTAATTTAAATGGAATTTGCTTCTTTCCATGCACTTAAGCATGCTTAAGGAACACTTGCTAACGTTCCTTAAGCATGCTTAAGTGCATGGAAGGAAGCAAATTCCATTTAAATTAGGGTGACCATATGAAAAGGAAGACAGGGCTCCTGTAACTTTTAACAGTTGCGTAGAAAAGGAATTTCAGCAGGTGTCCTTTGTATACATGCAGCACCTGGTGAAATTCCCTCTTCACTACAACAGTTAAAGCTGCAGGAGCCCTGCCCTCTTTTGCATTTGATCATTCTAGCTGTACTAGCTAGCTATCCTGCAGCTTTAACTACAGTGATGTAGTTAAAGCTGTAGTTACTCTTCATCACTGTAGTTAAAGCTGCAGGATAGCTAGCTAGTACAGCTAGAATGATCAAATGCAAAAGAGGGCAGGGCTCCTGCAGCTTTAACTGTTGTAGTGAAGAGGGAATTTCACCAGGTGCTGCATGTATACAAAGGACACCTGCTGAAATTCCTTTTCTACGCAACTGTTAAAAGTTACAGGAGCCCTGTCTTCCTTTTCATATGGTCACCCTAATTTAAATGGAATTTGCTTCCTTCCATGCACTTAAGCATGCTTAAGGAACGTTAGCAAGTGTTCCTTAAGCATGCTTAAGTGCATGGAAAGAAGCAAATTCCATTTAAATTAGGGTGACCATATGAAAAGGAAGACAGGGCTCTTGTATCTTTAACAGTTGCGTAGAGAAGGGAATTTCAGCTGGTGTCCTTTGTATGCATGCAGCACCTGGTGAAATTCCCTCTTCATCACTGTAGTTAAAGCTGCAGGAGCTATACTAGAGTGACCAGGTACAAAAGCGGGCAGGGCTCCTGCAGCTTTAACTACAGTGATGAAGAGGGAATTTCACCAGGTGCTGCATGCATACAAAGGACACCAGCTGAAATTCCCTTCTCTACACAACTGTTAAAAGTTACAGGAGCCCTGTCCTCCTTGGTCACCCTAAGGAAGCCCCAGCAGGTAAGTGCCCCGCGCCCCCGCGCCGCCCCCCTGCCCCGCGCCCCCGCACGGCACCCCCCCCGCCCCGCGCCCCCCCGCCATGCGCACCCGCGCCGCCCCCCCGCCGCACGCACCCGCGCGGCCCCCCCACCCGCCGCGAGCACCCCCGCTGCACGCACCCACACGGCCCCCCCACCCGCCGCGAGCACCCCCGCCGCACGCACCCGCGCGGCCCCCCCACCCGCCGCGAGCACCCGCACCGCCCCCCCCGCCGCGAGCACCCCCCCGCCCCCCCGCCGGGAGCACCCGCCCCCCCGCCCCCCACCCACTGCGAGCACCCGCGCCGCCCCCCCCACCCCCCACGCGCTCCTTACCTGCTGCTGCTGGGGCGTCCGTTTCCCTCCGTGCTCGGAATCTACTGAGAAACAGGCTTCTTGGCCTGTCTCTCAGCAGTGCGCCGAGTGATGACGTCATCACCCGGCGCGCTACTGAGGGATAGGCCGCGAAGCCTGTTTCTCAGTAGATTCCGAGCACCGGTGGGAAGCCCCAGCAGGTAAGTGCCCCGCGCCCCCGCGCCGCCCCCCCCGCCGTGCGCCCCCGCGCCGCCCCCCCGCCCCACGCCCCCGTGCCTCCCCCACACCCACCGTGCGCACCCGCGCCGCCCCCCCCGCCGCGCGCACCTGCGCCGCCCCCCCACCCGCCGCGAGCACCCGCACCGCCCCCCCCACCGCGAGCACCCGCGCCGCCCCCCCCGCCGCGAGCACCCACACCGCCCCCCCGCCGTGAGCACCCGCCCCGCCGCCCCCCACCCACCGCGAGCACCCGCGCCGCCCCCCCCCCCACCCCCCACGCGCTCCTTGCCTGCTGCTGCTGGGGCGTCCATTTCCCTCCGTGCTTGGAATCTACTGAGAAACAGGCTTCTTGGCCTGTCTCTCAGCAGTGTGCCGAGTGATGACGTCATCACCCGGCGCGCTACTGAGGGATAGGCCGCGAAGCCTGTTTCTCAGTAGATTCCGAGCACCGGAGGGAAACGGACGCCCCAGCCGGTAGGTGCCTCGCGCCGCCAGCCTCCCGCCACCGCCGCGTGACCCCCCGCTGCCCCGGTTTGCCCCCGCCGCCCCGCGGTTGGCCCAGCTCGCCCCAGGGCCATCTGGTCACCGTTTTGGGGGGCTAAATTTCCGGATTTGGCCCCCCAAAACGGTTTTTTCCGCCCGGATGCGGATTTGCACCCCATTTCCCGGATATGTCCGGACAAATCCGGGCGTCTGGTCACCCTAAAACAACAACCACACTGACTCACCTCCGCTGTCCTCCCCCCCCCCATTTTGTAAAAATAATAATAAGAAAAACTTACTAGGGAGTAGGGGAACCGAGGCTCCCAGTCCCCCCTCCAGTAGCCGCTGCACCGCCGAATGCTCGGTGGCGCGGGTGGCAACAAAGGAAAAGGCGCCGTCGTGCCCCTTACATCAGGAATGGCGTAGGGGGCGTCAATGCAACGTGCAACGCCAGGGAGGCATCACAACACAGCGCTCCCGGCGTTGTGAAGATGGGGCCACAGGTGGTGGAGAGGATGAGGGAGCAAAACTTTTTCTTCTGCTGCCTTCTTCTTAAAATGGCCTTGAGCCACATATTTTTTGCCTCATCTTTGCCTCTGTTCATACAGACTTACAGGCTTTTGAAATAGTCCAAAAATCTTCAACACCTGTTTGACCATAGCAATCTGGCAATATTAATATTTACATCTCTGTCATCAATGTCTATATCGTCAGAGTGTCTGCTTCTAGTTCTAAAGCATATGTTGAGGGTTTTGTTGTGGTGGTGGTGGCTTGACCCAGAATAGTTGTTTTTAAATGATATTGTATTTATAACCTGTTTTTATGCTTTTTATGGTTTTAAAATTTGCATATTGGTTTGTTTTTTTAATGTTCAATGTTTTTAATTTTTGTAAACTGCCCAGAGAGCTTCGGCTATGGGTCGGTATACAAATGGAATAAATAATAATAATAAATAAGGAGGTATTGCCTTGTGGTGCCACTAGATGGCAATTAACTACCATCAGATAACACTACACTGATTGCAACTAGGGATGTGTATCGTATTGTTAAAATGTCCAATAACGATACAATATGCTCTTTATCGTGCATACGATTTACAATAATGATACGTTACAACTTCCAACGATAATAGTGGAGACGATAATTTTCAGCCCAATTATATTGGATTATCGGACTGCCATATAAATAAACTTATAACTTCTGTATTTTAAAAGTTAGAGGCTTGAAACTTGGTCACAAGGCTTATGGGGTATGCCTAAGTATGTGTATGAAATTTGAGATCGATCCCTCCAACCCTCGATTTTATATGAATTTATTAAAGACTGTTTAAGTTCTGACAGGTCAGAATGACAGCTCGCCACATGAGTTCATTCATACCTGTCAAAAAGTTGCAGGATTTTTAATAAATTCATATAAAATCGAGGGTTGGAAGGATCGATCTCAAATTTCATACACATGTCTAGCACATGCTGCTACACATATGTGCCAAATTTCAGATCAATCCCTCCACCCCTGTATTTTATATGAATTTTTGAAAGAAAGTGCCCTATGTGGCCCCACCCATTCCAGCAGAGGATTAGGCCTAGGTGTCACAGCCGATGTGGAACGCCAGACTGGATATCATTACCAGGCCTTTTCGGCCTTGTTATTCTAGGCTGCATGGCCAGGGATTATCCTGGCATATACAATCCTAACACACACACACTCCTGGGTTTCACAGCTTTAAAACCTACGGATCTCACACTGCTGAGCCTAGCTAACAAGATTTGACAGTGGCTGGGTCTCAAGAGCAACTCTTACAAGATGCAGGCTTACAGGGATCACTTTCCCCCTTCAGCAGAATGGCTCCCAAGAAGGGATGCAGGGATATAAAAAAAAACACGGGAAGGGAAAAGCCCCTAGAGTGAAGCCTTTACCAGATGAGGAGGAGGTTGTTAAGGCAAGCCCTTTTTCTATCATGCATGGAAGCGATTTGGAAGACAGTTGAGAACCGTAAAACCCCCAATCCAGGGCAGTAGAGCATGTCGGGGAAGCTGGTCAACACACAATGCTGCATTGAACAACAGCCGGTCTAGTTTTGCAGTTCAATTAGCCGCATTGGAGGAGGAACTGAGAGTGGCCACCTGATCAACGTCTACATCTGACCTGGGCCACACGGTGCAGCAAGAGACACCATCACTGGAATCGCCCACCTCTACTGACACTCCCATGGGTTAGTTTGACCATTCTTCTTAGCAGAGGATTGACCTGGTTGGAGTCCCTTTCCCATTTTACCCTCTCCCATTCTGGGGTCCCAGTCAGACATGGCCTTTCTCTGCACCAGTTAGCCAACGCGGAGTGAATACAGGACCAGAGCCACCACTGCAAAACCCAGTAGCCAGCAGGAACAGATCTCTTCCAGGCTGGGTGGAAATATCGCAACAGAACGTCACCCTTACCCCAGCTACATCTCGGGCATTGCGTCATCCACACCCACATGATCTGTGGCTTCACCCAAATCATCAGTGGCCACGCAGCAGCAGGCACTACGGAATCCATATCTCCAGCAAAGGATTCTAAGGTGCCTTTTGAAGAGATATCTATCCTATTGGATTACCACCTTCTCCCGGTGAACATGTGTGTGTGGAGGGTTGAGGGGAGAGAAAGGGATTGATAGGGACTATGGTGGAATCCAGAGGGGAAAGGGTGATAGGATGTTTGTTTGTTTGCTTTACTTTTACAGGGGTAATCCAGGAAAAGCATCTCAGGAGAGGTGGGATCCTGACCAAGTACTTGGGCATCATATTCTGTGTCGTACTTCAAGTTCCTGAGCCCCACCTGGCTTCCTTGTGATGAAGCCATTAGACTTAGGCCAGAGCTACACCAAGGCCCTTTCCACACCAGGCAAAGGGCCTGGGATGGACCCCAGCTGCTCCCTGTGTGTCCACATGATGCACGGGGAGTCCCAGGGGTGGGGGAAGAAGTTCCAAGGACCATGGAAGAATGTGCCCGCCTGCCCCGGAGCTGCTGCACTTATGCACAAGTAAGCTCAGCAGCACCAACAGCCACAGAGCCGCACCTCACGGCTCTAAGGTAGGTTGACCATCTGAAAAGGAGGACAGGGCTCCTGTAACTTTAACGGTTGTAGAGAAAAGGGAATTTCAGCCAGTGTCATTTGTATGCAATTAGTTCCTGGTGAAATTCCCTCTTCATCACAACAGTTAAAGTTGCAGGGGCCCTGCCTTCTTTTGTATATCGTCACTCTTGTATAGTGCCTGCACCTTTAACTGTTGTGATGAAGAGGGAATTTCACCAGGGACTCATTGCATACAAATGACACTGGCTGAAATTCCCTTTTCTCTACAACGGTTAAAGTTACATGAGCCCTGTCCTCCTTTTCAGATGGTCAGCCTATCTAAGGCCATCAGAAGAGGGGGGAATCAAAATCACCATCCCCAGGATGTCGGGGGGGGGCGATCGCACGCTGCATTTTTTTGTTTTAAAACTTCCTTTTTCGCTGGAGCGCAGGGGCGCTCTTCCTCAAAAGGAAAAAAAAACCCAAAACGTCAGGCGCGACATCCGACAACCTGGGACATTGTGCCCATGATGTGGTTTGAGCGCAGCGATCCCAGAAATGGCGACTCACGGGATCGCTCGCACTGGGCCCTCTACACCCCTGGTATGAAAGAGGTATAAAAAAGGCAGGAGCCACACGACTGCTTTATAGCGGCATTGAACTGCACTGACAACTGTTGGGGCCCATAGACACATGCCATTTAACACTATATTCTGCTTGGCGTGGCTCCTGCCTTTTATATACCACTTTCCTACCGCTATATTCTGCTTGGTGTAGATCCGGCCTTAGAGTGCCGTTTGATTCAAGTTTGCCCTGGGATAAAGACCCCAGCCAGACCCATACAAAGAGAGAGGACAGATAGTGCTCACAGGCTGTCTAGGCTCTACAATTCTGTTATTCCCAGTGGACCCATGGGACAAGATCTGATGCCGCTGTCTTCCTTGGCAGGCAGGGAGGAGGTAAGTGGATTAAAACACCATTTGTCCCTCTCCTGTTGCAGGGACGTGCAGGACATGGCAGGTAGGATTAGGGATTGGAGAGCACACTGAGACACCTTTCTGGTGGTGAGCCATTCCAGAGACTTTCTCTTAGGGCTGTGCGACCTAGGGTGCCTCTACAAGAGCAATTTAAAGCTCTTTCAAGGCGCATTACAGATTTTACCTCTACAAGAGCGGAGCGCAAATCAGGGGTTGAGGCGCTTTTTATCTCCGCTTATGCGCATTATCGAATGCGCATTAAATAGCCATTTTTAATTTACCGCGGGAATTAAAGCACCTTATGGCCATGTAAACATGAGATTCTCCACATGTGAACAACTTTAAAGTGTGTTTCATACAGCCCGTAATGCGCTTCACCACCTCTCGTGAATAGGTATTAGGAGTAAATGTGCTTATCCATCAATGCACATAATCAGGCAACCAGGCGCCAAAGTGAAATCTTGTAGAGGGGACCCTAGTTGCAGGGTAAGGGCGGTTTCTGGGGCTAACCTGGGTCACATAATGAGACCTATGGCATTGAGGGGGTGGCGATCTGGAAAAGCTGCCCCCCACATCTCATGGTGTGGCTTAACTGGCCGACCAGAATCGCTCCTATTCTGGAGACAGAATGTACTATCTTCAATGCTCATAGTCTGTTGCCTGACCTGACATGAGTAAGTTACCACCCTGCACACTCACTTTTTTTTTAGTTAATTGTTACATAAATGTGGGCCATTTCCCATCCAATACAATTGTCTTGTCCCTTTCTTTCCAGTACCATCGTATATGTTGGCAACTTTTGTTGTTGCATCTTTATGGAGAGGGGAATAACTCCCACCCTCCATCCATCTCATTTTTGATTTATATCATGCCCTTCCTCACAAAGAGTCCAAGCTTGTTAACAACCTATATAAAACACAGGACACCACATAAGCATTGAAATCATGACTAAAATCATAAATATATAATCCAGTACAATCAACCATCTATGCAATCCATCAAAAAAATAAATAGGTAACTTGCCTATATTCCCAAAGCATGCACAAATGAATAGGTCTTTAATTGACATCTAAATGACAACGGAGGGGTGGGGCGGACAGTGACAGCCAAAACTCTACCAGAAGAGAGTTCCATAGCCAGGCTGTCACCATCAAAAAGGCCCTGCCCTGTGCAGTAGCACGATGGACCATGCAATCTCTCCCTCCCTCCCTCCCTCCCTCCCTCTCTCACACACATACACACACATACACAATTAATCCCATCCCTCTGGGATCCAGAGCAAGTTTGTCTGAAGTGATGTTTGAGTCCTCAGAGCAGGTGAGAGCAGGCTGTCTGGGGAGAACGGCCAGCAGCAGCAGCGAGAGGGCAGCTGACACAGTTCTTCACAGAGCCCATGTGACCCAAATGCCTCACTCTGAGGGGACCTCAAATGCCAGCCCTGTTGTAAATGGCTTTTTAAATACCTCCCAGCCAAACAGTCCTATCATAGAGTCGGAAGGGGCCTATAAGGCCATGGAGTCCAACCCCCTGCTCAATGCAGGAATCCACCTTAAAGCATCCCTGACAGGTGACTGTCCAGCTGCCTCTTGAATGCCTCTAATGTGGGAGAGCCCACCACCTCCCTAGGTCATTGGTTCCATTGTCATACTGCTCTAACAGTCAGGAAGTTTTTCCTAATGTTCTTCTGTTATTATTTATTTGTTTTATAGAACACCTTTCCACCCAAAAATGGCACTCTAGGCAGTTAACAATAAGGTACAGATTAAAACCAAAATCTTAATTAAAACATAACATAAAAACAAAAAACAAAAATAAAAAATGCAATATTTGGAAGCAAAGAATAAACAAACGCCTTTACATTTAAACAAGGTAACCATTTCAAGCTAAAAGAAACCCACATGTTTCAGACCCCTTTCTGGTTTTCTAGCAGCACATGTCCAAAAGAAGCAAATTGGCTGGATCCAGGTTAATGCTGGATCAACTACACGGTTCCCACCGCCTCCTTCCCATGGCAGCTCCCCTCCCACGGCCCCCTGAAAATGCTACACAGCAGTCAGCAGAATGGGGTGAGTTGTGTTGCGGAAGGCAGATCATGGGTCCAACCCACTCCGTGTGTGGAGGGCTGAGGTTTAATATAACTGTACATTCAATACTTTTAGCTCCTCATCCTGACCCTCTTTACTCCCATAATTGTGGAGGTGTAGGAGTCAATACAGATCACTCTTCCTCTGGGTAACTTAAGTCCTGGATCATGAGGAAAGAGCTTGTCCTGCAGCAACTTCCCAAATTAATGTCAACCCTCAGGAAAGTGCATTAAAGTCAGCCTGCCTCTATGGGAACCTGGGTTTCTCATGCAGCCTAGGGCTGGGGCAGCTTCCAGTCTGTGGGGTAACCTGAGTACCAGGCCATAGAAAACTCTATTCTGTATGTATACATGTAAGCTCTTGACGCTTTGGCATAAGGCCAAAGCAGGACAGACAGAAGAGCTCCTGCAAGATTTACATAGGAAGCCAAAGTTGTTATTGGTACAAGAACAGCAGCACAAAAGTCAGATAACCATCGTGAGGCGGTGAAAGACATGGGAATCGTTCCAGATCATTGTACAATGAATTTAACCGAGTATCGTTTACATGGGCCCCAATTCCTGCAGCCCTTCCCTTGGCACAATGCTGTGGTTTGGATTTCAAGAGTCCCCCTGCTCTTCTCAAAAGTGGACACACAAATCTCAGAACAGGGCTGAGCCTCCCCAGCTCCTGAAATGAAAAGCACCCCGCATCCAGTGCGTGGGAGGCGCTGCTGGAATGAACAGGGAAACGTGGGAGACCCGGGGACATGTAAGGATAAAAGGATTACTCCTGGATTACTGTGGTTAAGTAACAGAGGTGGTGAGAATAAAGAGGGAGGTGATCAATCAAAGTCAAACTATCCTCTGTCAGTCTCCGCAAGAGAGGGAAAAAATGGTTTCAACTTCTTGGAAATTAGGGAGACAAACATTTCTAGACCAAAGCTGTTAGTTAGCATAGATCTAGGTCAGTCACTCCCTAGCTGCTATGAGCAAAGAATTAATTTTAAAATATGAAAGGGTTCCACACAAAATGGCTGGCCAGTGTGTTGTTACGAGATGCACTGTTCTGGCCATACTCCTTCCAAACAGCTTCCGATGGAGTAGGTTATCTTGCCATGTTTCTGCAGCAAGTATGATTGGATCTTTCAATTGAAATGGGGTCTCAGCACCGTTTTCCATCTATGGAGGGAAGCACAAGTCATTGCTCTAAGTCTTCCTCCTTCCAATTAAGTGCCAACTCATGCAAAACGCAGGGATGTGCTTCTCTTGAGAGCAGGGGATTCCAGCCCTTACACACTCTGAAAGTGCCCATGAGCCGGAGCAACAGCTCAAAAGCAGCTGGTGACCCTGCAAGGGTCTAGAGGAGGCCAAGGCCCTTTTATGCTAATTGTCAGCCCTTCCTCTTCCTGGTCTCAGCTGGGTCATTGCTTTCAGCTGTACACCACCTCCCTAAGTCATTGGTTCCATTGTCATACTGCTCTATCAGTCAGGATGGTTTTCCTGATGTCCAGCCAGAATCTGGCTTCCTGTAACTTGAGCCCATTATTCTGTGTCCTGCATTCTGGGTTGATTGAGAAGAGATTCTGGCCCTCCTCTGTGTGACAACCTTTCAAGTATTTGAAGAGTGCTATCATGTCTCTCCTCAGTCTTCTCTTCTCCAGGCTAAACATGCCTAGTTCTTTCAATCTCTCCTCATAGGGTTTTGTTTCCAGACCCCTAATCATCCTCGTTGACCCATGGTAAGAAAGCTTTCTGGCAGCCAAAGGGATGCCTTGACCAGATCCACTGCTCCCTTCGCTCTTGAGGGCTGGGGGCAAAGGACCTTGATTGGGGATCAAGGCAGGGCTTGGGAAAGGGTCGGAGGAGTTATTGGGGGACCCAGGTGAAGCATCCCTGAGATGAGGTTATTTAGGATCTCTATCCTGCCCTCACTAGAGGAATCCTCCTCTGAAAAAGAACTAGAGCCACATAGGGCCAAATGCTGGGGTTAGGTAGGCCTAATGCACCTGGGCCCAACTGCGTTGCCCAGAAAGGCTGGGGCAGCATAAACTGGCCCGGCCAGAAGCTCTGGTGATAAGGGGCCTAGATTGTTGTGGAGCCCCGATGAAACTGGGGCTTCAAGCCCACTAGTTTAGGGTGACCAGTGGAAGCAGCCCCACTGCTTATGAACTAGTGTAGGGTAACCAGATAAAATCCAGGTCAGGGCTCCTTACCCGCCGGATCGAGGCGGGGAACAACATCAAATATAAAATACATAAAACTGATTAAAAGCACATAAAACTAATACTTTATTAAAATACCAATAAAACACCAATAAAACTCTTAAAATTCAACTGGGCAGGCCTGCCGGAAGAGATCAGTCTTTATGGCTTTCTTAAAGTCAAAGAGACTGTTAAGTTGACGAATCTCTCCCGGCAGGCCATTCCACAGTCTGGGAGCGGCAGAAGAGAAGGTCCTCTGGGTAACAGTCGTCAGCCTGGTTTTGGCTGATTGTAACAAATTCTTCCCAGAGGACCTGAGCGTGTGGGGTGGACTGTATGGGAGAAGGCGATCCCACAGGAAACCTGGACCCAAACCATGTAGGGCTTTAAAGGTAATAACCAACACTTTGTGCTTTGCCCGGAAAGTAATTGGCAGCCGGTGAAGTGATTTTAAAGCTGGTGTGATATTGTACATCCCACAGAGCACATCCTGCGTCCTTTCCGCTTCCTGAAAATGCGTCCTTCTGGTCCTTGCTCAGACCATTCTGGTCAAGCTGGACTGGAGGAACGACAATCTGGAAATAGTTTCTAGGCATTAGAGATGCTGTTGTTGAATAATGCCCTACCTGCAGGGTACAAGTAGCATATTGCAGGGATGGCTGATTGGCAGTCCACAGATTGCTGTTTATATGGCCGACTAAATTTTGACCAAGTCATGGAAAAATGTTTTGCTAAGTGTTTCATATACATTTTGTTGTCCTAGTCGTAGGCATTATATACTGCATTTCCCACAAATACATTGTATGCAAAGTAGTTCACAGAAAATAAGGAGACAATTTAAATGCAATAACAGCACAAAAGCAGAACTCATAATCTAATTATAATATGCTCCAATGTAACACTGACAGTCCAACAATTAACAGTTCATTTAAGGCATATTAGGGGTTTCATTATATTAAATTAAATTAACAATATCTAAATAACACCAGCATAGTACCCACATAAAGCAATCCATTCAGCAGTTCATATTAAGAGACTGGACAATAAAAGAGCTTGCCCGAATGAAACTAGCAGCAAAAGAGGAAATGATAAAACTACTAAAATGGAATGACTCTAAGACAACAAGGCCAAGGATATATCCCTATGCACAAATGCAGCCCAAAGCTTGTTATGATTTGTGGATAGTGTGCATGATCTCTCAGGGATTCCTCGCCCCTACTCTGTGAGCTTGTTAGATTGTTAGAATAAGTCAAACTGGTTGGGTGAGTTTAGCCTGGCAGATTCCATGCTGTTATGGGGATTAGTTGTGGTCAGAGATGGCCAGAGATATACTGTTCTGGAAGAGGGCTTATCTTTCTCTTCCAGCTCCTCCCTGTTATTTAACACAATCCCTAAGGTGTTCATTTCCATGTGTTCTCAGAACGTGTGGAAATAGCAGTGGGGCCCATGCGCTAGCTCCCCACCGAACATTGTGCCCTCCACCAGCCTCGGCCTCCGAGCTTTGCACGCTGAGCAGAAGCTCTGAAGGTGGAATCATCACATGTTTAGCAGAGACGCTATGCATCTTCTGCACGGTTGGGACCCCTGCTGAAAGTGCACACATCTATAGACTTTTCTGCTCAATGCATAAAGGTCTGAGATTTCAGTTGGAAGGGCAAGGCTTGGATGTTGGAGGCAGGGTTATCCTGGGTAGCCCCACAGCTCTCTCTGTGCATGCTCAGAGAACACATGACAGAGGCTGGACCATACGTTTTGAAGAGTTTCTGCTCATCTGCAAAAAGAGATTCCAGAAAGGTATCATCTTCACACAGAGGATGTAGAAGCCCTCCTCCCTCCTCCCTCCTCCCTCCTCCCAAACCCCGAGTTGGAATAAACAAGCATTTAGCTAAAAGCAGGCCAGATGTTCATGCTGAAATGCCAGTTATCCAATTTTCTTCAGGAAAGTAAATCTCCTCTTACATTCCCACCCATGCTGTGTAATGTGAGGTTACACCAGAGGACAACTCAGGGGGATGCAGGGTGCCATATTGCATGCAAGGCGATGGAGCAGCTGACAGATTTTGAAGGTGGGGGGAAAACCCTGCATTTCTAGATCAGGTTGTCAAGCCTATAAGCAAGTTTTATATTTCACTGAGAAAATGAAATTCAAATCTAAAAGTGACCGTGATGCTTAGGAGATGAACCTTGGCTGGATCTCCCTGTGTGATGTTGTCAGTGCTAACCCCCCCCCCCCAATTTTTGGGGTGGGTGGGGACCTTGGTCAGAGCATCCCCCGAAAAACTTTTCATGGGTAAATATTTCATGCAGCCCCAATTGCCAGTAAACTGAAGTTTGTGCCATTGATAACATGGGACAATTTAGTTGCAAAATGAACTTGTATAGATCTAGATGTGATATCAGTGCAAGTGTCTTTTTCTGGTGTGGGCATAGGGTTGAGCACAACATATCCCCAACTTGGTGCTCTCCAGATGTGTTGGGACTACAACTCCCATTGTTAGCTAAGGATGTTGGGAGTTGTAGTCCCAACACATCTAGAGGTGGTCACTGGGTTGACGTAGGATAATATAGCACATCCAGTGAATGGGGTCACACAGCTTCAAAAGTTTCAGGCTGTCTGGCCTAAATGTTTCCCTCTCAAGAGAAGCTGCCTTATGAGAAAATGAGTCCATACCAAAACCATGTAGATAAAATCTCTCTCACACCCTATAATCTCTCTATCTCCTTATTGTATTTTACATGTACGCATATTGAAAGGGCTAATATAATAATGCAACTGACAAGGATTAAGACGATGTCATCATTAATTTGGTGTAGCTGATGCAATTGATTAAGTTTTTGATTCTCAGAATTTATTTATTTATATATTGAAAAGCACACGTAGACATGCACACAATACCTCAAAGGAAGGGAAGTTCTTGGATTGCTTTATCTTTTGAATGCATCTTTATAAGATGTTGCTAATCTCACATCAGCTACTGGTGTACAAATAGCAACACGTGATCTGTCCTGAGCAAATACAGCATGTTCAAGTTCCTAGGGCCTGCCTAACCCAACAGGAAATGCAAGCAACTGCTTAGGGCAGCCTTCCATTAGAAAACAACTCTGATTGTCCTTGACTGTTGGCCATGCCAATAATGTCACACTAAGCCACAGTGGTTAAGCCTTTTGAGCTAACTTTCTGAGCTGTGGCTAACTCTCTGAGGGTTAGGCCCTTTTCAATCCTGGTCCCAGTACTCTGGCATTCCTTCCCCAGGGAAGACCGCCTGACCACATAATTACGAACTCAATCCTGTGCTTGTTTAGAAAGAAAAAAGCCTTCCACCTCCCAGCATTCCCTAGCTAGCTGGCTGGGGAATGGTGGGAGTGGTAGGGCTTTTTTTCCTGTCTAAACATGCACAGGATTGTGCCCTAAATTGTTTTCACTGCTTGACCAAGATGTGGCTTTCCCAAGAGGCCGGTTGGGGTTGATGGATTATTGTTATTGTTTGTTGCCTTTGCTACGGATGGGAGCTGACTGGTCTCCCTTTTTTTTAACTGACTATTTTTGTTTTGCTTATACTAT
This sequence comes from Anniella stebbinsi, assembly GCA_029215795.1. Lineage (NCBI taxonomy): Eukaryota > Metazoa > Chordata > Lepidosauria > Squamata > Anniellidae > Anniella > Anniella stebbinsi. Next base: position 31,663,977 of record JARDYH010000007.1, read on the forward strand.
TAATTAAACACACACACACACATTTTCTGCATGCATATGCTTTAACAATTTTATAGAAAAGGGAATTTCAGTGACCAGATACCAAAGAGGGCAGGGCTCCTGCAGTTTTAACTGTTGTGATGGAGAGGGGACTTCACCAGGTGCTGCATGCCTACAAATGACACCTGCTGAAGTTTCCTTTTCTATACAACTGTTAAAAGATACAGGAGTCCTGTCCTCCTGTCCATATGGTCACCCTATGATGGTAGGCTGACCCTATGAAAAGGAGGTCAGGGCTCATGTAACTTTAACAGTTGCAGAGAAAAAGGAATTTCAGCCAGGGTCATTTGTATGCAATTAGTTCCTGGTGAAATTCCCTCTTCATCACAACAGTTAAAGTTGCAGGGGCCCTGCCTTCTTTTGTATATGGTCACTCTAGTATAGTGCCTACACCTTTAACTGTTGTGATGAAGAGGGAATTTCACCAGGAACTCATTGCATACAAATGACACTGGCTGAAATTCCCTTTGCTCTACAACTGTTAAAGTTACAGGAGCCCTGTCCTCCTTTTCATAGGGTCAGCCTATATTTGCAGGGCAGGGGTGAGAGGGTGTGCCTTCTGGCCACCATCTAGAAGGGCATCCCTTCACTCATTGCTGCTGCTACAGACTATCCTCCCTGGCCCCCATAAAAAAAGAAAAGAAATGGAGGAAAATGTCTTTGCTCTTACCAATGTGGTAAGCCTGCCGCCCTGCCATTAAACTAGTTTGAATAATTGTGCCCTCACCATAGGGAGCTGCCTTCTACTGAGTCAAATCCTTGGTCCATCTAGCCTAGTATTGTCCACACTGATTGGTAGCAGCTCTCCACGGTTTCAGGTAGAATTCTTTCCTAAGGTCCCCTCTACAAGGATTCGCTTTTGCGCCCGGTTAGGCGATTATGCGCATAATCGATGAAGTGCATTTACACCTAATACCTCTGCATGAGAGGCGGCGAAGCACATTAACGGATGATCAAAATGCGCTTTACAAGTAGTTAATGCGCATAAGCGCTTGTGCACATAGTCAAAATGCACTTTAATGGCTGGAGCAAAATAAAACTCGCTGTTTAACGCGCATTCGATAATGCGCATAATCGGAGAGATAACGCGCCTCTACGCCCGATTTGCGCTCCGTTCTTGTAGAGGTAAATTTTTTAAAGAGCCTTGAAAGAGCTTTAAACCTCTCTTGTAGAGGCAGCCTAACTGGAGATACCGGGGATTAAACCTGGGACCGTCTGCATACAAAACAGCTGCTCTTCCAGGGAGCTGCAGCCCCTTCCTTAACTATGATTCCATCATTAAAATATTGATACCCCACTCCATTTGCCCGTGCAAATGGGGTGATGAATTGCAAGGCAGCACAACCATTTGGGGTTGTTTCTGAACCCAAATCACATTCTTATTCTGGTGTAAGTAGCCACACATAAAAGGCCTTTAAAAGATACTGCTTGAGCTGAAATAGGGCAGTTATTTTCTTCTTGCTTCAGGTTTGCATCCTGGCCCTGATCCTCGTGCAGGGCAGCAGTGCTTGAACTGCTGTGCAGTGCAAGGCATCCACCCTTCAGTCCTGTGCTTGAACTTCAAATGTAAGAAGTAGTAAGGAAGAAAGGTTGAACAACAGGAAACTTTTCTCCCTTTCCAATTCTCCTCTCTCTCTCTCTCTCTCTCTCTCTCTCTCTCTCTCTCTCTCTCTCTCTCAAATTCTGATAGTGAATATATTTTCTGATAATAAAGAGCTATCTCTGGATGTGAGATTATAAGGTGAATATTTGATCTTGGAAGGTTTTGCAGGAGTAATTGGTACGGGCCAGTAGACAGCTGGCATTCAGTAGCAGTCAGTGTAGAATGGCTACTTATACATCACCCAAAGAGAAGAAATACGTCACTGAAAAAAGATGACAAAAGACAATAGCAATTTGCATAATATTTGCATTTGCAAATTTATATGGCTAGGTGCACATTTGGAAATAATAACTATAATTTAAATAGAAATACATCTCACCATCATGGAGAAGACTGACCAGGTGACTCAAATCTGCCTGCTGCCTCCTGTCAAGGTGCCAACTGTGAATGGGGAACTCCAAGGCCTTGGCCTACTCTCCCTCCTTATGGATCACTAACTTCAAGGCCTCGGAATCCTTCTCATTCTTTGACTTTAAATCAGTTTTGGACTGGTCAGCCCATCAAAGAGAGGGCGTCTTCAAACAGAGGACTGTCCTCTGTAAAGTGAGACACCTGGGCCCTCCCAGTCAATCTTGAACAATCTCTGGCAAATGACTTACAAATAATTTAGTACATTTTATATAGACTTCATTAACAGTCAATTTCAACAGCAGTTCATAATGCCTGTAACCAAATATTTAATTGTGAGGCCAAATATTAAGAAGACCATCTAGGTTGAGAAATGTGAACATTCATCTTGAGATTTCTGCAACACTTTGTTCCATTTCTAACACACACAGACATACGGACACACTTCATACGCCATGGCTTGCTGTGAGCAAGATTACAACATTAATGAAAGGAGAGGAAATAATGAGCTGAAGTGGAAATTAAATTGAGGCATTCTCCCTTTCTGTCCAGATATTCCCACCCTGGTGTTATACAAGTTCATGGTGGTCAGACTGTGAGCCCAACTGTCTTGTGACGCGACAACCAACCAATAAAAAATGAGTCGTGGGAGGGAAACTAAAAATAACATTCATGAAATCAGCCCACAATCATAACCATTCACTAGATATGCTGAATCTTATATTCCTTTGGTTATTCTGTCTTGAGGTTACTAAATGTCATGTTAGATAGCAGCCTGGTGTTGAAAGCAGGCATGGAGGGTTGGCCTTTAAAACCATCGTCAGTAGTGCCAGAAATCTAAAGTAGGTGATACTTTGCAGTTTGAAAGGACTGTGTGAAACTGTCTATCAATATCCATGGAACGATCCCTCTTCTCTCACCAGTGAGGGCTGGTGGCTCTGATATTCGTGGGGCAGTGAATCCTGTCTGGGTTTTAGTCAGAGCCAGTCAGAACTCTAAAGGAGCTACGCAAGGTGGTCCGTATAATGTGCGGACTGCCTCTTGGACTCCAACCATCATGCATGACAAGCAATCAAGTGACCCATGTGCCTGGGTGAACCAGCTCCTTAGATAAGTGCCAAGGAACACCATTGGGGATCCAATTATAACTGCGTTTGGCAGACTGTTGCCACAGTAGCAGCACAATCTAGAGAAAATGAGTCCTACTTTGGTCTAGAGTGAAGCCAAACATTTCCCAAACTATGTGTTGGGGCACCCTGGAAACTGCTAGTGCTCTGTGAGAAATGAATGAAAGGATCCTGTGAACCCAAGAGGAGGCTGCCTGTTAGTGCTTGGCACATTTTCATTATTTATTTATAAATGCATTGAGTCTCCTTTCAGCCCAAATGGCCATCCCCATAAGGCAACTTCCAGTTCAAACTTGAAACAACTTAAAATCTCTAAACCGGATAGTTGGGATTCCCCGATCTGAGGTCAGAGACAGTACTTCCAACCTCGGAGGGGGAATTGGAGAGCCAAGCCCCCTCCCCCTTGCAGGTAGCATGGAAAGAATCACGGTGGCTGGCCTCTGAAGTGGGAAACCCGGCCTCAGACAAGGGGGCTTTTCAGTGAGTAGAGAGGGAGGAGTCAGGACAGGACAGGACAGGAGATATCCTGAGGCCTTTCCAGCCACTTTCCCTCCCCCTCTCAAATGCCTTCGCTAGAAGGGCAAAAAAGCCTGTCTAGTGAAAAAGGCAGGGCAGGAGGGCTGCATGGGATGCTCACAGACCTCCAGATTTGGGGGCTCATGATCATCGAGGGTGCAACCCATAGGACTGCCCCCTAAGAGTGCAATCCTATGGGATCAACCCTCATAGGCTGGAGAGCGCCATAAAATACTAAATATCATCATAGGTGTGCGCAAGGGGTGTGCCGGGTGTGCCCAGACACACCCTAATGTCTCAAGTAATAAGAACCAAACTGAGGGGCCATTGAGTAGGAATCCAGTGGGGGATCCAGAAGCAGTGGGAATGTTCCTCCGGCTGCCCGGCAACAGGAATAAAAAGGAATTGTTCTGCTGGGAGCCTCTCTGCCAGGAGAGGCCTGAAGGAGGAAACCCCTTCTCTGGCCAGTGTCACCACAGAGCCCCAACAATGCTGGGGCTTGAGAAGCGTCTCCTCATTCCCCACCCACCCCCTCACCTGCAATGGCCCTCCCATGGTCAGGCAAGTCAGGAGTAGGGCATCAGTGACTACAGTCTTTAATAAATAAAACTAATAAAACTAATGTACTTTATGACTGATTATTCAACAGAGGTTTTCACCTTAAACAAAATATCCCCGGGTGCACATCCTAATGAAATGAGCTGCGCATGCCTATGAATTTCATACAGAACAAACATGCCTTAACTTCCTGACTAAATCTGAACAAAGAAGAAGCCAGCCTGACTTCCTTTGGGAGAGAATTCCACTGGGCATGGTGCTGCCACAGAGAAGGCCTTGTGAAGCACAACTTATTTTCATGCTTTGTTTTCTTTTAGAGAGCCTCTTCTGTGGGTGGGTAATGCTAATCCCGTTGCTTCGCTCACTGCATGAGATGTGTTTGGATTATGCAGTCATTCTTGATTCGGATCTGTAACAGAATTACCCACCCACAGGGCTTGTTGTTGGGACTCTGAGTAAGTCAGTTAGGAGACACTCCCAGGTTAGGGAGTCATGCAGAATCACAGGACTTGGGCCCCTCTAAGAGGAGGTAAGGTCATTCCTACATATTTCTTTCGAGCATTTTTACCCACACTCTTCAGCAAGAAGGCCGCCTAGAGTGGCATACATACTATCACTAAACAAGGCAGCCCTCAGCCCACCAGCTTGCCATCTAAATGACTAAACACAAAAGGGAAATGAGGAAATGAGGATGAGGAGGGAAGAGGAAAACAAGCAGACTTGGGCTTATTAAAGTTACACAGTTCTTGTAAAGATCAGTTGGAATGGAAGCCATTGAAGAAGAGGCCTTTCCTAAAATCAAACCTCCTCACGTGTAAGCATGAAATCTGTGCATCTGCAATTCAAATTCTGGAAAAGATGGTGCCCCAGCCACCAAATTCAAAGAATACTTTGCTAAATTGTGGACTTAACTGTGAATACAAAATGCAAGAATGTACAACTAAAAAAAAAACTGAATCTAACAGGAATCTCCAACTCTGTTAAGAAGTGAGGAATTACTTTTAAAACACAGGAAAACATTCAGACCAGAGAAAGTCTCTGATGGAAATCCCACCTCCCCTTCACTCTCACTGCCAATGGTTTGGCCATGGCCATGTTTTTTTGGGAGAATACCCTTACTCTGTTGCATAGATTATGTAACAAAATCAGTGGTTCAAGAAGCCCAAAGCAGTAAAAGCCAAAATGCTGACATGTAAGTCCAAGCGTAGATAAAAACCAGATTTTGGAACCAGTTGTGTGCTGGCAAACAGATTTGAACCTCTTGACATTCTTGATGTGCTGCGTGCATAAATCAGGAACCAGGCTTAAGTAATTCAATCCAAAGGAAAAGGGATGGTATAACCCTAGTGCAGCATTCCCCAGTTGGGTGGCCTCCAGATGTGCTGGTCTATTACTCCCATCTTCCCCCAGTCCGTTAGTATTCTAAGACATCTGGAGGCTGCCAGATTGGGAAGGCTCCATAGGGTGTGTAGAACGCACAGAATGACCGTTTTCTCCCTCTTGTGTGTCGCGAACGTAATCTGGTGACAAAATGAGCTTTTTTGGCACTCTCCCTTCTCTGTCTAGACAGTTTCTTGCTTGCTGCTTCTTCAACGGGTTTCTTTTGTAAATGCCATACCAACGAGCACGCTGCAGCCAGCATTTGCAAAGCCAAGAGGCCTCCATGAAATGCATTCACCATTGTAAACAAACATTTCCCTGGTAATCTGCAGCATGCTATTACAGAGGTGGCCGGCTGCCGGATGACACAGTTTCAGGCTGAGAATCTTTCACAAACAACAACAAGAAGCAGAAGAAGAGAAAACTTAACAACCATTTGGCTGTGTTTATGATTGGCTAAAAAAACTTTTCTATGTCGTCAAAACTACATGTACATACATCAGCAACCTGTATGAACTTTATGATCTTAAAGCTGAACCTCAGGCCAGTGAGCCAAATCTGGCCTGCCTGAGGTCCTAATAGGGTTCACCTTTCCCTGGCCTCACCCCTTTTTGCTTTTTGTTTCCCAGCATTTGCACAATTGAAATTCTTCTCTTAAGGCTTTAATGACAGTAAGAGCCTTCAGCTAAATAATACTGATTATTTTGGTATTGCTGCCCCACTTTTTCCTTTGCCCCCCATCACTGAAATGTGGTCTTCAAGAGCTTCTCCAAAATTGAATTTGGACTGCACGCCTACATTGTTGTTGTTGTTGTTGTTGTTGTTGTTGTTGTTGTTGTTTCTTTAGTACATCTTTATACTGCCCACCAGCTGAAGCTCCGTGGGCAGCGCACAACAAACCCCACAAAAACAACAATATACATCTAAACATTAAAAAGTTAAAAAGGCAGTGTAAAATGAGCTACATTAAAAACCAGGGAAAGCCTGTGTAAAAAGGTATGACTTCAGTAGGCGTTTAAAAGATTGTTCAGTTCTTCCTGTCCTTAGATTGGGGATGGGTAACTTCAGGCAGTCTGGGCGCCAATTTCCAGGCCCAGGAAATCCCCCCCCCCCCCACAATACACCACACTTTTACTGCTGCACTGCCTGCAGCAGGAAAAAGTATCAGCTCTTTGCTGACAAAATTCAGTGCCAAACCACTGCATAGACTCAAAACGGCCACATTCAGGTTGAAAACAAACTAAATGTGCCACTTTTGAGTACCCATAGCAGTTTGCTGCTGAATTTTGGTAGCAAACCACTGACTTTCTTTGCTGCTGCACATCTCCACATTTCAGTAGTGTGGGGGTCAGTGTGGGTGGGTCGGTGGGGCTGCGCCTAAGGTCATGGGGGGCATGTGTTGCCCACCACTGCCTTAGAGAATACTGCATAGCTGAAACAGAATTTTAATACATTTTGTAAGTTGCCAGATTCCCAGTGTTTGCAATGTTGTTGTTGACATTTGAATTCTGGAATCAACATCCCTGGGACTCTACTTCAGGTATATTTGGAGAGAGGAAGAAAGGGAGATTTGGGTTTGTTTATCCAAAGAGAAATCACAAGACAAAGTTTCTAAAAATGACAAGACATGAAAGGGGAAGCTCTAAACCACTTCCCATTTGACTCAATCAATTTGTGCTGATGCATCTTTGCCTAGAAAAGAAATAAAAACAAAAATAGAGCTCTCCCTAAACAAGTGAGTACAAAACTTATACCAAACATCTTATCCTCTCAAAGTTTTATATTAAACTTTAGCAATTTGGATTTTCATCCCCCCAGTGTTATTTAAAGGAGCTTTTCACACATGATGCTGTACAAATTGGACAGAGGACCACTACACCTAAATGGGCCCACAAGTTGGAAATCAGTTTTCAGTCCTATAAACCCAAGCTCAGAAGTGGGTGGATGTGTTTCCAGATGGAGGGCTCATAAAAAAATAAGAGGAGCCATGCTGGATGAGACCAAGGGTTCATCTGGACCAGCATTCTGTTCACATAGAGGCCAACCAGCTGTTGACCAGGAATCCACAAGTAGGACATGAGTGCAGCAGCAACCTCATAGTCCTGTTCCCCAGCAACTGGTGTACATAGGCCTACCGCCTCTGAAACTGGAGGTAGCCACCAGGACCATTAGTCATTGATAGCCATCTCCTCCATGAATTTGACCAATCCCTTTTTTAAAAGCCATTCAAATTGGTGGCCATTGCCACATCTTGTGGTAGAGAATTCCATAGTTTAACTATGCACTCTGTAAAGAAGTCCTTCCTTGGATCTGTACGGAATCTCCCACCAGCCAGCTTCATAGGATGACCCCATTGGGTTCTAACATTATGGGAGAGGGAGAAAAATATCTCCCTAGCCACTTTCTCAACACCAGGCAACATTTTGTACACCTCCCCTTACTCCCCGTTTTTCTAAGCTAAACAATCCCATATGCTGTAACTTTTCCTCATAGGCGAATTTTGCTTCAGCCCCTTCGTCATCTTAGTTACCCTTTTCTGCACTTTTTCCAACTCTGCAATATCTTTTTGTAGACGCAATGGCCAGAACCGTACACAGTGTAGTCGCACCATAGATTTGTATATGCGCAGCAATATGATCTTGGCGGTTTTATTCTCAATTCCTTTCCTAACGATGTCTAACACGGAGTTTGCCGTTTTCATAGAAGCTGCACACTGGGTAGACATTTCATCGAGCTGTCCACCACACCCCAAAATTCTCCCGGCACTACCAATCAAAAGCCCTTGTGCAGTCCCTCAGCTGATTTACAGAAGAAGCAGTAGGAAAGCACAGGAGGATTGCAAAGGGAAGTTACTGATGTCTGGATTCCCTGTATAATCCCATGAATGTGGCAGGGTGATTGCAGAGCTCACCATTACAACCTGCTCATTTGCCTGCCTCTCACTCTAGACCAGACAAGGGTGGTGGTGAGACGGAGCAGCAGCAGCAGATGCCACGACCTCCTGGCTCCTTGGCTCTCTGCCTGTCAAGCAAGCAAGTGGTGGCAATGATGAGAAAGAGGATGAGGAGCGATAGCAGCTGGTAAAGAAAGCAGGGAGGAGGCAGATTCACTGGGGGGGAGTCTGTGGAGGGGGCCTTGCTCTCAAAACCCTGGAGCCACCACTGGGCACTTGAATGATAGAAGTGTTATTTGGAAGCACCCCGAGCATGCTGAAGATTAGTCTTCCCTTTACAAAACCTTATGAAACCCAAGGCCTGCAGAAAGTCAGGTACTGAATAACCTCTGGGCCTTTTCCACAAGTGACATAAGATACCGTCGCTTGTGAATGGTAAGAGAATGTCAGTAAAGAAGGGGACGAGGGAAATTGTACAGTCTAGTGAACCTTTGGGCTAGCACCATTTTCCGTTGAAATTACAGCTGAGGGAAAACAATTAAAAACACACAGGGCTCTGTGTGTGTGTGATGAATTGCTGGGGTTCAGTTCCTATTGGTAGGGGTGAGAGTTAAGGGCACCCCACCCCCCGAGGCTCTTTTGTTGATGTTGTAGTAAATGATGAGAAATTTTAAAAACCTGGGCCTTCCTTCTAATGATGAGTCATAATTCCATTTGCAAGTTAGGGTGTGCTTAGTGCACACCAAGAGATGTGAGGAGGAAAGGAAACAGGGCCCTTTTTATTTATTTATTATATATATATATATATATATATATATATATATATAAAATTTCATACAGAAATAAAAATAAAAAAGGCAAATAAACAAAAACAAAAACTTAAACATAAATACTCCTCCCCCTATCTCACAGGAAATCAGTGATGCTATTATAACTATTACAAAATAGATCTATTACAAAATATATATCATTCTTCAGATCCTAAACATTTCCTTCCTTTCTTTGTAGGCCAGAAAAAAATAGCATAAGTTAACCCACCACAGGAGATATACCTTTCATTATGCCAACCAAAAATATTTAAATACTTTTGGGATTTCATTCTCCCATTCCGATGAGGTTGTATATACCATGAAACAGTGCCAATCCGTATTAAATGTGTCCTTAGATCTTGTTCCTCTTGTTTATTTATTTATTTATTTATTTATTACATTTGTATACCGCCCCATAGCCGAAGCTCTCTGGGCGGTTTACATAGGATTAAAAAAAATTAAAAACAATATACAAAAATTAAAACAGCAAAAACATACAACATACACACAATCTATACATTTAAAAACCACATCAACACTTCAAAAACTACAAAAACAAAACAAAACAAACCCAGTTTATTGGTCAGTTTCTCCATTAAGACTACATGCCAAACCTTGCTATACAAATTCATTAGCATGGCACCAGCCAAATCCTTCCAATATCTAACTATAATCAATCTGGCAGCAACCCAAAAAGATCCTATTAATGACTTAAATACAATTTTTTCATTATCCTCTTGAAATAATCCTAACAATGCCAATACTGAGGATTTAAAAACCCTTTGCCCGGTTTTCTTTTTAATGTCTTTAAAAATCTAGTCCCAAAAAATGTTTGTTTTAGCACAGTGCCACCACATCTGCTGGAAAGAACCTACCTCTCCACAGCCCCTCCAGCTATATTGTGAACTTGATTTATTGAATCGGGCCACCCTTACTGGGGTTAAATACCATTTTTGCAAAATCTTTAACACTGTTTCCTTTGTAGACATTGAGACAGACTTGGTTGGGAGTTTGCTCAACAAATTTGACCAGTCTGCTTCCTCTACCTTGATCATCCAGTCCGACTCCCATATTTTCTTTAGGCTGTCAGAGCTGCCTATCCCGGCATTAAGAAGAATGGAATACAATCGAGACACCAACCCTGAGGTGGTGCCTGTAGAGGACTTGATTAAGCATTCAAACTGTGTAAGGGGACGTGTGGTGCATTTCTTAAATAGTAGTTGACATATAAATGTTCCCACCTGGCACCACTCCATCCATGTAATATTGAAGTCCTTCAAATGGGTTCTCCACAAATCCCTAGAGAAAGGGGCGTTATCATGATAGAAAGAATCCCACATTCTATACAGTCCTGCTCTCTCAAAAGCTTCTACTCCGATTTGTCTTACCTTACTGATAAATTCTGGGTGACAATGTAATGGGAGTAGTAGAGAGAGATTGGACATTAATGTATCCAACCATTGTCTACAAACAGTAAATGGTCCCATACAGCCCTTTTATACCGATGTGTGAACTGAAGCTTAGGTGTGCTTCAAAATGCACGATTCTCAAATTTTTGCAATACAGTTCTCCAATAATAAATATGCACACAAAAATGCATACATTTGGGGGAAAGTGCACACAAAAATGCATATATTAATGAAAAAAACATTCAAAATGCATTGTATTAAGGAAATTGTTTGCAAAAAACATGTTCTATTAGGCATAACGGTGTACAAAATGCAAATATTAGGAGAAATGCTCACAAAAATGCATGCAATTTTTATTCAAGCTTTTGTTAAAAAAATTCTCAGTGTTCAGGACAAAGCAAATATAACATTGGAAAAATGAGAAACTGAGAGAAACCAAAATTGACAGATGTATCCTCCCTTGTCTAAAAATGAATAAAGGAACAAATAAGCAAGTAGATGGTGCTGTGACTCCATCACAACAAGTTTGACTTGGTAGTGGGCTACTTTGAGAAAGAAATGGTGTGTTAGTGTTTTCAGAGGAGCTGGAATCATAGAACCGTAGAATCATAGAATAGTAGAGTTGGAAGGGGCCTCTAAGGCCATCGAGTCCAGCCCCCTGCTCAATGCAGGAATCTACCTGAAAGCATCCGTGACAGATGGCTGTCCAGCTGCCTCTTGAAGGCCTCTAATGTGGGAGAGCCCACCACCTCCCTAGATCATGGGTTCCATTGTCGTATTGCTCTAACAATCAGGAAGCTTTTCCTGATGTCCAGCTGGAATCTGGCTTCCTGTAACTTGAGCCCATTATTCCATGTCCTGCATTCTGGGTTGATCGAGAAGAGATCCTGGCCCTCCTCTGTGTGACAACCTTTCAAGTATTTGAAGAGTGCTATCATGTCTCCCCTCAATCTTCTCTTCTCCAGGCTAAACATACCCAGTTTGTTCAGTCTCTCCTCATAGGGCTTTGTTTCCAGACCCCTGATCATCCTCATTGCTCTCCTCTGAACCCCCTTCCAGCTTGTCTGCATCCTTCTTGAAGTGTGGTGTCCAGAACTGGATGCAATACTCAAGATGGGGCCTAACCAGTGCCGAATAGAGGGGAACCAGTACCTCATGCGATTTGGAAGCTATACTTCTATTAATGCAGCCCAAAATAGCATTTGCTTTTTTGGCAGCCACATCACACTGTTGACTCATATTCAGCTTGTGATCTAGAACAATTCCAATGGATCCTTCTCGCCTATAGCATTGCCGAGCCAAGTATCCCCCATCTTGTAAACGTGCATTTGGTTTCTTTTTCCTAGGTGTAGAATTTGGCATTAAAGCCAAAACTCACTCATCTTTTGGAATTCACACTTCTCTCAGTATTGCAATGGAGTTCTCCAAACAAGCAAACAATGCATAAAAATGTGTGCATTTTAGGGAAAAGTGCCCACAAAAATGGGCATATTAGTGAATATTAAGTTCAAAAATGAATTATGTTAGGAAAAGTCCAAATATTTGGCAAAATTGCATAAAAATGCACACATTAGGAGAAATGCCCACAAATTTTCATGCAAACTTCTTAAAAAAAAAAAAGTTCTCAAACTTTGGGAAGAACCAAACTTAAGATTGGAAAAATGAGCAACAGAGAGACGGTGAGACAGGTAGCCTGTCCCTATCACAAAATGGAACCACCCTAGTTCAGAGGGAATTTATCCTTGAGTCCCAGAGCTGGGGGACAAAGAGCAACGGGGTGTGGAGCTGTTGCCCTCCGATCTTGCCTGGAGGCTTCCTGGAGGCATCTGGTTCGCTCTGCTTTAGGGAAGGTGTCTGTCGGCTAGAGGGACCTTTGGCCTAATGCAATCAGGGCTCTTATGTTCTCACAATGCTGTACAGATGGAGCTGCATCTCCTGGCTGTCAGCAGTGCTGGGCCGCAGGCAGCCAAGGCAGCTGAAGTGAGAGCCCTGGCCAGATTGGGACTGGAATTAGAAGGAACGCAGCAGCAGATCCATTGGAACGACAATATGGAGGCAGAGAGGGCTGTATGCTAGGGGCTGAACTGAGAGAGCTGTTTGAAGCCAAGCTGGAGCAATGGGGCAGGCACACAGGCAGGCAGTTTAGAAGGCAGGGGTGCAGGACTTCAGGTCTGGGGACCATGTACGCCAACCCTCGGGGGTTCCACTACAGCCTTCCAGGGTTCCTCTGACTGTACTTCTTTTCTCCTAACTACCAGTTGTTTGGTGGTTTCCTGGTTTTTGTGCAATTTTTCACCCTCATTCTCAAAGGTTGAAATGCCCCTGCCAAAGTTTAGCTGCTGGCAGTAAGAGTGATAAGTGAAAATATGCTGGTACTTTTTATACTTTTGGCCACACCCCTTCTGCCTTCAGCCCCGCCCACCACTGGAATGCACCCCCCAAGTGCTTTCCCAAAATGGAATTTGACCCTCAGGCTGAAAGAGGTCCTGCACCCCCTGCTGTAGGTGTATGAAAGAGAAACAAGCAGCTGTGCTGAAGTAGAAACTGTCATGCCTCTCTCAGAGGAAGGAGTCCCTCCTTTGGGCTATCTCCAGTATCAGAGGCAGTTTGCTTATGTACACCAGTTGCTGGGGAACATGGGTGGGAGGGCGCTGTTGCACCGTGTCCTGCTCGTGGGTCCCTGGTCGACAGCTGGTTGGCCACTGGGTGCTGGACTAGATGGACCCTTGGCGTGATCCAGCAGGGCTCTTCTTATGTTCATAGGTTGGACCACGCTGCTCCGCCATGTTCTTCCTATAATCGCTGAAGAATCATAACAGTAATATCACACATTCACCAGGCAAAAAGGGGAAGTTGGAGGACTGGAGTGAGGTAGGGACACAACAAGGTCAAAATCTGGCTTGAAATATATGGACTCACACAATCAAGGCTAGAGGCCAGATGTTTCCTAGGCAATGAAGTAGGTTTGACCTGGAAGAATTTATAGGCGGGTCATGTTAATGGGAACAAAAGAACAGCTTAATGGGGTGTGGTAGGGTTCGCTGAGGTGAAACCATGTTTGGCTTTGAGAGAACAATTCAATTTCTTCCCCTCTTCTGAAGCCAAGTGCAACTCACTAAGGGTGCAGTCCTATGCACGTTTAGATGGGAAAAATGGCCTACAACTCCCAGCATTCCCTTGGCAGCCATGCTGGCTGGAAAATGTTGGGCATCATAGGACTTCTTTCTGCCTAAATGTTTAGAAAGGTCTAGTATTTAGAAATATAACATTCCCACTCACCTGAGGAGAAAAAATATCAGATGGAATACCAAAACTTGACAGCTACAAAATTTGAATATATCTCTGGAAAATAACTTGACTTGCTTGAGGCACTGAAACAATCCTTTCGACAGGACTTATTTGAGGGTGGGGGTGGGGGTGGGGAGAGTTGGGCCTATTGCCATGGGGACAAAATATAAAAATATTGACATTGGTGCTTTCAAGGGAAGTATGAAAAGTGCTGAGGACTTCCTTGACAGCCTCTGTCCCCAATGATGAGTGTTAAAATGTCATATTTTAAGGCAATTAACAAAACTAGGGGGTTGGACAAATTTGTCAGTTCCGCTTTCTCATGCATTCAGACTTTTTTTTAGTACTTTCCATCCTGAATATGAAGAAATGTGTGAATTTTGGTAAACAAAACAGAAGGAAATACTCACCCGGCTGCACCAGCCAAATTCTACAGGCCCAGCTGTTCCTGGCAAAGGAGATGCGCTTGCCTGCCATGTTGTTGTTAAAAATAAGGTGCCTGTCTGGAAAAAATGAAGTGGCAGCCCCAATCCAGCATCAACATGGCCTGGGATTCATTCAGAGCCAGACTTTTAAGAGCTCAGCACTCAAAGCCCTCGTGTTGGATGGACAAATCTGTCCGTTTCATTTATTTTAATCTCAAGTTATTTCTGTCTCAAATATGAAAAAAAGTTAATTTTGGTAAATCAAAACTGAACTGAAGCAAAGTTCTTACCCATCCCTAAACAAAATTGCTTATAATCTGTTTTAATGCTGGCTTCTGTAGATATTTCTACAACTCAGGATGACTAAGAGGCTGCTGAGTATTAGGGGTTGCCACTTGACCAAATTTTGACCAGATTGCCTGGTTTTCCTCCCCCAATGCGTGAGTAATCCCTCAGGGCCTTGCTGAACCAAAGTGTGTGACCCATCTGGATGGCTGCTCTCCGGGTCAAAGTGCTGACCTGGAGATGGACCTTACAGACCACGTCTTACATTTACGCTGCAGGAGTTCCCCTCAGGAGAGCAGGCAGAGGACAGTCCCCTATCTGAAGGTGCCCTGTATTTGATGAGTTGTGCAGTCCAAGTCTGTTATAAAGTCGAAGAACCAAAAAGAGAGAGGCCTTGAAGTTAACCATTCACAGTTGGCACCTGGACAGCAGACTGAGTAGGCAGATGTACATACATACATACTTCATTGTGTCTTAGCAAATTGCCATTATGCACACTTACAAAGGAGGGGAAAAAACACTCTATACAATTAAAACTCTGCTAGTAAACCAATAAGAGGAGGATCATTTTCCATACAATCTTTAAACTTTGTGGCACGTATTTGTAGAGCATTGACAAGGAATTTAGAAGTTCTAAAGGACACATACTCCTCCACTACAGGGAGATATACTTAATTTCTATTTAAATTATAACAACCATCTCGAAACGTGCAAATTGATATTCTCTTTTGCCCTCTTTGCTGGTGAAGCATTTCCTCCTTTTTGGCAATGTGTAATTGGTAGCACCCCGCACAAATGGTAAGAACAATGCCAGCATGGCTGGATTTCTTGTTATTATTTGTATGATCAATAGAAACGGCAAGAAACTGCAGACGGCTGCATTATATAATCTTGGGGCATAAATGGAACTGAGAGCAAGGTACAGTTTTTACAGTGCGACTGGGGAATATTGATGCAATAAAAGTTGAGTAGAAGTTGAGAGAGCCAAAAACATAAATGCATTAAAATTCTGGCCTCTTGGATTATTAGCTCTGACACAGAAATCATATTATTAACAAGAGTCCTGGGAGAGGGGATGTGTTCTGCATTTCATGATTTCTGCAGTTAAAGTGATGCCTCTCTGATGGTTCCAACGTGTATGTTCAGAGATTAATTCGCTAGGAGAGGCATTATAAACGAGCAAAGGGATGTCATTTACCCAATCCTTTCTTTTTGTATCCAAAAAGAAACAAATGCCTATAGGAGGGCTGTAGAACTTCAGGCTGCGGGCCAAATCCAATCCACCTGGAGGTCCCAATCTTGTCCTCCAGTGTCTCCCAGATAGTTCCACCGCTTCCCCTGGCTCCACCCCCTTTTCCCCATCCACCAATTCTTTGGTGGCTCCGTGACTTTTGTGCAGTTGTTTCTAACATTCTAATAGATTGAAATGCCTCTCCTAAGACTTAGTTACTGTCAGGAAGAGTTTGAAGCTAATCAAAAACAATTGCTGTCACTTTGGGTGTTTTGGCCCTGCCGCTGTTTGCCTTTGGCTCTGCCCACCCACCGCTGGAATAGAATTTGGCCCTTGAGTTGAATGAGGTCTTGCACATTTGCTCTAACCTATAAGAAGCCGCTGTAGAGCGCAGAATGGCCGTGGTGGGGAGAGAAGAGAAACATTAATGGCATGCTTCGCAACCGAAGTCATACACATGGGCTATCGAAAGGGGCCCTCTGTTAAGACTGTTACATCCATGGTCTAAAATGACCTAGTTGTGCTCCTGCATTCATATATTGATATAACCCAGTACCGGCATGTCTTCATGATGTTGGTGTAGATTTCATTCATCTGGGCTGAGAACTGAGAGATTCCTTTCATGATGATTTCACTACCTTGGAACAAGGAATCTTTCCCCAACTTGCATCAAATGCACTCTACTGATTCAGAGTATATGTGAGAGACATAACCTGCCCCTTGTGAGTCTGGATTACAGCTAATATAGTGGGATATGTGATCACTCGAGACCTTCTTTGCTGAATAAATTCCTTCCTTTGCCCAGCAGGGGGAGCCAACCTCCTAGCCTTTGTGCAGGGGCACAGTGCAGAATGCCTTTCAGCTTGGCATTGGGCACGGTGTGACGGGCTGGATTATTATTTATTATTCCATGTCACAGCTTCAAAGGACAGAATGATAGAAAGGAGCATTGATTACATTGCACATATACAATGCATCAAAATTACAAAATTGCAAGCAGGATATTTCTGTTAAACTAGCTGTCCAAATAGGCTCCAAACTTTCCAGTTCTCAGCTAAGGATGAGCAAATCTGTGTGTTTCACCTTCTCCCATATTCAACTATTTAAAAACAAGGATGATCAGGGGTCTGGAAACAAAGCCTTCTGAGGAGAGACTGAAAGCTGGGCATGTTTAGCCTGGAGAAGAGAAGACTGAAGGGAGACATGATAGTACTCTTCAAGTACTTGAAAGGTTGTCACACAGAGGAGGGCCAGGATCTCTTCTTGATCAACCAAGAGTGCAGGACACGGAATAATGGGCTCAAGTTACAGGAAGCCAGATTCCGGCTGGACATCAGGAAAAACTTCCTGACTGTTTGACCTAGGGAGGTGGTGGACTCTCTCGCACTACAGGCATTCAAGAGGCAGCTGGACAGTCATCAGCCAGGGATGCTTTAAGGTGGATTCCGGCATTGAGCAGCGGGTTGGACTCGATGGCCTTAGAGGCTCCATCCAACTCTACTATTCTATGATTCTATGAAAATTTCAAGTTCTCCCGTGTATGAAGAACTTTGCAAATTTTGCAAACTTCTTATCAAAAGCCAACTAAAATGAAATTCCCAATCATTTGCTTCAGCCAAATCCAATAGGTACAACTATTCCCTGCATGGACAGGACCATGATGCCTGCCATGTAGCTGCTAAAGATGATGAGCCTGTCAAGAAAAAGAGCTGGCATCCCTAATTCAGCTCCACAGATAAGGCTGAATACACGAGGAGTCACACTCAGGCTTTTAAGAGCTACACACTGCAATAGAAGAAATGTCCTGATGGAACCGTGCATAGTGTACCTAACCTTTCACCCACAAAGAGGTTTAAAGTTGAATCCTTTCATGTTATCATGACTAACTCAGAATGGGACTCTGCAAGTGTTAAAAAGTCCTGCAGAACTTTTCATACCGTTTGAAGTTCCTCACCAAATGCAGTTCTGTTTAGCAACCAGATGAAATATTGGTAACCAGCGGTATCCTCCTTATTCTGAAGAGATGGACAACAGACTGAAAAGAGAAATCTCACAGTTTTACCACTTCATTAAAAAGGTAGAAATAAGACAAACTGGCAACAGAGTTAAGAGAAGAGACTCAACGGCAGAGGGAAAGAGACAGACAAGGGAGAGAGTATAGAACTGTCTTCAACCAGAATTTCCCAACACAGCACTTTGAATGAGATGAATTTGGCTGTCCTATCTGTTACCAGTGTAAGCAATCAGGACATATAGCTTGACAGTGTAGATCACAGTTAAATGATGCAGCTCCGGGTTCAGGAGAGGAACACCGGGGCAGAACCAAATGCCGCAAAGACAATGCCATAAAGCTGCTGGGTAACAACAGAAAAAATAGGGAATCAGTGGAATAGTTCAGTTGAGAGAATGATTATATAAGTGTTGTACAGTCAAGAGTAGGTGATGCTAATCCTGCACAAATAGAAAGACAAATAGAAGCAAATATCTTGAATGAAAAAGGGACTAGAGAGGAATTGAGAAAAATGATGGAGGAAATCAATGAGAGAATTTTGGAAAAGGTACAGAATAAAGTGCAGAAAATGAAAACAGATCTAAAACAAGAGTTCATGAGGACCAGAGGATAGAGTCACTGTGGAAGAGATCACTGGTCACAGAATAAGTTTGGTGAGAATGGCAAGCCTATCTGCAGAAGATGTGGTAATACAGGACACATTGCCAGAAGATGTGTAGCAGAGAAGAGTGAGGTTGGCAAGAATACTCATGAGTTGGAGAAATCTAAGCAAGCTCTGCAGCAGCAGATGGAGGAAATGAAAATTCAGCTGGAAGAGCGGGAGAATGAGATGCAGGCCATAAAAGATGCCAAATTGCACCTAGAAGTGAAACATCAACTTTTGAAGACACAGTTTGAACAGGAACTACACACTTTTGATGAAGAAAATGAAAGAAAGAGAAAGCAGCCGATGAGAGAGAGTTGTGAGAGATGGAAATGGCACTGGAAGATGAGAGGAATCCGTGCTCCATTGTTGTGGCTGTCAGAAAGCAACTAGAAAACTGAAGGTGAACACAAGCTCTTCTAACAAAAGTCGTGATGAAGCCATCAAACAGCTTCAGAATTTGCAGGCCCAAACGAAGGGATTACATGCAGGAGCTGAATGAGGCACCTGCGTTCAGAATAGATATGTTGGCACAGGCCAAAGAAAATGAAAATAATCTGAAGAATATAGAAGCAGAGAGAGTTCAAATGCAAAAAGAGCGGGCAGCTGCTGGATGTGCCAAGAAGCAGAGGCTCAGCAAGAGAGGGAAGAATTGGCTGCTGAAATTGCCAACCGGAGTAGCCTAAGAGCTCTGGCTGTAGAGGAAAAGCTCTGCTTGGAAGCTCAGATAGCTGCTTTGGAATCTGGATTGTTTCGGGAATTGTGTCAATTATATAGAATAAAGAAAATGCATACTACTAGTCATCCACAAGGGAATAGAATGTGTGAGAGAATAAATCAAATGGTGCTAAATTTATTGAAGAGATTAGCTGAAAGAGAGAAAAAAAGCTGGTCAGAGCATCTATCTAAAGTGATGTTCCCCTATAATAACACCATTCAGAGCTCTACAGGGTTTGCACCTTCTTATCTGCTCTTTGGGAGAAGAAAGATGTTACCTGCTGACATAGTCACTGTGGGCAAAACAAAAGATCCCATGAATAACTATGGGGATGCTGCAAATGGCAGATCCATACCAGGGAGCTGGTGAGAGAATGCTATACAATAGACATCTTGGGATTTGCCAAATATGAGAGAGGGCGTGTGGACAGGGTATGGAGGGGTTGGTCTTGAGCCAAGAGAACAAAGGAAGTCCCAAAGTACTGATGTTAATTGATTTGTAAAGAGTGTAAGAGTCCAGAGATGGACTTACGAAAACTGTGGGTGAAGAATGTGGTGTTTGTTGCCATGGTAACAGAAGGAGGGGGAGAGAAGGGAGTGGTAGGTTGAGTCTGTTGGGAGTGGTGGGAGGAGGAAGGGAGCCGGAGTGGAAAAGGGGAGATAAGCGGAGGAGGAAGAGGAGGAGGAGGAGGAGGAGGAGGAAGATTTCAAGGGATTTTGGAAAGAGGAGAAAGAGAAGATGTCGTCGTTGGACAGAAAGTCTGTCAGGAGCAGGGAATTGGGCCGCCTGCTACGTTAAAGAGCATATTGGGAGCGTCATCAAATTTACCCGGGCAACGCACAGAGCTCTGCAGGAACAGTTGGGACAGTTATTTAATAGTTGAGACAATTTAGGAAATGTTAATTGTTAAGTTGTTATTAATAATTTTTAAACTTTTGTTAAACAAAGGACTTCCATGTTCTTTTTTTTTAATATAATTTTTTAAATTATTTTTCAACATAACATAATACAACATAAACCTAAACAACATAAAATACAATACATACCGCATACCCCCGTGCTCCCCTCCCCCCAGGAGACCTTCAATTATACATTATTCTTCTTTCCAAAAATGTAAAGACTCTTTTGAAGGCATTTGCCCCTTCCCCGTTCTTAATACATATTCCAAAAATAAACTCCATATATCTCCAAAATCATTCTTACTGGACATTCCCCTCTTTATTTTCATTTTACACGTTAGCTTATCATTAAGTGCCATGTCCCATATTTCTTTATACCATTCTTCTATGGTATATGTCCCTTGCCCTTTCCAGTTTTTAGCAATCATTATTCTGGCGGGAGCCAGGAGGTTGTTTATTAATTCTCCCTTATTTATATTCTCAATACCTTTTTCCCATATTGCTAGTACAGCCAGCTTTGGGTTTAATTCCAAATTACTTCCAATTATATGACTTATTTCTTTAAACACCCTTTCCCAAAATTTTTGTACATGTTTACAGCTCCACCACATATGGAAATAAGTTCCAACCTCCTGACATCCCCTTCAACAATTCTTGGACACTTTTTTATCTATCTGATGAAATCTTACCGGCGTTAAATACCATCTCCATACTATTTTATAATAATTCTCCTTAATTCTAATCGACAAAAGCTTTAACATTCTTGCATCCCATATCTTCCCCCAGTCATGTTCATTAATTTGTTCTTTTAAGTCATCTTCCCAAATCATTTTAAGCGAATCTCTATATTCAGCTTCCTCTGTCAGGATTTTATATATTTCGCTAGTTAGACTTTTTCTAGCTTTAATTACTTCTTTCTTTCCTCTTGATTCTATTAAATCTTCAAATCTTGTATTATTTCTACACTTCTTATTCATCTTTTTCCATTCCTGTGTCCATTTTTCCAATTGTAAGCATTTGAACCAAGCTATCTTTGTCCTTTTAACAACTCTCTAATTTGCTCCTTATCTGTCATTCTTTCCATCCAATTCCTTAACTTAATAATTTCCTGACCCTTCAAACTTCCTTCCAATTCTACTTTTAAATTCCTTGGGAAATTTCTCACAACCACTGGGGCGAGTGGAGAGTCTCCTGGTATTAAACTCCCTTTAACTTTCTCCCAGATCTCTAGAATATTTTTCAGCAACGGGTTGTCCAGTCCCCTCAAATCTTTCTTTTGGATTTTATTATTAAAAAAAATATTTTGCAATTTGAAATCTGGTTCCCCTGTTTGCGTTCCTAACCATTCTAAATCTTCCTCCCCTAATATACTATTTATAACATATCTTAACTGATTAGCACTATAATAATTCTTTATGTTTGGAAGTCCCAAACCTCCTTTCTTTTGTGTCTTATACCATAGCCCTTTATTAATCCTAGCTCTCTTATCTCCATTGCAATAAGCATTAATCATATTTTGCCAGCAATTTAACTCTACATCCGATATTTTAATCGGTAGCATTCTAAACAAAAAATTAATCTTGGGTAATATCTTCATTTTTATAACCGCTATTCTACCAAACCAAGAATGTTTTAATTTCCTATATGCCTCTAACTTTTCCCCTACCTGTTTTTTCAAACTTACAAAATTAATTTCCTCTAACCTGTCTAAATCTTTTGCAATATTAACTCCTAAATAACGTACTATATTTTTAAGCCTAAGACCTAACTTAACTTTACCTTCCTCCATCTCCTCTTTGTTATAATTGAATAACATCATTTCTGACTTCCCCCAATTAACTTGTAGACCTGTAACCTCCCCAAATTCTCTCAAATGTTTCTTAATCAGCTCCCCCTCCTTCAGGGGGTCTTCTAATGTCAATAATGTGTCATCCGCAAACATATTTATTTTAATCTTCTCCTTCCCTCCTATCCCCTTTAATCTTGAATCCTCCCTTATAACATTTGCCAAAATTTCTATTACTATCGCAAATAAGATCGGTGAAAGTGGGCAACCTTGTCTTGTTCCTCGGGCTAGTGTAATCTGTTGCGTTAACCCATCATTAACCATTATCTCTGCTTTATTATTTTTATACAGTTGATCCATCACTCCCATAAATTTCACTCCAAGCCCAAATGTTTTCAAAATTATTTTAAGTGCTGGCCATTCCACACAATCAAAGGCTTTGAATATATCCAATGCTAATAATCCCGCTTTTAAATTCCTTTTTTAAATAATATTAATTATATTTAAAACTCTTCCAATTAAATTAGGCATTTGCCTTCCTGGGATAAATCCACATTGATCCTTTCTAATATACTTATGTATAAACGTACTCATCCTTTTTGCCATTATTGCTGTAAAATTTTTTGAATCTTGATTTATTAAAGATATTGATCTATAAGATGCTGGGTCAGTCAGATCCTTTCCTGGTTTCGGGATTAATATGATCAAGGAATGATCCCATGATGGGGGGGGGGGTCTTTCCCCCTTCTATTATACTATTAAATAATTTTTTTAATCTTGGTAGTAAAATTCCTTTAAAAACTTTATAATATTCCGGCCCCAAACCATCCAATCCTGGAGATTTTCCTCCTTTTAATTTAACTATAATTCCTTCTATTTCTTTCTCAGTAACTAAACCTTCCATATAATCCCTGTCTTGCCCCTGTAATCTTATTTTCCAATTCCTCTCTACATATTCCAATACTTTAACCTGTGATCCCATATCTGATGTATATAATTCTCTATAAAATTCCTGAAATATATTTAATTTATCCTTCATTAAATTGCATTTTCTCCCTGTCTTGTCTCTAATTATCCCTATCATACTCTTAGCCTTTTTAGACTGAGTGGACCTAGCCAGCATCTTCGAATTTTTATTACTATATTCAAAAAAATCCCTCTTTAAATATAGCAAATCCCTCTGGACTTGTTCTAACTCTTCTCTCTCTAATTCTTTTTTCTTAGCTTGGATTTGGGCAAATAGGCGTTTATCTTTTGTCTCTCTTAGCTTGTCCTCTAGGTCCCTTACCTCCTTTTCAATCTTTTTCTTTTGAGCCTCTTGTTGTTTTCTTAGGGTACACATTTCCCTGATACATATCCCTCTTACTACAGCCTTCATAGTGTCCCATATTAGCCCCTGCGAGTTTATATCCTTTTCGTTAATTTCCCATATTTCCTGCATTTCTTTTTTAATATTCTCCACTATATTTTTATTATTTAGTAACCTTGTATCGATTCTCCATCTCTTAACTTGTTTATAATCCTTCTTCATTTTAAGATCCAACGTCATTAATGCATGATCTGTGACTTTAATTACCCCTATAGCACAATCTATAAGTTTAGACAACATATTTTTTGACACAAAAATATAATCAATCCTGGAATAACTCTTAAACCTTGGTGAGTAGAAAGTGTATTTCCTTTCTTCCCCTTTTAATACTCTCCAGACATCAATTAATTCTTTTCTCTCCATTAATTTGCTTAATCCCGTCCTCCCACCACTCTTGAGAACTCTTAATATATTATCCCTATCTTTCCCTTTGTCTAATACCATATTAAAGTCACCTGCCATTACAATATTCTTTTTACCTACTTCTCTCACTGCATTAAAAACTTCATCAAAAAATTCCATCTGTTTCCCATTTGGAGCATACACATTAATCAATACATATTCCTCCTCCCCTACCCTGCAGGAAATAATCAGAAACCTTCCCGCTTCATCCTTCTTCACCCTTTGTATAGTAATGCCACATTTTTTTGAGATTATAATCGCTACACCTCTCGCTTTAGAAGTACCAAAAGACTTTTCGTAAACGCCCACCTCCCTCAACCGAAGCTCATTTACACCCTCCTTTGTTTGATGAGTTTCCTGCAAAAAAATTACATCAGCTTTCTCTTTTTTAAATAACATTTCTATTCTCTTCCTTTTAATAACAGTTCCAAGCCCTTTAACATTTAAAGTTGCAACCCTTAATTTATTATCCATCTCTCTCTTTCCAACGCATCTCTATATTGGTCTCCCTCTGTGATACACATACCCCCCCTCCCTCACCCACCCACCCACATTTACCCCCCATCTTCACCCCCCTCCTCACCAGGCCTTCCTGGGCAATGGCCCCAATTATTCTTAGAACTCTTTGGGGGGGGGAGAAGCAACCCAGCATTCCAGGACAGAAACCCTCCCTTCCCCTCTCATATAATCTTTTCTTATCCCTATTACAATATTATTTCTTCATTGACGGGTTCCACCCATGGCTCGTTCCTCCTGTGGATAATCAGGACCATCTCTCCCTCCAGCAGCAGCATCCTGCTTTGTTTCTCCAGCAACCATGGGATCCACTAAGCCCAACTTTTCCAGAAGCTCCATCCCTTGCTCACACGATGTTATTCTATGTTGCTTCCCTTTCCACATAAATCTCAAAAAAACTGGATATCCCCAACTATATGTTATCGATCTCTTCCGCAAAGCCACTGTACACAGTCTAACATTCTTCCTCCACTGCACCGTTTGAGGGCATAAATCTTGATAAACCTCGATTGATGTTGCTTGTATCATCAGCTGGGCTTGACGTCTAATTGCTTGCATCAACTTTTCTTTCTTGTAATAATTAGCAAATTTAACAATTATATCTCTTGGGAGCAGCCCCTTCTTCTTATAACCAACTCTATGAACCCTCTCAAGGTCCTGCATCTCCCAAATTTCTTGAGTTTCAATTTCCCTGATCCAATCCAAGATTATAACTCTTAAATCCTTAGGAGTCTCTCCCTCTCTTTCTCCAAAAGATCTAATTCGAATATTAACCCTCCTGTCCCGATCTTCCAAAGCAATTAATCGTAAATCCATCTCTGTCAGTTGGTCCCCATGTTTCTTGATATCTTCCTGCTGCTTCTTCATATTCATCTCCATTCTATCCATATTATCCATCACAGTTTGAAGATCCACTATAAAATCCTTCTGTGAGTCCTTAATCCTTTGCATTATCCTTTCCTCCTGCTTAAATAAAGCAGTCTCCATCATCTCCTGAATTTTGCTGAATAAATCCTCTGAGGACTCTACTTGCCTCTCTCTGGCCGGTTTTGGTACTGCACCTGCGTCTTTAGAAGCTGTGCCTTTGGTATTTCCAGAATGGACAGGGGATTTCCCTGTCTTGTCGGCTTGCTGCTGCTTATCCGACATTTTGTCTGGCATAATTCCAGTAACTCTCACCAGACGCTGCCAGTTCCGATCGGAAGGGTGATTTTTTGTTTCTCTGCTCCAGCCTAGGGCTTTGGACTGGGTTTTTTGCTTTCTTTTCATAAAGCTTAACTCACCAATCCACCCCTTCATCTAGGCTCAAGTAAACAAATAAACTTCTGCTTCTATCTCCTTCGGTTGGAGATTAAAAGCCACTTTCCACATAAATCAGTTCCTCCTCTCCCTCTAAAATTGTCTTAACCTTGCAGTTTCTCATTAAAGTCCATTAATTACCTTCCGTTGGCACTCTGTCGAACTCCCGATCCGCCTCCTCGTTAGTTTCATTTTCCGTCCACCGTCCAGGCAGTTATCCAGCTGTTAATCTCTCCGCAGATGCAATAAAATTTCCGGACCCAGAATCAAGTCATTAATCAGGAATCCATCACCTCCAAATGAGGGATTTTATAAATATTTCTTTGCTTCTTATGAGAGCAGGAAAGTTCCGTCTCTATTCCATCTTTGCTAGACCACTCCCCCGACTTCCATGTTCTTTAAGTTCGGGTGCCTCACCCAGATTCCTTGCAAACAGCTTCAGGCTTTTGAAGGCCCTGGGGCAAGGGACCTTCCATGGGCCCCCTCCTCCCTCAGAGAGTCTCCCTTCTCATGGCCATTGTCACCAGCTCCTCCTCCTGCTCCTCATCTTCCTCCTCTTTCCCATCATTACTGCCACTTCTTGAAGTCCCAATATTGGCCTTGATCCAGCTCTCCAAGGAACTGTTCTTAGGTCTAAGGCACTCTTTGTAATTTCAGACCTAAATCTCTTTCTTTCTGTAGTTTGACAAGGTGAACCATTTATTCTGTCTTAATTGTGACAGGTTTGATGATTTTCAGCAAAAAACCCTTCTTAGTCTTCTTTTTTTACACATCAGGACAATTTTAGGCTCTAGTTACTGAAGTGGCGTGGTGGTGAGAATACAGGATACTGTTCTTTATTTAAGGCTCACAGAAAACTCTCCCTCCTAAACTCTTACAAGCTCAGCCAGGTTTGAAATTCCCAGTCATTAAGGCTGTCAGGACATTCTGATCAATCATCTCAAGTAGATTTTAATTGTTGTAATGCAAAGGGTAAGTTGTGGTGAATGTTTGTTTTTCTTCAAAAAGCTCCTGTGTACGGATTGGGTGGCTAAACACTCAAATAACCTCTTGAAGTGCCTGCTGTGCCCAGATCCGAAGGGATAAGACACTTCAAAGAGCACAGCAAGTCCAGGGCATGACAAGGGCATATGAAGTGATCTCTTAGCAAGACTTTCTTCCACTGAGAGATGACATCGCACAATCAATCAAGCGATTTCCCCCACTGCCAGCATTCCTGTGCTTTGGGGAGGGGGTCTTAATGGACCCCGTAGGGTTTAAAAAAATGGAAAAAAAACCTTTCCCCCTAATCCAGCCCACCTGCGGTCCTTCTGTCATGGACCAGAATTTTGAATCCTAATCCTTGGAGGATCCTGACATCTCATCTTCAAAAGAAGATGCTCTGAATTAATGGGTCAGGGAGTGGTGTCACAAGGCTTCCTGATCTTCAGAACCCAGTTTCACAGGAAGACTCCAGGGACCTGCCCACCACCTCCTGTGACCTGAGGAAAGCACTCTGCTGCCCGCAGACTCTGGGGAGCCCAGCCATGAAAAGCCTAGCATGCCATAGCCACCCCTGTATTGTTGCAGCCTGACACTGCTAAAACAGACCAGGACCTTTTAAGAGATAAGGTCTCAGTCAGTGTGAAGGTGGAGCGAACCAGCCTTAAGGAAGCCAACTCTCTACTTAAGGCTCAGTCTCTATCTGCTCCTTGCTGGAGCAACATACAAATAAGCTTATGGCTTCCAGCCCCAGCGCAACTTGGAGCTCTTCAACGTGCTGTCCTGTTCCGTTCCTCCCTCCCCGAGAAACCTGCCTTCCCCCAAAACCTTGGTAAATACCTAAACCATAAGAGAACCCTGTAGCCCAGATCTCACCAGCAGCTAGCAACACAAAGCCCATATCACAACAGAGGCAAATAGAATACCCTCCAGGGTTCCCCATATTGTCACACCCTTAACTTAGCCATGCCCCGTTCTCCCCAACTGCCAATTGTTTGGAGGTTTCCTGGCTTTTCTCTGTTCCCCCTCCCCCATTCTAAAAGGTTGAAATATTTTTCATAAGGCTTAAATGCTGGCAGTTTAAATGCAAGGGAACATGGCCTGGCGCACTGCGTTTTTCGGTGTCAGGCTTTCCTGTTTTCCCTGGCTTTTAAAGCCTTTTCATATCTTTTAAAGTGTTCAGTTATTTTACCATTTCTGGTGCTTTATTATTTTAATCTCTACAATGTGGCTTTACCTCTTATATCTCATCTTGTATTTTATGTTGTATTGGCATATTTATTAGTTTTATATTGTTGATTTTATTCCAAGATAATGATGATGGTATTTTAAATTGTAAAACATAGAAATTTATTTTATGAGGTGTTTAATAAACGTAATAATACCACCAAAGGAATTCTCCTCCAAACATTAAAAAAATGTGTAATGAAAACAAATAAACATTTTCATTATGCATTTGGTTGGAGGAAAACTCCTTTGGTGGAAGGAATAATCTAAAAGGCTTTGTAGGAGAATGTGTACATCCACGTAGAGTAACCAATGTATAAAATTTGAACAATAATGTAATAACAATAATGATACTTCATAGCACAGGGAAGACAAAGCCTGGCCCTATTCATGAGCCGAAGGAAGAACAGCTGCCAGGAACTTGTTTAACCCCTCTCTGCCAGAAAGACCTCTGGGCGCTGAGCACCAATTGCCATGCTCAGCTCCCATTGACTGCTGCTGGGTTGTGGGCACATCTGTGAATTTTGGGGTTTCATTTCACTATTTTATGGCCAAATATAGGGTGACCAGATGGCCCGGGGTTTCCCGGTCCTAACCGGGAAACCTGGGGCGATCTGGCCCAACCGGGGGGCGGCGGGGGCAAACCGGGGTGGCAGGGGGTCATGCGGCAGTAGCAACGACCGATGAGCGGCGGTAGACCCGGCGGCGGTGGCGGCGGAGGAGCCTGGGAAGCGGCCGTCCCAGCAGGTAAGTGCCCTCCCTCGCGCCTCGCGCTCCTTACCTGCAGGGGTGTCCGCTTCCCTCCGGTGCTCAAATCTACTGAGAAACAGGCTTCGCGGCCTGTCCCTCAGTAGCGCGCCGGGTGATGCGGAAGAGGTGGGGGAGCTCCCCCGCCTCTTCCGCACGGGTATCCGGGCTCCTCGGGGGTCGTCGCCATCGTGACTAGCCCCGACGAGGCCAGAGAAGCCTTACGAGCCCAGCGGCGGGGGACCCAGCGGCGGAGGAGGAAAACCTGGCAGCGGAGGACCCGGCGGCAGAGGAGGAAGACCCAGCGGTGGCGGAGGAAGACCTGGTGGCGGTGGGGGACATGGGGGGGGGCGGGGGCGGCGGCGGAAGAGAACCCGGTAGGTCCGGGCTGATGTTTTTTGCGGGTGGGTGGCTTGGTGGGGGGGTTGTTTTGGGGGGTGGCGGCTTGGTGGGGGTGTTTTGGGTGGGTGGGGTGGCTTGGGGGGTTGTTTTGGGTGGGGGGGGTGGCTTGGTGGGGGGGTTGTTTTGGGTGGCAGGGGGGACCGGGATTTTGCGTTCCAAAATCTGGTCACCCTAGCCAAATATATGTTGTTGTTTTCTTCAACTGAATGAAGTGGGGTCTCTCTTAGGGGTGCAGATCCTCAGGGTTGGGGACCCAATCCAGTCCACCTGGGGTCCAGATCTGGCCCTCTGGGGTTCCCCAGAAAGTCCTGCCCCCTTCCCATGCCCCCACCCCTTTCCTCCAATAGCAATCACTTGATGGTTTCCCAGCTTTTGTGTTGTTTCCCCCATTCTAAAAGGTTGGAGTTCTTCTCCTTTGTTACTGGCAGTAAGAGCTGCAAACAACAATATGCTGGTATTTTGGCCCCACCCCTTTTGCCATTGATACCACCCCCTTTTCCCCTTAGCTCTGCCCACCACTGGAATGCAGCCCTGAAAGCTTCTTGGACATGGAATTCAGGCCTTGAGCTGGAAGTTGATCAACATCCATGGTCTAGCTGATTAGTGTCTCTCTCTGTGTGTATGTGGCTTGCCAGTGCATGGCAGGTTTTCTTGGGCATCCATGCAACAACAATGCAAGGTGTTTGAGGGCCAGCAGTCCTGGTGTCAAAAGACATGGGCCCAAGGCATAATCAGGAACTTGATTTTCATGGCCAGGGCTCAGCCTATGGAAAATGTGAGGTATTGAGAAGCTGCCTCTGAGCACGTGCAAAGGTACATTTATCTCATTATCCTAATCACCCTCTAGACCAGGGCAGGAAACCTCTTCCAGTCTGAGGGCTGAATTGACTTTTGGAGACGCTCTTGGGGCTTTATTCCAGTGGCGGGTGGTTCTGAAGGCAAATGGAGCAGGACCACAATACTAAAATAATACCAGCATATTTTAGCTTCAAGCTCTTCCTGCCAGTAACTAAAAGCCTTCGGAAAGGCATGGCCAACCTTTTAGAATTGGGAAAAACCTGCACAAAAGCTGGGAAAATGCCAAAGGGTTGGGGGAGAAAGGGGGTGGGGTCAGGAGGAAAAGGGGGCAGGGATATCTGGGCAATCCCAGAGGGGCAGATTGGAACTCCTGGAAAACCAGATTTGGCTCATGGGCCTGAGGATCCCCACCTCTGCTCTAGATCCCATGGGTTAAGAAGGCTGCAGGAGAGAGGGCAAGTGAGAGAACGCTCTGGGGTTGAGAAAGGAGCCGCTGCTGGAGGTCCTTCTCACCGTTTCATGTGGAATGTCTTGGGTGCGTCTAAATATATAAAACCCTTGGCCAGACAGAGTCGATGAGCAGGCTGAGCAGTGATAATAGTATCTAGTTTCTGTTGCTTGCTCACTATTAGAGAGATTTAGGTAAAAATAAGCCCTGTTCCACCAGTAGATATTATTGCAACAGCATTTTAACCCAATACTAGTTCTCTTTTTCTTGGAAGACAAAAGCTGATGTGAAATTGAGAACATCTTCCAGATGCCTGCAGGCCTGGCAGGATATCAAATGACTTGGAGTGACCGTTCCCCCCCCCCCTTGTCCCATCCATGGGAAATGCAGAACAACCCCAGACCAGTTGCAGTCTTAGGCCCCCTCCACAAGGATGCGCTTTTGCGCCCGGTTCGGCGATTATGCGCATTATCGCTGACGCACATTTACTCCTAATCCCTCTGCACGGGAGGCGGCGAGAGGCGGCGAAGCGCATTAATATATGTCAAAAAAGCGCTTTACAAGAAGTTAATGCGCATAATCGCTTGTTCACACTGCGAAAATGCGCTTTAACGGCCGGAGCAAAATAAAAGTCGCGATTTAATGCGCATTCGAAAATGCGCATTATTGGGGAGATAACGCGCCTGTACGCCCGTTTTGCGCTCCGCTGGTGTGGAGGTAAAATTTTTAATGAGCCTTCAAAGAGCTTTAAACATCTCGTGTGGAGGCACCCTAAGACTGACCACTCTGGAGGATGCATGCAGATTGTTTGGAAATGAGGACTTTGGTTGGAAGGTCTTTGGTAGAGGGCGGCCACTGGACGCACTACAAAAAAAGAGGAAATGCATTGCCAAACAAAGAAGGCATCAATTTGCCTAACATTTGCATTATATCTTTGAAAATTTAGAAACAATTACTATATATATATATATATATATATATATAATGCTCCACACCATAGTGCAGAAGACTGACCAGTTGTTGTTGTTGCTATTATTATTATTAATAATAATAATAATAATAATAATAATAATCTCTTTCTCACTCGTGGCGGTTTTTCTAGATGGACATGACGGGCTTTGCCAAGTCATGCTGTCTTTTACAGATTCAGGAATCTCCTATTGGGCATGTTTCAAGTATGACTGCTTTCTGGATGTTGGTGTGGATGTATTCTGGTAGGCCCAGTTTCTGAAGGTTTTCTGTATAGTTTTTTGATGTGATGCCGGTGACTGAGGTGACTAATGGAATAATTGTGACCTTTTCCGGATGCCAAAGTTCTTTGGCTTCCATGGCCCGTGGTGTATATTTGTCTCTCTTTTCTTCTTCCTTTTCAACAACATTTTTGTCATTCGATATTGCTATGTCGATGAGGTATATGTGTTTTTCTTTTTTGTCTATGACCGTTATGTCTGGTCGGTTGCAGGGTATTATTATTATTATTATTATTATCATTATTATTTATATCCTGCCTTTTTTACAAATTAAAACCTGTACAGTTAAAACATATAGATAGAGATATACAAAAATTAAAAATATAATTAAACATGCTACAATGTTAAAACATTTAAAAGCATTTAAAATACGAATAATAATTTAAAAAATCCAATACATAAACAACGCATGAGCAGAGGTCCAGACTACTCCCCAAAGGCCTGCTGGAACAAAAATGTTTTAGCCTGCCTCCGGAAACACACCAAGGAGGAAGCCCATCTAGCTTTCCTGGGAAGGGAGTTCCAGAGCCCCGGAGCAGCCACCGAGACGGCCCTGCCTATGTTGACCTGAATGTGCTTGCTTATTCCATTGTCCAGGTGCTAAGTTTGGATGGGTGACCCCAAAGCCCTGGCCTGCTCTCCCTCCTTCTGGTTTCTTTGACCTTAAACCAGATGTAGATTGGACAGCGCATCAAATGGATTATCCCCATTCACAGCCAGCAGCAATTTGACTGCAGAGTGAGCATGGGTTTTGTAGTCAGACCTTTCCACTATGGTGAGATGTCGTATTTTTTGTTTAGATCATAGTTTTCTAAATTTGCGTGTATAAATTCACATATACAAACATTATGAAAATCAGTGCCTTTTTTTCTTTTCTCTTTTGGTGATGTGGTTGCTCTTTTTTGGTGATACATAAGGGGCCACTTGCCCATAAGACGTTTGTGTCTAAAATTGTCTAGCTATACGATTGGCTGGCTCTTAAGCCTGATCCAGTTTTTTTTGGTACAGGTTTTATTAATGATCGGTGGCTTGCAAATAAACGACCCTGATCCATTACGCAACATCTCTCTCCTCCCACAGCCCTTCACTCCATCCCAGTGGGGGGCCCCCACTGTACCTCCAAGGCCCCACCGTTTATCTCCCCAGCTCTGCCCAGAGTCTCTGGAAGACTTAAGGGACATTGGAACGGTGACATGCAGTGCCTGATGGAAGCAGATGACGCTACCAGGTCTGCATCAGACCTCCTTTCTTTCAGCCTGAGAAGCTTGCAAATGCTGCCTAAGTTCTTTTAACAGCAGGGAATTTCTACATTGTCAGTTATAAGACATCTGTAATCATATCCATGACTGCATTTTTCACTAGTAAAAAAAAGAAGTATTTTTGTGTGGGAGCTAAGTCTTGTCAGTGATTCCCTCTTGCATGATCACCGTCAAGCCAACCTAAATTACATGCATGTGAGGCTGGAATCAGAGAAGCCATAGCGTCATGCATGTGGTTGGAGAAGAGGCATTGGTTCTCACAGCCAGCATGGGAATGATGGGAGTTGCAGTGCAACACATCTGGAGGGCACCAGGTTGCGGGAGGTTGGCAGGTGCACTTGTTTCATTTCACCCCCTCTGTCACCTCAGGTTAAACTGGTTTTGCAGGTTTTGAAAGCAATAGGAAATTTCTGAAAAATCAGTTCAGCCAGAGACAAATGCACCCACCCAATGCTTCCCCCCTTGTGGGGCTTCCCACACAACATGGTTGTTTGTTGAACTGTGTGTTACTGTGTTGCCTGAATCGAAGACATTCTCTGTAGAATGGCTTGTGAACCATGCAGTGTGCCTTGTTAACCACCCTGAACAAGGCAACAACAAACCATAAACCCATGGGTTTTCAAGGTGATTTGTTCGAGAAAAATAAACCACACGGCATGTTTAGCAAGCCACCCTGTAGGAAATGTCTGGGTTCAGACAACACACCAACAGTTCAACAAACAGCCCATGGTTTACCTATGACCAACACTCAACTACTGAGCGTGGGTTAGCTTGTTGTGCAAACCCAGTTTCTCTGTCTCTCTGTCTCTCTCTCTGTCTCTCTCCTTCTCTCCTTTCACTGTTACTATAAAGTTACTTATAGGAACACAGAAGCCTGCCTTACACCAAGTCAGCCCATTGGTTCAGTTAGCTCAATATTGTATACACTGACTGGTAGCAGGGATTGGTCATGGGATGCTCTGCATACAAAACAGGTTGTCTTTCACTGAACTATTGGCCTTTGCCCTAAAGGTAATGTAAGATTCATTCTAGTCCTCATGGTTTGCATAAAGGGCTGTTTTAAAGTGCAAGTTGCATTCTACCAAGACAGACTGTTCATACTAGCTCAAACTGTCAATGCTGACCGGCAGTGTCTCTCCAGAGCCCTGTCTTGACGAGGGAAAGCCCCGGGATGGATTCGCAATGGCGCTAGGTCAGTATGATGCAGCAGCCATCACGGAGCCATCCCAGGGCATTCCCCCAAAGCTCCGGTTTAAAAAAGTCAGGGACTTACCCCAACTTTTTCCTGTGAGCAAGGCACAGACACACATTTGCTGTCTGTCACCTTGCTCCGGTGTTGTGCCAGAGGCGTGTCCCAGCCAAAGCGACCCCTGATTGGTCACCATTGCCAGACAGGAGGAGGGGGAGGACCAGCGAGCCAAATAGCTGCTAGAACGCTTCCACGCTTCTCCGGTGTGGCAGAAAGAAGCCCACACTGGAGAAGCACATACACCTAAAAAAAGGTAAAAATAAGATTAAAAAAATAGGGGACGTGCGGATGTGGGCACCACACCCATGGAGTGACGCCTCTGGGCCTCTTCAGCGTGACAGAAGGACACCCACACCGGAGAAGCGCATAAATGCAAAAAAGTTTTTTTTTAAAA
Source organism: Anniella stebbinsi (assembly GCA_029215795.1). Classification (NCBI taxonomy): domain Eukaryota; kingdom Metazoa; phylum Chordata; class Lepidosauria; order Squamata; family Anniellidae; genus Anniella; species Anniella stebbinsi. The sequence continues at coordinate 31,698,346 of JARDYH010000007.1, forward strand.
AAAGTGGGGGACACGCGGATGCAATGATGTGCAATTGCATGGCTGTGTGCAAACCCCATACTTGCGCTCCTTGCCATGGAGACAACCAGCAGGAGTGCAAGTGTGGGATAGTGGGGGCTCGAGGTGCAAATACGACCTCATATAGATGCCCCCCCCCGGGCTTCTGGTGGGAGTCTTTCCCCAGCCTTCCTGGAGGGGGTCCAGTTTGGAACTGGAGAATGTCTGTACAGGCACTGTATGACCACTAAGCTGCACTACCCTTCGCCAATCTGCACTTCATAACTGAAAAGTATTCCCTTCAAGACCTTTGCCTGTTCCTTCTTTTCTAAGACAAACACAGGAGCTCCAACATGGGGAGAAAAGATATTAGGAAGTGTTGAAAGGCGCTAGAAAAAGAGGCATGTTGTCATTCTGCGGTCAGGAAAACTCACTTTGGAAAACTGAAGAACGTCTCCCACAAGAGACACATTTTTTCAACTGAGGAGTGTGGAATTCCATGTTTTTCAGGGATCTGTCACTTTTCATGAGTAATATTTACAATCGTTAATACATGCCCTTGGGTGGGAAGGGTACAAGGTATCTGCCACACCTTAGGCAGGTGCCACTGAAAGATGGAATGCAGGAGCTTTGCACTGAAATTGGCAGGAAGAAGGCTGGTTTTTTTTTGTTTTTTTGAAAGGGGTATAAAATTGAAAGCATCTTTTCTATGAGATCTTCCCCCCCCCCCTTTTTTTGAGTGTCTTAACCCATTCCTATTGGGCAGAAAATAGTTTTAACAACTCTATGGGGTGATCACACACACACATTAGAAGCCTGGAAACTACTGGGAGAGAATCCTGTGTTGGAGATTTCAACCTCCTCACAGAACTACATGTCCCAGAATTCCATGGGAATGGCTATTATTTTAAAGTTTGTTGTGTAGAACGACCCCTTTTGCTTTTAATTTTTTTAAAAACGATTTTATGATTTTCCCATATACAAAGACAGATGTGCAAAGAAACAAAAAAGAAAAGTTTACATCTGTCCACCACTCAAGAACTGCGAGGTATGCAGAGGATGGATGGATGGATGGATGGATGGATAGATAGATAGATAGATAGATAGATAGTAAGAGATGCTGGAAGATTATCCTTTGTTAGGATAATGGCCTTGGATGGTGAGTTGCTGTTTCACTAGTGGGAATGATAGTTAAGATAGTTGGGAGTCTCTGTCCAACATTTGGAATGTGATACACATCAGTTTTGACATCCCACCATCTAAGGGGAAAAGGAATGGTTGCAGTGAACTGAGAGTCTGAGAACATCATCATACGAGGAGAAATCGTGTTTCCTTACCGTCGCTTCTCCGCCCCTGCTTCTATAACCCTCATTACTTCCTCTTCTTCTCCAATGGGAAGCAAACAAAGACCATGTGGCCCATTCAGGGGCTGTTTCTATTGTGTTGCTTTTCCTGTACACAGGGCGTATTTAGCCTGGAGAAGAGAAGATTGAGGGAGATATGATAGCACTCTTCAAGTACTTGAAAGGTTGTCACACAGAGGAGGGCCAAGATCTCTTCTCAATCAACCCAGAATGCAGGACATGGAATAATGGGCTCAAGTTACAGGAAGCAAGATTCCGGCTGGACATCAGGAAAAACTTCCTGACTGTTAGAGCAGTACAACAATGGAACCAATAGCCTAGGGAGGTCATGGGCTCTCTCACATTAGAGGCATTCAAGAGGCAGCTGGACAGCTACCTGCCAGGTATGCTTTAAGGTGGGATCCTGCATGGACCAGGGGGTTGGACTCGTCTACTTTTCGATATGATTCTATAGATACTCCATCGCAGGGTTGGTGAAGTTCTTTCAGCCCGAGGGCTGAGTTCCATTTTGGAGAAGCTCTTGGGAGCCGCATTCCAGTTTGGGGGGAGGCAAAAGAGCTGGTGCCAAAATATTCAAAAAGTCAGCATATTATAGCTAAAAGCTCTTCCTGCCCATCACTATGCCTTGGGGGGTGGGGGGAGGCATTTCAACCTTTTAGAATATCAGAAAAACTGTGCAGAATCAGGAAACTGCCAAAAGTCCGGCAGTCATGGGATGGTTCTGTGGCCATCTAGGAACCCCAGAGGGCTGGATTGGGTCCCTCTGTGGGCTGGACTTGCTCCAGAGCATAGTTGGAATTTATTTATCTTTCTGTTTCATTTAAGCATTTATATTCTGCCTTCACAATATTACTATTTGGCATTTTGTAATCACATGTCTAGTTTTATATCATTCACATTTATTGTGAATGATATAAATTTAATAGCAGTATATACAATTTAATAGCAGTACGATCCAGTCAAAATTAAGCATTTTCACAGCACAAACTGTGCATGTCTACTCATGCATTAACTCCTTGAGTTCAAGTGGACTTACTTCAATCAAGGTAAATGCTTGGTATATGATTACTGCTTTAAGCTCCATTGATCTCAATGGGAGAAATTTAAGCATGTGCTTGAGATGGATGAAACTAAAAGTGTGTCACTTTAGCTCAGTCAGGCCCCCAAATGGGGGACCTCACTTGCACATTGCAGTTTTTGTGGCAATTGTCCATAATTAGTGCAAACTTATGCATGTCTACTCAGAAGTAAGTCCCATTGAATTCAACAGGGCTTACTCCTAGAGCGTAGGACTTCAGCCTCAGTTGTAATAGTTTCTAGTAGGCTTCCCAGACCCGGTGTCCTCTGGATGTTTTGGACTACAACTCCCAGCATTCCTGATCATTGGCTATGATGGCTGGAACTGATGTGAATTGAAGCCCAAACATCTGATGAGTTGGGGATGACTAGCCTATGGCTAAAACCAAAGAAAGATGGATTGCGGTCCAAAAAATCGGATCGGATTGGAATCGGAATCAGAATTGGAATTGTTGTTGCAGATTGGATTGGATGTTTTTCGGATCAGATCTGATCCGATTTCTGTCTGAAAATCAGATATCCGATTTTCAGATCAGATGCCTATTAGTTCCTTTAGACTTGATTTTAGGGGGGGGGGGAAGCCTGTATCTTTTAAGACAGAATCATGAAACTTTGTACAAGTGCAGATGGGATGTTGCCAGTCATGTGCCCAGAATTGCAGACACAGGGGTGCAGGCATTACTTGTAAGTAAGCCTCCCAAAGTCACTTTTTCAGTCATCTGTTCCTTTTTCAATTTACTCCTGTGTCTCAGGGGCACGTTTAAAATGGGTTTTTGGCAGGTAAGAATGTAGACCATGTTCCCAGTTGGAGAGCGCACTGAAGGGCTTTACATATGTAGCTCTGCTCCCTTTTGCAGACACGGGCACAGTTTAACTGAAATGGAATTGTGAAAAATGGGTTTGCCCATTGCATGCAAACTGCAAAGTGCTTTCATTAGATCCCGTCCCCAGAAACTGAACTCAAACTTGGGGAGCGTACAGAAGGGCTGAACATTGCTCTGTCCTCTTTTCACAGACACAGGGGCATGTCGCTTAATGGAACTGTTAAAAATGGCTTGTGCTGGTAAGTAAGACCATTGCAAAGTGCTCTCTCATTAGATCCTGTCCCCACAAACACCACACTAATGTGAGGAGCACACAGAAGGGGTGTACATTCACCCCTGTTTCACAGACACAGGTGCACAGTTTAACTTGAATGGCAGGTGTTTTATTGAATTTTGGGAACTCTGTGGACTTCTCCTTGAGGGGAACAGCAGCATCCCTTAGCTTAAGCAAGTGGAGTGGTGTGCTCTACTCGCAGGTTGGATCTGGCAGACAGCAGCAACAGCAGTGGCAGACAGGCATTCAAAGGGTGAAGTCAGGAGGTAGGATGTGGCAGGCAGTCATGGGCAGATGGGCAGTCTGGATTCCCTTCTCTCCTGGGCACTGTGGCACAGAGTTCCATGGGCTGAAAAAGAAGAAAAAATTAAGAATAAATAATAATACTTTAAAAACTAGCTCCCACTTCAGCTGGCATGTTGCCAGTCCTGTGTGCCTACGCCCAATTATGCACACAGAGCTGCATGCTTACTTGGAAGTAAGCTTGCAGAAAACACTGCTTTAGGTAGCTTTCAGATGCCCCTCTGTTTACAAGACACTTACCTTACTCATGCGGGTGTCATGGATAGGCGGGCCACTTCCAGGCAGGAGGCCGGGCACAGCAGCATGGGCACATCCAGGCAGGCGGGTCTTTGGGCAGATGTGAGCACAGAGGCAGAATGCCAGGTGCTGGCGCATTGCACAAGTAAGCAATAGAACCGTGGGTCCAGCCCACGAGATCCAGCTACTTCACAATGGTGGCAACCTGGCAGCCAGGCAGATTTTTTTTCAATTGTGTAGCCAAAACGCAACACACAGCACTGCAAGGCAGCAACATAGGTCCAAAAGACACAGAAACAGTGTTGGATGCTTTGGCATCCACTCAATGTAGGAGCCTGGAAGAGGAATCCTTTCGGTTCCTTCCTTCACAGTTTCGTTACTTGGAAGTAAGCCTTCTAAACCAACATTCTCTGGAGCCTATAACATGGTCGTTTTTCAAGATACGCACATGGAAGTGTGGGATCTTACAGATGGCCTTGAGGGACTCATCTGAGGCCATTTTTAGAGACACACGTTCAAGCGTTACTCAGAAGTATGCTTACAAAATGTGCTTTTCCAGGTAATCCATTCCAGGCAAAGTGGTTTCACTTTGTCATTCTTAGCACACAGGTCAGTTGAGAACCTCACAGAAGAAGTAGGCCTGTAGGTAGTCATGTCAGCCCTCTGCACTGAGTGCAGACGTAATTCAGACTAAGGTTGTCTCTATGTTGGTGTTGAACCCAATAATAACGCAAATCCACCCTCCAAGGCGGGCACTTCATAGAATGTGTAAGATGCTTATGCATCCCCTCAATATAGAAGGCTAGGAGAAACTGGATCCCTTAGGGATCCTTCCTTCAGAGTTGAGTTACTGAGCCGTAAGCACAGCCAGTAAATAATGTACTAAACAATAATAGTAAAACTAATAATAACTAGGGATGTGCACTGGATCGGATCCGATCCACGATCCGAGTCCAGTCCAGTGGGAAATCGGATAAATTATCCGATTTCCAATCCGACAGCTGGATCGGCCGATCCAGTCTGAACCGATCCGAAAAGGCTCCGAACCGGTTCGGCGGATCGGCGGGCGCCCGCTGGCACCCACCGCCGCTTCTATTGGCGGTGGGTGGATGAAAGTGGACAGCGGGGGGTGAGGGGAGGAGGGGGGTGCTTACCTTTGAGGGACGTGCGCTCCCTTCCGGCGCCGGCGGCTACTACCAGCGGGCTCCGCGGCCTGCTCCATGGTGGCGCGCTGGGTGATCACCCAGCGCGCTACTCTAGAGCACGCCGCAAAGCCCGCTGGCAGTAGCCGCCGGCGCCGGACGGAAGCAGGCGTCCCTAAAAGGTAAGCAGTGGCAGGGGGGAGGGGGCTTACCCCCCCCGGAGCCGTCCGCTTCTATCCGCGGGCGCCCGCGGGCGCCAGCGGATGGAAGTGGATGGCCCCAGGGGGGGTAGGGAGCGCGGGGGAGGGGGCTTACCTGCCGGGGCCGTCCACAGCAGACGGCCCCGGGGGGGAGGGAGTTAGGCCCCCCCTCACCCACCCGCCGCCATTTTTTCCTCATAGACTTGCATTGCAATGCAATTCTATGGGGGGGAAATGGCGGCCGATCCAAAAATTTCCGATTTTTGGATCGGGATCGGACTCGATCCGGTCTGGGGGGCCTCCGATTTTGTCCGATCCAATCCGTGACAAAATTGGAGGTCCCAATCCGGGTCCTGATCCGATCCGGGGGGGTCCGTGCACACCCCTAATAATAACAAAAATTAATAATTAAAAAATGATGAGTCTGCCAAAGTTGCCTTCAGTTAAAATGCCAGCCAAAAGAAGGAGGTATGGAATGGATGGGGGGGTGCCTGCCAGTCACTCCCCCGAGGGCTTGAGGGTGGAGTATCCCAAAAGGGGCAGATTTGCCTTTAGAAAGACCAGCTGCTCCACAACTCAGCATCCAAGCGGGAGTGGTGGGGTGTAACCATGTTGTCCGCCATGGAAAACACCCGCTCACTTGGAACGCTGGTCAGTGGGCAGCTGAGTCGATCCATGGCCACCTATGCCAGATCAGGCCACATCTGGCTGCGGGATGACCAGTAGGCCAGGGGTTTGATGGAGCCGTCCTCCATCTGCTCTGCCAGGAAACGCTGCACTGCTGCTGCAGCGTCATCCTGGCGGCTGGGTTGGGTGCCTCTTTGCCCAACCGCTGCCTGCAAGGCCTTCGCCCAAAACCCCTGGCCTGTGCCTCTGCTGGGAGTGCTACTGCTGCTGCTGCTCCGTAGACTCATGCCTTGTGCAAGGGTGGGCTCCACCTCTGCCTCTGCCGGCCCAATCCTGGGTTCCTGGGCCACCCGAACTTCCGCCACCAGCATTTCCACCCACCCCATCCGGGAATTCTGCCCACACAGCCCATCCTTGATGTGTGGGTCGCAAATGGTGGTCAACATGTACTGCCTCTGGGTGTAGAGGGGCTGGACCCAGTGGGCTATGCCTTCCCTCAGCCTTGTCACCACTTCCCGAACCTCTGGCAGGAAGCGCCTGCCAGTGATGGGATCCCCAGCCTCCAGAAATTCGCCCATCTGTGTCTGGAGATACCTGGCCACAGGGATCACCTGGCTGAGGAGGGCAGTGCTGCTGCTCCTCAGGGTCTCGGTGGCCTCAAGGAACGGCTTGAGGACCACCAGAAGCTGGGACATGGCCTCCCACTGCTGCCAGGACAGTGGGGCCTGGATGCCGATGTCCCCGGCCCTGAACATCTCGGGGACAACACGCTGTTGCTCCACCATACATTTGAGCATGAGGTAGGTGGAGTTCCAACATGTTGCCACGTCCTGCACGAGACGGTGCTGTGGAAGTCCCAGCTCCTGCTGCTTCTCCCACAGCAACCGACTGCCGTTCACGCTATGGTGGAAGTGTCCGACCACCTTCCTGCAGCTCTCCAGGAGATTACGGATTGGGGGAGGGAGAGGGGACCTGCTGCCTCCAAGGCCATCCTTCACTATCAGGTTGAAGATGTGCGTGATGCAGCTGATGCCCTCAAATCTGCCATTGTGCACCACCTTCACCATATTGGGTCCCCCGTCCGTGACCATGTACCGCGGGTGTGCTGGTGCCCGGACAGCCACCCCTCCACCATGCGGTTCATGGCCTCCGTTATATCCGCCGCCATGTGGGACTGGTCCATAACTTCCATATGAAGGAGGGCCCAGCAGTAAGTAGCCCTCCTTCCTGCCCTGAGGCTCCCCACCAGTGAGCCATCAGGGACAGGTAAGAGTGCACTCCGCCCTCTCTGGACCAGATGTCCGAGGTGAAGTGTGCCTTCTGTGCCTGTGCCTGGCACAGACAACCCAGAACTAACTCCCAGCATGCCCGGTACATGGAGGGCACCACCTGCCTGCTCAGGGTGGTGTGACACGGCGGCTTGTAGTATGGGACCACAAGAGCCAACAGCCTCTTAAAGCCTGCATTGTCAACAAGGCTGAATGGCTGGTCATCCAACACCACCATCTCACTGATGCAGTTGGTGATCTGGTCGGGCATTGGAAAACGCCACCTTGTGGCTCCATACTTCCCCCACCCCATCTCTTCCATGGTGGCCTGGCGAAGCCTCTTGGGGATGGGAGATGGAGAGCAGGCAGAACTTCCAGCAGGAGCCTTCTGCTCTCCCTTACTACCACCAGTCTGCTGCAATGTGCCTGCCTCTGTCCCAAGCAAGACAGACTGGTGCTGCTTCTGCATGTGCCAGTTGAGGTTGTTGCTGGTGAAGTGCCCTGGCGTTTTACCCCTGCTCACAGCCATCTTGCAATGGCGACAGACAGCAAAGCGGGAATCCACTCCCACCTCAAAGTGGTCCCACACCTTGCTTGTCTGTTGCTTATGTGGTGACACAGACGGCCCGCCGGCACCTTCACTCTGGGGTGTCACCACAGGAGCAGGGGTAGGGGTGGGACGGATCCTGGAGAGAGAGGCTCTGCCGCTGCCTGCTCCTCCTCCTGCCCCACATCTGTGAGGATGTCCTCCGCCTCACTCTCAACTGTGCTGAGGACTTCCAAAATGTCTGGGAAAAGTTCCCTCAGTGGGCTCCCAGCCTCAACCACCGAAGAAGGAGCTGGAGATACTCCTCCTTCTTCAAGGACACTGCTGCTGCCACCAGCACTTGTCCCAGGAACAAGTGCTTCAAAGAGTGCCCTGCAGGCACTACTTTCAGTTGCCTCTGCTGCTGCCGGCTTCTGCTGCCCCAGTGAAGGAGGGCGCCTGATTTTAACTGGGGGTGTGGAAGCCTGCCTGCTGCTGGTCCCAAGAGCAGCACCGTGCCCAGAGCGACCTCTCCCAAGCCCTGCCTTAGCAGCACCCCTTCCTGTGCCACGTTTCATTTTTGAACTTTAGTCTGTGCTGCTTTGCCAACTACTGTTTGTATATGCTGTGTAGCAGCAGGCTACAAGCCCAGCAACACACACTCACAATCACACACACACACACACACAGAAAGAGAGAGAGAATATAGAAATATATATTTATTTATTTTGGGGTTTTTTTTTTCAAAAAGAAAGAGAAAAACACACTCACTCACTCCCAGAGACAAACTACAGATATTTGTAAGACAAACAGACAAACAAACAAACAGACATGCTATAACTAGGAGAAAGGCAAGGCAAGAGAGAGAAAGAGAGAGAAAGCACAAGGAAAGCTGCAGAAAAAGACCAGAAAAAACTCCAATGCCACCAAAATGCAATATCACTACCAGCTCCAAACATTCCTTCCACTCCAACTAACTAAACCCCACAGAGAGCAAAAAGGGAAAGAATGAGAATATATACTGGATTTCTACTAAGCCCTCCTCCAGCATTGCGATTGGAGGCTGCAGGAAGTCTTTAACAGGATTGGAAGATGCATTGATGTAGTGTAAAGCACAATTGGTGGATCAAGCTGTCAAATACACACACACACACAGCCTCCCCCCCTTTATGGAAGTTTAAAATAATAAAACTACTCATTGCCACTAAAGTATTGCACCAATTTCTCTGGAATTTTTCACACATGAGTAGGCACATCCAATCTCCTATGTCAGGGAATTTCAACTTTCTATCTCTTGAAATAAAAAAAATTACCACACATCATTTTTCTAAGTCCACTGTCAGTTTAAAACACCATAAAATGGAGGTCTGATCCTCCATTTTTTTCCGATCCAGATTGGGTCCCATCAGATCGGATTGGATCAGATGGTTCATAGGATCGGGATCAGATCGGATAGTTTTATCCGATTTTGGACGGAACAGATCTGGATCGTGGATTGGATCCAATCTGCTGCACATCCCTAATTTTTATTATTTGTTTATTTATTTCATTTCATTTCTGAACCGCCCAATAGCTGAAACTCTCTGGGCGGTTCACAACAATTCACAAAAATTACAAAACACGACATTGTACAACATTACATGCTACAACATTATAATAAAACATAGCCTAAAAAAGCCAATGTATAAAATTTAAAACAATTTAAACGGTTAAAAACAATTTCAGTAAACAATTTCAATAATAGACCTGTTCAAGATAGTGGACATAAGCAGCCCATAATATGCCATTAAACACCAAAACATGGCAGAGTTGGCACAGGTGGTCCTCCGTGGGGATCGCGTCCCACAGTCGATAAGGAATAACCTCCTTGTCAGTGTGCATAGGATTGCAGCCTAAATTAAAACTAGTAGAACATTTTGTGTGTGTACTACATGGAAAACCAGGGTTTCATTGCTGCCTGCAGTGTTTACAAAGCTCAAACACTGAGCAAAAGAAAAAGAAAAAATGGAGAAGAAAAAAACAGACAAAATCTCTCTACATCATTGTGGTTTACAGTGTGGTGTACATGTGCCTGGGAGAGTAAACTGTATGAACATGAGTCACAGTCCATTTTGAGAATTCAAAGCATTAGGGCCAAATCATGCTCTTTAGTATAAAGTTAAATGTACCCTGTAAACCCACACACAACTTTTCCAGGCTGCAGCTGATTTAAATTTTTCACCCGTGTTCCGCAAAGGAGACTGGGATGGGTCCCACACATCTTCAGACTCCAAGTGCAGATCTTCTGATTCTAACAGTTTTTGCAGAAAACATCACATAGGAACACAAATGAAACCTGATCTTGCTTTGTTCTAGCCAGGATTATGTTCACTGTGGTCTCTCAAACAATATTATTGACAAGGCCTGCTTGCCAACTGTAGCCATGCAACTTTGTAAGACAATAATACACTCTGCAAGCTCTCTCAGCTAGGGTGACCATATGGAAAAGGGGACAGGGCTCCTGTATTTTTAACTGATAGAAAAATACAAAAACAGGATTATGCAACATTATGATAAAAACATAGTCTAAATTGTTTTTAACATACAGATTTAAAAAACAACGTAAACAGCTAAAAGCAATATCAGGAGCCCTCTTTTGTATCTTGGCACTCTAGTATAGCTCTTGCAGCTTTAACTGTGGTGATGAAATTCCCTTTCCTATACAACTGCTAAAGATACAGGAGCCCTGTCCTCTTTTCCATATGATCACCCTACTCAGCTTTGCTAAACTTAAATTTCTTCCTATGCTGTTCAGGTCAGACAAGATTCGTTGAGCCACGTGGGAAGGGCATAAGCTTTGGCTAGGCTGACCATATGAAAAGGAGGTCAGGGCTCATGTAACTTTAATAGTTGTAGAGAAAGGGGAATTTCAGCCGGCGTCATTTGTATACAATTCGTACCTGGTGAAATTCCCTCTTCATTACAACAGTTAAAGCTGCAGGGGCCCTGCCTTCTTTTGTATCTGGTCACTCTAGTATAGTGCCTGCAATTTTAACAGTTGTGATGAAGAGAGGATTTCACCAGGTACTAATTGCATACAAATGACACTGGCTGAAATTCCCTTTTCTCTATAACTGTTAAAGTTACATGAGCCCTGTCCTCCTTTTCATATGGTCAGCCTAGCTTTGGCTCCTCCCAACAGTGATACAGTCCCTCATGGAAACTGGGATGGTGGTGTGAAGGATGCCAAGATCAAGAGATGAAGCCAAAATTTTTCTCTTTGAAGTGGGGTGGAGGTGGGGAGGTTGAATAGTGCATTCAGTATAGGGTGCCCTGGTCTTAAAAATGCTGACATTTTGTTTTTTTAAAATGGAGACACATGAAAATAAAAATGTTCAACATCGTAACATGCAAATGTGGCTTTCTTTCTTGTAAATATATATTTATTTTGGAGTGCCTATTGCCAAAGTTCTTTGTCAGGGAGAACTACCAGACGTGAGTGCTTTGCTTTTGACCATCGCAGGGAGCCCCTTGTGTTCCTGATCCCCTCCACATATTGAAAGAACGTGTGGAGGAAGTAGCCTGGCTGTGTGGATTAGCCCTAAGCACCACTGGAACTCCAGGCTGCCTCCCCAGATGAATGTCTGGTGAATGCTCATGGGAATGAGATCACAACATGTACACCAGTGGCATAATGGAGCAAGGGGTTGCAGGGTTCAGGCAACGGGACTTTTCGAGTAGCAGAGACAATGACATCATCTGCCGCCACCCCCAAGCTTCCCTGGTTCCCGTGAGTTTAGCTGCAATCTTCACAGTAGCTCAGGGAGAAATGTTCTCTTCCAGCAGCAATATCTTGCCTGAACTATCACTATTATTCTGTAAATTATTTTAGGATGACCTGGTCTTGAATGGGCAACTAAGAACCATTAGATTTACATTAGCCCTGCTCCTGATGGAGATGAAATCTGATAGAACTGGTTTGTCGATATGGATCAATACTGCTGCCTCCAGTTTTGGACTCTACTTAGGCTTGTAGTTATGAGCTGGTGTACCTTTCCTGTACACCTGTGGAGAGCTCCTACACTACAGGCTTGACTGGACAAATCCATAGAGGATAAAGCTATCAGTGGCTACTAGTTGTGATGGATATACACTACTTCCAGAATTGGAGACAGTAAGCCTATGTACATCAGTTGCTGTGAACTTGGGTGGGAGAGTGTTGTTGCACCCGTGACCTGCTTGTGGGTTCCTAGTTGACAGCTGTTTGTGTGAACAGAATGCTGGGCTGCCTCTACAAGAGGCATTTAAAGCTCTTTCAAGGCGCATTAAAAAATTTACCTCTACGAGAACGGAGTGCAAATCGGGCGTAGAGGCGCGCTATCCCTCCGATTATGCGCATTATCGAATGCGCATTAAACAGCGAGTTTTATTTTGCTCCGGCCGTTAAAGTGCATTTTGACGATGTGAACAAGCGCTTATGCACATTAACTACTTGTAAAGCACATTTTGGTCATCCGTTAATGCGCTTCGCCGTCTCTCGTGCAGAGGTATTAGGCGTAAATGCGCTTCAGCGATCATGCGCATAATCGCCTAACCAGGCGCAAAAGTGAATCCTTGTAGAGGGGACCCTGGACTAGATGGACCCTTGGTCTGACCCAGCAGGGCTGTTCTTATGTTCTTAGGAGGCACCTCAAATGTCAGAGTTGTCCACACATACATGTGTGTACATGGAGAACTCATTCTCATGGATATCCATTGGACATTCATCTGAAGGGGTGGAGAAAGTTCTGGCAGTAGGTGGGGATACTCTTCAGGGTTCTGAAACCACCACATTCATTGAAAACTCTGTTACTTGTTTCCATGTAGTCTGTTGCAGCAAAAACAACAAAGGATCTCGTGACACATGAAAGCAGCATTCTCTGTCCTGGTGTCTTCCATGGCCATTGGGCATAGTAATGGGAGTTGGCAGTCCAAGGCATATGGGAGATGATGGGAATTATTTGGTATTGGTGCCTCCTATTAAAAAGGCAGTTAGCAAAGAAAAAAACAAAGACAGAAGGAGCATTTACCAGGCCCACATGCACACAAGACTGAAAAAGGGACCATACTCTTCTTCAGTGAAGGAAAGAAAAATCGCTTGCTAACAATATGCCTGAACAGACAATGCAGGCAAGCGTAGAGTTTCAATAAAATGTGTTCAGTCCATTTTTGTGTTCTTTTCACTACACCAACAGGAACAAGAGAGAGCAAACACAGGTGCTCCTAGCAATGGAGGAGGTCAGAGAGAAAGGGGGGGAGGGGAAGGAAGGGGCTGAGCAGAAAACCATTTAGGGTGACCCTATGGAAATGAGGACAGGGCTCCTGTAACTTTAACAGTTGTACAGAGAAGCGAATTTCAGCAGGTGTCATTTGTATGCATGCAGCGCCTGGTGAAATTCCCTCTTCATCACAACATTTAAAGCTGCAGGAGCCCTGCCCTCTTTTGTATCTGGTCACGCTAGGCAGGGTTCCTGCAACTTTAACTGTTGTGATGACGAGGGAATTTCACCAGGGACTTCATGCATATAAATGACACCTGCTGAAATTCTCTTCTCTATACAACTCTTAAAATTACAGGAGCTCTGTCCTCCTTTTCATATGGCCACCCGCTGATGTAGGCTCTAGATATCCTAAGGCTAGCAGTGGTAAACTCCCATGCATTAACTAACTGTGACACTGGCTAAATTCAGACAACGAATTAGGCAACGGGGTGGGGGGGAAACAATCGTCAGTTATGTTGCTTATTGTGTCGTGTGGGGAGTAACACACAATGCACACACAACTGACAGTACGCTATGCCGCCCAATTAAGTGACAGAGAGAAACAATGGGCTTGCACGTTGTTTAGCCCGAAGCTCCATTGTTTAAAGTGTCGTCTTAAACCAACCCCCCCTCTCTCCGTGGACTATTACATTTGGGCATAGAGTTCTGCCGGCCGGAGCAGCCAAAAATCCTCGGCTGCTCTATACAACCAGCAGAACTCATAGTGCATGCTGGGATATGGCTGGGGGACTGAGGGAGGGGGAGGGGGAGGGAGCAGCCGTAGCAACCAAGATGGCCACCGGAACTTCGAGCTGCACAAGCATCGGCGTTGCAACGTGTTGTGTGGGGAGCACCGCCTGCCTAACGCACCGTCAGTACGGTATTTACCCCTCCATTGCCTAATATGTCGTCCGAATTCAGCCGGTATCTCCTTTCTGGAACTTACAGACGAGGCTGCAATATTCCCAACAGAAGGCCAGTTTGGCACATGCTTTTGTGGAATAGAGCCTTCTTCATCGGATGCTGGAGTGACGAGAGCGTACCTAGTTCTTTTTCTCAAATGTTGCAAGGGGAGAGGAAGACAGCATTAGCAGGACCAAGGTGTCTTGCAGCATTTGCAGTATTTGTGCTTGGGCTTTGTTGGTCTGTTCCCATCTATCTATCTATCTATCTATCTATCTATCTATCTATCTATCTATCATCTATATCATCTATCATCATCATCTATCTCACCTTTCCACCAAAAAAGTGGCACTCAAGGTGGTTAACACAAGTACAATCAGGATAGAACAAACACAATTAAAAAACATAACATGGAAACAAATTGAAAACACAGCAACAAAAGCAGCAAACAGCATCCAAATGAATAAAACTAGGGCTGTGAACAGCCCCCCCCCCCCGCTCCGGTCCAGATCAGGATCCAGACGATCCGGATTGAGCCCGATCCAATCCAGACTGGACCTCCCCTGGTCTGGATTTGGATCTGGAGACCCTCCTTTTCCCCATAGACTTGCAAGTCTATGGGGAAAAGGACTCAAGAGTGGGGGGAGGGCGGTGAGTCCAATGGACTAACCACCAGCCTGGAGATCCTGAGTGTCAGCTGTTTAGCCAGCACCCAGGGACCTGGAAGGCCAATGGGCCCCAGATCTCCGGATCAATCCGGAATGATCTGGAATTATCCAGTCCAGAACGATCCAGACATCCCCTGATCCGGTTCAGATCCAGATCCAGGAGGTCTGGATCACCCCAATCTGATCCGAATTTGGGATCTGGATCCGAATCTGTTTGCAGCCGTAAATAAAACCCCTTCTGCCGCAGACTGGCTTGCCTGCCAATGGCATGCCAAGGGATGGGAAGATCAGCACGGCTCCAGTTTGCTCACGTTCTCCCAGTTCCACCTTGAAGTTCAGTCCAGCCAATTGTGAGCTTCCCCCAACCCCAGTGGATTGGGAAAAGGATGTGTTTGGATGCACATGTTTTAAAAAGTGCATACCCAAATGCACATTCCCCCCATTGACTAATGTGTGGAAATGCACATTTTCCCCATTAAGGACACATTTTTGTATAAAGTATGGTGTTTGCAAATGAGCATCGGAAGCTCAGGAATGTGTGAGCTTTGCCCAGTAAATGTGCTTTCATTCGGGGGGGGGGGGAATCGAACAGAGCAAGTTCTGGTCTTAAACCAGGGGTTGTGAACCTCTTTCAGTCCAAGGCCCAAATTCTATTTTGGACAAATTCTCAGGGGGCGAATTCCAGCGGTGAGCAGGACCAAAAGACCAGCTTAATGTTTTGCTGCCAGTAACTAGGTCTTAGGAGAGGCATTTCCAGCCTGTAGCCTGGTGGGGGAGGGGGGGAACTGCTCAAAAGCTGAGAAGCTATCAAATGATCAGTGGTTGGGGTGGAGGAAAGGGGGAGGGCAGAGGGAGGGGCATGGCTTGCTGGGGAACCCCTGAGGGCTGGATTGGGACTGCATGATTAAGACGTGCACCCATGTCCTAAACAAACGGAAATGAAATTCTCTCATACATAGCTTATAATTCAGATTTCATTGGGAGGATCTACACAGCTGCTTTAAAACGGTTTTGAACACTAGTGACCACTGTTAGGGCTCAGGACACACAGCATATACAGCTTTCAAAACGTTTTCAAAGTGTAGATCTGGAAAACAATACCTGCTTGGGAGCTGACTCTTCCATCTCAGTCCTAAAGGAATCGTATTTCAGCCTCCCTCATTGGTTCATGTTGTCTTGCTCCTGCTGCCCAACACTGGGCAGCCCCCTGAGTTGTTTTGCAGATAAATGCACACATGATTGTGGCCCAGCGTGGGCTCACACGATCTGAGGCCAGGAAAAAGACATGCCTGTGATGAAGGCCTCTTAGCTGAACGGCCCCAGCAATGCTCGCTGATCTATGGGAGTAAAGTTTGGAGTTTGTTCCTGGGAGGCCATAGGTGTGTGTGGCAACCATCCAGGTTGCCAAATTTTTGCACAATGTAATCAGCTGTAGAAATCAATTAAGTCTATAGGTAATTGTACTTTGTAATGATGATATGTAAACAAACAGTGCAGATCCTATTGCTCCTATTGCTCTGTATAAATTGTATCTCTTTTTATTGGCCTTTTGGCCGCAAATAAAATTTTCGTTCGTTTCGAGCATCGGTTAGATGACACAGCTGCTAATTCGGAGTCACCCCGGGGCAAAGAGCTGAAGAGGCATGGCTGAAAAGTCAAGGACTTACTCCAACTTTCCCAGCCAGAGCGAGGGCAGCCAGGCTTTTCCGCCAATCTGTCCTCACTCTGGAGGCACTCTGGGGGTGTTCCTGGTGGATGACGACTTGTCACCATGAAGATAGCCCCTGGTATGCATTTCACCAGTGTGCTATGCAAAATATCATGGAGAATACTGGCAAATGCTTCACTGAAATACAGAGCCATTTCATACAAAACATCCCCACAACCCACTAAGCTAGTAATTCAATGAGAGAGAGAGAGAGAGAGAGAGAGAGAGAGAGTTTAGTGTACCAGTATTTATTCTTGCTACATCAATGCGGTGTGCTATTTATCACTGCATCGTTATCAAAATGCTCACAAATTTGTACCCCTTCATCATCTCTTCTGATAACTTGCCTGCTAGTAAAGTCCAACTGACCAACCTGTAATTTCCTGGATCCTCCTTTTCTCCCTTTTCCAAGATTAGAACAATATTTGCCTGCCCCCATTCCTCTGGCATGTCAACACTTCTCTGGATGTCTCAAAGATGATAGATAAATGAAGAATCCCAGGGATATGCTCCATGCTCCATTAAATCCAAGGTATCCAACTAAACCTCACTTTTTTTTTTACCTCCAAGTAAGTGCGTGGGGCCCTGATCTGGTATGGAACTACTGGGCATAGCTAGGGGAGGTTTAAACCTTCCCACCAACTGATCCCCTCCATAAATTTAGTTCCCCAGTATGGGGGCTAAAATTGGCAAAATCTCTATTGACATCAGTGGAGGTCCTCCCCTCCCCCTCTGCTGTTGTTGTAGTCTCTGCACATGGGAGATGGGGTTTAGAGGGGGAAAGCAGCTGGCTGAGAAGGTTGAAATTAGGGTGACCGTATGAAAAAGAGGACTGGGCTCCTGTATCTTTAACAGTTGCATAGAAAAGGAAATTTCAGCAGGTGTCGGAATGCAGCACCTGGTGTAATTCCCTCTTTATCACAACAGTTAAAGCTGCAGGAGCCCTGCCTTCTTCTGTATTTGGTCATTCTATTTATTTGTTTATTTATTACATATTTATACTGCCCAACAGCCTAGGCTGTCTGGGCAGTTTACAACTAAAACCATAATATAACAACTATCCAGATTAAAACCTTAAAACTTTAAAAGTCACATAAAACCAGAATAAGTTACAGTCCGGGGAAGGCTCTTCTAGAAAGACATGTTTTTAGGAGGCATTTAAACAATATTACATTTTCCACCTCCCAAACCGCACGAGGTTGGATTTTCCAGAGGGTTGGTGCTAGGGCTGTGACCGGATCCGGATCCCAAATCCGGAGTGGATCAGGCCAACCCGGATTGATCTGGGCCTGATTGGATCCAGATGAGATTGGCCCCGGATTGGCCCAGATCGGATCTACGATCCGAAACTGCTCCGGGTCCGTGCAGAGCCCTCCCTCCCTCTCTCCCTCTCTCCCTCCCCCCAATCGCCCTGCTTACCTGCAGCCTCCTCCGCATCGTCCCCATCGTCCTCCATGTCGTCCTCCATCCTCGCTGTGGGCCGCTGCATTTCCTGGTTGCTCCAAGTGTTTTTATATGGGCAGAGCTAGGTGTCCCAGTGAGCACCCTAGCTGCTGCATTCTGCTAAAGCTGCAGCTTCTGAACCACACACATGGGTAGCCTTACATAGAGCACATTACAGTAGTCTAATCTTGAGGCTACCAGTGCATGAATGACCGTGGCTAGGCTATCCCTATCCAGCTGGCAGACCAAACAAAGTTGATAATAGGTGCTCCGGGCCACCGAGGCACCTGGGTCTCCAGTGACACAGATGGGTCCAGGAAGGAACATTCCCAAACTACAGACCTGCTCCTTTAGAGGGAGTGCAATCCCAACTCTAGTATAGGTCCTGCAATTTTAAGTGTTATGATGAAGAGGGAATTTCACCAGATGCTGCCTGCATACAAATGACACCTGCTGAAATTCCCTTTTCTATGCAAATGTTAAAGATACAGGAGCCCTGACCTCCTTTTCTTATGGTCATCCTACTATTGAGGGAGGTGAGAATGGCAAGTCCTGCTGAGTTATTTTTTTCCTCTTCCCTCCCTGTTCTTTTTTCCTTGGGTCTCTCTCTCTCTCTCTCTCTCTCTCTCTCTCTCTCTTGTAAACCTGTGGACAGGCTCTTTTACTGGTTATATATAAGTCCAACTTGGAACCTTTTGGGATGAGGAGCAGGATAAAAATCCTTTAGATTAGGCTGACCAGATAAAATCCAGGTCAGAGCTCATGTAACTTTAACAGTTGTAGAGAAAAGGGAATTTCAGCCGGCGTCATCTGTATGCAATTAGTTCCTGGTGAAATTCCTTCTTCATCACAACAGTTAAAGTTGCAGGGGCCCTGCCTTCTTTTGTATATGGTCACTCTAGTCTAGTGCCTGCACCTTTAACTGTTGTGATGAAGAGGAATTATCACCAGGAACTACTTGCATACAAATGACACTGGCTGACATTCCCCTTTCTCTATAACTGTTAAAGTTACATGAGCCTTGACCTGGATTTTATCTGGTCACCCTACTTTAGATACATAAATAATAAAAGGAAGTAGTATGAAGTTTAGCCCTAGAATGGAAGCCATGTGCCCCGAAGACTTGAACTCATTGAAGGTAGCGAGGAATTCCCTGAGCAACTCCTGATCAATCCTGAACGGCAACCCTGATCCCCTCAGTCACAACATTGCATACAGTTCCCCTTCTGGGAGAAGATGGAGGCAAATTGGAAGGCGAGCATTTCCGCCTCCTCTTTTCCACCCGTTCATATTTCGCCACCCTTACTGAGCAGTGGGGCTGCCATATCCTTCCTCTTCCTTTGAACAAACCTGAAAGCACACATGTCCCCCCCCCCCCCTTAGCACCCCTTGGGAGCTCCTGCTCATTTCTTCTTCTGCTATATACTTATGACTTCCCTGTACTATCCCTTGGTGATTTGTCCTTCCTTCCATTTCACATCCTTGTTTTTTTTTTTTAATCAGCTCTTGGCTAAGCTTTTGGTGCAACCAGATGGGCTCTTTTGGATGCCTCCTATTTTTCTTTCTAATTGAAGTAAGCAACTTGAGACAAAGTAAGTACATTGGAGTAAATAACTCTAAGAATAGTTACTCCAATGCAAGTTATTCAATCTTGAGTAACTCCTGCTTCAGGAACTCCTGCTTATCTTCCCTGTTGTTAAACCCAGCTTTCCTTGCATTCAAGGTATGTGCTTGATTATACTAATCATAAGCTTTCCGTAAGATCATAAATTTCAGCCTTACATGGTCACTTTCCCCCAAAGTTCTTGCTACTTTTATATGGTTCACCAATTCTTCCCTACTAGTTAAAATCAATGGTGACCTTATCATGTTTATTAAGACTTTTCATCTCCCAAACTGCAATGTGGGGGGGAGGGGTGCCAATGTTGATATAGTGTCAAATAATGTGCATTTCAACACGTCTCCCCTCCCAGGATGCTGCGCAAATGGCTCAAAGGATTCTGGGATGCAAATTTTGTATTGCATGCTGCCTTGGGATGGTTCCTTCCGTTTTGATTCATAGGATACAGAGTGATGTTCCAATAGATGGCAGCTGCCTTTATGTTATTATATTATTACTGGTGAATTGACATGGGTTCACATGGGTAGAAATAGCACTTAGTTTGATACAGCAAAGCTTTCAAGAAAAGTTGTCAGAGCTGGAAACCATGGATGCTGGCACCTCTAGGCACAACCCCTCCCATGGTGCATCCATATAGCCTCCTGAGGAGTGGTTTCCCCATTCCGTTCTCCTGAGAGGGGTCTGTTCAGACCATTGGGTGGGGGCAGGAGAAGCAGTTTACTCCTCCCAGCTTCAAACCTTATTGAGTCTAGGGATGTCTGTTGCTGGAAAATCCAGCTCTTTGGGGTTTGCCAGATTATAGAATCATAGAATAGTAGAGTTGGAAGGGGCCTATAAGGCTATCGATGCAACCCCCTGCTCAATGCAGGAATCTACCTTAAAACATCCCTGACAGCTGGTTTTTCAGCTGCCTCTTGAATGCTTCTAATGTGCCTCCAACTCAGCTTGCATTTGTGGGCTGAGCCACAGTTTTTTCTTGAAATCTGGGAACTTTCCCCATTTTTAAAATTTGTGCAAATTACTCAAACTGTGGTGGCAATTTGTGCAGATTATTCAAATTATAGCCAAAAGTTGTGCAAATTCTGCAAAATGCAGTTGCAATTTGAGCAAATTTTTATTTATGCATATTAAAAAAAAATGGAAAATCCACAAACTGGCCTGACTTGATGGAGATTGGGTTGGACCGGCTCAAAGGAAATGAGCTGAAGTCTGGGGGGCTGAGCTGATGAAAGCTTGGTGATCTCCAACATCCCTAATGGACTGCAACTTCCAACTAGTGACTGAATCATAGAATCGTAGAATAGTAGAGTTGGAAGGGCCTATAAGGCCATCGAGTCCAACCCCCTGCTCAATGCAGGAATCCACCTTAAAGCATAAATCCACCTTAAAGCATGGTACTGAAGATGGTACTGCCAGCTTCAAGTGCACAGTGATTTTTAAATTGATTTAAAGCAATTAATGCATTAAAAAAAGCCCTAGGGTCGGCTTAGTGTGCGTGCCAAATTACAGGTGTCTAGATTTCATGGTCATGGAGCAATGGCGCTGACAGACAGATGGACACACATCCTCTATTATTATTATTATTATTATTATTATTATTATTATTATTATTATCAAGGATGATGATGACTCCAAATAGAACAGTACAGAAGTGCAAAGTGGGGCTAAAGACTGCATGGCACAAAACTAAAAGTAATATTAGATAAACCTCACTCTCCATCCAGTCCGAACCGGAGAAAAGTGTGTATGCCTGGCATTTTCCAGCCTGCAGTTAAGTAGCCACCTGCCAGCCTGATAAATGGAGAAACTTCTCTAAAATATAAGCCCACAGGGGAGGAGGAATGGGGCGAGGAGAGACTGGCCGTTTCATCAAGAAAAGATGAGTAGTGGGGTCTTCTTCTGACATCCAGGCCTTATCCTTTTTGATAACAGGGATCTTCCTTGGCTAATTTCATCAAGATGTGCTTGATTAATAGTGGGGGTGGGCACACAGGAAATAGGATTCTAGTCACTTCTAGGAAGAAGACTTCCCTGTTTCTCTTTCTCTGCGTGCTGAACCTTGCCTAATTTTATCTCTCTCCCCAGTTGGATAGGAGTTAAGTGAGTGAAAAGTGAACGTGTTGCTGGCATTGTGTGAGTCATCTTCCTTTCTAGAGTTTTCCACTCAGTGAAATCTGTCCTGCAACGAAATGGATTGGGGAAAAAACTGAAGCTTAAAAAATTGCAGTCACTTAATCCAATCGTCCACTTCAAATGAATTTTAAAAAGCAATGTGCAAAAGTAGATACATCAGAAGGGATGGTAGCAAACCAAGGACATGAGGAAAGAATAGGAAAAATGTTTAAGGGATATTTTGGTATCCAATAAATTAGTCCCAGTAACTAACTAAGTCCATATGACATGGCAGATATTTGAAGATATTCTGCATTCTTACCAAATGCCACTTTTATTCTTAATGTTAAAATTTAAAAAAAAAAACCTGCTTGTGATGTCACCTGAACATTCTTCTGTGTAGAGACCAGTTCTATGTTAGCATATTCACAATTAAACATCTGTTTGGACGAATTGGTGTTATATTCCAAAAAGTCCAGTTTGGGGACTCTTGAGAAGAGATTCCTTTCTTGTATATTAATAGCTCTAGGTCTATATATTATTTATGCACAACTAGGAAAAATGTGCAAAAAAAAAAAAAAAAAAGATATGAATTTCCATACGTTCCTCCCCACCCCCGCAAGCTCATGCAGGAACAGGACACAATGAACTTAAACTATTAAAATAAAATAAATGAGGTAGGTGGGACTGAAAGATGGCAATTGGCCCAAAGCTTTGTGGCTGAATGGCGATTCACTTTAGCTACAACATCACAGTGGCTCCCACAAGAGAGAGCCAGTGTGGTGTAGTAGTTCGAGTGTTGGACTGGGATCAGGAGATCTGGATTCTAGTCCCCACCCAGCCATGGAAGCTCACTGAGTGAGTTTGGGCCAGTCACTGACTCTCAGCCCAGCCTACCTCACAGGGTTGTTGCTGTGAGGATAAAATGGAGAGGAGGAAGATTATGTACACTGTCTTGGGTTCCTTGGAGGAAAAAAGGCGGGATAGAAATGTAATAAGTAAATAAATTATGCAGAGGCAAACCTGAGCTGGAGCAGAGGGCAGTGACTGACGGAAAATGAAATCATGGAGGTGGCTTCACTTGTAAAATATTTATATTTGCAAAATATGGGTTTGTCTCATTCATGCTTTAGTTTTAGGTGCACTTAAACATCTTGGATTGGATGCAGATCTACGAGGGATCAACTGTGCTGATGGAAGTGGACTTCCCCACCTCTCCTTCTCACAGCAGCCCCTCCAGGCCCCTGAAAGTGTCAGGAGACCCTTCTAAATGGAGTTAGTTGTGGCATGGCAGGAGGGGGATCCCTAATATTTGGTGGGAAGGGCCTTCCGCAAGCAGAGTACTGCCTTTCACAGAAGGTCCCTTCCTCTCTCAGAAGGCAGGTCCTGGACCTAACCCTAATGGAGGGTAAGTAGCAGATAGATGTTATTGGCTCACTTTTTTCCTGAAATGCCCATTATACTCAGATTTGAGGACTTGGTACCTTTATCAGCTTTCTGCTGGCATTAGAGATAAACCCGCTTTAAACAGGATGGGGACAGATTATTTTGTGACATGTTGCACTGCAAAATTTATTAAGTTAGCTCTAGGGAAGACGACTTTTTTTTAAAAAAAATCTTGACATATGATAATACAGGTTGTTGAGCTATTAAATTAGTGTAAATGTTTTAGTATACAAACCAGTTGCTGACAGTTTGTTAAGCGATTACTTATATTTTTACTACTATGTTTTGTTTGATTTTCTTGCATGCTGGCATTCTGTATTTTTCCTGTTTTGTGTTTTTAATCTGTATATGTACTGTACATGTATATCAAAAGCCTGGTTGGCTGTTGAGCAATAAACTGAACTGAACATGATATACAGGTGCAATGTCTGAAGTAGCTTACTACTCCATGACTTGCAGCTAAGCATGGGAATTGCCTGCAGCGAAAAATATTGCATTTGCCATCATGTGCAAGCTGTGCCTTTGCTGACAGATCTGTGAGAGGCTGTTTTACACATACAAGTCAACACTTGATGGATGGTGATCCCACAAGGAACACGCACAAGTGAATTTGTAAAGAATTTGAGCATGAGAAGAGAAGAATTGGGGGGGAGTGCTGCTGTGCATAGCTCTGCCTGTAAAGAAGGGATATTTCTACCTCTGATGCTACAACCGAACAGCATCAAGGGCAAACATTTAAATTACTGAAGAAACATGAATGCTTCTCTCCCTGCCAGATTGCATGAAGCACATCTTCTGAGGCAGCTCTCTCTCTCTCTCTCTCTCTCTCTCTCTCTCTCTCTCTCTCTCTCCACACACACACACACACACACACATGCGTGCGCATTCTGTCTATATATCTGCCTTCTAATTTTACCTTGCTAGCAGACTGATTGATTGATTGATTGATTTCTTTCTTTCTTTCCCCCACCTCTGGCTTGTGAAATATGCTTCTCTGGATCGCTGCTCCCTTTGCTAAACTTCTCTTGTTGGGGGGGGGGGCAATTGCTCCAAACTGATTAGGTGAATTTATTCAAGAATCAAACTGATTAGGTGAATTTATTCCTCCCTTCCCTGATGGCATGGCATGGCCCATTCATCCCCGATGTCTCTGAGTTTTTGTCCACATGTGTGCATACCTGTCTTGCAGGAACATGGGCCACCTCCATTTCTCGGGAAGGGGCCAAAGTTCAGAAGTAGAGCATATGATTTGTACGTACAATGTCATAAGTTCAATCTTTGTCAGCTTTGGCAAAGGAAGCTAGCAGGGCTGGAAAATATAGAAGAGTCAGTCCTGAGGAGATGGACCAATGGTCAGCCCCAATGGAAGGCAGCTCCTTATGTCCATCTGCTGTGTGGGGCAAGCTTCAGTCTAGATTGTCACAACTTGTGCCCCTAGCCTATGATCTCCTGGGCATGCTCAACTATACAAGAAACCTGTCATGACCCCCAGTTCCCTCGGACCTTCCAGTATGCAGGAAAAGGCACAGGCTACGGCCTCGGGGATAAGGCAATAAGTACCTTCTTCAGGGCCCTGCTACCGTCCTGGCTGAGTCCCCAGCTGAATCACCATTTGCCCAACCTCATAGAAGTCTCAGGTTACAAATTCAGGTGAGAGCCTTTTATCAATCCAGATTCTTCCAAGAAGGATGGAGCTAATAACACTACAGGTCTTGTCAGATTTCATAATGCTTCACTTGTCTTTAGTTCCCTGCTGAGACAACATTCTCCTAGTAGGAGAGAGTTCTAGTCAGCAGGACTCACTTGGAGCTCTACAAGATTCTACTTTTTTTCTTGCCCTGATCTGCCTTCCTGCCTTAGTCTTGCTACCAGGACACACTGTGATTCTCATGGAAACAAAAACAGGATAAAACCTAAGAGATTGCTTGCTCTAAAATCTATTGCAATGTATCTGATGATGCTAGGGCTCACATCTCTCTGGTCATGCATTTCAGGTAGCAAAAGGTCTTTCCTTGGCATCTCTAACCTCTAGCATCTGTTAGGCCAGCCAGTGCAACCCTAGGCTGCAAGGTAGGACCAACCAACCTTGCAAATACTCACAGAAAGTGGGGCTGAGAAAGACCTCTCTCTTCCTATTACTACTGGGAGATGGACCAGTAGATACTAAGCTAGATGGACCAATGGTCTCACAGCTGCATATGTTCACAGAAATCTGCCAATCCAATTCCCATCCCTACCCCTGATGACAGTAACCCATGCACCAAGTTCAAGCGCATTGCAGAAAGCTTGCGCTGCACCACCTATGATCAAAGAGCTGAAGTAAGTAAGACAAGATAAGGCACACGCTGCTCCAGTCTAATTTAAAAACCCAAGTGGTTAATCTCCTTTATTGAAGCACAAATGAGGAACTCCCAGCATCCGACCACCTCGACAGTCAGCCTTTTTCAGTTCCTTTTCTAAAAGTCTGACCTTGGACGCAAAGTGATCCAGCAAGTGCATCTCAACCAGGATGTATCCATGGTGCTATCGGATGAGTCATTCTGCTGCTCAGATTTTACTGGAATACCTTCTGTTGATTTTCAGTAACCAGTACATGCCCTTGCTCCTTGTAGAGTTTGGGTTCCCCTTTTTCTTGAATTAAACAACAGAATATGCCTCTTCCCTCCCCACTTCCACCATTACTTTCACAGAGCACTTTCAAGGACATTAGAAGCTTCACTCTCAAACATTCTCATTTTGTAATAGACCGAAGCACTCCTCGTATGTAGAGCTCCAACACACCAGTGGTTTAAGGCACTCTCACCATGCCTGGGATCTGGTTTTGCAGCGTGGGACTCAAATGACATCGCCCCGGTCCTGCACCCATCTCGCCTCTCTTCCTCTGTTTTGCACATTATTTTGGTGCGGGGAAAGTCTGGATTGTTTTCCCCAAGCAGATTTAATATGCTCTTAAGCCTCTGTGTATTTCTGTCCCCTTGCTTTTTCCTTTGTTGGGGACATATGCTTTGAATGGAGTCTGCTGACAAGAGGAGAGGTGGTGCAGTTCCGTGCTTAGTCGGTTGAACAAAGCCAGAGCAAGGGTGGGAGTCCAATATTATGAGTGGCAGTCCAATATTAAGTACTGTTCCATGTCACTTCACAATACAAAACCACATCATATGCCGGCTATCAAATACTGAATATTATTATATGGCAACTCCCCAATACTATAAGCATTTCCCCATTGTTCGGTACTGAGGTAGGAGGGCCATTGGTTTTGTAGCTTAACAGTATTACCCCCATTATTATTGACTTCTGTACAGTTATTTGTTTATTTATTGTATTTCTGTACTGCCTTTCTGAAGCCAGCCAAAGAGCTTACAAAAAGGTCCAGAAAATAAAACCATAATCAAATGAAACCATAGTAAAATGTTAAAAAGAACCTCCAGTACCAGAGGCAGTAAGCCTGTATATACCAGTTGCTGGGGAACATGGTGGTGGTGCTGTTGCACTGGGTCCTGCTCATGGGTCCCTGGTCGACAGCTGGTCGGCCTCTGTGTGAACAGAGTGCTGGGCTAGATGGACTCTCAGTCTGATCCAGCCTCAGGGCTCTTTTTAGGTTCTTATGTTTTTAAAAACCACAGCAGCAATTTAAGAAGCCAAGTTAAAAAGACGTGTCTTGACTCCCTTCTTCAACGCAGACAGAATGGGGATCCATCACCATCGCACAGGGAGGGCGTTCCAGAGTTTGGGAGCAATGCAGGAGAAAGCCCTTTTCCACATGCCAGACATTACTTTTGCTGATCTTAATAACTGAGAAATGGGGGCCTCAGACAGTCAGGCTTTAAAAGCCTATACTTTAAAGACTAAAACCAACACCTTGAATTAAGCCTGGAAAAACAGGGCA
The DNA here is from genome assembly GCA_029215795.1 of Anniella stebbinsi. NCBI lineage: Eukaryota > Metazoa > Chordata > Lepidosauria > Squamata > Anniellidae > Anniella > Anniella stebbinsi. The sequence continues at coordinate 31,725,251 of JARDYH010000007.1, forward strand.
GATGTACTGCCGCCTGATCACCGACCCTTTGTTAGTATATAAGAACTCCCTGTGGGTTTGCGTACTCTTCCTCTTCTTTTCTCCTCCTGTCTTGCATGGCTCTCATTTTTTCCACGGATCATGGTTCATGTTGCATCTGCCCAGGCATTTTAACCAATCCTGGTTGGCACCAAACTGCACTTTGCACTTAGGGATGGTGGCAGATTTGCATTCTTTGGTGTGAGCTAACCCTGGTAAGTGAAAACACTGGTGGAGATGTAATTTATTTATTTATTTCTAAAATATATAAACCACAAAGGATCCTAAGGTGGTGTACACAGCATTAAAACAACTAAACAAATCCAATATAAAAACCATGTAATTACCCATTAAAAGACAAATTAAAACAATGACAGCTCATTCAGCAAGGCAAACAAAAACACAACAGTTTAAGAAGGAGCTAAATTTAAAGTTCTAAAATGTTAAAAGGTCAACATGTTAAGCTGCTTGGAAGAAAAGAAATGTTTCAATTTGGCACCCATCTGGAGGGCATTCCAAAGTCAGAAGGCCACAACACAGAAGGCCGTCTCCTTTATAAATGCATAACGTATTGTCTCCCATTTACGGCATTTGCAGATCCTCTGAAGATCTTAGTGCATGAACAGGCTAGAATGAGAGGAGGCGGTCTCTCAGGTTTAAGATTCTAGCACTAGTGAACAAAGCCCTAAACAACTTGGGATCAGGATACCCGAGAGAGAAGCGCCTTCTCCCTTACCAACCTGCCCAATCACTAAAGTCATCAGAGGGCATGCTCTGATGGTTCCACATGGACCTATGACCTGACTGGAGTCCACCAGGAGAACAGCCTTCAGTGTGGTGGCCCCCTTCCTATGGAACTGCCTGCCCCTGGAAGTCAGGCAGGTGCCAATTTTGTATTCTTTCCAGTGCCTACTGAAAAAATTGTTGTTCCAGGAAGCCTTCCCTTAATACACTTTGCTTCTTTTAAAAAATTATTTTACTGTGTTTTTATTTTGTTTTTATTCTATTATTATTATTATTATTATTATTATTATTATTATTATTATTATTTTATATAGCACCATCAATGTACATGGTGCTGTACATAGTAAAACAATAAAACAGCAATGCCCTGCCACATAGGCTTACATTCTGATACATTCTATTTATTCATCGCTCAGAAATTCTTGAATGGGGAGCCATATATAAATACTGTAAATAAATTCATGAATTTGGGCCCCAAACTGTCTAGGGTTTTAATTGAATTGGGCTTGGTAACGATAGGGAGCCCCTGCAATTCCTTAAGGGCGCAATCCTATGCATGTTTAGAGAGCAAAAGGGCTGACAATTCCCAGTGTGCCCCAGCCATTCATAGGATCGCACCTTAAGAATTAGTGTAATATGCCTCCATCAAGATGAACCAGTCAAAATTCTGATTGAGCCAAAATTCTGGCTGAACTTTGCTGAAGTTGAAGCATTACATCTGCCTGTCTCCAGATTCTGTTGCAAGATGTTAAAAATAAAATAGTGAGCTACCATTCAGCAAACATATATACACAAAAAGTCTGGATTTTTCTGCCGAATTATTTTTCCTTCCCAAATGGCACAAGAGTCATGGACCTGTGATGAACTTCTGAACTCTTTAATAAGCTCATGATTCACAATATACTCAGAGCACAAAACGGAATCCTGTCTCTTCCTTTTACCTTCTGATGGAAAGACGTTTTTTTATTGCTCTAAATATATTTAAAGTCATCAGCTTCTTAAAGAGTTTTAAAGGTCACCACAGGGTTTTGGACACTTAAATAGGAAGCACTAGTTATGCAAAGCTCAATTTCTGATACATCTGCTCTTCCTATAGACGCAGGGGCATCCCCCTCTCTCAAGTCTAGTGTGTGGCTGAGGCATACAACGCTCAGCACCCAAAAACACACAAGGAAGTGGTGTGGCTGGCAACACAACCTCATTTGGATTCTTTCAGCCCAAAGAATCCAACACCCTGTAGAGCTGAGATGATGCCACCAGCCCAGCTGAAGTTCACCCCATGACTGCTCCTCCTCCCTCCACCATCACCACCATCAGTGTAAAAGAAGTTCAAATCAACTTACTTTATTAGTGCTTTTAGACTCCAAGGAACCTAAGGCGGTTCTGCATCATTATCATTATATGTCCTCCTTTTCATATGGTCAGCCTAATTAAACCTACAGTAAAATTAGAACATTAAAATTTTTTAAAAGCAGTAACAAATGTTTAAAACAAAACAAAACCATACATTAACATAGGTCCAGCGTATTTCAAGAAGCCTGCTGGAATAAAAAAAGGTTTTGCCTGCCTCCGGAAGTGCAAGCTACAGGATTTTCTCTATCTCCCCCTAGTGCCTGGAAGCATACAGAGTTATTCCCATTATCCAACACCGCATGTGCAAGTTGGGACGCCAATTTTCACCCATCTCCTCAGATCTATTGCAGCCTTCTGCACCGTATCCCATTCTTTTCCAGAGGGTCCCCCAACACTCAAGAGCAGCTATTTGGGGGTGGGGCTTGAATGGATATGGGGAGCAGCAAAAATCAGGCACCCTAACTTGCATGAGCAAAAGTGCTGTCAAAGACTACAGAAGTGTAGTCTTTGAATGCTGCTCAGGGGCGGGATGTGGCTCAGTGGCAGAGCCCTTGCTTTGCATGCAGAAGGTCCCAGGTTCAATCTCTGGCATTTCCAGGCAGCACCTGTTGCTCCTCTTGTAGTCCAGGTCTGGGGAACCTTTCATCCCCAAGACCCACGAGCATTTAAAACTCCCCTCCCCATAAGCTTACCCCCATCCCAGGAAACAGCTGAGCAGTGGATCCCATGACCTTCCTGGCAGGAGAAGCCTGGAACCTGAGGAGACCTCAAGGAAGAGGAAGAGGAGGATCCTGTCAATGGTCCTAGAGGTTGTGTGGGTCAGGAGCAGTCAGACAATGCTGATAGGCCTCCTGAGACCACCCCCAGGAGCAAGACCCCACTCCAGGAGGCTGTGGCATTGGAAGAACTGAAGCATCTGGACTGATTACATCCCTGGCTCCAGGCCCACCAGAAACACCCAGGAACAAAGGCGGCAGGTGGCATCATGTCCACACAGAAGTCCAGAGCTGGAGCTGCAGTAAGGAAGGAAAGTCTTCAGGAACTGACACGTCAAGGTCGTCCAGGCACCTTGAGGCAGCAGCAGCAGCAGCAGCAGCAGCAGCAGCAGCAGCAGCAGCAGCAGCAGCAGCAGCACTTCCCTTTGCCTTCCCAGAAGGGCAGAACTTCACAGAGGGCCCCCACTCTCGGTCTCGGTGATTAGGCTGAGAAGGCCTGGGAGGCCAGAAGTGGCCTCTGGTCGCCAGAGGTTCCCCACCACTGCTCAAAGCAATCCACAGGAGAGGGCAGCAAACGGATGAGCCACCAGGCGGAATTTAGCATCACCTCTTGGAGGCAGAGATTACAGTGGACAAATCTGTCAATGTTGGTTTCTCATTTTTCCAATCTTAAGAGCATTTCATCACGAATCTGGAGAATTTTTTTTTTTTAAGTTTGCTTGAAAGTTGTGGGTGTCTTGCACAAGGGTCCTCAAAACTATGGAGCTGGCACTGATGAAACATTAACTGAGTTCACACATCATGCTAACCCACAGTCAGTGGTTGAGTGTGGGTTGTTCACTGAACTGTGGGTTAGAGTGTTGACTGAAAACAGGACATTTCCGCAGGTTGGCTTGTTAACCATGCAGTGTGGATTAGTTTTCTTGAGGAACCCATGGTTTGTTGTTGAGTTGTTCGGGCTGGTTAATAAACTATGCTGCATGATTAACAAGCCACCCAGTGGAAAATGTCCTGGCTTCAGACCATACACTAACAAACAATTCAACAAACAGTATGGTGTAGTGGCTAAAATGTTGGACTGGGAGTCAGGAGATCCGGGTTCTAGTCCCCACTCGGCCATGGAAACCCACTGAGTGACTTTGGGCCAGTCACAGACTCTTAGCCCAACCTACCTCACAGGGTTGTTGTTGTGAGGATATAAATGGAGAGGAGGAGGATTATGTACTCCGCCTTAGGTTCCTTGAAGGAAAAAAGGTGGGATATAAATGCAATAATAAATAATAAATAAATAAACAACCTAGCCCACACTCAACCACTGAGTGTTGATTAGTGCATTGTGTGAACAGCCCCATTATCTCTGATATCCCTCTGAGCATGTATGTAGATGTCCCTTTGAGTAAGTTCAAGGAGACGAGGGACAAACGTTGCCATGATGTTTATGACTTTGGCAAAGTCTGATCATGCCCTTTCACCTCTCGCCACTTCTGGTCATCCCACTGCAATATTGGACTGACTTTTCTGGAAACTATGATGGTTGTAATATTAAACAAGTGGTGCCAAAATGTTCAAGGCTGTTGACGCTTCCACATAATTCCTTCTTGCTGCTGGAGCCCTGCAGTCAGCAACATTGGAAGCCAAAAATCTCTCCTGGTAGAGGAGTCAACAGTCTCGGAGCTCCAAGACAGGGTGCTGGCATGAAAAAAGGCACTTCACAATTCTCATCAGCTGGCTCCAGGCCCACGTAAATTTGCACATCGCAATTATTCCTCCAAGAAAATCTCCGTCTCATTCCTTTATTTGTTTGCATGTACATTTGGTTACTAAGGTCAGAACTTTTGTCGTATCAACTGGTTCCAAGCAAGCACTTGGCTTCTCTTGCCAGCCCCCCACGTCCAGCACCAGATCTTTTGTGCAACACTGTTAAGAACAGAAATGCACTTTAGTTGAGTTAAACTAAATATAAAATTGTCTGAGGCTTTGTTGTCAGAGGTGGGTAAAAGGTGGCCAATTTGTTCTCGGAGGAAAATGGGGTGGGGGAGGTGTTGTTTCAAATGTTTGCACCATCCTGGTTGAGCAACGCCTTCTTGGTTTGTAAAACACTGCTGAATTTGGAGAGGTGGCAGCTGTGCCTTCTTAGAAAGTGCTTAGTGTACAAATACATGTACGATGGTTCTTTTGATTACAGAACACTCCCACCCCCACCCCACCCCGACATGGTTCCTGGAAGTGAAGCCTTGAGAGCAAAGCTAAACATGAGGTTAATTGTGTGAATGCAATTGGCATGCACATTTTAAAAAAATGGGAATAGCAAACAACCAGTGGTGGGGTCCCAATTAAATCATAGAATCATAGAATAGTAGAGTTGGAAGGGGCATCTAAGGCCATCGAGTCCAACCCCCTGCTCAGTGCAGGAATCCACATTAAAGCATCCCTGACAGATGGCTGTTCAGCTGCCTCTTGAATGCCTCTATTGTGAGAGAGCCCACCACCTCCTTAGGTCATTGGTTCCATTGTCATCCTGCTCTAACAGTCAGGAAATTTTTCCTGATGTCCAGCCGAAATCTGGTTTCCTGTAACTTGAGCCCATTATTCCATGTACTGCACTCTGGGATGATAGAGAAGAGATCCTGGCCCTCCTGTGTGTGACAGCCTTTCAAGTATTTGAAGAGTGCTATCATGTCTCCCCTCAGTCTTCTCTTCTCCAGGCTAAACATTAGGGATGTGCATGCCCAAAATTATCGTATCATAGCGTTATCGGAATTTCGGACCAAAAAAATTATCATCTCCGATAATATTGTAGGTGGTCCGTATCATATCGTATCGTATTTCCGATAATTATCGGAAATACGATATTATATCGTTTCTCCATTTTGCCCCAGAGAGAGTTGCTTTTGAGTCTGAAAGGCCTAAAACTTCTTAATTTTCCAAGTTACAGGTTTGGAACTTCGTCACAGTGCAGACTGAGTGTTGCTAGTCATGTGTGCCAAATTGCAGAACGATAGCTGCAAGCGTTACTCGGAAGTAAGCTTTCAAATACACTGTTTCAGGTGGCTGAAATGTGGTCTTTTTTCAAGAGATGTCATCCACATCCAGTACTCTTGTCATGGGCATCTCACAGATGGCCTTGAGGGGACTCATCTGTGCCCAATTTTAGATGCACAGCTGCAGGCGTTACTCGGAAGTAAGCTCTCAACAACATGCACTGTTTCTAGTAATGCACTACATGCTGCTGCTGCTGAGACTTATAGGTATTATATGAATAGAATACAATGAATGAACTTGCCAAACCTGTGGATAAACCTAGGCGGCAGTGCCTTCCATATGCAGTCATAAAAGTAAAATGTGTGAACTGCTGCTGCCTTGTCTCATCCACGCATGTTTATAAATTAAAAGGATTGGGGGGGGGTAGGGGAATAGCACGGGCATTACAGTTATTTTAGAGCCAGCCTTAGCAGGCAGGGCCTCATTGGGCCAGGAGATACCCTGGAAGCATGCCAACCTGCAGGATCCTCATCGTGCTTAAAAATGACCCAGTCTTCCCACCATCCCTATGCAGGCAGGTTGGCATTTCTTCATGCCAGAGCTGCGCACATTGGCTGGAGCAGAGGCAAATAAAAGTCACGTTTGGGATAGAGGTAGGCACATTGCCAAGTCAAAATATGTCCCCTTCTGGGTAGGCACATAGATCAGATCATATAAGTCCCTTTCTGGGTAGGCACATTGCCCAGTTCATATAAGTCCCCTTCTGGGTAGGCACATTGCCCAGTTCATAGAAGTCCCCTTCTGGGTAGGCACATTGCCCAGTTCATAGAAGTCCCCTTCTGGGTAGGCAGGCACATTGGCAAATTAATAATATATGAGTCCCCGGCAGGCACATTGGCAAATTGATAGTAAGAGTCCCTTCTGGGTAGCCGTAGGCAGGCACATTGCCTGGACCAAAGTCTCAAAAAAAAATGCGTGAGGGGAATGCTTATGCAGTCTCTCACTAACAGACTCCACGAGGAGAAGACCCAGGGGATGTAGTGACGAAAAATAAAAATACAGGCATCTCTCTCAAGGCTCCCTAAAGAGTCCCTCCAGACTGGAACCATTGGCTGGAGCAGTGTCTTTAAAAAAAAATGTTTGAGAGGGATGCTGCTTCTGCTTTTGCAGTCCCCCTCCCTAAAGCAGTCCCTCCAGTCCAGACTGGAACCAGTGTCTTTCAAAAAGAAATAAAAAAATGTATGAGAGGGAGAGACAGCCACCCCAGAACTGCCCCCAGTAGCAACAGCAGCATCTGTCCTAGACCCAGAGCCACCTCGCTCACATTTCATACTGCTACAAAGTACAAAATGATTGCAACAAATGTATGCTTTGACCACAGTTTGTGACTTTGTGTGCTGCTTTGACCACACAGATCCTGTGTAGCAGGCTAGACACAGCAGCAGCACACTCACAGTCAATCAAGCAAATACACATACTCAGAGAGAGAGAGGGAGATATCATTTTTTAAAATATAATATTTCTGTTTTTTTTTTTAAAGTTAAACAGGGCAGAGGACAAAACACTCGCCCTCAGTCACAGTACCCCCACTCATACTAACCTAACCCTCCAAATCAATCCAACCAGAAAACATATTATAAAAATAAAAATTATAACTCAAAGTCTCAAACACACAGGCAGCAATGCACAGCCAAACGAACCTGAGACACAAAGATGCAAGAGATTACAATGAATCTCCAACAATTCACCACCAAGACCCAGGAGCCAGGACAGAGCTCCAACAAATCCACCCGTTCTCCCCTCAACGCCTAACTCCCAATAGAGCCTGGAACACCAAGTGTGGGGGTTTTATGGGGGGATATCCTTAACCCTCCTCCAACATTGTGATTGGCTCCTGCTGGAATCCTTGCTGCACAATTGGTCACTGAAACTGTCAGACTCATCAAGCATACCCCACTTTCTAGCTCCGTCCATGTGGCTGCAAAAGAGAAAGCGCCTTCTGATAAAATGATAAAATACGATACTTATCGTTGGACTTTCTATCATTTCCGATAATTATTGTTGGATTTCCTATCGTATCGTTATCGTTAAATGGAGACACGATAGAGAGCATATCGTATCGTTATCGGCAATTTTAACTATATGATACACATCCCTACTAAACATGCCCAGTTCTTTCAATCTCTCCTCATAGGGCTTTGTTTCCAGACCCCTGATCATCCTTGTTGCCCTCCTCTGAACATGCTCCAGATTGTCTGCATCCGACTTGCCCACACCCCCTTTCCTTTCCCCCAACTGTCAATCATTTGGTGGTTTCCCGTCTTTTGCACAGTTTTTCCTCCAGTTCCTAAAGTGGTTGAAATGACTCTCCTATGGCTTAATGACTGGAGGAAGAACTTTAGGCTACCTCATGCTAATGTTTTTGGTACCACCCCTTTTGCACCAGGCTCCACCCACCACTGGAATGTGGCTCTTGAGAATTTTTCTGAAATGGAATTCTCCAATTTTGGGGAAGCTCTCCTGCATTCCAGTGGTAGGTGGAGCCAAAGGCCAAAGGGGTCAGGCCAAAATACCAAAAATACCAGGATAGTTGAACTTAAAGCTCTTACTGCCAGTAACTAAGCCACTTCCGGGTTCGGCACGTTGAAGCCACATCACGAATGCAATGGCCAGGGTTTCTCCCAGGCCATCACAAGTCACGCCGGCCATTTTTTTCAAAGATGCATGGAAGAGCGCATGAGCGCTCCGCCGCAACTGTGAGTATTAAAACAGAACATACCCGCACGCGATCGCGCCCCCTCCTCCCTGCCATCCTGGGGATGGCGAAATCAGGTCCCCTCCTCTCCTGATGTCCTCGGAGCCATGTGGTGCGGCTCCCTGGCCATTGGTGCAGCCGCGCTTACGGGTAAGTGCGGCTGCACCCGGGATGGGTGGCCACACCGACCGCCCATCTCACTGCCATACTGGGAGCAGGGCACTAACCAGGATAATAGCGTTCCCTGCTCCCCCGTGAAAATGGAGGGCTGGCCCTGGCCTGCTTGCGGGATGCTCTGTGCATCTTATGAACTCTCCACTAGCAGGCAGGGGAAGCCCCGGGGAAAATGGCTGGAGCGGAAAGGGCCCAAGGCTTAGGGGAGGCATTTCAGCCTTTCAGCATGGGGTGGAAATTGCACAAAAGCAGGGAAGCCATCAAATGATTGGTAGTGGGGAAAAGGGGGTAGGATCAGAGAGAGTGGGTGTGGCCATCTGGCAAACCACAGAGGGCCAGATTGGGACTGGGTGGGACAGGTTTGGCCCACAGGCATAAGGTTCGACAGCTTTGTTGTGGAATGAGCAGCCAAGAGCAGCGAGGGAGCTTGCTGGTGGCTCTACAAAGGGTGGGGGCAAAAGTAGGCTCACCATCTGAAAAGGAGGACAGGGCTCATGTAACTTTAACAGTTGTAGGGAAGAGGGAATTTCAGCCAGTGTCATTTGTATGCAATTCGTACCTGGTGAAATTCCCTCTTCATTACAACAGTTAAAGCTGCAGGGGCCCTGCCCTCTTTTGTATCTGGTCACTCTAATATAGTGCATGCAACTTTAATTGCTTTGATGAAGAGGTGATTTCACCAGGTACTAATTGCATACAAATGACGCAGGCTGAAATTCCCTTTTCTCTGGAACTGTTAAAGTTACATGAGTCCTGTCCTCCTTTTCAAATGGTCAGTCTAGGCAAAAGGCATCTCAACTGCAAAGGTGGAGGGGAAGGGTGGAGGCAGAGGGCATCTCAATTGGCATCAAAGCAGCAGAGAAGCAGGATTACTGCAATGTACGCTACGTGGGTGGCCTGTGAAGACGGTTCGGAACCTGCAGCTTGTGCAAAATGTGGCAGCCAGATTAATAACGAGGACCAGGAGATTTGAAAATATAAGACCCACACTGGGCCGCTTGCATTGGCTGCCTGTATGTTTCCGAGCCCGAGTCAAGGTGCTGGTTTTAACTTATGAAGCCCTACACGGCTTGGGACCACAATACCTGACAGAACTCTCCCGACATGAATGTACCCGTACACTACACTCAACATCAAAGGTCCTCCTCTGGGTGCCTACTCCGAGGGAAGCTCGGATAATGGCAACAAGAGAGAGGGCCTTTTCAGTGGTGGCCCCCCAATTATGGAATGATCTCCCCAAAGAGGCCTGCCTGGCACCAACATTGTTATCTTTTCGGCGCCAGGTCAAGACTTTTCTCTTCTCCCAGGCATGTAAAAGAATATGTTGAGTTTTATATGACTCCAACCTATCTTTGGCTGAGAGCTCAGAGTTGTTTTTAAATGGATAGTTTTTGTATGTTGTCTGTTTTTATGGTTTTAAATTTTGTATATTGTCTTTTTAGTGTTCAATCTTTTAATCTTTTGTAAACTGCACAGAGAGCTCCAGCTATGGGGCAGTATAGAAATATTAATATTAATAATAATAATAATAATAATAATAATGTGATGCCAGCCATTCACACCCATGGTGTGTGCTGCTAGCCAGCCAGTAGCCACATGATTTGTATACCTGCTGCCAGCGATACCCTCCCCACGGCTGCTGTTGAGAACCTGGCTGGTGGAGCCATTCAAACATGGTAGTACTGAATGTCTCAGTTAACTGTATTCCTTGGGCTGAGGGTGGAGTCGCTTGAATCTCTTTCTTTCCAATGTACTGTTTCATTGCCATTATTTACTGCGAAGGTGGATATGGACCACTGGACGTGTTTCTCTGCAGCTGAATTTTACATACAATCTTCATTTTTACAGCACTCCCGTGCTCTCTAAACAGAGGATAATGTTCCTTCCAGCTTAAGATGTGTAACTACAACCATAATAGGATCCTAGGAGAGAATCAATTAAACTCTACGCACGTTGTTATTGCTGTTGTCATAGGCGTGCAAAGGGGGTATGCCGGATGTGCCCAATGTCTCATCTTGCCTGCTCTACAGTCAGTCGGCCGGCTTATTGATGCGCCCTGCTCAGCCCAGGCTCCTTCCTCCTGTGGTAGGAAGGGACAGAGACAAGCAGCGGTGCTGGGAGTCACTCCATGTTCGGATCGTTTCATAATGTCCTTTATGATTTAATATAAAATAAATGTTCCCCTTAAAAAAATAAATTCCCTGGGTGCACACACCCTAATGCTGTGCACGCCTATGGTTGTTGTTCTATTATTATTATTATCATCATCATCATCATCATCATCATCATCATCATCATCCCTGGTGCATTGCCAAGGTTTGTTTTGTGGTCACAGGGATCATTCTTATACCTATGTTGTTACCTAGAAATATACATCCGTTGTACCAAATAAATCCCAGTTTGTGTGAGGTATTCATGGATATGAATATAAAGGGGTTCAGGGGTTTGGATGGATCCTGTTGCCCCTCCCTCCATGTGCTTATCTGAAGCTCTGAACAGATTCTTGATCACGTGCAGTTCAATGTGTCAGATTAACACATGGAGGATGGGGCAGGGTCAGTGGGCCCAATCCAATCCCTTTCCATGGAATAGTGGAACCAGGGCTCACAGGGATGTAGCACTAGAGATGCCCGTCGCTGTGAAATCTGGATCTTTTGAGGCTTGATGGACTCCTGGTGAGTCCCTGACTTGACTCAATTTACCGGCTGAGCTGTGGAGCTTCTTCAGAGATCTGGGAACGTTCCCCATTTTTAAAAATTTAGGTAAATAGAAATGTACACGAATTGCAGGGGCAATTTGAGTGCTTTATGCAAAGTTTGGGCACAAATTGCACAACTTGCCTAAATTATGGTTGAAATTTGTGTAAACCACACAAATTGCACCCCGTAACTTCCACTCATTTCTATTTATGTAAATTCAACAACAGAAAAATCCTCAAGCTGGCCCAACATATGCAGCTTGACTTGGACCGGCTTGCAGGGGAAACAAGCTCAAGTCTCTCTCTTTCTCTGTGTGTGTGTGTGTGAGCTGTTGAAAGCTTGGTGAGTTCCACGTCCCCCCTCACACCCACTCACCTTGGACAGATTCCTCCGACATTCCTGTGCAGCACTGACATTATTATTATTATTATTATTATTATTATTATTATTATTATTGGTGCTGACATCATCTGCCTTGCTTCCCCCTCCCCAATACTCATGCTAGCTGGAGGAAATGAATTTTCCCAACAATCAGCACATAGGCATGGGTCAACTCAGAGGAGGATTCCAGCAGCAACGCAGTAAGGATCATATGTTTCATAAGGCAATCCAGGACCAGGGCAACATGGGGCATCTTTGCTGGTATCAGTCATTCCATCCTTCCCATCTGAATTTGGCCCTTAAAGATCTAGGGGAAAAATTGGGTGCAGGGAATGTAAATTGTTAGCAAACACAATTTGTGACATTACACAACCTAATTACTGATCATGGGGCACGTCTGTGAAGGCATCAGACTTAGCTTCCAGTTTCCTAGCTTTGTGGGGCTTGAGGCGGCATGAGATAGCCTTAACTCTAGTTTTAAAATAGCATCTTTTTATCATTGAATAAGATATATTTTTTATTATTCACACAACCAAATTTGATCAGGGGATCAAAGCTCCATAAGAGAATGATACCAGTGGCAGCTGGAACATATGGGGAAAGGATTTAATATCACATCTCCCCAGCATCTCTTTTGTCCATTCCACCACCAAGATGTTGGCCGGTCTTCACCAACCTGGTGTCCCCCAGATCTGTTTAACTACAATTCCCATCATTCCCAGCCAGCATGGCCAATTATGGGAGTTGTAATCCAACACATCTGGAAGGCACCAGGTTCGGGAAAGCTGGTCTAATGATCCCCAATGCTATTTACCACTGATTATAACGATTTGGACAAAGGAATTAATTAGGGGTGTGCACAGACCCCCCCGGATCAGACCGGGACCCGGATCAGGACCTCCTATTTTGTCCCGGATCGGATCGGACAAAATCGGAGCCCCCAGACCGGATCGGGTCCAATCCCGATCCAAAAATCGGACATCCGATTTTTGGATTGGCCGCCATTCCCCCCCCCCCATAGACTTGCATTGGTGGAAAGAAAGCTTTCCCCCAATGCAAGTCTATGAGGAAAAAATGGCGGCGAGTGGGTGAGTGGGGGCCTAACTCCCTCCTCCCCCCCTGGGGCCGTCCGCTGTGGACAGCCCCAGCAGGTAAGCCCCGTCCCCCTCCCCCTGCTTACCTTTCGTGGCCGTCCGCTCCTGTCTGCCGCTGGCCGCTACTGTGAGTGGGCTTCGCAGCCTGCTCCTGAGTAGCGCGCCAGGTGATGTCATCACCTGGTGCGCTACCTAGGAGCAGGCCGCGAAGCCTGCTCGCAGTAACGGCTAGCGGCAGACGGGAGCGGACGGCCACGGAAGGCAAGCGTGCCGCGCATCCCCCGCACCCCCCTCCCCCCTGCCCCCTGCTTACCTTTCCTGGCCATCTGCTCCCATCCACCGCCCCCTGCCCCCGTTGTCTGCTTCCATCGGTGGGCGCCCACTGGCACCCGCCGATGAATGCGGACAGCCCCACTAGGGAAGCCCCCCCCCCCGCTGTCCGCTTCCATCAGTGGGCGCCCACTGGCACCCGCCAATGGAAGCGGCAGCAGGTGCCAGCGGGCGCCCGCTAATCCGCCGATCCATCCAATCTGGATTGGAAGCTTTAAGGATCGGATCGGATCAGCCGATCCAGTGGTGAGATCGGAAATCGGATAAATCGGATAATTTTATCTGATTACCCCCTGGATCGGATTCGGATCATGAATCGGACCCAATCCAGTGCACATCCCTAGAATTAATGCCGTCTGGACAGCACCAGGTTGGGGAAAGCTGCATTACAATGAAAAGACAGGGTAGATATGACTTGATTGATGAAAAGTCCTAATAATCAGCCTAGTCCTTTGGTTTTACACCAGGGATTGGCAGACTTCAAGCTTGTGGAATATCCTTTTTTTTTCGTACTAGCTGGAGTCTGGTGCAAAAGATGTACATGTGGAATTAAATAATTATGAGACCAAGCATTTGCTTTAATACCAGAACTGAATGGAGTTCTGAGTCCTTCCACACACAAAAACGCTCCTGCTTACTTCAAGCGTTCTTCATTTCAGCAGTATAATTGTGGGGAGAGTCATTTTGCCATTGCCACTGTGAAAACAGTGAGGGGTAAGGACTCCACTGGTAAGCCAGGGACTTACCAGTGAATCCCAATCTACCCAGTTTTACACCACCTGTTCTAGAGGCTGAGCATCTCCTTGCGACGATGTTAGGTCACTATGGTGAGATGTACTGTATTTCTATTTAAATTGTAATAATAATTTCTAAATTTGCATATCTATAAAATTAGCATATGCAAATTTTAATGCAAATCCGTGCCCTCTTTTGTCCTCGTTTTGGTGATGCATTTCCTCTTTTCTTTGGAGATTCATAAGTGGCTATTGTACAAAAGACTAGGGGGCTGGAGTCCATTGATCTTCCCAAATAACTGTTTATGTAGGTGGCCTACATGTGGAAGCAGTGGAGTGAGTGACATGGGGGCTCATGGAGATAACATGGTGCAACTTTTAAATCATGAACGATGTAGCTGTGATCTTCCATATTCTCTCACATCACATTCCCTACCCCTCTCCACTGACTGCTGTCACGTCTGCATTACTATTCCCACTTTGCGGATGAGAAAAGGAACTCACTGAGTTCACGTATGAGATGGAATCTGAACCGGGTCTTCCTGGTTCATCACTTTATCTCGTAGCCAGGTTTCGCCTCTGCACCTCCCCAATCATGATCCAATTCAGAGTTAGTGCTTCATTATTCTGATTCCTGTTGTTGAACAGTACTTGTTTTGGATCATGGCCAGTAGTTGTGAGCAGCTTCCCACATGCAAATCCCTCACTGTCTATAGATAAGTGGTTTGGCTTGCCCAGATGTGATCCATAGAATTCATGCGCGTAGGTGGAGGCATTCTCAATGGGAACATAGGGAGATATTTCCACTAGGCTGAAAAACACCGGGTTTAACTGCTATTCATGCACATAAAATGATAAAGTCATTGGAGCACCAGAAAAGGAGCCATCCCCACAGCTGTCTTGTGAGATGAAAGTGGCAAGACAGCAGCATGGGGATGTTGACCTCCTGTCCTCTGAGAGTCATGGAAATAAATGCCCTGAACGGAGAAGAGAAGTTGAATGGGCTGAAAACACACTAAAATGTCAGGAACAATCTAAGAAGAGTTCAGCAGATGAAGAGCCCTGCTTGCTCCATCTGCTCCAGTCTCCTCTCTCTAGATGTGGCCAACTGGATGCTTCCAAGATAGGGTGGCCACTTACACATTGTGAAGAAAGAGGAATCGCATCACCAAAGAAGAGGATGAAAGGAGATGCTACGATGCAAATGTATATGTATCGGTGCAAATCGAAAATCTACACATGTAAGTATAATTGAAACAGAAATACAATACATCTCACGGTAGTAGAGAAGACGGTGACCAGGTAAGGCGTGCACCTGCTCAGTCTGCTTCCCAGGTGCTAATTGTGGGTGCGCAACTCAAGGGCTCTCCCTTCTTAGAGTTCTTTATCTTTAAATGAGATTTTGACCAAACAGCTGTTCAAACAGAAGATACCTTCAAAACAGAGGACAGTCCTCTTTAGACTAGCACACCTGACCACAGTACCCCCAAAAGCTCACAGCCAGGTATAAAAACAACAGCCCTCTTGCCTCCTCATGGTTTGCCCCTGGCACTGGGAACTCAAGAGGTGTGCTATTGCTGAAGGTGGCCATTCTGTGTAACCTTCACTGCTAATAGCTGTTGATAGACACTCCCTCCCCGCTTCCTTCTCCTCCACATGTGTTTATTTATTTCAAACATTTCCATCCCACCTTTCAGAAGATGATGCCCAAAAAAGAACAGATAAACAGGTCAAACAATCTAAAACACACAACCTTAAAAAAAAGTTAATATCTTTTATTTATTTTTTTAAACCAGCCATCAGGCAAAGTCAAATGCCAACTACTGGAATTTGACCATAGCAAAGGGCTGAGTTTTCAAGGGTGCTGAAAGATCAACCATGTTGGCGTCCGTCTGAGTTCAAGGGGAAGAGTGTTCCACAGGGAGGTGTTGCTACCACAGAGAAGGCCCTGCTTCCTCGTTCCTGCCAAAAGCACCCATTCAACCTGTGAAGGATGGTGTAGTGTCCTACCTTACAGAGGACAGTCCTCTATTTGAAGGTGTCCTCTGTTTGATGTACCATCCAGTCCAAGTCTGGTTTAAAGTCAAAGAACGAGAAGGAAGCCAGGGCCTTGAAGTTAGTGATCCACACATAGCACCTGGACAGCAGACTGAGCTGCACACAGGTCGCCTGGTCAATCTTCTCAACTATGGTGAGATGCCTTGTATTTCAATTTAAATCATAATTATTATTTCTAAATCTGTACCTCTACATATGAAGTTGCAATTACAAATATTATGCAAACTGATGTCCTCTTCCATCCTTTTCCTTTCTTTGGTGATGCATTTCCTCATTTCTGGCAATGCGTATATGGACACCCTAACCAGAAGGGCTTCCCCAGCCAATTGAAGTGGGACGTTAAACATTAATTTGTTGGTTACCTATGGCTAGCAGCGCATCTTGCAGCAGTGAATTCCATCCCTTAATTATGTGTTCCATGAAGAAGGTCTTCCTTTTCTTTGTTTTGAATCTTGGTTGGCAATATTGCGGAGTTTTGAGTTGCATTTGTTTTTATGTTTCTTTACTTTATCGCTTCTTTTTATTTGCTTTAATTGTTGTGCTCTCTCATTTTGTTAGTACTGAACACAAAAAGCTTCCTCCTTCCTTCCTTATGAGGACTGGTCAAAACATGGTGGCCTTGTACATTCCACCCCCCAAAAAAGGGGAAAATGTGTAATCAAAAATGAGGATAAGAGGATGCAGATCTGCATACATTTTGCATATGCTAATTTGCATAGATACAAATTTTAAAATTAATTACTATGATGTATCTCACCATAGTGGGAAAGGATGACCAGATAACATGTGTGCCTACTGCTCAGTCTGCTATTCAGGTGGTGCAGTGGATGGGCAACCTTGTATTTTAAAACTGGAATTGGACAGTCCAGCACTCTCTTCCACAAAAAAGGGCACATGGCCACCCTAGTTCCTCTTTGTGGATTTTTAAATTTTTTTTATTTCAGGCTTCCAAGAACATGTTATCAGGGGTAGCACTGGCTTTTGATAGGATTTTTTTTTTTTTACTAAATGGCACCTTCTCCTCCTGTATAGAGAGCTACGTAATGGCTGTTCTCTTGTTTTGTTGCATAAGTCTACCTACATCTTTGTCCTTGAGGACCCTGGTACCAAGGCAGAACACATGGCAATAGCACACCCAGAAAGAAACCCGATGAAATATTTCTGAAGAACCTTTGTCGGTTGAATAGACAGCCCTGGTATTTGTCAGCTTGCTTCTCTCTGCAAGGTTGGGAAATATCTTGGCTCTCATCTTTCCTGTTATGATACATAACTGATCTGTGGTCAGAGTTCTGAAGTTCACAACCTGCTCTGTTTTTTTTAAAAAAAGAAGAGAGCAAGAAATACCCAACAAGAACAAACCATTCCTTGCAACTTCTGCTGCAACATTATGTAAAATGGCAAACCTCTTTTCCTGGGGAGGGGTTCTGCTTTAGGATGATTTCTCAAAAGAGGAAGCTGAAGCTGTTTATCCTGGTTGACCGAAAAGTGCAACGTTTCCTGTTGACATACCCACAGCAAAATCAAAGGCTGGCAGCTCTTGTCTGTGGTTGATTGCTTCCTATAACATATTCTTTGGGGAAAGGAAAAAAATGTCCATTTATTATAAATCCAGCACCTTCTGGGGCTGCTTATCTGGATCCATCAATTTAAACAAGGATGCGCGGGCAGTAAGACCACCACCTCCAAGTGGTTATCTACCCTTCACATCTGGCTAGCTCTAGAGCTTAAGATGAGGGCAAAACAGTTTAGTTAGCATGATAAAATGAATTGGGAGCGTGATTCATGCAATGAAGGGGTGGGGGTGGGGGAGACAGACAACAGATTAAAATCTAAGCCTTGCAGGGCACAAGGTCCGTCTAATCATACAAAGTTGTGAGTCTGACCTTCTAGCGAGTCAGGTTGATCGTTGGTGCACAATCTAAAGTTAGGCACAAGCTAAAAACAGCTTCCAGGGAACATGGTTATTATTAGGGACAGAGGCTATTGAAAATGTTGCTTTAATTGTGCTTGCTCCTCTTTGTATTAGGGCTGCACCAAAGTTGCCCCATTTCACTTTTCAGGTTTAAAGTGGTGCTTGGCTTATGTGTGAAATATTTCCTGGAGGGAACCCCCCCCCCCCCAAAAAAAATATTATGAGAAGCTCCTTCTCCCCCACCCGCCAGTCGTGTTTGGTGTCATTTTTGTCCCTTCTCTACTATTGCTTCAGCACCTTTCTTCCTCGTCCTCAACTAGTCTTATGGGCAATCCCAGCCAATCAGGGATCACATCACACCACTACATGGCCAATCAGATTTGGCCACCAGGAGACATGGCCCGGCTGCTGCTGGTAGCCTAACACTGCCTTTGATGCTGCCCTACCTGACTACCAGTTTCTCCATCGGTGCTGCTTTTTCCTCTCCTGTGCAGGGCGTTCTCACTTACTTCTCTGCTCTTCTCTCTCTAAAAAGAGTGGATTTTTAAAGAGAGAAGAACTGGGGGCTGCCTTTTGCCCATTGCAATGGGGAAGTCAATGGCCATAACTGTGAGGGGCATGCCGAGAGACCCCACAATCCTGGATTGGGCCCTATGCTGATGTCACTAATGGCTAGGGTGACCATATTTGGGAAACAATAAAAGAGGACACCCAGTAGGGGTGGGTGGGAAAGTGGATTTCCAGGGCTTCCGGACAGTGTATCATTCCCCCCCCCCCCGCCCACCACCTTAAAGACCCCAATTGGAGCAGAGGAGGGGAAAGCGTGTCATTCCCAACTGTTCCAATTGGGGGCTTGTCTATAATGAACAGAAATGGCACACTTTCCCCTTTAAGCCCCCCATTGGAACATGGGGGGAATGATGCACCTCCAAAAAGTGTGTCATTCCCCCTGGCCACGCTTAAAGGGAAAAGCATGTCATTCCAGGACATTATAGAAAATTACAGAAAATCCCCCAATACCCAGGATAGAACAAAAAACAGGACAAATCTGGGGAAATCCTGAAAGTTGGTTACCCTACAATGGCAAATGGAACCAATTCAGAAAACTTTCTCCTCTTTCTGTGTGATCTGCAAGCATTGTCAAGAAAGGGAGGGAGGGTTTTTGGTACTGCTGAAAATGTTTGAGGGAAAAACCTGAGCTCTTTTAGCCACTCTTGTCTCAGCCATTTTTTTCTGGTGCTGGAACATTACATGGAAAACCAAGAGGAATAGAGAGCTAAGGCTAAGATTTGCAACATTCGTACTTGGGGTGTATTGCAAAGCAGCATAATGTTGATACTACAACTTACATCAACCTTCCCCAACCTGGTGCCCTCCAGATGTGTTGGAGTACAATGACCAGCATCTCCCAGCCAACACATATGGAGGGCACAACATTGGGGAAGGTTGGCTCAAGTCATTTAACAGTCCTTCCCTTTTCCCACAGATCCCTGTGATTTGCAGTTCAGTGAGGGGTATTTAGGGAACTCTAGGAGAGAGTCTCTTTACTCCCACCAAACTACAGTATCCAGGATTCTTTGAGAGAAACTATGACAGCTGAAGAGGAATAACAATAATATTTTTTCAATAATAATTTCAGAGGATTTTAGAGAAATCCAAGCATTTTATGTATGTGGGGGGGGGAGGAGGGAAGTACATACTATTCTTTTCCTCCCAGATATATGGAAATGCTCAGAATCTCTGAAAACTTCTGAAAATATTATCTGGTCATTCCCTTGTCTTCTCAGTTGCCCGGTATTACATCGATGCTGGAATCACCAGAGGGATTTTCTCCACAAATAATTCTCAAATGCGGCTGTGCTTGACAGCACAATCCAGTACTTGTCTACTCAAAAAGAAGCCCTATTACATTGAATTGGATTTAGTGGCGCATACTCCCAAGAAATAGAAAGACCAGTTGGCAGGAGCTCAAAAGAAGATAGAGAAGGAGGAACATTAATTTCTACTTAGCCCCTCTTTCCCCAGGGCTGTTATTTTCAGCAAAGCCGCTCTCATTGAGGGCAATTGAAAGAACTAATCTACATGAGCCCAGGGTTTGCATAATAAAGGCATTATGCTAAGATGGGGTTTAGCATTTTCTTTCTGAATTTTTTCTTTCGGTCAACATGACCACCTTCATTTTTTGTCTGACACTTTGAGTTTATGGCACATAAACTCAAGGATATTTTTTTCTTGCCTGCTTCTCCTCCTCTTCTTTCTCAAGTGGTCCCTTACGTTCTTCTCCCTTGGGAATGTGACATTTTGCCTTACTTCATAGAATAATAGAGTTGGAAAGGGCCTATAAGGCCATCGAGTCCAACACTTATCTGAAACCAGTGATGATATCAGTAGAAAATTCATCAGAGATGAGGAGGAATGTGAGGTTTCTAAAGGACTCTCAGGATTAGGTGACATCAGTCCATCCATTATTTTTCTTGATAGAGACAGGGGGAAACACCTTTGCAACAGTGAATTGTGTTTCACAGCCATTTTCATGGTGTGTATGGGGGGGGAGGGAAGGTGGAGGAAACAGCCCTTGCTGATAGCTTCACAATTAACAGGGGGAGGGTGCACAACAGGACAAGAGTGAACTAAATGTTTTCATCCAAGAATTATCAAGCCAATCAAGTGTAATCCAGCAAAACACGTCTCCACAGAGAGGAATGAAGTCAAGTTTATGGTATCCATGAGATGCTGACACCTGGGCCCTTCGCATCATTCACAGCCAGGCTCAGGCAGCTGCTTTTGCTCATCGCTCAATTAAGCAACGTCTTCAGAAGTAAATGATGGATTCACATGCCAGCAAAGGAACATCTCAATGGTTGCGCTGCACTGCTAGCAGGATGAAGTTGCGGGATGCCGGGAAAAGCACAATGATCCTTCAGGCAGTATCAGTTAAAATTGGCACCTTCTCCATATACATCTGTTTATCTTTCGAGGGCTCTGTCATCACTCTCTCGACAAGATAAGAATGTGGATACCGATCAAGCCCTGTCTCTCTTTCTCTTGAAACATGCTCTGCAGCTATTCTTGCTCTCAGTTCCTGAAGCAGGACTGCGGTTATTACAAAGTGGACTATTCTTTTAATTTTTTTTAATGGATTGACCAAAGAATAAATAAATTGCTTTTGAAAAAAGCAACCAAAATGATTTTGTGTTTGCTTCATGTAAGAAAACTAGTTTAAAATGAAATTGGAATTTAACAGAAACAAACTTGTTAAAGCCTGAATGTCTCGATATCTTCAAATTGAGCCTCTGCCAAAACACACCGGATTAAGTTCCAGACCCTTGGTGTGGACAGCCCTGAGCTATATGGACAAAATGGTCTGACTCGGCATAAAGCCACTTATATGTTTTTCTCCGCAGGCAGCAGTTTAGAGTTTGCTCATATAAAATGTCTAGTTAGTCCCAAGCCAATACGCTTTAATTGTTAAAGCAACCGATTCCTTAGCACACTCACTCAGAAAATGCGTGAATTATGAAATAGGACACTTGATTGTAATCACTAATTCATAGTGCAATCCTATGCATGTCTACACAGAAGTAAACCCTATTGTGTTCAACGTGTCTTATTCCCACATACGTATGCCTAGGATTGCAGCCTTAGATACAATTGGTCAGGCCCAGGGGAAGAGGGAGAGAGGGGAGATGGCTGGGGGGAGGGGAGATGCGCGTGATGGGGTGAGGTGGGGGTAGAGGGGAGACAGCTGCTGCAGCTGCAGTGGCAGGCTGAGGTGCATGTGCTCTCCAGCCTCAGGTGGTAGGAGAGCTTGGACCAGCACTGAGCATGGCAGAGAATTCTGGGGTGCATTCTAGGGCTCACTCTGATTCCATGGCCTGGAAGGTATGCCTGTCAGGCTCAGGTATCCTCTGTGAACTGTGTGCTAGAATAAGCCCAATGGCCCCTTGCAATAGTGCATCGCTGGGTAAGATCTTCACCTTTGTCAATCTCCATTTGAGGCATCTTGTCTGCCTAGAGTTGCCAGGTTCTCCAAGGGACAGACCTGGAGTCTCAGGGGTTGGCGCCAAGGGCTTATGCCTCCTGCGTCAGTGGGTGGAGCCTAGAAGTGGCCGCTGGGTGCAGAAGTCAGCAGCTGGTGGGTCAAAGGTAGAGCCTGGCTTGTGCGGCGTGGAGCCTAGTGGTTGGTGGAGAATGAGCAGCACACAGCCAGACTCCTCCTGTGTGGCCTCTCCTGTGGGTTTCCGTAGCTACAGCAAGTGCTGGCTTCAGGTTTTGGAGGGCCCTTGGGCAGGACACCCTTCATGTCTCCCATCTCGTCAGCCAGTCTACTTTGTCCCTGCCATTGTCACCAGCTGCTGTTGGTCCTCATCTCCTTCTCATCATTGCTACCGTTGGCTTGCTTGTCAGACAGAGAGCCAGTGAACGGGCAGGCCGTGGCATCTGTTGCTCCTCCTTCTCACCACCTCCATCGTTGGGGTCAGAGCAAGAGGCAGGTTACAGTGGTGAAGAGGAGGAACAACTCTCGGGAGACCTTTGTCAGAGGGACCATGCTGGGTTGTGGGCCCTTGGCAGGTGCTCAGCCCTACCAACCCTTGATTCCAGCCCTGGTAAAGCCTTGAAACTTCAGGTCATAGACTTATTCCTTGCAACCCAGTGTTCACCACTGGTAATGTTTTCTTTGAGGATGTAGTGATGGCCACCAATTTGGATGGCTTTAAAAGGGGGTTAGATAAATTCCTGGAGGAAAAGCCCATCGATGGCTACTAGTCCTGATGGCTATGCACTACCTCCAGTATCATACGCCTATGTACACCAGTTGCTGGGGAACATTGGTGGGAGGGTGCTATTGCACTCTTGTCCTGTTTGCGGGCCCCTGGTCAACAGCCGGTTGGCCACTGTGTGAACAGAATGTTGGGTGAGATGGACTCTCGGTCTGATCCAGCAGGGCTCCTCTTTTGTTCTTATGAACCACTATGAAGCTTCGACTTAATAAGAATAGCATTTGAAAATGGTTTCTGTAAGCAATGAGTGATCCGATCTGGGGTTTGAGGGGTTGAGTACATTTCTGTTAAAAGTGCCTCAAACCACTTTTGCCCCCAGACTGGTACAGGACGGTATCCCCTTTCAACCTGATGCAATAATAAAGTCTCTAGTTTTGCTGATGACACTTCCATGATTGTTATTCAGGCAAGTAGCACCACGAATGCATTGCAAAAACATGTTGTTAATACCTGTGTAAAATTAGTTGGATTGGTGCTATTCAATGGCCTTTGTTCATGGATTCCAATGAACCATCTTTGTTTTCATTGGAAACTTCAGCAGTCAACCCCCTTGGGGGAAAACATATTCCTCCTCCCCCCATCACCCCTATATTCTAAGTGCAATATGTAAATTATATCAGGATAGTGTGGCTCCAACACCTGTAGAAGTATCAGCACAATGAATCTTCTTTCATTTACCTTGCTTGCTTAGTGGAGAAGGTTGGCAGCAAGGAACATGCAGAGTGGTCCAAAAACAATTATATATGGAAACTGCTGCCAATTGTTGTAAAATCCCCAAACCTTGAAAGAGATGTTTTGCCATCAGCAATATTTCTGTGGAACAATGAGGATCACAAAATCACAGAACATACCTTTGGAAAAAGAAAAAGAGAAGATAAAGACCATCCTTGTTTTCAAGTGAAAGGATTGGTATTACTTTTAGTTCATAAAATACTCAAGCACATACTAAAAAAAAGGTTCTAAAAAGATGAAGGACAAGTTTCAACAGGAAGCAGAAACACTATTTCATTTATTAGAAAATTTTTCTACATGCCACCTTCTCAAATGAAGGATGGTTCCTGTTTTCCAGATTTTAAAGAGGCAAATTTTGTGGCAAAAGAGGTCAGGTACAGCAAAAACAAGAGCTGGTTCTACCTGGAGAGCTGTCTCTGCATCCTGTTTCTGCATCAATCTCTCCCTCCCTCCCTGTATGTGTGTGAGTGCGTTGTATGTTGTTGTTTATGAAAAAGCACAAAAGTTTGCATTATTTTTGAACACATTTATCCACCCAATACACCTTTCTCGTACATTTTTATATGCATTTTGATACATCTTTTGAGCCAAGAACTCTATTACAAAAATCTGAGAAGTGCAAAAAACTGAAGAATAATCATGTTCTGATTTGCCCCATGAAAGTGTAAATCAAGGGGCATTCTTTCACAATGTCGACCAAACAAAGTCCGTAAGTTTCCCTACTAGGAGATGAGGCAAATGCACATGACAGAGCAGGTTATTTAATTTTTTTTAATGAAAGCATATAATAAGCAACAGAATTAAATAGATGAAAAATTGTAATCTTGTTAAATTAACATCATTTGTAATAAATTGCCATTTCATTTACAATATTAATGTCATTATAAAAAATATTTCAGAACTGCTCCGGGAGCCGTTTTTGGGGTAAAAATGCTTTAAATGGATTAATAATACTAATAAAAAAATGTAGGTCATATACAGCGAAGCTCTTTTCTTCATTACAGCCATAAGTGTTCTAACTGAATTTTAACAGAATGTTTAAAAAGGGTTAAAGAGTTGGCATCTGGCCTTGGATCCCATCTGGGGAGAGACCTCAGGTTCTCTTGCTGCCACCTGTACAATACATCTTGTGTATTTGCTAGAGCATCTCTTGCCAAATAATTTCAAACACGATGGCAAGCTAAGGCAGATTCTGCCACTAGGTTAAGCACACTTCCCTGCATCTGAGAAATGGGATTTCTTGGCTGAATCCATGGAATTTTGTTGCCCTCCTAGCAGACATGGATATGGGTAACCCCCCCCCCCCAAACAATAGGTGTTAGCCTTAACCAAAAACCGAACAATTAATTACAAAGAAGTTAAGGAAATGAACAGTGAATAACATTTAATACCAAGTACAAATTATACACAGCACTTTTATGAACATTCAACAAAGATAGTGTGTTAAAAATCGTGCTCAATCATGACATTTAAAACCCATGTTTCAATTAATGGATATGGGTAAGCCACCCAAAACTAGGGTGACCATATGAAAAGGAGGACAAGGCTCCTGTATCTTTAACAGTTGTATTGAAAAGGGAATTTCAGCAGGTGACTAAGCCATGGTAGGCTGGTTGTTCACTGAACAACCCACGTTATGTCTGACAGACGATTGGCTTGTTCTCCCCCTCCTTCCCGCCTGTCTTCCAGATGGCTCCGACATGTATCTCAGGTGCCTTTGTGGCAGAACCTGTCTTGTCTCCTTGACTCAGCTCTCTTCCTGCTCTAATCGCTACCCATTTTCATTCGCCATTTTTTAAAAATATATATATTTTAAAAATATATTTTCAATTCTCTTCCACCCCCAGTGCTTCAATAGTAAGGAAATGTGTTTGCAATTTTTAAATGTTTATTCCCCCCCCCCCCGAGCTTCCTCAAAATGGAATTTGGCCATTGGTCAGAAAAACGTTCTGCATCCCCTGCCTTACTTTCTGATTGGGTTGCAGCCACCTGCCAAGATACTTCCCCCTTAAAAGTAATATGCGGTGAGCATATCCATTGACCTGCTGTCATTATGACGCCTGCTGTTTTCCAACTGCCACCCAATGATGTGAGGGAGCAGGACAGTGAAAAACATATGGTAGTGCCATCAGGATATGTGGCAAGTTGAAGCACAGGGGAAAGAGGAGATTCAAGGCTGCCATTTTCAGGGTCAGACCAGGTTCTTTGCAATGTCTAGTCTGGAGGTGTTTAACCTCAGGCCCACAGGCCAAACTCCGACCCATCTAGGGTCTTGATTTGGGGTGGTGAACCTCTGCATTCTGGCAGCAGTGCAGTGGAAGAGAGAAGGAGGTTGCTACATACACGCTAGCTGACTTTGCAAAGGTAGGGGGCACAGCAAATGATTAAAACACAACCATCTCCTGGACGAGGAGGTGCAGGGAACGCTTACCAAATTTGCAGACGACACAAAATTGGGTGGGATCGCTAATACCCTGGAAGACAGAAACAAACTCCAAAGTGATCTTGATAGACTGGAGCGCTGGGCTGAAAACAACTGAATGAAATTTAATAGGGATAAATGCCAAGTTCTACATCTAGGAAAAAGAAACCAAATGCACAGTTACAAGATGGGGCATACTTGGCTCAGCAATATGACAAGCGAGAAGGATCTCGGAATTGTTGTAGATCACAAGCTCAATATGAGCCAACATTGTGATGTGGCTGCAAAAAAAGCCAATGCTATTTTGGGGTGGATTAATAGAAGTATAGCTTCCAAATCGCATGAGGTACTGGTTCCCCTATATTCGGCACTGGTTAGGCCTCATCTTGAATATCGTGTCCAGTTCTTGGCACCACACTTCAAGAAGGATGCAGACAAACTGGAGTGTGTTCAGAGGAGGGCAATGAGGATGATCAGGGGTCTGGAAACAAAGCCATATGAGGAGAGACTGAAAGAACTGGGCATGTTTAGCCTGGAGAAGAGAAGATTGAGGGGAGACATGATAGCATTCTTCAAATACTTGAAAGGTTGTCACACAGAGAAGGGCCAGGATCTCTTCTTGATCAACCCAGAATGCAGGACATAGAATAATGGGCTTAAGTTACAGGAAAACAGATTCCGGCTGGACATCAGGGCAGGATCTACACGGCGTCCTCGATGCACCCTCCCTGCGCCACAAGCTGCTTCGGAGCGCTTCACCTCGCCTAGTGTGGCTCAAGCCTCAGAGGCTCTGCCCACGCCTGCGCCACTGCGGCCGCCGTCCTTTCATCCAGGTCAGTCCCGGGGAGGGAGGAGCGAGGGGGGGTTGTAAACAAAAGCCAACAATTGGGAGAGGGATTTCCAATTGCTAGCTTTTGTTTACAACCCTTCCTCCTCCCTCCCTGGGACTGGCCGGGATGAAAGAGCGGCAGCGGTGGCGAGAGTGCGAGCAGAGCCTCCGAGGCTTGAGCCACACTAGACGAAGTGCAGCGCTCCAAAGCGGCTTGTGGCGCAGGGAGGGCGCATCAAGCACAACATGTAGATCCGGCCCAGGAAAAACTTCCTGACTGTTAGAGCAGTACGACAATGGAACCAATGACCTAGGGAAGTGGTGGGCTCTCCCACATTAGAGGCATTCAAGAGGCAGCTGAACAGCCATCCGTCAGGGATGCTTTAAGGTGGATTCCTGCATTGAGCAGGGGGTTGGACTCCATGGCCTTAGAGGCCCCTTCCAACTCTACTATTCTATGATTCTTTCCTAGTTCAGCAGCCCAGGCTGTTCTAAAGGTCTGTTGGTTCTGTGCTCAAAATAATGCAAACTATTCCGAATGGTATGAAAACTATGAAAACACAGGGCTTGAACAACTTGGCAGCTTTTTTGTGGCTTGAGGGGTGGTGGAGTAAAGTTTCACAACAGTTCAGGCTAGAATAATATCCAATGAATGCATTGCCAGGCTTGGCGTTTATTTAGATTGGCCAAATGCATCGGGGCAGGAGGTCAGTGAAAACACCGCAGTTCAGTCATAGAGCCCAATCTGCAATGTGCGCAGGCAGCACTGCCATGCCCCAAGGGCATTTGGGAGATACTTTATCCCTTGTGGTCTTTCTAGCACCATCTTCCCCAACCTGGTGCCCTTCAGATGTGTTGGACTCCAACTTCCAGAATCCCCAGGTAATGGTTGGCTGGGGGGTGCTAGGAGTTGTGGCTTATCCAGAGGGCACCAGGTTGTGGAAGAGTGGTCTAGAATGAGGAAGCCAAAACTCCTCTGCAGATGTTTATGGAATTCCACCCTAGAGAAGGGAAAGCAATTCCAGAATCCGCTCGGCCCCTTTTCTTGGTGTTCAGCGGTTTCTGTGGGCATCGTCTTCTTTGCTGGTGGCCCTGGCTAGATTTTCCTGGTGCCGCTTCCCTCCTTTTCCCCCAAGAGCTGCCAACTGCAGTGTTGTGGCTTTTAGGAGCAGGGACCAGAGCGTAATAAGGCCTCACCTGCCCTCAGCCATCTTAGCTGCCATGCTTGATGGCCGGAGTTCTGTGCTATTGGGGTGGAGGGTGTGGGGAAGCTGCATTGCCCCAGCCAGAAATAAGCCCACTATGAAATTCTAGGCTAAGTCTTCTCATACAGATGTTGCCAAATGTGGACATGGGGACTTCTGGCCAGGATATTCTGGCTGCCACTAAAATAATGCTGCCTTTCCCATCTCCGCTGTTCTTTGCCGCGCCTGTCTCTATAGGGCTCCAGCCTCAGAGGAAGGGCTGAAGGGAAAGAATGTCCAGTGCTCTGCTCAAACTGAATGTGTGCCCTAGACTCTGAGAGCATCCCTGAGAATCCTCTGGAATATGCATAGATGTCTTGGCAGGCAAGATGATGTGAAAAGGGCTCTTCTAGGAGTATTCCTAGAGTTTGGAAATCAGCCACTTTCTTCAGAGCAGAGGCGTCAAACCTCCTTAAACCTGAGGGCTGAATCCCATTTTAGAGACGCTCTTGCAGGCCACATCCCAGTGGTAGGTGGGGCTAAATTCAAAAGGGGCGGAGCCAAAGGCAAAAGGAGCAGGGCCAAAATATATAACAAATGCCAGCATAGATTAGTTTAAAGCTCTTACTGCTAGTAACTAAACTTTAGGAGAGGGAAAATCTCACTCAAAGGCTGGAAAACCACCAAATGACCGGCAAACAGGGAAAAGGGGGTAGTGCCAGGGGAAAGGGGAGTGGCCTCCTCTGGAACCCCAGAGGGATGGATTTGGCCCACAGGTCTGAGGTTCAACACCCCTGCTTTAGAGGGGCCTGCTTTTACGGTATGTGTTGGTTGCAAAGCAGGAATGCCCAAGAAAAGTGCCATCCCAATATTTTGAGCTCAGTTATGCTGCCATTTAAGAGAGTTAGATTAGCAAGGAGTAAGTTAAGGCGTAGAGAACATACAAGACCGGATGCACTATCCCATTGCCCTTGTTACTGTGACCTCCGCAAAGATTCAATTACCCCAATTCTTTTTTTAAAAACCAGGAAGATCCGAAGCATTTTATTTAGAATATTTATTATCAGACCGGAACCCCCAGGTTACATACAATGTAGCACAATACTGTGTGTCTGCTATATCACCTGCAGGAAAATGATGATAAATCAAGGATAGCAAAGCCTTTGTGGAGGTGCTATTACTGTTATGTTTAGGATATTTTGGGTCTCAGATGCGTGACTCTTGGATTGTTTTATAATAGTTGCAATTGTATCTATTTTAATCTGCTGCTCAGAGACTCTTGTCTACCTGTTGTTGTTTTTAAACCAATTGTTGTAGCTATTTTTAATCTGCTGGTCTATGACCGTAATAAATGATTTGATTTGATGCAAGGGAAAATATTTAGCAAGCGATTTTGTCATGAGGTCCGTAGCATTTGGTCACATACTCAGGTCCAGAGCAGAAGGATTCTATCCAGCAGCACATGATTCAGTGCCTCGTAACTTGACTGGATACAAGAATTGGATATCAGAGATGAACATGCTTCGGTGCAAGAAATCATTCCTCTAAGGTGGACCCTGCTCTAGCCAAAAGAGGCACCAATTTGCATTAGTGTTTTAGCTTGATTAATGGTTTAATTTGTTTTTAGCTGTGCATATTCATTGTTTTATATCGTTGTATAATTTTATCTGTATGCTGCCCTGTGATCCTAGTGATATAGGGTGGGATACCAATGTTTTAATAAATAACTAAAATAATAAATTAAAACGTGCCTGTACTAATTCATAGGTGTAGGTACAAATTTAGAAATAATTGTTATCATTTAAATAGGAATACAGTCCACCCCACCATAGTGGGGAAGAGTGTGAGGAGGGACCTCTGTGCCTGCTCAGCCTGTTGTCCAGGACAGGGCAGCCCTTCAAACAGAGGACTGTCCTGTGCAAAAGAGGATACGTGGCAACCCTAAGGGGGGGAGAGGGAGGGGAGGTTTTCCAGCCACTAAACTGGTGCAGCATGCTGGTTAAGGGGTTGAGCTATAGGCCCCCATTTGAATCTTCCCACTTGCTAATGAATTCTGTCTGCCCCGAATTCATTAGCAAGCCTTAGTCAAGAACCCCCTCCCCCCACCTCTCTCTCAGCCTTAGCCTCGCCTCCACTTTCCTCTCTTTCCTCTGTCATTTCTCAAATGTCTCATTTTAGTTTGCTAGCTTCTCATGGCAGGGAACTGTCCCTTTGCTCTTTGTAAAGCACTGGTCAAACTGAATCATCATTGCCAATTTGCCATTGTCTGCAATTGAGCCATGGCGTTCACTAAAGCATGAGACAAATGTTTATTATTGTTATTATTATTGCAATTTCAGTCGCAGGAAAGCTAAGCCAAGCTGAAGGGAAACACAGCTTCTCTTGGCTTTCTGAATCGGGAGAAAGTGCCAAGACCATGGCAGGATCTACACTACAGCTTTAAAATGGTTTAAAACGGTTTATAACAGTAGTGACAACTGTTGGGACCTAGGACACACTCCATAGACGGTTTTCAAAACATTTTCAAAGTGTCATATTCTGCTTGGTGTAGATCGGTCCCATGTGATCAATAGGCAAGCTGGTCAATAGACAATGAGGATTTTCCTAAGGAAGGGGGAGAAATGGTCTCAGTTTATATTTTATTGTTAAATTATCCAGTTTATCACTTTCAAAACAATTTGCAAACTCCTTCAAAATTCACGCATCTCCAAATGTTGCAGCTGCTCTGATCAAAACTGTGTCAAAAATGTATAGATTAGGGGGGAAATGCACACAGAAATGGGTTTATTAATGAAAATGGATGGCCTCCAACTGACATTATCTATGACTTGTTGGGAGAGAATAGGAACTCCATCACAAACATGGTCACCATCTTTGCATTAACAACACAGAAAATTTAAAAGATGATTTGTTATAGACCTTTAGTAAATGTGTGTCAATTTTATTGGCATTTTGTTTTATGCTTTGCAATATTTTATTTGGTATCATATTTTGAAATGGCCATTGTGCCAGAGACAAATAATTTCAATTCAATTCAAATAATTAAAATAACATTTAAAATGTATCACTGCTTGCAAAAATGTGTATAGTAGGCAAAATTGTGTACAAAAATGCACATATTAGGAAAAATGCACAAAAATGGGTAAACATTTTTAAAAAATTCTCAGTGTTTGGGAAATGCTAAATTTAAGATGTTCAGGATGAAACGCAAGATTGGAAAAATGAGAAAATGGAGAGAAAGTGAAATAAGCAGATTCTGCCACCCCTAGATTTCCAGTTGCAGACATGTTAAGAGCTTGGAGACATTAGAAAGGAACTCAACAACAGCAGTCATAGTCTGAGAAGGCTCTGCCACCTGGTGACATTTTGAGAGATACCAAAGCTGGGGTTGTGTTTCTAGAGCCATCATCAGGGTTGGCCCTACCATAAAAACAGACTAGGCAACTTTCTGGGGTGCCAAATCTTCCACAACCGAGCTTAGAAGTTGCTGAAGAAGCCTACTAAAAGCATCCACACGTGCCAGGCACTGACTCCTGCTTCCTGCGCTTGATAGCAGCACGGCTCTAAAGCTAAACCAATGGCCCAGCTCCTTCTGTCTTCCCCTGCATACGCCCTTCAGACCCTAAGCTTTGCCTGTGCCCAGGCACAGATTAATCGAGGGCACCTTTTAACCAACCAACATGTTTTCCATTGATCCATCCAACTGCTGAACCAAAGCAGTGGGCAAAATAAAAACATCAATTGTTATATAAAGCATGCAGAGGGTTATACCTGGCTGGGTTTTAAGAAACCCAACAAGTGTCAGGATTAGTGCTGAGCCAAGGTCCGGGCTGTAGCTTTGCAGCCTCATTAGCCAAGTGCGAAGCTGACCGCCCCCTTTGCCGAGACTTCCAGAGTTTGGCTGCAACAGGCTTCTTCCCTTGCAGTGAACTTTGTGAACAACCACAGCAGAGGCGAATTGAAGGAATTAGCCTTGTTGGAGAGGGGGAGTGGATTTCACTTGCGCACACAAGCACACACCGCCCCATTTTTCTCCAAAGTATTGGTTTTGGGGCTGTTCATCTAGCTCTCAGAAGATATCCCCTTTCCCTTTTCTATTTTGTGCCCGTGCAAATTCTGTTCAGATTAGCTCATTTTCCTTGCTAAAATTCAAGTGCGCCATGAGTGTAATAGCTTCATTGTTCTGAATGGCAAATTTCCCCCACTGTGTTGGTAAAGGAGGGTGACCGAAGGAACATCTGTTCCGTTTCTCTTTGTTGAAAATGGGGAACATCCTCATTTGGGATGCCAGTGGTTTTGTTTCTAAACACATCAAGGCTGTTGAATAGCTTTAATTAAATAATTACCACAGAAAACGGGGCCGGCATCTTGCACATGGTGCTGCCAGCATAATTACAAGGGCCAAGCGAAGCCTCTGTTCTCAGGAGCTGTTCCACTTTGTATGCAAATTACTTCTTTGCTGTTGAACCTCATCACAAATGTTTCCACCCAAACCAGTCTAAAGTACAGCATTAGGAACTCACAAAGTCCCCAGATGTTGTTATGAAGAAAGAGAAGCAGAAGGTGGACGAGAACAAAACAGAGGGACAACAGAAAAGCAACATGAATGCCAGGTTGATTTCAATATAAAGTCTGCTGCCCATTCCTCACCTGGCGATTTCTGTGTAATGTTTACTTGCTGTCACCAATCAGCAAGTGGAGGAGACGTAAATGGATTGCTATATGGAGGTGTAGCCATCCAACATGACTACGTCTTTGAATGTGATTGGCCGCAAATGACACCTTCTCCCCAGTTAAGTTGTATAGTACCCTTGAACGTGGAAGAGGTAACTTGAAATGAGAGGTGTTGAACCTCAGCCCCACAGGTAACATCCGGACCACCTGGCATCCCAATCCATCCCTCTGGGATGGACCCCAGCCCTTTCCCCCAATCATGTGGTTGTTTCCCTGGTCTCCTCCATGCTCAGGGGGCTCAGATGGTATGGCTGTAGGGTAGACTGCCACTCCTGCCAATGCCACCCCCCCCCCCCCAGCATCTGCCGAATGAGGCAGCCATCTTACTTTGCCTAATGGTATGGCTGGTCCTCATTGGGAGGAGGGAGTCAACACATGGTGTTCTGAACCCAGAAGCTCCCAGCTCAAATCTGGTGACGCAGTGAAGCAATTTGATCCTCTGAACTGGATGGATTTATAGCCACTCCAACCTTACTGCAAAATGTGGCAAACCAGCCCAGGTGCATCTGCTGGTCTTTCTTCTCAGCCTGGGAAGTGAGGGCCTTCCCTTTGCTCAAATCCTGCCTCTTCCAGGAGCTCTCTAGGTGGTGAGGGGCAAGTGATAAGTGACTCCCCCTTCACACTTTTGCAATCTGGGGATAATTTATAGGATGGAATTCTAAGATAACACAGAACTTTGGATCTTCTACTGCATTGCTTCCATTCTCTGTATAGTTTGAGACCCATCTCAATATAAAGACAGTGATGCTCCAAATACCAAACCCAAATACCAAACCCACAGGATTATACAATGCCTTTACGAAGTGACAGGGTGCAAACCTAAGCACGTTTAGACAGGAAAAAAAAGTCCTACAACTCATAGCATGCCCCAGCCAGCCCTAAAGAACTTCCCTTCAGTTCCTTAAGTAACCCCTACAACAGCCTGGTAAGATGGGCTGGTTGAATGAAGAGGAGGAACGGAGGAATTCCACTTTCATCGTTCCCCAGTTGCACTTTTTCCCCATTTGGATTTTTAAAAGCTGGAGTGATTTCCCCCGAATACGACCTTTGTGAATGTTGGTAAATTCTTATCAGATTTGAAAGGCTGCCAGATTGTCTTCTGTAAAAGAGAGAGAGAGAGAGAGAGAGAGAGAGAGAGAGTTGGTCACTCCAATTCATCACCACACACATAGTGGGATACACAGGGATACCTTTTAGAACAAGGCACTCAAAGTCAGTGGAGGCTGCTGATTGGAAACAACAGAAAGTGGAGGCTAGGGGCTAAGACACAGAGAGAGAGAGAGAGAGAGAGAGAGAGAGAGAGGGGGGGGGGTCTTGACAAAAGCTTGCTAGTGAATTCAGGACAGAGACTGGATGAGTCATGTGGAGGACTCCAGCTCAACCCCTTAGCCAGCACGTTGCATCAGTTTAGTGACTGGAAAACCTCCCCTCCCTCTCCCCCATTTTAGGGTGGTCATGTGTCCTCTTTTGTGGAGGACAGTCCTCTGTTTGAAGGGCTGCCAGAGGACTGTACTCTGCTTTGAAGATGTTCTGTATTCAGTGACGGCTGGTGGCTCTCATGTCAGTGGAGTGCTGCATCTGTTCCGAGGTGGCTCCTGTAGAATTCTGACTGGTTCTGACCAGAACCTGGAGCAGGTTCACCACCCCAGGAACATGCAGAGCTGATAATATGCTTAGGCCAGATGGGAAGTGTGTGCCCCCTCCCCCATTTCAAATTGCTCATTAAGTATTTTTAATGTTTTTTAATGCCCACCACCGTGTCCGTTCTACATAACACCTTCATATTAAACCTGTTCTACAACAACTCAATGTTGAATCAGAAATTAACATGTATTTTAGTTGCTGTACAAATAGAAGCAACAACAATAAAACAGTCCTTCACCATTATCAAACATCATCATCATAATCATCATTACCCTCACGATATCATCATACTTATTATCATTAATAATTATCATCATCATTTCCTCACCCTCTGCTCCAGAGATCATATGCCATGGAGAAGATTGAGGAAAGAGGCGCAGTAAGGACAACCATTGCAACTTAGGCACCTATATCCCCGCCCTGTATGCAGCATATGGCCCTCTGGAGCTTGTAGTCTGATTGTGGTATTCATGATGGACGGCTTCTGCTCTGTTTTCCCAAGGTGCGCTCCTTACTTCTTGATGGGCCACTTATGCTACGGAAGCAGTAGCGTAAGCTGGGGGGACCTCCTGGTCGGCGTGCCCCCCTTAAAATTGTGGGCCCTGGGCCAACTGCCCCCCCTGTCCCCCCGCATGACCCTGCACCATCCTACTGACATCAGAGACCCCAGCCTCCACTGCTCAAAGTCCTGGGTATGGTTAGACAAATCTGTCTGGTTTGATTTGAACTGAAATTAAATGCTCACCCATCCCTAATTATTAGTCTGGGAAATAGTGGGGGGGCAGTTTCTGAGTTCCTTGAGGTTAGAATACAGTTGAGATTGGACCAAGAGAGGGCCCATCTTTCCTAGCAATTGTGCAACATCTGTTCCCTTGTAGATGACATACGCTGCAACACACCTTGGAAAGGTTTTTGATGGTGAGCGATTTGTTCCCCCAGGCCAAGAACGATGGGAGTTGCAGTCCAAGACATCTGGAAGGCAGTGGGTTGGGGCAAGGCTGAGCTACACACAGGATCAGCCCCAACTCCTCCATTTGTGCTCTGCTGGATCATAACCCACGTCTTCTATTGTGGCGGACAGAAGAAGCATTTGGGAGAGGAACACAGTGTTCCCCTAAAGCCACACCTGGAATGCTTTGCGCAGTGTGCACACAAGTCAGCCATCCTGTCAATTGTCTCACAAAATAAAAACGAAGGGGTGTGTTTGTTTTTTATCCACTTGTAAAAAGTGCCAAGAAAGTGTGAGAAACTCTGGAATTAGTTTGAGCTGAGACACACCTGTACTCAGTCCTGGAACATGGTAATCAAGTCATCGTAATATCTAATGGGAAGAGCGAATTCAGACATCGTGTGTCAATGTAACTGTAGCTAAAATGCCGCCACTGAGAGGGAGGCACTCACGCCCTTGGGGGAACCCCATGGTTTGCAGAAGAAGAAAAAAAAATCTTTAGGGAGAAAATCTTTAGGGAGAAAATCTAAAGGAATCAAACCTCCCCAAACAGCCCAATCAGAGCTGAAAATGCTCAATGGCCAGAGAACCTTGAGCTCGTGGCACTGTTCACACAACACTCTAATCCACACTCAGTGATTTGGTGTGGGTTGTTCTGAACCGTGGGTTGTTGTTCAACCATGGGATACTGTGTTGTCTGAATGCAGCACATTTTTGCAGGATGGGTTATCATGTTGTATGAGCGCGGCTGGGGTGAGTTGTTAACCATGCAGTATGGCTTGTTCACCACCCTGAACAATCAAACAACAAACCATTATTTGAGAAAATAAACCACACTGCATGGCTAATACGCCACCCTGGCTGTGTTTCATCCCGAGTTCTGATGTTTTTCCCCCCACTTTTTTTAATCCATGAAGACAGCCTAAAATTAATTTCAAATAAATGAATGACCAAAACATAAAGGTTGTGTTGTGCGCATAAGCATGAATGCCTCTGAACCTGTCCAAAAAGTATTTCCATTACCCCTAACAAGTAACCACAGAGAGGCCACACTCACAGGGCGTAGCTTCTAATTAGGGTTAATATTTCATTCTGGGATGCTGTGCCTTTAATAAGCAGCGGACATTCAGCAGATGCTGTCCCCTATCACTTGTATCCGGTTTTGGGAAAAGACTAATGGGCCAAATTCCTATCTTAAAGGCACAGCAGACAAATGCTTGCACACAGCTTAGGCCCTTTCTGCATCAGGCGAAACACCTGGATAGACCCTGGCTGCTCTCTGTGCGTCCTCATGATGCACAGGAAGTACTGGGGATAGGGGTGGGGGACAGGCACGGGATTTTTCCTGGTTCCCCGGAACCAGAAAAATCCCAAATTTTTCCACGGTCCCGGGAACTTCCTTGGACTGTGGAAGAATGGGCCCTCCTTAATTCCCAGGAGTGAACATGTGAAGTTAAAATATATTGGTGTTTCCAGCGTTTCTGGAATTTTTGACCCTGCCCTTTTGCCTTCAACCCCACCCACCATTGGAATGCAGCCTCCACGAACCTTTTCTAAACTGTATTTGGCCTTGGGGTGGAAGAGGTTCAACACCCCTGTTGCATGTTTTTTCCGTCTCCCCACGGGATCCCGGGAGCCGTAGATCTGAGGCAGGAGGGTGGGGATCGAACAGAGAGAGCTGAGCAGATTCTCCAAACTACAATTCCCAGCAGCCATGTGGGAGAAACTGGCAACAAAGAGATATCAGGTGTGGAGCTTTTGTTTTCTTCTCCTTCTCTTCTCCTCTTTCTTTTTTGGCTGGATTTCTTTAAGCAGGCGAGGAGGAACATTTTCGTTAATGTGATCAGTTCCTTTGCAAGGCAGGCCTTCCAGTGCCAGCAATTAAGGGATTATCATCATTACAGCCCTGGTGGAGATGTTAAGTTTTTGGATTTAAATAGAACGAACCCACTGATTCCTTTTCGGCTGTGCTCTCAATTAGTACAATGCCGTTCAGATTCGCACTGCCACAAAGGAGGCTTTTGTCTTCTTGATACCTAATCCCAACTGCTTCAAGTAACACAAGCAATATTCCCCAGGCACTGATAATGAGAGAAACAGAAACATACAAGGAAAACACTGGATTTTGAGAAACCCATGGGGCAATAACTCAGCAAGGACTAACTCAAACAGCAGCCAAGTTAGGGCTGCAGGCTGCTTTTTATTTTATTTTATTTTTAAAGAAGAATATAAGAATAGTCAAAGGTTGATCTAGCCCAAGGTCCTCTTCCCAATCGGGCGACCCAGCCAAAATGCTGCCAGAGAATCCACAAGTAGGAACACGAAGGTGACTGCTATCCAGACACGGTGACCGTATGGAAAGGAGGACCGGGCTCCTGTATCTTTACCAGTTGTACAGAAAAGGGAATTTCAGCAGGTGTCAATTGTCTGCATGCAACACCTGGTGAAATGCCCTCTTCATCACAACAGTTAAAGCTGCAGGAGCCCTGCCCTCTTTTGTATCTGTTGTGATGAAGAGGGAATTTCACCAGGTGCTACATGCATACAAATGACACCTGCTAAAATTCCCTTTTCCATAGAAATGTTAAAGATACAGCAGCCCTGTCCTACTTTTCATACGGTCACCCTCATTTAGAGGTATACTGCCTTTGAACATGGAGGCTCCATCTCCCTATCGTGGCAATAAGCCATAGATGGACCGGCCTTCTGTGAAGTCATCTAACTCATTTCAAAAGCAAACTAAACTAGTGAGAGTTTGGTGCCATATTCAGTGGCAGCAAATTTCACTTTGCACATTTCCAGGCCCAGATGTTGAGAAACTCCTTCTCCTGTTAAGCAGGGGAGCAAAACATGTTTCAGCCCATGTGCACCCAATCCTAGATCTTATTTTCCAGGGTCCCATATCAATCAGCATCGACACTGTCATCTTTTTAATGCCAGATTAAGACCACCTTCTTCTCCCAGGCATCTGATGACCTATGATGGAGCATTTATGGCTCCTGTTTGAATAGGTCTATGAAAAATTGTCTACGGATATTGCTTTTAGCTGTTTAAGTTGTTTTTTAAATCTGTATGTTAAAAACGATTTAGACTATGTTTTTATCATGATGTTGCATAATCCTGTTTTTGTATTTTTCTATGTGTTGTTGTGAACCACCCAGAGAGCTTCAGCTATGGGGTGGTATAGAAATGAAATGAAATGTGAGAGAGAGGGAGAGAGGGAGGGAGGGAGGAGGTTCCTTTTGCTCTCTGAAATGGTTAAACAGCCTGGACAGGAGGTTCTTCTCCAGGTACTCCAAGTGTGCAGTAGGTTCTATTGCAATTGCAAATGATTGTGGTGTGAGTGGAAGTCCCAGACAGGTGCCACTGCCAAGCTAAAAAGCTATCCATTTACAGAAACATATACAGTTTTACATGTGTATAAAATACAGTATTTATGTACAGTAATGTAAATAAAGACAGTAATAAAGGTAAGATTTATATAGACATTTTCATCCAGTGTGACCAATTTGTCCATCTTTTGCAAGGTTGCTGCAATCTTTTTAGTTTGGGCTCTGGTGCCATGAACCATTCTCCATGACATGCAGAAATTCCAAAGGTCCAGCATTGTTCACTGCATATACCCATGTTAGGACACATTTGCATCTCCTGCATTTCTGTCTGTTGTTCTCAGTTGTTTGAGATGCAGGATCCCTACCCCCCCCCCAAAAGGGGGGAGATAGCTATTGTGTAAATTTCTCGTGTTTAGTTCTGGCCTTCTGTGCCACGGCTGGCTCATTTGTTTCCCACTCATTTCCTGTTTCAACGCCATGTGTGAAGCAGAGATAAGATCTTCTGAGCTGCTGGACTTCCTCTTCTGGGCTTGAACATCTGGTTTCAAAATGGCCACCCGTGTTGGTAGCAGGGAGCTGGCTTTGGGTGTGACCAGTGTAAGGATGCAAAGACCAGGAGCACCAACTCAGAGTCATGGCCACGTATTTAAAAATATCGCAACCACAGGCCACCAGGAACGTGATGGGGAGGATTTGAGCATGAGGGTTGTCATCAGGGAGTCAAACCATTGAGTATAAGAATGTAACATAAGAACATCAGAAGAGCCCTGATTCTGGACCAGACCAAGGGTCCATTTACTCCAACATTCCGTTCACACGGTGACCAACCAAATGCTCACAGGAAACCCCCACACAGGACAGGGGTGCAACTGTGCCCTCTGCCCATGTTCCCCAGCATCTGGAGTACATAAGCCTGCTAACTCTGCTACTGGAGGTAGCACATAGCTATTAAGACTAGTAGTCATTGATAGCCTTCTGCTCCAGGAATTTATCCAACCCTCTTTTAAAGTCATCCAAATTGGTGGCCATCACTACATCTTGTGGAAGTGAATTCCATAGTTTAACTCTGCACTGTGTGAAGAAGCCCTTCCTTTGATCTGTCCTGAATCTCCCACCAATCAGTTTCGTGGAATGACCCCACTGGGTTCTAGTATTACGAGTGAGGGAGGAAAATATCTCCCTATCCATTTTCACCACACCAGGCACAATTTTGTACACCTCTATCATGTCTCCCCTTACTCACTCTTTTTCTAAGTTAAACTGCCCCAGATGTTGTGACATTTCCTCATAAGGGAGTTGCTCAGTCTTTTGATCATTTTGTTTGCCCCTTTCTGCACTTTTTCTAACTCTGAACGTTCGGATTCAGTTCTGGTTCAGGTTCATCTGCCTTTCTGACTTTCTGGAAACTAATTTGTTCTTCAGCATAGATTGAGGCAGGTAGAGGATGCAGATTGGTCAAACTTGTTGATCAAATTCGCATTCAAATCTGTCTCAATGTCCATAAAGGAAACAATATTAAAGATTTTGCAAAAATGGTATTTAATCCAGTAAGAGTGGAACGATTCAATCAATCGAGTTCGCAACATTGCTGGAGAGGCTGTGGAGAGGTAGGTTCTTTCCAGCAGATGTGGTGGCATTGTGCTAAAACAAATGTTTTTGGAGACTAGATTTTTAAAGAAATTAAAAAGATAACCGGGCAAAGGGTTTTTAAATCCTCAGTATTAGCATTGTTAGGATTATTTCAGGAGGATAATGAAAAAGGTATATTTAAGCCATTAATAGGATCTTTTTGGGTTGCTGCCAGATTGATTATAGTTAGATATTGGAAGGATTTGGCTGATGCCATGCTAATAAATTGGTATGGCAAGGTTTGGCACGTAGTCTTAATGGAGAAACTGACCAATAAACTGGAACAAGAGGAACAAGATCTAAGGACACATTTAATACGGATTGGCACTGTTTCATGGTATAGACAGCCTCGTCGGAAAGGGAGAATAAAATCCCAAAAGTATTTAAATATTTTTGGTTGGTACAATGAAAGGTATATCTCCTATGGTGGGTTAACTTATACTATCCCACCCCCCGACCTACAAAGAAAGGAAGGAAATGTTTAAGATCTGAAGAATTATATATATATATAGTAATAGATCTATTTTGTAATAGTTATAATAGTTATTTTGTTTTTGTAGCTTTTTTGGGCTGTTGTAGTGGTTTTAAATGTATGTGTGT
The DNA here is from genome assembly GCA_029215795.1 of Anniella stebbinsi. Classification (NCBI taxonomy): domain Eukaryota; kingdom Metazoa; phylum Chordata; class Lepidosauria; order Squamata; family Anniellidae; genus Anniella; species Anniella stebbinsi. Next base: position 31,766,037 of record JARDYH010000007.1, read on the forward strand.
ATTGTGTGTATGTTGTATGTTTTTGCTGTTTTAAATTTTGTGTATTGTTTTTAATTGTTTTAATCCTATGTAAACTGCCCAGAGAGTTTCGGCTATGGGGCGGTATACAAATGTAATAAATAATAGCATCAGTGATTTCCTGTGAGATAGCGGGAGGGGAGGGGTATTTGTGTTTCAATTTATTTTGTCTTCATTTCTTTATTTCTGTTTGAAATTTAAAATATATATATATTTTTTAAAAGGCATAGATTGAGGCAGGCTGCTGGGGTGCCCAACTGCCCTCTTTTATAGAGGACAGTCCTCTCTTTGAAGGGCTGCCAAAGGACTGTTGTCAACTTTGAAGGTGTCCCCTATTTGATTGGCTGTCCAGACCAACTCCAGTGTAAAGATAAAGAACCTTCAGAAGGAAGAGCTAAAGGGCCTGGAAGTTACCTGTCCAGAGCAGCAGGGCAGCATGATGGAGCAGACACACTGGTCTCCTGGTCACAGTCTTCTACACTGTGGTGAGATGTTTTCTATTTCAATTTGAATCACAGAAATTGTTTCTAATTTTTGCATCTATACATATAAATCAGTATACGCAGATTTTATATCTTTTGTATCTGGTCATGCTAGGCAGGACTCCTGCAGCTTTAATTGTTGTGATGAAGAGGGGATTTTAACCAGGTGCTGTAGGCATACAAATGGCACCTGCTGAAATTCCCTTTTCTATATAACTATTATAGATACAGGAACCCTGTCCTCCTTTTCATAGGGTCACTCTATTTTACGTAAATTGGTATCCTAGGCTGACCATATGAAAAGGAGGACAGGGCTCATGTAACTTTAACAGTTGTAGAGAAAAGGGGATTTCAGCCGGTGTCATTTGTATGCAATTAGTTCCTGGTGAAATTCCCTCTTCATCACAACTGTTAAAGTTGGAGGGGCCCTGCCGTCTTTTGTATATGGTCACTTTAGTATAGTACCTGAAACTTTAACTGTTGTGATGAAGAGGGAATTTCACCAGGAACTAATTGCATACAAATGACACTAGCTGAAATTCCCTTTTCTCTACAACTGTTAAAGTTACATGAGCCCTGTCCTCCTTTTCATATGGTCAGCCTAGGTATCCTCTTTTGCCCTCTATTTGGTGATGCCTAAATGGCCACTTGTCACACACAAGTCTGAACAGAGCCCCACTGCCAGGAGCCTGGCTTTCTTCTCTCCCCCAACCCCCCTCCCCCCCAGTCATTTTTACAGTCCCAGACAAGCAACAAAACCGGGAGATTTGCTCAGTGGCTCATGGGCTGCATTTGTCTCAGCAAGTCACAAGCAGTGCAAGAAGATTTGAGTTTATATCAGGAACTCTTAAAATGGCAAAGGAACACCTACAAAATTAATACGAGGGTGAATATATAGCTTCTCCCCCCCCCCTTACATATTTTCTCTTTGCATTTTCTAGCAGTACAGTTCGGAATGTAGGAAAAATACACAACATCATCAAATTACCTTGGATTTACAGTATATGATTCCACCCATGGATTCTGCAGCGGAGTAGCTTTTTCTGGGTCGTGTGTATTCCCTAGACTTGCAGATCATTTTTTAAAAAAAAAACTTCTGGAATTTCATGCAAAATTCAGTCATAGAAAAATACATAAAAGAAAACACCAGCTGAAAATGTGCCTATCCTCTGCACAGGCTAAAGCATGAAAATGCTCATTTGGGGGGGGGTTTGTGCATTTTGGCTAGTGATTGTACATTTTGAGAGGATTTGCGCATTTTTGCAGGTATGAATTTGTACAAGTGCGAATTTCAGCAAATGGGAAAAATGGGGAAAAAATCTGATTCCGCCAAGGAGCCGATGATGGAACGAAAGACACCTGAGATGCAGACAGAATGGATTATACAAAGTCCATAAACCCTAAGTACAGCCTCCCTTAACCTGGTGCCCTCTGAATGTTTTGCGATTACAACTCACATCAGCCCTAGCCAGCATGGTCAGGGGTCTGGCGGGATGGGAGGAAGGTGGCCATTTATGCATTGCCAAAAGAAGAATAAGAATAAGAGTTGGACCACCAGATAAGAGGACAAAAGATGACACCAATTTGCATTATATTTGCTGGTGCCAATTGATATGTATAGGGGCACATTTAGAAATAATGAAATGGAAATAAAAGTCACCTCACCATAGTGGAGAAGAGTGACGTAGTGAGCCATATCACAGAATCATAGAATAGTAGCGTTGGAAGGGGCCTCTAAGGCCATCGAGTCCAACCTCCTGCTCAATGCAGGAATCCACCTTAAAGCATCCCTGACAGATGGTTGTCCAGCTGCTTCTTGAAGGCCTCTAATGTGGGAGAGCCTACCACCTCCCTAGGTCATTGGTTACATTGTCATATTGCTCTATCAGTCAGGAAGTTTTTCCTGATGTCCAGCTGGAATCTGGCTTCCTGTCACTTGAGCCCATTATTCTGTGTCCTGCACTCTGGGTTGACCGAGAAGAGATCCTGGCCTTCCTCTGTGTGACAACCTTTCAAGTATTTGAAGAGTGCTATCATGAGCCTGCTCAGTCTACTGCCCAGGTACTAAGTGTGGATGGGCAACTCCAATGCCCTGGCCTGCTCTTCTCCCTGATGGAGATTTGACTTTAAACGAGACTTGGACTGGATACTTCTGCCAGCTCTCCAAAATGGAGGACTGTCTTGTGTAAAGTAGGCCACCTGGCCACCTGGAGATGTAGTCCAAAACATCTGGAGGACACCAGGTTGGGGAAGACTGCTCCAGAATCACATCCTCCAGAACTCAGTCGATCATATTTGCCCACTGAGAGGGCAAAATCATTCTACATTGCCTTGCATTGGCATTGTGGAATCAAGCAGAAATCGGAACGGTAGCTCCACTCTGTTTTCTTTTCTCCTCTTGTCTCTCCCAGCAATAAAGGACAGCAAGCAGAATGCAATTGTGTAAATCTGCGGCAGGGTCATGTACGGAATATTGTGTACAGTTGTGGTCACTTGATCTAATAAAAAATGGGGAACTGAGAAGGAAAAAAAAAGGTAAAGGAAGGCAACTAATGCGCCAGTCATTAACAGTAAACATCCTTACTAAAATGTGAGTCCCACTGAACTCAGCTGCACTTATCTCTGAGGAAATACACTCAAGATGATTAGGTGGGGACACAAGGCAGTGCTTTAAAGAGCCAGGAATGGTGTGCGAGAGCAACTTGTTTCTTCCTCTAACAGTGTAAATGCAGGAGTTGGAAGAACAACGTATCTCAGAACCTGGCTTCCTGCTCCGCCTGGAAATATATTCTCTTTTGCCTGCCTCTCTGAGGCAGAAAGATCTACTGAACCAGCTACTCTTTTACAGGGTTTCCATCCATTCTGGTTCAGGTTCAAGGCAACTGCTAACTAAATTAAACATGATGTGTGAATGCATCACTGGCTGGTTTTTGTTTGTTTGTTTGTTTGTCGCTAAAGAAAAAAGTAGCAGAAAAGTTCATTCTAGATTGAAGCCATGAAGCAGTGGGGAGGGATTTTTTTTAAACCCTGCTGCCCCCATGCCACAGCTTCTGTCCTCCAGAGCTGCTATTGTGGATGAGGAAACGTACAGGCAAAACAGGGCCCTGTTAATACAATGTCTATAACTGGGGAAAGCCCCACGGTGGTTGTGGAGCAGCGTTGTGTTGGCTAGACAATGCAGGCACAGCTTTGCAGCCACCCCAGGGCTTTCCTGTGATGCTGCAGTTTGAAATAGTCAGGGATCTACCCAGACATTTTCAATCGGAACAAAGTCAATACGGCACTTCCGCCATTGGATGTCGTTCTGGGGCCAATCTGGGGGCAGTGCCTGGTGGAAGGCGACCGACGACCGGTCACCTTCCACATGGAATAGGGTGGGGGATGGATCTGGTACCCAGACGGCCACCCAGAAACCCTGCGCTCCCTCCTTGGAGTCGGGGTTACCTGAGGCCGACCCAGGAGAGGGAAAGCACAGAGTTTGAGAGGGAGGCAGCGCCAACCCAGTGCTGCGAAGACAGTCCCCTGGATGTTTCCCCTCCATGGCTAGTAACAGAACAGTTGGGATTGGGATTCCCCCCTCCCAACTGCAATGCACCTCAGCCTTGATCCAAATTTCACCCTGCACGTATCTCTGATTTCACATTAGGATGTAGGAGAAATTCACCAGTTTGGCATTTTTGTGGCAACTTGCCAAATTCACTGAACTGCTGTCATTTGCATGCCTAAAGCCACATTTTTTTCAGAATGTTGCGATCCAATTCATAATTTTTTGAAATGTACTAAAAATGTAAATGCTACAGGAAAATGTGCACAAAAATGCATTATATTACTTGGCAATGCTTGCAAAAAGTGGGCACACTAAGAAAAGTGCATGCAAAAATATGTATATTAGGGGAAACATACACAAAAATGAGTATGAATTTTCATGTAAACATTTGTCCCCTACAAATTCTGCTGTTTTCCCCAACGGATACAAATGTGAGCAGAGAACATGAAATTCGTAGATTCGTCCAACCCTATGTCACATCTAGTTTGGCCCAGGGAAATTTTAGGGTCGGGTTCACCAAGAAAAATACATATGGCTAGACCTCATACTCCTTTTGAGAAGTGATTGAGCTCGAACATACAAAAAGGGTTATTGTCCAAAGTTGATAAAATGTTTATATGATAATAGAACAGGGATAAATAATAGGGGTGTACACTGGATTGGCTCCGATCCATGATCCGGAGCCGATCCAGGGGAAATCGGATACAATTATCCGATTTCCGATCCCCCCTCTGGATTGTCCGATCTTTTCTGAACCGGTCCAGAAGGACCCGATCTGGTTCGGGGAAAATCAGTGGATCAGCGGGCGCCCACTGGCACCCGCCACCGCTTCCATTGGCAGGCACCAGCGGGCATCCACCGATGGAAGCGGACAGCAGGAGGGGCTTACCTGGCGGGGCATCCTCTTCCTCCCGTTGCCGGCTGTAAACTACTGCAAACTAGGCCTCGTGGCCTAGTTTACAGGAGAGCGCCAGGTGCTCTCCTGTAAACTAGGCTGCGAGGCCTAGTTCGCAGTAGTTTAAAGCCGGCAACGGATGGAGGAGGACGCCCTGCCAGGTAAGGAGTGGGGGGGCTTACCTGGGGGGGCTGTCCGCTGCCATCGGTGGGCGCCAGCGGGCGCCCGCCGATGGAAGTGGACAGCGGGGGTGGTTTACCTGCCGGGGCCCCTCCGCTGCCATCCGCTGCCACCAGCGGATGGCAGTGGAGGGGCCCCGGCAGGTAAGGAGGATCACAAGAGAGCTCCCACTTACCTGCCTGGGTCGTCTGCTGCCGTCCTCTGGCGCCCGTGGGCGCCAGCGGACGGGAGCAGAAGGGCCCTGCAGGTAAGTGCAAGGGGAAGAGGGACAGGGAGGGGGGAGTTAGGCCCCCACTCACCCCCCTGCCGCCATTTCCCCCCATAGACTTGCATTGGGGGAATGCTTTCTTTCCTCCAATGCAAGTCTATGGGGAAAAATGGTGGCCGATCTGAAAATCGGACCTCCGATTTTTGGATCGGGATCGGGTCCAATCTGATCCCGGGGACCTCCGATTTTGTTCCGATCTGATCTGGAATAAAATTAGAGGTCCCAATCCAGTCCCAATCCGATCCGGGGGGTCCGTGCACACCCCTAATAAATAAACAAAAGTGGGAAAGATAATTTAACATAACAATTTTGGAAGAGAAACTGAATTATGTAGGAATGTACTAGATGTGACTTCTAGAGCAAAATTCTATAAAACACTATACATACAGATACATACCGTTACAGGTGCCTAGAATTCTAGGATGTTCCCCATGATAACAAATAGCTGCTGGAGTTGTAATGGCAGAAGACATCTTACTTATATGTAGGGGCATTGCAATCCTGTTGAAGAATATTGGAAGAAGTTAATAAACAGCTTCAGGGAAATTACAGGCTATGAGTTACAATTAACCCCAACAACCATGCCGCTGGCTGATATTAAAAATCAGATCCCTAGAGATTTAATGGTGATGATGAGTAATATGTTAATAGCCACATGGATCCTTTTAGCCAAAAAAGCTTGGCGCTCAACATGCATACTGGCTCTGATACAAAGGAAAAAGAAGATTTGAACTGTTGGAATATTGCAACTGTCTTGAATGCTTGTATTGAGAAACAAAATAAAAATGTATATAAAGAGATACAGTCCCACACCTTGTAAACACCTGCCATGCTCCAGCGGAGGCTGATGACTCCAATTTCAATGGGGCTGTAAATCCATTCCTGGTTTCAGTCAGAACTGGCCAGACCTCTAAAGGAGCTGTCCAAGGTGCTGAACCTAGGTTGGGGGTAGGAATAGCCCACTGAAAACAGAGCCACCAGCCTCCACTGCCATGCGCTGGAGAATGAGGCCAGTTACATAATAATAATAATAATAATAATAATAATAATAATAATAATGATTTATTTCTTACCCGCCTCTCCGTCTAGATCAAGGCGGGGAACAACAACATGATAAAATACATAAAACTAATTAAAACATGACAAATATTATTAAAACTGCATTAAAACATCCTAAAACATCCTAAAAACATTCTAAAAATTACACTGGATATGCCTGCCGGACTTCCTTGGTCAATCATAGAATCATAGTACAGTAGAGTTGGAAGTTGGAAAGGAATATGTTATGAAACACAACCCTGTATATCCTGAATGCAGAGCAAAGCAGGTATGTCTCCGATGTAATTCATGCTCCTATGTGGAAACACCAGCCGTGTGGCTCCTTTGAATTTGCAAAATTAATCTGTTTTACACTCACAGCAATGGTGCGTCAATGCTGCTTCCATTGTACAGATGAGGCATAAGGTGGAGAGTTTTTTTTCAAAAAATCTATGGGCATCTTAATGCCACCTTCTCCTCCAGGAGGTGTTCCGCATTGGCCCTATGAACAATATGGAAAGAACAAAATACAAAAGTGACATCAAAGGACTTAATTGCGTTCATGCTGATGGCAACCCAAAGAGTCATAGCTAGAAGGTGGAAAACCACAGAACCTCTAACATTGAAATCTTGGTATATGGGAACTGTGGCAAAGAGCCATGGCAGAAAATTTGATGTACCAACCGAAACTAGCCAAAGTCAAAGTCAAAACATTGAACCGGGGATCTTTTGCACGCAAAGCAGACATTCTACCACTCAGCTCCAGCCATTGCAGGGTTCACCTTTCCCCTGAATACTATGCGGCAGGACTTGCTCTTTCTTTAAATATATATATATATATATATATATATATATATATATATGTATATATATGTTTTGTGCATGTGAAAGGATGGGCAAGTAACCACATGTGCGCAAATAGGATCCCTTTTAAAAGGCAATACAGTGTTCAAGCAGATTTAGACTAAAAATAATATGAGAAATCCATAAAATAAGCAAAATAAATAAGCATTGTTCCCCTATCTGTTGGAAATGTAACTACAAAACATGAGACCATTTCCATCTTTGGCTATAATGTTCCTTAGCTCAGAAATACTGAATGAACTGTATTATAGAAAAGATTTTAGGTAATAAATTTCTTTGACCCAGTAATATATCTTTGAACTTTATTGAATTCAAGACACAATGAATTGGTGTCTTCTACATTTGTTGCTGCTACTAGGATACTGTATACGATGAACTAGAGATCTCAAAATCATCCCTTTTGTGAAAGATTGGTATGATAAAATGTGGGACCCAGCAATGATGGCTAAATTCAATCATTATATGAGAAAAAAGAAAGAAAAGAAATCATACAGAGATGGGATACCTTTCAAGAAGATACACAACCTTCTATTGATTATTTGGGGGGGGGGGATTTTAGTATATCCCAATGTGAAATACTATTTTCTTTACACTTTTTTTTTTAAAAAAAGATTCATGTTAACAAATATGGTGCATATTTTTGTAATGTCCCCTCATATTTTATTCAAGTTTATTCTTACATCAAAATATATTCTGAGGATACCGGAAGAAGATTGGTTTCCCCCCGCATATTGTAGAATATAATACAATGAATTGGCATTATTCACTTATTTTTAAACACAAAAATTCATGAAATAACTACATTAAGTATCAGAGGCGGTAAGCCTATATACTCCAGTTGCTGTGGAACATGGGTGTGAGGGTGCTGTTGCACTCACGTCCTGCTTGTGGGTTCCTGGTTGACATCTGGTTGGCTACTGCATGAACAGAATGCTGAACTAGATGGACCCTTGGTCTGATCCAGCCTCAGGGCTCTTCTCATGTTATCTGATCTAGTTAATTTTATTATGCAGCTGATTTTCATGGAACTTTGATCACACCTCAGTGGGGGTGGGGAAGAAATTATTTCCCTGCACTTCTGCATAGAAGGAAGGTGCATACCTTGGGGTTGTAATGCCCAGCAGGAGCCTTGCCCACTCTGGGGACCAGGTGGAAAGCTCCCAAGACTAAGCCATTCAGATGTCATTGCCTACCTCTAAATTAGGGTGGACATGTGTCCTATTTTATAGAAGACAGTCCTCTATTTGGAGGGCTGTCTGAGGGTAGTCCTTTATTTCCAACATGTCCTCTATTTGAAGGGTTGTCCGGTTTAAAGATAAAGAGCCAGAAGAAGTGAGAGCAGCAGGAACCCTGAAGTTGCCCCACTGCGTTTAGTACTTGGACAGCAACAGCAACACAGCTGATCAATGTTGTCCCTATGAATTATATTGTATTACTATTTGAATTCTAGCAATTCTTTCTACATTTTCAGTTCTCTCTATAAAGTTGCACATGCAAATGTATTGCAAATCTGTGCCCCTTTTGTCCTCTTTTTGGTGATGCAGTATCCTCCTCCTCCTCCTCCTCCTCCTCCTCCTCCTCCTCACCACCACCACCACCACCACCTTTTTTCTTCTTGCAAGGAACCCAGGCAATGTGCAAGTGGCCACCTTACTCTAGATTAGGGAGAACAACTACGAATGATGGAAGAACAAAGAGAATGGGCTTTCCTTTCTGCTGTGAGGACTCTCCTCCCAGTGGGTTTATACAGTTCTTATGGATGTGTGCTAGGACAGAGGTCGGGTCTTGGTAGCAGTGAGAGGAAAGACTCTCTGACTGCTCCATAGAATAATCATTGGTACACAGTCTAAGAGCTCCATCACACCTAAACCGCTCCCCCCCCCCCGTTTGCCTCCAAAAATTTTTTAACCTCTGATGCAGAGGCGTGTCAAGCTTATGATCCCTTTCACTTGAAGAGCTGCTCTTTCACTCCTTTGCTCTTCCACTCCCCTCCCCTCCCTTTCTCTTTCGCTCTCCAGTCAGGTCCTGGCAGATGAGCACTTCAACCAGACCGCCTTTCTGCTGGGCAAAAAGGGAACGACCCTTTAGTCTGGCTCTTTGGGGGCATCGAGGGAGTACAATCTTGTCTCTGCAGATATTCAGGCACTGTATGATTTTAAAAAACACTTTCGAGCCTGGGATGCAAGGTTTGGGTTTTATATTGAGGCTTGGAGCCAGCTGCAGGGAGAGACCACTTTTCCCTGCCAGGACCTGATGCAATCCATTCAAGCCCCAAGTTCCTTTAAAACTATAAGGAGAGGGCATATTAAATGCGCTTAGGGAAAATAATCCAGACTTTTAGCGTTCTAGGAAAGGCTGGGGAAGAGGCGGGGTGTCAGCAGGACAGGCACAGTGTCATGTGAGTACCGTGCTGCAAATCCGCACACCAGGCATGGCAAGAGTGCATTAAATCACTGGTGTGATGGAGCTCTAAGAGCATCCAATGAGCTGGAGAAATAGGCAGGACTTCAATCCAGCTCTTTTGGGTCTGAGGACATCACAGCGTCTCTCTCAATTGTGGCATAGCACACTGACCTACAGAGACAGGTTGGCTGCACAGGCAGGCTAGGTAGACCCCTAGGGTGGCACAATCCAGGGGGCACCAGCCCCTCCAGAGCGTGAGCCATCCATCTCACCCTGCTAGCAGCATGGCTAGCTCCTCCTGCTAGTTGAGCACCCCCAGAATTCCCTACCCTGTTCTCCGGCACACTCTCTGTTTGCACACGGACACCATCACACTTGCTTGGGCAGCAAGCTGGATTCAAAGGGGGAAGAGTTCAGCAGCCCTCCCCCACTCCCCTTCTTCCCCTCAAATACAGCTTCCTCCTGGGGAGCGTTGGGGTTTTTAAAAAGGGAAGGGAAGAAATCACTGCAGAGAGCCTCCACGTAGCGTGCAGTTTGAGCTTTTCAGGGGGGTGGAGCTGCCAACAGACTCTGGGCAAGCAATACCTTTCTGCTTATTTCTAATTTGTTTGGATGACGAATGTGGAGAGAACTGCCCCCAGGACTCCAGGGCTTCTTGGAGGGGAAAGAAGATCTTTTGGTAAGGCAAGCCAGGAAACACAGACTTTCCCACTCAGATTCCCAAGCTGGGCAATTGCCAGTGTCTCCTGAATGGGTGGAACATCACCTCCATGTCAAGATCATTCAGATAAAAGGAATCAATCAAGGAGAAAAAGCTGCTGGCATGCCAATCTACATCAAGCTTCATCTCTGCGATGCACCTCATGGCTCAGCCTCGGGAGAGACTTCAGGAGTTTTGTGTGCAGGATTTGTTTGCCTAATTAGCTGAGGGTCACACTGTCACCAAGCATGATCCTGTGCATGTTCACTTGGAAGAACGTCCCCCAGCAAGTGTGCGTTGGTAAATGCAGATAGCATAGGGTGGCCATTTGTCCTACTTTACAGAGGACAGTCCTCTGTTTGAAGGTGTCCTCCGTTTGAAGATTGTCCAGTCCAAGTCCAGTTTCAATACAATCATAGGGAAGGAAAATAGGCAGGTGCTGTCTATCAGCAGTTAGCATCTAGACAATAGACTGAACAGGCCTGGTCAGCCTTCCCAAGGTGGTGAGATGTACTCCATTTCTATTTACATTGCTGTAATTATTTCTAAAGTTGCATTTATACACACACACATACCAGCACCTGCAAATGTCATGAAATCTGTGCCCTCTTTAATCCACTTTTCTTGTCTGTGCACTTCCTCATTTTCTGATATTGTGTAAATGCTCACCTTAACATAGTATATTTATTAGGGAGTCAGGGTAGCCCCAAGATATCATTGCAGGAAATACAGGGAACTTATAATGGGAAACACATAGAAGCAGGGCCTTTTATGTTGCAGCCCCAATGCTTTGCAATGCCTTCCCACAAGTAGTGCATTTGACTGCCCGACTTCACACACATTGGCTGAATTCGGACGACACGATAGTCAGTGGTGGGGTAATAATCAACTTTACAGTTGTTCATCTAGGGGGTACTCCCCACACAACATGGTAATAAATAATCAACTGTGGTGTGGATTAGGATCAGCGCTGAGTTGACTATGGCAGCATTCGGACGACACGATAGTCAAGACAACTGACGATTGTTCCCCCCCACACCAGTTGTTTATTGTGTCTTCCGAATTGAGCCACCCCCTCTCACACACATGCACAGTCTTTGCAGAGATAACTAAAACATTTATTTCTCAATTTGTCTTTGGTAGCAGAGTGGCAGCTTGTTCTGGCTCTATTCTGTTTGTGCCTCTCTTATTATTTGGCTTTAATTGGTTGGTTTTTTTGTTGCATTCTTTGTCTTTGCTCTGAAATTTGCTTGGAAGTGAATATGATGCAGCAAACATGTCTAAGCACTGGGGGCTTTTCTTCTCCCTCTTCACTCTCAGTTTGCACATTTGAACTCAAAATCAGTTATCCTCGAAAATTCACACTTTTCTGAATTTTTGGAATGGAGTTCGCCATTCAAATAAAGTATATCATAGAATCATAGAATAGTAGAGTTGGAAGGAGCCTATAAGGCCATCGAGTCCAACCTCCCTGCTCAATGCACGAATTCACCTTAAAGCATCCCTGAGATGTCTGTCCAGTTGCCTCTTGAAGGCCTCTAATGTTAGTCTGACAGGATTTGTTCTTGACAAATCCATGCTGGCTTCCAGTCATCACTGCATAGTTTTCAAAGTGTTTACAGATTGACTTCTTTATAATCTGCTCCAAAATTTTCCCAGGGATGGATGTCAGACTGACTGGTCTGTAGTTCCCAGGTTCCTCCTTTTTGCCCTTTTTGAAGATAGGGACAACATTAGCCCTCCTCCAGTCTTCCGGCACTTCACCCGTCTTTCATGATTTCGCAAAGATAATAGACAGTGGTTCTGAGAGTTCCTCTGTCAGCTCCTTTATTACTCTAGGATGCAGTTCGTCGGGCCCTGGAAATTAGGTGTTCCTTGACCATTTGTTTATCAATCTCAAACTACAATCCTGGCCCATCAGCTTGCACTTCACTTTTTCCAGGGGGTCATAGACCCACTTTTGAGAGAACACTGAGCCAAAGTAGGAATTGAGCACTTCGGTCTTTTCTTTGTCTTCTGTTTCCAATTTGCCATCCTCATGAAGCAGTTGAACCACCATTTGTTTCCTCTGTCTTTTACTATTCATGTGTCTGATGAAAGCCTTTTTATTGCTTTTAGCATCCCTCGCTAGCCTCAGCTCCTTCTCAGCTTTAGCCTTCCTGATATCATTCCGGCACTTCTGTGCTACTTGTTTGTACTCTTCTTTTGTAGCCTGGCCTTCCTTCCACTTCTTATATGTGTCCTTTTTTATTTTCATGTCATCTCTAAGCTTTTTGTGGAGCCACATTGGTTTCTTCTGTTGTCTTCTATCTTTTGTCCTTGTTGGAATTGTTTGTAATTGGGCCTTTAAAATTTCCTTTTTTAAAAACTCCCACCTATCTTGGATTCCTTTTCTCATTAGGGAAACATTCCAAGTTTGCATTATATTAGGAGAAACGCTTGCAAAAACATGTACATGAGGCAAAAATGAATATAAACTTCATGTATTGGGAGAAATGTGCACAAAATTTTTATAAAGTTTCATGAAAACTTAAAAAAAAATATCCCAACAACCTCAATGTTTGGGATGAACCAAACGTAAGGCTTGAGAAATTCTCAAAGTTCAAAACAAACTAGAGAATAGAAAAAAAACGAGAAACAGAGAGGAACCACAATCGACAAATCTGTCTGTCCCTCCTAGTATTATGAAGAGCGCCAGTGGAAAAGCACAGCCACAAGCTATTGATATTTCAAACTTAACCATCCATTCCTTCCCCACCGAAGACCTCCCTCATCTTGTCCAAACCCATGACGTCACCTTTTTTGTATTAAAGACCTATTTAAAAATTTGAACATCGAGCAGAAACTTTAAGGCAATGCGACCCATGAGCAAAAATGTATGTTGACAAAATTGTGTTCCTAAACTAAACCAAACTGAGTCTGAGAAAGACACGAATAATGGGAATGCACCCATAAGATTGGGTGAATTTCGCATAACCAGCACCTTTTTCAACAGAAATCTGGGACAGGAAAACAGAACTGACGATCATGATTTTTATGTTTTTTTTTTCTGAAACTTAAACAAATCAAAGCACCTTTTTCTAGGTATCTCTGCTTGTCTCCCAGATTGGTACAATTTCTGCCCTCAACTGTCAACAACTTAGGCCAATGCTTTCTAGAACTACCTTTGACATTCCCTTCTGATAAGAGCAATGCATTTTGATTGCATTATGGTTGCATAAGTCTGGTGGGGGGGGGTGCTTTGAGAAGGATGTGGACCTATACTCAGTTATCTTCAAAATACATAGTTCTCTGAATTTTAAGATGGAATAAAAAATGCACACAAACTGCGTGTGTGTAGGAAAGTGTACACAAAATGCACATATTAGTGCCAATAACATCCCAAAGTGCATTATATTAGGAAAACTGCTCACAAAAATGTGTATATCAGGCAAAATAGCTTACAAAAATGCATGTAGTAGGAGAAATGTGTACAAAATGGCATATGAATTTTCATGCAAACTTTTTAAAAAAAATTCTCACAATTTCAGGATGAACCAAATTTATGATTGGAAAAATGATGATGATGATTATTATTATTATTAGAAGAAGACTGGAAAAATGAGAAACTGAGAGTAAACAAAACTGGCAGATTCATCCATCCCCAGTGATTACTAATTAGCACCAGAGATTTATTAGGAAGAATGACTTAATTCCTGGGTTTCTTTGAGCAATACCATTTGTTTTCCGTTTCTAAAATGTCATAGTAATTTAGTATTAATGTTATTGTACCTTATCTCCAGTTAGCATTTTGCTTTATAATGTTTTTGTCATCTGACATATTATCATTATTATTTTGTGTTTTGTATTCAAGCATAAAAATGCAAGTTACACATTGCTGCACAGCTCACATTTAGGAACTCTGAGTGCAATCAGGATTTCCACTCGCCCAATAATGTGGCAGGATAATGACTGGTAAGCTAAAGGTGGAACGATCTGATGTTTTCAGAAAGCGGTCTCTCTGGAGGATAAGAGACCAGTGCCAGTAGGCACAGCACTGGGGGTCATAATGTGAGAGTCCAGGCTTGGAGGACATTCCTCAGTTGTTTGGAGAAGCTTGTTTTGTGTAGCTGAAACATGTCCCCGGAGGCTGTGGCCCAGTGCCACAGTTTGTGGAAAATGTGGAGCTGCAGGAACAATGAAGCATTTGTGAGGACGTCCGAGCACACTCAGCGATCTGTGTCTCAAGGGATTATGGGAAGAGTAGTTCCTGGGTTCTAGAAGTCTGGGACATTTTGCACTCTCCTTCCTCCCAGGATTTGGGGGTATTCTATAGTATGCTTGGTATGCAAGTTGCTAAACATATTTGAAATGAGGCTTTGTAGTTTTCTCTCTTCTGGGTGAAAAATTATTCCCCAGGGTAGCCTATGGAGGACATTTGGAGGTGGGAGGTGCAATGCTAATGGGTCCAGGTCATGGGAATGGAGGGGTGTGTGAAATTAGCATGAGATTTAGGGATGACCACGATGGGGTGTTTTGAGAGCTCATCATGTGCATTGAAAGTCCAAACCTATAATGGTTACAAGTTCTAATTGTCCCTGTTAAGCACCCCTTGTTTCTGGCTCTTTTTCCTGGAAAATGCTATCCCCCATTTTGCTTTAAGATAGGGGTTAACTTTATAATTATGTAAATGTATGTGCATGTATATGAAAGTTCTTCAGATTTCAGTCCACTCTCCCAGACCGCTAGATATGTATACTAGGGAGGGAATACATCTTATCGCTTGTGCACATGGCTAACATGGACGTGTGTGAAGTTAAAGCCTCCTTCCCATTGCAGCGATACTGCCAAAAATTACTGTGACGGCTTTAACTTCACCTCCATTACTGAATACCTGGGGACTGTGTAGGATCAAGTAGCAGACCCAAGCTGCAGACCTGATCTTTCAGGGGGAGTGTAACCCTTTTCAAAACGGGTTGGATCCCAGTCCCAGAACCAAGCTTTCTATTGACCAGTATCTGGGTTTAACTTCTGTTTGTTCACCTTCATCCAGCCCCTTGTTAAACCTAGACAAGTCCAAGGATTTTGACTGCTTCCTTGGTCTTCGATGACAAAGAGCCCTGTGCAAAAGTCAGGTTGGCTATTGAGCAATGAACTGATCTCATCTGACAAGGAGCCATAGAGCTGGGTGCCATCAGCATATTGATAGCACCTGACTCCAAAGCTCTGAATGTCCCCTCCCAGCAATTTCTTGTAAATGTTAAATAATGCAGGGTAAATGATAGAACCCATGGGGGACACTATAGGCACCACCTTCTGAACACAGTCTGACAGGAAGAACCACAACCCCTGCAAAACAGCATCTCCAAGGTCCAGTCTCATTGGGCGTCCAGAAGAATACCATGGCCTATGGTAACAAAAGCTGCTGGGAGGTCTGGGAGAACTAATAGAGCCTTGGCCCCAACTTAGGCCATCCACCCAGGTGACCGATGCAGTTTCAGTCCCATATCCTGGCCAAAAGCCCAATTGAAATGGGTATCTCCCCCCACACTTTCCTGTGTATTTGAGGACTTGCGCCAGGTTTTGGAAAATGAAGAATACCCCTTATATGAGAGTTTTCTCTCCTGGAAGCAGAAACTACCACTTAACAACAGCACTATAAACAAAAATCTGTCCAAAGCAAAGATCTCCAATCTACCTTGAGTTTGTTACCACAACAATTGTGTCCATTCATTTTCCCCATTAATCCTTAACACAGGAACAAGTACAAGCTTGACTAGGTAAATAAATAAGCCTGCTTCGATTATTTGCAGACCTGCATATGGAGAATACACAGAAAGGTACCAAACATCTTCCCAACAGTTGAGCAATGTCCCCATAACTTACGACCTATCATGTTGCCTGAACTCTTCATGTCCGTGGCATTCCTTGCAAAGCTGCGGCTACATAAATGAGTTGTCCGAATGTTTGAGAAGATTAAGAGCAGGGAAGCTGTTGTTCTGTAAGTCAACATCAGCTACCATTTGGGGTCAGCTAGGAGTTCCACCTTTCTCTCTCTCTCTCTCTCTCTCTCTCTCTCTCTTTTTGCCTACAGTCACAAGAGTGCGGTCGGCAGCCATCTCTTTGGATGACAGTACTGTGTGCTAATAACAGCAGCAGACCAAATTATTCTGGCTGGAAAAGCTCACCTGCACTTGCATAGGCTGTGAGTTGCTGCATGCTGAGTAAGGTTATTGGCCTACTGAGCTTGGTATTGTCTACACCAGCTTTCCCCAACCTAGTGCTTTTAAGATATGAGGGACCATAACTTTCACCATCACCAGTCACCATGCTGAGTGCAGGTGGTGGGAACTGTAGACAGAAGAATTTCCCATCCCTATCTGGAGATACCAGGGATTGAACCTGGGACCTTCTGCATGCAAAGCAGATGCTCTCCCATTGAGCTATGGCTCTTCCCTTAAAACTAGGATGCCTTCAAACAGGTGCCACAGATCTCTCCTCTACCTGCTGAGTGATCATCTCTTTATCTGTTGTAAGGTACGTCTGGGAAACATGTCAATTGATGGTTATAGATTGTCAGCTGGCCACCTGTTATTTGACCATGATAAAAACTACTGTCAAATTTTCCATATAGCCAAGAATGGTCTCGCAAAATTGGCAGACTTTTTAAATTGCACATGGGGTCATCTGATAGCACTGCGGGGGACCCCTTGCTCCTTTTTCATGGGGTTGTTGGGGTCATTCATACACCCATCCTGGAACTCACTGTAGAGATCATTTAATGTCCTTTGGGATCCCAGGTGGGCCCGAGGTTTCACGTGCTCCAGATAAAGCTTGGAGGCTTTGGATCAAAACATGGAAGTAAACATGCATGGCTTTGAAAGGAGCCCCTCTTGAAATCTGCTTGTCTAGCAAGGGGCTGAGCACTTTGGCACTCATTGACGATCGTACCAATGGAAGGAACTGAGCAAGAACTCTGGGCATGATGGGAGTTGCAGCCCAACAGGTTTGGAAAGCATCAGGTTAGGCAAAGCCAACCAAGGAAGTTGGGCTTTTTAGGCCCTGGGGGGGGGGGAGTGTCACACTTTGTGCAACCCCCTGTCATTGGCTGTACAGGCAAAACCTGTCATGAGTATAACCAAACCATCGAAAGGGTTGGCAAGATGATGCAGAGCACTGTGGCTGCAGCACAGCCTCTAAGTGGAGCCACAAGTCCAGTGGCAGCCCATGTGCCCAGAGAGCGCAGTGAACCAGCCCTAAATCCATGTGCAGCAGAAATACTAAGAGGGGAGAATTTTGGCTTGCACAGCTCAGGTAGCATTTGCCAACTTATTTATTTGTTTGTTTGTTACATTTATAACCCAGCTTTTCTACAAGGAGTCCAAGGCAATGCCGATGACCCTCCTCCTCTCCATTTTATCCTCACAACAACCCTGTGAGGTAGCTTAGCTAAGAGTCTGTGTCTGGCCCAAAGTCACCCAATGAGGTCCATGCCTGAGTGGGGACTGGAATCAGGGTCTCCCGAGTCTCAGTCCAACACTCTAACCACTACACCACTCTGGCTTTCTTAATTCTCCATCAACTTAATTCGAGGTGATGGCGAATATTTTCAAAATCTTAAAAAATGCAAGGCATACTCTGCTTCCTTTGTCTGGTCAGCAGTTGGTCACTGGGAAGACACTTCATTGGGTCAGGTTTTACAGCTGGGAAACTCAGGCCAAGAGATGTGTGTCATGACCCGAACACAACATTCAACATCTAAGGTTCTCCTCTGAGTGCCTACTCCGAGGGAAGCTCAGAGGTCGGCAGCAAGGGAGAGGGCCTTCTCTGTGGTGGCCCCCCAATTGTGGAACGATCTCCCCAATGAGGCCTGCCTGGCGCCAACGTTGTTATCCTTTCGCCGCCAGGTCAAGACTTTCCTCTTCTCTCAGGCATTTAGCAACATCTGATGAGCCTGGGTCTGTTTTGTTTTAAGTCATTATAGTGGTTTTAAATCTATGTGTACATTGTACGTTTTTGCAGTTTAAATTTTTGTATATTGTTTTTAAGTGTTTTAATCTTATGTAAACCGCCCAGAGAGCTTCGGCTATGGGGCGGTATACAAATGCAATAAATAAATAAAATAAAATTGCCAAAGGCCTTTCTTGTGGCTCAGTCAGAATTTAAACCCCTGTCCAGATCCAACATTTTATGTATTTTCTCCAACTATGCAGGAAAGATAGGTCAGTTTGGCACTTGGGACAAGAGAAATTGGATCATTGCAATGAGGTGAGATACTCTAGATTCCTTTTCCTTTATCACCCCAACATGTCCCCTTCAGCAAAGTTTGACAAACTAGGCTTGAGGAAGAAAACAAAACAAAACAAAAACCACGAAGGAAAGAAAAATCCTGACTCAACCTCTTAGGCGCTGCAATTAACTCTCCCAGAAATTGCATGTTTTATCAGAACTGGGTTATCTTAAAGAGCCACTTTAAGCGAGATAACAAGGCGTGCCTTATGAAGAGAAAGTGGACTCTCTTTTTAAAGCTTTCCCTCCCCGTGAAGAATGGCTCTTTGTTTATTTCTTCATTGCGGGTGGCAGCTTGCCTGTGTAAACATGATGCGACATAAATACCAGAGATTGGTATTTTTGATATTACATAAACATCCTCCAAATGAAGATTAATCGTTACGACTACTAAGAACACTCGCAGCCCCATGAAATAGGAACCTGTCTTGCATTTCCCGAGGGAAAAGCTGACATTTTCCAATAAAATGATGAAAATAAATAAACATTCCACATCAAGGTGTCGTTGAAAACACTGCAGCCAAAAGTCTCATTACTTTATACTCCATGGAAAAGCATTTGAAGAGGACTATGCGAACAAGAGACCTTGGAGGGTTGCATGCACAACCTACAAAGCAGGACACAGTGCACAGCCAGAATCCATGTGCCGCACAACAGCAATGGCAAACCGCTGATGCAGTTTTCTGGGGTGCATCCAGCCTGGCTCTGCCTATGCTTACTGTCGGTGGATCTGCAAGGATTCAGGCAAGGGTCTCTTCCAGCCTGCTATTCAAGAACTTTCCGACTGAAGAAACTCCCTTCATGCTAGAACAACAGCACTCCATGAGAAGAACTATCTGTGCACTCTAGACCAGGGGCGGGTAATTTGTGGTCCTTCAGATGTTTTGGGCCTTGTCTACACTGGCTGTTTATTCCAGGATAGTATCGAGGTCGTCCCAAACGGGTCATATGACGCACAGCTGATCCCGCGGTGATCTAGGGATGACCAATCCTTTTTCCCGGGATATCACTGACTGCTGTTTTCCCAGTTTTTCCCCCTCTCTCGGGACAATCCCAAGGGCTGCAGGCAGTGTGGCCCACCTTCCGAGGTCGTTGCTATTCCTTGGGAGTATCGGGGCTCAGAGAATGGGCAAGCAGCTGTGCAGGGGTATCGGGGATGAGGGGGAGAGCCTTTTTGCCAGGTTTTTGATGGATATCAGCGTCTCCAAAGACTTGAGTCTGTTTGTTTTAAAAAACAACAACTCACTGCTTTGCACAGGATTGCAACTCTGCTCTTGCACAAGCGTTAGGAGTTGGGGGGGGACCCTGCACCTTGGGACTGCTCTCCTTTTCTTGCAGGAGAACACACTGGCATGTGGCCCCTGAAGAACCACCCCGGAAGCAGGAAACCCCACGATCATCCCTCCCCCCCCCCAAAGGGCTGCAGGTGTAGATGAGCCCTTGGTCTACCATTCCCAACAGCCAATAGTTAGCATAGCCAATAGTGAGGGATTATAGAAGTTGTAATAGGCTGACCATATGAAAAGGAGGACAGGGCTCCTGAAACTTTAACAGTTGTAGAGAAAAGGGAATTTCAGCCAGTGTCATTTGTATGCAATTAGTACCTGGTGGAATTCCCTCTTCATCACAACAGTTAAAGGTGCATGCACTATACTAGAGTGACCATATACAAAAGAAGGCAGGACCCCTGCAACTTTAACTGTTGTGATGAAAAGGGAATTTCACCAGGAACTAATTGCATACAAATGACATCAGCTGAAATCCCCTTTTTTCTACAACTGTTAAAGTTACAGGAGCCCTGTCCTCCTTTTCATATGGTCAGCCTAAGTTGTAAGCCAAAACATCTGGAGGGCCACAACTTGCCCACCCTTGCTCTAGGCATCCCCCCCCCCCGGATCTTCAGCCACACGCAAAGCTTCTGTGGTAGATACATCACATGGGAAGAGATGCCTAAACTCCTTGACTCTTTTAACGGAGGCCCCTTTAAAAGACTATAGGCAGGACTTTGGGTAGTTTTCTGTGATAGGACAGGATCTACACTACTGCTTTACTGAAGTGCACTGACAACTGTTGGGGCCCATGACACGTCTATACCAAGCAGGATATAGCACTATGAAAGCGGTATGAAAGTGGCATATAAAAGGCAGGAGCTACACCAAGCAGGATATATATAGCACTATGAAAGTGGTATCTGGAATATGTCTGTGGGCCCCAACAGTTGTCAGTGCACTTCAATATCTCTATAAAGCAGTAGTGTGGCTCCTGCCTCTTGTATACCACTTTTATACCGCTTTCATAGTGCAATATCCTGCTTGGTGTAGATCTGGCCATTGTTGCATGCTGAAAAACCAAATTATGTGACCTGAATAAAGTAATAGTGATTAGCATTTATCTAGTGCTTTGAGGTGTTCAAAATGCTTCACATGCAACACTTTTGTAAAACATACACCAATCGTGTAAGGTAGATCAGTATTAATATGGCAAAGTGAGGCTAAGAGAGAATGTGTTGCCTAAATTCACCTAGAAAGCTTGTGGTAAAGCTGAGACACAAAACTGAGAGACTTCCTGCTTTGTAGCTCATTCTCTTAACTAGGTTCTACATTGGGACCTCTTGCATTTGTGAGGCACTGCTGTGCCAGTATTGTATTATTTTGTCATACGTACATGTTCATGAACACAGTGCTGTGTTTATAACATGATCAAGCGCCACACACCAATGCATAATGCTGTCATTGAGGGCGAAGTAGGAGGAGTTTGAAAGATCACATATGCTGAAAAATAGTGTTTAAAAAATCACAGATTTTCTGACCACAAATCCCATCAAACTCCATGCAAACTCCATGCAAAGAAAGAGCAAGAAAGCCATAGTGGGGAGAACATGGGGGAAATTGTTGCAAAACAGGTTCTATAGTTTTCATGCCACACCTATTGGTAAGAGTTATACTACCACTACACTGGATTATACATGACTTGATAGTGCATGGAAACTGCAACTGCTGAAAAAAGTCTTAAAAATAATTTGGGGGGAAACGAAGCATAGGGAAAAATAGCATCAGGACAATAGGTGTGCCATGTGAGTAAGGCAGGCATTTCAGGATTGGGATAAAATGTTAGTGTAGATTGGCCCTTTGCCACTATGCTATAGGAGCTCCAAAATTAAGCAACTCCGAATATTATTTTGCATTGCTGGTGCTGCCTCCAGTCAGATCAAAGGAACCATGGAGGGCCTCAACTTTGAGATGATGATGATGATGATTTGTATCCTGCCTTTTCCCCAATACTGGGCCTCAGTATTGGGAAATATTTATTCTGTAGACTTAAACCATTTTAAAAGCATTTCTCCCTTTTCAGAGCAGAGTGATATGTATCACTAGATTGCAGGTGGGGAATGCCAGTTTTTTAAAACAACAACCACCACCTCCTTGCTACTAGAAAACTAGCCTTTCAAGGGAAAGTGTTTTAGACTAGTTCTCTCCCTGCTATGTAAATTTTCCACTTAGAGGGATTCTTGATGACTCCTCAAACCTGCAGCCTGAAGCAGCACAGTCAATTTTACAAACTCATTCAACTGCTTAGCTGTTTCTTCAAGTGGAATTTTCCAGAAATCTGGGAATAAATTGAAAGGTATGTCAGAGTTTGGAAAATCATGCAAGACACCATTTATTCATTCATGTGGACTGTTAGCTTTGTACAATACTGTGGAGCAAGGGCTATTGATGATGTCTGTGCTGGATTATATTTTTTAATCTAAGGGCAGTTCCTAAAGCCAGTCTACAAAAGAAGAGTACAAACAGGTAGCACAGAAGTGCAGGAATAGCGGCAGGAAGGCTAAACCTGAGAATGAGCCTAGGCTAGCGAGGGATGCAAAAAGCAACAAAAAAAACCTTTCTTCAGGTATGTTCACAGTAAAAGACAGAGGTAAGAAATGGTGGTTCAACTACTCAATGAGAATGGCATAATGATAACTGATGACAAAGAAAAGGCAGAAGTGCTCAATTCTGACTTTGGATCAGCATTCTCCAGAAAGAGGGTCTATGACCCACCCACCCAACCAGCAAATGTGAAGTACAAGCTGAAGGGGCAGGATTGCAGTTTGAGATTGAGATTGAGGGTGCCTCTACAAGAGGTATTTAAAGCTCTTTCAAGGCACATTAAAAAAATTACCTCTACAAGAATGGAGCGCAAATCAGGCGTAGAGGCGCGTTATCTCCCCGATTATGCGCATTATCGAATGCGCGTTAAATCGCGAGTTTTATTTTGTTCCGTCCGTTAAAGCGCATTTTGGCTGTGTGAATAAGCGCTTATGCGCATTGACTACTTGTAAAGCGCATTTTGGACATCTGTTAATGCGCTTCGCCGCCTCTTGCTGCCTCTCGTGCAGAGAGATTAGGCGTAAATGCGCTTCTGCGATTATGCGCATAATCGCCTAACCAGGCACAAAAGTGAATCCTTGTAGAGGGGACCGGAGAAACAAATGGTCAAGAAACACCTAATTTCCTTGAACAAATTCAAATCTCCAGGGCCCGACGAACTGCATCCTAGAGCAATAAAGGAGCTGGCAGAAGAGCTCTCAGTACCACTGTCTATTATCTTTGTGAATCCATGGAAGACGGGTGAAGTGCCAGATGACTGGAGGAGGGCTAATGTTGTCCCTACCTTCAAAAAGGGCAAAAAGGAGGAACCTGGGAACAACAGACCAGTCAGTCTGACACCAATCCCTGGGAAAGTTTGGAGCAGATTATAAAGTCAATCTGTAAACATCTTGAAAACAATGCAGTGATTACTAGAAGCCAGCATGGATTTGTCAAGAACAAATCCTGCCAGACTAATCTGATCTCAGTTTTTGATTGGGTAACCTCCCTTGTGGACTGTGGGAATACTGTGGACATAATATATCTTGACTTCAGCAAAGCTTTTGACAAAGTACCGCATGACATTCTGATTCACAAACTAGATAAAAGTGGACTAGATGGAACAACTCTTAGGTGGATCCACTGTTGGCTACAGAATCAGACTCAAAGGCTGAATTCGGACAACACATTAAGCAACTGGGGGGGGGAAACAGTCACCAGTTGTGTTGCTTATTGTGTTGTGTGGAGGGTAACACACCGCTCACAAACTACTGACGGTATGCTATTCTGCCCAAATAAGCAACTGAGAGAAACAACTGGCTTGCAAGTTGTTTAGCTCAAAGCCAGTTGTTTAAAGTGTTGTGTGGAGGGGTGAGTGGGTTAATGGCGTGTGGTGAGTGGGTTAAAACACAAGCCCATAGAAGCAGGCGGAAAGAGCGACCAAAGCGGCAGCTGCCACTCTGCTACAACTGGTGCAACTTGCAGAGGCTGCTGGGATAGAACTGGGAGGACTGAGGGAGGAGGGAGGGTGGGGAGCGGGGTGGGGGCTGTGTCAGTCAAATGCCGGGTTAACTATTAGTCCACTCAACACCAGCTCCAACCACCCACAGTTGTGTACGAATATGTTGTGTGGGGAGTACCCACAAAATAACTAACTGTGAGTTGGCTACTCAACCCACCATTGACTAATGGGTTCTCTGAATTCAGCCAAAGAGTGCTTATCAATGGTACCTTGTCAAACTGGGGGGAAGGTAACAAGTGGGGTACTGCAGGGCTCAGCCCTGGGCCCAGCGCTCTTCAACATTTTTATTAATGATTTGGACAAGGAGGTGCAGGGAATGCTTATCAAATTTGCAGACGACACAAAATTGGGTGGGATCGCTAATACCCTGGAAGACAGAAACAAACTTCAAAGTGATCTTGATAAACTGGAGCTCTGGGCTGAAAACAACAGAATGAAATTGAATAAGGATAAATGCCAAGTTCTACACCTAGGAAAAAGAAACCAAATGCACATTTACAAGATAGGGGATCCTTGGCTCAGCAATACTACAAGTGAGAAGGATCTTGGAATTGTTGTAGATCACAAACTGAATATGAGTCAACAGTGTGATGTGGCTGCAAAAAAAGAAAATGCTATGTTGGGCTGCATTAATAGAAGTATAGCTTCCAAATCGCATGAGGTACTGGTTGATTCCCTTCTATTCGGCACTGGTTAGGCCCCATTTTGAGTATTGAGTTCAGTTCTGGGCACCATACTTCAAGAAGGATGCAGACAATCTGGAGAGTGTTCAAAGGAGGGCAACGAGGATCTTTAAGGGTCTGGAAACAAAGCCCTATGAGGAGAGACTGAAAGAACTAGGCATGTTTAGCCTTGAGAAGAGAAGATTGAGGGGCGACATGATAGCACTCTTCAAATACTTGAAAGGTTGTCACACAGAAGAAGGCCAGGATCTCTTCTCGATCAACCCAGAGTGCAGGACACAGAATAATGGGCTCAAGTTAAAGGAAAACAGATTCCATCTGGATATCAGGTAAACCTTCCTGATTGTTAGAGCAATACGACAATGGAACCAATGACCTAAGGAGGTGGCGGGCTCTCCCACATTAGAGGCATTGAAGAGGCAGCTGGACAACCATCTGTCATGGATGCCTTAAGGTAGATTCCTGCATTGAGCAGGGGTTGGACTCGATGGCCTTATAGACCCCTTCCAACTCTGCTATTCTATGATTCTATTAAGAATGGCACAGCTGTCAGTGGAATCAGATTAAAAGATCAAACAATCAATAGACAAACGCCGAGGAGGCGAGCCTTGCTTCTTGCCCACACAAGCATGAATCATGTGGCACCACAAGATTCCCTGCATTTTTGGCAACTGATTAACCTGGCTACCCCACTGGAGTTTGTTACCATGGGATCCTCCTGACCAAATCTTTCAGTTGAGATCATCACTTATCTCCAGCGACATCCCTTTTCGTCATTGCAGGTGTCCAAATCTATTGAAATTTGACATAGGAGCTATTGTATAATGTTGTTGGGAAGCAAACATTAAATCCAAAAGAGAAAGTAAATTAACTGAAGCATTACAGAAAGATGGCAGCTAGGTGTGATGTGAGTCAATCTTAGCCAGCTCCAAGCCATCATCTGTTGCTTCAGAGCCATCCCGTATTGATCCTTCTCAGATCGTACACTGATTAGGAAACTGTCATCATCGGATGACTCACAAAGACACTGATAGTTCTTTTTTTTTTTTAAGATTAAGATTTATGTAAGAGAGAAAAGAGGCTTCAGATATGTCATATCTGATATATCATTATCAGTTTATAGAAAAAGCCCATGGCACTAGGCGTATCTGATACGGCAAAATCCACTTTGTTTTTTTGCCAACAGCCCTGTTGACGCATATTCATGTTACCAAAGTACAACATTTGGGAGGTCTGGATACCACACTGCAAAGCATGTGCCTCTTTCAGCACTTTAAGGATAAGTACAGAGGCTGAGCAGGTGTTTAAGAACCTGCCATAGTGCCATGCGTCTACAGGGTCCCATTGACAAGGGCCCCCTGGAATGGCTCCTCCTCTTCACTCTTACAGCCTGCCGATTCACCCACATCTTGTTCTGGTCCAGTCAACGGTGGTGGTGGTGGTGGTAAGACGAGGAGCAGGAGATGCCACAGCCTCCGTGCTCACTGCTTCTCTGCCCATACAGCAAGCAAGTGGTAGCAATGGGGAGGAAGAGGAGGAGGAGGAGGAGCAGCTGGTGACCATGGCGGTGAGAAGGTAGACCCAGTGAGGGAGTGGGCCCATGGAGGGTAGTTTGCCCAAAACCTGGAGCCAGCACTGAGTCCAGGTATCTGTTTTGAGCACCAGAACAGAATGGAGCTCACAGTTATTTCATACCGAAATCCACTCCTGGTTACCCCAAGCTTTCCTCCCCATTTCAGCAGTATAATTCAGCTGCCAGGTGAGAGGGGTCATTTTCTTGCTTCTGTTGTTAAACAATTGGGCTAGGAATAGGGTGACCATACGAAAAGGAGGACCAGGCTCCTGTATCTTTAACAGTTGAATAGAAAAGGGAATTTCAGTAAGAGTCATTTGTAGTAGGGGTGTGCATGGACCCAAAAAATCAGATTGGAATCGGAATCGGAACTGGAACCGATGCATCAGATCTGATCTGATCAGAGGCTTTCCAGTTTGGTTCGGATCCGATTCCAATCCGAAAATCAGATGTCTGATTTTCAGAGCGGATGCCATTTTAGGTGTTTTTGCCATAGGCTTGCATTGGGGGAAAGAAAGCTTTCCCCCAATGCAAGCCTATGCGGAAAACGTGGGGGCGGGTGAGTGGGGACCTAACTCCCCCCTCCCTGTCCCTCCCCCCACTCATGCTCTTTACTTGCCGGGGCCGTCCACTGCCGTCCACTGGGCCCTTCTACTGAGAAACAGGCTTCCCAGCCTGCCTCTCAGTAGCGCGCTGGGTGACATCACCCAGCGCACTACTGAGAGGCAGGCAGCGAAGCCAGTTTCTCAGTAGAAGGGACCAGCGGATGGCAGCGGACAGCCTCGGCAGGTAAGTGGGGACCTCCCTCTCCCTCCCCCCCACTCCCTCTCCTTACCTGCCGGCATCCCGCACTGCCGTCCGCTGCTTCTGTACTACTGATAAGCAGACCTTGCGGCCTGTTTCTCAGTAGTACAGAAGCAGCGGATGGCAGAGCGGGACACCGACAGGTAATGGGCGACCTCCCCCTCCCTCCCCCCTCCCCCCACTCACGCTCCTTACCTGCTGCCTCCTCGCTGCTATCCACTGCTTCAGTACTACTGAGAAACAGGCCTTGCGGCCTGTTCCACAGTAGAGCAAGTGATGATGTCACCCGGCGCGCTGGCGCTCTATTGTGGAACAGGCCGCAAGGCCTGTTTCTCAATAGTACTGAAGCAGCAGATGGCAGAGAGGAGGCAGCAGGTAAGGAGCTCAAGTGGGGGGAGGGGGGAGGGGGTCCAAGGTCTGATCCTCCGATCTTTTCCAATCCAGATCGGGTCCTTTCGGATCGGATTGGATTAGATCGGATGATCCAGCTGCGGGGGATCAGAATCGGATAATTGTATCCGATTTCGCCTGGATCGGGTCCGGATCGTGGATCGGACTCGATCCACTGCACATTCCTAATTTGTAGGCATGCAGCACCTGGTGAAATTTCCTCTTTATCACAACAGTTAAAGCTGCAAGAGTGTAGCTAGTGTGACCAGATACAAAAGAGGGCAAGGCTCCTGCAGCTTTAACTGTTGTGATGAAAAGGTAATTTCACCAGGTGCTGCATGCATACAAATGACCTGCTGAAATTCCCTTTTCTATTCAACTGTTTAAGATACAGGAGCCCTGTCCTCCTTTTCATATGGTCACCCTAGATATGGAAATCCTTGCCTCTGTCCCAAAAATTAGGAATGGAGGCATTTCAGTTTCTCATATTTCCAATCTTAAATTTGTTTTGTCCTGAACGCTGAGAATTTCTCCAGTTTTAAGTTTGGTGTGTTCCGAATTCTGTCATTTCTTTTTAAAGTTTGTATGAAAAATCATTAGCAGTTTTGTGCACATTTAATCTCATACATGCATTTTTCTTTGCAGTTTGCCTGATAAACACATCTTTTTTTGCAAGCAAGTATCCTAATATAATGGATTTCTTGATATTTTTTTTAATATGCCCTTCTTTTTATGCATTTTTAATGGAAGGATTCCACTGAATTTCCAAGGACAACTGAGTTTCAGTTTGCATAATGGTTCAAAAGTGTGAAATTAGATAAGTTCTCATGGGGGTCAGGCAGGCGCCAATGCTGGGTTGCTCCTGGTGCTCCTGAAAACAACTCTGTTTCGAGAAGTCTTCCTCAACCGACCGGCCACTGTTCTTCTGTTTCCTTTGTTTTAAATTGAACAATTTTAATTTGCTTTTTTCAATCTTCTTTCTTTTTACTGTTTATACCTATGTTCACTGTTTGGGAATCTGTTTTAGATATTGAGCGGTATATAAATATTGTAAATAAATAAATGGGAGCCGAACTAATTTCTCCCCATGCCTACTGCAGATCACCCAGACATCTAGCAGTAGATCCAAATTTACCTACTGCTCACCTTTTCTCTCTAGCCATAGTTAATCAGTGACTAAAATCTGCTCCCATGCCAACTTCCCTTCCCCCCACTTGACCCACCACTGGAGGTTTGCTGAAAGCCCCTCTCAGCCAGCCAGCCAGCCAGGCCAGACCTGAAATGGCGCCCCTGCATGGATGGCAAATACTGTCAGTCAGCAACGTGTGACAAAGCCGTGGAGGGTATGAACAATCCATCCCCAACCACAGGCATCTAATGAGCATTGTTGATGTGCCATCAACAATGGGGCATGCTCAGGCTTGAAAGACGAGTACACTGGACCTACCCTTCATAATCGGTTACACTCCTTGTTTCAAGTACTCCACCTCAAAGTTTCTCATGAGTCACTTTTATCTTGAAGGAGTGAGAGAAAATAAAATCCAGAGGAACTTTGCAGGCTCCCAAATGTAGGACAGGGCCCATGGAGTGACAGTTGCTCATGCCATGGCTATGGAGTTGGTTCCTGCAGTGCAAAATGGATGGTAGAGATTGCATGCATTTTTGGAGCGAGGTTATTAAATGTGCATTACTGAATTTACAGAGGTGGTTTTTTTTTTACAATAGGATTAATTTCGGTTTCCCAATCTCTCCCCCCATCCCCCCACAATCCACTTCCCTCCCTACTCCCTTGCACTCCTGTGATGACGTAGCATTAGCGTAAGCGACCTCAAGCGCAATGTTAATAGTATAAGCTGGTGTGACAGGTTTTATGGAAAGGATCTGCATGATGAGAATGGTGAGAGAGGTAAATAATTTGGGCAGCAGAGTGAAGATGGACATGAATGGATGAAGATGAGACAATGGACGACCAGAGAGAAGAAGAAGGCTACAGCAGTTAGCTCTGACATGACCAGGGTCTGGAGAAGAGTTTTCACTGCAGGGTTGTATAGAGAGAAGTGACAAGATGGACTGAATTAGGATAGAAGATGCAAAAGGAAAGCCAAGGGGGTGTCTACTCCAGCCATTTATCGCAGGACTTTATCGCAGTCATCACGAATGGGCCACATGACATTCACCTGCTCTCGTGGTGATCTTGCTGACTGCTTTTGTCACATTTTTTTCCGGCTCTCTCGCTACAATTCCGAAGTCCGCCCCCCCCCCCCTTCATGAAGCTGTTGCTGTTCAATGCAACATCCAACCATCTGCCAGGGGCGTGTCCAGCAGTTTTGGAGGTGAGTGGGAGTGGACCCGGCCGCCATTTTCGCCACATGTTTTCAATGTGTATCAGCGTGTTTTGGTGCCAAGAGTGTGTATCTTTTAACACAAACATTTATGCGCAGCATCACATATTCGACGGACCTCACAGCTGTGATTTTGCATTCATGCGCATCCATCACGAGTCATAAACAAAAACAGCCCCGTAGCTGCGTCATCTGCAGAGCCTCACCCACTTCTGCCGATCCACATGCAGAAGCGCCGTCACGGCAACACATCCTCCTGCAGTGGCACTCCTGTCATTGCGGGAAACTTCGCTTGCGTGTCCCCCGTGAATGCCGACCGCGGAAGCGGGAAACCTTGCAATCACCCCTCCTCCATTGCGAAAGGGTTGCAGGTGTAGAAAGGGTCCAAAGCTTTCTGGCTGAGCAACGGTGAATGGTAACACTGTCAATGGATAGTAGAGTGAACAAAGACATGAGGAACCGATCTACACCAAGCCGGATTTGACACTTTGAAAACGTTTTGAAAACTGTGTATAGGGAGCATGTCCAGGGCCCCACCAATTGTCACTACTGTTATAAACCATTTTAAACCATTTTAAAACAGTAGTGTAGATCCTACCTAGGTCAAGGAAAGACGAAGAAGAAGTTTGGCCTTGGACATATTGAGGTTGAGACAATGATGAAGCATCCAAGCAGAAATATCAGAGAGGCAATTGCAGATGTGGGATTGGAAGGAGGGTGAAATATCTATGATATAGCTAGGTATCATCAGTGTACAGGTAGCACTGAAAGCCATAGGAAATAGTGGGGCTGCCCAGGAAGAAACTATATAGGAAGAACAGTGGAGGGAAACATACGGAGTCCTTATTGGCCCCAGTAGAGAGATGGAGAAGCAGAGGACTGAGTGGAGGGCTCTGGATTTGGCAGAAAGGAGGCTGTTTTTCCAGATCGGGGCCCTGGCAGGAGAAGCTAAGGGGGTAGGGACAGATAGAGGGAGATACGGCATTGTGAGGAGGACTTGCCAGGTAAGAGGAACACGTCCCAGATGGTTAATGGCTGTGCTGTTATTCCAGGCCTCCCTGCAACTGCAGATTTGTTGGTTGCCCTATAAGCCAGCCCTCAGGTCTCCGGATGCTGCTTTTAATGCCAGAGTAGTGCATAATAAGACCTTCCTCATTCACGACTTAATTGTGGATGAGGCAGCCAATCTGGCATGTATAACTGAGACGTGGGTGGGTGAGCAGGGAGAAGTCAGTTTCTCCCAACTATGTCCACTGGGGTACTTGGTTCAGCATCAAGATAGACCTGAGGGCCAGGGATGGAGGTTTGCTGTGGTCTATAGGAACTCCATCTCCCTATGCAGGCTCCCTGTCCATGCAACTACTGGTCTGGATTGTTTGCATCTTGTGTTGGGTCAGCGGGACAGATTAGGAATTCTGTTGGTGTGTCGCCCTCCCCGCTGCTCAACAGACTCCCTAGGTGAACTGACGGAAGTGGTCTCGGGTGCACTGCTGAGATCCCCAGACTGTAGGTTCTGGGGGATGTCAATGTTCATGCTGAGGGCACCTTATCTAGGGCAGCATAGGATTTCATGGTCTCCATGACAACCATGGGACTGTCCCAACATGCCACTGGTCCAATGCCTATAGCAGGACTCTAGACCTGGTTTTCACAACTGGACATGGAGATATGGATCTGAAAGTGGGGGATTTCACATCAGTCCCATTGTCATGGTCAGATCACTGCTTGTTGAGGTTTACACTTACAGCAGCTTTTCTCCTCTGCAAGGGTGGGGGACCTATTAAGATGGTCTGCCCCTGGAGGCTCATGGATCCAGATGGTTTCCAAAAGGCTCTGGGGAGATTTCTGGCTGATAGGGCTGGTGCTCCTGTCGAAACCCTGGTTGATCTGTGGGATGCAGAAATGACCGGGCCGTTGACACAATTGCTCCTGAGCGCCCTCTCCTGAGTAGAGCTCGTACAGTTCCATGATTTACTCCAGAGTTGATAGCGATGAAACAAAACACGAGACAGCTTGAGTGCAGTTGGAGAAGAATTCCTAGTGGATACAATCAAATACTGGTAAGTCCCTATGGAAAGTTATAGTCAGGGGCAGTGAGGACGGCAAAAGGAGTATACCTTGCTGCCACTATCAATTCATCCATCTGCTGCCCAGCAGAGCTTTTCAGAGTTGTCCGGGGGGTATTACATGCCAGCCCCAAGGACATGGTAGATCCATCTGAGGCCTGCTGTAATATATTTGCTAGGCACTTCCAGAATAAAATCTTTGGCATCCACCAGGACTTAGACTCCAGTGTTACAGCAGGTGAATCAAGCGAGGTATCTAGAGCACGGGCCTGTCGTGTTTTCTTGGATGAGTTTCAGTTGGTGCAGTTCAAGGACGTGGACATGGTGCTTGGACAGGTTCATGCAACCACCTCTGTAATGGATCCTTGCCCCTCTTGGCTAATAAAAGCTCACAGGGATGGATCAGCCAGCTGGGTCAGGGAAGTGATTAATGCCTCTCTGTGAGAGGAAGTGGTCCTGGGCCTCCTGAAAGAAGAGGATAGCAAGACCACTCCTGAAGAAATCTTCCCTGGACCCAGAAAATCTTTATAACTATAGGCTGGTGGCAATTGTTCCATTCCTGGGTAAGGTCCTTGAGCAAGTGGTTGCGAGCCAGCTCCAGGCACTCTTGGATGAGACCAATTGTCTGGATCCATTTCAGTCGGGTTTCAGGCCTGGTTTTGGTCGCCCTGTATGATGACCTATGTTGGGAGTGTGACTCTGTTGATTCTCCTTCATCTCTCAGTGGCTATCGATACCATCAACCATGGTATCTTTCTGGGACAACTGTCTGAGTTGGGAGTGGGAGGCACTGCATTGCACTGGTTCCGCTCCTACTTGACAGGTCAGCTCCAGAAGGTGGTGCTTGGGGAACATTGCTCGGCCCTATGGATTCTCTAGTGTGGGGCTCCGCAAGGGTCAGTCTTGTCCCCCATTCTGTTCAATATCTACATGAAACCATTCGGTGCGGTCATCTGGAGTTTTTCAGTGCGCTGACATCAGTACCCTGACAACATGCATCTCTCCTTCTCCTTCTCCTTTTCATCAAATGAGGCTGTGGATGTGCTGAATCGGTGCCTGGCTGCGACAATGAACTGGATGAGGGCTAATAAACTGAAACTCAATCCAGACAAGACTTAGATGCTGTTAATGGGTGGTTCTTCTGTCCATATGGAGGGTGTTCAACCTGTTCTGGATTGGGCTGCACTCCCCCTGAACGAGCGAGTTCATAGCTTGGAGGTTCTCCTAGAACCATCTCTGTCACTTGAGGCGCAGGTGGCCTCAGTGGCACGGAGTGCCTTCTACCAACTTCGGTTGGTGGCCCAGCTACACTTTTATCTGGACAGGGATAACCTGGCTTCAGTTGTCTATGAACTGGTAACCTCCAGGTTTGATGCACTCTACGTGGGGCTGCCTTTGAAGACAGCTCAGAAGCTACAGCTTGTGCAAAATGCAGCAGCCAGATTGATAACAGGAACCAGAAGGTTTGAACATATACGACTGATTCTGACCTGTTGCATTGGCTGCCAGTACATTTCAAAGCCTGATTCAAGGTGCTGGTTTTAACTTATAAAGCCTGACACTACAATATCTGACAGAATGCCTCTCCTGACATGAACCTACCTATACACTATGCTCAGCATCTAAGGTCCTCCTCCTGGTGCCTACTCTGAGGGAAGCTCCGAGGATGGCAACAAGGGAAAGGGTCTTTTCAGTGGTGGCCCCCCAAATATGGAATGATCTCCCCAACTAGGCCCGCCTGGTGCCAACATTGTTATCTTTTCAGTGCCAGATCAAGACATCTCTTCTCCCAGGCGTTTAACAGCCTATGTTGAGTTTTTTAACTGAACCCAGAATAGTTGTTTGAAATGGATATTGTCTTGGTATGTAATCTGTTTTTGTTGTTTTAAATTTTGTATATTGGTTTCTAATGTTCAATGTTTTAATCTTTGTACACCACCCACAAAGCTTCAGCTATGGGGCAGTATATAAATATAATAATAATAATAATAATAATAATAATAATAATAATAATAATAGGGTTTAACCTATTGTGGTCCACAATGGATCATGGGCTGCATGTTTGCTATTTGGATTCAGGGGATATCTCCCAGTGTGAATTGTGTGAATAGAGCCAATAAGAACTTTCCTCCTAATGGAAATAACAGGCACAGAGTGCTCAACTCAGGAAAGTAAACCTTAAAGCCACTTTCTCCTCGCACAAGGGTTCCATTACAGATCTCTCTCTCTCTCTCTCTCTCTCTCTCACACACACACACACACACACCCCACACACACTTGTGATTTTCTCCAAAATATTTGTACATCATTGTGGGAGCACCACAACTGAGAACAGCCTCTGTCCCTGACCTTCCCCACTGAATTTCAGAGGGACCCGAAGAAGGACCTCAGAGGAGGAACATAATATGATGGAGGTGGTCATTCTGAGGCCCAAGCCCCAAGCTCTCTAAGGCTTTGAAGCAGGGGTGCAGAACCCCCAGCCTCTGGGCCGAACCTGCTCCACCAGGCTTCCCACTCTGGCCCATGGAGGTTTCTTGGGCTCCTCCAGGGGGCAGGGCTTGGCCTCTAAGCCCCACCCCCAGAGAATCCACCCTCCCCTGAGGAACTCCTGTTGTTACCTTCAGTCTGAGAGTTTAAGGGCTAGCATGGGCACTTTAAACTGAAATGGCCAGGCAGCCCGTGGCCATTGTTTAAGAACTGGTGAGAGAAGATCTCTCTAGCTGGTCCCACTTAGCAGCCAGCAGCTGTATTCTGAATGAATGGAAGTTTTCCAAACAAAGGCAGCTCCATGTATAATGCATTACAGCTCATTTGTTCACATGAGCCAATGTAGGGTGGTGAATGAGGTATCAAATTAAAGGACAGAAAGCATAGACTGGCAGGGAAATGGTGGTTTTGCTAATGTACCTCATAAACAAATATAAGTGAGGGGTGGGGAAACTGAGGAGAATTCAGGCTGTAGTTTTTGAGACTTCCATAGCAATAGGCTCCAACAATTCTTGCTTCAGTTGATGTAAATATTAAGGGCTTTGACTCAGCTGCTGAGGTGTTATGGAATGTTTATGAGCATTTCAGTTGCTCAGGAGGTAGCTTTTTTGTTTTTGTAACTGTCATCACAATAGACTGGGTTGCACATGGGGGTTGGAAAGTGTTGCCACAGAGAAGGGCATAGGCAGAATTCTTGCAGCTTTGGCTAGGCTGACCATCTGAAAAGGAGGACAGGGCTCATATAACTTTAACAGTTGTAGAGAAAAGGGAATTTCAATCAGTGTTATTTGTATGCAATTAGTTCCTGGTGATATTTCCTCTTCATCACAACAGTTAAAGTTGCAGAGCCCTGCCTTCTTTTGTATAGGGTCACTCTAGTATAGTGCCTGCACCTTTAACAATTGTGATGAAGAGGGAATTTCACCAGGATCTAATTGCATACAAATGACACCTGCTGAAATCCCCTTTTCTCTACAACTGTTAAAGTTATATGAGCCCTGTCCTCCTTTTCAGATGGTCAGCCTAGCTTTGGCCAATTGTTAGACCTCATGTATAAAATGTTGTGTGTGAGAGAGATAATGCATGTGAGTGGCCTGTGTCATATAATGGGCTTGTTCAGACAACACGCTAAGCCATGGTTAGGCTTTGCAGCAAAATGTTAGTGAGCATGTTTAGCCCGTGCTTATGTAGCCACCATGGTTAGGAATGGTTCACACGACACATGAAGTCATAATGTTTAGCTCAAAATGCTTAACCACCATAGCTTAGCCTGTTGTCCGAACAGGGTTATTCTGATCTTGGAGGGCAGCCGGTGTTGTTCTTTCCACACCAGCTGAAAAGAGTTATTGGAGGGAGGTCAGATTTGTCTCCAAAGGGGGAATCCCCGGTCTAGGGGCCATAGGATTGCTCCCTAAAACATTAAAACTGCATCTTTTTCAAAGCTACATTGCTTCACACCTTCACCTTCTAAAGGCCAGGAGAATATCCTGTTCTACGGTCTTGTGATTTTAGAACAACTGCTTCAACACTGTTTGTCAAACCTGATTTAAAAAATAATAATACTCTGAACATCTGTGGTTTTGCATTTTAAACTCACGTCGTAGCACCATCAGGACTACAGGAACAACATGGGGTTTGCTCTTTCTGTCCTGATGTCCTCATCACCTGCTGCTCTCTGGGTGGTCCTTTTTGAGCCCCCTGGACTTTGGGCCCTGGACTTTGGGCCCAAGTTCAGCCCCAGGTGTGCCATTGACTGTGAATGCTAATAAATACCATCTTGAATCACTGAAACGAGCGGTTGCTTCTCAGCCGCAGAAAGAACACAAATGTTGGTGGAAGTGGTTTTTCCATTGGACTTTTGACCCTGTGTGACTTCTCATTCCGCCCGTCCCCCCAAAAAAAACCATTTATGCTTTTTGACTTTTGAACTCAGTCCTGGCAAATGTAGGAGATGGATGGAATGTAATGGTAAACAAACTGGGAGGATTGTCTTGGGATTCCATGCGGTCAGTTGACTGTGTGTGTCTTTGACACCGATGCAGTTTCAGACAAATATCCTTTGCATGCAAAAGATGCCCATTTTGACAGAGGGAGATGCATTGCGCGGTTTCTTAAAGGAGAGCCTGGGCCATGAAGGGCAGATCTAGGCTGGATGGCGGTGCTTTGCAAACAGACAAATTTATGAGTTTTCAGGTACAAACAAGAATGAAGTGTTTTGAAGGTCTGTTTTTTTATATAGCTCTGGAGATGCAATCATCTCTGGCATGCCAGAAGAGTGCCCACCTTAGAGAAAAATGAACAGCAGAAACCTATTTTGACGATACTGATGCTACCCTTTGAAGATAGTCAAAGCAATAGTCGGTACAGGCAATGCTTGGGTTGGTGGACTTCTAGGGCAATGAGGATAATTAGGGGTCTGGAAACAAAGCCCTATGAAGAGAGATTGAAAGAACTAGGCATGTTTAGCCTGGAGAAGACTGAGGGGAGACATGATAGCACTCTTCAAATACTTGAAAGGTCATCACACAGAAGAGGGCCAGGATCTCTTCTCGATCAATCCAGAGCGCAGGACACAGAATAATGAGCTCAAGTTACAGAAAAACAGATTCCAGCTGGACATCAGGAAAAGCTTCGTGACTGTTAGAGCAATACGACAATGGAACCAATTACCTAGGAGGTGGTGGGCTCTTCCACATTAGAGGCATTCAAGAGGCAGCTGGACAACCATCTGTCAGGGATGCTTTAAGGTAGATTCCTGCATTGAGCAGGGGGTTGGATTCAATGGCCTTATAGGCTCCTTCCAACTCTACTATTCTATGATTCTATGACTTCAGGCTTCTCCGGGAATTTCTCAAAGGGGAACACAGCCGCAGGCCCACACAAGACCCTGGAAACAACAGAATCGGAGAGTCAATACAGCACATTTCTGAATCACATGCTTGAAACTAGCCACAGCTCTTTGACTATAGAAAGCAGCCATGCAATGGGGATGGGGTGGGGTGGATCCAGATCAGGAGAAGGGAGTTTAACCTCCCCTGCGCCACCCCCCTCAATCTGGATCGGGTGGGGCATGGTTGCTTTTTTCAAACAAAGAGGGCAATTGTAAGCATGTGATTCAAAACATGCTTAAAATCATGTCTGGTTGATGCTAGTACCCCCTCTGTCCTAATTTTAACCCCTTCCCCCCTCTAGTAGTTAACTGAGTCAAAGTGTCAATTACCATCTATGGAGCATGGAAAGGGGGCTGCAACTAGGAATATCCTCAAAGTGTGTGTGTGGGGGGGGGATTCCCCTCCTCCATGTCCCAGTTCTTTGGGGCCACAAGGTCCAGTATATGGAGGTGATTGTCGTCTTCCCACCCACCCTGGTTTTCTGAGCTGCAGACTCCTTTCCTTTATACAAGGATGGAGATGGAGCCAAAGTGCCAACTCACTTGCATGGCTTGAATTGGGGAAACGCTTGATGGGAGAACACAGCTCATCTTCTGCCCAGAGTTTTCCTAGTCTCATCCCCTCTCCTTCTCCCCATTTAATTATATGGAGCAGGGGATGCATGATGGCAACCAGGAGAAAGCACATGAGGAGGAAACACAACTCCCTTCCATTGCATGCAGCAAATTGCTATAATGGCTGTATGGGAACTCCATCTTCAGAGACAACATATCAATGAATATGATTTGGTGGGGACAAACAAAAAGGAAACACGTCGGCTTTGAGTCTTGCTTCTGGGCTTCCCGAAGGCCCCTTGCTGGTCCCGGTGAGAAGCAGGATGTAGGACGGGATGGACCACTAAGTTGATACAGCAAGGCTGTAGGCAAAATTAATCTTCACCCAGGGCAGCAAACTAGCTAAAACACATCTATGAAATGTCAGCTGGGCCAGTTCCACAGTTTGCACTAGGTAGACCTGCTCTTGTTCCTTTTGTGGGCAAAAGACAGAAGCACTATATCAGTTGCTGGGGAACATGGGCGGGAGGGTGCTGTTGCACTCATGTCCTGCTTGTGGTTTCTTAGTTGACAGCTGTTTGGCCACTGTGTGAACAGAGTGCTGGACTAGATGGACCCTTGGTCTGATCCAGCTGATGTTCTGAGCTGGCTTGCAGGGTTTACTAGCCATCAAGAAGTGCTCTAGGATTTAGAATGGAAACTGCCTTGGTCGCCCTGTGGGATGACCTTTGCCAGGAAAGGAACAGGGGGAGTGTGAACCTGTTGATTCTCTTGGACCTCTAAGTGGCTTTCGATACTATGGACCATAGTATTCTTCTGGATAGGTTGTCTGGGCTGGGAGTTGCAGTGGTTCCGCTCCTACTTGGATGACCAATTCCAGAAGGTGGTGCTGGGGGATTGCTGCTCTGTGCCATGGCACCTTGGCCATGGGGTTCCATAGGGTTCTCTCTTATCCCCCATGCTGTTCAACATTTACATGAAACAGCTGGGAGAGGTTATCCGGAGATGTGGGCTGAGGTGTCATCAATATGCGGATGACACCCAGCTCTATCTCTCCTTTTCATCAAACCCAGGTGAGGCAGTGGTTGTTCTGAATCAGTGCCTGGGCATGGTGAGGGACTGGATGAGGGCCAATAAACTGAGACTCAATCCAGACAAGACAGAGGTACTGTTTGTGGGTGGTTTGTCTGTCTGGCTAGATGATGTTCACCCTGTTCTGCAGGGGGTTGCACTCCCCCTAAAGGATCGGGTCCATAGTTTGGGGGTGCTCCTGGATCCAGAACTGACACTGGAGGCACAGGTGAACTCAGTGGCAAGGAGCACCTTTTATCAGTTTAGGCTGATATACCAGCTGCGCCCTTATCTGGGCAGAGATAGCCTAGCTACAGTTATTCACGCTCTGATAACCTCTTCTCTGGGTTACTACAATGCGTTATGCATAGGACTGCCTTTGAAAATGGTCCAGAAACTTCAACTGGTACAAAACAGGGCAGCCAGACTGTTAATGGGGACTGACCAACGAGACCACATTACGCCAGTCCTTTCCCAGCTTCAGTGGCTGCGGGTCCCGATGCAGTCCCGATTCAAAGTGCTGGTATTAACATTCAAAGCCCTAAATGGCTTGGGGCCAGGTTATCTGAAGGAACGCCTCCTCCCAAATGTACCTGCCTGGACCCAAAGGTCATCGTTGGGGGGTCCTTCTCCGTGAGCCCCTGCTAAAGGAAGTGAGGCAGGTGGCTGCTAGAAACATAGAAACATAGAATAGTAGAGTTGGAAGGGGCCTATAAGGCCATCGAGTCCAACCCCCTGCTCAATGCAGGAATCTACCTGACAGATGGTTGTCCAGCTGCCTCTTGAAGGCCTCTAATGTGGGAGAGCCTACCACCTCCCTAGGTCATGGGTTCCATTGTGATACTGCTCTAACAATCAGGAAGTTTTTCCTGATGTCCAGCCGGAATCTGGCTTCCTGTAACTTGAGCCCATTATTCCGCGTCCTGCATTCTGGGATGATCAAGAAGAGATCCTGGCCCTCCTCTGTGTGACAACCTTTCAAGTCTTTGAAGAGTGCTAGCATGTCTCCCCTCAGTCTTCTCTTCTCCAGGCTAAACATGGCCAGTTCTTTCCGTCTCTCCTCATAGGGCTTTGTTTCCAGACCCCTGAGTCAGTGTTTCACCAAGCCTTGTCCTTTTGCTTATATCTTTTCCACACATAACATTTCATTTGCTTGGGAGCTCCAACGATGTAGGGAGTTCCTCTTCTGCACAGCTCTGCTTAAGCTCACAGAATGAGGGGCGAGGGCAGGAGTAGGAAAGTATACCCATCTAGTGTAAAGCTTCCAGGGAAAGAGCAGGAAAGGGGTGAGTGACGATATGGCAAATCACATGCCATTCTATGGAACGTTTCAAGTTTTAAAATGGCAAGACTGAGGCTGTCCAGGTGCTGTTCATCAGATCTAGCTATTTTTCTTTTCAATAGGGGGGCCACTTATATATCACCAAAAAGAAAGAGAGAAAGAAATTAGGGGGACGAATGAGGATACTTCTTTGCATAACATTAGCATATGCACATTTATATATACACTAGTATAACTCCCATGTTGTCACCAGTGCTAGTGGTCCTGCTGCTTTTCCACTTTTTTGCCCCTTACTCCCCTCACCACAGAGGCGCTCATGTATAATGCAAATATGGCTCATGCATAATGAATCCCCCACTCCAATGGCCACACACCCTCCCTTGCACACCCTGATTGGCTGCCTCCATCCCCTTAACCCTTCCTCCTGGCGGCGTTAGCCTAACCATGTGGCTGGGGGGTGGGGGCTGCCCTCAAGCTACACTGATTGGCCGAGCAGGGCTGTCCATCATCCCACTGGCAAAAGGGCTGCCCTGCCTGTTTGGCAAGGAGGAAATGAATTGCTAATAAAACTTGAGCTTTGAACTTTTTCACAATTTTCTGCACGTCTACACTGTTTAAGCTTCAGTTTAAAACAAAAATGAGCAAAATCTGTCTGGTCATTCTTGAGTAATAAGCTTTTCACTACCGTATTTTTATATAGATAAGTTCAGATTTAGAAATGATTGCTATAATGTATACAGAAATACCATAGTAGGGAAGACTGTGATCAGGAGACCTGTATGTACTTTGCTCAGTCTGCTGCCCAGGTACCAGCGGTAGAGGAGCAACTCCAAGGCTCCCGGCCTGCTCTCCTTCCTTCTGGTTCTTTGACTTTAAACTAGACTTTGACTGGACAACCCATCAAAAAGAGGACACCTGCAAAGAGAGAACTGTCCTCTGCCAGCTCTTCAAACCTGAGGACTTTACTGAGTCAGATGCCCACTTGGCAGGGCTGGCACAAGATGTTTTGCTGCCTGAAGCAAAGGACAAGATGGCAGCCTTTCCATTCCACATACATGAGCCAACTGGACTGGTGTCCTATTTCAACACTGCAACAGGATAGGGTCAGTCAGCACAGGCTAGCTTTAGGGGTGCAGGACAGACTATGTGGCACACACAGCTTTGTCCTCCAAGATAGTGGTATGGCCAGGGAGGCTGGCTCTACTGCCCCCCCCCCCCCGCATCTGTTGCCTGAGGCAGTTGCCTCTCTCTGCCTCATGGTAGGACCATTCTTTCATTTGCGGACTAATGAAGACCTTACTATTTGCCCTCTTTTATTAAACTTGTTAATACAATAACTTTTTTATGCTGTATTATTTTATTGTTGTCCTCTTGTTTGTGAAACATGTAATCTTCTCTGGGATATTTTTTTGTTTTTACTGAAGAGCAGCATATAATAATAATTATACTTGAATATGAGTTTGAGTGTCTCCTAGCCCTAAGGGTGACACTTGTTCTTTCCACAACTGTAGGAGGTTCTTGTGGCTAGCACATTGTCTTTTTCCAGGAGCAACCCAGCAATACAAGTTCCTGCTAGGACACTTCCCAGCGGAAATAGAGCCTGTTGTGTAGGTCTCTGGCTGAAGGGCAGAATGCCTGCTTTACACACCAAAGGTCCAGGATTCAGGTCAAAGAATCTCCAGACAGGGCTCGGAAAGACTCCTAGACAACCACTGCCAGTCAGCTGGACAAGCTGCCCAGTGCTTTTAATCCAGGGATGTATAAGAAATTTGTGTCAGTTCATTTTTGTCCAAATTTACCCAATTCAGACCTCCTGGAACCAAACATGGAACCAAACACAATATGTGGTTGGAAGTCTCTACATTTCCAAGCTTGTGCTGCAATTCATGCTGCAATACAAAATCCGTTTGAGAAGTGTTTACATTTGGGAAAACATGCATGAAATGATGCACACTTTTTTATGTGACAAGAAAAACACAGAGCTCATGTTCTCACACAGACACAAGTTGGAACACAATCGTGCTGTGCCGATTCCCATCACACAGATCCCTCCTTAAATCAGGATAAGAGAACATCCTAAGCTCCTTCTGGTAGAGAAGGCGTTGTTTTCAGTGGCCTGCTGTGACCACAGGTGCGAAATCCACACCCCAATCTAGCTATTTTCTAGGTGGGTGGGAACTCCAGTGGCCCTAAAGAGCTCACCTGGAAGTTCCTTATCTGTAAAGCAGCAGACGTGGGTTCTCTGAATCAAGTGATGATAAAGGGGAGAGAAATAATATTCTCCAAAGCTGCAATATCCGAGGCAGTAAGCCTGTATGTACCAGTTGCTGGGGGACATGGGTGGGAGGGTGCTGTTGCACCATATCCTGCTTTGTTGGTCCCTGGTCGACAGCTGGTTGGCCACTATGTGAACAGAATGCTGGACTAGTTGAACCCTTGCTCTGATCCAGCATGACTCTTCTTAGGTTCTTAATAGGGGTGTGCATGGACCCCCCGGATCGGATCGGGATCCAGATCGGGACCTCCAATTTTGTCATGGATCAGATTGGACAAAATCGGAGCCCCCCCCCGGACCAGATCGAGTCCGATCCCGATCCAAAAATCGTAAATTTTTGGATCGGCTGCCATTTTTTCCCCATAGACTTGCATTGCAATGTAAGTCTATGAGGAAAAAATGGTGGCGGGTGGGTGAGGGGGGCCTAACTCCCTCCCTCCCGGGGCCATCTGTTGTGGACTGCCCGGGCAGGTGAGCCCCCTCCCCCACACTCCCTTCCCCCCTGGGGCCGTCCGCTTCCATCCGCTGGCGCCCGCGAGCGCCAGCGGATGGAAGCGGACGGCCCCGGGGGGGGTAAGCCCCCTCCCCCCTGCCACTGCTTACCTTCCAGGGATGTCCGCTTCCATCCGGCGCCGGCTGCTACTGCGAGCGGGCTTCTCGGCCTGCTCCAGGGTGGTGTCCCAGCACGCCACCCTGGAGCAGGCCGCGAAGCCCGCTCGCAGTAGCAGCCGGCGCCGGACGGGAGTAGACATCCCTGGAAGGTAA
This sequence comes from Anniella stebbinsi, assembly GCA_029215795.1. Classification (NCBI taxonomy): domain Eukaryota; kingdom Metazoa; phylum Chordata; class Lepidosauria; order Squamata; family Anniellidae; genus Anniella; species Anniella stebbinsi. Next base: position 31,809,256 of record JARDYH010000007.1, read on the forward strand.
GCGCGCCGCAGACAGCCCCGCTAGGGAAGCCCCCCCCCACTGTCCACTTCCATTGGCGGGCGCCCACTGGCGCCCACCAATGGAAGTGGCGGCAGGTGCCAGCGGGTGCCCACCGATCCGCCGATCCATCCAAACCGGATCAGAACCTCAGCGGTGAGATCAGAAATCGGATAATTTATCCAATTTCCCCCTGGATCGGATTCGGATCGTGGATCCGATCCGATCCAGTGCACATCCCTAGTTCTTAATATCTTTTCCTGATATATAATGATATGCATTGCAGCTGGGATTCCAGTGAAGTTGCAGAGTAATAGAGGGGCCAGGTGTCCTATTGCCTGCTCTGCTCCTTGTGGTTCTTTGACTTCGAATTAGACTTGAACCGTTGCAGCTCATCAAATAGAAGACTCCTTCAGATAGAAGACTGCCCTCTAACAGCTGTCCGAACAGAGGACTGTCCTCTGTAAGGTAAGGCACCAGACCACCCTAGCAGCCTCCGGCGACAATGGAACCAATTACCTAGGGAGGTGGTGGGCTCTCCCACATTAGAGGCATTCAAGAGGCAGCTGGACAACCATCTGTCAGGGATGCTTTAAGGTAGATTCCTGCATTGAGCAGGGGGTTGGACTCGATGGCCTTATAGGCCCCTTCCGACTCTACTATTCTATGATTTTATTACTTCATTCTTATATCAGGTCCAGCCAACTGAAAAGTGTCATACTGCCCACCAATTGCAATGGCCGTGACCCTTCTGTACAGCCATGCAGCCCTAAATCAGTCACTTCTGTTTGCATGTCGCTGTAGCAGGCCCTGCAGGAAGTGCTGCTAAACATAGCCGCTGAGATCCAAGAGCCCAAGCCAAGAATTCAAAACTCATTGTTTGTTTTGGGTTGTGGTTTACAATCACTGACAAGCAACAGCCTATGGTAAAGTCTGAATGCCATCCGTGTTGATGGATGTTGGTTGGGGAGGGGGACACACACCATAATTTCTTGCAATTATCTCAATTTTAGGATTACAGACATTTGTGACTCATGGGAATGGTAGACTATAGTATCTTTGTTTGAGTAGATGGCTCATACCTGAAGATCCAGGAATGTAAGATAAAGCACCAGTTGGCTGCGAAGTTGACGGCAAGGCACCATCAGGATACGAGATGACTTCTCCTGATAGCAGTAACTGCAGCTTGGTGAATTTCCGAAAGGAGGAAGTGGCATTTGGTCCCCGTTACACTAATTTGTTGCTTTATTTCCCTCCCTCCAAGGAGCTCAGGGCCGCACACATAGTTCGTCCTCCTCACTTTTTATCTTCACAACAACCTTGCGAAGTAGGCGAAAGAAACGGTGAATGGCTCGAGGTCACCCAGTGAGCTTTGTGGCTGAGCAGGGATTTAAACCCAAGTCACTCTGGTCCTATTTCTTCTCCATTATTCCCTCCTTAACCCACAACGGTGAGTGTCCACATCCAGGAGGGCCAAGCCCTGTGCCTCAGGCCTCACCAGTTGGAAGCTGGCCTGGAGGCTGGCCGGGTATTTGGCAGTCTTCCCTGTTGTTGCAGGCAGGCACCAGAAGACAAGAGGGTTTACCAAGCCCCCAGCAGGTAGGCTGGATTTGATACAGTGTGCTGTGTAGACCTGCTGTATCTGAGGGCCCCAGAGCGGTGATGAAGTAGTCACAGGCAGCAGCTACCAGGCCATTGCTAAGTGCAATATTGGGCCTTTTAGGGTGACCATGTGTCAGGAAAAAACAGAACATGGCAGGATTTGGGGTAACAAATCCGGGAAGGGAGGGGGGGGCCATTATGAAATTCAAAGAAAAACCCAGATTTTTCCCATCCTTTCCCCATCCCCCAGGGCAGCTCTACTTTATGTCAATGGGAAAGAACAATAATGCTTACAGCTCTGTCATTTTTAAAGTTAAGGAGATGAAACTTGACATCATGACAGCTCTTACATAGGGCTTTAGCCATGCCAAAGTTTCAAGCAGATCTGTTCATCTGTTGATTCTTAGCAAGTTTCAAAACAAAATTAAATTTTTAAAATAAAAAAAATTAAAAAGCCTGCCAGCCTGCCGGCAGCAAGCCCTGTTAAGAAGGAGCTTGCAGCGGAGTGAGGATGCAATCAGAAAATATATTTGAGGGAAGGGGAGAATGTATCGCACAGAGTATAGCAACAAAGTACAGCAAAAGCTACAAAAGTAGGAGTGAGTGAAGTTAATTTCAGATACACTGGATGTCTCACTTGTTATTTCAGTGATTTTAACATGAAGATGTTATGTAGAACCCACTTGTCTTGTGTGCTGTAAAATCAGACATGTGACCAAGGCTATGTTCCAGTGGGTCCCCCTCCCCCCTTGGTGCTAGACATGCCCCCTGGGGGCTGACATGTTGGTGGAATGCCCCCTTGGGAGCCAACCATGTTGTCCTCCTTTTTGGTTTTCAAAATATGGTCACCCTACCTTAGTCCATTTCAGGGATGTTGACCCTGAGGCCTGTGGGTAAAATCCAGCTCACCTGCAGTCCCAATCTGCCCCTCCAGGGTTCTCCAGGTAGCCCCACCCCCTTTCCCCCAACGGCTGATCATTTGAAGGTTTCCTGGCTTTTCTGAATTCAGCTCCTTTCCATTCCAAGTGGCTGAAGCACTTCTCCGAATGCTTTGGTATTGCCAGTAAAGACGGTAAGAAAAAATATGATGCTAGTTTGAGGGGCATCATTTTCGCCTTCTGTCCCACTCACCACTAGAATGCACCCCCCTCCCCAAGAGTTTCTTCAAAATGGAACTTGGCCTTCAGTCTGAAATAAGTTGGCACCTTCCAACATGGTACCAGGCTGGGGAAGGTTGCTTGAGGAGCGAGAAGACTAAAGTTCTGTGACATCTAGTTTGGACTCTATGACTGCACCAAAAAGGGAAGATGCAAGTGATCCGGGAATCCTCTTTGGGACACCTCCCGGTATCATCACTGTTGCCATTGGAGACCAATTTCATAGAAGCATAGAATGGTACAGTTGGAAGAGGCCTATAAGGCCATTGAGTCCAACCCCCTGCTCAATGCAGTAATCCACCTTAACGCACACCTGACAGATAACTCTCCAGCTGCATCTTAGTGCTGGAAGGCATCTCTCGCCTTCACTGGCCTTCTCAGGATTTTCAGGGGTTGCTTTTATCTCCCTCCCTCCCTCCTGCCTTGCTTAAAAGGAAAACAGCAATCAAACACGAGCAAAGGAAACCTGTAACCAGCCAAGCACCTGGTTGTTCAAATGGACAAGCAAATTTCACCGAGAATATGCTATTGGGGAGTCAAAATTGGAATATCCCCTTAGTAGGGGGATCCAATGATCCCCTGAGAGATGCTTCCTTATATTTTCCCTCTCACTGGTCCTTTTCTGAAGAAATGCAAGCAGAGCTGAGCCAAGATTTCTCAGAAGGCATTTTTCTCTAAAAAGTTCTTGAGATTTTCCTTTTCTTAGCACCCCATACTCAGGGCCAGATTTACTTACAAGCTAAACAAGCTACAGCTTAGGACCTCACATGACGAGGGGCCTCCTGTTAGAAAGAAAAAGAAAAAAGATTTACAACACTGCACAACTATCAAATTCTGTTTAATTGTACAGCCCATGTTTCGCATTTTTAAAAATGTATTCTTTTTTGAAGAGGGAAGGGCCTCACTCATGTTATGGCTTAGGGCCACAACAAGTGTAAATCCGGCCCTGCCCATACCGCTAGATAGAAAAGGCCAACTCACAGAATTGCCTCCACATTTTCATCACCTTTCTTCAACATCCCTGAAAGTCCTGTAGTAGGTTTGAGGAGGCAGTATCGTGTCCAGCTCTAGGGAAGAGGTGGAGCTAGTGCTGTGCCAAAATCTGTCCCCCAATTTCCTAAACCTCTTCTTCCCCCATGAAAAAGGCTTCCATTTTTTCTGCCCCATTCTCAGGGCATTTTAAACATTCATTTTGAAATTCTTTTGGGAGTGTTTCTGAGCTTGCCTGATCACTGCAAGGTGACTGAGGGTTCCGTTTTCTTCCTATTATACATCTCTGCATTGCTCTGCAGCCTCCTAGGCTGCCTGCGCTTCCTGATCTGGAAAAGCTCTATTGGAGGAACTACCACATGATGACTTCCCCCTGGGCTTTAATTGAAACGCAGGAAGTTGAGGAGCTTGAGAGTTGATTGTAAGATGAAAGACAAGGCAATCACACATACTCCTTAGCCACCTCATAAGTAAAGTAAACACAGCACTGACGGGGGACTCCTGTTCCTGTAATCCTGATGGTGCCAAGTTTTAAAGGAATTTTAAATGTGAAATCGTACTTGCTCAGAGCATTCCTTGAAAAACATTTTTTTTAAAAAAACTAGTTATCAAACTGTTTTGGTTGTTTTATGCTCTGAGTCTAACACAGCCTTCTCCAAGGTTTGGACCTCAATTCCCATGAGTCCCAGCAAGCATGGCCAATAGTAAAGACTACTAAGGGTTATAGACTAAAACATCTGGAGGGCACCAGGTTGGGGAAGGCTGATCTAACAATTGGAATGTAGAACCAGTTTTAAAGTGTGGAATGTGGGGAGGGGAGGGACCAGAGAAATGTTAGTTCTGTGCTTCACAACTGATACACATGACTATTAGGTGATCCCCAGAACACCATGAAGCCCAGAGTCTAAAATTCCCTAACTGAACCACTGCCAAGGGTTCAAGTAAGTGTGTGTGTGTGTGTGTAAGAGAGAGTGTGAGGAGCCCCCAAGAAGGAGAACAAGTCAGTTTCACTGAGCTTCTGGTGGGAAACTGGAAGCCAAGTGAATTAGATTCAAAGTCGGTAATTATGTATGATTAATTTACTGAGTAATGATTGCACCTGGCATGGAAGCTTCATGAATGTTCATGCTGCAGCCTGTGACTAAAAACAAATCAGGTCAATGTTTCTTAACAGGCTGTTGTTGACTCTGGAGCACCAGTCGCAAAGGGAGACCACGGGTTTCCCCAATATCTCACTGTCATTTGTCTCGTCACCTGTATTTTCTACCTTTTCAAACCATCCATTGAAATCTTAGTGGCGCGGAGAGCCAGGATTGAGTCAGGCAGCCAAGCCATGATCTTCAGAGCCAAACAGATGCAATGGTTCTGTGAAAGCGCAGAAATGAGGAGAGGGAAGAGGTGGGGGCCAGGGGAGGCTGGTGGCTCCGAGGCCAGTGGGGTGGTAAATCCGCTCTAGGTTTCAGTCAGAACCAGTCAGGAATCCAAAGGAGTGATCCAAGATTCGGAGCGGCTTTAGAATTCTGACTGGTTCTGACTGAAAACCGGAATGGATTCACTGCCCCACTGACATCGGAGCCACAAACCTCTGGTGGTGGTCCATAAGGCAGCCTCTTTAAGAATATCTGTTTTTAGCCTTTATGGCTGCAAAGGTCCCCCAGAGACTGCACGGGCCAAGTGCCTTCTGGCATCTCGGACCCTGGAGGGATGGCTGACAAAGATATCCAGTGGTTTGGAGAATGAGCTACAGTGTTCTAAAAAAAGCAGCAGCCCATCCTTAGCAAGACCAGGATACAATTGCAGAAGAGATCATGCCAAATCAGAGCATAGGAAAGTTTGGATTCCTGGATCCGAGCTCAGAGACAGTGTCGCACCTTGAGCAGAGAGAACCGCACCAGCTGCCTCTGCAAGCTCACAAAGGCGGCCCCGGAGGGCAGGGAGGGGAGGTCTTATGATATATCCCCAGGCCAGCCCCCTCCCCTTCTTTTGCTCTAGCTAAAATGTACAGCAGGCGGGTGGAGCTCAGAGGTAAAGATCGCTTCCTCCCGCTCTGCAATGGATGGCCGTAAGCTAAATGAATGCTAAACTTAAATGCATTTAATAAATTGCACTTAAAAGCATTTCACTTTCATTAGATTGTGCCCTTAGCACCTTTCCCCCCCCCCCCAACACCAGTGTTGATTTAGTTTTGTGGTTATTGACTGTTATGAATCAAGTAGATATAGCCATTATGTCAGGGCCTGTGGTGGGAGACCACACATGCACCCCACACACACGCAAACACACACAATTGAGTCACCTGTCACTCATCACCCCTCCCCCCCTCCCCTTGCCTTTCCATGGGCGTTCTGTCTGAAAAACTGCATTGGCCCAGCAAATGCAGCCTGCATCAGCTCTTCAGACAGCTGGCCAGGCCCCAATGCCTGGCTGCGAGGGGGTCTTTCTTCAGGGCTAAGGATTGTAGGAAGGGTGTCCCTGGAGGTCACTGTACTGGCACAGGGCACTGTACTGCCAGGCATCCTCAGAGCGAGCCAGACGGTGGGAGGCTGCAGAGAACAGAGCAGGTGCCGGCTCCAGAGAGCGGCAGATAGAATGTGTGGGGCGAATTTGCTGCAGCAGCAAAGTTATTTCCTGCTTTTTATTCCATTTTAGCCAGATGTCATGGTGTGTGGCATGAGGTATACATGCGTACTGTGATAAGTATTGATATACGGTACCTGGCCGTAGTGAAACCATCCAGATTACTAAATTACAGTGCACACACGATCCCCTACGCTTGTTAATTGATTGCAAAAGTCCACATTCATCTTGGGACTCTTCCCCACATTGATGTCACAAGGAGTAGGACTTCATTAAAATTCATCATCGACAATATTTGAAATATAAAGCTACACAGTATGCCAAAAAGGATCTTTTGTGTAATGGAATTAGAAGGAATCTGGCAGGAAGATGAGATGTACAAGGCACAAGTAATTTTATTATAACTAAGCATTTATTTAACTACCACTGAATCACAAATGCAGCAGCTATGTACATCCAGCAGTCCATTATGCTGACTATAACTGTACTGGTTCTATAAATAAATGTTTCAAAGACTTAAAATTAGCTGTGCTAATTATGTAATTGGACAGGTTCAGTTCTTTCCTGGTGGTGCTTGGATGATATAACAATAACACACATAGAAAGAAGATTGTCACCCTATGAAAGAGGATTGATTGATGTATTTATTTGTTTGTTTGTTTATTTTATATCCCACCTTCCAGCCAACAATGGTGCTCAAGGTATCTAACAATAAAATCCTGATTTAAAACAAAATCTTAATTAAAATGTAACATAAACACAAATAAATTAAAAATGCAAATAAAAACACATCAATGAAAGAAAGAAATAGCAATAACCAATTAAAAAAAAGGTTTGACAACAGATCAGCTTACATGCGAAAGACTTGCCTGAATAAAAACATCCCAGCCTCCTTCAGCAGGGAGTTCCAGAGCCTGGGAGTGGCCACTAAGAAGGCCCTGAGAAGACTATTGGTGGGATGTCTTTGTGTTTGCTGGAATCTCCATTACATAGAAATGGATGTTATTTACAACACAAGGTAAATTGGGGGTGGGGAGAGCATTTTACAGGGGCATGTTCTGCAAATCTTCTAGCAGAGTGACTATGAACATTTTTTCAGTTTCTCAGAATGGAGTTATACACGAGTCACAGTGGGAAATGTTTGTTCCCTGTGTTTGCTGTGTAATAACAGTGTGTGTGTTGTCAGAGGGGGAAATTCAGGTAATACTCCTCAGGTGGCAGAGGCTACTTAATACTTCCATCGCAAAATCTGGGGGAGAATTTGACTTAGCTCTTACCCTGGGCTGCAAGAAAAAGAAGCCAATCCGGAAGATGGATTAGCGGCAAAAGAGAAAATATGGGGTTGGAATAATTTGAGCAGGGTCCAAAGTCCTGCTCTCATGACACTACGGGATACATGTTATAGAAGTTGACAGTGTATATATGTATAGTCTGTATCGTCTTTATAGCTTAGCAACCATGTTGAAGTCCATCAGATGCATGAGCTACACACTTTGAGAAGTATCTCCATCTGAAAACATGGTTGGCCTCATATAACCGGAGGAATTGCAACAGCAGGTGCTTTTTTTTTTTAACCATTCCTGCAGAATAATTGTGAGCCAGTGCCCAGATCCCCAGCCCCATTCTAGCCAGGTGTGCAAGAGATGTCCACAGCAAAGTTAGCTGTGGAGCGTTCTTTTGTACGACCAATCCAATGGACAACCTGCCAGCAATGGTGATCTAAGCTTTCTGGTGCTGCTCCAAAATGGATTTCAAAGTTGTGATTTGGTTATGCAATAAAATAAATCTGAGGCAAGATTAAGCAGTGGAAATATATACAGCAAATTCAATGAGCACCATCTCTGGACTCTGAAGACCCTGCTGGACTTGACTGGCAAGCTGCCCACATCTCTCACTTGGCAAGCAGGAAATGAGTGGATGGGGACACCTATTCAGATTCCTGTACTACCCACCCCATTTACCAAGTTGTCCTAAACTTTAGGACTGGGACGTTGAACCTCTATCAGCCTGAATAATAATAATAATAATAATAATAATAATAATAATAATAATTTATTACCTGCCTCTCCCTCCGGATCGAGGTGGGGAACAACATCATCACAAAACACCCAAAACTGATTAAAAATACATAAAACCAGCACATCATTAAAATACCAATAAAACACCAATAAAACACTTAAAATTCATCTGAGTAGGCCTGCCGGAAGAGCTCAGTCTTTATAGATCTTTTAAATTCAATTCAATTCCAGAAAAGCTCTAGGGGGGCACATTCCAGAAGGCAAAGGGGAAGGGCCAAAGGCTAAAGTAGGTGGGGCCAAAATACAACAATACTCGTGCATTTTAGCTTAAAGATCTTACTGGCTGTCGCTAACTGTTTGGACAGGCATTTCAACCTTTAGAACAGATCATCCCTGGATGCAGAATAATGGTCTCAAATTACAGGAAACCAGATTCTAGCTCCTTGAAACATTGTCACACACAGAGGAGGGCCAGGATCTGTTCTTGATCAGGACACAGAATAATGGACTCAAGTTACAGGGAGCCAGATTCCGGCTGGACATCAGGAAAAAACTTCCTGACTGTTGGAGAAGTACGACAATGGAAGCAATGACCTAGGGAGGTGGTGGGCTCTCCCACACTATGCTTTACGGTGGATTCCTGCATTGAGCAGGGGGTTGGACTCGATGGTCTTATAGGCCCCTTCCAACTCTCATTAGTTTGTTTGTTATGTGCCATCAAGTTGGGTTCGACTTATGGTGACCCTATGAATCAGTGACCTCCCATTCGCATCTGTTGCTAGCCACCCTATTCAGATCTTGTAACTTCACGTCTGCATCTTCCTTTACAGAGTCAATCCATCTCTTGTTTGGTGTTCCTCTTGTTTGGTCTACCTTCTGTGTTTCCCAGCATCACTGTTTTTTCTAATGAGTCATTTCTTCTCATTATATGTCCAAAGTATGATAGCCTCAATTTCAAGATTTTCGCTTCTAGTGACTATTTTATGATTCTATGATCCCATAATGCTCCTCTCTCTCCATCCTCTCTCTCTCTCTCTCTCTCTCTCTCTCTCTGCATTTCTGCAACTAATTTCTCATTCCTGATCCAAAGCTCTCACCCTAGATGTGCAACCTATTTTTCTACCCCAACTTTTAATTAATGTGCGGGATTCACCCCCACAAGAGGCTGTAGCCCTGATGGCTTTTTATATGATATCAACACATTTGTGGAGGAGAGGTCTGTCAAAGGATATTATCAGTGTAGCAGGACTTTTGCATTCATGCCCTGATCATTGACTTCCCAAAACCTTCCAGCTCATGGGGGGAAAACCCTGCATTTATCATTGCTTCTCACACATTGACCCTGTTCAGATGACACACTAAGCCATGGTGGTTAAGTATTCTGAATTGAACATTATGGCTTAACGTGTTGTGTAAACCATGACGTAGCATGTTGTGTGAACCATTCCTAACCATGATGGCTAGATAACCATGGCTTAAACATGCTCACTAAACATTTACTTAAACAGGGTTAGCAGCCTAACCATGGTTTAGCATGTTGTCTGAACATACCCTTTGATTTAGGCATCTTCCTTATCACATTATCCTATAATTTCTTCTTTTCCTTTTGCCTACACACAAACACATACACACAGAGAGAGAGAGAGAGAGAGAGAGAATGCACACTTTCTTTTTCCACACACACAAACACTAGGACTGTGACTGGATCTGGATTGGGCCGGATTGGATCCATGATCCGGATCCGTTCCGGGTCCATGCAAAACCCTCCCTCCCGCTCTCCCCCTTCCCACCTCAATCACCCTGCTTACCTGCAGCCTCGTCCGCGTCGTCTTGCGTCATCCTGCCTCCTCGCTGTGGGCTGTCGCATTTGCCGGTCGCAGCAGGTGATGTCATCACCCGCCACGACCAGGAAATGTGGCAGCCCACAGCGAGGACGGAAGGCGACGGCAGGACGATGGCAGGGTGATGGCAGGGTGATTGGGGGCAGGGAGGGAGCGGGGAGAGAGGGAGGGAGGGAGGGCTCTGCACAGACCCGGAGTGGATCCGGACCTCCCAGATCAGGATCCAGATTGGATCGGGGGTCCATGCACAGCCCTAACAAACACCTTGACAAGGAAAGTTATAGAGCTCCTTTACTTTTAATAGTTTAATAGATTGGCTGCTGTTCTTGCAAAATAAATGTGGCTGAGCTAAACCTGTTTTTCCCAAAGTGTGCTTAACAGCGTGCACTTAGGTCCTCCTGGTGCTGATTGAAAAGCACCTTAGAGCTAGCATAGCTTCTTTCCAGGATTCACAGTAATCCCTCACCCTAACTGCGGCCGACCTGACCTAGAAGGTCTCATGTTGGAGTTACAGTCACCCAGAAGACTGGGCTAGGATCCAATCTAGGTGTCCTCCTGAGGATTTCCAAGGGAAGGCATTAAATCTCTGGCTGAGGGATCCAGGGAGAATGCTCTTTTCTAACTGGTTTGAGAGGTCTGGTATTCATTTTGCTCCTTCCCTGACCCAATAGGAGCCCTTTCCTGCTTTCATAGACCCCACCTGACTCCAACCCCTAATTTACCAGGCACCACCACTTTGCTTCCGAGCAAAACTCCCTGAGACTCAGAGAGTCTCTACATTAAGGGAAATCATGTTGTTTACCTGGGGCTTTTGTGCTTCCAGATTCTTTGGTGTAATTGTTGGGGGCTGCATTACACAGAAGGAGAGAAGGGATAAGGGATTTGAATTGAATACTTCCCCTCCGTTCAGTTCCATTGAATTCTATTGAGACAATGCCATCTATTGGTGGAAGATCCTCCTGGTTGTTTTTGGATCATGAAAACTTTTGTGAGTGGCCAATCGCAAGCATGCAATGAACCACTCGTTAAGAGGAGCCTTCAGAAAACCTGGAAAGCCTCATTCTAACTGAGAACCAGTGTGGGGTCACACATAGGCAATAGAGACCAAATCCTCACTCAGCCCCAGGGTAGGCATGGTCAACAGCCCCTGGACTTGCTCCACCTCTTCGCCATTTGAACCTGTTTCTTTACCTGCATCTCCTCACCTTGGCCCAGACAACGGTGGTGGTGAGAAGAAGTAGGAGATGCCATGGCCTACTTGCTCCCTGGCGCTCTGCATGTCAAAGAAGAGGCGCAAGAGCAGCCAGTAAAAATGGAGGTGAGGAAGTAGACTGAATGATGGAGGGGACACACTGAGGGCGTCTCACTCAAGGACCTTCCAAAACTTGGTGCTGACGCTGCTCACCTCCAAAGCTTCCTGGGCAAAGTTAGGCCAACCACTCCCTCCTCAGCCTGGCCTATCTCGCAGGATTTTAGTGAGGATTCAAAAAGGGAGGGGGAAAAACATTTCTCTCACACACACACCTGAATTTCTTAGAGGAATGACAGGAGGAAATATGTAATTAGAAATAAACCAATCAGAGACTCTGTAAATAGCAGTGAAAGTTTAGGCAAGCTTTGACAGATAAAGAGACTTTTCAGGGTGGTGACAATGGAGGAGGGGTTTCAATCCCCACCCTCGCTCTGACTGCAGATCTGCCAAAATCAGCCAGAAGGTTCTTCTCACCCAGCCTTATCCAACCTGGTGCCCTCCAGAGAGCAACTCCCATCATTCCCAGACATTTGGAGGGTATTGGGTTTTGGGAAGGCTGCTCTACCTGCTCCCTTATCCACCAAAAATTTACCAGCTGCCACCCCCAACAAGTCAAAACCTTCTCCAGGCCTCATCCATTGACCCACAGAGAAACCAGTTAAAAAAAAAAAATGAAAACCAGAAATCGGCAAAAACAAGTTACTTCAGCCTGGCTTTTGTCTCAGATGCACCATTTAGGGAGGGCACAGTGCCTCCCACAGAATTATATGGAGATCATCCTGCTCAATAGTTCTATATACTGTGATGCTTGTTATGAACAATGGATGTGTATATGAGGCATGCATGATAGAGACTGAAATACCTTTACTCAGAGAAAGAAGAAAAGATGGAATGGGTGGAAATGGGTGAGCTGTTCTCTCAGGCTGACTTTGCATAATATTGCAATGCATCCGCATCTCCTAATGGGGACATTCGGAATTTGAAATTACTCCTAACATGGGTTGGCTACCTAGCATTCTCAATCCTCATTGGGCTGGGATTTCTTTTGTGTGTGTGTGGGGGGGGGTCTCTTAGCTCCCCCCCCCCAGCATGCTCAGTGCCACCACTTCCTAAGCATGCTGATATTTTGCTTTATTTCAGGAGAGAGACATTTTTCCACGATGCTGCAAGATATATATGGCCAGCTTCAGATATTTATGGGAAGAGGTGGAGGCTCCTCGGAAATTATAGTTTCTACTGTAACTTGGCTTTATTGTAGGGTAGGACACCAACACCATCTCATAATGTTTGTTGTGAATCTTCAAACCAATCTGCCTGAGGTTACTTTCCTGCCTACAGCCATGGAAGTATTAAATAAATATACTGTCATTGAGAGTTCGAAGTAGGTAGGATAAAGACAGCCAAAAGGATAATGGTGGAAAGCATAATTTCAGCAGGGTTGGGGGGTGGGGAATCAACACTCGAAACCAGCAAATGTGTAAAGTAAACATCAACACAATGAGTTTGAGCCAACAATGATCCTGAGAAAATGATGCGTTTACCCTCCAATTAATCATCACAACAATCCATTCCAGACCGAGCTCTATAAACCCAATCATGGGAATCCACACCCCATAATAACCACTTAATTGCCTACGGTTGGAGGTGAGTCAGGCCCCCTCCACAAGGATGCGCTTTTGCGCCCGTTTGTGGTATTATGCGCACTATCGCGGAGGCGCATTTACGCCTCATCCCTCTGCACGGGAGGCAGCGAGAGGCGTTGAAGCGCATTATCGCTTTTCTCCGACGCGCGTTTTAATTGTTCACATGCGGGGCTTCGGGAGGAGGAAACAGACATTTTAATTCGCTTTTTGCCTAAAGCCAACCCCTTTCCCAGCCCTCCCTTCCTGTACTCCACCCACAGGAATGTACCTGCCTGCCTACGTAATTTCGGGTTGCCTGGCAACGAGATGGGAGGGGGGGAGAGGGCAGAGCTGAGCGGGGGGAAAAAAATGCCTTCAGGTTACGCGCACCTTCGCGCGCGTGCATATGCATACAAGCACGTGATCAGAGCCAACCCCTTTCCCAGCCCTCCCTTCCTGTACTCCACCCACAGGAATGTACCTGCCTGCCTACATAATTTCGGGTTACCTGGCAACGAGATGGGAGGGGGGGAGAGGGCAGAGCTGAGCGGGGGGGAAAAATGCCTTCAGGTTACGCGCACCTTCGCGCGCGCGCATATGCATACAAGCACGTGATCTGAGTTTCGTCGACCCTTGAGTTCATTTACCTAGGCGACACCAGAGAAGCAAGTTTGGTTCCCCTTTTCTCTTTCTGAAACGCCATTTTGAGCTGGACGGGAAGAGAAGGCGAGATGGCTCCTACCTCGATTTCTCGTTCCCTCGTGTATGCAATTCAACTTATGATCGCAAATATGCATTTTACATTGACTTGCCTAAGGAGAACGATTCAACGGAGAAGAAGAAGAAGAAGAATCATCATGAGAATGCTCCAAGAGAACAACTCATATCTTTTAAGGCTCCAACAAGATAGGCTCCAAGAGAATTTATTATATGTTCCTTTGATGAAACAACAGAGACCAAGAAGATGGTGGTGCTTCCCCAGGAGTCGTGACTGGTGGGAAAACGATGTTCTAGCCCTCTGGGGTGATGAGCAGTGGCTAGAGAACTTTAGGATGACCAGAGCAACCCTTTTCCAGATTGCAGACCATCTTCGGCCATTTCTAGAACGTCGCAATACGAACATGAGGGAAGCCATTCCAATGGTGAAGCGCGTGGCCATCTGTATATGGAGGCTAGCAAATCCTGGTGGTTACCGGGTGGTGGCTCAGCAATTTGGGATCGGTAGAACAACGGCAGCCATGATCGTTGTGGAGGTCTGCCTAGCCATGGAGCATGCGCTTCTGAGAAAAACAGTTTGCCTTGGCAATGTTCCAGAGGTGAGTCTTGTTTTTTATTATTTGGGATAGGAAAAGATGGGCTAGGCTGTTATATAGGTGGCCAAATGGAACTTGATCATTGTATCTCAAGCATGCCAGCCGATGAAGCAGTAATGATTTATTTTCCATTATTTATGTTTTCTCTCTCAGATCATGAGTGGATTTTCCAAACTGGGCTTCTTTCATTGTGTTGCAGCCACAGATGGATGTCACATTGAAATTGCCTGTCCTCCTAGGCAAGGCCCTGACTACATAAACCGGAAACGCTTTTTTTCCATGCTCCTTCAAGGCACAGTGGACCACCGTGGGCGATTCATGGATGTGGAAATAGGTTGGAGTGGGAGAAATCACGATGCCCATGTCTTCAGGAACTCTGCGTTCTTTGAGGCCATGGAAGCTGGTGTCTTCATCCCAGGGAACCCTACCATTACTGTTAATGACGTGCAGATTCCTCCACTGGTGGTGGCTGATTCCGCTTACCCCATTCGGAAGTGGCTGATGAAACCTTACGGCGGAGCCCTGGACCAGCAAAAGCAACATTTCAACCACTGTCTGTCACGGGCGAGGAATGTTGTTGAATGTGCCTTTGGAAGGTTAAAAGCACGGTGGAGATGCCTGTCGTCCAGGATAGAACTCGCTGAAGAAAACGTCATTTCTGTGATATCTGCCTGTGTCATTCTACACAACATTTGTGAAAGTCAAGGACATGATGTTGCATTGGATCTCCACGAAGCAAGGCAAATTGAACTGGCAACCCTGGGTGCCCCGCTGCCAATGGGGCATGAGGAAATTCAAGAAAAGGCTGCTGGGGAAAAGGTCAGAGATGCCTTAAGAGGCATGCTTTGGTCTCTGCGTGGGCAGAACCCCTAGGGAGGTGAGTGTTCAGTGCCAAACCCCTGTGCCAAACTTGTGTAAGCCATGTTTTCCCTAACTTTACTCTATTTACTCTATTTCAGCAAGTCACAGGAAGGAAGCATGTGTCAAGACCTGCTAGAAGCATAAACCAATAAGGAAAGTGCATAAACAAATCAGGAAAGTTTCCGCATAAAGGCTTCATGGCCTGAGAATGAATGAATGAATGAATGAATGTGTAGAGGGTGGGATATTGTTATTACATCCTATGCTAAAACAATCCATCTCTAAATTTCCCTTAGAACATAGCATAGAGAGAACTGCAGGGGATCAAAGACGGTGTCGTGTGGAACCTCTGTGATGTGACCAGACCAGAAGGCAACCGCTTCCTTTTTCTGGATCATTCATTCCATTCTTCAAGCAAAAGCCAAGTCCCGCTCCAGGCAGCACTGACTGTGTTTATTCTTTTTTCATCAAGAAGAAGCTGCATTAGGAAATGAGACTACTTATAGACAATCCCTTTAGAATATGTGAATTTTATTTTCTATGTTGATTTCGCTTTTACATTGCTGTTTTGAGATGTTCAGTGACTTCAAAGTAACGTATGTTTCTTTCAATGTGTAATGCAATGCTGTTGCAAATGCTGTTAATTTTATTTTCTTTGCTGATTTTTCTTTTACATTGCTGTTAGTAATTAGATATTGTTATGAGATGTATGTTCATAATAATGTGACTTTCAACTATGTTTCTTTCAATGTCAAATTAAATGCTGTTGTAAATGCTGTTAATTTTATTTTCTATGCTGAAATTGTTGTTGCCATATTGCCATATTGTTGTTGCCATATTAAAAAGTGCTTATTTTAAAAATGCTTATCCTAAATAAAATATGTTCCTACAATTCCTAGACAATAAGACTTCAGGTAACCCAACACACATATGCAGTACAGTGAACATTGCAGAAGGGCAAGTAACAGGACCACAGCCCATCCATGTCTACCTCACAGGGTTGTTTTTTTGAGAATAACATAGTACCATCTAGTCAATAACATTCTCAGGTTTTCAGTTCAGGACACCCAAAGGTACATTCAGGACACCCAAAATTGTTGTTGCCATATTAAAAAGTGCTTATTTTAAAAATGCTTATCCTAAATAAAATATGTTCCTACAACTTGACAATGTTGATAGTAGTATTCCTAGACAATAAGACTTCAGGTAACCCAACACACATATGCAGTACAGTGAACATTGCAGAAGGGCAAGTAACAGGACCACAGCCCATCCATGTCTACCTCACAGGGTTGTTTTTTTGAGAATAACATAGTACCATCTAGTCAATAACATTCTCAGGTTTTCAGTTCAGGACACCCAAAGGTACATTCAGGACACCCAAAATTGTTGTTGCCATATTAAAAAGTGCTTATTTTAAAAATGCTTATCCTAAATAAAATATGTTCCTACAACTTGACAATGTTGATAGTAGTATTCCTAGACAATAAGACTTCAGGTAACCCAACACACATATGCAGTACAGTGAACATTGCAGAAGGGCAAGTAACAGGACCACAGCCCATCCATGTCTACCTCACAGGGTTGTTTTTTTGAGAATAACATAGTACCATCTAGTCAATAACATTCTCAGGTTTTCAGTTCAGGACACCCAAAGGTACATTCAGGACACCCAAAACACATCTGGTAACTTTCCCACTGCTCCGAACAAACGCGACAGTGTTTAATCACTTACGCGCGGTTCGGGAATGGTGGTTTGACGGTTCCGCGCGCATGCGCGCAACCGCTAAACCGGTCCGCGGAAACATCGCAAACCGGAAGTGAGGCCTACACTTCCTCACAATCCTTCAAGATGCCTAGAGGGAGGTATTGGGGGGATGCGGAGGTCCGCATATTATTGGCCTTCCTCCTCCAATCCTCCCTCGTTGGAAGGATTGTCAGGAGCAGCAGCCTCCCGACTATGAGGCTGTTTAGGAGGGCGGCTGCTGCTCTCCAGAGAAACGGCTTTGTCCGCACTGCCCTGCAGTGTCGGACTAAATTTAAATATGTGAAGGCCAGCTTTTATAGGGCCATTACTGGCCATGGCGAGCATCCCCCCTTCCGTCAGCGTCCACCCTATTTCGGTCAATTCCGGGAGCTGTGGCGGAAGGCGGGGAGACCAAGCCCTGAGGAGAGGCTGACCGCAGGTGAGTGAGTGCATTAGCATTCTGCCCACTGCTCATTGTATATTCTCTGGTGGATGTGCAGGTTGGGGGGGGGAAGCCCCAAAAACTATGACCCCTGACACAATGAGGCTTTAAGGTGGATTCCAGCATACATCTTGGGTGGGGTGGGACTAGATGCCCTTCAGGAGCCCTGTGTGCTGGTGATTCTGCCCACTGCTCATTGTGTATTCTCTGGTGGATGTGCAGGTTGGGGGGGGGGAAGCCCCAAAAACTATGACCCCTGACACAATGAGGCTTTAAGGTGGATTCCAGCATTCATCTTGGGGTGGGACTAGATGCCCTTCAGGGACCCTTCCACATTTTAATGTTATTTCCCTTTTTCCCTTCCCTCTTTTTCTTAGCCCAAAACAGGAGGGCGGAAGAGGCGGCTCCGTCTCCCGAAGTGGAGGAGGTTGGGGGGACTTCTCCTCCTCCTCCTCCTTCTCCTCCTTCTCCTCCTCGGATGACCCTCCGCAGAAGGGCACGTAAGTTAAATGCAAGCCAGATTAATTAGGAATACTATTTTTGCCCAGCGTACTTTAATAATATTATTAATATTAATAATTGTAATGATATATGTATTTATTTATTAATTAACAGACTCTCCCAACGGATCGAGGCGGGGAACACCATGATAGAAACTTAAAATAACATTTTTTTTCCAATTTTGAAGGGATACTCAGTCCATCGCCATCGCCGTCTGCGGAGGAGGTGGAGGAGGAGGTGCAGGAAGAGGAGGAAGAGGAGAATGCACCCCCACCTGTCTCACCTGCTGCTGTGTCTCCAGCAGGTAATAGAAGTTCCATTGCTTTGTATAATGTAGAGTACATTGAGCATATAAAATCCAGGTCAGGGCTCCTGTATCTGTAACAGTTGTAGAGAAAAGGGAATTTCAGCCAGTGTCATTTGTATGCAATTAGTTCCTGGTGAAATCCCCTCTTCATCACAACAGTTTAACCGACCTGGATTTTATGTGGTCACCCTATTGTACAGTACAGGACTAATGGTTTAAATTTTTAATTAAAAAATGAAAAACTATATTTACATTCCTGTAAATTGAATCGCATTGAATAGCCAATGTCATTGAGTGGTACATCTTGAACTGTTTTTCTGTTGGTTATATTATATGATTTTAAACACTTTTTTTTTCTTACCATCCCATGCAGTTCCCACTCAGGAGCGGCTGGAGAGGCTTGAGGCAGCCGTTGGAGGCATGCAGAATCGCATGTCCTCAATGGAGGAAAAGTTGGACAAGATCCTCAGTAAATTGTAAATAGTTGAAAAAAATATTGTAAATAGTTGAAAATAATATTTGTTTAAAAAACTAAATCTTTATTTTTGTTACTAAAACATTGTTTTGGTTTTCCTTAGCATTTTCAGGTTGGTGCAGTATTAAGGAGGGATGCCTAACTGTTTTAATAATAGATAGGAAGCACAGTCCCAACCACACAGTGAGATATGAAAACTATATTGTAATGGTTAAATACAACATAAATAACAGCAAAAAATACCATAATTAACAGCAAATAACATAACAATTACATAAATAACAGCAAAAAATACCATAATTAACAGCAAATAACATAACAATTACATAAATAACAGCAAAAAATACCATAATTAACAGCAAATAACATAACAATTACATAAATAACAGCAAAAAAAACCATAATTAACAGCAAATAACATAACAATTACATAAATAACAGCAAAAAAAACCATAATTAACAGCAAATTATTAACAATAACATAAATCATGTATTCTAAGGGGAGAACTTTAAGGGTTTTTTTACCTCCCGTGCCGTGCGCTTTATGCTTGGCTCACCTTGAAGTGGTGATGATGAGCGCTGTGGGGGTACTGTATGGGAGCACGGGAGCAGTGATTCGTCCAAGTCTTTGGTTAAAATGTCATTCTGGGGATTTTGCAACTGGGCAGACTGGGGGTGTTGCACCCTGACTTTACGTTTCTTCTTAGCCAGGCATTTTCTCCCCTCACCCTCTCCTGAGTTCCCACCTAAGTCATTTGGCTTAGAGCTGGTCCCCTCCATACTGTCAATAGCCAACCGTCTTTTTATTGGCTGGCGTTTTCCATGGCTAGTAGTAGATGATGGGTTGGCTGTATGGGTTGATCTTCCCGGTTCTTCCTGTTGCACCACCGTCACCAGCTTCTCCATCGTGACACATTGTCTTTCTAGAATTCTGAGAAGGGCATCTTGATTTCTTTGGTCCCTTGCATCTTCTGTTTTCAAATAGTCCAACATCTGGTCATTTTTCTGCAACATCTGCTCATGCATCTGCAAGAGGTTTGCGTTGTGTGCAGAGGCATGCTCCAGAATGCGGTCTGTGTCCCTGCTGCGTGGGGGTCTTCTGTTTCTGGCCATTTCCAGGCGCGTTGCAGGCGAGAGTGCTGACTTTTGGATGGGATGTCTCCTTCCTTCATCTGTACCTGAAGGGAAAGGGCAAAGTTTAGTGTGTTTAAAAATCATTTATTACATGTCCAGCCTGTACCATGGGTTCTCTCGCACCCTCATCCTGAAGATGAGAATGTCCTTTCACACATTTATAAGAATTGCAGGACTGAAACTTTATCAAGCAAATAACATCGGCTGTACTTACTCGCTCCTGCTGCAGGATGGTGGAGATTTCTGGCCCTCAAATCTGCGTGGTCACTGGTTTCCGACGCACTGGTGTAACCGCTGCTTCTGTAGGCTGCCGTGGAAGAAAAAGAAGAGCTATTAGGAGGTTTCATCAATAGGCACAATCACAAACCTCCCTCCTTTTGAAATGGGGGTGGTTGTTCAAAATGGCTGCCTGCCCCTTATCCTTTTTCCCCCCCGCCCTGGAGAGACCAGAGAAACGCTGGGTAGCTAGAGGAGATCTCTCCTGCCCTCTCCTGCCCCACCCGCTCACCCGCATCTGCCTGCCCCATTTTAGAATACAATTTTTTATTCCATGCAACACAATATTAAGTTGTAAAGTTAAGAGTCTTCCAATAGGCACAATCACAAACCTCCATTTTAAATAGGGGGGGGGGTTGTTTGTGTGTTCAAAATGGCTGCCTGCCTAGGCTGACCACATGAAAAGGAGGTCAGGGCTGACCACATGAAAAGGAGGTCAGGGCTCATGTAACTTTAACAGTTGTACAGAAAAGGGAATTTCAGCCGGTGCCGTTTGTATGCATGCAGCACCTGGTGAAATTCCCTCTTCATCACCACAGTTAAAGTTGCAGGCAGTATACTACAGTGACCACATGAAAAGGAGGTCAGGGCTCATGTAACTTTAAGTGCTGTAGAGAAAAAGGCTGAAATCCCTCCCATAGACCACAATTTCTGGTCCCATGCACCCCAGAAATTAGCCCAGTACTTACACGGTGGTGCTGGTGCAGGATGCTGCTGGAGATTTCTGGCCCTCAAATCTGCGTGGTCACTGGTTTCCGACGCACTGGTGGAACCGCTGCTTCTGTAGGCTGCCGTGGAAGAAAAAGAAGAGCTATTAGGAGGTTTCATTCCAATAGGCACAATCACAAACCTCCATTTTAAATAGGGGGGGGGGGTTGTTTGTGTGTTCAAAATGGCTGCCTGCCTAGGCTGACCACATGAAAAGGAGGTCAGGGCTGACCACATGAAAAGGAGGTCAGGGCTCATGTAACTTTAAGTGCTGTAGAGAAAAAGGAATTTCAGCCGGTGCCGTTTGTATGCATGCAGCACCTGGTGAAATTCCCTCTTCATCACCACAGTTAAAGTTGCAGGCAGTATACTACAGTGACCACATGAAAAGGAGGTCAGGGCTCATGTAACTTTAACAGTTGTACAGAAAAGGGAATTTCAGCCAGTGTCATTTGTATGGAATTAGTTCCTGGTGAAATTCCCTCTTCATCACCACAGTTAAAGTTGCAGGCAGTATACTACAGTGACCACATGAAAAGGAGGTCAGGGCTGACCACATGAAAAGGAGGTCAGGGCTCATGTAACTTTAAGTGCTGTAGAGAAAAAGGAATTTCAGCCGGTGCCGTTTGTATGCATGCAGCACCTGGTGAAATTCCCTCTTCATCACCACAGTTAAAGTTGCAGGCAGTATACTACAGTGACCACATGAAAAGGAGGTCAGGGCTCATGTAACTTTAAGTGCTGTAGAGAAAAAGGCTGAAATCCCTCCCATAGACCACAATTTCTGGTCCCATGCACCCCAGAAATTAGCCCAGTACTTACACGGTGGTGCTGGTGCAGGATGCTGCTGGAGATTTCTGGCCCTCAAATCTGCATGCTCACTGGTTTCTGACGCACTGGTGGTACCGCTGCTTCTGGAGGCTCCTGCCATGGCAGAAAAAGATGAGCTTTTAGGAGGTTTCATTGACATAGCCCTATACTTACTCGGTGCTGCTGCAGGATGCTGCTGGAGATTTCTGGCCCTCAAATCTGCGTGCTCACTGGTTTCTGACACACTGGTGGTACTGCTGCTTCTGTAGGCTGCCGTGGAAGAAAAAGAAGAGCTATTAGGAGGTTTCATTCCAATAGGCACAATCACAAACCTCCATTTTAAATAGGGGGGGGTTGTTTGTGTGTTCAAAATGGCTGCCTGCCTAGGCTGACCACATGAAAAGGAGGTCAGGGCTCATGTAACTTTAACTGCTGTAGAGAAAAAGGCGGGAATCCCTCCCATAGACCACAATTTCTGGTCCCATGCACCACAATGTTGTGTCCAATGCCCCCCTTTCCCCCTCCCCCCCCCCATAAACCCAGCCTAGATCATTGGGAACTCCCTTCCTTCCATGATGTCTGACCTCAGAAATTAGCTAGGCCTGTACTTACTCGGTGCTGCTGCTGCAGGATGCTGCTGGAGATTTCTGGCCCTCAAATCTGCTTGCTCAATGGATTCCGATGCACTGGTGGTACTGCTGCTTCTGTAGGCTCCTGCCGTGGCAGAAAAAGAAGAGCTTTTAGGAGGTTTCATCAATAGGCACAATCACAAACCTCCCTCCTTTTGAAATGGGGGTGGTTGTTCAAAATGGCTGCCTGCCCCTTATCCTTTTTCCCCCCCGCCCTGGAGAGACCAGAGAAACGCTGGGTAGCTAGAGGAGATCTCTCCTGCCCTCTCCTGCCCCACCCGCTCACCCGCATCTGCCTGCCCCATTTTAGAATACAATTTTTTATTCCATGGAACACAATATTAAGTTGTAAAGTTAAGAGTCTTCCCAACCCAACAAAAGAAACAGTCTATACCTTCAGGTTCTTCGTTTCCAATATCTTCTGGTGTCTCCAATTCTAAAAGGGGAAAACATCAGATGTGAGCTATAGGCATGAAATAGAAGGAAGAACGAGATTTTTTAAAAAATGGCAATTACAATCAATGTACCTCCGGGAGAGTAGGGCGTTCCAAGGTAGTCCTCCACATCTATTGTTTGAAGTTCACTGCTGAACAGTTCTTCTGAGCCTTCTGAGAGCGGGAAAGCCAGGGGGGAACTTACTGGGGGAGCAGCAGCAGGTGCTTGGACACGATGGATGTTCAGACTCCTGCCCACGCGATTTGGTTGAATAGTAGCATCCCCCCGAAAAATGCTATGAAGCTCCTCAAAAAAGGGGCAGGTGGCAGCATCATTTCCTGATCGTGAATTATGATTCACGACCCTGCGATATTCCTGCCTCATTGCCTTTGCCTTCGTCCTGCACTCCTTCGCTGTACGGATATGGCCCCTTCTTTGCATTTCCTGAGCAATGGATTCATAGGCATCGAGGTTCCTATGGCTGGCATTCAGTTGAGCTTGAACTTTCTGCTCCCCAAAAATGTCCAGAAGGTCGAGAATCTCTGCCTTTTTCCAAGAAACTCCCCTTCCTGGAGCAGCCATTTCGGTAGGTGGAAAAGGTGTAGAGGAAATAAATCAGGATGCAGTCTCTCTGGCGTCGCGAAGTTAAATGAGGTCAACGGTCGGATCGCGCGCACGCGCTTATATGCATAGGCGCGCGACCACACCTGCGCCTCCAGCCAAACCGTTGGGTGAGCACACCCGCGCGGCTGCGCATAACCTGAGGGCTTTTTTTCAAATCTCCCGCCGGAAATACCTTCCCTCTCCCCGCCCATCTCGTCAAAACCCGCCCTCTACCTGCTCACACCTCTCCGAAAATGCGCTTCACTGAAAAACTGTACACATGGTCATAACGCGCTTTACATCCCGCCGCAAAATAAAAGTCGCTATTTAACGCGCATTCGATAATGCGCATAATCCGGGAGATAACGCGCCTCTACGCCCGTTTTGCGCTCCGCTCGTGTGTAGGTAAAATTTATAATGAGCCTTCAAGGCTCATTAAACGCCCCGTGTGGAGGAGGCCTCAGATGCTTTTTGAGTAAAGAAAACTGACTGTAAGACAGCTGTCCACAACTCAGTGCCTTCCAGATGTATCGGAGTACAATTCAGAGCAGCCAATGGCCTCACTGGCTGGGGTTGATGGGAGCTGTAGTCCAACATGTCCGGTTGGGGTAGAACTGTTCAGCTTCCACTGGGTGTGCTTAAAACATGGGTGGTTTTAAGCACACCCACCTTGGCTTTGCTCCACTTCTTCAGCGCTGGGTTCTCATGATGTTGTTCCCCTCCTGCTGCTCTCCGGCCCCGAGTGCTCTGTTTTTAGTTTCTGTTTCGATTTAACCCTGAACGGGCAAAGTCCATTTCAGGCAAGTTCAAGTGGCAGAACTGAGGTATCAGAGCAAAACCGACCACGTGTGATTCAAAACGCTAGATTCGCATAGGAAACTGAGGGGGAACCTGCAGAAGCAATCCAGGTGGAAAATGGTATGTGTGATAAAGACCCCAGTGTCAGCATGTATCTAGGGTGACCATATGGAAAGGAGGAGAGGGCTCCTGTATCTCTAACAGTTGTGCTGAAAAGGAAATTTCAGCAGGTATCATTTGTATGCATGCTGGACCTGGTGAAATTCCCTCTTCATCACAACAGTTAAAGCTGCAGGAGCCCTGCCTTCTTTTGTATCTGGTCAAGAGCTCTCCTACACTAGAGGCATTCAAGAGGCAGCTGTTCAGCCATCAGTCAGGTATGCTTTAGGGTGGATTCCTGCATTGAGCAGGGGGTTGGACTCGATGGCCTTATAGGCCCCTTCCAACTCTACTATTCGATGACTCTCAGAGGGCAGGGCTCCTGCAGCTTTCACTGTTGTGATGAAGAGGGCATTTCACCAGGTGCTGCATGCCTACCAATGACACCTGCTGAAATTCCCTTTTCTATGCAGCTGTTAAAGATACAGGAGCTCTGTCACCCTAGTATGACCATCATTGCAAGGGCAAATATACATGCAATGTGACAAGCCATGCAGCCCTGTGACAACTGTACCATGTTTCAATGAAGCACTCGTCTCCAGCTGTAAGACTGGCACACTGTGTAATATAAAAAAACACACCCACTCGTATAAAATCACTCCCTATGTCCCAAAGTCAAAATGAATTCACCACCACCACATGTGGCTGAGGGACAAGTGGTGGCAGATATGCCATTTATATTTCCAGTACCTCCTTGTTGCTTCAAAGCAAGTTTAACAAGGGCCCAAGTCAACACCTGCTTCTCTCTAAGCCAGCCCATTAAACAAAAATGATTAAAGCAAAGCATTTGATTAGCTAATGACATGGCAAGTATGTGCTGCAAGCAGAAGGTCACATATCATAGAGTCAGAGAGATGGGAAGCCATCTCATTCAACTGTTTACCACAAGAGGACACACAGGAAAAACCAGAGGGCTACAGAGGACTCATCAATTATGATCCATTGGTCAGTCAATTGACTGCCTATAATTAGACCATGGTCCCCTCTACAAGAATTCGGCTTGTTCTGATTGCCCGATTATACGCATCTTCTCACGATCTCTTTTACGCCTCATTCCTATACACGACAGGTGGTGAAGCGCATTACCGGCTGTATGAGACGCGCTTTAAAGTTGTTGACATGCGGCGAATCGCTTGTTTACATGGTCATAAGGCGCTTTAACTCCCGCGGTAAATTAAAACTCGCTATTTAACGCGCATGCGAAGATGCGCATAACCGGAGAGAAAACGCGCCTTGACCCCCGATTTGCCCTCCGTTCATATGGAGGTAAAATCGGTAATGAGCTTTGCAAGAGCTTTAAATCGCTCTTGTAGAGGCACCACATGCTCAAATGGTGTAAAATATCCCCTATTGACAAGAACGCCCATCTGTAAACAGCATCTGCCTTTGGGGTCATCTGATAGCAATGACAACAAGGAGGGTCCCTAGACTGGCAGGAGTTTTAGAATCCCCACCTCAAATTTTGGCAGGGATACAATCCTGCCCTGCAACCAATGCCAGATGAAAGGCTCTTCTCTCCTCCCTTTCTCCCAATCAATCCTTCTGGCCATGTGCTGGAACTGCAGGCATCTCTGCACAGGAACAGGAAGGAACACAGGAGGAAACAGGAAGCAAACTCACACCAGCAGCCATCAATGGCAGCAATTGCTGTGGGGAAAGCAGGCTTCAGTGGGATCTGGCGTGGGGCTCTGTGAAACTTTCAGGAAGATACCGAAGTCTTCTAGAAGACAAGTCATCTTTGAAATTAGTATAATTATCTTTGGTCTTTGTTACCGTTGCCCGAGGACTACAGAACTGAAGGGAAGCGCGCTAAGCCAGGGACTCAAGACTTCTCACTTGTGTGGGATTGAGGTGTATTATTATGACCTATTAACTCATACAATCAAAGTCAGGATAGGAATCTTTTAAAGAAATAAATGCTTTAAATCAGGGATGCTAAGCTGCTCTCAGACTGAAGTTCCCAGGGGCTGCATTTCAGTGGTGGGTGGGGCCAAAACTATCCCAAGTATCAGGATGCTTTGGCTTAAAGTTCTTAATGCCAGTAACTAAGCCACGGGGGAAGCATTTCAACTTTTCAAAATGAAGGTGGACAGGAATTACACAAAACCCAGGGAACTACCAAACAATTTGTAGTTAGGGGAAGGGGATGTAGCTGTATGGAGAAGTCCAGATGGCGCTCCATACAGCTATGTGTGGAGCTGTATGGAGATCAAAAGAAGAACTTCTTCACACGGCGCATAGTTAAACTATGGAATTCGCTACCACAAGATGTAGCGGTGACCACCAATTTGGACAAATTCATGGAGGAGAAGGCTATAAATGGCTACTAGTCCTGATGGGTATGTGCTACCTCCAGTATCAGAGGCAGTATGCCCATATACACCAGTTGTTGGGGAACATGGGCTGGGATGGTGCTGTTGAACTCATGTCCTGCTTGTGGGTCCCTGGCTGACAGCTGGTTGGCCACTCTGTGAACAGAATGCTGGATTAGATGCCCCCCTGATCTGAACCAGCAGGGCTCTTCATACGTTCTTATGAGGGCTGGAGTGGGATGCCAGGCAGGCTGGATTTGGCGCCTGAGCTTTAAATACTTGATTACTTTTTAACATATTTGACCAGTCAGTTGATCACATTTTTAACTGATCAAACGCTAAGCATAGTGGTGAAGTTGAGCATTTGCTGGGGCCAAAATGCTGCCAGTGTCCCCCCCCCCCTTTCACAGCCTCAGAGGTAGCACCATTCTCACTTTACATGGAGTACTAAAGAAGGCAAGAAGTGACTGCACTGGATAATTCCCAGTTTGCAAAGTAAGTGCCCCATTTCTGTCCGGCTGAAGGGGCCTTGCCCAAGTTCCCCCTCCAAGACCTAGAGTTATCCTTGGCTGGAGCAAGATGATGCCCAAAGGCTAACTCCAGCATAATCATGGGTATCTATTTCTGTATTTATTTACAACATGTATATATTACCTTTCTGCCAAGGCACTCAAGGTGGTCTGTAATTTCAAAACAAAACAAAGCGCAGTGGTTTACCATCTCAAGGTGCATCGTACAAAAGAAATAAGGAGCGGGCTGGGGAGAGGAAAATAAGTCCGTTCAGGTGTCGAAACTTCCTTACTGATCCGTGATGACTTTATATAATGACCAGGTGGAACGGGCCCTGAAGGGAACTGTTCTGGGAAGGAAGGAACTAAGCCTCAGTTGGTTTGAGTTGGTGGGAGACGCCACAACACCTTTCATCCCTCCTTGGGAGCAGCCAAATGGAATGGCTGGCAAAAGTATATGCTATGCTGGAATCCTGATCACTGAGGCCACCAATGAGTGCTGTGTAGGCTGCAGGGCTGGCTGGAAGAAAGATATGCTAGTGGTCAGCTAAAGTGGGGGGAGAGGCCATTGCTACCCCTTGCTTGCTTGGCAAGCAGAGAGGCAGACAGCAAGTAGGCTGTGACGTCTCCTGCTCCTCCTTCCCACCTCTATCACCCTTGTCTCAGCCAGAGCAAGAGGCAGGGGGACAGGCAGGTTGCAATGATGAAGAGGAGTAAACTGGGGGGGGGGGGAGGCTCTTGTCAGTGGGCCCCCTGCTGGGGTGGGGGCCCTCAGCAGGAGCCCAGACATACCTACCCTGGCAATAATAGCAACGAGAGTACAGCAAGCAACCATTCTCCTCGTAAATCAAAGAAAGCAAAGCATGTGCCTTTGAAAGTGCTGCCAAATTTAAACGGGGATCCAGTCTCTTTGGCTCCAATCAGAATTCAGAGGTCCTTTGTAAAGCAGAGGGCAGAAGCAGCTATTTTATTTTTTATTTATTTCCTTTCTATACCGCCCAATAGCTGAAGCTCTTTTATTATGGAAGCTCTTTTATTAGAGCCAAACTAGGCTTATTAATTTGATGTATTTTTATGCCATTCCTCATCCAAAAAGTCCCCCCAGAACACCTTACATAGCATCCATTGGACAAGACAAGTCCTCGCCCGCAGGTTTACAATCTAAAACGACACAACACACACGGAAAAAGGGGAAGGGGAGTTCTTCCAGTTCTTCCAGCAGGAATAGTGGAATGGCCCTGCTCTCCCTTTTACCTCCTGCCATACAGCCTGCTGCCACGGCACCACCATTTATTTATTTACATATTTATTTAAAACGTTTCTTGGCCGCCTTTCCGGCAGAAGTCCTTACAAGGCGGCTTACAACAATGAAAAATACACAATTAGCATGTAAAATTTTGTTATGTAAATAGCAGCAATGATACTGGAGCGGGGGGGGGGGGAGGGAGTTTAACCCTTTCCCCCTTGCTATTATTCCCACAACAACAGCAGCAACAAAGAGCCTAGCTACACACGCAGGATAAAACACTTTGAAAACGTTTTGAAAACTGTATCTGGAGTGTGTCCTGGGCCCCAACAGTTCTCAAAACTGTTTAAACTGTTTTAAAGCAGTAGTGTAGATAGGCTCAAAAACCCCTTTGGAGATAATTTGGAATGTGGAGAGAGTGTTGTGAGCACTCTCAAAAGACGTCCACCATAGCGATGCTTTTGGGGTCACAAAATGGCTGTCGTGTTGGGCATGGCCAGTCACAAAACACTCATTTCCCAGTTTTCAGCACCCACGTCCATTTTGCAGAAGGCAAAGTGATGTGGTTTAACGAGAAGGAGCTTGGCCAGAGAGGGAAGTTTAAATACCCCCTGCCTAGTGGTCCCAATTCTGCTCAGCCCCCGGCTATTATTCATATCTGGGGTCTCCAACGTGGTGCATATAGGTGCATATTACCAGGCTCAGTGTTCCTCCTGTTTTTTATTTTATTTCTTAACTTTTTTTTAACCTTTTCATTGGGAGGCTGGCATACTATAAAGTAAATTTCTCCCCCCCACACACACACACCCCGGACCTTTTTATTTGGGTTCAAAGCAGTGGTTTTATGTTTGCCTTCTGGGAAATAAGTATTTTGTGCCTGCCCCTGCCCACCATGTAGACATTTTCTGAACAGGCATGTCATTGAACATGGCAGTCATTTTGTGAGAGTGCCCACCACACTTTCGAAATTTCAAATGAGTCGCCTGACTCAAAAGGTACACATATACATAAAGTCCGTTAATTGCATTATGCAAAACATCATGTCTACTTTGGCTCTTAGAGAGATGGAAAGTAGTACCAGAGGCCAGTTCAGGTCACTGGGTCTTCTCCTTGTGTTTCCAAAGAGAAGTCTTCTATTGCTTCTCTACCCCAAGCTGCTTCTATATAACACGAGACCTTCCCTCCAGTGTTCAAACCTGAGTAGTCTGCTGAGGCTTCCTCCAGCATCGTTTGAGACTGAGAGCTTCATCACACCTACTTTCCCCCCCCCCCCCCCCAGTTTGCTTCTGCGGGTTCCCCTTCCATTTCCTACATGAGTCTAGTGTTTTGAATCACACGCGGTCGGTATTGCCGCGATACCTCAGCTTGGCCTGTTCAAAATTTGCGTTTCGGATTTTGCCCGTTCAGGGATACATCAAAAGAGAAACTAAAAACGGTGACCTCAGGGCGAGAGAGCAGCATGGTGCTGAGTAAGTGGATCAAAGTCGCTGCGGGTATGCATCAAACTGCCCGTGTGATGACGGCCTGAACCTCATGGCAAGCATAATTTAACATCCTCTTCCCTCCCTAAAAGTCAGAGATCCCCACTAAGAAGGAATACTGTGAAACTTGAAAGGTTGTAAGGCACATTGCAAACCTTGTTTGCTCTTGATGAAAGTGTTCTTGTTTGTTTGTTTTTGTATTATTATTATTATTAGTGTCTTTGGATTTTGTTGGAGATCCAATATATCTAACCACAAGAACATGTTAGGAAACAGATGCTGTGAAAGAAAGGTGATGGGGGGAGCTGATGTTCTCTCTCTCGGCAGATCTGCCAAATTCTTCATTTTCAGTGTCCAGATGTATTGTTAACTTGCTCTTTGCAAGCATCCTGACTTCCCCTGCTCCCTCAAACACCGTTACAAGGTTCAGCTGGAGTTATAGGGGATGTGTCTCTCTGCCAAGCTATGTCCCAGCTCAGAAAGCCACAGCAAACCCCATAAAATTATTCCATGGGGTTTGCACAACTTTGAGTGGTGTTTTCAGGAGTTCTGGCTTCCATACAAAAATGAGAATAATACCACTATTTTTCACTGGTCTCCCTTTAAAATCCTCAATGTTGTTTCCAGGGGGTTTTCCCCCTGCAAGATCAGTCAGATCAAATGTGACCCCCAATCACAGCCTTCCCCAACCTGGTTCCCTAGAGCTCCCATCAACTCCAGCCGGCATGGCACTAGGTTGGGGAAAGCTCAGGGTTGCCCTATTACATTTTTTTGTCCTAATAATGACATGATAACTAATCTATATAAGTACATCCTGTGATTTATAACCTGGGTGTGTGTTAACTTACATGTTGTTTGCACTTGTTAACATGGTGATGAGTATCACCCTCCTCTGAGATCAGTTCAGAATTGGCTCTGAATTCATGAACTTTCTTGACAAGAGTTTTTGGGGAAAACCTCACCTGCCTTCTCCGGGAACTCTCCTGTCTCGTAGGATTAGTGGATATACGCATACACGCCAATGGTGCCACGGGCGTGGACATTTCTGTGTGGCTTCTTTGGAACTATGGCTTCCCCATCCCTTCACCTACCAGCCATGGAGAAGCGCTGCCCAGGAATTCAACTGCCCCCTTCCCTGCAGCAGAAGAATGGCGATTGCACAGCAGCATCTTCGCAAGATGAAACTAAGATAATTGCGATGCTCCAAACAGAAAAAGAACTCGCCAGACAAAGATTGCTCAGTCAGTTGAACTGGTCTTGAAGTTAACAGTGATGAAGGAGAATTTCATGGACAGAAAAGCTGCTGACATTAAATAACGTATCTTCATTGCACCTACAACGTGGTTGCCCTGTCTGCTGAATGCTAAGAAGGCATGCTCAGAAGATTGTGTAACGTTAGGAATGCTGTGGAACTGAACATTGTGTAACATTCTGAGCCAGAGAAGAACTTCTGAGGAAAATGGTTCTCTATTCATAATATGTATGGATTAATTACATCTAAGGCGCTCAAGGTGGAATACATGATTCTCCCATCCTCCATTTTATCCTCACAACTATCCTGTGGGGTTGGTCATGCCCTCTCCAAAGACATTGCCCTGGCACCTGATTGTGGCTTTTTCGGAGCCAGGTTTTCCCAGACTTTTCAGTCCTTCTGTTTGTTTTTAAATGTGTGTTCTTGTGTTTTCAGATCTTTCCCTGCTGACGATTTTTACCCTGGTTTTATTCTCTTTTAAAGGTTTTTTATATTATGTTTTATTTTAGAGGTTTAATCTTTGTAAACAACCCAGAAAGCTTTTGCTATTGGGTGGCATAGAAATATAATGAATAAATAAATGGCTTTTACTAATGTCTTATTGCTGGCCTTTTTTAATATTTGCTACCTTGCCACAGTATAACTTTGCTATTATATGAATTTTAATGCAGGCTGCCTTAGGAAGGCTTAGGCTCTGAAAGGTGGCCTAGAAAGATTTTAAACAAATAAATAGATTAGGCTGAAAGATACAGTGACAGGTAGGGATGTTGGAGAAATCCACAACAGAACCAAATGAGTTTGGATTTTTATGGATCCCACCAATGGGTTCCGAAGCAGACCAGCTTTTCCCCTGTCAGCCAGATTCCGTGGACTTGTGGACTGTTTTCCTAACCTTCAGGAATTTTGTGCAAATTTTGTTGTAGAAAAATATACAAAATAAAAATGGCCAACAATGCACATTTCCCCATAGACTAAAGCGTGAAAAAGCGCATTTGAGGGGAATGTGTAGATTTTTGCACGTGCAAATTTGCGCAAATCCAAAAACAATCTAATTCCATTGATGGGTGGACAATGGAACGAAAAGAGCCTGACAATCCATGAAACCCAGAATCCATGAAATACAATTTGTACATCCCTAGTGACAGGCCCCAGGGCACCTAGCACTGAGCCTCACAGCTGAGGGGGGATTTGAACTTGGGTCTCCAAAGTCCTACTCCAACACTCTTAATTGCTACACAACACTAGCTCTATATTCTGAACAAACAGTAATTACATTTTTTGTTAAGATTAGCTACTACACATACGCTCCTTGCATAGGCTGTGCAACTGGTGGCAACACAACCGACAGCAGTTGCCTTACGCTGAGACAAGCTATCTGTCCATCTACCTCAGGATTATCTGCACCAGTCATCCCCAACTTGTGCTCTTCAGATGTGATGGACCACAACTTTCACCATCACCAATCACCATGCTGTCTGAGGGTGGTGGGAAGTGTAGTCAAACACATCCAGAAGGCACTGGGCTCTGGAAAAATGGGCCCAAGCTGACAGGTCACAACTTCCTGCAGTTTTAGATCAAGGGTTCATAACTTCAGGTCTGGGGACCTAATCTGACCCTCCTGGAGTCTCAGTCTGGTCCTCTGGATATCTCCAGAAGGCCACACACTCTTTTGCCCAACTACCAATATTTTTGGTGGCTTCCTGGCTGTTTGTAAGTGTGTTTTTGCTCCCATTTAGAAGTATTGAAATCCTTCTCCTAAGGCTAAGGGCTAATCTACACCTGCAGGCATTTTGGCATGGAAGAGGGATGCTCTCAAATGTTCCCCACTTCCAGGATTGGCACTCACGGGGCACACAACACTGTTGTGTACTGCAATTTCAGGAGTGCTGTTGCGGGAGCACATGTGCCCCATTACGCCGCTTGCGCCTGTGGATTGGCAGAAGTGGGTGGTGCTGGGCAGATGACGTGGCTATGGGGCAGAGATTTTTTTTTAATGACTCCTGAGGCATGCGCACGAGTGCAGATGTGCAGCAACACATGGGGGGGATAGAAACTCCGTCGAATATGCGCTGCTACACAGAGATATGTTTGTATTTTTTTAAAAAAACAAACAAACACACTCAGCAATAAAACACGTTGATACTTATCCAAAACATGTGGCGGAAATGGCGGACAGGTCCACTCCCGCACACCTCCGATACCCATGCACACGCTCTTCAGAGCTAATTGGCTGTTCGCTGAGCCCAGAACTCCTGGCGAACAGCAATGACCTCACAAAGGGGGTGAGGTGCACAATGTACACAGTCAGGGGTCTTCTGGGAAAACTGAGAGGTGGAGCCGAGATCACCACAGGAACAGGTGAACGTCATGTGCCCCGTTAGTGATGACTGTGCTACAATCCTGCAATAAATGGCTGGTGTAGACTCCCCCTTAGTTATTGGCGGTAAGATCTTTAAACTAAAATATGCTGGTGTTTTGGGCACACCATTTTTGCCTTTGGCCCCGCGCACTGCTGGAATGTGGCCCCTGAGAAGTTCTCTGAAATTGGATGTTGTCCTCAGGCCAATGGAGATTCAGCAGTCCTGACTTACCTGCATCTTTGAGCGGAATCACATCCTCTTCATTAATGCTGTTGGGGGTACAGCTGTCCCTGCGTTTATACTCACTGAACTAATTTTATCCCTAGAAGAGCATTATAGGCTGCCAAGTCCCAGTTTAGCCCAATTTCTAGCGGAGTCAGTGGAAAAGGAGAAGCCCTATGAGGAGAGATTGAAAGAACTAGGCATGTTTAGCCTGGAGAAGAGAAGATTGAGGGGAGACATGATAGCACTCTTCAAAGACTTGAAAGGTTGTCACACACAGGAGGGCCAGGATCTCTTCTTAATCAACCCAGAATGCAGGACACAGAATAATGGGCTCAAGTTACAGGAAGCCAGATTCCGGCTGGATATCAGGAAAAACTTCCTGACTGTTAGAGCAATACGACAGTGGAACCAATTACCTAGGGAGGTGTTGGGCTTGCCCACATTAGAGGCATTCAAGAGGCAGCTGGACAACCAGCTTTAGGGTGGATTCCTGCATTGAGCAGGGGGTTGGACTCGATGGCCTTATAGGCCCCTTCCAACTCTACTATTCTATGATTCTATGATTCTAGGTTTTCCTCCTTTCATATAACGCAAGAACAACACTGGTAGAAGATGCAATTGACAAACAAAAGGAAGTTCTTCACACAGCATATCGTTCAAGTATGGAATTTGCTAACACAACATGTGGTGACTGTCATTAGCTTAGATGGCTTTAAAATGAGGTTGGTCACATTCATGGAGGGCAAAGGCTTCTAGCCATGGTGGCTATAAACTATTTCCAGGCATGTTTCTGTATACCAGTTGCTGGGGAACACGAGAGGGAGGATGCTGTTGCCCTCATGTTCTACTTGTGGGCTTCCCACAGGCATCTTGAAAGCCACTGTGGGAACAGGATGCCGGACTAGATAGACTTTTGGTCTGATTGAGAAGGGGTTTTCTTATATTCTCATCCATTTTGTAAATGTCTATTTTGACAAATGTTTGCAGTGAGTTCTCCACTTTGGCACTCAAGTGACAACAGCCCTTGTCTTCCATGTTCTTTCACAGGTCAAGGGGAGAATAGTGACTATTTTTGTCACTCCTGCAGCAAGATTGCTCCTTCATAAATAAATAATAAATAATATAACAAATAAATAATATCTCTCTTTTCTCGCTTGTGGCAGTTTTTCTAGATGAACATGACTGGCCTTGCCAAGTCATGCTGTCTTTTACTGTTTCAGAAATGTTCTTACTATTTAACATGTTTTGAGTACAAATGCTTTCTGGATGTTGGTGTGGATGTATTTTGGTAGGGTCAGTTTCTGAAGGTTTTCTGTATAGTTTTTTGATGTGATGCCAGTGACTGATGTGACTAACGGAATAATTGTGACCTTTTCCTGTTCCCCTATTTCTTTAACTTCCATAGTCAGTGGTGTATATTCTTCTCTCTTTTCCTCTTCTTTTTCTACAGCGTTTTTGTCATTAGGTATTGCTACATCAATGAGGTACGTTTTTTCTTTTCTTTTTTGTCTATAACAGTTATGAATGGTTGATTGCAAGGTATTGTCTGGTCTGTGTGAATTATTCTGTCCCAGTATATTTTATTATCTGCATTTTCCAAGATTGTTTCAGGTGAGCCTGTGTAGTATGGTTGTTGTTATTATTATCGTTAAGATTGGAAGATACCTAATACTGAGTCAGACCCTTGGTCCATCTAGCTCAGCAGCTCTCCAGGGATTTCTGACAGGATTCTTTCCTAACTCTACCTGGAGATGCTAGGGATTGAAGCTAGGAACGTCTGTATGCAAAGCTTTATCGCTGAGCTGTGGCCCCTGCCTTAAACATAAGTGTCACTTCTCAACACAAAAAATGACATACATAAATACAGAAATCCATAATTAACAGAACAAAATCAAAATCAATATAAATCATCAACAGCACAATAGCTCAAATATAAACCCCATAAAAACAATCTACAACTGTCCAATATGAAAAGTGTTCATCCACAATGCACAACATCTCTCTCCAACACACACTTCATAGCCTAGAAGGAACACCACAAAAGCAGCCCAGAATTGGGCCATAACTAATGTCCAAATGCCTGGGAAAATAAGTATGTCTTCGCCTGATGGTTTAAAGATGACGATGTTGGCACCAGGCAAGCTTCCTCTGGAAGAGCATCCCATAGTCGCAGGGTTAGCACAGAAAAATACCCACCCTCAACCCGTCCCCCGTCCCCATCTCCTGCCCAACTCTTCTCAGAAATGGTACATAGTGAAAGGTCTCTAAAGCTGACCTCAGGGACTGGGTAGCTTTATGCAGGGAGAGGCAGTCCTTGAGGTACTGGAGCCCTGAGCCATGTCTTTGGAACTTTGAGGCTGGACTTCTGCAGTGCTTGTTCTACAGGAGCTGTGCTGGATGGCACCTTCACACAATAAGGAAGAGTCACAAAGTTTTCACCTCATGCTGGAACCATCATCCATCATCCATTTTCGTTCCACTTTCTCAGTTTCTTGCAAAATGGAAAAAAGAGGTACCTCTTGAAAGAGTTGCAAGAATATTGTACAATTGGAGCATCTGCAATCTTGCATTAGGGTTCTTCCTGACCATTGTGTCGCTTCCTTTTCATTTGCCATCAGAATTTGTTTATTTCTTTCATCACCACCATGAGCATCATCATCAACAACATTACAGTTAGGCAAGGGGTGCAAAACTGAAATTTATTCCGAAGTTCACATTTGTAAAACACAATGCTTGAACTTTCAGGAGGAGGTGGTCTGTGAAAAAGACGAAGCGGGATGGAGAAAGTGAAAGGAATTTTGAAACTGGAACAATGCTGGTGGAAAATGAGCCCTACAAGGCTGACCAGGCTCTGAGAGGATGAGGGTCAACAAACTACACCTGCCTCCTGCTTCTTAAAGAGGCCAACCAGATATGACTTTGGGAAGCCCAGAAGCAAAGGCCTGAAGGCAGTGGTACCTCAGTGGCAGTGAGGTAGTGGACAGGGCACCAAGACTTTTTTTATTAGCAGGGATGATGTCATCTGTCACCCCACTCAGGTTTCCTTGTTCCCTGTGAGCTTAGCTGCAATCCTTACAGCAGCTGTGAGAAATATCGATTTTCCCAGCAACAATATATTGTTGTGAGCTATCCCTGCAAAGTATTTTGCGATGGCTGAGTCTTGAATGGGCAATTAAAAAGACTCAACAGCTTTGCAAACTACTTGCTCCAGGTGGAGAAAAAATGGCTAGATCTGATTCGTAGGTATGGATTAACAAAGCTGCCTGCAATTTTGGATTCTCCTTGAGCACCTGTACTTCAAAACTGCCTCTGATACCACTGCCCTAACAACTGGTGTCACGTGGTTTCTGAATTAGGGTGGCCATGTGTCCTCTTTTACAAAATAAGCTCTTTATTTGAATGGTTGCCAAAGAACTACCTTCTATTTCGAGGGCCAAGTCTAGTTTAAAGATAAAGAACCAGAAGAAGACAGAGCAGGCAGGGGTCTTGAAATTGCCTCTCCACTCTTAGCAGCACCTGGACAGGAACCAGAGCTGTCAAGATCTCAGCGGTCACCTGGTGGGACTCCCCCAATGTGCCGAGAGAGAGGGAGATGGCAGAGTGAGGAAAGAGGGTGGCAGAAGGAGAGAGCAAACAGCTGCCCCTGCCCACTTTTGGCTTTGGCCACACCTACGTTTGACTCCAGCTCCACCCACTGCCAGCATATCCCCCCCCCATGAATTACCCCTGAGGGAATGCAGCCCTCAACAGGAGAAAGTTTTCTGACCCTTGTGTACAGACTTCCTGTGGTAGTGGTTAAAGTTGGAGTCCCCACAAAAGCAGCCCCAAGGGAAACAAAGGCAGGAAGTTCTACTCTGATTTCTACAGAGGAAGAATCCATTTCAGATGTAGTGCTGCTGGTATACTTTCTTTGGGGCGGGATAGTAAGAGGTCTTGCAGACTACTTTTCTGCTTTTTTTCTAGCGTCAATGAAGATTAGGCTCTTTAATTTTTATATATCAGTCTTTGTATGTATCAGGCTGTTTTGGAGGATAGGAATTCCCTGCTGTTTTATTTAGACTTATCCAGCAGGATGTTTGTGATGTTTATTGTGATTGTTTTACTGTCAATGTGTGGCTTTTCATTTGGAAATGTCAGTAGTTGGTTGTTTATGGTATTGCTTTTGTTGGTTGCTATTATTGTTGTTTTAGGCCATAAGTGGCTTTGGCCGCATTTCAGAGATGTGACCCATAAATGTTCTATTTAAAAAGATAAACAGAACTCTCCCTTGCCTCCTTTACATTCAGCTGCTCATCCTTTTCCTGACTCAGATGGAAGTGCTAAGTGAGCACTACTAGTAACACATAGTGATGGTGGAATGTTGTGTGATGGGGAGGGGAATTCCCCTACAGCAGAAGTATTTCCTTGGTGATAGATGTCTCCTTTATATTGGGTGCAACAAATGTGCAAGTCATAATCATAATCATGTCTCTATATAAAATGCTTAGGTGATGGTGTGGCACGCTGGAGGTTCCAAGCTATGAGAAGAACTTTATATGCTAGAGGTTCTGAGCTATGAGAAGAACTTTGAGTTGTTAAGAAACAGGATATACAAACACAGCTGGGAGAGAGGGAAAGTGTCTGGGAGGGAGCGGGGGGGGGAGCTGCAGCATTGCCAACACACATTCACACTCAGATATCTTGAGAGAGAGACAGAGAGAGAGAGAGATGTATGTGAAGTAGCACAACATTAAATGTTACACCAGTATCACCCTTCCATTCCCCTGTTTTTATCCTAAGGAATTTTCATCTCAAGACATTCTAAACTTCAACTCCTGGTAACCATTTAAGAGTACATCTACTGACAAGGGTGGAGGCCAATACATTTTGCTCAATATATATAGATTTTAAATGCACAAACACACACAATATGAAATGAATGCAAACTGTAAAACTACACATCAGTTCTATGTACAATGTTCAAAAATCTTGTTCCTAGTAACTTATGATCATGCCTTTTCTCTTTCTGATTTGGCGATCCAAGTCAAAATAGCATACTAAACAGTTCAAAAACAAAACTGTAATCTCCTCTCCAAATATATTCTAAAGTATCTGGATAGGGGACAGTATTTCCATCAATAGTCTTCAAAATGTCACTCTATACTGTAAGCTTTAGACTTTGTCTTTCCAATTGGTCCATTTAAGAAACATTCCCAGTATTAAAATTCTTGTTTGACTTCTTTGCGAACCCAAATACAGTATTGCTCTGGGACACTATTATGTACAGCGAGCAACCCCCCCCCCCCCCATTTCAATAGGTTTCAATAACAGGGTCTGTCCACATTGGAGGACATTTTGCAAGGAAATATCCCCCCTATCCTGTTCACCTACTGGATCACAATTTAGGCAACATCTCTGAACATCATTGAATTGTCATTGTTTTCACTAAAAATGTGTATGAGTGTCTTGGAAGGTAAGACCATGTTTGATATATATGCTACCTGGGTAAATACACATTTTGTGGAGATAGGGGTACATAGAAGGAAGTTTTCATCTCGAAAAAATGGTATAAACATGTGTGAACTCTATTACATAAAAATAAATGTACATATATTACTATTCAACATGGACAGGTGAGGAGTAACTACCTGATTTACACTTTTGTATCAGTAACTATCTATGCCAGAAATAAAAGATGAGGTTTTCATAACTTTAAGCACTGGTCAGTTTAAGTGTTGCCTAAGAATTATTGTTAGGGCCACATGATTATGGTGGGTTCATTATAGAAAGGTGGTAGAGAACTGCAAATCAAACCGCTAGTATGGGAAAAGTGCAGAAAAAGGCAACTGAAATTATCAAGGGACTGGAGAAACTTCCTTATGAGGAAAGGTTATACCACCCAGGAAGTTTAGCTTACAAAAAAGACTGAGTAAGGGGAGACATGATAGCGGTCTATGGAATGACGCATGGTGTGGAGAAAGCAGAAGGGGTTTTTTCTCTTCCTCTCTCATAATTCTAAAACCCAGTGGGGTTCTCCCATGAAACTATTTGTTGAGAGATCCAGGGCAGCTAAAATGTATGCATATAATTAAACTATGGAACTCGCTACCATACAATGGCCACCAATTTGGATGGCTTCAAAGTTTACTTTTCCCCTCTTCTGTGGCTCTGTTTTCCCCACCAATGCATTTGATTATGTGTGAAAGTCCATACAACACAGAAAAGTTGGGCATGTGTCCTTCTGCTTGCCCCTTCCTCCTCCACTGCAGCGCTGGCAAGAATGCACAGAACATCCTGGGCAACTATGCAAGCCTTTGGACTTCACTGCTCTGCCTGTATGCTGTATATGAACATAGTTTTTCCTCTGATTTCTGTTTTTTCAGCTAAAAGGATTAGTGCAAGAAATGTGTGTTTGGTTTTGGAAGAGTGCTAGCAGAAAGGAGGACTGAAGCAAAGTGTGTGGGCCTATTCTTTTCTGAAAGCAGAGGACATCCCAGCAGCTCAGAAGTCACAGGAGGATTGGAGACAACCAAGTTTTGGTTACTTTTGTGTCCTACCAGCTGAGTGATTGAGTGTATGTGGGGTTGATTTCATTAATAAACTCTGTTTTGGAAGTCTCTGTGTGACAGAGAAGAAAGAAAGAAAGAAAGAAAGAAAGAAGCCTATCAGGTCAGCACCATCCACACAGCCTCCTTAAATCCTGGCCCTCAGGCACCAGGAGGCTCAGCCAGCAAGTAGGTTTTGTAAATAATAATAATAATAATAATAAGGTTTGCTTTGGACTCTGTATTTTTTCCAAGACATGGGGTGGATCTGGCCTCTAAAGTTTTTTAAGGGCATGTTGTTGTTTTTTAAAAAGGCTTCTGGTATCTCTACTTTTTTTTAAGGGTTAGGGTGTGCTCTGGAGTTTCTTGTTTTGTGCTGGCAACAGCCTAACAAAGAGCTTTTCTACACAAGGCTGTTAATCTGATATATTAATGGAGGCAGGGCAGTGCCTCCATTGTTAAGGGTCGTCTGTAGGAAACACGTTCCACCATGTTAAAGTGATAATTCTAACAGCCATAAAATTGACAATTTTTCACCAATCTTCCTGAAATTTGCATGTGCCAGGAAGAAATGTTGGTTTTACATTACCTGAAAATTTCAAGACGATTGGTGAAAGATTGAAGGCAGGAGGGCAGTTTAAAGTAGAAAAGGTTAAAGAATGCTCTGAAACTGAAAATTGAACTGAGAGTTGGCGACTATTTTTGCACAGCTCTCCTTACCTTCTGGAAGCCTTATTAATTAATCCAGTGGCAGGGTCTACTTCCTCCCGTTCTGGTGTAGGTGGAACGGCTTTTCTTTTTTAAAAATTCCCTTCTTTAGATTTTAAATTAAAACTGTGCCTCTTTAAAAATGCTGTGGCCATTTTTATTATGGCACACGCTCAGTAGAGTCTCACTCCCCCTCCCTCCTGCATCAGCTACATGGCTGCTTCCTCTAGCAAACACATTGCTATAGTATCTTCTCAGAAGTAAGTTCCATTGACTGAATGTAATGGTGTTACTCCCAGGT
This sequence comes from Anniella stebbinsi, assembly GCA_029215795.1. Classification (NCBI taxonomy): domain Eukaryota; kingdom Metazoa; phylum Chordata; class Lepidosauria; order Squamata; family Anniellidae; genus Anniella; species Anniella stebbinsi. The sequence continues at coordinate 31,850,428 of JARDYH010000007.1, forward strand.
AAGTGTGTAGAGGATTGTAGCCTTTATTTAAAAAAACAATCTGGAACCTTGGAAGGTGGAGAGTGAGAGATGTGAGTGAGAATTCCCTCTCCTTTACAGCACTATAACTCTACAGTTAACAACCTACTTGCATGCTTTGTATGTGTGTATGTTCATTTGAGTATGGCTGCTGATCATTGATTTTCATATCAATTCAATCCAAGGCATGTCTACTCAGAAGTAAGTTCCACAGAGTGCAATGAGTCTCACTCCCACACACTAGCTTGAAGGGGTGTGTGGATTTGGTTGTACTTCTCTCTGGGAGCTCTGTGTATTTAGGGACCAAGGCTTTTTGTGAGAGAAGGGGTTAAGCTCCCCACTCTCTTCCTTTTTTTTTTTAAAAAAAGTTCAATGTATTTGATTTTTAAGAATGTTTATTCTTTCATTATTATTATAATTAATAATAATAATAATAATAATAATAATTAGTAGAAGTAGTAATACATTTATTAGTGTTACATTTATATCCTGTCTTTTTTCCTCTTGCAAGGAACCTAAGGTGGCTTGCATGATCCTCCTCCATTTTATCAGCACAACAACCCTGTAGGGTAGAAGAGTCAGTAACGTTCTGAATTCTCTTAGCTTTTCTAATATTTTTTGATCAGGTTGAACAAAACTATTGTGTATTCTTTTCTCCAGTACCAACATCTTCAACAGGCTTAATATAGGATTCATTGACCACAGGCTATTTTTAGAGCAAAAAAATAAAAATCCAAACTTGGATAGGTTAAAATTAAATTGAGCAATATTTCTAAACACCCACATGGCTATTCTTGGTAGTGGGTCAGATGTATAAGATGATGTTCAGACTCCATTTGGTTGATCAGTTGCAAAGAAGTTTCTCTAGTAAGGAGGAAGGGGAAAGCCCTAGACTGATCATTCTTTCAAGTGCCATATCTCCCCCCACAAAAACCCATGAGGTAGGTTAGGCTAAGAGTCTATGACTGGCCCAAAACCATCTAGTGAGTTTCTTCTCCTGCTCACTTTCACAGAAATGTAAAACAAATGTTTGGTAATGTTTGGGTGTATGGCATGTGCTATTTTTACCCTCACAACAACCCTGTAAGATAGGTTAGGCTGGAAAGCTAGGCCTGGCCTATGTCTGTGTGCCTGCCTCTTTCATATATACGCACAGAAAGGCATCCTTGGGTTTGTTCTTTACTTACTATATATCATAAAGTATGTGTGAATAGAGAAGTCTGTCATAAATGATGCAATACTCTCACTTTTCGCACTTCCTAATACATTTGTTTCCCAACTAACTTACCGCTAATACAGTCATGAATCTAAGGGTGCCTCTACAAGAGAGGTTTAATGCGCTTTGAAGGTTCATTAAAAATTTTACCTCTACAAGAACAGAGCGCAAATCGGGCGTAGAGGCGCGTTATCTCCCCGATAATGCGCATTTTCGAATGCGCGTTAAATCGCTAGTTTTATTTTGCTCCGGCCATTAAAGCGCATTTTCCCCGTGTGAACAAGCGATTATGCGCATTAACTTCTTGTAAAGCACTTTTTGGACATCTATTAATGCGCTTTGCCGCCTCTCGCCGCCTCCCGTGCAGAGGGATTAGGAGTAAATGCGCGTCTGCGATAATGCGCATAATCGCCGAACCGGGCGCAAAAGCGAATCCTTGTAGAGGGAGCCTAACACTAAAATATGTTATTTTTACTATAGTAAGATTAAAGAATCCACATACAACAAGTGCAAATCAGAGAACCTACCATTTTCATATTACTGTTCAAGGATTAGGATTCTTTTCCTAATTATGCCTTACATGGAAGTTGCCTTTTTCACAGCAACTGGGTCAACATTTTCATCGAGCTGACCACCTCCCCCACCCCAAACTCTATCTTGGTCAGTCACAGATAGTTAACTCAAATCCTGTCAGTGTATATGTGAAATCTGGCCCACTGTCTGTCTATGTCTGTGTGCCTGTCTCTCTCATGTATACACACAGAAAGGCTTCCTTGGGTTTGTTCTTTTCTTACTACATACCATAAACTATGTGTGAATAGAGAAGTTTGTCACAAATGATGCAATATACTCACTTTTTGCACTTCCTAATATATTTGTTTACCAACTAACTTACTGCTAATACAGTCATGAATCCAATACTAAAATATATTTTTACTATAGTAAGATTCAAGAATCCACATACATCAAGTGCAAATCAGAGAACCTACCATTTTTCATATTAGTGTTCAAGAATTAGAATTCTTTTCCTAATTATGCCTTACACTGAGGTTCCCTTTTTCACAGCAGCATTTTCATCAAGCTGTCCACCTCCCCTGCTCCAAACTCTTTCTTGGTCAGTCATCGCTAATTAGCTCAGATCCTGTTAGTGTATATGTGAAATTGTGATCCCCCAATGTGCATCACTTTACACTTGCTTACATTGAACAGCATTTGCCCTTTTCATGGCCATTCTCTTGGTATGCAGAGATCTTTATGGAGCTCCTCACAATCCTCCATTGTTTTAGCAAGACGAAATAATTTGGTATCATCACCAAACGTGGCTACGTCACTGCTCACTTCCACCCTCATTCTAATATTATGAGAAAGGGAGAAACTGCCTCCCTATCCACTTTCTTCACAACATGCATATAGGAGTGAGCAGTGAGATGGCCAAATTTGCTGCTGACCCCAAAATATTTAGGGTTTTTAAAATGAAGTGAGATTACCAAGAGCTCCAAAAGAATCTCTCCATAGTGGGAAAATGGGCATCAAAATGGCAACAACAGTTCTACATAAGCATTTGTAAAGTGATGCACACTGGAGTAAAGCATCCCAACATCACATATACACTGATGGGATCTGAGCCTGCAGTGACTAAACAAGAAAAAAATCTTGGGAATGTGGTTACAGCTCAATGAAAATGTCAACCCGGTGTGTGGCAGTAGTAAAGACAGCAAACTCCATGTTAGGCATTATAAGAAAAGTAATTGAGAATAAAACTGCCAGTATCATACTGCCTTTATACAAATCTATGGTGTGACCACACTTAGAATACTGTATACAGTTCTGGTTAACTATAGAATTTAGTATCACAAGATGTTGTGCTGGCCACCATTTTGGATGGCCTGTCTTCCTTTCCATGTGGTCACCCTATGACATGACACTATTCTCCCTTCTGAAGAGGTCTGGTTCTCAGATTACTAAAGACAAAGTGGCAGACCATAATAACAGTGTTCATATGCCCATTGCTTTATGAGGCTTCTACAGGCCACCAAACAGAGAACTATCAGGCCATAAAGTTGCCTAAATGGGTCTGCCAGAAACCTGGCCTCACCGTTCCTGTTAGGTCCATGTCCTACAGCAAATGCTCTCAGCTGAACTTGATGGAATCCCATCCTTCATCCCTTGATTTAATTTACTGGACTCCCCTGGCTGGGCCTTGCAGGGAACAATAGGGCAGACGGAGCAGGCATACATAGCACATGCAGAGTGCTGAGAGTGGCAAATCTAAAAGCAAATATGTTGCTTTCAAAAAACCAAGGAGATTCAATGGGTCTTTTAAGTAAATATTTATGAATGGAAAAGCAGCCCATGCAGGCTTGAAACTTGACCACAAACATGATCACTATCTGCTACTTTAAGATGCAAACAGGAAGAAAAAGTATGTAGCATAAAATGAGCTATAATAATTAATATAGTAAATTGTAACTTATTCTAATTTAGGATATTTTCCTGTATCATCTTTTGTGCTTTCAGAATTAATCAGGGAGTTTTTAGTCCAGTAGATTTTTTTCCAGGTTGTCTCCAAATACAGGCACAAAACATGAAATGCTTCTTTACATGAGTTAGGCCTCCTCCACACGAGATGTTTAATGAGCCTTGAAGGCTCATTATAAATTTTACCTCCACACCAGCGGAGCGCAAAACGGGCGTACAGGCGCGTTATCTCCCCGATAATGCGCATTTTCGAATGCGCGTTAAATAGTGACTTTTATTTTGCTCCGGCCGTTAAAGCGCATTTTCGCCGTGTGAACAAGCGATTATGCGCATTAACGTCTTCTAAAGCGCTTTTTGGACATCAATTAATGTGCTTCGCCGCCTCTCGCCGCCTCCCGTGCAGAGGGATTAGGCGTAAATGCGCCTCCGCGATAATGCGCATAATCCCCGAACCGGGCGCAAAAGCGCATCCTTGTGGAGGGGGCCTCAGTCATAGAAAGCTTTTATCTCTGGACAATGGCTATTGAAAAATTCAAATGACCCCTCAGATTTCAAGTGAAAGAGCATAACTTCTGGGGTTCATTTATTATTTTGAAAAGTGGGTGCAACACATATCACTAGCTTTGATTTTATATCAGATGTCAAAATGGTGTAACATCCTAGCTGATGCTGGCTTGCTTGTCAACTGTATAATATCCAGTCATCCGTTACATAGGGTGACCAGATTTTGAGGATCAAAATCCCGGAACCCCCCCGCCACCCCACCCACCCAAAACAACCCCCCCACTGCGCGCGCACCCCGCCCCCCCGCCCGCATGCCTCGCGCCGCTGCCCGCCCTGTGCCGCCGCCCGCCCCGCCCACCCACCCCGCGCCACCCCCCCGCGCCGCGCCACCCCCCCCGCGCCGTGCCACGCCGCCCGCCCCGCGCTCCTTACCGGCTGGGGCATCCGCTTCCCTCCGGTGCTCGGAATCTACTGAGAAACAGGCTTCCTGGCCTGTCTCTCAGTAGTGCACCGGGTGATGACATCATCACCCGGTGCGCTACTGAGGGACAGGCCGCGAAGCCTGTTTCTCAGTAGATTCCGAGCACCAGAGGGAAGCAGACGCCCCAGCAGGTAAGTGCCTCACGCCGCCGCCCACCCCGCGCAGGCCGCCCGCCACACCCGCGCCACCCTTTGGAGGGCAGCAGGTTGGGGAAGGGCTGCTCTAAACAAAAAAAGAGAAGTAGGTGGCCCTAAATTGTTTGTCATCAGTTTTCCACAACCCCACAGTCACCTCTGCATATCATATTCTCCATCCGGTCCTCATGGTTTATCTGCTTTGGGAGAATGAGAATTTCACTTGCACTTTTTGCCTCCTTAGGGAGTATGTGGCGTTAAGGCTTGTGAGCCTTAACTCCCAATTTCCCTGCTTTTTGGTGCTTGGTTGGAAACTGTAGAGCCTTAACGTTGTTTTTGTAAACTGTAGGTTTTTGTTTAATGATCTACTTTTGGATTGCCAGCAAAATTAAGGTCTGAGCACTGTACCAAGAGCATTTCCTTGCATGCTTTTCTGCTACTTAAGCTCCAGGTGGAACTGTGGCAAACTGAAATTGTGCTACTACAGAAATAGAAATATTATTGTCCTTAATTTCCTTATAATAATACTGCATTTTTCCGTGTTACAAATTTTGGTGTTTGCTGAATAGTATCAATCTAAAATTTCGGTATTTATCGAAGTCTTTGGCTGCTAGTTAAGTGCCCATAGCAGATCAATACACTTCAGACAAACTGTACACCCAAAAAGAAAATGTTTTAGGTGGATTCAAGTTTGGTTTTGTACTAACCAGAAAATAAAGAAAAAAACTTATTGATCCATTTATCAGTTTTATTCGAAATATATTTGTAAAATCACATTTAAATATATTCTGCATATAAAAGCATTGTTAAACAGAGAATAGCTAAAGATCTTTAGATTTTAATAACTTAAATGGAATTTTTAATATATATATATTGGTTGTTCTTAGACTTTTAGGCATAATAGCTTAAAAAGTTCTCTATTCAATATTGACTAGGCTATTCATTTTACAGGTAAACAGACCTGGTGACCTTCTAATAAGAACTCCTGCATTCTAAAATCACCACATATTTATACTTTTTATATGCAGAAATTACCTCATAATAATATTATATATTGTCCCATAAATTTGGCTCATGGTCTTACTTATTACATTGCTATTAAACATTCTTTTGAAATTAAAATATAAAAAGCTTACATGTATACCCTTCAGGCTAGATAAGATTGATTTTGAATTATACCTTTGAGAAGATAACTCCTTATTCAACATATGTCAAATAAAGTTGTCTATATTCTTTTCTCGATGTCTTTATATCAGACTTTTTGACGTATATACTTTATATATTGCTTTTTGCTTATTAATTGATGAGCAAAAACTTTAAGTACCTTTTTGATATGGAATAATACCACCTCATTGCTGTTCATTACTGAAATAATGTTTTGGCACGTGTAATACGGCTTTAACTGAGCACCATCTAGGTCAACTTGACCATCATGTCTTATGTCACTTACCAAGAATCATTGTAAACGTAATTGTGTCTTCTCTGTTGGTACCAGTTCCTTTATTATATATGTAATTCTCTGGATTCCTAATTACCTTTTATGCAACATGCTTAATTGCCTGGGGCTTTGCAGCTCCAAGACAAGACAGCTTTTGCTTGTGTGTATGTGTGGTGGTGGGGAATATTCATAGAATCACAGAATCATAGAATAGTAGAGTTGGAAGGGGCCTCTAAGGCCATCGAGTCCAACCCACTGCTCAATGTAGGAATCCACCTTAAAGCATACCTGACAGATGGCTGTTCAGCTGCCTCTTGAAGGCCTCTAGTGCTTCATTAAACGCTTTGAGCACATTGAGGTCTGTGCCAACAACCTTTTGCAACTAATCCATGACACCCTGCTCTATAAAAAAGTTCACTGAAAGTGCAATTTTAAATCAGAAGTGAAACTTGAGGGTCATGAAGTCATTTAAAGAAGCCATAAACAACTGTGATTAGGGAATGATGAGTGTATAAAAATACCTCATTCACAAAAGCTCTATGTTACCTATCAAAGGATATATTCCATACTAGACCTGCCTCACAGGTTGTACTCCCATTTTCTCTCTGTCCTGTGATACATTCCTTGCTTGCAACAATACTTGAGGTGGAGTTGGTTTAGAGCAGTAACCCATACAGTTCTCCACATCCAGCTGTAAGGTAGGGGAAGGCAACTTCAGGAAGTCTGTGGGCCACCCCCACCCCCAGGTATCCCCCTGTGGGATTCACTTCTACCACCACCACACTGTTACCAGGAAAAAACACACTATCTCTTTATCTCTCTCTGTTACAGCTCACCACTGGTGTAAGGGGATGAGTTATACAATGGGTGGGTATTATATGTACTGGAAAATAGAAGTTATTTGTCTCAAGGTTTCTTCCATAATACTACTTTTCTTTTATACGGTTACTGGAACAATGCCAAGACAACACACCTTCCCCATTTCTGAAGTGATGCCTCTCCTTGTTGAAGAAAGGACGGCCATAGTGCTGAGCAATGGTAAAATTGCAGGGAAAAACAACGAGGTGTGGACAGCACTGAATGCAAGACTCACAGAGAAGAAGTTCAACATTTCTGCGCCTCATATGTACACTGGAGTCCTTGAAGATCGCTATGACGTTCACTGGATCTTGGGACTAAATGTAACACAAAATGAATCTAACATGGAGATGCAAGAGAGCTCATCTGTCCACAGATCAGACAGAACAAAACTCTGTTGGCCGCTGTAGTGAAGGAAGTCATGGTCAAGAGTACAGCTGCAGTGAAGAGCACAATGGTGATAATACAACGCAGCACAAAGATTTCACAATTTCTTTTTCGAAAGAGGAATGGACTGTGATTTCGCCAGGACTGGTGACATACAAGAAGAGCAGGAGAAGAAAGCATCTTCGCACCTGCACTGTGCTGAACCGTAACGTGTGGACTCATCATATATGGTCTCACTTAAAAATGCCATGTAAAATCAGGTATACTGGGGGGCGGAGTTGCTATGTCAGACAATGCAGCACAATATGTGAAAGTGAAAGGAGAGTGCACATTTTGTTATGCAAAACTAACTGCATGCATGAAAGAAGCCCCTCTGTCAGAAGGACCAGCAGCAATGAAGTGCCCTTACATAGGGAGATTCCATGTAAACCATCCACCAAACTTGAAGAGAAAATTGTCCGGAGCTGCACGGAATGAGCTGTCCAAAAAATGACAAAGGAAAACATGTCAGCAAGTGCTGTACGAATGCCTTGAAGCAGATGTCCTAATGTCATTTGGCGATCTTGAACCAAGTCATCTTCCTACTGCAACTGCACTGTGTGTGGCTAAATGCAAAGCTTCAAAGACTGCTCGCCTCCATGAAGATCCAATACTAGCCATTGCCATCGCTATGTACAAAGCACCGCATCAGGGTATTATAAGAGATGTAGGATATGACAAGCTGAATGTGAGATACCACAGCTCTTCACAACTCCATATTTACCGTCAATACTGCCAGGCTGCTAAATGCCCAAGTCTGAGCATTGATGCCACTGGAGGATGGTCAGAAAAGTTGATAGGGGTATAAAATCAGGACACATATTCCTGTATAATGCTGTTGTTTGGAATCCAGACACTAAGAAAATCTATCCAGTGTGTAGGATGTTGTCAGAATGACATGATACAGAGACTATCTGACACTGGTTGAAAATGTGGTTACATGATGGTGCCCCAATGCCTAAGGAGGTTGTAATAGATATGTCAACTGCACTCATGTCAGCATACAGACATTCACACATTTTCTCTCACTGTCAAACTACCTCAGTGAGCGTGCCAAGTTTTTGAACTCAGATCTTGAATCTCTAAATTTGCCTGCTTGCTGTATCAGGAATGATGTGGCCCACACAATCAGTTTAATGGGGAAGTGGACTAGTCTACGAGGACAGCATCGACGAACTCGTCAGTTCTACTTGAGGAGTATGGCTCAAGTTGTGCAATCACAAGTTATGAATGACATTAAGACACTGTTGAGACACATCATCACCATGGCACTGAGTGAAACTGAGGGAGATGACACGAAGTCTGGCTTACCTACAGAGTGTGAATTCAGCAAAACCTTCCTACTCCATAGAATTGGAGGGATTCCTCCTCCAGAAGAAGCAAATGAAGAACAAAGCCATAAAAAAAAGACTGCCAACAGATTCCAGGGAAATGTGCAATGTCACCGCTTTCACAGGCATGGTAGAGAAGATAAAGCAGACTGTTATTAGGAAAGGCAGTGAGGGTTACAGGGGCAACCAGCAAGTGCTTCCGAGCCTAGTGGATGACATTATTAAAATCTCACACTTGATTCCACTGTGGACAGGTGTGATGGTACCATTCTATGGGTATGGCAGAATTTCAGCCAGTAGCGCTTCCAGTGAAGCTTATTTCAAAGACCTTAAACACACTGGCTCAGTTCGGACGACACATTAGGCAACGGAGGAGGGGGGAACAATCGTCAGTTGTGTTGCTTATTGTGTCGTCTGGAGGGCAGCACACAACACACACACAACTGACAGTACGTTAATCAGGCACTTTAAACAATGGAGCGAAACAACAGGCTTGCACGTTGTTTAGCCCGAAGCCCCGTTGTTTAAAGTGTCGTCCGAATTCAGCCCCCCCCCCTCTCCGTGGACTATTCCGTTTCGGAATAGAGTTCTGCTACCTAGAGCAGCCAAAAAATCCCAGCCATTCTATGCAGCCGGCAGAACTCATGGTGCATGCTGGGATACGGCTGGGGGACACATGGAGGAGAAGCTGCAACCAAAATGGCCGCCGCAAGTTCCTTGCAGCCAGGGCGTTTGTCGGTGCCCAGCAGCGCCGGCTGCAGCATGTTGTCTGTGGAGCTCCTCCTGCCTTACGCACGGTCAGTACATTATTTACCCCTCCGTTGCTTAATATGTCGTCCGAACTGAGCCACTGTGTTTCAACATACAACCCTGCCCATGTGTTACCACTCAATGGAGATGATATTGAGAAAGAAGAAAAATGATGCCTGTATGTAGTATTCAACCAAGCGAGGCACCACCTTGTCCTACGGAGTCCTTTGTAATGCAATCCATTGTTCCAGATTTTCTTGAACTCAAGAATAATATCCAGGCAAGCGAATCAAAATGTGACAAAAGTACCATATCTGAAAATGCTGAAAATGACGAGAATGCTAGTCAAGGGGAACATATTGTCGACACCATAGCGGAATGTCTTGCATTAGAATCCATTAATGCTAATCGACAAGTGTCTGAACCACTCCCAGCAGAAGATGCTCTCATCCACTGCATATCAGAAATGGCAGAAAGCGAAAAGTGGGGTGGTTTGTCTGAAGAAAGTGAAAAAAGGAAACCATCTTACCTACAACCAAACTCAGAATGGCTTCACATAGATCTCAGCAAGGCCAAACACACTGGCTCAATTTGGACGACATATTAGGCAACGGAGGGGTAAATAGCGTACTGACCGTGCGTTAGGCAGGAGGAGCTCCACAGACGACATGCTGCAGCCGGCGCTGCTGGGCACCGGCAAATGCCCCGGCTGCTACAAACTTGTGGTGGCCATTTTGGTTGCAGCCTCTCCTCCCTGTGTCCTCCAGCCGTATCCCAGCAGGCACCGTGAGTTCTGATGGCTGCATAGAGCGGCTGGGGTTTTTTGGCTGCTCTAGGCAGCAGAACTCTATTCCGAAATGGAATAGTCCACGGAGAGAGCGGGGGCTGAATTCGGACAACACTTTAAACAACGGGGCTTCGGGCTAAACAACATGCAAGCCCGTTGTTTCGCTCCATTGTTTAAAGTGCCTGATTAACGTACTGTCAGTTGTGTGTGCATTGTGTGTTGCCCTCCAAACGACACAATAAGCAACACAACTGACGATTGTTCCCCCCCTCCTCCGTTGATTAATATGCCATCCAAGCTGAGCCACTATCTCTATTGGTCTTCTAAAAAATGGCAATAGGGATCATATGAAACCAATGAAAGTGAACGATAAGTTGACAATATTTGAGAACGCATGTACTTTTGATGCCTTTGTACAAATATTCTGTGTGGCATTCAGTGACAGTGAAATTTATAAGAATTTTGTTGACAGCACTGATGGGTTAGTTATAGGAAACCTTGCAGCAGATATTGTAAAGAGAGGTGTGTCATCACAAACATACCAAAAAGAGCATTTGCTTTGGCTTCAGTGACCTTATTCAGCCAAAAAATGCTGCCACATGGAATTGTAAAACTAAGCTGTGAGATATCAGTGTCTAATCTTCTGCAAATATTTTTGGAACAGTATCCAAGTGTCATTGAAAAAACCAAATGTACAGAAGCTGACTGTCCTCAGCAACAACAGGACCACAATCAGGCCATTCTTAGTTTATTTCTACAAGGACTTGACTGGACTGGAGATGGGGCTGCAGGAACTCACACAAGAGAAATGCAGCCCCTGCTTCCATTACAAGAAGACTTAGCCCCCCTCTACAAGATTTCGGTTTGACGCCCGTTTCCCCGATTATGCGCATCTTCTCTCATTCGCTTTTACGCTTAATCCCTATACATGGGAGGTGTTGAATCGCATTACGGGCTGTATGAAAGGCATTTTAAAGTTTTTGTCATGCTGAGAATCGCATGCAAATGTTGCTGAAAGTAATGCGCTTTGTCCCAGAGAAACTCCCCAAACCGGTTCCCTCCCTTTATTCTCCCCGCCCACCAGAATCTCCAGCCTTTGGTTTCCTAGGTTACCTAAAAGGAATGAGCTGATTAACATGGTCGGCTACCTGTCTTCCCCCCTCTTTCGCCCAATTGCCATGACCTCCTCAGGAGTAAATGGGAATGTGCCTCGCACACACACACACACACACACCAAAACAGACAGGGGAATGCTGCTTCGTTCCTTCCCCCTCCACTTCCCAGCGAGCTCAACAATTGTAAAACATACACACACACACACACACACACACACACACCTCAGCTCAGGAACCCAGCAAGAAGCGAGGGGAAGTTATGTCTGCTGATGGCTAATTATGCGCACATCCGCACATCCTTCCTACCCCCTTTACTTCTCATAAAACCACCTCCATCTGGCCCCGTGTTTCCATGTTAAAAATATTTCATCAGGGTTCTTCAAAGAAACTTTATTTTTGGTTCACGTTGGATGCCTCTTCTTGGAGCTTCCATCCAGAGAGACGGAGTACAAGGAGGAAGTTGCCAGGAGGAGAGAGGAAATGAAACTAAACCAAAAAGTGGGGGGGGGTTTTCCCAGCGAAGGGGCAGTTCTATGCATGAGATCACGACCACAGTCCAACCTCCTGATCGTTAATACGCCTCCTTAGAAAGTTGTTTACATGGACATAAAGCGCTCTTACTTCCGCCGTAAATTAAAACTCGCTAATTAACGCGCATTCGAAAATGCGAATAATCAGAGAGAAAACGTGCCTCGGCCCCTGATTTGCGCTCCGCTCTTGTAGAGATAAATTTCCTAATGCGCCTTGAAAGAGCTTTAAATCGCTCTTGTAGAGGCACCCTTACAGAAGAAAACCATCATACTGTACTGGCATGAGAAGCACAGTGACAGGAAAATATCTCTGTGTTGAAGTGGTCCAACCTAATTGGGGGGGGGGGGAAATGGGTTCATTGCATTGTGAAGGTTGGGAACATACCAACCCAAGTCAACGTAGGTGAGGTAAACTTTACACTTCGAGGAGCTGTTGAGTTCTTGGGTGGCACATCTCTCAACGTGACTCCCATAGGGCATTATGTGGCACATTTCCGTAGGGACGATGGAACATGGGAAGAGTACAACAAGCTTACAAGCAAGAAATCATTATCAAATAAAAGCAAAGATATAATTTGTCACCTCTTGATTTACAGCACATAAACAAGATCCATACGGACAAGGGTTAATGAACCTGCACCCTCCTGAAGTTGACATTGCAAGTTTCAGTTTACTGAACAGTTAACCTTTTCAATTAGTTGTCAATTGTAAAACATGGCAGTATCTACAACATTTACCTTCACTCAATTTTGAGAATTACTAGATGTTTTCTTTATTCAATGTTAACATAAATATTTGTTTTCTACACAGTGCCTTTAATAATTTATCATGTTACACATTTCCATGTTTGAGATTTGGACCACAAAGTATGGCAATTCATTAGCCAGGGTTCCCCTAAAGGGAACACAGGATTGTCCCTTCCATGATTGGACTGCCAACACCAAAAGGAGTACAAAACTTTGGCCCCGGTTCGCAATTGATCTGAGCATGGGAAATTTGTCTCATTCACCAGGCCCCATTCTAAGGGTATGTCGTTTCCAGGCTTCATGGGATGGCACAAAACTCGGTTTGCGGTACAAAACTAACACAAAACTTTGGCGCAGGTTTGGAGGTGCTGTGACAAAGTTTCTTTTTTGATGTGTTTCCTCCGAACCTTCACCTGAAGTATCAATACCAAGTTGTTGGTGGCGGCACAAAACCCGGGGTTTGCAGCACAAAACTAGCACAAAACTTTGGCATATGTTTGGAGAGGATTCTAGTTTGGGGGGTTCATTGTTAACAGAGCTGCTGAAATGTAATTGATCAAAGTAACAATTAAGAAGACGTATAGAACAGAACATCAGACGAGCCCTGCTGGTTCAGACCAAGGGTCCATCTAATCACACAGTAGCCAAGCAGCTGTCTCACAAGCAGGGCATGAGTGCAACAGCACCCTCCCATCCATGGTCCCCAGCCACTGGTGCTCATAGGCATTCTGTTTCTGTCTGATACTGGAGGTAGCATAGTGCCATCGGGACTAGTAGCCACTGGTAGCCTTCTTCTGCTCCAGGAAACATCCGTTGCAGGTAGGAGAATGGCACCATTTAATGCTCTGCTACATTAAAAACATCCTGCAAATAGAAAACCAAGGAAGTAGGGAAAGTGCTCACAGTGGGTGGGCAAGTCTTGTCCTGGAAATCTTGTCCTCCGTTCCTGATTCTTAAGTTTCCCTGAAACCCCTGGTGCATCAGGAGCAAAGCCAGGGACCACAATCCAGCCAGCCATCAAATGCTCTAGTTGGATCTTCAGGCTGTCACTCTACTGACACATAAGTAGAATATGAGGCAGGTGGAGCATCAAACATCTCAGTAATAGCTGGTGCAGTCAGGGCCAGACGAAGGCACGCCCTGTCTTAAAACAGGACACATCTCGTGGGGAAAAACAAGCCATGGAAAAGTTGGCAACAAAAGAGGTTAGGTGAGGTAGCTGAGATTGCTGGAGGCAATTTGAAATAACAGGTTGCTCTTGATTCTGCTGCAGAAAATTGGCATGCGGACAGAATCTGCCAGCGTTCGCACGACAGTTCAGCACAATAAACACGACACAACAGATTAGTGCTGCGGCTGCCAAAGGAAGGATAATCCTCCACAATTGAGCTTGAGCAGGGCCGGAATTCTGTTACACATCTCTTGAAGCGATGTTGCAAATGTGTTTCCCTGAATTTAAACGTCACTCTCTCCCAGCGCCCTCAGGACCAAACAAGACGTGGCGCAGAACACCAGGGCTCCTATCCCCTGGCAGTTTCTTCTACCTTTCTAATGAACACAGCCTTTGGGACACAGCTGCAGCATCTCAGGCCCATGGGCCAAACCTGGCCTTCCTGCGGTCCAAATCTGTCCCTTCCATGTTCTTCAGATGAATTATTATTATTATTATTATTATTATTATTGTTGTTGTTGTTGTTGTTGTTGTTGTTGTTGTTGTTATTGTTGATTTATATCCCTTCCTCCCAAGGTAGCCCCCTTCTCCTGTATTCACACCCTTTCCCAGATTTTGCATGGTTTCCCCCCATTTTAAAGTTTGAAATGCCCTGCCTAAGGTTTAATCACTGCTGTAAGAACTTTAAGCTGAAATATGTTAGTATTTTTGACATGTTGGCCCTGCCCCTTTTGTCTGTGGCCCTCAAGAGCTTCCCTGAAATGGAGTTTGGCCCTCGAGCTGCAAGAGGTTGAACACCCCTGCTTTGGGAGTAGGAGAGGGGAGGCAATGAGGCTGCTTATGACTCATATGACCATATGGAAAGGAGGACAGGGCTCCTCTATCTTCAACAGTTGTATAGAAAATGGAGTTTCAGCAGATGTCATTTGTATGCATGCAGCACCTGGTGAAATTCCCTCTTCATCGCAACAGTTAAAGCTTCAAGAGCTATACTAGAGTGACCAGATACAAAAGAGGACAGGGTTTCTATAGCTTTCACTGTTATATTGAAGAGGGAATTTCACCAGGTGCTGCATGCATACAAATGACACCTGCTGAAATTCTCTTTTCTAAGCAACTGTTGAAGATACAGGAGCCCTGTCCGCCTTTCCATATGGACACCCTACTCATCACCCTCCTGCTGTGTGCCTGGAAATTATCCCCCACCCAGAGTTCATGCTACCCTTGCAGCAATAGTTCAGCTGAGCGATTTTAGACCCTGGACTTAATGGCCTTACCCAGGTCTGGGATTTAGATGGCCATGTGTATTACATCAGTTGTGAAGGACACAGTGAACATTTCTCCCCCCCACCCCCCATTCCATGCTTTGCATCCTCTTCTACATTCTCTATATATGTTAGAGCAAAATAACTGCTTGCCAAAGCTGATTTAAAAATAGAATGTAATACTTTTGGTAAGGTGACCATATGGAAATGAGGATAGCGCTCCTGTCTCTTTAACAGTTGTACTAAAAAAAGGGGAATTTCAGCAGGATTCGTTTGTAGGCATGCAACACCTGGTGAAATTCCCTCTCCATCATGACAGTTAAAGCTGCAGGAGCTCTGCCCTCTTTTGTATCTGGTCACGCTAGCTAAAAAGGGGAGGGCTCCTGCAGCTTGTTTTCTTTTTGAAGATTTTTTAAAATGTGATCCACCCTGTGGGAACCATGACAGGTTCAGACATCATGACAACTGGTGGAGGCTGGTGGCTCCGACGTCAGTGGGGTAGTGAATCCACTCCGGGCTTTAGTCAGAATCAGTCAGAACTCTAAACGAGCTATCCAAGATGCTCCTTTAGAGTTCTGACTAGTTCTGACTGAACTCCAAATTCACCTCTCCACTGACATCAGAGCCACCAGACTCCAATGGTGGGATGTCAGGTCATGTGAACCAGGTTAGAATTGAGTTGCTTAATGAAAAATAATGGGCATTATTCTTGTGCAGGAATTTGTTGCCTTAGCCCATGTGTGCTGTGTGTTGGTAGTAACCGTTTCTAGAGACTGATATATAGAAATAGTCAAGGATGCGTTCTCTCAGGCAACCAGAGGGGGGAATAAAGAACACTACGCACTGTGGTAAAGAAGGTACTAGAAAGCTGAATAAAAAAGGTGATGGTTGTTACAAAGACAAGATTGGATCGGACTATTTGTGGAAGACCAGAGGCCATTTTATCAAAGCAATATAGATTTGCTCAAGACTGATTTGTGGAGGGTTTTTTTTGCATGCATACAAATCCTACCAACTGTTCTGCGCTGCGAATAAACCTGCATTGCTGCGCTTCACCGCAGCTGCCACTTGTGCCAATGTTTCTCATGAGGGAATCGTCCAAGGACCTCACAGAAGTGGAGATCTCAAACATCTGGGTTTGATCTTTAACCACAGGTGCTGGGTCAAATTCAAAGGTTATGCAGACGCCTGTGTCACCCTCTGACCCACCACGACGTCAATGAAATTGGCTGCAGCTGGGCTCAACTCAGGGTGAAACGTGACGGTGGTGGCCATGTTTGTTTAATTGCCTGTCTGTTCCCTTCACAGATAAGGCATGTGTGTGTGGAGGGGGAGGAAGCGACCAAAGTTTTACCTCAAAAAGAGGAGCCTGGTTGAGGGCAACGTCGGAAGTCTCGCCTACCCCCATGCCTTACCTTCCCATGGTCCATCACTTCACACATTTTTCTCTCAGCCTGGCTAATTCCCAACGTTAGAGCCAGGCAGGTGTGTGTGTGTGTCTGAAATGGTAGACATGGGGAGGTTGAAACAGGGGTAGAGGTGCTGGAGGAATCCACAATGGGTTCAAATGAGGCCGGATTTCTATGAATCCAAGCTACGGATTCTGCAGCAGGCTGGCTTTTTCCGAGTTGCACGGACTTGCGGACTGTGTTTTTACTTTACAGAACTCTACACAAATTTACTCATACAAAAATACAAGAAATATGGGAGGGAAAAGCTACATAGGCTTAGGGTGACCCTATGAAAAGGAGGACCGGGCTTCTGTATCTTTAACAGTTGTACTGAAAAGGGATTTTCAGCAGGTGTCATTTGTATGCATGCGCCACCTGGTGAAATCCCCTCTTCATCACAAGAGTTAAAGCTGCAGGAGCCCTGCCTTCTGTTGTATCTGGTCACTCCAATATAGCTCCTGCAGCTTTAACTGTCGTGATGAGGAGGGGATTTCACCAGGTGCTGCAGGCATACAAATGACACCCTCTGAAATTCCCTTTTCTCTGCAACTGTTAAAAGATACAGGAGCCCAGTCCTCCTTTCCATATGGTCACCCTACATAGGCTAAAGTTTGAAAATGTGATTTGGGGGGATTTGCTCATTTTTGGAAGTGTACATTTGCACAAGCGCGCAGTTTTCAACATGAACATGAGTTCGGGAAACGGCGAAAAATCCAATTCCGTCAATGAGCAGATGACGGAATGAAAAACGCCCGACATTTCGCAAAACACAAAACAGAACAGACTTTACAAAATTCATACCTCCCTAAGCAGGAAAGGGTTCAAGCCCATCACTCCTGCACCCCTTTAAATGCTAAAATCAGAGTGTCCCACCCCTCCCCACTCCAGTCATGTGTCTAAATGGGGCAGACGCATGAGTAATTTGACATGGCTGCCACTATCTAACGACGTTTTGCCTTCAGTTGACTTCTGGTTTTGATTGCTTTAATCAAAATGGTTCTAAATGAAAGAGAAAATGGCGGCGGGGGGAGGGGAGAGAATTACTCAAGAACCAAGCACTGTAAAGCTGGCAGCCACTTCCTGGAAAACAAACATTTTAGACCACCAAAGTCATCTTCTCTACATTTTAACTTGAGTGGAAGTTAAGGGAAGCCCATAGCATAGCGTGGCCCTCAAGCTTCCATTTCACTTGCCCTCCGTGCATTTCCATTGGACCTACTGAGGGGACGAGAAAGAGAAATGGGTGAGGTTACAACCGGGCACTGCAGTCTGGTGCTGATGGTGCTGGGCAGGCAGGATCTGTGTGAACTTGTATTATATTGAAGTTTCAATTACTGATTAACAAAGAGTAACTGGGCCCCTACCTTGACCTTTATTTTCATTTGAGCAAACAGACCTTTCCTGCCATTTGTAAACAGTCCAAGTTACATACCCTCCACTCTGTTGAAGTGAAGTTTTCACTCTGCCTCAAATAGAGTGGTCAGGTTTCCTACTTTACAGTCGACAGCCCTCTGTTTTGGAGAGCTGGCGGAGGATAGTTCTCTATTTTAAGGTGTCCTCTGTTTGAAGGGCTGTCCGGTCCAAGTCTGGTTTCAAGTGAAAAAAACCTAAGGAGGGAGAGGAGCAGGAGCCGTGGAGTTGTCCATCCACACTGAGCGCCTGGGCAGCAGACTGGGCAGGCATAGCCAGGTCGCCTAGTCACTCTTCTTCTCCACTGTGATGCCATGTCTTGTATTTCTAGTTAAATTATAGGGCCGGTTCAGAAGACACCTTAAACTCTGCTGCTTAACCCTGCTGAAGGCGCCTTGTGCGATGCATTTTGCTAAACCCTGCTCCTTCACTAACCACAGTCAGACCATCTGCAGCAGGGTTAAAGCAGTTCTAACTGTGCCTTAAAGTGCTGTGTGTGACAGCACAGCTTGTGGTTAGTGCTAACCCCAGAGAACCACAGTTTCACTAACCACAGAGCCTGAAGTGTCGTCTGAACGGGGCCATAGAATTTGCATCTGTACATAAAAATGTGCACATGCAAATGTTATCCAAAGTGATGTACCCTTTTGTCCTCATTTCCAGCAATGCGTGGCTGCCTAACATAAAAGAAACAAGACCAAACATGGCAACTTCTCCTTGAGCCTTCTGGCTTTTTGAAAGAAGTTCTTGGAAGTCAATGGGAATTTGGTGGCAAGTTGCTGTTCTATGCCTGGCTTCATCACCAAGGCAAAGCCTTTGTCTCTGAAAAGAATGCCTGCCTTCAACTTTTCCTGATGCTGAAAAGCAAGGAAGTTCTCAGGGAAAAAATCCCTTAAAGATCTCGTTATACTCCCTGGAGGCGGGCAAGGGATGACTTATTTGTCCCCAAAACAAACGGAAGGCGTTTGCAGGTGAACTGCACCAGGGGAAACTGAGGCATGTTTGGCAAGGTGCGGCATCTCTTGCCAGCACATTCACAAGGCCTCATCATACCCTGTTGCATCATTTTAATGGGGCTCACACAGGTGTCCTTGTCAGTGGATTCTGCCCTCAGCCGTTCTCCTTATTCATCTCCCTGGCTTCATGCCCTTTTCAGATTTATCAGATGGCAATTTGTTTTCTGTTTTGTGAGAAAGTAGCCCTTCCAACGGAGGAGGAGATTGAAAACCATGAGCAAGCCAATCTTAACGGGCTGAGACATCATCAAACCCCACCAAGGGGAACTGGAAGAACTGAACTGGAGCATACATTTGCCGCCTACGTGGGAAATGCAGAAGGTGAGGCCAATACTTTTCCAGCTTTGCTGGCTGCCAGTCCAGATCCGGGCCCAATTCAAAGTGCTGGCATTAACATTCAAAGCCCTAAATGGCTTGGGGCCAGGTTATCTGAAGGAACGCCTCCTCCCATATGTACCTGCCCGGACCCTAAGATCATCCTTGGGGGTCCTTCTCCATGAGCCCCTGCCGAAGGAAGTGAGGCAGGTGGCTACTAGGAGGAGGGCCTTCTCTGCTGTGGCACTCCAGCTGTGGAATGAGCTCCCTAGAGAGGTTGGCCTGGCATCTATATTATACTCCTTTAGACGCCAGGTGAAGACCTTTTTATTTTCACAGTGTTTTAACAATTCTTCAGTTTGATTTTTAACCTTGCTGTTTAAATTTGTATTTTAAGTCCGTATGAATTTCTGCATGGCTGCTCGGTTTTTATCCTGGTTGTGCTTGTATACAGTATTTTAAATTATGTTTTTATAATATCAGTTTTTTATATTTTGAATGGTTTTTATGGTTTAAATTTTTGTAAACCACCCAGAGAGCTTTGGCTATTGGGTGGTGTAGAAATGCAGTAAATAAATAAATAAAATAAACCTGGTCCAGCTTTCCCAAGCTGGTGCCCTTCAGATATTCTGGTCTACAATTCCCAGCATTCCTGAGCATTGGCCATGCTGGCTGGGGATGATGGGAATCAAAGTCCAAAACATCTGGAGGGCACCAGATTGTGTAAGGCTGGTCTAGTCTATTTATCTAGATGTATGTTTTATCTCCCGTCACATCTTTTCTGAGTGGTATTAACTGTGACAGAGCTAACAAGGGGAGTTAGGTAAGAGATTGGCTGCATTCAGACAACACATTAACCAATGGGGGGGAACAATCGTCAGTTGTGTTGCTTATTGTGTTGTGTGGAGGGTAACACGTCGCTCACAAACTACTGACGGTATGTTATTCTGCCCAAATAAGCAACTGAGAGAAACAACTGGCTTGCAAGTTGTTTAGCTCGAAGCCAGTTGTTTAAAGTGTTGTGTGGAGGGGTGAGTGGGTTAATGGCGTGTGGTGAGTGGGTTAAAACACAAGCCCATAGAGGCAGGCGGCAAGAGTGACCAAAGCAGCGGCTGCCACTCTGCTACAACTGGTGCAACTTGCAGAGGCTGCTAGGATAGAACTGGGAGGACTGAGGGAGGAGGGAGGGTGGAGAGAGGGGCGGAGGCTGTGTCAGTCAAATGCTGGGTTGACTATTAGTCCACTCAACACCAGCCCCAACCACCCACAATTGTGCAGGAATATGTTGTGTGGGGAGTACCCATAAAATAGCCAACTGTGAGTTGGCTACTCAACCCACCATTGACTAATGTGTTGTCCGAATGCAGCCACTGTGTAGGAGAGACGTGTAGCCTTTTTCCTGGGAGCAAGACTCACCAAATGCCTCTTCCATAGCACATGGGGATAATAAACTGCCCTGCTTTACCAGGTTGTTGTAGGGATAATGTATGACAAGTGGTTTGAACACTCAAAACTGTGGTAGGAGGAAATTGCAACCTCTTGAAATTGCTTATAACATTTGCATTTCTTGGCTGGGACATTTGCTTCCAAATATAATTTGTCCCATCTAAATGGTTAAGCAAGGATAAGAAATGTTGGATATTTCATTTAGGTCCTCAGCAGTTTCAATTCTTTAGACCAGTCTTCTCCAACCTGGTGACCTCCAGTTGTCTTGGAGTCCAGCTCCCATCATGCCAAACCAGCAGGTGCAGCCCAACACACCTGGAAGGCACAAGGTTGGGAAAAGCTGCTTCAGTCTAATCTCTTTGTTTAACCTGTCACTTTTTAAGAACTGATCTCTTGTTTTAATAACTCTCAGTAAACTGTACTTTGAAAGGTTGCTTATACCGGAAGTGCAGCACATGAATGTTTGAAATATTTATTTATTACATTTCTATACCTCCTCTCCATAGCTGAAGCTCTCTGGGTGGGTTACAGAGTTTTAAAACAGTCAAAGTACACTATGCAAATTTAAAAACACTTAGACAGTATACAGAGACAACATATAGCGAAAAACAACTTTGAGCGACCAGCCAAACCATAAGACAAAGCCATCATATTCTGCCAAATGCCTGGGGAAAGAGAAAAGTCTTGACCTGGCGCCAAAAAGATAACAATATTGGTGCAGGGCGAGCCTCGAAATACATGAAATAAGTGTCACTATCATGCCCCGCATCAGCACCTGGGATCCTCAGGCAGCTGCCGGGTCTCCATGGCCTGTATAGGGCCCATCCGCACTGACAACTGCCCTGGTCCCCCCATGGACCATGGTAGGTCCTGAGTTTGCAAGCCAGCATTTAAATTTCCCAGAATCCCTGGAGCTATACTATGTAGGGCATTATGGGAAATTACAATTCCCGCTCCTAGCCACCCTTGAAACACTGCTGCCCCCCCCAGGAATGCCCAAGGAGCTTTGATATAAGAGAGGGCCCACCGGTTCATTATTACAAAAGTGCAATTTCTGGTGAAACCCCCCTCCCCAATTCTGTTTGAGAGGTATAATTGGACATTATGTCTGCTCTCATGACACCAATACTGTGCCAGCTGCATTGTTTGCCAGGGTGTTTCCAAGCCCAAATTAAAGTGCTGGTTTTAACCGTTAAAGCCTTAAAAGGGTTGGGCTCAAGTTACTTTCTCCGGTACCAGGCTACCCACACTTCGAGGTCATCAACAGAAGCCTTTCTCACCTTCCCGCTGCCAAATGTGGTTAGGCTGGTGAGTACAAGCAAGAGGTCCTTCTCAGTTGTGGCCCCACACCTCTGGAATCAGCTTCCATCAGGAGTGAATTGGGCTCCTTCTTTTCAGGTCTTCAGGAAGGCTCTGAAGACCCACCTCTTTTGACTGGTCTTTCCATAATCAGTGGGCTACAGGTTTTACCTCAAATCTCTATTTTCATTTATTTTTATTGCTAATCTCTGTTTTTATGGATTTTTAGTGAGCATGTACTTGCTGATTTTTATTGTATCCACTTTGTATGGTTTGTATCTTGTATGCCCCTTGAGAGACGGCCTAGAAATAATTTTAAATCAATGAAACAAATCAATATATTAGGTAGGCTACTGCGCCTACTCATGAAAACCTAGTGTCAAAGAGTTTGCATTGCTCATCTGGGTTGCAGCTTTATTATTTCTCTTACAAATGAACTATCATCTGAAACTCACAATCACTCTGAATCATGAAAACATCAGGTGCTCTGTAAACAAGGTGAAAGTTTTAGCCTTTGCCAGTCAATGCCGTGATTCTTTATTGTGAGGGGTAATTATTTGGATTAATTACAGACTCCTTTAGGGTACATTATGTCACTGCAGACAAGGGCTGAGATGAGAGAGAGCGTTTGGAATGAGGGAGAGAGAGACTCTGGTCTTTCTTGTTTCTTGGCTTTGTTGAAAAATCTTTGCATTTGCAGAGACACTCAACTTGAGCCAAACCAAACCTGCGTCTCTTATTTACTCAGTCATTCTTCCACGCAATTCTCTTAAGTACACTGAACCTGAATATAGCCGCTTGCGTCTAATTTACTGTAAAGATTTACTTAATGTTTGCTCCAGTGGAGATTTGTTAAAATTGACTCATAAGAGGCTGAACAAGATAGTACTTCAGAGATGGCTGTAGCCCAGTTTCAAGGCATATAGGGCTACATTTACACTACCCTACATTTCCAGCTACCTGTTTTCACTGGCTTTCCCATAGTGCCTTGGGCTGCTAGTTTTATTGGTAATTTCTGATTGTATTGATTTTTATTGGTAATTTCTGATTTTATTGATTTTATCGGTAATTTCTGATCTTACTGATTTTTATTGGTAATTTCTGTTGTTATGGATTTGATTGTTATTGCATCCACTTTGTATGGCTTTATCCCATATGCCACCTTGAGAGGGTTCCACCCTTAAAGGTGGCCTAAAAATAATTTTAAATAAATAAATAAAATAAAAATGAATTTATGTGTATATTCATTGGAAATATAGGCTACGTTAAGGTTAGGGGTACTACATTCCTGAAACCTCCCCATCATCTGAATTTATCCATGAATTTTGGACTCCTGGATCAAACCCTGTTTCCAAGATAGGCCTGATGCATTCAAGAATTCTCTAGGGCCGGCTCTACCATTAAGTAGAGTGAGGCAGTTGCCTCAGGCAGCAGATGCTGGGGCAGGGAGAGACAGCAAAGTGTTGGAGGACAAAGCTGTGTATGTCAGGCGACCTGCCCTGCACCCCTTAAACTAGCCTGCTGCCCTCAGGTGCAAAGGAGAATGCTGTCCCATTTCCAGTGAGGAACTAAATTTAAATTTCAGTCCACTTGGCTTTTGTGAGAAGAATTGGGGTGGGGGGCAGGGTGGGGTGGGGTTCCACTTGTCCTTTACTTCAGGCAGAAAAAATGTTTTGAGCTGGATGTTGTAAAGAGCACTATGTCTGTTGAGTTGTATAGAAATGCAATTAACAAATGTGGAGGTTGATGCTGCTTTCAGTTTCTTCTGTTAATTTTATCACCAAGTGCAGGTACGTATCCGTCGAGCGATGCTCCCCCGCCCCGCCCCGCCAATGCAATATTGATCTGATTGTATGCAATATTGCATCAGGATTCTTTTTGTGCCCCTTGCCCCTCCCCACCCCCAAACTCATGGTAAGACCTTACACAGAAAGGAAAGCAGCGCTGTACTTGGGGTTGTCTTTTTGCATGGCGCTGTATCGATACACAGAAGCAAAGAGGAGTAAAACATGGCACAAAAAAGGCATCTTGTCATCATCGTAGATCAAGAAAGGAAGGGCCGTAGCTCACTCGTAGGGTTGGGAAAGGAATTGTGGAGAGCCTCTGCCTGTAAACGTTAGAGCGCAGGTACGAACGTTGCTTATGTGTTCCCCCACCACCACCACCTTACATAGGAGAGGCCTTTCAAAATTTTAGAATGGATGAAAACTGCACAAAAGTTGAGAAACAACCCAATGATTGGTTGGCAGGGGGCAGGGGGCAGAGCCAGGTGAAGCGGGTGTGGCTATCTGAGGAACACCAGTTGGCTGGATTGAGACCCCTGGTGGGCCTGAGGCTCTACTCCTGGCATAGACAGTACTGAGTTAGATGGACCCATGGGTTGGCTTTGGGCAAGGCAGCGTCCCTTGTACATTGACTTGCATGAAGGACCTTTTTGAGCAACGTTTTATCACTGCATACATGACCATAGCCTTCACAAAGGGGACAGAAGGAGACTGCATATAAACGGGGGGGGGGGGGGGAGAATGGACAATTTATGACACTGTGCATTCTCCAATTCCAGGTTTATTGCAGGGGGGGGGGGATTCTCCTAATGGAAACTGATGTCAAGAGGAATGAAAAGGAAGCTGGGTGGACATGGATATTGTACATACCAGAGGACAATCCACTATTTCAAGCACTGTGCAGTCCAAGTCTGCTTTAGAAGTCAATGGAAGGAGAGCAGGCCGGGGCCTTGGCGTTGCCCATCTACTGTTAGCATTTGGACAGCAGACTGAGCAGGCATACTGGGGTCACCTGGTCTGTCTTCACCACCACGGTGAGATGCATTGTATTTCCATTCAAATTAACAGTTATTATTTCTAAATTTGCACCTAGACATTTAAATGTGCATATGTATATATTATGCAAAGTGGTGAGCAGGCAGACAGGCCACACAGACTTCCTTACTATGTATGGTGAAAGTAGTTTTCTTTTTTTTAAAATTTAAGTTATAGTAATTGTATAGTAATTATTTCTAAATTTGCATCTAATATACATCAATTCACTTATGCACATTTTATGTCTCTTGGTGCCCTGTTTAGTCCTCTGTTTTTTTTTTCTTTCTTTTTTTCCCTTTTATTTTGGTGATCGGTTTCCTCTTTTCTGGCAGTGCCTAAGGCAAGGCCTGTAGGGCATTTAGGCATTTTGCCCTGCCCTAGACGTTGGGCAGGACGAAACAAAGGAACAACGTAGCAATGGACTGGGAGTGTTATGGGTAATCTTGATGTGTCCTTGAACAATAAGCAGATTTCTCTCCAAGGGGAGGGAGTGTCTGGGCTCCCTCTTGTTGTAGGCGAACCACTGTGGAGAATGTCATACCCTCCACTATCTCACTGCTGAAAATAGGGCCAGTGCGTCTTCTTAAGACACTGCCCCGATCTCTCCTCCGAACACATACAGACACAATATTACACATTTCTGTCAGCTCTGTGCTGCTATTTGCCTACCCTGCAATAGCTTCTCCTGTACTGCTTTAGTAAACTGTTCATTAAAAGGTTGCTAAACAAAAAATGAATGTTTAATAAGCTGTCTAGTCACTCCTGGGGTGTTGAAGTTCAGGCCCATGGACCAAATCGGGCAGTAAGAGCTTTAAGAAAAAACATGCTGGCCAGGAGGCATTTGGGGCATTTTGCCCCCTTTGCTTTTAGCCCCATTCACCACTGGAATGTGGCCCCAACAGCTTCTCTGAAACTGAAGCGAGATGCTTTAAAATGGTTTATAAGAGGAGTGACAACTGTTGGGGCCCAGGACACACTCCATATACAGTTTTCAAAACGTGGCATATCCTGCTTGTACATCTGGACTGAATTGTAGCCCTCGGTTTGAAAGAAGTGTGACAGCCCTGTATTGCATGATGCCTTCCATACTATCATTTGTGACTGGCCCTCTTATCCATTTGAAGTTTTAAAAACCCGCTGGAGCCATATCCTTCGAACTCAGGTTCGAAGGATATGGCTCCAGGGTATTGCACCTTGAGAATTTTCAGCCCTTGGCATCAAGGGAATCTCAAGTTTTTAGCTAGGAAGTGCTGGGCGAGCAGGGCACCTTTCCTGTTGCAGATTTGGTGGGCAGTTGGCACCTGGGTCTCAGCAGAGGCGAGGCATCCACAGATCGAAATGTGGGAAGGTCCGTCAAAGCAGCCCACAGAGCAAAACAGAACAGGCCAGAGGCCTTTTTCACAGAGTTCCACATCATGGGCGATGAAGGGTCATCTTTAGAGAAAAACTCTCATGACCAACAGTGAGGTGTCAGTCGAGAGAGAGGCTCTCATCTTTGCAGATGTCCTGTTGATGCGGATGTTGGAACCTGGCATGTCGTTGCTTTGCTTTGCTACCCCTTCCCTTCCGTTTCACTTTGTTCACTTGTGAGCTAGGCTCTGTTTGCACTGCTGGCATGCAATGCAGAACATTTGAAGTGTGTGTCGGAGAAAATTAGATAGATTTGTGGCTTGGGCTGGCTGGCATATCTCTTAGAGACAGAGTGAGACTGAAGACACAACTCAGAGATAGCTGTAGCTGAACCCCGAGAGGCTGGCATGCCACACAGAGCCTTTGAAGAGTGTCTCAGAATCAAGTGTTGGTGCAGGGGTTGGCTGGTTGGAGGCTTTGGCTGGCATCAGTTTCAGATAGAGTTACAACTCAGAGATGGCTGTAGCTTAGCCCTGAGAAGCTGGCATGCCATACAGAGCCTTTTAAGGGCATATCAGAGTCCAGTGTTGGCGCAGACAGAGGTGGCTGGCGGCGGAGTTTTTTAAAAACAAGAGTCATCAGATGTGACCAAGCTATAAGCTGGCACCCTATCCCCAGCCACGGGGTACAAGTGCACAGCCTGGCTGGACCGTTGGGAGTCTTTGGCAGAGGGGGGGGATTGTTTGAGGCTGGAAGCTGGAAATGTTGGCTGGCTGGCATAAGGCAGAGAGAGGCTGAAGGCAACGCAGATTCACCTATAGCTTGGCCCTGAGAGGCTGGCTTGCCACCCTAAGTGTTTTAAGAGTGCATCAGAGTCGAGCAAGTGTGCAGAAGGAGAGGAGGTGGAGACAGCTGGCGGCGGAGTTTTTTAAAGTAAGAGTCACCAGACACGACCAAACAATAAACAATACCCTTGGCCACAAGTGTGCGGCCTGGCTGGAACATCGGGAGACTTTGCCAGAGAGGGAGGGAGGGAGATTGTTTGAGGCTGGAGGCTTTGGTTTGGCTGCAATGACTTAGAGAGAGAGACAACAGAGGCTGCACAGACAACCCAGAGACACCTGTTGTAACTTAGCCCTACTGTGCTGGCAGGCAATGCAGGGCATTAGAAAGAGGGTCTTATAGTCACGTGTTTGTGCAGGAAGTAGACAGGAGTTCAAAGTCTGTATGTGAGAAGTGGTGTCAATGCGCAAGCCTTGAGAAGCTAATGTATATAAGTGAGGAGTGTGAATAGGCGAAGTAGTGTCTGCTGCCCATATCACCCACCCTAATGTTAGAGTAGAGAAACTTGTGACAGTCATACACAAGGTTAAAAAAAATTGAAATTAAAAAATAAAAAAGCCAGCCAGCTGGCAGCAAGCCCTGTTAAAAGCAGCAGCAGTTTGCAGCGGAGTGAGGATACAGTCAGAAAAGATATTTGAGGGAAAGGGAGAATATATCACACAGAGTATAGCAAAAGCTTCAAAGTACAGCAAAAGCTACAAAAGTAGGAATAAGTGAAGTTAATTTCAAACACGTTGTTCTTTATTTCAGTGATTTTAACATTAAGATGTTATGTAGAACAGATTTGTCTTGTGTGCTGTAAAATCAGATATGTGACCAAGGCTGTGTTCAGGTGAAGCCCCCCCCCCCTTGGTGCTGGACACGCCCCCTGGGTCCAGACATATTGGTGGGCATGCCCCCTTGGGAGCTGATCATGTTGTCCTCCTTTTTGGTTTCCAAAATATGGTCACCCTAATCCATTGTCTTAGAATAGTGCAGTGAGCATAATTTGCCCCCACCCATACTCTGTTCAAGGGACCCCCCCCCCATAAACACAAAGAGCATAGCATCCTGAAACTATTCTCTCTCTTTGTGTTCCTCTTGGATGCTCATCGCCTTGCAAGGGACCCCCAGAGCCTCCCTGCCTTGATCTCTTCACCATGCGTCTCTGTGTCTCTCTGAGCCTAGTCTCCAGTTCTGCATTGCTTTGTTTATTCATGGACCAAAGCAGATCCACCCAGGTTCAGTGCATGCATTACAGGGAGACGGAATGCCCAGCCTGTGGGGCTAATCTGGTTTGCCAGACCCCCGATCCGGCCCACAGGCCCTCTGCGGTTTCTTCAGGGGGTGGGCCTGGTCTAGTTGCAGATAATAACCACTTCCTCTGGTCAGTACAGACTATTGGGCAATATGGTATATAGTAGCCCTGTTTTCCCAAGCTCTTTGTTGCTGCACCATGGTGTGTGCAAGGCTGCAGTAGCAAGTATGCAGCAAAGCTTGAATTTAGGTATGGCATACTCAGCAATACTTGCCAAAGCATGCAGTAGGCAACTGTCTCAGAGAATGTTTGTTATAGGGCAGATTAAAAATGCAACAAATACATAAAGTAAAAACCTGCAGAAGAGTGCCTGTTAATTCAAGTAGAACTGCAATGGTGTATTAGATTGCTCAGGCCTTGGGGACAAGGAACAGTGGTCTTTTGATCATTGGGGGAATTGCGTTGGGCCCTCCAGCAGCAGCAGCAGGCTCACACCAGCACGTGCCAGAGGCAAGTGTTTATATTCCATGACAGGCCAAAGTCAGAGCCAAAGCAGCCCACAAATATAGATGGGCCAGAGCGATGCGTGTGCAGGCAAAATGGCCAGGTGCCAACAGAGGCAAGAGCAGTGCAGGAGTTCGCATGGCTGATCCTTGGCAAGATGCTCAGATTGAGAACTTGTCCTGAAGCAACAGTTACATAAGGCGAGCCTGGCCCCTTATTGCCTGCTCAGATCACCTGGTCCAGCTGGGCTGATGAACTGCAGTACCTCCTCTGGCCAGTATCTGGGTGGTGCTGCAGAGCAGCCAAGATCAGGCCAGTGGCTTCCTCTGCCCAAGAGCCACCCCAGTGATGTCAGGAGTAAAGTGCCTAGGCCTTGCTGACCATATCCCCGATTCCTATGCCCTGGCACCTTGTTTGTTTTGTGATCATTGAATCATAGAATAGTAGAGTTGGAAGGGGCCTATAAGGCCATCGAGTCCAACCCCCTGCTCAGTGCAAGAATCCATTTTAACCTTAAAGCATACCTGAAAGATGGCTGTCCAGTTGCCTCTTGAATGCTTCTAGTGAGAGTCCACTACCTCCCTAGGTAACTGATCCCATTGCCGTACTACTCTAACAGTCAGGAAATTTTTCCTGATGTCCAGCCGGAATCTGGCTTCCTGGAACTTGAGCCCATTATTCCCATTATTGATGATGATGATCTTAATTAAAGTAGCTGAAAGAGGTATATAGGAGATTTCCTCTTAATTTGTTTAGTATTTTGCCCTGCATATTGTGTTTTTAATGGAAACATTCATTAGATAGATGGATAGATAGATAGATGATATAAATCACTTACATTAAAAGACATTTCTAAGCAGTCTTCAAAACTTCAGGATTAGATCATAATTTTGTATATCATGACTGTAACAAATGTAATGTAATAAACACATACAGAAATAGGGATGCACAAATCAGAAAAACTCAAGTCTCACTGAAGTTCTCTTAATTCCATTTCAAAGGTGCAAACTGGGTAAATCCTGATGAAAAATGAACTGAACCAAAGTTCTTGCACAAACGAATACAGAGCTCAAACAAGATTACTTTCCTGTGAGTGCTTGTTGGAGAAATTATTCATTTGGGGTGGTAGGGAGGCTATACATGCAAAAAGCTTTCCTGCATTTATAATTGATTCATTATGATACATCACTTCCTCCACCTTCTAGGCATCAGGGCCATATCCAATCAAGGCAATATTAAAACTTCTGGTTAAACCAAGGAAGACAGAAGCAAACAAACAAAACAAGTAAACACTAAGCAACAGTAAAAGCCAAGTGGACAAGAACACTCTTTACTGCATTTCTAAAACAAAATAAGGAAGGAGCCAATTTCACCTCCTTTGGGAGGGAGCTCCACAGTCGTGGTGCTGCTACCAAAAAGACCCTGTCTTCAGCACTCACTAATCTCTAGTTGGTGGGATTTATAACCATACCTCCAATCATTATTGTAATTATGGGCAGGTTTACATGGGAGGAGGTGGGTCCATCAGATCCCCAGGTCCCAAACTGCTTAGGGCCTTGTAAATCAAAACCAGGCAACTTGAATTGTGCCCAGAAACAAACAGGAAATGGAAGCCGGTGATGGGATTTTGGAGCCCTCTCTGCTAGATCTACAGCAGCCTTCCACAATTTTGTGGCTTCCAGATGTGCCAGATGTGTGTTGGCTAAGGATGAAAGGGGTTGCAGTGCAACGCATCCGGAGGGCAGGGCAAATCCTTTGAACCATAAATCCACTTGTAGAGCACAGCACCTTCTGAGCTAGCAAGACAAGTGGACCTCCTCCTGGTGCTGCCGAGACAGCACTTCTGCCTGGAGACTCACTGCACTTTAGGCTGATCCCATTGTTAGTAGCCTGGAGGGCTCCAGTTACTCCATTGTATCACAGACGAGCTAACCAGTCCCACCTACAGGATCATTAAACTGTGCAGACAATGTGCCGTGTGCTCTTGCAACACTCTCTGCTCCAAAGAGTCATGATGAGGACACGCAAAGATGTGTTTGCAGTGGCTGCCCCACAGCTCTGCAAATCCCTTGCTACATCAAATCCAAGGGCAGGAGACAGCAACAAGGGGGTTGAAACACGCCTTTTCTCTTTTGCTTCCTTGGTGTGAAGGAGCATGGGTTCAATCAGGGGTGCCGTTTATGGAGCATAGGGGGAAATGGCTCTTCTCCAGGTGTAGCTGCATCTCTGTCCAACTATGGCTGGGTCTAAATATTACACTTACTCCAGATGTAGGGTAATCAGAACATCAAAATCAAAGGCTGATCTAGTCCATCAGTCTGTTCCCACAGTGGCCTTCCAGATACCGCATTGGGAAGCCCACAAGTAGGAGATGTGTGCAATTGCACACTCCCACTTGCATAGGCATGTGCAGCACATTTCATTAGGGTGTGAACCCGGGTTGTTTTTTAAAGGAAAAAATGTAATGATGACTACTCAATCATAAAGGACATTATTTTTATTCGTTTATTTATTAAATACTGTAGACACTGATGCTGTACTCTGGATTCAGCTTGCCTGACCGTGGCGGGAGGGCCATGGCAGGTGGTGGGTGGGTGGGTGGGTGGGGAATGAGGAGATGCTCTTCAAGTCCCATCATCGGTGGGGCTTTGTGGTGACACTGGCTAGTGGAGGGGCTTAGAAGGTGATATTAGCCTTTGGGGTCCCTCCTCCTGGCCTTTTTGAAGTGTGGCTCTCAGCAGAGAGGCTCCCAGAAGAGCAATTCCTTTTCACTCCTGCTGACAGGAGCAATGGCGCACTGTCGGGGATTATGGCAGCGGAGCAGCCAGAGGACCGTGTCCACCATGTGGATGACACTTCAGCGCAGCATGCACCCAGTATAATTTACAGTGCCTATGTTGGCATGAAGTTGGTCAGCGAATATCTGGCAGAAACATATCCATTGATGCATATGTAAAACAAGATCTATACAGCGTTTCACAAGCATCTGCTAGGGGTATTCTCTGCCCCAAAATTTGAGGCAGTGCTTTGATTAGGGCTGTGCACGGATCCGGATCTGGATCCCAAATCTGGAGAGTATCGGGCTGATCCAGGCCTCCTGGATCCAGATCCGAACTGGATCAAATTGGGCCTGGATCAGGTCAGATCGGATCTGGTCACAGCACTCCCTCCCGCTCTCCCCCTCCCTCCCCCACTCTCCCTGCTTATCTGCTGCCTCCTCCATGTCGTCCCTCGTCATCCTCTCTCCTCGCTGTGTGCCACCACATTTGCCGGTCGCAGCGGGTGATGTAATCACCTGACGTGAGCAGAAAATGCAGCAGCACACAGTGAGGAGAGAGGATGATGGAAGGACGATGCGGAGGAGGCAGCAAGTAAGCAGGGAGAGTGGGGGAGGGAGGGGGAGAGTGGGGAGAGTGGGAGGAAGTGCTGTGCATGGATCCGGATCGGATCTGGATCCGAGTCGGATCAAGCCCGATCCAGACCTGACAGATTGGGATCTGGATCGGATCAGGGGGTCTGTGCACAGCCCTAGCTTTGATGAGGCGATTCTCTGCCCCCATTTCCAGAGTGCCTCCTTCTCTCTGCTCTGCCAGATAGTTTTCTGAAAAACTGCTCCGTTTTTGGGTAAGCGCTACATTCTCATCAATGGGAATTAACAGAAATGCTCACAGCTCCCTCAGTTTTAAAGATAAACACATCAAAATTGGCACATTAGAGTGAG
The DNA here is from genome assembly GCA_029215795.1 of Anniella stebbinsi. NCBI lineage: Eukaryota > Metazoa > Chordata > Lepidosauria > Squamata > Anniellidae > Anniella > Anniella stebbinsi. Next base: position 31,883,087 of record JARDYH010000007.1, read on the forward strand.
TCGAGTCAAGGCGGCAACAGCTTCCCCATAGGAGGCTATGCAGGAGAAGGAGGGGGAGGAGGAGGAGGACGACACCCCCCCTGCACTGGAAGCCCAGCCAGCCAATAGGAGTAATAGTTTAACTGAGAAATAAACCACCTGCCTTACTCAGGTGTAGAAGCTAACTCATTTACAATGCCAGCCCAGCAGCACCTCTGTGGCTGACTTCTATGAGTCCAAGCAGAAAGACGCAACCAACCAACCACCAGCCCTGCACAGTAAGCTCCCTCTCCCCCCATGGCTAGAACCAGCAGCAGTCAGTCAGTGTTTCCCACGCCTCATGATGGAATGTTATCAAAGTGTGCTTTATTAATTGTGCACTGCTTGTGTGCACTGCGCAACCCTAAAACACGCAAACGTACAAGTACAAGAAGACGACACTTGTAACTTTGAAGCCAAGTGCTGCTGGGAAGGCTCAGCTTTGAGGAAGGAGAGCAACAGCACGTCAAACCATTAAGGAGAAATACTACTACTACTACTACTACTACTAATAATAATAATAATAATAACAACTCATCGACATAGCAATACCGAATGACAGAAATGTTGTTTGAAAAGGAAGAAGAAAAGGGAGAAAAATATACACCATTGGCCATGGAAATCAAAGAACTATGGCAACAGGAAAAGGTCACAATTATCCCATTAGTCACACCAGTCACCAGCATCACATCAAAAAACTATACAGAAAACCTCCAGAAACTGAGCCTCCCAGAATACATCCACACTAACATCCAGAAAGCAGTCATAATTAAAACATGCTCAATCATCAGGAAATTCCTGAATCAATAAAAGACAGCATGACTTGGCAAAGCCCGTCATGTCCGTCTCGAAAAACCGTCATGAGCGAGAAAGAGATACATAATAATAATAATTGCACTACCCAGCCCTGCAAGGTGGGACGGGCAGGCACTTTGGAGGAAAAAGCTTTAACAGAACAGGCAAGCACACATGCACACACTGGGGGTGGAATAGGTAAAACTAACGAAGCATATAAAGACAGCCAAACTGAAACATCCCCCCCACCCCCGTCTCTCTCTGCAAAGAAACAGTCATCTCGGTATCTTACAGATCTCCCTCTCCCTCCTTCTCTAAATCTCACTTTGCAATATCCCCACATCCCACTTTGCACTGTGTGTGCAATGATAAAATAATCTCTCTCTCTCTCTCTCTCTCTCTCTCTCTCTCTCTCTCTCTCTCTGACCGAAATGAACGCTGCAAGTCCGAGAACAGCAATGAGCGCATGGAATCAAGGACCGTGAGAAAATTCCCTCCCCCGAACACTGCGATTGGAGGAGAACAGAACATGGTCATGGACAGCGCTGTGGCAATTCCTCATTGGTTAGCCACAGATGCCAATATCAGTTCTCAAAACTGCCCCACCCCATCACCCCATCTTCCTTATTGGGAGGTTTTCAATTTAGACACACCACACACACACACAAAACAATCATGTTCCTTATTGGGACACAGATCACACAAAATGGTAGGATAATTTCGGAGACATTAAGAGCTCTGATTGGACGCGTCTCTGCTCTGAAATTATTTGATGGGTTTTGCAGTGGCCAATCCCCGCTCTGGAAGATCAAATGCACAGGGATGTGCAGGGGGGGCAGGGGGGCCAGTTGGCCTGGGGCCCACAATTTTGAGGGGGCACTCCGACGAGTAGGTCCCCCCGCAGCTTACGCCACTGCTTCCGTAGTGTAAGTGGCCCATTGAGAGGCAAGGAGCCCGCCTTGCGGAAACAGCACAGAAGCCATCCGTCATGAAGACCACGGTCAGACTACAAGCTCCAGAGGGCCATATGCCGCATGCGGGGCGGGGATATAGGTGCCTTGAAGCATTGTAGAACAGGTTTAAACTGAAGGTGTTATGTAGAACGGACATGTTGGTGGGCACGCCCCCTTGGGGTGGCCATCTTGTCCTCCTTTTTTGAAATGGGGGAGGGCACACACTTCCCATCTGGCCTGGGCATATGACCAGCTCTGCACGGCCCTGCAAATGCACCACGGATGTTCACAGTTATCAGATAATTCCGAGGCAGAGAGCACACCCCTAGTGTCTGCCCTTGGTGAATATGGTGCCATGACCAAAGCAAGAGAGTGAAAGGCAGATCTTTGTGCCACAGTTCTTTACACAGTTCTTTACACAGACAATCTACCTTGGAGAAAAAGAGAGTTGTCTTGCAAGGAAAGGGCACCGCTGGCTACCACACAAACTGCTCTGACAGACAAATCACTTCCACCCCCTCCCACACATAAACGTTCGCAGTCCTGCATGAGTAGGATAGCACAACAGACTGTCACAATGTTCCTAAGATGGATGGAAAGCAGGAGAGTCCAGATGCTAACCACATTGGGACTGAGCAACAGTATTGTATGAAAACTCAGAACATCACAAGGTGGATGTGACGTTCAGACCCAGCTTCAGTGGCTCTACACCAGGGAAACTGAACCTCAGGCCCATGGGCCAAATCTACCCTCCTGGGTTCCCTAGGTGGCTGTGCCCCCTCCCCTGGCCTCTCCCCCTTTCCCCTGAGTGCCAATTGGTTGGTGGGTTTGAGTGGCTTTAGTGACTGACACTCAGAGCTTTAAGCTGAAGTATGCTGATATTTTGACCCCACCCCTTTTGCCTTTGACCCCACCCACCACAGGAATGTGGCCCCCGAGAGCTTCTCCAAAAGTGAATTCGGCCCACAGACTAAAAGAGGTTCCCCACTCTGAGGGCCCTTTCCGAAGTTCCCTCTAGTGACATGAAAGCTGCTTCGTTGCATAATGTTCAGAAACATTGGATCTCTACCATAGTGGCAGGAGTCCACGCCACTCATGCCTTCTCATGCCAGCTTAGGGATGTATGAGAAAATTGTGCCTGGTTCATTTTTTAGCAGAATTTACCCAGTTCGTACCTCCTGGAATGGAACACAGACCAGGGCTGCCTCTACACGAGACGTTTAAAGCTCTTTGAAGTCTCATTAAAAATTTTACCTCTACAAGAGCGGAGCGTAAATCGGGAGTTGAGGCGCTTTATCTCTCCAATTATGCGCATTATCGAATGCGCGTTAAATAGCGAGTTTTATTTTGCTCCGGCCGTTAAAGCGCATTTTGCCTATGTGAACAAGCGATTCTCCGCATTAACTACTTGTAAAGTGCATTTCAAACAACCGGTAAGGCCACCAGTTGTGCACTCAATTACCTCTTGCGTACAAGCATTTATGATAAAGCGCTTCAGCGATTATGCCCATAATCGGCTAACCAGGCGTCAAACAGAATCCATCTAGAGAGGGTCACAGATGCAATATGCAGTTGAAGTGCATCCATTTCCAAGTTTGAGAAGTTATTTATAGAGCCCTCCCCCACAAAAAATAAAAATGTGTTCAAAAAAATGTGTACATCTGGAAAAAATGTGCATGAAAAAATGTGTAACTTTGAAAAATGTGCAGAAACACTCTGAAATCTATGGGAGAAATAATATATACATTTGAAAAATGCGAACCCTTGATGTGCACAGTTGGCAAAATATGCCCAAAAATACACATTTTTTGTGCAAAAGGAAAAAAGCAAACCTCACAATTTGATACTGGTGCTGGGAAGGATCAGCTTTGAGGAAGGAGAGCTACAGCATGTCAAACCGTTAAGGGGAATTAATAATAATAATAATAATAATAATAATACATCATTGATATATCATAGAAGTGGTATTCAGAGAAGCTTGACAAGTTCAGGTTTTGCTGGTTCATCCCACACCCCACACCCCAATCCAGCTTCTACGGAACGTGGGCACATGAGCAGGAGACCTGTTCGGAGCCATTGGCGATCACTCGTATCTGAGTAAGATTGTCTTCCAAGTAAAATTGTATACCAAAATTATCTTCCAGAGTTAGAGGAACTTTAGCTGTGGGTCTGCAGATGACTGTGGAGGCCGGTCCTGGATCCACACAGCCTCCCACAGTGAGGGCATAGGTTACCAGATGGAAGGCGGTCACGGTGAGGGTTTTCTTAGTATATTTTCTGCTTAGCTCTTTTATCCCTTTCTCTCTGTCTACGATCCTCTTCAAAATCTATAGCACCTTTAGTAACAGCTGGCCTTTAATTGGGACGCTCCTGGACCAAATCTTCCCCGTTCTCGATGTTCATTTTACATTTCTTCAGGTTAGCTTTGAGAGTGTCTTTAAACCTCTTTTGCTGTCCTCCAAGGTTACGTTTTGCATCCTTAAGTTGGGACTAGAACAGCTGTTTTGGAAGACGGTAATCAGGCATTCGAACAACATGCCCAGTGCAGCGGAGTTGATTTTGGATGATCATTGCTTCAATGCTGGTGGTCCTCTCTTCTTACAGGACACTGATGTTGGTTCATCTGTCTTCCCAAGTAATTTGCAGAATTTTCCGAAGACAATGCTGGTGGAATCTTTCAGAAAGTTGGAGATGGCGTTTATACGTGCTCCATGTTTCGCAGGCATACAATAAGGTTGGTAATATAACAGCTTTGTAAATAAGCATTTTGGTCTCCTTGCGAATATTCTGATCCTCAAGGACTCTGTGCTTCATTCGGGAGAACGCAACACTTATGGAGCTAAGTCGTGCTGGATTTCAGCATTGACATCAGCTTTTGTGGAGAGATAACTGCCAAGGTAAGGAAAGTGGTCAACATTCTCCAACATCATGCTGTTAAGTTGGGTTTATGGTGCTACAGTAGGACCAGTTTGCACAGGTTGGTAGAGCACTTTGGTTTTTTTGATGTTAAGTGAGAGACCAAGCTTTTCATATGCTTCGGCAAAAACATCAAGGATGGTTTGGAGATCTTCTTCTGAGTGTACTGAGACTAAATTATCATCGGCATATTGAAGTTCTACAACAGAGGTTGTAATGATCTTACTTTTTGCTTTCAGTCTGCTGAGATTGAAGAGCTTTCCATCTGTTCAATATGTGATTTCCACACCAGTGGGAAGTTTCCTCTCAGTAAGGTGTAGAATCATAGCAATGAAAATAACGAATAAGGTCGGGGTGATGACACATCCCTGTTTTACACCTGATCTGACTCTGAATGGGTCACTTCGAAAGCCGCTGTTGTCTAAGAATGTTTTTAGGATTTTTTTTTATGATGTTTTATTGCTATTTTAATAATGTGCGCCATGTTTTTAATCAGTTTTGTGTATTTTATCATATTTTATATTTACTGTTGTTCCCCGCCTCGATCCAGATGGAGAGGCGGGTAAGAAATAAAATTATTATTATTATTATTATTATTATTATTATTATTATTATTGTCGCTGTCATGTTGTCATGAAGAAGTTGCAGGACTTTCACAAATTTATCAGGGCATCCAATTTTCAAGAGGATGGACCAAAGAGCAGTTCTATTCACAGTGTCAAAAGCCTTGGTTAGGTCATTAAATGCCATATACCGAGGTGGATTCTGCTCACGGCATTTTTCCTGAAGCTGTCATGCAGTGAAGATCATGTCCACTGCCCCCCGAGAAGGGTGGAAACCGTTTTGGGATTCGGGAAGAATGTCTTCTGAGATGGGCAGCAGGCGATTTGCAAGGAACCTTGTGTGGTTTTTCCCTGCAGTGGCAAGGAGGGAGATGGCATGGTAGTTCTCACACCCTTCTTGAAGAGAGTGATCATTATTATTATAGCATCCCTGAAGTCATCTGGTACCTCCTCCCTTATCCAGATCTTTTCGATGAGTTTATGAAGTTGTTGCATGAGTTCAGGCCCACCACTTTAAAGGCTTCAGCAGGAACCCCGTCGGGTCCACTGGCTTTATATTCTTCAATTGTTTGATAGCTTTGCTGACTTCATCCAGGCTAGGGGATATTGCAAGCTCATCTCTAGTTTGTTGTTGTGGAATTTGTAGGAAGTGTTACTGTGGAGTTTAGATGTTATGTATCATCACCCAAAGGAACAATACTGCAGGAGACCCAGAGCTGCTAATAATCATGTCAGAAATGGCTCTGGATGATCAGTTTACCTGTGCATGTGTAAAGTTCCCGACATGCATGTATATACAACATTTAAGATCTTCAGAGGAAGTCTTGCTGGTCATTCTGAAATGAACAGAATGTCGCCATGAAGAACCTCGACGGTGGGCCTTCTCTGTTATGGCACCCACCTTCTGGAAAACCCTCCCTTGTGCAGTTTGGGAGGCTGAAAATCAACATCCTTTAAACGTCTCCCGAAACCCATCTTTTCATACTGGCTTTCCCTGAGCTGCAACAGCAGCTGGAGTATTTTGGTTTTACATGGTATTTTTAAACTTTTGAAGTTTTATATTGTGTTTCAGTTTGCTGTATTTTATGGTGTTAACTGAGAATAGCCCAGAGAACCTTGGCTACTGAGCGGTATAAAAATGCAATAAAATAAAATGTCAAAGGCACGAATCCCTTTGCTTAAAAAAGAGGTGTACTGACTTTCCTGTGTTGTTAATATAGCTGTGGTTCTTCTTGTGCGGTATAAACCAGAAAATGCTAAAACAAATCGCTCTGTGTGGGGGGGTGTACAATTTAACAGTTTCTTTTATCTTAAGCTGACCATCTGAAAAGGAGGACAGGGCTCATATAACTTTAACAGTTGTAGAGAAAAGGGAATTTCAGCCAGTGTCATTTGTATGCAATTAGTTCCTGGTGAAATTCCCTCTTCATCACAACAGTTAAAGTTGCAGGCACTATACTAGAGTGACCATATACAAAAGAAGGCAGGGCCCCTGCACCTTTAACTGTTTTGATGAAGAGGGAATATCACCAGGAACTAATTGCATACAAATGACACTGGCTGAAATCCCCTTTTCTCTACAACTGTTAAAGTTATATGAGCCCTGTCCTCCTTTTCATATGGTCAGCCTATTTATCTAAAAACAAGCTTTTTGGAACTTGCTAGATTGTGGCTCTGCCTTCTCCCCTCTGAAAATCCCCCCCCCCTCTCCACCTGAGATTTGTAATGGAGGATTCATGTCCTACTTGTAGGTTTCCCATTGGGGCATCTGGTTGGCCACTGTGTGAACAGAATGCTGGACTAGATGGGTTTGGGGTCTGATCCAGTGCAAGGCTCTTCTTATGTCCTTTTCTTCTTAGGGGCTTCTTCACCTGTAGCATGCGCTCAATTTTCCACTTGCTTTGCACACACACATTAAAAAGCCAAGTGCTAGCTCAGTCATCTCTCTTGCCCCAAATCCCTCATACATCATGAGGCATCCAGCATAAAGAACTTACTTTTTAAAAGGAGGAGGAGGAGGAGGAGAGGAAGAAGAAGAAGAGGAGGAGGAGGAGGAGGAAGAAGAAGAAGAGGCACGTGTACTTTTATTCATTTATATGTCCTTCATCTTATTTTCTTTTTAAACCAGCAAAGTTTTGTTTAAAAAACTATTGAAAAACTGCTCTGAGATTGAGAGGGGAAGTGTGTTCATGATGACACGGCCAATGGCCAATTGGTGCCCACTGTAGTCGGATTTTCTTGAGCCATGCTGCAAACTCACAGAACTTGTTTTTCAGACTTGCTGCAAAAGAGTTAAGAATACATTTCTTCCAAATGCAGTGAGGACATTTCCAACCCTGCCCCCCCCCCCCGCCCCTGCCCTCCGCTTTAAAATATAGCATCTACTTTCACCTTGAAATGGCATTCTTTATTCAAAATGTGTATGGTATGATGCTACCCACACATCTCTCTGTGGGGGAGATACATGACTTCCATGTTTACACGGGCAACACAAACAGACATACACATCATATACACTCATACAGTTGCAGCTTCTTTAAAACATGTAAATCCGTGTGCTGGCTGGATGTTTTCCAAAAAGCTCTGCTGATACTGTCTTTTAAAGAGGTGATTTCAGTGGTCAGGTTTAGTAATATCATATTATTTTTCATTCTACGTTTTAATGGACATCTGACTTAGTGGTTTGTTGTGTTTCTGCTGTGATGGGATTTTAAAAGACTGAGCTATATAAATGGTAGTTGCTTAAATGTGACAGTGTAACTAAATCCTAAACATCTCCCCCACACACTATGGGAATAAAATGTATCACATTTATAACTTTTTTGCAGACCACAATAGAGAAAATAAAGTCCCAAATCATGTAACTTTAAAATTGGGGTGAGGGAAGAGAAAGCCATCAACTGCTACGCTTTTTCAGAGGGGGGAATCTTCACAAGAAAGTCCCCCCTGCCCACGCCCAGGTATCAGTAAACACACATCTTGGATAACATGTTAGATTAGCCATAAATTGGGGACAGCTGGGTTCTAGTATTTTGAGAGAGGGAGAAAAGTGTCTCCCTGTCCACATTCAGGTCTCCCCTTAGCCTCCTTTTTTCAAGCTAAACAATCCCAGCTGTTGTAGCCTTCCCTCATAGGGGAGATGCTACAGCCCCTTCATCATTTTAGTTGCCCTTTTCTGCACTTGTCCCAGCTCTATAATATCTTTTGTTTTAGGTGTGGTGACCAGAACTGTACGCAATATTCTAAGTGTGGACGCACCATCGATTTGTATAAAGGCAGTGTGATACTGGCAGTTTTAATCTCAGTTCCTTTTCTTATACTGCCAAACATGGAGTTTGCCTTCTTTATAGCTGCTGCACACTGGGTTGACATTTTCATCAGGCTGTCCACCACAACACCAAGATCTCTTTCTTGTTCAGTCACTGCCAGCTCAGATCCCATCAATGTATACTTGAAGTTGGATTTTTTTTTTTGCCCAATGTGCATCACCTTACACTTGCTTACACTGAACCGCATCTCAGCTTGTAGAGAGCTTCTGGATGACTTAAAGTACCGGCAGGTATATATGGAAGGAAGCATTCCATCATATTCCAAGGCCCGAAGCCACGCAGAGTTTAATAAGTCAAGACCAGGACCCCCTCTAGAAGGATTCGCTTTGGCGCCTGGCTGCCCGATTATGCGCATATTCACAGAAGCGCATTTACTCCTAATGCCTTTGTACGAGAGATGGCGAAGCGCATTACGGGACGACCGAAACACGCTTTAAACTTGTTGACATGCAGAGAATCGCATGTTGACACGGCGGTAAGGCGCTTTAACTGCCGCCGCAAATTAAAACTTGCGGTTTAACACGCATTCAATAATGCGCATAATCGGAAGTTTAAAGCGCCTCAGCCCCCAATTTGTGCTCCTCTCTTGTAGAGGTAAAATTTTAATCAGCCTTGAAAGAGCTTTAAACCTCTCTTGTAGAGGCATCCCAGCACTTTGAACTGAGCCCGGAAACCAATTGGGAGCCAGAGCAGGGGAGAGAGGACCGGTGGAATACAATCATAGCTCCTAATACCATTCAGAATTCTGACAGCCATATTTTGCACTAGCTGAGGTTTCTGGACTGTTTTCATAAGCAGCTCCTTGTACAACACATTACAATGATCTAACAAGTTTGGTGACCGAAAGCTGATTGGTGGGTGCATACCTCCAGTTCCTTATTTATTTCTACATACAATTGACTATTGTTGTAACTATTGTTATGGCCCAACATGTATTGTGGGGTACACACCCTTGTTCATTTATTTCCTCATTTCTATATACATTGGTTATTCCTGGCATGGGTGTGTTGTCTTCCACCCAAACAAGTCAATTGGGCTGGATGTAATTCTATGCCATTTTGTAGAGAACAGAACACTGTCCTGGAGGTGCATGATTTAGGGTGGCCCCGGGCCTACTATGGGGTGCACACACCCAGTTCCTTACTCATTTCTACACTGGCATGGGTCTCTAACATGACATCTGGCTCTTATTGGTTTGGGGGGGGGGAGAACCCTACTTGACAGTGTATTGTGCCAAAATAAGGCATTGGACTACACACAATTCTATGCAACTCTTAGAAGACAGCCTTCTGGAGTTGTGTGTACATGATTTGGGGGGGATCAAAGCTTAGTTTGGGGTACACATCCCAATTCTTATTGGTAATGGTCATCGGGGGTCATTACACATAAAAGTACATTGCACAAAACCAGTTTTGCTTGGAGATAATTATTATAGATCTCAAAGGGAACAGTCCTGCCCTTACCTCACTCGTGGAGATTTATGACATGTGGTAGATCAAATACGGATGGGCAAATCTGTTAACGCTAGTTTCTGTCAGTTTCTCATTTTTGCAGTCTTACATTCTGTCTGTCTCAAACTTTGAGCATCTGTTTTAAAAGATTGAATGAAAGAAGCATTTCTGAGCACATTTCTCCTGATACAGGCATTTTTGTATTCATTCCCCCCCCCCCCCCCGGTCGGGTATTCATTTGGGGGGAAGCTGTTTTTCTAATATAATGCATAGTTGAACATTCTTTTCTCTAGTATACACATTTTTGTATGCATTGTTTGCTTGGAGTACTCTAATGCAATATTTGGAAAAGTGCAATTTTGGTTTGAAAGTATGAAATTAGGTAAGATTAAAATGTAATCTGAATGCCCTTTCTCCCTCATTCCTAAAACCAAACCTTATTTTGTGGTGTCGGGGCCTATAAACCTATTACGTTGTCTGACTATGTTCTGTTTTGATCTTCTGTGCGAATAAAGAACCAGGAACTAATAACTAACCTGGGCTTCATTTGCTTCACACAACCAGATGTTTCCTGGAAGTGGAGCGAAGAAAGGAGTCACATGTTCCACCCATTTAGTCACAGCTAATTCATGGAAGCCCTTTGATGTGGCTTCACGTGTTGGGAAGAAGCTGAAACAAGTGCATAACCACATCTCTGATTGATAGGAGGTGTAAAAGAATAAACAAACCAAAACACACGTGCTTTAAAGATGGATTATAACATTGATTAAATGTGTTTCTGCCCAAGACGTACTCAAGGAGATACACAGTTATTAAATGCAATGTTTTCTTTCTTGGTTTGCTTTGCAGCCTAGATCCACATACTCTCCAATAGGCAAAGGTCTCTTGGCGGCTGATAAAGATTAAAACTGTAAAAATGCAATATAATAACGTAATATAAAGCCATTCACATACAAACACATAGAACAATTTTACACAATCAACAATAAAAATCGCAGGAGCCATTAAAAACCTTATTGTATGCTGTCAAATGCTTGAGAATAGAGGAATGTCTTGATTTGGTGCTGGAAAAATGACATTGTTCCCACCAGGCAGGCCTCAGTGGGGAGAGAATTCCAGACTCGGGGCTACCACTGAGTAGGGTGACCATATGGAAAGGAGGACAGGGTTTCTATACCTTTAACAGTAGTATAGAAAGGGGAATTTCAGCAGGTGTCATTTGTATGCCTGCAGCACCTGGCGAAATTGCCTCTTCATCACAACAGGTAAAGCTGCAGGAGCTATACTAGTGTGACCAGATGCAAAAGAGGGCAGGGCTCCTGTAGCTTTCACTGTTGTGATGAAGAGGGGATTTCACCTGGTGCTGCATGCATTCAAATGACACCTGCTGAAATTCCCCTTTCAATACAACAGTTAAAGATACAGGAGCACTGTCTTCCTTTTCATATGGTCATTGAATCAAAGAATCATAGAATAGTAGAGTTGGAAGGGGCCTATAAGGCCATGGAGTTTAACCCCCTGCTCAGTGCAGGAGTCCACCTTAAAGCATACCTGACAGATGACTGTCCAGCTGCCTCTTGAAGACCTCTAGTGTGGGAGAGCCCATGATCTCCCTAGGTCATTGGTTCCATTGTTGTACTGAACTAACAGTCAGGAGGTTTTTCCTGATGTCCAGCCAGAATCTGGTTTCCTGTAACTTGAGCCCATTATTCAGTGTCCATCACTCTGGGATGATCGAGAAGAGATCCTGGCCCTCCTCTGTGCAACAACCTTTCAAGTAGGGATGTGCACTGGATCGGACCCGATCCACGATCCGAGTCCGGTCCACTGGGAAATCGGATAAATTATCCGATTTCCGATCCCGCAGCTGGATCGGCCGATCCAATCCGAACCGGTCCGAAAAGGCTCCGAACCGGTTCGGCGGATCGGCGGATCGGCGGGCGCCCACTGGCGCCCACCGCCGCTTCCATTGGCGGGCGCCAGCGGGCGCCCGCTGATGAAAGTGGACAGCGGGGGGGGGAGGAGGGGGGCGCTTACCTTCTCGGCCTGTCCGCTCCCGTCCTGCACTAGCAGCTACTACCAGCGGGCTCCGCGGCCTGCTCCAGGGTGGTGCGCCGGGTGATGTCATCACCCGGCGCGCTACTCTAGAGCAGGCCGCGGAGCCTGCTGGTAGTAGCCGCCGGCCCCGGACGGGAGCGGACGGGCCGAGAAGGTAAGCAGGGGGTGCGTGGAGGGGAGGAGGGGGCGCGCGGAGGGGGGGAGGGGGGCCCTTACCTTCCCGGCCCGGCCGCTCCCGTCCGGCGCCGGCGACTACAACTACCAGCAGGCTCCGCGGCCTGCTCTAGGGTGGCGCACCGGGTGATGTCATCACCCGGCGCGCTACTCTAGAGCAGGCCGCGGAGCCTGCTGGTAGTAGCCGCCGGCCCCGGACGGGAGCGGACGGGCCGAGAAGGTAAGCAGTGGCGGGGAAGGGGGCTTACCCCCCCCCGGAGCCGTCCGCTTCTATCCGCTGGCGCCCGCGGGCGCCAGCGGATGGAAGCGGACGGCCCCAGGGGGGGTGGGGAGCGCGGGGGAGGGGGCTTACCTGCCGGGGCCGTCCACAGCGGACGGCCCCGGGGGGGGAGGGAGTTAGGCCCCCCCTCACCCACCCGCCGCCATTTTTTCCTCATAGACTTGCATTGCAATGCAAGTCTATGGGGAAAAAAATGGTGGCCGATCCAAAAATTTACGATTTTTGGGTCGGGATCGGACTCGATCCGGTCCGGGGGGCCTCCGATTTTGTCCGAACCGGTCCGTGACAAAATTGGAGGTCCCGATCCGGGTCCCGATCCGATCCGGGGGGTCCGTGCACACCCCTACTTTCAAGTATTCTTTTTTTTTTTTAATATTTTTTTTGTTATTTTTGAACATAACATAATACAACATAAACCAAAAAAAAAACAAAATACAATACATACCGCATACCCCCATGCTCCCCTCCCCCCAGGAGACCTTCAATTATACATTATTCTTCTTTCCAAAAATGTAAAGACTCTTTTGAAGGCATTTGCCCCTTCCTACCTTTCAAGTATTCGAAGAGTGCTATCATGTCTCCCCTCAATCTTATCTTCTCCAGGCTAAACATTAGGGTGACCATATGGAAAGGAGGACAGTGTTCCTGTATCTTTAACAGTCACAACAGTTAAAGCTGCAAGAGCCCTGCCATCTTTTGTATCTGGTCACTCTAGAATAGTTCTTGCAGCTTTAACTGTTGCGATGAAGAGGGAATTTCATCAGGTGATGTATGCATACAAATAACACCTGCTGAAGTTCCCCTTTCAATACAACTGTTAAAGGTACAGGAGCCCTGTCCTCCTTTTCATATGGTCACCCTACTAAACATGCCAAGTTCTTTCTATCACTCCTCATAGGGCTTTGTTTCCAGACCCCTGATCATCCTCATTGCCCTCCTCTGGACCTAATTAAAATAACACATTAAACACAACAAAACCACACTCCCCACAACAACAAACAAAAAACACAGTCCCACCCCGCATATTAATGTGAGAGTGCAGTATGATGCTTGGACCTTAATTTTCTGGCAGCCAGGGCATATTTTGCTTCCTGGGTCGTAATACATACATCATTGCCTGTAAACAGTGTACCAATCTGATCCAGGAAGGATGTATTTGACAAAAAGTGGATGATGAAGAAACCTATCCTTTGGGGTCTCACACAGGCAGGGGGCAGCGTTCAAATGAAGTTCAGTATCCTCAGCTTCACCAGACTCACACATGCAGAGTCGTTGATGAGTTGGGGTATTGTTAAACCTCCCGTCCAAATAAGGGAAGGGCATACACTGGAGCTGTAAATGATTTTCTTAAGAAAGCCATGGTAAGAACTGTAAAATGCTGCTCCAGTGAGGATGTGATAAAAGCATCATCTTCCCCCTCCCCTTCCCCCCTCCCCCCTGTTATCCTGAGGAGAACTTCACTCCTGATTCACATTTAGCATTGCCGGAGGTCTTGAATTGGGCCTGCTGGAAGATGAACCCAGGCAACTGACCACCTGCAGTCCTGTGGCACCTGGTAAGCAGAAGGAACAGCTGACCCGATGTGTGCCAGCATGGCAGATGGAGGATGGTACTGCAGTTTAGGGGTGTCTGGATTTGGTTAATTATATCCTGTCCGTTTTGGGGATTGTCAGCCATTTTTCATTCCGTCATCTGCTCATTGACAGAATCAGAATTTGGTATGAGAATTGTATTCCTACTTCTAAGCACAACATGTGCAGATGCACACAAATTGGCCCAAATTATTTATTTATTTATTTATTTATTGCATTTATATACCGCCCCATAGCCGAAGCTCTCTGGATGGTTTACAAAAATTAAAAACATTGAACATTAAAAAACCGATATACAAAATTTAAAACCATAAAGAGCATAAAAACAGGTTATACATGCAATATCCATTTAAAAACAACTAGTCTGGGTCAAACAACAACAAAACTCTCAACATACGCTGTTAAATTCCTGGGAGAAGAGGACAGTCTTGACCTGGCACTGAAAAGATAACAATGTTGGTGCCAGGTGGGCCTCGTCGGGGAGATCATTCCAAAATTGGGGGGCCACCACTAAAAAGGCTCTCTCCTTTGTTGCCACCCTCCATGTTTCCCTCGGAGCAAGCAACCGGAGGAGGACCTTAGATGTGGATCGTAGTGTATGGGTAGGTTTGTGCCAGAAAAAGCGTTCCATCGGGTATTGTGGTCCCAAGCCATGTAAGGCTTTTTAGGTTAAAAAATCTCACCCAAAAATTAAAAAAAAATCCTGCAAGTCCACAGAATTTGGACAACTTGGGAAAAAAACAGTCCGTTGCAGAATCCGCAGGTCGGCTTCATAGAAATCTGGACTCATTTGACTCTGTCAAGGATTTTCCCAACATCCCTACTGCAGTTGCCAACCCAGGAACAGAGGAACACGGAAGATAGGAAGCTGCCATATATCAGGCCCCATATCCCTCTACGTTGACTGACAAGTTGAAAGTCTTTCACATCACCCCCCACCCTTTCTACCTGGAGATGCCAAGGATTGAAGCCCTCTGCATCCAAAAGATGCACTCTATCACTGAGCTACGGTCCGTCCCCAATTGGGATCAGATGATCTGAGGCACCAATACATAGGGCTGGCATCTAGGGTAAGCATTGTTGGGCACCTGCTGAGCAGGGGTCCTCTGGTGAGAGCCCCCTGGATTTGCTACTTCTCTTCACCATTGCAACCTCCTTGATAGAATCATAGAATAGTAGAGTTGGAAGGGGCCTCTAAGGCCATCGAGTCCAACCCCCTGCTCAATGCAGGAATCCACATGAAAGCATCCCTGACAGATGGCTGCCCAGCTGCCTCTTGAAGGCCTCTAATGTGGGAGAACCCACCACCTCCCTAGGTAATTGGTTCCATTGTCGTACTGCTCTAACAATCAGGAAGTTTTTCCTGATGTCCAGCCAGAATCTGGTTTCCTGTGTCTGGCACGGAAGAGATCCTGGCCCTCCTCCGTGTTACATTTTAAGTATTTGAAGAGTGCTATCATGTCTCCCCTCAATCTTCCCTTCTCCAGGCTAAACATGCCCAGTTCTTTCAGTCTCTCCTCATAGGGTTTTGCTTCCAGACCCCTGATCATCCTCGTTGCCCTCCTCTGAACACACTCCAGATTGTCTGCATCCTTCTTGAAGTGGGTGCCCAGACCTGGATGCACCTGCCTTTCACCTGCCTTTCACCTGCCTTTCACTGTGGCTCAGGCGATGGAGGTATTGAGAAGGAGCAGCCGTAGATGCCCTTGCCTACTTGCTCCCTGGCTGTTTACTTGTTAAGCAAGAAGTGGTATCAATTATGCAAAAAGAAGACAAGGAGCAATAGCAGCTGGTTGCAATGGTGGTGAGAAGGTAGGGGAGGAGGCCTGTTGAAGGTGCCTTCTTGCTCAAAGGCCCTCAAAAACCCAGAGCTGCCACTGCCAATAAAAACTCACTTGTCTCTCTATAACTGCTGTTTCTGCACTCTGTCTGAGCAGCTACACACAGCCTGGACAGCTACTTCAAGATCCGACAACCATGTTCTGATCAAGTAGGGAAGAGAACATTGGCACAGAGCTGAGCGGTGCCATTTCTGGGTGATATTTTGTGGTCCTGAAAACGCCTTTAACCTTGATAGACCTGAGACTACCAAATGATAATGTTAAATAATACCATTAGGTAAACACACCCTGGTGGTATCAGCCAAATCCTTTCTAGGCTAAAAAAAAAAAAAGTTGGCATCCCATTTGCGGTGTTCTATTGTCAATCAGCAAGGGAAGAACTCTCCAAAACCACGAGAGAACATTTCTCACAGGCCTGGTTCACATGCATGTATCTCATTGCTCCACTCATGGTGGCAGGCTGCATGTGTGAACAGATTCCCCACTGAAAAGTATTACATGTGAGGTGGCCTTGGGTGATCTGGATATTTGAATTACGAAGATAGATTTGTGATGGTCCATTCACAACTGTGAATACTCAGTTGAAGTTCCAGTCATCGTCCAGTGGTTATTATTAAGCATGGATGGATCTGTTAATTTTGATTTCTCATTTTTCCAAGTACTGTTCACCCTGGATGCTGAGATGTTCTTTTTAAAGGTTTGAATGAAAATTCATATGTGTTTTTGCATGCATTTTTCCTAATACATGCAATTTTTGTTCACACTTTTGCCTAATAGATGTGTTTTTGTAAGCAACTATCCTAATATAATGCATTCTTCAAGTGATTTCCCCAAATATATATGTGTACACTTTTTTTGAGGGTGAGAGGAGATCCCCATTGCAAAACTCAGAGAAAGGCAAATTTAACTGAAACTCATTTCACAGATTGGTTTGAAAGTGTGAAAATAAAATGCAAATGCAAAGTTTGGAGAAGGAGAGTGGCCATCTGTGGGAGACTGCCTGCTGGAGACCTCCTCGTGGGTGTCTGCTCACCGCCTCAAGCTGAACATGGATAAAACTGAAATCTTGATTTTCCGTCCTGACTGCCCTTCCTCCTTACCCTCTTTACTTCATCTCTGTCTTCAAGGTTCCCAGTTGGTCTCAGTCCCTGTTGCCAGGGGTCTGGGAGTGCTGGTGGACCATGTCTCGCTGTGTCCCTTTATTGAAAACACAGCGAGGGCCTACAATTTTAATCTATTGAACATCTGCTGGATTCGGAGGTTCCTGTCTCAGGCAACTGCAGACTTCTTGGTTCGGGCCTTGGTTGTCTTACGCCTGGATTACTGTAATAGGCCCCCTCTACAAGATTTCGGTTTGATGCCCAGTTGCCCAATTATGCGCATATACAAAGCACATTTACTCCTAATACCTATTCACGAGAGGCGGTGAAGCGCATTACGGGCTATATGAAACGCGTTTTAAAGTTGTTTACATGCGGAGAATCACATGTTTACATGGCCGTAAGGCGCTTTAACTCCCATGGCAAATTAAAACTCGCTATTTAACGCACATTCAAAAATGCGAATAATCGGAGATAAAAAGCGCCTTGACCCCCGATTTGCACTCCGCTCTTGTAGAGGTAAAATTTGTAATGCGCCTTGAAAGAGCTTTAAATTGCTCTTGTAGAGGCACCCATAGTTAGGGTGACCAACTGTCAGGATTTCCCCGGATTTGTCCTGGTTTTTGTTCTATCCTGGGTGTCAGGGGGGATTTTCTGTAATTTTCTATAATGTCCTGGAAAGACAAGCTTTCCCCTTTAAGGCCACATTAGCGTGGTTGGAGGGAATGACGAGCTTTCTGGAGGTGGGTTATTTCCCTCCCACTGCTCCAATCAGGACCTTACAGGGAAAAGTATGTCATTCCTGGACATTATAGAAAAGGACCCGATTGGAGCAGTGGAGGGCAGGAATGACACACTTTCCCCTCCTCCGCTTCAATTGGGTCCTTTAAAGCAGTGGGGGTGAATGACATGCTTTCCAGAGGCCCCGGAAAGCCACTTTCCCACCCCCCACCCCACTGAGGGTCCTCTTTTTTGGTTTCCCAAATGTGGTCACCCTACCCATAGTCTCCTAGCGGGTCTTCCTCTTTCCTCTCTCCGCCCTTTGATCCTGGTCCAGAACAGTGCTGTTAGGACTGTTCTGGGCCTCCCCCAATTTCCCAATGCCTACTTCCATCGTAGGGACTTGCATTGGCTTCCATTGAAGGGCAAGGTCCAATTTAAGATCTTACTCCTGGCCTTTAAGGAGCTACGATTGCACCACCCAGTTTACCTATCGTCTCTTTTGTCCTGGTATGTTCTGGGCCGGGCTATCAAATCCATGGGTCAGGCCCTCCTGACCCATTCTACGGGCTTTATCACACCTACCCGTTTTGCTTCTGCGGGTTCCCCCTCCGTTTCCTATGCGAGTGTAGCCCTTTGATCACACGTGGTCAGTTTTGCTCCAATTCCTCAGCTCAGCCTGCGGAGGAGGAGGGGAGAAAACAGACAATTCCCGTTCAGGGATACTTCGAAAGTGAAATGGGAAACGGAGCACTTGGGGCATGAGAGCAGCGTGAGGGGGATGATGGCGTGTGAAAGAATTGGGTCAGAGTCGCTGCGGGTGTGGATCAAACCACCCGTGTGATAAAGGCCGGCCTCACAGATCGCTGTATCCCAGTCTCGCGCATTCCAGGACCTCGTCCCTCAGCTGTGCAATTCACTCCCCCTGCCACTGCGGGTGACCAAGAGCATGGAGGTGTTTAAGAAAGGTTTGAAAACCTTTCCTTCTGAATAGAGGGGGTTGGCTGGTTGTTCCTGAGATAAAACATTCTGATGGTTTATGTGGTGGCCACAACACATTTCATATGGGTTTTTAAGGTTTTATTGTTATATTCTTTTAATTTCAGTCCAGGACTTTTATTAGAATTATTGTATTTTTTCCATTTTTGTAAACGCCTGACCTGTTTTATCTCATGTACAGTGCTTTGTTAGAAAGTCCAATAATAATAATAATAATAATAATAATAATATAATGAATTTCTTCTCCCATCCCTGGGTTAAACCAGTCTATAATCTAGTAGCTCTCTGCTTCCATGGGACTGAAGCTCAATTTAAACACCAGCTTCATCTTGTGACTGCCTCCAAAAATGTGCTTCCCCATGGAGGTGCTCTACATGGTGGGCATAATATTTTAACACCACTTCACTAGCAGAATCATGGTTATTCAGGGAATCACAACCATACTTCAGAGGTTCCAAACTGCTGCAGTTTCAGCTTGTGGGGACCACTGTTTTGAGACCTTTTGATATCAGGCCCAAATGCTGCCATGGGAATAATTACAAAGTTTTGCAATCACTTGCAATCACTTTGCACTAATTAATAGGAAAAGAAGCCTGCCAGCCTTGATGACAGCTCTCATGGTATAGGCTGTTTAATGAAATTTGCGTCTCCCCTCTCTATGATTCATGCATATTGTTGACTCCATAGAGAATATTTTGATTGATTTGGTTTCTCAATAGCTTCTGAGCATAACTCACAGGGCAGATTTCCAAGTCTCGCTCTCCATGCAGGTCAATCCTCCTTCATTCACTTGGGATTAAGGAAGTGATGACGAGAAGAAAGTACAAAACTGACATACAGCAAGTGCACTCCAGGAGAACATCAATCCCAGGGTGGGTGGGTAGGTTGTATATGTAGAATTTTTAGCCAGGGTGGGGAGAACTCAACTCCTTCTATAACATCTAGTGGGAGCTTCTTCAACTGGGAGTTGTAGTTATGCTGTAGAAGAGCATTCCCCATATCTCTTGTGTCTGGCTCCAGTGCTCCAGATAGCGAGGTGCCAGTATTTGCCCTTGTGAAAGTACACCCATGTCCTATCTATGAGTGGGCGAGAATTTCCTTTGGTTCGTTTTTCGTTAAGAGCTTACCAACATTGCACGTTTCTCCATAAATGAGACAAAAAGAATTTGAGATTGAAAACACATGGAGTGTGGGAGGAAGCAAAACTGGCAGGTTTGTCCATCCAGGCCAAGTCTTTGAGTGCTTTGCTCTTAATAATTGCCTGGGTTTGAATCCCTGTGAATTCCACCACATTGTTGTTGGTGAACTCGGGTGGCCACTTTTTTTTCCCTAATAGAGTGACTCCTCATCTTTATTTATTTTATGTATTTATTTAAAACATTCCTTGACCGTCTTTCAGGGCAGAAGTCCTCCCGAGGCAGCTTACAATAATAAATATATTAATCTTTTACAGCTACATGGTAGGTTCAACATGGTCCTCTCCATGCTAGGAATTGTTGTACCAATTGAATCTGGATGATGCAGATGGGTGAGAATTTCATTTGGTTCATTGTTCGATTAGAATGTACCAAACTTTGCAAATGTCTTCATAAGCAGTACGGAAAGAACTTGGGATTTTTTAAAAAACAACAGCAACAACAACTGAATGTTGGAGAAAGTAAACTCAGATTGACTCAAGAAATGAACAAGTTTCTTATCATGGGGGTGGGGAGTCATTCCAAGGAAAGCCCAGATACATCTGCCCATCTCTAGTAATGGGAATATCTCCCAATAGCTATGTGTGGAATGGGACTTTCCATACCAGACACGTGTAACTTCATGTGTATGTAGTTGTGTGATTGGTTGCAATGCTGCCAAATGTTGCAGTTAGTCAGCTTGTTGGTTGAAACTTGTGCATTCGTAATGCTCATTTTTGTAATGAGCTTGGTTCATGGTCTTATGAATTTGTTATTAAGTTCAGAATAGATAGTGAGCTTCAGAACATATGCAGCCTGCATCTAATTTATGGCATTTCTGCACATGCGCGGAGTATTTTCTTTCAGGAGGAAATGTCATGATGTCACTTTAACCCTTTAGGGGAAGTTTGCTACCAGCACCTGCACTTCCTCAATGGGATTGGCTCTTGAGGGCCAGGTTCAATTTCAGAGAAGCACTCTGGGGCCATATTGCAGTGGTGGGTGGGTCTAAATGAAAAGGGGGAGAGGCCAAAGGCAAAAAGGGTTGGGGCCAAATATTGTAATTTAAAGCTGTTACTACCAGTCACTGAACCTTAAGAGAAGCATTTCAATCTACTAGAATTGGAACACACACACAAACACACAAAAGCTGGGAAACTACGGAACAACTAGTAGATGGGGAAAGGGGTGAGGCCAGGAGAAGGAACGTGGCCCTCTGGGACTTGGCTCATGGGCCTGAAGTTCTGCACACCTCCTCTTACAGCACTCAATGGCACTTGGTCAACACCGCAGCACTGAGCAGGACTTCATTCAATGTAGAGAACTAAAGAGTCAGCCTATTCTATTGAAAGGAATATTCTGAGCTTGTTGTATAGGGTAGGCTGACCATATGAAAAGGAAGACAGGGCTCATGTAACTTTAACAGTTGCAGAGAAAAGGGAATTTCAGCCAGGGTCATTTGTATGCAATTAGTTCCTGGTGTAATTCCCTCTTCTTCAAAACAGTTAAAGTTGCGGGGGGCCTGCCTTCTTTTGTATATGGTCACTCTAGTATAGTGCCTGCAACTTTAACTGTTGTGATGAAGAGGGAATTTCACCAGGAACTAATTGCATACAAATGACACTGGCAGAAATTCCCTGTTCTCTACAACTGTTAAAGTTACATGAGCCCTGTCCTCCTTTTCATATGGTCAGCCTAGTATAGGGTGACCATATGAAAGGAGGACAGGGCTTCTGTATCTTTACCAGTTGTATTGAAAGGGGAATTTCAGCAGGTGTCAATTGTATGTATGCAGCACCTGGTGAAATTCCCTCTTCATCACAACAGTTAAAGCTGCAGGAGCCTTGCCCTCTTTTGTATCTGGTCACTCTAGTTTTAACCGTTGTGATGAAGAGGGAATTTCACCAGGTGCTGCATGCAGACAAATGACACCTGCAGAAATTCCCTTTTCAATACAACTGTTAAAGATTCAGGAGCCCTGTCCTCCTTTTCATAGGGTCACTCTATTGTTATAGGGCAATTCTTAATCATCATTAGGTTGTTTAAACCTGAAGTGTTTGTTCGGCTCTCACCCCGATCCCAACACTGTTGGACTGTGGCTTTGCTCTTGCCACACATCTTTCTCCACAGTTCGACTGCTGCCAGTCTCCTTTCTGCTGGCATCCCAGTCTCCTTGGCAATGGCTGCCTGGACTTATGCACACTCTCCTGACCCGTCTTTTCCTTGACCCTGTCCAGGCGAGCCTTCCTGCATCTGTCATGCTGGTATCACATATAAATTTCTTCCTTTGGCCTTACAACACAGGGGTGGGTAACACATGCCCCCCCTGACCATTTTTTGCAGCTTCTACTGCCTTCATAACAAGAACATAAGTAGGGTGACCCTAAGAAAAGGAGGACAGGGCTCCTGTATCTTTAACAGTTGTATAGAACAGGGGATTTCAGCAGGTGTCATTTGTCTGTATGCAGCACCTGGTGAAATTCCCTCTTCATCACAACAGTTAAATCTGCAGGAGTCTTGCCTTCTTTTGTATCTGGTCAAGAGGGCAGGGCTCCTGCAGCTTTAACTGTGATGAAGAGGGGATTTCACCAGGTGCTGCAGGCATACCAATGACACCTGCTAAAATTCCCTTTTCTATACAACTGTTAAATATACAGGACCCCAGTCCTCCTTTTCATAGGGTCACCTTAAACATAAGAGCCCTTCTGGATCAGATCAAGAGTCCATCTAGTCCAACCTTTGATACTCTCACACCAGCACACACACCACAAAATGGTGGTTTGTAACAACATATTTTTGTAACAGTGAGCCTATCTACACTACTGCTTTAAAACGGTTTATAACAGTTTTAAACCAGTAAATAACGGTTATTAACTGGTTTAAACTGTTATAAACCGTTTTATAGCAGTAGTGTAGATAATCTAGCGTGACCAGATAAAATCCAGGTCAGGGTTCATGTAACTTTAACAGTTGTAGAGAAAAGGGAATTTCAGCCAGTGTCATTTGTATGCAATTAGTTCCTGGTGAAATTCCCTCTTCATCACAACAGTTAAAGTTGCAGGGGCCCTGCCTTCTTTTGTTTATGGTCACTCTAGTATAGTGCATGCACCTTTAACTGTTGTGATGAAGAGGGAATATCACCAGAAACTAATTGCATACAAATGACACTGGCTGAAATTCCCTTTTCTCTACAACTGTTAAAGTTCCATGAGCCCTGACCTGGATTTTATCTGGTCAGCCTAAAATAATCTAAGTGTAACAGCATATCAAGACTACAGAATTATATTCGTTTGATACCACTTTAAATGCTGTGATGTTCCCCAAAGAATCATGGGAATTGTAGTTTGGTGAGAATTTCCGGTGAGCCTTTCTTGTGACGAGGGAATGATGTTAAACCTGTTTAAGCATATAGTGGAGATGTGCCCTATGACCTTTCCCTTCCAGTTTTTTGCGTGCATCAGCTGGCTAAAAGCCACTGAAAACCGCAGTTGGGTATATGAGGAAATGGTGTCAAGAAATAGCTCTGTTATGTAAAACAAATTTCTGTTTTCATGCTGGCTGGGGTTGCAGTGAGTTGTAGCCCACCACATTTGATGGAGAAGTCTGGCTTAGAAGTAGTATGAGTTGGTGGACACAAGTGTAGGAACAAACCACAGAGAGAAATGCAGAAGGTTGCTGTACATAGGCTGCCCATATGAAAAGGAGGACGGGGCTCATGTAACTTTAACAGTTGTAGAGCAAAGGGAATTTCAGCCAGTGTCATTTGTATGCAATTAGTTCCTGGTGAAATTCCCTCTTCATCACAACAGTTAAAGTTGCAGGGGCCCTGCCTTTGTTTGTATATGGTCACTCTAGTATAGTGCCTGCAACTTTAACTGTTGTGATGAAGAGGGAATATCACCAGGAACTAATTGCATACAAATGACACTGGCTGAAATTCCCTTTTCTCTACAACTGTTAAAGTTACAGGAGCCCTGTCCTCCTTTTCATATGGTCAGCCTAGCTCTACACAATAAGCAATGCATTAAAAAAAATCATCACTAGGATGAGAGAGAGGAAACACTAGAGAGGCTTTCAAACTCTGAGAAAACCCACATCCTATTTTAACTTGGAGGAGCCCCTGAAGTCCTGTGAAGGAACCCCCGCAAATTGCAGCGGATCCTGGGCATATCTAGGGTAAACCATCAGTCCTCGTGGAGCTCCAACTGGCTGGGCCTGTTGGATTCACGGTTGCCCTGCATGGACAGAGAACAGTCTCCTACAGCTGCCCACACAAAGATAAGTTTGATGCTAACCATGGGCAAGTTGCTATTTGGAGAGGCTTGTCTGCTATTATTGATCTTCTCATAGGAAAACTCCCGATAAATGTTGGTAGAACCCAGTGCACCATTTGAAACCATTGTGTTAAAGTTGCATGTCTCAAACTTTATGAAACCGCATCCCCTTGTTAAACTCACAAGGTCTTCTGCACTTTGCCTAGCCTGGAAGCTTTAGTGGGTAGACCTGCTTGGCTCACAATTCAACAGGTTTGGCCATACCATGAGGCCCAGTGAAGCAGTTGCTTCAGGCGACAGATGGTGGGAGTCAACGGCAAGGTATTGGAGAAGGGGGGTGCATGCCTTCAGGCGTGATGGAGGGGGCTGTCCGTCACAAGAAAGATTCAACTGCAGGTCCAGTCAGCTTTTGTACATGGAATGAAAGGGGGCACCATCTTGTTTGACTCAGGCAACAAAAGACCTTGGGCCAGCCCTGGGTTTCCACTCAATTCAGCCCGCAGGTATCATGGTATGCCTGCCTCCGTTTACTTTCAGAAGCTCTGTGGTGGGCAAGATGGGCTGAGACCAAGCATGGCACCTGCCCAACTGTAACCCCAGGCAAAAGACTCACTGTTTATTTTGCTCACCTTAGGGCTGAGTAACCTGCGGCCCTCCCTGTGATATTGGACTACAACTCCCATCATTCCTGACCATTGGCTATGCTGGCTAAGGCTTTGGGGAGTTATGATCCAATAACTTCCGGAAGGCCACAGGTTGCTCAGGTTGCCCAACCCTGGTTTATATGAAATATCCCTTTGAGCCACTTTAGAGATCAGCAAAAACAGAGTAGTGTAACTTTATTTGTTGGCGTTGGGAGAGGAAAATGTTGCCCAATGAGGGCAACAAATGATTCTAGCGCTACGGCAGAACTGGGGGAAACCAAACACCTCACCAGGCTGCAGAAAGGCGTCACTGACAGTATGGATCAGACACAAAACAGCTCTCTTGCCCGGGAGCAAGTTGAACAAGAGTTTGCTGGATGGAAAGCCTGGTGGGTAATTGCAAGCCAGTGAATCAGGAGGCGCAATATGGAAATATCCAACATTGCCTGGAGACAGAGAAGAATCCTCTCTTTTCCTGGAGCCACGCTGGCTTTTGTTTTTCCTGACAGGACCAGCTCCAGCTCACAGGGGAATCATGCAAAACCTCCTACATGTTTTGCCTCCCTGAGTTTCACATCCTTTTCAGTTTCGTGTTGACTGAATCCCAAAATCTCTGCCCTGTGTGCTGAGGTTTGCAGAGTTTAAAGCCAGGGTCGCTGAGAGGGCAGGTTCTCTCCCCCTCTCCCTCTCCCTCTCGCTCCCGCTCTGTGTGTGTGTGTGTGTACTGGTCATTAACTGGATCAGGTCAGTGCCTGACCTGTTGCTGCCTTGCAAGGCTTCCAAACGGGTGCTGCTGGACCGATCCTTACAGGTAAAACAGGGTCGCTTGAGTGGCTGGCTCCTAGGA
This sequence comes from Anniella stebbinsi, assembly GCA_029215795.1. NCBI lineage: Eukaryota > Metazoa > Chordata > Lepidosauria > Squamata > Anniellidae > Anniella > Anniella stebbinsi. Next base: position 31,908,816 of record JARDYH010000007.1, read on the forward strand.
AGCTGGGCAGCAAAGAACTCCCAAGATCCAATTTTTCACAAACTTCAGAGGAGCTGATCAACCTATGGATGGACTGTGCTATGACAGACTGCAGGAGGATGGGGGTTCATGTCACTGAATCCCAAGAAGGAGGAGGAGGAGGAGGAGGAGGAGGAGGAGGAGGAAGAGGAGGAGGAGGAGGAGGAGGAGGAGGAGGAGGAAGAAGAAGAAGAAGAAGAAGAAGAAGAAGAAGAAGAAGAAGAAGAAGAAGAGAGAAACAAATATACACCACTGGCCATGAAAGTCAAAGAACTATGGCAACAGGAAAAGGTCACAATTATTCCATTAGTCACATCAGTCACCGGCATTACTTCAAAAAATTACATATACAGAAAACCTCCAGAAACTGGGCCTACCAGAACATATCCACACCAACATCCAGAAAGCAGTCATAATTAAAACATACTCAATCGTCTGGAAATTCCTGAATCAATAAAAGACAGCATGAATTGGCAAAGCCCATGATGTCCGTCTAGAAAAACCGCCACGAGCGAGAAAGAGATAACATACTACTACTACTACTACTACTACTACTAATAGGTGGGATCCAGGATCTACCTTCTGTGAGAGGAAGGGCTCCACTCTCAAAAGGTTCCTCCACCCAGGTTTTCGGCTCCCCCCTCCCCACCACACCACAGATCACCCCATTCAGCAGGGTCTCCTGAGTCTCTGTGTAGTTGTTTTAGGCGGTTGGGGGCAGGACCAGTGTCAAGGGTAAGGATGGTTGGGCCCCTGCTGAGGGCCCACTCCTCCGCAGGGGCCCACTGACAAGAGCCCCCTCGACTTGTGCTTCTTCTTTGCCATTGCAACCTGCTTGTTCCCTGCCTCTCGCCGCTCTGGCCCATGTAGTGGTCGGTGGTGGTGAGGAGGAGCAGGAGCAGGAGATGCCATGTCCTGCTTGCTTGCTGGCTTTCTGTCTGCCAAACAAGCACGTGGTGGCGAGGATGAGGAAGAGGATGTGGCGCAAGAGCAGCTGGTGACCATGGTGGTGAGAAAGTCGGCTCACTGAGGGAGGGGGCATGGAGGGTGTCTTACCTAAGCGCCCTCCAAAACTGGATCAGGCACTGGCTGGAGGGTCTGCCAGGGGAAGCAGGGGGCTGGGAAGTCCCTGTTGACCCTGTCTGAATCCAGCTCAGTCATCGTAATATACTACACGAAGGAAACTAGCATGGCAAGGAGGATTAGTAGTCAATGTCTCTGATATCTGACTTATAATGATAATTATAATAATAATAAATTAATTTATTTATTACCCACCTCTCCCTCTGGATTGAGGCGGGGAACAACATTAAATACAAAACAGCATAAAATACATAAAACTGATTAAAAACATATAAAACTAATGAATTATTAAGAACATATAAAACTAATACATTATTAAAAGGCATCTTAAAATTCATCTGGATAGGCCTGCTGGAAGAGATCAGTCTTTATAGCTTTCTTAATCTTGGAAACACTATTAAGTTGCTGAATCTCTCCTGGCAGGCCATTCCACAATCTGGGAGCAGCAGAAGAGAAGGTCCTCTGGGTAACGGTTGTCAGCCTAGTTTTTGCTGACTGGAGTAAGTTCTTCCCAGAGGACTTGAGTGTGTGGGGCGGATTGTATGGGAAAAGGCGATCCCGCAGGTCACCTGGACCCAAACCATGTAGGGCTTTAAAGGTAATAACTAACACTTTATACTTCATCCGGAAATGAATTGGCAGCCATTGAAGTGATTTTAAAATTGGTGTAATATGGTCACCTCTAGGTGTATTGGTGACCAACCTGGCTGCCATATTTTGAACTAATTGTAGTTTCTGGACTTTCTCTGTACAAGGAATGATTTTGTATGGAGAATCAAGCAAGCAGAATTGAAGTGATTTGCAGTTTGTGAGACTCACTTGGAACTATGTCTGTATGTTTTTTATAAATCCCTACTTTCCGCCTCATTGCAGCATGGGAACCAATGGCCTGTGGGCTAATATGGCCTCCAGGGAATCCCCATCCAACCCATCAAGATTCATCCTCAGTTTCCTGCCTCTCCCAGACCCCAGCATTTCGGAGATACGCCCTGCTCCCTACCCCAGTGCTGGCAGGGTTTCCTTTCTTAGCTCTGGGAAAGGATCTCCCTCTTTCAAAATACTAGACTCCAGGGTCATTTCCATGAGGCTGATAGGTGGGAGATTCCAGACAGATAAAAGGAAGTACTTCTTCACATAGTGCAGAACTAAGCTATGGAACTCATTGCCACAAGATACAGTGATGGACACCAATTTGGATGGCTTTAAAAGGGGGTTGGATAAATTCCTGGAGGACGAGGCTATCAATGGCTACTAGTCCTGATGGCTATGTGCTACCTCCAGTATCAGAAGCAATATGCCTATGTACTCCAGTTGCCAAGGAACATGGGTGGGAGGGTACTGTTGCACTCATGTCCTGCTTGTGGGTTTTCCATGGGCCGCTGCTTGGCCTTGGTCTGACCCAGCAACAGCACCCTTCCACCCATGTTTCCCAGCAACCAATGTATATAGGCATACTGCCTCTGATATTGGAGGTAGCATGTAGCCATAAAGCTAGTAGCTATTGATAGACTGGTCATACATAAATTTGTTAATCCCCTTTTACAGTCATTCAAACGGGTGGCCATCAATAAGTCTCATGGTAGCAAATTCCATACTTTAAGATATCCTTGCTTTTATTTCTCCTGAATTTCCCACCAATCAGCTACTTTGGATGACCCAGCACAGGGTTCTAGTATTCTAGAATGTGGAACCTCCAGACCTCTGGCCCATGGAGGTTCCACACCTTTTTGAGTTCCTCCACAGTGTTTGGAGGCCAAACCCCACCTTCTGGAGGAATTTCCCCTGGGGAAATTCCAACTGTTATCTCTGATCTTTGATTGGAGATAACGGCAGGGATGTGGGCTGTGCAACCTCCAGTATCAGGCATAGTAAGCCTATATACTATTGCTGTGCTGAAAAATTCTCCTGTGGAAATTTTGACCATTCTCATTCAATTTGATAGAAAAGAAATTGCTTTCAAAAGAAATTCAAAGGAGAAAATTTTTTGGAGAAATTCTCATGGGTTCAGTTCAAGGTTCTTGTGCTTGCCTTACTTATGAGTTGACCGAGAAGTGTGGATGTGTATCCTGTCATTCATTGTACAGTCATCTCTCTGACAGCCTGTAACCTCCTTGGCTTCCTGCAATTCCCGCTCAGGGGGAAGACATCATGAATTTGATTCCTCCCATAGGGCATTTCAGATCAGGAAGTGCAGGCAGCCTGGGAGACTGCAGAGCAGTGGTGAAATGTGTAATAGAAAGAAAAATATAGACAGTACCCTCAGCTACCTCATAGTGATTAGTTAAGGTCAAAAACACCTCCAACACTCATTCAAAATAAATGATAAAATGCCCTGAGAATGAGACAGAAAAAAATGGAGGCCCATTTTATGGGCAAAGAAAACTTTCAGGAAAATCCTGGGAGTTTTCTTTTCTTATCTTCTAGAAATAAAAAGGCACTTTTCAGAATTTTCTCACATTTTCTTCACCATTAGTTTTTGTGGTGGCTGCATTCCCTCCCCCCGCCCCCCATGCCCTGGAGTGATCCTAGGTGCATGGAGGAGGGGGACAGGCTATCAATACAGCTGTTGCTATTACCACTTGCATTGGCAGTGCAAAAACCCCAAAAACCCTCAGGTAAGAGAAAGAAAGAAAGAAAGAAAGAAAGAAAGAAAGAAGCTGGTCTCCACATTTGCCCATGGTGATGCTGACCTGTGAGAAATTGTTGGAGAACTTCTTTATCACCTGGAGAAAGTCACTGAAATGGGTCCCCAATTTCTCTATAATTAGGGTGGAGAAATTTGAGAGGCGCCCTTGTGCACAGCTCTACCATATATACCAGTTGCTGGGGAACATGGGTGAGAGGGTGCTGTTGCACTTTGTTCTGCTTGTGGGTCCCTGGTTGACAGCTGGTTGGCTACTGTGTGAACAGAGTGCTGGACTAGAGATGGGCCCTTGGTCTGATCCAGCCTCAGGGCTGTTCTTAGGTTCTTACCTGGCCCATGCACAAAATGATTCTGCACCCCTGTTTTATGCAACCAGTGGTGAAACTCAACAGGTCTGGCTAGCACCCTGTGTGAATGGAGAATGCACTAACACCCAGTCAGAATTCTTTGCAACATACAGTGGTACTTTGGCAGTCTAGAAGGGGTTCCCTTAAGGTAGAAAGTCTGTAAACCCTGGGGCTAAAAGATAAGGGAGTGCTGCGTTTCTTATGGAGTTCATGTTCTACCTTAGCCATGAATTGGGTGGCCTTGAGAAAATCTTTCTCTTTCTCGCTCTGTTCCTTGTTTGTGCGTGAGTGACTCAGGCCTCTTCATCAGTGACTCAGGGTGCACACAGACCGGCAGTTCACCATGTGACCTGCATCAGAAAAGCGTGCAAGAAGGTGTCACATTCCACACGCCATCCTGTGACCAGTCACTGGTGGTACTCCTTTTCTACTGTCCAGTGTCTGCTTGTGAAACCTGGAAACCTGGGGGTATTGTGCTCTCTGTGACCTTTCTCCTCCACAGCCTCAAATGTCTCACTAAACTGGGCAGAAAATTACTAAACTGGAAGCTTCATCATTGGTAGAAACCAGAGGGGCTGCAGCTCAAACCTGTCTGAAACACCACCTACATTTATTTATTTATTTATATTTCTTTTATAGCCCACCTTTCCTAGAAGGAGCTCGCGGGGGCGGACATGGTTTCCCCCTCCCCATTTTATCCTCACAAATACCTGAAAAATAGGTAGGTTGGGCTGAGCAATTGTGACTACTGTAAGGTTAGCCATTAAGCTTGGAGAGCTGATGGGGGTTTCAAACCGGGTTTCTCCCATTCCAGGGGGTGTGTTCACGGCACCGGGTTGGTGCCACCTCCTTCGAAAACCCCTCATTTTTCCTCCCCTGGGGTGGCATTGGGCAATCCCAATGCAGAGGAGGGAGCGCGGGGTCTCTAGGCGGGGACCTGAGCCAACCCCACCCCCTTCTGGTGGAACACGACCAACGCTAGTTCTCCAAACTAGAGGACTGTCCTCTGTAAAGTAGGGTATCTAGCCACCTTGCTCATGGGTTCCACAAATTAAGCCCTGTGTGGCCCTTGGTTGTACCTGACTGGATATCAGAAGTTTCCTGCATTGCATTGTGGGTAGCTTCTTGTGAAACCCTGATCGAAATTGGCCAGCAACTGCTTTTCTCTTCTGTTGGTGTCAGTTCCCCTGTTCCTGGAATCAGCCATGAGTTATTATTTTTATGTTATTGTTTCTAAAACGTTTATCCTGCCCTTCAATGGTCAGTTGGCATTTCGGCTCTGAGCGCCATCTCTCAGTATTTGACATACTTCACAACAAGAACAAGAATAATCATAACATATTGGGTATCCTCTGGGTAAATGATTAAAGTAGTTCTTCAATAAATAAAAAGTTGAAGCCCTGTGGGGAGAGGGGGGACGTGCATGCAACAAAGTTATATCTCCATGGTTGACATGTAGCCAAGATCCGTTATAAATTAGGCTCTGGAGAAACAAAACACGATACAGTTGAGATTGGAATAAATCTTCCCCTTAAAACATCAGGGTGTTCCAACCCAGTCATCCAATCAGAAAATCCATTTTCCGGTGCCCCAAATACACCCCTTTACAAGCAGCCCTTTCTATAAACTAACATCACGGATCCAAAGTGTAGCTGTTGAATTACCTCTGCGTGGCTCTGAGCCACATTTGCAACATGTGGGTGGGAAAGCTGTCACCAGGGCGCACAGGGTGGGGGTGGGGAGAAACCACATATTCCTCAAAAAGAGAAAACTTCAGAAACAGCTGAGTCATTCTTTAGCAGTTAAGGTAGACTTGGCTTAACACCGGCTAATAGGCCGTTGGGTCATATTTGGCCTCTGCTCCACTGTTCTTTCTGCCACAGAGTCATATAAAAACTGCAAGCAGGAATTAAGCACACGAGGCTTGTCTTTGTCCCTCGAGAGCTGACCTTGTTTTATGCATGTGTGGCTTTAAGAGAAAGCGCCAAGTTGAATATAATGAAATCCTTTGGCTAATCAAAAGCATGGGGAATTGAACAACAACCACCTCTACTCTACCAAGATCCTGCTTTTCATTCAGGACACTCATTTCTTACCCACCCAGCATAATTCTGAGACAAATAATGTCATGGGATGTCGAGCAAGATCTGCCCCAGGCAGTATGCAGTTCCTGATGTGGCTGGGTGCTAATGCAGACCCTCCCCCTCCCCCCAGGGCATAGGCAGCAGGCCATGGAACAAAAGCCTGCGCATCAAGTTTGCTGATGGCACAAAACTGAAAAAAGAAGTGCAAACACTGTAGAGGATGAGATTATAATTTTTCAAATTGTCTTGGAAGTTTGGAGTACTGGTGAGAAAGTGCAACATCCGTTCCCTGGCAGGCCTAAAGCTACTTCCTGTGTGCTGCCTGCTGTTGCTGGTGAAATCTTCTGGAAGACTGAGAGCCTGATATGGGTGCAAAGCCTGTCTTAGGGATGGGTGGGAATTCCATTTCAGATTGATATTGATAAGTCTGTCCAAAGATGCCCAACGCTCCTCTTCGTGTTCAGGACAAAAAGAACGTGAGATTAAAAGCATTCCAATGTGGGAGAAACTGAGAGCTGCATCCTTCGAGGCCCAGGGCTTCGAGTGCTGAACTTGCAAACATCTGGCTTTGAACACCTGCATATTCAGCTCTGCTGGTGCTGAATTAGGGTTGCCAACTTTTTTTTCTGAAAAGCTCCTTGTCTTGAACAGCTACACAGTAGGCAGGTGTATCGTGGCCCTCTCTGGGAAAAGCTGTAGCTATTGGTTTTGGCTGGTACAGATGAGTGAGAATTTCATTTCAGTTTGGTTTTGGTAAGAATTCACCAACATTCACAAAGTTCATAGAACCATAGCTGGAAGGGGCCTATAAGGCCATCGAGTTCAACCCCCTGCTCAATGCAGGAATCTACCTTAAAGCATCCCTGGCAGATGGCTGTCCAGCTGCCTCTTGAATGCCTCTAATGTGGGAGAGCCCACCACCTCCCTAGGTAATTGGTTCCATTGCGGTACTGCTCTAACACTCAGGATGTTTTTCCTGATGTCCAGCCGGAATCTGGCTTCCTGTCACTTGAGCCCATTATTCCGTATCCTGCACACTGGGATGATCAAGAAGAGATCCTGGTTCTCCTATTTGGGAGAGAAAGAACTTGAGATTTCAAAAATCGAATGCAGAAGAAAGAGAAACGGATTCACTGTCCATCCCTCGTCTGTCTGCCATGGAGCTGAGAAGGTGGTGCAAGTCATTTACAGCCCTGCATTACTTTACAAAGTTATGGGTCTCCATCTCAAATTCTTCCTTCCTGAGTTTGCCATCATCAGCATTTGCATGCATTTTTGCAGTATTTGCATCCCAATTTACAAATAGATGATAGATTCTTGTCAAGATCTTTTGCTCTATACCAGCAATGCAGTTTCTGAAGAGAGATTTCTTTCAGACTGTCTGGGGCCATGTAAGCATGTCTGCTAACCAGTTATGAAAATCAAGGCAAATTAAAAGAACTGACTAAGATGTCTATCTCAGCACTTGTACACATAACCGAAAGGAAAGGAAACTCTTTCAAATAACCCCAGAGCGTAATCAGATCCTTGACTCCAGGGCTTAATTTGACTCAAGATTCACAGGCCTGGAACCCAGAATCAGAGCATCAACCAAAAAGAGGACTGAAGAGCTGTTGAACATGGGCAGTTTTTTGTCCTCTGCCTTGAGGACCACACCAGGCAAGGGGCAGGAGATCTGTGGCACAGTGGTATTGCAGGAAGCCTTCCTTGAGTTTATCAAAACTCAGTGGTATCAGAACTCGATTACCTTTTAAAAATATTAATTATTTTAACGTGGTGTTTTTATCCGGCTGTTCACCACTCCAAAATCTCTGGATGTGGAGCAATATACAATTATTGTAAATAAATAAATAAATAACTGTGAGCAGGATCTCCTGTGGTGTTATTTTTAAAAAAAATGTATGGTGGAGGAGGGGGAGTTGGAGCAAGACTCTGGTACTGTGGGGTGGGCAGTTTAACCCTTTCCTCCCCTGCTATTTCCCAAGTAAGAAAATCCCCCCTCTCACTCCCCACATCTGCTCTTTGCACCATGGGGCAAAACTTCCAAGGGGTGGGCACAGAACACCTGCTTAGTTAGTCCTACATAGCAAATAGTCATTCAGGGAAGGTTGCAATTGGGGAAATGACATGAGGGAAGACTGGTAAAAAAAGCCCTTCTGTATTGTCAAACCTTCCCCCCCTCCCCATGCACACCCATCTGCTATATAGTGGAGGCTGGTGACTCCGATGTCAGTGAGGCGGGGAATCCACTCCAGGTTTCAGTCAGAACCTGTCAGAACTCTAAAGGAGCAATCCGAGGTGGGATGTTTTGTTGTCATCGCTGTTCTAACATACTACAAACGGAGAAGCAGTTGTAAATCTTAGCATGTAGGTTGTGGGCAGGGGTGGGGGACATTTTAGTTGTGTGCTTCACAGTTAAAGTAATGCACATGGCCATGTAAAGCCACCCCCACCCCCCTGGAAGAAATGGGAAGAGCATTGAGTCCAGGATCTAAAATCACCTAGTTGCACCACTGAAGTAGAGGGTCCCAGGTCAACCTGCAGCATCTCCAGATATTGCCAGTCAAGATAGGCCATGCTGAAGTCAGCACAAGGCAGCTCCTGATGTCCCTCTTACATGTGTTGGGCTATGGCTCCATGGTAAAACCCAGGTTCGATCCCCGGCAACATCTCCAGGCAGGGTTGGAAAACAATCCTAACTGAATCCCCAGAGAGGCGTTGCTTCTCGTCAGTGTTGCCAATACTGGGCAAGGTGGACCAAGGCTCTGGCTCAGTTTAAGGCAGCTTCCTATGTTTCTAGTCCTTGAGTGGCTTATTGCAAGTACTTTAAATGTACAGTAGACTGTTGTCCCTTCCAACTCAGTGCTTGTGGGCCACTTGAAAGTATCCATTGCAAGGGCTGGCCCTACCATGAGGCAGAGTGAAGCAATTGCCTCAGGTGTCAGATGCTGAGAGGCAGCAGCAAGGTGTTTTACAGGAGAGGGCCATGCGCCAAGCAGCCTACCCCTTTCCCCACTAAGTTAGCCTGCTGCCTTCAGGCCTGGTAGAGGAAACTGCCCCATCACCAGTCTTGAAGAAAAAAATCAACTGCCAGTCCACTCAGCTTTTGAACATGGAATTGGAGGGGGCGCCATCTTGTTCTTCGACTCAGACAACAAAAAATCTTGGGCCATCTCCCTGCATTGCTTTTGACCTCAAAGAATAACATGGAACCCACTTTCAATTTGTGTTATATTTCTGTCTCTCCCCTTAACCTCTCTTTCTCTCTCTTGAGCCAAACAAGAGATGGTACCATTCATTCAATTCATGATTGTGTGGGTTTTTTTCTAAAACAAAAATATTAAATTGTGGTGTGTGTGTGTGTGTGTGAGAGAGAGAGAGAGACAGAGACAGGGAGACCTGGATCAAGACTCCAACCCTTTCTTCAATCTATTAGGCCACTTGGAGTGACAGAAATCAGGGGGCACCAAGCAAGGGTTGCCTTTGGGCAGAATTTGTAATTTGGGTGGCCAGTTATGCATTGCCAAAAACAAGGTCGAAAGAGGACACTCATTTGCATACAATAGAAGACAATAAATCTCGCCATACTGAGGAAGACTGGCCAGGTGACCCCTAACTGCCTGCCCAGTGTGCTGTCCAGGTGCTATAGATGGGCAGCTTCCAGGCCCCTGCTCTGCTCTCCCTTCTGAGCTTTGACTTCAAACCAGACTTGCATCGGATATCTCTCCAAATAGAGGACACCTTCAAAATAAATGACTCTCCTCTGACAGTTCTCCAAATGGAGGACTGTTCTCAGTAACATAAGGCACTCGGCCACCCTACTTGTAATCGAGCTGTGTGCTTTTGGAGGACGGGAGATTTCGCTAAGCTTGCCTGTGTTTTCCTCTTTGTAAGTAGAACATGGGAAGGGGCGGAGCATCAGCGCGGACAAACTTCCATCCCTGATCTGAAAGGAAGCAGCAAGGAGGAGAGTGGGATCACGCAGAAGCCTACATAGCGACAGCAGCAGAAGAGAGTCATTCTGAGCTGTGGGCTTCTTCACACGGTGCGTTGTTAAACAATGGAATTTGCTACCACAAAAGGTAGCGATAGAGATAGCCAGAATTTTGGATGGGTTTAAAAGGGGGTGGGATAAATTCCTGGAGGAGAAGGCTATCGTTAGCTACTCGTGTGCTGCCTCCAAGATCAGAGGCAGGATGTCTATATACACCAGTTGCTGGGGAACATGGGTGGGAGATACTGTTGTATTTCTGTCCTCCTTGTGGGCTTCTCAGAGGCAGCTGGTTGGCCACCATATGAACAAAATGCTGGACTAGATGGACCCTTGGTCAAATCTGGCTGACCCATTCTACTGTAGAATTTAAAACACAAGCAGGAGAGAAGAAAGATGGGGAGGACTGAGATGGGGACCCCTTTGAGGCTCTGAGGCCACTGCTGTGTCCAGGACCCCAGAAGAACCTCACAGGGAGTCTGAGGCTCTTCTGGAGAGGAATCCAATGTAAGACACACACACACACACCCAGCCATGGATGCTGCTGCGTGAGGCTTTCAATCTGCCCATTACAGATGGAGAGATCCATCTCACGGGCTTGACATATTCTTGGCAAGAAGAGGCCAGCGTGTGATTCTTGCAAGGTTCTCTGAGGCACCATGAGTCAGCCCGGTGATGTTGTTCCAAGTTTTCTCCTCTGCCAGGTCTGACTTTCCCAAAGGCTGCTTATTAAATTTGGGAAATGAGGTATAATGGCCCAAAACAAAAACAAACACCCTTGGAGCCAATCTACACTACTGCTTTAAAACGGTTTAAAACGGTTTATGACAGTTTGGAGACCTGTTGGGGCCCACGACAGAGAGCTCCACATGCAGTTTTCAAAACGTTTGCAAAGTGTTTTATCCTGCTTGGTGCAGATAGGCTCTTGGATGCAGATACAAAGTGCATGTGTGCATGTGTGCTTCCTGGAGACCCAGCTATTCATTTATCCTGGTGTATTCTCCCTCTCCCCAAAATTAGGGTGGTTACTTTTCCATACCACCACCACCACAGACCTGTGGGTGCTTTGCTGTCACTGCTTTGAAAGTTATGTTCCAAACTGGGGGTGGCCAGCTAGCAGCCAGGCCCGATCTACACTAAGCAGGATCTGACACTTTGATAACAGATTGAAAACTGCATATGGAGCGTGTCCTGGGCCCCAACAGTTGTCACTACTGTTATAAACCCTTTTAAAGCAGTAGTGTGTAGACCCTGCCCCAGTGGAGCCCGCCCAGTTCTTCATCGGATCTTTTCCAGCCTCATCTGTTCCTCCTTGCAACCTGTGGGGCCAGAAGGTGCCACCCTTTAGTTGTCTCGAGAGCCATCTCCAGGAAATGAGAAGGTGATGCCCTGGAGCTCTTTGTCTTGGGGAGCCCTCTCATGTCCATGATGCCTGCCGCCGGCCAGCATTCATTACCCCAGAGAATCAAACTCTCCCCAGCCAAAATTCGGGGTGGAGGAGGGAGATGCCGATACCACACATGGAGATGTGTTTTGTAAACCACCAAGACTCTTGAAGCAGCCCCTTGGGCAAGAGGGCCCCACTGCCTTACCACCTTGGTAGCTTGACAGTACTGGGAGTTGTTGAATTATGCCCGATTTTGGACTTTGTGTGAGCTTTTGAGCTAATTTCTCTGTTGAACACTAGATATTTCTCTATTGTTAGGAAGCTCATAGTGCATACATCTGTTGTATGTGCATCACACCTCAGGTTTTTATTTTATTTATTATTTTCCTCCTTAAGGAACCTAAGGCAGCGTACACAATCCTCCTCACAATAACAACCTTGTGTGGTAGGGTAGGCTGAGAGTCAGAGGCTGGCCCAAAGTCACCCAGTGGGTTTCCATGGCTGAGTGGGGACTAGAACCCAGATCTCCTGATTCCCAGTCTAACACTTTAGCCGCTTCACCACACTGGCTCTCCTTAGAACTATGTTCATTGATGCATGTGTATATGTGGATGTTACGTGTCCATGTGAACAAGGACGCATGTCAACTTGCTGGGACAGGAAAGGAGATCCATGGAGGAATTGGTCGATCAAAGCCTTCAAACAAAGGCCTTCACGTGGGCTTTGTTTTTCTCTTAGCATTATCTAGGCTTGCTATTAACCATCGCTGTGCATTCACAGTGACAGAGTCACAAAAAGGGTTATTTAAAAAACAAAAACACACACTTCAAATGCCTACCTGTGTGTGAATGGGGAATTGCAATTGCAATTGCCATTACAATTCAGTGGATTCGTGGCTTTTTCGCCATTTCTCCCCAGTCTGGAAGGTTGAAATGCTCTCCTAAGCCTTAGTTACTGGCAGTAAAGGCTCTAAACAAAAATATGCTGGTGTTTTAGCCCCTCTCCTTTTGTCTTCAGGCACATCCACTGCTGAAATGCAGCCCCTGAAATTGAATTGGGTCCTCGGGCAGAAAGAGATTCAACGCCCCTGTTATAGTACCAAAGTGTTGCACTGGAGTCCAAAACAAGTGGGGGAGAGGAGGAGACATATTGGTGGTCGCACAGAACTTGGAATGGTGCAACTGTCCTTGGGTCACATCGAGAACATTTGGAAGGGAATATTATGGGAGGGGGGAATAACCATGTAGTTTGGCTTACTTTTATGAGCCATCTGGGCAGAGGACTCTGGGGCCACTGTGTCTATCCACAAAGCCCCTGCAGCCTACCATCACTATGGCCTCCTGCTGCTGTCCCACAATAGTGACTATTGCTTTACACGGGGAAAGGAAGAGGAAGCAGCAACGACCACATGGCCCATTCCGTGGGTGTTTTTATTGTGCTGTTTTTCCTTCACATAGCAGGAAATGGCGGCAAGTTTTGCTTTAAAAAAAAGTCGGATTTACCGGGTTCTATTTTGTCGTGGAAAAAAGACCAGAAGGGGCGGGGGAGGTGCAGGCAGTGGACGGCATCGTCAAAAGGACGTACGAATGGGCAGTAACGAGTGGGCAGTAACGAGCGTGTGATAAAACGCTCGTCTGATGTCGCTCTTAAGCAGGGTCCTGTAAGAGAAAGACTCTTGCCTGGGCGCCATTCAAAATCTTTGTAACCAAGATCCTAGGATGCCCCACCTGGATGGTGCAGTTCCGCCCTGTGCTGAGGCAACTGATTTCTGGGCTGTGATGTTCTGTCCAGGAGAAGGGTTGAAGGCCAGTCATTCAGCATGTGGTTCAATCACCAGGTAGGCAGGGGTGGTGTGTTGTTTCGGGCAGGGCAGGCAGTGACCTCCCACCTTCCCTGCTCTCCTCCTGCTTGCCGGAGAGCCCCCCAGCCAGAGTCCACGCTTTCTCCTCTCCTCCAGAGGACACTGGCCCTGTGCCACAACTCGTGTGTCTGCAGCCAGCTTCAACTTTTCTTGGCAGCACACGTATCTCCCTCCTCCTCCTCCTCCTCCTCCTCCTCCTCCTCCTCCTCCTCCTCCTCCTCCTCCTCTTGCCTGGCTCCCCTCCTGGTTGTCCCTTGGGTGCCTGGGTGGCTTGGTCTGTCTTGGCTGGGGTGAGGGGAGGAAAACAAAAACCTATTCCAAGGATTAGGGAGGACCTAACAGCGGTGTGTGCATGAGAGAGAAAGAGAGAAAGGTGAGGAGGCAAAGAGGGGGCTGCCCCATTTCTCCATCCATTTTTTAAGCTGGCATCCTGGGCATGCGGGAGTGATCGTGTCAGTGAGGGGGTGGGTGGATTTCCAGGAACCTCTGTCCCATCCCTAATGTTTTATTCTGTTTTCCTTCCCACTCCCTTATTTTGGGGAGTTTTCAAAATTATTTTTCACCTGGTATTTTGGGGTGTGGGAGTAATTGTGGGCTGGGGGTAGGAGCCATTTCTCCCTCCCCCCTTTCAACTTTCTTCTTCCTTTTTTATCCTGCTGTCCTGTGGTTGATGGTGAGGTCTGGAAGCCCTTCCCCTCTCTAATATATTTTTAAATTTAAAACAAACAAACAAACAAACAAAATAATGGATTTGCTTTCTTTTTTTAAACCTGGCCTCAGTTTGTCTTTTCCGTGCAATGCGCTACTGCTGGAGCAGAAAAATGTGGGTTCAAAGGTGCGCTTTTCGTCTTGCTGTATGATTTAGGCCACCGCCAACCTCACATGTAGCTCTGCCTGCAGTTAGTTGTTCTGACTTCTACCCCACCGGCTCCCATGGGCATCAGGCACCACTCAAGTAGGACAGGGGGGAAAGCCCATCAGTCTGGAAAATACTGAGTGAGAAGGGCCAAAGTTATGACTCTGGCAACTTCCCACATTTCTAGCAAGGTGGACCTGGCAAAGTGGCTTCAGAGCTAGTGGAGGCTGGTGGCTCTGATGTCATTGGCACTTTGGAGAACTGCTTTAGGGTTCTGACTGAAACCCGGAACACAGTCCTTGCCCCACTGATATCGGAATCACCAACCTCCACTGTTCAGAGCTAGTCCAGTGATAGCAATAATTTGGGCCAACCCCATTTCTCTGCTTCTGTTGCTGCCTTAAAAAAAAAAGTGGGATGAGTACAGTGTTTATTTTCAAGCCTGCATTAGTGAAATTCCACACTGTCTTGGACTGATTCTATCAAAGAAATAATTTCACACTCTTATCAAGCTCCAGGAGGTGAGGGAGGCAGATCAATCCCCCCCACCTGAGGCTAAAAAAAGATATACCAGGTATGTATTTGTGTGCCTGTGCATCTCTCCTGCTTGCCTTGTTCGTAGCCCAGGTGTGATTCATAATTACTTCCTGCTAGCAAAGTGAAGGGCTTCACAAGCAAGGAGAGATTTTGCATGTATGTGTAAGGTCACCGTCTATGAGGTATTTGACCAACCACTATACCAAACTGGCTTGCACCTCTCTGGAGTGACCTCCCCTCAGATGAGTCTTGGGTGGCATTGGAAGTCAACGGAATGGGAGACAGGCCTAGGGAATGCTGTGGACATAGTATATCTTGACTTCAGCAAAGCTTTTGACGAAGTGCCCTGTGACATTCTGATTCACAAACTAGTGAAAAGTGGGCTAGATGGAACAACTATTAGGTGGTGGATCCACAGTTGGCTACAGAATCAGACTCAAAGAGTGCTTATCAATGGTACCTTTTCACACTGGTGGGGAGGTAACAAGTGGGGAACCGCAGGACTCAGTCCTGGGCCCAGTGCTCTTCAACATTTTTATTAATGATTTGGATGAGGAGGTGCAGGGAATGCTTATCAAATTTGCAGATGACTCAAAATTGTGTGGGATAGTTAATACCCTGGAAGACAGAAACAAACTTCAAAGTGATCTTGATAGACTGGAGCGCTGGGCTGAAAACAACAGAATGAAATTTAATAGGGATAAATGCCAAGTTCTACACCTAGAAAAAAGAAACCAAATGCACAGTTACAAGATGGGGGATACTTAGTTAAGCAATACGACAAGCGAGAAGGATCTTGGAATTGTTGTAGATCACAAGCTGAATATGAGCCAACAGTAGGATGTGGCTGCAAAAAAAGCAAATGCTATTTTGGGCTGCATTAATAGAAGTATAGCTTCCAAATTGCATGAGGTACTGGTTCTCCTCCATTCAGCACTGGTTAAGCCTCATCTTGAGTATTGCGTCCAGTTCTGGGCACCACACTTCAAGAAGGATGCAGACAAGCTGGAGCGTGTTCAGAGGAGGGCGACAAGGATGATCAGGGGTCTGGAAACAAAGTCCTACAAGGAGAGATTAAAAGAACTGGGCATGTTTAGCCTGGAGAAGAGAAGATTGAGGGGAGACATGATAGCACTCTTCAAAGACTTGAAAGGTTGCCACACAGGATCTCTTTTCGATCAACCCAGAGTGCAGGACACTGAATAAAGGGGCTCAAGTTACAGGAAGCCAGATTCCAGCTGGACATCAGGAAAAACTTCCTGACTGTTAGAGCAGTACGACAATGGAACCAATTACCTAGGGAGGCATTCAAGAGACAGCTGGACAACCATCTGTCAGGAATGCTTTAAGGTAGATTCCTGCATTGAGAAGGGGGTTGGACTCGATGGCCTTATAGGTCCCTTCCAACTCTACTGTTCTATGTTTCTACAATTCTTTGATAGCATCCTTTGCTTGAAGGTCCTGTTCTGTCCAATTCCAGCTTAAGGATAAACAACCAAAAGGACTGCTACCTATCCATACTTAGTGCCTGGACAGCAGATTGAGCAGGCAGGTGTACAGGTGACCTGGTCACAGGTATCTATAATATGGTGAAATGTACTGCATTTCTACTTAAATTATGATAATAATTACTGAATTTGCAACTATGGGCGGTATCCAGTTGTGTCATTCCATTATTGCAAATGACGTTGTGCTAGGGGAAACCAGGTTCTGAACCATGCATCCAAGGAGAATCCAACAAAAGATTACATTTGCATTATCACAGTTGTGGAACTGGGTGTGCATCATGCTTGCACAACTGTTTTAACAACGGGCCCTCTGATGGTACTGTTTGAGTTTGTGGGCTGACACCATCGGATACTGCTTTGTGTCTAGAAATTAGTATATGCATGTGCTCCCCTATTTGTTTTTCCTGCTAGGCAAAAGTCTTCATTTATTTGTTTTTAAAGTACATTTACATCCCACCCTTTTTCCCCTCCAAGGAGCCTAAGGCAGCGTACACAATCCTCCTCTTACTCTCCATGTTATCCTCACAAGAACCCTGTGAGGTAGGCTAGACTGTGAGTCAATGCCTGGCCTAAAGTCACTCACTGAACTTCATGGCTGAGTAGGAACTTGAAACCGGGTCTCCCCAGTCCCAGTCCCAGTCCAGGACTCTAATCACTACATCACACTGGCTCTGTTAGTTTACTGATTTTAGAGAACTTCCCTCCCCCTATTGGCCTCCTCCTCCTCCTCCGGCATCCACACTTGGGCAAGCCAGGCTGGCAGTGGGTTCTCTGATGACCTCTTCTCATTTTCTTGGCATTACTTTTACCGTGGCTCAAGGGGGGGGGGAGGGAGAGGGAGAGACTGGGGATTTCAAGGTCAGCAGGAGGAGCCTAAGCCAACCTGTCTGTCTCCTTTGCATTTTTTAAAAGTTGGCAGGATGGGCTCTCAGGGAGACCGGCTGACTGCCATGCAAGCCAAATGAGATAGGAATGAAATGGGGGGGGGAGCAAGCAGGAGCGACATTGTGAGGCAAAGGCTTTCGGGGCGAATGGGAGATGCCCGAGCTTTGGGGCTGGGTGGGGCCGTTCTTCCTCCCCCTCCCTCCCTCTCCTCAAGCCATGCAAATATCAGGGTTTGGCTGCACCTGGGCATGGGCCCCTTTTGGGAAGGTGGCATCATCCAGCCAAGGCGGGAAGCCAAGAAAGACCTGTATCTTTAGTCATAAATCTGAAAAACAAGAAAAACTGGAATCCAGGATGAACGGCGGGGGTGGGGGTGGGGGTGGGGGAGTACTGGAAACCAAACAAGCCGGGGCAAGCAGCAGACATCACGAAAACCTGAGGGAGGGCTGTGGGTAGCCAGATCCAGCCGGGATCAGGAGAAGCGGGAGCCCTCCTTGCCCCTAAAGGGCACAGGGAGGCGGAAGTGCCGTGCAGCTGTCCCTTCTAGGAGAAAGGAGGGTCCCGGTCCTTCTTCAGGGAGGAGGGGGGGCGCCTCTGAGGGCTCTTTTCAGCCAGGCCCCTGGGGCAGCAAGCAGAGGCCTCAGGGGAGCTTTGGGGCTGAGCTGGGCGCGCCCTCCCACTAGCCCTGGGAAGTGGCTTCTCGCCAGGCCTTGGAGGCCTCTGCAGGGCTGCAGTCGCCCTTCCATGCAGGTGCTGGAGGGCTCCTGGGCAAGAGTCGCCCTTCTCACCTCCATGGCTGCCAACTGCTCCTCCTCCTCCTCCTCCCGCCCTTTCTCACCGCTGCTCCCATTTGCTTGCTTGACAGGCAGAGAGAGGAGGGAGCAAGGAGGCCCTGGCATCTCCTCCTCCTCCTCCTCCTCCTCCTCACCACCGTTGCCTGGGCCAGAGCAAGAGGCAGGTGAACAAGCTGGTCGCAATGGGGGAGAGGAAGAGCAAGTCCAGGGGGCTCTTCTCACTGGGCCCCTGCCAGGACGTGGGCCCTTAGCAGGTGCCCAACCGTGCCTATCCTTGACGGCAGCCATGCCTCCAGGCGTCTGGAGTGCATCGAATCCATTTTGGAACACTGTTGGGAACCACAGTCCAGGCTGATTGAACTGGACAGATTGAGTCGATAGACCTGCAACAAAGACAGTTCGTCTGACTTCAGAAAGCTTTGGGAGAGAGAGAGACACACACACGTCCCACATGCAAGGCTCCACCACCTCACGAGCCTCTGCAAAGTTGTAACCGGTTTGCCCTTCCAACCGGCTTGTAAACGTTGACTTGACTGGTCACTTCAGCCACATAAACATCGTCTCCAAGTGACATATGCATACGCACATTTATATGGATAGGTGTAGGGTGACCAACTGTCAGGATTTTCCCGGATTTGTCCTGGTTTTTGTTCTTATATGGGTGTCAGGGGGGATTTTCTGTAATTTTCTATAATGTCCTGGAATGACACACTTCCCCCTTTAAGACTTTCAGTGTGACAGAGGGGAATGATGCACTTTCTGGAGGCCCTTATTGGAGCAGTGGGGGGGGGCCAGGAATGACATGCTTTCCTCTCCTCCTCTCCAATCGGGGCCGTTAAGGCCCCGATTGGAGTGGAGGAGGGAAAAGCGTGCTTTCTGGGGACTTTGGAAAACATGTAATTCACAACGGCCATGCTAACAGCAGCTGCCAATAGCGTGGCAGGGGAAATGACGTGCTTTCCGGAGGCCCTGTAAAGCACACTCTCCCTGCCCACACTGGGTGTCCTCTTTTTTGGTTTCTCGAATAGGGTCACCCTAGATAGGTGCAAATTTAGGAAAAAATAACTAGATTTTAAATAGAAATACAAGTCATCTCACCGCAGTGGGGCAGATTGACTGGGTGACCCCAGTATGCTCGCTCAGCCTGCTGCCCAGATGCTAACTATGGCTTGGGTAACTCCAAGGCCCTGACCACCCTTATGGTTCTTTGACCTTAACCCAGACTTGGAAAGAGGACACCTTCAAATAGAGGACTGTTTGTAAAGTAGGACACCGGGCCACCCTACCTAGTGCTTCCAATCAAAAGACTTTGTGCAGCTATTCCAACTTTCTTCCCTTAACCTTTTCTTGTTGTTTTTGCAGGAAGTAAGATGGAAGAAGTCCTGGGAAGAGGTGCGTGTGTGTGTGTGTGTGCGTGTGTGTGTTGTGGTGTGTGTGTTTACAAATGGCAGATGGTGGCAGATTCCCCATTAAAATGGTATGAATGAGGCTGGGGAGGGGGGGAGGTTGCAAGGTAAAAGCATTGCCTCAATATAACTTCAGGAGAAGAAATAGAAGAGGTGGGGAGGGGAGGGGAGGGGGCAGCTGTGCCAAAGCCTCTATTCCCTTCACAGATGAGTGGAGAAGAACCCTTTGCTAAAGAATATAATAAAGGGATCCTCGGGTTTTTGCTGGGGTCGAGATGTGGGCTCCCAAAGGTAACAGGGAGCCCACTGCCACGAGTGGCCACTGGAGGCTGGTGGCTCCGAGGTCAGTGGGGTAGTGAATCCACTCTGGGTTTCAGTCGGAATCACCTTGGAGAGCTCCTTTAGAGTACTGACTGGAAGCTGGAACCGATTCACCGCCCCACCGACATCGGAGCCCCCAGTCTCCAGTGCAACAGTTGCCTAGTACCAGCCTCTAGATGCCCAGCCCTTTTGCCATGGATGGTGCTCCAGAGAAAGGCAGGCAGTGCCCACTCCAAGGCAGGATCTACATGGCTGCTTTATAATGTGCCCTGGAGCTCCATCACGCCAGCGATTGAGTGCACTCTCGCCATGCCTGGTGTGCGAATTTGCTGCAGGGTACTCACATGACGCTGTGCCTGTCCTGCTGACATCCCGCCTCTTCCCCAGCCTTTCCTAGAGCACTAAAAGTCTGGATTATTTTCCCTAAGATCATTTAACACGCCCAAGCCTCCATGTGGTTTAAAGGAACTGGGGGCTTGAATGGATTGCATCAGGTCCTGGCAGGGAAAAGCCATCTCTCCCAGCAGCCGGCTCCAAGCCTCAATATAAAACCCAAACCTTGCATCCCAGGCTTGAAAGCGTTTTTAAAAATCATACAATGCCCAAATCTCTGCAGAGACAGGATTGTACTCCCCCGATGCCCCCAAAGAGCCAGACTAAGGGGTCATTCCCTTTTTGCCCTGCAGAAGGGTGGTCTGGTTGAAGTGCTCATCTGACAGGACCTGACTGGAGGGAGAAAGAGAAAGGGAGGGGTGGGGTGGGGTGGAGCGGAGTGGAAGAGCAAACGAGAGAAGGAGTGAAAGAGTGAAAGAGGAGCTCTTCAGGTGAAAGGGATCATAAGCTTGACATGCTTCTGCCTCAGAGGTAAAAAAATGCAGAGGCAAAAGGGGGGATTAGAAGTGATACTGTTTTCAAACTGCTTTCAAAGTGTTATATCCTGCTTGGTGTAGATCTGGCCCAGGGTTTGTAGGGAGCAGTGAGTCTACCTCCTCATCAACGTTGTCACTGGCAGTTATTCCTCCACCTCCTCCTCCTCCTCCTCCTCCTCCTCCTCCTCCTCCTCCTCCTCCTTGCCACCACTTGCTTGCTTGACAGGGAGGGACCCAGGGAGAAAGCAGGCCATGGCATCTCCTACACCTCTTTCTCACCACCACCACCACCGTTGGCTGGGCCAGAGCAAGAGGCAGGTGAACGAGCCGGTTGCAAGGGTGAGGAGGCCATGCCACTCCAGGGGGCTGTTCAGTGGGGTCCTGCTGGGATGTGGGCCCTCGACAGGTCCCCAACCATTCCTAACTCTGATGCCGGCCCTGAAGGCACGGCTGGACAGCAGCCTGAGGGCCAAAACAGCCATGATTTCAAATCCATATGCAGTTGCTCTGCCTCTCCCTCTCGCCATTCTTTACTGTAGTGTAGGTGCAGGGACCTTGATCCAGATTGGGATCCTAGGGTGGGGTAGGGTGGGGGGGTCTTTTAAGGTCTGGTCTGAATCAGTTCCCCTGCACTTATTGTAGAGTAAAAATGGGGGTGGGGAAGAGAGAGCTGCTAGAGACGGATTTGAAGAAATGGCCACATTTTGGGGCACCCTAGATTTTGTTCCGGAGCTGTTTGAGGTTTTTGCATGTGTGTTTTTGTCAGAACTTCCTGGGCAGTTTTTGCCAATAGGGCTCCAGGAACTGGTTCTTTTTTCTTTTCTTTTTTTTAATGTAAATGTTTTTGGGTCTTTTCTTTTTCTTTTTTTGGTACCAGGCAGCTTCCTTCTCCCTGCAGGCTCTTCAGGCTGTTTGATGCAATGACGGAAGTTTGTTGCCCCCTCCCCCCAGCCTTCAGAAAGCAGTGAGCAAAAATCAGCAGACAGACTGTTGCTGCTGCTGCCACCGCTGCCTCCACCGCCCAGCCCAGGCCGGCCCCCACCTTCAGTCTGAACTGCCAAGCAGCCTGAAACACCCCCACTCGAGTTTAATGTTGCTCAGCCTTCCAGCCCTGCTGCAAAACCCTCTTCTGGAAAACCTCGGCAGCCACACCAGGATGATCAACCTGACTCAGCATGCAAAATTCGGTTTCCCATTTCCCACCACCTTTGGGCTTCACAGTCCCCTTAGGGTGGCTGGCTGGTACAATGCTGCTGTGACGGGTGAAGCTGCAGGTGGCCAGTTGGGCAACTGATCCTCCCTTCTATGCAACTCTTAAAAGGCACAGGAATCCCCCTGCAGGGTTTTGACCTGGCAGTTCGATGCCTCCTTGCCCTCCACCCTCAACTATTTTGCAGGTCTTTCCCAGCCTCCCCCCCTCCCCCAGGATAGGGTGGCCTCTTGCACATTGCCAAAAAAGGAGACACCACTTTGCAGAATATTTGCATTTGCACATTTATATCAAGAAGTGCTTCCCAAGTGGAAATACAAGACATCTCACTACAGTGGGAAAGGCTGACCAGTGACCCACGTGCGTCTGCTCAGTCTGCTGTGCCAATTGTGGATGGGCAACTTCAAGGCCCTGCTCTCCACACTCATGGCTCTTTGACCTTAAACTAGACTTGGCCTGGACAGCCGATCAAATAGAGGACACCTGCAAATAGAGGACTGTCCTCTGTAAAGCAGGACACCTGGCAGTCTAACTCTAGATTGCTGTTATCTCAGTCCACTGCCTACTCTCCCCTCTCCCACCCATGATGTTTTACTCCCAGCCAAACTGACAACTATCCCTGCTTACCGAAGTATGCTGATGTGAACGTTCTGTTGCTGACTCTGTTCCCTGGACTTTCCATCATGTGGCTCAAGCAACCAGGGCTGTAGGCGTCACTCTTCAAACTCTGCTGGTGTGTTTTCTAGAGACACTTTCCCCCAGCTGCTGTTGAATGCAGAAGGCACCTTCGGGCAGATCGGGCAGGTTTGGTGTTGTAGCCAGTGACCAATTCCCTTCAATGGGGTTTGCAAAGGAAACCTGCTATTCTAGCCTGTTTGTCATTACTGACGTGTGAAATAGTGAAACTTCTGCCTGGAAGTCATGCATTTAGCCTTTGGAGCCCCTCTGTTCTAATCCCAGATGTCTGTGGGTTGGGATGTGGTTACATAGCATTTTGGACAGCTACTCACATGCTATGAGGCACTTTCCCCACTATTATTTCACATGTTCCAGAGATGGCCATTTACTTTCAAAATTAAGCCACTTTTACTTAATAAAATGGATGAGGAAGAAGAAATAATCACAGAGACAGAAAGAAATCCCTTTATGGAAGCAAAGAATCCAATTTAAAAATGTTGCACATGCTTAAGCAGTTTTGTAAGTCCCATGAATTGAACTTTAGTACTTAACTCTCAACATTTAGCACACTTATCTCTTTTGTTTTATTTTGGCCTTGCCATTTTATTAAGACTTTCTAGAACTGACATTTAGGAAGCAGGAAATGACAAGTTGCAGAATCCTGTCCCCATTCAAAAATAACTCTCTTGGGATATTTAAAGAATATTATTAAGTGATTATCTACAGTTGGTCACATTTTTTTTTATTGCTTCCTATTGGAAATCTCCAGTATCTCTGTGATTACTTGATTGTTATAAAAGTATTTGGGACATGGTCTTCCTAGCCAAAGGGACATATTTATAAGACATGAAGGAACTATAAGTCACACCCAAGCAGATTAGCGGATAAAATGATTTCATTTATAATGCACTGGAATAATGGTCTTCAGGTGTTCAACCTTATACATTTTTTTTCTTTTGTAAACATCATCCACACTTCTACTGTTTGGTTTTATGATGGAACTGTTTTTTTTTCAAAGGAAGATTTATTTTAAAGTGCTTAACTCTAGGTGGGTCATGCCCTTGGCTTTTCCAATGCTAAACTGAACATTGAATTTTGAGCAGCATCTAGCAACATTGTCCTTTCTGTCTGCAGTTCTTCCTTCTGAAAGCACCTTTTGATAGCCCATTTGGGAATGGCATGAGAGCCCATATTTCCCTCCTTTGAGATCAGCTTCCTCTCACGGACTAGTGGCAGGACAAACTATGCCTTTTCCTTCTCTGCTCTTTTTATGAAACAATCCATTTTCCATTTCTTTTCCCTTCCCATGGAAGACAGTGCTGTTCCAACAGCCACAGACATCTGCTGCCTGCCCCAATTCTGTAGCTCTCCATCACTTTGTAAAATCAGCATCCTTGATAGCCAGGGACGGCCCATGTTACTAGATTAACACTGGAGGCATATTGTGTGAGCAGGACCTGTTCAAGGGTCCAATCAGCCAGCTATGCCCTTTTCCATGACACTCCGTTCCATCTTGCCCCCACAAGCCAAATAGACACTGTGCCTCGCTAGCTTCTGCCTCTTGGATAGCTCCTGTGGAGTTCTGACTGAAACCTGCAGCGGATTCACTACCCCACTTACATTGGAGCTGCCAGACTCCGCTACTGACTAGGTTATTTTAGGTTTCTTCCCATCTTTGGGATTTTTTTCCCTGAAGTTTTTTTGGGGGGGTTACTTCTGTAACCCTTGGGGTCTCCCCAAGCTTTCAGATGCTCCCCTCTTGTTTGATGATGGTGCCATTTGGGCAGCATAAGGAACTGTTCTTGCAGAATGAGCTCACTATGAATAGATCGGGTTTTTGCAAATAGCTCCCAACACCGGAGGCAGAAATCTACCTTTCAACTGTACGATCACCCAGTTCCTATCCCCCCCCCCCACTCCCAGCTCCCAAATCTCCCTTTGCCTGGTCAAGCAGGGATTGGACCGTGTTTTCTGGACATGGTGATGCTTCAGGGAATCATTCACACTTGGGTCCCCTCTACAAGATTTCGGTTTGACGCCCAGTTGGCCGATTATGCGCATCTTCTCCCAATCGCTTTTACACCTAATCCCTATACACGGGAGGCATTGAAGTGCATTACCAGTTGCATGAAACACGCTTTAAAGTTGTTTATATGTGGAGCATCGCTTGTTTACATGGTCATAAGGCGCTTTAACTCCCGTGGTAAATTAAAACTTGCTATTTAACTCGCATTCGATAATGCGCATAATTGGACAGAAAAAGCGCCTCAACCCGATTTGCGCTCCGTTCATGTGGAGGTGAAATCGGTAATGCGCTTTGAAAGAGCTTTAAATCACTCTTGTAGAGGCACCCTTGTCGGCTGTTGCCTATGCTGTATCATGGAGCACCAGTGCAACTTTACCCCTTCCCCTTCGGATGAACCTAGGCTGCCATATCCAAGATGGTGGCTTGATTTTCCAAGGCACCTTCTTTAGGAATCCCCAATCTAAGCAAAACCTTTAGTGGCAGAAAACTTTCCACGGTGGTTTTATTTGCAAGTTAACCTGCACAGCTCTCTCTGCAGTGTGGGAGTGAAGCATAAATATTTGGACCTCGGGGTAGTATCAGCACACTAGTCCTACTAGGGACTCTGCCCTGGGAAGAGGTCAGAGAATATAAGTGGAAAAACAGCAGGAAGAGGAGCTGATCTCTCTGGTCATTACACAATTCCTTTGCTTAAAAACCAGCGGCAGAAAGCTAGCCGAATTATGCAGGAAATGGAAATAGCCAGCTGAGTTATTACTCAAGTAGCCTCCAGACCGGGAAAGAACAGCAAACTGATTCGCTTATGGTGCTGCTGGCCTTTTTTTTTTTTTTTTTTTTGCATTGAACTCTCATCCTCTAGCCAAAGGAAACAGTGTTATCAGGCCTGCTAAACTGTTTCATTTTTACCTAAACACTGCAGTGGGCTCAGGATTGCAGTAGCAGGCAGCCCTGGAGGGCAGCTTTTAATACTTGCTCTCTTCAACCATTTCCCCTTCTGCATCTCTGTGCTCTGGGTTCAAAGTTTTCCCTAGAGTGCACTTGCCCACACAAGGCTCTGCTACTCGTTCATAGCCTGGAAGAAGCCACCTTTGTAAGACTTTCTTACTTGATCACCTGGAGGCCATTGTCGCCCCAGGTGACCAAACAAGTAGCTGTTTGCACATCAGTAGCCATGCAGTCTAGCATTTTGATAAAGGGTCTGGTCACAGATTGAGGCTGTAAATCTACAAATGCTTACAAGGAAGAAATGGAAGTACGTTAAAGTTCTGAGCAAACGTGCCTAAGAATAGAGGGGAAATCGTTTGGGATCATCCTGCCTCTAAAAATACTGCTAAAGGAACACGTTTCGAACACACATACTTTATGGCCCGCTCCAAGTTTACTTACACCAGCCTTTCCCAACCTGGTGCCCTCCAGATGTGTCAGACTGCAACTCCCAGCATCCCCCAGTTACCAGCTGGAGTGATGGGAGTTGCAATCCAACTGATCTGGAGGGCACCAGGTTGGGGAAAGCTGGATTAAATTATCGAGGTCAGAGCACTGGACCTTACAAGGGTCACAGCCAAAAATGGGGAGGGGGCAAAGAATTATAGCATTACATATAATTTAGTAAAGTATATTTAAAATAAGTAATGAATTTAAAGAGATTGAAAGTTTGCCATTTGCGAGGCAAATGTTACCTCCTACAAATCATATTGCTATATAATCTCTTTCCCTCTCTCTTAGGCCTGAAACGTGAACTGGTTCAACTCATTAGGCACAAATTAAAATCTCATTAAAAAGCACACCTTTTAATCAGAGCTGGGCCCTGTGGGACAGGCACTGAATTAAAACACTCCCTTCCTTCCAGAAGCATACCTGCAGCCCTATCCTGTGCACAGTTTCTCAGGAGCAAAGTCTTAACTCTCTTCAGAACTTCAGTAAAATGTACTCCCATGTAAGTATGCCTAAGCATGGACACTAAAAGTGCAATCCCACGCAGGTCTACTCAGAACTAAGCCCCACTGTGTTCAGTGGGTCTTACTCTGCTCTGCATACAGGATTGCAGGCTTAACATGAACCAAGGCACATGGGAACTTAAGGTGCTTTGAGGTGTGCATTGGCATTGCCTCTTTCATAAAATTTTACAGGAGGTTTGAAAGACTTTGCTTTCAATTTGTAGAACTCACAGGTTTCCCTATCTTTCCCCATCTTTTTTTTTAATCTTCTACCATTTTTACCAGAAAAAATCCATTAAGGAGAGAACAGCTGAACAAGGCCTTTGAGTGTTAGTGCTGGGAGCCCTCTGACTAGAAACAGCCTTACGTGTAGTTCAGTGCACGTGGAAACGCAACCACAGTTAAAACAATCCAGCATTATGCATATTCTAATTGGTCAGTTAAGAGAGATCCCTGGCAAATCCCTTTGCTCACACAAAGAATTCCCAAAAGAATGGACGCCAGACAGAAAAAAAAGGATTATGGCAGAATATTTGTATTTTATTTATGAGTTTTAAACCAGGATCTTTAGTTCTGTGGTATCTTTGTTGAGTTCCAAAAATACACCATATATTTATATATAAAAACACACACTTTCCAGGCATCCGTATTTAAGAAGAAAAACATTTTCCCCCCTACCTGGCACTATGAATATTCAAAATTGGCACTTTGGTAAAAACTCAGTGCTATTTCGTAATAGGAGAAGCACCAGCTAGTTAAAAGTGCTTACTGGTACTGGGTGGGGGTGGAAGTGGGGGTGGGTCCGGTTTGAAGAGCAGGATAGAACAGATTCCTGCCTTCTCCAACAATGGTAACTCTACACAGCCAGAACTTCTAGGCACGGAGATCCCAGAGATACGTGTACATGTGTGTGTATGCCTACAAGTGCAGTAGCGTGTGAGACCCAACCTGTTCCTGCCCTTCAAGTGGTCATCCTATGCAAGTTACATAAACTGGAATGACTATGGCAACTCCAAGTAAGCCTCCAAGTCAAGGAAACCAACAGTAAAAAAAAAAAAAAAAAGAGAGAAGAAAAAAAGCGTGGCGGGACAGGGTCCCGTTTACACCGCTGGTGAGATGGCAAGGATCCGAGCAATAAAATACAAAGTAATAATAATAATAACAATAACAACAATAATAAAAAGACACCGAGCAGAGACGGAGGGGAACCTCTCGGCTTTCACAGTACAGAAGGCACAGACTGGAGGGAGAGGAGGAAGAGGAGGAACAAGGCTGAAGTAACCCAGCAGAGAACTGAGAAGGTGGCAGAAGTCATGACCCACATCCGGAGCCCCAGTTCGGGGCTTTGCCGCCCTTTAACGTTCGGAACGGGCAAAGTGCTGCTCTTCCTTAAGAGTGGAAAGGCTTGGCTCGGCCTGCCCCAAAGCTCCCTCTGAAGGCATTCGGCTTCCCTTTGAGTCCTGGATTTCTGTCCAAGGGGGGTGAGCAGCTGCGCAACGCAAACCATCAACAAGCGGCACATCTTTCTCTCTCGGCCTCTGCCTGTCTGCCAACCTCATTGGGGGGGGGGGGGGTCGCCTCTTTGAAAAGCAGCAGCAGAGTCTCCCCACCCCCACCCCATTGCACTCTTCCCTCCTCGCCTCCCCAAGTCCAAAGCACATCAGCCCCCATCCCACTCCCTTGGTCCATTTCGCCACAAACCCTCTGCGGTCCAGCGGGGCAGGTGGATTTACCAGTCCTCCGAGTTTGCGCCAGGCAGCCCAGGATCTGTTGCCAGCCCTCGGGAGCCCCTGAGGGAAGGGAGGGGGAGCACAACTTTCCGGGTTCACATTCCGAGCCCCACCCGGCAAGTCCAGTAGTCAACAGTTCAGGATGGAGGCGGGAGGCGGGGGGTCCCGTAGACCAAGGCCCAGCCCGGCTGACGGGAGAGAAGGGGGGCGGCTCTCTCTAAGGCACAGAAAGGACGCTTTTGGTTGAGAGCCTTGCAGGCGGTGGGGGGGGGAAGCGGGCTTCAGCCCCCGGATCACTTTTCCCGCGAGCAAACAGGCACCGCAGGCTGCCTTCCTCACGTCCCCCGGAGGCCCCCTCCCTCCCTCCGTCCGCCCTCCCCGGGAGAAGGGCAAGCAGGGGCTGGGCCCCGGCCCCTCTCCCTGCCGGGGCGCTCAGGCGCAGCTGCCCATGGCCTTGACCAGCGAGCTCTCGGGCAGCTGCCGGAAGATGCCGCGGAGCGTCTCGAGCTCGCGGCTGAGCTGCTCGACGCGCTTGCGGAGCCGGTCGTTGTCGCTGCTCAGCTCCATGACCTTGTGCTGCGTCTCGGCGTTGCGCTGCTTGGCCTTGTCGCGGCTCTTGCGCACGGCGATGTTGTTGCGCTCGCGCCGCACGCGGTACTCGCTGCTGCTCTTGTCCAGAGACTTCTTGGACTTGCCGCCCGACGACGACGACGACGGCGCCGAGGAGCCGGCGGCGGCGTGGAGCCGGTGGGGATGATGGGGGTGGTGGGCGCCGTGCGGGCTGGGGGCCGGCGTGGGCGGCGGCGTGGGCTGCCCGCCC
Organism: Anniella stebbinsi; assembly: GCA_029215795.1. Taxonomy (NCBI): domain Eukaryota; kingdom Metazoa; phylum Chordata; class Lepidosauria; order Squamata; family Anniellidae; genus Anniella; species Anniella stebbinsi. The sequence goes on from JARDYH010000007.1 coordinate 31,937,808, forward strand.
GGCTGCAGGTGCACCGTGGTCTGGGCGCAGTGCGCCGCCTGGTACTGGAGGTGGCTGCAGTGGGCGGCGGCGGGCGGCGGCGGGTAGAGGGCGGCCAGCGCCGCCGCCTCCTCGTCCTCGTGCGGCTCCTGCTTGATGAGCAGCGGGCGCAGGCCCGGCAGCGGCGGGGGCCCCGGGCCCAGGCGCTCGTAGGCCGCGCCGGCCTCCAGTTTGTCCGCGTAGCTGTAGAGGCCGCCGCCGCCCGGCGGGTAGCCGCCGCCCGGCATGCCGCCGCCGCCGCACTCCAGCAGGCCGGCCTTGGCGGCGCGCTCCTGCTGCTGCTGCTTGCTGTGCTGGAAGAGGTCGGCCAGGAACTCGTCGTTGAAGGCGCCCGGGTCGATGTAGGCGCTCAGGTCGATGGAGTTCTCGTGCTCGCAGATGTCCGGCAGCTCCGACGCCGCCAGGTAGCCGAAGGCGCCCGGCTGCTGCGAGCAGGGGCCGGCGGGCAGGTGCGGGTGCGCCGAAGCGGGCGAAGGCGCGGGCGGCTGCGCGGGGTGGCGGTGCGGGTGGAGGGCGCTGCTCATCGGAGGGCGCGAGTCCGCCTCGTAGAAGTTGCCCGGCTCCATGGAGTAGCTAAAGCGGGCTGCCGCGCATGGTGGGGGGCTGGCCGGATCCAGGCTTAGGCTGTGCCCGGCTCGTCTATTGCCCTGGGTGGCTGGGTGAGTCGCTCGCTGGCTCCTTTGCTGGCTTACTCGCTCGCTCAGCAACGCGCTCCAGCTCGACTTGCGCCCGGGCTGCCTGCCGGCTGCTCCAGCCTTCGGCCTGCTTTTTATACTGGGCATCGCCCTCTAGCGTCCAACCCTCCTGCTGGGGCTGCTTGGGAACTTTGACCGGCCTCGCCTCCTTTCGGCAGAGGTCGGAGCCCCGACGGTGCCTCCTCGGCCGCCCCCACCCCTCCGCTCCCCTCCCCTCCCCTCCCACGCCTTCTCTGGGCAGGCTGCCTGGACGGGCCAAACGCCAGCGCCCTGCAGCGACTTCGGAGGTGCGCGCACCTGCCTGCTTACGAGCACCCAGGAGAAACGTCTCCCTCCCCCCCCCTCCGCCCTTCATGCGCTTCGGGTTGGAATCGTGGATCCTTGGTTACTGGGTGCCAGTTGTAGCCCCCCTCCGCACCAAACACACACACACACACTTCTCAAACTGACTTCATTATTTCGACAATGATATTTGTACGGTATTTTCTACCTCGCTGTTTAACCAAAAACACAACCAGAGCTGTTTGCAAAGGTAAGTAGTGGTATGACGGTACCAAACTCCACTTCCAACCTACTAGGGGATAGTAACTGCCTCTCCCCCCCCCCCAACCCCCATCAGCACTTTTTTTAAAAAGGTGCAGCAGCTTTGGGAGAGGGGGAATTGAGAAGTATGTGCTTAGGAAAGGTGCTTAATGCTTCCTGCCTTCCGAATCGACTCCCCCCCCCCCGCCCCATCAAGGTTTCCAGATGCATGTCTGTGCAATCCTCTTGATTCTATAGGCATCACTGACACCTCCTCTCCCCCCACTGATCCTGCCCCAGTGATTACAAGCTCACTTGGCCCCCCAACCCCCAGTCCCAACCTGTACAGACTTCACATCTGCTTCAGTGCCAATATCAGGAAAGCCTAGATTTTGGCACAGAACCCATTTCACCTGGCAAATACAATGTACAGCTCGGATCTCAGCCAAAACGCCTTTTTATTTTCCAAATTACCCTGCAGATTAATGCTGTCCAAAGGCTTAACAACCTGGGGGCTCAGATAAGGAGCTTGGTGAAGTGTTCAGGGAAGTCCAAAGTACTTTCAGCAGTGCATTCCAAGGGAGGTGTGTGTGAGAGAGAAAGGAAGAGAGGGTGTGTGTGCAAGAGAGAGCTACATAAACACAGACACATTTTTAAATGCTCCATTGCAATTGCTGTTAAATTGCAAACATCTTCATCAACAACAGCAATGAATACTAACAGTGTGGCATAGTAGGACTAGAGACTCAGCTGTGAAATGTGGAGTAGGCTGCCTTTGGAACAGTCACTACATCTGTCAGCCTACCCTACTTTGCAGGGTTGTTGTGAGGATAAACTGGGTAGGGCGGCAGAAGGATGAATCATATACATTGCCTTGAGCTCATTGGAGGAAAGTTTGGAGATAAATATAATAAATAAACAAAATAATCTGTCTCACCAGATCACCCTTTCCAACTTTTAATTACATACAACTTGATCCTCTGCATGTTTATTCAAAATTAAACCCCATTGTGTTTCAGAGGACATAGTCCCAAGTCAGCTGAAGCCGTGCAGGTTTAGAGCGTTTTGGATTGTAGCCATTCTGCATGGCTTTATGTGGAAGTAAGTCCTACTCAGTTCACTTTCAGTTTTAGTAATCTTTTGACTCCTGCCATATGTGGGATTTTGGGCCACTTCAATTATCTACTGAGGCCCGTAGAGCGTGCTGTATGCTGAGACATGCCCCCAAAGTCTCTTTGTGGGAAGAAGCACTCTCGTTCCTCATACTGGAATGGTAACTTAGGAATTTGTATAGGCAGACACTCATCCAACCCACCTGCAAATACTCTTTCCATCCAAAATGGTACATCCAGGCAATTGCCCTTGACTAGCCTCTGTATGCTGAGCCCAGGAGCATCCACTAAAACTGGTACTCAGAGATTGGTACCAAATGCAGAAGATTTGGGGAAAGTGCTTGTTTCTGATGCTCAGCAACAAAGAGGCTCACTGTCATGCCCTCACTGGCGGAAGCCTCTAGACAAACAGCATTGAGAATCAACAGATGACCAGGGTCCCTCAGCGTAGATGGGCATGGATCCAACCCACTAGTGAAGGGGAACTCTACCTCTGAGGCAGAGCAACCCCTTAGCCCCAGGAGCAGCGATGTCTCAAGAGACAGGCCACCCCCATGAGAAGGAGTGCCTGTTTGTGAAGGAAGACTCCACATGTGCAGGAGCATGTGAATCAGCAAAACTTGAACGTGCCAAAGGTCTCTGGATTCCATCTCAAAAAGCGTTCTGACTTGAATCCGTATCAGATTGCAAGCTTTATCCCCCCCCTGCATGAAAATCACTGTGCAGTTTCATGTGTATTTTCCCAAAGGTATGCATCAATTGTTCACATCTTTGAAATGCACATCTTCTTCTCCCATCCATTAAAGCGCATTTTGTGTGCATTTTTCAAAAGTGCATTTTTACATGCACACTTTTCAAAGGTACTCATGATGTCCAAGACATTATTTAGGTCTGCGTATCACATTGCAAGCTTGAAAATGCATGACTTCTACTGCAGATTGCTGCCAAGTCTGGGTTTGGTCCAGAAGGGGCAAACTGGGAAAATTTGGATCAAAAACAAACTGGAAAGAATTTGTCATACATCCCTACTCATTAGTGGGCCTCATTAGTGGGCCATATGTTGGGCCTTCCTTATGAGGAGGACTTCTTGTAGATGCCTCTGGAGTGCTGCAGCGAAATCCTGGCTGGGGCTCTGGAAGCTCCAGTTTATGAACCTCAGTCCTAGGCAGGGAGGGTTGCTGAACTGACAAAGCCTTTAGTTCAGCTCCCAGTACCTTGCAGCGGAGTTTTCCTGACCCTGCTTCTTCTGTAGACTGATCTCTTGTGTGGTTAACCCCTGGACTCCTGATAAGCTGGTATCCGCAACAGCAGGGGTCCCCACGCCTGCTCATTCCCCAATGTGATATCTGCCACCATTTGCCAGCAATGTCCTACATCACTCTACATAGGATAAACAGGCCAGCTCTCCACAAAGAATCAATGGACACACATCTGACAGAGGGGATAGCTATGTTCAGAAACCCGCCTGCAAGGACATCCTGTGAATGACTTTAATATCTGGCCATTCTTGAACAAGGACATTTCAGAGACAGATACCCACATGAAATTGCTGAAGTACAATTCATTAAGAAATTCAACTCTATTTCCTGTGGTTTGAATAGGAAAAAGTCCCCCCCCATCATGTTGCGTATGCTAATCAGCTCACCATTGCGATGATGTCAGTATTATCACCCAACAATGTTTTATGAATGGCAACTGTCTGTACTTTCTGCATTTCAGTTCTCTTTGGCAATGCTTTTTACATCTCCCCTCTCCCTCCCCTCATCGGCCAATTTGAGGACACTTGGAGCGTCATCAGAGGAGCATTTTATCGCATGGTCATTACTGGCTACTCACAGTTTCTCGTGGGTCCTCTCGATGACTTCGTCCACCTCCTGCTTCTTCTGGTCTTCCCGTGACAAAATAAGACCCCAGTAAATCCGATGGGGGGGGGGGGGGTTGGAAGTGATATGTGCTGCCATTTCCTGCTGTGTGCTGGAAAAGCAGCGCGATAAAAACGCCCATTGAATGAGCCACATAGTCATTGTTTACTTCCTCTTTCTTCCCTGTGTGAAGAAAGAGGAAGTATTGTGGGACAGAAGCGGGGGGAGAAGAGACAGTAGGGAAACATGATGCCACACACCACCACCACCCTGTCTGAGGACCCTCTTGGTACATCTGGTGATTTGTCCAGTTTCCAGGAAAGCTGATGCCAGAATGAATAGTAAGGATGCTGCATGATTTACTGATTTAACCCCTGAAATATTATTCAGTTTGGGGTTTTGAGCATGTGGGTCTTGTTGCATCCGTTCTGTTTTATAAAGATTGTAAAGAGGCTACTTCAAGGACTCTATTAAAAAAAATGTGTTATAAACCCACTAAATAAATAATACTTCAGTCATAAGAGAATATGTTGTTTACATTCCCTATCCAAAAATATATATGTAACCTCCTGTACGTACTAAGAATAGTGAAAGGAGTAAAATTAGGAAAACATCCAAGCGGCAGATGCATCATTTTTCCTCCTGATAGACAAAGACAGAAAAAGACAACACTTTTGCTAATGTCCCTATTATAATAAATAGGGGCATTAAAAGCTTCAGATTTTCCCAAGCAAAGCTCTGCTTCAGATTCAAACAGAAATGAGACGAGAAGACCAAAGCACGCAACCAAACTCGCTATACAAACCTCCGAAAGTGGGTTAAGATCATAACAAAATTCCATTGAAAAAAAAAAACAACCCAAAAAACGTTTGTGTTAATATGTTGTGTTGAGGGCTTACCATGTTCACTCAACCTATAACATGTTGGGAAATTGTAGCTAAGGGCTACACCCTGAACAGGTGTGTTATAGAGGCAATCGTAATATAGCATGGTGTTCTATGTTGTGCTTAGTTCCAGCATCACCATTACCTTGGAGCTGGAAGTCTGTCAGTGGTAAAATGGTGCACTGAAGTCCCAGATGTGTCTGTTCACTAGAATAGAGACATGGAATCTATGCAACAGAAGTTATTGTATCATGGAAGCTACTGCGCCACATGTACAAGTACCCAATTGGCCATTAATGCCATCTACACAGAACAGGGTTTCTGAACCTCTTTCTGCCCGAGGGCCAAATTAAATTTCAGAGAAGGTCTTGAGGGAGGCTGCATTCCAGTGGTGGGTGGGGCTGAAGGCAATTGGGGCGGGGAAAGGGAGGAAGGTAAACATGGGACCATTCATCTAAGGGGTAAGTTGGACAAAATGGTGCCTGGGAAAAGTCCTTCTCAAGGCTCGGTTTATTGAGGAGTGTGGGGTCCTTAGAACACAGGGGCTTTGAGAGGTCTGAAGGTTTAGGGGACGTCAGTACATCACAGGTCTTGAGCTATGCAGTGGTGGGATGGATGGAGGTACTTCAACCTTGAGAGTTACCAACAGCCACCAGTGGCTTTTCCGGCGATAGGAACACTTCAGAGGTGTTTCCAGATAGAAGGCTTCTAGTGCTACCAATCAAAATAAAGGCATTATGGTGCTATTCCATCTTTCCCTCCTTAACAGAAGTCTCTCCCCCTGTTAAAAAGCAGTGGGGAAACACCCAGAGGGTTACAAATGGAAGACAATGACACCTGGACCTGCCATACAATTCTGAAAACAAGGCAGAGCAATGGCACCATAAAAGCCTCATGTGAGAGCAGATCTGGAGAGGGGCACATTTCCTGCCAAGGTTTTGGATTGGCCAATTTAGCTAGCCTCTTGGGAAGCTTAACATCTACATGCATCCAGAGTTCCCGTGCTTTATATACTCACATGAGGGCAACTCCTGTTTATTTTCTTTTGAGTTGTTAGAATCTCAGGAGAGGCATAGCTTTGTTGTCCTCCACTACCTTAAGTTCTGCTTTTGCAACTAAACTCCACAGCATGTGGGGCTCCAGGGTATCTAAACCTGCCATAGTCTTCCATCAGTCCCCCCCCACACACACACACATCCTCTCCTTTAAAGTCATTCTTTTGGATGTCGTTTGAGAACCTCATTGTCAATGAGACTGGGGTGATCGCCCCAGCATTAATTTGTAACTAGAAGCCTTCTGGAGTTGGGTCAGCCATGGCCTCCGTGATCCTCGGAATACTCTCTGTTTCCCCCTCCTCTGAAACAAGTCAATATGCCCTCTCATACTTTCTCTCTGGGTGCCGCTACAAGAGGCATTTAAATCTCTTTCAAGGTGTATTAAAAATTTGACCTCTACAAGAGAGGAGCACAAATCGGGGGTTGAGGCACCTTTTCTCTCCGATTATGCGCATTATTGAATGCGCGTTAAATAGTGAGTTTTAATTCTCTGCGGCCGTTAAAGCGCATTTTGACCATGTAAACAAGCGATTCTCCACATTTTAGCCACTTTAAAGCACGCTTTAAAGCTTCTCCGCATGTCGTTTACAGGATTTAGGCGTACACACGATTGTGACAAAATGCGCAGAATCGGGCAACCAGGTGCCAAACCGAACCCTTCTAGAGGGGACCTCTTCTCTTGATTTAGCTCCAAACTCAACTGCTCTGCCCACATGTGTGGCAAATGGTGCATTAAAACGTGAGCTTTCCCATTGCTAATAGGCCTCCAAACACTGCTCCACCATGAGCCTGAAGCCTTCCTTGGTCCTTATTTGGCAAACCAAGACTTAGCTGGAATAGGAGGCTCCCTAATGCGCCTTCCTGACCAGAAGGATGGGTGCGCAGAACTGGTTCTTCACTGAGAAGCTGCCACCCACAATTCAGTAGTTCACCACATGGGGGAGCTGTACACAGGTGTAGCAGCTCCTGAGAGTGACTGAGTGCCCCATCCTCACAGGGATGCTGCACTCACTTTTTCCATGACTTTCCTCTCATTCTGTTTCAATTTCCATGAAGCTCCACCCATTGCAGTCCCTCCACACTAATAGAGAGGCGGTTGTACGTAACCTAGGTGTTTCATACTTTTAGTTTGCTGCCACTGCCCATCTGCCTCTGCCCATCTGACTGACTGCTAGAATGATGTAGTGGAGGCTGCTGATTGTTACACTGGATGAGGGAAGTCACAGGTCTAATGCTTACATGCATCTGGCACTTATACACAGCACTGCCCGTTGGCCACTCCTGCAGCATTTCAGTTATGAGCCTCTCAGTCTTTGCTGCTCCAGCATGTTCCCCCCCTCTAATATGAGGTCTGCACCTGCCTGGCGAGTGTATTTCAATTTGCTGCCACTGCTCACCTGCCTCTCATTCGCCAGAGGATGGATGTCACATAATCAATTTATTGTACAAGCCAAAGGCCATGACAAAAGAGGTATCACATCAAAAAATACAAATTTTGCTCTGATTTTCTTGGCCAATAATGCACACATTGATAGGGGTGTGCAGACTGGGTCTTCTTTGCTCCAGTTTCTGGAGCGGGTCCCTCTCTCCACTCTGCTGGATGGTTTGGTGAAAAAACATGCTGTTATTGGGTAACCGGTATATTCTCATCAATGAGAATTAACAGAAATGCTCACAGCTCCCTCAGTTTTAAAGATAAACACATGAAAATTAGCATGGTGGCAGCTTTTAAAGAGGGCTTAGGCATGCCAAGTTTGGAGCAGATCCCTGCATGCAGTGATTTATAGGGAACTTTTAAAGTCCAAACTTAAATGTCCTCTCAGGCACCTCTTGTGCCTTGATCTGTATGGTGAGGGAGAGGGGAAGGAAAACGAAGCAGCGGGATAAAACTAAAAGCACTTAGCACTATAATTAAATAAATAAATATTAATAAACGCCACAACAGCCGCACACAGCTTGCCCATCTTCAGAGCGGGCATTGGACAGGAGCAGAGGCTTGCAGGATGAGGAGGAGAAGGAGGTGAGGCACCCTCCCTAGCACTGTCAGGCACATTGGCGAGAGTCAAGGCAACAACAGCTGAGCTTCCCCCTATATAGAGACTACGAGGTGAGGAGGAGGAGGAGGAGCCACCCCCTCTGGAGTGGAAGCCCAGCCAGCCAATGCTAGTAATAGGAGTAATAAATAGGGGTGTGCATGGACCCCCCGGATCGGATCGGGACCCGGATCGGGACCTCCAATTTTGTCACGGATCGGAATGGATCCCGATCAAAAAATCGGAAATTTTTGGATCGGCCGCCATTTTTTTCCCCATAGACTTGCATTGCAATGCAAGTCTATGAGGAAAAAATGGCGGCAGGTGGGTGAGGGGGGCCTAACTCCCTCCCCCCCAGGGCCGTCTGCTGTGGATGGCCCCAGCAGGTAAACCCCCTCCCCCGCGCTCCCTCCCCCCTGGGGCCGTCCGCTTCCATCTGCTTCCATCCGATGGAAGTGGACAGCGGGCGCCAGCGGATGGAAGCGGACGGCCCCGGGGGGGTAAGCCCCCTCCCCCCGCCACTGCTTACCTTACAGGGACATCCGCTCCCGTCCGGCACCGGCTGCTACTGCGAGCGGGCTTCGCGGCCTGCTCCAGGGTGGCGCGCCGGCATCCCTGTAAGGTAAGCGTACCGCGGAGAGCCCCGCTAGGGAAGGCCGCCCCCCGCTGTCCACTTCCATCGGCGGATCGGTTCGGATTGGATCGGCCGATCCAGCGGTGAGATCGGAAATCGGATAATTTATCCGATTTCCCCCTGGATCGGATCCGGATCGTGGATCGGATCCGATCCAGTGCACATCCCTAGTAATAAACCAAACAAACACACACTAGCAGGCTTGGTTTTTTAAAAAAAGATTTTTCAGTGGGGAGGGAGTTGATTACAGAAACACAGCACACTTGGAGTTTTAATAATTTTAAGAAGGTGAAAGAGCTTAGAAAATAGCGGACCAAGAGACTGTGGCTGCCTGGCTGCAAATCTCTCTCTTACACGCGCATTTCTCTCTCACTAGAATAACAACAGGCAAGGAGGACAAAACACTGTGATTGGAGGGGGGACAGGAAGACAAGTGTGGCTATTGGTTAGCCACAGATGTCAATATACGCTTACCCCACTCAGCATCTTCCAAATATGGAGATATTCAGTTGAGACACGCACACACAGAGAGCATTGACGCCTGAAAAACAGTTGGATAATTTCGGAGACGTTAGAAGCTCCTATTGGGCATGTGTCTGAGCTGAAATGATTCTATTGGTTTAGAAGTGGCCAATCCCTGTACTGGAAGACTGAATGCACCCCGGATGTTCGCAGTTATCAGATAATTCTGGAGCAGAGAGCACACCCCTAACAGTTGCTGCATCCAAACCTTGCAGCAAATAACAGACTTTTTCTACATCTAAAGCAAACACATGAGATCCTAGGATACCAGCTATAAATTTAATCCTAATGCCACTGAACAGGGGACATTTCAAGAAGCAATGCATCAAATCCTCTATGTGGGCATTTTAGACACATCTGCCACTCCTAGGGCACCTTGCTATAGTGTCCTTCCACAACAGCAGAAGGCAACACATAAAAACTCAGTAAATGTGTGCAACTTATTTATTTATTTATTTATTTTATTTATTTATTTATTTATTTATTACATTTGTATACCGCCCCATAGCCGAAGCTCTCTGGGCGGTTTACATAGGATTAAAAACAATTAAAAACAATATACAAAAATGAAAACAGCAAAAACAGACAACATACACACAATCTATACATTTAAAACCACTACAACACTTCAAAAAGCTACAAAAACAAACAAACAAAACAAAACAAACCCAGGCTCCTCAGATTTTGCCAAATGCCTGAGAGAAGAGGAAAGTCTTGACCTGGTGCCGAAAAGATAACAATGTTGGCGCCAGGCGGGCCTCGTCAGGGGGATCGTGCCACAATTGGGGGGCCACCACAGAGAAGGCCCTCTCTCTTGTTGCCGACCTCCGAGCTTCCCTCGGAGGAGGCACTCGGAGGAGGGCCTTAGATGTTGAACGTAGTGTTCGGGTAGGTTCATGTCGGGAAAGGCGTTCCATCAGGTATTGTGGTCCCAAGCCATGTAATGCTGATGTTGAGAGTTACTACTTTTCTGGAATAAAAACAGTTCATAAAGCAATTGTGCGCCAAGTGCACAAGAATCTTTGCCTGTTTCAGCAGAAATGGATGAGAATGCCAGTAATTATAATATAAAGAGATACCTGGGCAGAGGAAAGCAGCAGAATGACGTGCAGTCCAGAAATGTTAACTCATGATCATCTTGGAATTCTGAAATAATATTACAGCACTCTTTGAATCAATTAAGGTATCATATGCGGTTGTGTTATTAAAAGCTGCCAAAGGTTGCATTTGCATTTTGGCATTTGCCTTGGCAAGCTCCTGCTGGCCATTCCCAAGTGAAAAGTGATGGGGTGTTTTGACATCACTGGGTGCAAAGCATCTGGGGCACCTTCACTCAGGGGCATCCAAGCCAGCGTGCCGGGGGAAATCTGGTGGGATCAGTGCAAGAAAGAGGTCTTGTTGGGATTTCTTCCCATTGTTCTGGGAACTGGTTGGGAAAATGGATATTTACCATTTTTGAGTGTAGGAGTGAAGGACCCCTCCAATTTTAAGCTTGAAAAAGCAAGATTACCCCAAGTATCAAACGATTTGGAAACACTACTCTGTTTGCTTTTGCACTAGAACTCTAACACTGGCGAAGGATTGCTTTTGGGCTATCAGTTGGAAGTAGAATTAAAACAGAAATCCCACACAGCACTTCATCTAGCACTACATTATCGAGCAATAATGGTAAAGATTCTTCTATGAGATTTATTGAAATAAGTCCACAAAAAAAGGAAGGCCGCAGTTGTACTTATAAACAATGGGAAGTGCCAAAGCACACAAACACATCAATAGAAAACAATATAAGCTTATCTCACTATGTATAGTTATACAACACCCAGTCAAAGGACTAAAATACTTTTTAACAAATAATTAACATAGGTATTTTATATCAGTTTACATCTTTTTATACCATGTCATACAATGCAAGTATAGAAGTCATATGTGACTGCTAGCACATGGCCTCACGGGTCCCAATATTTAGAGCAGAAATTAGGATTCACCTGCTGCTATCACAACCAGTCAAATAATAGGACAATAGGCAAAACATAGGTTTTAAACATATCAAGTTTTCAGTGCACATTCATGAATACACTGGGTAATAGTAGGGGTGTGCACGGACCCCCCGGATCGGATCGGGACCCGGATCGGGACCTCCAATTTTGTCACGGACCGGTTCGGACAAAATCGGAGGCCCCCCGGACCGGATCGAGTCCGATCCCGACCCAAAAATCGTAAATTTTTGGATCGGCCGCCATTTTTTTCCCCATAGACTTGCATTGCAATGCAAGTCTATGAGGAAAAAATGGCGGCGGGTGGGTGAGGGAGGGCCTAACTCCCTCCCCCCCGGGGCCGTCCGCTGTGGACGGCCCCGGCAGGTAAGCCCCCTCCCCCGCGCTCCCTACCCCCCCTGGGGCCGTCCGCTTCCATCCGCTGGCGCCCGCGGGCGCCAGCGGATAGAAGCGGACGGCTCCGGGGGGGGGTAAGCCCCCTTCCCCGCCACTGCTTACCTTCTCGGCCCGTCCGCTCCCGTCCGGCGCCGGTGGCTACTACCAGCGGGCTCCGCGGCCTACTCTTGAGTACCGCGCCGGGTGATGACATCACCCGGCGCGCCACCCTGGAGTAGGCCGCGGAGCCTGCTGGTAGTAGTCGCCGGCGCCGGACGGGAGCGGCCGGGCCGGCAAGGTAAGGGCCCCCTCCCCCCCTCCGCGCGCCCCCTCCTCCCCTCCACGCACCCCCTGCTTACCTTCTCGGCCCGTCCGCTCCCGTCCGGGGCCGGCGGCTACTACCAGCGGGCTCCACGGCCTGCTCTAGAGTAGCGCGCCAGGTGATGACATCACCCAGCGCGCCACCCTAGAGCAGGCCGCGGAGCCTGCTGGTAGTAGTAGTCGCCGGCGCCGGACGGGAGCGGCCGGGCCGGGAAGGTAAGGGCCCCCCTCCCCCCCTCTGCGCGCCCCCTCCTCCCCTCCACGCACCCCCTGCTTACCTTCTCGGCCCGTCCGCTCCCGTCCGGGGCCGGCGGCTACTACCAGCGGGCTCCGCGGCCTGCTCTAGAGTAGCGCGCCGGGTGATGACATCACCTGGCGCGCCACCCTAGAGCAGGCCGCGGAGCCTGCTGGTAGTAGTAGTCGCCGGCGCCGGAAGGGAGCGGCCGGGCCGGGAAGGTAAGGGCCACCCTCCCCCCCTCCGCGCGCCCCCTCCTCCCCTCCACGCACCCCCTGCTTACCTTCTCGGCCCATCCGCTCCCGTCCGGCGCCGGCGGCTACCACCAGCAGGCTCCGCGGCCTGCTCTAGAGTAGCGCGCCGGGTGATGACATCACCAGCGCGCCACCCTAGAGCAGGCCGCGGAGCCTGCTGGTAGTAGTAGTCACCGGCGCCGGACGGGAGCGGCCGGGCCGGGAAGGTAAGGGCCCCCCTCCCCCCTCCGCGCGCCCCCTCCTCCCCTCCACGCACCCCCTGCTTACCTTCTCGGCCCATCTGCTCCCGTCCGGCGCCGGCGGCTACCACCAGCAGGCTCCGCGGCCTGCTCTAGAGTAGTGCGCCGGGTGATGACATCACCCAGCGCGCCACCCTAGAGCAGGCCGCGGAGCCTGCTGGTAGTAGTAGTCGCCGGCACCGGACGGGAGCGGCCGGGCCGGGAAGGTAAGGGCCCCCTCCCCCCCTCCGCGCGCCCCCTCCTCCCCTCCACGCACCCCCTGCTTACCTTCTCGGCCCATCCGCTCCCGTCCGGCGCCGGCGGCTACCACCAGCAGGCTCCGCGGCCTGCTCTAGAGTAGCGCGCCGGGTGATGACATCACCAGCGCGCCACCCTAGAGCAGGCCGCGGATCCTGCTGGTAGTAGTAGTCACCGGCGCCGGACGGGAGCGGCCGGGCCGGGAAGGTAAGGGCCCCCCTCCCCCCTCCGCGCGCCCCCTCCTCCCCTCCACGCACCCCCTGCTTACCTTCTCGGCCCATCTGCTCCCGTCCGGCGCCGGCGGCTACCACCAGCAGGCTCCGCGGCCTGCTCTAGAGTAGCGCGCCGGGTGATGACATCACCCAGCGCGCCACCCTAGAGCAGGCCGCGGAGCCTGCTGGTAGTAGTAGTCGCCGGCGCCGGACGGGAGCGGCCGGGCCGGGAAGGTAAGGGCCCCCCTCCCCCCTCCGCGTGCCCCCTCCTCCCCTCCACGCACCCCCTGCTTACCTTCTCGGCCCGTCCGCTCCCGTCCGGCGCTGGCGGCTACTACCAGCGGGCTCCACGGCCTGCTCTAGAGTAGCGCGCCGGGTGATGACATCACCCGGCGCGCCACCCTGGAGCAGGCCGCGGAGCCCGCTGGTAGTAGCTGCTAGTGCCGGACGGGAGCGGACGGGCCGAGAAGGTAAGCGCCCCCCTCCTCCCCCCCCCGCTGTCCACTTTCATCGGCGGGCGCCCGCTGGCGCCCGCCAATGGAAGCGGCGGTGGGCGGCAGTGGGCGCCCGCCGATCCGCCGATCCGCCGAACCGGTTCGGAGCCTTTTCAGACCGGTTCGGATTGGATCGGCCAATCCAGCTGCGGGATCGGAAATCGGATAATTTATCCGATTTCCCACTGGACCGGACCGGATCGTGGATCGGGTCCGATCCAGTGCACATCCCTAGGTAATAGCACCCCACATCAATTTACATCAAATAATAATACAGCAAATTATCTATACAAATAATGTCCCTCTAATTATCCATTGGTGACAGGAATCCGGATAAGTCCCGTTTCAAGAAGGTCACGTCATAAGATATGGTAGTTTTTTTGCATCTGTTGAAGGATAAACATAAGTATAGAGAAAACATATTCACTATCCCAAACTATATGGGTGAATATATATATATATATATACACACACACACACACACACACACACACACACACAGGTGAATCCTAATTTCTACTCTAAATATTGGGACCAGTAAGGCCATATACTAGCAGTCACATATGACTTCTATACTTGTATTGTATGTAGGCTGACCATATGAAAAGGAGGACGGGGCTCATGTAACTTTAACAGTTGTAGAGCAAAGGGAATTTCAGCCAGTGTCATTTGTATGCAATTAGTTTCTGGTGAAATTCCCTCTTCATCATAGCAGTTAAAGTTGCAGAGGCCCTGGCTTCTTTTGTATATGGTCACTCTAGTATAGTGCCTGCACCTTTAACTGTTGTGGTGAAGAGGGAATATCACCAGGAACTAATTGCATACAAATGATACTGGCTGAAATTCCCTTTTCTCTACAACTGTTAAAGTTACAGGAGCCCTGTCCTCCTTTTCATATGGTCAGCCTAGTTGTATGACATGGTATAAAAAGATGTAAACTGATATAAAATACCTATGTTAATTATTTGTTAGAAAGTATTTTAGTCCTTTGACTGGGTGTTGTATAACTATACATAGTGAGACAAACTTGTATTGCTTACTATTGATGCGGTTGTGTGCTTTGGCACTTTCCATTGTTTATTGAAATAAGTCTCCATTATACAGCAAGGTTTATTTCCAATGTTAATTAAAAGCTTCCTCCTAGCAGCTTCTGTCTTTTTATTGCTTCCTCTTGAGTAGCCTACTAGTTGCTCTTCATATAGCTTCTCTTAATTGCCCCTTATCAGTTTCTGTTGTTGCAGGGAACAGGAAGCAATAAAAGGATAGCACTTGCTGAAAGCAGGAATGATTTAATTAAAGACACAAGAGTATGTATAACCCCAACAGCATTTTCCTTGCCCACATTGGTTATGTTTTAATTGTAATTGTTGTACATTTATCTGTGTTTAATTTTTTTTTAATCATTACAAATTGGATCTGATTCAGAAGACTAATGTTGAAAATATTGGATCAACTGCACTAATGGAAGTTGACTTCCACTTCTCCTCCTTCTCATGGCAGCCCCTGTAACCCTCTGAAAATGCTACACAGAAGCAGAAGATCCTGCTGAACTGAATGGGGTAGGCTGTGGTGTGGTGTGGAGGGGGGATCTTAAAAAATTGAGGAGAGGGACCTTCTGTGAATGGAGCCCTTTCTTTTTCACAGGGCAGATCCTGGATCCAACCCATAAAGTCAGTAATTGCCTATGAGAGCTCATGTTTGTTTAGTAAAATAACTTTGTTTTTTCTTAAAGATGCAAGTGGACTCCTAATTAAGTTCTTAATAAATATTAGCACAAGTACCCTTATAAAACTGCTTCCAGAGGTGTAGCTAACTTAGTCTGTTACCACAAAAGCAACAAAGAGTTGTATCTAATGTTACTCTAACATGATTTCAGTGGGTCTGTTTGAAGTAGGACTAACATTGGATACAGCCCAAGGAATCTTGTGGCACGTTAAAGATGAACATATTTATTATGGCAAAAGCTTTCATGGATTACAATCTGTTTCATCAAATACATGAAATGTTGTCCTAAGTTTGCAGGTACTACATATACACATGGAGGAAGGAAGGTATGTGTGTGTTTCATCGAATTCTGACTGTAGAATTGTATCTAACGAAAACAATTTCTTGCATTGTAGTTTTCCTACAGTTGCTTTGCTTTTCCTACTGGTGAATTCTGATCCACCCAACAGACTTTTGGAACAGGTTAAAGGTTTCTCTTCCCCTGCCCCAATGCAATTGGGTTGTTGTCTGATAGCTAAATTGTTTACTATGGATTAAAAGATACCCTTCCTTACTCTTATGAGGACTATAAAGAACGTTTTATGAATGTCCTAATAATTATGGGTGTTAATAAACTCCTTGGAAATGTGCTTCAGGTCCCAAACATTCATCTTATGCCTAGCTGTCAAAAACCCTTGCAGCCTTTGAGAAGAAAGAACAGGCATGGCAATCGCTAAAGCTCAGGCAAGAGAGAAGGAACCTCCAGCTTCCAGTGGTTGACCCTTTTTATAATCTGGACTTGTTTGGGGCCTTTGAAAACCTTGAGCTTTATCACACAGGCGGTTTGATCCACACCCGCCGTGACTTTGATCCAATTCTTTCACATGACGTTGTCCCCCCTCACACTGCTCTCGGGCCCTGCATGCTCCTTTTTCCCTTCCTCTTTCGAAATATTCCTGAACGGGGATTGTCCGTTTTCTCCCCTCCTCCGCAGGCTACAAGCTGATGTATTGAAGCAAAAATGACCACCCTCACATAGGAAACGAAGGGGGAAGCTGCATAAGCAAAACTGGTAGGTGTGATAAAGGCTCTTGTAGCAGTCTTGAGGACACCAGTGTAATTCCTCCTAATAGGAAACAGATACTAAAACCAAGCCCCACACCCAATAGGGGACTTGGTGGACTTCGTGGGTATGTAGAAGTTTGCAAATTAAAAACATTTTAAAATGTACTGACAGGGACCTGTGAGGTTGCCAAGTTATGGGGATAATGATGATGATAATAGGGCTACTCATCTCATTGTCTGGGGAGGAAACTTCCAAGTTCATATTAACAATTAAAGATAGAAACATCTATTCTTTACTACTTTTTTGGGTGTGTGTGTGTGTGTCGTGGTGTGGGGGAGGCATGCTGCAGTCCAGCCACAATTTCACTAAAATCCAGAATTTCTCCATTTTTTTCTATGACCAACTTTCACTTGTGCCATGTGAGTGTGAAAAGCTTGTAAATCAGAGGTTGGAAACCCACTGACCAATTTGATGTGTTCTGCACCATCATCTCCTGGGGACAACCTACATGGTGGATTGAATGCGGAGGGAGAGACCATTGGGGTCGTTCACGACAGATGATGCTGTCACCAAACTGCAGCAGCCCCACCGCTTCCCTCTGGAAAAGGCGCATTTTCTGAAAGTGCATCTTTCTCCCTTAAATGTGGCTCCTGCATGCCCTGAAATAAATCCTGGGTGTGCTGCTGTGATTTGCTGTGATCTCGCAGGACCTGTCTTTTTTATTAACCTGAACAATATTTGTCTGAAAAGTGGCATAAAAATATAGGTTTGTATCCAGTGTTGTCCAACTGCTAATGGAACGACATCTGTTAGTGGAACAGATTTCTTTACTCTTTCTAACTCCCGACATCTCCCCGAATCTGCAGCAGGTAGAAGAGGAAGGGAACGTTTTGTTGTGTGAATGGAAGTCTGCTCGTGGAATGTTGGATCGTACACATTTTAATATAACATAATATAATATAATAATAACTAATACTGGGCAGGCAGTAACGTAGGCAGGAAAGAAGAAAGCATGATTCACTTGATCAGACTTTTTTTTTTAAAGACCCCATGGTTTTCCAAACAACCTTTTAAAATTATTATTAATTATTTAATTTTTTGCTATAGCACCTATTTATTAAAGTGTGATTGCCTGATCTTGGTCATGACTTGACATCCAAAACATATAGAGGATGCCAGTTTAAGGAAGGCTGATTTAAATGCTATTGTTCAGATAGATGGTAGATGATGATAGATAGATAGATAGATAGATAGATAGATAGTAATTTGGTTGAAAATTGTTTGCTATTATTTTTTAAAAAGTATACAGGCAATAAAATCATGCCAAGTGATGGCAGATTTGTCTTCCGGATGCATATATGGAAAGAAAGAATAATAATTTTAGGAGTCAACACCTGTAGAGATTGTGCAATTGTTCCATTTCCCCTCTGCCCCCCAAAGTCAAATTTTCTTTGTTCTGAGAAAAGATTAACCGATGCTCTGAAAAAAAAAAAACATGGGAGGATGACAATTTGATGATGAAGTCATGTGGACACCGCACAAATATTGAGTGAAGGAGGCATGGGAATACCGCACTACACACCTAGTGTAGAATGGGAATGTGTGAGAATTTTACCTCAGTTAGTATTTTTTAATTATTATTAAAGAGCTAACATTCTCATATTTCTTCTTATTTGGGTTGGAAAGGACTTGAGATTTTAAAAGTCCAAAGGGGGAAAGAAATTAAAACCAACGGATTCATCCATCCAGGTCCAGGGTTTTGAGTAGGGATGTGCACAGACGCAAAAAATCATATTGGAATCGGAATCGGAACTTCATATTTAGTAAAATATTGTATCTGAAAAATCAGAGGTCCATTGGATCGGATCCAATACTGATACAAAAATCGGACGTCCAATTTTTGAATCGGATGCCATTTTGAATGATTTTCCCCATAGCCTAGTAATGTGTTACAAAAATTCCTATAACTTTTTTATTTTTAAAGATAGAAGTATGAAACTTGGCCACATTGCAGATAGGTTAGAGTTACTTCTGTGTGAGAAATTTCAGAAAGATTGGTGCAGGCATTCTGTGGCTATGATTTTTTTTTACTAACGTACCAGGAATGCCTATAACTTTTTTATTTTTAAAGGTCCACACATGAAACTTTGCCACATTGCAGAAAGTATGTTGGGACACATTTGTGTGAAATTTCAGAAACATAGGTGCTTGCCTTTTCTGGCAATACATTTTTGAAATATGGGTAGCAGTGGGGGAAAGACAGTTATGCCTTCAACTTTTTTATTTTTAAAGATCCAACCATGAAACTTGTCCACATTAGAGATACCACTTTGGTTGACATGTGTGAGCGATTTCCGAAACATAGCTTCAAGCATGTAGTGGCAAGGTATTTTGGGAGAAATGAGGAGAGAAACACATTTAACTTTTTTATTTTTAAAGATAGAAGCATAAAACTTGCCCATGTGGCCCCCACCTGCTTGAACACCTTACATTAATAACATGTTAAAAGTGCAACTCCTGAATCTCCAAAAGATAGTACAGAGACAGCAGATTATCACAGGCAATAGAAAACAGGGGCTATCCCTGCTCTATAGGGACCATAACAGCCTGTGCGTACTTACTCCCTCTTTTGAATTTACTGAGGAAGTCTCATGCGCATAGGAGCACCATGTATCTGTAGCAACATCTGTGGGACTATGGACCGTCTCAAAGCAACTTGCATTCTTTGTAACAGATGAATCAACTTATGTATAGAGGAAAAATTAACAGCATGGTTGTTAGGAAGACTTTTAAAAAACATTTTTAAAAGGTTTGAAAACTACTGTTTGAGGTTCCTGATAAGGTTGTCACACATTCTCAGCCACCAATTCATTAATCCATTTGAAAAATAAGGTTGGTAGCATTCAACCCCCTCTCCCCCCGTTGTTTAGGTGTTTCTGGACGGAGGGCTCCGAGCGCTAACAACCAGAAAGCATTGTGTAGCTATCCCATCTTTTTTTTTCCTAACAGATTTTCTATGGTATGAAAAAAAAATCCCGGAAGTGGTAGAAAAGAAGGGAGGGTTGTGTGTGTGTGATGATGGTTGGACCCTCTGTAAAATTCCATGAATGTAGCAGAATGATGGACACCATAAAAGCCTCATCTGGAGGCACACTTGCCTCTGCAAAGTAGTTCTCTTGTGCATTCAGACTTTGGTCACTTAGCATCCCAGAGAGAAAGGTGGAATATTAAAAGGTGTTTCATTCCTAACGCCACCCTCCCCCTCCCCCTCTCCCTCTCTCCCTCCCTCCCTCCCTGCCTCTCTCTCTCCCTCTCTCCTATTTATCCTGGTCACCAAGCAGAATTAATCACCCTTAATAAACATCTCATATTTCCTTCCCTACTCTTGACGAGATTATTCCACAGGGAATTCCCTGAGGGGAAGGAGGGGAGAAACACTTGAGCATAAACTGCAAGTTCTGCACGTAGACATCTAGGTGAGCCACACTTTCAATAAGGTGTTTTTTTTCCCCACACAGATCATGTCAGGAGACCTGGTGGTTTTGCTTAGTTACTGTCAATATGAGACCCTGAATGGGGGCTGGCATTTGATGCATGTTGAGTCTCATGCACATGAGTGCAGATCCATTTGTACACTGGGTACAAAAATAACTGGGCACTGCTTTGTCTTTTCTTCACCACTTCTCATAACCTCCTACCCAGATAGTAAATGTTGCTCAATTTCTGCTTGAGATGTATCTGTTCTATAATAGATGTAATTAGACCCACTGTGAGATTACAACAAATGATTTTTTTAAAAAAGCAGTAGCGTAGATCCTGCCAAGGTTAGGGTGACCCTATGAAAAGGAGGACAGGCCTCCTGTATCTTTAACTGTTGCATTGAAAAGGGAATTTCAGCAGGTGTCATTTGTCTGCATGCAGCACCTGGTGAAATCCCCTCTTCATCACAACAGTTAAAACGAGAGTGACCAGATACAAAAGAGGGCAGGGCTCTTGCAGCTTTAACTGTTGTGATGAAGAGGGCATTTCACCAGGTGCTGCATGCAGACAATTGACACCTGGTGAAATTCCCCTTTCAATGCAACTGTTAATGATACAGGAGCCCTGTCCTCCTTTTCATAGGGTCACCCTAGTTAAGGTAGAGACAGGGGAGAGTTTGGATGCCCTCACCTACACTTCTCTTTTGATGCACAAACTGGATCTCCTCCCCCCTGCTTTATACATGAATGGGGCAGACACCCGAGACACCACTGCTAATTTGGGCCTAGAAATTTGAGGACAAGGCATGACGTGAGACACAGCAGTCCACTCAGTTGGGTCTTTGGGGTGAGGAATTGGTTGTTAAAAGTGCACAAAGATTATTATCTATGGGGAACATTATGGGGAAGGGTTTGGGTGTTGCAAATATAGTAGGCTGACCATATGAAAAGGAGGACAGGGCTCATGTAACTTTAACAGTTGTAGAGAAAAGGGAATTTTAGTCAGTGTCATTTGTATGCAGTTTGTTCCTGATGAAATTCCCTCTTCATCACAACAGTTAAAGTTGCAGGAGCCCTGCCTTCTTTTGTATATGGTCACTCTAGTATGGTGCCTGCAACTTTAACGGTTGTGATGAAGCGGGAATATCACCAGGAACTAATTGCATACAAATGACACTGGCTGAAATTCCCTTTTCTCTACAACTGTTAAAGTTACATGAGCCCTGACCTGGATTTTATCTGGTCAGCCTAAAATATAGTTCTTATTTGATATATTAAGTCTATTGATTGTTGTAAGCCACCTTCAGTGGAAAAAGCAGGAATAAGGGCCCCAATTACTTGGAGGGAAGTGGGAAGAAGACTTTGGTATTTTCCCCAAATTCCTTCTTTCTTGACTCTAAATTCTAGAGGTAGAGTAAGGATAAATGCAATGTATTAGAGTTAATGTAAGTTTGTGTTATTGTATCAGCAAGCTTAAGCAAAGAATGCCATGTTTTCACGGGAGATTTATAAATATAAATTTTAATATTTGTGGAATGTTTGTAACAATAAAATACCTTATCCTTAAAAGGCAGGATATAAAAATACTCAATAACTAACTAAAAAGAAACATAAATACATTAACAGTGCAATGCTATGCATATGTGCTTAGAAGTAAGTCCCACTGAGTTTACTGGGGCTTACTGCTAAGACTATGATCATCATCTGAGGCCCTCCTCCAAGTGCCTACACCTAGGGAGGTTCAGAGCATGGCAACGAGACGGCCTTCTTGGTGGTGGCTCTTGATTATAGAACACTCTCCCCATTGTCATCCTTTTGGTGGAAGGTTAAGACTTTCCTCTCCTCCTAGGCATTTGACAGCATAATGAGAAGGTTTTAACTAGTCCTAGAGATGTGACGGCTCAGAAAAAGAAAACAGAAAAATTCAGGGGGAAATGGTTTTCCCCAGTTTTTTCCAGAAGCCATTTTTGTTTTTTCTGAAAAATTGAAAAAAATGAAGAAAAAATAGATTATGGAATGTTTTATTTTAGCATGATGAATAAAATCTTTAAGGCAAGGTGTTCATAAATTTACTTCTCCAAATGATTTCTAAAAACTTTTTATGGGAATGGGTCCTTTATGTCTGCTGGACACTGTGCAGGACTAGTGGAGAGACATCAATAATTTTCTTTGTTAGTAATGTCGATGGTTTCTTCTACTTTTTAAAATATTTTTTTGCCATCTCCTCATAAACTGGTAAAACCAAAGAGATTTATAGAATCATAGAATAGTAGAGTTGGAAGGCCTATAAGGCCATTGAGTCCAACCCCCTGCTCAATGCAGGAATCCATCTTAAAGCATGGCTGTCCAGCTGCCTCTTGAAGGCCTTTAATGTGGGAGAGCCCACCACCTCCCTAGGTCATGGGTTCCATTGTCGTATTGCTCTAACAGTCAGGAAGTTTTTCTTGATGTCCAGCTGGAATCTGGCTTCCTGTAATTTGAGCCCATTATTCCGTGTCCTGCGCTCTGGGACGATCGAGAGGAGATCCTGGCCCTCCTCTGTGTGACAACCTTTCAAGTATTTGAAGAGTACTATCTTGTTTCCCCTCAATCTTCTCTTCTCCAGGCTAACCATGCCCAGTTCTTTCAGTCTCTCCTCAAAGGGCTTTGTTTCCAGACCACTAATCATCCTCGTTGCCCTCCTCTGAACACACTCCAGCTTTTCTGCATCCTTCTTGAAGTGTGGTGCCCAGAACTGGACGCAATACTCGAGTTAGGGCCTAACCAGTGCCGAATAGAAGGGAACCAATACCTTGTGCGATTTGGAAGCTATACTTCTGTTAATGCAGCCCAAAATAGCATTTGCTTTTTTTGCAGCCACATCACACGGTTGGCTCATATTCAGCTTGTGATCTACAATTCCAAGATCCTTCTCACTTTTCGTATTAATTAGCCAAGTATGCCCCATCTTGTAACTGTGCATTTGGTTTCTTTTTTCTAGGTGTAGAACTTGGCATTTATCCCTATTAAATTTCATTCTGTTGTTTTCAGCCCAGCGCTCCAGTCTATCAAGATCACTTTGAAGTTTGTTTCTGTCTTCCAGGGTATTAGCTATCCCACCCAATTTTGTGTTGTCTGCAAATTTGATAAGCATTCCCTGCACCTCCTTGTCCAAATCATTAATAAAAATGTTGAAGAGCACTGGGCCCAGGACTGAGCCCTGTGGTACCCAGCTCGTTACCTCCTGACAGTGTGAAAAGGTACCATTGATAAGCACTCTTTGAGTCCGATTCTGTAGCCAACGGTGGATCCACCTAATAGTTGTTTCATCTAGCCCACTTTTCACTAGTTTGTGAATCAGGATGTCATGGGACACTTTGTCAGAAGCTTTGCTGAAGTCAAGATATACAGTATCCACAGCATTTCCACAGTCCACAAGGGAGGTTACCTGATCAAAAAATGAGATCAGATTAGTCTGACAGGATTTGCTCTTGACAAATCCATGCTGGTTTCTAGTAATCACTGCATTGTTTTCAAGGTGCTTACAGATCAACTTCTTTATTATCTGCTCCAAAATTTTCCCAGGATGGATGTCAGACTGACTGGTCTGTAATTCCCAGGTTCCTCCTTTTTGCCCTTTTTGAAGATAGGGACATTAGCTCTCCTCTAGTCCGGCACTTCCCCCATTTTCCATGATTTCGCAAAGATAATAGACAGTGGTTCTGAGAGTTCTTCTGCCAGCTCCTTTATTACTCTAGGATTAGGGTGACCACATTTGGGAAACAAAAAAAGAGGACCCTCAGTGGGGTGGGGGGTGGGAAAGTGGCTTTCCGGGGCCTCTGGAAAGCATGTCATTCACCCCCACTGCTTTAAAGGACCCAATTGGAGCGGAGGAGGGGAAGGTGTGTCATTCCCACCCTCCACTGCTCCAATCGGGTCCTTTTCTATAATGTCCAGGAATGACATACTTTCCCCTGTAAGGTCCTGATTGGAGCAGTGGGAGGGAAATAACCCACCTCCAGAAAGCTCGTCATTCCCTCCAACCACGCTAATGTGGCCTTAAAGGGGAAAGCTTGTCTTTCCAGGACATTATAGAAAATTACAGAAAATCCCCCCTGACACCCAGGATAGAACAAAAACCAGGACAAATCCGGGGAAATCCTGACAGTTGGTCACCTTATGTTTGTCGGGCCCTGGAGATTTGAACTCGTTCAAAGAAATTAGGTGTTCCTTGACCATTTATTTATCAATCTCAAACTGCAATCCTGCCCTGACAACTTGTACTTCACTTTTTCCAGGGGTTCATAGACTAGGGTGACCAGATAAAATCCAGGTCAAGGCTCATGTAACTTTAACAGTTGTAGAGAAAAGGGAATTTCAGCCAGGGTCATTTGTATGCCATTAGTTCCTGGTGAAATTCCCTCTTCATCACAACTGTTAAAGTTGCAGGAGCCCTGCCTTCTTTTGTATATGGTCACGTTAGTATAGTGCCTGCACCTTTAACGGTTGTGATGAAGAAGGAATTTCACCAGGAACTAATTGCATACAAATGACACTGGCTGAAATTCCCTTTTCTCTGGAACTGTTAAAGTTACATGAGCCCTGACCTGGATTTTATCTGGTCACCCTATCATAGACCCACTTTTGGGAGAAGACTGAGCCAAAGTAAAATTGAACACTTTGGCCTTTTTACCAAAAGAATTTTTTTAAAAAAATTAAAAAAGAAATTCAATTTGTAATAATTGTTTGAATACACTGTACTTTTAATATACCAAATTTGATAATTCTATGCCAAACCAACTTGTACACGATTACATTTTATGTTCCCAAAGTAAACAAAGTGACTTTCAAACTGTAAAAAGTGGTAATATTCCATTTTTTTTACATTTTCCCCAAAATTTCCAGTTTCCCCCGGGGGGGGGGGGAATGGGAGAGGGAACCCACGATTTTTTCCCATGGCTCCAAAATTTCCAAAAAATTTACATCTCTAATTGGTCTTGGGATTTTCATTATTGTTTTGGCAGCATAATGAGAAGGTTTTAACCAACCCTGGGATTTTTATTGTTGATTATTTTATATTGTTTTTACATGTCAATGGATGTTAATAGTTTCTGTAATATTGTATTGTTAAGGTTTTAATCTTTTGTAAGAGAACTTTGGGCAACAGGTAGGAAAATCTTGTGCTTGGAAGTTACTTCCTCGAAAGGTGGGGGAAACACCTGAATAAAACACAGACTGTAAAAATAAATTCAGAAAAACAAACCAACAACAACCCCAACCCTCACTGAGACCGCCTACTTTTATTTTACAAAAAGAAATGAATAGCGAGGCAACGTATCCTATTAGCTCCACACCATGCCCGTCCAAACAACAGCAGTCTCGGATTGGCTGCGGCGGGAGAAGGGGCGGCCTTCCCTGCGGACGCGATCACCGATTGGATCGCGCAGCAGCCACTCTAAAACGAGGGCGGGTGGATTGCATCATCCCTGAGGTAGGCCGCCGCTTGATTGGCTGGCGCCGGTTTCGCAATCGCCTCTCGTCCCCTCTCGCCTGTAGAAAGGGCCGAGAGGGAGAAAAAGAGAGAGAAAAAACGACTCGGGCCTGGCTGGGCCCGCGCCTCCCCCTCCCCAGCCCGGATCGATACCGGCCAGGTACGGGTCTGGGCGGGGTTGGCGAGGCTCCCCCCCGCCCCCTCTCCCTTCGCAGTGGGGCAGAAGGAAACGGGGTGTGTGGGGGGCGAAGGGAGGGTTCCTCCTGCTGCTGCTGCTGCTGCTGCTGGTGGTGGTGGTTTCGGGGGAGCAGAGACGCCGGCGGCAGGTTTCTGAGGGAACGAAGCGCGTGGCGGGTGCGGGGACGGACGAGAGTTTGAAAAGTTCGGGCGCGAAGGAGGAAGGAAGGGGGGCTCTTGGGGGGCGGAGAAGGAGGCCTTTATGTGGGGGGAGACCCCCCACAAAGCCGTATATAAGTGAGGTGGGTGGCGGCCCTTTTCCTGTCTGCCCAGGAGTGGGGCTAATGCGGGGCGTCGGGGAAGGGGGTAGAATGGGGGACACTTATGGGGGCTCCCCCTCCCATCCCGCGCCCCACGAGTTAGTTCTCCGTGAAGCCTCCCCTCCCCCGTCGAGGCTCTCTGTGGGGCAAACTCGAGCAGTTTCTCTGCCAGGAAGATTTGGGGGTGGGCTATGCCGTGGGTGGGTGGGGGTGAGGGGGATTGGATGGGAGTCGAGGGCGCCTTGGGGTCCGGGTGGCCACCGCCGGGCTTGGGGCGCGTGCCGAGGGTGCTGGGAACGCCCCCCCCCCCCCCCGGCCTTGGTTGTGGCGTGGAGCGGAGTCGGCGCGTGTCTGGAGCGCGCGTGTGTATGTGTCTCTCTCAAAGTATGATGCAACCTCGGAGCAACTCTGGCCCCGTCCCTGCTGGGATGAGGTCATGTCTTGGCACGAGGGAAATCCCGGGGGGTGGGGGAGGGGAGGGAACGGAGGGAACGAGCGCCGGAGTTTCCGTATCTGAGCCTCCCCGCCTAAAGGAGGCAGGGAAGAAAAGCCCCCCTTCCGTTGCAGGGGGGGGGGAGGCGTACACACCCCGCTCCCGAGTATCCTTCCTCTCAGGCAGCCTTCGGTAGATGTGTTAAAGACTACAACTGGCTGGGGGATGCTGGGAGTTGTAGTCCCAGCACATCTGGAGGGCATAATAATAAGGCAGTGCACCTGGATCTCCCTCGCCCCCCAGCTGCCAGTCCCCAGGTTTCCCTTGTTTTGTTTTATAGTCAGAAAAACTCTCAGCTTTTCAGAAAGGCGGACCTGAATCCAGCAGGCTGATTAGGGCTGTATGTTTTTCCTCTTCCACCCCTTAACATTGTGGCAGGCACTTTAAGACAACAAACACAGGTGAATTTTAAGTGAAGAGCAGTTCTCTGTATTTACTACAAGCTCCTCCTTCCTGCTTCTCAGCTTCTTTACACTGACACCAGTCCCATTCTAGCTGTTTGCATACTGTTTCGAGATCAGTCTAGCAGTTAAATTTAGGACTCTCTGTTTAGAAGGGTAGGATAGTTCAGGAAATGGTAATTTTAGTGTTGGTGGATTCTAAGAAAAAGACTTCATTGTTCAGGATAGATCGAACGTTATGCTTGTCATAAGAATGCTGATCTTCAAGATGATGGTCTCTTTCTAGTGTAAGTGCCACAATCAAAGCAAAAGTGAAAACATCTCTTTCCCAGGCTAGGGGTAACTAAAAAGCAATTCAGCATGATTATTGTTACTCCTTGAGATTCATTAGCTACACTTTCTGCCAAGGTATTTGCAACCAGCATTAACTGAAATATCTTGGGTTTGTTCAAATATGATAAAATAAAAATGATTGCACATAGGAACATACAAAGTTGCCTTACACGGAGTCAGACCATGGGTCCATCTAGCCTAGTATTGTCAATGCTGACTGGCAGCAGCTTTCCAGGCAGGATTCTTTCCTAGCCCTACCTGGAGGTTCTGGTGATTGAACCTGGGACCTTCCGCATACAAAGCATTTGCTTTACAACACAAGAGAATGGTCCCTTTTTGCATACAGATGCAAGTGCTCTCTTAAAAATTCTAAGAGAAGTTCTGATTCTTCCCTGAATATGTTTCTTATTTTATTATTGATTGATAAATTTCTGTATCGCCCAATAGCTGATTCTTAGTTACAGACATCTTATAAATACTTTTGGAAATGTATTAGGATATTCTGTCTTCCAGGCTACAGCACTATCAAAATATTACCAAAATATCAAAATATTTTAAAATAGATACTTCTAAAAATAAGGGAAGAGTATTAAAGGAGATACTGTTTATGACACAGGTTGCCTGTGTCAGTATTCTCAGGGCTCATGCTATTCTCCAGACAGTGGTTCCAGAGCTGGAAGTGTGTGTGAATCACATCAGCCACTGTTTTACCGTAATAAAGTCCCTGCCACACTTTATAAGTATGGAACATATGTGTGTATGCACAAGCATTGCATGCAAATATGTGCATCCACATGTTCTCTTTTGAATTTGTATAGTATATTAAGTTGTGCAAAATATTTCTTATAACTTGAAACTGTAAGCAAAGATTTTACCATCCCTTGGCTCAAATTTGGTAGGGTCAGTCCAGGCTCTAAGAAAGTAACTTTAGGGGTAAGATGGTGCTGGCCTAGCTTGTGGCTACCAGGCGTCATTGTGGATGTTTTAAATTTTTAGCTAAAATGAATGTTAAGGCTTTTTTTCAGCAACCTACTGGTTGTGATTATGCATAATGCCACTCACATATAGTTCCATTACAGATTGTACAGTCCTGCAATTTAGCTTTTGCGGCCACTGATGTAAAGTCAAGTAACTTCTGCCTCTAGTTGACTGCTTCTGCACCAGCAATAGGTGTAGAATCCACCACCATAGTCCTGCCATGTATTAAGCAATGCCAAGGCATGGAAAATGTGTGCATCCTTATTCCTGTTCTTGGCGGGGAGTATGTAGATGAGGAAGGCTATAGGGATTGGGGAGGAGGAAGAACGGTGGTGGAAGTATTGTGCTGCAGTGGCAACCCTGACTAAATGTTTTCAAGGTTATGGGATGGTATTTATGCCTATGCAATTGTAGTATTTGTAGCTATTCATACAAACCATTGGCTTCAGTTCACATGTAGGGATAGTGATGACCATGGCAATCTACTCATTCCTTTCACTGTCATTGAATGTTCTGTGCACATTCTGTTGCACATGCAGAGCATTCCCTTACAATTGATATAAGGTTTACATCAGTGACTAGTGGGGCGGCCCTTGATTATGGAAACACATGGTAGTGCATTTTGTGTATGGTTCCAAAGGTTTCTTAGAACAAAACAAAATCATTTTTTAAAATAAATCATAATCATGCATGTGTTTTGGCAGAACAATAGATTTTCTGCTTTCTTGATTTTTGTAATGTCACCAAAAGCTTTGCTTTTAACTTGAATGTCTTGATTGTCTTTAATAATGATAATAATAGAATTTTTATCTCATTTATTCAAACAATTATTGTCAAAGTGGCTCACATCAATAATAAAAAAAAAGAAAGTCAGGCCCTGCCATCAGACTTAGAAGATCATTGGATTGTTTGATCCATCACTCTTTTTGGTAGTGCTATCCCTGATTTGATGCTCAGAGAGAAATATCGAGTGCATTCACATGACTAGATGGCCCTACTCCAGTGGGGTAGCTATGGTGCTGCCATGAAGCAGCTGGGCAGAGCTGGGCAGAGTAAGAGCTCCCCACTTCTTCTCGCAACAAGTAGAAATGCTAAATAAGAAAGAGAAGTACCATAAGGGCTACCACCTTCTATTTATTCTCTCCCATGCACTCCAATCAGCATGAGATCTCCTGCTCCATGTTCCCCTGATATCTGAGGTGCAAGAGGTAGGTACAAGAAATGGGGACACTTCGGTTGGTGCTGATGCTTTGGAATGGCCCCCATTATATATTGTGCTGTCCGGCAAACATGTGGCTTTTTGGGGGAGACTGATCGAACTTCTGCTGCTTCTGTCACTTATTCCCCCTGGCTGTTGTCCTGTATTTTATTGTTTTTGATTTTTTAAAAAAAATCTTTTGTTTAGGTTTATTGAATTCTCTAATGAAACATTTTAAAAATAAAAATAAGCGCCATTACAGATGGCATGCTCAGTGGTAAGCCTAGGTTCTGGGCCAGTGTTTCACTTGTTCTTTCAGTAGGGAATCTTCGGTGATTTAGGGAGCAATTCTATATGGACTGCCAGCAACCTTCAAACTCTAAGGCTACCAAGTAGCTAATGCAGGGCAAGAGGGCAGTGGAGGGGATCTTCGCCTCTGTGTTCGAGCTGCCCTGGATTTCTGCTAGATGGATGATTTCATCCATCTAGCGGTGGTGCTCGGTGGATGGGAAGGAGGCTGGGGTGGCCACAGTTTCCTGGTTCTGAGGTTGAAACCAAAGTATCTGACCTGGGTTGCATAGAATCTGCACCTGGTTGCATAGAATCACTCCTTCTGCTAGCTTCCTACCTTCAGTGTATCTCAAGTGCCACATGCTCATCCATCTCTCCATCACGCTCACTGCTTAGCCATTGTGGATAAATCCTGCAGCTGCCACCTCTGTTGCATTCCTCTCCCTAAATAAGATAGTATAGAGATGGTTGGCCCCTGTGTAAACAGAATGTTGGACCCTTGGTCTGATCCAGCATGGCCCTTCATACATTCTTACGTCATGTCCTTTGCTTTGGGGAGAACAAAAGATCCCAACATTCTTACTCTTTAAAACTACTGCTGATAGTTCTGTAGCTACCTTCCACATGACTAGTGGTGATGGAAATACCAACAGTTTATTTCAGGACTTTGTATTGGGGTCTTATATTTATTTATTTACAAATTTTAAATATTGCTCTATCTTCACCAGGTTTCCCAAGAGGTGAACAGTAAGAGAAGAAAACAAAATCAAAACACAAAAGTGAAATATTTAAAATCAGATCATAGAGGTCTTACCATTTCTTTGAAACATCTAGAATGGCAACTTTAATGCTGGTTGTTGAGAACACAGTTCACTTAACTTCCCCCCCTGTCATTTAAATTGCCCTAACATTTTTAACCATAAATTTGTACTTGTTTTTTGCTATTGATGTAGGACAGGTCTCACAGTGGATTTTTCTTGCACACAACATTGAACAAAATGCTTTATCCTCTAGTGTGTTCTTCCCAGGAGTCTGCTCATTGGAAGTTGGCATAAGACACCCAGTGTTTCTTTATTACTCAATTGTCCTGATTTTCCTCCATGCACTCCTAGTACAAGCATTTGCTACAATAACAGGCCTTAAAAAGTAAAAACAAAACCATAGAATCATAGAATAGTAGAGTTGGAAGGGGTCTATAAGGCCATCGAGACCACCCCCCTGCTCAATGCAGGAATCCACCTTAAAGCATGCCTGACAGATGGCTGCCCATCTGCCTCTTGAATGCCTCTAGTGTGGAGAGCCCACAACCTCCCTAGGTCTTTGGTTCCATTGTTGTACTGCCCTGTAGCATCTTTGCCAGAACAGTATGCTAAAATAAACTGTAAATGGCACACAAATTATGCCTAAAGGTTTTTAATAATTTTAATGCTGCCCTATTAAAGAATACAAATTAAAATCTGTTTCTGGTATTCCCTTAGGATTTCTTGGACCTTGCTAAGAGGCTATCAACACAGTACCCAAGTGCTTTCATGCAGGGGGAAATAAGGTGTTAGGTTGAGTTGCAAGGGAGCTAGAAAGTTGCCTTTGGTCATTTGGATAGTGCTGCATAGCTATTTACAGAACGCAAGGCCCAGGAGTTCTTGCAGCAGCTTTACTCTGAGCCTATCTATACATGCAGGATATAACACTTTGAAAACGTTTTGAAAACTGTATATGGAGCGTGTCCTGGTCCCCAATAGTTGTCACTACTGTTATAAGCCGTTTTAAACCGTTTTAAAGCAGTAGTGTAGATAGTCTCTGTGACAACAAGAAAGGAACATTTCCTGCAAGTTTGAATCTGTGTGGCTTCCTCATTACGCATCCAGTTTCCATGGGGATAGTGCTGAGGGGAAAACCTGCCTAGTGTGGCCACACCCTTTGTGTCATATTCTTTTCTTTTACAATTGCAGCAGGGTTGAAGAGGTTTGGTCTATTTAAAAATCTTGCTGGGCTTTTTGTATCCGATAGTTGCTGTTTAGTGCATCAGCAAGAGAAATCTTGGCCCTGTCATTAAATTGTCATTTTAAACAACAAGATGTTTCTTCCTTCAGTCAAGTCCTAGGAAAGAAGCACTTCTGTTGTTTTTCCAGTCTGACAAATTATTTTGGGAATTGGCCACTTCTTAGACTCAGTTGTATGAGTGGTTAAAGTTATCTCTTTAATGTTGCTGTCAAGTTTTCAAAAGGGTTTATGTAATGTCTGCATGTATGTTCCTATGTTTAATTTATTTTGGCTAGATTTCTAGCTTGTAAAGTAGGCCAATATTTTCATCTATATATTACAATTGAGGATTGGCTTCTCTGTCTATTGAATGCAGATATCAACTGTTTGGCAAATAAAATTCAGAGAATAGCTGGAGCACTTTGGGGAGCAAGTTCATCTTGGCTCTTGAGTAGGGCTCTAGGGCTCCTGGCTTCAATAGTGTCTCTAAAGGGGGAAAACAGCATTCCTTGGCAGTGTTTAGGCTGCTGGAAGGGCAGGAGCCCTGGTGCTGCGATATGTGCTACACAATGAAGTTCTAGATTGGAGATGTTGAAGTTGCGTGTCTTCACTGTGGTACCCTCTCTTTGCAACACCTCACCAAGACAACTTTTGCTACCTCCCTCCCTCCTTTCATTTAGAATTTCAATCAAGCCTTTTTTTTAGGAAAGCTTTTCTAAATTAATTGCTCTCTTGAAGCTGGTTATTCTGTTTTGTATGTATTTATAGAGACTTTTCTGGCTAGGAGCAGTGTATAAATATAAGAAAGATATTCAGCAGGCCAAGAAGTGGATGTACCAAAA
Source organism: Anniella stebbinsi (assembly GCA_029215795.1). Taxonomy (NCBI): domain Eukaryota; kingdom Metazoa; phylum Chordata; class Lepidosauria; order Squamata; family Anniellidae; genus Anniella; species Anniella stebbinsi. The sequence goes on from JARDYH010000007.1 coordinate 31,970,259, forward strand.
AGAGAAGCAAATAATTCATTCTACGTATGTAAAACTACAAGCGGAATTGCCATGTCAGGGGAAGTAGCTGTTAAATCCCATTACCTACTGTCCACACTGGTGGGTGTAGCCAAAGCTCTCCCCTTCCTTCGCTGCTCCTTCCCATCATGTTGTTTTTGCTGTGCATTAGACAATCAAAGGTTCATTGCTGCAGCTTCCTTCACCTTGAATGTTTAAAATTCTCATAGCAAAAGTAAAAAATTGGGCAAAATGGTGGCAGGTGAGCAGCAGACCAGTAAGGGGCAGGCATGAAGTGAGTATGGGAGTGGAAGACAAACCCACAGTTACGTGAATTTTAAACCAGGAAGTGTGAAGGAAGCTGCAACAGTCAATCTCTGTTCTTCCGGAGTTGTGCATTTCCTGGGGAGCAAACAAAAAAATCCCTCTCTACAAATATAATTTACTTACACCTCAGTGGTGTGTGAGGGGTGGGAATAAAGCAGCAGTGGAAACAGTGGATAAGATGTGATTGGCTTTGGGAGAAGGAGAAATGCAGCTGTCGGCTGGCCTGAAGCCATGAGAACATGTCCCCAATGACATCACACTGCACGTTATAGCCAACTCCCCCTCAAAACAATGCACTCTCCCAAAATCAGGCAGCCACACCCTTTTTTTTTTTTTTTTTTTTGCAAATCAATAAGGTAATGAATCTTCCCCATTGTGAGAAAATACGGGAAAAGTGTGTTTGGGGAACATGGAATAACACAGGAGCACTGCAGGAGTCTGATAATATTGTGTGAGCCGCCTCGTAAATTCCGCAAACAAAGCAAGCTGGTAGCACCTTAAAGCCCCTGTCTGGAGAAGCCCTTTGAATGACTCCTGCAGTTTTAGGAATGTGGCAGTTGCATGGTCCAGGTTCCTTGTGCAGTCCCTGGTGTCATCTTAATATTTACAATTGTTTAAAATGTATAATAGATTTACTTGAGTTATATTACTTGATTTATATCTCCACTTTCCACCAAGGTAGATAATGGTAATAAAACCAAGATTCAAATAAACTTGATTAAACAATTATAAAAACAAATAGATGGAGGGAGCAATCCTGTGGCCCCTAGACAGCAACTGGGGGGCAATAAGTTATTTTGGATTCCTGGATCCGATGTCAGAGACCTCAGATCCAGGAATCTGCACTCCCTGCCCCCTCCTGCACTAGCTGCCTCTCTGAGGGTGCAAAGGGGGCAATTCCTGGGGGAGGGAAGGGGCGGGGTTGCACTGTATCCCCAGGCCTCTAGCCTCTTTCCCTCCCTGCTTTGCACCGCTCCAGCTAGACAAGTGAAAAGGCCTGTCTAACTAAAATGCAGAGTGGGAAGCGTGGCGGAGGCAACGATAACCTCGGCTGCACTTCACACTCTGCATTGCATACACATAACCCTCCAAGTTCGGAGGCTTATGGGCATTGAGAGTGCAATTGCACCCTGACACAAAACAGCAGCACACAATCCAATAAAGAAACCAGAATATGTGTCAAAGGCCTGCTTGAATAAAAATGTCTTTGAAATGGCAGGCAAAGTCAGCAGAGAAGGAGCGAACCTAGCCTCCCTTGGCAGGGAGTTCTAGAATCTGGGAGCATCTGCAGAGAATGGCTGAATTTGGACGACACAATAAGCAACTGGGGTGGGTGGGGGTGGAACAATCGTCAGTTGTATTGACTATCGTGTCATCCGAATGTTGCCATAGTCAACTCAGCGCTGATCCTAATCAACACCACAGTTGATTATTACCATGTTGTGTGGGGAGTACCCCCTAGATGAACAACTGTAAAGTTGGTTTTTACCCCACCATTGAATATCGTGTTGTCCGAATTCAGCCAATGTGTCTCTACCAAATATGCCTATGAAGGTGGTGGGAACAAGAGAACACCCCCTAGGCAGGCTCATGTGGGAGAAATATGGTCTTTATATCTGCTGCATGGCAATTAAAAAGCATTAAAAGTCTTAAGTGTCAAATGTTTGTAAAATTGTAGAATTGAGGCAAAAAAAATTAATGTTTGACTTAGCTGCTCTTGTGAAAGCTAATGGTGTATACAGTTTTCCCCTACATTACTGCAAGTGGAAGTTTGTATACTTCTATAATGCTCTCTGCATGAGGCTGCACTTGAGGTTGGTTTGGGGGCTGCAGCAAATGCAGAAAGCTGCAGCAAAGCTGTTGAGCCTTGACATGCATATACAACACCTGTGTTGAAAACTGCACTGACTGCCAGTTTGCTATCTAGCCATATTCAAGGTATTACCTTATAATGCCCTAAACAGTTTACATCTAGGCATTTTAACAGCTCAAGTTGAGGTTTTGATTTACATTGTGGCCAGGCTTAACAGTTAAAATGTTTTAAAGTGTTTTAATGTCAGCTGTTTTATGTTTATGGTTTTTAATTTTGTATATTGACTTTTTAGTGTTAAATCTTTTAATTTTTGTAAACCGCCCAGAGAGCTTCAGCTATGGGGCGGTATATAAGTGTAATTAATAATAATAACTTTAAGGGAGGCTTTGTTGTTCATGCCACATCCTGGAGAGTCCCATCTGGCAGCAACATGGTAACAGGCTGTCTCTGTGGTGGCACTCACTTTTTGGAATGACCTCCCCTCTGTCAATATGTCAGGCACTGATGATCATATGCTTTCGGTGGTCATTAAAAACTTGTTTAACACAGCTTTCCTAAACATTAACTTGTCTTAATATTTTGTGCTTACATGATGATTTATGGTTTTATAATTTGGTGTAAACGGCCTCAGGATTTTTTTAAATGGGAAGTGGTATATTAATTCTTTGAAATAAGTAAATAAAGTTTTCATAATGCACAGGGTTGCATCCTTTCTCTGGGAAGTGTGACAGCCCCAGTCTCCTTCCCAGCTTTGGAGTTGTAGAATGCGGTGAAAATCATCCACACAGTGGTGCGGCAATCCCTGCTAACTTCTCCAGTTGAAGGTTGGAAGGAAGATGCAGGTTTCTTTGGCCCTGCATTGCCAAGGCATTTGAAAGGCCTTGGCAGCACTGGGCTTAGATGGATATGGATAATCCCCTGCCATCCTTATTTCTGGAGGGTGAACCAGGAAAGGATGATTCTTTGACAGTGGTGATGACAAGACACCTGCAGCTCTTGGTAGTGTTGAGCCAACAGACTAGCCCCCACTGCCCTTTCCAGCGCCACAGATACGGAGCTGAGGAAAGGGAGTAGGGAATTGTTCCTGACTTTGTGGGGTGGGTCAAGGTCCTGCCATCCATAATTTTTGGGTTAGCTACCAAGGCCAGCCCAAAATTGTAGATCCCAATAATGCAAAAATGTACTTCACACACAAGTTCCTAGACAACGTATAGTAAAAAAAAAAAAGAAACAAAAAATCTTCTTTGCAGATGGCCAAATAAGGCCCTTCTCTTCCATAGTTACTGACTGAAAAATGGCTTGAGATAGATAGACAGACAGACAGACAGACAGACAGACAGACAGACAGACACACACACACACACACACATACACACACACACATACACACATACATATACCTTGTTCAAAGGATAGTCTGTTCTGGACCAAATATTTCCAGACAGCAGACTTTTGCTACTTGTCTGCTGTAACTATTAAAATAAAATATATACCAGAGTAAATAAGTTTGTTCAAAATTAAAGTTTTTTCCTGTCTTTTAAACTGGCCTGTTTATCCTATCCCAGATACTTGCATTGATACAGCAACAGTACCAGAGCGGAACAGGAATTGGGCTATGGAAATTCTATGACCCCCCCACCCCCAGGCAGAGGTGATTAATGCTGCCTGTAAACTGGAGTGAGTTGGTCGGTAGACTTCAACACGGATAAACATGGCAAGCAGGAGGGGCTTGTTGTTCTGTCCCTCCTTTGATTGGAAATAAGCTTGGCAGGTGTTTGAAAACACCATCTATCAGTGAGGTATAATTCTGTCCTCTTAAAAGCAGTTCTCCCATAGTTACCAATATTCTCTGGCATATGTTAATCTCCTTGTTCTATAGCACAAGTAGGCAGCCTGCATGACCAATGCTGGGGGATTATGGGAGTTGTAGTCCAAAACATCCTACCCATTTCTCACAGGTTGACTATCGACGTCGTCAGTGGTGGTTTCTAGTACAAAGGAAGCAAAAGGCTGAAGATGTTTAAATCTCTCCTCAGTGTGCTCTGGTCTGGATCCAAATTGGTGCATGCACTTACTTTTGGGTAAGAAAGCAAGAGAGTCAGCTACACTATGTAATTAACATAATATGTAGTGTGACTCTCAGTCTCTAGGAGCTTTCACTATTCTTATGGGCTAGCTGCAAGACAGAGTGGCTGCATTTGCATAGATTACAAAACCAGGATCCCCAGAATCCTGGCTTACTGTGAATGACCACACAGTCTGTTCATTTTTAGTTGGATCCTCCAGCTAGTGCAAGTGGATAAAACAAAAATTGTTTGATTAATATATCATTCGAACCAGGAATCGGATCCTGGCATACTGTACCATGCTAATGAGGCTAGTGCATGTGAGCCTGGGTTTTTTAAACCTTGGAATACGTCAGTTAGATTCTGACTTACTTTTCTTGAACATGCCACCTTAAGAACCCATGGTTTGTTGCTGGGTTGTTCAGGGTGGTTAACTAGCCACACACATGTTTAACAAGCCATCCTATAGAAAATGTCCTAGGTTCAGGCAACACGCTTAACGCATGATTCAACAACAACCCACACTCAACCACTGAGTGTGGATTAGCGTGTTATCTGAACAGCCTCTCTGTGTCACAGGGTGTGCATTCTAGGAAGGCTTGAAGTGCTGGCGCCCCTCAGTTTACAAATTAAGCACTGCATGATGGCATAAACATCCCTTTGCTGTTAGTGATGCGGCACTTGAGCTATATGTGGCACATGTAGAATAGGGGCTATTTGTGAGGTGGAAAATAAAGGTCTCCATTAAATTTTTTAAAAGGGTATAAATAGCACTGCTCTCCAGACTCCCGTGTTAACTTTCAGCTTGAAAGAATTGGGCAAAATGTCTAAAAGTAGAACAAAAGTTAGACAGTAAAACCAGTTGCCAAAACAAGGTTGTGAAATTGGAAGTATTTAAGATCTGGCTAGACATTCATCCACTAGAGATGCCTTTGTGACAGTTGAATACATCCAGGCAGTGTTGCAGGGAAATTGCTTAAGGGTGAGGCAACAAGGGACATGGAATAGCTATAAAGCTGTTTAAAAATGGCCTAGGGAAAAATGTACGTATTCCAGACATTTGAGACTTTTATCATGGGATGTAAAGTTGCCATTCTGAATCTATCTGTATGAACACCATATTCTTCAATGTGTGTATATGTATGCAACTGCATGCCTGTTAAAGTGTCCATACCATTAAAATACTATAATAATCCAAAGGATTTGTGCATGCAAATCCAGGCCTCAATTCATTGTCTTGCAACAAAATCCAGTTCGCGTCTACTCAGAAGTAAGTCCCATTGAGTAAGGGCACAATCCTATGCATGTGTAGACAGAAAAAGGTTTATGCTGTAATTGTCTGTGCAGCTTTCTAATGCAGATGTTGATTAGAAACAAGATTAATTAGGTGTGGTGTTGTAAATTATCAACTTTTTTCCCTTCTAGGTTCAGCTTCTATATAATCCATGTGAAGGTTGTTCCAGAAACATCCTGGAAATTCAGAACATCTTACTTTTTCTTATAAATCATACTGTGTGTTTAAAGAAGAGTCTGTCCAAATGAGCAAGACATCACAGCAGAACACAACTGAAGAATCCAATGAAGTAAGTGTCATCTACACCCAAGCACACACCAGTGGGTTGCAACAGGTTCCTCAGCTGGTGCCTGTTAGTCCTGGAGGTGGAGGCAAAGCTTCACCTCCCAGTAAGCAGGGCAAGAAGAATTCCATTGTGGATAGAAACAGCGATGAATACCGCCAGCGCAGGGAGCGCAACAACATGGCGGTGAAAAAGAGCCGCTTGAAAAGCAAGCAGAAGGCTCAGGATACTTTGCAGAGGGTCAATCAGCTGAAAGAAGAAAATGAGCGCTTGGAAGCCAAAATCAAACTGCTTACTAAGGAGCTGAGTGTACTCAAAGACTTGTTTCTTGAACATGCTCACAACTTCACAGACAGTGTGCAACCTCTTGGCACAGACAGCACTGCAACAAATTCAGATGGCGCTGGACAATAGATACACTTACCCAGCTCATGGACAAAACAGTGTGGATACAGCTTTCCCTATGCAGGTCAGATGCAGTAACAGAGAAGGGACTTCTCTAAACTTCGTAACAACTGTCATTTGTGGCATTTTTTTAAAAAACAGTAGGCTTAACACTGAAGGGTTGATTGATGCAAGTAAACTGCAAGTTTTTTATTACTAAGTATTTGTTTTAAATTAAGTGTTAATGTATTTTCTGCTCTGGCATTTTTGACTAAGTGAAATGATAAAAATGGACAAACGTCTGTAAAATTAGATTCACTAAAATGAGGGCTGCACCACTTAGTCAATACGAAATTATTAATTGATTTAAATACTTTTCAGATTATGCTAATTGGGCAACTGTTCTTAGAAATGTAAAAGAACTTGCAAAAATCATGGTTAATTGCCACAGGTGCCATAGTAGAGGCATTCTCCACCCCTCCCAATTTCTCTTGTACAGGAGGAAGACATCTCTTCCAAGATGATGCCTACTGCATACCCGTGCATGGATCATGGGGATATGAACCATCTTCAGACTGTTTATTCATATGCAAGTACATGTAGATCTGTCAACTGAAGATTATTAAGTGGGTGACAGCCTTAAATTAGTGATTAAAATGACATGGGATTCTTCATCAGGGTGACAAAATAATATCCTGTGTAGTGGTGATTGGCTAAAAAGTTGGTTATATAACCTGTACAAGTTTTATTTTTTTGCCACTTATTTTTGTAGTGTGAGGTTCACTGAGGTAGTTTGTTTTTTACTTTAGAGTGGGGTGTTTCCAACATGTAGCACAAACCCTTGCTAGTACTACTGCTGCAGTTCATGGAGTATGTTCAGTAACAGTGCCTAACAAAGAGGATAGGGCAAGGACAGAGGAACAACTCAAGAGGATCGGCTGCTCTAATGTTACTTAGCCCGTGGTCTGAGACTGGGAGGATGCAGGGCCCACTCCAGGTTTGAGGCTACCCCCTCCCTTCCAGTAGCTGGAAGTAGTAGTGTTGTTTGGCTGCAATTGCCTGCCATTTTAATTGACTACAGCTGGGTTCTTGGGGATTTTATTCTTTTTTTTAAACTGGGAGGCTGATATGATGCAGAGTGACCTTTATCTGGGTTCAAAGGAGTGGTTTTGTGGTTTGAAGCTCAGCCCCAACTCTGCCTTGTATTAGGTTACTTTTTGTGTTGTGACTAGCCACGCCCACCATGGCAGGTTTTTTTATTTTTATGAATGGGCAAGCCATGCCATAGCAGCTATGTTGTGAGAGTGCCAATACTCTCAAATTTCCAAATGTGCCCACCAACCCAAAAATGGTTGGGGACCCTGGGCCTACAGTGTCCCACCATAGCATTGCTCTTGGGTATTGTAGGGCATTTTGCCAGCTCCAGCTGCCAAATAAGCATGTGGAAAAAATGGATGTCAGAGTTGGTAGAGGAAAGGTAGCTGTCAACACAGGTGGGCTCTGCTTGGAAGGCTGGTGGTATCAGCCCCAAGTGTTTGTCTAAAGCTCTCTCCCTTCTCAAATTCCCTCCCTGTGTGAAGAAGGTAAGAGCATAACAGAGAGACCTTGGTGTGTTTTAATGTGGATCACCTGGCTTGGTAGCAGTGCCTGATCGCAGTGCAGGAGTTTGGGGTATGAGAAGTATTGTCAAGGTTCAGTCCTTTTGTGATAAACAGTAATGAAATATAACTGATGCTCACAGAAAACTGCTCCATGATAAAGGGCAGTGCAGAACTGCCACTATAAAGTAAAGCAGATAGACATCTTATTCTCTTTCCTGGCCTCCATTCAATAACTTTTACATCCTTAATCCTATAGCACTGCATGTCAGAATTAGGGATATGCACGGCCGAAATTATTTTATCGTATCGTTATCGGAAATTCTGATATAAAATTTTTTTGGATCCGATAATATCAGAGGTTTTTTGTATCGAATCGTATATTTAATTCGGAGTATTTTGCCCTATGGAATTGCTTTTTGAGACAGAAATGCCTAAAACTTCTGTATTTTAAAAGTTACAGACTTGAAACGTGGTCACAGTGCATATTGTCTATTGCTAGTCATGTGTATTAAATTTCAGAGCAATTGCTCAAAACCTCAATTTTATACGAATTTTTTAAAGATCGTGCAACATTTTGAGAGCTGGTTGATCGGGCCGCCCTGTTGCTTACAAAGTACCACGATCTTTAAAAAATTAATATAAAATCAAGGGGTTGAGCAATTGCTCTGAATTTTTTTCACATATGACTAGCCAGATCCCATCTTCAGTGTCCCACAAGTTTCAAGTTTTTATCTTTAAAAATGAAGTAGTTACAGCGAGAAGTGGGGCTTTTGGGGGACCCCCTATAACTTTTTAATTTGAAAAGATAGAGACTTGAAACTTTTTGGACATTGCAGATTGGATCGTGCTAGTCCTGGCTCCCCAAGTTTCATGTCATTATCATTTAAAATTAAAAAGTTATGGACACGTTTCCCCCAATGCAAGCCAATGGGGAAAAAACAGTCAAGTTTTCTTTTGACAGCAGGGCGGCCCGGTCAACCAGCTGTCAAAAGTAGATCGCTCTTTAAAAAATTCATATAAAATACAGGGTTGGAGGGATTGATCTGAATTTTTTTTAAGATAGTGGTACTTTGAAAGCAACAGGGCGACCCGGTCGACCAGCTGTCAAAAAGTTGCATGATCTTTTAAAAAATCATATAAAATTGAGGGTTTGAGCAACTGCTCTGAAATTTAATACACATGACTAGCAATAGACAATCTGCATGAGAACACACTTTCCAGAAAAGAGGTTGTCCGATAGTCTGATAAAATCCGATAATTATCGGAGAGGTTTGTATCGTATTGTTATCGTTTATCAGATGTCCAATAACGCCATTATTGGATCGTTATCGGACATTGGAATGATACGATACACATCCCTAGTCAGAATCTGCACTGCTGTCAAGGTGCAAGTGACCAAGAAGTTTCTTTGAGGTGAGCAAAGAACACAAAGCGCTGCTGCCCTGTGAGATTGGGATAGGTGACCTTGACTGTGTATTACCTCCCGCGACCCAAATTAGTTGGGTATTTAATTCTACAGGTTACAGGAACATAAAGTGAGTTGGAGACTTTTTCAAAAAGTAATCCTCATGTTAGTCCACAAAAGTAATTCCTTGCTCTTTGGCATTCCTTGGGGGTGGGAGAACTTAGCTTTTTGATACTTTTCAAATGTTGGTGATAAGCCCCTTCTATATTTTGTGGTGTTTAGGAAATTTAACTCATTAAACAGAGCAGGGAAGTTGATGTAACCCTTTTAATTTATTTTCTCTTTCAAAATACTTTCATTCATAGTATGTCTGCATATGACTGATTGGAGTAGCGAAAATGACTTTTATACCTCCTCTTCCCTTGAAGTCATTGTGTTTGTATATGTATTTAGAAAGACTGGGTCAAGAACTCAGTGATGGTGATAGAAAATAATAATAAAAACAACTTACAAAACTATTCTCACTTGTACTTCTGTAAAACTACAAAAGGATCTTGGTGGAAATCACTCCCTACAGAGGAATAAAACATCTTGAGTGCTTTGAGCTTAGCTAAAGCAGTTGATGGCAAGATTCATTGCCAGTGGAACTATAGTTTGATGAATTGGGGGTGCGTGGTGGTGGGTTGGTTGATTAATGGATCGCCCTTCTCGGCATATCAGAAATCCTGCACGGTACACAAGAACCTCCAAATATTAGAGCTGAGGCCAGATCCAAAAGGAGAAAGCAAAGACTGGTTTTGCACAATATGCTAACCTGCACTCAGTGGTTGAGTGTGGGTTGTTGTTGAACTGGGTTGTTTGTTGAACCATGAGTTAGCGTATTGTCTGATAAATTCATTGATTATATTTTGGGGCTGCAGTAGCAACAAAAGCAGCAGAGAGGAACCCATATGGAAAACATTTTGTCTGCATGGGCTTTCAATTGCAACAACAGGCTGAGCAGTGATTGCCTGTGATGCCCATGGATCCGAGCCCCCAAAGTGCCTAGGAATGTAATGCCTTTTATGTCAAGATTATATTTTATAAATTCAGTTTATTGGAGTCTAGTTCAACTTAAAGAAGCTTAGAAGTTTGGCCGTGTTGCTTATTTTAAAAACAGTTATTTCTCCATAATTTTGAATTAACTTCAGTTAATCTGCCAAGGAAACTATCCTTCATATTTATAGCTATTTATTTATTTACTGCATTTCTATACCGCCCAATAGCTGAAGCTCTCTGGATGGTTTACAAAAATTATATCACCAGCTATATCACCAGCATACATACAAACACAATTCGTTATTTACTTCAGATTTCGTATCTCTTTATCTGATGTTCCTGTGATAACACAGTTGCTCAGGGTTCTAGAGAAATGTGGTTATCAAACTTTTTTCTTGCTTTGTTTCTTCGTTTTTGCCAACATTTTACTACTATCATTTTCATATTCAGAAGTGTTTTGTATGTCATTTGTTTATGTCTTGTGCAAGTCCAATATATTTCTCTTTCACAATGGTCAGTTGTGTCAATCTCTTTTGATTTACTTCTATCTCCATGTACTGTTCTCTTACTTTTTCTCTATTTTTTAAATGAGCAGGAGTACTTAAATTGACCATGAACCAATGCTTTACATGCTTCACCTTTGGAAATTGTCAATGCTTCACTATTCATATTAATCTCAGTACGTTTAATTTGTTTGCTATTTTAGTTGTTACTAACACATCTTTCAACTTGAAACACCTGTGGGTTTTGCTCATCCCTTTGGATCATCTTATCAAAAACCTCAGACGGGGATGGAAGATGTCTTTAGCTCCCTTTAGTTGGCTTTTGGAGGAGCTCTTGACTTCCTTCTGATCCTCCCATAGTTCAAGAACTTTGAGAAGTTCCAAAACAGGCGCTCCTGTTTGCAGCCTTCCTTGTAAAGTTCTTCCTCAAGCTGAGAAGCTTGACCAGATTGAGGAAGCTACATTCTGCTTTTAGTAGTGGCTGGAAGAGAAGAGACTACAGGAACATTGGACTATAATGCTTTCCCTTCTCTGATTTTCTTGGTATTTGTTTTTGTAGTTTTTTGAAGTGTTGAAGTGGTTTTTAAATGTACAGATTGTGTGTATGTTGTATGTTTTTGCTGTTTTAATTTTTGTATATTGTTTTTAATTGTTTTTAATCCTATGTAAACCGCCCAGAGAGCTTCGGCTATGGGGCGGTATACAAATGTAATAAATAAATAAATAAATAAATGGGGGAAAAAGCCAAGCACAGTCAGCTGCCGAAGTTTTTAAAGTGGGGCAGTTGCTAGGACCCAGAGGCTAACAGGGCCGGGGACTCAGATCTGAGGAAGCTGCATAAACCCTTCAAACAGAAGGAGCAGACTAAAGTGTCTCCTGCTGGAGTGGATGTTCAGAAGTGAGATCCCAGATCTATTCATTTTTTTTGTATGTGGCTTCAGCCTGATTTTGATTGGAGAGTCTTGTTTTCTCCTGCTTCAGTTGCCCGCCAACCTAGACAACTCAAAGTCCTCTTCTCACAATCATGTTGCTAGCTCAATGCCTTCCCCAAATAAACCAGTCTTGCAAGGTGAGGCATCTCCTCTAAAGGAGCCTGCAATACTGTGAGCCACCACAGCATAGTGAATACTCTTATCTGGGTTGCTTCTGTTGCAGCCAAGATGTGGGCACGTGAGGAGACAAAGGCTTGTAGGGTGGCAGTCTAGCAGTGTGCTCGCAGAGCTGCTTGTTTGGCTGAGGCCATGTTTCTGTCTCCTCACTCTTCTGGCCTAGAGGTTGTGGGGGAGAGGGGAAGAACTTGGGCTGTTGCTAGGTGGGACTTAATCGGTCTGGCGTGCTCTGTGTATCTCCTTCCAGCTCTTGCTCCTGGCCTGAAGTTGGGGAGAAAAGCTGATGGGCCATGTGGATACAGAATTCCTGTTGATGTGTTCCATTCTGCCTCCAAGAGAGATGCTGGTCTTGTAGATTGCTCCTTCCTACAGCCAGAATGAGTGCAGCGCATCCAATTTCGCTGGCTAAGGAAGGGGAAGGGTGTGGGAAGGAGGCATTTTTAAAATGGCTGTATTGGCGCTACAAGTTCCAATATAGCAACTAAACCTCTGCTTATTGCTAGCCAGACTGTTGGATCTGAGAGGAAGCCGCCTCTAATGGCATCATTTCCTGCCAATGGCCCTGCCTGGTTGCCAGAGGAGGCACTTCCCCACAGTCAAAGGTTACTCTACAACATCCGGCGGCTCAAACTTCAAAGCAGCAGGTCTCTTATTAGTCCCAATGCCTCCAGTGTTAGAGGGCCGTAGTTCTGAACTTGTCTCATTGATCTCAGTGGCGTTTCCCAAAATGAATGGAGTGTAGCTTGCAGTCCAGCCTTCCAGGAAAAAAAAAAGCCAGAGAAAGGAATAGAAGGAAGTGATATTTAAGGCAACGTTTCTATTCATTTGTTTATTCAATCCAACAGTTTCCAGCATAAAGATCTACCTGAATTATGCTGTGTTGTTCAGAAGAGATAGCTGTTAATAAAAGTTTTTTTTTAAGATTAGCGTCTCTTACATAGAGGGTACATCCATCATTCAGAAAGATTCTTCTTTTGATAAAGAAGCAAGAAATAGAGTTAGCTTAGGCAAATATCTGGTTCAATCATCTGTGCTGCAAAAGTTTTTTATACGGCACGTTGTAGTAAGTATTAATAAAGCACCTGCTTCACCCTGAGCACCTACAGAACTGGTTATGCTGTTTAAATGTCACCATGCCCATGAGAGGGGATATAATATAATAGTTAAGGCTTTTGATTAGAGTTGAAAGCAAAGGATTTGACGCCGCCCTGATCTTCTGCCATGAATGTTTCAATCTCCTCCACGGTACGAGGGACACAGGTCAGCAGCTCCATTCCATTGGCTGTCACGGCAATGTCGTCCTCAATTCGTACCTGGGAAAAGAAACACACACCTGACTGGCATATTCTAGGTGAGTGGTTACTGGACTACTGGGCACAATGTGAAGTGGATTAGGCCCAGCTGGACAGAGAGTGACTTGATGAGTTACAATCCCATTGTGACAGGAAGATATGCTTGCACTAATAGCTGGCATATAATAGTTTTAGGGTGCTGTTGTATTCATATCCTACTTCTGGATTTCCCACAGACCACTGTGTGAACAGTGTACTGGACTAGATAGGCCTTTGGTCTGACTCAGCATGGCTCTTATGTTCTTATGTGTTGGGGATGGGGAGGAGAGAAGCAGTTGAAGATCACAGACACCCCCTCCCTCTCATACATTAATGATCAGTAGTAATAAATACAGTCCAATGGCATGCATACATGCACACATTTCTTGCAACTGAATCGGGGTGAAAGAATCTTATACCTCTCGCCTGTTTCAGCTGGGAAGGAAAAAGCGGAGTGAGAACAAATGTTTTTAAGGTGCAGGGGTGGAGAGATGGAATGAAGGCAGAGCTACTGCCAATCTGGAAAAATAAGTGCTGCACAGAGAAAACCTTCCCTCTAGAGCAGCCTTCCCAAATCTAGAGAGAAAACCCTCCCTCTACAACACCCAGAATCCTCCAGCCAGCTGCTGGTTGATGCTCGGAGTTGTAGTCCAATACATCTGGAGGGCACCAAGCTGAGGAAGGCTGTCTTGCATCTGGATCCAATTTGACAATACTTGGTTCATATCTATGCCCCAAACCTAGATCCAGCATATTCCCTGTTTGGGGACCATAACTTAATTTACCCAGTCCTGCAACTCATGTTGGTTTGCTGTACAGTGGTGGCCAAAATTGTGGACACTTTTTGAAATGTTCATGTTTTGCAACTTTGAATGCTTATAGAAAATGTCCTGTTTCACAAAGTTCAATTGTTTATATATCAATTAAAAGAGAATTTAATGCTGAATTCAAAACAAAAAACAATGCAAAAAGCGGCAGTTAAAAAGAAGTTATGCTGCAAATACTGCAATCATGATCAATTTACAGTAAACTCTGACAAAAACATATCAGATACATTAGTTATAATTGAAATGTAATATCAGTATTTGGTAGGGAGGCCTTTATTTTTGGAAACAGCATCACAGCGACATCTCATAGAGCCAACAAGTATTTTAAGCTCTTCCTTCTTTATGACATGGTTCCAGGAATCATTTATAGCCTCAATTAATTAGCTTTTATTTGATGGACGCCTCATTCGTACAAGAATTTTCAAATGGTGCCACAAATTTTCTATCGGGTTCAGGTCAGGGCTATTTCCTGGCCAGGTCAACAATTGAATGCCCTTTGCTGTGAACCACTGTTTGCATATTTTTGCTGTGTGACAGGGAGCTGAATCTTGTTGAAAACTAAATGGTGCATTGTTTGGAAAGAGATCCCTGATGGAAGGTAACAGTTTTGGTTCCAGGATGGTGTCAATGTATTTTCGTGCATTTAGCATGCCATCGATTACATGAAGGCGGCCAACACTATCTGCTGACATACATGCCCAAATCATAATGCTTGTTGGGTATTTTACAGTTGCCTCAATGCAGTCAGGATGTAGCTCTTCTCCTACTCTACGTCTCACATATTTTCGCCCATCACTACCAAATAAGCTTATCTTACTTTCATCACTCCAAATAACTTGCTTCCACTGATCTTCTGTCCATTCACTGTGTTCTTTTGCCCACTGTAGTCGTTTCCAGCACTGCTTTAGATTCAGAAATGGCTTTTTTCTCAGAATCCTACCTTTTAGTCCAAAATCTGATAGTCTTCTCCTTATCGTTCTGGAACTGACAGAAACACCAGTTGCATCAAGTACACCTTTGATGGCCTCAGATGAATTTTTTCTCTCCTTGAGACACAGTCTTTTTATTCTTCTGTCATCAACAGATGATGTGCACTTTTTACGACCTTTTCCTGCCTTGTTTTTAATTGACTTTGTTTCATTATATCGTAAACAAAACTTTCAAACTCCAGATGTAGTCACTGAACGACCAACGTGCCTTGCAATTTTAACATAGGAAAGACCTGATTCACGTAATACAACAATCCTGCTTCTTCTTCTGGGTGTCCAATCAACTCTTTTCCTTGGTGCCATTTCATTATTTATGATGTACCATTTTTATATGAGACATAATTCAAATATTCACAATCTCCAATTGTGCCCCAGATACAGTGATATTTATTCTGTCTTCTACAGAACAAACAGCAAAACTGACTTTCCCCAACTTGAAACATGAGGTAACACAGCTAGTGCCATATGATTGGTCCCCAAAACAAGGACTGTGATTGGCCAGTACGGTTTGCAATTCCAAACTGCTTCTCAACTCAATTACAACTTGTGTTTCTTTTTAGAATAAAGCATAACTTCTTTTTAACTGCATGTATTTGCATTCTGTTTTTTTGTTTTGAATTCAGCATTAAATTCTCTTTCAATTGATATATAAACATTTGAACTTTGTGAAACAGAACATTTTCTATAAGCGTTCAAAGTTGCAAAACATGAAAATTTCAAAAAGTGTCCACAATTTTGGCCATCACTGTACATTTGTTGAGCTCTATTCACCAATTTAACAGAGCCTCTCTTGTCTTTTTAAACAGGGGTCATAGCAACGGCTGCCTTATAGCAGCTGATAGTGTTACTAAGAACTTTGAGTTCTTTGCCATTCTCACTGGGCGTGAAAAGAAAGGCCGGGCTGTTCTAATCTCCTCTGCCAGTTAAATATGCAGACTCAGTCATTATCCCTTATCTTATCAGAAACGTGCTAGTAAGTCCGTAAGCTGCAATAAAAGCAATTTTAGCCAAGTGTCAAATCCAAAGGAACACAAACCCCAGTGACTCCCACCATACAGTTGCTTTAATTATTTCTGACCTCTGGCCAGTTTGATCTAAAAATAATGCTAGTTTAACATTTGTCCTTCTGCTTGCAAACTAATCCATTTATTCAAACAATGTGAGTCATTGAGCCCTATTAAAGTTTGTCTGATTATCATAATCAGAACTGTTCTTTGTAATCAAGGCTGTTTGATTATCTTCTCTGTTTGATATTAATTCACGTGTATTCCAGATCGGAATTAAATAAACTTTGCAGAATTCACACCCAGCAGGCTAACAGCTGTCCAATCCAAACCTGTAAGCTCTCGCCCTTTTCCTTCTCAAGATCCTTTGTGAAACAGGAATATTAATCTTGCAAAGGCAAGGCGGCAGAACCAAGCCCTGGTACCAATGTCATTTAAAAAAATCTCTCAGTTCCTTCCCTTTGAAATCAAAGTAACTGGGATGAAAAGGCAAGCAACAGAAGTAGTCGTATGGTGTTCCCTAACCGGGTGCCATCCAGAAGACAGGACTGCTGGCAGGGAATGATGAGAGCTGCAGTCCCACACATCTGGATGGTGCCAGGTTGGGAACGGATGCAGATTCAATGGTCAGCTTTGCAAATTAAGTCCCTGCCGGTTTTAAAGGGCATCCGGCTTGGTGCCACAGAAGAAGGAACTGCATCAGCAAACTTGAACGCTCTGGATAGATTGTATAGCTTCTTAGTGGCTGTATAAAAACTGCACACTGATACACCAGTGCAAAATGTTTTAGGGTCCCCAGAGGGCTTAAAGGTTGTGCTGAGCTCAATGCTACATAATAAGCCTTAGTTTGGGTGGCACAACTTACAACTATATGTACAGAAATTCCTGCAGAATGAAGGTTGCTATAGGACTCCTTTCGCACAAATGGGAAGACCTGGATAAAACTGGACACTGATACCCTCCCGCTCCACTTCTTGATTGAAAAATGGAAGAGAATAACCCTTAGGAAATATTTTCTCTTTTAGAATGCTCTCTGTGCCCCCCCCCCCCCCCCCCCGGTCCAATTTTGCCCGTAGGTTGCAACTCAATTTCTAACACTGAGTATATTTGGGATTTTTGTTTAATTATATATCAGTACACATATCCCTACTAGTTCATGTGCTAACTTATGACAGCCAGTGTGGTGTAGTGGTTAATATGCTGGGCTGGGACCCGGGAGGTTCTAGTCCCCACATGGCTATGAAACTCACTGGGTGACTTTGTGAGAATAAAAATAGAGAAGCTTGTTGTGAGAATAAAATGGAGAGGCGCCAGATACAGTGCAGTGTTGGCACCGGCCTGACCTCCAATTCCAAAGAAAAGGGGACACCACACTAAAGACTCTTCTCCTGGTGGACTCCAATTGGACCATAGGTCTGTGTGGAACCGCCAGGAGCACGCCCTCTGACGACTTCAGTGATTGGGCAGGTTGGTAATGAAGAAGATGCTCTCTCAGGTATCCTGGTCCTGAGTTGTTTAGGGCTTTGTACAACCTGGCCTGGTAGTGAATAGGCAGCCAGTGCAGTTCCCTCAGCAAAGGAGTTACATGCTTGAAAGGGGCAGCTCCTGACAACTGCTGAGCTGCAGCATTCTGCGCTAGCTCCAGCTTCTGGAGCAGCTTTAAGGGCAGCCCCACATAAAGCACATTGCAGTAATCCAGTCTTGAGATTAATGATGCCTGTACCAGTGTGGCCAAGCTTCCCCCCCCCCTTATACTGCAACCTTCCCCAATCTGCTCCTTCCAGTTATATTGGACTGCCGTTCCCATCGTTACTAGCAATACGACAATGGAACCCATGACCTAGGGAGGTGGTGGCTTCTCCCACATTAGAGGCATTCAAGAGGCAGCTGGACAACCATCTGTCAGGGATGCTTTAAGGTGGATTCCTGCATTGAGCAGGAGGTTGGACTCAATGGCCTTAGAGGCCCCTTCCAACTCTACTATTCTATGATCTGGAGAAGCTCTTTTCCAGGAAGCATTCTTCAGCTGACCAGCCATGATTTTTATGGGTATTTTGTTTTTAAAATAAACCATTTTAATATCCTGTTTTAACCTTTTTTATCCTTTCACTATTTTTTATGTTCACTGCCTCTGGAATCTATTATACATTCATACATACAGAAAATAAAATAAATAATTTAAGGAGCAAACCATGTTATACATAAATAACTTTAGGAACAGAAAGGGGGCTTTTTATGCTCCTAAAGCAGCCCCTCTGGATGTCTTGGACTACAGTGCTCAACATTCCTGACTTTTGCTGCCTGAGGCTGATGGGAGCTGAAGTCCAAAATACTTGGAGGGTTGCGGAAGGCTGTCTTAAAGCAACAAAGTGACTTTAGGCCTGCTTATTTTTCAATTTCCCCCCCAAAATTTCAATTTTTTCTGGGGGAAATTTGGGGGGGGGGGGGAATTTTCCCCTCATAACCTCAAAAAGTACCTCTCGACTCCTGCCTTCGCTTCTTCCTGCTCGATGAGGGCAACTATCCCAGCACGTTAACTGCCATAGCTGCATTGGTGCATCCCGGGAGCTCTTGCGGTGCTGTGGAGGATGCCACCGGGGAGCTCTTGGGTTTCTCGCACCCCCCCCCCACCTCTCAAGCTTTACAATGCAGCCACCTGGGAGGGGCCACATTTTGGGGCCAGCCCAAATTCATAGGAAATCCCCCTCCTGCTCACAGCAGGCCCCTTCCAGATGACGCTCCAAAATCAGTGAGGACACAGAAGCTGCATTGAAAACGGCGAGTGACGGTGACGCGCCCCTTTCAGCCCCCAGGGCCCTGCTTGGCTCACACGCATCGATAAAGAAACAGCACAAGGCAAAGATAACCTGTCAAACCTGGGGAGAGAATTCGCCAGCAGAAGGTAAAGTCCCACCTGGCTTGATAAGATTGTATACTCTGCATACAGGGTTTTCAAAGCGCTGAGGGGACAGCCAAGACCGGATGACTCAGAGAACTGGCTGTTCAGGGAACAGGGAACCTTCCATGTGTAAAGGCGGTGACAGGAACTCTGCTCCACATTCACTCTGACGCAGTGGAATCGTGGCGGTGATTTCAGGCACAGCGAATACCGCCATTATAGGGTGGCATTTGGGGATGGAGTGGGGACTGGGGCTTGGCTATTGTGAGCCATTTCCTGTCTCGATGTTCTGTTGCTGGAGAGCCTCCTCAGGCCGGGCCAGCGGCGTTGTTCGCACCTTCCTCCAGAAAGGGTTCCTCCCATTCTGAATGTTAATCAATGCCCAAATTGCAGACATTTTCCACGGAGTTTGGCAACAGTGGCAGAATTCCTCCAGAAAACGGTGTAACGTCCACAACCGCAAAAACGGGCAAGCGGTCCAGCAGCTGGGGAAGGGCGGTGGCTCACAGCACATGCTCTGCAGGCAGAAGGGGCCCAGGTCTGAATCTTGCTCCCACGTGGTCTCTTTATGGCAAGAGCGCAAAGCCTTTTTCAGCCCGAGGGCCAAAGTCAAACACAGAGAAGCTCTTGGGGGCCACATTCCAGTGGTGGGCGGAGCATAAGGCAAAGGGGGTGGGGCCAAAATACAAGCAGAATTGTAGGTGAAAGTCCCTACTGTCAGGAACCAAGGCTCAGGAGAGGCATTTCAACAGTTCAGAAAGGGGGAAAGAATGTGCAAAAGCCAGGGAACAACCAGACTCGGGACAATCGGGAGAAGGGGTGTGGACATTTGGGGAACTCCGGAGGCCTGGATTGGGGCTCCAGGTAGCCTGGATTTTGCCCATATGTCTGAGGTTCTGCAACCCTACTTTACGGCTCCTTTGCCTAGGCTCTCCCGAGTGGTGCCACTGCAGTGATGCACTTCCTGGTTCTATTCTCCTTTCTCTCAGTTCTTTCCATCATCAATTAATGTAGCAGCCAGAATTCTGGGAATAACACACCCGTCCCGTGATGGGGGGGGATGTTCTAGTTTTAGCGCCACGCAGAATCCTGATGCAGATTTGGTGAAGAGCAAGTGGCGCCTGGAGCTTCCATGCGTGGGCCACTATTTGCACCACTCCCAAAGCAGGCCAGGAGCCCTTCCTTGCCAGGGGCTTCTCACCAAGAAGGTCAGTCATGGTGGGCAAATGTCCCCTGAAACGCTGGAGGTGTTCTAGGCAGCAATTCTCAGCTCAATGGAGGGGACAGAGGGGCCCAAACAAGCTTGGCAAACAACTTTGAAAAGAAGGGTTGAAACTCACGGCCTGTGGGCCAAATCCGCCCTGCCAAGCATCCCATTCCGGCCCTCTGGGGTTCTCCAAGTGGCCCCTCCCCCTTTCCCCAGACCATCAGCCCTCTGGTGGTTTCCTGGCTTTTGCATAATTTTTTCTAGAAGGTCAAAATGCCTCTCTGAAGGGTTAATGACTGGCAAGTCCCTTCTATAGCATGAAGCGCCACTCACCAGCTGCAGCCTCACCTGGACCGAGATCGCCTGCCTTCAGTTATCCATGTTCTGGTGACCTCCAGGTTAGACTACTGCCATGCACTTTAAACGGGGCTGCCTTTGAAGACTGTCCAGAAACTGCAGAGTGAACTGCTAGATTACAAACTGGGGCTGGGCATGATGACCACATCTGCTACCTCAACTGCATTAGCTGCTAGTTAGTTTCTAGGCCAGATTCAAAGTGCTGGTTTGCCCCTTGAAAGCCCTTCATGGCTTAGGACCAGGGCACCTGAGACTGCCTGTCTCTGTTGAAACCTACTCCTGTGCCCCTGCCACCTGAGGGGAGGTGGGTGGATGGGCAGGTATCTACCAGAGAGAGGGCCTTCTTGGTGCAGCACTTTTGGAGAGCTTTTCCCAGAGAGGTCTGCATGGCGCTTATCCTTTCCATTGTCTTGACCTTTTCCAATGCAGTTTTAGTCCTGCTGGCTGGTGACCCAGCTTTGCTCTGCATGGGCTTTTTCCCAGCTGGGATACCCTGCATGCAGTGAACGCTAGGGGTGTGCTCTCTGCCCTGGAATGATCTGATAACCGCAAACATCCGAAGTGCTTCGGTCTTCCAGTGCGGGAATTGGCCACTTCTAAACCAATAGAATCATTTCAGGTGGGACACATGCCCAATAGGAGCTTTTAATGACTCTGAAATTATCCAGCTGTTTTTCAGGCATCAATGCTGTGTGCGCGTGCGTGTTTCAACTGAATATCTTCATATTTGGAAGACGCTGAGTGGGGTGAGGTTATCTGCGGCTAACCAATAGCCACACTTCCTGTCAGTGTTTTGTCCTTCTTGCCTGTTGTCATTCTAGTGAGAGAGCAGTGCGTGCGTGCGTGTGTTAGAGAGAGAGAGAGAGAGAGAGAGAGAGAGAGATTTGCAGCCAGCCAGGCAGGCAGCCACAGTCTCTTGGTCCACTATTTTCTAAGCTCTTTCACCTTCTTAAAATCATTAAAACTCCCAGTGTGCTGTGTTTCTGTAGTCTACTCCCTCCCCACTGAAAAATCTTTTTTTTAAAAAATCCAAGCCTGCTAGTGTGTGTTTGTTTGGTTTATTACTCCTATTTTTAGCATTGGCTGGCTGGTCTTCCACTCCAGAGGGGGTGGCTCCTCCTCCTCCTCCTCCTCCTCACCTCGTAGTCTCTATATAGGGGGAAGCTCAGCTGTTGTTGCCTTGACTCTCGCCAATGTGCCTGACAGTGCTAGGGAGGGTGCCTCACCTCCTTCTCCTCCTCATCCTGCAAGCCTCTGCTCCTGTCCAATGCCCGCTCTGAAGATGGGCAAGCTGTGTGCGGCTGTTGTGGCGTTTATTAATATTTATTTATTTAATTATAGTGCTAAGTGCTTTTAGTTTTATCCCGCTGCTTCATTTTCCTTCCCCTCTCCCTCACCATACAGATCAAGGCACGAGAGGTGCCTGAGAGGACATTTGAGTTTGGACTTTAAAAGTTCCCTATAAATCACTGCATGCAGGGACCTGCTCCAAACTTGGCATGCCTAAAGCCCACTTTAAAAGCTGCCACAGTGCTAATTTTCATGTGTTTATCTTTAAAACTGAGGGAGCTGTGAGCATTTCTGTTAATTCCCATTGATGAGAATATACCGGTTACCTGACAATGGCATGTTTTTTCACCAAACTATCCAGCAGAACGGAGAGAGGGACCCGCTCTGTAAATCGGAGCAGAGAAATGCCTCAACGGCATTCCACCCTGAATTTCAGGGTGTAGAAGACCCAGTTTGTACACCCCTAGTGAATGTACCCCGACTGAGGTGCCAACTGGAGACATGCGGAGATTCCCCTTAGCGAGCTGCTTGCTATCCAGATTGGGATGGGATCCCAACAATCCTCTTCTGTTTCATCGCCCCGCTAGACTCGGGTGGGGCACAGGAGGGCGCAGCGGCTAAGAGGCTGAGCCATTAATTCACAAGTCCCCAGATCAAAGTTCACCTCGGCTATAAATTCACGGGGTGGTTTTAGACAGCCATTCTCCCTTTCAATGCCATTCCGCCCCCATCTGCAAAACAGGGTTACTGGCCTATGTTACAGGAACATCATTGCAAGGTTTACTGAGATTAGGCATGTACAATGTTTTGAATGTAAGTCTTCATAATTGTAAAGTACAATTATTGCTGCCTAATCTACATTCACAGCCTTCTCTTCACCACGAGGCAGAAATCGGACACGAGAGGCACCAAGCAAGTTACTCACCCCCCCAAAGCCTCGGAAGCGTGCAAGGATGTCGTTATTGATGAAACCCGCCTGGGCCGGGTTGGCCAGGGCCTCGTCCAGCACGTGGTCAATGAAGTAGATGCCCGGTTCCACCGTCAGCACCATGCCCTGGACAAGGGCACGGGCAGTTCGGAGACTCCGTAGTCCCGGGAGGTCAATGCGTTCCACGCCCTACGAATGGAAAGGAAAGGAAGCCACTCCATGCATCGTCCATTCCGCACTCACCTTGAAGACTTTGGAGCTTCTCTCTACAACACCCACTCCCAACCTGACCCAGCAAGGGGACAACCCTTGAACTCAGGGCAGCCCTGAGGATTGTCACCATACAATTTGTGACCTCGCTGTTCTTCTGCTGAGCTGAAGATGGTTGGCTTGCTGGAACTGGTGGAATCTCTCGCCGCAGAAGAGAGATTTTATGCTTAGAGGAAAGCTCACCCCCACTCCGTATCCAGCTGACCTTTGGTGAACAGGCCAACTCTTCTGGTACAAAAGGTGCAGTGCCTCAGACTCATGGGCCAAATCCAGTCCTCCACAGTGCCCTGAATGACTGTGCCCCCTTCGCCAATTGCATCCCTTTCCCTGCCAATCAACTGGTGGTTCCTTGGCTTTCTTCCCCCATCCCAAAAGGCTGAATGAAATGCCTCTCCAAAGGCTGAGTTACCGGCAGGAAGAGCTTTCAGTTCAAACAGGCTGTGATTTTTGGACTTGCCCCTTTGGCCCTGCCCACCACTGGAATGCGCCCCCCAAGAACTTATGCAAAACTGATGGAGGTTCAGCACCCGAGCTATAAATCTGTGAGACACTGTATCCCTTCATTTGTGGAGGTGTGGATGGAGGCTATATGGTCCAGGGTGTTGTAAGGCTCAGCCTCTAGCACTCACTCCCTGGGAAGCCTGTTGGGTTTGACTCTCCTGCAACCTGCAAGATACTGGTGTACCTAGCAAACCAAAAGGAGGAGAGCATCCACTTAGGTAAAAAAAAAAGGGGGAGAGAAACAGGTTCTGGGAATGCTGAGATGCTTTATTAATTCACGCCCAATGCATTTCGGCCTACGTAGTTTTTTTTAAAAGGCCTTCTTCAGGGGGCTGTAACAAGAATACATTACATTATGTTTGCGGGGATTAACACATAGCATTGATATTATTGTATAGGGGTTGATCAGGAATATTGCCTTAAAAGTCCTACGCCCATTTGTAAGTTTCTTAATTTTTTTTTTAAAAAATACATTATAAAGGCTCTAAGGCCTATCCATATTATACATCAAAAATTCTATAAATCATATAAAATATTTCTTAATGTAAAAACACTTTTATCAAAAGTGTAATACATCGATACTTACTTGGTAAGAGGAGTCTGCAGAAAACTCTTTAACAGAATGATAGCCTCTTATGATACTCACTGGCGACTGAGGAAATGTAGTCATTCCAGGGCCCTCTTTTTATACACCTTTCTCATTTACATCATGTTTTGGCATTTGTTTGAGCTTTGACAGGTCCGATGGGTTTTCAAATTCTGTGACTTCTTCATATTCTGCCATATACAGATTGGCTACCTCTGGAGTCATGGGACTTCCCATGGCTACTCCCTTGATTTGCCAATAAAATTTGTTGTCAAATTGAAAGTAATTTTTGCATAAGGCTACTTCTGCAAGGGAGAGAAGAAAGTGGGAGGGAGGTGTCTTTCTGTTCTCTGATCCAGTGTGTGTTGTATGACAGTTAGGGCATCTTGCTGGGGGATATTGGTGTATAGGGATCTTACATCCATGGTCGTCAGGATGTCTCCCTCTTGTACGTTAATGGGCTTAAACTTGTGTATGAGATCTAAAGAATCACGTATATAAGATGGTATAACCCTCAAAGTCACAGAATTTGAAAAGGCAATATTTTAAGGCAATATTCCTGATCAACCCCTATACAGTTATCTTAATGCTATGTGTTAATCCCCACAAACATAATGTAATGTATTCTTGTTACAGTCCCCTGAAGAAGGCCTTTTAAAAAACTACATAGGCCGAAACGCGTTGGGCGTGAATTAATAAAGTATCTCAGCATTCCCAGAACCTGTTTCTCTCCCCCTTTTTTGTACCTAGCAAACTACCTTCCCCAGGTGACCTTTAAGATCAGCAGAAGGGGTCTTGCTGGTCATTCTGAAACGGACGGAATGATGCCATGAAATACCCAGGCGGTGGGCTTCCTTTGTAGCGGCACCCACCATTTGGGAAACCCTCCTTCCTGTGGCTTGGAAGGCAGAAAAGGTGGCATCTTCCAAACGCCTCCTGAAGACACACTTGTTCACCCTGGCTTTCCCTGGGCCAGAAGTGAACGAATGATGCCACTCCATTTGACTGCTCCTCGACTGTAGCTGTCTTTCTGCTGTGTTTTGATGCTATGTTTTTAATGTTGTGAGCCGCTGAGAGATTCTATTATATTTTGCGGTATATAAATGTTGCTACTACTACTACTACTGCTACTACTAAGGAATGGCTTTGGTTTCTTGCCCCAAAGGAAATGAATGCTGTTTTGGGGTGTTGTTGTTTTCCATACACAGAGGTTGATTACTTTTGATGTTGTTGGCTTAGGATTTTGAAAGCAGCTTCGAGAGACTGATCAGGCCAGCTGAGCTTTAACAAATGAATATCCAGACAAAGGCACAGAGGTGGCAGTAGGCTCTGTGGAAACATCTGGCCCTGAGCTACACACCGGGAGGGAGCGGCGTGGGTCTGGCCCTTTCAAACTCTTGGATTCCATTTTGCAATCGGGGACTCAATGCCGCCCTAGGGGCGAGCTGGGGCAGCGGGGAATGTGCGGACACTGACCTCTGGGTAGCCGCCCACATCATGCACATCGATTCCAAGGAAGTGTCCAAGCCCATGCGGCATGAATAATGCGCCCATATGAACCTTCACCATGTCGTCAACACTGCCTCGGAGGATGCCAATTTTCGTGAGCTCTTCCAGATGGACTCGGTCTGCCAACCGATGCATATCAGGCCAGGCAACCCCTTGGGGAGAACAGAAAACCAATGGCCCGTTGGTTGTTACGTGGAGACTTTTGTTAGATATAGACATATATTTTAAAAACCATAGAAACAGCAGCAGCATGCCCGCCTGGCCTGGCTTAATTTTCAGAGACAAACAGGTCATTACTTCCTTGTTATTACAAATGAGATTTCAAATTAAATAAAACAACTGTGCAGGCAAGACAGAAGAAAACATATGTTTTTTTAAAAAATTGGCAGTGGATGCCTTTGCTTTCAATGCTCCCCACAAACAGCTAAATCAGCCTTCAGGAGCAGCCTTTAATTAATGTCACTGAACAATAGCAGCTCAAGAGGCACGCAAGAATGTGCCTGATATCCAACTTGGGAACTACAGCTCTATTTCTATGTTGGAATGGGGAGGATGGGTTTCAAGTCCCCGCTGAGCCATAAAGGGTAGGCCAGTCATGCTCTTTTCTGCATAATTTACCTCACAGGCTTTTTGGGAAAAGGAAGATAGGATACATTTCACAAATATTGCCTTATGTTCCCTGAAGGAAGGGGCACAAAGATACAAAACCGACTAATCAAATGACTCAACAAATGCAGAGTGGACATAATTAGTTCTCCCTCCCAATCTTGAGAAATTGGAGGGAAGAAAAGCAAAGGAATTTCAGTCCTTGTTCTTATGATTCACTGTCCCAAAAGGTTGACAATTTCTTGACGGCCTTCCTCACACGCTCTCACCCCAAAGCTACCCAGAGACACGTTTCTCTTTCAGCCTGTCTTCCAAGTCATACCAGGATGCCCAGAAGTCCTCCATCCTTTCTCTAGCCAATTTCTCCATTTGCTTGACCTCATTTTTGGAGGAGGACCCCCCCATTAAAACACAAACATCTCCCCTTTGCCCCTGCCAACCCCCCCCCCCCCCAAAAACCTTCCACAGGCAAATACACAAAACT
The DNA here is from genome assembly GCA_029215795.1 of Anniella stebbinsi. NCBI lineage: Eukaryota > Metazoa > Chordata > Lepidosauria > Squamata > Anniellidae > Anniella > Anniella stebbinsi. The sequence goes on from JARDYH010000007.1 coordinate 31,996,867, forward strand.
AATGCCATTTTGTTATGTTTTAATATTGCATTTTGAAGATATTTATAAAGTGGAAAAGGGATGGGTACATTTTTTAAAAAATAAACAAATAAACATGGGCTTTATTTGTCTCAAGTCTGCCCAAACTAATGGAGATGCTCAGTTCTCCATCACTTTCAGCCCATGTAGATGACAGATGTATCCCAGGATGAGTTCCAGGGTAACTATGCCAGCTGTATCATCCCGTCAAGCAGTAGGGAGAATTCTACCATGCATCCACTGCAGATGTGCAGTAAAATGGTCATCTGTAAGTTCATCTTACTTCTTTAAAATAGAGGCGGGCAACTTGTGGCCGTACAGCTGTTTTGGGCCTAGAACTCCCATCATCCCACACAACTGACTATGCTAGTTAGGGCTGATGGGAGTTGTAAGCTAAAACATCTGGAGTGCCCCCGCTTGCCCCCCCCCCCCACCTACATGCAGCAGTTCACAACAAGCCTGCTAGCTCACCACATAAGAAATCCTCAGAACTATGATAAGCTGACGTGTGCATCATGCAGGCAGGAGACCTGTTGCACAGAACTGAGATGTGCCCTGTGCCGGCAAGCCGACCTGCTTCCTTGTAAGTAGACAAGCAGGATATCTGGGATGTGATTTGAAAGAGCTGTTGAGTGATTCAGTCCTGCTTATTTCTGAGCAGGCTTAAAATGGTAATGATCACATCTGGCTCTGCTTTTTGCCATGTCCACAGATGGAATGTGGCCCCCAAAGACCTTCTCCATTTTGTTGTTTGGCCCTCAGGTTGAAAAGAAGTCCCCAACCTCTGTCCTAAACAGACATTCCATAATCTGCAGGTAAACCTTTTCTGTAACGACGTTTCAGTGATCGGAATCACATTGCCCTGTGTTGTTCTGCACACTCCACAGCTTCCTTGCCACTGAGGGCTCTTTCTCACTGGTGGCAGCCACAGCGCAGAACCGTCGCTTGCTCCATTTCCCAAGGGGACTGAGTCACCCCCAACAGAGGCAGCTGCCGAGCTAAGGTAACTGGGGCTAAGGTTTAAGCAGCAAACGTTTGTCCTTGCTCGGATTTGGCACGTTCACATGCGAGTCAGCAGTTCTTGCATCCAAAAGGACCTCCCAATGTAAATGTGCTTTACCCCCCTGAGTGAAGGAGACAGCTTTGGGGGATGGGATGACTCTTTGTTTTTAAAAAACTGAATGTGTTGAAAGCCGAAGAAGGGAGGAATACTCCCAAAGCTCAGCACCAATGAAAATCTACCCCTGTCACATGTCTCTGGAATAAAGGGCAGTAGCAGAACATCCTGATTTGTACGTGCCGCGTAGGCATCACATCTGTTCGACATTACCATCTTACCCAAATATCCCAAGGAGATTTGCATACCAGTTGAAACCAGTTTGTATGGGCGGTTCAGATGACCTCTGGCTGATAAGGCCTTCTTGCACAGCTTAGCCCAGAACAAAGTTCTGCAGGGGCTCGCGTGAACGCACAGCACGGCTGAGCATGCATTGCAACAGCCGGAGACAACGCCATGTGCCCAGGAGCAGCAAAGCTGTCTCCAAGAATGGCGTGCATCCAAGCCCTTCTGATGAAGCAAGAGCCCCTGGCCACTTTCTAAGCCGGTAGGAGTGCCACAAGGCGGCCCCTGAAAGGATAGCTCTGTGTGGCAGCAGCGGCTTCACACTGCAGTAGTAACATTTGTAAGTGGCAACTGCATGGACCCATCAGTCTCCAGATTGGTACCTGCGTACACACCTTTAGAGCCACATACACGCAGCTTCTGGATTGGACCTATAGAGTTGGAGGAGGCTTTTATTCTTCTTTATTGAGAACATTTAGGGTGGAGTGCTATGGGCCCTGGAGAGCATCCCAGGGACCATAGGATATTATGGGTCCCCCCCTCCTGAGACCTTGGACATTACTACAACATCAGGTGGGGGAATTTGACATTGGATCCCTCCCATCAGCCCTGCCATGGAAAGGACCATGGCGGTTGTTCGCCAAGGTTGCGACAGCGACCACACATTCAGGTTGGTGGGGAAGAGGAGAGGCCAGGATCCGCAGAATCCAATGTCCTCTCCATCGCCCGTCCTTGCTCACTGCCAGTTGGTGAGCTAGATGGGCACAGAGGCCTGTCTAGCTGAGTTTTGGGGAAGAGAAACAAAAGGCGAAATTGCCTCCGTCGCTCCTCCTGTCCTGGTGGCAGCAGCCTGGCAGGGCACAGGATTTTCGGAAGCCTCCAATGTCAGAGGCTTCTGTCTAGTGGGAACATAGACCATAGGACAGCATCTTTAATGTACTGAAGACAGGGCTGCACATATGTACTATGACTTTGCAGGTGCCCAGGGAAACATACAGAACCTGGGGTTGGGGAGAGAATTCAGCTTCCCCCAAACCTTAGCTTTCTTTTAAAAGCAAAAACAAAAAAAGTTTCTAGCCCTCATGGCTGCAAAGACGATTCTTTCGTAGAACAGAAGAGTAGTGCAACTTCCATAGGTACAAATGCCCCAAGTGGTACTTTCCCAGTCTTTTAAAGAGGCATGGTTTTGACGGCAGTGCCGTATCGGGCAGGTGAACCTATCACAACTCCGTACATGTTCTATATAGACTTTGTGGCAGGCACCATTTTATAACCTTTTTTTTTTTTTTTTAAACCCTATCTTTTAAACATCAGTAAAATGCTTTCCAGGCTATAATTTAATATTTAAAATATCAGCAAAATACTGCTTAATGCAAGAGTGCTATACTACTAAAACACTATAATGCTAATTTTTCCAATGTGCCACACCTCCTTCCAGTGTATACTTCTGAAACAAAACAAATGTCAACACTTTGTTTTTTGACATTGTGTGGGAATGAATATGCACTTGGCTCTAAATGCATACAAAAATTAAGGGGTGTGTGTGCTCAGCTTCCCCCCTCCCCATGAAATGGCTGCTCAGGTCTGAATGAGGCCTTCCCCACCCAATGCTATGTCCTGTAGGCTGACCATCTGAAAAGGAGGACAGGGCTCCTGTAACTTTAACAGTTGTAGAGAAAAGGGAATTTCAGCCAGTGTCATTTGTATGCAATTAGTTCCTGGTGAAATTCCCTCTTCATCACAACTGTTAAAGTTGCAGAGGCCCTGCCTTCTTTTGTATATGGTCACTCTAGTATAGTGCCTGCAACTTTAACTGTTGTGATGAAGAGGGAATATCACCAGGAACTAATTGCATACAAATGATACTGGCTGAAATTCCCTTTTCTCTACAACTGTTAAAGTTACATGAGCCCTGTCCTTCTTTTCATATGGTCAGCCTAATGTCCTGCCCATTAGTGTGGACAGAACACCGCAAGATGAACATAGAGACAAAGTGCAAAACCCCCAATGCTACAGAAAGTCGACTGCAATTCTGCTTGTAGGTTATAGTGGAAGAACAATAATTTAACAAATTAATGCCAGGCGCCAGGAACAGCATCAAAGGAAGCTGACTAATTTACACAGGCCGCACCATTCCGCTTTTCTTTCAGAGTTTGTAAGCAGCATTGGAGACTCACAACCATAGCTTAGGAGTACAGCTGTAGCCACGCCTTTCATGACTTAAATGTGAGCTGAAACGAGGAAAACCCAGAGCAGATTCACCGCCCCACGGACATCGGAGCCACCAGCCTCCACCGGCCCAATTCAGCCCAATGTTTGAAGTACCAGCACTTGGAGTCTTTGCCTTCTCCCACCTTTGCATGTCCTCCTCTCCACCTTCATTTCTCATGCATGCTCTGCTTTTTATTGGATCAGTTATTCCCACTTGCCTGAAGCCCATTAAAAAAAGCCCCTTCCTCAGCTTTGCCTGCCACCCCTTGTGTTATCTAGCCAGCTCATCTCAGGACGGGTGAGCAGCCTCTACCAAGGGGAAAGGATGGCTCCAGCTGCTCTGAAACCAGAAGGGGACGCTCACGCCCCCTCAGTCAAACATCTCCCAGCTGACTTCGCCTCCGGCCCTGGGTTGCTTAGTGATGCATCCGGACCTCTGCCTTCTCTCCCCCCGCCTCCCATAAGCCAGAGAAAGAATCCATGGTTTGTTCCAGCATTCTCTGTTTAGCTGCTCCCTCTTGCAAGGGGAGAGACTGGACCACGTGCAGGAGCAACGCAGGGATTTTTAAAAATGTGGATTGCCGTGATGTGTGAACTGGCCCAGCGTCTCTCGGGTGATGTGCAGACTTCCATACGCATAATACTCCCCCCTGTAATCTGCAGCTGATTCCCAGAAGTGAAATTGGCCCTACCAGGTGCTCAGCCAAGCTCCGGCACAAAACTGTTCTGACCACCTTTCCCTTCTTAGCAGTCAGCAGCAGAAGGGAATCTGCATGGCTGATACTGAAGCCGGGGGGGGGGGGGGGAGCGGTCCCTCTTCAGCATTAGGAGCTTCTGCTTCGGCACTGCATGTGTGTGGAGCTCCTTCCTCAAACAGGTATGGGGTGCCAACGCCTTTCCCTTCCCTTTCATCAAACCTCTTCCTGAAACCAGTAGCTCTGCAAGAATTCATTCTTTTTTGAAAAAGAGCAAAAAGAAAGAAAGAAAGAAAGAAAGCTGAGATCTTCAGGAAACTTAGATCCTGCACCCACTAGGTGCTTTTTAAACCTCTAAGCTAGGGTGACCAGATAAAAGCCAGGTCAGGGTTCATGTAACTTTAACAGTTGTAGAGAAAAGGGAATTTCAGCCAGTGTCATTTGTATGCAATTAGTTCCTGGTGAAATTCCCTCTTCATCACAACAGTTAAAGGTGCATGCACTATACAAGAGTGACGATATACAAAAGAAGGCAGGGCCCCTGCAACTTTAACAGTTGTGATGAAGAGGGAATTTCACCAGGAACTAATTGCATACAAATGACACTGGCTGAAATTCCCTTTGCTCTACAACTGTTAAAGTTACAGGAGCCCTGACCTGGATTTTATCTGGTCAGCCTACTCTAAGCATGCAAAAAAAAAAAAAAAAGATGACAACATTTTACTCCAGAAAGTATTATGTTCCTATATTGTATGAGGAGAAACTCTAGGGTGCCTGATACTTTGGATTTAATATCTGTATGACAAATGGAATTTGTTGAGAACAAAGACTTGCGAGCAATCTCTTCATTTAGGGACAGGTACTTAGCTACTATTTATAGAAGGTGAAGAGGGCACGGTTTGGTTAAAGTGGTGGTGGGATCAGGGGATGGGCCTGATGGACCATAGTCCAAGCATTGGGTAGGGGGACCCACTTGGTGCCTCAATTCGCTTTGATTTTGTCAAAGAAACGTTTCACATCAGTAACCAAATTATTAGCACAACCATCAAGCCCAGTGAAAGATGCCGAGGCCACTCTGGAAGTGCCGAGGTCTTTGCAAGATGCGCCACAAACCTTTGCAGGCCAGTAGCTAGGCGAAATCCAGACAGCCATCTAATTAATACCCTGGTGCTACGTTAACAGTTTGATGGAGACCAAAGAGACAATGAAAAGCTAAGCAACTTCATGAATGGTGCTCAGAGACATATTAACATATTATGCTTTGAGGGACGTCAGATTACTTTCCCCCTCGTGCTCCAAACCTCTAATTTAAAAGATATGATCCTAAAAATTAGAAGTGGGAGAAAATGCCTCATTATTTTTGCATGCAGCTCAGGACTAAGCAGCTTTAATTAGAGAAATAATTTTAAGCCCTATGTAAGGATTCCTCTTTCCCCGAAGAACCCAGAAAAAACTGTTTTGCTGTCTCACAATCTAGTTATTCATGTTAGATGGGTCATCCACAGAAATTACTTTGCAGCAGTGGCTGGGCATTTGATGGGGCACCAAAGCCGCCCCCCCTCCCCAACACACACAATCCCCACTTTGCATGGAGCACCTAAAGTGGTCAAAGGCAGGATAGGTTAATTTTTGGCTTACACCCCCCATCTCTTCCAAGTCAAGGGGGCTTGCCAGGGGTGGGAGCCGTGCGACCCCCACAAACTATTATTATTTAATTGCACTTGTATCCCATTTTCCCTTCCAATAGCGGGAGGTGGCCTTTATGCTTCTCTCCACCCCTCCCATTTTATCCTCACAACAATCTTACGAGGTGGGTCAGGCTGAGAGGGACTGACTGGCCCAGGGTTACCCAGTCAGCATTGTGGATGAGATGGGATTTCGACCTGGGTTTTCTCTGCAGTCTTAGTCCAACGCTCAAATAAAGGCGAGAGAATTAATGTGCCAATTCATTCTGTATCTTTGGAGGCAAAACTGATCCTTCACCAGCAGCAGCAGCTGCCCCCGTGTGCCTCTGTAGCATCCATTCCTTTTCCAACAGCTTGCCTGCAATCTGAAATGGCCTCTGCTACGAATTACTCCTGGAGTTATTTATAGATCCATCCCAGCCCATTCAGATCCTTGGGCAATTCACCCCGGCCCTCAACGCCGCGTGCTTTGTAAGCCAGCCAGCTGTCAGGCCTGGAGGGCCAGGTTTACACAGCCAGACTGGAGACCCTTGAACTTTGGACCACTGTCACACTAGACGACTGTACTCGGGGGAAATCTGCTGATGATGCGTCTGCTACGTTCTGAATTTGTTGCCAAAGGAGATACCATGCAATGTAGGTCAGTGAACCAATGACTGACCTTCTCTCTGAAGGCCAATGAACAAAAGGCTCACAAACAAAAGGTTTCATTGGCCAGCTCTTCCTTGGTACCCATGGAACCAAGCAGCCTGGACACCTTTAACAGTCTCTCCCTCCCTCCCTCCCTCTCTCTCTCTCTCACACACACACACCGTATGAAACAAGAGCTACTTGATAGCATTAACACTAAATGCAGCCAGAAATCACAGCCACTACAACCAGAGTTGTGCACCTTGATGGAGAGCTTTCGTAGAGGGAAAGGGGCTTCTTTCTTAATAATAACAGAAGGTGTGTGTCTCTGTGTCTGTGTCATAGCACCAGATGTATCTACTGGGACATTAAGATTGTCACCTGAGGTCTTCTTCCCGGTGTCACCACCCAAGGAGGTGAGGACCTTCTCAATGGTGGAGCCCCGTTTATGGAACACTCTCCCCAGAGAGACTCACTTGGCATCTACGTGATGGTCTTTCCTGTGCCAGCACTGAAGACCCTTTGTATTCTCCTAGGCATTTTAAAACTTCTTTTCTTTTTAAAGCATTTTTACACTTTTATTCTGCTGCTGGTTTTAATTTGGTTTTATGTCCTGAGCTGTTTTTATTCTTTGATGCGATTTGATCTTAAGTTTCATTCTGGCCCATTTATCCTCCCCCTCCCCCCCCCCCCCCGTTTTAATGGATGTGTTTGTTTTAAGCTTTCAATGCATTGTGCATTGCCTAGAGGATTTTGGTTATTGAGTTGGTTTAAAAGTACAGCAAATAAATAAATAAATAAACAGCACCAAGACCATGTCACCAAGAACTTGAAACTTATCATGCATACTAAGAGAAACTTAAAAGTGCGAACCTTGCCGTTAGTTTGTTTTTACCACGCATTAATTAATTGTAATTAATGTGTCCATGTGGTTGAAGCCTGCAGAAACACCTTCAGCCATTAGTGCAGACATACCTAACCCCATTGCAGACCACACTGTCTGAAGTCAGGAGAGATCAGTAGCCCAAGGGATACAGGGATACGCCTGTTCCACCCCCCCCCCCATCCGCTTTGTGGCAGCCCCTCCCCCAGGGGAAAGGATTGGAGCAGCCCCTCTCTCAGGGGGCTACAAGTGTGCACCATGGCAGAGGCCGTGCCTATGGGGGCCAGCAGGCCTGCCTTCACTCAGATGGGGTGGGCACAAGGCACCTGCCTTCCAACAGCTGCATACATTTGCTTGAAGGCTTTGCTGTATCAAATTAAGGGCAATTCTTGTCTTTCTTTGTTATTTCTTGCTTGGGCAATAGGCCATTCCCATACGTCACAGCTAAGACAAAATAAGGCCAATGCACCATAAAACAGGATCTGAAATGTTCAAGCTGAAATAGTTCACAATGCATTGTGTCTCAAACTAAGGGCTATTCTCACCCGGGTCCATTCATTTGTTGCTTCCTAAAAGGAGTGGGAAGGGAGGGATGTGAACACTAGAGAAATGGAAGATCTGGAGCGCCCTCAAGAACAGCAGCGTAAGAGATGAACATAGAATAATAGAGTTGGAAGGGGCCAATAAGGCCATCGAGTCCAACCCCCTGCTCAATGCAGGAATAAAGCATCCCTGACAGTCCAGCTGCCTCTTGAAGGCCTCTAGGGTGGGAGAGCCCACCACCTCCCTAGGTCATGGGTTCCATTGTCGTACTGCTCTAACAGTCAGGAAGTTTTTCCCGATGTCCAGCTGGAATCTGGCTTCCTGTAACTTGAGCCCATTATTCCGTGTCCTGCATTCTGGGTTGCTCGAGGAGAGATCCTGGCCCTGATTCATGGGCCACAATCCAGCAGGAAGGTTCCTTGTACAAGTGGCTTTAGTACTCCTTTTAAGGAGGCTTGTGCGGGAGGCCAAGTCATCAAGAACCCCTCCCCCCTCAATGGATGACCCCCCCCCATGGCAAATTGGGCTGGAGAGCGGCCGACAGATCTGGCCCCATGGGCCATCATGTACTGGGAAGTTCTCCTGCAGAAGCCCAGATGAAGCGGCTGGGAACTGCACAAAACAACTGACCAGAGACACGTCCTTTTTTTTTTTTTATGGAGCACCAGTATGGTCCGTGCTGGGACAGCCTTCCCCAACCTGGAGCCCTCCCGATGCGTTGGACTACAACTCCCAGCTGGCTGGCAGATGCTGGGAGTAGTAGTAGTCCAACACATTGGGAGGATGCCAAGTTGGGGGAGGCTCTGCTCTAACAGTCTGGATGCACAGCTGCCAGTGAAGGAGCTGGATGGGTGGGAAACAGCATCCACATCTGTGCATTTTTCGTATTTTATGGAAGCAAACATCATCAATCAGAGCAAAGCAGCCCCCCCCTCTCCCCAATGAGAGCGCAAAGGCCATGTCAGTTCAGAGGGGACTTGGAGCACGCAAGGTTATAAATAAACTGGGCTGGGGAAGTGGGGGAGGGAGTGGGCTGTGGCCAAGTTGGCTTCTCTCCTCTCTTCCCTCGGGAGACGTTTGCTAGACAAAAAACTCTTCGCTGGAATGCAGGCAGACGATGCGTCTCAGAGGGAGATGGGCTGGATGGAATAGGGCAGCATTCCCCAACGGGGTGCTCTCCAGATGTTTTGGACCACAACTCCCAACAGCCCTAGCAAGTACAGCCCAGTGGGCAGGGATTATGGGAATTGTCGTCCGGGTCTTCCGAGGGCCGCATTCCAGTGGCGGGCGGGGCCAAAGGAAGGAGAGGGCTGGGCCCGCAAGATGGCCAGTATCTTTTGTCTTGAGGAGTCTGCTGCCTAGAATGACGGGCTAAGCATGGTCAGCTTTTAGAAGGTTGGAGGGAAGAAAACTGAGCAAAAGCTGTGGGGGAAAACACAGATAGGAGGGCTGGATTGGGACTGCAGGAGGGCTGGATTTGGCCCACGGGCCTGAGGCTGTGCACACCTGACGCAGAGTGATGGGGAGGCCCAGCAGCCCCTTGTCAATGCCCCACACGGCTGAATGTCCCAGAACATGCAGTGATTCCTCAGCAGACAAGCCGATGCAGAGGGGCTCTGCTGAGCGAACAGCTCCGTTTGGGCTCTCTGCCAATGGTCACCTGGCATCAGCCATCCCATCAGGCCGTGGCAGGATGAGTAATGGGAAGCAGGGGCCACGCCGTCGGCTCTGCTGCTACCCCAGCTCCAATGGGCTCCACCCTTCCTTGCTAGCAGGCAACAGACCTTCCACCTGGCTGCAGCAGAGGGAGAGGCGAAAACAGGGCCACTCTGCGGGCTCTGCTGAAAGCCCTGCTCCATCATGCCCCCCTCTCCCGGAACTGTCTCTGTTTCAGCTGGTCATTACAAGAACTGCTATGGAACCGGCATCGGAGCTGGCTGGCTTTCGTTTTCCCTCCTCATCAATCTTGACTTTTGTGTAGTGTATATGAGATAACCAGCCAGCCAGCCTCTGGGCAGGAGCTGTCCTGCTTTACTGACCTTACAGAAGCCACCTGGTCTTTTCAGCTGAAGAGTGGGGCAAAAATGCCTTTAGCTAATTACTTAATGAATAACCTCAAGGTGGGAAACGTGAAAACCAATGCTTTCAAGCATTATAAACATGGCTCAATCATCGTTGCTACTGGGTCTAGACTTAAGGAAAGTGAAGCGAAGCGAATCTGTTACAGAGTTTAGGCAGTGGAATAAACAGGGAACAGCACGGCTGGTGCATAGCAGAAAAGTGGGCAGAGAGGTTGCCAGCAATCCTTGTCTGTCTGTTCAGACAGGCAGGCAGAGACAGGAGGCCGCCCACGCCCTCCGTTTGGGGCCAGTGTGAGATGTGGCTGGCCCGTTCTTGGATGGGCACTCTCTCCAGGCAGAGCTGCCTCTGGTAGAATGGCCAATTACATAGCCCCCCCTTTCTTGTTGACACACGCTGATCTTTTACCTGGCTTGACCGCGTTCAGCACAGCCCGGGATGACTTCAGCACAGCCTCGTAGATGGCCCTCTGGTCAGGAGTGAACTTTCCATTTGCCGGAAACGTGCAGGTGATGTCTGAGCCATAGCAATAGTATTCGCCGCCCATGTCAAATAAGCTGCAGAGAAGAGGAAAGAACAGCCCCAGGGTGAAAACCTGGCATCCGAAGGGGGGGGGGGGAGAGAATAAAAAGAAAGAAAATAAATAAATCCTAATTTGGGCCTGGATTGGAGGTGCAGCCTCAGCCTGGAATCAGTCTCCATATAACAGCTGATCTGTGGCTTCAGCAAAGTCAGTTCTAACTCAAAGGCTCAATTTGGTGTGGGGGAAACAATCATCAGTTGTTTTGACTATTGTGTCATTCCAGTGCTGCCATAGTCAACTCAGCGCTGATCCTAATCCACACCACAGTTGATTATTTATTACCATGTTGTTTGGGGAGTACCCCCTAGGGTTAGGGTTAGTCAACCCACCATTGACTATCGTGTCGTCCGAATTGAGCCACTGTGTTTCCTTGTGGACAATCTGGGTATAACTGAATAAGGAGACTTGGCATTTTTGTCTCTCTTTTTGGAGTCCCTTACATACAGTGAGAATGTTCCACAAAACGCTAACCACTCTCAGTGGTTGAGTGTGGGTTGTTTTGAACAATGGGTTGTTTGTTGAACTGTGGGTTATTGTGTTGTCTGAACACAGACAGGGTAACTTGTTAACCATGCAACATGTCTTGTTAGCCACCTTGAACAACCCAACAACAAACCACAAGTTCTCAATATGGCTTATTCAAGAAAATAAGCCACACTGCATAGTTAATAAAACACCCTGGCTGTGTTTAGACAACACGCTAAACCAGGGTTCAGTAAACAACCCACAGTTCAAAACAACCCCACACTCAACCACTGAATGTGGGTTAGCGTGTTATGTGATCAGCTTCACTATCGTGTAGCAATTCCTATGACAATCCTGTAAGGTAGGCCAGCATTATTACTCCTGCAGTGCAGAGACTCCGGTCATCTAGCAAGTCCATGGCAGAGGTGGGATTTGAAACAAGGGCTTTGCATTCAGCGGCTCATTCTCTTCACCACTACATTACACCAGCTCCTCTCAAAACATCTGGGGATTCCAGCCAGCTGTATTAGAAGGGTGGCCAGGTGCCCTACTTTAAAGGGGATAATTCTCTATTTTGGAGAGCCACAGAGTCCTTTATACCCTTTGTATTAAACAAGGGAGGTGTTGAACCAAATTCACTAATGCCAGTAAGAGCTTTGAGCTCAGATATGCGGCACAAAGCCGGGCGCAGGCCTTGCAATCAACTCAGATGCTAGCTCCATCCCTCGCCCCCCAATCAAATGTCATAATGACACCAGAGTCTTCGTTGTCTGCTCCCCCCTCCCCCCGATGATATGTGCCACCAACAGCACATGCTAGCAAGCAATGCCCTCGGTCGTCTACACACAATGAGGTCAGTCCGAATAGGCACACATCTGACATCAAGTTGCTGATCTCAAAGTCACCACGTCTTTGTAGTCACCGTGAGGAGAGCAGGAACATCTGCAGGCACGGTGGTACTTCTCCACCACCATCACCTTCACAAAGGCTTTCACCTGGTCTGGAGCTCCTTCCGATACCATGTGTGACCCTGACCTCTGAACAGGGCTCTGGAGTCCAGTACCACCAGTGACTGCTGCTGCTGCTGAACGGTGACTTTGGTCTCTTCATCTTCTGTACATTTGGCTGCTACATAGAGATGTCCCAGGGCTTCGTAGCAACAGTCCCAGGCATTTCGCTCCCCCCCTCCACCACTTGAAGTTTTCACCACTATTCTCGGGTAGTATGTGTATCTGTGCGTGGGAGAGTGTGCAAGTGTGTCTGTGAATGTGCTGCACAAGAGTGCATGTGCGGGAGAAAGTGTGCGCATCTGTGCACAAGTGTGCATGTAAGAGAGTGTGCCGGCATGAGAGAGTGCCTGCATACATGTGTATGTGAGAGTCAGTGCATGAGTGTGTGCAAATACGTGCAAAAGGGTGGGTGTGACTTGAGTGTGCAAGCAAGAGTGTGCATGAATGTGCATGGTTATGTGTTCAAGTGTGTGCGTAAGATGAGCCTGTGTGCGTGAGTGGGAGATGTGTGCACGAGTGTGCTTGTAAGAGAGTGAGTTTGCATATGCAAGAGAGTGTATAAGTGTGGGTGAGCGCAAGTGTATTCTCTGTGTGTGTGTGTGAGATCCACAGGTTTTTACAGCGCTTCTTTGCTGCTGTTGCTGCAGGCAACAACATGGCCACCCGGCAGGGCTGCTCTCTGTGCGGCATCTCGACCGGAACGTTTAAAAATCCACTCTCAAAATACAGCATGGCCAGAAAATGCTGGGCAAAGGCCAACCGCCGACATGATGGCAAAGGTTTGTGGCCATTCCCAGGGACATCCAGTGGCCATGCTGGGAGCACCGGCTGGGCCAACTGTTCCCTCTGGATCTTCTGCGCCTGAGCTCCAGCACCGAGTTGGAACATTTTGCTCCCAGTGCGCTGATCAAACATGCGGAGATTAGAGAAGTAAGGCAAAAGGCAGCCTTCTAATTATTGACTTTTTACTGTAAATAGCGTCATGCCCATCACATGTATGTAAAAGGTCACCCCTCCCACTTCTGCCATGAGTAAAGCAGCTGGTATCAGACGGCGCATGAGCCATTCCTTTCATTTCTAGAACACCATCTGAGTTGTCCTTGGCATTGACTCAAGCTCTCCTAATGCGGTTGCTTAACGACGCACCAGCGCTCAGGCATCCCAACAGCAACAGGGAGGATGGGCTTGGAGTGGTCCTCTCTGCCTACAGATGCCCCACTAAGCCAGCAATATTGTCACACGGGGAGGCAGCTGCACCAGCCGAGTCTGTGGCTTCCTTTTTTTTCCCCCTCCAGTTGAGAAAGATGTGCCTGCATTTCTCAGAAGCAGAAAACTCTCTCTCTCTCTCTGTGTGAGCTGTTTAAAGAGCTGTCTTTGGATGAAATGGGATCAGGTCAAACACAAAGTAGGTGCTCCACAGGGTACATGACAAAGATTGCCCACCTAGGGTTATTTATTTATTTGTATTCATTTATAATGATATTTATGAATCTCTCATTTTAAAGACATTTCTAAATGATGTGTTGGAGTGCAAGATTACCTTCCTGGGAATGCCTGTTGGAAAAGGAATGTCTTCGGTAGGTGCCGAAAACCCAGAACTATTGGCACCTGCCTAATATGTAGTTGGCACTGTATTCCCCCACAGGTGTTTGAATAAAGCCTTTTCTGATGCCCGTTTATTTGTTGCAGAGAGGTAGGCCAGTTTGTCCTATGTAGAATGCAGCAGAGAAGGGGGCATTGGATCTCAGGTCCAGGGCCCGAATACAGCCCTCCGGGGCTCGCAGGTAGCCATGCCCCTTCACCACGTCATCAGTAATTACCACTTTTTCCATTGCAGGGTTGGTTACCGGCAGTAAGAGCTTTGAGCTAAAATATGCTGGTATTTTGGACCTGCCCATTTTTGCCTTTGGCACCACCCACCACTGGAAAGTGGCTTCTGAGACTGCATTTGGTGTTCAGGCTGAAAGAGGTTCAACACCCCTGCATTAGGGTACTGCTGGCAAACAGGGCCGGCCCTCCAATTAGGCAAAGTGAAGCAGTCGCCTCAGGCGGCAGATGCTGGGAGGTGACAACAAGATGTTGGAGCTTTGTGCCCCCTAAGTTAATCTGTTCCCTTCAGGAGCAGTGGAGGATATTGTCCCATCATCAATATTGTTGGCAGGTTCATCTGCTGGCCTCACTGGCTTTTGGTCTTGCAATGGGAGGGGTGCCATCCTGTTCTTTGTCTCAGGCAGCAACATGTCTTGGGCCAGTTCTGCTGGCAAATGATGGCATATTTCACACTGGAAGCTGAGCAGATGTGTGGATGACATTATTAGGTCCTGCAATTGTGTTGCCAAAGGAGACGGCTGCAAACAGTTGAGGATACCTTTGAGCGTTTTTTGCTCTGCTGCGTCCCTGCCTGGATCTATCCAGCAGTAGATTATTCCTGGGCATAGTCTGACCTAGTCAAACTGTTCTCTCACTTGGCTGAGTGGGTATTGTCATCTGAAGGATACCTGATTTAAATGCTTAAGTTGTGCGTCCCTGACGGATCTGAACAGATGCAGTTGTATCTTGGGACTTGGATGGAAACAATGGATCTTGTGGTGTGATCCAGGTGGAAGCATGTAAGTATGTGTAGCAGTTGGTAGGCAGAAAGTGGTGTTTATAGCCCCGTTACGTATTTGCACAGTCATGTTCAGGAAATGAAACTGTTGTGCAGACGGTTCACGGCTCAGGTTGACAATGGGGTGGAAGGTATTGAAGTCCTGGTGGAACTTTGTGAGAGCATCTTGTCCATTTTTAAGCAAGCGAGTCGGAAGAGGCTTCAGTTCCTAGAGGGCACACTTCTGCATCCGGTCAAACAGGCTGTGCAGCTGTTTGAAATGACGCAAGAACCTGTAAGACTTGTACCAGATTGTACACGCGACAAGCAGCAGTACCCTCTTTCTAGCTGCCTCTGGTCTCAACCCCTGAATAAATGAGCTCCATGGAAAAGCATCATACTTGAGGCAACACAAATGCTCTGCCCAGACCCGGATCCAGTCACACAGGCAAGTCCGCATTGTCAAGAGATGTTCATGCGCGTATGAACCATACACCTCTGTATGCTTCTGTATGCGTGTATGAACGAGACACCTCTGTATGCTTACTGAGGCAAAGTCAAAAGCTCAGGCCTTCAAAGGCCTGGAGTTTTTCTGATGGGAAGGGAACAGAAGAGTAGTTTCATTTTTCCAATTAAGATCTATCTCCTGGTTAAGTTTCTTTCTCCAGTTAAGTTTCATTTCTTTGAGGTTGGAACTGTATTTTCAGTTTTGGGGAAAAGGGGCTAAAAGAGCGAAGGAGCCAGTCAGAGAACGACCACGCCAAGAGGGAGGAGCAGAAAGATGCAACTTGAAGTAATCTAGGTGCAGCTTAGGGTAAAAGAACTTTGCCTTTTTGCAACTTTTATTTTCATCTAATGCCTTTTGTATCGCTCATAAAACTTGCAAAAATGCAAGCTCTATTGTAATTTGGTTGTGTTAAACCTTAAGTGTCTGGTTTGCCAATCACTCCACATCTACAGCTCAACCCCACATTACTGGGAAGGGGAAAGCCAAAAAGGAGGAAGGGAGGACTTTTAAGGAGGAAGAGATCCTAAAGGAGTTGCTGGGGGGGGGGGGGAGTCATAGGAAGGAACCCCGACAGCTTCATTGGGAGGTTTGCTCAGTGTGGTGTGTGTGTCTGTGGTGGATGAGGCTGGGGGCTCATCTGGCTGTGCTTCAGTCCGTTTGCCAGGATGGGAAGATTTGGTCTCTGCAGCACAGCCAAATGCCGCTCTCTCTGCATCCATGTGGCACTCCAAGGCCACCGGCAGTTAATTTTTAAGGCCAGGAAAGGAGACGAAGGTCGAGAAAACGGCGTTGTTGGCTGGAGAAGACATGCAGAGCTGCCCTGGATGGACTCGGACCCGTTGTCCCACCTTGCCCTGCCTGGACTGGCTACTTTGACTGGCCACGCCTCCCCCCCACAGCCTCCGCAGGCAAAGGGTCTTTCCTAGTGCTTGTTCCCTGAGATCTGCTGATGGCAGGGACCTGGGGCTGCCTGCGTGCAGGGCGGTGGCTTTACCACCACGCCATGCTGCCTCCCCACACTGGCTAAGAAGGAAAGCCAAAATCTATCACTGAGCGCATGAAATCGTCTTACGACTTACGGCCATTTAAAGGCAGCAGTTCCTCTTCAATGCCAATGGATTTGCAATCTATCGGTGTCCCTTCTCCACTTCCCTCCCTCCCTCATTCCCTCCTGGAGGAGAAAGGCCCCGACTTTGTGCAATTAAGCTTAGAAGGAAAGCTTGGGGAAACTATGGGGGGAAATTAATTCCCATGGGGAGGGGGTATTTTCTTTGTTTTTGAGGGGCTGAGGGATTCCCGCATGAAGGGAGGGGAGGGCTAACCTTGCAAAAAAACAAAACAAAAAACACCCCTCCCCCCTTGCAATTTGTCCATGAAGCTATTAAAGACATCTTCCATGGGCATAAACTCAGGGCTCTGGGGCACAGAATCAAATGGGACCAGCCCTAGCGACACACTTGCCCTTGGTTGACGTAGACCACTATTCTCTACTCTCACGGTCAAGAGCTCCCTGGAGTGGGCCCGTAGCTCAGAGGCAGAGCACCGGCTTTGCATGCAGAAGGTCCCAGATGTGATCCTGAAACCGTGGAGAGCCACTGCTGCCAGTCAGGGTTGGCGATGCCGGGCTAGATGGACCCAGGGTCTGACTCAGCGTAAGGCAGCCTCTGATGTCCCTCAGGTCCCCTCTACAAGGATTCGCTTTTGCGCCCGGTTAGGCGATTATGCGCATAATCACTGAAGCGCATTTACACCTAATACCTCTGCACGAGAGGCGGCGAGAGGTGGCGAAGCGCATTAACGGATGACCAAAATGCGCTTTACAAGTAGTTAATGCGCATAAGCGCTTGTTCACATAGTCAAAATGCGCTTTAACGGCCGGAGCAAAATAAAACTCGCGATTTAACGCGCATTCGATAATGCGCATAATCGGAGAGATAATGCGCCTCTACGCCCGATTTGCGCTCCGTTCTTGTAGAGGTAAATTTTTTAAAGCACCTTGAAAGAGCTTTAAACCTCTCTTGTAGAGGCAGCCAACGTCTCAGGGTCTTCCCTTGTCCTGATGCTGAAGAGGCCAGCCATTGGATCCGGGGCTCCCTGCAGGCCAAGCGTGTGCTCTGCCATCCCACTCAGGCCCCTCCGTGGTTCTGAACAGGGACGCCACCTTCTTGCTTTACACTTCTCAAAATGTCCTGGGCGTTATGAATGTCGCCAAAGGGCTTTCACGGCAGCTTTTCTCCCTCCCTCTATCTCTCTCTCTCTGTGCCCTCAGACAACAGTTAGAAGCATTAAATCATTTGCATGTTTACAGTTCACGAAACAAGTAACCATCGCCCCAGGAGGCTCTTTTATGGCCCTTGAACAAAGGAATTGCCTCTCTTCTTCAGATCGTAAGGTCCCAAGCAGGGCACAGCGGAGATGGCCAACCCTTGTGTGTCTCAGCCCCTGGCAGGCAGAGAATGACTGCAGCTGGAGAAGGAAGTTCCATTTATAGAAATCGTGGCTTGTAGCCTCTGGCAGATCTTACCTTCTAGGATTCCAATTCTTTTTAAAGACACAACTACATTTCGTGGCGCTAAACGCAATGTTAGTTATGTATACAGGGCTCCTGGATATACAGTTGTATATCCAGCTCCCCAAGGCAGGACGCGCTCTCTCAGACATTGGACAATCTCAGGCCCAGAGAGGGATAACAGTGGCCTTGCTGTGGGGCGGCAGGCTGCCCCAGCAGAGGTATCCCCGAAGGGGCAAACAGGCCCCTTTGTTTTGCCCCTTCAGGATGCCATGAGGGCGAGGACGCCTTCCATTTTTGCCTTCTTCATTTGCCCTTTTCCTGTGTGTTTGTGTGTGTGTGTGCATGTGTATGTGTTAGGACAGCTTCTTCTGCTCAGGGTGAGAGCCTGTGGTGGTTTGAAGTGGGCTACCCTCTGGTGAGAGGCAAAGGGGAGGAATGTATGTGAGACCCCATGTGAGAGATGACTGGGAATGACTGAATGACTAGGAAATACTAATCCATTGCTAGTGGATTAGTTAGCCTAGTGTCCTTTTCGTGACCAGTGGCTAGCTATTACCACAAGCTATCATCTACGATGGTGCTAGTTGGATGTGTATGATTGATTGGTTGAATAGAGTATCAAATTGAGCTACTTAATTGTAACATTTTCACTGATAATTGTATTCTTGTATTTTGTTTGCTATTGTGTGTACTGTAGAGCATAATGTGTAAGGGAAAGGGAGCGACAATATGTGTTGTGCAGGGCAGTGGGAGATATGGCGATGGCAGGGAGGAGTGCCATTATAGGGGAAGGGGAGGTAGATATTTAACACTCATCTTACCTTCCGGTCACTCTGCTACCCCAGGGATCTTGGAGAACAAACCAGGCCACCCACAGAACCTCTCCTTGCTCCTATGCAATGCCAGGTCAGTTAAAAACAAAATGAATATCATCTATGATCTCCTTATAGATGAGGAGGCCGACCTGGCATGCTTCACAGACACCTGGCTGGGAGATGACAGTGGCCCGACATGGGCCCAGGCTCTCCCAGCTGGGTACTGTGTTAGCGAGCAGGTGAGGAAAAGTGGGCGGGGGGGCAGAGTAGCTGTGGTCTACGAAGACAAACCTGACCAGACTTCCTGTCTGGGAATTGAATTACATTGAGTGCGTGTACCTGAGTCTGAAGATCAGGAATAGACTGGGGATTCTGTTAGTGTACTGGCCACCCCGCTACCTATCTGATTCCCTGACCGACCATGGAACTGGTCTCGAAGCTGGTGTTGGAGTTGCCCCGGCTTTTGGTCCTGGGCAACTTCAACATCCCATTCGGGACCAGTCTGTCAGGTGCAGCTTGGGATTCCATGGCATCCATGACAAACATGGGCCTATCCCAGTTGGTCTCTGGACCCACACATTCAGCAGGTCACACCCTCGATGCTGTTTTCAGTTCCTAACAGATGGATCTGTGGGCGAAGGTGGTAAATAGTTCTGCATTGGCATGGACAGACCATTTTCTGGTCAGGGTTAGTATCATGGCTACCACCCGCCCCTGCAGGGGTGGTGGACCCATTAAGATGGTCCGCCCTCGAAGGTTGATTGATGCTTCTGGATTCCAGAAAGCCTTGGAGGGTTCTATGGCTGGTATTGTTGACGATCCTGTAGAAGCCCTGGTCAATAGATAGAATCAAGACCTAACTAGGGCTATCGACACGATTGCCCCCTCTCTGACCCACTTCCAATTGGGCGCCCTGGTATACAGAAGATCTCAGGGAGTTGAAGTGTGAAGGACGACGACTGGAGCGCCGATGGCAGAAAACTCAACTTATATCCAACAAGACACGACATAGAGAACATCTTCGTTCCGGGGGGGGGGGGGGAATATGTGCAGCGAAGAAAGCTTTATTCTCTTCACGCTTTGCGTCTGTGAATTCACATCCAGCAGAACTGTTCAGGGTGGTGAGGGGTCTAACCCAGGCACCTTCCCCCCTGAACCTGGTTTTAGAGTCTTTGGTAGTTTGCTGTGATGCTTTAACGATAATTTCACAGATAAAATCTCTCGGATAAGAGCTGACTTAGATGCTGTTGTTATAACAAAAGCTGATAATGAAGTGTCCAGCAACTCTGTGAATAGGATTACACTGGATCAGTTTCACTTGGTGAGTACTGAGGATGTGGACAAGCTGCTTGGTCGAGTAAGGAAGACAACTTGTTCTCTTAATCCCTGTCCTTCTTGGCTGGTCACCCAGGGAAGAGATGCAGTTAGACTACAACATATTATGAATGCATCTCCCAGGGAGGGAAATTTTCCACCATGTTTAAAAGGAGTGGTACGGCCGCTTCTAAAAAAAGCCCTCCCTGGACCCCTGGACCTTAATAATTACAGACCAGTATCAAATCTTCTGGTTTTGGGCAAGGTGATCGAGAGGGCAGTTGCCTCCCAACTCCAAGCACTCTTGGATGATACAGATTTTCTAGACCAATTTCAAACCGGCTTCAGAGTGGGATATGGAGTTGAGACAGCTATGGTCGCCTTAGTGGATGATCTACGCTTGAGTATTGACAGGGGGAGTGTGTCCCTGCTTGTACTTTTAGATCTTTCAGTGGCTTTCGATGCCATCGACCATGGTATCCTTCTGGAACGCCAGAGGGGTTTGGGAATCGGGGCCACTGTGCTCCAGTGGTTCCAGTCCTACCTCTCAGGCAGGTTCCAGATGGTAATGTTTGTGGATAGTTGCTCCTCAAAAAAGGAGCTGTTGTGTGGTGTACCATAAGGCACCATCCTATCCCCAATGCTGCATCTACATGAAACCGCTGGGAGAGATCATCCAGAGGCATGGGGCAGGGTGCTATCAGTATGCCGATGACACCCAAATATAGTTCTTTATGCCTTTGACAACAGCATCACCTAAAGATAGTGTGTCTCCTCTGAATGAATGCTTGGAAGCAATAATGGGCTGGATCCAGACAAGATGGAGGTGCTTGCTGTCAAAGGCCACAACCTGGGTTTGGAGGTGAGTCAACCAGTTCTGGAAGGGGTTACAATCCCCATGAAAGGCTTTGTTCGCACCTTGGAGGTGCTCCTGGATCCGTCGTTCCAAATGACAGCCCAGATAGACACGACGGCCAGGAGTGCCTACTATCAGCATCAGCTGATATGCCAGCTGCACCCTTTCCTAGAGTTGGAATACCTAAAGATGGTTTGGCATGCACTGGTAACTTCGAGACTGAATTCTGCAATGCGCTGTACATAGGGCTACCATTGTGCCTAGTTCGGAAACTTCAATTAGTTCAAAATACGGCAGCCAGGTTGGTCACCGGTACATCTAGGGGTGACCATATTACACCAGCTTTAAATTCACCTCACTGGCTGCCAATTAGTTTCCAGGCAAAGTACAAAGTGTTGGTTATTACCTTTAAAGCCCTACATGGTTTGGGTCCAGGTTACTGGGGATCGCCTTCTCCCGTACAATCCTCCCCGCATGCTCAGGTCCTCTGGGAAGAACTTACCTCAGTCAGCCAAAACTAAGCTGACAACTGTTACCCAGAGGACCTTCTCTTCTACCACCCCCAGACCCTGGAACAGCCTGCCGGAGGAGATTCGTCAATTTAACACTCTCTGAGTTTAAGGCAGCTATGAAAACTTGCCTCTTCCGGCAGGCCTATCCAGATGAACTTTAAATCTAAGAATTTTAAAATGTGTTGATTGTTTTATATGCCCTTTCAATAAATTTATGTATTTGATCTATATCATTATTGTACAAATGTTGTTCCCCGCCTTGATCCAAAGGGAGAGGCGGGTAAGAAGTATGATGATGATGATGATGATGATGATGATGATGTCACCCTAGTTTATTGAAAATCTATTGACATTGTGTGTGTGTGTGTGTAAGAGAGAGAGAGAGAGAGAGAGAGAGAGAGAGAGAGAAAGGGGCAGGATGGAGTCTGAGTGTGAGAAAGAGAATAATCTGTCTACTTTCTTCATATAATTTATAGCTGTATAAGCCTGCATTTATTTGTTTGTTTGTTTATTTATTTATTTTTAGGGTTATATTTCTATATTAAATGCATTGTTCCATATATAAATTTATGAGTTGTTTCTTAAGCCTAAATAACTCCTCTCCCCCCCACTCAGTGGTATAGAAATAAAACTTAGAACAATTTGTTTCCCACAATTCCACCCAAGCGTGGCTCTCAAGTTGGCTAACGATAATAAAATAGAGGTTAAAACAAAGATGAATAAACGCACCATAAAAACAACTCAAACACATGATTAAAGCACATCAATAAAAGAAATAAATCACAACCAACCCAACCCAACGGCCCTTCAGCCACAGGCCAGCTCAGATGCCCAAGGGCTGCCTGAAGAGAAATGCCTCTGCCTGCGGGCGGATGGGCAAGAGAGGCCTCCCTCCCTCCCTTCCACCCAACGTGACTCTGAGGGTGGTGGGACCAAGCACAGGGCCTCCCCAGGAAAAGCGAATATTCCCAGAACGCTCCCCTAAAGATATCGAAAGGAGGATCCAAAAGACGCTCTTTTGAGTGTAGTGACAACGTAATTAATACATTTACAGATTTCGAAGCAGCAAAGGAGGGTCCCTGTGATTCACTGGGCATCTTATCACTCCATGTATAGGGGAATCTGGTTTCTGCGGCATGCCAGGAATCAGAGGACTTCAAGCAAGTGAACACGTTTGCCGGGAGACGGGCAACTTTTATTGGAATTAAGTACTGGAGAGGAAAATTTGGCAAGGAGAGCCTGGAGGAGAAACAACAGAGTGTGGAAAAAAGCACCGGTGAAACTTGCTTGAGAAGACAGACTTGCTACTACGTTTTTTAAGAAGCGGCTTCAGTATTAAAGAGAGGCATCTTACTACTTCTTAATGGTTGCTATATTTTGAAGAGAGGAAAGCAGAGGTAAAAATGTACACCCATTTGCTGTTTGAAGCAGATGAAAATCCAAACAAGGTGGATAAGGTGATTTCTGGTGTGCAGGGTTAGCAGAGGAGACCATGAGAGAAGTTCATTTTAAAAAAAGAGGGGCTGCTTTTAAAAGGAAGGTGCTATTTCATCTTTCACCACAAGATGACAGTGTTTACAAGAAATACTCAAAACCTTCCTCTGAATGCTTGGAAACTGTCATCACTTTATCATGTACGGATACAGATAACCCATTCCAACAGCTGCCAAGTTCTAGGAAAGCTCGCTCTGAGAGTCACTCGTTCCCATCTGCAACCAAGAGAAGGCAGCCAAGGACGCCTGCAAAGAGCATTCTGTTGTCTTCATTTCTGATTCACTATATTCTTCACAGTATTATTTATGCTCCCATACTGGTAATGGCTGCCAATGCACTGCATTTGCTTTTTAACCAATGGTTTCGGCTTTATATCTATCATAGGGTGACCCTATGGAAAGGAGGACGGGGCTCCTGTATCTTCAACAGTTGCATAGAAAAGGGAATTTCAGCAGGTGTCATTTGTATGCAGGCAGCACCTGGTGAAATGCCCTCTTCATCACAACAGTTAAAGCTGAACGAGCTATACCAGAGTGACCAGATACAAAAGAGGGCAGGGCTCCTGCAGCTTTAACTGCTGTGATAAAGAGGGCATTTCGCCAGGTGCTGCCTGCATACAAATGACACCTGCTGAAATTCCATTTTTTACACAACTGTTGAAGATATAGGAGCCCTGTCCTCCTTTCCATATGGTCATCCTATTATCAATGAGCCTGTTCTGACAACACTTCAGGTTCTGTGGTTAGCAAAACTGTGGTTAGCACTAACCACAAGCCATGCTGTCACACACACTTTAAGCCCCGGTTAGAGCCACTAACCCTGCTGCAGACGGTCCGACTGTGCTTAATGAGTGAGCAGGGTTTAGCAAAACGCATTGCACAAGACACCTTAAACCCTGCTGCTTAACCAAAAGCCTTAACCAGCAGGGTTTCAGGTGTCTTCTGAACAGGCCCATTATGAGTGATATTCCAGCTGCAACCCCTCATGGGCAGGGATAGCTTGGTCACAGCTTTCCATGTTCCCAGAAGCTCCAGGATACAACTAGAGTGGGCTTGCATTGGAGAACTGTTTGGAAACGTCAGCTCGTTTAAAATAGGGCCACTCTGACGCCATCACTGTATAAACTGCTTTGAGTTTTGTAAGGAAACGGGTGTGATAAGAACAGAAACATAAAGCAGTAGAAACTTGAGTAGGAGAGGCTAAAACCAAAACCTTTACACTATAATGTGTAACCTTTGGGTAGGGTAAGAAGGGTTTAAGATCTGAACGGAATGTGGTTAATCCGGTATGGGAAGAATCTGGTAAGTGCAGAAAAGCGGATTTTCATCCACTTTAAGATTTCCCCCCTACTGATTTGAAATTTTTGACAGTGGGAAGAAACCGCACAAGAGCAATTTTAATAGAAGCCATAGACAGAGCACTGCCATGTAAAAGAGGCATGATAAGAATATTTCAATAAATAAGCAAAACTATTATGTTTGGGGTCGTGCAATGTGCATTTGCTTCTTTAATAATACACATCTGAAACTCTTTCAGTGGTACGTCACACTGACCTCTTAGAAAAAGTCCATGCAGAACTGCAGCCTCGAGACTTTAATTCATTAAGGCTGCAATCCCATGCACACTTACCTAGGAGCAAATCCCATTAAGTACAATGGGATTTACTTCTGAGAAAAAATACATAGCATTGCACTGGAAATTGCTATCGGCCCAGAACTATACATTTGCATTTTTCCACTGAAGTGAATGGGGGAAATTAAGCTCACAACAGGAGCTGAGCACAGTGCCTTTCAGCTTTCACGTCCACAAGAGAAGCAAGATGACACACAGCCATGGCAAGCAGCCACCGAGTCTCGGCAGGCAGCTCAGCAATCCCACCTGCTCAAATGCATCTGTGACAAAGGATTCATGCGGATGGGCAGCCAACTAGATTTTTTGCAAGTCTGCTTGAAAGCAACCAAACAGGGCTTTAATTAAACTTTCCTTCAAAATTTCTCAGCAACATGCATGGCCAAACAGTGCAGGAACGCAGTGCAGACAGATAAAATAGAAGCACACTTCTCTTAAAATCAGTTAACTATATCGAATTTATGCTTCTTATAAAATATCAGAGGAGGCAGGTTTTGTTTGGAGGGGGAACAAGGAAAGAACATAATCCCATGGAAAAACTGAGAATTTAATTTTCTTTATTTTATGCAACATTGCCCCCACCTGGACAAACAAGTCCTAGCTCTGAATATTTTAACGCACAGTTGTCTAAAACTGTGTGCAAATGCATGCACAAGATTTGGCACCAAGACATCTGGTTTCCAAAGCCTTTTCTAGTCATCAGTGTGTTTAGGCCCCATTTGTGACCAGGTGAGAAAGACGGGACCAGGCATTCAAGAGGCAGCTGGACAGACACCTGTCAGGGATGCTTTTAGGTGGATTCCTGCATTGAGCAGGGGGTTGGACTCGATGCCTCATAGGCCCCTTCCAATTCTACCATTCTATGAGGGGCACATTGCCTTGACTGCAGAAATACAGCCCTTTGGCAAATGAAAGGTTTTAACAAAAGCATTCTGGGGTTCAGCAAAAGGTAAATTAATTTGATTGTAAAGAGATCCGACTCATAAACTTACACAAATGTTGTGCCTGCAGAGCAGGATATGATCATTACTACTAACATCCTCTGCATTATCAGCATATATAATGTAATGGGGTAGGTATGGCCAGAAAAACTCTTAGGCCCAAAGAACGGGGGTGTTGAAACTCTTTCATCCCGAGGGTTGAATTCCATGTTGGAGACGTGCTTGCAGACCACCTCCCAGTGGTAGGCCAGATTGGGATGCCAAACATTGAGCCCCATGCCAGCCTCACAGGCACTCTGCCTCAGGAGTCCAGCCCAAAACCCCTGCAGGGATCTCTGCTGCGGTGGTGGCTGAAAGAACGATCCAACCCACCCAAGGCAGGGGGACCTCACACCTCCTGCACATCCTTCTGCAGAAAGCAGAGGCATTTCCCCTACCCTTGGGTCTGATTAGCAAAAAGGCCTTGAGATTCTATCAGCCCTCCTATGCCTGGGGGGCGGGATGGCAAACACCCATCCACCCGGCCTCCACTGGCTCCATCATAAACAAAGCAGAAATGCTTGCTTTCAAACCACAAAAAGAATGCTTGACTCCAGTTCTTGAGTATACCTAGGAAGTAAATATTCCCCTACTTATTGGGGTGGGGGGAGATGTTGCTTTAACTGGGATGGCTTCTATCCTAGTACAGGTGGGTACAGGTGCAGCCGGGACTTAGACTTCTTCACAGAAGTCACAGAGTGGCCAGTTTTGGCCCAACTCAAACCCGAAGCTGCTTGTCGTGGCTCCTAGCTCACACACTCCCTCAGCCAGGCTTGCGATGTTCCCCCGAGTTCTCGTCTTCAGGGGGATAGGCTCTGCCTCAGGGACAGGCGAGCTCCATGCCTGAGGGCCATAGGTGCCTCCTGCTCTCCACCCTGGCTAGCCCAGCCGCTCACCTCCTCCAGGTCTCCTGGCTTCATCACGCTTCCGTATTGCATCGCACGGGATGACTTTTGGAGACTGCCGAGACGCTGCTCCCAGACAGTCCCCGCCCCCCTTCCATCCGCCTCCTTCGCACCTCTAAAGGCAACGCATCCGTGGCTCCCCCCGCCCACGCAGGGCCACGGCGGTTCACCCAGCCGACTTCTGAGTATGGCGGTGGCTGCCCAACAAGTGTCGCTTACGCCCTCCAGGAGCGGCTTCTCACCACCCTGAAGACGCGACAGGGTGCCAAGAAAACTGGCAGAAAGTCGACAGCTTCTGAAAAAGACAACTCTAAATAGAACGTGTAACTGTTTACTAAGCAGCGCATTTTGCACCTTACCCAAGCAATATCAGTATTCTGCAAGGCAAGAATAGACTTTAAAAAAGGAGCTTCGGGCTAGAAAACCTGCCACAGTTACCAAATGCAATGCTGATTTTTGTCTTGTGTGTGCTTCTGAGAAGCAAACAAAGGGGAGCACCACATAAAAAAGGCAGGTGGTGCTCCCCCACCCCACTTTTGGGGTGTGCAGCATTTCAGGGTACACAGCACTGGGCTCAGAGAGATCATTTGCGCTCTCTCTCTCTCTCTCTCTCTCCCTCTCTTGGGTGCAAAAGGGTCCCCGTCGATCCATTCCTGAGGAATCAAAGCGCCACGATCAACCCAAGGAGAGAGTCACTGAAGAAGGCACAACGGATGACGTGCCGCAGATGTAATTCTTTGATAGGATCTGCAGCCAAGTTACAGTACAAAGTTAAAGAGGTGTCCAGGCTGAGGAGCAGCACAGGCAGACCCATCGCGCTCAAGCTGTGCCTCTCCAGATGAGGCTTTTGCTTGCAAGACAGGAGAGGGAAGGAGCAGCGTCCCTTGGGAGGGGACGTTTCCACTTCAGCAAGACAGGATGCTGCCTTACAGCAAGTCAGGTTCTTGGTGCACCTGGCTCACCATCATCGCCTCTGGCTGGCAGCAGCATTCCAGGGTCCCAGGCAGAGAAGAGGGCCTTTCCGATCATGATCCTGCTACCTGCTCCTTCAGCCAAGGGATTGTACCACTGACCAACGGTCCGTCCTTCGGGACCAGCTACCGCTTTCCTTCTGGGCTGCACGGACATGTTTGTTGCAGAGGCTCTGTACGCCAGAGGGGATTCTGGGATGGAGCACTAGTAGGGCTGTGGCCAACTGCCCTGCAAGAACTGAGAATGTGGTGACCTGGAATGCCACGCATATTCTCCTGCACCTGCACAGAGCAGGGCAAGATCATAGAAGAGTAGAGTCGGAAGGGGCCTATAAGGCCATCAAGTCCAACCCCCTGCTCAGTGCAAGAATCCACCTTAAAGCATCCCTGACAGATGGTTGTCCAGCTGCCTCTTGAAGGCCTCTAATGTGGGAGAACCCACCACCTCCCTAGGTCATTGGTTTCCATTGCCATACTGCTCTAACAGTCAGGAAGTTTTTCCTGATATCCAGCTGGAATCTGGCTTCCTGTCACTTGAAGAGACCATTCTTCCGCGTCCTGCACTCTGGGTTGATTGAGAAGAGATCCTGGCCCTCCTTTGTGTGGCACGATGGGCAACCTGTCTTCCAGGAATGTTTGTCTGCCATTCCTGTATATTTTTCTCATAGAGAACACACACATCCAATGAGCTTCCAAGGAGAAGGAATAGAAGGCAGGGCTAGAGCCCCCCTGGGCAAGGGACCGTCCCTGGGGCCCCTTCCTCAGTGATCCATCCTCTATCCGGCCTTGTCACCAGCGGCGTTTGCTCCTCCGTATTCATGTCCTCATAGCTCCCACTTCCTAGCCTGACAGGCAGAGAGCCAGGGAGTACGGAGGCTACCATGGCATCTCCTGCTCCTCCTTCTCACCACCTCTGTTGTCTGGGCCAGAGTGAGAGGTGGGTGAACAAGCAGCCACTCCAGGGGGCTCTTGTCAGCGGGACCCTGCTGGGGTGCAGACCCTCAGCCGATGCTCAGCCATGCCTACCCTTCATGCCGGCCCTGAAAGCCCCTAAAATGTTCTTCAGAGATTCTGAGATGAGGCACTCCTTGCCTACAGGTTCACACTCCAACAGACATGATCCAAATGGAAGAAGGAAGCAGGAAGGAAACATTCTCTGGAGCCCCAGACAATCAGGTTCCACTTGGCCAAAGTATCACTAAGAGATTACCCAGAACCACAGGGAGTATTTGTCTCGCAACCACACAGGAGCCTATGGCCATTTCCCTTTCTTTTCCTCTCTTGCCCTCAAGGCACACCCTGGATCGCTTTTGTTCTGCGCTAGTGGCTTAGCAGCAGCACCTGCGCCAGGTGTGCTGAAGTGGGCAGGTTGGTGGCAGCAGCTCCTCTGTGCAAGGCGAAGGGCCGCTGCAACTGCTCCCCCCCCCCCCAGCTCATTCAGCATGTAGCAACCGCTGTATCAATACTGCACAATCAGACTGTGCCACACTCAGAAACTGGGAAAAGGGATGCCACGCTGCCTAAAGCGGCACCGGGACAGTCTGGCAGCCAGACGGAGAAATCCCAAATTCCACTGCCCACGCCGAAACAGAGAGAACCACGCTTGCATGCAATCAACAGATTTAGTACGATGTTGGCTGTGACCTCACCGCACACTAACCCAGAGTCCCCCAGGCTGACGCCCTCCAGATGTGTTGGACTACAACTCCCCCAACCACCCTAGCTTGGGGAAGGCTGCGCTAACCGAATACAGGTCCAGCACACTGGCTCTTCCTTGCACCCATCTGACTAGACATGCTCCCACTGTGTGAGATGTTGGTAAGATCGTTTTGCTGGGGGGGGGGGGGGGGGGAAGGGCAGGGGAGGAAGGGATGCAGACCAAATGCTGGTGAAATTTCATTTGCAATATCCATGTTGAGCGAAAGTGGCTTTGAGCAGGACGTTTCATGCCATATTGCCAGGGCTGGTGGTCAGGAAGGGAACAGTGAGTCAAGCCGAGAGGCAGACAGGCAAGTCTTTTGGTTGCACGAAAGGGCAGTTCTCTCTCTTCCGCTGTGGGCAGTGGAATTTGGAGTTCTCAGTCTCGGCCTGAGTCAAACGCTTTATAGGACCACGTCAGGCCCTACTGGCCCCTTGAGTCGCCTAACCTCCTCAGTGCTTGTAGCTGTAGTACCACCTCCTGGCCACCAGACCACAATGGTGGCGCTCTAGTAGAAAGAGCAGCACTCCTTTCCCGGATTAGCAACTTCCATGTTGCAGAATTCCTCTGCCAGAACTCCTGGTTTGAGAACCCCAGAACCTAACAGCTGTACAATAAATTGCAGAGATGTCGGGAGTCTGCCTGAAACACAGTAGTTGATGGCTGCTATTTCACGTGGAAACAATTGTCATGTGGTTTTATTTCTCTAAGGAGCTCAGGGCGGCTTCCATGAGCCTCCTCCTCTCCATTTCATTTTTGACCTGCCTGAATGGAGGTTTTGTCATGTTTTATTCTGCAAGCCATCTTATAAAGACAACATCGCCACCCTGATCTGGCTGTTTCCCAAGGCTGCAGGAGCTTTGATATACACATGGAGCTCCACCCACCAACCCACCCACCCAGGAGGATTGCCCCATGGAAAACAGGAAGCTGCCTTTGATCGAGTTAGACACTTGGTCCATCTAGCTCACTACTGGCAATACTTGGGATCTCTTGTCACCCACCAGGCTCCTTGCAATTTTTATTTTATTTCTCAAGGTGTTTTTTTAATGCTGTTTTTAACTGGGAGGCTGGCACGCTGCCTTCTAGCACCATCTTTATTTGGGTTCAATATTTGTAGCTCAGGCCCCCACCTCTACCCTTAGGTTTGGGGGCAAATCACTTATACTCTCACCAGTTTGCTTTCTGGGAAATGAATGTTTTGTGACTGGCCATGATCTACATGTTAGTTGCTGCTGCTGAATAAACATTTATATACTGCCTCATCTGCTAAAAAGCCATCAAGGTGGCACACAACTATTTAAAACAATAAAACCTTGCAATAATAAAAACATTTAAACAGTAAAAACATTTCAAACTACACATTTTAAAAAGTTAAACTGAAAAGGTGATTCTTTACACCCTTTCTAAAGCCCAAAAATGATTCCTGAGGGAGCATATTCCACAGTTTGGGGGCAACACAGAAGAAAGCCCTTTCATGAATGGCAGCCATTTTGTGAGAGTGCCCATAACACTCTCTCAACATTCCAAATGTGCCCACTGACTTCAAAAAGTTGACGACTCCTTGTTGATACTGACTGACAGAAGCTCTGCAGGTTTTTAGGCAGGGGTCCTTCATGAACTTACTTGGAGTTGCCAGGGATTCTGCGTACAAAGGAGATGATCTACCACTGAGCTACAGTCCTTCAGCTTCACATAGTGAAAAGATGGATACTCAGAGCTCCTGTACCAAAATGAATAAGGAAGCCCAGTCGCACAGAGCTCTGAAATGGGGCAGGGTCTGATGATTTTGCTGAGACCTTGGCTGACATTGACTTGAAAGGTTTTTGGAAGACCATGGGAAATGTCAGAAAATTCTAACGTGAACTAGTAAGGAGGGATGTGCGGCGGATCAGGTCCGATCCATGATCTGGACCTGATCCAGGCGAAAATGGATAAAATTATCTGATTCCGATCCCGATCATCTGGATCGTCCAATCTTGATCTGATCCGATCTGAAAGTACCCAATTCGGATCAGAAAAAATCGGAGGATCAGAACTCCTCCCCCTCCCCC
The DNA here is from genome assembly GCA_029215795.1 of Anniella stebbinsi. NCBI lineage: Eukaryota > Metazoa > Chordata > Lepidosauria > Squamata > Anniellidae > Anniella > Anniella stebbinsi. Next base: position 32,027,847 of record JARDYH010000007.1, read on the forward strand.
CACTCGCGCTCCTTACTTGCTGCCTCCTTGCTGCCGTCCACTGCTGCCCACTGCTTCCGTACTACTTTGAAACAGGCCTGCGGCCTGTTCCACAATATAGCGCCGGGGCGCCGGGTGACATTATCACTCGGCGCCCTCGCTCTACTGTAGAACAGGCCGCAAGGCCTGTTTCTCAGTAGTACTGAAGCAGTGGGCAGCAGTGGACGGCAGCGAGGAGGCAGCAGGTCAGGAGCGTGAGTGGGAGGAGGGGGGAGGGAGGTGGAGGTCCTGCTTATCAGTAGTACGGAAGCAGCAGATGGCAGTGCGGACGCCAGCAGGTAAGGAGTGCAAGTGGGGGGAGGGGGAGGGAGGTCCCCACTCACCTGCTGGGGCTACTTCCATCTGCTGCCGCCTGCTAGTCCCTTCTACTGAGAAATAGGCTTTGCAGCCTGCATCTCAGTAGAGTGCCGGGTGACGTCATCATCCGGCGCTCTACTGAGAGGCAGGCCGCGAAACCTGTTTCTCAGTAGAAGGGACCAGTGGGTGGCAGTGGGCGGCCCCGGCAGGTAAGGAGCGCGAGTGGGAGGGAGGGGGAGGGGGATCCCCACTTACCTGCCAAGGCCGTCCATTTCCGCCCGCTGGTCCCTTCTACTGAGAAACAGGCTTTGCAGCCTGCCTCTCAGTAGCATGCTGGGTGATGACATCACCCAGTGCGCTACTGAGAGGCAGGCCGAGAAGCCTGTTTTTCAGTAGAAGGGATCAGCGGGCGGCAGTGGGCAGCCCCGGTAGGTAAGGAGCGCGAGTGGGGGTGGAGGGACAGGGAGGGGGGAGTTAGGTCCCCACTCACCTGCTCCCATGTTTTCCGCATAGGCTTGCATTGGGAGAAAGCTTTCTTTCCCCCAATGCAAGCCTATGGTGAAAACACCTAAAATGGTGTCCGATCCGCAAATCGGATGTCCGATTTTCGGATCGAAATCGGATCCGATCCGGAAAGCCTCCGATCCGAGGCATCAATTCTGGTTCTGATTCCGATTCTGATCCAATTTGTTTTCTGTGCACATCCCTACTAGTAAGTCTCAAGACTAACAAGTACCTTGAGTAAATAACCAATGTTGCATCCATAGTTCAAGTACAGGACAGTGTTCAACTGAGGCACAGTTATCAAAAACAAGTTGCAGATGTGCTTGCGATTGACGAGGTAGAATTTTCTGATGTTTCCCACTGGCCTCCTAAAAATGTCAACATTAATAATAATATTTCTTTCTTTATTTATTTCCTGCCTCTCCCTCTGGATCAAGGCAGGGAACAACATCAAATATAAAATACATAAAACTGATTAAAAGCACATAAAATGAATACACTATTAAAATACCAATAAAACTCTTAAAATGCAACTGGGTAGGCCTGCTGGAAGATATTGGTCTTTATAGCTTTCTTAAAGTCAAAGAGACTATTAAGTTGATGAATCTCCTATGGCAGGCCATTCCACAGTCTGAGAGCGGCAGAAGAGAAGGTCCTCTGGTTAACGGTTGTCCCGATATTTGTTGTCTTTGGGCTGCTTTTTCATATTAATAATATGGATGAAATATCCTGAATGAGTTCAGAAGTGCAGCTGAAGACACATTCCAGAGAAAAGTCACAGGACGCTATGTGTTGCTGAAGGCAAAATCCAGGTTCTTAGGAATCTCAGCTTTCATTACCTCTCTCCCCTCCTACACACAAACTCTCTCTCTCTCTCACACACACAAACCCCACACAAACAACAACCAAGGTCCTAGCCCTTATGGTTGCAAATATACGCATGGACTTGTGGGGGCCAAACGGCTGATAAAATCTCAGAAGCCAACAGAACATGGATGAACAAGATGTCCACTCACTGGGGGAGGAGCTTTAACGTCCTGTCCCCTTGCTTGACCAGCACCCCCCCCCCCCAAATGCGCAAAATAGCAAAAATGGCAGAACAATGCAAAATAAGACAAATTATTTGTCTTATTTTTAGAAATTTACATTTATAGAAATTGTCTATAAATGTAAAATGTCTATACTGGTTGCAAAATTAAGCTCTTTCTTGGGGCAGAATGTGGATAGCCTGGACACAGAATTCCATTAAAGAAAAGGAAAAGCACGGAGAAGACACTCGTTCTGGCCACGAGGCAGCGGCAGCAGCAACGTTTTTACTCACCACAAGTCTCCGTCTTCAATGGTTTTCTCGTTTGGAGCCCCAGCATGGCCGTAGTGCAAAATCGAGCTATTATGTCCACTGAAAGAAAGAAAACGACAAAATTTGTGAACTAATAAATGTAATACAGGGAATGGGGGGGGGGGAGGGGAAGCCTCCAAGGTGTGTGTTTGTGTGCGTGCGGCAAGAGATCCGCAAATGTAAAACAGTAGATTTCTGCACATACATTAATTAGTCATATAGAAAGACCAGTGATTTCAGCCATTTTGTGAAATTCCTAACCCTGGCCTTTTGAAAATTAGCAACATTAAGGCTGCAATCCTATACCCACTTGCCTGGGAGTAATCCCCCACCCCGCTGAACTCAGTGGGGCTTACTTCTGTGTCTACACATAGGGTGTCCTGGTGTCCCACTTTACAGAGGGCAGTCCTCTATTTGATGGGCTGACTAGTCCAAGAGTGGCTTCATGTTAAAAAACTGCAAGAGGAGAAAGCAGGCAGAACACGGAGAGCAGACGGAGCTGGGCATACTGGGCATACACCATGATGAGATGTTTTCTATATTTCTATTTAAATCATAATTATTTCTAAATTTGCACGTAAACATATAAGTTCCATATATTTGTAATTGTTATGCAAATCCGTTTTCTTTTCTTGCTGAAAAAGTTCCACTCAATCGCTTAAGAGAAGATTTCAGGATCTGTGAGGAAATAAAAGGGGAGAAGAAATGGATCTGCCTATGAAATGCTGCTCCAGAGCCTCTTCTACCGTGAAAAGATGCCAACATCCCAACCAACCTGCTGCACACCAATGTTTGTACATCAATGCTTCCAGCATCTCTCTCTCTCTCTCTCTCTCTCTCTCTCTCTCTCTCTCTGTGTTCCCTGCGGTACTGGCAATTCTTCTTGCAGCACAAAGTATCGTTGGCAGCATTACAAGTCAGAGAAACGGCTATATTGGGCCTCTTTCATTTTCTTTTTCCTTTTGTGAAATGTGCGAAAGCCAGTTTTGACCAAAGGATACTTTTATTCCTACAACCCATGAGCAAAATGGCTTCATCACAAGGGTGACAAGTAGGGATGCACAGGTGTTTGCTCCCCACTTCAGAAGATCTCTGTGATCCGTTCAGTGACCTATTTTTGGTTCAAGAGTCTTTTAATTCATCTTTGGCTATTCCTTTTAGGTCCTTCAAATGTCAGGTGAAGAGGAAGATAGAACATCCAGTTCTGCAGATGTTCTTTCACTCTTCTCAGCTATAGGCTCCCCACCTTCCTAAAAACCCGCAGATTCGTAGGCAAAAAGCTACACATCTTGGGAGACCTCCCTTGCAGTGCCCACCTGATCTCTCACCATTAGGCAATGTCCCACTTTTTCAACCTAGAATCCAATCGGTGATTCAGTGTAAAGTGGAACCCTTAGTAATTTGGACAACCCCAATGGGCTTTTTGTGTTCTGCTTCCATGCAGCTAGAACACCTGACATTTCAACAGGCTAAAACACATATACGGTGGCATGAGCTTTTGTGAGCCAGACGCTGTTCTACCAGCTGGTTTGATAAGGTGGATGCTAGCTCAAAAAGCAGAAACCACAGCAAATTTGCTACCTGAGGAATGCATATGCAAAATGACAGCGAATCAACCATGCAAGATGTCGGATAGAATTATATTAAGATGTTGGTTCGGGTACCTACCTGAGAAACTGCTGGCTAGAAGCAAGGCCTGGCTTGCACATGCAGGAGAATGAGCTGGTGGAAACTGGTGATGCTAGAGCATAATGTACCAATCCACACTGGAGGAAAACATTTTGTTTTAATCCTCCTGCATTAAAAAATCCTGCAAGTAAAGAACTAGCATGTCAGGGAGAAAGGCTTTCGTCCAGTTCACGTCCTGTGTGCTAGTTTTCTGCTTGCAGGGAGACACAGTTTTAATGTGTTTTATGCGGGAGACCATTTAAAAATGTGATTTCTCCTCTTCATGGCCTGTCTGAAGTGGCACAGTCCATTCGACTAACTGATTCTACATTCCTGTGTAGACCAGGCCTCAAATCTACCGGGTTCTTGGAAAGACCTTAAAATGAAGTATGCATTTTTATTTATTTATTTATTTATTACGTTTGTATACCGCCCTATAGCCGAAGCTCTCTGGGCGGTTTACATAGGATTAAAAACAATTAAAAACAATATACAAAAATTTAAACAGCAAAAACATACAACATACACACAATCTATACATTTAAAAACCACATCAACACTTCAAAAACTACAAAAACAAAACAAAACAAAACAAACCCAGGCTCCTCAGATATTGCCAAATGCCTGAGAGAAGAGGAAAGTCTTGACCTGGCGCCGAAAAGATAACAATGTTGGCGCCAGGGGGGCCTCGTCGGTGAGATCGTTCCACAATTGGGGAGCCACCACAGAGAAGGCCCTCTCTCTTGTTGCTGACCTCCGAGCCTCCCTCGGAGGAGGCACTCGGAGGAGGGCCTTAGATGTTCCCGAATTGATACTCTTATATATATATTCCACAGCATCCTTTCTGCTAAAGGGAAGGGGCTCCCATGAGGAGTCTCCTCTTCTGCTTCAGCTGGTCCATGGAGGGAAACCAGGTTCACATGCAGGTAAGGAAGTCAATGGACAAGCACAGCCTTGAGAGCAAGGCAAAGCTGAGAGTCAGAAACATGGGAAGCACAGCTGAGTCACACAGCACATAGGACCTGTGTTGTTCCAGCACCAACAGACCAGAACTGAAGGCTTACGTAGCCTGGTCTTCAGCTGTAAATGGTTAACGCGATTCTCTAGAGTTCCTACTGAAGATCCCCTACTCCTGAGGAGGCTGGTTTCTTTGAGCCCTCAGGCATTTGCCTCACCAAAAGGAGGCTGCCTGAACTTGCACCTTTTGCCACCAATGTCCTCTAGGGTTGGGCAGCTGCTTGGCTTCCTCCTCTGACTCCACGGGTGAGATAGCTTCATCCAGAGCTCTGCCCCTGAGTCCCTCAAGGACCATCACTGCCAAAGGGCTGGTGATAGGGATGCCCACTGGAGTGTCCCAGGGTCTTCAGCATCACCAGAGAAGGGGAGTTTCTGGTCTAAGCCTATCTCAGACCAGGCATCTTCTGTACCTAAGGAGTTCTCCTTGATGCTGGTCCATACCTTTCAGCTTTGCAAAGATAAGGGTTTTGTTTTGTCTGTTCTGGTTTGGGAAGCAGGGCAGGTCGGCTAGTGGTGGGACGACCCAAGCCTGACTTGAGTACATGACTCGCAGTCTCTAACATGGGACTCCGTTCCACTTGCTCTTCCAGTTTCTCAGTCCACACCTTGACTTCAGCCTCAGTAGTATGCACTGGATTGTCAACCAATTGTGCCCCTTAATTAGCAACTAGTTCTCCGGGAGGGTCATTTTTGAGGAGGGGGTGAAGTCAACCCTCCTCTTGCAAAGGTGACTGCCAGTGAGTCCCAATGCCCCCCCTCCACTCCTCCCTTCAGCCATCTCCCTTGCATTAGGCTAGGGTGTGGCAGCTGGTACTTCCTGGGGGCTTGATTTGGCTCCAGGGCCTCCAGTTGCTAATCCTCACATTTATATATTTTAAGTGATTAACTCTTTTGGTTTTGACTGATCTTTACAAAACATATTAATACAACGGGTGATAAGTCTTAGAGTATTTAATGAAGATAGCTATCTGTCACAAGCAAATATGCTTGGGAAGTCATATTTACAGTCAAACATAGCACCAGAATCAAAAGATCTACACAGCTGGTTTGAACCCACACCACTGGCTTACATCTCCAGAGGCATCAATGCTCTTTCAAGACTTTTGAGAATCAGTTGAATGGATGTGGAAGAGCCAGGAAGCTCATTTGAAGACCCTGGACACATATCCTCCTCCCCTGGGGAGCTTTTGCAATCAATACAGAAAATGCAATTCCCCCATTACTATGCCTGATTTGATCTTTTGAATATTGTTATTGTGGTAATTAATGCAAGGAACAGCCTTTTAATGCAAAGCACATCCCTACCTATCCAGACTTTTTAATCTGAAAGGAGCCACCGCACTCACATTTCTGAGTTAGTACAAGATATTACTGAGTATGAAAGATCAGGGCTCTCCTATTGATGGCGAGACCTCTTGCAAATTAAAGTGTGATGGACGGGGGGATTAAGAGAGTGAAAAATCCTCCTTTGCAAAAGATCACAAAGTAGGTGCCTGCAATGTTATCGCAGAGAGGCGTGACATGTAGAAAAGGAGCCCGGCTTGTGAAAGCAACCTCAGGTTAGCTTGACTGGTAAGGTTGTAGACCAAGGTTAAGATGAGAAATAATTGCAACCCACCCTGTGTCCTTGGAATAGGGAGGGAGAGAAATCTATGTTTTGTTTTGTTTTTTATAAAAGCTAAATTATCTGCCTGCAAGACTGAATTCTAAGGACATAAGGAAGCAAAAGCTGAGTGTAGCCAAACGCGTACTCTGAATTTCAGGAAAGCCGATTTTTAAAAAACCAGAACTATGATAAGTAAGGTCCCATGGCAAGTGACCCTAATGAGAAAAGGAGTCCAAGATGGGTGGGAGTTTTTAAAAAAGGAAATTTTAAAGGCCCAATTACAAATAATTCTAACAAGGAAAAAAGATAGAAGACAACAGAAGAAACCAATGTGGCTCCACAAAAACCTTCGAGATGACCTGAAAATAAAAAAAGATACATATAGGAAGTGGAAGGAAGGCCAGACTACAAAAGAAGAGTACAAGCAAGTAGCACAGAAGTGCCAAAATGACATCAGGAAGGCTAAAGCTGAGAAGGAGCTGAGGCTAGCAAGGGATGCTAAAAGCAATAAAAAGGCTTTCTTCAGATACGTGAATAGTAAAAGACAGGGAAAGAAATGGTGGTTCAACTGCTTAAAGAGGATGGCAAATTGATAACGGAGGACAAAGAAAAGGCTAAAGTGCTCAATTCCTACTTTGGCTCAGTCTTCTCCCATAAATGGGTCTATGACCCCCTGGAAAAAGTGAAGTACAAGCTGAAGGGGCAGCACGTTGAGTACGTTGGCACCTTACTCAACCTCACCTGCCTTGACCTGACTGTTTGACATAGAATGAACCTCCTTGCTCAGGTCTGACTATGTTAGGTGATTCTTGCTTTCCCTGCAAGTCACAGATAACCACAGAATGGGACAGAGGCTTATTGCTGCTGAACAAAAAGCCAAGGCTTATCTGATGTGGAGGATGGAATTCATGTCCTTTGGATGGCGAGACTGATATGCGACTTACTGCACCAACGCTCAGCGTTTTTGCCCTAATTACTAATTAGGCATTAGCAAATGGAGAACATTAAAAATGTCAGTCTGTATTACAAGTAGATTTCCTATGGGAGGGTGGTGTAAACGGAATGGGCAGCTGCTGCTCCTGTCTGGCTGGATACAAAGGAGAACTGTTATATTGTTGTTACAGTAACTCATCGGGAGTTTTAATTGCACAATTATTGTATTATAAAATATTTTCAAACAGATTACATCAATGCAAAAGAAAATAAATTATCCTTGTTGTTAACTCTGCTGTCTTCCAGGCGTACCGCGCTCTCTCCACCTGCACCCTAACTTCTTTGATGCTTGGGCCAGGATATGCAATCTTAAATCACAGTCCTTTTAACAACATATAGGGATACTAAAGAGAACTTCAAAAACCTCAGAGGTAAAAGGATAATTTAGTAAAGATCTGTCAATAGATGCCTGCCCTCTCAAACAGAGATGCTGAATACAATACTTGCATTGCAAAGGAATAGGGTAAAATCACTCATCTCCTGGACTCTGAATTACCTGGAGGGTGGGAGCAGGACTCTATGACCCTCCTCGCTTACTGCTGCTGTGATTTAGATGCTGGAGAACAAAGAATCTTTATTTACTTGGAGGCTCCAGGGCATGTCTCAGCCCTGTGTGCTGTTCACCATCTTGGCTCATGCCAACCACACAGTTTGTTGGTCTGTCTCGTTTCCAGCAAGAGGCCCACCATACATGCCTCTCTCAGAGGTCCTCATTACCGGCATTGTGCCAGAGACTGAGCATGGCCTACGAGTGGAGTTGTGAGCGCATCTTCATCTATACCCTACAGACATCGCCCAACCCGCTGCGAGGACAAGGCCAGGGATGTTGAGGCACCGTTTCCAGCATTCAGCCAGGAGTCAACTCCATCTAGATTAACACAGACACACACACACACACACACACACACACACACGGTTCAAAGTCAATTTTAAAACAGAGATAATAGTATAAATTATTGATACTAGTTGCCGGTGGTTTATATATAAAAAACACGATTGCTCTTGTTGCTTTATTGCGGTTTGTGGTTTGAATTGTGTACGACACCTGGAAGAACTGACCCCAAAAGGGGGGTTTAAAAAACTTTAAAAGAAAGAAATGGCACAAACTCCAGAAATACTAAATGTACATTAAGACTTCCTTAAAACAGAAGGATTTTTCAGATCAGCTACTGCTCACATTGGCCACCAAGGCTGTTTTAGCCATGGTGTCTAAAGGGTGTGGACCTTAATGACATTGCAGAAATTGACCATTGCTTAAGAGAGATGTTAGGACAGCCATCTCCAACCTGGTACCCTACAGATGTGTTGGACTGCAACTCCCATTATTGTCAGGAAGCCAATGGCCATGCTAGCTAGGAATGATGCCACTGTAGTGTAGTGGTTACAGTGTTGGAGGGAGAGTTGGGAGATCTGGTTCTAGTCCCCACTCAGCCGTGGGGCCAGTCACAGACTCTCAGCCCAACCTACCTCACAGGGTTGTTGTTGTGAAGATAAAATGAAGAGGAGGAGGAGGAAGAGGAGGATTATGTATGCCGCCTTGGGCTCCTTGGAGGAAAAAAGGCAGGATATAAATGTAATAATGATGGGAGTTGCACCAACACATCTGGAGTGAAGACTAAGCATTCACCCTTCCAATCCACCTCTATTTTGCCGTAGGGAATGACATCACACATCCCCTTAATTAATTAATTAATTTGTTACAATGGCGTTATCTTACAAATCCTTCCAAGGCGACTTACAGGTAACATAAAAATATACGAAGGAAATCACAACAAACAATAATCACATTTAAAAATGGAATCAGGGTCTTTCCCACAGGGTATCTGGTGGTGGGCCACCAAATGTGGAGGTCTGCCTGACAGGGATGATGCACCTTGAGGTCTTGCCTGTCTCTCTGCTTCCCTGTTTCTCCTGACACAACTTCTATTTCCAGGTTCACAAATAGTAGTTTAAGAGTGTCATCACATGGGGCGGGGGAATCGCATTTCCTTACCATCGCTTCTCTGCCCCACGTTTGTCCCTCATTACGCCCTCTTTCTGCCTGGACGGGAAAGAGGAAGTAAACAAAGACCACGTGGCCCATTCAGGGCCCATTTCAATCATGCTGCTTTTCCTGCACACAGCAGGATATTGCGACACATTAGTATTTGGTTTTTTTAAAATGTCGGATTAAAAGGGGTCTATTTTGCAATGGAAAAATGAGTGGAGGGAGCGGGAGGACGCACGCACATCCATAAGTGGGCAGTAGTGAACGTGCAATAAAACGCTCATCTGATGAACCTCTAAGTATTTGTATCATGATATCTGCCTCAAATACAGGTAAGCTCAGGATGGCCGTGTGTCCTACTTTACACAAGACTGTCCTCTAGTTGAAGGCTGTCTGAGTCCTCTGTTTTGAACAAGTCCTCCATTTGAAGACCTGTCCAGTCCAGCTCCAGAGGGATGCTAAAAGCAATAAAAAGGCTTTCTTCAGATACGTGAATAGTAAAAGACAGAGGAAAGAAATGGTGGGTCAACAGCTTAATGAGGATGGCAAATTGATAACAGATGACAAAGAAAAGGCCAAAGGGCTCAATTCCTACTTTGGCTCATCTTCTCCCAAAAGCGGGTCTATGACCCCATCCCACCCCCGGCAGAAATGAAGTACAAACTGAAGGGGCAGGATTGCAGTTTGAGATTGATAAACAAATGGTCAAGGAACACCTACTTTCTTTGAACGAGTTCAAATCTCCAGGGCCTGATGAACTGCATCCAAGAGTAATAAAGGAACTGGCAGAAAAACTCACAGAACCACTGTCCATTATCATTGCGAAATCATGGAAGACGGGTGAAGTGCTGGACGACTGGAGGAGGGCTAATGTTGTCCCTATCTTCAAAAAGGAGGAACCTGGGAACTACAGACCAGTCAGTCTAACAACCATCCTTCGGAAAATTTTGGAGCAGATTATAAAGAAGTCAATGGCTCAATTCGGACGACACAATAAACAACTGGTGTGGGGGAAACAATCGTCAGTTGTTTTGACTATTGTGTCATCCGAATGCTGCCATAGTCAACTCAGCGCTGATCCTTATCAACACCACAGTTGATTATTTATTACCATGTTGTGTGGGGAGTATCCCCTAGGGTTAGGGTTAGGCAACCCACCATTGAATGTCGTGTCGTCCAAATTGAGCCAATCTGTTAGCACCTTGAAAACAATGCAGTGATTACTAGAAGCCAGCATGGATTTGTCAAGAACAAATCCTGTCAGACTAATCTGATCTCATTTTTTGATTGGGTAACCTCCCTTGTGGACTGTGGGAATGCAGTGGACATAGTATATCTTGACTCCAGCAAAGCTTCTGACAAAATGCCCCATGACATTCTGATTCACAAACTAGCTAATAGTGGGCTAGATGGAACAACTATTAGGTGGATCCACAGTTGGCTACAGAATCGGACTCAAAGAGTGCTTATCGATGGTACCTTTTCACACTGGGGGGAAGTAATGAGCTGGGTACCGCAGGGCTCAGTCCTGGGCCCAGTGCTCTTCAACATTTTTATTAAAGATTTGGACGAGGTGATGCAGGGAATGCTTATCAAATTTGCAAACGACACAAAATTGGGCAGGATTGCTAATACCCTGGAAGACAGAAACAAACTCCAAAGTGATCTTGATAGACTGGAGAGCTGGGCTGAAAACAACAGAATGAAATTTAATAGGGATAAATGCCAAGTTCTACACCTAGAAAAAAGAAACCAAATGCACAGTTACAAGATGGGGGATACTTGGCTCAGCAATACAGCAAGTGAGAAGGATCTTGGAAATGTTGTAGATCACAAGCTGAATATGAGCCAACAGTGTGATGTGGCTGCAAAAAAAGAAAATGCTATTTTGGGCTGAATTAATAGAAGCATAGCTTCCAAATCGCATGAGGAACTGGTTGATTCCCCTCTATTTGGCACTGGTTAGGCCCCATCTTGAGTATTGCATCCAGTTCTGGGCACTACAATTCAAGAAGGATGCAGACAAGCTGGAGAGTGTTCAGAGGAGGGCAACAAGGATGATCAGGGGTCTGGAAACAAAACCCTATGAGGAGAGACTGAAAGAACTGGGCACGTTTAGCCTGGAGAAGAGAAGATTGAGGGGAGACATGATAGCGCTCTTCAAATACTTGAAAGGTTGTCACACAGAGGAGGGCCAGGATCTCTTCTCGATCAACCCAGAATGCAGGACATGGAATAATGGGTTTAAGTTACAGGAAGCCAGATTCCGGCTGGACATCAGGAAAACCTTCCTGACTGTTAGAGCAATACGACAATGGAACCAATGACCTAGGGAGATAATGGGCTCTCCCACACTAGAAGCACTTAAGAGGCAGCTGGACAACCATCTGTCAGGGATGCTTTGAGGTAAATTTCTGCATTGAGAAGGGGTTGGACTCGATGGCCTTATAGTCCCCTTCCAACTCTACTATGCTATGATTCTATGATTCTAAAGAGAAAGAACCGTAAGGAAGGACAGCAGCTGAGGCCTTGCAGTTGCCCATCCACAATTAACACTGGACAGGAGCCTGGGCCGGCTCACAGGTCATCCGGTTACAGCTCTTTCTTACTATGGTGAGATGAATTGTATTACTATTTATACTATTTATATTACAGTAATTCTTGCTAAACTTGCAACTCTCTATATAAATTAGGACAGGCAATTTTTTATGCAAATCTGCATTCTCGTTTTTGGCGATGCATTAAGCCTAGGTAAGCAGTATACACCCCTGGGATTTGTGGCTTGTATTTCTGAGTCTGGAAATAAGAGTCTCTTGATAACATCCCTAGTGCAGATCAGCGACGGAATTCTGTGTAGGGACCGACGGGGTAAGAAGGGCAAAAGCTTAATCGAAGACAAGCAAAATGGCAGATCCCTGAATGACAAATCAAATTAAAACCTGAGCTGGAGAAGAATTCCCCGACCGACTGACCAGCCACCCATCACCAGACCCATCGCTCCAAACTCCTTCCTTCCCTCCCACTTGCTGAGATGAATCTCCACCAGCAGCAGCGCCAAGCTACAGCAAACAAGGAGAAAGGGTCCTTCAGCCCACTGTGCCAGGCATGTTACCACATGCAAATGATGCCAGGGCCAGAGCCAAGGGTAGGTATGTTCGGGTCCAGCAGGGACCCACTGAGGAGCCCCCTGGAGTTCCTCCTCCTCCTTTTCACCACTGCAACATCCTTGCACGGCTGCCTCTCGCTCCGGCCCAGACAACGCTGGCGAGGAGGAGAGGAGATGCCACTCAGCCTTCCTGCTCACTGGCTCACAAGGAAGGAAGTGGCAGCAAGGAGGAGGAAGAGGAGGAAGAGGAGGCAGCTAGTGACCATGGCGGTGAGAAGGCAGACTCAGTGAGGGAGGAGGATCACTGAGGGGGTCTTGCCCAAGCCACTGCACCAGGCCCTCAGTAGCCACTGGGCAGTGTAGCTTCCCCTAGGGTGACCCCAATGCCCTGGAGAAAAGAGAACGCCTCCTCTCTCTCTCTCTCTCTCTCTCTCTGCTTGAAGCAGGAAAAGGGAGGGAGCAGAGGCCCACTTTCCTCTTCCTGCAGTTGGCTGTCGGGGTGAGTGGCTGGGGGTGGGCACTGCCATCTCAGCCTAGCATGTGGATTCAAAGGGAAGGGGTGGGTGGGTTCAGGCCTCACAAATCTGGATTGGCACCAAAAGGAGCCGAGCTGTTTCCCATTGTTCAGGAAGAGGGGTGGCTTATTGCTAATCCAATCCGACGCAGGCCAGGGGGCACCCACCCATCACTAATATGCACTAAAAGGATGCTGTATATATATAATAAGTTAATCAATTAACCACCGATTAAATATGTATGAAAGAACGTGAGTGCTGAGGGCCCTTTTCAACCGTCCAGGTACTTCTCTTTACTTGGCCAGCGTGTTCAAGATGATTTTCTGAAGACTTTCTAATGTCCATTTCCTGCTTTCCAGAAATATTGAACTGCAAGATGTTATTTTTATTGAACCAAGCAGCTTAATGGCGGCTCAAGTAAGTCCCACGGAGGTCTTGGCCAGGAAGTACGGAAAGTATCCAGAAGGCGGCCAATCAGAGCCAATCAGCAAAGGAGCCTGATGGAGCATGGAGCAGTCCAGGAATATTTTAGAGTTGTGCTCCAGGTGTGTGTGTGTGTGTGTGGGGGGGAGATTCTTACATTTTACTCATCCTACGTATTACAAAAGACACCCCCTCCTATACATACACACACACACACACACATCAGAGGGAAGGACTGTAAGTAAAACTTCCCGAACCTGAAGCCCTCCAGTCGTTTTAGACTACAAGTTCCATCAACCCTGATGACTGGCCATGTTGTCTGGGGCTGATGGGAATGGGAGTGTAAAATATCTGGGGGGCACCAGGTTGGGGAAGGCTGTTCATATGCTCAGAGCCATATCAATGCTCCAAATAAGTGCCAGCATGTACGTGGCAAAATTAGCCAAGCTCAATTGAGAGCTATCAGCAAGTCGAGGGGGTGGGAACTACACAGGCAGGACTGCAGAAAGTCTGCCCCACCTCACACACAAAAAAGCGGGGGAGGAAACCCCTCAAGGGGGAAAGACCCTGGACCAAGTGTGCTCAGGGCTAGGCTGATGGTCTGTTTGGGGGGAGGGGGTGGGAGATAGAGCTGGAACTCTGAACAGAGAGGAGGATGTAGTGGCAGGTCCCACTGGTGGAATCCCCATTGGCACTTTGATGTGGCCACCTGCCCCGAAAGGTGCGGAGCGAAGGTCTGCTGGTTGTGTGGCTCAGCGCAAGGTCTAGGTGAGCTACGCAAAAGCAGAATCCAAAGAAAGAGAAAAAGCAAAACCCTCCAGACACATGCTCGCGCACACACACACACACGGCCAGTTTTGTTTGCATCGCTCACCTTCATGCAGCCTTCCCCAACCCGGTGCCCTCCAGATGTGTTGGACTAGTCAGTTGGGGGATGATGAGACTTATAGTCCCAACACATCTGGAGTGCACAAGGTTGGGGACCTCTGCCTTAATACCTTGACCCCTTGCTTCCTCTCCGACGGCTCTACCTGGCCACAGCTCCTCTTGCTCTTAGGTACTACGCTGGGGAACGCCCCACTTCTTCCTTGGCCTCTCCTTTCCATCACGCCATGCCAAACCCACCGTCTTTCCTTTAGGCACCCTGAGGCTCAGCCAACTTGCTCAGCCTCCAGCCTCCCCTGTCTTCAGGCCTTGCATCAAACTCTTGCGCAGCGACGTTTGCCACGAGTCCAGCCTTCCTCAACCCGGTGCCCTTCAGATGTTTTGGATTTCAACTCCCATCAGCCCCAGCCAGCATGGCCAATGGTCAGGAATGCTGGGAATTGTAGTTCAGGTTGGGGGGAGGCTGCCCTAACCCCTCGTGTCCTCAACTCTCTGTCTTCTCTGTCCATCTTCTCTTCAGGTATCTGCCTACCTCCTCCTCCACCTTCCTTTGCCCCAGATGTCTGTCTGTTTATCTAAAATATTTCTAGGCAGCCTTTACGGGCAAAAGCCCTCCTAAGACGGCTTATATAATAAAATCACATATAATCAAATTCTATGACGATGATAAAACAGTCAAAATTAATAAAATCAACCAACACCAGCAGTAAAACATCTTGCCCAGATGGCAACGGAATCCGCAGCACAATCGCACCGACAAAACCAGAAAAGTCTCCAGCGACCTATGCAGGGGAAGGTCACAGAAGACAAACATGGGCGGAGAGGCGTGAACACCGGCTGGAGAGGGAGAGAGAGAGCTGCACGTAGGGGCTCCCTGCGTCTCCTCCAGCGCAGCCCCGGCCCACCTCCGGAGAGGCGGAGAGGCGTGAACACCGGCTGGAGAGGGAGAGGTGGCTGGGAGTACAGTTGAATTGAAATGTGTCTGGGAGTGGAAATATCTGTTGTGCAGGGCAGTGGGAGATATGGCGATAGCAGGGCGATGTGCCATTATAGGGGAAGGGGAGGTAGATATTTAACACCCATCTTACCTTCCGGTCACTCTGCTACCCCAGGGATCTTGGAGAACGAACCAGGCCACCCACAGAACCTCTCCTTGCTCCTATGCAACGCCAGGTCGGTTAAAAGTAAAACAAATATCATCTATGACCTCCTTATAGATGAGGAGTCCGACCTGGCATGCTTCACAGACACCTGGCTGGGAGATGATAGTGGGCCGACATGGGCTCAGGCTCTCCCAGCTGGGTACTGTGTTAGTGAGCAGGTGAGGGAAAGTGGGTGGGGGGGCAGAGTAGCTGTGGTTTACAAAGACAATCTTAACCTGACCAGACTTCCTGTCCGGCAATTGAAGCACATCGAGTGTGTGTACCTGAGTCTGAAGGCCAGGGATAGACTAGGGATTCTGTTAGTGTACCAGCCACCCCGCTGCCTATCAGACTCCCTGGCCGAGCTCACGGAACTGGTCTCGGAGTTGGTGTTGGATTCGCCCAGGCTTCCGGTCCTATCTCTCGGGCAGGTTCCAGATGGTAATGCTTGGGGATAGCTGCTCTTCAAAGAAGGAGCTGCTATGTGGTGTACCACAAGGTGCCATCCTTTCCCCAATGCTGTTTAACATTTATATGAAACCGCTGGGAGAGATCATCCGGAGGCATGGGGCGGGGTGCTATCAGTACACTGATGATACCCAAATATATTTCTCTGTGCCTTCGACAACATCGTCAGCTAAGGATAGTGTGTCTCCTCTGAATGAATGATTGGAGGCGGTAATGGGCTGGATAAGGAAAAACAAACTGAAGCTGAATCCAGACAAGACGGAGGTGCTTGCTGTCAAAGGCCACAACCTGGGTTTGGAGATGTGTCAACCAGTTCTGGATGGGGTTACACCCCCCCCCCCCCGAAAGACTGTGTTTACAGCTTGGGAGTACTCCCGGATCCGTCGCTCCAAATGACAGCTCAGATAGATGCAACAGCCAGGATTGCCTACTATCAGCTTCAGCTGATATGCCAGCTGCGCCCCTTCCTATGGAAGACCTAAAGACGGTAGTGCACTCACTGGTAACTTCGAGGCTCGACTTCTGCAATACGCGGTACATAGGGCTACCTTTGTGCCTAGTCCGGAAACTTCAATTAGTTCAAAATATGGCAGCCAGGTTGGTCACCGGTACACCTAGGGGTGACCAAATAACACCAATCTTAAAATCACTCCACTGGCTGCCCATTAGTTTCTGGGCGATGTATAAAGTGTTGGTTTAAAGCCCTACATGGTTTGGGTCCAGGTTACCTGCGGGATCGCCTTTTCCCGTATAATCCGCCCCGCACACTCAGGTCCTCTGGGAAGAATTTACTCCAGTCAGCCAGAACTAGGCTGACGAGTGTTACCCAGAGGACCTTCTCTTCTGCCGCTTCCAGGCTGTGGAATGGCCTGCCGGAGGACATTCGACAAATTAGCAGTCTTCTGGAATTTAAGAGACTGCTCTCTTCCGGCAGGCCTATCTAGTTTAATTTTAAGATGTTTTTAATAATGTATTTGTTTTTATCAGTTTTAATGGTTTATCTATGTTATTGTTTTTATATTTATATTTATTGTTGTTCCCCGCCTCGATCTAGATGGAGAGGCGGGTTAGAAATTAATTAAATAAATAAATAAATAAATAAAATATTAGCTGCCTTGCGGGAGCAGTGCAGCCGCGAGCTTTGAGGAAGAGTGAAAAAATACGGTATTACTGGGCAAGTTGAAGCTGGAACAAATAGGCTTCGCTGTAGGGAGAAACCCACACAGTGAACAGTAAAGGCACCGTGAAGCAGAACAAACCACTTCAAGTGTGACTCGGAAAGAATAGCCTTTGTGCAGAAGGAGCCCTTTCCTCTCCTCCGCAGGCGAGAGAGCCGTCAAAGGGAGGGGAAGGGGGCTGTCGGGAGAGAGGGACCCTCCTTCCCTGAGTCTGCTTAAGACGCCCTTTCCCAACTTGCCACCCTCCCCAAAGGCCATTTCCTGTGTCCTCCTCTGCGTTATCGGCAGCAGCCAGCCAAGGGGGTTCCAGGGCATTTGCACCCTTGTGCCACTGTGGTGAACAGCTTGGTCTTCCCTGAAATCCAGCTTCCAGTTGGGAAAGACGTGAAAGTTGAGGCCTCGTGGCCAGAGTGCTGCTGGTCACACGTCCCTCATAGGCACATCACCACACCCCCCCCTCTCCATACGGAAGCCGCTAAGGGCCCTTATGCCCCTCGAGAGAGAGGCAGATATAGACCCCTGGCAGATGGGAAGCTCGGGGAATTCATTAGGGACACGAGGCCGGAGGACAGGCGCATGGCAACTTTAGAATCCCAGCTTCCATCCTTAGCCTTTTTTTTTTTTATAATATTTTATTTTTCAACATAATACAACATAAAACAACATAAAACACAATACATAACCCACAAACCCCCCGTGCACCCCTCCCCCCAGGAGACCTTCAATTATTCATTATTCCTCTTTCCAAAATTGTAAAGACTCTTCCGAAGGTATTTGCCCCTTCCCCGTTCTTAATACATATTCCAAAAAGGGGCTCCATATTTCTCCAAAATCATTCTTACTGGACATTCCCCTCTTTATTTTCATTTTACACGTCAGCTTATCATTAAGTGCCATATCCCATATTTCTTTATACCATTCTTCTATAGTATATATCCCTTGCCCTTTCCAATTTTTAGCAATCATTATTCTGACAGGAGCCAGGAGGTTGTTTATCAGTTCTCTCTTACTTATATTCTCATTTCCTTTATCCCATATTGCTAGTAGAGCCAGCTTTGGGCTTAATTCCAGTTTACTTCCAATTATTTCACTTATTTCTTTGAACACCCTTTCCCAATTTTTTTGTACATATTCACAGCTCCACCACATATGAAAATAAGTTCCAACCTCCTTACATCCCCTCCAACAATTCTTAGACACTTTTTTATCTATCTGATGAAATCTTACCAGTGTTAAATACCATCTCCACACTGTTTTGTAATAATTCTCCTTAATTCTAATCGACAAAAGTGTTAACATTCTTGCATCCCATATCCTCCCCCAGTTATGTTCATTAATTTGTTCCTTTACATCATCTTCCCAAATCTTTTTAATAATTTTAAGAGAGTCCTGATAATCATCTTCCTCTATCAATATTTTGTATATCTCGCTGGTCAAACCTTTTTTAATTTTAGTTTCTTCCTTCTTTCCTCTTAATTCAACTAAATCTTCAAATATTGTATTATTTCTACATTTCTTATTTTTCATTTTCTATTTCTGTGTCCATTTTTCCAATTGTAAACATTTGAACCAAGCTATCTTTTGTCCTTTTAATAACTCTCTAATTTGCTCCTTATCTATCATTCTTTCCATCCAGTTCCTTAACTTAATAATTTCCTGATCCTTCAGACTCCCTTCCAACTCTACTTTTAAGGTCCTTGGGAAGTTTCCCACTGGGGCGAGTGGAGAGTCTCCTGGTATTAACTTTCCTTTAACTTTCTCCCAGATCTCTAAAATATTTTTCAGCAACGGGTTGTCCAGTCCCCTCAAATCTTTCTTTTGAATTTTAATAAAAAAATTATTTTGCAATTTAAAATCTAGCTCCCCTGTTTGCGTCTCTAACCATTCTAAATCTTCCTCCCCTAATATACTATTTATGACATATCTTAACTGATTAGCAATATAATAATTCTTTATATTTGGAAGTCCCAAACCTCCTTTCTTTTGGGTCTTATACCATAACCCTTTATTAATCCTAGCTCCATCCTTAGCCTTTTCAACTGAAGTGGATATTAGGAGCTAGGCTGGAAAATAACCTGAATTCCTTGAGGCTGCCAGTGTAGCGTAGTGGCGAGAGTGTCGGACTGGAGGTCGGGAGAGCCGAGTTCTAGTCCCCACTCAGCCATGGAAACCCACTGGGTGACTTTGGGCCAGTCACAGACACTCAGCCCAACCTACCTCATAGGGTGGTTGTTGTGAGGATAAAAATGGAGAGGAGGAAGGATTATGTATGCCGCCTTGGGTTGCTTAATAATAATATCCTGTAAGGAAGGATGGTGGACCAACCCTACCTGTGAAGTCAGTGGCACATCTGGGTAATTTTAGGCCCCAGTCTCAATGGTCTTATCCCCCCCACCCCTTTAGATGGCAGTATTGCTTTCAATGTGAAACACATAACTAGCATTTCTCTTCCCCCTACGTTAACTGCCATGCTTTACAACTGTTGCTACATTCCTGATGTTAGCTGAACAAGAAAGGAAGAATGTTGTTTACCAACCCTGATTATATATATATGAATACGTGCACTTTTGCATTTTAAACTCACTTAATCCATAGCACCACCATGGCTACAGGAATACAGTGGAGCTTGCTTCTGCTGTCCTGATCACCTGCTGCTCTGTGGATGCTGATGGGGGGGGGGGCACTGTGGAGCCCTCAACTTTGGCTCCATCCCTATCTGCACCACGGCACAAAACCAACAGCCAGCAAGCCTTTATCGCCATCGCTACTGCTCTGTTGGCAAGGTTGGCAAGGGCGGGCCGGGGGTGGGGGGAGCCCAGCTGGCGCTTCTCTGGCAGGGCTCTTCCTGCCACGCAGGAGCACAAAGCGATCTGCTCCAGGCAACGCCATGAGATGGCAGATAGATGGAGACAGAAATTGGCATCTGAAGAGCGCAGCGGATCTTTTTCAAAAGACGGACTTCCGCTCTGCTCCAGGCAGCACCATTTCCTGGGCCAGGACAAGGAGCAAGGGTCGCATTTTGCCCTGGAACTTCCGGCTTTTCATCCCTAGTTCAGAACCACTTGGACCAGTGAGACTCAAAATTCCGGGAGAGATGGACCATTGCCCTCAGTTCTGTGGAAAGGTGATGCCTAATTCACCTGCCCAGGAGAGGCCCTTCTCAAGGCACTACAGGCCTCACTCCACACACTCAAGACAGGCCTCCCTTGCGCCACTTGGTCTGCTTCCGGGAGTGCTTGAGTCGAACTCTATGCAGGTAATTGAACGGCTTCCCAAACACCACTGGAAATCACCCTCGGAGTTCACCCAACCCCACGTGAAATGAACACACACACAAAGGCGTCTTACCTGCCACAGATGCACGTGTATGAGGTGTGCCGCATGCCTCCGCGAGTGTAGCAATAGTGCTCGAACAGGCTGCAAATCAAGGAATCCAGAAGTTAATCACTTGCTCAGGGCCAAACACATAAACAGCAAACAATGCATGACTGCAAGAAAGCCAGGACTTATTTATCCCCAGTGGCACATCAACCACCCATCTTATTTTGATTTCTGAGCTCACCACGTGCTTGCAGAAAATAAGCAAGAGAAACTTCAATCCCCTAACTCTTCAAGATTTAAATGCCTCTGGAGCCAAACAGTTGATAGATTTTTAAAATTTATTTATTTGAACATAAGAGGAGCCCTGCTAGATCAGACCAAGGGTCCATCTAGTCCAGGATTCTGTTCACACAGTGGCCAACCAGTTGTTGGCCAGGAACCCACAAGCAGGACATGGTGTAACAGCACCTTCTCGCCCAGCAACTGCTGTATATAGGCTACTGCCTCTGATACTGGAGGTAGCACATAGCCATCAGGGCCAGTAGCCATTAATAGCCTTCTCCTCCAGGAATTCATCCAATCCCCTTTTAAAGAAATCCAAATTGGTGACCATCACTACATTTTGTGGTAGCGAATTCCATAGTTTAACTCTGCATTGTGTGAAGAAGTCCTTCCTTTTATCTATGCTGAATCTCCCACCAAACAGCTTCATGGGATGTCCCCAGGTTCTAGTATTATGGGAGAGGGAGAGAAATGTTCCCAAACAGCCCCAAAATAGACATATAACGCGAGGTACTTGACTCAGCAATACTACAAGCAAGAAGGATCTTGGTATTGTTGTAGATCACAAGCTGAATATGAGCCAACAGTGTGATGTGGCTGCAAAAAAAAGCAAATGCTATTTTGAGCTGCATTAATAGAATAATAGCTTCCAAATCGCGTGAGGTACTGGTTCCCCCCTATTCAGCACTGGTTAGGCCTCATCATGAGTATTGCGTGCAGTTCTGGGCACCACACTTCAAGAAGGATGCAGACGAGCTGGAGGGGGGTTCAGAGGAGGGCAATGAGGACGATCAGGGGTCTGGAAACAAAGCCCTATGAGGAGAGACTGAAAGAACTGGGCATGTTTAGCCTTGAGAAGAGAAGATTGAGGGGAGACATGAAGAGTCCCTGAATAGAGGGGAACCAGTACCTCATATTTTCAGCCCAACACTCCAGCCTCTCAAGATCACTTTGAAGTTTGTTTCTGTCTTCTAGGGTATTAGTAGTTTGTTTTTATACTTTGTATGGTTTAAAATTTTGTATATTGTAAATTGGTTTTTAAATGTCCAATATTTTTAATCTTTGTAAACTGCCCAGAGAGCTTCAGCTATGTGGCGGTATATAAAAGTAAATAATAATAATAATAATAATAATAATAATAATAATAGCTATCCCACCCAATGTTGTGTCATCTGCACATTCCCTGCACCTCCTTGCCCAAATCATTAACAAAAATGTTGAAGAGCATTGGGCCCAGAACTGAGCCCTGAGGTACCCCGCTCGTTACCTCCCCCCAGTGTGAGAAGGTACCATTGATAAGCACTCTTTGAATCCAATTCTGTAGCCAACTGTGGATCCACCTAATAGTTGTTCCATCTAGCCCACTTTTAGCTAGCTTGCTGATCAGAATGTCATGTGGTACTTTGTCAAAGGCTTTGCTGAAGTCAAGATATATTATGTCCACAGCATTCCCACAGTCCACAAGGGAGGTTAACTGATCAAAGAATAAGATCAGATTAGTCTGGCAGGATTTGTTCTTGACAAATCCATGCTGGCTTCTAGTAATCACTGCATTGTTCTCAAGGTGCTTACACTGACTTCTTTATAATCTGCTCCAATGTTTTCCTAGGGATGAATGTCAGACTGACTGGTCTGTAGTTCCCAGGTTCCTCCTCTCTGCCCTTTTGAAAATAGGGACAACACTAGCCCTCCTGGGGTGGGGGACATGAGACTGAACAGAAAGCTAGTTGGAACGAGAGCCTTCCCTGTCAATCTTTTTGTTTCCGATATCATTTAATATCCAGTTACTCATTCGTTGCTGGGGATCAACATGCCTTTTTCCAAAGCTGTGCTTCTGTTAGGGCAGATACTGCATATCATCATCATTCAAGCCAGCAATATTTGGTTACGAGGAAAATGCAACTGACAAATGCTACATGAATGTTATGTACTGCAGTTGGATCGTGCCCATGGCATCGCTTGTCTCATGCAGCAGCAGGTCCTGCATCGCCATACAATTTTGTGACTGTTCATTTTATTCCCACCCCTCCCTGCCCTTTTACTGTTATGAAAACTTAGCTCTCTTCTGCTGCATCACGCTATTGCATATCTTAATTCTCCGCCAAGGCTACTGTCTCCCATGACAGCCATTACTAGTACCATTTGCATTTTATTTAAATTTTATACAGTTTCTTGAATTCTATGGCTTCGCCTTCTGCTGCACTGCAGTCCACTTCTTCTTGTTTAAATCCATGATAATAAAAAAGGATGTGTTGTCTGTCTGTCTATCTATCAGCGCCATAGTGTCAAGACTATGACACCTAGACACCTGAAGCTCAGTAAGCATACTAAGGGGGACCCTAGGAGTGTGCACCCCAGAATTATTTTATTTTTAAAAAAGGATTAATTGTAATTAATTTAAATGTGTCCGTGTGGCTGAAGGCTGCAGTAAAGTCTTTAGCCACCAGGAGAAGACCTCCCTAATCAGCGCATAGCTGTGCAGTCCATGCAGTTTAAAGCCAGGGGAGGTTAGTCGACCGAGGGTCACAGCTGTACACCTGCTACCTCCCTTTTCCCAGGGGAATGGAGTGGATAGACTCCTCCCTTAGGGGGATTTAGGGGTGCACCCTGGCAGGGGTGCCAGAGGGCCAGTTCTGAGCATGTTTCCTTAAAGGCTTTGCTTTATCAAACTAAGGCAGCTTTCAGCAATATGATGCCCTCTAGATGTTTTGGACTTCAACTCCCATCAGCCCCAACCAGAATGACCAATGGTCAGGAATGCTGGGAGTTGTTGTCCAAAACATCTGGAAGGCACCAAGTTGGAGAATGTTGAACTAAGGGCGATTCCATCCTGTGTGATGCTCTGACTGTTCGCTAGTAAAATAATACAAAAGGAGGGAGATGAAGCAGCACCACTACTATCGCCTTTACACCTTGGCCATGATCCAAAGAGCTACTTTAGGCACTCTGAAGGGGAGTGGGCACACCCAGTGGGATGCTGGACTTTTTTTGTCTTTGAACAGTAGCAGACCTGCCTGCCACTTCAGATCATAAACTGCTTGAGGAAGAGTCTTTAGTGCGAAAACTGGGTTGCCGTGCGGGGCTTTCAGTCGAGAAACACAAGCTCAATGGTTCTTTGGGTCCATGATCCTGCTGTGCCGTCACTCAGCTCCTGGAGCAGACCTAACTTCTGCACCCCTCCCACCACATTCCATGACACTGTCATGGTACGATTGGGTCAGATTTAGTATTAGAGCAAATCAATAAACAGGCAAACGGTGAAACACAGAGGTATTAGTCCAGCAAGAGAGCAGTTCTTGCTGGACATCCAGCTCAGACACAGGAAATGGATATTTAAGTGTATTTGGGTATAATACTAAGCAATGGTTTATGCTGACCACAGTTTGCTTTAGCCACAAACTGTCTTGCAGACAAGCAAACAAACCGCAGCTTTATTTTCCCTGTTTCTGGTTTGTTTCTCTTCCGCCCATTTTGCCAGCCTTCAGAGCAATCTCATTGTCAGCCTGCATTTCCTGGACACCTCTGTTTGTAGGCAAACAGGAGCGCAAGCAAGCCAGGATAAGCCACCGTTCTGCAAGTCAAACTTTATAAGCAAACAACAGACTATGGGTTCATTTTGTGGTTTGTAACTGGCTTGTATTCATCACAGTTTGTTTGCAGGGATGGGTTCAGGCACAATGACAAGCCGGATTTCAACAAACCACAAACACGGCTTCGTGTTATGTGTGAAACAGGCCATTGTCTCTGAACAGGGATTTGCAGCACTTTCACGCAAAGGTTAAAATATGGTGGGAGCATGTGATGACCTGCTTTAACACACACAAGTCTTAGCTAGTAGAATGGAATCGTGTTTTACCAGTACTGAAGTCTGCCTCTTGAAACAAAAAGGAAGGGGGGGGGGGGGGAGAACAATATGTTCCATTACAAGTTGTAACTCTGTCAGTTCAGCTCAGTTAGTTTTTATTGTTTAGCCATTAGCCATTATAAAACTTCAAGAAAAAAAATACAATCAAAAAAACTAAAAAGCTAAAACCAAGATGGCAAAAAGAGGAAAAAAATAGATTTTTCCTTCATTCAGCAATTGCAATCTGCTTAATAAAAGCCAGTAGTTGTTTTGCTAATGCCACTACAGGTTCCTATTTCAGCAAAAGGAACAAAGAATCTTGTGGTACCTTAAAAGGTGGACAAATTTATTCTGGCATAAGCCTTCGTGGTCACTGACCATGTCATCAGTTGCTCACGCATCTGAAGAAATAGACAGCATTCGTGGAAGCTTATGTCAGAATAAACGTTTTAGTCTTTATGGCAGGAGTGCTTCATCTCTGGCCTGAGCACCTGATCCAGTGTGGAGATTTCCCCCCCCCCCTCCATTCGGCCCACGGAGTCTTGGGCTACTTGCAAGGGCCCTGCTCCCTCGTTTAACCAAGCCTCACCACATGGCCTGGAGGCTATCGAGGTCGAGAAGGCAGGCGAGTAGAAGACCCCCCCCCGCTTCCTCTGATCTGTGATCTGTGATTGGATAGTCCCACAATAGCTCCAAGGTGTACTGTCCTACACCTTTTATATGGGTCTCCCAGTGGATGCCCAGTCAAGGGATTGAGCAGGTCTGCCGCCAATCAGCTTTAGCATCCAATACACTGAGGCCATTCACTGGGATGGTCATCCCCTTACCATGCAAGTGAATCAATAAAGACAAACCATGACAGAGTGCAATGAAATAAAATGGCATTACGTTCTCAGAATGAAGTAGTGCAGAACTGTGCCAGTGGGGGGGGGGGGGGGAGGGACACACGCACATGCAAGAAGGAGGATGCCAGCAAGGTCATCCCTGTGCTTTGGAAAGCTAGAAGCAAACACAGAGGTATTTCTAACGTATTGGTTTTGTGTGTATAGGAGCAGGAGTGGAAGGTAGGGGTGCACAGAGCCATCAGTTTGGGCTTCTGTCCGGTTCTCATTTTCCCAATCTTAAATTTGGTTCATCCTGAACTTCAAGATCTGCAGGATCATTCATATCCATTTTTGCGCCCACTTCTCCCAAGACATGCATTTTTGTATGCAACGTTGTGCAATATACATTTTTTTTGGCAAATGTGTTTCCTAATAAAATGTATTTCAAATTGTATTATACACACACACACACACACACACGTTTTTGTCTGCACATTCCTGTAACATATGTAGGCATTTGTTGAAGGCATTTTTTGATTGGAGAAGTCCATTGCAAAATTCTGGCTTAGCATGTCAAGTGAATCATGGCTTAGTGTGTTGTGTGAACCATTCCTAACCATGGTAGCTACATAAGCACAGTTCAAACACATACTCACCACTTGCTGCCAAAGGGTCAGTGGCTAACCATAGCTTAGCATGTTGTCTGAACAGGCCCATAGTAAACTCATGCTTTTCTAACCTCTGGTTTGAGTATCATTCCAAAAGCTGAGAAGGCCTCATTGACCAGAGGCAAGAGTGGGAGAAAAATGTGTCCGCGCAGGATCCACAGGATACAGCATTTCTCTCAAGACGCTCTCAACTCTCATTGTCATCTTTTTTGTATATAGCCAAAGGCTATTACAATGCAATAAGGTTATGTAAAACTCAATTGTATTCAACCAATATACAAAGATTCAATAGTATCGCTAAATAAAGTGTAGGGTTGCCTTTGACCATTGGGCCATAGTGCCATATTCCATGCTCTCAGAGAAGGAAGAAAAAGGAGTCCTTAATTTATGAACTACAGCAAGATAAAACTGGAACGTACCTTCTTGGCTGCCACTGCAAATCAGGCTATCACATAAGTAATGTACAGTTGATTGCCAGCCACTAATTCTACCACCAGATCATGAGTCTGATCAGTACATTGCTACAGAATATGTAACAGGATCTGCCCCCCAAGATCCAGACAGAAGGGGCAGAACAACAAATAACGTACCAGATCTTCAATCTGATTACAATCAAAACACATTTCATTCCGCAAAAGGAATTCCCGAGTACCATTATTGGAATGAAAATGTATTTTTTGGTTGTAATCAGATCCACTTTCTTAAATAAAAATTGCCTATCTCCACCACAGTTAATCTTGTATTGCAGCAAAACCATCCTGCGGGAGGAGCTCTTCTGCCTTCAGAAATGCTCCAACATTT
The DNA here is from genome assembly GCA_029215795.1 of Anniella stebbinsi. Taxonomy (NCBI): domain Eukaryota; kingdom Metazoa; phylum Chordata; class Lepidosauria; order Squamata; family Anniellidae; genus Anniella; species Anniella stebbinsi. Next base: position 32,054,754 of record JARDYH010000007.1, read on the forward strand.
GCTGAGTGATGGATGCTCAGCCAACAGACTAGGATAGATGTGCGTAAAGAACAATTAATACAGGATTAACTGCTTTAAGAGTCAAGCACATCTTAGAGCCCCTTTCAGTCTTTGTGAAATATGCTCTAATTATGATCCAATTCTCTTTAATACTGAAAGGACTGGGGGAGGGGGACCCTCATTTGTTGTAATATTAAAATCATTTCATTAACACGGAGTGATAATGGAGCCCATTCAGATTTCAGAGACGTTCACGGGCTTGTCCTTTGGCAGCAGCTGCTACAATGCAAGCTATTAGAAGAGCATTTAAGACATTGCTTCAGCTACACACAAAGTGAGATACATCTAACAACTTAAGCAATGAAACATTATGAACATATCATGGCACACATGTCACAGGTTATTAAATCTCAAACATTTGCGGAGAGGGGGATGGATGGGTATCTATGCAGCATGTTTTAAGTCATGAGTGCACAGCCTTTTTGGTCCTGAGGGCTGCTCTAGGCAGTGCTCAGGGCACACACGCATGCACTCGCTTACACACACAAACAACCCTAGGGATCCCCTTGCTAGTGCCGAGAGGTTTCCTTCCTAATCTTCATTCTCTCACCAAAGATCAGAGACAAATGAATGGTTTCCCTGGCTAGCACTTGGTTGGGAATCTCTTCCTTATCTCTGATGAGAGGTCAGAGTTCATGGCTTGGCAGACCACATTTCTTGCACCCCTGTTTTAAGTAGAGGATGTCCGGCTTCCTGGTGAGAAGGTGGGGCTCACTAAATGATCCATTAGGACCCTTTCAAACTTTGGGCACATAGCAGACTATGGTCATAAAGAGGTATGGTCCTTTACGGCCACTGTAGTTTGCAGACATTGATGAGCCGCCGGGATCTTAACTATAAAATGTGACTTGGATCTCTGGGAGGAGGACGCAATTTACAGGTAAGTCCCGGCGGTGGTGGCTCCGGGTTGGGGGGAAGGGGGAGTTGGAGCCGGCATCCAGGAACTTGCAAGGTCGAGTCACTTCAGGGGCCCCGAATCCCACTTCGGCTATGGTGCCAAAGTCACCAAGACCTTATAATATTAATAAAAATAATACAAAAACTTCACCACTAGGAAGACAGAACAACAGCAAAAACCATCAGCTACCTATCAGTGCAGGACTTACACCAGACATCTATTAACTTTGCCCAAATGCAAAAATTATTTTTATAGTTATTAATATTAATACTAATTTAAAAAGTAGTTGTGCTTCAGACTTGTCTCCTTATTGATGAAACGGAAGTAAAACATAGCCAATACTTAGTACTGAAAAGCTCACATTAATAATCTTAAAAGAGGGTCAGATTTTTATACAGGTTCTGCCTGCGTTCTCTAATCACTTTTCCAGTAGAACTGGAGATAGGCAATGTATGCATTTCCCATGTGCTTCAGAGATGTGTTCCCCAAGATCAAAAGCAAGCTATTATGGTAAGTACCCTGGCCTGGATAACATCCTTGAAATGGGTAGAGCTAGCTATGTTTGGAGGCCAAATCTTAAGGAAACTCTAGGGATCAATTTGGTCTAAGCATGTCAACAAGTTAAGCTCTTAACAAGCATTTGGGCTGACAAGGCAATGCTTCAAAAATATGAGGCACCATGAAGCTGCAGTACATCACACATAATGTTCTAAGAGACTGGGATGTCTTGAAATTATTATTCGTACTAAATCTAATTATTTTTGCGACTACTTTCAATGTTTATATGGTAAACCAGCTCTGAAGACACAAGTTAGGATCATCATCATCTGGCAGGGAGATTTCTTTGCCCAGAAGGACTTCCGCCTTTTACTTCTGAACTGCATGCCAGCAAGCACCATGCTTAGGATATTGGAAGCCCGCTGCCACCTCTCCCACCCCCATATTGCATCAGTTTTATTTTATTTTATCATTGCATTGAATATTTTTGGGAGAAACAGTATGGGGTAAAGACACAGCTGGACAATGCTGTCCACCTGAAAATGATGACGGTGTTCTGGTAATGGGTGGGGGCAGGAAGCCAGAGGCAAACCTGAAGTCTAACCCATAGAGGCTGCAATATACATGGTGGCATCCTGTCTAGCTTGGCTCAGGGTCCCCATGAGAGCCCATCGGAAGAGGTTTCACTTTCTAAAAGGGCAAAGGTGGAATCTGCCAGGACACTTGATAGATTTACGATGACTGGAAACCACCCAAGAAGAGCTGTTGTCTCAGTAACACACAGAGATCTGAGTATTTATGGAAGTTGGCTGATTTGTGCCTGCTGTTAATCCCACCCCTACTAAGCAGCTGTCTCTTAATGGGGTATTGCCTGATTTTGCAGTTGCTGGGTTTTCCAGCATGGGGGTGGTGAGGAATGCATTGGGGTGGGGTGTCCTCTGATTAAAATTTATCTCCTGAGGATTGGTGGAGGTTCCAGTGCTAGGAGCTGGGTTGAAGATACACTAAAAGCTCTGACCTCTGTGATGAATTAGTCCTCCCTAGGAGAAGATCGGTGCTAGAAGATATTTAGCTCTCTTAAGGATTGCAAAGATGTGACATTGGTTCTGAGGGGTCTTATCAGTAAGAGAGTTCATCACATTACAAAAATGTATATCACCCTAGAATCCAGTTTTTGGTAAAAGTGTGTGTGTGTGTGTGTGTGTGTGTGCGCACGCGTGCGTGCAAGTCCCCCCTTCCACTTTTGAAGCTAACAATGGGTGCAGAATTAAGTCTGCACCATTACTTTCCAATCACAGCTTGTAACCAGGGTTTGCAAACCCTGATTAAATCTAACAATATTTAGCATAACACTGGTGCAGATTTAACACTGCCCTGGAAGGGGAAGAAAGGGGGATTTGTACATCAGACGGACAAGGGAGGGAAGGGGTGGTGTGTGTGAACCTCCAGCATGTTCCTGATGTGCTAACCATGGTTAAGTGATCAATAGTGTTATGTCTGCCATCAGAAGTTATAAGAAAGGTAAAGCAGGAATGATGCATGACATACGAATCAATCCAGTAGATAGCAATACAATGTTTTCCTTCCTCTCAAAAATGCATACGAACTGCAGAGAGGTTCACTGAGAAACAAAGCTTAATTGGAAAATGGGCAGATGCCATCACACACACACACACTAAAGGCAGCTCAGAGTTCACAAATTAAAAGGAAAATAAAACACATCCCAGCGACATTCATCATGGGTGATTTACAGAGAATGAAATCAATCGATATTTTCAGTTTAAAACGGGGGAGAGTTAGGTGAGGCATAATTGGCATTTTAATTGTGTAACAGGGAACCGTAAATCATCTTCCTGAGTTGAGCAGCAAGTAAGATCATTCAACACCACAGCTACTGTCACTGGCTGAAGTACCAAGCCTTCCCATTAGACGCATTATGCACTTCATCACAACGATTCTCCTCCAAACCTGACAGTGTCGTAGAGGCTATCTGCAGTGTGCAGGTGCTAAAATGAACAGAACCAAAGTGCATGGCCTCAGACACAATAGCGACCCTGCTAGCTAGCAGGAAAAAATGGTTTGGGGGAGAACCCCAAAATCCAAACGGGTGAGTGGGTGCGTTGCTGCTCTTAAGCTCGCCAGGAACATTAGAAGCAGATAGGGAGCAGATACAAGGAACTCCATTGGCCTGGAGTTGGGAATGAAGCTGAAGGGAAACAGGGGACCTGTTACTTGCTTTCCTGCAGCTTGGTGCTGAAGGTGGAAGGGATCTGGGCTTGGCTAGATCCTGTGAATACACTCTTCCCATACAGTTGGGGCAAATGGCTTGTACCTAAAGCCTTCCCCAACCAGGCATCCTCTAGATGTGTTGGACTACAAATCCCATATGAGTGGGGTAGTGGGAGTTGTAATCAATACATCTGGCTGGCCCCAGGTTGAGGAAGGCTAGCGTACAGGGTCACTATGTGTTGATGGATGGAATAATCAACCTTAAAGGATGCAGGCCCTTAGCTGAGTGCCCTCCACCTTCGGGTGCCCCAACCGATGACCCCTTTAAGTCATGAATGGGAACCCTCCTCCCCCAGGACATGGGATCTTCACATGAAAACCCCTTACAAGCCCACTGCCACAATAGCACAGTCAATTTACTACTGAATAAACGAGAGCCCACATGCAGTCTGAAGACCTCTATTGCTCTGCTTTTTTTTACAGTATAATAATTCTAGATCTCAACTGACATATTTTAAATGGATTTGTTTGTGTTTATAACAATTTATTAGCATCTAATTAATGAGGTCTAAATCCTTTGATGACAGAATGATTAAATTGTATGCTAACTAATCCCTCTTTTTAATGATGGTGCTGCCAAAAACTCATTTCTGCATATATATAACAAGGAGACATTTATAGGCGCCCAATCTTTAAACGTACATTATGTAAAACCAATAATTAGAAGAACTCATGATTTCAATTATATTTTAATTACAGTTACACATAAAACATGGTTTAATAGATGTAGCACAATACATACTCTTTCTTTATGAATCACTAATAATTCCTTTTGGGGTGACAACCAAACAAAGGCAGTTTTAATGTATGAGCTAATGCGGAATAATGCAGCCAATTCTCTCAGTACCGCCTGCTTGCAAAAATAAAGATACTTAGTCCCCAAATCAAGCCATATCAAGAAATCACACCAGGGCATGTCAACAAAACTGGATGAAACCATAGCTTGGGCGACATATTAGCCTTGGGCAACAAATAAGCCGTTACCAGCATATAACTTCTGGCACCCAAGTACAGATGTACAGGCGACAAAGTGTGTGAAATGGTCCTAACCTGCCACCGACGTGGTGCTCATACCACATGCATATGCCATTGCCACAATCCAACCCGAACTGCACTTTTAGGAAGTATTGACACATGATGTTCAGAACAGGGATTGGGGGGGGGGGTCACACGTTCAAATGCACAACCCAATGAAAGCAATATAGTGTGTCCACATGTTTAGAAGTGCATCATAGTTATGGGCATGGTTCCTGATCCAGCAAGTGATACCTGCACAGAAGGTGTTTTTTGTAGATGGACCATTTGAGTTGGACTGAGTCACCAAAACATTGGAGGATACATTTCATTAATAAACAGGGTTGTGCTTTTCAAGGTGCCCTTGTCTATAGGGGCCACCTCTCACTGCTGTACCATAGAGATCCTTGACTGTGATAACCCAAGGTTATGATTCCCCCTCCCCAGGAGGAGGAAATTCATAGAACCAGAAGAGGATGGGGCAATGGAAGCACCCATCAATGCCCCTCTTGCCTCAGGGCTCTCAACCCAGAAGAGCTGCTGGGACAAGCCCCTCCCCCACTGCTCCCAGAGGAGGCTGCATTGCCATTCTGAGATTCTGAGGACTCTGATTCTGAAGCCACCACCACACCACAGTAGTCTTCATGATTTCGAAGCCAAAGGCTTCAAAATCAAACACGACCTCTAGAAGTCCCAAGTCATACTTAAGGCTGGCAGTTGTTGGAACAAAATACAGACAAGCTTGCCTGGATTCCAGCCCCAGCACCACTCGGGAGCTCTCCGTAGTGCTGCCCTATTCCTGTTCCTGCCTCCCCGGGAAACCTTACTTGCCCCAAATCCTGGTAAGGACCCAATCCATAGCAAAACCCTGTAACCCAGGCTTCACCAGTGCCCATCAATGCTAAACCTTCACCATGAACAGAACAGAATGACAACAACAGGATCTGCGACCTGAAAGGGTACACTGACTTTGCCTCAGAGAATACTTTCACAAGGAAGAAGCTACAAGGAACGGCATCAATGAAATGGCAGGATAATGTGAAAATCAAAACAAACATCTTGTTGTACACCATCTCAGTGACGGAACAAAACACTTCTCAACTTCCAACCCCTTTATAATCTCTTGAATGCCGCTGTTGTCAGAATTACTGACAGAATATTTAACTTACACATTTGCTTTAAAAACAGAACTCTTTCCCAATAAAAGTAATGCCAAGAATGGAAGCCTTTGAGACTTTTTTTCCCCAAGAGTAATAATGTTCATTTTAACCTTGATGGGGGAACTTAAGTAATTTATGAGGTAATTTTGGTAATAACTATACATTAATTTTACATCTCCTTTTCTGCTGTTTGGATAGGTTTAGGCCACTAGGAATTATGTAAAGTTAGACAATAGGCTGCTAGGGATTTCCAGTGACTAATGCACTGTGTTTAAAATCTTTCAATCAAATTAATAATACGCAGAGCTAACCACTGTGTAATTGCTTCTAATATATTCAGATTCAGAAGTCAGCATTAATAGACTGTATAGATGGTATTTTTCCTTCAGGAAATGATACTGGTTTAATTTCACATCCCTACTATAAATCCCAAGCCAAAATGGCCCCTGTGCAACCTCTGGGTCACAATCAGAAATCAGCATTTCACAAGCACAGTCCTGATAGCAATTTTATACTGTCATTCTCCACAGAATGGTGAGACCTGAGATTTTGAAATTTATGAGGGCAGAAAAAGTTACATAGTTAAGTGGAACAGAAACTAGCCTTCTGGATTGAGGGGAAGAGTTATGAAAATAAGCGCTCAAGGGCAGTGCAAGACATGTTGTAGACAGAGTTGGAGGACAAGATGATGGGTGCCCACCTGCCTTCTCCACTGCATGCACATGAGCCTACTGGATTGCAGTCAAATCTAGAATGCTACTGGTACCCAAAGGAGTCATCCCATGAAGCTGAATGGTGGAAGATTCAGGACAGATAAAAATAAGTTCTTTATCCCATGGCACACAGTGAAACTACGGAATTCACTACCACAAGACGTAATCATGGGCACGAATACAGGTGGCTTTAAAAGGGGATTAGAGGAATTTATGGAGGACAAGGCTAACAATGACTGCTGGTCTCAATAGCTATATATTACATCTAGTATCAGGTGTGATATGCCTCTGAATACCAGTTGCTGGGGAAGATGAGTAGGAAGGTGCTCTTGCACTTGTGTCCTACTTGTAAGTTTTCCACAGGCAGCTGGTTGACCACTGTGTGAACAGAATGCTGGGTAGATGGGTGCTTGGTCTGGTTCGGCATGGCTCATCTTATATTCTTAAATCTAGAACACACACCAGTTTTTGCTATGAATCCAATTGCTGGTTTGCAATATTATTCAGTAGTTTGTATATAGAAATGGCAGTTCACAAAAGTGCATTTAGTCAATGTAAAGTTGGCTAATGATGGTGAATTTGATTCCTAAGTTCCACACCTCCCACATATCCAAAAGTAATGGTTAATTCTATATTACGGCAAAACAAGCTAAAGAATAACATATTTAGTCATCTGGAAGTTTCCACGCAACCACAAAACAGCAGAATAGAAAAGAACACTCTGCAAACAAGATGCCGCTGCCACTAATGGATGCTTGGGAATTCTGATCAGGCCTCTTGACACCAAAGTTATAGTCCTTGCCACATTCGGGTTTTTCTTCTTTTTTCCTTTCTGCAAATTCCCACTGAACAACTGATGGTGGGGCTTTGGTCCCGGGTAGAACTCAATCCTCCTGATATTGTTATGAAACGCAGTGAGGAGACCAAGAGATTGCAGTTCTTTTCTACATTTACTGACTGAGAGACTCTCTACCATGACTTGACGGGAGATGGGAATCTCAGCATCAGACTTCATGGACAATTTTCTGAGATTTCACAGACAGATTCAATGCACTTTCTACACCAAAAGGCAGAGAGCTCAAGAGTGAACAGAGAGATGGAAGGGCTATTTTCATAGGACATATCAGTCACAAACATTCCTCTGGTAGCAGATGGATGTTGTCTACCAAGCTTCTCATGGGACAATCATAGAATAGTAGAGTTGCAAGGGGCCTATAAGGCCATCGAGTCCAACCCCCTGCTCAATGCAGGAATCTACCTTAAGGCATCCATGACAGATGGTTGTCCAGCTGCCTCTTCAATGCCTCTAATGTGGGAGAGCCCGCCACCTCCTTAGGTCATTGGTTCCATTGTCGTATTGCTCTAACAATCAGGAAGGTTTACCTGATATCCAGATGGAATTTGTTTTCCTTTAACTTGAGCCCATTATTCTGTGTCCTGCACTCTGGGTTGATCGAGAAGAGATCCTGGCCCTCTTCTGTGTGACAACCTTTCAAGTATTTGAAGAGCGCTATCATGTCTCCCCTCAGTCTTCTCTTCTCAAGACTAAACATGTCCAGTTCTTTCAGTCTCTCCTCATAGGGCTTTGTTTCCACACCCTTAAACATCCTCGTTGCCCTCCTCTGAAGCCCCTCCAGATTGTCTGCATCCTTCTTGAAGTGTGGTGCCCAGAACTGGACTCAAAACTCAAGATGGGGCCTAACCAGTGCTGAATAGAGGGGAATCAACCAGTTCCTCATGCGATTTGGAAGCTATACTTCTATTACTGTAGCCCAAAATAGCATTTGCTTTTTTTGCAGCCACATCACACGGTTGGCTCATATTCAGCTTGTGATCTACAACAATTCCAAGATCCTTCTTGTTTGTCGTATTGCTTAGCCAAGTATCCCCCATCTTATAACTGTGCATTTGGTTTATTTTTCCTAGGTGTAGAACTTGGCATTTATCCCTATTAAATTTCATTCTGTTGTTTTCAGCCCAGCGCTCCAGTCTATCAAGATCACTTTGGAGTTTGTTTCTGTCTTCCAGGGTATTAGCTATCCCACCCAATTTTGTGTTGTCTGCAAATTTGATAAGCATTCCCTGCACCTCCTCATCCAAATCATTAATAAAAATGTTGAAGAGCACTGGGCCCAGGACTGAGCCCTGTGGTTCCCCGCTCGTTACCTCCCCCCACTGTGAAAAGGTACCATTGATAAGCACTCTTTGAGTCCGATTCTGTAGCCAACGGTGGATCCACCTAATAGTTGTTCCATCTAGCCCACTTTTCACTAGTTTGTTGATCAGAACGTCATGGGGCACTTTGTCAATCCCTGGCGAAGAAACAGATGCTTCCATCTCCATCAGCAAGAAACTAGATATTCAGATCAAATCTGTTCATTGCAGTAACATTGGACTGGAAATCACATTGGATTCCTCTTCCAGAGGCTAAAGATTCTTTCTGTGAATGAATTCACTGTGAACGCAAGCCAGTCAGTACTGGAATATTTTCTTGCCATTTGTATTGCACATGTCCATCTCAGTTGTATGACAATTTTACTGTGGAAAATGTCAGCATATACATGGTGATGGGTAAGAACATAAGAAGAGCCCTGCTGGATCAGACCAAGGGTTCATCTAGTCCAGCACTCTGTTCACACAGTGGCCAACCAGCTGTCAACCAGGAATCCACAAGAAGGACATGGTGCAACAGCCCCCTCCCGCCCATCTTCCGAAGCAACTGGTGTACATTAGCATACTGCCTCTGATGCCGGAGGTTTCACTTAGCCATCAGGACTAGTAGACATTGATAGCCTTCTCCTCCAGGAATTGATCCAATCCCTTTTAAAGCCATCCAAATTGGTGGCCAGCACTACATCTTGTAGCAGTGAATTCCATAGTTTAACTACGCACTGTGTGAAGAAGTCTATTTTCAATCTGGGTCACCTTCACGCATGTTTACTCATAAATCCATTCTGTCTCATTTCCCCATTAGTCTGCATTTTTTAAAAGTAAAGAATATGGATCAGGACCACTGTGTGAGTTTTGGGAGGTTTCAATCTTCCCACCCAGCCACTTCCCACCCCTCCACCATTCCCCCTGCCACCATGGTACCTTAAACACAGTGAAATTCCATTGACACCAATGGAGAGTTGTTTTTTCCCCCTTTTTGCCCCCATAGTGGGGTAGTGCATGGATTTTTTTTTGATGGGTGAGAAGGTTTAAAGTTCCCCTACCCACGTGCAGTGATCCTCAGTCAGATCAGGGTCCCACACACTTACACTAAGGCAAACCAAACAGTGCGGATGAAGTGCAGGCTACATATTTAACTTTGCATGTAATTTATCCCTAAATTACAATCCATGCATTCAAGCAGGAGGCATGGATCAACTCAGCTTACATCAGGGGGGAAAATCCTCAAGCATTCCTATCTATACATATACCATTTGGTTTTGCTTGGAAAGAGCGGAGCTGCTTTGCCCAACAGCTGCACAAAGGCCGGACTTGCATTTGAGCCCAAATGCAGCATTAAGAACAGTTCTGGAGACCTAGCAAAGATCCATGTCTACAAATTTCTCAGTAAACAAATTATATAGACTCGCACAGTTGAACTACACATCACTACTTGATAGCTAACTCAGCATGGTGTTTTGCCCATAATTACCTTCAGAAAGTGTCTAAAGTTAAATGCTGGATCAGTTCTTTGTTTCCAAAGCACTGGGCACCAAGCAACAGCACGGCATACATAGACCTGTTCACGTATAACCTACTTTTTAAAAATTCTATGTTACTTACTATGGGCATTTTTAGTTTCCTGAGACAGCCCAACACACTTGATAAATTATAGTTTTTAAATGGATTTCCAAACTCTGCCTGCTCTGGCACAGTTACTTATATTGCAATGCAGTTCCGGTGTCAAGATTTCACTGCATTCCTTGATTTGAGGCTTGACAAGATGAAACTGGAACTTGTACGACTATAGCATAAAATCGCACAGTCATCTCTCGTGCTTGATAAAATGTCAGAAGAGATATTGGGAACGTTGCCTTATGATCCTTCAGTTGTTTCAATACAATTGGGCAACAGGGGAGGGGAGGGGAGGGGGGGGAGAAACAAGTTTCTGTTGTTTTCATGGTGTCAATAAGCCCACTGTTCCCTTTAAGCTACCTTAGGCCCTTCCAGTTCATCCTCAAAGGTGCTGGTGGAGGTGGCACTGCACTTTCAGATCCAGGAGGGAGGTCTTCGCAGTGATATATCTGGCCAAAGCCCTAATCAGGTTCTGTTCCCAAGCCCAGAACAAATGGGACATTTAGATGACAATGGGTTACTTCAAGCAATATTTTTGCACTGTGTATTTTAAACAAATACGTAAAAATAGATCCAATAAGAACTGCAACATATCTCGTACTTGAGCATCATATCCATCAAGCATCACTTGAGCCAGTGAGACAAAGGGTGTGTCCAGGATACTGTCTTCATGGTCAAACTGGAAAAAAAGGGGGGGGTCTCCTGCCCCTTCTCAATGAATCGATTATCTTAGTGCCACCATTTATACAAGGAGTGTTGAATCTCTTTCAGCCCAAAGGTCAAATTCAATTCCAGAGAAGCTCTCATGAGCTGCATTCCAGTGGTGGGTGGGGACGAAGGCAAAAGGGGGCTGGGCCAAAGGCAAAATAGGCAGAGCCAAAGTTTTTTACTGCCACTAACTAAGCCTAGGAGAGGCATTGAAACCTTTCAGAGTGGGGGAAAAACCGCACAAAGTCAGGAGACCACTAAACAATTGGTGGGTAAGGAAAGGGGTGGAGCCAGGGAAGTGGGCAAGGCCTTGTGGGCAACACTGGAGGACCAGATTGGTACCCCAGGTAGACTGGATTCGGCCCTTAGGCTTGAGGTCCTGCACCCCTGTTTTATACAACCCAAGATCGCTTGATCATACACTAAGAAATAAAGTGGCAATGCTTGGCAGATCCATGAGAAATGCTCCTACTGAAGATCTTTCTATCATTTGAAAAGGAAATACTTGCTCACATCCAGTTCAAGCTTTGTCTATCCCGGGAAGAGCTGAGCCATCCGGAAGGCAGCCAACACTAAGAAGACTATGAACAGGATTCAGCTTGTTCTCATGTCACCAAGAGTGGGGTCTCAACTGTGAAGCCCATGCATGTTTTATTTACTTAATTGTGTCTTACATGCCTACCTCAATTCTCAAGCCAACAAGACTCCCCAAGGGATTGCTGACCTCAGGCACAGTGTACCTTTTCACCTTTTCATATGTTGCTTCCTGAGACTGCAGTGTATATGTAAGTGTTCCTTCTTTAGTGGATACACACACACACTCTGTTGTGGCTAGACAGACATGGTTGTTGTTCGTGATTGAGCAATGTGGCAATGAAGCCATGGCTGCTATGGGGATTATTTTCACATCAACTTAGTTGCTGCATACAAACAAGAGAAAGAAGCTGTGCTCTTCTGGGTAAATACTAAATCATCATCCTAAGAGAGGGTGAAAAGAAAGTGTTTCAAGAATACAACTGGCCTGAAAGATCCTTGTCCAATCTCTCCGTGGTCATGTTTTAGGAATCCTGGACATGCAGAATGAGCGAACAGCTGCCCAGAGGATTACACCAATTGCCACAAATTACCTCTTTATGGAAGAATCAATTTTATAGTCTTCTGAATCTCAAACATTTGGTGCTTCAATACAGCAGAATTACTCTGTGGAGAGCCAGACCCAAGATGGATGATTCTGCAGAGCCACATGCGGGACTATGGAACTATCAGCCATTAAGCATGTCTGCAATGGAGGGGTTATACATCAAAGGGAAAAAAGTTGGGCTATGGAAAACGTTAAGTTCAGACAGCTGAGAATGATGTTTAGGTGACTCCACTGAGTCTTCAGTAGTGTGATTTTCCTCTGAACAATTAGCCCAAACTCAATGCCACTGACCGTAAAATGGAGCCAAGCAAGTACATGAACATGGAACTTAAAATTTGTTGGCTTCCTAAGACTTTCCTCTGTAATAGTGGTATGAAGATCCTGTTGGAGACACACACATCAAAGACTTTGCATCCACTGATGTCCCCCACACAAGTACTTCTGGTGAAATATATGAGCACAATACAGAAAATCTAGCCAATTACTGATTTCTCCTTTTTAAAAAAGACGACATACGATACAAGCGAACATCATTAACATATTTGAAGTTGGGAACATTTCTGAAAGCCCTCCCATGAACCTTCCAATAAGAATGTAAGAAGAGCCATGCTGAATCAGACCAAAAAACTCTCTATTCCAGCATTCTGTTCACACAGTAGTCAACCAGCTGCCTCTGGGAAGCCCACAAGTAGGACATGAGTGCAGCCACACTCTCTTCCTTGTGTTTCCCAGCATCTTGCACCTGATACTAGAATATAGAGTGATCATGACTAGCAGCCATTGATACTCTTCTCCTCCATGAATTTGCCTAATCCCATTTTAGAGCCATCCAAGCTTGTGGTCATCACGACATCTTTGGTAAAGAATTCTATAATTTAACTATGCAGTGCGTCTGTACTGACTATTCAGCTTCATCAGAGGACCCCAGATTCCAGTCTTATTCTAGTCTCAGCTCCATTTTCTACTTATAGTACAGAGTTCATAAGAAGGCTAAATCTGCAATAAAACTTTACAGTAAGAGCATAGGTTATATACTTTTTAAAAAAACGTTGGGATTTTCAGTTTTCTAACAAATTTCTTAGTCACTGAATTAAAACAGTCAGTCACAAAGAGCCAGCAAGAACTAGGTATTTACAATCTCAATCTTGTAAATTCAAAGGCATGGCTTAACAATACTCTCAAGTTACTTAAAAGTTATTTTCTGTAGTTCCTACAACTTAAGATAAATTTCACAAGATTTGCTTGATACTCTGGAAAGGAAATTAGTATTTTAATCCTGCTGGGTTTGGCCATTTTCAGGAAGACAAATACTTGACTGTAGGCTGAATCCAAGATATGTTAGGGAGCAATGTATGTTATGGTGCCATGGTTCGGATTTCCCCTTCTGAGGTTGGAGACAGCAGTCCAACCTCAGTAGGGGGAGATTCAATCTACCCCCACCCCCATGCAGCTGGCATGGAAAAAACCACGCCAGCTGCTCTCGGAGGTCAGAAAAGTGACCTTGGAAAGGGGGGAAAGGGGTGTCTTGGTGGATGGGGAAGGAAGGAGACTGGAGAGGCCAAGATACGAGCTATCCTGAGGCCTCTCTAGCCTCTTTCCTTTCCCCTCCAAAGTACCTCAGCTAGATGGGCAAGAGAGCCCATCTAGCGGAAAATGCAGGATGGAAAGACAGGGAGGCAAAGGTTGCCTCTGCTTCTCAGCCCATCCTACATTGCATGATCGGAAGCCCCTGATTTCGAGGGCTTCTGATCATTGAGACACAATTGATAGTACTGTACCCTTAGTTACTTAAAAATAGGTCCCGTTGAAATCAATGGGACAAGTTAGCCAAGACTTAAGTCCCACTGATTTCAATCCAAGTTACTCTGGATCCAACCTAGAGGAGAGGAGTATGACATAGGCAGTTTTGGGCTCCTTGGAGGAAAGGTGAGGTATAAATGTAACAAATGCAAATATAAAGGGTTGGGTCCAGAAATTGCCTCCCATGACAGCAAGTGCTCTGTTTACATAAGGTCCCGCTGCCACATTTGGGGGGAGGATCCCTCTCACCCCACCCCATGGCTCACCCCATTCAGCAATGTCTCCTGACTCTCTGTGTGGCATTTTCAGGGGGCCGGAGGGGCTGCCGTGGGAAGAAGGGGTAAGGAATTCCACTTCTGTCCGTGCAGTTGATCCGGCCTAAATCTGTAGTAATATTTGTATCTGTTCCATTCATTTGTTCCATTTACATCCCACCTTTTCTCCATTTACATCCCATCTATACGGCCCTCTGGAGAGCCCCAGAAGACCCCTCCCCCTGGCCCTCTTTCCCCTGGGACCGATCATTTGATGGTTTCCAGCCTTTATGCAGATTTTTCCCATTCTGAAAGGTTGAAAGGCATCTCTTAAGGCTTAGTAACTGTCAGTAAGAGCTTTAAGCTGAGATACATTGGCATTTTTTTTACTTTTTTGCTCCACCCCCTTTTGCTTTCGGCCCTGCCCACCACTGGAAGGCAGCCCCTGAGAGCTCCTCAGAAACCGGATTTGGCTCTCAGGCTGAAAGAGGTTTTGTACCCCTGCAGTAACTGGAAGCAGCAGGACACTGAACAGGATTTGTGTTCAAGGCCCTCTACATATTTTTCCAGAGGCCACCTCAGAACGTTTTACGAAGAACTCACACCTAGGCGATGCACTGCATGTGAGTCCGGAACCCCCTCCTCCAACATGGAGCTAATTTTATGCGTTGCCCGCTTTGTGCATTAGATTAAGCTTGTTTGGATTATGAATAACTAAAAAATAAATATGCTCTTTCATCAAGGCATAGAAGAACACCAATATTGCCAGGAGATGCGAGTACACATATTTAAATACGCCTGTCACACCAACTAGGAAAATCCACTTACCCCCACTAGATCTTGTGATCTGATCAGAATTTCATAGCTTAGTGTTCAGAGAAAAACATTATAATTAATTTTTCAAAACAAGCTTAACATCGCTCTGTCTATTTTAAGTAAACAGTAATTATAATGTTTGCTAATCGAGTTTCCTATGCAATTGCTGAAGTGGCAATTTGTTCCTAAAGAGTTAGGAAAACAAAATTAGAAAAGGAGAATTTTGGGGAGCGGGGGTGGGGTGGGATAGCAACAATGATTAGTTTGCTCATTCATCTGGAGAGTCCTGGTGGGATTAGGGAGTGGAGCCCATTCCTCTTGAAAAAGTAGAGCTAGAGGTTTTGAGCACAGCCACTGGCCTGCGCTGCACCACGGTCTCCGTCCAACTCCCCATCAGTTCAGTGACCCCAAATGGGGAGGGGAAGAAGGCCCGGCCTGAAGGTTTAGCCATGACTAAGGACAAATTAAGCTGACTCAGAGTGAGGGCAACCAAGGGAGGCACCTGGCTAAAGGGGCCGTGAGTCCTGCGGGCGCAATTTTGGAGAGAGCTGGCAATTGCACCAGGATAGCTCATCCCAGGGAGGAGTCTCCACCTCATCCCAAGAAGCTCTGCATTGTCCCACCCCAGTGTTGGTATCGCTGTCCTTAAAGACACAAGAGGCACAGCACCCTCACCTGCCTGTGGCATCTCTCTTCTGCGTGCGTTTCTGGCCACTGAGGCACCTGACATTGTGACTGAGTGCCTAATCTCTTTGGGGCAGGGGAGCTGTACTCCTTGGCTGACCACAGGGTGGGGAATGGGGGACAGAGATGTGAAGGCTGGGGGGGGCGAATGGGGGAACTTTAAAAAATGTTTTCCAAAATCCTTGTGGAGGGGGGGAATGAGACATAGTGGAGGGTGTCTTTTTTTGTTTTTGTGTCCAGCCTTTACATCTCTAGTGGGGAAGACTAGCCACGGCTGCTAACAGCTGTCAGGATATATTTTCTGATTATTACATAGGCTGGGTTGAAATCTGTTTTAATAATCAGTTTTCTACATAGTGGAATATAAGAATGGTTATCCTGGGTCACACCAGAGGTTGATCCCACAAAGACTAGCAACAGGAAAGCTGCATTTGACAGTGATGGTAGGTTGGGACACGCTACTAGGGAAGTCCAGATTTTGCGAAATCTGCCCCTGTGAAATCTGCCCCATGTGTGTTTTGTGGATTGTGCAGCATTGTTCATTCTAGCGTCCGTTCACAGACAGACGTAAATAATTCTGTCAGAAAGTTTGCAACCATCTATATAATTTATGTTGGCACATAACATTTAGCATCCAGTCCCCCATTTCATTCGACTTTTCCCCACATCTATTTTCCAGCATGACATATGTCTCAGCTGAAACGTGTGTATTTTTGTGAGAATGGATTTGCGTAAATTTCAAGAAAGTTAAAAAAATAATAATCAGAAGTCCACAGACTCCGCACACCTGGGGAGGCCGGTTCGCAGCGGATTCCACAGGTCGGATTCTTAGAAATCCGCTCAGTGTAGTCGGCCTCAAATTTCTCCTACAATGCTACAGACTAGCCTGCGCCTACACATTACTTCTGGTCTCAAGACCACACTCTAGATTTGTTACGTAAAAGTCAATGCAGCCCAGCCAATGCAGCTACAGCAACACTAATTTTGAAATGGTCTCCCAAATCTGTCACCTAGAGTATATTAGGAGTGATGCGTATTACAACAACAGTGCACGGCTTTTGATTTAAACAATGGTTACTTGTCCTCCAACTTTTGGCACCCACCGACGGAATCAATAAAATATTAATTTGTTTAGGGTTGTACAGAATCTGGATTTGTTGGTCAAAGATAAAACAACTTTTGAGGGTTGTTGAAAAATTTCCCTTAATGTGCAACTTTGGGTGGTGCTGGTGGTGGAATGTCCACTGTTACCATTTCCCTTCTTTCAGTTTTGGTGCCATATTCTCCTGCTAGGAATTTGACTCTTTCCTAGGCTGATCCCAGCTCAATCAGGGATTATGTACCGAAGGACTATTACACCACAACACTGCATAAGCAGAACTGGCTATGTGGTGATGTCACTGAAGGCAAATGAAGCTGACCAAGTGAGAGTCATGGTCCTATGGACAACCCCTGCCCAACCGATCATTAATTTCCCTCAGTCTGTATAGTCACTCTTCCATTGCAATTCTAGAAAGAAAGAAAGAAAGAAAGAAAGAAAGAAGCAAACAAACAAACAAGCAGGGGTAGGTTGCTGTCATCAAACACATGCATAAACAGCCAGGAAAGGGTGTACTGAGCAGCCCTTATTTTGATCTCTTGATCAAATGCAAAATAATGCAAAAGGATTTTCAGTCAGCCATTGTCTAGATAGGCAATTAAGAGCTGCTACAGCACCATGGCGGCCCTGGGGCGGGCGGGGGGGGGGGAGCTTTCTTGGTTTACACCGGATTTAAAGGAGACTAGCACAGAGACCTCCCAATGCAAAACCAACTTTAAAATTCAATTGTGAAGCACATCTCCTTTTGCCGTTGTAACCAGTTAGGCCAAATCGCAAGGCTGTTCGTTGCAAAATGGTATTTTGCTAAACATATATGTAAAACCGATAGATATTGCTCTGTGCAATAAATCAGGCAAAAAATAAGTAAATATTGCTCCTTGCAAAATAACCAATAGCAAGACACGTTGAAAAGGCGTGATTAGGGAATATGAAATATGCAAAAAACATTGCTGGCGACAAAAAAAAAGTGCTACAAGACATCCTGCATGCCCTCCCCCCATTTTCTCTGATCAAGTTACTCGCTTTGCTATACTAAATATTACCATGGTACTTTTACTGGGAACAAGCTATAAGAAATTTAATACCTGTCCAACACACATTAGAGTATCTAAATAACAGATAAAGACTGTTAGAGGACAAATAAATCTTTCTTTCTGCAGGAGGCTTATACTGCTAATGAGTAACAATAATAAAACATGGCAAATCACAGTGTGAGGGGGAGAGGAAAAGGCCTGGGTGAGCAGGAGTTACGCACATTTTCATTCAACCTCAGGACCAGTTGGGGGTGAGGGCTCTGCAGCTGAGATGGACAAATCCTGCAGATCTGCATGACTGGCATGCTTTCCATGGAATGCGGAATCTGAGTTCCCTTCATGAAGCATCCTGGTTCGCTTGCATGCGAGACACAGGAGGCACCACACATTTCCCTTTCATATGCAAACAGCTGAAAACTGCTACACTTTGGGTAAAGTTCTTAATCCACCTTGAGAGTCCTGCTTGGACCGATTGCCAGGCTATGAAGTTTAATAAAAAGGAATAAAACAAAAGAATAAAAAGGGATAACATGAGCATGCCTCCTTGCACGTTTTATTCTCTGAAGTTGCAAGATATTGCCTTGCCCCCATAGCACTCACAGTTAATCTTAAAATGCTCTCTTGATTAAAAAGAGAAAGTATGAAGTTGAGCCCATCTCATCTGGGTGAGACTGCAATCTTGTTTTTACAAATCCAAAATCCTACTCACACGCACAGCGAACAACCTGGCTTAGCATTTCTACTGTCACAACGTTTATTTGACATTCAGGAATTGTTAGACGAGGAGAACATCTCATCTCTGTCACTTGATGGTCCTTGCTTGGGCAAACCTTGAGAAATATCCCTGTGACTTTGGCGTTTCAAGGCGATGTTACGTGTCCTAAGAAACAAGGGGCTGCCACCCAAGGCTGGACTTTGCCCCGCACACATTCTCCTCTCCCGCTTGTGAATCACCAGAAAAGAAGACAAAAGAGGACAGCAATTTGCACTAAATTGGCATATGCTAATTTATATGGTTTTAACTTTGGTGAACAAGCCCAGAGAACCTTAGCTATTGAGCAGTGTATGTAATAACATCTACATAGAATCAAAGAATCATAGAATAGTAGAGTTGGAAGGGGCCTATAGGGCCATCGAGTCCAACCCCCTGCTCAATGCAGGAATCTACCTTAAAGCATCCCTGACAGAAAGACATCTATAATATGTATAGATGCAAATGTAGAAAAAATATAACTTAAATGGAAATACAGTTACATTGCACCATTGCATGGAAAACCATAACCATAACTGGGTGACCTGTGTGACTGCCTGCTCAGTCTGTTGTCCAGGTGCTGCTGATGGGCAACTTCAAGTAGGTATGTTGGAAGAATCTGGTCTGGAGGTGGACCTCAACATGCTTTCACCAGCTCTATGCCCCCACCACCATATCCCAGCTCATGGATCCTTAAGCTGGCCCGACTCAGGGACCCGCTTTTTATTTGTGCAAATGTCATCTTAGGCAAATTGGGATTTGTGCAAAATCGCGGCTGGGAATATTTGCATGAACTGAGATTTGTGCAAAGTCACAGCTATAAATAGCTCAATTTGTTCAAAATTGCAGGTGTAAATGGTCCTTTATGCTTGCAGTTTTACTACAATTTTGCACAAATCCCAATTTCCATAAATGTTCCCAGATGTGATTTTGCGCAAATCGTGGCCTGTGGACAAAAAAAAAGACACAAGCTCTCGCCGGGTACCCACAGACCATCTGGTGGCTTGCCCCACACACCTTCTAGTCAGGAGCGTGAACAGGATACCAGGGAACATGCCCATCCCTAGACCCGAGGCCCTTCAGCTCTTCCTTCTGATGGTTACTTATCGCTAAACTGGACTTGGGCTGAGCTAATAAAAGGTCCTCCTATTAAAAGGCCCACTTTGTATTGAGGTGCTGGGTTTTTTTTTGTTTTTTTTTACATAAATGAGCCATTAAACTTTCTGGGAACTACTGCCATTCCTAAATGAAACCTATCCTGTAGGAGACCTAAGCCCTGCAGTGAGGGCTTCTGGAAGCCATCCTATCTGCATAACTGGAGTAAATACGTTAACACCATATCCTCACTTCACATTGCAGCCTGGAATTAGCATACCGATCTGATCATCAACACTGGGGGTTTTGCCTGTGGAAAATAAGCATAGCCTCTGGGAGAGCAGAGATCCTTGCAAAAGTTGGTTCTGTTTTCTTTTATGCCTAAATTATTTAAACTCAGGTAGGATGTAGCAGGCAAGTATTAAAGGTGTTTGAGAACTGGTAGCTTGTTGACTTTTTTATTTAATTAAATGTGTATACCATCCAACTGCCAGATGTGCCTGTGGTGATTTACAATCATTAAAGAAAACAATAACAACAATAAAATAAGCCAAACAATAAATCCAACAATAAAAATATCAAAATATTAAAAATATTGAAATAGTAATTAACCAAAGAAACAGCTTAAAGATTAAATGTGTGCTGGAAGGCCATAACCCAGCGTCTCAATGTATACAGTGAAGATGCCAGGCAGATTTCCCTGGGAAAAGCATTTCACAGACGAGGGGCCACCACAGAGAAGACTCTTTCCTTTGAACTTGCCCATCGCACTTTTGTCGGGGAGGGGGGGCACCCAGAGAAGGCCCTTTATTTATTTATTTATTTACAAAGTTGTTCCTGCTAGTACAAAAGTTCATATGTTATATATCCTCAGAAAAGTTTGTCACTTCTCAAACATCTAAAATTGACCAAAAAAAAAAAAGTTATTATAGTTTAGAGAAGGAAAATAAATAATTTGATTCATGGCTGTTTTCCCAGTAGCAAAAGGACTCCAGCATTTGCATCTCTCACCTAAATATCCTAACATGCTGGTCAACATTATTTCCACTTTAAGGATCTGGGTTGGAGAGTAAACACCGGAACACCCAGTATTTCAAGACATTATAGTCTATGAATCAGGTATCCCAAACGGTGACATTACAAAGGGGATTCTGGCAAGTAACAACCCTAACATTTTCCGTGGATACTGCTGGCCTGCATAAAAGTGGAAACCCAAGAAGGAGTGATAAGAAAAGAAGAAGAGACAGACTATAAAACACAGTAAAAGGCTCCCTCGCGAACAGGCATTTGCTAGAATAAAGATGCTCTATGCTAATACAATCTCTTCAGCATTCATGATATTCACACAAATTCACTCAGTACAAACACAGCCTCTTTGTTGCTAACAACAAGATCAGTTCCACTGAAAGCATAATTAATAATTGTAATGCATGAATGCAGAAATACATGCCAGGAAAAGTGTTTTTAGGCTTAGCAAGTATTTTATACGGGCAATAACTAATGACTAATTTGGGAAGCAAGGGCCTTAACTGGATGGATCATCTCTCCCTCCCTCTCTCTCTCTCTCTCTGGGTGCGGGTGTGGGTGTGTGCATGTACATTTGTGTATGTTTTATTTGTTAAACACCTCCTCGGCTCTTTAGTGAAAAACCTATTTCTTTGTACTGGAAAAGTGAAGATGCTGTGTACGCACTATTGAAAAGCAATCACTTAGAGCAATGGTTGACAAAACCCACTCCACTTACACTGTGCCTGCCTACTCCTGAACAAGTGCTCTTTAGACAAAACTGGTAATCATTCCTCAATGATTGCAATAACTACAGCAACAGCACCATCCACTATTTTTACACGGCACAAGAAGGAACTTTTACTCTGTGTGGCACAAAGCAAGTCAATTGCCTATTCTCTCTGATTTGGGATAACCTTTCGGGAATGCTGTCATGTCCCCTGGTTCTGAGGCACCACACTGCCCCGAGGACTCTGATTCAACCTCTCTTTGGGAGAGAGCCCTGGACGCCCCCTTCTATACCTTCCCAGCCAGAGAATGCTACTCTCCCATCATCTGATTCTACAGATGATGCATAGCTGTCTCTCAGCGATGCAGGAGCGTGAGACTGGACAAACTGCCCCTTTAAGAGCTGCAGTCAGCATTCAGCAGGGCTGGAGCCACTGAAAGGCCAGCCTTCTTGAGGGCTCAATTCGGACGACACAATAAACAACTGGTGTGGGGAAAACAATCGTCAGTTGTTTTGACTATTGTGTCATTCCAATGCTGCTATAGTCAACTCAGCGCTGATCCTAATCCACACCACAGTTGATTATTTATTACCATGTTGTTTGGGGAGTACCCCCTAGGGTTAGGGTTAGTCAACCCACCATTGACTATCGTGTCGTCCGAATTGAGCCGAGGTCTTTGCTGAGACAACAGCTCCTTATGGGAGAATACTCCAGCCGGCACATCTTGCAGTGTGCTATCCAAGGTCTTGTCTCGACTCTTGCCTTGCTTAGGGTGACCTTGAACAGCTAATGACTGTTGTTGTGAAGACTGCTGCCTTTAGGCCTCATGCTTACATTTCCACTCAGCCATGGAGCTCACTGAGCAACTGAGGCATGTCATCACACCAAACCACAGTTTGAGAACTTTAGTCATGGTTTGGAGCCATGTCCAAGTGTCAAACGATGGTTTACAATGGGCCAGCAAACCAGAATCAGCTAACACAATTTGAAGTGGTTTTGCAAACTACAGTTTGCAAACTATAGCCAGAGTTTTGGCCATTGCTCCATATCCAGAGGCTGCTGCACAGTTGGAGATGGGAGTAAACATATGAACCTGAGCAAAGACAGGATGTAAAGAAATGATCTTCCACTTGTATGTGTGATCTGAGTTCTAAACTATGGTTAATGCAAACTATGGTTTGGTGCAATACCATGGGAAGGGGCCTTATATAGTCAGACCCTTGGTTCATCTAGCTCAGCAGTGTCCATACTGACTGGGAGTAGCTCTGCAGTTTTTCAGTCAGAGGTCTTCCCAAGACTGACCTGAAGATACTGGGAGCTAAATCTGGGACCTTCTGCAAACAAAGCAAGTGTTCTAGTACTGAGTTATAGCCCTTCACCAAATGGGAGGCTTCCTAAAAACTGAGAACATTGGTTCACCTAGTGGTTCTGGGGTCTCCCCGGCCTTACTTAAGAGTAAACCTGGGATCTTTTGACAGGGATTTAACCTGGGGCAAAGTGTGTGCTCTACCTCTGACCTGTGGCCCCTTCCCCTTTCAGCATTCAAATATCTTGGACCAAGGCTGAACCAGAAGACCCTATGGGACAGAGGGTTGTGGCAAGGAGAAAAGGGGACCATCCCTCCCTGGAGAAAAGGCAAGAGACAAATATGATGTGATGTCGCAACGCTTGGTTGGAATAGATAACCTTTAAGTCGCTTCCAATTTCATCAGACCAAGATCTGGAAGGGAACTCCACAGATTTACCTCCTACAGACTCAGCTGCATTGTTGAGATTATAGTTGCATTTCCCCAAATGCTTTGAAATGGGGTCCCCCCCTACATTCCATCTGCCTCCTGAGCATCCTTATTCATGTGTCAAATAGATGTGAAACAACCAACATATGTCCGGGGTTGGTTGGCTAACCAGCGCCATGGTGCACACACAATGGATTTCTGCACCAGGCTCTTACTAAAATGGGGAATACCGACTTCTAACTGGGTAAATTTGCTCAAGGACTCATTTAAAAATGGGAACTTTATTTTTACAGAGATTTGTTCTCAAACAAAACAGAGATTTTCGTTCTTAAACAGGCATACACAGTCTTTTAGAATTTAAGAAAGCTATCAAGACTAATCTCTTCCGGCAGGCATATCCAGTGGGATTTTAGAATGTTTTCAGGATATTTTATTGCTATTTTTATGTGTATCATGTTTTTAATCAGTTTTATGTATTTTATCATATTTTATATTTACTGCTGTTCCCCGCCTCGATCCAAATGGAGAGGCAGGTAAGAAATAAATTTATTATTATTATTGTTGTTGTTGTTATTTTTATTATTATCATCATCATCAGAGGATAAAAATGGCTTGCTTAGTATCCCACCCCATCATTAGGTACATGGACCAGGATATCCGTTCTAACAGAAAAGATAGAGAAAAACTAAGATGGGGAAGTTCACATTTGTCAAAAAAAAAAAAAAAAAGGAGGGAGGGAGGGAGGGAGGGAGGGAAGGTGGCACCATGGAAATGGCAGAGTGCGAGGACTGGAAGGCGATGGCAATCGAGGAAGTTGGTGGCATTCCGATTAAGGAGGTAGCAAGTGTGTTCCGTGACTTCTGTGCTTCTGCGGCTGCTGCAGAGACAGTGTTCCTGGCAGCTTTTCAGGCGGTGTCTTCTAGAATTACAATGGATCCCTGAGCCAAAGCCTCAGGGAAACACCAATTCAGTCAATAGCACACAATCCACATGTCAGAGAGCTAGCAGCATAAAGAAATAATAAATAAGTGACATGCCTGAACTCTCCTGTAACAGTCTCTCCCCCCACCCCCAAGCATCAGTTCAACAGGCAAGAAACAGACATCCTTGTGCAGAGCTTGGCATTGCTTTCCCTGACCTGGTGCCCTTCAGATGTTCTAGGCCACAACTCTATCCAGTTCTGGTTCGGCCCCATCTTGAGTAATCTGTCCAGTTCTGGGCACCACACTTCAAGAAGGATGCAGGCAAGCTGGAGGGGGTTCAGAGGAGAGCAACAAGGACGATCAGGGGTCTGGAAACAAAGCCCTATGAGGAGAGACTGAAAGAACTGGGCATGTTTAGCCTTGAGAAGAGAAGACTGAGGGGAGACATGATAGCACTCTTCAAATACTTGAAAGGTTGTCACACAGAGGAGGGCCAGGATCTCCTCTTGATCATCCCAGAGTGCAGGATGTGGAATCATGGGCTCAAGTTACAGGAACCCAGAAAAAACTTCCTGACTGTTAGAGCAGTACGTCAGGGGAACCCATGACCTCGGGAGGTGGCGGGCTCTCCCACACTAGAGGCCTTCAACAGGCAGCTGGACAGCCATCTTTCGGGTATGCTTTAAGGTGTATTCCTGCAAGGAGCAGAGGGTTGGACCTGATGGACTTATAGGCCCCTTCTGGCTCTGCTATTCTATGATTCTATGAATTCCTGACCATTGCCCATGTTGGCTGGGGCTAATGGGAGTTCAAAACATCTAGAAAGCACCAAGTCGGGGCAGCCTGGCCTAGCACATGCAGTCCATTCCACTGCACAAGGATCTGTGGACTGGGACAAGGGGATATGAAAGTAGTTTTTAAATTATTATTCTTAGCCATGCCACTGCCCTCGATCCTCACCCGTCACATTTACTTCTTCAGTGATGCAGCCCTGGAGTGGTCATATTCATCCACCAACCCAACTCAAGCTCAGGAAATAACAAGGCTGACAAAAAGGCTGCTAAACGAAAAGTTAGTTGGACAATCGGACCCTTGGTGAATATTGACTCCTGGCCCCAAATGCCGCATTCTGCTATGCAGAATAAAAGTCAAGGAAGGGGGGACAGTTGGTATTGCCGTGTTGGGCGTGATGGGGACTAAGCACCAATGGCCACCTTGGCTGCTTCTGGCCAGGGATGATAGAAGTTGTAGTCTAACACATCTGGAGGGCCCCAGGTTGATAAAAGCTGCCCTACGAGAGCAGCTGAGCCAACGGTAGAAAGGAAAGGGGCCGTGTGGGTTTGCCACAGGAGGGGCAGAGCAGACCGCTTTCAAGAGCAGTAGAGACCTACTGAGATATCAAAGCAATTCAGCAGTCGCATTAAGAAAAGTAAAGCAGGCAGGCAGAGAGAGAGAGAGAGATCACAGCCCCTGGGAAAGACACAAGAATGAATGTGTGCGTGTGTGTTTCCTTTTGAGTAATTATATCAAAGTTTCCAAACTTCTAATACTTGAGGTATATATATACATATATATATATATATAATTTCCTGGATTAAAAAAAAAATGGGGGGGGCAAAGAGGGAAAAAATATTGTCCTCTAAGATACACATACACATATTCTCAATCGGCTCCGACAGCAAAGGGCAGGTATCTTACTTGCAACCATGACAGGGTAGCTCAGTTGATCCTTGGTTTTCCAGCATCCCCTTTCCCGGCTCATTCTGGCCTTAGGAACATGACCAGGGATCTATTTTCTGGGTAATGGTTATGCTACGGTGATGCCCTTGAAGCTATACAATGGGCCTGCATTGGGGAATTTGCTCTCTTTGGAGGAGTTAAATTTAGGATCAAGGATGGAGTGGCTTATATCAGGGAAGAGGGGAAGACAGTCAGGAGGAAGGCTGGGGTACCACAATCTTCCTACCACTAGGCCCTTAAATACATCATCATCATCATCATCGACATTTCTATACCTGCCCAATAGCCAAAGCTCTCCGGGCAATTGGCTCTAGCCTCCTTTTCTGGAAGACGTAGAATTCAGGGGAAAGAAAGTGGAGATGCAAATGTTCGGTCCCAGGCAGTGGTCTCAGCCGGAAGGGTCTAGCCAAGTGGAGAGGGGGGAGAGGTGCTAAGGCGGAGCTAAAAACAGTCTGCATGAAGATGCTGAATTCGCAATCTCTAGAGCAATCTTCCCCCACCTGGTATCCACCCTCCAGATGTTTGAGATGACAACTCCCAGCATTCCTGACCATTAGCTGCAGCTGAAGTCCAAAACAGGTGTGTGTGGGGGGAACCTGGACTAGAATTTATACAACAGGACAAATTGCTATACATACTGCTGAAACGCCACTCCTCTTGAAATCCTTTCCTGTCTGGCATGAAGAGATTTCACCGGCACTGTCTGCATACTTTGAGATCATAGAGGGCTAGAAACTTGCTCTTACAAGATAAGGTAGAGATTCTCAGGAGCTAAAAGCAGCACCAAATATCAAATTTGTGAAGCCATTGTGTGGACAGCTCTGCACGTGTTAGTGCTAACTTGAGTTGAATGGGGAATACGCATCATCACCCAGCTACTGTGCACATTCATCAGAAAGCCAAGGAATATGTGCGCATCTCACACCATGAACAGGGAATAGTGTATACCAGCCAGCCAGTCAGTATAACACCAAAGCAACTGTGGGAGATGTCTTTTATGCAGTCTATCAGTGAAAGTGCAGAGTGTCCAAATGGAGACACTGCACTTTCAATGGGGAATATCCTAAATGCCATGTCCTACATTCATGTAATGTGTTCTTTTGTTTAAGTTTCTTAAACCTTGCCCTTCTTCCATAAGGATCATAAAGTGGCTTACAATAGTAACAAACAAGCACTGATAAAACACTTTCACATCAAACTCTGTTAAAATACAACAATAATTTGTGTGCTTTCTCCACTATGTCCGTGAATGCACACTACAGGTGGCCTCGTATGGACATTCTCCGTGCTGCTCACATTAACGTGTACAATATAAGCATCTCAAGAGTCTCCCGCTGCACTGGGATGTGGAACAGCTGAAGTCCCTGGAGTGAACATCAGCAGGACCTATCAGACCCAGTCCTGAAATCCAAGAAGCCACGCCAACAGAGTGCGAGAGCTAATTGGGTTGCCCTCCCCATTCCACTGGGAGGATTCCTTTCTCTTCAAAAGCTTACCGATGATTGTAAAGCCCCCGCTGCAAATCAAAAGGCAGTCATTCCTTGTTATCGACTTAAGCATTTCTCAGGTTCTCAGCAGAGAAGCTATTTCACTACTGTTTGATCTCAAAAGCCACCAGCAACCTCTTTGGGCTTGCAATGCAGCACAACAGCCGAGAAACTCATTTCTTTAGCTTTTCTATTTCACTCCGACGGCCAGATGAATTTCCACCTTCAGACCATTTGAAATAGTAATCTCAAAAAAGAGAGAGAGAGAGAAGAAGAAGAACTACCGAGGGAAGCGATTCACAGACTCAGGAAGTGGCTCGAGTTGACAGGAGAAAAATATGTAAAACCAGCCTGCCGTGACCCCACAGTTAAAAGAAGTAACAGCAGAAAAGCGACTTAATCCCAACTTGAAATGCATGGCAATCCTGCCTTTGCAATGGGGCAGGACAAATAATGAAATAAATGCTGCTTTCAGGCATTGGCTCAGGCCCATTGCGATGGGGCAGCCCAGATTTGTCAACAGAAAGAAAATGGAGTAAACAGCCTAAGAACACCAATCTACACTGCGTGAGCCTTAGCCTCCTGTCTTGCAAAACGGGCCATTGTTATCCCATTTAACACAGATCCCCTGCCTGGTCTGGGAGCAGAGACTACTTCTTACTGCATGTATGGGGAGTGATGGGGAGCCCTAGTGTCTTTTGGAAGCATCCTCACACTTCGCAGGGTGCCAAATTACATTGGGCACCAAACAGTCCTTTCAGGGAGAACATGGAGCTGCTGATGGTACCCTCAGCTGTAGTAAACTAACACAAACTCCAAAGATGGTGCAACGTTCAGGAGACAAGCAAATGTTTGGGTGCGACCAGAAGGAGCAACTGTGAGAGACAGTAGCATGAAAGTATTTTGAGGTACAACACATCTGGAAGTTACGAGGCTACGGAAGGCTGAGGATCTTCAAGGCGTCAAATCACCGTGTTGTGTAATCACTGTACTAATGCAACTGAACTACTACAAGGGCTATTACTACAAGTACTATTACAACTAATAGATTGTGGGAAGATTTTGCGTGCCAAAGTTCTTCTTGTTCAAAACGCAAAATAAGTAGCCTTTGGTTTTTAAGCCGTTGACAGCTTTCACCATGATGCGTGCAGTTTTTAACACATTTATCTGTTCACAGAAAATTTTATGCAATGAAGCCCAACAAAATGCTGCCAAGGGGCCCTCCCTCAAGGAGAAGAGGAGAAGGGAGACGATGAGATCCATTGCAACATTTGGGTTTACTGTATCACGTCCTCCACAGTATCATGACTTTTACTGCTGCCAAGTTCCAGAAAAGGTCCCAGCTCTCTCTGAGAGCATTTCAGCCTGGCAGCCCAGTTGCAGGGGGATTTCAAATCACCATATTTGCTTCTAAGCCTTTCCTAACTTTCAGCAAGAACACAAAGGGTGTTACTTTTAGCTGCATCTGAGAAGCAGTCGGGGGGGGGGGGGATGGAAGACAGGGCACCCTCTTCTCTGAAAGAGCACCAAGCTGGGTCTTCAGAAAGAGATGAGCCACGCAAGGGGATGCATACAGAGGTGATACACCATGTGCTGTGTGCTGCCACTCCTCCATCACTGTGACCCGGTCAACAGGAGCTTTGCAGGGCTCTGGATATGCTGGACACGCCAACTTTGGAGCATTGCGCCTCTACAGGTAAAGGTGACAACTGTTATTCTGATGATTACGGATGCTGGGTGGTATTTTCTTCCATTTTCAAAGACATTTTGCTTGTTAAAACCCATACGGGCCATTTGGTTCATGTATGACCTACTAGTCTTCAAAAGAAAACCTTCACCGTCACTTAATAAAACAAAATAGTCATAAGCGTAAAATTCTCTCCAATTCGGGATATGCTTTCAAGGTTGCCCTGGAGATGGAAGGCTCTATGACCTGCTCTAAGCATACATCTAAAAACTGAAAGAGATTGTTGATGGAGAACCCACAATTGCTTGGCTTGGTACAAAGCACAAGGAGGGAGGCAAAGGGCACCCCTCTTCCCTTCATCTTCCAAGTACTTTATTTCTGAGTGTGTGTTTTTTTAAAAAAACCTTTTTTACAAGGGCAGCTGGCTCGGTTCCATCTCAAACGGCTTATCTTTTTGTTTGAGAAAAGCTGCAAGATTAAAAAAAAAAATTAAATAAGACATTGACCATGAACCAAGCAAGAAGTTCACTTGACAGCTTAAGTGAATTGGATCAAACCCAACCACAACAAAAGAAGCTTTTCTCCCCGGGAACCTGTCAAATTCAGAAGAGATTTCTTTACAATCATCTTGGGCATTGTTCTCAGCTTGCTAACGCAAACAGGTAGCTCTCAATTCTCTGGTATGAGCCAAGAGGAGAAAGCGATGTAGGTCAAAGCAACAGCGCCACAGTGACAAGAGAGAAGGATGGCATTATTTTGAGCTCCGCCATAACGGTGTCGCTCGCCTTCACATTGCCAGAGATTCCTCAAGGGATTGCAATGACCTTTATTTACTTCTGGTTAAAATAGAGGAAATGCATCATCATCTCAAGGAACACAAAAACACATGGCCACTAATAGAAACGAAATCCAAAGAATACAAAAACACACCGTCACTAATGGAAACAAATCCACCTGGAATTTCTCCTTCTTAAACCCACCCCGGGAACAAAGGGAAGAATAGCTACTCCTTCGTCACTTCTGTCGGTGGCCACTGATGGGTAAGGTCCTGCTGGCCCTGTGAACATACTGTTGTATATAATTCTCACATTAATGTCCTGGGACCCCGGCTTCCGCCTTTCCTCCCCTGCTCCTTCCCAGCAATCTCCTTGAGTTTTGTTTCTGCTCCTCTATAAAGGACCTTGTACATCGCTAACCCTATAGAAGTAACCACAAAATGCTCACCAAGTGCTGAGAATAGGCCGTGGAATAGCTGTGCTGGCTGATGCATATCTCTGGCATTCTTGGCCCTTTACTTTTGTCCCAGGCCTGCTTTCTGCCCCTTTTCTTAGTGTGCAGGGTATTGGTTGCTAGGCATGCCAATTGGTCTAAGGAGAAGGTGGGGAGCGGGGTAATGTCTGCTGATGTCACAGTGGCGGTCCCAAAGGGAAAAGGATGGTGGAGAGAGACCACCTCAGGTGAAAGCTTATAGCATTCTCTAGACACAGTCGTTCGTATTCCCCTTCCTCTTAGATTTCTGAGGGTGGAGGAGCCTCTTGCCCACAGCTTCAACGTGGTTCAGGAGAAGGCAGGCAGAAGACGGAGCGATCCGTTTGAGGTCTGAGATGTGATACATTTGTGGGCACAGCTGCACCGATGCAAAGCAGGGTCTTGTTCCTGGCATGCAGGCTAGGATTGTCCACCAGGGTTGCTCGCTCCACCCCACCCCACGCTTGGACAGCCTTACCAGTTTGAGCCAGCACCACAGCCACGCGTGCTCAGCTACGCTTATCAGGCTACGTTTGCTCTGGCGCAGTGTGGTGGCTGTGCAGCGGCACTGGTGAAAGTGAGCCAGTAATGGCATTGTTCCGCCAGCCGAACCGATTAGGAACGATCCTACAGCCATCCATTCCTAGACCGAGAGTAGGATCAGGCCAAGGTACTCCTTAAAAGTATAAATAAATAAATAGTACAAGATCGCTTACTCGCAAAACTGCTTGCAGGTGCATGGATATGGAAATATTCTTTGAGTGATAGTGAGGTTAAAACTTGTTCCTGACATTTATAATATTCAGTGCTAAAAAACAAAGTTAAAACCTCACTGAAAAGAATAATTGCTCCCGCAGGGACCAATCCACAGGTCACCGGGGGGGGGGGGGGTTGCACTTGACTGCAATGGAGCTTTGAAGGAGACTTTCAGTAAAGCCCTGAACTCCAGCTTGTAGCATAATCAAGGTTTGCCCTGGCACATGAAGCTGAAGGGGAAAGGGCCACTCCAGCCACTTGGAACAGCTGTCCCCACAAGCAAGGGGCAAGTTTTGCTATTCAGAAAAAGGGGGGGAAATAAACAGGGTAAAAATAAATGACTCTTTAATTTCACAGTTTTTAATAGGGCAAATTAATTCTCATTGTTCTCATGCAGCGTTAGGAGGCACAGAAGGGACAGCTTTGCCCCAAGAAATAATTAATAACCTGAAATTGCATTCGTTGTGCTTATTAGTAAATGCAGAATTTTAAACCCAGCGCACACACGCTACACACCGGCAACAAAGCACTGCAGTTACAATCATACGGCACAGTCCTCCAAGCTAGGCTACGCAACTTCAGTTCAACCCAACTGGGGGGAAGGGGGCTTTTATGTTAGCCATACATATGAATCCTATGGAAATTAGCAGCCCCCCTCAGTTAAACAGATCACGAGTTCAAGAGAGCCAGTAGAATGTAGCAGCTAGAGTGATAGAATATGACTGGGGAAACCAGGTTCAAATCCTCATTCAGCCATGAAGCTCAACTTGGGCCAGTCACTGGTCTCATCCATACGGAGCAGTAAGCCAGGATTCTGGGGAATCCCGTTTTACTGTGTATTCTGGGGGATCTTGGCTTATTGAGAATGAGCTGCATGCCTGATTACTCCCACTTGGCTCCTCTCAGTAGCGTAAGCAGCCAAACAAATCAGAAACCATTTTATTTAACGTGTTGTCCAAACTAGGTATCCTGGCTTGTTACCTACTTTATAAACCAGGATTACCTAGTTTATAAACCAGGATTTTTAAAATCAATTTTATTGTGAAAGTTTTTAAACAAAATAAAAACCATAAAAGCAAATAAAAAATAAAAAATAGACATATACAGCTACATACTTCAAAAGCCCCAGTTTCAAATATCACAATTTCTAAATGAAAAAGAACAAAAAGAAAAGTAGCATAAATTACACATATAAACCAGGATTGTAAACTAGGATTTGTACTCGGTTTATTAATTCTGGTTTGTTTAGAAGCAACAAGCTAGGAGGTAAGCCCATGGGCACATCTGGCAATTTGATCAACTGTCTTGTGTACCACCCCAAAATAGTTGCCACAGGAGGTATGGCTAGTCACAAAGGACAAATAACCTGCCTCAGGACTGAGTACAATCCAGAGATGGGGTTGGAATCCCGATGTGCCAAACAGCTCCTTTGAAACAACAGTTTTCAGTGCCAACAGAAACCTATTTCACACAAGGCAAACATTTTTTCTTCCCCCCCTCCTCTCTCTCTCTCTCTCTCTCTCTCTCGCACACACACACACTATGTATTCACCATGCCTGCATGCCTTCACACACACATACATGCATGCCCCTCCCTCCTCTTCAATGCAAGCACACACAAATACACACTCAGGGATATTTATTATTTATTCATTTATTTAAAACATTTCTTAGCCGCCTTTCAGGGCAGAAGCTTTCCCAAGGTGGCTTACAACCATATATAAAAACAACCATATATAAAAACAGCATACACATTAAAAGCAATAAAAACATAAAAGTAAAATATCAATTAAAACAATAAAAGTTAACATTAAAAACTAGTAATGAAACAGCAAGGGTAACAGCAACAAAACAGTATTCAGGAGAAGGCCATAGTAAAATAAAACATTTTTAAGGCCTTCTTAAAAACCTGTAAGGATGGTGCATGGCGGATTGTCAGTGAGAGTTTGTTCCACAGGTGTGGGGCCACTGCTGAGAAGGCACTCTCCCGTGTGGAAACCCACCTAATATCTCTCACTGGTGGGCAGGTGAGAAGGGCCTCTCTTTTTGAACTTAAAGTGCAGGCAGGCTGATATGGGTGAAGGTGGTCCTTCAAGTAACTTAGTCCCAAACCGTTTAGGACTTTAAAGGTCAAAAACAGCTCTTTGAATTGGGCTCGAAAGCACTCCCAAATGTCCCCTAAACTAGGGTGACCATATGAAAAAGGAGCACAGAGCTCCTGTATCTTTAACAGTTGTACAAAAAAGAGAATTTCAGCAGGTGCTGCATGCATACACATGACACCTGCTGAAATTCCTATTTCTATGCAACTGTTAAAGATACAGGAGCCCTGTCCTCCCTTGCACATGGTCACCGTACCCTAAACCCTTTCTCTCTCACACACCTGCAGTGACCATCCATTTGCATCCGCTGAGCTGCTTGTGCTAGTAGGAAGAGCTCAGCAGGAGCGAATGAGTGAGTTGCGTGCACCAGCACACAGCCTGTTCATGACGAACGGGGATTCCCAGAATCCTAGCAAGCCTTGCATGCACAGGCGGCTCTTAGCCTAGCTAGCCCACATCTCAGGGCTACTGCGAGGATAAAATACGAAAGGGGAGGTCCGTGTACACCACCTTGCACATCTTGGAAGGAAGGTAGGATACAAAAGATTGATTAATAAAGTATTATGTTAAATTGTGGTAGTTGCTAAACTCCCCTCCCCCATGGGGTCTCCCCTCCCCCCAAATACTGTAACTGCTCTTAAGACAACAGATTTTCAGAGGGAGGTTAGGATGAGGGAGAGGCAAGGTGAGTTACAACGTGTTTTTTTAAAAAAAAAAACAGCAGCAACAGCAACAGCCCAAGGGGGAATTAAAACTGCAGAAGCTGCCACAACTGAACATTCACACTTGAACTGCGTAAACGTAGGGAAGGCAGAAGACGGAGCTTTACATCTGGGAAAAGAGTAAAGACCATGGATGGAATCCTTAAACCACGATCTCTGCTTTAAAACCATCCGAGGCCTAGTCTAGAGGTAAACGGCAGAATTAAGCAGTCTAAAGCCATTTCCACTCATAAATTCCCTGCAGATAGAAATCCAGCACAGCAGAGAATATATAATAATAATAATAATAATAATAATAATAATAATAATTTATTTCTTACCCGCCTCTCTGTCTAGATCGAGGTGGGTAAGAAATAAATCGTTATTATTATTATTATTATTATTATTATTATTATATATTCTCTGCTGTGCTGGATTTCTATCTGCAGGGAATTTATGAGTGGAAATGGCTTTAGACTGCTTAATTCTGCTGTTTACCTCTAGACTAGGCCTCGGATGGTTTTAAAGCAGAGATCGAGAACAGGTGGGCCAATGTTCTATTTGTAGAAGGTGTGTGTGTGTATATATGAACATGCACACACATGAACATGCACACACATGAACATGCACACACACTGGGGTGTATCCAAAAGTTATATACTTCCACCAAAGATCTGAAGTGGCCCATTCTACCACCTTAGGATTCTACTATCTCATATTGCTGCACATACAGACCCAGACTAAGGCAATGGCTATCATTCTACCTTGTGACATTGAATTCTTTCAATTAATTACCCACTTGTTTGGGGTTGGTGGCCACATCTGGAATTTTGCGTGTGTGTCATGTGCGCTCTCACAGAATGGCTACCTCAGGGAGGGTCAGCCATTCGCAAAATACCCTAATCCTAGAAGGCAGACAGGTGAGGCTAAGAGAGGAATAATTTACCCAAGAACAAGTCTGAACTCCAAAACACAGAAGCATTCTTTTGAACCCACAGTTTTCTGTGCGAACCGATGAGCCTCAGGTCCCCTCTACAAGGATTCGCTTTTGCGCCCGGTTAGGCGATTATGCGCATAATCGCAGAAGCGCATTTCCGCCTAATCCCTCTGCACGAGAGGTGGCGAGAGGCGGCGAAGCGCATTAACGGATGACCAAAATGCGGTTTACAAGTAGTTAATGCACATAAGCGCATATTCACACAGTCAAAATGCGCTTTAACGGAGGGAGCAAAATAAAACTCGCGATTTAACGTGCATTCGATAATGCGCATAATCGGAGAGATAACGCGCCTCTACGCCCGATTTGCACTCCGTTCTTGTAGAGGTAAAAAATTTTAAGCGCCTTGAAAGAGCTTTAAACCTCTCTTGTAGAGGCAGCCCCAGAGACAAGCAATGGGGCCAAGAAAGTCACGTGGCACCCAGAGGTCTACTCGGGAATACAGATGGTGCTGGAGACCTGCCCTACGCTTTACAGCGTGTCAGCCCCCCAGTTTAAGGAATAAAAAACAAAATATAAATTAGGAAGGACAGAGAGGCTAGTGGGTGCCCAGAAAGGTTTCCGCGGGCACCACGTTGGGATACACCAGCACTATAATGTCCAAAAAGTAGTACTTCCTTTTGTCTGTCCTGAATCCACTTTCAAACAGTTTCACTAGGTCAGTCACACACACACACACACACACACACACCCAAGGGCTACGAGAGAGAGGAAGGAAAAATCCCGCCCATCTGTTCTCACCAGGCATTTCATTTCTTCTAATAGTGAACTCAGCTTGTGAGCGCCAACAGGAATGTTGGCAAAAGGGGACCACTGAGAAACAAGAATGAAGTGACCATCATGCTCAGGGAACTGCAAGGGCTTGAAAAGGAGCAAAAAAATATTTACGGGAAAATAACGAAGGGGTTACCCCACCACCACCTGCCACCCACCACCAACAGCCCAATGTAGACGGATCTCTGAGTGTCTATTGGGAGACAGACAAAATGGAATAGAGCAGCCTGGACGAAGGCATAGCTGGCTGCCACCCTGAACGGGAGTATGGCACACTGCAACATTTCTTTGCAGATCTCACTTGTGGCTCACACTGCCTGCCTCTCTACCTGGGCAAAGTGTGTTCGCAGCACCAGACTTAGTGTAAGGCAAGGCTAGCTAAACTTACACGGACGTGTATAATCCAAAGCTATATTTAAACAGTGAGTAAAGGGTGGCTGTAAAAAGACACACGTCTATTGGAGGGGGCAACAACATTAACGGTGCGCCACGATGCTTTGCGATAAGAAGGGGGAGGGCCGGCAAGCGAGGACGAGACCCAGGCCTCAGCTTCTTCCCCAAGATAGATTTGAATTTAAGGTTGCAACGTCTGACAGCTTATTATTAAGTGGCCAAAATTAATATTCCAGACATTCTGCTCTGAAGCTGTCGACATTTGCGCCCACAGAGCTCAATTATGCAGCATTTGTGGTCGCGGGAAGAAGAGGGTCAACGTGTGGAAACTGTTGAATTCCCCAGTTGCCAAGCAGACAGAGCACAATGTCATGGAGGCCGATCCGGGCCATCTCTCGGCTTTACTTGTCTGAACGGACAGCGGGAGGAGGAGGAGGAGGGGGAGGGGGACACGCAACAAGCGAGGAAGTCGCCCTGTTGACTCTTCCAGTGAAGGAAAGATCCACACAACTGCAAGCCCCACTCCCAGTTAGTACGCTTCCACTTCAAAGAACGGGGGCCCAGAGCATTCATTCCCCAAACTCAAAGGGCAAAGCCTGAGGTGTGCTGAGCGTCAGAGCCCATACGTGGCAAATCCCGAGGTTCAACATATAGCATCTCTGGCTGCAAGCCCAGGAACAACCTCTTCCACAAACCCTTGGAGAGCATCGCCGGTCTCAGGTGACAATATTGGCATAGACCAGCCTTTCCCTACCTGGCACTCTCCAGGTGTGTGGGACTACAACCCCCAGCATCCCCCAGCCAGCAGGAGGATGCTGGAAGTTGTAGTCCAACACATCTGGAAGGCATCAGGCTGGGGAAGGCTGGTTGAAGAGGCCAGTGGTCTAACACGGCGCGAAGTATAGCGTCCTCTTGGGATAGAGCAGGAGCTTTGCACGCAGATGCTCCCAGCTACAATCTCTGGCCTCTCCCAGCTAAAAGTGAGGGACGGGCCCAGAGAGCCCCGGCTGGTTGGGACAGACAATCATGGGCCAGGTGGACCAATTGCCAAACGCAACCTCTCCTACTGCTGAGTGCAGGGGTAGATCTTCTAGGCTCCTGGATCGATGCCTGAGGAGTGACCATTGGTGCCAGTGGAATGTTTTTTGATTAGCTGAATTTCCATGCAGGGGGGTGATTTTCAGGGGGGGGGGGTGCAGCTGGGGAGGGATGGGATAGCTTTCCCTTCCCCATAGGCTTCAACCCCCCCCCCCCCAACTCCCAAATATCTTTCCCTGCATGGCAATTAAACTTAGGAAACACAGTTTCTGTTGGTTTGGGATGATGAGGGACAGGGTGCAAATTAACTGAAGAATTTATTCCATTTGTGATTATTTGGCTGAGAAATTAATTAGCTGCTTTTGCCTCCTGTGAATTTTAAACAAATCCTAGTAATTATTTTGACATCTGTATACATAGATATAAATCAACGTATGCAAATCTTACGTGGGCTTTTGTCCTTTGGGGCTGAGCCCCAAACCTTTTAAATGCCCAACAACACCTCTGACTGTGAACCGCCCCAGGGCAGCGCTCCACGTGATTTGGCTTTCTCTTGAGGCAAGAGAGCATGCTGGAGACTTAGGGCACAATCCTCCGGCTGATGTTCATAAACCCCCAAACTCAAAGGTTTACGTTCATAATATGCAGAGCAGGAGGAGAGGCAGAGGTGACCTTGGCCTCTGCTGCTCCTCCCACCTTGCATTTTTGCTAGATGGGCTTTTTGCCCATCTACCAAAACTGCCTTGGCGGGGGAGGGAGGGATGGGGGAGAGTCCCCAAGACAGCTCACATCCTGGCCTCTCTGGTCTTCCACCCTCCCCACCCACCGAAAGGCCCCCTTTCCAGTCTCCCCGAGGGTTGTGTCTCCAACCTCGGAGAGACGGCTCCTTTCCACATCGGCTGTGAGGGGGAGGTGGGGGTCGGAGCTCCGATTCCCCACTCCGAGGCTGCAAGGCCATCTCCATCCTCGGTCTGGGAATCTGAATTATCCTATGGCCCCCTCAGACACTGTCCAGAGGGAAAAGGGTTGTTCCCTGATGATGTTTTTTGTAGTATTTTCTTTATTTACAAATGAAGAAGCGCATAGGTGGGGGCAAGTGGCGCATACCCTCCTGGAACGGAGCAGGTGAACACCCACCCCCCCACATACACACACACCTGCACCCTCAAGATGTTCCCAACCTGCAGGCAACTCTCACCTCTCTTCCTGCTCCTACCTGTCCCAAAACCTGCCTTTCTTGTTTACACACACAGCACCCCGGCTAGGGCTGGGGAAGGGTTGCATCACCTTCCAGGCAGCGTTAGCTCTCCCATTCAGACGCTCCTCTTCAACTATTTCCTCCTGCCCATTTGCTCACATTGAACGAACATCTAAGCAACCCTCTGGAGCTCCTAAGGAGCAATCTGGGTAGGTAAAGGGATGGCCCACCAGCAGCTGAAACCCTGTTTACTTCAGGGGGAAAATGCATGTCTGAATGCTCCCCCAGGTTGGGAAAAATAGCCCAGCATGTAGACCCTTCTTCCCCTTGACATTTCTCTGGGCCAGGGCTTTGCCCTTCCACGCAACGGAGCATCTGATCATACAGGCCCTGCCACAAGGTGTCCGCTAGAGGGCCTTGATGCCGAGTTGGTTAGGGCGGATATACTTCTGAATTCATCATCTTGTGACACCCTTCAAGCAAAGCTTTAGCACTCAACTCCAATTCATGCATCAATGGGGCCCGGTTCCCCCGAGGTGAACGGAAGGTCATCTTTGAGGGCGTACAGGCAGGCAGCCGCTGTTCTTTTAGGAACATGATTCTTTTTGGATCTGCTGGCTGCGCTTGCTCACTTTCAAGATCGGTTTGTAACAAAGCTCTCACTGCCATTAACTCAGCTTTAGGTATTTCCACCTTTTAGAATGGAGGAAAAACTGCACAAATCCTGGGACAGGGAGAAACAGGTTCTCAGGATGCTAAAGTACTTTGTTTCCAAGCCCTTTAACGCGTTTCGGCCTGTGTTGTTTTTTAAGGCCTTCTTCAGGGGCTGTAATATTAAAATAATTAAATTATGTTTGCAGGGATAACACATAACATAGATTGATTAATTAATATATATGTTTAGAGATTAGTTAGGCACATTGCCACAAAGGCCTATGCCCATACGTAAATATATATATATATATATATACACACACACACACACACTATGAAGGCTCTGGGGCTTGTCCACATTACACATTAATAATAAAACTTGTATGAATCATATAAAAACATTTTAACAAAAGTATAATATGCAGATTCTAGCTTGATAAGAGATGTCTGCAGAAATACTCCTAACAAGATGATAGTCTCCTATGATAATTACTGGCGACTGGGAAAATAATCATTCCAAGGCCCTCCTTATGTTCTAATTCAATTTTTTTTGTTTCCTTCATTTTTTCTCATGGGGGGGGGGGGGGATTCCGCTAGGTACTTCCATGTAGCAGTGATTTGCATGCCAACCTCCTTTTAGTTTTTTACAAATCCTGGGAAGCCACCAAATAATTGATGGTTGTGGGAAAGGGAGCTAAAGGGAACGGCATTTAGGGGACTCTGGAGGGCCATAAATCAAAGAATAGTAGAGTTAGAAGGGGCCTGTGAGGCCATCAAGTCCACCCCCCTGCTCAATGCAGGAATCCACCTTAAAGCATATCTGACAGATGACTGTCCAGCTGCCTCTTGAAGGCCTCTAATGTGGGAGAGCCCACGACCTCCCTAGGTCATTGGTTCCATTGTCGTACGGCTCTAACAGTCAGGAAGTTTTTCCTGATGTCCAGTCGGAATCTGGCTTCCTGTAACTTGAGCCCATTATTCCGTGTCCTGCCCTCTGGGATGATTGAGAAGAGATCCTGGCCCTCTTCTGTGTGACAACCTTTCAAGTATTTGAAGAGTGCTATCCTGTCTCCCCTCCCCTCAGTCTTTTCAGATTGCCATAGATCAAGGGTGCACAACTGTATGTGGGAGGGATCCAGATCACACCCCACCAGGCCCCCTGCAGGCCAGGTGATGTCAGTGGTTGTGGCCCAACGTCCTGGAGGAACCCATGGCTCCGTGGGCCAGAGTGGGGAGCCCAACAAGCCTGATTTGGCTCATGGGCTGGGGTTTTTGCACCCCTGTGTTAAACCAATGTACCCAAAATACAGGGTTAAAACTCATAAAAATAACCTGGAAGCCCACTCAGGTTCCTTCTTGCCACAGGTAAACTCCCCCTACAATCCAAAGCCCGATTCCCAAGTTCCCTCTCAAGAGGGCTTTCCTGCTGTTCCAGGAGCCTCGTCCCACCCCCCTACACACAAAGAGAAGAGCCCCCCCCCCGAGAGAGGCAGGCTGGACAGATGAAGGATTGCAAAGGTGAAGAGGAGGCCCTTGTGCAGGTACTCAGCCAGGCCCACCCTTCACACTGGCCGTGCCCTTGGCCATGAAGCTCACTGGGTGACCTTCTCCCAGCCTGACCTACCTCACAAGGTTGTTGTGAGAATAAGGGAGAGAACTAGATACGCTGACATGGGCTCCTTGGAGGAAATGTGGGCTATTATTTACTACTAGTAGGTTTGTCTTCCTTTCCTCTATTACTAAAGAGATACCTATACCCTATTTAGAGTGATCTAAACCCAATTTACACCGAAGGCAGGATCCCTCCATCTTGGTGAGTCAGTACAAGAGCTCAGGTGCTGCAGGAAGAGGCTGGAAGCGCTTCTTCTGTGCCTTTCACTTCTGATCCCTGACAATTTTGCAATATTTCCTTTCTCTTAAAATTGGCAAGGGACAAAAGTAAATAAATATATAAATAAACAAGAAGTCAACTTGCAGCTTTTTCTAATCTGGGAGGCAAAACGTGTTACCAGAAGATTCCCACCAGCAACACCCAAGAAAATAAATTTTCACTTCTGTGCCTCAAAGGAAAGAGCTATTACAGCACCCCCAGAAGGGGTGGGGGGTGGGTGGATAAAGCACTTCAGAAGAGACAAGGTGTTGGTAAGCGTGCCTGAAACTTTTTGCTAGCAACAATTTAACAGCAGTGAGTGGCATTTCTTTTAAAACATGCAATATATGTCCACTTCTTGAATCTGAAGGATCCGTTGTGCTTGGGCATGAAGTCACAGAGCAAACATTCTATACTCCAGTAAAGCCAGCGAGACCACACAAACACAAGAGCAAACGTGAGGATGGCAGATTGGGGGGGGGGGGGCAGCAGCAAAAACGCCACGCCAGGGCCCGCTGGCGCTGCTTCCGCAAGATCCTTCCTTCCTTTTTCTTTTTTTAAAAAGATATTCTATAGTCAAGGAACTAGAGTGGCCGAGCATGAACACGGCTCCTTATGCTCATTTTATGAGAAGTTCTAATTGTGTGCTTCACAACTGATGTAATGCACATTGTCATTTGAGGAAGCCAACACCACCGTAAGACCATTATATCCAGAGTCTAAAATTGCCTAGCTGAGAACTGGTAAGAGATCAACAACATCCCACCCACTAAGCACACAGTGACTGGCCTCACTAGCTACTAGTCCTCATGGCTATGTGCTACCTCCAGTATCAGGCAGCAAGCCCGTATACACGAGTTGCTGGGGAACATGGGCGGGAGAGTGCTGTTGCACAGTGTCTTGCTTTGTGGATCCCTGGTCGACAACTGGTCGGCCCCTGTGTGAACAGAGTGCTGGACTAGATGGACCCTCAGTCTGATCCAGCAGGGCACCTCTTATGTTCTTATTAGCAGTTGCTGGTAGAGAAACACCCCATGCGCCAGGATCACGAAAGCACATAAACTGAACTAGATGTTAAGAAGCATGGCAGCACACACTTTGCACCTTTACACATTCAGGATGGAAGCCTGAATCAGATTTCTCTGACAGTCTGAGAAACATCTGTGCGACTCTTTGTCTTGTGCAACCTTAAAGACGATCACATTTATTCTGGCATGAACTTTTGTGGCCTCTGGCCACTTCATCACTGTCAGTTGCCGCTGATAAAGTGAACAGTGTCCGTGAAAGCTTATGCCAGAATAATTGTGCTACTCTTTAAAGTGCCATAAGACTCCTTGCTGCAACAGACAAACACGGCCGCCCCTCCGGAAACTGTTAAAAGAATTCATTTGTTTCTCAATACACCAGAAAATAAGGAGCACCTTTCTGCCCCCACTTCTGAACATGAAAAGGTTATTTCTAATTTTGACTGGGGCTGGTAACATTTAAGAAAAAACACCTGACACTGTCCTGACAATGAAATGTTTGCCCTCTAACTGAAAACAGGGAAATAAATATTTGAATAACTCAAAAAGCAATATCTTCTCCAAGACAGGAAGCCACAAATCAAGAAAAAAAAAATCAGAGGGAGACAAATTGGCTCCAGTTGTTCACTCTTAGGATGTGTGCAGTCTTCAATTTCTTTTTGTGCCCTTGAAAAAGGGGGGATAAATGAAAGGTGTGAGCCTTAATCCATAAAAGAGCTCCACAGATACGGGGATGTAACACCGACAGACATATGACAGCGTCTCATCTGATAGCCTAAGCTCTGCTTTAGAAATCAACGGGTGACAACGAGCAGAATACAGAATAAAGAACTAAATTTGACCTCCCAAACTGTGAAGATACTATTTTGGCGGGGGGGGGGGGGGGGGGGGGGTTGAGTCATGCAACAAATATAAAAATCCAGAGAGGACCGGTGGGAGCAGAAGTGCTCAGACTGAACCTCATGGCCACCCTAAACAAGTCACAGCTGAGTCTGTGTGGCACCCAATTCCCTTTATCCCACTTACGCCATTGATTTTTAGAAGGCTGGGATAGAGGCTTCCCCTGAAACCAGATTAAGGGCAGAGAAGCAGGTGGCTGGGTGGCGGCGGCGGGAGTTTAAAAGATAGTCAACTACAGAGGCCTCCCTAGAAGTAGACTGAGACAGGAAGGTTCAAGGTGAAGTCAGGCATACAATCTCTCCATCTCTCTCTCTGGGGCTGGTCCATTTCCATGCCTCTGGAGGATGTGGAGGAAGGCGGGCCAGGCAATGCCAAAAAGGGGTGGCTCGGTATGAACACTGGAGCCAATCTCTGGAAAGCTACATGTGCAAC
This sequence comes from Anniella stebbinsi, assembly GCA_029215795.1. Classification (NCBI taxonomy): domain Eukaryota; kingdom Metazoa; phylum Chordata; class Lepidosauria; order Squamata; family Anniellidae; genus Anniella; species Anniella stebbinsi. The sequence continues at coordinate 32,097,951 of JARDYH010000007.1, forward strand.
GGCCAGACTTACATTCTATGAAGGAGGCAGGCGCTGCTGAGCACAGCATACCCCAGGCTGTCCCTTAAGCAGTCTGAGTCCGCCTGAGCTACAGTCACTTACTTATTATTTATTATAAAATGTATAAACCACACCACATCCAAAGATACTGGAGTGGTGCACAATAAATTAAGTAGAAAACAGGAACATCGTAAAAACAGTGCCTGGAATTTAGTCACTAGTTGGGAAATGCTTGTCAGAAAAGAAATGCTGAAAGCAAAGAAATATAGGCCCATTCTTAATTTGCAGTGATGGAGAACCCTGACCCAGAAAAACGTGCAAAAGCAGGTTACATAGGCTAAACTTCACAGCACCGTATGCACCAGTTGTTTTGCACAGATCCTGGCTTCTTCGGGAAAACAACCTCAAGGCCAATTCAAGTGTGCGGGGGGGGGGGGGGGGGGCAACAGAACTCAAAACGGCCCCACAAGCGGAGTTTGTGTGATCTGTGCTAGTAGACTGTGTGGTGCTCTGTCACCTCTGTTAGGAAGTGATCAACTTGGTCTCATTCACTGACCTCAAAGCTTCTGAAAGGTTTCGAGGTCTGTGTAGCAAATGATGAAAATGACGACTGACCCTCCCCATCCGAGGCTGCTTGGGTCAGTCTGCCTGCCCGCCTGCCTGCCCAGCCATCCTAAGCACCAGCTGTCTTGGGACGTTTCAGCAGTCTCACCTAGTGTAAACATGTCCCAATTCATAGTTGAGCAGCTCTGGATCGGAGCCATGGCCCTCATGCCCTGTCACCTATTTTACAATTTGTCACTGCTTAAGCTTCAAACAAACCTTTTTATTATGCCTGGATTTAAAAGAAAAGAAAAAGAACAGGCTATAAAATGAAGGAGGGCTTGCATGCACACAGCATTAAGCCTCATAATATTCCTCCACTCTATTGATTTGGCATTATTTATGGCAGCTTAACTGTGCGGAATATTGTCAGCCTCATCCCAATCGTGTTTTCAGAGCCTGCAGTAAAGAATCCAGATGATCGGTGGAAGGAGTTCTTTGTGGATTTTGGGATGCTGCGGTTTCATGGATACAGATGGGTGAATTCCCCAGGGCTTTCCTCAGAACGATGCAGAAATGAATCCACAGGGATCAGGAAAGGAATATTCCCACCCCCACCTGTGCTATTTCCCAAAGCACCCCCCCCCATACCCATTCCTTTTACTTACCTGAACGTGGGAATGGCAGCAGCCGGGGGGGGGGGGGGAGATTAAGGGTGTGTGTTTTCATTCCTTCTCTCTCCCCCACAGTCATCCTGAGGCACCCCGCAGAATGATGCAGGGGTAGAGGGAAGGGAGGGGGGGCGGTGCCCTTCACCCTGGTTCTCCCAATGCTGTCAACCCCCCCCCCCCGCCCCCGCCCCCCCCATTCAAGCAACTGAAAGGAAAGGTGAGGATGGGATCCAGGCAGGACACTGACCCAACCTAAGGGAGATCCAGGATGCAGATACGAAGACGTCAGAGCATGCCCTCCACTTCTGGGCCATCCCCTCGACCTGACAGAATTCTTGTGGTGGATGCGTATGCAATATGGCCACATCCAGGGTTGTTGAGGAATGTGTTAGCCCACCTCTCACATACCCTCTCATAAACGTGCACTTCACTAGTGTCTGCACATGTGTACACACACACACACACAAAGTTTAACTCCAAACACCTTCAAGAACCAGAAGGGAGAAAACTGTCTCAGGAGAAGGTAATAGCTCTCCCTCCCTGTACCTCACAACCCAAATCATGGGTTTAGGAGGAGGCAGGGGTGTAAAATAAACCTGAACCAAAAACAAGAACAATTTTTCCCCCCTGAACAGCACCTTAACTATTCTCTAAATGTCTCTGTTGAGCCTGAACTGGGAAAGTAAGGTGGATTGCTTGCAGAAGTTTGGGGAAGTGCAGGGCTGGATCTGCAAAAGTGAAGAAGGGCTCCCCCTCCAACCCCCCCCCCCGGACTGGTGCCACTAACAGAAGTGGGGTGGAGCCAACTTTCCAGACCCAGATAGCCACTAAACACGGTAGATGCGGAAGTCTGCAGGTGGGAGCTGAAGCTGGCGCAGCAAGGGAAGAGGAGAGAAGCTAGGAAGGGAGAATGTAGAGCTATAAATGGGACGACGCTAGTTTTCAGCACTTTTTATTACTTCATTGGGAGATTCAGATTCAGAATACACTTTGGAGAGAACCATCTGGACTTTTAAATCAGACCAGCTTCGAAAGAGCAACTCCCCTATGAGGACAGGTTGTAACATTTGAGATTCATTCGCTTAGAAAAAAACAAAAGGGTGGGTAAGGGGAGACTTGATAAAGGCGTACAAAATTATGCATGGTGTAGCCGGGATGTACTCATGTAAATACTGGAACTTGAGGTCATCCAAAGAAGTTGAATGGAGGGAGATCCAGAACAAATAAAAGGAAGAACTTCTGGACACAGCGCAGAGGTAGACTAGGGAATTGGCTACCACAAGATGTAGTGATGGCCACCAATTTGGATGACTTTAAAAGGGAATTTGGCTGCCTCTACAAGAGAGGTTTAAAGCTCTTTCAAAGCGCTTTAAAAAATTTACCTCTACAAGAACGGAGCGCAAATCGGGCGTAGAGGCGCGTTATCTCTCCGATTATGCGCATTATCGAATGCGCGTTAAATCGCGAGTTTTATTTTGCTCCGGCCGTTAAAGCGCATTTTGACCATGTGAACAAGCACTTATGCGCATTAACTACTTGTAAAGCGCATTTTGGTCATCCGTTAATGCGCTTCGCCACCTCTCGCCGCCTCTCGTGCAGAGGTATTAGGTGTAAATGCGCTTCAGTGATTATGCGTATAATCGCCTAACCAGGCGCAAAAGCGAATCCTTGTAGAGGGGACCTTAGACTAATTCATGGAGGGAAAGGCTATTGATAGTACTAGTCCTGATGGCTATGTGCCACCTCCAGTTTAAGGGGAAGGAGTCTTCTGTATCCCAGTTGCTGGGGAACATGAGCAGGAGGCTGCTGTTGCACTCATGTTTTACTTGTGGGATTCCTTTCCACAGTTTGGCCCCGGTGAGAACAAAATGCTGGATAGGCCTTTGGTCTGATCCAGTACAGCTCTTCTATTCTATGTATGTGTGTATAATGAAAGCTAAGTGTGTGAACAGAAACACATGATGTGGAAAGACAAGCTGCTGTGAACGCACATTGGCGTTTTTGGTGTAGAAATGCACCATTTTTCCATTGCAGGATCAAGCTTAGGGAGAAACAGTTCTCACAACCCATAGGAAAGCCAGCTGTGCTCAACACCTGAGGTTCAACCTGTTGTTGCAAGGAAACTAAAATCTCTTAAGAGCCAGTGGCCAACAGTGGCCCTGCCTTCTTTTGTATATGGTCACTCTAGTATAGTGCCTGCAACTTTGACTGTTGTGATGAAGAGGGAATTTCACCAGGAACTAATTGCATACAAATGACACTGGCTGAAATTCCCTTTTCTCTACAACTGTTAAAGTTACATGAGCCCTGTCCTCCTTTTCAGATGGTCAGCCTACCATCTGGGGACTTGGTTCAGGCTGGATTTCGGCCCCAATGCTGAGTTTCTCCACTTGTGTTTTAATAGATTCAATTAGATCCAACTAATTCAAAACCTTCCCAAAGATTAAAAAGCCAATTAACTCATTCTTAAGCCAATTACTTTTAAAGTAAGAATTTATAAAAACTCCGGGAGGCTCATGCCCCCTTCAACAAGGCATCTCTTTCACTTTCCCACAGATGGAATATGCCTCTTCTAATTCGATGCCTGTTGTGACAATGTAGACACCACATAAAAATATCCTTCAAAACAGGAGTTTCATTCCTATGCTCATGTGTACAGTTTTAGCATGAAACTCATTTATGTGAATCACCTAAGGTTTCTTTAACTGGGTGAGAGATTCACTCTTTCGGTTCATCAGCACAGAGCATGGAAAGAGTGCAGCACAAATTATTATTATTATTATTATTATTATTATTATTTACATTTCTATACCGCCCCATAGCCGAAGCTCTCTGGGTGGTTTACAAAAGATAAATGAATCCAGAGATGCTTCCCCAACCAGTAAAGCACCGTGGACAAGAGCAGGACGGAGCGATCTTCAATATTATTAGGGGAACCAGCACAGCAAACAGAAATCAAAATGCATAAACAAAAGCAGCCACGTTTGCTCCTGCTAGAGCAGAGATCGAACGGAACACTCCAGGACATTTTACGGCCCCCATAAATACTCATGTACGCAACAGACATAACTGTGATATTCACACCCATAAAAGCTGCTTTATTGGGTGCTATCAAGCAATAATAACGGCTATTAGGTACAGTTTCTGTAAATTACATAAAAGTCTTGCAAAGAGAATTATACGGCTTTAAAACCATACCTAAAAGCAATTGTCATCCAATAACACGAAGGAAACTGATGAAATGCCTTCTGTATAATAAAGTAATATGTCCAACAGGGCCTCGAAGCGAGCTCATGTAATTGCCATTAAATCAGTGTCGTTTGGCCTTATCGGTGGCATTTCCTGTTAACCAAGAAATGCTGACCCATAGTTTTGCCATAAATGTAAAAAAAGAAAGAAAGAAAAGAAAAGGCACTTACCTTTCCAGTTCATATTCCTTCATGCCTGCTTTTACAGCCTTCATCACCTGTGGTCACAAATATGAGACACACCCTAAGAAATCTGGGAGTTATTCCTTGACCCGCCTGTGTTGAGATGGAAGACCTGAAGGGGGCCTTCTGCCTATGTTGACTTGAACGCAAGAAGGAAGCACTGCATAATCAAGAAACCTGAGAAACCAGGGTTCCCGATCACACGGAAACATCTACGTGATGTGTAGAAGTCCCCTTCAGACCTTCCCACTCCAGTGGAGCAGATGGTCATGCTGGAGGCGGGGACTGGATGCGTGCCCACCCACTGCCCCTCCTCCCCACACTTTGCTCTCATTTGACCAGGTTGAACACCTGCCTATGTCTATATTCAGGGGACGATTCCAGAGTGGGGAAGGAGCTGCTGCTGTTGGAACCTAGGAACAGAAATCCAAACAAAGACACATACACGTAACATGTACACATGTACCTTTCCATAATCTGTGAGCTGCAGGTTTTATTGGTGTTATTTGTTTCTATCAATGCTGCAACCCTTAATCCAGGGTGTTGAACCTCTTTCAGTGCGAAGGTCAAATCCCAGTTTGGAGAACTGATATTCTATTCCATTTCTATTGCATAGTTTTGTATAGTTTTTATCTCGTACCCCGCCTTGAGAGTGTTCAACCCTTAAATGAGAGCTATAAAATAATTTTAAAGGAAAAAAGAAGTGTCCCTCTATAATCATTTTTTTTAACAGAAAGCAACATTTTATACAAGCAATCTATAAGGTAGGAGCATATTTTGTACCCAGGTTACCAAGGGCAGCACCGGAGGTAAAATGTGACCTTGGGAACTGAAAGAAGAAAGCGCCCCCCCCCAACACTCGTGCATTTATACCCCAAGGAAAATGCTCTATTTTTATCTGATGAGCTTCAAAACATTATATCTAGCTCCCTATTTATCTCCCCAGAGTCTTTCCCTCACTGAAGTCTAGGGTAGGATTTCAGGCTTAACGGGTCTGTGGATTACAAGTATGAGGTCCAGTTCATGTAGTACCAAGCTCCCGAGTCCCTTGGGACAAAGGCTTTGGGCAGACAGCAGCAGGGCAGTGGGCCGATTGGCGTAGTTCAAGATCACACTAAAGCTGCCACCGCACGCACACGGGCAGCTTTCGCACCACACACTGCAGGAGGGCTGTGTACCTTTTCCATCCCGGGAAAGGGCCAGGCAGTCTGACACTGCACGTGAGTTTTATGACTGTTCTTATTCACAGCTGAGGAGATTTCCTTCTGAAGCTTTTGAGCAGAGGAATCATCCGCCTCATGAGGCGCTTTCCCTTATTGCAAGAAGAGGAAAATAAACTTTACAGTTCCCAATGAAGTACCTGCCATTATAAAACCCACCTGCAAGACAAAGGTTTTTTAGTATTAAGGATTTATACTGTGGCAGGTGAGTTTAGTAAGTCAGAATTCTGCACCAGGACAGGAGATGCAGCCCCTGCCCTAGAGAAATATTTCAGGAGACAAGTTGGCCACCACAAATACTTATCTTTAGAAAAGTGCTGAGTTCAAACACATATAAACACATCCCAAAGATCAATTTGGGGCCAAACTATATATAACCTTTAGTGTGTAGCAATGCAAGTCTATGGGGAAAAATGGCGACAGGGGGGTGAGTGGGGGCCTAACTCCCCCCTCCCTGTCCCTCCCCCCCTTGCGCTACCTGCAGGGGCCTTCTGCTCCCGTCCGCTGGCGACCGCGGGCGCCAGCAGGCGGCAGCAGATGACCCCGGCAGGTAAGTGGGAGCCCCCTCCCTCCTCCCCCCCGGCGATCCTCCTTACCTGCGGGGCGTCCGCCGCCTTCACCTGCGTAGATCTACTGAGCACTAGGCTTCGCGGCAGCGGATGGCAGTGGACAGCCCTCCCAGGTAAGCCCCACCCCCGCGATCCTCACCTGGCGGGGCTGTCCGCTTCCATCAGCGGGCGCCAGCAGCAGACAGCCCTGCCAGGTAAGCCCCCCCCCCCGCTCCTTACCTGGCGGGTCATCCTCCTCCGTCCGTTCCTGGCTGTAAACTACTGCGAACTAGGCCTTGCGGCCTAGCTTACAGGAGAGCGCCAGGTCATCTGGCGCCCTCCTGTAAACTAGGCCGCAAGGCCTAGTTTGCAGTAGTTTACAGCTGGCAACGGGAGGAGGAGGACGCCCCACCAGGTAAGCCCCCCCCCCACTGTCCACTTCCATCGGCAGGTGCCTGCTGGCGCCTGCCAATGGAAGCGGCGGCGGGCGCCAGTGGGCACCCGCCGATCCTCCGTTTTTTCCCAAATCAGATCAGATCGGATGATCCAGAGGGGTGATAGGAAATCGGATAATTGTATCCGATTTCCCCTGAATCTGCTCCAGATCGTGGATCGGACCCGATCCAGTGCACACCCCTAGAAAAAATAGTCCCGCTGAAACACATGTTTTTCCCTTATGTAAATTGCAGGCATTGGTGTGTGTGTGTGTGTGTGTGTGTGTCTGTGCGACAACAATCCAGATTGGGATCATAGCAGAAGACAAACAACAAAAGCCCCCATAGCCTTCAAGTGAACGTTCTGAAAACAGTTAAACAAAAACAAAACAGATGTAGCTGCATGCTATGTATTAAAAAATAATGTCTACTTTGACCCTTAGGGACACCTTAAAAGTCAAGATTGACACACAGACCTGGTTTGCATGATCGCGAGGTGCTGAATTCGGAAGACACAATAAGAAACTGGGGGGGGGGGACAATCGTCAGTTGTTTTGACTATCGTGTCGTCTGAATGCTGCCATAGTCAACTCAGCGCTGATCCTAATCCACACCACGGTTGATTATTTCTTACCATGTTGTGTGGGGAGTACCCCCTAGATGAACAACTGTAAAGTTGATTATTACCCCACCGTTGACTATCGTGTTGTCCGACTTCAGCCATGGTAACTTGTTAACTACCCTGTGCATGCCAGTCATGACCAGATTTGCAATAGCACCCTCACTTGTCGATAATCACCCCCATGGTCCGTTGAAGGGTTCTGGGGTGGTTTTGTTATGCAACCAACCAACCCCCCTCACCAGGTCTGGACATCAGAACCAGGTGTGCCCGGCAAGGGTAATTATGTAAATCGGGCTGTCATGCGACTGGTACACGCAGGTAGTTAACCACCCTCATGTTGTGCGAACCTGCCCTTTTTACAGCCGACCCAAAGTTACTCACAAGACATCTCTGCAGAAACCAAGAGAGACCTCTATGGACCAGTCCTCAGGCTACGATTTGCTTGACCTTATAACTACAGGAAATTGTGATTTAAGTAATGGTGTGCCACACTCGACCTGCTTCCACTTTACATAGTCAACCTGCGACTGGCCCAACCATAGGTTGTTGAGTGATGAGTGAACCTGGACAATTTGGGTTGTTCAGGGCATAAATAATTCAAATTTAACCTAATAACTAATTGAAGGTTAATTTTGGTTGCTTAACCCAATAACAACCCAAAGTGTCCAGGTTTGCACGTCACGCAACAACTTACGATCGGAGGTTGATTATGAAAAGTGGAAACGGCTTGCACGCTGCACACAACCCAGCAAATCATAAGTTGATTAACCCACAATTTGTGATCATTATGTGCGAACCGGATCATTCAGTTCAAAGCACTGTGTTTGAGTAGATACAGAAAGAGACAGGACTGTGGGGGGTAGTATCTGTGATCCCCACAAGCATGTTCCATCACTCTAATGCAACATCAAGAGATGACTTGCATGTGTGAACTCCATGTGAGAAAATCATTTGAGTGACAAGTACAGGGGAAAGGGTTTGTCTCCAAATAGATCTGTGCGAACTACAGAAGAAAACTTGGGAGGGAGATATTTGGGCTCACTGGAGCACCTTCGCATGGTCCTGAGCATACCAGACCCTGCAAGGTGGTCTTCTATCGGTGTTCTAGCCTCTCAGTGGAAGACATTTGTTCCCTACGCATCAACAGTAAGTTCAAGGGCAATGCAAGGTGTATTATAGGATTCTATTAAGGGGAACATTATCCTCCTAATTCTATCCCAGCTCTTCCATTACTTTATTACTAAGCAATTCAAGTAGCGGTGAACATTCTTTCTTTTTTTTGGAAAAACTACTGTTACACAAAGAGCAAAAAAATTATTATCTGTAAAAGATCCATTACCTCTTTATGAGCTTCACTAGAAATTTTATTGGTGTAGCGGAGGACTTCCAACTCCATGTCCGTCTTAATCACACGGCTTCAAAAGGAAAAGGGAAGAGGAAAATCAGGTTAGTAATTCCCCCTACAGATCAGCAATGATTAAGTCGAGAGCACAAAGAATAGCCAGGTAACCTAATTGGCAAACCTATTGCAGAGCAGATGTGTTAGAAAAGCAGGAGGCTATTATGAGATTGCAGCAAATAAGGGACATTAGGAAATGAAATGTTTGCTTGGCATTCATTTACCCAGGTAGGATGCACGGGAAAGTATTTGCAAGGCTGTTACGATATATTGAGTTTGGTCACCGTAAGTGCAGCACGTATGCTGTAAGTGGGTTACAGGCAGCAGCAGTTTGTGGAGAAGAGGAGGAGAGGGATCTATGGCAGGGATGGACAAATTGCCGCCCGCCAAATGTTCTGGCCTGCAACTCCCATCATCCCTGGTCAGCACAGTCAATGGCGAGAGATGATGGAGTTGTAGACAAAACATCTGGAGGGCCACAAGTTACCCACCCTCTATGGGCATAGCTATAAGATTGAGCAGAAGGCCTCAGCCCTCTGTTGGACCGGTGGACACTTCGGTTGCTGAGATTCGTGCACAGATCCAATGAACTAGTCTGATCCAGAAATGTACTTCCGATGTTCTTAAGCAAGACTGGATTCTCAGGATCATTCAACAGAATAGTTTCGTTTGGAGTATGAAGAGAGGCTGAGAATGGACTCTTGCTTTATAAATCTAACACATCAGTGGACCATGGGAATTCTAGTTTTGCATGTGCTTTGTTAAGAAAACAGACCATGCAAGACCAAAGTCAGCACAATCCTGGCATATATTCAGGGCCATCATCATCATCATCATCGCTTCCAACTGTAAAAACCAGTTGCAAAGTGACTGACATACACACAAACCCACAATTCATATAACGGGGAGGGGGGGAAGCAAAAATCAATACAAACCATAATCACCACAATAATACAAATAACATTAAAATTCAGCACGATAAAACCAAGACAAGACAAAATGCATCCATCCACAGTACACAAAGGCTCTCTCCCCCCTGACTCGCCATGCACAGCCTAGAATGAACCCCACAGAAGCGGCCCACAACTATCAGGCCATAACTAGTGTCCAACTGCCTGGGAAAGAAGCATGTCAGAGGCTGGTGCTGAAAAGATAACAGCATTGGCATCAGGCGAGCCAAATGATCTTTAAATCAGTCGGCTCGCCTTTTCAATCTTTAAATAGCAGAGGCAGCGCACAGATAAGGGAAGGCTGACCCCTGCGAGTCCATTGCTGTAGCAATTCTCTTCCACTCTGGCTCACTTTTGGTGTTGAAGGAAGAGTGCAGGAAAAGATGTTAGGGCATCAGAAAGCAGGGAAGTAAGAAGGGGACACTCTCAGCTTCGTTTGTCAACAGGGCAGATGCATGAACCAACATGGCCTTCAGACATAGGACTCTGAGTGGGTTCAGACAACACAATAACCAATGGTGGTTTAAATAGTCAATGGTTGGTTATTTAACCCACCATGGGTTATTATGTTGTGTGGAGGGAGTTTTTTTAACCAATGGTTGGCTATTTGGCTGAAATAACTAGTGCAAATAACCAACGCTGTGCAGAGTTGGCTATTTGAACCACAAATGATTATTGTGTTGTGTGGAGGGCACGGTTGGTTATTTCCTCGGCCACTGTTGGTTATTTCATCAACCACAGAGACACATGGCAAGAGCAGTCACAGCAGTTGGTGCCGCTCTAGTCCAGATGGCAGGATAGATTTTCGGCAGCAATGGCTGATGGGATACTAGCGGGAGGACTAAGGGGGAAGTGAGAGCAGGGGATGAGTGAGTTAACTCAACGTAGACTAATAGTCAATTCAACACTGATCCTAATCCACACCATGGTTGATTATTATCATGTTGTGTGGGGAATACCCCCTAAACAACTGTTGAGTTGACTATTACCCCACCATTGACTAGCGTATTGTCTGAACGCAGCTCCTGTCTTGTTCTCCCTCTGTGCATAGCTGCCTTCTTCCATGCTCTGTAGATCAAACAACAAGGCAGCATGCCAGCAAGGGGGTGGGCAGGGAGTACATGTATGTATTTATACACACTGTGCTTCAAACTAGAGTGGCACTCTTTGAAGGCCAAAGTATGAGAAGTTGTGAGATTCTTATCAAAGCTCTCTGCCGCTACTGATTCTGTGGATCAGTACCTTCTTATGCTCCTACGGGTCATTAGAGGAGGATCTGCATTTGAGTCCTATAGCCATTGAGCGAGATGGAATGATGCATTTGATTGGCCCCTGATCAAAAATCTGCATGGGATAATTTGCATTGGAAAATGTTCTGATGCTCTAAAGGGTGATCTAATTTAACACTTACTTTATTTCTACTTGGTAAACAAAGCTTTAAAAAAGTACCTATGCTATTTTTTGTCTCAGTACACAAGTGTTTGACCTGAGATATTTGAGAGGGGAAATTAAAGCACATTTAATGTGATTTAAATATTATATTATGTTGAAAGCTGTATTGGAAGTGTAAATATCTAGAATGTACTTCCCTTATATTGTTTAAATTTAAGAAAAAAGCAAAGGTACTGAAAACAGTTGACACCCTAATTAATTTTAGCAACCCAAAGAACAGTGTATGACCTGCTGATAATCACTCTCTTCCACTAAAGTTGTTGGGGCACCGTCAATTTCGGTGTCCCTATTTTTATTAGTTCCATCACACATGTATTTCAGTGACCTATATGTGTTCCCTCACATATTTGCTACTAGGGATAATCACCTGAGAAACATTAATTACAACTTTGAGACCGCCAAGCTTGCCTAATATTGTATTTGCAATTGGCATCCATTCATGGTTACTAATGAACTTATCAAATGTGTGCGTGGGGGGGGGGGGAGAATCCATACAAAAATAAAGCACTGGAAAACGTTCTGCCCCACATCACTATTGATTTCACAGTGATAATGTAGTGAGACGATGGTTCCTTCTTTCAAATGTTCTCAAGTGGGAAGATGCTGACCTGGAATTGACGATATCTAGCAGGAGCAAACAAGCATGCTGCCTCCTATCTCTTAGTCACTTTACTTTCAATTAACAACCCAGAAACGCTTCATTCCTGGGCTGTTACCATGATGTCTAATCTTGGAAATTCTAGGTTGTTCAGGGGTTAAACAATCCAGAGTTAATTCAACAACAAAACATGTTGTTGAATTAACTGTAGTCGTTTAACCCCTAAACAACCCAGAGTTTCTGGATTCAGACATCACGATAGTGATGCGTTCCTGGGTTGTTAATTGAAAGTAGAAGTGATGAGACACTGGACACAACATATTTACTTACTGCCATTTGGCCCTAACAACCCATGGTTTAAACAACCCATAGGCTGTTTGTATGTGCTACCTGAGCCTTTCGGAGTACAGTGGAGAGGGGGGCCATCATAGAGTGAAACTCTATGACTGTGCTCAGCTGAACATGGTTACATTTCCACTTCAGACCTTCCGAGTAAATACAGGAAGATGATGGGGAGGAGGCTGAAGTGCCTGCCCTAGTCGCCTCCACACATACACTTCTTGAATGACTGAACGGGGCTTCAATTAAAACACATACAATCACTTGGTCTACAAAACTCAAAGCAGGTTGGGCTAATCAATACATCCTCATTAATACATATTATTGGACTTTTACTTCCTTGATCTGTAATGATTGGGTGTTCCCCACCTTTATTGTGCTAGTTGTACAATCATGAAGTCATCTCTTTTATGGGGCCAACCAAGATGAATTTTATTTAGTTTTACTGCACTTTTTCTCAGGAATAAGAAGGCATTTTTAAGGTGGCCCAGGCTCCGAACATGGGCTGCTATTTTTCAAGTTACAGAATTGAAAGCCAAGTACAGTAATAGAATATGAACGAATTCTTGCTGAAAGCAATCAAATCCTTTGGGTTATTGCAGCTAGCTTTGCAAAGGTAGCAGACAGAGAAGGGGAAAATATCTCAACACATTGTTTTGGCTTACAGCTGTATTAAATTTATGAAGCCCTGGATGAAGAGTTTAGCAAAAATCAAAGGTTCGCACATCTTTAGATGAGAGCTGGGGTAGTGTAACAGCTAAAAGGCAAAGCTACAAGTCAAGAAGGCCCCAGTTCCAATCCTCCTTCTGCCATGACTTTTGCACAGTGGACTCCTGATGTATCATTCCAGGCTGTGGGTCCTAGCAATGCCCTGTGCTGCATCAGCTGCAGCAAGGGCTTCACATCACTGGGTGTTGCTGTAGCTTGGATTGCAGGGTTCTGCTGGAGGTCAGATCTTTCGCAGAGGTCTGAGTAGGTCAGGTTTCACAGGGAAGTCATACAGGAAATTAGCACAGTAGAACCTCCAAGTGGTGCTGGAAGTCAGACAGGGTTGCTGCATGTTGCTCCAACAAGGAGCAGAGCAAGACTGAGTCCAAAATTAGAGTTTGACTACTTTTAAGCCTGGTTTGTTTTGCCTCCACACTGATTGAGATTTTATCTCTTGAAAGGGCTTGGCCTGTTTTAGCAGCCTCAGCCTGCGAAATGTCCTCATATCCGGGGTCCAGAAGTGGCAAGGCAACCTCCTGTGGACATAGGTGAGACAACCCCCAGGATCTTTTGGGGGAACTGGGGAGATAGACACCTTGCAACATTTTTCCATGACCATATCCTCTCCCTGAACTATTAATGAATTCAGGGTCCTATTGCACTGACTTCTGTTCAGGTAGCCACTACAATGGCTCACTAAGTGAAATGGCCAGCAACCTCAATGTGTCAATAGAAAAGGGAGGAGGTTTCCCACCCGTCACTTTCCCTGGTGACTGGGGCAGGGGGGAAACATGGTTACATGTTCACTTCAGACCTTTCCAGTAAACACAGGGAGATTGTGGGTGGCTGGGTGGGTGTGCAGCGCCTCCCACTCACCTCCACGCATGCACTTCTTGAATGACTGAACAGGGCTGCCATTAAAAACACATCGAACCTATTGGGAATAGAGGCAGAAAGGACTGAACCTAGAGCTGCTGCAAGTGCAGAGTTACTAACAGTATGGTCACCCCTACAGACGTAAGCAACCAGTGTCCACACCAAGGTGATCACCCAGTCAGCAACAGGGCGTTTGCACAACGCAGGCTTCAGGGCGCAGAACGTTAAGGGCACGAAAGCTCCTCCCCTTACAATCAGCACACTGCAGGCAGCTATCACACCTTTCACCTGGAGAAGCAACTCAGCAGCCATCACTGCTGCTCTTGCCATTTATTAGAGGATACATTTTAAAATCCAATTTTATCGCTATTTTAGCCCAGCTGGGCAGAAAGATGGAATATAAATGCTTTAAATGCAATAAAATTAATAACAGTACTTACAAAGTTATCGTAACGATATAATGAAAGCACTATGTTTTTACACAACTAATTGGTTCAGCAAATGGTTATTGTTGTACCGTTCTGGCCACCAGATTTTTTAAAAAATGATACTGTAGAGCGGGGGGAAAGTGCAGAAAGGGGCAACTAAAATGTTCAAGGGGCTGGAGCATCTCCCCTATGAGGGAAGGTTGCAACACTTGGGACTGTTTAGCTTGGAAAAAAGGAAGGCAAGGGGAGACATGAAAGATGTAGTGATGGCCACCAATTTGGATGGCTTTAAAAGGGGGTAGCTAAATTCCTGGAGAAGGCTATCAATGGCTACTAGTCCTGGTGGCTATGTGCTCCCTCCAGCAGCAGAAACAAGAAGCCTATGTACACCAGTTGCTGGGGAACATGGACAGGAGGGTTCTGTTGCAATCATGTCTTGCTTGTGAGTTTCCCGTGGGCAGCTGGTTGGCCACTGTGTGAACAGAATCCTGAACTAGATGGACCCTTGGTCTGATCCAGCCTCAGGGCCTCTTTCTTCTTATGATCTTATGCCTTATAGATGATGGCCCCTGTAGAGATGCAACTCTGCTGCACCCTTAACCACAGTCAGCAGAAAGCTGCGTTTCAAACCATGGTTTCAATCCCTAGTCTCTGAAGAAGCCATGGTCTGCATCATTGCCTAGGTAAGGTGGGATCCTCTGTATGCGAAGCAGGTGCTTCACCCCTGAGCTACAGTCCCTCGCCTACTCTGCCGTGTTAATGGCTGCACCAGACCAACGTCTCTCTCGGTCTCTCTCAAGGAGCAGCAACATCCTCACCCACCCACCTACGCTTGCGTCTACTTTGACACCACTCACACAATGCAAGCAACTTCAAGCACCCCCAAAATCTCAAAAGCCTCAGCTGCCCTCATTTTTATACATCACATTTCAGTCCTGCCACAATTACAAAGCCAGAGTGCGGGCAGAGAACAGTGCACCTGCCTGCCTGCCTGCCTGCCGAACCATTTTTAGATGAATGCCAAGATTTCAACAGGGACACCATTTATCCTGGTGCCGTCTCCTTGCCATGATTATATTTCCACTTGGACAAAATGATTTATGTAGAAAGAGTCATTACTGCAATCACTCGCAGGCAGGCTGGAGGAACCAGGGTGCAGCTAAGGGATAGGCTGACCCTGGCGGAGGCAAGGAACAAGTCAACTACGTGCTTTCCAATACCATTCAGAGACACAGCACCCGAGGCCACACATTGCAAGAGTAGAACTGCGAGGGTCACAGAACCAACCCTTATGGAATAATCCATAACCCAAAGACAACACACTTTTAGCAGGACAAAGAGGAAGCAGATGAGCATCTTCAGCCACAAGCTTCCATTCACTTTCCCCAGCTGCAGTTAATTTGGAGCTGTCCTGCATTTCCCAGGGGAAGCCAGGAGGACTGGAAGACCAACCGTGGAGCTAGGACTTCTGAGCCTTCCCCAAAGGACCTTCAACAGCAGCCGAGGCAACCACTTGCAACCTTAGGACGTCATGCACAGCAGAGCAGTGGCGTGTGTACAGCAGGGGTGCTATGCCTCCGGCCTGGAGCCAGCTCTGCCCCACCCCTGGGGTCCCAAACTGTCCCTCTGGAGTTCCTCAGAGGGCCACGCCCCCTTGCCCTGGACCCCCCTCCTTTCATGGACCCCCTAACTTTTGTGCAATTTCCACCCATTCTAAGGGTGCAAACCTCTGGCCCCTAGAGGGAGAGGCCTCAGCATGGACTGCCCTCCCCCACCCTCCAAATTTAGCTGTGCTGTACAGCCCTTTCTATGCAAGCAAACTGAGAAAAGCCATCCCACTAGCTTTTATATGGTGGCGAGGGGGAGGGCACCCTGTGGGGGCCAGGCTGGCAATCCTTCCCCAGCTTGGACTGAAATCCAAACCAGAGAAGATTTTAGGGGCCTTTAAGGTCCCCTCTACAAGAATTCGGTTTGACGCCTGGTTTTCCGATTATGCGCATCTTTTCGCAATCGCATTTACAGTAAACCACTGTAAGCGGGATACGGTTAAGTGCATAACTGGTGGCCTTACTGGTGCGCTTTAGAAGTGTTTCATGCGGAGAATCGCTTGTTTAAATGATCATAAGGCGCTTTAAGGGCCGTGGTAAATTAAAACTCGCTATTTAACGCGCATTTGCGCTCCTCTCTTGTAGAGGTAAAAAATTTAATGCACCTTGAAAGAGATTTAAATCGCTCTTGTAGAGGCACCCTAAATCTTGCTTCACCTTTGAGACTGGTGTTTAACAAGCCCCCAACATTCTTTGCCGAGAACATGGCACGGGAGAACGTGGTCAGCATCTCAACTGCATTTGAAGATACCTATGAACATCCTTCTCTCTCAAATGTTCTTCAGAACAGGAGGTGGTTTTAGCCTGCTTTCGAAAAGGACTGAGAGAGAATAACTGGACTTACTGGTTTTTGATTCCGTACTTTGGCTTGGGAACCAACTTTGGTTTCAACAACAGGGCAGGAGTGTGAGATCGATACCATCAGAACGGTGCCAAGACGGTCTTCCGAGGCCAAGCACGCTGATTCGAAGGGCCACGCCACTTCCCAATAGCAGCCAAACCAGGGTCTACCCCTATCATCTGCCATCTTTGTAGGTGGGTAGATTAGAGGCAGCTGCTCAGCCATATTGCGTCGAACACTGGAAGACGTTTTAAGCCATTGCTTCAAATTTTTCATTCTGTGGAAGTATCCACTTCCTCCTGTCAGCAAACAGTTCTCATTAATTTTCAAGGACTTAAAAGGAGGCCAACCACAGCGTGAACAACTCTTGCTAATGAGATGATCTTCAGGCAGCACTTCCCACATACTGGAGAGCCAAGGCAACCTCTTCACGTCAGCTGAAATGGGAGGCTTCATCCGCGGCGTTATTTTAGAGCAGGGCTTTCTCCAACAAGGTGCCCATGAGCACCCATGTGCCCCCAGTCACCTCTTTGGGCACCTCCAGGCTCCTCAGTGCTCCTGCTTGTCATATCATTTCTTAAGATTGTTGAATTAATGGCTTTTTAACAGAGAGGTTAAGAAGTAACCTGTTGCATTTGCAAACAAGCACAGCACTTCCAGGCTGCTCCTGCTCCCAATTCAGCCTGATCTCTTCCAGGTCGCCTCCTTTCACTGTTGTTTACTAGACCATGTTGTACTCCGTGCTGTCTGAAATTGGCGAGTTCTCACAAGAACCAACAACTAAGCCACAATCACATTAACAGAAGTAGGACTTGAGCCTCAAGAAAATCATAACCAAACAGGCCTTTTAGTTTGTTCCTCGAGGCACTTCCCCCCCAGGTATCACAAAGAGCTGCCAAAATATTATCATCATCATCATCCCAGATCTGCCAACACCAGAGTAGCAGCTATCTTAGGAGAGTTCATCTGGCCTGAACAAAGCATTGATCGCCATGGAGCAGAAACCCAACTGGGCCTGTGAAATCATGGGTGTGACTATTCTTGATAGTTGTACTTGCAGAATGGAACTAGACATGGCAAAGATCAAGGGGAGACTGGCAGAAAAAATAATACGTCTCCTGTCCATCCTCCTCTTCCCTACAACATGCGGAAATGGATGTGCTAGATGCCATGTGATGTATTTCTCCACCCCCTAACTCCACATCATCAGCTGCCGCCCACAAGGGCAGGGAAATGACCAGTGGAAATGCACACTCATGAGCTTTCAGTACTCCACGCGATAGCAGAGAAATGAGAAGACACACAGAGTTCTTCCTTAAATCCTCACAAAATTGGCTTACAACATCTCCACTTGGAACAAGAGGACTTTTATTTTCTAATAACAGAAAATTGCCATTAATAGCCACCTTATGGGGAAAAAAAGAATTAAAAATTAAGAAATATTACCATTGCATAACACTTTAGAACTTGGGTTCTTCCAGGTACGCTTCTGCTAATGTCAGACTCCACTGACATTCAAGTGTAATTAAAAAGAACATCCATAAATTTGCCAATGGAACGCATTAGAATTAATGCTTTTAAAATGAATCCCAAAAGGAGGCAATAATAGTCTGACATTTATATAACATTACCCACTCCGCCAGACATTCAATTAATACTTCTTTGGGTAGTCACTGCCATAGTGTTAATTATAATGAATGTTGTTTGTATTTGTACCTACACAGTGACGAACATTAATGAATTTTTCAGCAAATTAACAGGAATTATGTCAGTACCATTTCATTTTTCTTCCTCATGATATTACAAAACGGGCTGGTTCACACGTAACAATAAGCCAAAATTCTTCAGAATTTTGACATACTGGGAACAAGCCAAGCATGCTGGGGGATGCCACTCAATCCCTCCCACTTGGCTCCTCCTGCCAGTGGGAATGACTAAACAAACTGGGAAATCACTGTCCATGGTTTGTCTAGGGTTCCATTTCTCTCCTAACAGCCCAAAATCTACAAAAAAGAATAAACCCTAGCTTCAGAGTCTAGCTTGTTAGGAGAACAACAAGCCAGGAATCCCAGTTTGGACATCATGTTAAACCAGGGGTGCAGAAGTAGTTTAAGTGGGGGGAGGGAGAAATTGCCCCCACTAAATCCTCTGCAGGAGGGAGGCATGTGGCCATGCCCTCTGACATCATCACCATACCCTACCCATTTTTTCTTTCTTTCGCCATGATGAGAGAGGCACCATGTTGCATGCCTCTTTCAGCTCAGGGAGAGGAACTCAGCCAGTGATGGAAGGAATGGCTCCTCCCAGTGCCACTGGAGTCAGGTGCCTCCTACACATGCCTCTTGCCATCTCCATCATGAAGGAAGTTCAGCTGGCTCTGGAAAGAGTCCTATCCCCAGCCACGTCCCCTGCAACCGCACTGTTATCTCCAATCTGAAATCAGGGTAACAGCGAGGATCCCTTCAGGGGTCTCGGTGGGCTGAATGCAGAACCTCCACAGGCCAGATTAGGCCCATTGGCCGGAGGTTCCACATCCCCATGCAAAACAACCCACAGACAGGAGGTTTCCTGGTTTATTTAGCCATTCCCACTGGTAGGAGGAGCCGAGAGGGAGCAATTGGGCACTGCTTCTCGTTCCCAATAAGCCCCGACTCTTCAGCATTCTGGCTTAGCGTTATGTCCGAGCCAGCTCAATGGCTGCAATTCTGTTGTGGGCTATAAAACAGCTTTCTCATAGGGAGGGCCCATAACTCATTGGTAGAGCCCCTGCTTTGTATGCAGAAGGTCCCAATTTCAATCAGCAGTCCCTCCAGTTGATGAATCTCATGTAGGAGGGCTGGGAAGAGAGACCCCTGCCTTAGACAATTTGATGAGCTGCCGCTGCCCATGAACAGACCCATGGCCTGGTTCAGCAGAAGGCAGCTTCCTGGGCTCTCAAATGCTTGACAGTCCTAGCCAGCCAAAAGCACAAAACACACTCTTTGGGACTCCCCTTTTCAGCTACGAGATGAGCAGATCGAAAGGAGACGTGCTGCAAGCCACTAGCCCCAACCCCAGAAGCCCCTTTGGAAACTATCTCCAAGAATCTTCAGAGTCTGGTAGTGGTGCTGTTTCAAGGACCTCGCTCTTTCGGTGAGCCTATGGGGATCAGGGCGGGGAGGGCAGAGATGGGACTACTCCTAGGGCATTTCGGCAAGAAGCAGCTCTAACACTGTACTGCACTCCACACTTAAAGCCTCTGGCACAGGTCAAAAGAGGAGGGCTGGTCGACGTTTTCCAGCCCCTGGCCATAACAAGGGAGTATAAAATGGGTTTCAGGGAAAAAACCTAATTGTTACAAATAAATACACAAACACAAGCACACACACACACACACCTTCGTTTAGGACAGGGGTGGGCAACCTGTGGCCCTTCAGGTTTTGGCCTGCAGCTCCCATGATCCCTCGCCACTGGCTAATCTGGCTAGGGCTGGTGGGAGCTGTAGTCTAAAACAACTGGAGGGCCTGTCATGGATCAGGACCCGGAAAACCCTTCTTCAGTGCATCCCAACTCCTTGTCCTCAGAGAAGGCTCTGGTTTTAACAGGATGGGGAGAAGGTTTGGTCACAGAAAGCTGGGCTTCCACCTCCCCAGGACCCAGTTCCCCAATTAGATTCCAGGGGTCGATGCCCCTGCACCCAGAGGAGGTTGCCTTGCCATCTTTGGACTCTGAGAACTTCACCCATATGGACACCTATATGCCACAGCTCTGCAGCTGGCTACTTAAGGATCACTCTTGATCTGCTCCTTGTTGGAGCAACATACAGACAACCATGTCTGGCCTCCAGCTTCAGGACACTCGGAGCTTTCCATAGTGATGTTCTTTTTTGAAAATTGCTTCCCTGAGGAACCTGATCTAACCTGGTTCAGGTTAAAGATCTGGCCCATAGCAGAATCCTGCAACCCAAGCTACAGAGCAGAGAACCAGCAGACCCCACAACCTGAAATGGTAACGGGCCAAAAGTTACTATCCCCTGATTTCGGAAAGGTAACAAAACTATTTTACAAAAAATTATGGATTCTGTCCAAAATTATTTTCCTTCCAACCGCCAGCATGTGTTGTTACGGGGGAATGATAGATAGGACCACAAAACAGACTGCCTCTCGAAAAGAGGAGTCCATCTTTCAACAGCAAGGCCAGTCTTAGACACCAAAAATGTCTGGCCTAGGGGAAGGTGATAAGTCCAGGAGAGGGCCATAGCTCAATGTGTCGAAGGCCCTAGGTTCGATCCCTGGCTTCTCCAAGTAGGGCGAGGAAAGAACCCTGCCTAAAACCATCCAGAGCCATTGCCAGTCAGTGTCAACAATACTGCATTAGACGGACCAAGGTGCCTATGTTCCCAGGGCAGCCAGACTGTTAACAGGAACTGGCCAACGAGACCACATTACGCCAGTCCTTTTCCAGCTTCACTGACTGCCGGTCCAGGTCAGGGCCTGATTCAAAGTGCTGGTGTTAATATTCAAAGCCCTAAACGGCTTGGGGCTAGGTTATCTGAAGGAACGTCTCCTCCCATATGTACCTGCCCGGACCCTAAGATCATTCTCAGGGGTCTTTCTCCACGAGCCCCTGCCAAAGGAAGTGAGGCAGGCGGCTACCAGGAGAAGGGCCTTCTCTGCTTTGGCACCCCAGCTGTGGAAGGAGCTCCCTAGAGAGGTTCACCTGGCACCTACATTATACTCCTTTAGACGCCAGGTGAAGACCATTTTATTTTCCCAGTATTTTAACAGTTTATCATCTTTGTCTTTCAACTCTGTTTTAAATCTGTATTTTAAATCTGTATAAATCTGTATAAATCTCTGCACTGCTTCTCAGTTTTGTCCTGGTTGTGATTTATATTGCACTTTTTATATTGTGCTTTTATATTGTGGTTTGTTTTATACCTTGAATTGTACTTGGTGGTTTTAATTTTTGTGAACGGCCCAGAGAGCTTCGGTTATTGGGCGGTATAGAAATGCAATAAATAAATAAATAAATAAATGTTAACACCCATGCCACAAACAGCTTAGGGTCTGTTGTGAAGAACGAAGTGATCTATTCAGGGAGCCATAACAACTTGCACTTTTTAAAAAACAAACAAACAACTAACACTATGAAATATCGAAATCGAAGTATCTAAAAGCCAGTTTCCAATTTTCCATCCCATTTGCCCAAGTGGAAGACACAGCAGTGAGAGTGGGTGGGACTATGCAAATGAAGGGGGCTGCACAGGCAGAATGTGAATCCGTTCGCAATCACTCCTACTGGATTGTACAGAGCAAAGTAAATCGATCTCAATCTGGGATCCAGTCGACAGGAGGGAAAACTGCATCCTCAATCCAGATACAGGAGGTCACTAGGGCCAGATTTAGCCCCACCCCCACCCCACCCCTTATTTTCCCCCACTGAAATGACAGTTGCCATTCACTCTGGGGGGACAGAAGCAGCCTTGGGGACGTTGTTTCAATAGGAGGAAAAACCTTCCTGACCATCAAAGGTGTGACCTCCACTAGAGCAGGGGTCAAACCGCTTTCAGGCCAAAGGCCGAACTGCATTTCGGAGAAGCTTTAGGGGACCGTATCCCAGCGGTAAAGTTTAGAAAACAAAGGTGAAAAGGCGACATACCATTCAGCAATCTCTGGGTGAAGAATTGTGTTGTTGACCTTAAACCTATATAAAAAGAGAGAGAAAACCAAAAATTAATTAGAAACCGTATAAACTACCCACGCCGGGTGAACTTCCGGTCAGCAAGTCATGTAGTACCTCATCTAAAGATATAACAGCTTTTGCAAAATGTGTACAGCAAATTAAGGAGAGAGAGAGAGAGAGAGAGAGAGAGAGAGGATTCCAAACAAAGTCCCAACATCACCAGAATTAAATATAACAGGAAAACAAATAGCTCAAAAGAACCATGATGAAAGAAATGAACCGCACCAACCAATTAAAAAACCCTCCAGCGGCAGACCAGCTTATGGGCCAAAGTTCTTCCGAATAACAACGTCTTTCCCTGCCAGCATAAGGACAGCAGAGTAGGGCCCTATCTAGCCTCCCTTGGCCAGGAGTTCCGGAGCCTGGGAGAATCCCAGCCAAGCCTGCCTCTGGTGGTGGGGGTGGAACCAAAGGAAGGGCTTCCCCAGAAGATATTAAAATCTTGGCAGGCTTGTGTGGGAGAAGGCTCCCTTCTGGGCACAATGTAAACGTGAAAGTAATTTGGGGCAGGGGTGGGGGGCATGCCTTGGAAGGGGCTTCAAAAACTTAATTTAAACGCTAGATTTTACAAAAACTGTGGATGGATGTACAAGTCATTGATTTCCTGAGAGGTTGTGGCACCCGATCCTCTTCACCAACTCTTGGGAGCGGGCCAGAGGGCTGCACCCTCCAGCCCTTAGCCCCTTTCCTCTCCCACATGGTTTCCTTCCACATGGTCCTGGCCAGCATAGACGTAAATGCCAATGCGACCCCTGTTTAAGCAAGTGTTGCAAACCTATTTCAAACCTACTGGTTAAGGTGGCACCCCAGGCAACTGATGGTGCAGAGAGAAATGCTTAACCAAGGCTGAAGTTTATTAAGGGAAGGGTGGAAGTTGCATGGGAGATGGGAGAGAGGCAGGGAGTGCCTGACGTTTCAGAGCCGTGATTCAGAGTTTGCGGGCACAGCATCTGCACTGGCCTGTTGCAGGATAATGTGGTTAGATAGATGCACAGGGAGAGGACGTCAGAAGAGCAAAAGCAGACGGTAAACCACCCCAGCTGAAATGAAAGTGTATCTGCACATACAGCAATACAAAAGAACACAGGCAAAAGTCATATGTGAATCAACATCCCAAGGGAGTTGGAGGCTGTTTTACCCCCACGGTTCCGATAGATGTAACAGCCCAGCATTATTTGGGGGTTGCATTCGAAATGCATGGCCGTCTTCCACTATCGAGGGCAGAAGAAATTTATTACATTACTAAGACACCTCTGTGTGCTTGCTTTACAGCCTTGCCAAAGGCCTGAAGTGATATTTCAAATTCTCAGGAGCCCCATCCAATCTCTATGCGCAAGTCTGGGTTCTTTCAGCCCCTGTTCTCGATGCCTAGGCTGTCAGGTGCTCAGTTTTAGCCACTGTTCAACTCAACACCTCGCAATGAAGTCAGCCACACATTTTCAGGCCTTTCACAGAACTCAGCCGGTCACCAGGGGAAAAAAGGAGCGTGGGCTAATGAGATTCGCCTGCTTTGAACATAAATGAAACACTTTTCCAATTGGAAGATTTTAAGACCATTATATCCCTGCAAAAAAAAAAAAAGGATGGTTCAGCACAAAAGCAGAACAGGGATGCAAAAGCTAGTTAAACATAAAGGCAACCTGGTATAAAACTCATCGATGAGCAAAATGGTATGTTTAGTCTATGAAGTTCAGGGAACAAAAGCCCGGGGCTCCATTTCAGCTCAAAGCATCCCACCATGATCTTAACAAGCAACGAAGGAAACCAGGAGATACAGGAAGGTGAGCTGCACACAGGATGGCGGGACATAATTCTGGAATCAAGATCAATACAGAGAACTGAGCACTGAAGAGTTCACCCAGAGAGCAGCCCGATTGGGAGCTGGGACAAGTGAAAACAGCAATGACTTCACAGCCAGCAGGCTCCCTGCTTCAAGGGAGCTGTCCGGCAGTGTTCAGATGACAGTGCAGGTTGGAGAAAAACAGTGAAAATATAAATCTCAAGTGCAAGTTCTGAACTGAGGATACCGGCAAGGCAGATAAAGGCTTTTTTCCCTATAAAGGACTGGCCAAAGCAGATTCACATAGACACTTCCTCCCACACTGTTTTGCAATTGCAAGGCTTCTCCAGAGACAGGAACTGTAGACCTGGTTCGCATGACATGACAGTCCACCATGGCTTAATCTACCCCTGGGGGCTGTTGCACTGCACATGGTGCCCATGAGCATCTGGTTTGCCGTAGCTTGTTGTGTCGTAAGAACCTAAGCGGCAGGGACCTTAAACCACCCCTGCTGCCTGGGTTCGCACAACACGACGAAAGGAAGAGATGGTCTACACGTTACCATAAGGATTGGCATCCCCGATGCAACCAAGGGATCAGCCATAAACACACAACTTACTGATGGTGAATAAAAATAGTGGAAGTGAGAATCCATGCCTGCGGCCTCAATGGAGTAACCCAAGAAGCCCCATTAACGTAGAAAAGTAGTAGAAAGACCACAATATTTATAGCAGAGGAAGAAGTGCAGAGGAAATTACCACTGGAGCAGGGGAGAGAGGACACAGAGTAATTTTGCCCCCTAAATAACCACTGAGGGAAGGGTTCGGAGATTGCTGTGTTAACTGAGGGAAATCCCTGGAGGAGAAGGCTATCAATGGCTGGTAGTCATGATGGCTATATGTTACCTCCAGTATCAAAGGCAGTATGCCTACGTACACCAGTTGCTGGGGAACATGGGCAAAAGGGTGCTATTGCCCTCATGTCCTACTCATGAGCTTCCCAGAGGCATCTGCTTGGCTTCTGAGCAGAATGCCGGATTAGATAGATCATTCATCTGATCACGCATGTCTCTTCTTGCATTTGTATCCATTGTAGCAAGAGAGACACGCGCGTGGGTCACCCACACCAAATGGCTTGTGGGGAGGCATTTCAACTCCTCACCCCTGCAAAATTTCCCTGTGTATTAATATTACGAGAAACTATATCCTATCCTGCCTTCATCCTCCAGTGAAACCATGCATGAGAAACCCACTGCGGGCGAGCATGCATGTATGTAGAGATCGCTACTTACTGTCATAGGGAAATAACGAACAGTCCATGAGGACTAGTGATCCAGATGATGTTCAAGAGGCTGAACAAGTGAAGAAGTGCAGCACCATAATTAGCGCAGCAAGAGACGGATTTCGATCGAAGACAGAGAGAGAGAGAGAGAGAGAGAGAGAGAGAGAAAGCCTGAAAAGCAGAGCACAACAAAGTCCAGCTGTTGTGAGAGATTCCGGAATGTGGCAAGGATGGAAGATGTCAAGACGCAGGAAAGAATCAAACACGCACCATGGGGCCTTGTCAGCTGCATTCAGAGCAACTGGAGAGACAAATGCTGGAATCATCTTTCACAATAGTCCACAACAACATTTGCAGCACTATGAGGGGCACAGTCTACCCATACCCTCGGCAGTGGAGGCCCTGGGAAATGGACAAAGGCACAGAGAGATGGTCTATTGCATTGGGGGTCTGCGCAGGAGAGATTCTCCAGGGATTGCTTCCACAAGAACCAGATCATCCAAAGCATCCGCAATCTGCAGAAGGGTATAACAAATAATCCGGAATAACCTACTCAAACCATCACCTTAAGCTTGACAT
This sequence comes from Anniella stebbinsi, assembly GCA_029215795.1. Taxonomy (NCBI): domain Eukaryota; kingdom Metazoa; phylum Chordata; class Lepidosauria; order Squamata; family Anniellidae; genus Anniella; species Anniella stebbinsi. The sequence continues at coordinate 32,123,982 of JARDYH010000007.1, forward strand.
CTGGGACCTGGCCGGGGGGGGGGGGGGGGGGGGTGACAAATCCCATTCAACAAAATAGGATAAAGAGAAAGTTTAAAAGGAAGTTACTCAATGGCAATTTGGACAAGGAGAAGAATTTGGGAGAAGGAAATGTGAAGTGACCCTATTCAGCCTCCTCCAAATAAGCTATGAATATGTCAATTGATATTCTTATGCTGCCCTCAGCAAATAGGGTCGGGGTCTCTTGTTCCTGACATTCCACCAAAAGCCTCAGGAAGTCTCTTAAATAAAGGAAGGACAGGAGAGAGGAAAATACAACACTTGGTTTAAAAAAAGAAAAAAGAAAAAAGCACATCCCTCTGAATTGCATGGCAGACAAAGCAACAAGATTTCTCACAGCCACAGGAATCAAGAGCAGACGCTGAGCCCTTTCTCTCGTGGCTTAATTCGTTGCACGAGCTCAGCATCAGCCCTATCCGACGTGGTTGAGGAAATCCCAATGTTGGCAGGTCTGTCGAGAAGACTGTGCCCGAGTCATCGGAGATCAGGGAGAAGGCACGTCATAACAAGAGACCGAGGGCAGTCATGCTGGCCCACGACCAGCCGCATGCTGCTCACCACCACATCGGCGGGTGAACCTTTGCCGACAGGAGGCTCACGCAAATGATCCGCAGCTGTCAAAAGGCAGCAAGGAGATCGTTTGATGTCCTGTGGTTAGAGCGCAAAAGAACACCTGCAAACGCGCCGAGAGAAAATGGACTGAAGGGCAGGGAGGCTCTTTCCAAGGAGTTGTGGATTCAGAGTGGCCCAAATGGAATCGGGGGGTGGGGGAAAGAGCCCCCACTATTTTATCCAGAATGCCCCTTGGAACAGGGAGTTCTGGGGGGAAATAAAATAGTGACCACCAGCCAATCAAAGCAGCAGAAGCTCCGGGGAGCCCTCCCCACACCCACACCCCACACTGCTTAAAGTTGCAGACCACACACCCAGCCCCAGAATGTGGGCTGACCCAGCCCCAGCTCTAACTTGAGAAATTATCTGCTGCTTCATTTGGCAAGTTGTTCTCTGTGCCATGTTTATATTAACCTACTTCCCAGGGCTGTTGCAAAGGTCCCCCCACAAATAAAGGTTCCAAGTGCTTCACAAACATCCTAGTCTAAAACGTGGTATAAATACAAGTGATTCTCATCCTACGGCCGTTCATATCATCAGGCAGCCATGACAGGATTGCAGCCTAAGCAAGGCCGTCCTCAAACGGACGTTTGACCATTTGCATTTACGGCCGCGATACATTTCAACTTATTCGCTAACTTCCGATTGCTTTTAACACACGAACCTAGAAGATCACTTACTGGCTGATTCCTTCAAAGGAGGCCTCCCTGGTCACGCTTCCACTGTCAGTATTAACTCCTCGCTGGAAAGGGAAGGCAAAATAATGAAGAGTGAAACTCTGAACTACAGAGCAGTTGTTTCAGTCTTAAACTGCCAAAAAGCACCTCCTTCCCCCACCCTACCCCCAGATATGTTGGACTACAATTCCCAGCATTTCTCAGCCAGCAGGACGTGTCCACTAGGCACCTGATGTGCCAGCCCCACTCCGGGTCAATGGGACCTGGGGGTCCTGTGTGCACAGTCCAAAATGGACAGAGGGAAGAATGGTGGGAAGAAAATACATTTGAGATCATGCCTGCCTGCCTGCAAAAGGGGAACTGTTGCACGAAATACAGGGACAGGCTCTGCAGACGCAGCAGAGGGACTAATCTGTCACGGCCCAGGAGTCCAGCTGATGATCCAGAGGAAACTCCAGCTCCAAGCACCACTGCAGAGTCCCAGCACTGGACCAGCACCATCGTCTACAAGAGCCCTACATTCCAGGGAGCCGACATTGTGCCAGGCATGAGCTCTTGGAGACTCAGGAGTGCTAGGCTGCAAGCCAGAGGCCTGTCCCTTGAAGACCGCCTGTCCGAGGGAAAGGGCGGAGTCTGGGACCATGGCATAAAGGGCTTCAGTTTGGCCGCAGACTTTGTAGGAGCTCACTAGGAACACTCCTGGGCGCTATGATGTGCTGCCTTACTAATAGTGGCCTGGTTCTGAACTCTGTGGGCTTCTGCTTGGGCCAGAACAGGACACAATCATACTCCATGTTGCGGGGAAGAGGGTTTTGTTGTTAGGTTTCCCATCTAAGCACCCTGCTTCTCCTCCCTCTTCTCTTCTTCTGGGTCCATTTATGACCCGGGTGGAGAACCAAATATGGGGGCTGGGCGGCATTGGTGGATGACCCACTGACGGCATCTCCCCTGCCTCATTTTGACTTTTTCTATGCCTCCCTCAGCAGGAAGAAAGGGACATGGCCAGCACTGGGAAGAGCAGCTGCTGGGGCTTTGCACAGGGAGCATCATCCCCATGCAAGATGGCGCATGGCCTGTGAAGCCACTCTTTCCAGCGCCAGCTGAGACTCTTGAGCTTGCATCTCTACTGTTACCTCCAACCTCTCGCCTTCCTTGAGGGGGTATGTATTCCTTTAAGGGTCCCAGAATCCAAGCCCCAATGCTTGGAGGAAGCCAGGGAACCTCCGTGGGCTGGATGTGGAACCTCCATGAGCCAGATTAGGCGCATAGGCTGGAGTTTCCAGATACCTTATTCTTGAGGTCAAGGTACAGATGTAAAATTTCCAGAAATTTTGAGACCATGGGGGAAACAAACAACATTTTTTTCTCTCCATGGCTTCATTGTTTCCAGACATTATACATCTCTAGCCTTTCTATAAAAGTGTTCTTATTACATAATCATTTGGAGGGCAGTAAAGGCTGGATAACAATATAGAAATACTTTGCTTCAAATTCTAAAAGAAAATATTTCATAATCCAAAGCTCTTCAATTTTTCCAATTTCTCAGAAAAGCAAAAAAACAAAAATGGCCCTTGGGAAACAAAACGGGGGAAATGGGTCTTTCCTGAATTTTTCTGGGGGGTTTTCCCAGGCCTTCACATCTCTAGGGGTGACTGGCCAGCGAGTGTGCATGCAGTGGGGAGCTGTTAGCAGGAAGGAAAAGCCCTTCTCCACCACCCCTCTCACATTGGTGGCAGCCCTTGGGGGTGGGGAGGGGTGAGAGCATCCCCCCCCTTTGCACCATCAGAGGAGAGGGGGAACTATTTCCTCCACTCCACTCCACTCCCCATCCCATATCCATCTACACTGCTATCAGTTCCTGATGAATGAGGCAACGCGCAGGTCTAGATAACTGGGCCAACCCAACCTCACCGCTGGGGTCACTCCTTTTAATATAGCTTCTCTAAAAAGCATTTTTTGCATCATGCAAAACCCTTTACAAATCTTGATCTAATTTTGTCTTCAATAACCACCCTGTGAGGACTTTTAAGACTCAGAGGCAACTAGTTAACTTGGGAGCTGCCCCAGTGGCCTCCATGATTGTTTAGGAATTTGAATTTGTCTCTCAGTCAATTTGGGTTGAAATGGGCAAGCCTCCTTCCCTCAGCCTTAAGCGCCTGAGCCTCCCCTGAAATCAGGTGCAATTCTTGCAGCTTAGTGTGCAGTAATTTTCCACTGGAGAAAGATATCAGGATAGCTGACACAACACATGGGTATTAGCCGCCATGCCACGTGGCTACCGCTGAGGGAGAGGCAAGAATGCATGGGCCTCATCTACCAGCTGATCTAGGCCCAAAGGTCATCTGCACCCTAAACAACTCAGGACCAGGATGCCTAGCAAACTCTCTTCCCTTATATACACCAAATCGACCCTGAAACCCTTCGAGGAGGCCTGGTTGGCCGCTAAGAAGAGCACTTAAATGGGCCTTCCCAGAAGTGGTACCCACCCCCTCCCACATGTGGTCCAATAGGCAGAATTTGTGGCAAATTTAAGAAACGTCTTAAGATGTGCCCGTTTACTCATGCTTTCCCTGCTCTGTATTATCAGTCTTTTACTGTTTTAATGTATTTATAATATATTGTTTTTATAATGGCTTTTATATTGTATTTTGTATGTTTCTTATGTAAACTACTTAGAAATCTCATGCTATCAAGTGGCATATAAGTAGTTTAAAGAAAATGATAAATAATAAATAAAATGTCCTCCTCTCCTCCTGAAACTTGGTCACAATGTAATTAAAAGTTTTGGTGTCCACATTTCCTTGCTCATCCTTATATCTTGTGTCTTGCATTGTGAGGCTGAGGTCACGTTCTGCCTTGTTTTTGTATCTTTATAAAAGCACCTAGGAAACGTTAAACCCATAATAATAGAAATAAATGGATGAATAAATCCAAGCGCTGCACTTTTATTTGGAAAAAAGCACTCCTTTCATTGTACAAAAGCCAAACTGTACCATTTAGAAAGAAACTCCGGGTAGATCAAATACCGTATTCTCTGAAGCCACTTACCAGAGTCAGAAGGACTGAAGGATTCTTTGAAGTCAAGACTTGGAGGAGCTGACAAAATAAGAAGACAGTCCCAGCTGTTATTATCCACCAATGTTTGCCACAATAGGCAAATCTGCAATGCCTGACCAACCCCCGTCCATTTCCCCCTTCATACTTGCTCTGCATTCAACACCAGCCATCTAATATCTGACTATCATCATTATAATGCCACTTCATCCCTTCTCCAAGCTGGCCTTACATTCCCACCCTGAATGTCAGTCAGCACTGCAGCGCCACTGAGCATGCTCAGACCTCATAGGCCAGTTCTGGTTTTTTTGCCTCCTTCGGTTCCCCCACCCCTCCCCCAAAGATTATTTGTACTGTTGCAAGCTCCATCCTTCCATCTTGGGAATGACGTTCACTGTTTTCACTCCATAAGCAGCCACACTCACAGAATTGCATTTGCTCCTAGTATACAGGACCCCTATACTAAGAACATAATGGCAACTGTGTTGGATCCCACTAAAGACCTATCCAACCAAAGTTTTCCACAGTGGCCAACCAGATGCTAATGTCTGCAGCAGGACATGAGTACGAGAGCACCCTGCTGCACGTTTTCCCCAAGAGGTCATACATGGCCATCCATGAATATTTCTAATCCCCTTTTAAAGCCACCAACGTCGGTGGCCACTACCACACCTTGTAGTAGCAAATTCTATAATCCAACTACAGTATATGCTGTGTGCAGAAGTACTTCTTTTTAATTATCTTAACTCTACTGCCAATCAGCTTCATGGGATGACCCAATTGGGTTCTAATATTATGAGAGAGGGAGAAAATGGTCTCCCAATCCTCTTTCTCCACACCAGGCATAACTTTGTACATCTTGATCATGTCTCCCTTTACTTGCCTTTCCCCCCCTAAGCTAGCCACAAAAATTATAACCTTTCCTCATAAGGGAGTTGCTCCAGCCCCTTGGTAATTTCTGGTGTCCTTTTCTCCATCTTTTCCAGCTCTACAATATCCTTTTTTTATGTTCGGTGGCCAGAACTGAACATTTAGCATTCCAAGTGTGGTCACACCGTACACTTTAATAAAGGCATGATATTATTGGCAGTTTAACTTTCAATTACATTCCTAGTGTTCCCCAAAACAGAATGAAGTTGCAAATCCAGAGATGAATCTGTTAACACCGGGTTGACATTTTCATCAAGATTTCCATCACAACCCCAAGATCCCTTTCCTGGTCAATTACTGCCACTTTGGACCCCATTCTTTGCCCCACTGGGCATCACATTACACTTGTTTATATTAATGCCCATTCCCACAGTTTAGGGAGATCCTTTCAAAACTCTTTGCTGGTCCTTCTTGTTTTAACCACCCTAAATAATAGTGAAGTGTAGAACATGTGCATTTAATACCACTAAATAGTTTTTTTAGAGAATTTATGCTGCAACCTTTAATTGGTTCATCATCGATTTAAAAATATTTGATTGAATAAAAAGCTGTCCCAAATCAGGCAGGTTGTTTGGGGATTTTTTAAAATGTTTGTTTCTATAACAAGTACTTATAAGAACTGCATATCTCTACCACCATCTTGAGAGGCCATTCTTACTTGTCTCTCATACACAGAGGAGGGACTGACACTAAGGAAATGCCTAATACGCAGATATTATTATTATTATGTTATCTCTCTCTCGCTCGTTGTGGTTTTTCTAGACGGACATGATGGGCTTTGCCAAGTCATGCTGTCTTTTATTGATTCAGGAATTTCCTGACGATTGAGCATGTTTTAATTATGACTGCTTTCTGGGTGTTGGTATGGATGTATTCTGGTAGGCCCAGTTTTTGGAGGTTTTCTGTATATTTTTTTTATGTGATGCCGGTGACTAACGGAATAATTGTGACCTTTTCCTGTTGCCATAGTTCTCTGACTTTCATGGCCAGTGGTGTATATTTGTCTCTCTTTACTTCTTCCTTTTCAAAAATATTTTTGTCATTTGGTATTGCTATGTCGATGAAGTATGTGTTTTTATTTTTTGTCTATGAACACTATATCTGATTAGGTGCAAGGTATTGTCTTGTCTGTATGAATTGTTCTATTCCAGTATATTTTATGATCTGCATTTTCCGAGATTGTTTCAGGTGAATATGTATAGTATGGTGTAGGTTATTATTATTATTATTATTATTTACATTTACATACCCCATAGCCGAAGCTCTCTGGGCAGTTTACAAAAATTTATAAAAATTGAACATTTAAAAAACAATATATGAAGTTTAAAACCATAAAAGCCTAAAAACAAACTATATATCATTGAAACTATCCAGGGGTCAATTAAAAAAGCTCAACATATGCTGTTAAATGCCTGGGAGAAGAGAAAAGTCTTAACCTAGCGCCAAAAAGATAACAGGGTTGGTTTAGATACATAATCTAAAAACCAAAACACATTTTTGCTCCATTTTATTCATATGAAAATTTAATTAACTAACATATAGGCAATTAATTGACTAAGATTTCCCTGATCTGGCAACAGCCCTATTTATAACCCACCTATCAATAACAAATTCTCAAGCCCAGAGGAAAGGGGTCGGGGAAAATTTAATACTGCAATAAATTCACCAAAAAGGAAAAGTAAGAAGAGAAAATGAACAGCATCCAATAAAGAAAGGCGAAATCATTTAAGCACTCTAAACATAAAAAGCCTGTCTAAATAGACAGGTCTTCAAAGCCCATTTTTGAAAGGGCCCAAATTTGGAGGACCTGGGTAAGGCAGGTTTGCAGGCTAGAGATTGTATCCGATAGGGAAACTGTTCCAGTACCTATAAAATGGAACCATGTTGATGCTCCAGCACACATGCTCTGTCTATTTATTTATTTATTTATTCATTCATTCATTTCTATTCCAGCCAACAGCAGAAGCTCTGTGTTGACTCCAAGGCCAATTTACTCCAAGGACCTTGAGAAAAATGGGAAGGTGGGGAGTAGGTAAGTTCAAAGGAACTTAGTCACCAGAAGGTATTTCTCCAACCCCCGCAAAGGACTATGGCAGGGATGGGTAACTTCCAGGGGTTGGGGGCTGCACTGCACTGCACTGCACTGCACTGCACTGCCCGCCCCAGACCCCTCCCATTGCCACATCACCCAAATTCAGCGATGGGGCAGGGAAAGGGGGGCTAGCCACCGATCTTTCCTTTTAAAACAGGGCTCCCCATCGCCACATTGCCCCTGTGCCATTGGGACAGTGGGGAGCCACATGGGGGCAGCATGGGAGCAGGAGTAAAAGGAGCTATTTTGCTTTAAAATAGTCCCCTTTTTTGCTGCTGCAACGCTACTGAATTTCAGTGGTAATCTGCCAACTTTTCTTTTAAATTGGACTTCCCCTCACCCCACTACCACCACAAGCTGGCAAAATTTGCTAGGGGGGAGGGAGGCAGCAAAAACCATCTGGGGCCCCAAATGCAGTCAATGCGCCGTTCCCGGCCCCTTGCCTATGGCTTTCCACGGTAGAAAAGAAAGCCCACGACTCATTATTTTCCTGCCCTCGTCCCACAGAACAATTTAAGCACAGAACCCCACTAAGCCCTGCATCTGTTGATGGTACACTTGACAGTGTGCCAATAAATGTGATATTAAGCACTGGAGAATGAATTTCTGGCCAGGAATCGCTTGTCATCCACTCCTGCAGATAAGGAGCCCTTAACTAGCACTTCTGCATTCGACACATAAAGCCAGATAACAAGAAACTACGATTCCAATCCAGATACGTCGAGCAGCAAACCTCCTTCACACAGCCATGGTGGAGGGAAATGAACAGATTAGCACGACACTATTTCCACGGATATATTCATCTCAGTCATTAAACAGCATTTCAAATGTCAGCCCAAAGTGAGATGTTTGGAACAGAACGTCAGAGTTAGGGCCCTGAGGATGGGGGGAGGGGGGAGGGATAATATTGTTTGCTTTAGACATCTTAATTTTTACATTGAAGCCCACAATGATCACAGACAAAGCTGCGTTTGGGGGGGGGGGGAGAGGGAGACCTGGAAAACATCATTTTTTGGGGTTGGTTTGTTTATCGTATTTATGCATTGCCTCTCCATTCAATAGGCACTTGAGGTAATATTCAAAGTAAAAAAGGCCAATGAAAAATAATAAAACACACATGATACCATAAAACAAAACAGGATTTTTTTAAAAATTTATTTTAAAAATAAAAATCAGTGAGCGCCAATAAAATCAAAGAGTAACATTAACCTTTAAAAGCCTGGCAGAACAATATCATCTTAACCTGCATTCGAAGGATAACAGGGAACAAGCCTATCCCAACCCTCTGGGGGGTGGGGGGTGGGAAATTCCATTGCCAGGGGGCTGCTACACAGAAGGACCTGTCTCAAGTAATCACCAAACCCACCACTGCGTCTGGTGGGATCTGTAACGAGGCATCGGGTAATGAACGCAACTTACGGTGGTCAGGAGATGAATACAGCTATTACCTGGCTAGAGAAACAGGTGCAAACATATATTAATATGCACTTCTATACCGCTTTAGAGCGTGTTCCAAACCTTTTGCCATATCTGTAAATTCTTACACTCTCAATATTGAGGTTGTTGGGGGCCAGAGAGAGATGTGCTTGTCTTAAGGCAGGGTGGGTGGGTTGGAAACTCAGACCAAATCTGGACCCCCTGGGGTCCCAAACCCCTTTCCTGGGCCCACCCCCCTTTGTCCTTGTCACCAATCATTTAGTGATATCCCAGCTTTGTGCAGTTTTTCCTCCATTCTAAAAGATTGACTATGGAATTCACTGTCACAGGATGTGGTGATGGCCGCCAATTTGGATGGCTTTAAAACGGGGTTGGATAAATTCCTGGACGAGAAGGTTATCAATGGCTACTAGTCCTGATGACTAAGTGCAACCTCCAGTATCAGAGGCAGTAAACCTGTATACACTAGTTGCTGTGGAACATGGGTGGGAGGGTGTTGTTGCAGCCATGTCCTGCTTGTGGGTTCCTGGTCAACAGTTATTTGGCCACTATGGGAACAGGGTCCTGGACCAGACGGACCTCGGTTTGATCCAGCATGGCTCTTTACATGTCCTCTCGTTCTCTCCTAAGGCTTAGTTATTGTCAGTAAGCTAAATTCGCTGATATTTGGGGGTACGTTTTATTGTTTTGGCACTGCCCCATTTTGCCTTTGGCCGCACCCCTTGTCACTTTGGCTCCACCCACCACTGGAATGCAGCCCCGAGAGTTCTCTGAAACTGAATTCAGCCCTTGCGTCTGAAAGAGGTTCAACACTCCATCTTAAGCCCATTAAGCAAGTTCACAACAAAGGCAACAGTTAAACCAGGAACATCCGGGTTCACAAGCTCTCTTCCGGTATTAACCATAAGCTCTCAACTAGCATATCAAATTTCACAGTGTATCAACACTCTAAAATCAAATTTGTGAATCATTTAGTCAAGAATTAAACGGACTGTTAGATAATCATGTACATGATTGTATTTGTTTAGCTAGGGTGACCATATGAAAAGGAGGACAGGGCTTCTGTATCTTTAACAGTTGTATTGAAAAGGGAATTTCAGCAGGTGTCACTGGTATGCAGGCAGCACCTGGTGAAATTCCCTCTTCATCACAACAGTTAAAGCTGCAGGAGCCCTGCCTAGTGTGACCAGACACAAAAGAGGCCAGGGCTCCTGCAGCTTTAACTGTTGTGATGAAGAGAGGATTTAACCAGGTGCTGCATGCATACAAATGACACCTACTGAAATTCCCTTTTCAATACAACTGTTAAAGATACAGGAGCCCTGTCCTCCTTTTCATATGGTCATCCTATGCCTAGCCCACACGGAGTAACAGCACACAGAAAAATGGCAGGGGGAGAAAAGTTGACAAAGGAGCCAGGAAGACAGAAAGCCATGCAACTATTTATGTATGTTCAGGCTGCAGGAGGCGACATAGGAACCAAGGCCTCTCCATCCATTCTGCTGAAAGGTCAGTTGGTTCCTCCTGAGCTTGAATTGTTTCCATTACAGATGGTAATTATAAGTACCATCTATCTGTCTGTCTATTATATTTTAATCCTCCCAATATCAAACGTTCTCTGCTATTTAACTTTGAGAATTGGTACCCAAGTTTGCTCATTTCCCCCCTCTTCCCTCCTCATCGCCTTTTCCTTTTGTGTCGTGTCATTTAGTTTGTAAGCCCATAGGCAGGGACTATCTTGTTTTGTACTGATTGCAAGAAAGCTGCTCTGGGAGTCCTTTCAGTTGGAGAGCAGGATAAAGAATGCTTTAAAATGGAAATAACGTTTAATAAATAAATACACAGTTCTATGTGTGCCAAGACAGTTTTGGGCTTCTGTTTCCTCAAATAACTGTCTCCCTTGGCACGAGACAAATCATTTTAGTAACAGAGGGAACTTTCAAAAGCAAACTGCAACAGAGCAAGGAGGTTTGTAGATAAAAAGAAAAGAGAGCCAAAGATATTCCGCCGGGCATACCTAAAGTATCTGCTTGGCTCACAGCCAAAGACACAGTAACCCATTTCAACAGCAACAAGGCTCTGCCACTTTCCCTCTTGCTTCCCTGAAGCTGTCGCAGCTTTTTGGACTCGGTCACTAAATGCTTTTTCAAGAGAGGCACCAAAAGTCAGCACCAAGGTTTGGCACCCAGGAGCCAATTTGGACTGTGTCGCAGTGGTGACCCCCACATCAACCATCAGCTCGAGGATCAGAACAATCTGAGGACAACCAGCAAACAAGAGAAAGACGCTTTTTTACTTCTTCTTCTCCTCAAACTGGAGGGTTAACATTCTTTACCCCAAAAATGTTTTTGCAGTATCTCAGTAAAAGTGGAACACTCACCTCATCTGTATAACGGACTTCATTGATAGCATACTTCTGCTTGAAGTGCTCAGGAGGATGAATCCTTTGGAATACAATTAAGAAAACAAACTTGGTTATTTTGCAATTAAGCAAACAGCTCACTGTTTCATTCATATTTTTACACTTCTATACCACCCCTCTGTTTGCAAAACAGACCCAATGAAAGGGGAGAAGAAAAGATGACTGTTAATGCTATTGATATGAAAACACCAGGACAATCATACACCATCATCTTTAGAATACAAGACATGGCATTTTTATGTAGTCAACAACAGCAACATTGCCTTATTTTTAAGACACTGTTTACAAAGAGGGGTTATTCAACATTTTTTATCAATGACCTGGATGATGGGATTGATGGGCTTCCTTTCAAATTTGCGGATGACATAAAACTGGGAGGTCTGGCCAACACCCATGATGACAATCTGATTTGGACAGGTTGGAAGACTGGGCTGAAAGGAACGTCCTTTAACAGGGAGAAATGTAAGGTATTACACTTAGGGAGGAAAAATGTAGGGACACATACAAGATGGGAAATTCATGGCTTGAGAGCACTACATCGGAGAAGGATTTGGGAGTGGTCATTGACAGCCATCTGAACATGAGTCAGCAGTGTGAGATAGCCGCTTGAAGGGTTAACGCAGTTCCAGGCTGCATAAGAAGAAGCGTTGTATCCTTTTTCCTCTCTACTCAGCACTAGTGAGGCCACACCTGGAGTATTGTGTACAATTCTGGGCACCACATTTCCAGAAGGACATTGACAGGTTAGAACAGGTTCAGAGGAGGGCAACAAAGATGACACAGGGACTTGAGGACATGCCCTACGAGGTGAGGCTGAAGGAACTTGGGATGTTCAGTCTGGAGAAAAGAAGACTGAGGGGAGACATGTTAGCAGTATTGAGGTACATCAAAGGATGCCACAGAGAAGATGGTCAAGAACTATTTTCTGTGGACACAGAAAGCAGGACCCGAAATAATGGGTATAACTTACAGCTACCTAGATTCCGATTAAATATAAGGAAAAACTTCCTGATGGCAAGATCTGCCCAACAGTGGAAGAGTCTACCTATGGAGGTTGTGGGTTCTCCATCTCTGGAGGTTTTTAAGAAGAGGTTGGACAGCCAGCTCTCAGGGATGGTATAATTGGTTTTCCTGCACATTGCAGAGGATTGGACTAGATGATCCTTGCGGATCCACAATTCTATTATTCTAGGATTCTGTGAGGCCAAAGGTAAAAGGGGGCTGAGCCAAAAATACCAGCGTGTTGTATCTTAAAGCTCTTACTGTTAGAAACTAAGACTTAGGAGGAGCATTTCAAACTTTCAGAATGGGGGGGGGGGAATGCACAAACACCGGAAAAACCACCAAATCATTCATGGTCATGGGAAAGGGGGTGGGAACAGGGGAAAGGGGCGTGGTTATCCAGGGAACCCTGGAAGGCTAGACTGGGACTCCAGAAGGGCCAGAAATACCGCCCAGGACTGAGGTTTTGTGCCCCCGATCTAGGTATAAGCATGTTTGCGTTAGTATCTAAACTAAATCTAAACTGCATTTCACCAATTACTATTCCACTCTTCTTGCCCTCAACCATGTATATATACCTATCTGCAGATCAGGATAACAATTCAGGCATCTGCTGGACTCTAGTCCATGAAAGCTTTATGCCATCACTTTTGTTAGCCTTTCATGGGCCACAAGTATTTTTTTTTTTGGCAGTTCTTACAGGATCTAACAGTGATAGTTTCCCCTTCTCATAGGACATTTAAAGTACCCCAAACCCATTTCTAATAGCCCACTTTGTGTGTGCGCATTCACTGTCACCCACCAGTGCATTTCATTAATTATCCCTCTGTTTTAAAAAATGAAATCTCATCTGTTGCCTCTAAAATCTCAGCTGTAACAAAAGATCGGCTGCTCTACAGACTGTAAATAATTGTGAAGTGGCAAAAGCACACTTACGACGGTTGCTTGCATGCTCTGCAGCATTGCAAATCACCTCTTTGAAATCACCATTTATGTCTTTCTCCAAAAACTCAAAACTCAGCAAATAGAGACACCCACGGTTTTGTTCACAAAACTGCAAGCAAACTTTAAGAACTCACTTTGTGGGATTTGCAAGGCTGTGGGTTGTACCCAGTGGTGTATTGCAACGTTTCTACCACTTACAGAAATGCTTTTTAAAAAATTATTGTTGCACAAATGTCAAATCCAAAATTACAGTTCTGCTTACAGAAGCCATTGCACCCCTCATTATGACTTCAGTAGACTAGATGTTGGTTGTTTGTGCAAATTTTGCTAGTTCTGGATTATTTCCAACATTATGTTAACTGAAAAATTACGAGAATTGGTCTGGTTCTGCTAGCAGTTGCGCAACTCTGAGCAGAGGTAGCACAACAAACACCAGCAACACGGAGTCTAATGAAGTCGTCGTGTGTTGGGCAACTATTTGCAGACCAGCTGTGCAACAGACCTTGTATGTACTCCAGCTTCTGCAAACAGAATCAAAGTATCTGTTACACTTGCAGAAGGATAAAAACAGGGTTTCCGTAAATGGCCGATGATACTTTGCTCTAGCGGGATGTTATCATTGGATACAACCTATGATACCAATCCCCCGGTCTCAAATAAGCCTCTCCCTTATTTTCCTGCGCGAACCACAGGTCTCTGCACGCTCCCAGATTGAGAGGGGCAAAGCCCACGGCAGCAACACCTAAAAGGTTGCAACTGGTGCCTCTTCTGCACATGGGTAACTATGTTGCACCTGTGCAATAGAAGTGATTAAACCAGCCTTCCCTAAGCTGGTGCCCTCTGGATGTTTTGAGCAATTGCTAGCCTTCCTGACCACTGACCATGCTGGCCGGGGCTGACTGGAGTTGAACAACTTTTGGATGGCACCCGGTTTGAGAACACTGGATTATACAGTCCAATGGCATGCATGCAGAAGGACAATGAACAGCCTCCGACACACAGAAGTTTATTCATTTATTTCTCACAACACGCCAGCCATTTTCTTGCAACCTATAATGTTTGCATCCCTCCTCCGGCCCTGGACCCTGCAACCCAAAGGGGCCTGCCAGACACTTCGCTGATGGATCTGTGAATTATTATTCTGCATCTAAATCCTAAAGCTATTGCCTTTTGCATTGTTTTATTGTTTGTTGATTTTACTGTTATTTAGTACATCTGCCCAATGTACCTGGCTTCAGTTTCTTCCAGATTAGAACTACATCCAAAGGCCTCCCATCCAGAGCCTAACTGGCCCCAGACCTGCTTAGTTGCAACCAGGGGTCTGTTTGTGTCTCCTGACCAGCCATGGATTTCTTTTATATAGTTGTTTTATGGAGTCTGAATAAGTCAGATGTTGCCTGAGTATCAACACATTTCATGGATAAATAATGCTTGATAGTAAAGCAACCCCTTTTAAAAGCCATCTGTAAGAACCTAAGAGCCACCTTGCTGAATCAGACCAAGGATCCACCTAGAGTGGCCATGTGTCCTCTTTTACAGAGGACAATCCTCTATTTGAAGGGCCTAGACATTGCCCAACAACAGTTAGCACCTGGATAGCAGACTTAGCAGACAGGTGCACAGGTCTTCCGCACTACGGTAAGATGAACTGTATTTCTTTTTAAATTACAACTGTTTCTAAATCTGAAACTATAAACATAAATTTGCATATGCAAGCTTCATGCAAATCAGCGTCCTCTTTTTTGGAGATTCACAAGTAGACACCCTATTAGTCTACCATCCTAGGCTAGTATCCGAGCCACATGCTTCAATTTCACAAGCATGGTATGGAGTGGATGGCTTTAACTTCTTGGTGCCTGGCCTCTTATATTCAGAAGATGCCACCTCCATTAAGCTATTGGGGCTAATGATAGACCTATCTTCCTCCTATAAATCTGCCCTAGCTCAGTGGTGGGGCACCTACATGGCATGGTCAAGGTCCCAGGTTCAATCCCTGTCATCTCCAGATAGGGCTGGGAAAGACTCCCAGCTGAAATCGTAGAGACACTGCTAGTTAGTGTAGATAATACTAGCTAGATGGACCAATATAAGCCATCTTAATAACAGAAGAAGAGCGGTGCTGGATCAGATCAAAGGCTTGCATAGTCCAGTGTTTTATTCCCAGTTTCTAACCAGATGCAAACCAGGGCAGTTCCAACATTTCTAATTCTTAGTGAATCGCAAGGGTCATAACTTTATGGTAGGATGTATGCTTTGAACATAAAATGCCCCAGGTTCGATCTCCGGCATCTCCAGGTAGGAATTGGGTAAAACTCCTATGTGATATCCTGAAGAGTCATTCCCAGTCAATATAGGCCAGCCTTCTCCAACCTGGCACTCTCCAGATGTGTTGGACTACATCTCCCAGCATACCCCAACACAACTCGAGGGCACCAGGTTAGGGAAGGCTGGTGTAGAGAATACTAAGCTAGAAGGACCTGTGGTCTAACTCGGTATAAAGGCAGCATCCTTCCTATAGCCAACCTTTTTTTTTAAAAAAAAAATAGCCACCAACAACCAACAACCAGCACTACTACACAATGTTTTGGTTTTACTATTTACTTAACACTATTAAAATCACTTGCAAATAGGTTTATGGGCATTCCTGGGAGATCTTTGCTTCCCCAATGACTGCTACTTGCTGGCTTGCTGGCTCTGAAGAAGGATGTTCTGCTTAGCCATCAAGCTGAAGAGCCACCAATAGACTGATCATTCTCCCATTACTTTCTAGAACCCCCTTTGGGACCATCACTACTTCTCATAGCCACTAATTCTGTACCTTAATGACACATTGTGCGAAGTCACACTTTTTCTTTTTTAGAACATACACCTTTGCCATAGTGCAGGGAAGGGGAACCTCCAGCACACACAGGCCAGATGTGGTCTCCAGGCATTCCCCATCCTGGCCCACTAGCTTCTTCTGCTCATATCTCCGATCAGCGATTGGAGGCAGAGGGTATTTAAAGGCAATTAAATTTTAAATACTCTGCACAGAACAGAGTTATGCTATGCAGGCATGAGAGCTGTTGCACTGGGACTTACTCCAGAGTAGACTTGCTTGGAACTGAGCTGGGCTTTATGTATTTGATGGGGAAATGTCCAAATTGGTAGGAATTACATCTGTCCTTGGCCCTGCCCATTGTTGGAACACAGCCTCCAAATTAGAATTTGATCCCTGGCCAAAACACATTTGCCACTCCTGCCATGATGCTTAACAGCAGTGAGCTGAGTGGCAGGAGGCTAACCTGTTCGGGATGGAAAGGCATTTGAAAAGCCACAAATACCAAAAGTTGAGGAATCATGGAGTGAGGAAAATCTGTTTCCGATTTCTTCATTCTAAACACACTATCTAGTTTTAATGAAATTCTCAAATTTCATTTCTGACATTTATGGGCTAGATTTTAAAGGCCAAGCGTAAAGAAAGTTGAAGAGCAGTTGGTTTCTTTTAAATAGTAATTATAAAAAGTCATTTAAATGTCATCCTGTCAGCCAAATATGATCGTGGAGCAACCGATCAAAAAGGCAGCTATAAAAGCTGCTTAACACAAGTACAATTACAGAAACATTAAAATGAAATGGAATCCAAAACAGATCATTATCCACACTTGTTTCTTTATGTTACAAATATCCTTAATTATATCCAGCATTGCAAGAACACTTGCTCCAGGGATGCACAAAGTAGTTTGACCAGGATCAGCCTTAACTAGGGAGATTGGGGGAGGGGGGAGAGATTCCACTGGAAATCAGTTTGTTAAATTCATGGGAGGGAGGAACTAAAAGGAATGGGGGAACCCTGATGCAGCAGAGTTGGGACTGAGTGTAGGCTAAGTGCATTTCTGCTTAAACAATGTAAGAAGGTTCAGCAGCATCCAGGCAATCGACAGTCTGTGCTAAGTAAAATTGGGTTTTACACAAAGGATATATTATGGAAATTCAGAAGTTTGCATACTCGCTTCTTGTTGTTGTTTTGTTTTATTTTGCATCATTTATTTCCGTTTTGCTAGTCTTGAGGAAGGGCAAGAAGCAGCGCAGGGCAGTGAATGCTTGCCTCTAACGACTTCTCTGGCTCCTGACCTCCTAGGCAGTTACTTTCCAACTATGTTTCCAAGCACGTCCTTGGAACTGGAAGGTCTAGAAACTTGCCCTTACAGAAAGCCAAGATTGTGAGGAAACTGAATGGCTCAGTTCGGACAACATATTAAGCAACGGAGGGGTAAATATCGTACTGACCGTGCGTTAGGCAGGAGGAGCTTCACAGACAACATGCTGCAGCCGGCGCTGCTCGGCACCGGCAAACGCCCCGGCTGCTACGAACTTGCGGAGGCCATTTTGGTTGCAGCCTCTCCTCCGTGTGTCCCCCAGCCGTATCCCAGCAGGCACCGTGAGTTCTGCCAGCTGCATAGAGTGGCAGGGTTTTTTTGGCTGCTCTAGGCAGCAGAACTCTATTCCGAAACGGAATAGTCCACGGAGAGAGGGGGGGATGAATTCGGACGACACTTTAAACAACGGGGCTTCGGGCTAAACAACGTGCAAGCCCGTTGTTTCGCTCCGTTGTTTAAAGTGCCTGATTAACGTACTGTCAGTTGTGTGCTGCCCTCCAGACGACACAATAAGCAACACAACTGACGATTGTTCCCCCCCTCCTCCGTTGCTTAATGTGTCATCCGAACTGAGCCAATGTGTTGCTCACTTCTGCATCCTGAACTCCTGTGCAATTTCAGCATGCTTTAAAAAAAAAAAAAAGGAACAGCCCTGCCAAGAGGACGGGATCACCAATGAAAGAGAGGCCTTGAGAAAAACCGTATTGGCAACCACAGCCTCTTTCTAAAAGTGAATTGAATGCCCAAAGCATTCAGAGATTGCAAAGCACGGTCACACCTGTCGCAATGAACATCTCGGAGCTGCTCTGCTTTGTGAGGAACCAACACATCAATTTAAGTAAAACTGGACTCAAATGGAACTTTTTATTCAGCCAAACTGAATACAAGCTGTATCAGACCCAGGGTCCATCTAGACCAGCACTCTGTTCCCACAGTAGCCAGCCCACAAGCAGAACACGAGTGCAACAGCAACGTCCCACTCGTGTTTCACTTATATGGGCAAACTGCCTCCAATAATGGAAGTAGCATTTAGCCCTCATGACTAGTAGCCATGGAGAGCTTCATTGCCCATGAACATGTCCAAACCCCTTTGAAAGCCATCCAAATTGGTGGCCATCACTACGTCTTGTGGTAGCGAATTCCATAGTTTGACCATGTGCTGCGTGAAGAAGGACTTCCTTTTCTCTGTCCTCAATCTCCCACCATTCACTTCTGTGGGATGACCCCTTTGGGTTCTAGTATTATGTCTCCTTATCCTCTTTCTCCATAACATACATAATGTTGTACACCTCTATTCCATCTCTGCTCACTTGCCTTTTCTCTAAACTAAACAATCCTAAACATTGTAACCTTTCCTCATAGGGGAGTTAGTCCAGTCCCTCAGCTTTCCCCTTTGCTGAACCCATAGGCATGAAACATACAGCACATCAGCTAATGAGTTCCTCGGAAAAGGAAGAGGCCAAATTAATGCCCCGTCATGCAGGCTGGAAACAGGAGTCTCTCAGATGGTCTGACCACCTGCATGCTTTTAATGAATATGTAATAAGGCTAAATTTATTTATTTATTATTACATTTGAATACTGCCCCATAGCTGAAGCTCTCTGGGCGGTTTACATAAGATTAAAACAATTAAAAACAATATACAAAAATTAAAACAGCAAAAACATATAATATACACACAATATACACACACATTTAAAACCACTAATAACTTTAAAAAGCTATAAGAAAACAAACCCAGGCTCATCAGATATTGCTAAATGCCTGAGAGAAGAGGACAGTCTTGACCTGGCGCCAAAACGCTAACAATGTTGGCGCAAGGCGGGCCTCATTGGGGGAGATCGTTCCACAATTGGGGGGCCACCACTGAGAAGGCCCTCTCCCTTGTTGCTGACCTCTGAGCTTCCCTTGGAGTAGGCACTCAGAGGAGGACCTTAGACTTTGAACGTAGTGTTCAGGTAGGTTCATGTCGGGAAAGGCGTTCTATCAGGTATTGTGGTCCCAAGCCGTGTAAGGCTTTATAGGTTAGAACCAGCACCTTGAATTGGGTTCGGACACGCAGGCAGCCAATGCAAGCGGGCCAGAGTTGGTCCTATATGCTCAAACTTTCTTGTCCCAGTTATCAATCTGGCCGCTGCATTTTGCAGAAGCTGCAGTTTCTGAATCACCTTCAAAGGCAGCCCCACGTAGAGTGCATTGCAATAATCTAGCTTGGAGGTTACCAGAGCATAGACAACTGAAGCCAGGTTATTCCTGTCCAGATACGGGCATAGCTGGGCCACCAATCAAAGTTGGTAGTAGGCACTCCATGCCACTGAGGCCACCTGAGCCTCAAGTGACAGCAGTCACATACAATCTTGAGTCCCTAAAGGCTCCCTTTGCCTAAAAATGCCATTGTCTTGCAAACCTGGCACATCTTAAATACAATGCTCTGACAGCTTTGGAAGTCATCAGCCATTCTAAGGTGGTATTAGAATGCCAAAGATTCAATGTCTATAGACAATTAAAAGCACAGCGACATTCTTTATCCATTCACTTATTATGCAACAGCCTTGCAATTCAAGACTGATAGACATTAGCCAAGACGGATGCTGACTGCAGTTCAGCATTGCTGAAGAACTGATGCACATCATAAATTCTGTGCAACACGAACCAAGAACAGGGGTGGGGAACCTCTTTCAGCCCGAGGCCCGAACTCAATTTCAGAGAAGTCCCCGGAAGTCAAACTCCAACAGTGGGTCAGGCCAAAGGTAAGAATGGGGTGTGGCAAAAGGGCTGGGGGCAAAACAGCAAGACGTTCAGTCTATTTTAGATTTCCGCTCTCACTGCCAGTAACTAAGCCTTGGGAGAGCTGGGCAAAAGTCAGGAAACCATCAAAAAATCAGCAGTCAGGGCAAGAGGGTGGGGCCATGGGAAGGGGGTGGGGCCATCTGAGCAACCCCTGAGGGCCAGATTCAGACCCTGGGTGGGGGGCAGTTTTGCCTCTCGGGCTTTAGGTTCCCCACCCTTGACATGGAAGAATAAGAGGTCTTAGTTTTCATTGTTTTTAACAGCCTATGTTAACAGGTTCTGTTCCAATATTAAGTTTTTCAGCCTTTAATGAGAATGAGGTTATGCGGGTTAGGGTACATGGTAGAATGGTCAAGGCTCATTCTACACATACGGAAGTCTATACGCTGGACATGCGGTTGAGCCGTGGGATTACATCTTACCCAATGCTGCTCCCTCCATACAGATAACTGTGGGAGCAGGCGCACACTGCAAAACGCACAGTAACTTCTGGAAGTTGCATTTATGCAGGGCTCGGAAGCCCTCGATTTGCACGGATGGCCTTTCCTCATTAGGGATGCCTGAGGCATGCCGCCTTTGTGAATTCCGCTATGAACTCACCTAATCCTCACCTCCCAAACTAATCCACGGATTGGAACTTCATTATCCACCGACTACTTCACTTCCCCAAAGCATCGAGAATTCTTGGCTCAAAAAACATCAAAGTCTGTTTTAAAGTTTATTTGCAAAGAATACACATTTTAAAACTTGCATTTAAATGCAAACATTCCTGGAGATATTATTATTATTATTTAATCTCTTTCTTGTTCGCGGTGGTTTTTCTAGACGGATATGACAGGCTTTGCCAAGTCATGATGTCTGTTACAGATTCAGGAATTTCCTGACAATTGAGTATGCTTTAAGTATGACTGCTTTCTGGATGTTGGTGTGGATGGATTTTGGTAGGCCCAGTTTCTGAAGGTTTTCTGTATAGTTTTTTGATGTGATGCCGGTGACTGAGGTGACTAATGGAATAATTGTGACCTTTTCCTGATGCCATAGTTCTTTGGCTTCCATGGCCAATGGTGTATATTTGTCTCTCTTTTCTTCTTCCTTCGTATTATTATTATTATTATTATTATTATTATTATTATTATTTATTCACAGGATGCAGAAAAAGGACTAAGATCTGAGGGCATATGCGAAAGATATAGACCGCAAGTAGACCAATTCAGCCATCCCGTCTCCTGTTCTCTTTCGCGCACACACATTCACACACACACACAACTATAAAGAGCTTGTGACATCACCCCTTGAAAATCAGAATTGCATCCAAGCCAAAAGGCCCAGGGTTTTGACAAAAGTTTGTTCGTAGGTCACTAATTATTAATACAGGTATATGGCGGCAGCTGGGCTTGTAACATCTGTGGACTCACTAGGAAAAGTCTACTTAAAACAGCAGGTTTATCCAAACCTCCCAGCAATCACAGTTACTTGCTAGCTTAGAAGTTTTGGGAACAGGAACTTCTAGGTTTCCATTCACCTTATCTGTACTCTGAATGAGCGATGGACAGGGGCTGCATTGGGAATTTATGTGCGTTGTGTGGTCTACTCTAATTCCAAGTTGCACAATTTTATAACAGCACTGCTCAAACTTTTTGTTTGTGTATCTACCCCTGAAAATTGCTAGGGGGTCTCGGGTTAACCCTAACCCTCACTTAATACACCTTACTGTTTGTTTGTTCTGCAAGCCGAAGCACATACAAAACCATTTCCCCTTCAGAAACATCATCAAAGCCAGTGCCATGTTATGAAAATGACGGACCCAAGGGGAAGGAAGCAGGAAGGGAGAGAAGAGCAGGGAAAGGGAACATCAGGGCTTACTCCAGTTGGAATGCCAAACCCCCAGGCTAACTGACTCCATATCAGAAATGTCGGCTCCTGCCCCTCTTGTTCTGTTTTGTTCTTTGAGGACATGGCTCTTGCTGTAACTGCTGTATTCTGTAAATATCATAAGCCACTTTGACGCTGCTACTCAAGAAATGGGATTATCAGTCTACTAAACAAACAAACAAACAAACAATAGGACAGGCCGTTGACAAGAGACCCTACAAATAGTGAGTGTTTTGGGAGAAATTAGTAGATTGCACTAGCACTCTATTTTGAAAACCTGAGGTCCTAGGCCAGAGCCCTGGGGGCCTGTTCAATAATCTGGCCCTGTTCAAAATGGCCTCTGTCAGGAAAAAAAAAGTGTAGGACCAGCCTCAGCTGCTCTTTGAACAACCTGAATGGAACTTGGGGACTGACATTGGTTCATGAAGAGCATCTGCTCTGCAGTCCTGGAAAACCGCCCTGTTTGGATCCATCGTCGTCTGAGGCTCTGGGGGCACTCTGTACATACTCCCTCCTAAGTGGACCTTTGGATTACTAAGAAATTGCAATGAAAAGCACTGTGACACTTTTCATAGACTTGAACTCTTATTTGCTGCGGATTGTGTGCCTTTGTTGACAGCTCAGCGGGCTTCATCAATGACTGTGGGACCTCCTCTCCTCTGCCTGGATTCATGCAGCCACCTGCTTGTCTTGGCCTTGCCTGGGCGAAACCAGTGGCCCAGAACTCCTTGCATTTGAGGGTGCACCTTTCCCCATGATCTTGTTTAAGCCTTGACCATGTTGCCTGGAGTTACCAACGTATGATCTGTGGTTGGACTAGCTCTCTTTGGGTGGTTCGTTAGGCCTTTGAAGAATTTGCTCCTTTGATTGCCTGAAGGATCATGTCAGGAATCATCCCTGGCCGGGTTTGGAACCCATGTATGGATGGGTTGACCCTTCCCTTGTGTTCAGAACCGTGGAGAACGAGGAAACCATGTTGATGGGAATCTCGTCACAGTAACAGTAGTAGTGATTAGCTTTTGACTGTTCTGGAATTTCTTGGAGCCTACGGCTACTGACCATCAGTAGTATGATTTCTGAAGTGTGTATCCATTGAGCTTCTGCCATGGGAATTCCTGCAATAAAGAAGTCTCACTGATTTGGGCGTCCCGTGTCAGTTTGCCAGAACGTGTGCTTGCCTGAAGGACCAGGAAACCTGGCAGCACTGGGCAAAAGGAGAAGCCTGGGCACTAGAGTGGACTGTTCTGGATCCCATCAAGGCTGGGTTTTCATTCAAAAACCCTGGGCGGGCAGGCAGGCGTAGTTGGGCTGCAAAGCCAGAGAGAGAGAGAGAGAGAGTTGAGCAGTGAGCCGTATATTGTGCCCACCAAACTGCTTATTTTATTAACAAAACACTCTGCGTGCGTGTCAGAGGCCACGAGTGGGTTGGGCATCATCACAGCTCACCTCAGATTCCAGTCCCCAGGGAGAAAAAAGCTATTTGTTCATTATTATTATTACCATTATCATTTCTACTTTTATAATGCAATCCTATACATGCTTACTCAGAAGCAAGTCTCACAGAGTTCAATGGGACTTACTCCCAGGTAAGTGCGCCTAGGATGGCAGCCTTAGAATCTGTTCTGGTTGGAAGTTAAAATCAGCGCTGGTTTGGGGCTTGTAATGCTTGTCCGTTTTTTCTGCTTTAAAAAAACGAATTAACTGGCATGTTTGAGGTGACATGTAATTAGGTGAATTGTATTCTGTGTTGTGTGTAATATTTTCCCTACTGGTTTGATAGAGAGTAGTTAGCCAAAATTATTGGGGCAGAACCTTTGGGGGGGGGGGGGGTTCCTGGCTTGATGTGATATCTGCGAGTGACCTGTATTTTTTTTTATTTAAAAAATTTGGCTGCTCTGTTTCTTTACAGCATTTGTACCCTGCTCTTCAGCCAAAAAAGGCTCCCAGAGCACCTTACAAAGATTAACAATAAGATGGTCCCTGGCTCAGGCTTACAATATAGAAGACTTCACACAAGAGGAAAAAGGATTGGGAGGGAGAAGGGGGGGGAAAAAAGCAAAACTCAGGCACCAGTTCTTCATTTCAAAGTTATAGGTGTTCCTTTCCAGCAGGGAAGGGTGAAAGAAGCTCCCTGCAGCTGTTCCTTCTCTGGCAAATCTATGGGGCCAGGTCATGATGTTCCTCCTTGGGAGGCAAGGGGCAGAAGCTGTAATAATTTTTTATCTGCTGTTTTTTTGTGGGGTCTGGGTAGCAAAAATTTTTGTGGGGTGAGAGAACAACTAGCTTGATGTGATAGCCTGGCTCAAGCTTCCATTTATGACACACACACACACACGCTTTCTACTATTAATTTAGGCTGCATCAGGGCAGCACAAGCAAACTCTGTTTTATGCCTGCAGTCATGATGGTGATATAAGTGAGTCTAAAGTCCAGAACTGCACATGTTCAAAGTATTCCTTTTTTAGGGATGTTGGTGAACAACTGTACAACTGGATTGTGTAAGAAATTAAATTCTTGTTAAATTATTATTTAATTCCTAATAATATCATTTTCAAGGCTATATTCAGTATGTCCAGGTTTTCTTACTCTATGGTCACAGTTCTATTTTCTGGTTCTGCCTGTACATGCCGCCATTTTGGGATTAGTAGGTCTCAACGATTTTTGAGATCTGGGGATAGAAAGTTTGAGAACCCCTGGTCTAACTCCAAGTGTTTGTCATGGGGGCACATCACTGTTCTGTACACAATTACATGCAAAAGAGCCACTCAGCCCTGGAAATGAGGGAAGACTTTCATCACCTACCATTCATTCCCAGCTTCTAGCAGCAAAAGATGTATGGATCTTCCCCAACACAGGATTGATGCTGCAACTTCTTTCTTAGAGGGCATCATCTTTTTTGAGTTCTGTCCATTTCATTTCTAAATCCTGCTACTGTAGCAGAGGTTTTCAGAAATCATTCACCACCATGTAAGTTGCAGCAGTGGTCTCGGGGGGGGGTGTCATCATTTGGAATTCCCCCTCCCCACAATAGGACCACCTGGTCCATTCTCTGCTGCCTTTTGGGCAGATGGCAAAGGTTTTCTTTAGAAAACTTTCAACACTGTTCTGTCCACAAATGCGTACAAAAGAGCAACTCGATCCTAGTGTATTTTGCTGCTGATTCCAATTTCCGAGAGATGATTTCCATTTACTGAGAGTTTGCCATTCTGATTGGTTTATACAGCTGCATTATATATAAGTGGTTTTATCTTCCGAGCCCCCTTGAGATCTGACATCAGTTGTAAGGAGATTTTGAGGTTACCAGAGCACAGACTCCTGAGGCCAGGTTATCCCTCTCCACATGGAGGCAGAGCTGGGCCACCTGCTGAAGCTGGGAGAAGGCACTCCATGCCATTGAGGTTACCTGAGCCTCCACAGACAAAGATCATTGCAGGAGAACCCCCACATCATGAACCTGCCCCTTCATGGGGGAATGCAACCTCATCCAGAACAGGCTGAGCAGCCTCAGTCCACAGAAAATACACACACACACACCAGCCTTCCCCAACCTTGTGCCCCCCCCCCAGATGTTTTGGACTTCAATTCCCATCAGCCCCAGTCAGCATGGCCAATGGTCAGGACTCCTGGGAGTTGTAGCACAAAACACCTAGAGAGCACCAGGATGAAGAAGGTATATATCATATATGATCTAATATGCTGTTTTTATTTTCTTATTTATAATGATTTTTAGCCCACCCTTATAGGGTAGAACCCTCTCAAGGTCTTGCAGCCAAGTGAGTCGCAGCAAAGCTCTTGCCACCATGCTGAGCATGGAGGAAATTGTGAAAATGGGTCCCGTGCTGCAGGTTGGGAGTCCGAGGTGGGACTTGGGCCTGGACCAGTTGAAGACCACTGGTGTAGAGGATAAAAAAACAATACTATGCAAAATGAATACAATGGAAAAATTAATGATATTCAGTAAAAATGCTCTAAAAACAGATAACACCAATAACACCTGTAGCCCACAAACAGTGGAGAGGTCAGTGAAAACAAGCGGGTTTCAGGACCTTCCTGAAGACCTATAAAGAAGGGGCCTAACGAACCCCCGATGGAAGCTGATTCCTGAAGTGCAGGGCCACTACTGAAAAGGCCCTCTCTTCCTTGTACTCACCAGTCTAACTGCCCTTGGCAGTGGGCAAGTGAGACTTCAGAGTGCTGTGCACAGATTGTTGCAACAACAGAAGGCAAGTAATTTGGGCCAAACCATTTAAGACTTAAAAGGCTAAGCCCAGCATTTTAAATTGGGCTTGGAAACCCAGTGGAATCCAATCCAGCTGGCACAGTATTGGCGTTAGATGACCAGACCGCCCAGTACTAGCATCCAATTAAAGAAATGTTAAAACTCAGCTGATTGACTTAACATTTTAAACTATATTATATATTTTAAATAGTGTATTATGTGAGCCGCCTTGTAAGGTCTCTGTCCTGAAAGGCAGCATATGAGTGAATATACAAATAAAAATGGATTACATTTGCATATATGAGAAAAATGGTTTGAAAATGGAAAAGCAAATTGTTTTCAGCTTATGCACATGTAGGTCAGAATACTCATCAATCACAGAATCATAGAATAGTAGAGTTGCAAGGGGCCTATAAGGCCATCGAGTCCAACCCCCTGTTCAATGCACAAATCCACATTAAAGCATGCCTGACAGATGGTTGTCCAGCTGCCTCTTGAATGCCTCTAATGTGGGAGAGCCCATAACCTCCCTAAGTTGTTGGTTCCATTGTTGTACTGCTCTAACAGTTAGGAAGTTTTTCCTGACATCCAGCTGGAAGAGGTCTTCCTTGTCTCATAGAGGACCCCCTCCAAAGATTGCCCTCTACATTTTAAAAAATGCATTAGAAATAAATTTTAAAAGTTATAAAATCTGCCACTCAGTTTAAAATCGGAGGCATCTTTTTAGCCAAAGTGTCTTTGGCTAAGCCAGAGGGGGCAAGCAACCTGTTTTGGCCCAGAGTGCTGCATGGGGTGTAGTGTGGTGGGAAAGGAGCTGCACACATGTGCCTGCACACCACCCACATCTCATTGTGCAGAGATGGAGAGGCTTAAATGTCCCTTCCCTGCCCACCAAGATCATGCGAGGGGATTATTGAGTGGGGAATGAGTTTATCAATAATGCCTTCTCAAACTGGGAGGAGGTAACGAGCGGGGTACCGCAGGGCTCAGTCCTGGGTCCAGTGCTCTTCAACATTTTTATTAATGATTTGGACGAGGAGGTGCAGGGAATGCTTAACAAATTTGCAGACGACACAAAATTGCGTGGGATAGCTAATACCCTGGAAGACAGAAACAAACTCCAAAGTGATCTTGATAGGCGGAGCGCTGGGCTGAAAACAACAGAATGAAATAGGGATAAATGCCAAGTTCTACACCTAGGAAAAAGGCCCCTCCAACTCTACTATTCTATGATTCTGTGATTCTAAAGCCTCGGCCCCTAGTAATCCTGATCCAGATTTCCGTTTCCCCACTATCAGGGGTACATTGGCAGCACTGGGGTTAGGTGAAACCTTCCCCCCACCCCATACAGTGACCCCCATCAAGATCACTATCCCTGAGCTGCCAACTGCAGCACTGGAACAGTAGTCTATTCCCCGCTGCCCAGTGGGTCGGGTTAGGCAGGTTGCATGAAGAGCTGCTGAGGGCTACATGCGTCCCACCCACCCACCTGTAAACTACGCACTGCAGCCCCCGTGCGATGCCCTAACATTCTTTATGTATATTCTCAATCATTCCTTCCCCCATCCCCCCAGAAAGCAGCTTCAACACACACACACACACACACACACACAAGGCTGGGAAAGAAACCCACGAGACACAAACCCCTATAAAAGCCAGGGACTGCTCATCAATAGCATAATTTTTACAACTGAAAACTGACAAGTAAAAGTCTCGGCGAAAGGGTTGGGGAACGTGACAGTAGCCGGTTGTGCCAACCAGGGAGCCATCAATGAGGCATGAAAAATTGGAGCGAGGCGGAAGGGACATTTAAATGCTGTCAAGACGCTCGCCAACACACTCGCTCCTTGTTACAGTAACATCAGATGCACAGATGGCAAAGTGATAACTAAACAAGAGGGTGTCAAGCCCAGCTCGGAAGAACAACATGGGAGACTTTAGCTGGCAGTAACAGACGTTTCTGACATTGCCAAATACTCAGAAAGAACCTCTCTGTGCACAGCAATATAGTTTCCTGATGTTTGCCAGGCAAGAGAGAAAAAGAAAGAGAAGTTACAGACGATAAAGCCCCCCGCTAAGGTGGGTCATTTTACAATTTGGCTATTGAATATGTGCCTTTACTTGCACAAAAGCCTCCTTGGCACACAATCTGGCACTGGTGGCTGGGTATAAAGTTTTACGTGGGTTTACAATCTATTACAATCTATTTGTGACCAGATCTGATACGTTTGATTCTGTGCACTGTTGGGCATCCACCATAGCGGAAAGTGTTGTTTCAGGTAGTATGCTTTCAATCTCTTTTTTTAAAAAAAAAACAGGCACAGGTGGCACACCTGTGCTCCCTCCATCCCAAAAAAGAAACACAAGATTCAGCGACACAGTTGAAAACTGATTATGAGATTAATTGAACTGCATCAGAGAATCACAGAATGTCATGAAAGCAACAGCCAAGAAAAGCTAAAGGAGGAATTCTTGGCTGCTGATTTTCCCCAGTCAGCCTGGCCAAAATCCTGGAGCCAATGCGTCACACTCCTTTCAAATGATGCTTAAAACAATTGAGTGTGTTTAAAAGGCAGAGTGGTCCAGTGGGTGGGAGTTGGGGGAAAAGGGGAGGGTGGACTCAAGTTCTGGGAAACCCACGTTCAAGTCTCCAATTCTGCCCAAGGTTTGGCCTATACCTTTAGGTACATTACCACTCTCTCAAACTCAGTTTCTCATCTGCAAAAGGCAGTAATAGTGGCCTACCTTGCAGGATTGTCAGGAGGACACTGAAGATAAGGCACTCCGCCATGTTATTTTACAAGTGGACGAGCACAACCTTGAACAAAACCTTGTAACAAGGATGCAAGAAGGATCAACAGCTAAGGTCCCTAGAGATACGAAGGCCTCTGCTTACCTATGAAGACAACATCTGGGACTGTTCAGCTTAGCAAAAAGATATGGAAGCATTGTAGGGGTGTACAAAAATATTCCGACTGTGAGAATGGTCCACAAGTAGGACAACCTCCAGCTTGTGCTCCACAGCAACTGGTGCGTATAGGCATACTGCCTCTGATACCAGAGGCAATACATAGCCATCATGGCTAATAGATATTGAGAGTCATGTTCTCAATGAATTTGTCAAATCCCTTTTTCATGCCATACAAACTGGTGGCCATCACTATATCGTGAGGTAGCCAATTCCATAGTTTAACCATGCACTGTGTGAAGAAGGACTTCTTTTCACCTGTCCTGAATCTCCCACTATTCAATTCTAGCATCCTAAGTGAGGGAGGAAGATGTCCCCCTATCCACTTTTCTCCACCCCATGCATAATTTTGTATACCTCTATCGTGTCCCCCGCATAACTTGCTGTTTTTCTAAGCTAAAGCAATCCCAGACGTTGCAACCTTCCCTCACAGGGGAGTTGATGCAGCCTCATGATCCTGTTGGGTGCCTTTTTCTGCACCTTTTCCAACTCCACAATATCCGTCTTGAGGTTTGGTGACCAGATTCCATCCTGAGCAACCAAGTGTAGCCAGGCTTCCCTCTCCTTAACCACCAGGTGCCCCCCTCACTGTCATCTTTTCGGCGCCAGGTAAACACCATCCTCTTCTCCAAGGCATTTCATGGCATATGATGAGGCATTCATGTCTGCTTCTTTTAGAATAGCTCTACTAGGAAAAACATCATTTATTTAAATTGTTTTTAGCCGTTTGCACTGTTTTAATGCTTCTATGTTAATTTTTTTAGTCTATTTTTATTATGTTGTATTTTGTACACAGCTTTGGCTGTGGGGCGGTATACAAATGAAATAAATAATAGTAATAAAAATAGTGATTTCTACTGGAACTCAGTCATGTCTATGATGCAAAATCCCTACACTGGCCAAAATCCTGAGTCGCAATGCAAATCCAACATTTCCCATGACTCTTATTTGGAGTCCAGCATTCTGAGCAAATGCAGCCACAAAGCCCATGCTGGGTGACTGTGCAGCACGTATCAGCACAAAGGAAGAAGACAGGTGCTCTGGTAAGAGAGAGAGAGAGAGAGAGAGAGAGAGAGAGTTCAGTTCTCGCCTGCATCTGCATTTGGGCAATATGCAACGTTCCGTTCAATATCACACACCAAACTGGTGCCGACCTGTTGCCCCATTTCCCACTCACATGCTCTGCACAAGGGTAAGCGTGTCGCATTCCAGAAGCATCTGCTAAAAAGCAAGTTATGGGAAAAGCGAATGGAGAGCCAACCACGGAGGTGGCACCTTCTTCTTTAAAGAGAGGAAGGAGCACAACGTTGGATTCGGAGATTCACTCTCTCCAGGATATTCCAGTCCAAAGATGCTTCCCTGCAATGCAATTAAGTTATTTTTCCATATGTGGCTCACAGACCAGCTGTTGTACAGTATGTTTTGCTTCAGAAAACAACTTTAATCAATACACGGACTCGTTCTGTCAGTTATAATTAAGGCGAGATAAATAGCAGGTGCAGCATTAATTAACTAAACGGAAGCCTACAAGCAAGCGATGCAGGTACACTGGCTTAAGCTTTAAACCAGGCATTCATATTTATAGTCCTCCTAATCTCCAGGGATTGGCCCTAGGGACAGCAGTGCACTGAAATAGCAGACAGAGACAACAGGTGCCCCCAGTCCAATCTCCATCGGTCCAGCAATCCGTTCCACGTGCACATAGAGCTTCCTTATTCATGTCCAATTTAGTGACAGACTATCATTTTGATGTGATGCGATTTGATGTGATGTTATGCGAGCAAGCCTTGGACACATTTCACTCCTCCCACTTCAAGCAGGAGATCGGAAAATTCTCTAAAATGAGGGAACTGGTAAAAAGGAAGTTGAAAGAGGGAGTCAAGAGGGTTAAACCCCGTTCAAAATGCTTGGAATTTACTCAAAATCACAATAATAGAAGCTCAGCTAGAATGCATTCCACAGGTTAGGAAAGGTAGCACCAAGTCCAAGAGGTCACCAACATGGTTAACGTGCTGGGTCAAGAAAGAGAAAAGAAGGCTTCCTGCAGAAAATTGAAGTCTTGCCCAAATGAGGAAAACAAAAGGGAGCACAAGCTTGCACAAAGGCAATGCAAGCAGACAAAAAGAGATACAAACAAGCATTCCGAAGCGCATATCAAGACCAACAACAAAGAATTCTTTAAATATATCAAAAGCAAGAGACCAAATAAGGAGGCAGCTGAATCGCTGGATAACAATAGGGTTAAATGACCACTAGAAAAGAAAAGAAAAAAGTTTGCACAGAAGCCAAATTAATGCTTTTCATCTCTCTTCACTGCAGAAGATGTAAAACAGAAACCTCTGCCTGAACTGATGTTTTCAGGAAGGGAGTCTGAGGAATTGAGGCAAATAGTGGTGACAAAATATGAAGTTCTCGACCTTATAACAAATTGAAAGTTAGTAAATCACTGGGTCCAGAGTTCTTAAAGAACTCAAATATGAAATTGCTGATCTTCTAACAAAAATACGTAGCATGCCGCTAAGATCAAAGACTGGAGAATGACCAATGTAATGCCAATTTTTAAAAAAGAATTCAGGGAGGATTAGGAAATTACAGACCTGTTAACTTTATGTCTGTTCCAACAAAACAGGTTGAAAGCATTATTAAATAGAAATTAGTAATCTATAGAAGGACAAGCTTTGCTGAAAAAGAATCAGTATGGCTTCCCCAAAGATAAGTCCTATCCCACCCAATTTTGAGTTCTTGGAGAGTGTCAATAAACACATGGACAGGGCTGATCCAGTAGGTGCTGTTTACTTAGACTTCCAAACGGCTCCCGGCAAAGCCAGTAGTCATAGAATAAGAAGAGAGGTCTTATGGATCAGTAACTGGCTAACAAATAGAAAACAGAGAGTAGAAATAAATTGTTAATGCTCACAATGAAAGGATGTAAACAGTGAAGTTCTAAGTAAATCTATGGTCCTACCACTGCGCCGAAAATAGAATATTGTAGAGTTGGGAAAAGGGCAACTAAAATTATCAAGGAGCTGGAGCAATTTCCCCATGATGAAAGATGGTAACATCTGAGGCTGTTTAGCTTAGAGAAAAGGCAACTGAGGGGAGACATAATAGACTTATACAAAATTATGTGGAGAAAGTCATTTGGGGAGATATTTTTGTCCTTCTTTCATAATACTAGAAACTAGGGTCATTCAATGAAGCTGACTGGTAGGAGATTCAGGCCAGATAAAAAGGACTTCTTCACACAATGCAGAATTAAACTATGGAATTCACTTCCACAAGATATAGTGGCAGCCACCACTTTAAATGGCTTTAAAGAGGGATTGAACAAATTCATAGACGATAAGGCTATCAATGGCTTCTAGTACTGATGGGTATGTGCTACCTCCACTGGGGAACATGAGTGGGAGGATGATATTGCATTTATGTCCTACTTGTGGATTTGTCCAGACAGCTGGTTTATCACTGTGTGAACAGAATGCTGGACCAGATGGATCTTTGGTCTGATCCAGCATGGATCTTCTTACATTCTTAAGTGTTCACTTCCATTTTTAACTAACTTTGGTTACCCTGTTTGTCTGAACCAGGACAAACTGTGCTTAGTCTTAAGTATAGTACAAGGAAACAAGCCAACTTCAAAACATAGTTTGCGTTCCTGGCTTTTCCCTAATCCCGGGCTGGCACCTCTATTGGCACCTATCACTCCCTTTGCCTCTCCTTTGCTTGGGGGCTGGCATGCTGCAAAGCAAAGCAATGCCCTTCAGCATCATCTTCATTTGGGTTCAAAAGAGTGGCTTTTGTTTCGGAGATCATGT
The DNA here is from genome assembly GCA_029215795.1 of Anniella stebbinsi. Lineage (NCBI taxonomy): Eukaryota > Metazoa > Chordata > Lepidosauria > Squamata > Anniellidae > Anniella > Anniella stebbinsi. Next base: position 32,156,996 of record JARDYH010000007.1, read on the forward strand.
CCCACTTCTGCCTTGTAGTTAGGTTCTTGTGCAAACATCAGTTTGACTTCTAAGAAATATGTGTTTCGTGACCAGCCACAACCACTGTGGCAGTCATTTTAGGAATGGGCCCACAATACTCTCAACATTCCAAAAATGCCCATCCACCCACCAAAAACTGGGGTTCCCAGGGCTAAACCTTAGTTAAAATTAATCATCGTTTTGCTTTGGATGTAATGTTAGACCAGGTTTAACTGAAAATTGATGTGAGAACTTTTTCCAGAGGGGTAGCCATGTTAGTCTGTTGCAGCACAAACAAAGAATTTTTTGGCACTTTAAAGATGAACACATTTACTCTGGCTTAAGCTTTCATGAGCGCTGTCCACTTTATCAGATACACGATGTGTTAACCTCAAGTTGGCAGATACGTATACATATGCATTGGAGGCAGAGCGGTTGTTTCAATGTGAAATTGCAGAAGTACAATTCATCAAGAGATTCAACTCTATTTCCTGCGGTTTGATCAAGGACATTGTTTACTGATGCCAGGTTTAGCTCCAGTGCTGCTGTGAAACCTACAGTTACGGAATCAGAATCTGATTCGGACTTAGAGCAGAATGATTTAGAACCCAGTCCAGTCGCGGGAAGCTCAGCGACCGAGAGGCTGGCTATGCCTGGCTTGCAGTCTGATTACAGGCTGCAGGAGGGTAATACTGCCTATCAGTCACAGGCCGTTTCTACACCGGCCTTTTTCCCCAGGTTGTCCCTGGCTGCTCCTGGTGCGTCCACATGGCGCACAGGGATTCCCGGGGGACGGGCACAGTTTTCCCAGGGGTGAAGAAACGCTCAGAAAACCCGATTCTTCAAGCAGACTCAGAATCGTCCTGAGACGACGGGAGGTGTGGGCACCCATCCCACCTGGTGCCCGCTTACGCATGAGTAAGCACACCAGAAATGGGCACGGAGCTCCGTGCTCATCAGGGCAGAGGGGGGCTGCATTTTCGCCATTCATGGGATGCCCGGGGTGGGGTTAAGGGCTGGGATTTCATGGTTGTTTCTTTTACTTACTTTTGCAATGGAGCACAAGTGCGCTCCTGGCTCAGTTTTTTTTTAAAAAATGGCGGCCGCAATAAGCATGACGTCCTGTTTGCCTCCAGGACATTGTGCTTTTCCTGTTTGCGCACAGAGCGACGATCCCGGAGGCTGGTAAGTCCAGGATCATCCACCCTCCCTCTATACTCGTAGGTGTAGAAAGGCCCACAGTCAGCCTTGAAGGAGGCTTCTGATTTACAGCCTGGGAATGTGAGAGGGGGTCTCGGGGGTGACGCTCAGATTATGCTGCCAATTGAATAGGGCAGAACAGGGACATCCCCTCCGACGTAGTGAACACTTACAGGCCAGGTTGCCCTGTCAGGAGAGATCGTCAGAAGAGGGCCTTAAGTAGCTCCTCCACCGTAATTAAGCTGATGGTCAGGCTGAAGAGCCTTTGCTGAGAACAATATCTTAAATGCCTGAAATGCTTTCTTTCCTGGATTTATCTTGAATCTTGAACCGCTGTCTGCCTTAAACTCTGTGAAACTCTGTCTGGGAATATGTTGCTGGATTCTAAACTGTGATTCTGCATGACTTCAAGACTTGGAACTTTCTCTTGAATGAAGAAACATGCCGATAGCTTCTGCCTGTGCTATCTGATTTATTGGGGTTGTAACCCTGTCAGGATTGTTGTGATTCCTAAAAAGCTGGGCTTTAGAATCTGATTTGCTGTAATAAAGGATTTTGCTACACTTAAGTAACCTGTGCCGGCATGGGAATGTGTGTCAGAAACTTGGGCCTGACAAACAATCACATTAGAAATATTAATCTGCCCACTAATGCCACAACGTCTGCATTGTATTATTATTATTATTATTATTATTATTATTATTATTATTATTGATAGATATTATCTTTTTTCCTCTTGCAAGGAAACTGAGGCAGCGTACATGATCCTCTGCCTCTCCATTTTCTCCTCACAACAACTCTGTGACGTAGGTCAGGCTGAGAGTCAGTGACTGGCCCAAAATTACCCTCTGAGCTTCATGGCTGAGTGGGGACTAGAACCTGGGTCTCCTGGGTCCCCATCCAACACTCTAACCACTACACCACACAGGCTCACCCACCCAACAACTTTGTGTAAATGGTAACTCTTAAGATAATTATCACTGTCTGTACTTTTTCCATTCCAGTTCCTTCTGACCTCATAGTTTGCAAATTTGTTTCTCGTTAATAACTCTGCTTTGCAGGTGCGCCAGGGATGGTACACACTAGCACAACGTTCAAACCAGATGAATGCATGAGGGCATTCCTTTCTATGTACCGATCATTTTGCACCGCTGAAATGGCCATTGCATCATTAGTGTGGGCATTAATTTGAGAGCCAGGGTGGTGTAGTGGTTAGGGTGCTGGACTGGGGGTCGGGAGATCCAGGTTCTATTCCCCACTTGGCCATGGAAGCTCACTAGGTGTCTGCAGGATAGTCACAGACTCTCAGCCTAACACATTTTATTTATTTTTATTTATTGTATTTTTACCCCACTCCTCAGCCAAAAGAGGCTCTCAGAGCAGCTTACAATCAATCAGGTAAGAAAGTCCCTGCCCTCAGGCTTACAATCTAAAAAGGACAGGACACACAAGGAAAAGGTGTTGGGGAGGGAAGAGGGGGGATACAAGGTTGCTGTTGTGAGGAGAAAATGGAGAGGAGGAGGTTTATGTATGCCACCTTGAATTCATTGGCGGGAAAAAAGTCAGGATATAAATGTAATAAATACATATAAATAATTTCTGAACCAAGGTAACAGAAGGCATTAACCAAAGGAACCTCTTCATCAGACAACATTGCGTTTCTGTCCTGTTTCTACATCCCACTTTCAGCTGTCAGCATGACTTACAATATGTGCCCCTTTTCACAGTTATTATTGTTTCAATAATTATTTCATATTGCATTAGTCTTCCGAAAGCCTACTGGCTTGGAGACAAAATGTTCACCAAAAAGAAATGGGATGCAGCTGGTGAGGAGAAGATAATTGCAATATCCCTAATCAAATTTGTAATCTAGCACCAGGTCCATCTGTAAGCAAGGTCTATTTTAATACTGATAGCTGGTTTTCGGAAGCAGCAGAGAGTTGCAGCAGGCGAAAGAAGAATTTAACACCCCTGCTGGCCATGCAGCAATATTTGAATAAACAGCTCACTTTGCATAAAACTCTACAGCAAGATGGGAGTTTTTATTGCTTCCGATACATTAAAGAATTACACATAAAAGCGTCAGTTAAGAGGGTGTTAAACAACTTGAAGGAACACTTTAAAGTGTCTAAGAACACACTATATCTAAATAAGCAAGAGTCAAAATTCATGACGCATTCATGCCTCAGATCTCTAATACCGTGGCAAGAACTCTTGTGGCACAGAGCAGGGCTTTCTCTGCAGCACAGCCCCTCTTCTGAGGCAAAGGTGGCAGACCGAGGGGATGCTGAACCTCAGCCCCGTGGGCCAAATCTGTCCACCCAGTTTCCCCAACTACCAATTAAATGAAGGTTTCCCAGATGTGGGGTGCACCCCCCCCCCCCATTCTGACAGGTTTAAAGCTAGTTACTGGCAGTTGGAGCTTTTAGCTAATATATGCTGGTATTGTTCAGGGTCTCCCCTTTTGCCTTCAGGCCCAACTCCACCACTGAAAGTGTCTAAAAAATTGAATTCGGTCCTCATCTGAAAGAGATTTGACATCCCCATGGTTGGAGTCTCCCAATAATCAACAGGCAAATCAAGGTTTGGAGCTGCTTTGCCCGATTTTCATTTTTTGTCTTCTCAGCTACCCAAGTTCCTACATGCAATCCTAGCTCTACAACGCAGCAGACTCTGGAGGTGGAATGATGCTACTTTAACCCCAGTCCATCGTGCCAAGCCACAGTTAGCACAGCCTACGATTTGCAAACCCATTCCAAATCATGGTTTCTGAAATCGGGGTTGCCAGCTATTTGCAAACCATGATTTGTCAATTCCACTACTGAGGTGTAAATTGAGGTGTGAATTGGAATTGAACCTAAAATGTGAGGTATGAACTGAGAGGTTGTGGCATCAGGCAAGTCACAATTGGGGGGGGGGGGGGTATTCACATGACCTCACTCACAAATACACATGGGGAGGTATAGCACTTGCCAGCCACACTCCCCATAGCTCAGTGTGATACAGCAGATGCTTTGCATGCAGAAGGGCCCAGGTTCGATCCCAGCTTCTCCCCAACAAAGAATCCTGCCTGAAACCCTCAAGGGCTGCTGCCAGTCAGTGTCAACAATACTGGGCTAGCTGGACCAAGCATCTGACTCTGTATAAAACAGCTTCCAATCTTCCTAACATGCACACCTGCCACATATCCTGTATCAGTGTGAAGGGACTGTACACATACACAGGTATACACACATCTATTCCCTCTTTACACTATATGCTAAGAACACTGCATCTAAGCCTCCCCACTTGCAATATGGAATTAAATACCACAAACAAGACTGATAAAAGCATTTCTAAGTATTATATTAACGCGAAGCATTATTATTCTTGCTTTGTACATTTTCCTTCCACTAGCTGAAATCTGTCTCATTTATCCAGCCAGTTGATGCTCCACTTTCAGTGTGTATTTTAAAATTATACATGGCTGGTTTTGTCTTGTTTGAAGCTCTATTATGGTTTTAGGCTGTTTGAAGTTTATACTGCCATGCATTGCGCTGAGTTCTACTTTGCAGTAAAGCCACAATGCATAAAATTTGTAAATAAGTGGGCGTGTATGGAAGATTGACAAGATATTGGATTCATCCATTATAAATGTGGTTGTTCAAGCCATGATATATGGCTTATCTGTTATCTTGTACCAATGACTACAAGATATATTTTTTCCCCTTTAATACTCCTCCATAAGTTGCTTTGGAGTTTGACACCTCTTTTCTGCTGGTTGGGCATTAGGAATAAAAAGAAAGCAATGGCTCCACCTGCAATTTTAGAAGCTAGATAGACGTGTCTTGTCAGCTGCAGCTTGATCCATATTCTCATGCTAAGTTAAGTTTATGGAGTAATCCTGATTTGAAAATAGGGACACGCTGTTTGTGGAGGAACTGGGTTGATACTGGGATTTATACTATAGATCAGTCAAATAGGCTCAGGTAATGATTTTTTTCCCATTTTCAGCATTGAGGCTTAGATATTATTTACCATCTAGTGCTGGGAGGCAGTATATTCCAGTACGGCAACTTTTGCTGCCATCAGCAATGAGTGCTCAGCACCTCTTATATTGTTGGAAGAATTCATAGGTTCTTTACAGAAAGCTAAGTCTACAATAGCTGTTTATAAATGTATTTTGGAATGTAATAAAGCGGATGCTCAGTATGCTAGAGAGGAATGGAATAAGGAAATGGAATAGAAAGTTGCCTTAGCTTCCCATAGAATTGAAATTGAGGCCAATTCAACAACAAAATACTTTTTGTGTATACCGGGCACCACAGTGGCTTGTTAAGAACAAGCTGGCTAGCTCTGCTAGATGCTGGCGATGTAATGCAGACGATGCGTCACCGAGACATATGATGTGGGCATGATGTGTGATGGCTTCTTTCAGGTTGGAACTGCTGCCCACATAAGTTTTGCTCCTAAAAAATCTCTGATAATTACAGATATTTGGGCACTTTCTGTGATGTAAGGATTAACAGATGGACAGCAAAAGTGGATTTTGAGAGCCCTAACAGTTGCAAAGAGACTCATATTTCAAACCTAGGAGGATAAACAGCCAACATTCAATGGTCTGAAGCTCTTCCTACACTTGCTGCATTTGAATGTATCTGCTACAGCCATCCATTTGATCTGGGAGCTATCCAGACGGAGAGGCGGGTAAGAAATAAATTATTATTATTATTATTATTATTATTATTATTATTTAGATATACGGACTGCTTATATTATCGTACCTATTTGAAACAGAAGTGTTGAGACTTTTTTCTCTTTCTTTAAAATTAATGGTGTTATGAATACGGTAGTTATTGTGAACAGATATGCATTTTTGTTATGTTTCTGTTGTTTTATGTTTGTTGTTTTGCTATAATTGCAAATAACACATTAAAAAATATCCACAAGGAGGCACAAACAGCATTTCTTTCGCTTGCAAAAAGCTCTGAATCGTCTTCAAGGGCGGCTCCATGCAGAGATCACTGCAGTAGTCAGCCACAGATTAGCATTGCTAATCCACAGCAGGAAAAAGTAGGTGTACATGGATTCCCAGACAGTAGAAAGACTGGAAAACACTCCAGGGCCTCTGCTAGCACAGAAACGCAACTCTGCCATGCAGACTCTGCACGTGATAAGGAACTTTTATGTCATGTCACAAATTAGGAGAATTTCTGAAACAAAGATGATATTTTCTATAGAAAGCCACCACCTGGAAAAGCACAGCTTAGATTTCTACCATAAAGGATTTCGGCAACGCTCCAGTTTGGAGGAGGTTATAAAGGGTAAGTGGGAGTCCAGGAGAGGCGCTGCCTAGCTTAACACAGGTGTGTGTCTTATTACAGAACAGAATCGCTCCTCACGCGGAGACAGAAATCCTCCCCGCCATATGGTCTATCCGGCACACTTTGCCATGTGGGAACAGCTGCAACTGCAATCTCGGTCTGGAATTAGCATTTAAAGAAGAGTAATTGCTTCAATTACAAGCCATCCAATCCGAGAAAGAGACAAAAATATTAAATTAGAAACAATTCCAAATTATAAAGCGGTGCAGAGGCTGAAAATTTACAACGTGTTAAGCACAGCATAAATATAATTATGATTCAGAGAGCATGGATGATGTGCAATGTGAGCCCAAGCTCCCAAAGAGATAATTCGACGATAGAAGCAAATGCAAAGACAAGAACGTGGGGTGGAGCATGGGGGGTGCACGAATAAGCCGGCCAGCAGCAACTCCAGACAACGGGAAGCTAAGAAATCACGGCCTGCTCGCACTTTGCCTTCAGAGAGAAGTGGAAACCTGGATGTCTCCCTGCAGCAAGCTCCACAATCTTAAAAAAAACAAAAACGACGCCCACCACACACAGGTTTTTAACAGTTCTAGCTAATGGACAGAAGCCATCACATCTTAACGTCCAAGGATCCCAGATTTGCCTTTCATTCATGTCCCTTTAAGTGGGGGAGGAACCTCAAGCCTGGGATTCCTCCAGATAGCTCCGCCCCCTTCCATTGGCTCCTCCCTGACCTTTGTCTTACAGTAGCATCTGCAAAATGGATTTTTTCCTGTTAGACTGAAAGAGGTTTAACAACCCTCTTCTATAGGGTACAGGGAAAAATCACTGCTGAAAAGTAATAAACTCCCCAAATGGCAGAGAACAGTAGTTCCCGGAAAATCCCAAGGCATTTTTTGCTGAAAACTCTTTTTCACGGGAACTACTTAGAAAATGCTAAAGAGTATACTTTTCAAATGGGCACCTCGACATATGACTGATGATGATATACAGTTAATAAAAACCATTAGACTTCATCTCAGATTTCAAACTTCTTAAAAGAACGAAGCCATCCATCGTTCTTACAGGGGAAACATCACTTCTGCTCCTTGTTTTTAAAAAAAGTTTTATCCCCCTTTTTAAAATTTGTGTAAAGTTGAGATGCTCGTGCAAACAGGGCCTTCTCGATGGATCCACAAGGAAACAAGCAACCAGGTAAGTATGCTGCAGATATTGCCAGACTTAAACGTTACATCAGTTTCTTCGTAGGACAGGAATGGGAAACGTGTGGCCCTCCAGATATTGCTGGAGTACAGGGCCCATTAGCCCCAGCCAGCACAGTCAATGACAAAGGATGCTGGGAACTGCAGTCCAACAATATGGGCAGGGGAGAAATATGTTCCCACTCCTGCTGTAGGGGCAGGGAAGGCCTTTCTTCCGAGCCCCACTATTTATATCCCGGGTTGTGAGCTTGTCCAGGACTCCTCCTCAGTCTATGAGAGAGAGAGAGACATTAGCTAGAGCAGCCTTGCCCAACCTGGTGCTCTCCAGATGTGTTGGTCTGCACATCTGTTAGCCAACGGATGTGCCCTCGACTGATGTGATTTCCAACAACTGCCAAGCAATATGCAGACATTAGTGGTAGAGAGCCGAGGGTCAGCCATTAACTCTCTTCCATGTATAAGAATGGACAAAGGATGCATGTCTGTCTGTCTGTCTGTCTATCCATCCACACTATATTGCCAGAACTGTGAACCCTGGACACTTGAAACCTCGCATGCACACTAAGGGGACCTTGGGGTTGTTTTGTTTTTAAACTGCATTCATTAATTTCAATTAATTAAAATGTGGCCGTGCAGCTGAAGCCTGCAGTGATATCTTCAGCCACTAGTGGGCAGACATCAGTGTCATGGACCAGGACCCCAAACCCTCATCCTGAGAGGATTCTGACCCCTTGGCCTCAGAAGAAGAGGCTCCAGAGTTAGTGGTTCAAGGAAAGGACTCGGAAAGGCTACGGAAAGACATCCCTAGGACCCAGGTCTCCAAAATGGCCATTGGCGCCAGCTCTCCTGCATCCAGAGGAAGTCGGACTCGGGGCATGGGGAAACTTGCATGCAGCCTGTGACAACTAAAACTGGCCAGGGCCCTTTAAGAGACCAAGCCTCAGTCAGTACAGAGTTGAAGCCAACCAGTATAAACACCACCAGATGAGATCAGACTAGTGTAGAATAAAGTGGAACTATTACTTCACATGACCTGGAAAAGATAGCCCCATTAACACAATCTAAAATCACTCTAGCCTTTTTTGCAGCTGCATTGCACACTGCTGATTTTAGCCTACGATCGACTACGGCCCTGGGATTCTTTTCAACATGAAGCCAGGTATCCCTTATCCTGTGCATTTTCCCCCCTACATGCAGAACTCTACATTTGTCTCTGTTGAATTTCAAGTTGTTAGTTTTAATTCAGTTTCTCATTCTATTGAGGCCTTTTTCATAGAATCATAGAATAGTAGAGTTGAAAGGGGCCTACAAGGCCATTGAGTCCAACCCCCTACTCAATGCAGAAATCTACCTTAAAGCATCCCTGACAGATTGTTGTCCAGCTGCCTCTTGAATGTCTCTAATGTGGGAGAGCCCACCACATCCCTAGGTCATTGGTTCCATTGTCGTATTGCTCTAACAGTCAGGAAGGTTTTTCTGATGTCCAGCTGGAATCTGGTTTCCTGTAACTGGAGCCCATTATTCCATATCCTGCATTCTGGGTTGATCGAGAAGAGATCCTGGCCCTCCTCTGTGTGGCAACCTTTCAAGTCTTTGAAGAGTGCTATCGTGTCTCCCCTCAATCTTCTCTTCTCCAGGCCTAGTTCTTTCAATCTCTCCTCATAGGGCTTTGTTTCCAGACCCCTAATCATCCTCGTAGCCCTCCTCTGAACACGCTCAAGATTGTCTGCATCCTTCTTGAAGTGTGGGTGCCCAGAACTGTACGCAATACTCAAGATGAGGCTTAACCAGTGCTGAATGGAGGAGAACCAGTACCTTGCATGATTTGGAAGCTATACTTCTATTAATACAGCCCAAAATAGCATTTGCTTTTTTTGCAGCCACATCACACTGTTGGCTCATATTTAGCTCATATTCATATTCTGAATTTCATGGGGTGTTAGCTATCCCTCCCAGTTTTGTCTCATCCACAAATTTGTCTTTCTCTAAAAAAAATCCCATCACCCTCTCTGGATGTAGTCAACGAAGACAGATGAAGAAGTTGTAACTTATGCAAAACACACACACACACACAAACACACACTTGAAGTGCTTGAATTTGCTTACAGGATTATGAGGATATTCAAGGCAATTCCCATTTTAGTTGTCAGTTTATTCTGGTATGTTTCTACACAATTGTGGTTTTTTTTAATGCTAATTAGAACCAAAAAATGTTTTGTTCCATTTCAACATTTTATATGTTACCTAGTTTAGGCAACTCAACTAACACTTTCAGTTTTAAGTATGCCATTAATCATCATCATGTCTGGTTTTGTCAACCTGCATTGCAGTAAATTAAGAGTTGAACACTTGACAAGGGACATGTTTGTTTTTGACAGATGAGCTGGTCAATTCTAATCCTCCCAGTCAATTTCAGATTCCAAAAAGAGAAAACAGGATATTTAGAGCTATGCCTGATGGACAGCTGTTTGCCACTTGCTGCCTACAGAAACCAAGCAGGGGTGTAGCTGCAAACTTGATTGTTTTATCTTTCAAGCTAGAAGAGACGTTTCTGTCCTAAAGAGGAAATGCCAGTCACTTCCCCAGAAAACAGAACATCTATTTTTAATACTCAACAACAGTATTGCACAAGAATATTCAAGGAAGATTTCGGAAGTATCAAGAAAAGAAAGGCATGAAAGAAAGCTTACTTCCCCATCCAAACTGCGTAGCTTTCAGGGAGCCTCGGGATGAAGAGAATGGCATTTCCACTGTCAACCTCAACTGCACCGTAGCAGTCTGGCTCAGTCACTCCAAAAGTCCAATGGAAGTACGATTCCTAGAATCAATGAATAAAAGGGCATTTTATTGTTCTGTTTCTTTGCTCTAGACTTTTTTATTCTTTTTTTATTTTTACAAAACAAGTATTTGGAAAGATGTCAGGTTGTAACAAAAATAGTGCCACATGTGGTAACTTAAATCAGGTATAATGATTTCAGATAAACACAAAACACCTTCCAGATCATCTTAGTCTAGTTTTAAATAGGCCATTTAAGCAAACAGGAATGCTGGCCAAGTAAGAAACGGTACCGACGGTAATTATGGCACTCATCACTCTGATCTTAAGAGACATTTATTTCAATGGAACGTAATCCCATTGTGGAAGACGGAGGAGGAGTTGCAGCAATTAAAGCAAGCTCCTCCTCATCCCAAGCGGGGGGAAAGCAACTTGTTACAAGGTGCCATGACAACTGACCTACCTCTTGCACGGTGCTTTACTCAAGCCAACAAACAACAGCTGGAGGATGTAATGAGAAGCCTTTCTGTGCTAGTGTCAGAGACACTGGAGCTTATGCCCATCTGGGGCCATTTTTGGGATAGGGTTCAGCACCTTGGATAACTCCTTTAGCGTTCCAACTGGCTCCTTTAGCGTTCCAACTGTGTACCCACAACAGCCACCACAGCTTTACAATACAATAGAGGCTCTAGAGAGATCAAGCATCTTCTGTACTAGCTAATGCAGAATTAAGAAGGGTGAAGGTATCAGTCTTCCTGCACTTTATATCAGCAACAGAGGCCCTTCTTACTTACCCAGCTTTGAAGGCAGTTAACTGAGCAAGTACACAAGAGAGGGCCTTTTCCACAGTGGCCCCACGCCTCTGGAAGAGGTTGTCATTGGGGGTCCGACAGGCCAAATCATTGCAGGCTTTTGGAAGGTCCTGAAGACTTACTTGTTTTCTCCAACCTTCCCCCAAGTATGTTTCAGTTGACTATTCTGGTGTTTTAGCTGCAATTGTGTTTTAAACCATCTGTCAGGGATGTTTTAAGGTAGATTCCTGCATTGAGCAGGGGGTTTGGACTCGATGGCCTTATAGGCCCCTTCCAACTCTACTATTCTATGATTACAGTCTGGGCTAGTTGTTTTACTACTGGCATGTGTTGATTTTTATTCATTTTGGAGAGCAAACATCTAGAATCCAAACACACCAGGGGTTCAGCAAAGGTCATTCTTGGTGCAGCTATGGCATGTTGTGGGTACACAGAGAACCGCAGAAGACACGTAAGGGACAAATATCTTTGTTGGATTCACATAAAATGTTGCTTTTGGCCAAGGCGACAAGCACCCAATGTGCTGGATGCTCATTTTTCCCCATCGTTGGCACTCCCCCTTTTCTCCCAGCCTTGCATGGGAGGATAGGGGGAAGGGGTTCAAGGCAGAAGACCCCCACAACATAGGGGAGCAGCTGTCAAAGCACTGAGACCACATGGAGCAGCCACAACCAAACATGGGGTGCAAAGAGGGCAGTGCTGGAAGTCGAGAATGAATGGCGCTCGCTCTGGGTGCTGCTGAACTACTGGATCGCAAAAAGTTTACATTACATCACAATGTACCTGTTGAAAAGGAGCCAAACCGCAGCTGGTGATACCACACACCTATGAGAGAAGGTTACTGCAGCTCACGCACTGGACAACCTCTATGCATGAATGCTCTGCTGGACAACTGCAGGCTATTAAGCGAGCTGTGCATAGGTTGAGCACATACCCAGATAGCTCTATGAACTAAAGACACCTGCCTGTCTGGGAACTGTGCGCATCAGGCGTGACCCTCCTGGTGGTGCCCAAAATTTTCTGGAAAAAGCACATCCCTAGTTATAGCTAAGTAAAACATTCCCTACTTTAAACAGCAGAGGCTGCTTTCTCCGCCCAAGAGGCCCGGTCCATCATGGCTCAGAATAGGGCCTTTACTATCATCATGCTCACGAGGGCTGTGCAATCTTCGAGCCTCAGATTCGAAGTGTGAATCACAGAAACCATTGTCTGACGAATCCGCCATTTCCTTGCACAGCCCTAGGTACAGGCCCTGGTACAGCCTACAACTCCCAGCATGCAATGCCTGGAAGGACTGGACTTACCGGAGCCCAGGAGCAGAGGCTATCCATGTCCTCGCCGCCACCACTGGCCGCTCCTTGGCATAATCGCCACCTTCCTTGCTGCCATTGCCACCTTCGGCACAAGTGTTGGGGGCTTTAATGTCAGTGGAGCGGTGGATCCACTCCTGGTTAGCTCCTTTAGAGTTCTGACTGGTTTTGGCCAAAACCCAGAGCAGATTCACTGCGCTATTGATATTGGAGCCACCAGCTTCTACTGCCCCCCACCTCTGTCTTGTACTCAGCCTCTGGGGCAGGTTACTTGTCCTTCGTGACTCACCACAGCTCCCATAGTAGCTACATTGCATTGGCACCTGGCACAATTTCATCAAAACTCCCTTTCGGCTTGTTAACATTCATTGTAACACATGTGGTAACATTAAGGTTTAAAGGAAAGATGAATTCAATAATTGAAAACTAGAGACAACGGGCGAAAGTGTTAGAAATAAAATACTTGGAACACTGCACTAGTTTTATAACTGCATAAGGCCTACTTCTCCCGCCCTTTCTGGGTGTATATAAGTGTGTTTCTGAGTGTGTCTTTCATGAGTTTGGGAGATGGATCCTGGTTACACTGATGTGATCCACAATCCTTCTCCTGTGTCTTACAATGATCTCATGTGTCTTACAAGGTTCTGAAACTGAAACTCCTTTGCCTCCCCCAGCATCCTTTGATACCACCCCCTTCCACCCCGCCCCTTTCCTGTTAACTGTTTAAATGAGTCCCCTTCAGCCAATCAGAGTCTACTTGTGATGCCACAGGCTCCAGCCCCTTTAGTCACCATTGTAAGACACATGACGTCATTGTGAGACACAGGAAAAGGATTGTGGATCACTTCAGTGTAACCAGAATCCATCTCCCAAACTCATGAAATGCACACTCAGATGAGAGACAGAGGGAGAAAATGAAGAAGAAAAACAGGAGTGGGAGAGAGGCAGGTGAAGAAGGCCTCAGGGCCCCGCCTCAGCTGGGCTCATCCCCACTTCCGAAGGGTGCTCTAACATAGGGATGTCGGAGAAATCTGCATCTCCCAATGATTTTAAAAAAGAAATTGTTAATATTCTTCGTTGTGTTTTCATTATTTTTATATTATATGTGTAATTATATGTATTATACATGTAAGCCGCCTTGGTAGGATTTATATCCAGAAAGGCTGCATATAAATACTTGTAATAACTAAAATAAACAGAGAGAGAGAGAGAGAGAGAGAGAGAGAGAGAGAGAGAGAGCATGTGTACCACAGCAGCCAAGAGAATGAGCCAGTTCAATTTCACCTTAGGCCAGCCACTCACTCTCAGCCTCAGTCCACTCCCCACCCAGAAATATGAGGTTCACAATAATAGAAAGGTATTCTTTTTAATTAATGAGAGAATGTATGCAAAGAACTTTCAACACTCCAAGCACTTTACATAAAATTAATTACAGTTACTACAATAGTCCGTTGGAAGGATGCTTGTTTCATGACACAAAGCTTTATTTCTTTATTGAAGGAATTTATACGCTGCTCTTCACTGCACATATCCCAGGACGGCTTACAATACGAGCATTACATGCAATAAAGACAAATAAATGCAAATTTTAAAAGCACGGGGGGAAATCCCTTTGAAATAGAGTAAATTACACAATAGAACTATCTGTGTTTGAAAAGTATTTAAAATGTAGCTAAAAATCCTGGAAGAATAGGAATGTTTTTGCCTGGCCCTTGGAAGATAAACACAGGAAGCACTGGCTTGCTTCATCAGAGGGAGAGTTCCACAGTGGAGGTGCCACGGCTGAAGAAGCCACTCTCCCTGGCCACCACTCACCTTCTCCCATACAAGCCTGCCAGGGTTCTACAACCTTTTTCCAATGGTGCTCTCGCAGGAGAGGGTCCGCCTCGCACTGTCTTTCTTGCCTGTTTCGCGCCGGGACTTTAAAACATATTTTTAACTGCTGCTTGCTTTATTTTTAACATATGTAATGCTATCTTTTGAAATCATCCTCTCTGTTTTTTGCAAGCTTTTATCTCTTTTAAACGATGGGTTTTTGTTGCTGCTTTGAAAGCAATCTTTTTAAATCTCTTTTATCCTTGATTTTTATCACTGGTTTAACTGTCTTGCTTTATGATGTACTTTGCCATGAGAGCTTTGACTATAGGGTGATTCATAAATTGAATAAATAATTAAATGAATAAGCACGTCTTCAATGGAGGTCCATTTTATGGAACTGCTTCAGCCAGAAGAAACATAGAATCGTTGAGTTAGAAGGGGCCTCTAAGGCCATCGATGCAGGAATCTACCTTAAAACATCCCTGACAGATGGTTGTATGGCTGTCCAGCTGCTTCTTGAATGCCTCTAATGTGGGAAAGCCCACAACCTCCCTACATCATTGGTTCCATTGTCATACTGCTTTAACAGTCAGGAAGTTTTCCTGATGTCCAGCCAGAACCTGGCTCTCTCTGACTTGAGCCCATTATTCCGCATCCTGCATTCTGGGATAATCGAGAAGAGATCCTGGCCCTCCTCTGTGTAACAACCTTTCAAGTATTTGAAGAGTGCTGTCATGTCTCCCCTCAATCTTCTCTTCTCCAGGCTAAACATGCCCAGTTCTTTCAATTGGGTGGGGACGCGAGAGAGGGACTTCTCAGTGGAACATAGGCCTTCTACTGAGTTAGATCCTTGGTCCATCTAGCCCAGGATTGTCGACACTGACTGGCAGCAGCGGCGCTCCAGGGTTTCAGCCAGGAGATTTTCATGCCCTACCGAGAGATGCCAAAGATCAAACCTGGGACCTTCTGCATGCTAAGGCGGTGCTTTACCACTGAGCCACGGCCCATCCCGAAGGCTCTGGAATTTCCTGCCAAGGGAGGCTAGATTGGTATCGTTCTTCCATGAGCAGACAAAGACTTCTTATTCAGGCAGACTTTTGCCATCTGAGCTGGTCTGTTGCTGAAGGAAGTGGGATTAACTGGTTGGTGCTGTTTATTTCTTTTATTGTTGTGTTTTTAACGTACTTCTTTTTATGTTTTGTTTTAATTAAGATTTTGTTTTCAAACCTTGAGCACCATGTTTTGGCAAAAAAATTGGGCTGTAAATTAATTGAAGAAAGAAATAATTGTGGGTGTCCCTGGAGAAGAGCCTCCTATTTTACTTAAGGAAGTCATTTTGCACTGTGGCATACTGAATGCAACTATATTTTTCCCTTGTTTGCTGAATCTGCATCTGTTTATGGATGCAGATGGTTACATGCCCAACTTATAAAACGGTAACGGGTTCATACTGGAGGCTTTTGAAAGAAGTTGGTTGCTCTTTGTGCCACGGAAGATTCCCAAGCATACTCTAAATGTAACTTTTGGCTTGAACTGTTACATACAAGCTGCTAATGAAGACCTATGGCAAAAAAGCGCACACTCAGCTGGTATATGGATTGATTTTAAGATTTGATAATGTTGCAACAGCAGTTTTGATGGCACTCAAACACTGATGCAATGCAATTTTTATATTCCTTATGAAATGTGTATGTGTACTTGGTTCAAATAAGTGTTTTCCAATTCAGAGCTTCTGGAAAGTAGCCGGCGAGTAATAAAAAGGGCGAGATCTGAACAAGCAACCTAACCTGTGTGCTCTTAAAGAGATACGGAGAGAAAACAACGCAATAAAAAAAGAGATTATGTTCATGCCAAAGCTCACCTGGCGAAAGATAACACCTGTATCAGTGCAGTATCTGTTGGTCTGCTCTCCACCCTGCAGGAGGGCAATGGACTTCTCTGGCACTTCATTGCTTGCTCTCAACCGCTCACACAGGCGGGTTCTGTTCAATGCGAAAAGCGCTGCTGGGACTCTCAAGGTTTCTTTCCCCAGCCAAAAAGAGGACCTAGGAAGGAGGAGGAAACATTAGCATTGACGTACAAGTGAGAAAGGCATCATCTACATTTGGTTAACGTCATTTAGGAAGCCAACACTGACTTATTTTTTTAATTTATAAACCGCTCCCTATCTAGCAAAGATTCCCAAACGGTGAACTGTAAAGAAGAAAAGGAAGCTTGTAACTAAAGTGCATTATGCACAAAATAAACCATTCTCGAAAAAACAATGGCTATGCCTTCAGCTGCACATAGTTACTATGCTCGGCTGTTGCTAAGATGAAGACAGATATCAACGCACATTAACCTGAGCGTGCTCAGTGCAAAATGTTCCCTCATGTATTAATTATTATATGGCTTTCATGGAAAACAGTAACTCAGAAAAGTAACCTTTGTTTTATAGCGGCAAAGACCAAACTTCAGTGCAACGCCAGCATCAGAAGCCCAAAACGCATATTGCATGCAGCAAATGTACCATACAGGAACCCTAATCTATAACATTTGGAGATAATTCTGCAAAGCCAAAGGGTCGAACTTCTTTGATATGCAAACGCAGCTTCTAAAGCCCTGGCCAACAGCCAAGAGCTGAAGGGCCATCAATATTAGCTCCACCCACTGACCGAAGGCACAAGCCAAAGGGCTCCACAACCTCCTCCTCTTCCCCAACAGTAACATCTCTGGAAAAGCCTGTCCTCTATTTCAGGGGTGGGAAGAAGGCGGATCTGGGCCTACTGCTAGATCTCTGGGTAGTTTCTAATAGATTGTCAAGGATTTGTAATTGTTTAACTATAGCAGCAGCAGCAACTTTATTACTCTTCTCTCTCCTAAATTGTACAGCTAAAATGAAAAAAGCTTGGAGTGGATTTTTCATGTGGAAAGACTCTTGAGCTTCATTCATTTCTGGTCCTCTGAACAAAATCCTGACTCAAGTTTTAACAGCCAAGACAGACATTACTTTAAATCTGTATCAAGCAGCCATGTCATTTTTTTCCATTTCTACTCTAGAGTAGGTGCAGGGCCCCTGATCTCGATTGAGACCCTAGTGTAGAGGGAGGCGCTTTGAAGATCTGGACTGAACCCCCTGTGCCTACTCTTAATAAGAAAGAAAGGCATAGGTGCTAGATACAGATTTAAAGTAACGTTTGTTTTAGCACTAAGTGTATGGCGTTTGCACCAGGCTGGTGGATCTTCGAGGTTATAGTAAAACAAAACAATAGATCCTGCAAGCCTGACATCAGCCAACCCAGCTCTATGCACATCAGCTTCACACTACAACGTCCGTGCTGTCGTTAGCTTGTGTATCGTAGAGAAACAGTTGAGTCCATAACAACAGGAAGCTCGGCCAATGTGCCCCGTACCATTTACACTGGGGAGGAAGCGACTGATGAGCCTTTGCTTGGATGAAAGGGACTGTGGTGTAGAAGAACCTAGAGAAGGTTCCTGAGATTAGGAGTTGTGCTACAAGCCAGAGAGGACTGCAGGGAGGAGTGTGTGATTGGATTCACTTCACAGGCCTCCACTGGCTCATCGCTGAACTAAAGCATGTTTTCAGAGTTGGTATAATCTTCCAGCCAGTCCCATGACTAGGTAGAAACCACATGCATTTACAACTTTAAAGCTAAGCATGATTGAACAATGAAGTGTGGGTAGAAAGCTCTGAGTGGTTGAAGTCAGATTTGTTTTAGTGTTTAATTATTTCTTTAAAAGAATTTTACTATAACGTAGCTTAAAATGAATTTTGGGTTCTCTTCCTCCTCGTGCCAGTCTTGGGATTAAAGCACCCTCCTCTTCCCAAGGGACTCCACTTCCAAATTAATTTGACTGCCACTTGCAGCGTCCAATTGAAGGCAGCCATTTGGGGGGTGGCCAATGCCACACAAATGGAAAGAGAGGGGGCAGACAGTGAAGCCCTCTGTCAGTGTCATGGTCCAGAGACCCAAATGGGAACAGAAAATGAGCACTTCGTGTTACTTCTGCCTAGATGGGTAACTTCAGGGAAGGGGGGTGTCCGAAGCTAATTTCCCCCCCCCCCAAGAACCCACCAGGGACCACACCTCTAACCCTTGCTGCTGTGCTGACGAACGTGCCACTGATACCTCGTGGCACTGCAGCAAACCCATGTCCCATCCCCAATTTCGATTTAAAATGGGATGCATGTGGTTTAAAACAAAATCAATGGTGGTATTGCTGGTCATGCGAAAGGCCAGTAGGGCTGTACACAGACAACAGACTGGACACTGTCTACCCTTGCATTGCCCATTTTCACTGCTCTATCATGGACTTTTCTCTTGGAAACTCTGCTTTCTGATAAAGTAGCAGGCTTATTGTATTGCATTATTTTAAAATTCTGTTTCATGGGGCTTATTTCTATTTGTATTATTGCATTGGTTATGGCTTTTATCGATTTTGGATTTTTCCCCATTATATTATTTTAATTTATTTATTTATTACATTTCTAATCCACTCAATAACTAATGTTCTCTTAATTTATCCAAATTAATTATGCATTACTGTATTTGTGAGTGTAAGTTGCTTCAAGACTGCTTTTTACAGTGGGAAGTAATGCATGGATTTAATGATAATGATCTTACACAAATGCTGTATGTGGATGAATGGGAGTTATTTGGGGCTTATCTACACCTAGAGCCCTTTCAGGAGAGGGGAGGGATAATCGTGAAGTTTTCAGCTTCAGCAATCGTCTCTCACGGGGCACACGCCGGGGACTTTTCCCGCAATTGGGAGAGCCGTTCCAGGATTTTTTTAACGACTCGTGAGGCTTGCGCAAGATCAGTTGCGATCCTATGCGAAGCTGTGATTGTTTTAAAAAGAAAACACCACCAAACACACTCGGCGCTGAAGCACACCATTCAAAACATGGCGACAACGCTCTCCCCCTCACCCCCGATATCCATGGGATCACTCCGCGCAGCTGCTTGCCTGGTCGCTGAGCCTCGCTACTTGCGAGCAACAGCAGCAGCTTTGGGAAGGGAGGGCACATCAGTCGCCCACCTTGGGATTATACCAAGGGGGGGGGGGGAAACGGGACAAAAGCCATCATCCATATCCCAGGAAAACTGAAGGGTCGTCCCCAGATCACCCCTGGAATCAATATTGAGGGACAACCTCAATATTATCATGGAATAAATGGCTGGTGTGGATAAGACCATAAAGCACTTTGACCAGTTCAGAAAACACAATATCACTAAGAGGAATACTTAGTATTTAACAAAAGCTTTGGTAATGCCAAAGCAATTCCATCTTTCCATCCTACTGTGACTGCAAAGGAATTAAGCGGGAGAAATATTTCATGTGATCAAACAGCACAAGTACAAATGCACATTTAAAAACCAGCAGCTTTTCTTCCAAGCCTCATACCCCAAGATCTATAAGACACAGCATGGGCGAAGCTAGCTGGTTTGGCAAAGGTCTATTCAGCATTCTCGGGCTCTTTGCAAAATGCTTTGTAAATCCCACAGTGTGAACTTAATGGGCCTCTTCGTCACTTCGCTTTGCAGACACGCTGCAAAATAAGGAACATGAAGGTCAGGGCTTTATCTACATAAAGAATTCAAAATTGGCAACTCTGAAATTCCCTTAATCAAAAGCTTCAGCTTTCACTTCAGAACATCCTTCACCCAAGAATAGAACAAAGTTCCCCCCCTTTGACCTTTTTGACGAGGATGGATAGTTCAGGTGGGTCACCCACACCCAGTGAGGCACAAGGAAAACATGACTGACTCTTCGTAGGACATTGAATTGCCATCACTTGCTTTGGAAACATATTTGGCGGAGAAATAGGACAGTCTGCTCTGGACTCAGCTGGAGGCCACCACTCCTGCCTTTACCTCCCCTTCCCCCTCCACGCCATCTAAGTCAGGCCTCATCTGTCAGTCACCAGGCAAGCAGATCCCAAGAGACTCATTTGGTCTCTGGACTGCCATGCATCTTTTTCTCATCACCGACACAGTGCCCTGCTCTACTCGGCACTGCAAGGTTTCCCAGTGAAGACCCACGTGGCTCTCTCCCTTTCATCCATGCATTCAATGTCACCTCCAGCGCCTGTGCAGTGCAAGTAGCCAATCACACTCCGCTTTATTTATATATTTATTGCATTTTTATACCGCCCTCTAGCCAAAGCTCTCTGGGAGGCTCACAAAAATTAAAGCCAGGAAATCATTTTAAGAGATATAAAACAAACCACAATCTAAAAACACAAAATAACATACAATATAAAAACACAACCAGGATAAAACCAAGCAGCAGAAATTAATACAGATTAAAATACAAATTTTAAACAGCAAGGGTTAAAAGGCTCCTCCCCTCCCTAACTGGCTGACTGCGTTCTCTTCCTTCCACCATTTTCATCTTCTGCCGCTGCCATTGGCTGCCTTCCTGCTGACAAACAGCATGTCTGATTCCCCACCCATGAAGCCTCCTCCAGTAGCCCAGATCACAGCAGCCGGCCCACCACTACAGCAAACAACGAGGCAAAACTAGCAGAGGTTCTCCTCCAGGTGCCTCTGCTGAAGAAAGCTGGGTGGGTGGCTATGAGAGAGAAGGGCCTTCTCAGTGATGGGACTACATCTGTAGAATTCTCTCCGCAAGGAAGCTCGCCAGATGCCTACATTATTGCCTTTTCCGCACCAGGCAAAGACCTTTCATTTCTCTCAGGCGCCCAGGGCAGAATCCAAGGAGGTGCTTATGCCTGTCGATTCTTTCAAACCCGGCCCATTCCCATCCCCAAGCAGCACTCACCACTTGCAGAAAGAAGATTTAACGCTTCTGGAGCAACTGGAAACAACGAGTGGAAACACTTGTTTCTGGAACGGAGCAGGGCGGCAGGGCTCACATCAGGAAGCCCCACTGAGCTGTCGCAATAGAGAAATGGACATTTCCACTTGTTTCAGGGCTTCCTCTGGAAGCACTAAGTTCTCTGTTGCCCAAGTGGCAGGTCCCATTCATGCAACAGAACTGGCCGGGGCAGAAGCACCCCACTGGACTCTACCCCTAGTCTGTAGGTGTAATGGGCGAGATACTGGCTCCCCTCTATTCGGCACTGGTTACATCTCATCTTGAGTACAGCGTCCAGTTCCAGGTACCACACTTCAAGAAGGATACAGACAAGCTGGAGGGGGTTCAGAGGAGGGCAACGAGGATGATTAGGGGTCTGGAAACAAAGTCCTGTGAGGAGAGGCTGGAAGAACTGGGCATGTTTAGCCTGGAGAAGAGAAGATTGAGGGGAGACAAATACTTGAAAGGTTGTCACACAGAGGAGGGCCAGGATCTCTCCTCGATCAACCCAGAGTACAGGGCACGGAATAATGGGCTCAAGTTACAGGAAGCCAGATTCCGGCTGGACATCAGGAAAAACTTCCTGATTGTTAGAGCAATACGACAATGGAACCAATTACCTAGGGAGGTGGTGGGCTCTCCCACACTTGAGGCGTTCAAGAGGCAGCTGGACAGCCATCTGTCAGGTATGCTTTAAGGTGGATTCCTGCATTGAGCAAGGGGTTGGACTTGATGGTCTTAGAGGCCCCGCCCAACTCTACTATTCTATGTTTCATATATTTCATATTTATTCTTGTGCTCTTTGTAGTTTGTTTTGTATTTTACTCTTTTCACTTTTATATTGTATTTTAATCTTTTAGCTGTTATGGTTTTATATTGTATTTTATTCTTTCAGTTCAAGAGTGGGCAACTTGTGGCTCTCCAGATGGTTTGGTCTACAACTCCCGACAGACCAAGGCAGAAGAACCAATGGTGTGGTGCTATGGGACTTGTGGGCCAAAACATTTGGAGGGGCACCACTGTTTAAGTTTTTGTTTTCTGCCCAGATGACACATGCTATTGGGCAGATTAAAATATAATAACAAATATAGCTATTATGCACACACACGGCAGTGGGGAGAATTGTTAAAAGTGAGCCAGCTGGGAATTAAATGCAGGAAGTATAGGCAGTGATAATAATCTTACTTATAGCATCCATTCACAGAACAGTTGCTGGAGTATAACTCAGAGATCTTTGTACCCAACAACCATTTTGTGAATGACTAAGGTGAAAAAGCAAGAAAGAGTCCTGCAGCTCCCACCCTGGAAACTGTTAACGGTAATTATTACTGCCTGTACTTCCTGCATTTCATTTCCTCCTAACTTGAGTGTATGCAATTACTTTCCCACCCCTAACCATGTGAGAATATATACTGGTAGGTAACTCTACATAACCTTTCATGCATCTAACAAAGTGGACTGCAGTGCATGAAAAATTATTCCGTAATAGAATAATAGATTTGTTAGTCTTTATGGTGCCACAAGACAGCAGTGTTTTTACTGCAACAGACCAACGCAGCTATTGCTCTGGAAATTATTCCCTAAGCTGTACCTGGCAGGTGAGTTGCCTCTCTCTCTCTACCTGATGCCAAAAGGACTCAAACTTCAGGCTCCTATTAATTCTGTCCCATTTCCCTTCCTCTCCAAACACCCGCTTCCCAGGCTGTTCCCAGGCAAATCCTCAGCTTGCTTGGGAAGTATCAGCCCTCCTAGCCTTATGAACCTCAGAGAGGGGCAGGTAAGGTCCCTGCAAAGGCCTGCTACCACCTGACCTTCCGTTCATCTAGTTTCCTGGCCTTGCTAGACTTGGGGTGCTGCAGGCCCAGTGCACCCAAGGAAAGAAAAGGATCCATAAGGAGAGCCTCCTCCTTCTCTGCTATTGCCTCCTCATTACATCACCAAGCTCCAACAACCTTCAGAGTGGTAGCAGATCCCTCGAGCACCCATTCCAGTTCCTGTAGGGCAACACCATCCATAGGGAAACCCAATTAGGAGAAGACATCTGTTCCTGGATAGAGCATGTAGGGAGGAAGCAAGAGCAAAATCTGGGACTGCGCATTGTGCTGATACAGCAGCACCTGTGAGCATGTGTTAAGCAACACTGTCCGCACCAATAGCAAAGTCACAGAATCATAGAAACATAGAATAGTAGAGTTGGAAGGGGCCTCTAAGGCCATCGAGTCCAACCCCCTGCTCAATGCAGGGATCTTCCTTAAAGCATGCCTGCCAGATGATTGTCCAGCTGCCTCTTGAAGGCCTCTAATGTTGGAGAGCCCACCACCTCCCTAGGTCATTGGTTCCATTGTCGTATTGCTCTATCAATCAGGAAGTCAAGTATTTGGTCAACAAGATCCCCAAAGCACAGCCTTCCCCAACCTGGTGCCCTCCAGCTGTTTTGGACTATGGCTTCCAGCATTCCTGACCATGTTTCTTGAGGCAGATGGGAACATAGGAAGCTGCCACATACTAAGCCAGACCCTCGGTCCACCTAGCCAAGTATCGTCACCACTGACCGGCAGCCATGGATCCCCAGGGTTTCAGGCAGGGATTTTTCCTGGCCCTATGTGGAGGTGCTAAGGATCGAACATGGACCTTCTGCATGCAAAGCAGGGGCTCTACTACTGAGCAAGAGCCCTTCCAGTTCAATTCCAAAACGCGTAGAGGGCACCAGGTTGGGGAAGACTGCTCGAGCAGACAGGACAGGTGGAAGCTCGCATATGAACACCAACCCGCAGGTTTCAGGGCGTGTAGAGCAAAATGGGCAACGGGTGTGCCAGCTCGGCCATTACAATCTCTTGCAGATGGAAACAGAAACAATTGTGTAACTGTTAAATCAGTTCTCGTCCCTCAGTTTCTGAAGCAGGGCACATTAGGGAACTAGCCAGAAGGCTTCCCGTTTTTAGTGTTTAATCTACAGATCCGGCCGTAGTTATTACAGAACAGCTGCAACCTAAAACATGTTCAACAGCATTCAGTGTCTGGACAGGCAGCTCTGGAGTGGTGCAGGGAGGGAAGCAGTACACTGGCATTGCATGCCCATGCATGCATGCATGTTTCACATGCATGCGCACTAGAGACTGGATGCATTCTCTCCCCACCCCAGTATTCAGCATCTCTAAAGGTCTGGGAAAGAGGACTGGAACTTGAAGAACTTTCATTCACATATGATATACGTGCTCACTATTAGTTTATAGGGGACACACCCAAATCTCCCCAGAAGGTGGAATAGAGACAATGGAAAGAAATGGCCACACACACCCTTCAATGCTTTACAGAAGAAATTAGAAGCACCCAGATACACTTGTAAGAAACCCCACCCGAGACTTAGAAAACTACCTTCCTCAACCTGGTGCCCTCCAGGCTTCCATCAGGCCCAGCCAGCATGGCCAGTGGTCAGGAATGTAGGAACTGTAGTCCAAAACCTCTGGAGGGCATCAGGTCTAGACTACTACTAATAGGCAACAGCTTTCCGGAGCTTCAGGCAGAGAAGGGGATTGAACCTGCAGCCACCTGAGCACACAGTAATCGCTTTCCTGCCGAGCTACAGCCCCACAAAGACACACTGCAAAAAGCTACTCTGCTTGACTTCTGAAAGCAGGAAACTGATCATATTGGGGTTAAACAGAAAGCAAGGAAGAAGACAGCCTCGCACACGTTGAACAGCCAATTGGATCTGATGCACTTACTATTATCAAGCAGCAGCTACAACTCCTGCGTCCCCATTTACTACCTATCTGGACAGACTGTGACAAAATAGAGGGAAAGGAGGCAGCGCCTAGGGCATTTTGGGTCTGGCTCAGGCATCTGCACCTAGGGGCTATGCAGACTTCTAGATGCATCCCATCCACTCATGCAGCAGAAAAAGGGGGGGGACCTCAGGAGGCCCATGGGCACACGAACACTTGAAAGAGCCAGCAATCTTCCCTGTCCACACACCGACTGGCTCTCCAGGGTTTCAGGCAGGAATTTTTCCAACCCTACCTAGAGATGCTGGGGATCGAACATGGAGCCTTGGGCATGCAAAGCAGGGCCTCTGCCACTGAGCCACGGCCCTTCTGCCCTCCAGTCCATGTAAGGCATCCCTAAGGCAGCCTTTCCCAACCTGGTATGTTGGACTACAACTCCCAATTGCTGTCTCCATCCCGAGACAGCAATTCCCTGAGCTAGTGCCCTGCAGAGGTGGGCTGGCTTTCGTGCCGGCTTCCCCAAGCTGGTGCCCTGCAGAGGCGCCGGACTGCAACTCCCATCCACACTGAGCCAGCAGGGCTACGGCTCTGCTGGCTGAGGATGATGGGAGTTGCAGTCCAACCCCTCCGCAAGGCACCAGCTTGGGGAAGGCTGCACGAAAGCGAGCCTGTGCCTCCTGCCTGCTCGCCGCCCGCAGCCGCCGTGGGTGCCCCTGGGCTCCAGCCAGGACGACGTGGCAGCGGCGCCGGCAACCGCAGCTCTTGCTTACCCCACGGACGCAGCCATGTTACTTCCCTGGACTCGCTCGGTCATGTGACTGCCGCTCCCCTCGTCAGCCGCTTAGAGCAGAGGGGAGGGGTGGGGGCGTGGCTTCGTTGCTCCTGGCAACGGGGAGCTCTTCAATCCATGCTTCTAGTCCCTTTGGGCTGGGTGGGGCTGGCTCAGCGCCTCTCGGAGGAGGAGGAAGAAGAATCCGCTCGCAGCTTCAGTGGGAACGTCTGCTGCTGCTTGTTAGGAAAATATCATCATCTGCTGCTACTACTACTAGATTGTATTTCTATACTGCCTTTCTGAAGTCAGCACAGTAAAAACGTGAATCGCAACCTTAAAAAATCTTAAGAATTGAAAAGGCCAAGTTAGAAAGATGTGTGGAGAATAATAATAAAAAAGAGTAGCAGCTGCAGAGTGGCTAACAACAGATGTAAAAACCAAAAGACACAATATTAAAATGCAATGCTAATAAGCATTTGATTAAAAATAACCATTTAAAACAAAGGTTGAAGTGTGGGCCATAAGAAAAATCTCAAAATCCAGATTGGAGTAATGCATAAGAATATAAGAATGGAGATGGGCCAGACCAAGACTCTTATCTAGTGCAGCATTCTTCTGTTCACTTGGTTTCCTGTGCGAAATCTGCAAGTGCAACATCACTGCCCCGCCCATGTTCCCCAGCAACTGGTGTACATAGGCATACTGTCTCTCAATCTGGAGGTGATCTATAGCCATCATGACTAACAGCCATTAACAGCTCTATCCTCCATGAATTTCTCTAACCCCCCTTTAAAAACCACCACTGAAAAAGGTGAAACTTGCTTGCTTCCAAGTAACCATGAGTAAGATTAAGAACATGAGAAGAGCCCTGATGGATCAGACCAAGAGTTCATCTAGTCCAGGATTCTGTTCACACAGTGACCAACCAGCTGTCAACCAGGGACCCACAAGCAGGACTCAAGTGTAACAGCATCCTCCCACCCATGTTCCTCAGCAACTGGTGTACATAGGCATAATGCCCCTGATACTGTAGGAAGTACATAGCCATCAGGACTAGAAGTCATTGATAGCCTCCTCCTCCAGGAATTTGTCTAACACCCTTTTAAAGCCATCCAAATTGGTGGCCATGACTAAATCATGCGAAAGTGGATTCCATAGTTTAACTATGCGCTGTGTGAATAATTATTGCCTTTTTTTTCTCTCTTGAATCTCCCACCAATCAGTTTCATGGGATGACCCCATTGGGTTCTAGTATTACGAGATTCGTTATGACAAAAGCTTTCCTGGGCCAGAGCCACCTTATCAGATCTATGGCACCTTCTCCTCAATTTGTAGATATATACATTTGGCACAACACCAGAAAATGTAACCATTTCTCTCTCTCTCTAAACAGAATATTTCATCTCACAGTAGATCTAGTCGTTGTGCTGGTTATAGCTTCAACTCAAAACAAGTTCAGCTGCGCCATTTGCACCCTAGTTCTATGGTTAGGGAGGGATGGAACAGAAACTGTGTACAGCCATTGGGTTGGAGGATTACTACTATATAAAACTCACTAATTTGGCTTCTATTGACTCCTCTTTTTTTTCTTTTTACCTAACACAGCATCCAATTTTATCTCCAGCTTTGTTAGTTGATCTTTATTTGTGTTTTCCACCAAACCTAGGAACCTGTCTTGTTTGGCTAGGATGGAGGCAGTTTTGAGTTAACAGCTGGATTTTATGTTTTTTAAAAAGGAGGATCTACAATTGTCTGGGTCTTACTTCTTCTCAGTGGTCCTATAAGGTACTGAAACCTGAAACTACCACATCACCTAGTAGACTCCAAGTTGAATGTCTGCCAGCCCTTCTCCTCCGTAGCATCTGAAGCCTCTGACCATACAGACATTCTGACTACAACATCCAGCACAGCTTCCTTTGCCACCTTGCCCCCACCGCCCACCCCCGGCTGCCAAACTACTTTTTGTAACATCTTGCCTAATGAAGAAATCTGATTGCATAATAATATGGATCTGGACATATTTAAAAAGCATTGCACCCTGACATGCATTTCCCCAGAAAGCAATAGCGAGTAAGTAAGGACAAAAGGGTTTGTTTGTTTTTTACCCAAGATATGTACCAGAAAATTAAGGTTGGTGTGCTAGCAAACTGATCATACCCAGTTCCTGCTTTTGAACCCTACTGGGTTTTGAGTTCAGAAAAGTAATTTAATATTTAATAGTATGTTTCATCCCATAACAGAATGGGTTGTACTTCAAGAATAACTGCAACCTAAAACACACTCAACAACATTTATTATCTGGAGAGGCCCACATGTTTTCCCAGCTTCAGGGAGGACAGGTGGATTTTCAGCAGGAAAACAGCCTGGGGGGGGGGGGGTGTCACATACGCACACAAACGCTGTGGTCTCGTTCCAGATTGGGGGCCCTGAGAATGCCATATGTAAAAGTGTAAAGGCAATGGAGATGCATTTATCTGATGGTTTTGGTCTAGGCTGACCAGATAAAATCCAGGTCAGGGCTCTTGTAACTTTCACAGTTGTAGAGAAAAGGGAATTTCAGCCAGTGTCATTTGTATGCAGTTAGTTCCCTGGGGTGCCTCTACAAGAGAGGTTTAATGCGCTTTGAAGGTTCATTAAAAATTTTACCTCTACAAGAACAGAGCGCAAAACGGGCGTAGAGGCGCGTTATCTCCCCGATAATGCACATTTTCGAATGTGCGTTAAATTGCGAGTTTTATTTTGCTCCGGCCGTTAAAGCGCATTTTCCCCGTGTGAACAAGGGATTATGCGCATTAACTTCTTGTAAAGCGCTTTTTGGACATCTATTAATGCGCTTCGCCGCCTCTCGCCGCCTCCCGTGCAGAGGGATTAGGAGTAAATGCGCGTCTGCGATAATGCGCATAATCGCCGAACTGGGCGCAAAAGCGAATCCTTGTAGAGGGAGCCCTGGTGAAATTCCCTCTTCATCACAACAGTTAAAGGTGCAGGCACTATACTAGAGTGACCATATACAAAAGAAGGCAGGGCCCCTGCAACCTTAACTGTTGTAAGTGCGGCAGCAAAATGGGCTCGGAGCTGCACCGTATGGCTCCGTGCCCCTCAGGGGAGGGGGTGGCACCAGTTTTGACACCCCCAGGAGGGCAGGGAGGAGGGTGGGGGCCCTCCTCCTGGGTTAAATAAAAAAAATGGCGGCTGCAATGTGCGATGGCCCAGGAGGAACCCGGGCTGTCGCACAATTACCTGTGTATTAGGGCGACGAACCCAGAAGCAGACACTTCCAGGTTCACCGCCCCTCCGGCCCTCTACACCCCTCTGGTGCAGTAAGGGCCTTTGTTGTAATTGCAGGCACAGCAGCTCCTTAGGAGGGAGTTACATCTGTAAAATCTCAGTGAAATAGTAGTCCTTCTGTTACATGCCCTTATCTTTCTTTCTTTCTTTCTTTCTTTCTTTCTTTCTTTCTTCCTTCCTTCCTTCCTTCCTTCCTTCCTTCCTTTGAAGGGAACTGCCAAGAAGAACATGTTTATTTCTTGGCAGAATTGGATGGGCATTGCAGGGCTAATTGCTCATTCTGAGAAGACTGCCTAGTAGTGTGGGTATAGCAGCCAGACAGTGTTTGTTTGTTTGTTTGGGTTTTTTTGGGGGGGGGGGAGAGCAGGCTTGACATTTTGGGGGTCTCCAAAAGAGGACACACTTATTGCCATAAGTTATTTTGTGGACCACTTAGGCTGACCATCTGAAAAGGAGGACAGGGCTCATGTAACTTTAACAGTTGTAGAGTAAAAGGAATTTCAGCCAGTGTCATTTGTATGCAATTAGTTCCTGGTGAAATTCCCTCTTCATCACAACAGTTAAAGTTGCAGGGGCCCTGCCTTCTTTTGTATACGGTCACTCTAGTGTAGTGCCTGCAACTTTAACTGTTGTGATGAAGAGGGAATTTCACCAGGAACTAATTGCATACAAATGACACTGGCTGAAATTCCCTTTTCTTTACAACTGTTAAAGTTACAGGAGCCCTGTCCTCCTTTTCATATGGGCAGCCTAGGACCACTGCTCTGAAAATTACAGGTAGCCTAGAAGTGTCCCTAAGTAATAAACCCGCCAAGTTTCTGAAGGTTAGGTGCAGCAGCTTGTGCGGAAGTGAAGCTCTCCAAATTGGGACGGGGGAGTGATTGCCTTCCTCTTCCCTCGCCCGTGTATCTTGGGCTATTTATATGAAAATGACACACACCCTAGAGAGGCTCCTAGACAAGAAATCTGCCAAGTTTGAGAAGGATAGATGCAAAGGTTAGGGACTTAACGATGCTTGAAATCCAATTTAAGGTTTTTCATAGCAAAGCATGATGGGTGGCATTGGAAGAACAGCTGTCTCACAGTCCCATCCTTGTCCTAGGCTCAAACAAATGCAGGAAAAATGCAGGTGGGGGCAGGAAATGTGTAAGAGAAAGACTGAGCAGGGAAATGATTTTTGAATGAAGCCAAGCCTCAAGCCAGAAAAGCATGTTGCCCTGGCCAGCCCAGTAATACAACAACATGCTAGCTGTCTAGTAAGCTGCCGACCGATAACTGAGACAAATGACAGAGATGCCGAGATGTTTAATGAAATACTTAATAGAATCAATCCTTCCCCAAAAGCACATTGATTGGAGCTACTGGTAAAAACAGGCCCTAGAATTAGAAGGTGGATGTGTCAGTGACCCAGCTGTGCTCACTCCTCCTCTCTCTCCAATACAGTTTGGAGAATTAAACAAAAAAAGATGATATTTTGTATTTATTTCAGGAGATACGAAGTCTGAGCCAATATGAGTGTTGTCTCTGAAACATGAGTCAATGACAAAGCCTTGTTCTCAGCCGGGATTCGTTCTCTTGGTTTGGCACCGCACTTTGATTTGGGACCCGAGAGAATGAAGCTGCGGTTGGAGGTCTGGGGTTCTGAATCGGATGCACCCCCAGACTGGAGGCCATTGATCAGATTGTGCTGCACATGCCTAAGAGCCTGGGGCTCTCGCTGTGCAAATAAATGTTCAGTGGCAAGAGTGACTGCACCATCAAACAACTAAATGGCACTTAAAAAAATATTGTGTCAGCACAAAAGGAAAAAAGGGAGAGAAATGAAGTCCATTTTAAAGTAACCTTTAAAAGAAAAATGTTTTTTTAAACACACACACACACACACACACACACAATCTACCCAAGAGACAACAAATGCTCTAGATGCTGAGCTTGTACAAGGAAGTGGTTTAATCATTGCCAAATATACAGAACTGCTTTTCCCTTTAATGTCTTGCTTGTTAAGCAGAAGGTAATCTATTTTCAGATTCAGTGGCATCAGCCAGAAACGAAGCAGTTGCTGTTCTGAACATACAAACTTTAAATCAAATATGCTTCTTTACAGATTCTTTCTTTTGGTGCTCTATGGTACCTTTATCTAGAACTTGTTAGAGACTTCCATCTCTCAGTCATTTGACAGTGGAGGGGGCAGGTATCCAGATAATGTCATCTTCCATTTGTAGCCCTCCAGTGTTTTCCCACTCTGTCCAGCTGCAGAATCTGCCCATAGTCGTCCTAGCTGAGTTGTGCCCAAATCAGGAGCAATTGGGGTGGGTGCACCAGGGGTGGGTGGATGGATGAATGGTGAGGTGATGTTTCTGGTGGTGGAGGAAACATGTCCGGAGGCAGAAGGAGACAAAAGAGAGGCACCAGTGGACGGGAAGCCCATGAGAAAGGGCTTCTTTGACTTTAAACAAGACTTGGACAGCCCAGCCCATCAAATAGAGGACTGCTCTCTGACTGCTCTCCAAAAAGACTGTCCTCTGTAAAGTAGGACACGTCTGTCATGGCCCCACTGGAAGTCTCCTCCTTGAAGACCTGGAGGACCAGGAACCACCTACCATGCCCAGCATCTGGCAGTAGGCCAGTAGGAGTCCAGACCCTACAGGGTGAGCATCACTTGCAGAGTACAAGGATCCTTCGTCCGAATTGGATGCAGAGGAACCTCCACATCCTCAAGACAGACGCCGCCTGAAAATGCAGGAATTCAGGAGTGTTAGACTGCACCAGAAGTTTCCTTGTGAGAAAAGGACTACTTGCACATAGGAGGCTTGCTCACAAGGAGGACTTTTTCAGCTCCAGTCACTAACAGCTGAAGCTTAGGTATGGCCCTGGCAGCCTCTGCATAAAACAGCAGTGTGAGGCTGAGGCGGTTGCTGGAAGTGATGTTAACCTAGGCTGACCATATGAAAAGGAGGACAGGGCTCATGTAACTTTAACAGTTGTAGAGAAAAGGGAATTTCAGCCAGTGTCATTTGTATGCAATTAGTTCCTGGTGAAATTCCCTCTTCATCACAACAGGCACTATACTTCATGCAGGCACTATACTAGAGTGACCAGATACAAAAGAAGGCAGGGCCCCTGCAACTTTAACTGTTGTGATGAAGAGGGAATTTCACCAGGACCTAACTGCATACAAATGACACTGGCTAAAATTCCCTTTTCTCTACAACTGTTAAAGTTACATGAGCCCTGTCCTCCTTTTCATATGGTCAGCCTAGTTAACCAGACCTTCCTGAGCCTAGCTTCCCTTGTCTTGACTGATTCTGGGGGTGACTGCTTCTGGACTGGACTCTGACCCTCCCGCTGCCTACCCCTTGTCTGCTGTGTTGCCTTGGAAACTTGATTGTTCTTGAACGTCTACTCAGAAGTAAGTTGCATGTTGTTGAATGGGACTTATGCCCAGCTAAGTGTGTACAGGATTGCAGCCTAAGGTGGAATAAAAGTGTGTGGTCTTGTATTTATGTAGCACTATAAGCATCTCCAGAAATACTCTCTTAATTGATAATGGATTGGTACCAAAAATGTGGCTCTCCAATGGCAAACCCACATCAAAGAATCAAAATTAATTGGAGATGCCTCCTGGGTCTTAACCTGCACAGAGTCATGAACACATAAATGCCACTGATTGTTGGTGGCACTTAAACACGAGACCAGAGCTCTGGGTTATTTGAAAAAATGGTCGTTCTTTCTTTGCACGAAAATGTCACAGATAAAGAAAGCCTTTCCAGGCATGCAGGCCACTCCTGCCTGGATCTGATGAATAATTACAATGGCTTGTCTCAAGGCTTAGGAACGAGTTGGCAGGGCCCTCTCTTGGCAAGGGTCCCCCAGTAATTGACATAAAGCCTTAGATCAAGGCAGATGCTCTCTCTGAATAGACTGCAGGTGATGAGAAACAGCATCTGTACAATTAAGGAGCAAAGAGGTCCAGTGGAAGCCATACCAAGATTAAACTGTTATTCTTGTCATGTCATGCTTTGAGGCTGCTTGGCAATCAAGAGGGGGGAATTAATTTTAGGAAGTCCTGGCAGGAGTGAATAAATCAGAGGAACTAGAAATTCCATGGGATAATAAAGCAACTTGGTACATTTATCTACCGCTTTTTCTAAGTCCGCAAAAATCTTCACATTAGTTAGGTTGATTGAGTAGTTCCCAAGCTTTGGCCAGGGAACACAAGCATGCCATCAAGGAACTACTGGAGTGCTATTGGGAACAGATCCATAATAATATAAAGAGGATGTGGGTGGGTGTGTCGGTTAGCACCATAGCAGCAAGACTATGAAACCTAGAAACCTGAAACTTGGCATCATAGGGGTGTGTCCCTCTAGGATATTTCATTTTCAAAATGGATTTATTGATTTTAATTAATTTAAATACGTCCAGGTGTTTCAAGTCTGCAGTACCACCTTCAGTCACTAAGTGGCAGATGTGTACCTAACCAGTACATAGCTTTGAGCATAAGGAGTCCCATGCTGGATCAGACCAAGAGTTCATCTAGTCCAGCATTCAGTTCACAAAGTGGCAACCAGCTGCCCATGGAAAATCCATGAGCAGGAAATGAGTGCAACAGCACCACCCTGCCCAAGTTCCCCAGTAATTACTGTACATTAGCATCCTGCCTCCGATACCGGAGAGAGCATATAGCCATCGAGACTACTAGCAAGTGATAGCCTTCTCCTCTAGGAATTTGTCTAATCCCCTTTTAAAGCCATCCAAATTGGTGGCCATCAATGCATCTATAATGTATGTGCTGTGTGAAGAAAGGTTTCCTTTTTCTCTGTGCTGAATCTCTCACCAATCAGCTTCATGGAATGACCCCGGATTCTAGTATTTTGAGAGAGGAAGAAAAACGTCTTCTTGTCCATACACCTCTATCAAGTATCCCATTAACCTCCTTTTTTCGAAGCTAAACCATCTCATACTTTATAACTTTTCCTCATAGGGGAGTTGCTGCAGCACCTTTGTCATTTTAGTTGCCCTTTTCTACAACTTTTCCCAACTTGAATTGGGATTTTTTTTTTGCCCCAATTACACTTGTGCCTACAATGAACCGTATTTGCCATTTGGATGCCCACTTTCTCCCAGCTCGGAGAGATCCTTTTGGAGCGCCTCACAATCCCTTTGGTTTAACCACTCCAAATAATTTGGTGTCATCAGCAAACTTGGCCACTTCACTCCTCATTCCAGATCATGAATAAGTTGAAAAGCATTGATCTCATTATGGATCCCTGAGAAGGCAGGGTCTGTGATTGTGTGGAAAGTTCTTCTCACACTTTGTGATTCAACACAGCAAGGCCTGAACTGAGGTGAGCAGGCTGGCACACCTGGAAGGCCCAACTCCCGCCATCCTTTAAGCCCTCATGTGTTCACCTGAACAGAGATATTTGTTTATTTACAATATTTATATACCCCTTCATATCTAAAAAAGATTCCAGAGCGGTGAACATAAGAAATAAAACAATAAAAAATTAAATGATTATAACAGCATATTAAAATTGTTCATTTTAAAATAGAATACCAATAAAAATGGTGGCTTGTCAGTTGAGGAATGCTTCCTGGGTTAGAACTGTGTTCAGGAGATGCCGGAAGCAGAACAGTGTTGGCACCTGTCTGACCTCCAGGGGGAGGGAGTTCCAAAGGGAAGAGGACACCACATTAAAGGCTCTTCTCCTGGTGGACTTCAGTCAGGTCATAGGTCCATGCGAAACCACTAGGAGCATGCCCTCTAATGACATCAGTGACAGTGACCGGGCAGGTTGGTAAAGGAGAAGGCGCTCTCTCATCCTGGTCCCAAGTTGTTTAGGGTTTTGTACAGTAGTACCACAACCTTAAATCTGACCCAGTAGCAAATAGGCAGCCAGTGTAGTTCCCTCAGCAAATGAGCTGCTGAAAAGAGGCAGCTCCTGACAATTGTACTATTCTACGATTCTATGAACAGATGAACTGTTGTGTTCTGCACTAGCTCCAGCTTCCGGAGCAGCCTTACGGGCAGCCCCACAATAGAGTGCATTGCAGTAATCCAGTCTTAAGGCTACTAGTGTCTGTACCACTGTGGCCAAGCTATCTCTGTCCAGGATAGCCTGTATCTGGCAAAACAGAGAAGATGATTAAAGGCATTCCAAGCTGCCATGGCTACTTGGGTGATGGATCTAGGAGTACCCCAAACAATGAACCTGATCTCTGAGCCTATCTCTCAGACTCGGGATCCACTCACCACAGGGTTTCTGTCTTGCCAAGATTCAGCTTCATCCAGCCCATTGTTGAGTCTAGGCACTGGTCCAGGGATTGCACAGCATCTCCTGATTCACATGTCACAGGGATCTATCCTGGCTCCAATACCTACCTAAAGTTTTGATCTGAGCTTCCTGCAACCCTTTGGCTTCCTGAGCAGACATTTTAGCTCCTAGAATTCAATTAAACTTTTGACATTTGGGCTGATGTTGACACACACACTCACACACACCATTTAACCCCATAGTATCCAAAAAGAAAACTGAATACAAAAAAATGGAGAACCCTTCTGTTCCTTTACAGGCACGTACATTAATATGCTATAAAAATCTAGAATTTAGATTGGTGAAGGGTGCAGTCATGTCCTATATCTAGTTGGTCAAGAGGCCAAGTCTTTAATTCAAAATGGGAATGAAACAGCTTCTTCAACCAAACTGATTGAACAAAAGCACTTGCCTTCAGCCTCTTAATCATGAAGCAATTTCGTACTAAATGTATTCTGTTGCATTGATCTTTGGGATCTTGAAATATGCCCTTGCTTCTTCAAATGTCTAAATGATTGTAAATGATAATGAAGGGAAAGTAGTATTCCAGTTGTCTTATTACTCAAGAAGTTGAGTTTTGTTTCGGTTTCCAAATCAAAACGTATTCACTCCACCCAAACCTTGAGTGTCTCCAAGACAGATCCGCACCACATTGATTATTTATTATGAATGGTTATTTTTCTTCTTATTGAAACTCTATGTTTATAAGTTATTGCACAAATCAAGACAAGGCATTATTTCAGAGCCCTTCATAAATGATTTTCCAAAGTTGCTGGGAATTTTATATAACAAGTATTATCTATTGTAGAGACTATGCAAATGTTTCCCGAGCAACATTGGGAAATCAATCTGATATGAATTATAATACACTATATTCTTGAAGTAGCAAGAGACCCTTTAGTGATTTCCCATAATTTTTTCAGAAGCTGAGCTAGCTTTTTCTGTGACCGAGAGTTCATAGTTTAAAATATCTACTGGACCTTCATAAACCTGTCAAAGCAGGGAAAGGGGTGAGTGGCCTTTATCAAGCCAGCTTGGTTTTGATAGTCAGCAAGGCCGGCCCTACCGTTAGGCAGAGTGAGGTAACTGCCTCAGGTGGCAGATGCTGGAGGCAACAGTGGCAGCCCCTCAGTTGTTTCTCCTGAGCCCCTTCAACATTCTCCTCCCTTGGAAGACAGTCCTATGCATGCCACACAGTGACCTGGATTGCACGGTCACTGCAGTTCACCATGGCTTATTTAAGCCATGATGACCTGTAGCACCTGTGGACACCAGGTTAGCTATTCAAGCTGCAGCTTATCTTGTTGTCCAAATTTAGGCAGCATGGCTTGCTGTGGGAGAAAACAACCTTCCAATAACCCATGGTTTGTTATAGAGTTACTGAAGCATTGTTTCGTCCTCCAGCAACCCCTACTGCCTGGGTCTGGATGACACAGCGAACCATGGCAGCCCCCCACTGGGAGGTGAATATTCAAAATGGCTACTGGCATGCACAGCACCCATGGGGGATTGTATTGATGATGAGAAATGGTCCAGTCTGTACTGCACCCCTAAACAAGCCTGGTGTCCTCAAGTGTAGTGGAGGAGACCCCTATTCTGTTGCCAGTGTGGAAGTAAGCTTCAGCTGTTAGTCCAGTCAGCTTCTGTATGTGGCATGGAGCGGGGGGTGGCAGGGGTGACACCTTGTCCTTTGGCTCAGGCAGCAAAATGTTTTGGACCTGCTGTGACAGTCAGTTGTTTTTAGTGATCGGCAGAACTTCATATGTTTCGGCCAGTGGAGGCTGGTGGCTCTGATTTCAGTGGGGCGGTGAATCTGCTACAAGTTTCAATCAGAACTCTAAAAGAGCTCTCCAAAGTGCTTCATATATTGGATATGGATGTAGAACAGATAATACCATTTCCCAGAAACAAAGGGTGCCAAGAAATCTGCCACTTTAAGCAAGACAGTTCAGGACTGGCTTCTCCAACCTGGTGCACTCCATGCATTTTTGGGCTATGTCCTTCTGTGTCCTAAACTCCTTGAGCAACTCCTTAAGGATCTCTGCCTCCTCAGGAGTCCCACCTTCCTCCTTTATTACTTCCCCCTTCCCAGTCATGAGGGTTTTAGGCTGTAGATGTTGGGTGATTGGCACACCAGACACTTGGGGTTTAACACAATAGTTTATGAATATATTAAAATGGATTAGAATTATTAATATCTATCTATCTATCTATCTATAATCTATCTATATAAATTTACAGTAAAAGGTATTTAGTCAATAGAGATAAGTAGTGCAAAGTCATTAAAACAAAATAAAACTTGCAAAAATGCAAGTTCTTTTACCCTAAGCTTCACTTAACCTTTTCGGGCTTCTTCTTTCTGCTCCTTTCTCATGCTCTGGTCTTTTCTGTCTCTCTTCTGGCTGTCTGTCTCCCTCTGTCATGATTCCAAGTCCTCTTGCCAAGATGTGAAACAATAAAGAAGTCTGCCATGCAATCCACAAAGATTTATTCAGTAAATAGACATCTCTTCACACCTGAAAAGAGTATGAAGGCTAGGAGCTATCCTATCAGCTTAATTAGCCTAACAAAGCAAGGCAGCTGCCTATCAACTAAATGGACAGTTTCCTGCAGTGGCCAACAAGCCTTTATTGAATCCCTCCTTCACAGACAGACTTCAAGTTGAAAACTCCGCGATTGGCTAACCTGGCGGACTGCTTCCCATCTCCTCTCAACTAAGCCCACTGGACCTTGCAGTGAACTCTGGGATCTGTCAACTCCCATGTTCCCTTCTCCCTCTGACAAAGACTGAATTCCCTGGGGTGGGGAGGATAATCGCTGACCCTGGGCGTCCTGTTCGATAAGCTCCTGGGAAGATTCCTCCTTGACTCCTGGAGAGTCTTGGAGAATTTCCTCCCCCACTCCCTATCTTGGCTGGTGTACTTCCCCTTCTCCTTCAGCCTCTGAGTCCAATCCAGGCTCCCAAAACCAGTCCCCCATGCCAGGGAGAATGAGCCTGATCTTGACACCCTCTTTTATACCCTCTTTCCCAAAAACAGAAAGTACTGTTTCAGTTTTGAAGAAATGAAATTTAACTGGAGAAATGAAACTTAACCAGGGAATGAATCTTAACTGGAGAAATGAAAATACTCCTCTCAGGGATAGCCTGACCCAACATTAAAACTCCAGGCCTCTAAGGCCAGACCATTTTATCTCGCCTCTGTAGGCCTCAAAACTTCATAGCCTACAACTCCCAAGATTCCTGACGGTGGTCGCATTGGCTGGAGCTGATGGGGATTAAAGTCCAAGACATCTGGAGGGCACCAGCTTGAAGAAGGTGTTGTGAATCAGTTAAGGAATCAGCCGGAGAGATGGAACAGCTGAGCCTGGAAGTGTTGGGGTTGTGACACTTCATAGAAGCAGGCAGGGACCGGCTGAGATTCAATACAGCTGACAGCAATTGGTAATTAACTCACTGCCCATAAAAGTCTGGCCAGCGCTCAGCCAGATCACTGGAAGCAACATTAGTATCTTGTGCTGTTGCCTTTACTCTGCACTTCTCAGCTTCGTGTTCATACCTAGACTTGTCTGATCCTTGGACTGTATCCTGACCATTCCTCTGTGTTGTCCTGTAACCTTGCTCTTGCCTGGATGTATCCTGATGCCTTGGATCGGAATTCTGACGATGCTTCAATGCCCTGCGATTCCAAGATTCTTCAACTCGACTTCAGACTGCAACCTCAGCTTTGACCAACAGACTGTTTTCTTGGACTCAGTGACAGCCATTAATCACAACAGTAGGTTGGTTTTGTAGAAAGGCCAAAGTCTTGCTCAAGTGTTCAAACAGGAGCCAGGTGGTGTCTGGATACAATAAAAGTGAGGTAGAAGGGAAAGTGACATGCAAGGCTGGCAGAGATGGGGCTGGAACAGACATGATGCAGGCAGTAGATTAAGTGCTCACCCAAGGAAAGTGTTCCATTAATGCCCCCATCATGTTCAAATGTGCTTGTGACATGCATATACTCATATGCATGTAGTATTAACATGCCTGTGAATGGTGTTCAATGGTGGTGTGCTAATGACACATGCAAATGGATCTGTAAATTTGGTCAGGGCATTTGAATGTGTGGGATATTTACCCCTGGCCAGTGTTATGCTGAAATGCTCCCAGAATTCTCCTCGTAGAAATTTCTCCTTGGAATGTGAAGTTCCACATTATCTGACATTGTTTCTGAAGTGCAACCAATGCATTAGGAATCCCTCATTGGTTCATTCTCCTCCCCCCCCCCCCCACAAATATTTGTGCATGTGCAGTTTGATGGAACTTTCACTCCATTGCTTCAAAGACAAATGCAAAGCACTGCATTTAGGCAAACGAGCGAGCACAGTTATAGGGCAGGGATGCCTGGCTATATGTTTGTTCGTGCATGTATAGTATTTTTATCCCACTCAGCCCCCCTCCAAAAAAAACCCCAAACTCCCTGCCTGCAGGCTAAAAAGACATGGCATACAAGGAAATGGAAGGGAAGGGAAGAGGAAAAATTAAGTAGTCCTTCAGCAGGCCTGATGGAATGGCCCTACTCCCCCTTTCACCTCCCTCTGTTATAGCCTGCTAGAATGGTTGCCGGAGGTAACAGTCAAGGGAGGAGCAGCCTTCATGGGGGTGATCTTCAGCAGGGCTAGTGGAGCATGTGAAAAGAATATTATGATTGTAGTCAAGTTGAACATGAGTCAATGGTGTGATGCAGCTCCAAAAAAGGCTAACGCAATTTTAGGCTGCATTAATAGAAACATAGTTTCCAAGCCACAGGAAGTATTCCACTATTCTGCAATATTCAGATGTCCTCTGGAGTTCTGTGTCCAGTTCTGGATGCTGCACTTCAGGAAGGATGTAGACAAATTGGGTTAGGTTCAGAAGAGGACCATGAAGATGGCCAGGGAGGGAAAGCAAGTCCTATGAGGAAAAGTTGAAGAAATTGGGTATATTTGGCCTGGAGAAGAGAGGACTGAGGAGGGTGTGTCTGTGGACATGATGATAACACCTTTCAAATGCCTGGAGGGTAGGGCTGTGCATGGACCCCCCCCCCCCCCCAATTTGCTTCGGATCCCAATTTCCTTTGGATTGACTTGGACCTGTTTTGATTCCATTTGGATCCAAATCCAAATCCAAATCAAGATTCGGATTTCCAAATTATTCGAATGTCTCTGTTTTCCCATAGACTTGCATTGGAAAAAAGAAACACCTATCACATTTTCATTTGTCAAGATACAAACATGAAATTTGGAAAACTTACAGACACTGTGGAGGTGCTCATGTCTGCCGAATTTCAGACAGATTGGTGTAGTGGTATTCATGTAATCAACTGGTAAAATTTGTGTTTTCAGGGGGAAATGGAGGAAGGGGAAGGAAGTGGGGAAGGATTGGAACAAACACACTAAAGAGAAATAGAGGCAAGATATAAGAGTGAGAGAAGGGGGAAGGCTCAAGAAACGTCCAAGTACCAATGCCCAAAACCACACACCAACAACAAACCTAAGTTAGCCAGCCCCAAACACCTTACTCCTACTAAGTCTAACCCACAATGAGCAAGGACGAAGGAAGCTCGATCTCCTGATTGTCCTTAAGCCCTCCTCCACTATTATGATTGGAGGCTGCTGGAGATAATTGGGACACTTCAGAATTATTGGGGGATGAAACTGCCACTTAAACAGCCAATTTCCCCCTCCAAACTCCTCCTTCCCCTCCCTAGTCTAATAAACAAACAAAAAACAATTCAAGCCCAAAAGGCTGCCTGTGCTTGAAAAAAGGTCCGAACCAATCCAAATCAAGTCGGACCATGCCGATTCGCTTCGGACTGATTTGGATCTGTTTCTATTCATTTCAGATCTGTTTTGAAGCCCTCCGAAACACCCCGATTTGCCTCGATTCAGGATTTGGATCCGAGGTGATGCACAGCCCTACTGGAGGGCTGTCACATAGGAAGGAGGGAAAGACTTGTGCTCTGCTGCCCCAGAGTGCAGGACTAGATCTAATGGGCTTCCATTACAGGATGGTAAATTTTAGTTAAACATTGGGAAATGTCTTGATGGGAAGAGCAATTCAACAATGGAACCAATCACCTTTGGGAGGGATGGTGCTCTTTCCCTCGGCAGAGGTCTTCAGACAGAGGCTGGACAGAGATCCACCAGGGATGTGATAACTCTGGGTTTTCTACATCGAGAAAGTGGCTCGACTAGTTAAGGCTCCCTTCCCCCCACCCCTGCAAAGACTCCTTTTCTGTGAGGTTTTCCCAACACCCAGGAGCCCCTCAGCATATTAGTAAAACAGTGCACAAAAAGAATCCTGGTGCAGCCATATTTCTTCTCAAACCAGGAATGCTTTTTTAGAG
This sequence comes from Anniella stebbinsi, assembly GCA_029215795.1. Lineage (NCBI taxonomy): Eukaryota > Metazoa > Chordata > Lepidosauria > Squamata > Anniellidae > Anniella > Anniella stebbinsi. The sequence continues at coordinate 32,198,718 of JARDYH010000007.1, forward strand.
TGTTTTATCAATGCTCAGTGTGGCGGGCGGGCGGGTAGAGGAGATGCAAATCGACTGAAGGAATCAAAAGCTGAGGGAAGCAGCATGCACTGTTATTTATCCTTGCAGAAAATCTCCTACTTAAACCAAAATGAATGAGGAGCACAACACAGTGCAGAGTGAACATCTGGAACAATAAAGGAATGCTATTATGAAACTGGCGGGGGGTGGGGGGATGGTCTGTCTACTCACCATCCATGAGAGCAAGGCTCAAATAAAGTAGAGGGGAACATCACATGATGACAGGGCAATTGTAGGCCAGCCTTCCTTAACCTGGTGCCCCTCAGATAGGCTGGACCTCAACTCCCAGCATCCCCATCCCTGGGTTGGGGATGATAGCAGTTGTAGTCCATCAGGAGAGCAACAGCTTAGAGAAGGCTGGTGTAGGCTCAGGAGTGGATAGTCTGACCCAAGATGAGAATATCGATATTCCTGGCGAGTCGGGAGTGTTGGAGAGAACTATTGGTTAAATTTCTAGGCCGCCTTTCAACCTGACCGGTTCTCATGGCTTCTTACAAGAAAAGTAAGAGCTAGCATTCAATTAGAAGTACAATTAGGAGCAATTTAAAAGCAACCTCAAAGGCTGACATGAGCCTTCAGCTGTTCTTATCTTCTATTGTTGCGGCCTCCCCACCCCCAGGACAGGACCACGGAGCGACAGTCTGGTTGCTATGGATCCCTGATAGTTGCAAGATGCGCACGCCTCGAACGCATCTGTTCCTCTCCAAAAGCCGTGAATGTGCATGGCCCTAGATGAATGCGAGGGCTCATTTCTCGTCTCCAACTGTCACGTACTAGAACACAACTTCTCATTAATGTAACTTGAACACCTAATCCCCTTTTCATCTGATGAAAAATTTTAACCCAGCTGCCTCCCGTCTTCAATTTAGAAACAAAGTGGCAAGCAACTGCCCATAAGACGCTCTAATCATATTTTATATTTTCCTGACTGGAGCAGCCATTCCGCCTTGGTCCAAAGCAATTACGCTTGCCCGGATCTATCTCCCATGGTCCCTTGAGACAGACTGTAATGCGGTAAGGCAGCTTGCAAAGGAGGAGAGACGACAGCACAAAACATCTGGTACAAGCTACTGTGACCAAACAAAACTCTTTGGGAACACAAAATTCAATTGTTTTTTCCTCAGCATGTCTCCTTAGATAACATAGCATCCTTCAAGGTAAACCATGAAAATTGCACTATGGGGGGGGGGGGGGGGGAAGAGCTAACCAGGTCTTCATCACAAAGTGGGCAGCAAATCAAAGCTAGCATTCTGTTTACATGATTGCCACACTTCTGTTCAGATAAAGTTCTATTTATTATATGTATTTATTTTAGAGATTTTATTTAATTTTTTTAAACTGCACTTTGTCAGTTGATCCCAGGATAGTTTATCACAATTAAAATAATAAAACATACAATACACAAGAAATCCAGGCAAGAATATACTTCGTAGCTCAAAACTGGAAGGCTAAGGGCACAATCCTATGCATGTTTAGACAGAAATAAAGTCCTGCAACTCCCCAGATTCTCCAGGGCCAATCTCCAAGGGTGACTTAATGCGGAGTGAGAGCACATCATGGCAGTTCATGACACACGAGGCTGTCGCCACTCCGCAACAGCCGCACCGCTTCCCAATCAAAAAGATGCATTTTTGCAAACTTCTTTTACTGTGTCTTTTCCCTTCAAATGCAGCGCTCATGTGGTGCTGCTGCAGTGTGCTCCACCCCCCACCCCCGAAATTATTCTTTCATACTGGGGTGCCTAGGGGTGTACCTGTAACCTGGTCAAGGGGTGTTTTTCTGTTGCGTAATCATGGGTGGCCTGTCCCATTCCCCCTTTCCCCCCATTCTCAGTAGTGCGCTTTGACACAGGATTCCTTTCCGCTTCACTTAGCACTATTTCATAGTAGAGCTGTTTCATCTTTACAGCCGCAGTATTTCACAGTTGTTCACTTTCGATATAGGGTACTTCAGGCTTTCCTACGCCAGTTTCTATTTTTACTTTACATTGTTTTGCAGTTGTGCTGTTTTGGTTACTGATAGTTTAATACTAGACATGTCTACTTTAAAGTAGGGTGGCCAGATAAAATCCAGGTCAGGGCTCATGTAACTTTAAGAGTTGTAGTGAAAAGGGAATTTCAGCCAGAGTCATTTGTATGCAATTAGTTCCTGGTGAAATTCCCTCTTCATCACAACAGTTAAAGGTGCATGTACTATACTAGAGTGACCATATACAAAAGAAGGCAGGGCCCCTGCAACTTTAACTGTTGTGATGAAGAGGGAATTTCACCAGGAACTAATTGCATACAAATGACACTGGTTGAAATTCCCTTTTCTCTACAACTGTTAAAGTTACAGGAGCCCTGACCTGGATTTTATCTGTTCACCCTACTTTAAAGTAACTCTCATGAAGTTGATGGGGCGTCTTCCCAAGTACATGCATATAGGATCACTGGCTTAATTTACTTAAATTCACCTAAAACCCTAAGGGAATAAAACGTTTTTACCTACAGCTTGAATTAGGGTGACCAGATAAAATCCAGGTCAAGGCTCTTGTAACTTTAACAGTTGTAGAGAAAAAGGAATTTCAGCAAGGGTCATTTGTATGCAATTAGTTCCTAGTGAAATCCCCTCTTCATTACAACAATTAAAGGTGCAGGCACTATACTAGAGTGACCATATACAAAAGAAGGCAGGGCGCCTGCAACTTTAACTGTTGTGATGAAGAGGGAATTTCACCAGGAACTAATTGCATACAAATGACACTGGCTGAAATTCCCTTTTCTCTACAACGGTTAAAGTTACAGGAGCCCTGTCCTCTTTTTCATGGTCAGCCTAATATTTCACCCACAGGCCTGTGGTTCAGCAGCCCTGCTCTATTAAATAACCTACCGTTCCCCAAAGTGGCACCTCCCAGAGCTGTTGGACTACAACTCCCACCAACCCTAGATACCCTGACTTGGAATGATGGGGCATCTGGAAGGGGCCAAGTTCAGGAAGGATGCATTAGCCCTTAAACTCCTGGCCTCCCTGCAGTTCTGACGAAGACCCTCCCCTCCCCTGTCCTGTTCTGCTTCAATCTTAGTCATGCTGTACTCACGGATTTAATTAGACCATTTACTCCTGCAATTTTGTATAAATTGTGCTAGTTATGGCTGCCATTTTGCAGATAGTTACAAAGGAAAAGTGACACCACACACTGCTCTCCAGGTGCCTATGGACCATTTGGCAGCTTGCCCCACATGCCTGTCAGGGTCAAGTAGTAGGGATGGGTGAATTCCTGACCACTGCCAGCCACTAGGCTGACCATATATATGAAAAGGAGGACAGGGCTCATGTAACTTTAACAGTTGTAGAGAAAAGGGAATTTCAGCCAGGGTCATTTGTATGCAATTAGTTCCTGCACTGCCCAGGACACACTTCGAGCCCTCACGTGGTCAAGCAAATTCCTGAATAGAGCTATAGAGTGGAGTGAGACTTAACTCTAAATCTCCTGATGAGTTAGTTTCTGGCTGCCAATTAGTTTCCGGGCGAAGTATAAAGTGTTGGTCATTACCTTTAAAGCCCTACATGGTTTGGGTCCAGGTTACCTGCGGGATCGCCTTCTCCCATACAATCCGCCCCGCACGCTCAGGTCCTCTGGGAAGAACTTACTGCAGTCAGCCAAGACTAGGCTGACAACCGTTACCCAGAGGACCTTCTCTTCTGCCGCTCCCAGACTGTGGAATGACCTGCTGGAGGAGACTCGTCAACTTAACAGTCTTTTAGAATTTAAGAAAGCTATAAAGACTGTTCTCTTCCAGCAGGCATATCCAGTGTAATTTTTAGAATGTTTTTAGGATGTTTTAGGATGTTTTAATGCAGTTTTAATAATATTTGTCATGTTTTAATTAGTTTTATGTATTTTATCATGTTGTTGTTCCCCGCCTCGATCTAGACGGAGAGGCGGGTAAAAAATAAATTATTATTATTATTATTATTATTATTATTATTATTATTATTCTCCCAGATGCTAAGAAAGTTGGCTACAATTCTTTGGGTGGGGGGTTGCTGGTCAAAGTGCTCTTTGGTGGCCCCTGTCTTATATGAATTCCCCCCTTTGCCATTCCTGGCAATAGTGGTTGCGGTAGTGGCAGTGGTGATTTAAAGGGGACTGGGAGAAATTGTAATTATTTCTCACAATGCCCTGGAGCATTTCTGGGAAAATGAAATTAGGCTCAGAGACTCCGCCGCTTGGCATGGGTAGATCCCCCCACCCCCACCCCCACCCCAGGGCAGGTGTCAGTGTGCCTGGGCCCTGACAGAGCCTTAGGATGGATGCCAGGCATGGATGCTGGGACTGGTGGCTGCAGGTATGCAGGACAAAATAGAGCCCTGTGGGACTTTGAGGACTGAATAGTAGCCCTCCCCTGTTCCTCGTGGCTTTGCTGTAGTCTAAATGGGAAGTGGTAAAGGGTGGCCCTCCACACATCACTGAAGAGAGAGAGAACACAGTGCCAAAAATAAGGATGCTCATGTGCCTAACGTTTGCCTATGCTAATCTCTATGCATAGATTTTCATTTCGAATTAACAGCTATCATTGAAATTGAGGTGTTGAACCTCAGGCCCATGGGTCAAATGCAGCCCAACTGGGGGTCCAAATCCGCTTCTCGGGCTTTCCCAGATGAGCACACACCTTCCCTGGCCCCACCCCTTTCCCCTGAATGCCAATCATTTGTTGGTTTCCTGACCCCACCCCCATTCTAAAAGGTTGAAACATTTCTCCTAAAGCTTAGTTACCTGCAGAAAGAGCTTCGAGCTAAATTTTGCTGGTATTTTTCCCCCCAGTATTTTGGCACCACCTGTTTTGTATTTGGACCTGACCCCCACTGGAATGTGGCCCCAAAGTGCTTCTCCAAAATAGAATTTGGCCCTCAGGCTGAAAATAGGAACATAGGAAGTTGCCTTCTACTGAGTCAGATCCTTGGTCCATCTTGGCCAGGATTGTCTACACTGACTAGCAGCCACGGTTCACCAGGGTTTCAGGCAGGATTCTTCCCTTACCCTACCTGGAGAAGCCAGGACTTGAACCGGGACCTTCTGCATGCCAAGCAGATGCTCTATCACACTGAGCTATGTCCTCTCCCAAAATGGTTCTGCACCCTCTGATTTAAATAGAAGCACAACGCATCTCACCATAGAGGGGGAGAAGAATATGAGGAGCTGAGGGGTGTGTGCCAGTTCAGCCTGCTATACAGGCACTAAATATGGATGGGCAACTTCAAGGCCCCTGCTCTGCTCTCCCTCCTTATAGTTCTTTGACTTTAAACCAAACTTGGACTGGACACAAACAGAGAACACCTTCAAATAGACAAGTGTCCTTTGCCAGCTTCCCAAAGTAGAGGACTGTCCTCTGTAAACTAGCCCCCCTCTGGCCCTCCTACATTCTATTGAAATAAATGTAGTCCTGACTACATTGGCCACAAATTTGGATAGCTTTAAAAGGGGGTTGGATAAATTCTTGGAGGAGTAGGCCATGAATGGCTACTAGTCCTGATGATTATGTGCTACCTCCAGTATCAGAGGCAGTAAGACTTGGTACACCAGTTGCTGGAGAACATGGGTTGCACCCATGTTTTGCTTATGGGTTCCTTGTCGACAGCTGGTTGGCCACTGCATGAACAGAGTGCAGAACTAGATGGACCCTTGGTCTGATCCAGCAGGGATCTTTTCAAGTTCTTATGACTAACTTGTCCCACTGATTTCATTAGCATAAGCATGAGAAGCATAATTGTTCTCTTCTGAGATATTATAGAAGCACTTAATATAACCGGCAAACACGCCAGTCTGACACAACATACCAAGAATTGGTTTTGCTGCACTGAACACCAGTTAAATGAAATTGATGTTGTACGTTGGGTATGAAAGGGTGAAACATTATTTATTTATTTATTACATTTCTACACTGCCCAATAGCTGGAACTCTCTGGATGGTTCACACAACAATTAAAACCATAAAATACAAGATGATAAAATACAATATTAGATTTAATATTGGTTGCACAGTTTACCTGATCTAGCAAAAGGGTGCTATGCAGGGGGAAAGTAACAAGCCTTGGCTAGCATTAGAGGCTGCACATGTGGTGACCTTGCTGGATCAGGTCCACATGTACATCAGCTAACTAGTGTTTGGGGTGGGTTGGGTTGGGTTGGGGGGCTGAACCAACACACTTTGTGCTCTTTTTGCCTTATTCACGCTCACCTAGTGAGTCCTTCTGAACCCCACCCCAGATCTCCTACAGCTTCACACTCCTTGCTGGACCACCCTGACTCCCTTTGGTCCTTTGGAGCTCTTTGGCAGCAGAGCCAAAGAGGCAGCTTTCATCAAGGAGAGCCTGGCCACAAAAGGCACATGTCTTCTGCAAATAAATAAAATTGCTACTCTTGGCAGGGAAAAAACAAACCAAACATGGAAGGGCTCCGAGCAGCAGTCCAAGGGATGCGCTTGCACATAAATAAATAAATGGCACCTGTCATGGTTCAAACGGCACCACAGCAGGCATCACCATACTTGAAAGCGGAGGGGGAGCTCCTTGCCTGGATCATTTTAAATCAACGGCTGAGACAGGTGCTGTATAAAATAAAAGATTTGTGTGGGGGTGGAATAGCACGCGTAGAGTGAAAGTTGAATCATAAATGTTGTCCCACTCTGATGAAACGAACGTGCTTAGCATGTGCTTATGATGCTCCTGTCCTAGTACCTGAAGCTGGCATAGAGCTGAAGTGTTGTGGGTTGGTGTCAGGGGAGAGGAGGGGAGTGAGATGGTGGAGGGTGGCAGGGCTTGGATCTGCTGTCACTTCAAAATTTATGTCAACTCTTTCTTTTAAAAGAGGATTTTAAACTTGTGAGGAGTGAGGAGGACCCCTTTTCCATGGCGGAAGCTTCCTACTTCTTACAAGGCATTGAGACAGACACCTAAATTTGGCCAGCTAATTCTTTAATTATTTCACTGGATGTTGTAAGGAAGACTCATTAAGGGATCTGGGCTGTACTGTTGACACCCAGCTCTATTTCTCTGTAGCATCCCCTAACTGGGAGAGGCTGTGCACATTCTGAATCTGGACCATGCCTGGATGCAGTTGTGGATGGAAACTAATAAACTGTAGCTCAATCCTGAAAAGACAGGGACCCTATGAAGAGGTGGCTCCCAGGTCTGGGAATTTGGTCATTTACCTGTTCTGTACAGGGTTGTGTTCCCCCTGAAGGAACAGGTATGATGTTTGAAGGTGCTCCTGGAGCCATCATTGTCACCGGAGTCCCAGATGACCTCAGTAGCTTGGACTGACCTTTACCAACTTCAGCTGGTGAGAACTACACCCTTCCTGGATAGAGATCCCTAGTCATTGTGTTCCATGCATTGGTAACCTCATGAATAGACTACTGTAATGTACTCTGTGTGGGGCTGCCCTTGTGCTTAATTTGGAAGCTTCACTAGTGCAAAATGAAGCAGCTATGATGCTCAGTGGGACTCCAAACTATACACACCAGACACCTGTGTTAAAAGAAGTGCACTGGCTGCCTATGAGCTACCGGGCCATGTTCAAGGTTCTGTTAACCTACAAAGCCTTAAAAACTTGGAACCGGGATATTGAGGGAACTGCCTTCCCCTATACCCACTTGACCTCTGAGAGCTTCAGAGGAGGCTTTATTGTTCATTTTGCAAACAATGTCAGCAGGTAAACCCCCCCAAAGTGGGCCTTCTCAGTAGTGGCACCAATTCTCTGGAACACTCTCCCATGTATAGTTCAAGAGGCTCGTTTGGTTGTTTGGATAAGCTTTCCCTGGGTTGTAATGGACTATAACACTGCTCTGTTTTACAGCTGCCCTTAATGTAATGTTTTTAACTGTTTCGTATTTTATATTATTTTATTGCATTACATATGCATTTTAGTGTAAACCACGTAGAAATGTTATTCTATTAAGTGGTATATAAACATGAACAAACAAATAAATAAGTTTAAAACAAATTCGAAAATAGAAAACATATAATAAAAAAATGCCACATTAAAATCCCAACAGGACTGCTGTTGATTTTAGCAGAACCGAAACTACAATGCTACTGAGAAACTTAGGGACAAAAGTAGAGGAGATGCAGGAGGCCTGCTCCACAGCCCCCCCAAAAATCAGGATCAGGCTGGGACGACTTCTCTTTTGCAGAGGACTGTCCTTTATTTGAAGGCGTCCTCTTTTTGAAGGGCTGCCCGGTCCAATTTTGGTTTAAAGGCGAAGTGAGCACCTGGAGAGCAGACCGAGCAGGCAGGCACACAGGTGACCCTGTCAGTCTTCCACCGTATGGTGAGATGGACTTCATTTCTACTTAAATTATAACAATTATTTCTAAGTTTGCATCTGTACATATAAATTAGCAAATGCAATTTATTTTTTTGTAAACCGGTACCCTCTTTTGTTCTCTTTTTGGTCATGCATTTCCTCTTTTGGTGCAATTTGCAAGAGGCCACCCTAGGTAACTTTGTAGCCAGCTGGGGTTGGGGTGTTGATATATGCCCAATGTTAGCTGTATACAGAGCCAAGCGGGGCTATTTAAGCCTGCTCCATCCCTCAGCTGGACTGCTTTTACTGCTCTCTCAGCCCTCCACCCACTCAAGAGCTATAGGGCAAGATTAGCAGCTTGCCTATGGGCTGAGTAGGAAGGGAGGTGTGTCATTCTTTTCGGCAGGTTGTGCTGCCCCAATGCCAGAGCAGTGCAGGAAAAGCCACCCGGGCAGGTTGTTGAATGCTTTGAGGCAAATTTCAGGTGATGGGACTCTCCATTCAGGGCTCTTGGACCCAGGTGGGTAAGGTATAGACAACCTGTCTCAGCTACCCACCTAGAGTTATGGGGCTTGGTGGGGGGCGTGACTTAGGAAGGGGCCCTTCATCACCTGAAGAAGTATGGCTATTGTGGAGGCGATGCTTTTACACTACCTCCAACTCATGGCCAGGTACAGCTTGCCCTAATTCAAGGTCAGGATACTGTGGGGCAGCTCTTGCATCAGTACCCAACACAATGGTTAGGTTTGTTGTAGATCCTGGCAACTTAAAGTAAATAAATTGTCCTTGTTAACACAGGTCTCAACTCATTATCCTTGTTATGGTCAGTCTATTGAGTTTTTGTTTGTTTCTTGCCTGGGATGGGGGTGGGGCAACTGTCCTGTCTAGCTTAGCCCAGGGGAGCCAATCAGAACCAATGCCAGTTATGTGAAGGGTGAGATAGAATCAAGTATGGAAACAAAGCCCTATGAGGAGAGACTGAAAGAACTGGGCATGTTTAGACTGGAGAAGAGAAGATTGAGGGGAGACATGATAGCACTCTTCAAATACTTGAAAGTTTGTCACACAGAGGAGGGCCAGGATCTCTTCTCGATCAACCCAGAGTGCAGGACACGGAATAATGGTCTCCTCAAGTGACAGGAAGCCAGATTCCGGATGGACATCAGGAAAAACTTCCTGTCTGTTAGAGCAGTACGACAATGGAACCAATGACCCAGGGAGGTGGTGGGCTCTCCCACACGAGAGGCCTTCAAGAGGCAGCTGGACAACCATCTGTCAGGGATGCTTTAAGGTGGATTCTTGCACTGAGCAGGGGGTTGGACTTGATGGCCTCATATAGGTCCCTTCCAGCTCTACTCTTCTATGATCTTGCCCTGCTCTGTGCAGGTGCAGGTGCAGGAGAATATGTGTGGCATTCCAGGTCACCACATTCTCAGTTCTTGCAGGTCAGTTGGCCACAGCCCTACTAGTGCTCCATCCCAGAATCTCCTCTGGCGCACAGGTAGAATTCTTATAGGCCCCTTCCAACTCTACTGTTCAATGATTCTATGAGTCTAAGTCAAATCTGGTTATAGGGCAGGACCCTGGACAAATTTATAATAGGTGGAATTCACTCAAGAAGAGCTGTTGTCTCAGCAGCATGCAAAAGCCCTCTGAAGTCTGGCAGGTGTGCACTTGCTGTTAACGTCTCCCCTTCTGAGCTGCTGCCTACTTCTTGAAGTGGCATTGTCCAATTTTGCATCTCTTGACTTCTATGGCACGAGGATGGCAAAGACTGCATCTGAAGGGTGCCCTCAGTCCAAGGAATGATTAGCAGGGCTGGTGACATCATCTGCCCTACCTTCCTTGTTCCCGTTGAGCTTAGTTGCGATTCTCACAGTAACTGGGGAAAATAATTTCCCCAGCAACAATATAGTATTTCTTGTTATAATGCAAAGTATTTTTGGTGGTTTGCTTTTGAATGGGCATTCAAGACCCATTATGGATCAACACAGATGCCTGCATTTTTGGACTCCTTGGGAGTCTGGCCATGCAGACTATCAGGATGAGTGTTCAGAATGTATCACTTACACCACTGGAAACAGGAGATAAGGAGAAAGAGGAGAAGAAGCCCTCAGGGCCTGTTTACTATGTGCTAGTTTTAAGTGAAGAGTGTGTTCTTAGATCAGGGCCACAGGTGCATAGGGAGTTCTTGGAAAGCTCCTTAACGTAGTGGATGATGCATCTACAGCTGGATGCTTCTACAGTTAGCAGTAATCCTGGCTCTGTAGGAGAGTCCATCCCCCCATCTTGGGCGGTGTGATAAGAGAAGGACCTATTTTTAGGTCTTGTTTGAGTTGAGCTTTAGAGATGCTTGTTTCAAATAGAGGACTTAAGCTAATGTTAGGTGGAATATTATGAATAGTAAGATTTTGACCTGGTTGGGCAAAGAGATCCTGGGAAATGAGAAACCTACCAAATATGACTACCTAAGCTCTGGCAACCATGCCTGCCAGAAAGGTAAATTTAAGATTCTCAAGATAACTCTTTTGTTGGTTAAGAGGAATAAGAACATGAAATTTAGTTTTATATATTGTATAGAGCGATTGTTGCGGGAATATTTCAGGTGTGATCATACCAATAGCTTGTGATAACAACATTTAAATAACTGAGAAACTAATATTGATTTCATTCTACTAATAAATGCATGTATCTGTTCTCCTGTAAGATAGAACCAGCAATGTACTAGCTAGATGTGTTAAGCCCTCACCATAATGAACTTTGGTCCACTAGCAACTATATGCATTCTGTATTGTTTTAGTTTATCTTGACCTCCATCATTCGTATGTGGCGCCTTTCTTTATTTTGACTTACAAGTTACATCATTCCTATGTGCTACCCTGTATTATTGTAAACTTTCCCTTAGTACAAAAGTGATTCTGTACAAAGAGCTAGATATGCTAATTCTGATGTTTCCAGTTTCCTATATAAGAGTGATACTCTATATACTTAAGTCAGTCAGAGGTCTATCTCCGGCTCCATCAGCTGATGTGTCTTCTTCAATAAATCTGCCTCTAAGAAAACGTATGTGAGTATCTTTGGTCTCCACTGTAAAACCGAGTCTAGTTGCTTGCATGAATATAACTCCTTTGAGTTATTGGGTGGGAAGTCACTAAACTATGAGAGGTCCCTTCTCTTCACAGAGTTATTCATCCCTAGTCTACATTTAGGCCAATTGCTGTATCAACGCACTATAAAGAATTAGAGTAAAGATCTTTCTCATAAGAGATCTGTGACAATAAATGACCCCTTTCTCATAAGAGGGAGTCATAGGCCTCCCTGGGGGACTCAAATTCCCGCGACAGCGATGTATCTTGCTTGCTTTACCATAGCATAGTTTGATTCTGTAACACTGTTTGAGCTATAAATATTTGTTTTGTGGTACCTCTTTGTGTTATCTGGCTTCAGAGACGCTTCAGGGGCCACTACCCACAAATTGATTCTTGAAGCACAGTATACTCAGCTGGGATTTATAAATCTGTTGCTGAGTGGAGTCTGTCCATATGGCTGCAGTTTTCTCGCTTGGCCAGGTGAGTCACAGGTACACCTGTTCAGGTAAGGAAAGCAAGCTAGTGGGATGGAGCAGGAATGAGTCACCTGTCTCACAGCTGGTTTGTTCCCTCTCTGCAAAGCATAATCTACCACCAACTGCCCCGTGGGATGAAACATCAGATGCCACCTCCTGTTGCAGTGGGGGTATTCATTTTGTTTTGAGTATATGCTTCTTCGTATATCCGTATTTATACATGTTTTGTTTTTACTGCCATTATCAAATCATCAATCTGCCACCCAGCGGAGCTTTTCAGAGTTGTCCAGGGGCTATTATATGCCGGCCCCAAGGACATGGTACAACCATCTGAGGCCCGCTGTACTGAATTTTCTAGGCACTTCCAGAATAAAATCTTTGGCATCTGTCAGGACTTAGACTCCAATGTGATAGCAGGTGAATCTAGCGAGGTGTCCAGAGCACAGGCTTGTCCTGTTTTCTTGGATGAGTTTCACTTGATACAGCTCGAGGATGTTGACAAGGAGCTTGGACAGGTTCGTGCAACCACCTCTGTATTGGATCCTTGTCCCTCTTGGCTAATAAAAGCTAGCAAGGATGGGCAGCTGGCTGGGCCAGGGAAGTGATTAACGCCTCTCTGTGAGAGGGAGTGGTCCCAGGCCTCCTGAAAGAGGCAGTAGTGAGACCACTCCTGAAGAAATCTTCCCTGGACCTGGAAAATCTAAATAACTATAGCCCGGTGGCTAATGTCCCATTCCTGGGCAATGTCCTTGAGCAAGTGGTTGAGGGCTAGCTCCAGACACTCTTGGATGAAACTGATTATCTGGATCCATTTCAGACTGGTTTCAGGCCTAGTTTTGGCATGGAAACATGTCTAACTGCAGCTACAATCCAGTCTGATAAAGCATAATCAGGAGAAGGCCAGAGAAAAGGAGTCATTTTCAGGGCCTTCCATATGCTGTCTTTTCATGTGTGTGTGTGTGTGTGTATACATAATTTAAAACATTTATACTTTGCCTTTCACCAATATCAGCCTGCAAGGTAGCTTTCAAGAGTAGTTAGACACACAGTCTGTGACAACTACAAACCAATGTTGAATGTTACTTGGGGATAGCTGTACAGAAGGCGGTGTCTGCAAGACATGAGCTCTGTAACTAGGACGCCATTTCTGTCAGCTGGTGTCCAATTGATCATGGGTCAATTTATGTGACAAAAGCACTCCTAGCCCCCCAGACCACTGGTCTGGAAAATGGAATGGAGTGACCTTGAGAATACAGAAGTTGCTCTTTCTACAGCATAACAACAGACAGCTAGTTTTCCAGAAGTTGGTCAATCCCCTCACCCCCATGTCCAGCAACCCCAGGCCCATATTGGAGGGAGCTGGAGGGCAGGACAGATATTATGGGGGGGGGGGAACATTTTGCAGAGCAAATCTGGGACTGGGAGGCAGAGCTGCTTCCACATTAGAGCTTCTTAGTGCAGCTGATATATTGCTGTTCTTCATTCAGTAAGAAGTGAAATTATAACAGAGCTTCTACACACCACTTAATGTAGCACAATATCAATGTAGCACAACAATGCCCTTCCCGATGGACAAGATCCATCAATAATGTTTACTCTGAAGTAAATCTCATTTAATTTCCAATGTTAATTCAAAGTTTCCTGCTTTGAGGTTCTGCCCCTTTTATTGCTTCCAGTAGGGCGTGGCCAGCAGGGCAATGCATGAATACCCGGGTTCCCCCCTTAATAGGGTCTTTAAATTCTTCGCCCCTCCCCTATCATTGTCAGTTTCTGTTACTGCATGGACAGTGGTGGTGTGGTGCTCTTAATTGCTGGTTTCCTCTCATATTTTTTCTCTTTTCTTTTATCCAAATGAATATATCAAAATGAAAGCGAAAACAACATATAAGAGAAAACCAATAATTAAAATCCTGTGCCCCACTGGAACAAAAACTGACAACAATTAAGAGAAACTGTTCATGGGACATTTAGAGCTTCTCTACATTAAAAAAAAATTCCACTGCCTTACTAGGGCTTTCTGCTTCCACTTTCTTTCTGTGATTATGATTGGCGGTATTACATGGCTGGCCATGGGTGAGTTGAATTGAGTACTTCCTCTCACTTTAATGAGTCAGCACCATCTAGTGGCAAAATTATAGCGCAACGCTGAGTTTACGCACTGGGAGATCCCGCTCTTTTCCAAATATTACCACATTATCTTGGGGAGGCGGGCAGATAAGCGAGATTTCCAGGGAGAGTGTGGGAGACATCTTGGATGTTGATGACATCATGCAATGGACCTGCACACTTTTGTGAGTGGCAAATCACGAGCATGCAATACATCACTCATTTAGAGAAGCTCACAAAAGGCCTTTGTTCATGAACACCCTGGAAACATTAAAAGGGCAGGACCAGCAAGCATAATGCTTTTGGTTTAAGGTACAAGGCCCCCAAATAGTTTCAGTAGTGCTTTCCCACGACACACTGGACTGTCTGGTGCCACAATTTTATTTTAAATTGTTAAAAATGGCCATAAATCAGGTCTGAACAAGAACAGGAGGAAAATACAGGAAAAAACTGGAATGCAAGTAATGTCCTCTGGAGTCTCCATAAAAAGTGAGAGGGCACAGTATGAGAATTCCAGAGAAAAGGGCTAGAGTAGTAACAATCTTTGCCTATCTCTATTTTGGGAAGGTAATAATCATCTAGCCTTGCAAACCAACATTTAAAAACAATGACAGCAACAACATTTAAAACGTTAAAAACAAAATTTCACATCAAACTGGTAGTGATCTGCTAAACCTGAAATAAAGCTTCCTTATAGTTTATAGCACGGAAGAAAATATCCCCCCCTTCCTGGAAACTCACATGTGCACACACGCAGCCCCCCCTCCCCCCCCCGTGTTCATGGGCTGGATGTATGAACTTTTGAACTGCATTTCTTGGTTGCTGTATATATAAATGATACAAACAGTAGCTGTGAAAGCTACATTTCAAAATTTGCAGATGAGATCAAATTACAGCAAATCAGCCCCCACCTCTTACAGTCCAGAGGTGTTGGATTGATTATTATGCTCTGGGACTAATAGTTGGCAATTGCAGATAAATGGAGACTTTAGAGTCTCAGAGCTGAGAAGCAACAGAAAGAATAGCTATTATATGAAAGGCTGTGGCAGCATTCTTCCCAGGGAAGATGGATGAGAATCACAATGTGGATATTGGGCTGGTTTGCCAGTGTGCATTCAAAAATGAAAAATGCAAACAAGATCATATTGCTAGAGGGTATGGTAAATAAAGATAAACACGCTGGCAATTTTCCTGAAGACCACCGGCTAGATGTCATGGATACTCCAAGAGCTGTGGGAGAAAGGTGTTTCCAAGGTGAGAGTTGAAGAAGGCAGAACTGACCTTAAGAATAGGCATATATACCTTCAGAATAACATGGGGTGTATTTTTCTCTTCACTGTAACACTGGAGCAAGTCTAAGCATAAAGGAAAAACAATTCCAGCAAAGGTCTATTCCAGATGCTTTGGACTACAATTCCCAGCATTATTGACCATTAACCATGCTAGCTGGGGCAGATGGAAGTTGAAGACCAATGAAAAGTCTTGTGGCATCTTAAAGACTAACACATTTATTATGATATAACCTTTTGTGAACTATAGTCTATTGCAATGGATCCATGAAGTATTTTATTTTATTCTATTTTTAATTCACCCAATAACTAGTGTTCTCTGCTATCCTAAGTGGAAAATGTGTGTATATATGTATGGGGTGAGGTCGGAATTGTAAATAGTGAGATCAAAGGGAAATGAAAGGCAGAAAAGACAGACACCGTTAGAGCTTTAAATTATGACTTTCACAAAGCACTGTTCAAATTAAGACATGTATTGTGATAAAACCCATTATCTCAATTCAAGCCACAGGTGATGGAATTGAACTTCTTGATCAATTGTAATTTCATTGTTTCACATTGCAGCAGGGCTCTAGGATTTGACGGGCCCTTGGACAAGATTAATTTATTAATTTATTACATTTATATCCTGCCCAATAGTCGAAGCTCTCTGGGCAGTTCACAAAAGTTAAAACCATCAACAAGATTCAATGTATAAAACAGTATAAAAACAATATAAAAATACAATATAAAAGCACAACCAAGATAAAACCGCATAGCAATGCAGATTTAAAATACAAATTTAAAATACAGATTTTAAACAGCAAAGTTAAAAGACTATGATAATAAATTGTTAACATACTGAGAGAATAAAAAGGTCTTCACTTGGCATCAAAATGAGTATAATGTAGGTGCCAGGCAAACCTCTCTAAGGAACTCATTCCATATCCAGGGTGCCACAGCAGAGAAGGCCTTCCTCCTGGTAGCCACCTGCCTCACTTCCGTTAGCAGGGGCTCACAGAGAAGGACCCCTGAAGATGATCTTTGGGTCTGGGCAGGTATATCTGGGAGGAGGCGTTCCTTCAGATAACCTGTTCCCAAGCATTTAGGGCTTTGAATGTTAATACCAGCACTTTGAATCGGGCTCAGTTCTGGACTAGCAGCCAGTGAAGCTGGAAAAAGACTGGCGTAATGTGGTCTCGTTGGCTGCTCTGTTTTGTACCAGTTGAAGTTTCCAGACCGTTTTCAAAGGCAGCCCCATGTAGAACGCATTGCAGTAATCCAGATGAGAGGATGCCTCCAATGGGCTCCTCCCTGCATGAGCCTGCTTTCTCCCTGCCATTTTCATCCACCATGCCTACCCTTGATGTTGGCTCTACATACCCTGTAGACCAGCCTCCTCCAACCTGGGGTCTTTCCAATGTGTTGGACTACAACACATCTTTTGTATTAACATTTTAAACCCTAAACCACTTGGGGACCGGTTACCTGAAGGATTATTTCCTCCCAGACCCTAAGATAATCTTCAGAAGTGGCAAAGGGCTTTGAGAGGGAGGGCCTTTTCAGTGGTGGCACCCCAGGCATGGAAGGGCCTTTTTAGAGAGGCTCTGCTGATGCCTACTTCATGTGTGTGTGTGTGGGGGGGGGGGGGTTGACATTAGGTGAAGATGTTTTTACCTCCCCAGGCTTTTTAGTTCTTCAGTTTTGTGTTTAAATCTGTTATTGTGTTTTAATCTTGACACTGCTGCTGGCTTTTACTCCGCTTTTATTCTGTTTTAAACCTTTAAACGTTTTATAATTTATCATGTAGTATTTTAGGTTTTTAACTTTTATGAGCCACCACAGAAATTCACTGTCGCTGTCATCATCATCATCATCATCATCATCCCCCACAATAATATGCGAAATAATATGAGATGGTATTTGTTGCAGTCCAACAAATCTCAGGGGTACCAGATTGACAGAGACAGATGTGGACAGAGACCGTTTTATTCAGTGAATGCAAACTGAACACTGGAATGGCTCTGTGCAATGACACTGTAGCCCAAATCCCCATTAAATTACACACTTTCCTATAAAGCACCATTTCCCCAAGACTGATCCTACCTTTAGTGATGATTATGTCATGCCTGGTAGCTGAAAGCAGTATAAAAACAGCAATCAAAAGACTTCCCCCTTAATTGAAAACCGTCTCACCTCCTTCACAAAAGTGTAAATGCTTTTGCTACAGCATTGACTGAGCATGAAATAACATATATATGGACTGTGAATCAGGTGTGTGTGTGTGTGTGTGTGTGTGTGTGAGAGAGAGAGAGAGAGAGAGAGAGAGAGATTTCTAGTAGCAACCATGAATGTGCCACATATGGCCCGTAGCTTACATTCATGCAGGCCCGAGCCTAAGTTCAAGTACCCCTTGCAAATGATCAGTTCAGACCTCTGGCAAGTGTCTTTTCCTTGGCTGCCCTTGGATGGCTCCTTTAGAGTTCTGACAGAAACCCAGAGTGGATTTACCACCCCTCTGACTTTGGAGCCACCAGTAGAAGAGGGCGAGAGAAAAGGAAGTCGCAGAAAGATGAGGAACAAAGAGGTGATCCTTTCATCTTTGGCCCTAGCCCTGCCCATGGTGATCTTTGACCCCCCCCCCCCCCGAAACAACTTTGAAGTCCACAAACAATGCACAGGCAATCATTTCTCATCACAGGGGGCAGCATAGAACAAACCACAATGCAGAGGCAGAACAGAAGAACAGAAGAAGAGCCCTGCTGGATGAGACCAAGGGTTCATTTGGTCCAGTACTCTCTTCACACAGTGGCCAACCAGCTGTCAACTAGGAACCCACAAATAGGTCACAAGTGCAGCAGTATCCTCCCACCCATGTTCCCCAGCAACTGGTGTACATAGGCTTCTTGCCTCTGATACTGGAGGTAGCATACAGCCATCAGGATTAGTAGCCATTGATAGCCTTCTCTTCCAGGAATGTATCCAACCCTCTTTTCAAGCCATCCAATTTGGTGGCCATCTCTACACCTTGTAGTAGTGAATTCCATAATTTAACTATGCATTGTGTGAAGAAGTCCTTCCTTTTATCTGTCCTGAATCTCCCACCGATCAGCTTCATGGCATAATGACCCCTTTAGGTTCTAGTATTTTGAGAGAGCGAGAAAAATGTCTCCCTTTCCACATTCTCACCATGCATGATTTTGTACACCTCTATCATGTCTCCTCTGGGCCTCCTTTTTCCTAAGGGAAACAATCTCAGATGTTGTAACCATTTGTTTTCAAGCCCTTACCAAACGGCAGTGGTAATGGCCTGGCTTAATATTGCTAAGAAGCCCATGCGATGAGGAGTCACTTGCTCTGTGCTTCCCCCCCCCCCCCCCCATCTCCATTTGTATAGGGTGACCAGATAAAATCCAGGTCAGGGCTCATGTAACTTTAACAGTTGTAGAGAAAAGGGAATTTCAGCCAGTGTCATTTGTATGCAATTAGTTCCTGGTGAAATTCCCTCTTCATCACACCAGTTAAAGTTGCAGGCACAAAATAGAGTGACCATATACAAAAGAAGGCAGGGCCCCTGCAACTTTAACTGGTGTGATGAAGAGCGAATTTCACCAGGAACTAATTGCATACGAATGACACTGGCTGAAATTCCCTTTTCTCTACAACTGCTAAAGTTACATGAGCCCTGACCTGGATTTTATCTGGTCACCCTACATTTGTATCATATCAAAAAAATTAAAATAAAAGAAGCAACAGCAACATTGGTATGGTAAGTCTCTAGGTCTGCTTCCTCCCTCCCTCTGCTATGAAAATACTAAAATGATTTTATTCCTTTGTTTGTTTAGTTATGCATTCAAAGAATTTATATTCCGTTCTTCAGTCCAAAGACTCCCCGAGTGGCTTAGAAAAAGCAGAGCCATCAGACAGTCCTTATGCTCAGGTCCACAATGGAAAAGGACATGAGACACAAAGAAAGGACTGCGAGGGAGGAGGCGGGGGAGAGTTGGTGAGGGTGAAGCTTGATTCAGTGGCCCAGGTGGATGGGGATATATTCATTGAACTCAGGTTTGCATCACATCTCCTGTCCTTCTGGGCTGGCCTGTTCTTTGACCGTCTGTTCCTCTTCTTTCTTCTCTTCTGCAGTTTCTCTTCTTTTCAGTTGAAGCCTCATTTCTTCCTTCTCACATCCCTTCCAGGGCAAAATGTTTTAATAAAAGATTTAGTATAAATTGTAGCCACATAGCTTGTACAATTTAAGTTGGAAGCTTGGCATATTGACTTCATATCTTTGCAAAGATTGAAGGGTAAGTAAAGCAGGAAATATCCTCGCTGTACATTCTAAGTTGAGCATTTTTAGACTGGGGCTGCCAATATCATGCTGCCCTTATACGGATCTTTAGTGCATCGGTTCTTGGAATACTGTGTACAGTTCTGGTTAATGCACCTCAAAAAGGATATTGTAGAGTTGGAAAAGGTGCAGGAAAGAGCAACCAAAATAATCACAGGGCTGGAGCAACTCCCTTATAAAGAAAGGTTACAACATTTCAAGTTGTTTAACTAGGTGCTATTGCACTTCAGCCTTACTTTTGGGTTTCCCACAGGCAGCTGGTTTAGGGTGACCAGATAAAATCCAGGTCAGGGCTCATGTAACTTTAACAGTTGTAGAGAAAAGGGAATTTCAGCCAGTGTCATTTGTATGCAATTAGTTCCTGGTGAAATTCCCTCTTCATCACAGCAGTTCAAGTAGCAGGGGCCCTGCCTTCTTTTGTATATGGTCACTCTAGTATAGTGCCTGCACCTTTAACTGTTGTGATGAAGGGGGAATTTCAGCAGGAACTAATTGCATACAAATGACACTGGCTGGAATTCCCTTTTCTCTACAACTGTTAAAGTTACATGAGCCCTGACCTGGATTTTATCTGGTCACCCTAAGCTGGTTGGCCACTGTGTGAGCAGAACACTGCACTAGATAAGCCATCAGTTTTCCTCCTCACTGCTTGCAACTAAAGTTGGGGTAAGGAGAAGGACAATCAGCCACAGCAGGGTTGGCTGGTGTCTAGGGATGAGCAATTGTGTCCATGTCTCTTTCTCTCTCATTGAAGCAATAACAGTTGGAGACAATGGAGGTAAAAAGGTAGACTCACTGAAGGAGGGGGCCCAAAGATGGAGTCAGCACTGGGCCAGGCAGGGTCCTGGCTGAGCTCAGGAAGGTAATGGATTTCTGTACGTTCACAGCATTGTGTTGAGAAAGGCAGCCCTTGGGTTTTGCTCGTATGCGTATTTCAGACGTTGAAGTGTTTGCTTCTTCCCAAATGCGCTCCTGAATAAGTTGGAGTACCCATGACAACACACGACACAGAGACTTGGATGGAGTTATTCTTTATTGGGGGTGGTGTGAGAAATAGGCACGTAGAATATCATCCGTATAATGGAAAGACCTTTCAAACGCTGGATGACAAAGCTTCTGGCTCTGCAGCATAAAGGATAACCTTGCCATATCACGCTGCATAGTCAATCCCCTCTGCTAGAGTGCATTTCCATTTGTCCTATAAATAAATCATTGTGGCTACAAGACTCTTATCCAGTAAGGAGGAGGAGGAGGAGAAGGAGGAGGAGGCTTGTTGTCCTAGCAAACGGTGGTGGTGGTGGGGAAAGGTATTGATTGTTGTGATGCGCAAGAATGCTACAGATCTAGCAGTCCAGGCCTGTGCTTTGTTGTCTAGCAGCAGCAGCAGCAGCAGCCGGCCACGTAGTCTGGCATTAAGCTTCCAGCTCTGACATCGTGTCCTGCACTCCAGCACTTCACTGCAGTCCTTGGACTGGGGCATACTGCACTGTTTCTGGGGAAACTGGGGAGCATGGGAGTAAATTTGCATGATCCCTAGCTTCTTCAGATGCATCTTACGCATGTCAGATCCCCCTTTTCTGAGGCTTTACATTACCTTGTGGGGGTATCAGATTCAGATGAGTCACAGGTAGCCTCACTTCAGAGGGGCTCTTGACACCACCTTCTATACTGTCCTGGCCTGAGGACATAGGTCTCACTTTAATGTCAGACTCTGAGGAGGATACTCCTGCAACTTCTCCTGTCCCTCAGTCATACAGGAGCATGAGACTGTAGAAATGGATACTGGCCCTTTAAGGTGTGCAGTCAGCATCCAGCAGGGGTGGAGCCACTGAAGGATCAGGCTCTGCCAGCCTTTATAAGGCTTCAGTTGATGACATATTGCTGGAATAACAGCTCCTTATAGGACAATAATCCAGCCAATGTACTATCCAACGTCCTGATGTGACCAGAGCAGACTGTGAGCTGAGCGCTATGGTCAGTGCAATCTACTTCCCCTGAGCTTCATGTGTGGCAAAGAGTCTGCTGTTCGCTTCTGATTGTGAATGGACCCTTCCTCATACTCCTCCACCTTCAGTAAGCAATATGAATTTGGGTGTTGTGAGAAGGGTCTGATTCTCATCTTTAAGGTGTCATGATCAGGCCTGTTCCCCTTAGTGTGGGGGAAGGAGTTTCAGGCTTCTGAAGCAGAAGAAACAGGACTAGAAATTAGGGGTGTGCACGGACCCCCCGGATCGGATCGGGACCCGGATCGGGACCTCCAATTTTGTCCCGGACCGGTTCGGACAAAATCGGAGGCCCCCCGGACCGGATCGAGTCCGATCCCGACCCAAAAATCGTACATTTTTGGATCGGCCGCCATTTTTTTCCCCATAGACTTGCATTGCAATGCAAGTCTATGAGGAAAAAATGGCGGCGGGTGGGTAAGGGGGGGCCTAACTCCCTCCCCCCCCCGGGGCCGTCCGCTGTGGACGGCCCCGGCAGGTAAACCCCCTCCCCCGCGCTCCCTACCCCCCCTGGGGCCGCCCGCTTCCATCCGCTGGCGCCCGCGGGCGCCAGCGGATAGAAGCGGACGGCTCCGGGGGGGGGGTAAGCCCCCTTCCCCGCCACTTACCTTCTCGGCCCGTCTGGCGCCGGCGGCTACTACCAGCGGGCTCCGCGGCCTACTCTCGAGTAGCGCGCCGGGTGATGACATCACCCGGCGCGCCACCCTGGAGCAGGCCGCGGAGCCTGCTGGGAGTAGTAGGCGCCGGCGCCGGACGGGAGCCGCCGGGCCGGGCAGGTAAGGGCCCCCCTCCCCCCTCCCCCCTCCGCGCGCCCCCTCCTCCCCTCCACGCACCCCCTCCTTACCTTTCCGGCCTGGCGGCTCCCGTCCGGCGCCGGCGCCTACTACTTCCAGCAGGCTCCGCGGCCTGCTCTAGAGTAGCGCGCCGGGTGATGACATCACCCGGCGCGCCATCCTAGAGCAGGCCGCGGAGCCTGCTGGGAGTAGTAGGCGCCGGCGCCGGACGGGAGCCGCCGGGCCGGAAAGGTAAGGGCCCCCCTCCCCCCTCCGCGCGCCCCCTCCTCCCCTCCACGCACCCCCTCCTTACCTTTCCGGCCCGGCGGCTCCCGTCCGGCGCCGGCGCCTACTACTTCCAGCAGGCTCCGCGGCCTGCTCTAGAGTAGCGTGCCGGGTGATGACATCACCCGGCGCGCCATCCTAGAGCAGGCCGCGGAGCCTGCTGGGAGTAGTAGGCGCCGGCGCCGGACGGGAGCCGCCGGGCCGGAAAGGTAAGGGCCCCCCTCCCCCCTCCGTGCGCCCCCTCCTCCCCTCCACGCACCCCCTCCTTACCTTCCCGGCCCGGTGGCTCCCGTCCGGCGCCGGCGCCTACTACTACCAGCAGGCTCCGCGGCCTGCTCTAGAGTAGCGCGCCGGGTGATGACATCACCCGGCGCGCCACCCTAGAGCAGGCCGCGGAGCCTGCTAGTAGTAGTAGGCGCCGGCACCGGACGGGAGCCACCGGGCCGAGAAGGTAAGTGCCCCCCTCCTCCCCCCCCCCCGCTGTCCACTTTCATCGGCGGGCGCCCGCTGGCGCCCGCCAATGGAAGCGGCGGTGGGCGCCAGTGGGCGCCCGCCGATCCGCCGAACCGGTTCGGAGCTTTTTCGGACCGGTTCGGATTGGATCGGCCGATCCAGCTGCGGGATCGGAAATCGGATAATTTATCCGATTTCCCACTGGACCGGACTCGGATCGTGGATCGGGTCCGATCCAGTGCACATCCCTACTAGAAATGGACCAGCCAACACAGGAAGCGGGGGAGGAGATTTTCCCAGGCTCTTCAGGAGCCAGGGATGAACCTTCACCAGACTTTATCAGAGAAAATGCTAACAGAGTCTGTGGGAACTCAGCTTTCCTCGGAGGGGGAAGGGACTTCAGGGTTGACCGATCCCAGAGTCTGCTGCAGACCCAAATGGGCAGAGCTAAAAGAAGGAGAGAAGCAATCAGCTCAGTTAGCTTCTCACCAAAGCCTTCTTCAGAACAACCCTCCCTGAAGTAAAGTGGCTCAGGAAAAAGACCTTCCCTTTTGTTGAAAGGACAGTTGTCTTGTTTAGACAGCCAAGTTTTAGCCTAGAGAAAAGCTCCTAATCCTTACACGCTCTTCGGGTGTGAAGAGATGTTTATTTGCTGAATAAAGTTTCGTGAATTACTTGGCAGGCCTCTTTATGGCCTTGCACATGGCACAAAGTTTTCCATGACCAGCACATGGTATGGGTGTTGGAGCTAAGAAAGAAGGTCTGGAGTTCCACAGGAAACTGTTAGCCTAGCAAGGGCCCTGAGGAGATTGAGAGGCCTATAATTGTTTATTTTAAATGTTTTAGGCTGCCTTTGGGGCCCAAACCCTCTCAAGGCAGCTCCAAGATAAAAATGCAAGCAATAATTACAATTGCCTGTAACTTGAAGAGAGGCATTTCAATCCTTTAGAATTAAGGGAAACTGCAGAAGATGGGAAACTGCCAAACGATCAGCAATTGTGGGGAAAGTGATGAGCCCATGGGAAGGGCACATTTTACTGCAATAAAGTTTTTGACTAACAAGAGGAATATACACCATTCATATGTCCTACGTCAGAGAGGATGCACTAAGTCTGTCCCTGCATCTGGAAGTAAATAGCCAAATAAAGGCAACTGCATTCACACTAATCATGTAAATTGCCCATGATTATGACACCCCAGATGCCCAGAATCTCTAGAAGATCTTATTATTATTATTATTATTATTATTATTATTATTATTAATTCCATTTATATACTGACCCATAGCCAAAGCTGTCTGGGCGATTTACAAAAATTAAAAACATTGACCATTAAAAAACAAACAAAAAAACCCGATATACAAAATTTAAAACCATAAGAAGCATAACAACAGGTTATAAATACAATAGGATCAATAGGATGTAATTTCCCCTTCCAATGTGTGGTTGCAAATGGTTAGCCAAGGGCATGGTCACAGTGCCAGATTCAGGCTGGAAGCCAGATGGGCTGGACCCATGAAACCAAGAACATCCAAGGGCTCCATCACACCTACTTTTTCCCCCCCGGTATGCACCTGCGATTTTGACTGGTGGCTTTCACGATTGCCGCTGTGGTTTGCTGTCCTACTGTTGCGCCTGCCCCACCCCACCCCTTCTTTCCCCCTCCAGTTCATTGGTTCTTGTCGGGTGATGGACATGGTTGCCTTCCCCCCTTCTCACTCTGGTTTTGTTGTCTAGGGTTTTACCGATTCAGCGTTTAATTGGCTGGGTGCCATTTCTGTGGGCAATGAGGGTGGGGTTGGAACAGCAAAAGTCTGTTTGACTTACTCAGCACAAGTCTGTTCATTTGACTGACAGACTCAGCATGCTGGAGGAGAACCACCCCCAACAAAAGCACCATAGTGCGAGGACGGCAATACACGGGATGGAAGGGTGCTTTTATTTTTTGTGAAGAAAATAAATCGCACTTTCCCTGCCCTAGAAAAAGTCAAAAAATGGAGGGGAAGAGGCAAGGTGACTGCAGGACAGGCACGACACTATGTGAGTATCACGTTTCAAAATAGCAAACCAGGCAGAACGAGAGTGTGATAAAATGCTGGTGTGATGGAGCCCCAAGTGTGTTGAAGATGATCAAACAGATCCCTGTTCACAACGTTCTCCATAATAAAAGATTGGGAGTTGGTGGAGGAAGCAGGTAAACAGGCTGAGGAATTTATTTGGAGATGTGCACTTTTATATGGGGCCAGACAACTGCTAATCAAAGGCTTCTTGACATCCTGGCCTCCTTAAAGCAGGCCTTAATTAGGGATGGATGAATCTGTCAATTTCAGTTTCTCTCACTTCTCTTTTTTCCAATCTTAAATTTGGTTCGTGTCAAACTAAGGCTAGATCTACACTACTGCTTTATCAGGGTATTGAAGGGCAGTGATAATTGTTGGGGAACATTACATATTCCATAATATACTGCTTTCATAGTATTAGTTCCTGCTTTTTATTCCACATTATCCAAAATACTGCAACAAATGTCATTGTGTGTCCTACGAAGTATAAATGCACAAGAGGGATACAGCGTTACCATGATGGGGTTGTAAAGATTTGACACAAGGTGTAGATCTGGCCTTAGTGAATTTCTCCAGTCTCAGGTTTGGTTCCTCCCAAACTCTGAGAATGTTTTAGAAGTTTACAAGAAAATTCATAAACATTTTTGTGTACATTTCCCCTAGTACATGCATTTTTATTAGGGATGTGCATTGAATCGGATCTGATGTCTGATTCCGATACGATACATGCGAAATCAGATATCCGATACCCATAAGTTTCAAAACAGAGGGAGGAGAAGGTGAGGGAGCTGTCAAACCCACCGTTTGGGAACTTTTGGAACTTTTAAATAAAAAAATTCATAGCCACAAAACGCCTGCACCAAGCTTTCTGAAATTTCTCACACATAAGTATTTATTATTTATTATTTATTTTTATTTATTTATTTATTTCATTTCTAACCCGCCTCTCCATCTAGATCGAGGCGGGGAACAACACTAAATATAAATATAAAAACAATAAAATAGATAAACCATTAAAACAGATAAAAACAAATACATTATTAAAAACATCTTAAAATTAAACTGGATAGGCCTGCCGGAAGAGAGCAGTCTTCACGGCTTTCTTAAATTCCAGAAGACTGCTAATTTGTCGAATCTCCTCCGGCAGGCCATTCCACAGTCTGGGAGCGGCAGAAGAGAAGGTCCTCTGGGTAACACTCGTCAGCCTAGTTCTGGCTGACTGGAGTAAATTCTTCCCAGAGAACCTGAGTGTGCGAGGCGGATTATACGGGA
Source organism: Anniella stebbinsi (assembly GCA_029215795.1). Lineage (NCBI taxonomy): Eukaryota > Metazoa > Chordata > Lepidosauria > Squamata > Anniellidae > Anniella > Anniella stebbinsi. Next base: position 32,225,201 of record JARDYH010000007.1, read on the forward strand.
GAAGGCGATCCCGCAGGTAACCTGGACCCAAACCATGTAGGGCTTTAAAGGTAATAACCAACACTTTATACGTCGCCCGTGATTTTAAGATTGGTGTTATGTGGTCACCCCTAGGTGTACCGGTGACCAACCTGGCTGCCATATTTTGAACTAATTGAAGTTTCCGGACTAGGCACAAAGGTAGCCCTATGTACAGCGCATTGCAGAAGTCGAGCCTCGAAGTTACCAGTGAGTGCACTACCATCTTTAGGCCTTCCAACTCTAGGAAGGGGCGCAGCTGGCGTATCAGCCGAAGCTGATAGTAGGCACTCCTGGCCGTCGCATCTATCTGGGCTGTCAAACCCATGTGCAATGTGGCCAAGTTTCATGCTTCTCTCTTGCGTTTCTTTCTTCTCTTACTTGCGTTTCTTTCCTGATTTTTCCAAAAATACTTTGCCACTACATGCTTGAACCTATGTTTCTAAAATTTCTCACACATGTCAACCTAAGTGGTATCTCCAATGAGGCCACGTTTCATGGTTCTATCTTTAAAAATAAAAAAGTTAAAGGTGTGACTTTGTTTCCCCCAATGCAACCCATTTTTCAAATATTCCTTGCCACTACATACCTGCACCTATATTTCTGAAATTTCACATGTATGAAATTTCACACATCTGCAATGTGGCCAAGTTTCATGTGTGGATCTTAAAAAATAAAGAAGTTATAGGCATTCCTGGTTCATTTTTCAAAATGTCAAAGCCACAAAATGCCTGCACCTATGTTTCTGAAATTTCTCACACAAAAATACCTCAAACCCAACTGCAATGTAGCCAAGTTTCATGCTTCTATCTTTAAAATAAAAAAGTTATAGGCATTTTTTAACACAATAGTAGGCTATGGGGAAAATCATTCAAAATGGAGTCCAATTCTAAAATCGGAGGTCCGATTTTCGTATCAGAATCGGATCCGAAGCGATACGGGGCAAGCCCAATTTTATCTGATACAATTCAGGACCGTATCGGAAGTTCCGATTCCGATACAATTTTCATGGCCGTGCACATCCCTAATTTTTATATGTATTGTTGCCTAATATACATGCTTTTGCAAGCAATTTTCCTATCATGCATTTTTATCCTTATTTTCTCTGATACACCCATTTTAGGCACTTTTAATATGAGAACTCCATTGCAAAAGTCAGAGAAATGCACATTTCAAAGAATAAGTAAGTTTTGGTTCGTACAGTGGTTCAAAAGTGCACCATTAGGCAATTTTTGCATTAAAATGCAAACTGAAAGAATTTCTCCCTCATCTCTAGCCTTCATAACCTCAACCACCAGAGGAATCCAGTTTTTTTCTTAATTGGTTTTTATTAGCCAAGACAGGCACGGCTCCAGAGTATTCCCTGGGTATTCACAGGTCATCCCAAACGAACAAAATACAGAATCTCCCCTATTTCAAATTCTAACTGAAGTCAAACTAATGGCTTCTTCTGAGCAAGTGAATCTCTCTGCAAAATTGGTTGGAAATTTGCCAATGAGCTCAGTATGACTCAACTACCCAGTGCCCAGAATAACTGCTGGATGACACTTTTCAGATGCAAAATTAGTGAGGAATAATGATTTCTTCATCAGTGCCACAGCATTCCGTCTCTTTTCAGAATTCTGCCTTGCAATTAGTGCTCGGTTGCTTGCATCTTCTCCATCTGCTCTTAGACCTTCTACAATAAGCCAGTGTCACCATGTTCCAGTGAGTTGCTGGGAGAAGATGCCTACAATCCACCATGGTTGAAGCTCAGCTAAGACACTGCAGCCAGTTGCTGGTATCCAAGAGCTTCTTCACCCCAAAATAGCCCATCTACCTGGATGAGGGCCTATAAACCAAGTCTAAAACCTGGCAAGATGAAGGCTCATGGGGTGAGGGGCTCCCAGGTCCAGGAACCGGGTCAGTTGCCTGCTCTGGATGAGGTTACACACACTATAAAGAAGCAGGTGCCTAGGGTGTCTGTGCGCGCATGCACGCTCATTGATTCAGCAGTGACGCTGGAGGCACTGGTTGGTACAAGTATCTTTAGCGGGTAAGGCAGTTATGGCCACTCCTGGACAGGGATAGCTTGAGCGCCATGGTCCGTGCATTAATAATCTCAAAATTGGATTGCTGCAATGTGGGGCTACCTTTAAGCTTGACTTTGAAGTTGCAGTCTGCACAGAATGCTGCCACCAGGTTGGTAACAGAAGTGGCGTATCACACCCATGAGGAAACTGCACTGCCTATAAGCTGCCAGCCAGGGACAACATTTCAATCCTTGTCTACAAAGCCTTAAGCAACTCAGGACCCTACTGGTTTGCTCTGTGGTGGAGCTCATAAGGAGAGACCTTCGAAGTAGCACCCAAGCTTTTGGAGGTCCTGTCCATGAGGGCTTGGGATTGGGCAGCTGAGAGGAAGCAGGGTTTGCTTGGAGCTGGGTTGTTGTCGGCCTGAACTGAGTGTAAATAAATCTTCATAAAAGAAACATGACAAGTCTGCAGTGCCTTCCTGAAGCATGAGTAAGCAACAACAACTTTATTCACAGCCAATAGGCCAAACATCAGCAAATAGCATTTAAACATTGATACAATGTTCATTTACACTCATTAAAATTAATAATAAAAGTAGAATATATAACTATCATAAAAGGGGAAGAGGAACCTAAAATTTATAAAGGCTGGCTGTTAAATATTTGAGTTCTACAGACTATTATACAATATACAAATTTTGCCACTTGCAGAGTAAGCATCTTGTCCTTACCCTGTAATAAAGTGCTTATCAGAGTTTGCTGCCCATTCATACCTAGTTTTTGAATTATTGGGCCTAACATGGAATTTCTTATTTCTTTGTAAAAACTGCAATCTAACAGCATATGTTCAACTGTTTCCACATCCAGATCGTTACAGGGGCATCGTCTGGCTTCTAATGGAATTTTCTTGTATCTCCCTTCCGTCAGTTTAGAGGGGAGAACGTTGAGTCTGGCTAGTGTAAAAGCTCTCCTATATTTAGGTACAAATAGCCAGCTCAAGTATAGCATTCCATTTCTACCATTGTACTCAGTTAGACCCAATGAGAAAGGAGAGCATGGGCCCCGAGCTTTTGTCAACTGTTCTTGAAGATCGATATCTAATATCTTTTGCCCTATCGTCCTTTTAGCAGTATCTGCATCCATAAATAGTAGATGGGATGGAGAAAGTCCTAGCGAGTTAACCTTGGTGATATGTAAGAATCTAATAAGGCCTGGGATACCAGGGAGCTTGGAGCCAGGCCATGGTATAATCTGAACCAGAAATGTACAGTGTGTTTCCAGGCCAAACTGCTCAGAGAGGGCAGACCACCCTCTAGAGCAAGAGTAGCCCCAGATAAGTAAGTATCTGTAAGTCGTTTGGATGCTCTCGAGTGTTCCTTTGGCCAAAGGGAACCAAACTGGGGCTCCAAAAAGAATCTGAGATACCAGTTTAGACTTAAACACTCTAATAGCTGCAGGCAGAAATTTGCTGTCATTATAAAGAAAAAAACGGCAGAGAGCCCCCATTGTTTTTTCTGCCTTATTTTTAATATATTTATGATGTTCCTGCCATTTGAGGTTCTCCTGAAAACAGATCCCTAGATATTTATATGAGTTAACCTGGTTAATATTATGACCACCCATAGACCACTTGAATCTTACTTTTTTCTTTGCAAAAACTAGGACTTTGGACTTTTGGTAATTGATGGTTAGATCATTATTAGTACAGTAATCTGAGAAACCATTGAGAAGTCTCCTAAACCCCAATCTAGTCTGGGATAACAGAACCGCATCATCCGCATAAAGAAGTATTTGGACTTTTGATTGTCCAATTCTAGGAGGATGGGATTGCAGTGTTGACAGTGAGGAGGGAAGATCGGCCAGGAACAAGTTGAACAGGGATGGCGCAAGAACGCAGCCCTGTCTAACGCCCTGAGAAATGACGAATTCACTGGAGAGATGGCCCTGTTTGCTACAGCGAACCTGTGGTTAGAAGAGTTCACTTGGATGAGGGACATGAGCACCCAATGATGGTGATGATCATTTAAGTCAACAGAATGTCCCCATTACAGCTGGCTGGGTGCTGCGTCTCTTCCGGCTCATGGCCTCCACATCCCCATCTTCATTCACACACAAATATGCCTACTGCAGGCAGGCACATAGCAAATGGGCCCATTTATAAATTGCATGCAAATTGTTCTGGATGGAAGTTTCAAAATGAGCTGTCCTTTATTTAAGCATAGGGTTACTGGGTTTCAGTTCTGAAATACATTCGTTCTGATAGAGGGAAAATAAGTATATCACTTCAGGAATATTCTTCTCAAAATTGGTTAAATACACACACATACAAACACACATACAAACAAACACCAGTTTAATTTCTATGTCTCAAAAAGTAGGGGTGTGCATTGGATCGCATCCGATCCATGATCCGAATCTGATCCTCCCCAAAATTGGAAAAATCTGATCCAATCTGATCCGACCAACCCTCCGATCCGATCCGCCGAGGTCCGATCCGGATCGGATCGGATCGGCGGATCGGACACCATTTTGAATGCTTTTTCCCATAGCAAAGTATTGTTTTACAAAAACGCCTATAACTTTTTCATTTTTAATGATAGAAGGATGAAACTTGGGCACGTTGTAGAGTGGTTAGGGATAGTTATCTGTGAGAAATTTCAGAAAGATTGGTGCATGCGTTTTGTGGCAATTAATTTTTTAATAAATAACCAGGAATGCCTATAACTTTGTCAATTTTAAAGTTACACACATGAAACTTTGCCACATTGTAGGTGGTACCTTGCGACCTATGTGTGTGAAATTTCAGAAACATAGGTGTTTGCCTTGTGTGGCAATTAATTTTAGAAAAATGGGTAGTAGTGGGATAAATACAGTTATGCCTCCCATTTTTTTATTTTTAAAGATACAAACAGGAAACTTGGGCACATTACAGGTAACACTTGGCTTGATATGTGTGTGAAATTTCAGAAACATAAGTGCTTGCCTTGTGTGGCAATTAATTTTTGAAACAATAAGGAAAGAAACACCTATAACTTTTTCATTTTTAAAGTTACACACATGAAACTTGCTCACTTTGTAGATGGGTTAGGGGTAGTTGTCTGTCAGAAATTTCAGAAAGTTAGGTCCAGGCATTTGGTGGCTATGAATTTTTTAGATTAAAAGTTACAAAAGTTTTTCCACAGAGGCTTGGGCTGTCAATTGCACCCCCCTCCCCCGCCTCCCCCTCCCTTTTTATCTGTCAAAATTCCGTGTTGTTGTAACTTTTAATCTAAAAAAATCGTAGCCACCAAATGCCTGGACCTATCATTCTGAAATTTCTGACAGACAACTACCCCTAATCCATCTACAAAGTGAGCAACTTTCAAACTTCTAACTTTTAAAATAAAAAAGTTATAGGCGTTTCTTTCCTCATTGTTTCAAAAATACCTTGCCACTACACGCTTGAAGCTATGTTTCTGAAATTTCTCCACATTAGACATACCACTTTGGTTCACATGTGCGATGAATTTTAGAAGCATAGCTTCTAAACCCGTCGGAAACCTGTCCAGGTCCCCCCAGCTCCTGACAGTATTCTTGAGTTGACAGCCGGTCTTCTGCCCCCCCCCCCTTCCCCTAGAAGAGCTGATGCTGTCAAGTTGGGTCTGGGGGCTTCGTTCAGGGATGGGAAAAGGGGCTCCAGTAGGCAATGGCTCGGGGAAAGGCATGGGCACTGGAGGGCTTCTTTACTTTACGGAGGGACGGAGGGGGAGGAGGCAGCTCCCACCTACCCACCCATCCCAGGTGGAGAAGAAGGGACGTGCACGGAGGAGCCGAGCACGGAGGGGGAGGAGGCAGCTCCCACCTACCCACCCATCCCAGGCGAGAAGAAGGGGGCGCGCACGGAGGAGCCGAGCACGGAGGGGGAGGAGGCAGCTCTGTCTCCGACCTACCCACCCATCCCAGGTGGAGAAGAAGGGGGCGCCCCCAGACTCTGGAATGGCCTGCCGGAGGAGATTTGTCAATTTAATACTCTCTCTGAGTTTAAGGCAGCTATGAAAACTAGCCTCTTACGACATGGCCTACTCAGATGAACTTTAAATCAAGAATTTTAAAGTGTTGATAGTTTTATATGCTCTTTTAATTAATTTATGTATTTTATCTATATTGTTATTGTCCAAATGGTGTTCCCCACCTAAATCCAAAGGGAGAGGTGGGTAAGAAATAATAATAATAATAATAATAATAATAATAATAATAGTGAGTTTAAAATGCAAACCTGCACCTGCTCAGAATATTTCTTTATTTTATTTTGTTTTAAAATTAGAGTCGACTAAGGGTGCAATCTTATGCATGTGGGCATGTTGGGAGTTGTAGGCCTTTTCTCTGTCTAAACACTCATAGAATTGCACCTTAACAAATTTAACGTATCAGAAAGGTATTAGGGAGACCAGATCACCCTGGGTTTCCCGGTCCTAACCAGGAAAACTGGGGCAATCCGGGCTGACCGGGCCCCGGGGGCAAACCTCCAGGGAAACGGTTGGCTCAGTCCCCCCCAAACCAGCTCTGGAGCTGGCGCGCTTGGGGCGGTGCCGAGAAAACTTCCCTCTGGGCGGGTGAGGCAGGCAGGCAGGCGCCCCTCCTTGGCACACTTTCTCCAGCCCCTCCCCTGGGCAATCTGGAGCTTCTTCTAGGCTAGGCTGACCAGATAAAATCCAGGTCAGGGCTCCTGTAACTAACAGTTGCAGAGTAAAGGGAATTTCAGCCAGTGTCATTTGTATGCAATTAGTTCCTGGTGAAATTCCCTCTTCATCACAACAGTTAAAGTTGCAGGCACTATACTAGAGGGACCATATACAAAAGAAGGCAGGGCCCCTGCACCTTTAACTGTTGTGATGAAGAGGGAATTTCACCAGGAACTAATTGCATACAAATGACACTGGCTGAAATTCCCTTTTCTCTACAACTGTTAAAGTTACATGAGCCCTGACCTGGATTTTATCTGGTCACCCTATTCTAGGCCAGCGCAACTGCACAGGCCATAACTTCCAGCCCTTCCTCCAGGGCAAGCTGGGCATTTTCTAGGCCTGCGTGGTGGCGCTGGCCTAGAAGAAGCTCCGGATTGCCCAGGGGAGGGGCAGGAAGTTGCATACTGGATGCGCCAAGCACACAGGCCCCAGGGCTGGTTTGTGTGTGTGGGGGGACACCTGAGCTGGGCGCCCCCACTTCCTCCTGCGAGGCAATGCGGAGCAGCAACGGCAGTGGCGGCGCCCGAGCCGGTGAGCGACATGAGCTCAGGTGGGTGTCGCCCGCGAGGGCCTGCAGCGCAACGCTCCTGGATTTAACTGCAAAAGCAACCTGGTCGGAATCAGCACAGGGGACTCTCACACCGGCTCAGAGTTGCTGCTCGACTCCGCAAGTAAGAGCGGCCGCTTTGTGTGTGTGTGCTTTGAACAGGGAGGAGGGGGAGTGGGCGAGCGAGCGAGCAAGCGGTGTGGTGGAAGCTTTTTGCTCCTTGGGCAGCCTGATGCCCTGCTTTAAAAGATGGTGTAGGGCTCCAGATACCATCATCCCCAAGGATGATGGGGGTTGTAGTCCAACACCAACTGGGGCAGTTTGGGCACGTTGCTGGGGATGATGGGACTTGATGTCCCAACACAATCTCGTGGGCACCGCATGCCCCTTTTGGGTGGCCATTGTGGTCCTGGATTTTGGTTTCCAGAATCTGGTTACCCTAGTAGAAGTGCCATATATGGAACGGAGATAGTATGGGTGGGCAGAGAAATGGTAGTTGTGTGCTTCAGGACTGATGTAATACACATTTATTTATTTATTTATTTATTATTTATTCATTGCATTTCTATACTGCCCAACAGCCGAAGCTCTCTGGGCGGTTTACATGGCTATCTGAAGACCACACAGGCATACTAAAAGACCATAATGTCCAGCTGTGAACTGATATAGCTGCACCTCTGGATGTAAATTTTCCCTGTGCAGAGGCGCCCTTGCAAGATGCATTTCCCCCCCTCGCTCGTTATAACGATTGATTGCTATTGAATATTGAAATGGAAGGGAAAGTGAGGTGAGATTGTCAGTTAAGATTGCTGCATTAGGCTCGGTAACAATCAGAGTCTTGCTTCAAATTAGAGGATAACGCCCATTCTCTAGGACTGTTCGAAATACCACAGCAAAACATACAAATGGATTCTGAAAAGCTATTTTCATTAATAATGAGCCATCAGTTCGTCAGCACCAGCTTTTACAATTCTCTGCAACATTATCTGGGTAATAATCAAGTAGAGAAACCACCAAGAAGGAGATAAAAGAACAGGCAATGCTAAAAGAAGTAAACTGCAGTGCCTAGGAAAATGTTCAGTGTGTGTGTGTGTGTGTGTGTGTGTGTGTGTGTGTGTTTTCAAAGCAAACTGTCTGCTTTGAAAGATTTGCTAAGGGCATAAATTAAACCAGACACTTTAGGAATAAAATGTAATACAAATGATATGTGTCTCACTGAAAGCTGGCAAAACAGTAGATAAAATGGAGACATTTTAATGCAAACATAGCTAAACAATTTACGGCATCCAAGCTGAAAATGTAAGCGATCAAAAAATGTTCTGTTTGCGTGCTGCACATCAGAATGAGCTGAAGCGTATTGGCGAGGAAAGTCTCTGAAAAATCATGGCCTTCATGCCTCTTAGAAATTATTCAGCACCACTGCACTGTCTTCAAATCGCAGGAGAGACACGTCTGCATATATCGATAGTTTATTTTACCACTTCTTAAGTTTTTCTGTGAAAAATGCATCAGCACACTGTGAGTCACCTTACTGAAAATTGTCCATTCCTGCCTGATTAGGCCGAGTGTGAAACTCCACGTGACAACAAGTGTGGGTTTCTTGCTCAAAATGGCAAGCTGAGAAGTTCTTCCTATAATGGAGGAACAGGGAGCCTCCAGTCCATGGGAAGCCCCCATCCGGACTGTGCTTCCCTGCCCACAACACTATAAAGACTCATTATAAGCTGCCATTGGTGCTTAAAAAGCTGCCATTGGTGCCAAAGGGAGTTTTTAGGATGTTTTTTATGATGTTTTATTGCTATTTGAATAATGTGCACCATGTTTTTAATCAGTTTTATGTATTTTATCATGTTTTATATTTACTGTTGTTCCCTGCCTCGATCCAAATGGAGAGGTGGGTAAGAAATACAATTATTATTATTATTATTATTATTATTATTATTATTTTAAAAAATTGCAGCAAATTAGAAACGGAGAGAAACCAAACTTGACAAATTTATCCATCCCTAGTTACAGGGAGAAGTGAACTAATCCTCCTGATCCATGTCTGTCCAGTACACTGCACTGGCTCACTTCTATGCCTTGTACAACGTTGTCTGAGTCCTGACTCTTTTGGTTCTTGGTGTTGTCATCTTTCCTCATTAGACGCTTTACTATTAACTACTGGCACTATCACCTCAATCTTTATGCTTTCTTTTTGATAGGTGTCAGATAGTCCCAGCCTTTTATCACAGCCTTGCATGACTCCCATTTGTTGTAGCTATCCATGTAATTGTTAGAATAATGCCTCCCTCTGTGTCGTCTTCCACTGTGAGCTCCATCAGATGAGCGTTTTATTGCACACTCGTTACTGGGCACTCATGGATTTTCACAGGTCCCGCTCACGACGTTGTCGGCCTCCTGCGCACCTCCCGCCCCTTTTGGTCTTCCTCGTGCCAAAACAAACAAATCACCCAGAAAGTCCAATATATTTTTAAAGACGGAAGTTGCTGCTATCTCCTGCTGTGTGCGATCAGAACAGCCCACTGAATGGGCCACGTGCAGGTTGTTTACTTCCTCTTTTGAAAGAGGAAGTATGAAGCCACAAAAGCTGGACAGAGAAGCAATAGTAGGGAAGCATGATTCCGCCCCCACCCCAGCTGATGGAGGTCTGTATCTTGACACCTGCCTTCTCCATCAGCCGCACAAGTTGTTTCACTGCTCAGCATCCTAAAGGCACTTGCACTTCTGCTTAAATGTTCTTGCAGCAAAACTGATAGCCAAATGACACTTTTAACGGATGGCAAAGTAGCCCATGCTGTATTTTAAGTGTGGCAGCTGTTCAGAGTGTCTTTTGATCACAGTACTTCTTGCCATGATTACCTAAGAACACATGGGAGGCTGCATGCCGCATCACTTCCCCTAAAAGCAAACAGTGCAAAGCCCCTGTCTCTCTCTGAGCCTGCTTCTTTCCAGGTTTCTGTCTCCTTTGCTAAGTTCCCAGTTTTTCTCCAGCGTTCAACTAAGCCGCTGGAGGCTGGTGACTGTGAGGTCAGTGGGAGGGTGAAACTACTCTGGGTTGCAGTCAGCACTCTAAAGGAGCTATCCAAGGTTCAGAAGCACCTTAGATAGCTCATGTCAAGTTTTAGCTGCAACCAGGAGTGGATTCACTGCTCCACTGACACCGGAGCCACCAGCCTCCACTGGCTTAGGTGAAGGCAGAAGAACTGGGAACTTGGCAAAGGAGACAGAAACTCCAGATTGGCTTCTGAAGCAGGTTGGGTGTGTCTGTACACAGCCCTAGTTTTAAAGTCTGTGTTTCAATTGGGGTTTTATTTCTGTCTACACTACTGCTTTAAAATGGTTTAAAACGGTTTATAACAGTTTTGAGAACTGTTGGGGCCCAGGACACGCTCCACATACAGTGTTTTATCCTGTGTGTGCAGATAGGCTATTGCATTTTAATGTTGCAGGTTTGTTTTGTGAATCACCCAGAGAATTTGTGTTATGGGGCAGCTATATAAATCCAGTCTGTAACTTAGTGAAAAAAAAGTTTCTTTTTGCAAAAGAGCAACACTCTTAGGGTGTTCCTGTGCTGATTGACGTGTTCCCTGAATTGAGTTGTGTCTTCAGCCCCTCTTGCTCCTTGCCACTTCTGCCGGCCTTCGCTCTTCTGGACATGGAATGATTCCATCAGGTAAGCAAAAGTTAGTCCAGCAGACCCACAGAGGAAGGCCCAGTTACTGCAGAGCCTGGACTCCTGAGTATCTCGTAGCTCCTCGCTTTCTAGGGTGGCCACATGCACACTGCCCCCGCAAGGAACTACAATCTGCATCGGTTTAAATTTAGAGAGAATAACTTAAATAGAAATACAAGCTATTGCACCATATACATCTTTTAGTCTTAAAGGTTTCTTGGTTGTCTCTGATGTACTATTGTGATCCAGCTAAATACCGCTGCATGTCAATTATCAAATATCAAATATTGAAATTGAACATATTGATTGCTGGCAAATGCAGATATAGATTACATTGGAGCAGACAATTCTTCTGTTTCAGCCAGCAAGCTCTATTGTCACCATCAAGTCCTGGCATGGTTAGGCATGATAAGGTTTGTCTGTCTCATGTAGAGAACTTAAGGCATTTGGACCTAGCAGGAGCCAGAAATTAGGTTTAGTGCGTTCTGACCCAGCAGGATTTGGGTTTCCTAGAGAGATAGGAAACAGAGCAGCCCCAGACTGGTTAGCCCTGCCTCTCTCTTGACTGAAGCCTTCTCCCTAAAAGGGAACAGCCTCAGGCTGCAAGAACACAGACTCAGCTGCAGCATGGTGGTGCCTTCAGAAGCTGAGAACAGCAATGTGACCTCCTCTGAACCCAGGGGAGTTGATCCCTGGGACCCGCTTGTAGAAGCAGGTCCTAAGGAGGTAGGAATTCATGATGTTCTTCGATCCATTAACTCAGGAGCCTCGTTGTCCTGCTCTAGACAGAGTCCTGGTTTTTTGCAAGCACAAACAGAGAGCAAGGCAATATAGAAGAGTCAGTTTGGCAAGCAGATGGTTAAGCAGACCGGGTTCAGTCCAATGAGGGTTAGGCTAAGGCAAGAGAGATCAAAAGTCCAGGAAGTAGTCAACACAGTCCGTCAGTTGGTCAATGAGAATCAGGCAACAGCAAGAGTGGTCGGAGTAACAAGCAGGTCAAGCACAATAAATCCATCAGGTACATTACTTGATACAGAAGCAGAGGGTCAAGAAACAGTCCAAGGGTCAGTAGCACAAAACATCCATCGAAAGCAAGGCCCAGGAAGCAAGGCAGCCGATACTAGAACAGGCAGAGGCACAGTTTCCAGCAGCAGCTCTCAAATTACCAGTCAGAGCTGATAGAGCTAAAGCTATTAGAACCGCTCCCAAGACTTAGCTGCTTCTCATCAGAGGCTTGTCAGATGTCCTCCTCATGAGGAGGGCCCAACTCATGGATTCTCCTTTTCAGTAGATGAGCACTCCTTTGCCTGGCAACCATCCTTTCATGGACTTTAAGGCACTGGTGTTCTCAGGGGCTAGCTGGTGGCCCAGCATCTTCCTCTGTCTTCAAAGCTGAAACCTTGGCTTCTCTAGGAAGTGGATTCAAAAGACTTTCCCCTGAGGGCCCCAGACCATCTTGGCTAGTACCAGGATCTTCTGAGGGGCCAACTGGCTCTGATGCGTCTGACTCCTCCTCTGAAGAAGACTCCAGACGTGCCAAGAATGAGGGATTAAGGTCCTAGGCCGTGACAGCAAGGAGCATTTGGAAAATGTTCAGTACTGAATTCCCACAATGTGGAATTTGAATTTGAGGAAGAGATTTTGTTTTGTTTCAGCTCTCAATGACTATGAAACAGTTAATGTGTCTGCCAGCCAGTAGAGCTGGGCCCTGCTGGAGGAGGGGAGCAGAGGACAAAGAGCAGGAAGTGGTCATTGGGCCATCACGGAGGCCATCCCATTGCATATAGAGAGAATGCCTCAGGCTTAGGCTGCCTCTACAAGAGAGGTTTAAAGCTCTTTCAAGGCGCTTTAAAAAATTTACCTCTACAAGAACGGAGTGCAAATCAGGCGTAGAGGTGCGTTATCTCTCCGATTATGCGCATTATTGAATGCGTGTTAGGTCCCCTCTACAAGGATTCGCTTTTGCGCCCGGTTAGGCGATTATGTGCATAATCGCTGAAGCGCATTTACACCTAATACCTCTGCATGAGAGGTGGCGAGAGGCGGCGAAGCGCATTAATGGATGTCCAAAATGCGCTTTCCAAGTAGTTAATGCGCATAAGCGCTTGTTCACATAGTCAAAATGCGCTTTAACGGACGGAGCAAAATAAAACTCGCGATTTAACGTGCATTCGATAATGCGCATAATCTGAGAGATAACGCGCCTCTACGCCCGATTTGCGCTCCGTTCTTGTAGAGGTAAATTTTTTTAAGCGCCTTGAAAGAGCTTTAAACCTCTCTTGTAGAGGCAGCCTTAAACAGCGAGTTTTATTTTGCTCCAGCTGTTAAAGCGCATTTTGACTATGTGAACAAGCGCTTATGCGCATTAACTACTTGTAAAGCGCATTTTGGTCATCCATTAATGCGCTTCGCCGCCTCTCACTGCCTCTCATGCAGAGGCATTAGGCGTAAATGCGCTTCAGCGATTATGCGCATAATCGCCTAACCGGGTGCAAAAGCAAATCCTTGTAGAGGGGACCTTGGCTGATCTCCAGGAAGCTTCTCATTGCCTAGCAATAGAATTTTATTACTCCCCAATCAAGCTTAGAGATCCAAACTACGAGCAGCAGACACTGACAAAAAGGCCCCAGCTCGCTCTCATCCCAGTTTTTCTGGACTTGTGAACAGAGACATGAATCTGGATGGGGTCATACGTGTGCTTTTTACCAGCTGAAGCTGGTAAGCTGTTCGTGGATGGTCCGCAGTGCACAGGGGGATCCCCTTTTACAACCCTTCCTGCCCGGTAGTGTCCAATAGCCAGGTTTGATAGGCAGGGCCAGTTAAAGAGCTGATGCTATTTCACCGCCCAGGCATCTGTTCCAGTCTACCAGCTGCAGCAGCACTCGGCCCTAGTTCAAGCCCCAGCAGCTCCTGAGAGGGTGTTCCACCAGAGAGATGCCCTGGGAAGAGGAGGGGCATGCAAGCCAAGACGTCTCGCCTGGCGGAAATGGCAGTGTTGACCTTGGTGTTCCCAGGAACTGCCCCCCCCCAATGCTATTGCAAGGTACCAACCCATATTGTTCAAGAAATCCACTTAAATTTCAATTTAGTTGTGCAAGATCTTGTGCAACAAGTCACTGTTTCCACTCCACATGTACACATTGGGGGGGGGGGGATGGGGGAAGAACAGTTTTGCAACAGTTCCCAGAGAACTTTGGGGGGACAATGTCCTGCAGCTATGAACGTGTAATTTTCACTTTAGGCAGCAAAGCTAACAGATATTCTCTGCACATGTGTGTGTGTGTGTGTGTGTGTGTGTGTGCGGTGTGCGTGCATCTGTGCGCATGCAAGAGGCTCATTAAAGAAATCCACACCTCTAGCAAGAACATACAAGCAGGGAGAAGAGGGGAAAAGCCTCTCACTTGAAGACCCAGAGGCAATCTCATTGAATGCACATTAATGCCTTTAAAAAAAACCAGTGTTCTCATTTTGTTCCCGAGGGAAATGCACCTTGGCAAGACTGGCTGAGCTTTGGGCCCCAAATCAGATGCTGATGCTCCAAACATATACAGACACTTGATTTGCATAATGCCTTCTGATTACAACCTTGGGTGTGTGTTTTCTCTTTCTCTTTGAAGAACTCTGAATATCTCAACAAGGATTGGTGTGTCCTGGAGACCGGTTGGAGCAATCTGATGGTGTGGGAGGGGGGAGGGGTAAGACTGGGCTCATCTAGTTGTGGCGGGAGGGTCAAACGAGCCCCCTCCTCAACACCTGCACAGTTCCATGAAGCTCTGCTTCCTATTGGGTGACCAGGGCAGAAGTGAGTCACGCTGATGCCATAGAGTTCTTCCTGAAGAGGCCTAGACCAGAGTTGCAGAACGTCCGCTCCATGGACCAAGCGTGGCCCTCCTGGATCCCCCTAGTCCCCCTCCTTTCCCCTCAACTATTTATTCATTTATTACATTTCTATAGCGCCCACTAGCCGATGATCTCTGGGCGGTTCACAAAAGTAAAATCACAAAATATGGCATAAAACACTATATAAAATATAATGGCTTAAACCTGCAAGTGTAAAAGTGCAACCGGAGTAAAAACTTGCAGCTATGTGCAGAGATTTAAAATGCAATAGCAGGGTTAAAACAGCAAAGCTAAAAACCAGAATGCTAAATGATGCTAAAAAATAGGGGTGTGCACGGACCCCCCGGATCGGATCGGGACCCGGATCGGGACCTCCAATTTTGTCACGGACCGGTTCGGACAAAATCGGAGGCCCCCCGGACCGGATCGAGTCCGATCCCGACCCAAAAATCGTAAATTTTTGGATCGGCCGCCATTTTTTTCCCCATAGACTTGCATTGCAATGCAAGTCTATGAGGAAAAAATGGCGGCGGGTGGGTGAGGGGGGGCCTAACTCCCTCCCCCCCGGGGCCGTCCGCTGTGGACGGCCCCGGCAGGTAAGCCCCCTCCCCCGCGCTCCCTACCCCCCCTGGGGCCGTCCGCGGACGCCAGCGGATAGAAGCGGACGGCTCCGGGGGGGGGGGTAAGCCCCCTTCCCCGCCACTGCTTACCTTCTCGGCCCGTCCGCTCCCGTCCGGCGCCGTCGGCTACTACCAGCGGGCTTCGCGGCCTACTCTCGAGTAGCGCGCCTGGAGTAGGCCGCGGAGCCTGCTGGTAGTAGTCGCCGCCGCCGGACGGGAGCGGCTGGGCCGGCAAGGTAAGGGCCCCCTCCCCCCTCCGCGCGCCCCCTCCTCCCCTCCACGCACCCCGTCCTTACCTTCTCGGCCCGTCCGCTCCCGTCCGGCGCCGGCGGCTACTACCAGCGGGCTCCGCGGCCTACTCTCGAGTAGCGCGCCGGTTGATGACATCACCCGGCGCGCCACCCTGGAGTAGACCGCGGAGCCTGCTGGTAGTAGTCGCCACCGCCGGACGGGAGCGGCCGGGCCGGCAAGGTAAGAGCCCCCTCCCCCCTCCGCGCGCCCCCTCCTCCCCTCCACGCACCACCTGCTTACCTTCTCGGCCCGTCCGCTCCCATCCGGGGCCGGCGGCTACTACCAGCGGGTTCCGCGGCCTACTCTCGAGTAGCGCGCCGGGTGATGACATCACCCAGCGCGCCACCCTGGAGTAGGCCGCAGAGCCTGCTGGTAGTAGTCGCCGCCGCCGGACGGGAGCGGCCGGGCCGGCAAGGTAAGGGCCCCCTCCCCCCCTCCGCGCGCCCCCTCCTCCCCTCCACGCACCCCCTGCTTACCTTCTCGGCCCGTCCGCTCTCGTCCGGGGCCGGCGGCTACTACCAGCGGGCTCCGCGGCCTGCTCTAGAGTAGCGCGCCGGGTGATGACATCACCCGGCGCGCCACCCTGGAACAGGCCGCGGAGCCCGCTGGTAGTAGCTTCCGCCGCCGGACGGGAGCAGCCGGGCCGGGAAGGTAAGCGCCCCCCTCCTCCCCCCCCGCTGTCCACTTTCATCGGCAGGCGCCCGCTGGCGCCCGCCAATGGAAGCGGCGGTGGGCGCCAGTGGGCGCCCGCCGATCCGCCGATCCGCCGAACCGGTTCGGAGCCTTTTCGGACCGGTTCAGATTGGATCGGCCGATCCAGCTGTCAGATCGGAAATCGGATAATTTATCCGAT
Source organism: Anniella stebbinsi (assembly GCA_029215795.1). Classification (NCBI taxonomy): domain Eukaryota; kingdom Metazoa; phylum Chordata; class Lepidosauria; order Squamata; family Anniellidae; genus Anniella; species Anniella stebbinsi. The sequence continues at coordinate 32,241,784 of JARDYH010000007.1, forward strand.
TTCCCACTGGACCGGACTCGGATCGTGGATCGGGTTCGATCCAATGCACTTCCCTACTAAAAAATGCTTGGGAAAATAAAAAGGTCTTTGTCTCCGGGTACTGGAAAGAGTCAGGGCAGGTACATATATATGGGAGGAGGTGTTCGTTCAGGTAACCTGGCCCCAAGGCATCTAGGGCTTTGATTGTTCATACTAGCGCTTTGAATCGGACCCGGACCAGGACTGGCAGTCAGTGAAGCTTAGGGTGACCAGATGAAATCCAGGTCAGGGCTCATGTAACTTTAACAGTTGTAGAGAAAAGGGAATTTCAGCCAGTGTCATTTGTATGCAATTAGTTCCTGGTGAAATTCCCTCTTCATTACAACAGTTAAAGTTGCAGGGGCCCTGCCTTCTTTTGTATAGGGTCACTCTAGTATAGTGCCTGCACCTTTAACTGTTGTGATGAAGAGGAATTTCACCAGGGACTAATTGCATACAAATGACACTGGCTGAAATTCCATTTTCTCTACAACTGTTAAAGTTCCATGAGCCCTGGCCTGGATTTTATCTGGTCACCCTAGTGAAGCTGGAAAAGGACAGCAGTAATGTGGTCCCTGTTAACAGTCTGGCTGCCCTGTTTTGTACCAGTTGAAGTTTCTGGACCTTTTTCAAAGGCTGCCCCACTTTCTATGAAACATTTGCAGAACTTGGAAAAGAAAGACAATCACGGAAGAGACTGTGAAGCTGGCCAGGAAATGGGAGTCTGCTGTTTAAATATCGCCGGGACACTGTGACATTGTGCAAGCAGATATAAGCTGAGCTGCTTTAAAATTGCCTGATTAACTGTGTTAACTTTGGGGACTTGTCTTTGTTTCTCAGGGTGGTGAGCAAATAGTAATTTGAAGATGGAACCAAAATGGCTTGCTTTACACCAAAGGTTGTCTTCGAAAGGGTCATGTGGGCTGCCCTGAAATTGAAGCTGTGATTTTCACAAACAGGGGCCTTACAAGCACTTCATCTGGTGGCGCTCCATAATGGCTTTATTCTTACATGGAACCATGATGTGTGTTTGCTTTGAGAGAGGAAAGGGGGAGGTGACTTCACAATAGAAGCAGCTGGAGCAAGATGGGTAGGATTTGTGAGGGATGGACGGACAAATCATTCAGGTTTGCTTTCGACTTCATGTATTTACAAATAAGCTCACGTTCCTTCCACCCCAAATAGGAAGATATGTCCAAATTTTGCTGAATTTTTCTCAAAAACAAAATGATACAAAATCCTCACCCATCTGCACCAGCCAAATACAATAGGCAGGCACAGCTCTTTCCAGCATGGAGAGCACCGTGATGTACTTGCCTGTCATGGATTTGTTAGAAACGAGGAGTCTGTCTGAAAAAAGAGGTGGTAACCCTAATTCAGCAAGCAACGTAAACATGGCTGAATACACAGTGATCAAAATTCACTCTTTTGGGGAGCAAAACTCTCAAAGCTCTGAGCCTCGATGAATGGATCTGTCAGTTTCATTTTTTCCCTACATTTGATTTTTTAAAAAAAATATCACGGTCTTTCCATTTCAAATATGAAGAAATTTGTGAATTTGGATACATCCTTATCAGAATCTAACTGAAATGAAATTCTCACCCATTGCTAGAATCTCATTCTGCAAAGATGTATAGGGTGACCATATGAAAAAGAGGACAGGGTTCCTGTATCTTTAACAGTTGTATTGAAAAGGGAATTTCAGCAGGTGTCTTTGGTATGCATGCAGCACCTGGTGAGAGTCCCTCTTCATCACAACAGTTAAAGCTGCAGGAGCCCTGCCCTCTTCTGTATCTGGTGAAGAGGGCAGGGCTCCTGCAGTTTTAACTAGAAGCCAGCATGCATTTGTCAAGAACAAATCCTGTCAGACTAATCTGATCTCATTTTTTGATGGGGTAACCTCCTTTCTGGACTGTGAGAATGCTGTGGACATAGTATATCTTGACTTCAGCAAACCTTTTGACAAAGTGCCCTGTGACATTCTGATTCACAAACTAGTGAAAAGTGGGCTAGATGGAACAACTATTAGGTGGTGGATGCACAGTTGGCTACAGAATCGGACTGAAAGAATGCTTATCAATGGTACCTTTTCACACTGGGAAGAAGTAATGAGCGGGGTACCACAGGGCTCAGTCCTGGGTCCAGTGCTCTTCAACATTTTTATTAACGATTTGTATGAGGAGGTGCAGGGAATGCTTATCAGATTTGCAGATGACACAAAATTGGGTGGAATTCTATGTTTCTATGAAATTCCCTTTTCTAAAGATACAGTAGCCCTCTCCTCCTCTGCTATGGTAGTTTGGTGGAACCAGTGTCATTCCTGGCTCTTCTGTTTCTCTGAATCATCGAATGATAGAATAGTAGTGTTGGAAGGGGCCTCTAAGGCCATCAAGTCCAACTCCTTGCTCAATGCAGGAATCTACCTTAAAGCATCCCTGACAGATGGCTGTCCAGCTGCCTCTTGAATGCCTCTAGTGTGGGAGAGCCCATGATCTCCCTAGGTCATTGGTTCCATTGTCGTACTGCTTTAACAGGAAGTTTTTCTTGATGTCCAGCCAGAATCTGGCTTCCTCTGACTTGAGCCCAGTATTCCGTGTCCTGCATTCTGGGATGATCGAGAAGAGATCCTGGCCCTCCTCTGTATGACAACCTTTCAAGTATTTGAAGAGTGCTGTCATGTCTTCCCTCAGTCTTCTGTTCTCCAGGCTAAACGTGTCCAGTTCTTTCAGTCTCTCCTCATAGGGCTTTGTTTCTAGAACCCTGATCATCCTCATTGCCCTCCTCTGAACACACTCCAGTTTATCTGCATCCTTCTTGAAGTGTGGTGCCCAGAACTGGATGCAATACTCAAGATGAGGCCTAACCAGTGCCGAATAGGGGGCAACCAGTACCTCGTGCAATTTGGAAGCTATACATCTATTGTAAACTGCCCAGAGAGCTTTGGCTATGGGGCAGTACAGAAATGTAAATAATAACAATAATAATGCAGCCCAAAATTACATTTGCTTTTTTTGATGCCGCATCACACTGTTGGCTCATATTTAGCTTGTGATCTATAACCATTCCAAGATCTTTCACGCTTGTAGTATTCCTGAGCCAAGTACCCCCCATTTTGTAACTGCATTTGGTTCCTTTTTCCTAGGTGTAGAACTTGGCATTTATCCCTACTAAATTTCATTCTGTTGTTTTGAGCCCAGAACTCCAGTCTATCAAAATCACTTTGGAGTTTGTTTCTGTCTTCCAGGGTATTAGCGATCCCACCCAATTTTGTGTTGTCTGCAAAGTTGATAAGCATTCCCTGCACCTCCTCCTCCAAATCATTAATAACAATGTTGAAGAGCACTGGGCCCAGGACTGAGCCCTGCGGTACCCTGCTCATTACCTCCCCCCAGTGTGAAAAGGTACCATTGATAAGTACTCTTTGAGCAAGATTCTGTAGCCACCTGTGGATACACCTAATAGTTTCTCCACATGGGCATGCACAGATACTGAACACGAAACAGGTAGGGCATGAGCCAGCAGGTAGAGGGTAGGGCATAAAATGGCTGTCTAGTTTTCAAATGAACCCTTTTGCATCCTGAGCAGGCCTGATGAGTTCCAGAGCTCCCCTCCCCAAGCTAAAAATGCAATGGATTGAATAGGGGCAAGCTCTAGCTCAGCCTCAAAGTAAGCCTGTTTATTTGTATCTCTCCTTTCCTCCAAGGAGCTCGGTGGCATACATGGAAGTCCCATGTTATCCTCACAGTGCTGTAAAGCATGGGTGGCAGAAGGTAGATCTCCAGGTGATTTTTGACTTCAGCTCCCAGAAGCCCCTGCCGGCATGGTGCTGGGTGCTGAAGTTTTTAAAAACCTAGAGATCTTCTGCCTGCCAACTCCTGCTGCAAGGTAGTGTCATGCCTGACCCAGGCACAGGTCAGGACGTCTCCTCTTCCAAGGAAGTTTCCAAAACTGAAGACCCCACGAGATTCCCACCCCCATGCCAATGTTGCTGCTTTAACCTGCTGTTATTTATTACATTTTGTTTTTGTCTTTTATCTTGTTTTCATAATCTTCCCCCTGAAGCTTTCCTGAAGAGTGGTATGTAAATCATTTCAATCATTCAACCACTGGGGGGTGGGGGATGTTTCCTATATTTGGCAGGCTCTTGCAGCTGTCTTGGCAAACAGATGTTTCAATGGCCCCTTGCAATCCCTAACCCCCATTCCATTTTCTAGGTGATTGGGGAAACTATAAAAGATAATGGGTTAAGGGAAGAGTGAGGCATCTCTTGCCCTCTGCTTAATTAATAATAATAATAATAATAATAATAATATATTTATTTCTTACCCGCCTCTCCCTCCGGATCGAGGCAGGGAACAACATTAAAAACACATGATATAAAATACATAAAACTGATTAAAGCATATAAAAACTACCACATTGTTAAAATACCAATAAAATTCCTAAAATTCAACTGGGTAGGCCTGCCAGAAGAGATCAGTCTTTATAGCTTTCTTAAATTCTGGAAGACTGTTAAGTTGGCAAATCTCCGGCAGGCCATTCCACAGTCTGGGAGTGGCAGAAGAGAAGGTCCTCTGGGCCCATCTCCCCCCCTCCCCACAGTGGCCAGGTGTCCTACTTTACAGAGAGTGGTCCTCTATTCAAAGGTGTCTTCCACTTGATGGGTTGTCCAGACCAAGTCTGGTGTAAATTCAAAGAGCCCTAAGAAGGAGCAGGCGAGGTCCTTGGAGTTGCCCATTCACAGTTCGCATCGGGACGTCAGACTGAGCAGGCACGCGGCTCACCTAGTCAGTTTTCTCCACTATGGTGAGATGCCCGGAATTTCTATTTAAACCACCATATTATTATTCCTAAATTTGCACCTATGCACATAAATGTGCAAATGTCATGCAAAGTGATGCCTTTCATCCTCTTTTACGGCAATGTGTAAGTGCCCCCCCCCATTTCAAGGGAGCTGTTTTCCCCACTTCTTGCTGGCTTTTCTTGAGAGAGGGGCCTGCAAGAAAAGAGGCCCTCTGAGCGCAAACATCTAGAAGCCGCATCCAGGCCTCTCCCACCTGCTGTTCCTGCTCTGGCAGAAATATTATTTGATTGAAGGAGCAGGTGCTTGCCTGCCTGTTCAAGAATAGTTAAAAGTATTTTTGGTAGGGATGTGTATCGTATCGTTAAAATGTACGATAATGATACAATAAGGTCATTATCGTGCATGTGTTTAACGATGACAATACAATAGAAAAACCTACGATAATCATCGGAGATGATAATTTTTGGCCGATTTTATCATTTTATCGGATTGCTATATAAATATACCTATAACTTCTATATTTTAAAAGTTAGAGGCTTGAAACTTGGTCATAGTGCTTATGGGGTATGTCTAAGTATGTGTATGAAATTTGAGATCGATCCCTCCAACTCTCGATTTTATATGAATTTATTAAAGATCATTTCAGTTTTGACAGATCAGCTCGCTACGTGCGTTCATTCTGACCTGTCAGAACGGAAACGATCTTTAAAAAATTCATATAAAATCGAGGGTTGGAGGGATCGATCTCAAATTTCATACACGTACTTAGGCATACCCCATAAGCACTGTGACCAAGTTTCAAGCCTCTAACTTTTAAAATACAGAAGTTATAGGCATTTTTTCTTTAAAAATAGGGCTGCAAAAAATATCATTTTTTCACGATAATTATCATGAAGACGATACGGTTCACCTACGATATGAATGAAGGCGATATTTTTTTTGGTCCGAAATGATGATAATGATAAACGACGATATTTTTTAGCGTGCACATCCCTAATTTTTGGTGTTAGTGGATTTCAATTTAAGCAGCCTGAATTTCAGGACGGACTAGTGCTATTAAGGCCCATAACTGATGTCCAAATGCCTGGGAAATAAATGCATCTTTGCCTTTACCAAAAAGATGGTAGTATTGGCTAGGCTGACCATATGAAAAGGAGGACAGGGCTCATGTAACTTTAACAGTTGTAGAGAAAAAGGAATTGCAGCCAGTGTCATTTGTATGCAATTAGTTCCTGGTGATCTTCCCTCTTCATCACAACAGTTAAAGTTGCAGGGGCCCTGCCTTCTTTTGTATATGGTCATTCTTGTATAGTGCCAGCACCTTTAACTGTTGTGATGAAGAGGGAATTTCACCAGGATCTAATTGCATACCAATAACACTGGCTGAAATTCCATTTTCTCTACAGCTGTTAAAGTTACATGAGCCCTGTCCTCCTTTTCATATGGTCAGCCTAGTAATGGCACCAGGTGGACTCCTTTGGGGAGAGTGTTCCATAGAACTGGGGCTACCACAGAAAATATGTGTTTCTGAACTGCCGCCCCACTCCAGTTTCTCTTGGGGGAGGCATCAGAGCAGGGCTGTTGATGATGGTGACAGTCAATGAAGAGGATCTTGCGGTTGTGATGGGCAGCTTGATGAAAGTGTCAAACCAGTGTGCAGCCTCTGCAAAAAAGGCAAACCCATGTTAGGCACAATTAGAAAAGGAACTGAGAATAAAACTGCTAGTACCATACTGCCTTTGTATGGTGGCCACACTTGGAATAGTGTGTACAATTCTAGTCACCATACCAAAAAAAGATATTGCAGAGTTGGAAAAAGTGCAGAACTGGGCAACTAAAATGATCAAGCGGCTGGAGCATCACCCTCTGAGGGAAGGTCACAACAGCTGGGATTGTTCAGCGTGGAAAAAAGAAGGCCAAGGGGAGACGTAATAGAGGTGTACAGAATTATGCATGGTCCGGAGAATATGGATATGGAGACATTTCTCTCCATCTCCCAAATACTAGAACCTGGGGTCATCCCATGAAGCTGATTGGTGGGAGATTCAGGACAGATAAAAAGAAGTACTTTACACAGCTACCAATTTGGATGGCTTTAAAAGGGGGGTGGTAGATAACTTTGTAGAGGAAAAGGCTATCAATGGCTACTAGTCTTAACTGACCTGTTCAGACCACACACTAAGCTATGGTTAGGCCGCTAACGCCTTTGCAGCAAATGGTTAGTGAGCATGTTTAAACTGTGGTTACGTAGCCACCAGGGTTAGGAATGGTTTTCCCAATGTGCTAAATCATGGTTCACACGACATGCTAAGCCATAACTTTTAGCTCAAAATGCTTAACTACCACAGCTTAGGGTGTTGTCTGAACAGGGTCCATAGCTATGTGCTACCTCTACTATCGGAGGCAGTAAGGGTATATACACCACTTGCTGGGGAACATAGGTGGGAAGATGCTGTTACACTCATGACCTGCATCTAAGTCCCTAGCCAACATCTGGTTGGCCGCCATATGGACAGAGTGCTGGACAGGATGGACCCTTGGTCTGATCCAGCATGGCTCTTCTTATGTTCTTATGATTTCCTCCTGTTTTGCCCCTTTCTCAGCTCCTAGCCAGTTCAACCAGTTCTGTGCAAGATGGATTTATGGTGGATGACATCCATTTGTGTGAGCAGACGTGATCTCAGTCAGTTGTCCTTATAGTCATCTAGCTACCTGACAGCTACCCCCAGGTGCAGTCAGACTCAGTTCCTGTGTAAATGGGTGTGAGCTGAATGCAACAAAAGCAGATCACCAGCAAGGATGTCTAAACCAGAAACTTTTTAGAAATCAGAAGAGGATCACATGCAGTGTTGTAGTGGAACCAGGGCTCACAGGGTTGAACTGCTGGGACCTTGTTATTAGCATGGATGATTTTGTCATCTGTCACCCCATTCAGGCTTCCCTGTTTTCCCTCGAAGCTTGGTTGCAACCTTCACAATAGCTAGGGGAGAAATGGGTTTTCCTAGCAATGACATAGTCTTGTGATTTATCCCTGTTGTGTTGGATGGAACATATTTTGGTGTGGCTTGGTCTTGAATGGACAATTAAGAGAACATGAGCTTTACAAAAGACCTGTTCCTGCTGGAGAGGAAAACTTGACTTGTTAATCAAATATTTCTTCCCGGTGCTGTGAAAAGAAACTCCTGAAAAATATTGACTGTGTGTGTGCGTGCGTGCTCATGCGTGCATGTTTTTATCACACACATATCATGCACTCACTCTTATACAATTGCTGATCAAAACAGCTTCCTGCAGTTTTGGATTCTCCTTGGAGGCAAAGCTATGGAGAATGTCATGATGAGTGCCTGCACTTCAGCAATTAAATAGGGTGACCAGAGAAAATCCAGGTCAAGGCTCCTGTAACTTTAACAGTTGTAGAGAAAAGGGAATTTCAGCCAGTGTCATTTGTATGCAATTAGTTCCTGGTGAAATTCCCTCTTCATCACAACAGTTAAAGTTGCATGCACTATACTAGAGTGACCATATACAAAAGAAGGCAGGGCCCCTGCAACTTTAGCTGTTGTGATGAAGAGGGAATTTCACCAGGAACTCATTGCATACAAATGACACTGGCTGAAGTTCCCTTTTCTCTACAACTGTTAAAGTGACATGAGCCCAGACCTGGATTTTATCTGGTCACCCTAGCAATTACCACTAGTCGCATTGTGCCTTGTTCTGGCCAGTAGTGAACATAAACTATAAGAATAGCCATGCCAGCTCCAGGGTCCATCTAGTCCAGCATTCTGTTCACATAGCGGCAAGCCCTTGTTGACCTGGAACCCACAAGCCGGACACGAGTGCAACAGCCCCCTCCTGCCCATGTCCCCCAGCAACTGGTTGGTGTGCATTGGCTTACTGCCTCTGCTACTGGTGGAAGGAGTGTTCCGCATCTGGTCTCCTTATACTTTCCTACAGCCAGAGCTGGACAGTTCTGCACCATTAGGAAATCCCTGCCTTGTGTTACCAGTCCAAGACCAACTTCAGGGTTGATCCCTGACAACAGCATGCTCATTTTGTGCGGTTCAAGGACTGCTGCTGCTTCTCTATCCATTCCCGTTAGTTACTTCCTCATTTTGGCTTGTTAGCTCATTGATGGTAATGAGTTTTAAGCCAACAAACCCTCAAAGGCCAAAATTGTGACAAGAAAGCTGAATGTCCTTGGCGATTATGATGAAGAGGATATAACAGCCAATTATTCATGTGGTTTATTAATTCATTTACAAATGTCAGGCTTATAAATATAAATGCCGTAACAATATGACAGTTCACTGCCATCGAATGTAAAGTTTTGAGGAGCTTCAGCTATCAAACCTGACAGTTCTCCTTCCTGTCCCAAATAACTAGGTAGGTAGCTAAAAAGATCTTTGATTCTGTTGATTGTTGTTCTGCTGTTTTAGCTGCTTTTGATTATTTTATCTGCTCTGCTGCTGCTGCTGTTGTTGTAGTTTTTAAAAAACACATTTGTATTGTATTGTATTGTATTGTTTTAGTAATAATAATGAACTTGAAAGCGTCGTTATTAAAGATGGGAGATATACTTTTGACCTGCACAGTTCATCTCTGGAACTAAAAAGATGTTTGCACAAATTCAAAGTCCTTGATCCATCCATCCATCTGACAATCATTCATGCAGATCAGCTGTTTGCCAGGGAGGAGGCAGCAGCAGAGGCTAAATTCAGGTCCTTCCTTCTTGCATACAAAATGATTGGTCCTCTCACTGATGATCAGACATGCTCCATGCACAAAGCTCCAGTTGTTGGATTGAGCTGAGGAATGGCGCATGCAGCACCTCTTTTTATACATAAATCCCCACCGGGTTTTAGTCATATGTACACAGAAACCACTACCTTTGGACAAACATCCCCTTACCCCCGTGGCAGTATAATGTGGCAGAATGTCGGGATTCATAGCTGACTATTGGAAACATGGAAATGCTCCAGTCTGCTTTTAAAGCGGAACATTGAGGAATATTTCTTTAAAAATTCAGGCTGCACTCACACGTACTTAGGGTAACTTTGTGAAAAGGAGGACAGGGCTCTTGTATTTTTGTCGTGAGCTTGCCCGTTCCCTCTGGCATTCACACGTGGTCGCGAACTGACATGAGACACATCGGTGAGACTTATTTTTATTGAGGAAGTCACACGGTAAAAAGCATAATGGTTACATTCTCCAAACGACACCACTTAAAGCTAAACGATAGTTAGAAAGCTTTAGGTTCCGTTCCTGATACGATTCTTCTGGCAATCACTCGGGGGTGGGTGGTGGGTCACCATCTGATTTCAGCTTCTCCTGACGCCTAAACAAGATTTCAGGGCGGGGGAAACACTTATGCTCTGAGCCACCAGAGCCGGGCAGAGACGAAAGATCACACCCCATCAAACACAGCCTGCCAAATGCTGAGCTGATACAGTACGCATGATCACAGGGAAGGTAAAACCTCAGGCCCAGGAGTCTCATCCTTCTGCTAAGGACTGGCAACTCTCTGCCACCTGAGTCTGGCCACAACCACACAATCTATAGCAAACGCAAGTTCAAGTCTATGAAAAGCCTCCCAGTACTTTCCGTGGCACAATCCTTAGAAATTCAGAGTCCAAATAGCAAGAGGGAGAGAGAGAGAGACAGCATGTGCAGAGTGCTTCCAAAATCCCCAAAACAGATGGAATCCAGCAGGAGGGGTTTCAGGCCTTGTGTCGAACGATGATCTCTAGCAAGGCTCTTCAGCCTTGCTGCCCCCTCTTATAGACCAGAGGCCTGGCCTGTTCAAAGCCACTTGACAGACAGGTCCTCTGACCTGTAAACCATGCCCATGTGCCAACAGGGCGGGATTGCTCCACCCACTGCAATGATGCTACAATCTGAGTGACAGCTGTCAAGCATGGCCCCCTCCATATCAAAACACTGCCAAGTTCCCAGAGAACTAGCAACTTCAAGGCCAAGACAGGGAGCGCAGCAAGCAACTCCTGTGGGAAACTCTGACAGAGGTAAGCTCGCAGAGACTATTTCTAATGAATCAACCTACATTCAATCAAGCCTCCAGCCTTGATTGGAGACCTACACATGGCAATCTTTTGTATCTGGTCAAGAGGGCAGGGCTCCTGCAACTTTAACTGTTGTGATGAAGGATTTTCACCAGGTGCCTGCATACAAATGACACTGCCTGAAATTCCCTTGTCTATTCCACTGTTAAAGATACAGGAGCCTTGTCCTCCTTTCCATATGGTCACCCTAAAGTTCAATTGAACTAAATGGGCCTTACTTTTGAGTAGACATGCATAGGATTACCTGCATCTCTCAAATCAGGATTTGTGAATATTTAAAGACCGTATCACAGTGTGGAGCAATTCATCAAATTCAATGCTGTTCTTACACCTTGTACTTTCTCTAACGCACCCCAACCCCCTGCTTCAACAGCATTCATCATGTCACATGTGGGGGAAAACTAATTGGCAGAATAACTATGGCTGCAAGACCTACATTAGGGTGACCAGATAACATCCAGGTCAGGGCCCATGTATCTTTAACAGTGGTAGAGAAAAGGGAATTTCAGCCAGTATCATTTGTATGCAATTAGTTCCAGGTGAAATTCCCTCTTCATCACACCAGTTAAAGTTGCAGGGGCCCTGCATTCTTTTGTATATGGTCACTCTAATATAGTGCCTGCAACTTTAACTGTTGTGATGAAGAGGGAATTCACCAGGAACTAATTGCATACAAATGACACTGGCAGAAATTCCCTGTTCTCTACAACTGTTAAAGTTACATGAGCCCTGACCCGGATTTTATCTGGTCACCCTAACCTACATATTGGGGGTTGCTTTTCAAGGGTCACAATGGGGAGGGTGGGATAGATCGGAACTATTATGTTTTAGCTGCTGAATTTGTTGTTTTGTTGCAATTTATTTATTTATTTACTTATAATATTTCTTTGCTGCCTTTCAGGGCAGGAGTCCTCCCAAGGTGGCACACAACAGTAAAACTCACACAATAAAAGCTGATACAGTAATAAAAAGCAATAACAACAACACAACAATAAAACTCACATAATAAAAACGGACACAGCAATAAAAACAGCAAAAATGACAACAGCAGCAAACATCCTGAGAACAACCATCTCCAGCATAAAAACAAAACCTATCGTGTCCGACTGCAGCTACAATCCAGTCTGATAAAGCATAATCAGGGGAAGGCCAGAGAAAAGGAGTTGTTTTCAGGGCCTTCCTAAAATAGGCTGACCAGATAAAATCCAGGTCAGGGCTCATGTAACTTTAACAGTTGTAGAGAAAAGGGAATTTCAGTGGGTGTCATTTGTATGCAATTAGTTCCTGGTGAAATTCCCTCTTCATCACAACAGTTAAAGGTGCATGCACTATACTAGAGAGACCATATACAAAAGAATGCAGGGCCCCTGCTACTTGAACTGCTGTGATGAAGAGGGAATTTCACCAGGAACTTATTGCATACAAATGACACTGGCTGAAATTCCCTTTTCTCTACAACTGTTAAAGTTACATGAGCCCTGACCTGGATTTTATCTGGTCACCCTATCCTAAAAGCCTGCAGTGATGGAGTATGGCAGACCCCTGATGGCAACTTGTTCCAAGGGTGTGGGGCCACTGCAGAGAAGGCCCTCTCTCATGCACTCAACCACCTAACTGCCCTCACAGGTGGGCCAATGGTAAGGGTCTCTCTTATTGACCTTGAAGTTTGGGCAGGCTGATATGGGTGATGATGGCCCTCCAAGTAATTTGGTCCCAAACTTTTAAGGCTTTAAAGGTCAAAAACAGCATTCTAAATGGGCTTGGAAACACATCAGTAACCAATGCAGCTTGCGCAGTATAGGCGTTATCTGATCAAATCGCCTCGCTCCCATCAATACCCGGGCTCCGTTCTGCTCCAGCTGAAGTTCTTGAACTGTCTTCAAAGGCAATTCCACATACAGCACATTACATGGACATCACTAGTGCATGGATAACGGAGGCAAGGTTGGTCCTCTCCAGATAGGCTGGCACACCAGCCTAGGCAGAGAAAAGACACTCCTGTTCACTGAAGCCACTCCCAAGATTGCGCACCTTGTCTTTTTTTCGGTGTGTGTGTTGTCTGCGATCCCCATCTGGTCTCTGTCCAGAGTAGTTGGTTTCCCAACCCACAGCACCACCATGCCTTTGGATTATGTTTCAGCTTGTTTACCTTCATCCACCTGAAAACAGCGTCCAGGCACTGGTTGAAGTGTTCCACAGCCTCCCTGGGATGTGTAAATGGCAATCAGAGGTACAGCCGAGCATCATCTGCGTACTGATGACACTTCAGCCCAAACCTCCTGATGACTTCCCCCAGCATTTTTATGTGAATGTTAAAAAGCATGGGGGACAAGATAGAACCTCACAGACAAGGGACAGAACAAAACTCCCCCAGCATCACCAGTATGATCACTTACGGGCCATCATGGCTTTATAGCAGCCTTCTCCAACCTGATGCCCTATAGTTGTGTTGGACTACAACAGGGATGGTGCATGATGGGAGTTGCAGTCCAACACATCTGGAGGGCATCAGGTTGAGGAAGGCTGCTTTATAATTTTAAATGTCTGTTGCAGTTTTGTGTGTGTCCTTCCAATGCCCCCAGTCTGGGGAAAGCAATATGAAATACTTAAACTAATTAAAAACAGCAGACAAATTTGAATTTTAGCAACTACATTTGGGACTTTGCTTAAGAATTTCACCCTTTCATCCCATCCCCTCTTTGTTTTCGTTCTTCCCCATATATTGGCCAACAGTCCACGAGCATCATGTATATGTTTAATTTATTCTTTTCACTATGGGAACGTTTAACATAGTTGACCTTTCCGTTTTCAATAAAAGTGGGCTTTCCTGCAGATGTCTCGTCAGCAGCTGCAATAAGGGGCAAAGGTTCCAGCAACCAGAGTTTCTTCCTGTGTTTGTTTGTTTGTTTTTCTTTCTTAATGCTCCACTGACTGTCAAAAACTACCCTTTTTGGGTGGGCTAGTAGGGAGCAGTGCATGAAATCATCTCCTGTACTGGCTTAGCAGATCATGGTTGCAGCATGTGAGAGATACAAATTTGCAAAAGAGAATTAAGAGGATAATTTTTGGGAGTAAATGAAGCCCTATTTGGGCTTTCGGCCCTCCTGTGACTAAAATGGGGGAGGGAGTGTGGCCATGTTTGATGGCTCCACCCCCTCCATTGCATTTCCATCAGCTCCCATAACAGGGGGCTGCCATGATGGTGCTGGGTGCCACCACTTCTTCCAAAACCCCACACCTTTGCTGCTGCGGGGTGGCAGAGGCGAATCCCCACTCTGAAGGCAGAGCTGGGGCGTTCCGGAGGCCATTTGGTTCACCAGCCCTCCCTCTGCCCGGGTGGACAGGAACCAATCAGAGGTTGCCTTCTGCCTAGGAATGTCTCTGCATCAAGGATGGAGTGAGGTTAGATGGTGGAAGGGCCGTGTTTGCCTCGCTCCATCCTGAAAAGTCGGGTTAAATTCCCAACTTTTAAAATGCAGGGCTTCTCTCAAAAAAGCCCTGTGATGGCTCTGGGGTGGCTGCTTCATCGTATAATTGATGCATCGCCATCGTGGAGCCACCTTGGGGCTTCCAGAGCATATAGACATGGAACATCTCCCAAAATCTTGGAGTCAACATTGGTTTTAATGATGGGCATTTTACTATGACTGCTACTAAATACTACTGCTGCTGCTGCTAACAATAACCATGACAAAAGGAAGAACATACAAGAACCAGAACAGAACACATTTGTAGGGTGACTAGCTAAAATCCAGGTCAGGGCTCATGTATCTTTAACAGTGGTAGAGAAAAGGGAATTTCAGCCAGTGTCATTTGTATGCAATTAGTTCCTGGTGAAATTCCCTCTTCATCACAACAGTTAAAGGTGCATGCACTATATTAGAGTGACCATATACAAAAGAAGGCAGGGCTCCTGCTACTTGAACTGCTGTGATGAAGAGGGAATTTCACCAGGAACTAATTGCATACAAATGACATTGGCTAAAATTCCCTTTTCTCTACAACTGTTAAAGTTACATGAGCCCTGACCTGGATTCTATCTGGTCACCCTACACATTTGCAAACATGTAACTTTCCAATAACAGAGAAATGCTCACAACTTGGCACCCACTTTGAGATGCTGCCTTTGGCAGCTTGTCAATAAGAGACGCTTCATTGAACTGCATTTTCCATGGAGGGAAATGGTTTATACTTCTCAGCAGCTGACTACATAATGACTAATGGGAAGAAAGTGGAAATGGGCAAAGTTGTAGCTAGCTGGATGCAACCCCTGACAGCTCCATGGCACAAGTCTAATAATGGCATCCAAAGGTCTGTCAAGGTCTGGCCCTGGTGCCATGAAAGCCATTGGAAGGGAAGGGCAGAGACAGAGAGAGAGAGAGAGACAGAGAGATTGAGAGCATCATCAGACTGGGGGGAAATCACAGTTCCTTATCGACACTGCTCTTTCCCCCCACCCCCACCCCCATTTCTGCCACACAATGCTTCCTCTTTCACGGAGAAGGAAGCGGAAGTAAAATGTGACCACGCGGCTCATTCAGTGGGTGTTTTTAATTGTGCCGTTTTCCCTGCATACAGCAGGAGAGCATGGCAACTTTTGCTTCTAAAAATAAATCAGACTCACCGGGGGTCTTATTGTGTGACAGAAGGAAGGCCAGAAGGAGTGGGTGATGCATGGGGGTGGTGGGGTGGTGGACAGCATTGTCAAAAGGACCCGCAAAAATCCGTGAGTGGCCAGTAACAAGTGTGTGATAAAAGGCTTGTCTGATTCACTCTGAGAGAGAGAGAGAGAGAGAGAGAGAGAGAGAGATGCAAATAGTCCCTGGAACCAGGGTGGACTCAAGACATGTTGCTCCAGAGGCAAAGGGCAATGTGTTGCCCCTCCCATTCCATGGACAAGACCAACCTGGGTGGACCAGTAAATCTTTCTTCCACACTGCCAATGGGACAACATCTTCCGCTGCACTGGAAGGCAGCAGGCTAGCTTAGGGGGTGGGGATCAAGCCACATGGCCCACAGCCCCTTCCCCTAACACCTTGGGGCTGCCTCCTAGCATCTGAAGCCTGCAGTGACACCTCACTCTGCCTAGCAGTAGGGCTGACTCTGCCTGGAACATTTTCTAAGAGTGGACAGATCAGCCTATTTCCAGTCCATGTGAATTTTGCATGTGTTCATTCAAAACCGATCCATTCTGCATTTCTTTAAAAAAAAATCCACACAAGCGTGTATTTTAAATACATATTTTTGAAAGTATTTTCTCACAATATACACGCTTCTAAAGTATTTGAGAGAAAATACTTCAGAAGTGTGTACACATTGTGAGAAAGTATGCATTTTTAATGTATTTTATCCTAAAATGCTAGTTTTATATACATTCTGGTGTGCTTCTGGAGCCAAGAACTGCATCACACAATTTGGAAAAGTGTGAAATCTGAAGGATAACAGTGTGCCAACCTGCACATCACCCTGAGGGGTATGGATCAGTCTGGTTCATGCAGAAATGAGGATCGAATGGAATTCCTGAGCCTCCGTAACTCTTACCACCTGGGGTAAAACAATTCATTTGCCTTACAGTACAGTCCTATGCACATTTACTTGGAAGTATGTCTTGAATTGCTTCATTTATGGGAGCCTGATTGATCTGGTTCCCACCTAAACTCCAGGTTCGACAGTGATAAAAAATGATACAGATCAGGAATGAATCAGTTTAACAGTTTATTGAATACACAAAAGATGATATATGGAGGTAGAAAGAATAAACAAAGAAAGATCATGTCCCTTCAGGGTACAAAGCAGTTGTCCTCCTGGATGTATGCCAGGGTCCCAACGACGTCCAGAATGTCTCTCCTTGGGAGCTGAAACAGATTCTCCAGGCTGGTTCGCAACTCCTCCTGGAGTGAGACCAGCTAAATCTCTTTGTTCCCAAGGTTATATCTCTGAGACATTTTGACCTACCCTGGGAACATGATGAGCTGTTTTCTTTAGAAAACCAAAATTTTCTCAAGTGAAGGGAAGAAGGCTCTCAGGTTAAGGGATGGAATAATGTGCCACACCCTTATCACTGAGTATAGAGGCAAAAGGTATGGAGCTACAGCTGCCAGGCACTAATTGGCAGGGTGAGGGAAAGGTCAGAAAGCTTGGCTACTCAAGAAGACTACTTCGGCTACCTGAAGCCTTCTAAAAGCTGCTCACTACATTTGACCATACTAGCTCCTATTTATGCATAATATGATCAATATAAGAGAGAGAGAGAGAGAGAGAGAGAGAGAGAGAGAGAGAGAGAGATTTGTATACTGTACAGACCTGTGAGAACTCACCAAGCCTCCTTGCCATTTCTCCTGGTCAAAACCACTACAAAGTAAGACCTAGAGTATTCAACATTATTATTATTATTATTATTATTATTATTATTATTATTATTATTATTTATTACATTTATATACTGCCCCATAGCCGAAGCTCTCTGGGCGGTTTACAAAAATTAAAAGGTTGAACGCTAAAAAGACAATATACAAAATTTAAAACCATAAACATAAAACAGCTGACTTACTCCCCAGTAATTGGGTTTAGACTTAATAGTCCTGAACTGAAGAAACTGGCCTATGTGGTCTGTCATATAACTGTAGTCTCACAGAGAAGAATCTTTCAAATCCAGCCTGGCTCTACCTTGGCTCTTCCAGGGCAGGAAGGAATGTAAAGTGTTGGGAATATTGCAACCTCTCCTGCAAGTTACTGGAAGGGGGCAGTCCTGCATTAGATAGTCCATGGGAATTTTGACCACATCTAGCCTTAGGATCTCTATAGCCTACAGTATGGTTTCCTGTGATTTCTTCCTTTTGCTCCTCCCCTCCCTCCCTCCCCCCCTTCCTCCCTCCCCCCCTTCCTCCCCCCCCCTGACTTCCACCACCATTGGCCTGCCATTGGTTAAAAATAATCTTTAAGCAAGTATCAGAATTTCTTCTGATGGTATTGGAAGAGATGGGCCCAAGGTCATGGAAAGATAAAACGCAGCAGGCTGCCATGAATTTGGGATTTTCTACCTCTTTTCTTTTAACTCAAGAACACGATAGAACTGAAGTAATATTGCTCCAAAGGCTTAAGGATACCGAGACGCAATTTCAGGTGGCTGAGATCAAGGCTTGCCAATCCAATAACTTCTATGCCTCTTTTATTCCCTCATATTTATTTCTTCCAAAATATCTGGCAGATTTAATAAATAATCAAATAAGGATAGCCTTCACTAGGGCAATATTAAATGCTCTCCCGTTGGCAGATTGGGTTGGCATAAGAGGGCTCCTAAGAAGGATAGAGTCTGCGCTTGCAATTTTGTATCAATTGAAGATACTTGCACTTCTAGAGTGCTCTATCCAGAATTATCTTAGAACCAAATATTTTCATCCATTGTTAAGATTGTTGAAAGGAAGGTCATTCCTTGTAAAGATTTGTTTTCTGTGGTCTAATGTTGACAAATTGTATCTTTCAGAACATCTAAATTCCTTGTCAATGCTCTACAGATGTGTGTTATAAAGTTTAAAGGCTGTACGAAAAATTATTCAACTTTGGATGGTTCATCAGTAGAACTTCAAATTGTATAGTGGTTTTTCACTGCAATCGTGTATAATGGCAATTTGCTAAGATTCAATGAACCTTTCATCATCTCACTTCCAGTATTGGTGGGACTGGGAGCACATGAGTTTGTTTTCTGACTCGTGCTGGTGTAATGGAACGCAAAATGGACTGAGCAAACTTCTTTTGAAAATGCTACACTGTATCATTAATAAAGACCCAGGCAGACCAGATAAATTTTACCCGGACTATCTTCTGGCTGATCTGGACGACCAAGTTACATCTAAAGTTGCCAAATTCTGTGCAGCAGCCATTCGTCAGCGTACGGAAATATTAACACTATTGAACCCTATCTGATTGCCTCAAATTGAAGCCTGTATATTTTGACATGTATGATTTGTTCTCTTTGCTATGCTGGTTTTTTAACCGTAATAAAGTATTGTATTGTATTGTACACTGTATCTACATTGTAAATGTAAATCCAAGGATATTTATTAGGGGTGTGCATCAGATTGGGTCCGATCCACGATCCGAAGCCGATCCGATCAAAATCGGATAAAATTATCCAATTACAATCCCAGCTTCTGGATCGTCCGATCTCATCCGAACCGGTCTGAAAGGACTCGATCTGGTTTGGATAAAATCGGAGGATCGGACCTCCTCCTCCCCCTCATGCTCCTTACCTGCCGGGGCTGTCCACTACCGTCCGCTGCCCCCTTCTACTGAGAAACAGGCTTCGTGGCTTGCCTCTCAGTAGCGCGCTGGGTGATGACATGACCTGGCATGCTACTGAGAAGCAGGCTGCGAAGCCTGTTTCTCAGTAGAAGGGGGCAGAGGACGGCAGTGGATGGCCCTGGCAGGTAAGGAGCACAAGAGGGAGGAGGGGGTTTACCTGCCGGGGCCGTCCGCTGCCATCTGCTGGCGCCTGCGGGTGCCAGCGGATGGCAGTGGATGGCCCCGACAGGTAAGGAGCGCAAGGGGTGAGGGGGCTTACCTGCCGGGGCCGTCCGCTTCCCTCCGGTACTCTGATCTACTGAGAAACAGGCTTTGCAGCCTAGTTCTCAGTAGAGCGCAGGGTGATGATGTCATCACCCGGCGCTTTATTGAGAACTAGGCCGTGAAGCCTGTTTCTCAGTAGATTGGAGTACCAGAGAGAAGTGGCCACCCTGACAGGTAAGGAGCGCGAGGGGGGAGGCAGGAGTGGGTCCTACTTACCTGCCAGGGCAGCCGCTTCCTTCTGGTGCTTGAATCTACCGAGAAACAGGCTTCGCGGCCTGTCCCTCAGTAGCATGCCAGATGATGATGAGAGGGGGGAGGGACAGGGAGGGTGGAGTTAGGCCCCCCACTCACCCATGCACCGCCATGTTTTCCCCATAGACTTGCATTGGGGAAAAGCTTTCTTTCCCCCAATGCAAGTCTATGGGGAAAACACCAAAACTGGCGGCCGATCCGAAAATCAGACATCCAATTTTCGGATCGGGATCGGGATCGGACCTGATCTGATCCGAGGGACCTCCAATGTTGTCCGAACTGATCCAGGACAATGTCGGAGGTCCCGATCCAGGTCCCAATCCGATCTGGGGGGGTCCCTGCACATCCCTAATATTTATGAGTAATCTGTTTTCTTTCTTTCACTGGAGAAGAGTACGGTCTCTTTTATCATGCTAAGATTGCCTGTGCGCATGTGTGACTGGCAAATGTTCATTCTGTTTTGCCTATTTGTTTTTTCTCTGCTAATTGCCTTTCTAACACGAGGGATAATTCCTAAACAACCCCATCATAAAGGACTTCCTTTCTTCATCTGACCCTTTCTTGAGCAACAAGGTCAATCTGAGCTCTAGTGTGTCTTGCATTCATAGAATCATAGAATCGTAGAATAATAGACTTGGAAGGGGCTTATGAGGCCATCGAGTCCAACCCCCTGCTCTATGCAGGAATTCAGCTTCAATGGTAAAATAACGCGATTCTATCCCCACACCCACCCCGGTCAGAAGGAGCTCATTATATCCATGCAGTTTTATAAGCCGCTTTCTGTTGTTCTGTTGGAATTCAGTTTTTGTATATGCTTTTGCAAAATATTCTTTCTTTCTTAATGACATTTGTGAATCACTTGCATTAATAGAATCATAGAATCATAGAATAGAGTTGGAAGGGGCCTACAAGACCATCAAGTCCAACCCCCTGATCAATGCAGGAATCCACCTTAAAGCATGCCTGACAGATGGTTGCCCAGCTGCATCTTGAATGCCTCTAGTGCGGGAGAGCCCACCACCTCTCTAGGTCATTGGTTCCATTGTCGTACTGCTCTAACAGTCAGGAAGTTTTTCTTGATGTCCAGCCAGAATCTGGCTTCCTGTAACTTGAGCCCATTATTCCGTGTCCTGCATTCTGGGTTGATCAAGAAGAGATCCTGCCCCTCCTCTGTGTGACAACCTTTCAAGTATTTGAAGAGTGCTATCATGTCTCCCCTCAGTCTTCTCTTCTCCAGGATAAACATGCCCAGTTCTTTCAATCTGTCCCCACAGGGCTTAGTTTCCAGACCCCTGATCATCCTTGTTGCCCTCCTCTGAACACGCTCCAGCTTGTTTAATGTTTAATTGCTTAATTGTTTAATGGATATACAAAAATACAGTATAAGATTATAATTAAATACTGTCTATTATTGTTGTCTACAGAAGACAATATTATGTTCCTGGGAATTCTTGGTGGAAAAAAATATGTTTTCAGTTGGCATCGGAAACCCAGAGGGGTGGGGAGCCTGCCTAATTTGTAGTCATAGGGAGTTCCAGAGAGTGGCTGTTATGATACCAAAGACCCAATTCCAAGCCTTGGACCTCCAAAATTGTGGGTATCACCAGGAGGATATTTTCTGATGAGTGCAGCAACCAAACAAACAGGCAGACAGGGGGTCAGGTGATTTCTTAAGCATCTTGGGCCCCCTCTACAAGATTTTGCTTTGACGCCCGGTTCCCTGATTATGCGCATCTCCTGACAATCTCTTTTACACCTAATACTGGCTGTAAGAAACACGCTTTAAAGTTGTTTACATGCAGAGAATTGCATGCAAATATTGCTGAAAATAATGCGCTTTGTCCTGGGAAACTGCCCAAACTGGTTTCCCACCCTTTATTCTCCCTGCCCACCAGAATCTCCCACCTTTGGTTACCTAGGTTACCTGCCAGGAATGACCTGTGTAACCTGTTCGGTTACGTCTCTCCCCCCCCCCCCCCTTGCCGGATTGCCATTCAAAATGAACTGCACAGGAGTAAATGGGAATGTGCCTCGCACACACACATGCCAAAACAGACAGGGGGATGCTTCTTCGTTCCTTCCCCCTCCTCGTCCCAGCAAGCTCAACCATTGTAAAACATACACGCACACGCACACACACACACACACACACACAGAGCTAATATCAGGAACCCAGCAAGAAGCGAGGGGACAATATGTCTCAGCTGATCGCTAATTATGCACACATCCGCAAATCCTTCCTATCCCCTTTACTTCTAGTGAAACCACCTCCATCTGGTCCCATGTCTCCATGAACAAAATATTCTATCAGGGGAGTTAAAATAAACATTATTTTCAGTTCACATTGGGTCACCTCTTCCTGGAGCTTCCATCCAGAACAAGGAGGAAGTTGCCAGCAGGAGACAGGAAATAAAACTAAACGAAAAAGTGGGAGGTTTTCCCAGCGAAGGGGCAGTTCTATGCATGACATCAAGACCACAGTCTGCCCACTCTGATCTTTAATGCGCCTCCGCAGAAAGTTGTTTACACGGACATAATGCGCTCTTACTCCCGCAATAAATTAAAAGTAGCATTTAACGCGAATGCGAAAATGCAAATAATCGGAGATAAAACGCGCCTGGACCCCTGATTTTTGCTCCGCTCTTGTGGAGGTAAATTTGGTAATGCACCTTGAAAGAGCTTTAAATCGCTCTCGTAGAGGCTTTGTAAATAAATACCAAAACCTTCAACTGTAAAATATCACCCTTGAAAGTTTGCCAAGGAGAACTTTGTAGAGACATTTTAAAAGCAAATTTGTATTGGCTCTGCTGGCAAGGGATGTTCTCTTGAGGTCTTGGAACTACGTGGCTCTTTTGCCCTCTATAGACATTCTAATGAGAGTGCCACCTTCAGCGCCTCATCCTGCCCTGTCCTGTCCTGTCCCGTCCCAACACACACACACACACACACACACACACATTTCAGGGACGTTCATTATCCACAGCCATTCCATGTCTAGCAAGGGCCAGTGTCACATCCACTTAACTGTTCTTCATGGCAAAAATGGATTCAAAAGCAGACAGAATAAAACAGGCCTTCAATAAGATCCACTCAAATGTTGAGTAGCAGATTGGAAAAGGTGGGTGGAAGCGAGCAGAACTGGGAACCAGCTGCCTCAACTCTATCTGCTTTTAATCAACAAGCGGGAAGAGGACAAAGACCTGAATTTTAAGAGCTGGCTTTTATAGCCCCTCTTACATTAAACAACAAAAAGCAGGGATCAGCCACATCCGAAAGGAGAACATGGGGAGCAAAAGAAATTAAATGAGAAGACAGAGAGAGAGAGAGAGAGATACACTGCAAATAGGTGAAATCATTTTATCTGTGTCATTGTCTCTTTGCTCAGGAATCAGACAATGGAGCCTTCCACGAGAAATATTTCTGGCACAGGAGGGGTAATTATTGAGCTGTACATTTAGATCCTTCCCGTTGGTGCTCAGACCCCTTTGTCATCTGTCTCCCCGGCCCACCTTTGAAGGTGGGGTGATCACGGCAAGCGCATGATTGCTCAGCCACTGTCCCTGAACAGTCTGGTTGGTTAAGACACAAAGCAAAGGAGAGATAGAGAGAGAAGCAGGCAAGCAGCTACAAAAATGGGGAATTTAGTTTGCCATGTTTCACGCCTCAAGGCACCAGGCTTGCTGTTTTTGCTCTTAAATAATAATAAAAAATGGGAATCAGGAATAGCCAAGACTAGAGCTGGCATGGTGCAGGCAGTCATGATCTCTTTTTCATGCCCCTTGAGGTAAGCAAAGTTGGGCTTCAGAGAGGAGGTGAAATGGCGGTCTTAAGGCACAATCCTACGCATGTTTAGACAGAAAAAAGGCCTACAATTCCCAGCATGCCCCAGGCAGCCGTGCTGGGAGTTGTAGGCCTTTTTTTCTGCCTGAACGTGCATGGGATTGCACCCTTAGCCTCTCAGGCTCTGTCATGTTTCCTTAGGGTGACCAGATAAAATCCAGGTCAGGGTTCATGTAACTTTAACAGTTGTAGAGAAAAGGGAATTTCAGCCAGTGTCATTTGTATGCAATTAATTCCTGGTGAAATCCCCTCTTCAACTCAACAGTTAAAGGTGCAGGGGCCCTGCCTTCTTTTGTATATGGTCACTCTAGAATAGTACATGCACCTTTAACTGCCCTGACCTGGATTTTATCTGGTCACCCTATCTTCCTGCACCTATGAGGACATAGATGCTGGGATAGTGGACAATGTGCAACTAGGGCTCGGCCTCAGGACTGAAGAGCAACCCAGAACCTCCCTCCCTTGCAATGACCACCCCAAGAATGGGGGCAGAGAGACAGACCTGGCATCAGCTTCTGGGCCAGAATCGGCATGCTGCGGCCCACCAGGGAAGTAAACAGCATCCTTTCTTACTTCTTATTTTTATTTTAAAAAAATTATAGTTGGGGTGGACAGGCAGGCATGTACATGTTTACAGATGCCCATTTTATTATTTTTATTTCTTTCAAAATTAGGGTGACCCAATGGAAGGGAGGACTGGGCTCCTGTGTCTTATAAGAGTTGCATAGAAAAGGGGATTTCTGCAGGTGTCATTTGCATGCATGCAGCACCTAGTGGAATACCCTCATTATCACAACAGTTAAAGTTGCAGGAGCTCTGCCCTCTTTTGTATCTGGTCACTCTTACTAAAGAGGGCAGGGCTCCTGCAGCTTTAACTGTTGTGATGAAGAGGGAATTTCACCAGGTACTGCATGCATGCAAATGACACCTGCTGAAATCCCCTTTTCTAAGCAACTGGAGTACCGTCCTCCTTTCCATATAGTCACCCTATTCAAAATATATTATCCTTTTCAACAATTATATGGTGCTTATTTCAAACAAAATGTGTTTAGCATTAGAGCAGCGGAAACAAGCACCATTCTATTCCTGTAATCCTGATGGTGCCATAATTTAAGGCAGGGATGGGGAACTTGGGTGGTCCTGGGTCCCAATTTGACCCTCAAAGGGTCTCCAGATGGCCATGCCCCTACCACTGCCCCCTCCCCTTCTATTGGTTCTACTCCCCCCTCCCCAATCACGGGTTATTTAGTGACTTCCCAACTTTCATGCAGTTTTTCTCCCCATTCCGAAAGATTGAAATACAATAAGATCTTCAAGCTAAATGATGCTGGTATATTTAGCATTTTGGTCCTCACCCGCTTTGACTTTAGCATGGCAGCTGTCATTCCACACTCACAGTTGTTTACTTGTTTTTTAGACAATGTCATGAACCTCCACAGTTGTGCTTCTGCGTCTAAAGAGCATTATTGGTGAGGGGTTCTTTTTAGAGCAGGGGAAATGTAGTATTTAATTGTAAAAGCGAAAAGAAAATGCTTTTTTTTCACTTGTGTATTTGCACCATTCCACTATACCATAGTGCCACCTAGAGGTTATGTAGTGGAAAAGCAGGAAAGGAAATGTTCTCCGTGTAATGTTCAGATCTCAATTCTGAAACAGACCCAAAAGTAGATACAGCAGATTAACAGACCATTAACAGCCTTGTGTAGAAAAGCTGCCTCAGCTCATGGACTTCTAGTGAAGAGAAGGGAGAAGAATTTAGGAAAGAGCAGTGGTGGTGGTGGTGGTGGTGGGGACTTGGTTGATTACCATTGGAGAGGGTAAAGAACCTGAAAGGGGGGTGGAAAAGAGCAAGAGAGGAGTGAGTTGTGCAGACGCTACAGAGGTGGGGAGAGAAAGAATCTGATAACCTTCAGAAAATAGAGAACGCACAAACACCGGCAAGAGGAAGCAGCAGCAGGAACTCCAGCCACAGAGAGGTGAGACTGCGACAGAAATGGCTTCTTCATTAGCGACAATTTACTTCCGGACACCATGTCACATATGATCATGTGTGGGTTGGGTTGTTTATTTATTATAGGTATTTTTTCCACTACCCTTCAGTCATATTCCAGGTGGAGGGCCTCCAGCACTACAAATTAGAAAGCATTGGGCAGCAAGCTCATCTTTCCTTCCTGAATGGATTTTCCACAGTAAAGCAAAAGGCAGAAGACATGGTGGGAAATCCTGGGAGGGCTGTGGGAGGAAGATGAAAATGTCTATAAGCCCCCCTCCTCTTTGCCCTTCCTGTAAAATTCAGAGAATGAGGGCGGGAGATGTTGTCATAAAAGCCTCATTTGGAAGCAATCATTCTCAGGGTAGTTCACAAAGTAGGCTGACCATATGAAAAGGAGGACAAGGCTCATGTAGCTTTAATAGTTGTAGAGAAAAGGGAATTTCAGCTGGTGTCATTTGTATGCAATTAGTTCCTGGTGAAATTCCCTCTTCATCACAACAGTTAAAGTTGCAGGGGCCCTGCCTTCTTTTGTATCTGGTCTCTCTAGTATAGTGCCTGCAACTTTAATTGTTGTGATGAAGGGATTTCACCATGTACGAATTGCATACAAATGACGCCAGCTGAAATTCCCTTTTCTCTGCAACTGTTAAAGTTACAGGAGCCCTGTCCTATCACAAAGGCTCTGTTCAGAAGACACAAAACATGGCTTTAACCATTATGAGTAAGGCAAAAGGCCTTATTCACCGTGGTTAAAGCTGTGGTTTAAGTTGTCTTCTTAACAGGGCCGAAAAGAATGAAGGAAGCTAAATGTAAAATATAAAAACAGATGCATTGTGGCATCTGTTTTGATAGGCAAGAACCTTCTTCCTAAAGGATGCATGCAATGAAGCTCTTGCCTACAATACACGTGGCAGGAGTTATGTGAATATGTGTGCTTTATTTCAAGGCTTGGTACTAAGCCCAAAGCTTTCCTCTTGGTTATTACTACTGTTTAAGGTTTCAGGCTTAGGGTTTTGAAACAGAAGGTGCTGGCCTGGCTTCTTGTTTCATAAGCCTTGAAGATGGCTGTGTTCAGATAACCCACAGTTCAACAAACAACCCACAGTTGAAAACAACTGTGGGTTAGGGTATTATGTGAACAGCCCCGATGTTCCCTGGTTCAGGCTGAGTTGGACATAAGGGTGGTGGCACCCTACCTTGCAGGATTGGTGTTCAATCCAAGCAGCCTTTTGTCCCTGCCTACACTGCTGGGAGTTAGGACAACCAACAACAGAGTGTGAGTTTTAGGCTAGAGTGATAAAGAGTCAACACTTATTCAACTATGACAAATATATTAATGTGGAGTGTCATCCAGTGTGGAAAGGCATCAATTGAGACATAACTTCGCTCTGTGCTAATAACTTTTGGATTCCCTTGAGAGACAGAAAACATCGTTTGTTACATTTAAAAGGTAGTGGCTAGGATCCAAAGAGCTACTTTAGCTTGCTCATAAGGGCTATTTGACTTTTTTGGGGGGTGGGGAAGTAGCAGATCCCAGTCTTATGCTGTTTTGGAACTTGTTTGGTTTCAACAGGGCTTTGCCCCATGGCATGGGAAGTTGCTCTTTGAGAAACTCTAATCCCACCCATTCCCCTTCTGCTGGATGTGCAGATGCAGGCGGCCTCCCTAAACACACTTTCATTTAGTTCTTGGCAGAACTGGATGGAATTTGCAGGGATAGTTGTACCGTCTGAGGGGATCAGATGAATAGGTGCAAGACCAGCATTTATATTTTGAGCGCATCCAAAATAGGGTCCACATATTCCCCTCTGTTCCCTGTGAACTTAAGGCTGGAAAACTGACAAACAGAGAGAAACTGAAATTGACAGGTTTGAGCATCCCTAATATACACCAACCCCCCACCCCAATTTAAACTGTTTCCTGATTAGATCACCATTTTCAAGGCTACCCGTCCTTCTCTTTCTGTGGTTGGTTTTCCTTTTTTGGAAAGTGACCTCATGTGGTCAGATTTATATTTCACCTGGATTTTAACTACTTTCCCAAAATAAGTTGCTTAGTTATGATCACATGGCAAAGGGTCAGTCTCATTTTTTCCTCTTTGTCTTCTCCCCTCTGGCATCTTAACAATGAAGCTTAACCAGGTGAGAATGGCTCTTGGGGCAGGAAGGACATACCTTTTTGTTTATCTATGTTAAACTTCCTACCCTACCCAGGCATGGCACCATGAAGCCCTGAGGGAAGCCAGAAACATAGTATAAAGCAACTGTCAGTTTAAATTAAACATATCAGCAACACGTCAGCACCAGCAGTAGCAACAAAGCGGGATAGAGATAGCTATCTCAGGCTAAAGTGGTAGAAAAAGGATGGAAGGTAAGGTAAGGGAGGAAAGCAGAACAGAACAGAACAGGAAGACCTGCCTAGAAAATTAAGACTGCAACCCAATATACACACTTACCTGGGAATAACTCAATGAGACTTTCTTCTGAGTAGAATGCATAGGATTTCACTGTAAAATGCAAAGACAGAAACCTATGGCAGGTCATGCAGCCAACAAGGCCTTATCCACCAAAGACGCATTGCGACATGAAAGTTTTACTTTCATGTAAAAAAACTGAGCTGGATCAGTGGGCATCTGTGGGGAGAGTTGTACAGTGAAGGTGCCTCTACAAAAAAGGCCCTGTTCCTTGTCATCAGCAATCTATCTTCTGACAAAAAGTGAGCCTGGAGCAGGATCCCCTCTGATAATCTCAGCCTATAGAGTGTGACTCACAGGAGGTGATGTTCCCTAAGGTAGGTGTAAGAAAGGAAAACGGCAAGGGTTGCACTAGGGCCAAAAGTGAAACATTCAGAACTGTGACAAGAAAGTTACACTCTCTGGCTCTCCACTGACCTCCAGACTGCATGGGAGAGAGCTGGTCTTGAAGGAGGCACTTGCAGAACATGCAGAGAATTGCTCCAAATGGCAGCTGCACATCAACTCCCAAGTCCTCCTTGGTAACATCTAGCCCAGGCGTCTTGAACCTCTTTACGCCCAAAGAACTGAATTTGATTTTGGGGGCCAAACCAAAGGCAAAAGGGCCGGGAAGCTTATGCCAGAAGAAGTGTGTTAGTCTTTCAGGTGCCATAAGGACTCTTGGTTGTTGTTTGTCTCTCTCTCAGTCATGTTTGTGTGTGTTTATTTTATATCTGTGGCAAAACCTATGGTGGTTCATAAGTTCTGGTTGAACTGAACTCATGAATGCTGGGAAATCATTTTTTCAACCATATCTCCAGCCTCCTTTCAAGCCCCAACATGCCTTAGGCAAAGGGACCAGCCCATGAGTGGCACATAATGAAGGGCAGGAGCCCATTGGGATGCACATGTGCCTGTTGAACCACAGGGTTCTGGGACCTGCCAGAGTGCTTGGACTGGTGAGATATTATGCATGTTCCCGACTATGACTATGGGTCGGACAACTGCCCCCCCCCCCCATATTGCATTGTGTTGTTATTTTTCTTCCTTGAATGCTGCTCTGCGTGCTCAGTGGTCAGAGGTGATGATGATGATGATGATGATGTTGACGACGACGAAAATCTACTACTACTGCTACCAAACTTTTCTATGGGTCATGGAAGCCCTCCTGTCATGATGCCAAGCCCTCCTATCAAAGTGTGAGACAACAAAGAGGTCTGCTGTGCAATCCACAAAATCTTTATTCAGTAACAAAACAAAACAAACAAATAAAAAAAACCCCAACACCCACCCACATCTTGACACCTGAGTGGCTGTGAAGGCTAGAAGCTATCGTCTAAGCCTAATTAGCTGAACAAAGCAAGGCTGCTGCCTATCAACTAAATGGATGGTTTCCCGCCATGCCTGACAAGCTTTTACTGGACCCCTCCTTCAGGGAGGGTCCTCATGATGCAAATCCTGATGTGCAGCTAGCCTGGTGGACTGCCTCCCTCCTCCTCTCAACTCCATCCACTTGACTCTACAGTGTACTCTTGGGTCTGTCAATTCCATTGCTCCCTCCCCCTCCAACAAAGACTGAGTTCCCAGGGGAGCGGGGGAAGTTGATCTCTGGCCTGGGCCTCCAGTTCGATAAGCTCCTGGGAAGATTCCTCCCTGATTCCTGGAGAGACTTGGGGAATTTCCTCCCCTGCTCCCTGTCTTGACTGGACTTCTTCTAGTCCTGCCTGATTCAGCATCTGAAAACAAACCAGGGAGCCCAGGCCCCATCCTTATACCTTCCTAACTAAGACAAAGGGATGGGGAAGCTAAGGGCATCTTCACAAATCACATTTTATGTGGTGACAGTGCTGACAGCTTGGACTTAAGCAGGTACCAATCAGGTGGTGAATGAAACTGTGAAGCCAGCAAGCCCAGATTTGGTGAATGTGACAAATAATGTGTGGGAACACAAGCGTTATTCAGGCACACTAACTGGAGATCATAGTTACACTGTTGAGTTACACTTGGCAGCAAACCCAGGTCTGGTAATACGTGAAACAGCCCTACTTTGAAAACTTGGTGTTGTGCAGAGGCTAAGAGACAGAAGTGCCTGGTCTGAATTTGACCTCTGCTAGAGAGCCTGAGCGAAGTCTGCCCACCCATCCCTCCTTTCTCTCACTCTTTCATGTGTAATATGGGTATAATGATCATGGCCAACTCCACAGACTTGTTGTAAGGGTCACAAGAAGAAAATGTATGCATTTACACAACGCCTTTGAAAACCTAAATGCATCTTCCTGTTACGTTCACTGGTTGCACTGAGCGGAACAGGCCGGTACCATGGACAGCGACTGATTTAGGCACCCTTCCCCTTGCAAGCCAGCTCTGTGAGCAGAATATGAAATTAGCACTCCCGAGTGTGAACAGACAGGTGTCCCGGAGACAGATTTGAGAGCCTGTTTTCCACATTGATCCGTTCTCCCAGGAGGCAGCCAGCATTTTGTGGGCCCCTACAAAGAATGTGGTTTGAACAAGATGAAATGGAACGCTTCCACAGATGTAAGGGAATCATTAAAATTGTACTCCCTCTGTGCAATATATTTTCTGGGAAAGTTTTCCCCAAATATCTAATACTTATTGATCTTCAATAGAGTTTATTCAGATGCTTCCTTCTTGGTGCTTCCTTACTGCTCTGAAAGGAGGCTTCTGTGGTTTTGCTGGGAACAGAGTGGTCGAAGATGCAAGGCTTTGTCATGCTATGCACCATCTGCAATTTAGGGAACATATACGGGCATCAATGGTGCAGAAGTTCATCATGACAGTCCTCATTGCCAGGACCCCAAGGAGAGTCCAAAAATACAGACAGCTGTGTGGATTTGCCTGGGTGTGATATGTATTTTGTAAAGCCAATGGGTCTTATTTCCCACCCACCCCACCCCAAATACTTTTAATTACAACAGGGATAGCTCATTCTCCAGTAATATGTAGTTGGAAAATATCATGACATGATAGAGGGGTTCAGGTAAACTATCTCACTCATTCAAAGATGTCAGGGGCCACTGGTTCCATGGGCAGCTTCCTCTCGGGGTGAACCACTGAACTGCAGGTGGCAACTTCTCAGTGACGTGCCCTTAGGCTCTGGACTGACTCCATCCACCTAGGCTGGCCATTGGGTCCTCCTGAACAGGAAGGAATAGGAAGGAATAGAAAAGGACTTCCTGCTCCAGTTGAGCTGTCCTTCAGCAACAATGTTTTCCTGGGCTTTGGCACGTTCGTTTCAGTTTTAATAAGAATTTATCAACATGTGCAAAGTTCTTTTTATTTGGGAGAGAAGGAACTTGGAGATTTTTAAAATGTGAACGTGGGAAAATACGATACTAGCCAGTTCACCCATGCATAGTTCCTGCATCCCCCAGTCATTGTTTGGGTCTGACTTCTGGCTTGCTTCCTGACCTGGCCTCATCCTGGGTTGTCCTTCAGTCTAAGTATTGGCTTGTACTACTGTTCCTGGCTTCTGGCCCAGCATGCTGCTGCCCAGGGTTCAGCCCTGACAAAAGCATGTATGAGTGTGCTATCTATCTATCTATCTATCTATCATCTATCTATCTCATTTATATACCATCCAATAGCCGAAGCTCTCTGTAGTCCTGCCCCCAGCCACCAATATGGCTGTTGGCTGTGCATCATGAACAGCAGCCGGGAGCAGGGGGCCAAGGTACATACCAACATACTCCTCCATGGAAGGAGGAAGCTGTCTGGCTCAGGAATCCGCTTCGTGTAGAGGTGGCTCTGTTCATGTGCACATGTTGGGATGCTACTCCCATCATCAAATGCATGGCTGGCATGGGAGTTAGCCTTCAAGGCTCCACAAGGTTCTCACACAGGGATGGCACAAGACATCTTGCTGCCTGCTGAAAAGCACAAAATGGTGGCCCTTTCCTTTCCATGTACAAAACCTATCTGGGCTGGCAGTTGAATCTTTCTTCAGCCCTGTCAATGAGACACCATTGTTCCGTTTGGCTTCTCTTGTGATAAGGGCTTCACATGTTGGGTTCTCTCCTGGGTTACAGGGTTCTGCTTTGAGTCAGGTATTTAGCAAAATTTTGGGCAAGGCAATTTTTTCATGGAGGCAGGACAAGAACAGCATCTTGAGGAGCTACAAATGAGGCTGGGCCTGGAAGCCAGACAACCTTGTCTGTCTGTTGCCTTAACAAGGAGTAGATTGAGACTGAGCCTTAAGTAGAGAGTTGGCTTCCCTTAGACTGATTGGTCCTACCTCCACAATGACTGTTTTTTTTCCTATTAAAGGGGCCTGGTCTGTTTTAGCAGCCTCAGGCTGTGACATTGTGGGAGTGACAACCTCTGGTTGCAGGGAGGCAGGTCCCCAGGGGGCTTCCTGGGGCCCGTTCTGTAACCAAATCCTCTCCCTGAACCATTATGTCAGGAGTTCTTCTTCTGAGGACAAGAGGTCAGGGTCCTCCAAGGATGAGGGTTAGGCTCATGATCCATGCCAATCATGTTTCTTGCAGGAGAGTTGTGGGTTGGCAACACCTACATATTTTCCAAGAAAGTTGAGACTCAGAACACGTGTCACACATGTGATCGCAGAGCTCCCCGCTGGCCAGCCAGCCACATGCTTCCAATAGAACAAAGTTTTGCATCTTCAGGACCACGCTGTCCTCCCTTCCCTACAAGTACCTTAAAGATGTGAGCAGAAAAATACAAAACTGGAACCAGATTTTGCCTCCGTTCCCAGTTCCTTATGGCCATTTCACTCATCGAGCAACAACAAAACAACTGCCCAGGGAGATGGTGGGCTCTGTGTTGCTGCAGGCATTCAAGGAGATGCTGGGCAGCCATGTGTCAGGGATTCCCACGCTGAGCAAGGGGGTTGGACCTGATGGCCTAAATGTCCCCTTCCAACTCTACGATTCGATGAAACCTGAGTTTGGCACCAAATGTACATTCAGATGGCCAATCCCAGCTCTCTGATGTATTGGGCCTATATGATAATATGTTGTTAGATGCCTTCATGCTTGACATTTGTAGATGGGACACATAAAAATCTTTAACGTACACTTCGAAAATGTAATGTGAGAAGAGTCCATCACAAAGCTTTGCACTTTGCAGGCTTGAGTCTTGACATTGGGAGATGTGAAAGACACTTTGCTCACCAGAAAGCTCATCAGAAATAAAGAGTCTGCTGAAACAGAGCTGAAGTAGGCAACTGAGTGAATTGAACAAAGAGGTACTCACAGGCAGAAATGACTTCAGGATAGAACTGGACTACATACCTCTCTCAATTTTATTTTCCCCACTAGGACTCCCAAACAATAATAGGAATCACTTATTTATTTGGCATGCTTTACATAAAAAGAGCCCTGCTGGATCAGACCAAGGTCCATTCAGTCCAGCATTCTGTTCACACAGTGTCCCGCCTGTGGGAAACCCACAAGCAGAACATGGGTGCAACAGCACCTTCTCAACCACCTTCCCAGCAACTGGTATACAGAGGCATCCTGCCCCTGATACTGGAGGTAATGTATAGCCATCATAACTAGTAGCCATTGGTAGCCTTACATCCATGAATTTGTTTTATACCCTTTCAAAGCCATCCATGTTGCTTCTATGTCACCCTTCAGTTTATAAAACTCCCAAGGTTGCTCATGGGGCTCATTGAAAAACCACCACAAATAAAACAGAATATAACATTAAAACAGAGCACAGCGGAACAATGAAACCAGGTGAGCCAGTAAAAAACAACAGTTAAAACCAACTTTGATGGCATGCTGGATGGTATCATGCTGGATGATGATGATGTTGATGATGACAGGTCTTTGCCCAGCACAGAAAAGACATTGTGTTTGAGCCCCCTTGGGGGAGGGTATTCCACATATGGAATGCTACAATTAGACGTTGGCAATGATCCCCATGCTGCTTAACCTCAGATGGCCAGCAGGGATCTCAGGGGAAGGGCTCTAATGATGATGACTGTAGAGCAGCCTCCCCCAACCCGGAAACCTCCACATGTATTGGACTACAACTCTCAGCATCCCAGGAATGCTGGGAGTTGTAGTCCAACACATTTAGAAGGCGCCAGGTTGGGGGAGGCTGGTGTAGCAATTGCTGAGGATGTTATATGGCTATATCAGCGGATCATAGTTTGGGAATGGAAAGAAGCAATGGAGAAAATGATGGGGTGGGGCGGCGGTGGAAGAGACACCTCACCCATTAACTTGCTTGGATGAGATTCATTAAACTGGGATGTTTCTTGTGATCCCTACAATCTGCTGCCTGCCTCCTCTTGGAATGATTATTTTCGTTCAGAGGAATTATGCCCTCTAATGAAATCGGGTTTCTCCGAGAGAACAGACTTCTATGATACTGGGGTGGGGGAGGGGAATCAGCTCATTTTGTTCTGGCAATCCGATGAAAGGTTACTATGCAATCATTTCCTCCCCTATGAATCAGGGACTTCTGTTCTTATTGGAATGCAGCTTCTTCTATCAATATTTGAAGCAGCGGTGTTATCTAGACTGTGCAAAAGGGCTCCGCTTTGAGAGAATGGCTGCATCAAAGAAGATGACATTTGGTGTCAACATGTCTTTTCTTGTTTCGTGGCTTGGAGTTTGCCGGTGCTGTGATGGAGAATGACCTCAATAACATGACTGTTTGATGTTTGATGTTCATTAGCAGGTGATGGGGTAAATAAGGTCCGTACAACTTAAGACCCACTAAATGCAGCTAGGAATGGCCAGGTGTCCTACTTTACAGAGGACAGTCCTTTCTTTTGGGGAGTGAGCAGAGGACAGCTCTCTGTTTGAAGGTGTTCTGTTTTTGATATGTTGCCCACTCCAAGTCTGGTTTATTGAGGCAAAGGACCAGAAGGAGGAAGAGCAAGCTGGGGGCCTTGGAGGTGCTCAAGAATATTTAGCACCTGGACAGCAGACTGAATAGAGACATATACAGTTCACCTGCACAGTCGTCTCGACTATGGTGAGATGTCTTGTTGTTCTATTTAAATTATAGTTCTTATTTCTAAATTTGGACCTATACATATAAATTTGCAAGTGGAAATGTTACACAAAGTGGCATCTTATTTTGTACTCTTTTCAGGTGCTGCAGTTCCTCTTTTTTGGAAATGAGTAAGTAGCCACCTTAAATGCAGCTCACCAGCTTTATATTGTCAGCTTCTAAGTCGATGCTTAGCACACACCACCAAAATCAAGAGGCTTACATGGTCAGCCATCTTACCTGGCGAGGGGGCTTCCATCAGCTTAGCTACAAGTTATGCATGCTTGGTGCAGATGAAGGATAATTTATGGAGGAAAGGAACAATTGGAACATTTTCCTACATTTTCAAGTTGTAGACAATTTTGTTCCATGTGACATCAAGGGATGATGGTGACTGAGTGGCAGGCAGTTGCTTTCTAGCTCTAGAAAAAACAGGTGGATCCACCATTTGCTTTTCTCTTTTGTGAGGCATGGCATTGGTCTGTGTCCTGGGATATGGGCTTCAGTTCATGGACTTGCACCACAGTTCCACAACAGAAATAATGATTCAGTTTGGAAAGATGCATTTCAGTGCATACCCTGCAAGACAGGTAAGTCATCTAGTTCAGTTCCAGTAGATGCAAAGTTTTGTTAAAAGACAAAGTTCCTAGTTTTATATTCCATGGTTGATAGGTTGGTGAAAAGGTATCCTGGCATCTGGGGCAATGGGCTGGACTGGATGGCCCTTTGATCCTTTCTGCCACTGTGCTTTTATGAAGTGTGCAACTGAACATAAGGATAGGTCGGCCGGGCTGACTGAATCCATCCCGTTGCGAGGAAAGATAATTTTCTAGACACACGAGGGAGATGGGGAAGAATTTGAGAGCTGATATTATTCTGTAAATTTGGTAGCTTGCTAAGCACAATGCAGAGTGGTTGCATTCCAATGCAATGGCAAATTATGGTTTGTTGCCACAAAAAAGACCTGTGCACTCCCTCCTGTCCTTCTCTGCTCCTTCATGCAGAAGAGACGAGAGGCTTCCATGTCTAAGTTGCAGCAAATTCTCACTTTCCTATGCAGCTGATGAGATCTTTTTTTTGCAAATATGATTTTTGCAAACCATAGTTTGCTACATTTGGATGAAATAGCAAACTATGGTTTGCCACACTGTAGAAGTGGAAGCCTCTAAACTCCCCCTTGTGTGAAAGAGCAGTCTCACCACAACTAATTCTCACAGTGACAAACCATGGCTTGTCATTGTGCCTGAACAAAGTCTGAGACTCACTTCTTGGGTCTTCCTTTTCATCTTCCTCATAATGCCAACCTGTATCCCTCTGTCCTATGGAGAAGTGGACACAAAATACTTCCCTGGTGAGGTACCTGGATTCTGGGCTGGCCCAGGACATATTGTAATGAAGAACACTATGGTGCCCCTCCCATTCCACATCCAAAAGCCAACTGGACAGACAGATGAACCTGTCTTCAACATTGGTGATGGAATGGAAAGGCTAACTTGCAGGATGCAGAGCAGGAGGCACACAGATCTCTCCTCCAGCATTGCTGGCCTGAGGTGACTGCTTCACTTTGCCTAGTGGTGCTGTCTTGTTGATGGTTTTAGCTTTTGTGAACCACCCAGAGAGCTTCGGCTATTGGGCGCTATATAAACGTAATAAATAAATAAATAAATAAATAGTGCTAGCTCTGCCTTGATCAACACAAACAGATGGCTGAAAGTGATGAGACCTAGTGAGGTTCATTTTGGGAAGTGAGTTTGGAGATGTACCTTCTTTGTACAGAAAAGGAAGAGCATTGAAGTGGATCAGGAAGTCTCCATATTCTAGTCCAGCGATCCCCAAATGTTTTGGGTTGGAGAGCACATTTGGAAGCTTGACAGAGTGTCATGGGCACTTTCAGAAAATGGCTGCCATGGGGGAACTGCTCCTTCATAAAATAGCTGGGCATGGCTGGTTACAGAACACTAATTTCTCAGAAGCTAAACTAGTGAGACAAAGAAAAGTAACTAGCCCAAGAGCCTTACTATAAGGCAGAGGTTGGGTCTGAACTCCAAAGCACAAAACCACTCTTTCGAACCCAAATAAAGATGGCACTGGAAGGCTGCATTCTGTTTTGCAACAAGCCAGCCTCCCCGTTAATTTTTGAAGTAACAAATCTTATGAAATTTAATAAAAATCAAGAGGGCCAGGGAGTTAGGCAGATGCCCAGAGAGGTATCAGTGGGCACATTGGCACACACAGACCCTGGCTGTAGAGCCCAGGATGGAACCATGGCCAATTCAGGCCAAACACGGTTCTTCGATTGCCCAATTTGGTAAGAGTTCTGCCTCAAACTACCACCATTGCCTATTCACAGCCAGCCTGAGATGCTGCAATACTTTCCTTCCCCCCCCCTTTTACCATGTTCCCCCTTCGCATTTCATTACATTTCTTCCTGTCAGGCCATGATGAGTGAGCAGAACTGCTGATGTAATACTGTGAAGGTGAGGGGGAGACAAACACTGGGCAGCTCTGCCTTCTAACAGTCCTTGTAACCTGCATATTCCAAGGAAAGGGAAAAGGCTCGAGTGACGTTCCAAATACCTGATACTGAGCTATTTATAGCACCACACCACTTTATAGCATACCAGAATGGCTCCTGGATAGGAACACAAAGCGGCACATGACTCGGCAGCCCTCTCTTCCACCACATGTGACATGGGCGTTCCCAATTCACACAATTCTTCCCCTACAAAATAAAGGGGGCGGGGATTGTGAAAAACCCGATGTGTGCCTCTGAGCTGAATATCTGCATGAGGACATAGGGTCATTGGAAACTGCCTAGGTCCATCTAGCCCAGCATTGTCAACACTGACCGGCAGCAATGGCGTTCCAGCGTTTCCTGCAGGCCTAACTGGAAATGGCAGGGATTGACGAAGCAAGTTCTCCACCGACTGGCACAATGTAAATGTGTCAAGGAATGGCAAGTCGAACTTACCCACGTCTTTTCAAAACTGGGCCTTCAGTTCTGTGCCTGGAGTGGTGGCACACCAGGACAGCACCCGATGAAACTCCAGATCCCCTGGCGGGCTAATGAGACATGCCTAGTTGCTGAGGACCGAACCTAAATGAAATCGTGGGTGTGTGCAAGTGTGCAAAAGTCAATACTTTTGGCCCCTCATACCTTATGTGATGGAGGGAAGTACGATGGGCAGCCACACCAGCTGCCCATCTCGCCATTGTCCCAAGAACAGGGGGGGGGGGGAAATCAGGATAAAAGCATTTCCTGAACTCCCGGGAAAATGGAGGGATGGCCTCTGCCTGCTTGCAGGATGCTCTGTACGTCATGTGGCCTCTCGGTGAGCAGGTAGGGGCAGCCCCGGGAAAAATGGCTGGTGCAGAAAGGGCCAGAGTTATGTATATTGCATTTGATGTTTTTAAAGTGGTAAATGAAGTTCAAGGTTGAAGTCGTAGATACACTGACTTGGGAGAAAAATCCTATTGTTGATTGTTATTAAGGTTTGATTTTATTTGACTACAATTCACTGGGGAACATTGATTGGATCGTGGAACCAGGAAAGGAGGACTTGACAGATCAGGAGACGCCAAAGTTGTTCTCTTGCTAGGACATCCTTTTCCCCAGCCCAGCATCCTCTGGATATGTCAGACTACAAATCCCATCATTCCCAGTCCCATGCTAACTGGGGTGATGAAAGCTGTGGCAGATTGGGGGAGGCTGTATTAGGAGTTTAACAAAATAATTTGACAACTGCTTTGAAACGGAATCTGATACAGAATGCAGCTAAAACTCCAGATTATTACCTGGAGTTGTATTTTTTGAATAAATGCTGGCTGGGGATGATGGGAGTTGTAGTTTTATCCCTCTGGAGGCCCTCAGGTTGTACCAGGATGTGCTGGGACAGTAACAATACTGTGCCATTACCCCACAAGTGTTTATCTTGTATATGTCTGATTTAGTATACCTGGTAAGTATGGAATGTTGAACTGAGTGGGTGTGGTTTATGATGTAATAGGCAAGGTGTGGGGAGGAGTATTAAAAGGTGTGCCTGAGGAGGGTGTAGCGTGGGTGTTCGGAGTTTGGAGGGTGGTTGGTGATTGTTTGTGGAGGGAGAGGAGTTTAGTTTTCTAGGGATTTAGGATTAGTGTGGAGAGTTTAGTGTAGGCAGGTTTGAAGATATTATATTCTGAATTAAAACTTTGTTAACTAAAATAAACTTTTTTCTTATGTTGTTAGCTACCAAATACCAAATGTCAGCATGGCCTTTTTTACCTGCCCTACCCTTATTCAACATATACACACCAGATATACCCACAGTTTAATTTATTTTACAAGAAGATCCTGAATTAAACCTTTTCCCCTCATAGCTAGGGGGAAGGTTTTATTTAACCCTCCCTCAGGTTTTTCAAATGGTGGCGCTTGGCCTGAGAAGGGTTTATGTAACATGCCTGATATAGGGGTTACGTCGCAAATACCTTTGACAACTTCTTAAAAATGGCAACTGTTGCAGAATGCCGTCGCAAGGTTATTACCTGGAGTTTAATTTTTTTAAACTACATTTCCATCCCTCTGTTCCTCCAAGGAGCTGACAGCACCATACATGGCTTCCCCCTTCTCCCCCGCTTTGTAGTCTCATAAAAATCCCATGAGGTGGGTTAGGCTGAGAGAGGTTGGGGCTGGCATTGAAGAGGCAGCTGGACAACCATCTGTCAGGTATGCTTTAAGGTGGATTCCTGCATTGAGCAGGGGTTGGACTCGATGGCCTTAGAGGCCCCTTCCAACTCTACTATTCTATGATTCTATGAGTTGGTATTTGAAACTGGCTCTTCCCAGACCATAACAGCAATATGGCTGCTATTACATTGTCTGGTTTCCAGATTCCGTTCAAAGTGCTGGTTTGACGGACGGGAGCGGTGGACGGGAGTGGATGGCCAGGAAAGGTAAGCGCGCCGCACACCCCCTGCCCCCCTGCCCCCCCTGCCCCCCTGACATCACCTGGCGCGCTACCTAGGAGCAGGCCGTGAAGCCCGCTCGCAGTAGCGGCCAGCGGCAGATGGGAGCGGACGGCCAGGAAAGGTAAGCGCGCCGCGCACCCCCTCCCCCCTGCTTACCTTTCCTGGCCGTCTGCTCCTGTTCACCGCCCCCTGCCCCTGTTGTCCGCTTCCATCGGCGGGTGCCCGCTGGCGCCCACCAATGGAAACAGCGGTGGGCACCAGCGGGCGCCCACCGATCCGCCGATCCATCCGATCTGGATCGGAACCTTTCTGGATTGGATCGGCCGATCCAGCAGTGAGATCGAAAATCGGATAATTTATCCGATTTCCCCCTGGATTGGATTCGAACCGTGGATTGGATCCGATCCAGTGCACATCCCTACTAGCTATACTCCTGCAGCTTTAACTGTTGTGATGAAGAGGGGATTTCACCAGACTATACAGCAATGGTGAGATGTGCAATATAATGATATAGACAATACGCTCAGCACCTTACAGGGATCAGTTGCGATCAAAAACATCACCCATACACATTCAAAATAAAT
Source organism: Anniella stebbinsi (assembly GCA_029215795.1). NCBI lineage: Eukaryota > Metazoa > Chordata > Lepidosauria > Squamata > Anniellidae > Anniella > Anniella stebbinsi. The sequence goes on from JARDYH010000007.1 coordinate 32,282,309, forward strand.
TATAAACTGCCCTGAGAATGAGGCAGAAAAATTGAAGCCCCTTTCATGGGAAAAGAAAACTTTCAGGAAATTCCTGAGATTTTCTTTTTGTTACCTCCTAGAAATAAAATGATACTTTTCAGAATTTCCCCCACATTTTCTTCACCTTTATTTTTATTTTGGTGGCTGCATTCCCTCCCCTCAGTGTCCTGGTGTGATGCTAGGTATATGGCAGAGTGAACATATGGAAAGGAGGACAGGGCTCCTGTATCTTTTAACAGAAAGATAGAAAAGGGAATTTCAGCAGGCGCCATTTGTATGCCTGCAGCACCTGGTGAAATCCCCTCTTCATCGCAACTGTTAAAGCTGCAGGAACTATACTAGAGTGACCAGATACAAAAGAGGGCAGGGTTCCTGCAGCTTTAATGGTTGCAATGAAGAGGGAATTTCACCAGGTGTTGCATGCATATAAATGACGCCTGCTGAAATTCCCTTTTCTTTACAACTGTTAAAGATACAGGAGCCCTGTCCTCCTTTCCATATGAGCCCTCTATAATGGGGCACTGTGGAGGATGCAAAATGGGGGCCAGGCTGCCAACACAGTTGATGCTGTTGCCACTTGCAGTGGAAGTGCAAAAAAAAAAATCCCTTTGGGGAAAAAAGAAATCAGCTGTTCCCAATGGTGATGCCTACCTGTGAGAAATTGTTGGAGAATTTTGCCTTCTCCTGGGGAAATTTGGTGAAATTGTCGTTGTCCCCAATTTCTCTACCCAAAAATAGGGTGGAGAATTTTGAGAGGCTGCTTGTGCACAGCTCCACCTGGATCTATCCCATGAGCCCTGAGTGCCCTTTGCTTTCAAAGGAAGGGGCCATTCTCAGCTTCATTGCCATGCTGTGGCAATTTTCAAAGGGGATTACAGCTGGGGAGGGAAAGGTTAACTCTCTCCTTCTCACATGCTGCAGCGCCCCTCCCCCGATCTTCTCCTGCTTGGCAATTAAGCTTAGAATAAACCCATTTTCCATTGGTTTGGGATGATCTGGTCCAAAGTGCAAAGTAATTGAAGACTTCCTTTTAGGTGAGTTGATTTGGCTGTGGAAATTGATTGGCTGAGTTTGTGTCCTATGGGCCTCGGCCTCGAGTCTTTGAAATGCTTTGAAATGCCAGCTCTGTCTCGAACCCTGGACAGTTCCAGGTCTTGATGCCTTCCCTACATCTTAAGTTCTGCTCCAACCGGTCTCATTTTGAAATCTTTTTTCCAAAACTGGGATAGATGTTCTAAAGTGATGTGTTTGATGAAGTTTTTGGAGCAGTTCTTCCAACAGTTTCTTGCTATCATATATATATATATATATATATATATATATATATATTCTTTGTGGGGGAGCCACTGAGGGGTTTTTAATTTTATTTTTTGTGGGCAAGGCTGCAAACTTTTACACAAGTGGAATTAAATGATTGAAAGAAACGGATGTCTGTTTAAAAGGAGATCCAGGACTTCACAGATGCCCCTGAGAGAAATGATTACTTTCCACTCCTCAGTTTCTGTTTGAGCGTTTTCCTTCTGAGTGCCTTAAATAGCGCAGAAACATTCCTAAGGAGTTGGCAGGAGGTTGCGTCCCATCAATATTTCAGGTTTAGTTATCAGATTTAGAGGAACCCAGGATTTTCTGCTCCAGCTTTACATATTGAAGCTTCAGATTCTGTTTTGACACTTCAGACTCTTTCTGTGCATTGCAGAGTGCCTTATGTTTTATTAAGTATTCCATCAGACAGACGGGTATTTTAATATTTATTAATTTTATGAAGAATTAACCAGTTTTCTTCTCTCCCCCACCCTTCAGAACAAAGATTCACACTTCTTTGCTATTTGTGGGCTGCCAACATGGTGTGACGAAGACGATGGAAGGCACCATATGTTCTGTCCCCCCCCCCAAACACACTCAGTGCTGTTTTTCAGAGGTGAATAAAGACACAGGATACGATGAACAACTCTGTCATTCATTTAAAAAAGGTTGTGCTTAGCTTTATGTGAATTGCACAGGGATAGAAAAGTATCTCAAGAGTATTGATTCTACCGCCCCATTTTCTGCGTATGCACACATGAGAAAAACACCCAGATATTATTTTTATAGTTTTGTCTCTCAAGATTTCAAAACAGGCACTTCCGGAAGAAGTCCACCCATTCGGATGAAATCTGTTGCTCAGGAAGAGAATGGAGAAGCCCTTCAAAGACTTGGTGCTCTCCAGATGTTCTGGATTGCATGGCCAAAGGTCAGGGATCGTGGGAGTTGGTCCAAGACATCCAGAGAGCACCAGGCTTGGGAAGCAGCTTTTAAAGGCCTGTGAAAAACCAAAGGGAGGAGAGCATCCTCCACTCAGGGTAAAAAAAAGGAAGAAAAGGAGGTTCTCAGAATGCTAAGATACTTTATTGTTCACGCGGGATGCATTTCGGCCTATGTTGTTTTCTTTAAGGCCTTCTTCAGGGGGTTGGTAAGAGATGTCTGCAGAAAACTCTTAGCAGGGGCCCTGCCTTCTTTTGTATATGGTCACTCTAGTATAGTGCCTGCACCTTTAACTGTTGTGATGAAGAGGGGATTTCACCAGGTGCTGCATGCATACAAATGACACTGGCTGAAATTCCCTTTTCTCTACAACTGTTAAAGTTACATGAGCCCTGTCCTCCTTTTCATATGGTCAGCCTAGCATTGGGGAAGGAGGGACCCAAGGCCTTTCCCTGAGGAAAGTCCCCGACTTCTAACTTGCCGCCCCCGATTCTGCAGGGAAAAGGAGACAGGCAATGTCTCAGTCCCCTTCTTCCTTTCTGTTGCACTGGGCATTTTGTAAATACAGACCTATTCCTTCTTTGTCTGAATTTAGACAAGATTGGTGTTGTGTGTGCACACATTACAATGCTACTGAAATCCAAGCAGTCCCATTGATTTTGATGGAGTTATACAAGACTAAAAGGATGGTGGCCAGCAGCCAGTTTTACATGATTGTGTTATGGAAACAATTCCATTCTGCTTTGGTTTTCCCTCCCCCACCCCCTTTTTAAGGAGACTCCATTCCACTTCCCTTATGGATGCAAATACAGACCCAGCAAGTGGTGTAACGATGACGGAAGAGTCAACAGGAAGCAAAGTAGTGATCGATCTACAATTACTGCTGGGTCTGGCAACAGCGGGAAAATGGAAAAGAGGAGGAAAGAAAAGAAAAACCATGCTGGGGGGAAAGGACAAATAGCCAGAAGGGAGCCCATCTTGAAAGCAGAGAGCTGTCTTTGAATGAGCTTCCGGGAAGGAATTGTGAGATTTTCCTAAAGGCCATCTAGTCCAACCTGGTGCACTCCAGAGAAGTTGGACTGCAACTCCCATCATGCCCTTGGGCATGCTGGCCATAGGAATGATTTGAGTTGCAGTCCAATGCATGCGGAGGGCACCAGGTTGGGGAAGTGTACTCCAATCATCTGTTGCATGGCGTGAAAGACAGGGCCGGCCCTATCATTAGGCAGAGTGTAGCAATTGCCTTAGGCAGCAGATGCTGGGGAGCTGCAGCCTCTCAGGCATTCCTCTTGAGTTCTTGGCCATTCCTCTCTGTTGGGGGACAGAGCCATGTGTAAAGCTCTTCTTGCCAGTCACTAACCCTTAGGAGAGGCATTTCAATATTTTAGAATGGGGGGAAATCTGCACACCACTCAGGAAACCATGAAACCCTAATGATTTTTTTAAAACCAAGTGATAAAAGATGTGTCTTATTTATTTATTACTTTTATATCATCCCTTTTTCCCTCTGTAAGGAACCTGAGGCAGCACACATAATACTCCTCCTCTAGGGTGACCCTATGGGAAGGAGGGCAGGGTTCTTGTGTCTTTAGTTGTATAGCAAAGAGAATTTCAGCAGGGGTCATTTGTATGCAAGCAGCACCTGGAGAAATCCCCTCTTCATCAGCACAGCTAAAACTGCAGGAGTATAGCTAGAGTGACCAGGTACAAAAGAGGGCATCTCCACCCCTCCCAGTCCAACACTCTAAGCACTACACCACACTGGCTCCTCCTTGTACACAGAGAGCCCAGTCACAACTCCAAAGGGCACCAGGCAGCCTCTGCATTAACGCCAAAGAGGAGCCCAGTTCCAGTGGGAGCTGATGGCCACTGTACATTAGGAGATTGCCATGCTGCGAAATGTTTGCTGAGTGGTTTTGTGTGCTGTTCAGTGCATGCTGCAGAGAGTGTTCACGTGCTTGCCCAACCCATATTTACCACAACATGCGTGCCACCAAATACATATCCACTTCCAGAGGCTATGCAGAAGGCAAGCTGAAATACGAGGTCAATGTGCATGGAAAGAATCACACACAGTCCTTTCTGCAGTGAAGGCGGAACAATGCATAGACGCTGGTCGCTTATGAATCACCAAACACAGGATGCTCATTTGCATAAAATTTGCATATGTGGATTTATATGTAGAAATAATAATTATAATTAAAACAGAAATACAGTACATCTCACCATGGTGTGGAAGATTGTGATCAGGTGACCTGTATGCCTTGCTCAGTCTGCAATGCGGGGGCTAAATATTGATGGGCAACTTCAAGGCCCATTAGCTCATCTTTCTGATGGTTCTTTATGTTTAAACTGGACTGAACAGCCCTTCAAAGAGAGGATGCCTTCAAAATAAGGCATCGTCTTCTGGGAGCCCTTGAAATAGAGGACTGTCTGCTATAATAGGGGATGCATGACCACTCTCCAAGCCACTCAACTCACATTAAGCAAATGCCCCTGTTTGTCAGTAAAATGCATTGCACATTAATAATCCATTTATTTGGCATTCCCCGTATAATCAACCAGCTTGCTCCTAGCAGAATTGATCCTGTAAGGCATATTTCACTGTGTGAAGCCTTGTATTAAAGATGAGACATGAATCAAAGTCTTCTTTAAACAAACATATTTACTTTATAGCATGTTTTCCTAAAGCAACACCTGCCATAAAACTGATAGAACCCTCCATAATCCCAAAACCGGTTAAGTGACAGTTCTATTGTTCTTTCAAGGCCACAGTGACTATGAAGTATGCAGCGTGGGGGCTGCAAAATTATCCCAATCTACTCTGGACACTCTTGCTCATGTATGATACTTAATGGGGTAGATGAATACTCTGTTGCCACCTGTTCCAGGTAACTATAGCCACCTGTTCCAGGCCCATAACCTAAGGAGGAGCAGTAACTCCATAAGCTGGAAGCAGTCACAGGCTGTGCAGTTCCTTATGTCTTTTTAAACATGCTAAGCTCTTAACTACAACATAACATAAATTCCCAGTTACAGCTGGATATTCTGCTTTAAAAAATGAGGGATCAACTATGGTTTCATTGTTTCTCCATCCCAGAAGTTCTTGGGAGAGTTCCATGTGCAACCTCAAAGCATTTCAGAACCTGCTAGAGTAGGGTAGGGTGACCAGATAAAATCCAGGTCAGGGCTCATGTAACTTTAACAGTAGTAAAGAGAATTTCAGCCAGTGTCATTTGTATGCAATTACTGCCTGGTGAAATTCCCTCTTCATCACACCAGTTAAAGTTGCAGGGGCCCTGCCTTCTTTTGTATATGGTCACTCTGGTATAGTGCATGCACCTTTAACTGTTGTGATGAAGAGGAATTTCACCAGGGACTAATTGCATACAAATGATTCTGGCTGAAATTCCCTTTTCTCTACAGCTGTTAAAGTTACAGGAGCCCTGACCTGGATTTTATCTGGTCACCCTATGCTAGAGCCAAAATATCTCAGGATTGTGACATCATGCAGATTCCATGGCTTCAACATGAGCCACCTTTTTCTTCCTCCCCTTCCTTCCTTCCTTCCTTCCTTCTTTCCTTTTTTGGGGGGGTATGTTTGCCATTTTACCCGATGAAGAGTTCTGAGGGAATTCATAAGCCTGCACAGTATTTTGTGACCTTGAATTGGGGGTGCCTCTACAAGAGGCATTTAAAGCTCTTTCAAGACACATTAAAAAAAATTACCTCTACAAGAACGGAGCGCAAATCGGGCGTAGAGGCGCGTTATCTCCCCGATTATGCGCATTATCGAATGCGCGTTAAATCGCGAGTTTTATTTTGCTCCGTCCGTTAAAGCGCATTTTGACTGTGTGAATAAGCGCTTATGCGCATTAACTACTTGTAAAGTGCATTTGGACATCTGTTAATGCGCTTCGCCGCCTCTCGTGCAGAGGGATTAGGCGTAAATGCGCTTCTGCGATTATGCGCATAATCGCCTAACCAGGCGCAAAAGCGAATCCTTGTAGAGGGGACCTGGGTCAATCAAAGTATTGACCTAATACAGAGTTCAGCTTTTGATCAACCTGGCCATATTCCTGTCTTTCTATCTATGAATGGCATTTGTATGCTAACCATAGCATAAAGTGCTCTGGGTGGCTTACAACAAAGTGGTGGTAGTGTTCTGGCCAAGTTTGCTGATGACACCAAATTATTTAGGGTGGTTAAAATAAAAGGGATTTGAAAGAGCTTGAAAAGGATCTCTCCCAACTGGGAGAATGGGCTTCAAATGGAAAATGTGATTCACTAGGAAGCAAGCGTAAAATGATGCACCTTGGGGTGCGAAATCCCAATTTCACTTATTTTCTGATGGGTGATGGACTAAGAAAGAGATTTTGGGTTTGTTGTGGGAAGTTCCATGAAAATGTGCAGAAAAGGGCAACATGGGCTGCCTCTACAAGAGGCATTTAAAGCTCTTTCAAGGCACATTAAAAAATTTACCTCTACAAGAACGGAGCACAAATCGGGCGTAGAGGTGCGTTTTCTCTCCGATTATGCGCATTATTGAATGCGCATTAAACCGCGAGTTTTAATTTGCAGCAGGAGTTAAAGTGCCTTACCGCCGTGTAAATATGCGATTCTCCGCATGTCAACAGTTTAAAGCGCGTTTCGGTCATCCAGTAATGCACTTTGCGAATATGCGCATAATCAGCTAACCAGGCGTAAAGCCGAATTCTTGTAGATGAGTCCTCACATGATCAAGGGGGCAGGAGCAATCCCCATACGAGGAAAGGTTACAACGTCTGGGACTGTGTAGCTTTCAAAAATGCAAATAAGGGGAGACATGATAGAAGTGTACAAAATTATGCATGATTGGAGAGGGAGACTTTTTCTCCCTCTCTCATAATGCTAGAACCCCAAGGGGTCATCCCATGAAATTGATTGGTGGAAGATTCAGGACAGATAAAAGGAAGTGCTTCTTGACACAGCACTTGGTTCGGACAATCGTTGTAGGCTAATCAGCCTCAGTGGCTTGCTTGTGCCATGGCATGTGCCAGCACAATTCTCATAATCACCACGGCCTCTTGTTGGGTTATTTGAGAATTATTTCCCCCTCAAACACGCCATGCTACCTGGGTTCGAATGACATGACAAGCCGCAGCTGGGTGGATAATTATGCAAATTGCACTTGGCATGTGCTGTGGCTTAAACCATGATGATTGTCTGAACTGGCTCAAGGTAGCGATGACGGCCACTTATGGGAAGTGCACCCATTCTGACTTCAGAATCCAACTAGCAGAGTCGTGGAAGCTGTAAAAACACAGGCTTTTATTGAAGGACCAGAAGTTTCCCTGCTGTCTCCTTCTCAGAAGGTAACTTCACAAAGCTTTCTCCCCCACAATGCAGGAGGGAGGTGGAGGATGCTACATCTGAGCAACCAAGTGCCAATACCAATCAGAGAAGACTCTTAAACCTGATATAATCTCCATTCTTTTAAAATAAGATTTTATTAATTTCTAAATACAAGGACAGACAAACAAAAAAAGAAAAGAAAACTACATCAACTTGAAGTCTAAGGGTTAACTGAGGGTAGTTCCTTTAAACTCTCTCTCTCTCTCTCTCTCTCTCTCTCTCTCTCTCTCTCTCTCTCTCTCTCTCTCCTACTTTATAGGCAAAAAAATGGTTGAGATCCGCTGGCTGCCTAGAGAATTTCTTTGTGGTTCTTCATAATAGCAAATTGTATTTAGTCTCTTTTACACAATTGGAGGAAATGCTTCGATAGATGTTGCTGTGCATGTCCCTGATTTGTATATGACGCACAATCATGTGAAACTGAATAAAAATCAGACATTTTATCTTTGCCTTCAGCTAATTTAAGTGGATACTTCGATTTTTCTGCCACGGCTTTTGTGCCACAGCTCCATGTGCCAAGACATCAGTGTCAGCAGTTCTGCAGTTGTCCAACTTTTACCTGATGTAACTTTGAGTTGCTCTGGTGGCTATAACAATACATCCACACTGCAACCCTATACCCAATTACGTGGGAGCAAATTCCCGTTGAACTCAGTAGGGTTTACTTCTAAGCAGACACAGGATTGAACTGTAAACTATTTTTATTATTCCCTGCATGCCACCATGTGACCATTTGTCCATTTCATCAGTTGCTGAGGAACATGGGTGGGAGGGTGCTGCTGTTGTACCATGCCCTGCTTTGTTGGCCCCGGTCGATAGTTGGTCGGCCACTGTGTGAACGGAGAGCTGGACTAGATGGGCTCTTCTTATGTTCTTATGTCTTCTGAAAGGTGGCTCTTAAATTGCATAAATATATAAAGTGCCAGTTGCCTGGGGATGGGGGTGGGGGGCTGAGGGGAGCCCAATTGTCTCATGTATGTCAGAGGTTCTCTTCTGGATGCCCCCACCATCAGAGGTTAGGCGCATGATGACCGGGAAAGAGCCGGTCTGGTAGTAACGCCTATGGAATGCTTTCTCCAGGCAGCAGTGGAGGCTGGTGGCTCTGATGTCAGCAGGGGGCAGTGAATCTGCTCTGGGTTTCACTCAGGACCAGCCAGATCTCTAAAGGAGCTACCCAGGGTGTTCCGCATCTTGGATACCTCCTCTAAAGTTCTGACTGGTTGTGACTGAAACCCGGAGCAGATTCACCACCCCGCTGACTTCGGATCCATCAGTCTCCCCTGCTAGGCGGGTTTGGTTGGCAGCCACTCTTTGACCATCAAGATGGCAAGTCCTCATTCCTCAGAGTTTTTAGGGTGTGATGATGGGAGGGCACTCTTTTTGTTTTTATTTGAACTGCCTTTGCCTTCCCTGGTTTGAGGTAATTTCAGATGGGTTTTGCTAACGGTGCTTTGGCATTGGATTGATTTATAGGGTTTTTCATTGCCACTTCCTGTTGGATTTTGTAAACCACTTTGGATCTTATTTTTAATAGAAAAAAATGGCATAGAAATATTTCAACTGAATCAATGCAGGAGTGGGGATGGAAGCATTTCTTAGCTTTTTAAGTTACCAAATGGAAATTTGTCCCACGTTACCCTTGTCTTTCATCAGAAGTAGCTTCTGATACTCATTATTATTTTATTATTACTTTATTTAGAGTATTTTTATCCATCTCTTCAGCCCCCAAAGGCAGAAGTCTCCTGGAATGGTGCACATGCAATCAGTAAAACAAAACAGTCCCTGCTTACATTCGACAAAGAAATGTCACACAAGGAAAAAGAAAGGAGAGGGAAGAGGAAAATAACACAGTCTTTTCACAGGGCTGGAGGCATGGCCCTGCTCTCCCCCTCTTCCCCCTCCATTATTAGTCCAGAAGTGCCAGGGCTGAGCTACGCCTGATTCATCCTCACTTAGATGACACCCGGCATTCCCAAGGGAATACAGTTGAGAAGAGGAAGAGCATTTGCGTCAGTGGTGGAAGCAACACCTGGCACCAAGTATAGACTGCAGCAGTGGTATTGCAGCACATGCGGTGGCGGCTCTTCTCCTTCAGTCTTAGGGCACAGGACGTTTTTCTCACCATAGAAATGCTGACAGGCAACAGCTATTCAGTGGTGCTTTGCACAGGCTCAGAGGCACTGTCTAAGTCCTTTCAATGTTCCAGGGCATGGCTACAAGATCATGCTCTCATTGCCCTCCCTCATTTGCCCAACTGGTGTGTTGCCTGCTCACTGCCAACTGCCTGCAAAACACATGGTTATTTTTTCTGTTCTGGCATTGTGGGGGCTGTTGGTCCACCGGGGATTTGCATCCATCCTCACTTTGCCCAATTTGCTTCCTAGATGCTGGGCAAAACTTCCTCCTGCCTCTCTACATACCTGCCGTCTCCTCCTTGTTTGACATCTCTTCCTTTGCTTTTCCGCCAGCTACTCCTTGTACTTACCCTTTGGGCGATTACTCACCCTCAAACCCTCTGGGGGACGAATCCCGGGTTATTCGGTTTCATAACAATAAATCAAAATTTAGTTAACTGTTAAGGTGGGAGGTAGCACTGTGAAGAGAGTTATGTTTGGAATAAAGTACAACCAATTCAGTGAGGTTTTCTGCTCCCAGCTAGGACATATTTTTCTGCACAGGTAACCAGAAACAAACTGCAAATCCACCTGGGATTGCCTTTCTTGGGATTTTAAAATGTTTCCATAAGTCAATGCATTCTGGGTTATTTTATCCTGAAGCTGAGCATCAAGCAAAGCACCATTACAGATTTTTAAAATATATAAACAATACCTCCTCCCATCAAAATTAATTTCCTTTATAGGCGATGAATAATTCAGCTGTGTGTTATACTGCATACTGTGTTGTGGGGGGGAATGCTACCTTAAACAATAAACAAACCCATTCCCTATTTTAATTTTTTTATATATATAAATAGCTCCTTTTGATCGAAATTAATTTCCTTGGCACATGATACACAAAAGCAGTTCAAGCTACGTTAATATTTATTTATTTCTGTAATGATCAGGCCCCCTCCCCCCACCCTTTCGGATCAAAATTCATTCATTTCTATAGACATTGCACAGGGATAGTGAGAAGTTTCACTATAGATGGTGAAATGTTGGAATTGCTAGTGATGTTGTTGCTGGTGATAACGATGCACACAGAGTGATGTGCAGCCAGATCATCTGTGTACATCCCTCTGCCCGTGTCTCATTATCAGGAGTGAGAGGCAGAGGGAAGGGCGGGTCTTTTCCGTCACACCTACTTCGGGAACACAATGACTTGTTCGCGCCTCAGTTTTTTTTCCTGCATGTTAGAGAGAACTAAGGGGGCATGTCAAACTTTACTTGCGCTTTAATTGGATGTAGCTGCTCCTCCTGCCTGAAACTGACGCCTTCCCACATCGACTCGTAAGTTCGTGGCAACTTCGGGGGTCGTGGTGGTGAACAATGCGTGTGCGTGTGGGGTGTCTGCACCACTTTAGAAGCGGAGGGCAACGCCGTCCGCCCTCCACCCACACGCCAAAGAGCGCGCCGCCTGGGCTGTCCCCTCGGGGAGCCACGCGCGGATCCTGCCCGCGCCAGGGGCAGCGGCGCTCGGCGGATTTCCGCGCACCTGCTCCCGAGGCCGGCCGGCGTGGGGGCGGCTGGAACTCGGCCTCGGCTCCGTCCGATTGACGGGAAGAAGCAAGCCAAGAGGCGCCCTTGCGCGGAGCTGCCAAAGCTCCGGAGTTGCGCCCCCCCCCCCCGGAGGAGATGCCGGGGCCGCCTGAGCGCCCTCGGTCCAGCGAGCCTCGGGCCCCGAGGGGGGGCGTGTTCCGGGGAGGGGGTCGCACTCTCGGACGCCTCCCTCTTCCGCGGTGCGTGTGTCTGTCTGTGTGTGTGTGTGTGGGGGGGGGGTTGGCGCTTTTCCTGCCATGTTGCTATGGCGGAGCCGAGCAGGAGGGAAGGGAGCCAGGAGGCGGCGGCGGCTCAGCCTCGGCTCTGCCCTGCAGGCGGGGGAGAGAGAGCATCGCCTCGCCGGGAGCCTCGGAGAAAGAGGAGGAGGAGGAGACGGGGCAGGCGCGGCGGAGAGAGGGGGAGGGAGAGAGAGAGAGAGAGAGAGAGAGGGAGGAGGGAGGGACGGACGGACGGCAGGCGGCTCGGCGCGGCTCAGCCCAGCCCCGCTCCACACGCCCCACTCTCCGAGGACCAGGAGGAGGAGGAAGGACCGCGGCGCGCCCACCGACGGGCCGGCCACCGCGGACGCTCCGCGACGGCTCCGGGCGAGCGGCGAGATGTGCGGCTGAGCGCCCGCCTCGCCCCAGCGCCTACGGCACGGGCGCTTCGGCCAGGTCAGTGCCGGCTCCGGGACGGGCGGCGGCTGGCTCGCGAGGAAGCCTGGCGGGGCGCCACGGGGCTTTTCCCCGCCGAAGCCCCGGCCTCCGCCTGCCATGCGCGCTTGCGGGGCCGGGGGGAAGTGGGCCAGGCCGGGGGAACTCCGTGCGACTTCCCCCCGGGTAAGCCCTGCGTCGGAGCGGGCTAGGAGGGAGAGGCGCCGCGGCTCAGCCCTACGTGGGCGCCACGCCTTCCGGCTCACGGGAGCCTTCCGAACTAGCGGAGAGAGAGAGGGAGCCCTCTGCACGCGCCCAGAGGCAGGCCGGTGTCCCCCCCCCCTCTTATGACGCTCCCCGCGCTTTTCGGGAAGGAGCTCTCCGGGCTCGGCGGGGGGAGGGGGAGGGAATCAGCTCCCGGGCGCAAATTGTGCCCCGCGGCTCCCTCGCGCAACTTCCCCCGACGCCAGCAAAGGATCGGGGCGACGGGTGCGCGGGCGCTGCTGCTGCTGCTGCGACGGGACGAGGCGCCGGGCGAAGCGCGGATGTCTCCTCCACACGTGCGGGAGTGGCCGAAGTTCTGGGGTTGGGGTAGCGCGGAGGGGGGGGGGGGGACGCGAGACGGCTTGCACCTGTTGAAAGAAGCCGGGCGGGGACGAGGGAGGGGGCGTCGGGAGAAAGTTTGCAAGAGCCGAGAGAAAGTGCGCGGAGGGACGCTCAGGGAGGGAACCCGCGCGCGCCTGTTCGTGGGCATCTCCCCGTCCCCGAAGGTACCGAACCTCCAGTTCAGGTGCGGGGGAGCGGGGAAGAGTGCTGGGGACCCCCCAGGAGAGGCGCGTACCAGATGGGTATTCCCTGACAGCCGAGGCCAGCCTGGCGGAGGGAACCCGTGCCTGAGAATAGTGCCTCCTCCGGGTCAGAGTTCCGTCTTCCTTCGCCTGAACGCGAAAGCGGCTCACGTGAAAGATACCGGGGGTACCTTAGGAAGGCTTTGAGTCCCATCCTCATAACAGGTCGCGCTAGTATGCACATTGCTGGGACCTGCGTTCGTCCAAGGGTGAGCCAAAAGTAAATAACGATCATGGTCATCATCATGATCATCATCAAATACACATGTAAAATATGTATTGTTATACCATAACTATCAGGATCATTATCTATTTATCTGTTTATTAAATGTATTAAATGCCTCATAAAGTATATATCCCTAGGCATTTTACAATTATTAATAATATTTAATTTATCCTAATAAATTAAAATGTATATATGATATGACTTATAATATTATTTAATAATTATTACAATTTTATTAGGTTTAGTTAAAATGCCCCAAGCAGGTGAGATGTATAGTGCTTTACAATGCTTCACGTGCAGCACTGTAGAATATACTACCAACATGATAACCATGTCAGGTAGGTCTGCATCATTGTCCCCCACACCACAGAGGAGGGATGGAGGCTGAGGGTCGTTTGTTCAAGACGACCTACCCAGCTTTCCTCCACATGATGCCCTCCAGATGTGTTGGACTGCATCATTCACAGTCAGCACAGCTATGGGCCATCCTAGCTGGAGATGATGGGAGTTGCAGTCCAGCAGTGAGCGGCATTTGAACCCTGAACACCTGAGTCCATATCTCAAGCTCTTGGCTACGTCGCCATAAGAAGTAGGCATGGATATAGCAGCCTGAACCTATCCAATTGAATTCAGTTGGACTTACTCCCTAGTTAGCCTGTCCAGGATTACAGCTCTGCTTGCAATCCTGTGCATGCTTACTCAGAAGTAAACCTCACTGTATGCCCCCCCCCCTGTAACAATCCCTGTGACTTAGTTTTTCATGGTCAGCCCATAGCCGGCCAAGTGAGGCGCTCCATGGCCATAGTCGCCCTTTCTAAATGCCGAACATATATCAGTACGACATCTCCGGGAGTATCTGGGTTTCTTTTGCAAAAGTGGCATATGCCAGCTTCAAGGGGAGGGCACAACAGGGCAAAAGACAAGGGGAAGTGGTCCTGCACCAGCCCCATGGAAACAAATAGGGGATGGGCAATGTCCTCATTCATTTCCATGGGGCTGGAATAAGGCAGCTCCCCACCCCCACCCCGAGCACACAGTTCTTTGTAGGAAAATTATATTTGGATGCAGCCTCTCCTCCCCCGTAGGTAGAGCTTTTCACTCCCAAATTTAGTCCTAAGTTTGCAAACAGCCTTGAGCAATTTAGAGCAGTGGTGTAATTTAGTTTGCAAACAGGCAGGGCAATTTAGAGCAGTGGTGGTGGTGGTGACGATGGGGGAGGAGGGGGAGGAGGGGTTGCTGAGAAGTTTCCCCACTTTCTGCTCCATCTCCTCTTCCACCACCACCACCCCCCACCCACCCCCGGCCCGTACAAATGTGTGTTTGGATGGAACCTCACATGGAGCTTGTCAGGCAGTTTGTAGCGGAGAAGTGCTGGGTGGAAAAGTGGTTAAGGCGAGCCCTTCCCCTCCCCCCCCCTTAGATGCTTCTCCTCTCCAAAACTCATTGTGGATGTATTCATTTATTTCATTTATTTCCTTCTATGTGTACATTTGATAAAGGAAAGCCGTGTGTCATTGGCTTAAGTGGACAAGAGTTTTGAGAGCTGGGAGCAAAGGAGCTTTTTATGAGATATGGGCACTTTTTGTAAGAGGTGTTCATGGAGCAAAAATCTATAGAGGGTCCTGTAATGCTTTATAGCCACCTTCCCCAATCTAGTGCCCTATCATGCCCGGTGCGGATGCTGTTTGGGAGGAGCGGCAGGAGTTGTAGTCCAACCCACATGGTTGCCTAGCCATTTTGCTGCCTGAGGTGAAGATGGCGCCCCTCCCATTCCATGTACAAAAGTTGACTGGACTGTAGTCCAACCCTGACAATGGGACAGCATCTTCTGGAAGACACCAGGCTAGCTTAGGGGATGCAAGGCAGACCACACCACACCACATGCAGTTCTCACCTCCAACACCTTGTGGCCACCTCCCACCATCTGCTGCCTGAAGCAGCCGCTGTACTTTACCCACTGGTAGGGCCAGCCCTGTCAACCCATCTGGACATTTGGTCCAGTTGTACCCCACATCTGAATGTCAGTACTGTCTAGGCCAGGTATTTTATTGCTGCTGTTTGCTGATTTTATTAATTTTTGCTCTTTTACCACTGTATGGATTTTTACTGTATGGGATTTTCTTGTTAGCAGCCACCCGGGAAGGGGGGGGGGCTTCTTCCCTGAAAGACAGCCTAGAAATATTTTAAATTAATAATTTTAAATAAATGAAACCCCCAATAGTGTCAGCTTAAGGAAGGTTGCTTTATGGAGTCTTCTATAATATAGGGCAGCCTTCCTGGTACCTGCCAGATGATTTGAACGTAACTTTCCATCAGCTCCAGCCAACATAGCCAATGGTCAGGAAATCTGGGAATTTTAGTCCCAAACATCTGGAGGGCACCAGGTTGGGGAAAGCTGGACTATAGACTAATATAGACTAATTAGATAGGCCGTATTGTTGATCTTGCTGCAACAGCCAATATTGCCCCAAGGCACTTTGCTGCCGGAAACGGAACCCAGATCTCTCCACCAACCCTGCATTGGACCAATACTTGAAAAAATCTTGCTGTACCATTTCAACATGCAATCCCACCTGCATCTATCCCTGCCCTGATACCCATGTTGCTTACTTGATGCAAGTAGTTTCACTCTGCTGCATGGCAGAATGGAAACATCTCCTGCAAATGCAACTGGGAAGCTTTTTATCCATCTGTTGAATGAATGCATGTCAGGAAGGGATGCAGCTGCAACATTGCCTCCTTCTGACACACCGTCATTCAGTGTGCAGATTAGCAGCCAAGATGTAAAACAAAAAAGGCTCATATCAGAAAAACAAATAGGGTTGCAATTGTGAGCTTTCACAGACAAAGCTTACTTGCATCTGTTGCATGTTTTTAAATCAACGGTATTGACTAGTTTACTGTCAAGGCATGCTGCTGACCTCACGAATATGATGTTTTTCTTCCTTGGGATTTTCAGAGGTATCCAGAGATGGAGATGGATAATGAATGAACTGGACTGATCTTGAAGCGCTAAGATGGTGTTTGTTTTTCAGGGATCTTAACGGTGATCCTGTGTGTATGAACGGCCCTTATTATATAATTGAGAATAAGAAGGAAAATCCCTTGTGGATTTCAGCTTGAGGCTTTCCCACTTTCATATTTGGCTAACTTTGCTTGCCTGAGTCATGTGGATCCATCTGATCATCCAAGCACCCCGATGGCAATTCCCACTCAGGAGTTGCACAGTTGTGTCTCACTCAATCCAGCCTTCCCCGATCCGGTGCTCTCCAGATGTGCTGTGCTCTTAGGCTTAGGGATGTACAGGTTTTGTAAAATCTGTTCTGTTTGCGTTTCATGGATTGTCAGGTGCATTTCATTCCGTCATCTTCTCCTTGGCAGAATCAGATCCCCCCCCCCCCAATTTCCCAAATTTGTATAAATTCTCACTTGTGAAAATTTGCAATTGCAAAAATGTGCAAATACTTCCCCAAATGCACATTTTCATGCTTTAGCCTATGCACATTTTGGCTATTTTAAAAACATTTTTATGACTAAATTTTCATAAAATTCTGGAAAATAAAATTTTAAAAAGTCCATAAAGCTGGTCCGCTGCAGAATAGAAATCCAAACTCATTTGATTCCATTACAGATTTCTCCAACTTCCCAACAGGGAATGATGGGAGTTGCAGTCTCACACATCTGGAGGGCACCACATGGCCTTCATTCAATCTTTCTTTCAAGGCAATGCAAATTGCAAGTGCAGATCAGCTATTATGTATATTTGATGTCCCACCTGTGTGTTGAAGAGAGCCACTCTAATCCAACACCAGAAAAAGAAAAAAAGACCAGTTGCATCTAAAGGTATTATGGAAAATGCATTTATTTTATTTTTAGAAAATCCCATGTGTTTCAGCTCTTCTTTGGGGGGTATTTCTTCCTTTTTACTCCCAAGAAAGAACTTCTTAGCCTGAGCAATGCTTTGTTTTCTAGAATATTGCAGCATACCCCTCCCTCCTAAAAGGAGTTCCAGCCAGCCATTGCCTCCAATTAGGGCATTCCCTCCTTCTCCCTGCCTCCTCCATTATGTTTTATTCCCCCCCGCACCCACAACTATTATTCTGTATTCTGTGGCTACTGAGCACACCACTCTTTGGGGGAAATTTGCCACTGTAAGTCTTCTTCTTCTTCCTGAAATCCCCAGAGTTCTCCTAAAGCATATGGATGCCTCCCTTTTGTCTCTCAGTAGCCCCGTTCTGGCTACAATCCCATTAGTGCTCACCACTACCTGAGTTCACTACCAGAAGGCGTGATTCCGTAATATTTGACCCAAAGCAAAATATTCATATATAAATCGTGATGATGGAAAAATGAACCTTTTTGTTTAATTCATAATATAATCCATCATTCCTTTTCTGATTTATTCTCTTGTACACAATCTGTTCTACATTTACTGCCAGTTCTATAACTGCACAGCACAAGCCACATGGAAATGTCCAGAGTATTTAAACCCTGGCTACCTGCGATCCCATACTTTGTGCAATAAAAAAAGCTTTCAAAGTAGAGGCTCTGTGGCAGTTTTTTTTAGAGAAAATCTATTGAAGTTCTCCTAAAAAGATGTCATAGAATCATAGAATAGTAGAGTCGGAAGGGGCCTCTAAGGGCCATCGAGTCCAACCCCCTGCTCAATGCAGGAATCCATCCTAAAGCATCCCTGACAGATGGTTGTCCAGCTGCCTCTTGAAGGCCTCTAGTGTGGGAGAGCCCACCACCTCCCTAGGTCATTGGTTCCATCGTTGTACTGCTCTAACAGTCAAGAAGTTTTCCCAATGTCCAGCCGGAACCTGGCTTCCTGTAACTTGAGCCCATTTCCTGTGATGATAATTTATAATTTAGTAATAAAGTGCTCTTAGAATGGTTTGAAACCTGTTCTGGAAAGAAGGAGAAGGAGAAGCAGCAATGCATTGCCCCAGAGATACATTGTTTGGGTATTGTTGGGGTCCGGGAAGTCAAAGAAATCTGCAATGGATTCAAATGAGTTCAGATTTCTACATATCCAGTCTGCAGATTCCACAGCGGAACAGCTTTTTCAGAGTTACGCAGACCCTATGGACTTGCCAGCTGGTTTTTCACTTGGTGGTAGTGGTTGTTTTGCGCTAATTCATACTAGTTCACAAATGTCTATTATTGCCAATGTGAATTAGTGCAAGCAAAACAAAATTCTGGCAAAAGCACCTGATTCTGTCACTGAGCGGAGGACAGAATGAAAGATGCCCGACAATCCAAAGAGAGAACAGATTTAACACGACCTGTACATCCCTAGTTGGGGTGAGACTAGATTATCTCCATCACTCCTATCCTGAGTTTTCCTTTAGTTTTTCTTTTTTCCCTACCTTTAGGCTGACCAGATAAAATCCAGGTCAGGGCTCATGCAGCTTTAACAGTTGTAGAGAAAAGGGAATTTCAGCCAGTGTCATTTGTATGCAATTAGTCCCTGGTGAAATTCCCTCTTCATCACAACAGTTAAAGTTGCAGGCACTATACTAGAGTGACCATATACAAAGAAGGCAGGGCCCCTGCAAGTTTAACTGCTGTGATGAAGAGGGAATTTCACCAGGAACTAATTGCATACAAATGACACTGGCTGAAATTCCCTTTTCTCTACAACTGTTAAAGCTGCATGAGCCCTGACCTGGATTTTATCTGATCACCCTACTACCTTGATTTTGAATATGTTTGGCAGTTTACAGTGACTGTCAGATCTCTGCCTCCTCCATTTGAAGCACTGGAAAAGTGCACCACCTGAACGAAAAGAAAGCGTAGGCCACAGATACGTAAGAAGCAGCATTTGAAGAATGGGCTTCTGTGGGGTGGGGCTGTTGTTGTTTTTTGTCTCCAAGGGCCAAGCTTCACATAATGTTAACCCCGTGATTTAACATTGTGTTTACCTGCTCTTCTGGATCAGTAACTGGTTAAAGAACAGAGAGTAGGAATAAGTGGTGATTTCTCCCAAGGAAAGGATGTGAACAGTGTGTGTGTGTTTGTGTGTGGGGGGGATCTAAAGAGATCAATGCTTTTTAATTTGCTCATAAATGATTTGGTGTTCTGAGTGACCAGCAAGATGGCCAACTTTGCTGATGACACTCAAATATTTGGGTTGCTAAAACGAAAAGCCTGCGAACAGATCCAAAATAATATCTCCTAACTGGGGGAATGGAGTTTAAACGGTAAATGTGATTCAATGTAAGCAAGTGGAAAGAGATGCACATTGAGACAACACTCCCCCCCCCCCCTTCACATATAAGCTAGCAGTGACTGACCACGAACGAGATCTTGGGGTTATGGACAGCTCGATGAAAATGTTGATGCAATGTGCGGCTGCTGTGAAAAAGGCAAATTCCATGGCTGGGCATAATTAGAAAAGGGATTGAAAATAAAACTGCCAATATTGTAATGTCTTTATACAAATCTATGTGTGGCCACACTTGGAATACTGTGTACAGTTCTAGTCACGGCACCTCAAAAGGGATATTGTACCGTTGAAAAAAGTACAGGAAAGGGAAAGTAAAGCAATCAAGGGGTTAGAGCAACTCCTCTATGAGGACTGTTACAGATGTTTAGCTTAGAAAAAAAGGTGAGTAAGGGGAGATATGATAGAGGTGCACAAAATAATCTGGAGAAATTGGATAAGGAGACTTTTTGTCCATCTCCTATAATACGACATCCAAGGCTCATCCCTTGAAACTTAAAGATGGGAGACTCAGGACAGATAAAAGGAAGTAGTTCTTCATGAATGCTGAGATTTAAAAAAAAATTGAAGGAAAAAATGTAGGCATTTTTGTGTGCAATGTTTGCTTAATATACACATGTTTGCCTGAAATAATGCATTTTAATATGCTTTTCATAAATATGCATATGTTTGTGTGCAGTGTTTGATTGGAGTAGTCCACTGCAAAATTTAGAAAAATGCAACTTTTGAAGGATAAAGGAGTTTTGGTTTATGTATCAAATTGAAAGTCTAAAATTAGTTACATCTGCATTAAAATGTAAACTGTACCAATTTCTCCTCCATCCCTAATTAGGAGTCAGGTTACACCTGAGCAGAAATGTGTAGCAAACTTTCAGCTTGAAACTGGAGCCGGGGGGAGAGATGCCTGCCAATTACCTCCTGTGTTTCAGAGATGGTGCATATTGCTCAGCAGTTTGCTTTCCACCCACCCTCCTCGCCCCCAAAATTCAAGAAATCCCCCTCCCATTTCCCCCGCCTGCAAATGGGATAGTGAAATTGGGATGTCAGTTCAGCTCAGCCCTAGACTGGGGCTCGTGTTAGGATCCAGCAAATGTGAGCATTACTTGCAAGATGAGAAAAGTGATTCTGGTTTGTAAAGATCATTTTGAAAACACCTGTGTTAGTTATGAGCCCAAAAGTGCTCCAGCCCTTGTGTCAGGGAGAAAAAAAAATATGCAATGGATGTGGAGAAAAATAGTAACAGTCCCAAGTCAGTGTCCCAAACTTCTGAGAGCTGAGGCAAAGTTTTATTCCTCCTTGGGTTAAAACTGGAAGAGTAACGGGTTTGGTTTAATTACCTGCCATTGGATGAGTCACCCCCTATGTTTCTGTTTGAGCCATTGATCTGAGCATGAATACTGATGGGAAGGAGTTCAGCCCAGACGAGCAATCCTGCAGAGATTCCATGGGCAACTTCCTCTGGGGCAGGTGATTCTGGTGGGCACACATGTGACCTGTCACACAGAGGAGGGCCAGGATCACTTCTTGATCATCCCAGAGTGCAGGACGTGGGCTCAAGTTACAGGAAGCCAGATTCCAGCTGGACATCAGGAAAAACTTCCTGACCGTTACAGCAGTATGACAATGGAACCAATGACCTAGGGAGGTGGTAGGCTCTCCCACACTAGAGGCATTCAAGAGGCAACTGGACAACCATCTGTCAGGTGTGCTTTAAGATGAATTCCTGCAAGGAGCGGGGGGGGGAGGGGTTGGACTCGATGGCCTTATAGGCCCCTTCCAACTCTACTATTCTATGATTCATTGACTTGCCCTCCAGCATAAGCTCAAACAGACAAACCCGGGGCAAGGAGAGGAGAGACCTGGACTCCAAGAGAGACTGGCAAAAGCCCAATCAGATCAAACAGAACTTTACAGAATTCCCCATCCCTAGCCCACCACCCTGCCAGCCCTGGTGGGCATCAGCCACTACTGTCTATGGAGGCTGCTTGGAAGAAGTCCAGGCTAGAGCAGTGACTCTACGCTCACCATATGAAAAGGAGGACAGGGCTCATGTAACTTTAACAGTTGCAGAGAAAAGGGAATTTCAGCTGGAATCATTTGTATGCAATTAGTATCTGGTGAAATCACCTCTTCATCAAAGCAATTAATGCTGCATGCACTATACTAGAGTGACCATATGCAGCTTTAACTGTTGTAATGAAGAGGGAATTTCACCAGGTATGAATTGCATACAAATGACACTGGCTGAAATTCCCTTTTCTCTACAACTGTTAAAGTTACATGAGCCCTGTCCTCCTTTTCATATGGTCAGCCTAAGTGACTCATACAGAGAGGCTGCAGGGAATCCCTTCTCTCTCTCTCTCTGTCTTTCTGTGTGTGCATGTATATGTTGCGTTCACAGGAATATTCAGCTGTTCAGTCTCTTTATTTCTCACGGCACACTAGCAGCCCCCTTGTGCTGTGCTAGCCTGCCCTAGCACACAGCTGGGGGAACCACTGACCTATGCGAAGCTCTCCCAAATTAGAACAGTCCTGGCCAAATCCTTGTTATTTATTGGTGATGCCGCCGTTTGATGAAAGGATCTCATTTTGCCTGACAACTGCCTTCTCATCAATTCCCTTCATGTCTGTGGGATTTGCTCTTTATTCCAGGAGGAGGCCTTGAAAAGCTCTCTGTGTTGGAGAATAAGCTCTTTTGAATTCATGGGTTTCCAAATTAAACTTTGGCTGACACCTGCTACCTAGACCAAGAGAGGAAAAATGTCATTGCAAATGTGAGGGCTGCTGCAGACAGGGCCTCTCCTGCAGGGCCAAGTGCATTTTTTTAAAAAAGCAATTATATAATCATTAATGGCATAATATCCTAAAAGTTTGATTCCTCGAAACAAAACATACGCTTTATTGAAGCCTTTTCAGGGGGGGAAATGCTTGCAACAATTCACCTTCCAGGATGCTTTAGGAAGAGATGCTTGATCAATAGTAAGCCAATAACTTGAGTAAAATCAAATGTATTACAACAAATATATAAATGAATATCAACACCCTCTGTTCCATCTCATCTTCCCAACGTGTGAGAATTTTGTGCATGTTAGTTCCGAGGGCTGGAAAATTTAGACAGCGCCATAACATAAGGTCAAAGCTTAATTATTTACGGGGGGGACATCAATCAGCCTGTGCAGATAATTTATTTATAAATTGCTGGAGCTGTAAAGTGAAAAGGTGAATTCTGATTTTGCTTTTTTGTTGCTGCTGGGGGGGGAGGGGGGAATGTAAAGAGCGTGCTGTGGTTGCAGGTTCCCTGGCCTTTGGAAACTGGTGAAAGAAGCAGAGCATCTCAAATCCATCATGATGAAACTTTGGGAGAAGTTGTCTGCTGCCTTTTTTCTGTAATGACACTGGATACTTGCTAGTCACAACTTTCCTGGAAGAAGGATGATGATGGCCGTTTCTACACCAGGCTGTTTGCCTGGGATGGCCCCTGGCTGGTCCCTGTACGCTGATGGTGTGTATCAGGTACTTCTGGGATTGCCCTCCCTCCCTCCCTCTACACCCCTATGGTGTAGAAAGGGCAGGCGATGATGATATCTCTTTCTTGCTTGTGGCAGTTTTTCTAGACAGACATGCCGGGCTTTGCCAAGTCATGCTGTCTTTTACAGATTCAGGAATTTCCTGACAATTGAGCATGTTTTAAGTATGACAGCTTTCTGGATGTTGGTGTGGTTGTATTCTGGTAGGCCCAGTTTCTGAAGGTTTTTTGTATAGTTTTTTAATGTAATGCCAGTGACTGATGTGACTAACAGAATAATTGTGACCTTTTCCTGTTGCCATAATTCTTTAACTTCCATGGCCAGTAGTGTATATTTCTCTCTTTTCCTCTTCCTTTTCTACAATATTTTTGTCATTAGAGTATTGCTATGTTGATGAGGTAGGTGTGTTTTCTTTTTTTCTATAACTGTTATGGCTGGTTAACATAAAGTATTGCAAAGTATTGTCTCGTCTTTAATAATAATAATAATAATAATAATAATAATAATAATACTCTGAAGTTTCCTAGACACTATGCAAAGATTAAAAATAAGACCCAGGAAAAAAAGGAATTGGGGTGGATGAAAGGAAAAGTACAAATTCAAGCACCAGTGCTTAATTTTCCTTGTGATGACCAGCACGCATGGAGACACTTTGGGGAAGGGAGGAACCAAACAGCAGCTGCTATTTCAGCCAACCTGATGGGATGGTCCTGCAGGCCCATCACTCCCTGTGCAGCAGCCAGTGAAATCTTCATTGAAATTTTTATGCTCATCTAAATTGTTTGGATTTTTAATATAAAAATTGCTTGCTTTACAGCAGCCTCCTTCAAACAGCCGTCCTCCAGATGTGTTGGACTACAACCACCATCATCCCCAATCAGAGGCCAACACATCTGAAGGGCTTCAGGTTAGGAAAGGCTGCTTTAGGGCATGGATGGACACTACTCCCATGGTAGTGTGACAGCCACTCCAAGGTTGTTGGGTCTTGCGTTATGGTCTGCTGACAGCTTGCTTGCAGGTAGGAAAACCAATTTCATATTGTATCAACCTAAGCATGACAGGGATGGACATTTCCCATGTCTGTCTTGTGCACATATAAAGCAAGGGAACTGGGCTTAAGGAGAGGCAAATGGGCAAGGGGAACAACCCCCCCCCCCCTGAGTGTTGCTAGGCATTCCATGGGAGGGAGGAGATGGAGGCACAGGGCCAACGCTGTTTGGTGCAGCCCGGCATTTGCCATAACATCTAGTTCCACCCGCAGAATCACGATATGAAATAGGTGCAAGCTATTGATGAAAATGTTATGCAAATCCTTTAAGGAATGGAATAACCCGCTTCGAAGAGAACATCCGAGTGTTGTCACAAATTACCTTCAAAGCAATAATGTGGCTTTTGCTTGCTTTGGAAGCGGAAACAGCCGGGTTTTCCATCTCACAATTAATGCCCCCAATCAATTGGCTGACCTGCATTTTATGTTTCTGCTGATCACAAACAAGACGGCCCTGTGAAAACTTTTATAGCTATCTGGCGCAAAATGGCATCAAATTCACTGGCTCCATTCAGTGGTTTCCGGGCAGGAAAAAGGCACAGGACTGTGTCTGGTGTGCATGGAAGGTTAATCAGGCCAGTCCTGGGACAGCTGAAATCTGGGACAATTTGTTGATGACTTTGATGAAATTCGAACTGTGTTGGATATTCTCCCATTTTGACTTTAGGATCAAAATTTACAATTTTATTTATTTTATTTCACTTCTATACTGCCCCAAATTTTTGTGACATGCACTCTGGGCATGTTACAAAAATTACCGACTACAAATACAGATAATAAAAAAATAATGTAAGCTCTTTAACATACAAAATTTTAAAATGATTTAAATAGCTAAAACAGTTTCAATAAGATGCTGACCCTAGGAATGATTAGATTGAGAAAAACCCATTCTGTCTGTGTCTCATGGAGTGCTAGGCACCTTTCATTCTGCCTGTCGACAGAATCAGATCCCCAAATTTCTGCAAATGTTCAAATGCACAAATCCCCCTCTCCCCCAATGCACTTTTTAACATTTCAGCCTATGGGCTAAATGTGCATTTTTGGCTGTTTTTTTTATTATTATTATTTTATTTTTTATATGACAAAATTTGTGCAAAATTCCTAAAGGATAGGAAAGCGGTCCGCAAGTCTGCAGACTCCAATGGGCAAAGGAGAAGCCAGTCCACTGTGGAATCCACGGGTCGGATCCATAAAAATCCAAACTCATTTAGTTCTGTTATGGATTTCTCCAACATCCCTAGCTGGACCTGGTAAAAACAACTGATGTAAATGCCCCATCATATGCCATCAAATGCCTGGGAGTAGACAACCGTTTTAACCAGGCACTGAAAAGATGACAATGTTCATGCCAGACGAGCCTCAGTGGGGAGAGATTCCATAATCTTCACAGTTCCATAGAAATTCCATAATCAGGGGACCACCTCTGACAAGGTCCTGGTGGGGCAGAACTTTTACCCATGCTGCAAATACTGACCTATTTTCAAGTTCATTAAGAGTCATTACTTCTCCATGTTGCTGCTGTTTCTACATTGGAGTGATTTCCTCCTGGCTACTGCTTCTGTCTTCTTCCTGGTTTAGTCACATAGGTGATCCCAGTTAATGAGGGACCACATAGTAAATTGGATGACATAATTTTGCTATACAGCCAATTAGATTGAGCTGTATGATGATGTCACTGAGGGCAAATGAAGGCAATTTAGAGAGGGAGCAAATGAGGGCAATGCAGAGCAAGGCAAATAAACAGATGAACGTTCTTACACATGGTGCAGATTTTTGATTTTTACACTGCCAATGTGTTCACAAAATTCTGCGAGGAGTCTGAGCCCCCAGACCTTTAGAGAGCCTGATGGGAAGATACCAAGAATCACTATGCTTCCCCCTGAAAGACTCTCTTTTTGGACTGTCATTGGGTGTAATTACAGCACAGGATTCACCCAACCATCCTTAGTCAAGTAGAAATGGGAACTGCATCTTGTTTATTTCCTTGAGCTCTAGAAATGTCAAGATTAAATTAGCTGTAGAGGAGAATGAAACGTGAAGAAAACTGGGACTGAAAAAAGGGGGAGTTGGCAAGAGGGAGGGAAGAGGAGCTACAAAGGGAATCGGCGCAAGTCACTCAGGCCAACGGTCTGTGTTCCATGTATGGCCCAAGGTTTGTGCCCACTGAGCTCCACTTCAGACGTTCAGTGACATCGTGGTGCATATTTTGTGAGCTAGCCTGACCTCAGTGGTGGTGGTCAAGCCCTATAATAAATCAGCCCCATTAAAGTGGAATGGCTTCATCGTTAGTTATTTGTTCACTAGTGAACAGACCCAGCATCTCATGGGTTGGAATAGGTCTATATTTGGAATAGTGAAACGTCAATGAAATGTACACACCTGTTGGAGTTGGATACATTGTGCCTGCCCCATCTGGGTAGATCCCATAGGCTTGCACACGGCCAGTGTACATGGTGCCTGGGCACCACCTAATCAGGCACGCACGGAAGCCGGCGGGAGGCCTAGGAGCTGGGGGGACGCCGGGATGCTGCGGAGGCAGCCAGCAAGGATGCACTGCTGCTGGCTGCTAGGTCCTCCCACCAGCTGCTAGGCCCAGCTCACCTCTTGCCCACAGTTGTTGGGATAGTGGAACCTCCTGCAGGGGAGGTGCCTCCCTGCCTCCCTCCCTGCCTCCCTGCCTCCCTCCCTCCCTCCCGCTTCTGCTCTCCCCAGCCCACCAGCCATCCAATGAACCCGGAAGTGGCTTCTCCTCTGGCTCGGCCTGTGCTGCCCCATTTCTCGCGAGGCTGGCCTTGGGGGGCTCCGAGCGAGTGCAGGTGCCGCCGAGCCAGCTGCTGCCCAGCCAGGAGGCACCTCTCATTCCCTCCGTGTCTGCCTTGCTGGGCGTGGGGCTAGGGGGAGGGGGGAGGAACCGGGGCCATGTGCAACAAGGACGGCGAACCCCTTCTGGGTGCTCCTGGAGAAGCGGGCTTCGAGGGAGCACAGATGCACTCTCTGTACAATGAGGAATAGCCGGCCCAAAAGGAGGCATTTGTAGCATCAGGTTTACTTTCCACATCCCTAAATTTCCTTCCCTGGGATTCACGTGCCTGCGACTCCTCCTGCCTTGCGGGAAGGGTTTTCAAACCAAGGTTTCAAGACGAATGTTTGCCGAGGATGCACGCCTCAGCCCCCCTGGAATCGACGGCCTCGGGTGAGCACCAGACGCTAGCAGGGCTCGGTTTGCAGTTGCATGTGGGCTCAGGAAAAGGGACAAGGTTCGATGTCTCCAAACGTGTTGGGTGCCTGGCTTTGGGTTTCCTCCTTACAAGGGCGATGGAACAATGCTTCTCCACCCATCCTCCTTGAATCTAGGAAAGGAAGAGGCCTTTCTTTTTAATTTCAGAATTGCAAAGGGGAGGGAGTGGGGGCTTGTAGGCCGTCCCAACCCCCCTGAAATAACTTTCCAAGTACAGATTAGTTGTTAATTTTTAAAAAATACAGTTTAGTTAAGTTTTAGTTTATTTAGTTTGTTTGATTGATGAAAAAAGTCCTTTATGACTGTATATTAAATCAATGTTTATCTTTTAAAAAATTCCCTGGGGGCACCACCTAATGAAATGTGCTGCGCACGCCTATGGTAGACCCATGCCCACCGGCACCCCCAGGCATGGCCCCTGTCATGGTGTACCCCTAGAGTCCCCAAAGGCAGGGGATCTGTCCATCCCGTCCCCCTGAGGGGGTGCTGACACACAGCAAACCAGAGAGCAGAGGTAGATCACGGTGTCCTCACACCTCTTTAGCCTGAGCATCCTGTAAATGCTCTACATTCTAGATTCTGCTCTGAGTCAGACCTTTAGCAGGGCTCAGGTTAGTCAGGTTTCATAGGAAAGCAAGACCAAAAGAGATCAGCACCATGGAAAGCCAAATGCACACATTTAGAACGTGTGCCTAGGAAAATGGGTACATTTATAACATGCACACGAGGATGCTTTAGTCAATGGGAGCATGTATAGAAACGTGCACATATTTGAAAAAGGAAATGCACACAAAAATGCACATGAATTCCTGTGCAGGAAAGAAAATTCTTGCATGGAACTGGGAGGGAATGTGTCTGGGGGGGGGGGGAATGAGAAGTTGCACCCGAATGAGTTTGACAGATTCACCTGTCTGTAATGGTAGGTTAGATGCCCCTGGATGTGGGTGCCTTTCCTCTAATTGCTATAGGGAAGCTATCTGCACAGAGGGTTTTCCAACCCACAATTGTGTGTCTGGGTTTTGTGTGTGTGGTGTATGGTGTGTGTTTGTCTGAGTATCACCACTTTGCCTGAAATAGGTGTTTTGCGGTGCTTTGTGTGGGCAAATATGCGATTTGGCATCTGAGGCAGAGTACCTGTAACGTGTACTTGGCCAAGTTACTTGCCTCCAGGCCTTATCAGTTTGCCTTCTGTGAAATGGGTGCTGGAGCTGAAACTGGGAATTCAACGGAGTAGTTTTGAGTTTCGGAGCTCAACCCCCTCTCTGTTTCATTCTTATGCTCTTGGGCCAGTTCCTTTCCTTTCAGTTTCACCAGTTTGCCTTCAAGGAAATATGTGTTTGGTGATTGGCCATGCCACAATGGTAGCCATTTAATGACCAGCTGCCAAGTCACCCGTGGCAGCCATTTTGTGAGAGCACTCACGATACCCTCTGAAAATATGGGCCCACCAAGCTAAAAGGTTTAGGGACTCTGTTCTATACCTTTATAATGTATCATGCCCGGTGGTGACACAAGCTCAGTAAATGTACATCTACTGCAGTGACTGATGGCCGATCAAATGGTGGAGGTGGTGATACCAGGGCTCCTCCCATTAATTTATCGGCTGGGGGCGCTGGTGAGCGTCAGTGGGGAGTTTGTAGCATTGCCAACAGAAAGCTTCTTCCGTAGGAGTTCTTCAAAGTAGGGATAAGTAAGAATTTCAATTGAATTTGGTTTTGATAAACGTTTACAACATTCTGCAAAGTTTTCCATATTCAGGACAAAAGGAATTTGAGATTTTTATAAAAAATGACAACCTGAGAATGATAGATTTGCCCATCTAGGCCCAGGACTTTGAGCGAGTAGCTCTTAAAAGTCTGGGTTTGAAACCTGGTGTATTCAGCCAAGTTCAGGTTGCTAAATTCGGGTTGCTCCCTCTTCTTTTCCGACAGGCTCCTCATCTTTCACTTGGAGGAAAAAGCTTCATTGGCCATCCAATGCAGTGCTATGTGTTTCCTCTCAGTGGGTTGCCCAGGATGAAACCATACTCAGTGCTGGAAAAAGTTATCTTGGCTACATCGTTCTTGTCTATGTGCGCCTGTTTGGTTCATCTGAAAGCAGAGAGAAATACCAGCACCTTCCTGATGACTAATTCTCACACATTTATTGTTCTACCCAATTAGAACACCACTAATCACTTGGTGGTGGATCATCCCTTCACGCCTATGCAGCAGGAGGTGTGAAATTCTCTGCTTTAGCCATGACTAATCTACGAAATCTGCCACCTTGGGATTTGGTTTGCACGACACCCACTTTGAAGAGCATGTCGCCAACTGCACAAAACAAAGCAAGGGGGGGAGGGTGTTCTTTGTTTCTTGCAAGAGAGACGATTCATCCCCTCACCCATATATATAGCTTGTATCCATGCGCACTTCTTGGAACAAGGTTTGGGCACATCAGTCTATGTAGCATCTGTGTCACTTTTGCACACGTTCACTCGTAAATTTGCTCCATTCCATTTCCTCAGAAATAGACAATTTGTCATTTTAAAAAATCTGAATGAAGATTCACGTTATCATACATATTTTAAACTTTTTTTTCTCTCACAAATTGTGAATTTCTCAATGTATTTTGCTTGGAAATGTGCATTTTAAAATGCTTGTTTTTGAACTTGGATCATCCAGGAAGCATGAATGCAGGTGGATAACAAAGTTCGGATCAAGACATTAGTCCAGGAGATGCAGATAAGATTAGCTTGTATCAGAATGCTCAGTGCTCAAGATCCTCAAACATTCCGACTTGGAAAGGAGAAGAATTTGCTTCTCCAAATTCTCCTTTACAAATACAATGTCCAATATTCCCTAGTTCTCCATGTGCTCAAATATTTTCAAAATATTCACCATATATCTGGTGTCTGTGTTAGAAACACAATGATATGCAATGACAATATGTGGTATCTGAGAGTTCAAATGTAAATGGCATCATAGAATCATAGACTAGAGGAGTTGGAAGGATCCTATAAGGCCATCAAGTCCAACACTTCTGAATGCAGGAATCCACCTTAAAGCATCCCTGACAGATGGTTGTCCAGCTGCCTCTTGAAGGCCTCTAGCGTGGGAGAGCCCATGACCTCCCTAGGTAATTGATTCCATTGTCGTACTGCTCTAAAAGTCAGGAAGTTTTTCCTGATGTCCAGCCGGAATCTGCTTCCTGTAACTGGAGCCCATTATTCCGTGTCCTGTATTCTGGGTTGATCGAGAAGAGATCCTGGCCCTCCTCTGTGTGACAACCTTTCAAGTATTTGAAGAGTGCTATCATGTCTCCCCTCAGTCTTCTATCCTCCAGACTAAACATGCCCAGTTCTTTCAGTCTCTCCTCATAGGGCTTTGTTTCCAGACCCCTGATCATCCTTGTTGCCCTCCTCTGAACACGCTGCAGCTTGTCTGCATCCTTCTTGAAGTGTGGTGCCTGAAATAGTATTTATCAATGCTTGACTGTTGAGAGCTAAAGAGATTTCATGTTTGAAGCCTGCCGAAATCAAAATAAGTCTAAAGCACCCTGTTTCAGATTCTGGGGTTTAAATAAATCAAAATAAATGAAATTAGCTGCATGTGCAGGGTGTCCCATTCCGTGCTCCCTTAAGAGTTGCAGGGGAAATTGGTAGCAAGATCAAGGTAGGAAGTCAGGTCAAGGTAGGACCAACTGAACAGATCCTGGATTGCCAACTGACTTTGTGTTTGGACCTTTCCTTGCTTGCCTGCATAGGTCTCAAATTGTTGTGTGGCTTTGCATGTAGTGCTATGCTCTTGGTGTGAACCCTGTTGGCTTGACCCAAGACTACATGTGACTCTGTGTAAGACTCTCCTTAAACCTCCTCCCCCCCACCCCGCTCAAAAAACAGGATACTCTTTCCTAATCTGGTGTCCTCAAGTGTTTTGGATTTCTGATCATTGGTCAAATTGGCTGAGGCTGATGGGAATTGGTGTCCAAAACATTTGAAGGGCAGCAGGTTGGGGGAGCTAAAGATTATTCTTTAGCCCAAGGTGGCAGGAACAAGGACAGACTTCGGCTTGTATCTTTTGCCCTATCTGGGCCAAACTACATGTAGTGTTAGGCATGCCATATTCTGCTCTTGCATGCAGGGATTTTTACAGGGTGCCCCCCCCCAGTGTGGACTGGAACCGTAGCATGAGGGGGGGCTAGGGAGGCTTTCATGCTCCCCCGTTGTCATGGTTCCAAGCCCTCCCGCTGGAGTGCGAGACAATAAAGAGGTCTGCCAAGTAATTCTCAAAGCTGTATTCAGTAAATAAACATCTCCTTGCACCTCAAGAGAGTTTAAACATAGGAAACTTACTCCAGGCTAACACTTGGCTAAACTCAATGAGACAGTTGTTCTTTCAACAAAGGCGGTGGTCTTTTCCCTAAGACCCTTTCACTTCAAGGAGGATTTCTTTGAAGAAGCCTTTGGCGAGGGGCTAACTGAGCTGACCGCCTCTCGCCTACCTTTAGCTCCGCCTGTTTGAACCTACGGCTTACTCTGGGATCGGTCAGCTCTGATGTCCCCTCCCCCTCAGAGGATTCTTGAGTTCCCACAGACTGTGTCTTGTTCATGTTCTGTCTGATAAGGTCTTGTGAAGAGACATCCCTGGAGGGTGAAGAGCCTGGGAGAATCACCTCCTCCACTTCCTGTGTAATGTGGGATGTTTCTAGCCCTGTTTCTTCAGCTTCAGAATCTGACTGATAGCCTGAAACTCCTTCCCCCACACCAAAGGGAACAGGCCTGGCCATGACACCCCATCACCACTACTATGGTCCTGATCTGGATCAGCCCCCCAGCAGCTCCAATTTTCATTGCCAATGGGACTCCTTTTGACAATTCACATTGCAAGCATGGGCCTCCCGATCAGGATCAGGATCAGGGTGAGTAGGGGCTGATGCGGCTTCTCCTCGCTGCCATAGTTGCCATCCTCAGTGGAGGCTGGTGGCTCCGATTCCAATGGGGCTGTGAATCCATTCTGGGTTTTAGTGGGAACCAGCCAGAACGCTAAAGGAGCTGTCCAAGGTGCCACCCCCCTCATTGGTTCAGCATATGCGATAGCTTCTTTAGAGTTCTGGCTGGCTCTGACTAAAACTCAGAATGGATTCTCAGCCCCATCGGGATTGGAGCCACCAGCCTCCACTGGCCATCTGCTAGAGGAGCAGCAGTATCCTGTGCCGGGCTTGTGGGTGGTGAGGGCATACTGATCAAGCATGTCACGGGAGATCAGGACTACGGCCAGCTCATGGTGGCTTTCTAAGGCTGGCCAAGAAGCAGAGAGCTTGGAATGTTTCTCCGACAACAGTCCGGAGTCAGCTGTGAACTTGGGAACTCCTGCAATAAGGTGGCATGTTTCAAGTTCTGCTCCTTCTGAGGAGAATGGCTTGGACTGTGTCATCTCCTGCAGGCACCGTTCATTCTGGTGGGGCGGTGGGCCTCCAGTTCCCTGACAAGTGCTCTCCTGCGATACCTAGGAGTTCTTAGAGGAGGGTGTGTGGCGCAGGGGTCGCTCCTCAGGCAGGGAGGTTGGAGGCATCACTAGTCTCTGGGGCTACCCTTCCATGGAAGTCTCTGGCAAGATGCTTACCTCAGAGGTTTTCTCCTGGATAGTTCCTGAACCTAGTCCCCCCCCCCCCATATCCTCTGTTATCGGACCCCTTATCAGACAGGAGGAGGACTGGGAAGAGGGGGTGAGAAGCCTCAGGGGTGGGAAGTGGTCACTTGAGGGCGGTGAGGATCAGCATCTGCATCGGTGGTGAAGAGAAGTGGTCATAGTTGCCACCTAGTAGAGGAACAGCAGCAGGATGACCCTCTCCGTCTTCTTTTTAATGGACTGTATTCTATTGATATTTCTAAGCCACTCTGGAGAAAATCCTTTTGTAGGATGGTATGTAAATGTTATCATTAATAATAAAATAACCAGAATTTTGATTAGATCAGAGAAATTCCTACAGGATGCCCCACCCTTCCAGAAAGATTTTGCCCTTTTCTCCCATTCTTAAGCTCCAGAAGTTACAGAACTTGTCCTGCTGTTGAGCCTGGCTGAGACTTTGCTCTTTTGTCCCACCTGACGTTTCCTGCTCACTGGTGACTGACAGCATGTCCTCCTTCTGTCACCCTCTGAGAGAAATTAACATATTTGATGTGATCTCTAAGAAGTCCCAAGAAATACGGCCGGGAAGATTTGCCATATTTTGTTAAAAGGAAAAGCCATGGATTGATTGGAGGACTTGGCATATTTAACAAAACTTTCACTGCCATTTTACAGATCAATGATAATTTGATGCCCTGGATGGCTGCCTTATGCCAAGTTCATGTCAAAATGATATTAACCAGACACATTTCTGACAATGTTTATAGCCAGAAGGGCCATTAAGAATGCCAAATTGATAACTGTGCTACACCTTTCAAAACACTTCATTTGAAACATATATTTCAGGCCTAGTTCTCACGGTGGCTGTGCTTGAGGATTTGAGCTTCCTGAATTCTGATGCAAGCTGTCCTGCTCTGCTGTTTCTGGACTGATGCACAAACTGAAACTCAGCCACTGCCCTGGCTTTCTCTGAATGTTTCGACACATTTTGGGCTATTTAAGTGGACATTCTGAACATTTTGAAAGAAAGTACATTTAAAAATGTATGCCTAAACATGTATTTAAGTGCACACTTTCATTCTGATTTTTTTTTTAAAAAATAAATATATTGCAGATGAATGTGGAAATGGGCAAGCAGATGCAAAATTCACTTGGACTGGAAATTAGGGATGTGCAGGGCCAGGAAAAGTGGATTGGAATTGGTATCGGGACTTCTGATTTTGACCTGTTTCGTACTGGGAAAAATCAGATGTCCCTCGTGTCGCTTCGGATCCGATTCCAATACAAAAATCGGACCTCCGATTTTAATCAGAGGCTATTTTGGGATGATTTTTCACACAGCTTTCTATTGTTGTAAAGAAATGCCTATAACTTTTTTATTTTATAGATAGAAGCATGAAACTTGGCCACATTGGAGATGGATTTGAGGTACTTCTGTGTGAGAAATTTCAGAAAGATAGGTGCAGGGATTTTTTGGCTATGCATTTTTTATTAATGAATCAAGAATGCCTATAACTTTTTTATTTTTAAAGATCCACACATGAAACTTTGCCACATTGCAGATGGTATGTTGCTACCCATGTGTGTGAAATTTCAGAAACATAGGTGCTTGCCTTTGGTGGCAATTACTTTTTGGAAAATGGGTTGCAGTGGGGGAAAGACAGTTATGCCTTCTACTTTTTTATTTTTAAAGATAGAACCTTGAAACTTCTCCACATTAGAGATGACATGTAGTTAGTGATGTGTGAGAAATTTCAGAAACATAGGTTCAAACGGGTAGTGGCAAGGTATTTTTGTAAAAATGAGGAAAGAAACGCATTTAACTTTTATTTTTAAAGATAGAAGCATGAAACTTGGCCACATGGCAGATGGGTTTGAGGTACTTACGTGTGAGAAATTTCAGAAAGATAGGTGCAGGCATTTTTTGGCTATGAATTTTTTACTTTAAAAGTTCCAAAAGTTCCAAAATGGTGGGTTTGACAGCTGTCAAACAGCACCCCCTCCCCCGCTTTCTCCACCCACTGTCAGCTGTCAAAAAAAAATCCATATCCGGTATTGGATGTCTAATTTCCCCTGAATTGCTTCAGAATTGGTTTTAGTCCCCCACTCAGCCATAAACCTCATTGGGTGACTTTGGGCCAGTCCCTGATTCTCAGCCTGACCTACTTCTCAGGGTTGTTGTGAGGGCAAAATGGAGAGCAGGACTTTGGGTTCCCTGCAAAAGGAAAACAAATCGCAGAAAATAAATGCAATAAATAATCAAATAAATAAATAAGGTGAAGCCTCCTCCCCCAACAAGGCTGGATATTGAGAGAGGAAGGCGCTGCTGGAATCTGTTCTCAAATATGTTCGTTGATTGTATTCAGGGTTTTGTTTCGTATGGAGCAACATTTAGTTATCTGAACCCCCAGGCTGAAGTGGTGGAACACACGTAGCTTAGACGCCTCCATGAGAACGAAGCTTAAATAGCATTTTTTAAGCTCTCCGTCACAAAGAAATATGATGAAGGAGGGTAGATTCCTGCTCACTCCCCCCTGCCCCAATTAACAGTGGAGACTGGTGGCTACAATATCAGTGGGGTGGTGAATCCGCTCTGGGTTTCAGTCAAAACCAGTCAGGACTCCAAACAAGCAAGCACCTTGGAGAGCTGTCTTAGAGTCCTGACTGGTTCTGACTGAAACCCAGAGCGGATTCACCACCCCACTGATATTGGAGCCATCAGCCTCCACTGCAGATAACAAATATCTCTGATAATGGCTGAGCCAGCCTCTTTCACAATTCTGGCCAATGGAGCTAGTGCAATCTTATACATATCTACTTGGAAGCAAGTCCCCCTATGTTCAGTGGGGCTTTCTCTCTGGTAAGTGTGTATAGCCTTGTAGCTAGGAATGTCAGGGATATTTGCAACGGATTCAAATAGTTTGGATTTCTGCGAATCTGACCTGCAGATTCCTTTGCAGACTGGTTTTACTCAGTCAGATGGTTTCGATGGATTTGTGGATCAGGTTTCTTTTTATCATCTTTTAGAGGGAATGAGGCAACTTTACATTAGTGCCAGTGGAAGAAAATTTCCATACATTCTTAAAAAAAATCTTATACCATCTATGAGCAGACAACAGATAGAGATACAAAGAAATGACTTAAACAAAATCCGTATATCTCTAATTGTAGGTTAACGTAGCACATCCACCAGACTTACTTCTGAGTAAGAATACTTGGGATTGGACTGGTAGAGTGTTAAAAGGGATGGGGCATCCCAGTCCCTGGGACTCTGGATCGCAACGATTCCTTGTGCACAATTTAAAGCGTGGATTTAACCTTCAAAGCTCTAAGTAGCTTGGGCCTGGGATTTCTCAAGTGTGGCTGGCTTCCATGTGAGCCTCCTGATACCCTATAAACTTTAGATGGTCCCTCGCTGTGAGTGCTGCTATTGTCCATTGGGTATTAGGTAGCACTTTCTGCAGCTCTACACTGGCGGAAACTCAGCAGGGGCGGGGCTTTGGGGGAGGGGCAGGGGCAGTGCCTGGCAAAGGTGGGCCACCGATGATCTGCAGGCCAGGCGTTCCTCATCTTTGGTGTACTGGGCTATTAGGCTAGCCATGTCTCTTAGTTTGGCAAAGGGGCAAGGGCAACTCTTTTGGAGCTTGCTCTCCAGAAAAGTTCAGCAGGGGGCGCTAGGTGGTGTTGGCTATCAGGAAATTGACGACGGCAATCTTTTTAGAAATGTCCTCACCACATTAGCTTTTCTTGATATTGTATATGCATTTTTTTGGTTCTACTTTAAGTTGTTGTGGATTTTTCTGTGGGATTTGATTTTAATCAGTGGCATGTTATTGTTGTGGTCTTCCTCCCCTCCTTTTTCTTCACAACGCCAAATACCATTATGTGTCTGGCTGAATTCGGATGACACAATAAGCAACTGGGTGGGGGGAAACAATTGTCAGTTGTATTGACTATCGTGTCGTCCAAATGCTGCCATAGTCAACTCAGTGCTGATCCTCATCCACACCACAGTTGATTATTTATTACCATGTTGTGTGGGGAGTACCCCCTAGTTGAACAACTGTAAAGTTGATTATTACCCCACCATTGACTGTCGTGTTGTCCGACTGTCGTGTTCAGCCTCTGTTTCTTTGTTCAGTTTAACCTTCATGCACTAGTGTGGAGAAGGCCAGACAACACTCAGTACAGCTCTGCCCTAGCTGCATTGGAAGGAAACAGCAGAGGACTCATATCTTCACAATGCTGTTTATATAAAACAATATGCACTGACTAGACCAGGGAGCAGGCTAGGAGAATAATATGAAGAGAACAAAAGCCCAGTAACATAAAAATGACTTGCTTCATTCAAAAAGTAGAATTTACAGTACTGAATGCTGAAAAATTCGCTTCATACAAGATGGAATTAAGACGACAGCCATCAGCAATTAATGTTTTTCTTTCTCTTCTGATTGTCTCATTTCTGTTATGATGATGCAAAATCTACCCAGATCAGAACGCTAACTAAAAATGTAGTTAGTCAAAGCACAGATGACATAACATTGCAATCCATTAAAGAAAACAACATCCTACTTCTAATTCCTAAAATGTTACAATTCTAGATCCAGTAAACTCACTTGAACCTTACAGAACTTATTTCTGAGTAGACATGTATAGGATTGCACTGGTAAACTCCTAAACATGCTCTCATCATTATAATTGGTAGGCATTTACTTCCTTATATGCTGCAGCGGAAGATCCTTTTTAGGAACTAATCCTTGATTCAAATTAAAAGATCTCTATTTTCCCGGCAGAAGAACAGCATGGATGTCAGGGACAATGACCGGCTAGCTCCATCTGGAAAATGGAGGTCCCTCTTAACCTGAAGACTAAGTCCTCTACTTGAAGGAACTTGCATATGAATATGACCCCATGGCAAACCCTACTTCAGATAGTTCAGATAGTTCCTTCCCCTCAGGAAGGAAGGAAGGAACACTGAGATCTAAATGCAACAAAAAGTCAAAGTTACATGGGAAAATTTGGACGGGAAAGAAATCCAAAACCCACATCAGTATAGTACCTTTATTAGGCCAACTGGAAGGCCAGCTTGGCACCAAAGGCATGGTGTCTGCAGGACCACAGTCTTAAGGTGGAATGGGGGGAGGAAGGATGTGCATTGCATGAAGCCTGAAGCCCACTGGTCCCTTGGGATTGTTTCGGGTGCTTCCCCAGGTGAAGTGGGCCTCCCTCCAAAACCACCAGAGCTGAAGTTGGGACAGAATGATGCTTCGTCACTGACTTGTGCTCAGAGATGCAGGCATTCCGTCTCCTCTCTAAATTGTGTTGTTTTGTTTTGTTTCTCCAAAACACTGATGAGGGGAGGGAGGGAATGAGGGGGTGGGAGGGAGTGTGTTTTCATTCCTCACAAGTCCCTTAGCCCCTATACCTGTCCTTCTGAAACTTTGCAGGCTTCTTGCTAGGAACACCTCTCGAACACATGTGCCATTTTCATTCAAGAAACGGGTGGGGAAGGGAAAGTGAATAACAGTGGCAGCTTTTGTGGAGGTAACTTGGGTTGCCCTCTGACTCTTGGCATGATCCGAGATGACCTGACATCCTGTTTCTGACAGATCCATTCCTTGATCTTAGCCACATGTCTAGAAGACAGTGACATATGGGCATTCTGCACATCATGCAGAATGTGGCAGTAGGATTCTCAGTTGTGTCTCCACTTCAGACTTCAGGTGGGGAACACATTGTTATATGTGTGCACCCTACTTCCAAGCGGTGAGAAGGTTTTAACTATTCTGGCACTCATTCAGGCTTCAGTTTCCTTAGACGGAGGTTACTGGAGGTGTATGGCGTTTCTGTGGTAGAAGTGATTTACAGATACATGCAGGCTGAGCATAAGATGCAGGGACGGGTTCATGGCATTGACACTCCAACCGATTCCTGCTCCCCATCAGATTTCTAGGGGAACTGCGGTCTGCCTCCTTTTCCAAGCCAGTTCCAGCATAGTGGACTGTTACTACAGATTTAGCTTGTCTCTGGTGTTCTCACCCTTAACAGAAAGTAGCATGTTCCTTAGAGGACAGGAAGAGAAAGGTAATCTGCCTTCAGAAAAGTCTATCCATGACTATCTCTGAGGCCACTCAGCTAATCTCCATAACACTATGGAATCTGTCAGACTAAACTTTCCCAACCAGTTCGAACAAGTCTAGGAATCTCTTTTCACAACCACAGACTCTAAGGTAGGGAGGTTGCATGTGCCCGACTGGGTCCGGGTGTCCAATGGACTCCCCCGTGTCTGCCCCCCCCTCGACCCAGTCAGGTAGCAGCAGCACATTCTCAGGCCCCTGCTTCGAACTCCTGCACAGTCGTCTGCCCTCGTCTGGAGCCTCCATTGTGTTCAACAATGGATGCTCCGGGAATTGCGTATTTTCCCCTGTTGCATAAATGGTGTCTATAAATGACATCCATTTACACAACGGGGAAATGTGCAATTTCCAGAGCCTCCATTGTGTGCAACAATGGAGGCTCTGAAAATTGTGCATTTCCCCCCTTGAGTAAATAGTGGCCATAAAAGCCCCATTTAAGCATCGGGGGGGGGGGGGGAATACGTAATTTCCATTGGATGCTTGCCAAGCTTCAAAAGAAGCTCATGTGGCACCACGAGGGGGCAGGGCAATGGCGGCAGGGCAAACGTCTGACGAATCGGATGCGGGTGAGTTCGTCTATCCTTAGTCATCAGGTTGGGGTGGGGATCCTTGAATAAACAGTTCAATTGATCAGACTAACCCCCCTCCACATTGTTTATATATGACCCACTTAGGGACTTTATTATATTCAGTGGTATAAATGTATCAGAACTAACCAACTAACTAACTAAAGAAGTATCTAATTACAATATTTTAAAATTGCATTTAACATAGACATTTGGGAGGAAAGTTTTTGGCATCACCTTAAGTGACAAAGATCAAGAGAAGAGAGGCAAGGGTGCACTAGTGAAGAGTGTATACAAAGGATCTCTGTATAAGTGGTCGGACATCTCGATCAGAGAGTTTTCTGCGTTTGTTCAGACAAACTCAAGGATGTTGCAGCACTTTGTTCCCAAGGCTTGGAAGATTTCCTGGGCTTACTCATAGTTTCTGGAAGGCTTAAAAATGATCCTTTGGGAGCCTTTGTTTAGCTCTGTCTGAGTTGTGATTAATGTCCAGAACTTGCCCCCAAAATAGATTTAAATTAGTAGCCTATTATCTCCATGTGCAGAAACTCATTTGTTTCATGCATTCGCTTATTTGTTTGTTTGCTTATTTATTAATTATAATAAGCAGGACTTGAGCAATTTTTTTGAATCATGTACATTTTGTTTAATGTCCTCATAATCATTATTTGCTTGATGGTGTACATTTTAAAAAATGGATCCCGGATATGCTTTTTGTAAGAGGAAGGTCTCCCCTCGTGAGAATTCCCTCTGTTTGATTTTTGGGGAACCTCCCATCCCCCACCTCATTCAGCAGAGGGTCCCCTGACACTCTATGCTGCATTTTCAGGTGGCTGGAGGGGGTGTTTTGGGAAGGAAGGGACAGGGAAGTCACTTTCAATCAATACATTGGATCTAGCATAAATCTGGACCCATCCCAACATGAACAATAAATATACAATTGCAGTATAAAACACATCCCAGCAAAGATTAAGCAATGCAATTAAACACTTTGAACTTCAAAAATTAAACATTCCTGAAAAGGCCCCTGAAAAGCCCAAGGGGTGGGGGGAATAAAGTCTTCACTTAGCACCAAAATGCTAAAAAGTCACAAGGCATGTCTCTCTGGGGAGGGGATTCCACAACTGCAGTGTCGTCAAAGAAAACCATCCACGATCCGAGTCCGGTCCAGTGGGAAATCGGATAAATTATCCGATTTCCGATCCCGCAGCTGGATCGGCCGATCCAATCCGAACCGGTCCGAAAAAGCTCCGAACCGGTTCGGCGGATCGGCGGATCGGCGGGCGCCCACTGGCGCCCACCGCCGCTTCCATTGGCGGGCGCCAGCGGGCGCCCGCCGATGAAAGTGGACAGCGGGGGGGGGGGAGGAGGGGGGCACTTACCTTCTCGGCCCGGTGGCTCCCGTCCGGCGCCGGCGCCTACTACTACTAGCAGGCTCCGCGGCCTGCTCTAGGGTGGCGCGCCGGGTGATGTCATCACCCGGCGCGCTACTCTAGAGCAGGCCGCGGAGCCTGCTGGTAGTAGTAGGCGCCGGCGCCGGACGGGAGCCACCGGGCCGGGAAGGTAAGGAGGGGGTGCGTGGGGGGGAGGAGGGGGCGCGCGGAGGGGGGAGGGGGGCCCTTACCTGCCCGGCCCGGCGGCTCCCGTCCGGCGCCGGCGCCTACTACTCCCAGCAGGCTCCGCGGCCTGCTCTAGGGTGGCGCGCCGGGTGATGTCATCACCCGGCGCGCTACTCTAGAGCAGGCCGCGGAGCCTGCTGGAAGTAGTAGGCGCCGGCGCCGGACGGGAGCCGCCGGGCCGGGAAGGTAAGGAGGGGGTGCATGGAGGGGAGGAGGGGGCGCGCGGAGGGGGGAGGGGGGAGGGGGGCCCTTACCTGCCCGGCCCGGCGGCTCCCGTCCGGCGCCGGCGCCTACTACTACCAGCAGGCTCCGCGGCCTGCTCCAGGGTGGCGCGCCGGGTGATGTCATCACCCGGCGCGCTACTCGAGAGTAGGCCGCGGAGCCCGCTGGTAGTAGCCGCCAGCGCCGGACGGGCCGAGAAAGTAAGCAGTGGCGGGGAAGGGGGCTTACCCCCCCCCCGGAGCCGTCCGCTTCTATCCGCTGGCGCCCGCGGGCGCCAGCGGATGGAAGCGGGCGGCCCCAGGGGGGGTAGGGAGCGCGGGGGAGGGGGTTTACCTGCCGGGGCCGTCCACAGCGGACGGCCCCGGGGGGGGGAGGGAGTTAGGCCCCCCCTTACCCACCCGCCGCCATTTTTTCCTCATAGACTTGCATTGCAATGCAAGTCTA
The DNA here is from genome assembly GCA_029215795.1 of Anniella stebbinsi. Lineage (NCBI taxonomy): Eukaryota > Metazoa > Chordata > Lepidosauria > Squamata > Anniellidae > Anniella > Anniella stebbinsi. The sequence goes on from JARDYH010000007.1 coordinate 32,324,029, forward strand.
TGGGGAAAAAAATGGCGGCCGATCCAAAAATGTACGATTTTTGGGTCGGGATCGGACTCGATCCGGTCCGGGGGGGCTCCGATTTTGTCCGAACCGGTCCGGGACAAAATTGGAGGTCCCGATCCGGGTCCCGATCCGATCCGGGGGGTCCGTGCACACCCCTACTAGCCACGAACTCGTAGCCTCCAAATTGGCATTTAAATCTACCCATCCTTGGTTTATAAGAGTCTGTATTTTGAACTTAGTATCTCAAGAATCCTTTGGTGGGGCATGTCATTACACCCTGCATGGGTTTGCTGCTGATTTGACTTGCATTCTGCCATTTCATAAAGACCTTTCATCCATTATTCCTTTATTAAGTGTTGAATCATAGAATCATAGAATAGCAGAGTTGGAAGGGGCCTATAAGACCATTGAGTCAAACCCCCTGCTCAATGCAGGAATCCACCTTAAAGCAATCCTGACATATGGCTGTCCAGCTGCATCTTGAATGCCTCTGGTATGGGAGAGCCCACAACCTCCCTAAGTCATTGGTTCCATTGTCATACTGCTCTAACAGTCAGGATATTTTTCCTGATGTCCAGCTAGAATATGGCTCCCTGCAACTTGAGCCCATTATTCTGTGTCCTGCACTCTGGGATGATTGAGAAGAGATCCTGGCCCTCCTCTGTATGACAACCTTTCAAGTCCTTGAAGGGTGCTATCATGTCTCCCCTCAGTCATCTCTTCTCCAGGCTAAACATGCCCAGTTCTTTCAGTCTCTCCTCATAGGGCTTTGTTTCAGACCCCTGATCATACTCGTTGCCCTCCTCTGAACCCCCTCCAGCTTGTCTGCATCTATCTTGAACTGGATGCAATACTCAAAATGAGGCCTAACCAGTGCTGAATGGAGGAGAACCTGTACCTTGCCAAATTTGGAAGCTATACTTCTATTAATTCAGCCCAAAATAGCACTTGCATTTTTTGAAGACACATCACACTGTTGGCTAATGATCAGCTTGTGGTCTACAACAATTCCTTCTCGTTTGTAGTGTTCCTGAGCCAATTATCCCCCATCTTGCAACTGTGCATTTGGTTTCTTTTTCCTAGGTGTAGAACTTGGCATTTATTCCTATTAAATTTCATTCTGTTGTTTTCAGCCCAGTGCTCCAGCCTATCAAGATCACTGAAGTTTGTTTCTGTCTTCCAGGGTATTAGCAACCCCACCCAATTTTGTGTTGTCTGCAAATTTGATAAGCATTCCCTGCACCTCTTCGTCCAAATCATTAAAAAAATGTTGAAGAGCATTGGGCCCAGGACTGAGCCCTGTGGTACCCCGCTCGTTACCTCCCCCCAGTGTGAGAAGGTACCATTGAAAAAATGAGCGCATGCATCTTTGGCTTTTCATGTGAGCCGTCATATGAATGGCATACACACTGGCATTCATCTGACGAATTTAGGAAGATAAGTGGAGCAATTCTGGACCAGGCTAAAGTCCGATGTAGTCCGGCATCCTGTGCACACAGTGACCAACCAGCTGCCTTTGGGAATCCCACAAGTAGGGCACAAATGCAATAGCAAAATTTCACTTGTATTCTCCAGCAACTGGTATACAGAGGCAAATACTGTCCCTGATACTGGAGTAATATATCGCCATCATGACTAGTAGCCATTGATCGCCTTCTTCGCCATCCAAGTTGGTTGCCAGCACTACATCTTCTGGTAGCCAATTCTGTAGTTGATAAATGTAACAAAGAAATAAATCAACAAATTATTATTATTATTATTATTATTATTATTATTATTATTTATATACCGCCCAGTAGCTGAAGCTCTCTGGGCGGTTTACAAAAATTAAAAGATTGAACATTAAAAAATCAATACCTATGTGCTGTGTGAAGAAGAACTTCCCTTTGTCTGTTTTGAATCTCCCACCATTCAGCTTTATGGGATGGCCCCAGGTTCTAATATCATGGGAAAGGGAGGAAACTTCTCTCTATCCACTTCCTCCACACCACGCATAACTTTGCAAACCTGAATTATGTCTCTCCTTACCTTTTACCTTTACCTGATATTTTTTACTTTTATTAATTTTCTAATTAAGTCCATCTTGGAAATTGCCTTTTTCACAGCAGCCCCACACCAGGTTGACATTGGGCCTGTTCAGAGGACACCTTAAACCCTACTGATTAAGGCCTTTGGTTAAGCAGCAGGGTTTAAGGTGTCTTGTGCAATGCGTTTTGCTAAACCCTGCTCACTCACTAACCCCGATTGGACTGTTTGCAGCAGGGTTAGCAGCTCTAACCATGGCTTAAAGTGTTGTGTGAGACAGCACTGCTAACACTCCAGAACCACAGTTTTTCTAACCACAGAGCCTGAAGTGTCGTCTGAACAGGCCCATTTTCATTGAGCTGTCCACTACAACCCCAAGATCTCTTTCTTGGTCAGTCGCTACCCATCAGTGTATAAATAAACTTAGATTCTTTTGTCCCAACTTCCATCATTTGCTTATATTGAACCTCATTTGCCATTTCGATGCCTTTCCTCCCAATTTGGAGAGATCCTTTTGGGCACTTCACAAGCCCTTTTTGTTTTAACCACCCTAAATGATGTGGTGTCATCAGCAAACTTTGGCAGCTCACTGCTCACCCGTATCACCTGATCTCACAATCACGGATTTCTGTGCAGTTGTACACATTCTTTACATATATCGTTACTCCCCTATCTTTCTGTTGGCTTTTTAAATCCTTTTTTTAACAAGGTATATCCTTCAATTGCTCTACTACAGTCATGAGTCCCATCAGGCTAAGTCCCAGTGTTACCTATCACTTTGTACTTCCATCCCATGTGAGGATTTCAAGATTATCATGTTTGTTTCACATGCTCTGTTCCTTAGTGTGTCAACTGCAGAGGTGTTTGCGTCTTCCCAGCTTCCCTGCTGTATTTAGTTGCAAATGACTTCGCTCCACCTCTACTGCCTTGCTTCTTCCTCTGTCTCTCAAGTTCTTGTCCTAATACGTAGGACAAGATTTTTGCACCACTTGTAATTTCTGGGTAGTTTTCAAGGGCAGCCCCTGTAAAGTGCATGGCTGTAATCCAAACAAGAAGTTACCAAAGCCTGGATCACTGTGGCTAAGCTATCTCTGCCCAAGAGTGCACCGGTCAAAGCAGGGCAAAGGCCTTCTGTGTCACTGAGGCCATCTATGTTGAGCAGTACCCCAGACAAATCCATGGAGGTGGAGAACTTCCTGAGGGATAGCCTGTTCATTATGTTGCAGCAAAAATAACAGCGACACCGTCCTGTGGCACCTAGAAGATTAACAAATTCATTATGGCACAAGCTTTCATGGATTAGAGTCCTCTTCATCAGATGCATGGAGGATGAGAGTCTGTCCGCAGCAAAATGAAACCTCACATTCCATTCACAAACCTCCTTGTTCTTTGAATGCATTGGGGAGGCCTTGCTTTGAATCCTTTGTGCTATGATCAAGAATGTTGTGTAGGCCTGTCAAGGTTCTTTCCGTGTCCTGGACCCCTTGAGCAACTCTTGAACGATCTCCTTGCCGCCTCCTTTTTATCTTCCTTTTTCCAGTAATGTGGGGTTTAGGCTATAGACATGGGGCGAATGACACTACAGATACCTTAGGTTTAACATGACAGTTTACTAGAATATTAAAACAACCAAATTACAAGTAAAGGTATTTAGTCAATAGAGCTGAGTGATACAAAGCCATTAAAAGAAAATAAAAGTTTTACCCTAGCTGCATTTAGGCTTTTTCAGTTGCTTCTTCTTCATGCTCTCGTCTTTTTCTGCCCCCCCCCCCCATGTGGCTGGCTCTCTCCTCTCTTTTTATACCCTCTTCCCTCAAACCCGAAAGTACTGTTTCAATTTTGAAGAAATAAAACTTAACTGGGGAAATGAAACTTAATCAGGGAGATTAATCTGAGGCCCTTTCCACACCAGTCTTGTGGCTTGAGTTGGCCCCTGGCTGGTCCCTGTGAGTCCAAATAATGCACAGGGACCCCGGGGGGAGGGGGAATGGGATTTTTCCGGGAAAACACAAACCAGAAATATCCCGATACTTCCGTGGTCCTGGGAAGTTCCCGAGACCATGGAAGATGTGCCCGCCCATCCTGGGAGCAGCTGTGCTTACTCGTGAGTAAGCGTGGTTGCAAATTGGGCACAGAGCTGCACCGCGTGTCTCCATGCCCAGCAGGGGAGGGAGTGGCACCAGTTTCGGCACCCCTGGGAGGGCAGGGGGGGGGGCCCACGCGCTCCATTTTTTTTTTTTTTAAACGTACGTTTTCGGAGGTGCGCTCTCCATTGATTAAAAAAAAATGGTGGCCGCACTTCTGATGTATATTGAGAGGGATAATCCCAGAAGTGGCTACTTCCAGAATCCCCTGTGCTGTGCCCGCTACACCCCTATGGTGTACAAAAGGCCTTAATTGGAGAAATGAAACTACTCCTCTCAGGGATACCCCCTCCCCACAGAAAACCCCAAGCCTCTAAGCCTGACTTTATTACCTTGCCTCTGTAGGCCTCAAACTTTCACAAGGCCTCTTGGGGCAAAAGCTGCCTTTCTGGTGATACTACAGTTCCAGAACCAGAAATCCAGAGGTCCTGCCAGGATTTGGGTACATAGTGAAATGTTCCCCCCTTTTTTTTTGTTCTCCTTGTATTGGTTTAATACTGTTTGAGCTGCCATTGTCATTGGTTAGACCTATATGCAGTCCTTCCTCCAAGGGGGTCAGGATGGCTAATGTAGTTTTCTACCTCCGTTTTCTCCTAAAAAACAAACAAAGCCGGCCACTAAGCAAAGATATGAATTACTACCCTCAGATCACCCATTGAGTTTTGTGGCTGAGCAGGAATTTGAACACAGATCTCCTAGTTGCTCAAGATTAGCTTTGCACAACCTGTTAAAGCCGGACCAAGTGTCTTCTTGATGTCAATGGCATTGTCTTCTAGATGAACCTTCAACTCCATTGGCCATTCTGGCTGGGATTAATCGACTTGTAGTCCAACATATCCAGAGGACACGAGGTTGGAGAAGGCTGCTTCATTTATTTATTTATTTATTTTATTTTATTTCTAACCCAACTTTCCATCCAGATCAAGGCAGGGGACAACAATAAATATAAATACAAGAATCAAAAAATAGATAAAACATTAAAACAAATAAAAACAAATACATTATTTAAAACATCTTAAAATTCAACTGGATAGGCCTGCTGGAAGAGCTAATACACCACAGGGGCTGCATCCCATAAATGATCAGCTAGTCTAACAGGCATTTGGTGGCTTCTTGCAAGCCTGTGCTTCTCTGCCTCAATCACAAATGGAACCCCTTTGGTTGTATTTCCTTTGGCTAGAAGCAGAGTGCCACATTCTCCCTTTTTATTTTAGGATTTGGCATTTCTCAGGAGTTACAAAATAATTAATTTAGGCAAGGATAATAATTCAGCACAATAAAGGGAGAAATGAGAAGGTAGAATCCAGGCCAATAAAACATACGAGCCTCGAGGCATGCCAAATCTGCTAGGACGCTGGGAGTCCATTCTTTGTGCAGGGATTTAGAAGTGTAATTATATTTTTCATTTAGCCAGGTGTTGGGAAAGAAAACAAAAGCCTTTTTCATAACACAGCTGCATGGATTCCAGGGAGCAGAACAGAATTAACTTGGTTTCTCTAGAGAGGGATTGAAGATTCCTTTAGAGCTAAGTGTGGGACCTGCATGAGACAAGACCCACACAAGAAGACAGGATGAGCAAAGACAGGAAGAGGCTCTCGTGTGTTGAGTGTGGGCAAACCAAGTCCCTGGATTGGTGACGGATCCAGGCTTTTGAGCACCTTTGGACAAGACCAGGATGGCCACTTATGAATTGCCCCCCCCCAAAAAAAAGGGAATGCGTCACAAAAAAGGGGACAGTGATTTGCATCACAGCATGTGCTAATTTATATGCTTAGGTGCACATTTAGAAAAAATATATATAATTTAAATAGGAATGCAGATCTTTATCTTTAAACTGGAATTGAACAGAGCAGTTCTTCAAGCAGAGGACTCTTTCAAAGAGAGGACTATTCACTGTAAATGAGGACACCTGGCCATCCTAGGCAAGTAACCCTCAATGAGTCTCCCATCTCACTGCCATTGTCACTGGCTACAGATGTTTCTCTTCCTCTTTCTCACCATTGCTGAGGCTTTCTTGCTCTACAAGCAGAGAATCTGGAAGCAAGGAGGCCGCTGCATCTCCTGCTCCTTCTTCTCACCACCACCGTTGTCTGGACCAGAGCAAGAGGCAAGTGAATAAGCAGGTTGCAATGGCAGATCCGGGGGGGGGGGCTGTCAGTAGGCCTCTGCTGGGCTGCGGGCCCTCCACAGATGTCTGACCATGCCCATCCTTGATGCCAGCCCTGTTCTGGATGAGGACGTCTGGGCAGGCTTGACGACGGGAGGAGTCTGGGAATGAGGAGGGAGGGAGGGAGGGAGGGAGGGAGGGGAACTGTATCCCAGAAATGTGAGGGAGGGCCTTCAGACAGAACTGGGGAACATGGGCTAGAGATCTTGGGCTCCGTTCTGTGGACTGAGAGAATGACCTTTGGTTTGGGCTGAGGCCTAGTTTGGCCATAAGAAATGATCCAAAGGTTCTCCTGGCAAGGTGAGTTACCATTTCAGTCCACAGAAGGCTTGTTGAATAATGTATGAAAATCTATTAACTAGGAGAATTGTCCTTGTCATTTGGGTAGTTACAGATGCACGATCAATGAAGGGGGGGGATGAAGATCCGATATTTCTCTCGCAGCACCACCCTCCCCACATGCGCTAACATTTCTGCATCAGAAAAGCATTCGTGCAGTTTTTTCAGTTGTCCCAAAACCCAGTGCAAGGGATTTCTGTCTATGAAAGCAGGCGGGTGTGTGTGTGTGTGTGTGTATGTTCTTGCATTGGGCAAGCATTTTTCAAGAAAACGTACACAGTATAACCCATCCTCACAAGAGCTTAGCTGCTATTCCCTCCCCCCTCTTTTTTTTCTTGCATGAGTCTGTGATCTGGTCTCCACAGCACTAGCAGACAAGTTCTCTGTACCAAGAATGATTTATCCAGATGGAAGAATCCAGTTGCATCCAAAGCCAAAGCCAGAGTGGTGACTCTTACAGAGATGCAACAGGAGTTTAATTATTAAGTTTATAGCTCACAGCACTGTGTGTGAATTAGTGGGCAACAGACATACAGAGGTTTTCAATTATTATTATTATTATTATTATTGTTGTTGTTGTTGTTGTTATTCTTCAGCATTTATACAGTGCTTTAGAGCATCCAAAAACCTGCACATACATGATCTCAACAATCCTTAAACACCCCTGCATGGTAGGTCAGCCTGGGGATCCAGAGATCCTTTGTCTGATTATTTCATGGTTCTCCTGCCTCCTCCCACTTCCTTGCCCCCGTACTTTTGGGCTAAGCAGAAGAAGCTGCCCACCTCTTACCATTGTGAAAAATCATGGTACTTCTCAGGGCTTTCAAGAGAAAACTATGAGCAATATTTCAACCAAGCTGCACCTGTAACAGATTCCATTCAAATTCCATCCGAAAGTGAGTTAAGGTTTCATCCTGCTGCTCTGGGAATATGCTAAATGTGGCTTCCCCAGGCCTTGGCTGCTATCCAGACCTTTGCAATTTATAGTTCTCCTCGCTGGTTTTGGCAGCGCCCTTGGCGCCTTGGCTCCATCTAGGCTTCTTGAGTTCACACACTGTTGTTGTTCACAGGTGATGAAAATTTCAGCAGAGAATCCCCTCTTGAATCTGCAACCTGCAACTAATAATATGATATTCCCCATTAAAAAAAAAGAAAACTCCTCTGGCTACAGAAACAGAGTACAAGACTGGAGTATGATTCATTTTTCGCTTACATTTTTCCTCCCCCCTTCTGATCCCGTGTCTAATGTCGGATAATAAAATAACGAAGCCTGGTGGTTAAGTGACGAAAAATTACGATCTAACGTTGAGTTATGAAGCTCTTCTGTAAAATAGCATTTAAATTATAACAGGCAAAGGTATTTCCCATTGAGATTGCTACAATGGAGCTATTATTGCAACCTCCTATCAACTGCTGAGGCTAAATTTGCCAGAAATGAATGAACAAGTTTTGAAAAATGGATTGATTACACTGTATTATTCATTTTGTTTATTTACCTGGTGCTGCAGGCTGTGGGTCTTACAGAGAATTGAAGTCCACCTGATCACCTAGTTTTAAACTCTAGACTTGACTGTAACATGAAGTGAGCATCTTCTGTAACAACATCCAAGAACTAAGGATTGGGGAAGACATTCGTTCAGTTCACATCTTAATGCAAAGTTACCTAATTTCACACTTTAGAACCAAGCTGCAAACCGAAATTCAGTTATTCTTCAAAATGTTACTTCTCCAACTTTATTTATTTATTTATTTATTGCATTTCTATACCACCCAATAGTTGAAGCTCTCTGGGCAGTTTACAAAAATTAAAACCATGAAAACCATTCAAAATATAAAACAAACAACAGTTATACAAATTTAATATAAAATACAGGATAAAAGCACAACCAGGATAAAACCGAGCAGCTAGGCAGAAATTAATACAGATTTAAAATTCAAATTTCAACAGCAAAGTTAAAAATTAAGCTGATGAACTGTTAAAATACTGAGAAAATAAAAAAGCTCTTCACCTGGCGTCGAAAAGTGTGGAGCGTAGGTGCCAGGTGAACCTCTCTAGGAGCTCATTCCACAGCCGGGGTGCCACAGCAGAGAAAGCCCTCCTCCTGGTAGCCACCTGTCTCACTTCTTTTGGCAGAGGTTCACAGAGAAGGACCCCTGACGATGATCTTAGGGTCCAGGCAGGCACATATGGGAGGAGACATCCCTTCAGATAACCTGGCCCCAAGCCGTTTAGGGCTTTGAATGTTAATACCAGCATTCTGAATCAGGCCCGGACCTGGACCGGCAGCCAGTGAAGCTGGAAAAGGACTGGCATAATGTGGTCTCGTTGGCCAGTCCCTGTTAACAGTCTGGCTGCCCTGTTTTGTACCAGTTGAAGTTTCTGTTTTCAAAGGCAGCCCCACGTAGAATGCATTGCAGTAATCCAGACGAGAGGTTATCAGAGCGTGGATAACTGTAGCTAGGCTATCTCTGTCCAGATATGGGCGCAGTTGGTATATCAAATGTTGCACTGGAGTTCTCCAATCAAAACGTGTACAGAAATTCATATATTTGAGGAAATAACATTAGCACAAACCGATTTAGGACTGGAGAAATTCTCAAGAGTTCAAGACTAACTAAACTTAAGCCTGGAAAAGTAAGAAACTGAAATTGATAGATCTGTCCATCCCTAGGTAGAACTGCGTGAGCACAGCAGTGACAATTTCTGTCCATCCTTCCACATAAACTGAACAGAGAAACCAATACAGGCAGGACAGTGGTTGGCGCAAAGCAGAGAGGATGGTGAATGGAGCACGCTGTTGGAGGGAAGGCAAGGGCCCCATCCCCCCTAGCAAGACTTGAGATCCCCATGACGCCTTCTTTCCTGAGGGCTAGCAGGGTGGGAGAGGGTGCGCATGCAAGAGCATGGGCTGCCATATCTCCCATGTTGAGTAGCAAGGTCTGAAGGAGGTTTCTACTTGTGTGGTCAGGAACTCTGATAAAGCAGGGTCCCCACTTGTGTGCAGGGGGTCTACTCCTCTTCAACATTTTTATTAATGATTTGGATGAGGAGGTGCAGGGAATGCTTATCAAATTTGCAGACGACACAAAATTGGGTGGGATCGCTAATACCCTGGAAGACAGAAACAAACTTCAAAGTGATCTTGATAGACTGGAGCTCTGGGCTGAAAACAACAGAATGAAATTTAATAGGGATAAATGCCAAGTTCTACACCTAGGAAAAAGAAACCAAATGCACAGTTACAAGATGGGGGATACTTGGCTCAGCAATACGGCAAGCGAGAAGGATCTTGGAATTGTTGTAGATCACAAGCTGAATATGAGCCAACGGTGTGATGTGACTGCAAAAAAAGCAAGTGCTATTTTGGGCTTCATTAATAGAAGTATAGCTTCCAAATTGTGCAAGGTACTGGTTCTCCTCCATTCAGCACTGGTTAAGCCTCATCTTAAGTATTGCGTCCAGTTCTGGGCACCACACTTCAAGAAGGATGCAGACAAGCTGGAGCGTGTTCAGAGGAGGGCGACGAAGATGATCAGGGGTCTGGAAACAAAGCCCTATGAGGAGAGACTGAAAGAACCGGGCAAGTTTAGCCTGGAGAAGAGGGGAGACATGATAGCACTCTTCAAATACTTGAAAGGTTGTCACACAGAGGAGAGCTAGGATCTCTTCTTGATCATCCCAGAGTGCAGGACACGGAATAATGGGCTCCAGTTACAGGAAGCCAGATTCCAGCTGGACATCAGGAAAAACTTCCTGACTGTTAGAGCAATATGACAATGGAACCAATGACCTAGGGAGGTGGTGGGCTCTCCCACATTAGAGGAATTTAAGAGGCAGCTGGACAACCATATGTCAGGTATGCTTTAAGGTGGATTCCTGCACTGAACAGGGGGTTGGACTCCATGGCCTTATAGGCCCCTTCCAACTCTACTATTCTATTATTCTATTCAAACAAATGGGAGGAGAAGCCCCTTCACACCTTGCTGTTCAACACAGCAAGGGTTGGGGGGAAACACGGAGAGAGGACGAAAGAGGATGCAGTTTGCAGAAAATATGCAGGTGTTAATTTACATGGTTATATGCAAATTTAGAAATAATAACTATAATTCCAATAGAAATGCAATACGACTCTCGCCCCAGTGGGGAAGAATGCAACCAGGTGAGCTGCATGCCCTGCTTCGTCTGCTGCCCTAATGCTCACTGTGGATGGACAACTTCAATACCCCGGCCTGCTCTCTCCCTTCTTCATCGTTGAACTGGACTTGGATTGAGCTATTTGAATAAAAGGTGCCTTCAAATATGGAGCTATCGACTCTAAAGGGGACACATGGCCGCCTGAGGAACAAGTATCGTGGGGACAGGAATGTTTAGGGCAGGGCTCATGTGTGCTTCCTCCCTCGACTCCACCATTTTAGCCCCCACGGCTGCATGCTGAGTGCCTGAATAGGGGTTTTGTTTTTTGGGTGGATAAGAGACCAATAAGCGACACCTCTGCAAACAGTAAGGCAGCCTTCCCCAACCTGGTGCCCTCCAGATGTGTTGAGTGGAGGGTCATCTTTCTCCCCCTCCCCACATTTTAAGATCCCCAGCCCTGTTTTAAATCATGCATCAAGTCTCAGTTCAAGGGGATCAGGGGAAAGGGAGTAACAGCACAATCCCATGCATGGCAACTCAGAAGTAAGTCCCATTGAATTCAATGGGACTTGCTCCAAGGTATGCGTGTATAGGAGTGTAGCCTTAGGTGGCAATGGTAAAAATGCTTAATGGGGAGCATGTCCCATGGAAATCAATTGTACTTCTCAGAAGGAATGCATAGGATCACACTGAGATTATTAAAAAGGGAAGGGGTATCTTCGTTCTTTGAGGAGGGTCTGTGGGACCCTGCATCCCACTTATTGTTTGTGCACAATTGAAAGTGCTGTCCATAAAGTTGCAGCCTGACTTGTTAACCCAGCTCCAGAATCCTGTCACACTGGTGGCGGTTCTTACAAGGCGCCGAGAAAGAAGGAAGAGGTTTTGCGCAGTGGGGTAAAGCCCTTGCATCTGGCACAGACGCCACAGCCATGCTCCACCTCACTCCAGACAGGAAGGATTTTGGGACAGAGTCAGTAATGGTGTGCCTGTGATTGGCAGACTCTGTAGCATCAGCTGCATAGTGGAGATTTAGAGGCTCCCAAAGGTAGCAACAGGATCCCCAAAGTTATACCCATATGTGTTCAAGCCAACTGGATTGTTGCTCGTTGGGAACCCTGCGGGATATGAGTGAATTGTTATTTACTGTTGATATGCCAGGCGGTGTACCATGTGCTTCCTGTGCAGCTGTCCGGCAGGCAGTGTGTGTGTGTGGGGGGGATTCTGCTGGCTGTATTCCATTCCCTTTCTAAGGAGAGTGAGGGCTGTCATGGGAGGATCTTCTCCAAGCCGACTCTGGAATATAAGTTCCAAAAACATTAGTCACTTGTCCTATAGAGAGAACAAGTATCCTTAACAGGAAGGATGCCTCCTCCTCTTCCTGCTGTCTGTTTTTATTGGTGCAAAACCCTGTGTATTTTTGTCAGGAACCATTCAATTGGCTTTTGTATTCCCTGCTTCTATGTGATGCTGCCTGACTGATCCCTTCTTTTATTGTGCAGATCCAGATGTTAAAGTTTTGGCATTGCTAGAAAACCCCAAATCCTTCGTATTTGTGTGTGTGTGTGTGTGTGTGTGAGAGAGAGAGAGAGAGAGAGAGAGAGAGATTGTGTCCCAAGAGGAGATCCTGGAGCTGATGTTTCTCTGAAGCAGAATCAACAACATGCATTAATTGCAACCCTATTCACAAGTTATCCATGCGTACAGGATTAAGGATGGGGGAGAAATTTATCTGATTTGGGTACTCAATTTTGCACTTTTAAAGCAATATATGAACTAAAACTTTTTGAAATTTACACTTCTCGTGCAATGAAGTTGTCAGATATTTTTTTTAAAAAATGCAGACAAAAGTTGTCATTTATGGGAAAATGCACACAAAAATATGTGTATTAGTGACAAGAACTTTCAAACTTTGTTAGGAAAATTGCATGCAAAATATGTATATTTGGCCAAAATTGTTTACAAAAAACACGTGTTAGGAGAAATGTGTGCAAAAATGAGTTCACATTTTCATGCAGACTTTTTTCCTCTAAGTTAGGGGGTGAACCAAAGTTAAGACTAGAAAAATGACAAACTGAAAGTAACTGAGACCAACAGATTTGCCCGTCTCTATACAAGCTCCACAGAGGTGAGAGGGGAGCAGGGCCCATGCACCCCTGGCTCTGCCCATCTGGCACCTGCAAAGGTACTGCTCTTGTTCAGTCAAATATGTGCAGGTGTGCCATGTGATGAGGGGGTTGGGGTGAGTGGCACCTTTTTTCTCAAGGACAAAGCCAGTGGCATGATGCCTACCTTGTTCACATGGCAGCTCTGTGTCTAACCACAAGAAGAACCAGCAATTGATGGGCCCACTAGACCAGGGGTGCAGAATGTAAGACCCAGGGACCATATCTGGCCCTACTTCAGTTCTGTTCCGGCCTTCTGGGATTGACCTGCATGCCATACAAGTCACAGACAGAGTAGGCAATTACTTGCAGAGGAAGCTCAACTAGAGCACACCCACAGCCGTATCTTCTACACGAGTAACAAGGAGCCCTTTTTGGCTGCACACAGCTTTTTGGTTTGGATATTCAAAGAGCTACACTGTTCTATAATTTATTCCCTCCATCAGTGCCAGCTATCTTGGATCCTCATGTCAGATTGGGATGGCAGGTGAAATTCAAGAATATCAGCCTGCAAAACAATCGCAAGTGGCATTTGGTGATTTCCCTCATCCGGTAATGCAATTATTAGAGCCGTGCGCAAATGGCCTCTCAAACTTCTCCACCCTGTTTGTGGGCAGAGGAATGGGGTGAACGATTTCACCCAATTTCTTTATGGGGAGGAGAAATTCTCCAACAGTTTTGCACAGGTAGGGCTCACCATTAGCAGGGGTTGTACCACAAGTTTTTACTTTTTTCCTCAGGGCTTTTGGTTTTCTACCCTTCCACTGCAAGAAGCAATGGCAGCAACTGTGTTGGCAGCCTAATCTCCATCTTGCATCCAATTTTGCATGCAAGTACGAGTGGGTCAGTGCTGTGTTCAGTTCCAGGGAACAGGTGGAGCTAGTGCTGTGCCAACATCTTGAAAATTTTCTTCTCCCATGCAAGAGGCTTCCATTTTTCTACCTCATTCTCAGGGCTCTTTACAAGGTGGCCAAGGGTGCTCTGTGTGTGTGTGTGTGTGTTTAATCTTTCTCTTAGACCTCTCTCTATTGCTATACAGCCTCCCAGGCTGCTAGGACTTCCTGAGCTGAAAAAAAGCTCCATGGAGGAATGTCCTCACAATGTCTTCCCCAGGGCTTGGAGCCAAGGAGGCTACAGGCTGCCTGAGAGAGGAATGGGCTGACAGGCAGCACAGTCGCACACACGCCTCAGCCACCTCTTAAGAAAGGGAAACACAAGAAACCCTGAACCCAACTCATGAGGGTTTCTCCAGAATGTCCTTCTCCTTTGACTTTTTTCTCAAAAGCAAATTCTTTCCCATCAAATGGAATGAGAATGGTCAGAAAAGAAAAGAAAAATGTATATAGGAGAAATGTTTGGCACAACACCAGTAATTATGCCAAGCTACCTGACTCTAATGATCATTTCGAGGCAAGCCCCTGCAAGTCCTGCTAGCTTCTGTTGAGTGGAGGGAAGAGGAAAAAAGCAAGTGGTCTTTCAGCAAGGCTGCTGGAATGGCCTTACTTCCCGTCTTATCTCCCTCAGCTATGGTACACATGTGTATTCAGTGCTCTTGTCTCTTGGTCGATACCCACTATGTTGTAGTGGTTAGAGTGATTGACAGATTGGAGAGATCCAAAGGTGCACATCAGCCGTAAGCAGCTGGACAGCAGACTGAGCAGCCCCACAGGTCACCTGGTTTCACTCTTCACTATGGTGAGAGGTGTGTGGTGTTTCTCTTCAAATTAGAGCCATTGTTTCTAAATTTGCATACCTACATACAAATTGGCATATGCAAACAGTGCCCTTTTTTGTCCTCTTTTTTAGTGATGCATTTCCTCTTTTTTGGTGAAGTGTAAGTGGCCATTCTACCACTTGGCTTGGAAAGACACATTCCTGAAATCCAGAACAGCTGATAGTGGTCACCAAAGGCTAGGTGGACCATTTAGATTGATCATTGGTTGGATTTGATACAAGCCAGCTCCCTGTGTTCCATTTTAGAATTCGGCCTAAAAGGCGTCTTCGAGGCAAACTTCAGAAATAAATTATGTGTCCCCCTCCCCATTTTCAGTTCCCACCTCATCACTGCTTTGCATTCCAATCTTTAATTCTATGCTGTTTGCACAAGAGGGATCTGAGATTGACTTAAGTTTAATACTCCTTCTCCCAGGGTTAACAGTATCCGTGCCTTCCGGAATGGAAGCTGTTTTTATCTTTTCGTCTTATTGTAACTACATTTTAGAAGACATTCTCCCTCTTTAGTGGAATGGTGACTCCCCTCCCCCCAGCGAACCAGTTCTGACACTCTGTGTTTTGTGCGGGTGGGTGAATTAAGGGTTTGAGTTGTGCCAAATTGTTCCTGCAGCTTGTTCTGCACTCTTTACGTTTCGTGCGTGCTTCCCTCCCGAATGAAATCATTAAATACACAACGCAAATGACTAGACCTGTTCCATAATCACACACATCCATAACCGACAGTGCAAGAAGTTCCGGTCGCGGCGATGCAAGCCGATCGCTCTGGCTCCTTCTTGCCATCCTCCCCTCCCCCAGGTTTAAAGGTCAAGAAGAATATTTTTCTATAATTTGACAGGCACACGAGAAATAACGCGACTCATTTGCGGTCAGGTAATTCTCAAAGAATCTATAAATCAAGCTAAGAGGAATATTAGATCATGCTCATATCTGAACCCATCTGGCTCGGTTCACGAAAGAAATCAATAAGAGACAGAATGCTCGGAATTACCCATGATTTATGCCCTTGTATCCCGAGAGAGGAACATTCAGGGATGGTCTGGTTGCCCAAGCGGTCACTGGGGGCAGAAAACAGTTTTAAAGGCACCAATGACGCTATGTGAAGTCCTGAGTGGCACGCCCCAGGAGACTGGAGCATCTCGCAGAGGATGTCCATAGGCTTCCCGCAAATCACCTGTCGAAGCTACTTCAGCAGCATATCATTTCTTGGGCTGCGCATATGCATCACAGTGCTTGGAGAGACACGGTGTTTGCAGGGGGACTGAGTGGGCACTTACAGCTTGTTGCAGAGCCTGTGTTTACCATCCCCACATCTATGTGTGAGGGTCTCTCTCTTCTTTTTTAAAAAAATGTTGTAGGGTGGGCTGTTTTGGAGCAGTGGCCAGGGTAGGGAAAGGGCTTAGACACTGATGTGTTTCTACAGATGACCCAAGGTTATGTGGGATGTGTGTGTGCGTGTGTGTGTTATGCCAATCTCAGACAATTCCATCGGCAGCCCTGCCTGCATCTGAAAACTACATAGGTTGGGTTGGAGAGGGGTGTGTGAACTAGAAGTTGTTGTTTACAACAGAAAGAGCAGGTTTTGCATCTCACTAAAGAAGGAGAGTCAGTTCCTGCTTTGTCTTCTCTGAATGATACAGAACTTCTAGGCAGAGCTGGCTGTAGGGATGGACAAGGTGGGGGCTTTGCCCACAGGTGAAGTGAACTTGGGGATTCAGTGTTGTTGCATGTATTGTTTGCAATGAGTTGAGGGCAAAGGAAAGCTGTAAACACAGTGGAGGCTGGTGGCTCTGATATCAGTGGGGCGGTGAATCTGTTCCGGGTTTCAGTCAGAACCAGTCAGAACTCTAAAAGAGCTCTCCAAGGTGGTTCCGCCTGAAGCCAAAGTGGATTCACCATCTCACTGACATTGAAGCTTCCATCTTCAACGTTTCCCCCCAAAGTTCCACAGGTTGTTCCCCATCAATTAGCTTTAAAGTATGTTCCTTTTTCAATTTCCAGTTTAATGTCCTTTGTTCTTGATAAAAATCAGCAGGATGGGACTTTATGTTGGGACATTACTAAGCACTATAAGAACTATAAAGGGAGGCACTGAAGAGACTTCTCACCTAGGGTGCTATTTCTCCCAGGACCAGTCAAACTAGGCCTGATGTAGGAACTCTATGGTTGGAACTGCTGCTTTCCCCCCTTTCTTTTATTACAACAAGCCATAGGGAGGGGAGAACCTGGAGCAGGGCCACACTACTAGGGAAAGGGGTTTAACCCTGTCCATCCATGCCATTTCTCCACTGAAGGCCCCTGTCCCACAAACTTCTGATTCACCCATTGGTAAGACGTACAGGTACATGGCCTCTCATTTGACCTTTGCAGTATGTTGGTTTGCTTTCTTCCAGGTATTGCTTCTTTGGGTTGCTAAGAAACAGAATAATTATCCAGAGGGTGGTGAGGACCTTAAGGTGTTCACTAAGTCTACCTCCCCAACGACACCCCCATTCTCACATTGCTTTCTAAGTGGGCCACTCTGAAAGGTGTGGGTGGTGTGAGTGAATTCTTGATTGTTACACCTGCCCTTTCCAGGTTAAGGGGACCCACTGAATGTGTCTCATTTGAGCCCCTACCCCAAAACTCTGAAGCCAGTTCTGAATAGAATTTGCTTGAATTTCCACAAGACCCCTTGGGTGGGGCCCACCCCAGATGCAGTGCTGCTAACAGGGCAAATACAATAATGACGCGTGGTCTGCTTTCCTCCAAAGTTTGCCATTATTAGTTTCCCTAATCCTCACACCTGAGAAACGTCCGGTCCAAATTTAATCCTACCCCATGTCACATCAGACACTGAAGCTTTTGATCTGCTTCAGAACATACAGGATTTATTTGAAAGCTTTTCGACGTACGCCTCACATCTCTCAACTTAATAAAAAATCTCCAGCTGGCCTCAAGTTCAGCCATCCCAAGAGGCAAAATGAAAAGTGCCAAATTGTCTCGCCGTATTCTGGTCATTCCCAGGAGACGGAGGCAGAAATAGGCTGGTGGAGGGTGAGAAATTCTGCCAAGCAATTAGGATATGGAGATATGGGATATATCTGTGAGGGGTGGGAGGTGAAGGGGTGGCCGGGAATGAGAGGCCAACACCTGGGAGAAGAGGGCAGAGGGTGCACTGGTATCGGAAGAGGCTGCGGATGGGGCGGGGAGAGAGAAGGAGAGGAATGTAAACTACAAATGGACCAAAACCTCTGCTTTATATTAAATGTAAGTTGAAAAGGAGTTTGAATCAAACCAGGAGCAAAATTAGTATGTACCCTTCAGTGGAGGCTGGTGGTCCGATGTCAGTGGGGCAGTGAATCTGCTCCGGGTTTTAGTCAGAGCCAGTCAAAACTATAAAGGAATGATCCAAGGTTTTCCAGACAGCTCCTTTAGAGTTCTGACTGGTTCCAATGGGAACCCGGAGTGCATTCACCATCCCACTGACATCGGAGCCTTCAGCCTCCACTGATAACCTTTCTAGGACTGATATGGTGATCAAAGGAATTCATTGGTGTAACAACAACATTGGATGAATGTGCAAGGAGACCGGGGCCGCCAAGACATTTTGCTGCCTGAGGCAAAGGTGAGGATGGAACCCATTCCATGGACAAAAGCTGACCAGATTGGCAGTTGGATCTCATTCGCTGGCTGTCCAAGGGGCTGTGCAGCAGGGGTGTACTCTCTGAGAACCCCAAAACACAGAGCCAGCATTGGTTACCTGACATTGGTTCCAGCTAATTAATGACCCCATGGTGGTGGGTGGTGGAAGGTGGGGGGTGGATAAATCTTCAGGTACAGACATTCGGCTGGAGTCACTCAGTGGCAGGTAACATTTTAAAGTAGCAATCTCCACCTCACCAAAGTGACGTCATTAGATTCAGGCTTTGCAAGAGCTGGGAGGGGTCCAATCCCAGGAGAGGCAGATGCTGACCTGACAGAGTTCAGAGCTTAAGTAAGTCCATTTCCCAGCAAACCAGTAGGTCTAGATGGCTGACAGAGCCCCACAACTCAACCAAAGATGACTTGCAGCTTCTCAGTTGGACCTTCTTCATATGCTGCTGGAGATCTATGAAGAGCAAACTTTCATGGGTGATGGGTAGCCTAATCCACACTCCAACGATTTTAGCTAGCTCCTCTTCCACCCCAGGTTTAGAGCCTGGTGGTTCCTCAGCCTCCTCTTCAGACAAGTCTTTGGGGGGATTGCAGATCCTTCAGACCTCCTAGGCCAGTATTCTCCAGTCTCGTGGCTCTAGATGCTTTAGACATCAACTCCCATCAGCCTCATACAACATGACTGGTGGACAGGAATCCTGGGGATTGTAGTCTCAAACATCTGGAGGGCATTAGGTTGGGGAAGGCTGTCCTTGGCAAATGGTCCTGACTTGAAGGCAACTTAAGGAAAGCACTTTCAAATAGCATCCCAAATACCAAACCCCTGGTTGTCTACTCAGAAGCATGCATAACATGTCTATTCAGAAGTAAGCATGGCAAGACTCTGAAGGAAACAGGGCTGAATCACTCAGCAGCTTCCTCCCCTGGTCCCACCACCATAGGGGAAACCTCTTATTTCAAATCAGCAGATGCCTTCCCCTGCTAAGCATGGAGAAAGGGAGCTTATTTCAGTGCTAAGCAGGGGAGAGCTCTTATCTCTTATCTGCTGATTGGAGATAAGAGCTTTGCCCTCTGTGGCAGAGGGAGCAGAGCTGGTGGCAGAGCTCTGTGGCAGAGGGAGCAGAACTGGAGGCAGCTAGGACACATGGGGAACCCTGTGAGCCTTAACACAGGCTAGAGGTTCACCATCCCTGGTCTAAAGAGTCAAAGGGGGTGGAGTTAGCAGAGAGAGGTGAGGTCCACATGCAGCTCTTGAGCCACAGGTTCCCCACCCCTGGTGTAACTGATCATCCACGGGGGGGGGGGGAAGAGATGTCATTTTACCCAGACAGGGTTGGTACCATATTGCAGATGCCCAGATCCAGATGGCAAGGTTTGCATTATACACAAGCCGAGTGTGTTAATCAGATACCTGTTTGGAAAATCAGATGAGTTGTTGAAGTGTGTAGAATGGGTGGGATTTTCACATAGATTCATAATGACATGGATCTATGCCAGAGCAAGTAGAACATAAAAATAAAATCTGAGCTAAAGTTTTGTAAACTGTAGCAGTAGTAGTAGTAGTAGTTATTGTTAAATAATAATAATAATTATTATAATAATTATAATGATTATAATAATTATAATATAACTTGACTCATGAAGAAATGCATAGGGTGCATTCTTCCAAGGAGTTTCCTTAGTAAACATTTCAGGTGTGTATTTGCATGTGTGTATCTGACATTTGGAAAATACTGGTTGAGTGTTTTTGACATACCTATTTGGATCCAGCAATATTTTCAGAGTACAGGAACACTCAAAGTGTGGGCATGAATACAGATGTGGTTCACCCAGAGGTTAAGAAAAAAAAATGTAATCCCGTTTCCTTCAATGCTTGGGATATTTCCAAAGCAGTCAGTCAAGCATGGAATAATATCCAAGCATCTCTTCCGCGAAGTTTAGAGAAATTTCTCAGTCTGTTTCCACTATAACGAAGACTGACTGACTATTCAAATGACACTTGGTTCCCTGAGATGGGAGAAGGGCAAGAAAAATGAAAACATCCATATGTACTGTGTTCATTTCCCACAGAGGAAAAGGTGATTGAAATGAATTGTGCAACTCTCCTCCCAGCCGCTGAACCATCTATATTTACAACCAGATAAAGGGCATTTCTCTACTGGATGTATTGTAAACATGTTGAAGATGCAAGTGTGCACAAGTTTGTGGCTGGACTGGTCGTATCAAACCATATAAAAATATGACTGCATATACTGCACACACTTTTGTAGGTCAGTTCAGGGTATCGATTTTTATTAGATCTCTCCTTTGGAATATATTATGGGCACCGCTTGATTCTGTTATTATGAACATCGTAAGAACAGCAGCACCATAAAAATGTAATGTAGTTCTCCCTGTCCTCTCTGTCAGCTCACCCCAAGGGTGCCATCCGTCAAGAGGTCTTCCTGTATCATCCCCACTGAAATGAAAGGAGTTGTGCAAGAGCTGTGCAGTTCTTGCACAAGAGTGATTGTGTAGGAGAACTGTGTAGTGGTTGGAGCACGTATGGCTCATTTATTTCCTTGTATAGTAGGGGTTTTCTGCCTAGAAAGCAAGGGGTTAAAAACATTACTTTTTGTTTAAAAAATGTAGTTTTATTCAATGTTTTGGTGAGGTCATTAAAATCTGAAAGCTTTCTTTTCAATTAAATACAGCTAAGTATCTTCTCTCAGAACTTCCTTAATTGGCATCCTTCTGCAGTGTAGATATACCCTCTATGAACTTCATTCTGAGGGTGGGCAGACATCAGACTTGCAAGAACTTCTTAGTTTTTTCCTAGAACCCCAAGATCTACCAACAAGAGCCCAGGTCCAAAATAGTAGGGCTGTGCAGGGACCCCGACCCTCTTCAGAGGCCAATTTGTAGATTCTGAGTTGGCTGTGATCTGCCTTGCCCACTTCCGACCTACTTTGGATCTGGAACTGAAGCAAGATCTGGACATCCGAAGCAGGTCAACTGTTGTGGTTTCCTGGGTGCCCACCGAGCAGCTATTTGGTGTGTGCCTGGGAAATCTGGGCAGCTGCCCCCCTCCGCTACCCTCCTGAACCAGAAATATTCCTTTACAGCCACCATTGCAACAGTAGATCTATGGCAATAGAGAGCCCTCAACTTCCTAAAAATGGCAGCTGTTGGGCAAGAGTGGATGGGTCAGGCAAGTCCTGGCAGCTTGGCAGGTGGGTGGCAGTGGCTTGCCACCATTCCAGATCAGGTTGAAGTGCTCTGGACCCAATCCAATCACTCTGGACCACCTCGGCCTGATCTGGGCCCAATCCGAATTGGCCCATTTTGGTTTGGGATTTAGACTGGGAACAGAAGAAGTGCACAGTCTTACAAAATAGTGGTGTGGCCAAGCAGTCATATGCAGTGGTGTAGTGGTAAATTCTGAAGTAGAAATTCACGACACAGTCCTCATAGCTATGCCCTCCAAGGAGAGACCAAAAATGCAGGCAGTTGTGTCAATCCATAATCTATCTATCTATCTATCTATCTATCTATCTATCTATCTATCATCTATCTATCTATCTATCTATCTATCATCTATCTATCTATCATCTATCTATCCATCTATTATCATCTACCTATCTATTTATCTATCTATCTGTTCTAGCACTTTTATTTAGATATATATAGATAAATAGATATATCTATATATATCCGGATCCTGAATCCATATCGGATTGGGCCTGGATTGGGCCAGATCGAATCCACGATCCGGATCCAATTTGAATCCATGTGCAGCACTCCCTCCCGCTCTCCCCCTCCCTCACCCCACTCTCCCTGCTTATCTGCTGCCTCCTCCGCGTTGTCCCCCATTGTCCTCTGCAATGTCCTTCCTTCTCTCTGTGTGCTGCCACATTTTCTGCTCATGTCGGGTGACAACGTCACCTGACGCAAGCAGGAAATGCGGCGACACAGCGAGGAGAGAAGATGATGGCAGGACGATGCGGAGGAGGCAGCAGGTAAGCAGGGAGAGGGGGAGAGGGAGGAGAGGGGGGAGAGTGGAAGGGAGTGCTGTGCATGGATCCAGTTCAGATCTGGATCCGAGTTGGAATGGATCGGGCCCGATCCAATCCGAGTCGGATTGGGCCCGATCTGGACCTGACAGATCGGGATCAGATCGGGGGACTGTGCACAGCCCTAATCTATACTGTATTGTAAATGTGACAGTGAAGCCTCTGACACTGATTGGCTGAGCTGCTGTGGTGGCATGGAATGTTCAGTTATTGTGGGACTTGAACAATTTGCTGTCCAGCTTCTGTGGGGGAAGGGATCAGTTTGGTTGGGATTGGAACTTTATTACACAAGGGCAGGATAAGGAGATCCCAGGGCAAAGGGATGTTAAAGGATGGAGCCCAGGGCTGAGAAGGCCATAGTAAGGGTGCTGGGTAGGGAGTAGCCTGAGGAAGAAGGAGCTGAAAGGAGGACAGCTGAGAGAATGAGACTTCAAAGGGCAAAAGAGGCAACTGACAGGAAAAGGCGCTCTGAAGAAACCACACAGGGCTTAAGGTTAGGAGGGACTGTTTGCTATAGAGGGTCAGGGGAGGGGAGGAAGGCTAGTCAGGAGGCAGAGGGTGGATCATGGAAGTCGTTTCCAGATCTTGGCCTGATGGGAGAATTCTGTCCATTGTAGCTTCTATTGTCACCGAAACCCTGGGACTTAGCAACCCAAACAAGGACCAAAGAGCAGATGGAATTTCACATCTTGTTCTGCAGAACCAACCAGCCAGTTTGAATATGGAAAATGTTTGACGTTGACGTTTAGAGAGGAGAGTTGTGAGGGGCCATGTTTGGGAGTGTGCTTCCCTCAGCACTGCCACTGCATAGGTAGTTTGCTGTGATGAGCTCTCATGGCTGTCACTTTCAAGGAAGAATAATCTGGTGGTCCTCAATTGGAATGGGATGCTATTTCCTTGATGGAGAGCTCATGCTTTCCATCTTGTTCAGCCGGTGGTATTTGCTCATTGCACTGAGATTGGCAGCCTTTTTCCTAATGACAAGGTCCTTCTGCCCTGGAGGTCACCATCATTATTTCTTTGTCAGGCAGCTCTTCTGCAGAGATTAACCTGTTTTAAGGCTTGCTATGTATGAAATGTTCCACTATGAAAATACAGCAATGGCCTTTGGCCTTTCTGGCAGAAGAAAAACCTCTTTGTGATGCAAAGGATAGATGGAGGATTGCATGAGATGGAGAGGGGGCATTCCCCCCCCCCCCGAACTGCAAGCATTAATTAATTAAAGCTTGAATAGGAGTAGTGCAAAGGCACGGGGCTTGTGCAAGTGAACTTCCCACTAGAATGTATTGCCCACTGTGCTGCTGAACAATCTCTCTGGCTGGACTGGCAAAGGCATTTACTGGGGTGGGATGGTGGTCTTCAACATTACCCCATGAAATGCCTTTGCCGGCTCAGCCAGAGACCACTGTCCTGGGGGGCTTCAACATTCACGCCAGAGTCACCTTGATTGGGCTGGCTCAGGGATTTATGGCCACCATGACAGTCATGGAGGGCCCAATGCTTGTTGCAGGCACTACTCTCATAGGTTGTGTAGGATCAAGCCTCGGGATGCTTGTTGGGGTTAGGCTGACCATATGTCCTGTCATTCCCATCCTGGGGGATTCCTCTTCCAAGCAGACCTGGAGCCCTTTGGGCCACATATTGCGGAGCAGCAGCTGGTGCTGAGAGACCTTGAGGCAGATCGTGGGGTCTGGGCCAACATGGCAGTTTAACCTTCCCCTCTCCTGAATTAGGGATGTCGGAGAAATCTACCATGGAATCAAACAAGGACTGGCTTTTCCTGAGTTGCGCAGATTCTGTGGACTTGTGGACCAGTTTTTTTCCCCTTGCATTTTATGCAAATTTAATCATAGAAAAATGTGTAACCCCCCCCCCCAAAAAAAAACCCTGGCCGTAGGCTAAATTATAAAAAATACATATTTTGGAGGGAATTTGCACATTTGGGGTGGGGAAAACTTGTGCATATTTGCAAGTGTGAATTTGCCAAAAGGAGAATTTGTGCAAATTCAGGAAATGGGAAAACCCCCAATACCAATGGGCGGACAATGGGACAACAGGCACCCGACAATCCATGAAATGTAAACATAACGGATGTTACAAAATCTGTACATCCCTACTGAGCCCCAGGAAGTGCAGGCACTAGGGATGGGATTAAAATGCACACTTTTAAGTTGCACATTTTAAACGTTGTCCATTTTAAAACTGTGCATTTCCCAAAAAGTGTGTATTTAAGAAGTTTTGCCATTTTTAAAAGCACGTGTTTTCCCCCTCTTTTTTTAAGTGCACATGCTGCAAATGCAAGTTTGGGACTTGGTTAACATTTTCAGAAAACAGGCACTTCTATTTACAGCACATTCACATTTGACGTTGTAAATGGGGCATTTTCAAGTGATTTGCGAACTGAAATGACCTTCTCATACATCCATAACTGGTGCCTAAAGGTGCAGACTCGGTTGGCCACCCGATAAAAAAATTGCCAGCCTGAGGAATAAAGACTCCCCCTGAGTAAAGGTTTTTTTTTTATATATATATATATATATATATATATATATATGCAAGGTTCTTCTCATGAGTAGACCATTCCTCAAGTGGCAGCTGCGTCTTGGGTGGTGCTCACAGGATCATGCTTAAAAGCTTTCTGTTCTGGGCCCAGAGTGTTGGAGTGGTGTCTGGGTGTCAGTTCCCAGGCAAATAGGTCACAGGGATGCTGCTCTTATTTTCAGGCTCCTTACCAGAGAGTAGCATTGAGAGATTTCTCTTCAGCTCCATGGCAGTTGTGCTGTGGAGTCCCATGAGGTTCCATGTCATCTCCCATTCGTGTATGATGAAACTAATGGTGGGTCTCCCCTAGGGGTTTGGAGCATTGTGTTGCCAAGATGTGGGTGCCTCCCAGCTCTGTCTTTCCATTTCATTTGAATCCGGTGAGGCTGTGAAAGTGCTGGGCAGGCGGCCAGCAGCAATGGTGAGCTGGAGCAGTGCCAGCAAGATGGAGCTAAATGCTGATATGATGGAGGCTCTACGGGTTCAGAAGTCAGGTAGGCAGCCTGTCCTGGAAAGTGTAGGATTCCCCTGGTGGAGAAGGCACATAACCTGGGAGCAATCCTCAGCTCAAAGCTGGGACTGGAGGCCCCAGTTGCCTCAGTGGCAAGGAGTCCTTATGGTCAGCTACACCTGATCCCGGACAAGGATAACCTGGCAAAAAACAGTCCATGCTCTAATTGCTTTTATAGTAGAAAGCTATTAGAGCATGCATCTTCAAGGTAAGCCTCTCTGTGTGGGGCTCCTTTTGAAGTTGGTCTGGAAGCTGCAACTGGTACAGAATGCCGCTACCTGTATGTCAACAGGGACAGTGAGCATGTGACGCCAGTTTTGAATTTCTACACTGGCTGCCAGCGTGCTTCTGGGCCCAGTTCAAAGTGTTAGTACTAGTGTACAAAGCCTTAAATAGTTCAGGGCCCCGGTGCTGGAAGGACTGACTTCCCCAATACTGAACAATTTGGGATTTAAGATTACATGTGGCATGGCCTTCTCAGTGGTGCAACCTGGCTGTGGAACTCCTAGCTGAGATTTGTCCTGATTTTAATAATCATGCTTGGGGTAAGCAAGTGTGGGAGGTCTGGGGAACATTTCTGCCTCCTGGATTCCCCCCCCTCCACAAGCCACGGAGAGCCTTGCCATCTGCAGGGCACCCCCACCCCATTTTTTTTTTAAAAAAAGAGAGAAGCACCAGTTTGCCATGAAAAGTCAGTGGCAAACTGCTCCATCACAGCGCAGGATGATACAAGGGTTACATTTAGCTTGATTCCAAACTAAACTGAACCCTGTTAGTGCTTTGTAGCAGCTCTGGAGCACTAAAAGGAGGACATTGAACATGCAAACAAAGGTATATTTGGCCCTTTTGGAGCACTGTAACTGTGATGGATGCCGTTTCTGTTTCTGTGTCCTGTTTTCATGGGGAGTGCTGGGGGCAGCTTGCAAGCTGTGTGTTGCCCACCCCTGGCTAACGTAGTGCTCTGCGTTCCATGGAGGTTATTCAGCACCCTGGGCTCTTTGTGAGGAAGGTAGAATGTAAATCAATCAATCACTCAAATAAAAATGTGCCCTTTAGTTGATGGAGACCCATTTAAATCAATAAGGGCAAATTTTAATCAGTTACCTATGAGTTTAGAAGTTCACCTTTTTATTTTTGAGGTTCTTCTGTGTTACAGTGATGGAGAAGTGTATCCAAGCTGTTTTTTCCTGCCTTAATAATGGCTCGATTCTGGCGGCAGTCCAAACAGTGGCTTGAGCTTCCAAACATAGAACATAATTCCAGCTGCGTGCCTCTTTTTGCTCACTTCCTCTTGGTTCACTCCTCTCTCCATGGCCCAGCAGCCTCTGGAGGTAGAGTGTGGTCTGTCACTGAGGTTTTCCAGTTCAGATACCATGCAAAACTATATGCTTCCCGAACCATGGTTTGCCATGCTCTTTGCCTTGAGTCAAAGTGTGTTATGTTTCAAATGGTAAGTTCATTTGCATTACTCGGAACGGTACTATACTGAGGTTTTCGTAATCTCCAGGTCTATTTAATTTTACCCAGTTAGCTACATGGCTAATCAGCTAAAAAGGTCAGTATTCAATTGACTAAAAGCCCCAACTTTTCCTTGCATGAAATCAAGTCTTCTCCCCTCCACTCTTTCACTTCTGAGAGACTCATCAATAAAATGCAGATTGGTGTTTCGGGGCCCATCAACAAATAAACATTCATGCCCTTCAAAAGCTGATGATTCCATTTGCTCATTTCACCCATATGCTCCAGGGAAGGTGTTGCTGTCTTTATTGCGCATTTATAGTTATGACAGGTTCCAGATTGTTTCCTTGGCAAATGAAACAGCCACGATGGATTTTCCTGCAGAGCTCTTTCCCCATCCCAGACAATGGCTAGGGAACTGGAGGATCTTGTCAGACCTGGCTTGATAAAGGGGGCCACAGAGTCAGCAGGATGTTTCCCTCCCATTTGAAGAAAAGACTAAGGAGTGGAGGGCCAAAGTCTTCAAGGTCCCTTCCACCAAAACCAACCAACCCCCCATATCCACCATTTGCTACTAGGCTGACAACATGTGTGGTGGTGGAGGTAGGTTGGGTTAGGGTGGCCATGTGTCCTGTTTTACAGAAGACAGTCCTCTGTTTGAAAGGCTGTCCAATGACAACCATGTTTTGAGCAGCAGTAGGCACCCAAGTCCCCTCCGCTACGGTGAGATGTATTCTATTTCCATTTAAATCATCATTGTTGTGTCTAAATTTGAACATGCACACACACAAATTTGCATATGCAGATCTGTGTCCTCCCTCCCCCTTTTTTGGGAAATGAATAAGCAGCCATCCTACACCTCCTTCAACCACTGCTGCCCTGCCAGTTTTCAGGGATTGTGACACTTGAGCTAGAAACTGCTCTGTCTAGGACCGGGCCAAGTGAACTATTGTGTGGCAAGTTGGTTTTGGTGTTTAGATAGAGCACTGTCTTCTGCCAGCTCTCCAAAATAGAGGACTGTTCTCTTTAAAATAGGACACATGGCCACCCTAGGAAGGCACAGAGTAATTTTAAAAAGACTGCATTGGCTCTGAACCATTGGGTGTTTGCGGTCCAACAACCAAGATCCAGAAGCAGTATGAGCAAATGTTTTTAAAATGTCTTCAAGTTGAATAAGGCAGACCTGCAAAACTGGCTCTAGTTGCAGGCAGCGCATTGGGCATAGCATGTGACGGGTGCATCCCACATGTGCATCAAAAAAGATGTGGCCAGCCAGTTGAAAGGAGCTCTGGTGACTCCTGCATCTGCCCTTGGGTACACATGTGGGAGGCTTCCTTGCAGGGAAGGGCATGCTGGATTGGGGCCGATTGATGCTCCTGCAATTCTGATCTGATTGCCAGTCTTGCCATTTGGCTGGAAGCCCGTGGAGCTGATGTTTGCTCAGTATTTGTATGCGGCTGTGACTTTGCATCCAGCTCCTAAGCCCACTATATGCAGAGTCACAGCTCCTTGAGTGCCCGGCTGTAAAGTGAATGCTCTGCTCACCTTCTTTGCTTTGTCCTCCACCATTAATTAAATCTGCTCTTTCCTCCTGGGTGACAATTAAACATCTGCAGGATGTGGGGAGTTTTAGCACTGGGCAGGGAAGGAGAACTCTGCATCTTTCTGTTCTTGGCATAATTGCTTGGTTTTTTAATGAGGAAGAGTGTGTTTTTTGAGGGTTTTGTGTGCGCTGAATGTCTAACTATTGCTGCCATGGCTTGCGGGATTATTTGCATATCACTTCATCAAGTTAAAAAGGGTGTGAAAATGCCACACTCTTTTTCTATCCCTATGCTAGGTTTTAATGAAGGATAAAGTTTCTCACTAATGACGGTAGGGAAATTAGTTTCAAATCCCTGAGGACTCATGAAAGAAGCACCAAGGATATCAAAAGGACAAAGAGAAAGAAAAGGGGGGGGGGGAATGAGACACCAGATATCATGAAGGATGCCTGTTGTCATGCAAAAGCCCAGCAAGATGGATAGATGGATAGATGGATAGATGGATAGATGGATAGATGGATAGATGGATAGATGGATAGATAGATGGTAACCCTGTTGGCTGCTCAGAAAGGATGACTGATGTTGCACTGGCCAATAACTAATGCTAATAAGTGCGTCACACGCTGGCAGGGGTCTACTGATGAGAGCCCCCCTGACCATGCCCCCCTGGTAATCGGACGAAACGTGTCTTCTGATTAGTACTAGAGATAGATCAGACGAAACATTGACATCTGTATTTTCAGAAAGAGAGTGGGCATTTCTGTATCAGGCATGATCTCGCCCAGCCTTCCCCAACCTGGTGCTCTCCAGATGGGTTGGACTACAGCTCCCATTAGTACCAGTCAGCATGGCAAATGACCATGGCACCATTCATGCAGTTAGTAATTATCAGAATGAGAATTTGCAGAGTCCCCTGACCCAGACTGAGACCCTCACTGGGGTTAGAGGGTCTGCAACCTTTTGCTCCTACTGTGGTCCAAATCTATGTTCCTCCCCACCCATACTTGCTATTTGCATTGGAAGGAAAGCTCCCATTTGGACTAGTGCAAATGGCAGGTGTGGGTGGGGGCCTTCTGGATCGGGAATTCAGCAGGAGGTAAAGAGCTAAAGTTCTACTTCCACTAGGACCCCGTCCAGATCAGACCCCCTTCCACCACCCCCACACTCTTTAATCTTTTAAAAATCACACAGTAGTTAACTGCATGAATGGTGTTGCATCTAGGGTGGCCCTAAACTGGCAAAATGCTGCCTCCATCCATCCATTCTTAAAAAGTGTGTGCAAACTGCAGATTGGAGCATCCATCAGGCCCATACATTTCTTTTTTTCTCTCCAGAATTTTTGGTGATTTATTTTTGTTTAACATTGAGCCTGAAGAAGAGTTCTGGTGAACTCTAATGCTTGAACACTGTTCTATGATTTTGGTTTGGTAGCGTTCTTCTCACAGAAGAGCCATCGTAGGATCAACAGTTAAGATTGCATGCCCACAGACCAGAACTTCGAGAGAGATGATACAGGTCTTTGATCTTCTCTTCATCCCTGGTTAAGGACAACAGGGCTGTCTGAAATCAAGGAAGCCATAATGCATGAGTGATGAGATTTTTGAATAACAAGCTCCTCAGCCAGAAGCATAGAAGAGCATAGAATCATAGAGTCATAAAATGGTAGAATTGGAAGGGGCCTATAAGGCCATCGAGTCCAACCCCCTGCTCGATGCAGGAATCCACCTTGAATGCCTCTGGTGTGGGAGATCCCACGGTCATTGGTTCCATTGTCATACAGCTCTAACAGTCAGGATGTTTTTCCTGATGTCCAGCCGAAATCTGGCTTCCTGTAACTTGAGTCCAGTGTTCATTGTCCTTCACTCTGGGATGATTGAGAAGAGATCCTGGCCCTCCTCTGTATGACAATCTTTCAAGTCCTTGAAGAGTGCTATCATGTCTCCCCTCAGTCCTCTCTTCTCCAGGCTAAACATGCCCAGTTCTTTCAGTCTCTCCAGACACCTGATCATCCTCGTTGCCCTCCTCTGAACATGCTCCAGCTAATCTGCATCCTTCTTGAAATGTGGTGCCCAGAACTGGACACAGTACTCAAGATGAGGCCTAACCAGTGCCGAATAGAGGGGAACCAGTACCTCATGCGATTTGGAAGCTATACTTCTATTAATGCAGCTGAAAAAAACATTTGCTTTTTTTGCAGCCGCATCACACTGTTGATTCATATTGAACTTGTGGTCTACAACAATTCCAAGATCTTTCTCTCTTGTCTTATTGCTGAGCCGTGTATCCCCCATCTTGTAACTGTGCATTTGGGTTCTTGTTCCTAGGTGTAGAACTTGGCATTTATCCCTGTGAAATTTCATTCTGTTGTTTTCAGCCCAGCTCTCCAGCCTATCAAGATCACTTTGAAGTTTGTTTCTGTCTTCCAGGGTATTAGCTATCCCACCCAATTTTGTGCCGTCTGCAAATTTGATAAGCATTCCCTGCACCTCCTTGTCCAAATCATTAATAAAAACGTTGAAGAGCACTGGGCCCAGGACTGAGCCCTGCGGTTCCCCGCTCATTACCTCCACCCAGTGTGAAAAGGTACCATTGATAAGCACTCTTTGAGTTCGATTCTGTAGCCAACTGTGGATCCACCTAATAGTTGTTCCATCTAGCCCACTTTTAGCTAGTTTGTGAATCAGAATGACATGAAGCACTTTGTCAGAAGCTTTGCTGAAGTCAAGATATATTATGTCCACAGCATTCCCACAGTCCACAAGGGAGGTTACCAGATCAATAAATGAGATCAGATTAGTCTGACAGGATTTGTTCTTGACAATTCCATGCTGGCTTCTAGTAATCACTGCATTGTTTTCAATGTGCTTACAGAATGACTTCTTTATAATCTGCTCCAAAATTTTCCCAAGGATGGATGTCAGACTGACTGGTCTGTAATTCTGAGGTTCCTCCTTTTTGCCCTTTTTGAAGATAGGGACAACATTAGCCCTCCTCCAGGCATCTGGTACTTCACCCCGTCTTCCATGATTTCGCAAAGATAATAGTGATTCTGAGAGTTCCTCTGCTAGAGCCTTCATTACTCTAGATGCATCAGGCCCTGGAGATTTGAACTCGTTCAAAGAAAGTCGGTGTTCTTTGATCATTTGTTTATCAATTTCAAACTGCAATCCTGCCCCTCCAGCTTGTACTTCATTTCTGCCGGGGGGTGGGGGGTGGGGGTGGGGGTCATAGACTTGCTTTGGGGAGAAGATGAGCTAAAGTAGGAATTGAGCACTTCAGCCTTTTGTTTGTCATCTGTTATCAATTTGTCATCCTCATGAAGCAGTTGAACCACCATTTCTTTCCTCTGTCTTTTACTATTCACATATCTGAAGAAAGCCTTATTGCTTTTAGCATCCCTTGCTAGTCTCAGCTCATTCTCAGCTTTAGCCTTCCTGATGCCATTTTGGCACTTCTGTGCTACTAGCCTGTACTCTTCTTTTGTAGCCTGGCCTTCCTTCCACTTCCTATATGCATCCTTTTTTATGTTCATGTCATCTCTAAGCTTTTTGTGGAGCCACATTGGTCTCTTCTGTTGCCTTCTATCTTTTTTCCTTGTTGAAATTGTTTCTAATTGTGCCTTTAAAATTTCCTTTTTTAAAAACTCCCACCCATCTTGGACTCCTTTTCTCAGTAGGGTCACTTGTCATGGGACCTTACTTATCATAGTTCTGAGTGGATTAAAATCGGATTTCCTGAAATCCAGAGTACGCGTATGGCTACACTCAGTTTTTGCTTCCTTTAAAATCAAGAACTCAAGTATGATGTGGTTACTTTCCCCCAGAGTTCCCATAACTACCACTTCATCTACTAAGTCCTCCCTATTGGTCAGTATCAAGTCAAGGATAGCCGTTCCTCTAGTTCCTTCCTCTACTTTCTGTAGGAGAACGTTATCAGCCACACAGTCAAAATGCATCTTGAACAGCAAGGTCCTGCCCTGATTACTCATACTACAGGGTTGCTTCCATTATAGAACCTTAACATATTTTTATTATACAGTTTTGATAAAGGAAAAGAAAGGAAAGTGTGGTTACATAGATTTGAATATATCAATTTCAATGCATACATGTGAAGCGTGTGTGTGTCTGAAAATATATAGATATATAAATGCAGGTTTTTAAGAACTATATAGAATCTTCAACAAAAGCAGACCAATAATTTTAATGTCATACAAAGGGTATGAATATGAAGGCTATGTGCGTGTGTGTGTGTGTGGGGGGGGGGGATATAGAGAATTTTTTTCAGTTTGTTTTTGATCAGAATTTTGCCCAATTTGCACCTTCCAGGCTGAACACAGACTTGGACACAATCTTCAGCAGAAATCCAGACATTTCTGAGATTGCAGTGTGGTTTCTGGACCTCACCCCCAAAATGCACACCATGCATATACATTATAAAAATTTGAATGAAAAAATAACTGTTCTTGAAAAATGTGCACAAATCCACCTTTCCAAGATGCACACAGCTGAAGCATACAAAATGTTATGCAAAACGGTCTCCTTTCATGCTCTTTTTTTGGTAATAGAATTCCTCTTTTTAACCAGTGCGTCATTTTGGCCACTCTAGCCTGATCTGCTCTGAGCCTTCCATTAAGAAACGTGTGAAAAACGGGTGTGTGAGTGACTTTTCTTTTCCTTTCCTTTCCTTTCTTTCAAATGCTTGCTATGGAAGATGAGCTGCTGCAGTTGCTGGTTATTCTTGAATGAATCATTTCAGTGCTTTTGCATGCTATGTGGGAGATATATGCTGAATTTCACTGTATATTAGTTACATATAAAAGCTAACTGATTATGCTCTAAGAAAAGATTTCAGGTACAATTGTAAAGATGGATAAATAAAGGGACACTCAGATTCCAAAGCAAAATACACAGGGGGGGGGGGGGCAAATCCGCCAATCCAGCTGTGCTCAATAAGAATATTAGACCTAGTTATTTGAGGAAATCTCAGCATGATTCTCCGGCCACTCCCTGATGTTCGCAGCAAGCTATCTTGAGGACAAAGCTGTAATTTTCCCCCCAGGGAGTGTGCCAGACTCCAGTCATTGTTACCCCCTGAAAGAGGCTACTCAGCTGGAACATTGCTATCTGCAGCCACAGGGGCTCCTATAATAGCTTCTCCAGCTTGTGGCATTAAACTTGTGAGGCAAAACACAAGTGCCCGAATGCTGGACATCCAGAATGAGATATTTCACTGCACGTTACCCAAGGCTGACATATAAATGATCCCCAGAACTGACAGGTGAGACAGGTGAGCCCACCTTCCTACAGCAGTAGGCATGATGAACTGTCCCAAATAACAGAACTGCTGGCAGGTGGCCTGAGCCAAGTATAGCGATGCTGTTTGGAGATAATGCTGTGATGCCCTGCCTGCACCCATGACACTCACCGGGCTACACAACAGGGCTGTCTAAGTCACTCACACTCAGGGCTTACATCAACCCCCCCGTGCTTATGACATGTTTGAGGGTTTAGGCTTACTGCTGCTGCTTCTGTCTCGCCTTTACGCTTTTAGGCCCCACAGCTCCACAGCCCAGCACCCTAGCCCCCAAATCCACCTTCTTCTATCCGCTGCCACCAGAACCTTCCTCAGGTACACTTCCAATGATCACACTAGTTGGATATAATTAAATGTAATTTATTAACAAGATGATTGCTCAGGTAAGAAAAGCTTGATGGTTTCCTTAGTTCAACAGCGTATTGGTTACAGACACAATGCTTAATGGTTTCAGTCAGTAATTTATCTTCATAACATGTTTCAAATATAAACTTCCAAGCACTACGTTTCTCCTGCTTACTCTACCCACTCTAAGCTACACTACACTCTTTCCCACAATCTAGTTCCACCAAAAGAATAAAACATGTTGGCCCTTCCTAGCCTCTAATCCAGTCAACAACAACTTCCCTCTCACTACTCTTGTCAGCCATATATATATGTGTGTGTGTGTATATTAGGGGTGTGCACGGACCCCCCGGATCGGATCGGGACCCGGATCGGGACCTCCAATTTTGTCCCGGACCGGTTCGGACAAAATCGGAGGCCCCCCGGACCGGATCGAGTCCGATCCCGACCCAAAAATCGTACATTTTTGGATCGGCCGCCATTTTTTTCCCCATAGACTTGCATTGCAATGCAAGTCTATGAGGAAAAAATGGCGGCGGGTGGGTAAGGGGGGGCCTAACTCCCTCCCCCCCCCCGGGGCCGTCCGCTGTGGACGGCCCCGGCAGGTAAACCCCCTCCCCCGCGCTCCCTACCCCCCCTGGGGCCGCCCGCTTCCATCCGCTGGCGCCCGCGGGCGCCAGCGGATAGAAGCGGACGGCTCCGGGGGGGGGTAAGCCCTCTTCCCCGCCACTGCTTACCTTCTCGGCCCGTCCGGCGCCGGCGGCTACTACCAGCGGGCTCCGCGGCCTACTCTCGAGTAGCGCGCCGGGTGATGACATCACCCGGCGCGCCATCCTAGAGCAGGCCGCGGAGCCTGCTGGGAGTAGTAGGCGCCGGCGCCGGACGGGAGCCGCCGGGCCGGGCAGGTAAGGGCCCCCCTCCCCCCTCCCCGCGCCCCCTCCTCCCCTCCACGCACCCCCTCCTTACCTTTCCGGCCCGGCGGCTCCCGTCCGGCGCCGGCGCCTACTACTTCCAGCAGGCTCCGCGGCCTGCTCTCGAGTAGCGCGCCGGGTGATGACATCACCCGGCGCGCCATCCTAGAGCAGGCCGCGGAGCCTGCTGGGAGTAGTAGGCGCCGGCGCCGGACGGGAGCCGCCGGGCCGGGCAGGTAAGGGCCCCCCTCCCCCTTCCGCGCGCCCCCTCCTCCCCTCCACGCACCCCCTCCTTACCTTTCCGGCCCGGCGGCTCCCGTCCGGCGCCGGCGCCTACTACTTCCAGCAGGCTCCGCGGCCTGCTCTAGAGTAGCGCGCCGGGTGATGACATCACCCGGCGCGCCATCCTAGAGCAGGCCGCGGAGCCTGCTGGGAGTAGTAGGCGCCGGCGCCGGACGGGAGCCGCCGGGCCGGGCAGGTAAGGGCCCCCCTCCCCCCTCCGCGCGCCCCCTCCTCCCCTCCACGCACCCCCTCCTTACCTTTCCGGCCCGGCGGCTCCCGTCCGGCGCCGGCGCCTACTACTTCCAGCAGGCTCCGCGGCCTGCTCTCGAGTAGCGCGCCGGGTGATGACATCACCCGGCGCGCCATCCTAGAGCAGGCCGCGGAGCCTGCTGGGAGTAGTAGGCGCCGGCGCCGGACGGGAGCCGCCGGGCCGGAAAGGTAAGGGCCCCCCTCCCCCCTCCGCGCGCCCCCTCCTCCCCTCCACGCACCCCCTCCTTACCTTTCCGGCCCGGCGGCTCCCGTCCGGCGCCGGCGCCTACTACTTCCAGCAGGCTCCGCGGCCTGCTCTAGAGTAGCGCGCC
The DNA here is from genome assembly GCA_029215795.1 of Anniella stebbinsi. Classification (NCBI taxonomy): domain Eukaryota; kingdom Metazoa; phylum Chordata; class Lepidosauria; order Squamata; family Anniellidae; genus Anniella; species Anniella stebbinsi. Next base: position 32,359,912 of record JARDYH010000007.1, read on the forward strand.
GGGTGATGACATCACCCGGCGCGCCACCCTAGAGCAGGCCGCGGAGCCTGCTAGTAGTAGTAGGCGCCGGCGCCGGACGGGAGCCACCGGGCCGAGAAGGTAAGTGCCCCCCTCCTCCCCCCCCCGCTGTCCACTTTCATCGGCGGGCGCCCGCTGGCGCCCGCCAATGGAAGCGGCGGTGGGCGCCAGTGGGCGCCCGCCGATCCGCCGATCCGCCGAACCGGTTCGGAGCTTTTTCGGACCGGTTCGGATTGGATCGGCCGATCCAGCTGCGGGATCGGAAATCGGATAATTTATCCGATTTCCCACTGGACCGGACTCGGATCGTGGATCGGGTCCGATCCAGTGCACATCCCTAGTGTATATATATATATATATATATATATACACACACACTATTTTCTAACTCCTCCCACTCTCACACAGCCAGCCAATGGTATTTTATAAACAATTACTTACAACTTTTTATATACAAGGACCTCTAAAGTAGCTGAACATCACAGATGCCCAGAAATAATCTTTCTGACGAAGCCATGCATCGGGCATGGTGCTAGATCAGCCTTCCCCAGCCTGGTGCTCTCTGTTATCTCTCTGATCTCTCACAAATAGGCTCACACCATTAGGGTGACCATATGGAAAGGAGGACAGGGCACCTGTATCCTTAACCGTTGCATAGAAAAGAGAATTTCAGCAGGTGTCATTTGACTGCATGCAGCACCTGATGAAATTCCCTCTTCATCACAACAGTTTAAGCTGCTGGAACCCTGTCCTCCTTTTCATATGGTAACCCTAGTCAGTGACACCATCTTGTTTTTGTAATGACAACCTCCAGTACTTTCTTTACAGTGTATAGTTCTCTTTGTTCCCCCCTCTGGTAGCCTGAGAGAACATATCTTTGACTATTTCTATATATGACACTCTCAAGGTGTTTGGGGCTTCAACCCCATCAGTCTCAGTCAGAATGGCCAGTGTTCAGGAATCCTAAGAGTTTCACACATCTGGATGGCTCCTGGTTGGGGAAAACTGAACTGTCTAATTACCAACACAGGAATTGAAAGACTTGATGTAAGCCTCTTCAGGGACATGTATAGCGCATATAACATAAGCGCGTGGTGAAATCCGGTGAGCTCCACTTACGTTGAGTTTTGTTAGTGTCAAATTAGGAGCCCAATCAGCAGAGCCCTGCACAGTTGTATCAAAGGGAAGACATGAAGGATGGAGTGGGGCTTTACACCTTGCCCCTCCACAACATCTCCATTCCTGTGGGAGGAGCTTCAGAGCTTAGCACATTGAGAATGCAGGTCTGAAGAGGTTTCTACATGCATTCAGCTGGATGTGCTCAAAAGCTTTCTCAGAGTCAAGGGGCTGGATAAGGCAGGGTTACAGATCACATGAAGGCTTTGAAGCTAGAGTGGCCATGTGGCCCCTATTAGAATAGCTGTCTGAGGACAATCCTCTGTTTTGAATGTGTCTGCTCTTGGAAGGGTTGCCCAATCCAATTCCAGTTCAAAGATAAAGGTGCCAAAGTAAGGAGACCAGTAGAGATCTTGAAGTTGCCCATCAATGTCTAGCACCTGGACAACAGACTGAGTTGCTGAGCAGAAGCCACACAGCTCACCTTCCCACAGACTTCCCTACTAAGGTGAAATGAATTGTATCACTATTTAAATCAGAGCAATTCTTTCTAAATTTGCATCTCACTATAAATTAGCCCATGCAACTTGGTGTCCTCATTTTTGGTGATGCATAAGTGGCCCCTGTATTCTGAGTGCATTCACCTGAAAGCACATAGAGTGCACACCAGACTGTCATGCGAAACACACAAAGGTCTGAAACTCCCTCCTGCTGCCCTGTTCATGCATTATTATTTTTTAAATACCTGAAGAGGTAATACATTTTCTGGCAGCAAATTTTGTTATCCATTCCGACTTCCCACTTTCTCACTTTGAGTTTCAAGAGAACCAAGGTGATCCAGTGAGAGTTCGGACATCATGTTACATCTGACAGACTCCGTCACTCGTGAGGACCTGATCCTGAGCTGAGCTATGTGAATGTGAAAAAGAGGAGTCAAATGTTAGTATAAAATCAGGGCCTGGAAATAATTGGCAAGGCATAATAATATAATGCATTGATTCAGAGGCCATAGTCAAACTTCTTTTGGGATGTTCGCAGAATGCAGGGCATGGAACAATTCTCAATGTTCTAATGCTTCCCTCCTATGCCAGCTGCCCCATATGTGGTACCCTACTGGTCTGTTCTTCCAAGTGCATTGTGATTTGGTAGAGCCATTCAGGGACACTCCCTCATGCATCATGTCATCAGCATCAAACAGGTTGTCCCTCTCTGGGGACCAACATGCAGGTGCCTACCTGGTACACAGGTAACTCCCACTAGAAGCAGCATCCCAACAAGATGAAGTGTTAAGACCTGGGGAGTTGAGGTCATCATATATATTTGTGCAAACTATGGCCGAGAGAGAAAATGCATTAAAAGTCCCTGGAACCTGGGGAAACTGTGCAGCTTCGCTCGCAAAAGCAAGCCAACTTGGGTGCTCCATGGAAGTCCGGTGATCCCCCAAAAGGTCTGATTGCCTGGTGCTGGTCATCCTTAGCTGATGCTGGTTGCTGCAGCATCCTTTCTTTCGTCTTATTTTAAAAACATGTTATAGTTGGGGTCGGCAGGCAGCTTATACATGGTTCCATGCAAATGTTTCCAATGGGAAGTTGAACTGTTTGTTGTGGCACCACCAGCAAACTACTATACAACAATGATATATACTGGATTGAAGTCTCATTTTTAATGCCTCATCTCAGAACTTTTAAAGTGGTTTTATATTCTACAGGTTGATTATTATCAATACAACTGTAGGCAGCAGCTCCCGACCCAAGTTTCTCACTGGGAAGAAATTGAGCATGCAAATAGTCTTCCATCATAATCATAGAAGCGGTGCAAAGTAATTCATAAAAGAAGTAGGGATATATTGAGATCCAATATTGTTTTAGTCCCAATCAATATTAATAATTGTTTGCATTTTTAAAGTGTGATATACAATAGAAAAATGTGCAAAGATCAGCCAGTTTTGCCAGCACATTAAATTCCCTTATTATACTTAAAGGTGCTATAATTTAACTTACAAATCTTTCTCTCTTAAAAAACAAAATACAGGAGATGCCATTGATCTGTAGCAGAAAATAGTTATCTTTTATTTATTTGCAAAATGTTCGGCCCAGCTTTAATTATACATGAGCTAAAAAGGTCAGTAACTATTTTATTAAGACCTGTAATGTAGAACTCAAGAGCTTCAGACAAATAATATTTATACAGTGTCAGGCGGCAAAGGTCTTAAAACCTTCAGCTGCTTAGGAAGGCAGAAGGTTATGCACACATTAGAAAAGGTTAATTCTGGAGTATCAAGGGGAGTGAGACCTTTAGCGGCCTCCACAACAATTAGACTTTTCAGATGGGGGCTTTTCAGTTTGCAATTATGGAAGAAAATCTTAACTGAAAGATAATCTTTACTTGAAAATGCATGAAGAGAATGGATCCTTCAAAGGTTAAGATGCATATCTTGTTTTTGTACCTGCCTCAAACTTTGGAGGGGTTTATTAGTTGGGGTTGTTTTTCTTGCACTTTGCTTTGCTGGGATGTCACACAAGAGTTTGTGAAAAGGACTTGGAGGGACAATCGTACCTAAGTTTTGGCAGAAAAAAAGCCCCATAAGTCCCAGCATTCCCCAGCCGGCATGGCAGCATGGTTGGCTGGTTATGGAAAGCTGGGAGTTGTAGGAGTTTTCTCTGCCTCAACATGCATGGGATTGCACCCATAGTTACACATATCCCTTTGAAATGTGATGTTAGGAAAAGTGAGAACTAGTGCTGAGTGGATGTCTTTGGCCCAGGAATTTTGGAGAGTTTTGGAGAAGGTGGGAGAGGCGGAAACGGCCACCCAAAATTGCTACGCTCTTCAGGGCCTTGCCAAATCCTAATACTTTGGGGGTGGGGGTGCTTGTGGTAGCTTACCATTACTACAGAGAGGTTCAGGGTTCATGCTCCCCTACACACACATCAAAAATGCTCTGCCATTGTTCAAAAAGTGATGGAGTAGCCCAGGGGAAATCCCAGTGGGAACACCGAGCAATAGAGCCTCTGCTGCCTCTGTGGTGAGGCAGTACAGATTTTGTTAAATTCATTCTCTGATTTGTGGGTTGTCCGGCATCTTTCATTTCATCATCTGGTCATTTGCAAAATCTGCTAGTTATTTTTTCTTTAGGGATGTATAAAGCTTTTTGTTCCATTTGCATTAATGCATATTGGTGCTCATTTGCATTAGCTTGAATTCGCATTTGTGGCAATGTGCATTAGTTTAAGTGTTAATTAGTACTAATGGGCATTAGTGCAAGGGCACATCAGCACAAGGGTGCATTAACTTAAGTATGAATTTGCGCAAATCCCTCTCAAGGTGTTCTTTTTTTCCCCAAAAAAGTCTACGAGTCTGTGGAATCCACTTGAGTTGGAAAAAGCCTGTCGACTGCGGAATTCATAGGTTGGAGTCATAGAAATCCAAAGCATTTGAATCAGTGGTGGATTTCTCCAACAACAACCCTCCTGCAGACCTCCTGTCCGGAATCAGATGTTTGCCAGGTCAGGCAGTAGCACAGCCCCAGGCTGTGATCCCATGCTGCAATCCATTTCCTCTCTTGGCCCTGGGTCTAGTCAAATGGCAGGCAGCACACATCATCCCCTGCCTCTCATAGTGAATCCCAGCGGTTGGAAATCCTCAATGGAATCAAATGAGCTTGGATTTCTGTGAATCCATCCTGCAGATTCAACATTGGATCAAGTTTTCCTGAGCCTCACAGAATCCACAGAGTTGGGGACTTTTAAAAAAAACTTTTTGGAATTTTATGCAAATTTAGACATAGAAAAATACATTTAAAAAAGCACTAGCTGAAAATGCATATTTCACTCATAGGCTAAAGCATGGAAATACATACTTTGGGGGGGAGGGTTGTGCCTTTAGGGGTGGGGTTTGCACATTTTGGGAGGGAATGTGTATATTTTTGTGAATGCGAATTTGCGCAAATTTGGGAACTTTGGGAATAGCTCCGATTCTGCCAATCTACAAAATGCAGATGGGATAGATTTTACAAAATCTATATATCCCTAGTCCCAGAGGCCCCTCCGATGGTTTAAGGCAGGGGTAGTAGATCAGGATCTGCTGGTAGATCCTGGGGTTGATTGCCAACTGTTGTTGATTCTCAGTTGGTTAACAGTTGGCACAAAAATGAACTCCTTGTGAAATGGAGAAAACTAGGAGGGGGTGGTGGGAAGAGGGCCAAAGGGTGCGTTTTTATGCAAAATGACTATGAACTCAATTCTGATGCAACTCCCCCCCCCCTAATATTTCTGCTCTCAAAAGTAGGGTATTCCTTAATTCTGTGTATTTCAGCCTCCTCACCAGTGTTTCATGCCTGGCACTCTTTGTTGGATCTCTGGGTTTTTGTAAAATTGTGCATAAGTAGCCACCGTACTAGCAAGGTGTAATGAAATTGGGTTTCGGAGTTCAAACCTCAGTCATCGTCAGCTGCCTTGTACTGAGTCAGACTCTTGGTCCATCTAGGCCAGTTTTGCTTGACACTGACTGGCAGCAATGGCTTTCCAGGGTTTCAGGCATGCAGCACCCTCTTCATCACAACAGCTAAAGCTGCAGGAGCCCTGCCCTCTTTTGTATCTGGTCCCTCTAGTATAGCTCTTGCAGTTTTAACTGTTGTGATGGAGAGGGGGAATTTCACCAGGTGTTGCAGGTATACAAATCACACCTGCTGAAATTCCCCTTTCAGGAGCCCGGTCCTTGTTTCATAGGGTCACCCTACTGGAGAAGCCAGTGACCTTCTGCATACAAAGCAAGGGCTCTGCCCCCATTCTCCTGCCCCTGCCCTAAATGACTTCATGCCAGTCACTCTATGAGTTGTGAAAATAGACTTCTATAATACCAGAATCTTAATTATTTTCCTTGCAGAATTAATTTGATTCAGATAACTTTCTCTGTATGGAAAGGAACCATTGAACATTTGCCAGACTAGGGAGAACGGAAAGGTTGATTTTCTGGCTGAAAGAACATTACTTTTTCTGATATGACCAATGAGCAATCTATCTACATCCCATGGAGGCAAATGGCATAATTCCTTTTGATTGCAATTCTCCCAAGACACCCCCACCCCCACCCCATGAGAGGACCGAAAGCCACTCTCATAAACAGCCATCTTCAAATTATTAGACTTTCCTAGGGGTTTAAAATAATGAGAAAACATTATCACTTGTTCATGTCAAAAGTAAGGTGCAAAGGAAGCATTGTGAAAAGCTGCATATTTGAATGGAACCAACCCAGGGACGGCTGGCTCTGTCTGATGTCTCCACAAGGGTTTTGGAAGGCCTTCAGTTCATCTGTCTGTGATTCATTCATCTCTCAGCTGACTGTGAGCCCCGTTCAATCGTAGAAGAGTGTGTGAGCTAGAGATCAGCATGTAGAATGCTCAGACCCCACCATGTTACCCTGCTGTCCCCAACTGTGCATCATCCCCTAGTAGAGGGATGGTCAGCTGGATCTTTATGAGGTTGTGCTGTTTCCACCACAAGATCTGTTCTGCATCCAGGGGAGGGGGAGGGTGTTTTTGCACAGGAATTTGTAAATGTTTTTGTGTGCATTTTTTCAAAATGTGTGCTTTGTGTGTGTGTGTGTACTTTACACATTTTTGAACATGTTTCCATTGATAAAGTGTTTTGCACATTTTTCAAATGTGAACATTTTTTCTGTACACATTTTTCAAATGTGCATATGTTTTCAAATGTGTCTTGTGAAACACGTTGCAAAGTTGGAAACGTACAGATATCCAGCTGCGAATTGTGTTCAGGTCTGAGTTCAAGTTTGGGAGATGTGAATTGGGTTCACAGAACACTGCAACGCTAATGGATTTCTCACACATCTCTACCCTCGTGGTGTGATCAAGAAAGGGAACGTAGGACGGGGCAAGACTGGGGAGGCTTGATTCTGGAGAATTCCCTAGATCTTACACATTTCATGGGTGCAGGAGGAGGCTGCATTTTGATACTTTTACAGAAAGTGCAAATAAAACTGGCTTATGGTATCGCTCCCCTTTCCATCCTGACGTATCCTGTAACATCTGTGAACTGGGGCGCGCAGCAGAGTGGCCTCAATGCAGTTGTACTGACTTTGGCGGCCTTAATATTATGTTTTCTTGGAGGCATTATTTCATTTCCATAGATGCACACTTATCTGTAATACGTACCCAGTTATTCTACTAAATGTGGCCCAAGCAAGGAGAAAGTACGTGACATTTGTATGGGTAACCGTGCTTCAAATTGCCAGCCCCAGCCCCAGCCCCAGCTTCTTCTAAACTCATGGGTGGCTTGTGTATGAAAGGCCGAGTGCTTTTTCCAGAGCTCTTTTTAATTAGAGGTTTCACATTAACAGCTCAAATCAAGATTAGTGGGGGATAGATAGCTCATCTCGGAATAATGCATGGAAGTTGAAAATCACCTTGACTAAACAGATGGAGCTCTCAGTCATTAGGGAGAAAGTGTTTGTGCTGTTTCAGTGACAGGCAAATTAGTCACCACGACTTTAAAGATTAAGAGGACTAGAACTGGGTGAGAACAGCCTTGATGTGTTTGGATATGAAAGTTGCTGGAGAAAATAAATAAAATAAAGTATTGTGTTTCCTTCACTGCTGCCCACTGTGTTACTTCCTTAAAGTGGAGGAAGCAGAGCCCTGTTGCTGGGTCAGAGAGAGGTCCATTTCGGTTTCTTTCCGTTTCTCATCTTTCCAGTCTTAAATTCTATTCGCCATGAACTTGAAGATTTTCTTCAGGTTTGCATGAAAATCTGTGCACATTTGTGCCTATTTTTCCTAATACATACATTTCGTCTGCAATTTTGCCAAACATGCACATTTTGTGCAAGCCCTTTGCCTAACATCATGCAGGATTAAGATTATGTTCACTGATATACGCATTTTTGAGCAGCACTTTGCCCCAATATATACACTGCTGTACCCGTTGCTTGACTGATGAGCGCCACTACAAAATTCGAAGAAGTGTGAACGTCCAACGATAACTTGGTTTTGGTTCACAAATTGGTCTGAAAGTGTAAAGCTGGGTAAGTTCACACTGAAATGTGAACCAAATGAAATGCTCCCCTGTCACTAATCTACTCAGTCGTTCTGTATCTCCACAGTGTCCAAACAGATGCCTTTTGGGGAGCTACAAGTGGGAGGGGGTTACTTTAGACTGCAACATTTCAGAAGGATAGGTGGAGCAGTTCATGTGGAAGGGGAGTCCTCAAATTGGAGCAATCCTTTTTTCTTTTTCTTTTTTTGGTGGGGGTGGGGTAATTGGCATGAAAATGGCACACATCATAGAGACGTCCCCAAGCAAGAAGTTCTGATGGCTTTTGATTCAAACAAACAAATAAAGGAAAGCTACTTGCCCTTGGAAGCACCAGAAATTGCCAGAATGACCTGCTTTGGGCATTGTCTGCCTCCCATGTACATCCCTAATCCTTTCCTCTTCTGCAACAGGGAATTAAACTATCTCCACCATTTCTGTTCTGAAAATGAAGGAATTATGGCCAACTGATCCCCCCTTTTATCATTTACAATGTTCCACGGGGGCTTCTGGAAGATATTCATCTGAACAGCAACAACAACAGCTTATGATAGTTTTTGGGATCAAGAAGTAAGAATAAACTACTCATCAAGGTCCTTCAAGGCTTGCTCATTAACTTGCTAATGGATGTAGTGTGTTATTATGGAGATTAGTAGCTCCTGAGGCCTGTAGTAATTTGTACCCTGAAACTATGAGAGGAAATCTTTTTTTACTGTGAAAGCAGCATAGTTTGTTTACTGAGCTCTGCTGATCATGGCCTTTAATAATATATGGAATCAGGCATTTGAGGTATCTGGAGCCATATATGATTAGAAAGTCAGGGAGGTTTTGGGTTTGTTTGTTTGTTTGTTTTGCTATATCTGTTACTTTTTAAAAGGCTTTCACAAGTTGTGTTCAGAATGCTCCTGTTCTCCCTTAACAGCTCAAGATACTAGTGAACACAAAATATGTGGTGTGGAATGTGGAAAGCAGAATATATAGACCCCAAAAGCATGGTTGTTTACTAGAGTAAGCTTGCAAAACAGATGACAAAAATCGTTAGCTTGCTTACAATAAAACTTTTTTAAGGCATTCTACTCTTCAGGAAGAATAGAGGGCCTCTAAAATTAGTAGCCTACTTACCCATCTGATAGTCATTGACAAACAAACAGGTGACCGGAACTAAATAAATAACTTTTTATAAAAAAAAAACTATCTGGTCACCTGGAGGAAATTCTTATTCATCAAAGGTGACTGGTTGTTAACAAGCATGATCTGATGGATGCAAATGTTCATGTCTGTCAACAGGTACAGTTTTTTTTAATATGTGGAGCACAACTATTATCGCATAACTCCCCCCTACAGATAAGCCCTCCTAGGGTAATGTTCACATGCAAATAGGTTTGTGCATTCCCCTGCTGGTCAGGGATCCACGTAGCCCAGACTTCTACGCCTGCCTGTGGTATCCAGTCATGGATCAATGAATACAGAAGTCCTAGTTTCAGATTCCTGCATCTCCAGTTCAAATAGAATCATAGAATCATAGAATAGTAGAGTTGGAAGGGGCCTATAAGTCAATGCAAGAATCCACCTTAAAGCATCCCTGAAAGGCCTCTTGAATGCCTCTAATGTGGGAGAGCCCACCACCTCCCTTGGGCATTGGTTCCATTGTCGTATTGCTCTAACAGTCAGGAAGTTTTTCCTGATGTCCAGCCGGAATCTGGCTTCCTGTAACTTGAGCCCGTTATTCCACGTCCTGCACTTTGGGATGATTGAGAAGAGATCCTGGCCTTCCTCTGTGTGACAACCTTTCAAGTATTTGAAGAGTGCTATCATGTCTCCCCTCAATCATCTCTTCTCCAGGCTAAACATGGCCAGTTCTTTCCATCTCTCCTCATAGGGCTTTGTTTCCAGACCCCTAATCATTGTTTCCAGACCCCTAATCATAGGCAGCTTTATCTGTTCACTTAACAAAATGAAGGAGCTTTATTTCTAAAAATACAAAAAAAAAAAACCCTCTGTTTGTGCCTAATGTGGGTTGGAGAAATGTCACTGGATGACCTCATGGTGTGGAGTGATGTGCCAGTGGACTTGGGTGTTTGCACTCCTCCTCTGGACTGGGATCCAGGATTGTCCTGTTTACACGCAAGGTTCCCAGGGGAGCTGATCTGAAGCAGTTGCATCTACCAGAAGTTGAGACAGTATTACATGTGAAGAAGCAGGACGGCAAAGTCAGCCCAGGCAGGGCCCATCAGGACCCTGGAAAGATCTATGCCGGCTGGAGCCACAGAAATTGGCACATCTTAACCATGTGCACTAAACAGCTTGTGGGTTGTGTCATTGGAAATAAACAGTCCGGATTCCAAGGACAATTTTTAATTCAGATATTTCCTAGAAGTGTTATAAGCATTTCAATATGTCTTGCTAACTTTTATTTTTAAGCCTTATTTGTTGGCTTCCCATTGGTATCAGGCTGACTAGGGACAGACATAATGCATAGCTAGGTAGGCCAGGACTCTCCTTATGTTCCTATGTACCTATGTTTAGCATTTCCCCTGCTATGGAAGTTGGAGGAATCCATTTTTGGGGTGGAGCTTGGCAAAAGGCAGCTGGACTGCCATCTGTCAGGTGTGCTTTAAGGTGGATTCCTACATTGAGCAGGGGGTTGGACTTGATGGCCTCATAGGCCCCTTCCATCTCTACCATTCTACGATTCTAAGTTTTCATCAGTTTCACCCCCGGACGCCATTCCATCTTCCTGCCAGCTGGCCTGGCTCAGTGTGCAATGAATCAGCCAGGCTGGTGGATTTTTCATATTTTTTTTATTTGCACAAATAGACATTTGCACAACAATGTGGCCATAAACAGCACAATTTCCACAAAATTACACTCTCTACAGCCACATTTTTGTGCAAGCTGTTTGTACAATAACACCCCCCCCCCCAAAGTTCCTGGGGTTTGGAAACTTACCCACAGCATGAGTCCAAAATGCAAGCCGAACCAGGGGACATTGTCGGCATCCATTGGGCAGAAAAAGGGGCAGATTTCACCAAAATGGAATCCCAACCTCCTGCATCACCCCAATATTTTCTAGCATGTGTAGGTTCTAATAGGTATACTTCCCATTTCCCTGTAATAAATGAATACTGGGTCACAAATTAGGCAAGATACTATTGCAATTTTAATTTCCAGTCAACACAGAAAACGGACCATGAAATAGCATCCCAGTAATATATGTCCTGGAGTGAACCAGGCCTCAGATGCATGGTGCATTATTGTTTAATGTGGACAAACAAGAACAATAAATGAAGGCATTTATTTAATTATGACCATAATATCGAGCACAAATGAGCTGTAATTCTTGAAGCAGCTATGCAGAACATTTTTACTGCTGTTTTAAGTAGCACTGGCAATTTTATTTAAATGTCACTGGGTAGCTGTATGGCATTTATTGGAGTTGTGCATTTGCAGAGTTTCAGAGAATGCTGAGTAGACCCCCCCTTGACCCCCCCTCCTGTGCCCCGAATCTTCCTTGCTAGTGCAGGCATGTGCTTTGTGATCTTCCTGACACACTAGCAGAGGAAACAGAGATGATCTATAGGCTGAGATTCCAAACACATATGAACTAAGAAGCGATGCCTAGGAGTACCAGCTTTTGCCCTAAACGTTTCTTCCTCTAATCACCAGATGTTTTGAGGTTGGTTATGGGAAGGGAATGCACTTGACACATTTTCATGGGCATTGTTTTCTTTCCCTCCACATGGCTGAGGACAAAATGGGACTAGAAGAGCCCAGTGGTCGTGGAGCTGAATTAAGAGAGTACAACAAGGACCTTACATTAACAGATAGAAGCTCAGCAAGATGGGAGACCTGATCATGTTCATTTACTTTACCAACAGCAATGAAATACTGTGGTTAAATGGAGACCAGCTTTTTATTATTGGAGTGTATGAAACATTTACTAGTTTTACCTATACTCTTTTGTCTTCTCTTAAAAATTTGCAGGGTCCCCCTTCCCCCGAGGAAGACACTGACCAGATTACTTCTGATTTCACTTTGAGTGGAATTGGACTGTCAACTCTCCCATTTACTAAGTGCAAAACTAGATGTTACCAGTCTAATTCTCTTCCCTGTGTACATAGAGCAGGCTTCTGAAGAGCAGTTGATGAAGAACACAAGCAGGCGAGTGCAAATGCACTCAGTTCCTCCTTGTCATTTTCCCATGGCTGCTGTGCGAACAGAATAGGAATGAATGAATCTGCCCATTTCAGTTACTCAGTTTCTCATTATTTCAATCTTCAGTTCATTTTGACTCAAACTTCGAGAATTTCCCCAGTCTTCAGTTGGATTAATCCCAAACATTGCTTTTGTTTTTTCAAAGAGTGTGCATGAACATTCATAAGCATTTGTGTACACATTTCACCCAACACAAACATGTTTTGCAAGCAATTTTCTGAATATAATGCACTTTTAACATTCTTTCCCCTGATATTGATATATCTGCATGCATATTTTGATTGGAAAACTCAATTGTAAAGTTCAGAGAAGTGTGAATTTGGAAGGATAACTGAGTTTGAGTTCACATAGAGGTTTGAAAGTGCAAAAGTAGCTAAGTTCATATTAAAATGCAAAATGAAAAAAAAAAATCCACACATACCTACCTCCGGTAGCAGAGGCAGTAAGTGTCTGTCTGCCAGTTTCTGGGGAACGGGCAGGAAGGTGCTGTTTTCATGTGCAGCTTGTGGGTTTCCCATGGGCAGCTGAGTGGCCACTCTGAACAGAATGCTGGACCAGATGGGCCTTTGGCCTGGCCTGGCCTGGCTCTTCTGATCTTCTGTAATAGTAACAAGGAATTGTGTTGTGTGATGGCATCACATGGAGTGTTTTCCTGCTTCCACTCTATGGATGCCCAGGGCAGGGTGAGGATGTGATTTAAGTATGATTTGATTTAGGTAGGTTAGTAGAGATTTATGGTGTTACTGGCTTTGTGCTCTCTAACCCCCCGGCAGGTGGCACTGGAATGGAAAGCCAGCTGAAATGATGATCACAATCTGTGCCTTGGAGACGGAATATCTTTTCTTCTTTCTGCGGGCTCAAACTGGATTGATTTGAGGACGTCAATAATGAAGCTGACCTGCATGTTCTCCTTCATCCTGCTGTTTGGAGCAGCTGGGCTTGTAGTCTTCATCCATCTGCAGGATCCAGAAGAAGTTGTCCATCAGCAATCACCGGGTGAGTTTTTCCTGAGTCTCTTTTTCATGTTGTTTCTTCTGAATTGTTTTCTCGGACAAAATAATACTCGATGGCAAGGAACATCCTTATATGCTCCCAGTGATCAAGAGGTCTGCATTTGTCTATTGGAAATGTTATTGTTAAAAGTTGTGTCAAATTCTGGTGAGGACCTTGGAAAGCCATGTTGGGCTGATCCATTCAAAGAGATCCATTCCCTGCAAACGGTGTAGCATTCCTTTTCCAGAGGGACAATTTCAATCTTTGTTCCAAACTACAGAGCTCAAGAACTGAGCTATCAATATTTGCAAGCTGCCTTTTGTACTGCTGTCTATGTATTGCCAGTTCTTCAATAGCACCAAAGAGAGAACCTGTCTGACAGTCGCCTGCCAATAGCAGACTGCAAAGCACATGGAATTGGTGCAGAATATCCACAGTTTTCATGGGCAGAAAGGTCATTCGCCCACATTTCAGGTTTGGATTGTAGCAATCAAAGCAAGGGCTGAACCAGAACTATCCTTGAAGTTGCATTGTATTAATGAGAAACTTTTCTGATTCCGTTGTCCTTTTAACAGTTCTTCCTGTGGATGGGGCAGATGGGCTGGGAAAAGGTGCACACATGGTAGATAAAGGGAAGTTGCTAAGATTTTGTCCAGTCAGAGCTGGGGAGATTTCCTAGGGTTGTTGGTTTGGTCCAGGAATTGCATTGTTCCCAGAGCCTTTAAAAACAAGCCTCGGGGGCTTTCTGTATAGCACGGATACAGAGCCTGAGGCCTGGGGGTAAATCCAGCCCTCCTGGGGTCCCAATTTGACTCTTTGGGCATATGGCCCAGTCTGCTTACCCTGGTCCCATCCCATTTCCCCAACCACTGATCATGGGCTGCAGTTTCCCCTCCCCCCCATTTTACTGGATTGAAATGCCTCTCCGAAGACTTTGTTACTGGCAGGAAGAGCTTAAAGCTAAAATGTGCTGGTATTTTACCCCTGTCCATTTGCCTTTCACCCCACCTATTTTGCCGTTGGCTCTGCCCACCACTGGAATGTGGCCCTGAAAGCTTCTAGAGAATGGAATTTGGCTGAAAGACACACCCCTGCTGTACAGCTTACTGTGAGAAGGCTTTGCGTTCTAGCTGAGGCTTGGATGGAAAACAGTGAAAGGATTTTGAATTTTGTATGTTCCTTGTCGAAGATGGACATTTCAACATAACCCCTGAAACTCAGTAGAAACCCAGCTCGGTCTGTGATACAAGCCCATGATTAACCTCCCGTGTAGGAAATAGGTGTGTTTGTGTGAATCGACCTCCATTGTCCCATCGCAGCACACAGCCCCCGCGTTTATAGCTGAATGGATCCGCAACACTTCCAGATGCCATCTGAACAGCTTCCTAAGAACCAGAGGCACTCACGTTTTCTTCACACCCCACTTCCTCAAAAGCAGAATAGAATTATACTTTGAGGAGAGAGTCATTGCTCATTGTTAATACATTCAGTCCAGTTTAATTTGGGATGGTGTAGCTTATAAAACAAGGTTAATAAAAGATAGTTTGGTTCTTTCATTTTTGCTGCCTGCTGCTTTAGAAATGGTTCTTTATTGTTTTTAGCCTGAATAACCACGATACAAAAAACCCTTGATGTACTACTTAAGCCAGAATAAAACGAGAGTCATAAAACTTTAAGTAATGCTTACATTACTTCCCGTCAGCAAAGTACTCCTGACAGTAGCTGTTTGTGTTGATTTGTTACCATTCATTTATTCTTTCCCTGTGCTTCCCACTGCAACCTAATTGTAATCCTGTACTGAGAAAGCAATATCAAAGTAATTTTCCACAACATTAGTTACAATTTTCTTCTGATCCTTCAAGTGAAACAATCCCATCCTGTTGGCTTCTCTGAGCATATAAACCTTGATTACATTTATCTGTTGGAAACGAAGGCTTACAATATATATTTTATATACGTGTGTCTGGGATTGTGGGTATTGTAAAGCCTTTTTTTCTAGCGGTTGACAAACATCCCACCCTGATTCTTTGATGCAGTACAAGACATTTTTTGCAGCATAGACACAGTTTATGACTGACAGCTCTTTAAAAAGGACAAAGCAGATTTTGTGAGTAGTTGCATTAATGACAGAACATATTTTGCTGGCTGTGGCAGAAGAGGAGAGAAGAAGAGCTCCACTCACAGCAGAAGCTTATAGGGATGTTACTGCTGATGAATGTTGGATTGACATTTGTAGGGCTACACTGAATGTTCTGTAAATTTGATACTTTCTTTGAGAGTAATATGTTGGAGGCAGCTGTAGAGACTGCCAAAAAACATTCACCCCCTGAACATTTGCATTGTTTCACTGCTGATCAGCACCATTTTGATTCACTGGCTGCTGCTTCTTCTTGTCCATCGCTGCCCTTGGCTAGTTTGCCTACACTGTTGCTGAATCCAATTGGTTGTGACATCCATTATCTCATCACTTTTGATGTAGTGTTGTGACATCATCAACAAAATCATATAGGCTGCCACATCCAATAGGATTAAGTCACATGTGTATGTGAAGGAATAGATCTGTCTTTCATTTTTCGATTTATTATTTCTGTTTATTTGGTTTCTTGATACTATGAGGTTAAATCTTTTTGGGGTGCCTAAAAAGCAATAGTTGAGTTATGTTAATGAGCCAGGATGTCTGCAGAGGAAGAAAAATAAAAGAGATTGCAGGAAGTTCAATAGAAGGTCAGAGGAAAAACTTAGGAAAGGAATTTAAGGCAAAAGTGAATAAGGAACTACCCTCCTGAATGGTTGGGGTTTAGGAGGAAATGAATTAATTTTAATTTTAAAGGCCTAAGGCAGAAGCAGAGAGACAAAGAGAAGGATAGAGCAGAAGCCCTGAAAAAACAGAGCTGCTGAAACAGGAGAACTGATTGAGAGAGAGAGAACTGAACTCATGACAGTAAGATATAGCTTGGATAAGGGACTTGAATAAAACAGGAACACAGTCTAGTTAAGCTTGGTTGCAATTTGACCAGTTGGCCCCACCTCCATACTGACTGAGGCTTTGTCTCTTAAAGAGCTCTGGCCTGTTTTAACAACCTCAAGCAATGATGATTTGGGTGTGGCTCTAGCATGCTAGTGTCCTCCTCTGGATGCAAGGGAGCCCACTACTTGGGTCTTTCTGGAGAACTGAGTCTTGGTGAGGTGGAAGCTTTATGAGACCTTCCCATGCCTGGGTTCTCTCCTTGAAGACTCTGGAGCTTCTCCTGGGGACAAGAGGAGGGATTAGATGCCTGCCCCATAACAGTCATTTGTGGAAGCAGAGGTTAATGGAATGGCCAGTTTCTTGGGTCTGAGGGAAGAATCAGGGATTCCCAAGGGTCCTCCCTGGAGTGGGGTGAATAGTACCTCTTTGGGCTCAGAGTCCTCTTTGGGATTACTTTGCACCTCCAGACCTGGGAGCATCACACACACACAAACTTTCCATTCCTTTTCTGTATTGTTCCTGTGTAGCATGTTTCATACTTCACAACCAGTATGGAGTACTTGTGAGAGTGTCTGATTAGGGCTGGGAAAACAGAGGTTTAAATCCTCATCCAGCTATGACTTTCACTGGGTGACCTTGAGCCAATCACTACCTCACAAGGTTGCTGTGAGGTAGTGGGATGGGTGATGAAATATGTATTCTGCCTTCAGCTCTTTGGAGTGAAGATGGGATTTATATGTAATGAACAAATATATAAATGGTTTATTTATTAATAAATTATCCCATGGGGTTGTTGTTAATAACAACAACAACAACAACAGCAATAATAATACAAAAAACAAAAACAAAATACCAACCAAAATAATAAAAAAAACAATAAAAGCATCCAAGGGGATAATCCTATGCATGTTTAGACAGAAAAAAAGTTCTACAACTTTCAGCATTCCTCCAGTGAGCCATGCTGACTGGGGCATGCTGGGAATTGTAGGACTTTTTTTTGTTTAAGCATGCATAGGATTACAACCTAAAATACTTTAAATATTAAAGAATCATCAGTAAAGTTTATTGATTAGAGCAACTGATGAAAGATTAAATGCCTGCTAAATTTATACATTGAAAATGCCTATTGGATTTCCTTGAGAAGGGCATTTCACAGAGAAGGATATTTCCCTGGTAGCCACCTGTTGCACTATAGATGGTGGTGGCACCCATAGAAGAGCCTCCAAAGGTGATGGAGAATATGTGGCCCTCCAGATGTTGGTAGACTGCAACTTTCATCAGCCCTGCCAGGATACCCAATGGTGTCTGCAGCCCAGCAGCATCTGGAGGGCTACATGTTGCCCATCCCTGATGTACTTCTAGGGATGTAGGAGAATTACATCCCAGTATATTAAACATCAGGACGTGCCCCATTTGCTCTTCTGAGCATGAGTGCGTTGTACTGGCAAAGCTCCCAGATCCCTGAGCTTGCAATCGTACTTGCAAAATGTGTTCATTAGAAAAATATGCACTTTAAAAATGCACGGTTTGGGGAGGGAAATGGATTTTCATGCTTTGGTCATATTTGGATGTATGCTTTTAAAACTGCACACCTTAATACTCACTTCCTCCCCCCCCCCTTTTGAACAACAAAAGCTTGCAAATGGGAAGGCACACTGAGCTTTGAGGTGGAATTTGGAGAAACTTTACAAACATGAGCCTTGCTGATTTTCCCATCCCGGTATATTTCATTCATTGCAAGTTATTTGCAGTTTGTGTACACTGTCACCTCTTCGGATGAACAAGGTGCCCTATGCATTTGGAAAACGAAGGTTTTTTTTAAAAAAAAGAAAATCATGACAAATTTGCATGGCATAAGTTGTTTGCTAAGGTGTGGTACATTTTTAAAAAGTTGTCTAAGCCTAGACAATTACAATGCATCTCTTCAAAGGACAAAGGCAAGGCAATTATGCAAAGCTAGGAACAAAAAAGGTAACTGAGGTCTCTGTTGTGAAGATCGATGCAAATGTGGATGTGGAGACAGACAATCAGATCTCAATCAGAGATTGGAGCCTTGGCTAAGGTTGAAGAAGAGAGTCAGGACAATAAAAGAAGGCATCAATCATCAGGAAGCATTTATCCATGTAACAGGTTAGGGATGTACAAGAATTCCATTTCTGTTTGCAAATCATACTAACATATCCTGTTCACAATCCTGAATGCGAATGTGAGAGCAGGAGCGTTTTTGGATAGAAATGGACACATCTTCCTAAATTTGCAATCACAATGGGGGGAAAAGTGTTTGTTTTTAAAAATGTGCACATTGAAATACACTTTTCTTTTTTAATTATTTTCACACTTTAGTTGTGGGGAAAAATACTCACTTTTCAAAAACAAACACAGAAATGCCCACTTTCTCCATTTGAATGAGCTGAAACACAGGCTGAAAATGAAACTGGGAGTGAGCCAAACATTTGCTTCAAAATGATTTTTGGAGAAAAAGAATCCCTACAACAGACAGTGCAAGGAATATTGCATTAGTATCTTTAAGGTAGTAACTGTAATGCCAGAACAATGTGGAAGTAAACTGCCAATTGTGATATTGGTAGCATTAGCTGCAGACTTCATGATCTTCTACCAATATTATTTGGGACAAATCGTCTGAAAATTTGCTGTCAGAATCCTTTTAGGGTTAACACTCCTAATGCTTCTTTTATTCATAGTTTTCGCAATGCCCAATAGTGGCCTCCTGAACTATTTACCAATTTCTTGAAAGTTAACAAATGGTGAGCGCAAATGGATTTTCCATGCCTTTTTGACAATGAAAAGACTGATATTATTAGGAAGGAAATGTTCACCTCCCATAATGCAGTGAACTGAGAACCTAATAACACTATCAACAATTGAACAGGTGCTATATAGGTGCCACTCGCAAATGGAAAAATATACGGTTATTTGGTCTGCTTTTCTTGAAATGTATGCATAATCCTCCGTTGTTGTTGTTGTTGTTGTTGTTTTTAAGAAAGCTGTACTTGATGGAATATTGATACTATTATGCATGCAAAGTTGTGTTCTTTTTTCATTTCCCCCCCATACAATTTGTTTTCTGTTTTGTTTTGTTAAAATTCACAATTAAAGGAAAAAAGATTAATAAAAAATACCCACTGAAGTCTATGTGGCATAAATAAGCTTAAATCCTTGTTTTTCCATTTAATTTTTTTCCAGAATGGGTTATTATGTTTAAGTAAATTAGACATATTGTCCTTGTGCATAGAATTATGTTGCTCATTCTCAGTCAACAATAGTAGTAAGGATATGGTATGAGACCTTCTGTGTGGTGAGGCAGGAAGCTTTAAAAAGAAGAAGAAGAAGAAGAAGAAGAAGAAGAAGAAGAAGAAGAAGAAGAAGGGTATTAAGTGTTACAAATCGTACATCTGCTAACAAGGTATTTACGTAAGGTCACCCTTTGCACAATGGGAGATCAGTTGCCCAAAAGTCTCCCATTTGCAGCAAAATACTTGGTAATTGCCTGCCCTGTTCTCATCTAGGTGTCTCAAAACCAGCTAGCAGGTGTACTCAGCGGTGAAATCCCTCAGAATAATGGCTGGCCCCCTAAATACGGGGAATTTGTAATGAGTCAATCAACACCTTTGCTTTGCTAGCCAGGACTGACCCCTTTGCACTCAGATCTGACATGTTTGCTGCTGTGCCGTTAAAGCAATCTGGACAAGTCATAGCAATGTCAAGGAGAGCAGACAGTTCACACAGATTGAAAAGTGACTATGTATAAACTTTATTCCAATCTTAGTTATTATCTCTGGCAGGTCTCAGCAATCATGCTGTTTATCAGATGTTCCAGTCATAATGTTTATCATTCCCTGAAACTATTTTTTACATTATCAAAAGGTAACCAGGAATTCACAAAAGTTTGTATTCTGACTTTTTCCTTTTCATTCACAGATAATTAGACACTTTAACCATGGCCCCATCCCCAAAGCACGTGCCACTACTTGGAGCTCTCTGTTCTCCAACGTTTTTTCCAAATTATTTTTCCAAATAACTTCTAATATCCTTTCTGCAGCTGATTTTGGTATGCTTATGTGGGGACAGTTCAGAATTCATTTTCAAATTCCCCATGTTTCAAACCATATATATGATTTGGAGTAAGGCTATCAGAGGAACCCATCACAGAGTCAAATGAGTCTGATGTACAGATTCCATAGCAAACAAGGCATTTTCCTGAGTCATGAAGATTCTGTGAACTTGTGGAGGGTATTTTTAGTTTGTGTGTGTGTGGGTGTGTGTGGGTGGGTGTGGGGAGATTTATGCAAATTAGCACTTGTACCAAGACACAGTACTGCATTTGTGCATTAGAGCATATGTGCATTTGTGGAAGTGGAATGAAATTCTCATGCATCCCTTCAAAAATCTGATTCTGTCAATGAGCAGGCAGTAGAACAAAAGATGCCTGACAATCCATGAAACGCAGATGGCACTGATTTAACAAAATCCAGACATCCTTTGTTTGGGGGATGTTGTGTTAGGGTGAGGCAACATTGAGGACTGACAAATCCCCTCAGTGAACGATGCAATAGGCAAACCGCTGCTGCCAAGTTGCATGCGTGGCTGAAGGTTGCACATTTGGGCCCGATCTACACCAAGCAGGATATAACACTATGAAAGCAGTTTGAAAACGGGATATGGAATGCCCCAACAGATGTCAATACCATGATGAACAGTGATAAAGCAGTAGTGTAGATCCTGCCTTGGGTCCACACTGCAGGAAAAAACTTGCTGAGAGCATTCTTACAATGCCACACCTGCCCTCATCTTATCTCTGTTCAACCAGCCTGATGTTCTGTCTGGTTTGAGGGAGAGAAAAGGCAGGGAGATAGTTATAAGAGGGAGGACCAGAGAGTGGCTCCCTTAATGTTTATTCCCTACAGCTTATCAGGGCTGTCTGAGCCTCTAGATCTGCATCAATGCTCCCCTACAACTCATTCCAATTACTTATTCCAAACACATGCGCCCATCATGTTAGGTACAAATTACAGAGTGGTGTACCCAACGTAGCGATAACTGCTCATCTCCATAACACTCCCCTTACTCTACAATGCACAGCTTGTTATCTTTACAAGGAACTTTAAAAAAAAATCCTTGACAAAGCAATTGAGGATAAATGGGAAGCTATATGCAGTTTCGAAGAAGCATGTACCTTTTTAAGCGATATATAAAAAACAAAAGCATAACTTTGCGTGGCTGTGCTAATACTGCCAAAACAAGCGACGTTGTCCAGAATCTTCTAAGACACAAAATAAGAAAGAGATTACTTTTTTATTGGAGCAATCTCATGAAAGAGAAATAGAATACAGGTTAGGAGCCTCCCATGACCATTCTTCAAATAGAAATGAGAATCAAAAGTGTGGTGAATTAAAAGTGTCAAAGAAGGGAGCAAGTAATCAAGAAAGCACATGATGCAAAATTTTCAGTGCATTCAGGTAGATGACATCTCAACAACAAGCATTAGTCCGCAGTTTGAAAAGTGCTTTAGGGAGCTCTGCCCTCAATAACTTGTCTACTGGTGTATTGTAGAAGATTCTGGGATATGCTTTTCTAAAGCCAACGAGAATACCATTCATATGAACCACTGGACAGACCTTGTGGGTCCCACTGTTGCCTTACATGAACTAAGAGTTGACCCATTTGGTTGTAGTCCTGCCTTGAGCACAAGTGGCAAAACAGAGGGCACAAGTGACTGCCTGCAGGTTGCTTAGTTGGGCAGGTGGTCGTCAGCATCAGGCTGGGATTACAGCAGCTTTGGTAACCCAACCACAGAGCTTGTTATGAAAGACAACTTCTTTCAGTTTGGTCGATAAAAGACTACACCAAATGTGAACCAAAACACGCCTTTTATTCAGGCCAAACAAAGCTGAGCTAAACGGATAATAATTAAACAGAGATTTACCCAGTAGCCCCAAGGCAAAATTAAACAAAGCAAAGTAAACATAAAGTTGAATTTTACAATAGCCAATGAATGAGCGTCTTCTTCCGAGGGGCCCTTAAACCTACGTCTCCGAGGTCTGCCTTTGCTGTAAACGTACTCTTTCCGACCGACGTTGAATAGCTCTTGTTTCCGTCTGCCTCAAACGCCTGCATTCCTTCGCGTCTTTTAAAGTTTGCACCGACTCCTCCTCAGATGATAAGGGCTCTGTCACACCTGCCGGTGAGTCTGTAATATCAACACTCTTTTCTGAGCTTTGATTCTCCGCAGCTGGAAGAGAGGAACTGGGAATTGTTTCCTCCTCAGCACCAGCAGCCTGATCAAGATCAAGATCGCTGTCTGCTTGTGCTGGGCTTTCTGACAGCTGCTTCTCCTGCTCAGAAGAAAGAGGGTTAAACTAGGGTGACCAGATTATGACAATCAAAATCCCGGACCCCCCCCGCCACCCCCCCCAAAACAACCCCCCCACCCACGCCGCACTGCGCCACGCTGCCCCGCGCCGCCCCGCGCTCCTTACCTGGGCGTCCGCTTCCCTCCAGTGCTCAGAATCTACTGAGAAACAGGCTTCCTGGCCTGTCTCTCAGTATGCGCCGGGTGATGACATCATCACCCGGCGCGCTACTGAGGGACAGGCCGCGAAGCCTGTTTCTCAGTAGATTCCGAGCACCGAGGGAAACGGACGCCCCAGCAGGTAAGTGCCTCGCGCTGCCCGCCTCCCGCAAGCGCCGCGTGACCCCCCGCCACCCCGGTTTCCCCCCGCTGCCCCCCGGTTGCCCCGGATTGGCCTAGGTTTCCAGGTTAGGACCGGGAAACCCCAGGCCATCTGGACACCCTAGGTTAAACACAACAGAGCTGGACCCAACAGCCTATTTTGACATTTTGCTTGCCCGTTTGCCCAACGTGTGAGAGAGCAGGAGTGCTGCTGTGCCAACTAGCTGCCCCCTTGACATCACTCATGCTGACTAGGCCCGCCTCTTGGTCTGCATGCATACAATCTCAAGGTTCACAGGGACGACTCACATGTACAGCTGTATGCATGAAGGCTTCTGCATAACCTGGAACCCCAATTGTTCAGGGTTCCAGATCGCTGATGATACACAAGGATGGCAGGGTGCAGGACTATTCAGCACATGTGACATCAGGGGAGTGGCCACTCTGCTCATACATTGGGCGAATGCTTGAGTAAAACTTCTGAATAGGGCGAACAGCTGGAGCTCAAATGAGGCCATTTATTTTCTTTGAGCCAGATTGCCCCTTACAGGCTCTGCTCCTTGGAACATGCACAAGCTCACAACTCTCCACCCACTGACAAATGGTGTGCAGATGGATCATCATTTCAGGCCTTTAGGCATTAAAAGCCCATTTATTTCAAGTAGCCTTTGGGTGCCACTGCTTTGGTGCTCTTTCAGAAAGTTCTTGTGAATGTTGAGTGTTGTAAACCTGCCCTAGTACTGGATGATGGGGCTGTTTTAATAGATGGTTTTATGTAGTGCTGGGCTGAATCCTGCTCCCTATTTTTGGGAACCTTTTCTCTCCCTGCGAAGGAGGCATTGTTTTTTCTGCCTCTTTCACAGGTAGGGGAGGGGGAATTGGATAATTTTCTTCTTGGGGAAGGGGCAGGGTTTCCACATACCTTTTTTTAAGAGTAGCCACTTGCTCAGGGGCCTTCTTCCTACTTTGTAGTTTTTTAAAAAAATAAAAAGAAAGAATTCCCCTCAACAACTGGTTACATTTAAAAAGGTATGGGGAAAACCTGTCTTCCTACCCAAGGAGAAAATTCTCCAAAATCCTCACCTTTCCCAGCCTATTTCACCCAAGTTTTTGTTTTCCCTCAAAACCCCCTCCCACCCCACGAAATGCCAAAAATGGAATGGTCAAAATTTTCAGCACAGCACTAGTTTTATGAGCATTGTGATATTGTACTTTTATGCTTTTTATATTTGTGCCCTGAAAGATGGCCAAGAAATATTATAAAATAAATGCATTTTAAATAATAAATAAATAAATAAAGCATTTCATGTCTGATGCCTCTTTTAGGGTCTCTATCCTAAAACAGGAATGCAGGAGCAAGACTAAAACTAGCCTGCAGAGTTTCCACATCTGGCCTGTGGAGCTTGCTTGGGTTCCTCCAGAGGACATCTTTCAGCCCAAGGGCCAAATTCCATTTTGGAGATGGTCTGGGGTAGGGTGACCACATGGAAAGGAGAACAGGGCTCCCGTATCTTTAACGGTTGTATAGAAAAGGGAATTTCAGCAGGAGTCATTTGTCTGCAGGCAGCACCTGTCCTCTTCTACTCTCTGACTTGAGGATGCATGCACTGGACACTTCTGTGGGCCTGTGGAACATTTCCCACCTCTGGAATAGAATAGATGGAGCATTCCTATCTAGGAGGAGCTCTGCACGGGCCTCAGCATTGCATGGACTGTGGCCATAGAGAATCCACAATGAGTCAGACTGTGAGGAGTTCTGTGTGTTTTTATGGTTTGGTTCAACCCCTGAGTCCTCTGAGCCCCTCTGAAATGAAACCCAGGAGCAGGCAAACCTGCCTTTGCACATCTTCCCCAATTACCTTTGCCTCTCTGATCTTCCCGTCTCTGTTGCCTCCCCATTCTGTTGACATTTTGATGATCAGCTCTTCAGGCAGAGATCTTTCATTCTGGTTGTGTTAATTTGCAAACCATGATATACATTGTAGTGAATTGGTTAGTGAGCGAAAATGTGGACCACACAGAGATCCTGTTTACTGGTAGTAGACCTGTGTAATTTGGCTTAATGGGCAGCTTCATAGTTAATTACACAGTTCTTTTATACCAGGCCTTAATCTATGGCTTTCGCCTTGAAGCTGTTTTGAACAACTATATGATCTCATAAAGTGGAAGAAAAAAGGTTGTTCTTCTCTCTCAGTCCCCATGAGAAGCGAAAGGGAGCCCCCTGCTTCTGGGAAGCTCCCCCCCTTCTTTGGACCTGGCCTGTCAGCTCCTGAGACGGGACAGAGAAAGCTAAATAATCAAGCAGACTAGTTTTGGTCTCCCGTCTCGCTTCAAGGGGGAAGGTGCATTTCCAGCTTGGAGAACTTTTGGCCTCAGTAATGGCTTCCCCGTCTGTCGTGGAGACTCAGATAGACATATCGATTTGTGACAAGGGGAGATATGACCTTTCTTTGCATGTATATATTCTGTATCCATTTTCTATCAATTAACTGCCAAAAGAACATCAGAAGAGCCCTCCTGGATCAGACCAAGGGTCGATCTACCCCAGCGCTCTGTTCACACATTAGTGGAAAGACACCAATCTTTACCATTGTTGTATGTCAACTGGAGGACTAGGTTAATAGGTGATTAATGAACAGATGTAGAGAAAGAAAGAAAAAAAGAAAGGAAGGAACAATCCTATGGCCCCTAGATAGCATCTCAGGGATCATATGTGACCTCAGAGGGGGAAATTCAAAAAAGGGATTTACCCCCCACAAAAAGTTCCATAAGACCATAAGAAGAGCTCTGCTGGATCAGACCAAGGGGCCATCCAATCCAGCACTCTGTTCACACAGTGGTGAACCAACTGTTGACCAGGAACCCACAAGCAGGACATGGGTGCAACAGTACCCTCCCACCCATATTCCCCAGCAACTGGTGTATATTGGGTTACTGCCTCTGATACTGGAGGTAGCATGTAGCCAACAGGACTAGTATTTATTTATTTATTTATTTATTATATTTGTATACCGCCCCATAGCTGAAGCTCTCTGGGCGGTTTACATAGGATTAAAAACAATTAAAAACAATATACAAAAATTAAAACAGCAAAAACATACAACATACACACAATCTGTACATTTAAAAACCACTTCAACACTTAAAAAAGCTAAAATAACAAAACAAAACAAAACAAACCCAGGCTCCTCAGATATTGCCAAATGCCTGAGAGAAGAGGAAAGTCTTGACCTGGCGCCGAAAAGATAACAATGTGGGTGCCAGGCGGGCCTCGTCAGGGAGATTGTTCCACAATTGGGGGGCCACCACAGAGAAGGCCCTCTCCCTTGCTGCCAACCTCTGAGCTTCCCTCGGAGTAGGCACTCGGAGGATGGCCTTAGATGTTGAACGTAGTGTTCGGGTAGGTTCATGTCGGGAAAGGCATTCTGTTAGGTATTGTGGTCCCAAGCCATGTAAGGCTTTATAGGTTAAAACCAGCACCTTGAATCGGGCTCAGAAACATACAGGCAGCCAATGCAAGCGGGCCAGAGTAGGTCTTATATGCTCGAACCTTCTGGTTCCTGTTATCAGTCTAGCCGCTGCATTTTGCACAAGCTGCAGCTTCCGAACCACCTTCAAAGGCAGCCCCACGTAGAGTGCATTGCAGTAATCTAACTTGTAGGTTACCAGAGCATGGACAACTGAAGCCAGTTTATCCCTGTTCAGATAGGGACGTAGCTGGGCCACGAACCGAAGTTGGTAGAACGCACTCTGTGCCGCTGAGGTCACCTGAGCCTCAAGTGACAGAGATGGTTCTAGGAGAACCCCCAAGCTACGAACCCGCTCCTTCAAGGGGAGTACAACCCCATCCAGAACTGGTTGAAGACCCTCCATCTGGTCAGCAGAACCACCCACTAACAGCGTCTCAGTCAAGTTTCAGTTTATTAGCCCTCATCCAGTCCATTGTCGCAGCCAGGCACTGGTTCAGCACATCCACAGCCTCACCTGGTGAAGATGAAAAGGAGAAATAGAGCTGCGTGTCATCAGCGTACTGATGACAACGCACTCCAAAAGTCCGGATGACTGTACTCAACGATTTCATGTAGATGTTGAACAGCATGGGGGACAAGACTGACCCCTGCGGAACCCCATACTGGAGAATCCACGGGGCCGAGCAATGCCCCCAAGCACCACCTTCTGGAGCCGACCCGCCAAGTAGGAGCGGAACCACTGCAATGCAGTGCCTCCCACTCCCAACTCAGCCAGTCGGCCCAGAAGGATACCATGGTCGATGGTATCGAAAGCTGCTGAGAGATCAAGGAGAATCAACAGAGTCACACTCCCCCTGTCTTTCTCTCGACATAGGTGATCATACAGGGTGACCAAGGCTGTTTCCGTACCAAAACCAGGCCTGAAACCCGACTGAAATGGATCCAGATAATCAGTCTCATCCAAGAGTGCCTGGAGCTGGCTCGCAACCACCTGCTCTAGGACCTTGCCCAGGAATGGAACGTTTGCCACCGGCCTAAAGTTATTAAGATTTTCTGGGTCCAGGGAAGCTTTCTTCAGGAGTGGTCTCACTACTGCCTCTTTCAGGAGGTCTAGGACCACTCCCTCTCGTAGAGAGGCATTAATCACTTCCCTGGCCCAGCCGGCTGTTCCGTCCCTGCTAGCTCTTATAAGCCAAGAGGGGCAAGGATCCAATACAGAGGTGGCTGCACAAACCTGTCCAAGCACCTTGTCAACATCCTTGAGCTGCACCAACTGAAACTCATCCAAGAAAACAGGACAAGCCTGTGCTCTGGATACCTCACTAGATTCAACTGCTATAACACTGCAGTCTAAGTCCTGACGAATGCCAGAGATTTTATTCTGGAAGTGCCCAGCAAATGTATTACAGCGGGCCTCAGATAGTTCTATACCAGTTATAGCCTCCTCTTTCAAGAATTTATCTAACCCCCTTTTGAAGCCATCCAAATTGGTGGCCATCACTACATCTTGTGGTAGTGAATTCCATAGTACTTCCTTTTATCTGTCCTGAATCTCCCATCAGTCAACTTCATAGGATGACCCCACTGGGTTCTAGTATTTTGAGAGAGGGAGAAAAATACCTCCCTATCCACATTATCCGCACCATGCATAATTTTGTATATCTCTATTGTATCATCTTTTTGCACAAGTGGCTTGTTTCATCTTGGTGATCAAAAGAATCTGATCGATGACTAGGATTTGACAGAATCAGGCACCTCAGATCAACCCATACATGTCCATCCCATTAGGCTGGTCCCACTCCTTTGTGCTCTCTCCTCCCCCTCTTGTTTCTCCAATTGTCTCAATTTGCACTCAGTCCACCAAACCAAATACAGCCCACTTGCTCTGGAGAGTCTTATATGGCAGCCCCCATGCCATGCCATGCCATGCCACACCACACAACCAACCTCATGCTTGTACTGCTGACACCATTGCTAAACTCCTAGCAAATATCAATAGCTTTGGAGGCCACAGGTCGTGTGCTCCTAGCTTACACTGTAAGAGATCAACTGGAAACTGGAACCCTAGCTTTTTGTTTCACTTTGGTGTAAGTGCACAGATCCCTGATCTGGATTAGGGCCACTTTGCATGCCGCCACTTTCTCTGCTAAACTCCTCACACACACACACGCACACACACGCACACGGAGGCTAAGGAAATAAAAACTCCATTGGTGCCAATGGAGTTTCTTCCCCCTTTCTTTAGCTTCTGGAGGGGGGCAAATATAGGGGGAAGCAGTTGGGTGGGAACATTTAATATCCCCCATGTGATAATCTCAATCCAGACTGGGCTCCTGAGGAATGTCAGAGAAATCTGTAATAGATTCAAATGGGTTTGGATTTCTGTGATGGTGACCTGGGGATTCTGCAGCGGACTCTGGCTTTTTCCAAGTCGTGCGTATTCTTCGGACTTGCAGAGTGGTTTTTAACTGGGCAGGGATTTGCGCCAATTCACACCTGTGTTAAGGATAAAGATGTAAAATTCCCAGAAATTTTGAAGCCATGGGGGGGGGGGGGACATTTTCTGTCCCCATCCCCAGAAAAAAAAAGAACTTTTCAGAAAAATTGCAAAAAAGCAATATTATCACTTTTTACAGATTGAAAGTCATTTTGTTACTTTCGAAAAATAAAATGTAATTATGTACAAGTTGGTTTGGCATAAAAGTATCACATTTGGTATATTAAGTACAGTGTATTCAATCAATTATTACAAAATGAATTTACTTTTTCAAATTTTTACTCTTTTTTTTTTGTAACAAATGGAGCTACAAGCTCCTGAACTGTAAGGAACCTCTTTAGTTTTGCCAGTTTATGAGTAGCGGGCAAAAAATAAACAAACAGAAAAACACAGAAGAAACCATCAATATTAGTAACAAAGAAAATTATCTATGCCTCCGCTAGTCTGCCACAGTGTCAAGCAGACATAAAGCACCCATTCCCATCAAAAGAACTGAGAAAAAAAAGGGGGAACCAAGATTCAATGAATATGCATGAAATTTAATCAGACTCCTTTTCTGAGCTGTAGCTATCGCTATCGGTTTCAGTCTCTGCTTCAATGGCAGCGCCCCTAGAGGCAGAAATGCATCTTGCTCTTGTATTTGAGAGTTGTAGTCTCAATTTGCAACCTAGGACTTGCTTGTCCTCAGTGGTGCACAGAAATTGTAATACTCTGATACTGTATATAGTTCTTAGAAATCATTTGGAGAAGTAAATATCTTGTCTTAAACATTTTATTCATCATGCTAAAATAAAACATTCCATAATCCCTTTTTTTCTTCATTTTTTATTTAATTTTTTCCAATTTTTCAGAAATAAAGAGGCTTCAGAAACCGCCCCCCCAAAAAACACATTTTTTATTTGAGGGGGGGGGGAGGTCTGGTTTTCTTCCAGGCTTTCACATCTTTAGTTAAGGCACATTAGCTTAAGTGGAATGAAATTCTCATACACCCCGAAAAAAGAGCTGATTCCATCAGTGAGGAGTAGATGGAAAAAAGACGCCTGACAATCCATGAAACACAGACAACGGATTTAGCAAAACCAATACCTGTAAAGCAAAACAAAAAGTTAAGTTGAACAAAAAGTTAAGGTCCCCTGTGTGATACACATTTAACATAGGGTGTAGTTTGGCCCTAATGGTGCTTCCAGACAGAGGGGGCCCAGTGCAGCCAGAGAGAAGGCTCTGTGCAGGTATTCTGGCTGTTTTTCCTTAATAGATTTCCTGTGGTAAGAAAAAAAATGAAAGAGACAGCAGGGAAACACCAGAAGGTTACAAACTGAAGACAAAGTTGTCTAGATGCCCCCACCCCCCGTAAAATCCCATGATCGAGGCAAAGCAATGGGCATCATAAAGGCCTTGTCTGGAAGTACCGAAGGACTCTGGGTAGGGAGCTCCATTTCTCCCATCCCTGGCTTTTGCTTCCACTAGTTTAGAGAATTTGATGTACACTGATAGAATATTGATTGTAGGGATGGATGAATGACAGTTTTGCTTTCTACCACAATAAAAATGTAAAAAAGCTTAACTTCTTTCCACCTTGAATACGAAGAAATTCACAAAGTTTAATAAATTCTCATCAAAAAAGTGCCAAAACAGAATTCTCACTAATTTGCACCAGCCTAATTCAATAGGTACAGTTATTCAATAGGCCCAGCATGGAGAGGACCATGATGTACCTGCCTGCTATAAAACTGTTAAAGACGAGGAGCTGATCAGAAAAAAAAAGAGAGGGGGCAACCTTCATTCAGCACTACTGTGGCTGAATACGCAGGGATTCAAACTAGGGATGTGCACGCCCGAAATTATCGTATCGTATCGTTATCGGCATTTCAGACCAAAAAAATTATCGTCTCCGATAATATCGTAGGTGATTCGTATTGTATCGTATCGTATGTCCAATAATTATCGGAAATACGATATTAGATCGTTTCTATATTTTGCCCTAAAGAGAGTTGCTTTTGAGTCTGAAAGGCCTAAAACTTCTTAATTTTCCAAGTTACAGGTACGAAACTTGGTCACAGTGCAGATTGAGTGTTGCTAGTCATGTGTCCCAAATTACAGAACAATTGGTGCAAGCGTTACTAGGAAGTAAGTTGTCAAAACTACACTGTTTCAGGTGGCATAAGTGCTGCTTTTTCAAGAGATGTCCAGTACTCATGGGCATCTCACACAGATGGCCTTGAGGGGACTCATCTGTGCACAATTTCAGATGCACATCTGCAGCTGTTACTCAGAAGTAAGCTCTCTCAACAGCACATGCTTAGGTTTTTTTCTGGTGGTAAGTTGCTACTGAGAGAAATCCTCATTTTTAAAGAGCTAGTCCTTAAAGTTGGGGACCGTAGGGGACTACTGCACTCATGTAACATAGCATGTTCAAGATGAGGGAGTTTACTTTGCATCTCCTCCAAGCAAAGCTAGATTTTTAAACCACACATAATAAAGGCAGTACTACAAGCAGCCCTGCAAGGCGGGACCAGTACAACTTACCAGTCAGACATCGAGCCAGATGATTCCCGGGCAAAGGCGGCAGCCAGGCAGGTAGGAAGATGCAGGCAGGCAGGTTGGTTGGGGTGGCCAGCAGACTGAGGTGGGCAAATGCTGGCACAGGCGGGCAGTAGGCAAAGGTGGCCAGCAGACTCAGGTGGGCAAATACTGGCACAGGCAGGCAGCAGGCAAAGGTGGCTAGCAGACTCAGGTGGGCAAATGCTGGCGCAGGCTGGCAGCAGGCAAAGGTGACCAGCAAACTCAGGTGGGCAAATGCTGGCACAGGCAGGCAGCAGGCAAAGGTGGCCAGCAAACTCAGGTGGGCAAATGCTGGCACAGGCGGGCAGCAGGCAAAGGTGGCCAGCAAACTCAGGTGGGCAAATGCTGGCACAGGCGGGCAGCAGGCAAAGGTGAGCACAGAAGATGCGGGAAGGAAAGTCAGGCAGGCAGTCTCAGGCTCAGGAGGTGGCACCTGAAGAAAGAGATGAAAAAGAAAAACCAAGTCCATGAGTAAGTTCTTCCCTTGTTCCCTGGAGGAAGCCCACCCCACCCGTGCAGCCTTCTTCGCTCACTCAGGCAGCAAATCCTTAAGGCGGGCCCAGTATGACTTACCCCAAAAATGACTCAGCTAGACATGGATGCAGGGAGCCAGGCACAGAAGATGTGGGAAGGAAGGTTCTTCAGTCAGGCAGTCAGGCTGAAGGCCCCATGTGGTTAATGGTCTCAGGGATCTCCACTGCCATGTGGGACTGGTCCAGGACTTCGGCATGAAGGAGAGCCCAGCAGTAGCCCTCCTTCCCAGTCCCACAAGTGATGGGTGCTTCCTTCCCTGTGGCTCCCCACCAGTGAGCCGTCAGGCACAGGTAAGCAAATGTCGCTGGACCAAATGTCCAAGGCGAAGTGCACCTTCTGTGCCTCTGCCTGGCACAGCCGACCCATCACCAACTCCCTGCATGCCTGGTACAGGGAAGGCACCACACACCTGCTAAAGGTGGTGCGAGATGGCAGCTTATAGTATGGGACCAACAGAGCCATCAGCCTCTTGAAACCTGCATTGTCCACAAGGCAGAATGGCTGGTCATCCAACACCACCATCACACCGATGCAGTTGGTGAGCTGGTTGGGCGTTGGAAACCTCCAACGCGTGGTCCCATACTTCCCCTACCCCAGGTCATCCATGGTGGCCTGCCAAAGATGCTTGGGGATGGGAGATGGAGATTCAGGAGCCACAGGAGCCTTCTTCTTGCCCTTAGTGCCACCACTCACCTAAAAGAGGTGCCCGCCTCTTTCCCAAGCAGGAGCGCATGGTGGTTCCTCTGGAGGTGGTAGCGCATGTTGGAGGTGGCGAGGTGCGCCAGTTTTTTCCCCCTGCTGATGGCAGCCTTGCAATGCCAACATAGAGCAAAGAGGGGATCCGCAGCCACCTCAAAGTGGTCCCACACCATGCTGCTCCACTTGTGGGGTGAACCAGTCTGCTCATCACCAGCACTACCTGGACTCTGGGGTGCCACCACAGGAGCAGGGGTAGAAGGCCTCGAAGAAGAGGTTTGGGTGGAGAGTGGTGAGGGAGCCACTTCTGCCTCCTGCTGCTGCTGCTCCTCAACCTCAGCCACCGGCTGCTTCACCTCAGCGATCTCAGGAAAAAGATCCCTTAGCACCAGGCTCCCCGCCTCAACCACTGGAGCAGGAGAGGGTGTTATTCCTGGCCCAAGGCCAGTGCTGCTGCCACCGGCCTCTGGAAGTGGCTCTTCAAAGAGGGCCCTGCGGGTGGCAGAGCTTTCAGTGCAAAAAAGACTTGTGCTTGATTTTCATGGGGGGGGGGGGAGAAACAGCCACCCCAGAACTGCCCCCAGCAGCAACAGCATCTCTCCTTGATGAAGAGGCAGAGCCACCTTGGCCAAGGCGTGCCTTAGAGCCGCGTTTCATATTGTGCTTGCAAAGGATCAAAATTATTTATATTAATAACAAGCTTTTGCAAACACACACAAACAGAGCGAGGGAAAGAGAGAGAGAGAGAGAGGGGGGGAGTATATAACAGTTTTTATAACAGTAAAACAGGGAAGGGAACAACAACACACTCACACAGAACCCCCAGCACAGTCATGCTAACCTAACCCTTCAATCAAACCAACAAACAGCAAACACACAAGGAACGAGACACAGAGGGGAACAGAAAGATTCAAGAAGAAAATAGATAGAAGAATAATACTATAATAACTAGATTCTAAATCGCCAAAAATACACAGACCTCCAACAAATCCACCTTTCTCCTCAAGTCTCCTACTCCTAACAAAGATGGAGAACCCAAGGGTGGGGGTTTTATGCGGGGATATCCTTAGCCCTCCTCCAACATTGTGATTGGAGCCTGCTGGAATCCTTGCTGCACAATTGGTCACTGAATCTGTCAGTTTCAGTAAGCACACCCCACCTTCTAGCTCTGTCCATGTGGCAGCGAAACAGAAAGAGCCTTACGATAAAACAATAAAAATGATACATATCGTAGGATTCTTTATCATCTCTGATAATTATTGTTTGAAGTTTTATTGTATCGTTATTGTCAATCGTATGCACAATAAAGACCATATCGTATTGTTATCGTACATTTTAACGATACGATACACATCTCTAATTCAAACCCAGATGTTGAAGAGCTCAGCACTCAAAGCCTCAGGCCTGGATAGACAAATCTGCTGGTTTCAGTTCTTCCTGCATTCTAAATATGACAAAAGTTGCGAGTTTGGGCAAATTCTAATTAAATAATGTACTGAAACAAAATTCTCAACCATCCCTAATGGACTGAGTGATTGACTTTTCTGCAGGATGTCTAACAACACGCCAGTCAAACTGGATTGCAGATGGTGCTGCTTTGCAAGGACTTTTCCCACCAGAGGGTACTTGGTTCATCCAGTATGGCTTGGCTTGGACTGAAGTTCCTCTTTTCTAGGGCATTTCACTGGTCTCCAAGTGAAGCGTGGCTTTTGAAAGGCCTGGCATAAGTTTGATTTGAAGCTTTCCTGCGTGTTTTTCTCCTTTTCTGACAGTGCCCTTTGTCTTCTCGACAGAGATTTGTTAAGGAGGTGTTTGTTTTCTTCAGACAATTCTATTTTTAAAACCCTTCAGAGGTTGACACCTCTTTGTTGTTTCTGGCAAAATCAAAAGCAGCATGCTGTCATAGAGCTCTATTTTTGATCGGGCACTAGGCAAGATATCACAGGCAGAAGACGCAACAGTGCTGCGATGTGTCAAGAAAGATCAACAGTCTGGAGTTAGAAGTTTAAAGGAAGCAGACTCCTTACAAAAAACACCACACACCCTACAACACAGTTACAGCCCGGCAGTCAAGAGATCTGGCTGTCGTATCTCAGCGGCATTTCTTCTTGGCTATTTAAAACACTGGACAGGTTAGCAATTTCACGAGATGACCTGCCTATCCCACACCACAGTCTTGTATCGCAACTAAAGGCACTTCTATTTTAACTGCTGTCCAGCCCAAGTGCAGTTTCAAGATAAAAGAAGGAGCAGGACAGGGCACGCCTGGAGAGTTACAAATTGTTCCCAGCACTCTAGTCAAAAGGCTTTCATTAGGCTGAGCTGAAATGCCCCCCATCGCCACCCTATTCCAGGACAGCAAAACAGGATGGCCATTTTAGCTTTTGGCACTGGATCTAACCTGAACAGTCCCACCAGTTCTGGCATGCCCTTCCCCAAGAAGGCCCACCTGGCACCAGCATGTTTGGCTGTTAGGTGCCTGGTTAAAAAAACAAACACCCTTTTATTTAAGCAACGATTTCAAGCACTGTTTCTGCTCTTTCCCCCCTGCTGCTTGTATTTGTAGCTTCATTTAGTATCATGTATTTTCCATTTTGAGCGTCAACACATGGGGGGAAGTCACGTTTCCGTACCATCGCTAGAGGAAGTAAACAAAGACCATGTGGCCCATTCAGAAGCTGTTTTTATTGCGCAGCTTTTCCTGTGTGCAGCAGGAGATTGTAGCACATTCCATTTTTTTTAAAAAAAGCCAGATTAAAAGGGGTCTATTTTGCTATGGAAAAATGAGCGGAAGGAGCAGGAGCCACACAGGAGGCAGACAATGTAGTCTAAAGGATGTGCACACATCCGTAAGTGGGCAGTAGCGAGCGTGCAATAAATTACTCATCTGATGGACCTCTTTGTTTTTGTTCCTCCAGGGTTGTAAACAGCCCTGGAATCAATTTATTTCAACAAAAGAAGGGAGGGAGGGAGAGAGAGAGAGTTAATATCCCAAAGTTTGTTGCTTTGGGGCTCACATAAGAGGTGTAGGCAAAACTCCCTAGATTTCAAGTAATCACTCTAAAGAGTAACCCATACACAGAATCCCTCACATGAATTCCCTTTGTTGGATCAGTACCCTGTTTGGGCTCTCCAAAGCTGGACTGAACAACCAGTGAGCCTCACACTTTTCCCCATGGCCTGTAGTGAGGACCTCATGACACCTCTCCTGGGGCTGATTCCCCCCCCCCCCCGGTGATCGGGGTCACTACTTCCATACCACTCCTGCTGGCATGGAAGCGGTGCTGCTGATCTGGGTTGCTGGAGCAAACAGGAGCCTTTATTGCTGCTACTTGTTTTTATAGTGTTTTTTATACTATTTTATTAAATATTTTGTTTATTTATTGCTTTTCTGTTTGTTTTTCACATATTTAAGTATTGTTTTGTATGCCACTTTGAGAGGGGTCTACCTTTAAAGGTGGCCCAACAGATCACTGTAAATAAATGAATGAATAAATTACCTCCAGAACAGCCCCGATTTCTACTTCAACACAGCTCGTCTCTTGCGCTGCATTAATAGAAGTATAGCTTCCAAATCACGCGAGGCACTGGTTCCCCTCTATTCGGCACTGCATCTTGAGTACTGCATCCAGTTCTGGGCACCACACTTCAAGAAGGATGCAGACAAGCTGGAGTGTGTTCAGAGGAGGGCATCAAGGATGCTTGGGTTTGGAAACAAAGCCCTATGAGGAGAAACTGAAAGAGCTAGGCATGTTTAGTCTGGAGAACAGGAGACATGATAGCACTCTTCAAGTACTTGAAAGGTTGTCACACAGAGGAGGGCCAGGATCTCTTCTCGATCAACCCAGAGTGCAGGACACGGAATAATGGGCTCAAGTTACAAGAAGCCTAGGACATCAGGAAAAACATCCTGACTGTTAGAGCAATGCAACAATGGAACTAATGACCTAGGGAAGTGGTGGGCTCTCCCACATTAGAGGCATTCAAGAGGCAGCTGGGCAACCATCTGTCAGGGATGCTTTAGGTGGATTCCTGCATTGAACAGGGGGTTGGACTCAATGTCCTTATAGGCCCCTTCCAACTCTACTATTCTATGATTCTATGTTTCCCACATTTGTTTGCATTGTTTTTTATTTAGTTAGTTAGTTTTTGATTGCTGTATCAGGAAAAATTTGCATTTTGAATGGGGAAAATGTGGATTTTTTAAAAAAGGCACACCAAAAATGTGCACTTTCCCCCATAGAGTAAAATATGACAATATGCACTGTATTTGCACATACACACACAAAAGGGGGGAAAGAAGAAGAAAAAGAACATTTTTTTCCAAGTGCTAATTCATGTTCAAGAATTTGGAAACATTTTCAGAGAGCATGTTTCCCTGACCATGTTTGCATTTGGGGTCACGAACAGGACACGTTAGCATGACTTGCAAACATGCATGAAATTCTCATACATTCCTCTTCCGCGTGGCGAATGGCAGTAGGGAAGCAGTGCTCTGATTGGGTTTGTGGCTACAGCCTCCCCTTGCCTCAGTGACCTTGAAACAGCCTCTCCCCCCTCCCCCAGTGATCCTGTTCAGGATCACTGGGATGACAGCTAGCTCAAAGCCCTGTCACACCCACACACCCCCACCGCCCCCCCCCCCACACACACAATGTGTTTGTGCATGGATGTGAGTTGCATGTGTGCACACATCTGCATGTGAAGCTCTGGGCCCCGAGCTGACGCCTGATGTGGCCCTCAGGGCCAGAATGGCTGTGCACCCCTGCTCTGGGTAGCTGTTAACCTCTGCCTCCTTTTCCGTAGGACACGTCCAACTTCCATCATATTCCACATCTTGCCACCGCATCTCACCTTGAGACCTAGGAGGCATCCTGTGTTCCTTGGAAGGGCAGTTTGGACGCTCAACATGCAGAGAGAGAGAGAGAGAGAGAGAGAGAGGTTTGATGGTGGAGCCTCCCAGAGCGGTGGCAGGAAGCTCTGCCTATGAGTAGCTGGCTTCCACCCACTACTGCTATAGCTGTTTGCAGCTTGACTCTGCAGCTCCTAACTTGCCAAGGAAAGCAACCACTGATGTGAAAGCAAATGTACATTTCAATGGAGCTTCTGCATCGTGGTTTGCAAGGGGAGGAGCCCAAATAAAAATTGTAACCACGTCCACTGAGGTAAACTTTCTGTATGTTTGTGTTCAGGTCCTAAATCAACAGATTCTTAAAATTCGAATTAGCTAGTTATGCTTGTTTGATAGCTTCCATTTATTTAGCTCAGGATATGGTTATTACCTTGTAAACAGGAGGCATCCTCCAGTAGTTACATAATTAATGCTGGGAAGGTCTCTCATATACAAGATACCAATTGCTTGGATGGAACTGAGCCATGATTTAGAGGAAGGGATGAGTTGAAACAGCTTTTCTGAGCTCTGAACTGATCTTTACAAATGTTGCTAATCTTATCTACCCTTGGTTGGTGCCAGGCCCATGGGAGTGGTGCACATCCTGCAAGGGCTCCATATTTTGAGGGAGCAGCAAGAATATGTTGCCTGAGGATTCCCCAAAACTTGAAATGGCACGGCATCTGGCTAATTAGATTAGGTCCTGGCCTCAGTTAGGGTAGCCAGGAGCCCTACTTTATAGAGGAGAGTCCTCTATTTTGAAAAGCCAGCAGAGGGCAGTTCTGTATTTGAAGGTGTCCTTCATTTGATGAGCTGTCCAGTCCAAGTTTGGTTTGAAGTCAAAGAACCATATGGAGGGAGAGTAGGCCAGGGTTGTCCAGCTGCTGAACTGCCCATCAGCAGTTACCATCTGGACAGCAGACTAAGCAGACCCACAGGTCACTTGGTCAGTCTTCCCCACTATGGAGAGATGTATCATATTTCAATTACTTTTATTATTTCTAAATATGCAAGTTTCCATATCAATTTGACATTATGCAGATTGGTGTCCTCTTTGGTCACCTTTTTTGGCAATGCATACATGGACACCCTAGCCTCAGTTCACAAGTTTCCAAGTTGAAAACCAGGGTCTCCAACACTGGAAAGCAAACTAGCAGCTGTCAATGCCAATCAAATGACATGCTTCCTACTGGGCAGTATCGAATAGTGTTGTGCTGAAAATTTCTCCCACAAAAATTTTGACCATTCTCATTCAATTTGATAGAAAAGAAATTGCTTTCAAAAGAAATTCAATTCAATTCTTTATTAACAGTCAACAGACCATAAAACCATTAAATTACAAAATTGTCAATTCTAACAAATTTACAGAAATATCCTCAGATGACCATTTGTGATCTAACACGTGAGGCAAGATATACATATTTCGAGACTTGGATTGTTATAGACTTATCCCTACCCTGGAGAAGGATAGTGACCAAAAATTCTCTGGATCGGCCAGGAAGTTTCTGAATAATTGGTTGCAGCAAGTCATTTCTGATCCCATTATAAAAGTTACAATTAAAGAGCACATGTATTATTGTCTCTATCTC
Source organism: Anniella stebbinsi (assembly GCA_029215795.1). NCBI lineage: Eukaryota > Metazoa > Chordata > Lepidosauria > Squamata > Anniellidae > Anniella > Anniella stebbinsi. The sequence continues at coordinate 32,399,201 of JARDYH010000007.1, forward strand.
CGAGTTATTACAAGGACAGAATCTATTTCCTACAGGTATTTTTTTATATCTTCCCTCCAACAATTTGGATGGGAGAGCATTCAACCTGGCCAAGGTGAATGCTTTCCTATATTTGGGAATAAAAAGCCAATCAAGATACGCCATTCCTCCTTCACTAGGGTAATCTAATAGACCTAATGCTGCAGGGGAACGGGCCTCTCGTGGACCCCCACAGCTCTTGAAGATCAGTATCATCCAATCTCCGCTTGAGAGTTGATTTAATATTTTCTGAATCCAGTAGAAATAGATGAGGGGGGTAAAACCCCAGAGTGATAACCTTTTGCACTATTGCTTTGGTCCATAAAGATTCATAAGAATCCAAAAGAACCTGGGAAACCAAGGAGTTATGAGACAGGTTATAAAACTGTCGAAACCAGTATTGTAGAGTCTGATTCCAGGCCACACTTCCCAGTGATCTTAGTCCGACCTCCAGGTTTAGTACTGCACCAGACACACATCTTGGGGCACCCAGTATTAATCTGAGAAAAAGTGACTGAACCCCCTCCAGAGATATCTTGGAGAGTGGGAACCAAACTGGAGCCCCAAAAAGAACCTGGGAAACCAGCTTTGCCCTATATACCCTGATCGCAGCTGGTATATACTTGCCCCCCTTTTGGTAAAAAAAGTGAATAACAGCCCCTATCATCTGTTCAGCTCTTGCTTTAGCCTTCTTGCCTTGTACATTCCATTTCATGTTCTCTTGGAATCATACTCCCAGGTACTTATAAAAACCTACCTGTTCAATTCTGCTACCTCCCATGGTCCACTGATATCTAACCCTAGACTTTGAAAAAACTATCACTTTAGATTTCTGGTTATTAATGGTCAATCTATTCTTATCACAATATTCAGCAAATGCTTTTAGGAGCCTCTTTAGTCCCAATCGAGTTTGGGAAATCAGCACCGCATCATCGGCATAAAGAAGTATGTTTATTCTCATTGAGCCGATCTTTGGAGGATGCGATTGTATTATAGCCAATGAGTCTGGAAGGTCGGCTAGGTACAAATTAAATAAGATTGGTGCCAGCACACATCCTTGTCTGACACCACGAGTAGTAGCAAACTCATTGGTGAGGTGGCCTGATTTACTACATCTAACCTGGGCAGTTGTGTTATGGTAGAGTGTTTTTATTAAAAAGAGTAATCTTGGTTCTATTGACAGTTGTTCTAATTTGTTCCACAATATGGGGCGTGAGATGGAATCAAAGGCCGCCTTTAAATCAATAAAAGCGGTAAATAATTTGCCTCCTTTTGGTGTCATATATTTATGGGCCAAGTGAGTCAGAACAATACAATGATCGTATGTAGAACATCCTGTCTTGAACCCTATCTGTTCACTGCTCAATATTGTTTTATCAGAAATCCAGTCATTAAGTTTAATCCTTAGGGTATTGGCGTACAATTTTCCTACTACAGACAAGAGGCTTATAGGTCTATAGCTGTGTGGATCTGACCTCGAGCCCTTTTTATATATAGGGAGGACTACTGTCTTCCGCCACTCCTGGGGAACTTGGCCAGATTTGTTTATGGCTGTGAATAGAGTCGCTAACAGTGGAGAAGAAATTTTGGAGAAATTCTCATAGGTTCAGTTCAAGGTTCTCGTGCTTGCCTTACTTATGAGTTGACCGAGGAGTATGGATGTGTATCCTGTCTTTCATTATACAGTCATCTCTCTGACAGCCTGTAACCTCCTTGGCTTCCTTCACTTCCTGCCCAAGGGAAGACATCATGAATTTGATTCCTCCCATAGGGCATTTCAGATCAGGAAGTGCAGGCAGCCTGGGAGACTGCAGAGCAGTGGTGAGATAGAAAGAAAAATATAGACGGTACCCTCAGCTACCTCACAGTGATTAGTTAAGGTCAAAAACACCAATAACACTCATGCAAAATAAATTATAAAATACCCTGAGAATGAGGTAGAAAAATGAAGGCCCATTTCATGGGGAAGAAAACTTTGAGGAATTTTTCTCGCGTTTTCTTTCTCCGCCATTATTTTTTGTAGTGGCTTCATTCCCTCCCCTCAATGCGCTGGAGTGATCCAAGGTATATGGAGGATGAAAAATGGGGGACAGGCTGTCAAAACAGCTGATGCTGTTGCCACTTGCATTGGCAGTGCAAAAAACCCTCAGGATGAGAAGAAGAAGAAGAGGAGGAGGAGGAGGAGGAGGAGGAGGAGGAGGAGGCAGCTGTCCTACAGCCCTTGCCCATGGTGATGCCGACCTGTGAGAAAATGTTGGAGAATTTCTTCTTTACCCCCTGGAGAAATTCACTGAAATGGGCCCCCAATTTCTCTATCCACAAATAGGGTGGAGAAATTTGAGAAGCCACATGTGCACAGCTCTAGAATCAAAATGACAAGGATAATTTCTCAGCCATTTCATTGACCTTGAAATTGGCTGTTTTGTTTCAGTTATATGAGGTGACAGTGTTTTGTGGGGGGAAAGATTTTAGAGCGGCCAACATTTATTTATTTCTTTTGCATAAAGCCGTGTTCTGGGGTGCATTTTGAATTTTAGGAAATTCAAAATGGTGGCCACCATAAGAAACTGGGGAGGGGTCCTTTGTCACTCACTGGGGCTGCCATTATTGCAGAATATCTACTGAAAAAGGCTTGCTTTTACAGACTGGGGGCTGCATCCAGCTGGACCAACTGGAATCAGGCAGAGTGACTTTCCTCAAGCAGTGCCCCTTCCTCTTGAGGAAGGCAGGCACAATGCATTGTGTTTTGTGCCTGCAGAAACTCATTTCATTTGAGAAGTGCAGTGTTAAATGCCCCTCCATATAAAAGGCTTGGTAAAACTATAAGGTCACAGTAAGCAGCCCTATCTTTAAACCTGAACTACTAGTAGAGAGAAAGAGAGTTTTTTACATTTGGACTTATTTCTTTTTTATAAGAATGTCTGGCAATGCCTCCGAAGGATGCTTCATTAGAATGCAGACCCAGAGGTTTGAAAATGCATCCCGAGCATGCAGCATTGAGGGAGGATCAGAGACGACAGTGCATTACTATGCATGTCTAAGCTGAAGTAACACCCACAGATTTCAGTGGGGTTGACTCTCATTCCTAGTACACGGGGTCATATGAATTCCTCACCCATGTAACTGCAGCTACATAAAGCATATGGCACACTTCCAAAATGCATGTGCATTTAGCAGATGGATATTGTACTCCCATTTTCCGTGTGAGAAGAACTCTGTATGTGAAGTGGCTCTGTCTGTGTGTGTGTGTGTGTGTGTTTAAAAACAAGTGTTTTGACGTTTCAGGAAAGTGTGGCAAGGGATTCCACCCTTAAAGCCAGCCTAAAAATAATTTTAGCTAGAAGTAAGTGTGTGCAGCATGGGTTACATATCACTGGAGCTCTGGTGTGTGTGTGTGTGTGTGTGTGTGTGCGTGTGTGTGTGTGTTAGGGATGGATTAGTCTGTCAATATCAGTCTCACTAAGTTGGTAGTGTGTGGTTTTTTGTGATCAAGCTCAGTTTGTCTCATTTGTGTATGAGCTTGAAATTTGTTCCCGTTTAGCTTTTTTAAACACAAAACGTGTGGAAATTCATATGCATTTTTTGTAATGTACACATCTGTGTATTTGTAAATATGTGCATTTTTGGACGTATGCACCCAATTGCATGTTTGTGTGCATTTTGAACAGGTATGCATGTTGTCGAATGCGTTTGTTTTATGCATGGGTTTCTGACCACAAGTTGCATTCGGGAATGCATGTAGGTTCAGGAAGTGCAATGTGGATAAATCCATTAAATAAGAAAGAAACCTTCAGTGGAGCAAATTTCTCCCACAACTCTACTGCATGTATGTGTGTGTGTGATGCATCTGCCTACATTCTACACCCAGAAACCTTTCTCACCTTTCCCAGTGGGCTTTGTGCTGGTGGAGACCAGCTGCAACCACCTCAAAATGGAAGTTCATTTTGTTCCAGACAATGCAAAGGGCAGCCACTGGAAATAAAGCCCCTTTCTGCACCACAGACTTTTCCTGAGTTCATCCCTGGGTTGTTCTTGTGTGGCCAAATGATGCACAGGGCATCCCGGGAGCAACCGCGGATGACCCAGGGATGACCCTGGGAAAAGCCCGGGATAGAGGAAACCGCGGATATCTCGATGTTTCCGCCATCCCGGGTCATGAAATGGGCACGGAGCCATGTGGGGTGGCTCCGTGCCCATGGGGTTGGGGTGGGGAACAACAATTCCACCATCCCCAGGATGGCGGGGGGCATGCACGGGGTTTTTCCCCTTACCTGTTCCACCGTGCAACGCTCCCTATGGCTTTAAAACAAAACAAAACACCAAAATGGTGGGCCCGACGTCCCTCCTTCCTCCCAGGATGTTACACTTACTTGTAGATCCGGGGGGACGATACCAGGGGGGACGACACCCCTCCCTCCCTCCCTCCCTCCCTCCCTCCCTCCCTCCCTCTACACCCGTAGGTGTAGAAAAGACCAAAATCTGCTTCTAAATGTACATTCCCCTCGATCGCTTCTGCTATGTGCAAAGGGTGGGAGCTGTACGATGCGAGGGCTGGATTCCAACCTTTTAGAATGGGAGGAAACCACCCAAAAGCCAGAAAACCACCAATTGGTGGGAAAGTGTGAGCCAAGGGAAGGGTGTGTGGCCATCTGGGGAACCACAAAGGGTCGGATTGGGACCCCAGTTGTGCTGGATTTGGCCCACAGTCCTGAGGTTCAGCATTCCTGATCTACAGTGTGTGTGTGTGTGTGTGGGGGGGGAATACTGTATCATATTCTTTTGAAACATTGGTATTGTATTTTATATTTTAACTGTTTGTAAGGCACTTAGTCTTCTGTTTGTAATACACCCAGACAACATTGGTTATTGGGTGGATTAAAAATAAAATCTTAAAAAATAAATGAAATCATAAATGAAATAACAATAGCAATAGCAATAAAATAATAAATAAATAAATAAAATATTGTCCCCGCCAAACTTTGTCCCCCCCCCTCCCCAAATATAGCGCTGTCTGTTCCTTCATAACATTTAATGGCTGCCATGAATTTAGATGAGATGAAGGGGAGAGGATGCAGTTGGAGACATCACTGGGGCCCCTTTTGCTCCCTGCTTCTGGCAATCCCCACCTTTCAGAAGCAAGCCTGCTCCCAGCTCCATAAGAACCTTCTGCCCCCATCTCAGGATTTGTGCCTTGACCACAGGCAAGAGAAGATGGCACCGTGTTGGGAGCTGCCTGTGGTTTTCCCACCTTTCTCGCCCTCTGGGAGCCCCCAGAAAGTGTCACCTTAAAGAAGATGTGGGCTGCATCTGAGAATGCCTTTGAGACCACTGTGTACGTTATAGAGATCAGGATGAGGCCAGTATAATTAAATTTTGAGAGGAGAAACAGAAATGGGTCTCTGTTCGCACTTCAGATGTGTTGGGATATTGGCAGCGCCGTGACTAATGTGAGGAGTAAATCAAGTGCGATTCAAGCTTTGAAGTTAGGGACGGGGAAAAGAGCAAAACTCGGCTTGGTTTTCTCCTGCATAAATTCTGTAATTTCATGGAAGAAGGAAACTGTGTGACTGATTTCCCTTCAGAAGATAAGCGTGCCTGGCTTACCCGAGAGCTTCGAGTACCGTTATCCTCTCCGAATAAACAATGAGAAGCACGCTTTACTGGGGGAGGGGGGATATCATTCCCATACGTTGGGGCAATCTATTCCCCCTCCCCCCATTTAATGTTTCAGTTGTGGCCTGCTGGAGACAGGAAAGTGTCCTGCACGTGACTTTTCTTCTGCCCTCCTCAGCTGGAGCCTCAAGAAGTGCCAAAACCAGGGTAAGATGCTGTCTGATGCAGAAATGCACGCACATTTCCTTCAGGTTGATCTGTGCCTCATTCATACTTGCAGAAATGAAGCAGTACAATTACTCTTCAATTGCACCACTTCAGACTACAGGTAAAGGATCAATTTTGTTAATGTTTCACCAAGGGGAGTATATTGGGGGGAAGGCCATGGTAGAATGCTTCTTCCTCTGTGTGTGTGTGCGCCTCCCTCCCTCTGTCTGTCTGTCTCTCTGAATGCACAGATGTATCCATCACTTGAACCTGCAATCCCCACCCACAGCCAGAAGTGGTACCAGCCAAGATCAGCTTTGCCACATCCTCTACTGCTGACATTCCCAAACTATGTCCTGGAGCACACTCCTGTGCTGCAAGAGAACTGCTACTGTCTTGCAATAAATCATTAATGGTCTTATGAATCCAAAGTGGAAAAGGAGGCTGCCTGTTGCCTCTGCATGACTTGATGTTCTGACCTTGACTCCTTCTCATTAGTCTCCTTTGGTGAAAGGGATTTCTGTCCATCTCTGCCTCAGGGGTGATTGGATTATTTGACCTCTCCCAGTGCAGAGATACAACATAGTTACCCATGCACAGAAGAGGCTGCTAGTTGCATCTCTCCATGAGTTAGTCAGGAAAATGTAGGATGGGCATATGTTCTATTTTACAGACAACAGCCATCTAGTTGAAGATAGTCCACTCTTTGAAAGTGTCTTCTAGAAGAAGGGCTGTCCAGTCCAAGTCCAGTTTAAAGGTAAAGAACCTGACGTAGGGAAAGCAGCTAGGTACCAACGTAGCACCTGGAAAACAAACTGAGCAGCAGGCACACAGTGCACCTGGTCACAACCTTTCTTACCTTGTTATTATTTAAATTATAGCACTTCTTTATACATTTGCATTTCTCTCTATCAAGTAGCACATGCAAATTGCATGCAAATCTGTCATCTTTTTTTTCTTTTCTTTTTCTTTTGGCAATGTGTAAGTGGCCCCTCTAGGAAGGTACCTAGAGAGGTGACTCCTGCAGGAATAGAGGTGGCAGGCTCTTTGGAGGACATCAAAAGGGAAGTGGATAAGAGTGAAGGTGTGTCCTCAATTTCAATTCATGGAAAAAGAAACCATGCATCAGTAATCAGATGTTTGGGAAACAGACGTGAAATAGGCTTTGGAGTAGCGGTGGATGAATCAATATGTCCCACTTTCTCAAATATTTGTTGTTATTTTTTCAGGCACAAATTTGTTCCACCTTATTTCCAATCAGTTTGCTAATGTTTTTTCTAAAAGATTTCCACAAAAATATGTATGGGTTTTCATGTGCACGTTTCTCCTAATAAATGCATAAACAGACATGCACATTTTAACACAATTTCTCCCCTAATGTACACATTTTGGACACATTTCTCCCCACTGGAGAACTGCATTGCAAAATTTGCAGAAGTGTAACAATTTGAAGGATAATTATATTCCAATTTGCATATTAGTTTGGAATACTTGGGTTAGGTTGGTTCAGATTAAAATGTGAACCCAACATGTTTGTCCCCTATCCCTGCTGTGGTGTGGTGTGTCTGTTGCTCACAGTCAGGATGTGGCAAAGCATCCGAATTTTGGCTCAAGATGGAATTTTGCCCTGGATCCTGAGGAGTTTGGGGGCATCTTTTTATCCCCCCTTCCCCTTCCTGCTCTCAATTAGGACTCACTTGTCTCCTAGTCTCACACACTTCATAGTGCAGGCATCACCAGCGTGACATCTATGCTTGGCACAAGTTGTTGGTGTTTCTGAGAGACGTGTGAGTGAAACCTACGCTGCTCTTTGCACCTACGCTGCTCTTTGCTAGCATATAAATGGATCCTGAGGATAGTTTGCAAATCGATGTTCAGGAAACGATGCCACCTTGTATCCAGTTTCCTACTTTTTCCCCTTTATCTTGAAGTATCCCCACCTCTGTGGCACAAAGTGTGCCCCCAAAAGCTCAGAAGTGACATATAATAGCAGTCTTGTAGTTTGGAGGCTATTGCCCCCTTTTGGAATACAATTTCCCCCTCTTCACCCCTCCCTTGTCCCCCAGATATAAATCAGTTTCTTCCCCCAATCTTCCTTCCCAGGGATATTGCGGGCATGAATAAGATATAGATTATAAAAACCCTTTGCATATTAGCATCCTTACAGAAATGATAAATATTAATAATAATGGTGATGATGATGATGCCCTTTATTTCCACTGGGCCTCAATTACGAAGCAGAGCAAATGCCTTCAGAGCCAGTGACAGGAGCACAATTGAAATATACGGAATATATAATGGGATCTGTGGATTTCAAACCAGAGGAGGAAGGGATGTCACAGATATTGAGGCTGTTTTTGTCTCTCCCTGAGATTCACATGCTATGGGACATAATTAGATCATTATATTGCTGGGGACATTTATTGCCTCTTAAGATTGAAGTTGGCTGTGTTGAAATTCGGTAACGCTTCATATCGGTTCCACATCTCCTACTGTCATCATTTTATCACCCGTGGGACCTTTTAGCAATACAGATTTCTGAGCCCATGGTCTGTTAACATTAATTTGGGAATTGCAGCTATTAGACTTTTGTAGGCTAATTTAATTAGACTTCCTTTCTTTTTTTTGCTCCTGGTTTTCATCATTTGTTTATTTTTCCTTTTAACGTCTTTTAATGTGCCTGGCGAACTTAATCTCTGTGGATAAATCTCTTTTGTTTGTTTGTTTGTTTGTTTCTTCATGGAAATGAAACCACTGCAAATTGTAGAGTAACAAATATACAGAAGTATAATATATGGCACCTGGGTGTATTTCTTGAACCCTGATAATGCTGAGTAAGTAAACACACATGGAATACTGATATAATGACTACTGGGGGCAGGTGGAAGGACTCGAAAGGATCTGTGATCACTGCCCCTTTTCTCATTCACTTTGGTTGTGATCCAAAACTCCATTGAGCTCTACTGTGTTCAGGGAGTTGGGGCCGCTTGGGTCTGGATTGGTTGAGCCCACTCAGCCCACTGGTCAGGGCTGGAGGTATAAGACGAGTTAGCAACTTGAACCAGTCAACTTCTCGGGATCCTTAAGGCATTGAGGGTGTGTTTCGTCTGGCTGGAACTAGGGAACCCTGCATGGTAACACATTAGTAGGGGTGTGCATCGGATCGGATCCGATCCACGATCCGAATCCGATCCGCCCCAAAATCGGGAAAATCCGATCCGATCCGATCCAATCCGATCAACATCCGATCCGATCCGATCCGACGAGGTCCGATCCGGATCGGACGCCATTTTGAATGCTTTTTCCCATAGCCAAGTATTGTTTTACAAAAACGCCTATAACTTTTTCATTTTTAAAGATAGAAGGATGAAACTTGGGCACATTATACACTGGTTAGGGATAGTTATCTGTGAGAAATTTCAGAAAGATTGGTGCATGCGTTTTGTGGCAATTAATTGTTTAATAAATACCCAGAAATGCCTATAACTTTGTCATTTTTAAAGTTACAAACATGAAACTTTGCCACATTGTAGGTGGTACCTTGGGACCTATCTGTGAGAAATTTCAGAAACTTAGGTGCTTGCCTTGTGTGGCAATTAATTTTAGAAAAATGGGTAGTAGTGGGGTAAATACATTTACGCCTCCCATTTTTTTATTTTTGAAGATACAAACAGGAAACTTGGGCACATTACAGGTACCACTTGCCTTGATATGTGTGTGAAATTTCAGAAACATTGGAGCTTGCCTTGTGTGGCAATTAATTTTTGAAACAATGAGGAAAGAAACACCTATAACTTTGTCATTTTTAAAGTTACACACATGAAACTTTGCCACATTGTAGGTGGTACCTTGGGACCTATGTGTGTGAAATTTCAGAAACATAGGTGCTTGCCTTGTGTGGCAATTAATTTTTTAATAAATACCCAGGAATGCCTATAACTTTGTCATTTGTAAAGTTACACACATGAAACTTTGCCACATTGTAGGCGGTACCTTGGGACCCATGTGTGTAAAATTTCAGAAACGTAGGTGCTTGTATTGTGTGGCAATTAATTTTTGAAACAATGAGGGATTCATTGGACAGCACTTGCCCATAGGGATTCATTGGACAGTACTTGCCCATAGGGATTCATTGGACAGTACTTTCCTATAGGAAATCATTGGAAAGCACTTGCCCATAGAAAATCATTGGAAAGCACTTGCCCATTGAGAAATACAGTTATGCCTCCCACTTTTTTATTTTTGAAGATACAAACAGGAAACTTGGGCACATTGTAGACTGGTTAGGGATAGTTATCTGTGAGAAATTTCAGAAAGATTGGTGCATGCGTTTTGTGGCAATTAATTTTTTAATAAATACCCAGGAATGCCTATAACTTTGTCATTTTTAAAGTTACATACATGAAACTTTGCCACATTGTAGGTGGTACCTTGGGACCTATGTGTGTGAAATTTCAAAAACGTAGGTGCTTGCCTTGTATGGCAATTAATTTTAGAAAAATGGGTAGTAGTGGGGTAAATACATTTACGCCTCCCATTTTTTTATTTTTAAAGATACAAACAGGAAACATGGGCACATTACAGGGAACACTTCACTTGATATGTGTGTAAAATTTCAGAATGATAGGTCCAGGCATGTGGTGGCTACGAATTTTTTAGATTAAAAGTTATAAACGTTTTTCCACAGAGGCTGGGGCTGTCAATTGCACCCTCCCGCCTCCCGGGAAGAAGAAGGAAACACTTTCTCTCATCTCTTTGATCGTTGCAGCTTGGCTGCAACTGAGCTAGTATCCATTACAAAAGGCGAAACAAAGTAGCACTTGGCTGGTGTCTGCTTTGATACTTTCACTCACTCTCTCTCGCTAGGATCGTTACAGGAGAAATTTTCTACAGTCTTCAAAGTGGTGTGTGCAGACACCTTGCCACCACATGCCTGGACCTATCATTCTGAAATTTTACACACATATCAAGTGAAGTGTTCCCTGTAATGTGCCCATGTTTCCTGTTTGTATCTTTAAAAATAAAAAAATGGGAGGCGTAAATGTATTTACCCCACTACTACCCATTTTTCTAAAATTAATTGCCATACAAGGCAAGCACCTACGTTTTTGAAATTTTACACACATAGATCCCAAGGTACCACCTACAATGTGGCAAAGTTTCATGTATGTAACTTTAAAAATGACAAAGTTATAGGCATTCCTGGGTATTTATTAAAAAATTAATTGCCACAAAACGCATGCACCAATCTTTCTGAAATTTCTCACAGATAACTATCCCTAACCAGTCTACAATGTGCCCAAGTTTCCTGTTTGTATCTTCAAAAATAAAAAAGTGGGAGGCATAACTGTATTTCTCAATGGGCAAGTGCTTTCCAATGATTTTCTATGGGCAAGTGCTTTCCAATGATTTCCTATAGGAAAGTACTGTCCAATGAATCCCTATGGGCAAGTACTGTCCAATGAATCCCTATGGGCAAGTGCTGTCCAATGAATCCCTCATTGTTTCAAAAATTAATTGCCACACAATACAAGCACCTACGTTTCTGAAATTTTACACACATGGGTCCCAAGGTACCGCCTACAATGTGGCAAAGTTTCATGTGTGTAACTTTACAAATGACAAAGTTATAGGCATTCCTGGGTATTTATTAAAAAATTAATTGCCACACAAGGCAAGCACCTATGTTTCTGAAATTTCACACACATAGGTCCCAAGGTACCACCTACAATGTGGCAAAGTTTCATGTGTGTAACTTTAAAAATGACAAAGTTATAGGTGTTTCTTTCCTCATTGTTTCAAAAATTAATTGCCACACAAGGCAAGCTCCAATGTTTCTGAAATTTCACACACATATCAAGGCAAGTGGTACCTGTAATGTGCCCAAGTTTCCTGTTTGTATCTTCAAAAATAAAAAAATGGGAGGCGTAAATGTATTTACCCCACTACTACCCATTTTTCTAAAATTAATTGCCACACAAGGCAAGCACCTAAGTTTCTGAAATTTCTCACAGATAGGTCCCAAGGTACCACCTACAATGTGGCAAAGTTTCATGTTTGTAACTTTAAAAATGACAAAGTTATAGGCATTTCTGGGTATTTATTAAACAATTAATTGCCACAAAACGCATGCACCAATCTTTCTGAAATTTCTCACAGATAACTATCCCTAACCAGTGTATAATGTGCCCAAGTTTCATCCTTCTATCTTTAAAAATGAAAAAGTTATAGGCGTTTTTGTAAAACAATACTTGGCTATGGGAAAAAGCATTCAAAATGGCGTCCGATCCGGATCGGACATCCGGTCCGATCCGATCCGACCATCCTCCGACCCGATCCGATCCGATCCGACCCCCCAGGTCCGATTCCGATCCGCTATCCGATCCGATCCGGGGGGTCAGTGCACATCCCTACACATTAGCATAGACAGTCAGGAGCTTTGTTATTTTGCTTGGTGGCTTGGTGAAAGGCTCTCTATCCTGTACTCAGTTTTATGGAACTCATTGTTTTAGCGCACCACTGCTTTTACCTAGTCATTCCTTTTAAAGTAACTCATTTTATTCCCTTTCCCCCTTCTTCCCCTTTAATCCCTTTAATAAACTGCTTTAAAGCCTTAAGCCAGTGCGGTTTACTTCAAGGTAACTCCTGGTGCTAAGTCCAGTGTTGGCTGGTTGAAGGTGGGCAGCTGGTTGGATGGCCAGGATTCACCCAGCCTACCTTGCAGGGACAGTGTATTGACTGCGCTCTTCCTTCACTTGGCCACCTATTCGCTAGCTGCACTGAGAATGCCACTGGTCTGCTTTGCACATTATGCTAAGCCATGGTGTGGTTTGTTGAAATCTGGCATGCTGTAATATCCAAATCCACCCCTACAAACAAGCCATGATTTGTTAACCAGCTGCAAACCATAAATAGAAGTCATGGTTTATTCTTGGCTTACAAAGTCTGACTTGTTGCCTTGTTGTGATGTCTGATCCCAGTACCATGGCTTATCCCTGGCTTGCTTGCGCTGTCATCCTCCCTGAAACAGGCTGGGCAGAAATTAATTCAGTTTGCATTTTAATGCAAATTTATGCACTTTTGAACTACTGTGGGAACAGAAACTCAGTTATTCTTTAAAAGTTGCTTCCTCTGCATATTGCAGTTCTCCAATTAAAAAAATGTACAAAAATGCATGTATTAGGGGAAATAGCATTGAAATGTATTATATTAAGACCATTGCTTGCCACAAATGTGCATAGTAGGCAAACATGCATACCAAAATGCACATGAATTTTCACATGAATTTTTAAAAAACTGGTCAAAGTTTGAACTGGATGTAAGATTGGGAAAATGGGAAAAACCAAAAATGACCAGTTTGTCGGTCGTTAAAACAGAAAGCTTTGGCTATTGTGCAGTGTATAGAAATGTAATTAATAAATATATAAATGAATAAAAGTAAAAGAGTGGTGCCCAGGGAGAGAATACAAAATCACCAAAAAGTTAAGGTTTCCAAAATTTAAAAGTTATTTAAGCAGATATATTAAAACATGTAAACAGAGCAATTGAATTTACAGAATGATAAAAATGCTGAGTAAATATTCCTTCAACAATTATTGAGACAATTAGCTCTGTATAGTTGAAACAGAAGGTAGGCCGAACGCGTTTTGACGTTTCGTCTTCTTCAGTGGCCTCTGCAGCAAAGGCTCACAGACTATGACACCCTCCGTTTCTTGCCGCCCACCCTGCAGCACTCGGCACCCAAGCGAGGAGGAGCACAGCACAGCATCCCCGCTGGCTACCGGCTGTAGCTGCAGGCCACTCCAAACAGGAACACCAACAGCCCAAGAGCAGCGTGGTTTGGTTCACATGTATGCAAATCAAGAGCATCAGAACACGAGAAGAGCCCTGAGGCTGGATCAGACCCAGGGTCCATCTAGTCCAGCATTATGTTCACACAGGGGCCAACCAGCCGTCAGCCAGGAACCCACAAACAAGACACGGGGCAACATGACCCTCGCACCCATGTTCCCCAGCAACTGGTGTATATAGGCTCACTGCCTCCTTTGCCTCACACACATAGAAACCATAGTGACTCTCAGCCAGAAGGAACACGGAGCTCCAACTGCTGTTTCCCTGGCACAGCAGGCATCCAGCAGCCAGACAACCAAGGGCCTCTTGGAGGCATCACTTCCAGGAGGCTAAGTAAGCCTAGTGGAGGCTGCTGGTTCCAATGTCAGTGAGGTGGTAAATCTGCTCCAGGTTTCACTCAGAACCAGTCACAACTCTGAAGGAGCTCTCCAAGGCATCGAACCCAATCCTCCAAATGTGTTCACTGCATTGGATTGCCCCTTTAGAGTTCTGGCTACTTCTGACTGAAAGCTGGAGCAGACTCACTGCCCCCCTGACATTGGAGCCAGCAGCCTCCACTGAGGTAGCCCCATGGTCAGGCAGACAAGAGACAGCAGTTGGGAACTCGCTCCACTCTCCCCTGCCAGAAAGGACACCTAGAAAATCTTTGTAACCCAAATTTGCTGACTTTTCTCCTTTTTCCTTTTCCCGTCGTGGCTTTTAGATTGTAACTTTGGAGGCAGGGATTGTTTTATTACAAATCTTTGCAAATCACTCTGGAAGCCTTTTGGGGCTGGAGAGCAGGGTACAAAAATGCTGTAAAAGTAACCCCATTCCTCACCATTGGCCATGCAGGCTGGCGTGGGTGGCAGTTGAAGTCCAAAGCATCTTAAGGGCACCAGGTTGGGGAAGGCATGATGAGTTTTTAGCAAATGTTAATACTAAATGATGATGTGTAACTCATGTAACCCTTCTCTGGCACTGAACTCCACCACAACTTTGTGGCAGCCAGTAGCCATGGATTTGGGGAAGGCTGAATCAATGCATGGCAGGAGCCGTTTCATGCATAGATCACCCAACAGGTAACGGGAAACACACACAGAGAACTCTTCACAAAAACTTCATTCACAATGCACTCTTCCAGCATCACTCTACTTATCCTAGCAATTTACAGCGCAGTAACTGCAGCATGAGTGCGCGCGCATACATGCGCATGAGAGCACGAGAGAGATTGCTCTCCAATTTGCCCTAAGATTGAGTGATCCATATTAACGAGGCTATTAAATAGCAGTCAGAATCCAACGAACAAAATTGGACCAGAATTTACTAGTCACCCATGGGGCAATATAAAAACAGCTTGAGCATAAGAAAACAGTTAATGCTGCCGCAATAATATGCAAGGCTTTGTGTTTTGTTTTTAATGGAAGATTTATTTTTGCAACACAGTCGTCTTGAAAATGTCTTGAATTAGATGCCTCTTAAAGGAGACATTTTTGCAAATTGTACATTCGTTGGTGTGGCTTTTGTTTTTCTTCTTTGCCCCACTGAGGTTATCTTTAGAAGCATCACGTTGCAGCATCCTTTGTGTGATTTGGAAGAGGATGGTCATGTTGATGTGACGTTGCTAGGAAGCGCTGGGCTGTGATCCCCAAACCGGCCACAATGTGGTGGTGCAGGTGGTGTGGGGGTGGGGGGGCACACATGCCTTTGATACTATTTATCATCTGCATCCCAGCTTCTTCCTTTCCCAGGGAAGTAAAATGGCAGCCAGTCCAGGGTGTTCTTCAGAAGGGATGCCAGGCACCTGGCCGCTTTGGCACTCCCTGTAGGACAGTTGCCCAGGCTCATCTGTTCCATAGATGCAACGCTTATATGAAGGGAGGCTCACAGGCTGTGACGACCTCATGGGGTCCTCCCTGCGCTTTTAATTACTCTATGTCATCCTTTTGATAGATTTTGTGCTAACATTAAACACACCGACATGCATGCAGACAGACAGACACACACACACGAACACTCAAGCACTCACACACATTCTACATACATCCTGCACATATTTTATATGTTTATGTAAGAAGACTACCAAACCAGTCTAAATGTTTGACCTCAGGGAAAGGAAGTTCTTGTGTTAATGGAAGCGTTCAACTCTTTCTCCCCCAATTACAACCCCCCCCCCCCACAAAAAACCTGGCTTCAAAGAAAGCTGATTTTCATTGGTCTTATGGCATGGGAGGAAAGGGTTAATATCCCCCACCCACCCCCATCTGCCACAGTCCTGTTCCTGCTTTGAGGAGGGCTGCAATTTATAATTAATGAAAGATACACACAAAATGAAAATACATATGTCATGTGTAGTTTAACCCACAGAACAGCCAGTGCTGGGTTAGAATTGGCCATGTGGTGTCGTTTCTCCACAGTGGATGGGGAGTGGAGTACCATGGGAAAACATGTACCTGTCGTTGCCCAGGTGCCTTTCTGAACTCCTGGCTGCGCGCTACACAATGCTACCTTCTGGACACGCTCCTGCTTTTGTCATGGCCCAGGTAATGCATGGCTCTGTCACAACCGGCATCTCTGATCTCTCCTCAGCTCCGTTTCCAACTATTTCTCCGCTGCACCTAACGAATGAGGTTTTTTTAAAAAAAATCACATCACCCAGTGGATAATGGAGCTGCCCGCTTCCTCCAAGGTATCTTTGCTTTGCACCACACCTTCGTAAGCAAGTGGAAGTGCAGCGGAGGGGGAAATTGCTAGTGGCACCTTAGACCTCCTCCCTGCTTCTTCTGTGTTGCCACAAGTTGTAAAAAGAACAGCCAGCTTGGACAACTTCGCACAGCTGTTACAACAAAGATATGGAGAATTCTAAATTGCTCCCTGGACATTTTAAGGAGAATTGGCTGAAGAGGGTGTTACAACCCTGCACCCCAATCAGTGCCAGCTGCAAGTCTTTGGAGGGCACTTGGGCAAGACACCCTCCATGGGCCCCCTTCTTCCTCAGTGGCCCTTTCTGCACCATAGGGGTGGAGAGGGCGGGAAGCAGGGAAACCCGGTAGTAGCCACTTCCAGGTTCGGCGCAATGAGGCCACACCACAATGCGGCAGCCCGGGCTTCTCCTGAGCCACCGCAAGTCACGCCAGCCATTTTATTTTTAAAAAAGAAGATCCGCAGAGGTGCGCACGAGCAGTCGTGCGCAAAACGTTAGTTTCTTTTTTTAAAAAACGGATGTGATTGCGCCCCCTCCCCCCTGCCATCCTGGGGATAGCGATTTCACTGTCCCCCACTCCTGATGGCCTCGGAGCCACGCGGTGTGGCTCCATGGCCATCAGTGCAGCCGCGCTTACTCATGAGTAAGTGCACCTGCACCTGGGTGGCCACACCAGCCGTCCATCTCGCTTCCCTCCCAGGAGCAGGGAATGAACCGGGATAATAGCGTTCCCTGAACTCCCTGGAAAATGGAGGGCTGGCCCCGGCCTGCTTGCAGGATGCTCTGTGCATCATGCGGACTCTCCTGGAGCAAGCAGGCAGGGGCAGCCCTGGGGGAAATATGGCTGGTGTGGAAAGGGCCGGTGAGTCTACCTTCTCTCTGCCATTGTTACCAGTTGCTGTTGCTCCTCATCCTGTTTCTCGTCACCACTGCTACCACTTCCTTGCTTGGCAAGCAGAGAGCTGGTGAGCAAATACGGTGTGACATCCGCACTGGTTCGGCTTCATCTGGAGTACTGTGTCCAGTTCTGGGCTCCATGCTTCAAGAAGGATGCAGACAAGGTGGAGGGGGTCCAGAGGAGGGCAACGAGGATGATCAGGGGTCTGAAACAAAGCCCTATGAGGAGAGACTGAAAGAACTGGGCATGTTTAGCCTGGAGAAGAGAAGATTGAGGGGAGACATGATAGCACTCTTCAAATACTTGAAAGGTTGTCACACAGAGGAAGGCCAGGATCATCCCAGAGTGCAGGATGTGGCATAATGGGCTCAAGTTACAGGAAACCAGATTCCGGCTGAACATCAGGAAAAACTTCCTGACTGTTAGAGCAGTACGACAATGGAACCAATGACCTAGGGAGGTTGCGGGCTCTCCCACACTAGAGGTATTCAAGGTGCACTTGGACAGCCATCTGTCAGGTAAGCTTTAAGATGGATTCTTACATTGAGCAGGGTCCTTATAGGCCCCTTCCAACTCTACTTTCCTGCTCCTCCTTCTCACTGTCATTTGGACCAGAGCAAGAAGCAGGTGAACAAGCAGGTTACAGTGATGAAGGACCAAATCCAGGGGCTTTTGTCAGTGGCCCTTTTGGGGAGTGTGGGCCCTTGGTAGCTGCCCACCCATGCCTACCCTTGACACCAATCCTGACCCAGGAGCCCTTGCCATGTTCCAGGGGGTTGGATGCTGGTTCAATACTGCTGTCCCAAAAAACTGTTTGATTTGTTTGTCCCTAATTTCAGGGGGAAGCCATGTCTGTCTGTGGCAGCAAATACAACAAAGTGTCTCATGGCACCTTAAAGGCTAACACATTGAATGTGGCATAGGTTTTTGTGGTCCAGAGCCCACTTCATCAGCCACATGAAGGCTGTTTGGGCAGCCACTCTGTCTCTGATTCTAAAGGGGAGATTTGCAGACAAGAGGAGAGTTCAGTGGAGACAGATATAATATCATAAGGGCAGTGAGGACAGTTTGAAAGCAACAGAGAGTTGAATAACACTACAGAGCTGGGATGCAGAACATAAGTGGAGGCATGTATCGTCGATGTCCGTGGAGTGGTGAATCCACTCTGGGTTTTAGTCAGAACTGGTCAGAACTCCAAAGGAGCTATAGAGTTCTGACTGGTTCTGACTGAAACCTGGAGCAGATTCACCACCCCACGGACATCAGAGCCACCAGCCTCCACTGCTGAAGGTCTTTCTGCCTGAGGGCTGGGTTCCATTTTGGAAAAGCTCTCTGGGGTGATGCATTCCTATGATGGGTCTGGCCAATGGTGAAAGGGGGCATGGCAAAAAGGGCAAGCCCCAAATATCTAACGTACACGCCTATTTTAGCTTGAAGTTCTTAGGCTACAACTAAGCATTTCAACCTTATATGATGCTGGGAAAAGTGCACCAAAGCTGGGAAAACCTCACAACGATTAGAGTTCAAGGGAAAGAGGTGGAAAACTTCAGAGGGCTGGACTGGAGCCCCTGCGTCTCAGGTTTTGCACCCCTGCTACAGGCAAGGTAGAGCTGGATGGCCTGACTTGATGTGAGCCCCCATGCCATGCCCCCAGACCTAAGACCTTGTCCCCATCGAGGTAGGCAATTTGTGCATGGCTGCGCCTCTTCAAACTGTAGATGTTGACACTGCTTCTCCATACATGTCTTTTTAAGCCCCTCTACGTGGAAGGCAAGTATGCCCTGGAGAAGGCTCAGCATCTCTGTGACATGCTAGTTGTTGATAGGCAGGGAACGGAAGAGCATTCCATCATGTGAGCACACCTGAAGTGGTGCAGCCCAGATGCTTGACAGCCCTCATGTGGACCAGGCCTACATTTCCCAGGTTGTAAAGGCAGGGCTCCTGAGGGGCCTTGAGCCATGGGCCCCTCAGTGGGCCTCCTTCCTCAGTGACTGCAGCATTTCACCACCATGGCCACCAGCTGCTCTTGCTCATCACCCTCTTTCCCATCACTGGTGCCATGTGCTTGCTGGACAGAGAGAGGGCCAGGGAGCAAGGAGGCCGGGGCATCTGCTGCTGCTGCTCCTCCTCCTCACCACCCTTGTCTGGGCCAGGGCAAGAGGCAGGTGGCAACGACGAAGAGAAGGAGCAAGGCCAGGCAGCTAGGGATGTCGTAAGTGCCTGACTGAGTCTGTGAGTCCTACAGGCTCCCCCATGTCCATCCCCACCCCACCCCAGACACAGTCAGACCCATCCAGAGCCTCCATTGTGCACCACAATAGAGACTCCAGAAATTACGCATTTCACCCCATTGTGTAAATGGTGGCCATAAAGGCCTCATTTATGCAATGGGGAAATGCGCAATTTCCAGAGCTTCATTGTTGTGCACAATAGAGGCTCTGGAAATTGTGCATTTCCCCATTGCATAAATGGCAGCCATAAAGCCCCCATTTATGCAAGAATAAACCCCCAAATAATGCTCATCGGGCCTCACCGAGCCTCAAAGGAAGTTCACAGGGTGCAGCAGCGGCAGGCTGAGTGTCCGATGGATTGGATGTGGGTGAATTCACCCATCTCTACAGGGGGCTCTGTCAGCTGGCCCCGCTGGGGTCGGCCACCATTGGCAGGCGCCCACCCATGCAGGCCTTTGATGTCCACCCCTCCGTCAGCTGATGTCAAGACAACTCAGACAGGAACATTCAAACTGCTCTTTAACCACATGACAGGCCCTAATATGCATCGACAGTATTAACAATTCATAAATGCACCAAGGAGAAATAAAAGGCTTAACGGCTCTGCCAAGTCTTGCAGGCATCAATTAAGGTTTGGACGTGCTGGTCTGTCATTCTAGCAGTTATTCGATAAACTCAAAGTTTGTCTGTCTCTTTCCTTTGTCGTTGGCTTGACTGGCCTGTTCCATCTCCGGCTGGCAGCAATTTCGAGAAATGAACTGCTGCCATGGGATAATCAATTAATAAAGCCGTGGATCGCTTGACCAAGCCTTTTAATGAATGTTAACATGAAAACTCTGCTCTGACACGCTGCAAGTCACGCCGTGTTGTACGTTCACTGCTTTATGTGCCGGAAAAGAGTCCACTGGAGCCATGTGCCAAGCATGAGGCACGAGGAGGGATGGCTGCCTCGGAAGGTGGATTGCGCATGCTGTGCAAGGTGGTAGAATGGCGGACAAGACAGATCTGACCAAATGGCTTCCTCCCCAGGACAGCGCCATAGCTCAGTGGGAGACAATGTGATTTGCGAGTAGAAGGTCCTTTGTCCAGTCCCACGTATCCATTGGTCAGGGGGCCATGGGCTGTTGTGTTGCATGGATTTGGTGTATGTGCGTGCTGTAATCTTCATAATAATAATTATTAATATTATCTACTGCAGGGTTCTTTACTGCATAAGCCGAGAGCCATTGGTGGCTCCCAATCACCCTCCTCTCTTTTTGCAGTAGCTGCTCATTCTCAGCAGGGCGCCCCTAGCTTTACCTTCTTGTTAGCTTTAGCAGTGGGGCCTTGTGATCTGGGCTACTGGAGGAGGCTTTGGGGGTGGGGAGCCAGAAGACCTTCTGCCAGCCAGCTTTAAGGTGGCTGGGGGCTGGGTGGGGAGAGGAGAATGCAGGAGCAGTCCGTTAATTAGCCTTGCTTGATTAGGGCAGGGAGAGGAGAGACCCCCACAGCCAGGGAAAGGTATTGGCGGCTGCCAAGAGCCAAAGTGATTCCTGCTGGAAAAGTAGTGAGGATCATTGATCTCCTTTCATCCATCTTCAGTCAAATGGCAGGATATAAAATTTTATGCATTTTTTGTAAAATATTTATAGACCATCCTTCATCAATAGATATCCGGGCAGTGAACAATAAATACATAATAAAACAACAAGATACAATCACAAAACAAAACAAAATAAAAGATAGTTTAAAACGCATAAAACAGAGCGATCCGTTTAAAATGCTTGGAGAAGCAGAAAAGTTTTGAAGAAGTGATTGCAAGGTCAGCACTAGTCGTTCCACAAATGGGGGTGGGGTGGGGGTGGGGGGCACAACAGAGAAAGTTATTTTCTGAATTGCCAGAGGCACCTTGAGAAGAACCCTCTCCCCCCCCCCCCCCTGCTGCAGATTTTAGGAAGCTGGTATACGGGAAGGTGTTCCTTTATGTATTTGGGTCCCAAACTGTTCTGGCTTTATAAGAAAGCACCAGCACCTTGAATTGGGACTGGAAGAAAATTGTCAGCTAATGTAGTTGAGTTCCCATAGAATTGGTGATCTGCATTCTGACTACCATGTTCTGCACTAGTTGGAGTTTCTAGGTTGTCTTCAAGGGCAGCCCCACGTACAATGCATTACAGTAGTTCAGTTGGGAGGGTTCAAAGCATGGGCCACAGTGGCCAGACTATCTAGGAATGGTCAACCAGCCAAGCCAGTGTGATGTAGTGGCTAAAGTGTTGGACTAGGAGTCAAGAGATCTGGGTTCTAGACCCTAGTCGGCCATGGAAAGCCATTGGGTGACTTTGGGCCAGTCACAGACTCTCAGCCCAACCTACCTCACAGGGTTGCTGTTGTGAGGATAAAATGGAGAGGAGGCGGAGGGTTATGTATGCCAGCTTGGGTTCCTTGGAGGAAAAAAGGTGGGATATAAATGCAATAAGAAATAAATAAATAAATAAACAAACAAACAAACAGCTGGTAATAGGCAATCTGAGCCACTGAAGCCACCTGGGTCTACTACATAAATATATTATGTAAATATACTACATACATACATATGGTAAAAACAAAGAGAGATAACAACCAGGATCACTCCCCAATGACACCCATATAAAAAGGAAGGTCTTCAATCACCAGGATTTTCAAATACAAGTTGCTTAACGGGCAGGTCTCCCAAGGGAGGAAATTCCATGGCACAGGTGCTACCATGGAACTAGAATCATAGAATCATAGAATAGTAGAGTTGGAAGGGGCCTATAAGGGCCATGGAGTCCAACCTCCTGCTCAATGCAGGAATCCACCTTAAAGCATCCCTAACAGATGGTTGTCCAGCTGCTTCTTGAACTAGTTCTGCTCTTTGTCTGGGTGAGTTCCAGGTTTGAGCACATCCTTGGCTGAGAGCTTGTTGGTAGGACAGCCACTTTGCTAAAAAAGAGGACCAAAGAAGGTACCGATATGTAGAAGTACAGGTGCAAATTTAAAAATAATAACTATCATTTAAATCAAAATGCCAGACATCTCACTATAGTGGAGAAGAGTGTGGCCACATGACCTGTATGCGCCTGCCCAGTCTGCTGTCCAGGTGCCAACTGTGGATGAGCAACTGCAAGGCCCTGGCCTGCTCTCCCTCCTTCAGGTTCTTTGGCTTTAAGCCAGACTTGGACTGTGCACACCTTCAAATAGATTGCTGTTCTGTCTTGGCTGAGTAATAGGGCAGGTTGGTAAGGGAGAAGGAGCTCTCTCAGGTATCCTGGTCCCAAGTTGTTTAGGGCGTTGTC
This sequence comes from Anniella stebbinsi, assembly GCA_029215795.1. Taxonomy (NCBI): domain Eukaryota; kingdom Metazoa; phylum Chordata; class Lepidosauria; order Squamata; family Anniellidae; genus Anniella; species Anniella stebbinsi. The sequence continues at coordinate 32,421,995 of JARDYH010000007.1, forward strand.
TGAATATAATGGAATGTTTGGTGTTTGTACATTATGCGGATAAATCACTTTTGTGTCTGTACTGGTCAGTTTCATCCTAAAGCACAATAGTTTAGTTAGTTTTCAGGAGCCTGGATGTCTGCTCAGGAAGCCAAAGGTTTTCAGGAGGCATAACTGAAGGTCAGAGGAAGGAGAAACAAAGGAGCTAGCAAGAAGGAGGTTCAACACAGAAGGTCAGGAAATTGACATTTTGGGCAAAACTGAACAACCCTCCTGATTTGTTGAAGCTGGGAAGGGAAAATAACTAACTTTAAGATAAAAAAAAGCTGAAGGCAGAATAGAGAGTACCAGAGAGAAGAATAGGGAAGAAAGGAAAGGAGGCCAGAGAGAGGTGGAGCTGCTAGAACTAGAGAATTGGTTGAGAGAAAGCTGGATTTATGATGGTAAGCAATTGCTTGGCTAATGGGCTTGGATGAAATAAGGACACAGTTGAGTTAGGTACTTTTATTTTGCCTGTTGCTCATGTGGTTATGTGTATGGATTAGAATTTATAACCTTTCCCTATCAACATTTTTCTTCAGTAAACTATTAAATGTCATTGTTTGAAACTTTGTGGTTCCTTTTCTTTATTGGGTTACCCATCCTTTGTCCAAGAGCCAACACCAACACCATGTCATGTAGGTATCTGAGGCCCAGAGAGCTTTCAAGCTAGTTTGATGGAGGCAGGAAGAGAAAAAAGAGGAAGAATCCCACCTGGTGGCAGCAGAAAAGGCAAGAGGAGGAGAAGGGCGGAAAAAGAAAAAAAAGGAAAAGAAAAAAGGGCAGTGGGGCCAATGCTATTTTGCCTCTTTTCCTTTCTAGCCAGGGAACAAGGGAGTTTTGGGTCCATGACACCATCTAAAGAGGGATTGACCCCACGTTAGATAATTAAGTCCAGAGCCTAAAACCCAGTGTTTACAAGCCTCCCCTGTAATGCCTAGATGCTCCCAGCTCAATCCACTCAATCAGGAGGCTCATAATGCACACTGTAGGGAAATTGTGTTTTACAGGCTGTTCCTACCAATCTCAGACAATGGTCGGTTTGCTGGGGAATTGGAAGGGGTGGCTGGAGACAGTTCACTGATGCTGAGGGGTTTTTTTGGAGGTGGGGGCAGGGAGATCAGGAAAAGATGAGTTTTTCATGGGTAAGCTAAGAGAGCTAGGCGCATTTTAGCTACTTTAGTGGAATATTCATTGCTGTAATGAATACTCAAATTAATGAATGGCCACTGGGACAACACACAGGACCTCTGAAAGCACAGACATGTACACAATTCACAACGTTGGAAGAGCCCCGTTATTATGTAGCACTGATTATCCCTGTTCCCCAATTCAGGTGCACATTGGGTGAACTTGCTGCCACACCAGAAAGGTTCTTCAAGTTGATTTCTTTCTGGGTATACAATTTACTTACTTGTCTGAATGCATTATTTAGACTGACTTATGTATTAGCAATAAATGCTTTTTCTAAAAGTAGAAAAAATAGTAAATCCACTTTTAGTTTTTCTGCACACACAGAGTGGACTGTCTGTCAAAAAGTAGCCTTTTGATTTTAATTGAAATTGATTTTTTAATATCATTGCCACCTCTCTGGAGTTTATGAGACTCTGTGATTGACGTAGCTGTGGCACATCTTTCATTCATCCCTCCAATTCCAGCTTTGCAAAGTCGCAATTCATGAATATTTGTGAAATCTAGTTGTAGAGGTAATAGCATTCCTTGATCCACAAATAAGGTGACTTTCTTTTACATCCACAATATTCTTCCTTCATCTGAAGCATGGAGAAAATGGTCACAACTAGAGATCAGATCTTGTATGGCATGGAGTGGGGTGTTTTAAGAGCCCACTTAATGCATCATCATCATTATCACCAGAAAGGTTGAAATCTGATATCTTCTTACCTGGATTTTGGAGCTAGCCTTGTTGAGCTCAATGGGTCTTATATTTGAGAAGCCATGTATAAGATTACACTGTCAGATGTAAGGAGTTCTGGAGGAATAATCACACTTCGCCTAACACATAGAAGGAGAGAAGATTACATCCACCTGCCATTTCCAAATAGTGCCCCGATGGTATAGATCCAGTGTGGTGTAGTGGTTAAGAATGCTGGGTTAGAATTGGGGAGACCCAGGTTCAAATTCCCACTCGGCCATGAAGCTCACTGGGTGACTTTGGGCTAGTCATTACCTCTCAGCCTAAACTACCTTCCAGGGCTGTTTTGAAGGTAAAGAGGAGATAATCATATATTCTACATTGTGCATCTTGGAATGAATGGAATGAAGATGCCATTCCTATTGCAGATAGGCCAAACACATTGACTCACTCTTAATTTATCTTTTAATTATTTATTACATTTATATCCCACCTTTTTTCCTCCTTGAGGAACCCAAGGCAGTGTATATAATCCTTCCTTCTCTCCATTTTATTCTCACAACAACAACCCTGTGAAGTAGGTTGGGCAGAGACTCTGACTGGCCCAAAGTCACCCAGTGGACTTCCATGGCTGAGTGAGGACTAGAACCCAGATCTTCTGACTCCCAGTCCAACACTTTAGCCACAACACCATACAATTGAAGCTCCACAAAATTGTTGAAGTAGAAAAATAATATTTCCTAAAATTTCTGTGTAACTTTACCTTAACCTTGCAAGGTGCCCAAGTGTCTCCACACCACATAGAATCATAGAACAGTAGAACTGGAAAGGGACTATAAGGTCATCAAATTCAACCCCCTGCTCAATGCAGGAATCCACTTTAAAGCATCCCTGACAGATGGCTTTCCAGTTGCATCTTGAGAGCCCACGACCTCCCTAGGTCATTGGTTCCATTTCATACTGCTCTAACAGTCAGGAAGTTTTTCTTGATGTCCAGCCGGAATCTGGCTTCCTGTAACTGGAGCCCATTATTCTGTGTCCTGCACTCTGGGTTGATCGAAAACAGATCCTGGCCCTCCTCTGTGTGGCAACCTTTCAAGTATTTGAAGAGTGCTATCATGTCTCCTCTCAATCTTTTCTTCTCCGGGCTAAACATGCTGTTGATTTCTCCCCACTTGGTTTTGTTTTTAATCTCAAGTTCTTTTTGTCCTGAATATGGAGTACTTCGCAAATTTTGATAAATTCTTATCAAAATCAAATTGAAACAACATTTTCACCCATCTCTTCACCTGGCTAATCCAGTCCCCTGCATCATACCTTTCTCTGCCCATGGCTACTCAAATTGCTGAGGCGGCTCAGCAACATTTGAAACTGATAAGCATCGTATTGCTCAGATTTTGTAAAATAACATTTATGGTATTTTACATGCCTCTAATTGACCTAGCTTTGGAATTCTCTCCTCACCAAGGATTGGCTTGTGCCGAGTCTGTGGTCCTTTCTGTGACAGCTGAAACCCTTTCTGTTTACCTTTTTCATTATTATTATTATTATTATTATTATTATTATTATTATTATTATCCTGTAGCTTATCACCACTATTTTATATTATAATTTCAACCCCTCCTTACTGTTTTGATAATTTTATGTATACAAGAACATAAGAAGTGTCCATCTAGTCCAGCATTCTGTTCACACAGTGGCCAACCAGCTGTCAATGGGGAACCCACAAGGAAGACCCTAGTGAAATAGCACCCTTCCACTCATATTCCCCAGCAACTGGAATATATACAGTGGTAGCATATAGCCACCGGAATTGGTAGCCATTGATAGCCTTCTCCTACGGGAATGTGCCCAACCTCCATTTAAAGCCAACCAAACTGGTGGCCATCACTACATCTTGTGGAAGTGAATTCCATAGTTTGACCATGTAAACTGCTTTGTAAAGTTATCATGAAAAGTGGTATATAAGTAGCTTAAACAAACACGCAACCCCTGTGGGGGTGAGGGCATCTTGGCATTCACTCCTTTATTTCCTTCTCCTCCACATCCACACATCCGTCTCTTAGTAGCTTCTGTTTAGAATGTACTCTGTGCTTTCCTGAGGGTAATATATATTTGCAGCTGCTGTAGTACACACCTGGTCAAGGACAACCCATCCCATCCCGCTCAGTAGGCTGCAACCTTCTCTGTTATTAAGGCAATCACTGTACTGCCACTGTGACACAGGTAATCATTAGATGGAGGGAGGGTGTTCTTCTCTTGCTCTCCATTTACTCCACTGTTATCTCACAAGCTGGAATAGTAACTTGTATTTTAGCCAATAATTATTTAAAGTTTAGAATCATTATTGCTAATCACCCGGGGGGGGGGGAGTTTTCCATTGTTTTGACTGTTGCAGCATATTTCTGTCATCATTGCCTACAGTGCTTGCCTTCTGTCTGAAATTAATGTATAGAAGCCATAGCACCCCACGTCTATGCCTTCATAGATTGCAGTCAGGTGGGAGAATCCCTTGACTACAAGTGGGGAGTGGAGGGATCCACTCGAAGGGATTGGTGAGAGCCAGAGTGACTGGAAGTTAGATGCATAATGCTTTTTAGAAGAACCTAAAGGATAATAAAGTAACTTTAGAAGCGTTCTTGTACAATATTTTATACTCTATTAAAAAAAAAACACTGGCTGCCATTAGAATTTTCAACCAACGTTTTCTTTGTCCAAAATCATCTGAATTAGCCAGAACCATTCCTCAAGTCTACTATCTTATCTAGTTGTATTATCATCTCTATTTTCATAACAGAGTCATGGAATCGGTTTGTAAGGAGTCTCGTAGATCCTGAAATCTAGCCCATGACTTGGACTAGAACAACCTATTCCTAAAGTATTCTGACCAAGCCTAATCCTACCTTAGGTGGAAAGATGGCACCTAAACATTTTCTTGCCTCACTGTATCATTGGAACCATGCCAACTGTTTCACTTTTGCCCACATTGATTTAAAAACAACAACATCTCATGTTCTTTCCAACCTGTTGATTGGGAAATTTGTGGATTTTGATAAGTTCTTATTTTAAAACCGAACCAAAACAATTCGCATCCATTCCTAGTCATGAGAGAAGGTTATGAATAGGGAAGTTCCCCCACCGCTCAGAGAGACCCTATAACACCAGTCTTAAAGGCATTGCACCGGCTGCCAATACATGTATGGTCGGAATTCAAAGTGTTGGTAATGACGTTTAAAGCCCTTAAACAGTTTGGGACCTCAATTCTTGAGAGAGCGCCTCTCCCTACATCTGCCTGCCCGAGACCTGAGATCTGTCGGAGGAGCCCTTCTCCATAACCCACCAACGCGAGATCTACGCTATGGTGGGATGTGGGAGAGGGCCTTCTCTGTGGTGGCACTCCGGCTGTGGAATGCCCTCCCCCTGGAGGCCCAACTGGTGCCGGCACTGGCTTCATTTTGGCGTCAGGTTAAGACATGGCTTTTTAATAAATCCTTTGATGGCTAAATCCACCAGCCTGCACACTCTCTTGTTTTAATTGGATTTTACTGTTTTAAAATTTCATATTGGTTTTAATATATTAATGGTTTAATTTGTTTTAGAATTGTATATTTATTCCATTTTATATGTATGATTTTCTCTGTACCCCACCCTGAAATCCTTGTTATATAGGGCGGAATATGTAAATGTTTGAATAAATAAATAAATAAATCTGCTGCTGTGTCCTGACCTCAAGTAGAAGCTCATGAGAGATGGTGGAACTTCTGGGCAGCACCTTGGAGAACTCCCAAGTGTTCAACAGGTTTCATCAAAAGCTGCAGACTGTCTGAGACCTTAAGTGGGTGCATTGACTTTCCCCCCAGTCCACCCTCAATTTGACATTTCTCTGCAATGAGAATTGTTGCTGGGACATAAAAATGTGGGTACAAAGGAGGCTTTTGTGTTGCTGTGTGGATTCCCTCCCCTTTCCTAGTTTGCACTCTTGATCTTGATGTTCTCAAGACCTTGCCTCAGTTTTCCTTCTCCATGCAATGTTGTTGCTGGAATAGAAAAAAAAAATGGTCCAAAGCAGTGTGGTACTCTCGCCCAACCCCCACCCATCCCACCAACTCTTTGTTTTGAACCCATGACCATAGCTTGACATAGTGTGCCTTTTCTGTGCAGCTGTGGATTCAGAAAAGTGTTTGTGTGTGTTGCTCTGTGGATCCCCCACCACCACCACCACTTTGCAGGCATGATCTCAAAGTTAGTTTGCTTCAGTTTCCCTGTTCTGTGCAATGGGCTTCTGCCATGGCTAAGCCTACGTCAACCCCCTTAGCTCTGGCTACCATTAGCTACTCCAAAGGAGTTGGTTTCCCAAACCACAGTACTTCTGTCTTCCCTGGTTTGTGATGAGTGAATAATTAGATTCAGTGTTTTGCTCTGGCAGAGGTGGTCTTCCAAAGCCAGAGCAACTGCTTCTGAGAGGCAACTGCTCCCCCATCCTGCTTTTGCTCTTCTTTGGATGACACATAGCAACATGTGCTCAAGGTATAGAAAGGCATGGGAAGGGGTAAAAAGAACTGTGCCCCCTCCTCATCCTTCCCCCTCCCACCCTTGATTTTGTGAGCATGACTCTCATTCACGGAAGAGCTGTCAAGTCAGGCAGCCAAGCGGGCCCAGCTTCGGTCCCCTGATAATCCCCAGCTGCAGTTGTCCATGTATCCTGCCTGACAGCAGCAAGATGAAAATCGAAATGCATCGCTCAACAAATGAGGCACTTTTCGGCATCAACTTTCCAAATGTGACAATGGGGTTTGTTTTCTCTGTCAGCCACATTTAAAGCCTTTCACAAGCTCAAGCTGGTGTCAAGAAGGGGTTGGCTCAGGTAGGGCTGTTCCCCAAAAGCCAAGCTGGGTGGGGCTGTCTGGGGATGAAACATTTCAATCCAAAGTGCTGAGCTAGACTCAGATCTCTGCCCACCAGCATTTCTGCCTCTCAAGAGAGTTTATTTAGAATTAGTCCACAGACTATTTACATTTCTTTACAAATAACAACAATAGAAAGATACAGTACAGGGATAACTATCTGTTATACTGAAAATCTTAATCACCATGAAAAACTGCAGGCAGGCTTGTAAAGGGAAACGATGGGACTTCCAAGATGCGTGGTTGGTGCCATTTTAAATCTGGAATTATGTACAAGAGCAAGCATTGTATGGAAGCAGCTGTTATATTACATGTTCAAGTGACTCAATCATTGGATTTGCTTACCTGACTTTAATTGATTCTTTTTTATATATAATTTTATTTAATTTTCAACATATAATACATAAAATAAACACAATACATAAACAAACCCTCCACATCCCCCCTGTGCTCCCCTACCCTTGAGACCTTCATTGCTCTGTTATATTATACATTTTTCCAAAATTGCAGTGATTCTTTTGAAGGTGTACATCCTCTCCCCTTTACTAAAACATATTCTATAAATAATCCCCAAATACTTTCAAAATCATTCTTTTTGGATAGTCCCATCCTAACTTTCATTTTACATGTTAATCTATCATTAATTGCAATATCCCACACTCCTTTATACCATTCTTCTATACTATAATTTCCTTGTATTTTCCAACTTTTAGCTATCATTAATCTAGCCGGTGTCAGGAGGTTGTTTATCAATTCTCTTATATTATGAAAGGTATTCCTCAGTTTTTCGTCAACAATTGTGCTTACAATGGAGCAATGACAAGCCATATCTTTAGGCAGAGAATTCAGGACATAGAGAAACAGACACAGCCAGGTGTCACAAACAAACCATGTTTGTTCACCTTTAGTTCATCGGATGACATTTTCTAACATGTTGCAAAGCACTCAGCACTGCAGTTACAGAGCTCTCCAGAACCCGCTCCTTAGGAGAACCTCCCCCTTGTTTCTAAGTAGCAATTCTTAGGGGGAGTTTACACAAGCAGTCATTTTAATCAAATACCTTTGCAACCCGTTCATCTGTGGTTACTCATTCCTGTAAATGGACCAACCTCTGAATACTTCCTTTGGGCTGCTGCACTCCCCTTTATCACATGCATTCAAGTTGCTGATAATTTTGACATAATAATTACGGACCACACCTCCATTTAAAATTCTACTATAGAAGGGATTCTAGGACTCTTCCAGTATGTAGATCCAGCTATTATCTTATTAATTAGAAGCTTGATTTCTTTCTTAATTGACCTTCCCAGAGTATTCAATAAAAATGTTTGGGGAGTCATGGAGATTTTCTTCTTTCATAGCCTGAATCAATTTATTATTAATCATCTTATTTCCCCACCAAATAAGAAGAAAGTCTGCAGTAATCACAGCACAGGACCAACATTGGTTGGAGGCTGTAGGATACATTTTCTCTATCCAAGCCTGAGCGTAGTAACAGTGTTAGGGAACCATATAACAGTGTTTTTCTGAATGCAACATTTGCCAAAATCTCTATTCTTGTAATATACTTAGAAATGATTTGGTTACCAGCTTTAAATTTATTTTCTTCATTTTCACATCAGTCTGCATTTTTTTTTAATGTTTGCATGAAAATTCATATGCATTTTTGTGTGCATTTATTCTTGTATACATATTTTTGTGTGCAATTTTGCTCAGTATATGCACGGTATTGCAAGCACCTTTTCCTAATATAATATTCTTTAGTATGTTATTTTCATAAATATATGCATTTTGACTGTGTACAGTTTCAGAAAGGTGTGAATAATGAACTATAACCACATATTGGTTTAAATATTGGTTTGGAAAGTGAAAATTTGGTAAAATTGCATTAAAATGTGAATGAAATGAATTTCTCCTCCACCCCTACTTTGCCATGAATCCTCGAACATATTGCCACAGATAATCTGTCAGTTTGAAAACCCACCTAAACCAGAAACAAAACTCTTTTGGCGGCTTTCCAATATCACCAGTTGCCATGAGGCTAATTAACTCACTCACCTGCAGATTTCTCAGCTCAGCTCGTAACCTACCAGCTTTCAGGAGCAGCAGAACAGAATCTTTGGTCATAAAAAGCAAAGTCAACAAGCTGGAAACTATTGAGTTGCTATCCAGGCCCAGAGAAATGCAGAATTCCTTTGTCATTTGTAGCCCATTTAGAGAACCTGTGATGAGCAGAAGTAAAATGTATCCCTTGAACATAATGAATGGTTACACAGATTAGTCTCAGGGATGCCTGGAACTCTCTGAGGAATTTTGCTGATATCTGCAATCAGTACAGATTGAGTAGTTGAGTTCCAACATTTTTACCCTGCCATATGGGGCCGCAGAATCCTCAGCGCACCATTTTGGCTTTGGATTTAGTGATTAGACAGGAAAAAGTCCTGCAACTCCTAGCATTCCCCAGGCAGCCATGCTGGCTGAGGAATGCTGGGAATTGTAGGACTTTTTCAATCTAAATACATTTAGGATTACACCCTAAATCAATTAAAAAACAACAACCCCAAAACAATATTCTAGTTGACTGTCCTAGATTACTATCATATAGCGTGAAGCTGCAACTCCAAAAACTGTTTGGGTAGGAATTGTCATTAGGGTGGCCAGTTAGATATCTCAAAAGAAGGGGAATTCATTACCTCAAAAGAGGGTGCAAAGCGCCTGCTGCAGCTTGAGCTCCTACTAAAGGTGTTTAAAAAGAACAGAAATACAAAACACTCTTTGGCAAGTGTTTTAAGATTTTGAACATTGGTATAAGTTATTGTTCTTGATTGCAGCACGCAGAACACGTGTCCGCCCTCCTGCATAGAAGATAACCGTGGCTTTAGAACAGCTCTTTTCTTTCTTCTTCCACATTTTTCTTGCTCTTCTCATTTTTCCTTTGATGTGTGGCTTGTGATGAGAAAAAAAGAACATTATAAATGAGCTCTTGCCTCAAATTCACACATCAAATACATCACCCCCTCATTTCTTCATATTCAAAGGAGGATATTGTTTGCTTGTTTGTTTCCAGGGCTCTGTGCATATATTTACTACCTTAGCTTGCTGGTGGCCTTATTGGTTTGCTTATTTAGGAGGGGTAGGCTTGTGATTTTTTTTAAAAAAAAATACCAGGTCACCAGGCAATATAAACGTGTCTAATATGGATTCCTTCCCCAATCATGTACCACAATCCCATCCTGTGCATATAGTCTTATGAGTCAGGAAAGAAACAATTCTATTTCAATTCTGAAATGATATTTTCTGCATTTCTGATATTGCACCATGATGTTACACCACACTGGAGGTTTTCTACTGCACTACTAAACATCCTGGCTTACTGCCCACCATTACAACGAATCCATGGGCACCCAATTAGGTAACAGTATGAGGTCAGACTGACAAAAACTATTGAACTACGACCAAATATAACTTTCCTTTCAAATTATATTTTTCATTCATTTCGTCTTTCTTGTAATGGAACAAGGAATGTTATGGCAGCGTTGTAGCCTTTCCATTAATTGCCTATGCAGTGATGAGATCACTGATACACTGAGTAAATGTATTAGAGAGCCCAGAGACAGGGAAAAAAGCCAACTAGGCAATGAATTAAAAATTAGGACCCTGAGTGGAAGGTCGTTGGAGTGGAGGAGAAACACCCTGAGGCAAGGAAGGGATGTTGAACTATTTTATTATTATTTATTACATTTCTATACCACCCCATAACCGAAGCTCTCTGGGCAGTTTACAAAGGTTAAACACATTAAAAAAATACAATATGCAAAATTTAAAAACATAAAAACACACAACAGACATCATCTATCTAAAAATGACTTGAGCAATCAGCCAAGCCCCAAAGCAAATCCAGGATCAATTGAAACTCATCGTGTGCTGCCAATTGCCTGGGAAAAGGAAAAAGTATTGACTGCTCATCAAAAAGATAACAATGTTGGCACTAGGTGGGCTTAATTGGGGAAATCATTCTGCAGTTGGGGGGCCACAGCCAATAAGGCCCTCTTGATTGTGATGGTCTTCTGAGAGACCCTTGGAGTAGGCACCAAGAGGAGGAACTTAGATGTTGAGCATAGTGTACAGGTAGGTTCAAGCTGGGAGAGGCATTCCATCAGGTATTGTGGTCTCGAGCCATGTAAGGCTTTTTAGGTTAGAACCAGCACCTCAAATCGGGCTCAGAAACATAAAGGCATCCAAGGCGAGTGGGCCAGAGTTGGTCTTATATATTCAGACCTTCTCATCTCCACTATCAATTTGGCTGCCACCTTTTGCATGAGCTGCAGCTTCTGAACCATCTTCAAAGAGCCCCACATAGATCACATTGCAGTAATCTAACTTGGAGGTTACCAGAGCATAGACAACTGAAGCCAGGGGTGTAACTGGGCCACCAACCAAAGGGAGAATAGGAAGAGGGATAAAAGGAAAGGAGACCTAGAGGATGAAGCAGGAGATGCCAGGAAAAGGGAGTGGAGCTCAGGAAGGAGGGATAGAGTGCCCATATGCCCTATTTTACAGACAAAGTCTTTTATATGAAAGGCTTCCAAAGGACTGTCCTCTATTTTGAAAGGCTACCTAGTCCAAGACCAGTTTAATCATAGAAGGGCCTATGCAGGAATCCATCTTAAAGCATAGCTGACAGATGGCTGTCCAGCTGCCTCTTGGAGGCCTCTAGTGTAGAAGAGTCCACAACCTCCCTAGGTCATTGGTTCCATTGCTGTACTGCTCTAAAAGTCAGAAAGTTTTTCCTGATGTCCAGCTGGAATCTGTTTTCCTGTAACTTGAGCCCCTTATCTGTGTCCTGCACTTTGGGTTGATCAAGAAACGATCCTGGCCCTCCTCTGTGTGACAACCTTTCAAGTATTTGAAGAGTGCTCTCATGTCTCCCCTCCGTCTTCTCTTCTCCAAGCTAAACATGCCCAGTTCTTTCCGTCTCTTCTCATAGGGCTTTGTTTCCAGACCCCTAATCAACTTTGTTGCCCTCCTCTGATGATAAAGAACCATCAGAAGGAAGAGCTAAAGGGCTTTGGTGTTGCCCATCAACAGTTAGTATCTGGACAGCAGGTTGAGCAAGACACATAAGTCACCTGGTCACAGTCTTCCACACTCAGGTAAGATGTACTGTATTTTATTTAAAATATAAACATTTCTACATTTATACTTCTCCATATAAATTAGCATAAGCAAATTGAAGTCCTTTTTGTCTTCCTTTTTGGCAGTTCATAAGTGGCAAAATGGAGTGGAAAGAAGGATACACCACATTTGCAACCAGAGGCCTTTTGTATGAATTCTATTTTATTGAAAAATCCATTTCTATTCCACTTCTGATGCCCAAAGATGCTAGCAGGCATCCCACCCACCCCACCCCCACCCTGATTCAGAGCCAGATTGCATGCAGTGAAGGCTGGTGGCTCTGGTGTCATTGGGGTGATGAATCCGCCCCAGCTGTCAGTCAGAACTCTAAAGGAGCTCTCCAAGGTGCTTCCTGCAGAGTTCTGACTGGTTCTGACTGAAATCCGGAGCAGATTCACCACCCCACTGACATCGGAACCACCAACCTCCGCTGTTTGCATGTGCAACCGATGTGAAGCAACCCAATGTGCTATAAATAGCCAGCTCCCCTCAGATACTTGACCTTTTGTCCTGCCTACCTAGCTAGCACCACAGGGCCTAATTAGCAGCCCACCAGTTCATGCATCTTCTGTTTGGGAAGAACGTTTGACTGCCCTGCATTGATATAACAGCTCTTTGAATTTGGCAGCTGCCATTTGGAAACCCTTTTCTAAGCCTCAATATTTGTGGATATCAAAATGCTAAGCAGATCGATAAGATCTCAGACCTTGATCCAAGAGGCATAAAAAAGAGGGGCGTTCCCAGATTAATTGAGTTGTATGATGGACAGCTAATCATTGCACATGTGGTCTTGAGCATTCCATGGATAAGTTAATCTTTGTTTTTGGGTTGATGCTATGAAGCAGAGAGAGGCAGCATCAGAAACCACTTTCTGCCCCTCTGTTTTGGCCTCATTTTTCAACTATGCTTTATATGCATATTGTGTACTCCCCCTCTGCCCCCTCCTTGCCTATGAAAAGGAGATATCTCCCCATACATGATCTCAATGCTCAAAGCTTTTGCAAATGTTCAGCAAATACTTCCTTGGTAGTTACACTCTGACATGCAATATTGTTGAGTTTTTGTCCAGTTTAGGGATTATGAAATTGGGCATGAACCAGGAGCAGAGCTGATTTGTCCAGTGTGTGTGGGGGGGGGGGGGGGGCGGTTACCATCGCTTTGTTTTTGTTTTATTTTTTTATTATTTATTTAGTGTGCCTTTTAAAAATGGCCAGATGCTTTCTTGCTCCCAGCAGGCCTGTGGAATAACTGGAGGCATACCAGGATGGTGGGAGCACTCCTGCTCCAGTCATTACAGCATTAATTTTAAATGGAGATGATCATTCATCTCCTCATCCCAGTACTGAGTAAAAAGCACCCTGAGCTCTACAAACTTTTTTACGTGTGGAGATGATATCTGGAGATACATCCTCTTCACAGAGGAGAGCTTGTGATTCTGTGTATGTGCGTGCGTGTGTGTGTGGTGGAGAGTTTGGAAGTGGTTAGAAGCACATGTTGGTATTGGCTCTACTCACACATATTCAGATGTACTCAGCCTTTGTTGGAAGCACCATTGGCTATCGTTCCCTGGGCGTTTTTGGAAGAGCTCTTGCAATGACCCCACCCACCTCTGCCTTGTGCAAGCTGGGTCCTGTTCAGTCATGATGAAGATAAACAGTGAGGACTATCAGGGAGCGGCAGGGAACCATGGAATGGTTGGTTAACACTAAATAAAGGAATCTCACACATTTGGGGTGGGGTGTGTGAAGGATGGAGAAATGCACATCTCTCTCTCTCCCCCCCCCCCCAATTGCGTTTCCATTGTTCACATTTTTCTTAGATGAGGATGGGTAGATGGGAGTGGAAACCTCACGTGACTGGAAGGTGGAGGATGCATATTTCCATTGTGAGTTAGGTGGAGGCATCAGCTTGGAGGGAGAATGGATAAAGTGGCATCCCAATGAGAAGTGGGGGGAAGTCAGTTGTGTGTATATGTGTGAGAAGAATGCAGGCAATGTGTAGGTAAGAAAAAAGCCTTTGCTCGTGTATGCCTGGAAGGTATCGAAAGTGGCCTCTTATGCATCTGATGATGATGACGACAAACTAGGACACCAATTGCATGACATGGACATATGCACACGCACAGGTGCAATTTTAGAAATAAAACCTTCAACCTGCAGGTACCTCTCACTGTAGTGGAGAAGCTGCGTACGTGACCTACATGTTCCTGTTCAGTCTGCTATTGCTGATTGGGCAACTTCAAGGTCCTTGCTGTTTTCCCTCCTTATGGTTCTTTGGCTTTAAAGCAGACTTGGACTGGATGCTTCTTCACGGAGGACACCTTCAAATAGAGGGCTGTCCTCTGACAGCTCTCCAAAATAGAGGACTGCCCTCTGTAAAGTAGGACATCTGGCCACCTTCAATTGTGTTCATGTTCTGATCCAAGAAAGTTTGCCCCCATTCAAAACTCTATTACTTAGACACCAATGATTCTGCTACACCATTCAAGAAGAAGTATTATTATCCCCAAACTGAAACTTAGAATAAATTAAAAGTGAATGTACCATACATCCCTGATTTCAGGAATGGCTCTCTGAACATGAATGGCCTTCCCTGCTATTACTCCTCAAGTCCCTAAGGTGCCCATCTGTCCCTTTTTGAAGAGGACAGACCTCCATTTGAAGAGCTGTCAGAGGCCTGTCCTCTATGTTGTCCTCTATTTGAAGGGCTGCCCAGTCCGGGTCTAGTTGAAAGATAAAGAACCATCAGGAGGGAGGGCCTTGAAGATGCCCATCAACAATTAGCACCAAGACAGCAGTCTGAGCAGGCCGGCTGGCACACAGGTCTCCCTGGTCATGGTCTTCTGCACTATGATGAGATTTACATTACAATTATTATTTCTAAATTAACATAGATGCATGTAAATTAGCATATGCAAATGCTATGCAAATTGACCACCTCTTTTTCAGTGATGCATTTCCTCTTTTGGGCTTTTTATAAGCGGCCTGGAAGAATCTGAGCCCAAGCCCCTCATCAGCCCTTCGCATTGGCATGATCAAAAAATGGGGCAGATTCACTTTGTTACAAAGATACCCTGTGAAATAAAAACTTGGCTCCTATTATTTTTGTTGCAGCCGTTACAACCAAAAAAAGGAGAGAGTCTATTTTATTTGTTATCAGGCTATAAACATGGAAATATGACTCTCCACCAGTCACATTGCTATAGGTTAGACATAATCTTAAATTATTCACTCCCATTTAGGATTTTTAAAAAGGGGCTACCCAAGCACACTGCAGTTACCATAGCAATAAATTTTTAGGAGGGGATACATTTTCCACACAGGCGTCCTTTGGAGACTTCCCTTTGACTCCTGGGCTGCTCATTAAAGCTGGGAGCAGGAGTTATGGGGCTTTACTTAACCACATCTTTCTGGATCCTGACTTGCTAAACAGAAGCGCTCCATCTTCGGGCGGCAGCGAAAGGGCGAAGAGGGAATAAGTGTCACTTTGCACCACTGCCTAGGAACAGGCTGCTGCCACTGTGGCCAGAATTGGCTGGACGATGCCGGTGTGATGCTGCCAGAGTTTCGCTTTCATGAGTAGATGAGGCAAGAGCCTTTGGCACCTGACAAGCTGGGCTCAGGAAGCCAAGGGGAACTTGAGAAGAGGGACTCCTGATGCCGTGCGGCTGCAGTGGCCAATGGGTGGTCTGCCAAGAGAGTAAGAATGTGTTTGTTTATTTAATGATAAGATTTGTATACCGCTCAATATAATAACATCTCTAAGCAATTTACATTCAATTTTTTTAAAAAATACCATGGTCAAAATATACTTTCAATAAAGAATTGCAACAAAGAGGAAAGGAACAATGGAAAGAAAAAAATTAAACAGAATAGCATCATGATAAGCAGCTACAAGCCAGGAAAAGCTTATATGAAAAGGACATTTTTCGGGAGCTGTTTAAAATGCACCACATTTTCAGCTCCTGAATTGCACGGGGGAGGGTGTTCCAGTGGGTGGGCACCACCACTGAGAAAGCCCAGTTTTGAGTTGCTGAGAGACAACATTCTGTTGGTTGCAGAATGAACAGCAAGGCCTCCTCTGAAGATCTTAAAATTTGGCAGGGGCCCCTTATATGAGCAATTTATTGCACACTCATGATGGGCCACTCATAGAAGTTTTCGAGTCCATTACATGACATTGTGAATGACCAGGACGTCTCCCGTGGTATCTACTTGAAATTCTGGTATAAAAAGAACCACTTTAAAAGTGTTGAAGCTGGGGGAAAAGCTGGGTCTTCAGCCACTAGATGGCACTGTCTCAATAGAAGTGAAGGGAGGGGAAGTATTCAATTCAAAGCACATGGTCGCCCCTCTCTGCCCATGTAATGCAGCCCATACAATCCCGCCAAAGAATGAGAAAACAAAAGTCCTGGGTAAGCAATGTGATTTCCCTCAATGTAGAGATGCACATCGTCTGCTTTGCACTTTGATCCAAGTTCTTTCAGTCTTTTTGTATGCCAACCACAGAATCTTGCACACAACCCAATAGCTAATAGCCAGGGTAATGTGTACCCTGTCCTTCTTGGCTGGTCGTCCAGGGAGGAGATGCAGTTAGATCATATCTACAACACATTATTAATGCATCTCTCAGGAAGGGGAGTTTTCCAACATGTTTAAAAGAGGCGGTAGTACGGCTGCTTCTAAAAAAGCCCTCCCTGAACCCCCTGGACCTTAATAACTATAGGCCAGTATCAAATCTTCCGTTTTTGGGCAAGGTGATCGAGAGGGTGGTTGCCTTCCAACTCCAAGCAGTTTTGGATGATACAGATTTTCTAGACCCATTTCAAAACGGCTTCAGGGCAGGATACGGAATTGAGACTGCTATGGTCACCTTAGTGGATGATCTATGCCTGAGTATTGATGGGGGAGTGTGTCCCTGTTGGTACTCCTGGATGTCTCAGCGGCTTTTGATACCATCGGCCATGGTATCCTTCTGGAACACCTGGGGGGATTGGGAATTGGGGGCACTGTGCTTCAGTGGCTCCAGACCTATCTCTCAGGCAGGTTCCAGATGGTGATGCTTGGGGATAGCTGCTCTTCAAAGAAGGAGCTGCTATGTGGTGTACCACAAGGTGCCATCCTTTCCCCAATGCTGTTTAACATTTATATGAAACCGCTGGGAGAGATCATCTGGAGGCATGGGGCGGGGTACTATCAGTACGCTGATGACACCCAAATATGCCTTCGACAACATCATCAGCTAAGGATAGTGTGTCTCTTCTGAATGAATGATTGGATGAGGAAAAACAAACTGAAGCTGAATCCAGACAAGACAGAGGTGCTTGCTGGCAAAGGCCACAACCTGGGTTTGGAGGTGTGTCAACCAGTTCTGGATGGGGTTACACCCCCCCTGAAAGGCTGTGTTCGCAGCTTGGGGGTACTCCTGGATCCGTCACTCCAAATGACAGCTCAGATAGATGCAACGGCCAGGAGTGCCTACTATCAGCTTTGGCTGATATGCCAGCTGCGCCCCTTCCTAGACTTGGAAGACCTAAAGACAGTAGTGCACGCACTGGTAACTTCGAGGCTCAACTTCTGCAATGCGCTGTACATAGGGCTACCTTTGTGCCTAGTCCGGAAACTTCAACTTGTTCAAAATATGGCAGCCAGGTTGGTAACCGGTACATAACACCAGTCATAAAATCACTCCACTGGCTGCCAATTAGCTTCTGAGCGAAGTATAAAGTGTTGGTTTTTACCTTTCAAGCCCTACAAGGTTTGGGGGAGTGGCCTAACGAGAATGGAGTGAAGTTGGAAATCTCTCGCTCTCTCATGGAAGCGTTGGTCTAAACATATAATCCCTATGTTGGAGATGACGGATTGTAAATTAAAGACTTGATATCTGGTTCGGAATTGTTGCTGTGTCTTCTGAGTGAAAGAGAAAGTAAAGCGGATCTGGAAACAACACAGAATAACTTCATGTGAGCAGGGGATGGAGCTTCTGGAGAAGTTGGGATTGGTCGACGCAACTGATGATGGAGAAATGAGGGCGGAGGAAGGAGCTGCAGGAGGAAGTAGTCAATAAAGAACTATGTTTGAACAGGGATAAAGAAGAGATTATAAGGGAGGGGAGGGTCAGCTGTTACTCCGGGATTGTTGGGTCGCTTCTCCCCCCCTGAAGAGTTCTAAAAATAATTGGGGCCATTGCCCAGGAGGGTCTGGTGAGGAGGGGGGTGAAGTTTGGGGTAAGTGTGGGGGGGAGAGTAAGGGAGGGGGTATTTGTATCACAGGGGGAGACCAATATAGAACTTTGTGTGAGGCATGATGGAAAATAAATTAAGGGTGGCAACTTTAAATGTTAAAGGGCTAGGAACTGTTATAAAAAGGAAGAGAATAGAAGCATTATTAAAAAAAGAAAAAGCAGATGTCATTTTTTTTGCAGGAAACTCATCAATCAAAGGAGGGTACAAATGAGCTTCGGATGAGGGATGTGGGCGTTTATGAGAAAGCATTTGGTACTTCCAAAGCAAGAAGTGTAGCGACAATAATTTCAAAAAAAAATTGGTATTAATGTTCAAAGAGTGAAGAAAGATAAATTGGGTAGATTTCTGATAATTTTCTGTATGGTAGGAGAGGAGGAATATATATTGATTAATGTATATGCTCCTAATGGGAAACAAATGGAATTCTTCGATGAAGTTTTTAATGCGGTGGGAGAAATGGGGAAAAATAATATTGTAATGGCAGGAGATTTTAATATGTTATTAGATAAAGAAAAGGATAAGGATAATATATTAAAAGATCTTAAGATTGGCGGGAAGACGAGTTTAAGCAAATTAATGTATGGAAAAGAGCTAATGGATGTTTGGAGGGTATTAAAAGGGGAAGAAAGGAAATATACTTTCTTCTCACCAAGGTTTAAGAGTTATTCCAGGATAGATTTTATATTTGTGTCAAAAAATATGTTATCTAAAATTATAGAATGTGCTATAGGGGTGATTGAAGTCTCCGATCATGCATTAATGACAGTGGATATTAAAATGAAGAAGGATTATAGAGAAGCAAAGAGATGGAGAATGGATACAAGGATTTTAAATAATAAAATTATTGTTGAAAAAATAAAAAAAGAAATGCAGATAATATGGGAAATCAATGAAGTAGAGCAAAACTCTCAAGGAATAATATGGGATACAATGAAGGCAGTGGTAAGAGGGATTTGTATTAGGGAAAGATGCACCCTAAGAAAACAACAGGAAGCACAAAACAAAAAGATAGAAAAAGAGGTAAGAGAATTAGAGGAAAAATTAAGAGAGACAAAAGATAGACGCCTATATGCCCAAATTCAAGCTAAGAAGAAGGAATTAGAGAAAGAAGAGTTAGAACAGGTTCAAAGGAATTTGCTATATTTGAAGAGGGATTTTTTTGAATATAGCAATAATAATTCTAGGATGCTGGCCAGGTCCACTCAGTCAAAAAAGGCTAAGAACGCGATAGGGACAATTAAAGATAAGACAGGGAAAAGATGTAATTTAATGAAGGATAAATTTAATATATTTCAGGAATTTTACAGTGAATTATATGCATCAGATATGGGTCCACAGGTTAAAGTAGGGGGATATGTAGAGAGGAATTGGAAAATAAGACTACAGAGACAAGACAGGGATTATATGGAAGGTTTGGTTACAGTAAAAGAAATAGAAGGAATTATTAATAAATTAAAAGGAGGGAAATCTCCAGGGATAGATGGTTTGGGGCCGGAATATTATAGGACATTTAGAGCAATATTAATACCAAAATTGAAAAAGCTATTTAATAGTATAATAGAAGGAGGAAAGACCCCGCCATCATGGGACCATTCTTTGATTATATTAATCCCGAAACCAGATAAGGATTTGACGGATCCAGCTTCTTATAGACCAATTTCGTTAATAAATCAAGATTCAATTTTTTTTACGGCAATAATGGCAAAAAGAATGAGTACATTTATAAATAAATATATTTAAAAAGATCAATGTGGATTTATTGCAGGAAGGCAAATGTCTAATTTAATTGGAAGAGTTTTAAATATAATTAATATTATTTAAAAAAGGAATCTAAAAGCAGGATTGTTAGCACTAGATATATTCATATATTGTGTGGAATGGCCAGCACTTAAAAAAAATATAAAAAATTTTGGGTTTGGAGATAAATTTATAGGAGTGATAGATCAGTTATATAAAAATAATAAAGCAGAAATTACAGTTAATGATGGGTTAATGCAACAGATTACTTTAGCCCGAGGAACTAGACAAGGATGTCCACTTTCACCGATTTTATTTGCAATAGTGTTAGACATTTTGGCGAATGTTATAAGGGAGGATGTAAGATTAAAAGGGATAGGTGGGAAAGAAAAGATTAAAATGAATATGTTTGCAGACGATACATTAGTGACATTAGAAAATCCCCTGGAGAGTGGGGAAGTGATAAAGAAACATTTGAGAGAATTTGGAGAGATTACTGGCTTACAAGTTAATTGGGGGAAGTCAGAAATGATGTTATTTAATTATAACGAGAAGAAAATGGAGGAGTGTAAATCTAAACTAGATTTTAGGCTTAAGAATATAGTACGCTATCTAGGAGTTAATATTGCAAAAGATTTAGATAGGTTAGAAGAAATTAACTTTGCTAGTTTGAAAAACAGATAGGGGAAATGTTAGAGGTATATAGAAAATTAAAACATTCGTGGTTTGGTAGAATAGCGATCATTAAAATGAAGATATTACCTAAGATTAATTTTTTGTTTAGAATGTTACCAATTAAAATAACGGAAACAGAGTTAAAGAGCTGGCAAAATATGATTAATGCTTATTGTAATGGAGATAAAAAAGCAAGGATTAATAAAGGGTTTTGGTATAAGACTCAAAAGAAAGGACTTCCAAATATAAAGAAGTATTATATTGCTAATCAATTAAGACATGTTATAAATAGTATATTGGGGAGGATGCTTTAGAATGGTTAGAGACGCAAACAGAGGAACAAGATTTTCAATTACAAAATATCTTTTTTATTAAAATGCAAAAAAAAAAAAAAAGATTTGAAGGGGCTGGACAACCCGTTGTTGAAAAATATCTTAGAGATATGGGGAAAAGTTGAGGGGAAGTTAATACCAGGAGTTTCTCCTCTTACACCAGTTGTAGTAATGGGGGACTTCCCAAGGAACTTAAAAGCAGAGTTGGAAGGGGGTTTGAGGGATCAGAAAATTATTAAATTAAGAGATTGGTTAAAAAGAATGATAAATAAGGAGCAAATTGGAGAGCAAAAGGTAGCTTGGTTCAAATGTATACAACTGGAACAATGGACACAAGATTGGAAAAGGAAAAATAAGGAATGTAGAAAGAATACAAGATTTGAAGATTTAATTGAATCAAGAGGAAAGAAGGAAGAAATTAAATTTAAAAAAGGTTTGACCAGTGAAATATATAAAATTTTGATTGAGGACGATGAATACCAAGACTCTCTTAAAATGATTTGGGAAGATGATCTAAAGGAACAGATTAATGAAGACAACTGGGGGAGGATATGGGATGCTAGAATGTTAAAGCTTTTGTCGATTAGAATTAAAGAGAATTATTATACAACAGTATGGAGATGGTATTTAACGCCGGTGAGATCCCATCAGATAGATAAAAAAGTGCCCAAGAATTGTTGGAGGGGATGTCAGGAGGTTGGAACTTATTTTCATATGTGGTGGAGCTGTGAATATTAGGGGCGTGCACGGACCCCCCGGATCGGATCAGGACCTGGATCGGGACCTCCAATTTTGTCACGGATCGGATTGGACAAAATCAGAGGCCCCCCGGACCGGATCGAGTCTGATCCCGATCCCAAACTTGGAAATTTTTGGATCGGCCGCCATTTTTCCCCCATAGACTTGCATTGCAATGCAAGTCTATGAGGAAAAAATGGCGGCGGGTGGGTGAGAGGGGGCCTAACTCCCTCCCCCCCGGGGCCATCCGCTGTGGATGGCCCCGGCAGGTAAGCCCCCTCCCCCACGTTCCCTAACACCCCCCCCACGCTCCCTACCCCCCCGGGGCCATCCGCTTCCATCCGCTGGCGCCCGTGGGCGCCAGCGGATGGAAGCGGATGGCCCCAGGGGGGGTAAGCCCCCTCCCCCCTGCCACTGCTTACCTTACAGGGACGTCCGCTCCTATCCGGCGCCGGCTGCTACTGCAAGCGGGCTTCACGGCCTGCTCCAGAGTGGCACGCCACCCTGGAGCAGGCCGTGAAGCCCGCTCGCAATAGCAGCCGGCGCCAGACGGGAGCAGATGTCCCTTTAAGGTAAGCGCGCCGCGGACAGCCCCACTAGGGAAGCCCCCCCCTTCTGTCCACTTCCATCGGTGGGCGCCCGCTGGCGCCTGCCAATGGAAATGGCGGCGGGCGCCAGCGGGCGCCCGCCGATCCGCCGATCCGTCCGAACCGGATTGGAACCTTTTTGGATCGGTTCGGATTGGATCGGCCGATCCAGCAGTGTGATCGGAAATCGGATAATTTATCCGATTTCCCCCTGGATCAGATTCGGATCGTGGATCGGATCCGATCCAGTGCACATCCCTAGTGAATATGTACAAAAATTTTGGAAAAGGGTGTTTGAAGAAATAAGTGAAATAACGGGAAGTAAATTGGAGATAAGCCCAAAGCTGGCTCTACTAGCAATATGGGATAAAGGAAATGAGAATATAAGTAAGAGAGAATTGATAAACAACCTCCTGGCTCCAGTTAGTATAATGATAGCTAAAAATTGGAAAGGGCAAGGAATTTATACAATAGAAGAATGGTACAAAGAAATATGGGATATGGCACTTAATGATAAGTTAACATGTAAAATGAAAATAATGAGGGGAATGTCCAGGAAGAATGATTTTGAAAATATATGGAATCCATTATTGGAATATGTATTAGGATCGGGGAAAGGGCAAATACCTTGAAAAGATTCTTCACAATTTTGGAAGGATGTATAATTGAATAAAAGTAGGTCTCCTGGGGGGGATGGGAACACGAGGGGTATGTAGGTTATGTATTGTATTGTATGTTGTATTATGTTGTTTTAAGTTGAAATAAAAAAATATTATTTAAAAAAAAAAAGCCCTACATGGTTTGGGTCCAGGTTACCTGCAGGATCACCTTCTCCCGTATAATCCGCCCCGCACACTCAGATCCTCTGGGAAGAATTTACTTCAATCAGCCAGAACTAGGCTGATGAACATTACCCAGAGGACCTTCTCCTCTGCCACTCCCAGACTATGGAATGGCCTGCCGGAGGAGATTCGACAAATTAGAAATCTTGAATTTTAAGAGAGCTGTGAAGACTGATCTCTTCCGGAAGGCCTATTCAGTTGAATTTTAAGATGTTTTTAATAATGTATTTGTTTTTATTTGATTAAATGTTTTATCTATTTTATGATTCTTGTATTTATATTTATTGTTGTTTCCCGCCTCAATCTGGATGGAGAGGCAGGTTAGAAATAAAATAAATAAATAAATAAATGACTAGATGCCCCACTGAGTATCCCAGCTGCGTTCAGGTTCTAAAACAGGAGCAAGGGCAGTTCCAGATTGAGTGCAGTACAGTAATCTAATGGTGAGGTTGCCTGTGCAAGAACCACTGTGGCTAAACTATCCCTATCCAGAAACAGGCACTGTTGTCATACCAGCCAAGGCTGGCAACTGGGGTCACTCACCTGGGCCTCCAGTGACAAAGCTGGATCCAGGAACACCCCCAAACTATGGACCTGTTCCTTGAGAAGAGTGCCACCCCATCCTGAACACTCCAGTGCAATTCCTGAACCTGGGAATCAGCCACCCACAGGGTCTCTCTGTCTTACCAGGATTCAGTTTCAGTTTATTGGCCCTCATCGAGCCCATGACTTCATCCAGAGACACCAGTTCAGCATGCACACAGCCTCTGATACAGCAGGGTGGAAAACCTCATGCCCAGGGGCCAAATCCAGCTCCCCCACACCTGGGCTCCCAATCCAGCCTTCTAAGGTTCTCCCAGTCAGTCGTGCCCCACTGCCCCCCCCTTTCCCCTACCTCTGAGCATTCAGTGGTTTCACAGCTTTTGCCGGTTTTTCCCCACATCCTAAAAGGTTGAAAAATGCCTCCTGTGAGGCTTAATTACTGGCAGGAAGAGCCTTAAGCTAAAATATGCTGCTATTTATTTATTTATTTATTTATTCATTGTATGTTGGGCCCTGCCCCTTCTGCCCTGCCCACTAATGGAATGCGGTCCCTGAGAGCATCTTCAAAATTGAATTTAGCCCTCAGCCTGAAAGAGGTTCAACACCCCTGCATGACACAGTAGTCCACAACTCCCCAGCACCCTGTTGTTGCAAGGGGCTCTGGGGCCCTTCTCTCACTTAAACATGGAGAATCAGCAGGCGCTGCTGCTTTCTGTGTGGCTGATTTCCCATACAATGAAAATATTCCAGAGGGCATGAGCTTTCTTCATGTGTGGCATCAGCAGGATCTCCATCTGTCCACAGGGCATAGACCTCCATCAAGAACCGCTTCAGGAATCAGGGTTGTGAAGCAGGGCCAACCTTTAAGAAAGTTTCAGGGAGACAATCAAACCACTGCGATAAACCACGATTATTCTGGGCTCTCAGGAGCGTCATCACACGGGGAAATTGTATTTGCTTACCATCGGTTCTCCGCCCTCGCATTTGTCCCTCAGGACTTCCTCTTTCGAAAGAGGAAGTAAACAGACTGCACTTGGCCCATTCAGGGGGCCATTTTGATCCCGCTGCTTCTCGTGCACACAGCAGGAGATAGCGGCAACTTCCGTAAGTCGGATTGACTGGGGTGCTTTTTTGTAGTGCAAAGAAGACTAAAAGGGGCAGGAGGCGCAGGAGGCAGACTACATCATGAGAAGGACCCGTGAAAATCCGTGACTGCCCACTAACGAGCGTGCAATAAAACGCTCATCTGAGGGAGCTCAGAGATGCTGGTTTTGCTTGGAGTTTTTTTTCCTGCTGCAGCCCTGAAATGTGATTTCATTGCTGCTTTCATTGTTGTCATTAAATTAGCAAAAAAATTTTTAGAAAAACATTCATTGTTAAATTTAACAGCTTGGAACTTGGCTTGAACTGATTGTCTGAATGGCTGAGTCACTGCGGTCTGTAGTCCAAGTTCCATCTTGTAGTTTACTTTCTCAAATATTGGTAATGTCTCTTCAAATTGAAATTGAATGTTTTCTTTCTATCTGCCTGTAACTGACTTTACCATCTTGTTTCCATCTGTTCCTGCATCTGAAGAAGGGGTTTGGCCCCAAAAGCCCACGCCTTGGTAATAAAACACGATTGACCTTTAAGGTGCCACAGATTCCTTCTGTTTTCATACCACAGACTGACATGGCTGCCCCCATTTGAATGTTTTTATTTGTCGTTGGTCCCCCCCCTCATGGTGCTTGGGCACAAGATAGCAGGAAGTACCTATCCTTAATGGTAAATAGATAAATATTTTTCTACTTTACTGATAAAGAACTGAGAGTTGATGCCTTGCTCAGGGTCTGAGCCATGCGTACTGAGATGAGACGGTGGCTACCATATCTAAAGCCAATTTTCAGTCTAGTAGACAACATCAGTTGTCCAAATCATGGAAACCTGGGGTGTGAAACTCTTCTGGTCTGTCCCTGCTCTGAAAAGGCGAAAGGCGGCCATTTCCTTGTTGCTGAAAAGGTCTGTTCCTCCTCTGGAGTTTGTAGATTGTCACAGTGAGGTCGATTTGTCCCTGTGGAAAGCTTTTTTAAAGTACGTGAATGGTATCAAAGTCTAATTGCTTCCGTAACGATGGGCAAAACAATAGATGCCTTCTGTATATCAAGCCTAGGGTGGCCACTCACACGCTGACAAACAAGAACTGCATCACCACAAAAAAGAGGTAAAAAGTGAGCATTTGCAAATGTAAATGTATACATGCAAATTTAGAAATAATAACTATGATTTAAATAGAAATGCAGCACATCTGACTATGGTGGAGAAGACTAAGAAGGGGACTTGTGAGCCTGCTCATTTTGCTGCCTGGATGCTAACTATTGATGGGCAACTTTAGGCCCTGGCCTGCTCTCCCTCCGTCTTGGTTCTTTAACTTTAAATCACGCTTGGACTGGCCAGCCTATCAAATAGAGGACACATTCGAATAGAGGACTGATGTCTATCAGATCTCCAAAACAGAGGACTACCTTTTGTAAAATAGGACAACTGGCCACGGTAAATAATCATGTTATCACCAACAATAAACCACAGCTAGAGCTGCAAATAACATTTCTGCAATGACTCCATGCTCTTAAAGCATCATTTTAAAAGGAGAAATTGACATGAACCTTGTCTGGAAAGGACATCTTTCACACTCTACTCTTTTAGTCAACAAGTTGTTGTGGTGGTTGTTGATGATGATGACGATGATTTAATTTCGCCCGGTGAGGTTATGAGGCGATGGAAGTTTTGAGCAATACGACAGACAAGGCCGCCCCGTCTATAGATGGATGGATCTGCCCATTTGGTCCTCTCTTGGTTTCTTGTTTTTCCAAAGTTTGGTTCATAACAAACTTTGAGATTTTTTCCAACCTTGAATTCTGTTCCCATCTTAAATTATGAATTTAAGACAGTTTATTTAAGTCTGCATGAAAATCTGTGTGCATCTTTGCAAGCAATCTTCTGAACCTAATACATTTTTGAATATTATTTTTACTTATATTTATGTGTGCACTTTCCCCATAAATATTCATTTATGTATGCATTTTTTTGGAGAACTCCATCGCAAAATACAGAGCAGTGTGAATTTTGAAAGGGAACTGAGCTCTTGTTTGTGTCTTGTTTAAAAAATGCACAATTGAGTAAGGCCACTTTTAAAAAACGAACGGAATGCATTCCTCTCCCCCCCCGCCCTGTCCCTCTTTGCCCTGCCATGGCTAGTTTGAGCCTTCAGCTGGCAGGCCTGTGCCTTAGCTGAAAGCTCAGCTGAATTCCGGCCTGTGTTCTGTGAAGCTGGCTGAGGTGAGTTTGCTGAGAGGGAACGTTTAGGCTTGGTCCCATCTCTTCTAAAAACAGCAAGGCTCATTGGGTTATTTTAGTGGCATATTCTGATGTAAACATTATTTATTGTAAGCTAGTATTCTGTGGCTGCTGAGAACAAGGAGCTGTGGCTATATTGCAGTGCAGGAGCAATCCCAATGGATCTGGGAAGGATTGTGAACGCAAGAGCTTAGAAGAAAGGCTTTAAAAAAGAGAAGCTTCTCTCAATCTGTTCTCATTCCTTCTTTCACATTTGAGGGAAAGAGACTGAGGGCTAAGCTATGGCTGCAGCCCTTTCGCTACGGAAGAGGAATGCTTCCGAATACTCCCCGCTTCCGCAATCAGCACTCACGGGGCACATGGCACTGATATGTACCAGAATTTCAGGAGTGCCATTGTGGGAGCACGTGTACCCTGTTACGCCGCTTGTGCCTGTGGGTTGGCAGAAGTTGGTGGTGCTGGGCAGATGATGTGGCTATGGGGCAGAGATTTTTTTTAATGACTCCTGAGGCATGCGCATGAGTGCAAATGTGCAGCAACACATGGGGGGGATAGGAACTCCGTCAAATATGCGCTTCTGCATAGAGATATGTTTGTATTTAAAAAAACTTAACACACTCGGCGGTAAAACCCATCCAAAACATGCCTCCGCTACCCATGCACGCACCCCTCACAGCTGATTGGCTGTTCGCTGAACCTGGAAGTCCCGGAAAACAGCAACGACCTCACAAGGTGGGGGGAGCGCACTGCAAACGTTCTTCGGAATGGAAGCAAGAGAACCAGAAAAAAACACGACAAAAACAGTCAAGGATATTCAGGGAAAACTGAGAGGTGGACCTGAGATCACCTCAGGGGCAGGTGAACTTCACGTGCCCCATTACTGATGACTGCGATACAATCCTGCAATACATGTCTGGCGTAGAGCGAAAGAGAGCCCTGAGAGAAACAGAGCTTGCGAGAGAGATTGGTCACAGAACTGCCTTCAGAGAAGAAGGTGACTCAGGAGAGACCATGCATCACAGAGGTGTTGAGCCTCTTTCAGCCCCAAGGCCAAATCCAATTTTAGACAAGCTCTAAGGGGCCACATTGCAGTGGTGAGAGGGGCAAGGGGATGGGGCTACCCCAGGAGCTGGATTGGGACCCCAGGAGCTGGATTTGGCCTGTAGGCCTGAATTTGACATCCCTGGATTGCTCACATCCAGTCCTGGGAATCGAATAAATGACATCGTGCCATATTGCATCTAACAGCCAGACTAGTTCATGAACAGGTCCAATGGCCGAATGCCCACACTAAAGGCTTAACAAAATACAGCTCCACTTAGCTTGGCTGTTGTGTGGACAGGAATCTATCCAAGGAGGATGTGGGCTAATTAAACTAATTAACAAAATTGTACAGGATATAGAATCTAACATTGCCCACAGGAGACTTGAACAACTGGGTAAGTTGGCCTGGAGAAATCAAGAAATAAAGGTGAGACTTAAGTGAAGAATCTACTAGTTCCCTTCAATTCATCTTTTATTAACATTTAAACCAGTGGTGGGTAATTTGTGATCCTCCAGATATTTTGGCCTACTGTTCCCAACAACGCTATTCAGCATAACATCTGGAGGCCAAAACATTTGGAGGACCTCAAAGTGGTTTAAAAGTTGACAATATATTAAACTTGGTATTAGAACCTATTATTACCTCTACGTGCAGGTTAAGAGGGAAGGAATTAAAACAACGCCGATGATAATGTAAACAGTGGCAACAACAGAGATAGTACTGGTTGTTGGACGCTACCGGTAACCACTGCTGAATTTGTCACCATGCCAGTGGCAAAAAACCCAGCAATTTGGCTTCCATGGGAAGTGTGCACGTTGCTTGGAAGCAAACTTATACTCCTGGAAGCATCCCAGGAGTGCAAGTCTGTTTCCAAACAAGGCATGTGCTCCCCACCCCACCTTGTTTGGAAGCAAAATCAGCTTTTGCTGTTGTGGTCCAACCAAATTTGGCAGTGTGGCCGGGGGAGAGAGGTGTGATCCCTGGCAGGGTCCAGTGGGTCAATTCAGCCTCCACTCCCCCCAAAGGTTGCCCTTGTCCAAGAGCATATTTGAGCTCCCACCATGTTTGTTATGTGTTTATAGTATCTACATTAAAATCTTCCCCGTTACAGTACTTGGCTGACAAAATATATGACAATATAGTGTCCTCATACTTTAGATATCAGCTTTATTATTTGCAGATATTATGGGGAAAATAGTGAACACATGCACACTTATGCTGGCTGGGTGATGATGATGATGATGATGATGATGATGATGATGATTAAACAGTATTTATATACTGCTCAATTATCTAACACAGATTCCAGAGCGGTGAACATCAGTATAAACAGTAAAAGAAAGACAATTAAAAAGCAAATTAAATTGTTCAATTTAAAAACAAAGGAGCCAGAAATAAAGTGCCAGGTCAGTTGAGGAAGGGTTCTCGAAACAGATGTTTTCAGAGCCAAAGAGAGTGTGCATGCCTAGATTCACTTTATGTCAGCATCTGTGAAACACTCACAATGAAATGGCATCTCTGTAAAAATGATGGTAACCCCAACCGTTGTGATCGGTCGAGAGAATACATTTCATGTGCATATTTTATCCTTTTGTCCTGAAAATCACAGTGATGCTAAATATTTGAATTTTTGCAGCATTACGGCTTTGGAGTTGAGCAATAATGAGTGCAATCAGGTGCCAAGTGATTCAGCTCCTGGGGGAGCCATAATCTAGCCTGTACAGTGGCACGGCTCCAAAGAACTGAATCTATAATACAATTAGTATAAACCCACATTTTTAGCAGAACATAGTAATTATGCAATTTGCTCAATTGGCTTAGCAGAGAGAGCTTCCCATAAAACACATTTTAAAAGCAGCCTAATTTGATCAAAATTAGAATGGAATTATCTGTGCATGGAGCTGTTCAACATTTGATTTGCTGGGAAACACAAATCATTCTCACAAAGAGCTTGGTTATTTGGATGGATGTTGCTACAACATGATTTACAAATTACAGCAAAATAAACATAGAAATTGGGTAATTTCATCCGTGCTCTCTTCCCTTCTTGTTTCCTCTTGTACACTCTCTCTCTCTCTCTCCTCTCTCTGTGTGCCTAGTTTTGGTATCTAATAATAGATCAGTTAGCAACATGATATTGCCCAAATTTGAGGGAGGGAGGTAACTTGGTGCCCTCTAGAATTTTCAGACTGTAACTCCCATAATCTCTGATCACTGTCTATACTGGCTGGGGCTTATGAGAGCTGAAGTCCAAAACATCTGGAGGGCACCTGGTTGCCTACCCTTGGACTAGAAGCTCTCCAGAAGATTGCCTTCCAGCTCTATGATCCTGTGACCAACAGTCTGGCAAACCGCTCGCAATCGGGACACCACTCCCCTCCCTGCCCTCCTGGGGGTGGCGAAACTGGTGGCAACCCCTCCCCTGATGGGCACGGAGCCATGAGGTGCGGCACTGTGCCCATTTGTGCTTCTACACATACTCGCAAGTAAGCGCAGCAGCACTCAGGACGTCCACATCTCCCGCAGTCCTGGGATCTTCCTGGGACCGTGGAAGATTCAGGATTTTCCAGGGATCTCTTATCCCTGGCAAATCCCATCCCCCCCCCACCCCTGGAGTCCCTGTGCATCATTTGGACTCACAGAGACCAGCCAGGGGCCATCCCAGGCCACAAGCCTGGTGTAGAAACGGCCAAAGAAGCATAAATAGCTGTGTGTGTGTGTGTGTGTGTGTGTGTGTGTGTGTGTGTGTGTGTGTTTTGTGTTTGACACCTAATGTCAGGACATGCTGATTGTTTGCATTGCTTCCTCTGTTGGTCAGCAGTGATGCCAATCAGTGTGTTTGACAACCACCCCTGCCCCACTTCACCCCCATGCAGACACAGTTAGTGTGATATAGAAGCGATAGATGCCTTTCCTCAGCCCTCCCTTCATGTGCATATCACATCATCCAATCCAAATCATGGGGATGTAATAATAATAATAATAATAATAATAATAATAACAATTTATTTCTTACCCGCCTCTCCGTCTGGATCGAGGCGGGGAACAACAACATGATAAAATACATAAAACTGATTAAAACATAACACATATTATTAAAACTGCATAAAAAATCCTAAAACATCCTAAAAACACCCTTAAAACATTTTCCATAAGGAAAGGCTTCACCCAAAGAGGAGCATCTTATCAAGATGAACACAGCGCTGTAGTGGCCAATATTGAAGTGCAGACACTCACCATGACAGGCCCACATAGCCACAACTCCAAGGAGAATCCTAAAACACCTGCGATGAACCATCTCTCTCTTTCTCTGTATCCAAGATCCACCTTCCACAAAAGGAAGAGATCCGCTTGCAGAAGGTCTCTCAGCTTGATTTTTGGGGATCCTCCTCTCCACCACACACTATAGCTCAACTTATTCAGCAGGGTCTCCTGACTTTGGGGTCAGCATTTCCAGTGGGCTAGGGGGGAAGGAGGGGGTGGGGAGATTGGCTTCCTCCAGTGCAGTTGATCCAGCTTAAATTTGGATCCAACTCTTTGTCTTTGGTTGGTGTTTTATACTACTAATGAGTCTTAATTGCCCATTCAGGACCAAGTCACCCCCAAATACTTTGCATTAGAGCAGGGATAGCTGAAAATGCTACGTTGTTGCTGGGAAAATTTGTTTTCCCACTAGCTTCTGTGAGGCTTTCAGCTCAGCTCAGAGGGAACAGGGTACTCAGGGTGGGGTGGCAGATGGCATCAGTGTCTTGGCTAATAAGAAAGGTCCCAGAGCTTTGGCCCTGTGAGCCCTTGTCATGAGAGTGAGCCTTGGAAAAATCTGTACTCTCAATTGTGTGGGGAGTCTCCAAGAATAGAAGGGGCTTCCCACTGAAGACATTCACTCCCCATGAGTGGAGGGCGACCAGGGCTGCAACGGAGGTGGGCAGAGTGGTTTAAACTGGGGTGGGAAAACTTCCTGGGGCTGCCCTTGGGGTGACCCAGAAGTGACCCACATTGTTTCCAAAATTCATCCACATATTAGTCACTTCCAAGCTAATCATAGAATCATAGTATAGTAGAGTTGAAAGGCGCCTATAAGGCCATCGAGTCGAACCCCCTGCTCAATGCAGGAATCCACCTTAAAGCATCCCTGTCAGATGGCTGCCCAGCTGCTTCTTGAATCCTAAGTCTGACAGCTCCCATAGCATCCTCTTCACCTTCACCTTTCCCTTTACTTTTCTGCAAATGGGGAGTAGATTGAGGTGGTGTCAGTGGAGAGCATGGAGACGCAGAAAATTCCTTTCCTCTATGTCTCCATTGTCCTGATCTGCGCCACTAGCCTTCACCAATCGGATGTCCTCCAGTTATATTGGACTGCAACTCCCATAATCCCCATGGCAGTTTTTGGATTCCCCCTCCTTAGGGTTTTTAAAAGGATATTTTGTACTTCTATCAACCTTGGCAATGCTGCAAAAGCCTCCTGAGACCTCCTTCTTGCATGGGGTTGATGCTGTTTCGTGTACATAAATATTGGCATTCAGAGAATGAGTTCATTATTAGAATAGAACAGCTTCTCCAGATGTTCTGGACTATTATAGCCAATGTTTCTGACCATTGGGCCTGCTGGAATATGGGAACTGAATTCCAGAACATCTGGAGGACCCCAGATTTAGGAAGGCTTCTATATAGGGTCTTGGATCTTTTCTCTCACTTCCATTCTAGAAGAACCCACTTACTTTTTATTTCATCCTTGGATTCACCTGCTAAAATTTCACCCATGTTTTGTTGTCCACTTTTGCATTCTTTCCAAAGTAGTCTGACCATGGCAACTTGGAGCCAAACACTGGAACCCCGTATCTTTTGGAAGGAGCTTGTCCTTCCGACACTGTTTTTATTACATGCAAAATTGCCCACAGCTCCTTGTGGAAAATAATCAGATGCACAGCAGCAAGCCCGCCATGTGTGTTTCTGGCTTCTTCTTTTTTCCCTTAATGCACAGGTGTTTGCTTTTGCCCATGTGGAGATGAAATGCCAGAGAGACTCTGAATTCATGTGTTAACTTAAAGAGGGGCGGTTTGGGAGTCGGTGGGATGGGGCCGTTGCTAGGACAACCGCCGTGCTGCCACTTACGAAATCCATGATCATACACCTTGTCTTGCAATTTGCACGCTAGTTCCTCATTTCTTTGAACAGGGGGGGAGCGGGACACCTCCTGCGGACTCTTCCCACCTGATGGTGCCTGGAGTAAGTGGGTAGCAATCTCTGCACATGGGATCAATTGATGCCTCAACGGGTCAGAAAGACTAGAAAGACCAGATGTTATCTCCAGCCCTTGGGCATTGGCGGTTTCTGAGAGCCACGGTTTGGCCCTTGGGATCTACGGCATTGGTATGGGGTAGAGAAAGGGCTTGGTAAGGTAACGGAGGCACACAATCTATTCTGCTGAAGCCGGCTTCTGAGGTAGATCACCTCCTCCATCAATCTGGCTGAGCCCCCCCCCCCCTTTTTAACTCATCTAAGGCAGTGGCCATCACTGCTACATCTTCAGCTCAGCTTTTTATTGAATTCTACTGATTGCATGCTCTTCTTGATTGTTTTCTTTGGGGTTTTTTGTGTGTGTGACGGGGTTTGGTCATTTTATTGTTTTGTTAGTACATTGTATTAAGTGTTTAGTTTTGTAAGCTGTTTTATGGGAGTTTACAGAGAAATAGGCTAAATAGATAAAATAATAAACTGTGAACTCCATCTGTGTGTTGTAAGTTAATGATGTATTGTGTGGAGGAGGAGGAGGAGGAGGAGGAGGAGGAGGAGGAGGAGGAGGAGGAGGAGGAGGTCTACAGGACTTCATGCCTGCAACGAGAAAGGGCCAAGGCTGGAAGCTGGCAAAAGAGATCTGTGTTCTGGAGGTTCTTCCTTCCAGTTGCAGGTGAATGGAGAATACCTGGTGCTATTCAGTGGGGAGGGAAATATTTAAATGCTAAGGCTCTTAGGTTAATTAATTAATTTATGCCATTGATATCCCACCTTTCTTCCATCCTGCAACTCAGGGTGGTGTTCATCGGGAGTTCCTAGGCAGTCTCCAGTTCTGGCAACTAACCTGGCTCACCCCTGCTGGGCCATCAGTCTTTGCAAACAGGAACAGGCATATGGTCTAAGTTAGGGCTGTGCACAGACCCCCCAATTCAATTGGATCTGTCCGATCCAGATCCATCCACAGCACTCCATCCTGCTCTCCCTGCTCTCCCCTCCCTCCCTCCACTCTCCCTGCTTACCAGCTGCCTCCTCTGCATCGTCCTGCCATTGTCCTCTCTCCTCGCTGTGTGCCGCCGCATTTCCCACTTGTGTCAGGTGATGACGTCACCCGATGTGAGCGGGAAATGCGGTGGCACACAGCAAGGAGAAAGGACGATGGGGGACGATGCAGAGGAGGCATCAGGTAAGCAGGGAGAGTGGGGGGGGGGGTAGGGAGAGAGCGGGAGGGAGTGCTGTGACCAAATTCGAATCAGATCCGGATCCGATCTGGATCATGGATCCGTGAGGCCTGGATCAGCCTCATCCGATCTGGATTCGGGATCCGGATCTGTGC
This sequence comes from Anniella stebbinsi, assembly GCA_029215795.1. Lineage (NCBI taxonomy): Eukaryota > Metazoa > Chordata > Lepidosauria > Squamata > Anniellidae > Anniella > Anniella stebbinsi. Next base: position 32,456,609 of record JARDYH010000007.1, read on the forward strand.
ACAGCCCTAGTCTAGGTCACATTAGCAGCATGCAGAGCATTTTGCATTCAGTCGTTTGAATCCAGATTTATGCTGGATTAGCTCTGCTGACAAAAGTGGACTTCCTGCATTGAGCAGACGGTTGGACTCAATGGCTTTATAGGCCCCTTCTAACACTACTATTCTATGATTCCCCAGGCCCTCCTGCCCCCTTAAAATGCTAAACAGAGAGTCAAACTCTGCTGAAGGGGGTGAGTTTTGGGCTGTTTCTACACCGGCTTTTTATTCTGCAATCATCCTTGGGTCTTCCCTGTGTGTGCAAATGATGCACAAGGACTACTGAGGGCAGGGGGATGGGCACAGGTTTTCCATGGAATAAGGAATTTCCCGCGGTCCCGGGAACATCCCGAGACTGCGGGAGGTGTGGGTTCCCATCCCACCTGGTGCCTGCTCACTCATGAGTAAGCGGGCATCAGAAATGGGAACAGAGCCACGTGGCATTGCTCCGTGTCCATCAAGGGAGGGGGAGGAAAGCATGTCCGCCATCCCCGAGGATTTTTTTTTTAAACTAACCTTGTTGATGGATTGATGGAGTGCAAGCAAGCTCTTGTCAGCTCCTTAAAAAAAAAATGGCAGGCACTACTGTGCGACGTCCCAGGAGGAAGCTGGGACATTGAGCTTCCTGTTTAGAAGGAGGAGGACGATCCCGGAAGCAGGTAGGTCCAGGATTGTCCCCGGACCCTCCCTCTCCACCCCTAGGTGTAGAAAGGGCCTTAGTGTATGTGAGGAGGAGGGATCCCCTAAAATCTGACAGATCTGGCTCCATTAGAGAAGATGCAATGGCTTTGGATTCAAAGCCCCCTCCTCCTCCTCCTCCTCCTCCTCCTCCTCCTGATGAGCAGATCTGCTAGGTCTGTTTCCTCAGACGTCCTTCTTTTCCCACTTCCAAATCCATTCCATGCCAGTTCCATGTGGATTTTTCTTTTTTTAGAATATGCACATCTGCACAAGCTCTCTAGGGAATGCTGGGAGTTATAAAACTTTTTTTCTATCTAAATATGCCTAGGATTGTGCTCTAAAGCATGTTGGTACACATTTTCTTAGATGTACCCATTTTATCTTGGTGCACTTTTCAAATATGCACATTTGATTAGACGTGTTTTCCCCATCCCCATCTGGAAATGTAGAGATTCCTTAACACAAAATGCAACTATGCAGAAATGTGCTTATTTGTGTGTGGATTTTGGGGGCCGCAATTGGCATAGAGTTATCTGGAGTTGGGAAATGAAAGAAGTCTGCAGAAATGGACCGGTCAGATCTGCCCATCTGGCTCGGTCAGCTTCAGAAACTGGTATAGCAAGTCTCTCCCCACCCTTCTACACACACACATGCAGACACACTGCTGTCAGGGGGATGGGTGTGATGCAACAGGGAATTGACTGCTCTGCTCCATCCCAGCTTCACTTGCTACTGCTCTGGCTATTCTGACCCTCAGATTTGTCTAGGACAGAGGTAGGGAAATTTTGGGAGCTGTGGACACACTTTGCAAATGGAGAGACTGTCCTGGGCACCACTGCAAAATGGCTGCTCTGGGAGGCATGCCAAAGGACAAGCCACCTGCCCCAAGACTGAGTGCAAGGCAAAGGGGGGGGGGTCTGAGTCCCAACACACTACACGATGCCTTTGAACACACATTTTTCAGCACCAACAGAAACCTATTTCATAGCAATCCCAGCTGCTGGGAAGAATATATATATATTCATATATATGAATGAGAGGAGTTGGGCCAGGAAAGGGGTGCATGGGGGGGGGGGTGCCAAGAAAAGCATTGCTGGGTGCATTGACCCCCACGGGCCCCATGCTGCCTCCCCAGTCTAGGAGGTGTGGCTCAGGTCTCGTCACAAAGATTGCAGTCCTCCAGCATCCCTTTTCACACATTAGCAGTTCCCACGTGGCTTGGGTAATGTGTAAGGGCACCTGAGCCTCGTCCTCTTACTGTCTTGCCGCACAATAGACATCCCCCACGCCTTCAGGAGACAATTAGCACAAGGCAGACGGGCCTGCATTGCCACTGATAACAAGCATCTGCAAGGAACGACAGAAAGGTTGTCATGGATTAGAGCTGTAAAATCCATGTAGCAACATGTCTGCTTCTTCTAATCCTGAGCTCGTATTCAAGGATCACGAGCGAGGAGGAGAGACTGGGCAAGTGCTTTGCTTATTCCAAAGTCTTCATTTGAGCGATGACAAAATGCACCCACACACCTAGATCACTCATGAGGGACAGCAAAAGAGGTTTCCTCCCTCATCGCGCAACGTCGTTCTGGAATGATCCTTTTGTTTCTTTTCCGTATGCGGCTTACTGAGGTATGATAGGATGTCTTCCTGTTTTGCATTCTGAACAAAGCATCCTGAAGTAAGGCTCTGAAGTCTGAACAATCTCGCAGGAAGCTTGTGGATTTCTCTCCCCTCATTAGCAGCAATTAACCTCGAAGAAGATGCCTGCCAAAATGTAGGCGCCTATTCTGTTGACACCTAGGGAGAGGACAGGTGCACTGGCTTCTGAAAGATGTGTCCATGCAGAAAGCACTGCGATATGAAATGGCATCCCCCCCCCACCCTCCCTTTGAAGAATTATCCTTGTGTAGGGTGACCCTATGAAAAGGAGGACCGGGCTCCTGTATCTTTAACAGTTGTATAGAAAAGGGAATTTCAGCAGGCGTCATTTGTATGCATGCAGCACCTGGTGAAATTCCCTCTTTATCACAACAGTTAAAGATACAAGAGCCTTGCCCTTTTTTGTATCTGGTCAAGCGGCCAGAGATCCTGCAGCTTTAACTGTTGTGATGAAAATGGGATTTCACCAGGTGCTGCATGCGTACAAATGACACCTGCTGAAATTCCGTTTTCTATGCAACTGTTAAAGAAACAGGAGCTCTGTCCTCCTTTTCATATGGTCACCCTAGAACTGACTAAACAACTTATTAAACATTCATGCCTTTTTTATAACAACCTCTTAGTGGCCAGTTTATTAAGGCAGTGCAAGAGAAGCTATTGCAGGATAGGCAAATAGCAGTAAAGAGCAGTAAAGATATTGGGGCAGTGTGTTAGGAATGCCAGACTGGCCCTATTTCCAGCACTGAAATTATGGAGGGTATGGCACTCTCCACAGGGTTTTGCCAAATAATCCTGGGAAACCATCAAAACATCAGTGGGTGGGAGAAAGGGGTTGAATCAGTCCATTAGTCCATCCAGCCCAGTATGGTTGATCCTGGCTGAAGGGGGCTCCCCAGGTGTCAGGCAGGAGTTTTTCCAGCCCATCCTAGAGATACTGGGTACCAAACGTGGGAGTTTCTGCATGCAAGCATGTTCCCCACCACTGGATAGAACTGGAGTGCTGGGCTGAAAACAACAGAATGAAATTTAATAGGGATAAAGGCCAAGTTCTACACCTAGGAAAAAGAAACCAAATGCACAGTTACAAGATGGGGGATACTTGGCTAAGCAATACGACAAGCAAGAAGGATCTTGGAATTGTTGTAGATCACAAGCTGAATATGAGCCAACAGTGTGATGTGGCTGCAAAAAAAGCAAATGCTATTTTGGGCTGCATTAATACAAATATAGCTTCCAAATCATGTGAGGTACTGGTTCCCCTCTATTCGGCACTGGTTAGGCCCCATCTTGAGTACTGCGTCCAGTTCTGGGCACCACACTTCAAGAAGGAGCGTGTTCAGACAAGGGCAACAAGGATGATTAGGGGTCTGGAAACAAAGCCCTATGAGGAGAGATTGAAAGAACTGGGCATGTTTAGCCTGGAGAAGAGAAGATTGAGGGGAGACATGATAGCATTCTTCAAATACTTGAAAGGTTGTCACACAGAGAAGGGCCAGGATCTCTTCTCGATCAACCCAGAATGCAGGATGCAGAATAATGGGCTCAAGTTACAGGAAGTCAGATTCCATCTGGACAAAGCTTCCTGTTAGAGCAATACGACAATGGAACCAATTATCTAGGGAGGTCATGTGAGAGGTCTTCAAGATGCAGCTGGAAAACCATCTGACATGGATCCTTTAAGGTGGATTCCTGCATTGAGCAGGGGGTTGGACTGGATGGCCTTATAGGCCCCTTCCAACTCTACTATTCTATGATTCTATACACTGTACCCCCTCCATGAGGTGGAGCGATGGGAACGGCGTGTGGCCATCTGACAAACTCCTTAGGGGCAGATTGGGGCCTGTTTTATACCTAATCAAAGGATTGGTTCACCTAATCCAGATCAGACTGAAGATGTTTCCAAAATTTTTCCCAGCTCAATTTATCCCTAGTTTTGAAGTTCCAAATAACCAGGGGTGTGTGTGTGCGTGTGCATGTGTGCTTTCAAAGAGAAATCAATACATTAGGAATCCTCCATTATATTACACTTTTTTTAAAACAATTGCAGACTGCTGTGCATGCCCTGTTTGCTGCAGTTTTCAGTCCCTTTATTTATTTGCAGCCATCTGCTGAATGCAGTCCAGTTGATCGCTGTCTCTTATTTAAAGCTCTCAGTCTCTGGGATTCGGTCCTCCGCTTGTCCTGCTGCTCCCTGCCTAATGGCTCTTTCAGTGTTTTCATAGGGTACATATGGACAGTTTTAATGCACAACCTGCAGAACCGTGGGATGTTCAATCTAGTTTTCCTGGGCTGCCAAGCCGATCAGCCAAGAGAGAGCTGTTTCCCGGCTGCTAACATTCCAACACATCATTCCTACCTGTGACCTTTACTCGTCTCCCTCAGGCGTTCAAGGCTTTCTTCGTCCCTGAAATGATTCCGTCCTTTCTCTCTTGTCTAGAATTGCCTCTCAGTGAGTTTTTCCATGAGATCACCTCCCTTCTTTCAAGTGCCTCTTCAGAACCCACATGCAGCCTTTGGAATAACCCTTAGTGCCTATATCCTGGTATAACTAAGCCAAAGTACATGGGACATGGATAGCTTTGACCTCCCCTGGGGACTCTCTGAGGATGAGATTTCTGTATGTAGGTGGCCATAAACCGGGGTGGGTAACTTGTGGCCTTCCAGATGTTTTGGCCTACAATTCCCACCATTCCTTGCCATTGGCTATCCTGGCAAGGACTGATGGGAGTTGTAGGCTAAAATAGCTGGAGGCCCACAAGTTCCCCACTCTTTATGTACACTAACGATTAACTGATCACCCTTGAGTTCCTCAGAACAAAATGTCATCTTGGATTCTATCCTGATACAGATACATGGAAATAATATATCATTTATTATTATTTATTTACAATATTTATATGCTGCCCCATATCTAAAATAGATTCCGGAGTAGTGAACTTAGGAATAAAACAGGAAAAGGATAAAAAGATTAAAACAGCAAATTAAAATTAAAATGCTTCCTGGAAAAAAGTTGTTTTCAGGTGGCACCTTCCTGACCTCCAGGGGCAGGGAGTTCCAAAGAGAAGGGGCCACCACATTAAGGGCTCTTCTCCTGGTGGACTCCCATAGGTCCATGTGGAACCACCAGGAACACGCCCTCAGATGATCTCAGTGACTGGGCAGGTTGGTAAAAGAAAATGCACTCTCTTAGGTATCTGGTCCCAAGTTGTAAATATGAATATAAATAATCATAAAACAATCTTTAAATGATAACAAGATATAAGTTATGAGAGCATAGAATATATACATGAATACAAAGCAAAAACAAGCAAAACACATTTGAGAAATCTTTCTAAGGGTTGTCATATGTGGCTTCCAGGTATAATTTGCCTTTCTTTGCCTCCCTTCCCTCCCTTTCAATAGCTGCACTGGTTGCCTCTCGGTTGCCAGGCACAATTTAAAGTGTTGAGGACCACCTCTGAAGTCCTAATTAGTTTAGGTCTGGGATACCTTTGGGATCATCCCCCCAATACCAGCCTGTCCATCCCTGGGGAGGCCCTTCTCTGGGTTCTATCCATGGCTGAAGTAATGCATGACAAATAAGGGGGAGCTACAGAGAAGTCCTTCTCTGCAGCTATGTCCAGGCCATGAAACACCTGAACCCAGCTTTCCCCAAACTGGTGGCCTCCAGATGTGTTGGAATACAACTCCCAGCATGCCTCTGCCATAACCTGTGAGATTAACTTGATTCGCTCGCTCTTATTGCATCTTGTGAACTGGTTCAAACTACAACTGTGTGTAAAATGACCTCTCAAAATTATCCACCCTATTTCTGGGCAGAGGAATTTTGGGGACAATTTCACTGAATTTCTTCAGGAGGAGGAGGAATTCTCCAGCTGTTTCTCACAGGTAGGGCTCACCCATGGCAGGTGTCCTTCATTCTTTTATCCTAAGAGTTTGTTTCTTTTGCACGGCCATTGCAAATAGCAACGGCAGCAACTGTGTTGATAGCCCGGCCCCCATTTTGCACCCTCCACAGTGCCCCATACGCCTAGCATCATTCTGAGATGTTGTGGGGAAGTGGGAAGGTGGCCACCACAAAAAGAAGAGTTTTACTTGTCAAAAATAAATGTGACCTTTTATTTGGGGTGGGGGTAAGAAAAGACAAATATCAGAACTTTTCTGAGAGAAAATGTATTCTGAGAAATTTTGGCTCACCTCTATCATTCTTCAGGGTTCAGCACCTTCCCCAGAGTCTTCTAATCCAAATGTTAAGTTTTGGAGGGGTGATAGTGGATACATCTTGTCTCTAATGCAGGTGCTGATAATAACACACTTTCCCTGAAATTTATTTACTTATTTATTATTGCATTTTTATACCACCCAATAGCCAGAGCTCTCTGGGCTGTTTACAAGACTCAAAACCATAAAGACCATTCAAAATATAAAACAACAACAGTATAAAAACACAATATAAGAACACAAGCAGGATAAAACCAAGCTGTAGCAGGTGTGGGGACGGGAATGTGTTGCAATCCAGCTCTTGGGAAAAGGTGAAGCTAATGCTGTGCCAAAATCTGCCCTCCAATTTCCTGTTAAAGAGAGGCATCCATTTTTTTCTGCCTCATTCTCAGGTCATTTTATACTTTCCTTTGAATTTGTTTTGGTGGTGCTTTTGAATTTACCTAATTACTGCGAGGTGACCAAGGTGGGTGTCTGCGTTGTTTCTTACTATTACACATTTCTCCATTGCTCTGCAGCCTCCCAAGCTTCAAAGAAGCTCCCTACTTCAAAGAAGGATGCAGACAAGGTGGAGCGTGTTCAGAGGAGGGCAACGAGGATGATCAGGGGTCTGGAAACAAAGCCCTATGAGGAAAGACTGAAAGAACTGGGCATGTTTAGTCTGGAGAATAAACTGAGGGGAGACATGATAGCACTCCTCAAATACTTGAAAGGTTGTCACACGGAGGAGGGCCAGGATCTCTTCTCGATCAACCCAGAATGCAGGACACGGAATAATGGGCTCAAGTTACAGGAAGCCAGATTCTGGCTGGACATCAGGAGAAACTTCCTGACTGTTAGAGCAGTACGACAATGGAACCAATGACCTAGGGAGGTGATGGGCTCTCCCACATTAGAGGGCTTCAAGTGGCCATCCGTCAGGGAATCTTTAAGGTGGATTCCTGCATTGAGCAGGGGGTTGGACTCAATGGCCTGATAGGCCCCTTCCAACGCTACTATTCTATGATTCTATGATCTGTAAAAGTCCAGTGGAAGGAATTACCTCATGATGTCTTCCCCTGGGCTTTAATTGAAAAGCAGGAAACCGAGGAGACTACAGGCTGTGGGTCAGATGCATGTACAATGGAAGACAGGACACTCACACACACTCCTCTTCCACCTCATAAGTAAGAACAACAACCCTGAATCGAGCCCATGACAATTTATCTCCTTTTCCATTTCTTTTTTTAAAGCAACTTCTTTTCAATTAAATTGAATGAGAATGGTTGAAAAGCATTTTGGTACAGCACTAGTTAAAACTATCTTGTTTCAGCAAGGACCTGCCTTGCTGATCCATTTTATGTAGTTTATTTATTTAATTTATTTCTATCTTGATTTTCAGTTTACATAAAAAAAAACATACAATACAATACAAAAACAGTATAAAAATGCAAGCCTTAAAATATTACACCAAAAGCAGTAAACATAGCAACGTTGTGATCAATTACATGTCATGGAAAGCCTGAGTGAAAAGAAATGTGTTTTTATCAGGCATTTGAAGCTTGCGACCGTTTCTTCCTCTCAAACCACACGTGGAAGAGTTTTCCAGAGGGTGGTGCCATTGCTGAGAAGATCCACTTACGTACTACCTGAGAGTACACTGCTGTTTGTGGAAAGGCCAAGAAGGGCTCTACAGAAGATCACAGGGGTTGATTTGGTGTGTATAGGGGGAAGCGGTTGGCTAGGCATCCTGACCCCAAGCTGTTTAGGGTTTTGAATGTCAACAACAAACTTTTGAACCATGCTTCATAGCTGATTGGGAGCCTTCTACTACAAACTCTCATTTTGAGAATGTTTTTATCTGCTAAACCTCTTCCCAATTTTTATTTTTATAACTGGTGTTTTGTTTTCACAGGGCTATATTACTTTAATTGTTGTAAGCCAGCCCTAAAGAATGCAAATACTCTGGAAGGGCAGGCAGGGAATATTTTCTCTAAAATGAAACGAATAAATTGCTGCCAGTAGTGTGGTGGAAAATTCTGAAGTCCGCGTGCTCCTCATGACAGTCTCTTTAGCCAGGACCCCAAGGAGAGACCAAATATTCAAGGAACTCTATGGACAGATATCAACAAACCTGTTCTAAGCAATCTTATCTCCACTAAGAGCAGGCCTTTTCTAAAGTTAATGTAGGCTGACCATATGAAAAGGAGGACAGGGCTCCTGTATCTTTAACAGTTTCATAGAAAATGGAATTTCATCAGGTGTCATTTGTAAATATGCAGAACCTGGTAAAATTTCCTCATCATTACAAAATTAAAGCTGCAGAAGCCTTGCCCTCTTTTGTATCTGGTCACTCTAGTATAGCTCCTGCAGCTTTAACTGTTGAAATGAAAAAAAAAATCACCAGGTTCTGTATGCATACAAACGATACCTGCTGAAATTCCCTATCTTTTGAAACTGTTAAAGATACAGGAGCCCTGTCCTCCTTTTCATATGGTCAGCCTAGTTAATGGAGCTCGGTTACCCTTTCAGGACCGAACCACCCCAAAATACTTTGCATTAGAGCAGGGAACAATATAGTGTTGTTAGGGAAATTCATTTCCCCGCAGTTACTGTGAGAAATGCAGCTAAGCTCAGGCCCTCGCTCTGTTCAATGGAGGCTGGTGGCTCCAATTCTAATGGGGTGGTGAATCTACTCCAGGTTTCAGTCAGAACCATCAGGACTCTAAAGGAGCTCCCCAGGGTGATTGGCTCTGATTGAAGCCCAGAGCAGATTCACTGCCCTGCTGACACGGGAGACATCAGCCTCCACTAGTTCCCCTGCACCACTGATCATTGCTGTCAGGTACTGAGTTCAACTTTGCTGACTGTAGGTAGTTTTATTAGAAAAGGTTTTAGAATGTCAGAATCCGTGCAAGCTGGTCTCTGTCAGTAGGTCCCACATGAGTAGCTCACTCCCTGTCTCTGCCTTGAAGCTCTAGTTCTCTGGGAACTGATACAAGCTGGGGGCCCACTCCTTGAAGGAGTCACTTAGATTGTAGCGTCATCTTGGGCTGAGCAGTGCCACCCTGTTTGGACATGGGCATGGCTTACAGGCCAGAGCCCTTGTCTGTCAAGTGGCTTTGAACAGGCCATGCCTCCTTTTTAAGCGGGGGGCAAAGGCGAAGTGCTTTGCTAGGATCATCATCTTTCGACGCTAGGCCTGAAATCCCTCCCTGTTTGGCTCCATCTCCATTTGAGACTTTGAAAGCACCCTGCACACGTATTCTCTTCTATTTGGACTTTGGATTTCTAAGGATTGTGCCATGAAAAGTACTGTGAGGCTTTTCATAAACTCGAAATTGCATTTGCTGTGGATCGTGTGTTTGTGGCCAGCTCAGCATTCAGCAGGCTGGTGCCTGAGATTTTACCGTCCCTGTGATTGTGTCTTCCTGGTCAGCGCAGCGTTCGGCAGGCTGGGTTTGGCTGTGTGAACTGTTCCCTGCCAGACTCAGGTGGCAGGGAGTTCCTGATGTTAAGCAGAAGCACGGGACTCCTGTGCCTGAGGTTTTTACCCTTCCCGTGACCTTGTTTGGGCTTTGGTCATGTACCCTGAGTTACCAACATATGTGCCGTTTGGAGAAGCTCCCTTGGGATGATTTGTTCAGCCTTTCAAGAATTCCCCATTGTGATTACCTGATGGCAACTGGGAAACCAGGTTGCCGTTGTAGAGAGTAGCATTTTGACTGTTTTTTATTTCGGAGCCTAAAGTTTTCTGACCGTCAATCTGCTTTAAGTGTTTTGGAAGTGTGTAACTATTAAGCTTTTTACCGTGGGAGTCCCTCAGTAAAAGAAGCCTCACTGATGTGAGTGTCTTGTGTCAGTTAGCCACAGCACGTGTGAATGCCAGAGGGAACGGGCAGCACTTCATGCCCACCTTCTCCATCCAATGTTGGCCAGAAGCCCAATAAGCATAGATGGCGTCAAAGCTGTGTTCTGCGCAGAGTGCAGCTCACCGTTGTCATTATACAGTTGTTAAACCATAGCCCTTGCAATTGTAATAACCCTCTGCTGTCCTCCTAACGAGCCCTGTTTATTAATAGGCAATGCTGCAAACATGGCTTCCGCCAGGATTTGAAGTAAATCTGCTGCTTTCAAAGTGAATCAAGGATGCCTTTTGTGCCCCTGAACCACATGACTGCCTTCCCAGAGGAGCTCCTTCTACCTGGCTGGAAATGTGACGGTGATACATGTTGTCACAGATGGTATTAATGACTGTCTATTTTTGTATAAAGACAATGGCTGAACCTTTCCTACTTGTCCCTCGAGAATTTGCTCTCAGCCTGTTTTCTTTTTCAACAGAAACAGCAGAAACACCGTCCTGATTCCCCCTTGGATATGCTCTATATTTTATCTGATATGTATAGAGTTTGTAATATACAAACTCCGTACGGCTTGGTGTCATTTGTATTTATTAGCAAGTTTCCTGCCTTTCTAATTTGTTATGTTTAACATTCCATGGAAAAGCATAAGGCCTAATTCAGTCTGGCACTACATGATCTATTAAAGATCTTTACAAGTACCTTTGACTGGCAGGTTTTTTTAAAGGCAGAATATTAAGATTCCACCTGGAATCTTCCTATGAATCTGCCTCTGAAATGAAGCGAGTAGTATAAAAATTTGTCGCAAAAACCACAATCCACCCAGTGTTCTCCTTCAGCATACACATATTGAACTTAGTGATCTCACCAACATTTTGTCATTCCTTGGCTCAGAAAACAAAGTACTGTGGCCAGATGCCCTACTTTACAGAGGACAGGCCTCTACTTGGGAGAGTTGTCAAAGGACACTCGTATATTTGAAGGTGTTCTCTGTTTAAGGGGGTGTCTAGTCCACATCTGGCTTAAAGCCAAATAACCCCAAGGAGGGAGAGCAGGCCAGGGCCTTGGAGTTGCCCATCCACAATTAGCACCTGGGAAGCAGAATGAGTAGGCAGATGCAGGTCACCTGACCAGCCTTCTCAACTATGGTGAGATGTGTTTTTATTTAACTTATTTAGGGGGAACATATTTTGGAAACAAGAAAGGAAGACAACATGGTCAGCCCCCAAGGGGGCGTCCCCACCATCATGTCTGCCTCCAAGGGGCATGCCCAGCACTAAGGGGTTATGCCCACCTGAACATAGCCTTGGTTACATGTCTGATTTTACAGCACAAAATTAAGACAAATCTGTTCTACATAACATCTTAATGTTAAAATCACTGAAATAACATTCACTCCTGCTTTTGTAGCTTGTGCTGTACTCTGTTGCTATACTCTGTGTGATATATTCTCCCCTTCCCTCAAATATCTTTTCTGATTATATCCTCACTCCACTGCAAGCTGCTGCTTAACAGAGCTTGCTGCCGGCTGGCTGGCTGGCTTTTTTATTTTTAAAGTTCATTTTTTAAAAATGATTGTCACAAGTTTCTCTACTCTAACATTAGGGTGGGTGTTGTGGGCAGCACACACTACTTCGCCCATTCACACTTCTCACTTATATACATCAGCTTTTTAAGGCTTTTTTGTTGGCACCACTTTTCGCATCCACACTTTGAACTCTTGTCTACTTCGTGACTCTGAGACCCTCTTTCTAATGCCCTGCGTTGCACACCAGCACTATGGGGCTAAGTTACAACAGGTGTCTCTGGGTTGTCTGTGCAGCTTCTGTTGTCTCTCTCTCTGAGTCATTGCACCCAAACCAAAACCTCCAGCCTCAAGCAATCAATCTCCCTCCCTTTTCCAAAGTTTCCCTACAGTCCAGCCAGGCTACCCACGTGTACCCTGTGGCCGGAGGGAAGGGTGCCAGCTTATTACTTGCTCACGTCTGGTGACTTTTACTTTAAAAACCACCCCTGTCACCAGCCACTCTGCCTGTACCAACACTGGACTGAGACGCTCTTAAAAGGCTCTGTGTGGCATGCCAGCCTCTCAGGGCTCAGCTACAGCCATCTCTGAGTTGCGTCTCTGACACGCACTTCAAACGTTCTGCATTGTATGCCAGCAGTGCAGACAGAGCCTAGCTCACAAGTGAACAAAGTGAAGTGGAAGGGAAAGGATAGCGAAGCAAGGCAATGACATGCCAGTTTCCAACATCCGCAGCAACAGGGTATCTGCAAAGATGAGAGCCTCTCTCTCGACTGGCACCTCACTGATGGTCATCAGGGTTTTACTCTAAGGATGACCCTTCATCACCCATGATGTGGAAAGCTGAGAAAAAGGCCTCTGGCCCATTCTGTAGCCCTGTGGGCTGCTTTGACCGATCTCTCCTTTCCCACGTTTTGATCGGTGGATGCCTCGCCTCTGCTGAGCTCCAGGTGCCCGACTGCCCACCAAATCTGCAACAGGAAAGGTGCCCTGCTCTCCCAGCCCTTCTTAGCTAAAAATGTGAGATCCCCTTGGTGCCAAGGGCTGAAACTGCTCAAGGTATACAAGACCCCCAAAAGGTCCCTGAGTTTGAAGGGTATGGTTCTAGTGTTGCTTTTTTGAAAATTAATTTTAAAACCTCACAATTTAAAAAATTCCTAAAACTCAACAGATGAACAAATCTGCTTGAAACTTGGCATGGATAAAGCTCAACTTAAGAGCTATTGTGATGCCAAGTTACATCTCTGTACGTTTAAAAATGTTGCTTTTTAAAAATATATATATAATTTTAAAACCTCAAATTAAAAACAAAATCCTAAAATTCAATACATGTACAGATCTGCTTCAAACCTGGCATGGCTAAAGCCCTACTTAAGAGCTATCAAGGTGCCAAGTTTCATATCTTTTTCTTTAAAAATGATGTTTTTTTAAAAAATAATAATTTTAAAACCTCAATTTTTTTTAAAAAAACTTAAAAATAAATGGATGAATGGATCTGCTTCAACCTTGGCATGGCTAAAGCCCTACCTAAGGGCTATCATGGTGCCAAGTTTCATCTCTTTATCTTTAAAAATGACGGAGCTGTAAGGATTGTTGTTAACTCTCATTGACTATAAAGTAGAGCTGCCCTTTGGGTGGGTGAGTGGGAGGAGGATGAGAACATTCCAGATTTTTCTTCAAATTTCATAATTATCCCCCTTCCTGGATTTGTTACCAAAAATCCTGACATGCCCTGGTTTTTCCTGACATATGGTCACCCTAATTATTTCTAAATTTGCACCTATACATATAAATGTGCACATGCAAATGATATGCAAAGTGGTATCCTATTTTGTCATGTATTTTGGTTCCTTTCCTTGACACTCCATCAGTGGTCACCTTAATGCAAACTTTGGTGTCTGAAAAGGCTTATCTTATATTGACCGATGCTTCCTGAGCCTTTAGCCTGCTTGCATTTTAATCTCCCTTCCACCCAGTTACCCAGGGGTGACTGTGGTGGCGGCGGCAGCAGCAGAGGCTTTTCTCTCTGTAGTTTAGTGGTACAGTCCCTGCTTTGCATGTCCCAGGTTCAATCCCCGGCAGCATCTCCAGGTATGGCCAGGAAAGGATCGTGCCTGAAACCCTGGAGAGCCTTTGCTGTCAGTCAGTCAGTGTCAACCCTATTGGGATAGTTGGACCAAGGGTCTGACTCAGTAGAAGGCAGCTTCCCACACTCCTCCTCCTCCTCCTCCTCCTCCTCCTCTGTGGCAACAGTGACGGAGATGGAGGCATTTCTCTCACCCAATCCCTGGCACTTGGCACCTTGACAGATTCACATTCCAGGTGCCAGGAGGCCTGGGACTTGCAACACCTCCAGGACCCCTGAACCTTGGAATATTCACCCATCTTTAATTGAAATGAATAGGAACTGGGCAATGCTTTGGTAGTAGACGGAAAGAGCAGGGTTGACACAGCACTTCTCCTGCACAGGCCCCACCGACAGGATCTCGATGGAAGAACAAGAAAAGCATATTCCTCATTGTAGGTGTCTCCTTCATTCCCTGTGAGGTTTGTGCAGGAGGTCAGGTGGGTTGTGCTCAAAGCTCCCAAGCCTTGACTTCGGCCGTTTCTACACCATAGGGGTGTAGAGGGAGGGAGGGAGGGAGGGAGGGAGGGAGAGCGATCCTGGAAGTACCTAATACACACCATCGGCGCACTGGGAGCAGCTGGGGGCCAACCCAGGCAAGAAGTCTGGTGTGGAAAGGGCCTTCCCCTTTTGCTTAGTGGGGCTGATGTATGTCAGTTTCCAGCCTATGGAGCCATATGATGTGCTTTTTTTCCTTTGGACACCTACTTTAGAACTCAGGTGGTCTGAGATGCAAATTCCTCCTTCCTTTGTTTGGAGAATTAAGTCTGCTCCCTCGTGCTAAAGTGCTTTTCTGTCAATCTCATCCATTTGAAAACAGGGGTCATGAAAATTCATATCCGTCTCGGATATCCTCTGTACAGGATGACATTTATCTCCATTGGGTCAGCTGAGAAACGAGTCGATATGAAAGAAAGAAGATGTTATGAGCTCCAGCAAGGGCAAAGGAAAAAATTGCAAAGGGAATAAGATAGCAGGGAACGTCTCACCGAGACTGTGCCAATCAGAAGTATCTATATATCGAGAAATTGGAAGTGTTACATCAAACGGAATGAAAGGGCAAAGCCTGCAAGCCACTCTTGCAAAAAAAAAAAAAAAAAGAGTTCAGGGGGAGAGTGAGCAAGCGCTGCAGCCACCCAGTAAGAAAGGAGTGTGGAACCACAAGCCTGTGGGCCAAATCTGCCCCCCTTGGAATAAAGTACAGCCCTCTGGGGTTCCCAAATGACCACACACCCTTCCCCTGGTCAGACCCGTTTTCCCCCAAATGCCAATTATTTGGTAGATTCCCACCCCTGCCCCATTCTAAACAGTAGAAATGCCTCTCCTGAGGCTGACCTATTGGCAGTAAGCTGAAATATGCAGGTATTTTGGAGTTTTCCCTTTAGCCCTTGGCCCCGCCCCTTCTGCCTTCAGCCCCACCCTCAAGAGCTGGGGACATACAAATGGTGTAAATACTGTTCCATCTGTGTTTCGCAGATTGTCAGGCATCTTTCATTCCACCGTCCAGCCATGTACAGAATCACTTTTTTTTTTTTTTTAGTTTCCGGATTCCCCCCAAGTTTCTGGATGCTTTAGCCTATGGGGGAAATTCATATTTTTGACATTTTTTAATATAAAAAATGTATATTTTTCTATGACAAAATGTTCACAAAAATCCTAAAAGGTTAGAAAAATGGTCGACAATTCCATGGAATCTGCTTGACAGGGGGAAAGCTGGTCCGATGCATTCAGATAAAAATGTGAAGGCATTTGGTTCCATTGCAGTTTTCTCCGATATCCATACCAAGAGCTGCTCTGAAACAGGATTCAGTTCTTGAGCTGAAAAAGGTTCAAAACAAATAAAAATCCCTGCGAAGCAACGTGGAGCAAGGGGCAGAGCAGCTGTGGGCTCTTGATTTCCAATGGCCACCTGAAAGAAGAAGGTTTTCACATTCCTGAGGAAGGCCATCCAGGAGAAGGCTTCATGCCACCCCCCACCTCTCTCTCTGAAGAGAGAGTTCCAGAGCATTGAGGCTGCTGCTGAGTAATCAGAAGATCCAAAATGCAAGGGATCCATCCCTGCTGGGTAGTCCTGCTTTGCAAAGTAACTAAAACCAGCCAAAGTTAAAACAAGCAAATGTAGGAACAAAATATATTTTACAGCAAACCAATAATCATGGCAAGGTATTTTTTATAGATAATGTCATTAAGAAGAGGTTTTAGAAGACAACTGTGCACCAATCTTGGCACTGAATTTTGACTATTGTTTCCATGCTTCTATTATTGCATTAACCACACTATTTTCTTTAAAGTTCCCATGAATCCCATTTCTCCTAATATTCTTTTCCTTCTCTGCCTTATTTCTAAATTGTTTTCATTCTTCTCCTTCTGGAATTGGAGATTTTGCAGATTAGAGGCAACAGAGATGAAAACAGCATTTAGGGGCTATAAGGAGATAAAGAAAAACCAGCTCATGTCTTGGGACCTAATCCATATAGCAAAACCAGCACAAGATACAAAGCAGCCTATGCCAAGATGGCATTTTTCTTCCCATCAACCTAACAATGGTCACCAGTTCGGGTGGAAACCACTGAGGGTGCCTCTACAAGAGGCATTTAAAGCTCTTTCAAGGCGCATTAAAAAAATTACCTCTACAAGAACGGAGCACAAATCGGGCGTAGAGGCGCGTTATCTCCCTGATTATGTGCATTATCGAATGCGCGTTAAATCACGAGTTTTATTTTGCTCCGTCCGTTAAAGCGCATTTTGACTGTGTGAATAAGCGCTTATGCGCATTAACTACTTGTAAAGTGCATTTTGGACATCTGTTAATGCGCTTCGCCGCCTCTCGCCGCCTCTCATGCAGAGGGATTAGGCGTAAATGCGCTTCTGCGATTATGCGCATAATCGCCTAACCAGGCGCAAAAGCGAATCCTTGTAGAGGGGACCTGAGACTATGGCCGTTTCTACACCAGTAATTTCACCCGGGACTGTCCCTGGGTTGTCCCTGTGCATGCAAATGACACACAGGGACTCCCGGGAAGGGGGAGGGATAGGCACGGTTTTTTCCCGGGGTCAGCGATCCTGTGGAAAACCCGATTGTTCCTGCATGCCCAGGAACATCCCAAGACCATGGGAGGTGTGGGCGCCCGTCCCACCTGGTGCCCACTTACTTGCAAGTAAGCGGGCACCAAAAATGGGCATGGAACTGCACCACGTAGCTCTGTGCCCATCAGGGGAGAAGGGTGGAGCAAGTCCACCATCCCCAGGATGGCGGGGAGGAGGGTAGGGCCCCCGATTTCGGGTGGGAATTTATTTTTTACCTTACCTGTTTCAATGGAGTGCAAGTGCACTCTCCGGATCCTCCCCATTTAGAAAGGGGAGGATGATCCCGGAAGCAGGTATGTTCCAGATCGCCCCCCCTCTACACCCGTAGGTGTAGAAAGGGCCTATGAGCGTCATCACACGGGGGGAAATCATGTTTCCTTACCGTCTCTTTTCTGCACTTCCTTATTCTTCCCGGAGGTGAAAGAGGAAGTAAACAAAGACCATGTGGCCCATTCAGAGGCTGTTTTTATCACGCAACGTTTTCTGCACACAGCAGGAGATCACAGCACATTCCAGGTTTTTTAAAGTCGGATTAAAAGAGGTCCATTTTACTATGGAAAAACAAGCGGAAGGAGCGGGAGGTGCGTGGGAGGCGGACAATGTCGTCTAAAGGACGCATGCACATCCATAAGTGGGCAGTAGCAAGCGTGCGATAAAACTCTCATCTGATGAACCTCTATATCCTGTCAGACACTGAAATGAAGGGGAATCACACCATAAGGATGGGGAGCTTGACCCACCATTTGCTGCTGCTTGTGTTCTATAAATTTCAGGGTGGGTGTGCTCAAGATCACGTAAAAAGCTCGTCACAATTAGAGGTGCCAGCTAGTTTGCCAGGCTTGGGCCTGGATATGAGCATCAGGATCACGTAATGCTTACCTTAGAGAAGGGGTGTGAGAATTTCAACCCCTTGAGTTCTTCTCCAGCTTGAATTAAAATGTGGGAGGAAGTGAAATGGACAGATGCACCCATCTCTAAGTCTGGCACATCTGGGGACACCAGGATGGAGATGGTGGATTTAGGTGAAATTTCAATGGCATCAGAGTTCAATGGGTATCACACTTTTTCTTCCCCATTGCAGATTTACAAAGAAACTCTGTGTATGGGTGTGGGTGTGTAACACTCTCCAATTTGAACGTTGCTTTTCTTCTAATATTTGTGAGCCAAAACCAGCCCCGCTACATGAAGAAAACCTTCCAGGTTCATGTGGACAGTAAAGGTAAAACCCAGCTGTGGGCGAATAAGGCATAAAAGCAAGCTTAATGGGAAAAGGTTACCAGCAAGCATGTGCTCACAGTTTACCAAAGTGAAAGATTATTTGTGAATTTGTTCTGGCTTGGTAATGTTTAGATATAATCTTGAATGTAAATAAAATGGGCAGCTATTTTCTTCACTTATTGAGATACTTATTCCCTTCTCCAACTTAGATGCACTTTAGTTTATGCTTGCTAGTATCATCTACTATTTTTCCACGTTTTGTATGGCTGGAATTCCCTCCCTCCCTCCCTCCCACCCACCCACCCACACTTGATTTACGCGACAGCATTTGAGGGTTTCTTCCATGGATTTTCCAGACACTTTTCTGTTGCAATTGTTTTCAGAGTCAGGTCAATTCGCATGACTTACTAACTTTGACAGTGTCACTTTCTATTATGGGCAACCTACCAAGTGGCTGGTTTTGCACATGTTCCATATGGGTCATTTTAAATAAAAATTGACATCCTCAGCAAATCAAGCCGAGTGACATGAAAACAGTCACTGGCAGGCCCTGGTTATCGGCACGAAGCAATTTCAAGCAGCAGGAGTCAGGAGAAAGAGGACGACAAGAGAAAACGAAGACAGAGAATTTTCACTTGCCAATGCTGGACTCCCCTACTGTTCCTAAAGTGGGGAATAGAAACATAAAAGCCCAACCTCGCACGGGGCCACTGTTGGCAGTGAAAACCATCAGCAATTTTTTTTTTAAGTGACCCAAAGCATTAATCTTTGAAAGCTTGGGAAATCGTTAGCAGACTTCCATTGAGAACATACAAAGTAATAGCAAACAAACCAGGTTTCCTTCAATACAGCTACAACTGCAAGGGCGCTAAGCAAGGCCAGCTCTAGATTTCGGCAGGCTCTTGGGAAAAGTACCCTCAGTCAGTGCAGTGTGTGTGTGCAGCAGTGTCTTTATTTTTATTAGTACTTGCAGGGATGCTGACGTCATCTGCTGCCCCCCTCAGAACTCCCTCTGAGCTTAACTTCAGTCCTCATAGTAGCTGGAGAGAGGGAGGGGTGGAAATGAATTTCCCCAGCAATAACATATTGCTCTTTGTTGTAATGTCATGCCTTTTGGGGTGTCATGGTGCTGGATGGGCAGTTAAGACCCATTTGCCTGCTCCTAGCAGATGGAAAATCCTAGAACTGGATCACTGTGAAGGATGCAAAATGGGGGCCAGGCTGCTGACACTGTTGATGCTGTTGCCACGTGCCGTGGCAGTGCAAAAATACCGCCCCCCCCAAAAAAAAACTTAGGAAAAGAAAGAAAGAAAGAAAGAAAGAAAGAAAGAAGCTGTTCTACGTCCCTTGCCAATGGTGATGCCAACCTGTGAGAAAATGCTGGAGGATTTCTCTGCCCCTTGGAGAAATTCAGTGAAATTGACACACACACCCATTTCTCTACCCACAAATAGGGTAGAGAAATTTGAATGTATCTGATCCACTTTATCTCATAGAATCTTGCTTGACTAAAATGTTGGAAGGATTTTGAGAGATGCCGAAAGAGTTTTGGTTAGGTGGGATTATCTTTAAGCATAATCAATGGCCTTTTGACTCATTGTAATTTCTGCCTTGAGATGGTGGTGGCCACTCAAACTTGAATTTGTTTGTAGGAAAAAAAGACAGATTAACTGAGTGGGCTGTTACACCCAACTGTGATGGTAGCACTGGGACAGAATGTTCATCAGCCAAGGATTCCAACTGTCTATACATAGTACATTCCAAACAGAATGTGATTTAGCCAGGTTTGTAATAGGGATGGGTGAGGAATTTGTTTAGTTCACATATCACCAATTTGTTTAGCCCACTAAGACGCAAACCTTAATTTGCAAATTCCTGAACTTGCATTCATGTTCACAGGGGATGCACTTGAAAAATGCACAACTTCCCAAAAGTGCACAAATTTTGAAAAATTCATTAGGAGGGTGCAAGGTCTGAGCTCCGAATCCAAAGAGCGGATCTCTGGCAGATCCATCCTAAAATGGCCACCAAGATCCGACCTTTGGATTCGGAGCTCGGACCTTGCACCCTCCTAAAATGTATAATTTTTCCCATTCAAAAGAAGTGAAAAACAGGTTTCAAATGGGAATGAGAGCGAGCCAAACTGAGCTTTGTTCAGAGAATTCCAGTGAGCATCCCTGGGTCTCCCATCCGTATTCTGAGTGTTGTCTCACAGTCTGCTGATCCTGGTTGAATTATTTATTCCTCATTCTCATTGATATGGTGACTTATTTGCTAAAAAGCCATCAAGGCAATGTACAACCATTTCAAACAATAACACCTTACAGCAATACAAAATAAGAACATTAGAAAAGCATCAAAAGGATAAAGCTACAAAATTTAAAAGGATAATTTTTTAAAAATGTGTCTTTATACCCTTTCTAAAAGCCAATCATAGGTTTTCAGGAAGTGCATCGTACAGTTGGGGAGCAACACAGGAGAGATAGCCCTTTCACGCATGTGTGCCTGGTTGTTGTTATTATTATTATTTGCATATTTATACTGCCCAACCGCCAAAGCTCTCTGGGGAGTTCACAATTAAAACAATTAAGCCCACAATATACAAAGGTCCGAATTTAAAAATTCCTGCTCAATGCAGGAATCCATCTGAAAACATAGCTGACAGATGGCTGTCCAGCTATCTCTTGAATGCCTCTAGTGTGGGAGAGACCACAACCTCCCTAGGTCATTGGCTCCATTGTCGTGTTGCTCTTACAGTCAGGAAGTTTTTCCTGATGTCCAGCTGGCCTCCTGTAACTTGAGCCCATTCCTTATCCTGCATTCTGGGATGATCGAGAAGAGATCCTGGCCCTCCTCTGTGTGACAACCTTTCAAGTATTTGAACAGTGTTATCATTTCTCCCCTCAGTCTTCTCTTCTCAAGGCTAAACATGCCCAGTTCTTTCAGTCATTCCTCATAGGGCTTTGTTTCCAGATCCCGGCTCATCCTTGTTGCCCTCCTCTGAACCCTCTCCAGTTTGTCTGCGACCTTCTTGAAGTGTAGTGCCCAGAACAGTACACAAGATGAGGCCTAACTAGTGCTGAATAGAGGGAACCAGTACCTCATGCGATTTGGAGGGAGGCTTGGAAGACTTCAACAAGGGAGAGGGCCTTCTTGGTGGCCCCCGATTATGGAATTTCGCAAGATCTTGAGCATGGGTGGCTTACATATCCCATGCTCCCTCACAATTGGCTATGCTGGCTCGGACTGATGGGCATGATAGGCCAAAACATCTGGAGGGCCACAAGTTTCCCACCCCTACTCTAGGGATGGGTGATAGGGACAAAGGTAACTTCATACCTCCTACGATGCCAAAGGAGCAGCAACAGATATTACTGCAGAGGATAAGATTCTTGTGCTGCTTTTAAAGAAAATATTGATGTGGAATGTGCTGATGAAGCCATGGAATGGCAATGAAAAAAGCCCTAGTGACTTCTCCCCTAGAAAGATTATGAGCGATGGGAGGTGGAATAACTTCTATGTCTGCCTACATGCCTCATTATCAAATCTTGAGATATGATGTGATCCCATCTGTGATCAATATAAAAAGGGCTTTGGTTTTACTTTTACGGAGGGGAGGAGGCTGCTCACGTCACCTCATTCCACTTCTATCTATTATTTATCTCCCCATTTTCCTTCTCCTTTGCTGCTTCTCTCCACCTCCACTTTTTTCTATTGTTCCAGCTCTGGTGAAGATTAAAGATCCATAACCCACTGCACTGGATGGCTAGATATGATCCCCTACCCCACTCACCCACCCACCCACTGTTGTAGTGTAATAGTCAAGCCAGGGAAGGCATGATGTGAGCTGCAGGGAGACACAGGCCTAGGGTTCCTATTCAAATTGCTCTGATGGCACCATTCTAATGCCATTCTTAAACCATCTATACTGTATGGTTGGTTTGCTGATTGCTCTCGTTTGACCTTCCCTGATTCATAATAGTGTCTATATACTAGTGCTAGTATGTCTGCCTTCAAGTTAACAATATTTTCTATATGAAGAAAATATTAATTTTAACCATTATGGATGAATAAACTGATTGGTTTGTTTCAGATAAAATCTTGAGTTTGTGGTTTTTAACATTGGCCAGGCTTGTTTCTCTGACTCATTTGTACAAATGCACAAATTCAGCCTCAGATTAGACCATCAAATTCACATTGGTTTCCTGACTAGGAAACCCAGTTGGGACCACTGAGGAGAAATTAGGAGAAGTTAACCAGTGGGAGACCAACAGATGTAAAGCTTATGCCTGAAGTCACTCATGCACTAAAAGGGGGTTTTATCTTTTGTTTGAACAGGGCACACCTGTCTTTAAATTGTGTTTCAGAAAAGGGAATCTCTATTTTATTATTCCCCCCCCCCTCTATTTTTAAAAATATATATATTTCCTCTTCTGACTTGGCCAGTTACGGGGTTAGAGATTTTGAAAGTGCACTGAGCAACGGAGGTTTTTCCTCTCTCTTTTATTTGTTCACATTCAATACTTACATTTTTGGTAGAAAGATGGGATATATATGTAATAAATAAATAACTGGGTAAGATACTCTGGGGGGAAGAAGATAAGAGTCTTAACAATATCTCTCTAGGAATTACATCTAAATCACTTCAGATTTGTGGGCAAATGGAGGAGATTCGTGGGCACTTTACCTTCCCTAGACTGAATGTTTGGGTGGTTTAATGGAACAATATTCTGCAGAACATAAACTTCAGCTTGGATGTAGGATGGAGAAAGCAGCTTGTTTGTGGCTTATGATCATAGTTTAAGCCAAACTACACGGCTTAAACTAAACTACAGATTACACACAATTAGCCCTAGAAGATGAAGAAAAGGAATGTGAATGGTTGAGACGGAGATGTCAACAGTTTGAATGAGAATGGAAGCAGACAGTAACACAGGATTTGGGTTTAGCTGTGAAAAATAAGGAGTTAAAGGAATGGATAGAAGGGGAAGGGGGGATGGTAAATTTTATCATGGAGAGTTAGAATGGCAGCTGGAGAAAATGAAAGAATTGTTGATTTAGAAGGGGCTATCAAAGACCAAGCATAAGGAACAGGATACGTCAGGAAACGAGGAAAGTCATGCTCCTTGTAAAATGTTGATTGCAAAATTAAAAGGAGCTTTATGGGCTCAAAAACGGGTCAGATCTGTTATTAGAGAGGCATCTTTAAATATTGGCATAGAGGATTTGGTCCTCTATGCACAAGAATGGGGGCAAGCTTGCAATATATGGAGGAGAGGATGGGAGGAGAAGAGATTGTCCCTTCTGCTTCTCTATCTTGTGTGAGGGAGGCTAGAAATAGTGATTCTAAACTAGGTAATACTGTGTGAACAAAATATGTAAGTCAGGAACCTGTAATTAAAACCTCTGCATCATTAACATAGCAATTTAAGACTGAATGTTTGAATAGTTTAATGGGACAATATTCTGCAGAACACAAACTTTGGTCCCCTCTACAAGGATTCGCTTTTGCACCCGGTTAGGTGATTATGCGCATAATCGCTGAAGCGCATTTACGCCTAATACCTCTGCACGAGAGGTGGCGAGAGGCGGCGAAGTGCATTAACGGATGACCAAAATGCACTTTACAAGTAGTTAATGCGCATAAGTGCTTGTTCACACAGTCAAAATGCGCTTTAACAGCCGGAGCAAAATAAAACTCGCTGTTTAACGCGCATTCGATAATGCGCATAATCGGAGAGATAACACGCCTCTACGCCCGATTTGCGCTCCGTTCTTGTAGAGGTAAAAAATTTAAAGCGCCTTGAAAGAGCTTTAAACTTTTCTTGTAGAGGCAGCCTTAAAGGGGGGAAAGGAAAGTGAGATCCAGATAGAGACATGGTGAATCCAGAGACAAGATAATCTCTCAAGTTATAATCAAAATTCATTACCGTACAGCCTCATTATCTGGGAAACAGAAAAGTATTTAAATGAGAAACAGAAAAAACAAACAAACAAAACCCCTGGGTCCTTTAAATTCCAAACACCTTTTTCAATGGGCAGCAACAGTGTGATTAAGTAGTAATTAAGGGTGAAATCCTTAGACAAAAAGAAGTCTTACAACTCCCAGCATTCCCCAGTCATCATAGGGAATGTTGAGATCTTGTCATCCCAACAATACTGTCGGACAGGGAGAGAGACCAGAGAGATTGCTGGATATCCTGTTCTGTGGTTCCTTGAGGCTCACAGGAGAAGCTGGTAGCAGCACTCAGAACAAGGCAGGAAGGAAACACGACCTTAGATAACTCTTCCTATGCTCTTTTACTGTGACAATAAGGGGATGTTGTCTCAGCAGGGCACTAAAGCCAATGGAAAGCTTATGTAGGCTGACAAAACAACAACAACCATTCCCTGATGAGTTGACTAGACTATTATGTTGAGGGAAGCATCATGTGCTGGCTGCGCTTGTGTGAGCAATAACTTCCAGTAAAACCCAGCAGCAGAAGGAATACTCACACTCAGTAAGTTGTGTATAATACAAGTCCTTTTACTTGGTGTTCCAATATATACAAGCACAAATGGTTCCTCCAGATATATACAGGTATTTACAAATGGCTATAGCGTAGCCCAGTCCTCATCAACATCACATAAACACCAGTCTCCGTCCAAATCACTCCAGCCTGATCACCACCACACAGCCATTAAAATTAAAGCTGTCTTTATACATTTCTGGACCCTAGCTCAGCACAAAACAATTACCTTATCCTAGCAAGACATTTCTAGTATCAGATTGACCTTTCCATTCTGCCTAGAAAAAACATTCCCTCCTTGCTAATTGAATTCAGCTGGCTTGTTCAGTCCTTCTGGACACTAAAACTTTTGTCCAATCAACTTAGACTTTGATTTTCCTCAACATATTAAGGGTATAAGCAGATGGGGAAGATGTTTTCCCTCTGCAGGACAATACCAAAAACTCTGGCAGCAAGTGCTAGCCAGGATTTCAGAGACCATGGGAGCAGGAATGTAGGGGGTTCCCCCTGCATTTTTGCCCCCATGGTCTGGTATGTCATCAATTAGTACGAAGAGTATATGGGGAAATGGCATTTAGCACACATGGGCAATTTGCTAGTTGCCCTGACTAAATACACAAAAGAGGGAATGTTATGGAGAGGAATAAAGAGGAATAAAGAGGTTGTGTTACAAAATTGGAAGAGAAAATCCTGGCTATGCATTGACAAGGCATAGGAATATTGAACAATGGGATATTTGTGCCAGAGGGGAACATTTGTTAAGTAGTAGAAGTCAAATTTAGTAACACTTGGTAAGGGCAGGTGTTAATACGTGTCCCCTAGCTGAAGCCCCATTAAAATATTTAATTGATGCAAAGCCTGATTAGTAACAGTGGCTCCCGATTTTCTGACTAAGCTGAAATCTTATCTGAGTTGGGACTGTAAGAAAACAGCACTTCCGATTTGTTTGACCGGCTCAGCAAAAGTGGAACTTAGACAAGCCCCTTAACATATGTTGTGGTGGTGGTGGTGGTTGCTAATAAATGCTTTCTTGTCTAAGAAATATTATTGGCTGCAAAGGCAGGGAAACCCCTTTATTTTTATTGTATTTTTATATACGCACATTTATGGAACCGTTCAACTAAGTCAGAGAAGATAGACTGAGAAGTTGGAACACTGAAGCTGTTGTGTATCAAGTTAGACCACTGGGTCATATAACTCAGCCTTGACCATGCCAGGGATGGGGAACATGTGGCCCTCCAGAAGTTGTTGGACTGCATCGTCCATCTTCCTTCACTATTCCTTTTTGTAAACTGCCTAGAAAGCTCCGCCTATTGGGCAGTATAGAAATGAAATCAATCAATCAATCAATCTGTAGCATCTGAGATTTTAGCAGGGATTGCTCAGATACTTTTAAGCCTATTTCCGTAGCCCTAAGGTCTGTGTGCTCCTTTTGATACACATGTACACATGCGCACACAGCCCGGACAACGGATCTTTCGCTGAGAATTCTCAGAGCCTCATGTAATGACAATTGCCGGGGTTATTCAGGGAATTCACTGGCAGCTACATTCTCTGGGAGCTAAACCACTTTCCAAACAACAAAAACCCACCCAAGTGGAATCTTGTCCTGCGTCCCTGCAGTGCGCCATCCACACTGCTGATGCATGTTCATTTGGGTCTGCACATGCACAACTCCTATGTCTCTGCCTCGCCAAAGGTGGCAGAGTCCTCCTTCCTGTTTCTCCTCCCTGAATGCCTGGGTGGATGTTGCACATGGGGGGGGGGCTAGTACTTTCCCTCTTGAATCTCCCTGCATAGACCTTGCTGAGGCAGGTGGGGTTCAAGGAGGGCCTTTCCAAGAGGGGAGGGGATGTAGCCATGCTGTAAGCGCTACTTAATGGACTTTAGTTAATGGACTGGTAGCTCTCTCCCTGCTTCTTCCCTTCCATCCCCCCTCCCCTCATGACTGCGTGCATCAGCAGCCATCCTTTTATTTCTATTTAGGTGTGTGTGTGTGTGTGTGTGTTTGCCTCTAAGGTCTTTTTAAATATGATTTTATCTATTTCTGCAAACCTTGGGGCTCCCCAAGCCTGCCACGACCTCCCCCTTGTGCCTGGGCTGAGCCTTTTGGGTGACATAAGGATCAACACGAACCCCTAAACACTGCTAATAGAGGGAATGATGTGCAATGTAGTGTAGGTCTGCTCTTAGTGTCTGACTTCTCCCCAGCCAGATTGGCTAGGAATGAACAGGGAGAGGAGGAAAGTTGCCTCCTTTGTTTGAATTATCGGAGGTCTTTGTTCTGCAGGTTCACCACGGTGGTGGTCTAAATTGTGCAATTTAGTTGTGCCAGAAAGAATTTCAAGAGCTGGTGGATGGATAGCTTTACCTTGCGGCAGAAGTTTCAACTAAATGGGCTTTTAGCCCCTCCAGCCCCACAATGCTATAAGGGACGCTGAAATATTAATGCAATATCTATTGCCAGTTTCTCTTCTTTATTACAGCGTCTGTCAATAGTTGCATATGGAATTGTAGAGATGCTGTTTGGCTAAAAATAGTTTATGGTGAATTATTCTGACCCTGGCACACTGAAAGCCCACAAACGAGTTCTCAACATGCAGAGCAGGAAACCCAAGAGATTTTTTTATCTAAAAATGCTAAGCTGTTCAGTACCTAAGGTGGCATCTCCATCCCCAGCAGGTAGAGAGAGCAGATGGCAAGGAGTCAACTGCTTTGACTGTTCTAAATTGAATGAAACGAGATTCCACTCGCTCCGAGTGAGTGGGTGGTTAATCACATTCGCCCTTTACATTGCTGACAGATAATGTGCATTTTTGGTAATAAGCAAACCCAAGAATGCTGCAGGAGATGGAGATAAGTTTAGAATTCAGCAGAAGTGGTCAGTTTAGCATCCAGAAAGTCACCGAGCAAAGACTCGTCTGTTTGCAACAGTTGAGGCCAAATTTTTTTTTAAGGAGGATTCTTTTGCAATACGAGTCCAAAAGGCAGGCCCACGTTGTGGAACCTCTTTCAGCTAGAGGAATGAATTCCATTTCAGAGGATCTTCAAGATGCTGCATTCCAGTGGTGGGTGGGGCTGAAAGAAAAGGGGTGTGGCCAAAACATCAACAACATCCAAAATACCAGCAAATTTTTGCTTGAAGCTCTTAGTGCCAGTAATCAAGCCTTATGAGACCAACCATTTACAATGCCAGGGGTGGGAGAATGGCAAAAAAAGGTTTGGCAGTCAGATGAAAAGTGTTGGGAGTTATCCAACAATAATAAACAATGTGTATATTAGGGGAAAGTGCAGACAAAAGTGAAATAGTGGGAGAACCCACATTCACAACCTGGGAAATAATTCCCCAAATTTGCTGCCCAAAATTCTGTGTAGACTGACTGCTCCATCACTCATCATAATGATCCTCTTGTGATTTCATTCATTCATTCATTCATTCATTTATTCAAACATTAGTCTCCCACCCTATATCACTAGGATCTCAGGGCGTCATACAGATAAAATCATACTAACAGTATAAATATACTGCAGGCTAAATATACTGCAGGCTAAAACCAACAATAGAAACAATTAAAACAATTACAACTAAATGCAACCTTGGTGAATTTAGCCATCAAAGGCTTTGTTAAAAAGCCATGTTTTAACTTGGTGCTAAAATAAGGTAAGTGTTAGCGCCTCCAAGGGGAGGGCATTATACAGTCGGGGTGCCACAACAGAGAAAGCCCTCCCCCATGTCCCACCGTAGCATATGTCTCACGTTGGTGGGATGCAGAGGAAGGCTCCTCCAACAGATTTCAAGTCTCAGGCAGGCATGTATAGGGAGAGGCGCTCCCTCAAGTGATGGATTATATTTCCAGCAGCTAAACCTGTTCACTGCATAAATCTGGTTCAATCATGCTGGTGTTAGATACCAATGAAAAAAAAGCAGCTTATCTGAAGTTTCTCTGATAGTTCAACTCAGTGAGGCTGGCTTTATAACTTGAATTATAATTTGCTAATTATTATCGGTATGTACTAGTCCCAATACAAGAGAATTTAAGCTTCCCATGGAACCTTAAATTTATGTTTCTTTTTAGTTGAACCACAGACAATGACATAATATTTTGCTAATAATCTTTTCAGTTTTCGACCAATTAACAACTGTTCTACCATGGTCAAGCTCCTGGGTACACATGCAGGGCCCAAAATTTTAAATAGAAAACACTCCAGGTCTGCAAATACTGAAACCATGTGGTGATGGTGATGGTGATGGGAGTTCCTGCCATCAATCCAATTTCCTGCCTACACAATTTTTGTCCATTGGCGATCAAAGACGTAAACCTATCTACATTGTTCCTCTCCCATGCCTGAAATTCTTGACCATGACTCTTGCTATTGAATTTGCCATGTCTAATTACTGAAGAATGAGGGGGAGACCTGCACTAAATCTCAGGAGCCACACCAAGCAGGATATAGCACTATGAAAGCAGTATATGGTCTGTGTCAATGCGCCCCAACAGTTGTCAGTGCACTTCAGTACCGCTATAAAGCAGTAGTGTGGCTCCCGCCTTTTATATACTGCTTTCATCCCGCTATATCCTGCTTGGTGTAGATCTGGCTTATATGTCTATAAAGAGGATCAGGATTGTGCCTGCTGGTCCCATGGCCATCTTCCATGCATCCAATTCTTCCACTTGCACACAATATGTGCATATTGTTGTATACAGACATAGGCAATCTGTACAGAAACAGGATCCATGAATGCATGGATTGGGTGGAGGGCTGTGGGGGATGCAGTGGGCACAAACTCAGTCTCCATCCATCCACTCATTTCTTTGTGAATGAGCATGTAAACAGAAATCTGAAGTTATATGTACACATGACCCAGGTTTCCTTCAGAGCCAAGTGCCAGTGAGGGACACAAATCTGCAGAGTGCATGTGCTGTCTTACAATGATTCCTCCAATAACTCACTCATACACATTGCCTCATGTCACTCGGTTCAATTGTACAACACTTGCCTTACATGCAGAAGGGCCCAAGTAGGGATGTTGGGAAATCCGCAACAGAAGCAAACGTCTTTGGATTTCCTTGAGTCGGAATCATTGGATTCTGCAGCGGACTGCTTTTCCCGAACCACACCGATTCTGCAGACTTGCGGACTGGTTTTTATTTTATTTTTTTACTTTCCAGAACTTTACACAAATTTAGTCATAGAAAAATATGTAAAAACAAACAAACAGTCAAACCACTGGCCAAAAATGTGCATTTCCCCCATAGGCTGCAGCATGAAAATGGACATTTGTGTGTGTGTGGAGATTTGCACATATAGGGAAGGATTTGTGCATTTTCACAAGTGCAAAAGGCACCTGACAATCCATGAAACTCTCAGACAGAATGGATTTTACAAAATCCGTACATCCTTAGTCCCAAATTCGATCCCTGGCATCTCCAGGCAGGGCTAGGAAAGGTCTTGCTTTAAAAACCTGGAGAATTACTGCCAGTCATTGTAGACTAGGGATGAGGAACCCCCAGGCCACAGGTCAAATTTGGTCCACCAGGCTGGCCCATCCCTCAAGTTCTGCTTGAAACCTCAGCCCTGAAACAAAGCAGGGATGGGATTCCCTGCGTGATTCCCAATCAGTAACCAGAGATAACAGTGCAGATTCGCCTCCATGCTGCTCAACCCCCACCCCATTTGGGAGGGGGCTTGATGTACAGGGGAATCTATGCTGTTATCTCCCATCATTAATCAGAGATAACTCCAGGGATTGCTTACAAAGGGAAACTGGGAAGCTTACTGGGGGTTCTTTAGGAAGAAAGTAAGATAATAAAGCAAAATACAAGACATTGAACAGAATGGGAAAAATCATAGATAATTTTGAATTAGGAGACAAGGGTATAATAACACAAATATATAGAATCTAAATAAAGCAGGAGATAAGGAGGAATGTAACAATAAAACAGATGTGGGAAAGAGACATTGAAGATGAGAGCCAGTGTGGTTTAGCGGCTAAAGTGTTGGACTGGGAGTCAGGAGACCCGAGTTCTAGTCCCCACTCAGCCATGGAAACCTGCTGGGTGACTTTGGGCCAGTCACAAACTCTCAGCCCAATCTACCTTACAGTGTTGTTGTGAGGATAAAATGAAGAGGAGGAGGATTATGTATGCTGCCTTGGGTTCCTTGGAGGAAAAAAAGTGGGATATGAATGCAATAATAAATAAATAAATGATTTCTATTTATTTATTTTATGGGAAAATTTTATGGGAAAATATGGGGAAATCTTATGGGATTTTTTTTGAGAGAGATTTCCCTTTCAAACAATGTCCACTAAAATAAGAGAAGGTGCAACAAAACTAGTTCAGAAGTGGTATCTGACACTGATAAAGTTGGCAAAAATGAATAAGAACCTATCACCTTTGTGTTGGAAAAGATGTGGAATTAATGGAACCCAAACTCATATGTGGTGGGAATGTAGGAAGGTCAGGAAGTTTTGGGACAAGATTTTTCATGAAATAGGAGAAAATACTGATCAAGAGATTCACAAATACCAGAGTTAGCTTTGTTGAATATGTTTGTAAAAGAGAACAGGGAGATTAGAGAAAAATATTAATTGGCTTCTTGTTGACAGCCGTGAGGCAATTAATAGCAAATAACTGGAAGACAGCTTGAATGTTGATAATACCTATGTTGAAAAAGAAAATTTGGGATATAGCAATAATCGAAAAGCTGACACAGAAGTTAAAAGTAGGGATGTGTATTGTATCGTTAAAATGTACGATAACGATACAATAAGATCGTTATCGTGCATGTGTTTAGCGATGACAATACGATAGAAAAACCTACGATAATCATCGGAGACGATAATTTTCGGGCGATTTTATCGTTTTATTGGACTGCCATATAAATATACCTATAACTTCTGTATTTTAAAAGTTAAAGGCTTGAAACTTGGTCACAGTGCTTATGGGGTATGCCTAAGTGTGTGTATGAAATTTGAGATTGATCCCTCCAACCCTCGATTTTATATGAATTTATTAAAGATCGTTTCAGTTCTGACAGATCAGATTGACAGCTCGCTATGTGCGTTCATTCAGACCTGTCAGAATGGAAATTATCTTTAAAAAATTCATATAAAATCGAGGGTTGGGGGGATCGACCTCAAATTTCATACACATACTTAGGCATACCCCATAAGGACTGTGACCAAGTTTCAAGCCTCTAACTTTTAAAATACAGAAGTTATAGGCATTTTTTCCTTTAAAAATAGGGCTGCAAAAAATATTGTTTTTTCACGATAATTATCGTGAAGACGATATGGTTCACCTACGATATGAATGAAGACGATAATATTTTGGTCCGAAATGACGATGACGATAAACGATGAAATTTTTTGGCGTGCACACCCCTAGTCAAAAGTACATAGAGGAATAAAGAAAAGAGATACTTTTAAGAAGGACTGGTGAAAATACATAGACTATACGAAAGAAGAACTGAACAGAATAACTTTGGCAGAAGTTTATAGAAATGTGTGGGACTCATGAAAAGATTATAAATGAATAAAATAGGATTAAATTAATATACTACCCAGGAATAGAATCAGAAACTAAAAGATGGAAGAATATTTTTTTCAAAATTGAACAAGCTTGGGGACGGAATGGGGAGGGATTGTGAATTAGTACTAATGCATTTTGTGGGTATGTTTTTTTCTATATATTTTAAAAACTCAATAAAATTATGATTAAAAAACAAGTAATTAGCTTAAACAGACAAGGTTCCCTGGAAAGGTGCTTGCTCTTTACTATTCACCTTCCCCTGCCATGCACAGGCACAGGGGAGTGAGCAGAGTGCAGCAGGAAGGTGTGGCCAGTGCTCTGCATGGAGTGACTATGCATTGTAGAACATGCCCCCAACATCCTCTGCAGTGCTCAGGGTCAACAGGCTGTTTCTTCACAGACATAGAAGGGCAAAGTTGATCACCATTCATATCAATGATATTACAGCTCAGAGTTGCTTCACATTACTGGCGACCCAAGGGGATGTATGGAGGGATATTTTGACCTCTCACTCTCCCCCACCTCCTCATGGATGATGCCATATATGTTGCTGGGAATATATCCCTGCACAATCTATACCTCATTTCCCTAATCCTTCTCTTTCTGAAAAATGAAGGAGGAGAATTTCAAGAAATAGGGCCACCCCGAGAACAAACTGAATTTAAGATTGGAAAAATTAGAAACTGAAGTTGATGGATTTGTTCATGGCTGTGCACGGACCCCCCAATCCTATCCAGATCTTGATCTGTCAGGTCCAGATCTGGGAGGCCTGGATCAGCCCGATCTGCTCCGGATTTGGGATCTGGATCCGTGCACAGCCCTACTAGTAACTACCATTGTGACCATTTTTGTATATTTGTTCTAAGAGCCAGTTCATACTTTAAATGGGGGCCATTTTGGTTGGGTTCCCTGCCCTTCAATTTCTCCAAGCAAGCAAATGGGAGGGGCAAAAAATGTCCTGCAAGAGCAACGCAGGCGTTTCTTTAAATCCAACGACAATGGAGTCAGTAAACTCTCCATTAGATCCTTCTTAATACTTGCAGATAAACTGCAGGAATGGATACTGCTTCTAATCCTGGCAGCTGCCCAAGGAGACTTGCAATGACTTACATCTTCTATTAGGCTAGGGACTGAAGCGCTGGAGGAAAGATCAGCCAGGGGGGAGGATGTTTAAAAATACATCATTAATATCTTGCATGCAAACTTGATGCAACTCATAATTTATGCTGCCTTTTTCCCTCTGCAGAACTTCTTTTACCTTGAGTGTCTGACACCTTTTCAGTAAGCAACTAACTTTTCACCATTGTACTGTCAACAGTTCAGTTCAACATGAATACCAAATGAGAAAAAATAACCTTTCTGCATAACTTGAAAACAAAATTAGAAAATAGTGGGGTATATTCCACTAGATAAAATTCCTGCATGAGCCCTCTTTGAACAAGTGGGAGTTGTGTGATGACAGCTGTGTTGCAGAAGTGCCTGGTGGATTCTGCTACCTCTCCTCCACCACCACCCTGCCCCCATCCCCATGCTCAGTTGCATACAAAATGGACACAAAGCACCCCATGAGGAGAGGCTGAAAGAACTGGGCATGTTTAGCCTTGAGAAGAGAAGGCTGAGGGGAGACATGACAGCACTCTTCAAAGACTTGAAAGGTTGTCACACAGAGGAGGGCCAGGATCTCTTCTCGATCATCCCAGAGTGCAGAACATGGAATCATAGGCTCAAGTTACAGGAAGCCAGATTCCAGCTTGACATCTGGAAAAATTTCCTGACTTTTAGAGCAGTACAGCAATGGAACCAATGACCTACAGAGGTTGTGGACTCTCCCACACTGGAGGCATTCAAGATGCAGCTGGACAGCCGTCTTTCAGGTGCTTTAAGGTAGATTTTTGCATGGAGCAGGGGGTTGGACTCGATGTCCTTAGAGGCCCTTTCCAACTCTACTGTTCAATGATTCTCTGACCTTCAGGTATCAATTTTTGCATTAGCATTCAGAGATATATCCCATGAAAATGTTGAAATTGTGGAGCAGATCCAAAGAAGCCATGATAGCCTGCTACATTCTTGGATGATTGCATAAATTTGTTAATGAAAGAATGAAGTGGAGGTTGTTCTTTTTTCCACCAGTAAAGAACTGATAATTAATGTTGGTAGCTGTAAAGTTATGGGTGGTTGAAAACCTAAAGGATGCAGGAGGTCTATAATTGCACGACAGACTCACAGTGGGTGGGACATAACTGTTATGTCCATAATTAGTTGAGCCCATGAGTACAGCACAAGGGCCTCTAAACAAGAGGAACTTTCTCAGAAAGTGGGATTTATGTCTACACTTTGCAGGTATCCCTGTGTAAGGCAGTTGAGACCTGAGAAACATGAAAAGATGTGCATGTGATAAAAAGCAGCCTTTACTTATTAACTTTAATGATAAACTAATTTAGTAGGTACATCCATTGCACTGGTAAGATCTTGGCAAGGGAAAGAAATATGACAAATGGAACTTTAGACCTCGTTTTGGGTTGTACATGTTTGCTGGAAAATAAATACATTCAAATATGTATCTTTAAAAAAGAAAAGAAAATGGCATTGGGACTCAGAACCAAATCTGACTCTACAAAGGCCTCAATCCAGCCTTCTGGGGTTTCTCTTGTGACCACGCCCCCTTCCCCAGGCCCCACCCACTTTCCCCTGACCATCGATTGTTAGATAGTTTCCTGGACGTCGTGCATTTTCCGCAGTCTGAAAGGTTGAAATGCCTTTCCTAAGGGTTAGTTACTGGCAGGAAGAGCTTTAAGGTGAAATATGCTGGTATTTTTGTCATTATTTTGGCTTTGCCCCTATTGCCTTTAGCCTTGCCGACCACTGGGCTGCAGCCTCTGAAAGCTTTTCCAAGAAGGTTATTTGACCGTCAGGCTGGAAGAGAGGTCCAGCACCCCGATTTAGAGCATGATCCAGTCCTCTGCCGTACCTTTCCCGCCTGTTTCTCCAACCAGTTACCCACCTTCTCTTTGAGCAGAGCTGCAAGGCGTTGAAAGCTATATCAGTAAGACAGGAGGGTCTGCACTAAACACACAGAGTCTTTGTTGGATACCCAGCTTTTGGCAGTTTCATTTTCTGTCCTTTGACCACTTATTTTATTTATTTATTTATTTATTTATTTATTTATTTATTTATTGCATTTCTAGACCACCCAATAGCCAAAAAAGCTCTCTGGGCAGTTCACAAATGTTAAAACCATCAGACACAAATTGGAGTATAAAACAAACAACAGTATAAAAACCCAATATAAAAATACAATATAAAAGTGCAACCAGAGATCTATACAGATTTAAAATACAGATTTGAAACAGCAAAGTTAAAAGACTAAGAAGATAAACTGTTAAAATACCGGGAGAATAAAAAGGTCTTCACCTGGCATCGAAAAAGTTGCCAGGCGAACCTCTCTAGGGAGCTCATTGCACAGCCTGGATGCCACAGCAGAGAAAGAGAGAGCCCTTCTCCTCCTCCACTTAAGATTTGTATTTGCAATATAGCTTCATGCTGGGGCCAAAATGGGTCCTTCATTTTAGGCTGATCAAGCAATCGAGTTGTGAAATAACATTTCATTAATGTACCGATTATGACTGGAAACAGAGTATCCTTTGCGCCAAAACATGTGCACAAAACATTATGTAGCTTCCTTACACATTCATCAGAGTGTGTTAGAAACAGTCCTGAATGTGCATAAATTTCTCACTCTCGTTTGGACTTCATAGTAGGCCTATAACTTAGTTATAGTTCCAGTTCCAGTTTCTCTCAGTTTCTCATTTGTCCATTTTGTGTACACATTTGTCTAATGTGCACATTTTTGTACTCATTTTTTGATTAGAGAACTCCATTGCAAAATTTGGAGAAGTAAAAATATTGAAGGATAACTGAGTATTGGTTTAAAAGTGTGAAAAATTAGGCAAGTTCATCTTGAAATGCTAAAGCTGAATGAATTCCGTCCCCATCCCCACTATGACCTTGTTTCTCTGTCACCCCTCATATAATGAAGCATGTCTACAGACTCTTGGGTGTTGTGGGGAGAGAAACAGTTTTACCAGTTCCAAAGTTTGCGTTGGTGCATTCTGCTTAGCTCCACCTTGGGAGAATTCACATGTGCCTATAACTCCATTGCTGCTTGAGGTGTGGGGAGAAATACAAACCTACGAGGAGAATGGGTGATTTGTTTCCACCCATAAATTGCATTTCCCCTGAAGTATCATATTCACCACGTCAAAAGATGGCCTTGTTAATCATTAGGGGTGTGCATCGGATCGGATCCGATCCACGATCCGAATCCGATCCGCCCCAAAATCGGGAAAATCCGATCCGATCCGATCCGATCAACCTCCGATCCGATCCGATCCGATCCGACGAGGTCCGATCCGGATCGGACGCCATTTTGAATGCTTTTTCCCATAGCCAAGTATTGTTTTACAAAAACGCCTATAACTTTTTCATTTTTAAAGATAGAAGGATGAAACTTGGGCACATTATACACTGGTTAGGGATAGTTATCTGTGAGAAATTTCAGAAAGATTGGTGCATGCGTTTTGTGGCAATTAATTGTTTAATAAATACCCAGAAATGCCTATAACTTTGTCATTTTTAAAGTTACAAACATGAAACTTTGCCACATTGTAGGTGGTACCTTGGGACCTATCTGTGAGAAATTTCAGAAACTTAGGTGCTTGCCTTGTGTGGCAATTAATTTTAGAAAAATGGGTAGTAGTGGGGTAAATACATTTACGCCTCCCATTTTTTTATTTTTGAAGATACAAACAGGAAACTTGGGCACATTACAGGTACCACTTGCCTTGATATGTGTGTGAAATTTCAGAAACATTGGAGCTTGCCTTGTGTGGCAATTAATTTTTGAAACAATGAGGAAAGAAACACCTATAACTTTGTCATTTTTAAAGTTACACACATGAAACTTTGCCACATTGTAGGTGGTACCTTGGGACCTATGTGTGTGAAATTTCAGAAACATAGGTGCTTGCCTTGTGTGGCAATTAATTTTTTAATAAATACCCAGGAATGCCTATAACTTTGTCATTTGTAAAGTTACACACATGAAACTTTGCCACATTGTAGGCGGTACCTTGGGACCCATGTGTGTAAAATTTCAGAAACGTAGGTGCTTGTATTGTGTGGCAATTAATTTTTGAAACAATGAGGGATTCATTGGACAGCACTTGCCCATAGGGATTCATTGGACAGTACTTGCCCATAGGGATTCATTGGACAGTACTTTCCTATAGGAAATCATTGGAAAGCACTTGCCCATAGAAAATCATTGGAAAGCACTTGCTCATTGAGAAATACAGTTATGCCTCCCACTTTTTTATTTTTGAAGATACAAACAGGAAACTTGGGCACATTGTAGACTGGTTAGGGATAGTTATCTGTCAGAAATTTCAGAAAGATTGGTGCATGCGTTTTGTGGCAATTAATTTTTTAATAAATACCCAGGAATGCCTATAACTTTGTCATTTTTAAAGTTACATACATGAAACTTTGCCACATTGTAGGTGGTACCTTGGGACCTATGTGTGTAAAATTTCAAAAACGTAGGTGCTTGCCTTGTATGGCAATTAATTTTAGAAAAATGGGTAGTAGTGGGGTAAATACATTTACGCCTCCCATTTTTTTATTTTTAAAGATACAAACAGGAAACATGGGCACATTACAGGGAACACTTCACTTGATATGTGTGTAAAATTTCAGAATGATAGGTCCAGGCATGTGGTGGCTACGAATTTTTTAGATTAAAAGTTATTAACCTTTTTTACACAGAGGCTGGGGCTGTCAATTGCACCCTCCCGCCTCCCGGGAAGAAGAAGGAAACACTTTCTCTCATGAGCTAGTATCCATTACAAAAGGAGAAACAAAGTAGCACTTGGCTCGTGTCTGCTTTGATACTTTCACTCAAGCAGAACGGCTGAGCCTAGGATCACTCTCTCTCGCTGGGATCGTTACAGGAGAAATTTTCTACAGTCTTCAAAGTGGTGTGTGCAGACACCTTGCCACCACATGCCTGGACCTATCATTCTGAAATTTTACACACATATCAAGTGAAGTGTTCCCTGTAATGTGCCCATGTTTCCTGTTTGTATCTTTAAAAATAAAAAAATGGGAGGCGTAA
This sequence comes from Anniella stebbinsi, assembly GCA_029215795.1. Taxonomy (NCBI): domain Eukaryota; kingdom Metazoa; phylum Chordata; class Lepidosauria; order Squamata; family Anniellidae; genus Anniella; species Anniella stebbinsi. The sequence continues at coordinate 32,495,216 of JARDYH010000007.1, forward strand.
ATGTATTTACCCCACTACTACCCATTTTTCTAAAATTAATTGCCATACAAGGCAAGCACCTACGTTTTTGAAATTTTACACACATAGATCCCAAGGTACCACCTACAATGTGGCAAAGTTTCATGTATGTAACTTTAAAAATGACAAAGTTATAGGCATTCCTGGGTATTTATTAAAAAATTAATTGCCACAAAACGCATGCACCAATCTTTCTGAAATTTCTCACAGATAACTATCCCTAACCAGTCTACAATGTGCCCAAGTTTCCTGTTTGTATCTTCAAAAATAAAAAAGTGGGAGGCATAACTGTATTTCTCAATGGGCAAGTGCTTTCCAATGATTTTCTATGGGCAAGTGCTTTCCAATGATTTCCTATAGGAAAGTACTGTCCAATGAATCCCTATGGGCAAGTACTGTCCAATGAATCCCTATGGGCAAGTGCTGTCCAATGAATCCCTCATTGTTTCAAAAATTAATTGCCACACAATACAAGCACCTACGTTTCTGAAATTTTACACACATAGGTCCCAAGGTACCGCCTACAATGTGGCAAAGTTTCATGTGTGTAACTTTACAAATGACAAAGTTATAGGCATTCCTGGGTATTTATTAAAAAATTAATTGCCACACAAGGCAAGCACCTATGTTTCTGAAATTTCACACACATAGGTCCCAAGGTACCACCTACAATGTGGCAAAGTTTCATGTGTGTAACTTTAAAAATGACAAAGTTATAGGTGTTTCTTTCCTCATTGTTTCAAAAATTAATTGCCACACAAGGCAAGCTCCAATGTTTCTGAAATTTCACACACATATCAAGGCAAGTGGTACCTGTAATGTGCCCAAGTTTCCTGTTTGTATCTTCAAAAATAAAAAAATGGGAGGCGTAAATGTATTTACCCCACTACTACCCATTTTTCTAAAATTAATTGCCACACAAGGCAAGCACCTAAGTTTCTGAAATTTCTCACAGATAGGTCCCAAGGTACCACCTACAATGTGGCAAAGTTTCATGTTTGTAACTTTAAAAATGACAAAGTTATAGGCATTTCTGGGTATTTATTAAACAATTAATTGCCACAAAACTCATGCACCAATCTTTCTGAAATTTCTCACAGATAACTATCCCTAACCAGTGTATAATGTGCCCAAGTTTCATCCTTCTATCTTTAAAAATGAAAAAGTTATAGGCGTTTTTGTAAAACAATACTTGGCTATGGGAAAAAGCATTCAAAATGGCGTCCGATCCGGATCGGACATCCGGTCCGATCCGATCCGACCATCCTCCGATCCGATCCGATCCGATCCGACCCCCCAGGTCCGATTCCGATCCGCTATCCGATCCGATCCGGGGGGTCAGTGCACATCCCTATTAATCATTCACTTGTAGATGTTGTGAAGGAATCTTGCTGCCAGGGAGTTGTTCTCAGTTAGGCTGACCATATGAAAAGGAGGACAGGGCTCATGTCACTTTAACAGTGGTAGAGAAAAGGGAATTTCAGCCAGTGTCATTTGTATGCAATTCCCTCTTCATCACAACAGTTAAAGTTGCAGAGGCCCTGCCTTCTTTTGTATATGGTCACTCTAGGATAGTGCCTGCAACTTTAACTGTTGTGATGAAGAGGGGATTTCACCAGGTACTAATTGCTTCCAAATGACACTGGCTGAAATTCCCTTTTCTCTATCACTGTTAAAGTGACATGAGCCCTGACCTGGATTTTATCTGGTCACCCTATTCTCAGTGGAGATTTTTTCCAGTTATTTTCCCCTGTGAAGAGGTCAGGTAGTGCATGCAGCATAAGGCCCAATGGTTGTGTGAGGCTGAAAGGTAAATAATTTCTTGGCTACACCTTCACTGGGTAATGCAATACGAACTGCCAAGAAGTTCTTAAAATAGAAACTTGATCATTTCTCTTACACCATCAGCTCTTTTCCAATATATGTGGCAGTTCTTTTGAAGCAGAAATATTGCTGGTCAAGTTTAGGTGGACATAATATTACACGGCATTAATTGTGTGACTGCAATTAATGCACACTTAAAACAAAACCCTACATGGAGGGGCAAGCAGGATCAGAACCACGGGGAGAAGGAAGAGAGAGTTTCATGACGCTTCTGTGGTCGAAATGAAAATTTCTCCAAGCTACTACCCTTGAGGGGAGCAGAACCACATGATATTACTGCTTGATACCACCAGCTGCACCTAGCATTGTAAGAGCCGTATGATCCACCCATAAGTCTGATTTTATTACTGTGAAATGCTTTTGAGAACCACTAGAACTTAAGAAATGGTTATTGTAAAGAAGACATTTAAAAATAGCATACATCCAGGAATTCTTCATACCAGGTTTGAGCTTTCAATCCTCAGGTTGGATCCATGAAACTGCAAAGCTCCGTTCTTAACTTGTGAAAATAGAAAAAGAAAAACTGGAGAGGATATTAGGGATATGTAAGAAATTTGGTTCGTTGTGGTTCTTTTATGGATTTACCCAATTCACACCTGCTGCATCTGTTATAAAAATCAGAACACAGTTATTCTTCAGATTTTCTCCTCCTTCATATTTTCCTATACAGCCCTTGGCTCAAAAACTGCATACAGAAATGTGTATATTGGGAAAAGCTGCAGATAAATATAAGTATATTGGGAAAATTGTAAACAAAAATGCATATGTTAGGGAAAAATAAGAATGAGAAAATAAAGGCACGTTTGGTGTGGCTTTTCAATTAAAAATGCACGCTTCTGTTGAAATTGGACAGAACAGATGTACGATTGAAGTTATGCAAAACAGACACAAATTAAAATGAATTGTCCATCCCTACTTGTAACTAGGGATGGATAAGAATTTTCTTTCAGCTTGGCTTTGATTTTAAAAAGCAGAACCAAAATTCTCAATATTCTCCATATTGGAAACAAAAAGAATTTGAGATCATCGTCATCAAATATGGGAGAAGTCAAAACTGAAAGATTTGTTCATCTGGGCTCAGGACTTTGAGTCCTTTGCACTTAGAAGTCTGGTTTTGAATCCCTACATATGCAATGGCATGTGTGGTGCTGAACGAAGCTGGCAAGCTCTTTTTTCTCAAAGGCGCCTAGTCTTTAACAGCTATATATTTAGGGTGATCATATGAAAAGGAAGACATGGTTCCTGTATCTTTAACAGCTGTATAGAAATGGGAATTTCAGCAGGTGTCATTTGTATGCATGCAGCACCTGGTGAAATTATCTCCTTCTTCATCACAACAGTTAAAGCTGCAGGAGCCCTGCCTAGCATGACCAGCTACAAAAGAGCTTTAACTGTTGTGATGAAGGCTGCCTCTACAAGAGAGGTTTAAAGCTCTTCCAAGGCGCTTAAAAAAAATTACCTCTACAAGAACGGAGCGCAAATCAGGCGTAGAGGCGCGTTATCTCTCCGATTATGCGCATTATCAAATGTGCGTTAAACAGTGAGTTTTATTTTGCTCCGGCCGTTAAAGCGCATTTTGCCTATGTGAACAAGCACTTATGCGCATTAACTACTTGTAAAGCGCATTTTGGTCATCCGTTAATGCACTTCGCCGCCTCTCGCCACCTCTCGTGCAGAGGTATTAGGCGTAAATGCGCTTCAGCGATTATGCGCATAATCGCCTAACCAGGCGCAAAAGTGAATTCTTGTAGAGGGGACCGAAGAGGAAATTTCACTGTTAAAGATTTAGAAGCCTTGTCCTCCTTTTCATATGGTCACCCGAATATATTGGTTCTCTCCATGTTGGGAAAAACTAGACATATTGAATTTGGCCAATGTAGATGGCTGAGAATTTAGTGTCAGTTTGTTTCTGATAAGAATTTACCAAACATTTGCAAAGTTCTTCATATTAAAGAAAAAAGGAACTTGAGATATTTTTTTTTTAAAAAAAAAGAATGTGGGAGAATCTCCCCCATAAAAAACAAACAAACAAAAAAAAACAGATTCACCCATAGCTACTTGTACTTTTTTATTTTAAAAGATAGAAGCATGAAACTTGGGGAGCCAGGACTAGCAACATCTAATCTGCAAAATCCAAATAGTTTCATGTCTCTATCTTTTAAATTAAAAGTTACACCAATTTATTAAGTTCTTCAATGCAAGCATATGGCGAAAATGGCATCATACGATAATAATAATCCAATCCGATTCGTTACAAAAAAACCTCCAAAATAATCAGATCCCCCCCAAAAATTATATCAGAATTTCCAAAAACGATACGATATTTTTGGCCGTGCACATCCCTAATATTTTAGGGCTTTTATATCTTAGCCCTGCAAGCAACTCAAGCTCCAGAACTTGAGTATGATATGCACAAGGGAACATAAGGGATATGTAGAGATTAGGGGTGTGCACGGCTCCCCCGGATCGGATCGGGACCTGGATTGGGACCTCCAATTTTGTCCTGGATCAGATTGGACAAAATCGGAGGCCCCCCGGACCAGATCAGGCCTGATCCCGATCCAAAAATCGGACATCCGATTTTTGGATCAGCCGCCAGTTTTGTTTTCCCCATAGACTTGCATTGCGGGAAAGAAAGCTTTCCCCCAATGCAAGTCTATGGGGAAAAAATGGTGGCAGGTGGGTGAGGGGGGCCTAACTCCCTCTTCCCAGCCTCGCAGTTCTTACCTCCTGGGGCCATCCGCTGTGGATGGCCCCGGCAGGTAAGCCCCCTCCCCTGTGCTCCTTACCTCCCGGGGCCGTCTGCTTCCATCCTCTGGCACCCGCGGGCGCCAGTGGATGGAAGTGGACGGCCCCAGGGGGGTAAGCTCTCTCCCCCTCCCCTTGCTTACTTGCCAGGGCCGTCCGCTCCCCTCCGCCGCTGGCTTCGCGGCTTGCCCCTGAGTAGCGCGCCAGGTGATGACATCACTTGGCGTGCTACCTAGGGGCAGGCTGCGAAGCCTGCTCGCAGTAGCGGCCAGTGGTGGAGGGGATTGGACGGTCCCAGCAGGTAAGCGGGCCGTGGACCCCCCTCCCCCTGCCCCTCCCCCTCCCCCCTTCTTACCTTCCGGGGACGTCCACTCCCCTCTGCCGCTGGCTGCTACTGCAAGCAGGCTTTGCGGCTTGCTCCTGAGTAGCGCGCCAGGTGATGACATCACCTGGCGTGCTACCTAGAGGCAGGCCGCGAAGCCTGCTCGCAGTAGCGGCCAGCGGCGGAGGGGAGCGGACGTCCCCGGAAGGTAAGTGGGCCCCCCTCTCCCCTCCCCTTCCCCCTGCTTCCCTGCCCCCGTTGTCTGCTTCCATCGGCGGGCGCCCGCTGGCGCCCGCCATGAAAGCAGACAGTCCCGCCAGGGAAGCCCTCCCCCCCCCGCTGTCTGCTTCTTCGGCAGGCACCCGCTGGCACCTGCCAATGGATCGGGTCCTTTCCGGATCAGATCGAATTGGATCAGATGATCCAGTGGGGTGATCGGAAATCGGATAATTGTATCCGATTTCCCCTGGACCGGATCCGGATCGTGGATCGGACCCGATCTAGTGCACACCCCTAGTGGAGACTGCTCCTGGTCCTTGTAAGGTTCTGATGATAATAATAATAATAATAATAATAATAATAATAATAATAATATATTTATTTATCACCCGCCTCTCCCAACGGATCGAGGCGGGGAACAACACCAAACACAAAATACAAAAACTGATTAAAAGCAGATAAAACCAGTACATCATTAAAACACCAATAAAACACCAATAAAACACTTTAAAATTCATCTAGGTAGGCCTGCCGAAAGAGATCAGTCTTTATAGATCTTTTAAATTCCTGAAGACTAGTAAATTGGCGAATCTCTCCCGGCAGGTCATTCCACAATCTGGGAGCGGCAGAAGAGAAGGTCCTCTGGGTAACGGTTGTCAGTCTAGTTCTTGTTGACTGTAATAAATTCTTCCCAGAGGACCTGAGCGTGCGGGGCGGATTGTATGGGAGAAGGCGATCCCGTAGGTAACCTGGACCCAAACCATGTAGGGCTTTAAAGGTAATAACCAACACTTTGTACTTTGCCCGGAAACTGATTGGAAGCCAGTGAAGAGATTTTAAAACTGGTGTAATGTGGTCACCCCTAGATGTACCGGTGACCAACCTGGCTGCCATATTTTGAACTAATTGAAGTTTCCGGACTAGGCACAGAGGTAGCCCTATGTACAGCGCATTGCAGAAGTCGAGCCTCGAAGTTACCAGTGCGTGCACTACTGATTTTAGGTCTTCCAACTCTAGGAAGGGGCGCAGCTGGTGTATCAGCCGAAGCTGATAGTAGGCACTCCTGGCAGTCGCATCTATCTGATCTGTCATTTGGAGCGACGGATCCAGGAGCACCCCCAAGCTGCGAACACAGTCTTTCAGGGGGAGTGTAACCCCATCCAGAACTGGTTGACACACCTCCAACCCCAGGTTGTGGCCCTTGACAGTAAGCACCTCCGTCTTGTCTGGATTCAGCTTCAGTTTGTTTTTCCTCATCCAGCCCATTACCGCCTCCAAGCATTCATTCAGAGGAGACACACTATCCTTAGCTGATGCTGTTGTCGAAGGCATAGAGAAATATATTTGGGTGTCATCAGCGTATTGATGGGCACCCACATGTAGGATGCACCCTGTGGGGTAAAGGGGAGATCCAGCCCTAAGGAGATCCCTTCATGAAAGGGTGATGTGCTTCCACTTGTGAGGAATGCTCCCTACATGTTCAAAATGGAGCTTCCAACAGTTTCACAGAGAACTGACAGTCACATTAAAGTCAGAAATAGAAAGAAGCAACAAGTTTCTGATATAACATGACTTCAGGGTAACATGCAATTACGAAACATATAAACTGCTAAGAAGCCTCTCTATGTGAACTGTAGCATTCTCATTCTGAATTAACAGCATTTGCCAATGGAGCGCTTTAGTATTTTAGATTTAATTAAGACCATAACCAAAAACAAAAAGTAAGAGATTTCAGATCTAAAGCATTTTGAAATATGGCAAAAAGGAGAGGATAAAACGAGCAATTGTTTCTTTTATCTCTATTGATGCCACAGTCAAAGCCACAATGCTTTTGTGTATATCTTTTCCTTCTCTCTCTCTCTCTCTCTCTCTCTCTCTCTCTCTCTCTCTCTTCACAGTTTTAAAATCTGGGGAATTCTATCTCTTACATCAGGCTTCTTTCTCTTTTGTTGGGGTGGTAACAAGGCTTAGATCACACAGTGCTCACTTTCAAAGTCTGTTGTGTATACTTTATGTTAATTTGCTGTTGTATTTCTATGCCTTGAGCCACAGGCCTAAGGGAGTATATAATTTAGTATTTAATTTAAAAAAAGTTATTTCTTTGACATAAACTCCCTGAGGTTCAAAATGTTCATTTATATTTAAGCCATTTCCCATGTGTTCAGGCGGTGCAGCAATATTGTGAATGGACATAATTCACCAGGAGAATGGGCACAATCCTCCAGGAAGAATAGCTCATATTCATTAGGGCTTCCCAAGAGAATTAAGTCAAAATTCTTAACAATTTTTTTTTTTTGCAACGTGTCAGTTTTATGATTATTTTTTTCAGCCCTCCTTGTAAAAATGTTCATCCTCTGCATTTGCTTTACCACCCTTTACTTGCAATTGCCTTCATGTTATTTCAGTGAAAACATCATATAGCCTGATCTGATTGGCTACTTAGCATTGTGATGTCATTCCATTCAGTGCATGATCCCTAATTAGCTGGGACTACCTATGGTGACTAATCCATGGAGAAAAACAGATCAGCCACAGGAACAAATCAGTATTTTTGACTTGAAAAAGCAAAACTGGGCAATGTTCAGCACACCGCTAAGTCATGGAAATGCTGCCCTACAGTAGCACTTGAACAAACTGAACAACATTCATCAGCATAATTAAAGAATAAAATGTGTGGGAGGTGTGACTATGGGAAGGAGCAAATTCATGTTACCTGCCCATGACAGCCACAACATCTGAGTCCTCAGTCCCACCCAATGTGTAGAACAGGGGTGGGAGATCTCTTTCAGGTGAGCGCTGGCTGAATTCAATTTTAAAGAAGCTCTCGGGGGCTGCATTCCTTTAGTGGGTGGCTCTGAAGGCAAAGGGGGCAGAGCCAAAGGCAAAGGGGGGGGAGTAAAATCCCAGCATACTGTAGCGGAAAGCTCTTGCTGCCAATAATTAAATCTTAGGAGAGGCATTTTTAAATTGCAAAAAGTCCTGTGCAAAAGCCAGGAACCCACAAAATGATCAGCAGTTGGGGGGGAAAATTGCAGCCATCTGGCAGACCCCAGGTGGCCAGATTGGAACCCAAGGCAGGCCAGATGTGGCCCATTGGCCTGTGGTTCTGCACCTCCACTCCACACCATTCTATCCAGATATTCTTCTCTCCCTTTTCTGACCTTCAGAATTGTCTCTGTGTAGGGGAACAAACTTTCACTATTTCAACTTTCCCAAGTCACTTGGTAATTCAAAATGGTTAGCTAGTCTCAATGCTTTCTCCATGGAAATTAATCAGGAAACTCTGCAGCAGAGCGAATCAACAAACATCTCAATAACAACAAACTCATTTATCTCTAATTTCATGTTTGCCCTTTCCACCAGGCAGCTCATTCAACAACTGCATGGTGGCACCTCCACTTCTTAGGTTTACCCAGTGCATCTATGTAGCTCGGAGTAAAGGTCATTGAACGGGTTGCTCTCCCTTTGCTTTGAAAGCTTTCTCATTCAGCCAGATGTTCTGTTTTATTCTCCCAACTCAGAGTCCATGGCCTTGCTGTTGTCACTGTCATGCTTTTTCTTGTTCCCTGGAATCATTTCCAAAGCAGAGTTCCATGTCAAGCTCACAACTGCAATGTGTACAGACTTCCCCTGGGTCAATGCTTTGGTCAAGATCTTCTCCCACCTTCATATTAATAAGATGCCCAGGCAGCCTCCAGTGGAGGCATCAAATATTCATGTATTCAGGATGTGTATTGTTCAGCTGCTTATTACAAATGATGGTTGCACTGTCCCAGATGTCTGGAGGTGATAGATGTGATCAGACGACTTAATAATCAGCCCAGATTTAATTCCAATAAGAGTGATCAGTCAGGGAGTGTGTTTCTTTATTTGTTAGACAACAAATACTACATAGTGTTAAACCATTAAAAAGAACACCCTCTTAAAACAGTGCTTACACATCAACCCTTTTAAAAGTAAACACCTTGGGAATTCTGCGCTGATTATATTGAAAGTGCAATTACTGCTAGTTTAGATCATCTTGGAAGAATTAAAGGTCACCCTCATGGTATGAGACTCTGTTCCATCTGTTCAACAGCAGGTTGTGGAATATCTGGTCCTAGGGAAATAGGGGGCATATGGTCCTTGCTACTAGATGGGATGATGCGTGTCCCACATCTCCGTCTCCCCCGCCCCTCTCTCTGTGGTGTGTGTGTTTGTGTGTGAAATGGAGCTGCCCTTCAGTGTCTATTCCTTTAAAGCTATAGACATCCTTGGCTGAGATTCTGACATTCATAGCCCACTTGGAATAACACACACCTTTCCCGAGGTTTCCCGGGGAAGCCTTTTGATATATCCAGTCTCCCCAAAATTGCTAAAGCCAATCCATTTTTAATTAATATCGATAGTCCACCTCCTAGCCCCCAAAGTCGAGAAGCATCTCTTCTTGCATATGAGCCAATCTTCTTATTGTGGAAACCTGTTGGATAGTTACTCCTGCCATACCACCACCCATCCTCCAGCCAAACATTATAAAACTGGAATATGGTTCTTTATTCATTTTTTAAAGGGTCACACTGGTCTCTGGTCAGCCCCTCCTTTGACCATCCGAAGTCTCCTGCATTGTGACTATTTTGCAATCTTTTTTCTTTGTTTATTTTCCAGCACCCACTCTGCTTTCCCTTTTTGTCTCTTATCATATTCCTTTAATCAATATCTATGTTCAATTTGGAACTGAGGTCTGAGTATGAGTTTCTGGTAACCCCAAGAGAGACTTCTCTTCCTCCACCTGCCCAGCCACTTGGCTCACCTCCCTGTGTTTACCTCTTTACACTTCCAGGAAGATAACTAGCTTGTAGTTCTGGGGTCCTCCTGCCCAGGATAAGAGGGGGGAAAGGGTGGTGGTAAACAACTGGCCAACCTCACAAGACTGACGTAGCACAGTCAATGATTACAGAATGATATGACAAGGAAGTGATGCCCAGCTAGAGGGTGAATTTTAAGTTTAAATGTAGCTTGGCCAACCTGAGGGGAAAACAGGCAGGCCGTGATGGCTAAGACAGAAGTATAAATTGTTTTGTGTCAGCAACTGTTGATATTTTTAAGGTAGAAGACATCACAAGGTGACTCCATCTTATAGGATAAACTGGTCCTGTGAATATGCTCTCAGATGAGAAAAACACAAGATACGAAAACATATAAATCAAGTCCTTTTGCAGGATGTAAGCTGTGAGCCCTCCCCTGGTGGGAATAGCTTTCCCAACACACTTTTAGGAGCCTTTGGCTTCCAGGTTTTTCAGCCAAAGTCTTCAAAAGTAAGCCTGGGCCCTTTAAGGGAGAAGGCCTCTTGATGTGTATGGGAGGAGCAAGCTGTCCCCAGGAAGTCCAACTCCTATTTAAGGTTCAGTCTAAGTTAGCCACTTGGAGGTGTGTCACCAAGTTGTGCTGGTCAGGCTTCGAGCATAGGTGCATTTGGAGTTCTCTGAGGAGCTAGCCATTTCTGGATTCCTCTAATTTTTGTTTGAACTTGGCTTTGTCTACCTTTCTTCTGGACTCTCCCCTGGACTCAGAAGGATGTATCCCTTGAAATGGTACGGTAGTCCCAGTGGTGTAGGAGTGACATGCCTTGCAGGGTTGGAGCACTCTGACTTTTTCATGATTTATTTATTTGATTGTATCCTAGCTTTTTGCCAAGAAAAAAATTGCACTCAGGGCAAATGCATCACAATATGATTAAAAACACAACAATAATGAAATAAAAATAATAGCATCCAGCCCAACAGGCCTCTTACATGCCTAAGGCCTGCTTGAATAAAAAGATATTTGCCTCCTGGCAGAAGACAGCAGAGAGGGAGCTAACCTAGCCTCCCTTGGCAGGGAGTTCCTATTCCTCTCAACAACAAAACAATAATCGTTCAGTTCTTATAGCTACCTCTTTGGCAAGCACGGTTTGCAGAGCTAGGTAATCATGTTGGGTAGTTGTCCCGTTCCCCAAGGATGTCTCCTGGCAATCAGATCAAACCTTGTTTTTTTTATAATCACTGAGCTGATGATGACCTCATCCTAAATTTGAACCTGGTCATACCACTACTCCTGTTTTTCTCAATGTTGCCAGGTTCGTCATTGATACCAGTAGCACCTAGATGAAGGAATCCCTGCTAAGCTAAACAGCTTTCTGCTTCTTGGACCTAACTAACCCATTTGTGGCATCTCCCTTTCATTCCCAAGAATACATTTCATTTCTCACATTTATCTCATAACACACAGAGAACTGATCACTTTGAGTGCTAATCACTTACTTACCATCAGCATTATTAGGAATAACATTCTTATGAAACACAATGAATCCGTATCAACACTGCATGTTACATTCATACTCTGTGGCACCCAGACAACCACACACACAGGTCACATGGTCACAGTGGCCATACTGGCTGGGGAATGCTGGGAGTTGAAGTCCAACACATCTGCTGAGCGCCAGTTTGGGGAAGGCTGTTCTACATTCATAGGTTCAGTTCATCTCAAATTTGAGGATTTTTGTTTTAAGTTTGTATGAAAATTCAAAAGCATTTTTGTGCATGTTTCATGAACATAAGCATGTTCTGTGCCTTCATGCCTTTTTATCCTCCTTTGCCAAATATACACATTTTTGTAAGCATTTTCCTAATATAATGCATTTTAAAAATTCTTTCCCCCTAACATAACTCCATTGCAAAATTTGGAGAGGTGTGAAATTCAGCGGATATCTGAGTTTCAGTTTGTGTCTTGGTTCAAAGGCGAACAATTAGGTAAGTTCACATAAAAAGGTGAACTGAACACATTTCTAACCCATCCTTAAAAATTACATGGGGGCAAGAGCATGTCAAAAATGAAAATGTTTTTCCAGTGGAAACGGGGCTTCATGGATTGTTTTAACTCAACTCCAGAAGTGTAGCAGAGCCTGGATTCAGAGGGATATAGCACCAGCCCCTTTTTAAACAACAGATATGCTACTGACCCTGTTGAGAAGACATGCTAAGCCACAGTGTTTAGCACTTTGAGCTAGACATCATGGCTTAGCGTGTCAAGTGAATCATATGTAACCATGGTGGCTACATAACCACGGTTTAAACACAGTCACTAACCAATTGCTGCAAAAGGGTTAGAGGCCTAACCATGGCTTAGCATGTTGTCTGAGCAGGCCCAATGTCATCCGCCACCTCCCTCAGTCTTCTCTGTGGTGGAGCTTAGCTGGGTGGAAATGGTTTTCCCAGCAACAATAGATCGTTCCCTGATGTAATGTAAAGTATTTTGGGCAGTTTGGTCCTGAATGGGCAGTTAAAACCCACTAGCTTCACAAAAGGCTGCCTCCTGATAGAGATGAAAACGGCTGGAACTGGTTTGTGGACATCAATAAACACAGCAGCCTGACTTTTTGGACTCTCAGGACAGTCTTGACAGGTGCCTGCACTTTAACACCATGCTACTGCTCAGCTCTCATTAAAACCAAGTTCCAAAGGTTTCCATTCATGGGGTAGAGGAAAGGATATTAGCCATAGCCGCAAGGGGTGTGCCAGGTGTGCCCAGGCACACCCTAATTTCTCAAGCAATGAGCGCCAAATTGGGGGGGGGGCATTGAGTGGGGATCAAGACACAGCAGGAATGGTCCTCCGGCTTCCCCACTGCTGCTGCCCCACTGCTGCTGCCCCACGACAGCATGCCATTGCTCCTGGCAGAAGGCATGAAAACAATTCACCCTGCCAGGAGCCTCTCTGCTGGGAGCCATGCTTCAAAGAGGCTAGGAGGAGGGCCCCAAAGGCTAATATCACCTCTTAAGCCCCTCCTCTGGCCAGTGTCACCATAAAACTCCACCAGTGCTGGGGCTTGACGAGCATCACTTCCTTCTCCCCCTCCCCTGCAATGAAAGGAATGAAAATAATAAAGGAATGAAAACAAAGGAATGAAAATAATATCCTTTATGACTGAGAATTCAATAAATGTTCATGTTTTTTTTAAAAAAAAATCCCTGGCTGCACACCCTAATGAAATGTGCTGCACATGCCAAAGCTAGGGATGAGGTGAAACCATTCCATGTTTCAAACAAAACTCCCCTGCCCCCACCCCAAACCCCCTTGCCTTCAATTTACCCTCACCTTAATTGTTTTCTCACTTTATTGTGTAGCCAAACCTGATTGGATATCTAGGGCCATGGCATCGTCCCATTCACTATGTGATTCCTGATTGGCTGGCATTGGCCATGTGGCAACCCCAGGAAAGAAGAAACAGCAGCAGCTAAAGAAATAAAATGTTGCTGAAACAGCAGCAGCAGCCAGAGAAACAAGACCTCAAAACAGGATTGGGGAAAAGGTGGATGTTTGCATAGGATAAATTTTTGCTTCTCCCATCTCTACCTCAGTTTCAACCCAGGAAGCAAAAGTAGAGACTATTTGGTGCAGTCCTAATTTTGGCTGTACATGGAAGTCTGAACAAGAAGGGTAGCCTTTGGACACTGATCTAGACCCAGAATTGTGCTGGCCTGGAATTCTCCCCATTATCTAATTCCTTTGTTGTCCACAAGATAGAACATGAAAAGCTGTTTCATGGAAGATCCGAGCCATGAATGTCATAGACAGGGAGAGATGTGCAGTGCTTGCTGGCTTGAGAGGGTGTCTTCAGTGCCCTCCCAAAGGAGTTAGACGGGAGAGACATCAGTAGAGTAGAGACGCCTCTGCCTCTTACCATGCAAAAGCTAAAGGTCAAAATCGTAGATTTAATGCCAAATGGATTTTGCAGTTGAATATTTTCTCACAGTATCTGGGGCTGTTTTTTTTTTTTTTATGTGATCTTTTGAGTAATGCTTAATGAATTTTTAAAATGTGTTATAGCTGGGAGCTTATTCCAATTTATTTTAGTTGCTCTCGCTATTAACATGTGTCATGGTCTTTCTCCTTCAAACCGACATTAAGCTGGTTTGACTATTTTGGTATATTAGCAGTTGTTCAGTTATTCTTATGTAAAGATTGCATAGGGTGTAGCCTGAACAGTGGTTGGCAATTTTGTTGCCAGATTACCCTGAGGGTTGACACATTTTGTAGCCTTAAAAATGTTAGGTTCTTAGCTATAAATTGAGCTGATTTGAATAGCCAGGGTAGGATGCTAGCAAATCAGGTTTTTCTTTTTGTGTCTGATCTCCCTAGATATGGAAGGGCATATATATATATGAAAGAAGTTATCAGGAACTGCGCTTGTGCCATATTAGACTTTATGTTTCAGTACATGAGATAGGACTGCGTCTGATAATGGGGACTGAGGAACATTGTGATTATATCGTACATGGGCTGTGCATCGCAGGTCTATAGTGGTCCGAAGTGGTCTGAAGCAGGTTAGAGTGTGATAAAAATCTGTATAGATATGTGATTTTCACCCCAAAAGTGTCCATTTCCCCTTGACACGCATACATGCATTCACACATGCAACAGTACACGCATCTATACACATGTCCGCAGACACACCCGCATCTGCACCCATATGCGCTCATGCATGCACACCCAGGCCTCGCTCACAGCACCCCAAATATAGTTAGAATAGACGTGGGGGGGGGAAACCCATCCCCCTATTGCCTCTTGGCTCCGCGCAGTCGCCGTAATTCAAAAAGCCTTAGTCACTTTGATACTAGTTCTGGGCACAGGCACCAGGTGTGTGACTCATCCAAATGTGACCGGATGTTGGCACACCTGGATGAAGACAGAATCACTGTACAAGGAAATGATAGAAGTGCAGGGATGTTGCAAAGCACCTCTGGGTACAGGTAATTCCGCACCTGACAATGGCAGCGACCAACGGTCCTTGACTGCAGTGCCACATCTGGCCACTACTCAGAACTACTTGAGAGTAAAATGTGTTTGTCCAAATGATATCACTATGGACCAATGAAATGGGGGTAAATGACGTATAACGTCTGGGGTATAACAGCTACTGTTTGAATCTGGCGTGGCGTGACACTGATCTGAGGTCAATTGGCGCCAGTGTCCCCTATTCTGCAGAATAAAACTTTGCCCAAAGCCTTGCCTGTGATCTTTTGACAAGTGTTTCATGTTTGGACTTTGGTACACCTGGGATTTGGCACAATTTGTGCAACAAGAGCAATCTGAAGCTCTTCGAATTGCTTCAGAGCACAGACAGGTGGGATGGTCAGCCTCGCCCTCAGCTTTCCCAGGGGGCCACTGAGCAGTTGCCCCCGCTCAAATGCTCCTAGACATACCCAACATGTGCATGAGTCATTTGCACCTGTAATATTACGTAAATGACGGCTTTATGGCCAGCATCTGTGCAGGATTTGATATATGGAAATAGACAAGTCACTCCGGTGCTTGTGCAGCTGAAAGTTCTGGTGGCCATCTTGGTTGCTATGTCTGCTCCCTCTCCCTCCCTCAGTCCTCCAGCCATATCCCAGCATGCACCGCGAGTTCTGCTGGCTGTATAGAACAGCCGGGGGGGGGGGGTTCGGCTGCTCCGGCCAGCAGAACTCTATTCCCAAACGGAATAGTCCACGGGGGGGGAGGGGTCGGACGACCCTTTAAACAACGAGGCTTCAGGCTAAACAATGTGCAAGCCCATTGTTTCTCTCTGTTGCTTAATTGGGCGGAATAGTGTACTGTCAGTTGTGTGTGCGTGGTGTGTAACCCTCCACACGACACAATAAGCAACACAACTGACTATTGTTTTCCCCCCTCGGTTGCTTAATGTGTCATCCAAAACCAGCTGGTGTGTCCATGCATAGCCCATCGAGAGAGATGAGGGGCTCTCCTGGTAGGAACTTCTTCCCAGTAAATTCCCAAGGTTTCCAAAATGGTTGGAAAGAATGAAGCCCTTCCAAACCTTTTGTCATTTAAACCAATCGTTTTCAAACCTGTTGCCTTCCACATTGACTAATCTGCTAGTAGGGAGCACAGCTCATGCAAAGTGCTGATTAGGGCTGTTGGCATGCATCCTGCTTTACAGAGAACAATCCTCTATTTGAAGGGCTGTCCAGTCCAAGTTCAGTTATAGATAAAGGACTCTAAGAGCTTATCTACACTGTACCTTGGAACGTTTGAAACAGTATTTTAAAACGTTCCAAATAGGTGCGTTCTAAAATGTCTTAGGCCACATTAAGGAGTACTTACATTACAGGAGAAAAATTCTTCAGTCTTCAAAGCGGTGTGTGCGGTCACACACTCTTCTGTCTGTCTCTTTCTGTTTCGTTTTTACAATGAGTTTAGGGCAAAGCATTGTGGGTGCTGTAGTTCAGTCACCCACTTCCTCCTTAGTTCCCCTTTCATTCCCTAGCTTTCAATGAGTATAGGGCTAAGAATTGTGGGTGCTGTAGTTCACTCGCCCACTTCCTCCCTAGCCCCTCTTTCTTCCCCACCAATCAATGGCTAAGCATTTGGGCGCCGGTAAATGAAGTACTGCCCCCACAAATCACAAACAGTAAGGAAGGACACATTATTTTACTTAAAACTATTTATTAAAAGTAAAAACCGTTGTATATAGCTGAAGTGAGTTTTAAAAAAACTCGGGTATACATCGTTCAAGGGAGTGCGTCATGTGGCCCAAAGAGCTTTCGTAACCCTTATGAAACGTTACAAAGCTAGAGTGCAGATAGGCTCTAAGAAGGGAGAGCAGCAGGATCCTTGAAGCAGGGCACCTGGTCATATTCAACTGCATCCGGCAGGATAAAGGGTGGCCACAGGAGCGCCCCTTGAGTTAAGGTGAGTCACACACACAAGGGTTCCATCATTATAAACCTCAACATTCTATTGCTTATAAAAATGACATCTGCTGAGCTAATAATGTGAATCATGGCATCCAGGACCTATTTGATGAGGTCTGCAATTGTTTCAAATGTCAAACCAATCTGATAAAAAATTGTCACATGTCTAGCAAGATAAAAGTTGTTGAAAATTGACACATTTACCTTTTATGACTCCTTTTTTTGGACAGGCATAGTATATATTTCGATCAGATTTGGAGAAAAGTGCTGATGTATTCAGGCTTCTCAAGGAAGGCTCTTCTCTTCATTGGATCAGTGAGGCTAAAAAGTGATGGAGGTTTTCCTACCCCCATTAAAGTGCATGGTCACGACTACTGGCACAGTGATACAATGCATGCTCAGTTTGATTATGAAGCTAGAATGCTGCCAAGAGTTTAATGGTTTTCAGAGGTTCTGTACATTGCAGAGGGAATCTTGTGGATTCCACGTGCGACGTAAATTCCTTTAGTTATAGAATGTGACCTCACAGGGTCAAACTATGTTACTAAATGGATCAGGATCCCAGCATTGGGGGATAGGAGACCTTAATGCTTTGCTCTTTATACGATACCTGGACCACAGTCCGTTTTGGGCCCAAAGGGTTGACACTAGGGATAGTGTGGGTGTATGGTTGGGGCCTGAAGCCTGAGGAGAAATCGCCGGCTTGGCCCCCAGACACCTATTCACTTGCAGCACGTGCCGAGTCAGGCAAATGCTTAGCCGCCTGTGCCCTAGCTGAGCTGCCCGTCCTCACAGCTGCCACTGTCTTAGCAGGCACATGAGGAGGAGAGGGAAGTCCCTCCATCCCCGCTGCTGCAGTGGCCGTGGCAGCCACAGGGACAGGCCCCAGTCATTTCACGTATGGGTCTGGCACTTAAGTACAATGACCAGGGGCTCTGCCCGTCATTGCCACCACCACCACAATGACGTGGCTGGAGGAGGGGAGGGGCTTCCCTCTCCTCCTCCCATTCCTGCTACCGTGGTGAGGAGGACACGTCCTGGTTGTTTCATGCATGTGTCCACTTCAGACGGTTACGTAAAATGACCGGGCTGTGTCCCCACCACCGCGGGCAGCTGTGGTAGCAGGGTTGGGAGGAGGAGAGCAGAGCGGCACTCTCTTCTCCCCTTTCCTCCCCCAGTGCAGCCAAAGGAGTGCCGGACATTTTGCACAAGTGGTTCCTTCTCCCTGAAGCTGGCCCTTCAGGAAAAAGGAAACGCTTGCGGCAAACAGCTGGTGCTCAGTGGACCAGCCCTGGTACTTTTGCAGAAATGTTTCCTTCTCCCTGAGCGACTCTTTTCAGGTACAATCAGGGTGACCCTGTGGAAAGGAGGACCGGGCTCCTGTATCTTTAATGTTTGTATAGAAAAGGGAACTTCAGCAGGTGCCATTGGTATGCAGGCAGCACTTGGCAAGATTCCCTCTTCATCACAACAGTTAAAGCTGCCGGAGCCCTGCTGCCCTCTTTTGTTTTTCTGCTACTGCTTAAATTCAACAGGGTAGGACACCAGCAGCGTTGCCGCAGCCCCTTGGAGCTGGGATTGGGATTGGCCCAGCTGTAATTACAATGATTCATGGAGAGTTGTTGGGTTGCATCTGAAAATATTTGGATTGTTTCCAGACTTTGCCAGATTTAGAGTAAACCCATCAAAATTAAATGGCTTTAAGTTAGTAATTAGTAATGCAAGTCTCATTGATTTCAGTCGGTCTAAGTATGACTAAGTCTGGAACAAACATGGCATCTAGAAACATTAATCAAGATATTTTTATTTCCAAAATGAACTTTTTAAAAAGGTGAAGCACAACAGGGAAAGAAATGTTAATAGTTTTTGCCTTAATTAGGGCTGGAAATAATCTCTGTATACAGAGATTATTTATACAGAAATCTCTAGATATTGTGTAGGTTAAGGCACTAGATTAATCAATGAAGAGACAGAATGTTAGAGGTTGTGATTAAACATATATATTATTTTTTAATGAATATATCAAGTCTGTATGGAATCTCCTATTAAAACAATTAAGCTGCCACCCTTAATAGCTGAAATTCCACCAATTAGAGGTGTGTTGTTTTTTTCCTTAAAGTACTTCCAACTTCTATATTCATTATGATGCAGTAGCTGATGTCAAAGAGATCAGCTTGATGTGGAGGAAGACAGAGAAATACCCCTTGGAGAAAGTCTCCTCCCCTACTTCCACTCATTGCCTGTATTACTCATTCCAGGCATTGTACTTAGTTGAGTGTGTTCATGTCACATTTTCTAGAGAGGTGCACCAGGAAAATCAACAACAAGAACAACAGGCTTTTTAAATCTTTTTATTTTATTTTAAAAAATAGTTTTGTAAGTTATTTCCTCCATATAATTTTAATTTGTATTTAGTTAATTAGAGGTTAGTTCATCTGGATTTCAATTTGGATTCACAAATCATTATTTGCTTGGAGACCTGTCCAACCCGTCCTCCTCACCCATCAATTACTTTTTCATTTTAAATCCAAACGGAATGAAATTTTCAGGTGTAAGAAGAACACTCCCTCTGGGCATCATGTCTGCCAGATTCCGGAAAGGTTGGGCAAAGCATCCCCATTTCAGGGTTGACATCTGACAACCTTCCATTGTTTACGCAATGGAGCTGCTGAGGAGAAAAATATCCTGCTAATACGAAAAATGCTCTTCAGCCACTGTCGATGGTTGCTGGGCAGTTATTTCACTTAGAATAAAGTACCCCAGATCTGCCCAGCAGCCACTGCCAGTGGCTGGAGTGTATTTTTCTGACTGGTGAAATATTGTTTTCCATTGTATAAGCCAGGGGTGGGATGAACGTGACCCGCAGGCCAGATGTGCCCCTCCCAGGCTTTTGGTTTTGGGCACCTACTGCCACCCCTGCTGCTGTGCTGCTGCTGAACTTGCCACTGACATGAGATGGTAAAAACAAACAAAAAAGTCAGATTTTTCCTTTAAACAACTTGTTTTTACATCTTGTTTTAAAGCAAGGCACGCTGCCACAATTTGGCTTTAAAAGAAGGTGTGTCCCCTTGTGCTCTTCATTCCAAAATGTGGCTTTTTGTTGTTATTCCACTCAATTTTGACAGCACTTTCCATGGTATAACAGCACCTTCAGTGGCGGTGCGGTGGCTAGTTTTGGAGTCATGAAAATTGCAGGTGCACAGACTCAGGTCTACAAGTCTTTGTCATCCCCCCTCCAATGAGTTCTGGGAATCTAGAGATTGTGGTTTATTTGGCAGGGGGGATGGATGCTTTTATCCACTGCCTTGTTCCAACAAACTTATTATTCATACTCTTTGCCATTATTTCTTGTTATACAGTCTGGAATTTACCACCCCACCCCAATGTCCAGTGAATGAATTTCATGAGAACATAAGAAGAGCCATGCTGGATTACACCAAGGATCCATCTAGTCCAGCACTCTGTTCATACAGTGGACAACCAGCTGTCAACCAAGAACCCACAAGTAGGACATGAGTGCAACAATACCCTCCCACCCATGTTCCCCAGCAACTGGTGTACCTCTGATTACTGTAGTTAGCATATAGCCATCAGGACTAGTAGCTATTGATAGCCTTCTCCTCCAAGAATTTGTCTACACCCCCCTTTCAAAGCCATCCAAATCGGTGGCCAGCTCTACATCTTGTGGTAGTGAATTTTCCATAGTTTGACTATGCACTATGTAAAGAAGTTCTTCCTTTTACTAGACTCTCCCATCAATCAGCTTCATTGGATGACCCAAGTTCTAGTATTATGGAAGAGGGATTTACGTAGGAGAGGGGATTGCCAGTGCAGGAGATACAAGTTGCTATATATATATATATATATATATATATATGCATCTGTTAGGCAAACTTGCATGCAAAAACCTGTATATTAATGTACACAAACATGTGTACAACATTGCATATGAATATATATGTGGACTTTTTTTAAAAAAGGAAAAAAGTCATGAGCTGATATGGATATAGGATGGAATGAACGAAAGTTGGGGAAAAAGAGAAACTAAGAGAGGCTGACAATGAGAGATTCATCCATCCCTACGTGCATTCAGTGACTCTGTTCAGACAACACGCTAAGCCACCATGGTTAAGCATTTTGAGCTAAACATTATGGTTTAGCATGTCATGTGAACTATTCCTAACCATGGTGGCTACATAACCATGGTTTAAACACGCTCACTAACCATTTGATGCAAAAGGGTTAGTGACCTAACCATGGTTCAATGTGTTGTCTGAACAGGCTCAGTATGTGTGCCATGACACACGGATAGACATGAGAGTTTAAAAAATATATGCATTCATTGCATTTTGTTCTGCCATTCCTTCTAAAAGCATATTATGGCTTTCGCCACTCCTGCCTCTGACTCATTTATGTTCCCATGAACTAGCCTGTGACTTTTTAAGAGGCTTGTTTTAGAATGTTCAAAAAATGAGATTTAGAAACAACAAACATCTCTCCAACAATGTTTCTGTGGTATTCTTCATGAAGTGGGGGTGTCCTCCCTGTTTCTGTATGTTACCATTCTTCTGAAGAGCAATCTGCCAATTTAAAATGACCGATTTCCTCTAAGCTCCCATCTATTCACTTGAGGCAGTGACGTTTTCTGTTTTGGTTTGATAGAATATTCAGTCTTGTCACTGGTAGTGGCAGGTATCCTTCCTGCGTGAAGCTTGTGAGGATTGAAATGGATGTTTCCTAGTTGCCTGCTCACATCCCTAAGGCTGCGGTGGTGGAATCCAACATGGAAAGCCATCGTGGAAGTCAGGGCTGCCAAACTCAATGGTTTCCAACAAAGGCAGATCAGCCTAGCCTTACTGAGCTACTTGAATGATCTATTTATACAATTTTTTCTATATCTGCCAGGATCAATTTCTAGATGTTTTAGTGTCAAACGGGTAGTCTGTAGCAAAATCGACAAAGAGTCTTGTGTCGCCTTAAAGACTTGCAAATTTATTCAGGCATATGCTTTCATGGACTATCCTGACTATATTCCAGAATACAGTTGTTAGTCCTTAGGTGGCACAAGACGTTGTCATGTTTAGAATAGACCCACTGCAATCAATGGACTATAAGTTACTACCCTAGGGTAGGGTGACCATATGGAAAGGAGGACAGGGCTCCTGTATCTTTAACAGTTTTATAGAAAATGGAATTTCAGCAGGTGTCCTTTGTATGCATGCAGCACTTGGTGAAATTCCCTTTTTATCACAACAGTTAAAGCTGCAGGAGCTATAATAGAGTGACCAGATACAAAAGTGAGCAGGGCTCCTGCAGCTTTAACTGTTGTGATGAGGAGTGAATTTCACCAGGTGCTGCATGCATACAAAGGACACCTGCTGAAATCCCCTTCTATATATAACTGTTAAAGGTACAGGAGCTCTTTCCTCCTTTCCATAGCGTCACCCTATCCAAGGGATGGGGGAGAACTTCATTCAATTCATATTTTAATGTGGACTCATCCAATTTGCATTCCCTGAACCAATATGTGATTCAAAATTCAGTATTTTCACTTCTCCATTTTTTTGTAATACAATTCTCCAATCCCCCAAAATAATAATAATTTTAAAAAATCTCATCTATGGGAGTGGTGTTTGCTGTGGAATACCAAAGAGGTCCAAAGAGGTCTCTCCAAGCCCAGATTGACCAGGGGTGATCTTAGAAGAGCACATGATTTCCATGCAGTAGGGCCCAAGTTCAATGTCTCCCATCACATTTTTAAAGTGTCTTCTGTATAACCACCTCCCAAAGGCCCGTTACCTAAGAGGCTCTAGAGCAGTGGTTCCCAATCTTAACTCCACAGTTGTTGTACTACATCTCCCATCCTCTCTGAAAATTGGTCATGCTGTCTGGGCATGATAGGAATTGTACTTCAACAATATCTGGAGACCCAGGGTTAGGAAGCACTCCCTTAGAGAACTGGTTCCAGTTATAGGGCACAATGCTGAGTGAGACAAACCAATGCTCTAATTTAATATCAGTATCATGCATTCGTGAATGCGTGTGAAGCCTTGAGATGAGATTAGAATTGTGTGTTTACCGCAGTCTTTGAGGATCCTTCCCTGTCTTCTTGAGAAACAGGTGGGTACAATGTCCATAAACACAAGTCAAAACAAAAATGCACTCCCCCAGGACCTCAGAAAATAGATGTGTTGCTTCAGATCTACCCAGGGAATGACTTGACATTTAAATCCAATTATCCCTTTTCCCCTCCCTGATGATGAAAATATATCAGCCAGGAGAAAGATCTGCTAAATAAATCCATTCTATTCCTCTGATTTTTAAAAACTTTGCAGTGCAACTTCTGATATTTTACAGCCCTTTATTCTTCAGTTTGATGAAAGGAGAGAGAGCCAGAGGTGTATAATAAATAATAGGGTATGGCAAAAAAAAAAGAAGAACTCCATAAAATTGAGCAGGACAAGTCTTTTACGAGCCCGGATCTTTCCCCCAGTTAAAATCATTAACTGGAGAACTGGGATAAACGGCACAGCAAGAGAGAAAGCTGTTCTCTGTAATAAATTAAACTGTCAATCACTCAGTACACCCTTCATATCATACTGTTTCCCCAAGCTCTTAAATTACCAGCTGAATTTCATTTATCAGCCTACCATATGTGGAACAGGATTAATTAAACTCATTCCAGTATTCCAGTAAAGCTTGATTTCGCACAGCACTAAGGAATAATTGACTCCAAATGAATTGGAAAGTGGGTAAGTAATTGTAGTTATTATTCTGATGTAAATATTAGCTCTCGTCTGACATTTCAAAAGATTTAGTGGAGGCACTTTAGTGATAACACAGATCATTACTTTGGCTTCGAAGGAGAGATGGCATAGGGAAAGGAAAAACTATTGCAATTAGTTTATGTACCTGAAACATACCTGCATCATTTATTTTCATGTAGTTATATGGCCTGCAAAAACTTTCATTAACACCAGCCCATGATTTATTGTGATCAGTGGATTGCATTAGCAGCAAAGTAATAGATGTTGCACCTCTGGAAATATTTCAGTGTTATTATGTATTCCAGGAGTGCATCATAAATTACTCCGTGGCTTTTCTTAATGCTGCCAACTGATGGATACTCCTCTGACTTCTAATTGTAATAGCTGCATAACCAATAAAAATATTTGTCAAGATGACATCTGTTAATGGGGGAGTCAGAATCACTCAGATCAGGCGCTGCTAACAAGAGTTTTGGCTTGGTGAGCTCTGGCGACTTGAACCACTCAACTATCTTCTAACCCCGTCAATCTTTAAAGCATAATTCGCCAACTCTGGAGAGTGAGGATAAAAAAATTGAAAAATGTGGGACTAAAATGTCAGCTTCAAGATTTCATATTCCGTTTAACCAAATGGATGACTGGTTTTTTTTTATTGCTGGGGTTCCATCAAAACTCAGATATGGAATATCTTTAAATGATCTGGATGCAGATGTGCATTTAAAAGAAAAATCTATATGGACTGAGAGCCTTGTATTATTCATCAAATGATCTCCCTGGTTACATGATCCAGATTTTTCTAGGCTACCTGTTAGAATTGTTATTTCTAACCTCTCAAATCCAAAGGCAGAAATTTGCTGACATTCTTGTATATGAGAAGCAGAAGTGTCTCTCATATGCATGTGTATACATGTGAAACATAACTGGGAAACATGCTCTCTTTATTACACACAATGGAAAGGGAAGGAGCTACAGCTTAGACATTTGCACCTCTATACAGATTAGCTGTTCTATTAATGACACAGTAAAGGTTAATCAGCTTGTTTAAAATTTTCATTGCAAGAAAAAATAGGGGAGGTTCTCCAGACTGCAGTCAAAAGCAAATGTTTAATACTGTCTGGCAGGTGTCTTTCTTTGATGCTTGCATTTTGTGATTCCCTCTCAGGTGGCACTTCATTACCCAAATGCGCAAGGCTGCTGACTCAAAACTTCATTAAGCATGGACTCATAATGGTCTGAGTTAATGGGGTGGGAGACAGAATGGAAGGGGACAGTTGCACCTCTTGGCTTCTTTCTTCACTCTGCTGTTGTTTTTAGGCTCACTAAAAATTACTTCACAGGTTTTTTGGTGGCCATTTTTAGCAGAGCCAAAATCAATAACCCATGTTTCTGTTTTAGTGATTTTCAGCTCGCTCTGTGAATTTTTAAAGATGGCGTACATTTCCCCTAACTTGCCTTCACTTGCCCTCAGTAATGTCATCACATAGTCAAAACAGATTGGCTATATAGTGTGGTGACATGATATGATTCTGCTCATGGCATTTACCTTGATTGGGCGGGACCTCCCATGTGACTAATCCAGGAAGGAGGTAACAGCATTAGCTGAGGTAGAGTGTGGAAAAAACACACAGAACAGGCTAGAAAACAGGTGGATAACTGCAGAATCTGAATGATGTGTTTACATAGTTATTTCTGCTTAAAAACTAGAGAATACTTGGCATAGCTCTAGCCAGTATGAGTGACAGCAGTACCACTAGGGATGCCAGGAGTGCCCGACTGGGTCTGGGAGTCCAGTTGCCCCCCCCCCATCTGCCCTCCACCCAGTCAGGCACTCCTGGCATCCCTAGTGGTACTGCTGTCACTCATACTGACGACGAGAGCGCAGTCCCCCCACCTAAGTGCTCGCAAGGCTCTGGTGAACACTCAGCAGCCACCAAGCAGCACACTTCAATCATGCACTTCCCCTTCCTGTGGCAGTGGTGGATGCCACTGACACCACGGGGGGAATTGCACTATTGCAGGAGCCTTCTTCGTTTTGTACAAATATGCCCCCCATCTCTCTTTCTGCATCTTGGAAGCATAACAATATTCAAATTTCTGCTCAGTTGAATCACTGTACATGGAGTTTCTGTTTCTAAATCACTGGTTCTATATATTAATGACTTTTTAAAAATCTATATGCCAAGTATATAAAGTATGCCAAGGGCCCAAGTCTTCCTTGATGGAGCAGGATGGCTCATGGTAGACCTCCTGCAGAAGATCCCAGGTTCAATCTCTGGCATCTCCAGGCAGGGCAGGAAATGATCCTGCCTAAAACACTATAGAGCCATTGCTGCCACTCAGTGTCAACAGTATGGGCTAGATGGACCAAGGATCTGACTCAGATTAAGGCAGTTTCCTATGTTTCCTATGAAATTTGACCTTGAGTGTCTCCAACTGGGAACCTTTCTGGGTCTTGTCCCCTCCTACTGAAATATCTGTACTCCTTTACTAAAATCTGAAAAAAACACTTGTGCTCTCCAGACCTAGCTAGGTTTTACTATGAAACTCAAGTCATGGGTCCCAGGGCTCTTCTCTTCAGTTTTTCATTCTTGAGTAGCCTGTGAGGCATTTTGTGAGACAGGTAAGGGAGTCTGGATGAAATGTGGTGATCATTACAACTGCAGCAATGCCTATAGAGAGGAAAGATCTTCCCACCAAACCTTTCAGATTAAACAAGCAACGTGAGAGTCCACAGCTCAGTGCTAAAGCTCCTGCTTTGCATGCGGAGGGCCTCAGGTAGGACTAGGAAGGAATCCTGCTTGAAACCCTGAAGAGCCACTGCCAGTCAGTGTTGACAGTATTGGGTTAAGATGAACCACTTGTGTGACTCCGTATAGGGCAGTTTCCTATTTTCCTGTTTGAATTAAAAACAGCAATTTCTAGCATTGCAGACTACATCTTGCTATATTCTCCAGCCTCAATCCCCCTCTGCATAGAGGAGGACTTAGAAAAGCAGAAGTTTTCATCCATTAATCCATTATCTTCTACTCCAGGACTTTCCAGGCCGGAGAACCCAGCAGCTGTAGAATCAGACAACTGCTCTTTCACAAGTAGGCAGCTCCTCAGAAGTGGGCAGAGTGAACAATAGGTCCAGACCTCCCAGCCTTCACCAGGCTTCCAAAGGTCTTTGTGTGTTGCTGAGACAACAGCTGTTTCTGGGTGAGTTTCAGCCAGTGATCTGTCCTGAGAGATCCTGCTTTGCCTGTTGGGAAACTCCCTTGACTAACATGACCTTGCCTCGCTGGATGAGACCTTGCTGTGCCAGATGTGATCAAGGCAGTACTATTACTGCAACCCAGCCTCCCCTGAGAACCCCATGCTGAGCTAGGACAGACCTCAGTCCTTTTCAAACAAACCTCCTCCATGTCTAGGAGCCAGTGTGGTACAGTGGTTGGACTGGGATGGGGAGACCCAGCTTCTAGTCCCCTCTCTGCCAGGAAGCTCACTGGGCCAATCACCTCACAGGATTGGTGTGAGGATAAATTGGGGATGGGGGACGACGACAGTCATGCACACCATCTTGGACTTATGTGAGGAAAAGGCTGGATATAAATGCAACAAATAAATAAATGTCTACATGGAACACAAGGAGGAGGGACCATAGATCAGTGGGAGAGCGCATGGTTTGCATACGGAATAACCCTGGTTCAGTTATTGGCATCTCCAGATAGAAAGATCAGAAAGAAGGTTATAGAAAATATGTTCTATTTTTTAGCAACATGTCTCAGAGGGGAGCCTTTGTGTATATTGCTGCATGGGAATAGCCTCTCCATCCCATTGGGACCCCTGTGCCATGGGGATCTCCGTGCTTTGCACGGAGAGCCTGCACACATAAGTTTCATGTTCCACTTTCCAGGCATCATGCCAAACCCATGGGCAGTGGGGGACGGGCCCTGGTGGGTGTGGTCTCACTTCTCCTTTTACATATTTGCCTATCTTGTTTGCCAAGGATGAGTGGTAAAATTTGTTAGGATCACATTTTAATGCAAATTAGCTAAGTTCTCACTTTTGAAACAATACATAAACCAAAACGGTTTTTCTTTGAAATTTACACTTTTTCAAATTTTGCAGTGGAATTAAATATTTTTAAAGAATATTTTAGTGAAAATAATGGTAAAAATGCATTATACTGGGAAATTTGTTTGCAAAAAATGTGTATGTTAAGCAAAAGTGCATACAAAAATTCATACATTGTATACAAAATGTAAAAAAAAAATTCAGACAAACTTTTTTTAAAAAAATGTCAAAATTCAGGACAAACCAAACTTCAGACTGGAAAAATTAGAAATAGATTATCCAGAATTGACAAGATTCATCCTTTCCTATTCTTTGCATTATTTGCAAAGCAGCCGTTAGTCACAAATGTCCTCTCAGACTGTTTTCATGGTAAGTACTTGATTGAGTTGCTCTCCACCCCACTGCTCTCACTCAGAATAGAGTGCAGTTGTCACAATGTAGTTTGCGAATCACTCAAGGTGATGGTGAGGCTATGAACTTAGAGCAAATTGGTATCTGCAGAGGACCCATTCTGGAAGTCTGGAAATTGCATGCAGTTGACTTACCTTTAATAGAGAGAGTGACTTGCAAGAGCTTTTGATCCTAGGCAGTTATTTTTATTTTTCACAGACAGAAAAGCCTGTCTTCCACACTCGTTTTCCAGCACAATGGTCTCTGCCTTGTCAACATCACTCCGAGGGCATCCTGCCCACCCTACTAGGACCTTCCAGCTACTTTTTTTTTGTTAGTTTGAATGTCCAGAGCCAAAATCAGCCCCAATGTAAGCAGGTGTAGCTGCCTTGATGTCAAGTGTGCATCTACCCCAAGCCTGGATTTGGCTCCAAAGACCAGGTGTCATTGGCATGCTACAGGGGTGGTGGCACAATGCAGTAGCAATGTGAAGTCTAGCAGTTCAAATCCAGCTGGATTGCTCTGCTCTTCAAAACGGAAAAGCAGAGTAGGCAGGTAAGCTTGAGCCAGGGAGAAGGTGATGGAGAAGGAAAATGTAGTTCTGTTGCTTCATTGAGCAGGAAGCTTTTAAGTCCACCCCCCCCCCCAATCCTGAAGCATACAATAATTGCAGCTTGCTGGAGGAAGTCTGAACAAAAGATAAATTAGAAGTAAGTGCTGCTGCAGTGCTAAGGCAAAAGGGGGTGGGGGGAGCTAGCTTTCATGTGCCAGGCACTAATTCTTCAGAAAGATAATATACAAGAAAAAGTTTTACTCCAACATGATGAAAGCTACAAATATCCATTTCTGAAACCCTCTCACATCTGTTTCCACTGCATTCCTCACTTTTTCTGTGTGTAAATGACACCGTAATACCAATTAGTTAGCCAGTTATTACATTTTCACCCCACTCTTCCTTCAAGAAGCTCAGGATAGTGGAGATAGGTCTCTCCTTCCTCTCTCTCCCCTCCTCCCCACCCATTTGATCCTCACAACCATGTGAGGTGGGTTAAGGGAGGGAGGCTCACTGTTAGCATTGCCCATGCACTCACTGAGGGGAGCAGGATTGTGCCCGGTGGTCTGGATCCCAGTCTGCACACATTTCCACCAAAGGATCTGTCTGCACAATCTTCATCCCTGCCTTTTGCGGGACTCCAGATGAGAGAGAGACAGACAGACAGACAGACAGACAGACAGACAGACAGACAGACTGTTAAAGCAGTACGACAATGGAACCAATGACCTAGGGAAGTGGTGGGCTCTCCACAATAGAGGCATTCAAGAGGCAGCTGGACGACCATCTGTCAGGCATGCTTTAAGGTAGATTCCTGCATTGAGAAGGGGGTTGGACTTGATGGCCTTATAGGCCCCTTCCAACTCTACTATTCTATGATTCTATGGCCTCTGGTCTGTGGGCCTCAGCTGGCCCACAGGCCTTGTATATCCGACCCATAGAGCCTCCAGGTAGAGGGAGTTGGCCACCAAGCCCCACCACCTGGAGGAATCCTTCCCCCACCTTGGAGAACTCCCTCTTGATATCCCTGATCTCAGCTCAGAGATAATGTGGATGACAGGGAATTCGGTCAGCACTGAGAAGAGCAGCCTGGTCTTCCTTCACATGCCTCCTGCCGCCCCTGATGGGGATGGAGGAGGCTCTGGCCACGTCCGTTCATGCACCCAGCTGCTTGTGGGCTGGCTGTGGGAGAAAACACTTTCCCCAGAGCCAGCTGAGTCATCCTTTGCACACCTCTTGCCACCCTCAATGGGGATATTGAGGGGTACTTGACTTAGCTGGCACTCAGAGAAGCTGCGCTTCCCTATGCCAGGCAAGTCCCTTTTCACTGTGCTGAGAGAGGCCTTGAACTCAGTGGCTCTCACAGCATGGGCAAAGATGAAATGGGTGGGGTGGGTGATGATGTCAGTGGGCACCCACTGATGTCCAAGCCCACAGAGCACTTGGTTGGGGGGCAATATGGATTTAATTCCATACTGCTGTTTTGCACCTTCAGCCAAATGCACAGAGGTTGAGGGGAGAATACAGGTGCAATTTGTCATCTGAATATTTGACTCCCCCTGGAGTGACCAGACTCAAATTCACCTAAAGAGCTGAAAGGCAAAGTGGGGATTTGAACCTGGATCTCCCTATGCTGACATAGGTGCACAACCTTTTTGACCCTGGGGCCAAATCTGGTTTGCTAGGGATCTGGGGACCTCACACATATGTGCCTGTATATGGACACACAGGCCTCATCTACACCAAGCAGGATATTGCATTATGAAAGTGGTATGAAAGTGGCATATAAAAGGCAGGAGTCACACCAAGCAGGATATAGCGGTATGAAAGTGGTATATGGTATATATCAACGGGCCCCAACAGTTGTCAGTGCTCTTCAGTACCGCTATGAAGCAGTACTGTGGCTCCTGCCTTTAATATACTGCTTTCATATCGCTTTCATAGTGCAATATCCTGCTTGGTGTGGATGAGGCCACACTGGGGTAAAGCTGCGGAGACAAACACACATATACTGGGGAGGGGAGATGGACACACACATAGACCTCCTTTGAGGTCACTTGGTAAGGGAGAGGGCTGCACTTTCCTCCCAAACCTAGTGACCCGACCACTGCTGGCCCCCAGCTCTGTGAAATGTACACTGTTTTAAACAAAAAGTGTATTTCCTTGGAACTCCAGTGTTGAAGGGTGAAGAAAAGAAATGCACACAGAATGGCTACGTTTTATTTATTCAGCAAAACCACTGGAGAATTTAAAGAGGTGGCATAAATATGCAGACTCCTAAAGGCTGCACTACTGATGTTGCAGGAACAGATAAACACACATGTTCCCTAAGAAAACAGTGAAATGGGGGGGGGGGGGGACTCCACAATAGTCCATCAAGTATAGGCTGACCATATGAAAAGGAGGACAGGGCTCCTGTAATTTTAACAGTTGTAGAAAAAAGGGAATTTCAGCCAGTGTCATTTGTATGCAATTAGTTCCTGGTGAAATTCCCTCTTCATCACAACAGTTAAAGTTACATGAGCCCTGCCTTCTTTTATATATGGTCACTCTAGTATAGTGCCTGCACCTTTAACAGTTGTGATGAAGAGGGAATTTCACCAGGAACTAATTGCATACAAATGACACTGGCTGAAATTCCCTTTTCTCTACAACTGTTAAAGTTACAGGAGCCCCGTCCTCCTTTTCATATGGGCAGCCTAATCAAGTACAACCTGTGACCAATGAACTGAAAGGAGCCCAATAACACTTCTATTAAAGATTGTCAGGAATATGATAATTCCTCTAATTTTATAATCCCTGAAAGGGGTTTGGCTCTACTGGTCTCCTTGATATCCTGCCTTTCTGTCCAAAAAATGGCACTCAATGAGGTTCTGTGTGTCACATTGTATGCAGAGTTGCTGTATGGAAGGGATCATATATGGAATTTGGGGACATATTTGGATTTTTTAGAGTGTCATCAGCACTTTCACAAAATGGCTGCCATGGGGAGGGGCTTGTCCATTCATAAATGGTCACCATGGTAGGTGTGGGCAGTCAGAAACCACCCATTTCCCAGAAGGCAAACTGGTGACACTAAAAGAAAAGGAATTTGCCAAATAGCCTAAGTCCAAGGCAGAGCCTGAACTCCACAACACAAAGCCACTCTTTTGAACCCAAATAAAGGTGACACTGGAGGGCAGCAGTTTGCTTTCAAGCATGCTAGCATACAGCCTGAGGTTTCCTAATTCCTGCAACTTTCTCCATAGACTAAAGTGGAGCTGGTTCAGTCTACACAGGAAATATGCACGAATTAGAAAGTTTGTGTAAATTAAAGCAATTTGTGCAAATCAAACTAGGAGTAGAGAATGAAGCAAAGATGAACACGTGTTCGACAGTTTGTGAATATTTTCAGTGGGAAAGTCC
Organism: Anniella stebbinsi; assembly: GCA_029215795.1. NCBI lineage: Eukaryota > Metazoa > Chordata > Lepidosauria > Squamata > Anniellidae > Anniella > Anniella stebbinsi. The sequence continues at coordinate 32,527,291 of JARDYH010000007.1, forward strand.
CAGGGCATGTACAGAGCTTTCAGTGGGCCATGTTTTGCAAGCAAAAATGAAATTCTCATACATCCCTCTAATGATTGAGTTGCATTAGTAAGATCAAACAATTTCAAACAATTCTGCTTCTTAGGCAAGTTCTTCACAGGCATTCAGTTCCACTAGAGTCAGCTCAGGTACATCCCTCCTCCCAGGGCTTCTGTTGTGCCAGATTACTATATTCAGCGCTTCACAGCAAATGTGTCAATAATATTGTTAAATACAGCTCATAGGTCTTTTTGACCCTTGGGCAGTAGGAAAGATACCCCATTACTCCATATCTACAGGGTTATAACAAAGAGCTGTGATTCACTTGACTTTTTTATTTCCTGTGAAAGTGACCTTTTACTGTTTTCCTCTGGAGGAGACCCCTCTGGATTCCATTCTTGCAAACGGCTCCAGATACTGCGATGGGAAAGCTATTGTGTTGTGTTAAGTGAAGCGATAGCCATCTCCTTTGGAGATTCGGTGTAGCTCCCTTGTTAAATGGACACTGATGGCTGGGTACAAATGCAGGTCATGTGCTTAGGCTGAACAAAACACTCTTACAGTGTGGGGAATACTGAGCAAAAGAGCAACAAACTTAGTTTTTGTCGTTGTCTGGAAAGAAACAGCTTTTGGATCCAAAGCAAGTGTTTAGTGATGCACATTGGGCAAAAAATCCCCGATTTATATGCTGATGGGATCTCAGTGGCTGACTGAGAAAGAGGTCTTGGGGTTGCAGTGGACAGCTTGATGAAAATATCAACCCAGCGTGCAGCCGCTGTAAAGGAGGCAAACTCCATGTTAGGCATAATTAGAAAAGGAATGGAAAATAAAACTTCCATCATCATACAGGCCTGTACAAATCCATGGTGCGACCATACTTGGAATACTGTATATAGTTCTGGTCATCATACCATTAAAAAAGGGATATTCTAGAGTTGGAAAACGTGCAGAAAAGGGCAACTGAAATTATCAAGGAGAAAAGTTACAACAACTGGGACTATTTAGCTTAGACAAAAAGGTGAATATGGGGAGACATGATAGGGGTGTACAAAATTATGCATAGTGGAGAGACAGTTAAATTATGGAATTTGCTACCACAAGATGCTTGGATGGCTTTTAAAAAGCATTAGACAAATTCATGGAGGATAAAGCTACCAATGACTTCTCGCCCCAGGCCCAACAGAAAGAGCCATTAGGCTGGTGGGTACTAGAGACAGGGCTTTCTTTGTACAGGCCCCAAGCCTACTCTCTCCCCAGGGAAATACTTCCAGCCTCATCACTACAGGCTTAAAAAACCCTGAACACACATTTATTCCAGTCTGATGGTGCTGTTTAAAAATCATTAGCTGCTGCTGGTGGTGATAGTGGTGGTGGTAGTGTTCTGTATGTGTATGTGTGTTTAATTGTAATTTATATGCTCCTGTTTGTCTAATATTGTAAGACACCTAGTGAAGGCAGTGTGCCCTGAAAGGCAGGTTAAAATCTTTTAAATAAATATGTAAGTAAAAAACAAATAATGGCAGCTAGAGCTCTGTGAATCCCCCTGCACTCACCCTGTAGCCATGGCCATCCATGATGGCTCACCAGGTAGGGTGACCAACTGTCAGGATTTCCCCGGATTTGTCCTGGTTTTTGTTCTATCCTGTGTGTCGGGGGATTTTCTGCAGTTGTTTATACTGACCTGGAATGACACACTTTCCCCTTTAAGGCCACCATTAGAATGGCAGGGCAGAATGACGTGCTTTCTGGAGGTGTGTCATTCTCCCCCACTGCTCCAATCAAGGCCTTAAAGGGGAAAGTGTGTCATTCCCAGACATTATAGTAAAGGGCCTGATTGGAGCAGTGGGGGGGGGGGGAGAATGACACACTTTCCCCTCCTCTGCTCCAATTGGGGCCTTTAAGGTGGCCCCGGAAAGCCATTTTCCTGCCCCCCACTAGGTGTCCTCTTTTTTGGTTTCCCAAATATGGTCACTCTATCACCAGGTGGCCCAGCAAGCTCTCGGCAGCCACCCACCTGCATACCAAAATTGCGCGCTTCTCCCTTCCTGTGTCAATGGTTGCCGCCATTGATGCAATTGGGGAAGTGCACATTTTTGGTAGGCTGACCAGTTAAAATCCAGGTCAGGGCTCATGTAACTTTAACAGTTGTAGAGAAAAGGGAATTTCAGCCAGGGTTATTTGTATGCAATTAGTTCCTGGTGATATTCCCTCTTCATTACAACAGTTAAAGGTTCAGGCACTATACTAGAGTGACCATATACAAAAGAAAGCAGGGCCCCTGTACCTTTAACTGTTGCGATGAAGAGGGAATATCATCAGGAACTAATTACATACAAATGACACTGGCTGAAATTCCCTTTTCTCTACAACTGTTAAAGTTACATGAGCCCTGACCTGGATTTTATCTGGTCAGCCTAATTTTTGGGAGCCTTTGTAAACTGCGCATTTAAAGACCCCATTTACACAAGTGTAAAGGTGTGAATGCTCTAGTCACGGCTGCCATTTATACAAGGGGGAGGAATGCTAAACAGCCAGGGGGGCATGAGGCCTTCAAAGCTGGTGGGGGCAGGAGTTGCCGCTGTTGCTCTCCAGACTCTTGTTCTTTCCTCAGAACCGTTTGGTGTGCAGAGGTGTTGTGTGTGACACCTGTCCCCCGCCAGCTGTCAAAGCCCTCATGGAAGGAGAGACCACAAGGACTTTGACAGCAGTGGGGGCAGGAGTTGCTATCACAAGCACTGCCCCCCAAACACTTTCTTCCATGGGCTCCCCTTGCTGTGGCGAGGAGGACAGACCCTAGTTGTTTGATGTGTGTGCCTGACAATTACATAGAACAACTAGGGCCTGTCCTTGCCACAGCAGGGATGGGAGGGGGAGAAAGGAGGAGGTGCTTCTCTTCCTCCCCCTCTCTTCCCTGTCTTCATCTGCGTCAATGTCCCCACTGGCACTGGGGGGATATGCATGATTTCCTGAGGGTCTGGAAATTGAGCAATTCCCCCATTGCATTAACTACGGCTGCCATTAACAGAAAAGGGGGGAATGCGCAGTTTCTGGAGGCTCCAGAGGCGGCTGCCATTAATGTGGAAGGGGAAAGTACAGAATTTTGTGAGCGGCTGCGGGTGATTGCCGAACGCTTTCCGAGGTCTTGCGAGTGCTCAGCGGTGGTCCACACTCGTGGCTAGGGAAGCCTGATTGGGCCTGCGGGGGCTGATGCGGGGAGCCAGCCGGACATTCGCGACAGCCCTATAATGGCTGTATATTATTTCCAGTATGCCTCTATATACCAGTTGTGTGGGAATTTGAGTGAGAGGGTGCTGTTGTACTCATGCTCTGTTGTGGGCTTCCCACTGGGGCAACTGGTTGACCATTGTGGGAACAGAATGCTGGACTAGATCAGCCTTTGGTCGGATTCAGCAAGGCTCTTCTTACCTTCTCGGATAACTGCAAGGCTTCCTTCAGAGGGGAATGGATAGGTCAGCCTAGAGATGCCAGAGAAATCCACAACAGATCAAAATGACACTGAATTTCTATGAATCCAGGACCACCTTTTCACACTTATGCAGATTTTGTGCACTTACAAATGTTTTAAAACCTTATTGCACAACTTTGGCCGTGCAAAAACAAGGAAGTTGTGTAAAACTACGGCAATGTCTTCTCCCTTTCAACATGCACAGAAAACATTTTACAGATCTCTGATCTTTCTCCAGCCTCTACAGTGTGGCAAGTCCTACCACTGGATGCTGCCAAGCTGGCACTCCACATCCAATCTGGTATTCTGCTTGGCCAAGGAGCACCTAGCTGGGCATCAGCCACTGGTGGGTCATGTTCTCTTTTGAATGAAGTGCGGCAGTCGTGACACTTCAGACAAAAAGAGAAAGCCAGCTGTGGCAGCTGCCCGGACATGCCCTACATGGCTAGCAGCTCACTGGGCTGGCCAGCAAGTGAAGCAGCAGGCCTCGCTGCAGCTGCCCCACAGAGATGGGTGAAAGTTTCATTTGGTTTGGTGTTTTTATAAGAACTTAGCAAATTATTTCTTAAACAGGACAGAAAGAACTTGAGATTTAAGCCTTTTGAATTTGGGAGGAAGCAAAACTGACAGATTTGTCCATCCAGGCTGAGGGCTTTGAGTGCTTACCCTTACAGTGAATTCAGCCATGTTTGTGGTGATAGATCTTGGTTGCCATCTATTTTTCCTGACAGGCTCTTCATCTTTAGCAGCTACATGGAAGGCTGGGAACAGGGATGCCAGAGACATTTGTAACAGATTTAAAGGAGTTTGGATTTCTATGAATTTGACCTGCAGATTCCACAGTGAACTGGCTTTTTTCAAGTTGTACAGAACTGAAGCCCAGTGGGGAAGTATAAGTGTGCATTTGCACAACCAGACCCATCCCTGACCCCTACCTCCCCACACAATTCCATCAATGAGTGGACGATGGAATGAAAGATGCCCTACAATACATGAAACATAGATGGAATGGATTTCTCAAAATTCATATATCCTTCACTGGGAATAGCTGTACCTCTTGAATTTGGCTGGTTCAGATGGGTGAATTTCATTTGGATCTTTCTGTCTTATATTAGAACATTCTAACATTCACACAGATGGGATGGAAGAACTTGAGCATTAAAAATTTAGAATGTGGGAGAAAGCAAAACTGACAAAATTGTCCATCCAGGCAGAGGGCTTGGAATGATCTTTTCTTTTTCTTTTCATTTTTATAAGAACTTACAAAAAAATGCAAATTTCTTCATAAACAAAATGGAAAGAACTTCAGGCTTAAAAAAAATGAATGTGGGAGAAAGTGAAACGGATAGATTTCTCTATGGGGAGAAACTTTATATTAGCCTCCCTCAAGTCTTGTCTGGCGAGTCTCATGAGACATAACCAGTTCTTGCAAGACTGCACCACAGGCTCCCTGAAGTCTCACGAGATCAGGGTGGCTGCTGCTAGGTTGGGTGTTTCAGCTGCCAGCTATTCCAACTGATGCAAACCATTGAATGCTTGGCAGCTGCCACTGCCTTTCACTTCGGCACTACAGCTCCTGAACAGGTAGCAGGCGGTAGCAACGGATGCATACAATAGTGCACATAAAATGTGCATATTTGCCCCAGGGACAGTGGGACAGTGCTGCCAGTAGGATTTACAGGTCCAAAAATATATGAGTGAATGTGTAGTTCACGCCCATATCTCTCAACCAACCATAGAACCATGTGCAGCTATCAGGCAACTAGGTTTAAGAAAGGAAACTAAAGGGAGCAAAGGGACACTGATCAATCCTCCAGCTTTTCAAAACAGACAAAGCCATTCCGCAGTTTGGCTCAGGCACTATGCTAGCTATGAACAACCAAAAAGTTACAAGAAGAGCCAAGAAGCTTCAAAGGATCCCCCCCCCCCGAATAGATGTTATATTAAACAAAACTAGTGTGAGCGAGCGCACACACAAACACAGAGGTGGAGAAGAGTGTTTTGGGATGTGGCAGAAAAGTCACAGTATAGGCAACGATATAATTTCAGAAATATAGAATATACCATTTTGGAATTAAAACACAAACTTTTCTTTCATAACCAATGAGTAGGGAAATTCATTTCAGTTTGATATGGATCAGGATTTATTAGGTTCATCCCTTCCGGACTAAACATAGAATTGGATGCAATCTGCAGCTGAAGCCCATAGTTGTCAAAGTTTACAATAAAATCTGTGGACCAAAAAAATTTGTGTTTGACAGCATGCATACATTTGAAAAATGTGCATGAAAACATGCATAGTTTTGAAAAATGCACCTATTCACTACCAGGCCAGGAATAAGGTTCTTGTACTAGTGTACAAAGCCCTAAACAACTTGAGACCAGGATACCTGAGAGAGCGCTGTCTCCCCGATCAACCTGCCCGGTCACTGAGGTCATGCGAGGGCATGCTCCTGGTGGTTCCACAAAGACCTATCATCTGATTGGAGTCCACCAGGAGAAGAGCCTTCAGTGTGGTGCCCCCCTCCTATGAAATTCCCTATCTCTGGAGGTCAGGCAGGCGTCAACTTTGTATTCCTTCCGGCGCCTCCTGAAAACTTCATTGTTCCAGGAAGCTTTCCCTTAATGACCAGCCGCGATTTATTTTGCAATTTGTTTCTTTTAAAAATGTACTTTTAAATGTTTTTATTCTATTTTATTTTGTCCACCGCTCCGAACGTTGGAATGGGGAGAGGTATATAAATATGGTACATAAATAAATAATGTGCTTTAATCAATGGGAGAAGAATGTGTACATTTCAAAGGCGCATTTGATTGATGCATACATTTGGGAAGAGATCATAGAATCATAGAACAGTAGAGTTGGAAGGGGCCCATAAGGCCACCGAGTCCAACCCCCTGCTCAATGCAGGAATCCACCTTAAAGATTCCCTGACAGATGGCTGTCCAGATGCCTCTTGACGAACTCTAGTGTGGGAGAGTCCACAACCTCCCTAGGTCATTGGTTCCATTGTCGTACTGGTCTAACAGTCAGGAAGTTTTTCCTGATGTCCAGCCGGAATCTGGTTTCCTGTAACTTAAGCCCATTATTCCGTGTCCTGCACTCTGGGATGATCAAGAAGAGATCCTGGCCCTCCTCTGTGTGACAACCTTTCAAGTATTTGAAGAGTGCAATCATGTCTCCCCTCAATCTTCTCTTCTCAAGGCTAAACATGCTCAGTTCTTTCAGTCTTTCCTCATAGGGCTTTATTTCCGGACCCCTGATCATTCTCGTTGCCCTCCTCTGAACACGCTCCAGCTTGTCTACATCCTTCTTGAAGTGTGGTGCCCAGAACTGGATGCAATACTCAAGATGGGGCCTAACCAGTGCTGAATAGAGGGGAAACTATACTTCTATTAATGCAGCCCAAAATAGCATTTGCTTTTTTTGCAGCCACATCACACTGTTGGCTCATTTTCAGCTTGTGATCTACAACAATTCCAAGTTCCTTCTCGCTTGTAGTATTGCTGAGCCATGCATCCCCCATCTTGTAACTGTGCATTTAATTTCTTTTTCCTAGGTGTAGAACTTTGCATTTATCCCTATTAAATGTCATTCTGGTGTTTTCAGCCCAGCGCTCCAGCCTATTAACATCACTTTGTCTTCCAGGGTATTAGCTATCCCACCCAATTTTGTGTCCTTTGCAAATTTGGTAAGCATTCCCTGCACCTCATCCAAATCATTAATAAAAATGTTGAAGAGCACTGGGCCCAGGGCCGAGCCCTGCAGATCCCCACTTGTTACCGTCCCCCCAGTGTGAGAAGGTTCCATTGATAAGCACTCTTTGAGTCTGATTCTGTAGCCAACTATGGATCCACCTAATGGTTTTCCATCTAGCCCACCTTTAGCTAGTTTGTGAATGAGAATGTCATGGATTTGAGTTAGAATGAGCTTTGAGATGAAATTCGGAGACCTTTGGCAAACTCATGTTTCGCTGATTTGTAGTACATCCCTACTCATGAGTCTGTATGCATGAGATGGGATTCTGGCATGTGTGTGCAGGGTGACCCATGTTACAAGCCTGTTCTAAACCTCAAAAAATAATCCTTGAATTCTGCCGTGTATTCTTTATTCAGCTACAGAAACAGAGCATGGTACTGAGTTGAACTTATTCATTAAGCTTCTTAGAGCTCCGTGCAAATCCTAAAACCAGACATAGATTGCCAACTGTGGATTTAGCTGCCTCCCAAACAGTGGGGAAACCCAGCTGCCATATACAAATGGACTCTCTGAATAGTTTTCCCTTGTGTTGAATTGTGATCTGTCATTTAGCCCTGTGAAGGCCTCCCCTCCCCCCATGCATATTAATAACATCATAATCTTCATTAGTATGCAAATCTTTGCCATCTGACAAGCTCCTTTTTTCTTTTAGGAGCTCCTTCCTTTGTTGTTCCAACTGCATGAATTTCATTATGAAAGTAGATTGTTATCAAGCACAGTGTGGGAGAGAGAGAGAGAGGGAATGTCATGGAAATTTCAATTTGTGCTTTTAATAATGTATCCAGTTACAGATTTGTTATTACTCACAACAGGTGCTCCCAACAGAAATGGAAAAAATAAATATCACACAAGCATGTACACATGGCGGAAGAAACAACCTTATCTAAGGGGCAGAGGCGCATAATTAGTGATGGACAATAAATTATTTTGGTTCAGATTTTCATGCAAACATCCCTTATTTTGCAATTCCAAACTGAAGCTCAGTTATCCTTCAAAATGCACACTTCCTTGGATTTTGCAATGGAGTTCTTCAATTAAAAAAATGCACTTATTAGGGGAAAATGAATACAAAAAGGTATATATTATTTATTTACTACACTTTGTAGACACTCAATAGTCAAAGCTCTTTCAGCTGTTCACAAAGAAAACATAAAACATAATAACATGGTAAAAGATAATATAATAATACAAAAACCTTAAGTTTAAAACAGAATAAAACCAAGGTAAGAGGGGCAGCACTACAAATATCTAAAGATTCACTAACAGAGTATTATTTTTTAAAAATAGAAGGCCTAAAAGTCGAGGAGAAATAAAAAAGTATTTACCTGGCATTGAAAAGACCACGATATAGGAGTCAGGTGAGCCTCTCTGGGAAGGGCTTTCCAGAACTAGGGTACCACCACCACAGAAAAGGCCCTCTCCTTAGAAAAAATATTAGTAAAAATGTTCAGAGATACATTATATTAGGGATATTGCTTATAAAAATTGTACATTAAGCAACATTGCATGCAAAAACACATTTATTGGAGATGTGTATAAAATGTATTCATATTTTCATGTAAAACAAACAAACAAACCAAAATTCCCATAATGAAATGAAATGAATTGATTCGGAAAAATGCGAATCAAAATTAACACATTTACCCATATATAGGTTGAATCCACCACTGAGCTGTTATCCTGTACACGGAGCCCTGTTGAAATGAATGGAGCTGGGGTTCATTAAAATGTGAATGTCACTCCCAATATCCTTTGTCCACTCATACAGGGTCCTCATTTTCATTAAAGTTGGGAGCTTACTTTTTATTTTTATTTATTTTCCAACTGATATGCCCAGCGTTACTTGGGTCTGTGAATAATGTTTATGACATTTATTTGATAAATAATAAATTTCTCTGCACCTTATTCATCTTTAGGTTGGTTGGGTTTTCTTAGTTTGGTTGAGTTCGTAAATTGTTTTATTAGAATACATGAAAAATTGTGTTACTAAGAACTGTATTTTAAATTAGAGCTTCATGATAAAACACATTTTTTTGTTTTACCTAAAATGCCTTACATCTCCCATCACGCCTTGGCCGGAGCAGTCGTCTAAACTTCAAAAACAATCACGACATACAACACCCTTTCTACCAGCTAAAAAACATCCAAACCTAAAAATATGTTTTCAAAATATTCCCGGCATTGCCCAGATATCTGAATAAGATATAGTAGGGAAACAGATCTCAGTGGACATGAGGAACTGTTGTATGCATGTGCTATGAAGTTATTATGATGAAAAAGGGAAAGCAGCCAGAACACAGAATACTTTATTGGCATAATTTACTATATAATATCTATATTTAACATGTTTGGGCAGAGAGCCAGGATGGTCAAGGAAACTGGTGACTTGGGCCTTTTATCTGACATAAAAATACTTAAAATCCAAAATTTAATTTTTTTAGATTTTTCTAGTACAGCCAGACCTATCAGTGCGCCAGATTTCAAGTTTCTACCCAGAGTTGCTTGGGCCCCCTAAAATATATGTCTGTGAGGTAATCATCTTAAAGTAGCAGTCCAGCTAGGCCTGTGAATTACCCTTTAAACAAATTAAATTAATTTCTTTTTTTCCTCTCTCACCCTCATGACAACCCTTCAAAGTAGGCCAGTCCTAGGCCTGTGAGGTTACTTTAAAACATATGAAATTAGTTTCTTCCTCTTCTCCCCCCCCCCCCACTCACCTTAAATGCATGGCCAGGGCTGCCTTGAAGCTGTCGCCATAATTTTCCCTGTCCCCACAGAAAACAAAAACTACAACTGCCGGCATGCCTTTTGCTGTGGTGCCCAACTTGCCCAATGGGAGTCCTGCTACTGAAGCTCATGGAGAGTAAAGTCTGGCTGAGCCAGTCCACACTACACTATGCAATCAGTGACCATAGGTAGGCCATGAGGGAGCTGGCTTGCTGACTGATGGTTTGCTTGGTTGCTGTTGGCAATGGGCCCAGTACTGCAACCTCCTCTCATCCTGCTCCCAAAGGGGCCTAGCAACTGTGGCAGCTGGCCCCAGGCACTCTCCCTTCAGGCCCAGGAGGGTGAGCCACTACCAGATAATGGCTGCCAAAGCCTGATAAGTCTTCCCTCCTGCCCAAGGTATGCTGGGAGTTGTAGGCATAAGCCTAGGTCCCTGAATAACATGTTAATCTTTGAACACCATCTGTGGTGGAAGACAACTGGAGAGCAGGCTATCTTGGTTGTAGCACCCTCCTTGTGGATTTCTGAATAAAGTTTGTGATTTTTATGTAAAAGCCTGACTATACCATTGAGACAGAAGAGTGAATGGAGGATTGACTGATATAGCTGAGGCTAGTAGTGGCAGTTGGAGAAAGTCAGGTAGGAGAACACAGACAGTTAGTGAGAGGTCAGGGTTTGCTCACCCATACTTTATTTTAAATCAGCCACTCTACATGCCAGTACTAAACCTGCCAGCATGCCTTTGGCAGCCTGCAGATGCCCGCATCCTCTGAGACATCCTCTTGTTGCAGATGCTGCTTCTCGATAGAGTGTTGAGGAGTAGCATTGCCAAGGAGGGGAGGTAAGCGGCTATCAGTGGACACACCCAGCTCCAGCCAATCATGCTGGGATTGCCTTGGCCTGTGCTTCTCACCCACCAAGTGCTACATCAGGAGTTTGTACTGAAGGGCCAGGGCTGGGCCGGGCACTTCCTCCTTTGTCGGATCTGTTTCTGGGCATGCACAGAGTGCCTCCCCTTCCTCCCTCCCTCTTAAGGGCAAAGGCTACAACAGCGATATCATGATGGAGTGCCTTTGAGTATGTTTGGCCCCTCAAACTCATGCTGTTGTATCTAGTTACATTTTAAAACCACACAGAGGGAGGGAAGAAGCACCGCAAATGCTCTAGACCAACCTTAGGAGTCAGGGTTGTAAAAGACATGCAGCAGCCACTCATAATGGCCGCCAAAGGCCAGTAAGTCTGGCCTCCTGTCCAAGGCATGCTGGGAGTTCCACCCAAGGCATGCTGGGGGTTATAGGCTTAAACCTAGATTTTTATTAAATTCTTTTAAAAAAGACTTAAAATCCCCAAAATTTGTGTTTTTAGATTTTTCTGGTACATTGTACAGCCAGACCTATCACTGTGTCACTGTGCCAAGTTTCTAACTCATCTGGAAGTGGGTAAACATTTCCGGACATACATGACACACACATACTTTCTGCTTGATAAGTAGAGATTACATTTATATCCCACCTTTTTTCTTCCAAGGAACCCAAGGCGGTGTACATAGTCCTCCTCCTCTCCATTTTATCCTCAGAGCAACAACCCTGTGAGGTAGGTTGGGCTGAGAGTCTGTGACTGGCCCAAAGTCACTCAGTGGGTTTCCATAGCTGAGTGGGGACTAGAACCCTGATCTCCCAACTCCCAGTCTGACACTCTAGCCACTACACCACCTTGGGGCAGGTACCTCTTTTAAATTCTCTGTTTCTATTATGTCAAGCACACTGCTGGAACTTCAGAAACAACAGCAGCAGCAACAACAACAACAACATGAAATTTCAAAATCACCGCTTCTGTTACCAGCTAATAGTAGGGGTGTGCACTGGATTGGGTCCGATCCATGATCCGGACAAAATCCAGGGGAAATCGGATACAATTATCTGATTTCTGATCACCCCTTTGGATCATCTGATCTTTCCCGAACCAGTCCGGAAGGACCCTATCCGGTTCGGAAAAGATCGGAGGATTGACGGGCGCCCGTTGGCTTAGCAATGGGGTGAAAATTTGTCTGGGTCCACAAGGGCAGCAGATGCTCCTGCGTCCAGCCCTTCCTGGGGATTTCTGCTCCATTGCTGGATTCAGGAGAAAGGGGTGCAGGTCAGGGTGGAACTAAATTCCGCCCTGACCTGTGCATGCCCGTTGTCTTTTCTTCTGCTACTCTAATGGTGTCTGCAATTAACACAGTGGGGGGAAATACACAATTTCCCTGAGGCTGGGGAAATTCTGTATTTTCTGGGGGCTCTGGAAAGTGCACAATTCCCATGGCACACTAGTGGTGTGCCGGGGAAATTGCATACTTTTCAGAGGCCCAGGAAACTGTGCATCAACGAGCTCTCAGCCGGGCATGCTCACAGAACAGGGCCAGCTGGGCAGCGCTTGGTAAACGTGTGTGTTTGGGGGGGGGGGGGTCCACCCCACGATTTCTTCATTCCCTATCCTAACCTGATTGCTTCTCAGAAGATATTCTGTATTAAATAAGTCAGGGCAGTGACATATTCTATTGTTTCTGATTTATCACTGCATTTTCTGCAAGTGTCTGGATCGAAATTCCATGCTAGGCATAATTAGAAAAGGAATAGAGAGTAAAACTGTCAATATCATGATGCCTTTATAAAAATCTATGGTGGAACCACACTTGGAATACTGTGTGCAGTTCTGGTCTCCATACTTAAAAAAAAAGAAAAGGGAAGAAATAGCCCGTGTGGGGCTTGAGTCCAAGTAAAAGGACACAGGTTTGCTCTGCCAAACACATTTATTTATAGTATATATATATATATATATTCTTTTAAGTCCCCAATAGCCAATGTTATCATAACAGATTAGACACCGTTAAAGACTATCACATCATGCAAACAGTTAAAAGTATAAAATACAATACATATATTTAAAACGATAAAATGTAATACAATACACATTGACTTGGCAATGGTTAAAAAGGGTGATAAAATAGAATATTGTACATTTTCTTTTATAATTCTAAAGTATGCTGTCATGATGAAGAAATTAATTATGTCCCAGGATGACTTTAAAATAGTTCATGGGAGGAGCATTTTCATCCGACAAAAGAGGTCTATATTTAAGACTATGACACATCAGCTTTTCAAATGATATCCTGGTTTTAACCTGCAGTCTGTAACTATAATCATGTTTTACATTTTTAATATCTAAAAATCTGTGATAAAATTGTTAATTATTCAGGTACTGCATGTGCTGAATATGTAAAGCGTGGCAATATGAATTCATGGGGTGGAACTGTTGTTGCAAACACTTTAAAAAGCCACTCTACAACTTAAATAGGGGATGACAGAGAGGTTAGTACTGTAGAGACATGTACACTCTCATAGCTTACACAGCACCAAATTAGCCTCAAACATGTTATTGTTTATTATTATTATTTTTTTAAAAAATCATCCCTGCCAGGAAATTCCTTATAAGCACAAGAGTTCTGTTGCATGCAAAAAACAAAACAGTTCTTCTCCCTCGTAGCAGAAGGAACTTGAGTCCACCTCCATTAAGTGAAGGATATTCAATGAATGAATGAATCAATCAATCAATGAATCAATCAATCAATCCCATTTATTATTGCCCACTAATAAAAGTTCTCTGGGCAGCATACAGATTAAAACAATACAAAAGCACTTCCAATAAATGTATCAATCCCTAGAACAGTACAAAAATGCTATTAAAAACCAAACAAAATGCCCAGCAAGTTCCAGGGATTTTTATTCTTATCAATATTCTTATCAAAAATGAATTGAAACAAAATCTCCACCCATCTGCATCAGCTAAATTGAATAGGAATAGCTACTGCAAGCATGGAAAGGAAGGACCATATTGTACCTGCTTGCCATGTAGCTGTTAAAGATACAGAGCCTGTCAGAAAAGAAGTGATGGCAACTCTAATCCAGCACCACAAAGGTGGTTGCATACACCAGGGTTCAAACTCATTGCTCAACCCCCTGAGCCAGAATGGATGAGTCTGCCAGTTTTGTTTTCTCTGACAGGCCTGCTTACTGGTCTGAGCAACTCAGAGTTTGTGTTTGCACCGCTAGCTGTGCATTCCCTCCATCCAGCCACAACATGAACTGCCAGAAAGATATACTAAATTTAGCTGCAAGTAATATTTATACTGAAATTTCTATGCAAGTAATGTTTGAAGACTGGTGAAGGAGAAATCCTGAAAAGAAATCATATACTTTTAAAACATTACTTGAATTAATCATTAATGAATCTTCAAGTGGTGCCACACAGAGGAGGGCCAGGATCTTTTCTCCATCATCCCAGAGTGTAGCATAAGGAATAATGGGCTCAAATTACAGGAAGCCAATTTCCTGCTGTTCATCAGGAAAAACTTCCTGACTTTTAGAGCAGTACGACAATGGAACCAATCACCTAGGGAGGTTGTGGGCTCTCCCACACTAGAGGCATTCAAGAGGCAGCTGGACAGCCATCTGTCAAGGATAGGCTGCCCATATGAAAAGGAGGACAGGGCTCCTGTAACTTTAACAGTTGTAGAGAAAAAGGAATGTTAGCCAGGGTCATTTGTATGCAATTAGTTCCTGGTGAAATTCCCTCTCCATCACAACAGTTAAAGTTGCAGGGGCCCTGCCTTCTTTTGTATATGGTCACTCTAGTATAGCGCCTGCAACTTTAACTGTTGTGATGAAGAGGGAATTTCACCAGGGACTAATTGCATACAAATGACACTGGCTGAAATTCCCTTTTCTCTACAACTGTTAAAGTTACAGGAGCCCTGTCCTCCTTTTCATATGGTCAGCCTAGTCAGGGATGCTTTAAGGGATGTATTGAGTGGGGGGTTGGACACGATGGCCTTATAGGACCCTATGAAATGCAGGGGTACACAAACTTTTTCTCCTCCAGGGAGTTGCACATATGATCAAAAATAAGGGAGTTCCTTGCCAGTGCTAGCAAATGAAACCTGAGGCAGTAACACCATGTTAGAACAATACGACAATGGAACCAATGACCTAGGGAGGTAATGGGCTCTCCCACACTAGAGGCATCCAAGAGGCATCTGGACAACCATCTGTCAGGCATGCTCTAAGGTAGGCTGACTATATACTAGAGTGACCATATACAAAAGAAGGCAGGGCCCCTGCAACTTTAATGGTTGTGATGAAGAGGGAATTTCCCCAGGGACTAATTGCATACAAATGACACCGGCTGAAATTCCCTTTGCTCTACAACTGCTAAAGTTACAGGAGCCCTGTCCTCCTTTTCATATGGGCAGCCTATTTAAGGTGGATTCCTGCATTGAGCAGAGGATTGGACTCAATGGCCTTGTAGGCCCCTTCCAGCTCTACTAGTCTATGATTCTAAGTTTTTTTTTCAGTGGTAGCAAACACAGGGCCACAGAAATGGTGTGGTGGGCCAGACAGAGCCCACGTAAACACTTTCTGCAGTCCTGTCTTAAGGGGTCTCTGCTTCTTGCAAAGGACGGGCATGGAGTTAAGACTACTGTGCTTAATATTAGGATTGCTCAGTTTTGCCAGTCCTGGCTTTTTTGCATTTGCATTTCCCCAACCACATGCCTTAATTCTGCACCTACCACACTGTTTTTTGACTAATGAGCATTCTGAGATTTAGACTAGTCATTCAGATGCACCATTTCCTCACGTCTTCCTAGTAGAAGCCTATTTAGTCAATCCAGAAATTTTGTCAGATGGAAGTCAAACAAAAAATGTACTTATTTCCTTTGTTCTGATCCTCATTAACGGGGAAAAATTGTCATTAGGTAGATCTATTTAAAGCTGCCATGGAAATGTGTTTGGACTTTGATTACAGCAATTAAAAAAAACCCAGCTATTCAAAGACAGTGTGTTTTATTATTTAAATAACATTCTTCATTCTTGGGACACATTTTTACTAAGGGAGCCTGTTAAATTAGGTGATAAAAGGTTACTATTGTCTTTGAAGTTAAAATATGTAACCATTATTCCTTATCTGTCTTGAATTAGAAAGGCTTCCATATCATATATTTTAAAGGGCTCATTATCAAAATTCCCCAGCGTTCATAAAACAAACAAATGCTTCACTTCTTGCCCTTGTTTAATCCCAACTCAACGATTTATTTTGTTTTTCAGGAGAGGAAAGAAAGGAGGTTTTTTTATATATATTTGACAGGGAAAGATGTCTTTTCATTTTGAAATTGCACAAAGCGCAGTTGGAAAACTGTAACGGCTTCCTTTTCATAGCATGAGAAATGGGGACAGTTGCCAGGGATATATTTTAAGAGGAGAGCTCATACATAAGGGGGGAAGACAAATAGAGCTCTCCAGTTTGTTTAAACCCAACACGACTGGGATGGGATTGAAGAAGATTACCAGCTAGGGCGAGTCCCCAATGCATCTGGATTCTTCATCACTCAGTCGCCACTCCAGCTGGTCGGGGGGGGGGGGGGTTGCTAATTCTCCCTCACAATAAAAACACTGGGTGATATAGCCACGTGTGTGTAGATGCAGACACCAAGATTGTCCTATGAATAAGACCTACCTGGGCCAGATCCAGCTGTCTCCAGAACCATAATCCCTTATAAGAAGGATCTTTACTCTAATTCCTTACAATGCGTTGATACATTAACTAGCCTAAATGTAAACTAGGGAGAATGACCCTAGGAAGGGAAGGGACCACCCACTAACTCAATGGAGTTAGATTCATGCAAACAACTAAACTCAGTTTGCACTGGAGACCAAATGATACTCACATACGCTCAGTTTCTCAGAAGCAGATTTATTGAGGGATTCATCAGCTGATGGAGCCAGAAAAGGAATTCTGACTCCCGAACAGTACCATGGAACTTGATTTTATACATGTCTAGATTATGCACACATCGCATTTCTAGGGGGGTGGGCATGAAGGCTGAAGAAATCAAAGGTTACTCTCAGACACAGTCAAAAAGGCTTGACAAGGTGTATTTTCTGTCAATCACATGATTTAAACCTGCTGACGAAATATACCTTAGACAAGAACAGACTGGGCTAGAAGCCTGCTGCGGTTTTGGCCTTTGACTCTCTTTTACTTCTCCGATTTTACAGTTTCGCATCATAGACAGTTCTGTTTTCCATAACATAGGGAAATGTAATCTTAGGGTTACAATTGGTCACTCAAGAATAATGCATTATAGCTATTGGTATGATCACACCTAAAATATTCCCTCGACAAGGAGAGGTAACATGATAGAAATAACGAAGAAACAGAAAGGGTAAACAGAGTCAAGTTTATGTCAGAGGCCTAAAGGCTCCACATTAAAAAAAAAAACATGGATGAAGTAGAAATGGATGGAATCATCCAGCTCAGACTGCCCAAGACGGACAATTTTTGAAGCCGGGTTCATACTAGCGTCTTTCTGCATGAATTTGCAATTTAAAAAACAACAACAACAACAACAACAACAAAAGAACACTGAAAAATATATGCAGTTTTTGTAATGGGTGCATTAATATACACACTTATAAACGTACACATTTTGTACACCTGCACCCACTGACTAAAATGTGTTTGTGCACATTTTGGGAATGTACACATTTTTCAAATGTGTTTCTGTTGTTGCACACATTTTTGTTTTGTTTTGCAAATCACATTGCAAGCTCCAAAATGTATGGCTTTCTGACAGCAAATTGTGTTTGGGTTTGCATTTGGATCCAGGATCTGCAAATTGGGTAAATCCAGAAAAGAAAAGAAAAAAAACACCCAGATGGAATGAATTTCTCACAGATCCCTAGGATCATAAAATCATAGAATCACAGAATAGCAGAGTTGGAAGGGGCCTATAAGGCCACAGAGTCCAACCCCCTGCTCAATGCAGGAATCTACCTTAAAGCATGCCAGACATATGGTTGTCCAGCTGTCTCTTGAATGCCTCTAGTGTGGGAGAGCCCACCACCTCCCTAGGTCATTGGTGCCATTGTTGTATTGCTCTAACAGTCAGGAAGTTTTTCCTGATGTCCAGCCAGAATCTGGCTTCCTGTAACTTGAGCCCATTATTCCGTGTCCTGCATTCTGGGTTGATCGAGAAGTGATTATGATTGTGTGTGTGTGATTGAATCAGTGGGATTAAAAAAAAAAGTACAAGGATAGATTCAGTAGATTGGCTGGAACCAACAGCAGGTCTTGACCAGTGTTGTGAAGGAGAGATGGGTGATTCTGCAAAATTCAGGCTCATTGAAGTTCTTTGAACCTTGTCCTGAAGTGTCCGTGTGAGATTGCAAACCTTATGGGGTGGTTCACATATTTTCATGTATATTTTCCCAAATATCCACATCAGTTGTGCACTTTTTTTAAAAAAAAATCCTATGACAAAAATTATCCTATTGTGTTTGTACACATTTTTCAAATGTACATATTTTATGTGCATTTTACAAATGTACGAATTTCTTGAACACATTTTTGTTGTGGCATGAATCACATTGCACTCTTGGACATGTATGGATATTGTACCTTGATTGCACTGAAGTTTGAATTTGGTTCTGGGAGCTGTAAATTAGATCAATTCTGTGGGAAAAATTAACTGAAATAAATTTGTCGCCCATCCCTAGGGCGAGGCAGGTGCAGGATGCAACCTATGTACCACCAACTGTGGCCAAAAGAGGGAACTACAGGGAAGACAGCCGCTGAGAGTCAGATGTGCTAGCTGCCCTTCACTCCTCTAAAAGTTCTAGATCAGCCTTGCTCTAACTAACCGAGACATCTTCTCCAAATCGCACGAGGTACTGGTGCCCCTCTATTCAGCACTTAAAGAACTGGGCACGTTTAGCCTGGAGAAGTGCAGACTGAGGGGAGAAATGATAGCACTCTTCAAATACTTGAAAGGTTGTCACACAGAGGAGGGCCAGGATCTCTTCTCAATCATCTCAGAATGCAGGATAAGGAATAATGGGCTCAAGTTACAGGAAGCCAGATTCCAGCTGGACATCAGGAAAAACTTCCTGACTGTTAGAGCAGTACGACAATGGCACCAATGACGTAGGGAGGTCGTGGGCTCTCCCACCCTAGAGGCTTCAAGAAGCAGCTAGACAGCCATCTGTCAGGGATGCTTTAAGGTGGATTCCTGCATTGAGCAGGGGGTTGGACTCGATGGCCTTATAGGCCCCTTCCAACTCTATTTTATGATTCAATGATTCTTATTGTATAGCAAGTATTTCAAGATCTAGGTCCTCAACTGCACAGGGGCTAGGCCAGGCAATTGACTACAAGTTCAAAGATAGCTTGTAGATAGCTCAATGTTTTGCAAGTGTTTGCCATTTGCTTCCTTTGAACACAGGTGAGGAATAATTTACCAGACACCATTGGGTTCAACCTCCCACAGTGAACCCAACATACATTGAGAAATTATTGGAATTCTAGTTAAAGTAAATTTTGAGGCAAATTTGGATGGTTTTGCTCAGGCAAGACATTTATGGGGATTTAGAGATACGCTAAAATGTTCTCAAAACAATTGTAAAATGGGTCTAGAACTTATCTAGTTATTGTGAATCCACAGCACGCTAAGATATCTTTTCAGATACTTCCTGGAATGTATCCAGGAGCACCACTCCCAATAGCAAACATCCAGGAACACCTAGCTAAAAAGGTTGGGGGAGTTATAAGTAGGGTGCTTAGGTCAGGCAGTAATTTCAATCAACTGTATTGTAGCAGTTCTGGTGATAAAGTGTCTGACCTCAGATGGTGACACAGAATATTCACAAATATTACAGTGTCTCAAGGAAATAGAGTTGGAGAATATCCAGCATCTGTGCAGGAAAGGGAAGGCTGTTTTTGGCAGGGATTAAAAACTTACCCAGAACTTCAGGGCAGGTGTTGCTCTGTGGGGCAGGCTGAGGGGCTTGGAAAGAGTGCCATGAGTTAAGGAAATGAATGGGCAGGGAGCCCAGAGGCAAGATGGCTGAAGGAAGGGTGCAGAATTGCCAATGGGCTGAGAAACAGGAAACTGAAGAAAGGGTCGTTGAAGGAAGAAGGGAGTTGACAGGAAAGAGCAGAGGAGACAGGGAACTGAAGTTAAAGAGGGCTACTGCATGGGTAGGATTTGAAGAAAACTTACAGAATGAGCTGCTCCTGCCCTAACATGCAGCAAGGTGAGGCAGGGTGGTTCAAGTGGCAGGATTTAGGCCTTAGATGAAGAGAGGAATTGGTTGTCTCAATGAAACTTTTTCATGTGTTGGCCTGAGCATGGGGAGGGGGCACCATTTGACGCTAGGTTGGACAGGCTTGCATTGCCAAGGAAAAGCATCGCCCAAAAGAGGACATTGGCTTGTATAACATTTGCATATGCTAATTTAATGTATAGATGCAAATTCAGAAATCATGGCTGTAATTCATATAGAAATAGATTTCATCTCACCACACTGGGGAAGATTGACCAGGTGACCAGTATGTGCCTGCTCAGTCTGCTGCCCAGGTGCTACATGTGGATGGACAACTTCAAGGCCTTGCTCTGATCTCCCTCCTTATCGGAGTTTTTTTTAATTCTTTAAAGCAGACTTGGACTGCACAGCCCTTCAAATAGAGAACTGTCTTCTGTAAAGTAGGATTTATGGCCACCATATTTGGAATTCTGCTCCAGGAAATTCTATCTAATTCCTACCTGGCAAGAGGAGAGCAGATGGTCAAGGAGCCTAGGAGGCATGGCATTCTTGGAGCAAAAGTCTACAACAGGAGTAGACAACCTGATGTCCTCCAGAAGTTTTGTACTACAACTTCCATCAGTCCCAGCCATGTAGGACCTGATCGGGCCAAAATGGGGAACATGTGACCCTCCAGGAATTGTTGGACTGGAACTGCAACTCTTATACTCCCTCACCATTCCCTATATTGGCCAGGACTGATAGGAGTTGCAGTCCACCAATCTCTGGAGGGCCACATGTTCTGTATCTCTGTGATAGGGTGATTCCACCAGTCATGGTGACTTCTGGCCTTACAGCATTGTGACCTGACACTCTAGGCAAGGAACAAGGGTCAAAAGTGGTATTGGGGACAGGATGTCTCTGAATTTCACATATTGATCAAAATTAACCAGCCAGTTTCAGGCTCCAGGGCTCTAGTATTTTAATGTAATCCTTAGAAATATTATACTCATGTCATATTATGCAAATGAACCCAAATTTATGCAGACGGTGCCTTTTCCTATATTTGTGAACATTGTTTAGTTCTTTAAAGCAGCCAAAATTAAAACAATTTGCAACCCATGTTTTATTGCCATTGAAGTAAAGCATTGCTCTTAAATAGACCATTACAGCAAAGATTAAAGTGTGGCATAGATTTATTTTTTACAATAGGAGCCAATGCAGGATTCACATCTTAATTATTTCTCTTTCTGCATTAAAGTGGAGAAAATGCTCTAAACCCAAATACTTCATCAAGGGGATGCCACTTTTGGCTTTCAGAATAAATTACATAAATCAGTACAAATATCCTGATTTTGCATAAAGGTCTCCCACATTGCACATTTATTATGCTGTTGATTCTTGACTTTTTGTAGTCTGGATATTTGTTTCCTCAGCTTCCCCTTGTGTGTAGACTGGAATTGGAAACGTTTGCATAAATAATGGGCAAAAGAGGTATTCATTAAAGGCATGTGTGGGCAAGCTGTGGCCCTAAAGCATGCTCACGTCACCCCACCCCACACAAGTTTTGCACCACTGCAGTGGGGAGGAAGGTGCATGAAGAGAATCATCCCTGCACACCTTCTCCATGTAGACCATGCTTCTCCAAGCCCACTAAGCAGCAGTTTGGTGGACTGGAAGGAGAGCATTTAAAAGTCACATGTGTAAGCCCTCCGTGTTTGCATTTAATTTGGATTTTGGATATTATGGGATTAGATTCTTCTTTGTATGTGTGCTGGTCAGTTTCGGTCAAAAGATTAATAGTTTAGAGGTCAAAAGTTTGGAAAGAAGGTAAAGTTCAAGTCGTTTGCTCAGGAAGCCAGGAGATAGTGATGTTTGGTTGGAACAGGAGAAGGGGTAGGGAGGGGAACTAATTTTAAGATATAAAACCCACATCAATCTTCTCCTCAAGATGATCACAGTGGTTTGTGGGGTGTATTTGATTTACCATATGAATCAGAAACTTGTGGGTTGCTCTCTTCCAGAGCAATCCCTCAAGCTCACACAAACTTCACTTTCTACTCCTGAATGTTATTTCTAAGAGGGGAAGCCACTATTAATAGCTTTCTTAACAGAGAAAGAATGGATTGGGTAAGAAATGCCATTTCATTGATGGCTCAGTTCATATTACAGGAGTGAAAAATGGATGTGAAAGCTCATTCCCACCTTTCAAAGGCAACATGTTTCAGGAGATGATGCTCCTTGGCATCACACTTCAAAGGGAAGTCTGTCTTCAGAGTCTGTGTTTGTGACCTGAAGCACCTTTTACATTCTTCTACCTTCACTAAATTGACTCATTACCCTGCTATTATGACCCCTACCCTTATTATGGTTTATAATTTGCACGGGTGTCTGTTAAGCACTTACAAGGCATTCAGAACTGAGTGATGGCAGCATGGAAGTTAGCAGTGGAGGTGCAGGCCGCCAGCTATGTCACATTTGAGGGTACACATTTGCCTGTATGGTTTTCATTCCCAAGGATGCACTGATGTGCTACACTTGTGTACCATTTCAGGGAGCATCAGTTCCTGTTGAGTATGAGAGAGAATCCAAGAGCAAGTTCAGACAAAGCCAAGGTCAAATGCCAGTTAGAGAAAACAAGGAACGGATAATGCCATGGAGAGCTTCAAGTGGTCTTGGGCTGGAAGCCAGACAAACTCAGGTTGCTCCAACAAGTGGCAAACCCAAACTGAGCCTTAAATCAGACTTGGGCTTCCTAGGGGCTGTCTAAATGTTCAGAAAGCCCCGGGGTGCGTGCGCAGTGGCACGGCTTCAATTATCAATGCATCTGCAATCGCGCACCCATCCCAGAGCTTTCTGCTGAAGCTGCAGAGAAAAGAAGTCGGGGACTTACTCCAACTTTTTTCTCCAGAGAGAGGCGAAGATGTGCAAGATGGCATCAAGACAGCCCCAAAGCTTTGCTCCAGAGTCACAGCAGAGGCATGGCTGGGCAGTGCCTGGTGGAAGGTGACCTGCGCCTTCCACCAGGAAGAGGGCGGGAGCGACTCCCATCACCAGATGGCCACCCAGAAGCCCCGCACTTCCTTCTCAGCATCGGGATTACCCGATGCCACCCTGGGGGAGGGAAACGGTGGGGGTTCCAAGGGATGCAGTGCCAACCCAGCATTGTGAAGACACCCCCATTGAGGCTGACTGGCATGAGGTCTTCTCCCTTAAAGGGACCGTTCTTGATTTTGAAGCTTTTGGCTATAAAGGCACGGAGGCATTCTGGATACCATGGTGGCTTGGGAACTAGAGTCCTCAGAATCTGAGGATGGCAATACAACCTCCTCTGGAAGCAGTGGGGCTTGTCCCAGGGGCCCTCCTGGGGAAGAGGGCCCTGAGGTGAGGAGACATTGAGGGGTATTTCTGTGGCTACATCCTCTTCTGGATCTGAGTGGTCTATACAAGATACTTATCCTCTTGGAAAGGGAGAATTTGACAAGGGATTGGGAATGTATGGTCCTTCAGATGTTGTTAGACTGAAACTCCCAGCATGCAATTCACTATACTGCCTCGTTCCCTATCTCTGGGCTACACAGTTCCCAGGATGTCCATCTTTTGTATTTTATTTCCAGCAGCCACTCTGTCTATCCAGGTGGTGTGATGGCACAGAGGCAGACAAACCAACCCCTACCTGGCTGAATAGACAGTGTCATAGTTATGGGCCTTTTGGTTTTCTGAAAGAGATGTAGCATTCAAATGTGGGGCACCTTGCTCTCTTTTGAACTAATGTTCTTTTCTGCATCTGCAAAACTGTCAGCAGACTTAGTGCTACACCTTGCATAAAATATGCTGGGATTGCCAGGGGCCAGATCAAATTGCTTCAGGGGCCAGATCCTGCCTGCAGGCAGGCAGATATTTTGGCTTGATGCATTTTGCAATATATTATTTATATGTTTGTTTGTTAAACTATGCTAAAAGTCGGTAAGAAAATCAAAGTCCTTTGCAGGAAATGTACAAAATCAGTGCAATACAGTGAACTCTATAAATGCCCCCCCCTTCCTCCACTACTGGAAGTGGAAGGTGCCAGTTGGCTGTAACAGGGATGGTCAATGGAGGCCACTGTCTCCTTTGCTGGTGGACACCTGTTGGGGATGCTGTAGACTTCCTGCATCACGCAGTGTTTTGGACTAGATGGCCTCCATGCCCCCCGCCAACTCTTATGATTTTGTGAGTCAAGGAGAAGGGTGTGGTGCACATCCTGTATCAGAAAAAGGTGAAAGCCCAAAGGAGATCCCCATGTGCTGGATGTGGCTGCTTAGTGCTTACACACAATGGTGTAGTGGAGCCAGAGTTCACAGGGTCAAAGCACTGGGGCTTTTCAATTAGCAGTGGCAATACACCTATTGGCTGACTGGGCTTCCAGTCATCGTCCTCCTCCTTGCCCCACGCGCGAGCAGAGCCTTCTACGGTGGGAGCTGTTTGTTGCCTTGATTCGACTCGACTCGATCCAATGTGCCCGACTGACAGTGAGGAGGGGGTGCCTTCTCCTCCTCGTCCTCCTGTCCTCTCTGAGGATGGTGAAACAAAAGGAGAAACAGGCTCTCAAGAGGCTGGGTTTTTATTTCTTTTTCCAAAGTTGAAGAGCCCTTTGACGCGTTTCAGCCTTTTTCTTTATACGGCCTTCTTCAGGGGGCTGTAAGCATTTAAAATACATATTGTAAAAGACATGGTGAGAGATGTAAAAGAATATATTTTAGCACATGTTGTCCCCACCATGTTTTTTACAATATGTATTTTAAATGCTTACAGCCCCCTGAAGAAGGCCATATAACAATATAGGCTGAAACGCGTCGGGCTCTTCAACTTTGGAAAAAGAAATAAAAACCAGCATCTTGAGAACCTGTTTCTCCCTTGGTTTCACCTGATTTGGATGCTTCTCTTCCCTTGTTTTTCATTTTTGCTCTCTGAGGATGGGCAAGCTGTGTGCTGCTGTTGTGGCATACACACACACACACACACACACACATATATATAGCACTAAGAGCTTCCCACGCACAAGAGAGGTGCCTGCCTGAGAAAGGACATTTGAGTTCAGACTTTTAAAATTCCCTTTAAATCACTGCATGCAGGGATCAGATCCAAAATTACCATGTGTAAAGTCCTTTTTAAAAGCTATCATGGTGCCAATTTTCATACGTTTATCTTTAAAACTGAGGGAGCTGTGAGTATTTCTGTTAATTCCTATTGATGAGAATTGGTTATCCGAAAACAGAGTGGCATTTTATCAAACTATCTGGCAGAACAGAGAGAGGGCAGGAAAATGCCTCTACGGAGCGCCAGCTTGAATTTAGGGGCGAAGAACACCCTCTGTGCCCACCCCTAGTCTTGACCCATTAGCTTTACAAAAGATCTGCTCCTGGTGGAGATGAAAACTATTAGAACTGGTTTGTTGACATGTAGCAACACAGCTACTTCAATTCTTGGACTCTCCTTAGGGATGTGGCTATGGGAAGTATCATGATTAGCTCTTGCACTTGAAAATTTACCACTACAACACTGTTTATAATCTAAAGAGATAGACTTTCTATAACTAGAGCACAGCTGGCAGTATTCTGCATCATAGTGCATTTGCAGAGGCGAATGCAATTGCAAATTTGCAACAGCTATTTTATTGAGGTTGCCAGTATATTTCCAGCATGAACGCATCCACATACATACACCCAAAACCAACTTTTTGAGTTTTCCACTGATTCCAGAGGTGAAGCGGTAGTTCAATGCCCAGTGCTGTGTTTTATTCACCCTTCTCCTGCAATTGGGGATCAGCGAACTCCCCTGAGTCCTGGTCACACTCTGCTAGCTGGACTCCTGCTGGTTGCCTAACCCTGGTGTGCATGCCAGGCGAGCCATCAGGTGGTCCTTGGATGCTCGGCAAGAGCTTGTGTCTTTTCTTTTTCCTTTTTGTCTACGAGCTGTGATTTGCGCAAATTCGCGGTTGGGAATATCTATAGTAATTGTGATGCGTGCAAAATCACAGCCATAAATAGCACAATTTCCCTTAAAATCCAATTTTGTGCTATTATGGCCACAATTTTGAGCAAATCTCAATTTCTGTAAATATTCCCTACCGTGAATTTTTCATAATTCCTAATTTGTACTCATCAGGAGTTGCGCGCACACACAAAAAGGCAGAGAAACTGAGAGCTTGTCCAACTCGGTGCATGCTGAGTTAAGCCAGCTCAAGAATTTGCAAGCTGGCATCCAGGGGCCCAAGCTGGCAAAAACCTGTCAAGTTCCACCCCCAAACCAGATTCCTGCAAAATCCCTCCCTGCAATCCTTCTTGCTCCTCCCAGGAAACAGATGAGACAGATTTAACTGATGTGATACTACTTTGCCCAATAACAGAACTGCAGAGCTGAACACTATTTTGTAACAGCAAACATGCAGCAAACATCTAATAATTTAATGAACAATGAGGCTTGAAAAACTGCTGACTGTCCAACTCCAGAGCAGTAACAACTAGCTGTATCTTTTGAGGAAGCACAACAGAATATTAAGTATTTATATGTTGGAGTCGTTTAGTAAGACAAGCACAGTTTACTCTTGCATCACCAAAGAGTCCCTTCAATATGTTTAGCACCGAGCCATAAGCAGCTAGCTGGACACAGGGCCATCAGGATCGAGGGCAGAAATGCCAGGGAGCCCCAGAGGCAGTTTACCAGTTTGCCAAGGTACGACTCAAAAGCATGGCTGGTAAAGTCAGGCAGAAAGGAGAGGTTGCAATCCAAGCTAATGGCACTTTTGCACATATGAACATGATCCAGTTTATTAGGTTGTTTGCTATTGCTGGGCCAAATCCTGCCCCCTAGTTTTGGGAACTTTCTCTCTCCCTGTGAAACAGGCATTGTTTATTCTGCCTCTTTCACAGGGAGGGGGGAATTCAGAGAATGTGGCCAGGGTTTCCACATACCCTTTTTTAAGTGTAGCCAGTTGCTAAGGGGGCTTCTTCCTTTTTTTTTTAGTTTTTTTTTAAAAAAAAACCTTGGCATTTGGAGGAGCCCAGCAGTTCTTATTGAATGCCGACTGGAGACCATCCAACCTTGCCCTCTTCAATAAGCACTTCAGTAAGCTCCTTAAAATGCCAGGATTATTTTTAAAAAAATAGAAAGAAAGAAGACACCTCAACAACTGGCCACATAAAAAAAAAGGTATGTGGAAACCCTGTCCCTCCCCAAGGTGGAAATTCTCAGCTCTCCCAGCCTCTTTTGCCTGCGTTTTCATTCCCCCCCCCCACAACACGAAATGTCAAAAATGGAATGGTCAACATTTTCGGCCCACCGCTATTGTTTACTGATAGCTCTATTAGCATCTCTGAGGTTCAACCTGAAATTTGTTTGTTTTTTCATCATGTTGGGTTTGTTTTCAGTTTTGGTTTCTCTCATATTCAACTTTTTTAAAATCCCACGTTCTTTTTGTCCTGAATATTCAGAACTTTGCAAATTTTGGTAAATTCTTAACAAACCTGAACTGAATCAAAATCCTCAGCCATCTTCTGTTCCTGCCTGATCTTTAAAATCCATCCCTTGGTGCCGGTCCGGCTCTGTGCCAGGGCCTTCGTCATTTTGCCTGAGCTCTGGAATTCTTTCTGCCAAGATACTGGCCTGGGCCGCACCCCAAATTCCTGGCCTTTCAACATTTGATGAAGACCTTTTGATTGGGGAATTCACTTTGGCTTATTTTTAAAAAATAATAATAATGCATGTTATTTTTTATTTATTGTTATTTTTTTTTAGGATTATATTGTGTGTGTGTTTTCATTCTTGAAAACTGGGAAGAGAAGGCTGAAGGGTCATAGCTGAATGTTAGTGCTTTGTCTGCGGAAGGCTGTGGCTCCTAGGTTCAGTCTCAGCCACATCCAGGTAAGGGTGGGGAAAGACCCCTGCCTGACACCCCAGAAAGCTTCTGCCAGTCAATACAGATCCGCCTCCCCCAACCTGTCGCCCTCCAGATGTTTTGGACTTCAACTCCCATCAGCCCAAACCAGCATGTAGTCTGGTTGGGGAAGGCTGGTGTAGACAATACTTAGCTCTGTATAACACAGTTTCCAATGCTCCTCTTTAAATCGGTCCTTTACTTAGAAATACAAGACTAGAATCTTACTTTATTTTTAGGAAAGAGGCTCAGTGGCATATTTTGCATGCAGGTCACAGCTTCAATCCTGGCATCTCCAGGCAGGACTGGGAAAATCCTCTGCTTGAAACCCTAGAGGGCAGAATTACAATCTAAGACTTTCAAAGTGGTCATTGGTGTTGCCACTTCTTTGCCCTAGCTCTGCTCCTGCGCTTTTAGCTGCAAACTATACACAGACATGTGGCACCTGAAACTTTTCCTGGCATGGAGAAATACAGAGATGAAGGAACAGCTTCACCTGCTGCACTTCTGTGCATATGTACAGGGCAGGTGCTTCTTACATTGGCAAACTGCAGAGCAGGAGCACATGAGCAGTTTATTTAAAAAAGTATCTGTGAGAACGAAGAAAAATAATTACAGTATTTACTTCAAATCTAAATTCCCTGACTGCAGTTTAATGGGCATATATTTACAGAGTCGTGAATAATAATAAGGTTATCTGGAATGATGTTTGGAAGCAGCATCTTGAGTGTTTGGAGATTTGTCTATTATATCTCGTAATAGATTAAATATATGCCGTCTTTCAGTTTGAAGCAGCCAGAAAAGGGACATCACTGTAATTAGGAATACACTGTGTGGGTAAGGTGAGTTGGGGTGGAAGGAGGTCAAATCCCACCATCTCCAGACAGGTCTGGGAAAATCTCCTGATTGAAATCCTGGAACACTCACCACCAGTCAGGGCAGACAATACTGGCTGAGGTGGACAAACAGTCTGCCTTGGAATATGGCAGCTTTCTATGCAACTTGGCTCACTTACTTGAGACATCTAGAGTGGGCCTGTACAACCTATGAGTATGATCCAACATTGTAAATCCAACTTACTCAGAGGATACAGAGCCTATCTACACTATTGCTTTAAAACGGGTTAAAACGGTTTATAACAGTTTTGAGAACTGTTGGGGCCCAGGACACACTCCATAGACAGTTTTCAAAACATTTTCAAAGTCTTTTATCCTGCATGTGTAGATAGGCTCCAAGTCAACCTGTGTTTTGCTTCATTTCTAGGATTGTTGAAAAGAGGAAGAGATTTCCTAGCACTTGGCAGTCACTACAATATGGATTATGCCTTATGAGTTGTGTCCAACTTGGTGGCTCATGATGAGCTGTGTACTCTAGGGATGTCCAAATTGTGTACATTCCATTTCATCTGTGTTTCACAAATTGTCATGTGCCTTTTATTCCGTAGTCAGAACTGGATTATTTTTTTGTTTCTAAATTAGCGCAAATTCACACATACCAAATATCCTCCAAAATGCACATTTTCACTCTTTAGCCTATGGGAGGAATTTGCATTTTTGGCCTTTTTTGTTTTTGTGTATTTTTTTGTAATGAAATTTGCGCAAAATCCCTGAAGGTTAGAAGGTCTGCAGGTCTGTGGAATCCACCAGATTGCGGGGGGGGGGGGGGAGGATTGATCAACTGTGGAATCTGCCGGTCGGATTCACAGAACTCTGAACTCATGTGGTTCCATTGCAGATATCTCCGACATGCCTACTGTCCATGTACGAACTGTTTGTGGCAAATCTAGACAGGGACTGGTAAGAAGAAACATATGAGAAGTTTGTTTCAGTTCGCAAATCATAGATCATAGAATCACAGAATAGTAGAGTTGTAAGGAGCCAGTTTTGGCAGACTTTGTCTCCCAACAGATATCAGGGTAATTGAAGTCCCCCATTACTACTACATCAGATTTCCTTGAAACACTGGCAATTTGCTTTTCAAAAGTTTCATCCTCATCTTCTCTTTGATTGGCTGGTCAGTAGTAGACTCTGACTATCATGATCCTTTTATTCCTTTCCCCATTTATTTTAATCCAGATGCTCTTGATGGGGCTCCCAGGCTCATCCTCTTGTATTTCTGTGCATGGATAAGTATTTTTAACATATAGTGTGAGTCCGTCTCCCTTTCTATTTCTTCTGTTCTTTTTGAACAAGTTGTATCCTTCAATTGCTATATTCCAGTCATGGGAGGCATCCCACCAAGTTTCAGTTATACCTATCAAGTCATATTTGCCTTCATGTATTAAGAGTTCAAGTTCATTCTGTTTGTTTCCCATACTCTGGGCATTAGTATATAGACATCGAAGCCCATGTGCTTTGCAGTCTGGCTTCTTTCCTACAACACTTGCCTTGTTTAAAACTTTGAATATGAACGAGAATGTATTTTTTTCCAGAAAAAGCTCAAACATTCCCAAACTTAAGATTATGTTAGAAAAATGTGTGTGTGCTGGAAAATGCACACTTTAAAATGTGCATTTCCCCCTAAAAATAAGCATTTTCATGATTTAGTCAGTGGGGAGAAAGTGTACAGTTTTTTGGGAGGGAACCTGAAACATGCACTTTTCCCATTCGAAATATACACTTTTCTCAATTAAAGAAAAAGAAAAACAGGGCACTAACGAGAACAAGAGCAAAGCAAAACAAGCTTCAAAGTGGAGTCTGGAGAATCTCAGCAGCTTGAGCATCCGTGGCTCTCCCATCCCTACTAGTGAGTGGAAGGAACTGCCTCATGGCAGGACATTGAACGATACAGTATTCTCTCAATCAGCGGCGGCATCTTCATTGTCATCCTCATCGTTTTGAGACAAGCTGACCACTCTTTGGTAAAAGCATGTCAGAGCTACTTAGAACATTTCTGCCAATGCTCCCGGTCCAAGACTCAACACCACCTTCATGGATACTTTGGGAGGCATTTGGTCCAAGTTTCACAAGTTCCAGAAAGCGTTTGCTTCGCCAGTAGCCCTGCTGGTTGAGAATGATGGGAGTTGGAGTTTAAACACATCTGGAGGACACCAGGTTGGAGAAGACTGAACTCATGTCTGAGATCCTATTAAGCCATCCTCCCATTAGCTTTTCTTTTCTTTTTTTTTAAGATGTATTTTGATAAGTTCATGCTTATTGTGAGCCATTTTAGGCACAGACCACTGTAGAAATCTGACATGAACCCAAATCTAAAACAACCACCTTGTGCGCTTGCTTGAACAAATAGCCAATTAGGACATGGAAGTTCTGGTCCTCCGAAGCCATTTGCAATTGCGTTTTTGCACATGCAAACTGTAGATTGACAGCCACAATGGCCAGAAGCATAGTTTGTTTTTTTAAAAAAGAAAATTAAAGCCAGCATTCTCAGGGATCTTAAATTTTGAAAGCTGGCTGTAGCGCTCGCTCCCACACTCTGAAACACCAGTGCCATGTAAGTGCATAGCAGAGAACCTACATTTTAAATAGCTTTCCCAAACACTGCTTTCCTTTTGAAGCAAACACCCTGGATAATGAGCAAGACAACCATGCAAGAATGTAACAGATTGTATTGCAAATGGGAGAAGATGCCTGCATGATGGAGAAAAATGGCTTCTGTTGAGATGCTCAAAATAAGCTGAGCACTATTATCCAGCCATTCTCTGTTCAGCATTAATCAGACCCCATCACCTGTTTGTTTTAGGTGTTTTCTTTCATGTCAGTTTTGTTCTTCCTCCCTCCCATCTAGCCTTTAATGGTCAGAAGAATGTTTGTTTTTACACACTGAATCGATGTGTCAAACATGTCCCGTTCCTCCAATGGCTCTTAAGCTTTCTGGCCCTCTGGGCTTCATTTGATGGCCACAGACCCTTCCCCTTTCCTCCACCCCTTTCCCCCAAACATAGGGTGCCCATTTGAAAAAGAGGACAGAGCTGCTGTATCTTTAACAGTTGCATCGAAAGGGGAATTTCAGCAGGTGTCATTTGTATATATACTAGGGTTGTGCACAGATATGGATACAGATCCCAAATCCGAGCTGATCGGGTTGATCCGGGCCTCCTGGATCCGAACCAGATCGGATCGGGCCCAGATCGGGCCGGATTGGATCCACAATCCGGATCCAATTTGGATCCGTGCACAACACTCCCTCCTGGTCTCTCCGCTTTCCCCTCCTCCCCACTCTCCCTGCTTACCTGCTGCCTCCTCCGCATCATCCCCCGTTGTCCTCTCTCCTTGCTGTGTGCTGCCATATTTCCCGCTCACTTCAGGTGATGACATCACCTGCTGTGAATGGCAAATGCAGCACTCTAATTGGTACTTCCGGGATCATCCCTCCGGGGCCAGGGGCCAGCAAGTTTTTCCAGAAGTAAAGACAGCCTCTCTGGAAAGAGATGATTATGGAACAGTGATCCTGTGTAAAAGTACGATTTCTTTGAAAAAACAAAACTCAGCACTGGAAGATGCCGAGAGCCATCCAGGAGGTGGCGAAAATGCTCTCTCCCTCTCCCCCGATACCCATGGGCTCCTCCCACACAGCTACTTTCCTGTTAGCTGAGCCCCACTACTTGCGGGGAACAGCACTGACTTCAAGAGGGGGGGCACACTGCCTGCAGACCTCTGGATTGCCCCGAGAGATGGGGAAAAATCATGATAACTGCAGTGCCCAATATCTCGGGAGAATGGAGCGGCCGTCCCCTGTTCACCCCAGGATCAGCCGTGCATCATGTGGCCCTGTGGGGATGACCTCAATATTCTCCCGGGATAAATACAGGAGTAGATTAGGCCAATGTCTGGATCATTTGTGGGTGAAGGAAATGGTGGCCAACCTATTGTGATTACAGCCAAGGCCACCACCAACACAGAGCTGAGGTTTGGTTTATTTTAAGCAAAAAGATATCAAAGAAGCTGCTGTGGGACAAACTCTGTAAAAGGCAACCTTCCTCCACACCAAAACTTTGAGACACATTAATGAAATTCACTTTGCACTAATAGAGCTGCAGTATTCAGGGAGGCATTTCAGCACAGCATTAGTGTTGAGAGAAAATGCACCGAACAATTAAATATATTCTCTTTTTTAAAAAAAAAAACACCAGCTATTTCAATCCTTATGTTGGATTGAATCCATGCTTAGCCATTCATAAAGTAGACCCACTGAAATCAATGGGACTTTAGTTAATCATGAATAACTCAAGTACTATTGATTTCAGTAGGTCTACTCTAAGTATGACAAAATTTGGATCCAACCTTTTGAGAGAGTTTGTTTGTTTTTTAACATTATAAATTATTGCAGAAATAGAACAGGATGGAATTGCGAGCAAGATGCAAAGAGTGGCGTGAATCAGAAATACATGTCCATCCCCAGAGAGGTGAGGGCAGGTTGAACAAAAGAGTCATTGTCCGTGATGTGTAGCTCTCCCACCTCTGTGAAACAGGTATTGCAGGTTTTTGCATCGTTTCAAAACCTATACGACCAGAGGCAACTGTGGGACAAAATATATTGTGTCTGTGCATCATGGGAAGTGAAACCACATTCAGCTATCTTAAAATCTATTATCTAACTCATACCTAAGAACACAAATGGATAGACCACTTCCCACCTAATCCTACTTTCTAGCAATATACATGTTTTAATCTTGCTAACAGTGGCTTTTTCTTGCTCCAAATGGACTTTTAAAAGCTTTTCTGCCACTTTACTTTTCCGTTTCCTGCAGGAGAATTATGTGTGGAGGGCATATGAGTGTGCAAATGTCGTACATTTTTCTGAGACATTGCTACTACTGCAAAAGCAGCCATTAGATGGACCCGTGAAACTATTAAATAAGGTTTATATTTATCTCCTGCGTCTAAAGGGTTCTAGTTGCAGTATTTGTTTATTGCTCCACCATGCTTTAAAGGCTGATGTTCTGGAAGATTCATTTTATATTCAGACCACTCACAGTGGCTTGTGCTGTTTTCATATATTTCCAGAGCAAGACCCTGGCAATTAGCATAAAACAATGCATACGTGCGAGTCATGTGCATCTGTTACCCCTTAATGTGCGTGTTAACCAAGCCAACAAACATTCAGAGCAGTTAAAAGTTAGTAAATGGGTGGATTTTTGTTATCCGATCAACATAAACTCTCGAGAGATTCTACTCTGATTTAGATTCGCATCACGCACACAGTGTGCATAGACAGAGTGCAGGGTAGGAGTAACTCAAGGGCCCCGAACCTCAAGCCTGCGGGCCAAATCTGTCCAACCAGGGTCCCTCCGCTGACCACACCCATTTCCCCTTGGCCACCAATCATTTCGTGGTTTCCCGGCTTCTGCACTTTTTCACTCCTCCCAATGCCTCTGGCTAAGGCCCGGGTGCTGACAGGAAGAGCTTCCAGCTCAGCAAATGCTGCTGTTTCTGGCCAGGCCTCTTTTGCCTTCGGACTCACACACCGCTGGAATGCAGCTCCCCAAAGCTTCTCCAAAACTGAGCTTGTCCCTCGGGCTGAAAGAGGCTCGCCACCCTTGGCGTAAACTCCCCTATGAAATAACCCGTCCTCCCGGGGAGCAAGAGCTGCTTGCCACGCGAAGACCTCAGCCTGTCGCGTGGGCTGGCCTGTACAGCTGGCACTAAAGTGGCTGGTAAAATTCTCCTGAGCCAGGCTCGGAAATGGAAGCAAACTAAGGTGTTCTTTATAAGCTGCAAAATTCTCTGGCTCGAATTTTGATCTCAGCAGGAGGAGAATGTCTAGCTCCCCCCTCCCCACCTGTCTCTGCTGCCCTCCCCAACACCCCTAGCTGCCCCCTAAGCCCCCTTTCCTTACTCTTAGAGTTGGCAGCATTGGAGAAGTGGTGGAAGTGGGCACAGGAGAGATAATGGGGGGGGGGCTTTTTCTCCCTCCCCTGGCTCCCCTCCCTCCCCTCAGTAGCCTTGGAAACGGCATGATGGACTCAGAGGCCTGGGGCAGCGGCCCTCCTCCCAAGGGCCTTGGTAGGGAAGGAAGAAGGATGGGAACTTGGATTAGGGGGACAGCCAGGGAGGGGGATTGGCCACTTACACTGGACCATAAAGGAAGAGGGTGAATTGCATAAAATTTGCCTGTGCTATACAGAGAGAGATGCAATTTTTAAAAGTATTGCTATAATTTAAAGGGAAATATCATACCTCTCACCATAGTAGGTACATGCTGTGGCTGGGTGAGCTGTGGGGCTGCTGCTGAGACTGCTGCCCCCATGCTAACTATTGATGGGCAACGTCACAGCCCCTGCTCTCCTCCCACTCCTTAGAAGCTTTCATCTTTAAACTGGACTTCTAATAGACAACCCACTCAGAATAGAGGATTGTCCTCATGCAAGCCTTTAAACAGAGGACTTTCCTCTGTAAAATAAGACACGTGGCCACCGTAGGGGTGGGGAGAGCAGTGGAGATGGGTGGGGAGGGGGTGGCTGTACCTTTTGGAGCCTTTGCACTGGCTCTCAGCATTTTTTCAGGTTGTCCACCATCCCTGAAAATCCCAGATAAATTACAAGCCAGTCTGAAGGCTCTCCCTTCTCCGGTTGGACCTCCCTCCCTCCCAGTGGGATGCCCAATGGATGGGGAAACAGTCAACCCCATCTATAGCAATATTCACCTACGTGTACATAGGATTGGAGCACAGAGGGGAAGATTCCATACTACTAGGGAGGAGTGAGTGAGTGAGTGAGTGAGTGGGGGGGGGGGGGCTAGAGGGAAATCGCTATCTCAGGTGGCAGATGCTTGGTGACTGAGAGCAAGAGCTGAGCATGCCGTGCAACCTCCTCTGCAGCCTCTGACCTGATCTCTGCCCTCTGGTCTAGTAGAGGACACTGTCCTGTTGCCAATATTGAAAAAAACTTCAGCTGCCGGTCCAGTCAGTTTCTGTAAATGGAATGGAAATGGGAGGGGTGGCCATCTTGCCTGGTCACCCGTGGCAGCACAATGCATTTTACCAGCCCTGTGTGCATGAGAGAGAGAAAGAGAAGGAGGGAAGTCCACATGCCCACCCCCTCACATGTTGAAAGAATATGGGAGTGGCTTTGCAGGGCATCACAAGCTAGCCTTGCCCCTCTCCGTCCGACACACACACACACTGTTGATGCCTGCTGCTGCCACCCATGTGGCATCCCTGCCATATAAACATTTGGAAGGCATGATCCACTGGCATATAGTTCCTCCATGTGAAGTAGGGGTGTGCACACCAAAAAATATAGTCATTTATCGTTATCGTCATTTTGGACCAAAAAAATTATCATCTTCGTTCATATCGTAGGTGAACCGTATCGTCTTCACGACAATTATCATGAAAAAATGATATTTTTGCAGCCCTATTTTTAAAGAAAAAAATGCCTATAACTTCTGTATTTTAAAAGTTAGAGGCTTGAAACTTGGTCACAGTGCTTCTGGGGTATGCCTAAGCTTGTGTATGAAATTTGAGATTGATCCCTCCAACCCTCAATTTTATAAGCATTTTTTAAAGATTGTTTCCGTTCTGAGAGGTCTGAATGAACGCACGTGGCGAGCTGTCATTCTGATCTGCCAGAACGGAAACGATCTTTAATAAATTCATATAAAATTGAGAGTTGGAGGGATCGATCTCAAATTTGGCACATATGTGTAGCACATGTTGCTACACATATGTGCCAAATTTGAGATCGATCCTTCCAACCCTCGATTTTATATGAATTTATTAAAGATTGTTTCTGTTCTGGCAGATCAGAATGACAGCTCGCCATGTGCGTTCATTCAGACCTGTCAGAACGGAAACGAACTTTTAAAAAATCATATAAAATCTAGGGTTGAGGGGATCGATCTCAAATTTCATACACATACTTAGGCATACCCCATAAGCACTGTGACCAAGTTTCAAGCCTCTAACTTTTAAAATACAGAAGTTATAGGTATATTTATATGGGAGTCCGATAAAACGATAAAATCACCCGAAAATTATCATCGATGATTCTCGTAGGTTTTTCTGTCGTATCATCATTGTTAAACACATGCACGATAATGACCTTATCGTATCATTATCATACATTTTAACGATACGATACACATCCCTAATGTGAAGGGGTACCTGGCCCAATCACCCCCTCCATGCATCAGTCCACCTGGAGAGTAATCCCCCATGCTGTCTGAACATAACATTCCTGGCCATTGGCCAGGGCTGGCTAGAGCTGATGGGAGTTGGAGTCCCAATCATCTGAAAGGCATCCAGTTGAGGAAGGCTGCCAAGGAGGAAGAAGGAAGACTTGTTGACTCTGAGTTCAAAACCAGTGGGTTGTAGTTATGTCATCTTAATGAATACAGAATACAGATGTAATTTTGTGTTCCAGTATCAGAAAATAGCAATGAACAGGCTCCAGCTATCTGGAAAAAAATGATAAGGACATCCAGGCCCATGATCCCCCTTATCTGCTTAATTGCTTGGGAAATAATTTATCTTTTGTGGAAAAAAAAATCTTTATTGACTGAAATACAACTCCTTCTGCCATATTACTAGAATCTGGGGCCATCCCGTGAAACTGATTGGTGGGGGGATTTGGACAGATAAAATGACGTACTTCTTCACAGAGGGCATTGTGGGAGTATAGAATTCACTTCCACAATAATACATGGTCATGGCTACCAACGTGGATTAGACAAATTCATGGAGGAGGAAGAGAATGCTACCAGTGGCTACTGGTGCTGATGGCTCTGTGCTGCCCCCACTAGCAGAGTATACCAGTTGTTTGAGAACACAAGCAGGAGGATCCTATCTTGCCCTCCTTGTGGGCCTCCCATGGGCAGCTGATTGACTACTGTGGGAACAGATCACTGGACTAGACTGCCCTTTGGTCTGATCCAGCATGGCTCTTCTTATGTTCTGGTGCACACATAGAATCCTGGCAATGTACAAGCCTTTTGAAATACAGTTGAGGAGAGAGGAAATAGTTCATAATAGACTTCTTGGTCCTCATCTCAATTTCACATCAAGGCAAAGCAACCTAACACGAATATTGTCAGGCTACACTCCCAAGGCAGCTCTTAAACAATATCACGGGTTTTGTGTGTGTGCACGGGTGCCTGTGTGCATGCGTGTGTGTGTGTGTGTCTAAATTATTTTGATCAGACTTCTTTTATGGACTCATAAAGTGATTCAGACATCAGAGTGGCCCAGGCAACCATAAACGTTGGTTTTCATTTTATCCCAGTGCTTGCAGATACAGGTTTTCAGTTATTAAAGTCACCATAAAGACCAATTGCCTTTCACACACACATATGAGTTCTGTCTTTGAAGATATATTAATATCTCCAATAAGACGTCACTACTTGGTATAAAAGTTGATTCAGAGATTTTCATAAAAGTCTTATATGAAAGTCTATTGGTCAGCCTGAATAAGAGAGAGAGAGAGAGAGAGAGAGAGAGAGAGAGCATACAATGCAGATATTTGGAGCCAAATCTAGCTTGCTGTTCTAAAGTAAAGAGTTATATAAGGATATTGTCCAAAGCTGAAGCAAATTTGCCTCCAAAATTCACCTCTGCATATTTTGATTGCTATTTTCTCCAGTTGCCCGCAGTGTGGATGGCAAATATTTGGTATTATTAGGGAGACCATATGGAAAGGAGGACAGGGCTCCTGTATCTTTAACAATTGCATAGAAAACGGAATTTCAGCAGGTGTCATTGTTATGTATGCAGCACCTGGTGAAATTCCCTCTTCATCACAACAGTTAAAGTTGCAGGCACTATACTAGAGTGACCATATACAAAAGAAGGCAGAGCCCCTGCAGCTTTAACTGTTGTGATGAAGAGGGATTTTCACCAGGAACTCATTGCATACAAATGACACTGGCTGAAATTCCCTTTTCTCTACAACTGTTAAAGTGACATGAGCCCTGACCTGGATTTTATCTGGTCAGCCTACCCAGCTGTAGCCCCCCTCCCCCTCCACATGCATGTAGCAAGTCTGGAGCTGTTCCATGGGGAAACCACACAGTGGCTTGGGAGGCAGCTGTGTTTGTGAGTGGAGGTGGCTTGAGAAACTCTCTTGCCAGAGAGAGACGTGGGGTGTTCTTGCCCCCCCCCCTCTTGAGAGGAAGATGGGGAAAGCAACTCCAAGTTGTCCCATCTCTTGAGAGCAGTTGGTTAAGCTGAATTGGAATAAGCCGCTCTTTTGCCACATCTCCGTGGCAGCAAACTTTTAGGAACCGCCGAGTAGCGCTTTCCGCTCAGCACACTCATCTCCATGGTGAACTTGATCACTGAACCCAAGTGGAAGTGAGAGCAGCGGAACGGGCTCTCTGCAGTCAGTAATTCCAAAGGTGATAAGAGCCCTTCGTTCCCGTGCTCATGGAGGAGTATCAAAACATGCCGAGGCTGGATTTTGTAATGGGATTTGAGGCCTTTAATCTATCAGGTCAATGGTTCAGATCCAAGCAAAGTCTACAGTAACTACCAGCCATTACCAGTCAGCAGCATCTGCAGTGTGCTATTCCAGTTGCTTCTGCAAGGACCTTTCAAGGGGGGATGGGGGGGGACATCTGCAGCCCTACCTTCTCCTTCTGAGGGAAAAGATCCACCCTCCCTCTTCTTTGAAGCCTGATCTCCTGACTTTGCCGTGGTTCCAGTCGGATTTCCTTTTATTTCCTAGTGTGCAGGGTGCATATCCAACTTTTCTGTTTTCACATCCCTTCCTATTCCTAGTGTGCAGGGTGCATATCCAACTTTTCTGTTTTCACATCCCTTCCTATTACATATTCCAAGATGACATAATTACTTTCACACGTCCCCACCCCCCACCACTTTCACTTTATGAACTTGTTCTTCCCTGTTGGTCCAGGCTAGCAAATCCCCTTATTCCACCTTAGACTTTCTGAGGTATGAGGTTGTCAGCAAGGCAAGGCATGGCAAAAAATTACTGTGATGTGTTTGTACTGGGTACAACACAGAAAGATAAAATATTGAGCCCTCATTGGCCTGGCTAGCACCTGCATCCAGGAACCCACGGTGCATAGCTGAACTATGGAATTCACTACCACAAGATGTAGTGATAGCCACCAGTTTGGATCACTTTACATGGAGGGTGGATAAATTCCTGGAGGTGAAGGCTATCAGTGGTTACTAGTCCTGATGGCTAAGTGTAACCTCCAGTATCAGAGGCGGTAAACCTATGTAGACCAGTTGCTGGGGAGCATGACAGGGAGGGGGCTGTTGCACTTGTATCCTGCTTGTGGGATCCTGGTCAACAGCTGGTTGGCCACTGTGTGAACAGAATGGTGGACAAGATGGACCCTTGGTCCCATCCAACATGGCTCTTCTTATGTTCTTAACACTGCCAAGAATCCTCTGCAAAATGGAATGGTTCTGTGGCAGGCCTGACAATATGGAGAACAAGTCCAGCGTCAAGGGTTGGCATGTCCACACCACAACAGGGTCCCATTGACAAGAGCCTTTTGGACTTGTGCTTCCTTTTCGCCATGACAACCTGCTTGTCCACCTGCCTCACACTCCTGCCCAGACAATGGAGGTGGAGAGAAGGAGCAGCCATAGATGCCACTGCCTGTTTGCTGACTGGGTCTTTGTCTGTCCAGCAAGAAAGTGGCAGTGAGGAGGAGGAGGAGGTGACAATGGCATCAAGAAGGTAGACTCACTGAGGGATGGGGTTTGGGGGGTGTCTTGCCCAAGGGCCCTCAGAAACCTGGAGCCACCCCTGATGCAAAGTGGCCCCTGAAACTAGAAAGTTTGAAAAACCCCTGTGTTAGGGTATCATGGGCCCTTTCCGCACCAGCCATTTTTCCTGGGGCTGCCCCTACCTGCTCGCAGAAAGTCCACATGACGCACAGAGCATCCCGCAAGCAGGCTGGGGCCAGCCCTCCATTTTCCTGGGAGTTCAGGGAACGCTATTATCCCGGTTTGTTCCCTGTTCCCGGGATGGGCGGCTGGTGTGGCTGCCCATCCCAGGTGCAGCCGCGCTTACTCACGAGAAAGCGCAGCTGCACCGATGGCCACGGAGCTGCTGGCCTACAGGAAGGGGGACCCAATTTTGCCATTCTGAGGATGGCGGGGGAGGGGGGGACGATCACGTGCAGGGTTTTATTTTAAAAAAGAACTAACCTGTTGCGCAGGAGCGCTCCTGCACTCTTCTTCAAAAACAAAAAAATGGTGAGTGGGAGTTGCAACGGCCCGGGAGAAGCCCAGGCCGTCGCATTGTGGTGCAGCTTCACGGTGTGGAAAGGGACATACTCTGTGTAAAAGTTATGTTTCATAGCCTGGAGCACCTTCAAACCTGATGTTTGTGATGAGTGGTGAGGGTGCGCAGCCTTCTGCCCCTTCCCCGCGCATGTCTAATGCTTTTCCAAACAGCTAATGATCCAACACTGACACTGGCTTCCGGTGCATAAACACTCCGTGTCCTTCGCTAATTCCAAGTAAAAGCATCATCATCTGTGTCCTGCTCAAGGTGAAGGTCGCCAGCAATATATCCTGTGCCTGAGATCTGGATGTGCAACAACTCTGAGCCATCACGGCAACCGTGCCCCCACCTCCAGCAGCTCCTGGTCTGCAATAGGATAGAAATTCTGAGATAGAGTTGAGACATGGAGGATGTCCACAGATCCGAAGCTTGGGAGGGAATGGATTGACCTACATCTTGTGGGTCATGTTGACCCACAGCCCACAATTGAGTAGGAACTGGGCCTAAGGTGGGCTATACCAGTGTGTCTTTCTCTTTGCTGCTGTTTGTCAGGAATGCAAAAGATTGGAGTGAGCCAAAGTATTACATGAAGCCGGATTTATAGCAAGAAAACGGTGGGCGTCGTGGGGGGGGAGGGGTATTGTACAACAGCCAGAACAGGCATACGCTCAGAACATAAATACATCTGTATTGCTTTGGAATTGGAAAGGATCCTGCCTGCATACATTTGGCTACATTTCCAGAAGTAAAAGGGATTTTATTTAAACGAAAGCTTTTTAAAAAAATAATTTAATCAATTAATTACATTTATATCCTGCCTTACATTTATAGCCCTGTTTTCCTCTTGCAAGGAACACAAGCTGGCTTACATGATCCTCCTCTTCCCCATTTTATTCTCACAACAATCCTGTGAGGTGGGTTAGTCTGAGAGTCAGTGACTGGCCCAAAGTCACCCACTTGAGTTTCATGTCTAAGTGGGGACTAGAATGCAGATCTCCCAAGTCCTAGTCCAATACTCTGACCACTACACCACACTGGCTCTTTGAAGTTCAGGGAAGAGGCCTAGAATAGCTCTGAGGAAATCTGCTTCACACACACACACACTTGTGGCAATGTCCTTGGCTGGTGGCTGCTGCTAGACATTTGTTAAGAGTTTTTTTAAAAATAATTTTATTAATTTCAACATATAACATAACAATACACAATACAAAAGCCTCAACAACCCCCGTGCTCCCTATCCCCCGAGACCTTCTAACCCTATTGCTTATAAATTTTTCCAAAACTGCATTGATTCTTTAGACGGTGTATAGCCTGTCCCCTTTTCTAAAACATAATCTAGAAACATAGCCCAAATCCTTCCAAAATCATTCTTTTTAGTTAATCCCATCTTTACTTTCATTGCACAAGTTAATCTGTCATTAATAGCAATATCCCACACTCCTTTATACCACTCTTCCATACAATAATCCCCTTGTGTTTTCCAATTTTTGGCTATCATAAGTCTTGCCGGTGTCAGGAGATTATTAATTCTTTAATATTATTATTACCATATTCTTTATCAAATAAACCCAATAAAGCTATCTCCGGACTTGCCTCTACCTTTTTGTCTACTATCTCATTTATCTCCTTAAAAACTCTCTCCCAAATTTTTTTAACATGTTCACAAGTCCACCACATATGGTAATATGTCCCCAATTCCTGACAACCCCTCCAACAATAACTTGACGCCTTCTTATCTATCTGATGTAATCTTACCGGAGTGAGATACCATCTCCAAATAATTTTATACTGATTTTCTTTTATCCTTATAGAAAATAACTTTAAAT
The DNA here is from genome assembly GCA_029215795.1 of Anniella stebbinsi. Classification (NCBI taxonomy): domain Eukaryota; kingdom Metazoa; phylum Chordata; class Lepidosauria; order Squamata; family Anniellidae; genus Anniella; species Anniella stebbinsi. The sequence continues at coordinate 32,570,283 of JARDYH010000007.1, forward strand.
TTATTGATTCCCAGATCTTTCTCCAGCTGTCCCCAGTGATCTGAATTTTCAAATCCTCTTCCCAGATTATTTTCAAGCTTTCATACCCCTTATCCTCATCCACTAATATCTTATAAATCTCGCTCATTAAACCTTTTTTACTTCTACTATCCATTTTATTTCCTCCCACCTTCTGTCTAACCTCAATTAACTTTTCAAAGCTTGTTTCCTTTCTACACTCCTTATTTTGCTTCTTCCATTTAACTGTCCACTGTTCCAATTGCATACTCTTAAACCATAAATTTTCCTGACCCGTTAATATTTCTTCAATTTGTTTTTTATTGGTCATTTTCATTACCCAATCTTTCAATTTAATTATTTTTCCCCCCTTAATAACCCCTCCAATTCTCCTCTCAAATTACCTGGGAAGTTATCCATTAAAACCACTGGGGACAGAGGGGAAATTCCCGGCATTAATTTCTTCTTATATTTTTCCCAAATTTCTCTAATATTTCTTAAGATGGGATTAACTATTTCTTTCAGTTGAATCTTTTTTATATTACTAAAGAAAACATTCTGTAACTTAAACTCTAATTTCTTTGTCTGCGGTTCTAACCATTCTAAATCCTCATCCCCAACTATGCTACTTATAACATACCTTAATTGGTTAGCAATATAATATATCTTTATATTCGGTAAACCTAAGCCTCCTTCCCTTTGATTCTTATACCAATTTATTTTATTTATTCTTGGCTTCTTATCCCCATTACAATAATTATTTGTCATACACTGCCAGCTCTTAATTTCTACTTCCGATATCTTAATTGGTAACATCCTAAACAAAAAATTAATCATTGGTAGTATCTTCATTTTAATTACCGCTATTCTACCAAACCACGATAGCTTAACCTTCCTATAAGCCTCTAACTTCTGTAATATTTTAATTTTCAGTCTACTAAAATTTATTTCTTCTAACTTTTCTAACTCTTTAGAAATAAAAACTCCTAAGTAACCCAATATATTTTTAACCTTCAAACCTAACCTTAAACTCAACTCATCCTCTTCTACCTTATCATAGTTAAAAAGCATCATATTAGATTTCCCCCAATTTATCTGCAACCCCGTAACCTCTCCAAATTCCCTCAAATGTTTTTGGAGTCCTTCTATATTCCCCCCCGGATTTTCTAGTGTCAATAAAGTGTCATCCGCAAACATATTAATTTTTATTTTATCCTGTTCTCCTATCCCTTTTAATTTCTCATCTTCCCTAATACAATTTGCTAACATTTCAATCACAATTGCAAATAATATCGGGGAGAGAGGACACCCTTGTCTAGTACCCCGGGCTAAGGTAATCTGTTGTGTTAGGCCATCATTTACCATCACCTCTGCCTTATTATTTGCATACAACTGATTAATCACCCCCACAAATCTTTCTCCAAAGCCGAATATTTTTACAATAGTTTTTAACGCCGGCCATTCCACACAATCAAAGGCTTTAAAAATATCCAATGCTATCAATCCTGCTTTTAAATTTCTTCTTTTAATACTATTTATTATGTTTAAAACCCTCCCTATTAAATTTGGCATTTGCCTCCCTGGAATAAATCCACATTGATCCTTTTTAATATAATCATTTATGAAGGTATTTAATCTTTTTGCCATAATCGCTGTGAAAATCTTAGCATCCTGATTAATTAACGATATAGGTCTATACAAAGTTTCATGAGAAGGGAAGCAGCAGGATGTCAGAGAGAAAGAAAAAAGAGAAGGTTAAAAAACAATGATCCCACATTGAAATTTGGGGTTCAGGGTGGATTGGTGAAGGACTGTAGGACTGTGAAGGACTGTGAAAGTGGTAGAGCACCTACTTTAAGAACATAAAAAGAGCTACGATGGGTCAGACCAAAGGTCCATTTTGTACAGCATTATGATCACACAGTGGCCAACCAGTTGCCTGTGGGATACCCATAAGTACAACACGAGTGAAATAGCACACCTCCGCCCATGTTCCCCAGCAACTGCACACCGCCTCTGCTACTGGAAGTAGCAAATAGTCAGCATGACTAATAGCCATTGATAGCCTTATCCTCTTGTCTAATCCACTTTTCAAGACATTTTGCAGTAGAAAATTCCATATTTTAACACTGGGCTGTGTGAAGAAAAGGACTTCCTTTTACCTGTCCTGAATAGGGATGTGCATCGGATTGGGTCTGATCCATGATCTGGAGCCGATCCAATGGATAAAATTATTCGATTCCGATCCCGGCTTCTGGATCGTCTGATCTGATACGAACCGGTCCGAAAGGACCCAATCTGGTTTGGATAAGATCGGAGGACTGGACCTCCTCCCCCCGTTCCTTACCTGCCGGGGCCGTCCACTGGCATCTGCTGCCCCCTTCTACTGAGACACAGGCTTCGTGGCCTGCCTCTCAGTAGTGTGCCCCGGCGCACTACTGAGAGGCAGGCCACGAAGCCTGTGTCTCAGTAGAAGGGGACAGTGGACACCAGCAGACGGCCCCGGCAGGTAAGGAGCGTGAGGGGGGAAGACGAGGGCCCCACTTACCTGTCGGGGCACCCGCTTCCGTCCGTTTCTCCGATCTACTGAGAAACAGGCTTCGCGGCCTAGTTCTCAGTAGAGCGCCGGGTGATTAACTAGATCACGAAGCCTGTTTCTCAGTAGATCGGAGCAGTGGACGGAAGCAAGCACCCCGGCAGGTAAGGCGCACGAGGGGGAGGTGGACGAGGGCCCCACTTACCTGCCGGGGCGCCCACTTCCCCCCGTTGCTCCGATCTACTGAGAAACGGGCTTCGCGGCCTGCCTCTCAGTAGCGCGCCGGGTGATGACATCATCACCTGGCACGCTACTGAGAGGCAGACCACGAAGCCTGTTTCTCAGTAGATCGGAGCAGCGGTGGGAAGCGGACGGCCCTGGCAGGTAAGGAGCATGAGGGGGGAGGGACAGGGAGGGGGAGTTAGGCCCCCACTCACCCACCCACCCACCACCATGTTTTCTGTATAGGCTTGCATTGGGGGAAATCTTTCTTTCCCCCAATGCAAGCCTATGGCGAAAACACCAAAAATGGCGACCGATCCGAAAATCAGACGCCCGGTTTTTGGATCGGGTCCGATTTGATCCGAGGGACCTCCGATTTTGTCTGAACCGATCCAGGACAACATCGGAGGTCCCGATCTGGGTCCCGATCCGATCCGGGGGGTCTGTGCACATCCCTAGTCCTGAATCTCCCATCATTCCATTTCATTGGATGATCCAGGGTTCTAGTATTATGAAAAAGGGAGAAAGATGTCTCCCTATCTACTTTCTCCACAACATGGATATTTTTGTACACCTCTATCGTATCTCCCTTTTATTTGCCTTTTTTCTAGGCTAAACAGTCCCAAGATGTTGTAACCTTTTCTCATGGGGTAGTTGCTCCAACCCCGTTTTTCACATTTTCCAACTTTACACCTTTTTAAGGTGTACACAGAACTGTACACAGTATTCCAAGTGTGGTCACACAATGGATTTGTATAACGACAGTATAATATTGGCAGGTTGTTGTTTTCACCCAATTCCTTTCCCAATTATGCATAACATGAAATTTGCCCTTTTCACAGCAGCTGCACACTGGGTTGGCATTTTCATTGAGCTGTCCAGTACAAGCCCTAGATCTCTTTCTTGGTAAGTCACCACTAGCTCAGATCCCATCAGCTTATATGCAAAATTGGGCTTTATTTGTGTATTTATTTGCCCCAATGTGCATCACCTGCTTACATCTGCTTACATTGAACTACATTTTCCAATTTAAAGCCTACTCCCCCAGTTTGGAGAGGCACTTTTGGAAATCTTGGCAATTGTTTTTCATTTTAACCACCCTATTATTTTGGTGTCATCAGCAAACTTGGCCACTCCACTGCTCACTCCTAATTCCAGGTTATTTATGAACAGGTTGAAAAGAATTGGTTCCAATGCTGATCCCTGTGGAACCCCACTATTTACTTCCTTCCATTGGGAGAATTTACCTTTTATTCCTACTCCCTGTTTTATGTTCTTTAACCAGTTACTGATCCATAAGAGGACCTTTCCTCTTATTCCATGGTTGCTAACTTTGCTCAAGAGTCTTCGGTGAGTGACTTTATCAAAAGCCTTTTGGAAGTCCAAGTAAACGATCCCTACTGGATCAGGCTGTCCTCTTGTTTATTGATATGCTCAAAGAACTCTAAAAGGTTAGTGAGACAAGGCTTGTGTGCTTTACATTAGGGCTGTGACCAGATCCAGATCCCGAATCCGGAGCAGATCGGGCTGATTCAGACCTCCGGATCAGATTGGGGCCAGATTGGGCCAGATCAGATCTGTGATCCAGATCCAATCCAGATCCAGTCACAGTACTCCCTCCCGCTCTCCCCGCTCTCTCGCTCCATCCCCCCACTCTCCCTGCTTACCTGCTGCCTCCTCCGCATTGTCCCCTATCGTCCTCTGCGTCATCCTCCCTCCTTGCTGTGGGCTGGCCACTTTCCTGCTTGCGGTGGGTAACATCATCACCCAGCGCGAGCAGGGAAAGTGGCTGGACCACAGCGAGGAGGAAGGACGATGGCAGAACAGCGGGGAGGAGGCAGCAGCAGGTAAGCAGGGAAAGTGGGGGGAAGGATCGGGGGGAGTTGGATCGGATTGGGCCCAATCTGAGTTGGATTGGGCCTGATCCAGACATGACAGATCGGGATCTAGATCAGACCAGGGGTCCATTCACAGCCCTACTTCACATGCATACCGTACCAGTTTCATCCCTAGCTTCTCCAGAGAGGCCTCTGACTGAAACTAAGGCTGTGCACAGATCTGGATCTGAATCCTGAATCCAGATTGAATTGGGTTGATCCAGATGATCTGGATCTGAAATCCAGATCTCTGGATCAACCTGGACGCCATTTTAGGTGATTTTTGAAGCCATCGGTTTTCATGAGGGGGGGGGGACAAAGGGCTATAACATTTTTGTTTTAACAGATAACAAGTTGAAACTTGGTGACATTGCAAATGGGGTGTAGGTAGTTATGTGTGTAAATTTTCAGAAACATAGGTGCATGTGTTTACTCACAAATGATTTTTGAAAAATGACCAGGAAGTGCTTATAACTTTTTTATTTAAAGACATATCAAGTTGAAACTTGGGGACATTGCACATGGAGTGGAGGTACACATGTGTGGTACATTTCAGAAATATTGGTGCATGAATGTAGTGGCTATGAATTTTTGGAAAATGATAATTTCTGTGTTCTAAATCTGGCCCTCCAGGGTTCCCCAGATGATCCCAGACCCCTTTTCTCCAACCACCAATCATTGGGTGGCTTCCAAGCTTTTGTGCTGTCTGTTTCTCCAAGCTTAATGGGTGAAATGCCTCTCCTAAGGCTTAGTTACTGACAGTATAAGCTTTAAGCTAAAACAGGCTAATATCCTTAGGCCCTTTCTGCACCATAGGGGCAGAGAGGGTGGGAAGTGGGGAAACCTGGAAGTGCTTACTTCTGGGTTTGGCGCGATGAGGCTGCACCAGAAGCAATGGCCTGGGCTTCTCCTGGGCCGTCACAAGTAGCGCCGGTCATTTTGTTTTTTTTTTAAAGATCCACAGAGGAGCGCACGAGTGCTCCTACACAAATGTAAGTGCCCTAAAAAAACAACCACATGCAATCCAGCCCTTCCCCCCCTCCACCGCCATCCTGGGGATGGTGATTTCGCTGTCCCCCCCCCTCCTGGTGGCCTCGGAGCCGCGCGGTGCAGCTCCATGGCCATTGGTGCAGCCGTGCTTACTCGTGGGTAAGCGCAGCTGCGCCCGGGATGGGCAGCCACACCAGCCGCCCATCTTGCTGCCCTTCTGGGAGCAAGGAACGAACCGGGATAATAGCTTTCCCTGAACTCCCGGGAAAATGGAGAGCTGGCCCCTGCCTGCTTGCAGGATGCTCTGTGTGTCATGCAGACTCTCCGCGAGCAGGCATGGGCAACCCTAGGGAAAAAAGCTGGCGTGGAAAGGGCCTTAGTATTCTAGCCTTGTCCCTGCCCTCTTTTGCCTTTGCTCACACCCACCACAGGAATGTCAGCTCCAAGAGCTTCTCCAGAACAGACTCCAGCCCCTTGCCTGTTCTAAAGGAAGCTACAGCAGAGGGCCCCTTTGTCTTTCAGATCCCCCTGAGCACCCTCAGGCCAAATGCAGTGTCGGGGCAAAGCTCTGAAGAGACCCCATGGTGATGGCTGCTCTCCATAGGGAGTAAATCTATTTTCTGGAACCACGTGCGTGTGTAGTAAACTCAGTCGAGGTGTTCAGGCGTCGCTACCTTGATTGGTTCTGTGGACATGAAAGGCAAAATCAGGGCTCCGAGTCTGGATGTGGCTCTGCAAATTACAGTGGTCCCCCTGGAGGAACCCAGCCGTGGCACTGGAATTATATTTAGTAAATTTGATATTTCCGTCTCAGGGCAGCTCCACAGGGGGCTGCTGGAAAAAGAACAAAGCCAGCGCAGTCTCTTGCTGGATTCATTATTTCCATTTTCAAGTATCTTGTTGGATTCTCCAGGGCAGCTGACAGCAACAGCCAAAAGCTACAGCTCGGATTTCTCATAAGAGAGAGATCAATAAAGGAGCTGCGACTGAGGTGCTGGGCACATAGGCGACGGCAGAATTTCAGACCTGTCTGTTTGGACAAGTCCTTCCTATTCTTTCTGCAGGATGGATGAGGCAGGAGCATCTAAGGGGGTTGGGGGAATGGGAAAGGGCTGTTTGTTTGTTTGTTTGTTTGTTTTTAAGGAGATTGCCACTTCTTTTATTCATAGCAACGACAGGATGTGCGAGAGAAACTGCTCGGGTCACTTATAGCCACAACAGCCCCTGGTAAGCTCTAATTGCTCACAATCATGTTGTTGTTGTTATTGAATTTTCAAGGATTGAAATCTTGCTTTTCTAATTTAATTACACTTTCCACATAATAAACACTAAAACAGTGTTAAAATATCAAATTAAAAACAACAACAAAAACAAACAAAACTAACAGGTACAAGCAAAACAAAATGAAAAGCAAGACCAAGAGGGCAATCCTCTTGGTTGATGAAATGCGTCACCTCAAAGGAGGATACTGATTTTATAACATTTGCGTGAGCTAATTTATAGGTATAGATGCAAATGTAGAAGTAATAAGTAGAATTTAAACAGGACCACAATGCGTCTCCCCATAGCATGGCAGATTGTGACCGGGTGACCTGTGTGCCTGTTCCTCCATCTGCTATCCAGGGGCTCAGTATTGAAGGGACACTTCTAAGTCTTCCTGCTCTCCTGTCGTACGAGCCACTGTCTTTCAGTTGTACTTGCACTGCATAGCTCACAGAGGAGAGCCTCAAATAGAGCTCATCACAGAGAGAACCATCTTCTGTAATGTAGGATTCATGGCTGCTAGAGAGGTAAGAGAAATTAGCTTCAATTCAGTTTGGACCAGAATGTACACAGTTTGCATCTTCTGGAACTAGGGATAGGGATTTTCCAAGCTTCTACAAACTCCGCTTCGATGCTCCGTTCACTCCCATTTTTATTTGCGGCTTGTTTTTGTTCAAATGTAGATGGAGTAAAGTGTAAAATGTGTATCATTTGGAACATGTGCATGTTTTACTTTTTTTTTTAAAAAACTATTTTTGAACACAATTGAAAGCTTGTGAATGTGCGCGCTTTTTAAAAAACTAAATGCATTCATGTTCATCTTTGTGATGATGCATGGGGCATGCTCTGATGATTTGCAAACTGTATCAAAGTTTTCATACATTCCTGAATGCATAACTGAACATAAACTGCAGTCAAAGCTTGCACATTTCAGAGCTTGCCGTTCGATTTGTGGGACAAATAAAAATGTGTGTGGGAAATGCTCGCCACACACTTTCATCCATGGGGAAAATGTACAGTTCAAAAATGTGCACAATCAATGTGAGAAAATATGCACAACGAAGTGCTTGTATCTTCTTGCAAAAAGGGGGAAAACACAAAGCTCACATTGTGATACAGACACAAATCAGGACAGACTTGGAGGTGGAAATCTGAGATCCTTGAAGAGCTCGGGTTTTGCTGGTAAACACTTCCCAAATAGATGTGCTGCCTCGTAACCACAGTTCAGCTCCAATATTCTGAAGCTGAACGCAATGTTACATTAAATGCCTCTGAATGTGTCTGCTGTATGTCTAATTTCTCCTACCACCTCTGTAATTTCTAAGACAACGTGTGCATTTTCCCACACAACCACCCTTTGCTTATCGCCTCCACCATCAACGGCAGCAGCAGGCCATTAGGACTACCACATCTTATGCCAGTCATGGGACATTGTCCTTGAGATCTCCAAATGAAGCAGGATAGAAGGCAGCCACGGTTTTCCATAGCCTTGCCATAGGTATAGCAAGGGTGAACAACCACTTCGGGCCTAAGGGCCAAATACAGATTTTTGAAGGGTCTTGAGGGCCACATTCCCTAGGTGGGCAGGACTAAAAGAAAAGGAGGTGGAGCTACTTACACTGGGCAGAGCCAAAGGGGTGGTACCAAGTATTTTTCCCCAGTCCAATTTGTTTTTACCACTCTATTTTATTTATCAATTTACAATGACAGTGGGGTTCTGCTGGGTGTAATACTACCACTCATAGCTGTCTTTCCAAGTTGAATTATGCTTGCTCTTACACAGGTGCATATTTACTCAGAAGTACCCCCGCCCCCCGAAAAAAACAAATGCAAGTCACAGCTCTGTTTTTTCTGTTTAACTCAGAAATAATGGGCAGGGAGAAGTCTCTTTACAACCTGCTCCCCCTTCCCATTACAGACAGTTCAGCTCCATTTTTTGCATGTTTACTCAGAAGTAAAAGAGAACTCCTTCCCAAGTGAAATCTCCAGCCCACACTAACTTCACAAGTATCATTACAAAACACAGTTACAAAGAAACAAGAAACTTACTGACCAAAGAAGCAGAGAGAATGAGTGATGTTTCAATGAATAGATCAGGAATGGGCAAACAAGAGTGCTCCTGCGGTGGGAAATGGCCAAAGAAAAATTATGTTCATGGTAATGTGATCTTTTTCCCCAAACACACATTCCAGCTTGAGGGTGAGGGTGTTAAAATAGTAGTAGTAGCTATGTGCTTTCAAGCTGACTTCGACTTATGGTGACCCTATGAATCAGCGACCTCCAGTTGCATCTGTTGTAAAACCATCCTGTTCAGATCTTGTGACTTCATGTCCGTATCTTCCTTCATGGAGTCAATCCATTTCTTGCTTGGTCTTCCTCTTTTCTTGCTACCTTCTGCTTTTCCCAGCATTATCCTATTTTCTAGTGAGTAATTTCTTCTCATTATATGTCCAAAGTAGGATAGTCTCAGTTTCAGCATTTTCACTTCTAGTGAGAGTTCTGGCTTAATTTGTTCTAGAACCCAATTATTTGTCTATTTTGCAGTTCATGGTATTCGCAAAACTCTCTTCCGACACCACATTTCCAATGAGCTGATCTTCCTCCTGTCTGCTTTTTTAATCCATAGATGAAGATCAGAAATACTATGGTCTGAATAATCCTGACTTTGGTTTCCAATGTTATATCTCTACTTTTAAGGCTTTCCCCCCAGATCTCTCATAGCCGCTCTTCCCAATCCTAACCTTCTTCTAGTTTCTTGTCTATTGTCTCCATTTTGTTTACTAACTGTGCCAAGATATTGATAATCTTTGACTAATTCAATTTTCTAATTTTCAACTTTAAAATTACATAAGTCCTCTGCTGTCATCGCTTTAGTCTTCTTGATGTTCAACTGAAGTCCTGCTATTGTGCTTTCTTCCTTGACCTTCCTCAGCATCTGCTTCAAATCATTAAAAATAGAAGATGATTATTCTAAAACAAGGGTGTGGCAGTGGGGGGGAGGCCAATGATTGCTGGTTAACCCTTCCTGACAGAGGAGCAAAGTCACAAATAAGCCAATGGGTGGTGAAGTTAGCAAGGGGGTCGGGCAACCCTCATGGGCTGGATGGGGACCCCAACTGACCTGGATTAGGCCCACAAGCTGAAGGTCCCCTCCCTTTGTGCTATAGCATGCAAATCTCCACATATGGTGCACAGGGTGGGGAAATACACTATACTGTGATGTCAAGATATGCATAACTGAATGGGAATTAATTAAATGCAACATTGCTGTTTTTGGAGACAACTGCGCATTCTATCCAGTATGTTGTTCCTGCCTGAGGCAAAGACCTTCTCAGGGAGGAAAAAACAGTCATGGAAGATGGATCTTTTTTCTCACTCTTCTCACTCACTCATGGGTCTGAAATTTTGGATAAGCACCCCTGCTTTGTGGAGCATAAAAGCAGTGTTTAAGTTGTGACTCCGGGGTGCAGTTTTCCTTTCCTTGTTAATTGCAGGAAGCATAAATTTCTGCCGTGTTCGAAATTAAAAAGGTCATGACATTCTAGGGGGCTTTTTGCCATTTATGAAGCTGTTGTGGACGTTTCAAAAGCCAGAGACTTGAGTCACTCAGGGGGGAAGACAGCAAATGCAGATGGAGCTTCTGGGGGAAATTGCCTTAATTTAGTCAGTCTGGAATCTCTTTACGATGCAACTCAAGATAGATGAATGGCAGAAACAAACATGAACAGCCATTGATTCGTGTACTATGAGCACTATGACAGCTAGCATGGCACACAAGGCATAGAGAACATCTTTCTTACGTTGCAGTCTTCATGCAGAAATCATGTAATCAAGTGCTCTGCACAGTGAACATCAAAACTTGTCATTGATGGGGATGTTTCTGTCACATTTTTAAAAAGTGACAAATTGCCAGGAGAGAGAGAGAGAGTGACAAAACAGCCATGATGCCTGGCAGTACCTGTGTTGCCGTTCGTTAGCAACCTCTGTGTGCATAAATGACGCATTAATAAGATTGCTTAAAGGTGCATTTTGCTTTATAAGAGAAATGGAGCAAATCATGTTGCAGCCCAAGGTGCTCTTATTATATTCTGAACCCAAAATTGTTTAGAGTAGGGAGAAAAATTGCTCAAGGTTCTTAAAATGTTACAGCTGTTTCAAAAGAAAAAGTAGGTTTTAACGTTGTCCGGAGTGTTATTTTCTTCCGCTGCAAATGTTTCCCAACTTCTTAAGCAGGCTAAATTCTAAACGATGATGATGATGATGATGATGATGATGATGATTGCCGAATTCATATTTTGAATTTGATTCCCCCCCCCCTCTAAATTAGCAATGTGAGTGGGGTGGTGCTTATTGGTATCTCTAGATTTTTTAAATTGCTTTTAGCAGGTGACCAATGTGGAATCTCATTGGTTTGTCAACTGTCAAATACCAATGACATTGCATTTCATCTCTCAAACACTATCAGATAATAATTATATCATGTGTCATGATGGGCTCTTCCTGAAATATTATATAGTAACATGAACAGCTGGAAACTTAATCTGGACTCTAGATTTGGCCTGCATTGGAGATCTAGGCACTGATGATGATATCATGACTACATGCCTTTCCTTTCCTTTCCCCTTCTCTTTAACCCTGGGCCTATGTTGTTCATCTTTCTTATTACTGTAGCTTTAACTTGTATTTTCAATACATGCTATTGTATTGTTTTTATTTGTCGTTGGAAGCCACCTTGTAAGGTCTAATAACCTAGGGAGGTGGTGGACTCTCCCACCCTAGAGGCCTTCAGGAGGCAGCTGGACAGCCATCTGTCAGGGATGCTTTAAGGTGGGATCCTGCATTGAGCAGGGGGCTGGACTAGATGGCCTTATAGGCCCTTTCCAACTCTGCGATTCTATGATTCTATGAGAATCTATGAGAATGTTGCTCACTGACTCTGTGACTCACTGACCCTTTTTGGCCTCACAGCAGCTAGCCCAGCACTCTCTATTCACCCTTTACCTTCTCCGCTGCCACCGTTGAACCCTGTACCCTCCCTCAGGTACCTTAAGAATCCACTCCAGTTTATGAAACAGAAATAACTTTTAATTCACAATAAGTAAGGCTATGCAGTTTACAAAGCTTATGGTTTCATCAGGTTCAATACTTGTTTGGTTCAATATAGTTTCATTTGCAACCCTGCCTACGCTACCCACTAGACTACATTCTCTCCTCCCAGTCACACTTGCTCTAGACCCTTTCACTGACAAACCCAGGTTCTCACTCCAACTGACTCACTCTCCACATACAATCCCTACTGCTTCCCTTAACTTCTCCCCCTCACTGCTTACTGCCAATCCAGACCATTGAACCACCAGCCAATCAGCATTCACATTCTATTCACTCTCTCCCTCTCCCATCAGATTATGCATTGTCCTCTCTCCAGCCCTAACGTCTTGGCATTTTGAAAGAACTGGGCATGTTTAGCCTGGAGAAGAGAAGATTGAGGGGAGACATGATAGCACTCTTCAAATACTTGAAAGGTTGTCACACAGAGGAGGGCCAGATCTCTTCTCAATCAACCCAGAATGCAGGACACGGAATAATGGGCTCAAGTTACAGGAAGCCAGATTCCAGCTGGACATCAGGAAAAACTTCCTGACTGTTAGAGCAGTACAACAGTGGAACCAACGTCGTGGGCTCTCCCACACTAGAGGCCTTCAAGAGGCAGCTGGACAGTCACCTGTCAGGGATGCTTTAAGGTGGATTCCTGCATTGAGCAGGGGGTTGGACTCGATGGCCTTATAGGCCCCTTCCACCTCTACTGTTCTATGATTCTATGATTCTATGATTTGGGAATGGCCTTGGGATTTCCCATTCTCTTTCAGATCTTTTTAATAGCCTCTGTAGCCATATGTTTCCCACAAAATGCAGTGCTGCTGTTGTTTTCATTTCCATACCATTTCACATCAAGACAGGTTTAAAGCTATGTTTCTTTCTTTTTAGCCTTCGCACTTCATACCTTATCCACATAAACAGCAGTAACAAATCTATCACCCCGAACAATTCCATAATGTGTACAGGAAAGAAACTCAAAAGTCAGACCAAATATTTTGACCTTTGCTGCTTGAAGTCCATCCCTTTGCTTGATATGCCAACCTCTCTCAGCCACTCACTTAGCATGGCCATTTGCCCTTTTGCTGTTATTCTGGTTTCTCGAGCCAACGCAGTGCGCACGGTGTGCCTTGAGGTGGTGGGGAGGGGAGGAGATGTACAATGCCTACCTTCTCCTACAAGCTCTGCCCTCTTCCGTTTCACATGAGGGCCAGTCAATGTGGATGGGCAACCCAGGCTGTTCTCCAGGGAGGCAATGTTTGGAGCATGCAGTCTGAGAGGATCCCTTGCAATGTTTGGGTGCAATCCTGGAGTAGAGTCCCAGCATTTATTCATTTTATTTATACTGATTTTTAGGCCACTTTTTTAGGATAGAACCATCATCTGGGGCACTGCAAGAGATCTGAGAGAAGTGTACACCCATCACTGTGTAGCGTGTCAAATGAAAGAAATCTGAACGCTCCATGTTCTACTGTGCTTCAAGCAGTAATCTAGAAAAATAAAGGCTTATAACTAAGGGAACCATCACCAAAGGAGAGGGCTGCTCTAGCCTTCTGGATGGTCTGCATTCCAGATGTCCCCTCTAACATTTTAGGAATGCCAGTGTGCCCCCTTCATGTTTCCTTTAGGTGTGAGCAAGGCAAGATAGATAGCGCTGGTAAAGATGAAGGTTGTAAACATACATCTGGTATTGTCTTTAACGACCCCACAGTCCTGCATTAAAAACTGCATCTCTACTTATAATCCAACCAAGATGAAGCACCAAATGTTAGAACAAAGCACAAAAGATTACCTGCTCCACATTTTACAAAGTATTACTATGGTGCGATGCTGAACGTATGTTGCCCGTCATGATCCTAGGAATCACTGGGACACAGAACAAGTTGCATGAATCACCTTCTCGATGCATATGGGTTTGGCTGCAAAAGGGGAAAAAAGAAAAGAAAAAGTGTGGATCTTTTTAGAGCCACGGGTGTCAGGAAGCAATTGTCAAATATGTCAATAACTGAATGCAGGGATTTTATCCTCATCAGTTGTTCCAGAATGCTGGAATTAATGGTTGTTTTGGTATGTTTGATATGTTGTTCTCTTGCTTTTTAAAATTTTTAACTGTTGTTATTTTTATGTTTATATTGTTGTTGTTCCCCGCCTCAATCTGGAGGGAGAGGCGGGTTACAAATTATTATTATTATTATTATTATTATTATTATTATTATTATTATGTGGATGTCTCAAAATTTCGCTAGGTGATAGATTTACAAATAACGGGGCCATCCTTTCAATCCCAATACTGACAGCACCGATCTGGGTGGTGAGGATTCTTCATTTTAGGCCAGGGAGCTGTCCGGCAGGGCAAGGAGCATCTACAGCAGAGTTGCGCAAGCTAGAAGGGAGCTCTCCAGCCCAGGAGAACAAACTACACTTACAACTAGGAAAGAGGAAGAAGAAGGTGTGGCACCAGCCAGAGCCTGGCAAGAAGAGAAGCTATATGGGTGGCACTGCTAGCCCACTCCTTTCTGAAGCATGAGTGGGACACTGACCTGGCATCTACTGACCTGGCTAGGGCCCCGGGTGAAGCAGTTGGTCATTTGGGTGCTCAAGTAGGCTCTGGCCCAAGGAAGTGATGATGGGCAATGCAGAGGTCATGTCCTCTTGGCAGTTATTCTGGGTAAACAAAAGAGTACAGCAGGCAGAGCCTATCAGCACCTCATCCATCCTTCTTCAAGAACTGCTAGGCTGGAGTACTTCTGCATAAAAGAACTGATGTACCAACAAGGGCCTAGCAGCAACTGGGGGCTTTAATAGGCCAGTGGGCTCAGGTCCCTCAGAAATGCAACCTCCCACTGGGTATGGACTTCAGCCTGAAAGGGCCTGTGCTCATTTCTGTAGTCTTGAGCTCCTACATGGGTGAGGGACCTGAGGGGCTTTGGGAGAGCCATTCTTGGAGGCTGACATTGATCAAAGGGTTGAGTCCTTGGGTCTGTAGGATGCATCAGGGGTTCCTGGAGGTCCTCCCTGGAGTAGAGTGAACAATACCTCATTGGGCTCAGAGTCCTCTTTGGGGGGTGCTGAATCTACATGACATATATGTAGATTTATGCATTCTCACCTCAAATAAAATTCAAGATGGAAGACATCATGCTGCCAAACATGTGCTGGGCATCTGTCAGATTAACTTGACCTTTGCTCCTGGAGTTCCACTGAGGAGAGAGTCTGGAATGTGTGTGTGACCCATTGGAGCGCATTGCATCCCTTGGCTCTGCGGATTTCCCATGTGGGGTATTAGCTGATGTGTCAGGATTCCATCAGGTATGCTGTGAACCTTGGTCATAGTATCTGCTCAGAAAGACTTAGGACCAGGAAGTCTTACTCAGTACCGGTTCTGGGCAGGGACTTATGTGTCCCCAAGAAGTTGTTTATATGAAATAGCAAAGGCATAGCAATGTTTTTTGTCAAATAACAAAGTTTGAAAGATTATTATTGCCTGTGATGTCACAAAAATGATCACAATCAAACATTTACAAGTCATTGACAGAGTTGCAGCCTATTGATTTTCTGTATAAAATAAATGGGGATAGATATTCCAACTACAAACCAACTACAGTGATTGCATATATGTATCAATGGACCTAACTATTTTATTGAAACCAATTCCAGAAGAAACTCCTATAAGCTGTCATATTTGCAAAACCATACACCATTAAGGGTTCAGAGAAGTTCTTGATGCTAGTAATGCCATTTTTAAAGCACATCTCATGGCCATGTAGGGACAGATTAGCTACTTGTACTTAGGTCCCATTGAAATCAGTGGGACGTCTGTTCATCATGACTAACATTTCACATTGATTTCGATGGAACCTAACAGCAATGAATGACGTCTGGGTCCAACCCACTGAAAATTTCTGGAGACATATAGCTTTGACTGTATCCCACTCCAAGTGTTATCTACATGACAGGGGGCAATAGGGCCTTGCTTCTGGCCCCGTCAGCTGTTTCACGTGGCTTCCCAATCCTTATGTCTGAGAAGGAGCAATGTGAACGTTGGGAGCAGGGAAGTCGGGCTATATTAGGGTAGGCATATGCTCCCGCACTTCCTTTTCAACACATGGACCCCTTTCACATGAATACAGTGTGATTGGGGGGTCATCATGAGCGTCAGGGCTGGTGTCAAGGGTTGGCATGCTGGAGCACCTGCTGAGGGCCCACACTCCCATTAACAAGAACCCCTGGACTTGCGCCTTCTCTTCACCATTGCAACTAGGGATGTGCACTGACCCCCCGGATCGGATCGGATAGCGGATTGGAATCGGACCTGGGGGGTCGGATCGGATCGGATCGGATCGGAGGATGGTCGGATCGGATCGGACCGGATGTGGTGGCAAGGTGTCTGCACACACCACTTTGAAGACTGTAGAAAATTTCTCCTGTAACGATCCCAGCGAGAGAGAGTGATCCTAGGCTCAGCCGTTCTGCTTGAGTGAAAGTATCAAAGCAGACACGAGCCAAGTGCTACTTTGTTTCTCCTTTTGTAATGGATACTAGCTCAGTTGCAGCCAAGCGTGCAAGGATCAAAGAGATGAGAGAAAGTGTTTCCTTCTTCTTCCCGGGAGGCGGGAGGGTGCAATTGACAGCCCCAGCCTCTGTGTAAAAAAGGTTAATAACTTTTAATCTAAAAAATTCGTAGCCACCAAATGCCTGGACCTATCATTCTGAAATTTTACACACATATCAAGTGAAGTGTTCCCTGTAATGTGCCCATGTTTCCTGTTTGTATCTTTAAAAATAAAAAAATGGGAGGCGTAAATGTATTTACCCCACTACTACCCATTTTTCTAAAATTAATTGCCATACAAGGCAAGCACCTACGTTTTTGAAATTTTACACACATAGGTCCCAAGGTACCACCTACAATGTGGCAAAGTTTCATGTATGTAACTTTAAAAATGACAAAGTTATAGGCATTCCTGGGTATTTATTAAAAAATTAATTGCCACAAAACGCATGCACCAATCTTTCTGAAATTTCTGACAGATAACTATCCCTAACCAGTCTACAATGTGCCCAAGTTTCCTGTTTGTATCTTCAAAAATAAAAAAGTGGGAGGCATAACTGTATTTCTCAATGGGCAAGTGCTTTCCAATGATTTTCTATGGGCAAGTGCTTTCCAATGATTTCCTATAGGAAAGTACTGTCCAATGAATCCCTATGGGCAAGTACTGTCCAATGAATCCCTATGGGCAAGTGCTGTCCAATGAATCCCTCATTGTTTCAAAAATTAATTGCCACACAATACAAGCACCTACGTTTCTGAAATTTTACACATATGGGTCCCAAGGTACCGCCTACAATGTGGCAAAGTTTCATGTGTGTAACTTTACAAATGACAAAGTTATAGGCATTCCTGGGTATTTATTAAAAAATTAATTGCCACACAAGGCAAGCACCTATGTTTCTGAAATTTCACACACATAGGTCCCAAGGTACCACCTACAATGTGGCAAAGTTTCATGTGTGTAACTTTAAAAATGACAAAGTTATAGGTGTTTCTTTCCTCATTGTTTCAAAAATTAATTGCCACACAAGGCAAGCTCCAATGTTTCTGAAATTTCACACACATATCAAGGCAAGTGGTACCTGTAATGTGCCCAAGTTTCCTGTTTGTATCTTCAAAAATAAAAAAATGGGAGGCGTAAATGTATTTACCCCACTACTACCCATTTTTCTAAAATTAATTGCCACACAAGGCAAGCACCTAAGTTTCTGAAATTTCTCACAGATAGGTCCCAAGGTACCACCTACAATGTGGCAAAGTTTCATGTTTGTAACTTTAAAAATGACAAAGTTATAGGCATTTCTGGGTATTTATTAAACAATTAATTGCCACAAAACTCATGCACCAATCTTTCTGAAATTTCTCACAGATAACTATCCCTAACCAGTGTATAATGTGCCCAAGTTTCATCCTTCTATCTTTAAAAATGAAAAAGTTATAGGCGTTTTTGTAAAACAATACTTGGCTATGGGAAAAAGCATTCAAAATGGCGTCCGATCCGGATCGGACCTCGTCGGATCGGATCGGATCGGATCGGAGGTTGATCGGATCGGATCGGATCGGATTTTCCCGATTTTGGGGCGGATCGGATTCGGATCGTGGATCGGATCCGATCCGATGCACACCCCTAATTGCAACCTCCTTCTTTGCTTGCCTCCCACTCTGGCCCAGCCAACAGTGGTGGTGAGAAGGAGGTGGAGGAGCAGGAGATGAGGCCTTTGCTTTCCTGCTTCCTGGTTCTCTGGTCATAAAGCAAGAAAGTGGTTGCAGTGATCAGAAAGAGGAGGAGGAGGAGGAGGAGGAGGAGGAGGAGGAGGAGGAGGAGCTGGTGGCCCTGATAGCAAGAAGGTAGATGCAGTGAGGGAGGGAGGCATGGAGAGGGTTCTGCCCAAGACCTCTCCAAATTCCTGAAGTCAACATCCTTGTATAAAACCCACCTTCTTGAACTGAATATATTTATTTTCATTAAGCTGCCCAGGAAAAAGAACACTTCTTGTAAATGTCTTGACTGCAGCATGTCTACTTATCGCATATATTGGACACAGCAAAAAACAAAAAAACACTCCCATATATAAAAGAGGAGCAAACTAAGCCTGTGATACTTTTCACAGAGAGATGGAGGTAAATCCCATTGAATAAAGTGGGATTTACATCCAAGTAAATGTGCATGGGATCAAACTGCATGACATATATTGCTGACGAATACATTTATCCTTGTAATATGCTGTAGGAAAATACAGGGGGGAAACCACCATTCCTCCCAAGCAGTGCATGCTTGGAGTTGTAAGCTGTTTCCCGGCTGCGAAGTCCTAGGGCTGTGCACTAAATAAATGGCAGTTTCTTTATAAAACTGGCTGCCAAGGCTTCATAAATTCGAATTCGAAGCAGAGCCTTGCACAGCCCTAATGCACATGCAAGCTACAATGGGGAAAAAGAGGAGTGACCAGAGGGAGCGCCTGTCAGTGGGCCCCTCTTGGGGTGTGGGCCCTTAGCAAAGCCCAACCATGCCTACTCTTGGCAGCTGCCTTGACTGGGCGAAGAAATAAGCCAGCTCTGGGAGTGGAGTGCTTTTTCAGCTTCTCTGGGTCCATGTTGGCCAAATAAGGGGGCTTTGGATCGAACAAAGGCAAGGTCTCCCCTGACACTCCCATCCTGACACACCTACTCCACTTGGGTGGTACAGCAGCAACAGTGGCACCTTCTGCCTGGAGAGCGGGGGGGAGGGGTCTGCAGCATCCAGCTGCCCTCTCCAGGAACTAGGATTCCTCCCAAACACGGTTGGAATACTGTGGAATGGCTGGGATTGACCAGTGTGCACAAAGCAGTTCAAAAAAGAAAAGAAACAGTGGCCCATGTCTCACTGACGTCAGGCTGCCAAGAAATTTGCATTTGTTTTTTGGGGGTGGCAAGATATATATATATCTAGATATATAGGTGTATATATAGATACACACACAAGCTGTTAATTGACTCAATGGATGGGAAAATGAATGAATGGGGTTTGCAGTTTCTGAAAATGATAGACCAGGGAACATTTCCAGTTAGGTTTTTATTACTCAATATAACAAATATACAAATGCTCATTCAGAAAAAGGGGGGGGGGATTCAGTGATATAACCTTTCCAGCTCATTTTAAATAAATTCATATTACAAAACTGGGAAATCTGGAAGGCAGATTATTTCTGTGTAGAGTGTGGGTGTACATATGCCCACACACACCCCCTCCCAAAGTCGTAAACCGTAGCTATGAATGCCTCCTTTAGCTTTAAGCCTTTACTTTTCCTATCACCAGTTCATTCCTTAAATTTGTTGGTCACCTTTCTACCATAGCCTAAGCGGGGCTGTTTCAGTCTCCTAAGGAAACTTGTGCAAATTAGAAAATTGTGCAAATTGGGAACAAAATGAACATTAGCCATTGTGAACATTTTTTGTAGATACGTGCTTGGATGGGGAATGCTCGTATGTCTTGCAAGCAAAAAAGATTCTCATAAGTTAACCTGTCGCATTTGAGGTCAGTGGCGGATGCTACCACATCATCGGTGATGCAGACCGTTCAGTTGACGTTTTGTACATGGAATGGGATGGGTGCCATCTTGTTATTTGCCTCAGGTAGCAAAATGTCTTGGGTCAGCCCTGTAGCCAAGATTAGGATTGCAATTTACGTTATTTATTTCTTTTTCAAAACTCAGGTACATAAATACTTACGGCAAGTTCAGTATCCCCACATTGTATGACTTGCCCTGGTAATGGATATGGGGAGATGTGATCAGTGGGCAGGGGAGGGATTCAGAAGGCAAAATGACTTTGTGACCCTCATCCAAGAAGCAGCCAAGATCTAATTTGCATCCAGGTCAGAATTTAGCCGTTCTCATTTACCTGGGAGAACATCCAGTTTATTTTCTGCAGAAGGAAGATGTTTTGGGAGTTAATGCTATTACATTCGCAGAAATGGTGTGTGCTATTTAGCACATGCCACTTAAATCCTAGCCTGGGCTAAGAGCCAACTGTGATGTTTTAATCATCCTGAGCACACCTGCAGCACATCATAATGAGATGTAAAGT
The DNA here is from genome assembly GCA_029215795.1 of Anniella stebbinsi. Classification (NCBI taxonomy): domain Eukaryota; kingdom Metazoa; phylum Chordata; class Lepidosauria; order Squamata; family Anniellidae; genus Anniella; species Anniella stebbinsi. The sequence continues at coordinate 32,590,876 of JARDYH010000007.1, forward strand.
CACCCCAAACAATAAACAGGAAGTTCAGGAACTGGGGGCTGAACAAGATCTGGAGGAGCTTGTATGAAAGCAAATATGTTATGGTCCCACAGAAATAGCATAATGTGCATCCTGCAAGAATGTGCCATGCTCTGTGGCTGGAAAACAGCTGCCATTTCTAAAATGGCCCCTCACCTATAGGATGCTGGGACAGCTGCCTTCAAAATAACTATGGGCCTTCTAGCTTGTTTGCTTACCCAGTTAAAAACGGTTCTTACCTCAAATGTAGGCCCAAGGTGGATAGGATTATTGGCATAGTGCAGCAGTTTACACAAACCATGAATTTGTCAAAGAAAGCTATTTCTTTGTACAAAATTCTCCCTGGGTTACCTGGCTTTGCTTACCTCAGGAGAAGATGAGAGCAGGAACTCTCCCTCCCAGCTCCACCCCTCTCCCAGAAGTGCTCCTAATCTGGATTGTGCCACATGTGTCCCCCCCAGGCCAGCCCCCCCTCTTCCATGCCACAAAAATAAGATTTGGGCCGCACCCCACACAATGGAGCAAATAGGACCCTCGTAAACAGAGGCCATTTCAAATTGATATTGATTGATTGATGATATCAGTAAATGTCAATATTGAATTTCAACATCTGCATATATAATTTGAATAATGCAATTGGGAACTATGACAAATTGTGAACAGGAAAATTACACATATTAATTTCAGGTCTGTTTATTTGTTTGAACAGCCTGTTCTGGGTACCTAACTAGACTGCTCAAATCTAATTCATGTAAGGAGAAAGACCCCAAAGAGGATAAGCTCAATCTTCCCCAACCTGGTGCCCTCCAGATGCTTTTTTCACTACAGCTCCCACCACCTCCCACAATTGGCCGTGCTGGCTGGGGTTGATGGGAGTTTTAGTCGAAAACATCTGGAAGGCACCAGGTTGGGAAAGTTTGGGCTAAACAGATTTCAAGTTAAAATCTTGTTACCTCTTTAATGACTCCCTTGCTCCCACACAAGGTGAAGGACTATTTCTTCCATGAATTAGGAGTAAGTTTACATTAGAAATGGGCATGTCCCTTGCAGCATCACAAATCTGAGTTCAGGTGCAAGAGGCAGATACAACTGATCTGCTCAGCAGTAAGAGCAAGTGGAGTCGAGAAGCACCCCAGGAGAGCGTCTTAGTGGTCAGGGTGAGATCTGGAGACTTCCGAACACCGAACGGGGCTGGCCCTCCCATGGGATGGGGTGAAGCTTCCGCCTCAGGCAGCAAAGCAAGAGGAGCGACACATTGTGCTGCTCCCTCTGCAGCCGATGCCAGGAGGATGGTGCACCTCCAGCAGGTGCTCCAGTGGGCCCTGCCAGCCACTATGCCACTCTGGCATTTGCTGCAGCAAGAGGATGGCCACCAAGGCTCTTCAGAGAGCGGGACTGGCTCTCCCCAAGAGCCAAGCATAGGAGGGCTGTCCCAGGAGATCGCCGGTATAGGTTATTGAAAAACAAAATTGAAAATGTGGGTATATTGCTCAACTTCTGCAAAAGAAATTACATTCTCGTATGAAACATGTTAGATAAAGCAAACACTGAACACCCATAAATGCTTGATCAGGAGAGCAATCCTTCTCTCATATCGGAGCTGTGCTCCATCCTAAAACCCTCTTGCCAGCAGGCAGAAGTCAAGGGCAGGCAGGACTGGAAATATTTTTCTTCCATCTATGAAAGTGCTGCAATGGAAGGAAAACATTCACATGAGCTCTTGAGCACATTTGATGTCTCTTGAGGCTGGGGCAGGCCTGGGAGAGGGTTAGGTCGATCCACCATTGGCTACAGAATCGGACTCAAAGAGTGCTTATCAATGGTACCTTCTCAAACTGGGGGGAGGTAACGAGCGGGGTACCTCAGGGCTCAGTCCTGGGCCCAGTGCTCTTCAACATTTTTATTAATGACTTGGATGAGGAGGTGCAGGGAATGCTTATCAAATTTGCAGACAACACAAAATTTGTGGGGATCGCTAATACAGGATGACCATATTTTGGAAACCAAAAGGGAGGACAACATGGTTGGCTCCCAAGGGGGCATGCCCACCAACATGTCTGGCCCCAGGGGCCGTGTCCAGCACCAAGGGGGGGGGGTCCACCTGAACATAGCCTTGGTCACATATCTGATTTTACAGCACACAATTAAGACAAATCTGTTCTACATAACATCTTAATGTTAAAATCACTGAAATAAAGAACAAGGTGTCTGAAATTAACTTCACTTACTCCTACTCTTGTAGCTTTTGCTGTACTTTGAAGTTTTTGCTATACTCTGTGTGATACATTCTCCCCTTCCCTCAAATGTCTTTTCTGACTGTATCCTCACTCCGCTGCAAACTGCTGCCAGCTGGCTGGCTGGCTTTTTTATTTTTAAATTTCATTTTTTTAAACCTTGTGTATGATTGTCACAAGTTTCTCTAACTCTAACATTAGGGTAGGTGTTATGAGTGGCAGACACTACTTCACCCATTCACACTTCTCACTTATATACATTTGCTTATCGAGGCTTGCGCGTTGACACCACTTCTCACTCTGAGATCCTCTTTCTAATGCCCTGCATTGCCTGCCAGCACCGTAGGGCTCAGTTCCAACAGGTGTCTCTGAGTTGTCTGTGCAGCCTCTGTTGTCTCTCCCTCTAAGTCATTGCAGACAAACCAAAGTCTCCAGTCTTAAACAATCTCATACAAAGTCTCCCAATGGTCCAGCCAGGCCACACACTTGTGGCCAGGGGTATTGCTTATTGTTTGGTCATGTGTGGTGACTCTTACTTTAAAAAACTCTGCCACCAGCCACCTCCACCTCCTTTCCTCCTGCACATCTGCTCGACTCCGATGCGCTCTTAAAACACTCCGTGTGGCAAGCCAGCCTCTCAGGGCTAAGCTACAGCCATCTCTGAGTTGTAACTCTGTCTGAAACTGATGCCAGCCAAAGCCTCCAACCAGCCAACACCTGCACCAACACTTGATTCTGAGACGCTCTTCAAAGGCTCTGTGTGGCATGCCAGCCTCTCGGGGTTCAGCTACAGCTATCTCTGAATTGTGTCTTCAGTCTCACTCTGTCTCTAAGAGATATGCCAGCCAGCCCAAGCCACAAATCTATCTATTTTTCTCTGACACACACTTCAAATGTTCTGCATTGCATGCCAGCAGTGCAGACAGAGCCTAGCTCACAAGTGAACAAAGTGAAATGGAAGGGATGGGATAGCAAAGCAAAGCAACGACATACCAGGTTCCAACATCCACATCAACAGGACATCCACAAAGATGAGAGCTTCTCTCTCGACTGACACCTCACTGTTGGTCATGAGAGTTTTTCTCTAAAGATGATCCTTCATCGCCCATGACTCTGCAAAAACGGCCTCTGGCCTGTTCTGTTTTGCCCTGTGGGCTGCTTTGACTGACCTGTCCTTTCCCACATTTCAATCTGTGGATGCCTCGCCTCTGCTGAGCTCCAGGTGCCCGACTTCCCACCAAATCTGCAACAGGAATGGTGCCCTGCTTGCCCAACACTTCTGAACTAAAAACTTGAGATTCCCTTGATGCCAAGGGCTGAAAATTCTCAAGGTGCAATACCTTAAAGAGGAAATTTGACAACACGAGTTTGAAGGCTATGGCTCCAGCGGTTTTTTAAAAAAATAATTTTAAAATCTCAAACTTTACAAATTTCCTAAAAATCAATGGATGAACAGATCTGCTTCAAACTTGGTAAGGATAAAGCCCTACCTGAGATCTATGATGGTGCCAGGATCCATTTCTTTATCTTTAATAATGACAGGGTTTTTTAAAAATATATATTTTAAAACCTCAAAAAATTTTAAAAATTCTAAATATCAGCGGATGAACAGATTTGCTTCAAACTTGGCAGAGCTAAAGTTCTATCCAAGAACTATCATGGTGCCAAATTTCATCCCTTTACCTTTAAAAATGACAGAAATATATATAAAAACCTCAAACATTAAAAAAAATCCTAAAAATCAACAGATGAACGGATCTGCTTCAACTTTGGCATGGCACGGCTAAAGCCCTTCCTTAAAGCTATCATCTTGCCAACTTTCATCTTTTTATCTTTAAAACTGACGGAGCTGTAAGTATTTTTGTTAATTCCTATTGACTATAAAGTAGAGCTGCCCTTTGGGTGGGGGTAAGATGAGAAAAATCCAGATTTTTTGGTCAAATTTCATAATTTACACACACACACTTCCCGGATTTGTTACCAAAACTCCTGACAAATCTGAGTTTTTCCTGTAATATGGTCACCCTATCCTGGAAGACAGAAACAAACTCCAAAGTGATCTTGATAGACTGAAGACCTGGGCTGAAAACACCATAATGAAATTTAATAGGGATAAATGCCAAGTTCTACACCTAGGAAAAAGAAACCAAATGCACAGTTACAAGATGGGGGATACATGGCTCAACAATACTACAAGCGAGAAGGATCTTGAAATTGTTATAGATCACTAGCTGAATATGAGCCAACAGTGTGATGCAGCTGCAAAAAAGCAAATGTTTTTTTGGGCTGCATTAATAGAAGTATAGCTTCCATATTGCGCGAGGTACTGGTTGCCCTCTATTTGGCACTGGTTAGGCCTTATCTTGAGCAAGAACATAAGAGCCCTGCTGGATCAGACCACCTAGTCCGGCACTCTGCTCACCCAGTGGCCAACCAGCTCTCGACCAGGGACCAACAAAGCAGGACATACTGCAACAGCACCCTCCCACCCATGGACCCCAGCAATTGGTGCACACAGGCTTACTGCCTTGGATACTGGAGGTAGCACATAACCATCAGGACTAATAGCCATGGATAGCCTTCTCCTCCTCCAAGAATTTATCCAACCCCCTTTTAAAGCCATCCAAATTGTTGGCCATCACCACATCCAGTGGTAGTGAATTCCATAATTTAACTATGCGCTGTGTGAAGTACTTCCTTTTCTTTGTCCTGAATCTCCCACCAATCAGCTTTATGGGAAGACCCTGGGTTCTCGTATTTTGAGAGAGGGAGACAAGTGTCTCCCTATCCACATTCTCCACACCATGCATAATTTTGTACACCTCTATCATGTCTCCCCTCAGCCTCCTTTTTTCCAAGCTAAATAATCCCAGCTGTTGTCACCTTCCCTCATAGGGGAGATGCTCCAGCCCCTTAATCATTTTAGTTGCCTTTTTCTGCACTTTTTCCAGTTCTATAATGTTTTTTTTTTAGGTGTAGTGACCAGAACGGCATACAGTATTCGAAGTTTGGTCACACCATAGATTTGTATGAAGGCAGTATGATACTAGCAGTTTGATTCTCAGTTCCTTTTCTTATAATGCCTAACATGGAATTCACCTTCTTTACAGCTGCTGCACACTGGGTTGACATTTTCATTGAGCTGCGTCCACCACAACCCCAAGACCTCTTTCTTGTTCAGTCACCACCAGTTCAGATCCCATCAGGTTATACTTGAAGTTGGGGGGGGGGGGTTTATCCCAACGTGCATCACCTTACACTTGCTTACATTGAACCCCATCTGCCATTTGGATATCCATTCTCCCAGCTTGGAGGGATCCTTTTGGAGTTCTTTACAATCCCTTTGAGTTTTAACAATCCTAAATAATTTGGTGTCTTCAGCAAACTTGGCCACTTCACAGCTCACTCCTAATTCCAGATCATTTATGAACAAGTTGAAAAGAATTGGTCCTAATACCGATCCCTGTGGAACCCCACTATTTACTTTCCTCCATCGGGAGAATTTACCATTTATTCCTACTCTCTGCTTTCTGTTCTTTAACCAGTTACTGATGCATAAGAAGACCTCTCCTCTTATTCCATGACTCCCAAGTTTACTCAGGAGTCTTTGGTGAGTGACTTTATCCAAAGCCGTTTGGAAGTCCAAGTAACCACTGTCCACTGGATTACCCCTGTCTGCATGTTTGTTGACAATCTCATAGAATTCTAGAATATTAGTGAGACAGGACTTGCCTTTACAGAAGCCACGTTGATTCTTCTTCTGCAGGACATACCCTTCTATATGCTTACTAATTTTGTCTTTAAGAATGCTTTCAAACAATTTACCTGGAACTGATGACAAGCTAAACCAATTAACCTGGAATGGATGTCTAGCTCTTGGCACCGCTCTTCAAGAAGGATGGATCCACCAGCCTTACCAACATCTTCCACAATGTGCATCATCCCCAACCAGCGGTAACATGCTGGCTGGAGATGATAGGAAGCTGGACAGGGTTCAGAGGAGGGCAGCAAGGATGATTAGGTGTCTGGAAACAAAGCCCTATGAGGAGAGACTGAAAGAACTGGGCATGTTTAGCCTGGAGAAGAGAAGACTGAGGGGAGACATGATAGCACTCTTCAAATACTTGAAAGGTTGTCACACTGAGGAGGGCCAGGATCTCTTCTCGATCATCCCAGAGTGCAGGACACGGAATAATGGGCTCACCTTACAGGAAGCCAGATTCCGTCTGGACATCAGGAAAAACATCCTGACTGTTAGAGCAGTATGACAATGGAACCAATGACCTAGGGAGGTCATGGGCTCTCCCACACTAAAGGCCTTCAAGAGGCAGCTGGACAGCCATCTGTCAGGGATGCTTTAAGGTGGATTCTTGCATTGAGCAGGGGGCTGGACTCGATGGCCTTATGGGCCCCTTCCAACTCACTTATTCTATGAATCTATGATTCAGGGGATCCATGTCCTTCTCCTGTCATATCCAGAGGTTGGAGTTCTGACCTCAGGAGAGAGAGCCACTGTAGAAGTTTCCACAGTAGCAGAGAGAGGGAGTTGATCTGCAGTAGATCACCTCCATTGTCAGAGTTCTGTCTCCAGCCTCAGAGGGAGACTGCATCCTCTGCATCCTACGGCCCCTGGAATGCTGTCTAGGGGCCATAGGATTGCTGTCTAACTTCATGAGAGCTTGGTTGAGGCTGGTGGCCCTGATGTCACTGGGGCGGTGGATCCACTCTGGGTTTCAGCCAGAATTCTAAAGGAGCTCTCCAAGGTCCTGCATCTGTTTTGGGGATTGGGTCCAGCACCTTGGATAGCTCAGTGAGAGTTCTGACTAGCTCTGACTGATACCTGGAGATTCTCGACCCCACTCACCTCAGAGCCACCAGCCTCCACTGTTAGAGCTGATTCTTGGCCCACTGAATAGACCAACACTCCTCTGAGAGTATTTCTGCAAAAAGCCACCAAGATTCCAACTGCTGACAATAGAGGGGAAAATAGCAACCTTCTTTGAAACATCATCATCTGTGTCTCCTGGGAAGTTAAACAAAACATGTTGATGAGCCCATTTATTCAATTTCATAGCATGAGAGAATGCAGCACTTTGGAGTCTGGGCAAAAATGATGGTTACTCAACAGCCCAACTGGAACAATCTTCAAGAATTTGAAGCAAATCTTCAGACTACGTCGAAGAGAGAGATTCTTCAGACCCTCCTAGCAACATCCGAATTTCTGCCTTTCATTGTGCTTTGCCAATTCTTCTCTTCCTTTTTCTTTCTTCTTAAATGACAAGAGAGGTAGCAAACATGTCATAACAATCTTAGCAGTAGGAATTAATGAGGACAGAGAGAAACAAAGGCACATTTTTCAATGATTTATTATTAAATTCTTCAGTAAAAAATCAAGTAAGTTGAATTTTCCTATTAACACAATTGAGAATGTAATGAGCTTCTTAATTTATGACTTCAGTAAGTTTCTCTGATTTGAATTATAAAACTATCATGCAAGCTACATTCTAATTGCCCAAGTGTGTCTGAGGGTGACAGTTTGTTTAGCTTTCATTCCAGCATCTAATCTAAATAAATTAACAAACAGCAGACAGTCTCTGCCGCAAGTCATTCCGATCTAAGTGAATAAATAGGCTTTTTTTGAAAAACAAACCCAGAATGACTCCAAGTTATTAAAATAAGAATAGTGAATGTACCTCTGTCGGAACATTTCCCACCCCCATGGAGGATGGTTTTATCACTGTTATTACCCACAACTGTAGCTCTAAACCTAAATACGAGGTGCACTTTGCAGATGTTTTCACCATAAGAGGAGCCCTGCTCGATCAGACCAAAAGCCCATCTTGTCAAGCAACCAGATTTCCTGCCACAGCCAACAGGGTGCTTCCGGGAAGCTCATGGACAGGACTGGTGGGCCATAGGCAGGGAAGTGGATGAGAATTTCAGTTTGCTTTTGATAAGAATTTACCAATATTTGGGATGGAAAGAACTTGAAACTTAAAAAAAAGAAAAAAAGGGGGGAGAAGCAGGAGAAGGCAAAACTGACAGATTTGTCCTTCCTGGATGAGATAGGGATGGAAGATGAATTTGTTTGGTATTTATTTTAAGACAAACATATCTAATTTTCACTTTCAAACTACTACATAAACCGAAACTCAGTTATCCTCCAAAATTCAAAATTCTCGGAATTCCGCAATGGAGTTCCCCAATCAAAAAGTTTGTATATTAGGGGAAATAATGTTAGAATGGATTATATTATGGACAATTACTTGCAAAAAAAACCCACACCTTGTATATTAGGCCAAAATGTATACAAAATGCATCTTTAGGAGAAATGTGCATAAAAATGCTTATGAATTTTCATGCAAACTTTAAAACGGAGCCTTTACAGCTGCCATTTACACAGTGGGGGAAATATGCAAATTCTGGAGGCTCCAGACAAGGGCAGTCAGCTGCCGAGTGCTCGTCAGGCCTCGTGGGCGCTTGGAGCCCGGGTCTGTGTGTGTGCCACAGGCGCCCGACTGGATCCGACATCCCCGCTTTCCTCACTGGGAATAGCTGTACCTGTTGCATTGGGCTGGTGCAGATGGGTGGCCATTTTGTTTCAGGTTTTTTTTTCTCTATAAGAATTTATGAAAACCTGCAAATTCCTTCATAGTTGAGCTAGAAAGAATGGAAGATTTTTAAAAACCTGAATGTGGTAGAAAGCAAAACGGACAGATCCATCCAGCCCTAAAGAGCCTTGTAAGTGCCCAGGGTCAGGCATTCAGAGGGGTGTTCTGCCTCTGAACATGGAGGCTTCATGAACAGCTTGTTGAAAGACCTCTACTCTTCCTCTTCCTCTTCCTCTTCCTCCTCTTCCCCAGGAATGTATCTAATCCCCTTTTCAGCTAGTGGCTACATCTACTCTAGGTTCATTGCTACTCTGAGCTCATTAGACAAAGGGTGGGTGTGACGATCCCCACATTTCTGACTCCTTAAGTTTGTCTGGTTTAGTGTGTCTGGAGAGTGTGGAACGTTGGACTGAGTGGGTGTGGCTGATGATGCTGGGAAAGGGAGGGGGAGGAGTATATATAGTGGGAGGGGAGGGGCTTGGATAGTCTTAACGTCGTAGCATCCTATTGTCTTGGTTGTGCGGATGATAGCTGTGGGTGTTCTAGTCAGGAGGGTGTGAAGAGATTATACGTACCTAGGATTATTATTAACAAGATTGTTTGAAGTATTCAGAATAGGCAGGTTTGAAACTGATTTGAAAAGACTGTTAACAACAATAAATGTTTTCTTTTATTTTGGCTGCCACAAACCACGTGTCAGCTTGGCTTTGTAACCTGCTCTATCAGTTTAATAAACTCATATCATTACACCTTCAGCCAACGTACTCACAGAAGAACCTTATTCAAAACCCTTAACACCCTTTTCCCCTCTGCTATAAGGGAAAAGTGGTGTGTCTTTTGCCCTTCCTTCAGGTATTTAAGGGTTGGGGCTAGGGATGTGCACTGGATCGGAACCGGTCCGAAAAGGCTCCGAACCGGATCGGCGGATCGGCGGATCGGCGGGCGCCCACTGGCGCCGAACCGCCGCTTCCATTGGCGGGCGCCAGCGGGCGCCCGCCGATGAAAGTGGACAGCGGGGGGGAGGAGGGGGGCGCTTACCTTCTCGGCCCGTCCGCTCCCGTCCGGCACTAGCAGCTACTACCAGCGGGCTCCGCGGCCTGCTCTAGGGTGGCGCGCCGGGTGATGTCATCACCCGGCGCGCTACTCTAGAGCAGGCCGCGGAGCCTGCTGGTGGTAGCCGCCGGCCCCGGACGGGAGCGGACGGGCCGAGAAGGTAAGCAGGGGGTGCGTGGAGGGGAGGAGGGGGCGCGCGGAGGGGGGAGGGGGGCCCTTACCTTCCCGGCCCGGCGGCTCCCGTCCCGGCGCCGGCACCTACTACTACCAGCAGGCTCCGCGGCCTGCTCTAGGGTGGCGCGCCGGGTGATGTCATCACCCGGCGCGCTACTCTAGAGCAGGCCGTGGAGCCTGCTGGTAGTAGTAGGCGCCGGCGCCGGACGGGAGCCGCCGGGCCGGGAAGGTAAGCAGGGGGTGCGTGGAGGGGAGGAGGGGGCGCGCGGAGGGGGGAGGGGGGCCCTTACCTTCCCGGCCCGGCGGCTCCCGGCCCGGCGCCGGCGCCTACTACTACCAGCAGGCTCCGCGGCCTGCTCTAGGGTGGCGCGCCGGGTGATGTCATCACCCGGCGCGCTACTCTAGAGCAGGCCGCGGAGCCTGCTGGTAGTAGTAGGCGCCGGCGCCGGACGGGAGCCGCCGGGCCGGGAAGGTAAGCAGGGGGTGCGTGGAGGGGAGGAGGGGGCGCGCGGAGGGGGGAGGGGGGCCCTTACCTTCCCGGCCCGGCGGCTCCCGTCCGGCGCCGGCGCCTACTACTACCAGCAGGCTCCGCGGCCTACTCCAGGGTGGCGCGCCAGGTGATGTCATCACCCGGTGCGCTACTCGAGAGTAGGCCGCGGAGCCCGCTGGTAGTAGCCGCCGGCGCCGGACGGGAGCGGACGGGCCGAGAAGGTAAGCAGTGGCGGGGAAGGGGGCTTACCCCCCCCCGGAGCCGTCCGCTTCTATCCGCTGGCGCCCGCGGGCGCCAGCGGATGGAAGCGGGCGGCCCCAGGGGGGGTAGGGAGCGCGGGGGAGAGGGCTTACCTGCCGGGGCCGTCCACAGCGGACGGCCCCGGGGGGGGAGGGAGTTAGGCCCCCCTCACCCACCCGCCGCCATTTTTTCCTCATAGACTTGCATTGCAATGCAAGTCTATGGGGAAAAAAATGGCGGCTGATCCAAAAATTTACGATTTTTGGGTCGGGATCGGACTCGATCCGGTCCGGGGGGGCTCCGATTTTGTCCGAACCGGTCCGGGACAAAATTGGAGGTCCCGATCCGGGTCCCGATCCGATCCGGGGGGTCCGTGCACACCCCTAGTTGGGGCTTAGCCTGAAAGGGGTGTGCTCGGTAGGGTGACCAGATAAAATCCAGGTCAGGGCTCATATAACTTTAACAGTTGTAGAGAAAAGGGAATTTCAGCCAGTGTCATTTGTATGCAATTAGTTCCTGGTGAAATTCCCTCTTCAGCACAACAGTTAAAGTTGCAGGGGCCCTGCCTTCTTTTGTATATGGTCACTCTAGTATAGTGCCTGCAACTTTAACTGTTGTGATGAAGAGGGAATTTCACCAGGAACTAATTACATACAAATGACACTGGCTGAAATTCCCTTTTCTCTACAACTGTTAAAGCTACGTGAGCCCTGACCTGGATTTTATCTGGTCACCCTATGTGCTCGCCTAGGCCTAGTGTTTGAGGCTGTGGCGGCACAGTAGGATTCAAATGTTTTTTAGTTGGTTTAGTTGACCACCATGTCCAAGATCCAAACAAAGCATGAACTTGAAATGTCTTCTAGGTCAGAGAACATCTTCTCTCCCCTTGGAGAAGGGTAGATCCACTGCACAACAAATTAAGGTCATAGCAAAACAACAACCCTGTACGGTAGATGAAGCTGACAATAAGTGAAATGCCCAAGACCAATCCATAGTAGTAGTGTCATAGTAGCAACGACTCCTCTCTGTACTGATGCCTGGAGCCCAATTTGACATCAGCATCCTGACACTTCCATGAGCTGGGGGTGATCCAGGATGGAATGAATGCATGCAGATCCATTGTGAGAGACACACACACATGGATAAAGCAGAAGTTATTCCTGAAATGGATCCCAGTGAGAGGGATCCATAACATCTAGTGTCACTTAAGAATGATGGTGGACTTTTCTGATTATTGCTTCTAAAATTCCAAATCATCCTTATTCAGATAGACTTCACCTACTCAGAAGTCACATCTTTTTAGTGTTCTCCTCATTCAGCAGTTAGATGTGCTTTTACTATGTTAAGATTTTAATTATCTGGTAGCTGAATGTGCTTTGCCATAGAAAGGTTTGTATCTTTAAAGGTAGGAAAGAAATGCGTCTAATACATGAAATTCATAAACAAGCAGCAGGCATGGGGGGCCATGAGATGGGTGCAGAAGCACCACCTTTCCTAGCCTTATTGCCTGCATGGGGCCCTGGCTGTCTGCCTTTCCATCTACCACCTTGAAAGCAGGCCAAATTCTTCCATGCTGAAAAGGAGATGTTGCATTATTTAACATTATTTTAATTATTGTCACCATATTAGATGATCTCTGATTGTGCCAGGCCAGTTGTGTTAGTCTTTATTAAAAACATATTAAAGGAAGTTACTCTAGCACATAAAGACTAGCACTATGTAGAACATCGTTACTCATGCCATTGGAAGGCACCACAAATAGGAATCTGAGTAGAAGCAAAACTCGAGCTCCTTGAAGTCCTACACATTTCACCCCAACATCCATTCCACCTCAGGCCTGTATCAGATTGCAATCCTTGGGGGATGGTGTGTGTGTGTGTGGGGGGGGGGGGGTTGGTTTCTTTTCTCATGAAAATCCCTGTGAATTTTTTATGCATTTTGTATGCATCAATTGTGGACATATTTGAAATGGACAATTCTTCTCCCATTAGTGAAAGCATGTTTTTGTGCATTTCTCATTGTTCATGCACATGTGTCAAAGGTAGACATGCTGTCGAATGCATTTTTTAAATTATTCCATGAATGAGATGGCAAGTGAGAAATGTACGGACTTCCACACACATTGGCTCTGAATTCATGTTTGGTTCAAATGCGAACGGAGTAAAGCCTGATCAATATGAACTGAAAGTAACTTCTCATGCTTTGATAACCACCGTTAACCACATGGAATGGGCCTAGATTTGTTTAAGCAAGGAACTAGAACGGATTCCAACAGAAATCACTGATTGGACTGATTCACCTCAGACCCATTCAGAAACCTTGCACTTCAACTCAGGTACCAAGCCCAAGTTGAGATTCAGAAATCCCAAAATCAGATGAATAAATACAGGGATTTTTCATGCAAGGACAGAATTATTAGGAATTAATTCTGCTCAACCTTGGGCATTGGAGGCACTGTGTTACAGCGGTTCTGCAGATGAATAAATACAGGGATTTTTCATGCAAGGACAGAATTATTAGGAATTAATTCTGCTCAACCTTGGGCATTGGAGGCACTGTGTTACAGCGGTTCTGCTCTTACCGGCGAGGACAATTTCTTATAGTGACATTGAGTGACTCTTCCCCAGACCCTTAACAAATGAGCTATAGTGTTCTGCAGGGTGCTAGTGCCTCCCCAGTATCGTTCAACAGCTACATGAAGCTGCTGGGAGTAGCCATTAGGAGATTTGGAGCCAAGTGCCATCAGTATGCTGATGACACACAGCTCCGTCTCCCTGTGAGATCTGAATCAGGTGAGGCTGTATCAGTGCCTAAACTTGGGCCCAATAAACTGAAGCTGAATCCTCACAAGATGGAAGCCTTGTGGGAGAGTGATTCTTTATTGCCTGTTCTGGATGGAGTTGCACTCCTTTTGAAAGATCAGGTTGGTAGTCTGAGGGTACTCCTACATCCACCACTATTGCTGGAGGCTCAAATGCCCATGGCAGCTCAGAGTGCCTTTTACCAACTTTGACTGGCACAACATCAATGGCCTCTCCTGGGCAGAGGCAGCTTGTCCACAGTGGTACAGGCACTAGTAACTTCAAGACTGGATTACTGCAGTGTGTTCAAGTCTGGATGCTATGCCTAGTGCAGAATGCATTGTTGTCAGGAGCTTCCACTTTTCAGCCTGCAACTTCTTCGCTGAGGGAACTGCACTGGCTGCTGTTTTGCTACTGGTCCAGGTTTAAGGTTTTGGTACTTGCATATAAAGCCCTAAGCAACTTGGGAACAGGATACTTGAGAGAGTGACTTCTCCCTTGCCAACCTGCCCAGTCACTGAGGTCATCAGATGAGATATTCCTGGTGATTCTGCATGGACATATAGCCTGATCGGAATTCACCTGGAGAGTAGAGTCTTCAGTGTGGTGGCTCCCTCACTGTGGAACTCCCTGCCTCTGGCTGCCACCAACATTTGTTTTGTTTCCAGCACCTGCTGATTTTTATTTCAATAAGCTTTCTCTGATTGACCAGCCACAGTTTTGCTTGGGATTCTGTTTTTTAAAGAATGTTTAAGTTTGCTTTTATGTCAGAAAAAACACAGTCAATGGAACCCATACAAAAATATGTAAAGTGGGTATTATTACTGGTAGGGTATGACAATGCAATGTGTTACACCTTGATTTAGGAGAAACACATGTGAAAATAATGCATCTTGTAGCGGAAAAAACCCACTATATAAATGAAATATATGTAACAAGTGGCTGAACACATGCAATAATTCCAGCTATAAAGTTAAAGCAGAAATGAAGGTATAGTGGAATTGCTGTTGTTCTTGTTAATGAGATCTCCAGATTATATCTCATTTTATTACTTCATCAAAACCAATTTAGGAATGAAAGCATCCTCATGTGTGGCATCTGAAAATGACCCTCTGGCCTCTAGTATATCTCTTACAGAACACTTATTATCTGATGTCAATCATCCAGGATGTGTCATCCCAAAGAATGTACCCCTAAGAGATTCAACCTTCCCCAGAGGTTTCAGTGTGGAAAAAAAAAATCAATTCACAAGGATGTAAAACCCTCAAAACTGGCTCCAGGCTGCTGGTTTGGGTTCCTTCAACTTTGCATGTGTGTTTTTCTGCATTTTGGAGACCCTCCCCTTTTATGTCAGGCCGTGATATCTGCCCCATAAGGCTGCCCAAATGGTCTCAAAAGCCTCGTGGATGTGTTGCCTACCCAAGACTGCAACAACAGGAGGTCGCCCAGTACCTGGTGTAGGTAGTGGGTTCCATTTGCCTTGGTGGGCAGCAGCAGCAGCAGCAGTAGGGATTGAGGAATCTGCTCATTTCAGGTTCTCTTAGTTTGTCTCCAACTGTAAGCATTTTTTCTGATTTTGAGTACATTTAAATGCATTTTTATGAGCATTTTCCTGATACGTTCACTTTGATCCCTATAAATATTTTTGCAAGCAATTTTCTTAATATAATGTATTTGTGAATATTGCTTCCACCAATATATGCATTTTTTTCCTAGTACCCACACCTTTTTGGATTGAAGAACTCCTTCTCAACATTTGGAGAAGTATGGTTTTTTTTATTTTACTTTTTAAGACAACTGAGTTTCAGTTCATGTAGTGGTTAAAAAATTCAAAAGTAGATAAATTTGTATTAAAATGCAAAACCAAACGAATTTCTCCCCCAGCCCTAAGAGGTCCGGCCAGCCTGGGAAAAGAAATAATTTCCCTTGAATGTTTCTGAGATCCCTCCAAGAGGTTCTCCTCTTGCTGCTCTAAGTGGCTCTCTTCACTTGCCAACTGCCAGTGGACAGAGCAATGGCATTTGTCAAAGAGCAAGATGCAGAAAATCTCAGCAGCTGTGTGCCCCTCAGAAGACAGAGAGCAAGCAGCTGGGTGATCCTGTAAGGGAGGGAGGAATGCCCAGGCCTAACAGGGCAATTTGTCACTGCCTGGACCCACCAGTCATGTGGGATTATAAAAGAGACCATTCCAAAGGTTAAGGATTTGTCTGCAGCACCTGAAAGTGATATAAAATCGAGATTGATAGCACACACTTGGGGAGGATAAACGTTCGTGGTGGTGATGGAAAGGAGCTGGCGATGAGTCCGTGCTCTGTAGGGCTGCCTGTGGCATTCTCCTTGGTCTGTGTTGGGAGAGCCCATCTGCCCTGTCACTGCTAAAACTGCCTGGCGGGACTGTGCGGGAAGCCGGGTGGGTGTTGGTAGACGGCTGCACCTGCCCTGTGGCAGGTCTGAGTGAGCCAGGACACCGCTCTGAGAATCTAATCTCAGCCACAAGGCTTGAAGCACACCACTGCCTCTCAGCCTTAGCTCTGCCCATTGGCAATATTTTAATTGTGTCGTTATTACATTTGTAGCTCCAAGGATGTCCTCCCCGAATGTGTCTTTATAACAACCCTGTGAGGTATATTGGGTGGAAAGATGGTGAGTGGCCCACGGTCCCTTCATTTATTAAAACATTTATATCCCACTCTATATCATTGGGATCTCAGGGCGGCATACAGATAAAATCAGAACAATGTAAACATAAATACACACAGCTAAAAAAAAGTATTACATTGTTAACAAATTAAAACCAGTAGAATTTTTTTTTAAAGCAATAAAAACAATTAAAACAATTAAAACTTTGTGTGACCATGGAAAATTTAGCCCTCAAAAGCTTTGATAAAGAGCCATGTTTTAGCTTGGCGCCAAAATGAAATCAGTGTTGGCACCAGCCATGCCAAGGGGAGGGTATTCCACAACCGGGGTGCCACAACAGAGAAAGCCCTCTCCCATGTCCCACCATAATGTATGTCTCACATTGGTGGGATGCAGAGGAAAGCTCCTCCAACAGATCTCAAATCTTGGGCAGGCATGTATAAGGCTGAATTCGGACAACACGCTGAGCCTCGGTTGTTGACTCACCTACTGACAGTTGTTGGAAAAGGTGGCGATCTACAGACAACACGCTGCAGCAAGGACTGCAAGGAATCGGCTACCACCCTGGTTGCAGATTGCCTACTCGGCTCTGACTGACAGCTCGGCCGCCATTTTCCCTGCCTACCAAACCCCGTTAGTCCTCCAGCAGGTATCCCAGAAGGCACTGCGGCCGAAAACCATGGGCGCCGCCCTTGAAGCCGATGCAGGACACGCCTCCCAAACCCCATTGGCTGCCTCAGTCAGTGGGCGGAACTCAGCAGCCTCGGGCAAAGAGGCAGCCAGGAGGGACGGCAGCACCAATACAACAGTCGCACCACACGCCCAGCGCTGCAATTCCAACGTTGGCACCCACGCCCCAGCCCCGAACCCCTCCCCCCACCTCCCTCCTAGAGCATCTTCTGCACACACACAGGAAAGAAGGCAAGAGTGGGGTGGCGTAGAAAACTTTATTCAGCAGGGAGACAAGACATGGGCAATAAAGCACATGGGCACCACTATGCCAGGGCAGAACCTACGGACAGGACAGTTGCCCTAGGAAGGGAGGAGGAGGCTGGAAGGCACAGCGGTGAAGAGGGGATGGCCAACGCCACACCCCCAGGGAGCCAAGCACAGAACGTGCCAAGGGGATGAGGTGGAGAGGGGCGGCATGCCAGGGAGGGATGCCAGTCCAGAGATGGGACTCCACAGCCAACGCTCACAGGGGGTGGGGGTAGCGCAGCCAGATCCAGGCACTGATGCTTTCACACATCCGAGACGCCTCTGCATGGGCACGACGCTCCCCAACGGGATTCTCGGGGACCGGCAATGGCTCGCTGTCCAGCCGTGTTAGGCAGATGAGGGGGGGCTCTCTGGTCGCTGCTTCCCCTACCCTCGTCCTTCTGGGTGATGCGAGGGTGGAGGTGGTGGTGCAGTGGGGGTCTACTCTGGATGGGGTGTTGTTCTCCCTCTTGGTGTGGGGGGGCTGCCCCGTGCTCCAGGGTGCCTGGGGTTGTTGCTTATTCCATCTCCCCCTCCCCCCCTTTGCTGTAGTGCCCTTCTGGTACTCTTCCCTGTCCGTTTGGGTAGCTGGCTGGGCACCCTGCGTAAGTGCTGGCAGGAGGAGGCCCCTTGTTGAGCTTCGTGCCGGCTGCCTGGTGGGGGAGGCGAGCGTCCTGGTTGCTATGGCGGCGAATCCGGGTCTCTGTTGCGAACATGCTTGAGCAGCCGCCCGCTTTCTGCCATTCTTGCCACTCCGCTCTCTGATTTTCCTTGCTCAACAACTCACGGTTGTCGCTTCAACAACGCCCCAATTCAGACAACATGTTCGTCAATTGACGATTCCCTCAACAACTCGCAAATGAGTTGTTCATCTCAGTTGTTCCTTTAACAACTGTGGGTTGTTACTTTAACAACTGTGGGTTGTGTGGCTGAATTCAGACGACATGGTTAACAACGCAGTGGGTTGTTGAAGCAACAACCCACAGTTGTTCAACGTGTCGTCTGAATTCAGCCTAAGGTTAGCCAGTGGGTTTCATAGCTGAGTGGAGATTTGAACCCAGCTCTCCCTGTTCTAAGTCCAATAATCCAGCCACTAGTTGACAGCTCCTCTCCCAACATAGAGATAATTATGGCAATTTACCTTATGGACTTGTTGCAAAGATTACTGAGATAAGAGCAGTGTGTAAATGGCATCTAAAAATTCTTCACCCTATTTGTCAGTGAACAATTTCACCAAATTCTACAGGGGGAGGAGAAATTCTTCAATGGTTTCTCACCAACAGGGCTCACCATTGGCAGGGGTTGTAACACTACTTCCCGCTCCCTGGGTCTTTGGTTTTGGGCACTGCAACTGCAATGGTGGCAATGGTGTGTTGGCAGCTTAGCCCCGATCTTGCAGCCTTCACAATGCCCCACAGTAAGCATTAGGGTTGTGAACAGCCCCCCCCCGAACTGGTCCCCCCACTCTCCCTGCTTACCTGCTGCCTCCTCCTTGTCGTCACCACTGTCCACTGCTGCTGCTGCTTCCACTCTACCGAGAACCAGGCCCCGCCGCCTGGTTCTCAGTAGAGCGGAAGCAGCGGCGGCCAGCAGACGGCATCTGCGGACGAGGAGGAGGATGCAGCAGGTAAGCAGGGAGAGTGGAAGGAGGGCAGTGAGTCCAATGGCCTCACCACCAGCCTGGCATCCTTGGGTGCCGGCTGCGCAGCCGGCACCCAGGGACCTGGAAGGCAAATGGGCCCCGGATCTCCGGATCGATCTGGATCAATCCAGAATGATCTGGACCTCCCCTGATCCGGTTCACATCCTGATCTGTGAAGTCCGGATCACCCCGATTGGATTTGGGATTCGGGATCCGGATCTGGATCTGTTCCCAGCCCTAGTTAGCATCATTCTTGGACATTGTGGGGAGGAGTGCAAGGCAGCCATCATCGCACTCCCAAAAGGATGAAGAAAATTTAGAGGAAAATCTGTGAAGTGCCCTTTTATATTAGGGGGGAGGGGTAAGAAAAGGAAAATCTCAGAACTTTTCTGAGAGAAATTTTGGCTCAGCTCTGGTTGTAATTCTTCAGGGTTCAGCACCCTCCCCAGGTCTTCCAAACGTTAAATTTCTTAGGGGGGACTGTGGAAAAACCTTGTCTCTAACACAGATGCTCATAATGCCACTACATCCCTGAATGCCCCGTAGCAAGAGTGTGAGATAATAATAATAATAATAATAATAATAATAATAATAATAACAACAATTTATTTCTTACCCGCCTCTCCGTCCAGATCCAGGGAAGAGGTGGAGCTCATGCTGTGCTAAAATCTGTCCTCCAATTTCCTGAAAGTTTTCTTCCCCTGTGAAAGAGGCTTCCATTCCTCTACCTCATTTTCAGGGCATTTGATAATTTATTTTGAATTTCTTTGGGGGGGGGTGTTTTTGAGCTTACCTCATCACTGCAAGGCAGCTGGGGGCTCCATATGTGTTTTTCTTTCTGTTACTCATCCCTCCATTGCTCTGCAGCTTCCCTGGACTTTAATTGATGTGCGGGAAGCCAAGAAGGCTACAGGTTCCTGGAGCGATGATTTTACAATGAAAGACAAGACAATCGCTCACACTCCTTTGCCACCTCACAAGTAATGGAAGGACAAGAATCCCAACCCCAATTGAAGAGAATTTATCTGATATTTTCTTCTTTGAATTCCTTTTCAAAAATAACTTCTTTTCTATCAAACTGAATGAAGACATACATAAACTTTATTGTATATAGTCATAGGCCTTTACAATGTATACAAATGTTTAAACTGAATGAAAATGGTCAACAAAAAGTAGGATAAATTTTTGGCACTGTACTATGATAATGTGCGTAAGCACTTCAAATACTCGAAAATGCACTCCAGAACTGTTAGGCATTAACTGTGGCAGCAGCATGGAATAGATGGAGAAATTAAAAAGAATCGCAAAGATTGCAATAGGATGTTGAGACCCCCTTACTTGCAACACACAATTTTATAAAAAGCTTTATGGTAGACGAACTGTCGTCAGCATTTCCCTCTTTATGTCCACCTAATGACATTATAAAAAGCTGGAGATCTGCAAAAATCAATAAAGAAATAATGGGTTACAAGTGAAAGCATGACCTGCTTGGTGCCTTCAGATCCAGGCCATTGAAGTAATTTCAGAACTTTACCAAAAGTTAACCGTAACTGTAGACCAAACCCCATCACAATTCATCCAGTCCAGGGAGGAGGAGAGACATTCATCTTTTTTTTTCCTGTGGCCATCATCACATCTCACCTCTTTATTTCCCCAGTTAGGTTGATCCTAGAAAGCTGCCACATTCTAAGCCAGATCATTGACTTCTGCCCACCTATAAACAGATGCAATATTATTCTCCCCATGTCCAATCTTTTTAGTATGCGGTTTAGATGTGAATTTCCAACCCAAGGCTCTCTTGAAGATCTGTGAAGTCCCTTTATCCACACTAGACCCTTTCCCATGTTATTCCCATAAAGGGGGCATCACATACTATGGCCCTACCCCTAGCATCAGACACACTGCTGTCTCCAGGTCCATCTGCAGTGAAGAGCCCCACACATGAGCAGATGCTGGCCCACAGTTTTCCACACAACTGGGATACTCAATTGCATTGCTGTACTCATCACATTGAAGTGTACATGGAAGAAGCTGTCCGCGCACAGTCTTCTTCATTGAAGACAACAATGCAAAGACATGGACATCCCAAGGCTGGGCCAACCCATCAACCCCACTCCCCAGGCATCACACGATGCCCCCACCATGCAAGTATCTGGTCTCCCATCAGGTCCTGATGGATGCCCCATCTACTGAGGGCCAGCCTCCAGATTAGGCATCGCTGGGACCTTGCCAAGGGCCCAAAGCCCAGCAGAGGCCCACTGACACAAGATACCCCTACCCTGAGTTGCTCCTCCTCTTCACCATTGGAACTGGCTCACTCAGAGAGGAGGCTCATTGAGGGTCCTTTGCCCAAGGGCCCCCTAAGACCCAGAGCTATCTCTTCTTACATTGTGCAGTTTAGCTGGAGAAAAGTGCCATTTTGCTATCATCTTAAAGATGATTTCCTTGATATAGTTCAAGGAAGATACATGTGGGATTAAAGATCATATTTTAGGCCACATCTCTGCCTCTCTTTGTGTACTTAGGTCCCGAGACCAGAGTTCTGTGGCAGCATCGATGGTGATTGATTGATTGATTGATTGATTGATTGCATGCCCTGTATGGGACTCCTATAAATATAGTATTGAGGTGAGGCCTTTGGACAAAGATAAATGTGCAAAAATCCTTCTCTCCACCCCCCCTCCTATGTTGTCTAATTGAATCCCCCCAACTCCTTCACAGAAAATAAATAATAACCCTTTAAGACCCACTTGGATTAAGCACATTGCAGCCCTGAAACATCCTTATAGGAAAGGAAGCTTTAGATCAGGGTTGGGAACCTATGGCCTTCCAGATGTTGTTGGATTCCAACTCCCATCATCCCTGACTGTTGACCATGCTGTCTGGGGCTAACGGAAGTTGGGACAGTCTCCAATGGTGACATTCCACAAACTCAAATAGCACCAGTGGAGCCTCCAAGGAATCTTTCCATTGTGCAAACAGTTGCCTATTATGCTTGTGCCACCGGTTGTGCAAGCAGTTACACAAGTGGAATGTGCAACCGGTTGCACCACGGGTGCAAAGCAGTTGCACAATTGGTTGCACAACACATTGAATAATGCATTGCACAAGAGCTCTGCAAAACCGCTTGCACAACCACACTTGCGCAAATGTGACCTTTAGCTGGAATCTTCTCCTGCACATAGTTCAGAACCTACTTTCCGCTAGCACAACATCATTTGCACTAATGGAATTACACTGTTGGATACTGCCCTTGGAGCCCAGCAACATCTGGAGGGGCATG
This sequence comes from Anniella stebbinsi, assembly GCA_029215795.1. Lineage (NCBI taxonomy): Eukaryota > Metazoa > Chordata > Lepidosauria > Squamata > Anniellidae > Anniella > Anniella stebbinsi. The sequence goes on from JARDYH010000007.1 coordinate 32,613,040, forward strand.
TGTTCATTCCTCACCGCTGCTGCAATGGCAGCTCTTAGTAGATCTCGTTCTAAAAGGCCAACCTCCTGGCATCACAAAAGACTGGGACTGATCAAATGTGCATTAAATGCACTTTTGCAATTGAAATACGACTTTGCACATCCATGCTGCAAATGTTGTTGCAAAAACCATTTTCTAACCACCTTCAACGTTGAAAGATTTCCATGAATGGAAGCCTTTGTGAATTACAGAAAATTGCAGAGTTCCTGATGGGTGACAAATCACCAGCTACCATAAGACCCAAGAAGAGCCATCACTCCAGATCCCTTCTAAACTAAACCTGTCTCACCCTCTCTTTATCCAGTAAACTTTGTTTCACTTTATATCCGTTAGCCTGCAGTGTTTGTGTTTTAAAACACGTCGGTTTCAGGCAGATTGAAATCCCTCAGGATGTTTCTAGAGACTTCAAAGTTTCTTCACAAAACTGAAATAACAAATGAATAGCAACATGTAAATAAGGAAGGATGAGGGATAGAAAGTAGATAGGCTGGAAATCCAGGCAGACATATTTTATGCCTTTATACTCTGATTCATATTCAGTTTATTTGTGGGGTGCAAAGACTCGGGGTTCTGAATTTTGACTCAGGGTTGGTAGTCAAGCAGAATCAGGTTCAAATTTAATATCGTGGTCAATGCGCACCTCTCGTAAATAGGTGTAGCCGTTTACCTAGTGGTAACTGACCACATATACATTTAATGACAGCTTTCTGCACGTATCCTTTAACCATGCTTTCCACATGTCCTCATCAGAAATCCAGGGAATCAAGGCATATATTGGTGGGCGGGTAGGGAGCATCCCATCATGTAAGCAGTTTAAAGGAGTGCAACTTTAGTGAGAATTAGAATTAAAGCATCATTTGACAAAGGCCAGCCTACAATGGAAGAAATTATAGGATATTAGGAACAACAGTAGAGGGTGATAGAGAATGTGTTGCATCAACAGTCACTTGTCTTATTCCCTCCCCCTTCCTTGTCCTGAAACTTGAGTGTTTCCTTTCTCCTACTCCCTCCCCTTCCTCTTCCCCTCTGCAAGAGGCAACATGTGCTCTCTCCCTGAGGGAAGCAAGTCACGGTATCTCACGCCTGCGCTGACTTACACTCACGCACCCAGCTTTAGGGGTGCTTGTAGTTGAACAATGTGAGAAAGCCTTCTTCAACCATGTGTATAAAAGCACTAATGAAGTAAATCGATTGGAACTTCTTCTAGACTGGCTCTAACCTTATAATAAACGCTGTGTTACAACCATGCTTTCTATGTATAAGGGCAACACTGCTGTATGTCCCACCAAAGTATCCAACAGAAATGCAGTTTGTTGAGCTTCAACTGTGTAAAGTGGACATGTTGCTGAACGTCATACTCAAAGTCATTGTTCTGACATGATTCCAGTCTTATTGGACGTGAGAGATTTCTTGCTCTGGGCTAGGTCTGCTCCGGGCTGTTCTGGGCTAGGTCTGCAGTCCAGAGCCCTTTGTACAGGCCACAGTGCAAACGTTTTTAATATCAAAAAGGAATGTTTCCTCTTAACAATGCTAGAATGAAAAAGGAAGCACTTCTGCCGTTAGCCCACAAGAACAACAATCCTGTTGTTAACTGCTTAGGCTGCAACCCTGTCCCCACTTTCCAGGGAGCAAAGCCCCGTTGGATTCAAAGGGACTTTGTTCTGATGGCACAGGTAATGTGTCCCCTGCATCTAAGTCCAGCTGCACCACTCTGGCTCTCTGGCAAGCATGTCCCACAACAGAATTGGGGGGGGGGGGGGGAGGATATTAAGTTCAGAATGCACATTCCCCTTGCAACCAGAAAGAAGAATCTTTTACATTTTGAGTCAAGTACTATGTGAATATGGCTTCCAAATACTACATGGTGAATTTTGAATCTGCTTTACATGAAATTGTCTACAATCTGGCACCAAAGCTAAGAAGGCTGGTTTTCTACCAAGCAGGGATGTGCCTATTTCATAGCTATAGCTGGGGATGTCAGAAACCATCCATCCAAATTAACAGCTGTCCTGGGATATAGTTTTTTTTTTAAATGACCTTATTTAAGAAAAGGAATGAATTCTACTCTCTCAGGACAGCCCCAAATTGCGAAGCACATTTCACACATTGTACCAGTTCTGCATTTCCTATGATCCATCAAACACGTTAAATTTACATTTTTAAGGGGTGATGACATTATTTCTTCTCTCCATGCAAATCCTATGCATCTTTGTTTATGCGCTGCCCACCTCTTTAAGGCATCCCCAAGAGCATTCTGGGAATGTCGACGTACGATACAAGCATGCTTAAGAGTCTGCCCCTCGGTGAATGCCAGTGATTAAGAACAGAGCTTGGTCATCTCCTCCAAAATTCCTGACAGTCAATACAAAACTCACCCACACAGCATTTAGCAACACTTCGCTACCACCTGGGTGGGAATTACCATTTTCTTAATGGGAAGACACAAGAGATAAGGAGATGTGGGGATTTGACATTTATCCTTCTGCTAGTAAATCTCTATGGTGTGCATTTAGACCCAAGATCTGATAAATTCATAACTGGGTGGACTATTACAGTTTTACTAGCTATGTATCAAATGGCCCTTTCTACAATCAGGTTAATTATTATTTTATCACCATGGCAATTTGCCAAGTTAGCCATAAGAACATTGGCAACATGTATGTAATATAATAGTAGTGCAAATAAACAAAATGTAAAGAGTGTGGCTTCAGATTATATATAGCCCTGTATGGAGCTACATAGTTATTAACTGGAATACAATTCAATCAGACCTACTTTAGACAAAGATCTCATCATATGATAAAAATGTCCTTGGATTGTACTACTCTAAACTTAAGGTGGTAGATTGCAAGTTTGAATGTTCATCATGGGAGAAGAATATATCTCTGCACAAAGAAAATAGCATGTCAGTGAGACGGGAAGGCTAAAAAGCTTTCCCCAAACATCTGGTTGGTTCTCTGTGTGCAGGGGTTTTAGCTAGCTAGCCAGATATTCATGACATCTCTGGCATTGAGTCATGCAATCCCTCCTTAAGTTTGGAGTGATTCAGGAAGCATCTCATTAGTGACAGGATTCCTGTCTAGTTGGGGCCTTTTATAGCCTCCTTCTTAAATTTCTTACCAAAGTAGTTTGAAACGTGCTATAAAAATAGTGCCCCATCTCAAAATCGTATGAATTCCTCATCCCAAAAGTAATCTGACCCTGAGGAATTTCAATATAAATTGCAGGCATGAGGGAGATCTGAATTGGGCCCATAGTGGGGTGGGGGACAATTAAAGCTCCCCTGCCCACATACTAGGGGTCCCAATCCAGATCAGGACCACTGCACTTAAAAGAAAAGAACAGAAGACATAGCTGCTTGCTCCATACTTGGACTTCTGTGTCCATCAAATCCCATGGAGTCCAATCCAATCCATCCCCTTCTGAACCCAAGAAGGCATGTTTGCTGCCAGGCCAACACATCCTGGCCTCCTTGTAGCTCACAGGCACCCGGCCTTCTTCTGCTGTTCCTGAGCAGCAATAGCAAACGCACCGAGATGGTGCTGGAAAGACAAAGAATCCATGCTTCCGGAGGTGGGGGGCATCTACTTTCAATATGGTATTGACTCTAAGTAGAAAAAGAAAGGGGGAAAACACAGGTAGCCAAAATGAGGGTTGCATTGATTCACCAAGGGAAAATATTTATCAATAAACCTAACTGATGCACTGTGAATAAAGAAACATTATAGATTCAAGGTGTGTGGTTTTTTAAAGGAAAATGAAAGTTTTCCTATCATAATCCAACCTGCAATCCAATTTTGATGCCACATTGAAAATTAACTTCCATATCCGACAGGCATGTTGGACAGGCATGTTCAGCCCATGGGCCAAATTCAGTTTTGGAGAAAACCTTGGGGGCTGCATTCTAGCAGTGGGTGGGGCAGAAAGCAAAGGGGGGTGGATGAAATGGCTGGAACAGGGTGACGCAACTTTCCTCAGGCAGCAGATATGGGAGTCCTGGTAAAGCAGCCTTCACCAACCTGGCTCCTTCCCAGGCACGATGCATTCATCACGCCTGCCATTTTGGTTTTCTGGGGCCCTGGAGCATCGCGCATGAGTGCTCGTGCACTAAAGTAAGTAAAAAAACCAAAAAAAGTGTGCAATTGGGGGCCCTCCCCCTCCCTGCCCTCCCAGGGGTGGCAAAACTGATGCCACCCTCTCCCCTGATGGGCATGGAGTACGCGGTGTGGTTCCATGCCCATTTCTCCTGCCGCATTTACTCATGAGTAAACACGGCAGCAGCCGGGATGGGTGGCCACATCTCCCGTGTTCCAGGAACTTCCCGGGACCGTGGAAATATTGGGTTTTTTCAGGGATCTGTCATCCCGGGGAATACCCATGCCCATCCCACCCCACCCCCAGGAGTCCCTGTGCGTCATGTGAATGCACAAGGACCAGCAGGGGGTGATTCCAGGCAAAAAGCCAATGACACACAATGTCATTGGCCAATGACACACAATGGGCCTGTTCCTAAGACACCTTAAATCTTGCTGGTTAAATGCTTATGGTTAAGCAGCAGGGTTTTATGGTGTCGTGTGTGGTACGTTTGGCTAAACCCTGCTCACTCACTAACCACAGTCAGACCATCTGCAGCAGAGTTAGTGGCTCTAACCATGGCTTAAAGTGTTGTGTGCGACAGTGCAAACCCCAGAGAACCACAGTTTCACTAACCACAGAGCCTGAAGTGTCGCCTGAACATGCTCACCTTGAGAGATGGGTTCACATCATCAGGAAGAAGAAGAAGAGTAATAATACTTAGAGCATTCTGGCGTGTTGAAATCATGTCAGTACATAACTCCTACAACAACCCTGCAAGGTGAACAGATGGGATGAAAGAGAGAGCAAGTAAGAGAGCATAGTTTGCCTATGGCTACCTAACATTTTCAGGTCAGAGGTAGGGTTTGAACTGGTGGGGACTTTCCGATTCAGAGCTCAGTCTCCAAAGAAGGGAAAGCTGAGAATGGCTGGCAAACGTACCATGGTGTAAATGCAGCCGCTCTAGAGGCAATGAAACTAGTAGCATTTCACAGGAGTATTTTCTATTATGAATAGTTATCACATTACCCTGTCCTTCTCCCAAGGAATGCAGAGCAACCCTGGAAGTTAAGAGAGGCATCCATTTGCCAAAAGGCACCCAGTGAGCCTCACAGAGCAATGGTTCTGCACATGCCGTTCAAATGATGAAGAAGTCCTGGGCGTTTCAGCTGGACTTATTCATAAGCACATGTGTGCAGACATATAAAATACTCCTGTGATTATGCAGCCTAAGAAGGCTAATGGAAATATCCATCACACATAAAAGCCTGATAGCGCTCTGTTCCCTTGCTCCTTAACTTTGCAAAAGGAGAAGAATATGTTTCTCACTGGAGGAAAGGATTAAGAGTCGATCCTGCCTCGCCTAATCTCACGGCTTTGGTCCAGGCCTACTGTCTATATCGATGTGCTGCAGTCCAACACAGAGCTGCATCTCCCTGCAACAAACGGCTTACAGCCCTTCCTTTGTAAATATAGGTGAAGCGAAGGATGGCCCCTCCAGGCAAGTACCTGCATGGTACTTATCTGCCAAATGCTGGGCTGACATTTGCAAAGCCCAGCTGCTGACGTAAAGGGAAAGGCAGTGGCGATGCCTTCCGGAGCAGGCCTGGAAGCTGCCACCTTGCTGACAGAGGCCTGCCTGGTGACATGCCTCTTGGCCCCATGGATGTTTAGGAACCATAATGATATCTGACTGGTTTATAGTTCTGCTGGCTCTGTGATTCAGGGACGGCTTGTACCACTCTCTGTGCTGCCGCTCCGCTTGCTCGTGCCATGGCAGGACTAATACGATGCCAGCCCACATGGTCATGCAAATGCACATCTGTTAAAAGATCAGGTAGCTGCTAAAGTGGAAGACCTCTCTGCCTTGGAGAGCTACTGTTAGTCTGAGCAGACCCTGATGGATTTAGAGATGGGGGGGAGAGATTTGGTCATTCTGCACTTTTGAACCAAAATGCAAAATGAATCTCTGCTATCACCCAGGAGGTAGTGTCATCTGTGTCACATTGGCCGCCTCACCCTTGTGTCACCCAGGAGGTAGGGTCAGCAGTCAGCTCCCAGGTTGGCCTAGTCGAGTGGTCATGCTATACCTGCATCACACGTGTCCCCAATGTAGAGCCGTGGTGCTGAACGTCTTTCAGCTGGAGGGCGAAATTCAGTTTCAGAGAAGCTCTCCAGGAATGCATTTGAGAGGTGGGAGAAGAAAGCGCAGCAAAAACAGCAAAGGTGCCAACATGATTTAGCTTGAAGCTCTTACTGACCATGACCAAGCCTTAGGATAGGCTGTTCCACATTTGGAATGGGGGGGGGGGGGGAACTGTGCAAAAGGGTCGATGGTCAGCGAAAGGAAGTGAGTCAGGAGGGGGGGGTTGCCATCTGGAAAACCCCAGAAGGCTGGATGGGGATGCCAGCTGCTGGGCTGGATTTGGCCCATGAGCCTGAAGTTCCCCACTCCTGACTTTGTGGGTCCCAGGTCTATTATGTTCAAACGTCATCCCAAAGCAGATTCTGGCCCAGATTCAGGTTTGGATAGAACACTTCTCCAGGCTTAACCTAGCTGTTTATTTATTTTACAAAACTCATAAACTGCTCTATATCTCAAACAAACAAACAAACAAACAAACAAACAAGATGCCCAACCAGTGAACAGTAAAGAAAGAATCAAAATATGTGTTAAAGCCAGAAATTGGAGCCAGTTGCCAGAACGTTTTGAACGAAGTTGGGATATTTTTTGAGTAAAGGCAGCAGCGGCAGCAGCAGCGGCAGCAAGTCCCGTCAGTGTGTGTGCTTGAATTGCATAGGTCGTGCAGGGCACTAAGACCACCACGTCTCATATCATGCCTGCGTGCAATTTGCAACTCATATGTCTGCTTCCTGTGTAGCTGCTAAAGTAAGGTAGCAGGAGACCAGAAGAAACAGGAGGTGTCAGTTTTGGCATTCACACTTGCTTCCCTGTGCAGCTCCTGCACCTGTGCAAAAATCTGTTAAAGGTTTGGCCCACTAAGCCTGCTAAGATCAGCTACAGCCCTCCGCCCCCCCCCCCAGAAGAGTTTGCTTTCCCTATCTTATCAGACTCTCCCTGTCTTGTTCTGCCTGGGTTCTGCCTGGGTTCCGGAAAAGCTGGATAATAAACACCTGAACAAAGTCCGGAGCCTTGGTTAGAGCCACGCTTTCTCAGAAGGCCTTGTCTTTTTGCAAATATGAAATGTGACAGTGGAGAATAACTGAAAGGTGTTAAGCTGAAACTGCAAGTAAGCACTGACAGGCCCCGAACGCTAATGATGCTATTAATGATATTCCCAGTGATCGGGCTCTGGGAGGACTGGGGAACGCGAGGGCCCCGCTTGGCTTTTCAGACTGATGGTAGAATTCTTGGTGAATACCAATTAAGCCCTGGAAATGTTTCGCTCTAATTAGGATGCTTAAAAGGGTAAGCAAAGACATAAAGTAAACCAGCAGTGCTACCTTCCTCCTTATAATAATGCAGGAAGCTTCCTGGAGTCTCTTAATTAGGCTTGGACACAAGAAGTGTTTTGAATTTCCCATCTCTGACTTGCATCATATATGGAACCACTGAATATCCTCCAATTTAAGTGTTCACACAGAAAATAGCAGTGTTGGTGGGACTGACATTTTTCTTTCCTGGATTAGTCACATAGTCAAGTCCACCTGATCATGGAACACGTGGGGCTAATCTGCACCTGCAGCCCTTTCGCAAAGGAAGAGCCGATATGCTCCCGCATGTTCCCTGCTTCCGCAATCGCCCCTTACGGGGCACACGCAACTGATCTGTATTCAATTTCAGGAGTGCTGTTGCGGGAGTATGTGTGCCCTATTATGGCGGTTCTGCATGTGTATCAGTAGAAGTGGGAAGTGGTGGGGGGGGGGGTGGTGCTAGGCAGATGGCTATGGGGCACAGGATTTTTTTAAACAGCTCGTGAGGGATGCACATGAGCACAGACACACAGCAACACATGGGGGAAAGGAACTCCATCGAATATGCGCTCCTGCCCAGAGATAAGTTTGTATTTTTTTTAAAAAGCCACATACTCGGCGGTAATGAGGATACCCACGCACACACCACTCCCCAGCTGATTGGCTGTTCGCTGAGCCCAGAACTCGTGGTGAACAGCAATGGGGGGGGGGGGGGGACATCGCACACGTCCTTCACAATGGAAGCTGGGGGGGGGGGGAACCACAACAAAAGCAGTCAGGGATATTCCTGAGTAAATGAGAGGTGGAGTCAAGATCTCCGCAGGCGGAGATGAAGGTCATGTGCTCCGTTAGTGACGACTGTGATACAATCCTGCAATAAGTGGCTGGTGTGGACAGTGAATCAGATCATATGACAACACTGCTGAGCCAATCAGATTTTAATATGTGGCAACATGGGGGTGCATATAGTGACACAGGGGCATTCAAAATTCAGGGGATTATATACATGGACCGTCTCTCCAGGTGTCAAAAGTCACTGGAAAACAGAGGCAGTATTCCAGGCCTCCCCAACCTGGTGTCTTCCAGTTGGAATGGACAGGAACTCATGGGCACTGCAGCCCATCACACTTGGAGGGCACCAGGTTGGGAGAAGGCTGCATTATTCAGAACTTTCTAAAAGCTGTCACAAACATTTTTTTCACACAAGCACAAAAGTACTGGCCTTAACCAGATATGAACAGTTGATAAAAAATGAAGTTAAGGATAATGCAAAGTACAAAATGTAATACAAAGTAAAATATAATTAACAGTATTTACTCATAAGAACACTTATATTCAAAAATTGAACATCTACTAATTTGATAAAAAGAACTCTTTTTCTTATGGCCAAACGCGATTCGCCAAAAGGTAATCTTTAGTGGCCCAAAGTCTAGTTTTGCATAAGCAACAAAAGTTTACCAGATAGGGTTGACTTCTTATCATTCCCAAATAGAGCCTATAGTGTAGGTAAGTGAGACATTCCAGTTGAGCATTCATTCCCTCTGTGCTCAGGAAACCGGAATGGAACTTTCATACTAATTAAACAAACCATTCATTTTCATTTAGTCCAGCTTAAGCTGGAAAAGCTCGAGGAATTTCTCATTTTGGTTCATTAGTGGTAATGTAAAGTGCATGGGACATATCCATTGCTTAATTTTCAGGGGTGTGGGTGTCCTGGGCTCCTTGGTTGTTCTTATGCTCACTTAGAAGGCTATGGTGAACCATGATTTAGCTAAAACTAGTGGAGGAGGGTGTCAAAGAGGAATATGGATTTCCTTAACGACCTGCCTATCTGTCTCCCACACCCCTTGCACTGTTAATTTCAGCTCTGGAAGTAATCTCCTCTAAACTAGAATGTTTATCTTTGAAAAATGCTAGTATTTTGGAAACCAGCTTATTAATATGTTTGCCTGGTGTCCAGAGACGGAGGGGAAATTTGTTCAGTTCATGTTTTAATGCAAACTTACCTAATTTTGCAGTTTCAAACCACTATGCAAACCGAAAGACTGTTATCCTTTGAAATTCACATTTTCCCAAATTTTCTAGACATTATATTAGGAAATTGGCTTGCAAAAAATGTGTATATTAGGCAAATATGCATTATGACAAATATGCAAAAATAAATGCTTGTGAATTTTCATGCAAACTTCAAAAAAGAACCTTATGGGTTTGGACAAATCAAACCTTAGGACTGGGGAATTTCCCAAAGTTTGAGATGTACCAAACCTAAGGCTGAAAAATGAGAAACTGTGAGAAACCAAAATGACATTCCTGCTTGTGTCCAATGGTTCTGCCTTCTCTCCTTTCTGTGGTGTGATGGAATCCTTTTTCTAATTGCACACCGCGAGCAAGCCAGATGAGAGACAAGCCCACTCATATGCTGCTATGGGATAAACCATGCACCACTGCACAAGCTTGCAATTTTAATAGTATACTCAAGACTGCAGGAGTGGGAGTTGACTTACTTCAATTTCTTCAAAGGAGCCACAGGTATTTTAGCTTTCATTGAAAGATTCATTGCGAAACCCCCTTTCTGCGGAAATGTCACTGGCCATTTGAAATGACACTAAAGACCAGAAAAGATTCATCACATGCACTCTGATGGAAACTCTCTGAATGGCCTCTCCAGATCTATTAACTTTCCTTGCTTCACCCCATTAATTTCCTCTCCCTTAACAAAATTGGGAGGCATACCAATAATTGAGCTGGGACCGTTAAGGCTTCTCTTCTTGGTAGAGCTGAAGATTCATTTGACAAAGACATTACTGACAGGCTAAAAACAAAAATGAACAAGATGGGTGTTGGTTGTTAGTCAAACTTGCTTTCCAGTGTTCAGATCCAAGAGCTGACAACTCAGTCCTGTGTTATGTCCAACATGCAGAGGGCTGACATGATTGTTCCCCTGAACTGAAGAAGAACAGAAGATCTGAGAGAGTTCATCCAGGCAGTTACACACAATTGGCTATTTAGTGTCCCCTGATTCCGAGATCAGGAGGATTCTGCACAATGGTGCTCAATTCTCAGAAAAACATGGTACTTCATCTCCTTCCGTCTTGTCTAGCATAGCGCATTTCAGATCAGTTCCCTGGGGGAGCTGATCTGAAATAGTTGCACTTGCTCAAAGGGTGAAGCAGAGTCAAATCCAATGAAGCAGAGTTAAGTCTCACAGTGCAAGATTGCAAAGCAAGGCCTTTCAGGGCCTTGAACAGATCCATACCATCTGAAATTCAGTCAGGAAGAACCATTGTCTCAGCAACATGCACAGGCTGTCCAAAGAGTGGTTAAGTCTGGACCTTCTGCTATATCTTAAAGGGTCAATATCTGAGTCTGCAGCCTCTGGTCCTTAGCGCATGGAGGTGGTGAGGCCGAGGCCGAGGAGTCTGGCAAAGCCATGTCCTCCAGCCTAGAAGGTCCAAAAACAGCAAATGATGGGTTCCTGGATGAAGACTCCCCCCCCATGTCCTCGGCTGAGCTGGGGGGGGCACTGATGCCACAGGACATTACACTCTCCTCCAATCAGTAAAGCAGAAAACAAGGAACCAGGATAGACCCACACACACACGCTTCACACACTTCACACACTTCACACCATGTGGCAATGGATATCTACAAATTTCTCCAAAGGTTTTCCAGCTTCCCATTTCCTTCATCCTCAAGTCAAAAACGGGACACTGGCATGGCGCTGGCCACCACTTGTCTGGCCCTGCTTTGGGTGAGTTTCAGTGTTACAATTAAGCTTTGTTTTCCCCTAAGCAACTAGTACAATTTCCATCTCTTTATTTTGTTTTTAGTATCCACAGTTTTTTAAAAAATCACTTTTGAGACTGTCTCAATTAACCTTCCTAGGTCAATTCTAAAAATTCTGCAAAATATGTTAATAGATTTTAATCTGGGGATGTAAACAGCCAAGAGGACCTGCAATGACATTGGGAAAATGTGTTTTAAAGGTTTCTGATTTAGGCAGCAATCCTGTGGCTCCCTGGAACCAGGGCTGGCCCTACTGTTAGGCAGGATGATGCTGTCATGTCAGGAGGTAGATGCTGAGAAGTGGCTGCCAGGGGTAGGAGGAGAGATCGGTGCGCCACGTGGCTTGCGCTACACCCTGTTACATTGCCTGCTGCCTTCAGGTGTCGTGGAGGACATAGTCCCATTGACAGAGTTGAGGCTGATTCTTCTGCCCATCCAGTCAGCATTTCGCACATGGACTGGGGAGGGGGCGCCATCTTGTTCTTCTCCTCAGGCAGCAAAATGTCTTCGGCCAGCCCTATGTGTATCTCAAGGGCTGCTCAGTGGATCAGCAACCAACTATTTTCCATTTAAACTCCCTGTCTTGTTTTGACCACTTTGTAACAAAAACGATTGTCATCTTGATGACCTTACTTGTGTCTCCAGCTAATGGGAGTTCTATATTATACATAACCATTGGGGGAGCACAGTCTGTAAGTGCAAAGAAGAACTCCTCTCACCAACTCACTGTGAAGAAGACACCTTTGGAATCCATTGTTGACAGCAACAGCATTGCAAAAACCACCAAGGCCACTTCTTTCAGCATAGAATAGCTTAGGACCATGAAGGTGGGACAACGTCATCGAACATGTGCAGCTGCCAGGGAAAATGGCCACAGCCACGGACTTGTTCTCTCCATCTTTTCTGCACCATTTAAGGGGAGAGGACCCATGATCTTCTCCCTACATTGACAGAATGCATGGAAGGGCCCCCAGGCTGCACAGCCTAGCTGTGTCCATCGCCAGGACTGTGTGCCTTCTTCATGAGAAGGCGTTCTTCATGCACAGAGAGTGCCTCCACCCAAGGTGCATGCATGGCCAATCAGGGGGTTGGATCCATTATCTGCCTTCTGCAAGAGGAAAGGACCTTACACACTAAGCAGGGCTCCTCTCACTGAAGGTCCATTCTCCCATTTTGGGGGGATCCCCATCACAGGGTCTCCCGCCTCTTTGTGTAGCATGTTCAGGGGCCTGGAGGGGCTGTCATGGGAGCTCTTCATGGTAGGGGGAGGGGCGCACAGTTCTGGCGGTGGGCAGGACCACCCCCCTTGGCCCTGGCGCCCTTTCCGCACATCCATTTGGCATGCAGGGGGCAGTTCGCGTGAACTGCTCTATTGGAACACTCCCCATGATTCAGGATATCACAACCCTGTTTCCTTCCCCATTTCAGCATCATTGACCATCTCTGTATGGGCAGAAAATGCATAACAGGGACATCACATAACCCCCATTGCGTTGACAGTACCGGGTTGGAAGGCTGAACCTCTGCTAGGGGAAAACGCAATGCCCCCACCAGTGCTGAGAGAAAGGGCTCTATGCACATGCTGAAGTCTGCATAGAGTTCATGCAATGCGAGGGTGGGGACCCTGATGGAGCCAGATCCCCAGCAACTCAGCCCTGCCTTGTAGGAAAGAGCTCTGCAAACACACACACACACACACACACCAGTATGCAAGGAGAGCCCTTTCTCTTGCTGGGCAAATGCACAGAGCGGGGAAACAATTCTGCCAGGGCTGACAGTACAGGGTGAATAGCCATAGTACCTGTCAGTGGTGGGGGTGGAACTAGACCCCCTCCCTACATGTGGCAAGGAGTTGTGTGAGCCTCCTTGTTGTCACATACTGAGTTGTAAGGAAAGGAATATAAAGGCCTATGTTTGGGGCAACCTGTCCTTCTAGCCTTGGTGGATGGTGCATGCCTGTCCTAGTGGTCTACAGATGTCATACACCATAGAATCATAGAATAGTAGAGCTGGAAGGGGCCTCTAAGGCCATCTACCTTAAAGCATCCCTGACAGATGGCTGTCCAGCTGCCTCTTGAATGCCTCTAATGTAGGAGAGCCCACCACCTCCCTAGGTCATTGGTTCCATTGTTGTATTGCTCTAACAGTCAGGATGTTTTTCCTGATGTCTGAATGGAATCTGGCTTCCGGTCACTTGAGGAGACCATTATGCCGCATCCTGCACTCTGGGTTGATAGAGAAGGGATCCTGGCCCTCCTTAGTGTGACAACCTTTCAAGTATTTGAAGAGTGCTATCACGTCTCCCCTCAGACTTCTCTTCTCCAGGCTAAACATGCCCAGTTCTTTCTATCTTTCCTCATAGGGCTTTGTTTCCAGACCCCTGTTCATCCTCTTTGCCCTCCTCTGAACCTTCTCCAGGTTCCTATCATCTTTAGCTGCCATGCCACTGCTGGCTGGGGATGATGGACATTGTGGAAAACGTTGGTGAGGCTGGTGTATGCTTTCTGTTCTGGGTGTCTGCTATCTATTAGTCACCCTGTAGCTAATACCTCTCAGTGTCACATACAATGATAACAGAAATAAAATCGATATCAATCAAACCAAAAGCAGACAACCAGACAACAATCTGTAACAGGAGTGTTGAATTTCTTTCAGCTCAAGGGCAACGTTTGATTTTGGAGACGCTCTTGCAGGCTGCATCCCAGTGGTGGGCGGGGCAGAAGGCAAAGGGGCGGGGCTGAAATAGCAAAAAAATATCCAGCATATTTTAGATGAAAGCTCTCTCTGCCAGTCACTAAAGCCTTGGGAGAAGCATTTCCAACCTTGTAGAATATGCGTCTGTGGGGGGGGGGGGGCACGGCACAAAAGGTGGGAAACCACCAATGTCGAGGGGGAGTGAGAACCACGTGCTGGCGTGGGGAAGGAAGCCTGGCCACTGGGGAACTCCAGAGGGCCAGACTGGGATCCCAGGTGGGCCACACGTGGCCCATGAGCCTTAGCTTCAGCACCTCTGATTTGCAACCACACAAAAGGGACTAGTGGTAGTAAAAATAATGTCACGAATGTAAGAAAGAATCTTTATCCTGGGATAAGTGCCTGTGCAAACAAACTCTCCCCTGCTGGAAGCTGCTATTTCAGCTGATACCACAGGCCTAAATCTCCTCCTCTCTCCCCTCCAAATGCCTAGAAATATACAGTGCATAATATGGCGTGAGGCATTCCTACCTTCTCCTAGTGAGGTTTCTGTTTCCCTAAGGCCTTCCTCACCCCGCCCCCCGCCCCCCATGCAGGAACCACGTTCTCCCTCACACACTTGGTTTTACTGCCACCAGGACCTTCAAGGCTCCGGCCCCACCGTCACTCAGTCCACTCTCTGTCGGGACACACAGACTTTCTGCTTTGACCTTATAGTCTCCTTTTGACATAGCCAAGAGCGGAATGTATAGGATCTGATAAACAAAGGAAGCTTCATTAATTGCAGTAAGACGTTGCTGAATGATAAATAAGTAACTTTTAAACGGCTCTATCAATATAGGTCCCCTCAGACACAGGACTCCAAAATCACTCAATCAGTCCCTGCACAATCACCACAGATCTCTCTCTCCCTCTCTCTCTTCTGTCACTCTCAGTTCTCAAATCTAAACTCTGATCTCTGATCTAAACCCACTCTCATCGAATCCCTGTCTGCCCCACATAGGCACACACAGCATCCAGTGTATATAGTGTGCGCGCATGCACGCACGCATGCACGCACACACACTACACCCCCTCCTTCTCACTCTCACAGCCAATTACCTCACATATGCAAATCCACCATTCTCACCCTAGAGATAATTCCCAAACCATAGAACTATACCAATAGAGTGACCAGATAAAATCCAGGTCAGGGCTCCTGTAACTTTAACAGTTGTAGAGAAAAGGGAATTTCAAGCCAGTGTCATTTGTATGCAATTCATACCTGGTGAAATTCCCTCTTTATCACAACTGTTAAAGTGGCAGGGGCCCTGCCTTCTTTTGTGTATGGTCACTCTAGTATAGTGCCTGCACCTTTCACTGTTGTGATGAAGAGGGAATTTCACCAGGGACTAATTGCATACAAATGACACTGGCTGAAATTCCCTTTTCTTTACAACTGTTAAAGTTACATGAGCCCTGACCTGGATTTTATCTGGTCAGCCTATATACCAAGAACACAGCTACAAACATAAACTCAGTATGAACCGACATGTAACGTCAACAGTGACTTCATCCTATTATGGGTTCCTATATATACCCACAAACAGAAGACGCTGAACATAATAACATCACCTCACACATTTTCTATCCCTCCATAAACCTGAAGGAGAAGAACGCATGAGGAGGCAGGGGCGCTGCTTTGGGTGACACCCACCCACCCACACATATGTTGGGGGTGATTTAGTTCTGGCCTCTGTGGCTAGGGTTAGCATGGGAAGTGGAGATGAGATCAGAAAAAAATGTCAGGGCCCTGAAACAGTTTTCCTAATAGGGCACCAGTCTCCTGAAATATGACAACTCACACGAGTTTCTGGCCCCTAATTTGTGGCTGCATCCCATGATCCAGAGGCCTGCAGCTTCAGAGTAATAATAATAATAATAATAATAATAATAACAGGCATGATCTGCCAGCAGGGATGGACAAATCTGTCAGCTTCCATTTGTCTCCATGTCTCCCTTTTCCAGTCTTTAATTAAGTTTGTCCCCACTGTTGAGATTTTTTTCAAAAAATGGTTTCTTTACACATCTTTGTGCTCCTTACTTGTAAATTTTGTGTGCAGTTTTGCCTAGAATACCCATTTTTGCAAGCAATCTTTAGTGTTATTTTCACTAATATACACATTTCTGTGTGCACTTTCCCCCTTCCTGACCAACCTGCCCGGTCACTGAGGTCGTCGGAGGGCATGCTCCTGGTGGTTCCATGTGGACCTGTGGCCCAACCAGGAGACGAGCCTTTAGTGTAGCGGCCCCTTCTCTGTGGAACTCCCTGCCCCTGGAGATCAGGCAGGCGCCAACACTAGGCTGCTTCTGGTGCCTCCTGAAAACATCTCTGTTTCAAGAAGCCTTCCTCAACTGACTAGCCACTGTTCCCCCCCCCCCCCCGGTTCCTTTGTATTTAAATTGTACAATTTTAATTTGCTTTTAAATCTTTTTTCTTTTACTGTTTATACCTATGTTCACCGCTCTGGAATCTGTGTTAGATAATTGAGTGGTATGTAAATATTGATGATGATGATGATGATGATGATGATAATAATAATGTTGTAGAATAATAATGTTGTAGAAATAATAATAATAATAACAACAACAACAACAACAACAACAACAATAATAATAATAATAATAATGTTGTAGAAAAGGAAGAGAAAAAGAGAGAAAAATATACACCATTGGCCATGGAAATCAAAGAACTATGGCAACAGGAAAATGACACAATTATTCCGTTAGTCACATCAGTCACCGGCATCACATAAAAATTCATACAGAAAACCTCCAGAAACTGGGCCTATCAAAATACATCCACACCAACATCCAGAAAGCAGTCGTACTTAAAACATGCTCAATTGAATTTGTAAAAGACAGCATGACTTGGCAAAGCCTGGCATGTCTGTCTAGAAAAACTGTCACAAGCGAGAAAGAGACATAATAATAAAACTGCAGTTTTGTACACATGTTTGGGTTGGAGAATTCCACTGCAAAATTTGCTTTGCGTTTGTGTTCGAGACTGCAAAATTAGGGGAAGTTCACATTAAAATGGGAAGTCAATGAATTCCTCCCTTATCCCTCTCTGCCACTTGCAGAGTTACACACACACACACACACACACAACATGAACAAAAAAAAGTGTGGGGGGGGGAGAGCCTCCAATGAAAAATTAATCGGATGGGACTGAGCTATTCTCCAGCACTGCCATCAATAGAGTGTTGACCTGCAATTCTCCTCGTCAAAAGTCTAGAGATTGCAAAGCCCATTAATTAAACTGAAGCTTTCCTAGGCAGCGCTGATAGTGACAAGTGGTGGTATCCTTACCAGGGAAATGCATGAAAGAACCAGCCAGGTTGCGTAATCCAGAGAAATTTCAGTCACTGGTACTTCTGTGCAGGTGGGGTGGGGTGGGGGTGAGGAATTTGCTTCCAAGCTGAAGTCAAGGGATCTTGACACGGTTAGCGTTGAGCTACCATGTCAACTAATAGCCACTGGAGATGAAGGGGTGAAGGAGCAAAGGCCTCGTGTGCCGCTGCTACGGTGCGATACGCATTCAGGTGCTGCAATATTATCCTGTCTATGTACAGGGAACATTGTTTCTCTGGATGGCCTTGGAAGATGATTCAAATACATGAATAATTAGGTCTGAGGGGCTGGAAGAGCTGATTGTACAATAGACCTATTCAATGACAAGAGGCTGGGATGTGATGAGAAAGGTACAGGAAACAAAGATTCTTCCAGTGTTCGCGAGAATCAGACAGGGGGCTTCCATGTGGTCTCTTTCTGTGAGGATAAGGTGACCGTATGGAAAGGAGGACAGGGCTCCTGAATCTTTGGCCCTTTCCACACCAGGCTTGTGGCCTGGGTTGGCCCCTAGCTGGTCCCTGTGAGTCCAAATGACGCACAGGGATTCCCAGGGGTGGGAGGGGTGGGCACGGGATTTTTTTGGGAAAACACAAACCAACCCCCCCCCCCGATTCTTCCACGGTCCCAGGAAGTTCCCGGGACCATGGAAGATGTGCCCGCCCATCCCGGGTGCAGCTGCGCTTACTCACGAGTAAGCACAGCTGCAAACTGGGCATGGAGCCACACTGAGCAGCTCCATGCCCAGCAGGGGAGGGAGTGGCAGCAGTTTCGCCACCCAACAGGAGGGCAGGGAGGGGGAGCCGTGCGCCCAACATTTTAAAAAATCTTTAACTTACCTTTTTGGAGGAGCGCTCATGCACTCTCCATCAATAAAAACAACATGGCGGCCGCAACTTGCGACAGCCCGGGAGAAGCCCAGGCCATCCCACTTCCTGATGTGTATTCAGAGCACCGATCCTGGAAGCAGCTACTTCTGGGATCACCCACTCTCTGCCCTCTGCAACCCTGTGGTGTAGAAAGGGCTTTTAACAGTTGTATTGAAAAGGGAATTTCAGCAGGTGACATTTGTATGCAGGCAGCATCTGGTGAAATTCCCTCTTCATCAACATAGTTAAAGCTGCAGGAGCTATACCAGAGTGACCAGATACAAAAAGGGCAGGACTCCTGCAGCTTTAGCTGTTGTGATGAAGTGAGAATTTCACCAGGTGCTGCATGCATTCTTATGCCACCTATTGAAATACCCTTTTCAATACAACTGTTAAAGATACAGGAGTCCTGTCCTCCTTTTCATATGGTCACACTATGAAAGAAAAGATCCCTGAATTAGCCAATGGGGACATGGGTATACCTAGAATTATCGGAGCATGGGAGCGCTAGACTCATCATCATCGTCAAAATGTATGCATTGTTTCCCACTGCAAAAAGCAGTCTCAAAGTAGGGATGTGTATCGTATCGTTAAAATGTCTGATAATGATACGATAAGGTAATTATCGGGACATCCGATTAACGATAATGATACGATAGTAAAACCTCCGATAAATATCCAATCAGAAAATTTTCAGCTCGATTATATCGAATTATCGGACTGACATATAAATAAAACTATAACTTCTGTATTTTAAAAGTTAGAGACTTGAAACTTGGTCTATGAATCTTTTAAAGATCATGCTCGTTCTGAAAGCTGGTTGACCAGGCCTGACCATTCAGAATGAGCACGATCTTTAAAAAAATCATAGAAAATCACAAATTTCACAAATGACCAGCCAGATCCTTGTCCCACAAGTTTCAAGTTTTTCTCTTTTAAAAATGAAGAAGTTA
This sequence comes from Anniella stebbinsi, assembly GCA_029215795.1. NCBI lineage: Eukaryota > Metazoa > Chordata > Lepidosauria > Squamata > Anniellidae > Anniella > Anniella stebbinsi. The sequence goes on from JARDYH010000007.1 coordinate 32,632,280, forward strand.
CAGTGGGGGGGGGGGGACCCCCTATAACTTTTTAATTAGAAAAGGTACGAGACATGAAACTTTTTGGACATTGCAGATTGGATTTTGCTAGTCCTGGCTCCCCAAGTTTCATGTCATTATCATTTCAAATAAAAAAGTTATGCATGCATTTCCCCCAATGCAAGCCTATGGGGGGGGGAAAACAGACAACAAGATGACAGCACGGGGGCCCGGTCAACCCGCTGTGTCAATAAAATTGCATGAACTTTAATAAATTCATATAAAATTGATGGTTGGAGGGATTGATCTCAAATTTCATACACATGTCTAGCACATATTGCTACACATATGTGCCAAATTTCAGATCAATCCCTCCACCCCTGTATTTTATATGAATTTCTGAAAGATCCTGCAACTTTTTGACAGGTCTGAATGAATGCACGTGGCGAGCTGTCATTCTGACCTGTCAGAACTTAAACGTTCTTTAATAAATTCATATAAAATCAAGGGTTGGAGGGATCGATCTCAAATTTCATACACTTACTTAGGCATACCCCATAAGCATTGTGACCAAGTGTCAAGCCTGTAACTTTGAAAATACAAAAGTTTTTCTAAAACATTCTGCTCTATAGGGCACAATGGGGCTGCAAATTAAATATCGGATTCCCAATAATTATCGTGAAGATGATATGATTAACCTACGATATTATCGGAAACGATAATTTTTTTGGTCCGAAATTCCGATAACGATACAATACGATATTTTCAGGCGTGCACATCCCTATCTCAAAGCAACTTCCACAACAAATACAGAAAGCTAGAATTATTTTTAAAAATATATATATATGTATAAACCATAATCAGCACAGTACAATTAAAAAAAACACTATAAAACATAATGTAAACACAGTATAAAAAGTGTTTTTATTATTATTTCATGTATATTCCCTCTTTTTCCTCTTGCAAGGATCCCAAAGTGGCTCACATGGTCCTCCTCCTCTCTGTATTATCCTCACAACAACTTTGTGAGGTAGCTTAGGCCAGGAATCAGTAACTGACCCAAAGTTACCCAGTGAGCTTCATGGCCGGACGGGGACTAGAACTCGGGCCTCCCAAATCCAACACGTTAACCACTGCACCACACTGTCTCTCCAATGTTCTGGGAAAAGATGAATGCCTTTATGTGACACCCCCCCCCCAAAGATGCCAGTGTCAGTGTCTGACAAGCTTCCTTGCTGGGAGCGTTCAATGAAGGCAGGGGCAAACACTAAAAAGGCCTGATCCCAAACTGCCAAAGTGTAAGACTCTGAAGCCAACCATACCAAGAGAAATGATCCTTGAAGTACGGAGATCCTGAGCCAACCTTCTGAAGCTGCAGGTTCTGCTGCCTGCCGTAGTTCCTACCTTACCAATTGATATGCAGCTGCCCCGCCCACCCGCTCATCAGCCCCCTTCTCCACTTGCATGATCTGAAGCACTTTTATCTCCTTCCTCAGTCAAAAAAGATCCTGGAGAGAACTGCATACAATCAACAAAAACAAGATGCTTCGTACCCACAGGCTTACAATCTAAATGAGAGGCGTACAGCCTTGTTGGTCTCAAGGGCCACATCATGCCACACCAGGAGATCAGAGGGCTGCATCTGCATGTGCATGCATGCATCCATACACTCACCCACACAAGTGCTAGCACACACACAACCACACACCCGTCGGAGATAAGAGCACCATTAACTTGCTAGTGCTACTGTTAGCAAGGCAATCCCTTCCTTCTTCCTGACCTGCCAGGCAGCGCCACCATGATTTCTTCACCAGCAGATGCAGCAGGGGTCTGATGTGCCACCAGAAATGGCTTGGCAAGCCACATGCAACCCACGGGCCACACATTTTGCACCCCTGATCTAAACAGGCCCTACCCAAAGGGGGAACGGGGGAAAGCCACTCAGCAACAAGAGTGTGAGCATGTTCATGGGAACCCCAGAGTTTGGGAAAGTACAATCAAGTCTTCATTTCAGAAATACCCACCCATAGCACAATTAGGGCTGAGCATACTCATTAATCATGGAATGTTGAATGTCGGTTGAAAAAGGGAAAACATAAAACTGGGTGCAGGAGATGGGAGAGAAAAGAACGCCTCTATTTGGAGGAAATGCTAGCTGGGATCCTGAGCAGTAGCACTCCGGCTAGGAGGGAGGATATGCTGCAACATTTTGTTGCAGATGCCACACATAACAATGCTTTTCTTTCTTTGTTTAGGAATGAGATATAACATGGGATCTCAGCAACCCAAAAAAGTAAGTTGTCTCTTTGGAAAGTTGCATTTGTGACTCACATTTGCAATATTGGAAGGGGAAATGGGAGATGTGGAACCGCAGAGGAGAGAATCAAATGACTAGTGGAATAGAGAATGAATCACTATTCCCCAGAATACAAATTTCCTTACTAAATTCTCTCAATTTGTTAAGCTGTTGAAATGTAGATGTTGGTAGTTTGTTAGGCTGGATAAATCTGATGCACTTTGCCAGAGAAATATTTTGCATATCCGTAGTTTGAATCAAATTTGACTAATAAAATCCCCTTTCAAATCACAGAGCAGCATTACTGCCATAAAAAAAGCTTGGTGAAATTGCTCCATCTAGTGGTTCTTTGTTCTTCACAATGGCGGGGAGCCTTGGTGAACTTTTCCAAGCACAGGCTGTTGGGAGGAATGGCTTGGAGCAGTGCAAGATTGTACTTGCACAGAGAATTCTGTCCCTGTTATCTGCATAACATGAAATACCGGTAATGGAGTAACAATATCAGACCTGATCTATTACATGCCTGTCTTTGGACAGGCTGTTCTGGAACCCTCAATGGCAAGCATAGGGTGCAATCCCATGGGTTGTACCTCGGCTCCTCATCAGCCTCCAAACTCAGAAGCTTACAAGTGTCCTGAGTAGAGTGGAAGGCATCTTGTGCCTCCCATTTTGCAATTAAGCTAGATGGACAATTTTGCTGGTCTAGTGAAGGCTTCGGGGAGGGGAAAGGAAGGAGGCTGCGGTGTCCATAGGATTTCCCATGTGGCTGCCACCCCAGTCTCCTTTCAAACATGCTTTCCCCCGTCTCCACACTCATTTTGTGAGTGGGAGAGATAGTCAGCGTCGCTCTCTCCATGCTGGCTATGGGGGGAGGGGAGGGAAGCATTAGATTTCCTGGCTCAGGCTCAGAGCCCTGTCTATAAGCTTGGAGCCAGGAAACTGAACAATCCTCTGTCCCCACAGATACTGTCTGGGGGGGGGGGGCATAGGATTGCTCCCTCTGACTCCTACAGTAGACTTCAGTTTGATCAAGGCTCTTCTCTGTAGGAGCTCCACCTAGAAGCCCCCTGAAGCATCACACTGGAAGTGCATAGGTCAGTGAGGCAGGAAGCCCGGCCAAAGTTTGGGCTCCAAGAAACAGGAAATAATAAGCATTGTAAATGACAGTGCCATCCTAGCTACATCAGGGGTGCATAACCTCTTCCAGCCCAAGAGCTGAATTCCATTTCAGAGATGGGTTCAAGGGCTTTATTCCAGCAGTGGGCGGGGTTGAAGAAAAGGGATGGGGCCAAATTACCAAAAATACCAGCCCATTTCAGCTGAAAGCTCTGACTGCCACTAACTCAGGAGAGGCATTCCAACCTTTTAGAACAGGGGGGAACTTGCACAACAGCCAGGAAACCACCCAACGATGGATTTTTGGAGAAGGGGGTGGGACCCGGGGAAGGGGGCATGTCCATTTTGGAAATCCCAGATGGCCAGATTGGGACTCTTAGGGGGTGTTCTTGAAATTCTGCACCCCTGCAATACCTGGCTACTCAAGAGGGAGCTCCATTGAGTTCAATGGAACTGACCCTAGTTAGGATTGCAACCAACATCTAGCAGTCTTCTTAGCCCACAGTGGCCCAGCCGATGCCCTCACTCTCCAGTAAAACCATGTGGGCAACGAGCGTGGAAGATCTGCATATTTTTACCATGGCTCCCAGCCCCACACGTGCAATGGCTCCCCATTCCTTCATACAAGAGGCCTATGCTCAATACACACAAAGTAGTCTTCCATTGAATGACCCAAGCACATCCCACCTCTGTGATAAGAATGAGTAGCAGCACACAGAGTAAGAGCCACTGGGAAGTGGTCTATTTTGCCTCATCTTTTGGACAGTGTTTCCCCCAAGCAGGAGCTTCCAAACTCACTTTGACATTAGGGGGTACAAATGGTGCCACCCACCCCAGATTAGCACTATTGGTGGGTGAATCTGTAATTTCACTTTCCCCCCCTTTCATATATATATTTTTAATCTCATGTTCTTTCTCTCCCAAATACGAAGAACTTAGTGCATTTGGGTCAATGATTATAACAACTAAACTGAAATTAAATCCCCATCCACCTGCACCAGTCAAATTCAATATCTACCATTATTCCCAGCATGGTGGGATCCATTATGTACCTGCTTGCCAAATAGCTGTTAAAGATTAGAAAATGCTCAGAAAGAAAGAGGTGGGAACCCTACTAGCATGGTTGGCTATTCAGGCACGCAAAGCCAGGCTTCTAAGAGCTGAGAACTCAAAGTCCCAGGCCTAGATGGAGGAATCTATCCTTTTTACTATCTCCCAAATTTGATTTGTGCTAATCTCAATTTCTTTTAGTCCCAAATATAGAGAAGTTTGCAAATTTTGATAAATTCTTATCAAAACTGAAATGAAATGAAAAATTCACATCCATTCCTAATTAACATAAAAGAGGAGAAATCTGCAGTACAGGAAAACCAACTTCCAAAGATACCTTGAGATACAAATTTGAGAGCAAAACCCTCCAAACTGAAAGCTTCTTTTCATTCGCTCATAATCTATGTGAAACATTACCTGTTTTCTAGCTGGACTTTTGGGTTTATCTCTAGAATTGATGTTCAGGTGAAGAGCAATACGGACAAAAGCAAGAGGTGAAAAAACACTACTCCTGCACCAAAGCTGCGTGGAAGACAATGCATTTCATTCTATAGTTAGGCTGAACTAAAACGGTACAAATAGCTTGCACTATTAAACTCTACATGCTGTCTATGGTGATGAATGCTCTTTCATTTAGTAATTTCTTGGTCCTTTTCTTCCATTAGGGCTGCACATCCAGTAACAATCAGGATGGGAAAATACAGGGAAATGCTGATGATGAATTCCCAGTTGTAGACCAGGGGGCTTCATTACACCCAATGGCGAATGGACCGAGAAGGCATCAAAGCACAGGCATAAAGCAGAACATATTGGTCATGATTAAAGACCATCAGGGGAAAAGCACAGGAGTTCATTCTGCCAGGACTCACAAACGAAGGAGGAGATTTGTCATCAAAAAGAGTCCTATCCCAATTGTTGTAAATGGCTCCTTTCTCAACCTACCCGTTGTGAAATCAGAGGATAGACACGATGTCAAATGGAAAGGCCTCTATGAGACCCAAAGAGAACGAAAGCGAATCATGCAAGAGACATGCTTGAAATATAGGAGCAACAACAAGAGAATCATCACACCATATCATGTTTCCAGGATCTTCGTCGAAGATAAGTACCGAATTTTATATTGCGAAGTTCCCAAAGCCGGTTGCTCCAACTGGAAGAGGGTGCTTATGGTTCTTAATGGGCTGGCCTCCTCAACCAGAGTTATCCAACACAACACGGTGCATTATGGGAATTATCTGAAACGGCTGGATGGATTTGATCGCAAAGGGATCAACCAGCGGCTCAACACTTACACTAAGATGCTCTTTGTTCGCGAACCTTTTGAAAAATTGGTCTCGGCGTTTCGAGACAAGTTTGAGCATCCCAACAATTACTACCATCCTGTCTTTGGCAGACCCATCATTTCAAAGTATCGCCTTAATGCCACAAAGGAGGCACTGAGGACAGGTTCTGGGGTAACTTTTAAAGAGTTTGTTCAGTATCTTCTCGACGTGCATCGGCCTGTGGGCATGGACATTCATTGGGATCATGTCAACAGACTCTGCAGCCCATGCTTAATAGACTATGATTTTATAGGTAAATTTGAAACCATGGAGGAAGATGCCAACTTCTTCCTGCATTTAATAAATGCTCCACAAAATTTGACTTTTCCGAGGTTTAAAGATAGACATTCGGATGAAGAGCGAACAACCACTCAAATTACACAGCAATATTTCACACAACTCTCCCCTTCTCAAAGGCAACGCAGCTATGATTTCTATTACATGGATTATATGATGTTTAATTACTCAAAGCCTTTTGAAGACCTATATTAACCACAGGAGAGTTGGGAACTAGGGAGAAGCGAGCAAGCAATGTGCAAACTTGCTGAGGTTCTCAGAATTCTTCCTCAAAGTTACTTTACCTTTGCTTGCATTCCTGGATGCATCTTTTTTCCAATGGGGGAAAAAATGTACATTTTTTTTAAAGTGCACATTTTGTAAAGTGCACATTTTTTCCCAATTGAAAAAAAATGCATTTGTTAAAATGCTATTTTTTCCGGACTGAAAACGTTCAGTCCATAGGCTAACATTTGAAAATGCTGGGGGTTGGGGGGGGATTCGTGCTTGTGTGCCTATGCGCTCATGTAGAAGTGGACATTTGCAGAAGTGCACACTTGTGCATATGTGCACTTTTGAATGTGAACACAAGTTTGGGAAATTGCAAACATTTCCCAAGGGTTGCATTCCTGCTCGCATTCACATTGGGGGTTGCCAATGGGACATGTGTGCATCATTTGTGAACAGGAATGATTGTGTGCAACCCTATTGGGAGCCATTGGGCACAATCCTTGTGGAGCTCCTTGTAGGCATCTTTGCATAAAAGGAGTTCCCAATACATTGCACCCATCTGCACATGAGCTAAGGACATACCTGCCAGCCACAAGGGGTGGGGTGGGGTAGGGTAGGGAGAAGGTCACAAAACAGGGTATAAGGCCTCCAATTGTTCCGATGGAATCTCTTTTTTTCATTTTGAAAAATGAATTGGGGGTGGAATTGAGGGGAACAGGTGGGAGAAGCTTTAATCCCCATGGACCATGCACATTTACACAAGCGTTAGGGAAACTATCGCGCATAGCTACACTATGCACAATTAGCAGAACATTTAGTTTGGCCCTAAACGCGAAAACTACCCCACGGAGAACCCTGAGAAATGCAATTCTACGATAGGAGGGGGGCAGAAATAGGGATTGGTGACAGCACCATTGACAAACTAAAATTCTCAGGATTCTTTGTGGCAGAAGGCATAGCAGCTAAACTGGCTTCCAACCAATACAGATTGGAAGAATAGCTCCACCCTAAATGAACTTCTACATTCAGGACCATTGCTGCTATGCCCTGGAAGCCCACTGTCCTCATATTTTTTCGAGGATCATTGGTGAATTCGCCGTGATCCATCTCTCCATGTAAAAACAAGATCATTTTATACTAAATATCAACAAAAATCATCACCTTTAACCTAGTTGTAGGCCTGCAAAATCAATGGAAAAGAAATCTCAGTTGTCTGTGCCTGTTCGTGGTATATACTACTAGGCATTTAAAAAGGATCTGCTGCAGAGCTCTTCCACAGCCGCAGCATGAGAAAGATCGAGCATAACTTACAATTAGTGATGTATACATGCGCTCCTTAGCTGTCTCCATCACATCCTAATTTTTTGTATGATTTCTACATGTGTTATATTTATACATCTAATGTCGGGGCTCCTAATAAAGCACTTTTTATTTCTTTTCTCTTTTTTTCATTATTTTTATTTTGCAATATGGCCATGGCGTATATTTGCATTATACAGCAACAGAAGAAAGAGGGAGGGGCATTCATCGTTCGCCCTGATATCCTCTTTAAATAAGAGAGACAATCAAGGTTTTGCAGAAAGATGGTTAGCAAAATGCTGCTTTATGGAACAATTTCTGATTGCCTTCTGGAAATACCTGGGGTGGGTTGGGGGGGGGGGAGAATCTTTCCATATTAAAGTGTGGTTTCAAGGATGCACCAATGGAAAGCAACTAATATTTAATGAACACAGGAGTGTAAAATTAAGCCAGATGTTAGAATTCGCAGGATATGAATACATTCTCTTCCATCTATAGCTCCCTTATGGCATATTCGTCTGCAGGAAAATGAAACACAGCACATTTACATCTTTATGCATGCTATTAAAATTCTTTTAATCCTTGGCATTAACATAAATCTTTAGTGTAATCTATGTAGTCTCAGGGAATATCAAACGTTGCCTTTAAAGTAGCAAATAAATTTAGACACAGCTTACTGCTCATCAGGGTTCTTTATTTTTAATGGTTACAAACAGTTAGCTGTCCCTTTAAAAGCCTTTGAGCACAGTTCAAGGTGCTGTTTTTGTCATAAGGAACTTGGCCAAGGCCCACTTATCACATCTGCATCATATTTCTGCCTACAGCACTGGTTAAATCAGAAGTCAGTGGTGATATTTCAGGACAGGTTTGTTAACCAGCCAGGATCTCCTTGATCATCCCAGAAGGCAGGATGTGGAAAAATGGGCTCAAGTTACAGGAAGCCAGATTCCAGCTGGATATCAGGAAAAATTCCTGACGGTTAGAGCGGTACAACAATGGAACCAATTACCTAAGGAGGTCATGGGCTCTCCCACATTAGAGGCCTTCAAGAGGCAGCTGGGCAACCATCTGTCAGGACTGCTTTAAGATGGATTCCTGCATTGAGCAGGGGGTTGGACTCAATGGCCTTACAGGACCCATCCAACTCTACTATTCTATGCTTTTATGATTCTATTTTCCTGGTCTGGTCAGTAACACTGTGTTATGCCAACATCACGTTTGCAGTCACAATTGAGCCCATTTAGTAGTAGTGAAAGCAGCGAAGAAGCCCCCCTTCACTGCCTCCATTGCCTCCTCTCAAGTGGAGCTTTTCCTGGAAGTTTGGGCCCCAAAGGAAGTGGCCAGCTGTGATGTTTGCTCCACATTTTGAGGATAAAATCACATGCATCCGTGGGGACCTTGACTTCCCCGTTTTAACAGATGGATCTCATGAATTGTCCAGAGTGCTGTTGGCTTAGCATTACTGGATGAGTTTCAGTTAGTACAACTCGAGGACATGAACAACATCCTTGAACCAGTATGTGTGACCACTTGCATGTTGCAGCCTTGCTGTTCATGGCTGGTACAATCTAGCAGGATAAGGACAGCTGGTTGGGCTAGGGATATCGTAAATGTGTCCTTATGAGAGGGAGTGGTCCTGGGTCACTTGAAAGGCATGGTGGTAAGCCCATTCCTTAAGAAGCCCTCTTTCCATCCAGAAGATCTGAATAGGCCAGGTGTACAGGTCCCTTTCCTGGGCAAGCCCTTGAGCAGGTGGTCATTGACCAGATCCAGGCCCTCTTGGATGAGACTGATTTTTCTGGATCCATTTCAGTTGAGGTTCAGGTCCAGTTTTGATTCTGCGACTCCATTCGTTGCCCTTTATGATGACCTGTGTTGGGAAAGACAGGTGGGTGAATGTGTCCCTGTTCATACTCCTTGATCTCTCAGCAGCATTTGAGAACATAAGTATCCTTCTGGAGTGGCCATCCGAGCTGGGAGTCAGGGACACTGCTTTGTGGTAGGTCCGCACCTACCTGGATCATCATTTCCAGAGGGTGGTGCTTGGAGGGTATTGCTCAGCTCCATGGATCCTTCAGTGTGGGTTCTGCAGGGATCAATTCTAGCCCCCACATTGCTTAACATCTGCATGGAACTCCTGTGTGGGGTCATCTGGAGTTTGGGGGGCTTTGCCATCTATCATGATAGGAAGGCAGGGTTTGGGGGTTTTTTTTGTTTGTTTTGTAAAAAAATAAAAATGGAGAGAAGTGCAGTGCTTGGTGGCAATACAGCGTTTGCAAAGGCTTGAAAAGTCTCCAGTAGACTTACTTTTGCCAGTAGAGAAAATCTACGTCGGATGACATTTTCGCATGTGAGGGTTGAAACAGGAGTTGCCTAAATTGGTTTGTCATGTGAAAGTATATTTCCTCCCAAACCTGAAAATGGTACACAAAGGTGGGCCATATAGTTCTGTACTCTCGGCCTCTTTCTCCCCATGATGACGAGTTCCAGAGGCAGCGGAATGGTGGAAGAGCAATGCAGAGGCACGGGCCCTTTCCAAAGTTTGCTTTATTTGTAAATAATATAGGAGCAGAATGTGTGCGAAGGCGATGCGTCATCCCTACAGCAGACAGGGCATCACATCTTCAGAGATTTCCCCCCACAGCAGATCACACAGACACACAGAGAGACGCACAATCAGTTAACCCCAGCAAGAAATCCCCAAGATTCAAACTGCAAAACTACCTTCTTTTACACCCATTCCCTCTTTCTCTCATACCCACACTTCACAAAGCATCGGACTCAGGTGAACTGTCATTTGAAGAGACTATCCCATCACTGGGATAGAGTGTCAGACTTGGATGACGGGGAGCAGAGTTCAAATCCACATTCCACTCTCTCAGTGACTTAGAGCCAGCAACGTTCTTTCAGCCAAGACGGAGGAATAGCACCAGGTATCCTGCAGCTCTGAAGATACAAATGGCATTAGGGGGGTAGTAATAACTGAACTATTCAGGGGGGAAACTCTGTGTGTTTGTATGCGTGTAGGGCAGCCTTTCCCCAACCTGGTGCCCAACAGCTGTAGCATTGGCCATGCTGGCTAGGAATTATGGGAGTTGCAGTCTTACACAGTGGAGGTTGGTGGCTCTGATGTCAGAGGGGCGGTGAATCTGCTCCAGGTTTCAGTCAGAATCAGTCAGAACTCTAATGGAGCTGTCCAAGGTGTGGAGACAGCAGCTTCCATTGATCCTGGAGGGCACCAGGTTGGGGAAGGCTGATGGGGGACAGTCCCAGCAAGTATACAAAGACAGCCTCTTAGCCCTCCCTGAAACCGAGATTCTGTTTGTTCTCTGGGATTAGTCATGGCAATGATCTGGGGAGGAGATGTGGGTGTTGGGAGGGGGCGCTTGACTGTCTCCACCAGGTCTGCAGTGGTGTTTCTCTCCACTTTAGCCCCTGCTACAGAACCTGCTTACTAACAGAGAACAGAAAAGGTGGACGATTTGGCCTGTTTCTGCCCACGAGCAGCAATGTTCTAGTCTAAAACTCCAGGGCATGAACCGCCTTGACAGATTGTTAGAGTTACCTGCCTCTTGCTGGAAAGAAAGCCATTTCTGCTGCTTCGGTGTTTCCTGGAGAAAGAAAGGAAGCCTTGCCTTTACGGGTTTAATAGCTTTAATATCCACTGTTCCTTTCTGGAGGGAGACAACAGATAGCAGGAAATGAGTCTCCAAAATGCAATTAGATGGCTCTAAACCAAAAGCCTTTGCAATTAGGGCTCTCCATGCTACAGGTGCTAAATAGGGATATTATGCAAAAGGAAGAGCCAAGATGCTCTGCTGCGTTGCTTCCATGACAGGTGTCCATGCCGCTAGAGCATGCTGCCCTCCTTTGGCAGAATGATGCAAAAGACCAGAAGCAGCAAGAGTTACTGGTGCGTAGGTAGCGGGGGGGGGGGGGGGTGTATTGGTAGGCATGAAGGAGTCGGGTGTCATAAATACACAGCAGAAGGTTGTCCTGGCCTTGAGAAGAAGCAGAGGAGCATCACTGTGGGGATAAAAATAATGTTAAAACATAAGGTGTTTTTTGTTTTGTTTTTACAAAGATGCTTCAATCTCTACCATTGAAATCACTGGGGTGGACACACCTGTCTCTTTGTTAGGAATATGTGCCCCTAGTTTAAAAGGGGAGTTCCTAATCTGGAATCTAGATATCACACTATTTATTTAACAGAACAATGTAACCCGACATCCACGTGAAAGAAATTTGAACTCTCTTCTCTCATACAGTTTGGAGCAGAGGCGTTTAACCTCAAGCCTGTGGGCCAAATCCAGACCTTCCAGATCCAGGTCCCAACCTGGCCCCCTGGAGTTCCCCAGATGGCCACGCCCCCTTCCCCTGACACCTCCCCCTTTCCCCCAACCCATGGGTGTTTGGTGTTTTCCTGGTTTTGTGAAGTTTTCCCCCATTCTAAAAGGTTGAAGGGCTTCTCCTAAGCTTCAATGACTGGTAGGAAGAGCTTTAAGATGAAATATTTACCTTAAAGTATTTTTGGCATTTTGGCCCTGTCCCTCTGGCCTTCATTCCCTGCCCACTACGGGTTAGGGTGACCAGATAAAATCCAGCTCAAGGCTCATGTAATTTTAACAGTTGTAGAGAAAAGGGAATTCCAGCCAGTGTCATTTGTATGCAATTAGTTCCTGGTGAAATTCCCTCTTCATCACAACAGTTAAAGTTGCAGGGGCCCTGCCTTCTTTTGTTTATGGTCACTCTAGTATAGTGCCTGCAACTTTAACTGTTGTGATGAAGAGGGAATTTCACCAGGAACTAATTGCATACAAATGACACTGGCTGGAATTCCCTTCTCTCTACAACTGTTTATTTTTATTTTATTTATTGCATTTATATACTGCCCCATTGCCGAAGCTCTCTGGGCGGTTTACAAAGTTTAAAAACATTGAACATTAAAAAAAGATATACAAAATTTAAAAACTATAAAAAGCATAAAAACAAAGTACAAATACAATATCCATATATCTTAATCTTGATGGATTAATAAATGATCAATATTTAGCCTATTCTGATTGTAATGCACTTTTACAAGTATAATAGGCTGACCAGATAAAATCCAGGTCAGGGCTCATGTCACTTTAACAGTTGTAGAGAAAAGGGAATTTCAGCCAGAGTCATTTGTATGCAATTAATTCCTGGTGATAGTCCCTCTTCATCACAACACTTAAAGGTGCATGAACTATACTAGAGTGACCATATACAAAAGAAGGCAGGGCCCCTGCAACTTTAACTGTTGTGATGAAGAGGGAATTTCACCAGGAACTAATTGCATACAAATGACACTGGCTGAAATTCCCTTTTCTCTACAACTGTTAAAGTTACATGAGCCCTGACCTGGATTTTATCTGGTCACCCTAAAGTATAATTGACCTAAAATGGGGGGAAGGGGAGAAATGGTGTAAAAAGTCTTTCAAATACAAACAGGCAACTTTTTGTTAAAAGAAAGAGTAGTTTAAAAGGAATTTTCCATGTATTTTATTTGGTTGCTGTGCATTAAATAAATAAATGAAAAAAGGAGACAATCCACTGAAATCAGTGAGGTTTCGTGGAAAGAGAACTACTCATTCAATGTATATTCACAAATACTCACTAAACATATATTCAAATTAATATAAAATATTACAATATTTAGAATATACAATTGTCATAAAACAGCCAGTCCTGTAAGCCAGGCAGACCCTATAAACACATATAAAGTTAGCAATGATTAATTTTAATTGTGCCAAATGAAGGAGTTATAAACTAATTAGAAAGTGGTAAGAAATAGAATGTTAAAGTTACATGAGCCCTGACCTGGATTGTATCTGGTCACCCTACTACTGGTTTGCAGCTCTCGAGAGGTTCTCCAAAATGGAATTTGGACCTCAGGTTGGAAGAGGTTCAACTCCCCAGGTTTAGAGAAAGGAAGAGGAAAATGAGTAAGTCTAGGTAGGAAAACTCTAGAAGTTTTTTCTGTTGTTGCCAAAAGAGTGGGCAGGCCCCTAATTAAATAGCAATGAGACGAGCTATGCTTGAGCTGTGATTTTTCAAATGCCTGAGTAGCAGGTGAATCCTGCCAGGTGCTGAGTGCTTTCAAGACCTGCTGCATTGGGAACAGAGTGGAGCTCTTCACCCTGCAGAGCTGGGCCCATAGGGAAGCCAAGAAACATGCATATATTGGTTGGGGGATTTGTTTAATGGGGAGAGATTTTGCTCAGACACTGATTTTTACATCCCAAATTTCTGTTACTTGAAACATAAAAGAGCACAGGGACCTTGCTGGAGGAACAGCCACAACAGTGGTTATGAAACAGGATGTTTTATACATGTGATTATATATATATATATATATATATTCATTAAACAAAAAATCTACGGTTTACAAAAACAATGTTAAGGCTCTACAGTTTCCAACCAAGCACCAAAAAGCAGGGAAATTGGGAGTTAAGGCTCACAAGCCTTAACGCCACATCCTCCCTAAGGAGGCAGAAAGTGCAAGTGAAATTCTCATTCTCCCAAAGCAGATAAACCATGAGGACAGGATGGAGAATATGATATGCAGAGGTGACTGTGGAGTTGTGGAAAACTGATCATGAACAACTTAGGGCCACCTACTTCTCTTTATTTGTTTAGAGTAGGCCTTCCCCAACCTGGTGCCCTCCAAAGGTGTTGGACTACAACTCCCATCATTGCAAGTCAGTATGTCCCATGGTCAGGAATGCTGGGACTTGTCATCTCAGAAATCTAGATATGCAATTTGATATGCAGAGGTGACTGTGGGGTTGTGGGAACTGATGATGAACAACTTAGAATCAGCTACTTTTTCTTAGAGCATCTCCTTATGTTGAGAGTTGCAACTCAACACATCTGACAGGCACCAGGTTGGGGTATGTTGTTCAAGAACAAGGGAAGGCAGAATGTAGAACTCCAGATGTTTTGGAATTCAACGTGTAAAAGCCCCTATCAGCATGGGCAGTTATCAGGAATGCTGCGAGTTGATATCCAAAACATCAGGATAGATCTATTTTCTGCCCACATCTGTACTAAAGTATGATGTTTTCCAGCATTAAGATATGTGATCAATCAAGGAACTACAAAAGAGCTGCATCACTTTAAATAAACTGTCTAAACCAAATGAAACAACAATGAATGAATCTTGAATACTTAATCCAGATAGCCTTTCAGACGTCAACATTAGTTTTCAACACATGGCATAGGATGTCTGTTTCTTGACTATCAGATAAAGGATTTCTTTTACTTGTTCAGCAGTGTGAGATCAAAGGCAGAGCTACCACCTAATACTATCATGCGTAAGTATTATTTTAAAATTAAGTATGAAATTATTTTTGTCTTCCCCATAACACATAACATGGGAGTTACAGTGCAACACATCTGGAGAGCACCAGGCTGGAGAAGGTTGACTCCTATACATGTCTTCTCAGAAGCCAGTGCCACTGAATTCACTGGGGCTTACTCCCAAGAGGTATAGGATTGCAAACTAATCTCATCTGAAAGGTGTTCAAGACAGCCAAACTAAACCTCTTCTGCTCTGCTGTCGCTTTGATGAGATGATGTATTGTGGAGGGATTGTGGGGAGTGAACAGTATAGTTTTTATAAATAAATTTTAAGAAAAAAAAACATTGGTTCTTTGAAAGGCAGGATATTGACCAAAAGTTGGAAGTGCCTGGCACGTACTCTGGTTCTAGATCTGTAATGAATAGTGACCCTTTTGTTATTAAGCGTGCTGCTATATGCGTGATGTGTGTGAGAGAAAAGTATTGGGCAGACCCTGTATTTGGTAAGGGTATGGAACAGCATTCCCCATCCTGCTGCCCTCCAGGTGTTTGAGATGACAAGTCCCAGCATTCCTGACCATGGGACATACTGACTTGCAATGATGGGAATTGTAGTCCAACACCTTTGGAGGGCACCAGGTTGGGGAAGAGCTGCTCTAAACAAAAAAAGAGAAGTATGTGGCCCTAAGATGTTCGTGATCAGTTTTCCACAACCCCACAACGTTATAGCAGCATGGACCAAACTCTTAGAAAAGAGGGAAGGAGCCCCCAACATCCTAAGACAGGAGGGAGGGGGGAGAGCGATGCTACTGAGCATGTGTCACGCTATGAGGGAAGAAGGCCTCTGCATTGACTTGAATGAGAAGTAAAAATATTCCTTAAAAATCAACTGAAGGGAATTTTTAAAAAATGAAAAGCTTTCCACCAACTACAGTGAAGGAGGAAGAAGACCCCACCACTGGATTTATTAATAAGGTTCTAGAAATTATGCAAATCGTGAGCACAAATCTCGCAAACCCAAAATCATTTGACAAAAGCAAGGAGACAGGTTTGTGTTCCTTTTCTACCTTAAACTGCTCTCCTTCCCTCAATCTTTCACCAAACTTCTTAAAATTTTCAGGTAATGTAAAACAAACATTTCTTTCTGGCACCCATAAATTTCAGAAAGATTGGTGAAACATTTTCGATTTTATGGCTGTTAGAATGACCCCCCCCCCCCATTATCACTTTAACATGGCGGAATGTGTTTTTTACTGACGGCCCTTAACAATGGAGACACGGCTGTGCCTATATATATATATATATATATATATCCACTCCAGTCAGAACCAGTCAGTACATTCTAAATGAGCTATCAAAGGTGCAGAGCACTGGCCCTGAAGCCACCTGCCTCCAGGGATCTATATTACTTGTAGCAATGCAAACAGAATGGAACAACTGTCCCAGGATTGTCTCCTGGACCAGCTCAATTATATGATAAACAGACTGGAGATAGAAGAACTCAAAGCAGCCTGAAGTCAGGCCCACTGCCTGTCATATGGCCAGTCACTCCACTTTAGTTTTGGTATAGTTTCCAAAAACTAGGAAAAGCTGTTTGGCTCAAGACGGCTCTCTCAGGACGAAAAACCAAAAGAAGGAGAGCATCCAACTCAGGGCAAAAAAAGGAGAGAAGCAGGTTCTCAGAATGCTAAGATACTTTATTTCCAAGCCCAACACGTTTCGGCCTAAACAGATATACTGTATTTCCTCGATTCTAAGACACACTTTTTCCCCCATATTTACCTCTGTAAAAATAGAGTGCGTCTTAGAATCGATGGCATCTTAGATTCGCCGGTTTTCTCCAGCGCTGGAATGGGTTTGGGATACACCCATCCACCCATAGAGCTTCTCCTCAGCCCTGCCCCATCCGCCCTTTTCCTGAGGGGAGGGAGCCCGCTTTGCCTCTGCGTCGACGGGGGCCAAGTTCAGACATAGCCCCCAACAGCCCCGCTTCCCCTTCCCTCACCGTGGCAACCTCTTTCCTCGCCGCCTCAGGTAAGCGCCGATTTTCTTCCCCACTGCCTCCGCCTGGCTCGCTGCGCCTTTCCCTTCCCTTTCTGCTTTTCGCTTCTTCCTCCTCCTCCCTGCCGCCGCTGCCACTCCTTCCTCACCTGGGCCCCACTGCCTCTGCCTACCCCCCCCCCCCCGCTCGACCCACTCTTTCTTTCTTACCCCTTCCTGGGATTCAGCGGCGGCAGTAGAGGAGGTCTGGAAACACAGCATTTCCATGAAGTAGGCCGCGATCCTGCGCACTGGCGGGGAGGACCGGGGCGCGATGGAGGTGAGTGGGGAGGCCGAGTCGCTGGGGGGCTCATGCGGGCCTCTCTGCCACGGCCGCTGCCTCCGCCCAGCTCTCCATGCCCTTTCCTTCCCGCTTCATCCTCCTCCCTCGCCTGGGCCCTGCTACCACCGACCATATTTCTTCGATTCTAAGATGCACTTTTTTCAAATATAAATGGGTCTGAAAATGGGGTGCATCTTAGAATCAACGTAAAGCTTTTTACCTATTGGTGGCCCTGAAATTAAGGTGCGCCTTAGATTCGATGGCATCTTAGATTCAAGGAAATAGGGTATTAATGTTATGTGTTTTCCCCATTAACATAATTTAATGTATTCTTGATGTTACAGCCCCCTGAAGAAGGCCTTAAAAAACAACACAGGTCGAAATGCGTTGGACTTGGAAATAAAGTACCTTTGCATTCTGAGAACCTGCTTCTCTCCTTTTTTTGCCCTGGCTCTCTCAGAACACCTGCCCCAGACCCTTGGATTCACATTAGCACTCTTGCAATGAAATTGCATACATGCCTACTCAGATGTTCTTCCCGTTGAGTCCAATGAGACCGACCCCCAGCTAAGTGTGTATAGGGATTGCAGCTGGGCAGAGCAACTCTAACGGGTCAGGGAGAGAGGATCTATGACAGAAGACTTGCCAAATCCAAGGCCCAGCATCTGTCCCTGGTATCTCACCTTTTTGCTCTTACTGCCATTAGAACATCATCAGTGGAGCTGCAAAGGTAGCCGAGGTTTCTGTACCCGTTGCGAGGAGGCTTGTGAGGGTGGAACCCACACACCCACACACCCACACACCCCTGTGGAGCTCCTTCTGCAGGTGAGTGAGATCTGCACCATCCTATGGCCCCTGGAACACCCTCCCAGCCTCTCCACTGCACAAATTCCTATTTGGTTCACAGAGTTCTGTGCTGGAGACAGTCCCAGTGGACTGGACATCTGGATGCCAGATTTTAAAATGGTAAAATATCATGCACTCATAGGAACCAAAATACCATATTCTCAATTATAATTTGTAACCTAATCAAAAGGGTGTACAATTGAAAAAGATAATGAAAGCTAATACTTTCTATTATAAAAAGACTAGTGATGGGAAAACTTTCCCCAATGGAATTCATTATTTCCTTGGAAAGTGACCAATTCATCCATCTAATTTCAGACAAGAGTTCTCTATTAATTCAAGATGATGATCTGTGACATATGGGGTTGTGCATACATGTTATCAAAGTGCATCTTGGGAGCTGAGGCATGGAATCACATGATGCATCATGACATCATGTGTCTGTATATTATGTTCCCCTTTCTGATTGGTTGTTACCAAACAAGTGGAAATGTCCTATATGACCAATCCAATATAAGATAAAGAGAGAGAGAGACGGTGACCTTTATTGACGAGCTGAATAGGAAACAGAGCCACTTCTGCGTAAGGATGGACGGACCACCCCGTGGCCACCCCGGGCACTGCTCGACGAACTCCTGCCACTTACACACCCCAGTGAGCAGAGCAGGGCAAACCGCTGGGCGGACTGCAGGCATTTGGCAGCAGGGTGCAGGCACTCGCTCCCTCAGTGAGCCACCATTTTCCACAGAAATGGCAGCTTGTTCTTGTCTGTAAGTGTCCCGTTTGTGCAAATGGCAGCTTTAAAGGGGTTCATGCCTGTAATGTTACACACATCACCCCTTTAAGACTGCCATTTATGCAAATGGGACATTTACAGATACAAATAAGCCCCCGTGTCTGGAGAAAATGGCAGCTCACTGAGGACGTGGGCACCTAAATAGGCAAGCACTGGGGTGCACAATCTGGCATTTTGGAGGCTGAACCAGCGATTTCTCACCGAGCTTCGAGCTCCAAGCAGACATCCATGCCATCCCTTGTTTTGAGTGACTGTACCTGGTACTGGGCCCCTGAGAAAGGATTGGGATTCTGTTGGTGCCCCATCCACCCTGCTGCCTAGCACTATCCCTGCCTGAGCTGACTGAGTTAGTCTCAAGTATACTATTGAAGACCCCAAGGCTTGTAGACTTGGAGAACTTTAATATTCATGATAAGGCTACCTTGTCAGGAGCAGTTCAGGATTTAAAGGCTGCCATGGGCCTTCAAATCCTGAACTGCTTCAAATCTGGCCCAACACATGTGACAGGGCATAATTTGGATCTGGTTTTCTTTAATGGATTAGGAGAAAATGATCTGTGATTGGGGGAGCCAGTAGTGACCCCATTGGTATGGACAGATCATTATCTGATCAGATTTTACCCTCAGGTTACCTGTCCACCACCCAGAGGACAATGAATCCAGATGGATTTCTGAGGACACTTGGGGATGTTCCTGCAGGCTCAGCTGGTTTTCCTGCCCAGATCCTGGTCTCTGCTTGGAATGAGGCAATGACCCAAGCAATCGATATGGCCACTCCCAAACATCCTCAACCTAGTTGTAGAGCTGTGTCAGCTGTGTCAGTGTTCTAAGGAGCTGAGGTGATGAAACGATGGTATTGATGCTTAGGCCACAAATGGTGGAATGCTTGTAACAAATATGATCAAACACAGATAAGAATCCATTTGTGATCTTATTCTGTAGCAATGCTGGCAGTGAAGAAAGCTTATTTCTCTGCCACTGACTATTGCATCTGCTCAGTGTTGTGCAGTGGAGTGCTTTCAAATGGCTAAAGACCTCTTGGATGTTGGCTCTAGAATGCAACAACTCAAACCCTCAAAGGCCTGCTATGAGCAATTTGCCGGACATTTTGCTGATAAAATCGCTCATATCCATGCCAACTTGCTGCTGCCAGAAAACACATGGTTAATTATTTCCCCCAAATCAGGGTTCTCCCCAATATTCATGGCATTAAATAGAACCATAAAAGTTCCCAAAGCAGGTTTACAGTTCATGATTGGCAATCCAGTCCAAATACCGGTGTCCACTTATGTGCAAACTCATACAAGAATATACAAAGTGCCCTGATGCTGGTTCAAACTGAGGGTCCACCTAGTCCAGCACTCTGTTCACACAGTGACCACCAACCAGCTGTCAACCAGGGACCAACAAAGCAGGACATGAGTGCAACAGCACCCTCCCACCCATGTTCCCCAGCAACTGGTGCACACAGGCTTTCTGCTTCAGATACTGGAGGGAGCACAGAGCCATCTGGGCTAGTAGCCATTGATAGCCTTCTCCTCCAGGAATTTATCCAATCCCCTTTTAAAGCAATCCAAATTGGTGGCCATTACTGCATCTTGTGATAGTGAATTCCATAATGTAACTATGTGCTGTGTGAAGAAGTATGGGAAAGATCTGCCCAGGGGTTCTTACTTCCAGCCCACGAGCCATATTCAGTCCACCAGGTCTCCCTATCTATCTCGCAAAGGCCTCAAATAGGGTTTCTTCCCAAAAGCCCCCCTGCCCAAAGCCCAATGGGGGTCTCCAGATGTTTTGGCCTACAACTCTCATCATCCCTTACAATTGACTGGGGCTGATTAGAGTTGTTGGCTGAAACATCTGGAGGGCCACAAGTTGCCCACCCCTGGGGCCTTTTTACATCTATGGGTGTAGAGAAAGGAGGGGGAAGGATCCCGGACATACCTGCTTCCAAGATTGTCCCTGGGTGTCCACATGTCGCACTCGACGCTGGTGCATTTTCTAAACAAAACTTAAAAGAGCTGGGATCATGGCAGAGAAGGTAAGGGAACCCCCCCCCCAGTGTGTGCCCCCACCCCCCTGCCACCAGGTGGGATGGGCGCCCATACCTCCCACAGTCTCGGGATGGACCCGAGACCTCGTGAAGAATTGGGTTTTGCCAGGGTTTCTTTATCCCTGGGAACACCCGTGCCCATGCCCCCCTGCCCCCGGGAGTCCTTGTGCCTCATTTGGACACACCGGGAACAGCCAGGAACAACCCCAGGGAAAATCCCCGGTGTGGAAAGGGCCGTGATGTCAATGAATATGTTTTTGGACTTACACGTAGGTATTTACACACAGCATCTTAACTATAGATTTTCCAGAAAAAGCCAAATGGGAGTTAAAATGTTTTCAGCACAAAGTATTCTGAAAGGAAGAAGAAGAAACCTACTTCATGTATTAGTCCTCAACAGTTTGCAACTGCTGCAGAGGCAAGGAGGGCTCTCATAATGCAAAGACCATGATGCTGCTAGGAAATGTCATTTCTAAAACTGTTGATCATTAGCCAAAAGGCATAGATCAAGATCTTTTTAACCAGCAGCGCTGGAATAACTTGAGAGGGTGACTGAAGCCAGTGATCACAATTTTTCCTGTAATTACTGCATAATGAAACTAATTTCTGTTCACCCTGGATGCCTTTCACCTCTTGCCGACAGCATTCTTGTAGAATAGGAACATTAATAATGAGGTGACTGCAGACAGAGAATGCTTTAAGATTGGTCGCTTGGCTTTTTAATAGTGCTTCATGCATAATACTGTGGTTGTATAGTCCATGCTGCAGTCCCTTGCAAAATTGTTCTTAAAAATACAAAATGATCACAAAAAATATTTAGGGCTGACTGGGATGTTTTAATACTTTTCTTCTTTACTGACTTTGTATTTCGATAATGTTTATTCTTATTAGCCATTCTCCCTCATCAGTGTTATGGGTTGAAGTAATTCATTTCCTGCCATTATTCAGTGTTTCATTATTTTCCTCCAAGACTGACAAGTTTTTACCAAAGAGCTGTCTTAAATCCTATTTTCCAAAACCTAAAGAGACTTCCAAAATTCTCCCTGGCTCAATTACCCCATATAACCTGTGGTTTTGAATGACCTGCTCTTGTTTACAAAGCAGCACTAAGTTAGCCACCTAATGAGTAGGCAATCCACCCTTCCTCTCTTGCCCCGTTTCTGGACTTCATTCAAATTGTTGCATGTATGGAGGTTGATTTTGTTAGCCTGCACATTACTGACGCACAGGAGCACACATGCGCAGTGATTAAAACACTGTATGAGGAAGAGTCTTGATGTAATCACACTTTTATCAATACACTTCTGTACTCCTGCATATGTGCAGCTTTTAAGGGGGCGGAGTAATGAGTAATTAAATTAGAGCCCTTCCATTGAATGCTGAGCTGAATGGTATTTGCATTCACTTTTTTGGCTTGACAGTTGTGCTTTCAAACCCCCCACCCTAGACCCCTTAATCCTACTTTCTGTATGGCTGCTCACTACTGTTCACAGCCATGTTTCCCGCTCTGTTGTTGGTTTAATAACCATTTGTTTCATTTGTTTCCACAAGTGATCCCAGCCAATCAGGGACCATATGGAATGAATATGATGTCATGCTGCTATGTAGCCAATAGCCATGTTGCAATGTAGCTGTCATCCCTAAGGGCAAAAGAAGCTCATATAAAATGAAAACAATGTTTCCCATAATGGTCACATAGCGGATCCAAACCAATCAGAAACCACACATTGAACATTTGTTCAGCACTTTCCAATGATCGCTGGGGGGGAAACAAGAGAGGACTCCTCTTTTCACCCTAACAAAAGATTTTCATGAAATGCCCTCCACTTTCACTCAACCCTAATGAAAGCTTTCCTACAGCACCTTGAACCAGCAGATTCAGGACCCTTATTAGAGATAAGGACAGTTCACAGCCACTGTGCTAAGTGAAGCTGAGCCTGCAAGCAATTGTACACACATTTTAAATATGCGCTACTGCAGATGGGATGAAAATTTAAAGGGAAGTTTCTCAAATGCTCAACAACAACGAAAATCTTAATGGAAAACAGCACGAAAGAACATTAAAAGTAATGAACCAAAGGGAGGAGGGGTAATGTTAACAGTTTTGAATGTTCAAATTCCATGTTTGAAATGTTATTAAAAAGAATTTTAAATACATATAAAGTTGAAAAGCATGTTTACAATCAAAAGAATGCTGTGTTTAATTTATAGCTAAAACGGGGAGGGACAAAACTCTACAAGGCACACATGCCCCCATCTCTACTGGTGCAATAATCATTGTAAGAGGTCCTTATGTTTGTCATTAGAATTCTCTGCCATGCGCTCACAGACAGAGCAAAGCACATATTTCAGCCTTTGTGCCTGTTCCTTCAAACTGGACTTGCTGATGACAAGGGACCCAGAGGAGGGAGGGAGGGAAGCCGGGAGGCAGGAAGGAAGGTTTCTGTTACGTTTCTTCTCTACCTGACAAGGAGCCTGCATGTCTCGGTTTGGATTGGAAATGGATCAGCGTAAGTGCTGAGCTGTAGGTTTTCAAAAATGGGGGAAATGTTGTTGTTATTGTTGTTCTAATTATTATCATGATTTATTAGATGTCTTTTTCAGGGAGGAAAGGTTCAAGGTATCTTATAACAGGGATTAAAGCATACATACAATGAAAGGAATTTAGAATAGCTAAAAAAAAAATAACACTAAAATGCAAGACATGATGAACAACTGAATTAAGAAGCCTGGGAAAAGAGGAAACTCTTAACCTAGCACCAAAAAGGTGACAATGTTGATGCCAGGTGGACCTCACTGAAGAGAACATTCCACAGTCAGGGAGCCACCACCCAAAAGGCTTTCTCCTTTGTTGCCATTCTCTGAACCCTCATAATATACTGTGTTAAGTTCATACCAAGAGAGGCGATCCGTCAGGTACTGTGGTCCTGAGTCATGAAAGGCTTTATACGTATCAGCCCTTGTGTTTCAGCCCTGCCTCATTCATGGACTTTTACCGGGGGTCTTTCAAATGATGGGGTCTTCCACTCATAACCCTCCTGTGTTACATCACCTTCCCACTGCTACTTCTGTCTTTTTCCTTACCACAGAAAACTCATTAAGGAAAAAAAGATGGAATAGCTGCTGCTGCTGCTGCTGCCTAATAATAATAATAATAATAATAATAATATTTATTTATAACCCGCCTCTCCCTATGGATCGAGGCGGGGAACACAATGCAAGATACAAGCATCACAAAGTTAATTTTTTAAAAAAACACAAGAGAAAACACATCATTAAAACATTTTAAAATTCATCTGGATAGGCCTGCCGGAAGAGAACAGTCTTCATGACTCTCTTAAATTAAATTAAACTCTCTTAAACAGCTTTGTGCTGTTAGTTCTAGTATCTCTCCATCTAGGAGTACCCTTAGCTTAGGAAGCACTTTGCCTTTGGCCCCCATTCACAGATGGAACGTGGTAGTGGAAACTGATGGCTCCTTTAGGGTTCTGATTGGTTCTGACTGACATCGGAGCCACCAGCTTGAAGGAAGCCTTCTTATTAGGGATGTGCACGGACCCCGAAATTGGAATTGGAATTGGAATCGGAACTTCAGAGTTTGTAAGTATCGTATCGTAAAAATCGGATGTCCGTCTTATCGGATTGGATCAGATAACGATACAAAATCGGAAGTTCCGATTTCAATATTGGACTGCCATTTTAGGTGTTTTCCCATAGGCTTGCATTGGGGGAAAGAAAGCTTTCTCCCAATGCAAGTCTATGGGGAAAACACCTAAAATTGCACCCTTCCCCCCTCCCTCCCCCCACTTGCACTCTTTACCTGCTGGCATCCCACGCTGCCATCCGCTGCTTCCATCAACTGTGAATTAGGCTTTGCGGCCTGCTTCTCAGTAGAGCGAACTGAAGAACCCTGATTGGTTCTGGGTTCTCGATCACATGGTCATGATGCCCACTGCCACGCCTTCACTGGAGAAGAATGTGAAAGCCAGTGCAGGTTCCAGTTAGTAACTGCCTTTCAGTCTCTTCCTCATCTATTCTGTTCTAGAAAGAGAGAGAGAAAGATGGGCAAAGAGCATCTACAATCCAGGACTTGCTCTCTCTCTCTCTCTCTCTCTCTCTCTCTCTCTCTCTCTCTCTCGCTGAGCCTATCTACACTACTGCTTTAAAATGGTTTATAACCGTTTTGAGAACGGTTGGAGCCCAGGACACACTCCATATACAGTTTTCAAAACATTTTCAAAGTGTTTTATCCTGCGTGTGTAGATAGGCTCTCTCTCTCTCTCTCACACACACACACACACACACATTTGCTCACTCACTCTCTTCCCCCCCTCTCTCTCTCTGTCTGCCTTGCTCTAATTTATAATTTATTGAAAGACTAACTGATTTTGATTCAGTTATTAAATGCTAAAATAATTCTGTTCATCTTTAAGGTCTCACCTTTTACTTCTTTCCCAATTCACCTTAGAAGCCCAAAAGGGAGGGGGAGGGGGAGGGCAGGGAGAGGAGGAAGCCTCAAGTTTCACCTTTCTCTGAGCTACAGGCTTGCTGCTGCTGCTGTTGCTGCATCCTCCACTAGACTTCATTGCCTGGGGAACTGCTGCTCTTGTCACACGGTTTCCATGGCATTGCCAGAGCCTTCCGGCTGAGGCTCCTGCTGTCTGAGGTGCCTCTTCCAGCTCTCAAACGGTGAGAGCTTTTTGTGATTGTGATTGTCCTTCTGTCCTTTCAGTCCCTGATCACACCACCCCAAATAGCACTTTTCTCCTCTGTATTTTTGTCAAGCGGCAGCCTCAGTCTCCCCCAGATTAAAAACAAGCAAGCAAACAAAATAGGGAACCCTGTTGTGAAATAAAAATACGATGCATTGTGACCATTTCAGGAATTAAATATATTGGTGATTACAAGTATTTTATTTATTTATTTGTATTTATATCCCACCCTTCTTCGCAAGGAGCCCAGGATGCTTAATTACCCATATAAGAATAATACAACAGATGAACACCATAAAATCATAATTCTTAAATTACAAATGCAGAATAAAAACAATAAAACCATCACAATGCCAGAAAACAGATAAAACGCTTTGCCCTTACCTCCAAAAGCTTATACAAATAAATAGATCTTTAACTGGCACTTGAATGACAGCAGCATGGTGGAAAACCAAATCTCTACTGGAACAAAGTTCCATATTCAGGGTGCCACCACTGAGAAGGATCTGCCATGCGTGGTAGACCCACAACCCACATTCCTCAAGGGCACTACAAGCAAAGCCTTCCCCAACCAATCTGAAATCCCAGAATGGCCAGTACTGGGAAGGTGGTCCTTCAAGAGCTGAGCCATTTAGAGTAACACACTGGCAGCCACTGCAGAGATTTCAGAACTGGTGCATTACACTCACATCTCACTGTCCCCGTATGTTCTTCTTCACTCATGTGCTCCATTGCTCATAATGCTCTATTTGAATATAAACAGCACATCTCACAGCGCATCTTCTCCCACAGGGACCTTAAAACATGTTAGGCGTTCTGTGCCATGTTTGTGGGCTTCTCAGGGGCCAGTTGGAAACAGGATGTGGGACCAGGTCAAGGGTGGGCGACTGGGGTGCCGCGATGTTGCCAGTCTGCAGTCCCATCGTTCCCTCACCATTCACTATGCTGGCTCAGGCTGAGAACAGGTGCTGACCAACAAGTTGTCTGCCCCAGGACTGGATGGACCCCTTGTCTAAACCAGCAGGTCTGTTCTTCCCTTCAGTAAGCTCTGCTCTGGGTTCTTTCCTCCGTATAAACTAGGCTGGCGACTGCTACTAGCAGAGCCATTTCAGGGTTAGCCCTCTCCCTCTGGAGTCAACTCCTTCTGGATGTCTACAGGTTTTGGACGTCTTTGATGGCTTTCGCGAGGTGGCTTCAGAGGTTTTTATTCCTTCAGGCCTTTGCAGATGGTGAGGAGATGGGGGGACAACCCTTTTGAATGTGTTGCCACTCAGTCTGACGGGTTTTAAAGGCTGCTTTTATGGATGGGTTGCAATTTTAGTTGTTTTGGTGGACGTCTTTCCACAAGCCATATAGAGGGCCATTGACTGAAAGGTAGGAATAAGCATAAATAATGTTGTGGATACCAGAATTCCTTTCAGAGCCTATCTACACTACTGCTTTAAAACAGTTTAAAACGGTTTAAAATGGTTTATAACAGTTTTGAGAACTGTTGGGGCCCAGGACACACTCCATATACAGTTTTCAAAACATTTCCAAAGTGTTTTATCCTGCGTGTGTAAATAGGCTCACAGATTCCGTTATTGGGCTCCAATAATTGGGCTCATGATCCAATTGCCTCTTTTGTTCTAAGAGAGGCAGGAGATACCAACACCCCATGCCTTTGTGCCTTTGTGCCTTTTTGCCATTGCTAAGCCTAAGTCCTCTCGATCACTTCCTGAGGAAGACCTGGGAGTCTGCTGGAGCAGTGCTGAGGCTGCATGTGGAGAATAAACTCCACAAGGATGTTGCATAGGGAGTCATGTTTGGGTAGAAGATTGAAGGGCTGACAGCCTGACTCCAAGGTGAAATGCTATTTGCCTCAGAAATCTGTTCCTTTCACTCCAAAGTCTCAGACAACAACCACCCCTCCCACAACTCAATGGCATGGCCACTCATGCGCCACCAAAAAGAGGATGAAAGAAGACACTACTTCCTACAATATATGCAAATTTATACGTACAGGTGCAAATTTAGAGATACTAACTATCTTTCAAATAGAGATACAATACATCTCACCATTGTGGAGAAGGGTGACCAGGTGACCTGCATCTGCCTGCTCAGTCTGCTGTCCAGGTGCCAACTGTAGATGGACAACACCAACTCCTTCCTTAGGATTCGTTGACTTTAAAACTTTCTTGGACTGGACAGCCCATCAAACAGAGAACACCTTGAAATAGAGGACTCTCCTCTGCCAGTTCTTCAGAATAGTGAGTTGTCATCTGTAAAGTAGGAGCCCCCTCGCCACCCTACAGCTCAAGGCCTTGTGAAAGCTTCAGAGCCACACACTTCACACACTGCAGCACTGACGTGTGGGCCTTTTCTACATCTCCCGGCATTCCAGGAGGGAGGGGGAGGCTCTTGCAATATCCTGATCACGAGAGCCTCCCCCAGCGTGCACACGCGATGTGGCTCCGTGCCTGTTTCTGGGGCCTGCTTACTCACTTGCACCAAGTGGGATGGCCCCGGGACCGCTGGAGGAATCAGGGTTTCCCAGGGTTTCTTTATCCCTGGGGAAACCCGCGCCCATCCCCCCCCCTGCCCCCAGGAGTCCCTGTGCATCATTTGGACACCCCGGGAGCAGCCAGGGACGTTCCCGGGGCGAAAGGCCAATGTAGAAATGGACATAGTGTGGGATGGGACCCTCCTTAGCAAATGCTTGTAAGCACGGGCCTAGTAGCCCTGGTGCACAGGTAGTGAACTCTCCCTCAGTCTCTCCATCTTCATTGTGAGATGAGAGAGTAGTGGGGGTCCTGGATCTCCCACAGTTGCTAGTAGCCTGGCTCGTGTGAAAAAAGCAACACCTCAGCCTGCATCCATACTCCAGGATAGTAATACCCTGAGATAAGTAGGTACAAATTCACAGGAGGACATAGCAGGCTTGTGTGTTTTGTAATATTGGTTTTTATTTACACATCCGTAGGGTGTGAGCCTAGCTGAAGGAAGGGACACGACGCTCCAGGAGGCATTCAGAATCCACTGCTCCCATCTCCGGCCTTCCAGGGGAACAGCCAGCGCCCTAAGATGCTCTGGAGCCCAAGTTCCGTTTGGTTTGATTCTGTCCTCTCCATTTGCTTCCACACTTAAAACAGAAGCCCATCCCTTCTTACCTTCTTAGATGGGCATTTGGGTTAGCACATTTGGGTTAGCAAGAAGGTGGGGATGGGGAAAGGCATCCTATTCAAATATTTGCTGGTCATTGACAAGCCATTCAAAGCCATCAGACTATTATTCGGTTCCTATGGCAACTGACCACCTCTGATTTAGCTAACAACCTATCTGGCAGGTTTTACTCTTCCTCTTAGGGCCAAATCAGACATTACTTTACATCTGTGTGTAGCAGCTACATTTGTGTTTGTTTGTTTGTTTGTTTGTTTCATTTTCACTCTGTTTTCCATTATACCTTTCCAAGAGGTATGATGAGATACGATCAACTAATATATGTAACATCATCATTTTTGCCATTCGATTCTCCTTTGCTACAATATTCTACACTATTGTAGAATGACAATATTGTGTTTCATGTTCTAGAACTGTTTGAAATAATTATATTCATACTTTTTGATTGCTGCTTTCGTAACTAGCTCTGGCTGGTGGTCCTAGATTTCCTCATCCTTCAGCTTCTTCATCCATGGATACTGCCACATGCAAGAGAAAAGCTGGTCACCTCTCCCTCTTCCTTCTCCTTTCTTTTCAGCGCCAACTTTAGAGTGTAAGAGGCAGACATGTTTCCATCCCTGCTCAGGCCAATGAAAACCTTTAAGTTCTTCAGCTTCTCCTTTGTAGTTTGTAGGGAAGAGAGCGCTTTCCCCCTCTGTGTGCATTGAGAAACTGTCACTTGCAAAGACGGCTAATTCCTCCCCTTTCCTGGATAGTCTCGCTAAGTGAACTCCAAAGCAACTGCTTACTGTGATATTATGGATCAAGAAGAAAGCAGGTTTCTGAGGAACTGATATACCATGATTGGGGGAGGGATGAAAAAAGTGTGTCCAATGTGATGTTGTTGTGATATTCCAGTGTTAAACATGAAGCAATAGTGGCATCCAGTGGCCCTTTCCGTTAATAAAACACCATACAAAATGGTCGGAATGGTGTATTTCATTGTACCACCTGTGCTGATGGGGCCAGAGCTTCTCATCGGTTAGCACAGGCTGACTCTCCTACATCCCCGAAGAAACATTTTGAAACTCTTGCAGTGAGGGATGCATGGATCGTAGAAAATCCATTCCATCTGTGTTTTGCGGATTGTCAGGTCCCTTTGGTTCCATCGTCCCCACATCAACAGAATGGGAGGGGGGAGTTTCTGGATTTGCACAAATTCACACTAGCACAAATTTGTGGAAATGCAGAAACCTGCCCAAAATGTTCAATCCCCCCCTCCCAAGTTGTGCATTTTCATGGTTTAGCCTATGGGGGGGATGCACATTTTCAGCCGTTTCTTTTCTTTCTTTCTTTTTAATTGCATATTTTTCTATTCCTCAATTTGTGCAAAATTTCAGAAAGATGAAAAACAGTCTGTGAGTCCATGGAATCTGCCCGGCTCGGGAAGCGCCGGCCCACGGCAGAATCTCCGAGTCATTAAAATCCAAACTCATTTGATTCCATTGCAGATTCCTCCGGCAGCCCAATTTGCGGCCCCACTTCATTCATTAAAGTCTTGCCTAAGCTACTGCAGCTAACAAGGTGAAGTGGGTCTCACGGCGCTATCATAGGCCTGCCCAGCTTTTGACTCATCACAATAATAGCAGCGCACTAGTCCTACACACTGCCTCATCCACAGCTTGGTCACTGTCGCTATAGTTGTTGTTGTCTCACTTCTCAGACAATTATTGTCTCTGAAAGTAGCTTATATTAATGAGAGAGAGAGAGACAGAGGGAGGGAGGGAGGGAGGAAGGGAGGGAGGGGGGAGAGAGAGAGAGAGAAGCCATCTGGCACCAGGCATACCGATTCAAAAGACAAGACACGAGGGGGAAGGAAGAGGAGGAAGATCAGTATTTCAAGGCCAAAACAAGGTGATGAACTCTAAGCAGGCATTTCAGAGCACTCAGGCCAGGCTGACTTTCCCTCCCTGGTGTTCTTGCCTGAACAGCAATTGGTGGCTCTTTGGGCAATGGGTTTGTCCAGAGTTTTCTATCCTTTCCTTCTGCAGCTACAGGCAAGTAGAGGTGAGTTTTCTTCCTAGCAGGGAAGAAGGGAGCTTCCTGCAACGGCTCCTTCTCTGACCAATGGATGGGCCAGGTTGCCCCCCCCCCACCTTGGTTTGATGTTATTTCTGAGATGCAGGTAGAGTGGGGGGGGGGGCAAGTGTCCTTAGGCCCACTGGCTGATTGCAAAAGCCAACGTGTGCTTTCCTTCTGCTCTCTGGCAGTCTCAGAGTGCAGGACACGGAATAATGGGCTCAAGTGACAGGAAGCCAGATTCCGTCTGGCCATCAGGAAAAACTTTGTGACTGTTAGAGCAATACGACAAGGGAATCAATTACCTAGGGAGGTCATGGCTCTCCCACATTAGAGGCTTTCAAGAGGCAACTGGACAACCATCTGTCAGGGATGCTTTAAGGTGGATTCCTGCATTGAGCAGGGGGTTGAACTCGATGGCCTTATAGGCTCCTTCCAACTCTACTCTGTGATGATGATGATTCAGAGCAACCATTTGCCTCACTTAAGGCTCCATGTGGCTCCGGTCTTTTCTTCTTGGTGGGGGTGAAGCGAGGGGGAGGGGGGAAGAAACCAAACATCAAGGGTTCTTTCCCACTGATAGTCAACGTGGATTCTTGGCTGTGATGAAGGGGTGATAATTGCTCTCTGCTATCCAGTCCCCAAAAGAGATACATTAGTTTCACAGTTAAAGCAGCCTTCCTCAACCTGGTGCCCTCCAGATGTGATGGATGGCAACTCCCACAATTTCCAGCCAGCGTGGCCACGTGGCTTAAAACAGTAAATAACTTTTTTAATGGACTATAAAAGCAGGCAGCTGATTCTGCCAGTTGAATGGGGTACGCTGCCAAGTGGGCTGATCCTATCTAGCCTTTCACCCCAACATCACAATGCCCCTCCTTCTTACATTTAAGCTCATCAAAACGGACATAAGAATCATGAATTCCCTGAACACACACACACACACACACCAAGCCCCATGAGTGCGGCTGGATGGATTGCCTGGAATGTATACCTTGTTCAGGAAAACAAAACCCTGGAATGGAAGAAGAGTAAAATAGATTCTAAAACATGGAAATAGGAAGCGGTGTGGCCAAACGCAGGAGCTGCAGTCACATCAGGGAGGTTTCAATTAGGTATTAGCCAGGGGTGCAGAACGTAAGGCCCGGGGCCAAATCTGGCTTCCAAAATCCAGCAGGGTGAGCCTCCAAATCTGGGGACTCCCCTGCCCCACTCCTTTCCCCTGACCATCTCTCACTTGGGGGGTTTCCTGGCTTTTTTGCAGTCCCATTCCCATTCTAAAAGGTTGAAACCCTTCTCCTAAGGCAGTAAGAGGTTGAAACTAAAATATGCCGGTCTTTTGGGCTCATTGGCCCGGCCCTGGCTGGCCTTTGCACGTGTCCACCGCTGGAACATGGCCCCCGGGAGCGCCTCCAAAATTGATTTCAGCCTTTGGGCTGGAAGAGGCTCAATATCCCTGCCTTATGGGATGCAAAATGCCAGGCAGGTGTGGGGCTTCACTGCGGTACCAGTCAGGACTAGGGAGGTTGGAGAAATCCACCAGAGATTCAAATGAGATCAGATTTGGGTGAATCTGACCCAAGGATTCTGCAGCGGAACAGCCTTTTCTGAGTTGCATGAATTCCACGGGTTTGCAGGCTGTTTGTTTGGAGTGGGTTTGCTTTGTTTTGACTTTGGGGGGATTTGCATGAGTGCACACTTATGCCAAAGCACACTTGCATGAGGGCACATTTACAAACGAACAGATTTCTTGTACAAAAAAATCTGATTCCATCAATGAGTGGATGACGGAATGAAAAATGCCTGACAATCCTCGAAACAGAAATGGGATGGATTTAACACAATCTGTGTGTCCCTACTCTGTACATACATAACGCAGAGCAGACAGTAACACTGGCCTAGAGCAGACAGACCACCTGAGGGAGGGGCCCATGCAGGGTGTCTTGCCCAAAGCCTGGAGCTAGCACTCACCAGTAGATAAGAGCTCTGGTGGCCATTTGCATGGGTTGTCTGCCCTGGAGCTATCTGAGGACCAGCAACACATGTCTGGCAAATCTTTTATCCCCAAAGCTGCTCTCATGAAAGCTCCTCTTCATGGGTCCTCCTTCCATCTTTCAGTTGCCAATTTCCACTTCTATCTTCTGCCTGTCTGTGCAGCTCCAGTCTGCTCCTAGCAGGCTTGATTTCATCCCTGCAGGCCTTAAGCAGCTAAGTCTAGACCGGGTTCCAAAAATGCCCCCCTTTTTGATGATTCCTCCCCCTCCTCCTCCTTCACAACCTCAGTCATTATGTAAAGAATCCAGTTGCTTTATTTACTCATACCCAGTGATGCCATCATATAAGAAGTAAGAACATAGGAAGAGCTGAGCTGAATCGGACCAAAGGCTTACCTAGGCCAGCACTCTGTTCACACAGTGACCAACCAGCTGCCTGCGGGGAGCTCACAAGGAGGGCATGAGGGCAATGTTGTTTCCCAATGTTGTTTCCCAGCACCTGGTATAGAGAGGCAGGCTGCCTCTGATACTGGAGGTAGCACATGGCCATCAGGACTAGAACTCAACGGCTTCTCCTCCAAGAATTTGACCAATCCCCTTTTAAAGCCATCCAAATTGGTGGCCATCACTACATCTCATGGTAGTGAATTTCATAGTTTAACAATGTACTTACTGTATGAAGAGGTACTTCCTTTCATCTGCCCTGAATCTCTCATCCTTCAGCTTCATGGGATAACACCACTTTGCTCTGGTATTATGAGAGAAGGAGGGAATATCTCCCTACGCACTTTCCAATATATACTATTACGATGGATGATGTCATCCCATTCACTACATGGTCCTTGCTTGAGTGGGTTTGCCTACATGGCTAAGAGGAAGAAGATGTATCAGGCATCAGAGGAAGAGGTTATGTTGAAGTAGGCTGGGGACATTTATGACATTTCCAAGCCTTTTCTGTTTTAGAAAATTGAATCTGCCCATTGTTTGGTGCAGCCCTATTGTACAAATTTAATACAAAGTTAGATAGCTGCAGCTTATTTCTCTAGGCATCTGCAAATCAAAGCATTCTAGAAAACTAATTTCCATCAAACTCATTGCTAAACTTTTTCTGGGTCTGTAACTGCGTAATAAAATGATGATGATGTTTGCTAAACTTAAGTCTTTCTAAAGATGTTGCTCCAGGTTTAGTTGCACATTTCTTTCCCACTGATGTCCAAAAGATGGCAGCAGATACTTTATCTGTGTTTGGAGGAAGTAGCTTACAGGTAAAATAAAATTTACTCAAAATTACCTTTCTGAATCTTAATGTACGGGAGGAAGTTACATCCTCTTTACCTTTTCACTCATATTGTACAAAGAAATCCATCAAGGCAGCTGATTCTGTCAACTGGGATGTTGATAGTCTCCAGTCTCATTCTTGGTGTATCCAATCAGAGAGAATGTGGCTTTGCCTTCTTAAATATGTTAGAGATAAAGTTGATAAAGTCATGTCCAGCGTAGAACCTGCCTTAAAACCCATTTAGTCACAGACACAAAACCAAATCTCCACTTCTTGTGAACCGCCCGAGAGCTTCGGCTATTGGGCGGAATAGAAATGTAATAAATAAATAAATAATCCATAGTTCTAATGGGGATTGTTCAGATCATAGCATCACTGAGTTGTCAGGGACCTCAAAGACCATGTAGTCCAACCATCTGCAGGAAATTCATTATGACAGCTTCCCTGATAGGTAGCCACCCAGTTAACATCAGACAAGGATAATAACAATAATTGTCGTGATCAGGCCTGTTGCCCTTAGTGTGGGGGAAGGAGAGTTTCAGGCTATCAATTGGAATCAGATTCTGAAACGGAACTGGACATCTACCAGCAGACACAGGAAGTGGGGGAGGAGGTTTTCCCAGGCTCTTCACCAGCCAGGGATGAATTATTCACTGGACCTTATCAGTGAAAACCTTAACAACTCAGGGTCTGTGAGAACTCAGCAATCCTCTGAGGGGGAAGGGACTTCTGAGTTGAGCTATCCCAGAGTCTGACACAGATTGAAATGGGCAGAGCTAAATGAAGTCGAGAGGCGATCAGATCACCTAGCTTCGCACCAAAGGCTTCTTCAGAGGGAGTCTCCCTGAAGTTAAGGAACTCAGTGAAAAGACCTTCCCTTTTTGTTGAAAGGAACATTGCCTCGCTTAATTAGCAAAATTTTGCCTAGAGGAACGTTCCTAGTGTTTAGACTGTCTTCAGGTGTGAAGAGATATTTATTTGCTGAATAAAGTTTTGAGGATTACTTGGCAGACGTCTTTATTGTCTCGCACTGAGCGGGAAGACAAAGAAGTATGACAGTAATAATGGGGATAAAATGTATTCATATAACGCAATCAATGTGCAAGTTGCTTTACAGAGCATAAGAGGACAGGTTCATGCCCCAAGGAGCTTCCAATCTAAAACACAAGGAAAACAACAAAGGAAGGAAAGGGAAGGGGAGTCCAGGCTGAACAGTGAAGCACAATGCCGTTGCTTCTCTCCCACAACTAAGGCGTAGTTACAGCAGTAGCCTTTTTCATCTATTTTTTATTGTGTTTTGAGACTCTTCTACCAAACAGCTACAATTTAAATTGATTCTGCTGATCAAGGTAGCTGTGTTCAGTGATGCTGAACCCCCCCACCACCACCACCACTCAAAATTTTTTTGGGTTACTAACGATTAACTTCCAGACGGCTTTGTTTCTTTTTAAGATAGCTCTCTCATCCCTGTTATATCTGTCTCCTTAATCTCAGTAAAGCTTCTTAATTTGGAACCTGGGGTTTGACTGAATGCTCTTGACAATCCAAGGACCTTTCCCCTGTGTGCCAGGCTGCACTCCACAGCACAGATTGGCACACAGGAAGAAGCATGAACAGGTGGTGCCAGTAGCCACTCACCATTCATTGGGCAAGACTGATATTGTTGCTGATGCCATTGGGTCTCTGTGAGAAACTGCCCAGCTACCTTGAAGACAAGGCCAGGCCTGCAACACCCCCACTTATGTCTGCCACCAACCCTTGATTCTCCCTAGTCCAAGGGTCGCAAGTTAGGCCCTTTCCACACCAGGCATTTTGCCTGGGATGGCCCCCGGCTGATCCCTGTGCACCAATAGTGAGTATTAGGTACTTCCGAGATTGCCCTCCCTAACTCCCTGTGCGCCGAAGGTGTGTATTAGGTACTTCCGGGATCACCCTCCCTCCGTCCCTCTACACCCCTATAGTGTAGAAAGGGCCTCAGTTTTGCACCTGGGAAAGGACAACTGCTTGCTAACCTCCCAGTCACCAGGGAGTGAGGGGTTCAGCCTTCCCCCCCCCCTTGGTCAGAGCACATAGCATGAACGTGCAGACTGGCATACAGGAAAAAGATCCTTGGATTGTCAAGAGGTATTGCCAGTAATTGATAGCGTGGGTTCCTGGTGGAAGCAGGAATCATATGGATGGGAATTGGAACACATCAGAAAGCCCATCACTTAGGGATGGGAGAGAGATGTGTTCAGTTTGCACTTTAATGTGGAGACATCTAATTTAATAATTTTGAACCCAGAAGTGAACCAAAACTCAGTTATCTTTTGACAATTGCATTTCTTCATTTTTTGTGATGGCGTTCACCAGTCAAAAATGCATAAAATATGACTATATTAGGGGAAAGTATAAACAAATATGTATATATTAGTGGACAAAAACATTAAATGCATTGTATTAGGAAAATTGCTTGCAAAAACATGTATATTCGGCAAATATGCATGCAAAAATGCATGTATTAAGAGAAATGTTCATAAAAATATAAACACACTTTCATGCAAACATTTAACAAAATTCTCAACTGTTAGAATGGACCAAACCTAAGATAAGAAAAATTCTCAATGTTTGGGACAAATGGGAAACCGAAAGAAACCCAAATCTGCAGACTCATCCCTGCCTCCACCACTGGCACTCCAACAATGGGGATATTGAGACTGGACTGGGGATGTGTGAATCAACAAAGTCACGCTCACCAAAGTTCGCCAAATTCCACCTCAAAACTTGAGTCTGTACCAGATTGCAAGCTTTGTTTCCCCCCTCCTTTTTGCATGTTTTTGTGCCTTTTCCCCAAATGTATGCATTGTGTGCGAAATGTACTCATTCTTCTCTTATTAATTAAAGCACATTTATGTGCATTTTTCAAATACATGCATGCTGTCAATCACAATTGTTGGGTTCCATGAATCACAATGCAAGCTGAAAGATTTCAGTCAGGAGAGACTGAAAGAACTGGGCATGTTTAGCCTGGAGAAGGGAAGACTGAGAGGAGACGTGATAGCACTTTTCTAATACAGAGGAGGGCCAGGATCTCTTCTCGATCAACCCACAGTACAGGAAACCAGTTTCCGGCTGGACAGCAGGAAAAACCTTCTGACTGTTAGAGTGGTATGACAATGGAACCAATGACCTAGGGAGGTTGTGGGCTCTCCCACACTGGAGGCATTCAAGAAGCAGCTGGACAGCCATCTGTCAGGGATGCTTTAAGGTGGATTCCTGCATTGAGCAGGGGGTCGGACTCGGTGGCCTTATAGGCCTCTTCCAACTCTAACTATTCTATGATTCTATGTATGGACTTTGATCGCAGATTGTGTCTAAGTCTGTGATTGGTCCAGAAGCTGTGAACAAACTGAAATGAATTTCTCACACTGTACATTCCTAGACTGGACTAAAATGCAGCTATCAGGAATGAAGATCAGTTTTTCATCAACACCAAGAAAGGGATTAGTCAAGTTGCATGACCATCACTACCAGCTAGGGCTGTGCACAACCCCCCCCCAACTCACCTCAGAAGTTGCATCAGAGCCTCCAAAATGGCCTCAATTTGACTTGGGGTGCTTTGTGGCTGGGCCACCTCACTTCGGAACTTAATCCCAAGCGAGTTTCATCCCCCCCAAAGTGGGTCAGCCCTCATGGGTTCCTTGGGACCCGCCACATGACTGCACAGTAGGTACCCAGGAAAGCTGGGCACAAAGCTTTGGACTCCCTGCTCACCCTCCCTCCCTCACCCCCTACTCCCCCCAAACCTGGAGCCACCACCCATGGGACTTACATTTGCCTTCCATTTTCCTCCACTAGAGCCACAAATTAAAAGTAAGATGGGGGGGCTCTGTTTTTTTCATAAATCTATGACCACAAATTACAGAAATGGCAATTTATGGCCACTGTAGCTTGCGACCATAGGTCTGTGAAAATGTCAGAGCCTCCATCTGTCGTGACTCTGGCTAACTCTCTAAAGTTCTTGCTCACGACTTCAGGTACACTGATACACAACAATAACAGTGAGATTTCTTTTATTGTAATCACACGGAGATTCAAAGCATAACAGTTTCATTTCTGCAAACACACACTTGAAGCTGAAGACGGACCACACAGCTTTCAGGTAGAACGGCTTAATGAGAACAGCACTCACTCAGGGACTGACATTTAGAGATTAACTCTAGTCTTTAGAGGGCAGGAGCGGCCACGCTGCACTGGAATCCTCTGGAACATAGAGAGACTCTAGGATTAGGCCTCCTAACAGTAGTATAACGGTCAACTGGCAACTAAATCTTCACTCAGCCTGTCAGGGAACGCTGAGCTGACCACGGAAGCCAGAAGCCAGGAAATGAACCTCTTCGACCTAGGGAGCCTTCCCAATTCACGTAGCTTTAGCTCTGAGGAAGGTCCTCTCACAGGTCTCACACACACACGAGTTTCAGAACAGCAACGATCAGCTTCTGCCTCCCTCTGCCCGTAACTTTGGCTCCATGGAGAGAGACAGCAAGCTATAGAACACGAATCTAGAACAGTAATCTCAAGTCCAAATCTATGAAAAGCCACAGTGCACTTCTCATGGCAAAGTTCTTTAGAAGTAACAAGTCCAAACATTAACAGAACATGTATAGAGTGCATCTCACAATTCCAAATCAGAATAGTAACTCACAGCAGTAGCAGAGCAGCAAGAGGATAGACGAGATAATTCCTAGCAACGGAATTACTCTCAGGACAAAGGCAATATAGTGTGGAGGCTGGGCAAATTCTAAGCTACTTTGATAGACAGGGCTTCAGGCCTGTAATCTAAACTCACGTACCAACAGGGCGGCATGGTTCAACCTCTTCTGATGACGCCACAGTGTGAGGAAGATAGCCCCCACCTTTGCAAAGCATAGTTTAATTCCCAGAGAACGTTCAAGGCCTTCGGCCTACCATTTGAGATAAGCACATACCAGAGAAGCAGAGATACATTTTCTCATGACAAATTGCCAAGTCTTCAGTCTACAATTCACAGGGCCAGCCCTGTGAATTGTCTACGAAGCATCTGACACCTAACATCTTCCCCTCCCCAAAATGTCCTCTTAACTTGGAAAACTCATACCCCTCCCCTCAACTCTCTCCGGCGCGCAACGGAGACAGTCAAGGGAAAAGAGAAAAGCTTTTAAGCAGGGAGAAAAAACTTTCTACACAGAACATTTTGATTTAAGCTCTAAAAATCAACAATGACATTTTAAAAACATTCTGTACATGGTAAGAAATATTACAAAGGCAGAATCAGAGCAAAACATGTGGTACATAATACAGAACAAAATCACTGTAGGAATGACAAGGCAGTAACAGCAAAATTCTAAGTTTCAAATCAAATGAACAGTGTCTTTAGCAAGGATGAGAGAAAAAAAAAGAGTTCTAAATTTTCTGAAAACGAAAGCTGATGACAGGTGGTTTTTTTTTTTTTTTTTAATCTTTACTCCCCCCCT
The DNA here is from genome assembly GCA_029215795.1 of Anniella stebbinsi. Lineage (NCBI taxonomy): Eukaryota > Metazoa > Chordata > Lepidosauria > Squamata > Anniellidae > Anniella > Anniella stebbinsi. The sequence continues at coordinate 32,671,886 of JARDYH010000007.1, forward strand.
CTCTTCTCCTTTTTGAAGCGGCTTGTATTGGCGAGGAAAACGAAAGTACAATTCGCAGATAGATCTCAATTAGCAAAAACGATGCGGTGGAGGGGGGGGTGAATCTTTCAGGCAGGTCATAAATTTTCTTGCAGGAATGCAGGCAAAGGTTTGTAAAATCCAAGGAACAGGGAGATCTACTTACTCTTTTGAAGAATTTACAGTCTCGGTGTTGAAGAGAATTACCTGCAGGTCTTTTCGAATTTGAGGGAGAACTCTAGCGGGAGATTTCTGGACACAGCAGGTCTTGACTTGGTTGCTAGGAATTATACTGTCGTGACTCTGGCTAACTCTCTAAAGTTCTTGCTCACGACTTCAGGTACACTGATACACAACAATAACAGTGAGATTTCTTTTATTGTAATCACACGGAGATTCAAAGCATAACGGTTTCATTTCTGCAAACACACACTTGAAGCTGAAGACGGACCACACAGCTTTCAGGTAGAACGGCTTAATGAGAACAGCACTCACTCAGGGACTGACATTTAGAGATTAACTCTAGTCTTTAGAGGGCAGGAGCGGCCACGCTGCACTGGAATCCTCTGGAACATAGAGAGACTCTAGGATTAGGCCTCCTAACAGTAGTATAACGGTCAACTGGCAACTAAATCTTCACTCAGCCTGTCAGGGAACGCTGAGCTGACCACGGAAGCCAGAAGCCAGGAAATGAACCTCTTCGACGTAGGGAGCCTTCCCAATTCACGTAGCTTTAGCTCTGAGGAAGGTCCTCTCACAGGTCTCACACACACACGAGTTTCAGAACAGCAACGATCAGCTTCTGCCTCCCTCTGCCCGTAACTTTGGCTCCATAGAGAGAGACAGCAAGCTATAGAACACGAATCTAGAACAGTAATCTCAAGTCCAAATCTATGAAAAGCCACAGTGCACTTCTCATGGCAAAGTTCTTTAGAAGTAACAAGTCCAAACATTAACAGAACATGTATAGAGTGCATCTCACAATTCCAAATCAGAATAGTAACTCACAGCAGTAGCAGAGCAGCAAGAGGATAGACGAGATAATTCCTAGCAACGAAATTACTCTCAGGACAAAGGCAATATAGTGTGGAGGCTGGGCAAATTCTAAGCTACTTTGATAGACAGGGCTTCAGGCCTGTAATCTAAACTCACGTACCAACAGGGCGGCACGGTTCAACCTCTTCTGATGACGCCACAGTGTGAGGAAGATAGCCCCCACCTTTGCAAAGCATAGTTTAATTCCCAGAGAACGTTCAAGGCCTTCGGCCTACCATTTGAGATAAGCACATACCAGAGAAGCAGAGATACATTTTCTCATGACAAATTGCCAAGTCTTCAGTCTACAATTCACAGGGCCAGCCCTGTGAATTGTCTACGAAGCATCTGACACCTAACACCATCTTACTTTTAAATCTAGTTCTAACGGAGGAGGAGAGCAGACAGCAAAGGTAAGTCCCGCAGGCAGTGTGGATGGCGGCTTCAGGTTTGGGGAGGGAGCAGTGGGGAGGGAGGGAGGGGTGTCCAATGGACTCATGGTCGGCCTCGTGCCAGCTTTCCCGGAAGGTCAAGTGGGCAGGTGGAGTGGCTCACCACCATTAATGCCAAGAACTCTGCCAAGTGAGGACTGAAGAGTTAACCCACATTACAGAGAGAGTGTTTAAAACTATATTACCCAGAACCACCCAGGAAAAAAAACAAGGACATAATGAATATTTCATCACCAGAAATATAGAAAATTTGGGCCAATGAACAGTTCCTTGAAACTGCAACAAAACACAGCAGTTTCTCTTCACTGGATCCTTTTGGAGTCACCATTGCCAGTAGGCAAGGTTGAAAGGGCTGGATTGAAGGGGGGGTTGTGACCCCTCCCCATTACAGGATACTTCCATTAGTCTTAATTAGGATGGTCCACTTGGAAAGATGGTAATTTGACATACATGTCTTTGAATGGTGGCAGTGTAGTAGATTATATTTGCATCCCAGGCCCTGTTCCTGATTGCAGTAGACTTTGTGGTGCTTGTGTTTGTAACAAGTGACTATCAGCCTGTTACAGTTGATGGTTATGTTGTGCCATCATTGGAAGAAAGGTTGGCCTTTAGTTTATGCCATATATCACAATAAAGGCTTAGTTAGCAGGGTCAGGAAAGTGAAAATAGAGTGGTAAATTTGTAGCAGTAATTCAGTTCTAGAATAGTCTGAGCAGGTGATGCCACCTTAGTCCAAACTTTGATACTTTCCAGCAGATTGTAAATACAGTTAAGCCTGTCCCTGTGACTAATCACAGACCTATGAAAAATCCTTGGTAAAGGATAAAAAAGGACCAAAAGTGTAAAACAGGCTAAGGCTTAAATTTACGAATTTCAATGATGGTGTAAAGACTTGCGTAGATAAGAAGAGAAAATCCAAGAAGCTAATGAAGGTTAAGGAATAATTAATTCAGGAATAAGTAGGAATGAAATTGAACATGCAATTCCTATGACCTTTTGAAAATGAGTTCCTGGAAGTTATAGAAATAGTTAAGAACATGCAAGTTTCAAATGTACTCAACAGTACATGGAAAGTCATGCCCCCCCCCCACGCCCCGATCTTTAAAGTTTTAGTTGGCTCTTTGAAAACCATGGTATTACTAAAGATCTGGATACACTGGATTTCTGACCTAATGAAATTACAAAGGAGCTAAGTTATCTTGTAATAAATAGGGCACCTAGTGAAGTAAATGCTTTAAATGGGTAAGAAATAAGGGACTTAGAGGAGCCGGTATCTTTAATTACAGACTTGGTTAGTGGGTTCCCATAAACGCTAAACTTTTTGATTCCTCAGGTTGCATTCCTCAGAGCTGGATTACAGAGCTGGAATACAAGAGCCATGATTCCAATTTGCAAGAAAGGAAATAAAGAAGACCAGTCCAGAACAATTAACCCCATCAGTCTACTTCAGTGGTTCACAAAATTTATTTTCTGAGGGCCACTTGTACGTTGCTAGGAGGCTCAGCAAACCATTTAATGCTGTGTTGTTCTACAAAACAAAGCACATCTGTAACTCATATTGTACTTTTAAAAAAATTCTTCAGGACCGGCATCTTCATCAAAACCAGTGTTGTATTATGAGAAGCATGAGTCCGAGGCCACACTGCTGAGAAGGGCCCTTTTAATTAGTAGGTCTGTAGGGAGAAATAGTAGACTGCACCAGGTACATATGACGAAATTCACAGGCTTTAAACTAGGGCATTGTTAGCCTGTTCAATAATCCATTCCTGCTGAAAAATAAACCAAATGCAGAGTCATGTACAAATATTCTCAACTGCCCTTATCCTTTCTGAAGATCACCTGATGGAGCTCAAATACCATGACTGGTCCACAGATCACAGTATTTTTATATCACCCAATAGCTGAAGCTCTTTGGGCAGTTTACCAAATAAAAAATCAACAACCCCCCATAAAACAATGAAATACACAATAAGATAATAAAACCTAATACAAAAGCCTTAACACAGAATAAAACCAAAGGCTGGGGGAACAGATCAAGATCCAGCAACAGTGCAAATCTCTAAATATTTTAAAACAGAAGGGCTAAAAAATCTGGGGAAAACAACCTGTTTTCATTCAGCACTGAAAAGTCCACAATGTAAACACTATGCAAGCCTCTCTGGGGAGGTGATTCCAACACCAGGCCACCGTGACTGAAAAGGCCCTCTTCTAGTAGCCACCCACCTCACCTCATTTGGCAGGGACACCTGGGCTGGATCTACACTACTGCTTTAAAATGATTGGAGCCCAGGACACACTCCCTATGCAGTTCAATCCACTTTCAAAGTGTCATATCCTACTTGGTGTAGATCTAGCCCTGGAGAAAGACCTCAGAGGATGTTCTTAGGTGCTGGGCAGCTCTGTGAGAGGAGAGGATCCTTCACGGAAGCAGGCCTAGGGATGGGGCAACCAGGAATGCTTGAGCTCACCAAACGTCTCTGAATTTCACTTCAAAGCTTGGTTCAGTTCACCTCCATTCTCTTTTGTTACGTGATTTTTCTGTTCATTCAAATCGGATAAGTGTGCATGTTGAATAGGTGGGGAAAGTGCACCTTTTTTCAAAATGCCCACTCCCCCACTCCCCCCCATTGACTATAAGGTGAAAATGCTAGTTTTTAAAAAGTATGCATTTTTTAAAGTGTGCAGTTCTTAATGGATGCATTTTAAAGGTGTTTTTTAAGTGCACATTTTGTGAATGCAAGTTCAGTAATGTGTGAACATTTTCAGAGAACGAGTTTATGCATGTTAACTCAAAAGTTAGTGCCACTGTATTCAATGAGGCTTACTCCCAGGGAAGTTCGTATTTTACAGCCTTAATCATCCTTAACTGTAGCTGGATCAGAGCCCTGATTTATTATTTGTATTTTGTTATAAATTTTTAACCTGCCTTTTAAGGTATCTACCCTCAGAAGACAGTTTACAATATGATCAGTGACAAATAGCCATCGATTAATATTACAGGTGATTGAAACAGCAAAACCGTGATAATAGACTATTGAAATTAGCAGCAGCAGATAAAGCCATCATTCAAACCCAGCACCATAAAATTACCCAAGTGTGGACTGGAACAAGAAAGTCTTCTAAAGGTCTCTCTCAAGATTTATTGGCTGATGTTAAGCTGAGAGTTATTAAGATGCTGCTGGTTACCTCCTTATTTAAGTTCACTTGCTTCCTTTCTTGGTTATTTGACAATGACCTATTTTTAGACACACATCACCATGACTGGGAATGGCACTTGATAGAATACCATCCTGAAGATTCACATCTGTCACAAATAAATATGTACGACAAACTGGTACATGGAAGCTGCCTCTGAGACCTGCTTTCCTGTCTATTCCATGATGCAGGAAATGAAAATCATTACAAATGAACATCGACTGGTCCCTGCCGTGTATCTCGGGTGAAGCCTCTGCACATTAAAAGAAAAAGGAAAGGGGAAAAAAGATGAGCTTTTCCAACCTGACAGACTTAAGAAGGTATACAAGGAAAAAGAGAGAAGCCTTTTTCTTAGCATAAGATGATTTCCCCACCTCCATCCTCCACTTCTTGCAAGCTGAAAGGGTCACCCATGTGTGTGAAATGTCATCAGATGCATCTCTCTCTATCACACGCATGCACAAACACACACACACACACACACACACACACAGAGAGAAACATTCAATTTTAAGCTGCACTAAATGTACAGTATTTTATACAGAAACTTCCCCATACTCTACAGAATAAATATCTAGTGCTATAATGAGGAATCCTAGAATAAACTATAATACAGAGCAGGATTTGGCTGTTTACACCCATGAAGACTTTGCCTTTCTCTACCTCGCCGGTTGCCACCCAAGGCTCTGAGACTTCTGACTTTAACAAGGCAATTTTCTCACTGTCTGCTTCAAAATGTAACTTTGTTTTTTATACTGAAGGGTTTGGTATATCTGTAAGTGTGAGTTCTATAAATATGATGCTAAGCCACTGACTGGCATGACCTTGTATCAAATTCATTGCGGTGCTCTGATGAACAAAGCAAATCAAGATCACCTTATTGTATATGGGCAACTATTGGCACATTTGAAAACACGCAGGTGTCATTCTGGGGATGGGGGAGAAACGTGTTTTTAATATAAACGTATTTAATTTTGCACTTTTGAACCAATACATGAACCAAAACTCAATTATCTGAAATGCACACTTCTCCAAATTTTGCAGTGGAGTTTTCCAGTTTTAAAAATGTGCATATTCGGGGGAAATGTGCACAAAAATGCACAGAAATTATTATATGCAGTGAATCATAGAATCATAGAATAGTAGAGTTGGAAGGAGCCTATAAGGCCATCAACTCCAAACCCCTGCTCAATGCAGGAATCCATCTTAAAGCATCCCTGATAGATGGTTGTCCAGCTGCCTCTTGAAAGCCTCTAACATGGGAGAGCCCACCACCTCCCTAGGTCATTGGCTCCATTGTCGTATTGCTCTAACAGTCAGGAAGTTTTTCCTGATGTCCAGACGGTCTCTGGCTTCCTGTCACTTGAGGAGACCATTATTCCACATCCTGCACTCTGGGTTGATCAAGAAAAGATCCTGGCCCTCCTCTGTGTGACAACCTTTCAAGTATTTGAAGAGTGCTATCATGTCTCCCCTCAATCTTCTCTTCTCTAGGCTAAACATGCCCAGTTCTTTCAGTCTATCCTCATAGGGCTTTGTTTCCAGAGAGAGAGAAATCTAGAATGCATTATATTATGAAAATTGCATACAACAATGTATGTATTAGGATAAATGTGCAAAAAATTCATGCATTTTTTTAAAAAGGCTGAACAAAATGTAAGATTGGGAAAATTCTCAAAGTTCAAGACAAATCAGTCTGACTCCCTACTCATATTCACTTGGAAGAGAATCCCCTTAATTTGAGACCTGCTCACCCATCTCTATTCTTCCTGCATGCTTAGCTGTTAGGGAGACTTGGGGGTTCTTAGACCCCAGTTCCTTATGATGTCTATCTGCCTACAAATCAGGATTGCAAATCAAGATCAGATAGCGTTACAGCCTTCCCCAACCTGGTACCCTCCAGATGTTTTGGACTTTAGCTTCCCTCATCACTTGACAACTGGCCATGCTGGCAGGAGCTGAGGGAAGTTGTAATCAAAAATATCTGTGCAAGCACATCTAGTCTATAGATAGAAGACGACAGCGGAGGAGTGGTGTTAATCTCATTACTTCCATTTGCAGCAACAAACCCTGGGACCATCTACACATGTGCTACCACTGAGCTCGTGTTTTGCTGGAGTGGCCTATTTCATCTGAACTATTAGCAGAGGCCTCAACAGCTGCCCTGATTCTTCCCAGCCTCTCAATCAATGGCTAGAACTCCGTCAAAGAGCAGTGCCCTGAGGGATGCTGTCTACAGGGCACTAACCATTTGGAGTGGCATTTGAGCTAGGGTGTATTTCATCCGTCTTCTGCCGTTGTCCTGGAGCTATTCAATAATAATGATGGAGTTCCATATGGCCTTCGCCGTTCTCGATAAACCATGTGGTGTTCCATTGATACCGGCAAGGTTGTCACCAGAATCTCTGGAGGAACAAAACCTAGCATGACGTTATCAGCAGAGTCATAGATAAAAGAAATGCAGGGTTGGAAACCAAGGCATGTATTTACCTCAGAAATCCCTCATTTACAGGATTTATTGTTAGCTGCTTGGAGTTTTTATGTTGGGGTGTTGAATGTCTTTCAGTCCAAGGGCCAAATTCAATTTCAGAGAAGTACTTGGGGGGCTCAAAATGCCAGCGTATTTTAGCTTAAGACCCTCACTGCCATTAACTAAGCTTGAGGAGAGGCAGGCTAACCTTTTAGAATGTGGCGGTGCAGAGAACTGTACAAAAACTGAGAAGCTGAGAAGCCACCAAGCCATTGGCAGTGAGGGGAAAGGAGGTATGGCCATATGAGGAATCCTGGAGCTGCGGATTGGAGCCTCAGGTGGCACAATAATCAGCACAACCATACCAGTATATAAATATAAATACTGTACTAGCATGATCTAAGAACAATACAAATTCTGTGCAACTGAAAAGCTCAATACTGAGCATTTTGAGCACTAAATGTCACTAACTGAGGGATCATTTAGTTATGGTTTATTTCTTTATAAGGAAGCTTTTTCTTGCATTTTCTCTTCCCCCCCCCCCGCACGCTCTGTGAACTCCATCACACTAGTGATTTAGTGCCCTCTCGCTGTGCCTGGTGTGCAGAGCTGCAGCACATGACGCCGTGCCTGTCCTGCTGACGTCCCACCTCTTCCCCAGCCTTTACTAGAAAGCTAAAAGTCTGGATTATTTTCCCTCTCTGGAAGGAGAAAGATAAGGGGAGAGGTGGAATGGAGTGGAAGAGCAAAGGAGCGAAAGCGTAGCTATTCAGGTTAAAGGGATCATAAGTTTGACGCGCTGGTAAAAAAAATGCGGAGGCAAACCAGGTGGAAAAAATAGGCGAGATGGAGGTCTTAGCATTCTAGGAAAGGCTGGGGAAAAGGCGGGGTGTCAGCAAGATAAGCACGGCGTCATGTGAGTACCACGAGTAAAAGTCTGGATTATTTTCCCTAAGCACATTTAATGCGCCCTAAGCCTTCGTGTAGTTTTAAAGGAACTGGGGGCTTGAATGGATTGCATCAGATCCTGGCAGGGAAAAGTGATCTCTCCTAGCAGCCAGCTCCATGCCTCAATATAAAACCCAAACCTTGCATTTTTTAAAAAAATCATACAACACTGGAATCTGTGCAGAGACAGGATTGTACTCCTTCAATGCGCCAAAGAACCAGACTAAAGGGTTGTTCTATTTCTGCCTGGCAGAAAGGCAGTCTGGTTGAAGTACTCATCGGACAGGACCTGACTGGAGTCAGAAAGAGAAGGGGAGGGGTGGAGTGGAGTGGAGTGGAGCGGAAGAGCAAAGGAGCAAAAGAGCAGCTCTTCAGGTGAAAGGGATCATAAGCTTGGTGAGCTTCTGCATCAGAGGTAAAAAAAAAATGCGGAGACAAACCAGGGGAGAAATTAGGTGTGATGGAGGTCTCAAGTCATCTCACACTTGCTCTTTGATCAGTCACATGCATTGAGCCTCTAAACCAGGGCTGGAGACCCTCAGGCCTGCAGGCCAGATTTGGCTATCTGGGGACCACCACCACCTTTCCTCTGGCCTTGGCCCCTCTCCTCCAGCCTCCAACCATTTGGCAGTTTCCCAGCTTTCATGCAGTTCTTCTCCCCAGCTCTAAATGGTTGAAATGGAGACAAACAGTCCAAAAAAAAAACAAAAAACCCAACAACACCCAGCAAGCAAACTTTGAACTCCTGACTGCAGGGGCTGTGGAGAGAGCATCTATTTCTGGGAAGCCAAGTGTCAGCACAGCTCCAACCACACTCCTGAGAAATCCAACAGTTGAAAGAGGTTGGCTACATTTTGCAATGCAGCGTGAAATGCTGGAGCTTGGTGCTGCTTTGACTGCTGTTGAGGTGGCTGGATATTTTCAGCTGCTTCCTACAGCTGCATTCCAGATCTTATGGGTACAACCCTATATGTATATTAGCTCCCAGTGACCCTAATGGGACTTACTTCTGAGCCTAGGTGTGCGCAAGGGGTGTGCTGGGTGTGCTCAGGCACACCCTAATGTCTCAAGCAATAAGCGCTGAATTGAGGGGGCACTGAGTAGAGAACCAGAGGAGGATCCAGACACAGCAGAAACTGTCCTCCAGCTGCCCTCCGGCTGTTTTGGTGTCACTGCCCCTGACAGTGCGCCATTGCTCCCAGCAGCAGGAGTGAAAAGGGATCACTCTGCCAGAAGCTTCTCTGCCAGGAGCCATGCTTTGAAGAGGCCAGGAGGAGAAGCCCCCCTGAAGGCTTATATCACCTCATAAGCTTCCTCTGGCCAGGGTTGCCACAAAGTCCCACCAAGGCCCCACCTGCAATGGTCCTCCCATGGTCAGGCAAGCTGAACGTGGAACAGTGCTTAATAAATAAATGAAGCAAAATAATGCCCTTTATGACTGAGTGTTCAATAAATGTTCACCTTTTTTAAAAAAAAACCCTGGGTGAACACCCTCAGGAAATGTGATGTGCCTGCCTATGCTTCTGAGTTGGCATACACAGGATGGTGCTGTTAAGTCCTTTCTTTCCCACTCTAAGCTGTTCAGAGGAGGGAGGAAGAAGGAGGCATTTATTAATCTCAAAATAGATAGTTTCTAAAACAGCAACAACAACCAAAAGCTTTAACAAACAATCCATTCTGCATAGCGAGCAGGTAATTGCGCCCACTGAAAGCCCCTTTGCATCCTATGCAAAGGCAGACTGCTTGACATTATCTGGAATACCAGCAAACTGGTGGGAACAACTCTTGGGTGATCATTTCTCATGTCCAATGCTGGCTCACAGGAAAATCTGAGATCTTCATGTCCTGTGAATTCTGTGACTCATCCCTTCCACCTCTGTCTCATCCCTTCCACCTCTGTCTCTGTGACCCCCGTTCCATAAATGTAGGGCAGTCCCCAGGACTCCAGGCCACATAGTGATGCATGGTAGGCAGCGGAGTAGGGTGGCGAATCCAACCTGTGTTCTGCACCTTGGGCAGCTCATTTAGAGTTCTGACTGGTTCTGACTGAAACCCAGAGCAGATTCACTGCCCCACTGACATCGGAGCCATCAGCCTCCCCTGGTGGTAGGTGTAAAGGAGCTTCTCAGTTATGCTGACTGAGAGACTGCTTTGCAGTCTCTGGGTGATCAAATGTGTGTGTGCAGAGAGACATTTGCATGTAAGTGATAGACACCTCTGGCTCAAAGGCAGGGCCTGCCGTGTCCTCTCCCTCCCTTCCCGGAGTGCTTTCTAATTAATTAAGCTCCCAAATCGAGCTGTGGGTGTATATTTTAATGAGAGGTCACAGGCAGGTAACCTGTTCTGCTGCAGAACAACTACACTTATCAATTAAAAATAACAAAAGAGAAAGATTCCTTTTTACCCCCTGGAGGCCGGTGCCTTGATCAGAAGGTCGATCTTGGACAGGGGCTAAACAGCGGGAGACTCTCCTTCTCAGCCGGAGCGGAACCTCCGTGGTGCCATCTCAGGCACAATAACTTCCACCGCCATGTACCGTAGACCTCCTGGAGCAGGGATTTTCATCTAAGCAAAGCAATTTGACCTACAAGTGACCCCCAGACAGCTTCTCTCCACGCTGCCTCTGTCCGAGCCTCTGAGTTCCAAGAGCCTCCATAATGCAACGCCACCGCTTTTCTGAATCCTCGAACGATGGACTCGGGGTTTCATTTCAGTCCGGGAGGGCTCACCAGGACATCAGCCCTGCTCTTCATGCCAGGGTTCACCCTGAGGCACGTGGAATACATTACGACTTCACAGTCCCCACTCTCCAAGACGGCCAGGCGTTTCTTTTGGAACACGGCTGCTATCCAGAGCTGGGTGAGCTGCCCTCGGATTTGGCATTGGGCTCAGCAGGCCAAGCTCTTCCCCTCCCTTCAGCCCACAAAAGTTTTCTGAGCCCAGGTCTGAAATTCAGACCCCTCCCATTGCGCTCCCAGGGACATCCAAAGGCTTCCCTCCCCATCAACCCCCTCCAAGAAGGACAACTTTTTGTTCTGAGGCAGGTCATTACAAATGGCAACTTTTCCACTTGCCCTGGGACTGGAGAGCAGAAAGGAAGCCCATGCTGGCTTCGTCCATCAGCCAGGGGGCTTAGGGCCCTGGCAAGCTGCACCCCGTTTTGGGGGAATAACCTCAAGCCAAAGGGGAGACCACCCTGGCCCATCCCTTTGCCAGAGGTAGAGCAGTTGCAGGGAGCACGCTTCCCTCTCCCTGCTAGAAAACAACATCCAGCTCCAACTGCATAAGGGGCCATGGCAGCTAGGAATAAAAGGGACCTTATGGTGGAATGCAAGTCTACTAACCTTTATTGTAATTGATCTTCATGACCTGTATGTCCTCCACCAACTGGAGTTAAGAGCAATTGCCCTCCTCCAGGACATAAAGTATGTGAACTCTGGATCAAAGTAAATGCCTTCCACATCAGAGGTGATGACTCCATTCAGACCAAGGGCTGAAATTGTGTGATCCAGGTAGATATGGAGATAGACACTAGGGTAGCCTATGCCCACAGTAGGGATGTATGGATCGATTTTTTTAAAGAGAAATCTGTTCCATCTGTTTCGTGAATTGTCAGGCGTCTTTCACTCTGTCATCTGCTCATTGATTAAACCAGATTTAATCAGGGATGTACGAGAATTTCATTCCACTTGCACAAGTGGGCATTAACGCTAATGCACATTATCAAAAGTCCATGGAGTCTGTGTGACTCAGTAAAAGTCGGCCTGCTGCAGAAGCCGCAGGTCGAATTCATAGAAATACAAACTCATTTGAATCTACCATGGATTTCTCCAACATCCCCAGTCCACAGTGAGATTCCACGTAAGTGTGAGCAAACAGGATTTACATGAAACAGGTAAACTGCTTTGGTTTCATTTCCTCTTCTTTCTCCCCACAGTACTCTAAAATTTAGACAGGGACCCCAGGAGAGTCAGACATGGCCACAGGCCTGACGTTCAACACCCCTACTCTAAATCTATCCATACTGCCCCATGTGCGGCTCACGCGATGCCATTGAAATGTGTGTTATCTGCCACAGCAATTGTGCCTAGGCCCCCAAGGACCATGGTGCCCTCTCCCATGAGCTCTCCCCACTACTTATTTGCTGAAGCAAAACTTCTCGCCTCTGTCTTCTCTTGGTCTGGCATTGCTATTGGGAATAGTCTTCCGGGCCAGTGTTAAGGATTGGTAAACTAAACAGTATTTGTTTTCTTAAGTTCTGTTACAAGAAATTACTTATGTTGTTCAATCTTAATCTTTGTCAGTAAGCTCATTTCCCCCAAATCAGCCTAGCACAGAGAGCACAATCTGCCATGTACTCACCATGCTTCTGCAAAAGATGCTGCTATTTAGGTGTCCTTCACATGCACATCTACAGACTAGTCATGGTCAACCTTGCCCCAAATGAATGTGTTCTTTCCTCAGAAAGTTACAAATTCATCCATGTAATCTTGGATGAGAGTTCTCCTTTAGTTCAAAATCCCATTCTGTGATTAAGGGTTTTAGTACAAGCACAATATCAAACTGCATTTTGGGAGAGGAGGTTTGGAATTGCATAATGCACCATAATGTCAAGCATTATGTACCCTTCCCAGACTGGCTGTTTCCAAGAAGGTTTGCTACTTAATGTTTAGTCACTGTCGCTGATTGGTACATGTAGGAGAGATGTTGGCACCGCCAAGAGGCATTAGCACATTCCATCCTGAAAGAAAAGGGATCAACCAACCAACTCAGGACATGCACAGAAATGTTATACTTTAGATGCCGACTGCTCGTGCTCTGAAACTTGCAATATATTCCGAATTCATAAGACAGCGATCCAAGCTCAATACCATGATGAGCATTACAAATGCACAAGGTTCAGTCAACAAGCCGGTTAATTACAAAATTTGGCAGCATCACTAGCACAGACATAATTTTGCATGCAAAGGAAAACACAGGGACCAGACCTGATAGCAGCTTGCTTAGATCAGACCAAGGAAGTCCAGCTTGCCATTTCCCATGGTAGCCAATCAGATGCCTCTGAGATGTCCTCACTCAGGGCCTACTGGAGACAATCCTCACCTGCCGCTAGCCCTCTGTACCTGGTTTTCTTCTTGTTGTTGTGACACCTATGCCTAGATAAAGACAGATCTTTGGTCCATTTAGCCCAATGCTGTCTACTATGCCTGGCAGCAACTTCTCAGACTCTCCTGCTACCAAAGATCCTTGCAGATGTCAGGCATTGGAGCTGGGAGTGGGAAGCATGTGCTCTACCACTCTGCAGTGAGCCCTGTAAGGGACATCCATCACTCACCTGTGCCATTTTGAAACACCTCACTATCTCAAGGCAGTGCTGTTCCCACCCTCTAACCCTTTTTTCTTTGTCAGCCAAAGGTATGCAGGAGTGCACCTCTTCTGTGATATCGAGGAGCGGTGGCTTTATCCCACTGAACCTGCACCTGGCAGGAAGACTAACACCCCACTCTGTCATTGTGGCTGAAAGTGGGATCTTAGGTAACTGAAGGTCATAGGTCAGAGACATTGTTTCCCGAGATGCACACATTCCCGGCTTTGGCCCTGCTTCTGTTTCTGGTCAAAGAAACCTTGCAAACAGGAGATGGCAGCAGAATCAGGCTGCCAGGGCCTATACACCAGGAGTATCAAATCTCTTTCACCCCCCAAGGGCCAGAAGCTCTTGGGGGTCATTCCAGCTTCTGGGTGGGGCCAAAAGAGGAGGAAAATACCTATCTATTATAGCTTAAAGCTGTTATTGCCAGCCGCGTGGCCTTATTAGAGGCATTTTCCACCATTTTGAAGGGGGGCATGCATAAAGCCAGGAAACTACCAAATAAATGGTGGTTGGGGGAAAGGGGAGAACTCTGGAAGGCCGGATTGAGTCCGGTTTGGTCTCATGAGCTAAAGGCTGCCCTGTCTTGTACCTGAATACATTTGTTTCTTGCCATTTTCCTCAGCGTGGAGGTGCAGTGGCTGGGAATTGGGTCTCAATGAGGGAATGCTGAATCAAGCTCTACCCCATGGACTGGTCCAAGCGTTCAACCTGGAAAACAACACTGTTAGATGCTAGGGTGACCAGATAAAATCCAGGTCAGGGCTCATGTAACTTTAACAGTTGTAGAGAAAAGGGAATTTCAGCCAGAGTCATTTGTATGCAATTAGTTCCTGGTGATATTCCCTCTTCATCACAACAGTTAAAGGTGCAGGCACTATACTAGAGTGACCAGATACAAAAGAAGGCAGGGCCCCTGCAACTTTAACTGTTGTGATGAAGAGCGAATTTCACCACAAACTAATTGCATACAAATGACACTGGCTGAAATTCCCTTTTCTCTACCACTGTTAAAGTTACATGAGCCCTGACCTGGATTTTATCTGGTCACCCTATTAGGTGCCCACTGTGGCATGTCTACGTGACTATGGAGAAAATTAAGGATTATTGATGGAAAACAGACAACATTCTACTGCGATACTTGGTCATTTTAAATGCACCTTATACATAAAGGAAGCGCTTTGTGTCAGAAAATCAATTCCTATTCCTATCCAAGAGAACATTGGAACAGGAGGAAGTTAAACTGAATAACAGTCCACTACATATTAAATTTCGCCCCCACCATGAAGGAGGGAACTTGTATAATTTGCAAGAATGGACAGAAACATTAGTGTGTAATTGTAACCATAAACTCTCCTTAACAAGTGCCTTGTACTGAGCTCAGTAGCACCAAATCATTTTTATTTCAAACTAAATTTACCTGCTCTGTTTATAGACTATTACTGAGCTCCACAAGCCAAACATTGATTACTGAGTTAATGCAGAATATTAAAATGCTGTTGTGTGAATAGCCTTCCAGGTGGATGGTTTTGATTGACAAGAATGCCCAAGCAGTGACTTTAGAGTAAAATATAATTGTAAAGGGACAGAAAGAAAGGATGGGGGAGGTGGCTCCTCTGCAAACATGGTGACCTTTATGTTTTTGTGAGGTTTATTCTATCTCAGTTCCCAAGAATGACAAACATACCAAGTAGACAAAGCAAGATTGGAATGCAGTGGGACTATTTGCACTTATGTGCAGGTAAGGGAAAATAAAGAGGCCGATAGTTTACCCTCAGATACCTATTAAGAAACAATAGATAGCTAAATGTTTGATGTGCAAAGAACAAATCCTCTGGCACGTGCATTTTCAAACTGGTTTATTGGAGATAACATGAACAGACAGACTCTAATGCAGAGTTAAAGCTGCAGGAGCCCTGCCCCCTAAAATAGCTCCTGCAGCCTTAACTATTGTGATGAAGAGGGACTCTCACCAGGTGCTGCATGTGTACAAATGACACCTCCTGAAATTCCCTTTTCTATACAATTGTTAAAGATAGAGGAGCCCTGACCTCCTTTTCATATGACCACTCTAGATCTGGTCTTGCTAATGCATGCCTGAGTCATACCCCATTTAGCCTACTGTAATATGATCTCCGTGGAACTATCTTTGAAAACTGTTCAGAGTGACTCCATTGTGAGTATTCCAGAGTGACTCCATTATTACAACCGCTACACTGGCAACTGGTCTGTTTCCAATTACCTTCCAAGTGCTGATTATTTATTTATTTATTTATTACAGTATTTATATACCCCATCCAAGGATTTCAGAACGGTGAACAACAAATACAATAAAAGCATAAAAACACTATCTTTAAAATGAAAAAAAAAACATTTTAAATAAATAAAATAAACATAAAAAATTTAAAAGAATAAAATTCTGATAAAACCCAAATAATGGTAAAAACCATGGCCAGTCATTCACGGAAAGCTTCCTGAAACAACAATGTTTTCAGGAGGCTCCAGAAGCAATACAACGTGGCACCTGCCTGATCTCCAAAGGCAGGAAATTCCGTAAGAAGGGGGCCACCACACTGAAGGCTCTTCTCCTGGTGGACTCCAACCAGTGGCTACTTCCAGGCTCCAGAACTCCCTGCAGAGGAAAGCTCAATGCCCTTCTGCTGACAGGCAAAGATGTTAATATTCAAACAGGCCTTTGACATGTAAGTTGGGTGCTGTTTTTATTCTTCTATTGTTCTGTTTTTTAATGTATTTGTTTTGTTGTCGTTTTAACCTAGTTTATATTTTAACAGCTTTGGTTTGTGTGATAGTTAGCAGCCTTGAGCACCGTTTCTTTGGTGGAGAGGTGGAATACAAATCAGATCCGAAAGCAAATGTGTTGCATGTACTGCAAACCCTGAATCCCCAGCAGTCCAGATGGAACCCTCAGGGTCAACATGATTTGCACCTCTCTCTGAAGGAAACCTATCTTTACAAAGTGTTGCATGTCATATTGTTGTATGCCACTTTGAGGACTAGGTTAAGAGGTGACAAATGGATGGAAATCAAGAAAGAAAGACCAGAACAAACCTATGGCCCCTAGACAGCATCTGAGGGGCCATATGCAACCTCAGAGGAGGAAATCCGAAAAAGGGATTTATCCTACACACATCCAAACCCCTTCTAGCTACCACAGAAAGTTCCATGACATAAGAAGTGCCATGCTGGATCAGACCAAGGGTCCATCTAGTCCAGCACTCTGTTCACACAGTGGCCAAACAGCTGTCGACCAGGGACCAACAAAGCTGGACATGGTTCTCCGCAACTGGTGTATATAGGCTTCCTGTCTCTGATACTGGAGATAGCACATAGCCATCAGGGCTGGTAACCGTTGATAGCCTTCTCCTCCAGGAATTTATCCACCCACCTTTTAAAGCCTTCCAAACTGTTGGCCGTCCCTACATCTTGCAGTGAATTCCATAGTTTAACTATGCACTGTGTGAAGAAGTCTTTCCTTTTATCTGTTCTGAATCCCTCATAGGGGAGATGCTCCAGCCCCTTGATCATTTTAGTTGCCATTTTCTGCACTTTTTCCAGGTCCACAACAGCTTTGTCTCCCAAGTTCAATGTTGTGACCTCACAAGGGAAGGAAACGGGCATGTTGGGCAAGTAGGCAGGGAAGGAAGAGACCATGGTCCACCGGATTCACAAGCCTTTCAGCTCCCGTTCCCACCCACAGCAAGGTAGGTAACCTCAATGGGATAAGAGCACCATCTAGCAAAAACGTACAAATGGAGGACGAAGGGGCTAAATAGCTTCTGCCCTTCCTCCTGTCCTGCAAGGCTCTTCCCAACATGGCTTGGGATGGACAGAGCCCTCCATCTGACAAGCATCAGTCCTGAAAGATGGTCCTCTTAAACCATTATCAGGCCCTCGCAATGATGACGCCTCCCTTGTGAAAACCTCGCCTGAAAGATGAGAGAAGTGCCAATGTTTTAATACTTCTGTCACCTGCCATGTTTTTTCTTGATTGATGCCTACATTGGTCTTACTCTTCTCCACTTTTAAAGGTTTTTACATTATTAGTTGTATTCGTTTTAATCTATGCCCATTTTATTTGCCTGCTGTTTAATCTTATCTTGCTACTGTTTTATTTCTCATCGTTCATTTTGACTATTCTTTTCTTCTTCTTTTTTAACAAAAAACAGCCTGAGAAATGTTTTAAATGGACAAATAAAATCCAAAGCCCCTCTTGGCTCCTTGCTTTTCTGGCTGCCTTGTTGGGATCATTGAGAATCTACTTTGGTTGGGATTTTTTTATAAGACTGGACCAAAGTTCACAAATTGCTTCATTAACAGGGCAGGGGGGAAATGAGATTAAAGAAAAAATGGAATATGGAGGAAAATGGAACTGATCAGTTTGCCTGTTCCTACAAACAAGTAACCTGGCAATAAACCCTCAAGGGACCCATTAATCCCAAATTCAGGAACCATCAGTCTGAGTCACTGGTAATGATGGTTTCATTCAAAATGGAGGGAAAACCTACTTTCTCTGGAGTTCGTGACAAGTAACACAGGCATTTTCCCTTCCTCTTTTGCTGTGTCTTTCAACAAGAAACAAAGAATACAACCCACTTTAGATGTGATTGTGAATTCAACAGGGAACCAGCATCTGGCAAATGGGATTTCACACATCATTCAGGGAAGTCAGCAATCCAAATGCAGACTCCGGCTCCCATGAAAACCATGTAGATTTGTGAGAATCCCAAGAGAGCCGGAGTGTCTATAGCAGAGCAGTGAACAGATCACACCCTGTGTATTTGCCGCTATTTGATGGTGAATATGTGTGTCTGTTGTGTACACGTGTGTATCTGTATATCTAGCTATGTATATAAACATGGATGATTTTAATTATCGCAACTCTAATTTGATTAACGTGGTGCTCAGGCAAAGTTTCCATTAAATGCAATGCCTGCTGTTTGTAGGAAGAGTATTTTTGGAGCTGGAGTAATAATTGCAGATCAGAAATGGAGCAATTAAGAGTCAGTACAAGGCCATAAGCAGCCTAGATCACAGGCACTCAAATAGAATTCCCAGCAGACTAGGAAGGTGAAAAAAAGCAGCAGAAATCATTCTTACAAATTGTCAGGCTCTTGCCTAATCCCTTGCATATTGCAGGAGTTTGCCAGGTGAACAGCTTGATCTACCCAGAAACTCAAATATGATCTGTCAAACTGATGGGCACTTTGTTTAACTGCATATGGATATGCCAGTACCCAATAGGGGTGTGCACGGACCCCCCGGATCGGATCAGGACCCGGATCGGGACCTCCAATTTTGTCACGGATCGGTTCGGACAAAATCGGAGGCCCCCCGGACCGGATCAAGTACGACCCGATCCAAAAATCGGAAATTTTTGGATCGGCCGCCATTTTCCCCCCCATAGACTTGCATTGCAATGCAAGTCTATGAGGAAAAAATGGCGGCGGGTGGGTGAGGGGGGGCCTAACTCCCTCCCCCCCCGGGGCCGTCCGCTGTGGACGGCCCCGGCAGGTAAGCCCCCTCCCCCGCGCTCCCTACCCCCCCTGGAGCCGTCCGCTTCCATCCGCTGGCGCCCGCGGGCGCCAGCGGATAGAAGCGGACGGCTCCGGGGGGGGTAAGCCCCCTTCCCCGCCACTGCTTACCTTTTAGGGCCGTTCGCTCCTGTCCGGCGCCGGCGGCTACCGCCAGCCGGCTTTGCGGCTTGCTCTCGAGTAGCGCGCCGGATGATCACCCGGCGCGCCACCCTGGAGCAGGCCGCAGAGCCCGCTGGTAGTAGCCGCCGGCACCGGACGGGAGCAGACGGGCCGGGAAGGTAAGGGCCCCCCTCCCCCCCTCCGCGCGCCCCCTCCTCCCCTCCACGCACCCCCTGCTTACCTTCCCGGCCCGACCGCTCCCATCCGGCACCGGCGGCTACTACCAGCGGGCTCCGCGGCCTGCTCCAGGGTGGCGCGCCGGGTGATCACCCGGCGCGCTACTCGAGAGCAAGCCGCAAAGCCGGCTGGCGGTAGCCGCCGGCGCCGGACGGGAGCGAACGGCCCTAAAAGGTAAGCAGTGGTGGGGAAGGGGGCTTACCCCCCCCCGGAGCCGTCCGCTTCTATCGCTGGCGCCCGCGGGCGCCAGCGGATGGAAGCGGACAGCTCCAGGGGGGGTAGGGAGCGTGGGGGAGGGGGCTTACCTGCCGGGGCCGTCCACAGCGGACGGCCCCGGGGGGGAGGGAGTTAGGCCCCCCCTCACCCACCCGCCGCCATTTTTTCCTCATAGACTTGCATTGCAATGCAAGTCTATGGGGAAAAAAATGGCGGCCGATCCAAAAATTTCCGATTTTTGGATCGGGATCGTACTCGATCCGGTCCGGGGGGCCTCCGATTTTGTCCGAACTGATCCGTGACAAAATTGGAGGTCCCGATCCGGGTCCCGATCCGATCCGGGGGGTCCGTGCACACCCCTACCTAGAATATTTAGTTAAAAGGCCACATGTTGCACACCTAGGGAAGAGCTCTACTTGAGGCCTTGGAAAGCCACCTACTTGGATTAAACATTTATTTAAATGATGCTACATAGGTCAAACAGGTCAGGCACTATGAAAAAGAATAAATGGACACAAATCTGACATCAAAAATGCCAGTATTCAAAAGTCAGTGGTCTCTCAAGACGTTCTGTCACTGATGTTAAAATGGCCATTGTGTAGCAAGAGAACTTTACAGGGAGATTGCTGGATCGATTCTATCAACAGGTTTGATTATAGTGCTGTGCTGAAAATTTCTCTCATGAAAATTCAGACCATTCTCATTCAATTTGATAGAAGAGAAATTGCTTTCAAAAATAAATTCAAAAGGGAAGAAATTTCAGAGAAATTCTCATGGGTTTGGTTGAGAGTTCTTGTGCTTACCTTACTTATGAGAAGGCCAAGGAGTGTGTATGAGTGTCCTGTCTTTTTTTGTACAATCATCTCTCTGACAGGCTGTAGCCTCCTTGGTTTCCTGCACTTCCTGCCCAGGTGAAGGCATTGACTGGGTTTGGACGACACAATAACCAATGGTGAGTTAATAGGGTGACCATATGGAAAGGAGGAAAGGGCTCCTGTATCTTTAAAGGTTGTGTAGAAAAAGGAATTTCACTAGGTGTCATTTGCATGCATGCAGCACCTAGTGAAATTCTCTCTTCATCACAACAGTTAAAGCTGCAGGAGCCCTGCCCTTTTTTGTATCTGGTCACTCTAGCTATACTCCTTCAGCTTTACTTGTTGTGATTAAGAGGGGATTTCACCAGGTGCTGCATGCATACAAATGACACCTGCTAAAATTTTGTTCTCTATATGACTGTTAAAGATACAGGAGCCCTCCTTTTCATATGGTCACCCTAGGATTAAATAGTCAACGGTGGGCTGACTAGACAACGGTTAGTTATTGTGTCATTTGTCAGGACTTTTTCACACCATGTTGGGTTATTCGACCAAACTAAACCAATGCAAATAACCAACGCTGTGCAGAGTTGATTATTTGAATAAACATTGATTATCATGTTGCGTGTTGGGCACCATGGACTATGTTGTCTCACACAGTTGGTAATTTTCAGCAACTACAAAGTGCCCTGGCAAGAGTGACCAAAGTGGCAACTGCCACTCTAGTCTAGCCAGCAGAACTCTCAGTGGCTGATGAGACACAAGCAGGAGGACTGGGGGGGGGGGGGGCAGGAGATGTGTCAATCAAACACACTGTTGACTAACAGTCAACTCGACGCTGGCCCTAACCCACACCACAGATGATTATAATCATGTTGTGTGGAGAGTACCCCCTCAATAATCAACTGGGTTTCCTATTAACCCACCACTGACTATTGTGTTGTCTAAATGCAAACATCATGAGTTTATTCCTCCCATAGGGCCTTATCAGATCAAGAAGAGACTGTAGGGCAATGGTGAGATGTATACTAGAAAGAAAAATATAGACAGTACCTTCAGCCACCTCACAGTGATTAGGTATGGTCAAAAACACCACCAACACTCATTCAGATTAAAGTATAAAATGCCCAGAGAATGAGAGAAAAATGGAAGCCCCTTCCACAGGGAAAGAAAACTTCATGAAAATTCCTGAGATTTTTATTTTCTTACCCCCTAGGAATAAAAGGACACTTTTCAGAATTTCCTCCATATTCTGTTCATCGCTGGTTTTTGTGATGCTTACGTTCCCTCCCCTCAGTGCCGTGGAGTGATACGAAGTGTATGGGGCACTGTGTAGGATGCAGAATGGGAGACAGGCTGCCAACACAGTTGATGCTGTGGCCACATGCAGTGGCAGTGCAAAAAACCCTTAGGAAGGAAAGTAGGAAGGAAGGGTGATGCCTACCTGTGAAACGTTGTTGGAGAAATTTGGTGAAATTTCTCTGTCCACAAATAGGGTGGAGAATTTTGAGAAGCCACTTGTGCACAGCTCTCGTAGAGTCATAGAATAGTAGAGTTGGAAGGGGCCTATAAGGCCATCAAGTCCAAACCCCTGCTCAATGCAAGAATCTACCTTAAAGCATCCCTGACAGATGGCTGTCCAACTGCCTCTTGAAGGCCTCTAGTGTGGGAAAGCCCACCACCTCCCTAGATAATTGGTTCCATTGTCGTACTGCTCTAACAGTCAGGAAGTTGTTCCTGATGTCCAGCCGGAATCTGGCTTCCTGTAACTTGAGCCCATTATTCCATGTCCTGCATTCTGGGTTGATTGAGAAGAGATCCTGGCCCTCCTCTGTGTGACAACCTTTCAAGTATTTGAAGAATGCTATCATGTCTCCTCTCAATCTTCTCTTCTCTAGGCTAAACATGCCCAGTTCTTTCAATCTCTCCTCATAGGGCTTTGTTTCCAGACCCCTAATCATCCTCGTTGCCCTCCTCTGAACACGCTCCGGCTTGTCTGCATCATTCTTGAAGTGTGGTGCCCAGAACTGGACGCAATACTCAAGATGGGGCCTAACCAGTGCCGAATAGAGGGGAACCAGTACCTCACGCGATTTGGAAGCTATACTTCTGTTAATAAAGCCCAAAATAGCATTTGCTTTTTTTGCAGCCACATTACACTGTTGGTTATTTAATTCTGTCACTAGAGGCCTGAATCGGGATAAAGGATTTTTATCACACTTCATGTGTTATTTGACTTACCTAGTGCCAGGGTATCAGCAATTATTAGGCTGCAAATTACCACTGATAATAATGTGATTGTCACTGTCAATTAGGGATGTGCACGCCTGAAAATATCGTATTTTATCGTTATTGGAATTTCGAACAAAAAAATTTATCATCTCCGATAATATCATAGGTTAATTGTATTATCTTCACAATAATTATCAGAAATCCGATATTTAATTTGCAGCCTCATTGTGCCCTATAGAGCTGATTTTTTTTTAGAAAAAATGCCTATAACTTCTGTATTTTCAAAGTTACAGGCTTGAAACTTGGTCACAATGCTTATGGGGTATGCCTAAGTATGTGTATGAAATTTGGGATCGATCCCTCCAACCTTTGATTTTATATGAATTTATTAAAGAACGTTTAAGTTCTGACAGGTCAAAAGTTGCACGATCTTTCAAAAATTCATATAAAATACAGGGGTGGAGGGATTGATCTGAAATTTGGCACATGTGTGTAGCAACATGTGCTAGACATGTGTATGAAATTTGAGATCAATCCCTCCAACCCTCGATTTTATATGAATTTATTAAAGATCCTGCAACTTTTTGACAGGTCTGAATGAACACACGTGGCGAGCAATCATTCTTACCTGTCAGAACTTAAACAATCTTTAATAAATTCATATAAAATCGAGGGTTGGAGGGATCGATCTCAAATTTCATACACATACGTAGGCGTATCCCATAAGCACTGTGACCATGTTTCAAGCCTCTAACTTTTAAAGTACAGAAGTTATAGGTTTATTTATATGGCAGTCCAATAATCCAATATAATTGGGCTGAAAATTATCAGATCGGATATTTATCAGAGGTTTTTCTATTGTATCGTTATTGTTAATCGGATGTCTGATAATAACCTTATCGTATTGTTATCGGACATTTTAATGATACGATACACATCCCTACTGTCAATCCTGTCTGCATTAATTTCCTTCTGATCTCAATGTTTACAATTCGTCCCTCAGCCACACCATATGGAGGGCTTCTGCCCTGAAAGGCAGCCTAGAAATATTTTAAATAAATACTGTG
This sequence comes from Anniella stebbinsi, assembly GCA_029215795.1. Lineage (NCBI taxonomy): Eukaryota > Metazoa > Chordata > Lepidosauria > Squamata > Anniellidae > Anniella > Anniella stebbinsi. Next base: position 32,695,593 of record JARDYH010000007.1, read on the forward strand.
TATAAACCTGAAACTCTCTATAATATTCCATGCATCTGATGAAGTCAACTGTAGGGTGGCAAAAGCTCATGCCACAATGAATTGATTAGTCTTTATGGTGCCACAAGACCCTTTATTGATTTTTCTGAAATAGACTAATATTGGCTACCCTCTGGTACTGGTGACTTAAAGAGCACCATTGGCAAGAAAATTACAATATTGGACAGGAAGGATCAACAAAGTGGTTTGGCTTCATTCTGGTCTCCTTTGCTGAGCCTCTGATGCCTTCATTTCTGCAGGGTCAATTTCTGATTTCACAATTACTGGTGCCCTGAGGGGTCAGAACCAGAACAGGATAGGTAATACCTAAGGTGTAAAGCAAGTAAATAGGAAAACAAACAAACAAACACCAAGTTCACTGAGCGGGTTGTCTAGTTAGTGATATTTCAGACTCTTGATTCTGGTTACCTTCCAAACGTTCCATCCCAGTAGATGAATGGTCAGACTCTAACCCACACAGGTTCCCAGTTCTCCACAAGGCAAAGAATCCTGTCTCATTCAATTTACTCTTCCCTCATCAAGAATGTAGATAGATGCAAGCACAGATACGGAGGAGCTAAAATGTAGGGATTAGGATGACTAGGTATTTCTACCACTTCTGGAAAACAGGTTCTTATCATCTGGTTGGAGGGGATTGGGAGGCATATACAAGAGAAGGCATTTGTTGAGTTTGATTTTAATAACATGACACTTTTCTTATTATTACTATCATCCAAACAATGGTAGACACCCCCATCTGAAGGAATATATCCTCTCACATATCCATATATCTGCCAACCTCCTGAATACACTGAGATCATCTATGGAAGAACAGCAGGAGGCTTCTCAGTGGTACCACCCCAATTCATTTTTAAACTTGAGGTCTTTTGTATTTTATATGCTATTATATATTATTACTTATTGGAATCTCATTGGAATCTATGGGCCTTGTATATTTAACTCTGAACTCAACCCCTATTGATTTTAATAGAATGTAGGCACCTGTAGTATTTTCTGAATTGTGTCCAGAATTTGTTATCAATCATGTTTTTTGATATAATTTTCAGAGCATGCTTTGTTTTAAGGGGGGAAAGTTTGAGTTAAGCTATATTAAGTAACTGACCATTTTAGAAAGCATGGAGATCAAATTTACAGAATGATCTATTTACAATATGGTTGTAGTTTTGCTTTTCCCATTTCAAAAAGGAGACTGCAGAGCTAGAAAAAATATAAGACAAAAATCCATCAAAATGGTCAAAGATCATAGGACCTTCTCTGCAAGACAAAGGCAAAGGCATTTGGGGATTTCTAATAATTATTGTTTTTTTAGGGCTGTGCATGGACCCCCCCCCCCCCCGGCTCCAATTCGGATTCCGATCTGTCTGGACTGGATCTGGGAGGCCTGGATCAGCCTGATCCGATCCAGATTCGGGATCCAGATCCGGATCCGTGCACAGCCCTATTGTTTTTGCTTTTTTTTAACAACCAAAGGGACATTGCACAGGTACAGACACTGTGGAGTATAGACATTTTTCTTCCATAATGCTAGATCTCAGGATCACCCAATGAAATTAATTTGGTAGTAAGTTCTGGACAGACAAATGGAAGTACATTGAACGTATGAACCCTATTCAGGTGTTCTTGAAATGTTTCTGGAGTGCAGGGCCAGGTGTATCAGCCCAGCCCCTCTGCCCTGCTCTTCCTGCACTGAGCAAGAAGGTTTGAACATGCTTACAGTCCTTTCCATAATCGAGAACTCTGTTGGCACAAGAAGACTGGGAAGTCTAACCCTATTCCTCCATTGAATGTACTTGCAATCCCCCCGTTCAACACAGGAAGACAGGGGACAGAGGTGGCAGGACTGATGCAGGCAGCCCCACAATGGAGGAAGAAAAACTCCTGAATGGGGCTAGCGTTGGCTTACAGCAGCCCTCCCCCAACCTGGTGCCCCTTACAAGTGTTGGACTCCAAGTCCCATCATCCCCAGCAATCATAGCCAACACATCTGGAGAGCACCAGGTTGGGAAAAATTATTTACAGATTTCCCTGTGCAAAATGTGGCGATGGCTGAGATGGCTTTGAAAAAGGATTAGACCAATTCATGGGAGAGCAGAAGCCTGTTAGCTATGATAGCTCACTGGAATCTCGATTGTCGTAAACTGTAGGCCTCTGGTGGACAGAGGCTGAGGACAAATAACAACAGAAGCCTGTCACCTTCCCTTACTTAGGAGGTTTGAAGATCATTTATGAGATCTGGTTGACCGATCATCATTGGAATCAGACGATTGGACTCAAATCGACCTAGTCGTACTGTCAGGTCAGGGTAGGACTTTGGAGCAGATCTCTGGGACCCCATTGGGAAGAATGAGCAGGACGGGACCCCATATATAGCAGGGCTGGCTTACTGCATTTTGAAGTGGGTGAAATAAATAGTACACAACATTACCATATAATGAGGTGAGGTATGTGTAAGATGGTCTAATATTACCCGTCTGCTCCACTGAATGGACTACTGAGCTGATCCAGTTCTTGAAGTCAGCTTGCACTGAAGTCACTTACTGTCAACAGTCCCACTGACTTTACTTGGAATACATGCAAATACAAATTTGCCACCTTTGAGCAACATTTATTTGCTACCTCCATTCATTTCAACGGTGCTTGAGCTTAATACATTTTTGTTGGATCACATCTTTTATCCTCTCTTCTAATTCAAATGGATTTATTTGCATCATGTCTCTTTCATACAGGATTCCATGGAAAACAGATGAAAGATGAATGAATGAAATTTTTGATTGGCAACTAATATTTTATCTTCAAAGCAATCCAATGCAGCAACAGCAGCAGAACAAAATGTAAAACGCACAGTATGCAGGTCTGTTTCAAATTAAACTTCTTCAGTGCTACATCTTCAAGAAATTATTGGGAAAGGGCAAAATATCACAGTCCTTTAAAAAAACTCTTTTTCATAAACATGTTTGTAATTTAGCCAAGAACTAAAAAAAGTAAAATTAAAACACATCTAGACTGAATTGTGTCCTATCCTAACATCTTTAATGATGATATTCTGTTTCTGATCAGAAGTTTTATGTCATGAATTTGGATGAATTTTATAAAAAGCACAGTAGTTCTGCTCCGAAGATAAGTAACAGTTCCTTTTTAAATGGTTTCTTTTTTCTTGGTTGCGACAGAACAATATTTAGTATTTTCCTTTGTACAGTTTTTAAATAGTTGAGCTTTAAATGAAACTCTGGGAGAGAGAAAAAAAGTTCAGCACTGGTGAAAGGTTTTATTTTTCAGGGTCACAAGTGCCACTGTGAGATTTCTTTCTTAAAACAATGACACTTTAGTATCTCTGTAGTTCTATGAATACTTTTGAAGTGTCATATTAAAACCAATCTCTTGGCCTTGAGGCAAAGAGAAGCAATTAGTCTTCGAGTTGTGAATAAATAAAAATCCATTTATATACCCGTCCTTGACATGTACCTTGCAAATCTTAGAAACTTCATCTAGTGGGAAAAGAAATGTTAAACTGAAAACACCAATACGTTATCACATTGCAATGTTGCTTCCTGATACAGTTTGGTTTGTATTCCATCTTTTAAGTATTAATTCATATGTATATATTCTCACATACTGAAATGCATGCCACAAAAAAGGCACAGAAGTGAGAAGAAAGAGTCAAGTGGAATACAGGTTTGCATTACAGAAAACATGCATTTTCTGTGGGCATCTTTCTTTCTTTTTAACCCCTTCAGCATGCACCTGGTTGCTTTTGTTGGGCATAACAGTTACCTAAACAATTTTGCATAGCGTGTCTTTTCCCAAATTGGCTGTTACTGTGTTAGAAAGAAACAACCAACATTAATCAATCCTGTCCACTTGATTCTAAGTGTGGCAAATTAAGCAGAGGGGTCATGTTTTATTGCTAGATGTATAATAGAGGGAAATTATTTTTCTGTGGGTAATATATAGACAGAAAATAGGCGTATGTGGTGTGTTTTCAGTCACTGCTCTCATTTTGTACCCGGTGCTCGCTCACAACGTTTACATTTCAGGGTGACTGGCAACCTCACTCTTAGGCTGGGTTCGCACAATCATGTAGGGGAAAGAGGCCACTGTGACTTCCCCCACCCCCTCACATGCCTGGCATGTGATGAGCTGATTTGCATAATTACCCTAGGCAGCATGGCTGGTACTGCTGTGCGAATCTGGCCAGGGTGGTGTGTTACCCACGGCAACAAGCCCCCCTGGCCAGGTTCACATGATACAGCAAACTGCGCCAGTGAGTGTAATTTTGCAAATTGCCCCAGCACACAACCAGCATGCCTGTGTGCACTGGGGAAGGGGAGGAAACAAGCCATTGTGACTTATTTCCCCCTCTGCAGTCGTGCAAACCTGGTCTTATTGTTTGACAATTCAAATGGTAGCTTTACCAGCAAAATGAAAGCTGAGATGGCACATTGTAGCGAACCTTCATAGGAACATATGCAGAGTCAGACCATCGGCCCATCTAGCTCAGGCTTCCGCAGCCTGGTGCCCTCCAGATGTGTTGGACTACAACTCCCAGCTGGCTGGGGATACTGGCAGTTATAGTCCAACATATCTGGAGGGCATCAGGTTGGGGAAGGCAGAGTAACTCAATGTTGTCTGGCTGCAGCTCCCCAGCGATTCAGACATGGGTCTTTCCCAGGGACTGAACAGGAGGGGCCTTCGGCCTTCAACAGCAGGCACGTGCTCCACCTCTGAGCTACAGAACTCTCCTGTCCACTTCAAACTGTAGAATAAGCGAAGGCAAACACCTGAGGCCAAAGCCTTATCCCAGCCCAACGGAAGAAACTGTTTGCAAAGACGGCTCTGTTCAAAGAACGTTTGTGCTTCAGATCCAACCCTTCCGTGGAGTGCTGCATTTTTTGGAGCCACATGTGTCAAGGATCTGCCTCCCAGGTCAGTGGTCAGCGAATGTTAAACCTCCATGAGCCAATCAGATGGACAAGGTAGAAGCAAACTGGGAGTCTTGGGCTGAATGCACTGACCCAATTCTCTTATATTATTTTCTTCTTCTCTCCCCCCCTCCCCCATTTCAGAAGCCGAGCTAAAAAAAAATCCATAAATTAAGGAAATTAACTGATGGAGCCTCCGGCATCTTTGTAAGCTATTTAAATCTTTAAATTTACAACATCTTCTGCATATATCAAGTAATTGAACTAACTGCAGGGATGTAACTTTAATGAGAAAATTTCCCTCTTCTCCTGTAGTTTGTACTTGGGAAATAAATAAATAAACTCCCCTTAGGGGGGGGAAAGTTTATGTTTATCCCTGTTACAGAAGATAACTTTTTTATTGGGGGGGCACAAGCCACTCTCTTACATTTAAAGAGGCTTTTGCCTCTTTTCTTTGTATTCTTCAGTTATGGGGTGGGGGGGGGATATCAAGGCGATCAAGAGCAGGTAGTCCAAGTTTTTGTTACAATCACTTACTAATAAGGAAAAACACTTCCCACTTTCCTTCTACCATGGATGGGAATGGACCTTTTTGCAATAATGGCAATTGCAGGGGGTGGGGTGGGGATGACATGGACGTTTTTGCAGTTGCTCCTCTTTGTGGCTAGTAGGCGCTAATGATGTTAATTTAATTCTCACCCAAGCAGGTTCTTCTCTTGCACACACATTATACAGGTAAAAGAATGGGGATGTAAGAGAATATGGGCAACTGGGGTGGCAAGGGAAGAAATAAATTTCTCAGGACCAAATACCTCACTGAACACCTGCCACAGGATGTTTAAACACACACACACACACATTCAGAGAGAAGGAGGCAGCAGGGGCTTAATATGGGGAAGGTACAAGCTATGAGGGGTGCTTCAAGCCAGATGGAAGAGCTGTTATCAAGGTATATACACTGTTGTTGTTGTTGTTGTTGCTGCTGTTGCTGTTTTTAAAGGGATATCTGTTTGGTTAAAAATCCCCCCCAATTTGTATTACTATACATAGGGGAACAGTACTGTTGTCTAGTTCCAAATTATACCATTGTCGATAACATGTGCAGGATCAATGTGCAGATGCACCTTGTAATGCGCTTAAGCAAGTGTCGATAGACAAGGAAAGCTAAAAGCAAAGTTGATCCCAGCAAAAGCAGCAAATTTGCAAGCGCAATACAATGGAGATACGCAGCTCTGCACAGTCTCCCCTACAGATGAGCTCGGCCCAATTCAAGTTTATTTCCACGGCGAAGTGAAGGCGAGGCGTGGTTAATTCTCGTGGCGGGAGAAGGTTGCAGTTTCAGATTCTCTTTGGGCGACTGGGCAGCAGTAAGGCGATTATTCGCTGAGTGTCAGGGAGCACAAATACAACGTTTGTCCTTGATGGCCGCTCTGCTGGCACGGGGCTGCACATTTGGACGAACTTGGCAAGGGCCAGCAGGGCCGGTTAGCAGTGAATTCCCTCTCTCCCGAAATATTCCCAATCCAACTCCTGACTCGCATTACAGCGCGTGATAACATGTGTATGTGTGTGTGTGCGTGTCCTCAGTCTTTGCCTGGGCCGGACGGCGCAACCGCCCCAGGTGCGCGTGTCCAGACGGAAACCCCACTGCGCGCAATGGGCTGAGTTGGGTTAGATTTGCTGGAAAGCCCTTAGGATCGCGCCCCGAAAGGTTGCCAAAGAAAGGAGGAGAGGCGCTCCCCGTTGATGCCAGCCAGCCAGCTGTGGGACGAGACAGCGCTGCCTCGTTGGGGAGCGCAGGGCCAGCGGCTTCCCCCGGAGGGCGCGCTCTGCGCAAAAACGCTTGGCTCCAAATCCGAGCTGCTTTTGTTCAAAGTTTAAGGAAAGGGCTGGAGGCGAAGGGAAGGGAGGAGGGGCGGGGAAAAGCGGCGGTAGGGGCGGGGAAGGCCAGGCCCGGCCCGGCAGGCTGCGGCTGCTCCGGCTGGGAAAAGCGGCGGCGGCGGCAGACATCTCCATCTCGCCGCGCGCCCTCCACTGAAATGGCGCATTTGGCCGGCGGCGGCCTGCCGGGGCGCTTCGCTCCAGTCGCGCAAGGCACGGCCACGGACGTCATTTGCTTTCAGTAGCCCGCGGGGCAAGTGTGGCGTTTGCCACGCGAGACGTCCGCGAAGGAGGTTGCAAGGAGGCGGGGAGGGAAGCCGCCGCCGCCAAGGGGACACGCCGCGCCACTTGCCGGTTCGCCTGCCCTGCTCGTCGCTGCGTTCGAGCCCCGCTGGCCGTGCGATCCTGTGCCTGCCTTCTTTTAAAAAAGTAACACACACACACACACCCGCCCCGGAAAAAGGCAGGGAGCAGCAGCAGCAGCAGCAACCAAAACTTGCTCTAGTTTTATCAACAAGTGCAGCTCGGCTGCTCTGCCCTGGTTGTGACAAGGGGCGGGAGGAGGCGAGCGATGTGCGAAACGTGCCCTGCCTGATTTATTTGGGGGGGGGGGGGGAGGGAGCTGAAAATTTATGCCTCCTTGGAAAATGCCCGGGGAAATATTACATCAGACCAAATGACAGTGATTAAAATCAGCTTCTTTTCAACCCCCCCTCTCCACGCTTTCCTTGCCTCCCTTCCCCCCCCCCCAGTCTCTAAAAGGACGTGACTGTGTGTCCCTGAGAGACTCCGACGGCATTAAACCGTTATCCCCCCAGCCAGGAAAGCAGGAGGAGGCAGAACCGTTAGCAGGGAGAGAAAGAGGGAGAGAATTCTGCACCGAACCCCAGTCTGGTGCTTGGGGGAGACGCGGGCTAATTTTTGCAGAGAAGGAAAAGTAGGTACAACGAGGCGGCGGCGGTAGGATTTGCAACAGGGTTTTTAAGAGAGAAAAGAATAAAGGCTCCCCCGAGCCGTAGGAAGAGTTTTGGTTTTGAAATCGAAATCCATCTCAAGCCGCCACCGCACCGCAGGAAACGTGACCCGGTTTTGCCCCAGGAGAGGGGGGCGGGAGACCCTGCTTTGCTGGCGAGAGCCGCGGGGCTGCGTTCATTGTCGCCCTAATGCGGCGCCCGGGGGCGAGCTGTGGTCTCGTTCGCGGCTTCCTTGCTCCGGCTTTTCCCTCCCTCCCGTCCTCTCCCTCCCCGCGTTATTTAGAGAGGAGATTATTGCCTTTCTTCTCCTAACAGCCTCGGCTGCTTCGTTTTCAGGCTCTCTGCCTTCCTCCCCCCCCCCCCCCGCGCACCCCTCTTCCTTCCCCAGACAGACAGACGAAAACAAACAGAAAGAAGGGGACGCAGAGCGGGGAGGGGGGAGAGGAGAGACCCAGAGATTTCGCCCAGAGGCAGCGCAGGGGGGCGAGGAGGAGGAGGAGGAAGAGGAGGAGGAGGAAGGGGGAGAGAGAGAGAGAGAGAGAGAGAGCCTGGCGAAACCGCTCGAGTCTTGCCTCCTCGCCGCCGCCGCTGCCGGATCGGAGCCAGCCAGCCAGGGCAGAGATACAAAGGCCGGCCGAGCCCATCTCTCGGCGAGGGGACCGGGCAGCGCGCCGCACCAGTACCGCACAGAGGCCGGAGCGGAGCAAGGACGGGCGCCGGGGGGGGGGGCTTTGGCCCATCTCGCCGCCGCCGCCGCCGCCTCTTCTCCGTCGGTGCTCAAGGTAAGGCGAGCCGGCCGGGGCTGTTGCCGCAGCCCGCCTCTCTCCTGCCCGGCTCCACTGTGTCGTGTGCACGGAGAGCGCATCGCAGGGCGGGGGGGGGGGGGGGTGTTGTGTTTTTTCGGAAAGTGCTCCTTGAAACTAACTCGCATCTCGGCTGTGGGGGGGGAGGGGCGCAGGCTGCCTCTTTAAAGCGACAGCGGCTCTCCCAGCCGAACCCTTGCCGGCGCGCGCGTGTGTCTGGGGGGGGGGGGAATCTGGGCTGCGTGTGCGCGCGCGTTCGCCTGCCCGCCTTCGCCTTTCGCGTGGGGCCGGAGCGGCAGGGCGGTGGGCAGCTTGGCTGCAGCCCCCACGCCGCCGCCGCCCGAGGGTCCCCGGCTCCTGCTGCCGCCCTAGCGTCAAGCCCAGCCCCGGCGAAGGGGGAGGAGGAGGAGGGGAAGGTTCCGCGGCTGCGGCTGGCGTGGAGGGAAGCGAGCGGCGCTCCTCCGGCCCCGCGGCAGCTGAACGGTGCACCCAGGAAAGCGCGCCTTGACAGCCGTCGCGGCTTCTGGGGGGAGGACCAGGGGCTGTGTGGTGGAGGAGGAGGGCGCTTCGACCGGGGCTGGGGGCGCAAGGCTGAGCTGCGCCTGGTTTGGGGGCTGGGCAGACGCGCGGGCTCCCTCTCTCCTGGGGGGGAGCAGGCAGGAGCTTTGGGGGTCCCTTGGGAAGCCCCTCCAGGCTGGTTTCGTGCAAAAGGACAGAGGAGGAGGAGGCTGACAATGGAGAGGAAGAGGAGAAACCCCCCCCCCCATTTTTGTGGGGGGGAGACAAGGGAAGGAGGGGGTTAAGAAATAAAGCCTGTGAATGAAAGTCTGGCGCCAGTCGGGGGGGGGGGGGGGAGGCGGCGAGCCAGGAGGCTTTTGCTGGGAGACGAGTTCGGAGCCCTGGAGGCGATAGTTGGCCTTCTCTGTTGGTACACGCCAAGCGGCACACGCGGCTCCCAAATGCAGTGCTCTGGCCCGGCCTGATGCTCTCGCCCATTGGCTGCATCTTTTAGAGCGAGAGCCTCTCTCTTCCCCCTCCCCTCCCGCCTCCTTTCATCTGCCTCCACCTTGCTTGTTATGTGGGGAGGATAAGTAAAGGCGCCATGTTGCTCTTTTAATTTCATTTCATGTTATTCTTTTCCATTAAGGTTGGTGCACTTAGGTCCTTGTTTAGTTTTCCCAAAAAGAAAGTCAGAAGTTGGGAGTGACCCCCTCCCTCCATGTGCACTGTGCTTATTGGTAAAGGCTGCCACCAGCCTTCAAAGGGCGGGGGGGGGGGGGGATGCAGTGTGAAACTTACACACTTGTGTGTGTGTCTGTGTGTGTGTGTGTAGAGCTGCAATCTTGAAGCACCCTTAGATGCAAGCACTTAACCTGGAAGGAAGCCCCACTGATGAACACGGTAGCACTTGTTCCCAAGTAAACATGGCTAGGGTCACACTGTTAATTTAGGAGTGAGTCCCATTAAAGATCATTTCAATTTATTTCTGGGAAACGTACTGCATGCACAGAGACGAAAAGTGCAGAGAGACAAAAGCCCATTTCATCATTTCTATGCATAGTGAATTGGAAAGTTTTGAGGAAAACTCCTTGGCAATAGCTGTGGCCGAAGTCTTTCCTTCCCCTAGCAGAGCAGAAATAAAATAAAACCAGGCCTATGTGGATAGGAGGACTTAGCCTTGCACCCCTAATATGCTCCTTGGGTCTCTGTTAATTGATTGTGAGATTCTTTGGGCCCCACATTGATGGATTTTAAATGCTCTGGCTGTGAAGAGCTGAACATCCTTTGCACTGACAAAGGTAGTAAATCATCCAGACGTTCTACATTTCTTAATCTTCTGGCACATTTCTGGGGCGGGGGTAATGTTTGTGTCTTTGAGGGGAGGGGGAGTTATTCTCCAAAGTTATTTTGAGGACAAGAGTTCTGGGGGCAGAGCAGGAGGTTCGTGATGTGAAGACTTCTTACCCCTGCACTGCTGAAGGCCAGGGGAGGGGCAGGACCTTGAATTTGCTCTCCTCCAAGGCGAAGGGCACAACCAAACAGGAAGTTCTCCTGCGCAAGCCCCACTGAAAGGAGAAATTCCCTTCATTTGGGCAAAATTTCCTGCTGGGTTGTGGCCTCAGCCACCAGGCACCTAGGTGGACTTGCAACACTTTGGGGAGAGAGAGAGCAAAAAGTTTGCCTGGCTGACTGGGTGAAAAGATGCTCCCTTTGCTAGTCATACACAGAGAAAGAGTATTTCAAGGCTTTCAAGGCGTGCTTTAAAAACCCACTGTTTTCATTTCATGGCTTAAATGGGCAAGAAGGAATTAAACTGCACCAGTGAATAACAGCATTCGTTTCAATTAATTCCCCCTCCCCCTTAAATCCTGGCAACAATAAACTTTTGGAACAAAAACGTTTTTACATCCTTAATTAGCCTTGCTTCCCATCTGTGGGCTTTTAAGTGTCTGTGTGCCTTGATTTAAACTTTGTCCCTCCTTTAGAGCTGCACTCTTTTCCTGCGTTAATCTCCCCTCCATTTGTGTGTGTGTGTGCGTGTGTGTGCGCGCGCTTTTCACCACCTGCATACTTTTTCTTTGTTTCTTTTCTGCAAACTTTCGCCTCCCTCCCTTGGCCCTTACCTGCTTTGCTTTTTAGAGTCTAAGGTGGATTTCAGCTGTATTTTCCCACCACCACCATACAAACACACACGCACCCCATTATCAGCAATATTGGTCAACCTGCCCGCACGCTGTGTGGAGAGGAGGGAAAGCTTCATCCACCTCAAACTTCTTTTGCAATTTTGAAGTCTTTTCTTTTTTTTAGTAGGTTTTCAATTTGTATCATCTAGAGTGTGCATTAAATAAAGAATATTCCTGTAGGCTTGAGAGAGAGAGAGAGAGAGAGAGAGAGAGAGAGACAACACCCTGGAAATTTCTGCAGTCTTTCAGCATTCTCTGCCCTCGGGTGATTGCCCCAGGCATGGAGTTGAATGGAGCTCTTACACCGCCTTCTGTTTACCTTTTATGGTTAAAATAACAGCTTAGCAAAGAATCAACTTCATGAAGAAACGATTCGGTGCGCTAGTCTCAAGCTGCAGCAGCCTAGCAAGCTTAATCACCCCTAGAGAGCTGAACAACTGTGAGCTCAATGGGACACAAAATCATTTTGTGTGTAAATGAGCATGGGATGGCGGTTATTTCACTTTCCATGGGCAAATAGTTTTTACAAGCAATACTTAGGCAGTTAGCGTAGGAAGGCGGGAGAGGCGCGCTCTGCCTCTTGCAAGATCCTGGCGAGGGATGCTAGAGAACAACTGTACACACCACGATGGAGCCATCGGCACTGTTAATCTTGGGCACAATTCACAGGGAAGTTCTCCGGTGCCAGCCCTGCTCAAATGAATGGGAGTGGTGGAATGGATTGTGCCCTCTGCCTTCAGCAAATTCTCATAGCATTCTCTTACATAGGTAAGCGGCAAACTGCAGGATACATTCAGATGAGTGCAAGTGTGCTAGAATTGTTGGTTTCTTCTCCCCCCCACACACCCCCTTAGTTCTTCTATCAAGACTTTCCATGGAGAATGTCTGAAAACATTTAAAACAGTTTCATTTCAGAAGCTGAATCCTGAAACAGAGTTTAAAGCATATGCTTTTAAGTGCATCCCTTACATGAACGTATATGAAAGAATACCCAAAATATTTGTTTGTGGGAATTATCAAAATATTTGTGGGAATTATCAAAATATTCTCTTATGGAATATGTAATGTCTGAGGGAAATGCCATTTGAAGTGAATGTCAATACAAGTTTAGATTGCATTCTTACTGTTCAGTTCAAAATATCCACCATCTCTTTTAATTCAGACCTTAATTCCCATTATATTTAAATTGACATCTGCTCAGTTTTGTGGGCTGTAGATTTATGGAATCATCATTTCTTCCTGCATCGTATGAGTGAAAGATGTCAACAAAATCACAGGGGGTTCAAAAAGCCCTGTGAGGGAATAGTGTAAATTACTTGACTGTATAGTTAGTTACATCCCAAGTGTGAATTTAAAGCGCTAGTCCTATGCAAAATTACTCCAACATAAGCCCCATTAGACACAGGTGGACTTTTTTCCAAGGAAACATGCTTATGATTGGACTATGAAGCTGTCACACTTACCAGGACGTCGGCCCTATAGAATGGGACGCTTTCAAGGAAGCATATCTATGAAGAGGGGCCGCAAGATGATTTGCAGAACAAGAATTTTGCTGGTATATTGGTGTAATCTAGAATACCTGAGCTGTGCTCCTGCTCCATTAAAAGTAATAGGGGCCCTCACCTTTGCTCTTTATCTAGCTGTTGTGATTTCTTGCCAGGAGTCTATATTTCAAGATAAAACACCATTGCAATCGAAGGATTGTTTCAAGGTTTCTCCTGGTGCTAGGATTTCATTCTAAAAAAAGCAAGAAGGCGCAAAGGTTCTTCACGAAAGGAATTTCTGTCTTCAATTATAGGGACTTCCTGGGCAATTGCTTTAACACTGTTATCAGGGATAATGGGCTAGCTGGGGTCAGAACAAAGACAGGCAGAGGTGACATCTAATTTCTAGCTGAAGACTCTGGCTGATTGAAGCCCAAGAATCCAGCATGAATAAGAGCTTAGAGTTCTCTTTGGTGCTGGGATAATACTTTGTGTGTGCGACTGTAGACACGGTGCATCCACAGAGAGAGGAATAAATGCCAGCAGACCATGGGGTTTGCGTGTATAATTGTTTTGTGAAGAAGGACATTCTTTGATTTGCAATGAGAAATCGTTGCTTAAGATGGCTCATGGCACGAACCGCTGTGGGAAAAGAAAACGGAGTCTTTCGGACCTTTAGCCCTTCACCTTGAAGGTGGTGCCATTGTCAAAATGTTAATGATAATTTCCTATCAACTGGTTGAAGTTCTGGGATGATGTCAATCTTTGGAGTGTTGATCTTTATAACCTGCTTGGGGTGGATGTCCGTTCTGCATGTCAAGAAAAAAGGATGTGTTTCCATAATGGGGTGATGGTAGAGGGGCAAAATAGCATATCCAACAAGTTGCTATAATCCTTGTAACGAGGTATCAAAATTATTGAGCTTTTTAATCCATTTCCATGGATATCATAAAAGACGTATTCTATGGATATTTTGTCCATTGCATGTTGGAACGGTTTTGCTGAGGCTAGTTGTGCCAATAAGATTGTTAAAAAGGAGCACTTGGGGATTGTGAGAAATGTGGTCAAATTAGTCTATAAGAAATTGAATTTTGCTGTGAAATATCACATAGGAAGGTGCCTGTCAGATGTTAGTAGAATATCAATGTTATGTGTTTTGACTGCATACCAAAATCCCAAGAAAATTAAATTATGCTCAGAAACATTTCATAGTTAGAATATTTGGCACATTTTGCTTTAATATACAAGGGGGTAGGTATGCTGTGTCACATGCAAGATCTTGTGAGGTTACCTGTTGGTTACCTGTATGTGCTACAGTATTGCCATGCAGATTAAAGCAAATTGAAAGACTACTGTTTGTCAAAGATTAAAAATTGATCGTCGTTGTTCTGTTAAAGCCTGGGGTGTGCCAAAGTGATTTTATCTTTGCATTTATCAAAGTTCCATAACATTTTAATAAAAATCAGAATTTTAATGGATACTTTTCTTTCTTTTTTTAAAGAGCTTAAACCTGCTTTTTAAAAAGTATTGATTATAAATATCGTTGTTGTGTATATATTTGTGCATGACTTGAAGTGAGATCATAGGTTTATTGGAAATGGTGTACAGAGGGTTGAGCAGAGGTGGTCTCTTTTAAAATACTTATTTTTGTTCAATCTTCCATACTGCAGTTAGAAAGTTTATCCTATACATAACTAATAGTTATCGGTTTGGTGTGTAGGTAGTTATTTAAAAAGCAACGAAAATAGTTCTAAGTTCGATGTGAATTTTACTACATGTCTAAATGAAATGCCTTAGGTACTGAGGAAGTCACTAATTTAGAGGTGTCTCGTTACTGAGACAAACTTGCAAAAACCCCTGAATCCCAATTCACAAATTGGTTATTCGTTTGTCAGGGGATATTTCACATCTAACACATAAGCCCGCGACCTTTAATTAGAATTTTGCAGTTTGTTTTATGCCCCTTGAGGCTGACACCTTGAAAAAGATTTTTTTTTCTTTATTTCTTATTGCTAATAAGCATCTTTCTCTTTGCCGCTGGTCCTTTGAAGAGTGTGATGCAAATACACTTAATTACGGAGGTGGCAATAATTTGTTAGCTGAATATGTGATCAGGCAGATGCAAAAATGATCTTATTAGATCTGTGATCACGCTGGAATCAAGGTAATGCAGTGCTGCATTTAAGAGAAAACTGTTCTTTTCTGTCTGTGGCTTCTAGGAAGAAGGAAGAGCGATGTCCCGGCTGTCTTTAACACGGTCCCCTGTTTCTCCGTTGGCTGCTCAAGGAATTCCTCTCCCGGCTCAGCTCACCAAATCGAACGCCCCTGTGCACATTGATGTGGGAGGACACATGTACACCAGCAGCCTGGCAACTTTGACTAAGTACCCAGATTCCAGGTAAGGTCATCACATCTTCACCCAACGTCCAGGAACTGCATGGCACTTGCTCTGTTTGATAGTAAAAAAATTAGCTTTAAGAATTGCAGAGATGGGAAATGTAAGACGTATGTGTTATTTCCAGTGCAACTCTCTGATTCCCCCCCCCCCTTTCTAATGTTGTCTTCTGATGTTGTTTGGGGCACCTGTTGAGGATGTTGCTTCTGGTTATCAGAACCTCTGTGTCTAAACTAGAGAAATATGCCTATTTAAAGGTGAATTTTAACCGGGCTGTGTACAAGCTGTTGCCATACCCCAAGAGAACTCTCCTAGGATGTGCAGTTGCAGTTTTTAGCAAAACTTGTCATCGGTGGGAATCCCTTTGTTGTTTCTCCAGTCAGATTTATTTTGAAAGCTCATTTATTTCAATGGCACTAACGTCCAACTTGATTTCACCTGCAGTAATCCTAAATCCAGTTAGTACTGTTGTAACTGATTTTATTCATATGTGAATGAATGCACATAACGATTGACATGTATAAGTCATTAATTTGTCGACAGGAGTCTCCACTGTACAGTCAGCTATTGGCCCTTCCAGTTTATTTGGAAGCAAGTCCCACTGATTTCAGTGCGAATATGTATGGCCTTTGCTCCTAAGTTCTTTCAATGGAAGTGTCAGATGTTTAGCATTATGGTGTTTGCTAATGCCTTTCAGGACATACATCTGCCTAAATGTTGATTAGTAATTTGTTATTGCACACATTAAATTTGTACCATTCCAGCGATTGGAAGACAAAGCCATCTCTGTCTCATAGGCAATCATTTTGGCTCTTCATGCTGTTAAGATCCTGAATTCCTCTGGAAGAGGTTCTTCTCGGGAGGTGCTTAGATTAAATTCTAGGGACAGCATCCGATGGGGCACAACCGCTAGTGTAAGTTGTTTTGTGCTAGCATCATCAACTACTCTAACAAAACGCCAGTACTGTCAGCTGATGCGATGAGTTTCCCTGGAAAACTCAGCATGCCAGCTAACACCATTGACGTTGTGTTAGAGTAGTTGATGCTAGTGCAACGTGATTTACGTTAGCAGTTGTGCCTTGTTGGAAACGGCTGAAGGGTAGACATTTTGCTTTGTCTTGTTTTCTCCAATATGGAAGGGATTTAATTGCTAGGTGCATAAGAAAATGTTGGTGACAAGTAGATGAGGGGAAAGATACAGTTAACTGTTCCTGTTGTAATTCATTGTCAGTAACAGAGATTTAGTTATAATGCATATTGGTTTAGGAACTCATAGCTGAATGAGAGAATGCTCTGGCTAAAAGAAGAGCCTGCAGGTCAGCCCCACTCAACCTGGTGCACTCCAGATGTGCTGAACTACAGTTTCCAGCATTCCCAGCTGCTGTGGGTCTGAAGCCTGGGACCAGGTGGGCAGATCTGGGGCTGCATCAGCTAGGGAGATCTCACTGTGAAATGAGTGGGTTTCTATGCTGTTGAGCAAATCTTATGTAATTTAATGTCTTGTGTTGTGTGAGAGAGAACTTCCCAGTGGATTTTTTCCCAGGTCTTCTGACCTGATCTGACATCTGACCTCAACTGTTGAAGGCTATCCTTCACACAGTATGGTTTTTAGGCACAGAACTAAGCCTTTTTGGAATATACATCTCTAAAATGTACTGTCTAAATACACAAATGTATGACTGAAAAGATAATGATTGTAGGTGCACATTCCTCAGAGAGCCAGGACAGGGTACACTTTGCGACAAACCTGGCTTTGCTGGTGCACAATGAAACCAAGTTTCGATCCACACTCCGGACATTACAATTGGTATTGGAAACATTGATGTTATGCTGCTTTTTCCACTACATGCAGATGTCATCTATGTAGCTGCATGCATCATTGAACACTATCTGAGAACAGGGTGCACAGGCGTATGTACATAGGTATGTAAAAATGCATGAGCAATGTTCATAAGTGACACGTCTGTCACATAAAACACGGATGTTTCCAGCAGAAATTGCAATGCGTGAAGTTGCCTTTAGCTATTAACTCTGAAATTCTATGTCTACTCAGAGGTAAGTCCCAATGAGTTCAATGGAACTTACTCCCAGGTAAGTGGGTGTAGGATTGCAGCCTTAGTTTGTTTTAGGGACTTAGGGAAGGTTTCTGTCTCTCCTCCTAGCCTTTTCCATAGAACAGTCGTGAGCCTTGAGTGTATCTCTGAGCTCCCCTAGGAGGAAGGACGGGACACAGATGAAACTAATACAGTAAACAACCTTTACTTCTACAATATGGAGATCCCCCCCCACAAGCTTCTACATTTTTGTGCAAATATTATTGATTTTGAAGAAGTTAGGACATCTGCTCTGACAACCCCATAAACTCCGAGTGGAGACCCCCCCCCCCCAATAGCTGTTGGCCCTCATAATGTATATGGCTGTGTTTTCATTCCAGGGAGAGATAAAGTACTTGAAGGATCAGTAGGACAGAATCACGGCTTGAAATATTCGTCATTTACATTGTAAAGATGATGAATTAATCCCCTCCTAATCTCATTTTTCAGGAGAGCCTATTGAAAGGTTCTTGAGCGAAATTTCACCCTTTTAGAGTTCCGAGTGAAATTTAGCTTCAGAATCAGCTAATTTCACCCTTTTTGTGTTCTGCATCACTAAAATAGCCCATTCTTTGCCGCCACCGAATTCAATAACATGGTGGAGGCTGCATCAGGGGCAGGTGGGGGCTGCACATGGCCCTCCCATGATTCAGAGTTTATTGCAAAGGCATTGATCCATTGGTGCATAAAAGTTCTTAGTCAAACAAAGCAGATACGGGTTTCATGGTGTAAGATGTTCAAACTGGGGTACTTTGGCCAATTTTTATGATGAGAAGATGGGTAGCATCAGACACGTCTCTCTGAAAGATACCTTGGCCAATGTCTGCTGTGGCTGGTCTGTCCTACTGTGTGCAGCTGCAAGGCAGGGGATGCTAGCTGTGGCGTAGGGCACATGCTTAATTTATGTAAGGTGGTAGTGAGGCCCGACAGCATGAACAGTCTGAATGCCCTGCAGCACCATGGAAGTGGTAGTACACCTGCTTTGCATACAGAATGTCCGTGGTTCAATGCCTGGCTTTTCCAGGTAGAGATTGAACCAGGGACCTCCTCCATCTTGGTGCTTTGCAGATGTATTGGACATAAATTATGGGAGACGTAGTCAGATTAAGGTGAATGACACCAGGTTGCGGAAGGCTGGTGTAGACAATGCTGATCAAGATGGGCCAATGGTCTGGCTTGGTACAAGGCAGCTTCCTAGAATCCTTTGCAACACACAGCCCCAGTCCTGGGATGGGCAAACTCCCCTGCATCCTGATTGCGCTCTGCCGGTTGCCCAACCCCAGTGTGTTTGCAGGGCGAGCTGCTAGGAAGTCGGCAGGCACCCAGCGTGGACTCACATCTTATTTTTTGTCCACGAGCCACAATTTTCACAAATCACAGCTGGGAATGTTTATAGAAATCTTAATTTGTGCAAAATTGCAGACATAAATAGCACAATTTGTGTAAAGCTGCTGGTATAGAGGACCATTTACGCCTGCATTTTTGTGGAAATTGCACTATTTATGTCCATGTTTTTGTGCAAATCACAATTTCTGTCCATGTTTCCAGTTCCAAATTTGCGCAAATTCGGATTTGCACAAATATTAAAAAGTGGGAAACCCTGAATTTGCCTGACTTATCATGCACCGAGTCAAGCCAGCTCAAGGAACTGCACGCTAGCGTCAGGGAGCGCCGAGCTGACAAAACTCACCAAGCTCCACCCACAAAACAGATTCCTCCGACATCCCCACTATTTGCTTTTATTATTAGGAGCTGAACCTGAAAGTGTGGCTCTGGCCCTGTATGCTGCCACTTGGTCATTACTTAGGATTTTGCTGCATGTTTAGGAATGTTGTGTTCATTATCTCAGCTATTCCAACTGTGTTTGGAAACGCGTAATGTGTCATGATGTCGTCAACATGTTGTGTACACCATTCCTGACGGGTTGTTTTCGCCTCTCACAGAAACAAAACCAACTTACCAAACAAAATAAAAGAAAGTACTGTATGAACAACAACGACCCAAATCTGAGGTGACATTATCACAGTTCACTGTCAGCAAGAAAAGCGTAGAAATATGCATAGAAATAGCATTATTTAGATGCTAGCTGCGCATGCTCAGGAGCTCGTAATCAATTCCCAACTTAATAATAAATTCGTAAAATGCCAGTCCAGGCTTGTTAAAAAGGTGAGCGTTATGAACGGGAGAAGTTCAACCAGTGTGCCAGCTCGTTACAAAGTCGGTGGCATCACGAACTACAACATACTCTGATGTTGTACTTCTAGTTTGTCGTTCCAAGAGAGGAATACTGTTTGTTTGAGTCATCTATGTGTTCCTTGAGAAGTAACTGCAGAAGTTGGATGAAAACCTACTAGGAGGCAGGTGCTGTGTAATTCTTTGGTGTCAGTGTGGCTCTGCCTCTTCACTGCAGTCCACGCTTAATGTATTGTAGGGCAGCAGGAGATGCCGATGGCCTCCTCTCCTTTCCGCAGTCGCATTGGGCGAAACCTTGAAAAATACATGAGCGCAAGTTATGGCATGATGAAATTGCAGCGATTGGGCCTTCCCTTTTAAGTAGAGTTCCCACCTAATTAAAGAAATGTTGATCATATACATTTAATCAATTCATTAACTAGTTCAGTTTGTATAAATTTGCATACAAATAAAAAGAATAATTGTGAAGCAAAAGACATACTTTGCTTTTTGATGCTTCACACGTTTGCCATATCCTCTCAGAGGAGATGTTCCATCATGGGTGGGAAACAAGGAGGGGTGTGGCCTCTTTCAAGACGGTGCTTGCTCCCCAGGGATAGTAAATACCTGCATTGAGCAGGGGGTTGGACTCACTCGAAGGCCTTATAGGCCCCTCCTAACTCTACTATTCTATGATTCTGTGAAACATCTTTTGTAAACTGCCCAGAGAGCTTCGGCTATGGGGCGGTATATAATTGTAAATAATAATAATAATAATAATAATCTATTTTTAGCTGCTCAAACATTTTAAAATAGTTTTAACCAGGGATGCATGGTGAACCTCTACCCTGTTATCATGTTTATTAGTGATTTTTGTTAATAAATAATGTATTTATTAATTGATATTTATTTAATATTTTTAAATAAACTCCTTATCCTGTTGGGCCTCTTTCCTATTGAGAATAATAATAAGACCTCTTCTGACTTTACTACAGTCACAGAATGATAGAGTTGGACGGGACCTTGGAGATCCCCTAGTCCAACCCCCTTGCTCAATGCAGGCTCTGCAGTGGAGGGAGTAGCTACAGCATCTTGGACAGAATCTAGTGATGGAGAACCCACCACCTCCCATGGAGAACCCATTACCTCCCAAGGCATTCCGTTCCACTGCTGAATGTCTCTGACTAGGAACAGTTTGGATATTTGTGGTGATGTTGGTTTAGTTGGGGTTTTCTTAATACATAAGTCCACAAAACCCTCCTCTTTTCCTTTAACCGTCACGTGATCTTATCATGAAAATACAGTATTCAGGGTCGAAGGGCAGTCTGTGGTAAGAGGAAGGGAAAGAGCTGCAGAAGCACAATGCTCCAGACGGCGGCAGCAGCAGCACCCTCTGCAACCAAGATGGCAGCCAAATCATGCTGAAATCTTCACTAACTCTATCGGGCTTTGCTAGGGTGACCAGATAAAATCCAGGTCAGGGCTCATGTAACTTTAACAGTTGTAGAGAAAAGGGAATTTCAGCCAGTGTCATTTGTATGCAATTAGGTCCTGGTGAAATTCCCTCTTCATCACAATAGTTAAAGGTGCATGCACTATACTACAGTGACCATATACAAAAGAAGGCAGGGCCCCTGCAACTTTAACTGCTGGGATGAAGAGGGGGTTTCACCAGGAACTAATTGCATACAAATGACACCAGCTGAAATTCCCTTTTCTCTACAACTGTTAAAGTTACATGAGCCCTGACCTGGATTTTA
This sequence comes from Anniella stebbinsi, assembly GCA_029215795.1. NCBI lineage: Eukaryota > Metazoa > Chordata > Lepidosauria > Squamata > Anniellidae > Anniella > Anniella stebbinsi. The sequence continues at coordinate 32,716,797 of JARDYH010000007.1, forward strand.
ACTGGTCACCCTAGCTTTGCACAATGTAAGAAATGAAGGAAACAAAGGTGTTGATGGTTTGGCAGTGCTCCGTGCAGAGATATGTTTAAAGAACAAGAGATAGCATAGTAGTAGGTGGGGAATTCCCCACACTCTAAACGTTATTATGCAAGCCATAAGGGAAAACCCCCTGTGGGAAATAGAACCTGAGTGCGCTAAGGCTTCCTTCATGCAAGCCTTGATCCAGATCCAGAACAGTGTCCTGTCACATGTGCACACACTTGAAAGAATAACCCACATATCAGTTTGTCTGTTTGCGTGATTAAAGACAGACAGCCTGAGCCTGCTGCGTATGTCTGTTTGTAAGTAAGCCATCACTGGCATTTCCCACCCAGTAAGAATATATGACTGAAACTATAATCCTATTAACACTTGTCCAGGAATCAATCCCATTGAACTCAGTGGGGCTTTTGCTTCTGAATAATAAACCTGCATAGGGGCCACGTTGTTGATTACCTTTCCAAATTTTTTGCCTCTGAAGACTAGAGTAAATTTTAGTATTTTGGATTTAAGCAAGCATTTGTTGGGTGAGATGGATCCGTTCTGGTTTTAAAGGTATTCTATATCCAATGTTTTGCATGCGAACACTTAAGTATGGGAAGGTTTTTGCCCTTAATGGGTGCCTAAAACTATTTTAAATACATTAAATAAATAGATGTGTTAGTGAAATAGTCACACATGTTTCCCCTGCCTATTTTATAATTTCTCCCCTTCCCTTGTTGTTGTCCTGTGTCAAAGTGGAGGTTGTAAGCCCCTTGAGCAAGAGCCTTTCCAGTAGTACTGTGTAAAGCCCCATGCGCACAGAGGGCATTATAGGGTGACCAGATAAAATCCAGGTCAGGGCTCCTGTAACTTTAACAGTTGTAGAGAAAAGGGAATTTCAGCCAGTGTCATTTGTATGCAATTAGTTCCTGGTGAAATTCCCTCTTCATCACAACAGTTAAAGTTGCAGGAGCCCTGCCCTCTTTTGTATATGGTCACTCTAGTATAGTGCCTGCACCTTTAACTGTTGTGATGAAGAGGGAATTTCACCAGGAACTAATTGCATACAAATGACACTGGCTGAAATTCCCTTTTCTTTACAACTGTTAAAGTTACAGGAGCCCTGACCTGGATTTCATCTGGTCAGCCTACTATAGAAACAAATGATAATCGTCACACCCTCGAATAACAAATACAGATGAGGAGTGCTAACAGTCAAGGAGCCCAAACAGGGCCAGGGGGGAAAAACAGGGAAATATCTGCGTGATTGGGTGAGGTTTGAGACGAACAAAAACGAAACAAAATCTTAAAAACAGCCCAGTAAGGATTGAGATTGCTCAGTAGATATGAAATGTGGAGTGTCCCAGTTGAAAAAGAAAAATGGAAAGCTGGCTTGGAAAGACTTTTAAAACCCTGTGAGAAGAGGAGTTTTTTGCCTGGTACTAAAAAAGATATTAAAGTAGGCACCAAGTAGGGTCAGATGAATTTATCAATTTTGGTTCCTTTCAGTTTCTCAGTTTTCCAGTCTTAACTTTGGTTCATCTCAAATGTTGAGAATTTCTCTAATCTTAAATTTGGTGCATCTCAAACTGTTAAGATTTTTTAAAAAAAGTTTGCATGAAATTCATAAGATTGTTCTGCACATTCCTTCTAATACATGCATTTTGGATGCCGTTTCCCCTAATACACACATTTCTTGCAACCAATTTTCCTAATTTAATTTTTGAATGTTATTTCCCATAATTACACATTTTTACATACATTTTATTGGAAATTTCAAAATTCAGAGAAGTGCAAATTTTTAAGGATAACTGACTTTCAATTTTCATGGTTGTTCAAGAGGGTGAATTGATAGGCAAAGTGAACGAACTTCTCCCTCATCTCTAGCAAGAGGCAGCCATGCCGGGGAGGCGTTTTGAGCCATTTGCTCCGAAGTGCTCCTGAGTCATTTGTTTGTATCAGACTTTTTACTTGTGCCCACAGTTTACACAAGCCTTGCACTAGGAACTGAAAATGCACCCTAGAACATACCCAACGTAGTTGTGCATTTGCAGATTCCGGGGGATCCTCTGAGGAATGCTCATTGCCCCTAGAATACCGTTCAAAGACCTCTACTTTAAGGAAGTATTGCAGCCAGGGAGTTTCCCTGTGTTTTCCATGGAGATTGCATGAACGCAAACAAGCTTCAAGAGGCTCATGTTCCTCTTTGGGTAATACGTGGCCCACAGGCTGTCAGGGTCTACTCCTAGGAAACCTCCCATCGAAATGAGGAGAAAATTCAGAAGAGGAGACTCCTTCATTGCAAGCTTCTGTTCATTCTATGGGTACTCTCTTGGCCTCAGGTGCTTTCAGATGGAGGGCTCATCGTTCTGTGCAGTGGCCACACCTCTTTTCTCTGCTATGTCCGGAATTGCAACCAGCATCTACAATTGTCCCCAGACCCCTCCTGGAGCCTGGAGACAATTTCATGCACACACACGGAACCCTGCTGATGCATTGCCACCAAAATTTGCCACTGGAATTTGGCAATTTGCCATTTTGCTGTTAACTAAAGGGGGCAGTGGTGTAGTGATAAATTTTGAAGTGCGGACAATCATCGTGATAGTCACCACAGCCACGTCTCTAAGGAGAGGGCGAACATGTAGATAAATGTATTGATCAATATCAACAAACCAGTTCTAGTCGTCTTATCTGCACCAGGAGCAGGTCATTTTCTAAAGCTAATGGGTCTTAATTGCCCATTCAAGAACAAGCCACCCCAAAATGCTTTACATTACAACAAGGAACAAATTATTTTGCTGGGGAAATCCTCCCCCGCCCCCAACCAGCTACTGTGAGGATTGCAGCTAGGTTCAGAGGGAGCAGGGAATTCTGAGTGGGGGAGGAGCAGTGTCGGATGACGTCATCATCCTTTTAATAAGAAAAAAGGTGCCGTCCCTGCGTCCCGGCACTGCACTGTGCCCTGGAAGGGTGGTTGAGCTTTAAAAAACTAGGGCCATGCTGCTCGGACACCTGGCGGGGCTACAAAACTGCTGGATTTGCTGCTGCTACTGTGGCAGCAGTTTGGTATTGGGAAGCAGCAGACCCCCCCCCCCCCCGCTCAAAGGGCACAGGGGAAACACATGGCCTCCAGACCAAGGTGACCCTATGGAAAGGAGGACCGGGCTCCTGTATCTTTAACAGTTGTATTGAAAGGGGAATTTAAGCAGGTGTCATTTGTAGGCCTGCAGCACCAAATTCCCTCTTCATCACAAGAGTTCAAGCTGCAGGAGCCCTGGCCTCTTTTGTATCTGGTCACGCTAGGCAGGGCTCCTGCCGCTTGAACTCTTGTGATGAAGAGGGAATTTTACCAGGTGCTGCATGCATACCAATGACACTCGCTGAAATTCCCTTTTCTAATAAAATAAGAATAAATAATAACTGCTAAAGATGCCAGAGCCCTGTCTGCCTTTCCATAGGGTCACCCTACTCCAGGCCGCTTGTTGCCTACTCCTGATTTACACCTTAACGGGTGTAGCTGTTGCTTCTTTTCTTGCGTTTATGTTGCTATCTTCATCCACTCCCATCCGCCTCCCCATCCTTTCTCCTGACATGAGTGACGTTTGCAGTGCCCACCACACACACACATTTATTTATTTATGTATGTACTGCATTTCTATACTGCCCATAGCCCAAGTTCTCTGGGCACATCCTTCCCCCCCCCCCCCCAATTTCAACAAAGGGGAGATCTGAAACTACGAGCAGCCTCACACTTGTAAAATCTGATCTGGAAGGTACAGGGCAGGCCCAGGAAATCTCTGGGCTTCATCCACAGGGTGTGTGTGTGGGGGGGGGGGGGGGAGGCTGGTGTAACTCCTCAAGCTCTCTGTGTTCTCTCCTCACCCCCTCACCCCACTTTGCCCCCCCTCCAAGAAGTCCGGCATGTCCTTGTGGCCATTAATACACCAAACAGCCAGAAATCACATTTGTGCACCTTAAAGAAACAGCAGGGTCTTTAACTCATCATTTCCAGAAGTTGTTTCCTCCTCCCCACCGTCTCCCAACATTGTTAAAGCGACACCCTTATTTTGTTTACTGTTTCCCATTAAAAATAAATTTGCACAATTGGGCTTCTGCAAAATTCCACCGGTGAGAATCGTGTGTGGAGAGAGAGAGAGAGAGAGAGAGAGAGAGAGAGAGAGAGAGGCACAATTGAAACAATTGATTGAAAGAGAAATAGAAGTTTAACCAGGGTGACCCTATGAAAAGGAGGACCGGGCTCCTGTATCTTTAACAGTTATATTGAAAAGGGAATTTCAGCAGGTGTCATTTGCATGCATGCAGCACCTGGTGAAATTCCCTCTTCGTCACGACAGTTAAAGCTGCAGGAGCCTTGCCCTCTTTTGTATCTGGTCACACTAGGCAGGGCTCCTGCAGCTGTTGCGATGAAGAGGAAATTTCACCAGGTGCTGCCTGCATACAAATAAGACCTGCTGAAATTCCCTTTTTTATGCATCTGTTCTATGCATCCCTTTTCTATGCATCTCCTTTCCATGGGGTCATCCTAGTTTAATTGTGCCAGGGGGATTGATGTGGGGTTGGTGTAAGGAGGGGGGCAGGAGGCAAGAAATAGAGATGGCACTGAGAAGCCCTTGAGGCAGCGCCGGGGTTTGTGCTCAGCCCAAAGCAGCAGGCCCAGCCTCCTCTCAGCCATTTCAGATCTCCTTGGGAAATCCATCCCTGCGCTTCCTCCCTACGTCCTTCCCTCCCATTCTTCTTCGTGGTCTCTGTGCATCACACACTATGGGCTTGCACCGATGCCGAGCCTCATTCGGAAGACTTCAATAGCCTAGCTTTTTGGTGGGAACCCCTCCCCCCACCGCCCTATCGCGCATGCTCGGGTTCCCGCCTACCTCAATTCTTTTTCGACCGCCTCGCTGTACGCCTCGCGGAGACTTCTCTGGAACGTTTTCATTCGTATACCGTTCGTTTTTCCTCAGGTTATTGCTTAGACTTCTTCTTCTTTCTTCTCGTTTCCCCAAGTTCTTTCTTCGACTTTTCTATCTTAAAAACAAAAACAAAAAACATATTCTTGTTATTTATTGTCTATCTTTATACTGCTTCCTCGCTTCGCCCCGATGGCCCAAACGGCCCTGTTTAAAAACTGTACTTTGTACCGAGCAAAACTTTCCTTGTCGGACGGCCACTCCAAATGCCTCCTTTGTTTAGGGGAGGCACACGTAGTTGACGCCTGCGCCCACTGTATGGGTTTTTCCCGACAAACACGGAAAAATCGGGCTGACCAACTACGGGCTCTCTTGTGGCGCAAGGCATTGGAGACAGTCGATGTTCCCGTGCAAACGGCCGGGGCGGCGCCCTCTACTCCGGGAAAAACTCCCGTCGAGAGATCGGCAGACCAGTCTACCGCAAAGGCCGTTAAGCAGTCGACGGACCAGTCTACCGCAAAGGGTGTTACTTCTGAAGCCAGAGTGAAGGCTAAGAAGTCGCGGAAATTGCAACCACACACCGAGGAGCCTAGCCAAAAAAAGAAGGCTAAGGCGAAACACCCAGAGAGCTTGGATAAGCCTCCGAAAGCTCGTCTGCCCTCGAAATCGGCGCCGCAGCCCTCGACCTTGGCTCCGGTACCGAAGGTCCGGCCACCATCGTCAAAATCGACTCTGAGGATACCGTCGGCCTCAGGACCCGCCTCGGTACCGACGCGCTCTCCGGAACCGATGGCACACCCGGTACTGTCGCCTTCGTCATCGGCCCTTCGATCCCGGCTACCTTTTCGTCGATGCCGGCCGCATACCTAGCTCCGTTTTCATCAGCGTCGCACTCGGTACCGAAGATCCATGCTTTCTCAGATACCCCACGTAGTGGGAACTTATCGCCATCATCTGTCTGCTCGAGATGCTCACGGTCTCCCTCAGTACCGAGGTCCGAAGGACCAGGACTCGAAACATTCTCACCTCATTCCCAACGCTCGCATGCTTCGGAGGCACGCCACTTGCCAAGGGACCTCAGGTACCGATCACATTCTCCAACCCCATCCAGAGACTGGGACCATCTTTCTGACCGCTCAGGACGCTCGTGGTTTTCCCATCCCGACTGCTGAACACTATTGCTACCTCTTCGACCCGTTCACTGGATGACGCTTGGGCAAGGTGGATGAGGCCACGTTCATTCCTCCGGTACCTCCCCGCCGTCCACCGACCGCCATCGTTTCGGTACCGCCACCAGAGCCGTCGGTTACAGATCCTCCGGTACCGACTCGCTCCATTGATATTCCGACGCCTTCCTCGATGCAATCCGCTGAGGATTATGCCTCCGACTCTTCCTCCGTGGCCTCTGATCCTCCGTCCGAGCCTTCACCGGGTGATGTTGTCGGGACAGGGAAGCGCGCTTCCCCGTCGATGGAAGTCAATACCTTTACCGAACAGATGCTTCGTTTGGCCCAGTCCCTCGGAGTAGACACTCAGCTCCCAGCAGAACAGTCCATCGATAACATTTATGATGTGATGTATACTGACACAGTTTCCACCTTGGCCATGCCTCTCATTCCTACATTGCGGAACACTGTCCAGGAGTCCTGGAAGAACCCGTCGACTATGGGGCCGGTTTCCAAGCGACTCGACGCACTTTACAAAATCCAGGAAAAAGACGCTGGGTTTCTTTTCACTCACCCGAAACCCAATTCTATGATCGTTGAGTCGGCGCAGGGCAAGTCATCAAGATCACACTCGACTCCGGCTGACAAGGAAGGCAGGAAACTCGACCTGTTCGGACGATGAGTTTATTCTTCCGCTGCGTTGTCCATTAAAATAGCCAATTACCAAGCCATGATGGTGAGGTACCATCTCTTTTTGTGGGAGAAGACATCCTCTCTTATCGCACATCTCCCTGAGGAACAGCATCAAGCGGCACAGGTTTTCCACTCTGAAGCTGTCAACCTGGCTAAACAAGAACTTACTACAGCCAGACACCAGGTGGATTGCGGTGCTAAGGCAATGATGGGAGCGGTTGCGCTTAGGTGCCATGCATGGCTCCGCTCTTCCAGCCTGCCACATGACTCCAAGTCTAAAATAGAGGACCTGCCTTTTGATGGCGAAGGATTGTTTAACACCTCGACGGATACCACCATAGATACCTTCCAAAAAGCAAAAACAACGGCGAAGAAGATGGGTTTTTATGCGACAACACCAATCACAACGTACCGATTTCACAGGTGGACTCGGCAACAGCAATATGCACCATGACAATTTCCTGGCAGACAGCAGTGCTACCTCATCAGCAGGGCCGCTTCAGGCAGCAGCGCGAACGAGGGGAGTCCACTCAAAAACAACAGCGTTTTTGACTCTCCCCCGGTCACTCTCTCCCAGCAACCCACCTTTGGCCACCGACTGCAGCAGTTTCAGGAGATATGGCAGACAATCACTTCGGACAAATGGACCCTGAACATCATCCAACACGGGTTCCGCATAGATCTAACATCCCTTCCCCCAACCGGCCTACTCAAAATCACTTCGCCATCACGCGCATTGATCTCAGAAGTAAACACTCTTCTTCTAAAGGGTGCGATTGTTCCCGTTCCAAAATCCGACTTACCAAACGGGTTCTACTCCTGCTACTTTACAGTTCCGAAGCGGGATGGTGGCATTCGCCCCATTATGGATTTGAGAGGCCTCAACAAATTCATCCCAACCAGAAAGTTCCGAATGATCACGTTAGCTACAACTCTACCGATGCTCAAGCAGGACTGCTGGTTCACTCTCGTAGATCTCAAAGATGCTTACTTCCATATCGCCATACACTGCTCGTCCCAAAGGTTTCTTCATTTCCTGGTTGGCCACAAAGCCTATCAATTCACGGTCCTCTCATTCGGCCTCAAGTCAGCCCCAAGAGTGTTCACGAAATGCATGGGAGCGGTTTGCGCATTTCTACGGACAAGCGGCGTAGAACTTTACCCATACCTGGACAACTGGCTGATCGTCTCCCCCTCCCGATCCCAAGCAGAGAGAGATGTGACGTTGACAGTTCGGCTCCTCCAAAGCCTGGGACTAGTCATAAATCAGGAAAAGTCCGTATTTACTCCAACCCAGTCCATCCAATTTATTGGAGTCCTTTTACACTCAACAAGGGGAATGGCCCTCCTCCCAAAAGATCGGGCATCCAACCTCCAAAGTCTCGCAGCACGCGTCCTGACTTCCTCGCGGGTTCGCACATTCACCATGCTACGGCTGCTAGGTCTCATGGCCTCCTCTGTCTATGTAGTCAGATGGGCGCGGATGCGTATGAGGTGCCTACAACAGCTTCTCCTGGCCAGTTACAACCCAACTCTGAACCCGCACAAGGTCTGGCTCTCCATTCCGCGGAGCCTGCATGCCGCCCTCAAATGGTGGACGATACGTCACCACCTCATCAGCGGCCTCCCATTCCTAGAAAAAGAGCCCACGCGGACGCTCACCTTGGACGCGTCCTTGCTAGGGTGGGGAGCACACTGCTGTCCCCTCTCTATAGAGGGAAGATGGTCAACGGCGGAACAGGCACTCCACATCAACAAGTTGGAGCTGCTAGCAGTGCAGAAAGCCTTACAAGCATTTGTGGTACACCTCACAGGCCATCACGTGAGGGTTGTATCCGACAATACCACAGTAGTGTGGTCTCTCAACAAAGAAGGTGGGACTCGCTCCCCCCATCTGCTCCATATCACATTGAAAATCTTTCGGTGGGCTGTCAGACACGCCATCCTCTTGTCCGCCATCCACATCGTGGGCACGGACAACATCCAAGCAGACCTTCTCAGTCGCACCTTCCAGAACACACACGAATGGGAGTTATCGCCAAGAGCCCTGCGACTCTTATTCAACCGATGGGGACAACCGGCAATGGACCTATTTGCCACCCCGATGAACGCAGTCTGTGCAGCCTTCTGCACAAGAGCGGGGATCGGCGTGGGGTCGCTTGGGGACGCGTTCAACACACCATGGGGGAAAGGGCTGGTGTACGCCTTCCCACCGTTCCCGCTAGTGTCCAAGGTGGTCGCCTCCTTATCGGCAACCAAAACAGATGCCATCTTGATAGCCCCGTGGTGGCCACGCCAGGCGTGGTTTGCCCCACTACTTCGCCTCAGCAAGGAAGAATTCCTACTACTGCCATTCTACCCAGACCTGATCTCCAGGGATCGAGGCCTGGTACGCCACCCAGATCTACGGCAGCTGCGGCTCATGGCGTGGCGAATCCGGCCAGATGGCAAGATTTAGGACTGCCCTCTCCGATCAAGGCCATCCTTCGTGAAGCTCGGAAACCGTCTACAAGAGTCTCCTACAGTAGCAAATGGAAAAAGTTTGTTCAGTTTGCAACTTCTCTGAACTTGGACCCTAGGCCATCTAGCATCCAGGATGTGCTTAAGTATCTTCTCTCCCTTCACGAGGCAGGACTTAAGGTGACGTCTATTAAAGTCTACTTAGTGGCTATCTCGGTCAGTCACGACCTCATCCAGCAGTTTTCGGTCTTCTCGCATCCTCTGGCAAAATGCTTCCTCAAAGGCCTAAGGAATATGCACCCACCAGTGCGTCCAATTGTCCCACAGTGGAGTTTATCCGTAGTTCTGGCAGCATTAACGGCAAAACCGTTTGAACCATTAGCTTCGATTGACATAAGGTTACTCACCTTTAAAGTAGCCTTCTTGGTGGCAGTTACGTCAGCAAGGAGGAGCTCAGAGCTATGCGCCCTCATGGTTGACCCGCCATACACTCAATTCTTTTGGGATAAAGTGGTCTTGAGACCAGACCCTACATTCCTTCCTAAAGTCGTCTCCGAATTTCATCTTAATCAAGACATTGTCTTGCCCACCTTTTTTCAAGCCCCCAAGGATTCCGTCAGCACAAAACTCCACTCTTTGGATGTGCGTCGGGCTCTAGCTTTCTACAAGTCTAGAACTGCCGACTTCCGTAAGACACACCGTCTATTCATAGCTTATGGCGGAAAATCTAAAGGACAACCGATCTCCGCACAACGCTTTGCTAAATGGATCGTGAAAACCATTCATCTATCCTACCAGTTATCTGGACAAGACCCTCCAGGTTCCCTAAAAGCACACTCTGCCAGAGCTCTCTCCACTTCCACTGCTTTGGATCGTGGAGTGTCAATCCCGGACCTCTGTAGACCTGCAACATGGTCAAATGCATGGACTTTTGCATCACACTACAAGTTGGACGTTCGTGCCAGAAGGGACTCCTCCTTCGGTCGTGCTGTCCTGTCTTCAGTGCTCCAATGATACCAGCGAGTCCACCCTTCTCCGGTGAGTTTTTTTGCTGGTTATTCGCCCATAGTGTGTGATGCACAGAGACCACGAAGAAGAAATGCAGGTTGCTTACCTGTAACTGTAGTTCTTCGAGTGGTCATCTGTGCATTCACACAACCCACCCACCATCCCCTCTTGGCCTCGCTGGTTGCGATCTGATCAAAGAGAGTATCTATTGCGCATGCATACTTATGACACCTCTGTCCCTCTAACAGCTGCTATCTCGTTCATGGGGCAAGGCGGTTTCATTGAACTGAGGTAGGCGGGAACCCGAGCATGCGTGATAGGGCAGTGGGGGGAGGGGTTCCCGCCAAAAAGCTAAGCTATTGAAGTCTTCCAAATGAGGCTCGGCGCCGGCGCGAGCCCATAGTGTGTGAATGCACAGATGACCACTCAAAGAACTACAGTTACAGGTAAGCAACCTGCATTTCCCCACTCATCACTGTAAGCCAGTGTGGTGTAGTGGTTAGAGCACTGGCCTAGGACTGGAGACTCAGGTCTGTCTAGAAGCAATTATTTTAAGCAACGCATTAAAAAAATACCTATATGTGCATAATGCTTCAGTACTTTTGAAGTGGCAAAGATTGGGAAGTCAGCATATCAGAGGAGAGCTGTTTCAGAGCCGTCTCCTCTGGATTCCTCGTTCATGTTTTCACCCTTGCTAAGAGGCCATATTACACATTGACACCTGGGTGGGGATTTACATGACAGATTGTGATTGCTTTGCAAAGAAAAAACGGTGAAGGCTCTGGCAGCATCAAAGGTGATATTAAAAAAAAACTATACACAGTACAAACGCACTTGCATGTATCATAATTTATCTAGATAGATTATTCACTGGTGGCAGAGATTAAATTATTACTGCCATAGTCTTGTGTCTGAATTGCTTGTTTGCATGTTGGCTGTTCCTTATGGTTTTAGACCATGCGGTAGCCTACAAAAAAGGATGAGAGCCACTTAGGTCCTTTCCACACCATAGGGGTGGAGAGGTCGGAAAGCCGGGAAACCTGGAAGTAACCACTTCCGGGTCCGGCACGCAGGGGCCGCACCAGAATGCCACGGCCCGGGCTTCCACTGGGCCGTCGCAACTCGCACCAGCCATTTTTTTTGTGGGGGGGACTGATCTGCGGAGGTGTGTACGAACGCTCCTGCACAAATGTACATATATATTTTTAAAACTGTCGCACAATCATGCCCCCCTCCCTCCCCCCCTCCCGGCCATCCTGGGGATGCCGATTTCACTCCCCCCCCCCCCCCGATAGCCTCGGAGCCACATGGTGCGGCTCCGTGGCCATCGGTGCAGCAGTGCTAACTGGCGGGTAAGCGCAGCTGTGCCCAGGATGAGCAGCCACACCAGCCACCCATCTCATCACTGCCCTCCCGGAAGCAGGGAACAAAGCGGGATAATAGCGTTCCCTGAACTCCCGAAGAAAATGGAGGGCTGGCCCAGGCCTGCTTTCGGGATGCTCTGTGCGTCATGCGGACTCTCCGCGAGCAGGCAGGGGCCAGCCCCGGGGAAAATGGCTGTTGCGGAAAGGGCCTTAGACACAATTAGCTCCTCTGTAGTCTTGACTGTGGTGCACATTGACAAGTGAAAGTTGAAACACTTGGTGTTTCATTTTTAAAACAGGAGGCATCATATCCCCTCCCTGTGTCGCTAGAATGTGTGTTTCTTGAGGAACCAGCATTCTCTTTTCTAGGGTGACCCTGTGGAAAGGAGGACCGGGCTCCTGTATCTTTAACAGTTGTGTAGAAAAGGGAATCCCAGCAGGTGTCATTGGTATGCATGCAGCACGGGGTGAAATTCCCTCTTCATCACAACAGTTAAAGCTGCTACTTTTGACAGAGAAAGTTGTGAAGGACGCAGTCGTGTAGCTAAGGTCAGAAGGAACAGGGAACTCTTGAGGGAAGTGGCAGATGACATCAGCATAACTGCTAAGCGAAAAGGGCTGGCGCTGAGTCCCTCTGTGCCCTGGTTCCACTACACCTCTGGGAAAGGCTCAGCAGGAATTGGGGAAGGTTTTTGACCGTTCTCCTCTAGCTGGACAGTCTTGTGTAAAGGGCAGCCAAGAAGGGCGTTTCCTGGAGGACAATGTGGGGTACGAGGGGACGGATATGGAAGGTGGAAAGTCTCGACCTTTTTCTTTCTTTTTTTTTTCCTTTAAAAAAGACCTTTTCCCAGTCATTTTGTAGCATATGCATCACTTGGAAAGGCTTAACTATAGCGCACATTTGTATAATTAGTATCTGAAGACATCAGAAATATGAAGACAAATTAAACAACAGAAACCACCCTGTTAAGTGCAAAATTAAAAACACAAGATTAGGGGAGGAAGGCAATGCCGAACTGAGCAATTCGTGCCCCCAGGACCCACATGTCCGTCCTAGCCCAGTGCAGCAGTCAGTGGAATGAAAGCCTCCACAAAAGCAAGAAGAAACTGGTTTAGCCATCATAACAAATTTGCATTTTCACCCCCCCCCCCATTCTTGTTTGTTTAAACATACTTGGGGGAGGGGGGGAACACACACACACACACACTATGGTATATCACAGTGTATTGACTTCTGTCAAAAAAAATTGCTTTATTTCAGATCTATATTCTGTCGGGAGTAAGACCCCACTGTGAAGCTTTCACTGTTAATTGCGGACCCAGACCATTTCTACACCAGCCTTTTGATGTGGGATTGCCCCTGGGTGGTCCCTGTGTGTTCAAATGACACACAAGGACTCCCGGGGGCAGGGGGGATGCGCACAGGTTTCCCCCAGGATAAGGGATCCCTGGGGGGAAATGATTCTTCCCACGGTCCCGGGGATGTCCTGAGACCGCAGGAAGTGTGGGCGTCCGTAAGTAAGTAAGTAAGCGGGCACCAGAAATGGGCACGGAGCCGCATGGCGCAGCTCTGTGCCCATCAAAGGAGGAGGGAAGCAAGTCTGCCATCCCCAGGATGGCAGGGGTGGTGGTGGAGGGCAATTTCAGGGGGGGGGGGTTAGTTTTAAAAAAATAACGTACCTTTTCGTTGGAGTGCAAGTGCGCTCTTTGTGGATCATCCCAGAAAAAAAATGGTGGGCGCAACTCTGCGACGGCCCAGGAAGAAGCTGAGTCATCGCACTTCCCATGTGCATTACAACGACGATCCTGGAGACAGTTACTTCCGGGATCATCCCCCCTCCCTCCCTCTGTACCCATTTGGTGTAGAAACGGCCCAAATGTATTGGTATTACAAATCTCCAATTAATTCCAGGGCTCCTTTTTCTGACTCTAAGGTAGTTTTGTGAATAAATGCATGGAAGTTACTATTTGCCTGCTATTTTTTATTTTATTTTACACAGGACAGAACAGAATTGCAAACTGTTTATTCAGAAGTAAGTCTCACTTTATCCACTTGTCTGGGATTAAGCCTATGCATGGTTTACTCAGAAGCAAGTCCTACTTTATTTCTGCTACAAACGTCCTTACTCATATAAAGCCCATCTTTGTTGTGGGAATAGATTTCCCAACAGAAAAGACCGGAACTGAGCGTGGGCTACAAGATTTGCCCTTCCTGTTTCAAAGAAGAAAGGCTTTAAAAGGATAATAACATCACGAAGACACTAGACTTTCACAGATGTTGGAATGACAAAGGCCCTGCAATGGAATCAAATTTTGAATGCATTTAAAGGGGCAAGAAAAAAAAACCCAGAAGGTATGATTAGGGTGACCAGATAAAATCCAGGTCAGGGCTCATGTAATTTTAACAGTTGTAGAGAAAAGGGAATTTCAGCCAGTGTCATTTGTATGCAATTAGTTCCTGGTGAATTCCCTCTTCATCACAACAGTTAAGGGTGCAGGCACTATACTAGAGTGACCATATACAAAAGAAGGCAGGGCCCCTGCAACTTTAACTGTTGTGATGAAGAGGGAATTTCACCAGGAGCTAATTGCATACAAATGATACTGGCTGAAATTCCCTTTTCTCTACAACTGTTAAAATTACATGAGCCCTGACCTGGATTTTATCTGGTCACCCTAGGTATGATGGGGGGCAAAATGGTTGTAAACAGCAAAGATTTGTCCAAGAAGGGAAATTTCTTTAAACAGTTGCCTCCTGGTCATTTCTCAAAGGATCTGTCTGATATTTGGCCATCGTATAGCAATCCCATGGCCAACCCACCCCCCACCCAACTTCCAGGAGTCCCTGTGCGTCATTTGGACTTACAGGGACCAGCCTGGGGCCATCCCAGGCAAAACACTTGGTGTGGAAAAGGCCTTGGGCTATCTTGTCTGGTATTGCTAACACGGACCAGCCGTTAGTGGGAATTGCAGTCCAACACATCTGTAGGATCCCAGGTTGGGGAAGGCTGTTGTACGGCACAGTAAGCCAGAATTGTAAATATCTTACAAGAGGGAGCGGCTAAACAAACCAGAGACTTTCTGCCTGAGGTTTGTTTATTGTTTCTCATCAGACAAGCCAGAGAGATAAGCCAAGAACAAACCATGGCTTATGACTGGCTTGTTTGGGGAGAAACAAGCCAGAGTACTGGTTCACACATTGTAATATATGTCATGGAGAGGAGCCATGGTTTGTTTAGCCCAGGAGTGTTGAACCACCTTCAGCCCAGGGACCAAATTTCATTTCAGAGAAGATCTCGGGGGCAAAATGGGCGGGGGCAAAATACCATTATGTTTTAGCTTAAAGCTCTTAGAAGGGACATTTTGGCCTTTTAGAATTGGGGGGAGGGACTGCACAAAAGCTGGGAATCCTCCAAATGATTGGCTGTCAGAGGACAAAGGTGAGGCCGGGGAAAGGGGACGTGGCCATTTGGGGAACCCTGGAGGACCAGTTTGGGACCCCAGGATGGCCCGATTTGGCTCCTGGGCCTCAGCTTCTGCACTCCTGGTTTAGCCATTCCCACTTGCAAGAGGAGCCAAGAGGGAGCCGTTGAGCAGCTTGCCATTGCAACCTGTCTTTCACACAAAATGCCCAAATTCTTCACGGTTCTTTAGAATTCGGGTTTATCGTGCTATATGGACACAACCAGTTTCTTCAGTGCTTTATTGGGCACTACCTGAGGCTGACACCTGAGCAGAGAGGGGGTACTGCTAACCTCCAGGCCCCAGCGCTCTCGCTGTTGCTGCCTGTCCACCTGTCCTCTTCAGGTGAACAAGCAATGAAAAGAGCCAAGAATGCCTTCTCCATCTGGCCAGTGCTGTGGATTGGGCCCAGAGGGCAGGTCAGTGGGTAGTGATGTGACTGGCTGGCAAGGAGGTGGACTGAGGGCCTCTCTCACTCCCCTCTCCAACCCCCGCCCCCACCCCAATCTGGGCCTGACGCTGCTGCTGATGGAGGTAGCTCCATTTTCACACGAACCACCCTCACCCAACCCGGTGCCCTCCAGATGTGTTGGACTGCAATGCCACTCATTCCCAGCAGCCAGCATGGCTATGCCATCCAGGATGGGGAAGGCAGATGTAGATGAGCTCAGCTGAAAGTATTTTTGTCTGCATGTTCTCTTACAACAATCGGTTTCTGCTCGAAAGGAAAAGGGCTTCTTCTTCTTCTTCTTCTTCTTCTTCTTCTTCTTCTTCTTCTCCTCCTCCTCCTCCTCCTCCTCCTCCTCCTCCTCCTCCTCCTCCTCCTCCTTTATTGATTTTCTGTTTGAATCCTGCTCATCTGCCGTGCTCCCGGACGAGGAACGGAGAGATGAATGTAGGTACACTTCACTGGAAATCATGTCCCGAGGTCACTGTAAAAATGCAGGAGTCGCGGCGCTTCCTCTTGATAGTTGAGCTTTGAATGCATGTTGCCGTGAGACGTCAGGTTTTGATATGCACAGATCCCTTCCAATTGGGGGGGGGGGCTGTGAAAGGGAAGGCAATGCAGAGGCCTCTCATGTTTGTGGGATGCAGCTTCTGTGGATATGAGAGAAGCCCTGCTGGATCAAGCCAAAGCCACGAGCAGCCATGAGACTCTGGGAAACACATCAATGGGGCAGGAGTGCAACAGTCTTCACTTGCTGTTCGTCCCAACAATGTGGCACTCAGAGATAGACTGCCTCGGAGCAAGAGGTTCCATTATTGAGCTTGGCCTTCTCCAACCTGGTGCCCTCCAAATATGTTAGACTGGAGCTCCCGCCATTGACAGCCAGTATGGCCAAGAGTCGTCTGGAGGGCACCAGGCTGATTTAGCGAATAGCCACTCATAGGCCCATCCCTCTGCCAATTTGTTTCTTCACTTTAAAAAGCCAGTAGTCCTCACAATTTATCTTACTACGGGCAATTCCCTCCTTTGCTTGTGAACTATGAGCCGAAGCTCTTTCTTTTTGTCTGTTTTGAACCTACTAGCAAAACGCGTCATTGGATGTCAGGGCAGATGAATCTGCCCACTTTTGTTTTCTCATTTTTCCAATATTAAGTTTATTTCATCGTGAACATTGAGATTTTTTGCATGAAAATCTGTGTGCATTTTGTGTGCTTTCCTCCTAATCCATGTTTTTCTATGCAATTTTTCATGATAGGCACAATTTTTTTGCAAGCAATTTTCCTAATGCAGTGCACTTTCAAACATTATTTCCCCTAATATGTGTGTTTCCGTGTGCACTTTTCCCTAATATACACATTCTTTTACACCTTTTCTGACTGGAGACCTCCATTGCAAAATTAGGAAAACTGTGAATTGCAAAGGATAACTTCAGTTTCGGGTTGTGCTTTGGTTCGAAAGTGCACAATTAAGTAAGTTCATTCTAATATGCAAACCAAACCATGAATTTACATGCTGCTATCATGGTTCCCCTTGGTGATGTTTTTCCCTCCTAAATGGAGGTGCCCCATAAGCCCTGCCTCGTGGGGATCGTTCCTCAACCCTTTGGTTGTTTTATGGGTTGGGGCGCACTAGACGGGAACGTCTGAGATTGGAGGTATGCATACCTGGAGGTATGCTGGGGGTGCATACTGGCAGGTCGGGAAGAGCAACCCTTTCTTGCATTTTCTGCTAGATAAGCCTATCTCCTGGATGTTGGCAGAAGGAGGGACTGGAGGTGAGAGTCTTATGGACCCTGCAGATCCATGGGTTCTCCCCACCCATTTCCTGAGGTTCTCTCACCAGTCTCTGGAGAGGAGGCTACCACGGAGCATTCCATGGTGGCTGGGAGGGGTGGGGTGAATGTATAGGCATCCCAGCTTGGATTTCCATCTCCACCCCCCGCCCCACCCCCCAAGGTCATAGCATTGCCTCAGGGGTGGGTTTCTAGTATCCTATGTCTCCAGAGATGCCATCATAGGATCATTCCTTATTTCCGCTTTTCTGTATCTTTTCTAGTTCTATGATATGGGGGGGGGGGGGGGGCTGGGGCAACCAGAATTGCCAGCACACAGAATTGAGGGCAAACCTTGGACAGCTGCTGCCAGTCAGTGGCGACCAAATTGGGCTAGATGGACCAAGGGTCTCACTATGTTCCTAAGACACCTTAAAATAGAGGACTGTCCTCTGTAAAGTAGGGTGCATGGCCACGCTACCTCCAGATACGTTGGACTATAACTCCCATCAACCCCAGCCAACATGACCAGTGGCTGGGGAAGACCTGTCAACTCTCGGGTGTTTCAGAACAGAGTGTTTTCTAGCCCTGCCAGTAAATGCCAAGAGCTGCTAGAGATCCCTAACCCTTCCCTGCTGATAGAACCACCTTTCCCAATATATTCTCTGGGGAGAGAGAGAGAGAGAGACTGTGTGACTTTAACTTTGTTTAAGCAGTGTAGATGCAGCCACAAAGACCATGGAGAGTTACAGCGAAATGAACCGGTTTAAGTGTACAGAAAGAAGGGAGTAAGGAAATAGCAACAGGATTGAAGAAGAAGAAAAAACAGACATGTTTGAGTTGTGATTTTCAAATGCCTGAGTAGCGGGTGAATCCTGCCAGGTGCTGAGTGCCTTCAAAACCCTCTGCGTTGGGAACAGAGTGGAGCTCTTCACCCTGCAGAGCTGGGCCCATAGGGAAGCCAAGAAACACGCATATATTGGTTGGGGGATCTGTTTAATGGGAAGAGATTTTGCTCAGACGCTGAATTTTACATCCCAAATTTGTGTTACTTGAAACATAAAAGAGCACAGGGACCCTGCTGGAGCAGCAGCCACAACAGTGGTTATGAAACAGGATGTTTTATACATGTGATTCTCCGGGGTTTGGGTTTTTAAAACCTTTTACCTGCTTGTAAAATATTCAAATAGGGCTGCGTGGATCTCCACTGCAACAAATGTGCAGGCCTGCAGCTCCTATGTAAACCAGGGAAGGAGGGGACTCTGTGCTGGACACAGCGTTAAATGTAACCTGTGTAGGCCAAACTTACGGGTCTTGGTGGACCAATGACGGCCAAGCTGTCATGCATCAGCAACATAAAAAGGGATGGTGTGGCTATTACATACGCAAGCAGCCCAGAGCCTGAATAGTTGGCAATTCCTGACCCAAGCGAAAGGCAATACGCTCGCCGGAGATATGGAAGATTTTCAGACCTTGCAATCTGAGACTAGGGTAGAGAAAGGCCTCAGCATCACACGAAGCCCTGTTGAGAGGAAAGAGAGCTTCCAAGAGGAGTCCTTTGCCTCTGTCAATGGATCCTATGTTGGGGGCTCTGGGCTTGGAGAGTCTTGAATCCCCTGTTCTGTTTGATATGTTTTGATCTATCTTGTAAGAGTATCGTTCGGGACGGAGTCAAAGTTCTAAGTCAGGAGGGTAGAACTTCAGGCCCTCAGGCTGGATTGCGACCCCAAGTTGGCCAGATATGACCCATGGCTCCATTCCAATTCCAGCGTCCCTGGGGTCCCAATCCAGCCCACTGGCCACAACCCCTTCTCCTGGCCCTGCCCGCTTTCTCCCAACAGCCGATCATTTGCTGGTTTCCCATTTTTCCCTTTTTTTTTATTTTTTGCTCCATTCTCAAAAGTTGAAATGTCTTTCCCATGGCTTAGATAGTGGCTGTAAGAGCTTTAAGCTAAAATATGCTGGTATTTTGCAGGATTTTGACCACACCCATTTTGACTTCAGCCCCGCCCCCTTTTGGCTTAGGCGCTGCCCACCACTGGAATGTAGCCTGCAAATTCAATACTGCTCTCTGCCAGAAAGAAATTTGACACCCCTGGTCTAAGGCTATTATTTTCAACTCAACTCCTTTGCTGGTTGCTTTACCAAAATAAAGTTGTCTTTTAGTTAAGGAAAAACAAACAAATTGTTTATTTTCCTGTAGTATGTCTGTCTGTCAAAGAGTGTTAGTTTTTCTTGGGGCTATGAGGGAAGGCATTCTTCATTGGTGCCATGGATTTCTTTGTTGAACACATGAAGGAAGGTATCACGCTGAGTTAGATGATGAGCCCAGAAGACCATCTCCCTCAGTATTTACTGGTAGCAGCTCCCCAAAGTCTCCAGCAGGGACCCTTTCCCCAGCCCGGCTCCTAGAAGGGCAATCTGGGACTTTCTTCAGGAAAAGCGAACGCTTTGCCCTTGAGCTGTAACCATGCGCTGTGTTGCTAATTGAACTTTGCACCTTTCTTCAAACCAGAGGTGGGGAACATTCTTTCTGTTGAGGGCCACATTGCCTTGGGGATACTCCGTTGATGGTGGCGTGCTGGTGGTGGGTGGTGGTCAGAGCC
The DNA here is from genome assembly GCA_029215795.1 of Anniella stebbinsi. Taxonomy (NCBI): domain Eukaryota; kingdom Metazoa; phylum Chordata; class Lepidosauria; order Squamata; family Anniellidae; genus Anniella; species Anniella stebbinsi. Next base: position 32,736,721 of record JARDYH010000007.1, read on the forward strand.
AGCAGGGGGCGGAACCAGGGTTTGCAAGTGGAAAGGATTTGATACTCCTCCCACAACTGCATGAAACTAGGCTGAGGTATTACATCCACCTGAAACTAGACCTCAGATGCAGATGCCGCATCTATACTTCAAGAGTATTAAGTGATCATTTCCCCTGGAATGTCAGATTTGTGAGAACAAGACATTCTTCATTGTGGTCTCTGTGCATCACACATATGGGTTCTGCGCCTGCGTGGGAGAGCGAAATCGGAAGCTCTTCTATATCTGAAACAAACTTTTTGGCGGGACCCCTCCCCCACTCAACACTGCGCATGTCTAGGAGGGTTCCCGCCCAACTCCTCAGTTCTTCTTCGACCGCCATCGCGGCTGTATTGTTGAGAGCTTCTTCTGCTTTTCTCTGCATAGTATAGCTGTTTTGTTTTTTAAAAAGAGAGAGAAAAGAGTTAAAATAGCTTTTAGTATATAGCTTAAATAGTTAGGTGTTTTTTTCTTGTGACGTGGTTCACATGGCCCTCAGGGCCCTGTTCAAAAAATGCACCCACTGTGGTAGCAAACTGCCGACCACGGACGGCCATAGCCTTTGCCTCCTCTGCCTTGGGGAAGGGCATAAGGTGGACAGCTGCCCAGCATTCTCAAAACAAACGAAGCGCCACAGAGCTAATAAACTCAGAGCGGAGCTTTGGCCCAGACAGGGATGGTTCGCACCTCTCCTAAGCAGATCACAAGGCCTCTTTCGCCTCCTACCACCGGCTCCAGACCTCCTATCCCAAACGCAGGGTCTCATTCTACATCCAGACGTGGACACTATCCACCTTATGGCGTGGAGACTCTTCCCGCAGAAATAGACAACAGCCTCACACCACAGGTGCAGGCTATCTTGGACGCTGCTCTAAAACCAGCAACCCGATCTTCTTATGACCGGAAGTGGGCGGTGTTTTCTGACTTTGCTCGTCAGAGGGGAGTTGACCCCCTATCTTGTCATATTCACCATGTCCTCTAGTTTCTTACCTCATTAGCGGACAAGGGCCTGAAATGGTCCTCTATTAAAGACTATTTAGCAGCGATTTCAGTCTACCACACTCCTATTGACTCCGGGACGGTCTTCTCTCACCCACTCGTTAAGCGCTTCTTAAAAGGACTACTTAATCTTGCGCCACCGACACAACCCCCACTATCCTCATGGAATCTGTCGGTCGTTTTGCATGCACTCACTATTAAACCATTTGAGCCACTGGCCACCATGGATTTGAGCTTCCTCACCTGGAAAGTGGTGTTTCTCGTAGCAATTACATCCACTAGACGAGCAAGCGAGCTCGCCGCTCTCAGGATCGATGAACCTTACCTGGTGTTTCATAGGGATAAAGTTGTCCTACGGCCAGACATACATTTTCTGCCTAAGGTTGTATCTCCATTCCATGTCAACCAGGACATAGTCCTTCCGGCCTTTTTTCAATCCCCATCGTCCACTTTAGAAAAGACACTACATATGCTTGATGTACGCAGGGCATTGGCCTTTTATAAATCACGCACACAACAGTTTCGTAAATCGCCACGTTTATTTGTGTGTTATGGCCAGCACAAACAAGGCTTACCTGTGTCCACCCAAAGATTTTCCTTCTGGATTGTGCAGTGTGTGAAGCTAGCCTACACGCTAGCAAAACTGAAGGTACCGGCCTTCATCAAGGGACACTCCACTAGAGCTCTGGTGACATCGTCAGCCTTCCATCGCAGTGTCTCTCTTCCGGAGATCTGTAGGGCTTCTACTTGGTCTCAACCTTTGACCTTCATCCGTCACTATCGACTGGACGTCCAAGCCCGAGCAGATTGTTCCTTTGGCCAGGCAGTATTGTCCTCCGTGCTCGACTGAAGCCTCCACCCCACTTCCGGTAAATAAGCTATCTAATCACCCATATGTGTGACTGCACAGATGACCACTCGAAGAACTACAGTTACAGGTAAGCAACCTGTTCTTCTTCGGGTGGTCATCTGTGCATTTACACAACCCACCCACCTTCCCCTCGTTGGGGTGATTCTAAAAATGTTTCTTCGTTTTCTCAAGGGCCGCTTGGCGGTCTCAGTGGAACTGAGGAGTTGGACGGGAACCCTCCTAGACATGTGCAGTGTTGAGTGGGGGAGGGGTCCCGCCAAAAAGTTTGTTTCAGTTATAGAAGAGCTTCCGATTTCGAGCTCCCACGCAGGCGCAGAGCCCATATGTGTGAATGCACAGATGACCACTTGAAGAACCATAGTTACAGGTAAGCAACCTGTTCTTCCTGCCATTCTGTGAATGGAGAGCTTTTCAGGAGAACTCCAACATCTTTAATGAAGAGAGATGATTCCATTTTCATGGAAGCCTTTTTTCATTGAAGTAGTAGGGCTTGCCCACCCAAACTTGCCACCTTAGGAATAAAGGCCTCCTTTCTTTTGAAACAGTTACAAATCACGCTTTTGTCATCTGCCAAGTCCCTCATACCAGAGTTTAATTTAAGACAGCGTTTGCCAGGTTCCTGATGCTGTTTTTCATGACAGGGATCGACCTGGGAATATATGAAATATTTACAAAGTTGACCCCTGAACACTACGGTTCCACCACCGAGTAGCTGTAGCTAGGCCCTACAGACATGGGAGCACACATGGTGTTCAGGGGACCTAGCATCTCTGAAGACCTCTTAGTTCTGGCACCTCTTATTATGGAAATCAACGTCCATCATACCAACGTTCATCCACCGATCGTGTTGCCTTCAAAAGAATATCTTCTCAAAAGTTGCCAATTCCAGACAATTGTCAAGTTTGAGAGTTCCCATCAGGTAACCACGCCTCCCTTGTGCTAAAGTTCCCATTGCTGAACTTACTGTTCAGCTTGATGTGACACTTCTCAAACATTTTGACCAATTTCCCTGTTTGGTATGAGTCTCATCAGCATTTGGATCTGTAACAGAAAACCCTAATTGAATTCATTATTCAAATTCAGAAGCATGCTGCACATAGTTCCCAATTCTCTTTCATCCTCTCATCCGTTGTTTCTAGAAGTTTGATATATGTATCCATCCAGAACTTTTAAAAATAATAATCTCAGCAGCAACTTTGGTACACTGACTTTTAAAAATATGTATTGATGGCTTATACCCCAGCTCCGATCTAGGCAAAAATAGATATTCTCATCTGCAGAGAAAAATATAAAAGTATTAAATCTAGGTGGTAGTAATAGATCCAGTTGTTCCTCCGGGTGCTTAATAGTTAGTGGATGTAATATCCTTCAAAAGCATTGAAGAAGGTAGCATATGGGGGGGGGGGGGGGGGGGGAGAGAGAGAGAGAGAGAGAGAGAGAGAGAAGTCCCGTGGCACTCTAGCATCAAAGTCAGAAGGTAGGAACACAGTGTTATTACAAAAATTAGAGATGGAGAAGCCTTTTACCTCGCGAGATCAGACGGAATTGCGTTGCACCTTAGAACACAGTCACTGTTATTCTGCATCTGTCCATCCGATGCGGTAGCCTGCCAAAGCTGACTCCATGTATTTGCGCGTGCAGAATTCCATTTGGTCTGCATTTTGAAGCAGACTGATCAAATGTGCATTTCCTGGACTACGACGTGGTTCAGAACACAGTTCACCTTCCGGTTTCGCACTTCTCTGAATTTTCTGATACAGTTATTGGCTCAAGGATAGCGTACCAAGATGTTAGGGGAAGATGCATTCACAATAAGTGTGTTAGGGAAACACGCAAACACAATGTGCAAGCTAGGGAAAGATCCATACAAAATGTCTGTGTTTGAGAAAGTAGTGTACCAAAATAAATGTTAATTGTTGTGCCGTTATAAAAAAAAAGATTCACAGAATGATGCAGAAATAGGAAGAATGGACTTACGATGACTGCATGGAAAACCTGACACGGATCAGACATGGAGGGATTTGTACTTTCCTGTTTGTGAATCCCGTGCAAGAGGATATCAGTGGGCCCTCGTGGAAAGAGAAAGAAGACACGTTATTTTCAGGTGGACAAATTGCTGTCCCTGAAGTACAGCCAGCCTCAAGATGACTGAGTTTCGTAGGGGCTTCCAGGGCAACGGCTGTGAAGTTCCAGGCAGCACCTTGCCTTTCAGATATGTGTGAAATCGATGCCAGTAATGTGTACCAAAGACTGCTACTGCTATGGTTGGGAGAGCAAACCATTTGTTCTCTGTAGCAAGGAAGACGGAAGGTAGGAATTTGGGTGGGCCCCTTGTCCACCGCTAATGATAGCCCTATCTCCTGCCTCCAACTGCGGCCAGACCTCTTTCGATTCTTAGAAGAAGGTAGCATTGAAAATGTACGGAAAAGGGCAACTCACAGCCCAACCTGGTGCATGCTCACTCAGAGGTCAGCCCTCTCATGGGCAGGTGTACATAAAGTCCCAGCTTAAAATGATCGTACAAGGAAAAGATGCACAGACCAGCAGGGTGGGTGAAACCAACGTGCAATGGCTTCAGTGGCAGAAATCCCCATGAAGCGAAAGAGTTGAAGCAGAAGGCTGGGATATTTTCCAAGGCCCACAAGCAAGGAAATGCAAACTGAAGCCCATTCCTGCCCCCCAAGGCCAGCGGGAGAGTCTGAACCCGGCATTGTGACACCAGGGAGTAAATGAATCTGGAGGTCTTTATATCCTATCATTAACTGGATGCCACAATTAAGGATTGCAAATGATGAAATGAGATTGTGGTTTGACACTAGGAGAGGGGTGTGAGCCTCTTTCAGCCCCACAGCTGGATTCCATTTTGGAGGTGGGAAGGGCAAAACGCAGTTGACAGACTCCATAGCAAGTGCAGAGAAAGCCTCCGAGATCTTGTCAACTTCACTTTGCCCTTCTTGTGGTGTCTGGGATGAAACAGTCAGCGTGTGTGGGGAGGTGTCGGGGGGGGGGGAGATATAGGGCAGAGCAGCCGATGTGCAGGAGGAAGTGGAGCAGTGGAACAGCGCAAGAGCTGTGTGCTTGGGGTGCACAAAGAAATAAAAATCCAACAGGACACCTTTCAGGGCTTATTTTCCATAAATGCACAATTACAAAACAATTTGACATGGGGCAGAAGAACTGTCTATGCCATCCATTTTTAATGAGTGTAAACAGATAAATTATAAATAGAGCAAATATTACTGAACAGTTAAATATTAATCGCATAATTGCTGAAATTAACGTCCTCCGAGCCCTCTTTGCAATGGAGATATAAACCCTTGTCTTATAAAAGTAGGTGTTCTTCTGAGAGAGCCATGGGGGAGGTTGGAAAAGAAAGGGGCTTTTTTGGCCATACCTGGGCAGGCTGAAAGAACCTTCCAGTCACCTGAGTTGGTGATGCTGGATTTTAAATATTTTTCCTACACTTTGCGACATTGATGTGGAACCTCATCAGTGCTGGAGTTGGCAGCAGAAAACGTTTCCCTACAGTCACCACAGCGTGGGGCTCCAGAGGTGTTGCCCCCAACTCTCTCTGGACCATTTCAGGAGATCCTAAAGATGTACAATTGCACCCTATTCACTGGCACCTCTAAAAAAATAAAACCAAGGGCATTCCTGTGGACCAAGAGAAAAATGCCAAAATCCCATGTTAGTGTCATGTCTTTATTAGGGCCAACCAAAAGATCAAAACAATGGGCAAGCTTTTGTGATCTCCAGAACGCTTCATGAGGCAGGATGATACAAATGGCAAGATGTGGGGACGGGGGAGGGAATCAAGAAGGAAATCAATCAGACTCAATGGTGAAGTCACGGCGTCTGCATCTTGCATTGCGTGACGGGAGTTGCAGCCCAACAAATCTGCAGGGCTGCAACTCCGGTGATAGGGAAAGGGTGGCTTAAGTGGTCGGGACCTACTGCAACCTTGCTGCACACCCACTGATATTCAGTTACATACAAATGTCTGCGAACGTCACCATCATAGCTAATAGCGGCTCATATCTCTCCAGCTCCATGGATGTCAGTGAGCCTATCTATACTACTGCTTTAAAGCGGTTTATAACAGTTTTTAACCGGTTAACCGGTTTAAAACTGTTATAAACTGTTTTCAAGCAGTAGTGTAGATGGGCTCTTTGATCCCCTTTTTGAGGCATCTAAGTCAGTGGACTTCTTGTGGTGGCAAATACCGCAAGTTGTGAGTTCTCTAATATATTGAGAAAGGGAGACAGAGAAAATCCTTTTCTCCACCTTCTGCACACTATACATAATTTTATAACCCTCTATCACAGCCTTCCCCAACCCGGTGCTCTCCAGATGTTTTGGACTTCAGCTCCCATCATTCTTGACCATTGGCCATGCTGACTGGGGCTGATGTAGGCTAAAGTCCAAAACATGTCAACAGTAATGTGGGTTTTCCTGAAAATTTTGAATTGGAAATTTTTCCTATGCAAATTAGATTAGTTTGCATAGGGTCATTTGCATCAGAAAATTTTCTGAGACTCGAAAGAGAGATCTAATTTAGCAATTTATTTTACTTACATTTAGTAAACAAAGTTTTAAAATTACCTAGTGTTAATTGTCCTAATGCACCACATGTATTTGACATGAAATATTTGGTGAAAACATTAAAGCACACTGAATGTGATTGAAATGTTACATTATGTTTAAAAAATTCTTGGAATGCTTGTACAATTTTAGAGACAATAGCATGGACTTCTTTACATTGTTTAAATGTATAACTCCTTTGCTGAGGGGATTGCATTAGCTACTTATTGGCTACCGGGCCAGGTTTAAGGTGTTGGTACTAGGGCTGTGACCGGATCCCAAATCTGAGTCGGATCAAGGTGATCCGGATCTCTGGATCCAAATCGGATCGGGCCGGTCACAGCATTTCTTCCCACACTTTCCGTCCACCCACTATCCCTGCTTACCTGCTGCCTCCTCGACGCCGTCCTGCCGTTGTCCACCATCGTCCTGCCATTGTCTTCCCTCCTCGCTGTGGGCCACCACGTACCGCCGTGACCAGCAAATGCGGTGGCCCACATCGAGGAAGGAAGATGACGGCAGGATGATGGGGATGACGGCAGGACAAAGCGGAGGAGGCAGCAGGTAAGCAGGGAGAGTGGGGGGGAGGGAGAGAGCGGGGAGAGCGGGAGGGACCCAGATCGGATTTGGATCCCAGATCCGAGTTGGATTGGATCGGGCCCAATCTGGATCTGACAGATCGGGATTCGGATCGGGGGGGGGGGGTCCATGCACAGCCCTAGTTGATACTAGTGTACAAAGACCTAAACAACTTGGAACCAGGATAGCTGAGAGAGCGCGTTCTCCCTTACCAACCTGCCCGATCACTGAGCTCATCGGAGGGCATGTTTCTGGTGGTTCCACATGGACCTTTGGCCCGATTAGAATCCACCAGGAGAAGAGCCTTTAGTGTAGTGGCCCCTTCTCTGTGGAACTCCCTGCCCCTGGAGGTCAGGCAGGCAGGCACCAACATTAGGCTGCTTCCGGCGCCTCCTGAAAACAACTGTTTCGAGAAACTTTCCTCAACCGACTAGGCACTTTTTTCTGGTCCCTTTGTTTTGAAATTGTATCATTTAGTTTGCTTTTTAAAACTTCTTTCTTTTATTGTTTATACCTACATTCACCACTCTGGAATCTGTGTTAGATAATTGAGTGGTATATAAATATTGTAAATAATAATAATAATAATAATAATAATAATAATCTGTTGACACACTAATTCAGGCTTCTGCAACCTCCAGATATATTTAACAACATCCCCCAGCATCTAATTAATGTTGGCAACCCAAAAAACTGTGCATGGTATTATATAGGGATGTCTGTCGCCGTGAAATCCAGCACTTCTTGCATTTGTGATCTGAGCCAGGGGTTTGTTCCTGGAATCCGGAAACTTTTTCAGGTTTTTTTTTGGGAGGGGCATAAAAAGCCTTTTGTGCAAATTATGGTTGGAAATTGTATAATTTGAGTAAATTGCAGCTGGTATTTGTGGAACTTGATCTACACATTTTTTTAAAAAACCAGAAATCCTCAAGCTGGCTCAACTTGATGCAGATGGGTTGGGCCAGCTGGTGGGAAAGCAAGCCGAAGTCCAGGGGAGTGGGGGGGCTGATGAAAACTTGACGAGCTTCACCCCCTGAACGGATTCCTCCGACATCCCTAGCATGATGTGCTGGCAACCACTCGCCTCTTTTCCTAGACTTCAACTCTCTTCCTCTGAGGTTGTTGGGCACCTTCAGTTCCGCTGTCTCTACTTATTTCACATGTGTGTGTGTGTGTGTGTGTGTGTGTATGTTTATGTGAATGGCATGTATGTATTCCCTCACATACCTGGTTGGGATAATCACCTGGAAAACATTAATGATGACTTTGAAAGTGCCAAGCTTGCCTGGTATTGTATTTGCCATTGACATCAATTCTATAAACTTACAAAATGGAACCCTGCCTGCCTTTCCTCACTGCATTTGGAGGGCACCGGGTTAGGGAAGGCTTCTTTAGAGTGTCCTGCCTTCGGGCTAAGCACTGGCCTATCGATATACTCAGGAAAAGCATGTGGTATGGTCCCCTTGGACCGACTCAGGGTTAATGGTTAGTCAGTGAGTTAACTTTATTTTTGCAGGAAAGTCAGTTCACGGGTTCAAGTCTGAACTACTTCTTGCTGGGGTATTCAGGCTATGTCTGGATTGTGCGATCTCAGACACTGGGCAGGAGCTCATACAATGGAATGCTCTTCAGTACAAAAATAAAATGGCCTGCACCTAAAAAGCTAGCAGGTCAGGGTGAAGGCTAGGCCGGAGGAATTGGTGTCACTTTGTTTTCTATGTGGAGCCCTACCCACCATCTGAAATGGTACAGTCCAGGGCCCTGGTGGTTCCATATGGACCTGTGGCCCGATTGGAGTCCACCAGGAGAAGAGCCTTTAGTGTGGTGGCCCCTTTTCATTGGAACTCCCTGCCCCAGGAGCTCAGGCGGTGCCAACACTGTACTGCTTCCGGCGCTTCCTGGAAGCATTCCTCAACTGACCAGCCACCGTTTTTATTGATATTCTGTTTTAAATTGAACCATATGAATAAGCTTTTTAAAAAATCTTTTAATCTTTTTACTGTTTTATTCCTATGTTCACTGCTCCAGAATCTATTTTAGATATGGAGCGGAATATAAATATTGCAAATAAATAAATAAATAAATAAAGGGGTTGGAGGAAGTACATTTCCTCCAATATGTCGCATATGAAGCTAGAGATTAGAAGTGTGCACGCCAAAAAATATCGTTTTTTATCGTTATTGTCATTTTGGACCAAAAAAAATATCGTCTTCATTCATATCGTAGGTGATCCGTATCGTCTTCACAATAATTATCGATTAAAAATGATATTTTTGGCAGAAAGAAAAAATGCCTATAACTTCTGTATTTTAAATGTTAGAGGCTTGAAACTTGGTCACAGTGCTTCTGGGGTATGCCTAAGTATGTGTATGAAATTTGAGATCGATCCCTCCAACCCTTGATTTTATATTCATTTTTTAAAGATCGTTTCCTTTCTGACAGGTCTGGCGAGCTGTCATTCTGATCTGTCAGAACGGAAACGATCTTTAATAAGTTCATATAAAATCGAGAGTTGGAGGGATCGATCTCAAATTTGGCACATATGTGTAGCACATGTTGCTACACATATGTGCCAAATTTGAGATCGATCCCTCCAACCCTCGATTTTATATGAATTTATTAAAGATCGTTTCCATTCTGACGGATCAGAATGACAGTTCGCTATGTGCGTTCATTCTGATCTGTCAGAACGGAAACGATCTTTAATAAATTCATATAAAATCGAGAGATGGAGGGATCGATCTCAAATTTCATACACATACTTAGGCATACCCCAGAAGTACTGTGACCAAGTTTCAAGCCTCTAACTTTTAAAATACAGAAGTTATAGATATATTTATATGGCAGTCCAATAAAACGATAAAATCGCCCGGAAATTATCGTCTCCAATGATTATCGTAGGTTTTTCTATCATATCGTCATCGTTAAAAACATGCACGATAACAACCTTATCACATTGTTATCGTACATTTTAATGATATGATACACATCCCTACTAGAGATGCTCTTATGCATTTGCCATCCCTCTCCTCTCGCACCATCACCCACTGTCCTGCCTAAATGCCTCCCGCACAAAACAAGGGCAGGTCAGTAGAAACCTGTCTCCAGTTTGCCCTCATTTCCCCTTCACTCTCCTGCACGGCTTCAGGCACAGGCTTTGTCTGTAAACTGATCACCGCCGTTTTATTTCAATTTGTTTTTTTGCTTTTTGTTTCATTTTAAAATGCATCCCCTGCACTCTTTCTATGGCAGTCTTTCCCAGCCTGATGCTCATGCCCTTTAGATGTTTTGGACTTCAACTCCCAGCATTCCTGATCATTGGCCATGCTAGCTGGGGCTGATGGGAGATGAAGTCCAAAACAGGCTGGGGAAGACCATGAGCTTAACACAGCGCAATCCACTGGGAAGTAAGTCCCACTGAGTTCAATGGGACTGTGTCCCAGGTAAGTGTGTATCAGATTGCAAAGTAGTGTTTTTCACTTACGGGCGTTCCATAGAATGCTTCATCTCCAGGTGTATCTGATGGTTGCACTTATGATGGACAGAGGCTGCAGCTCAAAACACGTTTGACAACATTGCCAACTTTCCAGGTAGGCAGTGGATGGGGCAGGTGCCGGAGGGGACGCCGGTGCGCATGATGTGGATAGATTAACAAAAGCACTTTCAAGGCAGCCCCAGCATCTCACCGGCAGGCAAAACGGAGAATTCCCTGGAGGCAAGAAGCAGAAATTAGCAAACAGTTCCTTGTACAGAGGGGTAGCTGCAGCTTCAGGAAAGAAAGACCACAGATTTGGGAATTGAGGATCAGATGTTTGGGCTGTGATGTACAGGGGAATAGAAGGATAGATTAGATAGATAGATGATAGATAGATAGATAGATAGATAGATAGATAGATAGATCATCACTGTGTGTTACAGCGGCCTTCCTCAACCTGCCACCCTTCAGATGTGTTGGACTAAAGCTCCCATTCTCCCCAGCCAGCATGGCTACTGGCAGAGAGTGTTGGGAATTGTATTTCAACGCAGTTGGAGGGTGGCAGGTTGGGAGAGGCTAATTTACAGGGTGCAAGGCAGGTAGGCAACGTGTGGCCCTCCAGATGTTTTGGCCTACAGCTTCCATCAGCGCTAGCCAGTGGTGGGGAGTTGTGGGGCAAAACATTTGGAGGGCCACCAGTTGTTCACCCTTGGTATAAGAGGACAGATCCTTGGGCCCAAGGAGCTTACAATCTAAAAATGTCTCACAGGAGACCGGGAAGTAGGCTGACCAGATAAAATCCAGGTCAGGGCTCATGTAACTTTAACAGTTGTAGAGAAAAGGGAATTTCAGCCAGTGTCATTTGTATGCAGTTAGTTGCTGGTGAAATTCCCTCTTCATCACAACAGTTAAAGTTGCAGGAGCTATACTAGAGTGACCATATACAAAAGAAGGCAGGGCCCCTGCACCTTTAACTGTTGTGATGAAGAGGGAATTTCACCAGGAACTAATTGCATACAAATGACACTGGCTGAAATTCCCTTTTCTCTACAACTGTTAAAGTTACATGAGCCCTGACCTGGATTGTATCTGGTCAGCCTATCGGGAAGCCTGGATTGGAAGGGAAGCTGTGTGTGGTGCCTTTCATTGCCCATGTTGAGGCTTCATACTGAAGACCACCCCCTGCAGAAGGAAGGGGCTGCTTATTGGTGAGGAGAATATATTGGGGGCAGAAGCACTGGGAAAGTGCAAACAGGAAGGGAGGTTTAGACAAGGCGACGGGAGGGGAAGGATTTGGGGAAATGTCACTGGCCATTCAGTGCCCTTTAAATTGCACCAGCATTGATCTTTGTGGCACTTTAGAAGCGGCTCCTTGTGTACACAGAGGCTTTGTCGTCTCTTCCCCCCCCCCCCCCATCAACTTAAAGCTTTAAATGTAACTAGTTATTCATATAATATTTGGAATGCTTATACTGTATGTTAATATGGCCTCAAAGTAAAGCCATGTTCTGCTGGGGTTTTTTATCTAGAATTAATGACATCAGAATGAAAATTGAAAAAGATTTTTTTTTTCAAGGCAAATTACTTATTTATTTATTTCTATACTGTCCAGGAGCCAAAGCTCTCTGAGCGGTTTACAGCAATTCATAAGATAATAAAATACAGCATAGAATACAGCATAAAAATTTAAGCATGGAAAATTTAAAACAATTTAGACAGAAAAAAATCAGTTTCCATAAAATACTAGACCTGTTTAGATGACTAGTATAGATAGCCTAACATTTCCCACTAAATGCCTGGGAGTGGAGGGAGGTCTTAACCTGGCATCAAAAAGAGGACCAGTGTTGGCGCCAGGCGGGCCTCAGTGAGGAGCTCTTTTCACGTCATGCAGAGTTGTGTCCCATGGGCCTGAGCCCAAGATTTTTTAAGTGCCCGGCAATATCCCTGGCCAATACTGCCACTCCTTCAGCCTTTGCTTGTTTCAAAATTAGTGTCCTGTCCAGTGCTCATGCAGTTCGCTCATGATCTCTTTCCTTAGACTGTCAAGTAAAGCAATAATTCCGTTTAGAGTATTGAAACACACTCTACATGGGGCTGCCCTTGAAGAGTGTTTGCACACTGCAACTAGTGCAAGATGCAGTGCTTTCTGGCACCCGCCTTGTTTGACCCTATTACACCATCTTGTATCAACTCCACTGGCCCTTTCCAGGCACAATTCCTTACCTATAAATCCCTAAACAGCTTGGGGCCGGGATAACTGAAGGATCACCTCCTCTCATATGAACCTACCCATTGTTTAAGATATTCTTTGGTTACCCTTCTGTGTGATCCACCACCAAGAGCGGTTAGGTTGGTGGAAACACAGGACAGGGACTTCTCAGTGGCAGCACACTTCCTCTGGAACCTTTTCCAAAAGTTGATTAGACTGGCCCCCTTTTGTTCAGTTTTTAATGTATTGCCTCTGCACTTCATTCTTAAGATCCTTGCCTTCTCTTAATTCTGCTCTTCGTGATGTTTTTAAAGTTGACAAATTTTGACGTTTTCAAGTTTTAATTATGAGTTGCATTGGGGGTTCAATTTGGGCCAAAGGGTGCTTCATAAATCTATAAATAAATAAATAAATAAGAAAAACAATAATTTTATAGCCTCGGATATGCAGGCCCAGTCACATCTAGACCAGAGTAGTGTAATGCTCTGTATGAAACTTCCAACTGGTATAAAATTCAACCACCAGAATGTTAGTTACTCATATTACACCAGTCTTGCATCAGTTGTCCTGGCTACCTGTTCATTTCTGCACTCAGTTTGCAGTGCTTGTATAACCATCATTTGAAGGACCACCTTGGAGGCCCTGCTCTCAGCCCTGCTAGAAAGAAAGATCAGGTTCACAGGTATTTGAGGTGTCCTTTTCCATTGGTGGAAGTCCCTCTTCGGGGTGAAATTCGTTCCCCACCCAGTGATGTTTCAGCAGATCCAAAAACTCTCCATTTTGCCAAGCTTCTGCTTCATTTTTATCTCTGGTTCTCTGTGCCTCTTTAATCCAATTCATTTTAATGCATTTTTTTAATTATTTGCCTTTTATTGTAAATTTAACAACAGAACAGAAAACAAATTGTGAGATAAAAAAAGAACAATCAATACATGCATAGATTTTTTTCATCAGATACACCATTCATTAAGAAAAGACCGGGGGGGGGGGGGGGATTATATAGTTTTCAAGAAAAGCAGACCAAATATCCAAGTATTTATCCACTCGCAAGTGGTGCCTATATACCACCCATTCAAATGTTGATAGCATTAAGTCCTCAGTCAATAGCATTGTTGTCCACATATTAAAGACTGTTTCAATACAAAGTTTATCCTTATTATGACCTCCTTCCAAAAGGAGTCAGCTATTGGGCAATGCCAAAATATATGCATCAAAGAAGCATTAGGTGCATTGCATCCCCAACAATTATGCAAATTAGACAAACCCTTATTAAAGCAGCGTTGTGGAGCCTAATAAACCAGAAACAAGATTTCTTGCTAAATAAGGCGTAGCCTAAGACCTGTAGAAACTTCAGATACAGATGCTAAGACAACAAACCATTGATTAGGCAAAATTGGAAACTCCAGTTCTTTATTCCATTCCTGTCTTAGACCCCGGGTATCATATTTATTTACTGATATATTCAATCCATATATCATATATATATCCGACAGTCTCTGGGCAATTTACAAAAATTAAAACCATGACAACCATTCAAAATATAAAAACAACAGTATAAAAACACAGTATAAAATACAATATAAGAGCACGATCAGGATAAAACCAAGCAGCAATGCAGAAATTAATACAAATCTAAATACAAATTTAAAACAGCAAGTTAAAAATTAAATTCATGAACGGTTAAAATACTGAGAAAATAAAAAGGTCTTCACCTGGCGTCTAAAAGAGTATAACATAGGTGCCAGCTGAACCTCTCTAGGGAGCTCATTCCACAGCCAGGGTGCCACAGCAGAGAAGGCCCTCCTCCTGGTAGCCACCTGCCTCACTTCTTTTGGCAGGGGCTCGTGGAGAAGGACCCCTGAGGATGATCTTAAGGTGCGGGCAGGTACATATCAGAGGAGGCATTCTTTCAGATAACCTGGCCCCAAGCCATTTAGGGCTTTAAATTTTAATACCAGCACTTTATAACTTCATAATAAATACAAGAATGTTTTGTTTTGTTTTTACTCGGTTCTTCAGCTGAGCACTCAGCAAGGGTTTTCTGCCCTGTAGCGATCATGCTAGTGAGGACGTGGTCTTGGAGATGACAGGACATGCACAGGCCCAGAGTTTCATTTTGGCTGTGCTTGCTATTCACCAGACATGGCCTAATTGGGATGCTTTCAGGCATTAGCTCTTGCAGTCAAGAATACGCTTCACTTTTCGTGATTGGCCTGGCTCCATTTCTGGACTGGGGTGGAGTGGAGGCGGTTTAGGAACGGCTCCCTTAGACAAGAAAGGAAAGGGAAATTGGGCAAAAGCAAACCTCAGCGGATCAGTGGCGAAAGCAGGCAGGAAGAGGCACGCAACAAAGGCTGGCAAAACACATCGCCCACATGCATCAAGAAGGCTGTGACTTTACGGGAGTTCCAGCACACATCTAATCTACTTTGATCGCTACTGTAAATGTTCTCCAAGCTGCAGCATTGCTAAATTAATTCAGTACAAGATTGAGCACAAGTCTTATCAGTATATCCCCTACTAATTGATTCCAGTTTAACCAAGAGGAGTAACGAGCCAGTGGAATTCCAGATCCAGTCATGCACGGAAAGCCAAGTCGCTATTAACCCTTCATGGTGCAAAGCACTTTTCTAACTCCACTTTTCTAACTCTAAGACAACGCAGGGCGACCATGCGCCCTACTTTCAGAGGACAATCCTCTCTTTGAAGGGCTGTCAGAGGACAGTCCTCTGTTTGAAAGGGTGTCCAGCCCATGTCCAGTTGAAAGATAAAGAGCCAGAAGACAGAAGAGCCAGGGCCTTGGATTTGGTTGCCCAGAAACAGTTAGCACCCAAGAGAGAGCAAGCCGAACAAGAATCCAGGTCACCGGCTCACAATATTCCCCACTGGTGAGATATATTGTACTTCTATTTAAATTATAGCAATAATTTCTAAATTAGTGTCCCTACATCTAAATTAGCATATGCACATTATATGCAAATCTACGTATGTCCTTTTCGGCCTTTTTGTTTTGGGTTTTTTTGGGGGGTGATGCTTTTCCTTGGGGGGGCGATGCATAAGTGGTCACCCTAAAGAGGGGGACTGTGTTGGATCTCCATATGGCTAAAAAAGAGCCGGGGGGGGGGGTATAAAGTGTTTTCCAGATGTTCCATATTATGAAGATCATCTATTGTTTAAGTTGTTCCTTTAAAAAGTGGGAGGAGCTTGACTGAGTCCTGTCTGGGTCTGTTTTTTGTTACAGTCATTATGATTTTGTTGAATTGACTCAAGCCATCTGAGCAATACACCTGCTCCAAACCTGTTATTTTACCTTCACCCCCCAGACCTGGTGATCTTTGTTTATTAGCTTGCGATCGGGGGGGGGGGGGGGAGGCATGTTTCTGTAACCCCTTTAGGGCTCAGTGTTTCCTCTACTCCGGGGCTGTTGACTCTCTGTCGCTCCAAGGCTGAATTCCATTTAAGAGAAGCTCTCGGAGGACACATTCCGGAGCCAAATGCAAAAGCGGTGGGGGTTAAAATACCAGAAATAGCATCATATTTCAATTTCAAGTTCTTACTACCAGTAGCTAAGCGTTAGGAGGGGCATTTTAACCTTTTCGAATAGGGGTCAAAAGTCACAACAGAGAGGAAGCTACCAGACAACTGGGCGTCCGGGGTGAAAGGTGGGGCCAGAGAAAGGGCGTGGCCAAACGGGGAACCCCAGAGAGCTGGATTTGTCCCCCGGGACCTGAGGTTGTGCACCTCCTAATCTAATCTGAGGAACAGGCTGAAAGCTAAGCAACAGGTATCAAGAAAACAAAAGTGGCTTCTTACTATACTGAGCAGACACAATTTCTGCAGGTACATCAGTGTTTTTTGCAAGTGTAGGTGATACACACCAGAGGCCTTCAAGAGGCAGCTGGACAGCCATTTCTCAGGGATGCTTTAAGGTGGATCCCTGCATTGAGCAGGGGGTTGGACTCAATAGCCTTATAGGGCCCTTCCAACTCTACTATTCTATGATTCTGTGATACAATCCATTTCTGTCCAGCCTTGAACACGTGTTGCCTATCCTGGCCCTACCAGGGCAGGACCTACACTACTACTTTAGAACGGTTTATAACAGTATTGACAACTGTCGGGGCCCAGGACACATGCCATGTGCTGTTTTCAAAACATTTTTAAAGTGTTACATCCTGCTTGGTGTAGATCTGGCCCAGGTTTCCCAGGGGCGTGAGCGTGGGTGTTTCAGGAAGTGGGTTTGCCATCTACACATGATGCTGGGGCGACACGGGCCTGCCGTGGAAAGTGTGTAGCGGCCCAAAGCAGTAGTCGCCTCAGCATCCCACAAGCGCAAAAGTTCCCACGGCAGCTTGATGGCGTTTTGGGATTCTGATTCACAATTAGCAGTGTAGCGGGAGCAGAAATGGGTGATGGTTATAAATGCATATTGGAGAGTTTCGCAACTACTTAAAATTCCAAATGATTCATATGTGTTGCCTGCCTAGATGTTGGGCTGATAGACCATAAACAAGGTGGGGAGTGACCAGCCGCAAATTGTGGGTTCTGGATCGGGCGCGGGACCTTCTCCTGGCACCCAACAAGGGAATTGTGGGAGCTCAAGCAATATGAAATATCTCTGTAATTAATCGAGAGGAGAGGAGATGGCACATTAATGAAATCTGCAGATGATTACTAAATTAGAAGAAACTGGAAACACCAGATTTAGGAGCGATAGCGTAAAGAAAATTATACATGAAGTGGGAGAACAATGTGACATCAAAAAGAGTCTTTTCCAATCTGGGCCATGCAGGAGGGAAGTAGCAGCCTGTCCTCAAATCATCCGAGTAGAAAATCGCACCCAGACGCCATCAATTCTGGGGGGACCTTTTGGTGTCCTGTGAGATGCAAACAAATTCAGAGGAAAGAGGGATGAAGCTGGAGGGATTTCTTCTGCAGGAAAGGCAATAGAGATGGTCTTCAGAGATGCTTTTACAGTTCGAGACATGTTTTGCAACAGCTCAACTGTCAGGAGAGGGAAAGAAGATTGTTTCAGGGTGTGCTTTTGCAAAAGGGAATCCTTTGAACTTTCTATGGAGTGGTGTTTGTAGGCACCAGATTGCCCCCCCCCCCCCATACACACACATACATAGGTAAAAGATTCTTTACTTTCTGGTCAAATAGCTCCCACTCCAAAGTAGTTAAGATATGGTTGTGTGGCATTGTCTGGGTTCACATGACACACTAACCCATCATGGGTTATTGTGTTGTCTCAATGCAGCACATTTTCTGCAGGGCAGGTTGACATGTTGTTTGAATGCAGTGTGTTTTCCACAGAATAGGTTATTGTGTTGTCTGAATGCAGCGTGTTTTTTGCAGGGTAGCTTGTTAACCATGCAAAGTGGTTTATTTTTCTTGGACAAGCCACCTTGAGAACCCATGGCGTGTTGTTGGGTTATTCAGATAATTAACAAGCCACACTGCATGATTAACAAGCCACCCTATGGAAAACATGCTGCATTCAGACTACATGATAAACCACCCTGCGGAAAACACACTGTGTTCAGACAACACCATAGCCTATGGTTCAACAACAACCCACACTAGGTGGGTTAGCATGTTGTGTGAACCCAGAGTTTGGAGAGTACCCAGGGATAGGTAGGTACTTTCACCCTGGGACACAGCCACATACAGAAGCCTTGTCCAGACACAATGGCCTTGACTTAATAAATCCCAAACCTGTTGGCCTCCAGATGTGTTGAACTGCAACTCCCATCTTTCCCAGCCATCATTCCCAGCCAGGTGGGGGAAGTTTGTAATAAAAGTGGTAGTTGAGCAAAGAAAAAACACCCGGGCAGGATCTACACTACTGCTTTAAAATGGTTTATAACAGTTTTGACAATTGTTGGGGCCCAGGAGACGCTCCATATACATATTTCAAAACATTCTCAAGTGTTTTATCCTGCTAGTTGTAGGTCTGGGCCAGGCTTATAAGTTCCCCCTCCTCCCACTTTTGTGTGCTGGCTTTAGCTGTTTTATTAAGCCAGTGTGAACCAGCCCACCCTGACTGGGCTTAGCCATGTGCACCTGTGAAAGGCCGGATTCAGTTGAATATCCAGTCTCCTACAGCTGCTTTGCACCCCAGAATTGGTGAAAAAGAAGAAATGACACCTTATTGTGTAATGCATGCTTTGGCTTGATATTTAGAGCCTCCTGAGCTGCTTGACTAATGTGTTCCTTGAATTGAGCGGCCAACTCTGGCCCAGAGCACCAGTCTTTGCGGTTCACCATCCTAAAGATCATGTACTCATTTGGAGATGGGGGTGGTGGTTTAATGTGCAACGTGAACTCAGTTAATTTCTCTGGGCTCCTGCCTTAGAAATTGAGGTTGGACTAAATGATCTTGAGGAACCTTCTAAGATTCTTTGACGGATCCACTGTAGGTCTGTTCCACCTCAGATTCTGTGACTCTTGCAAGGTTGCGTGTCCTTCCGCTCCATTTTCTGCCCACCCTTTTCCTTTTTTTCCCCCCTCCCAGAATAAGCCGTCTGTTTAATGGCACGGAACCTATTGTCTTGGACAGTTTAAAACAACACTATTTCATTGATCGAGATGGTGAAATTTTCAGATACGTCTTAAGCTTCTTAAGAACGTCAAAACTGCTGCTCCCAGAAGACTTCAAGGTAAGACAGGCCAGAAACCTGTAATCAGTTTGTTTTATTATTCATTTATTTCAAACCGAGTCCTTCTGTGTTCCCTCACCTAAAGAAACCACTACATCAGGGTTAAAACAATACTGCCTTCCTTCCTTTCATATTTTGGAACCAACAACTACAGTTAGTGTTATGTATGCACTGATCTTACGGCTAACCAGGACTTGCTGCAAATCTCAGTTGGCTGCCGCGATTAGAGCTATACCTGTGGCTTCTTAAAATTCACTTCATTTCTCCAAGAGAGGAGAAACTCTCCAGCAGTTTCAAAGAGGTGATTGTAGCACCACAGCCTTTTTCTTTCTTCCTAAGGGTTTTTTGTTTTGTTTTGTTTCTTTGCGTTGCCACCTTTTTGATGGTGTTTTATGCTTATCGCTGCTGCGTGGTGGCCAAAGGAGGTGTGTCCTTTCTTCCTACTACACTTCTCTCTGGCACTCTGCATCCTCCCTGGCTGCCCATGCTTCCTGATCTGAAAAAAAGCCCTGGGGGGAAGGAGATAGATACCCCATGATGTCTTCCCTGAGCTTTAACTGAAGTGTGGGAAGTCAGGGAGGCTGCCGGAGATGTGATTGTGCAATGAAAGACGGGGCACACACTCCTCAGCCACAAAAACCACAAACCACACCCATGAGAATTCCTCCCAACCCAAATTCTCCTTTGAACATTTTTTCAAGAGCAATTTCTTTTCTATCAGATTGCATGAGAATAGTCGAAACAAGCGCGAAAGAAATTTTCAGCACAGCTCTAGTTAGGAGGATTCCAAATCCTGGTTTCAGCAAAAGTGGCCACTGTTGAGGCATTCGTGAACCCTGCTGTATTAAAGTTCCAGATCATGCAGAGAGTTCTACTCACATTCAAGCAAAAGCAAGTAGAATTCCCTTTCAGACCTTGCCAAGTCACCACAGCAAGGTTGGAACTGAGGTGGGTGGAACTCGTGTGCTGGGAAATGTCGGGGGCGGGGCCAGCATGCATTTCTCCATCGCTCTACACACTTAAAGCCTTCCCACCTTCAGGCAAATGCCTGAACAGAGCTTGTGCTTAGTGTGAAAATCAGTGTGTAAGAAATGCTAACCAGTTAGCCAAGTCCTCCTTCTGTTCAACTGCTGTTTATTTCCTTGAGGGCTCACATTGATTCAATGCAAGGCCTATTAAGGCCATTTCTACGCCAGGCTTTTTGCCTGGAATCGCCTCTGGCTGGTCCCTGGGGAAACCCAATTTTCTGCATTCCCGGGAAGTTCCCGGGACTGCGGGAGTTGTGGTCGCCCATCCCGACACCGTGCGGCTTCGTGCCCATCAGGGGAGAGGCATCAGTTTCACCACCCCCGAGAAGGCAGGAAGGGGATGGGGGGGGGGGGGGGCAATTGGGCACGTTTTAAAAAAAAAACACTTAACTTTCACTCACGAGCGCTTGTGCACAAAGTTCCGCCCAGGAAAAAAATACACAAATGGTGGGTGCATGCAATGGGGCCAGAACCTCAGACCCGGTGGTCAAATCCAACCCTCGTGGGGGATCCCTTTGCCCAGACCACTGATCATTGGGTGGTCTCCCAGCTTTTGCGCAGGTCTTTTCCCCCATTCTAAAAGGTTGAAATGCTCCCCCTAGGCCTTAATGACAGGCAGGAAGAGCTTTAAGCTAAGACCTGCTGGTCGTAGGCGGGCGCAGCTCATTTCATTAGGGTGTGCACCTTGAAGGCCCTGATTTGAGCAAAGGAGGGGAAAGCACGTTTTCTTACCCCTCCACTGCGCCAATCAGGGCATTAAGGCCCCGATTGGAGTAGTCGAGGGTGAGAAAGTGTGCTTTCCAGGGCCTCCAGAAAGTGCGTAGTTCCCTCAAGGATGCTAATGGCAGCTGCCGTTAGCATGCCCAGGGGAATTGCGCAGTTTCTGGAGGCTCAAGAAATTGCTTTCTTGTCCTCTTTAAAAGCCCTGATTCAAGCAGGGGCGCCCCACGAAAGTGGAAGTGGCTCTGGGAAATTAGGGTGTGCCTGGGCACACCCAGCACACCCTGTGTGCACGCCTATACTGCTTGTTCTTTGGGCATTCCAGCCCTGCCTTTGGCCCTGCCCACCACTGGAATGGGGGCCCCTGGAAGCTTCTCCAAAATTGAATTTGGTCCTGTGCCTGAAAGAGATCCAACACCCCTGGCTCAGAAGGCCTTTCGGAGGAAGTTTGTGCCCCTACAATTTGGCTCCTTTTTTTTTTTTACCCTTTAACCCTCTCGATTTTCTTTTTCTAAAATGCTAACTTGAGATCAGGTCATGATGATTTATTGCAAGTAGGTACCGTCTAAATATTCCTCTTGGAAAATGGAAATCTCGAGGAGGATCCACCGAGCAAAATTTGTTCTGGGCTTTTATTCGTACGCACTGAAAACCTGAAATGCCTTTAGTAATTTATTTGGGATGATCAAAAGAACTTTGCTTCTTAGTCTTGGCTTTTAGATTTGAAGATGCAGCTCCATTACACAGGCCTAGTTTGTATGACACAACAGCCCACCATGACTTAATTTTCCCGCAGGGCCTGTTGCATCCTGCCAGGCTCCATGAGTATGACTTTTGCATGGTGTTCACAGGCACCCAGCTTGCCGCGTTGTGCAAACCCAAGCAGTAGTGGTTGTTTGAGGATTACACAACTCTTTAATAACCCTAGAACAAGCTATGGGTTATTTGAGAGTTGTCTAACTCCTAATAACCCCTGCCACTTGGGTTCACACATCACAACAGCTCATGGCAAGCCAGGTGCCAACAGGCACCATGCAAAAATGATGCCTGCAGACACCCGGCATGATACAGCAGTCCCTGAGGGTATATTTAGTCATGGTGGGCTGTCATGTCATGAAAACTAGGTCACAATATAGAAAATTACAAAATATACAAAAGCAGTGTTCCTTTGGTTTCAAATTACCACTGTATACCTAACTACTGTTATACACCAAACTGTGAAAGAATAGTCCCCTTATTTCTATCCTTGGTTGCACAATACCATTGTGGGAATTATTATTATTATGGTCCCCTCTACAAGGATTCGCTTTTGCGCCTGGTTAGGCGATTATGCACATAATCGCAGAAGCGCATTTACGCCTAATCCCTCTGCACGAGAGGCGGCGAAGCGCATTACCGGATGTCCAAAATGCGCTTTACAAGTAGTTAATGCGCATAAGCGCTTATTCATACAGTCAAAATGCGCTTTAACGGACGGAACAAAATAAAACTCGCAATTTAACGCGCATTCGATAATGCGCATAATCGGAGAGATAACGCGCCTCTACGCCCCATTTGCGCTCCGCTGGTGTGGAGGTAAATTTTTTAATGAGACTTCAAAGAGCATTAAACCTTTCGTGAAGAGGCACCCTATTATTATTATTATTATTATTATTATTTGTTGCTTCCTACCAAAAAGCACTCTCAAAGCAACTTACACAAACAAAACAGATATCCATGATTAATATAACAGGAAGAAGAAAAGAAAAGAAAAACCCAAAATCTCAATATAAACCGTAAGGACAATAATAGAAATAAAAAGAAATACCACAAAAACCTAATCTAAAAGCAATACAATATGAAAAGCATTCACTCACAAATTCTCCTCCTGCTAACAGCCTAGAACGAACATCATAAAAGCAACCCACAACAGTTGGGCCCTAACTGATACCCGAATGCCTCGGAAAAGAAGTACATCTTTGCCTGGTCCTGAAAAGATAACCGTGTCGACGCCAGGCAAACGTCCTTTGGGAGAGCGCTCTATGAACACAGGGCTATCACAGAAAAATCCCATTCCTGCACTGATACCCTGTGATAAATGCAACTTCACATTTCATGCTAACAGCATGATTCATTCCCACAGGAGATTTTATTTATTTTATTTTTATTTATTGCATTTTATATCCCACCTTTTTTCTTCCAAGGGACCCAAGGCGGTGTACATAATCCTCCTCCTCTCCATTTTATCTTCACAACAACAACCCTGTGAGGTAGGATTGGGCTGAGACTGGTCCAAAGTCACCCAGTGAGCTTCCATGGCCTAGTGGGGACTAGAATCTGGACCTCCCGACTCCCAGTCCAACACTGTAGCTACTACATCACTTGGCTGGAAATTAAACTGTTGGGCATTTATTTATTTATTTTATTTATTTATTACATTTGTATACCGCCCCATAGCCAAAGCTCTCTGGGCGGTTTACATAGGATTAAAAACAATTAAAAACAATATACAAAAATTAAAACAGCAAAAACATACAACATACACACAATCTGTACATTTAAAACCACTACAACACTTCAAAAAGCTACAAAAACAAAACAAACCAAAAAAACAGGCTCCTCAGATATTGCCAAATGCCTGAGAGAAGAGGAAAGTCTTGACCTGGCGCCGAAAAGATAACAATTTCTTCCACTAAATACATATTAAAAACAAAACTTCACCTGATTCAACACTCATTGCTCTATTACATGTTGGTTGTTTGGAAGCGGCCATCATTTCCTGCCCTCTCCTCTAGGTCACAGAGAGACATTTGTATCAGCCAAGTAGCTTCAAGAGCTGTGCTTTTGAAACTGTATCAGCTTTTCCACCTTGGAAGTCATCAAGCAGTATATCAGGTTCTGGTTCCAAAATTGTTTTTTTCCCTATACATTCAAGAAGATCAGGTGGTATCTACAGGAGATTTGTGTTTAGAGAACTACCACCACTATCTGTACAGCTGTTACCACTACTCTTGTTCCTTAACGTGGTGCCATTTTTATTAATGACCTGGATGAGGAGGTGCAGGGAACGCTTATCATATTTGCAGATGTCACAAAATTGGGTGGGATTGCTAATACCCTGGAAGACAGAAACAAACTCCAAAGTGATCTTGATAGACTGGAGCTCTGGGCTGAAAACAACAGAATGAAATTTAATAGGGATCAATGCCAAGTTCTACACCTAGGAAAAAGAAACCAAATGCACAGTTACAAGATGGGGGATACTTGGTTAATCAATACGACAAGTGTGAAGGATCTTGGAATTGTTGTAGATCGCAAGCTGAATATGAGCCAACAGTGTGATGTGGCTGCAAAAAAAGCAAATGCTATTTTGGGCTGCATTCACAGAAGTATAGCTTCCAAATCGCGCAAGGTACTGGTTCTCCTCTATTCAGCACTGGTTAGGCCTCAACTTGAGTATTGTGTCCAGTTCTGGGCACCACACTTCAAGAAAGATGCAGACAAGCTGGAGCGTGTTCAGAGGAGGGCAACAAGGATGATCAGGGGTCTGGAAAGACTGAAAGAACTAGGCATGTTTAGCCTTGAGAAGAGAAGACTGAGGGGAGACATGATAGCACTCTTCAAGGACTTGAAAGATTGTCACACAGAGGAGTGTCAGAACCTCTTCTCGATCCTCCCAGAAGTGCAGGACGCAGAATAATAGGCTCAAGTGACAGGAAGCTCAATTCCGGTTGGCCATCAGGAAAATTTCCTGACTGTTAGAGCAGCACGACAATGGAACCAATGACCTAGAGAGGTTGTGGGCTCTCCCACACTAGAGTACATTCAAGAGGCAGCTGGACAACCATCCGTCAGGGATGCTTTAAGGTGGATTCCTGCATTGAGCAGGGGTTGGACTCCATGGCCTTAGAGGCCCCTTCCAACTCTACTAGTCTATGATTCTGCAGGCTCCATTGTCAGTGAAGCAGTGAGTCTGCTCTGGGTTTCAGACAGAACTCTAAAGGAGCTCTCCAAAAGTGCTGGTTGGGTAATTCTGGGAGTTGTAGGACTTTTTTTCTGTCTAAGCAACCATAGGTTTGTGACCTAACTGCATTACCATGCAACCAGCCACCTGGCTTCTGAATCCCCCAACTCAGCCTCTCTAAACCTGGCAACCTGGAGATGCTGGGAACTGTAGTCCAACACATCTGGAGGCCACCAGCATGGGGAAAGCCACTGCAGACTTTTTCTTTTTCAATCCGACTTGCCAATGAGCAGCATGGGGAAGATGGCTTGACTTGGAAAATGGCAAATGAGCCTCACTCTTGCTCTTCTCATTTTCCAATCTGATCCAGTGTCACCTGGGGGGACGTCACCCATCTCTCTCTACACTGAATTAGGGAGCCAAGGTGATTATGGACTGCTTTCCAGTGGACGTTGTGCTCCCTGTGGTTTTAGAAATCCACCCAGAGGCACAAGTGCCGGAAGGAATCAAAGCAAGCCGACAGGAGAACATTCCACCGACATTTTTTTAACTACCTCAAAACATTTGGGAACTCGCCGGTCCTCCTGCCCCTCAGTCCTATATTTCCACTGACTTCAGTGGGATCGCTTCCAAATACTTGCTCTGAGCATTTCTGCCTCTAAGGACTGCAATTTGAAGTGTCGTCTTCAGATTGAGCTAGCAGTGAGCCATCGGAGACAGCCGCGTGGATGTGTTCCTAGCTAGCGATTCTCTATTATCGCATCTGGCTGGTGTGTTTACAGTGAATATTAACTACAGTTCCAGTCGCTAATAAGAGGAGACTTGAAAGTGCTCCACCCCTGACAGGTCCCCCACTTGAGAGAACTTTTCCCCTAATAGTTAATGCCGTTTCCATGTGCTTGCAAATTCTACATACAGCTGCAGCTGCCGGCTTGGGGTCCTTGCTGTCGCTTGCTGCTGTGTCCCATGAAGTCTTGTGAGTGCAGACTGGTGCCCCATAGCATGCTCCAGGTTTTTTTTTTGGGGGGGGGGGCTTGGGCAAGGCACTCTCAGCAAGCCCACCTCACTCCGGGAGCCTGCCTTTTCGCCTCCATTGCCATAGGCTGCTCTTACTCCTCCTCTTCTATCTCCACCTGGCTCCTACTTCCTTGCTAGAGAGGCAGAGAGCAGGGAGGAGGGCCTGGCATCATCTGCTGCTGCTCCTCCTCCTCCTCGCCACCACCGCCATTGCCTGGGCCAGAATGAGAGGCAGGTTGCAAGGGGCGACAGAGGAGCAGCAGCTGCAGGGGCCTCCTGTCAATCGAGTCCTGCGCTTTGCCTGTTTCCCCCCTTGCAGGGACTAACAAAATAGAAGGGGGCAAAAGGAAGGATTCTCTTGGGCTTTCTTGCACTGTCTTTACATTGCCTCCATCAGCACTTTCCGGGCTGGAGTCTCCGCCGCTTTCCACCCTGAGTCATCAGTGGAAAGTAGGAGTCAAAGCATCCCTGGATCAGATTGGCAGAGGAGTCAGCAAACTCTCAGGGCACAGCAGGACGTTGACATGGACAAAATTGTGAGAGGACACAATGAAGCCCATTTGTGGCACTCGGCTCGCCAGCCCGTTCTCTGACCTGTGGGAAATTGCATGAGGGCAGTGGTTCTTGGCAGAGAAGTCGGTTCATGGGCTACCTTTGTTCTTGCTGAGGTGGTCAAGCTGCGTCCCTTCACACTTCAGACAGTGCGAGGGGAGTTCACATGATGGAATGCTCCCCAATACCAAAATAAATTTTTAATCCCTGCACCTAGAAAGCTAGCATGTCAGGGAGAAGGCTAGGGCAGAAGAACCTGTGACATCGTGTTACCTATATCTGGAGCAGTCTAGGCCTAGGTTGGCCACTTTGGTGACAGTTCAGCTTCTGTGTTAGCTGATTGCAGAAAAGGGCTTGCCGTAAATAGGTTTCCTCCAATATGTCAGAGATGAAACTATGACGTAGTTGGGTGGGACTCCCCTTAGGGTGAGTGGGACTCCTGACGGGAGGGTGTGAGAGTCCAGGGAGGGATGGGATCCTGATGAGACAGGTGGAGTCTTCCCCCACCAGCCAAGGGCCAGGTGGGTTGAGTGCCCCCAGCCAGCCAGCAAAGGACTCTTGCTCTTCATCATGCATTTTTGATTGATGTTCATAGCACTTTACACAGTGTAAGAGAAAAGGGCCTCTGCCACCAAGGACCTTCAAGTCTAAAAATGGACATAAAGGTAACAACAGAGGAAGCAGAAGGAAATGGAGGTGGAGGTACACAGGGGGGGACGTGTTTGCGTTTCTTTCAGCCATATTTGCTTAGTTAGGGCTTCACAGAAAAGGTGGGGGTTTTGTGGAGGGCCTTGAAGAAAGCAAGAGAGGTGGCATCATACGGCTGTTCCAGGGAGGCCTTGAGACCTTCCTAAAGGTGAGAGGTCTTCAGATAACATTTGTAGGGATGCATTTCTCCCCATGGCCTCATCACCCCAATCTGACTTGGGAAGATAAAAGCTCACGAAGAACAGCTGCATCATTATTGTTGTTATTATTATTTAATTATTATTATTATTATTATTATTATTATTATTATTATTATTGCCACTTCTTTGTGCATAGAGTTTTAGACACCCTGTTCTGTTGGTGTAGAGTAGAACTGGTGCAGTGTAGTGGCTAAGAGATGGAATTATGAATCAAGGACAAATTAGTGTTGATGGGTTGCAGGCACGGAGGGCCCCAAGTAGTGATGCGGGTTTTCTGGGGAATTTTCCTATGCTACTTTTTTGCATAGGATAAGGGTTCAAAACCTCAGGCCCAGGACCAAACTACAGCCCACGTGGGGTCCTGATCCAGCCCTCTGAGGTTCCCCAAATGGCCACACACCCTTTCCTCAGACCACCAACCGTTTGGTATTTTCCTGGATTTTGCCTGTTTCTCTCCCCACCCCCACCCCCACCCCTGGTTCTAAAGGTTTGAAATGCCTCCCCTGTGATATAGTTACTGGCAGGAAGCGTGTTAAGCGGAAGTTTGCTGGTATTTTAGCCCTGCCCACCCTTGAGAGATCCCCCCAAATGGCCTGAAAGAGCACCAGAGCCCTGTTGTAGGGACATTTGCGCTGGGAAATGTTTTGATGCCCATGGGAATTATCTAATTTCGCCTGGTTATTTACTTGTATTTAGTAAACAAGAAAGCTTTAAAAAAAAGAAAGAAGAAAGAATATCCCATGTTATTTTTTGGTCCCAATACACTAGAAATATTTGACCTGAAATATTTGAGGTGGGGTGGGGGTGGGGAATTAAAGTACATTTAGGCTGTGCTCCTATCACACTTACCTGGGACTAAGGCCGTTTCTACACCGGCCTTTTGTGTGTGTGTGGGGGGGGGGATTGCCCCTGGGTGGTCCCTGTGAGTCCAAATGATGCACAGGGGGGATGGGTACGGGTTTCCCCCGGGATACGGGATCCCGGGGAAAACCTGATTCTTCCATCTGTCCCAGGAAGGGCTCGAGACCGCAGGAGGTGTGGGCATCTGTCCCGGCTGCTGCCACACTTACTCACGAGTAAGCACGGCAGTAGAAATGGGCACAGAGCCGCATTGTGCGGCTCCGTACCCATCAGGGCAGGGGGTGGCAGCAATTTCGCCACCCCTGGAATGGCGGGGGTGTGAGGGCCCACCCCCCGATTTCACGCACAATTTTTTTTTACTTACCGTTTGCGAAAGAGCGCAATAGCGCTCTCCAGATCGGCTTTTAAAAAAAAATAGTGGATGCAATGTGCGACTTCCTGGTCTGGATTAGCGACGATCCCAGAAGCAGCTATTTCCGGGATCGCCGCCCCCCCCTCCCTCCCTCCCTCTACACTCCTCTGGTGTAGAAAGGACCTAAGTCTCACTGAACTCACTGACACTTACTTCTGGGAATATACAAGGTTTCACTGTTAATGTGATTTAAATGTTATATTATGTAGAATATTTATCGGAATACTGATTCACCTGAAAAACATTAATTACAATTTTGAAACTGCCAAGCAGGTTTAATATGGTATTAGCAATTGGCATCTGTTCACTGTTACTAATTTTCTACAGAAATATTAAGCCCTGGAAAATGGTCCTCACCATATCACCAGCCACAAGTAGAAACTACCCTCTATCCACAAGGGATCTCAGGGTTGTGTACACGATGCTATTAAAAGACAAAGTATAATAATGATAAAATTACAAAATAAGAGACATAAAGACTTTAGAGCTATTTTTAGACATGGTAAGAGGTGTTTTTTTAATATGGTCGGTGGTATATAAATTGTAATAAGAGTAAGAATTCATTGAGCTAGCAAACAAATGAATCGATTACAAAACGATCAGAAATTTAAATTCCCAACCAAAAAGGAAAAGAAAAGCATTCATATCTCCCCGGGAGGACATGCTACCAAAGAGAAAACCCTCACTTTTGTAAATGTAATATTTATTTCTCCCATTTGGGGAAGGGTGGGTACTTCTGAAGATTTTAGATGCAGGAGGAGGCGCTCCTTCAAGTATTTGGGCTCCCAGCCCCAATCTTTGTGAATTCCAATACAATCTGGCCTGGTCCATCCCACCCCGGCCCCCACGCTATGTGCAAATTTAAACCTAGCTATAAATGTTACAATGCCATTTTGAGCTCTAAAACACCTAATTCTGTTGAGAAATGCATGATTTGAGAGAAAATATTCTAAAATGTCAATATTTTGAGGGAAAATTTGTATTTATGTACATATTCACATGTAGTTTTTTGAGAGTTTTTTTAAAGTGAAAATTGATGTGAAGATGGGCCTAAGAACTCCTATTAGCCGTCTGCCTTTTGCCAGATTTCCTTCTGAGGGGCTAGTGGCTGAGACAAAGGCAGGAGCCACACTACTGCTTTATAGTGGTATTGAAGTGCACTGACAACTGTTGGGGCCCATCTACACCAAGCATGATACAACACTGTGAAAGCGGTATGAAAGCGATATATGACATGTGTCTTATGGGCCCCAACAGTTGTCAGTGCACTTCAATATCCCCTATAAAGCAGTAGTGTAAATCCTGCCTCCATATACTGCTTTCATACCACTTTCATAGTGCAATATCCTCCTTGGTGTAGATCTGGCCACAGAGATGCATACCAGGAAGTGCTTCCTTCAAATTGCACCTCTTCCATGAACTTCCTAGCTGCCCTTTGCCAAGCTGCCCCCACACACACACACACACCCCAGCCACAGCCCCCATCAGCAACTGGAGATGATTGTTGATGATCCTGGGTTGTAAAGACGCCTGAGATCACCTATGTTGTATTCTGCTTGTAGTGGTCAAGCCTCTGGCACTGATTGGCTGAGCTAGTGTGGTGACATGGAATGTTTAGTTGCTCAGGGAACTAAACAGTTTGCAGTCCAGCTTCTGTGGGGAAGGAAAAGTTGTCAGTTTGGTTGGGATTGAAACTTTACTACAGAGGGGCAGGATGAGGACTGAAAAGAGGTTCTGAGGGAAGCTCAAGGATGAATCCCAAAGACAAGAAGGCTAAAGGAAGGGTGTGGAGTAGGGAGTGGACTGTGGAAGAAGAACATGAAAGAAGTATAGGTGGGAGAATGAGGCTTGAGGAAAAGGTCAGAGGAAGCAGGAAGTTGAGGTAAGGAAGGGCTAAGCAGAGAGGGAACAACACAGCTCTTAGGGCGGGCAGTGTGTTGTGAGGGGAGGGAGGAAAGCATGCTAGGTAACCCTTTATACACCATAGGGGTGAAGAGGGAGGGAGGGAGGGAAGGAAGGAGGGCAATCCTGGAAGTACTTAATACACACCATTGCCGCACAGGGACCAGCCAGGGGCCATCCCAGGCAAAAAGCCTGGTGTGGAAAGAGACAGGTGGCTCGAGGGAGTGAGACAAATTAGGCAGGTGCTTAATTCGGACAACCCGATAGTCAATGGTGGAGTAATAATCAACTTTTCAGTTGTTCATCTAGGGGGTACTCCCCACACAACATGGTAATAAATAATCAACTGTGGTGCGGATTAGGATCAGTGCAGAGTTGACTATGGCAGCATTCGGACGACACGGTAGTCAATACAACTGATGATTGTTCCCCCCTCCCCCCAGTTGCTTATTGTGTCGTCCGAATTCAGCCATGGAGTTGTTGAGAGGAGGAGTCAAGGAGAATGGAGGAGCTGCGCATGAGGAAGGAAGCGGGCAGGCCTGGGGGTTCAATGTCCCTGTGTTTTGGACACAGTAATCCCTTCCCACCTCCATGCTTTCTAGCGGTATTGTGCCATGGATGTTGCAATTAGGATAGTCAGCCGTTGCAAACTGTCCTTCCATAACATGTTAAGACTCTTCATGCAAACCTAATAAAGGTAAATGGAACAAAGCTCTTCCGACACATTCTCAAATGCTTTTGAACTCAAGAGATTAATCACAGATATGCTATATGCTCTGTAAAGTCCCTTTATCCATTTGCAAATGGAGCATGTGCAAAATTGTACACACACACACACACCTTTTCGAATGCAGAAGTACAACCCAGCTCTATGCACATGTACTCAGAGCTCAGTCCCACTGAGTTCAACAGGGCTTACTTCAAATTAAACAGGATTTTGGCTTTTGGCTGAATGTCAGGTAAATCTTTAAAACTTTAAGCAAAGCCAGAAATTGTGAATCACTCATTGCATTGTTGGAGGTGTTTTTAAAGCGAAGGCAAGCAAGACGATTGACATCTGCGAATCGTGCTGTCATTCAGGCCTATAGAGATGTACTGAGGATTGGGTTTGTTTCAATTCAAGCCAACACCGTGCCAGGTTTTGCTCTCTCCTTGCGGTGCAGTGCTTGAAATTGACAATAGGTAGGACATACCGCAACAGCACAGCAGCCTTCGTGGACACAAACACTGGCAGGCCCCTCTCTCTGTCACCCTTACTATTTACAGCATTTTGCCTTAGCCGCCCTTCTTGGGCGATTTGCTTCTGTTCGTTGCAAGCAGCTATTTTGATTCCTGCATCCACTACTAAAGAAAAAGGAGGAGTAATTTGCTGCAAGGTAATCATACCATCCAGGTATGCTCAAGCAAATTTTGAAATGTATGAATTGGCAGAGTGAGGGAATCAAGGGCAAACTACATTGGCGGGGGGGGGGGGGGTTTGAACACTTGTTACATCTTGTCATTTGTGGAATATGTAGGTCAGAGGAAATGGTTTGTGCTTTCCAAAAAGAACCATTGGCATTGTCTCTTCCTCCTCCTTATTTCAGGACTTTAGCCTTTTATACGAAGAGGCCAAGTACTACCAGCTGCAGCCGATGATCAAGGAGCTTGAGCGATGGAAACAAGAGAAAGAACAAAGGAAACATTTCCAGCCCTGTGACTGCTTGGTTGTAAGGGTGACTCCGGATCTCGGAGAAAGGATTGCACTGAGCGGGGAGAAAGCGCTAATCGAAGAGATCTTCCCGGAGACTGGGGACGTCATGTGCAATTCTGTCAATGCTGGCTGGAACCAGGACCCCACCCACGTCATTAGGTTTCCTTTGAACGGATACTGCCGGTTGAATTCGGTGCAGGTAATGGGCCTTGTCTGTGTACCATTGCTTTTATCTAATGTTCAGTTACATGCAAATGAGCCGCTTCTGCCCAATTACCTCTATCCAGTGCTTAAACTGGAAGGAGACATTTTCTGCCTGATGAGACCATGGCATTTTCGGGCAATTTCTCTCTCTCTCTCTCTCTCTTTCTGTCTAAGCAGAAAAAAAGAGATCGAGATTTTCCATATGCTAGCTCCATGCTGATTTCATAATGGCGTTAGGCTGTCAAATGCTAATTTTTTTTCATCAGCTCATACCCTGCAGTCCTCTTTTCCCTCTAAAGTGCCCCTAGGAAGAAAAAGAGAGTACCAAAAACTACACACACACACACAAGTAGAAAGGAAGGAAGGGGGAGACGCTTCTGCATGCCACTTTGTTGAAAATGCAACAATGTGTAAATGCATAATTTATGTCCCACTCATAATTAAATGATAGCGCCTGTGGGATGGACTTAAAAAAATGATCTCTGCACTTTTTTTTTCCAAGAGGATGTTCTGTAAAAATTGCCCAGAGTATTTTAAACAAAATGTGTTCTACTTTATACTCAAAGGTTTTTGCAGGGCTTGATTGGGTTATATATATATATATATATATATATATATATATATATTCCCTCTACCCTTTGCCTTTTTATTATTTTTAAGTTTTAAAATTATGGGACGGTACAAAGAAAGTCAACCAGGCCGATAGATAGAGTGCAGGAAAGAAGAAGAGAGTTCTGTATGCCTCTGGGGAAACCCCTCTGAACGCTTTTCCCAGAGGCGAGCTCGGGCCTTGTTGCTGAAACACCGTGACAGCTTATCTCTAATGAGCGAGGACCAAAGCAACAAGGAACTTTGGAGCGGTTTGTGCAAGGGGGTCTTGGCCCTCTCCGGCAGGGAGGCAGCGAGTGTCAAAAGCCTTCATTGGAGGCATGTTGGTGTGGCCTAATTAGGGATGGACAAATCTGTCAATTTTGGTTTCTCTCAGTTTTGAATCTTAAGTTCGGTTCATCCCAAAGCATTTTTATTTTTATTTTTAAAAACGTTCACTTGAACATTCATAGGCACATTTCTCACCACACGGGCATTTAAATGTATTTTTCGTGATACATCTTTTTTCAAACAATTTTACTAATAAAAGGCATGTTGACATTACCTGCACGACTGCACATTTTTGTGTGCATTTTCACTTAGTATATGTATTTTGTATGCATTCGTTTAAAACTGAAGCACTCTTGCGAAATTTGGAGGAGTGTGCATTACAAAAGATAACTCAGTTTTAGTTTATGTGTTGAAAGTACCTAATTAGGTAAATTCACATAAAAATGTGATCCAAACACATTTCTCTCCCATCCTCAATTAAGACCATGTTTATTAATTTATAAAAAGTAAACGAAATACATTAGCGTGAAAGATGGTGTTCCTGTCTGTGGATCTCTCCATATCGGTGGGCAGCCATCATCCCTACATTGCCAATGTCTAGCCAAAAGATACTGTGAAGTGCTCTAAAGTTGTAGAATTGCATACTGGTTGGGAAATCCCGTCCAGTTTTCACTTGCTTTTGCCGTGCCTCTCCTAGGCTCAGATTTCATTCCTCAGCTGCTTTTTTTCCTTCTTCATATGGGAGCAGACGTAACAGGCCAAACACATAAAGTGTGCCTTTTGCTCATTGGAACGGAGCCATGCGTACCAAGAACCTGCATAGATCTTCTGTTGCAAAATGTTGTGCTTGAACTCCAAGCAAGTGTGATTTGATATTCCATGCCACCTTGGGAAGATTGTAGTCTTGAAAGGTGGCTAAGAGATGCAGTGAATAAATAAATGGAAATACATAAAATTGGGTGGAAATCGGTTGCAGATGTACTGAGTCGCCAGCTTCCCCACAGTTCAGCCGTGTTTAAGAACGTAAGGAGAGCTCTGCTGTATCAGACCAAAGTTCGAGCTCATCCAGTATTTTATCCCACAGTGGTTAGCAGCAGCCTGTGGAAAGAGGACATGAGTGCAATAACACTTTCCCCTTTATGTTAACCAGTAACTGGTATACAGAGACATACTGCCCCTGATACTGGAGGTAATGCATATATAGCCATTCATTAGGCTTCCATTCCATGAATTTGTCTAATCCAAATTGGAAGTCTAACATCCAGCCCCTCTATGGGTCTCTGTGCCACTGGGGAGCAGCTTTGGAAAATGGGAACTTCTCTGTTGCAACCCCCAGATTTTCCTTATTCACCTCAAGGTGCCATTTAAAGCCTCTTCCTGTTTGCCCTTCAATTTTGGAAGCAGTTGATCCAATTCAATTCAATTGCCTTGCTGCTCTTTTTGTTCTCTTAGTATATTGGCAGTTAATTCTATTTGTGTATTTATTTCTAGTAGTTTCCAGTGGATTATTTTCAACCCTTCCCTGGACCCCCAGTCCCAAATCTATTTCCCAGGGCCCTTTGTTTTTCCCCAAGAGCCTTTTATATCCATTGGTGCCAATGGAATGTGTTTTCTTTCTTTCTTTCTTTCTTTATTATTGCATTTATATCCCGCCTTTTTTCCTCCAAGGAACACAAGGCGGCGTACATAATCCTCCTCCTCTCTATTTTATCCTCACAACAGCAACCCTGTGAGGTAGGTTGGGCTGAGAGCCTGTGACCGGCCCAAAGTCACCCAGTGAGCTTCCACGGCCAAGTGTGGACTAGATCTCCCAATTCCCAGTCCAACCCTCTAGCCCTTACACCACACTGGCTTAACGGCTATGCGGTGTGGGGGGGGGGGGATTTTCACAGGGGATTGCAGCTGGGGAGGGAAAATTAACCCTTCCTTCCCCACATGCTGCAATGCCCCCCAGCCCCCCTTAAGCACTTAGGAAATTGCTTAATTTCTAAGCAAATAAGCTTAGAAAATATATTTCCATTGATGCAAATGGGAGTTTTTTCCCCCCTAAGCTTAATTGCCAGGTCGGGGTGGGGAGATTTCCAGGGGGATCACATTTGGGAAGGGAAGGGTTAATCCTCCCTTCTCTGTGTACTGTGCCCCCTCAAAATCCCATGTGGCAATTAAACATAGAATAGGAAATGTTCCATTGGTGGCCAAGTGTCCAGCAGCATCTCTGCAGAGGACAATGCAGGTCAGCGATTGCCACCTTTTGCCACACGCACCCGTGAGGGTGCCGGTGTTAGGTTACTCATCCCTGTTGCTGGACCAGATTTAGTATCCAGAACCCCTGGGGGTGGGGATTGCCAGATGCTCCAGCCCACCCTCCATCCCCAAATCCCTGCCCCAATGCACATGCACAGCGGCAAAGAGAGAATTGAAAACAGAATTGCTATTCATTTATTTCTTTGGTTGATTTGTAAATCGCACCCTCTGCCTATGAAGTGCCAAGGGTGAGATACAATAAAAGCTTCACATAAAACCATGGAAGTCGGGGGCATAAAAAGCACAAGGTCAAACCTCGAAATAAGAGCAGCATTAAAATTAAAATGGAAGAGCAAAGAATATTAAGGTGAGGAGAAAGCAACAGCCTTGTTGGCCAGTCTTGGGGCATCGCTTGAGAAGAAAGGCGTACAGATTAAATGTGAGCGGGTGGCGAGGCAAGCTGGGGCCGCTCCCTGTGTGGGATCCAGAGGCAGGCCAGAGGAGGGGGCTTCCCAGGGCACACTGTTTCCCGGTCCCAGCCCCAAATTCTCGTCTCAGCAGCAGAACACAGGAAGATGCCTCCTATCAAGCCTGGCCTGGGGTCTATCAAGGATTGTTTTCACCAGCCTTCCTCCAAATAGGTGTCCTACAGATATTATGGACTACAACTCCCATAAGCCCCAAGCCGGTATGGTCAATGGCTGGGGAAGATGGAAGTTTTCCAAAACATCTGGAAAGCACCCAGTTAGGGGAAGAATGGTTTATACCAGGGGTGTCGAACTTCTTTCCTCCCCAGCGCTAAAATCCATTTTGGGGGAGTGCTCAGGGGGCAGCTTTCCAGTAATGGGTGTGGCTGTATGCAAAAGGGAATGTGGCCAATTGCCCCCCCCCCCAAATACCAGAATATTTTAGCTTCAAGCTCTTCCTGCCAGTAACCAACCCTTAGGAGAGGCATTTCAACCTGTTAGGCTGAGGGACAGCAGAAAAGCCAGGGGAACTGATACGTGCCTGGCAGTTGGAGGAAAACAGGGTGAGGCCAGGGGAAGGGGGCGCGACCATCTGGGGGAAGCATGTTGGGCCCCAGGTGGATTAGATTGAGTCTGCAGGTTGGAGATTCACCACGCCTAGACGGGTCAGTAGCAGCTCTCCAAGATTTCAGGCAGGACTCTTCTCCAACCCTATCTGCAGATGCCCAGGATTGAGCCTGGTCCCTTGAGCATGCAGTTGAGCTCCAGCCCAACTACCATAGGAGGCTGCCTCATGCCCAGTCAAACCAGTGGTCCATCTAGTCCATCTAGCGTTTTCTACAGATGGCTCTGCAGAGTTTCAGGCAAGCGATGGCAGAGGTTGGGTGGGGGTGGGGGGGCTTTCTGCATGTCTGCCACTGAGCTATGGAGCATCCTAATTTGGCTGACACAGGACTCCCCCAGAGGAGCCGTGGTCGTGGACTCTGCCGCTCCTAACTGGGGCTTTGTCTCCGCTACTGTGAGTGCCAAGATGGGCTTCTCTCCAGGTGAGGAGGATGCTCCTGTGGGGCTTGCCGTAGTTTTCCCTGCCACCTGAAATGGTGCATGGCTTCCAGATCTCATCCCCATGGATTCCTTTTCAGAGAAACAGATGACACCTGGCTTGCTCTTTTATTTTTCATTTTCCTACCACTGTGTGCTAGCTGTGGGTAGTCCTCCGAGCGCATAGGTAGTGGTTCAGTGAAGCACTTTGTTCTGCGCACAGGGCCTTAGAGAGACTGTGTCTGCCCAACGTGTGTGTTTTATATTGCTGGCTCAGTGAAGGAAAACGTGGTGTTCGGACTGGCTTCTCTTGCTTAGTCCATGGACTCATCTGAGGGTAGCTCAGCATTCTCTTGCCTGATGTTGTAAAGAAACTGCCGCTTTATCCTTTAAAAAAGGGACTCCCGTGCAGCTGTTTTCCTGCCGTCACTGCCATGCTGCCAAATTTCAGCAGTGGAGAGAGGTGCACAAAAAAGGCAGGGGGGGCACACTCTGCACATGGTCCATGTGTGGCCCATCCCTGCCTTACAACTGATTTCTTTCCTGAGGTTTTGTTTTGTTTTGATGTTAGCACAGCAGTGATCAGTACTTTTTCAGCTGTTCTGAAAGACTGATGAAAATGATAGAAGAAATGCTGAGAAGTCATTCCAGAGCACGGCCGTACATTGGATCGAATCTCGGCTCCACCCACTGAACGTGGGGCGGGGGGAAGGGAAATGCTAATACTGCCGTGGGACCGCAACCTTTAGTAGGGTCATTGAGTTGACTAGATTAATCCACTAAATGTCCCTTTTTAATTAACTAAAAAGGCATCCTGGATTAATTGGGCAACACATTTTTGTTATAAATATTACTTATTTATTTTTATTTACCACTGCCTCTTAGGACACAGAACCCTTTCAACGTGGCTGATCTGGGTGAAGTAACTTCAAGTAACTCAAGCTCAAACCACTGAAGACTTTAAAGCAGGGCATGTGACCCACCTGGAGAACCAAAGATTGCCCTATTTGAGCCATAGGCTAGTGGTTCAACAACCCTGGCTTTGAAAGCCAGTGCAGCTGCTGCCATATAGGTGAACCAACTGCCTATAACATCTTTTTAATATAATCTTTTAATTATAAAAAGTGCAAATGGCAGGCCCCACCTTAAGAAAAGGTGTTCCCTTATTCCTGCCTCACAGGAGGGATCCCCACTTCTTCTACAAGGTGAGAGCAGCTCACCTGGCAAACAGCGAGTGCATGGTGTGGTTCTCATGGAGAGCAGCTGCCATGAAGGAGGCTTTGGGGCAACCTCATCTGTGGAGAGTGAGCCCTGTCTTTGGGCAAATGAAGCACTGCATAAGGTGCCAGAAGTAGCAAATTGTCGGATGGATGGGATAGATGATAGATTAGATAGATAGATAGATAGATAGATAGATAGATAGATAGATAGATAGATGATAGATAGATGATGATAGATAGATAGATAGATAGATGATAGATGATAGATAGATAGATGATGATGATGATAGATAGATAGATAGATAGATAGATAGATGATAGATAGATAGATAGATAGATGATAGATGATGATGATGATAGATGATGATGATGATAGATAGATAGATAGATGATAGATAGATAGATGATGATAGATAGATGATAGATAGATAGATAGATAGATGATAGATAGATAGATGATAGATGATGATGATGATAGATAGATAGATAGATTGATAGATAGATGATAGATAGATAGATAGATGATAGATGATGATAGATAGATAGATAGATAGATGATGATAGATAGATGATAGATAGATAGATAGATAGATAGATGATAGATAGATAGATAGATGATGATGATAGATAGATAGATAGATGATAGATAGATGATGATAGATAGATAGATGATAGATAGATAGATAGATAGATAGATAGATGATGATAGATAGATAGATAGATAGATTGATAGATAGATAGATGATGATGATAGGTGATAGATGATGATGATGATGATAGATAGATAGATGATGATAGATAGATAGATAGATAGATAGATAGATAGATGATAGATAGATAGATGATAGATAGATAGATAGATAGATAGATGATAGATAGATGATAGATAGATAGATAGATAGATAGATAGATAGATGATAGATAGATAGATAGATAGATAGATAGATAGATAGATAGATAGATAGTTCTGCTGCTGGAGACGGGAGGAGTGGGCATTTGGGTTTTCAGCCACAGATGCCAAGATGGCTTGAACTGGCTCTGCCCTTGAGGGAGGAGGGCTGCTGGCTTTATGCCCATTCTGCCCTCCAGTCCTGCTGGAGGCATCTGAATTTGGGAAAAAGGATGGAAGCATAGGAAATTGTCTTACAAGAAGTCAGACTGTCAGCCTAGCTAGCTCAGTATCGTCTACACCAGCCTTCTCTAACATGGTGCCTTTAAAAAAAAAAAGCCGTTCTAGTTCTCAAACGATGCCTGATGTTGGCAATGGTCTGGGTGAGGGCAAACACATTGAAGCTTAACCCACACAGAGCAGAGGTGCTTTTAGGCAGTGTCTACACCAGCCTTTTTCCCCGGGGTCGTCTCTGGCTTGTCCCTGTGCGTTCAAATGATGCACAGGGGATCCTGGGAGCAGGCAGGGACAACCCCTCCAATTTACCAGGATAACCTAGACCTCGGTTAACCCAATTTTGCCTGCGGCCCCGGGACAATCCTGAGGACGGCGGGCGGTGTGGCCGCCCGTCCCGGCTTCTTCCCTCCTCCTCATGATAGCGAGGGTCAGCAAGAAG
Source organism: Anniella stebbinsi (assembly GCA_029215795.1). NCBI lineage: Eukaryota > Metazoa > Chordata > Lepidosauria > Squamata > Anniellidae > Anniella > Anniella stebbinsi. The sequence goes on from JARDYH010000007.1 coordinate 32,776,771, forward strand.
GAAGGAGCTGGGCTGGGGTGGGGGGAGTCCAGGCTCATCGGGGGGAGCAAGCAGGGTCGAGGCTATTTTAAAAAAAAACCACTAACGTTTCTCATTGGAGCGCAATTGCGTTCGGCTGCAGTCTCTTTAAAAGAAAATGATGAGCGCCATGTCCCTGTTTGTGTCTGGGACGTCGCACTTCCTGTTTAGACCCTGGGGGAGGGTCATGGAAGCAGGTAAGTCCGCGATCCTCCCCCCTCCCTCCCTCCCTCCCTCAGGTGTAGAAAGGGCCTTAGTCATTCGAAAGGCAGCTCTGTGCTGGATGGGGTTACGCTTCCCCTGAAGACTCAGGCTCACAATTCGGGTGTACTCCTGGACTCAGCCCTGAAGGCCCAGTTCTCAGTGGTGGCCAAGAGTGCATTTGCACTGTTGAGGCTATTGTAGGTTGACCATATGGAAAGGAGGACAGGGCTCCTGTATCTTTAACAGTTGCATAGAAAAGGTGTACAGTTGACACCTGCTGAAATTCCCTTTTCTATACAACTGTTAAAGACACAGGATCCCTATCCTCCTTTCCATATGGTCAGCCTAGGCTAGTGTGCCAACTGTGCCAGTTCTAGAGATGTCTGATCTGGCCATGATCGTACACACCTTAGTTACATCCCATTTGGACTACTGTAATGGGCTCCACGTGGGGCTGCCTTTAAAAAGTGCTCAGAAAGTTCAGCTGGTGCAAAATGCCACAGCCAGACAGTTGACCAAGGCTAATTACAGAGAGGATGTGACTCCCTTGTTACATCAGCTTCACTGGCTACTGGTTTGTTTCTGAGCACAATTTGAAACGTTGGTTATGACTGGTACAGTCCTATCTATCTGGCCTGAGACCTGAAAGAGTGCCTTCTGCCCTACAAGCCCGCCTGGGTTTTAAAATCTTTGGATGAGGCCTCTGCCATGGCCGGTACATTTGGTGTGGTTGTGAGAGAGGGACCTCTCTGTGGAACGCCCTGCCAAGTGAGGCTGGCTTGGCCCCACTGCTGTCTTTCCACTGGCAGGCAAAGATGTTTTTATTCAAGCAGGCCTTTCGTATGTAAGCTGGTTTGCTGCTGCTGCTGCTGAAGGGGGTTTTAGCTGCTTGGGTCCTATTTCTTTTTATTGCTGTACTTCTAATTGTGTGTTTTATTTGATTTCTTTTTATGTTCTAATTGAGATTCTGTTTCTAACCTGTATTTTACTATTGCTCACTGCCTTGAGCACCGTTTTTGGTGGAAAGAGGGGATATAAATTTGGTAAATAAATAAACAAAAAACATGTGTCGTGAGGCCCTCATGCAAGCCAGTGGAAGCATCAGTGGAAAGGGCGTAGCAGCCTCTTCCCTGAACCAGGGATGGGTAATTTGTGCCCCCCCTAGATGTTCTGGCCTACATTTCCCATCAGCCCTAACCAGCCTAGCCAATGGTGAGGGATCCAGGGATGTGTAGGCCAAAACATTTGGAGGGCCACAGATTGCCCAGCCCCTGCCCTTGAGACGTGCCTGTTGCTTCCAGCTCTTTCGTGCAAGTAAAATGGAACGCCTGCCGTGCTTTTCGGAGTTCTGGCACCATTTTGCTTGCAGCGATGCCTGCGGCTGCCTCCTCCGCCCCCCCCACCTTCCCGACATCTGCCTTTGCTCTCAAGGGGGGGGGGGGCGGAAGTGGTGAGGACATAAGCCGTGCCTTCTCCTCTTTGCAGAATGCCAGCAGATAATGGCAGCGTTTCTCCCCCCTCCCCCCCAGTTTTATTATTTCCCTACCGATTCCACCACATGTGCTTCTCCCAGCTCCTGTCATTATTTTCCTCTCGGTGTCTTCCCCCCCCCCCCCTTGTAGGCACTGTGCTCTTTTCCCCTCTGGTTCTTACATTTTCTAACACAGAGGAAGGAAACAAGATGGGGGCAAAAGTCAGGGAACCTTGGCGGAGGTTTGTCTCTTCGAACACCACTGAGCCCCTGTGTCCCGAGGCCGGCCAGTGGTTGCAGGGCTAACCGACGTGGCTAGAAGAGATCAAAGCTCAGCTGCGCACTCACTGCCTGCCTGGGGAAGCCAAAGTCGGTCACGGAAGGGAAGGCCGTTGGTTGCCAGCCAGAAGCTTGAGCAGAGCAAACTGTAGGCAGAGGCCTCATGGGATTGAGAGCGGCAGGGAGGGGGTTCAGAAACTCCTCTGGCAGCCTAGGCCTTGCGAAGGGATTCTCTGGGTCAGAATTGCCACTCCTGGGGAAAGCCAGGGGACAAAAACCTGCCCCAAGCACACAGTGCAGGCAAGGGCTGGAGGCAAAGGTGGAGGTGGCGCACTTTCCCTTGTATACTTCCTCTTTCCCCATCCCGCTTAATGCACCCTATCGTGGGTTCAGTTACTTCTTGCAGCCACATTGCTTGTTTACTTAACGGGGTACCCAAAAAGGGATTCTTTAGATCAGCCTTCCCCAACCTGGTGCCCTCCGGATGTCTTGGACTGCAGCTCCCATCTTTTCTGGCCAACGTGGCCATTGGCTGGGAATGATGGGAATTGCAGTCCAATCAATCTGGAGGACCCTAGGTTGGGGAAGGCTGCCTTAGCTGGTATAGATCCCACGACAGCCTCATGTGGGGCTTCTGCACAAGGCTTTGCAAAGTTACATGGATCGGGGAGGCGGGGCGGGGTGGGAAGAGGATCTGTCCTTGCAGAGTAGACTGCTGGGATGGATCAACTAGTGGGGCTTGTTTAAACAAAGGGCGCATGGAGAGCATTCGAGGTGTGGCGCATTCAGCTTTTTCCTTTCTAACTTTGTCAGTTCTCTGCACTGGAGACCACGTCTTCTTGTTATTGCAGTGTGGTGGTTTGGGGGCTGTATCTTTTCTTTGCTCCTTGAGAGTAGAGAAGGGCCCTTTCCACAACAGGCAAAACACCTGGGATGGACCCTGGCTGTTCCCTGTGAGTCTGCATGACGCACAGGGAGACTGGGGACAGGAACCAGAAAAATCCCGACGTTTCCGCAGTCCCAGGAAGCTGCACCCATGGCCACGGAGCCACACCGTGCGGCTCCATGGGCATCATGAGAGTGGAGGAAAGCAAAATCGCCATCCCCAGGATGGCGGGGGGAGGGGGGCACGATTTCACCCGTGGCGAAATGGCGTCCGCGATGGCCCGAGAGCAGCCCGGGCCGTTGCATTATGGTGTGCACAGGAGTGACGAACCTGGCAGTGGCTACTTCCAGGTTTGCCTGCTCCCTGCCCTCCACACCCCTATGGTGTAGAAAGGGTCAAGGACTCCCAGCAGTCATCCGTATCCCAGGTCAAGAGGCCTTTTCTCTGAAGCACCCTCAAGGTCTACCTCTTCAGCATCAGGCATCTCCACAACCTGCCAGAGCAGGATCTTCCAGCAGTGAACAGCGCCTTGTATTCCATCGCCCAGCTTCTGTTCTTCTAGAGAGGCATCTGGCCGGTTACCACTGGAAACAGAGTACTTGGACCCTGATCCAGCAGGGTTCTTTTTCAGTTCTTAAGCGCTGGGCATTCTGTGCATTTGAGGACACTGTTTGCCATGGGCAAGCCCTTCTAGCATGCATGCTTGGACCTCAGCGCACTCCTGGGCTTGCATGCACAGGATGATCCGTGTTGGAAAATGCTCTCAAATTCTCCAGCACCTCCGCAAAGGGGCAAGGCCAGGCCAATGTGTGAGTAGGGAGGGACACATCTCTCATTCCCGGTCTTACCAAGATTGTTAGGGGGGTTAGGTCAAGCTCATCCCATCCCACTTCTGCATGGGCCTGAGATGGTCTGTTCTTGTTTTAAAAAGATCTGTACAGAAATTCATAAGGCATGTTTCATAATAGACACATTTTTGTGCACATTTTTAGATGCACATACCTGTGTGTGTGCATTTTGGAAATGTATGCATGTTTAAATGTGCACATATTTTTGAATGCATTTTTTTTTTATGAAACTCATCACAATCTTGGAAATGTACAGATTTGCAAAAGCAAATTTTGTTGGGGTCCGGGAGGTGTGAATTGGGTAAATTCATTTTTAAATACGTGACGGAGTGAATTTCTCGCAAGTCCCTGTGTGTAAGGAGGGCATTTCTGCCACGGTGGAGCCCCCGCCTTGCCTGCAGAAGGTCCCAAGCTCCATCCTGGGCAAGTCCACATAGAACTAGGAATGGGGGGGGGGGGGGGGCGGAACCGCACAAGTGAGGGGGGAAGTGGGAACCCCCTGGTGACATGGCGAAGGGAGCATCTGGAGGACCCGGGGGGGGCAAGATTGGGAGCCCGGGTATGCTGGGTTTGACCCCTGGGCCTGATGCTCTACACCCCTGCCTCAAGCAATATAGGGCTGAGCAGATGGAAATGGGCTCTCCAGCAAGAGGGTGCTACAGCTGGCCATTGCATGAGCTCTTGTCTGTATGAGATAGATGGAGGAGGAGCGTATGATTTTTCCGCAAGGACAGATCTTGGCTACCTTAAAAAAATCATTAGGCTAGTTAAAATAAGTAGGTTATAAAGTCACCGCCACCATCCAAGGCTGTCCGTTTGGCATGAGAGCAGCAGGTGCTGCCTCCCTTTTCCCACTTCTGTATCCACGTGTGATGAGAGCGCATGTTTGACCCTGTTCAGGGGCAGACAGCCTGATGTCCTCCATCTGTTTTGGGCTGCAACTCCCATCATGTAACCTTATTTCAAAATAAAATAAAATTTTGTGAGGAAAAAACTCCCATCATTCCCAACATTTGGCTATGATGGCTGGCTGGGGTGGATGGGACTTGTAGTCCAAAACATCTGGAAGGCCCCAGGTTGCCTGCCCCTGGCCCAGTTCTTCTCTTGGCTTCTGCTGGCTCTAGGATTTGCCTCCTTTAACTCTACATTAAGTGGTGGTTTCGTTGGGCAGCTGGAGAGCGGGTTGGGTTAGGGTCTATCTTGGGGCGGCAAAGTGGGTTGTATTTTGTTGTCCCCTTGTTTTTGATTGGGATGTTGTGAACGTTATTCTGTTTTTTTAACTGAATGTTTGCTTTTGTTGTATTACAGATTGAATTGGAAGTTTTTCATAGGTTTATTGTGGCATTTTGTTGTTGGACAATTCCCCACATTGTTTGGTTGTCTTCTGATACCAAGTGTGTTTGTTTCTGTATGATGTTTAGTTGCCTTGTATACCACTGAACATCTAAACAGTTTCTAGAGTGGTGAACAACAAAAGATAACAAGATAAAAAGAATTAAAAAATATATTAAAAGTTTTAAAATCAGAATACCAATAAAAATGGTGGCTGGTTGATCAAAGAAGGCCTCTTGAAATAAAGGCCTCCTCCACACGAGACGTTTAATGAGCCTTGAAGGCTCATTATAAATTTTACCTCCACACCAGCGGAGCGCAAAACGGGCGTACAGGCGCGTTATCTCCCCGATAATGTGCATTTTCGAATGCGCGTTAAATAGCGACTTTTATTTTGCTCCGGCCGTTAAAGCGCATTTTCGCAGTGTGAACAAGCAATTATGCGCGTTAACTTCTTGTAAAGCGCTTTTTGGACATCAATTAATGCGCTTCGCCGCCTCTCGCCGCCTCCCGTGCAGAGGGATTAGGAGTAAATGCGCCTCCGCGATAATGCGCATAATCGCCGAACCGGGCGCAAAAGCGCATCCTTGTGGAGGGGGCCAAAGCTGTTTTCAGGAGGCACTGAAAACAACACCATGTTGGTGCTTGTCTGACTTCCCAGAGGCAGGGAGTTCCACAGAACGGGGGCCACCACACCGTTGGCTCTACTCTTGGTGGACTCCAACCGGGTTATAGGTCTATGTGGAACCACCAGGCGCCTGCCCTTTGATGACCTCAGTGACTGGGCAGGGTGATGAGGGAGAAGGCGCTCTCTCAGATATCCTGGTCTCCAGCTGTTTAGAGCTTTATACATAGAATCATAGACTAGTAGAGTTGGAAGGGGCCTATAAGGTCATCGAGTCCAACCCCCTGCTCAATGCAGGAATCCACCTTAAAGCATCCCTGACAGATAGTTGTCCAGCTGCCTCTTGAAGCCCTCTAATGTGGGAGAGCCCACCACCTCCCTAGGTCATTGGTTCCATTGTCGTACTGATCTAACAGTCAGGAAGTTTTTCCTGATGTCCAGCCAGAATCTGGCTTCCTGTAACTTGAGCCCATTATTTTGTGTCCTGCACTCTGAGATGATCGAGAAGAGATCCTGGCCTTCCTCTGTGTGACAGTCTTTCAAGTATTTGAAGAGTGCTATCATTTCTCCCCTCCAAAACTTCAAACCTGGCCCAGTACTAAATAGGCAGCCAGTGCTGTTCCCCCAGCAAAGGAGTTGCCTACCCCAAAGCGGCAACTGCAGACAACAGCTTAGCTGCTGCATTCTGCACTAGCTCCAGCTTCTGGGCCAGCCCTAAGGGCAGCCCCCCGCCCCCGAGCAAATTTAAAGATAGTAATGGCCACTGGGGTGAAGCTAAAGTTGCTTCCTGCCCCCTGCTTATCCCCACCCATTAAGAACTTCCCTGAGCCCTTGGCTATAGGCAACTTCTAAACCAGCCTTCCCCAACCTGGCACCCTTCAGAGTTGGGGATGGGGGGAGTTTTAGTCCCAACACATCTGTGGGGCACTGGGTTGGGGAAAGGCTGTTCTAAACACTTGAAATAACGCTAGCCCCCTCTGAGTTGCATCCTGAGTTCTGTTTCTTGGACAATGGTGACTGGCCCATGTGAACTGGCATTGATAAATCTGTATGCAGGGGTGTAGCGGAGCCAGGGCTCACAGGGATGCTGCAATCCTCACAGCAACTGGGTGAAAATAGATTTTCCCAACAACAATAGGGTTTTTTTCCCCTAGTGTGAAGCAAAGCATTTTGGGGTGGCCTGGTCTTGCATGGGCAATTAACACCCCATTAGCTTGACAAAAGATCTGCTTTTGCTGGAGATGGAAATGGCTAGAACTGCTTTGTTGATATGAATCAATACAAGGGCCAGCACTTTGGGGCTCTCCTTGGAGGTGTGGCTACAGGGACTATCATGATAAGTGTCTGCACTTGACCAGATGCAAGAGAGGGCAGGGCTCCTGCAGTTTTAACTATTGTGATGAAGAGGGGATTTCACCAGGTGCTGCTTGCATACAAATGACACCGGCTGAAATTCCCTTTTCAATACAACTGTTAAAGATACAGGAGCCCTGTCCTCCTTGCCATAGGGTCACCATAAATGCTTTCTGTAACTTCCTGTGACTCAGCAACAACAGGGGTAAACCCTACCTCACCCCACCCCACGCTACCTTGGGGCTCCAGAGGAGTGTGCCATTGCACCGAGCCTGGGAAGTGTTCTTGAACCCTTTTGAAGCTCAGAGTGACATCACAAACAAGATGTCCTCCTCCAGGGGCAGTTCGTGAGCATGGATGTTGACTGGCAACCCAAGCCAACCTTCATCTGAGGGCCTGCGGAAGTAGTAGAGTTGGAGGAATGTAGAACATGGGCAGGAATATAAACTTAATTGTGCCCAGGCAACCACAACAACAATCTGATTGGGAGGAAAGACCCTTAGAAACCAGAATATATATGCACCCAATAAAGAAGAAACCCATAAATGTTTGCAGCTTTTCCCCTCCTTCTGATGTTGCATATTAATGATGAGTTATGGCCTAATTTTATTATGACGGAAGTCCCAGTATTGCTTTTCCTTAAGAGGTAGCATCAGTATCACTACCAGCCAGTATTTTACTCCATAACGTACTGAACTGCCCTGCAGAGTGCTTGTTTGTTTGATTAATATTTGGTTTTTCTGCAGAGGTTTGCTGTAAGCAAGACTTTAATCACACTGTAGTCATTTAGGAATAAGTTATAGAATTATCGCTGCATAATAGGCTGGGAGATCCTGAAAAACCAAAATGTATCATGTAGATTCTAGCCAGCTCTCTGGGGCCCTTTTGCCAACATTGGACCTTGAGACCTGAATGTTATGCGAACAGGGTTATCCAGAGAATGCCCTTCCTTCCACCCATGAAAAGGTGAGATGGCCCTGAAAAAGAAAAGCCAATACCGTCAGTGGGTAGGGCTGAATCCAGAAGTTCTGAGTCCAAATCCCCATTCAGCTATGGACAAAATGGGTAGCATTTGATAAAACGCCATCTCTCTGCCTCAGTTTCGCCATAATGTTTGCCTGCTTCACAAGGACTGGTACTTGGACCAGTCTTCTCCAACCTGGGGCTAATGGGAGACCAAAAGGGCTCGAGGGCACCAGGTTCAGAAAGGCTGGTCTGGATGAACATGGAAGCATTTGCAGATGCTCTCAGCATTAGGAAAATGGTGAATCAAATTGCCTTATCTAATGTTGTATCCTACTGCACATATAAAGTTGCCTAAGGTTGAAACTAGATGTGACAATGGGCTCCTCAAAAGCAACTGGGCAATTTGGGTTGGGGGGAGGGGCTTAGATTTTTGCCCTACATTGATTCCCCAGCTGAAAAACCACTGCTCCCATATGAACTTGCCTATAGCTTAAGATCTTCAGATGTCCTTCTGCATGTCCCATCACCAAGAGAGGTTGGGTTGCTGGGGACATGGGGCAGCGTCCCACCCTTGGAATTTTTTGCATCCCTAATCCTGTTTACCGGAAACTAAATTTTACTGGACTCAGTGGCATTACTTTGGAGCAGGTGTGCTGAACCTCTTTCGACCCAAGACTAAATTCCATTTGGGAGAAGCTTTCAGAGGCCACATTCCATTGGTGGGAGGGGCCAAAGGCAAAAGGGTGGGGCCAAATTACCAAACGTACCAGCCTATTTTACCTTAAAGCTCTTCCTGCCTAGTAACGAAGCTTAGGAGTGGCATTTCCTCCTTTTTGAATAGGGAAAAAACCCACAAGCAGGAAACCACCCAACGATTGATGGTTGGGTGGGGCCAAAGAAAGGGGCGTGGCCATCTCAGCAACCTCAGTGCGGCTGCATTGGGATCCTGGGCCTGAGCTTCATCACCTCTGCTTTGGATCTTTCAGACTCACAGGCACATTTTATATGGAGTCTTACTCAATATTAACTTACTCAATATTAACTGTACTCAATATTAACAGGTACTTGAACGGTTGTTCCAGAAGGGATTTAATGTGGCAGCATCGTGCGGTGGAGGCGTGGATTCCTCTCAGTTCAGCGAATATGTGCTATGTCGCGAGGACAGAAGACCACAGCCCAACACCACAATCAGAATAAAGCAAGAACCCCTGGACTAAAGGCCTCCCCTTCCCCTCCTTTGTGAACGTAGACGTGTTTCATAGTCCCTCGTTTAACGGTCCCACTAAGGATTTGCAAGACAGTATTACAAGGCAGGTGACTTTGGGGTTGCCAATTATTTCTGAAACTACTTGTCCCATTGCCAGCCATGGACTTCCTTTGAATGTGGCGACGACGACAAATAATTCCATTTGTTTTCTTCGTCACTTGGCAACCTGAACTCTTGTGGGATTGTCCTCTCGATGGAATAGCCTGGTGTGTGGAGAAGAAGCGACGCTTCAGTGAAGGACTGGCTTTGGGTTGGACTTTAGTGGAAACTCCACTAAACTGACTTTCCGTTCATGTAATTTGAATATGTCCATTGAAGGAATACATCAGCCAGCTTTCTGGAGGACTGGCTCCTCCTCTCTCATGGGGAGGGAAATTGGAGCTGCCCAAATGAAGCCGGTATTGTGCTGAGTGTCTTCCCCCCACCCACCCCCAGTCGAATGCCATCTTTTACCCACCCTACCCTATCAGTCATGCTTTTGCAGCTCCATTTGTTACCCATTATTCTTCTATGATTTCTTTTGCTCATTGTATCAAATGGCTTATTTTTCTACGACGCCTCCAATCGTCCATGTGCAGAAGCAAATGCAAGCGGGGACCAATTCATATTCTTTTGGTGCTGAACTCGTCTCAAGCTTTCTCAGCCCCACAACCGATCCATTTTCCAGAGAAATGGGGTTTGCGCAGCGGTAATGCTTGATGTGTTTCTCCCACAGCAGAGCAAGAATTTTCAGTACAGCAGAACGTTGGCAAATTTCCAGAAATTGGGAGATTCAAAGAAAGTTCTTAAATAAGTTTGCTTCGCATTAAACAGGCATTAAACAGACCCTGCCATGGAGCCCAAATTAAGATTGTGGTGTTCTTTTGTTCATCTTAGATTTTAAGTTTTTGGCCCATCAAAAAAGGAGAAATTGGCATTGCAGCTTCTGCCCAATTTTCACGTGTTTGAAACGTTCTGTATAATCTGTGGAAGGATGACACACAAACACAACACCTAAACTGGCTGGATCAGACCGTGGTCTCTCAAGTTTATTTGTGATGCATTGTCTTCTTTAAGAAATGCTTTAAAAACGAACAGTATGAAATAACTCTTGGTTTGGGGCTCAGCTTTCCTTCACTCCTCTTTTCATCATTCAGCATAAATAACATTTCAGCTTGCAAGTACAGCGACATAAGCTCTGAGCACACAACAGAGGAGGGTACAATCAGTGTGTTGAAGGGGAAAGCAGGTTCTGATCCATTCGCCCCACTCCCAACCTCCGCTCTGGACTAAGCTACACTCTATGTTAAATGGGCCACTTTTTCTTTTGTGTAAGCACGTGGGCTCTGAGCAGGATCAGGACTGCTGCATGCAAGTTTGGGGGAGGGGTTAAACCTTTCCAATCCTAAATTCACATGGTGGGATGAATTTGGGTCGGAAGGTTTAACCCCATCCCCTACCCATGGTAGACCCAATTCAGATTGGGGCCCTGCGAGTTCACGCTAAAGTAAACCAAGTTAGGATCAGTTACATGTTACACTTTTAACACAACATGTAGTTTAGTCCTCATTGATTGGGTCTTATGAATAGGTGCAGAAGAATGCATGATCTATATTCTTTATATGCTTTTTCTACAAGACTTCATAGATACACAGGAGGCAGCGCCATCAGCCGCAATCCGGCCCGTCGCCAACGCATCTTCATTGCATATGCATTTTTCGTTGAACAGGGCTATAAAATGGCAGGATTGGAAATTATTTTCACTGCTTTTTTCTGTATGGGTAAACTCTGTGAAGAACCCTTTTTTTCTTAAGACTGCAGAGACGAACAGTCATTTTTGATGTAAAGTTTTGAGCTGAAAGATCACCTCGTAAAGTAATCATATGAGCACATACCAGGGGTGTTGCTAAGCACTGAACAGATTCCGGGCACAAGGCGCAAAACAGCACAGAACCTGCATGTGCATTTATGCCTGTCTACAACAATTTAGAAATAATTACTAGGATTTATTTAAATTTGACAGGACGCAGAGGCAGACAATATCTCGTTCCAAATCACCTCTAATAAGAATACATTTTTCCGTTAATTTGCACCCTGGCCCAGATCATCGCAAACCAATGGGGGTTTTTTTTAGGCTTAATTGCCCTGTAGGGGCAGATTTGTGGGTGGGAGATGTGATGTCTGAGAAGAGGAGAGTTAACTCTTCCCTTCCCAACTCCCCTTGGAAATTCCCCCCTCCCCATGCCATTTAAGATTAAAAAAAATAAAAGCTGCACCTCTGGCAGCTACTTAGGAAAACACTTCCTCCACATAACCTTGATGGAGATGGATCCATGAAATGGATCTCCCAGAAATCTTGGCTGTCATTCAGGGATCAAACAAAGAATTATTTTTGTTGTGCCACCAGCTGCCATTCAAGTAATCCCTTAAAATGGCTGGGCACTGCACACAAAGTGCTCTCTTTGAAGGGCACTCTGTTCTAAATGATAAATTTACAAACTTGACCTGGCCCAAATAATCCTGGGGATTGTAGTTTTGGGAGGCTGTTGAGAGATCCCTAACTTCTCCCCTCCTCCTTCCCAGAACTGTTGCTTCCCAAGAGTCTCTCAAACTAGTCTGCGCCTGCAGTGTACAAGTATCCGAACCATGAGATGCTGGGATATAAATCACTTAGAATGGGTGGGCAACACATGAGCCATATGCACGCGCCCCTGGGCCTTCATTACAGCCCCCCATTGCCACTGCTGAATTGGGTGCCCTGGCAGCGGCAACAAAGCAACCCAGCAAATTTTCCTGAAAACAAGGCACCCAGGGAGCCCATGTGCTGTTTCAAGAAAAATCACCTTTTTGCCACTGCCACTCCACAAAATTTTGATGGCAAATGCAGTGGCAGTGGGGTGGGGGGCAATGCAGCCCCTCGACCCCCAGAAGTTGTGCACCCCTGCTTTTAAAGAAAAGGCAAAAAGATTGGCAAATACTAAGTTATTTCTTGTCTATAATTTGCAACGTTGGAAGTTGGTCTCGGCCCGAAATAGGCTATTCTGATTCCATCCTTGAAGTTCAAGGTGTACAATCCACCAGAGACTTGCCCAAGACCCCCTGGAATTAATGGCTATTGTTCCAGAGTTCAGCAGTGCTCTTCTATGGCTCCTGTTGATTTCCGTCCCGCTTGTGCAGAACTTGCACAAAGGAGATACCCAGTTCTTTGTCAAATGCCAGGCACAGAGGGGAGATCACCTTGGATCTCATTCTCCCAATCCTGTGAAAAGTGTCATTTGCTGATTTGTTGCTGCAGATCAAGTTGCTGTTAAAGGCAGAAAAGCTATTTTATTTTTCTGGTCATTAGAGAACCCTAGCTTGGTATGATCAACAGACACGGTTGGATCCAGATAGCTCCATTGGAATCAATGGGACCCCAGTTAGGCATGTCTAAGGCAGGATCTACACTACTGCTTTGTAGTGGTATTGAAGTGCACTGACAACTGTTGGGGCCCATGATACAATTACACCAAGCAGAATATTACACCATGAAAGCGGTATGAATGTGGTATATGGAATGTGTCTATGGGCTCAAACAGTTATCAGTGCACTTCATTACTGCTATAAAGCAGTAGTGTAGATCCTGCCTCTATTTTCCGCTTTCATACCACTTTCATAGTGCAATATTCTGCTTGGTGTAGATCTGGCCTTTGTTAAGTCCCATTAATGTCTACTCTGGATCCAACCCCAAGTCTTACTGGTACAGCTGAAGTTGAATCTCGAGGTCCAGTCATCACTTCTACAAGCCTCCCGAAAAGCTATTGGCCTGCATTATCTATGCAGAACAATGGCTGCACCAGCAGATAAATCTGGCAGCATCAAATATGTCTATTTAGCATATTTTTTCTACTTTTATGGCACTTGAAATGAAATGGCTATGTCCCAAGGCCATCACTTTTGTATGTAAGGTACCTGTTGAATTGTATAGTACTGTATACCCTTAATATTGTACCTCCCCTGCCCCCACCTCGGACTTTGCAAAACTGAAAAACATTCTATGTGTTTAGAGTCAATTCTTTGCTGTTTGCCATATCATAGACATTTCCATAAAGTCAAAAGTCAGATTTGCAGGAATCTTACCTTGCTTTATTCATTTGTTGACCAATGGTTGGATCCTTCTGCAAGAGGAAGGGACCTTCCACAAGAGGAAAGCCTCTGCCCAATTTTTAGGGATCCCCCTCCCACCATACCACAGGTTGGCCCATTTGGCAGGGTCTCCTCACTCTCTGTGCATCGTCCGTGTCCATCATCACAATTTATCCACCATAAATCTGGATCCAACTCAAAGTTTGGAAGTTTAGCTTGATTCATCTCTTGGTGGATCATGCCCTTGTTATACATCAAGTTCTTCCGTTTGAGCTGTTTCCACTAAGTCAACATAGAATGTGTCCTGTGTACCTCCTGTATAAATGCACAGAATGTGTACATAAGATGTTTCTGCTGCATTGTGCCTCTACAATCTCTGTCCCCCAAATTATTCTTAATGATAGCTCAGTATTTTCCTGCTGAGCTGATTTTTATATCTAGGGCGACCCTATGAAAAGGAAGACAGGTCTCCTGTATCTTTAACAGTTGTGTAGAAAAGGGAATTTCAGCTCTACCAAGCCCACAGGTTGCTTGATTTGGGTCACCTGGGCCAGTTCCACATTGACTCCCAAACAGGCTTTTATTTAAACACAAGATTGGTTGGAATCATCACCCAATTCCCACTGAAACTTTCAGTTATCCCCTTGCAGTATCTTAGCTCTGCCATGACTTAAATACATGTAACAGATATAGGAAAGAATCATGAATGTGCTCATGTGTGAAGATCTGTTTTGCCGGGTGTACATGCACTGAGAATCTGCTGCCAATTATGGCTTCCAAAATGGTTAAATAAATATATACACCATTGTCATGTGATACCTTTTCCCCTGCATCCATTTTGGTAAAATGTCATGTGTGAAGTGACCAAAAGCCATTATGTTTTTCTCAGGCAGCCATTTTAAATAGTTGTGGGGGGGGGGGGGGGTTTGCCCCGCCCCTTTTAATGTTGACATTCACAACATTTTTATATTTCCTTACTTCAGCTCCAATACTTGTTCAGTGGTTTGGGAAGGTGGTACCACAAAAAGGTCCCAGCAGATGGGAAAGTCTGAGTCATGACATCACAGCAAAACAGCCGTGAAACAGGCAAGGCATGTGGAAACAATCACTCCGCTAGGAGAAATCGGCCTCCGCTTAAAAAGAACACTTCACACAGGGATGTCTTTTTTCGCTTAGAGATTCCAGGTTGCTGACTGAAAGGTGTTCCATGTTTCATGTGATTTTTATGCTTACATCTTAGAACAGCACTGTCAGAGAGAACGGTCTTCATTCTTTTTATTTCTCCTCTGTTGCATGCAGCAGATTGTCAAACAAAACAAAGGGGTGGGGGACACAACAGACTTTGCGTTGCTAGCCCAATTGGTGCTCAGGGAGAAATGTATCCGGTTTGAAGGGGAACTGTAATTGGATCTGGCCGAATCAAATGGTTTGGGATGCCCCTTTGCTGAGCAGTCCGCCCAAAGAGGTTGAAAAACCTGGTGTTCTCTGATGCTTCCATATGTACGGCTTTCCAGGCTGCCGTGGCCACACAAAGACCCTTTGAATGGTCACTGGATGGCAGCATTCTTAGGAGTACCAATGTTGTACAGTGACAATTGAGAGGTTTGGCCCACGATCCCTTGTGATGACACAAAGGATGCTGAGATACAACTGTGTGCTGACTGACGCACAGCTGTGGGGGATAGCCCTGTCACTCGTTCCCATTCTGCACCTCTAAAAAAGGAAGCAAAATATTTTTTTATTGGGCATATTGGGAAAATATATTTTAAGTAAGATATGTTGAGCGTTAATTGTCTGCCTAAACAGCATCCATGTTCACTGACAGTTTGACAACAAGTTTGACAAGAACAAGAGATGGTACAACAACATTCAAAGCTCCAATTTATTAATATATCTTTATCGGTATCCCAGTTATATTTTAGCACAAAATGTTTTTGATCATTGCTTTACGACTACACAACAATGTGAAACAAGCATCACGTTTGCTTAATTGTCACTCCAATGTGTTGTTTCAGTAAATGGTTTTGTTGCTTTGCAAAACATGTACAAATAAGGAATTAAGTTTTGCACAAATGGGGGTATTTCCAATTATGTAAAGAAAAGAAAATAATCAAAACTGAAATCTAATAAACAGAAGGAGTTTGTAAGCACAATGTACAAACGATCACTACATTTAAAACGGAATTTTGTATTTCCTGGTCCTATGAACAGTTATTTGGGCAAATAGAAGTTTCTTCTACTTTTCCTTTTTTGGTTGTTTGTCATCTTTTTGTTTGTTTCAAGCCATAACAACAACAAAAATCAAAGCAAACATCTAGTTTAGCACAGAACTTAAAAATTATCAGCATATTTGACTAAAAACAGTTGGCGTGTTTGTGTTGTTACCAAAATACAGTGTGGGACCAAAAAGAGAGAGAGAGAGGAGAGAAGTTCAACTGCATGGCTGCCAGATGGACGGGATCTGCGCTACGGCTTCACAACGCTTTATGGCCTCCTCCACACGAGACGTTTAATGAGCCTTGAAGGCTCATTATAAATTTTACCTACACACGAGCGGAGCGCAAAACGGGCGTACAGGCGCGTTATCTCCCCGATAATGCGCATTTTCGAACGCGCGTTAAATAGCGACTTTTATGTTGCTCCGGCCGTTAAAGCGCATTTTCGCTGTGTGAACAAGCGATTATGCGCATTAACTACCTGTAAAGTGCTTTTTGGGCATCTTTTAATGCGCTTCGCCGCTTCTCGCCGCCTCCCGTGCAGAGGGATTAGGCGTAAATGCGCCTCCGCGAAAATGCGCATAATCCCCGAACCGGGCGCAAAAGCGCATCCTTGTGGAGGGGGCCTATAACAGTAGTGAGAACTGTTGGGGCCTAGGACACGCTCCATATGCAGTTTTCAATCTGTTATCAAAGTGTCAGATCCTGCTTAGTGTAGATCTGGTCAAAGTATATTTAGACATATTAAATTGCATTCCTCTGCCAAGTGGGGATAACTTGGTTGGATCCAGGATCTGCCTTCTGCAAGAGGAAGGGACCTCCCGTGAGAGGAAGAACTTTTCTTGTTGAAAGCCCCTTTGCCCAATTTTCAGGGATCACCTCCCCCACTATATTACAGCTCGCCCCATTCATCAGGGTCTCTTTGCTCTCTGTAGCATTTTCAGGGGGGTGGAGGGGCTGCCATGGGAAGGAAGGGTCAGGGAAGTCCACTTCCATCAGCGCAGTTGATCCAGTATGAATCTGGATCCAACCCATATTGCCGGGTTGCAGGGATAACTAGGGTGACCCTATGAAAACGAGGACAGGACTCCTATATCTTTTAACAGTTGCGTAGAAAAGGGAATTTCAGCAGGTTTCATTTGAATGCATGCAGCACCTGGTGAAATTCCCTCTTCATTGCATGGCCTCTTTTGTATCTGGTTATGCTAGGCAGGGCTCCTGCAGCTTTAACTGTTGTGATGAAGAGGGAATTTCACCACATGCTGCATGCACACAAATGACTCCTGCTGAAATTCCCTTTTCAATACGAACATTGAAGATACAGGAGATCAGTCCTCCTTTTCATATGGTCACCCTAGGGATAACAGCTAGTTGTCTCCATTTAATATGGCACCACTTTGGCTTTCCAGAAGAGGCTGGCTGGCCCCTAGTGGAAACAGAAGACTATACTAGATGGACCTTTTGTCTTATCAAGCAGGACTGGAGGGAGGAATACTTAGATTTTACAACAGAACCAGATTTTGGTTGTAATCCACAGACTTTTGAAAGGTCCTCTGTTGTGGAACAAACCATGAAGCCTTCATTTATCATGCATTCATGCTCAAACTGCTGAGCACCCTTACATGTAGTGGTGTAGTGGAGCCCAGGGTCAAAGGGCTGGGAGTTTCTGATTAGCTGGGACGATGAAATCATCTGCCATCCCCAGTCCCCCTCATTCTTCCTTGATAATATAGGTTTTAAAATCCAACGCTTATTAGTTTGACTAACCAGCTGCTCCACATGTGTAAAAGGTTGACTAAGCTTTGGAGAACGACTGGACCCAAGTCAAGGTAAGTCAGCTGGGACCTGAATGCACAGATTTCATGCGCTTAGGAGTTCATTCGGCAAATGAGCACCAGGCTGGGCCATCAAAGCAAAAGGCCCTCGAAGGATTGCCGTCTGTTGTGGGACTTTCCTTTCCGCTCCGGTTAAAAAAAATGCAATTGTATCTTGTCTAAAATAAGAGCAACTGTGAGAACAGGGGCTCTTCGCATGGTAGATCATTTTAATTTACATGCTGCCTTTTTATATAAATATGTCCAGAATGCCTTACAAGATCAGAAGAACAATAATATCGAAACAACGCTAGAACAAACCATGGAGAATGAAATATCGCTATGCAATGCCCAGTGCGGAAACAGTTTAAACTCCTGGGAATGTTGCCTTCTGAAGCAACCGCTGGTGCCATGTGGAGAGCCAGGGCTGGCATCAAAGGTGGGCCTGGTTGGGTCCCAGTCCGGCCCTCTGGGGTTCACCGGAAGAGCACACTGCCTTCCCCTCTCCCACCCCCTTTACTCCACCCTCCAATCATTCTGCGGTTTCCTGGCTTTTGTGCAGTCCCCCCTTCATTTTAAAAGGTTGAAATGCCCGTCCTCAGGCTTAGCCACTGGCGGAAGTCGGCTGGCGTCTGGGGGTATTTTGTCCTTGCCCCCTTTTGCCTTCGGCCCCATCCATCACAGGAATGTGGTCTCCAAGAACTTCTTCTCCAAAACTGAATTCAGACCTCAGGTTGAAAGATGTTCAACACCCCTGAACTATTGCTTCTCCACTACAAATTGCTTCCTCATTTTGCTGCTTTCCAAGTTCCCGGACCCAGCTTCAGCAGCATCCTTCGTTTGGACCCTTTCCCTTTCAATGACCAAAAGGGACATTTATTTCTTATTGGCATTGTTATACCCTCCTTCCTCTGAGGATGACACACCCGATTCTGTCCCCACTTTATCCCCACAACAACAGCCTTGTGAGGTTGGTTTGAGGGGCACAGACAGACTGAGTGGCCCAAGTACCCCACTCTGTGCGCTTGGAGGCCAAGTGGGAATTTGAACCCAGACCTTCCCAGTTTTAGGCTGCCTCTACAAGAGAGGTTTAAAGCTCTTTCAAGGCGCTTTAAAAAATTTACCTCTACAAGAATGGAGCGCAAATCGGGCGTAGAGGCGCGTTATCTCTCTGATTATGCGCATTATCGAATGCGCGTTAAACAGCGAGTTTTATTTTGCTCCGGCCGTTAAAGCGCATTTTGACTATGCGAACAAGCGCTTATGCGCATTAACTACTTGTAAAGCGCATTTTGGTCATCCGTTAATGCGCTTCGCCGCCTCTCACCGCCTCTCGTGCAGAGGGATTAGGCGTAAATGCGCTTCAGCGATTATGCGCATAATCGCCTAACCAGGCGCAAAAGCGATTCCTTGTAGAGGGGACCCTAGTCTAATCACTGTTCCATGCAGACTCTCTGCTCCTGCTGGGGAAGTCACACCAGAGAAATAAGTGCTAAGAGCAGCCCTTAATGGGTTAGTTCAGCAGAAGCCCCAGAAAGGATTAGAGAACCAGCCAAGTTCTGGTTTTCTCATCGAGAAGAGGGGGCTGGGAAGGGAAAGGAAAGGAAAGGAAAGGAAAGGAAAGGAAAGGAAAGGAAAGGAAGGGAGGCAGGCGCTGTACATAAATGAAGAGGTTTTGATTGCGCTTGTCGTAATAGCTTGGCTGGATGGGTTTATGAGCCAGAAGAAAGTCTGACTTCACCCTCGGGGCTGCAGAGACAAAAGCCTAATGTGGTGCCAGATTAAAGCAATCTAGCTAGAGGGCACATAACAATCCACAGCTGGTAGATGGACAGAATATAAAGAGAGAGGCAGAGGGAGAGACGAGGGAGGGAGAAGAGCAAGAGATCTGGCATGGGAGGAATCACTCGGCACTGAGCCAGAGCTGGTCTCTTCTTTGTTGAAGCCAAGCGATGTCCCTGTGCTCGTGGGGCTACAGAGCCTGGGCCGGCCCTCGCTCGAATGGAATATGGCCTTGGCCCATGCAGCCCACCACAGGATGCGACCCAATTCCATTGAAAGAAGCAGGACAGCAATGCTGGAAGCGGTTCAATGGAGGTGTTTTGCTTCTCGTGGGGTGTACGTCAGGGTGGCCACTTATGCATCACCAAAACAGACGACAAAGGAGGGTCCTGATTTACATAACATTTGCATGTATAGGTATGGATGCAAATTCAGAAATACTAACTAATTTAAATAGAAATATAGAAGAAATATTATCATTGTGGGGAAGACCGATCAGGTGACCCGTATGTGCCGGCTCAACCTGTTGCCAACTTTGGAGGGGAATTTCAAGGCCCCGGCCTGCTCTCCCTCCTTCAGGTTCTTTGGCTTTAAACTAGATTTGGACTGGACAGTCCATCAGACAGAGGATACCTTTAATAGAGGACCGTCCTCTGTAAAGTAGGACATCTGCTCACCCTACAATGTACACACATTTCTTTTGTTCCATGTTCACGTCACATCAAACAGGTTTCTCACGGGGGTACAAACCCCTGCAAGATCTATTTGCTACAGCCATGGGCAGGACCTGCAACTGCATACACATCACAAGTGAACTACCTTTAGTTCTAGGTCAGAGAGTTTCAAGAGGCCCCCGAGTAGGGTGACCATGCGGAAAGGAGGACAGGGCACCTGTATCTTGTAACAGTTGCATAGAAAAGGGAATTTCAGCAGGTGTCATTTGTATGCAGGCAGCGCCTGGTGAAATGCCCTCTTCATCACAACAGTTAAAGCTGCAGGAGCCCTGCCTAGCATGACCAGATACAAAAGAGGGCAGAGCTCCTGCAGCTTTAACTTTTGTAATGAAGAGGGAATTTCACCAAGCGCTGCATGCATACAAATGACACCTGCTGAAATTCCCTTTTCTCTACAACCGTTAAAAAATACAGGAGCCCAGTCCTCTTTTCCATATGGTCATGCTACCCCAGAGTCCATCTACGGAACAGTCCAAGAATGTTTCCATCTCTGAGATGGGAAGCTTGAAAACAGCAGTGCTTTCAAGAGGTTCTTCCTAGGAAACTTTTATAGAGTTCCTTTATTTCCAGACATTTTCCTCACAAAGAATCATTGTGAGAAAAAGGTAACCAACGTAAGGCCACCTACAAAGCTTTTTATGGTCTTAACACAGGGAAGCAGAGACACCAACCCAGGGATCAAATCTGGCCCACTGTGGGTGTGAATTCAGCCCTCCTCAGTCCCCCAGATGGCCCCTCCCTTTCACCATCCGCCAATTGTTTGTGTACCTCCTCCCCCCCCCCCAATCCTAAATGGTTGGAATGGCTTAATGATGGGCAGTAAGAGCTTTACGCTGCAAGATGCGGCTAATTTTGCTATTTTAACCCCACCCTTTTGGCCACGCCCAGCAGTGGGATGCAGCTCCTGAAAACACCTCCAAAATGGGATTTGGTTGTCAGTGCTTCAACACCGCTGCCTGAAAAGCTTCCATGGCAGCCCTCAGCCCTGCGAGTACCTCTTTACCTTTCACAGTTGCCTCCAAGAGCAGAGCAGAGCAGAGCAATGGCAGAAGAAGCCATACCTCATGGGTCCCTTTGTGGAGGATGTTTGTTGGTCGACATCTCTTCACCATCATAAATAAATGGAACCTCCCTATCTAGAAGCAGTATGTGCATCTAATTACCAGCTGCTTGGGACAGACAGCAGGGCAGGCTTCCCAGAAGCCTCAAACTGTCCATCACTGGAGACAGATTGCTGGGCTAGATATAGGCCTATGGTCTGGTCCAGCAAGGCAGCTTCCTCTTGTGTTGTGAATTTTCTTCTTCATGCCACTCTTAGACCATTTCTGCACAAACCACTGAAAACCTCCCAGTCCTTCTCGAAAACAAACCAAAAAAATCAGCTAGATGGGCTTCTGAACCCAACTAGCTCACTTGCCAGTGGTGGGTGGAGGGGGATGAGAGAGAAGCCAGAGGATGCTGTTGATCCCAGCCCCTCCCCTCCCTAACCATGAAAACATCCCATTTGTGTTCTGTGTGAGGTCATCTGAAGTTGCTGCTCAGAAAGCAGCCACCCTGGTCTTTTCCAAAATAGCTGTGGGGGAGGGGGAAGGGGAGGGGGGAGGACTCCAGGTGGGTTTCCCCCTCCCAAGTTCATGGGAATACTTATGGCCTTCAGAAGGGGAATCCAAAATATCCTATGGTCCCTGGGAAGTCTCCCATGGACCATAGGATTGCTCTGTAAATATTATGTGTTATTAAGAGTGACCATTAAAGCAGCCAATGGATTCCACCCATATTTATGCCTGCAGAGTGAAAGGGAGCAGATATTTAACTGAGGCAAACTATTTTGCGACATAACTATTAGTTCTTCTTCGTGGTCTCTGTGCATCACACATATGGGCTCCGCGCCGGCGCCGAGCCCCAATCGGGAAACTTCACTAGCTAGCTTAGTGCTTTTTTTGGCGGGAACCCCTCCCCCACCATCCATTGCGCATGCTCCGGGTCCCGCCTTACCTCAGTTCTTCTTCGACCGCTTGCTGATCGCCTCGCGGGAGACTTCTCCGAACAGTACTGTTCATAGTAATCTGAAATTACAAGAGAAATAGTTTTTGTGTTAGTGTAGTGTTAGCTTAGTGTTTAGTATATACTGTGTTGACTTCGTTTAAAAAAAAAAAATTTTTTTTTAATAAATATATATATAGTTAGTTATTGTTAGTGGGCAATCTTGTCTTTAGACAAGATGGCGCAGTCCGCGCTTTTCAAGCATTGTTCTAGTTGTAGGGCTAAATTAACCCTCACTGATGGACACTCATTGTGCCTCGTGTATTTGGGGGAAGGGCATGTCGTGGATTCATGCCCGCATTGCATGACTTTTTCCCGCCAAACACGAAGAAATAGGGCGGATAGGCTCCGTAGCCTACTTTGGAGCAAGGCCCTGTCCGCAGTGGACCGACCGCGGCAACCTTCTCAATCTCCGCGGCCACTAGACTCGGACACAGAGCACTCGAATTCCGGAGAGCGTAGGCAAACGCCTCTAAGTCGCTCGGAACCGGCATCTCCCTGCTCGCCCCATCTTGGGGAAGCGGCAGAGGCACCCTCACGACGACTTTCAGTAAAGCCATCGAAAAAGACCTTGCCTACAAAAAAGTCGGGCAAGAACAAGAGTAAAGTGAAGTCCAAGTCTTCGGTACCGAAGCTATCCTCGGCAGCGACGCACTCGACTTCGAGGCCTGACGCCGGGCCAGCATCTACTAAACATGCGGCATCGAGGGAGGCTCGAACCTCGACTCCGAAGCGTCCGTCGACGTCGAGCCTGGAACCTCCTTCGACTGCTAAGCGACCATCGACATCGACGATACAACCTTCGACATCGAAGCATCTTTCGACGTCGAAGAAGCGCCCGCAAAAGCCATCCTCGACATCGAGTCAGCGCTTGGCAGCGTCGACGCCGAGGCGGCCGGATCCAACGGCACAGAAAGCGTCAACACCATCGGTACCGGCGCGGCTGCTC
Organism: Anniella stebbinsi; assembly: GCA_029215795.1. Taxonomy (NCBI): domain Eukaryota; kingdom Metazoa; phylum Chordata; class Lepidosauria; order Squamata; family Anniellidae; genus Anniella; species Anniella stebbinsi. Next base: position 32,799,662 of record JARDYH010000007.1, read on the forward strand.
TCGGCACCGGTGAGAAAGGATTCAGCCACGACGCCCTCTCGCCCGGCGGCGTCGCCAATTCTATCGCAACGCTCCACATCACTGGTCCAAAGGGCTGCTTCGCTACCTCCACGACCAGAGTTGCAGTCGTTAGACTTACAGGTCTGCTCCTCGGATGTGGAACTCGTGGACGTTGTTCAGTCGGATGTCTCTATGGCCCTCGACGTCGACGTTCAAGTAGAGGAACAAGAACCGCAGCATCCGTTGCCAGTCGACATCATGGCTTCGCCGATGTCGGGAGCATCTAGAGCAGCGACATACCGGTCTCGGTCCCGGTCCCGATCTCGGTCTCAACGTTGGGAATCTTGTTCTGACAGATCCAGGAGTGGATCCCATCACCGTAGTGCCCCGCGCTACCTTTTTGACCCCTATACAGGGAAGAGAATTGGGCGGTCGACCTCACATGGAAGACAGCGCATCACATCTCGACATCAGCCATCGGTAGCGCTCCAACGTGTGTCAACGGCCGTTGTGCACAGGCCACTCTCGCCTACATCAGGAGATGATTATGCGTCCGACACATCTTCCACTCGGTCGCAGGCCCCTTCAGTTCCTTCGCCACCTGAGGGCACTGGTTCCAGGGATAGGCCATCTCCATCGCTGGAACTAGGTTCTTTTTCAGAACAAATGCAAAGAATGGCACAGTCTCTTGGTCTTGATATTCACCAGGCGCAAGATGACTTGAATGATAAGATTTATGACGTGATGTATTCGGAGCCAGCACCTCAGCTCACCTTGCCCTTGGTGCCAACGCTCCTTAAAACTTTTAAAAGCGCGTGGGAGAATCCAGCTACATCAGGTGCCACATCCAAACGTCTAGACACGTTATACAAAATCAAGGATGTTGAAGCTCCATTCTTATGCAACCACCCAAAGCCAAACTCTATTGTGGTAGAGTCATCACAAGGACGCTCAACTAAAAGCCATTCTACACCCATCGACAAAGAGGGCAGAAAGCTGGATGCGTTTGGGCGCCGTATTTATTCGTCGGCGACACTAGGTTTTAAGGTGGCTAATTATGAAGCTACCATGGCGAGGTACCAACTGTTTCTCTGGGAGAAAATCTCCACGCTGACGGATTATCTCCCAGATGATCAACGCGAGCTGGCCCGAGTTTTCCAGGCAGAGGCAACAAGATTGTCTAGGCAGCAACTCACAACTGCAAACCACCAGACAGATTGTTCGGCCAAGGCGTTGGCAGGAGCGATCGCGTTGCGTCGTCATGCGTGGTTACGCTCATCTACGTTACCAACGGAGACGAAGGCCCGTATTGAAGACCTCCCGTTTGACGGTGAGGGTCTTTTTCACTCGACTACAGATAATACTATGGATGTCATCCATGAGGCTAAGGTGACGGCACGTAAGATGGGTGCACCTGCCCACCAGCAGCTGCAGCAACAGCCTCGCCAACGACGCTGGTATCGGTCTTTTCAATATCAGCCTAGACGCCAACAAGAACGCAGCCAGCGTTATCAGTCGCAGCAGCCACAACCTTCCTTCCAACCTAGGAAAGCTACCACCGGTTATCCCAAGGCGCGCCGTCAAGACCTGACATCAAAACGGCGTCTTTGACTCCGTCCCCATAACTCTCCCAGGACATCAGGCCACCAGACTCCAACCGTTCGTGCAGCGCTGGGCGGCCATAACAACCGACAAATGGGTGCTCTCCACGATTTCCGAAGGCTACCGCATAGAGTTTCGTGCCCTCCCTCCTCTCGGCACCGTGAGAGCCACTACGCCGTCCCCCACGCTTTTGCAGGAAACAACAACCCTGTTACAAAAGGGGGCAATCGTACGCGTTCCCTCGCATTTCTTAAAAGCGGGTTTTTACTCGCGTTATTTCACGGTTCCGAAGAAAGACGGCGGGCTTCGTCCTATAATGGACCTCAGACATTTAAACAAATTCATCGAACCAAAGAAATTTCGCATGATCACAATAGCGCAGATCCTACCGCTGCTCAAGCGACAACGGTGGTTTACCCTGGTAGACCTCAAAGACGCGTATTTTCACGTTCCAATACACCCCGCTCATCGCAAGTATTTGAGATTCCTTGTAGGAAAAAGAGCTTATCAGTTTCAGGTCCTCCCTTTTGGCCTACGAACTGCACCACGGGTCTTCACAAAATGTATGTCGGTGGTGTGTGCCCACCTCAGAGCGCAAAACGTCGAGTTATACCCTTACCTCGACGATTGGCTAATCGTCTCTCCATCCCAGTCACGAGCCCTCTCCGACATCCACACCGTCACGTCTTGTCTCACCAGTCTGGGCCTGCAAATAAACAAAGAAAAGTCCATTTTTCGCCCAACACAAACGATCCAGTTTATAGGGACTATCTTAGACTCAACGGTAGGATGGGCGTTCCTCCCGACGGATCGCAGGCAAGCTGTCGCGTCCCTCGCTTCGAGGCTTCGACGGAGCACGCGCGCGACGGCATTCACAGTGCTTCGACTGTTGGGGTTTATGGCTTCTGCAGTATTCGTCGTCCGCTGGGCTCGCCTTCACATGCGCCCACTCCAGCAGGTTCTCCTACGACGCTACCGTCCTTACCTGAATCCAAGGAAAGTAATACTCACGGTTCCGTCGTCTGTCCACGCTTCTCTCCGCTGGTGGTCGACCACAGAAAATCTGTCTCAAGGCATGCCTTTTCACCAGAAAGGTCCCACTCGGATCGTCACAACAGATGCCTCTCTGGAAGGGTGGGGAGCACACGTCAACGACCTAAACATTCAAGAAAAATGGTCTCAGTCGGAGTCTCGACTCCATATCAATCTCCTGGAGTTACTAGCTGTAAAACGGGCCTTGCACGCTTTCTTGCCACACATTCAGGGACAGCATGTTCGCATACTGTCAGACAACACCACTGTTGTGTGGTACATCAACAAAGAAGGCGGGACGCGATCTCCCCGCATTCTACGTATGACATTAGACATTCTTCATTGGGCCATTCGCAGGGACATCTGTCTGTCTGCACTTCACATTGCAGATACAGACAATGCAAAGGCAGACGCACTCAGTCGCGAATTCACCGACACCCACGAGTGGGAATTGTCTCAAGACGTACTGGTTCGCCTTTTTACAAGATGGGGCACACCATCGATAGACCTGTTTGCGACTTCTGCAAATGCCGTTTGCCAGGACTACTGTTCTCGGGCGGGAATTGGACCTGCGTCGCTCGGAGATGCATTCCAGTGGGATTGGTCCAGCGGCTTCCTGTATATGTTCCCTCCATTCCCGCTTATTGCAAAAACGGTGGCCAGGGCCAACAGATGTTCCGTGAACGCGATTCTGGTGACCCCTTGGTGGCCGAGACAACACTGGTTCACCACCCTCTCTCGCCTGTCACGACAACAATGGTGGCGTCTACCCAGGATACCGCACCTGCTGTCCAAGAACGCAGGAACCATCCTGCACCCGAACCTCCAGTCCTTACGCCTCACAGCGTGGAGGATCCAACCAGGTGGCAATCTCTAAGTATGCCATCTGCTCTACGCTCCATTTTCGAAGCCTCCACCAAACCATCTACTCGGGCTTCTTACACCAGAAAATGGAACCGCTTTTTGAAGTTTGCCAATGACAGAGGGTTCCCGGCTCACGATGGCCCCATAACAGGGATCATCGATTTCTTGTACTCCCTTCATGCAGAAGGTCTGAAGCCATCCTCCATCAAAGTGTACCTAGCTGCCATTTCAGGGCAACACACTAAGATAAACGGGTTTATGGTTTTTACACACCCAGTAGCGAAAACTTTTATGAAAGGCTTACGCCATATGTTCCCACCAGTGCGCCAAATTGTTCCTCAATGGAGCTTATCAGTGGTATTGACGGCGTTAACAACAAAGCCGTTTGAACCGTTAGCTACGATTGACCTTCGGCTACTAACGTTTAAGGCCATATTTTTAGTAGCTATAACATCTGCTAGGCACGCATCAGAATTAGCGGCACCAATGGTGGACCCTCCTTATACTCAGTTTTTCCAGGACAAGGTTGTGTTACGTCCTGGTCCCTCGTTTGTCCCTAAAGTTTCTTCCATGTTCCACATTAACCAGGATATCGTTCTTCCTACATTTTTTAAGGCGTCTGCGGACCCCCTTTGTACAGCATTACACGCCTTGGATGTTCGGCGTACGTTAGCTTTCTATAAGAAAAGGACGGAGTCAATCCGTAAAACTGATAAACTGTTTATATGTTACGGGGGTAAGACGAAGGGGTTGGCAGTTTCCTCCCAACGTCTAGCCCGTTGGGTTGTTGGCACTATCGTTCTTGCTTATCAAGTTCTTGGCAAGCAGCCCCCTGCTTCGTTTACAGCACATTCGACGAGGGGACAAGCCACGTCGACGGCCCTGATTCATGGATCGACAGTTCCGGATATTTGCAGGGCTGCAACATGGTCGAACGCTTCAACGTTTGTTAAGCACTACAGGCGGGACGCTTCATTCGGCCGAGCGGTCCTGTCCTCTATTTGTCAATGATCCACCAGCGTGCATACCCTCCTCCGGTAAGTATGGCTGATTACTCGCCCATATGTGTGATGCACAGAGACCACGAAGAAGAAATGCAGGTTGCTTACCTGTAACTGTAGTTCTTCGAGTGGTCATCTGTGCATTCACACAACCCACCCACCATCCCCTCTTTGCAACGCTACGGTGTATGCAGGAGGATTAGTGGCGCATATGCCTCCTATTTATTACCTTGGTGCGAGGCCATAACGCGGTCTCAGGGAACTGAGGTAAGGCGGGACCCGGAGCATGCGCAATGGATGGTGGGGGAGGGGTTCCCGCCAAAAAAAGCACTAAGCTAGCTAGTGAAGTTTCCCGATTGGGGCTCGGCGCCGGCGCGGAGCCCATATGTGTGAATGCACAGATGACCACTCGAAGAACTACAGTTACAGGTAAGCAACCTGCATTATTTATTCATTTATTTCTTTTAATGCAGCCACAGGGAGCTCCAACTCTGGATTGCATTAAGGGCAGTGATGAGGTAGGTCTGCGTAACCCAGGTGTGCCGAATCTCATGCCTGTGGGCAAATCTGGCCCATCTGGGGTCCCCTTCTAGCCTTCCAGGTTCCTGAGATGGGCCCATCCCTTCCCCACCCCCTTTCTCCATCCACCAATCATTTGGTGGTTTCCCAACTTTTACAAATCTCCTCCCCCCCCACCCATTTTTGACATTTTGGCCCCACACATTCCTGGCTTAATCCTTTCCCTGTAGCCCTTTTTCCCCAATCAAAATCATACCCATCTGTCTTCCACGCCATTGCTTTTCCACTCGTGGGAGAAGATATACTGGCCGGGGGGTGGGTTGGAAGCAGCCTGAGGAGATGGGTTTTCATTTGGGGGGAAAGGACCTCAGGAAAAAGGTTAAATACCCAGAGCCTGCTGCTCCTGCAATCCAGTTTGCAGCCGCTCACCCCGGTTGTGTTGTAACCAAATGAAAAATCTGTGGCAGACATCCCAAGGGGTTCCTGTGCCATGTCACATCCTATTTGGCTCTAAGAATACTGGAAGTGATGGCCGAGAAAGAGTGGATACAATCCTGGGCTTGATGACCCATCAGTCTGCCACAGTTTAAGGCAGATGTACATGTTCTTTGGAAGGGCTGGTCATTTGCAACATTATGACCCTTTGGAGCTGAGTTCAGGACAGGAGAGGACTGTATGCGTCTATCAAAACCTTATGTATAGTTTCAGAATTTTTTTTGTAAGTATAAAAGTTTGCACATGGTAGCAATAGAAATACCCAGAAATTTCCCTTGTGTTTGCCCTCTCCATGCTGAGAATAGATGCATCCCTCTACTTCATGACCTTCCATGCCTTCCATGCTTCTATGGCATCAGATGTAGAGATGTTCATGTCAAAGTTATTCTTTAAAAACTGGCCACGACTTCGACAGAACGATTGGCCTTGATTCTCAGAAGGCACTGCCCCACCTAACACTCCTCTCTGGTCTACAATGAACTTGCACACAAAAACTTCTCAGCAGGTTACTTGCTGCAAGCAAAAACACTGCAACCGCTCAAAAACAGCAAGCAGGTGGACCCAACACTTTCAGCCAAAGGAGACGACGTGCTTTATGATGGATAAGAAATTTTAAAGACTCAATCAAAATTTCATGGGCATTATTAGAATGGTGCCACGCAACGCTACTGGGTCAAGACCCATGGCTCCACGAAGGTGAACAATGAATACTTGTCACTTTCTCATTGGCAAGGTGAGAACCTAACCTAAAGTTAACCTTAATAATGGTCAAAATGTGCAATTTTAGGAATCCAAACCACAACATGTTTTAGGCGTATTCTGATTAATTCAGAATGGGATTAAAATGTGCATTAATTTAATTTCCTTTTCCAAATCTGAGTTTAAAAAACGAAGAAAAACCACAAATATACTCTGTGTGTGTGTGTGTGTGTGTGTGTGTGAACAGTGGAAATTTGCTGCAAGATTCTTTTTCTTTTCTGGGAAAAACAAAGACGAGGGCAAACACAAGGCTGCCGTTAATATTTTATCCATCCCTCCTTTACTAGAAAGAAAGTCAGTCTTGACATCTATCCTTTGAACAGAATCTTGAACTGAGGCTATTGCTTCTCTGTGACCCAGAGAGACAGGCAATAATGATAAAACAGACCTGCTTGCTTCTTCCCAGGCTACATGGCCCACTCTCTCACGGCAGCCGTACTACTTCCAGCTAGAGCCCAACCGTAACAAGCAGGCAGCCAAGATGCAGAGATACCTCTCCGGATCCTGGGGGTTTGAGGGTTGTCATGTAAGAGAAGGGTGAGAAGAGAATGGTTGAAGTTCAGCCCTGCATTGCTGTGCGCAGAATGTAGTATTGGCAGGATGAGGGGGCAGGGGGGAGATGGAGGGAAGGCAAAACTGTTCTTAACACATGGAGGCCATGAGGGGAAAGGTAGATGGCACAAAGTTACAGAGAGCATTATCACTTCATCATCCATATGTTCCCTTGGACGGTTGGCCTGAGGGGGGGTGGATTTCTTGTCTGGGCCCATAATAAAAGATTTGATGGTTCCAGTAAGCTGACTGGAGCTTGCACAAATTCAAGTTACCTATCGCCTAGGAAACTGCGGATTCATAGAAGAAAAGGGCCATCAAAAGGACATTGGGAGGGATAGGAAAAAGCTCTTCAAATATTGGAAAGTCTGTCTGTTTTTTGTTGCTCAAAAGGGTAGGACTTGAACAAACAGGGTCAAATGATGGGATTTCAACTATTAGGAAGAACCTCCTAGTGATATGGGCTGTTTGAGAGTGGAGGACTCTCCTTCACTACAGGTTTTTAAGCAGAGTCTGGACAGGCATCTACCAAGGGTGTTGAAGCAACAGACAGTTGGACTTCTAAGCCAATGGTTTCCAAACTCCAGGACATCCTTTCCATGGGGACTTGTGTGCTGATGAAGATTCCAAGATATGTGTTCCATTCACATGGAATGCTGTCACTACTGTTAACTGCAAACACACCCCTGGCTTCCCACTGGCTGGACGTTGCATGGGAAGTTGAGCAATGGTGAGCAAGCCATCCTCAATGAAGCTTTGGGGCCATCACTGCTTGTGGACTCCCTAAAAAGCTTCTAAGTAATGTTCCTGAGGGTTCCTTCAAATGCATCTTGAAAATCTTGGATCAAAACCAAAAGTTTACAAGAATGCAACTTGCATGTCATAACAGCCCAGAAGGGATCCTGCAAGGTGAAACAGAGAAATTCTTATTGAATGCAGCCTTAAAAATATCTCACAGTGAAATGATGCAGCTCGATTAAAAGTAAGACACAAAAACAGGTAAGGAACTTTCCATGGTATTAATAGTATCTGAGGTTCCAAGTTACTGTGAAAAGTACCAGCCACTGTGCTAGCACAGTCATTTACTGTCTGGCCAGGACAGGAGTGGATTTCATCACTTTTGGCAGGTGCACCAGTTATGTTTTCTTTAGGAGAAACTGTCCTCTGGAAACATCTTGTTTGGGCTACCACAATGCCCTTTGAGTGGAGCTACCCTTGAAAACAGCATGGAAACATCAAATGCTAAAGAACACAGCAGCGCAATTATTATCTGGGGCCAGATGCAGGAAGCATGTGACTCCCATAATGAAAGGCTGACACTTTGTGCCTGCCAGTTTTTGGTTCCAATTAAAGGTACTAGGTTTGACCTTTATTGGTACAACCCTATGTATTTTTATTCAGATGTGGGAATGGATGGATCTTTCCACTTTCGTTTCTCCCAGTTTCTCATTTTTCCAATCTTGAGTTCACTTCAGCTTGAACATTGAGGGTTTTTTTCAAGTTGGCATGAAAAATCATTTAAGTATTTTTTTTTCACATTCCCCCTAATAGATGCATGTTTGCCTATTATACACATTTTTTGCAAGTATGTTTCCTAATATAATGCTTATTTGAATTTTTTTTCTCTAATATACATATTTGCAATGGATTTTTTTCAATTGGAGAACTCCATTGAAAAATTTGGGAAGTGCAAAATTGAGTTTCGATTTGCATAGTAGTTCAAAAGTGCAACATTAGGTAAGTTTGTATTAAAATGTGAACTGAATGGATTTCTCCCCCCATCCCTACGCACTCCTAGGTAAGTGTGTCTAAGGATTGCAGCCTAAAAGCTCACTTAAAGGAAGACCTCCTCCCCCTCTAAGATCTCCGTTGGTGACTCTGATGCATTGGCCACCTCCTTATGGTGCTAGGTTTACAAGCACAAGGCACAGGGCCTTCTTGGTGGTGGGGAAACCCTTTAGTGGTGGAGTTCTAGATGAAAGATGGAAATACACAATTTACTGGAAGCATTTGGAACTGTCTGTTTGAAACAATGCTGTTTGTGGGATTTAAGGTGCTGGTGAATTGAACTAGGCTTTTTATTGATTTAGCTATTGTGTTGTGTTTTTTTAGGCAGGCAAGAAATTGAATAATAATAATAATAATAATAATAGATAAGCTATGTTATTTACAATTGGAAGCACTTTAAATCACTTCAGAAAGGTAATAATATTGTAATTGCAAAATGTTCGGCTCATGAAAGAAAAGAGCGGGGGCGGCAGGGGAGGCAGGGGATGTTATGTTAATTAACAGACAACTGAGATGGTTCCAGGTATATTTTTATGCCATTTACTTTTGAAAGGAACAATGCAGATCTCAATTAGCAATATTTATGTATAGAACTGGCTCAGTCTACAAGCCTGTGCTTTTCAACTGCATGGCCCCTCCCACTGCCTGCAACTGCTCCTGATGACTCCATTTTGGCACATGCTCACCTACTACACCCTCTTGGATGCAAATGCACCTCTCTTCCTCCAGGCACAGGAACACACCCATCACCCTGCAGCCAAATATCCAGGGAAAAACTGATTTGCACGAGTATTTACAAGCGCCTGAAATACCAACACCATTGCAACATTTCACAGACATCATGCAGACATTTTTAATGTTACGAAATATGGAGAAGGCTAGGCATACTGGAGCCACAAATTCAGAGGGGGGGGAGGAGGAAGTCCTCATTGAATTTGTTCTCAAACACCTTTCCATTTGTATCATTCAATGTGATGTAAGTGGAGACAGCAAGAGAGAGTTTTTAGGATTGTTGCTTGTGTGCGAAAGACATATGCAAAAGCAGAGAGAATCTATTCTGAAAAAAGCTACTTCACCCCCAATGAGGTTCTACATGGAAGGGTCTGCAATGTTTTGCCCAAATTTTCATTTCCAAAATGGCTAGGAAACAAAGCAAAAAGCAGCTGATAGAATGTGCCAAATAAAAAACATAAATGTGCTTGGGACAAAGCCAAAAACTTCGAGCTAGCGATGTAAAAGTACTTTGTTGGTTCGTAAATTTATCCAAGCTTACCCAATCTTCACTTCCTAAAACCAAACTGAATACAATTTGCGACCAGAAATCTGTAGATTTACAAGCTTGCAACTGGATGAATGCACCACAAAAAAGTAAGTTACAAATGTTTGAAAAAAGCACATGAAACAATGAACACATTTGAAAATGCATATTACAAACGCACTTTAGTTAATATACTTTCCCAAAAATATGCACCCAAAATACATACATTTAGGAACATGCACATGCAAGGATGTATAAATGTCCACGTGAGGAAAGGAGAGGGAAAAGGCTGCCCATTTGACATGGAGCCAAGGCAGAAATCAGAGTTGTGGAGCTCGAGTCTGTAGAACAGGCACTTAGAAATATTGATATGTTTTTTCTCATTTGAAACAAATCTCAAAGTAGTTTACAAAAGAATAAAACAAACAAGAAAGACCACACACACACACACACACACACACACACACGTATCCTGAGGTTGTTTCTTAAGGGTTTTATTGATATTTTAACAATGTATTAATTTTATATGCTTTTAATCAGTTTTATGTATTTTATATCATTCGTGTTTGATGTTGTTCCCCGGCTGAATCCGGAGGGTGAGGCGGGTAAGAAATAAATATATTATTATTGTTGTTGTTGTTGTTGTTGTTACAAAAGAAGCTCCACGCCTGGGAAAAGCCAAAGTAAACTGATGGGTTTTCTATAAATGCCCAAAACACACCAGGGTTGAGGCCTGTCATACCTTAGCCCAAACAGAAAGTGCACACACCTGCCGGATTGGGCCTCTAGGCAAGGGAAACGTGGTCCACAGGCCTCAGGGTCTAGCAGAACTTTCTCCACACAGGAAGGTCGTTCTTGGCTTTTAACGAAGTTCAGGCTGTTGAGGAGGAGATTAATACAGCATAATGAGCAGCAGCACTTGGGCAGTATGAGATTCAGGGAGTGGCCAATTCCTCCCTACATTCATATTGGAAATGTGGAGGAGCCTCTGCCTGAACTGGCCACCCACAAAGAGGCCCTGCCATTGCCTCTAAGAAAAGCACATTAGGGCCAGGGTATGCAAGACATTTTTCTTTTCTTTTGTTGCAGGATTGCACCCATTCTCCTACCTTAAAGCCTCATTCATTCATATCACATTTCTTTCTCTCTTTGGCTCATTTTCCATTTTTGTATTCATCTTCCAGCCTCCCCCCACCCACCTGCACACCCTTTTTTCCTTTTCTTTTTGGAAACATGTCTTCATGCCCACTGTCATGGCCGCAGTAGCAGACAACACGGAAGAATGTCTCAATCCAGTGTTATTCCACCCAATTTCTTTGTGGCATTCTGGGGAGAAATGGAAAGCCCCAGGACAAGCCAACAATGTCTCCTATGCAGCCACCAAGCAAACCACCTCAAACCTCTATCCATGGGCACAGATGTGGGTCCATTCACTTTTCTGAATGGACCCACATCTGCTTTGGGATGAATGAAAATTAGACTGAAAGGTCAGTTCAGTTTTCAATTTCCTAAAAACATAAATATACACCCCCTGCAATACTGCATTGGGGAAGAATTGCATTTTCATAGTAAATATGGTACCATGCGCTACAAACACAAGTACATGTTGGTCTAAAACAGGGCTACACGCTCAGTGGGCCAGGGGAGCATGTCACTGCCAGAGCCTTAATTGCAGGGGACCCAGGGGACGCCTAAATCCCATACACACACTGCCACCAAATTCCCCCTCCCCCCACCCCCAAAAAACAAGCTCCTCTAATTCCTCCCAAGATTGCTCTTTCTAGCAAGGAAAGCTATCTGTATCAGGAGTATTAGTGTGTGTGTCCATGTGCCTGCATGTTTATGCAAATTTGTCTGTCTGCGTTTGTCCATGTGAGCATGTGGCGCTCAATTCCTGAGCCAGCATTACATGCAGCCCTCAGGGCCAAAAACATTGCGCACCCCTGCATTAAAAACAGAATGTTCAAAATTCAATGGAAAAAGCTGATCAATGGAAAAACTTCCTGACGGTAAGATCTGTACAACCGTGGAAGAGTCTACCTACAGAGGTTGTGGGTTCTCCATCTCTGGAAGTTTTTGAGAAGGGTCAGGATACCCACCTCTCATGGATGGTTGAATTGGTTTTCCTGCACATTGCAGACGGTTGGACTAGATGATCCTTGGGGCCCCTTCCAACTCCACAATTCTTCTATGACTCTCTGATCATGCCAAAACAAAATACGAACATTTCTTGAATTATGCGAATCTATCAACACTTCTCTTTTTTCCACACTCTTTTCTTGGCCACTTCAGTCCAGTCCAGCCATGCAACGAACTTCTGTAGCTCATCAAAAGTGTTCTGGCCTCTAAGTTCTGCACTTGAACTATTTCTGATCATTTGTTTCCATGCAAACATCACCAGATAATGGGAGGAAAATAAGTCACCTGAATCCATCTGCCTAGATGAAAAAGGCTAACTGGTCCTTGCCCACATCACTACGGCTAAGGAAAAGTCTGCCCAACAGTTGTGCTGATGACAGACGATAATAAAGTAAACCAATCAAGCCTCTGTACTGCATGACAAAAGGAGTTTGGAGGTAGGCGAAGACGTGAGCAATTCCTCCCAGCTGTGCGCGCTCTCTCTGGCCCCCTCCACAAGAATGCGCCTTTGCGCCTGGTTCCGCGATTATGCGCATTATCGCGGAGGCGCATTTACTCACAATCCCTCTGCACGGGAGGCGGCGAGAAGCGGCAAAGCGCATTAAAAGATGCCCAAAAAGCGCTTTCCAGGTAGTTAATGCGCATAATCGCTTGTTCACACAGCGAAAATGCGCTTTAACGGCCGGAGCAAAATAAAAGTCGCTATTTAACGCGCGTTCGAAAATGCGCATTATCGGGGAGATAACGCGCCTGTACGCCCGTTTTGCGCTCCGCTCGTGTGTAGGTAAAATTTATAATGAGCCTTCAAGGCTCATTAAACGCCCCGTGTGGAGGAGGCCTCTCTCTCTTTCTCTCTTTCTCTCTCTCTCACTCACACACACACACACACACACACACGGCCAACTAAATTGACTAGCAAGGGAAGGGGAACCACAATTTGAGAATGAGTTTGTGCTCGATGCTACACAATGGCCTGTTTTTACCATTGGCAATCTGATGTGAGATGAGAAGTAGCCAGGTCTGGCAGAATCAAGTTTGTCTAGGGTGTCCAGATGGCCCGGGGTTTCCCGGTCCTAACCTGGAAACCTAGGCCAAACCGGGGCAACCGGGGGGCAGCGGGGGAAAACCAGGGTGGCGGGGGGTCACGCGGCGGTGGCGGGAGGCGGGCAGCGCGAGGCACTTACTTGCTGGAGCGTCCGCTTCCCTCCGGTGCTCAGAATCTACTGAGAAACAGGCTTCGTGGCCTGTCCCTCAGTAGCACGCCGGGTGATGACGTCATCACCCGGCGCGTACTGAGAGACAGGCCAGGAAGCCTGTTTCTCAGTAGATTCTGAGCACTGGAAGGAAGCGGACGCCCAGGTAAGGAGCGCGGGGCGGCGCAGGGTGGCACGGGAGGGGGGCGGCGTGGGCGCGCGGTGGGGTGGTTGTTTTGGGGGGGGTGGGGGGGTCCGGGATTTTGATTGTCATAATCTGATCACCGTAAGTTTGTCGCAATACAACACGCACAATGTGCAATGGCAAGTTGCCACAGGCTCTTTAGCAACCCTCCAAACTTTAACCCCTTGGCCTTCCTTTGTCTTTTGGGCAGCCATTTCATCTTTTCTCTCCGTATTCCTGACTAGATCACACACACACACACACACACTGCTGTTTTGCTAGATCATCTTCTATAAGTCCCTTTTCAAATGGATTGAAAAGTGAAGGTGCATTTTGCAGACAGGACTTAGCAATGTCCTCTTTGTTTTCTGGTCTCCATCGATATCTAAAGAGGAAGGCAAGGTTTGAGATCTGTGGATGAATTATACCAATGTATTGTTTTAATGAATTTAGTCAGGGACACCCAGCATCTGCATTTGCAGGGGTCACTCAGTTCTTTAACTCTCTCACAGATTGTCAAGCTAGTAATGAAATTGTCCTCATTCAGGAATTTGCAGGTCTGGTATGATGGGGGTGCTGAGGAATGAATCTGCTTTGTCTGCCTGGGGGGGGGAGGGTGGGCTGAGGAACGTATTTGCTTCTGGAAAAATCCCCTCAGGAGGAACGTGGTCTGTCTTTTGACCCATTCTGTGGTCCCTTGGGCTCCCTGGGAAGCAGGTAACATCCAATGGCAGACCGAAGAAAAAAAAAGGTAAGAGGGAAACAGGGCTTTGGATAGCTCCAATTGAGTCATACTGTCTGACACTACTAGAACCATAGGAGGATATTGTCTCAGCAGGGAGCAAAAGTCACCTGAAGCCTTATGTAGGTTGACAAGACCTGTATTGTGGTCAACTCTGCCCCTCCTAAGAAACCTGACTGGTGTATGAAAGGCCTGTCACCTCATTTTGTAGCCTGAGACTTCTACAAGCTTATGGAGATGGACGTTCTGCTCAGGAGCTTAACCTTTGAGGCAGAAGACGATGGCAGGGCTGTGTCCTCTGGACAAAAGGACCCCAAATAAAGCAGCTACTGTCCTACCCCTAAAAAAGTAAGTAGCCTGTGCCTCAACCACTGCGAGTGATGGCTTCTTTTGCCTTTCCAAATGCCCTTGAAAGAACTTGAGGTGAAAATGCGAATGAAATGTGTGTCCCTCTGAGGAATCCCAGAGGGCTGATTGGGACCACAGGTGGGACCACATTTCACTGCTTCTGTTGCTTACAAGTTATGCAATTCTTTTGCCATCTTAATTAGAATTTGGAAGAAGCACTGAAGTCAGAAAAAGTTATTTCAGGAGTCAAATCAAGGAACTTAGGAAGGCTTGGAAATAAAGTACCTTCGCATTCTGAGAACCTGCCTCTCTCTCCTTTCTTTTTTTTTTTTTTTTTTTTTTTTTGCCCTGAGTTGGATGCTCTCCTCCTTTTGGATTTTTATCAAGTAAGAACACTGGTCCATTTATCTCAACAATGTCTATGCTGACCGGCTCTCCATGGTCTCAGGCAGGAGTCCCTCCCAGTCCTATGTGGAGATGCCAAGCATTGAACCTGGGGGCTTCTGCGTGCAAAGTCAGTGCCCCTCCCAACCCTGTGGTGCAAAAACTCAGGCCTGGGGGGCAGATCTGGCCCACCTGTGGTCCCAATCAGCCCTCTGGGATTCCTCAGAGGGACACACATTTCCCCTGACACTGATTATTTGGTGGTTTCCTAGCGTTTGTGCCATTTTCCCATTCTAAAACACACATAAAACACTTTGTTACTGGCAGTAAACGCTCTAAGCTAAACTATGGTGGTATTGGGTGTGTTTTGGCCCTGCCCCTTTTGCCTTTGGCCCCACCCACCACTGGATTGCAGGCCCTGAGAACGTCTCTGAAATGGAATTTCACCCTCAGGGGTTCATCACCCCTGCCCTAACCTGTCCCACTCAGACAACTGCCTCAAGCAGCTCTTCGCCATCTGTGTAGAGTTTTTTTTCACTCTGTATGATGACACTCTGTGTGGGCCAGGTAGTGCTACATGTTACAATTGTTACAGGACACATGGGGGTTAGCCCACCATTTTCCCCAGCCAGCACCTCAAGTGTGGAAGTAACGCATGCCTACCCCCATGCCTTTACTCCCTGATGTATGGGTGCATAGGAAAAGCAGATTCACTGGATGCATCGCAAGGGTGCTGAAAGCCTGATGTCCACGTGAGCATGACTTTCACCCTTCAGGCATTTCCTGGGGGCAACAACTGTGTCTCCTGGTGCTTCCAGACGGAGAAGCCCTAGAGCTCACCAGGCACTGCACAGCTAGTCCATGTTTTCTTCCTGAACAGATTTTATGTGATAAGAAAAGGAGGGACAAAATGATGGGAAAATACAGGAGGGTTGTGAGTGGATGATGATGATGATGATGATGATGATGACGACATCTGGACCGCTCCATAAAACTGTGGATGTGCCAGGCGGACAGCACATCCAAAGCCTCGTCTCCAAGCAACCCTCAGCACCAATGCCCTGACTCTAACTCGTAGTCATTCACTCCCCTCTTTCTGGATGCTAGTTCCCTCTGCTTTGGGCCCTGCTAGTCCACTGGTGGTCGTCGGGAGGCCCATGGGCCAGGAGCATTGCTAGGTGCTTAAAAGGTTCAGGTCCCAGACCCACAGGGCACAACGCTGTGTAGGCTAATGTATATTGACATATGCAGATTGAGAAATAATTATTAGGATCTATTTAAATTTCACGGGAGGCAATGCCAGCCAATTCATTTCTTATCTAAATCATCTCAAATAAAATAAATTCTTCATTTGATTTGCACCCTGACCCAGATCATCCCAAACCAATGGAAAAACATTTTTGTCTAGGCTTTATTGCAATGCCAGGGGAGATCTTGGGGAGAGGGGAGGTTGAAGCAAGTGGGAAGAGGAGAGGTAACCCATCCTGCAACCCATGGTTGGCCTTAGGGATGGGTGAGCTGGGTGGTCACCCGGGGCACTAAGCTGAGAGGGGTGCCAAGCAGAGCTGAGTGGGTGCCAGCCTCACACCAGGACCAGGCCCCACAAGCCTTCTGGGTAGCCCTACAAAGGTGACCGGGGGGGGGGGGCATCAAAGGCACTCCTCGCCCAGGACGCTATTTATCCTACAGCCGGCCCTGCTGCAACTCCTTTGGAAACAGAATAGGCCCGGAGCCTTTGGGAATTAGATTCAGAGCTGGAGCCCCACCTCTACCATGGACCATCGTGATGATTCATCCACAGTCATTGGGTGTGGCGGATGAGTTGTGCAAGGGAAAATCACCCCCAATTGATGTTGGGTCTATCTCAGCCACTGATGTTGCACATAAAGCTGTCTGCTGGGGTGGTGGTGGTGGGCATTTGGAGGCAACATCCAGGCTGTCCTTGGACTCATCATCAAAGGAACCTCTGAACGAGGCATTCCGCTGTTCATGAAAGGTGTCTCCCTAGCAGCCCTCCTGGTCACGGAGGGTTCTATGAAAGCCAGACAAATGAAGACAATCAAGGCTCCAAAGCTGCCAGCAAGTGAAAGGAGACGGACGGAGCTGCATTTTCAGATTTTCACATTTCTAAACTCCTTTCAAGAGTTTTAAAGGTTCGCTTCAAAGCCACGAGGTCTTCATCATCCAGCCGGTGGAAGAGACCTGGCTAACATTCTTCTGAAGCAGGAGCACTTTCCTGAAATGCTTCACGAAGAAGCAAACTTGACAGCAGGTGGTCGCGCATGGGCAAAATGGGCTCTCAAAAAGCAAAGTTCCACTGATGCTCTTGGGATAGCGATCAGCAGTGTAGTGGCTGTGGTATAGCAGGATAGTGGCTCACAGGGATGTGGCGCTGGCACTTTTTTATTAACAGGGACACCAACATAATCTGCTGCCCTCCTCAGGATTCTCTGCTCTCACTGAGCTTAGTTGCAATTCTCACAGTAGCTGGGGGGGGGGGGGGGGGATGGATTTTCCAAGGAGCAATACATTATTCCTTGTTTTAATGCAAAGTATGTAATGGGCATTGAAGACCCTTTCATCTTACAAAACTCCTGCTCCTGATGGAAATGGATCAAGAGAGGTGCCTGCATTTTTGGACTCTCCTTGGAGGCGTGGCCCTGGGGACTATCATGATGAGCACCTGCACTTCCAAATGGACCACTACACCACCGATGACAAACCTGGCATCCTCAGCCTTCCCCAACTTAGTGCCCTTCACATGTTTTGGAGTACAAGTGGGACTGTGGGAGGTGTAATCCAAAACACCTGGATGACAACACACTAGGGAAATCTGCTCTAGCTATTCTTCAATTGCTATTCGTTCACAGAATTTTACTAGAGGATCCAGATGTCATCATTTTCCACCTGTTAGCCTCTTCCATCTTTTTTCTTCTCAAAGAAAATCCAATAAAGAAGGAAAGACGGAATAGCTGCACAAGGGGCTTTGGAAAGGTACCACTAAGGTACCACCAGCTGGAAGCCCCCTGATCCCCACAAGGCACAGCAAGAAGGCTGTGGGAAGAAGGCTTTAACCTCCTTGCCTCTGTCCCAGTGATGTTATTCACTATCCCCGGGTTGGAGGCAAGGCTAAAACCTTCCCAGCTGTCCAGCAATTCCATTGCAGCAGGACGGAGGGAGGGATTCTGTGTGTGCATTTGTGTCAGGACAGATCAAAGGAGGAAGGACTTCTTCACACAGCACATCGTTAAAGAATGGAATTCGCTACCACAAAATGTAGTGATGGCCACCAATTTGCATGGTTTTAAAAGGGGATTCCATGAATTCTTGGAGGAGTTATCAATGGCGACTAGTCCTGATAGCTATGCGCTACCTCCAGTGACAGAGGCATGGGTCTGTGTGCACCAGGTGCTAGAGAGCATGGCTGGAGGGAGGTGTTGCACCTTGTGGATTCCTGCTTGTGGGTTCCTGGTCAACAGCTGGATGGCCACTGTGTGAACAGAATGTTTGACTAGATACCTTGACAGGGCCTTGACAGGGCCAAGTTGGGGAAGGCTGCTTTACTGACTCTGAAAAGCAGAGCCCCCAGACTTGGCCCAAAAGAAGACATTGGATTGCCCTCTGCAACTTGAGTTCAAAACTCCCTTGAGTCCATGAGGTGTGAGAGGCAGAAGCTCTGGGAATGGTAACCTGGAGAGCCCTGGCTTCCTGAGTTAGCTCCCCCAGCAGTGCTACAATGATGCTGAGTTCTGAACTGGGGTCCTGATGCAAACCTCTCATTGAAAGAGGACATGAGCTCTCGGTATCTAAAGGATGGGAGCCATGGATACAGACTACACACCGCCACCCCATCTCTAGCCACAGGGAAGAAATTAGGCTGGAATCAAAGATAGCCATAGCCAAGCATCACCTGAGGGCCTGCACCTCAGTAGGGGCCCACACTGAGAAGAACCCCCTGCCCCTGGATTTGTTCTTCCTCTTCCCCATTGCAACCTGTTTGTCCATCTGCCTCTCACTTTGGTCCTATGGTGGTGGTGGTGGTGGTGGGGAGGAGGAGGAGGAGGAGGAGGAGGAGGAGGAGGAGGAGGAGATGCCACAGCCTCCTTGTTCATTGGCTGTCAAGCAAGCAAGGGGTAGCCATAATTAGGAAGAGGACAAGGAGGAAGAGCAACGGGGGACAATGGCAGAGAGGAGGTAGATTCACCGAGGGAGGGGCCCTTTGAGGGTGTCCGGCCCGAGGGCCCTCGAAAACCTGGAGCCAGCAATGGGAGGAACAAACATGAATATGGCTTTGTTTTGTTTTGTTTTGTTTTGTTTTGTGAATCAGAATTAAGCTCCAGGGCTGCTAATCTAAGAGAGCCTGTAGAACTGCGTAGTGAATAATTTTAAGCAGGATGAAGAATATTTACATGGGAGGGGGAAAAAAACCTATTAATGTTGTTTTGCTTTTGGCACCTCTTGAAGTCATTTTTGTTCAAACAAGCCTTCCCAGACTGACCGGCCACACATTCTGATTTTAAATATTTTAATTCCACATCTTGATTTTCCCCCCTTCCTTTTTATTGTGTATCACTCAAGAATCTTGTCAGATATAGAGCACTATATAAATCCTGTAAATAAATAAATAAATAAATAAATAAGCTCCCTATACATGATACACATCTTGATCAGCAACTTGTCAGGTGATGCTCCCTCACCACCGTAGAAGCTTTCAGGTGAGATTTTGTGTTGGTCTGTTTGCTACCTAGGAGGCCTTCGCTTGTGAGCTTCTGTCTTTGCAAGGCCAGGTGTGAGGCACTGAAGAACTCAAATCTGGGAAAGGACTGGGAAAGCAACAGCATTTCAATGCCTGCATGATACAGCCCTCCACAGTTTATCCAGACTTGATGCACATGTAATTGCCCTACATTTGGCATGGGCAATCTGGTGCCCTCCAGAGGTGTCGGACTACAACTCCCATCATCCCCAAAGGCTGTGTGTTGCAGCCTAGTGCTTCTGCAGTGTGCCCCCTGGGAAAGGCCAAGCTAGACAGATGCTGAGAGATAAATCTAGTCCTCTCCATAAACATTCTTATATAATCCTTTCTACAAATATTCTACCCTTACAGGGTCTGAAGGAAAAGAATTTAAATTTCACCAACGTGTGAAGAAATCAGCTCATGAGTTACAATTTTAGTTTTTCACACATGAATTGTTTAAATATGTTATTCAGTGTTATCTTGAGGCAGCAACATAAAGCATGTAGGTTAGAAAACTCAGAACGGCAGAATTGCCATATTCGCCGTTCTCGGCTGATTTTCTTTAATACGCAACGGACATGTTGGAGCCCTTGACTAGCAAAGCAGGGAGCCAGGTTGGCAGCCGTGGTCTGGGACACTGGTGTGCAGGTGTGGAGGGCTAAATGTGACGTGGGGGAGGAGCTGCTCCTCTAGTCTAAAGGCCTCTAAGATCTGAAGGCGCTTGGAGGAAGGTTCGGTTGAACATTCCCAGAGTGGGGGATCCAATCATCGGGAGACTGGTCAGCACATTCGGCTGAACGTACTGCCAAAACCTCTCTGGATCTTTGTCCTAAAGGTGTGATGGTCTTTACAGGAGCCTGTGCCCCTAGGTGCCTGCATCCCCTATACCGTTCTAGCTAGGGATGTGCGCTGCCTTGGTCCCGAACCCCAAATCCAAGTTGAAGCAGGCCAATTCGGCCCACCTCGACCCAAATCTGAATCAGGACCAGATTGGGTCTCCTCAGCCTGAAGCAGCCGAAGCGCTTTGGGCCGATTTTGCCCGACAGTCAGCCGCTGTCCCCTGCCCACCTGCAGGGCTTACCTGAAGCCGCTGCTCGCACGGTCCTCCAGGAGAGCCCTCTGACCTCTGTAGATCTACGATTGAAAACTCCAGCAGCTGGAAATGGCCTTTTGCAACTGTAGATCTATGGTAGGCCAGGACAGCTCTCCTTGATGACAGGTAGGTTTCTGGTAAGTCTCGCAGGTGGGGGGTAGCAGCTTGCCAGGTTCAGAGGGGAGCTGGGGGGAGGGGAGCCCTATGGACTCCTGGTCAGCCTCATGCCTGGCTTTCCCGGGCACCCATGGGACACCACAACAGTCAACCTGCTTTGGATTCAAAACCAAATGTGAAATGGGCCTGGGTTGTTCTAAGGTGCCCCGAGTTGAATTAGGGCCAATTTGGAAACTGCAAATTGGCCTCCGAGTGAGCAGGCAAATGTAGGCTGACCATATGAAAAGGAGGACAGGGCTCATGTAACTTTAACAGTTGTAGAGAAAAGGGAATTTCAGCCAGTGTCATTTGTATGCAATTAGTCCCTGGTGATATTCCCTCTTCATCCCAACAGTTAAAGGTGCAGGCACTATACTAGAGTGACCAGATACAAAAGAAGGCAGGGCCCCTGCAACTTTAACTGTTGTGATGAAGAGGGAATTTCACCAGGAACTAATTGCATACAAATGACACTGGCTGAAATTCCCTTTTCTCTACAACTGTTAAAGTTTCATGAGCCCTGTCCTCCTTTTCATATGGTCAGCCTAGGCAAATGCCTCCATAGGACTTTGGTGGAATACACTTCCACTTCATCAGCTCTCACCAGCCACCGACATGGCCCTGGCAGTCCAAACAGTGGTGGCACCCACATTAGAAATTTTAAGGTTCCCTGCAGTGTACAAGTACTACTAATAAAATAATAGATAAAATCAATTCCCCTGGGCTGAAAAGCCCAACCTAAGAGTTGGGGGCTGCTCTTGTCGCAGACTCAGCCTGACTTCCCTGACACACTACAACCCCCATCATCCCCAAAGGCCACGCTGGCTGGGAAAGCTGGGAGGGCATCTCCAGGAGGGCACCAGGTTGGCAAAGGACAGGCTCTACAATAGCACTAATCATCTGTTTAGAGTCAGGGTGGAGGTGGGTGAAGACAGACAGATTGAACCCTGCAGTCCTTTGAATTCTAGCCTTTCTTCTGCCCTCCCCCCTTCTCCTCCCCATCCTAAATAGATGACTGGAATGCAATTGAAAAGCATTGGATCAGGGCTGTGATCCTCAACGGAGCTCTTCTGCCTTGGGGAAAACAAACCTACTGCGCCCATTTGCTTTCTTTGGATTGTTGCCACAGTGGGATGTTTGTTTTTCGTGATTAACTTTTTATTAAGATTTCAGCAAATTGCATCTGCTTAAGTGTAGGTTTCAAAGGCACAATCACGAACCACAATGTGCCGCAGCACCATGGCGAATGATCTACAGGAACGATCTCGCATGCCCCATTGCCTCTGGCTTCCCCATTGCCTCCGGCCCAAGCAAGTCATAACTCATTTCTACCTCTTATCCATGGCCGTTGTTTATCTCTCACTATGTGTCTACCTGCCTGCATGTTTCACCTAGAGGAGATTATTATTTTTAAGGGAGGGAGGGAGGCTAAATGAGGAAGATGTGGCCTCGTTCTTCTCACTCATCCTCAAAACATTCCCTTGTTGCTTCATACCAGTTCTCTTGGCGGTGTTTCTGATATGACTGGCTTTCTTTCGCTGCTAGCCCTGTCCTCTGCACTCTCTTCGCTTGAACTGAAGGGGAAGGATTTCATTTCCAGATATGCCGTGGTGTATTGGGAGGCAAGGCACTAGACCAGAGGTGACGAAACCTCAGGCACATGGGCCGGATCTGGCCCACCAGGGCTCCCAATGAATCCCACTCCTGGTCATTTGGTGGTTTCCCGACTTTTATGCCCCTCCTAAGACTGAGTTACTGACAGTAAGAGCTTGAAACTTACCTATGCTGGCCTTTTCGGCCCTGCCCCATTCATCTATGGCCCTGCTCACCACTGGGCGGGGCCATAGAATTTGGCCCTCGGGCTGTCAGAGGTTCAGCAGCCCTGTACTAGACTCACTGAAATAAATGCTTCCCCCACTATTCAATAGGATTGCAAGCTTAAATGTTTACAATGCCATTCCATCCTTCACTCCATAGTTAAAAGGAACTTCAGTTTGCAATAGTCTACAAGGTGCTCTTTTTTCCCACGTAAAGATTCTTCTGCCCTGCTTAAAATTACTCACTACGCAGTTCCACAGGCTCTCCTAGATTAGCACCCCTGGGGCTTAATTCTGATTCACAAAACAGAACATCTAATTACCAAAGCTTCATTATTCATTGCTCCATTAGTAGACATTGGCCAATCCATGATGTTATCTGACCACTTTCCCTGAGTAGGCATGATGGAAATCCAGATGACAAAAAGAGGTTTTAGAAGCCAAGCTTTAACAAGTTGTGGTGATTACTGATGACTATGGTTGACAGGTTCTCCTTCTCTTGTGACCAAATCTGACACAGATTCTCTTCACAGCCCACTACAGGCAGCCAAGGCAGCAATGGTCAACTTTTAAGTGTGTCCGTAAGCATGCTCAGGGCCAGTCCCACCAGCTGTTCTAACAGAGGAAAGAAGACACCCAGCTCTAAGCAGAGAGAGGTATGCTTTTAGTATAGGATGGCCAGGTGCCCTCCTTTACAGAGGACAGTCCACCAGTGAAGGCATCCTCTGTTGGATGTGCTGTCCAGTTCAACTGAGGTTTATAGTCAAAAAACCAGAAGGGCCTTGAAATTGCCCATCAACACTTTGCACTTGGACAGCAGAATGAGGAGGCACACAGGTCACCTAGTAAGCCTTCCCCATGATGGTGAGATATTTAGCATTTCTATTTAAAGTCTAGCAATTACTTCTATATTTACATCTGTACATATAAATTAACACAGGCAAATGTTTAGCAATTTGGTATCCTCTATTGCCCTCTCTTCTGATGACGCGTTTCCTCTTTTTTGGCGACACATCAATGGCCACTGTTAGCTAGAGAATAAACCAATGGATAAATTATTTCTAGCTCAAGAAGCATGGATCACAGCAGTCACATTGTTCCTATTCTTCCTCCTTTATTTATTTATTTATTTATTTATACAAATCCTTCACTAAGATCACAGCTTTCACGTAGGCCTCTGTGCTGTGCTTATGCAAGGCAGAACTTAATCACCATTCTTTTGCTAAAAAGAACTTCGGCTGTTTTTATTTTGCATGGTGGGTCCTGTATGAGCTGTCAAATGGCAAATTGTCAAAGACAGATTTGGTATCATCCATGCCCATCATTAAAGAGGGTCCCAGCCTCCAAGATGCACTGTTCCTGCCTCCCTGACCAGATGCTAAGAGCAGAAGACCACCAAACCATATGGTGAAAAAATAGCATTATGAACAGCACATATGCAACAAATTCAAAGAAAATATGAAAGGAAAGGAAAGTCCCGTGGGGGCTTCTGCAATACAGACCAAGCTGGAAACAAAAGCAAAGCGAAGAGACTGGCCTCTGGACCCCTTCAAGAACGGAGATATGTGGTATGAGGGCATCATTGTACAACAGCCTTCCCCAACCCAGTGCCTTCCTAATGGGTTGGACTACAGCTCCCATCATTCTTGGTGTAATGGTTACAATGTCAGACTGGGATTGGGGAGACCCAGGTTCCAGTCTCCACTCAGTAGGATTTCCCCAGATTTGTCCTAGTTTTTGTTCTATCCTGGGTGTCAGGGGGGATTTTCTGTAATTTTCTATAATGTCCTGGAATGACATGCTTTCCCCTTTAAGGCTACCATTAGTATGGCCAGGGGTGGAAATGATGTGCTTTCCAGAGATGTACCTTCCCCCCCCCCACTCCAACTGGAGCCTTAAAGGGGAAAGTGTTGTCATTCCTGGACATTGGAGCCTTATGGGGAGGAGGGGATAACACACTTTCCACTCCTCCACTCCAATTGGGGCCTTTAAGGCCTTGACTTGAGTGGAGGACGGGAAAGCGCGCTTTCCGGGGCCTCCAGAAAGCACGTCATTCCCCGGAAAGCGTGCTTTCCCGGCACCTCCACTGAGCATCGTCTTTTTTGGTTTCCAGAATTTAGTCACCCTACCACTCGGCCTTGAAGCTCACTGGGTGACTTTGGGCCCATCACTGACTTTCACCCTAACCTACCTTACAGGATTGTTGTGAGGATGACATGGAGAGGAGGGAGACCATGTCAGCCGCTTTGGGTTCCTTGCAAGAGGGGGGAAAGACAGGATATAAACGTAATATGAAATATACACACTGACAGGTCACCAGGTTGGGGGTCTGTTGTCTCTCTGGCCGCCACTCATTTCCCCCACCCCTCCTTCACCCAACTGCTTAGGGAGATCAGCTGCCGCAAGAAAGATGACAGACAGAAGAAGAAAGCCAGGCAGGCGCTCCTCCACCCTGCCACTTCCAGCTCCTCCAGCTCCCTTTGCCTCTCGGGAGGAAACTGTCGCAATTCTGAAGAGGCCGACCTGGGCGTCACACATGAAGGTCTCTGCCCAGCAGCGCTTTGGACTCAAGCTCTGCTTCATATAAAACAATTGATCATCAGAAGTCCAAAAACCACCAGCAGAGCAATCAAGGCTCGGAGGCAAGGCCATCTGTCAACGTCAGCTCCTCCATGAAACCTGCAATGGGAGGGACCTCAGGCCACTGTGGGCCAAATCCTGCCCCCACCTAGCCCTCAGGGGCCCCCAGGCAGCCACGCTCCCTTCCCCTGGCCCCACCTGATCACAGACCCTTGGCTGCTTCTCTGGCCTTGCCACGTTTCCCGCCCCCCCATTTCAAAAGGTAAAAACGCCTCACAGTGAGAGCTTGAAAATGACATCTGATGGTGCTCTGGGGTGCTTTGGCTCTAACTCACGGGCCTTTGGCCCATCCACTAGTGGGATGCAGCCCCCCCCCCCGAGTTTCCCCAAAGTGGAATTTGGCCCTTGGCCGGGAAGACCTTCAACACCCTTGACAGAGAACAAGGGAGTCAGGGCCCCCCAAGAGGTGGGGTGTGAATGGCCCATCCGCAACTGAAGTCCTCAGATCTTCAACAAGAAATTACACACCAGCCTGGGAGGCCCCTCAGACAGGACTGGGAATGTAGATGGCGGGTGGGGGGAGAACCAATTTCGCTCTCCACAGTTGCAACAGAAATCCCTCTGCAATGGTTATTATTCCTCCGCAGGGCTAATGGCGGCTGAGGGTTTTCTTGTCATAATCGGGGGGTGGGGGGGTTAACAACTCCCATCACGTACCTTCATCCCAATTTTGCTGCCCCTGCCCCCGCAGCAGCTATTTCGATTTTTGGACCATCTGTGTTAACTGAGATGCAGATGGGTCTCCAGGGAAGGGTGGCCCACAATTCCAGGACTGTCATGGATAGGATGCAGGGGAGGCTGGTGGCTCAGATGTCAGTGGGGCAGTGAATCCGTTCCGGGTTTCAGTCAGAACCAGTCATAATATCAAAGGAGTAATCCAAGGTGCTGAACCTATTAACCTTGCCAGTTTGCCTATTTGGAAATGGGTGTTTTCCGAGTGGTCACTCTTAGCACGTGGCAGCCATGTTGTGAGAGTGCCAATAACCCTCTCTCAAAATTCCATATGTGCCCACAGGCCCTAAAAGATTGGGGCCCCTGCTCATTCCATCAGTAGCACCCACATGTCTGAAACTGACCAGCTCCACTTCTTGGCAATACGTTCTAGGCAGACCCAGGGGAGAGTTGGACTGAAATGAATGAAGTGCTAATTCCTCTCTTGAGGGAAGGCAGCTGGCTGTTGAAGCTCAAAGGTGAAGGTTTTCTTTATCCTGAGATGCAGGCAGAATTTTATTTTAGTGATACCAAGTGCGGTTTCAGATAGCCTAGATCTCGTGAAAAGCAAGTGGGTGCAGGCGTGAAAGACTACACCCAGAGGCTGTCTATACACGGGGAAAGCCCCAGGGTGGCTTCGTGGTGGCTCTGTGTTGCTGATATGACACAGCAGCTACTCCAGAATACTCCTGGGGCTTTCCCCCTGAAGATCCGAAGTAAAAAAGTCGAGAACTTACCCCAACTTTTTTCTCTGGAGCAAGGTGAGGACGGTGCATCCGCCATCTCTCGCTGCTCCGGAGTCATGGCAGAGTC
Organism: Anniella stebbinsi; assembly: GCA_029215795.1. Lineage (NCBI taxonomy): Eukaryota > Metazoa > Chordata > Lepidosauria > Squamata > Anniellidae > Anniella > Anniella stebbinsi. The sequence goes on from JARDYH010000007.1 coordinate 32,826,490, forward strand.
ATGGCTGGGCAAATGGTAAGCCCTGATTGGTCGCCATCTGCCCAAGCAGAGGGAAGAGGGCAGACTGGCAAGCCAACTGGCCACTAGGACGCCCCTGCACTACCTCCGGCATGGGGAGAAGAGTCTCTCTTTTCTTGGGAAGTTCCCCATTCCCTTTATGAGCTGGCTGTCACTAAACGGGGAAAGCTCTGCAAGGTAAGGGGGAAGGGGGGGGAAGCCAGGGAGGATGGGCAGCAGTCCAATGACTGATGTAAACTCCGTGCTCACTTCTTGGCATGGGGATTACCTGGGGCAACCCTGCAGGAGCGAAACCACAAGGTTCTGGGGGTTCGCAGCGCCAATGCGTCATTGGCAAGACAGACCCCAGGAAAGGCTGCTTAGCAGATCAGTTCTTTTTCATTCTACCCTTGGCAAATATATGGAAATAATTTGTAGGAGGAGATTCTTGAGATTCCCCAATAAATGTCAGAAATGGCTGTGTGTCACCAAACTTGCTTCAGATGTGCTCCTGGCCTAATAGTACAGCCGCAGCAATGTATTCGATGTGGCATTGCTGCAGCCATATAGAGTTATTCGAAATCCCCGCTCTCTTCCCGAAATTGCTGGTAAATCTCAATTTTCATCATGTTTCTGGCAATCTGATATAACACATACCATTCTTTTGCTATCTCAAAAACAATTATCCCATTTGCCATAGCTAATAATCATGGGGATTGTTGGTCAGGTACAATTGTTTTGGGCCAGTGTACCTATTTTAAAAGAAATGGCATTTATTTTAGAATAATATGGTAAGAAATTTAGCAAGGGAATCAAAGATGGGCAGAGGAGTTACTTGAAACCAAATTTCCTTCCTGAGCACATCTCCACAGCTATTTCATATATTTCAAGTAGTAATTAACAACAGAAACATTTGGAACCAAAGACTAAAGACAGGGCATTTGAAAAAGAGTTAACAGATGTCCTTCAAATTGCTCCTGGCCTAATAGCAGAGCTGCAGTAATTTACTTGATGTGGTGTTTATTTAGCTGCTGCAGACATATAGAGTTATCATAATGATAAGCAGGCTGTATTAGGTACAAGAAATGCTGGACAGATAATGGTTCACATGGTGTCATATAAGGGATGCATTAAAGAGAGTATATGTGCAATGCCTTTCAAATCCCTAACATTAAAAACACACATATGCACACTTAATGTACTGTAGATAAATGGAGTGGTTTCAGAATATTTTTCTAATGGTAAATAGTATCTTAAATTTTTGCGATAGCAGTGAGATTTGAATCAAAACACCAAATCCTGCCATAGTTCAGTAAGCTATCGGCACAGCAAGTCTGCTTTTTCCCCCCTTGAAAAATGAAAGAATTAAATTCAAAAACAAACAACTTCAATTTAACACCAAACTACAGGATCACCAATCTTAAAAATGTCAAATTGTAATGGATCTTAATACCCATATAAAACACACAGGCACCCACACACACAACACAGTAGCGTTGTTCCTTGGTAATGTATAGCAACCTTACAGAATTTCAGTGAAGGAGAAAGAAGGGAAAAACACCTTATTACTTCTAACTCCTGCGAGCCATTTTGGTCTCCAAAGGTTTTAGACTGCCGGGGGCCCTGTGTCTGCAGTGTTTCGGGAAATGACTTGCTTTTGCACGAACACTGCTCTGTTCTGAAGCACTCCTGCCCCCAGCATCCCCACTCCCTTTCTGGTTAACTCTTCCTTACCTGGCTGCATCTCATGCCAGTTTCCTTGCTGGTTTCAGAGTTCTCTTCTTTTTCTCTAAGCAGGAGGATTACAAAATGGCTTAAGAAGAAAATAAAAACAAGCCTCGCTCACTCACACACATACTCTCTTCCCATTGCTATCTCAGGGACACACACACACACAGGGAGAGAGAAGGGGTGGAGAGGAGAGACTCACACACAGAGAGACCCACATGGAAGGACAGACAGCCTTTTCTGATGATTTGCCTTACTAACAAAGCTTGCATACATGTTGAAGGGACAAGTCATGGTTCTATCATCTTGGTAAAAAGGCAAAGAAAGCAGGGAATCGTGTCTGGGGGGTGGGGAACATATTAACATATTAACTAACATTTTATCTAGGTCTTTCATTCAATGGAGCTAATGTACAAGAGACTGAGTTGTGATCGGAGAAGTCCCTGATTTGAATCTCACCTTTGCAATGGACTCAGTAGATGGCCTTCGGCCCACTGCGCTCTCTCTCTCTCTCTCTCTCTCTGCCTCAGCCTCCCATCATCAAAACGGAGGGCAATAATACTGACCAGGTTGTTGTGCAGAGCAGCCTTCCTCAATCCCGTGGCCCTTCGGACATGTCACACTGCAGCTCCCATACTTCCCAACCAATGGTCAGATTTCTCTAAAGCGCCATACAAATGCTACGTATTATCATGACATCCAACACATTTCACTCTAGGTCAGGCTGGTTATAGCCCAATTCCACAGCAACATCCCCCAACTGCGTATATTGAAGTGGGGAGCTGAACTTATTGTTTTGGGAGAGGATCTAGTTGATGCTGGGATGTGGGGAAGGGAACAGGCTGCTTCCCTGGGTTGTTTTGTTTTGTTTTTTCCCAAAAAGAGGTAACACGGATGGCCTCTTTCGGGCTGATCAAAGAACACAAATAAATTCAGGCAACCATACCAGTAGTGAAGCAACGTGCAATCCAAGAGGTGCACCTTAGGATCCTGTGAAATGTTGCTAAAGAGGTCGGACATGAAAGCGGACTGCTAAAAACACAAGAGGAGCCCTGCTGGATCAGACCAAGGGTCCATCTAGTCCAGAACTCTGTTCACACAATGGCCAACCAACTGCCCAAAGGAAACCCACAAGCAGGACATGAGTGCAACAGCACCCTACTGCCCATGTTCCCCAGCAACTGGTGTACATAGGCTTACTGCCTTTGCTGCTGGAGGTAGCACTTAGCCATCAGGACTAGTAGCCATTGATAGCCTTCTCCTCCAGGAATTTTTCTAACCCCTGTTTAAAGCCATCCAAATTGGTGGCCATCACTACATCCCATGGTAGCGAATTTCATAGTTTGGCTGATGTACTCCAGCATCTTCTACAACAGGAGTGTTGGATGTCAGACCTGGGGGCCAAATCCAGCCTGCCTGGGGTCCCAGTCTGGCCTGAAGGGTTCCCCAGGTACCCATGCCTCCTTCCCCATGTCACTAGGGGGCTCCTGGTCTACCCCACCCCACCCTGACAGGCACACAGAAGCTGGAAAACCACCAAATGGCTGCCATGTGCAAGGAGTGGCAACTCGGAAAACACCCATTTCCAAGTATGCAAACTGGTGAGGCTAAAAGGAAAGTAACCTACCCAGAAGTGGGGTCTGAGCTCAGATACACAGGCAAAGTGCCCATTCACCTACACAGCCACAGCCAAGCAACATGCATGCACAAACACACACACAGAGAGTGTCATCAGATGGGGGGAATCGCGGTTCCCTACCGTCGCTTCTCCGTGCCTGCTCCTGTTCCATAATACTTCCTCTTTCTCCCCAGAGAAGAAAGAGGAAGTAAACAAAGACCGCATGGACCATTCAGGGGCCGTTTTTATCACGCTGCTTTTCCTGCACACAGTAGGAAGCAGTGGCACATTCCGTTTCTCCCCAAAAAGTCAGATTAAAAGGGGTCCGTTTTGTGATGGAACAAAGGCAAGAAGGAGCAGGAGGCCCGCGGGAGGCGGACGGTGGAGTCCAAAGGGACGCGTAAAAAACATGAGTGGGCAGAGGCAAGCATGTGAGAAAATGCTTTTCTGATGAACCCCACAAATGCCAGGCAAAACACATCCCTCACCCCCCCAAACCTAGACAAGCACAACATTGGCTTCTTGAGTTGTTAAATCGAGTGGCTTAACACAAGGCAAAACATGCTGGATCAGACCGAAGGCCTCTCTAGTCCAGCATTCTGTTCCCACAATGGCCAACGAGATGCCCCAATGGGAAACCCTCAAGTAGGAGATAAATGCAACAGCCCCCCCTTCATGTTCCCTAGCAGTTGGCATTCAGAGTCATACTTCCTCGATACTAGCCATCATGATTAGTAGCCACTGATAGTTTTATCCTCTGTGAATTTGTCTAGCCACCGTTTGAATCCATCGAGGTTGGTGGCCACCCTCAAAGTGCAGTAGCTTGCACTTTACAAGACATGCCCCAGAATGCCTTAAAGCATCCTTCCCCACAGCTGGTGGGGCATTATGGGAGCTGTAGTCTGACACATCTGGAGGGCATCAGGTTGGGGAAGGCCACCTCATAGTGTCACAGAAGAAGCTGGTGGTATTTCTCTCTGTGAAAGGACATCCTTTCAATGGAGGCTGGTTGTTCAAACATCAGTGGGGTGGTGAATCCACTCCAGGTTTCTGTCAGAACCAGCCAGAACTCTAAAGGAGCTACCCCAAAATAGGTTCAGCACTGGATAGCTCCTTTGGAATTCTGACTGGCTTTGACTGAAATCCAGAGTGAATTCACTGCCCCACTGTCATTGCACGTTAAAACTCTGCTTTTGTTTCACAGCTCCTGAAAAACCTCTGGAAAATTCTAAGCCAAGGTCAATGCCAATTGAATAAAAGAACATATATACAAAGAGGAAAAGATCCTGTAAATATTCAACAGTTCTTGGAGTCAGAGACACTGCTCTAACTAAGACAATAATAATAATAATAATAATAATAATAATAATAATAATAATAATAATAATATAATCCAGAATTTCCAAAGGAGAGAAGCAGAGAAAAGCAGAAATGAGTTTAGTGGCTAAGTGGTTAATGCAATTCCTAAGTGTTCAGCAATCATTGCAATTTAGTGCCATTTCGATTATTACACAATAAACAGACCATGTTGTCTGGAAGCAAATTTTTATGAGAATAGCTGAAGGGGCTGCAACTTATTTAGCTGCTGAAACTCCAAGGGAAGGAACAATGCTGGATGCTAATACTGCAGATCAGAAATACCCAGGTACAGGAGTGAGGTTATTGTGGGGTCAGTACTATGGTAACTAGCCATACTAAACCAGTTTAAATTAAGTGAGTAGTTAAAAATGTTCTTTGCATAGGACCATGTAAACAAATGACATTGCACATTCTGCACAGTAAAATACATTGTAAAGCTTTGCATTGTTTGAAAAGAACATAATGTACGTAATACATTCAACCTGCAATTTTGAAGTTCTAATTCCCATTACAACAAATGTACATTTCTTTAAGGAAAGCTTGTAACAACCTAAGAATTCCTAATTATCACGGATGAATCAACTCATGTTATTATGTTTATCAGAGAATTTATATCCTTACGTTTTCAGCTGCACCCAACAATTATTTTTATCCTACTGGACAAAGCTAGCACCCTCTGACGATGCAATAGATACTGCCTCAAGCAAAAGGTTTTGAGGGTGGCTTAGAAACGCTAAGAGACAAAAGATAAATTCACATGTTCAATAGTTATCACCATAATAGAAAACAGCCAGGCCATAATAGTCTTCTCAAGTTCTAACACGGCTCTCAGTGATAGGTGACTGCCTGAGGTTGTGAGAGGCAGTGAGCCATTATGACCAATGAGAGCAATTTCACATTATGATGTGATAACTGCAATTATCAGGTGAATACCATAACCTGTCCATTATGAAGGTGAAATTTCTTTAAATCAAGATGGCATTTTAAAAAAACCTGGCTATTTTCTGCAAATCTACATGCTATTAAAAATAGGACACATGAGACAACCAGCCAAGGTTGCTGTTGAGGATTTTAAAAAAGAAGAAGAAAAAGATGGCTACCCAGAGGGTATAACTGCCATAGGCAATGAGGCCTTTCCAGAAAATCAAGGCTTTGCCCAATACACACACAGTTATTAGTCATTCGTGGGTTGCTATAAATCATGGCTGAGCAACTGTGGGAGGTCCAGGGTTCATTTTCACCCCCTGGACAACACACACGCACACACACACACACACACACACAGAGAGAGAGAGAGAGAGAGAGAGAGAGAGAGAGAGAGAGAGAGTCTGCACTAGCTAAAGAAAAATAAATTGAAATTGAAATAAATAAATTGCTGCTTGGGAAACTGCTCCATAGCACTCCATAGTGCTAAAGGGGTTACGTTTAGCTTGTTTGCAAGCTAAATTTGACCCTCTTAGCAGTCCATAGCTCTGTGTGTGTGTGTGTGTGTAGTTCAGGGTGTGGCAGCGGCAGCAGGGGCTGCACTGGAGGGTTCTGGGGACCACGTGTTGCCCACCCCTGCTATAAATGCAGACATCTTTCCCCAAGATGGTGTTTCTGTTGCAAGGTTATTGTAATTCCCCGACATTCAAATCACAATATTTTGTAGCCAGGAACATTGGCAAACCTAAATCCACGATGGGCCACTAGTTTTATTTGGACCAACCAAAAGGCCTCAAAAGAGTGTGCAAGCTTTCCCTGGAAGTCTAGGTCAGCTTTCCAGATCCTGGTGCCCTCCAGATGTTTTGGACTACAACTCCCATTGGCCCCAGCCAGCATGGCAAATGGTTAGTGAATTGTAGTTCAAAATATCCGGAGGCCATCAGGTTGGGGATGACTGGCTTAGATGGTACAAGGGCGGGCAGGGGGGACAAAAATATATAAAAATTGGGCCAGATGTTGTGGCCAAGAGGTTTGCATTTTAGACCCAGTCCCCAGATGGAGATGGCAGCAGCCTGAATGAATTAGTCACTGCTAGGTGCTGCAAGTATCAGGTTACACCTTGGATTCTGGGACAGAGAGGCAAGGGGTGACCCCTATTTCTGTTATCCAGATCCGTCTCTTGCCTTGGGCAAAACACACAGTTTCCTGGGTAGGCAGAGAGAGAAAAAGTAAAGAGAAACATGACAGGCAATGCAGGAAATTGGTTTTTGTTGGGGCACTAGGTAAAAAACATCAGTTGAAGCCAAATTGTGTAGTATTGCCTAGTAGGGATGTGTATCGTATCATTAAAATGTACAATAACTATACGTTATGCTCTTTATCGTGCATGCGTTTAATGATAACGATACGATAGGAAAGCCTACGATAATTATCGGAGACGATAAAAAATCCTACGATAATTATTGTATGTTATTGTTTTATCGGAAGGCTCTTTCTCTTTTGCCGCCACATGGATGGAGCTAGAAGGTGGGGTGTGCTTGCTAAGACAGTGACCAATCGTGCAGCAAGGATTCCAGCAGGCTCCAATCACAATGTTGGAGGAGGGCTAAGGATATCCCCGCATAAAACCCCCACACTTGGTGTTCCAGCTCTGTTGGGAGTTACGCGTTGAGGGGAGAAGGGTGGATTTTGTTGGAGCTTTGTCCTGGCTCCTGGGTCTTATAGTTACTTGGTGGAGAATTGTTGGAGATTCATTGTAGTCTTGTATCTTTGTGTCTCAGGTTCGTTTGGCTGTGCGTTGCTTGTGTGTTTGAGACTTTGAGTTATAATTTTTTTCTGGTCGGTTTGATTGAAGGGTTAGGTTAGCATGAGTGGGGGTACTACTGTGACTGAGGGAGTGTGCTTTGTCCCCTTCCCTGTTTAACATTCTTTACAATATATATATATATATATATATATATATGACATCACCTGGCGTGCTACTCAGGAGCAGGCCGCGAAGCCTCCTCGCAGTAGCAACCAGCAGCAGATGGGAGCGGACGTCCCCCGAAGGTAAGTAGGGGGGAGGGGGGCCCGCGCGTGCACCACTTACCTTCGGGGGACGTCCACTCCCGGATGGAAGCGGATGGCCCCGGGGTGGTAAGGAACACGGGGAGGGGGCTTACCTGCCGGGGCCATCCACAGCAGATGGCCCCGAGGGGGGAGGAGGAAGTTAGGCCCCCTTCACCCACCCACCACCATTTTTTCCTCATAGACTTGCATTGGGGGAAAGCTTTCTTTCCCCCAATGCAAGTCTATGGGGGGGGGGGGGGGAAATGGCGGCCGATCCAAAAATCGGATGTCCGATTTTTGGATCGGGATCGGAACCAATCCAGTTCGGGGGGCCTCCAATTTTGTCCGATATGATCCGGGACAAAAATAGAGGTCCCGATCCGGGTCCCGATCCAATCCGGGGGGTCCGTGCACACCCCTACTGCCTACTAGGTTTATCCACAGGTTTTGAAAGTTCATTGTATTCATAAAAATATACCTATAAGTCTCAGCAGCTGCAGCAGCATGGAGTGGATTACCGGAAACAGTGCATGTTGTTGAGAGCTTACTTCCGAGTAACACCTGCAGCTGTGCATCTGAAATTGGGCACAGAAGATGAGTCCCCTCAAGGCCATCTGTGACATGCCCATGAGTACTGGATGACAACGTCTCTTGAAAAAGGACCACACTTCAGCCACCTGAAACAGTGTATTTGAAAGCTTACGTCCAGGTAACGCTTGCACCGATTGTTCTAAAATTTGGCTCACTAGACTAACAACACTCAGTCTGCACTGTGACTAAGTTTCAAACTTGTAACTTAGAAAATTAAGAAGTTTTGGGCCTTTCTGACTCAAAAATCAACTCTAGAATCTCTATGGCAAAATGGAGAAACGATATAATATTGGATTTCCGATAATTATCAGAAATACGATACGATACAATATGGTTCACCTACAATATAATCGGAGACGATAACTTTTTTGGTCCAAAATTCTGATAACAATACGATATTTTCGGGTGCGCACATCCCTATTGCCTAGTGGCTGGAGGGACTGGAACCCTCAAAATGCCAAGACCCCCTTCAGATGGTAGAAAATCATCTTCCCCTGCAAGTAGATTCTATAAGGCACATAAAAAGCAGAGAGAGACACATTGGTCCGTTAGGGAGAAACCTCTAAACTCCAGCATTGGGCAATTCCTAGGTAATTATTTTCTCACGGACCAACTATCATGGTCCAGCTATCTTTGTTTTTCAAGTGACCGGCACTAACATTAATTAGACTAGGGACTTCTGAGGGATGGGGGGCCTCACTGCACCCCTAGAACCCACAATGGGTCATTCCCCTCCCCTTGCCACAGCAAAAATTGCTGCTGCCACCAGAATTACTGTTTTGGAAGGAAACAAGGTTTGTGATCCCCCAGGGGCCGTGCTGCCTTGCGAAATCACAGGGGTTTTGCCATCACCATGGCCACCGGACATTTTTGCACCTTCCAGATATCCCCATGCACTTCTTGACCAAAACTGTATCAAAATTAGGGTTGGGGGAAGATGTTTGTTCATTTCACATTTTAAGGCGACCTTACCTAATTCGAACCACTATGTGAACTGAAACTCAGTTATCGCCTGAAATTCGCAGTTCTCTGAATTTTGCAGCAGGGTTCTCCAATCAAAAGGTGCAGCAAAAATTTGTATATGAGGGGAAATAACATTAAAATGCATTATATTCATTATCATCATTTATCGTATGGTTACAGACCCATTAGAACCAAGAAAAATACATATACATTATGTTAAGAAAATTGCTTGCAAATGTGTGCATATTAAAGCAAAAATGCCTGTATTAGGGGAACTGTGCACAAAAATGCTTATGAATTTTATTGAGCACTTTAAAACAAAACAAAAACTTCAAAGTTTGGGACAAATGGAAATTAAGACTGGAAAAAAAATCAAATTTGAGATTAAACAAATTTAAGATTAGAAAAAGAAGAAACTGAAACCTAAATTGACAGACCTCTCCATCCTCAATCAAAATACAGATAAAAATATGTATTTTGAGATAAAATACCTGCAGAAGTGCAAATTTGTGAGAGAAAATACAATTAAAACACTATTCAAATGCCTGATTTCATGTAATTTTTTGAAAATAAATTGCATAATAATGTGGAATGAGGATGGAACAGACATATGGAGTTAGAGACCATCTAGCAGTGGGTCCTGCAACACCTAATGCTTGTTCCTGAGTCATGTCCACCTGGCCTCGGAGGACAGGAACCTAACTGACTCCAGCAACTAAGTCTTCTCCTGCTGTTGAAGCTTTCTAGAGACCATCTGAGCTTAGAGGTTGTTGCTGGGGCCAATACAAAAGTGACATGTACTTGAAATCGAGAGATGTGTCCTTCCCTGTGCTCATGAAGGATGCAGTTACAGACCAGGGGGCATAAAAAACCATCACCAATGGCGGTATTGTAGGAGCATCTCTTCCTGCCAAGATGATATCAGCTTCAGCTATCACCAGTAGTGCAGCAGTCCCAGTGGATGGTGTGGGGGGGGGGATATTCCAGTCGTCTAATATAGCAGGACTTTCATTGACTATCAACATTTGAGGGGAGCAGCCACTGGGGCCTCCAAGAAGCGACCCCCAACATTTAACCTCTACTGATAAGACCCTACCCCCAAATTGGGGGGACTATGACCCTCCACCAGGAGCAGAGCCTTTTCTGTAGGAGCCACAATACCAATGGTGCTCCCATCCTAGGGAAATTCAAACAGCCTCTTTCTTGCTTTCCACTGACAAGTAAAAAGAGTGTTGTTTCAGCTGGCCTTGGCAATTTTGATTGCTGCCCTAATCTTTCCAGATTGTTTTATATTTTTAATTGCTGTTTTATTATTATTTTAATTGTTGTAAACCGCCATAGAACTTTGGTGGAATAGAAATATTTCAAATAATATTGCCTGGATGGGCACTGCCCACATGCACATTCTTCCAACCAGCACTTCAGTTCATCCAAAGTGAACTTTACCAACTAATCAGAATCTACCTTTTTGTTAATTGAATGGCGCTAACATAACTTCCTTCAATTCAGTTTGTTTCTTTCAGTCTTTCTGTTTCGAATTTATGCAATGCCTGCACTTCACCTATGTCACACTGAACACAACCTATGGAATGCCAAGAGTGCAAAATAAAATAATTCGTATTTCATGGTTTTGAAAAACCTCAGTTCTGCACAGTAGTGTACAGTTAATCATACAGCAGTGAATATGTCTTCTTTAGTCTGAAAGCTAGCCAGTATTCATAAATTAGCCAAAATCCAAGGGACCACACAACTAATTCTACATGCCAAAGACAGATTTGGATGTGTGTTTCTTGATTCTGCAGTTCCCCAAGTTTCATGAAATGGGAGGGATTCCAAAGGTAGTTTGAGTGTGGAGTTGCTCAAAGAAACAAGGTTAAAAGCACTACTGGACACCAGTGTCAAGAGTGCTTGGTTCAGATGCAAGTGATCACAGAATCATAGAATCTTAGAATAGTAGAACTGGAAAGGGACTATAAGGCCATTGAGTTCAAACCCCCTGCTCAATGCAGGAATCCACCTTAAAGCATCCCTGACAGAAGGCTGTCCAGCTGCATCTTGAAGGCCTCTAATGTGGGAGAGCCCACGACCTCCCTAGGGAATTAGTTTCACTGTCATATTTCTCTAACAGTCAGGAAGATTTTCCTGATGTCCAGCCGGAATCTGTCTTCCTGTAACTCGAGCCCATTATTCCTAGGCTGTCCAGATGGCTCAGGGTTTCCCGGTCCTAACCGGGAAACCTGGGGCCAACCGGCCCAACCGGGGGCGGTGGGGGCAAACCGGGGTGGCAGGGGGTCACGCGGCGGTGGCAGCAAGTGAGGAGTGGCGGTAGACCAGGCGGCGGTGGCGGTGGAGGAGCCCGGGAAGCGGCCGCCCCAGAAGGTAAGTGCCCTCCCTCGCGCCTCACGCTCCTTACCCGCAGGGGCATCCGCTTCCCTCCGGTGCTCGAATCTACTAAGAAACAGGCTTCGCGGCCTGTCCCTCAGTAGCGCGCCGGGGGAGCTCCCCCGCCTCTTCTGCACGGGCATCCAGGCTCCTCAGGGGTCGTCGCCATCGCGACTAGCCCCGACGAGGCCAGAGGCCAGAGGCCGCGCGGAAGAGGCGGGGGAGGGCCGATTACGTCACTTCCAGATCCAGCCTTCCCCTGCCTCTTCCGCGCGGCCGCTGGCCTTACGAGCCCAGCGGTGGGGGACCCGGCGGCAGCGGCGGGGGACCTGGGGGGGGCGGCGGACATGGCAGGGGCGGCAGCGGCAGCAGCAGCAGCAGCAAACCTGGTAGGTCCGGGCTGATGTTTTTTGGGGGTGGGTGGCTTGGTGGGGGGGTTGTTTTGGGTGGGGGGTGGCTTGGGGGGGTTGTTTTGGGGGGAGTGGCTTGGGGGGGTTGTTTTGGGTGGCGGGGGGGACCGGGATTTTGGGTTCCAAAATCTGGTCACCCTACCGCATCCTGCACTCTGGGATGATCGAGAAGAGATCCTGGCCCTCCTCTGTGTGACAACCTTTCAAGTACTCGAAGAGTACTATCTTGTTTTCCCTCAATCTTCTCTTCTCCAGGCTAAACATGCCCAGTTCTTTCAGTCTCTCCTCATAGGGCTTTGTTTCCAGACACCTGATCATCCTTGTTGCCCACCTCTGAAGATGCTCCAGGTTGTCTGCATCCTTCTTGAAGTGTGGTGCCCAGAACTGGGCACAATAATCAAGATGAGGCCTAACTAGTGCCAAATAGAGGGGAACCAGTACCTCACACGATTTGGAAGCTATACTTCTATTAATGCAGCCCAAAATTAATGCAGTGTTCAATCTCTAATGCTTGCAGACCTTAGATAGCAGGCTGAGAGAAACCTCTGCCTGAGACCCTTTAGAGTCACTTCCAGACTGTCAGAGACATCAAGGCCTTGATCAGGGGTGATGAATCTCCACTCATGGGCCAAATCCAGCCTGCTTGGAGTCCCCATCAGGCCCTCTGAGTTTTTGCAAAAGGCCCCTTCACATGATTGGCCCAATCCTTTTCCCCAGCCGCCAATCATTTGGTGGCTTTCCAGCTTTTTGCATGGTCTTCCCCCCATTCGAAAAGATTGGTTTACTGGTAGTAAGAGCTTAAAGGAAATAGGCTGGTATTTTGAGCTTTGCTCCTCTTGCCTTTAGCCCACCCACCCACAGCTATCTTCTTCAAAGGTGAATTGAGCCCATGGGCTGAAAGATGTTCAACTCCCTTGGCCCAGATAGATCAACTGTTAGACTCCATATAAGAGCTCTTAGCGTGTAAAGAAGCTTCTTGGATGCTATTATAATATTTGTCAAATGATTCATATTAATAATAGAAGGCTGGAGTCTTCTATTATTAATTGTCAAACTATTAATGTTAATAATAGAAGACTGGAATGTAAAACAAACAAATTTATTTAATGACTGCACAACTCTGATTACAACTGATCTCAAAATGCTTGCTGTCCTGAGTTTAAATTCTATGCTGGTGCAACTTAGAATGGTTTTCCTTCATGCACCAAGTCACAAAATAATTTGCTTTCTATTTTCATTAAATCAGTCGTTGTTCTCCCACTATATGGTATAGTACAGGGATCCCCAATGGATTTAGATCAGTGGGCACCTATGAAATTTAAAGGGTGTGTTATTGGTGCTTTCACAAAATGAGGGTGAGGGTGGCTTGTCCTTCATAAAATGGCTGCTATAGTGGGCATGACCAGTCACAAAACAATCATTTCCCGGAAGAACAGTAACTTTCCCAAATGCCTCAATCCAAAGCAAGGTGGGACATGATCTCCAAAACCCAAACCCACTCTTCAGAACCCAAACAAAGATGGTGTCCCAGGAGCCATAAGAAAGATTGGATCTTCCTCTCTGATGTCAGGGACAGAACTCTGGACGCAGAGGAGGAGAATTGCTACAGAGATCAACTGTTGAAATGCATTTGGCATTTATTTATGTGCATTTGTACTGTACATGTTGATTTGTTTATAATAAGTAGCTTCCTCTGTCCTTAACTATACATAGGTTATGAATGTGGAGTTTTGAGTGGTTTTATCACAAGGTTTGCCCATTGTATATTATTCCATTATAAATCTGTAAATATTCTACTGTATTATTCTGTGTATACATTTTTTCCAGCAATGTTTGTAGTTTTTGCTCTGACCTTTTTATAATCATCTCCAAAGGCCATAGGAAATATCAGATCTCTCTGTCTGAGGTCAGAAACAAAACTGTGACCTTGGAGGAGGCGATCCAATGTTGTTCCTTCCCTCCCCCTGACCACACACACCACACACTTCCCAATAGGGATGTGTATCGTATCGTTAAAATGTACGATAACAATACGATAAGGTCATTATCACACATCTGATTAACGATAACGATACGATAGGAAAACCTCCGATAAATATCCGATCCGATAATTTTCAGCCCCATTATATCTGATTATCGGACTGCCATATAAATACACCTATAACTTCTGTTTTTAAAAGTTAGAGGCTTGAAACTTGGTCACAGTGCTTATGGCGTATGCCTAAGTATGTGTATAAAATTTGAGATCGATCCCTCCAACCCCGATTTTATATGAATTTATTAAAGATCGTTTAAATTCTGACAGGTCAGAATGACAGCCCGCCATGTGCTCATTCAAACCTGTCAAAAAGTTGCAGGATCTTTAATAAATTCATATAAAATTGGGGGTTGGAGGGATCGATCTCAAATTTCATACACATGTCTAGCACATGTTGCTACACATATGTGCCAAATTTAAGATCAATCCCTCCACCTCTGTATTTTATATGAATTTTTGAAAGATCGTGCAACTTTTGACCTGTCAGAACTTAAACGTTCTTTAATAAATTCATATAAAATCGAGGGTTGGAGGGATCGATCTCAAATTTCATACACATACTTAGGCATACCCCATAAGCATTGTGACCAAGTTTCAAGCCTGTAACTTTGAAAATACAGAAGTTATAGGCATTTTTTTCTAAAAAATTCAGCTCTATAGGGCACAATGGGACTGCAAATTAAATATTGCATTTCCAATAATTACCGTGAAGACGATATGATTAACCTATGATATTATTGGAGATGATAATTATTTTGGTCCGAAATTCCGATAACGATAAAATACGATATTTTGGGGTGTTCACATCCCTACTTCCCAACCCTCATGAGAAGGATTGCAAAGTAATAGTTCAACTCTACACTGTGCTGGTTAGACCTCACCTGGAATACTGTGTCCAGTTCTGGACATCACATTTTAAGAAGGATTCAGATAAACTGGAATGAGTTCAGACAAGGGCAACAAAGATGATCAGGGGACTAGAAGCGAAGTCTGATGAGGAAAGATGTGGCTGCGAAGGATATGAGTATGTTTAGCCTTGTGAATGAGGGGGGATATAATAGCACTTTTCAAGTACCTGAATGGAAGAGGGTCACAGCCAGTTCTCTATCAACCAAGACTGTAAGACACAAAATAAGAGGCCTAAGTTACAGGAAAGCAGATTTTAGTTGAACATCAGGAAAAATGTCTTAATAGTCAGAGCAGTCAGACAATGGAACCAACTGCTCAGGTGGACTCTACATCACTGGAGGTCTTCATGCAGAGACTGGACAGCCGTCTGTCTGGGATGCTTTAAGCTGGATTCCTGCACTGAGCAGGGAATTGGACCCGATGGCCGAAATGTCCCCTGTCAACTCTATGATTCCCTCTCCAATGCCGGAAAGAAAGAAAAATACTGGGGGGAGAGCGTGGCAAACAACACAACAATAGGTTTTTGCTACCCATTTGTAAGATTTCTTAAACCTGAGCAGGTTTATTCAACTCAATGTGATATTGCAAGGCAGATCATTTCATAGGACCTAATAAGTTTTATTTTTAAATTACCTTTAGAAGAATTAAATGTACATTTTAAACATGTAGTTCCAGCCATACTGCCTAGTCTAGTGACAGGGAAATCTCTCTCTGGAAAAGCAGCAGATATAAGAAAATGCTCTAATGATTAAAAAAAACCTGCTACTTAAATAGAAAATATTCATTGTAAATTATAATTTGTACTGCTTATAATAAGGTTAAAAATAAAATAAATGCTGTAAGAATGTTCATTAAAATAGATACATGAACAGATTTTAACACACTATTTTCTACTGGGTGCAAATTTATTTTAATGCAATAAAGCAGCATGCAAAGCATAAAGCCTAAAAAAGATTTCCAAATGAACAAACTTTTTAACTCTGCAGGTTTTTTGAAATTGTATTTTATTATTACATGTTATTCCAAACTTGTTAAGATTGATCAAATGGAAAGCTCTGAATGGAAAGGGGGTGGAAATTAAGCCAACTAGAAAAGTGTGACTTGGATTTAATATTTTATAATTGCCAAGGGACATACTGAGATCAATGCATTTTTTGCCCAAGATGAACGTCAGAAAGAGATGTACTTCAGTCTTTTAGGGAACATTGGTCTATTTAATTCTTCTGTCTGATGCATGTGAAATATGCCTGCCTTGGCCTTATTTCAGGCCTCCAGGCAATGCCCAAGGTAGGCATTACCACTTTTAATAGGCCTCCATCTGAGGAATGGCAAGGGACCCAATAACCCATCGACTCTAATGGATTTTCCTGTTTATTCACTTCCACCTTTTTTTTTCCCTTTGCAGCTAATTTTAGTTTTGCATGCTGAGTTGCTTCACTTTAAATTAAATGAATAGAAACAAAGGAGAAAAGACTGTGCAGCTAATAAACCATGATTATTTGTGAAGTTCTTCTCAACAGGGCTCCCAATATACCAAGGTATATCATTTGTGAATAGAGCCACTGCTGTGCATTTCCACTTGTTCTCAAAATTAAGCTAGCTTCTTTCAAATTGAGTGCAAAAAAAAGTAGGCTATTGTCAAGTCCCGTTTCTAGTGTGCGGTGAATAGAAGCAGCAACAATTCCATTGTAATGTTTTAAAGCCCCTGAAAAGAATGAGAGATAGAGGGGGCGGAAACACAAACGATAATAGTATACACCATCACACAGTCACACACACTTACTAGGGTGGTCCAAGGATAGTCTTGTAGTTTGAAGGTGCCCTGTATTAGAAGGGCTGTCCAGTCCACCAGTTTAAAGATAAAGACTTCTAAGTTGAGAGAAAGCAAGCCATGGCCCATCAATGACTGGGTTTGCATGATCACGGAGGGGGAAATAAGACATGGTAGTTTATTTACCTCCGCCATGCATGCCGGTCACATGCCGTGAGGATTCACATCATTACCCTTTCCAGAGCAGCTTAAGATGTTGTGTGAACCTAGCAAGGGTGATTTGTTGTCATGGTTAACAAGCTATTCAGAACACAAGGGCTGTTTTAGGATTCTGGAGTGGCTTGTTAACCACAGAAACAAGCCCCCCTGGCTGGGTTCCCACAATAAGGCAAGCTGCGCTGGCAAGGGTGATGATGCGAATCCCCCCAGCACATGTAGCGAAGGAAATAAGCCACCTTGGCTTATTTCCCCTGCTGTGATCATGCAAGCAGGGCCATCATTTAGCACCTAGACAGCAGACTAAGAAAGGTACACAGCTCACCTGCTCACAACCTTTCCTACTATGTTGAGATGTATTGCATTATTATTCAAATTGTAGCAATTCTTTCTAAATTTGCATCTCTGTATAAATTAGCACATTCAAATTTTATGGAAATCTGTATCCTCTTTGTCTTCTTTTTGGGAGATGCAATTCCTCTTTTTTTGGCAATGCTCACGTGGCCATCCCAAAATTTACATGTTGGTGGGTGTATATATCGTATTTATCGTCCAAGACAAAATACTTGTTGATGAAGAAAAAACGAGCAACATGGTTTAGGTAACACAGTTAATGCTTGGGGGGAATTTGATTTCCCAAAGTGTCGTTATTGGGAAAAATCCATGGGCTGATGTAAACAAAACGTTGCCCCTTCCTTAACCATATTAATGGATTAGGCCAGGGACATGCGTCCTATTTTGCCCCACATCCTCCCCTCTAGGTTAGTAACTCCTTTCAACAACCTTATGGTTGATTATTTATTTTTTAATATATGTATATGTTGCCGTTCTGGAGACAGAAAGGCAAGTTACTATTTTTAACAACAATATAATACCAAAAATATAATAACAAAACATTCAGTGTCAACAATAAGATAGTAGCAACCATTAAAATCTTCAGCTACAGACCAGCAGTCTTTCAGTCAGTTGAATAATAACAGTTTCAATTAAATAATATTCATTTCAAACAATCAGGCCTTAGCCCCTATTTAAAAGCACTCAATGGACTTCCTGAGGGAGGGAGTTCTACAATCACAGAGCCACCAACAAAAAGGCCCTGTCTCTGCTGCTCGCTGACCTGATGGATCTCACAGCTGTGCACACGAATGGTGCCTTCACAACTGAGTGTAAGCCTCAGGCAGGGTCACATAGATGCAAACAATCCTTCAAATAACCAGGACCCAAAACCATTTCAGGCTTTGAAGAGAACAACCAACACTTTGAAGTGAGCCCTGAAATACACTGGTAACCCATTTAGCCAGTTCAGCATTGATGGCATGCAGTCTGCTTGCCTGACCCCAACAGGAAGCTGGGCAGCTGCGTTCTGCACCAACTTCCAAACTTCAAAGGCAGCCTCGTGTAGAGTACATTACAGTAGTGCAGAGGGGTCAAACCTCAACCCCATGAGTTAAAATCTGCCCTCCTGGATGGCCGCACCTCTTTCTCCTGGCCCCACCCCTTCCTCCCCAACTGCCACTCATTTGCTGTTTTCCTGGCTTTTGCACATTTCCCACATTCTAAAAGGTTGATGCCTCTCCTCAAGCTTAGTTACTGGCGGTGGGAGCTTAAACTAAACTCTACTGGTACTTGGGGTATTTTGGCTCACCCCATTTGGCCTTCAGCCTTGCCCATCACTGGAATGTGGCCCCCAAGAACTTCTCCAAAATTGAATTCGGCCCTTGGGCTGAAAGAGGTTTCCCAAGCCTGCAATAGTGCAATCTAGATGTAAGCAGGGCATGAATAACGTTGACAAGGTGTGCCCTTTCTAGGTACAGGGGCAGCTGGCAAATCAGCCAAAGCTGATAAACAGTCCTTCTGGCCACCAATGTCACCTGTGCATCCATAGAGAGTGCTGGAACTAGGAGAAGCCCCCCCCCCCCCAAGCTGTGCCTCTGGAGTGAACCTAGGGTGACCATATTTGGGAAACCAAAAAAGAGGACAACCTGTGGGCAGGGCAGGAAAGTGACTTTTCAGGGCCTCTGGAAAAAGCGTCATCCCCCACCCCGCCACCTTAAAGGCCCCAATTGGAGTGGAGGAGGGGAAAGTGTGTCATTTCTGCCCCCCCCCCCCCACTACTCCAATCAGGGCCTTTTCTATAATCTCTGGGAATGACACACTTTCCCATTTAAGGTCCTGATTGGAGCAGTGGAAGGGAAATGATGCACCTCCAGAAAGCACATCATTCCCTCCCAAAATGCTAATGGCGGCCTTAAAGGGGAAAGTGTGTCTTTCCAGGACAATATAGAAAATAACAGAAAATCCCCCCTGACATCCAGAATAGAACAAAAACCAGGACAAATCCGGGGAAATCCTGACAGGTGGTCACCCTAACCCCCACCCAAGAAGTGTCACACACCTCCATCCAGATGAGCAGGTATCCCTACCCATAGAACCTCAATCTTATCTGGATTAAACTTCAGTTTATTTGCCCTTATCCATCCCAAAACTGCCTCCAGATAGATACCTGTTCAACACTTCTGTAGCCTCCTTGGGATTTTGAAGTGGAAACAAGAGACAGATGCAGGCCTGGCGTCAGGGACTTGGTATAGGTGGGCAGCTGCCAAAGGCAGTATTAGAACCCATGGTTTGTTCTTGGGTTAACTACTGTTAGGTACAGCTGCAACCCTATGCATGCTTGCCCAGGAAAAAAAATCAACGGGACTTACGTCTGAGTTTGTTTGGTTGTCGTTTTTCAAAAACAAAAGTTTAGCATTGCATGGGAAAGTATAAATGCATGTCTGAAACAGACTTTGGGCCTGCCAAATTGTTTCCCTGTAAACCTGGAATTCCTAGTTCACATTTTGCTATAAACCAGCCCTGAGGAAGGGGGTAAAACAGAAAGCCAAAGAAATCAATAAGATTATATTCCAGCACATTTAGCAACATTCATCTATGAAAAGGTCTTTGAAAGTGTACGTTAAAGCAGAATTATTTGTCAGCCAAAAGCCACAGTAAGTCTGCAAAATCAGGAAAGACTCACAAGGCTAGAAAATAACCCCCCACCTTCTCTCTCTCTCTCTCTCTCTCTCTCTCTCTCAATTCCACATCATGTTTGTAAGACCTGGATGCTAAACTCCCAGACACCAGTGAGCAAAGAAAAATGGGAACAACAGTCTGAAGTTGGGATTGATTTACTTCATTAGCTGGGATTACAAGTTTAACTTACAAACCAGAGGTCAAAATTTCTCATTAACAAGGGGGCCATGGATTGCTGGAGGGCCTGGTTCAAGAGGAGACCACTCTTATTACTAACTACACATTTCAATCTGTCTTTGATGTTCTCCTTCTACCCTCCTCCCTTTTATTTTTTGGCAGAGGAGTTGATTTTAATTGTAGCTATACAACACAGCTCAGTATGCCTGAGAGCCAGCCTCCACATCTGCAGTGTGTGCTGTTCTAGTGATATTGGGTGCAGTCCATTGCTCTGGGCTACTTTTAATGGCTCCCCTCTCCATACAAGGCTCAGATTGTTTTCCACGTGATTCCGGTTAATTTAGCTGCAGGAAAGGGCATCAGTTTTCCTTGTGAGTTTCTGATCCATACTCCTCAACTAGGGGAAACGTATAAAAAGAAGAGGAATGATCAGAGAGAGAGAGAGATTTCGCTTCTAACTTCTAAAAGAGAAACACCATGCCATCTCATTTCTTCAGCGCTCCAAAGAGCAAAAACGAGGGCTAAAAGCCTCTCTTTTTTTTTACATCGACTTGTAATTTGATGTATCTTTTCTTTATCCGGTGAAATGTTGAAGTGAAGGTCTTAACATTACTTACAGTTTCCATATAATTCTAAGCGTTAAAAGGGGTAACAAAGGGAATTCAATGCACCCAAGTGGTTGTTTTTCGTAACCCCTGGACACAAGCTAAGATTTCAGAGCACATTTTACAAGACAGTAAGAAAATCACTGGAACAGAAGAAAGAACCTACTTTTAAAACATTTATTTAGAAATTGAGGCTGACAGAACGCTGGAAACTGAGTTTACTTTCCCACTAAGAATAGTTTTAAAGTGAAGTACTATGAATGTTGCACCCAATTGGTGCTGCCCTCTTGTAACTTGAGTTGTGGGGCACCTAAGAAATTTCCAGATAATGGTGGATGGGTGTTGTAGTTGTTGTGTGGGATCTAATCATCTCCCCTCACATCAGTGCTTCTTTTGCAGGACTCAAATTTTCCCAGCACTCCAACCATCATATTTTGTCACTGAGAAAGGGCTGTTCTTGGCAGCCAGGCATTGCTATCCTGGGCTACCTCCACAAGAGAGGTTTAATGCTCTTTGAAGGCTCATTATAAATTTTACCTCCACACCAGCGGAGCGCAAAACGGGCGTAGAGGCGCGTTATCTCCCGGATTATGCGCATTATCGAATGCGCGTTAAATAGCGACTTTTATTTTGCTCCGGCCGTTAAAGCACATTTTCGCCGTGTGAACAAGCGATTATGCGCATTAACTTCTTGTAAAGCGCTTTTTGGACATCAATTAATGCGCTTCGCCACCTCTCGCCGCCTCCCGTGCAGAGGGATTAGGAGTAAATGCGCCTCCGCGATAATGCGCATAATCGCCAAACCGGGCGCAAAAGCGCATCCTTGTGGAGGGGCCCCCGATTGCTCTATGGGACATGACTGCATCAGTGCCCTGGGCGCCCCCTGGCACAAGAGACGGAATCCCCCTTCCCCAGACCCACATCAGTCCGTGGCCTTTTTTTCTCTCTCTTTAGTCCAGGGATGTTGAACCTCTTTTAACGTGAGGACCAAATTCCATTGTAGAGAAGTCTCAGCTCTTGGGGGCTAAATTCCAGTGGTCCCAAGGCAAAAAGGGTGGGGCAAAAGTACCCCAACTACCACCATCTTTTAGCTTAAAGCACTTACTGCTAGTAACTGAGAGACATATCAACCTTTTAGAAAGGGGGGAACATGCAAAAGCTGGAAAACCAATAAAAAATCTGCAGTTAGACGAAAGAGGTGGGGTGATGAGAAGGAGGTGTTCATCTGGGGAGCCTCTGCACCCGAGATTCTGCACCCCTGCTTTGGGCATTTAGGCTGCAATCCTGGAACTATGCCCCTTGAACTCAGAGAGACTGCCTTTTGAGTAAACTGTCAGAGTGCAATCCCATACAGGTCTACTCAGAAATCAGCCCCACTGGGGCTTACTCCCAGGTAAGTGTGAACTGAAATTAAAAAGCCTTGCTTTGGCTTTTTATTCTTTTTCTGATGCTAGTAGGAAGGCCGAGAGTTCTCCTCGTAGGCTCGGCTCACAACACAAACACTTATCTTGTGCCTTTGAAAAGAAAGTGCCAGACATCAGCAAGAGAACCTCCTGCCTCTTAGCACCAAGTGCCCTGCTATTTAGTCACCATTTTGAGTGTTCTTTAATTAATTAATTAATTAATTAGGTGATTTGAGGCTTGTGCACTCCCCAACTTTTGAGTTCTGCCACCCTTCTACTGCAGTTTCTTCTCTTTCGTAAGTATCTAAAGGCCATTCCCAATGCAATCCCATTCATTATGTGAAGGAGGGGCCATGGCTCAGTGGTAGAGCACTGGCTTTGCATGAAAAAGGTCCCATGTTCAACCCCTGGTATCTCCAGGTAGGGCTATAAAAGACCCCTGCCTAGGGTGACCAGATGGCTTGGGGTTTCCTGGTCCTAACCAGGAAACCTGGGGCGAACCGGCCCAACCAAGGGGCGGTGGGGGCAAACCGGGGTGGCGGGGGGTCATGCGGCGGTGGCAGCAAGCGAGGAGCGGCGGTAGACCTGGTGGCGGTGGCAGCGGAGGAGCCCGGGAAGCGGCCGCCCTAGCAGGTAAGTGCCCTCCCTCGCGCCTCACGCTCCTTACCCGCAGGGGCGTCCGCTTCCCTCCGGTGCTCAAATCTACTGAGAAACAGGCTTCGCGGCCTGTCCCTCAGTAGCGCGCCGGGTGATGACATCATCACCTGGCATGATACTGGGAGACAGGCCACAAAGCCTGTTTCTCAGTAGATTCGAGCACCGGAGGGAAGCGAACGCCCCTGCAGGTAAGGAGCGCGAGGCGCGGGGCGTGGGGCGCGGGGCACTTACCTGCTGGGGCGGCCGGGTCCGCCGCCGCCGGGTCCTCCACCGCCGCTGCCGGGCTCGTGAGGCCAGAGGCCGTGCGGAAGGGACGGGAGAGGGCCGGATCCGGAAGTGACGTAATCGGCCCTCCCCCGCCTCTTCCGCACAGGCATCCGGGCTCCTCGGGGGTCGTCGCCATCGCGACTAGCCCCAATGAGGCCAGAGGCCGCACGGAAGAGGCAGGAGAGGGCCGATTACGTCACTTCCAGATCCGGCCCTCCCCTGCCTCTTCCGCGCGGCCGCTGGCCTTACGAGCCCAGCGGCGGGGGACCCGGCGGAGGAGGAGGAAGACCTGGCGGCGGGGGACCCAGCGGCGGCGGAGGAAGACCCGGCGACAGCGGCGGGGGACGTGGGGGGGCGGCGGACCCGGTGGGGGCAGCGGAAGAGAACCCGGTAGGTCCGGGCTGATGTTTTTTGGGGGTGGATGGCTTGGTGGGGGGGTTGTTTTGGGTGGGGGGGTGGCTTGGTGGGGGGGTTGTTTGGGGTGGCGGGGGGGACCGGGATTTTGGGTTCCAAAAGCTGGTCAACCTACCCCTGCCTTAAACCCCGTGGAATTGCTGCTAGTCACTGTAGACCATGGGTCTTGAACTTCAGGCCCACAGGCCAAATCTAGCCCGCTTGAGATCCCAGTCTGACATTCCGGGGTTCCCCAGATGGTCCCCCCTTCCCCCCAGCAATCAGCCCTCCTTGCCTCAATGATTCTCTTCCCAACAACATCACAACATCACAGTTCAGCAATCAGCCCTCCTCTCTACTGTTTTAATCATGAACAGTTGCAATGTTCTTGTATATTCCATGACATCGCATCACCTCGTCTAGAGGGCCTCATTTCAAGAGTGTTTGGATAGCAACTTCAATCTGCAGGCTCCTGTGACATCACAGCATCTCAGACAACAGCGGGGCAAGTCTTATAAACCGGTGAAAGACAGACAACCTGTCATTTATCCCGTGCTTTGTCCTTTCCCTTGCGTTGTTGCAACGTTTTTGGCCAGTCAGCCAAACTGTCATTTTTCAGCACATCCATCTGCCATCATGTTAAACTTTGTTCACTTTCCTGCAATCATGACTTGAATCACAGAACTGCATCCACAACGGCAGGGGAGGGGTTGTTGGCAGGGCAGGGCAGGGCAGAGGGCAAGGCTGGTCTCGAGAGTAGGCATGGGTGGGACCCTGCCAAGGGCTCAAACACCAGAAGGGGCCCACGGACAGGAGCCCCCTGGACTTGCTCCTCCTCTTCCCCATGGCGACCTGTCTGTTCACCTGCCTCTTACTCAGACGATGGAGATGGGGGTGCAGAGGAGAGGCAGCCGCAGCAGCAGCAACAGGCACTGCCTCGACTTGCCCCAGGCCTCTCTGCCTGCCAAGCAAGCAAGAGGTGGCCATGAGAAAGAGGATGAGGAGCCATCTCAGCTGGTGACAATGGACATGAGGAAGGAGCAAGGAGGGCCGTGAAGGGTGTCTTGCCCGAAAGCCCTCAAAAACCTGGAGCCAGTACTAGGGCAGTGGGGAGGGTGTTGATTTCAAGAAAGGAATCCAAAATGTTACCCAAAGTGTCTTTGTGTGTGTTGCAGTTCCATTTCTCACCTTTCTTTACAGATATATTTTCAGACTGTGCAACAGAGATATCATCTCTGGATGCAAACCTATTTATTATTATAATGAAAGACAAGTTTGCATGTGGTGAATTCATACAGGCTTATGATGCAAAACCCTAAGGTGAAAGGGCAGGAACCACTAAATTAATTTGTTTAGTTTAGAACGTTAACATACATATCACTGATTCTGCTGACACAGAACGCCTCCTGCCATGTATTACCTGCTAGGAGACCTTTTCAAGAAGGCCAGCTTTGAATAAAGCCAGATAGTCAGAGTTGCAACAACCTTCTTCCCCCATTGTTTACAAGAATGCTGTTTCTGTTCATATGTATTAATTCCCCTAATCCTCCCTTTGCCGGGCATGAAAACGTTTGCGACTAAAGGGGCCATTTACAATCCAAACAATATGAATCTTAACTTTGTTCTGGAGGTGGTCAGTCCCCTTCCTCGTGAACGGCTCCATTTCCTGACTCCCCCCGCTGATGCGCTGCACATTTCTAAAGAACCTTTGTCTGCCTTGGGATCTTGCGCTACTGCGGTGGGAGACGGGGCTCAGCAGCAGTGTGTCAACCGCCTGTCATTTTTACCTTGCTTCGGGCAGCCCTGGTCGTGTCTTCGGCCCTGAATCATCATCACCTTAACAACGCATGCTAAAGCATCACTCCCCAGGCTCAAGAGCCTAGGCAGTGTGCAATGGCCACCTTTTCATTTGAACAGGAGGTTCTCTTACGACAAGGAGACATCCGAAAAAGGTCATTCCTTCAGTCTCATTTCAAACTGGCACCAGAATGAAGGGTTGTCTTTGTGTGGGATTAATTCTAAAACCTCAGGATTTGATGTCAGTGGGAAAGAGCTGGCGTGGGATTCATAACGCTGCTCCTGCTCCTGGCCAGGGCCCGGGGCTAATTTCTGAAGAGATGAGAACTATGACAAGCCCCTCAGTTAAGCTGAAAGCAGGCAGCCGTCCAGCCACAGCCACAGGCCTGGGAGGCATCCTTTGACCCCCTTAGAAAAGTCACATTCACTTTGCTCTTGAGAAAGGGAAAATAGCGCTGTAGGCATTTCGTTTTAAATCATGTGAAATAAGGAAATGTGAGGATGTGAAAATGAAGTGAAAAAACTTAGAATTCATTTCCTCTCTTAGCAGTGGCTTAAACGTAAGAGAGAGAGAGAGAGAGAGAGAGAGAGAGAGAGAGAGAGAGAGATTCATTTTGAAAGTGTGTGTAAAAATCTGATAGATTCACCAGTAGGCAGTAACGATGAAATGCTTAAGGTAAAATATGTAAATATGTAAAATAATCTCTTGGAAGCCATCTCCTTTTGTGCCTGAAAGAGTTTTTGTAAAAGCATCTCCTTCTTCTTTCTCAGCCGCATTAATAGAAAAGTTGCTCTTTAGCAAAACAAAACAACAACAAAAGATGCCAAGCATCGAGAGGAAAAAAGGCAGGCTTGGAACAAAATCTTCATGGAGATAAAGGGGACGGAAAAGCGATTTTTAAACTCCTTGTTCTTCAGCTGTCCTCTTAGTAATAATCTGAATAATAATCATGTAACATGTAAATTACAGAATTCAAATTTTAAACAGGGTTATTTTCACTGAGATGCGAAGCAAGAGGAAACTGCCAAACGAGCTCTCTCGTTTCGTTCTGGAACTGAGCTTTCTTTCTTTTTTTTTCTTTTTTTTAAAATAGTATTAAGCCTTTCAACTCAGACATGCTTTTTATCTCTTGGCAAAGCAGATCCAACCGAATTTCCTTTCTCCTACGACAGAGGTCTATACTACATACGCACTCTCCAATTTAACTGTATCAGTGGGCAAAGCGCTGCTAATCCTCTTCCAAAATACCTAACCATTAATGAAAATGTTCTACCTTGGGAATAAAAAATGTTCGAAGATTGAATTCTCCTCTGTAGAATTGCAATCTTAAAACCTTTTCCAATCGCCAACATTTAGAATGCATTACCATAATTATAGTTCAAAGAAAACATGTCTCATTCCAGCTTTTCTTTTCTTTTTTACATGTGATTGTATCTCTGTTAACAAAAAATATATGTAATCTTAACACAAAACCAGCCTTACATTTTATTCTGATGGAAGAAGGGAGATAACAAGGGGGTAAATTGCAGAAATGATGTAACTCTAGGACTTTACAGGAGGGACGGTGTAAATAAAAGCAATTACATCTGCTTTGAAACCAAAAGATTTCAACACAAAATATTTAACCGCTGAACCTCCTACACATGACATTTAGTTGGTGGATTTAATGAATGCTCCCTATTATGATATCACTTTCACTTTCTCCCAAACTCTCCTGCAGCCAATATCTTGGATAGGAAGGAAGCAGAACCTGTAACGGTGTTGGAGAACTGTGTTCCTCACGTTTGGTGACAACCACGCGGGTCCAATTCTTCTCACGTGTTCTGGTGAACATGCAGATCTTTATGCACATTATATAAATAGGCCATCCTAGTTACTGCAACAGCAGAGCAGTGCAGTACATGCAGTGGGAGTCCATGAGGGCAGCTTTCCTTCACAGGGTAGGGACTGGAGAGGCTTTTGCTGGTACAGGAATTACTTGTGTGCATTTTAGCCTTCTGCTGTATTGTCTGTATTTCAACAAATTAATTTATTTAATTTAAGTGTGGAAACTAGCTTTCTTTAGTTCTCTGCTGCAAAATAATTGAGTAAAGAGCCCTTACTAAGAATGTTGTTGTTGTTATATTTATATCCCTAAAAGTACCACTCAGAGTGGCTACAATAAAATCTAGATTAAAACATTTTACTTTAAAAAAAGATAACAGATCCATTAAAGCACAATGAAAAACACAACAATAAAAGCAATATGACTCCCTACAGCAACAGACCAGCTTATACGCCCAAAGCCTGCCGGAATGAAAATGTCTTGCCTGCCAGCAGAGAAGGAGCCAACCTGGGGACATTTCAATGGCCATTCAGTGTCCTTCCTTTTCGTACATCCCCCCCAACTTGATCTCCCTTGGCATGCAGTTCCACAGGCTGGAAGAAGCCACTGAAAAGGCCCTCTCTTGAGTTGCCACCAAACACACCTCTGAAGGTGGCAGGACTGAGACCAGGGCCTCCCCTGGGTTCTTAAAACCCAGGCAGGCTCGTATGAGAAGAGGCAGTTTTTCCGGTAACCTGGTCCAAAGCCAGATAGAACTTTTTAAGTCATAACCAGCCCTTTGAAGCTGCCTGGAAACAGACCGGTAGCTAGTGAACAAACATGAGAATCATGTGCTCCCTATAAGTGGATCTAGTCAACAGTCATGCTGAAGCATCCTGGACCAGATGAAGTTTCTGAACAGTTTCCAAAGGCAGCCCCACATAGAATCATAGAATAGTAGAGTCGAAAAGGGCCTATAAGCCATGGAGTCCAACCCCCTGCTCAGTGCAGGAATCCATCTAAACCTTAAAGCATCCCTGACAGATGGCTGTCCAGTTGCCTCTTGAACGCCTCTCATGTGGGAGAGTCCATGACCCCCCCCCCCCCAGGTCATTGGTTCTGTTGCATAAATCGCTTTGTGGATCTTTATTCTGGCGGGCTTGTCAATATCCAGAACCAGAATCGAAGCAGGCAAATCAGTGGGAAAACAGATTCATTACAAAATGTTGTACAACAGGTTAGCCCAGTAGGCTAACGCCACGAAGCAAGGCTAACAAAGAGAAAATGGCTACTTGATGCTTTTTATACTCCTTTCTTAAACTATGAGCTAATTCCTATGGAATTCAACTCCCCTTCTCTCTCTCTGCTGATAAGGCAGAAGCTGCAGTTCAAGGATACAAAAGAACAAAGAGACATACAGGGTTTGCCAGACATACAGGGTGCAAAGTTAGTCTAAAATGGCATTGCATTGGTTCAGTTATTATGCTACTACAAAGCCCATTCTACTACAAAGCCCATTTTTCTATCAGTTCCATTGTCGTACTGCTCTAACAGTCAGGAAGTTTTTCCTGATGTCCAGACGGAATCTGGCTTCCTGTAACTTGAGCCCATTATTCTGTGTCCTGCATTCTGGGATGGCCCTCCTCTGTGTGACAACTTTTCAAGTACTTGAAGAGTGCTATCATGTCTCCCCTCAGTCTTCTCTTCTCCAGGCTAAACATGCCCGATTCTTTCAGTCTCTCCTCAAAGGGCCTTGTTTCCAGACCCCTGATCATCCTCATTGCCCTCCTCTGAACCCCCTCCAGCTGGTCTGCATCCTTCTTGAAGTGTGGTGCCCAGAACTGGACACAATACTCAAGATGAGGCCTAACCGGTGCCGAATAGAGGGGAACCAGTACCTCGTGCGATTTGGAGGCTATACTTCTATTAATGCAGCCCAAAATGCATTCTATTAATGCAGTTTCTTTTTCCTAGGTGTAGAACTTGGCATTTATTTCTATTAAATTTCATTCTGTTGTTTTCAGCCCAGCTCTCCAGCCTATCAAGATCACTTTCTGTCTTCCAGGGTATTAGCTATCCCACCCAATTTTGTGTCTGCAAATTTGGCAAGCATTCCTTGCACCTCCTCATCCAAGTTATTAATAAAAATGGTGGAAGAGTACTGGACCCAGGACTGATGCCTGCAGTACCCCGCTCATTACCTCCCCACAGTTTGAGAAGGTACCATTGATAAGCAATAGAGTTGCATTACAGTAATACAGGGTTGCTTGTTTGTTTTCTTATAATGCTGTTATTTGTATGGAGGTGAATATTTATGGGTGGGGGTAATCTCATGATTTTAATTTTGATTCTAGGTATGGTTTGTGGCATTGTCTTGATAAATGGACAATTAAGGTCCCTTCATTTTACAAAAGACCTGCTCCTGGAACAGCTGGCATTGACTTGTTGCTATGGTTCAACACAACTGCCTAAACATTTAGACCCTCCTTGGAGGCGTGGTTACCATGACTGTCGTGATGAATGCCAGCACTTCAAACTTTGCCCACTAGTCCACTGCTTTGTGTATGGCGTCTGCTGGGTCAGATTTACTGCCTGCAAAATTACAATAATTCCCGGCCACATGACCGTATAATGATGACGCCACAGCTAATGGGACATCCCAAGACCAAATACTGGAGAAAAGAGGAGAGGGGATGAGAATTCAGGACAGGGGCCAGATGGGGAATGTCAGCTGACTTTTCCAACATCATGACAAGAGGTGCTCAAAATGCTGCTGAGGATGGTGTCCCTTGGATATGACAAATAACCAGGACGTTCAAGATTGGCTTCCATGCCAGCCAGCAGTGCCAGATCTTCTGGAAGTTGGGAAAATACAATTTGGACTCCTCCTGCGTGATCTGGGCTTCCTGAGCAACAGAATGATGCTGGCAAGAAACAAGGAAGAAAGCGGATAGTTTTACCCTACACGTGCATTTTGAACCTCAGACCCTTGGGCCAAATCCAGCCTACCAGGGGTCCCAATCTGACCCTCCAGGGTTCCCCAGAGAGCAATGCCCCCTTTTCCTGGCCCTAACCCCTTTCCCCTGGCTTCTCATAGCTTATAGGTTTCCCAACTTTTGACTTGTTCTCCCCTAATTCTAAAAGGTGAAATGCCTCTCATAAGCCTTAGCTACTGGCAGCAGGACTTCTAAATTAAAATATTCTGGCATTTCTGTTATTTTGGCCCTGCCCCCTTTGCCTTTGACCCCACCCCCTTTTGCCTTCTGCCCTGCTCAATACTGGAACACGACCTTTGATCGCAAATTCAGCCCTCAGGCTAAAAGAAGTTCACTACTCCTGCCGAAAAAAACAGCTTGAAGAGTATTCCCTGGTCCCCTGCCTGATCGTGTCCTCTCCGAAGATCTGCCCCTCTGGACGGGGCTTGGCCATCCCAAACCTGTCTGGCTTTCCACCCCTTCTTGCTCCACTAACCAGTTTCCCTACACTGGTTGCTCCTGGTCCTCCACTGTCCTTTCCCCACTCCTCATGTCACCCCCTCCCCTCTCTTCCCATTCTGTCTCTGTGTCCCATGCCGCAGCTCATTCCCATCACCCACTTTCCCATGAAAACTCCCTGCTCTTCCTCTCCTTCTTCTGTTCTCTGTTCCTTGCCAAGTATTTCTCCTCCTCATCCCTCAAGATCTCCCTTGTTCAGCAGTCCTGCCATTTCTTCCACCACTAATTCACACACACAGGCTGGTTTTGGACAACGGGGCTTTAAACAAAGGGGCTTCAGGCTAAACAACGTGCAAGCCCATTGTTTCTCTCCATTGTTTAATTGGGTGGAATAGCGTACTGTCAGTTGTGTGTTCATGGTGTGTAACCCTCCACACAACACAATAAGCAACACAACTGACGGTTGTTCCCCCCCCCCTCCGTTGCCTACTGTGTTGTCCGAAACCAGCCACACACACACACACACAACTATTGTGTTGTTATCCAAAGTCTGGGTGCTAACTCCTTCCCCAGAAAGTAGACCTGGGCCCAATCTACACCAAGCAGGATACAGCAGGATGAAAACAGTATATAAAAGGCAGGAGCCACACTATTGCGTTATAGCTGTTATGAGGTGCGCTGACAACTGTTGGGGCCCATAGACACATACCATATACCGCTTTCATAGTGCTATATCCTGCCTGGTGTAGATCTGGCCCTGGGAGGACTGATTAAACAGGGAAACCACAGAAGAGAGAGACAAAAGATCAATTATGAGTACATTCATGGTGCCCAATTACAGGAAGACTTAAAGCCTGGAGAGGTGATTTGGGTTGATGACAAAAGAACATTGGGAACCATCAGCAAGGAGGGACACACACCTTGGTCTTATTGGGTGGAAACTCAGATGGAACAGTTTTCATTTGGCATGAGCTACCGTAAAGGTATACCCCAAGAAAATGAAAGTGGACCTGTGCCTATAACCCAGAATGTCCACAACTTGCAAGGTGAATAACTGTTTATTAACTGTCCGTACAATGCAACTTCCCCCAGCTTTGTTGTGCTCTGCTCTGACTTGACAACTCCTCTTTTCTGGCCTTATCCCTTTACCCCTGAATCAGAACTACCCTTACATCTCCCCTCCCCCTTAAAATAGATCCCCACCACCATTGTTAAGTTTCCTCGAACCCAGACAGTCATGTGACTCCACAAATTCAGCCTCTTTGGTGGGTGAGCCTCCCACCTGCTGCTTGTTCTGTATGGTGAAGTGGGGAGGGGGTTCCTGCTTGCCCATTAGCTGCCATTTTTTCTCCTGGTGCTGAATCTTAGCAGTGTTTTCCTCTTCCTCGATGGTCCATTCGATACAGGTCCACTTCCATTTCCTTGTGGTGTGTCTCTTCAGTAGGCTCGTGCCAAATGAAAACTGTTCCATTTGAGCTTCCCCTTTGGAGTTAGCACCCAATAAGAGTGAGGTGTGTGTCCCTCCTTGCTGATACTTCCTGGTGGTCTTTTGTCACAAATCCAAACCACCTCTCCAAGCTTTAAGTCTTCCCTTAATTGGGCACCATGAATATAGTCATAATTTCTCTTCTGTCTCTCTCTTCTGTGGTTTCTCCATGTAACCAGTTCTTCCAGGTCTGCTTTCTGGGGAAGGAGCTGGCATGGAGCCAGGGGTAAGGTTATTAGGATAACTCCACAGGGCTGTATCCATTGGAGGGTGGAGAAGCTCTGTATTCCATTAGGGCCTTATGTGGATCTGTATTCTTCTTCAGTTGCTTCTTCACTATTTTGACAGCTGCCTCTACAAACCCATTGTTCTTGTCTTGTTCCTTGGATTCGGGTACTTTGTCTTAAAGGACCCCTACTGATCTGCCTCTTAAAGCATCAGTGCTCTGTAAGACTGGGTAGACAGACAGCCTCTGACTCTGAGGCAGAACTCCCCTCCTCTGGCAGGGGCAGAGCTGTGGCTCTCTCCCTGAGGGCCCAGATTCCCCCATGAATCCTGACAGAGGTGACTTCGTGGCTTCATCTGCCTCAAGTAGTTCTAGCTCCTCAGAAGAGGAGGAGGATCTCTCCAACAGGGGCATGACAGCTCTGGGAAAACTGGGGGCTAGATGTCTGGTGGTGGAATCTATATTCTCCTGCAAACCATTGGAATCCTCATTTCAGAGGAAATAACTGAGGCCCATTATCACTCTGATGAATTCAAGAATGCCATATCTGGTGAACATGGATTTACAATGCAGGATCACTGTACTGGCATTCAGGTTTTCTAGTCTGGCAATTTTGGGGAAGCAGGAATAGTAATTTGTGATCAGGAGGTACCAGGTCCCTTGAAAATGAAAGAGATCTAGTGCCACCTTTTCTCCTAGCCACTCTGGGAATTCTGATGGCAGTAATGGTGCATGCCAGGCAGTAGCATGCCTCTCTTCACCATTTCCTCTATTTCAGTCAAGATCCCAGCCCACTACACTGGTTCTTTTGTCCATGCTTGACGCTTTGTGATTCTTTGGTGTCCACTGCGAATGCAGGAGAAGATCTCCTGGTGCATTTTGACTAGAATAATCAGACAGGTTCCTCTAATCAACAATCCATCTTGAACAGCAGTCTCATGACATACTTGCCGAAATGCCTGACACCCCAAATCTGATTTGGGTTTCTCTGCTAGCCTTTTTTACTATACATTGTAACTTTATACAGGATTGCATTCTCCTGTTGGTTTATCCATATTTCCTGCAACTTAGTGCCTGATGCTGGAAAGCCAGTAACAATGGACTGAATGTGGTTCTATGTTCATGTTCTAGAACATCACTTCCACATTCTCTCAATGGTTGCCTAGAAAGGGCATCAGCAACCCTTCATTCTTCTCAGGGACATGGGTAATATCAAATGAATATCACATCATCCACATTCAAAAGTGTTGCAGTCTAGGTATGTGGTCATCCAATCATTCGGTAGTGAAAATAGGAACCAATGGTTCATGGTCTGTTTCCTGCATTTGGGAAATCACACATCCAGATTGCAATGGATGAGCCTCACCCTGAAATGTAGTCCAGTTATAAAATCTTGGAGCAGTTCACATGCCTGCTTATGGAAGAGGTATCAGAAGCTGCTAAGAGATCTAGGAGGATCAACAAGGCCAACACAGGGGGTGGGGAATCCTCAAATAACCTAACAACAGCCCATGAGTTATTTGAGTGTTTCCCTCTCCAGTGAACCATTTTGTATCTGGTCAAGAGGGCAGGGCTCCTGCAGCTTTAACTGTTGTGATGAAGAGAGGATTTCACCAGGTGCTGCATGCATACAAATGACACCTGCTGAAATTCCCTTTTCAATACAACTGTTAAAGATACAGGAGCCCTGTCCTCCTTTCCATATGGGCACCCTAGTGTATGTGAGAGTGAGAAGAAGGGACGTCCGAGGAGTAGGCAGGTTTCTTCCCACTGCGTATCTGCCTCCTTCATACCTCTAGACTAGCAATTATGGTACAGTCAATAATAGCCCTCCCACCCTCTCATCAGAGGCCTGACTCAGCTTGAGGGATACAGTTGCCAAAGTCTGTCGAAACCACATTTGTTGAAATAACAGCATTACACCTGACCAAAATGACACCTGCTGAAATTCCCTTTTCTATACAACAGTTAAAGATACAGGAGCCCTTTCCATATGGTCACCCTACTACTGAGGTCACCTGAGTCTCCGGTGACAAAAATAGGTCTAGGAGCACCCCCAAACTATATACTTGTTCCTTCAAGAGGAGTGCAGCCCCATCCAGAACAGGTAAAGAACCCAATACCTGTACCTGGGACTGCACACCCATAAGGTCTCAGGCTATTAGCCACCATCCAGCCCATAATTGCACCCAGGCACTGGTTCAGTATGTACATATCTGCTCCTGATTGAAGCATTAGAGCTGGGTGTCATCAGCCCCAAATCTCCCAATGCCCACTCCCAATAGCTTCATATAGATACTAAACAACATTGGAGATAAGATAGTGCCCTGTAGCAACCCACAGTTCAGCTGTAAGGGGTTCAATAATAATGTGTGCCATCTTTTTAATCAATTTTATGTATTTTATCATATTTTATATTTACTGTTGTTCCCCGCCTCAATCCAAATGGAGAGGCGGGTAAGAAATATTATTATTATTATTATTATTATTTATTATTATTATTATTTTCAAGGCACACTCACCCATTGCTGTTCTCTGGGACTGACCCTACAAGTGAGAGTTGAACCATTGTAAAACGGTGCCCCAAAACATTGAAATTTTCTTGTATATCTGATGTAATCTTACTGGTGTTAAGTACCACCTCCAAATTATTTTATAATAATTCTCTTTTATCCTTACTGACAGAAACTTTAACATTCTTGATTCCCATATCCTCCCCCAGTTATAATCACTAATTTGTTTTGTTAAATCATCTTCCCATAATTTTTAAGAGAATCCTGTTGATCTCCATCCTCTATCAATATTTTATAAATTTCACTTATCATACCTATTTTACTTTTATTTTCCCCCTCCTTTTCTCTTGATTCTATTATTCTCAAATCTTGTATTATCTCTACAGTCCTTTTTTTTCTTTTTCCAATCCTGCGTCTATTGTTCCAATTGTATACATTTGAACCAAGAGAACTTTTGTCCTCTTAAGACTTCTTCTATTTGCACCTTATTAATCATTCTTTTCAACCAATCTTTCACTTTAATAATTTTCTGTCCCCTCAATACCCCTTCCATATCTTTTCTTAGATTTCCTGGGAAGTTCTCCAGTAATACCACTGGAGTCAGAGGAGAAATTCCTGGTGCTAATTTTTTTTTATACTTTTCCCAAATCTCTACAATATTTTTTTAAAAGGGGATTTTCCATTTCCGTCAATTGTTTCTTTTGTATTTTGCTAAAGAAAA
This sequence comes from Anniella stebbinsi, assembly GCA_029215795.1. Lineage (NCBI taxonomy): Eukaryota > Metazoa > Chordata > Lepidosauria > Squamata > Anniellidae > Anniella > Anniella stebbinsi. The sequence continues at coordinate 32,861,947 of JARDYH010000007.1, forward strand.
TGTTTTGTAATTCTAACTCTATTTCTCCTGTCTGCATCTCTAACCATTCTAAATCCTCTTTTCCTATTATGCTATTTATAACATGTCTTAATTGATTAGCAATGTAATACATCTTTATATTTGGAAGTCCCAACCCTCCTTTCTTTTGAATCTTATACCATTTCCCTTTATTAATCCTTGCTTTTTTATCTCCATTACAATAATTATTTATCATACTTTGCCAACTCTTTATTTCTACTTCTGTTATTTTAATTGGTAACATTCTAAACAAAAAATATATCTTAGGTAATATCTTCATTTTAATAACCGCTATTCTACCAAACAATGAATGCTTTAATTTCCTATATGCCTCTAATTTTTTCATTATCTGTTTCTTCAAACTACTAAAATTAATTTCTTCTAACTTTTCTAAATCTTTCATAATATTAACTCCTAAATAGCGCACTATATTTTTATCTTAAGACCAAGTTTTATACTACACTCCTCCCTTTCCTCCTTGTTATAATTAAATAACATCATTTCTGATTTCCCCCAATTTACTTGTAATCAATGTTATGTTGGAGGGGTTGTCAGGAGGTTGGAACATACTTTCATATGTGGTGGACATGTGAACATGTACAAACATTTTGGAAAAGGGTTTTTAAAGAAATAAGTGAAATAATGGGAAGCAGTGTCGAAATAAGTCCAAATTTGGCTTTACTGTCAATTTTTGATAAAGCTTATGGGAATCAAAATATGAAGGATTTGATTAACAACCTCCTGACACCCGTTAGATTAATGATAGTGAAGAATCGGAAAATACAAGGAAATTATACAATAGAATAGTATAAAGAGGTATGGGATATTGCGATTAATGATAAATTAACATGTAACATAAAAGTAAAAAGGGGAATATCTAAGAAGAATGATTTTGAAAATATATGGGGGCCATTTTTAGAGTTTGTTTTAATTAAGGGGAAAGGTTGTGCACCTTTAAAAGATTCTTTACAATTTTGGAAGAATGTATAATACAATAGAATAAAAGAAGGTCTCAATGGGTTAGGGGAGCATTGCGGGATTGTCAAGGTTATGTTAGTATATATTATTTGTATGTTTGTGTTGTATTATATGTTGAAAATAATAAAAATATTATAAAATAAATAAATAAATAAAACGGTGCCCCCAACTCATGGAGACAGTCCAGGAGGATGCCCTGGTCAATGGTATCAAAAGCCTCTGAGAGACTGAGAAGGAGGAATGGGGTCACACTCCCCGTCCCTTTGCTGAAGCAGGTGCAACCAAAGCCAGTTCCGTCCCAAAGCCAGGACTTCTTCTCTCTTTCTCCCCCCTTGTCCCCCACTTCCTTCTCTTGTTACAGCCTTTTGAGTGGTCGCACATCTGTTTACAAATAGAACTGTAAACTGAGCAAGGCTCATTCTGGGACATCAGGCAGGTGGGTGATGTCTGTTCAAATTGTAGTTAATATATGACACTTGCCTAGACATGGATGTATCTACAGCAGCCGTTAAACCTGTGAGGCTGCTTCATAACACCGAAGCTAAATTTTGCACTCTATAACGTCTTGTTTACTAGATTGCAGTAAGGATTGCCCAACTGAGGTAGAGTTGATCAAACATCTCTATGTCACTGTTCTTCACCAAAATGGTAGAAAAGTCACATGATGTCTGACTAGCTACTGTTGTGTTATTTAGCTTCTCTGATGTTTGGAGTAAAAATGAGTACAAAGCTATAACTCAGTGATTGTTTACTGGTTTGGGGTGAAATTGGGGTGGTGGGGTGCTCTCATAGGGAGCCTTCAGATCCTGCCCAGGATAATTTGGGATTTTTCATGGAAAAGTGGGCATGATAGGGGGAAATGGGGTGGGAGCTATTAATCCCTGACAGTTTGCTGGAAAGGGGCAAAGTTAAGGCAGTGGATTACTCATGCGGAGCCTTCAGACCCTGTCCAGGATCATTGGGGAGTTTTGCTTCTTCATTGTGTGAAGGGAGAAGTGGAGAAAATAGGGGTGGAGTGATACTTTTTGCCATGGGGCTTATTTGTGTCAGTGGGGTGCTCTTATGGGGAGACAGTATTGTGAATTACTTATTTCCCATTCCCATTCATAAACCTGTAATATCGGGAGAGCCTGGAGAAGAGTGGGTAACAAGCCTGTCTCATTGATGACATTGGTTCTATTCCCCCCACCACAGTGCTATGTTTTTTCCGGCACTGAAAAGCCGGGTTTTAGGGATGGCTGCTTCCACCGTGCGACACTGACGGAGCAGAGCCGGTTTCCTCATACTGCGGAGAATAACAACAACAATGCGCTTTCCTCCTATGCTTAGGAAGATGGGGGCTAGACTTATCGATGGTGTTTTGTCAAGGAGCCCTTGTGAGAGTACTCATCACAATGCCAGAAAAACATCCACAGTCCACGGAGGACAACATAAGAGACCATGTTTGAAATGTAAGTAGCCCTTATTCGTGTAGATGCTGTGTACCTGGCCCCTTGTCTTTCACTAAAAGAAGGGGTACACACACAGACACACAAAATGCTTGAGGGCAACGTTCAATTAACTGGCCATTTGTGCCAATGGTACCTTGTTTTATTCAAGCCTTTATCACACCTACCCATTTTGCTTCTGCAGGTTCCCCCTCCGTTTCCTATGCGAGTGTAGCCCTTTGATCACACATGGTCGGTTTTGCTCCAATACCTCAGCTCAGCCTGCGGAGGAGGGGAGAAAACAGACAACCCCCGTTCAGGGATATTTCGAAAGAGGAAGGAAAGAGGGAGCACTCAAGGCAAGAGAGCAACGCCAGGGGGACGACATCATGTGAAAGAATTGGATCAAAGTCGCGGCAGGTGTGGATCAAACCGCCCGTTTGATAAAGGTCTTAGTTTCAAACAATTCATTCCAGGAGCCTAATTTCAGGAGCAAGTCAAGTGACAGAGGCACCACTCAGAGAGCAATCCTAAGGCCAAGATCCGAGGCCTCCATGCATCCTATGCCCTGCTGGGCTCTTGCTGGCAGGGCAGGCTGAACAATGGAGGCTATTTTTGCCTCTCTGGCCTCCATTAGAGCATTTTACATTAGACAGGCCTCTGATTCCATCTAATGAGCTCTCTCTGCTCGGGGTAGGAATAGGGGCTGAGAGATTTTTGGATCCAATGGGTCCTTGGCCTCTCCTCTCCCTGTCCATTGGCCTGCCCCCAACACTCCCATTTTTCCCTTCCTGAGGTAGGAGTCCAAACCTTGGGAGGGGGAGCCACTGTGGAGCTTTCAGCATGGCTGGTGGGGTGGCCTTAGGGACAGATGTCCATTCAGATCTCTGCTTCTGAGGTCACAGCTCTATCTGCAGCCTTGGAGAGGGAGGTCTGCTGCATCTTATAGACCCTCAGGCGCTGTCTAGGATCACTCTTATTGGATAAGGTACTGTCAATCACTGTATCCCACCCACCCCATGTTATCAGTATGTCTATTGAAATATTTTTGTATCATTAGAAAAAAAAGACAATTATGAAGAACAACTCGGCAAATGCACATTCAGGCCACTTGGTTGCCTAAAATGGCATTTCTGAGCACACATTCCTATTTTCCCCAAGTGATTTCCAATTCATCCAAGTGCTTCAGAGACTAATACCTAAACCAGAAGGGAAGATGGCCCAGGCTCTTGGATTGCCAACGTCTTTCAGGTTCATAGATCTTGAGAGACTGAATAGCTAAGAATTGGCCTGGCACTGAAATGGGATAAGAAAGACAGGTTGCTTACCTGTAACTGTAGTTCTTCGAGTGGTCATCTGTGCATTCACACTTAAATGGGCTCTGCACGGGCGTGGAGCCCCGCCGTCAGGAAACTTCTAGAGTTGCGAGATAATGTAGGCGGGAACTCTGCCCCCACCATCCAGTGTGCATGTCACTGGGTTCCTGTCGTGCTCCTCAGTTCTCTTGAGACCGGACTATGATCTCACGACTGAAAGGCAGTGCAAACTTCGGCATGAACGCTGTCGACACCAAAGTGGGGATGGTGGGGGGTGGGTGTGTGAATGCACAGATGACCACTCAAAGAACTACAGTTACAGGTAAGCAACTTGTCTTTCTTCTTCATGGTCTCTGTGCATCACACTTAAATGGGTGAATAGAAAGCTGACTTACCGGAGGTGGGAAGGTGGTGACAGCATCATTGAAGGACCAACGAGAAGACTGCTCTGCCAAAGGCACAGTCTGCTCTGGATCGAAGGTCTAGGCGATAATGTGAGACAAACGTCGAAGGTGTCGCCCATGTGGCGGCTCGGCACAGTTCCTGGAGAGGAATTCCTCAGCCGAATGCCGCTGAAGTAGAGATAGCTCTGGTAGAGTGTGCTCTAATCTGTTGCGGTAGGTCCATGCGAGCAAGACTGTAAGCAAGCTTGATGGTATCGACAATCCATTTGGACAGGCATTGGGGTGATATGGGATGACCTCTTGTAGGACCCATATAGGAGATGAAGAGGCGAGGGAAGAGGCGGAAGGACTGTGTCCTCGCTTTGTAAAAAAGAAGGGCACGTCTGACGTCCAGCGTGTGTAAACATGATTCGAGTGGTGAGGTTGGCTTTTGAAAGAAGGCCAGTAGAATGAGATCCTGGTTAAGGTGGAAGGCCGAGAGTACTTTGGGGAGGAAGGAGGGGTCGGGCCGAAGGATAGCCTTATCGGCATGGAAAGCTGGGTAGGGAGAGTCAATACGAAGCACGCAAAGTTCAGAAGCTCACGGGGCCATGGTGATGGCAACGAGGAATGCCACTTTGAAGGAAAGGAGCCAAATGTCTGAGGTGGCCATGGGCTCAAACGGCTTGGTTGTTAGGGCGGTCAAGAGGACCGATAGACTCCAGCGAGGAGTGAAGTCACGGATAGGAGGTAGTAGATTCTTGAGGCCTCTCATGAAATGTCGCAGTGTCGGGTGCGTGAACACCGTGAAATTGTGGATAGGAGGGTGCGAGGCCGATATGGCTACAAGGTAGACCCTAATAGAAGAAAAATTTTAACCTTGTTGCTAGAGGGAGTGGAGAAACTGCAGAATGGTTTCAGTGGAGGCTAGATGCGGTTGCAAGCCGAGTTGAGAGGTGAACATTGTGAATCTCCACCACTTCCCTGCGTAAGATGTGCGCATTGACGGTTGGCAGGCAGCTGTCATGACCTACGGAGTGGAAATCCTACACGCAGTGAGGCGGAAAGTGGCAAGGTCCGGGTGAAGTATTTGACCGTTGTCCTTGGAGAGGAGGGTCCGGTGAAGCGGAGGGCACATGAAAGTCTTCCGGGCCAACCTGAGTAGTGACACAAACCATGACTGTCGGGGCCACCATGGAGTGACTAGAATGGCGTTCAAGCCCTCTGTCCGGAGTTTTATAATAACTCATGGAATCAGCGGGAAAGGAGGGAAGGTGTAGGCAAACTCCTCTGTCCACGAGTGTAGAAATGCGTCGCCGAGCGAGCACAACCCATGACCAGAGTGGGAACAGAAACGACGAAGTACTGCGTTTTCTGTTGAGGTAAACAAGTCGATGGATGGTGTGCCCCAGCGGCTGAAGATGAGATGTAGGGCAGTTTGGCTGAGTTGCCATTTGTGAATGTCTGAGAAGGTCCTGCTGAGAGCATTGGCTAGGATGTTGTCCTTTCCCGCAATGTGAGTCGTGGAGATCGATGGCGAAGTGGAAGATCTGAAGAATGAGGTTGATCAGATCTAGGGAGTGTGTGCCACCTTGCTTGTTGATGTGCCAGAGGACTGAAGTGTTGTCTGTGAGAATGAAGACACAAGGTCCTCGTAGAGTGTCCTGAAAGGAGTACAGGGCTTTCTTGATTGCTAGTATTTCAATTTTTATGCAGTTTTAATAATATGTGTCATGTTTTAATCAGTTTTATGTATTTTATCATGTTGTTGTTCCCCGCCTCGATCCAGACGGAGAGGCGGGTAAGAAATAAATTGTTGTTATTATTATTATTATTATTATTATTATTATTATTATTACATTGATGTGGATCGTGGACTCGCTGGGTGACCACTTGCCCTGGGCTGCGAGGGGGCCTGAGTGGGCTCCCCATCCTGTGAGTGAAGCATCAAAAGTCAGGGTGGCCAAAGGCTCTGGGGTTCCGAAGGGAAGACTGCGAATCAGGTTGTGTAGACAGGACCACCAGTGGAGTGACTGAGCAACAAATGGAGGGATGGTTAAGATGGTCTTGTGCACGCTGTCGGTTGTCGAGAAGATTCTGATGAACCAATTTTGCAGGATGCGCATCCGGAGGTGGGACCATTGAACGACGTGGACTGTGGCTGCCATGAGACCGAGAAGATGCTGGATAGTGAACCCTGACGCCTTGGTGATGGTCGAGAGGTGTTTGGCGGCGTTGACAAGCATGTATGCTCAGTGTCGTGGAAGGTAAGCCTTTCCATGGACTGCATTGAGTTCGATGCTTATGAATGGGATGAGCTGAGATGGTGTAAGGTGAGACTTGTCAAAATTGATGACAAGTCCAAGATTGCGGAGGAGTGTGCAGACCGTTACGGTGGCTGTTGCTGCGGCCGACTGAGATGGGGCCGTGATCAGCCAGTTGTCTAGATACGGATAGACTTCAATGCTGAGGGTGCGGAGGTGGGCGCAGACCGCTGCCATGCATTTTGTAAAAACCTTCGGGGCTGTTGCCAGGCCGAAGGGGAGGACCTTGAACTCAAAATGGTTGGGTCCAATCGCGAATCAAAAGTATTTGTAATGAGACAGATGAACGAAGATGTGAAAGTAGGCATCTTTGAGGTCCAAGGTGGTGAACCAAGCATCTTTTTGTAAGAGCAGGAGGAGGTTGGAAAGCGTGACCATGCAAAATTTTCATGGTGTGATGTAGGAGTGGAGGCCTCCGCCTCTCTTGGGAACCATGAAGTAGCATGAGTAGAAGCCGTCGGAGGCATGAGGATGAGGGACTTTCCGAATAGCTCCCTCTCCCAGAAGAGAAGAGGTCTCTTCGCGAAGAGCATTGGATGGGATAGTGACGTTTATGGTGCCGAGTGGAGGGAGTTGGTCGAACTCGATGAAGTAACCATGAGTTACGATACAAAGGATCCAGGAATCTGATGTGATGAGAGCCTAGTTGTCGTAGTGTGGTTCGAGGATGCTTCCGAAGACTGGGCAAGAGATGGGCGAGTCATAGGCGACGTTTAGGTGGTGGTCTTGAAGAGGACTGTCGAGTGGGGCGAAAGGTGAAAGTGTGGTCTGCCTTTCGCTGATAAGGTTGTTGCTGGTAACGAAATGTTCGTTCCAGGCATGGACAGGCCTGGAACGGAAAGGAATGGCGGTAGAATTTTCGTTGTTTGTAAGGCTGGTGTGCCAGTTGTGGACCGTGACTTATGCCCATCTTTTTAGCAGTCCTCCTAGCTTTTTGGATGTTATCCATGGCTTCATCGATTTTTGCATTGACAAGACCTTGATGTGTGATCAGGTCTCCGGTGTCAAACCGGCTGACTGTAGCCAAGCGTTTCTGCGTAAAGCCACTGATGCTGTTAAGGAGTGTGCTGTACAATCAGTTTGGTGTCGTGCCATATTGATTTCTTGGCGAGAGAGTCGCAGTGCCTCCTTCTGAAAGAGGAGAGCAAGGTCACGCTGGTCATCTGGTAGATAGGCAAGAAGGGAGGCCATCTTTTCCCACAGGAAGAGCTGGTATCGGGCCATCAATGCCTGGAAATTAGCAACACAGAGACTTAGAGATGCTGAGGAGTAAACTCAATGTCCGATGGCATCGAGGCATCTGTCTTCTTTATCTACAGGTGCTGTATGTTGTTTTGGGGATTTCAATTGGGAGGACTCCACAATAATGGAGTTTGGCTTCGGATGCTGGAAGAGAAATTCTGTGCCTTTTTTCTGGACCCTGTAGAGGGATTCCAAGCGTCTAGGAGTATGGGAAGTAGAGGCTGGAGTTGCCCAGGATTGCTGTATGGTTTGGAGAAGAGTCGGTAAGTATGGCACTGAGATGGGTGTCGTGGCTTCAGTGTAGACTGTATCGAAGACCGGATCTTGAAGTCGTTTGGTAGGTTGTTGTGTTTCGATGCCGAGAGCCTGCATTATTTGGAGTATCTGGTCGATAAACTGGGCCATGTCCTCAAATGGAGAGGTACATTCTGGAGGGATGACCTCATCACCTGGTGAGGGGATCGATGGCGGTACTGAAGAGTATGAGGAAGAGTCCAATCTATAGTCTTCATCGGAATGTTGAGAGACACTATCGTGTCGAGGAGACTCCGGTAGCGGAAAGGGCAGTGACAGTACAGATTGTGGCTGTGCTGATGAACGATGACTCCTAGTTGAGGAGTGGGAGTGGGAACGAGAAGTAAGACCCGTCCCCATCGGTCGAGGGGAAGTGGGAATGGCTGGTGAGCCATGGTGCGGCTGTCGCTCATAGTTGTATTCCCATGCCGATCGGTGGGAATGTTGGCTGTGCGGAATAGACCAGCCAGAGACCGTGTCCCAGGATTGCAGGGTTGAGCGTGATCGTGGGCGGCTCTCACGGCCGAGTGATCTAGGTGTAGCTGATGCCTGAGAGTGGAGGGAGGTGGGAGAGCGCAGACGCTGCAGTGATCAACGGAGCTGAACAGGCGTTGATGGTCGGGACCGAGGGATGGGAGACGGTTCCCGTATCTCTCCTTCTGATAGCAAAGGATCATGTCTCAGCATCGGCCTCAGTATCGAGGACGGTGCCAATGGTATCGGTCTCACTGGTGCTGGTGGGCGTAGTGCTGGAGTCGCAGCCTCCGCCGTGTGTTTTGACTTTGAGGAGTCAATTTTTCTCCACTTTTTATGTTTATCGGAGGTATCTCGAGCCCGTTTAGGTGGGCAATGCTCCACTAGAGGGAGTGTAGGCCGAGTCAACGTCGATGGCTCCATGGAAGTTGTCCCTTTTTTGGAAGGGCCTGACAAGGCCAAGGACGAAGGGTGTGCCGGCGAAGAGCGAGGTCTATGCGCCTGAACCCTGTCCCCCGACGGTAAGGGAGGGACGGCTTCGAGAGCCCGTTTCCACAATGCCACTTTTAAGCGATCAGATCTGTGGCGCCGCGTTTGCTTTGAAAAGTTTTGGCAATGGGCGCAGGTTTCCACAATGTGGGATTCAGCCAGGCAGAAGAGGCACAAAGAGTGACCGTCAGTTGTAGTAAGCTTGTTGCCACACTTGACGCACTTACAAAAAGGTGCTTTCGATGCCATAGAGAGTTGAGTGAAGAAAGTGAAAGTGAAAGTAGAAGGTAAGTTGAAATAAAGAAACTAATTATTATTATTATTATTTTAAATAGGTATGGATAAAGACGAGTGCAGAGAAGAGGAAGAAGAAGAAAGAAGAAATCTCACAGCTTCGCTGGAAAAAGTTCTCCGCTCAAGAGCGATAAGTTCCCCCGAGGCTACTAGTAGCACGGTCGAAAGAGAACTGAGGAGAACGGCGGGAACCCAGTGACATGCGCATTGGATGGTGGGGGCGGGGTTCCCGCCTACATTATCTCGCAGCTCTAGAAGTTTCCTGACGCCGGGGCTCCGCGCACACGCAGAGCCCATTTAAGTGTGATGCACGGAGACCACGAAGAAGAACATAAGAAGTGCCATGCTGGAGAAGACAGAGGGTCCATCGAGTCCAGCACTCTGTTCACACACAGGGGCCAACCAGCTGTCAGCCAGGGACCAACAAAGCAGCACATGGTGCAACAGCACCCTCCCATCCATGTTCTCCAGCAACTAGTACACACAGGCTTACTGCTTTGGATACTGGAGGTAGCACATGGATAGCCATGGATAGCCTTCTCCTCCTCCAGGAATTTATCCAACCCGTTTTTAAAGCCATCCAAATTGATGGCCATCACTACATCTTGTGATAGTGGAATTCCATACTTTAAGTATGCACTGTGAAGAAGTATTTCCTTTTATTTGTCCTGAATCTCCCACCAATCAGCTTTATGGGATGACCCCATTGGGTTCTAGTATTTTGAGAGAGGGGAAAAATGTCTCCCTATCCACATTCTCCACACCATGCATAATTTTGTACACCTCTATCATGTCTCCCCTCAGCCTCCTTTTTTCCAAGCTAAACAATCCCAGCTGTTGCAACCTTCCCTCACAGGGGAGATGCTCCAGCTCGATGCTAGGGAAAGTTTCCCCTTCTGACATTCTGCCTGTAACTCAACTCTGAAAGGCACAAGAAGTGAGCCCTGCTGGAAGTAAAATTGGCATCCCTAGAGTAATAAACCTCTTTACGCCACCCTAGATCATAGGTAATTTCCCCAAGATCATTTCCCCAAGCTGGTGCCCTCCAGGTGTTGTGGACCGCAACCCCCATCATAAGAGGAATGTTCTAGTCCAACACATCTGGAGGGCACCAGCTTGGGGATCAGCCATGGAATACTACACAATGCTGTTGCATTCTCTAGTGAATGCCACACATCTTTTTGTTCAAAGTTGATAACTTCAGGTTAATTGTGTCAATGTTCTTCTGGGGACACAACACAGAGCTGGACAGCATAAAACCAGCACTGTCAGAAAAATAGCAAAAACTGCCTTCTATTTCTTTAGAGACATTAATTTACAATCTGATATATTCACAATCAATGCTAATCAGGACCACATTTCCAGTTCTGATTTCAAACTGTTCTTACAACTTTTTTTTTCCTCTTGAGGTACCAACGGAGCAGCACCTGAATTCATTACAGCCTCATTAATTATGCTGCTTATATAAAGGGGGGAAACTTCAATCAGCCATGGTAACCCTTCTCAAGGACCTGGGCAGCCGCTTATCAGAAAATCAACCCCAAGCGTCACACGCATCTTCTCTACTCTTAGAAAGAGCTTTTCAATTATTTAGGACAAATGAACAAAGTTGCGACTGATTGGGACAACTCAAGATGATTGTACTCATTTCTGATGTGGCAAAGACATTACGAGACTAAGATGGAATCGTTTCTCGGCGTGGATACTTTGCCAGGCCGGGGAGATGGGTTGAGCATCCATGATACCCCTCTTGTGGCAGCCTTCCAGATGTGGGGTTGGGGGAGGCTGCCATAATAGGATCCTCAAAGCAGCAACAAAGGTAAATGAGTTAGGGAGGGAGAGGTGCTCTGACCATTCAGGGTGCCTCTACAAGAGCGATTTAAAGCTCTTTCAAGGCGCATTAGGAAATTTACCTCTACAAGAGCGGAGCGCAAATCAGGGGCTCAGGCGTGTTTTCTCTCCGATTATTCGCATTTTCGAATGCACGTTAATTAGCGAGTTTTAATTTACGGCGGGAGTAAGAGCGCCTTATGTCCGTGTAAACAACTTTCTGAGGAGGCGCATTAACGATCAGGGGTTGGACTGTGGTCGTAATGTCATGCATAGAACTGCCCCTTCGCTGAGAAAACGTCCCACTTTTTGGTTTAGTTTCCTTTCCTCTCTCCTCCTGGCAACTTCCTCCTTGTACTCCGTCTCTCTGGATGGAAGCTCCAAGAAGAGGTGACTCAACGTGAACCAAAAATAAAGTTTCTTTGAAGTACCCTGATGAAATATTTTTAACATGGAGACACGGGGCCAGATGGAGGTGGTTTTATGAGAAGGAAAGGGTTTAGGAAGGATGTGCGGATGTGCGTATAATTAGCCATCAGCAGACATAACTTCCCCTTGCTTCTTGCTAGGTTCCTGAGCTGAGTTGTGTGTGTGTGTGTGTGTGTGTGTGTGTATGTGTGTATGTTTTACAATTGTTGAGCTCGCTGGGAAGTGGAGGGGGAAGGAACGAAGCAGCATCCCCCTTTCTGTTTTAGGGTGTGTATGTGTGTGTGTGTGTGCAAGGCACATTCCCATTTGCTCCTGAGGAGGTCATGGCAATTGGGCAAAGGAGGGGGGAAGACAGGTAGCCGAATATGTTAATCAGCTCATTCCTTTCAGGTAACCTAGGAAACCAAAGGCGGGAGATTCTGGTGGGCGGGGAGAATAAAAGGAGGGAACCGGTTTGGAGAGTTTCTCTGGGACAAAGCGCGTTACTTTCAGCAACATTTGCATGCGATTCTCAGCATGTCAAAAACGTTAAAATGCCTTTCATACAGCCCGTAATGCGCTTCAACGCCTCCCATGTATAGGGATTAGGCGTAAAAGCGCTTCAGAGAAGATGTGCATAATCGGGGAACCAGGCATCAAACCGAAATCTTGTAGAGGGGGGCTCAGTTCTTCTCCTACTGCCCATCCAGATGAGAACGTGGCTTCCTAGAAACTTGGGATTGGGTGAATCTGTCAGTTTTGCTTTCTTCCACATTCAGTTTTGTTTAAAACTCAATTCTTTTTGTCCTGAAATTTTGCTAATTTGGAGAAAATTTATCAAACCCAAATTGAAACTATATTCTCGCCCATCCCTACAGAACACCAGGGTCACGTAGCCCTCAATTTGTGTCTCTGTTCCTGAGACAATCCCCTCTCTGCTCTAAACAACGGCTGTGAACATCCACTCCCAAACACTCCTCTCTAGGTCCTCACGCTCCCCAACTCTAAGATGTACACCTAGGAAAACCAATGCATGTTATGGTGCAACCTCATGCATGTTTAGACAGAAAAAAACTTCCTGCAAGTCCCAGCATACCACAGCCAGCCATGCTGGCTAGGGAATTATGGGAGTTGTGGGATTTTTCTTGTCTAAATATGCAGAAGATTGTGCCTTTAACTCATGCCAAAACAACATGACTACAAGAATAAAATAGGATTTCCTTTTGCTGCCCTGATGCTGAACACACTTAGGAGGAAGCACCATCTTGTTACAGAAAAGGACAATCTATTTTAATTAAACATAAGCATCTGTGACCATGTACAAAGTTTTCCCATGGAAAACCTATGTGGTTCAGTGTTGTTGTGATTATTTGACTGGGACTGAAATGCAGTTATAAAGGGCTGAAAGAGAGGCACTCTGTATATGGCTAAGGGCATTAATCGTGATTAAACATCCCATAGCATGCTATTTCTGCAATGCCATCAATAATACTCCCTACTCCTTCCTTTTCTGTACCCTCTCTTCTTTTTCAGGATGTAATCTTATGCATATTTACCTCAGAGTAAGTCCTACTGAACTCAGAGGGATTTACTTCTGAGTAGACAAATTTAGGAATGTGCTATAACTCTACTTTTTAAAGTGATACAAGGCCCCACCCCTGCCATGTTTAACAAAGGAACCACTTGCTGATTGCTACATCATATTTGTTTGAAAAGAGGGGTGGGGCACCCTAAAATAATCAGGGGCAAATGGGAATTGCTTTAGCATGATTCCTGTCACGTTGCAAACCTGAAGTTGGATGGAAAAAAGTGCTGCTGAATCCACTTAACCCAGGAAGGGTCTTGGGGCCTTGCAATTCTTTTTTCCTTCCCCTTTAAGATTCCAGCAGGCTCTGGGAGAGGAAAGACCCAGTTCACTTCAACCTCTCCTTGGTCCCCTCTACAAGGATTCACTTTTGCGCCTGGTTAGGCGATTATGCGCATAATCGCAGAAGCGCATTTACGCCTAATCCCTCTGCACGAGAGGCGGCGAAGCGCATTAACAGATGTCCAAAATGCGCTTTACAAGTGGTTAATGTGCATAAGCGCTTATTCACACAGTCAAAATGCGCTTTAACGGACGGAGCAAAATAAAACTCGCGATTTAACGCGCATTCGATAATGCGCATAATCGGAGAGATAACGCGCCTCTACGCCCGATTTGCGCTCCGTTCTTGTAGAGGTAATTTTTTTAATGCACCTTGAAAGAGCTTTAAATGCCTCTTGTAGAGGCACCCCTTTTCTCTCCCAGCATGGCATGGTATCTTCTACATGAACAAAAGATGATGCATCAAAGGATTGGTAATGGACCTGATGGCATTTGTCAGTGGGGTGGAATATAAATCTAAGTAATTAATTATATAATTAAAATACTGGCTTTGAGGTTAAATTTACAGAGATCTTGGGAAGGCAGCTAAGGTTGCAATCCTATGCACACTTATCTGGGAGAAAGCCCAATTTGGCAATTGAACAGAGTGAGTCTGAGTAAACATGCATAGGATTACAAGAAAAAATGTCAGAACTGGCACAAACCAACTCTTACAACAAATCTTCATAGGGCCAGTCCTGTCACTTGCCTCACTGGATGGTGTACTGGGGGAGGACAGGGCTTGTTGGACTCAATCCCCAGCATGGATCTGCCTCTGAGAGGATGCGGCTGCTGCACCTTACACATGAGCCGGCCTCTGTGAGAGAAGGCAGGTGTGTGTTGGCTCACAGCTTCCCCCAGGTATGGACCCAATCCACAGTGCCCAGAAACCATGAGCAAGAGAGAGGAGGCAAGAGTCACGATTGCCTTCCATTGCTTGCACATGCACTGTGCGTACACGCGTACACTCACCCTACCTGCATGCAGGTAACATATACAACCCTCAGTCTCCCCTCACTCCAGTGTTACAGACTCAAAGAGAGAGCGCTAATCCCGATCATATCGTCCGCCCACTGATCCCAGCTGCACGTTCCACTCCCTTCTCCACCCCGTACCCCCTCCCCCCATGCCCTGGAAAAGGCGCAGGGAAAGCTAGTGTGGGCATCTCCCCCCCCCCCCGCTTTCTCCTTGTTGTAGGAGCAGGAGCTCAATTCACCCCACTGGCGCAAGGCACGCAGCTACTTGGTCCCTCCCTCCCCACCACCACCACCACCACCACCACAACAGCAGCAGCGCAAGGCCCAGGCACCTGCGCCACTCTCCAGTGGCTCTTTCCCGCCAAAACTGGGCAGCAATAGCAGGGAGCAGAGGAGTCAGGCGCAGCCAGTCCCACCGGCTGAATGGGAGGGATGGTTCCTCCAGGTTGGAGGGAGGAGGAAGGCTGTGAGGGCCAAGGCTCCCTCCTTTAGCCAACACTGCCTTGGCTAATTACTGGAATCCAGCAAAAGGCGTGGCAACTGGGGTAGCAAGCTCATTAGCGCCCCCCCCTTGGCACTGCCACTGCTCAACTTTGTAGACACCCTCATGGGTCGTAGATAAACACTGAGAAACAGTTTGAAGATCTCTTACATCATGTCTCGGCAGGCCTTAACAAAAGCCTGCACAAAACTGGAGCCTTGGGTTCCTGGCCCTGGGGTCGCAAGGGGCCCTCACTCCACCCCCTCAGTTCTATGCCGCTGTTTTGCTCTTGTTAAGGCATCAAATAAGCGTTATTTTTTATTATTATTATTATTTTTAATAATTTTTTTGGTATGCTTGTCCATGGACAGTTCAGGAAAAAATATTTGAATCAAGAAAGCTTCTAAAATAATCTGAGTACCTGATTTGTCATACGTTTAACTGAAAAAAGGTGCAGAAACAGAAGTGTTAAATCATAGGATAAATTCTAAAAATTGTCAAAATAAAATAAAATCTTTGACAGAGGGAGGTTGGCACAGGAGCATCATATTGCCACAAGAAGAACACTTTGAAATAATTAAAGGCATGAAACTGCTTTGAATATTAAAAACTGGTATGTTGTAATATCCCGGAACTTTATTTTCTCATGCCTTGCATAGTTTTGCAAACTGTAAAATGTCCTCATATAGGGGCACAGAGGTTTTGAGCTCCTGATGTGTGATTTCAATTAATGGGGTCAAGATGGGGAAAGCAGAACACATCTAAAATGTCACATTTACATTTTAATTTTAAAAAATCTGAACAAAGGGTTTTTGTTTTGTTTCCTTTTCCCCTCTCTTTCATCTTTCTTTATGGCAGAAACTCTAAATTTAGCCAAGTCAGAACTACATGATCTGGAATGTATACCAATAAAGTAATTTCCTTCCAAAAGCCTCACCTCCCCTTTTAGTGACTTATCCAACCCAGCCTGTTACGTCCACTCGACCAGTCAAATAAATTTCTATAACAACTTCTCCATTTTAGATTGCCCATCTGCAAGTTCTTACTGTCAGCATGAATTATTTTCTATGATGAGATTCTCACATCAACTAAGACAAAGCATGACTGTTGTAGTGTTCTGTTAACATGACATGCTTCTCATATATCTGTATTCCAAATGTCAAGATGATACGGTACAGTCAGCCAGAAGTGTTCCATTATCAAGATTTAGGAGAGCAATTCACACTGAAGGAATAGGTAGGTAAACTCTTTGCGTTTGATCTGCCATCTCTAGCCTGATGTCAGTTCTGAACAAGTTCTTTACGTGATGGAGCCTTTCATTGCAAGTGGAGTCTAAGCTCCTTAGGAGGATTTATCTGAGACAGTTTGACTGGTCTATTTGAGGTGCTATTTGTTCCAAGAAGGGGGAAAGCAGGCACCTTTGTCTGCAAAACGGGGAGTGTGATAGGCAACTGAAGGGCTTTTTTTCAAGAAGTGAATAATGCTTATAGGTTAGAGGCAAGTTCAAACACTAAAGAAGCCGTTCCCAACATGGTGTCTTCCACATGTTTTGGACTGCAACCCCCATCACCCCCAGCCAGCCAATGGCCATACTCTAAAGTGCTTGTGAAACTGCTTTGTAATAAGGATCAAAAATGGAAAACTATTGGTTAATAGAACTACCCCATAGAGAAGACGTAATTGTCGCTTGCATGATGTTCCACTGAGGTTGATTTCTAAATGGAATCGCTTCCGTTGATTACAGTACCACAGTGAACTTCAGAACTTTGATACATGTTGACCTTCACCCGCGAAGGCTGACAATCCTATTGCCAGGTGAATTCAACATAAGAAGAGCCCTGATGCTGGATCAGACCAAAGGCCCCTCTAGCCAAGCATTCCATTCAACAGTAGCCAACCAGCTACCTGTGAGAAGCCCACAAGGAGGACATGAGTGCAATAGCACCATCCCACTTGTGTTCCCCAACAACTGGTATACAACAACATATTGCTCCTGATACGGAGGTAATGATATATAGCCATCATGACTAGTAGCCAGATAGCCTCATCCACCATGAATTTCATACATGTCCAAAACAGATATAGATAAGTTTCCATACCTTACATATATACAGGTGTGAACACTGACGAATTATCTTGAATTGTCAGATATCCATTTGGAGTTATCAACATGCATGTATCAATGACATTCACACATTTCAGACATTCACTGTACCTACACATCATTTAATTGGATCAAAGAGTTGCATCCCACGATCCCTTATAGCATCACAAAGGATGCTATGAAGACTCACAGGTGGGGCTGCCAATGTTGCTCCATACCTTGATGACACTGAATTTAGGTAAGCAACTTACTCAAGTGGTGTTGGTGGGTTATTGTCTCTATTTCTGGCTAAGTGATAGGTACATACAATCAAGCCTTTCAATGGTGCATATGCTTCTTTTCTCCTGAGGAAGAAAGGGAGATCTGTTTTAGCCCCACTGTCTTGGGTACTTTCCAAGAGCCAGCCAGGACCGTCCCTACCAGTTGGCAGAGTGAGATGAGGTCCTATAGATTCAGCAGATTTGGATAGTCATGAAAAGGCAGCAAATGTTTAATTATTTAATTTATTATTACAGTATTTTTATTGCCAGGGAGGGGGAGAGGTGCTTGAATGCTGGACTACACCCCCACCACCCCCATCTAGCCAGTGGCCAAGCTGGTGAGAGATGGTTAGGAGTTGTGCTGTAATATATCAGGACAGTGCCGAGCTGGTCTAAACTGTCTTGAAGCTGCCTAGTCATCAGGATCATAGAGGCAGACTCTCTCTTGCACCCTGGGAACTATGCGCCTTGATTTGGGCTTGGTGTGGGTGTGGGTGTCGTTTGCTGCTCTCCCTTAGGCAACACAAGGTTTCAGGCCAGCTCCAGTACCAGCAGCAACCATTACTCAGTACTCAGCCCACTTCTCTGGGCACCCAGGTTCCCATCAGTGATCGCCCTGACCCAGAGCATTCTAGCTCGGTCCGTGCCACCTGGCATTTAGCACCAGATTTCAGCTCTGCCAACCATGGTGTGGTCTGCTCCTGGGGATTCTGGCTGTTTTCCCTGCTTCGGGGTTGGGAAGCAATCTCAGGGCAGCCAGTCACCTCCCAGCTGCCACAGCCAATCCAAGCAGGCCCAGCTTTGGCATGCAGCCACCACACGGGGATGTAAATCTCCTAGTTGTTCTCACATGGAGTGTTGTCCTACTGTGCCATTTCAAGGGTCCTAAGGCATGCTTTGTAGCGGCAATTTGCTCTCTTAAAAACCCTGGTAGCATTTCTGTTCCAGGGACGCCTTCCTAGGAATGGGAAAGAAATGTGTTCAGTTCACATTTTAATCTAATTTTGCACTTTTCAACCACTATATGAATTGAAACTTGGTTTGACTTCAAAAAAAGACATAACGTTCAACGACCAAAAATGTATGTTACAGAGGCAAAATGCATGTCTTCAGAGAAATATGCACAAAAATGCTCATGAATTTTTGTGCAAACTTAATTAAAACAATTGAAGTTCAAGATAAACGACTTAAATCTGGAGAAATTCTCAAAGTCTGGGACGAGCCAAATGTAAGACTGGAAAAATGAGAAAGCAAGCGAAACAAACATTGACCAATTTGTCCATCCCTGGGCTTCGGCTTGCTTGTGCAGCTGGGCCAATCTGGCCTGTTCCTTTCTAGTCCATCAACCAGGCCCAACTCAACTCAGCTAAGGCCTCAGTTATTCAAAGACCCATAGAGGGCCCTAATCTCCAGGTCATTCACTCATGTGAACAAATATCACTGTTGGACCTCTTCCAGGCTGAGGGCCAATTCAACTTTGGAGAAGCCAATGCTGGGCAGGACCAAAACCAAAAGCAGCAGGGCTGAAGGCAAAAGGGGCAGGGGCAAAAATGCTAATGAAAATGCATAGAATACAAGCATGTTGTCGCTTAAAGCTCTTATTGCCGGGCCTAAGGAGGGGCATTTCAACCTGTCCAAATGGGGGAAAACAGCACAATATCTGGATAACCATCAAATGATCAGCAGTTAAGGGAGGAATGTAAGAAGAGCCCTGATACTGGATCAGACCAAAGATCCATCTAGTCCAGCCCTCGGTTCCCACAGTGGCCAACCAGCTGTCGACCAGGGACCCATAAGCAGGACATGGTGCAACAGCACCCTCCCACCCATGTTCCCCAGCAATTGGTGTATAGAAGCTTAATGCCTCTGGGACTGGAGATAGCACATAGCCATCAGGACTAGTAGGCATTGATAACCTTCTCCTCCAGAGGTGAGGCCATCTGGAGAACTCTGGAGGACCAGATTGGGACTCTGGGATAGCCAGATTTGGCCCCTGGGCCTGAGCTTTCACTCCAGCTTTAGCCATTACCACTTGCGGGAGGAGCCAAATGGAGTGGTTGAGCAGTGTATGCTGGCCAGAGGTTCTCAACCCTGTAGGGTCATATGACACATGGCCTTGTGTCAGCACCTCCATTTGTGGGAATTGGCATCTCCAGATGGAACTTAGTCATGCAGTGCTCTTCTTCCTGACCACCTTGATCATGGCATGAATGAGTTCCATGTGATGAATCAGTTCTCCAAAGTGGTGCTTCCCCAAGAGCACGATTGGGCTGCCATCCTAACTGCAGCACTAGCAAGCTCCTGGGACATTGACATGTGGGACTCAACTTCATACCAGTCAGGGCTGTGTAATAACAGGCTTCAGCCTTTTCCTTTAGTCCTTTTGCTTTGTTTCCTGTCTCATTTTGTCCTTACTGAGATCATTGTTTAGTTCTTTATTTACCATCTTGATGTGGCTGCCCATAGACATATGTTCTCTGGGCAGTTTATAGACTTCTTTGGCTACCACACTTCTGCATGCCAGGAAATGGCAGTTGTATATCCTTGGGCACACCAGGTCAGAGATGATTCCAAAGACCTTCAGTCCTTTCTATGCACAGTGGAATTTGCAGCATAGGCTGCATTGTCATGCAAGAACTGCAGGCCTGGGTGGAGACACACCAAAATAAGGCAAACCTCTCCACAACACCACCCTCCCGCTCTCTCAGGAAAGTAGGCAGGAAAGAGAGAAGTGGTGGCTACTTGTTCGACCAAGAGATGTGCCACCATGGATTAGCAACACAGCCTAAGAAGGAATCCTCTTCAGCTGACATCACTTATCCACAAAAAGCAGGCAGCAATGTGGCTGTCTGTTTGATCAGGAGGAGGGAGGAGGGAAATCCTGCACCACGACTTTCTTCCCCTGACAGTCTGCTTGTCCTTTTAATGTTACATGAGAGCACCAGCCCAAGTCTGCCTCCCCTTCAAGTTCATGCCACTGATTAGAGAGGCTGGTGGGCCTGGGGGCACCCCCTTCCCTGGCCAAAGCAACCGGCTTTGTCATGCTCTCTATGGGGAGAAGGAACCCGGCTCGTCTTCCTTGGGTCCCTGGCGGAGATGACCAAATCTGTCCATTGGGCTTTCCCATGTATCCGCATTTTTTAAAATCTCAAGTTCTTTCTCTCTTGAATATGAAGAAATTTAGAAATGGTTTATCAAAATGAGCCAAAATGAAATTGTCATCCATCTGCATGACCCACATGCAGCTATTCCCAGCATGGAGAGGAGCGTGAAGTATCTGCACAAATAATATGCATTTTTGTGGACACTTTTCTCTAAAGCAAGCGTTTTTGATGCATCTTTTTTACTGGAGAACTCCATCACAAAATTTGGAGAGATGCAAATTACAAAGGTAACTGAATTTTGGTTCAACATGCAAACTGAATTAATTTATCACCCAGCCCTCCTGGATATCACCCTGTTCATAGCTGCATATCATTGCCTATCCTTGTTCCACTATGTAGGTCTTTGACAATTTATTAATTGCATTTATATCCTATATCGATGCATTTTTAAAGATTATGTTTTCACAGCTTTTGAAATAGCTCATGATATTTGCAATATATCTTCCTGCCAAATGCCAATGGCAAGGGGGAGGGGCGCATACCCTCCAAGACAACATCGGTGATATAGGGTCTCCGTCACAACAACTTAACCCTTGAGCAGCTGGAGCTTGGTGGCCATCTTGGTGGAGAGGAAGGGGTAAGCACATCAGCAAACACAGTAGCCATCCCTCCAAGTCAGGCCCAGTGTCATGGTTAGGCATGCTTGGGCATCTGCTAAAGACCCACTGTAGGCAAGGGACCACTGACAAAAGCCTCCTGGACTTGAACCTCCTCTTCACCTGCCTCGCACTCTAGCCCAGACAACAGTGCTGATGAGAAGGAGGGCAGGAGAAGCGACAGCCTGCTTACTCCCTGCCCCTATGCCTGTCAAGCAAGCAAGTGGTTGCAATGATGAGAAGGAGGGTGAGGAGCCAGAGCAGCTGGTGACAATGATGGTGAGAAGGTAGACTCACTGAGGGAGGAGGCCATGGAGAATGCCTTAAGAACATCAGAAGTGTCCTGATGCTGGATCAGACCAAGGGTCCATCTAGTCCAGCATTCTATTCACACAGTGGCTAGCCAGCTACCCTTGGGAAGCCCACAAGCAGGATATGAGTGTAACAGCCGCACCCTCCCGCCCATGTTCCTCAGCAACTGGTGTACAAAGGTATAGTGCTTCTGATATTAGAGATAGCATAGAGCCATCAGGCCACGGATAGTCTTATGTTCCATGAATTTGTCTAACCCTCTTTTAAAGCCATCCAAATTGGTGGCCATCACTACATCTTGTGGTAGTGCGCATTCCGTAGCTTAACTATGCACTGTCTGAAGAAGTCCTTCCTTTTATCTGTCCTGAATCTCCCACCATTCTCATGGGATGACCCCATTGGGTTCTAGTATTATGAGAGAGGGAGAAATTCCCCACACCATGTGTGATTTTGGGCACTTCTATCAGGTCTCCCCTTACTAGCCTTTTCCCAAGCTCACAGGGGGGTTGCTTCAGCCCCTTGATCATTTTAGTTGCCCTTTTCTGCCCTTTTTCCAGCTCTCGAGGTGTGATGACCAGAAAGATACGCAGTATTCCATATGTAGTCCACCATACGTTTGTATAAGGGCAGTATGATGCTGGCAGTTTTATTCTCAATTCCCTTTCCTAATTATGCCTAATATGGAGTTTGCCTTTTTTTTACAGCAGTCACACGCTGGGTTGACATTTACGTTTAGCTGAGATCTTTTTCTTGGGTGGTCACCACTAGCTCAGATGCCATCAGGTTCTACTTGAAGTTGAGATTTTTTTGCCCCAAAGTGCAACACTTTACACTTCATAGAATCATAGAATAGTAGTAGAGTTGGAAGGGTCCTATATGAGGCCATCAAGTCCAACCCCTTGCTCAATGCAGGAATCCACCTTCAAGCATCCATGTCAGATGGCTCTCCAGCTGCCTCTTGAAGGCCTCTCATGTGGGACAGCCCACCACCTCTCTTGCTTACATTGAACTGCATTTGCCATCTGGGTGCTCATTTCTCCTAGTTTGGAGAGATCCTTTTGGAGCGTCTCACAATCCTATTTTGTTTTTAACCCCCCTAAATAATTTGGTATCATCAGCAAACCTGGCCACTTCGCTGCTCACTCCTTCCAGATCATTTATGCACAAGTTAAAAAGCATTGGTCCCAATACAGATCCCTGTGGAACCCCACTATTTACATCCTTCCATTGGGAGAATTTACCATTTATTCCTACTCTCTGCTTTCTGTTCTTTAACTGGTTACTGAGCCATAAGAGGACCTCTCCTCTTATTCCATGACTACTGAGTTTGCTCAGGAATCTTTTCATGAGGGACTTTGTCAAAAGACCAAGTAAACAATGCCCAGTGGATCACCCTAGTCCACATGTTTATTAACACTCTCAAAGAACTCTTACCTTTGCAGAAGCAGGGCTTGTCCTTCTATATGCTTATTCATTTTATCTTTAATAAATGCCCTCACACCGCATCCCACTCACATGGCCCCGAGGAGGCTGTTGTGGGGGGGGGGGGGGAGGAGAGACATGCTCATTCACCATTGACGGTGATCAGGTGGCACCCCTGGCTGGGGACGGGGCAGCTGAGCCAATATTAGGCAGCCGTGCCCAGCCCTCCAGCCTCTTTGGAATTGTGGCTCCCTCCCTCCTGCCCTGTACACAGTGTGGACTCACCTGGCCTCCCTTCTGGGTCTGAGTAGGATTTTTTGACACATAGACTGATTGGCTTGGGCTAAGGCCCTTTCTATACCAGTTGTTTCACCTTGTGAAACACAGAGGAGCTCCCAGGGGCGGGGGGGGGGGCATGGGGTTTTCCAGGGATAAGGGAACCCTGGAAAATCCTGATTTTATTGCGGTCCTGGGAAGTTCCCAGGACTGCGGGAGATGTGGCCACCCGTCCCGGCTTCTGCCCGCTTCTGCTCAAGTAAGCGGGCAGCAGAAATGGGCACGGAGCTGCGCCCGAACCACAAAATGATGGGTGCGATGGCACGATGGCCCGGGAGCAGCCCGGGTTGTTGCATTTCTGATGTGGACTCAAGAGACAATCCCAGAAGTGGCTATTTCCAGGATCGCCGGGGGGGGGGGGGGAGCAGCTCCCTCTACACCCATATGGCGTAGAAAGGGTCTAAGTGTTTTTTCACCTCCTTCACAATGTAAGTGGGGAGTGATTTAGGATTTTGTCATGTTAGTTAATTTGGTCACATTTGGCTTAAGCTATTAGGGTGGGCATGCTTAGAGAACAGTGATGGTGATCATTCTGTGGCTCTGTTGTTTGGTGACAGGTGATGCCTGAGGCCTTCCGCTGAGGGTTTTGCAGCCCCAGTGAGACCAAATCACCTCACTCCACCCAGTGTTTTGTAGCCTGGGGGGGGGGGGGGGGAGTGACACAGGAAGGCCTCCCCTCCCCAAAAGGGGTAGGCCTGGGGGTGGCGATCAAGAAAATACCACTCATCAGGCATAGAATATTTTGCCCGATATAATGCCTAGCTAGTTGCTGGCATAGATTAGGGCCTGCCCAGTTTTCCCTTTGCAAATCTTTAATAAATGTGGCCCAAATTTGAATCCATATATGCTGGTCTTGTCCCTTTATTTTCCCCTCTTGCCTGAAATGTTTTCAATCAATTTACTTGCTTAAGCTAACCAGCCTGTAATTTCCCAGACCACCACCACCCCGGATCCCTTTTTTTAAAATTGGTGCTAGCCATTCTCCGGTCTTCTGCTACAGAGGCTGATCTTAGGGATATGTTGCATATTTTTGTTAGAAGATCAGCAATTTCATATTTGAGTTCTTGAAGAACTCTAGGATAGATAACCATCTGGGCCTAATGATTTATTTACTTTTAATTTGTCAATGAGGTTATGAACTTCATATTTTTTCACCACTGTTTGCCTCAGCCTCCGTTCCTAAAAACAACTGTTCAGGCACAGGTGTATGTCCTATATCTTCTGCAGTGAAGACAAGTGAGAAGGATTCATTCAGCTTCTCTGCAAGCTCCTTATCCTCCTTTAGTATTCCTTTGCCCAACATCTCTCAAAAACCTGGAGCTAGTTGTGTTCCAGGTGCATCTAGGCTCCAGATGTTTGAAGGCCCTTGGTGAACTATAGGCAGGCATTGGCATCTAATGCTTCTCCTTCTCACCACCACCACCATTGTTAGTGGGGCTCTCAGCAGGGGTCGAACCATACCTACATTTGATGCTGGCCTGGCTAGGAGAGATATGCCTGACAAGTGCAAGGCAGGCACAACAGTGGAAAGAAAGGCCAGTGTGGGCAGTTAACAGGACCGTACTTTCTTGATGCCCAAACTGCAGCGCACATCTGAGTGCATCACTGCCCAGGGATTTGTTTTCAGTTCCAAAACTGAGCTCAGAGTCCTTTCACACACAAAATCCCTTTCAAGCTTTCTTTGTTTAAGCAGCCTAATTTGGGAAGCATTGGGGGGGGGGGGATTGCTATTGTGTTTTTGTTTTTGTTTTTTAAAGGAAAAACTGGGAGTCAGAAATCCTTGGTGATCTATTGCAAAGCAACCAGAGATCTATCAATGCATCTTAATCAACGTTCTGTCCATTCCCTGCTTTGAAAGAATGGGAGAAATGAAACGGTACTCCTCCCTGTCTACGATGTCGCAACATTCAAAGAGCAATGCTTTCTGTTTCACTTAGTAAAATGGACTGGTCCAGCAGCTGCATGCACCTTGGTCCAGTCAATTTCACACACACCAAGGAAACAGCTGTAATTAGGAAAATTAGTAGCGCTTCAACCTTAAATTGGATTAAACAACACATTAATAAGCAAAAGTGAGAGCAAATTGATTGACGGCTGACGATGTTAATTGGTAAGGGCAAAATTTAATCAGTGAACTGGGGTGTAAGTTAAGTTGTTCATTTTATCAGTCTATTTTTATCTGGTTGACTTACTCTAATACAAAAAGGAAAGGAAAATATTGCACATGGACTTGTTCATCTTTTGTTTATTAAATTTTAAATTATCTTACCCATCCTTCAATATTTCAAAAAGACAAATATATTGAGGGGATTTTTGTCACATAAAGATCCATTTCAATGTAAGTGATTAATCAATCAATTACCTGATCATAAGAGATGTTTAATCAAGTAAAATGGTTTTATTCTTTCATCTTAAAAATTAGCAATTATGGTACTGCCTTGATGTCGTCTTTGCCCCAGGGTGGCTCCAAATCTGCGCTGTGTTGGTTAGATGATGCAATCCCAGATTTGAAGCCACCCTGGGGCAAAGAGGTGAAGATGCATGGCTGAAAAGTTGGGGACTTACTTTTCCAGCCAGAGCGAGGGCATAGAGAAAGGGGGGTCCCTTCTAGGGATGTGCACTGGATCGGATCGGATCCACGATCCGAATCCGATCCAGGGGGAAATCGGATAAATTATCCAATTTCCGATCTCACCGCTGGATCAGCGGATCCGATCTGAAAAGGTTCCGATCTGGATTGGCAGATCGGAGGGCGCCCACTGGCGCCCACTACCGCTTCCATTGGTGGGCGCCAGCGGGCGCCCGCCGATGGAACCGGACAGCGGGGGGGGCTTCCCTAGCAGGGCTGTCCACTTCCATCGGTGGGCGCCAGCGGGCGCCCGCTGATGGAAGCGGACAACAGGGGCAGGGGGTGGCGGACGGGAGCAGACGGCCAGGAAAGGTAAGCAGGGGGGAGGGGGGCGTGGCGTGCTTACCTTTCCTGGCCGTCCGCTCCCGTCCGCCGCTGGCCGCTACTGCGAGCAGGCTTCGTGGCCTGCTCCTAGGTAGTGTGCCAGATGATGACATCACCTGGCGCGCTACTCAGGAGCAGGCTGCGAAGCCCGCTCGCAGTAGCGGCCAGCGGCGGACGGGAGCGGACGGCTAGGAAAGGTAAGCAGGGGGCAGGGGGCAGGGGGGAGGGGGCTTACCCCCTGGGGCTGTCCGCTTCCATCCGCTGGCACCCGCGGATGGAAGCGGACGGCCCTGGGGGGGGATAAGGAGCATGGGGAGGGGACTTACCTGCTGGGGCCGTCCACAGTGGACGGCCCAGGGGGGGAGGGAGTTAGGCCCCCCTCACCCACCCACCGCCATTTTTTCCTTATAGTCTTGCATTGGGGGAAAGCTTTCTTTTCCCCAATGCAAGTCTATTGGGGGGGGGGGGGAATGGCGGCCGATCCAAAAATCGGAAGTTCCGATTTTTGGATCGGGATCGGACCCGATCCAGTCCGGGGGGCCTCCAATTTTGTCCAATCCGATCCATGACAAAATTGGAGGTCCCAATCCGGGTCCCGATCCGGGGGGTCCATGCACACCCCTAGTTCCTTCCCACTGACACCTGGCATCCTGCTATGGCAGCCTCCCCCAAACTGGTTCCCTCCAGATGTTTTGGACTACAACTCCCGTTACTGGCTGGGAATAATGGCCTTTACAGACCAGCCTATCTGGCAGGCAAAGGTTGGGGAAGATCAAGCTATGGTGTTTTCCCACCACTATGGACATGCTTGGTCCCCTGGGGAGGCTGGTGGCTCCGATTTCAGTAGGGCCGTGAATGCATACTGGGTTTCAGTCAGAACCAGCTGGAACTCTAAAGGAGCTCTCCGAGGGGCTGAACCTGCTCTTGGGATAGGGTTAAGAGCTTTGGGTACCTTCTCTAAGGTTCTGGCTGGTTCTGATTGAAACCCGGAATGGATTCACAGCCCACTGAAATCGAAGCTACCGGCCTCCACTAGTCGTCCGTGTAAGGAGCACATGTGGAAAGATGCTTGAAAAAGACTCTCCTCGCCCCCACGGATTACTTAAGATGGCTGCTAAGGCATCAGAGGTGATCATGCAAATGATGTACATAAGCGCCGATGGTGAAAAACTCGACTTATATCCGATAAGACATGACATAGAGAACATCTTCGTTCCTATGGGGTGGCAATACGTGCAGCGAAGAAAGCTTACTTCTCTGCACGCATTGCGTCTGCGAATTCGCGTCCAGCAGAACTGTTCAGGGTGGTGAGGGGTCTAACTCGGGCACCCTCCCCCCTGAACCCGATGTTAGAGCCTTCAGTAGTTCGCTGTGATGCCTTTAACAATCATTTCACAGATAAAATATCTCGGATAAGAGCCGACTTAGATGCTGTCGTTATAGCAGAGGCTGACAATGGAGTGTCCAGCAACTCCGTGAGTAGAATTACACTGGATCAGTTTCAGTTGGTGAGTACCGAGGACGTGGACAAGCTGCTTGGTCGAGTGGGGAGGACGACTTGCCCTCTCGATCCCTGTCCTTCTTGGCTGGTCGCCCAGGGAGGAGATGCAGTTAGATCACAATTACAATATATTATTAATGCATCTCTCAGGGAGGGGAGTTTTCCATCATGTTTAAAAGATGCGGTAGTACGGCTGCTTCTAAAAAAGCCCTCCCTGGATCCCCTGGACTTTAATAACTATAGGCCAGTATCAAATCTTCCATTTTTGGGCAAGGTGATCGAGAGGGCGGTTGCCTTCCAACTGCAAGCAGTTTTCGATGATACAGATTTTCTAGACCCATTTCAAACTGGCTTCAGAGCAGAATATGGAGTTGAGTCTGCTATGGTCGCCTTAGTGGATGATCTACGCTTAAGTATTGACAGGGGGAGTGTGTCCCTGTTGGTACTCCTGGACCTCTCAGCGGCTTTCGATACCATCGACCATGGTATCCTTCTGGAACGCCTGAGGGAATTGGGACTTGGGGGCACTGTGCTTCAGTGGTTCCGGTCCTATCTCTCGGGCAGGTTCCAGATGGTAATGCTTGGGGATAGCTGCTCTTCAAAGAAGGAGCTGCTATGTGGTGTACCACAAGGTGCCATCCTATCCCCAATGCTGTTTAATATATACATGAAACCGCTGGGAGAGATCATCCGGAGGCATGGGGCGGGGTGCTATCAATACGCTGATGACACCCAAATATATTTCTCTATGCCTTCGACAACAGCATCAGCTAAGGATAGTGTGTCTCCTCTGAATGAATGCTTGAAGGCGGTAATGGGCTGGATGAGGAAAAACAAACTGAAGCTGAATCCAGACAAGACGGAGGTGCTTACTGTCAAGGGCCACAACCTGGGGTTGGAGGTGTGTCAACCAGTTCTGGATGGGGTTACACTCCCCCTGAAAGACTGTGTTCGCAGCTTGGGGGTGCTCCTGGATCCGTCGCTCCAAATGACAGCTCAGATAGATGCGACTGCCAGGAGTGCCTACTATCAGCTTCGGCTGATACGCCAGCTGCGCCCCTTCCTAGAGTTGGAAGACCTAAAATCAGTAGTGCATGCACTGGTAACTTCAAGGCTCGACTTCTGCAATGCGCTGTACATAGGGCTACCTCTGTGCCTAGTCCGGAAACTTCAACTAGTTCAAAATATGGCAGCCAGGTTGGTCACCGGTACATCTAGGGGTGACCACATTACACCAGTTTTAAAATCCCTTCACTGGCTGCCAATCAGTTTCCGGGTGAAGTACAAAGTGTTGGTTATTACCTTTAAAGCCCTACATGGTTTGGGTCCAGGTTACCTACGGGATCGCCTTCTCCCATACAATCCGCCCCGCACGCTCAGGTCCTCTGGGAAGAATTTATTACAGTCAACAAGAACTAGACTGACAACCGTTACCCAGAGGACCTTCTCTTCTGCCGCTCCCAGATTGTGGAATGACCTGCCGGGAGAGATTCGCCAACTTACTAGTCTTCAGGAATTTAAAAGATCTATAAAGACTGATCTCTTCCGGCAGGCCTACTTAGATGAATTTTAAAGTGTTTTATTGGTGTTTTATTGGTATTTTAATGATGTACTGGTTTTATCTGCTTTTAATCAGTTTTTGTATCTTGTGTTTGGTGTTGTTCCCCGCCTCGATCCGTTGGGAGAGGCGGGTGATAAATAAATATTACATTATTATTATTATTATTATTATTATTATTATCCAGCTCTTACTGAACAGTCGCAGGCCTACTTTCATGGTTTCACACCAATTCCAGCAGCAGAACTGGTCACCAGCTAGATCATCCATGGAAATAGCCAAGCGGACACTGCAGCGAAAAGACAAGAGATGCGCCTGGTCTGGCTGAAGCTTAGCTTTGCTTGGGAGTGAAGCCTCCATTCTGATTCATGGATAGTCTGAATACTGAGTTGGGCTGCAGAGGCAGTTTCATTTTCACTATGTAGAGTGATAGAAAATGCAATTGAATGCACCTAGACAAGGATCTGTCTGACTCCTGTTGGTATGACCAAAGCCAAAAGAACAACAACAAAACGGCAAAGGCAAAGGAGTAGAGAGACTGGCCTTATGAAGCAGGTGATATCCCTTAAATTCCAACAAATCACCCTGAGGGTCCGAAATACATTGGAGTTCTTTTGTTGTATTAACATTCTTTTTTCTACCCTTTTGCTGAAAGACTCCTGTTGGAGCATGCATGATCTCCTGCGTTCCTGCTATAGGACTTTGCAGATATGTTGACCAAACGGATGAGACCGATTAGCCCCTTCATATGTGGCTTTCAGCTGCTCCCAATGCAGCCTGCGACTCCAGCAGCACCCCACTCACTTTCCCCACACAGCCCAGCTGATCTGCCTGCCAGCTTTCCCCCACCCCAGCCCTGCCCCCTTTCCCAGCAGGGGCATGCTCTTATCTCCAACCAGCAGCTGATCGGAAAGAAGAGCTTTTCCATGCCAGGGAGAGGGGCTGAGGCACAGGGAAGGATCTGCTGAATGATTTGGCCCTACTTACTTCTGAAGCTTATCCTACAGAGGCTGGTCCTGCTTACTTCTGAGTAGACATGCAGAGGCTTGCCCAAGCTGAACTCTCTTTGGCTGAGCATACTGCCCTCTCATCGTCCATAGTGCCTTCCATCTCTGCTTCCGAGATGCCTATGCCAAGTCGGGCTGAAACTGGCAAAGCAGCAGGAACAGCGGAGGAAATCTTTGGCCCCCCCATCCCCCAATCTTCACTTTTTTCACTAGACTGGCTTTTCAGGGAAGGAGGCTGGAAGAGACAAGATAAATCATGTCCTGGCCTCTCTGGTCTCCTCCACTCCCCACGCACCAGAACGACGTCAGTTGTCTCTGCTGGAAGGGGAGGCATTTGGATCTCCAAGGCCCCCTTCTGAGGTTGGACCACCATCTGCGAGCTCAGAGGGGGGAATCTGAGGCATCCTATGGTCCCTGGAAAACTTACTCAGAGACTATGGTCCCCTCTACAAGGATTCGCTTTTGCGCCTGGTTAAGCGATTATGCACATCATCGCTGAAGCGCATTTACGCCTAATACCTCTGCACGAGAGGCAGGCAGGGAGAGGGGAGGGGGGAGGGGGGAGGCGAGATCGAACCCCAGGGAGGGACGGAGCGGAGAGGGGGGCAGCTGATGCAGGACGGCTACATCGGGGGCCGGGGGCGGATCAGCCCGGAAAACTGCTGCTGGCTTCCAAAGAGTGACTGCAGGGGGGGGCGGTGTGCAGACCCCCGGAGGCAGGAGCCGATCTCGGCCAGGGAGCAGCGGAGGGGGCAGCGAGAGTCCTCCGCCGGCCTTCCTCTCCGCAAAGGCAAGAAACCGGGGGTGGGGGGGGCGCTCAGGGGAGCCGGGAGGAGTTGTCACTGCTGGACGGGGAGCGTCTCCTTCCCGGCGGGGGCGGTGGCGGGGAGAGGGGGGCGGTGGCAGGGCGACCCCTTCTTCGGCCACGTGAAGCTCTCCCGCGCGCGCTGGCTGCAGCTGAGGCTGTGCCGGAACCGGCAGCCCTTAAAGGGTCAGGCGCGCCTCGGCGCTCCGCTCCATTGCCTGCCTGCATGCCTGGCTGCTTCGCCCTCCCCCGCCGGAGGGAGGGAAGGAGGGGCTGGGCTGGGCTGGCTGTCCGTCCGTCCGTCTGTCCATCCGTCACGGGGGAGGCGGGAGCGAGCAGGAGCTGGCCGAGGCCAGCCGGGGTCTCCCCCTGCTGTCTGCCGAGGGACGTGGGCGGGCGAGGAAGGCAAATGACAGAGCCAGAGGAGCCGGCTAAACTTCCTATGGGAAGCCAGGAGCCGAGCGGGAGCCAGCAGCAGCAGCAGCAGCAGCAGCAGCACTACTCGGGAGGCAGGGCGCCGGCTTCACATCCCGCCGCAAAATAAAACTCGCTATTTAATGCACATTCGATAATGCGCACAATCGGAGGGATAGCGTGCCTCTACGCCCGATTTGCGCTCCCTCCTTGTAGAGGTAAAAAATTTTAAGCGCCTTGAAAGAGCTTTAAACCTCTCTTGTAGAGGCAGCCTCCGAGATTGCTGTCTGATGGATATCCCCATGAGGAATCTGGGTCCCCTCTAGAAGAATTCAGTTTGGCGCCTGGTTGTCCAATTATGCACATTTTCTCACCATTGCTTTTACGCCTAATTCCTATAAACGACAGGCGGTGAAGTGGATAACCAGCAATATGAAACGCGCTTTAAAGTGGTTGAAATGCAGAGAATCGCATGTTTACATGGTCATAATGCACTTTAATGGCCGCAGTAAATTAAAACTCGCTATTTAACGCGAATGCGAAGGTGCGCATAATCGGAGAAAAAACACGCCTCAACCCCCGATTTGCGCTCCGTTCATGTGGAAGTAAAAATTTTAATGCGCCTTGAAAGAACTTTAAATCGCTCTTGTAGAGGCACCTTCTGGTTGGCAACAGACACCAAGGCAGAGATAGCCAAATAACAACAACAACAACAATAATAAATTTATTTATTTATTACCTGCCTCTCCCTTTGGATTGAGGCGGGGAACAACATTAGTACAACAATACAATATAAATCAAATGCATAAAACTGATTAAAAGAGCATATAAAACCTATACAATATTAAAATAACAATCAGGACATCTTGAGGTTCTTCAGTTTAAAATCCATCTGGGTAGGCCTGCCAGAAAATGTTCTTCAGGCCTCCCTCTGAAGACACGTTTTCTCTGCCATCTCCAACTGAAAGACAGAAGGAGTCTCTGAAACAGCAGTAGTGGCGCAGCTCTTAACGAACACAGGAGCCCGGGAGGAAGGGCTCCTGCCTCCTTCATCTCCAAAGCGTTGGGCAGGTTGCAGCAAAACAAATCAGCACTTTTATGATTTTGTGTCACTTTTGTTTTTTGGCTGTCTCTAGTATGGTGTCTCCCGGGCACCTCCAGGGAATGGAGTGGACACTAAATCCAGTAGTGGCCTCTACAGAGATGGCATTTTAAAATGTTTCCAGATAGGGAGGAAAATGCAGTGAGAAACCGCGTTTCCTCATAAAGTATAACAACCTCTGGCATAGGAGACAGACTCTAAAGATGCTGCTGCTAACCTCACGCTAGCACATGTGATCTATATCCATTCATAACAACGCCTTGAGAAAGAAATGGTTGCGACGCAGGGAGAGAAATCCTCTACTCTGATTCCTTCTGGGTTGTAGGTCAGCTCCTCTCTGCAGTCAAATGGGATCAACTCCTGTTGCCGCCTCCACCAGAAGCAGGAGCCACATTTGTCTTGGGCCGTAAACGGGAACAATCAAGATCGCTGGACCTCCGTCAAGCTGGTTTGTGCTACGCAGCCCAGCAGCACCAGCAGCACCAGCATAAGACGCGCAAAACCCCCTCCTGCAATGGGGGCGGGGGGGGAGAGAGGAGGCTGCTCGGCCTGGCCTGTGTCTGCAGCAGGTGAACCATCCCCTCCCTCCACCCCCCCATCAGCGGAGCACTGCGAGGAACAACCGACCCGCATCCCAACCCGCTCTTATGCAAGCTTACTCGGAAGTAAATCCCATGGACGGAGCACTCCCAGGCACATATGCACCCGAGGACAGCCTGAGAGCAGAAGGAAATGGAAGTTGCACGGCAAGCATGGAAATCCCACGCCTGTGCCTGCCTTGCAGGGTGGTGGGCTAGGGGGTCCTTTGCAGAGGAGAATGGGAGGTACAGCCGGGCATTCTGTCTGAATAGGTATGGGAACACATGCATGTCAGAGGAAGGAGGCTATGCCCACCAGCCCTGCCTTGAACATCTCTAACCTCCAGGAAACCCCCGAATGTTTTAGTGGATAAGGGAAAGGGGGGGCAGAGGTAGGGCACGCGCTTGGAACCCCAAGGAGATCAGATCCCCAGGAGGGCTAGATTTGCCACTGCCTGGCTTGAACCTCTGCACCCTCTGTTCTAACCTGCCTGGCAGCATTTCAGACAAGGGCTTTTCCCTTACCTGGAGGTGTAGCTAGGACCTGCATGTTTAGCACATGGCCCTAAGAAGAGGGTCTCTGCAGCTTTCTATCCTGATGAGAAGCAGGATATCAAGCCTGTGTCTTGCTGCAGTTTTTATTTTCCTGGTACTGCAGCAACAACAAAAAGGGGGATCGAAGCCTGGGTTAAAGGATTTTAGGTTCAAAAGATGCTGCTCTCCCTTCACATTAGGAGCTCCTTGTCTTTATATCTGCAGCGATTATCTTCTTCTGTGGATGGCAACTCAATGAACTCGCCCTGAAGCTGCGGATGGGAGCTCAGTATTCAAGAACCATCTGTGCCAGCAAGTACCAGAAGCAAGACCTTCTCCAGGCTGCCTTCACTTGAGAGTTCAGCCAACTGTTATTCTCTCCATTGTTTCCTGCATGGGCTGGAGCTCAAGTCAGCCTCTCTGATGAGCCGTGAGGCAGTGGTCCATCTGGAAGTGTGGGTGCTCCCCATGACAGTCCCTGTGGCCACGCCCCCAAAGGACTCCAAAAGTACAGGTAGTGGTGTTACTGTATTTTAATTGAGTTTTAATGTAATACAACAGAAAAACAGGCACAGTATCATGAGGCTAGCAATGCCACAACACATCAGTCCAGAATTTGGATTGAACAGGAGGAACAAGGGTTTGCTGAACGTGCATTAGCATAGGCAATAAATGGATGTCACGTGCCTATGAATAAGTCTCAGTTTTCCAGTCCTTTTATAAGTCTCAGCCTATGCACCAGCTTTTCAGAAAAAGCAATTTTCCATATTCTGCTCATCCATTTTTGTGTTGATAGTCCAGCAGATGATTTTTAATTTAATGCAAGCTAAAGTCAGGCAGCTGCAAGCATTAAAGTAATCAAGTCTTTATGCAAAAGGGGTTTGTTCTTGTCTTTGAAAATTGAAAGTAGGAGTCGGGCTCCACAATTTTAAATTTGCTGTTCAGTAATTTCACATTATTATTATTATTAATAATAATAATAATAATAATTTATTTCTTACTCGCCTCTCCATTTGGATTAAGGCGGGGAACAACAATATGATAAAATACATAAAACTGATTAAAACATGACACACATTATTAAAACTTCCTAAAACATCCTAAAAACATCCTAAAATCCACTGGATATGCCTGCCGGAAGAGAACAGTCTTTATAGCTTTATAGCTTTGTAGTTTTGTTTATCCATAACAACAACCCAGTGCTAGCAATTTTCATTTCTACCAGGAGCAGGTACTTTGTAAAGCTAAGGGGTCTTCATTGCCCATTCAAGTCCAAGCCACCCCAAAATACTTTGCATTGCCACAGGGGTATCTCACAACTATATATTGTTGCTGGGAAACTTCATTCCCCACCCATAAACTGCTAAGCTAAGCTCAGAAGGGAGTCTGAATGTCGGTGGCATCTCACCTGGGCATGCCCTGCTAGTAAAAGAGTGCTGACCTGGTGTGCCCTGGCTCCACTATACTGTTGGTGATGAAGTGATTCGTTATCACCAAGGTAGCTAGGCCGATACTTGCAGCACCAGAATTGATCATCGCCCTGCTGGGAAATGGTGCAACAAAGGGTGTGTCACCTCCACACGCTAGGCACTGCAGAAAGGCTGCCCCATGTACTGTAGGTCCCAAAGTGGGGAGACAAAACAACAACAACAACGCTCATCCAACACCAATGTTGTGGCTCTTTCAGTTCCAGGTGAAGATTTTTTTATTTGCCCAGGCTTTTTAGTCCTTCTGTTTTTAAAATTGCATTTGTGTGTTGTTTTTGGATCTGCTGGCTTTTACTCTGGCCTTTACTTTGGTTTGATTCTGATTTAAAGTTACAGTAGTATTATGAAATACTGTGTTATTGTATTTTATGGTTTTAAATTTTGTTTGTGAACTGCCCATAGAGCTTTGGCTATTAGGCAGTATAGAATCATAGAATCACAGAATAGTAGAGTTGGAAGGGGCCTATGAGGTCATCGAGTGAATCCAGCCCCCTGCTCAATGCAGAAATCCACCTAAAGCATCCCTGACAGATGGTTGTCCAGCTGCCTCTTGAATACCTCTAGTGTGGGAGAGCCCACGGCCTCCCTAGGTCATTGGTTCCATTGTCGTATTGCTCTAACAGTCAGGAAGTTTTTCCCGATGTCCAGATGGAATCTGGCTTCCTGTAACTTCAGCCCATTATTCCATGTCCTGCTCTCTGGGATGATCAAGAAGAGATCCTGGTCCTCCTCTGTGTGACAACCTTTCAAGTATTTGAAGAGTGCTATGGTGTCTCTCCTCAGTCTTCTCTTCCAAGGCTAAACGTGCCCAGTTCTTTCAGTCTCTCCTCATAGGGCTTTGTTTCCAGACCCCTGATCATCCTCGTTGCCCTCCTCTAAACCCCCTCCAGTTTGTCTGCATCCTTCTTTAAGTGTGGTGCCCAGAACTGGACACAATACCCAAGATGAGGCCTAACCAGTGCCAAATAGAGGGGAAGCAGTATCTCACATGATTTAGAAGCTATTATTGTTGGTGATATATAATTTTGTTTGTAGTTTTGTTTGTTTTCCTTCTCTGTCTCCAGACTGAAATCTTAGCAGAGTCACTTCCTCCCACACACCAGATAAATCACTTCTTTCCACAAGGATTTTTCTTTAAGGAAGTACTTTACTTAATCAGGCAAGCTTTTATAATGAACTGAAAAACAACTTAACTTTATGCTTTACAATCTTTTTCTTCCTTTGAGCAGCCTTTAACAAAATAATGATGCAAAACAATCTTTAAGCATTCCTTTGCCTTCTTGTGCTCTTTTTCTCATACGAACCGCATTGCCTGTTCCTCGCAACGTTCCTCCAGTTTACTTCTCCAGACAGCTTGCTTCGCTGAACTTTCACTTCAGCATTTACAGAAACAAAAAACACACCAGCCTCTGCATACTCAGCTTTCTTACTGACCACCCAGCCTGACTGAACCACCTTTTCCTGACTGACCAAGCTTAGCTTTTTCCTTTCTTACTTATGCAGTTAATTCAGGTGTGTCTTCTTCCTTAATTCAGAACACCTGTTCTCAATCTCCACTCTCATTCACTACTGATCTTCCTCGTTTAAAAATAATACATACTTAATTGCAATCCTTTCAATTACTAACAATTATTCTATTAATGCAGCCCAAAATAGCATTGCTTTTTTTGCAGCCACATTACAAATACAACAAATAAATAAATAACACACCACTAAATGAAAAATGAGGGGATGGAAGCCTCAGACATCATATGAAAAGAGAAAGAAGGAGAAGATTCAACTGCTGCTGCTCCCACATCAATCAAAACGCAACTGAGTGGGAAGATGTTCACACCAGCCATTGGTGCCCATGCTCACATTTCTTGGAGCAAAAGGGCTGGAACACAGCCCTTTGTTCTGTGCTCTGATCAAACCATGCACAGTCCCACCTTGTGGGCTGCCCATAGAATATGGCAGCTCTTCAGTCCCTCACATTTTCAGCCCAAACTTTCCTCTGAATATTTTGTTTTATGTCACCAACATCAATTGTAACAAAGGGGAGAAAAAGCAAACTCCTTAACCACTCAAACAAAAAGTAATGCTAACTTTCAGAGGAATGTTTCCAAAATACATAAGAGGGAATGTGCTTGGTGTACATTAAAAGAAAACAAATGTTTGGGGCAATAACACTCCATTTTCCTTGCTAGGTGACAATCCACCCATGGGCAGGTTAAATTCTCGTCTCAGCAAAGGTGAGATAAGCGCAGTGATTGCCACATTTCCCTTTATTATTAGAAATTAACCAGTTGGCATATGAAAAATACGGTCTTCCATATTCATTCCCAATGTGCTGTTATGAACAAAGCAAAAGGAATGATAGGAAGAAGCAAACACAGTATTGAAAGCTGGTGGTGGGATCAATTATCATAACCTTGTGTGAATACAGAGTATTTTCTGCCTCCCCAGGAGCAATAGGTCTTTGCACTAAAGATTCTCACCTAAACATGCCGCTAATGTAAGCATCTTTTTAAAAAAAAACACCACTTACTTGTACACAAGTAAATACTAGAAGGAGAAATCAAAATGAAACACAACAAGCTGATATTGCAACTGCTGCAGAACAAAGCAGGGTAACTTTTCCAATTTTAAGAATTCCTTCAGCAAAAATACATGACAAATCTTAATCCAACTCCCATCATTTGTAGTCTCAGCGAATCTGATGGATCATGCTGGAAAGGTTCAGGGTAATGAATGAGATGTCGTAATATTAACATTGGTTTGATTCTATGAAACCAATTATGATTCTATGGAACACATCACAAGAAGATGCCCTTGCTGTTTTAGCAGGCCTGTGTGATTGAGGAACCACAACTGGGTTTAATGGGAAGTGGACAGGGAGGCAGTATACATACACATCCTGTTGTTTTGTGAGGTGTACACAAGGATATTTTCTGTGTACACCTGAACATGTAAACGCTGAACGAAACAAAGATGTGACTGCATGCATGCCCTTTAATGAAGAAGCTGGGATAGACCAGGACTTCTGTGCAAGTCTATACGTCAAGGGTGTAGAACTTTAGGCATGGGGCCCAAATCTGACCTTTTGGGTTCCCCAAGGGTCCAAGCACCCTTCCCCTTGCTCCACCTTCCCTCTGACCACCGTTCATTTGGTGTCTTCCTGGATTTGTGCAGCTTTTCTGCATTCCCAAAGGCTGAAGTGCCTCTGTAAAGGCTTCGCTACTGCCAGCAATAACTTTAAGCCAAAATCTGCAGGTCTTTGGGGTGTTTGGGATATTTTGGCCCTGCTCTTTTTCACCCAGCCTCATCCACCACTGGAACCTGGGCCCTGAGGGCTTCTCTGAAATTGAATTTGGCCATCAAACCCAACAATGTTCGACAGCCTGCTTTATGCAGCATTCCAGTCGTTATTTGTATTAAGAAGAGCATCATCATGATTGGAGGCAACGCTACTATCAAGCAAGAAGAGGCGACTGGCTCTGGTGGCAGGTTTGGACAGACAGCCAAGAGGTTGCGTGTTCCTTGCCTGTTTGGGGAGAAGGGTTCACAGTTTTCCAAGTCCCTGTAAAGGTTGCCTTGCTTTGAGCTCTTGCTCTTCCAACCTGCCCCAAATGGGGACTGGCAAATGGAACACATGAGGAGGGATGGTCGGTCCTTGGTGTATGAAGTTCCCAGGCCACACACGGCCAAAATAGTAACCTTTAAAAAAAAACGCATCTTGAATTGGGCCTGGAATTAAATTGGCAACCACTGAATCTGGTGCAGAACTATCTGAATCTGTACAATCTTTCCAACACCAGTTAGAAGTTGTGCAGCAGCATTCAACAACACTTGAAGCTCCTGGATCATCTTCAAGGGCAGCCCCTTGTAGAGCATATTGTAGTAACCAAACCTGGAAGTTACAGAAGACAAATCAGATTACACAAGTCTTTATGCCAACCTGGAGCCCTCCAGATGTTAGGACTTCAACTCCCATCAGCCCCAGTCAGCATGTCCAATAGCCAGGAACTTACCAGAAGAGGTGGGACTATCAGGATAGATGGGGACATCAGGATAGTTTCCCTACCTATTCCTGCCAACCCTGAATGGTTTGGCTAGATTCCCCATCATTCCAGCAAGACTGGGGAGTTGCCTAGTAAGGCAAGGACAGATGGAGTGGACCCAAGTCCAAGGGATATTAATAAGTGAGCAGAGGAGCTGTCCAGCCACTGAATCAGACACAAACGTAAGTAGATGTTACATTAACAGTGAAGCAGCAACTGAGCCATTTTACAGTTGATTCTGCTGCCCCTGTTGCTTCTGGGAGAATTTTATTATTGCATTGATTTATTATTACCTTTATATCCGGCCTTTTCCCCTCTTGCAATGAGCCCAAGTTAGCTCACATAGTCCTCCTCCTCTACATATTATCCTCACAACAACCCTGTGGGTTAGTTAGGCTGAGAGTCAGTGACTGGCCCAAAGTCACCCAGGGAGCTTCATAGCCGAATAGGGGCTAGAACCCCAATCTCCAGAGGCCTAACAAACCACTCTAACCACTACATCAGCAGCAGGACCCTGATCTGGAGGCCCTGATGATGATGTAGTGGTCCTTGCCTTGTTCCGCTGAGCAGAGCTCAGAGATTACAGGCCTCATGCCACCAGATGTGTGCTAGATCTTCAAGCCTGGGCTTCAGCTCAGGCCTATTACCACCCTGGGGGTGAAAGTAGAGGCTGTGTCCAGGTGTGTGGGATTGGGTCCCCTTCTTCTGTAGCTGCCCCAGATGGCCATCTTCTGTAATGGCCACTCCGGGTGTTCTGCAGTGAGTGTCCACTCCCCCATGCTAGGTCTAGCAATGGGGTTCTCCTCCTGAAAGGAGTTCTCATCACGTTTCAGGTCCACATATAGGCTGGTCTTGGCAACAACCCCTGTTAATAGCATTCCCCAGCAATGGGGGAGCGGGGAGAGACATTCCTGACATGATAGCTCTGGCTCACACAGAACGTTGTCCTCAACCAAGGGTGCAGACCTTTCTTGGCCCCAAATTGACAATCTGGTGTTGTCAGGAGGTCTGGGGGCTGCAAATCCATGCCCCCACACACTGGGGTTGGTGGAGACACATACACTCTGGGGAAGGGAGGAGATGAGGAAGGCGTAGGCAGTGCAGCTGCCAGAAATGGCTGCCAGAAATGGGCTGCCAGAAATGGCTCAGCAGGGAGACATGCCTCACGTTTTGCATCCCTGTACTGAACCATATGGTCGTGAAGTGGATGAGACTCACCACATAGATGATGATGATGATGATGATGATGATGATGATGATGATGACATGGTGGAGTGTGATGTTTGGGCAGACTCTTCATGTGGGACTTCAAAAGAAGGGGGAAGAGGCATGGTGCAGGCATTTGGGGGGGCAGGGAGCAGCAAGCCCCCCACTGCTTCAGCTCTCAGCCGCATGAGAATTGTGGCGTGTGGCTCTCCAGGTTCATTACGTTGGCCACCCTGATCTATAGGGCAGAGCAAAGGTCTGCACATGCTTCCCTTTGCCAACTCATATTAGGTTTTTAGCTCAAATATCTTTGGCTGCTTTCCAGATTAAATGCCAGTTAGACAGACCTGCCCGCTTACCCTTTCAAGGCAGATAGCAACCGTGGTGAGCTCTAATCATTTACAAAGGTCATGATCGGAAGCTAGCCCGTAAGCAGTCATTTAAAATTCGATTGATCCCTATTTGTAGTCAGGGAAGGAAAATGGACATTTCGACTGTATTGTAATTATGAGGCTCGGAGGCAGCTGTAAATAGATGTGTGAATCCCAGCACTGGCCGAAACCTGCAAGAAGAAATTATTGCTATCCGCTAACCCAGAGCTGAGAAAGGTTGAAGATAAAAACTGCATATAAAAAAGATGAATCATCCTTTCTCCTAATTTGCGATGGTCGCCTGCCTATGAGGGTTATCACAATTATCCCAGGTCGGCTGAATAGCTAAGCCGCGGCCAAGTGCCTGGGTGGAACCATCATCTCAGGCGGCAGCGCAGAGCAGAGCAGAGGGCCAGGCAGGAGGCGGCGCTTTGCGCGGAGGAAGCGAACTTTTCATCTCCCGGGAGGTGATGAGGACTAGAGGCACAGTGGGAGAAGCAATCGCGGTTTTATGGGCACCAGCCGAAGTGGCTGTAGCAGGATCCGCCCAGCCGGGCTCATGCCAAATCCCTACGAAGCAGGGGGATGCTTTCAAAGAGGCAGGGAAGTCCTTCCTCCGGTGCTGCTTTTTGCCCCCGAAGCTGCTCGTGCCCATCTGGGCTACTCCCAGCAACGGAGCCCCAGCGGGAGGGGGGAAGTGCTTAAAAGGGGCGAGGGGGGAGGGTGCGCGTGGAGGGCAACGGCTTGGCTCCCCCTTTCCATGCCCACCTGCCGCTGCCCTTTAGGTCAACCACCCCGAACCTCTCTCTCCCTTGATGGGACAATGCCAGCCTGATTCTGAGGGTTAAACGCCGCGTTACATTAATTGCATAGCATGTAGCTGAAGTTTATCTTTTGGTGTACTTCAGAGTAGCTGTGCATGGCGCCAATCTGGATTGGGACTTCTGCTCAACAGCACCTTCCTTCCCCCCCCACACACACACAATTCCATCACCCGTATGCGCGCGCACACACACACATACACAGGGGT
The DNA here is from genome assembly GCA_029215795.1 of Anniella stebbinsi. Lineage (NCBI taxonomy): Eukaryota > Metazoa > Chordata > Lepidosauria > Squamata > Anniellidae > Anniella > Anniella stebbinsi. Next base: position 32,903,568 of record JARDYH010000007.1, read on the forward strand.
GGTGGAAAAAGGGGGAAACTCCAAGTGGTTTTGGGGAGAAATAGTGGGGGGATGTTTAATCCTCCCCTCCCAGTGCACAGTAACCCTCATCCAAATCAAGACCACACACACTTATTCTAGAGTAAACAAAAAAGATAAGCCTGAGCTATATGCTATGCAGTTAATGTAATGTGCAATTGGACCTGGAGAAAAGCAATCAAGAGAGTCTCTCCTGTAAAACAAACATGGGTTCAGGGCTGGTCCGAGTGGGCGCACTGCACTATTTGAGAAGTGAGACTCAAATCCCTTGCTATGTTTCAAAGGATGCTGGACTAACTTTTGCTAAGCGCTCCTGGTCTTCCACCCTAGCATTGCAAAGGATCCTGGGGTGCGCCTCTGGTCACATGTGGTTCCTCTGAAACGATTCTCTCTCCACATGCTTGCTTGTGCAATTGGGCCAGACTGGGCAGAGTCTTGTCTAATTCCCATCCTGACACAATTCTGTCCCATTAACTCCTACTCCACTTCCTACTGAGTGGCCTCGCAAGACCTAAACCACAGTACAAACAGCATATTTTGTAAAAAATGATACCATTTCCGCCTCTCTGAGGAATGCTCCCAGGCCTCCTGCTTGCCATCGATTTGTGCAATTGCGGCATAAGTTTATGAAGCAAAGCACCAGCTAAATTCACTTTTGTATATGTTTTCGCAGCAAGAATTAATAGGTTGACCTGTGAAAGGAATACACCTATTAGAATGCATTTACTGAACCAAAACAGGTAACTAATTGGAAGAACCCACTTAAACAAATGTAGTACCTGTTAACAACACACAACAGATAGAATAAATTATCTGTGTAATGATGTTCTGTAATTAGCAGGTTTTAACCATTAAGTCAAGAGCTACTACACCAACCAACATGATAGAGCAACTTGACTATCAACTCAACTACAGATCCCTCCCTATAGCTTCTACTAAGGGTAATCTATAAACAGAAATAAATGATCACTAGAATCCTTGGTGAGTCACATTGACTTTCAATAACTGCACATTAAATGCGGCAGTAGAAATCACTGTCCATGAGCTGCTCAGAATAAAATCAGAAAACAGACATCCTTCATTTACTTCTCCACCCTCATTTTGAACCAATTTGGCTTCTCATTTCCCTTGCAAGGTCATTGTAAGGTTTACAATGAGGCAATGTATGATGCAAAACTCCTGCAGCTTTAACTGTTGTGATGAAGAGGGAATTTCACCAGGTGCTGCATGCATACAAATGGCACCTGCTGAAATTCCCTTTTCAATAAAACGGTTAAAAATACAAGAGCCCGGTCCTCTTTTCCATATAGCCACCCTAATTGTGAGGCTATAATGGGCTGGGGGAGAACCATGTACTTCAGCTCTGTGGAGCAATGGTGGGACATCGGTGTAATAAAAATATCTAAATCAATAGTGCTGGCTTAGGACAGCTGTCTTCCAGCTATTCAGACCCAGGATCCACTTTTAATCCTAAAAGGCCACTTGGGAATCCCATTCTACTTTTTGAATGGTATTTGTCCATTTGTCTCTTCCTCTCTTTAGGAAAGGGCTGAGCACGCACCTACCCTTGTGGAACAGGAAAGGGAATTTTGGCATGTGAATAAATTTGCATTTGGGTAAAAAGAATAGCCCTGAAGCAAGAAGTGGCATCCTTCACTTTTAGACCATGCACTCATGTGTCATAATAAGAGGCATCATGTTTCTGCTGGTGTGTTGTTGTTTTTAAGTACTTGCACTTAAAATAATGAATAAATACCCAATTGATCAGGGACACTAGGAACTGTTTTTAATCAATCTATTTCGTCCTTTGATTAAAGAGTGCATTCCCAGTAAAAAGAACCCCCTCCAAATGCTTTAATTCTCACATTTTGCACTGATATGTTATGTAGCCTAGATGCAGTAGCACATCACAGCAAAAGCAAGTCACCTTGATTTCAGTCAGATTGTGCAGCTCAGCCCGATACATGTTTACTCACCGATCCATTGTGTTCATGAGCAGACACTTTCCAGTAAGTGTGCCCAGGACTGCCAGGTTAAGGATGTAACTGTGGGCTTTAGGTCAATTGATTGCAATGTGAACTGTGTCGCGACTAATGTCTGGTAGACTGTAAGAGAATAATCATGTTTACTAATTCCTGGTTTAAATACTGGGTTGTACCAGGTGAGATTCTGGCCCAGGGCAGAACTGACATGCTTTGCAACACTGTGCATCTGAAGGCTACATAAACACGCACAAAATCTTCCTCCAACCCGAAAAAATCAAAAGCATGACAGCTGCTGAAATCTCTGTGGCATGCTGAGGGTTTTCCCCTTCAGTGAATGGAAAAACAAATCCCTGGAGAGAGAGAAAATGAAAGTGCATTGAGAACTACTAACGTTTAATATGCTAGATGACAGAGATTCTCAATCTAGGAACAAATTCACACCCGTACACACACCAATCTATCACTTTTTACTTATTTCTGCTTTTCTCAGAGTGTTATAGAATGGTGATTTTGCATAAACTGAACTATAAACATGTCAGCAATTGGGCAATATAGAAATGTAATAAATAAAAAATTGTAATTGCATAAGGTAAACTTCAATTTTTATATATTTTAAATATGCATGTGTTGTTCCATGATCGTAGCTAGAGGTATGCATTGTCTATCACCTTTGCAGCAAAAGCCTTGACCTCAAACATAGGAACATGCTTAGGACATTTCAGAATATGTTTTTCAAAATGCAATTAAGATAGATCTGGTTCTTTCTTCTGCACTAAATAGTGCCCCATTTTAAGACCTTCTTCCATTTTGGTTCCCCTCTTAGGTTGCTTCTTAACATCTGCTCGTGTTTTATTTGGTTTTAATAGATCCTTTCTGTACATTTTTATTTTTTGTGTTTAAATTACACAGTCCAGGTACTTGAGATAAGGAAGCTGTGAATTTCTGGATAAGTTTATGCCTCCCAAAAACCACAGAAACAATACCATTGTGGCATGCTCAATTATTTCCTCTCACTCTTTAAATTATCATACAAAACCAATGATTGCATCATGTAAAGACATGCACATCAATTCTCCCCTATTAATGTGCCAGTGGAGTCTGATTTGCAGTGTGTCTGCTTACATTTCTGCACAAATGAACAATAAGGCATCCTAATCATAAATGGTTTGATAGCTTGGCAAGAATATGTTGAGTTTATAATTATTAAAGGGCACGGGGCCCAAATCCCAGTTGCTTGGATCAAAAATCTCCTTTCCTCTCTTCTTAATTCATACAGTCTAGTCCCAGTCAGAACTGATGGTCTAAGATGTTATTAGATCAGCCTTCCCCAACTTGGTGCCTTCCAGATATGATGGGCAACTTCCAGCCCCTTCAGCTCCTCCTTCTGAGGGTTCTTGATCTTTAGACCGGACTTAGACAGGACAACGCTTCACATAGAGGACCTCTTCAAAACACAAAATAGTCCTCTGGCAGCGCTACACATAAAGCACTGTCCTCTGTTAAAGAGTGCATGTGGCTATTCTACACAATAATCCAACCAACTGGACTTTGGGGGCAGGTTGTTCCATGGAGCCTGAGATCCAACAAATCAAAAATTCAGTACCTAACCAATGAGAGTACGTAACCAGGCTGGACAGGTCTGCCAGAATGTCAATTGCATCCTTAAGTTGTGCGAAGATCTACTGGCTTCTATGCAGGGCCTGGGCTGGCATGATGGAGTTTATTTCAGATCCAGGCACACCCAATCCGCCACTGAATTCAAAGAAGTAGCTCTAGTTTGTAAGTCTGGGAGCTGGCCTGCAAAATCTCTGCCACTGCATTTATTCATATCTAAAATAGATTCCGGTGCAGTGAACAAAATAGTAAAATAAAAATAAAATAGTTTTTAAAAAAGATTAAAATAATATATTAAAATTGTTCATTTTAAAACAGAATGCCAATAAAAACCTTGCCTGGTCACTTGAAGAATGCTTCCAGGGCTAGAGCTGTTTTCAAGAGGTGTCGGAAGCAGCACAGTACTAGTGCCTGCCTGACCTCCAGGGGCAGGGAGTTCCAAAGAAAAGGAACCACCACAATAAAGGCTCTTCTCCTAGTGGGCTCCAGTCAGGCCATAGGTCCATGTGTTATCACCCGGAGCAAGCACTCCAATGACCACAGTGACCAGGCAGGTGGGTGGAAAGGGCTCCCTTTCTGTCCACCTCCACTGACAAGTCAGACATGAGTCTATCAATTTTTTACCTGGTAAGCAAAGACCTTTCCTCTTCCCACAGTATTATTTGAGGCATGGGAATGCCTAGATTGAGCAGCCATATAAATAAAGATCTGGTTCACAAATAACGACAACCCATAGTTTGAACAACCCATGGCTTCTGGTGCATAAGTGGGAGTGAGTGAGCACACTCCTCCCCCCCCACACACAAACACACCACTTCTGCTTTTACTCAACAACCTATGATCAGCTCATTCATAGGTTACTGAGCATGGATTGTTATGGGGCTAAACATCACAGCGGTTAACCCATGGATTGTTGTTGGTTAAACTGCTTAGTTGTTTAGCACCTAAACAACCTAGTGCTCTGCGTTCACACATCAGGCTCAACAACCCATGAATGAGGCAATTGTAGGTTGTTGAGGAAAAGCAGAAGTGGATGGCACACCGCAGGCAGCACACCCACTTTTTACTGCTCGTCCCGACAGCCTGTGTTTTGTTTAATCCATGGGCTGTCATTATGTGTGAACTGCCCCAAAGACTACAATGTCAGAAAGCAGCCTTCAGCTGGGGCAAAAATCACTTTCTCCAGAGCATGGCTGTATCAATGCTTGTTACTAGTGAAGGTTATTTCCAGGACAAACAGGAAGTTTCCAAATGTTAAAAATGATTACGGCAATTCTGGAACTAATATCAAACTGTTGGAGTTTGCCCGTGGAGGTCGCTCCACCACCACCTGCACCACAACACACACACACACACGGCACACACAGCACACACAGCACACACCTCTAACTCTGAAAACCTTATTGCTCAGTGCTGTTGTGCTTTCTGATCTTTTCTTCTGTTTTTTTAACAGCACCTTCAGGCAAAGACCAAGCTGGGAACATTTAAGCCCTGAGGTGAATGCTTCACAAAGTAATGAGCATCTGAATATTGTTTTGGAGCCTCAGCCAGGGCAGCCTCTCTTCGTCGCTAGGTGTCTGCTCCCACGGAGCTGTGCTCTGTCTTGCTCATCTTTCCTGTACTTAAAGCGCAAGATTTATGAGACAGTGCCAGGTGCATGTCTCTGGTTCTCAAAGGGGAGGACTGGGTATAGGGTGACCAGATAAAATCCAGGTCAGAGCTCATGTAACTTTAACAGTTGTAGAGAAAAGGGAATTTCAGCCAGTGTCATTTGTATGCAATTAGTTCCTGGTGAAATTTCCTCTTCATCACAACTGTTGAAGTTGCAGGGGCCCTGCCTTCTTTTGTATATGGTCACTCTAGTATAGTGCCTGCAACTTTAACTGTTGTGGTGAAGAGGGAATATCACCAGGAACTAATTGCATACAAATGACACTGGCTGAAATTCCCTTTTCTCTACAACTGTTAAAGTTACATGAGCCCTGACCTGGATTTTATCTGGTCACCCTAAGGTTGGAGAAAGCAGCCATGCAAGGGATTTTTCTTAAAAACCAGGAAAAATGGACGTTGTCTTCTTAATATATTAAGTCATAGGAAAAGCCAGGCTAGTTGTTCCAGCTAGTTTTAATAAGTACATTTGTTTCTCACCATTTAAACAAAAACAATAATGACTGCTTTAGGTACCCCAGTGTTTCATTTGAGTTATTATGTACCTTTGCTAGATTTTGCAAGAATAGCTTAGCAGCAGGGCTTAATCAATAGATTAATTGATTAAAATATCAGTTGATTTTGAACAGGGTTAGCAGCATATTTTAAATTGGCCCGGCTTCAAGTACAAAGCCCATCTTTTATTAACCCGCATTGTGCAATGGTAAGTCTGGGACCGGAGAGTCCAGGAGTCCAAATTCCCACAGAGCTCACTGGATGACTTTGGGCTGGCCATGCTCTGTATCAGCCTACCGCACAAGGTTGTGAAGTGGAGGAAATGGGGGAGAAAAATTATGGGCAGCATCCGGAGCTCCTGGGAGAAAGGGAGAGAGGGAGAAGCAGCGTAATAAATCCTGAGGCTCTTTTTGTTCTGGTGTTTTTCTGTCGGAGGGAATGAAAAAGAAAATATGTTGCTGCCTACTACCAAGTCAACTTTTGCATGGTCAATTACAAGTTACTTCAATTTAGCAAAAACATTTTGGTGATACAAAAAACGATTTAGATTTCATTGGTTCTTTTTAACCCAATGAAGTGGTTGAAATGCTGAGAATAAATAACCTAGACAGTTGCCTGTGTTTAGATTATTAGCAAAAGATAAACTCAGCTTACCTGGCCTGTCTAAAGTCCAAGTCTGACAGCATCTCCAACAGTGAATTTGGCCCTTGAGAGGAAAGCGAGTCAATAAATGCAGGTTGCTTACCTGTAACCGTAGTTCTTCGAGTGGTCATCTGTGCATTCACACATATGGGCTCTGCGCCTGCGTGGAGCCTGTCTCAGAAACTTCTATAGCTAAGGCTAACATTTTTGGTGAGAACCCCTCCCCCACTGTATACTGACTCCATGTTCCCGCCTTTCTCCTCAGTTCCAAGAGACCGACTTGCTGGCCTTGATCCGGTCCGGGGGGCCTCCGATTTTGTCCGAACCGATCCATGACAAAATTGGAGGTCCCGATCCGGGTCCCGTTCCAATCCGGGGGGTCCGTGCACATCCCTAGCGTAAACTACGGGGGCAGGGCAGGGGGGGCAATGCCCCCACCGGGATTTCCCAAAGGGGGCAGTGCCTAACCAAGTAACATCGGCAAGCTCACAGCCTGACTGACAGTTTCCTCAGTCAGTCTCCAGTTGTCTGTATTCTTATGTGTTTGGGGGCAGTCTAAATTACATCCAAGTACATCCTGCTTCCTCATCAGCTGCCCAGCAGATCTCCTTGCAAGACAAAAGCCACTCTCCTTTTGTGTCAGGGTCAGGCTCCCCCAGCTTCATTTTGTTCTACCCCCTCAGGCCTTGTAAGACAAAAGATTGCCCATTTAGGAATTACAGTCTGGGTCTTGACGAGGGTGTTGCCCCAGGCCAGGTGGATCCAGAGTGGCAGCAGGTCATCTATATGATGCAGCTGGCATCCCAAAGTCATCCAGGGGCAAATCCCTGAAGCTCCGGTTTTAAAAAGTCGGGTGCTTACCACGACTTTTTTATCTTCGGAGCTGCGGTGGAGCTGATGGTAACCCGATTGGTCGCCATTGGCTGATATCTTCAGGAGTAGAGTGAGCCACACCTGTCTCGGCCACAAAGGGGTGACTATGATGTAGACTGTGTGGACTACACAATATTAATATTATCATACCACAGTACTCATGGAATGAGAGGAAAAACGAGGGTTGCAAAGACATTCCCAGTTGAACAGGAAAGTGTTTGTATGAGGACTTGAGATGGGGGAGGAAGTGGGAAAGTGCATGCCCCGTAGCAAATAATCTGTGCAAGTACACCGATGTAGAGTTGTTAGATCCAGGGTGAGTCTGGATTCTGTGTTCGCTATGAGGCCCAAAGAGCTCAAAGAGCAGTAGTCACCCTGCCTTCGATAGCATTTCCTTCGAGGATGCCACCAGAAGCCAGTTGTCTAAATATGGGTAGATTTCTACCCCTTGAAGGCAAATGAACGGAAGGACCAATGCCATACATTTTGTAAATATTCTGGGGCAGGGCTTTATGTGCCATCAGGAATTTGTGGTTCTGACGTACGTATGGAGCCGACTCAAATCCAGAACAGGTTGAAGAGATCTGTAGAGGAGTGGATCAAATATTAAATCAGAGAGTGATATAGGTCTTCCAAAGGAGGCTCCACTCTGTACAGCTACCCCATCCACAGGCGATGCAGAAGAGAGCAATGTTGGGTCCGACTGAGAGCTCTCTAAGGATTGAGGGGAATCAGGTTTAGTTCTATGATTAAACCCATCTTCTCCAAGCTGAATTTTTTGACACCCTATAGAGTGGGGCTGGAAAGGAGGAGAGCTAGGTGGACGTACTGACGCATTCACGACAGTATCATGAGTCAACGGTTGAGCCCTATGGACAGGTCACAATGACAGTGATCTTGGTAGAGCTGGAGGGAGTTGCGAGAAAACTTCCTCCAGTGGCAATTGCGATACCGATGGAGCTGCTCAGTATCGAGAAAGGCATATGTACCAATATAAGGGTTGGTATCGATGCCTGGAGTGGGAGTTACGGGTCCATTGCAAGAGGTGTCCCTCTCATAACTGATGCCAATCTCTGTACTGGTATGGCATTCTCGGGGGAGGCAACCCAGTTGAAGTTCTGTCCCTCTTTTTATTTTTATTTTTTACAGGGACCCGAGAATGATGCCCCTAGACATCACAGGCATAAAAACTCTCTCTGTTGAAATCATAGCACTCCAGTTGTAGCAGCTCTAGGGAGCAACCCTGTAATTGGCAGCTAGCCTGTAATGGCTGTGCTAATTAACTTGGTGGAGAGATGTCTACTTCAAGCTGCATGTTAGACGTCTCTTCTTGGTACCAACAGATTGGTACTGAAGGAGACAGTTGAGTCTCACCCTTTGATGTCAATTCTGCCTGCTAGACATCTCATCTTGACGTTAAAGCTGCATGTTAGACATCTCATCTTGGTACCGAGAGCTCGGCACCGAGGAGCTCGGCACCATGGAGCTCGGTACCAAGGAGCTTGGTACTGAAGGAGGCAGTTGAGTCTCACCCTTTGATGTCGATTCTGCCTGCTAGACGTCTCATCTTGACATCAAAGCTGCATGTTAGAAGCTCCAGCATCGAAAGCTTAGTACCGAAGGAGCCAGTTAAGTCATCGCCACCAAAGGGGCCACCCTCAGTATTGGGGGGACCCTAACAGCTACAGAGGGGTTGGAACCCAGTTTCTCTCTAGCTTTAGAAACACAGGTAGAGAGCATCCAGATGTTGGAAGATCGGAATGACCCATGGTTAGGGTCAGGGTCCGAGGACGCAGAGGGGCTCTCCTCCATAGAATCGCTCCATGCGATCAGCCCCAGAAGGCCTATGTAACCTGGCCTTCTTAGATATCCCTCTTGCTGTAGATACAGCCTAGGGAGTGTCCAAATGTTGGAAGATCAGAATGACCCTTGGTCAGAGTCAGGGTCCGAGGATGCAGAGGGGCTCTACTCCGCAGAATCGCTCCATGCAATCAGCCCCAGAAGGCTCCTGCCTTCTTAGATATCACTCTTGCTGTAGATACAGCTAGGGAGCATCCAAATGTTGGAAGATCGGATGAGGCATGAAACAGCCATGTCTCCAGTAGATCGAGGAGCCTGTGCCATAAGTGTAACGATTGTCTGGAAGAAACCATGGCTTCTAGAGCTTTTATCCACAGACCTGGCCCCAATACGATTATCTTTTCAGCGCCAGGCCAAAACTTTTCTTTTCTCCCAGGTATTTTAACAGCTTAAGTTGAGGTTTTAACTGACTTTGTAGCCAAGCTTAACAGTTTAAAATGTTTTAAATGTCAGCTGTTTTATGTTTATGGTTTTAAATTTTGTAAACCACTCAGAGAGCTTCAGCTATGGGGTGGTATATAAATGAAAATAATAATAATAATAATAATAATAATAATTAATAATAATAATAATAATAATAATAATAATAATAATACAATAGCAACAGGTTTTGATGACCTGAGCCTCTCCCAAAACAAATCAAACAGAGAAAAGTCTGTCTGCTGGGGAAGCTTGCTGACACACTTAACACATTTTCAAAAGGGGCCTTAATGGCTGTGCGATCCCCCTCAACACGATCCAAGATCGCTGGAAAATAAAATATCTAAGAATATAATAACAATAAATTATATTGTTTTAAATGTATGTGTGTATTGTGTGTACGTTGTATGTTTTTGCTGTTTTAATTTTTGTATATTGTTTTTAATTGTTTTAATCCCATGTAAACCGCCCAGAGAGCTTCGGCTATGGGGCAGTATACAAATGTAATGAATAAATTAATAAATAAATGAAGACTAAAAATGAACTAAAAACAAAGTAAAATAACTAAAAACCTTAGCACTCTAAAGCTTTCTCCTAGGAGAAAGACAGAAGTTCCCAACAAGACATCCTTTCAGCAAGGCAGTTGAAAAAGAACTGAGGAGAAAGGCGGGAACACGGAGTCAGTAGACAGTGGGAGAGGGGTTCCTGCCAAAAACGTTTGCCTGAGCTATAGAAGTTTCCGAGACAGGCTCCACGCAGGCGCAGAGCCCATGTGTGTGATGCACAGAGACCACGAAGAAGAACCTTGGTTTACAAGGAAACCTGTCAAGTTACATTGCTTATTAAAGGATCCTTGAAACAGGGAGGCTGCAGAACCTGAATGGGGCCCAACGTGTTCAAACGAGCCCTCTCGTGCATTCGGGCAACGTGGACGGAAGCAGAATTGCATCTGCTGGCTACACACCTTGAATGGGCGCACAGTGGTGTGAAGGGGTCCTAAATACATACGGATGTATGGGCATAAACATTCCTCCAGGCAAGCAGGAGCCGCTCCTGGCCAGAGATTTTCCCCCTCCCCTGATGGGCACGGAGCGAGTAAGCGGGCATCAGGCAGGATGGGCGCCCACACCTCCTGCGGTCTCAGGATGTTCCCGGGACCATGGGGAAAATCGGGTTTTCCCAGGGATACCTTATCCCAGGGAAAACCCATGCCCGTCCCCCACGCCCCATGCCCAGGAGTCCCTGTGCATCATTTGCACGTACAGAGACAACCCAGGACAATTGTGGAATAAAAGGCCAGTGTAGAAACGGCCTGAGATTATGTCTCTGCAAATGCAGTAAAATTGAGATTCTTTCCCATGTGTTATTATACTGTATAGTCTATAAAGGAGCTAGTGAATAATTGCTGCATCCTCTTTTAATGTTCTTTCCTGGATGCTCTGGTGGATTTCTGCTTGCTTTTTATTTGGATGGGTTTAATGCCAATGTAACATTAATAGGTACTGAGTTTTTGAACATTGCTCCGAACACCAGATCTCTAATGGTGACGAATTAAGCTGTCACTGCATTCTGAGCATGGCTCTTTCTGGGTGGGGGGTGCGTGTGTGTGTGTGTTTTGTTTTGTATTATGGTTCATTGACTAATAAATGTGGTGATGATGATGTATATTTCATCTGTATGTTTAGCTTTTTCTTAAAATGATATTGTGATTATCTGTAATCCTAAACAATGAAGAATTCGATCTAGCCTTTCCATCTAGTTTAGAAAGTGCCATCCCATGGAACCATCTTGGGTTTTGTGTTTGGCATGGTCAACTCTTGCTCGGCTGGGTCGTGTCCCCATCTGCAAAACGGGGAGACTGATGCAACCAGCTGCACTTCTGAGTAAGGCTGTTGCCTACTTCAACAAACCTTTGCCTGTTGATGAGAAGAAGTATAGGCTGTACCCCTTTGGTCCAGTGGAGGCTGGTGCCTCCAGTGCCAATGGGATGGTGAACCTGCTCCGGATTTCAGTCAGAACCAGTCAGAATTCTGAAGGAGCTACCCAAGGGATGAAGAGTTCTGACTGGTTCTCATTGAAACCTGGAATGGATTCACTGCCCCTGTGGCACTGCTTTGGTTCCTGGGACAGCACCATAGGGTTCGATCTCCCTTCCAAGGTTGGAAACAGAAGACCAACCTCAGAAGGCGAGATCCAGTCTTGGTTCCCCCACCCCCACCCAATTGGAAAGATCTGCAGCTCTTACCTTCCTAATATTGAAGCACCAATGTTGGGAGTGGTAAAAAGTGATATCTTAAATACTTAAGAGATTGCCCGACCCACTACCTGCCTGTTTGGTTGCTGAGTTCATCAGGAGATAACCTCCTGGCGGTGCCCATGATTTTGGAGGTCCCGCCCATGATGGCTTGGATTAGAGCCTTTTATATTGTAACACCCACCCTAAACTCTTCTGCATTTTTGGCAACAAGCATTCCTGCCCTGAAAGGTAGCCTAGAAATGTTTTAAATAAATATAAATAAATAAAATAAAATTCCCAAAAGGTAACGTTATCTTCTGGATACCTTAATAATAAACTATTTAATTATGCAGGTGGATTCCTGCATTGGGCATCGGTGGCTTTACAGACCCTTCCAACTATACTATTCTCTGATTCTATACTGTATTGTTGTACATCACTTAGAAATTTATTTTAATGGAAGTGATTCATGTATATCATTCAATCAATAAAGTGGGCAGATTGGGGCAGACTCTGGACATACAGTATCCAAAGCCCTCTGACTCTCTGCCATGCCACTGACATGGAGGATCAATTAGAACAGCGCAGGACCATTGCAAAGGGAGGGGGAATAAATGTTTCCTTCCTTTGCAAGTGGGGAGGGAAGGAGGGGAGGGAGGAAAGGATCTACAAATGTTGCCTTTCCCGCCTTCCTTCCATCCTGCCAACAAGAGCACTCTGACTTGGCAATGGGATTGCCTTGCCCACTGATTAATCAATTAATCTGCATTTGCATTTGAGAAAAATAATACTTATAAAGAAAAAAAGCATATTTCTTTGTTTTTCAATGATACACACATGTGTCACAGGCTCCAGGAAATATCTTAGAAGCCAATTTGACTTGTATTGACTTTTTAGCTGGTGCGCCACCTAAAATTCATCTCCATGTTTCCTTTCATTTCTGTTGTCTCTTAGGAATTTGTGTGTCTTGCTTAAGGTTGGAGACAGATCTGGGTAACGGTTGGATTAATATTTTTTCAAAAAGGGGGAACTCAGACGTTAAATATCCCTTTGCCCCAGCAGCCTTAGGTGCAACCTGAAACCTGCATAGCTCCAACGCTGATTGGATTGCACTGCAAGCTGACTGCCTCTTTCTACACTCCATCCAACACTGTGACTTTGTGGCTTCAAAATCAAGCCAGCTTCCTTCCACACTCTCGCACTTCTTTTCTATTTTGCTCAACACCCAGCAGTGATGGCTTCCGTGAACTTCAAAGCTTGCTCATTACTTTTGTCACATTTTGCTTGGTCCTTCTAAAGCAGGGGTGGGCAGCATGCCACCCGTGGGCTGCGTACGGCCCCTGCAAACCCCCCCCGCCAGTGCAGCAAAATAGTGTCCGGAGCTGCTACAGAGTGCCAAAGGGTCAGTATCAACTGTTTGCAAGCTAATGTTGAACCACTGGTAGGGTGACCAGATAAAATCCAGGTCAGGGATTTCAGCCAGTGTCATTTGTATGCAATTAGTTCCTGGTGAAATTCCCTCTTCATCACAACAATTAAAGGTGCATGCACTATACTAGAGTGACCACGTACCAAAGAAGGCAGGGCCCCTGCAACTTTAACTGTTGTGATGAAGAGGGAATTTCACCAGGAATTAATTGCATACAAATGACACTGGCTGAAATTCCCTTTTCTCTACAACTGTTAAAGTTACATGAGCCCTGACCTGGATTTTATCTGGTCAGCCTACCCATGTTCCAACCAGATTGAGAGCCTGTACTTAACCTTTGAGGTAAGAAAGAAGCACTGATATAACTGCATGTTACTATTAAAGGTAACAAACGAGGCATTCTGCATTCTCTCTCACCCAGGAGGGAATGCCTCTTCTAAGGTGGCACTTCCCATCTGCACTAAATTCTTGCATTAAAAAGGAGTGATTTTAAAAATCTACTAGTTGATCCTTTTAGTGGATTAACAAATCGATTCATGCAGCTGGTTAATCAACTAAACATTGAAGTCCTACTTTCAAGTGACCTGGAACTGCCATATCTTGGTTTTTTTTAGCATAGCAGCTGGTTTGACTTTAATGAACACAATTGTCTCCACCAGTTGAGCTTCAGCCTAGAGAGGTGTGGCCTTCTAACCTTGGTTGGCTACCTGGGTTTGTTTCGTTATATTTTGTAATCTGCTTCAGGGAGGGATTGGGGGCCCTGGGCCTATAGGATATTGAGATCAGGAACCTGAAAAGCAGCCTTCTAATGTGCCCCCTCCCTAGACATCATCAGCATCTTCTCAGGGCTGCCAACTTTTTCTTTTAAAAAGGGGGCAGTGTAGGCAGTACCAAGTGGATTGGTGATGGAGCCTATGAGAATCTGGAAATTCAAGAGTGGAATCATGGATGGCGCTACAGTGGATGCCGGGTGGAATTTGGAAGGAGCTGGAATTTACTGCTGGGCTGGACCAATAAACACTGTCTGCTTGGCAACCTCATTCCCTCTCCCTTGTTCTCCCTTTTTTTGCAGGAGGAAGAAAAGTGCATGGCATTGTGAATGACATAAAACTCTTGTTGCCAATGACTAAGCATTTGGGGAGGCATTTCAACCTTTTAGAAAGCGGGGATAAACCTCTATGCAAAGGCCAGGAAACCACCATCCAATCAGTGGCCAGAAAGGGCTGAGGCCAGAGGAAGGGGGTGTGGCCAAAGCATGGCTTGCTTTGGTTCATGGGCCAGAGGTTCAACATCCCTGCTGTATGTCGTCATTGCCGCTGTAGCTGCTTGAGGAGAGGTGGGTGGGAGACACCAAGCAAGAGACAAGAGGGAAGCAAGTGAAGGGGGTGCCTCCTCATTTTGGCCACCCTCTTCCTCTCAGGCCTCTCTCTCTTCCCTCTCTTTTTCCCCCTCTTTCCTGCTCACTCTCTGAGATGTTCCCTTTTCCCAGCATTCCTCATAATTGGCTATGCTGTCTGGGACTGATGGGAATTGAAGTCCAAAACAACTGGAGGGTAACCAGGTTGGGGAAATCAGGAAATGGGGGGGGGGGGGGCAAAAAAACCCCAGCATTCTCATCTTGTATATTTGTGCTTGCTGATTTCGAGATGAGCTGGTTTTAAACTAAAGGAATACATTAAGGTTGCTTTGGAACATCAGCGTTGCACTTTGTTTTCTGTCTTATTTCTCTGTTTTTGCAAACAGAGACCCTTAAGCAGAGGCTTGTTTCAAAACGGGGAGCAACTTTTCTTTCTTTTTTTTAACGTGGAGGGGCGTGCGTGCGTGTGACTTGCAGTTGAGAGCCTTGATTTATTGTGTCGTTATTTATGTCTGAAAATAAATGAGGCATAAGCCTTAAAACATGAAAAAAGAAAATTAGGTTCTACCCAGATTCTCTTACTTTTTGTAGTTTATTTACATGAAATATATATTTCTCCCCTTCCCTGTGACATGGGGCTTTGCCTTTGTTGACCAGGTCTGGACACTTGTTTCCATTGGCTTGTCATGTTCACTAATTAGAGAGCAGCTGCGTGATTCACCTTGTTAATTAGAGGGACTCGCACACAAAGACCCTCCGGGCAGTGTGAGAAAAGAGCCTCGCACCAGTGCCCTGAGAAAGCTGCAGCCTGTGAAGTCATTCTTCTCATCTACCTTCTATTTTTTTATTTGAAATGAATAAATCATTGAGATTTTCCTTGTGGAGTGAGAATGCAAGAATTCACATCTTTGTAAGATGTAAATTATATGTGATCAATAGAGGGATGGACTATATTGTACTTAACAAGCCTCCCTAATTTGCTGCTTGTCAGTCTATGAAAAATTACTTGAAATATTTTGTCCCCTTACTGAGGGTGATTTCCCTCCCCACTTGGCGCACCCTCCCCTTTTTTGCCCTTGATGTATAATGAGTGATAGCCAGTTTCATATAGTTACATCTGAACTAGAAATTATGTAGATTATTTAAATCTCAGGCTAGTTTTGCATTTGCAGCAAGAAGCAGCATTTTGCTGAATGGGATCCAACAGACACCTTCCTTTCAAGCTCCCTTGTTTGCGGCAGGAAGCAGGTCGGTGCCTATTTTTTGCCATAAATGTTGCTTTGTCTCTGCTCTTGTGTTAGAGAGCCAGAGGATGCTTCTTCCTTGCCTTGCTGGGCCCTCCAAAGTCAAACATAGTTAATATAATAAGTTAAAATTGTTTTTCTCCCGTCGCTGTGACTCGATCAAACCATGATCCAGACTGCAAAAGAGGGCACAGCATTAAAACGGTGCTTGCAAGCCTCCGCGCAGCCCATTTCCCATCTGTTTTGAACACGCTTCAAAATGAGCTGCAGTGATATTCTCTCTAACTATTTGATTAAAATTACTTATTATAGCCAAATGTTTTTAGTAAATCGCTCCACTTTTGTCATTTATGCAAATGAGCCCCTAAGAACGGTGTAGGGCTGTCATAACAATAAGCAGAATGCCTCCTTCCTGGGAGCCACTGGGTAATAACAGTTCTTCACTGGAATACCTTAGCCTTTATGTTCAGCCCATGGTTTCTAGTCAGCATCGTTTCTGGTCAGAGGTCACTCAGCCCCACTCTCTGTTGGTACCTTGGCCGGGGGGGGGGGGGGGGCAGGATGAACCCAACAGCAAAAGGGAGGAGCCCACCCAAGGGCTCTGCAGCTGCTCCATGTGCTTGTAGGTCCCCGGCTGCCGCCAGTCCTTACGCCAGCCCCTCCTCTGCAGGTGGCCCCATGGAGGTCCTGAACCCAGGTGGAGGCCCCGGGGACTCAAAACGTGCTGAGGAAAAGCCAGAGGCATCTCCCCAGAATACAGCCCACCTGCTGCTACTTAATGAGTCCCCCATCCCAGCTCTGGTTTCCCCTCCCCAGCATCTAGACTCTCAGAAATGGTCACAAGGGTGAAAGAAAACATGGTCTGTGAAAGGGCGATCCGGGGTTTAAGAGGAGGGTGTAAGGAAACAAAGGCCCTTTCCACACCAAGCTGTTTGCCTGGGATGGCCCCGGCTGATCCCTGTGCACCGATAGTGTGTATTAGGTACCTCTGGGATCGCCCTCCCTCCCTCTACACCCCCCCAGGTGTAGAAAGGGCCAAAGTGTTTTAAGCAAGTTAATGATTAGTCATATTAAATCCTCGTGGGAATTGGAATTGGAATTGAATGTAAATATATGACTTATTATTTGATTTATGTAACCAGAACTAAAGAACAATAAACATTTCCTGGGTCACGAAAGCTCAGGTCTGGCAACACAGTGCCAAGCTTGCAGTCTGAGGCCTCCCATCCATTGGGCCTTCTACTTGAGGAGGGGGACGCAAGCCCCGAATGTGCTCTAGGTTGAGCAGGGCCAAGAAAAGACAGGCCAGTGTTGGCTCCAGGTGTTGGGGGGCCCTTGGAGAAGGCCCCCTCCTCCCTGGGCCTCCTCCTCCTCCCTCGGTGCGTCTTTCTTCTCACTGCCTGGCCCCCAGCTGCCCTTGCTCCTCACTGCTCCCTCTTGCTGGCTCAGCAGCCAGGGAGCCAGGGGGCAAGGAGGCCGTGGCATCTTCTGCTCCTCCTTCTCATCATCTCTGTTGCGTGGGCCAGAGTGAGAGGCAACGAACAAGCAGGTTGTAATGGCAAAAGAGGAGGAGCAAGTCCAAGGGGGCTCTTTTCAGTGGGCCCCTGATGGAATGTGGGCTCTGGCAGGTCCCTGACCTTTGACACCAGCCCTGAGCTGGGCTGTGAAGAGCCATCCTTCCCTGGCTGCTCAGTGTTGAGGCAAAAGGTCCCAGAGGCTAAGGGTTGGACAAAATTATGCATGGTGTGGAGAATGTGGATTTTTATCCCTCTTTCATAATTCTAGGACCCAATGGGGTCATCCCATGAAGCTGATTGGTGGGAGGTTCAGGACAGATCAAAGGAAGTCCTTCTTCACGCAGCGCAAAACTAAACTACGGGATTCACTACCACAAGATATAGTGATGGCCACCAATTTGGGTGGCTTTAAAAGGGGGGTTGACAAATTCCTGGAGGAGAAGGCTTTCAATGGCTACTAGTCCTGATGGATATGTGCTACCTCCAGTATCCGAGGCAGTAAGCCTGTGTAGCCCGGTTGCTGTAGAACTTGGCCAGGAGGGTGCTGTTGCACTTGTGTCCTGCTTGTAGGTTCCTGGTCAACAGCTGGTTGGCCACTGTGTGAGCAGAATGCTGGATTAGATGGACCCTTGGTTTGATCCAGCAGGTCTCTTATGTCCATATGATCTTAAGAGATAGCTCCTTAGCTCCAGCTGCTTGCTTGGCTTGAATGGGACTCATTTCACATTGTATGAATGTAACCACCTGGTCAGCTGATTCTGTGTAGTGGTGGCTCCAGGTTTCTGAGGACCTTTGGGTAGGGTGACCCTATGGAAAGGAGGACAGGGGCCCTGTATCTTTAACAGTTGTATAGAAAAGGGAATTTCAGCAGGTGTCATTAGTATGCATGCAGCACCTGGTGAAATTCCCTCTTCATCACAACAGTTAAAACTGCGGGAGCTATACTAGAGTGACCAGATACAAAAGAGGGCACACATGAGAAAAACATGTATTTATAGTTTGGGCTCTCAAGATTTCAAAACAGGCCAGCACAAAGCAACTTCGTGCAATATGGACTCCAGCCAGCACAAAGCCAGAACAAAAAGTGCATAACTCAGCAGCCGCGTCCAGCCCACACATCAGGTGTGATGGAATGAAGGCAATTTAAATGGATGGCAATTTGTCATCTGTACTGGTGACCTAACGATGGGCAATGCTGTCTGTGTCGGTTTTTACAACTTCACTTTTTTTTTGAAGCACAAATTGCACATGGAAAATTCCTATGCATTTTTGTTCGCACTTCTCCTATTCATATGGAAAATTCATTTTCCATATGAATTTCTCCTAAGTATACATTAGGATGCATACATTTTCATACACATTTCTCCTCACACAGGCATTTTTGTGCACAATTTCCCCAAATGTACACATTTCTGTACACATTCTTTGATCAAAGAACTGCAGTGCAAAATTCAGAGAAGTGAGAAAAGTGAGGGATAATTGTGTCCTGGTTCATTTACTAGTTCAGGAAATTCAAATTAGGTGAGATCATATTAGAAGACAAACCCAACAAATTTCTTCCTCATCCCTACAGTAGCCATTTGCAGGACATTCCACATTGATCATCTTTGGTGAATGAAGATACAGAGATGATTATAGAGAGTAGATTTCCACCTCTTGAAATTGTCAGTCACTTTATTGGGTGTTTTTGTGCCTGGCCACTCCCCTTTACAGCTGTCATTTGACAGTAATCTTGTTGTCCATGTTAGCAATGTGTTTGAGAAGCAAAGTCTCGCTTGAGCTGGCCATTGAAACAATAAGAGGTTCTGACAGGCTGTTTGCAGAATGCTGCCTGCCTCTGTGCATATGGCAGATCATAGTTCACTTGTTCGCTGGCAGATTAGCTTCGGTGTATTGATGTTAATGGAGGTTAAACTTTGGCATGGGTAGAACTGGAATGGATCTATTTAAATCTATTTAACAATATCTGATCAATCAGAGGAACGTCTGGGGTGGAGGGGAAGAACGTGTTGAACATATTTAAGAAATCATACAGGGACCAATTTACTGGCAATGTCATTGTGAAGTGTAGTAGCAAAGCGATTGAGCTACAAATCAGGAGGTCCTGGGTGTGAATCTTGCCTCTGCCATGAACTGGTGTTGCGCAGTCCACACAGTCTCAGCCTCTACTTCCTTCCTACACACATGCATGATACTAGGCAATAACAAGACTGACTTACCTTACAGGCATTTTGTAAGCATTGCAAGTAGATAATTCATGTGAAGCATTTTAAACACTAAAAAGATGTTTAAGATGCAGATCGGATTCTTAGAAATCCCAACATTTGAATCCATATGGGATTTCTCCATCATCCCTACCCATTTGCAATAAGTGGTTACATATTTAAAGCTGCAATCCTATACACACTTGCAGGACTTACTTTTGAGTAAACATGCATTGGTCAAAACTCACATTGAGTATTGCATTCAGTTCTGGGCACCACAGTTTAAGAAGGATATTGACATACTGGAGCATGTTCAAAGGAGGGCCTGAAGACCATGTCCTAGGAGGAAAGTCTGAACGAGTATGTTTAGCCTGGAAAAGAGATGACTAAAAGGCGGTAGGATGTCTACCTTCAAATATCTGAAGGGCTGTCACATAGATGGTGTTCTCTTGGTCCAGGTGGCAAGACCAGAACAAATGGGTTCAAATGACAAGGAAAAGGATTTCAACTACACATGAGGAAGAGGGTGGCATGAGCCGTTGGACCGTGGAGCAGATTGACTCGGAAGGTGGTGGAATCTGCTTTGTTAAGCAGGGGCTGGATGGCCGCCTAGCAGAGAAGCTGTTGTAGTGGATTTCCTGCGTTGGCAGGAGGTTACTCTAAATAAGATTTGAGGTCCCTTCCAGCTCTATGACATAGGATTTCACTGTTAACGTAAGGAATCTTACCATATTCTACCATCTGCCTTAACATCAGACACAATGGATTGTATTCACTATCTTCTTTTAATGCAGATTCTATTTCCCTAGTTTCAGTATAAATTATTTACTTTTATTTTATTTTGCAATGATATTGTTGGTTGCACATATAAGGATAAGGATTATGAAACAGAAACCTAAATAAAATGTTTAAGTAACCGTTTTATAGTACAGGCAGTCATTAAAAGGTCGTTTAATATAAACTGTGTAGCAAATTACCTTACAGAAATCCAAAAGTCATCGACATGCCTATAGCTAGTTTGAGAAACATGTGAAATACAGAATAGCACTCAAGGTTGGAGAAACCCTGAGTTATCTGAAATGAATTCTACTCAGTGGAAGTGAAATGATAAACATTCTTGATTGTACAAGAAGGGAAAAGATCAATAAGTTAGAAGAATGTCGTTTTAGTCGGTATAACCAGGGAGTTCTAGACGTCTGCATGATGGAGGACTGCAACTCTGAACCACAGAATATTTATGTAGGTTCCTCCTGTGCCTTTGCCCAAAGATGTAATATCCATTATTATTATTATTATTATTATTATTATTATTATTATGAATAAACAGAAGGATTCCTAATAGCTATACAGGATCAAGTTACAGCCACCAAGAACTACCAAAAATACATCATAAAAGATAATAGTGTAACAACAGACATATGCAAGAAATGCCATCAGTTCCAAGAAACAATGGACCACATAACAGGAGAATGTAAAATTCTGACAGGAATGGACTATACAGACAGACACAACACAGCTGCAAAAATAATTCACCTACAACTGGCCATCAAATTCAACCTTATCAAACAATCTACACCATACTATACATACTCACCCAAAACAATCTTGGAAAATGCAGATCATAAAATATACTGGGACAGAACAATTCATACCTATCCAGTTTAATTTTAAGATGTTTTTAATAATGTATTTGTTTTTATCTGTTTTAACGGTTTATCTATTTTATTGTTTTATATTTATATTTGGTGTTGTTCCCCGCCTCGATCTAGATGGAGAGGCGGGTTAGAAATGAAATAAATAATAATAATAATAATAATACCGACAAGACAATTCATACCAAGCAGACATAACGGTCATAGACAAAAAAGAAAAACACACAGACCTCATCGACATAGCAATACCGAATGACAAAAATGTTGTTGAAAAGGAAGAAGAAAAGAGAGACAAATATACACTACTGACCATTGAAGTCAAAGAACTATACCATCTCACAAGTATTCCGTTAGTCACCTCAGTCACCGGCATCACATCAAAAAACTATACAAAAAACCTTCAGAAACTGGGCCTACCAAATTACATCCACACCAACATCCAGAAAGCAGTCATACTTAAAGCATGCTCAATTGTCAGGAAATTCCTGAATCTGTAAAAGACAGCATGACTTGGCAAAGCCCATCATGTCCATCTAGAAAAACCGCCACGAGCGAGAAAGAGATGAAATAATAATAATAATACTTAGACACCTTTCTCAGAAAAAAAAACCTCACACCATCTTACAGCAGGGATTAAAACATACAAAAATGTAGGACAATTGAAACAGCTAAAATCAGTTAACAGTAAAGTTCCAAGACCCAATAAAACTACTAAATCAAGAGGCCCATTGTTTGGCATCAAATGACTAGAAGTAGCGGGAAGTCTACGTGGTGCCAAAAAGATGGCAATGTTGGCATCAGACAGATCTCATTGAGGACAACATGCCACTGTCGGGCCATCCCTGAAAAAGCCCACTCCCTTTTTGCATCCTCCAAACCTCCCTCATAGGAGAACCTCCAATGATGATCGTAGTGTATGGGTAAAGTGCTTCATCAGAGATTGGGATACCCTTGAACAGTCCTGCTTCAGTCTGAGAACTGATTCAAATACTTGAAAGGTTGTAACACACAGGAGGGCCAGGATCTCTTCTCGATCAACCCAGAGTGCAGGACGTGGAATAATGGGCTCAAGTTACAGGAAGCCAGATATGGACATCAGGAAAAACTTCCTGTTAGAAAATTATGACAGCAGAACCAATTACCTAGGAAGGTCATGGGCTCTCCCACACTAGAGGCATTTAAGTCATCTGTCAGCTGTGCTTTAAGGTGGATTCCTGCATTGAGTAGGCAGTTGGACTCGATGGCCTTATAGGCCCCTTCCAACTCTACTATTCTATGATTCTGATTCTAAATGAGTATGCATTTTTTCTGCAATCATGCTGTTTTCTGGCTGAAATGGTAGGGATACAATTAAGCTGGCACAGTTGTGGAGTTGGGTCTTCCTGCCAATGCTGAAGTTGGGTCCTCTGTTAGAGACATGGGGGAGGGGGGGGAGATGGCATGGTAGAGCAACTATGAAGGTTTCGAGAACAAGGGCTGTGCCCTGCTGTTTACTCCTTGGTGGCTTAGTTTACCTCCCATTGATCCTTGGGGAATTATTAGGCCAGTTTCAAATTCACCATTCCAAGCCAAGGTGGTAGGATGGAGAGCAGTGTACCAGATCCAGGCACTTTCAGATGATGTGGATTATCTCGATCCATTTCAGCAGTGCCAGGACTTTGAGGGTACTTGAGCAAGACATCTTCAGCGAGGCTACCCTCTCACCGCCATGACCACCAGCTGTTCTAGTTCCTCCCTCCTCCTCTTTCTCATCAGAGAGCCAGAGAGCACATTAACCATGGCGTCTCCTGCTCCTCCTTCTCACCACCACCATTGTCTGGGCCAGGGCGAGAGACAGACACAGGCTGATTTGACAGTGAAAGGCACAAGATTCGCATGCACTCCTCGGCCACTTCGTAAGTAAGGTAAGCATGAGAACAGAACACCAAACCCAACCCATGAGAATTTCTCCAAAATGTTCTTCTCCTTTGAATTTCTTTTCAGAAGCAATTTCTTTTCTATCAAATTGAATGAGAATGGTAAAAAAAAATGTGGGAGAAACTTTTGGCGTGGTACTAATAAAAAGACATTAAACCATCTGTGTCTCTAAGCATCAGGGCTGGCCTTACCATTAGGCAAAGTGAGACAGTCACATCAGGTGGGAGATGCTAGGAGGTGTCACAGGGTGTTGGAGGAGAGAGCAGGGGGCTATGCAGTCTGTCCTGAGCCCCCTAAGCTAGTCCGTTGCCTTCAGATGTGGTGGGAGACGCTTTTCCAATCAACATTCCAGTTGGCTTATTAATTAATTTATTCATTTATTTGAATTTCTGAGTCACCCTATAGATGATTGCTTGAGCAGGACATAATAATAGAAATGATAAAAGCAATAATAAACCACATTTAAAAGTATTATTTACTGTGCATGGAAAAAGAAGGGTGCCATCTTGACCGTGGCCTGAGGCAGCACAGTGCCTTGGGCCAGCCCTGAAAGCCATCAACGTGATTCACACTATTTCTAAACAATAATGGAGTATGTATTTACTTTTAAACAGAGCATTGAGTTTAATCCTCAGAAAACAAACTATTTCTGTAACTATCACTGTTCAAAATGTCTTAAAATCAGGTTTTAATGTAATAATGGTAAAGCTAAACTATACATAAAACTATTTGCAACGACCCTATCAATCTCACCTTTATTTCATACATATTTCTTATTAACAGAACATTTTTCTATCATGACTGTCTCCCTGAATACAATTAGCACCCAATTTCAGATTTATGTTCAGCGCAATCTCCCATTTTGTATATCTGACACCTCCTGAAAACCTCCTTGACTTGTCTGACACATTTGCCAGATATTATGAGTGCTTTTTTACAAGATGAATATTTCTTCATCTTACCTTTTGAGGAGTTAATAGATTTTCATGTGACATGACATGCAAATCCAACCTTTAGCCATCATGTGTGTGTACGTGGTGTGTGTAGGGAGGTCTTTAAAATATAAAAATGCTGATGGTGCATCAGAAATGAATGGACTCAAGTCCAGCTCACGAGGTCCCAATCCAGCTTTCCACATTCCCCAAAAGGCCACCCATCCTCTTCTCCTGGACCCAGTTTCTTCTCCTGGCCCAACCACAGAGCATTTGGTGGCTTCCCGGCTTTTGTGCAGTCCCCTCCCCGATTCCAAAAGGTTGAATTGCCTCTCCCAGGAGAGCAATCTTCCTCCTCCCCACCCAACATATGATCTGAGGGGACGTAGGATACTGGGGATCCCTCCCTCCCTCCCTCCCTCTGAGGTTGGAATCAGCGCTCCAAGCTCAGAAGGGGAAGTTGGAGATCTGACACCCCCTCCCCCTCCCAGCAGCATGAAAAGAACCATGCCAGCTGCCCTCTGAGGTCAGGAAAGTGAACTCAGAGAAGGGGGCAAAGGGCACATTCCAGAGGGTGGGGAGGGGAGGAGACCAGAGATGCCAGGATACAAGCTATCCTGAGGCCGCTCCCGCCTCCTTCACTCCCCTTCTAAAGTGCCATCGCTAGACGGACAAAAAAGCCTGTCTAGTGAAAAAGGCACTCGTCCTGCCCTGCATTGGATGATTGGGAACCTCTAAGTTCGGGGGCTTCTAATCATCGACGGCACAACTGATAGGGTTGCACCTTAAGGATTAGTCACTGGCAGTAAGAGCTTTAAGCTAAAACATGCTGGCGTTTTGGGTGTTTTGGGCCCGCCTCTTTTGCCTTTGGCCACACCCACCACTGGAATGCAGCCTCCGAGACCTTCTCAGAAATAGAATTCTGCCGTCAGACTGAAATAGGTTCAACATTGGTGCCGCAGGGCACTCTCCTGTACAGACACATGTTCTTCTCCTGCTCACTTTCACCTTTGAGGGGTGGGGCATGTTAGCACTCTTCAAATATCCACAGGGCTGTCACAAAGAAGAGAGCAAAGGCTTGTTGTCTAGTAGCCCAAAGAGCTGCACTAGATGTAATGGGCTTACTCTACAATAGGGGATGTTTTGGTTTAGAAGAAATATCTTGATGGTATGAGCACTTCAAGGATGGAACCAGCTGAGGACGGTGGGCTCTCCCTCAGCAGAGGCTGGAAGCCTTCTCTTGGGGATGCTCCAGCCCAGAATTTCTTGTATCTAACAAGGGGTTCAATCGCATGGCGTTCTCAGATGCTATGATTCTACGATTTCATTGCACCAGAGAACCTCCAAGTGAATTGTGCCCATTAAGAAAATCAACTGGCTGAATTTTCTAGCTTGAGAGAGAAACGTTATGCGCAACTATAGACTGGTAACTTAAACAACTATGTAAGGAATGGGAAGACTGGAAACATCCCTCCATTTCCTTTTGTCTTCACTCACCATGTTTTAATATCCAAAATAGTAAGCATTTGGGGATTTTTCTGAGCTTTTGGATAATTCCTGATATTTATGAATCACTTACATTCAAGCATTTTAATGTAAGTGATTCATAAATATCAGTAATATTGTCACAGACACTCCTCAATTGCAGGAAAGCCTAGCAGATCTAACACCTCCTACAATGGATAAAGAAGCTGAGCAAAATCCACCAAGAAGTTGTCTTGTGCACCGAAATCAACAGGAGGAAGACAATAACACATATCCCTCCACTGCAGTGGGGCTTGTGCTGATGATCCTGGGGGAATGTGCTCCATTTTAATTTCTGAGGGTGCCGTTTGGATTTTCCACTCCAGGAACCAAACTGGGTTGGGCCAGCCCTGGCTATATCTCCTCTTCAATGAATGTTCAGTTCTTAAGAAATAATATTTAACTTTAGGATACATTTATTAAGGTTCCACAGATAATCTTAACTCTTCTCTTATAGGCACACTCAATAATCTCTAAAATTTTGTAGATAAAATGGAAAGAATAGTCTATTTTGATGTCTAGCAAATCACACCCATTAAAATATATGTCTCTGTTTATATCCCACCTTGTTGTTAGCAAGGCAGCTAACAGCAACTAAAAATAATATAAAACAAACAATTGATCCTCAGCACATTTTAAATATTGAATATGACTCCAATGTGTACTTGAGTTCGAATTTACTTTCAAAGTTTTTTTTTTAAAAAAAATCACACACCACAGCAGCAACTAAAGAGAGCAGCATAAGATGGACCTGGATATTTCTCACCCATCCCTACCGCCAAAACCTTGTCAGAATACAAACCCTTCCCAAAAGGACTCTTTGGAGGTTGTTTCCCCTGCCTCCCAGGAATAGGGTGACCAGACGCCCGGATTTGTCCGGACATGCCCGGGAAATGGGGTGCAAATTTGCATCCAGGCAGAAAAACCGTTTTGGGGGGCCAAATCCGGAAATCTAGCCCCCCAAAACGGTGACCAGATGGCCCTGGGGCGAGCCGGGCCAACCGGGGGGCGGCGGGGGCAAACCGGGGTGGCGGGGGGTCACACGGCGGTGGCGGGAGGCTGGCGGCGCGAGGCACCTACCAGCTGGGGCGTCCGTTTCCCTCCAGTGCTCGGAATCTACTGAGAAACAGGCTTCGCGGCCTGTCCCTCAGTAGCGCGCCGGGTGATGACGTCATCACTCGGCGCGCTGCTGAGAGACAGGCCAGGAAGCCTGTTTCTCAGTAGATTCCAAGCACGGAGGGAAACGGACGCCCCAGCAGCAGCAGGTAAGGAGCGTGGGGCGGGGGGGTGGCGCGGGGGGGCGGGGCGGGGGGGTGGGGGGGCGTCACGGGGGCGCGGGGCTGGTGGGGGCGGCAGCACGGAGGCGCGGGGCGGGTGGGGGGCGGCGCGGGGGCGCGGGGTGGGGGGGAGGCACGGGTGCGCGCGGCGGGGGGCAGCGCGGGGGCGCGGGGCACTTACCTGCTGGGGCTTCCCACCGGTGTTCGGAATCTACTGAGAAACAGGCTTCGCGGCCTGTCCCTCAGTAGCGTGCCGGGTGATGACATCATCACTCGGCGCGCTGCTGAGAGACAGGCCAGGAAGCCTGTTTCTCAGTAGATTCCGAGCACGGAGGGAAGCGGACGCCCCAGCAGCAGCAGGTAAGTGTCATGAGGCAGTCTGAAGAATCTTCCTCTGAGGAGGAAGAAGTGGCAGAGACTGCAGCCTCGCCCATTCCCCAGGACTTACCGGAGGAGGAGGAACAGCAGGGAGGGTCCTCAGAAGAGCCCCAGGAAAACCACCCTCTTCCACCTCCTGTTTCTAATGAGGAAGACTCGGGGCCTGAAGGAGTTTGTCCAGTAACTCCCCAGCAAAGGCGGCAGCTCAAACGGGCGGAGAAAGCTAAGCCCACAAGGCGAAGCATGAGACTGAGAAAACAGAGCACAGCTGATGCAGGCCTTAAATGAGATTGCAAAGGAATGTGGAACAGCTGTGAGAACAGGCTCAGGTGAATATAAAAGGGGAAAACAGAAAGCAAGGTTTTCGTTGGGAACAACCGACGTATTTGGCTCCTGACACTCCCGCATACTTCTAGCTTGCAACCTGTGGACTGAACAACCGGCGTGACTGTTGACCCTGAACCCTGGACTCCGCTCATATCTGGTTTGACCTTCAGCTTCAACATTTGGACTGACTGAATCTCTGACGTGACCCTTGCTTTGGTAAATGGACGTTGTGGACTGCTTTGCATTTCAGTGTAAGTTCAGCACTTGACTCAGACCAGGGGGTTAATCTCTGGAGTATAAATAAAAACCTTCAAACGAATGAGTTCTGGCGTCCGTCCCGGACATACTTTGATAAGGGGTTTGGCTAAAGTCCCAGATTGAAAACTGTTGTAATACGACAGTAAGGAGCGCGGGGCGGGGGGGGCGGGTGCGCGGGGCACTTACCTGCTGGGGCTTCCCTAGGGTAACCAAGGAGGACAGGGCTCCTGTAACTTTTAACAGTTGTGTAGAGAAGGGAATTTCAGCTGGTGTAATTTGTATGCATGCAGCACCTGGTGAAATTCCCTCTTCATCACAACAGTTAAAGCTGCAGGAGCCCTGCCCTCTTTTGTATCTGGTCAAGAGGACAGGGCTCCTGCAGCTTTAACTGTTGTAGTGAAGAGGGAATTTCACCAGGTGCTGCATGTATACAAATAGGGATGTGCACTGGATC
This sequence comes from Anniella stebbinsi, assembly GCA_029215795.1. Classification (NCBI taxonomy): domain Eukaryota; kingdom Metazoa; phylum Chordata; class Lepidosauria; order Squamata; family Anniellidae; genus Anniella; species Anniella stebbinsi. The sequence continues at coordinate 32,931,849 of JARDYH010000007.1, forward strand.
GGACCCGATCCACGATCCGAGTCCGGTCCAGTGGGAAATCGGATAAATTATCCGATTTCCGATCCCGCAGCTGGATCGGCCGATCCAATCCGAACCGGTCCGAAAAAGCTCCAAACCGGTTCGGCGGATCGGCGGATCGGCGGGCGCCCACTGGCGCCCACCGCCGCTTCCATTGGCGGGCGCCAGCGGGCGCCCGCCGATGAAAGTGGACAGCGGGGGGGGGGAGGAGGGGGGCACTTACCTTCTCGGCCCGGTGGCTCCCGTCCGGCGCCGGCGCCTACTACTACTAGCAGGCTCCGCGGCCTGCTCTAGGGTGGCGCGCCGGGTGATGTCATCACCCGGCGCGCTACTCTAGAGCAGGCCGCGGAGCCTGCTGGTAGTAGTAGGCGCCGGCGCCGGACGGGAGCCACCGGGCCGGGAAGGTAAGGAGGGGGTGCGTGGAGGGGAGGAGGGGGCGCGCGGAGGGGGGAGGGGGGAGGGGGGCCCTTACCTTTCCGGCCCGGCGGCTCCCGTCCGGCGCCGGCGCCTACTATTCCCAGCAGGCTCCGCGGCCTGCTCTAGGGTGGCGCGCCGGGTGATGTCATCACCCGGCGCGCTACTCTAGAGCAGGCCGCGGAGCCTGCTGGTAGTAGTAGGCGCCGGCGCCGGACGGGAGCCGCCGGGCCGGAAAGGTAAGGAGGGGGTGCGTGGAGGGGAGGAGGGGGCGCGCGGAGGGGGGAGGGGGGCCCTTACCTTTCCGGCCCGGCGGCTCCCGTCCGGCGCCGGCGCCTACTATTCCCAGCAGGCTCCGCGGCCTGCTCTAGGATGGCGCGCCGGGTGATGTCATCACCCGGCGCACTACTCTAGAGCAGGCCGCGGAGCCTGCTGGAAGTAGTAGGCGCCGGCGCCGGACGGGAGCCGCCGGGCCGGAAAGGTAAGGAGGGGGTGCGTGGAGGGGAGGAGGGGGCGCGCGGAGGGGGGAGGGGGGCCCTTACCTTTCCGGCCCGGCGGCTCCCGTCCGGCGCCGGCGCCTACTATTCCCAGCAGGCTCCGCGGCCTGCTCTAGGATGGCGCGCCGGGTGATGTCATCACCCGGCGCACTACTCTAGAGCAGGCCGCGGAGCCTGCTGGAAGTAGTAGGCGCCGGCGCCGGACGGGAGCCGCCGGGCCGGAAAGGTAAGGAGGGGGTGCGTGGAGGGGAGGAGGGGGCGCGCGGAGGGGGGAGGGGGGCCCTTACCTGCCCGGCCCGGCGGCTCCCGTCCGGCGCCGGCGCCTACTACTACCAGCAGGCTCCGCGGCCTGCTCCAGGGTGGCGCGCCGGGTGATGTCATCACCCGGCGCGCTACTCGAGAGTAGGCCGCGGAGCCCGCTGGTAGTAGCCGCCGGCGCCGGACGTGCCGAGAAGGTAAGTGGCGGGGAAGGGGGCTTACCCCCCCCCCGGAGCCGTCCGCTTCTATCCGCTGGCGCCCGCGGGCGCCAGCGGATGGAAGCAGGCGGCCCCAGGGGGGGTAGGGAGCGCGGGGGAGGGGGTTTACCTGCCGGGGCCGTCCACAGCGGACGGCCCCGGGGGGGGGAGGGAGTTAGGCCCCCCCTTACCCACCCGCCGCCATTTTTTCCTCATAGACTTGCATTGCAATGCAAGTCTATGGGGAAAAAAATGGCGGCCGATCCAAAAATTTCCGATTTTTGGATCGGGATCGGACTCGATCCGGTCCGGGGGGCCTCCGATTTTGTCCGAACCGGTCCGGGACAAAATTGGAGGTCCCGATCCGGGTCCCGATCCGATCCGGGGGGTCCGTGCACACCCCTATATACAAAGGACACCTGCTGAAATTCCTTTTCTATGCAACTGTTAAAAGTTACAGGAGCCCTGTCCTCCTTTTCATATGGTCACCCTAATTTAAATGGAATTTGCTTCTTTCCATGCACTTAAGCATGCTTAAGGAACACTTGACCAGATACAAAAGAGGGCAGGGCTCCTGCAGCTTTAACTGTTGTGATGAAGAGGGAATTTCACCAGGTGCTGCATGCATACAAATGACACCTGCTGAAATTCCCTTCTCTACACAACTGTTAAAGATACAGGAGCCCTGTCCTCCTTTTCATATGGTCATCCTACCTTTGGTGGTTATTGGAAGTCCTGTTCCAAGTGCCCTCATACGCTGTGGTGTGGTGCAGGGCTACTTGGGAGTGGGACTTTTCAGTAGTAGCCCCCTGTTGTGGAATACTGTCCACAGAGAGGTCTGGCTGACACCTACTTTGCTTGAGTTGTTTGTGCCCACCTGCTTCCAGAGTGCAAAGGAAGAGGTGGGTCTCTAGCTGGTGCTAGAAGATAGCAATTCATTTTTTTAATAATGCATTTTGACCCATAGACCTTCCTCTCCAATTTGCTTTGAGATAATTGGCATGATGTATATTTTGTAACAATTGCTGATACTTATTCATCCTTCTTAAAAATGTTTTAAGTATGACTGCTTTCTGGATGTTGGTGTGGATTTATTTTGGTAGGCGCAGTTTCTGAAGGTTTTCTGTAGTGTGTGTGTGTGTGTGTGTGTTGCTGGTGACTGATGTGATTAACTGAATAATTGTAACCTTTTCCTGCTGCACAGTTCTTTAATTTCCATAGCCATTTTTTTCTCTCTTTTCCTATTCCTTTTCTGCAACATTTTTGCCATTAGGTATTGCTAAATCAATGAGGTAGGTGTGTTTTTCTTGTTTATTACTGTAATGTCTGGTCGATAACAAAGTATTGCCTTTTCCCAAAATTGTTCTGTCCCAGCAAGATAACATGTGAGTGCATAGTGTGGCTTGTCTTGGCTTGTCTGAGTGTGTCTGGATCTCCTAGGCTCTAAAAGCGTCTTTCTGGAGAGCACCTGCTGGTTGCATGATCCATGAGGCCAGGTTCTCATGAGTGCATAGTTCTTCTTGACAGGAGGGCCTTGCACTTGCTAGAGTAAGCTGAACATATGTGAAGTGGCTGCAATCCTATATTCATTTATCTGGGAGTAAGCTTTATTGAAATCAATGGGACTTGTTTCTGAGGTTTTTTTGGGCAGTTTTCTTTGGGTCCCTGATTGAGATTTCTGTTCTCTGCACACTGAAACAGTGTAAATTCAGGAGATATTTGTCTAGCATTGTAATAATGGGCATCTGTTCTGGCCTTTCTTTGTATTGCTACTGACCATGGTCTTATTTACATGGCTAATGAACCAGAGATATAATGACACATTGTTAGATTAGTTTCTCATTGATAAATCAGAAGTTGAAACAAGCTAAGAGGTGCTAGTGAGAAGTGACAACAACAACCCTTTAGTCCATTTTATTCCATGGCTAATGCTTGCAGGGTAATAGTATTTTATACTCTTTCTTAATGCTAGGTTGCTAGTTTGTTGTACTAGCTTTTTCTGTACTTGTCAACTGCTTCATTTGTTCAGTGGTAGCAGTATGCTGAAGCTGTGAGTATGAATATGAGAAAGGTGATGGGGAAAGAGTGTTAAATGTTAGGAAAGGTGAGACTATGGTCATCCAATGAAGGATTTGCAGTCAGAAAAGATATTTGAGGGAAAGGGAGACTGTATCACACAAAGTATAGCAAAATCTTTAAAGCACAGCAAAAGCTACAAAAGTAGGAGTGAAGGTAATTTCAAATACATTGAATGTCTCAGTGATTTTAACATTAAGATGTTATGTAGAACAGGTTTGCCTTAATTGTGTGCTGTGAAATCAGAAATGTGACCAAGGCCATCTTTGGGTGGACATGTCCCTTTGGGAGCTGGCCATGTTGGTGGGCATGCCCCCTTGGGGCGGCCATGTTGTCCTCCTTTTTGGTTTCCAAAATATGGTCACCCTACCCAGGAAGATCATGGCAAGGGGGAAAACCAGCTCCCAGCCATTGGCCAATAAAGGAGCAGCTGCTCCCCCCCACACACACACACACAGAAAGACCAGGCAACTCCTGATGCCACTTGCCCTGAAGCAGCAGAGCTGAAAGAAAGCACCCGTGTTTGTTTGTAGCATTTTTGTCCTGCCCTTCAGTGACTCAAATAAAAGAAATAAAACAGCCCTGCATAGTCCCTAGAAGTCCCTAAAAAGTATGTCACAAAAGGAAAGGGGATCAGGAGGGAAGAGGGGAAAAAGCAAATTCAGACACTAAATTCTCAGTTGGAAAGTTCAGAACTTTGGCCTCTGCCCTGGCCAGGGAACTAAAGGCTTCTGATTTGGGTGGGTGTTTTATTATTGTATGCTGCTTTGACGGTCATTCAGTCAAAAAGCAGGACATAATAGATCTAGGTGGCAGGCATTCTCAGGAGCCAGCTTTCACTCCAAGCCTATTATGGGCTCCAGATGAGGGATTGTGTGTGAAGCGACAGAAATGAGTGTCAAAACGAATGTGGGAGTAGAAAGCTCAGCCATATCTCTCAATTTCTGCAGGGAAGGGAGCTTATAGGATGTGTGAGCTGGCAGGATGCAGCTGAGAGCTGGGAGCCAGCTGCCAAATGCAATGTGCAGTCAGTCTCCAGACGGGGTGGGCAGAGGAACGAGGCGGGTCTCAACCGCCACAGGCTGTGTCACATGACTCAGAGGGCCTGGGGGCAGGCGAAAGCTGGCATCTGTGTGCAGCCCGAGGCAGAGAGAGGCGGCCAGAGCCAGAGTGAAAGTCCCCACCCAGCCGCCCAGGGCTTAGGCTTTATTTTCTGGCCTTTGGGGCTAATAGGTGCAGCTGGGGATGCAGGGAGAGAAATGAAGAACTCTGGGCTGAGGACTCCCAGGACATCATGACCATTTCCGTTGATGGATGGCTCAAGGGTTGGAAAATGCACCGAAAATTAACAACACACTCCTGCTCAGTAGATCTCTAATGTTATTCCTCCTTAGAGTAGACCCATTGAAATGAATGGGGTTTAAGTCAGACTAACAGCCGATCCAACCTGGTGTTTTTATCAGATTCTGGTCCAAAGGGTCATCAAAAGGGCACCTACCCACCTGCCCTGTGGGAGGTGGGTAGGTACCCACCTCCCACAGGGCAGGTGGGCACCTACCCACCTCGCGACCATCAAGACCAGCTGTGCTTAAAGAGGTCTAAGTACAAAGCAGAGGCCTGCTGAGCAAATGGCTCCAGGAGGCTCCAGCAATCAAGACAAGCTGCACACTGTGGAGGCGCAGAGCGGTAGAATGATCGAGCGACCATATGGAAAGGAGGACAGGGCTGTTCTGTTTCTTTAGTTTTAATAGTATGTATGAATTATTTTGATGATTGTAAAGGCCTTTGTGCCACACAAATAAAATTTCTTCTTCTTTCTTTCTTCCTGTATCTTTAACAGTTGCATAGAAAAGGGAATTTCAGCAGGTGTCATCTGTATGCATGCAGCACCTGGTGAAATTCCCTCTTCATCACAACAGTGAAAGCTGCAGGAGCCCTGGCCTCTTGACCAGGTACAAAAGAGGGCAGGGTTCCTGTATCTGTAACTGCTGCGATGAAGAGGGTATTTCACTAGGTGCTGCTTACATACAAATGACACCTGCTGAAATTCCCTTTTCTATGCAACTGTTAAAGATGCAGGAGCCCTGTCCTCCTTTTTATATGAGCACCCTAGATAGATAGGAAGATTCATCAGATGAGCATTTTATTGCACACTTACTACTGCCCACTTACGGATGTGCGCGCATCCTTTAGACAATGACATTGGTATTTTAATGATGTATTGGTTTTATGTGCTTTTAATCAGTTTGTGTATTTTATGTTTGATGTTGTTCCCTGCCTCAATCTGGAGGGAGAGGCGGGTAATAAATAAATATATTATTATTATTATTTCCACTCCTTCCACTCGTTTTTCCATCGTAAAATAGATCCCTTTTAATGCGACTTTTTTTAAGGAATGGAATATGCCGTAATCTCCTGCTGTGAGCAGGAAAAGTGGCAAGATGAAAACGGCCCCTGAATGGGCCACATGGTCTTCGAGCTCCATCACATCAGCGATTTATCGCACTCTCGCCTTGCCTGGTATGTGTTTTGCAGCACAGTACTCACATGATGTTGTCCCTGTCCTGCGCTCATCTCGACTCTTCCCCTCTATTTTCCATTTTATTTTGGAGCGGGGAAAGTCTGGTTTCTCCCCCTGTGCGCAATAAAGCCACTCCTCCTTCCAATGTATTGCTGTTCATTTTTTGTAAGGGGCATGTACGTTGAAGGGCACTCTCACTGACAAAAGAGGAGGGCAAGGCAGTTCTCCACCCAACTGCTCAACCGTGAAGGGGGAGGGAGAGAGGGCACCCAAACACCCCATGGAGAGGGCGAGTGAGACCTTGGAGCCATTCAACTCTATGGTTCTGAGTAGGCATGTCTAGGTTACCTGACCAGAACAATGTCGGCTTCCCCTTGCCACGCCAACCACAAACTTCTCCAAAAACTAATTGCAATACTTTCTCTTCATTAATCTTGTTTAATATGATCTTAGGTGAAAGCATAGTGTGTAGTTTTACCACAATTGCGTGTTTCACGCTGCCCTAGCATTGTATTTGCGCAGAAATTTTAAAAAATATTTAAAAATTAACTGCAGGGGGAAGGAGAACATAAGGGGGCAGGGCGGGAGATTTCGCTGGCACAGTAGTGATACAGGTGAAAAGATACAAGAGCTGAAATAGCGCAACAATGCACAGATGTGAAAGTGCCCAGCGCTCGACTCGCTAAGGCAATGGAGGGGGAAACCGTGGACACAAACCAGAGTGGGGGGGGGAGTAGATGTGATGGAGCCCTTTGTTTACTTCCTCTTTCCCCTCCAGGCAGAAAGAGGGGAAAGAGGAAGTAAACAAAGGGACAAAAGCAGGGGTAGAGAAGCTACGGTAAGGAAATAAGATTCTCCCCGTGTGATGACGCTCAGATACTTTCCACTCCTCTGTATCAGTTTAGATCCTATTTTTTCCCAAGGGCTCAAGGCAGGTGGAGATAGTTGAGTAACACATTTGTACCCAAGGATTATCTGGGGGGGGGGGGGTTATCCTATCCTAACCTTACAGCAACTTTGTAATATAGCTTAGGCTGAGATACGATGACCAGCCCAACATCACCAGAGTGCCACACTTGAGGATTTGATCCTTAGTCCACTCTTCTGTATTTATTTAAAATTATTTTTAAGCCAACTGTAAGGGTAAAACCCTCTTCTGTTGGACTCTATCCACTATAATGCTGTGGCTGGCAATAAAAACTTCCATTTAAAATAACCTGTGCCTGTATATTTGCAGCCATGCAAACTGGGAAGTCTTATAGTGCGTCCAGGAAGCATTTAGACTCACTCTGCTGAATGCCGTGAGGACTGGAGCTTCACAAGTGTGGAGCAGGACTACGAATGTCCCTTCACATGTCTTCACTGTTCAGAGCATAAGGAGAAGCAGGCTGTGTGCTAGCTGTGTACTTGAGACTTAGCACAGTACATGCCCAGGTGAAACTATGAAACATGTGATATCAGGAGCTGTGATGAGATAGAGGGATGAAGCTGGTCTCCAAAGGCCAGAGTCATTAATGGCTTTGTCATTCAACTGAGACTAGCATCTTGTGTCCAGAGACTATAGGACATATGTGGTCAGATATCCAGATTGTGGGGTCTATGTGGTGTGGTGTGGTTTGGTGTTTTGCTAGAACCTAGAATCCACCAGCAGAAGCCTGGTACAAAAGTATTGTTCTTAGAATTGAAGAATCCTGAGGTCAGAAATTTGTTTTGAGTAACACAGCAAAGCGGAGTTCACTGTTCTTAAACATACACAGGCGCACACAGAAAAAATGCTCGGCTATTCCGCACTTTCCTCGTTTCAGCAGCATGATTTAGGAGACGGGGAGAACCATTTTCTCATTGCTATTGTTTAAAAACATGGGAGTCAGAATTATGCTTTTTGCTGGTTTACTGCAAACCGCTCAGAGATCTGGCCGTAGATCCAATCTTCCTTCTGCCCAGCCCTGCTCTAGGAGGCCTTCTGGAGGTACCAGAATAATAAGGGATGTGCTCTCAGAAACCCCACTCTTTTGGGATCCAAGACAGCCTATTCTGCCCCAGCTTAACCCTTCATAAAGAATTTCATCCAACGTCAAATGCAATGTAGTCATCAAAGCCTCGAGGTTATAAAGATCATGCCATCATTAAAATTCTGGAAATACCCTATTTTCATTTAACATCCAAACCCACAGAAAATGTTTAATGCACCACAATTCCAAATGCGATACATGAAAGCCAACACAGGCGTTCTTTTTTAATTGGGGAAGTTGTTTTGTTTTCCTGCACTGTACCTTGGCAACGTCCCTTATTTACCCCTACCTCACAGGATAGGAGCTCTTTGGAAGTCCTCGTATTGCTAACAGCAGTAACTAAGGCGTTTTATAACAACGCTTAGATAAAACTTATCAAAATATTTTAAAATTAGTGGTGTTAAAACAGCGGTCCTGGCAGTTTGGGGCTCCGATAGTCAGCCATGGCAGTATGGGAAATCTGCGGGAGTCGCAACGGTGGTGAAATCAGTGGAGAGTTGGTGGAAACTTCAGCAGCAGCCGCTGCAGCAGCATTAGAGAGTCATGGGAGAGCTGCACACAATTGCTGGGGGGGGCACAGGCAGCTGTGCACACCCTGTTTTAGCCATTTCAGGGACATCCAAAATTCTGTGATAATCACATGTTCCAATAAGTGAAAGTGTTACTGTGCTTTTGTTCTTTCTGTCGTTGCTGTAAAATCTTGTAGTTCCTTCAACGCTGTATTTTAATCACTTTGATAGAAACTAGTTACCGCATTTTTTTCTTAGAATATGACTTGTGAGACAAAACTGACTGCTGTACTTTGGGTCGTGGCACCAGATGAGACTCCGGCAGGACAAATTATATCAAAGAAGTCAGTTGCATCCATCCACCAAATAGTTAAAACCACAGACAACCTCAAAGGCCTTAATCACAGGCATGCTAGAGACTAGGGCTCTGCAGAGAAAGCAGCGGCAGAAACAAGCAAGGCCTTACATCATTTCTGAACTTTAATAGTGAGCCAGTGTAGTGTAGTGGTTACAGTACTGAACTGGGACTTGGAAGATCCAGGTTCTAGGCCCCACTCAGCCATGAACTTCACTGTAACTTTGGCCCAGTCATCAACTTTCAGCCTAGCCTACCTCACACAGGGTTGTTGTGAGGATAAAATGGAGAGGAGGATCATGAAAGCCACCTTGGGTTCCTTGCAAGAAGGAAAAAAGGTGAGATATAAATGTAATAATAAAAGTAATGAAATAATAAAATTGTCATTATTCCACATTTTTAAGTTTTCCTAATGCCATGATGCTAGTAAGTTACTGATATTTATTTTTGTATTTAAAAATATTTCTTTACCACCTACCCTGCCCTTGCCATTGCTACTGCCTGTGGTTCAAGGATCAGGAAAGTCAAATTAGCAGGAAAGATCGTAAGAAAGATTTTGCTTCAGCTTCCAACTAAGCAGCTTTATAGAGGATGTGGTTGTCCCTTCCTAACTTGCCATTAGGGACCCAATCCAGAGCATGCTTCCTCCTCATAAGTAGGGATCAAGGTTATTTGATCCACCACCAGCTTTGAGTTTCTGCCTGGATATTCTGCCACCCTTGTTTCAGAGATCCTGGGAATGAGCAGGGGATAGGATCAGCCTAGGTGCCTTGTTTCTTCCAGTGCCACAGCCTCCTTGAGTGGTCCATCACTCCTGGTCATGGTCTTGGTCTTAGGGAGGTTATCAGTATCCTTGAAGTGACTATGGCCCTCACAGCCACGAGGACCGGCAACAGTATCCTTCTGCTCCTCCAAGGTCTCCTGAAGCTGCAGGATTGTCCTGTAAGGAAGGTTCTGTGTTACAACACTGCCCTTCATATTCAAAGGATTCCAGGGCATTGTAAAAAAAAAAACATTTCATTAAAATTTCCAACTAATGTTTCTTTAAAAATAAATCTGATTAGAATGACTTCCATGATTAAAGCAAGTTGCATCCTCTGGATTTTATTTATTTTTATCATATCCACACAGATTTCTAAAGCCATTAAACTCAGCAAATGATAACCTTCCCATTTCTCCTTGGCCTTCCATTGCTTTGGTTATTATTATTTGGTTTTCAGATTTATTTCTTTAACAATGTTTCTCACTTTATCATTCAGACGAAACCAAAAGGATGCTAAGAGCCATTAAAAGCAATAAAATGACAAATTGAAAGCAAAAATAAGAACAGGAATCAAGCAATAGAAGCAATGGAAGCAAAAGATATTAGCAGATAACAGAAAAAGGGGGCAAAATAGAGCAAATAAAATCACCAACCAAGAAGAGAATAATCCCACTTTATCCACAAGGAAACAAATAAGATGAGCATTTAGCTGGTGTAAGAGGCAGTTTTGAAATGCCACGTGTTCACCAGGCATCTAAAAACACAAAGTGCAACCCATTGGTTTTGGGGAAGGCATTCCAGAGGTCAGAGAAAGGTTCACTCTTGGCCTTTGATAGGGGGGAGTGAATTCCAGCATTGGAGAGGGGGCTGAAGAGGTATGCCAAGAGGTGTGGTGGGGGGATTGGTTCTGACCTCTAGACACATCCCCAAACCACCTAGTAATCTACACCAGCCCTGTAGCTGACAGAGATTAATTCCCTCCCATTGGTTGCCAGCAGCAGCCCCACAGTTTGAGCAAGGAAAGCACCAATCACCTGAAAGACATGCCAGCAACTTCATTCACAGAAGCTGCAGCAGGATATTTGAATTGCTAGAGCACACAGAAGGCCTCTAAGCTACCATGCTTTTCTTCCAGCTTTCTCCAGCCATTCCTCCTCCTGGCCGGCTGGATATATTCCTCCTCCTGGCCGGCTGCAAATAGCTGCTTAACTGAAAAGAAGCCGTCAGGGTGCTGTATTGAACCATTCTGCCTGACCCAAATATGGGCAGAATTGGCTCCACGGCCAATCAGGAGACACCTTTTCATGGTGATTATGGGTGCCCATGAAAGATGCCCATATTCAGAGAGGGAGGATGGATCAAATAAAGTATCTCATTTCTTAAAGTAGTTAAGGATTAGATTCCACCTTGTACCATGCTTACTGGCTGGGAAACCTGGCATACATCGTTCTGTGATTGGTAGGAAGTGGCCATGGGTGGAGTTGCAGAAAGCACCTATCATGGCAGAGCTGAGGAAAGCTTCACTCTCTATGCTGATGTCCATCCAGGGTCAGAGACCTCATCCATGAGGATGAGGGCACCTTCTCCCTCAGTGCCCAATAAGCTCCCATGTGAGAGAGGTGGGGTCTGCAGGGGATGCTGTTGGTGCCACATATTCCAACCATTTGAACTTTGGGATGTGGGGGGAGGTAGCGTCGCCCACACAACGAACAGCTTTGCCCTCGTTTCAGCTGCATTCCGCTTACTCTCCTGACGTCTCGTGCATTTGCTATAGCTTTGCCTGCTTCGCACATTATGTCAGGGGTGTGAGACACTCTGTGGTATCTCTGAATAATTACACACTTGTATGAAGTGATACCCACAGAGTTCAGGGGGGGGGGGGGCATCTTCATGGAAATGCATTGAGATTTGCTTTCAGCTTTTCTCCGCTTTTTCCTGAAATCGGCTTTGGTCTGTCAGTAGAACACTAAACTGAAAAAAGTGGACTATGCCCCTCCCAAACCAACCGCATTCAGAGGTCACACTGCACTCTAATCTGCCTTACCTTGGGGTGGGGTGGGCGGAGTCAAAATGAACATCATCAACCACTTATAAGAGGCTTGGTCCCGCCCCCTTCTTTCCCCCACTCAGGAAAAGGAAATGTATTGTAAGGGATATCAGGCATCCAGAGAAAAGGAGCAGAGCCTTTTTTCTGGATGTTTCCCTACTGTCAGCAAATAAGCGTGCTTCCCAGCCTTTCTCTCCAGAAAGGAGACTCCCTACTGAAAAATAAGAACATAATGATGTAAGTCCTGTTGGATCAGCCCAAGAATCCATCTCTCTGTTCACAAAGTGGCCGACCAGCTGTCAACCAGGGAACCACAAGCAAGGCACGGTGCAATAGCACCCTCCCACCCATGTTCCCCAGCAATGAGCGTATACTGGCTTACTGCTTCTGATATTAGAGGTTGCTCTTAGACATCAGGACTGGTAGCCATTGATAGCCTTCTCCTCCTCCAGGAATTTATCCAACCCCCTTTTAAAGCCATCCAAATTGGTGGCCATCCCTACATGTTGTGGTAGTGAATTCCATAAAGCAATAGGAGGAGCTGTTAGGCCGCTGAAAGTGAAAGGCGCAAAGGCGAAGAGCAGAGAAGGGAGCTGCAGGAGAAAACCCCGGGAGCCACTTTGGAGCTTTAGTACTATAGCAACTTTAGCATTATAGTGAATTAATGATTTTTCGATTTAATGGTTTCGGGATTTTGGAGATTTAAGCAATTTAAAGACTTCAAGATTGAGTGCTTTTAGAAAATTAGGTAGCTAAACCAAGATCATTTACTTCAGAGGGGCAGAGAAGGGAAGAAGAATAAATTACAGCGAGTGGCAAAGTACAGAAACCTGGCCTGCACCTGCGCAGGCTACCGCGAAATGGCGGAAAAGGACAGCAATGGGGGAAAGCAGGGAAGGCCCCGCCCCTTGACTGAGGTCACACCCAGGTGAAAGAGGCACCCCTGGGCACGCCCATCATGCTGGAGGAAGGAGGCACACAGCAGCTGAACCGCATGGTAGCCGCGTTAAGGGGGGGATGGGCTAAAAATACTCTGTGAAAATGCGCCTTTTCCCAAGGGAACCTGCGGGCTTGCTGCAGATTGGCCATGACATCATGTGTCGCAGGAGCCCTGCCCTTTTGACCAGATGCAAAAGAGGGCAGGGCTCTTGCAGCTTTAACTGTTGTGATGAAGAGGGAATTTCAGTAGGTGCTGCCTGCATACAAATGACACCGGCTGAAATTCCCTTTTCTATACGAGTGTTAAAGATACAGGAGCCCTGGCCTCCTTTCCATAGGGTCACCCTAGGTGTTATTCCCCCCAAAATGGTGGGCTAGAGCCAAAAGGCAGCCGTGACAGAATTGCTTTACAGATATGAATACTTCGGGGACTGTAGAATAGCATAATGGCAAACAGAAAGCTGCTACAGACACACATACCTTAAGAAATGAATTCAAAGTGCATTCACAGGGGCCTCTTTTCTGACATATGTCCATCTCTGCCCTGACAGGACATTTTGGAAACAAACACTGTGGGAAGAGGACACAGTCCAGAGACAGATCACTTGGCCTGCATCTGATCTGGGAAACTGACATAACATTTAAAAATACCAATTTTAGTATTTTGTAGTAAAAATTTAACTTTTAAGATGTTAAATAATAGGAAAACAAGTGCAATGATGGTGGCTGCGATACTCATTTACACTTTTATTGTTCCAGATGTTATCCTGTTAATTGATATAACTTATTTATTCATAAATAAATGTATTCAGAGCAAAAATATGGATAATCAAATTTAATATAACTTCCTGCCAACAAATATTTTAATTCAACTATGCAGAGTTTTAAAATATAATTAGCTGCAGTTGACTGAAACAAATCAATCTTAATTGATGCTGCTGTTAACAGCCTCTGTAAATCGATTGCTATTGTTGTTTCAGCTATGGCCAATTATGATAAAATACCCTCTTTGGGTGATCTCAGCCTATCTGCTCTTTCATAATGAGCAATTTTAGCTGGAGAGATGTGGGCTACAACATCCAAAGCCACAAAAGTTGTATGTGGAGACCACACGGAACAAGTATATTGCAACTGTAAAAGAAACGCCCTGGACTCCCATAATGAAGAGAAGCCATGGGGAACAGCATTCTACCCCTGCAGGAGTGACGGATGCAGGATTTGGGAAGGGCAATAGCTAGGGTGACCAGATAAAATCCAGGTCAGGGCTCATGTAACTTTAACAGTTGTAAAGAAAAGGGAATTTCAGCCAGTGTCATTTGTATGCAATTAGTTCCTGGTGAAATTCCCTCTTCATCACAACAGTTAAAGGTGCAGGCACTATACTGGACTGACCATATACAAAAGAAGGCAGGGCCCCTGCAATTTTAACTGTTGTGATGAAGAGGGAATTTCACCAGGAGCTAATTGCATACAAATGATACTGGCTGAAATACCCTTTTCTCTACAACTGTTAAAGTTACATGAGACCTGACCTGGATTTTATCTGGTTATCCTAGCAATAGCTCAGTCATAAATCATGTACATTTCATGCAAAAAGCTTCTAGGTTCAATCCCTGGCAACCCCAGTTTTAAATGCTGGGAGAATCCTGTCTAAAACCCCGCAGACCAGAGCTGAAGAACGTGTTTCAGCGCAAGAGCCAAATTCTAAAATAAGAAAGGTCTCATGGGCCAGATTCCATTGGTGGGTCGGGCCAAAGGCAGAATGGGCAGGGCCAAATGTGATAGTTACCATTTTAAACCTACTCAGAAGTAAGCAGGACAAGTCTTCTGCGTGTCTCCTCAGAAATAATCAGGACTGAATCACTCAGTCAGAAGCACTTTCGATTAGCATTCCAAATACCAAGCCTAAGCATGTCTACTCACAAGTAAGCAGGTCTCCTGCCTGCAAAAACACACCTCTGTTCTTTATAAATTGCACAGCTCAAAATCTTTGCAACAGTTTGATTATTTGCAGGGCATTTTATCTCCCATCAGTGATCAGAGATAACTGCAAAAGAAGCTTGGTGGGATGTAGAACCCCCAAGGGGCCATAAATCCAGCCTGCTGCCAAGAGGTTCCCTATCTCTAGTATAGATAATATTGAGCAACATGGACCAACGGTCTGTTTTGGTATAGTGGAGCTTCCTATGAGCCTACAATTCAGGAGCAACTGTGCTGTGCCAAGCAGCAGAAGCACCTGGCTTAAAGGCATCATCACAAGAGATGTGTTTTGACTCGGCCATAGTACTTAGACCACCCAGTCATATGGGATGCTCAGAGCAGAACACAGTCAGAAGCCCCAGCATTGCTTTCTCTGCTGTTCCCCAAAAACATCCAACAATATATATCAAATGACATGGGATCATCACACTGAAAGTCCCACACACAGAGATTACCTTTACTTTAAGGGGAAATTGTGTTGCTTATCCAGGGCTTTGTGCTTTCTGCTTCTTTGGTGCGATTGTTATGGGCTGCATTACACAGGCAGAGAAGGGTGACCACATGGTTTGAATTGAATACTTCCCCTCCATTCACTTCGATTGAGACAGTGCCATCTAGTGGCAGAAGATTCTGGGGAATACCGCAGGAGACATCCTGGTCATTGATGACATTATGTGATAGACCTGAAAACTTCCATGAGTGGCCGATCATGAGGATGCTATAAATCGTTTGTTTATTTATTTATTTATTTACTGCATTTCTATACCGCCCAATAGCAGAAACTCTCTAGGCGGTTTTCAAAAATTAAAAACATAAAAAACATTCAAAATATAAAACAACGACAGTATAAAAGCTAGGGGTGTGCATCGGATTGGGTCCGATCCACGATCCGAAGCCGATCCAACCGAAATCGGATAAAATTATCCGATTACGAGCCTGGCTTCTGGATTGTCCGATCTCATCCGAACCGGTCTGGAAGGACCCAATCCAGTTCGGATAAAATTGGAGGATCGGACCTCCTCCTCCCCCTTGCGCTCCTTACCTGCCAGGGCCGTCCGCTGCCCCCTTCTACTGAGAAACAGGCTTCGTGGCCTGCCTCTTACTAGCACACCAGGTGATGACGTCACCCGGCATGCTACTGAGAGGCAGGCCGCGAAGCCTGTTTCTCAGTAGAAGGGGGCAGCGGATGGCAGTGGACAGCCCTGGCAGGTAAGGAGCGCAAGGGGGGAGGGGGCTTACCTGCCAGGGCCATCCGCTGGCGCCCACGGGCACCAGCAGGCGGCAGCAGACAGTCCTGGCAGGTAAGAAGCACAAGGCGGGAGGGGGGCCCACTTACCTGCCGGGGTGGCCACTTCCCTCCGGTACTCCGATCTACTGAGAAACAGGCTTCACGGTCTAGTTCTCAGTAGAGCACCAGGTGATGGCGCACTACTGAGAACTAGGCCGTGATTGGAGCACCAGAGAGAAGCGGCCGCCCCGGCAGGTAAGGAGCGCGAGTGAGGGGGGAGGGACAGGAAGGGGGGAGTTAGGCCCCCACTCACCCATGCACCACCATGTTTTCCCCATAGACTTGCATTGGGGAAAAGCTTTCTTTGGGGAAAGCTTTCTATGGGGAAAACACCAAAAATGGCGGCCGATCCAAAAATCGGACGTCCGATTTTCGGATCAGGATCGGGTCCGAGCTGATCTGAGGGACCTCTGATTTTGTCCGAACTGATCCAAGACAATGTTGGAGGTCCCAATCTGGGTCCCGATCCAATCCAGGGGGTGCCTGCACATCCCTACTAAAAGCACAACCAGGATAAAAACCGAGCAGCCATGCAGAAATTGATAAGGATTTAAAATATAAATTTAAACAGCAAAGTTAAAACTCAAACTGAAAAACTGTGAAAACACTGTGGAAATAAAAAGGTCTTCACCTGGTGTCTAAAGGAGTATAATGTAGATGCCAGGCGAACCTCTCTGGGGAGCTCCTTCCACAGCCCAGAGGAGAAGCCCAGAGACACACAGACCCTCCATTTAGGAACAGGGCAAGCTGCCTTACACTGAGTCAGTCCATTGGTCCATCTAGTTCAATATGGTTTACATGAGCCATCCCCAACCTGGTGTCCTCCAAATGTGTTGGACTACAATTCCTATCATTCTGAAAGCCAGCAGCCAGTCGCATGAGTAGACAACCATGAATGATAATGCTTCTATGATACTGTCTTCAACTCCCCCCCCCCGGGGGGGGGGGAACAGTGGTTCATCCAGGTGTTGCCTCTGGACGGGTAATCATCCTATAAGAACTTGCAGGCAGATCTCACCAAACTGTAGTTGAGACACTTTGCTTGTTCATAGAATCACAGAACAGCAGAGTTGGAAGGGGCCTACAAGGCCATCAAGTCCAACCCCCTGCTCAATGCAGGAATCCACTTGAAAGCACCCCTGACAAATGGTTGTCCAGCTGCTTCTTGAAGGCCTCTAGGGTGGGAGAGCCCACCAACTCCCTAGGTCATTGATGAAATGGGATAGGGGCAGGGGTGTACAGCCAAATTATGTTTCCACTACTATTGGAGTTATGCTGAGAGAGGTGGAAGCAATGCAGCATTCAAAAAGCATTGGGGCACCACAATACCCTGATGCATCCTGGAGGGGCATCCTGGAGGGTCAGCAGAAGAGGTGCAGCTCACGATGCTCATCACTACCTTTGTCCACATGACACCACTACCAAATAAAATACACCCACTCTTGCAAAGAGAACTTTGCACAACATCATTCAATTTGTGCTTGGTAAACATTCGTTTTTTTAGAACCTGGAATGTAAAGAATAACAAGACACAACAGCTTGCTTGTGTATGTGCAAATAAATAAATAAATAAATAAAGCACCATTGTGGACGCATTATGAGAAGCCAGTATCTAGACACGTCTGGCTTTGGGCACACAGCCAACTGGATTGCTTTCCTGGTACTTTCCTGCTTCATGCTTGTACAATGATGCAACACCCCTGATTCATAGTGACGCGCCGTCTCTAACCAACGGTGGGTTCAGTCCAAGTGTTACTGCTGCACAGCTGCCAAATCATGGCAATGAACATTGCGTGGGACTTCTCACTGAGACACTGAGTCTGTCCAAAATAGGTGGAAGTTGCCATGGATAGGAAATATAATACTGACACCAGGAATGCTTACCACATGACCCTGCAAGGTAAACACAGAGAGGCAGCCATGAGAGCTGATGCAGTGTAACTGCTAGTACGTTGGACTTAGACCAAGAGTCCAGATCAAATCCCTGTTCGGCTATTTTCTTTATTGTGACTTTCGCATATTGCGAACAGACTTTAACTGTTGTGATGAAGAGAGAATTTCACCAGGTGCTGCATGCATGCAAATGACACCTGCTGAAATTCCCTTTTCAATATTTGTATTGAATTTCAGTTTTGTATTCAGCCCCACCCACCATGGGAATGCAGACCCCAAGATGCACATTATGATCTTTAGTTTTCAATGTTCATTTCACATGCTCCTGTGATGTGCTGATTGAGAGTTGACTTAGGACTTCTCTATACCAGGCTTTTATCCTGAAATCAAGATTGGTTACTCACAGAAGTTTTCATGTCCTTTTCATTATGTCATCAATCTCCAGGGCCTCTTCTGTGCTTTATGACCATTTCCACAACTTTATTTGTAACAGGGAATATGCACCATTTAAACATGGTGATTTGAATTGCTCCATACGGAGTTGTGCTATAACTGCAGCTATACCACAACACCATCTAGAGGCTGTATAATGAAACATAAAGAACTTGCAGAGAAATGAAATCCCCAAGGGGAAAAGGGGGAAGTCCATGTAAAGGGCCAATCTTAATTCCACAAAGGATCCAGAAGGAGAAGCCCTGGTAAAGTTGTGAGATAAAAAGCCTGGTGTAGAGAAGACCTGATCATGTGTTCAAGTTCCCCAACAAAACGCACTCTGATTTCTTCCAAATAGGCTTGTGTTAAAATTACATTTGCCTGCACCAACTCATCTTAATGTGGTTTCTGTCATCTCCCTCAGTGGATTGGGTAGTCTGTTCTAAACTGATTTTAAAATTGGTTTTCAATGATCACAGGTCACATTATTCAAGACAGTGGCTGCTGCTGGCCATTTCATTGAAACTTCCAAATGAATGCTAGATTCTCTATTTACAAGGAAGTTAATAGCCACCTTGGCCTTGACTTTGACCCAAGAACTTCTGCACATACTCCTACAAGGCGGTATTTTGTCTGCTGACCATGCATGTATAGCATCTCATTTTACATAACAAGCTCGAGGAGAAATGAAATGATGTTCAATTCATAATATAGTAGACCAACCTTCACCAACCTGGTACCCTCCAGATGTGAGCTAGATAAACATCGTCCATGATGGGAGTTGGGAGTCCAGATTAGGTCATAAATCAAAGCCTAATCAAATTAATAACAAACTTTGGCAGCCCTACTACCAATCAAACATCAACTTCACTTCAGAAGTGTCGATAGAATTCAGCAAATAGGACAATATGATAGCAATAATATTGGCGAGCCTCTCCGTGGATGTCTAGCACGTCAACTCTGAACCACCACCAGATGGGAAAAGTCACTGGAGCAAAAAATAATAACAAAGAGTCTGTTGTGGCACTATAAAGATGAACACATTCATGAAGTTTTTCAAGCAAAGCACATGCAATGCACCAGAGCCCAGCTTACCTCCTCTCCCTCAAAGATTTGGAGACCCATTTCCCTGTATGTCACATTCAACATTTAAACTAGCGCTGTCTGACATTATGATGCTGAAAAAGTACTCCCATTAAATTCCAGGTCCCCCAGGTTGTACTTATTGACTAGTGAATTGTCTGACTCCTTTTGAAAATAACAGAAGCAGTGTTTACCTTAACTATTCTTCTCTGCTTGAGCCACATTAAAATATTAAAAAGTAAAAACATGTAATCATTTCCCTGCTTTTGAAACAGGTACATAGTACAAAAGTAAGAATACGCATAGCCATTGTCTATAATTACAGCAGAGTTTCAAAATCCTAATTATGGAAAGCAAACTACCTTATCTTTTATGTCATATGGTTTTCCAATCTGAAGACTAACTCCAAACTTCAGACACAGGCAACAGGCCAGCAAATTATGCATGTTCATTAGAAGGGTGGAAACAAAGGTTGGGCGGACATAGGAAAGAAGAGGGTGCAGCCCTTTCAAACAGGCGGCTCATTAGTCGCTCCACATTTCCTCATTCCGATAAGTTCACTCTGCTCCCAAATAGCCCTAGTTAAAGTCACACAATTGCCTGATTAAAGCAACCTTAATAAGATCGCTAACAAATAATTTTAGACAACCACCCCCCACACCCCCAATTTATTGCAATCCTGCCTGCACGGCATTCGGTTCCTCGAATGGCATTTCTCAATGTGCTTTGCCTTCTCCTAGGAAAGGGGTATTCTGGAGAAGAAAACTAGCAAACCTGTCATAGTCAGACATTTGCCATTAAAACTCACATTTTTATCTGACGTACATTTTTACTAACGCAAGTCGGAGCTTTCTTTCTCAGCCTGCTAAGTAATTGATAAAGAGATGTGTGGAAAGAAGAGTCATTCAGCCACACCTCCCACAAATTTATTTATTTATTTATTTATTTATTTATTTAAATATTTGTATCCTGCCCTAGATCATTGGGATCTCAGGGCGACATACAGATAAAACCAGTTCAAACAGCTATTCAAAACCACTCACTCCTAGAGGCAAATGCCACTCTCACAGCCAGCATCAAACATGAGTTTGTGAAAAGAGCAGATCAGTAGATGCTCTTTTCTTTAGCTTAGCTAGACTTTTCACCCCAATATCCTGTTTGGTGCATTTCACTACCTCCCATTCTTGGGGCGGGGGGAGAGAATTTAAATCTAATTTGTTTTCTCAATTTCCATTTACTTTATTGAGTGTATATTATCCAGTGGTGGGCTAGGCCAAAGGCGGGGGGGGGGGCGGTTGAAACATACCCACAATGCAAGTAGACTTTAGCTTAAAGCTCTTACCACCATTTTCTCAGCTTTAGAAGAGGCATGTCAACTCCAGATTAAAACATATATAAATACAATAAAAACAGAAATAGTACCATTCATACAACAAAGACAAGCAAAACAAGGGTGTAAGATCAATTAAAACAACATCAGGCAAGAGCATAAAAACAGGTCAGTTTAACATTTATTATTTGATTCATTTTTCTCCTACTTGTTCCCTCCAAAACAGTAGTTGCTCAAAGTGCCTTACAAAATATATAAAAAACATAGAAAGTAAACATTATGATACAAAACAGGAGAATCATACAAAACCAAAGCAGGGGGCTGTCTATACATTCTGGAAGCCCAAGGTGGCTCTGCGGTGGTGCTGCATCGATTATACGATGCAGCAATCACTTCAAAGCCATCACAGGGCTTCCCAGAGAAGCCCTGCATTTTAAAAGTCAGGGATTTACCCCAACTTTTCTGGTTGGAGCAAGGCAAACACGGACCTTTGGCCGTCTAACCTCACTCTATCTTCAATGTGGAGACACGGCCAGGTAGATGGTGACCCCTGATTGGTCACCATCTGCCTGGGCAAAGTGTGGGAGGGGCCAGCGAGCTGAAAAGCTGCAGGAATGCCCCGCACCCCATGCTGCCTCCAGTGTCAGGAGAAAGATTTCCCTTTTGCAGGGGAGCTTTTTGGGTTTTAAAGGGGGAAAGCCAGGGAGGGACGGGGAGCAACCATAAACCCCGCACTCTCTCCTTGGCATGGGAATTATCCGGCGCAACCCCAATACAGCAAAAGCATGGGTTTGGGAGGGATGTGGCACCAATGTGGCACTGTCAAGACAGCCCCCAGAAGATTAAAAACTTAAAGAAACAAGCATGTCCTTATTGCCCTTCTAAAACTCAAAAGGAAAGGAAGCAATTGAACCCCTTTAGGGAGGAAGGTCCATAATTGGAGCGCTATAACTGAAAAGGTTCCATCCTGCATCCCAGGCAACTGCACTCTAGAAGGTGGGGGTACACGGAGTAAGGCCTTAGATCAAGGGTGTTGAGCCTCTTTCGGCTTGAGCAATGAGTTCAATTTCGGAGAAGCTCTTGAGGGGCACATTCCAGCCATGAGAAGGGCCAAATGCAAAGGGGGTGGAGCAAAACAGGGTGGAACCAATTGCAACTCTTCAGCCCATAACTGAGCTTTAGGAGTGATGTTTCAAACTTTTGGAATGGGGAAGGACTTGGGTAAAAGCCAGGAAACCACGTTGCCAGGAAAGTGGGAATCACCTGCTAATGTGGGAAGAAGGAGGCATGGCCTTGGCCCTGTGCCCGAGCTTCAGCACCTATGCTAACACCTATGCCACAGGTGGGCGTGTTCATGTAGGACGTGTTGGTCCATCAGGTAACTTGATGCCAAGCCATTTCGGGCTTTGTAGTTGATCATCAGCACTTTGAATTGTGCGCTGCCCAGAGAGCTTCAACTGATGGGCAGTATAAAGAAAGATGTAATGAATAAATAAACAAACAAACACACAAACAAACAAATTGCATCACAAAAAGAACTGGAAAGAATTACAGGAGCTCCTAAAGCAGTAGTCTTTTTTTTCCCTTGTGAAGCATCCTGTATATGTTGCATTTTATATCTGGGTTGGCCAACATCTCTGCTCTCCAGAGCAGAGATGGTTCAAGACTTCAAATGCAGGAAGTTTGAAATGTGAACAACTCCCAGAATTCCTCAGCCAGCATGGCGGGCACCAAGCTGGAGAAGATGGCCACCAGGCCCTTTGCTGAGTGGTGGTGAGCCCTGCCTGCTGCCTGTTCTCCTGTCCGCCATCCTCAAGGTAAGGCTTTCTTCCCCGTAGAGAAGGAGGTCTATGCCCCCACCCCTTTTGCCTTCGACCCTGCCCACCACCAGAGTGAGGCCCTGAGAGCTTCTCCAAAATTGAATGTGACCCTTGGACCGAAAGAGAACCAACGCCCCTGCCCTATGCCATCTGGTGGCTGGCTACTTTTCCCATCTGGGTTGTGCTTTTCATCCTCCCACATGAGTGCTATATCTTGCACTCAGCAGTGCTGGAAGCTGCCATCCACGCACAGCTCAATGGGGAGGGACCATGGTTTGAGCCAACAAACATTTGATTGATTGATTGATTGATTGATTGATTTTCAAATCAAGCATCCTTAATATAGCCGGAGGGCAGGTTGCTTGCCTTCAAAGAGAAACACAACATCTTATTGTAATATTAACAATTCAGGCATCATTTCATTGATTGTCTTTGCACAACCAAACTGGTGAAAAAGCACTTTGAATGTTTTTCTCTCTTAAAAATAACTAAATAACTATAATAATTGGAGACACCTGACGCAGAACAGTGTTTAGCTTTTTGAAAGTGGCAACACACCACTCGGAAATCACATTTTGCAAGACAAAGGCGAAAGCACACACCTACCGCCCAAAACCACAGCTGCCATCAACAACGCAACAAAAGCAAGAAATATAAAAAGAAGCTACCTAAAATGGAAATGAAAACATAATGTATATGGAAATACACTCTCATAAAATCTCCTTAGGCTTCCCATGTATTAATGTATTAGTTTGCAAACATTAAGATCAAAGGCACCGCAACAAATACATCCTAAAAAGTTTTTAGTCAGATTTTTATTAACGATATACAAGTACCAAGGCATAAAAAATTAATATGTTCAAGCCTTGAAATGTCAAGTGTAATGATCTCGAGCTCTGCTTTACCTCCTTTGCTTTTTGTTTCAGTTGCACTCGCTCTAGGACTTCTTGCCTTAAGCAACTCTACACAGAGAGAGAGGGGGGGGAGGGAGGGAGGGAGGGAAAAAAGGTTAACAGATGGTTAAAGAACCCCTCATCTGTTGCAGCAAGTTAAAAAAAATACCCATGAGAAGTGAACAGGATAAAGGGTGTCAAAGATGGGATGCTTAAATTCATGGAGGTGCCATGTTAAGCCTGCAGGCCTCACCCAATACACTGCTAAATATTCAGCTGTAAATACAATCTACGAGAGGCTTAAAGAAAGCACACTCATGCTATTACTAATGTGAAAGTTTCAACTTCGAGACCCAATTGAATTCCAGTTATTTAATAACCACATTCATATTTCCCCCTCACATTACACATCTTCTGCAGAATCACAGAAACAAATTCAACATGATCATGGTATTGAGTTCCTTTTATAACATTTGTCTTTTAATACTCACAGAGGCAGAGGAGATAAACCCGTTTCTGGAACATTCCTCTGACACAGGAGATAGAAAATGCAATCAGTCTGGGTTGACTGAGAGCATCATGAAAGGGGGGGGATCGCGGTTCCCTGCGCTTCTCTGCCCCCGTTCTTGTCCCACAATACTTCCTCTTTCTCCCCGGAGAAGAAAGAGGAAACAAACAAAGACCACATGGCCCATTCAGGGGCTGTTTTTATCACACCGTTTTCCCTGGACACAGCAGGAGATTAAAGCACTTTCCATTTCTTTAAAAAAAGTCGGATTCAAAGAGCTCCAATTTGTGATGGGAAAAAGGCAAGAAGGAATAGGAGGCGCGTGGAAGGTGGACAGCATTGTCTAAAGGACGTGCAAAAAACAACGTGAGTGGGCAGTAGCGAGCTTGCAATAAATCGGTCATCTGATGACCCCCTGAATGCACATAGGGTAAGAACAGGATCGCATGGAGGCAAGCCTGACCTCCCTGCTACACAGGTTCAGTTGGCTCCACGTAAAACTGTTCTTGAATTGATCAGGAATCCTGCAAGAAGTATACACTTGTTCAGCTTGTACATGTGTAGGATCTGTCTACACAACAACTAAACATACATAGGCTGAGGGCAGGTTTTCTCACCTCAGTCCCATTTCCCCTTGCTTGTTTGGTCTGCATAGATCAGGGTGTTGAACTGCTGGCCCAGGGGCCAAATCCAGCTGGCCCAGGTTTCCCCAGAAGACCATACCCCTTCCACACATCACCAGGTGTTTCCCACTTCCTCCTCCCCCCCCAACTGCCTCTTATTTAGTCATTTCCAAGCTCTTGCGCAATGTCTACCCCCATTTGAAGTTTGAAATGCCTCCCCTATGGCTCAGTTCCTGGCTGTAAAAGCTATAAGCTAAAATAGGCTGGTATCCTTGGTACCCCCCCCCCTTGTTTGCTCAATATAATTATAAATGTATATAATAACTGATCTGATGTTTAACTTCTGACTTGACTGCTTGTCTATAGGTTTATTGTAGTATTTTTATTGTTAGATAATTTTTCATATTGTTGTCTTTTGATATTTTATTTGAGACTATTGTATTCTGTTTGATGGTGTTGTCAACCACTTTGGGCTTCCTTTTGGAGGCAAACGCGAGATACAAATAAATGGTGGTGGTGGCAGAAAAGATGATGATTTTGGCCCCATCCCTTCTGTCTTTGGCCCACCCCTTTGCTTTTGGCCTCGCCCACTGCTGGAATGCAGCCCCTGAGAGCTTCTCCAAAATTGAATTCAGCCCTCAGGATGAAAGAAGTTCAACACTCCAGACCTGGATTCCTGTGAAGAGGGCTATTGTGTTAGCAAAAAGGGTTCCAGCCAGCTTTCTCTCTAACCTGCCATGTGTCTCTGTGGAGGAGGAGTTTGGTATGATCTTGGGGTACCTCTTCACAGGCACTTTGCCTCACGGTGGCTTCGAAATGGCGGCAGTTGGGTTACATGATGCTGCCGCCAATTGGAAGCAATCAAGGGGCAAAGGCCCTGTGCTCCGCACTAAAAAAGTCGGGCATTTAGCCAGACTTTTTTCAGAGCAGAGTGGGCTGGGCAGGGAAGGAGGTGGAGAAGTGAGCCATAAGCTTGTTGCACTGCCTCCGCTGTCCTCCCCCCCCCCCCATTTTTTTTTTAAAAAATTAAAACCACTAACCTTAGAGTAGTTAGGCCACCACTCCAGCCACCCCTCCAGCTGAAGCTGGGCAGGCGCGGGCAGGGTGGTGGCGGCAGCGACAGGAAAAGCCGCCGTGGCGCTCCTGCCGTGAAGACTGGTGGCAGGAGCGTCAATGTGCAGAGAGCTGACTGCCGCTGCTGCGTGCTGGAAGAGGTGCCATGAAGAGGCGGCCCTGGTCAACAGGGAAGAGCTAGATGATGAAGTGAAAGTAACAGGAACTTTGCAGAAAAGTGACCATGTCATCTTAGAATTCATGATAGCAAGGATGTGAAAACTTAGCGTACACAGACGCTTGCCCAAGACTTTAGAAAAGTCAGTTTCAAAGAGCTCAGCGAAAAGTTGGTTTGGACCCCACAGCTAGAAATTCTGAAGGAGAAAAGAAGTTCCAGATGGATAAGAGATTCCGAAAAGTGAAATACTGAAGGCACTGTTGCAAACTATTCCAATAAGAAGGAAAAATGGGAGACATCTAAAGAAGTCAGTACAGCTGCACAGAGAACTCTTTAATAAGCTGAGACGTAAAAGGAACATGTATAGAGAGACGTATAAGGAAAGATGGGTACAGCAGAGTAGCCAAAACAATAGAGAGTCAAGGAGGACCTGAGTCATCTGGGAGGGTAAGTGGCTGCTATGGCCAGGAGAACATTTGCCCAGTTTATGCCATTTACATCCCTCCTTGGAAAAAGTAGACCTGACCACAATGATCCAAGCCCTAGTCACCTCCTGATCACCGTAACGTGCTCTACATGGGGCTGCCCTTGAAGAGTGCTCAGAAACTGCAGCTTGTGCAAATGCTGCAGCCAGATTCCTTACACTAATCTTGCATCAGCTGCACTGTCTGCCAATTTGTTTCCAGGCACAGTTTAAGGTGTTAGTCCATACCTATAAAACCCTAAATTGTTTGGAGACAGGTTACCTGAAAGACCACCTCCTCCCATATGAACCTGCCCATACTTTAAAGATCTGTTTCAGATGCCCTTCTGTATGTCCCACCACCAAGAGAGGCTAGGTTGGTGGGAACATAGGACAGGGCCTTCTTTGTGGTGGTGCCCCAGTTGTGGAACTTCCTCCCTAAGATGGTCAGACTGCCCCATTCTTTATTTAGTTTTAGACAGGCTGTTAAAAAAATGGTCTTCTTGGTTTTAGAGATTCTATATATATTAGATCCACTGACTGTTTTACGGTTGTTGTTTTCCTGCCCTTAATTTTTTTGTATATGATGTTTTAAAGTTTGTAAATTGTGTTAGAGTTTCAAATTGTAACTCACCTTTGCGGGTCTTTCTGGGCCAGAAGACGACTCAGAAATAATTGTATCCACAAAGCCCAGAATCAGCTGAGGCGAGCAGGGGATGCTGAAAACAATGATGCTCAGAGCTTGAAGAACAAGGAAGGGGCCGGTCCCCTGCTTGTGGAAGATGGTGAAGCATTAACAGATGACCAAGAAAAGGCAGAACTACTCAATTCCTGTTTTACCTGACTTTGACCACAAGAGGATTTCTGTTCTACCTGGGAAATGTAGAAAAAATAAATTTTAAGAAAGGCCCAAGGTAGGTAAAGAAATGGCTACTTTACAACTCCTAGCTACTTTAAATGAGTCCAAGTCTCTAGAGCAGATCCCTCGCATCAGAGCCTTTGAGAATTCTTGGGGAATGGGTGAGATGGAGATGGGCAAATGTTGTCCCTATCTTTAAAAGTGTGGCCTGGTGGAGGGGCAAGTAGATTTGAGAAACTATAGATTGGCCAGCCTGATGTCAATACCAGGCAAAATTCTAGAACAGGGCATTAACTGGTTGGTTAGTGAACGTCTAGAAAAGAATAATACATTAATTAGAAGGAGCCCACGTGGCTTTATCATACCCAACTAATCTTATCTCTCATTTTTTCTTTTTCTTTTTCTTTTTTGGATAGATTTACCAGTTTTGTTGATCATGGGAATGCCAGGCCATCGCCTATTTTGATTCCACCAAAGCATTTGACAAAGTCTGCCATAATATCCTCGTTGACAAGATGGTAACATGTGGGCTGGCTGATAGTGCTGTTAGGTGGGTCGACAAATATAACCAATGAGCTTCAGATGGAGGACTCCACCCTTGGCCTTGTGCTCTTCAACATTTTAATAAATTCCTTAGTTGAGGGTCTCGAGGGGACGAATAACAAATTTGCAGATGGCACAAACTGGGAGGGTTAGCTAACACCAAACAAGAAGGAATCAAGATTCATATAAAATACAGGGATGGAGGGATTGTTCTGATATTTTGCAAAGATGACTACCAACAACCAGTCTGCACTGTGACCAAATTTCAAGTTTCAAACTTTTAAAATAGCACTGTTACAGTGGGGGGGGGGCTTTTGGGGGACCCCCTATAACTTTTTTATTTTAAAAGATAGAGACATGAAACTTAGGGAGCCAGGACTAGCAACATCCCATCTGCAAAGTCCAAAAAGTTTCATGTCTCTATCTTTTAAAATAAAAAAGTTACACCCATTTATTAAGTTCTTCAAGTCTTTGACACAATGGTGTCTATAACTTTTTTATATAACTTCTGTATTTTATAAGTTTGTAACTTGAAACTGGCCCACATTGCTTATGGAATCTGGCTAGTCATGTGTGTTAAATTTCAGAACAATCCCTCCACCCCTGTATTTTATATGAATTTTTGAAAGATTGTGCAACTTTTGACAGCTCTGAATGCACATGGCTTTAGCTGTCATTCAGAGCTGTCAAAAGTTGCACAATCTTTCAAAAATTCATATAAAATACAGAGGTGGAGGGATTGTTCTGAAATTTAACACGCATGACTAGTCAGATTCCATAAGCACTGTGGGCCAGTTTCAAGTCTCAAACTTATAAAATACAGACGTTATAAGTGTATTTAAATGGCGGCCCGATATTCCGATAAAATCCAATATTATTGGACCGAAAATTATCGGATCCGATAATTTCAGAGGGGTTTTGTATCGTATTGTTATCGTTAATCAGATGTCCGATAAAGCCATGATCGTATCGTTATCAGACATCGGAA
The DNA here is from genome assembly GCA_029215795.1 of Anniella stebbinsi. Lineage (NCBI taxonomy): Eukaryota > Metazoa > Chordata > Lepidosauria > Squamata > Anniellidae > Anniella > Anniella stebbinsi. The sequence continues at coordinate 32,960,389 of JARDYH010000007.1, forward strand.
CAATACGATACACATTCCTAATAAAAACAGGTTATAAATACAATATCCATTTAAAAACAACTATATTGTGTCAAACAACAACAACAACAACACCCTCAACATACGCTGTTAAATGCCTGGGAGAAGAGGAAAGACCTGCAGAGCAGTGCAGTTAAAGATAAAGGGTTTAAAAAATTGAAGCGAAGAAACGACTCCCCCCTCCATGACTGGTTTCTTCCCCCTCCGCAACTGCAGGGAGCAGGAGGAGGGAAAAACAGGGGGAAGGAACGGAGTGCATGGGGCACAGCAGTGGCCCCTCATCATCATCATCATCATCATCGAGCTTCAAACCCCTATTTGTGCTCCTTGCCATGGGGACTACCCAGCAGGAGCATCTCAAGACACCAATGCAACCTCGTATAGACACAGCCCAGGATGATGGGGGGTCTGGAAACCAACTGCAAAACTGGAGCCGCATGGAAGGTTTGCCTTTGGGAGCCTCAAGTTGAACTGGAGGCAGAACAATGGAGCAATCTCACTCTGCTGGGTCTGCCTCTTTGGCCCCACCCCACCATTGCACTCATTGGCTCAGCAGTCCCCTCCTGGGAAGGAGATGCTGCTGCTGGGGTTGTGCTGCTGGGGTGGTTGTGCCGCCACTCTTGACCAGCCCTTCTGGCTTTGCTGCCGGCGTGTGTGCCCCCACAAGTCATCACTCCCTGTTAAGGGCGGGAACTTGGCTTCCTATGAGGAACAGTTGAAAGAGTTGGATATGTTCTGCCAGGAGAAGAGAAGATTGAGGGGAGATATGATAGATATTCTCAAATATCTGAAGGGTTCTCATGCACAAGATGGGGCAGAATTGTTTTCTGTTGCTCCAGAAGGAAGATAGAACTTATCATAGAATCATAGAATAGTAGAGTTGGAAGGGGCCTATATGAGGCCATCAAGTCCAACTCCCTGCTCAGTGCAGGAATCCACCTTAAAGCATCCCTGACAGATGGTTGTCCAGCTGCCTCTTGGATGCCTATAGTGTGGGAGAGCCCACCACCTCCCTAGGTCATTGGTTCCATTGTCGTATTGCTCTTAACAGCCAGGAAGTTTTTCCTGATGTCCAGCTAAACTTGCAGAGAAGCAGTTTAGCACACATAATCTCCAAGAAATGGTATGGAGAAGAGGTTCTCAAATGATGGTCCGTGGGCCCCTGGTGGTCCATGACTTCCATTCAAGTAGTCCTTGGAAAGGATGCAGAACAGTCAAGAATATTTATACTCGACCCTGCACTTGATTTATTTCTTCTAAGGATGGAGATCAAGGCCATTTTGACCAAGACTGGATTATCAAACAGGCTAACAAGGTGCTCGTTTAGGGCCTGTGGTTTTGATAATGAGGTGCTACTTTTGATTATGATGCTGTTGTTGAAAGAAAATAAACCCTATTAAAACATGACTTGTGCAGTTGCTTTGATTGAAAGAACAAATAAAGTGTATTCAGTGCTCTGTCAAGACCCCCAGCAATTTTCAAGTGTCCCACATAGAGGTCACTGGAAAAATGAGGTAGGTAGCAGAACTGAGCACAGATGAAAGGTGCTCAAGAGATGGGTGGGGAAAAGGAAATCCATTCTAGTAGTCAACATAATAAGAAATAGTAAAAGGACAGACCAGTTTCTTAACAGTCAACATGAAGGAGATTTTCTAAATGAGAATGAAAAAAAACAGCAACGGGTGCAAAGGAGGCCTTTGCAATTACAAGGAGGGTAACCAGTGGCAGAAAAGAGTTTGAGCTCCCTATCCAGACAGGCTGGTCTACAAGCCTGATTTCAAAAATTGAACCGATGCTTCTGAGCATGCTCAGATGGATCATTACCTGCTGAGATCATGCAATTTGTAGTTTTTTTCTTCCTGAATCCCAGCAAGAAATGGCCATTCTGAGCAAACTCAGAAGCATCAGTTCAGCTTCCGGAGCTGACCATGACAGTTGACCAGCCTGCCTTGTTCTCTGGCCCAGATCTGGCTCAGAGAAGGACTCAGAGTTGGTGGAGGTATCATCCAGTGAACCATCATCATCTGCTTCTCCAGGACCTTTCAAGCCTGAGGACACACATTACCAGAGACTCCTTAGACTCAGACAGCACTCCCCATCCACCCCATCACCCATACAGACCTCACTTCTTCCATGCCAGAGGAACTAGTGGTTGCAGAATCACACAATGGCCCTTTAAGAGACAGGCATCTCTTCAGAGAGGGTGGCATTAATAGCAGGGTCCGATCAGCCAGCTTTCCTAAAGCCTCTGCATGTGAGGCTTTAGGAAACAGTTCTTCTTGGGTGTGTTCCAGCCAGCCCAGATCTGTCCAAGGTCCTGACAGACCATGTCTGGTCTGGCCCATTGTGATCCTGCATATTCAGATGTAATGCTGCCCCATCAGACATGCCCTTGCCCTTCCAGTACAGTTTCAGATCAGATTCCCTTGGGAACCTTCAGCAGAGCTAAGACGGGAAGCATGTGACTCCCTTGTTACGACAGTTTCACTGGCTACCGGTCTGTTCCCAGGCCCAATTCAAAGTGATGGTATCATCATCATCATCATCATCATCATCATCATCATCATCATCATCATTATAATACCTATAAAGCCTTATACAACTTGGAACCAGGCTTCCTGAAAGACCACATTCTTGATTTACAATCCCCTGGGGAAGACCTTCTCTCAGTTCCACCACCATTAGAGGCATGTTTGGTGGGGAACCAAGAGAGGGTCTTCTCATTTGACACTTGTAAGCTCAGGAACTCCCTGCTGAGGGAAGCTAGCTTGGCCCCCTCTTGGCTGTCCAGCAGGTAACCTCTTTTTTATTATTCATGCAGGCTTTTGGCATGCAAACTGGCCTGTTGAAGTAGATTCTCACTTTTTGTTTCTTTTATTATTGTGTTTTTAATCTATTTGCTTTGATTATTGACTCAGTTTATTTCAATCTTGGTTTTGTTAGTGTTAGCTGATTTGAGCACCTTTTTCATTTTTGGGTGGAAAGGCAGGGTCTAAATCAAGTAAATAAACAGATAGGGCAGTTTAACTCCCACATGTGGCATGGAAGCTTTAGTGGTGGGAACTCAGTGGCTGCCTGCTCTGGGTGATGGAGGACTGTTCCCCAGCTTTCGGTTCACTGGATGATACCTCCACCAACCTGTTGAAGGACAGTGCAGCCATGTGGACCACCTGGTACCTCCTGGAGTCAAATGTACTTTTGGTTCATGCACTATTCAAACAGGCCTTTGAAGACCACCATCACCACCACCACCACTCCCCACGAAGAATGGCCCTGATGGTTGTGTCCACCAGGGCTCTAGATCTGTGCTGGACTATGGTAGTGTATTTCAGGTACATGTGCAAGTATGTTTCAGGAGTTAGAGGAGCAGATAAGAGATAAGCTGACTCAGGAGGAGGGAGACCCTGACCCTTGCAGACCTCATAATCTACTGAACATGTGTTCTGGGGCTCCTGGAAATGCAATGCAGGGCTCAACCCTGATCTGCTCCCTCAATTAGGGTGACAAGATAAAATCCAGGTCAGGGCTCATGTAACTTTAACAGTTGTAGAGAAAAGGGAATTTCAGCCAGTGTCATTTGTATGCAATTAGTTCCTGGTGAAATTCCCTCTTCATCACAACTGTTAAAGTTGCAGGCACTATACTAGAGTGACCATATACAAAGGAAGGCAGGGCCCCTGCACCTTTAACTGTTGTGATGAAGAGGGAATTTCACCAGGAGCTAATTGCATACAAATGACACTGGCTGAAATTCCCTTTTCTCTACAACTGTTAAAGTTACATGAGCCCTGACCTGGATTTTATCTGGTCACCCTACCTCAATACTAGCATTAGAATGCAGGGACCTCCCTCCTCTACCCCTCAGTCAAATAATGAGCCAGAATCTACACAGCTTGAGGGACTCATACTTGCTTATCAATGGAGGGAAAGATTCATCAATGGCACCTGTTATTGATGGGAATTATTTGGTAATGATGCCTCCTGTTGGGAAGGCAATTAGCAGAGAAAAACAACAAAAAAGGCAAAACAGAATGAGCTTTTGTCAGTCCCACATGCACACAAGGCTACAAAAAGAGACCACATCCTTCTGCAGTGAAGGAAAGATAAATGGTTAACTCATACTATTCTTGCACGTACAATGCAGGCACAGCATAGACTTCCAAGCAAAGTTTGTTCTATAACACAGGCAGGAGTGAGAGAGAGCAAGCGCATGTGCTCCCAGGAATGGTGGAAGTCAGAGAGAAGGTGGGGGAGGAAGGGGAAGATCGGGAAACCACACTGTAGGGTATAAAGATCCTAAGGCCAGCGGTGCCCCAAATCCCTTGAACTAATTGTAACATTGCCCCCTTCCTGTAACTTGCAGGCTGCAGTCTTCCCAACAGTTATGAACCTGCCTCTGGATTGTAAGGAGACTAGTCAAGGGCAATGACTCAGGCAGAGATTAGGGTTGCCATTTTCTGAATCCTCAAAACCAGGACAATGTTTAAAATGTATTTATTTATTTCTGCTGGAAGCAAAATAAAAAGTAGTGGTGTGGGTGGGAGTTCGGAGAGGAAAGGCTGGGAGAGGGGAGGGTTCAAAGGGGGAGTGGGGGGGAATTGCCTAATGCAATCAGGAGAGGAGCAGCAGCAGCAATGCAAAGCCATTTTTGCTAAGCAAGTGTTCCCATTGATAAAACAAAAACACCCCCCCCCCCAAAAAAAGTTTTCCTTAAAAGGAGTTATGAAGTCTCGGCTATATGGGGTCTGGTCTACAGCTGAAAGGATTACTGACCTGGCTGGAAGGGGGAAAGCACAGGCTGTTCTCTCACTGAGTCACTCGTGTCTCTGAACAGGTAGTAAGTAGCCAGCCCTACTCTAAGCAAAATAAAAAGTAATGGTGTAGGTGGAAGGGAGTTAGAAAAGGGCTGGAGGAGAGAATGGGGGGAGGAGAAAGGGATCACAAGAAGGGTAGCCGTAGGAATGCAGAGCCCATTTTAAACATGTTTCCCATGGGTAAACCCCTTTCTCCCCCCCCCCCAGGTTGTCCTTTAAAAAAAAGCTATGGGGTCTAATCTGCAACTGAAAGGATTACCTGGAAGGGAAAACACAAGCTGCACAATAGCAGTGGCTGGTCAGGAGACTTTTTCTTTTATTGTTTGACTAAATCACTGGGCTCTCCCAGGCTCAGCAGCAATAGCCCCACTGCAGCAGACAGCGCATCAGCCTGAGGAAAGCAAGCGCGCCTTTTTCTGCTGCTGCTGCTCCTCCTCCTCTGCACAGGCGCAATAACACAAGTCACAAGGAGTGACTCAGCCGAGCCTGTAAAGGAGCGGCAGTGCTCTGAAAAAGGCGTACAGGCTTTTTTCTCTCTGCTGCAGCTACGCTGCTCATGGCGCCATTTTAGAAATCAGCCGGCCAGACTGGGAATCCGGGATCTTGTCCAGCCGGTCGGGACATTTCAGAATCACCTGGAAATTGGGACATTCCCGGTTTTCCAGGACGTATGGCAACCCTAGCAGAGATGCAAACCAGTAGCCCCCTCTGGGAACAGGTCGTTCTGAGTGAAGCCTCCAATTACACTCAGTGCAGTGTGGGGTAGGATTGCCCTTCCTGGGAAAGACTGAAAGAAAAGGAACAAGGCCCCAGTAGCGGATAGAGCAGAGAAATGGGTGTCAGTTGCTCCCAGCAACCTTTCCTATGTTTGCCATGATGCACCAGCCACCACAGTTTTCTCATAGCCCACAAGCACACTCTGGCAAACAATTGTGGCATTACTGCTTTACATAGCCAGGTTTCCAATTGCACAATCTGAGAATGCTAAAGAATATCCCCATCCTCTCTAACACCCCTTCCTGGCCGGCAAAATGCCTTCACTGTTTCTGGGCGGAACTGAGAAGCTGGGCCCTATTTTCTTCCACTGAGCTCCTGTTCAGAATGTTTGTTCAAAGCTCACAAAGGAAAGTGCTGAAAGATGTGCTCTCAGGGTGGGGGAAACCCTGGCTCCCCATCCGTGGCAGACATATCCTCAGGGAGCTGTGAGTAACTCGTTATAACGCAAATTATTTGGCAGGTAACACAAAGCTTGCTGTACTGCTTCTTCACTTGGGTTTGCTTTCTCGATGGATCCTGCACATAAGTGAAAATAAAAGATAGGGTAGGAAGAAGACAAGATGAAAGAGAGGGTCTTTTGGTGTTGGGGTCTCACAAGTACTGTGTGAGCAAATTGGGATGCTAGAAGCCATGTAGGTGCAGGCGCGGGCCTGGAGATGATGGCAAACTCCTTTGGATGAGGAGACATCCAATCCTGGACCATAAAGGGCACTTCCAGATTTGGTGCTCACAGAAGGGCATTCTGCATCTTTTACTCTTCAGCTTTGCTCAGAAAAAAAGATGGAAGCAGCAGTGGGAAAACAAGAGAAGGTTACAAATTGAAGACCACAGTAGAGAAACCATTAAGCATCTGATCTAACATTATGGACATATGTGCCATGTGCACCAGCACATGCTTTGAAGCCTTCCACAGAAGGCCTGCTTCAAGTGCCCTCCGGGTGGCATCAAGAGGGGAGGACTTTTCAGTGGTGACTCCCCACACTCCTCTGGAATACTCTCCCAAGGGAAGCTTGCCTGGTGCCCACAGTGCTTTCTTTTCAGCACCAGGCTAAGAGCTCCATCACACCAGTGATTTAGCGCACTCCCGCCATGCCTGGTGTGCGGATTTGCAGCACAGAACTCACATAATGCCATACCTGTCCTGCTGACACCCCAACTCTTCCCCAGCCTTTCCTAGAACACTAAATGTCTGGATTATTTTCCCTAAACATATTAAATGCACCCCAAGCCTCTGTGTAGTTTTAAAGGAAGAGGGTCTTGAATGGATTTCATCAGATCCTGGCAGGGAAAATGGATCTCTCCCAGCAGCCGGCTCCAAGCCTCAATATAAAACCCAGACCTTGCATCCCAGTCTCAAAAGCGTTTTTTAAAATCATACAACAGCTGAATCTCTACAGAGACAGGATTGTACTCCTTCGATGCCCCCAAAAATTCAGACTAAAGGATCGTTCCATTTTTGCCCGGCAGAAAGGCGACCTGGTTGAAGTACTCATCTGCCAGGACCTGACTGGGGGGAGAAAGAGAAGGGGAGGGGTGGAGTGGAGTGGAGTGGAGTAAGAGCAAAGGAGCGAAAGAGCAGCTATTCAGGTGAAAGGCATCATAAGCTTGATGCACTGGTAAAAAATGTGGAGACAAACCAGGGGGGTGGAATTAGGTGTGATGGAGGACTTTGAAAGTCTTTTTAAATACTATATTTTATTTGTGCTCATTATTTTAGTCAATGTATTTTCCCTCAAAGCTGACAATTATATTTTATGATGTGCTGGCACATTTATTAGTTTTATATTGTTGATTTTATTGCATACTATTACTGTTATAGATGATGATGTTTTAAATCATCTATTTTTAGAATGTGTTTAATACATTTAATTAATAAATTAATAATGTTATTGAATGTTGGTCTCCAAAATTAGCAGTATCACAAAGGCAGGCAATTTCGATAGAGGGACACACCAGAGTCTATCCATTTCACAACTCTTTCTCGAGGATTCCAGGGCTAGAACCAGGAACTGCATGGACTGAGGCCGGGACCAGGCCAAGGGAGTTACCGTGGACTGCGCATGCTGCTGAGACCTTAAAGCATTGACCCCTGCGATTGGCAAACAGCATGGAGCCAGAGGATTGGCCAGGCCAGGGATGAATAATGTGGGAATCTGGCCTTCTGCCGCTCAAAAACAAAACAAAATGGATGCTGTAAACCGGAAGTGTCAAATCTCCTTCAGCCAGAATTTCAGAGAAGCTCTTGGGAGCCATTTTCCAAGGGTGGGTGGGGCCAAAGGCAAGATGGAGAGGGGGAAAGGGCTGAGGACAGTTACAAGATGGAGGATACTTGGCTCAGCAATGCGACAAGCGAGAAGGATCTTGGAATTATTGTAGATCACAAGCTGAATATGAGCCAACAGTGTGATGTGGCTGCAAAAAAAGCAAATGCTATTTTGGGCTGAATTAATAGAAGCATAGCTTCCAAATCGCATGAGGTATTGGTTCCCCTCGATTTGGCACTGGTTAGGCCCCATCTTGAGTACTGCGTCCAGTTCTGGGCACCACACTTTAAGGATGCAGACCAGCTGGAGGGGGTTCAGAGGAGGGCAATGAGGATGATCAGGGGTCTGGTAACAAAGCCCTATGAGGAGAGACTGAAAGTACTGGGCATGTTTAGCCTGGAGAAGAGAAGACTGAGGGGAGACATGCGAGCACTCTTCAAATACTTGAAAGGTTGTCACACAGAAGAGGGCCAGGATCTCTTCTCGATCAACCCAGAATGCAGGACACGGAATAAGGGGCTCAAGTTACAGGAAGCCAGATTCCGGCTGGACATCAGGAAAAACTTCCTGACTGTTAGAGCAGTACGACAATGGAACCAATGACCTAGGGAGATCATGGGCTCTCCCACATTAGAGGGATTCAAGAGACAGCTGGACAACCATCTGTCATGGATGCTTTAAGGTGGATTCCTGCACTGAGCAGGGGGTTGGACTTGATGGCCTCATATAGGCCCCTTCCAACTCTACTATTCTATGATTCTATGATTCTAATGCCCCAAATAGCAGCATATTTTAGTTTTAACTACTGCCTTGGAGTCATTTCAACCTTTTAGAATGAATGAGGGGGAGGGGGGAACTGGTGGCTTGAGAAAAGGGGAAGTGGGCAGATGAAGGGGTGTGGCCAGATTGGGACCCTGGGTGAGCCATATTTCATAGGCTGACCATATGAAAAGGAGGTCAGGGCTCATGTAACTTTAACAGTTGTAGAGAAAAGGGGATTTCAGCCAGTGTCATTTGTATGCAATGAGTTCCTGGTGATATTCCCTCTTCATCAAAACAGTTCAAGTTGCAGGGGCCCTGCCTTCTTTTGTATATGGTCACTCTAGTATAGTGCCTCCAACTTTAACTGTTGTGATGAAGAGGGAATTTCACCAGGGACTAATTGCATACAAATGACACTGGCTGAAATTCCCTTTTCTCTACAACGGTTAAAGTTACATGAGCTCTGTCCTCTTTTTCATGGTCAGCCTAATATTTCACCCACAGGCCTGTGGTTCAGCAGCCCTGCTCTATTAAATAACCTACCGTTCCCCAAAGTGGCACCTCCCAGAGCTGTTGGACTACAACTCCCACCAACCCTAGATACCCTGACTTGGAATGATGGGGCATCTGGAAGGGGCCAAGTTCAGGAAGGATGCATTAGCCCTTAAACTCCTGGCCTCCCTGCAGTTCTGACGAAGACCCTCCCCTCCCCTGTCCTGTTCTGCTTCAATCTTAGTCATGCTGTACTCTTTTTGTGTGTGTAAGCATGCATTGAATGGTTCAGAAACTCATCTCTCTGGATAAATGAAGTCTGCACCACTGAAAGCCACTGCTGTGCCTACAGTCCTAATTTTAAGCCTATTTTCCCCATTGATGGCATTCGAACTGCACCGATAGCTGAACCCATTTATAATATCCACTTTTAATTAAAGAAGTTAAGTTGGCAACATGAAACACTTTACTTTCACATGCCCTTTGTTAATAAAAAAAAGTGTAAGTTAAAAGCAACATACCTGAAGGTCAAAGCCCCTCAGTCAAAGTCAGGATAAGGGTCTAAAGGAATGCAAAGAATGTATACAGGGCACTTTTTCCCATTTAAAAGCATTGTGATTTAAGAGAAATAATTAAATACCTAGAAAATCATGGCAGGATCTACACTACTGCTTTAAAATGGTTCATAACCGTTTTGAGAACTGTTGGGGCCCAGGAAACACTCCATATGCAGTTTTCAAACCATTTTCAAAGTGTCCTATCCTGCTTGGTGTAGATCTGGCCCACTTGTTCGCTGATGGTTTACCTCTTCCTAAAACTATTTTTGCTCCTCAAACTATCAGATTTGATACATGTGGTTTTTTTTCCCTTTTATTGTGAATATCAACAAAACAGAACAGAAAATACATCATGAGAAAAAAGAAAGAAAGAAGCCATACATTATATATATATAGGAATATTGTCATTTGCCTCATATGTACCATTCTTTCTTTTTTTTAAGGGAGAGATTTATACATAGGTTTCAAGAAAAGCAGATCAAATATCCATGTATTTATCCACTCGCAAGTTGCATCTATATAACACCTATTCAAAAGTTGATAATGTTATTAGGTCCTCAATCCATTGCATTATGGGAGGTGTGGATTTGTCCTTCCCATGTGATAGTATAAGGCAGGATCTATGCTACTGCTTTAAAACATTTTATAACAGGAGGGCATGCATATTGTTCCATATTATAGATTATTTCACTACAAAGTTTATCCTTATTATAACCTCCTCCCAAAAAAGGGCAACTACAGGGCATTGCCAAAACATATGTGGGATTAAACAAGCAGAGAAGCATCTGACGAAGAAAGGGTTGATGTTATTAGTGGCTTCAGTTGCCATCACATAGACTGGATAAATGCATGTTCTTGTCATGACAAATAGGAAAAATTCCTAGACACCCTAAGCAACTGTGCCCTAGAACAGTTGATCATGAAACCATATGAACATAAGACAAACCCTGCTAAATCAGAGCAAAAGCCTACCTGGTCCAGCATTCTTTTCCACCACAATGGTCAACCAAATTGCCTGTGGAAAGCCCAAAAGGTGGGCATGAGGGCAACAGCAGCCTCAAGTTCCCCAGCAACTCGAATTCAAAGGCATTCTGCTGCCTGTGATACAACTGCAGGTAACATATAGCCATCAGGACTAGTGGCCATTGTTAGCCTTCTCCTCTAGGGATTTGTCTAATTCCCTTTTAAAGCCATCCAAGTTGGTGGCCATCACTCACTACGTCTTGTGGTAGAGAATTCCGTGCTTCCATTCTGTGCTATGTGAAGGAGAACTTCCTTTTAGCTATCATGAATCTCCCACCATTCAGCTCCATGGGATGAGCCCAGGTGCCTCCATGGGATGAGCGTTATGAGAAAGGGAGAATTTTGTAATTTTGTAGACCTCTATCATTCCTCCCCCACTTACTCAATTTATTTCCTTAACTAAAAAGCCCCAAAACATTTCCTCATGGGAGGGTGGGATTGCTCTGGCCTCTTGATCAGACTTTCCCAACCTCCAGATGTTTGGGGCTTCAACTCCCATAATCTCCAGACATCATGTCCAATGATCAGGAATTCTGGGAGATGCCATCCAAAACATCTGGTGGGCTGGGCTCCAGTTTGGGTAAGGTTGCTCTTGATCATCTTGGATGTCCTTTTTCTTCACCTTTTCCAGCTCTACAATATACTTTTTGAGGTGCTGTAAACAGAACTGTACACAGGACTCCACATTTTTGAGCTTTCTCTCTTTAAGGGAGAGAGAAGTATTCTGGGAGGAAGTTCCAGCCATAAGGCAATAATGGTCTGGATAGAGGTTTAAGGGACAAAAGCTTCTGCAAAAGCTTCTGGAGTAGGAAAATTGAAGATCACAGCAGAAAGATATGGTGGGACAAGACCATAATAAGGGCAAATATATTTTTTCCAGATGCAAGTGGGGTGCCTGCGGTAAAGGGAGAGGAAGTTAATGTAGGAATTCTAAGGAGGGAAATGGTGTGGGTGGTGAGTTTTGGATGGAAGAGAGAGAATTGAGGGGTGAGGTACAGGACAAAAACACTGGTGGTTGAGGCAGAAGATGACCAGAGCATAACCAGAAGTTTCGCCATGGGAACCTGGTAACATGCTGAGACACCTCTCAGTAATTATAGGTCTGAAGCCATTTCTTTACTTAACTATGGGCCCAGTGAGGAAAACCTAGAATCATAGAATAGTAGAGTCGGAAGGAACCTATAAGACCATTGAGTCCAACCCCCTGCTCAATGCAGGAATCCACCTTAAAGCATCCATGACAGATGGCTGTCCAGCTGCCTCTTGAAGGCCTCTAATGTGGGAGAGCCCACCACCTCCCTAGGTAATTGGTTCCATTGTTGTATTGCTCTAACAATCAGGACGTTTTTCCTGATGTCCAGCCGGAATCTGGCTTCCTGTAACTTGAGCCCATTATTCCACATCCTGCCCTCTGGGATGATCGAGAAGATATCCTGGCCCTCCTCTGTGTGACAACCTTTCAAGTATTTGAAGAGTGCTATCATGTCTCCCCTAAGTCTTCTCTTCTCCAGGGCATAAAAAAGAAACACTCAGGAAAGGCCTTATCCCAAAGCACGTTGGATGCAAAGAAAAATATTATGATGGGCACAACAAAATATCTTTATCTTTTCCATGATGCCTGCTGCATCATTGTAACTCCAGGATGGATCCCCACTGGAGGCCTTCCTTCCTGGTGGGTTTTGCCTCTTATCTCTCTTCAGCACCAAGAGTATCTTCAGTGCTAGACTATTGGGCAGACTCTTGTCTGGCTTTCATCAGGCATCCCTAATAAGAGATTTCAGATTCATGGGGGTGGGGGGAAGACAGGAATTAAGTGGAAGAAGCTCCTTTTTATTTAACAGCCAACCTTTCTTGTTTTGTGGCAGTTTGGCTGCTGTGGAGTGTATTACCTTTACCTACCATTGCTTATGAGATTATTATTGCCATTTTATTTAATTGTTGGTATTATTGTATTGTTGGGTTGGAAACCACCTTGAGCCATCAAGATAAGGTGCTATAAATGATTTTAGGTGAAAAAATAAACAGCATCAGCCAATTCCACTACTGAGCTACATGTGCTTCTCCCTCTCCCATCATACTAGAACCTAATGGGTACATCCCATGAACCTGAATGGGGGGAGATTCGGGACAGAAAAAAGGAAGGACTTCTGCATATAGCACATCGTTCCACTTTGGAATTTGCTTTCACAAGCTATAGTGATGTCCTGTACTAGATAAGCCTTTGGGCTGATCCAGGAGAGCCCATTTTATGGTCTGACACAGTAACTGGCAGCTTCCTATGTTTGTATGTTCATAGAATCACACAATAGTAGAGTCAGAAGGGGCCTTCAAGGCCATTGAGTCCAACCCCCTGCTCAGATGGTTGTCCAGCTGCCTCTTGAATGCCTCTAATGTGGGAGAGCCCACCACCTCCCTAGGTCATTGGTTCCATTGTCATACTGCTGTCACAGTCAGGAAGCTTTTCCTGATGTCCAGCCGGAATCTGGATTCCTGTAACTTGAGCCCATTATTCCATGTCCTGCTCTCTGGGATGACCAAGAAGAGATCCTGGCCCTCTTCTGTGTGACAACCTTTCAAGTATTTGAAGAGTGCTATCATGTCTCCCCTCAGTCTTTTCTTCTCCAGGCTAAACATGCTCAGTTCTTTCAGTCTCTCCTCATAGGGCTGATGATCATCTGCATTGCCCTCCTCTGAACACGCTCCTGTTTGTCTGCATCCTTCTTGAAGTGTGGTTCCCAGAATGGGACGCAATACTCAAGATGAGGCCGAACCAGTGCTGAATAGAGGGGAACCAGTATCTTGCGCGATTTGGAAGCTATACTTCTATGAATGTAGCCCAAAATAGCATTTGCTTTTTTTGCAGGCACATCACACTGTTGGCTCATATTCAGCTTGTGATCTATAACAATTCCAAGATCCTTCTCACTTGTAGTATTGCTGAACCAAGTATCCCCCATCTTGTAAGTGTGCATTTGGTTTCTTTTTCCTAGGTTTAGAATTTGGCATTTCTCCCTATGAAATGTTATTCTGCTGTTTTCAACCCAGCGCTCCAGCCTATCAAGATCACATTGAACTTTGGTTCTGTCTTCCAGGGTATTAGCGATCCCACCCAATTTTGTGTTGTCTCAGGCACTCCTGGTGTCCTAAATACCAGGCGTGCCTGAGCCAACTGTACTCCGTTTGCCCTCTGCAGACTGTGAGCTCCATGTTCTTAGAAAATAGGAAAGAGCGCCAGTCTCTTGCATTCACACAGAAAGACCTCCAGTGTCCAATCCTTCATTGGTCTTCCATTGTTTTCCATGATCAGGGACAGCCCTCCCTATTATTGGGACCAATAATGATTCCCAATACATTGCGTGGGCCTTTGACTTCCATTGAACTCTTCCTCAAGTAGAATGTTAAGCAAAGAAAACACATGTTTCAAGAGCATGGAGCTGTGCATTCCAATCAGTCCCAGAGATGATTTCTGGCTTTTATATTGGGGGGGGGGGGGGGACTCCCTGGCTTCTCTGTTGCAGCATATATCTATTTAATCTTTTGCCAAAGGCACCATTGCTAAACTGCAGAGAGGCCTTGATGCCATGTCCATGATGCCTCTTTTTCTCTCTTACCACATTGTTTTCCTGAAGAGTTCTATGAAACTGGCGCACCTGCACAGCAGCATGGATCAGGATTGGTTCTAATAAGGGTTTGGGTGATGAGGTGTCTCCTCAGCTTTTTATAATGGACCAACGTGGCTGCTTCTTGCTTGTTTTTCATTGTCTCTAGTTATTCCTTTTGAACTATGATTTTATAGTATTTTAGCCAAGGAGAGTTGAGTAATGTAAAATCCAAGCAGCAAACTTGCTGGAAAGTTGTGGCTATAAACTTAGCATAACCCTACTTTGTATTTTCCTCCTTTGCTTAGAAGCCAAGTTCTAATTCTAAAAACATGATGTTTCTCACCCTGAGTGCTACAACAGCAGGACAGAGTTCCTTCTATGCAACAGTAACACTATTAATAGGATGATTAACATAATTGAGTTATTGGGCATGTAAACCAGTGTTTTCGTAGGAAGCAATAGCTCCTAGTTAACATAGCACAAGAGGTGCTAGAGTCTTAACAAAAATCTGTCTCTGGTTGAACAGCCTCAGCACCCCTGGAAGTAACAGCAGCAAAGTCCTGCTGTGCAGCCTCCAAAACTAACGAGACTGCGGCAGACGGCTTCATGGGCCAGAACCCACTTTGTCAGATGAACAATGATGTGGTCACCTGAGCAGGTGAGTGGATATACCCTGAGTAAAACTGATAACTAACAAAGCAGGGCTAAAAGGACAAGCAATGAAGAAGATAGCAGTTGGGTCTTAAAGTTCTACACTAGCGAATGGGCTCGGCTTCGCACGGGTGGGAATGGCCCTTACATGGATACAGCAAAGGCTGCAAACAGACTTACACAGCTCTCAGAGATGCCCACCCTGTCTACATGAAGCCATGGCCACTGGCATAGCCCCTGCTGGTGCACCCCTGTAGCCCCTTGGAAAAAGGGGGTCTCTGTTGCGGGAATATTTCAGATATGATCATACCAATAGCTTGTAATAAGAACATTCATATAACTTGAGAAACTAATATTGATTTCATGCTTCTAATAAACACATGTATGTTCTCCTGTAAGATAGAACCAGCAATGTACTAGCTAGATGTGTTAAGCTTCACCATAATGAACTTTGGTCCGCTAGCAACTATATGCATTCTGTATTGTTTTAGTTTATCTTGACCTCCATCATTCATATGTGGCGCCTTTCTCTGTTTTGACTTAGAGACAAATTACATCATTCCTATGTACTACCCTGTATTATTGTAAACTTTCCCTTAGTACAAAGGTGATTCAGTACAAAAGGCTAGATATGCTAATTCTGATGTTTCCAGTTTCCTATATAAGAGTGATACCCAATATACCTAATTCAGTCAGAGGTCTATCTCTGGCTCCCTCAGCTGATGTGTCTTCTTCAATAAACCTACCTTTAAGAAACCATACGTGAGTATCTTTGGTCTCCACTGTAAAACTGAGTCTAGTTGCTTGCATGAATATAACTCCTTTGAAGTTATTGGGAGGGAAGTCACTGATCTAGGGGAGGTCCCTTCCCATCTTAGAGTTATTCATCCCTAGTCTACATTTAGGCCAGTTACTGTATCAAAGCATTATAAAGAATTAGAGTAAAGATCTTTCTCATAAGGGATCTGTGACAATAAATGACCCCTTTCTCATAAGAGGGAGTCATAGGCCTTCCTGGGGGACTCAAATTCCTGCCACAGTCTCCCCACTCCCTTACCCTGAGAGTGGGCTGCCCCACAGCAGGAGGGGGGAGGCAGGCATATACCTATGTCCCTTGGTCTACTAATCTCCTCTAGCTTCAAATTGTATGGATGTCTGTCCCTAGTGGCTGAAGTTGTTACTTCACACTTCAATCACATGGGCACATGTAGATTAAATCAAATTAATTCATGCATTTTAAAAATCAAATAAATCTGAGGTGCACAACCCTAGGAGCCCCTTAATAAACATGCCAAGTTCCATGTGTCTAGGTTTCACAATCTTGGCACTATAGTGGTGATGGACAGACAGACAGACAGACAGACAGACAGACATCCTCTAACAGAGAGAGAGAGAGAGAGAGAGAGAGAGATCACATATTCCTCATAGCAGCCACTAATAATGTTCAGGGATAGCAAGATGAATAGTGCAAATAAATACCTAAAGAGGAAGAATTACTATCTGATGAGCTAAGGATCCCAAGAATTTGTTGAGAGCAAACTCCATCATATCAATGTTGGTAATGAACTCCAACTCACTGGCTTCATGCTGGAATCTCCCTTGAATCTTTTGGGTTGGAGTACAATGACTTTAAGGCCTGCTACAGAAGGTCCTGTGAGACTGGAATGCTCTCCTGCTGGTTTCTGAGTGTTATCAGTGCAAAAGTTCAAGGTCTGTTCTCTGCTCATTGATGCTTTTGCAGAAGACTAATCTCACTCAAGAGCAGAGGGCCCTTGATGGCCGATGATCACTTACATCACATTAAGAAATGTGCAGGGCCAGAGGAGTGGCCATCTAGGGAACCCCAGAGGGCCAGATTGTGATCCCAGAGGGTCTTGATCCCCAGACTTGAGGTTCAACACCCTTGCTGTAAACACTGGACAATGTGGTATGATCTGGATGTTAGCTGGAAACACGTAGGTATGTTTGAAAGTCAATCTTTTGTATACTATGGTGTTTATATGTCCCTTGCAGGGTTGTTTTGCAGCATTTAGAATGTGAAGCTGAGGCTCAGATTGGTTCAGGCATGGATTAATGGTTAGATTTCTCAAGCAGTGATGTTAGAAGGGTCAATGTTACATGGGTCAAGAAGATCTCAGCTAGAAGAGAGATACTTGAAAGTTGTAAATAAGTTTGCATGCTATGGAGTCATGCAGGCCTCTGAAGCAGTATGGTTGGTCTGAAGGTTCAAACTGTCCCCAAATCTGAAACATGTGAGAATTTGGAAAGGCAAGCTGTCAAAGCTCATCATCCATGCCATCATCAGGGATATCATTGAGAACATAGGAGGAACCTTGAAGCTGGATCAGACCAAGAGTCCAGCATTCTGTTCACACAGTGGCCAACCACTTGCCCACAGAAAACCCACTGTCATGACCCAAGCCCACCCCAGGCTTCTGCTCACGAACTTTAGGCAAACTGACACACTCCAAAATGGTGAGACCTCTTTTATTGTGAAATCACATGGAATTCAAGCATAACGGTTTCATTTCTGCATACATACACTTGAAGCTGAAGATGGACCAGATAGCTTTCAGGCACAATGGCTTAATGCGAACAGCAATCACTCAGGGGGAGACATTTAGAGTTGGCCCCTGTCCCATGCGAAACAGTCAGCAACAGCCACACACACTGACTCATCAGGAACACGAGCAAAACTCAAGGAGAAACCCCAGCACAGAGGTGCATGAAGTCTGACAGTACACAGATCCATCTTGTACCAAACCAGACTCAGCCTGCCAGGAACACTGAGCTGATCACGTAAGCAAGATGTCAGGGGACGAACCTCTTCGACCTAGGAAACCCCTCTGCCTGTAACAAAGGCTCTGAGAGGAGGCTCTCTAGCAGGTCACACACACACAATTCCAGAACAGCAACGATCAGCCTCGGAGTTTCCCTGTGCCCGTACTTTGGCTACATGCAGGGAAGGCTATCACTCAGGCCATAAAACACGAATCCAGAACAGTAATCTGCAAGTTCAAATCTATGAAAAGCCTCAGAGCACCTTTCATGGCACAGTTCTTAGAAATTGCAAGTCCAAATAGCAACAGAACATGTACAGAGTGCATCCAACATCTCCAAACCAGATAGAATACCAAACACGAGTTTCTTGGCAAGCATCGAACCAAATGGTAACCGTAAAACAGCCAAACAGCCGAACAGTTGATTCCTAGCAAAGGGCCTCCCCTTTGCTCGTTCCACTTTATAGGATGGAGGCTGACTAATTCCAAGCCACTTTGACAGACAGGGCTTCAGGCCTGTAATCCAAACTCATGTGCCAACAGGGCGGCATGGTTCAACCTCCTCTTGATGATGACACTATGTGAGAGACAGCTTGCAAGATAGCCCCCACCTTTTCTAAACATACATTTGTTCTCAAGGAACTCAAGGCCTCGGCTAGCAGCCACAGATAAGCACAGAACAGAGACAGACTTTCTCACAACAATTGCCAAGCTTTCAACACACAATTCACTAGGCCAGCCTAGTGAATTGTCTATGAAGCACCTGACATCTGACACCCACAAGCAGAACACGAGTGCAACAGCACCCTCCCATCCATGTTCCCCAGCAACTGGTGTACAGAGGCTTACTGCCTCGATATTGGAAATAGCATATAACCATCAGGACTAGTAGCCATTGATAGCCTTCTACTCCAGGAATGCGTCCAATCCCCTTTTAAGGCTAACCAAAGGGGTGGCCTCAGTACATCCATAGTTTAACTGTGTGATGTGTGGAGAAGTCCTTAATAATAATAATAATAATAATAACAATCCTTCCTTTGATCTGTCCTGAATCTCCCACCGATCAGCTTCATGGGATGACCCCATAGGGTTCTAGCATTATGGGAGAAGAAGAAAAATGTCTCCCTGTCCACATTCTCCACACCATGCATAATTTTGTACACCTCTATCCTGTCTCCCTTTCAACTACCAGCCCAGTTGGCTTTTGCACATGGAATTGGAGGGGACGCCCTCTCCACTATAAACCATTATAAAGCAGTAGTGAAGATCCTGCCTTTGGTGTCACTGACAGTACCACCCTCCTAAATGATCTAGGCTCATTTTCTCTGTGTCTCCAGTGCAATGAATGTGCATTTCTCACAAGATGGGCAGCTAACACAGAAAACATGCACACAGATGGTGAATGTGTTGATCTACAGAGTGTGTGCATTTGTAAACAAAACCCTGTGGAACACTAGTGCTCTGCGTTGTTCAAGTGATTCAATATAAACAGTATTTCTGTCTAGGTTTCCTACTGATAACAGCATTTCACTCCATCCGTAGGTACTAGGCTGACCATATGAAAAGGAGGACAGAGCTCATGTAACTTTAACAGTTGCAGAGAAAAGGGAATTTCAGCTGGCTTCATTTGTATGCAATTAGTTCCTGGTGAAATTCCCTCTTCATCACAACAGTTAAAGGTGCATTGACTATACTAGAGTGACCAGATACAAAAGAGTGACAGCTTTAAGTGTTGTAATGAAGAGGGAATTTCACCAGGTACAAATTGCATACAAATGAAGCTAGCTGAAATTCCTTTTTCTCTGCAACTGTTAAAGTTATATGAGCCCTGTCCTCCTTTTCACATGGTCAGCCTAGTAGGTACCTCATCACAGCTGCAGAAAGTCTTCCAGAAAGCCTCCTGTTCCCTTCATAGGCCAAGGAAAAGGCAAATCCTGATCCAAGATGGAGGTGACGTGCAAGTAAATATATGGGAGGTTTAAAAAGCAAATCTTTCTCTTCTTTTCCAGAGTACCCATAGTTCCCCAACTTGGCTCAGCAGCGGCAAAACATCACATGTCTAAAAAATAAAGAGGAATCGGTGAACAGTGGTTTTAAATTGATATATACTTCTGTTATTTTAGTGATGTGATTTAAAATGAACTGGCAGTCTTCAGTATCACCCTTGGCTTTATGTCAGCAATGTGTTTGGTTCAGTCAATCACTGACAGGGCTAAAAGAATGAGCTGCCATTCTCCAGCAGGGGGCACTGCAGGGATTTCTTTCTCTAGGCAAGAAGAGCATCAAGGAAAGGCTCTTGATTTAAAAAGAAAATGCATATTGTGGGCACACCCTTGCTGCGATGTAAGGCTCACAGCAACAACCATCCTCTAGCAAAGAAACCTTTCCGGGCACAGCACTGCAGGAACCTCTCCTGCGCACACAAAAATATTTATGGGGGGGGAGGGAATATTGTTGAAGAAATGCCAAATCATGATCCTTTGGTCCTTCATGGTCCTCATTTTGCATCCTAGCGCATGGAACAGGAAATGTTTCTGGAAGCCATTCCCTACCCCCAGCTTTTCCTGAATGTCTGAACAGCTCTGCCTGCTCAAATGTATGTTTGGTGATGTCACGGGAGTACATCGCTCATACATTTTCCCAGGTCACTGTGTCTACATGAAATGCGAATTCAACATGTCACACATGTCAAGCTGGAGGCTCCTTAAAAGGATCCCATGTTATCACTCATTCCCTATTTTTGTTGTCGTGGTTTTACTTAAGGAGATTAGTTGTCTCTATTGTTTAAGCAGCCCTTTCGCTAATCAATAAACTGACTTTGTAGCATACACACAATCCCTGGACAGACTCAAACCACGAAGGCCTTACCCCCCACCCCACCCCCTTACATGTCCCTCAACACAGCCGTAATCCTGATCTGCACAAAATAATGGCTTTACTATTGCACTGAGTCCACTTTACTTGAAGTAACATTAAAGTAATATTGGTGGCCTTTTAAAGGTCATAACAAATACCATGAAATATTGAACTTTCACTATTGATTAAAGCTAGAAGCCCTTTCAGGAGCAGGACATTCAAAGGCTAAACAGGAACTTGATGGATTGATCTGATCCAGCAAAGGAAATATTATGTTCCACCCCAATAGATAGGAGTAAGGAGGCTCTCCTGTTCTTCACTGCATGATTCGTTTCCAGGATGTGCCCTCCCAATCCTTCCCTGATGCCCACTACAGCAAGGATGAAGCAGCTCTTTCAGTCCAAGCGCCAAATTCCCACTTCGGAGAAGCTCTTGAGAGCAGCATTTCAGTGGTGGGTGGGGCCAAAGGCAAAAGGGGTGAGACAAAATCCCCCCTCCCAAAAATTGGTCTTTTAGCTCTTGCTAGAAGTTACTAAGCCTTAGGAGAAGCATTTGAACTTTTTAGAATCGGGGGGGAGGGGGGGGGAAGAACTACACACAAGCCAGGAAAGGGGAAGGGGGCATGGTCTTCTTGGGAGTCCCACAGGGCCAGATTGGGAACTAAGAGGGCCGAATTTGGACCCTGGCCCTGAGGTCCCCACCCCTGCTTTACTGGCTGAGGGAGCAAAGGAACGAACTAACCAAAACTTTAGTGAGCTACCCCAAGGTTGCTGGAGCTTCAGGCAATCTCTGCTACCTCATGTATGTGAGAGAGAGAATCCAAGTGTGTGAATGGAGACTGGAAAGCCACATAGGGTTCTAAATGCCAGGAGTGGATTGCCCTGCCCATGTGTGTCCCATACACTTTTTTGGTGTCACCACCCATTGCTGGCATGCAGCTCCTGATGTGCTTGCCTGGAACCAATTTGGTTCTCAGGCCAAAAGGATTCCCCACCCTGACGTAATGGAAAGCTAGTTGCTCCTCCCTTCAAGTGACATCATCTGCCCCAAAGAGAGGAGGAGGAGCAACTCACCACAGACTGCCCCAACCCATAGAAAGAGAGGGACTGGGTGGGTATTGTCTAGGCTGACCATATGAAAAGGAGGACAGCGCTCATTTGTATGCAATTAGTTCCTGGTGAAATTCCCTCTTCATCACAACAAAGTTGCAGGCACTATACTAGAGTGACCATATACAAAAGAAGGCAGGGCCCCTGCAACTTTAACTGTTGTGATGAAGAGGGAATTTCACCAGGAACTAATTTCATACAAATGACACTGGCTGAAATTCCCTTTTCTCTACAACTGTTAAAGTTACATGAGCCCTGTCCTCCTTTTCATATGGTCAGCCTAGTATTGTCATGATCAAGCCTGTTCCCCTTAGTGTGGAAAAAGGAGTTTCAGACTATCAGTTGGAATCAGATTCTGAAACAGGACTAGAAACGTACCAGCCTACACAGGAAGCAGGAGAGGAGATTCTCCCAGGCTCTTCACCAGTCAGGGCTGAATCTTCACCGGACATTAACAACTCAGAGTCTGTGGGAACTCAGCAATCCTCAGAGGGGGAAGGGACTTCAGAGTTGACTGATCCCAGAGTCCGCTGCAGATTCAAATGAGCAGAGCTAAAAGAGATCAGCTTGGCTAGCTTCTCGCCAAAGGCTTCTTCAGAGGGAACCTCCCTGAAGTTAAGGGACTCAGGGAAAAGACCTTCCCTTTTGTTGAAAGAGCAATTGTCTCACTTTTTTAGCCAAGTTTTAGCCTAGAGGAAAATTCCTATTATTTAAACTCTCTTCAGGTGTGAAGAGATGTTTATTTGCTGAATAAAGTTTTGTGGATTACTTGGCAGGCCTCTTTATTGTCTTGCACTGCAGCAGGAGGGCTTGGAAACATGACAGGTATGGTGCCATGTCTCCAACTAATCAAGCGCCATCATGGGAAACAGAAAATGCCTGACTTTTGAGCATGCAACTGCTTGGCAAATGAAGCCATAAGAAAAAAAAAACACCTCCTACAAGTTGCCCTGCAGTCAGCAACTGCAATCCTGGAGTACATGGGAGGTCTGCCTTTGGGAACCTCAGGTTTGAGGCAGAACAAAGGAAATATCTCACTCTGCTGGGTCTGCCTCTTTAGCCCCACCCCATCATCACGCTGATTGGCTCAGCAGACCCCTCCTGGGAAGGAGATGCTGCTGCTGCAGTGGCTCTGCAGCTGCTCTTTACCAGCCTTTCTCCATTCACTGCCGGCCTACTCGCCCCCATAATTCATCACTCCCTGTTAAGTGGGGAACTTGGCCTATTGCACCCTGCAGCAGAATTGTTGAGAAGGCTTAAGTACTCAATTAATAGGTATGCCAATTTAAAAGCCCACTCTTCAAAACCATCAAAAATAAAAAAATCCCAGCCACAGGTAAAGACCACCATGACAGAAGGAAGGTCAGCATTGTCCAGGCGTTTTGAGTCAGCAAAGCAAACGTGAAAGGCACAGAGAGCCTACCTACACTACTGCTTTAAAACGGTTTATAACAGTTTTAAACTGTTATTAACCTGTTTAAAACTGTTATAAACCGTTTTAAAGCAGTAATGTAGATAGACTCATAGGCACAAAATACAACAAGGTGCAATTCACCAAGCTCAGCTGCTGTGCAGGCTCCATTTGTCTCACAAAAGCCCAATTGGAATGAATGGAGGCTTTGCAGGGCCTATGCGTGCAGTGGACTGAACCCACTGGGGATTACTATGTAACAGGCCCATGCTTATCTGACATGCCATGAAAGAGGCTAAGCAGAAGTGGGGAACCCCTTCGAGCCCAAGGGCCGAATTCTATTTTAGAGGAGCTCTTGGGCAACATCAGTGATGAGCAGGCCCAAAGGCCAAAGAGGAGGAGTCAGAAATACAAAAATGTAAGCTGAGTTTAGCCTAAAACTCTTACTGCCAGAAGAGCCCTTGTAGGAGCAGGTTGGGACCCCCAAGAGGACTGAATTTGGCCCCCAGGCCCTTAGTTCCCCACCCCTCAGCAAAAGGGCGACTTGAAAAATCCAGCACTAGAAACATCCTCAGGTACCTTCGATTCAGGAGTGGTTAATAAAATATTTGAACATTGCCTAAGTAGATAAATCAACAGACTTTTTTCGTAAAAGAAATGGTAAAGTTCAAATGTTTAATATCATAGACAAATGGGATGATGTCATTACCTGGTGGAATTGGCATTGCAGTGCAAGATCATTTGATAGAGATGTATTTATGTCACAATTATTCATTTCATTTTCTTTAATAAAAGAGGGGGGAAGGGGGGAGAAGAAAAATTCTGCCCCATGTTGGCTTTGTCCCAAGCACCCATGCAGGACTGATCCTCCTCACTCAGCCAATATGTGCGCAAAAGGCGTAAGCAAGTCCTGGAATTCCCTGATGCAGCAGGTAATAGGTGTGAGGGAATCGCAGAAGCATCATCATTTACAGAAAGCACAGTTCCATTCTGAAGAACGTATGTAAAGCCCAGGACTGGCCCTACCATTAGGCAGAGGGAGGCAGTGGCCTTAGATGACAGATGATGGGGCAGCAGGAACAAGCTGGAGGAGAGAGTTGTGGGCCATGGGGCCTACCCTGCACCCCCTAAGCTGGCCTACTGCCTTCTGATGCGGTGAAGGATATTGTCCCATTGCCAGTCCATCCGGCTTTTGTCTACAGGAGGGGAGGGGTGCCATCTTGTTCTTTGCCTCAGGCAGCGAAATGTCTTAGAAGATCCACCTGCTGACTATCTAGAAAGGATTGAGCCCTAAATATACATTTAAGATAATGCTTTTATTAATCACAATAAACGATGGGAGTATTGTTAATGAGGTTACACAACCTCTGCCTGCTCGCAGTGTGGTTTATGTTGTGAGATGCTCTTGCAATTTGTTTATTTTGGAACCACTATGCATAGATTGAAGATAGGGATTGGAGAACAGTATCGCAACATAGAACAAAAAAGACAAACTGAACCTTTGGTGAAATATTTCTTACAGGATGGACACAAAGCAGAAGATATTACGTTTTGGGCTATGGAACAGGTTGCTAGACCAAAGAAGAAAGACTTTTAAAGGGGAAAAGATAAATGATTGAAGAAGGCACAGGTCCTGGGATTGGGTACTGTCACCCACCCCACAAAATATTAAATGATAGTATTGATTAGATACCTTTTTTAAAAAAGTTAGATTCTAACTGATTCTGATTTTTCTTTTAGGTGAAAGCATAAGAGATAACAGGACTGCTTTGGGGGGATCTGTCTCTTTAACAGCTGAGATCAAAGCAAGTAATTTGTTTAGTAATGAACAGGTGGCTATAAATATTCCCTGTGTGTGCTTTGGACAGTCAGTAGTATTTTGCCTCCCAATAGTGAGTTAGAAGCAGTGAGTTCCAAGGATCATTCGGACGGCTTGAAGAATTTAATTAAGTTTGGTTTTTGGGTTGTTGTGTAACTTTGGTGCCTTAGTTTATAAAAGTGATATATTTAAGTTGCTTGTTTTATAATTACTTATAACTGGCATGTTTATACAGTAAGTATAGAATATATATCAACCAACAAATTAAAGAGAGATGTATATCAGTCATATGTTTTTAAGTGTGAATGAGCTTTTAAGGAATTCCTTGTATCATATATTTTAGTTGCCCTTGAAAAAGAGAAATCCCCTGAAATGTGTTAACGTGCAAATACATTGGGAATTAAACCTTGCGGCTGTGTTTTTGTTTGTTTGTTTTTTGTTCTGAGTTTCAATACTGACACAGCACAGTAGACAAGACACAAGAAATGACAGCTTATTCCAACACTCTGGCTTGGATCCCAAATCTGCATTCTACAAGAGGCAGATCTCTGCTCGTAGATGGTCGCTCCGCCTGACTTTTGAAGATCCCCCTCCTCACCACCACACACCCCAGCACAGCCTGTTCAGCAGGGTCTCCGCGTAGCCTATTCAGGGGGCTGCTGTGGAAGTCTAATTCCATGAGCACAGTTGGTGCAGTGTGCTCCTATTGATAAACAGGCAAGCAAATTTGCAGTGACAGGATGCTTCTATGTATTATTTATTAAACTAATAACAACTGTTCAGAGAAAATTAGACAGAAGTTCCTAAAACCCTGCTGGAACACTTTGTGGCGGAGGGCTAATCAGAATTCAAGAGCCTCTGCCAAAGCACTTCCCGGACAAGGCCGGCACATCTTTTCCACTCCGGTTGCACAGTTACACTCTCCTTTCCAGGGTGCTTTTCATGCAACCCTGGAATCGAAAGGGCTCCGTGCATTCCTGGATCCTGGTGCCTTAAATTGGCAGGCACCCAAACTAAGACAGAGAAGTTTAGAGCGATGCCTGTGCAGGCAAGAAAAAAAATGAATCTGTGCTTTGGCAGATGGAGAAAGTGGGGAGAAAGAATGGAAAGGAATTTAAGAATGTGCGCCCTGCCAGAAAGAAAGAAAAAGCCTCGACCCCTCTGAAACTCATGGAAGTTACATTGATTGACTTGGCTGGGCTCAGAGTCTGCGTTTTCTTTAGACGTGTTGTAAAGAGAAGTCCTTGTGACTCTCGTAAGCTCATCCAACGCTACCTCCACGTCTCAAAAGACTTATTTCCCTTGTATCCGCTCTGCCCAACTCTCAGATCCTCATTGATGATACTCCTTCTGGAGTCTCACATGACTAGAAAAATGAGTTACTCTAAATCACAAAACGTAAGGGCTGTGCTGGATCAGACCGAAGGCCTCGCTTGTCCAGCATTCTGTTCACCCAGTGGCCAATCAGCTGGAACTCACCTTTAATCAGCTGCCTGTTGAAATTTCACTTGCCCATCATTTCTGGCCTTCTGGGATGCCCATTAGGCCAAAGAGGGGAAGGGGAGATGAAGCAAATTACTATTGGGCCAGTGGACCACAGGATGCATTTCTCCAACTACATCCAGCTGGTTGCTTTGCTGCTTTCTTTTCTTTCCTTGATCCAAGACTTGATTTGGCAAAAAATAATTGGCCAGTTAGGCAGGAAGTGCAAAGCCAGGGGACAGGTCCTACCAGAAGGTTTCATGGTGCCCCCAAGTGGGGACAACTATCCTAGTAAATTAAGAACCATCCTGAATTCCATACATCTTGGTAGAAGCAAGAACACAATTAGCAGCTCATAGGGAGCTCATGAGTGGGACTCCTTGGGGTCAAACCAGGAATCTCAAAGTTGACTGAATACACTGGGGGGGCTGTCTTCACGGCCCCAGATTGGCACTGCCTCGTCAATGCCACGCTTTCCCTCTCCCAGGGCAGGGTCATGTAATCCTGATGGCAAGGAGGGAGCATGGGATTTCTGGGCAGCCATCTGGATCCCTGAGCTGCCCCTGCCCTCTTCCTCATGGAAATCAACCAATTGCTTTGGGTTGGCCCTAAATTGGTCGTGGAGCAATGTCACATGGCGGAAGTGACGTGTTGACATTGCTCCCTTTGAAAAAGTTGGGGTACATCCCTGACTTTTTCAAATCGGAGCATTGCATGGAAGCCCACGGTGGCTGTGAAGCTGCACCTGTGCCATCTAACCAAAGTGACGCAGATCCACAGCCACCACGGGGCTTTCCCCACATGTTGACAGCCCCTAAATCAGCCTTCCTCAATGTAATCTAACATATCTGGAGGAGACCACAACAGGGCTGTTGAACTTCTTTCAGCCCAAGGGACCAATTCCATTTTGACGAATGGGCAGCATTCCAGGAGTGGGCATGGCCAATGGCAAATGGGGTGGGGCCAAATATCTAAAAAATACCAGCATATTTTAATGTAAAGCTCTTGCTGCCAATAACTAAGCTAGAGAGCCAGTGTGGTGTTGCGACTAAAGTGTTGGACTGGGAGTCGGGAGATCCAGGTTCTAGTCCCCACTGGGCCATGGAAACTTACTGGATGACTTTGGGCCAGTCTCAGCCCAATCCTACCTCACAGGGTTGTTGTTGTGAGGATAAAATGGAGAGGAGGAGAATCATGTATGCCGCCTTGGGTTCCTTTGAAGAAAAAAGGTGGGATATAAAATAAATAAAATCTCCTGTGGGAATGAATCATGCTGTTAGCATGAAATGTGAAGTTGTATTTATCACAGGGTATCAGTGCAGCAACGGGCCTTTTCTGTGATAGCCCTGTGTTCATAGAGAGCTGCTCCCAAGGACGCTTGTCTGGCGCCAACACGGTCATCTTTTCAGCACCAGGCAAAGACATACTTATTTCCCCAGGCATTCGGGTATTAGTTGTTGTGAGTTGCTTTTATGGTGTTCATTCTAGGCTGTGAGCAGGAGGATAATTGTGGGTTCCTTAGAGGAAAAAGGGTGGCATATAAATGCAGTAAATAAATTAATAAGAAATAACTATGCCTTTGGAGAGGCATTTCAGACGTTTAGAACAGGGGAACAATGGACAAAAGCCAGGAAACTGCCAAATGATCTGTAGCTGGGGACAGGGGCTGGGACCATCAGGGGAACCCCCGAGGGGCAGGTTGAGACCCTACATGGGCCAGGTTTGGCCCGCAGGCATGAGATTCAATGCCTCCAGGATGGGAGATCATGGGAGTCGTGGCCCAGTTGGGGAAGCCCGCAATGAAGCCTCAGCTCCCTCTCCAAGTGCAGAAGGGATGTGCAATGATAACATCCCTTGCAGGCAGCGGGCAGCCTCTGCCTTGTCTAAGCATGGAAGGTGCATGAGGATGGAGTCCGCCTGGCCTTTGCCTGTTGCCTGGACAAAAGAGCTGTGCATTCCAGGTACTCCTCTCCATTTCTTCCAACCCAGGCCATCGGCTTTGGGTACCGTGAGCTGAAGGAGCATGCGCTTGGTGGTATCTAGACCATCCCCAGTCTGGATGTGGGTTCAGTTCCTCACAGCCCAAGCCTGCCTGGGTCTTGATGTTGTGGAAAGATCTGTAATCAGGTTTTCGCAGGCAGAAGAATTTTGACATCTTTTTTCAGCTGTCTTGAGGTGGTACAGATCAGCTGGCTCACAATCCACCAAGCTGGGCCCCAGGGCAGGAGCCGCCTCCTAAAGCTGGAATAATCCCCTGCAGTGACAGGCGTTGGCAGGAGGGGACATTGCAAAAGAGTCAATTTTCTCAAGGCAGGACATCACCTTGGGATGTTAGTCAGGAGCGGGGGGGGGGGGGGGCTTCCTTTTCCCAGAAAGATATAGGGATGCATTTGCAGGCTCTGTGCGGGAGGCCTTTGGAAGGCAGGCTAAAAAACCAGCAGATGGATAATTTTTTAAAACTATTACTGAAAAAACAAAGAATTTGACTCCTATGATCACACAATTTGTGGTATCTTCTCGATTCTTCATAAAAGAGTGATACAGGGAAACAATGTGCTTTTATTTCAAGCCTCTCTAGGATGGAAAGATGTAGGATTACTGAGGGGGAAATGACTCATGAATCAAAGCTCTCCAGAAATAAAGCCAAACCTATCCAACCTGGTAACCTTTTGTCTTCCACGTGAATGGTGGCCCCTGTGTCCGTAGATGAGTGCCCACCTCATAAACTGTCCAAGACACTCTTATCATAAGAGCTCGTCTCCACCTCCAGTTCAACACTTCCGTGAATCCCCCACAGGTCCAGAAAGGGGAGAGATTGGATGCCCACTACCAATCTCTTTGTGGCTCCTTTTCACAGTAGTTACTGCAAGTGTGCAAATTTTCCCTCCATGTACTTCCTGGCCCTTAAATTTGTGCAAATATTCCTGACAGTTTTTTAACCCCTTAGGGGATGGCTGAATGGGATGGAGCAAATGGGGCACCTGCACCAGGAGTATCCCTGCCCCGCCAATGGGCTCCCATTCACTCTGTCCCAGGCAGCGGCCTTCTTGGTTTTTTGTTGTTGTTTTTTAACTGTCAGAGAGCAATAAGAGCTCCAAAAAGGACCATGAAAGGAAGTGGGGAATTAATGTCTCCCCTTTCTGAACTAGCTGGAAACTCAGGAAGTTTTGAAAAGGTGGAACACACTGAAAAGTGTCAGTTCAACACTTAAAAGTGAGAGGATCACATCACAAAGGGAGAGATATACACACAAACACACACACACACAGCTCCATCACACCAGCGATTGAGTGCACTCTCGCCATGCCTGGTGTGCGGATTTGCAGCATGGTATTCACTTGACGCCATGCCTATCCTGCTGACACCCCAACTCTTCCCCAGCCTTTCCTAGAACACCAAAAGTCTGGATTATTCTCCCTAAGTCCATTTAGGGTGCCTGAAGCCTCTGTGTAGTTTTAAAGGAACTGGGGGCTTGAATGAATTGCATCAGGTCCTGGCAGGAAAAAGTGATCTCTCCCAGCAGCCAGCTCCAAGCTTCAGTATAAAACCCAAACCTTGCATCCCAGGCTTGAAAGTGTTTTTTTTTAATCATACAATGCCTGAAGCTCTGCAGAGACAGGATTGTATTCCTTCGATGCCCCCAAAGAGCCAGGCTAAAGGGTTGTTCCATTTTTGCCCAGCAGAAAGGCGGTCTGATTGAAGTGCTCATGTGACAGGACCTGACTAGAGGGAAAAAGAGAAGGGGAGTGTTGGGGTGGAGCGGAAGAGCTAATGAAGGAAGGAGCGAAAGAGCAGCTCTTCAGGTGAAAGGGATCATAAGCTTGACGTGCTTCTGCCTCAGAGGTAAAAAAGAAAAGAAAAAAAAACAATGCAGAGGCAAACCAGGGGGGGGGGAAATTAGGTGTGCTGGAGCTTACACACACTTTGGGGGCACTTGCTCCATTCACCTTTTCCAGTGCTTCTGAATTGCTACTTTCCCTTACTATTATTTCTCCCCCGGGGCCTCGCAACTGTGTGCAATTCACCTGTATCCAGCCTCTTCTCGTCAATATCCTTGTATGGTACCTACTTCATTTCAGCACTCCCTTGGACTGATGAAACATACAAGGAAATTGACCAGGCAAGGCTCTACATATGGGACAGCACTTGCGAAAGAAGGGGGGTGGGATTATTTGCATCTATTTGCATACTCCCGACACACCAAAAATATTATAAAAAGATGGTGAACAAGTTGAGGTCTTTCCAAAGTGCCATTTGGGCATCAGTGCAGGGGCAGTCACTGGCGAGGGAGGCTGGAGGCGGCACTGGCAAGATTGCAAAGAGCAGCATGGTTTGGATGACACAACCACCAGCATGGGTATGAACAACCATACAACATGCCATGGGTTCTTAGGATGGCTTGTTCACAAAAAATTAAACCACCTTGCAGAAAATGTGCCAGGTTCAGAAGAGTCGACAACCCACCATGGCTGACTGCCCATGATGCATTGTTGTGTTGCTTGAATCCAGTCAGTAAGTTGGAATGGAAAATTTTAAAGAAGAGATTCTCCAGTGGGACTACAAAACACATCTTTTCTATTGAAAGGGGTCTGATAAATTGTTCTAGACGTGTCTCTTGCAAGACAGAAATGGAAAGAATGCATGATGGTGTGTGCAGCAAAAAGGCTTTAGACTTATTATCCATGCCAGGGTGGCCATGAAAATATGGGCAAAGGCTTATTCTCAAATCAAGGCAGAGTTTGAAACAGTGGCAATCCCTCTGCCCACCCCACCCCGCTTCCTGGTGTACCCTGCTTCCAGGCTCCTTTCATCCATTTTTCCCCCAGATGTGGCAGAATTGTTAATAATATTATTCACATTGAAAATAAACTTTGGACTATAAAGCTGCCAAAGTTACTGTAGAGATAAGAATGTGTAATATTTTACGAAGAAGCCTCTTTCACTATAACTTTAAGGCATTTGGCTGGTGGTAACTGCCAAAGAAAGTACAGCATCTGCTCTCAATTTAGCAGTTTATATTCTGAGTCTGGTGAAAGGAGGGCACAATCTCTGAAACAGCCTTTGGGGAACACTACTGAGTTTCTCTAGGTAGGTCTCCAAAATGGGGGAGGAGTGTCTAATATTATAGAAAACTTGAAAGAACCGGCTTCTGAGAGAGGAGCAAAGAACAGTATTTCAAACTGAACGTATTGCAAACCTTTGACTAAAACGTTAAAGTGGTTCTCTAAAACTAGAGCAATTATTAAATATGAATAGCTTTAAAAATGGAATATAACCTAGCCTTTTTGTTTTCAGTTCATTTGATGCTCTGTAAGAAAAACACACGGTTTTCTCCCATCTCATGCCAATATAAAATACTTTTTATTGCACAGGGCTATTAACATGAGCCTTTCTCCATTAGATGCCAAACATGTGTTAAGAAAATGTTCTCTGAAAATCAAATTACAGTTTCATGGATCTCATAAGCTCAGAGGAGGAGGAGAGGTCTGGTGCACCCATTTTTGTTCATGAGAAAGAGTGAAATTGTTTTTAAGTGATTAACAGTACAATCCTATGCATTTTTACTTAGAGGTAAATCCTACTCTGTTCAATGGCCCTCATGCATGGGTAGATATGTATGCAGTCTAAGTGTGTTGGCTAGGAACTCTTGTTGTTCTGGATTCCTGGTTTTGAAGAAGTAGTTGAAAAAGAAGACATTCCATTATTTTTAAAAAGTCAATAAACTTGCAAAAATTCAGGCAGCCTTTCTTAGGACTAAATCCTCCAAAGGCAACCGTCCCAGTTGAAGGCATCTGCAGTACCCAGAGACCTTCTCCTTACTGGACTGGCTACCATCTTGCCCTTGGGTGAATCACCGCTGCTATACCACAACCTTGACCACTTTCAGTGCCAGCTCCAGGTTTGAGGAGGTCATGGAAAAGTGGGGCTGTCCTCTTTCATTGGGCCCTGGCAGACTTACCTGCAGTGCTGGCACTTTAAGAAGCACCTGAGCAACTGGGACTAGCCACCCCTTCAATTTTCCATAATCCCCTAGAGTAACACTACATCAAGGACATAGTGGGAAATTAAAAGGGTAGTTAGACCAAGCCAGGAAAAACATTGTAAAGGGAGCCCAGGGCAAGCATCACCAGTGGGCCCCACCAAGGCCCTGGGGCCCTGACTGCTGTCCACGGATACCAAGTGTTGATCCCAGCCCCCAACACATCTACTTGGATGTAAGTTCTACTTGATTTTACTTTTCCCTGGGGAAAAATGCCTTTCTCCAGCTAGAGCAGCCATCAGAGTTCTGAGTACTGTGCGGAACACAGATGCCATTTTGCATGTCAGGATCATAGCGCTGGAAGTGGCCTTGTAGGCCATCAAGTCCAATCCCTTGTTAAATGCAGGAAATCCAGAGCCAGAGTATCTCCAATAGATGCCTGTACAGCCTGTGTTTGTAGACCTCCAGTGAAGAAGAACCCACCACCCCTTCCCCCAAGCAGATGGTTCCATTACTGAACTGTCCTTACCGTTAAGACCGTTCTCCTAATGATCAATCAAATTCTATAGTTCTGGGACTGAAGCCCATTCGATCTAGACCTGTTCTCCAGGGCAGCAGAGAACATGTGTCTGCCTGCTTTTGTCTGACAACTACAGGTATTGAAGAGTTCTGTCATAACCAACCACACCCAAATATCACCATCTTCTCAGCTCCAGGCTAAATGTACCCAATTCCTTCAAGCTTTCCTCATAGGACTTGTTTTCCATACCGCTGATCATCTTAGTTGCCCTCGTCTGACCCCATTTGTCAAAGATGTTCCATCTGACAGGGCCACACAGACCCATGAGCCACGGTGAGCAAAGTGGCTCAGACATCAGATCAGAAGGGGCCAGCACTTGCATCCAAGCCCTGGAAGGCCATCCACCACCACCATAACCAGCCATCTTTCCCCCAACTGGCTCCAGCAACAGATTACCCTTGAGGGTGTACAGATTTCAACAGAAAAGGGTACCCCTCCTCTGTAGTAACCTGATTTTAAAAGAGAGAGATAAAATTAGTCTGGCAGAACGTACTATTGACAAAGCCATGCTGGCTCCTACTAATCACTGCATTGTTATCGAGATCCTTAGAGATTGATTCCTTTATCATCTGTTCTAATATCTTCCCTGGTATTGAGGTCAGATGCATAGTCTGTAGTTTCCTGGATATTCCTGTCTCCCCTTTTTAAAGATTGGGACATCATTTGCCGGTCTTCAGTCCTGTGGCACCTCACCTGTTCTCTAGAATGTCTCAAAGCTGAGAGACAGAAGTTCTGAGAATGCCTCAGCTAGTTCCTTTAGGGCCCTTGAATGCCATTCATCTGGTCCTAAAGACTGAAAGCGTCATCAGATGAGTGTTTTACGGCACTCACGGATCATCATGGGACATTTTGACAACGCAACGATCCTCCCGTGCATCTCCCACTTCTTCTGTCATTTCCCCCCAAAATACCACCCAAAAATCCAATTCTTCTGGCGGTAATGCTAATTGCTTTGGCAATAGTTTTATAAACGAAAATCAGGCCAATGAAGCACAGTTGAAAGATATTTTTCTGGATTGGGAGGTACACGGGGAGGAAATCTGGGACCCTCTAAATGAAAATGACTGCCCTGCAGATGATTTTTCTATTCTTAATTTATTGTCTGCAAATTTAGAGTTAATTATAATAGATGAATGGAATCTAGCAGGAGAGTCCACCTTTCTATTACAAGCAACAGAGGTGCAGTTTACAGGAATGGCAGCCAGCAGTCAAGATGGGCTGGATAGTTTGAATCAAACTGTAGTGAATTCATTTAGGAACTTTCATAGTCTGGACTCTTCATTAAGTGGCGAATTCTGGCCTCTTAAAAGATCAAATGGCACCTGGAAAAATGTTAACAGGTTTTGAAGGACATACTAGCCAAAATTGGAAATGACTGGAAAGACAAAGGTGTTTTAAAATGCTCTTGCCTGTATCCCAATGGGTCAAAAAATATAAAGGCATGGTTCCATTGACATTCACTAGTCAAGTGCATTGTCAGCTTTTTTGGAATCTGCTGTATAAATTCAAAGATACAGAAATCTCCTTTAAATGGGGTAAGCCTCAAAATACACTGAAAAATTGGTGCCATTTCCTGCCATGTGCGGGAGAGTTTGCCCCATAAAAAAGCCCACTGATCTGGCCACGTGGTCCTTGCTTCCTTCCTCTTTCTTCCCCTTGTGAAGAAAGAGGAAGATGCTGGTCCCTATTGTGGGACAGAAGCAGGAGGCAAAGCGACGGTAGGGAAATGCAATTCTCTCCCCCACCCCCCTTGCCCCACCCCTGGCCTGATCCTCTGAAACTCATTTAACATAAATAGAGATGTCCTGACCAGCTCCTTGTCATTCTTGAACTACAATCCCGGCACACCCACCAGCCCCCATTTGCTAGCAACGCTACAGGTTGCACACTGATCAGCTTGCTCTGCACTTCAGCTTCCCTGACACTGCCCCTACAAGTCTGAGCTACTCATCTGCACTCATCCTTGTTTACCTGTTCTTCCTTCCATTTCTGGTAGATGCCCATTTAAAAAAAATACACAAATGCATCTCCTGGATACAACAGATGAAATCAGGAATATTCTATCTCTCTCCAGAAGATCATTTTCACATGTTCAGGGAGCTAAGCCAAAAATACAAGCTCAAGTCAAGCCTCGGGCAATACTCATGGCTGAAAGATGCCTGGACGTGGAATTTGGAACTGAGGCTTAATCCCTCTGAAGTGCCCCAGATGTTTCAAGTGTTTAAGAAATGTAGCAATATTCCAAAGCATGTAATCGACATTTACCAAATATTGAAGCAAAATGGCAAAGGGGGAAATGGAATCTCCTACGTTCCATGGAAACAGGGAGCCAGAGGAATTTTCCTTCCAGTGCAATGGAAAACATACACTACAGCCTTTCCAAAGTCTACCCAAG
The DNA here is from genome assembly GCA_029215795.1 of Anniella stebbinsi. Lineage (NCBI taxonomy): Eukaryota > Metazoa > Chordata > Lepidosauria > Squamata > Anniellidae > Anniella > Anniella stebbinsi. The sequence goes on from JARDYH010000007.1 coordinate 32,995,761, forward strand.
GCCTGGAATTTATGACTCATCCAGAAGAAACTTAAGTTAGAAAGAGATGAGTCTTCTAACTTAAGTAAGAAAAGGAGCCTACTTACTAAGGCATTGATGGGACCTTCCCCAGTGCATTTGTGCCATGTGCATGGGATGAATCCATACAACTTTTCTGGGGTGTGTGGTAATTATTAGTATGGAAAATCCACCTCGTTTTGAGACTACTGATGGAACAAAGGAAAGATGAAAAGCTAGCAGTGTGTGTATTTTTCAAACGTGCTGTATCATTCTGGGCAACACCATAAAGGGGACTTAAGGTAACATTTTGTACTGTCTTCAAGACAGTTCTTTCATTTCCCACCCACATTTTGAATACCTTGGGAATGAACTCACACAAAATCCATGCATGTAATTCCATGTTTCACCACAGAGGTGCTTAAATCTGCCCCAGGATGGCCTCTTGCAAGCTCCACCCACCAGACAAGCCATCATTTCTTATCAAATCAAAAGTCTCTACCTCTTGGACTAAGAAGGTTATCAGAGGCATAGTGGAAAACTTTGAAATGCAGGTGCTCATCATGATAGTTCCAAATAGCCACACTCCCACGGAGAGTCCCAATGCAGGCAGCTGCATTGATCCATGTCCTGTGCATGTATGCATCATACCTAATTTATTAGGTTCAGCTGAAAGTCATGGCATAGTGAGCTGGAAAAGGACAGTGTAGTGGTTTGCATGTTGGACTTTGGCTGGAGAGTCCTGAGATTGCATGAGAAAGAGAGGGGCACAACATATCCCCAAGCAGTATAAAACCCACCCTTTCAAGATTTGCCAGGGCTTTCTTTTCCCAGGACCAGAGGAAAACAGTTGATTTCAAAGTTCACAAACCAGATGTAGCAGTTTCCATCTTCACCAGGCTCAGGGCTTTGCAAAGCTAATAATAGGCCCTAATTGCCCATTCAAGGTCAGGCCACCCCAAAATACTTTGCATTACAACAGTGCTAGCTCACAACAATACATCCCTGCCCCTTTACAGTGAGGATTGCAGCTAATGTTAGGCATTATTAGAAAAGGAATTGAGAATAAAACTGCTAGTATTCATATTGCCTTTATACAAATCTCTGGTGCAACCACACTTAAAATACTGTGTACAGTTCTGGTCATCACACCTAAAATGCTATTGTAGAGCTGGGAAAAGTGCAGAAAGGGGAAACTAAAATGATCAAAGGGCTGGAGCATCTCCCCTATGAGGGAAAGTTACAAAGGCTGGGATTGTTTAGCTTGGAAAAAAGGAGGCTGAGGGGAGTCCTGATAGAGATGTACAGTATAATGCCTGGCGTGGAGAATGTGGAAAGGAAGACATTTTTCTCCCTCTCCCATAATACTAGAACCCAAAAGGGTCAACCTATGAAGCTGATTGGTGGGAGGTTCAGAATAGATAAAAAAAAGGAAGGACTTCTTCACACAGTGCATAGTAAAACAATGGAATTCACCACCATAGTTCATGAAGTTTATTTTTTGAAATGTAAAGAGCATTTTGGGGGCAGGAATACAGATTTGGCCCATGGAGGAGAAGTCTAACATGTTGCACCTGCTGTAGTCCAGATTGGGAGGGGAAACGGCATGACTCCTATTTACCCATGGAGGCTGGTGGCTCCGATGTCAGTGGAAACTACGGTGGCCACAAAGGGCCATTTTCCCTTTACAGAGCCCCCGCGATATCTTGAAATTGCAGCCTTTCTCTCAGGAAGACGCGGTGTTTCCAGGTAACTCCCGGTGGCAGCTTTGAGTTGGGGGGGCAAGGAGGCAGCGAGGGAGTGATGAGGGAGCAGGGAGGGAGGGAGGGAGAAGGGAGTCCAATGGACTCCCAGTCAGCCTTGTTCCCGGCTTTCCTGGATGCCGGCCGCACAGCCAGCGCCCAGGGACCCGCAAAGCCGAGCCGCCTTGGTAGCCAAATCTCACCTTGGCTTCGGTGCCGAGACAAAGCAGGCAACTCCCAAAGCACCCCAAGTCAAATCAGGGCTGTTTCAGGGGCTCCAAAATGCCCTCCGAGGCAAATTGGGGGGACCATGCACAACCCTGTTATATACTAACATGGATGATGTAAATTCAAATTATTTGTGTATTTTTCTGCATTACAGGGAAAAATGGAATCTGTGAATGGACGCTGGAATGAACAACATCACACAATCCACAAAATGCACAAGGGACAGATTTCACAAAATCCAGATGCCCCTAGCAGAAAGTCCTAGGTTCGGCCCCAAGCATAGTTTTCCCCAAACTGAGGCCCTCTAAATATTTTCAATGGCAACTCCCTAAGCCCAGACAGCAAGGCCATGCTGGCTGGAGATCATGGCAGCTGCAACACATCTGGAGGGCACTAGGTTGGGAAGGATGTACTACATCATAGGCCTAGCACCTAATATGGAGAATCAGTCCATCCATCCCATTGGGAGGTCCAGTTTTGTGTCCCCTCAATTCATAAAATAACATCAAGCTGGAAATGTAGTCTTCCCACCCACTTTGTTAGCTGCAAACTACAGAAGCGTTTCACCGTTTCATACACTTTTAGGGATGAGTTGACTTTAATAGTTCTATATTTCAAGTTGGTCTGATACATGTATTTGGGGGTTCTTGAATATCTGAAGGGTCTTTTTACCCTAAGATGGTGGGTTGTTTTTTTTAGCAAGATGTTGACCCTAGAAAGGGGGGGCATTGGGGCTCTTCTTTAGACTGCGAAATCTCTCAGTCTGGCACCGTGTTTGCAGTGAAAAACTGAACAAGAAGAGTCATAAAACAGTCTCTCTCCATAGAGTTTCCCACTCAGCTGGTTGTATGGAGCAAAGACGCCATCCAGTGGTCAGAGGGCTTGACAATGAATTCCTCTCCACAACACATGCTCAGGTATCATCACCACCTATTAGCTCAGGCAGCTCAAACCATGTCTGGCGCTGGCAGACCCATTCACCTGAACCTGGGTTTGCCTCCATCAATTACAAACTGGGGGTGGGGCTGACTTTAAGAGCCTATCTTCAAAAAGGGCAAAAAGGAGAAACCTGGGTACTACAGACCAGTCAGTCTGACATCCATCCCTGGGAAAATTTTGGAGCAGATTATAAAGAAGTCAATCTGTAACCACCTTGAAAACAATGCAGTGATAACTAGAAGCCAGCATGGATTTGTCAAGAACAAATCCAGTCAGACTAATCTGATCTCATTTATTGATCAGGTAACCTCCCTTGTGGACTGTGGGAATGCTGTGGACGTAGTATAACTTGACTTCAGCAAAGCTTTTGACAAAGTGCCCCATGACATTCTGATTCACAAACTAGTGAAAAGTGGGCTAGATGGAACAACTATTAGATGGATCCACAGTTGGCTACAGTATCGAACTCAAAGAGTGCTTATCAATAGTACCTTTTCACACTGGGATGAGGTAATGAGCGGGTACTGCAGGGTTCAGTCCTGGGCCCAGTGCTCTTCAACATTTTTTATTAACGATTTGGATGAGGAGGTGCAGGGAATGCTTATCAAATTTGCAGACAACACAAAATTGGGTGGGATAGCTAATACCCTGGAAGACAGAAACAAACTTCAAAGTGATCTTGATAGACTGGAGCGCTGGCCTGACAACAACAGGATGAAATTTAATAGCGATAAATGCCAAGTTCTACACCCAGGAAAAAGAAACCAAATGCACACTTACAAGATGGAGGATACTTGGCTCAGCAATACTACAAGCGAGAAGGATCTTGGAATTGTAGACCACAAGCTGAATATGAGCCAACAGTGTGATGTGGCTGCAAAAAAAGCAAATGCTATTTTGGGCTGCATTTTGGGCTTCCAAATCGCACAAGGTACTGGTTCCCCTCTATTCAGCACTGTTTAGGCCTCATCTTAAGTATTGCGTCCAGTTCTGGGCACCGCACTTCAAGAAAGATGCAGACAAACTGGAGCGTGTTCAGAGGAGGGCAACGAGGATGATCAGCGGTCTGGAAACAAAGCTCTATGAGGAGAGACTGAAAGAACTGAGCATGTTTAGCCTGGAGAAGAGAAGACTGAGGGGAGACATGATAGCACTCTTCAAATACTTGAAAGGTTGCCACACAGAGGAGGGCCAGGATCTCTCCTCTATCAACCCAGAATGCAGGACACGGAATAATGGGTTCATGTTACAGGAAGCCAGATTCCAGCTGGACATCAGAAAAAACTTCCTGACTGTTAGAGCAGTACAACAAGGGAATCAACGACCTAGGGCGATCGTGGGCTCTCCCACATTAGAGGCATTCTAGAGGCAGCTGGACAACCATCTGTCAGGTATGCTTTAAAGTGGATTCCTGCATTGCGCAGAGGGTTGGATTCAATGGCCTTATAGGCCCCTTCCAACTCTACCATTCTATGATTCTATGAAGTAGCAGCTGTAATGACTGTTTAAGGTGAATTCCTGCATTGAGCAGGGGGTTGGACTAGATGGCCTTATAGACACCTTCCAACTCTACTATTATGAAGAGCACACAGGAAAGGGATGCTGAGCCCCAGCATAGCTCTCTACCTTCCTCCCCACCCAAGTGATTTTTCTGCTAATTGGGCTCATTTCTCATACCTGAACGCAAAGGGGTGGGGATTTGAGCAATACCTTTCAGGGAGGTAAACCATAGACCAGATAGAAATATGCAGTGCCCCCCCCCCCAGCTTTTAATGCCCCACACACACTGGCTGAATTCGGACGACACAATAAGCAACTGGGGAGGGGGAACAATCGTCAGTTGTATTGACTATCATGTCATCTGAATGCTGCCATAGTCAACTCAGCACTGATCCTAATCCACGCCACAGTTGATTATTTATTACCATGTTGTGTAGGGAGTACCCCCTAGATGAACAACTGTAAAATTGATTATTACCCCGCCATTGACTATTGTGTTGTCCAAATTCAGCCACTGTCTCATGCTGCCATATTGCTAGCAAAACAGTCACTGAATTTTGGTAGTGCACCATTACAGAGGCAGAAAAGGGCCAGTTGCTCTGCTGCTAAAAATTCCGAAAGAAGTGAAAAAGAGATTCCCGTCAACTCATTGTCCTTTATCATTTGCATCTTTGGAACAGACTCGTCTCCTTCTCCACCCTCCTCTTTGTCTCTTGGAGATATTTAGATGGTGAACCTGTAGGCAGGGCTGTGTCTTTTCCAAAGGTCTATCAAGCAATCAGCTGTGACTCTTGACTTTTTAAAAACTCCTTAAGTTAGCCATGATGTGGAGGAAGCGTGTAATCCTTTCCCCAATCAAAAGCCCTACCCAAGCTGTTATTTGCCCCAGCAGGGTGGCAGGGGAAAGAGAATGGGTACAATGCAGGCACCTGTCTTCTCCTCCAGCAGGAGGGGTAGAGGTAGAGAGAGAGAGCTCCATTGGCATCAGTTGAGGGTTTTTTAAAGTCTTTTTTTAGCCCCTGCAGGGGGGGACCTGGGGGTTCTGGGCGAGAAGGTTTAAATCTCCCTACCCATGTGCAGTGGTCCCAATTCAGAGCAGGGTCCACATGCTTCCACTCAGGTAAACAAAATGCTGAGGATCAGCTGCATGCTCCATAGTTAACGTAGCGTGTAGTTTAGTCCTCAGGTCCTGCTCCAAGGAGGCTTCCAGATGGACAGTTCCTGGAGCAATCAGTCAGAAGGCATCGTGCAGTGGCTCTGCCTTTCCCTCCTCAATGGATCATCTGTGAGAAGAAAAAAGACAGAAGAAGTAATGGGAAAACACAGGCGATGATGAGTGGCAGATGACAACATCTGGGTGCCCCGTGAAAGGCCATGGAGTAACTGCACCCTTCAAGTCTTGTCTGGAAGCACCCTGAGAAGCAAGGCAAGGAGAGAACATGGGCTTTGTCCAACAGAAGTCGGGAGTTAGGGGTGGAGAGAGGGGAGAGAAATCTGGAAGCAAGAGGTGGGGAGAGGAGCTGAGCCTGAGAGAGAAGATGCTGGAGGACCGGAGAGAGCCAAAAAACAACCAGCAGAGCCCATTGGAGCTCTCAGCCAGCATCAGCTGACCAGCAGCGTATGGCATAGAGAGGCAAGGGATGGTAACAGCCTGCCGACATCAAGAGCTAGCGAAAGCCGGAGGCACGACAGAGATGCAAAACAACATAGGAAGCAGTTGACAGAGACTGGATGAAAAGGACAGGGGGTCCTGCCTGCCTGCCTGCCTCCCTGCTGCGGACAGAGCCTTATTCCTTGCTCAAGACAGGAAGGTTCTGACTGAACTATGTCCATTTTATGCAGACGGTGGATGTTGAAGAGCCCTTCTGCTCAATTAAACAGAAGGAGGAGGTAGAAGACTACAGTTCTGGACTGGAGCACTTCAGGTTTATTATTTAATAATAATAATAATAATATTTAATAATAATAATAATAATAATAATAATAATAATAATAATTTATTTCTTACCCGCCTGCATGCTAAGGTGCTAACGCTTTCTCTATAATTTACTAAAGGTGGGGGGTTTGGCTTGCTATTTCCATGGGAGAAGCATTCTGGTATATGACATACAAATACAAACACACACACACAAACACACACACCAGCCAGCCACTTGGCTCCCCTTCCTCTGTTGTTTGCCTGTCTCAGATTTTAGATTGTAAACCCCTTGGGGCAAGGAGATGTCCTCTTGCACCCTGTAAAGTGTCATGCACGCAGATGGTGCAATATATAATTATTCATCATCATCATCATCATCATCATCATCATCATCATCATCATCTATTATTCATCCCCTTATAAGGCACATGCAATTTGCCACTGGCCTGAAGAGACACATGTGGGTTCTGGTATGCAATTATGAAATCATTGGCCTAATGCAGCCTATGCGTCATGACCCCCAGCCCTCAGACTTCCCAGTGTGCAGCAGAAAGTTTTGATGGGGATGAGACACAGGCTATTCCCTTGGGGGTAGGACAGTCAGTGCCTTCTTCCAGGGCCTCCTGGTCAGAGAACACAGACCTACCATCATCCTTTCACTCGGAGGCCAACTACCCAGCAGACCTTCCATCCCCACAGTCTCAGGCTGCAAAATCAGATGACAGCCCTTGAACAATCCAGGCAGTTCCTCCAGGAAGGGCAGAGCTGACCACGCAACAGTTCTTGCCAGCGTACATAAAGCTTCAGATGGCTTTAGCTCCCTGCTGAGACAACATCTGCCAATTGTTGTAGTAGGAAAGAGTTCCAGCCAGCAGGACCCGTTGGTGCTATCCAAGGTCCTGTTTTCTTCTTTCTTGGTCCTGGCTGCCATCAGATGCTATGAACTTCCTGTGTGGGTCTTCCTCTGGAACAGCAAAGGTCACAGCAGTCCTCACCTGCTGCCTGAGGGGAAGGACAAAATGGTACACCCACCATTCCACATGAAGCAGTGGAATCTTCCTTCAATGCTGGCGAGTTGACAGCATCCTCCGCTGCACCTGAGAGTGGCAGGTTAGTTGAGGTGGCACAAGGCAGACAGTGTGGCACATACAGTTGGTCAATTTCCCCTTGTCCAAACAGTGTTTGGACAAGGTGACCGGATGAAACAAGCAGACAGCCCAGGCCAGCCACACGCCAATGTTGCTATCACCAACGAGCAAGCATTGGCACCCACTCAGAGGACTAGGAATGGCTGGGTTTCCAGGGATTGGCCAAGGACACACACATAGGCACTGCCTTTGGTGGAGATCTCACTCTGCCTAATGATAGGGCCAGCCCTGAAGGGATTTTCCTGCAGAAGATGTGAATCTCCACTGAATTCCACAGCAAGCTTTTATCTGGCTGGCCCTATCTGGCTAGCTATCTTATTTCAGGTTTCTTCAGACGTCACTGGCATTGCTAGGTACTACCCATCTGGATGCCAGTTTCCTTTCTCATAGCAATCTCCCCTATCAGCTCTGTCATGGTGACACCACCTTTGCCACTGTCCCTTGTGACTGACCGCTGCTCCGTGTTTTTTTCTCAGCAAGGCTTCTATTTCTTTCCCCTTGGAGGGGGAGGGGAGTGGACCCGTGCTTCTTGGCTGTCAACCACTTCTATTGACCCCATACCAAATTGGACAGCGGATCCAGATTTAAGATGCCTCAATTCTGTAAGTGGAAGTAGACTTTCCTGACCCCTCCTTCCCACTGAAAATGGGGTGAGCTGTGGTATGGGAGGAGGGGGATGCCCCCAAATTGGGCAAAAGGAACTTCCATGAATGGATCCCTCTCAAGGAAGGCAGAGCCTGGATCCAACCCAGGAAGATTGTGTAGGTACCACGACCTGTAGGTCTTTGAGGCTTAGAAGCGTAGTGAATTTCATACAGCCTCTTGAGGGGATCTCTTTGCAGACTGAAACATTTTATGCACTTACCTGAGAGTAAGTCCTATTGGACACAGCTTACTTCTGAATAAACACACAAAGCAAAGTTTACTGTTTCTTTCCCAACAGTCAACCCCTTGCCCAAGTGATTAAATAAATAAAAAAAAAAACTGAACTACTTTCAAAGAAAAAGTAGACTATGAAGTAATGAAGAAAATATGCCATAATAAAACACTACAGGCAAAATAAATTTATACACAACACTACTATTTTTCAAAATCCTTGCTCGGCTTTAGATGCCAGTTTGCCTTCTGGCTACAAACACATTCTTCACACATGCTGGGAATGTTGAGGAAAACTAGTCAGCATTCAGAGGATTAATACAGATTTCCAGCTCTTTGCCCCGAGGCTCAATAGTCAGACATCTATTTGTCCTCAGGAAAGGTTAGGGGTTGAAATGCAAATTGGCAAACAACGGAATTCTTTGTTAGGATTATCAAGGCAAAGCCTGATCTCTGTTGCTGTTTAATAATTCTCTGCAATTTGGGGGACTTATTCAAATGCTGCAGAAACGCTTCTTAGTGTTTTGAAGGAGGGAAAAAACAATGCAAGGCAGGGCAACTACATTTGCTGGCTCAAATCTGTTCTCTAGAGAGAGGGGGGGAATGACACACACACTTGACAGCTTATTTACCAAACTCACTAAAGATTTATTGATTTGTCAATCAGTGCCTTGAGCATTTGCTTCTCCCCACAGGAAAATTAATAATTTCTACTGGCATAATATATCCTATATATAAACTAAGCAAATGCAAGAATCAATTTTGGCTCCGTTTAAAACATCCAGGAGAAACAAAATGCTCCCTCTTTGGGTGGGTGGGTGGGGGGGAGGTATGTAAAAACTGAACGCTATGTTAATGAAGAAGAAATGCCTGTGTTGTTCCATGAACACAAAATTATTAGGACAGCACAAGTAAACCCTACAGACATTTTAAAGTCTCTACGGGAGGTCGGAGCCTTGGAAAATAGAAACTAAATGTGCTTCCAGATTAATGCTACTATTATCACAAGGCCTGTGTGCCTCGAGCAGAGGGCTGTACGTTTGTTCTCTTTCATAATACCTGCAGTTAATTAATTTACCATTAGATGAGGTTAGATGCATCCTAACCACTCAAAAGGACAACAAGCAAGCTTAGCTGCCCAGTCCACTACTCAGTTAAGCCGGTGCTTGGATATAAGCAGGTTGAAGCCTGAAGGTTTGAGCTTCCCTGGCTTGCAGATCCGGTTGTCTGAACATTCCCTCAACTTAGCAAACCTAAAATACTGGCAGTTAAATGGAGAGGGCAGGCAGGGAATTGATGACAATCCATGCTGGGAGGCAAAACCCTGTAATTCCAAATGGCCATTGAGCAATGATGCCAAATGACTTGAAAGGCCACCTTCAATCCTGTCAGGCTGTCCCACACTTTAAGATCAGCAGGAGAGGCCCTTCTCACTTGTTCCCCTTTGAGGGCAGTTAACTGGGCAAGTACATGAATGAGGGCCTTTTCCGCAGTGGCCTCACACCTCCGGAATGGGTTGCCATCGGGGTTCCATCACTGAAGGCTTTTAGGAAGACTGTGAAGTCTGACTGGTTTTCTCTGGCCTTCTCCAGGTTGCTGCACCAGCTCAGCTTTCTTTTTTCCATGCATACAATGAATGGCTGAAGAGCAGGTGGGGGCAGCCTCTGTCCCTGCCATCCATTCGTTGACTTGGAGGTCTGCAGCGCCCATCAAAGATCAGGTGTGGCAACAGGGCTCTACATGATTGGGAATGCTGCTCTCTCAGGGCTCCCACTCAGCCCAGACACCACGGATGTTCTTGAGCTCAGCATGCGGATGGTGAGAGTGGAGCCTGCTGCCGTCTGCTGTCCAACTGGGAAAAGCCCTTAATGTATCAAGAAGCCTTTAAAGTCAGAACCTTCCCTTCACTCTGGAGCAATCTAAAAACGCAGCAAAGGTATTGATGCAGTCAATGCATCAATGCAGCCAAGTCAATGTAGCAGCAGCAACAGCAGCAGCAGCAACCACCCCCTCAGCAACTGCATAGCTCCTCCACCAAGCCCATCGCTCATGCCCCTGTGCATGGGAAGCACCAGTCACCAAGCAACAGCACTGGAAATGCCACCACACAGCCTATTCCTCCCCTGCCCTTTTCCCACCCTCCGGTATAATAAAACAGCCTTCCCTAACCAAGTGGCTTCCAGATGTGGCAAACTACAACTCCCATGATCTCCAGCAAGCCTAGTCTGGCTTTGGGTGATGATGATGGTAGTCCAACACATCTGGAGAGCAACAGTCTGGAGAAGGCTGCCCTAAGGAGTCCACAGCTCCTCCCTCCTCCCTCATGGAGGTCATGAGGACAAGGGACAGCAGCCACCGCATCACACACACACCCTGGGACATAGTCAGACATGATGCTACACCCTGCAGGGATGGAATTATTCTTGCTATTGTTATTATTTATTGTACTGTCTATATACAGGATGCTTCACAAAGAATGGACGGCCAGGCTCTGCCCCAGCAGGCTTACAATCTTGGGGGCATATGTCCAAATCCTGCTCTTGGTGGTGGCAGCTCCCTCTGAAACATCTCCCTGTACTCAATGTTTTCAGTATAATGCACATGTGTGAGTGAATCTCTTTTCATGGGGCTAAGATATGGAAAGAGTTTTTAGGCCAGGGTGGGGAACCCCTTTCAGTCCAAGGGTCACTGCATCCCAATGGTGGGCGGAGCCAACAGTGAAAGAGGTGGGGCCAAAATGCCCCAAACGCCAGCATATTTGAGGTTTAAAGCTCTTCCTAAGCTTTAGGAGCAGCTTTTCAACCTTTCAGAGAGGAGGAAAAACTGCACAAAAGCTGCGGAAGCATGAAGCAACCTGTGATTCAGGGAAAAGGGAGTACGGCCATCTGGGAACACTAGAGTGCCGGATTGGGACCCCAGATTGGGACCCCAGGGAGGCCAGATTTGGCCCTGAGGTCTAAGCCACAATGTAGGAGGTCAGTGGGAAAGAGCCCCAGTACTGAGGTCCAAGCAGGCAGGTTCTGGCCTGATGTGGTAGGATCACCGGGTAGGGCACAGCAGGCGGAGTCAGGAGACATGTGCTCACATCTCCACTGCTGGTAAATACTGTCGCTCCTGTCTCTGCAGCCCCACACCTGAGAAGCTGAAATTAATTGGAAAAAATGAGCCAATTCCGTTGTGGCGCCCAAGGGAGCGATTCCATCACCTTCACTCATAGCCACAAGGTCCTCAAACACCAATTGCCTTGAAACCCTCCTCTAAAGTCCTGGCCCGTGGCAAGCCAGCTGAAGCCCTAGAGAACCAGAGCCAGCCAGTAAAGACAAGAGCACATTTGAGGGACCAATAGTGTGACTAAGGAGGCTTCTTATCATCTTTAAGGGGGGGCTGTAGCTCAGAGGTAGAGCCCCTGTTTTGCATGCAGAAGATCCCAGGTTCAATCCCAGCATCTCTAAGCAGGGCTGAGAAAGACTCCTGTCTAAACCCCTGGAGAGCTGGTCCCACTCTTATTGTCGACCACCTTCCCCCAACCTGTTGCTTTCCAGATGTGTTTGGACTACAACTCCAACATGCCTCAGCCACCCACACTGTGGCAGGATCTACACTACTGCTTTATATCGGTATTGAAGTGTACATCTACCGGCTCAAGTTACAGGAAGCCAGATTCTGGCTGGACATCAGGAAAAACTTCCCGACGGTTAGAGCAGTATGACAATGGAACCAATGACCTTGGGAGGTCATGGGCTCTCCCACACCGGAGGCATTCAAGAGGCAGCTTGATAGCCATCTGTCAGGGATGTTTAAGGTGGATTCCTGCATTGAGCAGGGGGTTGAACTAGATGGCCTTAGAGGCCCCTTCCAACTCTACTATTCTATGAGTCTTTGAAAGTAGGATCTGATGGGGGTGAAACCAATCTCAAAAGCAGCCTGAGCTTGTGCCAAAAGTGGCCACCCCCCTTTTCTCTGTGCCACCCCATTTCTCTCTCTCTCTTTAGACACCCATGTATCCTCTTTTACAAAGGACAACCCTCTATTTGGAGGGCTGATCTGTCCATTTATAGATAAAGAACCAGAAGAGCTGTTGCCCATCCACAGTTAGCAGCATCTGAGCAGTGGACTGAGCAAGCAGGCACACAGCTCTCCTGGTCACAGACCTCTGCACTATCACAAGATGTGCTGTATTTCTATTTAAATTATCATTATTAATTCTACATTTGCATCTATAATGCAAATTGCTGTCCTCTTTTTGTGTGTGAAGCTTTTCCTCTTTTGGGGGGTGATTCATAAGTGTCCACCCTACACACTCACCCTCTGCCATCCCACATGAAACAAAGCTGGCAGCCACATGCAGCCTGCAAACTACAGATTCTCCAACCCAAGACTAAAGTTAGGAAACGGACTGATCCAGTGCAAAGCAATAGCTTGGATTTTTGTACCCTGGGTCAGCTTTACCCCTTTGGCCAGTCTCCAACTGCCCACGTTGCCATGCCATGCATTCTTCTGGCTGCCAGTACATGACTATTTTTAAAGCCTCCTGGTGCCTGCTGTCCTCAATGGGCCACAGCACAAGTAACGGTGAATGGGTGTGGGGAGGGAGGGACATCTAGTTTTGGGGACCTGCCTGACCCTCCAACTAGGGGAGATTGGATATGGGGGAAATATTGGATCCTACTCCTGATATTGAATCAGGGGTTCAGTACCGCCACACCCAGGTTCCACTAGATGATGTGTTCTAGAGTGTCATCCTCTTCGAGATACTTGCAAGGTATTCTGAAGAACAGACACAGTTGACACTGAAGGACAGTGATGTGAAACCATTGGACGTCATGGGCTATAGGTTATTTATCTCCATGCTGGGGACAGGGAAGAGGGGAGAGATATGAAGTATCCTGGAAAATCAAGGGGCATATAACCAAATAAACCTGTTCAAATTTAAGGTGCATTTGCCTGCTGAAACTCTGCCCCCAAATTCTGTGCCATGGCTTTGCCAGGAACATCAGCCTACACAAGAGCAATTCAAATAAAAAGGGAATGAGCAAAATCATTACTCTCATTCCTTTCAGTTGCTCTTGTACGAGGGAAAGACATGAGGGAATTTGCTAGTGGCCTTTTCCCGGCTTCTTCATTTACAAAAATTGTACTTTTAAACTTTTAAAAGCCTGCAATTCAGCTACAACAAATGTTATCTGTGGACAGAAGTTCAGAGCTTCTGCTGCTGCTACCACAATTAAAAACTTCTCAAGCAAAGGTTACATTTTCTGTGAAAGCTGTAACGTTCTGATCTAGGAAAAATAGATGAGAGAGGATAGAATGTAGCTATGTAACATGCATTAAAAGTTGTACTAAGAAATCATTCATATTTTATGGAATATACTTGATTGCAAACAAAACTCTGTAATTAGGATTTTATATTCTGTTTTTGAGGGGGAGGAAATTAAAACTGTTTAAACCAATGCCCACAGAAAACCTCATAATTACTACTGCCCTCTGGTGTAAAGCATTTTTAAAACTAAGGGCTTGTGAAGGTTTTTTCCCCCCTACTTTTCTTTTTTGTAAAAGCTTTTCTCTTTTACCTGAAAGAACCACCTCCAGGGTAATTTGGCTTGTTTTTGCGATTTGCAAAGACCTGCACACCTAAGGCCTCAGGGACTTTTGCTGGCTTGGATTGTTGGTGCCTAAAAAACACCAAGCCATGTTATTATGAGCTGTCTCAGACAATTTACGTCAACAACAAAAAAAAACCCTTCTGTTCGGGAACTGAATTTAACTGGCTCTAAATTGCAGACAAAAGTAAGTGATTATCATTTTTAAGGTTCCAATGAAAGAAGAGGGCACAGCTTAGAAAGAATCTGTGTTTAATATGTGATTATATATATATATATATATATATACGTATACACAGAGAGAGAGAGAGAGAGAGAGAGAGAGAGTTCTGAAAACATTGCAGTTTGTGGGCCCAGGCCATGAAGCACTGTTGCTATGTAACTTCCGATAGTTTCAGTGGAACTTCTGCAGCACCAGACACACAGATGGCCTTTGTACATATGTAATTTGAATAATAATAATAATAATAATAATGCTCTCCAGGAGAGATAAATAATAGAAACAAATACGGTAAAATCAAAGACAGAATCTATTGAATGAGGGGAGTTAAGTTTTAAAAGCAGCAGCAATGCTTTAAAATAATTTTGAAAGAAAAGATAAGAACTAAGTATCCAAGCAGCTAAAACATTGGAAAAGGCCTGGCAAGACAAAATGAATAATGCTCCTTAGTGATTAGGGTGACCACATGGAAAGGAGGACAGGGCTCCTGTATCTTTAATAGTTGCATAGAAAAGAGAATTTCAGCAGGTGTTATCACAACTGTTAAAGCTACAGGAGCCCTGTCCTCATTTGTATCTAGTCATGCTAGGCAGGGCTCCTGCAACTTTAAGTGTTGTGACGAAGAGGGATTTTCACCAAGTGCTGCATGCATACAAATGACATCGGCTGAAATTCCCTCTTCTTCACAACACTTAAAGCTGCAGGAACCCTGTCCTCCTTTCCATATGGTCACCCTATTAGTGATGGGTCAAGTTTTGTATGAGTATAAGGAATGGCTAGAAATGCTCAACTGTGAAAACTACTCCGGGAATTTCTTTTGGTATAAAAATGTGGAATTCTGCAACATTCAGCTGACAAGCAGCCCAAACAAATTTTGAGAGTGAGTGAAGCTGCAAAGATTCGTGAATGAAAGCTGTCAGTCGCCTTAAATCCAATTGTCAGCTTTTGGCTGCACATGTCTGAAAACTTAGGGGACGTGTTTCAGTTCTCAGGCATTCACAAAAGTGATGTGAAATTGTCATGAGAATGATACCCCCTTGGATGAAATGTGTTCGTAAATACATTTTACACCTTGCTTCTTGAATGTTCCCTCCGTCGACTCCTTCCATAGCAAAGCAAGGCTTTCTGTAGCCCCTCCCAGTCCCACCACCCAAACCGGCATTGCACTCGCAGCCAGATAGGGGTGGGGCACGAAGTGGGAGGCACAGACCATTTGAACTCCTCAGGCCTTCTTTGGTCTCTCTTTCTGTGCCTGCCCCATACGCCCTCCGGTATCAGTAGGCAATTAGCTGGTTGCATCGGAGCCAAGTAGAACTTTTTTGCCCTCGAACCAGATTGGATTGGGGAGCAGGATGTTTTCATGAAGGTGGCTCTGGGGCAAAGAGCTACGTCATTTGATCAGAATGGCAGGGCTCTGTGAAACAGTGACTTAGGGCTAAACTATATGAGTGAAAACATAGGAGTGATCTGGATTGGGACCATAACATGCAGGTGGCAAAGGGTTAAGCGGTTCCACTCAGCCACTTTCCCCACCACCACCACAACACACAGGGTGCCAATACAGGGGGGGGGGGGTTGTCATTGTTCTTTTTTTAGCCCCTATGTGGATGGATGGATGGATGGATGGATGGATGGATGTTGAAAACAAATGCTGGGCAGGAAACTTTAAGACTCCCTACCTGTGCAGAGTGGTCCTGATCCATATCATGGGGCCCTGCATTTACACCAAGTTAAACAAAATGCTAAAGATTAGGTGCATGCCACATATTTAATGCAGGTTGCGTTACACACCTGAGAACTCAGGTGAGCATCCTGAGGCACCTTTAAGGTGGCTGAGGCATTCCCAAGACCTGTCACTCAGGGCTGTAGAACCAGGTCATGGAGTAAGGATTCCCCTTGGGGCCAACCTGGCCTTTGGAGGAATCAGGAGAGACTCCCTCCACACCCGAATGGAGAATGGACATGAATGGAGAGTGGACTTGAATATTGCCTCCAACTCAGGGCTGCATACAGCTGGCCCAAACAAGAAGCAGGGATTGCCAGGTGGCTCCTGCATTAGTAGCAGAACCTCACAGGGGGCTAGGATTGTTGTAGATCTTGTTAAATTAAAGTTAAATAAAGTTGTGGCCCTAGAAAACCCAGTGATATATGCCTCATCTTGTTATTCTGGGCATAGGTACAAAATGCTCTTAAATCTCATTTAATTGTTGCATTTGCTGCTATTACCAAGCTTGGATAGGCATTCATATTTTTAATTATATAGCACTTTTCTGCTATGAAGAACTTTTCAAAGCCCCATACTTTTTTTTTCATTTTAACTTTTGTTTTGCAAATACTGAAGCCTGATAAAATCACAAATATTAGTTATTTTCTGTAACAAGCTGTAAAAATGGACTGCCATAAGAACCAAGAGAATTCTGAATAGGGTTTGGCAGAAAACCTGGGAAACTGTTGTCTTTCCAATGTTATTTCAGGTCTTCCCCAACCTGTCTTGTCCCTTGCAGATGACTCCAGTCATCTGCAAGGAACAGACTTACCTACCTGCCACAGGTGCCCCCATGCATGCATTGCAGAAGATTCTGGGAACATGTTCTCTCGATTTGGATAGGGCACTAGCCACCAGTCACCCTGTTTGAACACAACCACGAGGGCATAGGAAGATGCCTTAACCTGAATCAAGCCATTGGTCCACCAAGCTTAGCACTGGCTGCATCAAAGGTGGTGAATCTCAGGCCTGTGGGCCAAGAAATTCAGCACTCCTGTTCTACCCTAACTGACAGCAGCAGCAGCTCTCCAGGGTTTCAGGCAGGAGTTGATTTAAGCCCTATCTGAAGATGCCACCTATTGAACCTGGGAACAAAGCCACAGAGTCAGACTCCCCATGTTCAGGGATGAGGCTATGGACTGAGGAGGTGATGGATTCAGGGAGGGAGGCCCCCTCAGCACCCTTCCCAGACAGCCCCACCTCCCCACCACCTTCTTGGCCTGAGAAGGTTGCACTGCCGCCATCCCTCC
The DNA here is from genome assembly GCA_029215795.1 of Anniella stebbinsi. NCBI lineage: Eukaryota > Metazoa > Chordata > Lepidosauria > Squamata > Anniellidae > Anniella > Anniella stebbinsi. Next base: position 33,012,944 of record JARDYH010000007.1, read on the forward strand.
AACTCCATCAGAGCCAAAGGTTGTACAAAAGGCTTCTCCCAGCCTGAGCTTCGGCCCTATTTAAGTCTCTGGCTAGGGCAGTCTACTGCTGAAGCAACATTTGAGCTGGCTTGTGTGAGTCTCCAGCATGAGCGCCATTTGGAGCCATCCAGAGTGCTAGTTGGGACCTAGAACCTGAACTCTTGCCTAGCAACGCTTTCCTAGAGTGATGTGCTGCAAAGTCCAAAGCAGGAGAAGAACAGAAGGGTCGTCTCTTTCCCAGTTGTAATAGAAAGGCCCTCAACTCCCCAACTAACTATGAGCCATGAGGGTGGGGCAGCTTTATGACCCTAAAGGAGTTAAAGGTCCAAGGATTGAGAAGGTCCACCACTCAATGGTAGAGCACAAGCTTTGCATGCAGAAGATTCCAGTTCTTGTCTGAACGGCAGGAGAGGTGCTCAGCACCTTGGAGAGCTCCTTTAGAGTTCTGACTGCTTCTGGCTGAAACCTGGAGTGGATTCACTGCCCCACTGGCATTGGAGCCAGCAGACTCCACTGCTCCCTGTAGGAATTCCTGCTCTTATCTCTGATCTGGAAAACTGTACAAAATTATCTTCCCACATTAAGCCAGGGACTCAGTTGGTACTAGGAGGAGCACCCACCCTTCCCTGCGCCAGCTGAGTCCTTTTTTGCACAGTGTGGGGTACCCCCATGGAGATGATGCAAACTAAGTGACACCCTGGACTCAGCCAGGATGGGGCCACTCTACAGATAAAATGTATGGGGGGATCTTGCCCATTTATTGGTCATTTTCTAAATACTACAACTGACCAAAAAGAGATTGATTTTCCTATATTAAGAACTCTAATGGGAAGACTCACTGAAACTTTGGTATCTTTGATGGCTTTACTCATATTACTGAAAAGGTAATGAAAGTCTTTCTAACTTCAATACAAATTAGGATGAACCTTTTGGCTTTTTTTGTGGTTATTATGTGTTAAATTTGTTGGATTAACTTTCATTGGTCGGTGACTATGGATGCTGGAGGAATCCGATTGGGGGTGGAGCTCGGCATGTTTTCATTGCCCCCCCTAGAGACTCCGTTCCATCTTCCACCAGCTAGCCAGACTCAATGAGCAACAAGATGGGCCAGCTGTCAAAATTTCCATTCCTTTCCGCAAATGATGGCCATAAATTGCGTTATTTATGGCCGTCATTTGTGCAAATTATGCAAATGTGTGCAATTCACAATCATAATTCAAATGATGACAAGACCAAAAAAACACATAAAGTGTCTGGGAAGCCATGCAGCTGAGCTCACCAAAGCAAGCTGAGTCGGGTACACTGTGGAAGTCCGGCAATACAAAGAGGGCCAAATTTCCAAGCGATGGACATCCCTATTTGTGACCACAATACACAATTATTTATCATAAGGTTCCATCTTTTCCACAAATGTACAAATGAAACTTTGAACATTTTGCATACTTTGAAGTCTCAAAAATTAGCAATCAATACTGTATAAGAAAAAAAACGTTTCTCAAAGTGTGTTGTATTGCTGCACAGAGAACTGTAGGCCTGCTGCAGCATTCAGCTGCTAAAATTACAAAGAGCACAACCTTGATCGGAAATCAAAGGCACACAAGTCGAATAGCATCTGAAAGGAACCCTATGCATCTTTCCTTGGCTGGGAAAAAAAGAGCTTCAGCAATGTGCTGCCTTAAGCATGGTAGTCAAAACAGAAGGAATAAACTGAGTCATTGTCAGAGATCTGTCAGGAAAAGAAGAAGAATGATTTCACACCACGAGAAAGGAAGGGGGTGGGAAATCTTACAATAGGACACCAAGGATCTTTACATGATACACAAAGAAGTATGAAGATCCAAAGTTCCTGTTAGTATTTGTCCATTCTTTGTGCACAATACTTGTTCATTTGTATTTATAAAGGGTTGGATCCAGATTTATGCTGGATCAACTGTGCTGATGGAAATGGACTTCCCCGCCCCCCCCTCCTTCCCCCTGAAAATGCTACGCAGAGTCAGGAGAACCTGCTGAATGGGGAGGAGTGTTTGGGGAGGAGGCAGAATTTACACATAAATCATGTAGACCAAGAACCATCTCACACTTTCTCCAGGGCAAACTCCAGTCTGCCACTATGTCAGCCGATCTTGGCTGAATCCCCAATAAGGTGCACCTGTGTATACTTAGGGCTGTGCATCACCTCAGGTCCTAATCTGGATCCCCAAACAGGCTGATTCGGCCCACCTTGGTCCAAATCCGGATCAGACTGGAGTGGTACAGAGCCTGATTCGGCGCGATGGTGAGCCACTGACTCTGCCTGCCCCCAGGACTTACCTGACCTGTTCGGTAGTCTCATTGAGGATGGGCAACTGCCAGACATGTCAGCTAAGTCTCACAGGTGGGTGGGGGCAGTGGCTTGCCAAGTTCGGGAGGGGACAGGGAGGGGGCAAACAGGGGATCCGGTGGACTCCTGGTCATCCTCGTGCCCGGAAGCCTGCATCATCTAATCCACTCTGGATGTCCGAATCTCGCTTCAGATCTGGATTCGAAGCAGGTCAAACCAGGCCTGAGGCAAATTGGGGCTGATTCAGAAGTTCCAAATTGGCCTCCAAAGTGGATCTGAGAGTCCCTGACAACCATCTGTCAGGGATGCTTTAAGGTGGATTCCTGCACTGAGCAGATGGTTGGATTCGATGGCCTTATAGGCCCCTTGCAACTCTACTATTCTATGATTCCATGATTCTATGATTTGCTATCATTGCACTTTAGGTCCTACAAAACACCTTTATGTGGGATGAGACCATGGGTTTCCCCCAACATGAGCTAATACTCCTGCATATGAATGAAGGGGCTGACATGACCCCTTGCATTGAAAGAGTACATGAGGGGTGTGCAGCTGCATGGGAAGTCCTGCTCCCCACTGCTGATGCAACCAGATGCCACCACCCCACCCTCTGTGCATTCAGAACACACTAGAATTCACACACTGATGTGTGCATGTAGAGCTCCTTCACACAAGAGGGAACTCTAATTGGACCAGGTCTGTCCCCTCATATGGAGGCATTCTATATACTAACAAGCCCTTCCAATGCTTCCCAAAGATGTGAAGGGCTGGGGTGGGGCTTCATTATTGGGGGTGGGACTAGCCTGCACAGCCCTGCAACCCCTCAGATGTGTTCTTTCAATTGCAGAACCTTGAATAGCTCCAAGCTCCATGGTGTGGAGAATGTGGATAGGGAGACATTTTTCTCCCTCTCTCACAATACTAGAACCTGGGGGACATCCCATGAAGCTGATTGGTGGGAGGTCCAGGACAGATAAAAGGAAGTTCTTCAGACAGTGCATATTTAATCTATGGAATTTGCTCCTACAAGATGTAGTGACGGCAACAATTTGGGTGGCTTTAAAATGCAGTCAGACAAATTATTGGGGAGAAGGCTATTAATGACTATAGTCCTGATGGCTATATGCTACCTCCACTATCAGAGACACTATGCTGGGGAATATGAGTGGGAGGGTGCTATTGTACTCATGTCCTACTTATGGGTTTTCCATCAGCAGCTGGTTGGCCACTGTGTGAATAGAATTGTCAGGGATAGTTAAAAGACACTGTCGTTATTTAGCTAAGATGTAATCGGAAGGAGTCTGGAAGGCTTTGGGCCTGTTCGGCCTCTGGAATATCAGAACCTGTGTGAGTCGATCTCTGTCAGCATTCTCAAACCAGGGGTGGAGGAGTTGCCCGACTCCCCACAGCCACCTGCTTCCCTAGGCCTTGGCAGAGAAGCTGTCTGTGAGAAACTGATGGAGAAAAGGTGAGGGTTTGCAGAAGGATCGCCCAGATTGAAGCGTCATCTTGGTGGGCTGAGCAGTGCCAGCCTGTTTGGACAGGGCCATTGCTGAAAGGCCAAAAGCCGTGTCTGTCAAGTGGTCTGGAAGAGGCCTATGCCTCCCTTTTCAAGCTCATGCCTTTGCTAGGAGCATCTGCTCTGCAGTCCTGGAAAACCGCCGTTTGGATCCATCGTCGTCTGAGGCTCTGGGGGCACTCTGTACATGCTCCCTCCTAAGTGGACCTTTGGATTACTAAGAAATTGCAATGAAAAGCACTGTGACACTTTTCATAGACTTGAACTCTTATTTGCTGTGGATTGTGTGCCTTTGTTGACAGCTCAGCGGGCTTCATCAATGACTGTGGGACCTCCTCTCCTCTGCCTGGATTCATGCAGCCACCTGCTTGTCTTGGCCTTGCCTGGGCGAAACCAGTGGCTCAGAACTCCTTGCATTTGAGGGTGCACCTTTCCCCATGATCTTGTTTAAGCCTTGACCATGTTGCCTGGAGTTACCAACGTATGATCTGCAGTTGGACTAGCTCTCTTTGGGTGGTTCGTTAGGCCTTTGATGAATTTGCTCCTTTGATTGCCTGAAGGATCATGTCAGGAATCATCTCCCTCCCCTGGCCGGGTTTGGAACCCATGTATGGATGGATTGACCCTTCCCTTGTGTTCAGAACCGTGGAGAATGAGGAAACCATGTTGATGGGAATCTCGTCACAGTAACAGTAGTAGTGATTAGCTTTTGACTGTTCTAGAATTTCTTGGAGCCTACGGCTACTGACCATCAGTCGTATGATTTCTGAAGTGTGTATCCATTGAGCTTCTGCCATGGGAATTCCTGCAATAAAGAAGTCTCACTGATTTGGGCGTCCCGTGTCAGTTTGCCAGAACGTGTGCTTGCCTGAGGGACCAGGAAACCTGACAAGAATATTGGACTAGATGGACCCTTGGTCTGATCCAGCAGGGCTCTTCTGATGTTCTTAAGCAGGCTAGCTTCTGAACTAGAGCTCAAGCAGTGGAGGTCTGTGGCTCTGATGTCAGTGTTGTGTGCATGCCCATTCCCTCTGGCATTCGCATGTGCTGGCAAACTGACACAAGACATTCACATCAGTGAGACTTCTTTTTATCGAGGAAATCCCACGGGAAAAAGCTTAATGGTTACACACTCCAAAAACACTTAAAGCAGATTCATGGTCAGAATGCTTTAGGCTCCATGCTTTAGGCAATCACACAGACAAATTCATGAAAGGCTTAACAAACCATCCCAAGGGAGCTTCTCCAAACGCCGCATATGCTGGTAACTCAGAGGACATGGCCCACGCCCACAAGATCACGGGAAGGGTAAAATCTCAGGTACAGGAGTCCCATGCTTCTGCTTAGCACTGGCAACTCCCTGCTACCTGAGTCTGGCCACAAACACACAATCCAAAGCAAATGCAAGTTAAAGTCTATGAAAAGTCTCACAGTACTTTTCATGGCACAGTCCTTAGAAATCCAAATAGGAGAGAGTCCATGTGCAGAGTGCTTTCAAAGTCCTAAACAGAGATGGATCCAAACAGGAAGGATTTCAGGCCTTGCATCAAAAGATGAGCCTAGCAAAGCTATTCAGCTTTGTCCCCCTTCTCCCCCCCCCCACTTCTAAAGGCATGTTCAAAGCCACTTGACAGACAAATTCTCTGACCTATAAACCATGCCTAGGGTGGCACCGTTCAGCCCGCCAAGATGACGCTACCATCTGAGTGACACTTTCAGCAAGTGGGCCCCCACCTTTGAAAAACACTCCCAAATTCCCAGGGAAACCTTACAGCTTCAAGGCTGAGACAGAGAGCAAGCAAGCTACTCCCATGGGAACTTCTGACAGAGGCCTGAGTGCACAGACATTCCAAAACTATTCCTAATAAATCTACCTACATGCAACAAGACCTCCGCCTTGTTGAAGACTTATACCTGACAGTCAGTGGGCAGTGAATCTGCTATGGGTTTCAATCAGAACTCTAGTGGAGCTATCAAAGGACTCATCACCCCACTAACATCGGAACCCTTTCATCCCTGTTGGGACAGGCTCCTCCTCCCAGGCTTCTTTCCTTGGAGAGTGTTAAAGGGCCAGCCCTCTGGCCTGGTCCGCCTCGTGTGTTGGCTGCACTGGCGAACATGCAGCAGGGAGGCCTCTGGTGTGTTTCCTTTGGGCTGGCTCTGCAATGCACTTCTAGTCGATATATTCAGATCCTTCTCTGAATATAATAATAATAATAATAATAATAATAACTATTTATTTCTTACCCGCCTCTCCGTCCGGATCGAGGCGGGGAACAACAACATGATAAAATACACAAAACTGATCAAAACATGACACATACCATTAAAATTGCATAAAAATCCTAAAACATCCTAAAAATAAAATACAATTGTATAAAATACAATTCACTCTATGGCTGCATTCGGACAACACAATAGTCAATGGTGAGTTAATAGTCAACTCCATGGTTGATTATCGAGGGGGTATTCCCCACATGACATGATTATAATCAACCGTGGTGTGGATTAAGGCCAGCGTCAAGTTGACTATTAGTCAACCGTGTGTTTGATTGACGCATCCCCCACCCTCTCTCCCCCATCAGTCCTCCCGCTGATATGCCATCAGCCATTGTGAGTTCTGCTGGCTGGACTAGAGCGGCAGTCGCCACTTTGGTCACTCTTACCAAGGGACTCCGTAGTCGCCAAAAATAACCAACTGTATTCAACAAAATAGTCAATGGTGCCTGACACATGACATGATAACCAACAGTTGTTCAAATAATCAACTCTGCACAGCGTTGGTTATTTGCATTGGTTATTTTGGCCAAATAACCAACTGTGGTGTGAAAAAGTCACAACAGATGACACAATAACCAACCATTGACTATTTAACCCACCGTTGGTTATAATGGCGTCTGAATCCAGTCTGTGAATTAAAAAGACATATCTTAACCCTACAATGCTGCCACCATCAACAGCACAAGCATAGTGAGTAACCATCTCCTGCTGTGCACATAGGAAGCTGCCTTGTACTGAATCAGACCAGTGATCCATCTAGCCTAGTATTATCAACACTGACTAGCAGCAATGGCTTTGTGGTTTCAGGCAAGTTTCCTTCTTAGCCCTATCTGGAAATACCTTAGACTCAACCTGGAACCTTCTGCATGCAAAGCAGGTGTCCTCCCACTAAATTACGGCCCTTCCAGCCATACTTGTGCCATGTATTTCAGAGGAACAGAATGACCAAGGAAGGGCTTGTGGGGGGAAGCATGGAAGAAGTCTTGAATATGCATTTGCTATGTGTTTTGTTTCATAGGATGTAGTAATTAAGAAACAAAACCTACCAGAAACAATAAATAAGCTCTTATCCTTTACATGCCTACAATGCAGGGTGGCACTGGTCTGAGATGACATTTATCTTCACTCATGAGTAAACACTTGCTAGCTCACTAGTGGCTATGCCACTTGTGATTTATCAGTCTACTCACTCCTGAAGATAAATGTCATATCAAACTTCAGCCATCATGTAATCTGGCAGCATTAACTCACAATGTTCTTTCCCTTGCAGGTTTAGTTTTCATAATAAATATTAACATTGTCATCTGGTGCCCGACTTAAAGGAACAGCTTTCTCCAGAGCTGCATAGGAAATTGTTATTGTTCATTTAAAGTGAAAGGATAATTTAAACCTTACTTTGGCACCACAGATGATGGGAGACGTCCCCATCCTGGCTGGTGCAGGCTTCAGACGACAGACGTAATTGTCCAAGGCATCTGGAATGTGCCAGATTGCAGAAGGCTGAACCAGGGCCTTCCAAAGTATCCATGAAATACACATTTTCCTTCTAACCCATTATGTGTATTCATTCTTTCAAGGCACCGGGCTTCCTCCGATTCCTTTGTGAGACAATTCTGCAAATAACTACAGATAGCATGGCCCTCGTTTTGCCTGAGTTTTACTTTGCTTAAATTCATCCCACAGTTCCTGCATATACTCCCTTGGACCACTCTAAATAATTCATCTCCTGACTTTGATGTTTAATCTCTTTAAATATTTGCCATTTTTCATGTTCCCTGTTGAGCCTCTGTTTGGCCAAGCTATAGGCATTTAATTCCCTTCATAAGTTAGCTCCTTAATCAGGGCTTCTGTTATTTCCTCAACTACATCTACATTTTGTGGGAATAATAATAATAATAGTTTGTATCCTGCCTTTTCCAAATACTGGGACTCAAGGAGGCTTTACAGATTAAAACATGTATAGTTAAAACAGATAGAGATATATAAAAATTAAAATTATAATTAAACATAATACAATATTAAAACATTTAAAATACAAAATAATTATATATATATATATAAACAACGCATAAGCAGAGGTCCACCCTACTCGCCAAAGGCCAGCTGGAAAAAAAAATGTTTTAGCCTGTCTCCAGAAGCACACTTGGAAGAGAACCAGCCTAGCTTCCCTGGGAAGGGAGTTCCAGAACCCCAGGGAAGCCACTGAGGAGGCCCTTTCCCACGTTCCCACCAGGAGTGCCTGTGATGGTGGTGAATCCGAGAGAAAGGCCTCCCCTGAAGATAGAGGACGGGCAGGCTTGTAAGGGAGAATACGGTCTTCAAATAACCAGGGACCGAGCCATATAAGCTTAAGAAGACACAAGATATCGCCTAAACAGTACAGACTTTAAAAAGGGGGTTTATACAAAGGGAAAAACAACATTTCTGCCCCAAATCCCAGGGAGACAGGAACATGGGAAGCCGTCTTTCACCAAGTCAGCCCCGTGGGCCATTCAGTGCAGTCCTGCCTAGCCTGATGGGCAGCTCTTCTCCGGGGTCTCAGCAAAGCGGTCCTACCTGAAGATGCCAGTGACTGAAACCTGGGACCTGCTGCATGCGAAGCAGGGACTCTGCCCATGAGCAACGACTCTTCCACAAGGACAATTAAGGAATAATCTCTTAACATGAAGGGTTCCCACATATTTCAGGGTTTAACTTCCACAGCAAGCAACCAGGAGCAGCAAAAAGGCAGGGAGGGGAGGCTGACTGGCTGGAGCAAGGGGCTCACAGAGATTTCCTACCCCCACCCCAATGTTTGGGAAAAGACTGAGGGCTTCTGTACTGGCTAGGGTGACCATATTTTGGAAACCAAAAAGGAGGACAACATGGTTGGCCCCCACGAGAGCGTCCCCATCAACATGTCCAGCCCCGGGGGCATGTCCAGCACCAAGGGGGTGCGCCCACCTGAACATAGCCTTGGTCACATGTCTGATTTTACAGCACACAATTAAGACAAATCTGTTCTACATAACATCTTCATGTTAAAATCACTGAAATAACAAGTGAGACATCCAATGTATATGAAATTAACTTCACTCACTCCTACGTTTGTAGCTTTTGCTGTACTTTGCTGCTATAGTCTGTGTGATACATTCTCCCCTTCCCTCAAATATCTTTTCTGATTGTATCCTCACTCTGCTGTAAGCTGCTGCTTAACAGGACTTGCTGCCAGCCGGCTGGCCAGCTGACTTTTTTATTTATCTTTTTTACTTTTAAAGTTCAATTTTGTTTTGAAATTTGCTAAAAATCAATGGATGAACAGAACTGCTTGAAACTTGGCATGGCTAAAGCCCTACTTAAGAGCTATCATGATGTCAAGTTTCATCCCTTTATTTTTAAAAATGACATTTTTAAAAAATAATACTTTTAAAACCTCAAACTTAATTCCCCCTCCCCCTAAAAATCAACAGATGAATGGATCTGATTCAAATTTGGTATGGCTAAAGCCCTTCCTAAGGGCTATCATAGTGCCAAGTTTCATCTCTTTAACTTTAAAAATGATAGAGCTGTAAGCATTTTGTTAATTCTCATTGACTATAAAGTAGAGCTGCCCTTTGGGTGGGGGGAGGATGGGGAAAATCCAGATTTTTCTTCAAATTTCATAATTTCCCCCCCCCTCCCAGATTTGTTACCAAAAATCTTGACATGTCCTGGTTTTTCCTGACATATGGTCGCCCCAACTCCTGGATTCACCAGTTGGTTCTTCTAGAACCATCTCTGTCACTTGAGGCGCAGGTGGCCTCAGTGGCACAGAGTGCCTTCTACCAACTTCATTTGGTGGCCCAGCTACATCCCTATCTGGACAGGGATAACCTGGCTTCAGTTGTCCATGCTCTGGTAACCTCCAAGTTAGATTACTGCAATGCACTCTACGTGGGGCTGCCTTTGAAGGTGGTTCAGAAGCTGCAGTTTGTGCAAAATGCAGCGTCCAGATTGATAACTGGAACCAGTAGGTTCGAACATATAAGACCTACTCTGGCCCGCTTGCATTGGCTGCCTGTATGTTTCCGAGCCCGGTTCAAGGTGCTGGTTTTAACCTATAAAGCCTTACACGGTTTGGGACCACAATACCTGATGGAACGCCTTTCCCGACATGAACCTACCCAAACACTACGTTCAACATCTAAGGCCCTCCTCCGAGTGCCTCCTCCGAGGGAAGCTCGGAGGTCGGCAACAAGAGAGAGGGCCTTCTCTGTGGTGGCTCCCCAATTGTGGAACGATCTCCCCGATGAGGCCCGCCTGGCGCCAACATTGTTATATTTTCGGCGCCAGGTCAAGACTTTCCTCTTCTCTCAGGCATTTGGCAATATCTGAGGAGCCTGGGTTTGTTTTGTTTTGTTTTTGTAGCTTTTTGAAGTGTTGAAGTGGTTTTTAAATGTACAGATTGTGTGTATGTTGTATGTTTTTGCTGTTTTAATTTTTGTATATTGTTTTTAATTGTTTTTAATCCTATGTAAACCACCCAGAGAGCTTTGGCTATGAGGAGGTATACAAATGTAATAAATAAATAAATAAATAAATAAATAAATATACCTGGATCTTCCTCCTCACGAGTAGGCCCTTGCTAAGCCCTGGGAGACAAGCACTCCAACGGTGGTCCTGAGCAAACCACCTGATCTGTTGCCTTCGGTGCTCTGCTTGGCTGTGGGATTAGGGAGGTAATTCTAGTGGCCCTCAGAGTGGGGTCAAAGGGGCTCTTTGGGACCTCAGGCAAGGCATCCCTGCAGTGGGACTCCGCAGGTTGCCCCATGTCTTCTGTGGGAGGAGCTTAGCTGAGGAATCCCAACCCTCCTCCTCCTCTGAAGAGGGCTCTCCTGGACTTCGCTTAGCCAGGAATCTGTCTCTGTGGTGGTGGGTGAAACCAAGAAGGAGTGAGTCTGTGGCTGAGAATTATTGGGATTCTGTTTTTTCTTGATTGTTTGGGGTTTCAGTTCCTTTTTCCTAGCTGCTGCCATGTGCTCTGGCACATTCTTCAAGTGGGGGAGGAGCTTTGGCTGCCTGAGGTAAGTCACTTAGTTCATTGTGGGTGGGACCAGCAATTAAAACAGTTCTGTAAGTAGCCTGCCAGTCCCAGGACACTTACGATCCAGAATGAGCAAGCAGAGATTTATGTGGAAGTTTAGTAGTGATGCCACCAAATTTAGTAGTTGGCTTGTTGGTCGAAGCTCATGTGTCCATAATGCTCACCTTTGTAATAATCTTGGATTGCTGTCTTACACATTCGTTATTAATTTCGGAATAGATTGTGAGTTTTGGACCATGCACAGTCATTCCTGCTCATACGCTGAGTTGGTTGGTTTAACCATTTTCTTATAGGAGGAAATATGATGATGTTACTTTAACCCTTGAAGGAAAGGTTGATGTCTGAACTCTTTCCACAAATCAATCATATCCTAAGGAACAGCCACAAAGCTTGTATACACCTCCATATACCAATCCATATATCTCTCCTCCATATAACAATCAGCAATAGTGAGTAAACATTATGTAGAAAGGCCACATGTAAACAACCAATCCAAAAGGGGTACATAATCTGGTGACACATTATGTCATGATGCATTACATTATTCCAAACTACAGCTCCCATGATGCAGTTTGATACTGTGCATGCACAAAACTCATACACACAGAACAAGATCTCAGATTGAAGGAGAACTCTCATTCAAGATAACATGGAAAGCTGCATCCGATGGAGGAAGCAACCAACATGGCTCTTCAAAAAGCTGGCTGAAATGCCTGTCTCAGAGGGAGTCCTTTCTCAAAACCAGGGATCAGAGGGGGGATCCAGGAGATAACCTGTACACACACACCCAAAAGGGATAACAATAAGAAAAACCCAAACAACACATAATACAATTGAAGAGTTTGGCCTGAACAAAGCATTTTCTGAATCAAAGTATGTGGAAATAGCAAAAGTTAGAGAAATGGCCAGTTCTCATCTGAGATCAGATGCTTCCTAATCTCAGAAGGTCATCCTTCTGCATAACTGTCAAAGTGGAGAACAACTATGGCAGAAATCCTCTCCTCTTTTTATAAGTTACAACATCATTCTTCAGACAACCTGTGTTTACAAAGGTCTAAAGCACAAGCAGCCCTTCCCCTTTTCTAAAAGACAGCTGGCATTCTTCTCTGGGAGCTTCCGGCCAGGAGAGCATGGCACTCTGCCAGACGTCTTCCTGAACACAGGCCAGCCTTAGGCAAAGCCAGCTGGAATCTTCCCTGGCTGGTCAAGTTTTGAGCATGTTAGCCAGGAACTCTGTTCTACATTTGGTCAACCTGGAGACTAGAGAAGAATACATGTTGGTGAGTGGTCACCTCTCACATATCACCTTCTGGCTCCTGTTCGTCCCCTTCTCACGCAGCAAATAAGCAAATATGCTTTGTGTGCGCTATTCTTATATAACTAGTGTAAACTCTGTGTTGCCATGGGGGCTAGTAGTATGAGAATGATTGGATAAAAATATTAGGGGTGTGCACGGACCCCCCGGATCGGATCGGGACCCGGATCGGGACCTCCAATTTTGTCCCGGACCGGTTCGGACAAAATCGGAGGCCCCCCGGACCGGATCGAGTCCGATCCCGACCCAAAAATCGTAAATTTTTGGATCGGCCGCCATTTTTTTCCCCATAGACTTGCATTGCAATGCAAGTCTATGAGGAAAAAATGGCGGCGGGTCGGTAAGGGGGGGCCTAACTCCCTCCCCCCCCCCGGGGCCGTCCGCTGTGGACGGCCCCGGCAGGTAAACCCCCTCCCCCGCGCTCCCTACCCCCCCTGGGGCCGCCCGCTTCCATCCGCTGGCGCCCGCGGGCGCCAGCGGATAGAAGCGGACGGCTCCGGGGGGGGGGTAAGCCCCCTTCCCCACCACTTACCTTCTCGGCCCGTCCGGCGCCGGCGGCTACTACCAGCGGGCTCCGCGGCCTACTCTCGAGTAGCGCGCCGGGTGATGACATCACCCGGCGCGCCACCCTGGAGCAGGCCGCGGAGCCTGCTGGTAGTAGTAGGCGCCGGCGCCGGACGGGAGCCGCCGGGCCGGGCAGGTAAGGGCCCCCCTCCCCCCTCCGCGCGCCCCCTCCTCCCCTCCACGCACCCCCTCCTTACCTTTCCGGCCCGGCGGCTCCCGTCCGGCGCCGGCGCCTACTACTTCCAGCAGGCTCCGCGGCCTACTCTAGAGTAGCGCGCCGGGTGATGACATCACCCGGCGCGCCATCCTAGAGCAGGCCGCGGAGCCTGCTGGGAGTAGTAGGCGCCGGCGCCGGACGGGAGCCGCCGGGCTGGGCAGGTAAGGGCCCCCCTCCCCCCTCCGCGCGCCCCCTCCTCCCCTCCACGCACCCCCTCCTTACCTTTCCGGCCCGGCGGCTCCCGTCCGGCGCCGGCGCCTACTACTTCCAGCAGGCTCCGCGGCCTACTCTAGAGTAGCGCGCCGGGTGATGACATCACCCGGCGCGCCATCCTAGAGCAGGCCGCGGAGCCTGCTGGGAGTAGTAGGCGCCGGCGCCGGACGGGAGCCGCCGGGCCGGAAAGGTAAGGGCCCCCCTCCCCCCTCCGCGCGCCCCCTCCTCCCCTCCACGCACCCCCTCCTTACCTTTCCGGCCCGGCGGCTCCCGTCCGGCGCCGGCGCCTACTACTTCCAGCAGGCTCCGCGGCCTGCTCTAGAGTAGCGCGCCGGGTGATGACATCACCCGGTGCGCCATCCTAGAGCAGGCCGCGGAGCCTGCTGGGAGTAGTAGGCGCCGGCGCCGGACGGGAGCCGCCGGGCCGGGCAGGTAAGGGCCCCCCTCCCCCCTCCGCGCGCCCCCTCCTCCCCTCCACGCACCCCCTCCTTACCTTTCCGGCCCGGCGGCTCCCGTCCGGCGCCGGCGCCTACTACTTCCAGCAGGCTCCGCGGCCTGCTCTAGAGTAGCGCGCCGGGTGATAACATCACCCGGCGCGCCATCCTAGAGCAGGCCGCGGAGCCTGCTGGGAGTAGTAGGCGCCGGACGGGAGCCGCCGGGCCGGGCAGGTAAGGGCCCCCCTCCCCCCTCCGCGCGCCCCCTCCTCCCCTCCACGCACCCCCTCCTTACCTTTCCGGCCCGGCGGCTCCCGTCCGGCGCCGGCGCCTACTACTTCCAGCAGGCTCCGCGGCCTGCTCTAGAGTAGCGCGCCGGGTGATGACATCACCCGGCGCGCCATCCTAGAGCAGGCCGCGGAGCCTGCTGGGAGTAGTAGGCGCCGGCGCCGGACGGGAGCCGCCGGGCCGGAAAGGTAAGGGCCCCCCTCCCCCCTCCGCGCGCCCCCTCCTCCCCTCCACGCACCCCCTCCTTACCTTCCCGGCCCGGTGGCTCCCGTCCGGCGCCGGCGCCTACTACTACCAGCAGGCTCCGCGGCCTGCTCTAGAGTAGCGCGCCGGGTGATGACATCACCCGGCGCGCCACCCTAGAGCAGGCCGCGGAGCCTGCTAGTAGTAGTAGGCGCCGGCGCCGGACGGGAGCCACCGGGCCGAGAAGGTAAGTGCCCCCCTCCTCCCCCCCCCGCTGTCCACTTTCATCGGCGGGCGCCCGCTGGCGCCCGCCAATGGAAGCGGCGGTGGGCGCCAGTGGGCGCCCGCCGATCCGCCGATCCGCCGAACCGGTTCGGAGCTTTTTCGGACCGGTTCGGATTGGATCGGCCGATCCAGCTGCGGGATCGGAAATCGGATAATTTATCCGATTTCCCACTGGACCGGACTCGGATCGTGGATCGGGTCCGATCCAGTGCACATCCCTAAAAAATATGTTTGCACATTTCCAATCTGACTAGAAGAATGGTAGACTTTTGGAATAAATCTACTATAAATAATCCAGCAAATGTGAAAACAAAAATATGCTCTTTTTAAAAATAGCATTTACCATTTCTTTAAGTTGATAAGCTAAACCTCCAGAACCACAATTCCCAGAGTTTTTTGCATGTCCCTTGGCAGAGGATTACTCTTTACTATCACTGATGCAAATGGTTTTGAGATGATTGAAGATCACTTTCCCCTTTCATAAGCCTCCCCCAATCATCACCCACTGGAAACTATAACTTCCAGAGTGCTTTGCACTTGCTTACTCACTCAGACAGCTTTACCTCAGCCTCTTGTCGCTGGGTCTGCCCGTTCATAGCACAGCTCAAGCTACTCTTCTGACTGTGGTTCGTCTGTGGTGGCCATTTTGGGAGGGGAGGGCTTCCTCTCCCAGGCTGGGCTCAGGGCTTCAGGGTTGGCATGGAATGGGCCTGAGCAAGGCTGGGGAGGACACACTGTTATTATTATTATTGTTATTATTATTATTATTATTATTATTATTTATTACATTTATATACCGCCCCATAGCCGAAGCTTTCTGGGCGGTTTACAAAAATTAAAAGATTGAACGTTAAAAAGTCAATATACAAAATTTAAAAATATAAAACATAAAACAGCTGATATTTAAAACATTTTAAACTTTTAAGCCTGGCCACAAAGTCAGTTAAAACCTCAACTTAAGCTGTTAAAATGCGAAGGGAGCACACGGATGGGGCTGCTCCTCAGGGGGTGCATCCTGCTCCGGCCAAGCACTGCATTGTCCCAAGTCGGCATCAGCAGCAGGAGGGAAGCCCAGGGCCTCACCAGGCCACCATGTTGGC
Organism: Anniella stebbinsi; assembly: GCA_029215795.1. Lineage (NCBI taxonomy): Eukaryota > Metazoa > Chordata > Lepidosauria > Squamata > Anniellidae > Anniella > Anniella stebbinsi. The sequence goes on from JARDYH010000007.1 coordinate 33,028,745, forward strand.
TATGAGCAGCGGCAATGACAGTGATGGGAAGAGTATCACAAGATTCCCAACGCCAGAGGAATCTGTAAGAAACAAGAAGCAAAGTGTTCTGCTATTAAAGCTTGAGCTTTGAGCTTTCTCTGCAGTTTCAAAAAAATAATAATGTCAATACTACTCAAGTTTTAATTTAAAGAAAAATGAGCAAAAAATGGTCTGGTGGGTCTCTAATAATAAGGCTTACACTACCACAGATATTTGGGGATGAATCTGACTGAGAAAGACAAGTGAGCATTGGCTCAGTTAATTGTCCCTTAATATCAAGTAACCGTGTGCATACAGATTAAGGAGTAGTCTTCCTTTTTCTGTCCAGCTCTAGTACAAAGCTTTATCCTTAGCACAAGCCATGTGCAACTTTAACCCACACTTATGCCACCAAATTAAGAAAAAAAAGTGCAGAAAAGGGCAACTAAATTATAAAGGGGCTGGAGCATCACCCTATGAGTGAAGGTTACTGAAGGAGTGATGAGACACACCGAGATGTTCTTGGCAGGAAGCCTCTTTTATTGTCTCATTGCAAGGTTTATATAGATCTACAATATTGCTGTCCACGAGGACACAGCGTGATTGTACACAATAGCACAATAGAGCACAGCATCATAATGGTATTGGTATAAGACTGCAACATTAAGAATGCAACATTTCATGAAATTGGTCTATAAGAAGCTGGATCCGTCAGATCCTTATCTGGTTTCGGGATTAATATAATCAAAGAATGGTCCCATGATGGCGGGGTCTTTCCTCCTTCTGTTATACTATTAAATAACTTTTTCAATTTTGGTATTAATATTGCTCTATATGTCTTATAATATTCCGGCCCCAAACCATCTATCCCCGGAGATTTCCCTCCTTTTAATTTATCAATAATTTCTTCTATTTCTTTTTCTGTAACCAAACCTTCCATATAATCCCTGTCTTGTCTCTGTAATCTTATCTTCCAATTCCTCTCCACATATTCCCCTACTTTAACCTGTGGACCCATATCTGATGCATATAATTCACTATAAAATTCCTGAAATATATTTAATTTATCCTTCATTAAATTACATCTTTTCCCTGTCTTATCTTTAATTGTCCCTATCGTATTCTTAGCCTTTTTTGACTGAGTGGACCTGGCTAGCATCCTAGAATTTTTATTGCTATATTCAAAAAAAATCCCTCTTCAAATATAGCAAATTCCTTTGAACCTGTTCTAACTCTTCTTTCTCTAATTCCTTCTTCTTAGCTTGAATTTGGGCATATAGGTATCTATCTTTTGTCTCTCTCAATTTTTCCTCTAATTCCCTTACCTCCTTTTCTATCTTTTTGTTTTGTGTTTCCTGTTGTTTTCTTAGGGTGCACCTTTCCCTAATACAAATCCCTCTTACCACTGCCTTCATTGTATCCCATATAATCCCTTGAGAGTTTTGCTGTGCTTCATTGATTTCCCATATCGTCTGCATTTCTTTTTTTTATTTTTTCAACAATAATTTTATTATTTAAAATCCTTGTATCCATTCTCCATCTCTTTGCTTCTCTATAATCCTTCTTCATTTTAATATCCACTGTCATTAATGCATGATCGGAGACTTTAATCACCCCTATAGCACATTCTATAATTTTAGATAACATATTTTTTGACACAAATATAAAATCTATCCTAGAATAACTCTTAAACCTTGGTGAGAAGAAAGTATATTTCCTTTCCTCCCCTTTTAATACCCTCCAAACATCCATTAGCTCTTTTCCATCCATTAATTTGCTTAAACTCGTCTTCCCGCCAGTCTTAAGATCTTTTAATATATTATCCTTATCCTTTTCTTTATCTAATACCATATTAAAATCTCCTGCCATTACAATATTCTTATTCCCCATTTCTCCCGCTGTATTAAAAACTTCATCGAACAATTCCATTTGTTTCCCATTAGGAGCATATACATTAATCAATATATATTCCTCCTCCACTAGCATACAGAAAATTATCAGAAATCTACCCAATTTATCTTTCTTCACTCTTTGAACATTAATACAACATTTTTTTGAAATTATTGTCGCTACACCTCTCGCTTTGGAAGTACCAAATGCTTTCTCATAAATGCCCACATCCCTCATCCGAAGCTCATTTGTACCCTCCTTTGACTGATGAGTTTCCTTCAAAAAAATGACATCTGCTTTTTCTTTTTTTAATAATGCTTCTATTCTCTTCCTTTTTATAACAGTTCCTAGCCCTTTAACATTTAAAGTTGCCACCCTTAATTTATTTTCCATCATGCTGCACACACAGCTCTATATTGGTCTCCCCCTGTGCCACAGATACCCCCTCCCTTACCCTCCCCCCCAAACTTACCCCAAACTTCACCCCCCTCCTCACCAGACCCTCCTGGGTGATGGCCCCAATATTTTTAGAACTCTTCAGGGGGGGAGAAGCGACCCAACAATCCCGGAGTAACAGCTGACCCTCCCCTCCCTTATAATCTCTTCTTTATCCCTGTTCAAACATAGTTCTTTATTGACTACTTCCTCCTGCAGCTCCTTCCTCCGCCGTTGTTTCTCCATCGTCAGTTGCGTCGACCAATCCCAACTTCTCCAGAAGCTCCATCCCCTGCTCACATGAAGTTACTCTGTGTTGTTTCCTTAGCCACATGAATCTCAAAAAAACTGGATATCCCCAGCTATATGTTATCGCCTTCTTCCGCAGGGTAACTGTACACAGTCTAACGCTCTTCCGCCACTGGACCATCTGAGGGCATAAGTCATTATAAACCTCGATTGGTGTTGCTTGTAGCATCGGTTGGCCAAGACGTCTAATTGCTTGCATTAACTTTTCTTTCTTGTAATAGTTGGCACATTTGACAATTATATCCCTTGGAAGCATTCCTTTCTTTTTATAGCCCACTCTATGGATCCTCTCAATGCCAGCCATCTCCCACCCTTCCTGGGGGTCCAATTCTCTGATCCATGCCAATATTATATCTCTCAAAGCCTTTGGGTTCTCCCCCTCTTGCTCCTTAAAGGATCTAATCTGAAGATTTGCTCTTCTATCACTATCCTCCAAGGGATGGACACAAGTCCATCCCTTGCATTTGCTCTCCCTGCTGCTTGGTAGTTTCCTTGATTTGCTCATTCTCCTTCTCCAATTCTGTCATTCTTTCCACCACAGTTTGGAAGCCTGTCAAAACCCCAATCTGCGAGTCCAGAATTTTGCTTTTTATTCTCTCCTCCTGCTTTGCCAAAACATCATCTAACATCTTCCGAAAGCTATCCATTAATTCTCCTGGTGACCACAATTGATTGACTTTCTTTAAACGTTTTGGGGATTGTTCCTGGCTTACTTCCAGTTTTAGAATTCCCACTTCCGGGAAGAAGTGGAGCTGCCTTCTCGCCACGATCAGAAGGCTTTTCTTTGTCGGCCATTATTCTCGTTAGCCGTTCCCAATGTTTATCTGAAGGATGCTTTTTCGGCTGCCTGATCCAGCTGGGGGCACTTGATTTATCACCTGTTATTATTTTTTTCATCAGGCTACACTTATAAATCCGCGCCCCTCCACATAGATCTTAACAGCCACGCTCTTAAATCTTTTCGGCTCTTATCAGACAAATATATTTCAACTTCTCACACGCTCGGCTGGGGGCACTGAATCCTCTCTTCACCCGGCTTCAATTATTTACTTCAGTCTCCCCCCACAGCCTTATCTGCCAGACTTAGCTCGTTAGCCAGAGTAATAAAAATCTCAATTACCAGCCTCTGGCCGCCTGCCAGGAATCCCGATCCGCTTTACTTTCTCTTTCACTCAGAAGATACAGCAACACTTCTGAACCAGATATCAAGTCTTTAATTTACAATCCATCATCTCCAAGGCAGGGATTATGTGTTTAGACCAACGCTTCCATGAGAGAGAGAGAGAGATTTCCAACTTCACTCCATTCTCGCTAGGCCACTCCCCCCCACACCCCTAGTTTTCAAGGTGTTTACAGGTTGACGTATTTATAATCTGTTCCAAAATTTTCCCAGGGATGGATGTCAGACTGACTGGTCTGTAGTTCCCAGGTTCCTCCTTTTAGCCCTTTTTGAAGATAAGGACAACATTAGCCCTCCTCCAGTCATCAGGCACTCACCCATCTTCCATGATTTCGCAATGATAATAGACAGTGGTTCTGAGAGTTCTTCTGCCAGCTCCTTTATTACTCTAGGATGCAGTTCGTTGGACCCTGGAGATTGAACTCATTCAAACAAAGTAGGTGTTCCTTGACCATTTGTTTATCAATCTCAAACTGCAATCCTGCCCTTCAGCTTGTACATCACTTTTTCCAGGGAGGGCCATAGACCTGCTTTTGGGAGAAGATGAGCCAAAGTAGGAATTGAGCACTTTGGCCTTTTCTTTGTCATCTGTTACCAATTTGCCATCCTCATGAAGCAGCTGAACCACCATTTCTTTCCTCTGTCTTTTACTATTCACATATCTGAAGAAAGCCTTTTTATTGCTTTTAGCATCCCTCGCTAGTCTCAGTTCATTCTCAGCTTTAGCCTTTCTGACACCATTCCGGCACTTCAGTGGTACTTGTTTGTACTCTTCTTTTGTAGCCTGGCCTTCCTTCCACTTTCTATATGTACCCTTTTTTATTTTCAGGTCATCTCTAAGCTTTTTGTGGAGCCAGGCACAATCTTCCCCAGTATGGTGAGATGATTTGTATTTCTGTTTAAATTATAGTTAATTCTGAATTTGCTATATATATCATACGCACACACACACACACATTTGTGTATGCAAATGTTCTGCAAATTCATGTCCCCTTTTTTGGCAATCCACAAGTGGTTTTTTAAAGGCTCAGAAAACCCAACTTTTCTGAAAAATGATGATATTTATCTATATTTCCTGCAGTGTATAGGCAAAGTTGTGCTATAAAACACCCACTAGAGGGTGCTGTCCCATTAAACTTCACTGAGGCTATACAAGCGACATAGAGCCTATCTACACTACTGCTTTAAAATGGTTTAAAATGGTTTATAAAAGTAGTGACAACTGTTGGGACCCAGGACACACTCCATATACAGTTTTCAAAACGTTTTCAAAGTGTTGTACCCTGCTTGGTGTAGATAGGCTTATAGTTGCTACTTTCTTTGTGTAATTACAACTTGTTGCAGGAGTGCAAGAGATGCAGGAAGCCGAGCCACGGTAAGGGAACATGATCCCACCCCCATCTGAAGGAGCTCAATGACATTTGTTGTGGTATTTTGGAAGACGTGGAATAAAAAGCAGGAAATAACACTGTGAAAGCAGTATATGGAACATATAATAGGCCCCAACAGTTATCAGTGCACTTCAGTACCACTGTAAAGCAGTAGTGTAGATCTAGTACCAAAGTCCTGATGCTTTGACCCTGCAAGCCCTGGCCCAGCACCACCACTGCTTCCAGATCAGGACCTCTGCCTTGCCTGAAGTCCACCTGGCATGGAGCTTGGGCTCCTTCTCCTCCCTGTTTTTCCTGCTCCTTTGACAGACGAGTGCTTGCTGACCTCACTTCTCCTTGCCTCTGGCTTTGGTTCTCCCTGATATTGGCTGCTGTCTGCATTGTTTACCTGGCTGCAACTTTGATAGTGCCTGACCTTGGCTCTTGTTCTTCCTGGTGCTTGTCGTGCTGCTTACCCAGCTCCAGATGTTTGCTTGCAGCTGAATCTACCTTCATATCAGCCCCAGCACACCACCCTGTTCTGCTCCTGCTCCTGGCAGGTCCAGCGTTTCCATCTGCCTCTGGCCCACCTCTGACACCAACACACTGCAACACAAAGCAGCCATGCAGGTCTGTAGGTGCCTGGTTTCAAACCCTGTTGCAGAGAGTGATACTGAGGGTTTAGAAATTCAAAATCCTTTAGCTCAATTGCAGCAACCCTGTCCTTCCATCAAATACTAATTTAGAGATGCGCTGTGCCTGTCTCTCAGAAACTTGGGAATCAGTGACCTTTTATGTCTGTAACTCCCTCAGGGATGCACATGTTAAGACAAAACTGGATAGCATAAATGTGGACATGTTTTCCAGGACTTGCAGTTCTCATTGATAATGTCCACACAATTGGCTTAAAAACAACAACACCAAGGTATAAAATATTTTAAGCAGCATAGCAAAGCTCAAGTAGTCTGAGATTTTCCTCAAGAACCTTACATATGGGATAAGCTGCTATTATTGCTTTAAATCAGGGGTGCTCTCGGGAGGGGGGCATTCCAGCGGTGGGCAGAGCTGGAGGCAAAATGGTCCAGGCCAAAAATACCAAAACATTTTAGCAGCTTAAAGCTCTGACTGCCAGTAACTAAGCTGCAGGAGAGGCATTTCAACCTTTTCAGAGTGGAAGGAGGGATTTGCAAAAGCACGACATGATTGGCAGTTGGGGGAAGGAGGTTGGGCCAGGGAAAGGGGGTGTGGTCATTTTGGCAATCCCAGAGGGCTGGATTTGGCCCCTGGGCTTGAGGTTCAACACCCCTGATTAGCCAAATGCATGCTACTTTTCTAAATGTTGAATATTTATTTATTTATTTATTCCATTTATATACTGCCCCATAGCCGAAGCTCTCTGGGCAGTTTACAAAAATTAAAAACATTGAACATTAAAAACACTGATATACAAAATTTAAAGCATAAAGCATAAAAACAAGTTAAAATTACAATATCCTTCTGGGTCAAAGCACAACAACAACACAAAAACACAAAACCCTCATCATATGCTGTTAAATGTCTGGGGGAAGAGGAAAGTCTTGACCTGGCACTGAAAAGATAACAATGTTGGTGCCAGGTGAGCCTCATCGAGGAGATCATTCCATAATTGGGGGGGGGGGGGGCACCACTGAAAAGGCCCTCTCCCTTGTTGCCACCTCCGTGCTTCCCTCGGAGTAGGCAACCAGAGGAGGATCTTAGATGTAGATCGTAGTGTACAGGTAGGTTCATGTCGGGAGAGGCGTTCCATCAGGTATTGTGGTCCCAAGCCATATAAGGCTTTATAGGTTAGAACCAGCACTTTGAATTGGGCTCGGAAATGTATAGGCAGCCAATGCAAGCAGGCCAGAGTAGTCTTATATGCTCGAACCTTCTGGTTCCTGTTATCAATCTGGCTACTGCATTTTGCACAAGCTGCAGCTTCTGAACCATCTTCAAAGGCAGCCCCATGTAGAATGCATTGCAATAATCCAATTTAGAGATTACCAGAGCATAGACAACTGAAGCCAGGTTATTCCTGTCCAGATAGGGGCGTAGCTGGGCCACCAACCAAAGTTGGTAGAAGGCACTTCGTGCCACCGAGGCCATCTGAGCGTCAAGTGACAGAGATGGTTCTAGGAGAACCCCCAAGCTACGAACCCACTCCTTCAGGAGGAGTGCAACCCCATCCAGAACAGGTTGAACACCCTCCATCCGGTCAGCAGAACCACCCACTAACAGCATCTCAGTCTTGTCTGGATTGAGTTTCAGTTTGTTAGCCCTCATCCAGTCCATTGTCACAGCCAGGCACTGGTTCAGCACATCCACAGCCTCACCTGATGAAGATGAGACGGAGAAATAGAGTTGTGTGTCATCAGCGTACTGATGACACCGCACTCCAAAACTCCGGATGACCGCTCCCAACGGTTTCATGTAGATGTTGAACAGCATGGGGGACAAGACTGACCTCTGCGGAACCCCATACTGGAGAATCCATGGGGCCAGGAAATGCCCCCAAGCACCACCTTCTGGAGCTGCCCCGCCAAGTAGGAGCGGAACCACTGCAATGCAGTGCCTCCCACTCCCAACTTAGCCAGTCATCCCAGAAGGATTCCATAGTCGATGGTATCGAAAGCCGCTGAAAGATCAAGGAGAATCAACAAAGTCACACTCCCTCTGTCTTTCTCCCGACATAGGTCATCATACAGGGCGACCAATGCTGTTTCCATGCCAAAACCAGGCCTGAAGCCAGGCTGAAATGGATCCAGATAATCAGTCTCATCCAAGAGTGTCTGGAGCTGGCTTGCAACCACTTGCTCAAGGACCTTGCCCAGGAATGGAATATTTGCCACCGGTCTATAGTTATTAAGATTTTCGGGGTCTAGGGAAGATTTCTTCAGGAGTGGTCTCACTACCGCCTCCTTCAAATAGTCTGGGACCACTCCCTCTCGTAGAGAGGCATTAATCACTTCCCTGGCCCAGCCGGCTGTTCCGTCCCTGCTAGCTTTTATTAGCCAAGAGGGGCAAGGATCCAATACAGAGGTGATTGCACGAACCTGTCCAAGCACCTTGTCAACATCCTCGAACTGTATCAACTGAAACTCATCCAAGAAAACAGGACAAGCCTGTGCTCTGGACACCTCACTAGATTCACCTGCTATAACACTGGAGTCTAAATCCTGGTGGATGCCCAAGATTTTATTCTGGAAGTGCCTAGCAAATTCAGTACAGCGGGCCTCAGATAGTTGTACCACATCCTTGGGGCCGGCATGTAATATCCCCCGGACAACTCTGAAAAGGTCCGCTGGGTGGCAAATTGATGATTTGATAGTGGCAGCAAAGTATTGCTTTTTTGCCGCCCTCACTGCCCCTGAATATACCTTACTATAGGCACTTACCAGTGTTTGATTGCATCCATCAGGAGTTCGTCTCCATCTGCCCTCAAGCCGTCTCCTATTTTGTTTCATTGCTCTCAGCTCTGGGGTATACCATGGAGCCATACGAGCTCTACACAGGAGAGGGCGCTCAGTAGGGGTGTGCACGGACCCCCCGGATCGGATCGGGACCCGGATCGGGACCTCCAATTTTGTCCCGGACCGGTTCGGACAAAATCGGAGGCCCCCCGGACCGGATCGAGTCCGATCCCGACCCAAAAATCGTAAATTTTTGGATCGGCCGCCATTTTTTTCCCCATAGACTTGCATTGCAATGCAAGTCTATGAGGAAAAAATGGCGGCGGGTGGCTGAGGGGGGGCCTAACTCCCTCCCCCCCCCGGGGCCGTCCGCTGTGGACGGCCCCGGCAGGTAAGCCCCCTCCCCCGCGCTCCCTACCCCCCCTGGGGCCGCCCGCTTCCATCCGCTGGCGCCCGCGGGCGCCAGGGGATAGAAGCGGACGGCTCCGGGGGGGGGGTAAGCCCCCTTCCCCGCCACTGCTTACCTTCTCGGCCCGTCCGCTCCCGTCCGGCGCCGGCGGCTACTACCAGCGGGCTCCGCGGCCTACTCTCGAGTAGCGCGCCGGGTGATGACATCACCCGGCGCGCCACCCTAGAGCAGGCCGCGGAGCCCGCTGGTAGTAGCTGCTAGTGCCGGACGGGAGCGGACGGGCCGAGAAGGTAAGCGCCCCCCTTCTCCCCCCCCCCCGTTGTCCACTTTCATCGGCGGGCGCCCGCTGGCGCCCGCCAATGGAAGCGGCGGTGGGCGCCAGTGGGCGCCCGCCGATCCGCCGATCCGCCGAACCGGTTCGGAGCCTTTTCGGACCGGTTCGGATTGGATCGGCCGATCCAGCTGCGGGATCGGAAATCGGATAATTTATCCGATTTCCCACTGGACCGGACTCGGATCGTGGATCGGGTCCGATCCAGTGCACATCCCTAGCGCTCAGGAGCAATCATGTCAACTGCCTGGGTCATTTCTGCATTCCACAGATCAACCAGGGTTTCGACAGGAGAGCCAGCCCTATCAGCCAGGAAAACTCCCCAGAGCCCTCTGGAAACCATCCGGATCCATTAGCCTCCGGGGGCAGACCATCTTAATAGGTCCTCCACGCTTGCAGAGGGGAAAAGCCGCTGTAAGTCTAAACCTCAGCAAGCAGTGATCTGACCATGACAAAGGGACTGATGTAAAGTCCTCTACTTTCAGATCACCATCTCCATGTCCAGTTGTGAAAACCAGGTCTAGAGTATGCCCTGCTACATGCGTTGGGCCGATGGCATGTTGGGACAGTCCCATGGTTGTCATGGAGACCATGAAATCCTGAGCTGCCCTGGATAAGATGCCCTCAGCATGAATGTCGACATCCCCCAGAACCAACAGTCTGGGGAATCTCAGCAGTACACCTGAGACCACCTCCGTCAGCTCACCTAGGGAGTCCGTTGAGCAGCGGGGTGGGCGGTACACCAACAGAATCCCTAATCTGTCCCACTGACCCAACACAAGGCGCAAACACCCAGACCAGTAGTCACATGGACAGGGAGCCTGCAGAGGGAGATGGAGTTCCTATAGACCACAGCAACCCCCCCTCCCCGGTCCTCAGGTCTACCCTGATGCTGAGCCAAGTATCCTGGTGGGCATAACTGAGAGAGACTAACTCCTCTCTGCTCACTCACCCACCCAGGTCTCGGTTATACATGCCAGATCGGCTGCCACATCCACGATTAAGTTGTGGATGAGGGAGGTCTTATTATGTACCAATCTAGCATTTAAGAACAGCATCCGGAGTCCCGAGGGCTGGCTGATAGAGCAACCAACAAACCTGTGGTTGCGAGGAGGACTGGAACATGGCACAGCCGTTAACTGTCTGAGCCGCGTTCCCCTTACCTGGCAAGTCCTCCTCACAATGCCATATCTCCCTCTACCCATCACTTCACTGACTGGGGGGCCCTCAAATCCCCCCACTTGGCTCTGTATCCTCCCTCCCAGGCACATGGCTCAAGACCCAGAAAAAGCCAAGCAGGGAAAAAAGGGGGGAAAGGGGGGAGAAAAAAGAGCAGCAGCAGCAAACAGGCAGGCAGCAGCAGCAGGCAGCTCTCCCTCTTCCCTGGGTGGGTTTATGGTGGTCCCCTCCTCCTGCAGGCACTGGCTCTCCCAGGACACCCCAGCCAGCTGGCTTATCTATCCCTCTTCCAAGAGAGAGACAGGTGGAGAATGCCAGCAGCAGCTGGCTGAGTACCTGGGGGCCTGGTCCTGCAGGGCGTGGCAGTCTCCACTCAAGCAGCAGCAGTCCAATAGGGAGAGGGTGGCGATGGTAACAAGCAGCTGCAGCAGCAGGCAGCTCTCCCTCTTCCCTGGGTGGGGTTATGGTGGTCCCCTCCTCCTGCAGGCACTGGCTCTCCCAGGACACCCCAGCCAGCTGGCTTATCTATCCCTCTTCCAAGAGAGAGACAGGTGGAGAATGCCAGCAGCAGCTGGCTGAGTACCTGGGGGCCTGGTCCTGCAGGGCGTGGCAGTCTCCACTCAAGCAGCAGCAGTCCAATAGGGAGAGGGTGGCGATGGTAACAAGCAGCTGCAGCAGCAGGCAGCTCTCCCTCTTCCCTGGGTGGGGTGATGATGGTCCCCTCCTCCTGTAGGCACTGTAGCTACAGAGATCTGCATGAGCATCTTTGTGCTTTGTGTGGGCAAGTGTTGGGTGGTGCAGCATTGACATCAATACGGACAAGGATCAGTTGGGAGTGTCTCCTCCCGCCCCTCTGCATTTCAGACATGCCTAAGCAGATGGGTGATTGCAATGGACGTCAGCAGATGCAACCCATTTCCATTTAATGCCCCTATTCAAACGAGAAAAGTGTTACTGTTGCTTTTAGAGCATTTTCAGACGGCTGGGAAATTGCATGGCTGGAAAGCGTGGCCATAGCTGCAAAGATGCTCTTAAAGGGACAGAACTGATTTGCACGTGGGGTTGGGGGAGGCCAACCTCTGAAGATGCAGACTTCTGAACTTGCGAAGAATCAGCGCTTAGCAATGGTTTGGGGGCTGCACATGCGGCTCGGAACACTTTTAGCCCTTTCTGCTTAATTCCCACGCGCACACACGCAAGAGAGAAGTGCAACCCACCCACCCTGCAACACAATCCCCTCTCCCAGTATATACACAAAAGAGAAAAATATTAGGGATGTGTATTGTATCGTTAAAATGTATGATAATGATACAATATGCTCTTTATCATCCATGCATTTAACGATAATGATACGATAGAAAAACTTCCGATAAATATCCGATCCGATAATTTTCAGCCCGATTATATCGGATTATCAGACTGCCATATAAATAAACCTATAACGTCTGTATTTTAAAAGTTAGAGGCTTGAAACTTGTTCACAGTGCTTATTGGGTATGCCTAAGTATGTGTATGAAATTTGAGATCGATCCCTTCAACCTTCGATTTTATATGATTTTTTAAAAGATCATTTCCATTCTGACAGGTCTGAATGAATGCACATGGTGAGCTGTCATTCTGATCTGTCAGAACTTAAACGTTCTTTAATAAATTCATATAAAATCGAGGGTTGGAGGAATCGATCTCAAATTTCATACACATACTTAGGCATACCCCATAAGCATTGTGACCAAGTTTCAAGCCTGTAACTTTGAAAATACAGAAGTTATAGGCATTTTTTCTAAATAAAAATGAGCTCTATAGGGCACAATGGGGCTGCAAATTAAATATCGGATTTCCGATAATTATTGTGAAGACAATACGATTAACCTACGATATTATCGGAGAAGATAATTTTTTTGGTCCAAAATTCTGATAACAATAAAATACGATATTTTTGGGTGTGCACATCCCTAGCTCTTACAGGAACAATATGGACTTGCATGGTGGGGGGGGGGGGGGGAGGGCAGATCTCCGATGATGCAGACTTCTGAACTTGTGAGGAAGAGTTTCATTTCATGATAAGAGAGGGGAGGGGCTACGCCAGAGTGGCGGACAACCAATAACATCCTGCCAGGCTCCACCCACCCTTGCAAAAGGCATAGAGTGTTATGCATAAAAAGACAATCTGTCTGTATAAAGACCTCATTTAAATCCCGAAAACAATCCAGAACAGGAAGAAGCAGTAAATCGCGGGAGAAAATGCCCCGTCTGAAGATGTCCTTGGCAAAGGATTGCAAAGGGCCCCGCCTTCCCTGAATGTTAGCCGCATCTCAGTTCAGGGGAGGGGGGTGCAGAACTAGAATTCCCTTGGCTGCCTCCTAATAGCTTGCCTAGCAAAAGCACAAATATTTTTAATCAGAGTGACTTAACCTTCTCCGTCGCCTGCGCTAAACCCACATAAAGCATTTCTTCAAAGGCCTGACCATGCGCTAGAAGCAGCATTCTCCAGGAAGAGGGGCCCATGCAGGCAGCGTCACCAGCCTCAAGCATTCTTCAGCAGCCACACCAGCAGCATCAAACGTCTGTTCTTGCAGGGGGTGGGGGGATGAAAACCTCTACCTGACATCAGGACAAAACCTTTGCTCACTCTCGGTCACTCTTTGGCTGTTTTGTTTGCCGGCTTTGAAACAACCTGGAGTTGCAATGCCTTCTGTACTCAGGACACCCAACGGCCATACACATCATGATCATGAAAAGACGGGCCTGTCTGCTTCCCTGGAAGAAGGCACAGATAAACGTTCAGACCTGTTTCCTTTCCTTTCAGTTATAATCTCCCAGATCCTTAAATATCAGTGAAATGATGCTTCGGGTGCTTCCAGATATCTGGGCAGCAGTGGCCTCTCTTGAATGATTTAGACTTATTTGCTTATAGCCTCTTTCAACTGACTCAAGTTACCGTTTTCTGCTGTAGTCGCTACCTGTTGTGCAATGTGGTATGTACTACATAGGCTTTATTCCCTATTCCATATAAACAGATCTATAGTAATCCATTGCACACTAAAGCACTCTTCCCCAACCTGTTGTTCTCCAGATGTGATTGATCACACACTGGCTGGGAATGACGGGAGTTGCACAGGAGGAATTCGCTTCTCCTCTTAAGGGAAGCTTCCTGCAATGGAGGAAATGTGCATTTTAACTACTCAAAAGACAACTCCAAGCCACACAAAATTCAGACCATCTCCAGTTTACATTATTTAGAGTGCAAGTCTTTTGTATGGCTTAGACAGAAAAAAGTCCTACAAACACCAGCATTCCCCAGTCATGTTTCTGTCCAAACATCCCTAGGATTTTGTGTTTAATTATCCCTGTAAATATACGAATGTAAATTGCACACACTCATAATGGCTCAGTTCAGACGACATGATAACCACAGGGGTTTTTAGTAGTTAACCGGGAATTGAGCAGTCAACTGTTGGTATTTGTGTCGTCTATCAGGCAAAACCAGCCCACGGTTGATTTTTTTGTAAAAAAACAAAACAAAACACCAACCTCTAGAGAAACACAACTGGCTGCAGAGTTGACTCTGCAGCACAATCGGTGGTTATTGCGTTGTCCAAACTGAGCAGTAGAGTTTTTCAGCCCATTGACGTTTTCGTCTGGCTACAGAGTTCCCAGACAAGTGTGGCCAAAAAACCAAGCTGGCTGTTCTGCTACAGCCACCAGAACTCGCAATGGCTGCTAGGATAACACCAGGAGGACTGAGGGAGGAGGGAGGGTGAGGAGAGGGGCGGGGGCTGTGTCAGTTAAATACCAGGTTGACATGTTGTGTGAGGAGTGTCTGCGAAATAATCAACTGTGGCCTGTTTCGGACGACACGATAATCAACGGTGGGGGGGGGGGGGAACAATCGTCCGTTCTGGTGCTGATCGGCAGCATTTGGACATTTTAGGCAATGGAGGGGGGAAGAGGCAATGGACAGTAAGTTATTGGCAGCATTTGGACGATACGATAATCAACACAACTGATGACTGTTTCCTCCCCACACCCCCTCCGTTGATTATCGTGTCATCCGAATACTGCCTGTGAGTTGGCTACTCAACCCACCATTGACTAATGTGTTGTCTGAATGCAGCCACTGTCCTCGCTAGATTTTTCACACAACTACGACATTGGGTCAATCTCGTAGATTACAGTGTTGTAGTATATGGGCCTTTCATTTGAAGTGGCCCAAAGCTTAATTTGGGCTGAAAAAATCCCTGGTTCTTTATTTGTAAAAGTGAGCTGGGATTTTAAAGCAGGAGTCTTGAACTTCTTTCAGCTCAATGGTCTAATTCCTGTGGTATGTGGGGTTGAATGCAAAAGGGGGCAGGGATAAAATACAAGAAATACCCAAAATTCCAATGTATTTTAGCTTAAAGCTATTACCGCCAGTAATTAAGTATTTCAACCTTTTAATATAGAGAGAAAATGGCACAAAAACCCAGAAGGCATCAAACAATTGGCAGTTGGGGTAAGGGGGTGGAGCCAGGGGAAGGAGTGTGACCATCTGGGGAACCCTGGGGGGACAGATTTGGGCCACAGGCCTGAGATTCGACACCCCTGTGCTGAAGTGTGCTGCAGACACACACACACAACACTTTGACAGGAAATAATGCTTGTGCATCTCAGATATGGGAAAGTGCAAAACTTTTTTTTGAGGGGGGTGTTCAGGGGTATCTAAACTTCAATGCCTTATTCAGGTTTCCTGTGCAGTTCTGCTAGGAATCAACTTCGGCCTTGTAGCACAACTTTAGATTCTGCACTGGTTATATATTCTAGGGAGGTGTGGAACTGCAAATGCATGAGTACACAAGTTTGCAGAGAGCTTCGACTATTGGGCATTGTAGAAATGTAATAAATATATAAAATAAACTACAGCTTTATTTTATCTCTCTCTCATACACACACACACACACACACAAAAGTGGATTTGCAAATATGGTTGGAAACCCATGGGGAATGAGGGGAAGCAATTGGGAGGGATTTGCAGCAGAAAAGCGGCAGGTGTAGAGAGAGGCCTGGTTAAGACGACATGATAATCAACAGAGGGGGGAACAATCGTCAGTTGTGTTGCTTATGGTGTCATGTGGAGGGCAACACACAACGCACACACAACTGACAGTATGGTATTTGGGACACTTAAACAATGGAGAAAAACAATGGGCTTGCACGTTGTTTATCCCGCACTCTGTTGTTTAAAGTGTCATGCGGAGGGAACCTCACCTTTCTCCGTGTACTATTCCATTTGGTCATAGAGTTCGCTGGCCGGAGCAGCCAAAAAAGAACTGGCTGCTCTGATACAGCCGGCAGAACTTGTGGTGCATACTGGGATACGTCCGGAGGACTGAGGGAGGTGGGAGGGAGGAGACACAGCAACCCAGAAGGATGCTGGGACTTTCAGCCGCACGACAGGGGGAGGGGCAACATGTTGTGTGGCGGGTGCCACGGCGCCGCCGCCAAACTAACATGCGGTCAGTACACTATTTCCCCCTCCGTTGCCTAAAGTGTTGTCCGAACTCAGCCAGAGTTAAACATCCTGGGATGGTGCTGTTTGCCTTTGAAGTAGCTGCGTGGGTGATTGGGTGAGTTTCTTTCTATAGCACTTGCTTTGTACCAGTTACACTCTGAAATGTGTAAAGCTATAATTTACCAAACAAACATAACTCTCATACCACTTTCTTACTTGCTTGCTTCAAATCCCCTTCCTGAAGCTGGGCTTACCTTGCCTTCCAGCCAAAATTGGCTATCAAAGCACCTTACAACTAAAATCCCCAAAAGGCCCAATATGTTAGGGGCCAAGCATTCTAGGAGTCTCTTCTGGCCCCTTGCATCTTGAAGATATAGGCCTGTTTTGGACGACACAATAATCAAGGGAGGGGGTGAACCATTGTGTTGCTGATCGGCAGCATTCAGACGACATTTTAGGCAACGAAGGGGGAAAGAGGCAACGGACAGTAAGTTATTGGCAGCATTCGGACGACACAATAATCAACACAACTGATTATTGTCCCCCCACATCTGTTGATTACTGTGTCATCTGAATGCTGCCATAGTCTAGTTTCTAGGCTCTTACGGGGATGGGGAAGTTGTGGCCTCTTGGACTCTAACTCCCAGCAGCCTCAGCAGCATGATCAATGGTCAGGGATGACAGAACTTGGAATCTGGCAGTCCACGACTTCCCCAGCGTTGGATCCAACGATATGCTTGTTGCACATTTGTAGGCGATGTGTCTGTGGGCTCCATGTCAATGCAGATGATGCACTTTGAGCATGTAAGGAAAAAAGCACAAATAATTCCTTTAATCTCAATGAATGCAGAATTTAATGAGAAAAGCTGTTACTGATATCCTACTCAACACTTGGCCACACACCTTCCTCCAGGCCCTACCTCTTTCCCATGACCCTACTGTTAGGCTGAGGCCCCCTCCACAAGGATGCGCTTTTGCGCCCGGTTCGGCGATTATGCGCATTATCGCGGAGGCGCATTTACTCCTAATCCCTCTGCACGGGAGGCGGCGAGAGGCGGCGAAGTGCATTAATTGATGTCCAAAAAGCGCTTTACAAGAAGTTAATGCGCATAATCGCTTGTTCACACGGCAAAAATGCGCTTTAACGGCCGGAGCAAAATAAAAGTCGCTATTTAACGCGCATTCGATAATGCGCATAATCCGGGAGATAACGCGCCTCTACGCCCGTTTTGCACTCCGCTGATGTGGAGGTAAAATTTATAATGAGCCTTCAAAGAGCATTAAACCTCTCTTGTGGAGGTACCCTCAGTGAGGCAATCACCTCAGGCAGAGGCTGGGAGGTGGCAGCAAGGGGTTGGAGGTTGCAGTGGGCTAGGCAGCCTAGTCCCCGCCCCCGAAGCTCACCTGCTGCCTTCAGGTGCGGTGGAGTATCGGCGGTGTCAAAGAATGCTGGAACTGCCTATCCAGTTGGCTTTGGTACATGGAATGGAAGGAGGCGCCATCTTGTACTTCTCCTCAGGCAGCAAAACATCTTGTGCCGACCTTGTTTGTGACTGTTAATCATTTCAATTCCTGGCTGTGGTACTGGGATCCCCCCCCCCCTTCAAGAGGTTGAACTGCCTCTCCTAGGGTTTAGTTACTGGCCATAAGAACTGTAAACCAAAATATGCTGGTATTTTGACCCCAAGCCTTTTACCTTTGACTCCACCAACCAGAATGCAGCACCCAAGAACTTGACCGGAATTGAATTTGACCCTCAGGCTGAAAAAAATAAAGTCCGAGAATCAAGTTGGGGTAATAAGGACTATTGCAGTCTGGATCCTGCACTGATTTCTCCCTCTCTCAAAGCTGCTCTTTGCCCTGCCTGGTCTCCTTCCCATGGCAAATAGCAGCTTGCAATCTCACAGTTCATGCCACAACTTCTTTGCCCTTCTCTTCATCATGAGAAGAAGCGTCTCTTCAAAAGATGGCACCTGCTGCATCCCAGGAGTGCATAGTAGACTAAAACCCACAGGAATGTGCTTTTCTCCCTAAGAACTATTTCATCATCATCATACATACTTTATTGTGTCTTAGCAAATTGCCATTATGCACACTTACAAAGGAGGGGAAAAAATACTCTATACAATTAAAACTCTGCTAGTAAACCAATAAGAGCAGGATCATTTTCCATACAATCTTTAAACTTTGTGGCACGTATTTGTAGAGCATTGGCAAGGAATTTAGAAGTTCTAAAGGATACATACTTCTCAACATCAGACAATAAGAAACAAACCTTAACAAGAGATGGCCTACCCTTTAGTGAACTTAACAATGGATATATTTGGTTCTGAGATCGTTATACAATGAGCATTCTAAGAGTACATGAATGATATCTTCAGTTGATACAGAATTACAACTGCATACTCTATCCTTCTTAGGAACCCCCTTATGCCGACCCACCCAATCTGCCAGCGGAAGAACATTGAATCTTGCCCGAGTAAAGGCTACCCTCATTTTAATATTTGGTAAATCTACAAGGTATTTTGGAAAAAATAAATACAAAGGAGTAAAGGAGGCATAGAAGTTATTAGACTGGCAAGTCTTGATCTCAGCCAGCTGAGATTGCATCTCAGTGTCCTTAAGCCTTTGGAGCAGTAATACTTTAGCTCTGTCATAACCTTGTGTTAGGAGAAAAGAGAAGGAAAATCCCAGATTCATGGCAACTAACTGCATTTTATGGTTCCATGAGCTGGGGCCCATCTCTTCCAAAACCATCAGAAGAAATTCTGATACCTGCTTGAAAATGATTCTTAGCCAGAAGAGCAGGGCTAGTCTGAGAGTTTCAGCTTTGATTGTCATTACACCCAATTCTGCACGGAGCAATTCCAATTTTGTAGAAATGGGAACTGCAAGGAGTCTACGCAGAAATTTATTTTGAGCTCTTTCTAATGAATCCAGGTTGGCCATAGCCCACAGTGGTGCTCCATATAACAATTTTGAAAGAACCCTGATCTTATACAATTCTAAAGTGGGCTGAACCAGATTGGAAATTCTCCTGTGCAAATGCATCAGTTCAGTTTCCCTCGTGCAAGGGGAGAAGAGCCCGTGATGCAACCTCTGTCCTCTGACATTCAGCTCCCAGGCAGAACAAGCTGGCTCTAGGGGTGGGGGTGGGGGTGTCCGTGCTTTCTTCTCCTAGTGAGGACTCCGCCCCATGGACTCAACCATCTTTTCCACAGGGGCGATGTGAGCAGAGGCATCGCTTCCTCTCCCTGCCTTGCTTGAGCTGAAGCAGAAGACGGAGGTGACATGCGGGAAACTCAGCAGCGGGACTGACCGAGCCTTGGGAGGAGGAAGAGGAGGAAGAGCTCTTAAGGAAGGGAGGGTGGGCTAAATCCTGGCAGGAGCAGCCCAGTGCAAGCCAGGGGACGCATGCAGAGGCAGCACTCTCCGCAGGAGGAGTGATCAGGTCACGAGCCGCCAGGGTGGGACCCAGAGGACTCCCAGGATCAGAACTGGTCCCTTCGACAAAGACGGCAGAGAGGAGTGACATCTGCAATCAAAGGGGACCCTCTCCGGAGTCCCCCACCGGCCCAGGGGCTTCGGCTCACTCCACACCCCTATCTTGTGCTTGCATGTGAGTCTGAATAACTCGGATTGCTGTGCTAAAACTTGCTTCCCTTTGCTTAGGGTTGTTGTAATGCCCTTGATTGCCTAATGAGGTTCTGTTGACGCTGCCTGCACAGGGTGTGGAACCAGCCCAGGATCGTGAGAGTCCCATTTCCTTCTTAAGGAGCTGGGCTGCATCTACGCTACTGCATTATAGAGGTATTGAAGTGTACAGGTAACTGTTGGGGTGCAGTTGTTCAAAGGACGCGTCCTTCACAGCATCACAAATTGATTTTAAAATATATGCAAAGACTAGGGATGTGCACTGGATCGGACCCGATCCACGATCCGAGTCCGGTCCAGTGGGAAATCGGATAAATTATCCGATTTCCGATCCCGCAGCTGGATCGGCCGATCCAATCCGAACCGGTCCGAAAAAGCTCCGAACCGGTTCGGCGGATCGGCGGATCGGCGGGCGCCTACTGGCGCCCACCGCCGCTTCCATTGGTGGGCGCCAGCGGGCGCCCGCCGATGAAAGTGGACAGCGGGGGGGGGAGGAGGGGGGCACTTACCTTCTCGGCCCGGTGGCTCCCGTCCGGCGCCGGCGCCTACTACTACTAGCAGGCTCCGCGGCCTGCTCTAGGGTGGCGCGCCGGGTGATGTCATCACCCGGCGCGCTACTCTAGAGCAGGCCGCGGAGCCTGCTGGTAGTAGTAGGCGCCGGCGCCGGACGGGAGCCACCGGGCCGGGAAGGTAAGGAGGGGGTGCGTGGAGGGGAGGAGGGGGCGCGTGGAGGGGGGAGGGGGGCCCTTACCTTTCCGGCCCGGCGGCTCCCGTCCGGCGCCGGCGCCTACTATTCCCAGCAGGCTCCGCGGCCTGCTCTAGGATGGCGCGCCGGGTGATGTCATCACCCGGCGCGCTACTCTAGAGCAGGCCGCGGAGCCTGCTGGAAGTAGTAGGCGCCGGCGCCGGACGGGAGCCGCCGGGCCGGAAAGGTAAGGAGGGGGTGCGTGGAGGGGAGGAGGGGGCGCGCGGAGGGGGGAGGGGGGCCCTTACCTTTCCGGCCCGGCGGCTCCCGTCCGGCGCCGGCGCCTACTACTCCCAGCAGGCTCCGCGGCCTGCTCTAGGATGGCGCGCCGGGTGATGTCATCACCCGGCGCGCTACTCTAGAGCAGGCCGCGGAGCCTGCTGGAAGTAGTAGGCGCCGGCGCCGGACGGGAGCCGCCGGGCCGGAAAGGTAAGGAGGGGGTGCGTGGAGGGGAGGAGGGGGCGCGCGGAGGGGGGAGGGGGGCCCTTACCTTTCCGGCCCGGCGGCTCCCGTCCGGCGCCGGCGCCTACTACTCCCAGCAGGCTCCGCGGCCTGCTCTAGGATGGCGCGCCGGGTGATGTCATCACCCGGCGCGCTACTCTAGAGCAGGCCGCGGAGCCTGCTGGAAGTAGTAGGCGCCGGCGCCGGACGGGAGCCGCCGGGCCGGAAAGGTAAGGAGGGGGTGCGTGGAGGGGAGGAGGGGGCGCGCGGAGGGGGGAGGGGGGCCCTTACCTGCCCGGCCCGGCGGCTCCCGTCCGGCGCCGGCGCCTACTACTACCAGCAGGCTCCGCGGCCTGCTCCAGGGTGGCGCGCCGGGTGATGTCATCACCCGGCGCGCTACTCGAGAGTAGGCCGCGGAGCCCGCTGGTAGTAGCCGCCAGCGCCGGACGTGCCGAGAAGGTAAGTGGCGGGGA
The DNA here is from genome assembly GCA_029215795.1 of Anniella stebbinsi. Taxonomy (NCBI): domain Eukaryota; kingdom Metazoa; phylum Chordata; class Lepidosauria; order Squamata; family Anniellidae; genus Anniella; species Anniella stebbinsi. The sequence goes on from JARDYH010000007.1 coordinate 33,050,077, forward strand.
AGGGGGCTTACCCCCCCCCCCGGAGCCGTCCGCTTCTATCCGCTGGCGCCCGCGGGCGCCAGCGGATGGAAGCAGGCGGCCCCAGGGGGGGTAGGGAGCGCGGGGGAGGGGGTTTACCTGCCGGGGCCGTCCATAGCGGACGGCCCCGGGGGGGGGAGGGAGTTAGGCCCCCCCTTACCCACCCGCCGCCATTTTTTCCTCATAGACTTGCATTGCAATGCAAGTCTATGGGGAAAAAAATGGCGGCCGATCCAAAAATGTACGATTTTTGGGTCGGGATCGGACTCGATCCGGTCCGGGGGGCCTCCGATTTTGTCCGAACCGGTCCGGGACAAAATTGGAGGTCCCGATCCGGGTCCCGATCCGATCCGGGGGGTCCGTGCACACCCCTAGCAAAGACCCACCATGCCAGGAACTGGTTTTTTTAATTATGTAAGGACCCCTCTGCCAAAAATATTAAAATAAAGAATTTTAAAACTATGAAAGCCTCTCCAACCCCAGAAACAGATTTATATGAAATGCCCAAGCACCTGAAGCATCGGAAATTGACTTTAAAAATCTACTATGATATCAAAAACCCCAATAGCCATCAACCTGCAGGAGAGGGAGGCCTGCTGCCAGGGAGGATAGGAGTCTGCCTGCCTGCCTGCCTCCTATCCTTGCTGCTGCCACCACCACCACCACCACCACCCTGAGGACTTCAGCCTGGCAGACTGCCACTCCCTGCAGGACCAGGCCCCCAGGTACTGAGCCAGCTGCTGTGGACAATTACATCTGTCCCCCTCCCTTCCTGGGAGGGATATTTAAGCTGCTGGCTGAGGGGGCCTGGGAAAGCCATCAACCTGCAGGAGAGGGAGGCCTGCTGCCTGGGAGGAGAGGAGTGTGCCTGCCTGCCTGCCTGCCTGCTGGCTTTTTATTTTTGTCTTTGGTTGTTTTGTCTTGTTTTTTTGGTTTTGTTTTGTTTTTTGTTTTTGTTTCCCCCCCCCCTTTCCCCAGGCTTGAGCTATGTGCCTGGGAGGGAGGATACAGGGCCAGGTGGGGGGATCTGAGGGGAGCACAATCAGGGTAGTGACGGGTAGAGGGAGATATGGCGTTGTGAGGAGGACTTGCCAGGTAAGGGGAACGAGGCCCAGACAGTTAATGGCTGTGCCTTGTTCCGGTCCCCCTCACACCCACAGGCTTGTTGGTTGCCTTATCAGCCAGCCCTCAGGCCTCCGGGTGCTGCTTTTAAATGCCAGATCAGTGCATAATGAGATCTCCCTCATCCACGACTTAATTGTGGATGAGGCAGCCGATCTGGCATGTATAACCGAGACCTTGGTGGGAGAGCAGGGAGGAGTTAGTCTCTCCCAGTTATGCCCACCGGGGTACTTGGTTCAGCATCAGGGTAGACTTGAGGGCCGGGGAGGGGAGGTTGCTGTGGTCTATAGGAATTCCATCCCCCTCTGCAGGCTCCCTGTCCATGCGACTCCCTAGCTGAGCTGACAGAGGTGGTCTCTGGTGTACTGTTGAGGTCCCACAGACTCTTGGTTCTGGGGGATGTCAACATTTATGCCGAGGGCACTTTATCTGCGGCAGCTCAGGATTTCATGGTCTCCATGACAACCATGGGACTGTCCCAACATGCCATCGGCCCGACGCATGTAGCAGGGCACACGCTAGACCTGGTTTTTTCAACTGGATATGGATATGGGGATCTGAAAGTGGGGGACTTTACATCAACCCCTCTGTCATGGTCAGATCACCACCTGCTGAGGTTTAGACTTACAGCGGCTTTTCCCCTCTGCAAGGGTGGGGGACCCATTAAGATGGTCCGCCTTTGGAGGCTAATAGATCCAGATGGTTTCCAGAGGGCTGTGGGGAGTTTTCCAGCTGATAGGGCTGGCTCTCCTGTCGAAACCCTGGTTGATCTGTGGAATGCAGAAATGACCCGGGCAGTTGACATGATTGCTCCTGAGCGCCCTCTCCTGTGTAGAGCTCGAACGGCTCCGTAGTACACCCCGGAGCTGAGAGTGATGAAACAAAACAGGAGACGGCTTGAGGACAGATGGAGATGAACTCCTGATGGATGCAATCAAACACTGGTAAGTGCTTATGGTAAGCTGTATTCAGGGGCAGTGAGGGCAGCAAAAAAACAATACTTTGCTGCCACTATTCAATCATCAACCTGCCGCCCAGTGGAGCTTTTCAGAGTTGTCCGGGGGCTTTTACATGCTGGCCCCAAGGACATGGTAGAACCAGCTGAGGCCCGCTGTAATACATTTGCTGGGCACTTCCAGAATAAAATCTCTGGCATCCGTCAGGACTTAGACTCCAGTGTTATAGCAGATGAATCTAGTGAGGTATCCAGAGCACAGGCTTGTCCTGTTTTCTTGGATGGGTTTCAGTTGGTGCAGCTCGAGGACGTTGACAAGGTGCTTGGACAGGTTCGTGCAACCACTTCCATATTGGATCCTTGCCCCTCTTGGCTAATAAAAGCTAGCAGGGATGGAACAACTGGCTGGGCCAGGGAAGTGAGTAATGCCTCTTTGCAAGAGGGAGTGGTCCCAGGCCTCCTGAAAGAGGCAGCAGTGGGACCACTCCTAAAGAAATCCTCCTTGGACCCTGAAAATCTTAATAACTACAGGCCAGTAGCAAATGTTCCATTCCTGGGCAAGGTCCTGGAGCGGGTGGTTGCGAGCCAACTCCAGGCACTCTTGGATGAGGCCGATTATCTGGATCCATTTCAGTCGGGTTTCAGGCCTGGTTTTGGCACAGAAACAGCTTTGGTCGCCCTGTATGACGACCTATGTTGGAAGAAGGACAGGGGGAGTGTGACTCTGTTGATTCTCCTTGATCTCTCAGCGGCTTTCAATACCATCGACCATGGTATCCTTCTGGGACGACTGGCTGAGTTGGGAGTGGGAGGCACTGCATTGCAGTGGTTCTGCTCCTACTTGGGGGGTCGGCTCCAGAAAGTGGTGCTTGGGGAACATTGCTCGGCCCCGTGGATTCTCCAGTATGGGGTTCCGCAGGGGTCAGTTTTGTCCCCCATGCTGTTCAACATCTACATGAAACCGTTGAGTGCAGTCATCCGGAGTTTTGGAGTGCGTTGTCATCAGTACGCTGATGACACGCAGCTCTATTTCTCCTTTTCATCTTCATCAGGTGAGGCTGTGGATGTGCTGAACCAGTGCCTGGCTGCGACAAGGGACTGGATGAGGGCTAATAAACTAAAACTCAATCCAGACAAGACTGAGACGCTGTTAGTGGGTGGTTCCGCTGACCGGATGGAGGGTGTCCAACCTATTCTGGATGGGGTTACACTCCCCTTGAAGGAGTGGGTTCGTAGCTTGGGGGTTCTCCTAGAACCATCTCTGTCACTTGAGGCGCAGGTGGCCTCAGTGGCACGGAGTGCCTTCTACCAACTTCGGTTGGTGGCCCAGCTACGTCCCTATCTGGACAGGGATAACCTGGCTTCAGTTGTCCATGCTCTGGTAACCTCCAAGTTAGATTACTGCAATGCACTCTACGTGGGGCTGCCTTTGAAGGTGGTTCGGAAGCTGCAGCTTGTGCAAAACGCAGCGGCCAGATGGATAACTGGAACCAGTAGGTTCGAACATATAAGACCTACTCTGACCCGCTTGCATTGGCTGCCTGTATGTTTCCGAATCCGGTTCAAGGTGCTGGTTTTAACCTATAAAGCCTTACACGGTTTGGGACCACAATACCTGATGGAACGCCTTTCCCGACATGAACCTACCCGAACACTACGTTCAACATCTAAGGCCCTCCTCCGAGTGCCTCCTCCGAGGGAAGCTCGGAGGTCGGCAACAAGAGAGAGGGCCTTCTCTGTGGTGGCCCCCCAATTGTGGAACGATCTCCCCAACGAGGTCTGCCTGGCGCCAACATTGTTATCTTTTCGGTGCCAGGTCAAGACTTTCCTCTTCTCTCAGGCATTTGGCAATATCTGAGGAGCCTGGGTTTGTTTTGTTCTGTTTTTGTAGCTTTTTTGAAGTGTTGTAGTGGTTTTTAAATGTACAGATTGTGTGTATGTTGTATGTTTTTGCTGTTTTAATTTTTGTATATTGTTTTTAATTGTTTTTAATCCTATGTAAACCGCCCAGAGAGCTTCGGCTATGGGGCGGTATACAAATGTAATAAATCAATAAATAAATATATTGATGTAAAAAAAAACCTCGAGGCTCTGCAGCACAGCTGTGCCCTGTTCGCCTGTCTGTGCTTGAGTTCCAGATACATACATACTTTATTGTGTCTTAGCAAATTGCCATTATGCACACTTACAAAGGAGGGGAAAAACACTCTATACAATTAAAACTCTGCTAGTAAACCAATAAGAGCAGGATCATTTTCCATACAATCTTTAAACTTTGTGGCACGTATTTGTAGAGCATTGACAAGGAATTTAGAAGTTCTAAAGGATACATACTTCTCAACATCAGACAATAAGAAACAAACCTTAAGAGATGGCCTACCCTTTAGTGAACTTAACAATGGATAAATATATTTGGTTCTGAGATCGTTATACAATGAGCATTCTAAGAGTACATGAATGATATCTTCAGTTGATACAGAATTACAACTGCATACTCTATCCTTCTTAGGAACCCCCTTATGCCGACCCACCCAATCTGCCAGCGGAAGAACATTTAATCTTGCCCGAGTAAAGGCTACCCTCATTTTAATATTTGGTAAATCTACAAGGTATTTTGGAAAAGATAAATACAAAGGAGTAAAGGGCATAGAAGTTATTAGACTGGCAAGTCCTGATCTCAGCCAGCTGAGATTGCATCTCAGTGTCCTTAAGCCTTTGGAGCAGTAATACTTTAACTCTGTCATAACCTTGTGTTAGGAGAAAAGAGAAGGAAAATCCCAGATTCATGGCAACTAATTGCATTTTATGGTTCCATGAGCTGGGGCCCATCTCTTCCAAACAATCAGAAGAAATTCTGATACCTGCTTGAAAATGATTCGTAGCCAGAAGAGCAGGGCTAGTCTGAGAGTTTCAGCTTTGATTGTCATTACACCCAATTCTGTACGGAGCAATTCCAATTTTGTAGAAATGGGAACTGCAAGGAGTCTACGCAGAAATTTATTTTGAGCTCTTTCTAATTAATCCAGGTTGGCCATAGCCCACAGTGGTGCTCCATATAACAATTTTGGAAGAACCCTGATCTTATACAATTCTAAAGTGGGCTGAACCAGATTGCCCCCTTTAGTGCGATAGAACCGTAATAGTCCATTTAAAGTTCTACCAGCTAACAGGGTGCTTGATTGAATCTGCGAAGACCATGTACCTGTCCACTGAAACACCACACCAAGATACTTAAATGAAAATACTTGCTCCAGTTTATTCCCATCAAGTGACCAGTTACGGATTTTCTTAGATTTACCAAATATAACTTTTGTTTTTTGGTAATTGATAGAAAGAAGCTCGTTCTTGCAATATAAACTGAACTGCTTCAACAATCTACGCAGGCCCAACTGAGTGTAAGAAATTAGAATTGCGTCATCTGCATAAAGAAGGATAGAATATTTCTGGTTTCCTATTTTAACTGGAAAATAGTGGTCACCTCTTAAGAACTCAACTACATCATTTAAAAATAAATTGAAGAGAAGGGGGGCTAGTAAACATCCCTGTCTTACTCCTTTTGTAACTGGTACAGGGTCAGATAGATGTCCTCCATCAATTCTAACTCGTAAGGATGTTCCGGAATATAAAGCAATTATACATTTTAGCAGCTGCATGTCAATGCCCATAGATTGTAATTTGCTCCAAAGGCGTTCCCGTGGAATAGAATCAAAAGCAGCCTTCAAATCAATGAAGGCCACATAAACATGCTTTACAATTCCGGCCAAATATTTATCAATAATACATTTCAGCATAAAACAATTATCTAGAGTTGACCGTCCTGGGCGAAAGCCAGCCTGTTCTGGAGCAAGCAAAGCGTGATCTTCCACCCAATCCACCAATTTATCAAGAAAAAACCTGGCATAAATCTTCCCTGGAACATCTAATAAGCTAATTGGCCTATAATTTGCTGGATCATTTCTAGGCCCCTTTTTGTAGATTGGGACCACAATAGCTGATGACCAATTCGGAGGTGAAATCCCGGTGATGTTAATTAAGGAAAATAATGAGGCAAATATTGGAGCCCACCAATCAGGGAATGTAGTAAAGAGATCCGGTGGCAGAGCATCTTCTCCAGGAGCTTTACCATTTTTTAGTCTTAAGATTAGAGACTTCGCCCTATCTACTGAGATATTTTCCAAACAGTGTTCCCAATTACATTCTGTATAATCCTCAGTAGAAGCAATAGGAAGGTTGGGCTCATTAAATACCCTCCTAAAATGGCTTTCCCATTCGATCTTAGCAATGGTTCCCTCTAGAACAGGAGCAGATCTTTTTTCCAACCTTGCAAGTATATCCCAGAATTTACTTGGGTTCTTTTGCAAGAGTGCGAGGCCTAATTCCTTCCACTGTTCCTCATAGTATATTCTTTTTTTTCTCTCTGATTAATCTTTTATACTTTTTGCGCATTTCATAAAATTGAGGGGGAATTATAGAAGAATTACTAGTGCGATATGATTTTATAACGTTTCCCATCTGCCTTTTTAGTGTCTTGCAATCTTTATCGAACCATTAATTACCCCTTTTGGTTTGACAATTTTCTGATAGGGATGCCTTTTTTAGAAAAAAAGGTCTAAGGGAATTTACTAATTGTACATATAATTGAATCGCTAATTCAATATAAGAAGCTTGGAGCAGGTCATTTCTTAATCTCAACAATTCTTCTGAATATAGTCTGAGATCCAAATCAGCTTGCAGCAAAGGATTCCATTTAATCCGCTTGTCCGATGTTAAAAGTGCTTGCTCAAAATTCAGATGCGTGTCAAAATTTGTATTAACACTATTGGACCACTGCAAGGAAAATCTAAGTGGCTGATGGTCACTGCCAGCTACTGAATCTACTGTGAAAGATAGAAATGTTGATCGGAAAAGATAAGAAATCATCACGTAATCCACAACACTTGCACCTAAATTACTTATATAGGTAAACTCCCCTCCTGAGTTATCTAGTTGGGAGCCATTGATTAATGTTAAATTTAGTTTTATTGCTAGTGTGAAAAGGATAAGGCCAAAGTTATTAATCTTCATGTCTTTGGATTTTCGGATTTCCAAGTCTTCCCATAGCTCTGTTGGACTTCCTAGAGCCATTGCGATAGCCTGGTTAGTTGGACCTATACGTGCATTAAAATCACCAGTCACCACTAGCGGGACTAAAGGGAATTCATGCTGAAGCTCAGCGTCTCTTCAAAAGATGGCACCTGCTGCATCCCAGGAGTGCATAGTAGACTAAAAACCACAGGAATGTGCTTTTCTCCCTAAGAACTATTTTTATTCATTCAGAGATTTGTGCAAATTGAATATATTAACATTGACTGGGGCTGCAATGCTTTGCTCACATACCTGGACATAAACCCAAATTTACATGGTGGGATTGCACTTGATTTCAATACAACAGGGGGCATATCTTGACAAGGGGTTTGCCCCGGGGTGGATCTGCAGTGGTGGCAGGTCACTTATATGACATATCCGTCATCACGGAGCCATCCTGAGGCATTCCCCAGAAGCTCCGCTGTAAAAAAGTAGGCTACTTACCACGACTTTTTCCTGTCAGCAAGGCGCAGATGCACATTTGCCATCTTTCGCCTTGATGTGGCGTTGCACCGGAGGCATGTCCCGGCCAATAGCGACCCCTGATTGGTCGCCATGGCCAGACAGGGGGAGGGAGGACCAGCAGACCGAAGGCCGCTGTAATGCCTCAGTGCTTCTCCAGCGTGGGCAGAAGGACGTCCATGCTGGAGCAGTGCGTAAAGGTAAAACAAAGTTTTAAAAAAAGATATTTTTTTAATCCCATGGAAGACACCCATGCAATGATGCACAGTTGCATATCACACACGGGTGCGGTGCCGGAAAGGGTCTTTTTTTAAAAAGTGGATGGACAGCCTGTGGCACTCGTTTGCTCACAGAACCTGCCCGGAGAGGAGGCAAAAAACGGTGGGGAGAGTGTCGTGGGAATTTGTGTATGTGTATTTGAGAATCCATCTTATGAGAAAGGGACCTCAAATGTCTATGGAAACCTTGAGAATCTCTCTTATGATAAAGAGACTTCAAGCCAGAGGACTCCTTATTTTAGGAGGCTCTTAAGTAGTCTAAAGTAGGGATGTGCACTGGATCGGATCCGATCCACAATCCGAATCCGATCCAGGGGGAAATCGGATAAATTATCCAATTTCTGATCTCACCGCTGGATCAGTGGATCCAATCCAATCCGGAAAGGTTCCGATCCTGTTCGGATGGATCAGCGGATTGGCGAGCGCTCGCTGGCGCCCGCCGCCGCTTCCATTGGCGGGCGCCAGCGGGCGCCCGCCGATAAAAGCGGACAGCGGGGGGGCTTCCCTAGCGGGGCTGTCTGCTTCCATCAGCGGGCGCCAGGGGACGCCCACCAATGGAAGCGGACAATGGGGGCAGGGGGTGGCGGATGGGGGCAGGGGGCCAGGAAAGGTAAGCAGGGGGCAGGGGGAGGGGGCACGGGGGGCGCACTTATCTTTCCTGGCCGTCCGCTCCCATCCGCCGCTGGCTGCTACTGCGAGCAGGCTTCATGGCCTGTTCCTAGGTAGCGCGCCAGGTGATGACATCACCGGCGCGCTACTCTGGAGCAGGCTGCGAAGCCCGCTCGCAGTAGTAGCCAGCGGCGGACGGGAGCGGACAGCCAGGAAAGGTAAGCAGGGGGCAGGGGGGAGGGGTTCCGATTTTTGGATCGGACTCAATCCGGTCCGGGGGGGCTCTGATTTTTGTCCGATCCGATCCGTGACAAAATTGGAGGTCCCGATCCGGGTCCCGATCTGATCCGGGGGGTCCGTGCACACCCCTAGTCTAAAGGCTTTCTAGGTGTGAATCTAATAACTATAATTGATCGAAGGTGATTTAACTTTAATAAATTAGAATTTGCATATAGTCAAACTTCCCACTTAGTAATTAGAATTGGTGGAGTCCAAATAGCTGACATACAACACATCAATCTCTTCAATAAGGCTTTATTGGAAATGAACAACTGTGTTCTGAGTCAGAAGAAGGTTCTGACTGAATTTTAGTATACAGGGTATCACCCTTATATAGGGAACTGGAAACATCAGAATCAGCATAATCAGAACTTGTACAGCATAACTTTTGTACCAAGGGACAGTTTACAATAATACAGGGTATCACATAGGAATGATGTATCTTGTCTCTAGGTCAAGATAAGGAAAGGCACCATATAAGAATGATGGAGGTCAAGATAAACCAAAACAAAACAGAATGCATATAGTTGCTACCATATTTCATCGATCCTAAGACATACTTTTTCTCTCATGTTTACATCTGTAAAAATGGGTGCGTCTTAGAATCGACGGTGACTTAGAATCGTGGGATTTCTCCCGCTTTTGCAGACTTCTAGGGTGACCAGATCGCCAGGGGTTTCCTGGTCCTAACCGGGAAAACTGGGACGATCTAGGCCGACCGGGCCCCAGGGGCAAACCCAGGGAAATGGTCATGCTCTCCTCCAGCCCTGAAACACACACCCGCTACCCCCCACCCCAAAACAAACCCCACCACCAAGCCACCCACCCCCTAAAAAACCCAGCCCAGACCTACCAGGTCCTCCATTGCTGCCGATCGCCGCTGCCGCCACCGCCGATCTCCACCGCTGCCACATGACCCCTGCAGCCCCCTCACCCTTCTTGCCCTGCTCGTGGGCTCCCTGGAGGTGCCTGAGGAGCCACAGCAGCAGCAGGAGGAAGAGGAGATCCTCCTCCCTCGCAAGTCCCCCTCCTCCCTCGCGAGTCCCCTTCCTCCCTCGCGAGTCCCCCTCCCCCCTACTCATCTCCATCGCCGTCGCCGGTAGTTGTCAGCTCCCAGGGTCCCCACAAGGGTGAGTTGCTTGGGTGGGGCTGCCGCTGCGGACAGGGCCTGCGGCTGGATCCCCTCCTCTTCCTGCTGCTACTGCTCATGGGCTCCCTGGAGGCGCCTGAGGACCCACAGCAGCAGCAGGAGGAGATCCAGACGCAGGCTCTGTCCGCTTGTTTCCTGCCACTGCGTGGAACAAGGGGAGGAGCGAGAGAGGCAGGCAGAGCGACGCTTGGGTCTCTCTGTGCGGAAGCGGCAGTGACGGCGGCAGGGGGGCTCCGTGTAAGACCCGTGTGCCTGTGAAGCATAAGAGTCCCCCCCGCCACTGCCACTGCCACTCCCGTGCAGAGACCCAAGCGTCGCTCTGCCTGCCTCTCTCCCCCCCCCCCCCAGTTCCATGCAGTGGCGGGAAACAAGTGGATGGAGCCTGCGGCTGGATCTCCTCCTCCTCCTGCTGCTGCTGCTGTGGCTCCTCAGGCGCCTCCAGGGAGCCCATGAGCAGCAGTAGCAACAAGAGGAGGGGATCCAGCCGCAGGCCCGTTCCGCAGCGGCAGACCCACCTGAGCAACTCACCCTTGTGGAGACCCTGGGAGCTGACAACGACCGGCGACAGCGATGGAGGTGAGTAGGGGGGAGGGGGACTTGCGAGGGAGGAGGGGGACTTGCGAGGGGGGAGGGAGACTTGCAAGGGAGGAGGGGGACTTGCGAGGGGGAGGGGGACTTGCAAGGGGGGAGGGGGGACATGTGGGGCCCTAACCCTCCCCCTCCCCTCCATCACCGTTGCCCGTCCTCACTGCTGCCGCCACTGCTCCACACCGCCGCCAGCACTCGCCTCGGCCTGGCAAGGCGGCGTTACTGGGTTCTCAGTAACGACACCTTGCCAGGCCGAGGGGAGCATTGCCAGCGGAGCGGCGGTGGTGGCAGCGAGGACAGGTGATGGCAACACTCCCCTTGGCCTGGCAAGGCGTCGTTACTGGGAACCAGGCCGAGGCGACAGCGATCAAGGTAAGAGGGGAGGGGGAGAGGGGAGGGGAGACTTGCGGGGCCCTAACCCTCCCCCCTCTCCTCCATCACTCATCCTCGCTGCCGCTGCCACCGCTGCTCCGCACCACTGGCAACGCTCGCCTCGTTACTGGGAATGATACCTTGCCAGGCCAAGGCGAGCGCTGGCGGCAGTGTACAGCAGCGGCAGCAGCGGCGAGGACGTGCGATGGAGGTGAGTGGGGAGGGGGGAAGGGGTGCTGAAATTAAGGTGTGTCTTAGAATTGACGCAAAGCTTTTTCCCTGATGGTGGCCCTGAAATTTAGGTGTGACTTACAATCGATGGCATCTTAGATTCGAGGAAATACGGTAATAGAACAAAGTTCATTATGGTGAAGGCTTAACACAACTATACAAGAAGGCAGCTTCATCTCATCTAGCTAGTACATTGCTGGTTCTACCATACAGGAGAACTGTCACAGGTATCCATTAATAAATGAAATCAATATTAGTCTCTGAGTTATTGAAATGCTTATACCATGATTAATTCTCTTGGCAGAGAGGAACGGGGCACATGGGGCAGGGAGAGGCAGCCCCGCTCCTCCCAGTCAGTTTTGAAAAGCTGCATTTGCACTCCTTGCCGTGGGGTAACACGAAGGAGTGCAAATGCAGGGGGTTGAGGGCCGCTGTTAAGATATGGCCAGGGAGACAAAAGGGAGATATGAGGGAGGGAAAGAGAGAGATCTTACCTCCCCAACTGCAACAAAGTATGCATTTACACCTCTTCATCCCATATTCCCCTGCCTCTCCCGTCCCACTGTTGGCATTTGGACTGTAAAGGATCTGTCATCTTTGCTTATGTAAGTTGCTGATGCTTTGTTTCAGCAACAGTAGCACTGCTGCGGCTGCGGCTACCTCTTTCCTAAGAGGACTAACAGAGGAAACATCCCCAGAGCATTAATTCCACAGACCCAGAGCCAAGGTATTGCATGTTCTGAGTTGTGGGTGAGTGTGAAGATGGGCTGTTGGTTTTTTGAAATAATTCCAGTGGACCAATCGAAAGAAAGGTGCATACAATTAAGGGCAAGAAGAATGCTTCTACAATAATGGCCATTGTATTTTCTCCTGGGAACGCTGATCTTACACAAAGCAATGGCTTTCAAGAACAGTTAGCAGTGCAGCCACAAAAAGCTAGATGGCAGCAGATACTCACATAAAATATTTTCATCTGTACACAATTAGGATGTGTGAGAAAGTCCCCTGAGGGTTGGGGGTTTGGTTTTGTTCTGTTTTTTAATGGATTTATCCAATTCACACCTCCTGGAAGAGAATTTGTGGCTGGAAATCCCTATGTTTCTGAGCTTGCAATGTGTTCTGTAAAATTAAGTCAATGTGTGCAAGTGTCCAAAAAATGCACATAAATTATTATTATTATTATATTTATATTTATATCCCGCCTTTTTCCCAATAATGGGACCCAAGTCGGCTTACAAATTAAAAACATGTGCAGTTAAAACAAATAGCAATATACAAAAAGTAAAAATATAATTATACATAGTATAATTTAAAAATATTTAAAATATTTCAAAACATTTTAAATACACATAATTTAAAAAAATCCAAACTATAAGCAGTACATCCACAACGGTCTGAATTACTCCCCAAAGGCCTTCTGAAACAGAAAAGTTTTAGCCTGCCTCTGAAAGCACACCAAGATAATTATGCATATCTTATGAAAAATGTATATGACTTTATTGTTGTTGTTTTAAAAAACTGAAAGTCATATATCCCTGCCCTCTTTTGTATCTGGTTATGCTAAGCAGGGCTCCTGCAGCTTTAAATGTTGTGTTGAAGAGAGAATTTCACACCAAGTGCTGCATGCCTACAAATGACACCTGCTGAAATTCCCTTTTCTATGCAACTGTTAAAGATACAGGAGACCTGTCCTCCTTTCTGTCACCCTACATGAGCTTATGAGCAAAGCACTCAGTGGAGAGTGGAGCTGACAGGAATGGGTTGATCCTCTCCTCCTTAAGAAGGCAGGCATAAAAGATTGATAGATTTCCCACTGTGAGAGGAGAACCACCTCAGTCTTTTGCTCTGCCTTGTAGAGAATGGCAGAGTGCCTAGCTTTCTCCACAGCTCCTCAGATAGGCACAGTAAGCCTGTTCAGACAACACGTTAAGCCATGGTTAGGCAGCTAACCCCTTTGTGGCAAATGGTTAGTGAGGGTGTTTAAACCATATTTATGTAGCCACCATGGTTAGGAATGGTAAGTCATAGTTCACGACATGCTAAGTCATAGTTCACATGACACATTAAGCCATAATGTTTCGCTCAAAAATTTTAACCACCATGGCAAAGTTTGTTGTCTGAACAGGTTCAGTGTATGTCATGGTATAGCCTGTGTCTACAACCAGGCCACTAAACCTCCCATAGGCATACATTGTTAACATAGATTATACGTCACATACATCGCTAGAGAGCCAAGGGACTGCCAGTTATAGTTTTTATGGACTCTTCCAAAGGGCCATTGAGTCCAACCCCCTGCTCAATGCAGGAATCCAACTGAAAGCATCCTTGACAGATGACTGTCTGGCTGCCTCTTGAATGCCTCTAGGGTGGGAGAGCCCATGACCTCCCTAGGTCATTGGTTTCGTTCTCGTACTGCTCTAACATTCAGGAAGTTTTTCCTGATGTTCAGACAGAATATAGCTTCCTGTAACTTGATCCCATTATTCCGCGTCCTGCACAGGGATGAACGAGAAGAGATCCTGGCCCTCCTATGGGTGACAACCTTTCAAATACTTGAAGAGCACTATCGTGTCTCCCCTCAGTCTTCTCTTCTCTAGGCTAAACTTGGCCGGTTCTTTCAGTCTCTCCTCATAGGGCTTTGTTTCCAGACCCCTGATCATCCTCGTTGCCCTCCTCTGAACACATTCCAGCTTGTCTGCATCCTTCTTGAAGTGTGGTGCCCAGAACTGGATGCAGTACTCAAGATGAGGTCTAACCAGTGCCGAATAGAGGGGAACCAGTACCTCACATGATTTGGAAGCTGTACTTCTACTAACGCAGCCCACAATAGCATTTGCTTTCTTTGCAGCTTCATCACACTGTTAGCTCATATTCAGTTTGTGATCTATTCCAAGATCCTTCTTGCTTGTAGTATAGCTGAGCCAAGTATCCCCCATCTTGTAACTATGCATTTGGTTTCTTTTTCCTAGGTGTAGAACTTGACATTTATCCCTATTAAATTTCATTCTGTTGTTTTCAGCCCAGCGCTCCAGCCTATCAAGATCACTTTGAAGTTTGTTTGTCTTCCACCCAATGTTGTGTCATCTGCAAATTTGATAAGTATCCCCTGCACCTCCTTGTCCAAATCATTAGTACAAATGTTGAAGAGCACTGGGCCCAGGACTGAACTAGGGTGGCATGGCTTGTTTGAGGGGGCCTGGGCTGTTGTTGGGTTATTTGAGGGTTGTTGTCCCCCCAACATTGGGCCCAGGACTGAGCCCTGCAATACACCACTCTTTACCTCACCCAAGTTTGAGATGTCCAACCATGGTCCAATGAATGAATGGAGCTTCTGTTTGTCTTCCAAACCCAGCTTGACATGTACTAGATCCATATCCATCACAATGGCCTTTGTCTTGAATACAGAATCATCTCTCCCTGGAGTTCTTGACATCTTCACTTAATGTTTTACCCTCTACTCTTAGATGGTAGATACTCCAAAACACCAGTAAACGAGAGATGCTGTCCTTGTAATAACATAGAAGTGGAAACTCTTATACATGTTCTGTTCAACTCCTGTTATTACCATGTGTTAGCTAAAGTATAGCCATCTTTTGCTCATGCTGGGAACGCTTGCTTAAGGCCAAAAGAACAGGCTGTGTATGTGGCAGATACAAAAGAACAGGCTACTAGCTCAGCCTTGGCTGAAGCTGGGAAGTCCCCAGAAGTACAAGGCTAACTGATATCTTGTCCTAGCAGTATCTGCCAACAGCCTTGCAAATGCAGGTGCAGCAATGGTTTAATTATGAAGAACTTGGAGGTCCTTGGCGTTCGACCAAAGGGCGATGGCTCACATTGAAATGCATTGAGCGTGTGCTGTCTGTGGCAATGACATATGATGCTTACTGTATACTATAAAAGAGAGAGCCTGCGTGCTCCTAGGTGTGGCCTCTGGTGGCAAGAGTCCTAGAGGTGCACTCTTTCAGCTGACTGCTTTAATAAACTGCATTGGATCGGATCATTGACTCTGTGCCTCTTAGTGGGAAAGCGACCTATCCTCCTAGGAGAACGGGCCCGGAAGTTTGGGCAACACATGGGGTCAGAGATGCCCTGAAACTTCCAATTAGTCGATCTTTTCCAGGTCGGTCCTTAGAATTTCTTATGTGTATATTACTTGAAGGATCAAATAGATCAATCACTGAACGAGTTGCTAAATTTCTGAATGTAGCTGTTGTAACTAGATCCTCTATGACACTGTGACTTAACTTTAAGATGCAGAACAACATATTTCATCTTTGTGGATTTATGTACCTTGCTGGTGGTCAGCTGACCATAAATAAACAATGAATGTATACGTAAACAACTTTCTTTTGTCAAAGTAATATTCCTTGCTCATACGACACTATAAAATGTGACATATTGGCTCCAACAATGTATATCTTTTTTATCACGCGTGGGGAAATGACCCCGATAGATAGGCACCGCGTGTGTCATAGCATATTCTGAATCTACTATGACGTCACTAAACCTCCGATTTGCATGCATAGAAAGGACAGATTGGCATATCATGTACATTGTTGGAGAGCTAAGGGGCTTAAAACAACCTGTACCAGCTTCCTTCTGTGTTCAGTTGTACAGACAGGACAATCAGACTTGAAAAGGGAATGATTGTTTGGAGCAACTTTAGTTCCTGCTGGAACAGGTGCCTAAGCAGTACTTCCGCTGCCTTTTAGTCTATGATTATGCCACGTATTACTGGCAAAAGGATATCCATGTTGGGCTTCAACCAAGCTTGCTCCTCAGTGACTGCAGCTAGTCTGTCTGTTCTAGTCATGGACTTTTCTGTAGAGCATCCAACAATCGATTCAGTGACCAAATGGAGCTCCTGTTGTCCTCCAAACCTAGCTTCACATGTTCCAGAGCCCATATCTATTACAATGGCCCTTGTCATAAAGCCTGAATCGTCAATCTTTAGAGTTCTTGATGTTGTCACTGTAGCACCACTTTCCTCTGAAGAATGCTGAGACCTGGACTGGCCCCCATGCATTTCTCGGGGAGGGGTTCTTCAATCTGGGATGTCCCAGCTTAACTGGCCTCAACTCTAGACTATTTGATGAGGCCCCCAAAGTTTTTGACCCAAGACTAAATGACATCGTAGTTGGAGATGACATTTGTAAGCTCCTTTAAGCTCCTTCCCACAGGCCCAAGCATCATCATCTTTGTTGTATTGTCACAGACACCTTAGAACCACAAAAATAAATCATAATAATTAAAACATAGATATATAAGCATTAAATCATTACGCAAGAGAAAGAAGGACAAAAGCATAGTCATTAAAAACATACGCATATTAAAATGTATAAACATATCTAAAACAAAGTGTGGTACAGAAGTTAAAACATGCAATATAAAATAGGGGTTACAATTAAGATAAAGAATTAAAGATAAAGATCTTTTCAAGGCAAGGGAGCAAGCCCTGCATTCTATAGATGCAAGGCCAGCCTCCAGCTCCAAACCAAAAAGGGAGTATATGGGTGGACCAGCAGAGTGTAGAAGGGAACATAATACCCAAATATCTAAACTTCCTGACTTGCTCTATATGCTGTCTGTCTATTATCCAGTTAGTAAATGATCTTTGTCTAGAAAAATTGATAATCTTTGATTTGCTAAAGTTAATTTTCAACAGATTATACCTACAGTAAATCATAAAAACACATAATAAATGTTTAAGGCCTGTTTTAGACAATGACATGAAAACATCAACGTCGGCATACAACAATAACGGGACTTTAATCCCAGCCAACTTTGGTATATGGAAGTCAAATGTTAATTCCCAGCCAAGCCAGTTAGATAGAGATTGAATAGTGTAGGAGCTAAAATACAAGCATGACACCCCGCCCCTTAGTGGCAAGAATAGGTTTTGTCAAATTGCTCTTCAGCCCTCACCTTACTCGGAGTGCAGTATATTGATAAGGTAGAACAATCTTTTGTCAGTGGAGGAATGGTATAGCTTGACCCACAGCCTTTCTCTTGATATTGGGTCAAAGGCAGATTTCAGATCTATAAAGGTGACAAACAGAAAATTTCCAAGAGTTCATATATTTCTCCACCAGATGACTTAGGCAACGGTCAAGCATTGGTCTGCCCTTCCTGAAATCTGCTTGTTCGTTCCCGAGATATACTCATCCTCTATCCAGGTGGTAAGCCTCAAATTCAAATAGCTATCATACAACTTGCACACTAATGACAGGACACTAGTGGCTTATAATTTGAAGGATCCTCTCTATCACATTTATTGAGTATTGGAATCACAATAGCCTCAAGCTATTATAATAATAATAATAATAATAATAATAAATAATGTGCATGAAGAGCTTAGCTAGAAGAGGAGTCCATATTGGCCTTCAAAGGTTCAGAAATTATTGTTACGGATCTACCACAAAAGGTTGGAGGCATAGTTCTCAATGTGCTCAAAATGATTACTGAATAAAGTGACTATTCTCCCCCTGCCCTCCAAAAAAGCAAAAGCTGACTTGTCTTGGATCTACAACCCCCAGACAATTAAACCTGTTACATAGAAAGTAATTAGAAATTTAAATAATTAAATAGTAAGGTAGAAAACTGTCATATATTGTGTAATGCACATATCTCACATTCTGTGCCAGCAAAAACATACATTCTGTACTCAAGGGGAATAACACAACTCAGTACCATGGTTGCACTTCTGAACATTTTGCATAACTGACAATCAGGCTGCACGGTAAATGAATGTACTGTTGCTTGGTTTGCAATGCCCCACTAGATGTCTTTGGAACCTCAGAAAGCATTGGGGTACAAAGACAAGAGCCATCCCCCATTGTCTGCCTCCCCCAGGAACAGGTAGCCAAAGGTAGACTACCTCTAACCATAGAGGTCCCATGCTGAACAGCCATTGTTAGAGATCTCCATTTAATTTATCTGATTCTTTTCTTTTTAAAGCTATCCAAGCTTTTGCCCTTCGCTACTTCCTGAGTCTCAGTGGTAGAGCACCTGCTTTGAATGCAGAAGGTCCCAAGGTCAATACCCAGCATCTCCAAGTAGGGCAGAAAAAACTACGGCCTGATACCCTGGCAAGTTGCTGCCAGTCAGTGTTTACAATACTGGGCTAGATGGGCCAATGGTCTGACTCAATATAAGGCAGCTTTGTATGCGTTGTTGGAAAACTGGCAAACCCAGGCTTTTTGTGGCAGGGGTGCTACGTTTTCATGGATTGGGGGTGGGTCTTAGCTTGTTTTAGACCATAATTTCTCAAGAACACGTGTATCTCTGGGCAACACATTGATTCTACACCCATTGATTAATTTGTCATTACAAACAATGGAATAAGCCTACACAGTGGCTCAATTCGGACGACATGATTGTCAATGGTGGGGTAATAATCAACTTTACAGTTGTTCATCTAAGGGGTACTCCCCACTCAACATGGTAATAAATAATCAACTGTGGTGTGGATTAGGATCAGCACTGAGTTGACTATGGCAGCATTTGGACGACGCAATAGTCAAAACAACTGACGATTGTTTCCCCTACCCGTTGTTTATTGTGTCGTCCGAATTGAGCCACTATATTTGCATGCCAAGGGCAGCAAATTATTTTCCTTAATAAGCAGGAGGGAGGAAAAGCTTTAATCCACGTTGATAACATGTACTATACTGAAGTCATCACTCCAAGTGCTTTTAAAAGACACCTCCCTACCCTTTCTTTACAATTAGGAGCGCTCCCAAAATTCTCTTAATCCAATTTTATGCCCAGAAAGGGAACTGATTTAAGAATCCTCCATAGTTTCATTTTTAAAATTTCTGAATTTTGTAAAATTTGCTGCACATGCAGAGTTCACCATAGTTTTGTGTTCCTTCAGTCCACATGTCCCTTTTCCCCATATTATTGGAGTACAGATGAGCAAAGATAAAATGCACACACCAAACAGATGCAAAGAAATCTTAATGCAATTTTTCACACAGTGCTATCTGGATTCTTTGGTGCGTTAGTGATATCTGGGAGCATTTTAATGTGAATCCACCTAATTAGAACTCCTCAAACTGAAATGCAAACTGAAAAGCTGTTATTCTTCAGTATCCAGTTTTCCAAATGTTGCTACACTATCCTCTGATTAAAAGGAAATGTGTACAAAAATGTGTTTCTTGTTTACTTTTGCATCTCCCCACTAGCTGCAATCCTGATTCCTCCCATATAAGCGTAAGAGCAATGCTGGATCAGACCAAGGTCCATCTAATCTAGCATTCTGTTCACATAGGGGCCAACCTGCTGCCTGTGGAAAACCCAGAAGCAGGACATGAGTGCATACAACTCCTCTATTAAAACGGCTCCACTGGCTTCCAGTCTGTTTCTGGGCACAATTCAAAGTGCTGGCTATGACCTATAAAGCCCTATACATCTCGGGTCCAGGTTAGCTGAAAAATTGTATTCTCCCTTACGAACCTGCCCGTGCTTTGAGATCTTCAGGGGGAAGCCCTTCTCCCAGTCCCACCACCATCACAGGCACGCCTGGTGAGAATGCAGGAGAGGGCCTTCTCGGTGGCTCCTGCAGTGCTCTGGAACTCCCTTCCCAGGGAAGCTAGACTGGCTTCTTCCTTGATGTGTTTCCAGAGGCACACAAAAACTGTCTTATTCCAGCAGGCCTTTGGTGAATAATGTGGACCCCTATCTGTTTTTAAGGCTTTTAATTTTAATATGTATTTTAAATGTTGAAATGTTTTAATATTGAAACCTATTTAATTTATTTTTAACTTTTATATATCTCTTATTTATAGCTTTTAACTGTATATGTTTTAATTTTGTAAAGCAGCCTTGAGACCCAGCATTGGGCAAAAGGTGGGATATTATTATTATTATTAATAATAATAATAATAACACACACCCTACCTATCTTCCCCAGCAACTGGTGTGCATAGACATATTGCCCCTGATACTGGAAGCAGCATATAGCATCAGGAGTAGTAGTCAGCAAGTTTTAACCTCTATGAATTTCTTCCATATTTGTGGCTATCACCACATCTTGTGGTAGCAAACTCCATTTGCTATGTTAACTATGCACTCTCTGAAGTAATTCCTGTTATCGATCCTGAATCTCCCACCGATCAGCTTCCTGAGATGAACCCATGTCCTAATATGATTCTGAGCATGTTTACTGGCTTTTAAGTCCAATTGAACTACTTACATATTTACAACTGAACATGGAGAGCTGCTGGATCAGATGAAGGAGCCATCTAGTCCAGCATTCTGCTTCCTACAGTAGCCGGCCAGATAACTCCAGGAAGCCCACAAGCAAAGTTAGAAGGCTACCTCACTCCCCAGTTAAATCTGATGTCCAACTAAAGAGGCAAAATTGTGCATTCCCATCTTCCAGCTTTATATTGCAGTTGCAAGTTGTATGAATCACACTCTTACACAGCCCCAATGTAAAAGGTAAGGCTTGCTGAAGTTCTTCAGTAAATTTGCATGGCCAAGTCTTAATGGCAAAAAGAAAAATCAATCAAACATGGGATATTGACCATACCAGCCAGGTTGGACCTTTGGGTAGGGTGACCATATGGAAAGGAGAGGAGGGCTCCTGTAAAAGGGAAATTCAGCAGGTGTCATTTGTATGCATGCAGCACCTGATGGAATCCCCTCTTCATCACAACAGCTAAAGCTGCAGGAGCCTTGCCCTCTTTTGTATCTGATCACACTAGGCAGGGCTCCTGCAGCTGTTGCGATGAAGAGGAAATTTCACCAGGTGCTGCCTGCACACCAATGGCACCTGCTGAATTTCCCTTTTCTATACAACTATTAAAGATACAGGAGCCCGGTCCTCCTTTCCATAGGGTCACCCTAATCATCCCGAGATCAGGATTTGCGGTGAGAACTTGAGGCCAATCCAGTTCCATGCCGCCTACTCCCAGGTAACTAGGCAGTCACGCTGTTAATAAATTGGGGGTTGTGCTAGGTACTGCTGCTCAGCCCGGTGCCCTCCAGATGTTTTGGACTCCATCTCCCATCAGCCCAAGCTACCACGGCCAACGGTCTGGAATCCTGGGAGCTGTGTCCCAAAACATCTGGACACAGCAACAGGTGGTGGTGGTGGTGCAGGGCTGCCCGGGGCCCTGTGCGCGTTTACCCCCCTTCTTCCCACGCGGTTCAATGGGGCTGATTAGCGAGTAAACGCGGAGGACCTCCCTTCTCTTCCCAGCCTCCGTGCGCTCCTTTCTAGCTCTCGCGAGAACTGGGCCTCTTGTTCCCGGCATCCATTTCGAAGTGGAGAGAGGCGAGCGCCAGCGGACGCTATGTTCTCGCGAGATTTGGGGCTCTTGTTCCCGGCATCCATTTCGTGGCGGTGGTGGAGGAGGAGGAGGGAGGAGGAGGCGAAGGCGAGCGAAGCGGACGGCGGCGGCCATGTTGGGAGCGTCAGGACGGTTGTAGCGAGAAAAGCCTGTTGTGCGACGGCCTGTGTGTGTGTGTGCGCGCGCTCGTGGGGGGTGGAATAGCGAGACCGCGCGTCCGTCCGGGCCCGAGCGAGAGGCGGCGTGAGGGAAACCGGACCGACCGGCGCGAAGCCCCAGCCAAGAGAGGGGCGTGAAGAGGCCTCGCGGCGAGCCGGGGCCCCGCGTCAGGGAGGAGGGGGACGGCTCTCGCCTCGCCGGCGCCATGAGCGGCGGGACGCCGTACATCGGCAGCAAGATCAGCCTCATCTCCAAGGCCGAGATCCGCTATGAGGGCATCCTCTACACCATCGACACCGAGAACTCCACCGTGGCGCTCGCCAAGGGTGAGGCAGGGCGGGTTGGGGTCCCCTGGAGAAGGGGAACGGGGCGGAGGGGGCGCAGACCTACCTCTCTGCCGCGGCACGGCCTGCGCTGAGCTTGAGGCCGGGGGCTGCCGTCCGCCTCTCGAGCGGCGGGGGTGGGCGTATGATGGATCGAAAGGCACTCGGGGTGGCCTGTCTATATTGGGGGCGGGCAAGGGGGTCGGGAAAGTTGGCCATGGTGTTCCTTAAAGATGTGCCATTAAACAAGCAGGGGCTAAGGGGAGCTCGCGCCCTCCGGATAGGACTCCTCCTCCCATCATCCTTGACTATGAGCTGGGGTAGATGGGAGCTGTAAGCAAAGGACCCCTGGACGGCCCCGCATGCCGGTATGTTTGTGCATCTCTGAGCCGTTGCAGTCTCCTCTCAACTGCTGCAAAGGCGGGTAATAGAATAAAGGGATTGGGGTGATAAGGCTCTGGTCGCCCTCTGAAGCAGTGAAGTCTATTCAGCCATCTCAGAACTCTTATCACTTTGTTAGGTTGTGCGTATGGATTCTTACCGTTGAGGAGTGCAAGTTTGAGTTGGTCATTCTTCCTTTAAAAACGCCCTTTTTTATTGTGAAGTTTGTTTTCAAAAGTGAGGACATTAAAATCATCCAGGAGAAAATTGGGGGTGGGCAATCAAGAGATTGGCCTGCATTGGTATTGCAGAGGGTGGCAAACCAAGGGGAAGCAAATCTTTTCTGAACCAGGAACTCTCCTAAGCACTGGAGAAGATGGAATGGGGCACCTGTTGCTCTTGGGCCTGATTTTGTGTGAAGCAGTGTCACTTTGCATTATATACAAGTTTCGGAGCCGTGAAATACATTCATAGATTGTATTTTATTCCAGCAACTGTTCCAGTTCACTTCTTCTTTTGTTCTATTAAAATGGCTGGGTTTGCATTGAATGTTGTTCAATGTTTACTAATTAGTTACTCGGTACAAAATGTTTTATGTGAGGTTGGCATTTGTTACACAGACCCTGTTCAGACAACATACTAAGCCACGGTGGTTAGGCATTTTGAGCTAAACACTGTGGCTTAGCATGTCATGTGAATCATGCCTTAGCATGTCGTGTGAACCATTCCTAACCATCATGGCTGCATAACCATGGTTTAAACACTAAACATTTTCTGCAAAAGGGTTAACGGCTTAATCATGGATTAGCATGTTGTCTGAACAGGCCCATAGTATTTGAGAGGAAACATAATTACATTTGCATGTTATATGCGTTCTTTGCTTTTATAATTTATGCTCTTCATTTTAGTAAAATTTCCTTTAACTTGATTTCACTTCTGACTCAAATTGTACACCTTTTCATAATATGCTGAAAAATCATTTTTGTTCTGCTTTTCCCTCTTCCCAATTTTATCTATATTAAATAACATTGTTTTTATTTCGTACCCTACTTAAATTAGTTTTTCTGCATTTGTATCTTTTCTGTCACTTCTCTATGCTCATACTACTTCCATTGGGAAGGGTCATAGCTCAGTGGTAGAGCAGAAGGTCCCATCTTGAAGGGCTGCTGTCAGTCAGTGTAGACCGGCCTTCCCCAAGGTGGAGCTCTCCAGAAGTTTGTATTTCAAGTCCCTTCAGCCCCAGTCAGCATGACCAATGGTCAGAAACACTGCAAATTATAATCCAAAACATCTGGAGGGAACCACCTTGGGGAAGGAAGACTGGTTCTAAGCTAGCTGGACCAATTGTCTGACCAGGTATAAGAGAGCTGTGTGTGTTCTTCTTTCACTTCCACAAGCATTTTAACTTTGCCATATTCATTTTCAATTTTATTTTTTCAATTTTTTTAATTAATCATTTTTTATTTTCATTTCTCAAGTGAAGACAGAACCTATCTTTTGTCTGTTTGTGACCAAACCTCTCGATCTAAATATATCTAAACTGTTAACAAATTGTATGGACCACAGTGTAGTGATAGAGTTCATGTTTTGCATGAGTTTCCAGGCTCAATGCTTCCCATATCTAGTTACGCTAAGGATCTCAAGTAGACAGTGCTCAGAGAGACCTCTGCCTGAGGATATGGAGCAGCTTTCCCCCAACCTGGTGCCCAACTGTCATCTTTTCGGCGCCAGGTGAAGACTTTTCTCTTCTCCCAGGCATTTAACAGCATATGTTGAGCTTTTTACCTGACCCCTGGAAAGTTTTAAATGATATGTAGTTGGTTTTTAGGCTTTTATGGTTTTAAATATTATTGGTTTTTAAATGTTCAATATTTTTAATTTTTGTAAACCGCCCAGAGAGCTTCGGCTATGGGGCGGTATATAAATGTAATAAATAACTAAACCTTCACCACTCACCCAGCAGAAACCTGCTGATTGGACATGATGGGGAACATAGTCTGACAACACTGGGTTGGGGAGAGCTGTCATGGAGTTTGAGTAGTACTGAGCTGGATGGCTGAGGATAAAGCATCTTTATATGGCCCATATATGCATTTATCCTCCTTTGTTCACTTTAATATTTTAAATACATTTTTGCAGAAATGGAAAATGTGAGGCACGTTTGCTAGCTTAAGAGTTATTAGGTTCATATAACAGAAGCTTAATTCAAAAACTTCTAAAAACTCAAAAATAGTAGATAATTTGTCCATCAGCCGTTAAGGCGTCAGTCCTATGCACACTTAACTTGGACTGACTGAATATAGATATCATAAATTTGCATAGAATTGGGCTGCATGGATATTTTCACATCAAACAGTTCAAACTATGACCTCCACAACATTTTATTATATGTGAATCTTACTTGGTCTCCCAAAATTGGCCTTGTTTCTTTGTTGTTCATTATTTTTCCTCTGTATCTCATACACATTTATTATTATTATTATTATTATTATTATTATTATTTTTTCCCGCCTTTTTCCCAATACTGGGGCTTAAGGTGACTTTACAAATTAAAACATGTACAGTTAAAACAGAGATATGCAAAAATTTAAAATACGATTAAACATGCTACAGTATTAAAACATTTAAAACACGAATATATTTTTAAAATCCAATATATAAACAACGCATAATCAGATGTCCAGACTACTCGCCAAAGGCCAGCTGGAACAAAAAAGTTTTAGCCTGCCTCCAGAAGCACACTAGGGAGATAGCCAGTCTAGCTTCCCTGGGAATGGAATTCCAGAGTCCCGGGGTAGCCACCAAGAAGGCCCTTTCCCGCGTTCCCACCAGGCGTGCCTGTGATGATGGTGGGTCCAAGAGAAGGGCCTCCCCTGAAGATCTCAGAGGATGGGCAGGCTCGTAAGGGAGAATACCGTCTTTCAGATAACCTACATTTCTGCTTTATGTGTTATTGAGGCACATAAACAGGAAATCCTGAATGTCATAACCGCATATTACGTCCCCATTTACTGTGCTCCTGTTCACTTCATTCCCTTGAAACATGTCCATGCTTAAGTCCATGTTTTGCTTGCATTATTGCAACCCTACTCTGCATAGAATCACATTGTGATTAAATCTACAAAGTTTTTCATGATTGCTCAATAGTAATTCCCAATGCATTCATAGAGGCTCAGTTCGGACGACACTTTAGGCAACGGAGGAGGGCGGAACAATCGTCAGTTGTGTTGCTTATTGTGTCATCTGGAGGTCAGCACACAATGCACACATAACTGACAGTACGTTAATCGGGCACTTTAAACAACGGAGCGAAACAACGGGATTGCACGTTGTTTAGCCCGAAGCCCCGTTGTTTAAAGTGTCGTCCGAATTCAGCCCACCTTCTCTCCGTGGACTATTCCGTTTCGGAATAGAGTTCTGCTGCCTAGAGCAGCCAAAAAAACCCAGCCGCTCTATGCTGCCGGCAGAACTCACGGTGCCTGCTGAGATACGGCTGGGGGACACACGGAGGAGAAGCTGCAACCAAAATGGCCGCCGCAAGTTCCTTGCAGCCGGGGCATTTGCCAGTTCCGAGCAGTGCCGACTGCAGTGTGTCGTCTGTGGAGTTCCTCCTGCCTAACGCACGGTCAGTATGTTATTTACCCCTCCGTTGCTTAATATGTCATCCAAACTGAGCCAGAGACTTAAGATTGATGGCTGTATACTAACATTTTCTCCTCACAAAAAGTATTTTTGTTAATAGTCTCCTAGTTGAACTCTTCCTTTCTTCCTTTCTCTTCCATTTGCTGCTGTCCTTTTTTGTCTAAGTGGTGTTTCATATTGCCTCCCCCAAGTGCACATCCCAAGCTGCCTTATACTGAGCCAGACTTTTGATCCATCAAGCTCAGTATGTCTAGTCCCAATTGGCTGCAACTCTCCAGTGCCTTAGGGGTGGAGAGAGACGACTGCCCAAGATGGTCTTAATTGGAGATACCAGGGACTGAACCTGGAGCCTTCTGCATGCAAAGCACCTGCATGCGAAGCAAGTGTTCTGTTATTGAGGTATGGCACCTCCAATAAACCATCACACTACAGCTTTTATTTCTGCTTCATGAATATGGATCCATTCAGCGCATTGCTATTTGTAGTCGGTTCTCACTTTTGTGGTTTTGTTTTATATATGTATAAGCTACCTTAATGCTCTGTTTCCCTCACGTGACTGGTAAGATATTGTCAACTGACCTGTGGTCAAATATTTTAAAAATGCCACTGTGTAGATGGCAGCTTACCTTTTTATTATACATGCATGAGCATGCCTGAAAAGTTAAGTTAGATAAGTCAAATTTCATTTCAACATTAGAAAGCATGAATGTTCTAAATGTTTATACGATCTAGCAGATTTGTCCAAGCTGCCTGAAATTTAAGCACCATACCTGACCAAATTTCAATCAGATCTATTGTGAAATGGCAGAAATGCAGCATTTTAAACCATGTGCCTGTTTAAAACCTATGACCCAAAAGTATAACAAGCTTGAATAGTTACTTTGCTAATCTGAACATCAAATTTACAGGGTTGCTCTTTATAGGTTCCAAAGATTTAATTAATTTATTTTAAATAGAGCCACCATTTGTGTGTTCCTCATGGGAATACATATGCTCTTCTGTCCCCAGTGTTATGTCCCTCTCTGCATCCTCTATCCAAGATTATTATCCTCCCCATACAGCCTGTCACTACTAACTTATCCATTCTCTCTAACGCAAGTGAAAGACTATAAAGCAAAAGGTGAGTGTGTGGCCACTGCATACTTCGCATCCTGAGTTATAGCATTTCTGCATTTGTGCAGGATTGTGGAATGTGTTTGTCTTACATGACATAAAAAGTAAACCCAGGTACCTTAACTTGCAATTGCCATTCTTTTTGCTATATGAATAAGTAGCAGAGAGACCAATTCTGTAGCCCCTAGGAGCATCTGGGGCATCATTGGAGGCAGTGGAACTCCTCCTCAGCGCCTGAAGACAGACCTACAAGCACAAAGGAGGAGATCCAATTGTGGATCTTCCCCTCCCAGCCACCGCAGAAGGTTGGAGAAGGAGAAAGGGGGGAGTGCTGGTGCGTGGGTAGAGGAGAAGGGAAGCCAGGCTATGCAGTATCCTGTGGCCTCTCTAGTCCCCTCCCCATCCACTGAAAGACAACTCAGCTAGACTACCTCAGAGGCCCAACTGTCTCCTTTTTGTATTTTAAACAGAGGTGAATTTGCCTCCATCCCTTTCTTGCCTTGCCTGTCTCTTGCCTGCAGGGCATAAGCTAGGCAGAGGGCTCTTAACTCTGAGCCCTCTATCTATTGGGAGTGCAGCCGATAGGTTTTCTCAAAGTGAAGGTGTTAGCTGCTACTCCAACTGATATCAGTAAAGGACAGGAAACGCTCCTCCCTGCATCCTTTCTTCAGCCCAATCCACTTCCTCCAGGAACCCAGGGCTCTCTGTCTTGCAGAGATGTCAGTGGAGGCGAGCAAGGGGAAAACGGCAGAGTGAATGTAGTCCCTCTTATGCTTATTCTGACTACTCCTGCTGAATACCATGTCTAATAAACTCAGAAGGGGAAAAGATCTGGTTGCCAAACTAGACAGTCTGGTAAAAACCTGTAGTTTGATCTTTCATGAATTAAATTATCTGCACTGCAGTATTTGCTTTGTTTTGCTCCTTACCTCAATAGTGCAAAAATGTTTCACATTTAATAGAAATTAAATGATGTTGGAAATATAAAATCACCACACAATCATTCATGCTAACTTTGCTCAAGACGAGTTGTGAACTTACTAGCTTAATATGTGCCCCATTTTCATGAATTACTTGGTTGTATCAGCACTGGGGCATGAACAACATAGGACCATGTATTCAGCTTCCAGCGGTTTCAAGAAATCAGTAATCTTCCACTTGAATATGCATCCGTAGCCATACAATATTTTGTGATGTTTATCTTAAAATCACTACTTGTCTGCCAGAATTTTATATTTTGATTAGAATTACATGTTGGCAGGAAATTTAGAGGAGCAAGATAACAAATATCTGCACTAAAATTCTCAAAGAATGTAAAACTGTATGCACTGAGTGTCTATTTATGCAATCTTTGGGCATGTAATAGCCATAACCGGGGAAGATTTTCCTACCTATAAGGAATGATAACCAATCATATTTAATTTAAGAGCCTTGCAGTATTTTCAACCTATAATTTGAAAAGTAACACTTTATTCTTTTTTGTAAATAATTCCCATTAATAAACATCTTATTTTTCTCATTTTGAAAGATTTTTCTTAGTGGTGTCAGTGACAAAAATTTTCAGTGCTTTATTTTCCCACGGAAAATTAATCTATTTCATAAATTTATTAGTACCAGTAAATGGATGCTAATTGTAAATACAATATCGGGCAAGCTTGGCAGTCTTAAAATTGTAGTTAAGGTTACCATAATTACCTTTGCCGGATGTGATTTATTATATTGTCCAAACCCGTTGAGCCTGGTTTACAAACCACCCGCAACCTGCCCCTATCCCTTGCCAGATTCAGAAATGACAAGCTGCACCTGGCAAAGGTAATTATGGGGATTTTGTGGCATGCAGCTGGAACACGCAGGGCAGGAAAATAAACGACAGTGGGTTATTTTCCTTCCCCAATTGTGCAAACCCAGTCATGAAACTGAAAGTGCTTCAACAACATTAGTTGTTGTCAGCATATCATGCATAGTTCCTTGGACTGCTAAAGTTATTGTGTCAACCGTTTTTAGTACCTTTGTTTTTTTCTTAAATTTATACAGTGTAAGAGAAGTAAATGCTATTTACATTTTTACAAGTATTCCAATAACATTTCCATGTAATATAACATTTAAATCACATTAAGTGTACTTCAACTTTTTCCTCAAATATTTCAGATCAAATGCTTGTGATATATGGGGAGGGGATAACACAGGGTACATTTTTAGCTTTGTTGTTTACTAAATACAAATAAAATATATGCTAAATTAGGTCACTTTCTCTGGCAGCCTTCTCCAACCTGCCTTCCAGATGTTTTGGATTACAGCACCCAGCATTCCTGACCATTGGCCATGCTGTCTGGGGCTGATTAGAGTTGAAGTCCAAAACCCCTGGAGGGCACTAATTTGGGGAAGGCTGCTCTAGAGCATCAGAAAAATTATGTATGCAAACCGTTTGTTTGTTTTGTATGCAAAATACTGCATATTGTGTCAGTGGGTTCTATAGACCCAAGTCCCAAAGTGTTTGGTTTTTTTAAAGAAATATAGGTGTGATTACCCACATGTTGCATCATTTGTAGTGGTGGAACAACCTATAGTGTTTCTCACATGTGGGATTTAGAGCTATGTTCGTTGACTACTACAGCATCTACCCAGGATTATGTAGAACAAAGCCCGAAATCAAGAATACACATTTTCTTCACGGATTATTATAGTGTCTATATATTGGAAAACTGAGCATGACTTGGAGCATCCCTAAATGTTTATCAATAAAGGATACATTAAATCAATCATTTTAATAAGGAATGGAAGAAATAACTATGCTGGAAATCTTACAGAAAGGATTCATAAACCAGTGTCCCCACAGCTTCTAAATTTCCAGAGATTGTACATCTCTACTCTTCCTAATGCATAGTTTTTATACATTATTTTGGGGTTACAATATATGAATACACTGACCCTATTCAGAAGACATACTAAACCACAGTGGTTATGCATTTTGAGCTAAAATTATGGCTTAGCATGTTGTGTGAACCATTCCTTACCATGGTGGCCACATAACCACAATTTAAACATGATCGCTAATCATTTGCTGCATTAGGGTTAGCAGGCTAACCAGATCCATTGTCTTTAACATTTTTTTGTCCCTTAAAAGAAAAGATTTCATAATCCAAAATTGTTTTAATTTTTCAGAAAAAATCCCAAAAATATTCCATGGGGGGTGTTTTCCCCATGTCATCACAGCTCTACCCCCAGACCTGCCATCCTGCGTCACTGCTACTCATTCTGCCTTTTATTATTTAAGAATAGGTTTAAAATAGCAACTGGCCTGGTAGCTTGTATCAAGTAAGAATTGCTTTCCGGTGATCAGGCAGGGAGCCTGTAGACCATCTGCTTTTGTGAAAGCTTGTGTTGAAGCAACTATGATTGCACTTATTTCAAGATGCTTTTAACTAATATTTGAAGTATTCTGGATTGTTTTCAACTGTTGCTGTCGTAAAGCTCTGTTTTAAAATGTTTATACCTAACATGTGCTCATTGTTGTTTTATTGTTTGGTACAGACTGTGATTTTTAAAATGACTTTTATAGGAGTGTTTGTTTTGGCATGGTGTGAGCTGCCTTAGAAGAGTTTTAGAAAGGTTATTCCTGAAAGATGGCATAACAAATGTTGAAATAAATAAGAACAGAGACTTGCTGACAATTGGCTCAAATTGACCTAACTATATTTGCTTCTGTTTTTTAAAGTTTTTTTCTTTTGAAGGTCTCAGTTTTGAGGTCCTAATGGTTAAAGCATGTTGTCCTGTGGTTAATTAGGCCAAAACCTTACTGGTCCATGTTTCTGAATTGTCTGCACATACCTATTGTATAAAAATATTGTACAATGTATAATACAATGTGTGTTTCTTCTGCAGTTCGTTCTTTTGGTACAGAAGATAGACCAACCGATAGGCCTATACCACCCCGTGATGAAGTATTTGAATACATTATATTCCGTGGCAGTGATATTAAGGATTTAACTGTTTGTGAACCACCTAAGCCACAGTGTTCTCTGCCGCAGGATCCAGCAATTGTTCAGGTACAGTCCTCTAGCAGACCTAGCTTTAAGCTCTATCTAGATACGTAATGTGGTTAATGTTTATGAATATATATTTGAAAGCACACAGTTTAGATGTTCTCACTTTGTTTTATAGAATTCAGATAAGGCAAAGTTCATTGTGTCTTCAAAAGACTTTTCAGAGTTGCTTTATTAATAACAAAATGTCTATGAACTAGTCCATTGGCATGATATCCTGTGCTCTTTTAGTCTAATCCATGCAGTTGAACTGGTGCTTCTTGTTCTGGGCCAGATTACCTTTACTAGCTTTCAAATTTTCACTCATATCTTTGTCCTTTTATATTAATAGAATCTTTAATGAGCCCAGGTAATATAAGTAATTGCTGTAGCAAGATTTGGTATTCAGTAAACCTGTTTAGAGTTCTCTTGAGTCCACAATTCCCCAGTGCAAGCTCACCTTTTGTTTTTATATCTGAGCTCTTATAAATCCTCATAATGTTTATGTACTGCTCAGTGAATTATGTTTTAGATTTCACCCAGGTTTAAGATATGATCTTGCACAGGTCCCTCTTTTTGTTTTATTAAGATTGTCTTATCCAAAAAGCACATTTTCTGTCTAAAATTTCTTTATCGTAGCACATTAATATAAGTGCTGACAACCTGAGCCATATATATATTTAGCCCAGACTTTCAACAGGTTCTGATAGAGTTTCAGAATGGTACTGAATATTGAACGGTTTATTTGTTTCAGAATTTTGAAATGGCTGTGTTAGCCAGAGAGTGAAGCATGCAACTGGTTTTTAAAAAAAAACCAAAAAAAACCCACCCTTTGCTTGGGCCAACTGGAGTTGTTGCATTTCTCACCTTATGTAGAGCAGTGCCATGCTCCCACTTCTCACAACCGTTGTGCAGGTTGTCATAAAAGCACAACGTTTTGTGCAAAGACTAATGCCAACTGATCATTTTAAAAAATATTAGTACAAATGAAATTAAACCTCTGTGTGCACATTTCTGTCTGTTTCGGTTACAAAACTGTTGATAGTGGGGGGGGGGGGAACATCCAAACGTTAAACATTGTTCTAAACTCAGTAGTTGAATTACAGAGGGTGGGGGATGTAATTTTACCCACCCTGCTTTTATTCAAGGGCTCTCCATGGCCCGCTGCCTGGATCTCTCCACCATGTATCTCTCTGGTTATATGGCTGCCTGAGGAAGGCATTCTGGTCTCCAGCTCTGCCCAGCTACTGGAATTCACAGTGTCAAACACACACCAGGGAGATGTAACACTGCTCAGGATTGGATTGGTTTTGCATGCACAACCCCCTAAGAAAACTAGTAGGCACATTGTTGCATGTTGGCCTCAGCATATCATACAACTCTGTGTGTCTCAGCCCAAATAGGTAACAGCATATTGCAAAAGTTTATCATATGGATCTATTGGTTTGTCTAATGACCTGTGAAACGTGGCCACAGCCAAACTTTCATTCTGTGGAACTAATATGTTCCTACAGCATCCTGCTCTTGTTGGCGAAGGTGCTGGTGCACTGATTGTCAAAAGTGACATAGTTTCAAAGACAGTTGGCAACCTACCACACAGCTATACTGATATATCTCCAGTTGCTTCTAATGTCAAAGGCTCATCTCTGTCAGTGTCACGTGTAATCAGATTCCTCTCAAAGGCATTCACCAGTCATTTGAGCCAGGCAAGGAAATTGCCATGGAAGGGGGAGCACATTCTTAGGACACCACCATTCAATCCCTCCATACAACCATGAAGAGGCAGAAATCCCTGAGTAACTGCATATGTAGTACATGCTAGGGAACATGGTTCACACGAGACACTCATACATACTATTGGACCCAGTGATGTTGTGGTGTTGTCTGCAATGGTAACAGAGTCACTTCCAGCTGATGCTGTGGTTAAATTTTGGATTGGGCAAGTTTTTGTTACCTGGCTGCTTATGATATATCCTCTTGCCTTGGGCCTTAGAAATCATACACACTTCTAACGTTTTATGCATCCATAGCATGTGACACTGTGTCATTTATTGGGCATGGAAAGATAACAAGCTAGGCCACATGGAATGCTCTGGCATAGCTTACTAATGCACTGCTAAAATAGGCATGTGCCTCATGGAAGATTAAAAGCAAAAATATGCATACCATTGAGAGGTTTATCATACTGGTCTATGACCAGACAAGCATTTGTACTAATATAGGCAAGTCTCAAAAGAAGCTGTAAAGAGAAACTTTGTGGAAAGGATTCAACCAATGTGAGGTGCACTTGAGCAGCATGTAAAGAGGCAGTCTATCAGGTGGTCATGTCTGGGACTAGATGCTGCTTCCAAGGCCTGCCCTTCCTTTTCTAACAAGCTGCAGCTGGATTCATGTGGATTCGGCTCTGTTGAAGGGAAGTATATCAATATTTTAAACAAATTAACATAATAAATATAAGAGCCTCTCCAGACTGCACTCCCTGAAGCTTCCCAAACTTGCCATGAACTGTTCTCTTGTGGCTGCACAAAAGGATGTTAGAAGCTTTGCGAGTGCAAAAAGGCTCCCCTTCCATGCACTACTCTGGGCACTTAAGAAAGAATCCCCCAGCAATTAAGTTATGTTACCACAAACAGTCTTGTTCAGCATGAACATCTGTTACATTAAAAAACATCTATTAAAAATGTCCAAATTTCTACGTGATTTCTATGAACATGTGCAGTATTATATGTGGCAGACATAGGTATAATATAGCAACTACTGAAAATTCGCGTATGGTCTATATAAAAAATGTCCCAAAATTGTGACTGTATGATTGTTAAAAGCCTTCCTGTTATGTATAATGATTTTATGAACTGTCATATCATCTTGTTTCATATATAAATCACCATGATCCAATAAAAACTTTATTTCAGTTCATTGTGCACGCACTTGCAATTTTGCATTCCCAATATCTGAAAATGCTAATTATGTATTAATCTATATATGCTGTAAATTCGATGCTTTTATTAAGTGCACAGTTGGTTTGCGAAGCTGCTGCATTAACGCAATCCTGATAACAAGAGTTTTCAGAGTCTTCTATGTTTTTATTGTTAATGTTTATTATACAGCATAATGATTTTGCCTTTTTCAGGCTGTTGGTGTTTCTTTCTGTCTTGATTGAGTCTTTCATGAATGTGGTTTTCTTTAGTCCTCTCTAGGATCATCTTCTTCATTCCAGTCTGTGGGCTCCTATGGTCCCTTTGGCAGAATGCCAGCCTACAGTCAGTTTAGTCCAAGTCCATTAGTGGGCCAGCAGTTTGGTGCTGTTGGCGTTGGTATGTTTGCATTTTAAACTCTTATTTTTTCTTGACAAACTACTAAAAGTTAAGAAACAATTGCAGATGCATACTGTTCCTATCCCATAGATTAAAATACATTAGTTGTTCACATACTCTTGTGAGATCAGTTTAGCTGGGGTGATCCCATGAAAGAGAGTGTGTGCAAGAAGGCCAAGTTCAGCATCACCCTCCCACCCACCCAATAACGTCTCCTTGGTGGATAGTGTGTGCAGCTCCTATTTTTGTTGAATGGAGGTTGTGCAGGACACATTCCTGATGGAATATGTTTTCAGTGTTCCATATTAGACATCATTTTTGCTAAATGTTTTGGCGTTCTTATGGATGCTTGAAATCTGCCTTGTTTTATAATGACAATATGGGGATCTCCTCTACACTGGGACAGATCTCTGGGTTCAAGTGTGCAGCTTGATTGGTTGATGTTGTTCTGCCCAAATGCTGAAGCATAGAAGATCCTCTGTAGCAGAGCCCAAAACAGTGCCATAAAAACATTTATCTGGCATTTGGTTTAGAGTGCTGAAAACATCTTGGGTAAAAGGATAGTTGAATAGTTGTTATTGTTTTAATTTTTGTAAACCGCCCAGAGAGCTTCGGCTATTGGGTGGTATAAAATGCAATAAATAAATAAATAGATGACAGGAGTAATAAGAGTATATCTGCTCCGCTAATTAGGTGGGCAAATTGATCTGATACTTCTAAAGTGCCTAATGTGAAAATAGGAGTGAGCTAAAGTATGATATACTTCGCGTTCACTTTTCCACATTTGTAAATAATGGAATCAGGTTTGCATTGCAGACATTCTGTTTTGCTCATACTAGTGTGCGTATAAAATACTGGTCCAGTGGATGCAAGTCATAAGATGTTTGTCAGGCAGCAGAGCCAAACCCACATGTTTCCTGTGCCTCAGCCCCAGACTCCAGTGTGTAAAGTGGGTCTAGTCAGATATTATGAAATAATATCAACCTACTAAGAGTTTTTGTATGTATGGCATTACTATGGAAAACGTAATCCAGACTGCATCATCAGGAAGTTACCAAATTATATTTAAACGTCTGTCCCTGGCGATGTGACAAAACTTGCCCCCTTTTCTTTCTGGGGACAATTCTGTCTGGGTGTATGTGTCAGGGAAACACATTAAAATAAATTGATCAAATATTGCTTTCTCGTTTCATTGTCCAAGAGGAACAGCACAAGCCCAGTGCTTTTACTAGCTTGATGTTTACCTGCTCAGAACATCTGAACAATTACATTGTGCCCCATTTTGCAGGTTTTCCATAAGAATAGAAATAGGAAATGTAAAAGCAGTAAAAGCAACTGATCTTTAAAAATCAGTAGAAGTACACG
Source organism: Anniella stebbinsi (assembly GCA_029215795.1). Taxonomy (NCBI): domain Eukaryota; kingdom Metazoa; phylum Chordata; class Lepidosauria; order Squamata; family Anniellidae; genus Anniella; species Anniella stebbinsi. Next base: position 33,085,882 of record JARDYH010000007.1, read on the forward strand.
CCAAACTGCTGCAGCTAGTTTATTAATATAATTTGTATATAAAACTGCAGTTTCAGAAATGGTAACTATTAAACAGATTTCAGTTCATGCTTCTAAAGTTTTGGTCACAAGTCCATACATTCTTGGTGGAGGGGTGGGGGGAGAGATTTTGAATTTTGGAAAGTATTCCAAGCCTCTCAACAGCAGTTTCCTCACCAGCTGAGCTGGAGGAGTTCCCCAATGTTTGAGATACAATTCAGCCTATTAGAATGGCAAAATCAGGCACCAGAATGAGGTTTGAATGTATGGCTTTTATAGGTGTATTTGTATTTATATTTATATTCAGTAACTTATTCTAGAAATCTCTCCTTACTTCAAAGTCTTCAGATTTCTGTTGGCAGTAAAACATTTTCCTCCTAAAAATTGTGCAAACATGATCAGCTGCTTGGCTTTTGCTGTTCCTTTGACTGCTTTAAGATAAATGTTCATTTTTTATTAGTCACACCAGTTACTTATACTTGATTACTCCCATTTGTTTCGCTGCTGGTGTCTAAAAGTTATGTGTATCTGCCATTTAAATGGCAAGCAAATTGCCCCCTTAGCCTCATTGGGGCTATGTTGACTTTCAATACCAGCGCAAACAGCGTCGACGATTACAGCTTCTCCTAAGGAGCACTGGAAACTATTTCCGAGCAGTGGCTAGTTGGTCACTAGTGGGGAATTTTCAGCACCCAAGTATAACTGTTAGGGCTGCTTGAGTCAAAGAAAGGTGAACAATTTGATAGGTTGAAAATTCATTGAAGTAAACACAAGAATAGCCTTGCATGACTATATCCAAAGGTGGGGCCTGACATGCTTTGTCTGTCTTCACGCAGGAAGTTCGCTGACATCCTTTGGAACAGAAACTTCAGCCAATGCTAGTTTGTCCCAAAGCAGTGCAGTTGGTTCCACTTTTACAACAGATGCAAGATCACTAAAAACACAGCTCTCACAAGGTAAAAGGCTGGTGGTATCAGATTCTTGATTATTTTAACTACACATGGGTTTAGGGTATTTTGTTCAATTAAATACCACTGTTACACATGTTTGGTGAATTTGCACCCCATGGAAATTGTCAGTAATGGTAGATTACCATTTTATGTTTATCCGAAACATAGTTTTAATGGGCTGCCCATTAAAATCTAACGCCCATCTTAAAGACTATTGAGTAACACACTGGGGTAGACTTTTTAAAATTAAGCATGCCTTGTATTTTATCTGTCTGCTTCTTCAGAGATTTCAGGGGTGATGATTAAATCAGTCACACAGACTGCTATAGGTAACATGATAGCCAAAGTGCTTTGTGCTGAATTAACGTTATGTCTTTTACCACTGAGAGTTTGTACTCTGAGTTGAAGACTTACAATGCCTATTCTTCCAGTCAATTAAGACTTTGTCCATCGTCCATTTTACTATTTTTATTTATTTACAGCATTTATATATTGTTTCACATCTAAACAGGTTCTGGAGCGGTAAACAATGAAAGATAAAATGATACAAAGATAAAAGAAACAAAACACCATATTAAAAATTGCTATTTTTAAAACCAGATTTCCAATATAAAAAACATGGCTGGTCAGTCAAAGAGGTTTTAGTGACAGTTCCTTCTTGTTCAGGTCCTCTTACTAGGCTGCACAGAGCATGGATATGGAATATTAACAATGATACCTGAATTGAATCTGATGTCAGTAGTTAATAAAATTGTCTGCATCACCTAAACTGTTAGGTGAATATCTAACTTTTATGTACCTATATCGCTTTCTACTAGATGCTGCTGTTCAAGTGCAATCCTATGCATGTCTACTCAGATGTAAGCCCCATTGAGTTGAATGGGACTTTCATCCTAAAGGAGTAGCTACTATTTCAGATGACATTTATTTGTTAGTAGCTAAATTGAGCTGCCTTACTTTTTAGACATTAGTAGAGGGAATTATGATTACTGTGTAGATTAATGTTCTAAAGGCATAGAAATATTTCTGCTGTGGACATGATTGTCTTGGCTGGGTAGAGCAGATTAGTAGACTTCAAGCAATACTTTAATCAAACTTTGATGTAACAAGCTGTCATTTCTGGCTTTGTTTCAGGTCGCTCAAGTTCTCCATTAGACCATTTGAGAAAGAGCCCAACACTGGAGCAAGCTGTGCAAACGGCGTCAACCCACTTACCTGCTTCAGCACCAGTTGGGAGAAGGAGTCCTGTTTCAGCCAGACCTCTAGGGTCTACTAGCCAAAGATCGATAGAAAATCAGGAGCACAGGAGAGGTAGATTTGTTGTCGTTGTTGTTGTTGAATATTATTGTTTTTATTTATTATTCATTTTATTTCTATACTGCCTCTAGCTGAAGCTCTCTGAGCAGTTTACAACAATTCACAAAAAATACAACATCATCAGTGGTACAGGTGTTAGTAACCTCAAGGCTGGATTACTGCAATGCGCTGTATGTGGGGCTGCTCTGGAAGCTGGGGCTATTGCAGATCACAGCAGTTCAGCTGTTGTCTGGAGCTGCTCTTTTTCAGCCTGTAACTCCTTTGCTCAAGGCCTGGTTTAAGGTTTAAGGTTCTGGTAATAGCATGCAAAGCCCTAAACAACCAGGATACCTGAGAGAGCTCTTTCTCCCTTACCAACCTGCCCGATCACTGAGATCAGAGGGCATGCTCCTAGTGGTTCCTGTGGCCTGAATGAAGCCCACAAGGAGAAGAGCCTTTAGTGTGGTGGCCCCTTTTCTTTGGAATTCCCTGCCCCTGGAGGTCAGGCAAGCGCCAACCCTGTGCTGCTTCTGACATCTCTTGAAAACAACTCTTTTCCAGGAAGCCTTCCTTAAGTTACCAGCCATGTTTTTATTGGTTTTCTATTTTAAAATGAACAATTTTAATACGTTGTTTTAATATTTTTTTATTTCTTATGTTCACTGCTCCAGAGCCTATTTTATATATGGAGCAGTATATAAATATTGTAAATAAATAAATAAAACATTAACAAAATACAACATTATGATAAAAACAATATACACAATTTAAAACAGTTTAAATAGCTAGATACAATTTCAGTATTTGACTTTTGGCTCTTGATCACTTTACAGTCTACAGGCTGCTTTCTTTTCCCTGGGGTTTATGATGATTTGTTTAAAGTTGTTTGTAGGAATTTTTGTAGCATTATAACAATAAAAAATGTTTCTGGGGTTGTAAAGAGAACATCAGGGCCGTCCACCCCACCCCATCCAGTACACAGGGAAGAAACATCGGATACTTTCTCCCACTCATGTGGAACTGCTTGTATTAATCAGTTTTGTATTTTGAGCATGTGGTTCTTGCTGTATTTATTGTATTTCATAAATATTGTAAGGCACTTAAGGACTCAAGTAAAGCAGTGGGGTATAAATCTCCCAAATTTAAAAAATCACCTTGAAAACTCTTTCAATTATAAAGTGGATAGAGGCTACCTACCCTGCATTAAAATGGCAGGGATTGGAGAAAGGCAAAGGGGGGGGGGGGGTGTTACATGCACATGCTTCCATCTTGACTCTAGGCCAGGGGTGGGCAACTTGTAGCCCTCCTGATGTTTTCTCCTGCAACTCCCATAATCCCTCACCACCTGTAAAATCAATTCACATTTTTAAAAATAAGGCGTAGTGCTTAAACCTTAACGACATGTATTTTTTCTATCTGTTCTACACTGTTAGCACATATAGAATGAAAAATAACAATGTTTGCATTATTCATTCCCAGCTGAAGCACACAGGGTTTCCAGATGTGTAGCAGAGCAACTCAGAAATGAAAACAAACGTCAAATGGGTAAATTGAATTTGTTTTGGTTTTGGGGTTTGTTTGTTTGTTTGTTTTTAAAAGTAGTGCTTCAGTTTGCATTTATGACTTCATAAACACTTGAGTTGAGGATATATTGCAAAAGTTCTCCCCGTTTTTCCACCTGGTTGTTGTTTGTTCATTATTTAGTTACAATGTTTATATGCCGCCCTTTAACAAAAGGTTATCAGATCAACTCATACAATAAAACAGGTTAAAAATAGCAACAAGTAATACAATCAGGATTTTTAACGCCTTAGAAATTTTAAATCACAATAATAATAACAAAAATCTAAAATGCTCAGAAGAAAAGAAATGTCTTTGCCTGATGCCAAAAAAGATACAAGTGGGCATTTGGTATATTAAAAGTACACTGTATTCAAGCAATTACTACAAATTGAATTTACTTTTTTAAATTTTTACTTTTTTTTAACTTTTTTTTAAAACAAATGGAGCTACAAGCTCCTGAACTGCAAGGAACACCTGAGTGGTAAGGAACCTCTTTGGTTTTGCCAGTTTATGAGGAGCAAGCAAAAAGCAATTTTAAAAAAATCAGAAGAAATCATCAACATTAGTAACAAAGAAAATTATTTATGTCTCCGCTAGTCCTCCACAGTGTCAAGCAGACATAAAGCACCCATTCCCATGAAAAGAACTGAGAAAAAAAGGGGGGGGGACTAAGATTCAGTGAATGTGCATGAAATTGAATCAGACTCCTTTTCTGAGCTATAGCTATCGCTATCAGTTTCAGTCTCTGCTTCAATGGCAGCGCCCCCTAGAGGCAGAAATGCATCTTGCTCTTGCATTTGAGAGTTGTAGTCCCAGTTTGCAACGTAGGACTGGCTTGTCCTCTGTGCACAGAAATTGTAATAATCTGATTCTGTACATCGTTTTTAGAAATCATTTGGAGAAGTAAATATATGAACACCTTGTCTTAAACATTTTATTCATCATTGCTAAAATAAAACATTCCATAATCCATATTTTCTTCATTTGTTTTCAAGTTTTCGGGGGGGGGGGGGGGGGAGGCTTTGAAAAAAACAGGTTTTTTTCCCGGGCCTTCACATCTCTAGTTGGTGGTGATAATTGCTACCAAATGAGCCCTGCTTTCTCAAGTAGGCAACTTTCCAGGAGAACTTCATGTTAGCCTGCTTAACCTCTTAGTGATGTTCACTTTTGACATTTCAAACCATCTGGACTTAAGAAACACTGTTTTACAGTGCTTCTGGTCTTTCCTGGAGGATCGTTTCCAGAAGGATAGTTCTGGGGACTTCCAATCAACACACTAGCCTGTGGCCTCTGGTGCCCATGGGGGTCAGTTTCCCCCCCAACACTATTTAACATCTACACTAACCCCCTGGGAGAGGTTGTCTAAGGATTTGGAGTAGGTTGTCATTCAACACTGGTTAGGCCTCATCTTGAGTATTGCGTCCAGTTCTTGGCACCACACTTCAAGAAGGATGCAGACAAGCTGGAGCGGGTTCAGAGGAGGGCAATGAGGATGATCAAGGGTCTGGAAACAAAGCCCTATGAGGAGAGATTGAAAAAACTAGGCATGTTTAGCCTGGAGAAGAGAAGGCTGAGGAGAGACATGAAAGTACTCTTCAAGTACTTGAAAGGTTGCCACACAGAGGAAGGCCAGAATCTCAGTCATCCCAAAATGCAGCACACGGAATAATGGGCTCAAATACAGAAAGCCAGATTCTGGCTGGACATCAGGAAAAACTTCCTGACTGTTAGAGCAGTCCAGCAATGGAACCAATTACCAAGGGAGGTAGTGGGCTCTCCCACATTAGAGGCATTCAGGATGCAGCTGTCAGGTATGCTTTAATGTGGATTTCTGCATTGAGCAGGGGGTTGGACTCGATGACCTTATAGGCCCCTTCTAATTCTACTATTCTGTGATTCTATACAGACAACGCTCGTATTTTGGGATGCTGCTGATAACTTGAATGGGTTTCTGGAGATTGTAATGGTCTGGATGGGGCAAAGAAATTGAAGCTAAATCCAGATGAGACAGACATTCTACTTAGGAAAGTAGTCTCTCCAGGACTAGAGGCTCAGCCTGCTTTGGTTGCAGTTACACTTCCCTTGAAGAACTGGGTTTATATTTTGTGAGTTCTCCTGGATCCAGCTCTGCTTCCAGATGCCCAGATAATGGCCAGGGAAATCTTTGTTCAGCTTTGGCTGGTATGCCAACTATACCCATCCCTTGAGATATCTGACCCTATTGAGAAAGTGATAAATTCCCTGGCCAAACTAGATCAGATTGCTGCAATGTGCTCTATATATTGTCTCCTTTGAAAAGTCCCCAGAAACTTTAGTTGGTCCAGAATGCAACAGCATGGGTATTAGTGGGGGCTTGCTTGTAGGAGTATATCATACCCATTTTACAATAACTGCAAAGGTTGCCAATTTGTTTTGAAGTACAATTCAAGATGCTGGGGATAATTTTAAAGCTGTAAATGGATTGGGTCCAGGTTAACTAAAGGACTGTTTCATTCTGTACCATTTTTCCCTCTCCCTAAGATGTTATGTGATCTGATCACATTTCAGCCAAAATTGGCTCCCCGTTACTGTATGGTACACCTGTCCTTTAAACATTGCTGTGTCTAAAGGGGACTTTAGTAGAGCTGAGGTGACATGGTGAGTGATCTTTAAGAAAACAGTGTTTTCTCTAGCACAAAAGATTTAAAGGGTTGAGGTTTATAAAATCATGAGTGGAAAAAAGTAGGGAAAATTAGCCCAATTCAGACATAATGGGAAGGATACAAGAATACACTACAGCAATTATTCAGCTCATGTGCTCCCCCTTGCTTTCCATTCTTCATGTGTGATGGGATAAAGTCGAAATCTTCCTTTAGCACTTTGGAAGAAACCACAGTCTCCTGTTATACCTGATGCAAGAAGCTAGTTTGTTCAAACTACAGTTGGTTAGAACAAATCAGCATCAGCTGTTCCGATTAACTGTGGCTTAAATAAGCTACAGATTACTGTATTTATTTCTTCTTCGTGGTCTCTGTGCATCACACATATGGGCTCTGCGCCGGCGCCGAGCCCCAATCGGGAAACTTCACTAGCTAGCTTAGTGCTTTTTGGCGGGAACCCCTCCCCCACCATCCACTGCGCATGCTCCGGGTCCCGCCTTACCTCAGTTCTTCTTCGACCGCGTAGCTGATCGCCTCGCGGGAGACTTCTCCGAACGAATCCGTTCGTAGCTATCTGAAAGAAAATATATTTACTTGTAATTAGCTTAGTGTTAGGAGTTATATTGTTAGTTTAATATTTAAAAAAAAAAAAAAAATTATATATCTTAGTAATAGTTATAGAAATACTTGTTGTTTTAAGACTCCCTGTTCGTCTGAGTTATGGCGCAGGCGGCGCTATTTAAACATTGCTCAAGTTGTAGGGCAAAATTGACCCTAACCGATGGACACTCTTTGTGCCTCGTGTGTTTGGGGGAAGGGCATATTGTTGACTCCTGCCCCCATTGCATGACTTTTTCCCGCCAAACCAGGCGGATTCGGGCGGACAGACTTCGTAGCCTGCTATGGAGCAAGGCCTTGTCCGCGGTGGACCAGCCGCGCCAGCAGGCGGGGGACGCAGAGGCTGGCCAATCGACATCCGGTGAGCGCAGGCGGGCGCCTGTAAGTCGTTCAAAACCGGCATCTCCCTGCTCTTCCCCGTATAGGGACGCGGCAGAGGAACCTTTGCCACGACTTCTAACAAAGCCTTCCAAAAAGGCCACCCTCGCGACCAAGAAGTCTGGCAAGAGTAAAAAGGCATTGAAGTCGAAGCAGTCGACGGCACCAAAGCCCTCTTCGGCATCGAAACAGCCTACAGACCATACGGCGTCGAGGGACGGCCGTTCTCCGATTCTTAAACGGCCTTCGACATCGGCAGTAGAGTCTTCTTCGGCACCGAAAAGATCTTCGACATCTGCACCACTGCGTTCATCGGCATCGGCAACATCTTCGATACCGAAGCGATCTTCGACATCGACAACGCCGTCGGCGTCGAGGCTCCCGCCGACTTCGAAAGACCGACCGCTTAAGCCATCGTCGGTATCGAGTCGTAGATCGACATCGTCGACACCACGGCGTCCTGAGCCGTCGATACCGACGCACCAGTCCTCGTCTTCGTTTAAGAAGCGTTCGACGCCGACGTCTGCGCGCCCGGCGTCTTCGCCGATCCCCTCTCAGAGGTCCCTGTCAATGACTCAGCGTGCTTCTTCGTTGCCGCCACGACCGGTCCTCCAAGCCCTGGATATCGAAGCGGGCTCCTCGGATGTAGAGCTAATAGATGTCATCCCATCTGACATCTCTGTGGATCACGACGTTGATCGCAGATCTCATGAAGAGGATGTCCAACAACCTTCACCACTTGGGGGCGTTGCATCCCCGATGTCGAGAGATTCGAGAACAACTTATCGGTCTCGATCGCGGACAAGATCCCAGTCTCACTCTCGATCCCGACACTGGGAATCGGCTTCTGATAGATCCAGGAGCAGGTCCCGACACCGCAGAGCCCCGCGCTACCTGTTCGACCCCTATACAGGGAAGAGGATTGGACACTCGTCCTCGCAACGACGACACCAGAACAGCACCACAGTAAGGCAACAGCCCTCTTCGACACCGGCCCACACCTCGACGGCCTTGGTGCCAAGACCACTCTCTCCAACCTCGGGCGATGACTACCCTTCCGACGCGTCATCTATACGGTCCCGGGCCCCATCAGTCCCTTCTCCTCCTGAGGGGGTTGGCTCTACTGACAGACCTTCGCCATCGTTAGAATTAGGCTCCTTTTCAGACCAAATGCAAAGGATGGCACAATCTCTTGGTCTAGACATTAACCAGCCACAGGAGGACCTCAACGATAAAATTTATGACGTGATGTACGCTGAGCCTGCACCTCAACTCACCCTGCCCTTGGTACCGACGCTCCTAAAAACGTTTAAGAGTGCGTGGGAGAATCCGGCAACAGTGGGGGCTACGTCAAAACGATTGGAGACATTGTATAAAGTTAAGGACGTTGAAACTCCATTCCTGTGTAGCCATCCTAGGCCAAACTCCATTGTAGTGGAATCATCGCAGGGACGCTCCACAAAAAGCCATTCTACTCCTGTGGACAAAGAGGGTAGGAAGTTGGATACGTTTGGTCGCCGTGTGTATGCTTCAGCAACGTTAGGGTTTAAGATAGCAAATTATCAGGCTACCATGGCAAGGTACCAGCTTTTTCTCTGGGAGAAGATCACTACGTTAACAGATTATCTCCCAGATGACCAACGTGAGCTGGCCAGGGTTTTCCAGGCTGAGGCCACAAGATTGTCTAGACAACAGTTAACCACGGCGAACCACCAGACGGATTGCGCGGCTAAAGCCCTGGCGGGATCGATTGCGCTCCGTCGACATGCATGGTTGCGCTCTTCCACACTACCAGCGGAAACAAAGACGCGGATCGAAGATCTCCCGTTCGACGGGGAGGGTCTGTTCCATTCGTCAACCGATAATACAATGGATGTCATCCATAAGTCGAAAATGACTGCTCGTAAGATGAGTGCACCCGTGCAACAGGTGCAGCAGCAGTCTCGCTCGCGTCGATGGTATCGATCTTTCCAGTACCAACCTCGACGACAGCAGGAGCGCACACAGCGTTTCCAAGCACAACAACCGCAGTCTTCTTTCCAAGCCCGGAAAGCTGGCAACAGATACACCAAGGCACGTCGACAGGATCAGCCGTCAAAACGGCGCCTTTGACTCCATTCCGATAACTTTGCCACAACATCGCACAACCAGGCTCCAACCCTTCCTGCACCGCTGGCAATCCTTAACAACGGACAAGTGGGTGCTTTCAACAATTGCAGAAGGCTACCTCATAGAGTTTCAAACTTATCCATCTCTAGGCACTGTGCGGACCACTCCACCGTCTCCCACACTGTTACAGGAAGCAACAACCCTGTTACAAAAGAGAGCAATCGTCCGCGTTCCCTCGCGGCAACTAAAAGCGGGTTTTTACTCGCGCTATTTCACGGTTCCAAAGAAAGACGGCGGTCTTCGTCCTATAATGGACCTCAGACACTTGAACAAGTTTATAAAGCCAAGGAAATTTCGCATGATTACCTTAGCCCAGATCTTGCCACTACTCAAACGACACCGGTGGTTCACTTTGGTGGATCTCAAAGACGCCTATTTTCATATCCCAATACACCCAACTCATCGCAAGTATCTGAGATTCATTATAGGAAAAAGAGTATATCAGTTTTCAGTCCTTCCCTTTGGCCTCCGGACTGCACCAAGAGTTTTTACCAAGTGTATGGCCGTGGTGTGTGCCCATCTCAGATCACAGAATGTCGAGCTCTATCCCTACCTCGACGATTGGTTGATCGTTTCGCCAACCCAGTTGCAAGCACTCTCCGACGTCAGCCTCGTCACTTCTTGTCTCACCAGCTTGGGCCTAGAAATAAACAAAGAAAAGTCCATTTTTCATCCCACACAGATGATTCAATTTATAGGGGTGTTTCTAGACTCGACGGTGGGACGAGCGTATCTACCAACCGAGCGCACTCGAACCATAGTGTCCCTCGCTTCGCGGCTCCAACGGGGCTCACGCACGACAGCGTTCACAGTGCTTCGCATGCTAGGATTCATGGCCTCGGCAGTGTTCGTCGTTCGCTGGGCCCGCCTCCACATGCGCCCACTACAGCAGGTGCTTCTCCAGCGCTACCGTCCATGTCTAAACCCGAGGAAAATAATACTTACCATCCCGTCGGGTGTCCTCCCTTCTCTCCGTTGGTGGTCGTCCACAGCGAATCTGACCCACGGCATGCCCTTTCACAGCAGAGGTCCTACTCGAATGGTCACTACAGATGCTTCTCTGGAGGGATGGGGAGCTCACTACAACGACCTACAGATTCAAGGAAAATGGTCACAGTCAGAGTCCCAGCTCCATATCAATCTACTGGAAATGCTAGCAGTAAAGCGAGCGTTACACGCCTTCTTGCCACATCTTCAAGGGCAGCACGTCCGCATTCTGTCGGACAACACCACTGTGGTGTGGTACATCAACAAAGAAGGCGGGACAAGATCTCGTCGCATTTTGCGTTTGACTCTAGATATTCTACAATGGGCCATTCGCAGAGACATCTGGCTGTCCGCGCTTCACATTGCCGGAACGGACAATGCGCAGGCAGACGCGCTCAGCCGGGAATTTACCGACACACACGAGTGGGAGTTGTCTCAGGAAGTGCTGCAACACCTGTTTACAAAGTGGGGCACCCCGTCGATAGACCTGTTTGCGACTTCTGCAAATGCCGTCTGCCAGGACTATTGTTCTCGGGCGGGGATTGGACCTGCATCGCTAGGAGATGCATTCCAATGGGACTGGTCCAACGGCTTCCTATTTATGTTCCCCCCGTTTCCACTAATTGCGAAAACGGTGGTCAGGGCCAGCAGATCCTCTGTGAACGCGATACTGGTGACCCCTTGGTGGCCGAGACAACACTGGTTCACCGCACTTTATCGTCTGTCTCAAGGGATATGGTGGCGGCTGCCCAGGATACCGCACCTACTATCCAGGAACGCAGGAGCGATACTGCACCCGGACTTGCAGTCGCTGCACCTCACTGCGTGGCGGATCCAACCAGTTGGCAGTCTCTAGAGATGCCTTCAGCTCTGCGTTCCATATTCGAAGCCTCCATTAAATCATCTACGCGGGCTTCTTACACTAGAAAATGGAACCGTTTTCTGAAGTTTGCTAACGACAAGGGTTTTTCTGCACACGATGGCCCTGTATCGGGGGTCATCGACTTTTTGTATTCCCTTCATGCAGAAGGTTTAAAGCCTTCCTCGATCAAAGTCTACTTGGCGGCCATTTCAGGACAGCACGCTAAGATGGATGGCTATACGGCTTTTACACACCCGGTGGCGAAGACTTTTATGAAAGGATTACGCCACATGTTCCCGCCAGTACGGCAGATTGTTCCTCAATGGAGCTTATCTGTTGTCTTAACGGCGCTGACGACAAAGCCGTTTGAACCGTTAGCCACAATAGATCTCCGTTTGCTCACATTTAAGGCCATATTCCTGGTAGCTATAACATCCGCTAGACGCGCCTCAGAGCTAGCGGCGCTGATGGTGGGGCCTCCTTATACTCAGTTTTTTCGGGACAAAGTTGTGTTACGTCCTGGTCCCTCGTTTGTCCCTAAAGTTTCTTCCATGTTCCACATTAACCAAGATATAGTTCTCCCAACTTTTTTTAAGGCGTCTGCGGATCCCCTTTCGGCGACCTTGCACGCACTGGATGTTCGACGTACGTTAGCTTTCTATAAAGAGAGAACAGAACCTATCCGTAGGTCGGATAAGCTGTTTATTTGTTACGGTGGAAAGACTAAGGGGTTGGCGGTTTCCTCCCAGCGTCTGGCCCATTGGATTGTGGACACTATTGTCCTGGCCTATCAAGTTCTTGGCAAACAGCCCCCAACTTCGTTCACAGCACACTCGACAAGGGGACAAGCGACATCGTCGGCCCTGATCCATGGATCATCAGTTCCAGACATTTGCAGGGCAGCGACATGGTCGAGTGCATCAACTTTTGTGAAGCACTACAGGCTGGACGTTAGAGCGGCAAGGGACGCCTCGTTCGGCCGGGCGGTCCTGTCTTCCATCTGTCAGTGACCCACCAGCGTGCATCCCCTCCTCCGGTAAGTTTGGCTGATCAATCGCCCATATGTGTGATGCACAGAGACCACGAAGAAGAAATGCAGGTTGCTTACCTGTAACTGTAGTTCTTCGAGTGGTCATCTGTGCATTCACACAACCCGCCCACCATCCCCTCGTTGCAACGCTATGGTGTATGCAGGAGGATTAGAGCGCATATGCCTCCTATTTGTTTACCTAGTGCGAGGCCGTAACGCGGTCTCAGGGAACTGAGGTAAGGCGGGACCCGGAGCATGCGCAGTGGATGGTGGGGGAGGGGTTCCCGCCAAAAAGCACTAAGCTAGCTAGTGAAGTTTCCCGATTGGGGCTCGGCGCCGGCGCAGAGCCCATATGTGTGAATGCACAGATGACCACTCGAAGAACTACAGTTACAGGTAAGCAACCTGCATTTATTTATTTATTTATTTATTTATTTAGATTTTCCCCTTTATTATATAAAAATAGTACAAATTCATCCAAATTTATAAAACAGAATATACAACTAGTTAAACAAGCAAACACATCAGCGAGGAAAGCACTTGGAGATTTAAAAAAGTCTTACTGTCCAGATCTCATAGAACTGAATATGTCCATGCATCACTCTGAGTCACTGGGGCAGACTGAAATCCATCATCGTCTTGATCGATAAATTTAATGGATGGTAACCAGGTACATTCAAATGTGTCAATATCTGATTGGTCTCTTAAATGTCTAACTCAGTCAGTTTCTCCATTAATGCCATTTCCACGCTTTCTCCCATACTAATCGCTCAGTCAGGGAGCCCATCACACTTCCAGTTTTTGGCAAAAAAAACTGTCTAGCAGCCAGCAGAAAGAATGAGATTAGATATTTTTGCAAAATGTTAATACTGAATTCATTGTATAAAGAAGGTTTGGATTGAGACTTAATTGATTGATTGTTAATTTTGTTGATTTCATTTTCAGTCTTAACCCAAAAGAATTGAGCAAATGGGCAAGTCCACCAGAAGAGGAGGAGGTGGAGGGGGCAAGGTGCAATGTGTTCTCAAAATACAACCTTCCCCAACCTGGCTGAGAGAAATTGGGAGTTATAGTCTAACACATCTGGTGGGTGCCAGGTTGGGGAAGGCTGCCATCATGCAAAAGTATGGTTTCCCAATATGGCTGCTTTGTGTCTCTCCAAATAAGTTTGCGATAAAATGACGGGACTTAGTCCTGTGGACCTCATTGCTACAGAATTTTGTGGGTTTTTTAGAGGGTTAGATAGGTATAAGTTGAGGCTATAAGCTATATTGGCTGAAAATGTAACATCGGGAGATGATACGCCTTGGACAGCCTGATACCAGGTGCAGTCATTTGGCATCATCCCAGCTTGGCAGAAAGCTGCCTATCAGTCCTGACCCAGAACTGTTGATATGTGGTACTACTTATAAGAAAACCAAATAACCTGAAGTTGCAGATCTTTCGTTCTAGGTCCCTTCAAAACGTATTTTTCCCCAGTTCCAGGTGCACCTTCGGCACGAAGGGGCCGTGGGGGTCACCGGGGAGGCAGAGGAAGGTTTGGTATTCGACGGGATGTTCCAATGAAGTTTGAGAAAGACTTCGACTTTGAAAGTGCAAATGCGCAATTCAATAAAGAAGAAATAGATCGTGAATTTCATAATAAGCTGAAACTGAAAGGTAAACAGACTTTCTTTAAGGTGTAGGGACCATCTAGTGATGACACATGAATGTAAGCCCTCTAGAAGCTTAGGAACTAGATTTAAAGATAGCTAATGGAAATTAGGTGCTTATGGGAAAACTGATAGCTTCTATCCCAAACACTCTGATCAAAGTTCTAAAGTGTATGAAGTATAAACTAACACATTTGCACAGAGATGTAAGTAGGGATTTTTAGTCCTGTAGGCCTTGAGAGTTAGAGTAATCTTGCAGTATTTATGAATTAGGTTTTATGGATATTTTTAGCTAGAAAGTGTGGATTTAGGTGCATTCAAAGTCCGTGGGTACAGTCAGTTTTCTCCTCTTCTGCCTTTCCTCCTCAACATGATCTGAGATGTTCTGCAAGGTTATTTTGAGTGGGGCTCTGTGTACTCCATATTTATGAAATTAAAATTTTATTCCCAGGCCAAGAATGTCTGGATCCTGCAGTATGAATAGATTACTTAGATTTATTTTGCTCAGGGGTGTTTTTATTGGGTTCAATCCAGACTTCACATTTAGAGTAGGCTTATTGAAATCAGTGGGTTGCCTCTAAGTATGACGAAGTCTGGTTCCAATCCATTATTCTGCACAGCTCTAGTTTTGCTTGTAAGTATTGTGCCCGACCACCGGAAGTCTTACTCAGTCACTGTTGCAGCTTCAGTCAGCAAACAATGCAAAGCCTCTGTCTTCACAGCCATAAGGACTAGAATCTTGCATTTTTAATGAGAGCTGAGATTTTCGATTGCTGAGCTTCCCACAAAATTAGTGTTTTTAAAGTCTGACACAAACTGCACTCCTGCCTTTAGAATTGTGTTCTGCCCCTAGCCTTGTAATTCATTTATTGTTTACCCAAGTATCATTGCAGTGAATGTTAATAACAAGATTAAACTCTTACAAAGAAAGCTTTTACAACAGATTCTTGAGTTTTCCTTAGATATTGCACCTCTTCTGATTTGGTCCATTTTCTTCTGTAGCTGGTTTATGCTCTGGATGCATAAACCAGAATTCCAGAGCATCCTGACTTAATGTTCAGTGCAAACATGCCAGTGTCATTGTGCTGCTTTGTTGTGGAAACAACTTGAGACGCAAAAGATCGTGCAGGGAGCGCTGCTTATTCTTACTTTTACTAACTGTCCTGTTTTTAGAGAGGCCTTGTTGGGGGGAAAAGTGGTAAGAGGAAAGAGTTTGTCTTTGCATGCTATTTTTGTATGAAATAGTAGCGTCCTTTATTTTAGGTTAGTAGTGTACAAAAGTGGCCTTTTACCTTTCTTTGAAGTTGCATTTTCCTAGAATATTCATTGAAGTTGTCCTCATTGTCCTCTTTTCTCTCTCCCTCCCCCCTCCCCAATTCATTAGAAGATAAACCAGAGAAGCCTGTAAATGGGGAGGATAAAGGTGATTCAGGTGTTGACACCCAAAACAGTGAAGGCAATGCAGACGAAGATGATCCCCTTGGACCTAACTGCTACTATGACAAAACCAAGTCATTCTTCGATAACATTTCCTGTGATGACAACAGGTACCAGATTTGTTTTGTCAATTTCTCATGCCTTTTCTGACTGGCGAAGCTCACGAGCACTGAAATGCAGAATGGTGGTGGTGGTGCTACATGGGTTGGGCACATTGACCACAAAAGTCAGGATTGTCTTGCAAGGAACAGCTTGCTGATGGAGACTATTCCAATTTAAGGCATCGGCTGTGTTCCCTTTGTATGCTGCTGATTTCCAGTTCTCTTTGGGTTGGATCCAGATTTGGTCATGCAAAAAAGAGACACATTGAAATGAATGTAACTTAAGTTAGTCATGACTAACTTAAGTCACATTGAGTTCAAATAGCTCTACTCTCTGCGGCTAAATCTGGACCAAACTCTTTGGAGGTTTTGGCCATGGATCAGGTGAACTAATTGGCCTGGTTCAGATGTCACACAAAACCGTATTTAGCGCTATGGGAATCAACCTTGGCGAGCTTGTGCACCATCTCCTCTGATGTTGCTGTGAAGAGGAGATAGAAGCACCTGCTTATGGTATTTAAACAAATGACTTCCTCGTTATGGTTTAACTGGGAACAGTGGTTGGTTCTGAGATGTATAGTCCATTCTGCCTCTTCATTCTCCTGCATGTATAGACTGCACTTGGAATAGCCTATGAAGAACAGATGGAATAGTGACCCACCATGAATTAAGAGTCCAACCTCCCTTTGTTAGATTGCTGCAACTTTGTGGTGCTCCTGAATGCTCATGTTGCAACTCTGGCCAACCATGTTATGCCATCTTCATCTTTTGAGAAGAGCCTTTCTGTCGGACTCAGCTGACCCCCAAAGACTGTAGTGCATTCTACCTGTGTGGTTATTCCGTATCATTCAGGTGCCTTAAGATTGTTTCTGCTTTCCTTCTTTTCATGCATTCCTCCGCATAGCTGGCCTAAAACTGTTTGATTGGTCCAATCTTCACCCACAATTTTGTAACAAGCAGGAAATCTGGAGTGGAAGTTGGCACCTCTAAATCCTGCCTGCCTGCCTCTTTCCATCACCCCCTGTGATAGCCACTTGTACTAAAGAATTGAGATTTGGCTCCTAAGGAAATAAATCTTTACACCTACTCTCATTGGTTTCCTGCTCGAAACCCCACACAATGAGTGGACCCCCAACTTTTCTGCCATATGGAGTGGGAAGGATCAGTGGCAGCAACCAATTATGACTGGCTAATAAGCCGTGCCAAAATGTGATCCACTGGCTTTGTTAAGCCCCTTTTGCAAGATGTTCCTGGCTGCTGTTGAAACCCTTTAAGTTCTGCCCTGGTCACTGAAAACCCACTTTAACAATCAAAGAAGAGATGTTTAATATACAAGAGTTCCTGTCAGGGTTTTCCCCTTTTTTTAGCTTAACAATTGAAGAGCCAACTTTGTCTTGTTCCAAAGTCCTAAAGGGTTGTCACCTAGGAAGGGGAATGGGGAGGCTTTTAGAAGGCTTGCAAGGCTCTATTATTTACGCCTGAGATTGTTCCACGGCAGGGCATATGAATGAACTTGGTTAGGTCTCTAGCTTTGATTTGTTCTTAAAAATCAAACTATGCTTGCCATTTTTATTTGCCTTTGTATCAATAATGTGGTCCAGTAAGAGTGCACTTTGTAGCAGTAGCTGCATGTCTTAAAACAGAGGAGTTTCTTCACATATGTTCTGTCAGTCTTATTACCCCTCAGGCAGCCAATGGTATTTCGGATGATATAACTTGTTCTGATTTGAGGAACTGTTTTCCTAGTCTAGCCATGTTCTGTATTGGCTTTACATTAAATGAAACAACATTGAAATCTCCAATATCACTTCTGCATAAAGCAGTCTTTGTGCAATTTCTCTGTGCATCACAATATAGTAAGCAATTTACCTGCATGTGAACTGGAGCAAGTGTTCTTGTCACTTACGTTTCAGAGATCGACGACCAACCTGGGCAGAAGAAAGAAGACTAAACGCAGAGACATTTGGCATTCCACTGCGTTCAAACCGTGGCCGGGGGGGTTACAGAGGTAGAGGGGGAGGCGGAGGAGTTGGTAACTTCCGGGGCGGCAGAGGACGTGGAGGTACAAGAGGAGGTTACGGCGCCCCTCGAGGATTTCGTGGTGGATTCAGAGGTGGACGTGGTGGCAGGGAATTTGCGGATTTTGAGTATAGGGTAATGCATACTTACAAACTTTATTACCTATAGTTATAGGTCACTGCAGTCAGGAAATACAGAAATACAAATAATGACAATGTTCCCCAAAGAACGAAAACAAAGCAACCTGATGCTCTCCAGATGTGTTGAACTACAACCCCAAGGCATATTGGGAGGCACCAGGTTGGGGAAGGCTATGATAAGTGTTTTAAAGTCTCTTCCAGCCTTGTGTGGTGCTAATGGTCCCCAAAGAAGTGTCGTAGTGTCGGCATGCACACCCACATACCCTGGGGTGTGCCTAACTAGTTTAGTTTGGTTATAAATGAAGGTTTTCTTGCAACGATTTGGGAAAATGAGATTTCATTTAGCTGATGAAAGATCAGAGAGAATTACATATAATTGCTGCAAACCGATAGAGATTTAACCTGATTTAAAGAAGGCTCCTGTAAGTGTATCCCTAAATTCCATTCCGGCTATGATACAGGGTTGGAAATTTTATATCTGTATTACTGTATTAATTATTTGTGATACGTATTTGTCATGCTTTTTTGGGCTGAAATAATGAAACACTTTTGATTTGGTCTAGACATTTTGCTGACAAATTTATGATGGCTGCAGTCCAGAGAAAGTTAGGCACTGCTTTAAATCCTGGTGACCTAGCCAATTCCTGCTCCTTATTAATTTTATGTCAGACTGAGTTGGACAGTAAGCAGTGTTAACCTTGTATTTGTGTTTTGCTTTTATAGAAAGACAACAAAGTTGCTGCATAGTCTACAAAGAGGTTGAAAGCAAGTGGACTTGGAGATCTTCATGGTGCAGAGAATGTGTCGGTCTTCACAAAGAATTAAGTTAATTTGCTGTAAAACTCGTCACCAGCACTGGGGTTTGTTTTTAATTTCAAAGGGGTGTGGAGCACTAACCTTTTTGAAAAATGGCCATCTTCAAAAACAATGAGCATTAAATATATTTGAAATAGAAGACTTACGTAATTTCTTACATATAGTTAAAATATAAAGCAGTACTTCAATGGAGTGTTAAGTATTTTTTTCATCACAGAAAGGATTTTTCTTAACTAAAGTTGTATTTGATAATTGCTTCAGGCTGCAAAGACAATTGTATGCAGAAGGCCGTCAGTACTGTGAGTGTGTTGATCCAGTAAAGGTTGTTTTTGGAAATCCCATAATCTCCCTTTTGAGATAGTTGTACTTTTTGTCAAATTGGCTGCTGGTAGAAAACTTGATTTGTCAGTCAAAAAAATTGTAAACACAGTAAATCCTGTTTCTTAGGCAAAAGAAAACTTTTTATAGTTGTAAAATTCCATGAATATCCCATTGCCAAAGAAACATTAGGGACTTTGTATAGCTGTATAAAAAGCAACTAATTTTTTAAGAATAAACATTTTTAGGTCTACAAGCCTGCTGTGTTGAAATGCTAAACAAACAAGCACACAAGTTAGTTGTTTGGGTTTTTTCTTTGTAGCTTTTCAGCTTTAAACTTGTTTGATTTTTTCTATTTTGACTATAAACAAACATTTGAAATGTTCTTCCATTATACAAAACAATGAAATTATTCTCTTGTGAAAAAATCATCTTGCAGGTTTTGGCATATTGCAGAATTTGTCCAGATAGAGAGGCTTTTTTCAAATAAAGGCAAACTTTGACACTTAATGGCACAATTCACAGTTCATATTAGTGATAACTCTTAAAGTAAAAATGACCCAGGCACATGACTTCTGATGTTACCTTTGATGTGTCCAGAATAAAAAAAATGTCTCCATGTGTCGATTCTTAAAATGTTGACTTTGTTTTAATATTGTTGACATATTCAATTAAAAGTTATTTCTTAGTGTTTGCAGTTGCTTGAGTTTTGATGGAATGTAGCTTGGAGACATTTACTGCTCATTCTTAGACCAGTATCCCAACAATGATTTGGTATGGAGTAAACTTTGCCAATTCTGAATTACTAGTTAATGACTTTTTTTGATATTAAGTTATAATTAGAAACAGTAATCTGGTAATTTGTATTTTGTATGTGTATATGAAAGCCACAGGAATAAAGGGATCCAAAGATTAAAATCTTTTTATCTAATTTGCTGATCTTTTTTTGTTTCTCATTCATGTTCAGTAGTGATAAAATGTGGATATCTGCACTGTTAGAAAATGGGATTATTTAAGTGATAGAATCATAATTTTATATCTTTTGTAGAGCACTATAAGGAAGTATTTTGTAATTGGTTTCCTTATGAGGTCAAGTATTTGGCAGCAGAAGTTAGATATTCTTGTTTAGTAATATTTTGCATGTTAACAACAATGCCTTTTTTGGGATCCACAAATCATGATACTGAACAGTTTTGAGGGGGGGGGGTTTAGAGAAAAGGCAAGTGCTGTGCTGTTGCAATAACTATATATACTGTATGAGATGTCCCAAGTTTATTTAAACCAGATAAATTGTAAATACCAATGAGACATACTGTGAAGGTAGTAGGAATTGGTTTCAATTTACCCACCAATCCTTTGGGTTTACTAGTTGGGGTGTGTTGTACCCCAGTAAACAGCAGCATGACATACCTCCAGTGTACCTTGCTACAGAAAAGTGGGGCTTTTATTTTAAGCCAGAATAAACCAGTTCAATAAAAATAAACTTTGTCAAAGTTTTTTTTTTTCTAGCCCACACATGTCTCACAACCTGCCCTAAATGTGTGTTGAGACCCGGGACATCTGGTTTGCCCTCTTGCTTTGAGGTCATTGTTCTCTAGTGCCAATATAATCGATAACCTGTAATCACTTGAGTGTGCTGCTTCAAACTGTAACCTTTCAACTCTGGGAAAAAATCAGGGTAGGTAAAATGTTCATTTTTAAATCAAACATTGGATTTTTAAATATAATTTAAATAGGATTTTTTTAACGGTTTCAAATATATTTTTTCTTTAAAATAACCTGGTTTAAAATTAAATCTGACCTTCATGTAAGCATAACCTCCAACTGAATTTAAGCGTTCAAACTTAAGAAAAGCTGTTTTTCTTTATGAAGAAAGGACTGTGAGGAAAACATCTTCATTGCGTAATAGTTCATGGGCTTAACATTATAGATTGATACTTGGGGGCAGGGACTGCTAAATTGTCACACACAATAGAATCCGGGGGATACTACCCTATATCTCATCATGATCAATCCGCTAAGCTCAATATGATTTTGTAATATTTAATGTCAACTACCTGACATCTGCAACTTGTTAAATTCTGAAAGGATTAATGTTTATGACTTGGCCAACCAAAAAGAACATCCATTTTCCATCTTATGGGAGGACAGTTTTACTCAGTAACTACCATCCCTTGCTTCTGAAAAGTTCAACTCAATTTTTTATGCATGTTCACTCTGAAGCATGCACAGTTTAGTGGGACTTGTTTACAAACAGTAAGGATGTGTAGGACTGAAGCCTTGTCCTTTTTAAGTGACATTACTTAGGGTCCTTGTACCTCGTCTATAAGCAAAACTAATTCTACACCACAAAAAGCATATGGGTTGCATGGTCTCAGGTTTTGAATGCATATGCCTGCTGAGAAAATACATGAATTCAAATGGGAAACTTGATTTAAATGGATATGGTTGTAGGGTATGGCACAAACCCAGGAGCAGAAAGTTTGTTCAAGAAATAGTGGAGAGGCTCAAGGTAAGGGTTGAGGTGGGGGCTGCTTTTGTGTCCAAGCAAAATGGACAGATTTAGAAGCCAATCTAGAGACTGCAGGCAAAGGGAGCCTTGTTGGATTTCTTGGGGAAAAGAGCTTCACGACTAGAGCCACCACTGAAAAGGCCCTGGCACCTCCAAATGTGGTCTTAATTAATGGTGGCTCAGAGTGGACGGTCTCCAATCTTAGGCTCCAGGTAGATTCATCTGGGTATAAGCAGCCTGTTGGAGAATCTTGTCCTAGGCCGGGGGTTTCCAGTATGGTGCCCATAGAAATCACTGTGCCTGTGGACATACCTTGGTGCCTGCCAGGCTCCCTGCCCCTCCTGATTTTGATTTTGATTTTAACTCTGGATAGTATGCTGCAGAGTAGAAGTGCTGCTCCCAGCACCATATAGTTACAGGACCAAGGGCGGCAGGCTATTCTCAGGTGCTATGTTCTCCCCTCCACATATCCCCATCCATCACCTTGCTCTATTGCCAAAACCCATTACTTGCCATAGGGAGGCCAAAAACTCCAGCTCTCAGGACTGGAACGCCGAATGGCGCTCTCTGTGGATCATCAACAATTGGCAACTTGCTGCCCTTTAGTGGTAGCCCCAAATCTTCCTTTGCCACTTGCAGTGGCAAAACCACACATGCACCAATGTAGTTGGAATGAGGTGGCAGAATGGATTTTTGTCACTTCGGATTAGGCAAGCGCCATCCCTTCTGATGCTCCCCTGTATCTAGCTCCCGCAGGCGGGCATTTTAAATGTAGAGAACCGTTGAAAGAAATACGATTCATCCACTTGCCGCCTAAAGGGAGGCAATCCAATTATCATTCCCTCCTGCTACATGTAGTGACCAGGCCTAAAAATCACCTCTTGCTTTTAGCGCGTGCGAAGTGCGGATGTTGTTCACGGGGGAAGAGAGCAGAGAACATCGAACAGACCTCTGGCTAAAGGGCCATTTTCTTTTGTGCGTCACGACACAGCTCTCTGACTGGGCTCTGCAAAGGCGCGTCGTGGCTTTTAACGGTGGGTTTTAGCATTTGACCTGGACTTTATTCATCTCCCGTGTTTTATGTACTTATATTTGTATAAACCGCCTTGATTGGCTTCCAAATAAGAAGAAGAAGAAGAAGGCAGCGCAGAAATGCACTGCATGAAACCGCGCGCCCTCCCCGCTCCTCCTCTCCTGTCCTGATGGGAGTTGCGGCCCCCACATACCCGGAGGACGCCAGCAGGTCGGTCCCAAGCAGCCCCCCGCTCCGGCTCGGGGCCTCCGCGCACGAGCGCCTGGGGCCGCCCGACCCACGTGGCCTGTGACGGCAGCGGCCCTGGCTTCCGGGTCCCCTGGAGCCCCCACGTGCGCGCGGCGCCTGAGAGCCGCAACACCCATGGCCGCTGCCGCCTCCTCGCCTCCGGTGCTGCTGGGGCTGCGCGACATCCCCGCCCCGCCGGGCTCGTGCCAGGCCGGCCTGCAGCTCCACGGGGCGGCGAGCAAAGTGGGCGGGTCTCCGGTGAGGGGGGCAGCGGCCCTACTTGTACTGCCAGGCGGACCCTTGACGGGGGGGAGGAAAAACCGCCTGCTCTCCACGCCCGGCCCGAAACATCCCTTAACTGCCCCTCGGCCCCATCCTGAGCTTCGGGGGGGGGGGGGGGGGCTGGTGGCTCCAGTGGGGCTGTGAATCCGTTCTGGGTTCCAGGCAGAAGGGGGAGGGGCCGTGGCTGAGTGGAAGAAGAGCCCCTGCTTGGCGTGCAGAAGGTGCCAGGTTCAGCCCCCGGCGTCTCTAGGTAGGGCTGGAAAAATTCCTGCTTGGAGCCCTGGGGAGCCACTGCTGCCAGTCAGTGTGGGCAGCACTGGGCTTCGGTGGACCCAGGGCCTGAGTCCTCCGCCTATGGCTATTTTGGGAGTTCCGCACCTTGGGTAGCTCTTTGAAAGTCCTGCCTGAAACCGGGAATGGATTCACAGCCCTACCGAAATCAGAGCCACCAGCCTCTGCTAGCTTTAAGGATAGGCAGCCTGCTGGTAGGAGACCCCCCCCCCACCCCACCTCCCATGTTTTGGGCTACAACTCGCCTTGGCCCCACCCAGCATGGCTAGTGGTGAGGGAGTCTTTGTTTACTTGCTGCTATTTAAGGGTTACTTACATTAAGAGAAATGGCCCAACAATATTCAAGCAGTGCAGCATAAAACCATCAGATTTCCCCCCCCCCCAAAAGCACAAAAATTGCTTCTAAAAACGTAGAAGCGACAATAGTACAGCCTTCCTCTGCACAGCCCCCTCCAGAAGAGTTGGGCCACCCTCCCCCCTTCATCCCCAGGCAGCATGGCCACCAATTATCCAAAATACCTGGAAGCTGTCAGAAAGAAAAACTCGCAGTGTTCTTGACCATTGGGCATGTTGCCTGGCGATGATGGACATTGTAGTCCAAAACAAGGGTGTTAGACTGAGGAATGCTGCAAGAGCATGACAGCCAGGAGGACGGGATCACCATCCTGGGATAAGTATGGATGTTGTAGTCCAAAACATCTGGAAAGTACCAGGTTGGCTGCTCTTGCTATGTATATTTACTTGGCAGGGAAGCCTGTTGAGTTCAGGATTAGCAAGCGTTGATTTGTGGCTCCAAGCAGAATTGCTGCCGAAGGGCACAATCCTATGCGGGTCTAGACAGAAAAAAGTCCTACAACTCCCAGCATACGCCAGCCAGCCATACTTCTGGTTCTGAGCATGGGCATCGAACCAGCCATGGGCGTTGACTGGGTGTTACTCCCCAATCCTTTAGAGTGTCACAGCGTATGAAGGGAAGGGCCATAGCTCAGTGGAAGAGATCCCGTCTCTGGCATCTCCAGGAGCTGCGGGGAAAGGCCTCTGCCTGAATCTCAGAAGGACTGCTGTTAGCCAATATTGTGTCACCTTCCTCAGCCTGGTGTCCTCCAGCTGTGCTGGACTGCACCTCCCATGATACCCAGCCACCGTGGCCAGGGGTGGAAGTTGTGGCCCAGCACTGAGCTAGATGGACCGAGGGGGCTGACCTGGTGTGAGGCCTATTTCTGTGTTCAACGTCATTGGAAAGGGGTGAGGAAGCTGTTGCCTAAGAAGAGCCCTGGAGGGCCACCTCCGGGCTGGCCTCCTGCTTCCCGCAAAAGCCAGACAGCTGTGCCAGGAAGTCCGAAGCAGGGTGCGAAGGCAACAGCCTCTGAATCTAGAACCATCATGACAAGTAGTCATTCATATGGCTATTATCAATAGCTGGCTGTTATCAACTTCCTCTTCCATGCATTTGTCTGAAGTCCCCTTTAAAACCATCTACACTATTAGCCTTCACTGCATCTTATGTCATAAACATTGAACTGCAATCATATTCCTGATGGTTAATTGGTTATTGCCAGGGGTGGGCTGGGTTGTATCCAATGTTAGTCCTACTGAAAGTGGACCCATTGAAATGAATGGGAATTAAGTTCGACTAGCATCAGATACAACCCAGTGTCTGCTATGTACCTTTGTCAAATCAGAGTCTCTGAGCTGGTATTGGAAGGTTTTGTTTTGTCTCATTGTCTTCCACTGAAAAATGAAGGGAGCGACATCACCTGCTGCATCTTTTTCCTCTGGCGCTAGGATTGGCTCCCTTCAGTAACTCTGGCTCATCCTGCCTGTGGCATTTGTGCTGCTGGCTTGATGCACGTGGTGCAGATCTACTGCCCCCTCGAAGGCTCACCGTTCCACCGCGTCATTAACATCTTTGCTTGTGCCACAGAAAGCTGCTGGGGGAACTTAGACAGGTGGGTAGCAGTTTATTTGTCTCTTTTCCCAGTGGTTTGGGGCAGCCCCTATATCTTGCACTGCAGGTGGACTCTGGGTGCCAGAGACACATGGTTAAGTAGTAGATATTATTATTATTATTATTAATAATAACATACTTTTATCATGTAATCAAAGTTCTCAGCAGTCCTTATGACTCTGTAAGGTAGGTCCGTACTATCCCATATTTCAGATTGGGGGAGAGAGGGGCTGAGAGAGAGAGGGGCTGGCCTAGTAGCAGAGCGAATGCTTTGTATATAAAAGGGCCCAGGTTCGATCCCTGGCATTTCCAGGAAGGGCTACAAAAGACTCCTGTCTGAGACCTGGAGAGCCTTCCCAGTCACTGTAGAAAGAACCAAGATAGATGGACTGATAGTCTGAGTCAGTCATAGTTCCTATTTAAATTAGCCCCTTATTCAGAACTATGAGGGTTAGAGTAGTACTTTATTTTAGGGGAAGGACAATAGGTCTGTAGATCACATGCTTTGTATGTAAAAGGTCCCAGATTAAATCCCTGACATATGCAGGTAGGGCTGTGAAAGACTCCTGTCTGAGACGCTGGAGAACCTCTATCAGCCAATGCTGAACTAGATGAACCAAGCCTCTGACTCCGCATAAGGCAGGTTGATACATTCCTACAACTGCAGAGAAGAGATTCAAGCCAGGGATCGCCTGATTTATGTCACTCAGCCTCTTAGTCCCTATGTTATACTATTCACGAAAAACACTATGAAACACCAAAGTTCTGTTTGCAAACATTGATTACGTTTCTTTTGTGCTTCTTCTGTGTCCTGCATTGCTAAAGCTGGAAGGTGTTGCGATCCCAGTACTTGCAAGTTCAAGGAAAGGGAACACAGGACTGCAAATTGAAGCAGGTACATTTTCGTAAAGCAATAGCATGTGGCCAAGGATCAACTGTGCCATCAGGTGAAAATAGGTTGTTGGCATATCAACCATGTTGTTTGCGCTGGGATGATCTTCTGTGGATTCCTGTTAGAACTAAGCTCACTGAATAGTTATTGAACAAGCACCTTGAGTCATAAGTGCCAATAAAACATTCTGTCGGGTGTCACTTGCTTCATGAACAATTCACTAAGTGGGCTTAGTGAATTGTGAACTGAGGGTTTGGCATTTTGTTATGAGAAGAAACTGTCTCTGTTCTCTGCTTATCTCTAACTGTAGGCCGAAGCCTTGAGTTCTGTGAGAACGAAAGTTGTTTAGAAAAAGGTGGGGGCTCTCTTGCAAGATGTCCCTCACATTGTGTCGTCATCAAGAGAGGTTGAACTGTGCCGCCCTGTTGGCACAGGAGTTTAGGATTACAGGCCTGAAGCCCTGTCTGTCAAAGTAGCTTAGAATTAGCCAGCCTCTATCCTATATTAGCTACGTCCTAAGAGTAATTCCTTTGCTAGGAATTATCTCGTCTACTGCTCTTGTGTCTCTGCTGTTCTGTTTTGCTGTTCGCTATGCTTGCCAAGAAACTTGTGTTTGGGACTCTATCTGATTTGGAAATGCTTGATGCACTCTGTACATGTTCTGTTGCTATTTGGACTTGAAACTTCTAAGAGCTATGCCATGAAAAGTGCCCTGTGGCTTTTCATAGATTTGGACTTGAGATTACTGTTCTGGATTCGTGTTCTATAGCATGCTGTTTCCCTGCATGGAGCCAAAGCTACGGGCACAGGGAGGCAGAGGCTGATTGTTGCTGTTCTACAATTCTGTGTGTGTGGGACCTGTGAGAGGACCTTCCTCAGTGCTAAAGCTACGTGAATTGGGAAGGCTCCCTAGGTCGAAGAGGTTCATTTCATGATGTCTTGGTTCGGTGATCTCCTCAGCGTTCCCCGACAGGCTGAGTCTGATTTAGTTCAAGATAGTCTTACCTACTGTCTGGAGGCTTTCCGTGAGTGTCCCTATGTTCCAAAGGATTCCAGTGCAGTGTGGCCGCTCCTGCCCTCTAGGGACTAGGGTTAACTCTAAATGTCTACCCCTGAGTGAGTGCTGTTCGCATTAAGCCGTTCTACCTGAAAACTGTCTGGTCTGTCTTCAGATTCAAATGTGTTGAAATGAAACCGTTATGCTTTGAATTCCGTGTGATTTACAATAAAAGAAATCTCACTGTTGTTGGAGTGTGTCACTTTGCCTAAAGTTCGTGAGCAAAGGCTCTGGAGAGAGCTAAGAGTCACGACACATTCATGCTTATAAACATCCATGGAAATAGCTCCATGTGCTGCTTTGTGGAAGCACAAGCTTAGCTGGGAACAGGCCTCGGGAAGTTATTTCTTGAAAGCATTTTTATCCCACCATTCAGCCAAAAAGGCTCTCAGAGAAAAGACAAGAAATAAGTCTTAACAATCTAAAATACATGACACAAAAGGAAAGGGGATTGGGAGGGAGGAGGAAAAGCAAATTCAGGCACTAAATTCTTAGTTGCAAAGTTCAGCAGGGCAGGGCATGGATCTAACACAGTGAAAGGGCCACTGCTTTCTCTTCCTCTGATGGCCTCAAAAGTGGCAGTTAGTGGCAGGAGGGAAGAGTGAATCTAGGTGTGATGTGGAGTGCCTGGCTGCTGCTTCCTCTCTTTCTGCTTCATGCAGTTCCCAACCAGAAGGTGGGATTTTTGTTGTTGTTTTTAAGCACACGTCACCATGGGCGCTAGTAGTCCTGTCCCTTTCCTGCTTTCTTGCCCCTCAGTCCCCTCACCACAGAGGGGCTCATGAATAATGCAGATGTGGCTCAGGCACGGTGAATTCCAAAATTTGCCCCACTGCCTCCCTCGCGCACACCGATTGGCTTCCTCCATCCCCGCTGGCGGTGACAGCCTAACCATGCGGCTGGACTGGAGCCTGCCTTCATACCACGGGAGAAAGTCTGGTTATATCAATAAGCATATTTAAAAGCACATCAAAATCACACCCAAAAAAAACCAAACAAAGTGCTTTGTGGCATCTTAAAGATTAACACCTTTATTCTTGCATAAACTTTTGTGGACTTTAGTCCAGGAAAGTTGATGCTATAATTTATTCATCTTTACATTGCTGCAATACGCTTCATTTTGGCTACAACAGACTAACGCTGCTCCCCTCTCCAAAGACCTAGGATGCTTTGCAGGACTTGCATTGGCATCCGTTGAAGCAGGCCTGAAGGGCCAGTGCTCAGCTGTTGAGCAGATGCTTTGCATGCAGAAGGTCTGAGGTTCGATCCCCAGCAGCATCTCCAGGTAGGGTTGAGAAGACTCACGCACCCCGCCTGAAACTCTGGTGAGCTGCTGCCTGCCTGTGTAGACCATCCTTGCCCAACCTGGTGTCCTCCAGATGTCTTGGACTATAACTCCCAGAATCCAGTTGTAGTCCAATGCATCTGGAGGGCAGCATGTTGAGCAAGGCTGGTGTAGACAATATTGAGCTGGATGGACCAAGAATCTGACTCGGGTATAAGCTCACTTCCTGTGTTCCTGTCTTTCCAGAAGCAAGAATGTGTTCTTGCAGCCAAAGACTGGTGTGAAGGAGCAGATGACTGGGGAGAAGACAATGGGATAGAATCTTCTGGGCACACTACAGGCCACAGCCTGGGCTCACATCTAGCATCAGACCCTGTGCCCAGAGAAGAAGAATGTGTAACCCAATTCCAGGATCTAAGCCTCAGAGAAGTCCCTGGCATCTCGCAACCCTTCCACTCCTGTGATCCAGCTGGGGAGGAGGAAGTCACGCCCAGCTGTGTTCCCGTGTTCCAGTCCTACTTCATCAGTGTAGAGAATGAGGAAGACTACCTTGGCTATGATGATGTGGGCCATGCCCAAAACCTCTTAACAGACTATCAGCAGAGGGAACGGGTTGATTTGGAACAAATGATGTCAGAAAGGTGAGGCGTAAGTCAGGGCCGGTGTGGGAGGTCTTGCGTAGCAAGCAAGTGCTGGAGTCTCTCAGATTTGGGGAGCTCCTGGCACAGCTGAAGAGTCTGCCATGGGCTACAGCCATGTTCATTTGGGACGATGATTTTACAACATAGAGAATATGTACAAGAAGCTTGTTTATTTGAATATTCATTTATTTTTCTAATGTAGACTTCAGAGCAATTCACAGAGATAAAACTAAAACCATTCAGATGTCAAAATACTCGAACAGAAAGGCGGTCAAAGGCATATAGACTCATTTGCATGCAGTTGTGAAGGTCAGGGAGGAGACAGAATAGTAAGAGAAAGGAGGGGCCCAGTAGTGACCCCAATACCTGCAGCAGTAAGTGCTGCAAAAAGGAGCCACAAAAAGAGGATGGGGGGGTAAATATCTCCCCCCCCCTTCTGGAGTAGCTGGAGAGTTGGAGAAGTGTTGAATACGTGGAGGACACTGAGAAGGACACTGAGAAGTGTCAGCTCGACACTTAAAACTGAGAGGATCACATCGCCAAGGCGAAATATTGTGTGTGTGTGTGTGTGTGTGTGCCCTGTTTTGGTGCACTTACTCTCTGGGCTCCCCCCCCCCCCCCGATCGTCCGTTGGGCATACCGTGGGTTGTTCCACGAACAACCAACCCACCATGGCCTATTTGCAGGGTTGGCTTAGCATGATATGCAAACCCACCCATTGTTAGTGGCCTGTAGATAATTTGCTTTTCACCCATCTCTAATAGAAATGTTGTTCATCAGACAAAATTTTATTGATGTGCTTATTTTGAAGCTGTTCATGCTGCTCTTCAGTCATTGGGAATAGCCATTGATGTTGCTTATCACCCCTGCTAGTCAGTGGGCATGTTCGGAAGAAAAACAAGTCCTAATTCAGCCTTTAGGTAGCTTATAACAGTCTTCCCCACACTGGTGCCCTCCTGATGTGTTGTACTGCAACACCCATCATTCCCAGCCAGCATGGCCATTAATTTCAGGTGTGTCTGACACCTTGGCATGTCTCTGTACTGGGACATCTGCTGAACTAATAAGAACAGTATTTATTCATTGCCTGTTAAGTAGAAAACATTTCTTTGTGTATGTTGTCATTTGATAATATGATGACTTGCATTGGCATTTCCCCCCTATACTTAGCTATGCACTGAATGAGAAGTATGAGAAGAGTGAAGCTGAAAAGAGGGACCAGGTGTTCCATAAGTTCATGAAGAGAATTTCTGCCTGCCAGGAACAGATCTTAAGGTAGGCTGACCATCTATTTAGTTTCTCTGTATTGGAGAACAGAAGCATTGGGCAGGAATTAAATTACTTTTTCCTTAGACCAGATTTCCCCAACCGGTGGCCCTCCAGATGTGTTGACTATAACTCCCCCAGCCAGCATGGCCACTTTCCGAAGTGCCCTCTGCTGCAGCACATCTAGAAGTTAGTAGGTTGGAAAGGAATGGATCTTAAACAGGGATTCCAACCTATCGGATCAGGGAAACTCAAGAGGAATCCATGCTAGGGAGACTGCATTGGGAGATCATCAACTACGTGCAAATTGCCAGTTTAAGGCTTAGTCGGAGGCAAAGTCTAATAAGGGGGGAGTTGCCAGACCTTTTAGCAGAAAGCTACAAGGGCAAGAAACCCTTCTTCTGGATGATGCATAGGCTGAGGCTTTGGTGAGTTCCCCAGGGGACCGGAATTCTGGAGTTGCAAGGCAACCAATGAGGGCACTGGTTGGGAGAAAGAGGTGGGGCAAAAGGAAGGAGTTGGGGCCGTCTCGGGAACCCTGGAGGGCCGTATTTTGCTTGGGTGCTTGAGGCTCTGCCCTCCAGGTGTATGGGATTCCAGCCTGTCATACTCGCCTCAGTGAGTTTCAGCCAGATTAAGTTCAGAACAGCTTAAGTGATCTTTGCATCGCCTATTCAGAGACAATTGCTTCATACACACACACATGCACAGAAGTGTGGGAGCCATTTCCCCTTGGTGTGATCCCCATGCCGCCGGAGTGTGTGTGTTTGCGTGTGAAAGAATGAATTATCTGAGTGAGTCTCCACCTAGATTGGCCCACCCTTCAGATAGAGTGTCCATTGATTGAGACCCCTGTCCCTACGGTTGGACTATTCAAAGGCACTTTCTAGTGGTGTGGACTTGTGCTGTAGATCAGAATCTCCCACGCCTGTGTGTGTATGTGGGAGGGAGGGAGGGGTGAGCGTGAGCATGAAGTAGGGGGCAGCCTGGTGCTGATGTGTTTAGTCTAATGTGATTTCATGTTGACAAAGGCAAATGCATGGGCTCTTTTGACTTTTAGGTACTCCTGGGGAGGGCAGCCTTTATATATCACCGGCCCTTCAACAGACATCAAGACAGCAGCCCCACCCTGTAGGAACTGCAACAGCAGGAGAATCTTTGAATTTCAACTTATGCCCACCTTGGTCAGCATGCTCAAGGCCGGAGGTGACGGTACGGGACCCTGTAAAATTACAGCTTGCAACTTCTTCTCCTTCCCTCGTTTCATTATTTTCAGAAAGTTTAACAATAGGGCAGCCTTCCCCGACCTGCTGCCCTCCAGATACACTGGACGAGAACTCCCATCACATATCTGGAGGTCTCCAGGTTGGGGGTAGCTGCAATCCTACGTGCACGTACCTGGAAGTGAGCCCCAGTGAACTCGGTAGGGTTTACTTCTGAGTAGACATGCATAGGATTGCACTGCAAATGTCTTGAATTATTTTTAAATACCTTGAAATGTATGTTCATGGAACCCAATCCAATCTCTGATAAATTGCACTTGCTGCTTGTCTGCAGCAATGACCAAGCAAACATCGTGGAATCGAATTAAGCTTCTCTGGTCCTGCTCCTAGGGCACAGAGAAAAGCTTATCGAATGAAGACAACGGGCACAGTGCAGTAGGGTCTTCTCCCTTGCATGTCCCATTCAGATGACTTACAGTACATTCTTATGGATTCTTTGCAACTTATCTTTTACACATCCATTTTAATTTTGTTTTTCAATAGAAACAGCCATTTCATTGGCTGTGTTCGCTTAAGACATCATGTAACCAGCTGTAGCATAGTAGTATTTTAACCAATATTTTTTCCCTGTGAAGAATATTTCATACTATTTCAAATGAAGACTTTGAGAGACCATCAAGGACTCAGCTTACGCACAGAAGTAAATCTGATCCTATGAAACTTACTTTTTGGAACAGCCTGGTAGTTTGAGTTTACTTCACACCAAGTTTACCACAGGGATAGACAACCTGGGGCCCTCAAGATGTTTGCACTACAATTCCCATCATCCCTCAGTCAGCACTGGTCAACAGTCATGCTGGTCATGGCTAATGAAAACTGAGGGAAGATTGGGAGAAGTGGGGGCTTCCACAATCCCCCCTCCTGGTGCTTATGGTTATGGGCCTGCCCTCCAAGGCGCTTTGGAACAGATTTGTTTTCTTCTGCACTACGTTAAGGGAACATGGTAGCTTGAATTATATCAGATAAATTTTAAGGGGGGGAGAAAGGCCAGATTATGGGGGGGGGGGCGCAAGGGGGACTCTGCCTTGGTTGTTGCTTTGGATGATTTTCCAACTCTTTTCTTGCCTGGTGATTCTATAGTTATTATTAAAAGTAAAGTTGCCAGATTGGTTTGACGTAGGGTTGCAATGGATCCTTTATCCCTGTGTGGGGCTGGAAAAGGCTGCCTCCTTGTTTAATCTTGGACATGAGCAGCCTTACATTCAGGATCCTGTGCAGACTTAAGCACATATGGCTCCATTGAATTCAGTGGGCTGCAAGCTGGCTTAAGTGTTATTCCATGTTTCCGACATTTAGACTGCAACTCTGAACCAGCATTGCTTGAACTATTTTTATTTGGGTTGTATTTGTATTTACGTAAGTCACCCTGAGAACAATTTGTTATAAGACAATTAATGAATTGAATAAATTAATAAAGAAGGTAGGAATTACCTGGAGCCTGTGAGTGTCCTGAAGATGGCAGCTTTTGCCAATCTAGCAACATTTAAAAGATGCTTCTTTCTGTATTGAAAACTGGTCAAATTGCTAGGAAACAAAGGAAGTATTCAGAGAGAGTATTCATTCCTTTATATAAATGAACTTTGAGAAATACCTTCCTAAGGATGTAGGATGTGGGGGAAATGTTAGGCTTTCGCAACCTGAATAATGCTATTTTTCTCCCTCAGCAGATGTGTCTGTGGAATTTGGAACGGCATTAGTGTACACATGTGAGAAGAGTTGCTGGCCCACTGAGCAGAAAACACCCTTGGAAGAATTTATTTTTATACAAGAAGATCCAGATCAAAAACTATTTAAATAGATCCTATTTAATTCCTTACATAAATAAAGTTTTATATACCGTATTTTCCGGCGTATAAGACGACTGGGTGTATAAGACGACCCCCAACTTTTCCAGTTAAAATATAGAGTTTGGGATATATTCGCCGTATAAGACTACCCCTCTTCCAACACACACCAAAGTCACTTCTTTCCACTTCTTTCCAAAGTTAAGTCACTTCTTTCCACTTCTTTCCAGGGGGCAGGGGAGGGGGGAAGGGGGCGCGCCACTCTGGAGCAGGCCGCGAAGCCCGCTGGCAGTAGCAGCCGGCACCGGACGGGAGCGGACGTCCCTGAAAGGTAAGCAGGGGGGAGGGGAGGGGGCGGGCGGGGGGTTGTTTTGGGGGGGCGGGGGGGACCGGGAGTTTCAGCACCCGGCGTATAAGACGACCCCTGACTTTTGAGAAGATTTTCCTGGGTTAAAAAGTCGTCTTATACGCCGGAAAATACGGTATGTGTGTGTGTGTGTGCCCGCCATGTGGAATGGTCTTTTGAATCTCCCTGTTGAGATTGAGCAGACTCCTAGTTTGAGTCTTTCCACCACCGATTTAAGACACACAACATGCTAACCTACCCATGTTATCTGAACGCAGCACATTTTCTGCAGGGTGGGTTATTGTGTTGTCTGAACGCAGCACATACTCCACAGAGTTGCTCGCTAACCATGCAGTGTGACTGTTTACCACCCTGAACAACCCAACTAGTCAGGATTCTCAGGATGGCTTGTTCGAGAAAAATAAAGCACACTGCATGGTTAACAAGCCACCCTGCAGAAAACGTGCTGTGTTCAGACAACATGTTAACCCCCACTGCGAAAAACATACTGCATTCAGACAACAAAATAAACCATGGTGGGTTAACAGGTTGTGTGAACCCAGCTATATTTGTTTTCCCAGATGTTTCCCTTACCATTAGCATGGCCAATGAAATATTACAATTGTATTGATTGATTTTGTGCTGTTTTATCACAATTTTATCTTGTGAACTACTTTGGGAATGTTTTTACTGAAAAGCAGTAATTCTCTGAAAGAATAAATTTATTTATTTATTTATTTATTACATTTGTATACCGCCCCATAGCCGAAGCTCTCTGGGCGGTTTATCTATAAACCAAAAGCACCAAAAACTTGCGCATCACCGAATAGTTAGTGCAGCCTTCCCCAACCTGGTGCCCCCCATGTGTGCTCGATTACAACTCCCAGAATCCTCCAGTCAAGGATTCTGGGAGTTGTAGTCTGGCACATCTAGAAGCACCAGTTTAGGGAAAGTGGATCAGGGATTAGGGGGTATGTCTGTACCTCATGCAGAAATGAAGGGTTTTGAGTTCTTCTGATAACTCTTGCTCTTACGCACAGTGAAAGTATCCCCCCTTTTTTTAACTGTAATGTGTGCCTCCAGTTTTAATGCAGATGAAGTGTGCCTCTGCTATCTACAGTCTGTGCTGCACTGGCCTAGTGACATGGATGGGATGTGCATGCAGATATGCATGGTAAAATGCAGGTGCGTGGAAATCCCACTGTTCAAATACCATGTGTGAGCTCTGAGAGGAGCCCTTTGCGTTCCTGGGCCTTCTCTAGGATTCATTTGGGGGTGGGCAGTTGTTTGCCCTGTTGTGGTACTACCAGAGGTGAATGTTTGACCTGGGGAGGTGATAAAGCCAACACACAGGCAACCCAAGGGGCAGACCCCCAGGAGGGCAGGCCGGATGTAAAGTGAAGATGGGAGCTTAGGGGGAAAGTGGCTTCTGGGGAGGGGGTGCTCGTGACTGCCATCGCCTCAGTTCTTCGCAGCCAGTTTCTACATCCAGTATCCCAGTCTCCCCCAAGCTTGGGCCCTCTAGATGTGTTGGATTCCCAACTCCCATCATTCCCAACCAGCCCAGACATTGGCTGCTGTAGCCTTCTGGCAGTTATTTATCTCAGTTCTGTGGATGCCCTGACCTTCTGCCGTACAGGGAAAGAAGGCAGGCTACATAACGGCAGGAATTAGGCCTGCGCTTCCTACTGCTCTGAACAAAAATGTTCCTTTAAAAACAACTCTGTGCTTGTTTGGGGGTGTTCTGCCCCTTGATGTGCTATTTGCTGCTCTACCTCAGCCAGCGGAATGACTTGGGCTACCTTTGAGCAGTATCCAGATGTGAAGCTGATCCTGGATTGCAGGCAGTACCTCAGGCTGCAGCCGAGTTGATATAGATACAGATATAATTACATTTATATCCCCCTTTTTTCCTCTAAGGAGGCAAAAGTCATGTACATACTCCTATTATTATATTATTATTATTATTTTGGGAGGCAAAGGTGGTGTACGTGCTACTATTTTTTATCCTCACAACAACCCTGTGAAGTAGGTTAGGCTAAGAGTCAGTGACCGGCCGAGTGGTGACTAGAACCCAGGGGCTGATTTCGCAGCGCTAAGTTGTTGGCGCCACCTCCCTCAGAAACCCAGTGGCTTTCCTCTCTCATGGTGGCATCGGGGAATCCTGACACCGAAGAGGGAACGTTTGGTTTCCGGCGGCCATCCAGGTACCGGAGCCGCTGCCGTCCCCCGCTTCTTAATGGGAAGCAGCCAATCGCCGTTTGCCTTCCACCAGGATCGGCCAGGAGCAATGTCGGATGCCAGAAGAGCCGCACTGTCTTCGCTCCCATTGAAAATGTCGGGGGAAGTCCCTGCTTTGTTTCGCAGGAAAGCCCTGGAATGGCTGCGAAGCTCAGTCTGCGTCATATAAGCGACGTAGCACAGATTCGCAGCCTTCCAGGGTTTTCCCTGTATATAGACAGCCCCCCCCCCCCCCGGAGTCCTAGTCCAGCACCCTGGCCACTACACACACTGCGCTAGCTCTGGATGATTTTGTTAAACAAAAAATAATGATAAAAGGCCATGCTGGCTGGGAATTGCAGTCCAACGCATCTGGAGGGCACAAGGTTGGGGAAGGCTCGCTCTGACAGGGTGCGTTTTCTCCCCGCCCCTCTGCGACCACCCAGCCAGGAATGACTGCAAAAAGCCGCTCGCCCCGCTCTTTCCGTCTGCCCGGGCTGCTCCAGCTCCAGCCCCATCCCGTCTGGATTCGAACCCGCGGCGCGGTGGGCTCTTTCCTTCGTCCCGCCCCCGTTCGAGTCCTTGGAGAAAGTCGGTGCTTCCTCCTCCCGGCCACTAAGGGGCGCCCGTAACCAAGCCAGAGGCCGTGCTGGGGCTTTCGCTCCGCCGCCTCTGTGGCGACGCTGCGCCAGAGGAGGCCCTGAGGGAGTCGCGCATGCGCGGCGCCTCGCTCCGCTTTCTCTCACCCTCCGTGCCCTTTTTTCCCGCTCGACTTCCCCCCCTCTGCGCCCCCTCTCTCCCTCCGTCTCTCTCGAGGCCTCGCGGCTGCGATGGCGGCGGCGGCGCTGCGCGGGGAGGTGGCCCAGGCCGTGGCCAGCGCGCGGCTGCTGGTGGTGGGAGCTGGCGGGATCGGCTGCGAGCTCCTCAAGGACCTGGTGCTCACCGGCTTCGTCAGCATCGACGTGGTGAGAAAGGCCCCGAGGACGGAGACCGGCAGGCGGACTCGCCCTCGCCCTCAGGCATTATTTCCTCAGCGTCTCGTTTCGCGCGCCTCAGCCCCCTCCCCCACTCGGGAGGGCGGGACCTGGCGGGGCGACGTCATCGCGCCTTAAAGCGGGAGCGCCCCGCCCCCCCCGGCGCTGGGTTTGGTTGCCTTTGAGGGGCCGGACCGGGGGGGGGGTGTCGGGAGCAGCCTCCCCCAACCTGGTGCCCTCCAGTGTCTTGGAGTATAATTCCCATCATCCCCACGCATTGGCCGTGGCTGCCGTCCATTACACCTGGAGAGTGCTAGATTGGGGGAAGCGGCCGTGCTGCGGCCTCCATGTGTCCAGCTTTCCCCAAGTCGATGCTCCCTCAGATGGCTTGGACTGCAGCTCCCATCATTCCCAGCCAATGTGAGATGTGCTGGTCTGTAACTCCCATCATTCCCAGGCCGCATGAGCGTTGCCGGCTGGGAATTACTGCCCACACGTCTGGTGGGCGCCATGTTGGAGAAGGCTGCACCACCATCCTGCCTTCGAGCATCAACAAAACGCTCGTCTAGAGACCCAACTCTCCACGCAGGCTTTCCCTGAGGTGTGACCCAGCCAGTGTAGTTGTAGTTTTATTGTCCATTGTTCTATTGCATAGTTCATTGGAAAGCAGCCTCTAACCCTGTACAATAAATAAATAAACCCCAGGTAACAACATTCACTCTTGGCACTAAGTTCTGGAAACAGTCTTTCAGGTAAATTAGGCTCAGGTTGTTCAGGGCGCTATCATTTAAAAGCCTGCCTCTTGAACTAACTCCGGAAGGCCAGTGCAGCAGATGCTTGAGCCTTGCTGTTTTGTTGTCCAAATGATACATCCTGTTCAAAGCACCCATGATCTGCAGTGGCTGAAGCTTCCAACCTGCTTTTCAACGCAGTTCCATGTTAAATCACCCTAACGGTTGTCTATTTTGAAGTTATGAAGGCATGAGCACTCGGTGTGTTTAAATGAGTAATAATTTGTATAGGTGTAGATGGCATATATGTTGGAGCACTGTTCCTTGACACAATACATAGAATCCTTTCCTGATTGCTGATTCTGAATATTTTGCTGAAAAGTCATAATTTAACTGATTGTGTCCCATTCACAATTACCACAGCATGTGTGTATTTTGTGTTCTGTTACCTGTACCAAAGTACACTAGTGATACATGCAAGTGAATGTAATCCCAGAAATAATGTTGTCCGTGTAGAATGATTGTTTCCTTAGTAAATTCGCTCACCCTTCTCCCCACGCTCCCCACTAAGGAGTTAGATACTTTTAAAAGGAAGTCACATGTTGCCATTCTAGAACTGGCCTGGCTTAGCTTCCCAACAGAGAAGGGCTCATTTGGGATGGGATTGGAAACCTTGACAACATACAAAGGATTATTAGCAAAAATCTATAAATTATTAAGGAGCCCTTTGAAGAAGAGGGATATCCTATTGGTTTGGGGGCAAGAGCTGAGGATTAAAATATCTACATCTAAATGGCATAAGATATGCAGGGAGGTCCAGAAAAGAAAAAGAAAAATCTTTTAAACACTTCCTCACTGATATTGTACACAAAACTTGATTAAGAAAATGTATCCAGTATTAATTGATCAGTGTTGGTGTTGCCATACCGCTAATGAAGATTGGCAAGATTGGGGGCAAAGTGAGGGGTGGGGTGGGACTAGAATCTTGGTGGGCAATCTCCTAGCCAGAAGTGCAGCACAGATGTTAATAGTAAAAGAGTAGAAAATGGGAAACTGGGAGAAATTTGTGAGGGGGAGGTTGGAATGGATGGAACATTTATCAATTTTATAATGACAGTGGTATTGTTGACATCTTTATAGTTGTGGTTAAAAATGCAATCACCTAAGCAAGAAAAAAAGATATAACATTCTAAGAGAGGCAAAATAATTTGTTAATACTTCTAACCATAACCAAAAATATGTAAATGCATGCTACAGTATTGACATTTATAGTTACTTTTATTATTATTATTATTTCATTTCTATGCCGCCCCATAGCCCTCTGGCAGTTTACAACAATTCATAAAAATATAACAAAATACAACATTAAAAAGTCTTAAAAAATTAACACAGAAAAAATTAAACAATGTGAACAGCTAAAAGCAGTTTAAGTAAACTATGTTTATGGTTAAAAGTATTAATATTTGCCTGTTTTAGTATTTTTATACCTTTTTCTTGCTTAGTCTGTATAAGATATTTGTAGGTAATGTTTATTAATGACAAGTATTTTTAAAATGTCGAATTTTCACTAGAATTAACACAGTTCTGTAGTTAGAATAGACAAGCTAGATCAACATTGTCAAGCTAGATCATATTGTCATATCAGAGCATGACTGATTTAGTTTTTTTAAGCAAATAAAACCAGCTTGGTCACTAGCTGAATCTTGCAGTGTCAAGACTAGAAAAGCAAGTGCATTAATAAACCACACTGTACCTGGAAAAATGGGA
Source organism: Anniella stebbinsi (assembly GCA_029215795.1). Lineage (NCBI taxonomy): Eukaryota > Metazoa > Chordata > Lepidosauria > Squamata > Anniellidae > Anniella > Anniella stebbinsi. The sequence continues at coordinate 33,125,415 of JARDYH010000007.1, forward strand.
TGGAAGGTATTGCATGAACATGATCGCTAGTTTCAAAATAATCACTGCCATGATTCTTAACTTTCATATACACTAGGTTGGATCCAGATTTAGTGCTTCCCTCCTACCTTATATAATTTGCAAGGCTGTGATCTCTGATAAATGCAAATATGTTTTTCATTAATTATGCTGAACAAATCTGAAGTGGTTGCAATTAATGTATTTCTAGATTGATCTGGATACCATTGATGTCAGTAATCTCAATAGGCAATTCTTGTTTCAAAAGAAGCATGTTGGAAGATCAAAAGCTCAGGTAAAAGGAATCCCAAAGCCCAGTTTTCAAATAATTCAATCCAATATTGTTTTCATAGAACTTTAGGGGAAATGTATATTTGCTAAATAATAAATTTCATGTAATGACTTCAAGCAGATCAGTTTATGTGTCATACATATGCACTTACATACCTTTTACTGAAGGTTTTTTATGTATCACCTATAGTTATACAACTGTTATTGAAATGTTCGGAGCTTTGATGTAAATTGGGTGCTTATGCACAACTATTTTTTAAAATCTATCAGATCATTTCTAAACCATAGTATGAAAGTTGAACTTGGGTGATACTTGAATGGATTTATTAAAATTTGAGGTATGTATTTTGGTCTCTTTCAGGTTGCCAAAGAAAGTGTGTTACAGTTTCATCCAGAAGCTAATATTACAGCTTATCATGATAGCATTATGAAGTATGTCTGTCACGTTTGTTCTTAAACATTGGAAGTTTTGCATAAGCTTTGGGAATGTATTCTGTTCCTGTCTTTCAGTATGTAGCTTCTTTCATAGCCAGCTTCCAGTTGGGAGTAATTGAATTATATACATATTTGGAATATGAAATTACAGCTTAGATTAATTAGTTGTTAAATAAATTTCATTAGATATTCTATCTGGAAATATCATAGGCAATTCTGTTCTAAAAATAAGTGCAGTAAGAGCAAGCTATTTTAGTTTAGTCCTAGACAGCTCTGGCCTAGAGAAATACTTTGGTGAAATGGCATAGAGATTCCCAGTCAGTGAGCCACCAGTCCAGTAATATAGCAGTTTATTTTATTTTGCCCTGAACTGCTTTTATTAATTGACTGAAAAAATTGAAGGGTGTATGTGTGTCCTTTAAACAAACATTTATTTTCCCTGTTCTGTGGGATGGACTGTAACCAGTGCAACTACAACATGCTGTTTGGCAGATGTTGTATTCAAATAGTTATGCATGTCTGTTATGTCAAAGTCGACAGGCATTTACCGAGTTACCTAAAATTGATATGTCTTCTTTTTCTGCAGCCCTGATTATAATGTGGAATTTTTTCGGCAGTTTACCCTAGTTATGAACGCCTTGGATAATAGAGGTGAGATTTCTACTTGGTAGTATGAGATGACAGACCTGAAGTTTTGAAAGTGGATGGAATGACATGAACACATGTTTAGCCTTGCAAGCTCAATCTGTATCAGCCTCCCCATTTCCTAATAGTTTAGTGTTCTTATAATTAAATAATAATAATAATAATAATAATAATATATTTATTTATTACCCACCTCTCCTTCTGGATCGAGGCGAGGTACAACAACAAATACAAAACACCATAAAATACATATAACTAATTAAAAGCATATAAAACGAATACATTATTAAAAGGCGTCTTGAAATTCAACTGGCTAGGCCTGCCGGAAGTGATCAGTCTTTATGGTTTTCTTAATTCCGGCAGACTGTTTAGTTGACGAATCTCTTCCGGCAGGCTGTTCCACAGTCTGGGAGCAGCAGAAGAGAAGGTCCTCTGGGTAACAGTTGTCAACCTAGTTTTTGCTGACTGGAGTAAATTCTTCCCAGAGGACCTGAGTGTGCGGGGCGGATTATATGGGAGAAGGCGATCCCGCAGGTAACTTGGACCCAAACCATGTAGGGCTTTAAAGGTAATAACCAACACTTTGTACTTTGCCCGGAAACTAATTGGCAGCCAGTGGAGTGATTTTAAAGCTCGTGTAATATGGTCACCCCTAGGTGTACCAGTGATCAACCTGGTCGCCGTATTTTGAACTAGTTGAAGTTTCCAAACTAGACACAGAGGTAGCCCTATGTACAGCACATTGAAGAAGTCGAGCCTCAAAGTTACCAATGTGTGCATTACCATCTTTAGGTCTTCGAACTCTAGGAAGGGGCATAGCTGGCATATCAGCCGAAGCTGATAATAGGCACTCCTGGCCGTTGCATCTATCTGAGCTGTCATTTGGAGTGACTGATCCAAGAGCACCCCCAAGCTGCAAACACAGTCTTTCAGGGGGAGTGTAACTCCATCCAGAACTGTTTGACACACCTCCAAACCCAGGTTGACACCTTTGACAGTGTCTGGGTTCAGCTTCAGTTTGTTTTTCCTCATCCAGCCCATTACCGCCTCCAAGCATTCATTCAGAGGAGACAACAGCTGATGCTGTTGTCGAAGGCATAGAGAGAGATATTTGAGTGTCATCAGCATACTGATAGCACCCCGCCCCATGTCTCCAGATGATCTCTCCCAGCGGTTTCATGTAGATATTAAACAGCATTGGGGATAGGATGGCGCCTTGTGGTACACCGTACAACAACTCCATCTTTGAGGAGCAGCTGTCCCCAAGCATCACCATCTGGAACCTGCCTGAGAGATAGGACCGGAACCACTGAAGCACAGTGCCCCCGATTCCCAATCCCCTCAGGCGTTCCAGAAGGATACCATGGTCGATGGTATCAAAAGCCGCTGAAAGATCCAGAAGTTCCAACAGAGACACACTCCCCCTGTCAATACTCAGGCATAGATCATCCACTAGCGACTATAGCAACCTGAACTCCATATCCTACTCTGAAGCCAGTTTGAAATGGGTCTAGAAAATCTATAATCCAAAACTGCTTGGTGTTGGAAGACAGCTGCCTTCTCAATCACCTTGCCCAAAAATTGAAAGTTTGATACTAGTCTGTAGTTATTAAGGTCCAAGGGGGCTAGGGAGGGCTTTTTTAGAAGCGGCCGCTTCTTTTAAACATGTTGAAATATATCAAGGACAACTACTGTCTTTACAAACTGCACTTTTGAATGCAGTCTTAGTTGTCCTGTAATTAATGCTAGGGTCGATCACAGTCTCCCTGCTTTACTGAGAAAGGCTGCAGCATTGAGCATAGCTATTTGTAGTACCTGAAAAATGTGGAGGTGAGCATTGCTTATGGTCAGGTTTATGCCAAAGACTGTAATCTAGCTGTTTGAAAGTCAGTGACTCTCTCAATTCTTCCATACACAGCTGCCCGTAACCATGTAAACAGGATGTGTCTGGCTGCTGATATCCCCCTTATTGAGAGTGGAACTGCAGGCTATCTTGGACAAGTAACTGTTATCAAAAAGGTGTGGCAATGTCTTTCTATTCCCATATGCTGTAGCATTATGATCCCTAAAACGTAGTTTCCAAATAGCAATGGAAACCTCATGGAAAAATATGTTCTAATTTTTCTCCCCTGTAGGGAGTGACAGAGTGTTATGAATGTCAACCTAAACCAACCCAGAAAACCTTTCCAGGTTGTACCATTCGCAACACACCTTCTGAACCCATCCACTGCATTGTGTGGGCAAAATATTTGTTCAAGTAAGCTGCTGTTTTTCTGTTTTTTGTTTTTTTTAAAAGGCAGTACTATATATCTCTTTTCCAACTAGAAAGATCTTGAGTGATCTGATACTATCTGCTCTCCAAGTACCAGGAGATACCTGCTTAGGTCTTGTTTCTGTGCCTGGTACATGGTGAAGGTTAATTGTAAGAGGCTAATGGGTGGAAAATTCTTCTTGTAGAAGAAGCCTGAAATTGACGACCTTATGTTTGTTGTTAGATTAGTTCATTGCTGGCATGCCGCTATATAACAGCTAGCAAATCATGCTGGCCTATCCTATTGTATTGTAGGCTGCCCAGAGTGCAGGTTTTCTGTGGAAAGATATCTAATAGGTTTAAATAATAAACCTGTAGAGCTCACTCCTAATAGGAAACTCAGGTGGTGAGTGTCAGAAGGATTGACACCAAAGTAGGGTTACTGAGATACCTCAGAGAGGTATATTAGGGAAACACTAAAGTTTGTAGAAGTACACAAAAAACTTTAAAAACTCAACAATAAAAGCCCAACAAGGACTGACCAACAAGGACTGAGCATGTTCAGTAGCCATAGAAGATAGAGTAACGATTGAAAAATAAAAACAAAGGGGGATGGGGAAGACCATGCAGTGTTCTGCTTGGAGGGAGGGACCTAGTGGAACTCTGAACAGGAGTGCTCCTTTAAGGAAAGAGGATATTTTGTTGTAGGTGCCACTTGTTAAGACAGGCTAGCTTCCCAAATGGGTGTGAACAGTTTGGATATGAAATATCTCTGAGCTCTGTTGCAGTGCAAATTTGTTTTTTTTCTGGTTCTTAAAATTTTGCCTGTTTTAGAAAAATACTTTTCCCTTTCCCAAAATAAATTGAACTAGGTACTTAAATGCGTGGGCACATGTATTTTCACGTATACGGTTTTAAAGCAAACTTGTATGTTAACAGCAGAACACATTCTGCTAAAGTTATTTGGTGTAAAAGTTATCCTAGTAAGAGACATTCCAGTCCATAACCGGTAAAATGCACGTCTTGTGTATTTTAGTCAGTTGTTTGGGGAAGAAGATGCCGATCAAGAAGTGTCTCCTGACAGAGCTGATCCCGAAGCAGCTTGTAAGTGTAAACTTGCTTGTTCATTCTTGGAAGACCCTGCAGCCTTTGGGCGGTATCCAACTGTGTCGTTCTTTCATGCAAATGACATTGCACTAGTGGAAACTAGGTTCTGAACTATGCACATGAGAAAAATCCAGCTAAAGTTACATTTACGCAAGCAATTGTGCATTATGCTTGTGCAACCTGGTGTACATTCCACTTGTGCAACTGATTGTGCAACTGGTTGTGTAACAGCTTGCACCCATTGTGCAGCCGGTCACACAACTGGGTAATGGACAACCACTTGTGCAATGGAAAGATTCAGTGGAGCTCCACTAGCACTACTTGAATTTGGGGAATGACACCGTTGGATGCTGCCCTTTTAGTTTAGTGACCTCAGGGTATCTCAAGTGTTCCTTCTGGAACCCACATTGCTGATGTGATTGTGGACCAGCTGCCACATAAGGATATTTCCTTTGTCTCCTGCTACAGAATTGAAAGGTTCTATATGCTATGTAGAAGGGAAGCTTCAATGGTTGGTTCAGGTTCAAGCTTTAATAGTTAGTATTAATAATGGGTATCGCTTTGAGCCCTAGTTCCAGTCACTGGACCCTAAGAGTTCACGTATTACAGCTAACCTTCTGATTCTGTAGCAGGACAGTAAGGTGCCGGAAGCCCTCTAAACAGGCTTACCTGAGAAGCGCTGCATATGATGCTCTCTGGATAAAATGTACCTGTGTCATCCGTTCAGTGATCTTCATAGCAAAGGTAAAGTGTCATGTTATTGACAGGGGAGCCAGCAGAAGCAGAGGCCAGAGCAAGAGCCTCCAATGAAGATGGTGACATTAAACGTGTTTCAACCAAGCAATGGGCTAAATCCACAGGATACGATTCAGTCAAACTCTTCACTAAGGTAGTGATATGAAAAGAAATCTCTTGTACACATCCGTGTCAGCTGAAGAAAAAGTTTTGTCAGTGGAAGAGAGAGGAACTGGAAGTTTAAAAAAAACTCAGTTCCCCATAGCTTATGCTATAATACATTTGTCATTTTTTAAGATGCTACATGGCACTTTTGTTTTAATAATATAGCGTAATATTGTGAATGGAGAAAGCAGATAGTAACAAGAGTAAATACCTGAAGATAAACTGCCCAATTTAGCTAAGGAATCTGTAACCCTGCAAAATTACTGGAGAATGGTGGCAGTAATTTTCTAATTATGTTTTTATAAGGGGTTACTTAAAGAATTTATATACCACCCTTCATTAACTTGATTCCATGGTGTTTTACAACTGAAAAATATATAGTCTAATATTAAAGACCCTCTGGCCCTTAGAGTCTGGAAGAATGTGCAATGGTGCTAAATACTAGATGTTGTATAACCGAAATGTACTTGCAGAAGGAAAGAAGAATGGAGTATCCACTTCATATTAAGCTTGCTCCCAAATGTGTTATTTCAGCTTTTCAAAGACGACATTAGATACCTGCTAACAATGGATAAGCTCTGGAGGAAAAGGAAACCTCCAATGCCCCTGGATTGGAATGAAATACAAAATCAGGGTAAGCATTTTCGCCTTGTACTAAAAAAATCCCTCCAAAACTGTTAGGATATCCCATTTAAAGAAAAGCATGGATTTAATTACTGGACTACAGCAGAGTTGTTGCATGTATTCAGCCAATGTGTTTAGTTTTGGTGCTGCACATGTTCTCAGGTCCTCCCAGTTTAAACAACAATTTGGGGTGGAGTCAGGATAAGAGACATCTGCAAAGATACCTGAGGATATAATGTACATGATTAAGGATTGCAGCCTTATTGGAAGTTAGGAAGCTACTGAATCAGACCATTGGTCCATCTAGTCCAGTATTGTGGATGGACTGGCAATGGCTTTCCAAGGTTTTTGGACTTTCTGCATACAAAGCAGGTGCTCTATGCTGAGCTATGCCCTCCTCCCAAACTCTTGTGTTCCAATATTCCATTTATTTGAGGATGTGACAGTGTCGCTCTAAATTTGACAAGTCCAGCATGTTTCACAAGTGTCGTTAAGAAAAGAACTGTTTGTTATAAACAAGGAATACGTTTCATTAAGCTTAAATAATTGTATTTAATTGGTGACTGGCAGGTGCAGACAAGATGGAACACATACCTCAGAGAGAACTTTGAGGTCACCTCTGAAATGCTGCTTTTCACCAATTCAGCTGAGAGGCATTGCGATGAGAAGTCCAGTGAACCAGCCCATTGTGCCATTGCATGCTTGTAACTCTTGTATTTGCAGACAGTTTAAGGGCACGTTTTCATGTTAGATGAATGGTATGATGTGTGGTATGAAATTGTGCTGTTAGAAAATAAATTGCATTGAATTTAGAGGATTTGGCAGTGACTTTAAAGAACACATTTTTTCAATAGTTGATCTCCTAATGCTTTCCTTCCTTTGAAGAGAACAGCACATCTGATCCACAGAATGAGTCTTCCTTGGGCCTAAAAGACCAACAGGTTCTAGATGTCAAGAGCTATGCACGCCTGTTTTCTAAGAGTGTAGAGACCCTGAGAGCTCAGCTGTCAGAAAAAGGTGATGGAGCTGAACTTATATGGGATAAGGTTAGTTCAGCAAATGCTTGGGGATGTGTTGCATACAGAGGAGAAGACCTCTTTGTATTCTAGCACAATGCTAATAAGAGATGTGTTTGGAACACATGGGGATAATGTTAAGTGGTTATAAAACAACTTCTCTACGTTTGGGCCTTGTGGAAGGTGTAAGACCATTGACCAGATTTGTAATGCCAGTTGGAATTTGCAAGTTTTCAAAAGCTAAGATGTATCGTCTATTGGTCATGGATGCAGAAAGTATGATCAGCTGGAAAGTTCTCTTGCACGAGCCCCATCGAAAGGAAGGAGACTGCCCAAGAATGCTTTTGTGCCGTTCTCAGTTCCTGTCCAGTGAGGAAAGGAAATTGGGAATGGAGTGGTTTAACTCCTGTACTCCTGTGTTAAATGGCAGAGCTTAAAATGTTCTGATATTGGAAGCATTGAGGCTGAGCGGGGCATGGCCCTATGTGAAGACTGTTAGCGAGCTGTAAGCAACAATAACTCTAGGCCCTCGGATGTGGTTGATCAGGGATCGCATGCTCAGAAGCTGCATGCACCTGTTCTGCCGGCCGATTCTGTGGCTGTAGCTAGAGAGCCTCCATCCAGCCCTTGCCTCGCCTCACGCTCTTGACAAGAAGAGAGCTACCGCTGTGGCTCGTTCACCTGCAAGCAATGCCTCACTTCTACCTAGTCGAGAAGGACGAAGGAAGAGCGTAGCTGGGATTGCGATTGCCTTGTTCCTTTCTATGGGGAAAAGCAAGACTCCACAAGGATGAGGAAGTAGCAACGCTTGCTCTCTCCTTGTAGGAGAGTGAGGCAAGAAGGGGACTGCTGTGGTGGCTGCCAGAAATGCCAGGGGAAGTCTTTGTATATGTGGTTCCCTCCTGGGAAGTAATTCGTGAACAATTCTTTGAGCCGGATCTCTTCCCATGGAGCTTGTTCGCAAAGTGTCTGTGAAATAGAATCAAACTGCCACAAGAACTGGACTCTGAGGCTGAAGTTCTGAATTTCAGAATCTCCAACTGCAAACGCTTGTAACTGTTGTTGAGGGGATGGAAATGCTGAGTGCATAGCTCATCTGCACATTTGGCCGTGAATTCTTGAACTGGAAAAGTAATACTGCACGACATTACAGGGTTGTTGCTAAGTAATACTAAGCTTCAGCTATTGGGGCGGTATAGAAATGCAGTAAATTAATAAATAATGTGTGTGAAGCGTTTTGGCCACTTTGAAGGGTATTATGTGAATAATATCTCAGAGTTTTAAATCAAAATTATGTATAGAGTTATTTCACATTTTGTATTGAAGCTGCAGAATTCTTCTGTTTACCATTTACAATTAAATGTGTTGGCAGGATGACCCTTCTGCAATGGACTTTGTCACTTCTGCTGCAAATCTCAGGATGCATATCTTTAGTATGAATATGAAGAGCAGATTTGATATCAAATGTAAGAATAAAAGGCACCTGTTGACCTTTTCAAGTATTGGCGTATTGGCTTTGCCCTTTTTATATGCAGGAGAAACATCTCATTTCTGCTTCTTTTACAGCCATGGCAGGAAACATCATCCCAGCTATAGCTACCACTAATGCCATAATAGCTGGTCTGATAGTGCTGGAAGGTTTAAAGATCCTCTCAGGGAAAATAGAGCAATGCAGAGCAGTAAGTCTGGTATTCATTTCTCTTCTCTTTTGCTTGCTTATGCTGGATATTTGATTCATTTTCTCTTATTCTCCAAGATCTTCCTTAATAAACAACCAAACCCAAGAAAGAAGCTACTTGTTCCTTGTGCTTTGGACCACCCTAATCCTAACTGCTATGTGTGTGCAAGTAAGCCAGAGGTGACTGTGAAACTGAACATCCACAAAGTCACTGTTTTGACACTGCAGGATAAGGTAAATTAACATCTCTCTTTAATAATAATAATAATAATAATAATAATAATAATAATATAATTTTATTTCTTACCCGCCTCTCCGTTTGTATCGAGGCGGGGAACAACAGTAAATATAAAATATGATAAAATACATAAAACTGATTAAAAACATGGCACACCTTATTAAAATAGCAATAAAACATCATAAAAAACATCCTTAAAACATTCTGTTAATCAACTCCTGTTTTCATAAGTTGCTCATCTAAAAACTTTAAAAACTTGGCTTCAATTAACCTTGACCTGTGATCTGCTCATCCCAGTTGCGCAGTCTGTAGTCCTATGTTAGGCTCTTGGGAATTCTCACTTGTGCCAAGTGCATTAAAGCATATAGGACATAAAAGCAGGGTTGACTTCCCCTTTGAAGATAAAAATGTCACCAGGTTTATGGGTATGAATTAGACTGATGAATTACAGGCTGGGGACAGGCTACAAGAAGCAATGTCCCAAGATACATTCAGTGCAATACGCCAAAGTAATTATTTGGATATGACTCTGGCACTGATCAGAACACCCAGGTGACTTTCATCCAAGTGAAAGACCCCTGCTTTTTATGAATAAAACATATTTGAAAACATGCAGCTTACAAGAGAATATCTAGAGTAACTGTTGCATCAAGATGAAAATAACATGTGTTTCTATCAGTTGCAATATAATAGAAACATCTCTGTGCTGTGAAAAACGTTATTTTGATGTGATACAGAAGACTTGGGAAACCATTCTTGTTACTGGGGATTGGGTTGGACCAATGGCCGCTGGCAGCCACGATACAGCATTTCTGGGGGCAAGTGCCAGAACGAGTGGAAATGCCTGTTTCTGGAAGGGGTGCTTCAACCTGTCTGTTCCAGAAATGAGTGTTTTGGCTTGTTTGGGTGCTTGCCCCCCGAAGCGCTACATGGCGACCGCCAATAGCAGGGGCTGGGCACGCACTTCTGTCGGCAGGCCCGGGGCACCCCTGCAAGGGTCCCATTGAATCCAACTCTTCGTTTGCAGATATTGTTAGTCATTTTTTACCTTTCAGATAGTGAAAGAAAAATTTAATATGGTAGCACCAGATGTCCAGATAGAAGACGGAAAGGGGACTATTCTCATCTCTTCAGAAGAAGGAGAAACTGAAGGTATGAAATGTAAACCAAACCAGATTAAAGCAAGTGTCAGAAGTCAGCCTGAAGCTCCACACCACACCAGCCTGGCCATGCTTGCTGGAAATGAGGGGAATTGCGGTCCAAGATTTCTCAACGGCACTAGGTTGTGGAAAGCTGCTCCATACTGGATGTGACTACTGTGTTTGCAGATGGTTCCTGCAACAAACCCACACACCGGGTTCAGATGACACACCACAGTTCGCCCTGGGTCATTTAACCCACAATGTGCCACGGGCACCAGGCTGCATATTCAACTCCCACTTGGAGGTTGTCGTGTGGTATGAACCTAGCAAGCATTGTGTGAGGGTTAAACACCCCTCACATAACCCTAAAACAGACCATCACACACTGATGGTTGCATACTGCTGCAAAGTTGTGTTTGGGGAATTTTGTTTGGTATATAGCGCAATCATGGCTGCAGCAATATATTCGTGGGCTTCCAGCAGTCAGACTAGAAAGGGAGATGCCAGCAAGCCCTAAAATAGTCTGTTGTGCCCTTTCTTGCTTGGCCTTTGAACTTTTTTGAAGTGTATATTCTTTTTTCCGTGGATTTGCCATGCACATCTCTCCTTACTTCTGACATCTTTCCCAGAGTAATTAACATAGTTCTGTGTTCTTAGCAATCTTGCTTTTTTTTTGTATGTTGATTTAAGAAAAATCTTGAAAGTCACTGGAATTTCCACAAAGTATTGGATGCGTCTTCTTTTTTTCCTGTTGTCCCCTCCCCCCCCCCCCCCCCCCGCTCCTCCTAGCAAATAACCACAAGAAGTTATCAGAATTCGGGATCCGAAATGGCACTCGGCTGCAAGCAGATGACTTTCTGCAGGACTATACCCTGCTGATTAATGTACTGCACAGGTGAGGGCTATTAAGTTGTAATTTTATGGAATGTTGTTGGAACCAGAAACTGCAACTCTGGAGGAAGGACCTTCAAATTACATGCATGATATAGGTCTTTCTAACCCAGAGACGTGCTCTGCATTTGCAGGAAACAAAACAAAGTTGATAGCCAGTAGTTCCCTGTACTGCAGAGGAATTACTCTCCTGGGTCACAATCGGAGCGGTGCCTGTTAACGGTTTGAATGTAGTTGTGCCACTTGAATGAGGGAGGGCTATGCAAATGGACTAAGCAGTTTCAGAAACTGCCTCTCGTTGGCTATCGTCGTGTGCATTCTTAAGCATTTTCTTATGTGTGTGTGTTTTTAATCAGTGAAGAGCTCGAGAAAGATGTGGAGTTTGAAGTTGTTGGTGATGAAGTTGTTGGTCCCAAACCATCAGAACAGCCCGCAAAGAATATCACCAACGGTAGTGACGATGGGGCCCAGCCATCAACGTCCACAGGTAGGGGGCGGTGAGGGGAGGGCAGGGTTGAGGTTCTACTGCTATTTGGAGGTCCTGTTCGCCCCTTCAAATGCTGAAATGTAAGAGGTTTGAAGATGAACAGCTACATTAGAGTTCTACAAAGCCTTTAATTTTCCAATTAAACTTAATTCTAGCCATTCTCCTGAGACCAGATGGGTTTGTTTTCAATTTTTTCTTAAGCTTGTCATGCACATGTGACCAACATACCTGGGTGACAAGATAGTTTATGAATTGAGCTGAACCATCATTTTGCAAGATGGCATTTCAGCACCATCACTTCCAGTGTTGGTCATTTTGTGAATTATTTGATATAATCTATTCATCCTGTAATAGGTAGAATGCCTGGTTTATGTAGAAGGATACAGTGGCTCAATTTGGACGACACAATAGTCAATGGTGGGGTAATAATCAACTTTACAGTTGTTCAACTAGGGGGTACTCCCCACACAACATGGTAATAAATAATCAACTGTGGTGTGGATTAGGATCAGCGCTGAGTTGACTGTGGCAGCATTCGGATGACACAATAGTCAAAACAACTGACGATTGTTTCCCCCACACCAGTTGTTTATTGTGTCATCCGAATGAGCCAATGTCTAGTGCCTCTATATGAAACATGTTTTAAAATGGTCAGCATTAGAATGCCCTGCTGTGACTGTTTCTTTTCCAGCTCAAAATGAAAATGAAGATGATAATGATGATGTGCTGCTTGTTGAGACTGAGGAAGGTTCTTCCAGCAGTGCTGATGACACAGGAAGTAAAAGCCGCAAGAGGAAGCTAGATGATCAGGAACATGCTGGCACCAAACGGCTGCGCTCAGAGCCCCCAGCTGAAGAGCAAGACGACGTGATAGCGCTTGACTGAGTGCTGGGATGTTCCAACCAGAGGGACGTGCCCAGAGGGAGGGTGGTTGGGTGTGTGGGAAATGTCCAGAACTAGCCTTTGCTCCAAGAGAGAAGCGCTGCCTCTGACTTGCAGGATCTTTGCCATTCTCATTCAGTAGAATTTAGAACTTCTCCATAAGCTGTACTACATATAGGCAATATCTAGCTTATAAACACTTTTAAACGGTCATGGAAACAAAGCATGTCTTTCGTTTACAGTGTTTGAATGATGAAGCAGGATGGGTAAATAAGGAAACTCCATTTTAGTGAAGTGGCTTTATTGCTTGATAGCTTCTGAGAGGTTTTGAATTCTGGCTAGAAAATTCATTGCCTAGCCTAGTTCTCGCCATTTTTCACACCCACAAAGTAAAAATTTGAAAGCGAGTGTGTGTTGCGTTTCATCAACCAGCACAATGTACATTTCTGTAAAGCCATGTTAATTTGCTCACTTGTCGGCTCATAGTGCCTGATGTCGGTGTCAGAAACAGATTTTGGTGTGCTGTTACATTTTCAGGTTATTTATAGGGATGTTTTGTAAAACTTAAATGCTACTCTACCATTCACTTGACGGACCAAATAACATATGGACTACTTGCTTCATCTGTTTGTACAGCCCACTTGTGTGCTGATTTGAGGATTTGTAAAGTATATACAATCTTCATACTTAATACTGTACTTACTTTGATTTTAAACATCCTACAAGCATAGTTCGGGGCTTTTGAAAACATCCTTTGTTGAAATTGAAAAGGAAGGATTTTTTAATAAAACATTTTGTCACTGATCTTCTTGGACCATCTTTATTGGCCTGCTACTCAAGTATTTCAGTAGTTTTCCTAAATCACTTTTTTTCTTTTTTCCAGCAGGTACCATGTTATTCTGTTGCAGCAAAGTGAGCTATAGTCCATGAAAGCTTATTCCAGAATAGATTTGTTAGTTTTTAAGGTATCTGAAGACACTTTATGATCTTTTCAGTGTGTCATAGCACTGCAAAGTTTGCCTGAGGTTGTGAGTGGCCTGCTGTGCTCCTGCTAACCCACCGCTTCCCCAACAGCTATTTAGCGCTTCATAAGCAACCTCGGAAACACTCATTTCCAGATTGGGACAGGTTGGCAGAGCCCCATTATGCAAACTCTACTGACCTGCCCCATTCCGGAAATGTCTGCTCATTTCTGGTTCCTGTCCAAAGTGCTAAATTCCTGTTGCGCTAGTGGTGAGTCCAGCTGGTATCTTGGTAGTGTTGGATACTGCCCAGAGTTACCCAACTATCAGCATTCAAAGGGATGAGTTGGGGTGTTATTTGGGAAGAGTTTAAACCCAATCTACTCCTACTTGTTCTTGCCTAAAATCACAATCTTACGAAAAGTAAAATGAAAAACCAGTGAGGTCTACATTCTGACACAATTTTAAGTTTGATTATTTTGAATCGATTAGAATTTGCACATCGTGTTCAGACTTGAGAGCAATCATGGCAGGAAAAGTCAAATTCTGGCCTATGAAAAACTGAATTCTGTGAATGATATAAACTACTATGCAAGTAGATGTAATTCCTCTTTGCATCACTTCCTCTTTTTGCTCTTTTGCATAATGTATTCCCGTATTTTAAAAATCTCTGTTCCTGCTAGTTATGGAGTTCTACGAGGGACCTTTCAGCCAGTGGCAGGCTGAGGCTGTAATCCTATGACTCATAGAAAAGATCGGAGCGCCAACTGCCCCCTTCTGGCCCTGTGGATCTTCCTGCTGCTGTTCCCTCTCCAACTCTTTGAGGATCAGGCAGGTGTTGGGGAAGCCCAGGTAGGCTGTGGGGTAGGTGGCTGGGAGTTATAGTCCAACACACCTGGAGGGCTTCAGATTGGAGAAGCCTGGTCCAAGCTGTTGGAAGTTATCTGTTTTGTGAACGTTCAGAGGGGGTGGACTTGAGAGGTGCCGTGTGCAATGCGGTGGATAAGCACTTTGACATAACCCAAAAGATAACAGGGCCCTCCTCACGGGGGGAGGAGATAATACCAAAAGAAGGACAACCAAGGCAGAGGTGAGCAGATGCAGCCCACTGTACTTGGCCTTCATCACAGGGGGGTCACCACAGAGGGTGTTTAAGGGAGGCTTCATGGAGAAGAGTTTTGAGAAAGGGAGGGACAGTTCTAAACATGAGAGATAGCAAGGGGGAAAACGGCATCCTGCTCCTGACAGGTTGATCAGTGACATCTTGCTTTGTGCTACTCAACACATACCACCCCTGCTGCGAGTGAATTCAAGGTGTGCTGTTGCGCCTCTCTTCCCAGCTGGTGGTGTAATCCACAGGTATCTGGTGTGAAGGGCTGTTGTCAGAACTGCTGCAATCCACAAGGCTGCTGTTTAGGGAAGATGAGGAGGTGGGTCTCTTCCCCCTCAAAATATTATGAACCTCATGTGATTAGTCCATAGGAACATTTTACAATGTACATATCTGGTTCCCATGAGACTATTCTAGTTGCCATGTACAAGACTCTGATCTAGTGCCTGCCTGGAAGTTGTGAGATGGGAAATCCCCAAACGTATGGGCTTTGGTAAGGGATTATCCCACAACAAGCCCTCCTGTAATACGTAGGAGATAATACTGGCCTGCCATATAAAGTTGTTGTAAAGACATCATGCAATATATTCCAAATGCACTGAGCGCAAACGCAATACCATAAGCAGGCCGAGCAAGAAAATATACATACAATTAGTAATTGTGTTACTATTTTCTTTAAGTACTTGGGTGGGAGAGCCGAGCCAGCTCAGGGACAGGGAAGGAGAGTTTTAACCCTTTGCCCCCTGCTGTGGGCCCAACCCAGACAGGAATCTGCAACTGCTATTTGCATTGAAAGAAAATCTCTCATTTGTGCCAATATAAGGAACTTTCCTTCCAAAGTTATTTGGAAATGTAGCAAAGAGTTCAAGTCTCCTGACCCAGATTGCACCCTCCTATGTGCCACACAATTACTACTTGTGTGAACAGCCTCACCCCTAATTTGGCCCTAAGAGCGAAAACAGACATGACTTGAAAACTGTCGTGCAGTTACGTCTTTTTTCATTTTTACTCAAGAGTAGGGGCAGAGGATCTGTTTTGGATCAGACCCCCCCGTGTGAGGAATAGGGGGGCTTTTAAGATCTAGATTGGGCCTCCTACACCTACTTGGGAGTAAACATGAACACAAGACATAGCTGCTACACACAGATGCCCGGTCGTGTTTTGGCCATAAGAGGAGGGAACAAGCCATTTCCAACCTTGTCTCTCCTCTGGACAGCACCCATTGGATGGGGGAAGGTTCAGATGAAGCCCCTCCTGTGTTGAAAGAATGTGACATTGACGGGGGTCATGAGGCTGCATGGATTAGCCCCGTAGCCAACCTACCTAAGTATCCACGACGGCACCACCCTATTAGAGCACAGGGAGAAAGGTCTCTCTGCCCAGGAGAGTTCCACACAAGGGGGATCCAGATTGTGCCAGGCCCCCACTCCCATGGAGATTTTTGTGCATGCCTAGAGGCGCTCCTCACACATTCCACAAGAGGGTGGGGCAGTGCTGGGAGGCCAGGCGAGCCCTTTCATGCAAGCATTGAGTGTGGCAGGAAGCAACCGGAACCCCCTTCTCTCCTATGGCAGTGTGGCACCGTGACCAGAGCCAGATCTACACCAAGCAGGATAAAACACATTGAAAACGTTTTGAAAACTGTATATGGAGTGTGTCGTGGGCCCCACCTGTTGTCAATACTGTAATAAACTGTTTTAAAGCAGGAGTGTAGATCCTGCCCAGGAGGCAGAAAACAAGGATGCAACAGTACAGATTTGGATGAGATGTAAGGGTTCAATCCTATGTTGATCTACTTGGAGTAGATCTGTTGAAATGAACGGGGCTTAAGTGAGACTAACATCGGGTTCAACCCTAGCTGTATAAATGTGTGTTGAGACACAGTTGGGGACGAGGCCTGCCTCCTTTCCCATGTCAGTGAATATGGCTGAGATGTCTGGGGGAAAATCAAGCAGTACACTTGGGACAGTACTACAGTGGGGCTGAAGCAGAGCCACCACCCCAGAGGCTGGGCGCCTTGTTCCCCACACAAAGATCCCACAAATGGCAGATGGAATGTAGCTTTCTTTGTGGATTGCACCCCAACTCCACTCTCCAGAGCACTTGCAATAAAGGGGTCGTCCCTGTCATCAGGACAGGTATTCATTTTTATTTTGCTATGATTGGCTGGTTGGTTGTATTTCCAAATGCCTTTCTGAAGCCGACCAGAGCAGTTTACAAAAAGTTCAAAAAATAAAAACCAGAATTGTTTTAAAATTGGAAACATTGCATGTGTGTGTGTATAAGTTGTATAAAAGCTTGTCCCATCTATCTGTCTATTATCCATATCATCTCTGTTACTTAATGTTTTAATTTTATTTATTTTTATTTATTGCCAAAAAAGCCACTTAAGGCAGCTAACAATAAAATGCAGTTTCAAAACAAAATCTTTTTTAAAACATAGCATAAAAACAAATTGTAAACACGACAAGAAAAGAGAGAAACAGGGCCAGCCAATTAATGCCGCTCGCAATTCTATCTCCCTCCGAACCCCAGGGTCAGGTGGGGGCCTGGCTTGGTTTTCCATGGCTCCGATTCTTTGCATTTTTGCATAAAGCTTAATAATGGAAATTGACATCATGGAAACGGCTGCAATCCACTGGCAGCCGGGACAGATTTCGGTTCAAAGAAATAAACATGGGTGCTTACTCTTACTCAGCGCTTCGTTTAAATACAAGCGGCGCTTAATTGGTCATATGTCCAGTGATGCCATCTTGGCAGCACTGCTTCTTGTCAAAAACTATTGTTTTAAAATGGGCTTAAATCCACATCATGTCAAATACTGAATAAAACAGTCTGGAGCAATTTCATTTATTTTGGGATTCTGGAATGCAAAATTGCATTTCTTTATTTGTTTTCCTAAATAAACAGCCCTAAAGCCCATGGGGATGGCTTTGTCTGTCTATCTAATCTGAAGTATTTATGAAGTGTCAATCACAGCCGTATCTTTTGCCTGTTTGTGTGACTGGCGTTTCGCTGTATCAGCATTCAAATATTGAAAGAATGGTAAGAATTTTAATTGTATTGATGGCTGGTGGGCAATGAAAAAATGGAATGCAAGTTGTCGCTGGACGGTCAGTAAAGCAAATGTTTAAGATATTTTTCAGACCCGTGTCCATTTTGTGTCTGTCCTGAGGAGAGAAACTCAGCAGATGAGGGACCCTGTGAGTTCCCATGTCACTTTCCTATGGTTTTGCTTTGACACATGACAGAGTTGTACCACCAGCAGTGCTTCCTGTACATGAAGGTTGTTGAACCCCTTTCAGCTCAGAGGACCAAATTTGTCCATGCTGCTCATAGCAACCTTATATATATATATAATTCGAAGTCGGGAGTTAGTTTGCCATCCCTTTTTGACTGCCTGCCTGTTGATCAATTCTCATGAAACAGATTTAATTGGAAAGCTCTTGAGGCTCAGATTCCTCAAACCATTTTCATTATAATTCAAAGTCAGAAGTTTATGCCCATAAAACTATTGTTTTTTAAGAATTCTGCTATTACATTTTATTTTTAATCTCAAAACATGTCAAGTATAATTAAACAAACATAATCAATTACAAATTGAAGCAAAATGAAATGTGGAGCATGTTCAGAGGAGGGCAACACAGATGATTGGGGATCTGGAAACAAAGCCTAAACATAATGTTTAGCCTTGAGAAGAGAAGACTGAAGGGAGACATGATAGCACTCTTCAAATACTTGAAAGGGTGTCACACAGAGGAGGGCCAGGATCTCTTCTCAATCATCCCAAAGTGCAGGACATGAAATAATGGGCTCCGTTACAGGAAGCCAGATTCCGGCTGGACATCAGGAAAAACTTCCTGACTGTTAGAGCAGTATGACAATGGAACCAATAACCTAGGGAAGTAGTGGGCTCTCCCACACTAGAAGCATTCAAGGGGCAGCTGGACAGGCACCTGTTAGGTATGCTTAAAGATGGACTCCTGCACTGAGCAGGGTTGGACTTGATGACCTTATAGCCCCTTCCAATTCTACTATTCTATGATTCTATGAACACAAAAAGTCTCTATACACTTTTATAAACATAAGTGCAGGCCAAAGTACAATGATATGCCTGTAACATATGGCCAGTAAACAAATCATGAAGGGATTAAGAGACAACTACAGTTAAAAGTAACCTAGTCAAAGTTTAGTTATTGCTCAGAAAGGAAGTATCTAGCCGTTAACTTTCCTCTTCTCTCAGGCATTTGGCAATATCTGAGGAGCCTGGGTTTGTTTTGTTTTGTTTTGTTTTTGTAGTTTTTTGAAGTGTTGAAGTGGGTTTTAAATGTACAGATTGTGTGTATGTTGTATGTTTTTGCTGTTTTAATTTTTGTATATTGTTTTTAATTGTTTTTAATCCTATGTAAACTGCCCAGAGAGCTTCGGCTATGGGGCGGTATACAAATGTAATAAATAAATAAATAATAAATTTAACAACAACAAAACATTTAAATGTCTTTGTACACCTTTAGTTAAGTTAAACCTTCTGTTAGATTTGATTTTTCTCTGTGCATTGTGCTAGTAGGGAACCAACTGGTTTCATTTATTTATTCATTCATTACATTTGTATATCACCCAACTGGCTAATGCCGCTGGGACAGTTGAAGGTAATAAACCAAGAAACCATAACCATAAAATTGTATGTTGTTCTTTTTATTTCATTGTCATGGTACAATTATATAAATAAATATAATTTAAATTAACTTTAAAAGGCAACCCTTAAGAGCTTATTCTCAACTTAGCAAGAAAGTTATCAGCCACACATGTCAGGAATTTCTTGGAGGGACCACATTTGGGAGAATTTGTCTCCCAACAGATATCGGGGTAATTGAAGTCCCCCATTACTACTATACTGGATATCCTTGAAACACTGGCAATTTGCTTTTCAAAAGTTTTGTCCTCATCTTCTCCTTGATTGGGTTGTCGGTAGTAGACTCCAACTATCATGCTCCTTTTATTCCTTTCCCCATTTATTTTAATCCAGATGCTCTCGATGGGGCTCCCAGGCTCATCCTCCTGCGTTTCGGTGCAGGGATAAGTATTTTTAATGTATAATGTGACTCCACCTCCCTTTCTATTTCTTCTGTTCTTTTTGAACAAGTTATACCCTTCAACTGCTTCTTTTGTGTTGTGTTTTGGAATATACACCTGCAACTATATCTGTGTGTTTGCCTTCTGCTCAACTGCAAAGGAAAAGAGAGTAGAAAGGGACTGCATTTAGCACACTGGCCATCTTTTACCTGGGAAAAAGTCTGTCCAACCCTCCTCCCACGGTCCCTTCTACGTAGGGACTGCATAGGGGACTGTAGAACTTTTTCTGGCTTGGGACGCCACCTGGGCCTTTGTGACTCCAGCAGCCATGGCACCAATGCTGCCTTCATCCTGCACCTTTTGGCATATCTTGCACAACTGGCAACTTGGGTTCATTCTGAGGAAAAATTAGCACAGAATGCCATGTTAGGGTGGTCACTTACACATCACCATAAAAGAGGGCAAATGAGGACACAGAATTGCATGAATTCGCACATGTTATAGAGAGAGATGCAAATTTAGAAAGAATTTCTATAATTTAAACAGTAACACAGTACATCTCATGATAGTACATCTCACCTTCTCTGTAGCAGCACCAACCCCCTGGAAAACCCTCCCTTGGACTTCTGGTGGAGTAATGGAGGATTGAAGCTGCGAAGTTTTTAGCTGAGCAGAACAGTGTGGTTTAAATACCATCTAAGTGGTTGCTGGATGGAATTTATGACCTCAGATTGAAGGGGTCTTGGCTGGAGCAGGTCCTAAATTGTCTCATCAATCTTCGGAGCTGCAAGTTTCCATGAAGGGAACTTCGACGAGGGGAGTAGCGGGAAGATAAGAGGCCAGACATTTACCGCTCGTGAATTACACTGTCACCCTGAGAAAAGGGTTAAGATCCACCAGCATCCATTCCCCGAGATTGATTGACTATATAACAACAAAAATTAACGGAAGTCGGGGGGATTTCAACACGACAAAATAAAGATTAAACAACATACCTTTTCATGGTAAGTGGAAACAGACTTTCTTTTATAAGGGATGTAAACAATAAGCATTTATGAGGGAAGGAAGTTGCAGCAATATTGACAGTAATCTGTGATTGAAGATTTGATTCTAAAAAGTGGAGAAAAGAGGATTCCATTGGGTTGTTTTGAATTGTGAACAGAGAGGCTTGAAGTAACTAGCAGAGAGTGGAAATTTACAGAGTCCTTCTAAGCCGAGTTTGCTTTGTTTACATTCTTTTGCCTCGGCTGTTCCCAAGCAGTGGATAAGAAGGTTGCTATGGAAACATAAAATGTGTAACTAGAAAAGGTTCATTTGATGCAGCTATGGCACCACCTGCTGACGAAACAAAGAAAGCATTAGATGGAATTATGATGACAATGAGGGAAATGTCTATACGAATGGAATCTAATATGGATGCCTCTACAAAGAAGACAGATTATCAATTTTTTGCTATGGAGAGGAAACTTAAGGAGACTAAAGATGATTTGATTAAAGAGATTAATCAAATGGATATGGCAGTCAAAGAATTAAAGAAGGATGCTAAGGAGACAAAGGATAAAGTGGAAACTTTGGATCATAAAACACAAATTTTACAGGTTCAAATTGATAGGGAAAAGGATACAGTAGCTTTTTTGGAACAGAGGGAAATGGAAAAATGCCTAAAGTTGAGAAACATTGCAGAAAAACCAGGTGAGCTCAGAGAAGAGATAATAAAAATACTAGCAGAATTATTGGACTGGGAGGAGGACAGGATGGAAGCCAAGATAGATAGGGTATATAGAAGAAACTCTGTTTATGCAAGGACAAAGCAACTGCCAAGAGACATCATGGTATATTTTGTGAGAAAATCCACTAGAGACAAGATTTTACAATGCCATAATAGGGAGAAAGTAAAAATTGATGGAAAAGAGCTTATAGTTTTAAAAGAAATACCAACCAGAATAAGAGCTAAAAGGAGAGACTGCAAATTTTTGACAATGATTTTGAAACAGAAAAAGGTTGTTTTCAGATTAGAAATACCTGAAGGTGTGACTTTGACATTTGCCGGGGAACGATATAAGCTGAACTCAGTGGAAAAAGCAAAATAGTTTATGGAGAAATATAAAAAAGAATTGGAGGAAATACAAGTTGATGAAAGGGATCCAAGAGAAAAGGGAGAAACCTCAGATAAGTAATATTTGTGGAATTAAAGACTTTTATTGATACATAATAATAACTTAAATATGGATTACAAATATATATCATGGAATATAAACGGACTAAATTCACCAGAAAAGAGGAAAAAATCTTTTACCATCTAAGAAAATTAAAATTGGATATTATTTGCTTTCAAGAAACTCATATTAGAAAAAAAAAGTATAAAATATATGCATAATAAAGGCCTGGGAGAAGAATTTAATTCTGCAAGCACAAAGAAAAAGTCGGGGTGGCCTTATATATTATATATTTAAATATATATATTTAAAACCAGAATTAGTTATATCTGATGAAGAATGACGTTTTGTGGGTGTAAAAACTATTGTAAACGGATTGGAAATCATGGTATTGGGGGTGTATGCTCTCAATGAACAAAAAGCAGAATTTTATGAAAGATTGTTACGTAGATTGGCTGGTATTTCAAGCGATAGCTGGTGTTTCTTGGGTGATTGGAATGGAGTGATATCACCATAAATTGATAAACGTTCGGAGAAAGACCTCAAATGTCATCAGGGAAAGTTTCCAAAATGTTTTTTTGATCTGGTGGACAATTTGGGCTTGATTGATGTATGGAGACACAGAAATGGTGGCTCCAAGGAATATACTTATTTTCCAGATAGACATAAATCTTTTTCAAGAATAGATATGATTTTGACGTCCAAGACAATACTTACAAAAGTAAAGAAAATAAAGATCCTGCCAAAATCTTTTTCGGATCATAATTCAGTATTGATGGTTCTGAAAAAAAAAAATTATGTTCAGATGGAGATTAAATGAATCTTTACTACAAAATAAAGCGGTGGTGGAAAAAGGCCGGAAAAAAATTAAGGATTTTTTTGAGTTGAACTTGAATAAAGGTGTTAACCAAAGTACGGTCTGGGACACCAGTAAAGCTTTTATAAGAGGATATTTTATTCAGAAAAACAGTCAAATTAAGAGGGAAAGACAGGAGAAAATGAAAGCCATTATGGATTAGATTAAAAATAAGGAGGAGGAGTTAGAGCACCCAAGAAAGGCGCGAATTAGCTACCAGTTCAAGATACTGCAACAGCAATTGTCTATGTTTTTATATATATATATATATATATATATATATAACATATAATACAACATAATCATAAAAAATAATATACTAACATAACCTTAACAACCCCCCAGTGCTCCCCTAACCCATTGAGACCTTCTTTTATTCTATTATATTATACATTCTTCCAAAATTGTAAAGAATCTTTTAAAGGTGTACAACCTTTCCCCTTTATTAATACAAAGTCTAAAAATGCCCCCCATATATTTTCAAAATCATTCTTCTTAGATAATCCCCTCTTTACTTTTATATTACATGTTAATTTATCATTAATCACAATATCCCATACTTCTTTATACCATTCTTCTATTCTGTAATTTCCTTGTATTTTCCAATTCTTAGCTATCATTAATCTGGTGGGTGTCAGAAAGTTGTTAATCAAACCCTTCATATTTTGATTCCCAAATTCTTTATCAAAAATTGAAAGTAAAGCCAAATTTGGACTTGCTTCCACATTGCTTCCCATTATTTCACTTATTTCTTTAAAAACCCTTTTCCAAAATTTTTGTACATACTCACATGTCCACCACATATGAAAATATGTTCCAACCTCCTGACGTCCCCTCCAACATATCTTTGAAATTTTCTTATCTATCTGATGTAATCTTACTGGTGTTAAATACCACCTCCAAATTATTTTGTAATAATTCTCTTTTATCCTAACTGATAATAACTTTAGCATTCTTGATTCCCATATCCTCCCCCAGTTGTAATCACTAATTTGTTTTGTTAAATCATCTTCCCATATTATTTTAAGAGAATCCTGTTGGTCTCCATCCTCTATCAGTATTTTATATATTTCACTTATCATACCTATTTTACTTTTATTTTCCCCCTCCTTTTCTCTTGATTCTATTAAATCTTCAAATCTTGTTTTATCTCTGTAATCCTTATTTTTCTTTTTCCAATCCTGCATCCATTGTTCCAATTGTATACATTTGAACCAGGAGATCTTTTGTCCTCTTAATACTTATTCTATTTGCTCCTTATTAGACATTCTTTTCAACCAATCTTTCACTTTAATAATTTTCTGTCCCCTCAATACCCCTTCCATATCTCTTCTTAGATAACAATTGTCTATGTTGATGGTCAGAGAAATGGAATGGAAGTTAAATTTTGTAAAAACAGAGAGAATTTGAAGGTGCAAATAAACCAGGAAAATGGCTAGCTTACAAACTGAGGAAAGAAAAAGGGAAAAAAGACAATAGTTAAAATTTAGGACAGTGATATGGAAATAATGGACGATGCGAAGATACAAAGAGTATTCAGGCAGTATTATTCGAATTTATATAAGAAACATGAGATGCCATTGGAGAGAATAGCTAGTTACCTACAAAAACAGAATTTGCCTAAAATTTCATTGGATCAGAAACAAATAACAAATGGAGATATCACTATGGTTGAAATGGTCACAGCTATAAAAAGAATGAAATTGGGGCAAATGCCAGGACCGGACAGTCTTTCAGGCGCATACTACAAAAATTTTGAGGAGGAACTATTATTACCTCTGCAAAGTATGATGAACTCTATTTTGAAAGAGGGGAAGATACCAGAGATGTGGAAAACAGCATATATAACGATACCTGAAGAAGGCCAGGACCTAACTTTGACTAAAAATTACAGGCCAATATCACTGTTGAACAATGATTATAATTTGCTTACATCGATAATGGCGGAAAGACTTAAGTATGTGTTGCAGGAATTTATTCATGAAAATCAATGTGGATTTTTTACTGAAAAGACAGATAAAAGATAACATTAGAGTTGTATTGGATATTGTAGAATATTTGGACAAACATCCAGAAAAATAAGCAGCTCTGATTTTTTTGGATGCAGAGAAGGCGTTTGATAATCTTAACTGGGACTTTTTGTTTAAAGTTTTGGAAGCAATGGACTTTGGGTCTAATTTCACAATGTGGGTGAAGTCAATTTATACTGAACAGAGAATGCAGATCATCATTAATGGAGTTTTGTCAAAGCTGTGTGAGATCTCAAGAGGGACTAGACAGGGCTGTCCAATGTCACCCTTGTTATTTATCTTGGTGTTGGAAGTATTGAACAGAGCTGTAAGACAAGAAGAAAAAATTGGAGGAATATTTATTATTTATTTATTTATTTATTTATTACACTTGTATACCGCCCCATAGCCAAAGCTCTCTGGGCAGTTTACATAGGATTAAAACAATTAAAAACAATATACAAAAATTAAAACAGCAAAAACATACAACATACACACAATACACACATACATTTAAAACCACTACAACAGCCCCAAAAAGCTACAAAAAACAAAAAAAATAGAAAAGAATCTTACAAATTAAGAGCTTTTGCAGATGATCTGGTGCTTACTTTAGGGGATCCACTAAAAGGAATTGAAACTTTAATGAATAAGTTGAATGAATTTGGTGTATTAGCAGGTTTCAAGGTTAACAAACAAAAGACTAAGATACTTATGAAAATATGAATAAAGAAGATCAATTAAAGGTGGCAGAAAAAAAGGTTTTAAAGTAGAAAAGAAGGTGAAATATTTGGGTATAAACTTGACAAATATGAATTGTATGTTGTTTCATAATAACTATGTTAAGATCTGGAATGAAGTTAAACAAGATTTAATAAGATGGGATAAGCTTCAAATGTCTTTGATGGGGAGAATTGCAACAATTAAGATGAATGTCTTGCCAAGAATGTTGTTTCTATTTCAGACAATACCTATTGTAACTTCGGAGTCACCATTCAAGCAATGGCAGAGAGAGATTTCTACATTTATATGGCAAGCCAAAAAACCAAGGATTAAGTTTAAAATATTACAAGATGCCAAAGAGAGAGGAGGTTTTGGTTTGCCAGATTTGAGGATGTATTTCTCTGCCTGTTGCTTGATGGGATGAAGGAGTGGATATTGATGAAAAATAAAAGATTACTGGAATTAGAAGGACATGATTTAAGATTTGGTTGGCATGGGTATTTGTGGTATGATAAAGCTTAAGTGAATGCAGAATTTAATAATCATTACATGAGACGAGCGATTTTGAGAACATGGATCAAACATAAACCTAGATTGTGTCAGAAAACGCCATTATGGATTTCCTCACAGGAGGCTTTTTATAGAAGAGAACTGGCAAGTACGAATAAATGGTTGACATATAATGAAATTTTAGAAATAACAGAAGGAGATGTTAAAATGAAATCAAGAGAGGAGTTACTGAGGGAAGGAAATGTTTGTCAGTGGTTCTCATATTTACAAATGATGGAAAGGTTTAAGATAGATAAAAAAAATGGGGCTTTGAATGTACAAAATCTGAATTTGAGAAAGTTTTATGTACAAATGATGATCATGTTATTTCAGAGACATATAAACTTTTATTAAAGTATGAAACTGAAGATGAACAGGTAAAATATTGTATGATAAAGTGGGCTCAAAATTTTGGATATAACATTACTATGGAACAGTGGGAGAATATGTGGTTGGGAGGCTTGAAATTTACATTATGTGCCAAATTGAAAGAATTTTTTTACAAAATGATGTATAGATGGTATATATCTCCATCAAAATTGGTGAGAGAAGGGAAGGACATATTTGCATGCAGATTCAGCGATTAAATTGGAAGAAAAACAATTGATAAAGATAGGGAAGTCGAGAAATTCACTCACTATTTTGTTTCATTTTTCATTAGTCTTATTTTGATAAAGTGTAAGAAAACATAGATGCTGTATTTTTGTATGTTGGAGAAATTCGGAAGTCCATTTTAATGTTGTATGTTGTATGTTGTATTGTTGTACTGTTTGTGTTTTATCTTTGTTTGAAAATAATAAAAATAAATAAATCGAAAAAAGCAAACCCTCCCTTGTGTGGTTCAGGAGGCAGAAAACATAATATCTGTTAAGCGCCTCCTGAAAACATACTTTTTCATACAGGCTTTTCCTGGATTTAAACTTAGCTGGTCTTATATTGCCTTTTTAACTTTTAATGTTTTAAGTTCATCTACACTTGTTATATTTTATGTTTTTTAATAGTGCACTGCCCAGAGAGCTTTGGCTGATGGGTAGTATAAAAATTTAATAAATGAATAAATATTACATGTCTGGGGGCTATTACATGCCGGCACCAAGGACCACCTGAGGCCCACTGTAATGAATTTGCTAGGTACTTCCAGAATAAAATCTTTGGCATCCGCCAGGACTCAGACTCCAGTGTTATAGCAGGTGAATCAAGTGAGTATCCAGAACACTGCCTTGTCCTATTTTCTTGGATGTGTTTCAGTTGGTACAGCTTGAGGACGTGGACAAGGTGCTTGGACAGGTTCATGCAACCACCTCTGTATTGGATCCTTGCCCCTCTTGGCTAATAAAAGCTAGCAGGGATGGTACAGCCGGCCAGGCCAGGGAAGTGATTAATGCCTCTCCATGAGAGGGTGTGGTCCTGAGCCGCCTGAAAGAAGCAGTAGTGAGACCACTCCTGAAGAAATCCTCCCTGGACCCGGAAAACTTAATAACTGTAGGCTGGTAGTAAATGTTCCATTCCTGGGCAAGGTCACGGAGTGGGTGGTTGCTGGCCAGCTCCAGACACTCTTGCATGAGGCCTGGTTTTGGCACAGAAACAGTCTTGGTCGCCCTGTATGATGACCTATGAGGGAGTGTGACCCTGTTGATTCTCCTTGATCTCTCAGCGGCTTCCAATACCATCAACCATGGTGTCCTTCTGAGACGACTGGCTGGCTGAGTTGGGAGTGGGAGGCACTGCATTGCAGAGGTTCCGCTCCTACTTGGCAGGTCGGCTCCAGAAGGAGGGGGTGCTTGGGGAATATTGCTCGGCCCCGTGGATTCTCCATTATGGGGTTCCGCAGGGGTCAGTCTTGTCCCCCATGCTGTTCAACACCTATACAAAAAACTTGAGTACGGTCATCCGGAGTTTTGGAGTGCATTGTCATCAGTATGCTGATGACACGCAGCTCTAATTCTCCTTCTCACCTTCAACAGGTGAGGCTGTGGATGTGCTGAACCAGTGCCTGGCTGCGACAATGGACTGGATGAGGGCTAATAAACTGAAACTCAATCCAGACAAGACTGAGATGCTGTTAGTGAGTGGTTCTGCTGACCGGATGGAGGGTGTTTAACCTGTTCTGGATGGGGTTGCACTCCCCCTGAAGAAGCAAGTTCGTAGCTTGGGGGTTCTCCTAGAACCATCTCTGTCATTTGCGGCTCAGGTGGCCTTGGTGGCATGGAGTGCCTTCTACCAACTTTGGTTGGTGGCCCGGTCCACCCCCCACCCCATCTTGCCAAGGATAACCTGGCTTCAGTTGCCTAAGCTCTGGTAACCTCCAAGCTAGCTTACTGCAATGCACTCTACATGGGGCTGCCTTTGAAGACAGTTCAGAAGCTGCAGCTTGTGAAAAATGCGGCAGCCAGATTGGTAACCCAGACCAAGAGGCTCGAACATATAAAACTGACTCTGGCCCACTTACATTGGCTGCCTGTATGTTTCCAAGCCTGATTCAAGGTGCTGGTTCTAACCTATAAAGCCGTACATGGCTTAGGATCACACTACCTGACGGAACACCTCTCCCGACATGAACCTACCGATACGCTATGCTCAACAACTAAGGTCCTCCTCCGAGTGCCTATTCCAAGGGAAGCTCGGAGGATGGCAACAAGGGAGAGGGACTTCTCAGTGGTGGCCCCCCAATTATGGAATGATCTTCCCGACAAGGCCCACTTGGCACCAGTGTTGTTATCTTTTCTCTTCTCCCAGGCATTTAACAGCCCGAGGATGTGGACAAGGTGCTTGGCCAAGTCTGGTCGACGACCTGTGTGCTTGACCCTTGCCCTTCATGGCTTATTATATCAAATAAGGAAGAGATTGCTGGCTGGGTTCAGCAGGAGCTTGTAAATTCTTCCCTGAGAGAGGGAGTGGTGCCGGCCTCTTTAAAAGAGACAGTAATTAGACCATTCTTTAAAAAGCCTAACCTGGACAAGGAGGACGTTAACAATTATAGGCCGGTGGCTAACATCCCCTTTCTGGGCAAGGTGCTTGAGCGGGTGGTTGCAGGACAACTCCAGGCACTCTTGAATGAAATGGATTATCTAGATCCATTTCAATTGGGATTCAGGCCTAGTCTTGCAACGGAAACTGCCTTGGTCGCCCTGTGGGATGACCTTTGCCGGGAGAGGGACAGGGGGAGTGCAACCCTGTTGATTCTCTTGGAACCTATCAGCGGCTTTCGATACCATTGGCCATGGTATCCTTCTGGATAGGTTGTCTGGGCTGGGAGTTGGAGGTGCGTTGCAGTGGTTCCGCTCCTACTTGGATGGTGGTGCTGGGGGATTATTGCTCTGTGCCATGGCACCTTGGCCATGGGGTCCCACAGGGCTCTATATTATCCCCTATGCTGTTCAACATTTACATGAAACCGCTGGGAGAGGTTATCCAGAGATGTGGTTTGAGGTGCCATCAATGTACAGATGACACCCAGCTCTACCTGTCCTTTTCATCAAACCTAAGTGAGGTAGAGGCTGTTCTGAATCAGTGCCTGGGCATGGTAATGGACTGGATGAAGGCCAATAAACTGAGACTCAATCCAGACAAGATGGAGGTACTGTTTGTGGGTGGTTCATCTGTCCAGCTAGGTGATGTTCACCCTGTTCTGGAGAGGGTTGCACTCCCCCTAAAGGATTGGGTCCATAGTTTGGGGTTGATCCTGGATCCAGAACTGTCACTGGAGGCACAGGTGAACTTAGTGGCAAGGAGCACCTTTTATCAGCTTAGGCTGATATACCAACTGCTCCCTTATCTGGACAGAGATAGCCTAGCTACAGTTATCCACGCTCTGATAACTTCTCGTCTGGATTACTGCAATGCGTTATACATGGGGCTGCCTTTGAAAACGGTCCGGAAACTTCAACTGGTACAAATCCCGATTCAATGTGCTGGTATCAACATTCAAAGCCCTAAATGGCTTGGGGCCAGGTTATCTGAAGGAACACCTCCTCCCATATGTACCTGCCCGGACCCTAAGACCATCTTATCTGTGAGCCCCTACCAAAGGAAGTGACACAGCTGGCTACTAGGAGGAGAGCCTTCTCTGCTGTGGCACCCCGGCTGTGGAATGAGCTCCCCAGAGAAATTCGCCTGATATCTACATTATATTCCTTTAGATGCCAGGTGAAGATCTTTTTATTTTCACAGTGTTTTAACAGTTCTTCAGTTTGATTTTTAACCTTGCTGTTTAAATTTGTATTTTAAATCCTTATCCATTTCTGCATGGCTGCTCGGTTTTTATCCTGGTTGTGCTTTTATATTGTATTTTAAATTATGTTTTTATACTGTTATTGTTTTATATTTTGAATGGTTTTTATGGTTTTAATTTTTGTAAACAGCCCAGAGAGCTTCGGCTATTGGGCGGTATAGAAATGCAGTAAATACATAAATAAATAATAAATAATAAATATGTTGAGTTTTAATTGACCCCAGATCTATCATTGGTTGAGAGCTCAAAGTTGTTTTTAAATTGATATTATCTTTGTATGTTGTCTGTTTTTAGGTTCTTAAAAGGGGGAGCGGGATTTCGCTTTCTTTTTTCCTTTGTGCAAGAAAATTGGAATTACTACCACTCCAGCTGCCCGGCCGACCCATGATTCTCTCGCGCCTCTTTACTTACCCAGAGCAGTGGTGTTTCGGGGGCAGCAGAAAAAATATTCTCAGCACCTAAGTGGAAAGTGCCACTGGGATCCTGGCACTGTGATAAAATTGGCCACAAAAAGGAGGACACTGGAGACTTGTGCAAGGCCTACAGCAACCCAGCTCCAAGCCAACTCTGCTTCCTCCTCAACTGCCCAGCAGATCTCTTTGCAAGACAAAAGCCACTCTCCTTTTGTGTCAGGTGCATCCTTCCCCAGATTCATTTCGTCCTACCCCCTCAGGCCTTGTTGTACAAAAGCTTGATCTATAATCTCTTTTACTCTAAGACACTGAGTTATAAGAGGTCCCTGGGGGTAATTTAGACTGACCCCCAAACATGCAGACAACTGGAGACTAACTAAGGAATCTACTAGCCAGGCTGTGGGCTTACTGGTGCTACCTGGTTGGGCATTGCCCCCCCCTCTGGGAAATCCCAGAGAAGCTTGAGCCACCCCACACCCTGTAGTTTACATACCTGACCAGAACCACTGTCTATTCACTTTGATAAATCATGGACGGGTGAAGTGACCCAGGACTGGAGAAGAGCTAATGTTGTCTTTATCTTCAAAAAGGAGGAACCTGGGAACTACAGACAGTCTGACATCCATCCCTGGGAAATTTTTGAAGCAGATTATAAAGAATTCAATGTGTAAACACCTTGAAAACAATGCAGTCGGACTAATCTGATCTCATTTTTTTGATCTGGTAACCTCCCTTGTGGACTGTGGGAATGCTGTGGACATAATATATCTTGACTTCAGCAAAGCCTTTGGCAAAGTGCCCCATGACATTCTGTTTAGCAAACTAGCTAAAAGTGGGCTAGATGGAACAACTCTTAGGTTGATCCACAGTTGGCTACCGAATCGGACTCAATGCTCATCAATGGTACTTTCTCAAACTGGAGGGAGATAACAAGCGGAGTACCGGAGGGCTCAGTCCTGGGCCCGGTGCTCTTCAACATTTATTAATGATTTGGATGAGGAGGTGCAGGGTATGCTTATCAAATTCGCAGAGAACACAAAATTGGGTGGGATAGCTAATACCCTGGAAGACAGAAACAAATTTCAAAATGATCTTGATAGACTGGAGTGCTGGGCAGAAAACAACAGAATGAAATGTAATAGGGATAAATGCCAAGTTCGTCACCAAATGCACAGTTACAAGATGGGGGATTCTTGGCTCAGCAATACGAGAAGTGAGAAAGATCTTGGAATTGTATTTCACAACCTGAATATGAGCCAATGGTGTGATGTGGCTGCAAAAAAAGAAAACGCTGTTGTGGGCTGCATTAATAAAAGTATGGCTTCTAAATGACATGAGATACTGGTTCCCCTCTATTCGGCATTGGTTAGGCTTCATCTTGAGTACTGTGTCCAGTTCTGGGCACCACATTTCAAGAAGGATGCAGACAAGCTGGAGGGGGTTCAGAGGAGGGCAACAAGGATGTTCAGGGGTCTAGAAACAGCTTCATGAGAAGAGACTGACAGAACTGGGCATGTTTAGCCTTGAGAAGACATGAAAGTACTCTTCAAGTACTGGAAAGGTTGTCATACAGAGGAGGGCCAGATCTCTTCTCGATCATCCCAGAGTGCAGGACACGAAATAAGGGGCTGAAGTTACAGGAAGCCAGATTCCAGCTGGACATCAGGAAAACCTTCCTGACTGTTAGAGCAGTACGACAATGGAACCAATGACCTAGGGAGGTCATGGGCTTTCCCACCCTAGAGGCAATCAAGAGGCAGCCAGACAACCATTTGTCAGGGTTGCTTTCAGGTGGATTCCTGCATTGAGCAGGGGGTTGGACTTGATGGCCTTATATTCCCCTTCCAACTCTACTATTTGATGATTCTATGATCTAGCAATGAAATTACCATTTAGAAGTTGAAATATATCCTGTCTTCCAGTAGAGGGCATTCTAGAATGTGCCCAATTAAGTCAGATGCATTTTACTAAATTAGGAAGGCTGTCAAGACTCATCTTTTGAAATGGCTTTTAAAACTGTTATAGTTTTTAAGGTTGTTTTATGTGATTATAGGTTTTGTTTTTGTTTTTAACTTTTTGTAAACTACCTTGGCTGGCTTCACATAGATGGTATAGAAATACAATTTTAAAAAGTTCCTCTTGGCCTGAAAAGGGAAAATATGTAGTATTGGTGACGTTTACGTTCCGATCTGTTCCAAATCAATAAACATATCTATCGAATTCCACTAAAAATCAAGTCTTTTGCATTGAGAAACAGGGATTCTACAGTTGCCATGGTTTAAATTATCATGAAGCAATAGAATTGCTTTGGGTATTTTTGCAGGCAATTAATTTTCAGTGGACTTATCTTTATGCACAGTAGTTCCCTAAAATGCAAGTTTCTGAAAATGTAGGCTGTAATTCTACACCCAACTAAAGGCATTCACATCATACTTCAGTTAATAAAAAGTTATAATGGGCCTATTTAAGATTTACTAAAAATCCTTGCAACGTTCCCCCGATATTGGGCGTCAGAGTTGGGGGTGTCCTGAGCAGGACTGCATGTGTTGCTGCTGTTCCACATACAGAGTCTTCAAACATGCATTTTAAAAAGGCATTCATGAACTCTTCTTCCCACAGGATGAGCCTAACCTCCCCTGCCTTCTGAACGCTTCCATCAGACTTATTTACCCAGGACTCTGCTGCTAATTTTGTTGCCAATTCTTCCCGTTTTCCCAACGTTTCAGGTCTTCCCTTTTCATTTTTTTAAAGCTCCCCTTTATTTATTTTAAGCAATCAAACGTTCATTTGTGAATTTTATTTTATTTTAAGGAATCCATTTTAATCAATTTTTTTGCAACCATTTGCCTGCTGCAGAACTCGGAGGGGGCTTTGCTACATCACAAACACCAGCCAATTGGTACTGTGTGTACTGCTGGCTTCTGCTGTAAATCCACAAACATGGTTTGGGTATTTTACAAGGATGTGGCAAGTAAGTTTCCAAAGTGCAGCAACTCCTCTTTTAGTGTAATACCAATCAAAAGACCACAAAAATGTGCAAGCCTTCAAGATCTCCACTTCCACCTGCGTTTTGTAACATTTAATCAGGCCAAACGTTACAAAAAGCAGGTAGGCGGCGTAGGGAGCGGGGGAGGAAAAGGGAGTAAATACTTGATATTGTAGCCAGGATGTCTGCATAGCCAGAGTCTTCAGATGATGGGGGTGGAGGAGGGTTTGCAGACATTCAAACTGGGTTCTGCCAGGTGATGTGATGGTTTCAGTGCCAATAAGTCCACCAGGAACAAGAAAGTAGCAGAACTTCCATTTTTAAAATATAAAGTCCAGCTGTTAACTCAGAACTGTTTCCATCCTCGGTGAACCAGGCAGGTTCCTTACTTCGTGGAAAAAAGAAGTACAGATCAACTAGGCAGTCTTAATATTAACACAGCTGGGGTCAATTTAGACGCTGTCCTAGATAACATAAAGTGAATAGAAGTCAAACTGGATGGCTGAAGGGGATGAACCCTCAGAGAATTAAGTTCCAACTTCAGATGGTGTAGGATCCCACTGTTGAAAGGCTATTATATTTGGTATTCTATTCTCCTAACAAAGCTATAATTCCTACCCACCGGCCCCAAAATAAAATAAAAATGTGCAATCTTTTGAGATCTCCAGATTTCTCCATAAGGCTAGACGTATTTTTAGGGACATTTGTTCACATCCGCCCTTTTGAGTGTGAAAGGGCAAGATCCCCTTTGCCATTTCAAAGTGCTCCATGCTTTCCTTGCTGCACAGCCAGTGGGCGAGGGGGGCTCCCTCTGTCACATTCCAAACCTGCACCAGCCTATGTGAGGAAGGAGGCATCTCCCTCCCCTCCTTGCGTTGTTGGCCAACAGGCATGCAAAGATCCTTGCAGATAACAAAACTGGAATCTAGCCATAGGTGGCTGATATCAAAGATCAATAACTGCACTTGGTTATTTTCTTCCTGGAAGTCCTGCCACAGGGGTGTATTTGATTAAGATAAGCTGTTCTTGTAGGACTTTCACTCGTCTCTTGTTCAGGAGGGATGCTTCAATTCAAGGGCCCAATTCAGTGCCTGGCATCTGAGTCTCAGCATTGCCGTTCAACTTAGTCCAGCCTTCCCCAACTTGCAACTCCCATCATCCCCAGCCAGCAGGCCACTGGGCACAGAAGCTTGTAGAACAACCTTCCCAACCTGGTGCCTTCCGGGTGTGTTGCACTTCAGCTGCCATTATCCCCAACCAACATGACTGCTGCCAAGTGCCAATTAGCTTAATCCACCCTCTCCTGAGCTGGTACCTGCCAGATGGCTGTTGGCAATGCTGGCTGGGGCGGATGGGAATTGCAGTCCAATACCTCTGGAGGGCACCAGCTTGGGGAAGGGGGGCTTACTCAACGCCTGTGAAGTGGGGCTGTTATAAAGCACTTTGGGGGCAGATGCCTCCTGGCAATGGGCTTGGAAGGTTTTGTTGCTCCTTCTAACGTTCAGCTGTTCCTTTCTGACCATTTCCACTTTTTGAAATCTTCCATTCCTACTTTTACAGAGCAATGCGACCCTCCATGGAGGCTGGTGGCTCTGACGTCACTGGGGCGGTGAATCTTGGATAGCTTCTTTAGAGCAATGACCGGTTCTGATCGAAACCCAGAGTGGATTCACCGCTCCACTGACCTTGGAGCCAGCAGCCTCCACTGTCTAAACTTAAATGTATTTACTCAGAAGAGACCATTGTTGAAATCAGTGGGGTTTGCTCCTAGATATGTGGATGTAGGGTTACAGCAGTAGGCGCCCTTAGGCCTTAAGAGACTGGCAAGGAGCAGCCCCTTCGGCCACATCCAGCCCTGGAGTTCCGTGGCTCCTTCCTCTTCTGCATGTCTCCCCACCCGTCAGTCTGCAAAAGAAACTCCCATAAAATGCAAGTAAAAGTTTATTTGTGTAGCAACAGCCATTACAATAAATAAAACACATAAAAAACAAGAGCAAAAGACACATCCGTTTAAGACAATAATAAGACCTAACAGTGAGAGATTACTCATCAAGACGGTTCAACTTTTCACAAAATTTCCTCCTTAGAATTGCTGCTCTGAAAGCAAAATGGGCCACCTTTTCAGAAACCTGGAGCAATCTATCCCCCATCAGATCTGCCTGATGGCAGGTCTACATCCCTAAATAAGGCTGTCCTTAAATTTTCATAAATTGGGCAGACAAGCAGATAACGAGGGAGGTCTTCAGGCTGGTTGGCCCCGCATGGACAGACTCTTTGTTCATTGGGAATCTGACGGTAGCGTCCAAAGATTATAGCAGAGCTCATGGACTGAAATCGTAAGGCTGTAAAAGCTTTCCTCCATTTGAAATTTGTAATGGTTGTTATATATTGTGGGTAGGGAGCCTGAATGGATAATTTAGATTACCGGGGGCACATTTTGACAGACAGGCGTAGGCTACCTCCACAAGAGAGGTTTAATGCTCTTTGAAGGCTCATTATAAATTTTACCTCCACACCAGCGGAGCGCAAAACGGGCGTAGAGGCGCGTTATCTCCCGGATTATGCGCATTATCGAATGCGCGTTAAATAGCGAGTTTTATTTTGCTCCGGCCGTTAAAGCGCATTTTCCCCGTGTGAACAAGCGATTATGCGCATTAACTTCTTGTAAAGCGCTTTTTGGACATCAATTAATGCACTTCACCGCCTCTCGCCGCCTCCCGTGCAGAGGGATTAGGAGTAAACACGCCTCCGCGATAATGCGCATAATCGCCGAACCGGGCGCAAAAGCACATCCTTGTGGAGGGGGCCAGAGACACGCAGAACTGTAGTGGCTGGTTGTAACATTGGTACCCTGTGGTGCAGTGGAGCGTGGGCTTGCAGGAACACAACCGTGACACTATTATTATTATTATTATTATTATTATTATTATTATTATTATTATTATTGATTGTGTCATTCCCCCACCCCAAGGCTTTCCTGCTCCCTTTGAGCAATCCTCAGGGTAGCTGGGCAAGAGGAGAATGTGGATTTTCCCAGCAATACTATATTGTTGTGAGCTCTCCTTGCTGCAATGCAAAGTATTTTGCGGTCGCCTCTTCTTGATGGGCAATTGGGGCTCACCCACTTTACAACCAACCTGCCCCTGGTGGAGGTGAGAACTGCTATTACTGCTTGGCTGTGAGGGATCAACACAGCTGCCTGCAATGTTGGCTCTCCTTGGGGTTGTGGCTACCAGGACTGTCATTATGAGCACCAACACTTAGAATTGACCACTACATCAATGTTAAGTGACTACTGCAAATGAGGGTGAACCAGAGATGTGAGGCATTGCTAACCATGATTGTTCCTTGGTGGACGGTAGTTCCTTTTGGGAGAGGTTTTCTGAAGCCTTGGAGCTACACACATCTTTTATATGGCCCCTTGTGAAGCATGCTGAGCAAAATCCTCACTGTTACAGTGCCTAATGGAATATTAGGCACTTTATAAACAACAAATAATCGTCATGCTGCCTGGAGTATGTGTTGAAGGTATGTGCTGTATATTTCCACCCTGAGGATGTGTGTGAGCTATGCATCTCTTTACGTTCTACACAGAAAGATCCGGGTTCTAGACCCCACATGACCATGAAGTTCACTGGGTGACTTTAGGGCGGTCACTCACTCTCAGCCTAAGCTATCTCACAGGGTTGTTGTGACAATAAAATGGAATGGAGGAGGACAGTGTAAGCCACCTTGGGTTCTTTGCAAGAAGGAAAAGAGTGGGATTAAAATGTAATAAAACTAAAATAACTTGACTCCATAATTTGGCTTCAGACAGAATGTGATGGTTCTGTTCACCTTATAATTTTAGTTATTTCTGAAATTTAAGGCCTTGGTGATCACATTTTGTTAGTCTTGGCTAGCTGCTGCTGGTTCTTCTTCTTCTTCTTCTTCTTCTTCTTCCTCCTCCTCCTCTTCCTCTTCTTCCTCTTCCTCTTCCTCTTCCTCTTCCTCTTCCTCTTCCTCTTCTTCTTCTTCTTCTTCTTCTTGTTTCTATAATGCCCCATAGCTGGGGCATTATAAAAGATTACAAAAGATTAAAACATTAAAAACAATCTACGAAATATAAAACCATCAAACCACCAACAGACAATATACACAAAGATCCTATCTACACCAAGCAGGATACAACACTTTGAAAACGTTTTGAAAATTGTATAGGGAGTGTGTCCTGGGCCCCAACAGTTGTCACTGTTGTTATAAACCGTTTTAAAGCAGTAGTGTAAATAGGCTCAAAGACAACATATAACTAAAACAGCCGTTGAGCTGTCAGCCAAACCTAAAACATGTCTCTGGGATCCTAGTATCTCACTTGCTTTATCTAGAATTTATATCTTGCCTTTTTCTGGAAGGAACTGAAAGGTCACCTTGGTTTTTTATGGTTTTTAAATTTATTATGATTAACAGCCCTTCCTTCCATGAAATGTACCAGAAAGGCTTACAAAATTCCAATTAAAATAATGTAATAAAATACAAAATGACTGCCAGAAAAATTTAGGTGGCAGGGCCTCCCTCATTGGCGAGAACGTTCCACAGACAGGGAGGGGCATCCGGAGAAGAATTCCTATAATTTCAACAGAAATGCAGCGCATCTCACCACAGTGGACTAGACTGTCTGTGACCAGGTGACTTGGGTGGCTGCTTGCGCAGCTGTAGTTCAGATGCTAATATTGATGGGTAATTTCAAGGCCCCTGCACCTCTTCCCTTCTCATGGCCCTTGATCATGGCCCAGGCTTTGGACCGGAAAGCCCTCCAAGTCAGCTTCAGGTCTGTCGGGGGTTTAAACTTCTTACTCTCCAACCTTCAGGTGATATATGGGATAATTCTTCATTTCCCCTCTAACATTCCTGTAGTTATTTAAACACTAAAAATGTTGTCATCATCTTTGTTTACTGCACTTTCCATATGCAACTGGCCTTTCTAAACTTTACCATTTCCTAGGGTGGCCACTTACGTATTGCCAAAATAGAGGATGGAAGAAGACATCGCTTTAAATATTATTTGCATATATGAATTTATATGTGTATATGCAAATTCAGAAATAATAATTCAAATTTAAATAGAGATACAGCCATACAAGACATAGTGGAGGAGGATGACCAGGTGACCAGTGTGTGCCTCCTCAGTCTGCTGTCCAGGTGTCAACTGTGGATGGGCAACTCCATGGCCCTGGCCTGCTCTCCCTCCTTTGGGTTTTTTGACAATCCATCAAATGGAGGACAACTTCAAATAGAGGACTCTCCTCTGCTAGCTCTCCAAACAGAGTACCATTCCCTGTAAAGTAGGCCACCTGGCCACCCCACCATTTCCATTGCTTCTCAAACAGTCCTTCCTTGTTCACATGTTTGAATTGTGGCACCCTGAACGGAACCCAGATATTGTCCTTTGGACAGATACCCGTGGGAGAAAAAGCAGGACACTGCATCCATCCAGCGCCTTTCTGGATTCGGTCTTTGACATTTGTTTGTGTCCTTTGGGGGTTTTAAACCTATGCACTTCAAGAGCACTTTTGCCTTCAATGTTTAATTAAGAATGATAACAGGATAAAATGTTCTTGGCCTAGTGGAGCGGCCAGGTTGGCAATACGTCTGACTGATTGCAGGCAGCTGAACGTCCCGCCACAGAATGACACCATTTGTTCAGAGGGGTGGGGCTGCCTCAGAGACTCTGTAAGCCAGCTTTCTAAACTTGGTGCCCTCCGGATAGGACTGACTACAATTCCCATCATCCCACTGGGTGTGCTAGCTGGGGATGATGGGAGGTGTTGTCAACCCCATCTGGAGGGCACAGCATGGCATGCAGAAGGTCCCAGGTTCAATTCCCAGCAGCATCTCCAGATAGGACTGGGAAAGAATTCTGCCTGAAAGCCTGGAGAACCGCTGCTGCCAGTCAGTGCAGGCAATACTGGGCTAGGTGGGCCAAGGGTCTGACTCCGTATAAGCGCAGAGTCATCAGTGACGATGCTGCAGATGAAGTCCAGAACTGTGAGCGGTGGTAGTGAAACCTTTCTGCCATGGCAGCAAAGAGTTGATGATTCGCCATTGAAAAGCCAGGCATTGCAGTGCTCGCAAACCTTGACACGGCTGCAGATTTCACACCTGCTGATATATTGGTTGCAAGACACATGCCAACAGGCACAGTCTGCCTCCTACGCCTGACAGAGTGCCTGCATATGCAGGTTTGCTGAGGTGGACACAGCAGCATCCAGGCAGGGACACAAAGCTTCTCCTCTAGGAGCTGGAGGGGTAGAATTAGCATGGCACAGTGAGGCACACTTAGATTCACCTGCTGGTTACTGTTACCAGTAAGCGTTTGACGTCCAGGTGTACAAGAAATGCATTAAATACATAGGTGTTATTTTGTTAAATTTAACAATTTTAAAAATTTAAAAAAATTATTGCTCATTGACTGAGCAATAACTAAACTTTGACTGGATTACTTATAACTGTAGGTGTCTCTTAATCATTTCATGGTTTGTTTATGGGTTGTATATTATTGGCATGTCGTTGTATGGCATGTACCTATTTATAAAGGGATACAAAGACTTTTTTGTGCTATTTCTTTGTGCTCCAATTTGCAATTAATTATGTTTGTTTAATTATACTTGACATATTTTGATATTAAAAGTAAAATTTTATAGTACATTGTTATAGAAGATCGCTGAATTCTTTTTTAAAAAAGCTTTATGGACATACAAATGTTGTTATTCATGGAATCTGTGTGTCAAGAGCTTTCCAATGAAGTGTGTTTCATGGGAATTGGTCAATGGGAAGGCAGACAATAAGGGATGGCCCTCAAGTCTACCCTGATGCTAAACCAAATGCCCTGATGGACACAACTGGAAGGGACTAACTCCTCCCTGTTTACCCACCCAGCTCTTGGTTATGCATGATGGATAAGGGGGGGTGGGTCTTATTAGGCACCAACCTGGCATTTAAAAGCAGCATCTGGAGACCCAAGGGCAATAGGGCTGATCTGTGGGCACGGAGAGGACGGGAACATTCACTGCTTGGGCTGTGTTCCCCTTCCAATGCCGTATCTCCTTCTACCCATCACTACTCTGATCAGTTCCCCCCACTTGGCCCCATATCCTCCCTCTTGGCCCTAAGAAGGAAACAATCCCCCAGATGACATTCACATCTTCTTAGCTGACCCAGCTGCTGAATTAACAAAGTCCAGTGCTGTTGTGGGGCAAGCTGCATCACTTTGCCCTCCCTCTCTTTCTACTATGTCCCCAAATATATCCATCCACCAAATCTTCTAAAAA
The DNA here is from genome assembly GCA_029215795.1 of Anniella stebbinsi. Classification (NCBI taxonomy): domain Eukaryota; kingdom Metazoa; phylum Chordata; class Lepidosauria; order Squamata; family Anniellidae; genus Anniella; species Anniella stebbinsi. The sequence continues at coordinate 33,166,375 of JARDYH010000007.1, forward strand.
CTTCAGGGAAGAGGAGGAGGCAGAGAGAGGAACTCACAAGTGCCAGCTGCAGTTCAGTCTAGTGGGGCTTTCATGGGAGATGTTCTGACAGGGCATGGTGGGAAGGGTCACACCTCCGCGGTAGAGCCCCCCCCCCCTGCTTCGCATGCAGAAGGTCTCAGGTTCAATCTCTGGCATCTCCAGGTAGGGCTAATAAAGACCCTGAAGAGCAGGAGTGTTGAGTCACTTTCAGGCCATTCCATTTCTGCATTTACTTTCCTTCTGCCTCAGTGTTTACAATCCAGCCCCATATGAACGATATAAAAAACATGAAACTTTCCACAATACTCCACCCATTCGATGGATGACAGTCCACGAAAGCCTATGCCAGAATAAATGTGTTAAACTTTAGGGTGCCACAAGACTCCTTGTTTTTACTACTTCTTTAGCAGCTGTAATGTGATACCATTGTAGGGTGTGGGAATGAGTGGCTGCAGCTTTCCTCCGGCACCCTGGCTGTATTCCTATTCTGTCCAGTGTTTCGCCCTTTAGGACGTACCATCTCATAAGCACAAGGGTACTGCTGCATCACTATTAATTCTTTCCACCGCCATAGTTGGACCAGTTCCATGTTCAGTATCAGTCACGGGGGAGCACCAACCGGAAGCGTTTTTTCCCTGAGTCAGAGCCTTGGTCCATCTAGCTCAGTACTGTCGACACTGACTGGCAGCAGCAGCTCTCCAGGGCTTCATCCTTTACAAGCCCGACCTGGAGATGCTGAATGTGGGACCTTCTGCATGCAAAGCAGGGGCTCTACCGCTGAGCTACTCTTACCTTCATATCCTGCTTGTGGTTTTCCCAGAAGCACAGCCACTGCAAGAGATAGACCTTTGAACTAATATCTTGCAGCGAGATTAGACTCTTCTAATTTCCACCAGTACAGGGAGTCTTTGAACCAATCCAGTCCCATCCACAACTCAAGGGTAGGATTGCTCTGCTAAAAACATTGGTGTGAGACCAAACTTAAGCCTGCAGATACCCAGTTGGAAATGATTTTTTTTTTTCTGGGTTAATGAGTTTCAGTCTGACAGAATCCTCCAAAGATAAGGACCTGGCTCCTGCATGATCCCGCCCCCTGCTTTTTAGCAATTCTTTTTGAATGACATAATTCAAAATTGCTGCTTTGTGTGCATCAGGAAATCAAAGAAGAGGCAGCTACAGCAGGGTTAGCAGCACCATTTCAGGTTTCCGTACAGTAGGAGATGAAGGAATTTAAGGGGCTAAGATGGGGGTGATTCATAGCAAGTTGAAAGGCTCTTGGATATATTCAAAACTCAGGCTCCCTCTACAAGGATTCGCTTTTGCGCCCGGTTCGGCGATTATGCGCATTATCGCAGACGCGCATTTACTCCTAATCCCTCTGCACGGGAGGCGGCGAGAGGCGGCGAAGCGCATTAATAGATGTCCAAAAAGCGCTTTACAAGAAGTTAATGCGCATAATCGCTTGTTCACACGGGGAAAATGCGCTTTAACGGCCGGAGCAAAATAAAACTCGCGATTTAACGCGCATTCGGAAATGCGCATTATCGGGGAGATAACGCGCCTCTACGCCCGATTTGCGCTCCGTTCTTGTAGAGGTAAAAAATTTAATGAACCTTCAAAGCGCATTAAACCTCTCTTGTAGAGGCACCCTCAGTTGCAAACAAGTAGCATATTTTAGCACATGAATTGTGAACACTTTTTAAGCCTCATAATAAAGTGCTGTTGTATCAGTAAATAATATATTTATTGTATCACTGCTGGTGAGGAATAATTTCCTTTTGTCTAGCAAAGTGCTCAAAGTGGTTGCAGCAAAGAGCCAGCACACTTTCCTCCTCAGTCCATTCAGGGAGTTCTACCCGGCAGAACTCTGCCCCTTGCAGCCTTCGATCCAAGTCCCAGAGGCATCGACTCTTGCACCGATGTGCCCCACTGTAGCCACATGCCCATGTTGTTCAGTGTGGGTTGGCAATTACCCCCTTCCAGAGCTGTTGTGAGCCCCTTAAACAATTGGGGACCTAGACCCATAGGACACATCTTCATAAAATCTGTGTATGCTACTTTATATCAATAAATGCAAATGTAGAAACAATTACAAGGACTGATTCAAATTTCACAAGAAGCAAAACCAGCCAATTAATTTATCATCCAAATCATCTCAAACAAAAGGAATTGGTCCATTAATTTGCACTGTGCCTCAGAATAATCTCAAACCAATGGAAAAAGTCCCCCCCTAAGATAAATTGCCATGGAGGGCAAATTTCTTTCCCTCCCCCAGCTGCAATCTCCTTTGAACATTGCCCCCATGCATGGCGATAACTTCCTATTGGCACCAATGGACATTCGGGGCTCTGTGTAATAGTCCTACCTCCCCCCCCCCCCAGTGAAACAGATTTGTGGCCCGGGGGGATGGTCAATCAATATCCCTGCTCCTCTCCCCAACTAATGGACATGCTGCATTTAGTCTACCATGGGATATAACCGGTTTCAAAATGTGTTCCAAGTGACTGAGAAATGCATGTCCACAAACCATTTTCATGCAGAAGACTTGACTCCCTAACGCAACTAGCCGGTTTGAATGGCACCTCCCAGGACCCGTGCTCTGCCATGAAGGATGCTGGAGTGCTGCTCTTGGGTTGGATCCTGCTTCTTGGGTTACCTCTGCATTCCTTGGGTTACTTCCCCTGGCCTGATTCACAATACAGCTGAACTGAGGCATGAGCAAGCTTAACAGTGTGAACCTGATTTTCAGAGCAATCCAATGTGTTACCTCCAATCAAGTCCCACGGACTTCAATGGAACTTAGCTACTTCGCAATCCTCACCCCCACCCCCACCCCATACTTGGACTTATTTGGGTGGGGTGGCAGCTGAGCTTGCAGATTAATGCTTCCACAACTGTGGCAATAATAATAATAATAACAATAATAATAAATAAATATAGATATAGACCCTATATCCACAAATTATTTTTATTTATGAATTTATGAATTGCCATTTGTCTCAAATAAGGCCTCCAAAGTGACTTATAGTTAAAGCTGCAATGATTTAAACTTATCTGGTAACAACGTTCTTTGAATTCAAAGGCAAATGACAGCCTTCCCCACCCTGGTGCCCTCCAAATGTGTTGGATACAAACTCCAGCATCCCCCCAGCCAGTTCTAGTAGCTGGGTGATGCTGGGAACTGTAGACCAACACATCTGGAGGGCACAAAGTTGGCTTATGATCCTGCTGCCAGAGGAATATGGACTGGGGGTTCTTCTAGACAAGGTTTTTATTGTGCAACCGCATTGACGTATGCACAGAATTTTACTTATTTTTTATTAATTTTATTTCATTTCATTTATATCCTGCCCTTTTTTTCTTGCAAGAAACCCAGGGTGGCTCCTCTTCCTTTTATCCTCACAACAACCCTGTAAGGTAGGCTGGGTTGAAAGTCTGTAATTAGCCGAAAGTCACCCAGTGAGCTTCATGGCTGAGCGGGGACTTGAACTCCCGAGTCCCGGCCCAACACTGCAGCCATTCCATCACACTGGCTCTTATGGGGGTCCAGACATCATGGTCTTCTGCCTACAGCTCTCCTGTGTTTTCCCACCATGGCTTCCATCTTTATTCTTACCAGGAAAAACTCTGTTAAGGGAGAAAATGCAGGATTCTGCTCAAGGCCTTTGTCCTAGCGGCATTCGGAGCCCTCTGGGTGGAAGCACCCTGCTGCTAGCCCAACCTTCCCCAAACTGGAGCCCTCCAGATGTTTTGGACTAAAACTCCCAGCATTCCTGGGAGCCACCAGGAGTCAAAGCCCAAAATGTCCAGAGGGCACCAAACTGGGAAAGGCTGGGCCAGGTGATGGCAGGTTTTTCTGAGTTCAGGAGCAAGCCACCTTCCTGGTCTTTCTCCTGTCTAGCACCAAAGGCAGTGCTGTGGCACAGTTCATACAAACCCTAGCCAGCCCCACAGTTGAGAGATGTGTGAGTGCGCAAGGGGCATCTCCAGGCTCCTCACCCAACAGCTCATACGGAGGCAGTGTTTGTGAGAAGCCACAGCTCCTGGGAAGGCTGTTCATGCTGCTGCTACTGCAATTTGCACAATCAGATAGTCTGAACACAGGGCTACCGTGATCACTCAAACCGTAACTGGTTGGTACATCCCTGTCACCTGAAGCATCAAGGGTTGACCTGCATGTGTGAAAGGCCCTCACAGACTGGACAACAAAAATAGATCTGTTAGGCTGAAAGAACTGGGCATGTTTAGCCTGGAGAAGAGAAGACTGAAGGGAGACCTGATAGTACTCTTCAAGTACTTGAAAGGTTGTCACACAGAGAAGGGCCAGGATCTCTTCTAGAGCATCCCAGAATGCAGGAAGCCAGATTCTGGCTGGACATCAGGAAAAACTTCCTGTTAGAGCAGTACGACAATGGAACCAATCACTTAGGGAGCTCTCCCACCCTAAAGGCATTCAAAAGGCAGCTGGACAGCCATCTATCAGGGATGCTTTAAAGTGGATTCCTGCATTAAGCAAGGAGTTGGACTCGGTGGCCTTAGAGGCCCCTTCCAACTCTACGATTCTGTGATTCTATTTGCCACCCAGACACCACACAAATGCTTTTCAGTGGAATCAGTGGCTCACATCATCAGCTAGTACTTACCACACCCGGAAACATAACATTATGTGTACATGCAGGTGTGAATCAGCTCCTGGGAAGATAGTGGTTTTCACAAGCAAAGCCTTTCTGTTGGGTTGCAAGCCTGGTAGTAGCCCTAGGAGGCATTTAAACTGGGTGGGTATGTGGAGAAACAGTGGCTGGGTTCTCTGGCCTACGCACAGAGCAGATAGAGCACCTTAAAGCAGGGCTGTTGAACCTCTTTCGGCCTGAGGGCCAAATTCCATTCAGAGGGGTGGCTTTGGCCCATGGGTCTGAGTTCTTGAAAGGCTCACCTTGCAATCCTGTCAGGAGCTTTGCTAGACCGAAATAACTCATTGGAACAAGTCAGGCAAGTCAATGGAGAAAAATGCTTCCAGGAGGCAAGTTGAAAGCACACACCTAGCGCCCCCCCTACCCGCCCCCTCCCCACTGGCTGTGCAAAAGCTCCTGGTGTCCCAATGCGGTGGGCTGCAGGAGGTTCTGGGCAGCATCCAGGAGGTAGCAAGGCGGGGTAAGTAGCAGCGCCTCGGGGAGGGGGGAGCACAAAGCCCCCCCTTCCCAGCTTTTAAGTGTTCTCCCCCACTTTCACCTCCCCAAAAAGGAAAGAGGCACAGGAGCAAAGTCATATGAAGGGAATGGGGGGGGGGGGGAGAGGCTTTGCGGGCTCCAGCTCAGAAGCGTCTCTTCCCCCCCCCCCCCCCCATTCCGCCCTGGCTGACTTGGTTAAAGTCATTGTTTGGCTTCAGTATTAACTGCATTCCAGAGGGACGCAGCGCCCCGTCTCCTTCCTCCTCGCATTCCTGCCCCACACAAAGAAGTCCCTCCCTCGCCCGCAGCGCGCACAAAGGAGGCTTCTCGGAGCGAGCCGCGAGCTGCCTCGGCGCTCCGCTCCGCCACGTCCCTGCCGGTCGCCCCTCGCGGCCACGGCGGCGGAGGCGGCGTCTCTTGGAGCCCCACCGAGAAGAGAGAGAGGCGGGAGGGGGGAAGGAGGAGGGGGAGGAGAGAGCGGCAGGCAGGCAGGGAAAGCCTCGAAGTGCAAATTCCTCCGCGCAGCGCGCCATTGACTGGCCCGAGGAACTTCTCCTTCTCGCAGGGCGGGCGAGTGAGACGGGGCCGCTTCCCCCGACGCGCCCTCCCTCCTGCCCTCCCTCCGCACTACCCCGCCTCCGCCTCGGGTCCCTCCTGCGCCGGGCGGCCGCCGGTGCGTTGCGAGGCGCAGCCCTCGAGGCGGGATGCCCGTGAGGTGACTCTTGCCGGACGGCGGGACGGAAGCGGCGGGCTGCCTTCACTGCGAACTTCGCCGGCTCTCCGGGCGAGCTTCTGCTCGGATTCCTCCCGCCAGGGCGGCTGGACGGGCGGCGGCGGCGGCGGCGGCGGCGCCATGGAGAAGTACGAGGAGGGCTTGGTGAAAGCCAGCAAGCTGATGGCCGAGCTGGCGCTGTACGACGAAGGGCTCGGCCGGCGGCGGCGAAGAGAGCAGCCCGCGGCCGAGTCGGACGGGCGGGCGAAGAAGCAGCTGAACGGCGGCGGGGGCTGCGCGCTGGGCCCTCCGCCGCCCTACCCGTCGGGGGAGGCGTTGTCGCTCCTCCCGCCGCGCTCGCTGAACGGCGGCGGCGAAGACGGCCCGTGTCCGCGCTCCGAGGTGGCGTTACCTTGCTACAAACGCTACTCGGCCGAGGGCTACTCGCGCGGCAAAGGCGGCGGCGGCGGCGGGGCCAGCCCGCGGGCCTCGACGTGTTGCGGCCCGGAGGCGAGCGGCCGCGGAGGAGGCGGCGGCGGCGCCTTAGCCAGCCCTCGGGGCAGCGTGGTGGCGACGCCCGGGGCCGTCGAGGTGGCGCTCAGCCCGCGCTCCAGCTACGCCAGCACGGCCAGTGACACGAGCAAGCACTCCAGCCCGCGCGCCAGCCTCACCAGCTCGTCGGACGGCGGCGGCGGCGGCGGCAGCAAGCCGAGCAGCAACCGTACCAGCGGCATCAGCATGGGCTACGACCAGCGGCACATCAGCCCGCGCTCCTCGTCGTCCTGCGCCGGAGAGCTGGAGGGGGTGGCGACGCGTCACGGGCCGGCGGCGCCGGGGGCCGGCGGCGCCCTCCTGGTCAGCCCCCGCTCGAGCATCTCCAGCCACAGTTCGCGCAGCTCGCGCGGCTCGACGGGCGCCTACCCGGAGCTCCAGCTGCCGTCGCCGCGGGCGTCGATGCTGCCCGAGGACAGCCTGATGCTGCTCGTGCCGTCCGCGGAGCCGACGGCGGACGGCTACCCGCGCCTGCACGCCCAGTCCCCGGCGGCGGCGGCGCTGCTGGGCCCCGACGGCGCGCTGCCCTACGGCCCCCCCGCCGCCGCCGCCAAAGGGGCGGCCTCCAAGTTCCGTGTCCCTTACCAGGTGACGCCGTCCAGGGAGAGCGGCCCCAGCCAGGTGGAGAAGAGGCTGGAGGCGCTCACCCTGGAGCTGGAGAAGGAGCTGGAGATGCACATGAAGAAGGAATACTTCGGTGAGTGCCTTCGGGCGGTGGGGCAGGGGAGAGCCTTCTCGCCAGGCCAGGCCGGCCCTTGTTACGGTGAGGCCTGCCCGACCCAGTCCTGCGGCCACCCGCCATCTGCCATCAGCCGGTCGTGCCGGAGTCGTTCACCGATCCCATTCAACAAAGCCATTCACTGGAGCCCCCGCATGGTTGGGGTTTCTATGGCAGCCTCTGCTCAGAAGGAAGCTGGGGGAGTTTAGTGGGGTTGGCAAAGCTAGTACAGCCTCCCCCACCTGGTGCCCTTTCCAGATGTGTTGGACTACTCCTTCCAGCATCCCCCAGCCAGACATGGGGGATGTATTCCAACACATCTGGAGAGAGAGCCGGGTTGGGGAAGGCGTCTGATTTATGTTTTTCGCATGAAGCCCGATTTCCTCCGATGGTGACGGGTTGTTTCGGTATCTCTAGCCCCTTCTAGAGTCTCGCAAGCAAAAGAACAGGGAGGTTGGGGCAGCCTAGGGCGAGGAGACCAGGAGAGGAGGGTGAGCAAATGCAACCAGCATTTAAGCATTTGTAATGCTGGTGTCTGCAGCATCCCTCCTCCTTCGGTTCTTGACTACCTGCACCTCCGTGCTCTGCTCTTGTGTTAGCCCCAGGCAACTCTTAAAGTGCTGCGGAAACTCCCATTCTTTAACTATTGAGTGGTGGAAGAAACGACTCCTCCATTCTGCTGTCCTTTCCGAGGGTTGCCAGCTTATCTGTTGCAGCTGCCTTGTTTTTTTAGATCAGGTGGACTTGAGATTTGGAGTATGCATCTTCTCTGAGTCTGGTTAGTTTTACAGTCAGATCCATAAAGAAGTTGAGACACATTGCTCTGATTCATAGCACTAGTTAAGACTGCAATGCTAAATGCAGTTATAGATAGTATTTGTTCTCCATGGATGCCTAAGAGATATGTTCTGTTGCTTTTGATGAAACCTACTTCCATGTAAATCCGGCATGTCTTTCAGCCAGAGGGCCAAATTCCATTTCAGAGAAGCACTTGGGGCTGCATTACAGTGGTGGGCGGAGCTGAAGAAAAAGGGGTGGGGCAAAAAACAACAGCATATTTTAGCTTGAAGTTCCTAACTGAGCCTTAGGAGAAGCATCTCAGCCTTTTAGAATCGGGGAAAAACCTGCACTAAAGCCAGGGAACCATGCAATGATTGGTGGTTGGAGGAAAGGGGGTGGCCAGGGGGTGACCATGGAGGACCATATTGGGACCCACAGGAGCTGGATTTAGCCCCGGGCCTGTTCTGCACCCGCAAGATAAATGGTTATTGGGATTCCATCCTAAATCAGCGTAGATCTTAGTATTCTGCATTGTGGATGAAGCTACTAGTCCTGTTGAAGCTCCTGATCATGACCCTTATCAGACAACACGCTAAGCCACAATGGTTAAGCATTTTGAGCTAAACTATGACTTAGCATGTCATGTGAACTATTCCTAATCATGGTGGCTACATTACCATGGTTTAATCACGCTCACTAACCCATTTGCTGCAAAAGGGTTAGTGGCCTAACTGTGGCTTAATGTGTTGTCTGAACAAGCCCACATTGGGAGTGGAGACATGATAGCACTCTTCAAATACTTGAAAGGTTGTCACACAGAAGAGGGCCAGGATCTTTTCTTGATCCTCCCAGAGTGCAGGACACGGAATAATGGGCTCAAGTTACAGGAAGCCAGATTCCGGCTGGACATCAGGAAAAACTTTCTGACTCTTAAAGCAGTACGATAATGGAACCAATGACCTAGGGAGGTCGTGGGTTCTCCCACACTAGAGGCATTCAAGAGGCAGCTGGACAGCCGTCTGTCAGGGATGCTTTAAGGTGGATTCTTGCATTGAGCAGGGGGTTTGAACTCAATGGCCTTATGGGCCCCTTCTAACTCTATTATTCTTTGTTTCTGTGTTTCTTGTTGACAGTGCAACTTCTGTTCTAATGTTGCTCTGATGGATTTCATCAAATCCCTTAGGAAATTTCTTCAGAAATGTCCCTGGAATTGACAGATATTTCTGATAAGACCCTGGGAGGTTTTCTGGGGGCTTGCAATAAACTCTCCAGCCGTAAGCAACCTGAGTTGTGTTGTCTCTTAGTTCAATTTCTCCCTCCTGCAAAATAACAACTAGCACAGTCTGTTTCACATGGATGTTGTGAGGCTGAACCTGTTAAGAAACTATCAAGTGCTTAGTAAAATGAAAAAATGCTATGTAAGTGACAGGTCAGAGTTGCAAATAGCCACTTGCCAGCTTGCCTCTAGTGACCCAGAATTGCCTTCAGGCAAGTAGGCAGCAGAGCTTTTGAAGCGGGAAGAGAGTTGTTTCTTCCCGTACACACACCTTTCAGGCTGGTGAGGGACCCGTGCTTCTGACTTCCATAGTTATGCATGGGGAAGCAAACCATAATAAATACAGAAATTGGTTAGGGATGTTCATTTGCTTTATTTGCCAGGCTGTGTGGTCAGTGATCAAAAGCATTCCGCCTCCTGCCATCCCCCCAAATTCCTACCCAGACAGCTCTCCACTCCTGCTGGGATGGGATGGAGAGAGGACGGAGCGTGTGGTTTGTGCTTTGCCTGGCACCAGATGGCTGCCACCACTCTTGTGCAAATTAATCTGTCCTAAGCAAAGGTCCCGGATCATGAATCAAGGTGAGGCTTTTTTGAGGCATGTGTGTGGATTTTGACCATAAAGGACAGCGGAGGGAGAGACAGATACATCTGTCCCACGGTGCACCATGCATTCCTGCTGTGGATGTTCTCCTGCGCAAGACCCCTTGGAATGAATGGACAATGCACAAGGGCATTTAATAACGGCATTTTTCAGCTTCCTTCCTTGTGTAAATGAGTTGGCTGTGCAAGGGAGGGTGGGAGGGAGGGGAAGTTTCCATCTCGGGCACCAACATGCCCAGTGGTGTGAAAGTCCTTGGCTCTGGTGCCCTCGACCTCTTTGCCTGCCCAGCCTCTTCTCAAGCTCTTCTGGAGCATAGGAGATCTGATGAGGCAGCATTTTCCCTCCCCCCATCCTGCGGCTCTCAAAGGAGGATTCCTGGCTCAGTGTTAATTTTAGCAGAACTCACAAAAGGGCCCAATGTATGGATAGTAAGAGTCAAGCAGAAACAAACCAAGGGAAGGAAGGCCAGATGGCTCAAAAGCAGGCTAGGTTTGCTAGCACACGTCAACAGATATCCCACCAAGCTGATGCTGCTTAGACTTGTGACATGTAGAATGTCATTGCAAGGTCTTTTAGCAGAAATGGGGGCATCTCAGAGTTTGGATGGAAAGCATTTTCATTGCAGCAAGACTGAGGTCAGGAGGACAGGTCTGATAGAATCATAGAATAGTAGAGTTGGAAGGGGCCTATAAGGCCATCGAGTCCAACCCCCTGCACAATGCAGGTCTATTTGTAGCTCTTAGGTATTACAGTTAAATCGAACCTCCACATGCAGACACAGTATAGCCCTGGATACAAGATGTTTGGGGTAAACGGGGGCTGTATTGTTATCATGTATTGCAAGGCCCTTTCTACACCATAGGGGTGTAGAGGGAGGGAGGGTGATCCCGGAAGTGCCTAATACACCCCATCCGTGCACAGGGACCAGCCGGAGGCCATCCCAGGCAAACAGCCTAGTGTAGAAACAGCCCAAGTTTCTCAAAAGCATCTGACCGGCTGTTTGTGGGAACCGGATACTGAATGATTGGGTCTGATCCAGCAGGGCTGCTCCCAGTGTGCAGATTTCTCACTGGACAGCATGTTGTGTGATCCCCAAGAAATTGGCCACACTGGTCTCCTGTGAGAATCTGCCCTTCACAGCAGTCCCGTATCTCCATCACCTAAAAGGACTGTTTGCCAGAAGATTGGTGCAGGAAGTCGATGAGCCGGTAGTTAACTATGCTGCAAATGGTTGCACCCCATTTTAATGCTCTGCATCAGTACATATTTATGACTAAAGTGGAGCAGATTGAAAGTACTAGAGCACAGCTTGTTGGGTCCCCTGTGACCAATTTGCGAGATATTTTGTGGTAAAACTTGTTTACATCCGTGCTGACTGGAACTCCCCCAGCCATGTGAGTTTTCAGAAAATTTTGAATCCAAAATTGTTGAATCCTTCTTCAATTTAGAACAGCAGATCTAGCATATTCATTTGAACATATTTAGTAAAACTAACAGAAAAGCGTGTCACATTAATTTTACATCTTTGTTGAACAGACATAAAAGTTTTTTTCCCCAATAGCCCAAAGTAGTTAAAATGTTTAATTAGGACAACAATTCACATATACATGCTTTCCTGGGAGAAAGTGTCATTGAATTCAGTAGGATGCATCTGAGTAAACATGCATAGGATTGCACATAATTTAAATGCTGTATTTAAAGCTTTACCTGGAATTTGTTTTTATTAGAATACTTCTAAATATTGCAAGACATGGGAACTGAGTGATGGGTAGAAAGGAAGGTTGGGCTTTTACCCGAAGGATGTGAGTGTAAATCTCTGTTTAGCTGCAAGGTTTTTCATCTGCAAAATCATAATATAAATTGTGTGCCACTATATTGTTAATGGTAAGAAACATCAGTGTGGATTTAATGGAAAATCTGGAATTGGACATTTTTTGGATTGCCCTAATTGATGGTGATCTGGATTAGCACATTAAAAATTGTGTCATCTTAATTTTATGCCCTGTATAAATATCTGAAGAATTTCCAGTAGCCAAAAGCAGTTGAACCAAAATATTTGATAGTGCACTTAGAGAGCAGTCTTATGGTCCCTGGGTGAGCATCCTATGGGACCATAAGATAGGTTGGGTCCCCCCTCTCTGAGGTCAGAGATCCCTCCTTCCCCACCCCCTCCCAGCTGGCTAAGAAAGAACCATGCAGGCTGCCCTCTGATGTTGGAAAGCATTCCTCCGAGGAGGAAAGGGGATATTTTGGTGGGCGGGGGAGGGAGGATACTAGAAAGTCCAGGACAGGAGTCATCCTGAGCCTCCTGCCCTCCCCCTCTGATGCCCCCTTGCTAGACAGGCTAAAAAGCCTGTCTAGCAAAAACCAAAGAACAGAGGGCAGAGACGGCCTCCTCTGCTCCTCCTGCCCTGCTGGCTTCAGAGTTCAGGGGCTTCTGAGCAGCAAGGGAGCAATCAGTAAGTGTGCTCTGAGTGTACTTTAACTGCTATATTCCAACATATTCAAAGCTTTGTTTAGAAATTATTTTTATTGGAATACTTTTAAGTATTTTAAGACATAGCAACTCAATAGCATACACTTCCCTTACATTATTTAGTTCTCAAGAAAAAAGGTGGAAGCGCTGAACGCTTCCTAAGGATTGTTACATTAAAGAAAGTGAATTGCAACTTCCATTTCTGCTTCGCAATTTCACTTCTGAATTTCTAAGGGCACGATCAAAAAAAGTCCAGCAACTCCCATCATTCTGCAGCCAGCCATGCTGGAAGTTACAACTTTTTCTGTCTAAATATGCATAGGAATGCACCCTAGTTTTATGAAAAAAATGCATTTTTAAAACTTGGGGTGTGTGGAAAAACAGCAGTGGAAAAAATTCCACCCTAAGTCTCTAGACTCCATATTGACAGAGCCAACAGAACTGGCTTCTTGGAGCTTCTTGTCCTGTTACAGCATGTGCAACCTGAGGGTTTTCAGCATGTGCAGCACCTGCCTATTCTGGCTAGTTAATTCAGCCAGAGGAGAACTGGCCAAGTGTGCAGAGAGTGACTAATGCCTCCCTGAGAGAAGAAATGGTGGCATCTAACTTGGGAGGGGGTGGGAGAGTCACTTTTTCATCCACTACCTGTTTTTTTTCAAAACACATTTCTAGACCCCCACCCTCAAGGTACATGGGGTGACTGTTTGGCTATGACTCACCTTCAGGGTTTCCTGAAGGAGACTAATGACCTTGGCCCATTTCAGTCTGGTGTCCTACCCAATTCTAGGACCCTGGCCTAAGCCTGGATCTACAGAGCCAGGGTGCATTCCTCTTGGTTCTGCTGTGGACTGTGGTATCCTGCTGGATTGTCTTCTTGGGCTACGGCTTGGGGACACTATTTATTTATTCCAGCCTTCCGCAACCTGGTGCTGTCTGGATGTTTTGGATGGCAAACCCTATCATCACTAGCTGGAGACAATGGGGGTGGTAGTCCAAAAGAAGTGGAGGGCAACCAGGCTGATTTATTGCATTCCTATCTTGCCTTTTCTCCAAGAGCATACATGTTCTCTCCCCCTCACACACACACACAAGTATATTTTCACACAACCTCATAAAGTAGCTGAGGCTGAGAGTCAGCAACTGGCTGAAGGTCACCCAGTGAACTTCATGACCAAGAGGAGTATTGATCCCAGGTCTCCCTGGCCCGATGTTCTACCCATTATACCACCCTGTCTTTTGCCACAGGTGGCTATGGTGCTTCCTGGAAGGCCAATTCCAGAAGTTGGTTCTAGAGGAGTCCCATTCAACACCTTAGCCCAGCCTTTTCCAACCTGGTGCCTTCCAGATGTTTTGGACTTTAACTGACATCAGCTCAGGAATGCAGATAGTTGTAGTCCAAAATACCTGTAGGGTGCCAGGTTGGGGATGGATGGCTGGCTTATCCTGTGGTGCCCTATAGGATTCTCCTCTGCCCCTGTGCTATTTCCCATTTGCATGAAACCTCTAGGACAACGGGTGGGAGAGAAGGTATGTCAGATTCTGTGATAGATCGGTAGGTGTTGTGCGGTAGATCGCCAAGGGATTCAGACTCCCCAATTGTCTAACAAGAGAAAGGATACTTTTGTGCTGTCTAAATTAGGCTGCTTGGGTGGGAGGTGGGGAGATGCAGGGATGGGCTCTTGTATGACTAACTGTACCTAGTGATGTGGGCTTTGCAGAAAATTTTGGCGAGGGGCCTTAACTCATTGGTAGAGCACATGCAGCAGGTCCCAGGATCAATCCTTAGCATCTCCAAGTAGGGCTAGGAAAGGGACCCTGGACAGTCAGAGTTGACATCACAGGGCTAGATGGACCAAGGGTCTGACCCACTATAAGGCAGCTTCCTAATTTGAAAATTTTCTATGCAAATTTGAGTAATTTGCATCAGACAAATCTCAGTTTGCATCATGAAGTCTTTTAGAGGCCCTAGAGCAGAGGTACTTGAGGGCGAAAATTAAAGCACATTTAATGCAATTTAAATATTATATTATGCATAACACTTTATTAGAATACTTGTAATCATTGAAAGACAATAGCAGTTCTTCTCTTACATTGTTTGAATTCAAGGGGAAAACTGTTTCCCTCATTCAGCCTTTTCCAGCTGGCTGAGGGATTGTGAGAGTTGTGGGGGGGGGGGGAAAGGAAGATTGCCCCAACACCTTTTAGCAGCCCAAAGAACTGTGCATGATGTGCTGACAACCACTCACCCACAATTTTGAAACGGCCAAAATGTACTAATGCTGCATTTGCAATTGGCATCCATTCATAGTTGCTAATGAACTTGTGAAATGGGAAAAATTCCATAGGATAATGAAGCCCCGGAAAACATTTTTCCAGAAAATTGTCCAGTTCGGAAAATGTTTTGCCCTACATCACCAGTTCAAGGTGCCCGTCACTTGAAGTTTTCCTCCCCTCATATGACTCTGCCTGTTTTTGAAGTCACTTGATGAGGCCTTTTGGTCCCACTGATGGGGAAGCATGGGGGAGCCTTTTCCGTTGGACCCTAGACAGTGAGGCAGTGTCCCATCACAGTTTAAAAATTATTCTTTGCCAGCAGGACTTTAGCTTAATTGCTGCATAGATTTTTTTCCTCTTTTATTCAATAACACCATCAACATTTAACTAGTAAAATCTAAAAATGAGAGAACTTTTGTTATTGGGTGGATTAAAAATATACATAAAGTGTAAGTAAAGTGATCAAATACAAATAAAGTTACAAAATACTGGTAACACTGAGAAAGCAGTATACCTCTGAAGAAGCAGACAGAGGGGACCATGGCAGTCTTCTGTGGGCACACCTGGAATCCAATCCCTGATCAGCTGCAAGGTTCTCTGATCTCCCAGAAGGGCTGTGAGATTAAACAAAACCATATGCTGCTTTCAGCTCCTTGAAGGATGGGATACAGATAAATACAGCTGGGATTTTATGCCATCATCTCTCCCCAATTGGGTGTCCTCCAGATGTTTTGGACTTCAATCAACCCCAACCAGCATAGACAATGCTCAGGGATGCTGGGAGTTGTATTCCAAAACATCTGGAGGGGATCATGCTGGGGAAGGCTTTTTGGTGGTGGAGTAAACCAATGGTTGAGTGAGCATCCACTTCCATTCTCCTCTCCACTGGCGCAGGCACAGAGGAGGACAAGATGAGAAGCATCCGCTCCTCCTTTTAAACTCACCAGAAATCAGACCATCTCACATGGTTGCATTTCCAATTACCTCAGATGGATATGTGGCTCCAGGGAAGTAGAAAAGGGGTCCTACTAGAGAAAGTTAAAAACAAACAGTTAATCCTGTATATCTCAGTGCTGACCAACATAGGGGCTAGTGCATCCTTCTCCAGCCTGGTACCCTCTAGATGTGTTGAACTGCAATTCCTATCACATAGAAAACTAGTATATCAAGGCTAGGCCAAAATCCTTCTCCATCAGATGCTGGTCTTCTATATGGAAGGACTTTGTTCTACACTGTGGTTCCTTGAGGCTCACAGAGGAAACTGGTAGCAAGATCAGCACAGGAAGGCAGATCAAGGCAGGAAAAAAGTACCGTAACCCCTTTGATAGCTCCAAGCAGGTCCTGCTGGCTGAAACTCTCCTGCTGGGACAATAGAAGGATATTATCTCAGCAGGTAGCTAAAGCAAACTGAAGCCTTATGTAGGCTGACCAGACCTATAATATTGGAGGCTCCACCCCTCCTGGAAGAGATGACTGGACTATTAAAGGGCCCTTGCCTGATTTTGTAGCCTGAGGCTTCTGCAAGGCTGGGGAGATGGAGACTCATCCTCTGAACCAGAGGATGGTGGCAGGGCTGTATATTCTGGACAGGAGAGCCCTGAAGCCCTGAATGTCCTAGCTCCAAAGAAGTAGCCTGTGCCTCATCTGAATTCTCTCCTGCATACTGGAAGATCCAAGGAGACTGGGGATCAATATATATTTGGAGGAGCATGTCATCATGTGAGCCTGTAGTCTGAAGTGGTGCAGCCCAGACACAGCTTTTGCCACAGAGCAGAATTGAATATTCTGTTAGGAATGGTTGGAGGTGAGATACAGGGTAGTTCTGTCATTGTTGCAGAGTGTGATTGCTATGATGACCCCAAAGAATGGAAGATGCAAAATAGATAACAGGAGGGCTAATGGAGGATAAAGTTATCAATGCCTCCTTGTCATGATTTTTATCCTGCTCCTTAACCAAAAAGTCTCCTGGAATGGCTTACAGTCAGTTAAACAAGACGGCCCCTGCCCACAGGCTTACAATCTAAAAAGATATGACACATCAGGGAAAAGTAATGTATAGGGAAGGGGGGGAAATGAAGTAGGTTTTTTTTCTGCAGGGCTGTAATGTACTGCTACATCTGGTACCCCAAGGGGCAACTTGTAGCTGGATTGGCTAATTGGCTGCTAAGTTCCAACAAATGTGACTGCAAGAATATATATGGGCAGCCCAGAGTATTCTATCCTGCTCTCTAGAAGGGACAAAGGAGCCTGTTGCCGTGAAGGGACAGTCCCAGTTTGCCTTTTTGCATCCTCCTCTGTTTCCCCCTTTTCCAGTAATATCCTCTTTAGGGATGTCACAACGGAAGCAAATGAGTTTGGATTTTTATGAATTTGACACGCGGATTCTACAGCAAACCGTCTTTTCCCCTGTCGGGTGTAGTCTGTGGACATGTGAACTGTTTTCCTAACCATTGGGAGTTTTGTGTAAATTTCATCATAGAAAAATATGCAAACCTTTTTTTTAAAAGGCCCCAAATTTCTCCCATAGGCTAAAGCATGAAAAGGCAGATTTGGGGGGAAATTGTGAATTTGCATAAATTCAACTGAAAAAAAAAATTGATTCTGTTGATGGACAGATGATGGAAGGAAAGGCATTTTACACACACCACACATCCCTGGGTTAAGCATCTTGGTTAATATCCATTAAAATGCAGAAGCTAAGACAACTGTTTGTGCAGGCTATTTTTCAGGATAAGTGGCAGTGAAGAGGGGACATTAATCTCATCCAGTTCTGAAATGTTGTGCATTGCTCTCCGCATAACATTTCCTCCATGCACATGAACTCAGGGATAACTTGCAAGTAAGTCCCACAGCTTGCCATGCCTGCAATGACAGTTCTGCTTATGAGCAGGCAATGCATGAAGCATTATGGAGCATATTTGTTGCTCAGATTGACTTCTAGGCAACAAAATTGGGGTGAAAAATAATGTTATGAATAAGATGTTGTTTTTAGTCTAGATTTTATCACCGTTTTGGGCAGAAAGGTAGGATATTTTAAAAAGTTTATCAGTTGTAGCTTCATATTAGTATAACCTTTGTCACAAGCTGAATACAATACTTGCAGCAGACATGGTGTTAGCTAGACAAATGTGAATAAATAGATTGTGTGAATAACTGCCATTCCATCCATATTTTTTCAGTGGCTTATCATATTTTTCTTTTTGGAACACATCTGGAAAATGCTGAGATTTATCTCAGATTCCGGGCTAAAGAAAACCTTGGTCCTAAATTGTAACTTTGCTTTAGAGAACGTAAGAAGAGAGCAAATGCCTAGCTGGTCCACCATCCTCTTTCATATGAAAGAGTGGTGAAACCACGGGTTGGACATCAAAGGTCCTAAACCCCTGTTTCAGTCAGATGGGGATACAGAGGTGGACTGGTTGGACGCTATGTGAATGGAGTGCTGGACTAGATGGACACCTGGTCTGATCCAGCATCAGGGCTGTTCTTATGTTCGTAGGTTCCCCAAATGCACTTTACATTGCAGAATTGTTGTCTTCTGTCACCTGCACAATGTCCCCAAATTTCAGCCTCTTACCACTTACCGTTTTCTTTATGGGAGGAACTCACAAACACACCTGAGGCATAAAATATCCCCTGAATCTATTGATTTTGCCATTTATGTCCTCTCCATTCATGAATAAGGAACATGAAGGTGCTTTTGCAAGTCGCTCTTGTGTATTAGCCAACATTGGAAGAATAAATGTACTTCGCCGGTCTGGCTACATTGACTCAGCCTTCTGTATTGCAACTCCAGACACTTGAATGCCTTCCAGAAGCGCTCTGTGTATCGGGGGAAACAGCTTGCATTCATGCAGTTGTTGGGCTAGAAACCCAGAGTCCCTTGGCTCCGATCATCACCACTTTCCCATGGGAGGAAATTGCTGGGATGGTTTTAATCTTGTTCTCTTGCATTCCAATTCCTGGGGAGGAAAATGAGGGCTGGATCTTGCATGCTGAAACATCTTCCTGAAGCTGAAGTTATGACCCTCCAGAATGGTTACTGCTAGTAGAGGGAGCACTTGGAAGTCGTAGATGTTGAAACTAGCGAAAGGGTTTTTCTGGAACATTTTGAATTGGGGTAACTTGCCATACAATTGGGGTCATGTGCATCGGAAAATTTTCAGTTTTCGTTGGAAAATTCTCTGATGCAAATTCTCTCTAGAGCTTAGAGAATAATCTAATTCAGCATGATTATTTTACTTGTACTTAGCCAACACAAAGCTAAAAAAAGAACCTTGTGTTACTTTTTGCCCCATTAAGCCACATGTGTTTGCTGAAATATTTGAGGGGGGAAATTAAAACACACTTAGTGAGATTTTAATGTTATATAGAAATTGTATGAGAATACTTATTAAAATTTAAAGACAATGGCATGTACTTCCTTTACATTTTTTAAAATTTAAGTGGGAAAAAAGGGTCCTGAAAACCGGTGTGACACCAATTAATTTTAGCAAACCAATGAACTGCTTGATATGCTGACATCCACTCATTTATTTCATTTTGTATAATCATCATAATTTGTAGAATATGCAATTATTCCTGAAGAACTTTTATTGTTTTTATTCCCACCACCACCACCTGCAATTTACAAATCAAGGATCTATATATGTACTCTCAGACATATTTGCTGGGGACAACCACCTAAAAAACAGGAATTATGACTTTGAAACGGCCAACCTTGACGAATATCATATTTGCAATTGGCATCTATTCATTATTACTGATTGACATATGAAATGGAAAACTCCATAGCAAGAAAAAACACACTGGAAATTTGTCCGTTTTGGAAAAATGTCCATCTCACATCCCTTATTAAAACCAAATAAATGAAGTTCAAATCCATTATGGAACATATGTGTAGGAAGATATGAAGCTGCCTGTCATAGAAAATTGGTCCATCTCAGTATCTTCTAGCCTGAAAGCAGTTCCCAGTGTCTTAGGCAGAGAGAGGTCTTTTCCATACTGATCCACCTTATCCTACTAACTGGGACGGGGATTGTACCTGGGATTGTACCTTTGCATGCAAAGTATGTGCTCTGTCATTATGCTTTGGACCCTCTTCAGAGTTTCTTAATCTGGTTTGCAAACTTTTTCTATGGGGCTGCCTTTAGGTATGATTTTGATTTTCCCAGAACAAATTCCCTGTGGTGGCCAGCTGTGAATTGCTGTTGATGCTTTTTCAAATTATAGGTAAAGGTGTGCTTGTTAGAAGCAACTTTCTCATGCAAAACTGCCTGTAGATTTGTGAATCTTAATACTTTCCCAGGAAATGTATTAATTTATTTATGGTATTTTAATAAACTTCACCTTTCCAAGAAAGATGTTCAATTTGGCTTCCAGCATAAAACAACCTTTTTTCCCCAATAGCAACATCAAGGAAGCAGAGGCAGCAGGTAAAACCATGTAAAAACTATCATTTTAAGACCTGAAATGTCTTGAGGGAATTTAATAATGAAAAATACTACAAGGAGGAGAGGCCTTTGTACAGAGAGACAGAAGGTCATGGGAGAAGGGTCTAGGTGAGCTCCCTCAGGTAAGGAGTTTCACAGCCAAGGTGCAGCCATACAGAAGGCCCTCTCTTGCATCCCAGGCAACTGTAAATCAGATGTTGGTGTCATTTATTTATTTATTGCATTTGTATACCGCCCCATAGCCGAAGCTCTCTGGGCAGTTTACATAGGACTAAAACAATTAAAACAAGATACAAAAATTAAAACAGCTAAAACATACAACATACACACAATACACACATACATTTTAAACTGCTATAACAACCCAAAAAGCTACAAAAACAAACCCAGGCTCCTCAGATATTGCCAAATGCCTGAGAGAAGAGGAAAGTTTTGACCTGGCGCCGAAAAGATAACAATGTTGGCGCCAGGCGGACCTCATCAGGGAGATCATTCCACAATTGGGGGGCCACCACAGAGAGCCCTCTCCCTTGTTGCCGACCTCTGACCTCTGTAGGCAAGTTTCTACAGAAGATCTTGCTCATATGGGAGAAGGCAGTCTTCTAGGTATCCTGATCCCAAACTGTGTAGTGTTTTAAAGGCCATGGCTAGTATTTTGAATTAGGCCCAGAAATGAATTGGCAGCCAGTAAAGCTACTGCTACAAGGGAGTCGCTGTCGCATGATCCTAATAAATAAGCTCCAGTCAGCAGCCTTCCTGCATTCTGGACTAGCTGAAGTTTATGGACACTTTTCAATGACAGCCCCACATAGGTCATTTCTACACCAGGCTTTTTGCCTGGAATCGCCCCCGGCTGGTCCCTGTGTGTTCATGATTATCATGAATTTGTGGACAGCAAGTGTATTGATGGCTCTTGGCCACGGTAGCTAAATCCAGCCTCTGTGTTCAGAGACACTGTGCTCCTGAGCACCTGATGCAGGAACCAAACAGCGTGGTTGTTATATTCATGCCCAGCTTGTGGATGTCCTAAAGGGATCTGACCAGCCGCTGTTGCAAGCAGGATGCAGGACAAGATGTACTTTTGGACAGTGGAGGCTAGTGGCTCCGATGTCAAGGGGGGGGGGGTGAATCCACTCGGGATTTCAGTCACACCCAGTCAGGACTCTAAAGGAGCTGTCCCAGGTGCTGAACCCCAGACCCAAAATGGCATCAGCACCTTAGATAGCTCCTTTAGAGTTCTGATTGAAGCCCAGGGCAGATTCACCCCACCTACTGTCATTGGAGACACCAGCCTCCACTGCCTTTGGACCAGTTCTAGCAGACTTCCTCTTATGCCACCCTGCTGGGAGGCTGAACAGGGGGGCTCTCCTACCCAAAGTACATACCACACTAATCATGTAATGTGTAGCTCAGGTTTATCTTTTTATTTTCTCTAGTGTAAGTATAAGCAACCCCAGTTTGGATTGGGACCACTACACTCCAAGAGAGAAGGATTAGATCTTTTGTTTAAAAACTTTTGTTAATACCCCAATGAAGGGGGGTTATTTCAGAAAGCAATTATTATTATTATTATTATTATTATTATTATTATTATTATTAAGCAAATAAGATTTAATTCTCCTATCTCAGAGTGCAGTGGTTCTGATATGAATTGGGGCCCTGCACACTTACGCTAGTGTAAATATAAAAGTTAATTTTGACCTACATCTACTCAATTAGCGCAACATGTAATTTTTGGCTCTGGCTGCAATCCTATGCACACTTACCTGGGAGTAAACCTCATTGAACTCAATGGGAGTCACTGCTGAGTAGACGTGCATGGGATTGCACTGTAATTCTTGGAACTGTGTTCTTGGAACAGTTCTTTCAACTGTCACAACATCTACTTAGTGGAAAGGGAACAATGAGCTGCTATTTGCCCTGCACAAATATTATCCCCAAATGATGGAAGCATCAATATTTTACATTTCATTTTCAGTACGTAACTTTGCCAAACAGAGCAGCAGTGTTTTCTTCCATTGACTCGTCAAATACTGCTCTTAGTTCTCTGGTTTTATGTAATGAGGATTCCTTCATGCTCCTTGCCAAAAGTTTCTCAATTCTGTAGTCAGAAAGTTAAGACAACTTGCTAAAAGGTATCTAAGCAAATTTAGTGAGTGATGCTTGTTATAAGAATCTGATTTTTTTTCTCATGGAATTTGGAATTCTCAAGGAATTTTTTCTCATGGAATTTCTTCTCATAGAATTTTGAAGTGTGTTTGCCTCGGGTTTGGCTAGAGAGTCTTCCCCAGTCTGCCTGCAAATTATGAGATGAGAGTTGCAGTACATCTGGAGGGTACTGGGTTGGGAAAGCTTTGATAGAGTACCAAGGTTCAGCCTTAGGGCCAACTCTAGCATCTTGTTCAGCATCAGTTATGTTGTGTAAGGAAGGGCTGGAGGGTCTCCAGCCCACAGAGGTTCTCCCATGTGGCCTGCAAAGATTCTGTGGATTCCTCCAGGAAGTGCCCCTTGAGGATTCCCAGCTCCTCTCTCCAATCTGTGATAGGAAATAATGGAGGATTCCTTTGGGAGGGCAAACAATACATAGGGGAATTCCCCGTTAACTCCAATCACACGTTGGAGATAACAAAGAGGATGTAGGCTCACATGAAGCCGGGAACTTGGCCAGTAGTGAGAGAAACAGATCCTTCTAGTGCCAGTAGAGTTTTCCTTTGCACGCCTCTTGCCTATGCCAATGGGAACAGGAAGAGGCACATGAGCTGCTCCTCCCAGCAACGCCCAAGTCCCTTTCTCTGTGCGGAGAGATGCACGGAGTCCCATGCACCTCTCAGCACAGAGAAATGTAAAATAGGCGGATATAACGTAGCCATAGCCGTTGACTGGCCCGATGTGGGGGGGGGGCATTCAGCCCCTCCCACTGTAAAATAGTTTCCCACCCTTGGTGTATAGTCTCTTGTGCTGTGGTGATGGGTGGAGAACAGGTGCGGGAGGCGGGGTGGCATCTTTTGTCCCCCATCTCCCAGTCCCTTCTGGGGCATATGGGCTTACCTTTGCCATTCAGTTGGCAGAGCCCTGAGAAGATGATAACGTTGGAAGCGAGAGTAGCTGGCACAGCCAGAGAAGTAGCTGGCACAGCTAGTCACTTCTCTGGCTGTGCCAGCTACTCTCGCTTCCAAAACAACAGTTTTGTACTCTCCTTGCCAAAACTACAGTCCTGCAGCACTTAAGTCTAACATGTTTATCATGACATAAGTTTTTGTGGAGTAGTCAGCACTCCGACAAAAAGGACTCCATCTGAAGAGTGGATTCTAGTCCTCCAAAGACTCTGTTATTTTTGCTGCAACAGACTGCTCCAACTACCCTTCTGGAAATTGTTACCTCCCAGTCGTCTTCAGAATGTGTCTCTTTTTATACACTCAAAGAACAAATGACTGGTTCCCCATTTCTGTTCATTCCTCTGAAGGCTTTCATGTATAGAGTACATCTGTATGCAACAATGTGCTTGCCTCATGCAATTTGCCCAGTTAAAATATGTTGTGGCCAGGACCTCCTTCCTGTTCATGCAGATACATGGAATTACATCATGGAACAAAGGAAGGGACCAGGGCTGTTTCTAGACTCCAGTTTGCTCTCTCTGGGATAATAAGGGTGATAACGGTATTCGCTTCCACTCCCAACCCACCCCTTTCATCCACTTATACAACCTGTATAATGCAGGCCCATGCAGATACAACTCTTATCTATTACACCATGAGGGGAAGGCCTGAGAGACCGCTTTCTCTCTATGAGCCTGCCCAGGTTTTAAGATCTCATGGGGAGACCCTTCTCTCCTTCCCAGCGCTATCAGAGGCCTGCTTGGTGGGGACACAAGAGAGGGCCTTCTCAGGGGCCGCTCCCAGGCTCTGGAGGCTAGCCTGGTCCCCTCTCTTGTCCTTCTACCGGCAGCCAAGGATGTTTTTATTCAGGCAGGTTGCTGGCATGTGAGATGGTCTGCTGCTGACCGGAGGCTTAATTTGTTGGTGATGTTTATTTTTCTGTTGTTTTGTATTTTTAATTGTGTTATTAATCTATTCATTTTCAATAAGTTTTTATTTTTAATCTGGATGTTATTGTTAGCTGCTTTGAGTGTCATTTTTTTAGCAGAAAGGTGGGGTATAAATTAACTTGAAAAAGAAATACTCTCCG
The DNA here is from genome assembly GCA_029215795.1 of Anniella stebbinsi. Classification (NCBI taxonomy): domain Eukaryota; kingdom Metazoa; phylum Chordata; class Lepidosauria; order Squamata; family Anniellidae; genus Anniella; species Anniella stebbinsi. Next base: position 33,190,594 of record JARDYH010000007.1, read on the forward strand.
ATCTGCTGCCGCCAAGACCAACACCTGCCCCCCTTTCCGTTCTGCTTGAGGTTGATGCTTGTGCAATAAAAGCCTCTATGCTATGTCCAAGTATCAGAGGCCGTATGCCTAAGGACACCACTTGCTGGGGAGGGTGCCGTTGCACTAAAGTCCTGCTTCTGGGTCTCCTGTCGACAGCTGTTTTGGCCACCGTGAAAACAAAATGCTGAAATAGAGGGACCCTTGGTCTGATCCAGCGGGGCTTTTCTTATGTTCTTACGTTCATATGCCCAATTCCTGGCCGCCATGTTTTCTTGCGTGTACTTGATCAGATGTGGGTTCATTAGAAGACATTGCAGCTGGGAGTAGACCATCAGCACCACCGCAACAGGCTCGACAGAAGGAAGGGTATTGTTAAACTGTGGGATTCACTACCACAAGATGTAATGATGACCACCAGTTTGGAAGGCTATAAAAGGGGACTGGATAAATGTATGGAGGATAAGGCTATCAACTGCTAATAGTCATGATGGTTGTATATTAATTATTGGATGCACTATGCCTCTGTATACCAATTGCTGGGGAACATGACCATGAGGGTGCTATTGCATTTATTTCGTCCTTGTGGGCGTCTCATAGGCAGCTGCTTGAGAACACATGCCACTGAATGAATGAACTACACACACACACACACACACACACATAGGATAATACACTAGAATATATACACATTCATAACAGAAGTAATATGCAATGACCAAACATTACAATAGAACGATTTTATAACCCTCATCACTGCCTATGAATGATGAAAAACAGTCAAAGCTACTTCTTGACCAACATGTACAGTCTCATACAGATGCAGCATCTGAATTGGATTGTACATGTTGGCCAAGAGCCCTTTTGTCTTAAACAATTTCTGGAGTGCATGCAGCAAATTTAGCACGTTTCCCAGCATTTAGGTTCATGGGCAGTCCCTGATTCTACAGAGCTCCCTTTGAAATACTGTAAATGTGATGTGCATGTCTTTCCGTCATGGAAGTAGCAGATAAGGAAATCATCTTGTTTTATTCCCAGGGGGAAGAGAAACAGAGCAGGAGACAACTGTGAGGAAAAAGTTATGAAAAAAAAGTTTCATTATCTGGTTAGTGGCCTCTCTAGATTTATTTAGACTTATTTGCTTATAACCTCTTTAGCCTTATTCATGCAACAGTTGTGCACTGTAGTGGCTTGGAGGGCGGCCTTTTCCAGTTCTGTGATTCACTCCTGGCCCAGCTATTTTGACTGGGCCTGGAGCCAGGTTGAGAGTCAACATCCGCAGCGGCTTGGCTGTTGGGTAGGCCAGCCTTGTAGGGCTGATCCGTGGCGGTTATCAGCTCCAGGATTGCAACTGGACGGGCCAGTTGTTGTAATGCATTTCCAAGATGGGACCATAGCATCCACGTTTCTCTTGGAGAAGCCTCTTGAATTGTCCTCATGAGAACATGGCAGAACTTTCTATGCTGCTTTCTATGGCGGTGGGGGCATAAACATCCATAGGCCTGCTCTTGGATATTGCAAAACACACACACACACAAAATGCACCCAACACTGATATATCCTAAGTGTGCATTTTTAGGGCTTGCATGTCTTCCTGGCTCTTCACCCCCCCCCCCCTTGCTGTATCCTCTCTAGACAGAAGGTTTTAAAAAGCAACTTTCTTTCTGACCTGTGTTTAGTTATTTTTTTACCTGAGGGCAACCTTTGTTGTTCCCCGCCTCGATCTAGACGGAGAGGCGGGTAAGAAATAAATCGTTATTATTATTATTATTATTATTATTATTATTATTTTCTATTGGAACTGAGGAAGTAAAAAGCCTCCCCAAGGGGCCTATGCCTTCTAACAGGTGCACCTTGTCAATGAATCTTCACTCTTTTATAATGCATGCACAAGGCACGGTCTTATCCTTCTTTACATGCTGCCATTCCCAGTGAAGGATACTCTGGGATTTAAAGAAGGATTTTGATTCTTTATCTCCAGAGTTCCTCATTCTTTCCACCTGTGTCATTAAAGAGGAACTTCTGCTATCTCAGGCCTTTCAATGTTTTATCTTCTGACATTTCCCATATCAGTGATAGGAATGTTACCTTCTTGCATTACTCAGGACATCCCTTCTCTACCGAGAGAGGTTTTGCTTTGATTGCCTTTGCAGCAAAGTTGAGAGTAGTTTATTATGTGGGCTTTGGATTTTATTTCCATTGGTATGCGGAGACTTAGAGTCTTATATACACTATTTTTAAAATTTATATAGCGCCATCGATCACTGTACAGAGTATCATACATTTTTTTAAAAGGGCAGGTTCCAGGCCCAGGCAGGGCTGCCCAGAGGAATCTGAGGGCCTGAGGCAATGGAATTGGGGGAGGGGGCTGTAACACATAAAAATTACAATAACAAATTCTCAGTTTTTTACATTTTTATTTTAAATGCTCTCCTTGCATCTGCTCACATTTTATTAAAAAGCACACGCTTGTTGAGAGCACCCACACACCCTGCTATGCGGGACCCAGGGCAAAGTGTCTTGTTTGCCCCCCCTCCCCCGGGCAGGCCTGATCGTGAAGATGGCAACGAAAGGACAGGATGGAGGGACAGACAAATGAAACAGTTTTCCAGGAGTGTTAGATATGCAAAATAGTTGTAGTCCAACACTAATACAATGTACTTTTTATTTTAAATTCAAAGGCTTTACAAAATATGACAGTATAACAAAATGCACACTTGCCAGACATCAAGACCTACTGAGCTTAGTGGAACTTACTTCTGAGTAAACATGTGCTCTTAGTTGCTTCAGTTCACAAAATGTTTAGTGCTTCAAGCCTGAGTAGAACAATACACTTCTAGTCAAGAGGCTGCAGAAGCCCTATTCAGACACTCTCATCCCGCTTGCTGTTCGAATGGTGTGGCTGTCCTTGAAAGTCAATCCCCACCATACCAGGAGCAAGCCTACGGTTCAAGTTAGCAGGGGAGCTGTCCAGCGGATATTACAGTGAGAGAGATGTTGCTTCAGCAAGGGCCAGGCTCCAACCAAGCATCTTTATAGGGGATGTTGTTGCCCCACTTCCTTCCTGGCTTGTCATTAGGGCTTCAATCCAGAGTATAATTCCTCCTCACTAGTAGGGCTCAAGGAACCTCCAGCTCTGCCTTGGTTCCTGCGAGTAATCTTGGAGGGCCCAGAGCAGAAAGAATGGTCCAGACTGGGTGCTTTATGGTGGATCCCTGCATTGAGCAGGGAGTTGGACTCGATGGCCTTATTGACCCCTTCCAGCTCTATTATTCTATGATTCTAGTGCCACAGCCTGCTCCAGGGAGGCATTGCTTCTGGAGGTTGTTTCAGGAGGGCTCTTGGCATCCTCTAACTGCTCGTGATTCTCACAATCACTGGAACCAGTGACAGGATCCTCCTCCAAGGTCTCCTACAGTTGCAGGAGCAATGTCATGGGATAGGACAGTGAGGGAAAGCAGCACCTGCTCTGTTACTGTCCTTGTCACCCGCCGTGAGTTGAAGACCGGTGTTTGCAATGGGAACCTGCTCTGGTCATGTGGGTTCCTGCTGCTGTTTAGAACCCTGGAAGATTAGGGCCTGAATGAAGAGAGCCACCTCCCTCCCCCTGCAGATGTTCCACCTCCAACTTATGGAGAACAGTGGTAATGGAGGGGTTGGGAATAGCACACTCACTTGACTACCACCCCACAGATTTGTGCAAGAGTCTAACTACAGTGGATCTCTTTTAAAGGTGCCTTACAAGTTTCCTTTTAAGGCAAAAAGGCAGAGTGGGGAATTGGCAATGAGTGACCAGAACAGATGCTGACCTGCAGTAGGCGCAAGTGTCTTGTACTTCCGGTTGTCTAACAGGATGTTGTTCCAAGTTCCTTCCAAGAGATGTTCTTAGTAGTAAAGAGTTGTAAAAAAAGAGGAGAGGTCAAAAAGAAAGGACTAAGATGGGGCATTAAGCTGAACACTTCCTCCAAATGTTTCCGAAGTGTGTGTGTGTGTGTGTTGGTAGCTGTTGCATTGTTGGCACCAAAGAAGTAGAATGACAAAGCAGGCAAAACGTTGCCTTTAATTGGGTCAATAATTAATTCTAGTCATGTCAGAATGGGGAATGGGTAACCCTCCAGATGTTGTTGGACTACAATTCCCATCATCCCTTACCATTGGCTATGCTGGCTAGGACTGATGGGAGTTGCCACCCAAGAACATCTGGAGGGTCACATGTTCCCCACCACTTTGGTAATGAATGCATACCTCATTGCATCGTATGTTGCTTTGATCCTCATGGATCTTTACTTAATCCACAGAAGATGCATATCAAGGCACCTAAATAGAACAAAGGTTTGCAGTGGGCCAGGTGCTGAGTGTAGGGTGAAATTATCTACACACACATAATTTTAGATGATTGTGCATAGACACTTTCACAAAATTCATCTGGGAATGTCACCATTTATATATGAATATTGACATTTACTAGATTTTAGGCATTTAGGTTTCTGGATTGTCTCTGGCTGATGGGTTGTTGTGTGTGCTATTTGTTTTCCTTATGTGAATGGCTTTATGCTTTATATAATGTATTTTAATGATTTAAATTTTTGTGAACCGCCCAGAGAGCTCTAGCTATGAGGCGGTATAGAAATGTAATGAATGAAATGAAATTTATGGGATGTACAAATATTTTTCGAATATATTTTATCATATATCTGGCCGAAACTACATCTGAAATCATTTTAGTCATCTTGGTGATCTAACTAGCAGCTAATGACTGGCCATTTAGAGAGGATGGATTTTCAATCTGGCAGCTGTTCGGTGATTAGTTTTTTTGCTGGGGTGGATTACAGCAGCCAGTGATTTGCTTTCATTGGTCTTAGGGTTTAGAGAAAAGAGGCGACAGATTCTTGTGTTTCCCAGGAGAGCACTGTCTACGAATTCACTGAAGGATGAGCAACATCTAGCACTGTTTGTGAATGAGCTTTCCAAAGACGAGATCTTTCATTAGGAAATGGACTTCTGCCATCTTTAGAATGAGAACAGGAGAACTGGGGGTGGGTGGGTCCCACTGGCTTGAAATGTCAGCAGTAGTCAGTCAGCGATGTGCTCAGATTCTGAAAGGGTGCAGATGGTGGCAGTGAGGTGCCAGAGGACTCTGAAAGAGTTGTTTGCATTGCCAAAAATAAACTTATTTAATGGAGCAAAAGCTTTAGCTGAGGCAGTGACTGAGTAGTTCTCTGCTGTACCTCAGTGCAAACATTTAGTGGCATTTCCTTGGTCATTTTGCATACAGTGAAGACAATTTGTGTTACATGTTCATCTTTTGGAATTGTTGATCTCCTTCCCCTTCCTTCCAAACTGCCAGAGGCTTTTGACAGTATGGCAGTAGTTGGCATTTGTAATGTGTCTGGATTTCAGCTGTAGTTTCTATTTCTGGGTTACCAGGTAGTTTCTGAGGATTCAAGATTTACTGCATTCAGATTTCTATTTTTCTCTTTTAAGAAAGTAAATGAAGCCAATATTGTAATGTCTTTGTTTAAATCTGTGTTATGGCCACATTTGAAATACAACTCAAAAAAGTATATCATAGCGCTGGGAAAGGTACAGAAAATGGCGATGAAGATAATCAAGTGGTTGGATCACCTTCTTTCTGAGGACAGGCAGAGCGGGAGCACACTTCGGGAGGGAGGCATGATGGAGGCTTACGGAATTACGCACGGCATAGAGAGAAAGGGCATAGAGGCCGTTGTTGTTTTCTGCCCCCTCCCATGATACGAGAACTCGGGGGGGGCGGTTACCCAGTGAAATGACTGGCTTTCGATTCAGAATAGATGAAAGAAAGGAGTTCTCCACGCAGTATGTAATTGGTCTGCGGAATTCCGTGCCCTGTGATGTGGCGATGGCCCACTGGTTTAGATGGCTTTAACAGAGAATTAGACACAATGACTATCAGCAGCAGCAGGAGGGTAGGCTGCCCACAGGCAGGGCACCAATATGGCTGTGTTTTACAACTTTGGCTACAACTCCTATCATCCCAAGTGAACATGGCATACTGGTCAGGGATGATGGGAGTTGTAGTCCAACAACATTTGGACTCTCAAGGCTGACAAAGAGTCCTTGGAAATATCTGGCAGGCCACCATTCAAAGGAGGATGCTAGGCTAGGCTCTTGGTCTAATCCAGCAGGCTTTTCTTACGCTGTCTTCTTCAGCAGGCCTCCCAAACGTTGTGCCCTCCAAATGTATTGGGCTGCAACTCCCATCATCACAATCCATAACAGCCAAGGCTCACAGTAATATGGAAGTTTGAAAAATGTCACTTTGTTTAAAGCTCCATGCATAAATAACCAAACTCTGACCTAGCCCCTAACGCTGACCCCCGTGTCAACATCCTGCAAGTTCATTTTTGAGCAGAAATGCGCTTGCAATACCTGCTCAGCGGTGAGAACGTCTAAATTGGCTGCAAGTTCCTTCCAGATCAGAGGTTTGCAGCAGCTTGTTGGGATTTTGCTGGGTTCTAATATTCTTCCTCTTCCTCTCCGTAGGTATTTGTATCAAGTGCGGAAAGGGGGTATATGGGGCCAGCCAAGCTTGCCAAGCCATGGGGAATCTGTATCACACCAACTGCTTTACATGCTGCTCTTGTGGTAAGTGACATGTTTATGGCTCCTTGCAGGTCCTGCCGACAAATGCATGGGCCTCGTATACCTATTAGGATTTCAGCCCCGCTGCCTGGGATGCCTTTGATGGGGGCATCGTGCTAATTTTGACGAATCCAAAGTTTCAATGGGAAATAAGAGTGGAGGGTGAAACTGGCTAACCCACTTATAAGGCTTTGCAAGTGACCCCGGTTCGAAGTGATTCTGTGATTGCACCAGAAAGGCGTGCAAGGGAATAGTGAGGTAACTGGTGCACTTCTTCACATGGTGTGGAGCGGAACAAAGGCAAATGAAGTAATCCTTGTGCTGGTCAGGGATTACCTGATATGACCATGTTTAAACTTGCTTTTGAAAGCTTAAACACAGGCATATAATTAAGCTTAATTTTTATTGCCATATTTTTAAAAGATACAGATTTGGAGAATGCTGAAGACAGTAAAGGGCTTTAAGTGAAGGACATCTGTGGACCTGTTTCCTGTGAATGTGTCTCCCTAACCCTTGATATTACCCCTTGAATAATACCTAGTGGTGCTGGGCCAGGGGATTCTCTGTTGTAGAATAGCCTCCTTAGAGGTCACTTCTTTGGGTAGTGTGTTAAGTGTACTGATAAAATGTTTGTATCAACAACTCATTTAGTCTGAAGCTTTTGGGGGGATGCTTCTGTTGTATTTTCCATTGCTGCTGGATGTCTATGTCTGCTTTATCTGTATTTTATTTTAATACTTCTCTGTTGTTTTTAAATGCTTCATTTTCACCTTTATGCATAATTATGCCAAGTGATGGTCTGCTGCTTGCTTTGTTCAAGTGTCCACAGGTCCACTCTGTTGGCCTTTGTCAATGTGGTGACCTCCAGATGTGTTGGACACCAATTCCCTCCATTCCCAGGAATGAAATGAGTTGCAGCCCAACACATTCTGGGAGCACCAGGTTGGGAAAGGCTGAACTAGAGCATTGCCAATCATTGCAATCAGATGAGCCGCTTTCAACGGAAGGCCCATAGCTCAGTGGCTGCGTACCTGCTTTGCCTCCTGCACTGGCCCCTTTGCATCTCTTCGTCCGAGGAGGAGCGTTGCTCCGGAGAACCACCTGGTGCATTATGTTCTCTGCCTGTTTGTGTGTGAGAGAGAAGAGAGAGAGTTTGGATTGTTTTGCCTCTGGCACCCAAAATATCTTGGGATCCTGGCTGCAAAAGGTTTTGACAAACCTTGCTGTCATTTCCTGTGGTTTTTGGCTACAAGTGGAATGAAGGGAGAGGCAAGTGAATTTCCCTGCTGCTCTGTATGAACAGTGAGAAGAAAGTGTTACTCGTTTTTTGTGATATGAGGAAATAACTGGCAAGCATTGGATAATAAACAAGTAGCAGCAAGGGTGGGTTATTGCAGCCCTTCCCAGCCTGGTGCCCTACAGAAATGTTGGGTTGCAACACCCAGCCGGCTAGGAATGACTAAAGTTGCAGTCCAGCACGTTTGAGCGCACCAGGTTGGGAAGGGCTAGGGTTCGTTTCACAAAGCTAGTTTTCTGCTTATGTGCGAGTGGGGCATATGTGCAGTCCAAGGTGGATGGGGGTGACGATAGACCAGCTTGCCAAAGCCTCAGCATTTGGCCTAGCAAGGCCTTCATCTAGATTCTACTAAATCTTCTCTTCAGATCCAGCTGTTGTTTCTTAAATACAAAACTCTGAAGGAGCTCCTCAGGTGATTGAAGCCAGGTGGTCCACTGGCCCAGAGGCTGGAACTGTTAAGGAGGCAACCTGGATCAGGTAGCCTCTTGTATAGAGAGGTATGGGTGATATCTATTGGGGAGGGGGAGTCTCCCTGTAATCGCAGTTGCTCAACATAGAAGCTGCACTTGCTGGATTCCTCCCGCCTCCTCTTGCATGACCCCCTTAATTGAAGGGGTGGGGACAAATTTTGTGACCATTGACAAAATTGCTCCCTCACCAGACAAGGCAGATTCTTTGCCTTCACGCAATAGTTAACCAACCTACTCCCTGCCACTCAGGTATTCCTGTGAATCCTTCATTCTTGTAAACGCTTCATTTTTGTGGACCCTTCATTCTTCTTACCCTGGTCTCTTTTTCTGGGCACACTCCCTGGCTGGTTCTGCTCTAGCCGACACACATATTGGCTGCATCCAGACAATCATATCTCGGCTTATGAAGTTTCCCTCGCACACAGCTCCTTCACCCCTCCCTTTGCATGAGCCACGATTAAGCCAAGAAGTCTCTAATTAGCCACAGTTCTCCATTTTGTCCAAACTGGGAAAATGTGAGTACCGGCTTAAATCAAGCTAAGGTATTAAACCAAGTTGGCCTCCTATCCTGGCTTGTAACCATAGTTTTCTGGTTATGATGAAACAGGAAACTATGTTCAACTAGAGATTTCCTGTTTAATCGTGGCTCATTCAAAGGGAGGGGTAAAGGGGCTCCTTGAACAAGCAAGAGCTGAGATAGAATAGTCTGAACCAGGCCTCAAGGCATTTTACTAAACATACACCTTTTCTGAAATACAGATTAAATCTGTACTCCAGAAAGACTTGTGTGAAACAACAGTTGATCCATGTGCTTGTTGGATTGTTCTACTCATAATTATTTAGGCCGATGTGATAGACAGAAGAACCCTGTGGGAAAAGTCTTGCATGAGCAAGAAGAGGCAGGAGAAGGACCCAAAGCGAAGGCACTTGAGGCTGCTGGCCACCTTCACGAGTGAGGCTGGTCCCTGCTTCTTCAGGCATTATCAATTTCAGGGGTAGGAATTAAGGCTAGAAGCCAAGAGGAGGACTGATAAGATTTCTGGTAGTTGCAGATAGGTCTTCAATTGCCTAGTGTAGCCACTCCTCATAGCTGCCAAAATCAGAGTACATCATAAAAAAAAAAGTGAAATCATGCAAGCTTGCAAAATTGCATAAGTAAAGCAGGTTGGGGAATTCAGCTTTCCTTGTTGCAGAATTTGAAATGGCCGGTCACAGAACATTTCTTTAAAAGTTTTGAAAAGGGGTATACTTGATCTATGATCCTTTCCTCTCCACATTCAGCAATGCAGCACTATTTGCAAAGGTTTGGACAGGATGAGAAATACCCTCCCCCCCTCGAAAGAAGGGGTTCTCCCCTCCTCCAAGCGTGACTGCCTAGATCATGTATTTTTAACATTCCTTGGATGATCAAAACAAAACACCATTATCTCTAGCAAGTTGTGGGAACTCAAACGGACGTGGGGACCCAAATGCACCAGAATGGCTGACCAGAGAGGCTGGCTTGGCACAAGGCCTGCCCAAACAGTCATCCTTCCCATTTCTCCTTTTTCAGTGGAAGGTTTCCATAAGTCTGTCCAAAGTCAGCTGCACAGGCTGGTTCTTGGGGACTGTTTAAAAGAGCTCTCGTTGACTCCTGGCAGTTGTCACGAGCTTCTGTCCATTTTTAACATTAAAAAATGGAACAGATGGCTACTTCTTGTAAAGTTTGTGGAGGTGGGTGGGATAGTCAGAGATCTGCAATCATTTTCTTAGGCAGCCAGAACAGTAGCTAGATATGGTTGCTCAAAATGGAAACAATGTGCACCTTTCTCCAAGACATCATGCCAACGAAGCAAGCTAGTCGTCAATGCTACAATGATGGTAAAAGCACCATAACTTTACAAGAAATGTTATCTTAGAGCAGCCTTCCCCAACCTGGTGCTCTCCAGATGTTCTAGGCTACCAGCTTCCCCATTTCAGTCCTGAAAAGGGCAACTAAAATGATCAAGGGGCTGGAGCATCTCTCCTATGAGGGAAGGTTACAACAGCTGGGATTGCTTAGCTTGGAAAAAAGGAGGGTAAGGGGAGACATAGAAGTGTACAAAATTATGCACAGTGTGGAGAAAGTGGAAAAATACATTTTTCTCCAACCTTTATAATACTAGAACTGGGAGTCACCCAGTGAAGCTGAATGGTGGGTGATTCAGAACAGAGGAAAGGAAGTACATCTTCACACAGTGCATAGGTAACTATGGAATTCTCTATCACAAGATGTAGTGATGACCACCAACCTGGACAGCTTTAAAAGGAGGTTGGATAAATTTCTGGAGGAGAAGGCTATCAATGGCTACTAGTCCTGATGACTATGTGCTACCTCCATTATCCAAAGCAGCAAGCTTATATGCACCAGTTGCTGGGGAACATGGGTGGGAGGGTGCTGTTGCACTCATGTTCTGTTGTGGGTCCCTGGTTGACAGCTGCTTGGCCACTGTGTGAACAGAATGCTGGACTAGATGGACCCTAAGTCTGATCCAGCATGGCTCATCTTATGTTTGAAAGCCATCATCTTAGGAGGCTCAAGCGTAGCTTGAACTCTGAACAAGTTTTACCAATGAATGCAGCTTCTAAGCAATCTGTTGAGCTTCCATAACAATCTTGGGCAGAATCCTTTCCTCTGTGTTTTCAGCTGCCGAGAGGAAGGGAAGGTCCTGTCAGACCTTCATTGCCAATATATGTAGGCTGCCTTCAGAGTATCTTATAGAAACCATCCATTTAAAAAAGAGGACAGGGCCGATTTGCCCTCCAAGGACTGCAAGTTAATTGGGGCAGTAGTAGTCTAGCCCAAAGGGAGCCCAGTGCATCCCCAAGTGGTTGTGGCATTGATATTAGGAGCACTGCGAGCTGGCCCTTCCCACTTTCCCCATCACATGAGCCCCTGTAATCAGCAGTATCTCTCTTTGCACAGAGCATAGCTCAGTAATGCTCATGTGCGAAGATGTGAAGGCCTGAAAAAATTGGTGGGGGTGGAATGCTTTTTTCCAGGGTTTTTTGGTTTGGTTTTTTTAGGACCGTTTTTGTTTCTCTCTGAAAAATTGGAATAATTGAACAGCTTTGGATTATGAACTATTTTCTTTTAGAATCTAAGACAAAGAATTTTTATATTGTTACCCGGCTTTTACACCCGCCAAAATGATCAGTAAAAATTATGCAGTAAGAACACTTATAGAAAGACTAGAGATGTGAAATGCCTGGAAATAATAAAGCCATGGAGATTTTTTTTTAATCCTCTCTGTAAGATTCCCAGTATAGTTATTTCTTTCATTCCTTATTAAAATTATTGATCTAAAGTATATTTTACTGATAAGACATTTATGCTCAGTTTCCAAACATGTGAGTAGAATCACCATTGTGCATTCCTGACAGTAAATGCGCTTTCTTGACAGTTTGGATTTTGTTCTATAGAGTCCTTTGGCTATGCAGCCATCAGCTGATGGGAGTCCAAAATATCTGGAGGGCACCAGGTTGGGGAAGCTGCCTTAAAGCAACACCATGACTTTAGATCTGTAAAGAGTGCTAAAAATTATTGCCTATTTTTCATCCCCCCCCCCCCAAAATATTCATTTCTTTCTGGAAACCCCTGACCTCAGGGGAAAAAATGTGGTTCCCCCTCCCCCATGGTTTCAAAATTTCCAGAAATTTTACATCTCCACCAATCTGGAATCATGCAGGTTCCTCATATGCTCCAATCAGGAGCGTGTATGTTGGTGACGGCTGAACACTCCCATGCGGATACATCCAAGTCACAGCAGTGGTGGTAGGACCCAGTGTGTGCATTGCACAAGATGGGGGATACTTGGCTCAGCAATACTACAAGCGAGAAGGATCTTGGAATTACTCACAAGCTGAATAGGAGCCAACAGTGTGATGTGGCTGCAAAAAACAGCAAATGCTATTTTGGGGGTGCATTAATAGAAGTATAGATTCCAAATCATGTGAAATACTGGTTCCTCTCTATTCGGCACTGGTTAGGCCCCATCTTGAGTATTGCGTGCAATTCTGGGCACCACACATCAAGAAGGATGCAGACAATCTGGAGCATGTTCAGAGGAGAGCAATGAGGATGATCAGGAGTCTGGAAACAAAGCCCTATGAGGAGAGATTGAAAGATCTGGGCATGGTTAGCCTGGAGAAGAGAAGATTAAGGGGAGACATGATAGCACTCTTCAAATACTTGAAAGGTTGTCACACAGAAGAGGGCCAGGATCTCTTCTCGATCAACCCAGAATGCAGGACGCGGAATAATGGGCTCAAGTTACAGGAAGCCAGATTCTGGCTGGACATCAGGAAAAACTTCCTGACTGTTAGAGCAGTACGACAATGGAACCAATGACCTAGGGAGGTTGTGGGCTCTCCCACATTAGAGGCATTCAAGAGGCAGCTGGACAACCACCTGTCAGGGATGCTTTAAGGTGGATTCCTGCATTGAGCAGGGGGTCGGACTCAATGGCCTTATAGGCCCCTTCCAACTCTACTATTCTATGACTCTATGACCTGATCCCCAGAACACTTCAGGTTCAGCCTCTACATCTTCAGGCTTGTTGCATGAACACTGGGCAGAGGCAAGTGACTGTCAAATACAGCCTTCCCTAGCATAGCTGGTTGGGGATGCAGGGAGTTGTAGTCCAATACATTTGGAGGGTGCCAGGTTGGGGAAAGCTGGTCTAGTAGCTAGTTATAACAGGGGTTATACCAGCATTATAGCCATTTTTAAAATAACATTGCAACCAGGCAAGCTGAACTCTTTCACCAAGGCAACATGAAGCTTGCAATTTCCAGAATTTCTCATCTTGAGTAATTTCCGTAATTTATTCCGATTTAGCTAGTAATGGGGGGAGAGACAAGGACCTATGCAGCTCAAACCCCAACCAATGATAGTCCCATCCAGCTACATTTCTAGCTTTTGAGATTTCAACAGGCCTTGTCCACACACTGTCAATCACATCTTCAGAGACACAAGAGCTAGAAACTTGCCTTAAAAATTAAATTAAAGCTGAGATTCTCAAGAACCTAATCTTAGGTGCAATGCCATATTCTGTGGTGGGCTCCCAGCCTCCTCCTCCTCCTTGCTTCTCAATTGAACAAATACTATTGGTGGTAGCTGAGAACATGCGAGGAGATATAGTAAATAGTCTAAAAGAAATTTTAAAAAATGAACTCTTCCCTCCCCCAGTCCTCTCTCATGCAGACATTTCTGCATTCTCCCTGAACTTTAATTTGCAAGTGGTATTTCTCTTGTCCACCTGGCAGGTATTGTTGCCGTTGTGATATTTTCACAAATCTTCAACATCTTTTATTAAAAGAATCTCAGTAAGTGGCTGCATCCTGCATGCTAATTTCATAGGATTCCACGCTTTAAAATTTGAAATTTAAACCTTTTCAGATAAAGAGTTTAAAATATAATCTCCTCCCTCTCTCTCTCTCTCTCTCTCTCTCTCTCTCTCTTTCTCTCGCTCCCTCAGTGTGTGTGTGTGTGTGTGTGTGTGTGTGTGTGTGTTTGTTTGTGGGGGAGCTGCAGTGCCTCTCCCCCATACTTAAATTGTCAAATCCCAGACTCGGGTGAAGTAGAATAGAACAAGTCAGTGACCTCAGCCTGGAAGAATGTTGCTTATTTACGTAGAGCTCCTGCTATTTTAGCAGCAAAAGCCTTTTATTCTGCGGGGACAATGTATGCCGGTTTGTGTTTATTGGCCAAGTGAAGGCTTGTACATTTTGAGATTTGCATCCTAATAGTTCTCGCCACAAAATACACGCAAGCCCCTTTAAAAACACTGCTGGGAGATCTTGTTTTGTCTTAGCCAAAGTCTGTGTGTTTCTTTAAAAGAGTTGTTGCAAGCATGGGACATTCCGCTGCTGCAGGCTTCCATTTGAAAAGAAGGAGAGTTACGTGTAGCACCCCTCCATTTGTGGGGCTTATGGGGAGGGGGGGAACTGTTGCAAAATTATTCCTGCAATTCAGCTGCTCTTGGAATTTTGCTGCATTTTGTTTTTAAATAGCAACTTCTATTTATTAGTCAGCGACAGAAACTTCTGAAATATTTTACTGCCTTTTGATGCACTGGATGATTGGAATGCAGGTCCGTTTTAGTCCAGAAAATGTGAGCGTGTTTGTATAACTTCTGCTCCAGACGTTCTTGCTCTCTGTAACAAAAAGGCTTTTCAGCTTTTCTAGCCTGTCAGATGAGCCTATAACTCCATTTTTAAAAAGTGTGTGTGTGTGTGAGAGAGAGAGAGAGAGAGAAAGAGAGAGAAAGAAAGAGAGAGAGAGAGAGAGAGAGAGAGAGAGAGAGAGAGTTTTCTCACTCGAGTGGAGCCACGGGGACCTTAGCATAAAACACAGTGTACGTTTGAAGGCTGATTCTGCATTCCTGGAAGTTGAGCCTGAGGTAACTATGTGGGAAAGGAATTCCTCCTTGGGGTCCTGCTGCTGGGGAGAGAACATTTTGGACAAGAAAATGTAGCACCACCTTCCCCAAGCCGGCACCTTTCAGGTAAATTGGGACTACAGCCACGCTGCCTAGGGGATGCTAGGAGCTCTAGTCCAGGGCATCTGGAGGGCACCAGGAAGGGGAAGGCTGGTGTAACATATCCAGGGAAGCCACTTTTGCAGCAATTTGGATTTCATGCCGGTGAATAGGTGCTGCAAAGATGCTGTGTCTTCTTTTGAGAGGAATTATGGCATGGTTTTCTTTTCCATCCCTCCACTTTCTGAAATGCCCTTCCTACCAACTTTTTTCTCTGGTGGTGGGAAGGATTAGGTTTGGGGGAGCTGAATGTACGAGGACTTCAGCTTCCTGCAGATACCTTGGTCGTGGGGTCTTTCAGCTGGAGCAGTGGCTTGCTTTTCATGCTTAATAATAATAATAATAATAATTATTATTATTATTATTATTATTATTATTGTTTATAACCCGCCTCTCCCTTCGGATCGAGGCGGGGAACACAATGTAAAATACAAAAATCACAAACAGTTTTTAAAAATTAAAAACAAGAGAAAATGCATCATTAAAACATCTTAAAATTCATCCGGATAGGCCTGCCGGAAGAGAGCAGTCTTCGTGACTCTCTTAAATTCATGAAGACTGCTAATTTGTCTAATCTCCTCCAGCAGACCATTCCATAGTCTGGGAGCGATGGAAGAGGTCCTCTGGGTAACACTTGCCAGCCTAGTTCTGGCTGGCTTGAGTAAGTTCTTCCCAGAGGACCTAAGTGTGCGGGGCGGATTGTACGGGAGAAGGCGATCCCGCAGGTAGCCTGGGCCCAAACCATGTAGGGCTTTAAAGGTAATAACCAACACTTTATACTTCGCCCAGAAACTAACTGGCAGCCAATGAAGCATTTCCACCTTTATTTGTCTGCTTTGGAACCTGTGCATTCTAGAACATTCTGAGGGGCATTTTAAGGACCTGTGCACTTCACATTAGGTATCAGCCAGGGTAGTGGTGCTGCAAAGCTACACAAACTTGCGTTCATGCCCACTAGCAAGACAGGATTCCTGGCTTATTTTGAATGGACTGCATGCTTATGTGTGCAGGCCCTTCACTTCCATTTTACTCCTTGCACAAGTGGGTAAACTAGCAAGAAATAATTCTTTGTCTTACAGTGACATCGAACTGGGGGTCCTGGTTTGTTGCTTACAAACAAACAAAGATTCATAAGCCAACAACAAACCCTGGCTTGCAGTCCTGGCTTCTTTGGGTTTGGATATAACACTAGGCAAACCATTTCTGGTTTGTTCATCTGCTCTTAGGAATGAACAAACTGCATGCAGCAGCATAAACCAGGAATGTGCAAGCCATTATATGTGCAAAAAATGGCCATTGCAGGAAGACTTTGGCTTTCTGTGAATCACTGCTTTCATTTTAAAAGAAGGAGCAAAGTTCCTAGCTGTTTCAGTTGCAAAGATAAGGGCTGAATTCGGACGACACGTTAAGCAATGGAGGGATAAATAGTGTACTGACCAGGAGTTAAGCAGGCGACGCTCCCCACACAACACGTTGCAGCTTGCGTTGCACAGCAGCGGCAAATGCCCCAGTTGCAAACAACGTACGCAGCCATGACTGACAGCCCGCCCGCCATGTTGCCCGCCCTCCAACCACAGCAAGTCCTCCCAGAGGTATTCCAGCAGACACCGCGGGCCGAAACCATGGGCGCTGCCATCGAAGCTGCAGGAAGACTCTCCTCTCAAACTCCATTGGACGCACACAGGCACCAGGCGGGACACACCAGCCCCGGGCAGAGAAGCAGATAGGAAGAGCGGCCACACCGACGGAATGGCGGCCCCACGCCCCCGGCACAGCACCCCAACTGGAGGCACCCATGCCCCAGCACACCCAGGGCCCTGATGGGGCCGGGCAAGGGCCGGCCGGCTACCCACCTGACAGGCACAAAACACGCCCACCCGATCCATCCCCCACAGCGCCCCACAGACCATCCAGAGCTGAGGAAGGCTGAGCACGGCCAATGCACAGGCAAGCCGTAGCCGACATGCACACCCGGGCGACAGAACTGGATGCCAGGCGGCCCAGCCCCGGGAGCAGCCCACACCCACCCTACATGGGAGGCGCGGCAGCCGCGAGGGCACCCCATGTCTCCGAGCCCCCCCCAAGACACCCCCCCAAAGTGCAACCACCCGCAAACACAGGAAAAAAGGCAAGAGGGGGAAAGTGAAAAAAACTTTTTTCAGCCTGGTGTATAAAAACGGTTACATAGGCACAGGGCCACTGCGAAGCACGGGCGGAGTCATTGGAAAGACGGTTCACTCCAGGCCAAGAGAAGGCAACTGGGAAGGCACAGTGGTGAGGGGTCAGCTGAACAGGGCACCTCGAAGCAGCAGGCGGTGGAAAGGGCCGAAGGGAAGGCGGGTAAGGGTGCACCGACAGGAAGCAAGAGCAGTCCACAGAAGGAACCCCACAGCCTGAGATCACACCGGGGGGGGGGGGGGGGGTAGTGCAGCCAGATCCAGTCACCGATGCTCTCACACACTCGTGCAGCTTCCACATGGGCACGACACTCCCCAACAGGATTCACGGGCCCAGGCAACAGCGCAACATCACGCCCATCAACAGCGATGGCATCATCATCCTCACCCGGCCGAGGGAGGTCAGGGTGCTCGGCCAGTAACACGTCCCCACGGGACTCGCAGATGTTGTGCAGAATGCAGCAGCACACCATGATGTCAGGGATTATGTCAGCCTGCAAGTCCAGCAAGCTAAACAGGGAGCGCCAACGCTCCTTCAGCTGCCCAAAGGCGCGCTCCACGGGGCCATCAGCCATGGCTGGAGGGCGAAGGCCTGGTCGGCCAGGAGCAGCGGACCCATGGCAAGCCCGCACACGGAGGCGGGCCCAGAGGTGAGGAAGCGGCCCGACGACAGCTTGGCCGTCAGGGGGAAGTTCCAGAAGACAGCCGTGTCATGGGTCCGCCTGGACACACCCACATAGACATCCAGGAACCGCCCCTTGGCATCCACCACCACCTGGAGAACCATGCTGTAGAAATGCTTGTGGTTGTAGTACTCCTTGCTGTGAGAGGTTGGGGCAGGATGCGCACGTGGGTCGAGTCCAGGGCCCCAACCGCCCGTGGGAAGCCCAGGGCACGGAAGCCAGGCATGTTCTCCCGCTCATCCCCAACCCGGATGACGTCGGCCAGGTACAGCTCGTTCAACACGTTCACCGTCTCCCGGAAGATCTCTCAGACGGTGGACACGCCCATCCCAAAGATCGTCAACAGTGGCAGGTACCCCACGTTGAACACCAGCTTGTACAGCATCAGGGCCAAGCAGCGAGAGATTGGAATGGACGAGCGCATGACGGTACACTCCCTCTACAGGACAGGGGTCACCTCGGCCACCAGCACCTCGAACATCGCGCGGGACATGCGGAAGCTCCCCCGGAAACACTCGTCATCCCAGTCCTCCAAGTTCTGCATCTCCTTCCATACAGCATCCATTTGGGGGAGCACCCAGCGGTGCATGGTCTCGCACTGCTCAAGGAGGTCGGCGGATGTCACCAGGCGGGGAATGCGGTGCAGGGCTTCCACAGCTGTGCCTCTGGCCAACGCCCCCATAGTCTCTGTGCCCGCATCATGGCGGTGCAACAGCTGCAGGACAGCGGCCTAGCAACAGGGCAAGGCCTCCGCAGCACCAAGGGGCCAGCAACCGCCACCCATCCTGAATGTCGGCCCTGGGGGCAAGGCGCCACCCAGGCGGCACAGCCAGGCACATGGCACGTCCTCCTCGTCGCCGTCACCATGGTTCTGCGTAGCCGCCTGGATTGCCGCCTGCAAGCCGGCCGTAGCGAGATCTCGGCGGAACATGGCCACTAGCGTAGGAATGCCCAGAGGGGAGGCAGGCACGATGGGAGGGCCGGTGGGCGTGCCAGAGCAGGAGGGCGGAGGGAGGGGCGGTGCCGCGGGCAGCAAAGGACAAGCCAATACGGGAGTGGGGGAACAGGAGGACATGGCAGCCTTGTTGTGTCTTCTGCACACCTGCAAGAGAGGGGAGTGAAAGGAAGTGGCCGGAGGCGGGGGACGCTATGGGGCTGCACCGCTTCATGACGCTGTGAGGGCACGACAGAAGGGGGATGGGCGCAGCGTGCCTATGCCGATGGAAGGGCCTACAGCCACATGGGGACCAAAAAGCGACAACGCCGGACGCTCCGCTCCAGACGTCGAATGCGACGCAGGACTTCTCCCAGGGCCAGCTCCAGAGCGCGGAGGCACCGTGCCATATGTGCCCTCCGCCTTCTGCGGACGCCACAGCAAAGGGAGCGCAGCTTCCCTGGGAGGGGGCAAGAGAAGGGGTGGAGAGGGAGGACAGCCATCAGTGATACAGAGGCCATAGCCGTTTCCCCGCACCCAGTTCAACCGACCCGCAGACCAACCTCCTCGCCGCAGGGCCGTGCGGCAGTGGCATGGGGCGCTCGGCTCCCTGTGTCGGCCGGGGTGGGCTGCGCAGAGGTAAGCGGACTTGTAGGGTGCCGTCATCTCGTTGGGAGTGAGATGCAATGAGGGACAATGGGGCTGGGAACACATGGCATCTAGGATGAGCAACATTGTAACAGGCAGCCGCAGCATCTCTTTGGCCTTGAGCATGGGGAGGCGGTGTTTACTGCCAAGGACCCACAACAGACGGGCCAGGGGGGCCATCCATGCCCGTGGCTTAGGGCATGTCATGCGGGAAGGGCCCCTGCTCCTCTCCCTCTTCATCAGTGTCGGTGGGAAGTCCCGGGCGCACTTGACCCGGCTGCCTAAGCATCGCTGCTCCTGCCCTCCGGCTTCCCCCCTTGCCATCCCTGAGGCACCTGCTGCAGCCGGCGCCGTTTGTGGGGCCTGGTATGCTGCGGCTGCTGGTGGAGGTAGGTACTGCTGAGGCGGTATGTATCCGTACGGCAGCATGTAGGGGGCAGGCTGGGGGGCGGCATGGTACGCTCCCCAGAATGCCTGGATGACCTCCCTGAGGACCTCGGTTTGGCATTCGATGGCAGCTGTGCTCTCGCGCATGCCTCGGTTGATGATGGTGTCGGTGGGTGCCTCCAGACCACGGCACACATCCCGCCCCACCTCCCATATGGCTTGGGAGCATCCGTCCACAGCTTGGGTGGCCATGCACGTCGCCTTGCGCGACTCCTCCTCGCCCGCCATGTGTGTGAATAGCTCATGGATGTGACCCCCTGCCGCCTCCGTGGCTGTGACGAGGTCCTTCACCACCTGCAGTCGGTCTGCCTTGTGCCTGCTGCACATACAGGCACACCTCTGTGTGTTGGTCAGGGGACAGGCTTGGGCGGCTGGAGCTGCGACATCCTCACCAGCTGGCGGGGGCAGGAGCTCATCCTCTAGGGGGGCTGCGTCCTCCATCTCTGCGACCTCCGGTTGCGGTGGGCCCTCGATCTCCTCCGCGAGCATGGCCTCGCCAACCTGGAGTTCGGCATCCAGAGGCGCATCCTCCTCCATCTCGTCTACTTCCACGAAGGTGTCGGCAGTGGCCTGCATAACAATGCCCTGCAGCTCTTCCTGGGACGGGGACAGTTCTGGCTCCAGAACATCGCCCACCTGGAGCTCCACGAGCTGCTCCATTTTATCCTGCTCTTCCTGTGACACTGGTCCCGTCTCCGTCACGGCGTCCATGATGCTGCAGGCGAACCCCTCCACCATGGTGCTGCGGCTCGTCATGCCCGCCCGCGTACATGGTGCGCCCTCTGTCCGCCCTGCTCCCCTGTGGCGCCGGCCGGCTGTGTCTTCGCGAGCTGAACCCATGGGCGCGATGGCCCTGGTTGATCGTCCTCCTGCTGTGTCTCTGGCACTATTGGCACAGGTCGCTTGTCCTCTACCTGCAACTCTGCACAGATCAGCTGTAGGAACGCCATGGGGCTGTGGGTGCTGGAGGAGGCTGTCACAGGGGAGGCGCTCTTTGAGGAGCGGGCTGTCCTGGGCAGCATGGGTGGCGGCTGTGGCAGCAGAGAGGGGCTTTGGAATCCCGCACGTTGGCCCGACCGGCCGTGGGTCTGGTGGTGCCCTCGCCGCCGGCATGCCGGTTGGTGGCGGGCGTGGGGCATCCCTCCGTGGCGGTGGTTGGGGTTCCCGGGTAGCGGTATCCTCATGGCGTGGCCCTTGGGCCTGTCAGGCATGTTATTGCGTGTACTGTGGCTCGCCAGTTGCGACCCCACTGCCGGCCGTGTGCCCTGGCACGACGTCGTGGCGCTCCTCCAGCAGGTGTGCCAGCTTGTCATAGGAGGGCATGGTGCGTGGCTCGACCCCGGTTCTGTTATTGTGCATGATAGTCTCCTTGAACTTCCTCTTGAGTCCGTGCAGCTTGTCCTTGCATTGCTTGGCATTGCTGTTATGTCCCCGTTCGCTCATCTGCCTGGAGAGCCAGGGGTAGAGCTGGTTATGCCTGGCTGTGGCCATGATCCTCCATGCTTCCCGGCTGCCCCACAGTTCTATGAAGTCCCCGATTTCCACCTTGGACCAGTGCTGCACCCTGCGTCTTCCTGGGGGGTCCTGGCTGCTTCTCTCTCCTGGGGCTTGCGTGCCAGCATCCTCGGGCTGGCTACCCCGGCTATCCTCTCCCTCTGGGTCCATGGTGTCAGTGGGGGTGCCTTACGGTGCTGCTGGGTGTCTCTGCCCTCACCTGGTGTTCCCCGTCCCATGTACTTGTGGGATGGTTAGTGCTGGTGGGCTGTCGTGTTTGCTGGGAATATGCCCTGTTTGGAAATGCGTTGTTTCCCTCCATTGTTTAATTCACCCGATTAGCATACCGTGGGTTGTGTGTGCGTTGTGTATTACTCCCCACACGACACGATAAGCAACTCTACTGATGGTTGTTTCCCTACCCCTCCGTTGCTTATTGTGTTGTCCGAATTCAGCCATGCAGTGCTGGGCCAAGATATTTTGCTTCCTGAAGCACAGCCCAAATCTCTCTCCCTCCCTCCCTCCCTCCCTCCCTCCCTCCCTCCCTCCCTCCCTCTCAACGCTCATATATATCCACATACACACAGTGCTTTACAACTTCTTGCTGCACCAGTCAGGTACCAATTCGTGCCTTCAACACATCTCCATGCTGCTTCTGCAGCAGCAGTAGGTCTCTTCTCCCTGCTGCATGACAGGGTTGCCTCTGAAGATTTGCTTGGAAGTGTGTGGGCTTTGCCTGCAGAAATCTCAGAAACCAGAGGTGTGGCTGAATAATATTTCCCGTGGTTGGTGAGGCCAGAGCCTGATTTTGCTTTAGTTCTCTCTGCATTGGGTACAGAATTTCCTTAGTCATCTTATAATGTTTAGCAGGGCCTCTTGTTTCCTGTCTGGGCTCACCCTGGAGGACCAGAAGCTACACGAGAACATTCTTGCATTTCTTTCCCACAGTCCAAAAATGTTACTGCTGAGGTTGAAGGAACAAGTGATGGGATGCTGGGAATATCCTGCCTGTCCAAGCCATTACCAAAATACCCTTGGATTCTGTCTGCATCCTACAAGGCTGGCTCAGAGATACTCAGGCTAAAAGCTTCACTTTCATGAGGCTGAAAATTATATTGGTGGGGGAGCAGAGATGGCTTCTTCTTCCACTTTCCCATCTTCAAACCTAGAAGGTTGGTAGTGTGAAAGGAATGAGGAAGGGTCAGGAACACTATGTTCTGAATGTTAAAAGAATGAAAGGAAAAAAATAAATACATCCACTTTAACATTCATAGAAACATACAGGCCAATTCTTAAACTCCAGGGTAATTTGTTCTCACAAACAGCAGTTCTTTTGAGGCTGCACCACTTCAGGCTGCAGCTGGGGTCTGCATGATTAAATGCACCTTCCTGCAAAAACATAGAAAGCTAGTATGTCATGAAAAAGGATAGTGCAGAATGTGAAGGGAAATTTCTGTAGGAAAGAAGATTCTAGCATGCCAGCCCTTACTTGCAGTTTAAAGTTTGTTTGTTTATTTTAAAAATGTATAAACCTCCCTTCAACCTTCAGTCAGGGCTGCGTACAGTAAGTATGGCTATAAATTGTCATACAAATACAAAATACAATTGCAATAAAAATACAACGCAATAAAAAATACCAATGTACCAACTGCCCTACAGAAGCACTTCTAACCCCAGCTGACTATTTTGCTCAGACTTCATGAAAGGAGAACAGAATTACTTAGTTGCTGCAGATGTGATTTGGGATGGTAAAACTCGCTCCCTCTAAACTGATGCTGCCTCCCAAAGGAAGCGATAGGTTACTGAGTCCAAACGGGCAGTTGTAACCTTGGCCCCAAGTCTAACGATTGGAGTGCCTTTTATGAGCTACGGCCGTTCCTGGACAGGGATAGCTTCACCACTTTGGTCCATGTATTGGTAACCTCAGCAGTGGATTATTCCAATGTACTTGACATGGAGGTGCCCTTAATGCTGGGCCGGAAGCTGCTGCTGGTGCAGGATGCTGCCGCCAGGTTGGTAACAGGAGCATGTTTTCACCAGTGTACTCCACCTATGCAGAAGGAACTGCACTGACTGTCTATATGCTGCCATGCCAGCTTTGAGGTCTTGGTACTTGTTTGCAAAGCCTTAAACAACTCAGCCCCAAGATACAGAAGAAATCACCCGACCACCTACCTGCCTGTTCGGTAGCTGTGCTCATCAGGGAATACCTATCCGGTGTTGCCTAAAGGAACAGGGCTCTGACCCACGATGGCTTCAAATAGGGCCTTTGGTGTTGTAGCGCCAAAGCCCTTTGGACCTCCCTGCCACTTCAGATTAGGCAGGCACCTATGCTCCTGTGTTTTCAGTGCCTACTGAAAACGTTCATATTCCAACAGGCTTGCCTTTTCCCTTGCTGTCATTCTGTTGTCTCTTCTAAGTTTAATATAGTTTTTCATTACTGTATTCTTTTAAACTGCAATGTCCTTTTAATGCTAGTGATTCATACGTATTGACAAATAGATACACATTTTGTCCTGTTCATAAGCTGTTGTCTTGGATAAGCCATTCAGGTTTAAGCACCATGATGGGTGAATGTGTACTTTGCTTCATTGTCCTGTAAGATCCTTCTTGGTGTGTGCTCTTATCGAAGGGAATTTTGTAGCCTGGCATTGCAAAATGAAGTATTGTTCTTCAGATACATTTGCAGGTGTCAAATGGAGAGCCACATCCTGTGCATTTCACAAAACTAGTCAAACAAGATTGCTGTGCCAGAGGTCCCATCCAAGTAAAACCACAGGAGGAGGAAGGAAGCCCTGAATTTGGGAAGTGCTCCTGAGGTGAGGGCACAAACAAAGTACTTCAGCAAAGACAAGGTGTTTTGTGTTATGACACTGCATCCTTTGCCAGGAGGCTGCTCCATTTCTGTGGTACTTGGTTTTCAAAAGGCAAAGTCAATCCTGCAGTGTCAGAAACTCCTGCAGGCTTTGATCACTTTCATAGAATTACTGACTACGTTGGGTTCTAGAATACCAGCAGGCAATGCTCTGTGAAGAGGAACTGTTTGGGGATGCTTGAAGCTACACTAATAAATGCCCAGTCACCTATGGCAAGTAACAATCACCTCCAGACGCACAGGCACAGATGCTGTTGGAAGAGCTGCTTATCTTGCTTGCCTGCCTGCCTGCCTGCCTGCCTGCCTGCCCTCACCCTACCCCAGCTATTAGAATGCCACAGTAGGCTAGTATAGGGTTGTGTTTTTTTAGAGTGGTCACTTTTGTGGACGTGTTTCTAAGTCTGCTTCAAGTACTGGAGCTAAGCCTGCTAAGAATTCTTTTTTTAAAAAAAACTAAATTTGGCAAGTGGAGAGTCTAGAGGGATACGAAGCATCCCAGATGGCCAGCTGAGACAAGTTAAGCAAATAAGTGTGGAAAGACCCATAATTCAGCTTTCCCCAACCTGGAGCCCTCCAGATGTGTTGGACAACAACTCCCAACATCTCCAACCAGTTATGCTTGCTGGGGATGCTGGGAGTTGTAGTCCAACACATCTGGGGGGACCAGGTTGGGGAAGGCTGTATGTGCGCTTTACGCAATCTGCAAAGTTATCTCATCCTTTTATTTTATGTATTCATTATTATTTATGTTAAGCATTTTAACCAAAAAAGCTCCCAGTGCAGCTTACATAGATCCGTAGAAAGGCAGTCTGTAGAAAGGCAGTCCCTGCAGGCTTACAGTCTAAAAGACAAGGAGGGAGGGAGAAAAAGGCAAGCTCATGCACCTGTTGTGAAAGTTACAGACCTTATACTGATCAGGTGGGAGTGGAAATGGTTCTGGTAGCCTGATGGAAAGGCTCCTGCTAGATGGGAATTTATTTATTTATTTATTTATTTATTTATTTATTTATTTATTACATTTATATGCCACCCCATAGCCTAAGATCTCTGGGCGGTTTACAAAAATTGAAAACATCGAATGTTTAAAAACCAATATACAAAGTTTAAAACCATAAAAGCCTAAAAACAAACTACATATTTAAAACTGTCCAGGGGTCAGTTAAAAAGCTCAACATATGCTTTTAAATGCCTGGGAGAAGAGAAAAGTCTTCACCTGGCGCCAAAAAGATGACAGTGTTGGCGCCAGGCAAGCCTTATCAGGGAGTTCCTTCCATAGTTGGGGGGCCACCACTGAAAAAGCTTCCCTCAGTGTAGGCACTCAGAGGAGGACCTTGGATGTTGATCGTAGTGTATGAGTAGGTTTGTGTCAGGAGAGGCGTTCCGTCAGGTATTTTGGTCCCAAGCTGTGTAAGGCTTTATAGGTTAAAACCACCACCTTGAATTGGGCTTGGAAACGTACAGGCAGCCAATGCAAGCGGGTCAGTGATTCCTGATACCAATCTGGCTGCTGCATTTTGCACAAGCCACAGCTTCCGAACCGTCTTTAAAGGCAGCCCCACATAGAGCACGTTGCAGTAATCTAACTTGGAGGTTACCAGAGCATGGACAACTGAAGCCAGGTTATCCCTGTCCAGATAGGGGTATAGCTGGGCCACCAACCAAAGTTGGTAGAAGGCACTCTGTGCCACTGAGGTCACCTGCGCCTCAAGTGACAGAGATGGTTCTAGGAGAACCCCCAAGCTATTGAGAGAAGGCCAAAGGCAACTGGTCATAACTCTGCCACTCACTAGAATGAGTGCCACTAGGTTGCCACTAGGTGACTTTTCTAGAGAGTGGTTTTACTTTTATGCAGACTTTGGAATTCTGGGAGGATTTCTTGGAAGAGACAACGCAAGAAACGTTGAGGGTCCTAGAAGACTCAGAGGAATGCGATCAGTCTCCAAGGGCTGGAAACCTAGGGTATGTCACTGAAAGTTGTTCAAAGGGATGTTAGTCTACTGCTGACCCTGTTTTTTGTTCTATTGCATTTGAGCAAAAAACACCTAATCCTTTCAGATTTTTCAGTGAAAACCATGTGGACTAGAAAACGACTTTGTAAAAAATGACGCATGGAAGCCTCAGGAATCCATCCAGTTTCCTGCCTTTTACAATGAGATGGCAATTGTTATGGCCCTGATGATTTTCATATCCCAGAATCATGGCAAACAAACCTCTCTTTTTATGTCAAGAGCGTATCATCCCCTTTACCTGGGTCATTATGGATTTAAATTCTTTTTATTACAAGTGTGTAACAAACTGTTGCATGATGAATGGCATAGATGTCTTCAGCTTCATTCCAGAAGGTGGTGCTGGGGGATTATTGCTCTGTGCCTTGGCAGCAATGCTACGGGTTCCACAAGGCTCTATCCTATCCCCCAAGCTGTTCAGCATCTACATAGATGTGGGCTGAGATGTCACCAATATTCAGACCATCAAAGCCAGGTGAGGCAGTAACTGTTCTGAATTAGTGCCTGGGCACGGTAATGGACTCAATCCAGACAAGGGGAGGTGCTGTTAGTGGGCGGTTCACTCCCTCGCAAAGGATCGGATTCATAGTTTGGGGGTGCTCTTGGATCCAGCATTGTCACTTGAGGCACAGGTGGGCTTGGTGGCATGGAGCACTTTTTATCAACTCTGGCTGATATATCAACGACATCCTTATCTTCCCAGAGATAGCCCAATTACAGTTACCCATGCTCAGTAACTTCTCACCTGGAATACTGTAATGTGTTATATGTGGGGCTGCCTTTGAAAACTGTCTGAAAATGTTGGCTGGTCCAAACTAGGGCAGCAAAATTGTTAACAGGGACTGGCCAATGTGACCATTGATGCTAGTACTTTTCCAGCAACGGCGGTTGCCATTCCGTGTCCAGGCCCCATTCAGAGTGCTGAAATTAACATTCAAAGCCCTAAACACTTTGGGGCCTGGTTACCTGAAGGATTGTCTCCTCCCATACATACCTGCCCAGACCCTAAGATAGGCTGACCATATGAAAAGGAGGACAGGGCTCCTGTAACTTTAACAGTTGTAGAGAAAAGGGAATTTCAGCCAGTATCATTTGTATGCAATTAGTTCCTGATGAAATTCCCTCTTCATCACAACTGTTAAAGTTGCAGGGGCCCTGTCTTCTTTTGTATATGGTCACTCTAGTATAGTGCCTGCAACTTTAACTGTTGTGGTGAAGAGGGAATTTCACCAGGGACTAATTGCATACAAATGACACTGGCTGAAATTCCCTTTTCTCTACAACTGTTAAAGTTACAGGAGCCCTGTCCTCCTTTTCAGATGGTCAGCCTACCTAAGATCATCCTCAGCGGTCCTTCTCTGGGAGCCCCCAACAAAGGAAGTGAGGTGGGTGACTACTGAGAAAAGGGCCTTTTCTGTTGTGGCACCCTGGTTGTGGAATCAGCTCAGAGAGGCTCACCCGGTGCCTGCGTTGTACTCTTTTTGGTGCCAGGTGAAGATCTTATTTCCCCAGGCATTTGTTTTAAATCTGTTACTGTATTTGAAATCTTTGCATTGCTGCTAGGTTTTATTTTGGGTTTTACTTGTATTTTATATTATAGTTTTAAACTTTTATAATGTATCTTATTGTTGTGAACTGCTCAGAGAGCTTCAACTATTGGGTGGTATAGAAATGTAATCAATTAATTTGCAATGAATTATTTTGCAATGTGGAGGTTCTAGGGAAATGTTAAGAAACTGAGACAAGTTAAGCAAATAAGTGAGAAAATACCCTCCATGCAGCCTTCTCCAATCTGGCACCCTCCAGATGTGTTGGACAGCAACTCCCAGTATCCCAACCAGTTCTTCTTCGTGGTCTCTGTGCATCACACACTATGGGCTCGCGCCGGCGCCGAGCCTCGCTTCCGGAAACTTCTATAGCCTAGATTTTCGGCGGGAACCCCTCCCCCCACCGTCCTATCACACATGCTCAGGGTTCCCGCCTACCTCAATTCTTTTTCGACCGCCGTGCTGCTTGCCTCGTGGAAGACTTCTCCTCAGACTCTTCGTTCGTATTTTGACTTTTTCTCACCTTAGCTTAGATTTCCTTGTTTTTCCTCGTCCCTTCCTGCTACTCTTCTCTTCGTTATCTATATTTTTTAAAAAAATGTTTCTTGTAGATAGTTTCCCCCAGTTCCGCCCTTCCCCAGGGGCCCTGTCTCCCCAACTTTGACGCCCCATGGCGCAGACTGCTCTGTTTAAAACTTGTACGTCTTGCCGTGCAAAACTGACTTTGTCGGACGGTCACTCCCGGTGCCTCCTTTGTCTTGGTGAGGCACACGTGGCAGATGCCTGTGCTCACTGCAAGAGCTTCTCTAGGCAGACACGTAAAAACAGGGCAGACAGGCTGTGAGCTCTTCTTTGGAAGAAAGCCCTTGAAGCGGTGGACATCCCCGCACCGGCGTCGGCTACGCTGGCCACCGTTGCGGCCCATGTTTCTGCGGAGCGGCCTAGGACTTGTACCCTAGATGAGTCTCCCCCTACAGCCGAAGGGGTTAAGGCAAAGAGACCCAAAAAGGCATCGGTACCTCCGGAGGAGGGCCATCGTAAAAAGAAGGTGAAATCGAAGCACTCAGATAAGCCTTCGAAGCCGCCCAAAGAGCAGCCGAGAAAAGCACTGGCTCCCTCGACTCCGCTTCAGCCGGGCTCAGCATCGGTACTGACGAGGTCACCGGTACCGATGGCCCATCTGATACCGTCCCCTTCGGCATCAATATTGATACCAGTTTTTTCGATACCGAAGACTCGCCGCCCTACAACGGAGCTGAAGGCCCCCTCGGTACCGAGCCGACATCAGGTTTCGACTTCGCCGAGGGAAGTTAGAGCCTCTGCGTCGCCCTTCCGCTCCCCGACGGGATCGTTGTAACATCTCTCGGTACCACCGCCAGAGCCAGGATCGGAGGGTCGTGCATTTGACCCGCTGTCTCCTCAAGCATCACCCCGATCGGTGTCGAGGGCCTCCCCCCGTGGAGTATCGGTACCGCTCCCGTTCGCCCACACCGTCTCAGGACTGGGAACGTTTTTCGGAGCGCTCAGTTCGATCCTGGTCCTCCCACTCCAGTCAGGGCGGGGGGGGGGATCGCTCTCGGCGGTCCTACATCTTCGATCCCTACACGGGAAAACGACTGAGAGCCGAGGAGCCCTTCGTCCCTCCGCTTCCACCGCAGCAACCGCTGTCATGCCACCGTTGCGGCACCTCCTCCAGAGATGTCGGTACCGATGCCTCCTCCGGCTCCAGCTTGTCCAGTTGACATCCCTACTCACACTTCTCCACAGTCGGCAGAAGACTACGCCTCCGACTCCTTGTCTTCTGAAGACGCCCCGCCATCGGTACCGTCCCCAGTAGAGGCTGTCGGTACTGAGGCGCGGACTTCTCCATCCACGGAAGTAGGCAACACTGAACAGATGCTGCGTATGGCGCAGTCCTTGGGTGTTGAGCTCAAGCAGCCCACGGAGGCGTGCGTCAACTCGATCTACGATGTAATGTACCTGGATGTACCAGCCTCGCCAGCCTTGCGCTTGATCCCCACCTTGTTGCTGACTGCCCAGGAGTCTTGGAAAAACCCTGCCACCATGAGCCCAGTATCCAAACGCCTGGATTCCCTATATAAAGTTCAGGAGAAAGATGCCAGGTTCCTCTTCACGCACCCAAAACCGAACTCAGTGATTGTTGAATCAGCTCAGGGGAGGTCATGCAAGTCGCACTCCGCCCCGACTGATAGAGAAGGGCATAAACTGGACTTGTTCGGCCGCAGGATCTATTCCTCTTCAGCGCTTTCAATGAAGGTGTCCATTTACCAGGCCATGATGGCCAGGTACCATTTATTCCTATGGGACAAGGTCTCAGCGCTCCATGCACATCTCCCAGAGGGGTCTTTCAGAAAGAAGCCATGGCCCTGGCTAAACAGGAACTGACAACCGCCAGGCACCAGATCGACTGCGTGTCTAAGTCAATGATAGGCACAATTGCCCTCCGGCATCACGCTTGGCTCCGCTTGTCCAATCTGCCACAGGAGTCTAAGGCAAGGATTGAAGATCTCCCCTTCGATGGGGAGGGGTTGTTTCACTCCACCACTGATACAACTATGGACACCATACAAAAAGCCAAGACTACGGCTAAAAAGATGGGCTTCAACCCTGCCACAACTGCTTATCCATACAGATCACGCCGGTGGGGACGCCAGCAGCCATACACGCAACGACAGTTTCCAAGTCGACAGCATCAACAACGTTTTCAAGCGTCATCTCAACCTCCTTTTACGCAGAAAAAGGGCTATCAGCAAGGCCGCTTCCGTCAGAATCGTGCCAGACAGGATGCGCCCCAGAAGCAGCGCCTTTGACTCGCTCCCTGCCGCTCCCCACTCACATCCTACTTTCGACCACCGTCTCCGAGGGTTTCACAGAGCTTGGATTCACATTACTTCGGACAGATGGGTTCTAAATATTGTCCAGCGCAGCTACAGGATCGAATTCACCGGACTCCCCCCGACCAGTCTTCTCAAGATCACCCAACCCTCGGAAATACTGCGCCAGGAAGTGGCCACCCTACTACTCAAAGGAGCCATTGTCCCAGTCGACTCTGCGGGCTTACAGACCGGCTTCTACTCACGCTACTTCACAGTCCCAAAGTGGGACGGGGGCCTTCGTCCCATCATGGACCTGAGAGCCCTCAACGAATTCATTCCAACCAAAACATTCCGCATGGTTATTCTGGCAATGATCCTCCCGTTGCTCAAACGCAACCAGTGGTTCACGCTCATAGACCTAAAGGATGCGTATTTCATATCGCCATCCACAGGGCACACCAGCGCTTCCTCAGGTTCATGGTCGGCCGGAACACATATCAATTTACAGTCCTCCCCTTTGGCCTCAAGACTGCGCCCAGGGTGTTTACAAAGTGTATGGGAGCAGTGTGCGCTTTTCTGGGGTAGAACTCTATCCTTACCTGGATGATTGGCTTATAGTCTCCCCCTCGCATCTGCAGGCACTGAAAGATGTGCCACCACAAGGGAGCTCCTCCAGAGCCTGGGCCTAGTGATCAATCAAGAAAAATCAGTATTTACACCTACACAAATCATCCAGTTTATTGGTGTTCGACTGGATTCCACGCTTGGGAGAGCCTTCCTCCCAAGGGAGCGTGCGATCGCAATACATCACCTCTCCCAACGCCTCCTAGATTCCGGGAGGGTCCTAGCTCATCTCGTGCAGAGGTTGTTGGGACTCATGGCCTCGTCGGTATATGTAGTCAGGTGGGCACGCCTACAGATGAGGCCCCTTCAGCAGTTCCTCCTGGACAATTGCGATCCCTGCGCGACTTCAAACACGGTGCGACTCACTCTCCCTCACTCCCTCCGTCCGACATTCAATTGGTGGATGGTACTCTGCAACCTGTGCGCAGGCCTTCCGTTTGTGGAACCCAGACCGACCCGAACTCTCACTTCGGATGCGTCCTTAGTGGGATGGGGAGCGCACTGCAACCAGCTAGCAATCCAAGGAAAATGGTCTGGCCAGGAACAAGACCCTTCACATAAACATGCTAGAGCTCCTGGCCGTGAAGAAAGCTCTTCGCGCATTCAAAATGCATCTCCATGGCCATCACGTCAGGATTGTCTCGGACAACACGACAGTTGTCTGGTACCTCAACAAGGAAGGAGGGACTCGGTCACCAGACCTTCTTCATCTGACATTGGAGGTTTTCCACTGGGCAATCAGGCACCGGATGCTCCTCTCGGCCATCCACATAGCGGGCATGGACAATGTCCAAGCGGACGCCTTCAGCCGTCAGTTTCAAGATACCCACGAGTGGGCCATGTCCCCCTATGCTCTAGATCTCCTATTCGCCAAGTGGGGGACACCAGTCATCGACTTATTCGCCAACAAGGACAATGCTGTATGCCCCTAGGGGACGCCTTCAATACACACTGGGGGAGAGGTCTGGCTTATGCCTTTCCCTCCTTCCCCCTAGTGGCCAAGGTAGTCGCCATCCTATCCCAGGGCCAGACGAGCACCATTTTGATAGCCCCGTGGTGGCCACGTCAAGCATGGTTCCCCCCTGTTGCTCCGGTTGTCCGGAGGGGAGTATCTCCGCCTGCTAATAGTTCCAGACCTAATCTCCAGGGAGCGAGGCTTCATTCTACACCCGGACTTAGCTCAACTGAAACTCACGGCTTGGCAAATCCGGCTATCTGGTGAGGCCTTGATCTTCCACTCCCTGTAGAGGCTATCTTGATGGAGGCCAGGAAACTTTCTACAAGGTTGTTCTGTAATAGGAAATGGGGCAAGTTTGTCATGTTTATAACCAACAAGGGGTTAGATCCTGCAACTTGTGGGATCGCTGACATTTTGCTTTTCTTGCACTCCCTCTACGCAGCTGGCCTCAAGTCTACCTCTATTAAGGTTTATTTGGCTGCGATTTCAGCTAGTCACGACTTAGTTCAAGGGTTCTCAGTATTCACTCACCCCCTGTCAAAACGTTTTCTCAGGGGTCTGAGTAACCTACAACCGCCACTGCGTCCTGTAGTTCCTCAGTGGAGCTTGTCTGTTGTCCTCACGGCTCTGATGGCTAAGCCCTTTGAGCCCCTGGCTACTGTTTCCACCAGACTATTGACTCTTAAGTAGCCTTCATAGTCGCAATTACGTCAGCAAGAAGGAGCTCAGAACTGTGCGCCCTGATGGTCGACCCCCCATACACTCAATTCTTTCGTGACAGGGTTGTGCTCAGACCCGGCCCCTCTTTTCGGCCTAAGGTTGTAACTGGTTTTCACGTCAACCAGAGCATCGTGTTACCTACCTTCTTTCCTGCATCTTCGGACCCACTGAGCTCTAAACTCCATTCCCTCGACGTACGCCGTGCATTGGCATTTTACAAGTCGAGGACCGCTGGTTATAGGAAATCCGATCATTTATTTGTCTGCTATGGTGGCAAGACTAGAGGCCAGTCGGTTTCGTCTCAGAGGTTCGCCAAGTGGGTTGTGTATCAACTGGCCGGGAAAGAACCTCCAGTGGGGCTGAAGGCGCACTCCACTAGGGCGCTTTCTACTTCCACTGCCTTGGATCGCGGGATCGCAATCCCGGAGCTGTGTAGAGCAGCTACATGGTCTAATGCGTCCACTTTTGTGACTCACTATAAGCTGGACGTTCGAGCCAGAGCGGACTCCTCCTTTGGCCGAGCTGTCTTATCCTCCGTCCTTCAATGAACTTTCAGCAAGTCTACCCTCCTCCGGTAAGTGTTCTTTTGCTGATTACTCGCCCATAGTGTGTGATGCACAGAGACCATGAAGAAGAAATGCAGGTTGCTTACCTGTAACTGTAGTTCTTCAAGTGGTCATCTGTGCATTCACACAACCCACCCACCGTCCCCTCTAGATCTCGCTGTTGGCCTGGTCTGAGAGGCTATCGCCATGCATGCAGACTCTCTTAGGTATGTTGTTGTTGTTGCACATCTATCTCGTTCGCAAGGCAATTTGGTCTCATAGAACTGAGGTAGGCGGGAACCCCGAGCATGCACGATAGGACGGTGGGGGGAGGGGTTCCCGCCAAAAATCTAGGCTATAGAAGTTTTCGGAAGTGAGGCTTGGCGCCGGCGCGAGCCCATAGTGTGTGAATGCACAGATGACCACTCGAAGAACTACGGTTACAGGTAAGCAACCTGCATTTATGCTGGCTTCTTTAGTTCGGACTGGTTCGGACTGAAACATGGAGTGGATTCCACGCCCCACTGACATCAGAGCCACCAGCCTCCACTGTTTCCTAATGCTTGGTAGAAATTATAATGCCTAAGTATTATGAGGATGTAATTTAGAATGTTCAAAGTGCTTCACACAATCGTTACAACAACCCTGCAAGGTAGGTCAATATCATCACCGCCATTTTGCAGCAGGGGGCTGGCTGAGGATGAGAGTGACTTTCCAAGGTCACCCAGCGAGTTAAGAACATAAGAACATCAGAAGTGCCCTGCTGGATCAGACCAAGGGTCCAGATCCATTATTGGAATATGTATTAAGATCGGAGAAGGGGCAAATACCTTCAAAAGAGTCTTCACAATTTTGGAAGGATGTATAATTGAATAAAAGTAGGTCTCCTGGGGGGAAGGGGAGCACGGGGGGTATGTAGGTTATGTATTGTATTGTATGTTGTTTATGTTGTATTGTGTTGTTTTAAGTTGAAATAAAAATATTATATAAAAAAAAAAAGACCAAGGGTCCATCTAGCCCAACACTTCTTTCACTCAGGGGCCAACACAGTGGAGTTCACGGCCAAGGCAACATTCAGACTCCTCAGTCTCTTTGCCGCTGGGCAACATCAGCGCTCAGTTACTTTGTTTTACGTATCCTATTCTCAATGGATGGGATGAATAATCCTCCTCCCTCTTTTGACATCTATTTAAATATCATGTGCTTTCATAATGTTTTCTGGCCTATGGCCAGTTTCTTACACAATGTTCTTTTTTATCATGGGTGTGTTGGGGCTCGTGCAAACCCATAATGCCACTGGATGGCTAAGAGGGGGGCTCCTGCCTAAGCGTGGTGTGGTTCACCACCACCACCACCATGCATAGCAGTTGTCGCCCCCAGCTTGCTTGATTTCCAGATCACAACTGTAGGTGGATGGACCCTTCTTTTTTGGCAGTGCTAGCAATCACACTGGTTGTTGCTGTTAATTAGTGATCTCAGGGTAGGGGCAAGGCAGCCTTAAGCAAATGCCACTGTTGCTAAGCTGCTCTCTTTAAACATAGCCCTCCCTACCTGGAGATGCCAGGGATCGAACCTGGAGCCGTCTGCATCCATAGCTGGTGCACTGCCATTGAGCTACGGCACCTCTGAAGAGACAGGCTTCATTGTCCATCACACGCCCCCTAGTCTTCCTCTGAAACCTGGGACCACCTTGCAACTTAGCTCCCAGCCCATCTTTGGTTCAGGCTAGCTTCTGGGCCCCGGCTGGCTTCCATGGTAGAATTGTCATTTGCCTTCACATGCCGCTCTGGGCCTGCCTTGTCTGTCACAAGGCCTTGAAGAGAGCAAGAATGGTAAGACCCCTGTTACAGTGGTTAAACATGGTCAGGGAATTTGTGCCTGTAGACAAACAAAGATGGGTTCCTGCCCCAAGGAGCTTACAATCAAAATGTCAATAGAGAAGACAAAGCTAGAAGCAAGAGAAGAATGGGCAAGGCAAGGCTAACGCAAGCCATCAGAGGTTTGAGTTACTCCTGCAAACCACCCCGGTGGGTCTGTTGAATGTTTGAATTCAACAGCCCCATTGCAAATTTAGAACCAGGAGAGGGGTGGGGGAGCCCTCCCAGGTTCATTCATGCACAGTACATGCATGTCAGTTTTGTATCTAAGAAGTGCAGGGGTTACAATCTGTCTTGCTCTGGCGGCACCCACTTCCTTTCCTGCTCCTTCCCATTGATGGCACGTTCGCTCTTGCTGGCTGCTGGTCTCCATCTGGGTGTAAGAGTCTAAGCAAGCTACTACAAGCCATTCGTGCTTAAGGGCATGGCAGAGCCTGGGAAAAGAAACCACTCTTAAGTGAGCCAGAGGGATGCTAAGCCAGCCTTCCATCTGCCCCCCCCCCAGCCCCCAAAATAGTATTTGATGTAGCTGAAATTCCAGTGGCTTCTGTGATTGTTGGCAGAGAGTGCAAAGTACAAGAAGACAACAAAAGGCTTCGGGGAGCGATTGCATTTGGATGTAAAATCGGGGCTGGAGAAGTGCTTCTTTTCCCTTGCCAGCCTGGGGGCTTGGAGACACTGGGCTGAGATTGTCCCACAAGCGCTTGCCAGTGTCTCCTGAGGTTCAGACTTGGCCCCAGTGGTGCTGGTGAAGGAGCGGTCTGGAGATGATGGGCGAGGCGCCTGGGCCCTGCTCCTCGTCCGTTGCAACGGTGAAGGCAGGTATGCGCCGGGGAGCGGGGAAGAGAGCATTGCTGTGCTGTCAGTCCTGCTCTCCTCCTGCAGTGCCCCGCTTGGTGGGCTCGTTGCCCAGCAATGCCCTGGCTCTGTGCCAGAGCCAGCTCCTGCCAAAGAGGGAGTGGTAGGTGAGGTGGCAAGGCAGCCAGTGTGTGTGTGTGTGTGTGTGTGTGTGTGTGTGTGTGTGTGAAAGAGAGAGAGAGAGAGAGAGAGGGAGGGAGGGGGAGGAGCGTGTGGCAGATAGCAGCAGCAGCATCGTTGCTCAGAAATCTAGGCCTGATTGGAAGCTCCAATCTAAGGGGTCGTATATGACTTGCTGTGGCGGCCTGTTGCCAGCCTTCCTGGGGCCATCCTGCCCTCTCCCTTCTTTGGCAAGAGTGCCGTGGGAGGCATGCAAGCTGGTCCCCAAGGCCAGCCCTGGGAGGGTCAAGCATTTATCTCAGCCCCTTCCAGGGGGACTCTAGGGAAGGAACCGGTGCAATGCAGCAGGTGCCTGAGGACAGAGATGACGGCGCAAAGGTGCCCTGCTCAGATGGGGGACAGAGTTTGAAACGAGGGTTTAAACAATGGGTTGGCTGGAATCCTATGCACCCTTACTTGGGGGTAAGCCCTATTGAACTCTGTGGGGCTCCTTCATCCCTCCCTCCCTCCTAGGGTGGAAGTGTCATTGCCTGCTTTGAAACCGTCCAATTTGGCTAGAGCGTGGTTCAAGTGGTATAGCCCCTGCTTTGCATTGCAATTCCCAGCAGCCTCTCCAGGTAGGACTGGGAAAGAATCCTGCCTGAAAGCCTGGATATCCGCTGCTGCCAGTCAGTGTTGGTACTACTGGGCTAGGTGGACCAAGGATCTGACTCAGTAGAAGGCAGTTTCCTCGTGAAACAATGCATGTTTAGAAATGGAAAACCTTCTGCAGAAAAATACAGTAGCCCCAAATCACTGCTTCTGAACTTTCAGTGCCTGTTCACACACAGTTAACCTGCATTACTCCTGAGCTCACTTCAGCTGCTCTTGGGTTACTTGTTCAAGGGGTGAAACAACAAGCAAGATCAGAGGCTCTTAAGGTACACATCTGTTCATCCTAGATTAGTGATGATAATGACCCAGATGAATGGAGTTCACAGGCTTAGGTCCCCTCTACAAGGATTTGCTTTTGCGCCTGGTTAGCCGATTATGCGCATAATTGCAGAAGCGCATTTACGCCTATTCCCTCTGCACGAGAGGCGGCGAGAGGTGGCGAAGCGCATTAAAGGATGTCCAAAATGCGGTTTACAAGTAGTTAATGCGCATAAGCGCATATGCACACAGTCAAAATGCGCTTTAACGGACGGAGCAAAATAAAACTCGCGATTTAACGCGCATTCGATAAGGCGCATAATCGGAGAGATAACGCGCCTCTACACCCCATTTGCGCTCCGCTGGTATGGAGATAAATTTTTTAATGAGACTTCAAAGAGCTTTAAATGCCTCTTGTAGAGGCAGCCTTTGAGTCTAAGATGAATTAGCTTAAGGAAGTTCACAGGAGGAAAGTTTCCCACCTTCTCCAGAGGTGGCGGGGAGGGGGGATTCCTGACCTACAAGCGTGTACAGGGCTGGTGTGCCCATGGCGGTGGCCTGAAGGGTTCCCTGATGCTCTTGAGGAGTTTCCTGTTGGAATGGCTTGTGCTCTTGTTGAAGCCCTGGTGAGTGACATGATCCTAAGCGCCCTCTCCTGCGGTGTAGAGCCCAATCAGTTCCCTGGTTTACTGAGGAGCTGCAGGCTATGAAACAGCAGGGTGAGAGCTAGAACACAGATGGCACCAGTCTCTTAGCAATTGTGTTCAGACACAAGCAAGAGCGCATGCTCATGTCTGCTTTGTGGCAGTGACGATGGCAAAACATTCTTCTTTCGCTGTCGCATTGCATCCTCAAGTAGCCACCCAGCCAGAGCTTTTGTGGGTGGTGAATTGGTTATTGCAGTCAGTCCACAGTGGGGAAGTAGGAGAGCCTATGGAGGCCTGCTGTAGCCATTTTGCAAGATCTTTTGAGGTTGAAATTGCTTGCATTTGCACTGAAGTTGACACCATTGTTGATAGCATTCCTGAGGAGGTGTCCAGAGCACCATTGAGTCTGGTTTTGTGGGATCATTCTGCAAATGCTAGGGTGACCAGATAAAATCCAGGTCAGGGCTCATGTAACTTTAACATTGTAGAGAAAAGGGAATTTAAGCCAGAGTCATTTGTATGCAATTAGTTCCTGGTGAAATTCCCTCTTCATCACAACTGTTAAAGTTACATGAGCCCTGCCTTCTTTTATATATGGTCACTCTAGTATAATGCCTGCACATTTAACTGTGGTGATGAAGAGGGAATTTCACCAGGAACTAATTGCATACAAATGACTCTGGCTGAAATTCCCTTTTCTCTACAACTGTTAAAGTTACATGGATTTTATCTGGTCAGCCTAGCAAATGCAGCCTAAGAATGTGGACATTCTCTTTGGAGGGGTTTGGCCAACCACCTGTATTTTTGCCCCCTCCCCATCTTGCAAGCTGGGCACATGTGTGTGTATGACTAGGGCCCTTTCTACACCTAAGGTTGTAGAGGGAGGGAGGGGGGACGATCCCAGACTTACCTGTTTCCGGGATTGTCCCCCAGCGTACAAACACCAGCACGACATCCCGGAAACAAACAGGGATGTCGCGGGTGCCATTTTTTAAAAAGCAACAGGAACCGGGAGCGCAATTACGCTCCACCAAACAATAAGTTTTTTTAAAAAAAAAAAAAGTCCTGACCCCGCTCCCCCCAATGTCCCTGGACTCCCCCCAGACCGGCTCCTTCCCTCTTTGCTGACCCCCACTACTCGTGGGGACAGTGGAGGAACCCAGGCCGGATGCCCACACCACCTGCAGTCCTTGAGATCGTCCCAGGACTGCGGGGAAAATCAGGATAGCAGGGGAACCAGTTATCCCAGGAAAATGGAGGGGGTCATCCCTGCCTTCTCCCAGGATCCCCTGTGCATTATTTGGATGCACAGGGACGACCCCTGGGAAAATCCATCATGTAGACGTGGCCTAGGTGCGTCCAAGAGGCAGTTAATGCTGCTTTGCGAGAGCACGTGATGACAGCCACCTTGAAGGAACTGGTGGTGTGTCCTGTACTTAAGAAATCCTCCTGGGACCTGGGAGATCGTAACACCTATTGTCTGGTCGCTAATGTTCCCTTTGGGGGCAAGAAGCTTGAGAGGGTTTGGTGAGTCGATTCCAACCACTTATTTGGACCTATTCCAGTCCACGTTCAGGCCTAGCTTTGGCACTGAGATAGCCTTCGTTGTCCTAATGGATGGCCTCTGTCAGGAGAAGAACAAGAGGAGTGAAACCCTATAATTCTCCTGGTTCTCTCAGCGACTTTTGACAACGTTGTCCATGGTATTTTGCTGGAATGGCTCCATGGAATAAGAATTGGAGGCACAGTGCTAGCTCCAGAGTTGGTTTTAGAGGGTAGAATTGCAGGGGTTTCTCCATGACTCCATGGCATTTATACTATAAAATCCTGTAAGGCTCCATCCAGTCCCCCTTGCTCCTTAAGATCTATATAAGGCCACTAGGTGATAATAAGAAAAGAAATTGATTTTAAAAACTGCCAATATCATACTACCTTTATACGAATCTATGGTGACGACCACACTTACTGCACTGTGTACCATTCTGATCATCACAACTAAAAAACGATGTTGTAGCGCTGGGAAAAGTGCAGAAAAGGGCAACTAAAATGATCAAGGGGATGGAGCATCTCCCCTATGAGAGAAGATTACAACAGCTGGGATTGGTTAGTTCGGAAAAAAGGAAGCTAAGGGAGACATGATAGAGGTGTACAAAATTATGTACATTTTCACCAGAAGAATTTTGGACACTCTAGACAGTGATTTAATTTGCCATGATTGTTTTACTTGTATTTAGTAAACAATACCAAAAGAAGTATCCCATATATGTACATATATGTAGTCCCTTGCATACCTGATAGGGATAATCCCCTGAAAAACATGGATTATATCTTTGAAACTTATATCTTTGAAAAATTTAAAAATTGTTTGGAAAATTGTCCAACCTACATCTTTGAGCCCAACGCATTTGAAGGGCTCCAGTTTGGGTAAGGTTGATTTAAGTACCCACCATTTTGTTTAGCAAGGATGGCTTTTTCTGAAGAATAGCTTGGAAGCCACTTGGAATACGAAATAGGGGAAGCGCGTGGTAGAGTGTGCAAGTTAAAGGGCTATTGCTCTAATTGGTACGTTCTTTCTAAGAAACTATAGAAATGTCAATCATTGTTATAAATCCCATTCCCCCCCTTTTCCCCTTAATAGCACTTACCTGAATATTAGAAGTCTGACAGTACAATATTTTTAACAGGGAGAAGATTAAGAGGGAAAGCCTTCTACAATGTCAATGGAAAAGTCTACTGTGAAGAAGACTTCCTAGTAAGTAAGATTTTAGGGCTTTCTGCATCTTATGGAGGTTGTATGTGTGTGCGCACATCTGTGTGCATGCGTGGACAGAGGCGCATGCTAAATGAAAAAAAATGCATTGTGTGAACTGCAAGGTTGCTCCTAGCTGGCAGATTACAAGGACAATTTTGAATAATTTGATGCCTCCTTTTATGATTCTGTGTGTTGACAGTAAAATACAGTTTTCTCAACTCTCCTTGGCCGTGTTGCTCTCTGACTAGCAGCTATTCAGAATGGTTCCAGGTGTATGTCTGGCAAAATCCAAGATGGATCCACATTGCCCCGCCCTCCCAACACACCCACACATTCTGCCATCTTGAACTTTTCCATAGATGTGGCAATATCTCCATAATCACTAGTTCCGAA
Organism: Anniella stebbinsi; assembly: GCA_029215795.1. Classification (NCBI taxonomy): domain Eukaryota; kingdom Metazoa; phylum Chordata; class Lepidosauria; order Squamata; family Anniellidae; genus Anniella; species Anniella stebbinsi. The sequence goes on from JARDYH010000007.1 coordinate 33,231,617, forward strand.
AAGTAATTTAAAATGCCCTGAGAAAGAGAAGGATGTTAGATTCCTTTGTAATAGTGTCCCTAAGGAATTCAGCCCTCATGCAAAAAGAGGTTTGACACCCCTGGGCTAGATAGACTAATGGCCTGAGTCTGTATAAGGCAGCTCCAGATATTAACGGACTCTCTTTCGGTCTTCCAGGAAAAGTACAAGGCCCGTTTGCACAGATGTTTGGCAACTGGGGGAGGGGACATAGCTCAGTGGAAGAGCGCCAGGCCACCAGCTTTGCATGCAGGTGGATCCTGCTTCAATCCCCGCCATCTCTAGTTAGAAGGACCAGGTAGCAGGAGATGGGGAAGCCCCTTCTCGGCCCAAGACCCTGAGGAACCACTGCCAGACAGAGTCAACAATATTGAGGTTGTTGTACATAAAGACCCTGTTCAGACAACATGCTAAACCATGGTTAGGCCACTAACCCTTTTTCAGCAAATGGTTAGTGAGCGTGTTTAAAGTGGTTATGTAGCCACCATGGTTAGAAATGGTTCACATGACATGCTAAGCCATAGTGGGCCTGTTCAGATGACAAGCGAAGTCATAATGTTTAGCTCAAAATGTTTAACCACTGTGGCTTAGTGTGTCATCTGAACAGGGTCATAGTCTAATGTGGTTTCAGGTAGCTGAAAGAACCTGATGGCAGCTATCATGATGTGATTCTTAAATTGCTTTTAACTTTTTAATTTTTTAAAAGCATGTTATTTTATTGGATCACGTTTGGCTTTTGTAATTTGCTTTGAATGGACATTAGCCTGTGTGATGCCCAACTCGCTAATCCAAGGCAATTGCAAAACATTGTTCTTCTCTTTCTCTGTAGAGATGCAAAAAAACACTCCTGAAACTCTTCAACCCACATTTGACTTGTACAGCAGCCACAAAGTATGGATGTCCTCAGCTCAAACATCTGTTTGTGGGAGGGTAGCAGCCAGTCATCACCAGAGGGAAGGCTTGTGGGACTTCTGAGTGTCATTGCTGTGGCCGGGTTGTTAGCCCAGATCCCCAAACAGCACAAGCAAAGCCCGGGGGGCGGGGATCATGGAATGCCAGATTATGTTTGGCAGGCAAACAGCCATTTTACTTAGGCAGCAATTATACTACATACAGAAAAGCAAAAGATAAACAGAACACGACTCCCAAAATTCCAGAGCTAGAGCCTCAAAGATAGGCTTCACCAAGTGATGATGCAATAGTCCAGAATCTACCAAACTGAGTTGCTCTTCAGCCTGAGTCCACTGGCTTGTCCTTTGAGACGTCTGGCGCCTCTCTTAGAGACCCATCTGATAATGAATAGAATATTTTACCTTCCTCCAATCAGGGAACAGAGGCTGAATTAAAATTATGCCCGTTAAGACACCTTTTAGGGAATTGGGGCTGTGATATACGTTGCGCCAGTCAAGGATTTTGTGGTTATGAGAACTTTGATTGCTCTGCCACTCTGTTTTGGTCCAGTTTGCACTTGCGTATGTCCTAACTCTTGGTCACAGGATCTCCTGGCCTTCTGATGGAATATCAGTGCAGAAACAAACAGGAATGTGTTCTGTGTGGGAAACGACACAGCACAAAGATAGTTTGTTTTTGCTTTCTGGCTTTTACTGCTGCAAATAGCAGATGCCTCCATGTTACTCTTATTCTGCTCCCAGCTTGGGGGGGGGGGGTTCCAATACATATTTAACTTCATGTTTACACAACAGAACTGAAAAGGCATTTATTTCCCAGGTATATGATGCAGGTATAATGCTAAACTGAGACCCAGGTTCAGATCAGCACTTGACCATGAAACTCCCTGGGTGACTTTGGGCCAGTTGCTAACTCTCAGCCTAACTCATCTCACAGGCTTGTTGTGATAATAAAATGAGGGGGATGTACAACCAGGTATGCCTGCCGCCTTGAAAGGAAGGCAGGACACAAATGTAATAAATAAATAGCCCTGGTTAAAATCGCAAACATAAAGTGAAAGTACTGTTCAGGTTGCCTAGCGAAATGCTGCCCTCATGGGAGTCCCCAAAGAGACCAGCTTGTCACTCTGGAAGCAGAAAGACTGGAAGGTTGGGGAAACTGCCCTATGAGCTTAGATGTTCAAAGGACAGAGGAGCCCGATGTTAGAGCCCTCCATCTATCCTAAACCCTACAAGGAGGAAGCAGCAACAGAGAGGCTATTTTGGCTTCTCCATCCTCAAAACTAGAAGCCACTGAATGCAGTGGATTCGTGGCCTCTTTCCTAAGGGAGCTGCCACAAAGCTTCCCGTGATGGCTGGGAGGGGTCCACAGATCCCTTCCTCTAAGGTTGGAGTTGTGTCTCCAGCCTCTGAGACAGAGTATGCGGATGGTCCTTGTGGTGGCCACGACACACTTTATATAGGGTTTATTTAAGAGTTTCTTGTTATATGCTTTTAAATCCAGTTAAGGTCTTTTATTAGAACTATTGTATTTTGTAAACTTCTGACCTATTTTACTTCATGTACAGCACTTTGTAACAAAGCACTATATGAATTGTTTTAATTATTATCCTAAGGCCACTCAGACTCTGTCTTGGATTGCTCTTCTAACTATACCTTGCTTAGTGCAGATATTATGTTTAACTGTGGTTAAACTTTGTAGCTGCACACGGCCTATATGAATGCAACTCCCTTTTCTTGGATCACTGCTTCATTCCTGCTGTATAGAGATTGCCTCTTCTTTCCTAACTGAAAATCGCCAGCTGCTGAACGGCACCTACCATTGTCTCTCTCAGTCACCCAGTGCTTTAACCTTGAGTGTAAACCCTGCTGGATTTACTTCCATTCTTTTACTTTTAAAATGGTATGTCTCACTCTTCAGTAATTCTAGTCTTAGGGTGGTTTACAGAGCAATATTAAACCACTCAAAACATTAAAACCACAAATAAATTAAAAGTCAAACAAATTTAAAGCTAATTAAGGCAGCAAAAGTTATAAAAACATAGCAGGATAAAACCCATTCTGAGAGCTGGGGAAATTAGAAAGATCTTTGCCAGGCACCAAAATGACAGTGAGGGAGGTGTTAGGCAATTATCCCTGGAAAGAGTTTACTGGGATGGGGGGCTCCCACTTGAAAATTACCCTCTGGCAAATCAGCACCCACCGAATCTCTGAAGTTCCCACAAGAAGGGCCTTCAGAAATGATCTCCATGTAGGATACTCCTGTTTAATTTGAGTATGGCTTCCACAGGAGAACGTTCCCAGTGAATATTGCGCTTTGAGATCTCTTAAGTTACCACCTTGCTAAAACATTTCTCCCCTGTTGGGGCTAAAGCATTTGACCAGCGCATCATACTTCTATTGCAAGGAAGGGGAAGTGTTAGTGGCTACAACTAAGGTCGTTTGCTACAACGGCCATTTTTTTGTTTTTTTGTTTTGTTTTGTTTTTTGCGGGACCATCCCTGGGTCGTCCCTGTGCATCCACCCTGACATATGGTATTATCTCTAGAGGTATAAAGGCCTGGAGAAGAAGGAAAAAACAGAAAAATTGGGAGGGGGGACAGAAAAATTTAGGGGGGGGAGGATTTTTTCCAGGGATTTTTGAAAGTTGTGTTTTGGGAGCGAACAAACAGTTTCCCCCCCAAAAAAATTAAATTACCCCCCCAAGCCCATCTCTAAATCATGTCCAAATCCCCCCCTCCATTTCTAACCATGTCCTCTCTCCAACCAACCAACCAACCAACCCCCCGGTTCTCATTAAGACATAGTGACTGTTCCCATCCTTTTGTGCCATTTCACTCCTTCATCTGCTGGCAAAGAGGTGTTGGTCCTTACTCACCTGGCACTCAGGTTTGCAGGACTTTCACTGCCCAAGTGCAGAGAGGGAAAAGCCAGATACAAGAGCAGATACAACAGTTGGATGGTCCACTGCTGCTTAGACATAGTCACATTTGTTAAATGCTCACCGTCACCTCCTCACTTCTGGATTTGTATTGACCTTCTCGCTTCTGAGCTTGTCGTTTGTGGTTGTGGATTTGTAACTTCCATAAACAGTGCAAGTTTACAGGGGGTGTTGTGGCAACTGGCAACCCCCAGGGCTCCTGTACGACCTTTTGCTGCTCGTGGGGTTGTGCTGTACAATCTGAGAGTGTGATATTGCAAGGGATTCTGGGGCTTGGCTCTTGAATCATGTGCTGCTGTATTGGCAGCTCTGCACATATGGATGCCTGTTGTGATTGCTGGTGGCGCTGAGGGGGCTGGGCCAGGCCTGGCCTGGCCTTCAGCAGGGAGTTGAATAATCCCAGCTCGACATTCTTGCTCCATTTTGTTGATAATTGCACCCTAATTAGAGGCAGAGGAAATATGGCCTGCTATTTTTAATCAGGAACAACTTGGGTCCTCTCTACCCACTTGCCTTAAAATACCATGTTGAAGAAAAGCCGCATAAATCATTGTTGATACTGGCAAAACATTTAGAAGATGCTTTCCACAGTTTTAGCACAGAAGCAAACAGACAGCATGTCCAGCAGTGAAGTCCACTTTGGAATCCTGACATGGCTGGAGTGGATTTCAGGATAGAAGGAATGCCGTCTGCATCTCATTTGCATTTTAAATTGTTAGTACTATCCAAAAGATGTCGAGTCAACCTATTACAAGATGGATTTAGGAGTTTTGTGGTTTGAAAAAAAATGTACAGAATGTGAGCTTCAATAAACATTGCCCTTGGTCCAGGAGTCATGTGGCAGCTGCAACCTGGGCCACTCCTGTCCAGGATTCCAGCTAGCCATTGTTAGAAATGCCCATTCTGTTTGAGAAAAGGACAATACAATCTGGAAAGCTGAAAGCAAGTTTCTTTATTGCAAAGCCTTTTGCAAAAGGGGTGTGGCTATACAAGCTTGGAACACACCGAAAATCACAAATCATACAGCATTTATTCCCTGTCCCGGCCGGAAAAGGTCCCTCCTGTAAAAGGTTACAGCCTATCCGGTACGCCTGATTATAATACTAAAATCCCCGCCTTTGTTCATTCCCCCTCTCCCCCTATATTCTTGCACGCACACACTTATTTATTAAAGCAGCCGTTTCCTTATAGTTGCAATCGATCTTAGCAAAGCTTTGACCCCACGGTCATAATCTAGTGGTTAAGTCTATTTCTACTTGCGTTCCTTGCTACACTTCCAACCACACAGCCACCTGTTTCTACTTGCCTTAGCTAAGTTCCTCAAAAACAGCAAATGGAACAATTTCTCGGTGCTTTTCTTCATGGTTCAAAAGGTCACACACCTGACAATTTTGCTCCACTGTCTGTTTCTATCTTTAGATATGTTCTTCTGCTTCTTTGCTTGATTACTGTGTATTTGGCATTTTATATGTGCCTCTTGCTTTAGCTATTGAATATTAGATTAATATATGTGCCTAGCCTTTATATGTGCTTACTGGATTATATAATTGTATGTTGCCTGAATGTTGCCTGAAATTATATAACCCTGTATGTTGCCTGAAAAAGCAACATTTCCCACACCACCTTCTCAAGTTTTTCTACTTCTGCAGATCTTACGGTTCTCCCAAACCTGATGAAACCTCCCTCTTGTATGTGAATTATGCCTTCTTTGACTACATAAGAATCGTGTTTACAAAATTGCCCTGTATGTGTTAGCATCCTAGAAGTCTTATACTTGATTTTATTTTGAAGTGCTGTTGTTAAATATCTTCAATGGATTAGAAGAGGAGTGTGGACCACATCTGTTGAAGTCTCAGAAACCAAAAAAAGGATCTTCAGGCAGTACATCTGGTGGTCAATGGCTGGCTAGTAGCTCTTTCCCCTAACCTATTTCTATGTGTTCCTGGATCCTGTTTTGCTTTCCTGGTGTATGCTTCTGAGGGAGGGCATTGTGACCAGTGCCAGATTTAGGAACAAGCCAAGTAAGCCATGGCTTTGGGCCTCATATTATGAAGGGCTTCTACATATGTTGGTGATAACAAAGTTGTAAGATAACTAAGATGAAATTGCTTTGGCTTAAATGTGTTGGAAAGTCTTGTGTGACTTACAGCAGAGTTGCCTTATCTAGAGAAAGCGTGGCAATAAGTGAAAATTAGAGCCAGTTTAAAAGAAGTTCAAATTAACTTACGTTATTAGTCCTTTTATACACATCTTCAGAGATCACTATCTAACATCGTTTAAATGCAAGCAGCCCCTAATGCTGGGAGGTACCCTTTCGTTTCCCTTTCTTCTATAATGTAATGCACTTTTTTCTCTTTATTCTTATGGTATGGGGCCTCTAAATCTTGATATGGCTTAGGACCTCAGTATATCTTAATCCAGCCCTGATCATGTCTGGAGCCAGGGCCTTTTCTTCAATCTGGTCCCTCAGCCAGCCAGCCAGCCAGCCAGAATAGGTTCTGTATGTCAAGGATGCCATCTAGGCCGCAGCACTGGCCTTGGTACTGTCAGTTGACACACCCCCCCCCCCAGAAGAGACAGTTAGCTGACCTTGCAAACCAGCTGAGACGTGCCTTTCCTTCCAAGTTAAATCTGCTCTAAGCCAACGAACTTGTCTCTTCAAGTGGCCACACAGACCCCTCCCCCACCTGCTTGATCTGGGAGCATGGCGTTGCATCAGTTGAGCATAGGCGCTGTTCTGGAGGCAAGAACTGGTGCTCTCAGAGTGCAAGGTGGGCAGCCACAACCCCACTTACCACTGCTCATAGCACTTACTATTGGCCTACGAAGGACCTGGTATCAAGGGTGTGCTCTTCACACAGCTAACGTCGGCTGGCTGTAGATAGTGGGTGTTACTTCAGGATGGCACTGAGGAAAGGCTGTCCAGTCAGAGTCCAGTATAAAGGGAGAGCTTTGGCTATGGAGCAGTGTAGAAATAATAATAATAATAATAATAATAATAATAATAATAATAATAATTGGAGGAGGTTTGAAGTTGCCCATCAACCATTAGCAACACCTGGACAGTACACTGCTCAGGCAGGCGCACAGGTCACCTGGTCAGAGCCTTCCCCACTATGGTGAGAGGTACTGCATTTCTATTTAAACCAGAAGTCTCTCTTTCCACATTTCCATCTCTGCATATAAATTAGCACATGCAAGGTATATGGATATCTGCATTCTCTTTTGTCCTCTTTTTTTGGTAATGGGCAAGGGAATGATACTAGTGCCTGGATCGTGATTGGGTGGACAACCCCTTCCTTTGCCTTTGAAGCATAGGCAAATCACATAGCTGCCTTTTCTCCTGTGCCTTTAAAAACTGCATGACATTTGGAGATATATTTCTGCCTGTCATGAAAGGTTTAATGACACAGGAGCCCTGCCACGAAAAAAAAAAAAAGCAGCATCCCTATGAACAAGCCAGCCCCAGGAAAGTAAGTATGAGATGAACTCAAAAGGGACTGGCTTTGCGTGCGCAAATCCTGACCCTAGTGCCTTGTGAATGGGTGTGGGGTCCCTTCCTCATTTACTTACTTATTTATTATATTTCTATACTGCCCAATAGCCAAAGTTCTCTGAGTGGTTCACAACAATGAAAACCATAAAAATGCAAGATAAAATGTAAAAGCTTAAAACTACAATTTGAAAGTACACACCACAATAAAACCTAGCAACTGTGCAGAGATTTAAAATGCAATGAGTGATTTAAAACAACAGCTAAAAAACTAAAATGAACAGGGGAGAAAGGTCTTTGCCTGGCACCAAAACGATTTAGGCACCAGGCGATCCTCTCTGGGAAGCTCATTCCACAGCCTAGGTGCCACAGCAGAAAAGGCCCTCATCATCACTGTAGTTTCTCTTGTCAGCATAAAATAGGGAATCCAGACACCCTTGCTATGTGCAACCATGTACTGCAGACATAATTAAAGGGTGTATGTGGAGGAGGCTCTTAATAGCTTTTAGAAATTGTATTGTATAAAAGTTGTATAAGAGGCGTTTTCTATATAATGTTAGGTGCACAGTGTGTGCACAGTAGCATGCAGAAAATAAGAGGTTGGATCACAAACTTCATGATGTTGAGGTTAAGGGTTATGGTGCACAGATCTACACACATAATTTAAAATTATATATTCTCTTATTTTCTCTTGGTGACTACGTTAATTTCTTGCAATGTTATGTCCCGCATCACAGGAATTTCTCACAGAATGTAGAACAATAGAGAGGAGAGAAAGTAGCTGTCATCCCAATAGAAAACCAAGAAAAGTTAAAATACAGAAGGGTTGGATGGGAGGCGTCCTGTTGCTAGAACAGACTAACAGGAGAGCATTCGGTTCTCTACTCTGTTGTTAGATTTTACGTTCCTTTGCCTCTGGGCAGAACTGGGAGGTCTCTGTATCAAAGGCTTTTTAAGCATAAACAGGGAATTTCCAGTCACCGTGAAGCAGGGTGGTGACTTATGCAGCCCTCAATCAACACATGAGCGCTTTTGTGGTCTTTATACCGCAGAGTATATTTTATTATAGTGTTACATATTTTCATAGTATAAAGAGTATTTTGATTTATTTTCTCTTTCTTTCTTTCTTTCTTTCTTTCTTTCTTTCTTCATGTATTAACATGTTTCCCCTAAACCTTAAGGAGGATTTTTTTTGGGTGGGGTGGGGTGGAGGGAATTCCAAATAGGAAAAAATCATGATGGGGCATCTCTTTATAAGAATGCATATATAGAGTGAAGGGAAAGGTTGACTTGGCAGTTATTTCTTTTTTACTATGAAAAGTTTTCTCTTTCATTTAAAATCTTCACAGCAATGGTTATTTCTTTTGGACAGAAAAAATCCTTAAAACCTGAGATCATGATGCAGGATGGAATGCTAATAAACTGAAGCGGGTAGCGAGGACATATTCTCATGAGGGATTTCTGCCTGACTGTAACACACTCTGGCTTTTGTGTTTTTGACCCCCTCTAGATGGATTCCGTTTGACACCTGTTCCTCCGATTATGCGCATCTTCTCGGAAGCGCTTTATTGTAAATGCTTGTATGCAGGAGGTAATTGAGCACTCAACAGGTGACCTTACCGGTTGTTTCAGATGCGCTTTACACGTAGTTAATGCAGAGAATCGCTTGTTCACATGTTAAAATGTGGTTTAACGGCTGGAGCAAAATAAAACTCGCTATTTAACGCACATTCGATAATGCGCATAATCGGAGAGAAAACGCGCCTCTATGCCCGATTTGCGCTCCATTCTTGTAGAGGTAAATTTTTTAATGCGCCTTGAAAGAGCTTTAAATGCCTCTTGTAGAGGCAGCCTTTCACAGAGTTCCTGGGACAGTCTGGATGGTCAAGCACTTTGCATGTTGAAACCTGTATTATTTGAATCTTGGCTTCCCCCAAACTTCTCATTATCCCAAGTTAGGTGTGTGGTGTCATTAAATGTTTTGTTGGAGTGCTTTGGATGCTGACACAGCCATTCAAATAAATACTAATTATGGTAGATTATGATTATCAAAAGGGTTTCTGGTTGCACTCTGCACTCCAGTTCACAATTTACAGACATGGGAAGCAAGCTGGAGTTTGCACTTACAGAAGCCATGTCGTATATTAAGGCCAAAAGGCTTGACACAGCATATTGAGGAATGGAGTGTTTTATAGTTAGCACTGCGCACTGAACAAGGTAGAACTGAAACTGCATTTTAGACTTGTGTCTAAATTTTCTGGTTCATGCAATAAGACTAGGCCCATGATAATGAACTTCCAAATGCATCTTGGCAGAAATCTGCATTTGTGATAAAACTCTCTGCAACTTCCCCATCATAAAGCAGCGGTATTAGATGGGGATTTCCATTTTAAATTGATAATCTTCTGTAAGGTATAAACAATTTATGGAAGAAATGTAGAGGGAGGAACAATTTTCATTAAACATTTTTGAAATAGGTTCATATTCTATACTGACCAAATCTGGGGAGTTTATGTATGCTTGAGGCCTTTTGATAATTTCAGATAAAATCTTTATTGGATTTGTTTTACCGTAGTCTGCTAATTAAATGTTTAAAATTATTCAATGTGAATGATAAAAAAGATCAAACCCACAACAAGAGACTGTTCAGGGCTAAATTCCAAATCAATGGTGTGGGAACAGGGGGCGGGGTTGGGGGGTATAAACAGCTTTCCCCAACCTGGTGCCCTCCATAGGTGTTAGATCTTCCATTTCTAGTCAGCATGATGGGAGTTGCAGTCCAGCACATCTGGAGGCTACCCAGTTGGGGACAGTTTATGCAGAAGGACTATGCTTATTGAAACCTACATTATGTGAATCTTGGCTCCCCCAGACTTCTCACTATCTCAAGTTAGGTGTGTGGCATAGGAGGAAATGCTCAGTTCCATCTCATTTAGGATGAAACCTGAAAATCCATTCAACCACAACATAAAAGGGTTTCAAGCTTCTCCAGATCAATACATTTACCTGAAAATGAGCACAAATATCATACTGAAGCAAAGGGGGCCATTGTGTGCACTTTGCTATTGAATTTGTGGGCCATAATGCAGCATTTTCCTAAATTGGAAGGGCCTGGTCTTGTCCATCTTATTTTACAAATGCAATGCTCCCATTAAATGAGAAATATGGGCTGAAAGTAATGGGTTTAGTTGCATAGACAAGAGATTTCGTGTCAGCTTGTCTCTCTTCTCTTCTAAATAGCATAATTTATGGCCATTCAGGGAACCATAAATGACATAAACCTGCCCATGAGGCCATTCACTTCTCCAGGAGTTCTGTCCCCTGTTAATCAATAAACGGTCCTTTGCATTCCTTATCAAATGACAGCCAGATGGTTCATTTAAATTCATTGTGACAGGGCTCTAGATTTAGCTGGGTTTTATACCATTGATAATCCTCTGCCGTCTGCTCTGCCTGGACCTTCCCACCTGTTTTCCCCCAAACCCTAAGGTCATGGCCTTCAGAAAAATGCTTGCCAGATGGTTCGCTGCTACCGCCAACCTGAATTACTTGGTAAATGAGGTGGTTTTGTTTCCCTGGTGAAATAAAACAGAGAGGAAAGCGAGAATGGAAGACAGCAGAGATTGTCTTGGTGATGTCTCTAGGGAAATCTCTGCAATCAGCTAATCTGCTGAGGAACCCCGGAGCATGTGCTCAGTTCATACAGGGAAACCTACAAGATGGCAAGGCCTCACTTGTTCAAATAAGCTAATAAGCGCCCTCCTTCCTCCTAAAGCATTTTCCCTGCTCACTATGGCATGCTGTGTGGACTTGGATGTTACACTCAGGGGCCATTTTGCACATGATGGAGAAGCAAACTCAGGTTTGCCACCACTTCTGCGTTCCACAGGGAGCCACAACCAATCTCTCTGTATGATGCATATGCTTCCAAACACCTGTTTGTTTGCATTCCTGCTTTGCATTTTCAGGTGAATACCTAAAAGAAAAGAAAAAAGGATCATGAATATACAATGCGTGGAGAGGTCTCCAGTCTGGTCCCCATGGGAGACCAGACACAAGTACCACAAGCCAGAGGAGCAGAGAGGCCAGTGGTCCTGGCTACAAGCTTGCTCCCTGGTCTGCATCTCCTGGATCAACAGAGGAGAAGGCTAAGGAACAGGGGACTGCATAAGGTCACAGCAGAGTGGCATTCTCTGAGTCTTCTGGTGCACCTTTCGAAGAGCCTAGCCTTCACTGGTCAACTCTAACTTGCAAGGTTGTTGAGAGGCTTTTTAAAAAAGTATCTTGCAGGGTTGTTCTAAGGCTAAAAATTGCTACTCCGATCTCCTTGGTGGAAGGGCAAGATCAGAATTTTAATACGGAATTTTAAATAGATCTGCTCCCCTCTTCCTTTGTTGAAAACCATTCTCCATAACTACATTTAAAAGAATTATGAAAGCAGGGGGCACTTAGGTTAGGGTGACCTTATGAAAAGGAGGACAGGGCTTCTGTATCCTTAACAGTTGTACTGAAAAGAGAATTTCAGCAGGTGTCATTTGTATGCATGAAGCACCTGGTGAAATTCCCTCTTCATCAAATAGTTAAAGCTGCAAGAGCCCTGCCTAGCATGACCAGTTACAAAAGACATCAGGGATCCTGCAGCTTTAACTATTCGAGGAAGAGGGAATTTCACCAGGTGCTGCATGCATACAAATAACACCTGCTGAAATTCCCTTTTCAGTACAACTGTTAAAGATACAGAAGCCCTGTCCTCCTTTTCATATGGTCAGCCTAACTTAGGTAAAATAAGCAAATCGATAACCAAAACCATTTTGCTTAATTTATTCTCATAATAAATTAGGGATTAGTTGGTGCAGAGCCCCCAACCCATCCTGACCCTCCTAAAAATAAAAGACACAGAATGCCATGTAAAAGAGATGCCACAGAGTAAAAGAAGACAATAAATAGTACTGGACAAAACACCACTGGATCTGTGGAAAAACAGAAAGAGGAGGAAACCAGTTTTTGGTGCAAAAACAATTTTAACAATCTGCACCAAATGGATCTCAAGGAATATTGAACTGTCTTTTTGCACACTTTTATGAGATTTTTTTTTTTATCCTAATTCAGATGCAAGTCTATTTTTCTTTGTTTGAAATACAGTTGGGATTAGCTTGGTGCAGCTTCTTTGAAATAACTGCTATTAGTTTGCACTTTGGTTCTTTCTACCTCCTGTAGTTTTCTGTGTGCCTTGGCCCACACATGCACACATGCGCATGCACGCAAACACATACACGCACACACCACCTGGACATTGGACCCTTGGCCTCGCATGCAACAAATCCTTGGCTCCACCTCCACCCTGCTGCTTGCAAGGCCGCCTTAGCCAAGCAGCCCACCTTTTTGTCCTGCCCTTGCCCTGTGTCCCAAGTCTTATCTATGCGATGCTCTTTAAAAATAAACAAAAATCCCTGCAATAGCTCCAAATTTGTTCAGATAATCAAATATTGGGCTCAGTGTCCACGGAGTGGACCAATTCTGAACTAGTGTTGATAGGGCAATGCCGGGTCAACAGCAGGGCACCCCTTCTGCATGGGAGGAGAGGACAGGCGTGTGGCATTGTGTTTACATTGGACTGGAATAAGGTGAGGTAAAGTCCACTCCACAGCAGATAAGTGTTTAAACATTAGCTGGCTGGAATTCCAGAGTGGCAGGTCAGTATGGCGTTCAAATGCATGTCTAATTTTGGAAGAAGCTGAGAAAATGCAACCTGTATGTTAAATCGGCCTTCCGTCTGTTGCAGCTGAACTCCACCATTTTGAGTCTTGCGATGTACTTCTGCCCACCCCTGTTCAGAGCTCCAGGCAGCCTGGAACAGAAGTCTGGTAGAGCGGCTCAGGTCCTCCTATCTCCCCTTTTGAGGTCTTCTTTTGCTGTGCACCAATAGGGCACAGGTTTGGGGCCCACCTGCCAGTCCCAAAACAGATAGTTTTATCGCTATATCAAATGGCTGGCCGGGTCTGGAGAATGGGAAAGGGAAAAGATGTGTCGTTTTCCCTTGGCTTCTTTTGGAAACGTTCCTGTATTGTGCAGGGAGGGGATTTTTTTAAACCTCACAATATATGACCCCTGAACCCAACCCTCCTCCTCCTCCTCCTCCTCCTCCAACATGCTTTCCACAAGTTATCAAGGGCTTGAACAGACACATTTCCTCTTCCTTCCCCATCTCCGCATCCCTTTTTCTTCTTCTCAACCACCATTTTAACATTCTGTGCACCATGGCAGGGCTCGTGGCATCCCAACCATGGTGTTTATTTCTTAAAAGGCCTTTCCTTCTCCTGCACTTTATTTCCCTGCCATCAACATTCTGTCAGCTCACAGGTTCTTGTCAGGCAGGTGAATTTTTAATGTCACTTTCATTTAATTTGCCGCTATTTCTCCATGCCAAGGGCTGCATCCCCTTTGGAGAAATTGCTGCTTTGTTTTTGGGTGATATCATTTTGCTTCTGAACTAACTGAAAGACACTCAGCTACCTGAGTTTCCTATCAGAGGATACAAGTGGGACCTGCTGCAGCAAAATGTTGCAGTGTATCCACCCCTCCGACAGTAACTGTTGTTATTCCTTCCCCACCCACCCCCATCCCTGCATTCCGTCTTTCTTTTCCTGATCTCACTCTACATTCTGTGGCTACTGAGCATGCCTGGTCTTCATTGGGATGCGTGGGTTGCCCATATATATATATATATATATATATGCATAAGTGTGTGTGTGTGTGTGTGTGTATTGTATTTCAGCAAACCTCAAGGTTCCCCTGAGCATGCTGATTCATCCCTCTTGTATCTCAATGGCCCTGTTTGGGCTACAATCCTGGTGATACTGACCACTTCTGTTTTCTTTTAGAAGGAATAATGGCGGTGATGGCTTTGTCCAAATTGTTTAATTGTGTTCACAGTAGGGGTGTGCACGGACCCCCCGGATCGGATCGGGACCCGGATCGGGACCTCCAATTTTGTCCCGGACCGGTTCGGACAAAATCGGAGGCCCCCCGGACCGGATCGAGTCCGATCCCGACCCAAAAATCGTACATTTTTGGATCGGCCGCCATTTTTTTCCCCATAGACTTGCATTGCAATGCAAGTCTATGAGGAAAAAATGGCGGCGGGTGGGTAAGGGGGGGCCTAACTCCCTCCCCCCCCCCCCCGGGGCCGTCCGCTGTGGACGGCCCCGGCAGGTAAACCCCCTCCCCCGCGCTCCCTACCCCCCCTGGGGCCGCCCGCTTCCATCCGCTGGCGCCCGCGGGCGCCAGCGGATAGAAGCGGACGGCTCCGGGGGGGGGGGGTAAGCCCCCTTCCCCGCCACTTACCTTCACGGCCCGTCCGGCGCCGGCGGCTACTACCAGCGGGCTCCGCGGCCTACTCTCGAGTAGCGCGCCGGGTGATGACATCACCCGGCGCGCCACCCTGGAGCAGGCCGCGGAGCCTGCTGGTAGTAGTAGGCGCCGGCGCCGGACGGGAGCCGCCGGGCCGGGCAGGTAAGGGCCCCCCTCCCCCCTCCGCGCGCCCCCTCCTCCCCTCCACGCACCCCCTCCTTACCTTTCCGGCCCGGCGGCTCCCGTCCGGCGCCTACTACTTCCAGCAGGCTCCGCGGCCTGCTCTAGAGTAGCGCGCCAGGTGATGACATCACCCGGCGCGCCACCCTAGAGCAGGCCGCGGAGCCTGCTAGTAGTAGTAGGCGCCGGCGCCGGCGCCGGACGGGAGCCACCGGGCCGAGAAGGTAAGTGCCCACCTCCTCCCCCCCCCCGCTGTCCACTTTCATCGGCGGGCGCCCGCTGGCGCCCGCCAATGGAAGCGGCGGTGGGCGCCAGTGGGCGCCCGCCGATCCGCCGAACCGGTTCGGAGCTTTTTCGGACCGGTTCGGATTGGATCGGCCGATCCAGCTGCGGGATCGGAAATCGGATAATTTATCCGATTTCCCACTGGACCGGACTCGGATCGTGGATCGGGTCCGATCCAGTGCACATCCCTAGTTCACAGCCCAGTTCTCTGGACTGAATTCTGCAAAGGCCCTTCCTTCCAATTAGATTAGAGCTGCCCCAAATAGTGTCTGGTTTTATTTTTTTAGTAGAAAGTAGCCATTTCCATGGGATAGAATTTTGCCCCTCCCCCCCAAAACCCCTTAGATTCACCTTTTTCTATACTATTTGGTGCCATTTCTCCCCTTGGCAGCTGCTACTTCCTCCTCCCTGGGCTATATAGATGATTCCATCTAATCTGGGGCCATACAATGAACAGAGTCATGTCACAAAAGTACTTAACAAATGAGATTTAGACACATGGCATCAGTGAGGACAAAATAAGTGATCAAGCAAACAAGCAGTACCAGACAATCACTCAAAAGGGAGGTGAGATTCAAATTGGCCTAAAATGTTTGCAAATATTACATTATTATTATTATTATTATTATTATTATTATTATTATTTCTTCCATTTATATATCGCCCCATAGCCGAAGCTCTCTGGGCAGTTTACAAAAATTAAAAACATTGAACATTAAAAAAACCCGATATACAAAATTTAAAACCATAAAAATAATAAAAACAGGTTATAAATACAATATTATTTAAAAACAACTATTCTGGGTCAAACCACCACCACCACAACAAAACCCTCAACATACGCTGTTAAATGCCTGGGAGAAGAGGAAAGTCTTGACCTGGCGCCAAAAAGATAACAATGTTGGCGCCAGGTGAGCCTCATTGGGGAGATCATTCCGTAATATATCATTTCAGTTCATCTTTGATTTAGATATAGGGGTAAGACATACTGATATAATGGTGGTATCCTAAAAAGGATGTGAAATCTCAAGTGGAAGAACTGAACCGGCATGATTTGTATCAGATACTTCTACAGAATTTTGGTGACAAAAATATCCCTTCTGTGCAAATTTGAGAAATAATCTCTTAAAGGTATGTAAAGCAGCCCCTTTGCCCTCCTGCTTCCCCTCGCACACTGAGATTAGAAAGTTCCAATCCCAGTTTGTGGTAAACCAGTTTGCTTTATCACCCAAACCTGGCAAATTAGAGTTTGTATAACTAAGTTCATTCGAAATGGCAAACTATGTTTTGCCGCAAACCAGGATCGGAATTTTCTAACCTCCACATAGTTTGGAGCTGTGTCTGTGTACACATAAATGAATTCTAGTTGTGAACACCAGATTGAGTCTTCGCCTCTTTCATTTTGAACCGCTTGGTACCACCCCTCTTTTCTTCCTTGTTGTGATATGGCAGCTACTTCTGGAATTACGTTCTGCATGTTTTCAAAATAAGCCCACCATTGCAAGTCCCCCAAGGCTGCTTTTTTCAATGACAGATGAGATTATTGGGGTTACACAATTCTACATCTGCTTGCAAAATCTCAGAATCACCAACATCCCCATGAAAAGGAGGCATGCGATGGTCTCCTCACTTGAGAGCTTTTGTATTTATGTTTCCAGTTTGGCCATTATTCAGCAAGGTTTGGCAGGTTTGTTTGATTCTTGTTGAGGGGGAAGGTTTGTGTGACAAAACAGAGCTCTAGAGCAAGAACAAAAGGGCAAGTGAGTGAATAACCATATATCCCTTTTTTCTCTCTCTTTCTTGAACAGTATTCAGGTTTCCAGCAAACTGCAGACAAGTGCTTCATTTGTGGACACCTCATAATGGAGATGGTAAGAGTACAGGCTTCTGAAGTATGGGATATATTGGGCTGGGTTTTTTTCCTCTTTCACTTTATTTAGGCTGCCCCTCTCCTCACGTGTAACGCAGCCCATCACAATCATGCCGAAGAACCAGGAAGCAGAAAAGCTCCAGGTACACAACACAATTTCCTTCTAAATGAGATGGAAGCACCAAAGCAGCCTTCCCCAACCTGGTGCCCTCCAGATGTGTTACATTATAACTTCCAGCATATTCTGGCTAGGGCATGCTGGGAGTTATAGTCCAACACATCTAGACAGCACAAAGCTAGAGAAGTCTGCTCCAAAGTCTATCATTCTGGCACTCTGAGGAACAGAATGATTTTTTCCCAGCCCTGTGCCTCATTGGTTTCTATTTTGGAAATAAAAGTGCTGATGTGTTGGAAATCTACCTCAGGGTAAACGTTGGCTATTCTTTTGGATTCTTTTCCAGATTTTGCAGGCCCTGGGGAAGTCCTACCATCCTGGCTGTTTCCGCTGCGTGGTGTGCAATGAGTGCCTGGACGGCGTCCCATTCACGGTAGACATGGAGAACAACATCTACTGTGTCAAAGACTATCACACGTGAGGACGCAGAACCTTGGAGGGTGGGGGAAGAGGGGCCGGAGCATGCAGGAGTAGCATTACGGAGTAGCATTTAGAAGGAAGCAGCAGCCAGTATTAAATTCAAAGTAAAATCCTGGGGCGGGGGATCTGGAGGAGGTGGAGATTCTCCAAAAGCTTAGAGCTCTCTGGCTGAAAATATAAAAGGACCTTTGAAGAAGGTTAAATCTGCCATCCTTTTAAAACATTTTTCTTACCGTGTCAATGGATGCAAAGCATCCATGATGTTCAAAGGGTTCATTCAATCAGGCCTGCAAAACCTGTGATTCGTTGAGACAAAACATGGTTCGTTTGGCCATGCAAGTCAGCCCACTGGAGGCTCAGGTAAATTTCCAGCTTTCAATACTTACCCTGGTAAAACTAGCAGAGAAGGATCTTGGAATTGTTGTAGATCATAAGCTGAATATGAGACAACAGTGTGTTGTGGCTGCAAAAAAAGCAAATGCTATTTTGGGCTGAATTAATAGAAGTATAGCTTCCAAATCATGAGAGGTACTGGTTCCCCTCTATTTGGCATTGGTTAGGCCTCATCTTGAGTATTGCATCCAGTTCTGGGCACCACACTTCAAGAAGGATGCAGACAAGCTGGAGCGTGTTCAGAAGAGGACAACAAGGATGATCAGGGATCTGGAAACAAAGCCCTATGAGGAGAGATTGAAAGAACTGGGCATGGTTAGCCTGGAGAAGAGAAGATGGAGGGGAGACATGATAGTACTCTTCAAATACTTGAAAGGTTGTCACACAGAGGAGGGCCAGGATCTCTTCTCCATCAACCCAGAATGCAGGATGTGGAATAATGGGCTCAAGTTGCAGGAAGCCAAATTCTGGCTGGAGATCAGGAAAAACTTCCTGACTGTTAGGGCAGTATGACAATGGAACCAATGCCCAAGGGAAGTTGTGTGCTCTCCCACATTACAGGCATTCAAGAGGCAGCTGGACAACCATCTGTCAGGGATGCTTTAAGGTGGATTCCTGCACTGAGCAGGGGGTTGGACTCCATAGCCTTCGAGGTCCCTTGCAACTCTACTATTCTATGATGCTATGAAGCAGGAGCGGCACATCGCTGGTGGGCTGCATTGGTCTGGACAGGTCATCACGTATTACGAAAGCCCGCCTTGAATGGAAGGCAAAGGGGGGAGCGCAGGAGGGTCGCCTGAATGTAAGCTGTCGGAGCACAATCAACTTTTCGATGTTTGGGGCAGCCTTCCCCGACCTGGTGCCCTCCAGCAGGGGCATGTTTGGAGTTGTAGTCTCGATGCATCTGGAGCCTTACTAGGTTGGGGAATGGTGGTGTGGAGCTTGTATTTGTAGGATTAATTAATAAGGGAAAAGATGCCTTCTGCATAGGATATCTGGGTGATGAGATCCCATCGCAAAGAATGTGCTGCTTGAATGAGCCTCCAGCAAACAGCCCAAACTTTAGCTGCAGTTTGAACGTTGCTGTGCTCTCCTCTCCTCCCCACCTCTTTCTCTTTTTTTCCCTTTCTTTTCTTTAAACAAAAGTGTAACCTGTTTTCTTTTTCAACCTAGGGTTTTCGCACCAAAGTGTGCTTCCTGTAACCAGCCAATTTTACCAGCACAGGTATGATATTCCATGCACCTTGTTTGATGTTCTGCATCCGCATTTCAGCCTGCCTGCCTGCTTCCACCTTGAATTTAGGAAGAAACAGGTGCTTGAAAGTCTCCTTCATAGTACAGCATTGCTGTAGTCGAAATAAGATGCTTGGGAATTCAAAGACCCTCCTCAGAAGCGGCACGTGGCTTGTGGCCATGACAATCCTGCACATGTTTTACTTGGAGTAAGACCCACTGAACTGAATGGAGCGTAGTTGTCTCGTGCCTGCCTCAAGCGCTGGTTCTTCCACATCCCCATCTCTTCCAGCCGGCCTAGGTTGTCTCCTTTTTTGAATCAGCCAGAGGTTGGCGAGGTTTGTAACCCTCCTGATGTTTTGGCTTACGGCTCCCATCAGCTCTAGCCTTGCCCAGGCTTTGTACAATAACCATGTGATGATGATCCTAGCCAGGCTAGGTGATGGTGAAGGATGGTCTGGAACTGTAGGCCAAAACATCGGGAAGGCCTCCAGTTGTCCACCCCTGGTTTATAGTAAAACCACTGCATGTTGCCTTTGTTTGGGCCAGCACCCATCTGCCTGCAAAGACTTTGTTCACATATCTGATGTCCCAACCTAGGGATGTACAAGAATTAATATTATTTACATGTCTGTAGCTTCAGCTATTGGGTGGTATAGAAATGTAATAAATAAATAAATAAATACCGCCCAATATCCAAAGCTCTGGGTGGTTTACAAAAGATTAAAACTTTAAAAATACAATATAAAGCATAATGTACAAACCATTTACATTAAAAACAATTTTAAACTCACAACAATAAACATCCTAGGATCAGTTAAAAACCTTATTGTGTGCTGTCAAATGCCTGGGAGTAGAGGAAAGCCTTAACCTGTTGCCAAAAGGATGACAATGTTGGTGCCAGGCAGACCTCAGTAGAAAGAGCATTCCAAATCAGGGACTACCACCAAGAAGGCTCTCTCACTTGTTGAGAATTTTGTTAGTGTTTGCAAAGCATGCGAGCCTGCCATAATCGTAATGGTGAATGTGAACAGGAGAGTGTGTTCTCTCAAAATGCTTTGCACATTCAAACATTCTGGGTGTGCTCTTTTGAAAAATGTGCATTTCCCCCATTCAAAATGCATACTTTTCCTCTTTGAATGAGGAGGGGCGAGGTGAGGGAATTGCTTCTTCACCCATCCCTCTTCTCTACCCCAAACCAGGGTTCCGAGGAGACTATCCGGGTGGTGTCGATGGACAGGGATTACCACGTGGAATGTTACCACTGTGAGGTAAGCTTTGGGACTGCTGGCCATGATGGACTTCTCACTCCCACGCGGAAGGAAACCAAATGCACTCATGACCCAGAGAAGGGCTAGGCCCATGTGTTGCTAGGAGGCTCTGCTTTTGTTTTGTTTGTGTATAATGATTCTTTGACAACCTTTAATTAAATATTTCCTGGATGGTTTACAATAGCTCATAGAACACAATACAACAGCATTAATTAATGAAACTGTAATGAAAGGCAGCACTGTAAACAATTACAGCAACAACAGCAACAAAAATGCATTGTTTGGGGAAATGAGAAGATATTTGCCTGGCACCTTGAAGATGTTAACATAGATACCAGGTGAGCCTCCCTGGGAAAAGAGTTCCAAAGCACGGGGCCATCACTGAAAAGTCTCTCTCCCCTGCTGCCGCTTGCCTCACTAAAGATGACAGAGAGCCTCTAAGGAAGACCTCAGTGTATGGGTAGGTTGACCGGGGGGGGGGGGGGGGTTGTACAAGTTTTGTACGGCTTTTCTTCCCCAACCAGGTGCCCTCCAGATGTATTAGACTTCAACACCCAGGGCTGTTGGCTGGGAATGAGAAGAGATGCAGTTTGGAGGGCACCAGGCCACAAAAAGCTGCAAAAAGCTAAGCACCAGTACTTTGAATTGTGCTTGGAAACAACCAGAAGCTGGCGAAGACCGAGGCGTCAGAGTTGTCTCACACATTCCTTTTGACATACGCCTGTAGAATCATGGGCAGGCCCCCGAATTCGGCACCTGATTTACCAGGCCCTCCTGCACAATTGCATATGGCTCACGTTAGTTTCAGTGAGATGTACTTAGAAAAATCCCCAGTGGATTTTGCCCTTACTGGCTTTGTGTGAGAAAGTATCCCAGCCAGTCCGTTGTCTTTGTTCCCGCTGCCCCTCCCAACGATAATAAATTCCATGAATGTAAATAGATTGGGAAATTACCTCATCCATCTATATCGGGGGGCTCTTCCCTACCCCATAAAATGCACCAAAGTGAAGAGAGAGGGGTGAAGCTTTCCCCTCCTTATGAGGCAGGCGGCATCAAGAGAGGGTCCTCCTGAAGAACAGCATGGCGGTGGCGGCAGACACCTCACAGCATTGGGGAGGGGATGTTTGCTGTTCTTTCCTTTAAGCAGAGGTCAGGTTACAGAGCAGAGCTCCAGGAACACCTGCCCTCTTCATTCCCCAGAGGACTCTAGACCCTGATGGCTTCGGAGGCTGCCTGAGGAAGGAATTAATTAATTAATTAATTAAGATGGGGTGGGAGGGGCGCGCCTGGAGTTTCCAACCACACACAGAGTGCTGTGATGGCCAGCTGCCACTCAGGGGACTTCCAAGCGGCGATGTCCCAGGCCAACACCCCATGGTCCTGCCATGGCCACAGCCCCAGGCCCAAAGCAGGAAAGGTGAAATCGATCACTGAATCTTGGAAGCGGAGCCAGGACTTTGTTCCACCTAACTCAGTCTTGTCTATTCTGATGGGCAGCAGCTTTACAGGGTCTTGGGTCTTTCCCACCCGCTGCCTCCTGAGAGTTATTTACCTGGAGATTGCAGGGACTCAACCTGGGACCTGCTGCTTCCAAAGCAGGTGCTCCACCTGCTGTGGGCCCTCCTTGCTTAGAATTTTCAGGACAGCCTAGCAAGACTGATTATCTGTTCCTCTACCATTTCCTATTCCGGATGTTGGTTATTCTCTATGGTAATGTGGACATGGGTTTCCTGCAACTGTGTGAATCCACGCCTGGTGGATGTTATTAAATTACGTAGGACACATGTGAGCATACGGTCATGTTTGCATGCTGAAGAAAATCTAGCTGAAGATCCACCCCATTGACCTCAGTTCTTTCAGTCCAATTTAGCAGAGACACAATTGCCCTGTTACGATTTCCTTCATGTCTCCCCCCCAACTGTTCCCTAAACCATCCTTCCCCAACCAGGTATCCTCCAGATGTGTTGCACTGCACCTCCCATAATTCCCAACCAGCATGGCCATGGGAGTTACAGGCTTGGGTAGGCTGCCTTAGACCGGCTGGCTCACATCTATGTCCTCTTATTTCTCTTAGGACTGTGGACTGCAGCTCAATGACGAGGAAGCCCACCGTTGCTACCCGTTAGAGGGACACCTGCTCTGCCACACCTGTCACATTAAACGCCTCGGTATGAAGGTGCCACCACATCCTCCCCCTGGGTACCCAATGCACATTACAGAACTCTGAGGCATTTCCCTCCCCATCTAGCCAAGACCAGCAGAGAAGACATTTTGATGGGAGAAGAGCTCAACCAATGACTCTCTTACGAAAGACAAACCAGCAAAGTTTATTTATTGCTCCTAAGACTGGGAAGAGAGGAGTGCCTGTCCGAGCCTGCACCTGTGTTCCATTTGCCTAAATAATTCCTCCCAAGACACTTGGTACTTGAAAAACGATGCGCTGTGTGGATGTGATTGTAAAGCAGCGGCAATTTTTAGCGCTGTTGGTACAAAGGGCCATTGGTTCACCGTAGCTGGCTTGAATGTTGCCCAATGGTAGTTTTGGTTTCCACAAGAATCTTAACTGCCTGCAGCCAGTCTGCAGAGGAGCAAAGATACATATGGCCTTTTTAGGCTGGGTCTTCTTGTAGCCTGACCGGAGACTTTTAAAAATGGCTTCACAATGGGTCACTGCAGGAGACAAGAAGGTTGTTTTTTAGTGGTGATCAGATGGCAACACAACTTAAAAGAAAGATGTTATTCTATGTGGGAATCAGCCTTTGTCTTTCCACCATGGTTGATTCCATTGTTGTTCCATGCATTACCAGCAAGAGAGGTGAGGATGCCCATTGTAGAAGGTTGTATGAAATGAATGCATTGGGATTCATACACACGGAGTTATGTCGGGGGGGGGGCTTAGATGTTTGGAATCCCTTGTTGGGGAAAGGAGTAGCAGTTTTGGTGCCTGTCTGTTTGCCAGTGGCGGTTGGGACACACAGATGCAACATATGTAACATAGTGGAAGGTTGCAAGGCTGGTTCAGAAGATGGATACCTCATAATCACCTTGAGCCTGGCTGGGGACTATATAGTTATGGGTACCGTTGCTTAAAACAGCCCCATTGGTGTGGAGCAGCCTTCCCCAATCCCATACCCTCCAGATGTGTTGGACTACAATGCTCACAATGCAGTCCAGCATATCTGGAGGACAACAGGTTGAGGAGGCTGGTTTAGAGGGGTGCAGAAACACCGAGGGCTACCTGGGAGCTGAGATGCTGCAGGGACTTCCCAGGATGCTTAGTTGCTCATGGGATCTTGGTGAGAGACAGCCAAGGAATGGCAGCCTCCTGGGGCTGCGTCTTGTTTGTTATCGGAATTGTGTCTTCTCTGGTGATGTTGCCCTTGCAGGCTGAGTGTCCCTGAAGGCTTCGGAATTAGCAGAACAAAGAGGGGCTTCCTAAGCCATCTTTATCATTCTCTTGGTTTTTGGCACTTCACAACATAGCTCGTTTTAAAAACTGTTTCTGCGAATAACTTCAGCTCTCCTGGCTGTGCAAAATTCTACTTGTTTTGCAATTGTACAAGATCTGTATGTCTTCGTTTTGTTTTAAAGGGCATCAGATTTGTGGTGTGGCTTCAGTGGCAGATAACTTTTTCCTGAGGTCTTTTTGAACTGGCTTCCTCCATACTGGATTTTTACAACTCAGCTCTTGATCAGCCCAACTCTGGATGCCAAATTAATGATATTTAAATCCACAGCATTTTTATATCAATTTCATATCCAAATACTTAAGGATCTTTGGCCAGAACAGAACAGTTTTGCTGTTGCTCCATTTACTTTCAGGACTTCAAAACATTTTTTCAGGCTCATGAGGAGATGGGTTTGTGCCTTGTTTAATAAGAGACATCTGGGGTGGGGGTTCTATCCAGTGGTGTCGTCCCACTAGCAGAAAGCGTCTACTGCTTGCAGAAACCCTTTTCTATCCTTGTGCATGTTTCAGATCCAATCCTTTGATTTTGCTTGCGCCAGCTGTTGCACAAGTGTTTCACAAGGCATTGCACAAGCTGCTGTGCAAGTTGTCAAACAAGGCATTTTACAACTTCATTGGACTAGATGTTGCTTCTGCTAGTTGTGCTAGTTCTGGGTAATATCCAGCATCATGAGAATGGATGAATTCATGTTCAGTGTTTTAATCCTTTGTGAACCACCCAGAGAGCTTTAGCTATGGGGCGGTATAGAAATTATAATAATAACAACAACCACAACAAAACAACACAACAACAACATCATCAACAACAACAACAGAACAATAACATGGATTGGCATGGATCTGCTCATGACTGTACAAGTGCTATCAGAACTCGCCCAACCAGCATAAGCAACACCTAGTCTAATGAAGTCTTAATGAGTTGTGCAACACCTTTGTGCAACAATTTGCAGAATAGCTTGCCTAATGGCTTGTGCAACACCTTGCACAAGCAGAATCAAAGTATTGGATATGACACATGCATGAGGATAAAACTGGGTTTCCATAAGTAACCCAGGTTCAAATGTATAGCAAGAGACAGCTAGTTTGGACCATTTGGTAATATGAGCGGACAACTATGGGAAGCATGTGGCAGAAGAACCTCTATTAGGAATTGGCCTCATGAGACTTTACCCATAACCTATCCGGGGCAATTTTGTAACCCAGAGATTTCCTTGAAATCCTAGCAAAAGTACCAAATAGGAAAAATGTGTTTTATAAAAGGAGTTAGAGGTCCGTAGAATGTATACATTTTTCCTGTTGCCTGAGTTTTTAAAAATCCTCAGAACTCTTGAGTCTATATAGGAAGTCAAATTAACTTGATGTTCAGGGTTTTTTTTAATGTCAGGTTATCAGTTGCCTGTTCGAGGCACATGGCTGTTGTTACAATTCTCTGTAGCCTCATAAGAATTAACCAGCCTTAAGCATGTTTTATTAATTCCTTAACTTAATGGACCTTAAATGGTTTTAATTTCTTTTTGCTGTTGAGACTTTTCTGCTGTGAACAAGTTGGTGCACCAATGATTTCAGCAAAACTACACCCAAGTGGGAATTTGATGCTTTTGTTTTAAAGTTGCCAAGAATAATAACCAGTATAACAGCAGTTTTGTGATTAGACTGCAAGTCATATTGAATTCTCCAAAACATTTCATTTTGGAATTACATGGGAAAATACAAATTTCTGTAAAAGAACACAACAGGAGTGCCCTGCAATGATGAGATTTTCCTCCTTTTTACTTTCCAAAATACAGCAAAGATACAGAATATAAATGTGCTTCCTCCAGCAAGGAAGGAGTGCAGCCATTCATAATTACTTCTGAACCTATGTAGGATGTTGCTTGTTGGGCCCACAAGGTGTTGTGGGTGGTAGGAGCTACCCTGGTGCCTTCTGAATTTCTGGAGCCTGCTGTATGTGGGCCAGATCTACACCAAGCAGGATATAGCGGTATGAAAGTGGTATATAAGAGGCAGGAGCCACACTACTGCTTCACTGCGGTATTGAAGTGCACTGACAACTGTTGGGGCCCATTGACACAGACCATCTACCACTATATCCAGCTTGGTATGGCTCCTGCCTTTTACATACCGCTTTCATACCGCTGTATCCTGCTTGGAGTAGATCTGGCCTCTGTTGGAGGGGTGGGGAATATGTGGCCTTCCAGGTGTTCTTGAACCACAACTCCCATCAGGTCTAGCCAGCATAGCCAACGGTGATGGATGATGGGAGTTGTGGTCCAACAATGTCTGGAGGCCCACATATTCCCCATCCTACTCTGTTGGATCCCTTATGCCACACCAACTGTTTTCTCTGTACACTCAGGATTAGGCCCATTCTGCTCCTGTGGTTCTCTGGATTGCCAGTTCACCTAAAGCAAAACTCTTAAATCTAGATTTTGAATAGTCTTTCTGCCACCCTCACACCTTCAGGATCAAGCCATCCCAGAATATGGCATTGGTTTGGAAACAATGCTGGGACTGAATAAAATGTCTCATTAATCCCAGTATCTGCACTATGTCAGTGGCAATCTTGCCAGTTCCTGCTTCTGCCTTAATCTCCAGTGCCTCTACCACAAAATCTGAAATATGTACATACACCATGTTCTTTCAGGCTGTCGTCATTTTAGAACAGAGTATTTGCTTGTTTAAAAACTTTCAATTTTTCCCTACACAGATCCATATATTTGTCTACATGCTGAAACTTTTATTTCTAGCAAGGACCAGTTTGTTCCAACCAGAACACAACTGTTGTCATTTCCTTTTTTCCCACAGAAAGCAGAATTTGATCACAGCTCAGTGAGGGTTCCTGTCTCACCGACTCCTCTTTTCGCCTATAACAGAGGTGCTTGTTTGGGTATCCTTAGTTGTTTTAGTCAGGAGAAAGCAACCAGGACACTACATGCAGAAGCTCCACAAATGGTGTGTACTTCCAAGACAAGAAACATTTTATCCCTTGTCTTTGTAAAATAAAGAGAAAGAAAGACCTTCGCGTTTAGGGAGGGATTGTAGCTCAACAGTGGGCCACCTGCTTTGCATGCAGAAGCTCCCAGAGTCGGGTGACAAGACAGGAGCTTCTCCTCCCAAGACCCCAGACAGGTGCTGCCCATCAAGGTAGACAAGCCTTCCCCAACCTGATGCTTTCTGGATGTGTTGGACTATAATTCCCATCATCCACAGGCAGCACAGCCAATACATATATCATCATTTCCCCACCCACACCAAAGAGCACATTTCAAAATTCACAATTTCAGTAAGTCCAAGAAGGGATGGAGGAGCTCAGTTAAATTAAACCAAAGCTATAAAGAAGGCATTCAAAAGCTGCTTTCTTATGCCCCAAGAAGAGTATGTGATTCATCATACAACTAATGCCATAATTAGAGTATATAATTTGACTTAAATTAAGTTTTTTCTTGAGAAATATTTTCATTTTCTTTAAAAGAATATAGTTTTCTTCCAAGAACTTGGACCAATGTTGATTTTTATTTTGTAGGAAGTATATAAATGCCCAATTTGTATATTATGTGTCTAGTTTACATGCTGCAAATACGTTAGTTTAACCATGATTGTATATATCCTTCTAAAACCTCTGGCCTTTTAGTACATAGATTGACTTGTCAGGTTTTTGTATTGTCATTTGGTTTCCTTGATTGTCAAAGAATAAAAGTTGGAAAATGTAGATTTATTTATCTAAAGAAGCTACCTGCTATCGTCCTAAGTTATTTTAATATTAAAAGTCAGAATTTCATTTAACCTTAGATGTTATAATCTGCTTTTTTCAATAAAGACGTTTTGTAGTTATCTTGGATTTTATAGTGTGTTATAGCAAGAACTGCTTTGTTACAGAAGCAAATTATGTATTACATGCCAACACATTTAACACTACTCCCAACATGCCCCCCCTTTAAAAAATGGCAAAGCTACTTCAAGAAAGGAAATTTAAAGCAGAAAAGGAGGGAGGGAAGGCACAATCATTTCCCTGCCCCCAAAGCTACATACACACAGGCCAACCCCAAACTCTAGAGTTTTGAAAGAGTGTTGTGGGCACTTCCACAAAATGGCTGCCATGGGCATGACTGGTCACAAAATATCCATGAAATTAAAAGAAAAGTAACTTGCCAAAAAACATAAATACAAGGTAGAGGTGGGCTCTGATCTACAAAGCACAAAAACACCCTTGTGAATTCAGTTTTCCGCTCCAATGCTCATTTCAAAGATGGCAAACTGATGAGTGTCAGAGACAAGTAACTGCACCAAGGAAGTGAGTGTCAGGCAGAGCTCTGAGCCCCAAATGTCAAATCACATATTTGCTCCCCTCCCCCCCACAGTAACACAAAATACCAGTTTCACAGAAGGCAAACTGCTGATGCTTAGAGACTCACAAATGCGCACCCAAACCTATCAAAACGCAAGTCAAAAGGCACAAATCACGCTTCCGCGCTTCATAGCCCCCCCAGGATGCTTCATGCTCCCCTGACCCAGCAATTCCTATCACTCCCATCTTAACCTTTCTGGGGTTTTTTATTTTCTAAGAATGCCTCCGGGGCGCACGTGGACCCAAGGTGAATTCCTGCATTGAGCAGGAGGGTTGACTCGGTAGCCTTATAGGCCTCTTCTGTGATTCTATGATCTGCAAGAAAGGCCCCTGAACATGAAATATTGAAAAGCTGCTAAAAGGTGGGGAATGGGTGATTCTATGACTGCAACCCCATCATAATCCATGACCATTTGCCATGCTGATTGGGGCTTATAGGAGTTGTAGTCCAAAGCATCTAGAGGGCATCAAGTTGCCTATCCCTGCTGCAAACAGAACAGGTTTGGAAGGTGATAACAAAGATGGTCAGCAGAATGGAAAACCAGCCCAATCAGGATAGGTTGAAGAAAGAGTATGAGGGGGACATGATAACACTCTCCAGATACCTGAAGGGCTGCCCCATAGAAGAGGGCAAAGATGTGGTCTCTTCCATCCCAGAGGGGGCAGGACTAGCGTGAGTAGGGTGAACCTACAGGCAGGGAGGTTTTGGCATTGAGCCGAGGCTGGACATGGTCACAACTCTGATTCTATGACTTCTTGCTCATTCTCTCTGTTGTTTGTTCTTGAGCTACTAGCTGTATGTTATAAAAGCCGACGTAATCCCATTAAATCAGCAATTGATGCTAATCTTTATCTCTAGTAAATACAGCCACAATTCCTCCTTATCATACATTTCAGGGCTTATTAAATGATTTCACACTTATCTGATAATAGTTATGCCTGCCTTTTTCCTGAACAAAGAGTCCAGCCATCTCTCAGAATATTTGCCAGGCCTTTGCTAACGTACATGAGGCAGTTTGAGCTCTCTGAAATGACACGTCTATTCTGCTGTATTATGGTGGATTCACCTTCCCTGAAGGCTGGGTGGCCATCTCTCAGGGAGGTGGTAGTTGCATCTATTGCAGAGCCTGCATCGAGCAGGGGGTGGACTAGATTATCTCC
This sequence comes from Anniella stebbinsi, assembly GCA_029215795.1. Taxonomy (NCBI): domain Eukaryota; kingdom Metazoa; phylum Chordata; class Lepidosauria; order Squamata; family Anniellidae; genus Anniella; species Anniella stebbinsi. Next base: position 33,261,129 of record JARDYH010000007.1, read on the forward strand.
AAGGTCCCTTCTAGCTCTGATTCTATATCCTCAAGGGAGGGGGACAGAGTGCTATAGCTGTGTAGCAGATACTTAGTAACTCTTGAGAGAGTAAGGTTTCTAGACGGAGTTCAACCCCCGTACCTCTCATTTTAGACATTAACCACTAAATCTGGGGTAAAGCCCAACCCTTTAAAATGGGTGTTGAACCACTTTCAGTCCAAGGGACAAATTCAGTTTTGGAGACACGCCCAGGGATGGGTGGGGCCAAAGGCAAACGGGCTCAAGACATGATGAGGCTCATCAATGAGCCCATGCTCTTCACAAGACATCATCTCCTTGCAAGGAACACAAGAGAAGCCTTGAAGGAACAGCTGCAAGTTAATTGAAACTGAATCACAAAGGGTGCATACAAAGGTACACATCTGAGTGGCCAGCCACTGTATAGAAAACTCATCTGTACTTGCTAAGACACTGGAGATGCACAGCACTGATTTGCTAAGACCTGGAGATGTAATGCATGACGTTTGAACTGTAAAACATTATGTTGTGCTTTCAAAAAAGGAGGTTATAGATTATCTGAAGGGACAAGAAAAAAATGAATTGTTTATCTGCGGATTCAACGACTGAGAAGGGATAAGATAAAGGAGGGGGAAATTGGTTGTTTAGTGACAAGAATAAAGATGGTTACATATCTTTGCAGGGGGGAAATCCTGGAACCACCTTAATTGTCCTCTTTTAGTATGTAGTTGATGTGTCAATGTTTTGTTGTTCTGTGTGTGTATAATAAATTTTAAAAAATTTAAAAGGGCAAGGGATGTACATGAAATGGGATTTACATACAATGGTTTTGTCAAAAGATGGAACCTGCAATGAGGGAGAGGTACAAGACAGATGATGTAATCAACACTTGAATCACTGGTACGTCCATCTGCCAAATGTTTTGCAGAGGTGCGGAGGTGTGGGGGGGAGAGGTTCACTCCACCAGAGACAAAAAAAGACAGAAATCTAGCAATGATGCTTTTTCGAAATTGCTTTGACTTTGTGTATACATCAAGGTTAAGCATGAAAACTAGTTTAAAACAAATGACTAAACAACAGTTACCCCTCCAGATCTAGTTTTTTGGATCAGAAATAAACTGGAGATCATTGTCAGTCTTGCAGAGGCAGGCAAACGGCAAAAGAAGGATGCATTGTTCCAGCCTTGGAAAATGCACCTTATCCCATGGGGAAGAGACCTGGGCCTAATCCACACTAAGCAAGATATAGTGGTATGAAAGCGGTATATAAGAGGCAGGAGTCACACTACTGCTTTATAGCGGCATTGAAGTGCACTGACAACCGTTGGCACATGCCATATACCGCTTTCCTAGTGCTATTTCCTACTTGGTGTGGTTAGGCCCTTGAATCTCTCTAGAGCAGCAGGTTATAAGCTCAGTGCTTTCCCAGCAATATTTTGGGTGCCTTCTGCTAGCACAGCCTTCCCCCACCTGGCCCCTCCAGATGTGTTGGACTGCAATTTCCATCATTCCCAGCCATACTGGCTGGGAGAACTATAGGAGTTGCAGTCCAGCACATCTGGAGGGTCCAGGTGGTGGAAGGCTGAATTAAACTGTATAAATGACACAATTGGCACAAATAGTATTATAGCAATCTTGTTCAACTGTGTGTGTGGGGGGGGGGGTGGATTGCAAACCCCATGTAGAAGATGTCTGGTGCTGTGTATTCTGAAGCTGGACCTGGACAGCGATCTCTTGAAGCATTTTGAAATAATACATCACTTGGGGCTCGAGGTCGTCACAGGATCCTCACTTCACATTTAAGGGCAAGGGCAAGGGCAAGGGGGGGAACATTCGTATAGCAGTCCAAATGTGCTTCCACATCAGCCTGCTTCTAGATGGTCCAGCACCAGCATCACCATTCCCAAGTGTCTGTCTTGGAACACTTTTATGCATTGCATGTTTCTGCAGGACGCACACCCAGTTAACATCCCAAAGTGCCTGCCAGGCCAGGTGAGCCTCACATTGGTCCTGCGTGAACAGGAGATGCAGCTGAGAATGCCATAGGCTCTCCTGTGGCTGCTACGTGCCAGAAGAAGCTCAGAAGGGGTGGATAAGCGGTTTCAGGGAATCTCACCAATCTTCTTGAGAAAACCCAGCTACGCTTAAGAACAGGGGAGACATTCACTCAATTCTCACTATCAAACCACTATGGGAACCAAAAGGGAGGAGTGCTTGCAGCGCTTCTGAAATGGAGGTAAAAACGTGGAAGCAAACCAGGGGGGAAAATAGGTGTGATGGAGCCCTCAGTTATCTTTTGAATGTTGAACTTATCTGAACTTTGTAATGGATTTCTCCAATTAAAAAAAAGATACAAAAATGTGTGTATATTATGGGAAATAATATTCACAAATGCACTGTATCAGCAAAATTGCTTGCAAAAAATGTTTTAGGCAACATGCATACAAAAATGCATAAACTGGGAGAAATGTGCACAAAAGCGCCTATGAATTTTCGTGCAAACTTTTTTTAAAAAAGAAGTAAAGAAATTTGAGAAAAACCCATCTTAATATTGGAAAAATTGGAAGCTTTGGGAAACTGAAATGAGAAGAGTTGTCCCTTCCTAGGCAAACCACCGAGGAGGAGCCCAGAGTTGCCTGGCATGAGCCCCAGTCTAGGAATGGTCTAAGTAGAACTTCACAACCAGCACCTTGGGTGGTGATTGTTAGCTTTACGGATGAGCAAATTGTTCTTTCCATGCACATACCTTGATTAATCACAATCAAACATCCCTCCCCTCCTTCAGCGACTTCTCCTAAATCCCCATCAAAGCAATGGCTGCCAAGCAATGAGGTCACCAGTGAAGGCCTTGCATCCCTTGAAACTCTCCCCATTAGATATCCACAAAAGGACAACTTGCTTTGACTTGTTAAAGGAGAAAATATTTCCTCTGAGCTTGAAAAATGGTTGCTAAGCAGGTGTGATCCCCCACTGAGCTGCCTGGTTTCCACTAGCGTGGGCAAGTCATTTATGAGAAGGGTTGGCCCGGGGAGCACATACGGTTAGAACCCAAACAGACATGACTTTAAATGTGGCTCTAGCAGCAATCTCTTTCCATCCTGTTTTTACTCTGGAGTACGTGCAGGGACCCTGATCTGGATTGGGACCATCCAGGGAGCTTTTAAGATCCAGACTGGGCCCCATGCAGCAACTCTAGAATAAAAACGGGGAATAAAGTCATAGGACAGTATCCAACTGGCCACGAGCACTAACATAAAATACTTTGCGTAGTGTAAGGAACCTCCAGTGCAACACCAGACATGTTAGATGGCATGAGGGGTTTCCCAGGGAATCCTGTCATGCCAATAAACACTAGTAATTTATGTCCACTTGGATACTGCCCAGACTGCTAAACACGCATTTAAGGTCATGTCTGTTTTGGCCCTTTCATGACTTACATCTCTCCCCCTTCAACCTTTCCCTCTTGCAAGTTGATAGGGTCAGCCCAAGAAGTTTTGCAGCCTGAGGTGAAGGACAAGAGACACCCCACCAACCGGACTGACTGGCAGTTGACTCTTCTATAGGGGAAGATTCAACTGAAGCCAAATTGAGCAGTTTTATTGAGTAGTTTCCAAGCAAGGAGAATTTTTTTTTAGGTTTCACTTATGGATAAAATTGCTCATAGAGGCTGAGGTGTGGGGTCTCTTCTGCGTGTTGGACACCGGGAGTGAGCAACGTGTGGCCCTCTAGATGTTTTGGCCTACCATTCCCATGGGTCCTCACCATTGGCTATGCTGGCTGGGACTGATGGGAGTTATAGTTTAACCAGGCTATACAAGCCTATGCCCACATGTAAGTTTAATATATATACCGAGATATATATATATATATATATATATATATATATATATATATATATAATTATTACAATATGAAGGCTCTGGGGCCTGTCCATATTACTCATTAATAATAAAACTTGTATAAATCATATAAAAACATTTTAAACAAAAGTATAATATACCAATTCTTACTTGATAAGAGATATCTGCAGAAATACTCCTAACAAGATGGTAGTCTCCTACGATTACTGGCGACTGGGAAAAATAATCATTCCAAGGCCCTCCTTATATTCTAATTCATTTTTCCCCTCATTTTTGGGGGCTCTGCCAGGTGCTTCCATGTGGCAATGATAAGTGCAAGGTCTCAAAATACGTCACTACTTCTATCCTTATTGCTATTATGTGGGAGTCACCGCAGGTAATTGCTGAGTCACAGGAGTGGCATAAAATCAAGATCTAAGTTCAAGCTACTGGAATTCAGAGTTTTTAATCTCAGGATCCATTCTATTTCCTTTTCTTAATAACAGTTCATTGTCTTGTCTATTCAGTTTTTCCAGCGCCCAAAACATTGGCTCAATTCGGACGACACGATAGTCAATGGTGGGGTAATAATCAACTTTACAGTTGTTCAACTAGGGGGTACTCCCCACACAACATGGTAATAAATAATCAACTGTGGTGTGGATTAGGATCAGCACTGAGTTGACTATGGCAGCATTCGGATGACACAATAGTCAAAACAACTGACGATTGTTTCCCCCACACCAGTTGTTTATTGTGTCGTCCGAATTGAGCCATTAAGTCTGCAAAAGAATGATGTTGTGCTGAAAAGTGATCTACTATAGGAGCACCTGATCTGTTGTTCTTTAAGTTGCTGAGGTGCTTTCCTATACGTTTTGTCAGAGGTCTAATTGCTTTGCCTATATAGATCTTTCGGAATGTACACTGGATGGCACAGATGACAAAAGTACTGTTGCAGGTGGTGAAACGTTTGAGGAAATATCTTTGCTGATCAGATGGATTTTTGAATTCTGTGACTTTGAGGGTGTATTTACAGTAGCAGCAGTGTTCACAGGGATGGTGACGCTTGGGCATGGAAACACCGGGTAAAAAATTGGGTGAATTTCTGCCATATTCTTTGTATTCACTTCTGATTAAAAGATTTCTTATGTTCCTGATTCTTTTAAAGGAGACCATAGGTTTTTCCTGACAGCCTGGGATACGTTGGGCAATGTGCCAGTGTCTTCTTATGCTTCCTTGCAGATGATCTATTATATGGTCATACGTTAGACTGCAGTTGATTCGGTCTGGGACTGTTATGTTGTTTTTTGATAAAAGTTATGATTGTGATTTTGCCTCTGCCTTTTTGAGGCCTTGTGAGATTACAGCATCGGGATACCCTTTTTCTTTTAATTGCACAGACCGTGTCTGTGATTCCTGTCTGAAATCTGATGCCTTGGAACAATTACGTTTAAGTCTTAGAAACTGTCCATATGGGAGATTGTTTCTTAAAGATTAGGGATGGGAACTATCGTATCTAAGCTATCTAGAAACTTCGGTGGGTTTTCTATAGATGGTGATAAGATGTTATCCTTCATGTTTAGATCTTGAAAATATCCTAATGAATTTTGACAGAGTGTAGAAAACTGGAATTCTAGGGTCAATTTTGTATAGGTATTTCATAAATTCATAAGGGTATCCCCCCCCCCCCCACACACACACACACACACCTGGCAGGCCCATAGTATCAGCATGCAATTCTGTGCTGGAACCACTCTCACAGTTTGTAGATCATTTTTTAAAAACCCTTCATACCTCTCATACGATCCTATGTACGTGATTCTTCTGATTTCATAAATAAAATAAAACCCATTAATTAATTTACCTTTCAGCAGCTTTTAAATGTTTCATGTTCAGGGGCCTCATTCTTGCAGATCATAGAATCATAGGATAGTAGAGTTGGAAGGGGCCTACAAGGCCATTGACTCCAACCTCCTGCTCAATGCGGGAATCCACCTTAAATAGCCTGACCATATGAAAAGGAGGACAGGGCTCATGTAACTTTAACAGTTGTAGAGAAAAGGGGATTTCAGCCAGTGTCATTTGTATGCAATTAGTTCCTGGTGATATTCCCTCTTCATCACAACAGATAAAGTTGCAGGCACTATACTAGAGTGACCATATACAAAAGAAGGCAGAGCCCCTGCAACTTTAACTGTTGTGATGAAGAGGGAATTTCACCAGGAACTGGTTTTTACCTGCCTTCTCTACCAACGTATCCCTGCCCATCTCTAAATTATTTTTCCATTCTCCCATGTCCTTTTGAAAATGTGTACTTTTCATATGTTTTCCTGCATTCTGACTAGCCCTACCCTCTTTTGTATCTGGTCCCTCTAGTATAGCTCCTGAAGCTTTAACTGTCATGATGAAGAAGGAATTTCACCAGGTGCTGCAGGCCTACAAATGACACCTGCTGATATTCCCTCTTCTATCCAGTTGTTAAAGATACAGGAGCCCCGTCCTCCTTTCCATGGGGTCACCCTAACGATAACCCACAGTTCAACAACAACCCACACTGGGTGGGTTCACCCATGTTGTGTGAACCCACCACTCTCTTTTTGCTTCGAACTATCTGTTCTCCCAGCTTCCCCCCACCCCACTTTGTTTTTGGAGGGGGCAAGTCCTTTTGCTAACTATCTCCGGGCGCCACCTCCTGGAAGGATCTGTTAACGACCACGATGCTCATCTATTCTGTTGTTCTATTTCCCTTGTATTTGCACTTAGCCTTTGGGTTTTTTTTCTTCCTTGTGGCAGTCAACTATCTGTCTTCATCAAACCTCTTGAATTCTTTCAGACATCCAGGATTTGGAATTAGAGGTCTGCAGGTTTTTTGGCCTACTAAACTGAACATTACCAGCCCACTCTGGCAATTTGTCTATTATGTAAATGGACAAGTTGTACACATTTACACTATGTGTGTGTGTATGTGTGTGTATGTGCATCCATGTGCATGTTTGTATATAAGTGCATATGTATACAAACAAGGATGTGCATAGATATAAAGATACACACACATACGAGCTTCATACAGACACATCTGTATATGCGCATGCACACACACACACACATATATATATATATATATATATACACACACACATTTATACACACACACATAAGAATATTATGTGTGTGTATGCATATGTATATGAGTGTGAACACACACCTACATATACAGACAAGTCTATGCACACATATACAGACAACTGCACACACAGATATATAGATATATAGATATATAGATATACATGTGCATGTATGCACACACATGCACAGATATGCAAACACATGTGTATGCATGCAACCAAATAGTTAAGACACATGTGCATGCATGTGTACAGACACACGCACACATATATACACACACAAATTCTCAGACACATCTTTGCACACATGCACACATATAGATACACAAATGCATGTATTCCGCATGTGCACACACAAACCCACATACACACACATGCACTCACATATACCCATGTTTACAAATACATGGAAATATATGTATGCGCACATGCATACATTTATATATGAACATACACACACACATGTATACACACATGCATATGTGTGCACACATATGATAGGGTGACACACATACATAGGCACATATATACAGACATGCATATATGGACAAACATACATGCATTCTCATATACACACAGACACCCATGCACATATCTAGACACACAGCTGTACACACACATATACATTCATGCACACAGACGCTCAATATATATATTCACAGGTATTCACAGATAAGCGCACACACACACACACACACACATATATATATATATATATACGTACATACATACACACACACACACACACACTCTCACATATTTGCTCACATGAAAATGCAGGTACACATACTTTGCTCGCACCATAGATAGATATAAGGGCAATATGATCTTAGCAGTTTTATTTTCAATTTCTTTCCTAGTTATGAGTAACATGGAATGTGCCATTTCCGCAGCCGCCGCACACTGGGTTGACATTGTGCACCACAACCCCAAGATCTCTTTCTGCTAGCTCAGAATCCATCAGAATATATATGAAGTTGGCATATGAAATATAAAGTGCGTCACTTTACACTTGCTTACATTGAACTACATTTCCCTTTCTGATGCCTATTCCCCCAGTTTGGGGAGATCCTGCTGGAGCTTTTCACAATCCTCTTTTGTTGTAACCACCCAAGACAATTTGGTGTCATTCCCAGCATTCCTGACCATTGGGCCAGCCAATGCCCATAGACAACCACACACACACACACACATGTACACCTAACAGCACCATCCCACTCCATTGGTGAGAGCTCCTCTGCAGTCATGGAGAAGTACGGTCTCGAGGAAGGAGGGCGTCACTCTGATGAAGAGGGAAATGATCCCTTAGAAGGGACCCAATCCTCAGGAGACATGCAAATAGCCTCTCGCACCAAGGATGTGCCTCCAGGGAGAGGGGGGCTTGTGGTAGTGGGAGATTCAATCATTAGGCACATAGACAGCAGGGTTTGTGACAGCCAGCCGTATAGACCACATGGTGAATTACCTGCCTGGTGCAAAGGTTGCAGATATCACGCGCCATCTAGATAGCATAGTAGACAGTGCTGGGGTGGAGTCACTTGTCGTGGTCCATGTTGGTACCAACGATGTGAGGAAATGTAGTCGTGAGGTCATGGAAGCCAAATTTAGGTTGCTAGGCAGGAGGTTGAAATCCAGGACCACCAAGGTGGCTTTCTCTGAAATGCTATCAGTTCCACCCGCAGGGCCAGCTAGACAGGTGCAGCTGAGAAGTCTCAATGCTTGGATGAGATGGTGGTGCAGGGAGGAGGGGTTCAAATTTGTTAGGCACTAGGGAACATTTTGGGACAAACCAGGCCTGTACAAGAGGGATGGGCTCTACTAAAACCAAAATTGGATTAGACTGCTGGCGCTAAACATAAAAAAGGTGGCAGAGCAGCTTTTAAACTAAATCCTGGGGAGAAGCCGAGAGGCGCTGGGAAGCATCCGGTTCAGGTTAAATCACCTGAAGGAGACGAATATGAAAATGTTTTTGATTGTCCCAGTGTAGAAGGGGAGCAATAGGTCTTGAGCACAGGATAGAACATGATAGCCAAACAAAGTGCAACAGTAAAAAAGGGACATGTCTGGGACATCTGGGGAGGGACACTGTGTATACGTGTTTCCATAGGGTGGCTAGATAAAATCCAGGTCAGGGCTCATGTAACTTTAACAGTTGTAGAGAAAAAGGAATTTCAGCCAGTGTCATTTGTATGCAATTAGTTCCTGGTGAAATTCCCTCTTCATCACAACAGTTAAAGTTGCAGGGGCCCTGCCTTCTTTTGTATATGGTCACTCTAGTATAGTGCCTGCACCTTTAACTGTTGTGATGAAGAGGGAATATCACCAGGAACTAATTGCATACAAATGACACCGGCTGAAATTCCCTTTTCTCTACAACTGTTAAAGTTACATGAACCCTGACCTGGATTTTATCTGGTCGGCCTAGTTTCTATGCAAATACGAGAAGCCTCCGAACCAAAATGGGAGAATTGGAGAGCTTGGTTTCAAAGGAGAACCTGGACATAGTGGGCATTACAGAAACTTGGTGGAACAGAGAGAACCAGTGGGATACGGTCATCCCTGGATATAAACTCTACAGGAAGGACAGGGAAGGGTGTACTTGCAAAATGCATGGAGCTTACTCAAAAGCACGATAATGGAAGCTCAATTCTGTTTCCTGACTCCTAACTGAGCAGAGAAGAGAAGAGGAAGCTGCCCCAGCTGGACTAGAAGGAATATAAGCCATACATATACTCTGGATTTCCGGAAAGCAAATTTTAATAAACTCAGAACTATGATAGGTAAAGTCCCATGGCAAGTGACCCTAATGAGAAAAGGAGTCCAAGATGGGTGGGAGTTTTTAAGAAAGAAAATTTTAAAGGCACAATTACAATTGGCTTTACTGCCCTCAACTGGAGTGGTGCTTTGGAGCCAAATGTCTCTTGTGGGGCACCATCCACTTTAGGGAGAGGCAGAGGAAAGAAATGGTGGTTCAACTGCTTCATGAGGATGGCAAATTGGTAACAGATGACAAAGAAAAGGCCAAAGTGCTTAATTCCTACTTTGGCTCAGTCTTCTCCCAAAAGTGGGTCTATGCCCCCCCTGGAAAAAGTGAAGTACAAGCTGAAGGGGCAGGATTGCAGTTTGAAACTGATAAACAAATGGTCAAGGAACACCTAATTTCTTTGAATGAGTTCAAATCTCCAGGGCCCGACGAAATGCATCCTAGAGTAATAAAGGAGCTGGCAGAAGAACTCTCAGAACCACTGTCCATTATCTTTGCGAAATCATGGAAGATGGGTGAAGTGCCGGATGACTGGAGGAGGGCTAATGTTGTCCTTATCTTCAGAAAGGGCAAAAAGGAGGAACCTGGGAACTACCGTCCAGTCAGTCTGACATCCATCCCTGGGAAAATTTTGGAGCAGATAATAAAGAAGTCGATCTGTAAGCACCTTGAAAATAATGCAATGATTACTAGAAGCCAGCATGGATTTGTCAAGAACAAATCCTGTCACACTAAACTGATCTCATTTTTTGATTGGGTAACCTCCCTTGTGGACTGTGGGAATGCTGTGGACGTTGTATATCTTGACTTCAGCAAAGCTTTTGACAAAGTGCCCCATGACATCCTGATTAACAAACTAGTGAAAAGTTGGCTAGATGGAACTACTATTAGGTGGATCCACCGTTGGCTACAGAATCGGACTCAAACAGTGCTTGTCAATGGTACCTTTTCACACTGGGGGGAGGTAATGAGCGGGGTACCGCAAGGCTCAGTCCTGGGTCCAGTGCTCTTCAACATTTTTATTAATGATTTGGACGAGGAGGTGTAGGGAATGCTTATCAAATTTGCAGACGGCACAAAATTGGGTGGGATCGCTACTACCCTGGAAGACAGAAACAGACTTCAAAGTGATCTTGATAGACTGGAGAGCTGGGCTGAAAACAACAGAATGAAATTTAATAGGGATAAATGCCAAGTTCTAAACCGAGGAAAAATAAACCAAATGCACAGTTACAAGATGGGGGATACTTGGCTCAGCAATACAAGCGAGAAGGATCTTGGAATTGTTGTAGATCACAAGCTGAATATGAGCCAACAGTGTGATGTGGCTGCAAAAAAAGCAAATGCTATTTTGGGCTGAATTAATAGAAGTATAGCTTCCATATTGCGCGAGGTACTGGTTGCCCTCTATTCGGCACTGGTTAGGCCCCATCTTGAATACTGCGTCCAAGTTCTGGTCACCACACTTCAAGAAGGATGCAGGCAAGCTGGAGCATGTTCAGAGGAGGGCAACAAGGATGATTAGGGGTCTGGAAACAAAGCCCTATGAGGAGAGACTGAAAGGACTGGGCATGTTTAGCGTGGAGAAGATTGAGGGGAGGCATGATAGCACTCTTCAAATACCTGAAAGGTTGTCAAACAGAGGAGGGCAGGATCTCTTCTCCATCAACCCAGAGTGCAGGATAAGCCTGTGTGCACCAGTTGCTTGGGAACATGGGTGGGAGGGTGCTGTTGCACTCATGTCCTGCTTTGTTGGTCCCTGGTCGACAGCTGTTTGGCCAGTATGTGAACAGAGTGGTGGACTAGATGGACCCTCGGTCTGATCCAGCATGGCATTTCTTATGTCCTTACACTCACAACAAAATTCTGATTACTGGACCTTAAAAGAATATTGTAGAGTTGGAAGAGGTGCAGAAAAAGGCAACCAAAATGATCAAGGGGCAAGAGTAGATCCCCCCATGAGAAAAGACTGCCAAAGATTACGATGTCTCAGATTGTTTATCTTAGGAAAAAGATGAGTATGGGATGACATGATAGAGCTGTACAACGTTATGCATGCTGTGGTGAAAGTGGAGAGGGAGACAGTTGTAGTATCTCTCATGATACTACAACTGAATAGCAAACAGTGAGAGATTTAGGGCAGAGGAAAGAAAGCCATGCAGTGTGTTGTTAAAGTATGGCTTTTGCTACTGCAAGATGTAGTGATGGCCACTAATTTGTACAGTTTTAAACCTTGTTCTGATCCATCACGGCTCTTATGTTCTTATGAATTAAGTGCAATGTATCTGGAGGTCTACTTTCTGCCCACCTCTGGTAAACACCCACCCCCGCCATGTAGTTTTTCCTCCGAGTGGTGGGCTGTGCTGAGTTAGTAGGAGCCCTGCAATGTAATCCGTCACTAAGAATATAAGTCAGAAGTGCTGCCAAATCTGGTTTGGGTCCCCACACCTCTCAGGTTCCAATGAAGGTCAGTTTTCTTAAATTGGCCCCTCAGGCCTCCACTCAGGCCAAATCAAGCTCTCGGCAGCAAGCAGAAGCTTCAGGATTTGCATGCACTGGTGTATTACTAGAAGAGTGCAGCTCCAGGCCTCTTTTCAGCACAGGAGTGACCTCATCTGCCACTTGTTTCAGCAAGTGAACGAAGGGATGACAAGGTTTAAAAATGTACTATTGTTTCTCAGACTGAGGGAGTCAGAAAAAGAGCAAAATAAACAATCCTTGTTTTTGATTTCTCCTACTTCATGCTGACAATTTAAATGGTAACATTTCTTTGTGTGATAGCGTGCATCTCTAATTAAAAGCTACGGGATGCTTTTCAGGTGGTTTGAAGACCTTTTGTTAAACCTCAGTGTGTTTTACGAATTGAACCTGTTGCAGCCAGACAAATCTCTCATTTTGGTGGAGCCCACTCCCAGTTAACTCTGCATAGGAGTGCACCTTCTGTCTTTTTTATAGAAAGAGACCCTTCTTTCAAGACAGCCACCTTTGGAGGCAGGCTTAATGGCGACCCCAAAAAGGGACTTTTCTGTGGCTGCTCCCAAGCTATGGAAATCCCTCCCAAGTGAGGTTGGGTCCACTCCCACTGTTGACTATCCATCAGGCAGGCAGGCAGGCAGGCTGCTCATTCAAGCTTTTGGGTCCATTGAGTTGGGTGCTACTTTTTATTCATTGTTCTGAAATTGTTATTGTGTTTTAATGTTTTTTGGTTTAGTCAATTTTCATTATGCCATTTTTGAGTAAAAAAGGTGAAATACAAATGAAATAAATATAAAAAGGCATGATTTTTACCATCTGGAGTGACTAAACCAAGTTGCATTTTTTAATATATAATTTATGACTCTAGTAAAATTATTAGCCAAGATGGCAATGGATAATGGGAAAAAGCAAAGAAATTTGTTGGCTATAAGAACAAAATCCAAAATCTCTATTTGGACAATCTCTCTCAGGCCATCTAAGGCTGCAATCATATACCCATTTAGGATGAGCCTGATGCAACTTCCTTCTGAGCAGACAGACATGTACGGGATTGCCCTGTAAAGATCACCAAAATAGAGGTCAGTAAAAAGGGGTGGAGTGAAAAAAAAGAATGGCTGATGTTCAAGTTATAGAGCCGATCCTCAGCATCAGGACTCAGAAAGCCCTTGTTCCATCTTTTCTTTGGTAAAAAGGCAGAAGTGGTGGGAGAGCATCCGGATTCCATGTAGAATTCTGGTGAAGGCACCAGAAAAACCATATCTGGATGTACCAAGCATTTAGTTACACTTTAGAGCAAGCATGGGAGAAATCTCCAGGCTCTACCAGGTGCTGCGATGGATTCAGGCTGCAGCTAGCCCTCTCCCAAGAGCTGCTGGAATGAAGAAACATTGGTGTGTACATACATATACACACACACACACACAATTTCTGGGAATATAAAATCCAGCTGTTATTCGGAACCATTTCCATCCTTAGGCAAAATGCAGATTCCTTGGTAGTTAGAGAACAAAGCTTGAAATAATAGTCTATGGTGTACTACATTTTAAAAAGTCAATAGAAGCCAAATTGAGCAGTTTTATCAAGTAGTTTCCAAGCAAAGAAAAATATTTTTAGGTTCACTTATGGATAAAATTGTTCAGAGGCCAAGGTGTGGGGTCTTTTCTGCATATTGGACACCAGTACTGAGCAACATGTGGCCCTCCAGATGTTTTGGCCTACAATTCCCATCAGTCCTCAACATTGGCTATGCTGGCTGGGGCTCATGGGAACTGTAGTTTAACCAGGCTATATACAACACTTTCCTCATTTAGCCTGGGATCTGCTACTAATCAATGATGGATTGTATATCTGGGTGGGAATCCCTTGGAACATGCGCACGGGAATGTTGGGGGAGGGATTCCTGCACAAATCCCCTCAGCTATAGAAGTTTCCCAAATGAAGCTCCGTGCAGGCGCAGAGCTCATATGTGTGACGAAGAACAAACCTCCATCTGCTTCATTTGTCTGCAGTTCCTTCCAAACATGTGGGGCTTTTGATGGAGTGGCCAGCACCATCTCGAGGGATTAAAGTAGGCACCCGGGACCCATGCAAAACGATTAGCCTTGGTGCTCACTGGTAATGAGTCGCATCCTTCCCCAACCTGGTGCCCTTTTGCTGTGAGAGGTCTTGGACTACAAGTCCCACCATTCCCAGACATCCTATCCCTTGCCCAGGCTAGCTAGGGATGATGGGAGTCATCCTCCAAAGTATCATGGGAGGGATTCCATAGCAGCACCCTGTACATAGGCAACGTCAATTAATGCCCCCCCTCCTAATAAAAGCACGATCAGACAAAATGTTTTTAGTGAACTTGGGTATAATCTTGTACAACTACAGGTGGGGTTCTCGAACCTTGCACTGGCTTCACAAGACACATTGTGGAAAAGCGTTTCCCTCTCCATCATACAGCTTTCCTCTGGCAGTGTCACACAGTGGAGCTGGAATTAGGTCGGGGTGCAGGGGGAAAGGAGTGAGGGGCATAGGGCCCAACGTTTTACAATTCAGCTGCCACAAACAGCCACTAGACAAAATTTCCAGGTCTCATGAGATAAAAAAAGGTTTCATTTGCAACACGGCTTAAAAATGCAACACGGCTAACAACCGTCAACAACACAGAGGCTGGAACTGGTGAATGTGGTTAGAAGAGGCTAAAAAAGCAGCAACTACAACATCGATCTGGGTGTTCGGTGGCTGGGCTCCCAGCGGCGCCCTCCAGCTCCCGGATCAGGCTCGGTGTTTCTTGATGAAGCTAATCAGCCCGTTCGTTGAGGCGTCGTGGGAGGTCACGGGTGCATCAGACTCCAGCTCAGGCTCGATTTTCTTGGCCAGCTGCTTTCCAAGCTCAACGCTGGATTTTAAGAAGGGGAAGAGTTCAGGCTAAACATTGAATGCCGGGTGAAATTTATTGCATTTCTGCACTGCCCTTTCTCAAAGCTGCTGTGAGCTGGTATTTTTGGTCCCACCTCTTTTTCCTCTGGCCACGCCTACCACTGGAATGTGGCCCCCAAGCGCTGCTTTGACACTGAATTAGACCCTTGAGCTCCAAGAGATTCGACACCCCTGCCTTAAAGCCACCCTATGGAGCAAAGTGGGCTTCAAAAGCTACAAGTAGTCAACTGCCGAATTTTGTGGCTCAGCAGAGATTCGAACTCAGTCTTGCCAGCCCGTGCACAAGGCACCACTACACCACACTGACAGGAACATGGCCTTCAACCTACCACACTTCCTAGAATGTCCACATCAATGGCCATTCGAAGGGGTGAAGTCTTCCCCAACCTGGCCATGCTGGATGGGAGTGATGGCTGTTGCAACCCAAACATCTGGAGAGCACCAGGTTTTGGGACGCTGTGGCAGACAGTCATGTCACCACAAATGGATGGCATTAGGTTCCAGACATACAGGAGCGCACAGGGCTCCCCACCCACGGTTTCTACACTTAAGAGATGGGTGGCACAGAATGTCATGTCAATTCCACTTTGACCTGTTTTCTCATGCAAAATTGACTTTAGGGTTAGGGTCTAAAAACTGGTGAGAATTTTTTTTGTGTGGTGGACAAAGACAGGTGAGGGGATTTCTACTTTGGATCAACTGCAGAATGTTGAGGTGCCGATGAGAAGTTTTTGCCATTTTCTATGCTGCATGCCAAATACGATTTCCCAGCTATGGCTGAATGGCAATACTTTAAATTGCAGAATTTGTTACTATCTACGTCTGGCCCAGACACTTTTACAGCCTCAGAGCCTCCGTCGTTATTGGAAGCACTTACTGAGGCTCGTCAGGCAAAGTGACCCACGATCCAATGAATACTTGTTATTGGTGAATAAATATGGTATACAGGATTTTAAGCAGGAATGGAATAGGGAATTGGATTGCCCCATTCTCCGCAATCAGTGGATTGCTGCTTTGGCATATATACCTGTTGCATCTATGGATCTCAGGCTGTGTTTTATTCAGCAAAAAACAGAATTGTTTCACATCTATTGGACACCACAACATCTCTTTAATAAGGGAGGGTCTAATTTGGCTAATTGCTGGTGGTGCAATATAGCGAATGCTTCTTTTAAACATATATTTTGGCAAAATCCAGTAGTTGCTTCTTTTGGGGAGGAGGTTATTAGCCAGATAAATTTTGTACTAGAACAGACTTTAACGTTCACCGATGTACATGTTCTTTAAAATTATTTACATGCTTCATGGAAATTAACGAATCGTCAGCATAAATTGATTCTCTGCACCCTTTTGGCAGCTAAAAGGCCGATATTACAGCATTGGAAGGATAAACACTCACCTTTTATAATGCAATGGATTGAAGACCTTATAACACTTTCAACATTTGAATGGGTGTTCTATAGACACCACCTTCAAATGGATATTTATTTGAATATCTGGTCCGCTTTTGTTGGCCTACGTATAATTGCTAGTAAGTCGCATTTTCATACATGTGCAATTCGTAAATATTCATTGCTATCAATATATACAAATTTAATATGTTTATTAAAAAAACTAAAAATATATAAATATACTTTAAAATGTAATTACAAGTAAGGGTTTTGTAATGGAACCCAATGCATTTCTGTATGTATAGCAAAATCCAGAAGGATGGGCTTTTTTGCAACAGCCAAGTGGAGGCACCAAGTTGCCTGGAGAGAGGCGCACCAGGCCAGGGGCGCCACAGCCACCACACTCTGGCTGCAGTGAAGCTTCGCCTGACCTGTAAAGAGGGGGCTCAGTCTTCAAAAAGTGGCTTTTAACAGGGCCAAAGTCCAAGTCGCTTATTCTTCCATCCCAAAACATGTTCAGCCTACAGTGATCTTGATTTGAGGCAAGCGTGGTATGGAATGTGGAATTCCTAACCCCTACAAAAGCAGCAACCCATTTTACAAGGAGACACACACACACACACACACATATATATACCTGAGGTCTACTTACCCCCACTGGTCATAACTGTTAATATCCCAGACAACTCCCTGAACGAAGATCTTGTGTTCATACATAGCTATAAACAGATTTTTTTTAAAAAAGGAAGCCATTGTTAATAATAAGCTTTTAATAGTAAGCGCTCAACAAACATAAATACTGAAGAGGAAGACATTTACCAATTAAGGCTCCAAGAATGAATGGGTTAAGTTTAGTAAACACAATGGAATTGGTTGGGCGGTTTCCTTCAAAGACCTTTAAAAAAAAACAGGATACATTATTACACTTCAGACACATGGGCCAATGACAAAACATACCACACGTGTCTTATTGTTCTCAGGCCAGTTGAACACCAACATGGTCACAGGGGGCCACCTCTTCCTCCTTCGTGGAGGAGAGTCTTTTCTCCCTCTCCCGTCACACTAAAACCTGGAATTATCCCATGAAGCTGAATGCTGGGAGAGTCAGGACAGATCAAAGGAGGAAGGACTTCTTCACACAGCACAGAGTTAAACTATGGAATTCCCTACCACAAGGTGTAGTGATGGCCACCAACTTGGACGGCTTTAAAAGGGGGTTAGAGAAATTCCTGGAGAAGGCTGCCAATGGCCACTAGTCCTGATGGGTAGTATGCTACCTCCAGTATCAGTGGCAGTATGTCTCTGTATACCAGTTGCTGGGGAATATGGGTGGGAGGTGCTGTTGCACTCATGTCCTGCTTGTGGCTTTGAACAGAATGCTGGACCAGATGCAACCTTGGTCTGATCCAGGAGGACTCTTTTGTTTCTAAACCTTTTGACTTCACCCCCACACCCCCTCCACAAACCCTGAAACGAAGCTGAAGCACACATACCAGCCCCTCCTCATATTCATCCCTTGTTTTGTGATTCTCCCTCACCAAACAAGCTTATATCTGTAATTTCCCTGGGGCAGGGACCCCAGATGAGGCATATTGGTTTCTCTTGTTGCATTTATCGTCTTTACAGGTTAAAATGTTTTGTGAGCGTGTTCTCCGTTGCAAAAGTGAACCAAAACAACAACCACAACACATTTCTACGGGCAGGCTGCATGAGATGATGATTGTCGGAGGATCTATGGCACTGGCTGGCCTTCATCATTCACAGTTCCACTCACCACCAGAGGGCCCCTTTGTTCACTCAGCCCAAACCACGGCAATGCCTCAGCGTGCCACTCTGCATCTGGCTGGGGACGGCTTCCAACGAGGTCTCAAAGCAGCCTACGGCCCACATACCTTGTGCGGAAGAAGTTTCTCCAGAGCATCTCCGCTCAGGCCAGAAGCCTGCAGCTCTTTGCGAGCTTCATCCGTTGTCTTTCCTTTCATCAAGGCCTCAGTCTGAGCAAGGAAGTTGGCCAGAAGGATCTAATAGAAAGGAGACCGGCGTTAAGATGGCAATGGTCAATTGCTGGCCTACCTTAGCCCTCCCAATCTAGTGCCTTCTAGATGTGTTGGATATGGCTGGCTGGGGTATGCTGGGAGTTGTAGTCCAACACACCTGGAGGGCACCTGGCTGAGGAAAGCTGATCTGCCTGTGTAAGAAAAGAAGTATCTATTCTGCGCTTGCATAGTCAGTAGAGGAGTCGTATTCCTTGCCACCACCTGCCTATGTGCTGAAATCACAGGTGCCAGGCCTGTGCGCTTATTATGGAGAGGTCAATGAGCCAAACTCGAAAAAGTTAGGCAAACGCGGTGAAAAGTGTAGAACTACACCAAAGAAATTTGGCAATTTGGCTCAATTTACTTAGCTCATCCCAAGTTAGAGCAAGCATAATTCAACTTTTCCTGGTCAATTTTAAACAGTGTTTACAGCTTTATATTTGCACAGCCCAACAGTATTTCAAGCTGTCCAAGTTCACCTCCTCTCTCCCCAGCCCCCAACAGCGCCCCCTTCAGAATGCCCCTCCAATAACGTGTCTGCTGGTGTGATGGGGGGCGCACATGTGTGTGCATGCACATGCAACTCATACACACACACACACACACACAGAGTGCCCTAGGATACTCTGGGAACATTCTAGGAGTTAAGTGTCTATGGCAGGAACCACAGGGCCCATTCCTAGAGAGTTTTCCCTTTTTTCCTGGGTTTCTTTCCTGGCAGGCCACCAGACTGGCTTGTCAGGGCGCCCCTACTGGCCTGGCTCAGCTCAAGGCAGTTTCACATATTCTAGGCTTAAAAAGCAGTAGACAGACCCTTTACAGAGCCTGTCTCTTTAAACGGCACCAAACACAAATCCTCCTTTCTGGTGGGGAACACCTCTGAATATCGTTGCAAGCCAGCCTTCCTCAACCTTGCACCTTCCAGATGTGTTGGACTACAACTCCTATCACCTCCAGACATCACCACCATGGGCTGCGATGGCAGGGGATGATGGGAGTTGTGGGCCAACAAATCTGGAAGAAGTGAGGTTGGGAAAGGGGATGATTGCAGTTAGTTCTCTCGACAGTTGGACATTTATGATGGCAGGAACTTTAGATACTACCTCCACTCAAAACAGGAGAAGAAATCACAATACACATATATTTTGGAAAGTGTACGAAGTGGGAGGCAAATATTTCCCACATCATACCTATGGCAGGCAGGCAGGCAGACACACTCACACACACACAGAGCAACTGATCGTCCCTGTAAAGCAGGGATGACATGTAGCCCCCTATTTTAGGAGTCTGGGGTTGAAGGCTGTGAGTTCGAAAACAGTGTTATCTTATGCAATGTGGGTTCCCAGAGGACTTTCTGCAGTAGTTCAGCACAAGTTTCCTACAGTTGGAAAAAATGGACACTGCCATTGATTCCACGCCATTTTACCTTGTGATGCAGTCCGTTTCTGATTGGATGCTGCGTCTGGACTGGGATTAGGAAATCACAAGGGATCATCCGAGTTCCTACAAAAAGATGGGGGACAGTCTCATGAATGTTGCAAAATGTTCTTTTACAGTAGTGGGGAACTGCAGCACTCCAGATATTGCTGACCCACAACTGCTTCCACCCCCATCCCCCACCATGGGCTGCGCTGGCTGGGGCTGATTGGAGTTGGAATCTATCAACATCTGGAAGACCCCAGATTCCCTGTACATTTTACAAAGACCATTAAGACAACTGGACTGATGGCCAAGGTCTCTGAGCAAGTTCAGCAAGGCTAACCATTTGCAACAAGTACTAACCTGTTGCTTTATTTTTAAGTGACTTTAAGCCTCCGCAATTCTAAAACTCCCTATAAGCTGCCTACCTCTAACGATTCTACAGCTGCTCGATGAAAAACAACTTCCCACTTCAAATCTAACTGGATCACTTTTATTGTAGCTCCAGATCATCCGTACCCAAGATATAGCAAGCAACTGACTGTTAAAATGCTCAGAACAGTGGGACCGTTTTCACCATACCTTGATGAATCAGCTGATAGAAGGCATGCTGCCCATTGGTTCCAGGTTCGCCCCACACAATCGGACCGGTATTGTAGTTCACACGAGTGCCGTTCTTGGTGATGTATTTCCCATTAGATTCCATATCTCCCTAAGCAATAGCAGAAGATCAGACCTATCGTCAGCCTTTGTCCAAGGTTTTTTTTTTCCGGAAAGGACTACTGAGAAGGGACAGGATGCCTGAACTATCCACAGCAGCGTTGCAAGTGCATTTCTAGAATCAGCCAGCGCACAAGAACATACACTGATAATCTGTGTGCCACCAGGAGGGACGGGCAGAGGGCTGCACTCAATGCTCCAGAGGTACCTGCGGTCCACTAAGCCTTCACGTGGCCGTACAACCCACAGGCGCCTTCCTAATAGTAGAGTACGTAAAGAAGACTCTTCCCAGGTCACAGTGCATGTTTAAGAGTCTCCGTCCCACCAGAAGTCCTGGGCCTGATCAACCAACACGGAGTCCAAGGGGATGATGCCAAAGACTCTGCCTACCTGCTGGAAATAAGCAGCAAAGCGGTGCATGTACTGATCATAGGGCAGAAGCGCATGGGTCTCCATCTTGTAGCAGTTGATATACCAGACACCCAGCATCGCCAGCACCACTGGCACATTCTTCTCCAGGGGGGTGGTGCGGAAGTGATTGTCCTTTTATGCAAGGAGATGAAAAACAAAGTCATGTTATCCAAACAAAAACAACAGTGCCTGTGCCCCCCTAGGACCCAACCTGAAATGCTAATGAAACTCCAGCTTCCTCGGCAACACAGTGAGCTTCAAGCACCGGAACATAGGGGCACTGAGTCCCGTTTGGTTAAAGCCCCTTCTGTCCAGGTGTGGAGCTGCTGAACACCATAAAACAGCGAGTTGGGACTCAAGAGCCTGTTCACCCAATGAGGCTTCCATCAAGAGCTGCTGCCTTTTATCCACAGCTTCTGTATTGGAATGGGTGCTGCAGGCATTTCTGCCTCACGGCAGTTGGAGAGATGTGTGAATAGGCGCCAGTGGAAGAGGGACATTCAAACACCAGTATCGACCCTCTCCTGCTTGCTCAATACTGAGACCAAGTAACCAAAAGCCTCTATTTCCTTCAATGGCTTATCTTATAGCTTTGCCTATTTCTTGGGTGGGCAACTTGCTGAGCTCCACCTGGACAATACCCCCCTCCGCCCAGTAGGCTGCATTCAGTTCACAGGGCACTGGGGAGGAGGGGATGACAGCAAACCCCTCCACAGCTGCCTGTAGTGCTATAAGGGTAAAATGTATCTTGTTTATCAAGCTATATTTAACCTTTTTAACACTCTGCAGCAGCCAGAGTGCAAAAAGTGCCTTTATTTTTGGTTTATTTTTTTTATTTTATGTTTTTGCGGCTGCGGTATGGACCTCATGGGTTGGGTGGGGTGGATGTAACCGGCCCAGGGGGCTGCAGGCAGGCCACCCTGATCTACTGAATGTGCTGCAGTGTCAAAGGTTAGACTGCAGACTGCAAGATCTACTCAGAAGTGATCCTGAATGCCAAGTTCAGCTTCCCAAAGAAAGTCAAGTTTCATGAAAAAAAGACACAGCCCTACTCTTCCGAACTTTGCTCTTATGGCACAAAAGTATAATTGACGTGACTGAATAAGGATTGGGAAGGGGGTGAGAAAGAGAAGGGGGGGAAAATTGCATGTATGGTGGGTCTGTCATTAGAGCTGCCAACTCCGACGCACGCCGTGCAGACGTGATTGCTACTAGAAAGGTAGTTTTAAATGTCAATAGCCGCAGGTCGATAGACGCCAACGGTTCAAAAGACTTTGCGGTCAGTGCCGTAAGGACTACTGATAAGCTCCATTGTGGAACTATCGGACGGAGAGTCGGGAACATGTTACGCAGCCCCTTGAGGAAGGTTTTTGAGGAGGGGTGTGTAAACACCGAGAATCCATCCACAAAGTTATGATTTACAGACACAGCTGCTAAATAGACGCAGATGGATGAGGGCTTCAGGCCTGCCAAGTGTAGCGAGTGGAGGAACTGTATGACACCTAAGATTGAGCCTGAACGACAGTCAAAGTTATTAGCATTAGCGTACTCTTGAAAACGCGCCCATTTACGGGCGTATGATGCTCTAGTGGCAGGCTTTTTTGCGGCCTCGAAGATTGCCTGTATAGGCGAGGGAACTGCTAAGTCCTGCCAACTGGGAAGACTCTCCAGGCCGTGAGGCTCAGAGAGGCAAGGTTCGGATGTAGGATGTTGCCCCTGTCCTTGGTTAGGAGGTCCGGAGTGTTGGGTAGGCGCCATCCCTGCCGTCCTGCCAACCGAAAAAGAGGGGTGAACCAAGGCTGACGAGGCCACCAAGGGGTTATCAATATTGCGTTCGTCTGGCAGCGGTTGAGTCGTGCTACCACTTTGCCCACTAGAGGAAAGGGGGGAGGGAATATGAAGAGGAAGTCCCTGGACCAATCCCATTGGAAGGCGTCACCCAGCGATGCTGCGCCTATTCCTGCACGGGAACAATAGGCAGAGCAAACTGAATTGGCAGTAGTTGCAAAGTGGTCTATAGATGGTGTGCCCCACCTCGCAAAAAGACGCCTGATGACCAGTGGTGAAAGTGGTCGTTGCGAAAAATGCGACTTAGTTCGTCCACTTTCTTGTTGTACTCTCCTGCAATATGGAGTGCAGATAGCCGCATTCGTTTTGCAATGGCCCAGTGCAGGATGTCCATAGTTAGGCGAAGTAAGCGTCGCGAGCGAGTCCCACCTTCCTTGTTCAGGTACCAGACAACTGTAGTGTTGTCTGAGAGGACCTGAACGTGACGGCCCTGTAACAAGCGTTGGAAGGCATGGAGGGCCCTTTTGACAGCCAAGAGCTCTAGCATGTTTATATGCAGACGTTTCTCTGACCTTGACCACTTGCCTTGAATGCTTAGGTCGCCTAAGTGAGCTCCCCAACCTTCTAGAGAGGCATCCGAGGTCACCAGACGAGAAGGGCCTTGGTCGTAGAATGGCATACCCTGTGACAGGTTGTGCGTTACTGTCCACCACACGAGAGAGTGACAGACGTCGCTCGGTAGAGTAAGTATTAGTTTGTGTGGGTCCTGCTCTGGCAAGAGACGTTTGAGAAGGAATTGCTGTAGGGGGCGCATATGGAGACGAGCCCAACGTACTACGAAGATCGTTGTGGCCATGAGTCCCAAGAGCCGAAGGATCGAATAAGCCGATTGCCTGATCCTGTAGCGTAATCCTTCTGTCTTCGGGAAGGAAGGCGCGGCCTATGGTGGAATCTAGCAGTACTCCTATAAATTGTAGGGTCTGTGTAGGGTGAAAGACAGATTTTTCCATATTTAATTCCAGGCCAAGATCCGCAAGGAGGGAGGAAACTTCGTCGACGTCCCGGACTGCCTGGCCTTGAGAAGGGGAGACGATTAGCCAATCGTCCAGATATGGATACAACTCTATGCCCTTGGAACGTAGGTGTGCGCAGACTGCTGCCATACATTTCGTGAAGACTCTTGGTGCGGTCCGAAGGCCGAACGGGAGTACAGAGAATTGGAAGATCTGATGATTTACAATAAAGCGGAGATATTTGCGATGGACAGGATGTATTGTCACATGAAAATAGGCATCCTTTAGGTCGATGAGGGTGAACCATCTGTGTTTCTGGAGCAGCGGCAAGATGAGTGCCAGGGTCACCATCCTGAACTTTTTTGTTGTTATGAATTTGTTTAAATGTCTGAGATCCAAAATAGGGCGAAGGCCCCCGTCCTTCTTCGGTACCGTGAAGTATCGTGAGTAAAACCCCTTCTTTACCTGAGAGAGTGGAACGATCGAGATAGCGCCCTTGTTTAGAAGGGTTGTTGTTTCCTGAAAGAGCGCATCTGAAGAGTGGGTTACCTTCACGGTACCAAGAGGAGGGGGGACTTGAAACTCTATGCGATAACCGTGGGCAATGATGTTGAGTACCCAACGGTCTGTGGTGATGTTTCTCCACTGGTGTAGGAACGGTCTCAATTTGTTGGGGTAGGGTCTCAATTTGTTGGGGCATGGTCTTGTCGGCAACGGTGGGTAAATCAAGTCAAAGACGTCACTTTGAGGCTGACTCCATGCGGGCACGAGGCTTGTTGAACCGGGCAGACTGTTTTCTAGGTTGGTAGTTGGCTGGCGGCTGTGACGGCTGGAAACGTTGGTTACGCTCCTGTTGTTGTCTAGGTTGGTAATATGTGGGGCGATACCACTTACGTCCACGATACGAAGATGGTTGTTGGTTGGAGAAACCCATCTTACGAGCCGTCATTTTAGCCTTATGAATATTGTCCATAGTCGTGTCAGTAGTGGAGTTGAAGAGGCCTTCTCCATCAAATGGTAGGTCTTCAATTCTAGATTTAGTCTCTTGTTGCAGAGAGGATGACCTCAACCAAGCATGCCTACGCAACGCAATGGAACCAACCATCGCCTTGGCAGCGCAATCCGTTTGGTGGCGCGAGGTTGTTATCTCTTGCTTAGAGAGCCTAATAGCCTCCGCCTGGAAAACTCGTGCGAGATCCCTTTGGTCCTCAGGTAGGTAGTCAGTTAGGGATGAGATCTTTTCCCACAAAAAGAGTTGGTATCTGGCCATCATAGCCTGGTAATTAGAGACCTTAATTCCCAGTGTGGCAGAGGAATAAATGTGTCGTCCCAGTGAGTCCAGTTTGCGGCCCTCCTTATCCGAAGGGGCAGCGTGGCTCCGTGTGGACCTGCCCTGCGATGCCTCTACCACAATCGAGTTCGGCTTCGGGTGTATGAATAGGAAGGGAGCATCAGCTTCCTTAACTTTGTATAGGGCATCAAGCCTTTTATTGGTTGGGCCCATTGTGGCTGGATTCGACCAGGACTGTTGAACTGTCTTTAAAAGCGTGGGCACCATAGGCAAGGTGAGCTGCGGTGATGGGTCAACATACATGACATCGAATATCCTGTCGTCAATCGGGTCCTGCGGCTGGACATGCTCGATTCCGAGCGATTGGGCCATTCGTAGCATTTGGTCAGAAAAACTCCCTAACTCCATTGTAGGGGATGCTCTTTCGTTAGTGCCCACCCCATCAGGAGGTGAGGGCATCGACGGTGCCGGCGACAGTACCGACGAGGAGTCTGATGCATAATCGTCTGCTGAGGATGGCTGGTCCTCATGTAGGTGTTGCGTTGCCTCTGTTACCTGTAGACGAGTCGTCTCCAATGGTTGCCGTCGCGAAGAATGGTATGTGACTTTCCTGGCCTTGCTATCTAGCTTCCTTCCCGTGTAGGGGTCGAAGCGGCAGTGCTCTGGACGAGACCGTCGATAAGACTTGTCAGAGTAGGCATCCCAGTTGCTTGAGAGAGACCGGGAACGCGACCTGGAACGTCTGGTGCTGCGCGATACTTGGGAGGCAGGAGAAGTGGGGCGAGACACCCGCAAGTCCTGTTGCTCCAATGGCACCGTATCTTGTAGGTCTAGGTCTGAGGAGTAGTCAATCAGGACGGGTGATTGCATCAGCGGCACCGGCGGTAGCGAGGAAGATCGCGGCGTAACTACTGGGGGCCGTTGTCTTCCTGGTGGCTCCGACACTGTTGAAACCGGCGAAATCGAGGCAGTCTTTGAAGGCTTGCGGATGATAGTCAAGCTGGGTGACATTTCTCTAGAACGAGGCCGCGTCGGTACTGTAGTCATCGGGGCCGAAAGATGCTTGGCACTCGCCGTCGCAGGTGTAGAGTTACTGGCTTTCGATGTCGTAGCTCCCGATACCGAGGAGACATGTTTCGGTCTTTTACTCGGTATCGCCGAGGTCGACGCCGGAGAAGGGTCTCTGTTACGTTTCTTTGTCTTCAAAGCCGATGTTCTCGGTGTCGATGCAGTCGGTGTCGAAGCAATTGTCGGTGGCGAAGCAATTGTCGAAGTTGACTTAGCTCTCGGCGTCGATGTCGATGCTGTCGGTGTCGAAGCAATTGCCGAAGTTCACTTAGCTCTCGGCGTCGACGCCGATGCCAGTACCGAGGTTGTCGTAGTCGACTGCGGCGTGGCGAAGGCTGACGGGGTTGAGGTCGGTACCGAAGGCTTTTTGGCTTTAAGAGGTTTTTCTCTATTTTTGCCTTTCTGTTTCTGATGCTCCTGAGGAGGAGTAGACGGTGATAAAGGTGGTTGACTAGGACCACCACTTCCCTGAGCCGCATCCTCCACAGAGGGTGAGCCAGGCGACGCTGGGTGTGAGCAGTTTAATGGCAGAGGCCTACGCTCCCCAGAATAATCCATGGCCGGACGCGGCTTGTCCACAGCCGAAAGGGCCTTGCTCCACAGAAGGCTGCGGAGATGATCAGCGCGATTCTGACGAGTCTGCCGTGAAAAGCTCATGCAATGTGAGCAGGAGTCCACCAAATGCGTCTCTCCGAGGCAGAGCAGACAGAGAGAGTGCCCGTCGGTCAGGGTCAATTTAGCTCGACATTTCGAGCAGTGCTTGAAAAGCGCTGACTGCGCCATAAGCAAGAAAAACAACTAAACCTAAGTCTATGAACGTTATAAAAAATAATTTAATTTTTATTATTATTATTATTATTATTATTATTATTATTATTATATAAACTAAACTAAAGTAAAACTATCTACTACAATAAAACAATCTAAGCTAACTATCCTGTTCTATCTCTCACAGATCCGAAGATTCACGGAGCGAAGTCTCCCACAAGGCGATCAGCGAAGCGGTCGAAGAAGAACTGAGGAGGGCGGGAACCCCTGAACATGCGCGGTAGGATGGTGGGGGAGGGGTTTTCCCGCCTAGAATTCTAAGCTAGCTAGAAGTTTCCCGAATGGTGCTCGGCGTCGGCGCGAGCCCATATGTGTGATGCACAGAGCCCACGAAGAAGAACCAAGTTCACGCGAGCATGGCTGACACGCCAGTGATGGATGTTGTACTCATGTATGGAAATATCCAGCAGCGCTCCTCCAACTACAGCACTCGGGGGGCAGGAACCAAGTGGCCAAGGTTCCCCTGCCCCATCCCAGAAGTGGACAACTTGTGACCCTCCAGATTTTTGGGTCTACAACTCCCATGATCCTTTACTGGCTAGGGCTGATGGGAGTTGTAGGCCAAGACATCTGTAAGGCCATCAGTTGCCAGTCTTGCCTTCTCCACTTGAAGGTCCCCTCCTTCAATTCCATTCCATAACTCAGATTGTAACAACAAAAAGACTCACGTAGTTATTAAAAAAACGTAAGGAGAGGTGTGAATAGAAAACAGGCATGTGTGTGTGCCTGAACTTCATAGAATCATAGAATAGTAGAGTTGGAAAGGGCCTCTAAGGCCATTGAGTCCAACCCTCTGCTCGATGCAGGAATCCACCTTAAAGCATCCCTGACAGATGGCTGTTCAGCTGCCTCTTGAATGCCTCTAATGTGGGAGAGCCCACCACTTCCCTAGGTCATTAGTTCCATTGTCGTATTGCTCTCACAGTCAGGAAGTTTTTCCTGATGTCCAGCCGGAATCTGGCTTCCTGTAACTTGAGCCCATTATTCCGTGTCCTGCACTCTGGGTTGATCTAGAAGAGATCCTGGCCCTCCTCTGTGTGACAGCCTTTCAAGTATTTGAAGAGTGCTTAAGCTTGTAGGGTCAACGCTTGTCCAAGGATGCGGAGTAGAATGCCTCCGTACCCCAAATGAGAAGGAACCTTCAAGGTGAGTACCAAAGACCCCTCTCCAAAGACCCACCAATGGGAAGTGCAATAGCTGGAGCACTCCTCTCCACCTTGGCTTTGCAACATTTAGGGCCATGTGACTGCTCAGCAGATCTCTGTGACGGGCGCATTTGTGATAACGCAGCTGATGCAACAACCACTCTGGTGGTGTGTGCAGATGATTGGCCAAATCATCATTTATCCAGTAAGAGTTGGAAGAGGTGTGTGAAAATACACAGAGAGGCAATCAGGAGAGAGGCGAGGGAGGGTAGAGCAAAAACTAGGGCACCCCGTTCCTGCCTTTCAAGCAGCAGGAAGAGTTAACCATCATTGGATGTCTCCGGACCCCCGATGAGAAGGAAGCTTCCTATGGGGCACCAGCGTTCTGTTCTCCTCCTGAGCTCCCTCCATTGTCACTTTCTATCACTTGCTAACTTTCAGGTGGACGGACGGAAGCCTGGTTTCCACTAGAGGAGCTTCCTTCCCCACTGTTAGCCCATCAAAGCATGCATTTGCCAAGAATCAACATAGAAGCACTAGATCATCCATGTCCCACAGGGGGTTGAAGGGCACTCACCATCCAGTGAGCTCCAGCAAGCAGTTTCTCAAAGTTATCAAAACCTAGAAACAAGATTTAGAGAGCAAAAACGACATTATGTGTTAAACAAAATTCCAGAATATACACAACCGTTGCCTGTTTTAGATGTTGGGCTCACTGCCTTGGGATCCTGTGGATGTAGGGCGGTTTATACATTTTAATAACATTAATAGCAGCCAAAAATCAGGCAATTACAAAGTTCCACTCCCAGTTACATGGGGGGGGGTCTCTAATTTGCTCAACTGGATCAGATTTTGAGAACACAACCATCAAAGCAGGGGTACAGGAACTCAGGCCTGGGAGTCAAATCTGGCCCACCTGGGGCCCCACCCCCACTCTAAATGGCTGGAATGCCTCCGCTCCGGCTTTGTTACTGGCTGTAAGAGCATTAAGCTAAAATAGGCCGGCATTCTTCACATTTCTGGCCCTGCCCCTTTGGCCTTTGGCCCTGCCCCTACCAACATTCTTTTATGTAACACCAGTGGAGCATCTGGTGCTGCAAAGAAATAGGAGTACATACCAATATGCAGCGCAATGGAGAGGCCAATGGCTGACCACAGTGAATAACGGCCACCAACCCACTGCAAAGAGCAAAGATGGGGGGGTTAGGGGTTAAGGGGCAGTAACGACCAATAGAGGCATGAGAACACCAAGTGTACGGCAAGATCCCTCTCGGCACACACTGTCAAGAACTTTTCTACACCATGCTGGGCCCACAGAGCCACACGACACAAAGACACTGGCCTAATCCACACCAAGCAGGATATTGCACCATGAAAGCAGTATCTAAGAGGCAGGATCTACACGACTGCTTTATAGCGGTACTGAAGTGCACTGACAACTGTTGGGGCCCATAAGACACATTTCATATGCCGCTTCCCTAGTGCTATATCCTGCCTGGTCACTTATGTAGCAGATCAGGACCCCCTGTTGACCCATTGCTGCTCTCAGCTACATAATGATCTGCAACAGCTCCTAAAATTAGACTCTTGGCCCCTCGGGAGGAGGCACCATAAGCGGTCCAAGTTTGCCTCTGACCAGGGTGGCGACAGCAGCAGCAGCCAGCTGAAATTCCCTCATCACTGCAAGGCAGATCTTGGTCTGAGCACGTACTGTGAAAACGCAGTCTGGCTCCGGGGAGAAAAAGATCCCCTTGACATTTTATCAGTCAAAACCCAGATATAAATGGAGAGGAATTTAGGATTTTTAAAAAAGGCCTAAAACTGCGAGTAAATGAGTAGTAAAAACTGAGACTGGACAAGGAACATCATAAACAAAATAAATTTAAGTAGCTTTTATATTTGCATTTTAAAGCAGCATCTAGAGAAAACACACACACGCACACAAGTGGCAAACATCAAAATATGCCCACAGATCAGTTGTTCCTAGCAACACACCGGACTTTGGGATTCTGCGGATGCAGGGCTGTGGAGTGTGGGGCTGGGTGGGGAAGTTAAACCCACCAAAGAGTAGTGGGAAGAAGGTGTGGGTGTCATGCCAATGGGGGCAGATATCCCCAAAGTCAGGTGAGTTGAGGCACACTCTTAGCGCAGACCTTAAGGTTGAAGAAGTGATGTCCATTTGACACCTGGGAAGCGAGCAGTTGACACCTTCCTATGACTGAAGAAGCGGGGTGGGGTGGGTGGGGGAGAGAAAAGATGGCAACGGAAGGGTACTCCCCTATCTCCTCCTGGCAGGTGAACCAATTGGGACGGAGCTCCTACCATTCTGTGTGTTGGTACACAGGGAGCAGGTCAGGCCCGATTTCAACCAGACAAACAATGAGGATCGTATTCCTGCTATCAGATCTTTGGGAATCAGAAGTTTCAAATCCTTCACCACAAAGCAGTTTCTGATCACCTCCAAGATCCAAGACCAACTGCTGCTCTTTCTTTGCCTGCGCCACTTCCCAAGATCTCAGGCAAGGCTGACATTTGACCTTTAGGGACCTAGATCCTATACCGTAGGCTCCGCCCAGCAGGCAAATGTCAGCGCTTAGAATAGCTGCTTGAGGCTGAAGACGGGGGCAGTGAACCCTCTCCTATTACCCAGCAGCTGCCTAGACTGAAATGTGTTCAAAGGCCACCTAGCCTGACCTTTGACAAGCCCTCCCGCGGACGAGCCAATCGGCAAGACCTTTGTGCATTTCACCCACGGAGGGGAGTCGAGGCTGGACCTGTGCAGAGTCTCTTCCACTCTGACAGCGTTCGCAAGGGTGGTGGCGGCAGCGACAGCAACACCCCTCTGCACCTCCTGCAAAATGCCACCATCTTCCTCGCACTGAGATCGGAAGCATTTTGCCCTCTAATGCAGTGGGCTCAACATGGGGGGGGGGGGGGCGCTTGGGTCTGGAGACAGAAGCGCCCCCAGTCCCAAAATGCTGCTGCCAGAGGACTGTGGTCTGTTAGGGGAGGGGAGGGTGGCATTCCAGCATGGGTTTGGGAAGTGGGGCTTTGTTCTCATGATGCTTCCATGCGCATATATGGCACAACTTGGGGCCCCCCAGATAACTTCACCCCGTTCCCCCAACAGCCCATCATTTCGTGCCTTCTGGCTTTTGTGCAGTTTTACCCCATTCTAAGTGATCAAAATGCCTCTCTGATGGTTCAGTTACTGTAGTAAGAACTTTAAATTAAAAGATGCTAGTATTCCGCCCCCCCCCCCCCCCAACACACATGTTTGCATGTGGCCCTGCCCACAGCTGCGCTGAAAGAGGCACAAGACCTCTGAAATCTAGTTTCATGAAGGGGTCAAACGTGCCCTGTTCTTTCCTCCTGACCCCAGTTGACAAGATTGCGCATCAGCAGGCTGCGGGCGCACCAAGGGCAAGGATCAGCTGCATGGGCCTGGACCTGGGGAGGTGGGCAAAAGCCAGAACAGGCTTAGAAGGGGCGGGGCAGGAGAGGGTTGAATTCACGGAGAACAAGAAACGATGGCAAATGTGGTTCTGCCCTCAATGGTTTACTTACATCCCAAAACTCGAACATGTTCTGAGTGTCAATTCCAAAGTCTTTAACTTTAGGCTACAGAGAGAGAGAGAGAGAGAGAGAGAGAGAGAGAGAGAAGGGAGAACCACTGTTACATCACCTTAGTACTTGGTAGGGAGAGCTGCAAAAACCAACCAACCAACCATGGGGCACATCACAACTCAAGCTCACAATTAAAACCAAAGGGCATCTACAGAAGGTAAAGCTACAGGCATCACCACCACCACCACCACCTTCTGAGAAGAGGCGATGGGCATCTGTGGAGGAGCCACCCTTTGCATGTCGGAAATCTCAGGCTCAACCTACGGCATTTCCAGCTAAAGGACTTCTGGTGGCAGGAGAGGGAAGAAGCATTGATGGTCCAGTGCAGTCTTCCCCATGCTCTCCAGGTGTGTAGGATTACAACTTCCATCATCTCCGAGCCATCACAGCCAATGGCCGTGCTGGCTGGGATGATGGGAGCTGTAGACAGACTGGGGATGGCTGGTGTACAGCAATATGCAGAGGAAATCAGGTTGTGAAAGGCTGGTCAAGCAGCTTGACTCAAGGTAGGGCAGCTTCATACAGAAGCCATGTCCCTGATACGGTTAGACCTGACCATGGTGTAACATACAGGGGTTACATCTCGTTTGGACTGCTGTAACATGCTCAATATGGGGCTGCCCTTGGAGACCACTCAGAAACTTCAATTGGTTAGGTTATTTTGCTCTCTATGTATGTTTCATCATTAATTTAAAACAGTTCTTGCCACTAAAGTAATTTCAAAGATTTGGGCAGGCGGGGGGAGGGGGAGTTATATTTAAACCCTGAGAAACCAGCAGGGAGATTTAACAAAGCAGAGTTTTCTTTGGAAAGGCTACAAGAGTGATATTTGAAAAGCATAGTGCAATCAAGATAATTGGGTTTATCTGTCCTATAGGCAGCTGGGCACAGGAGAAGAAAGAGTTAGGGCAGCCTCACACAAAAAATATTTCTTTATTCCGCCCTCTGCTTATTAAAATTGCAAAACCAAAGGACTGACAGGTTGGCCCTGGCTGTGTTTACCCAGAAGCAACCCTCGCCGAGGGTGCAATTTACTTCCTATTGTATGCTTAGGGTTGCAGCCAAGTTAATTCAATAAAAGGCTAGATGCCCATAACCCTGTGCTCCCATTTATGAGAACTTCTTCATTCTTCCATTTCTACTTTGCAATTCTGGTATGATCTTGGAGATGCCATGTCAGTCTGTCAACAGCTCTGGGCCCAACGGATCACTCATCTTGCCATCTCCAGGTGCAGAGCAAATGACATGTAGCCACACGACCAAGGCAGGATTCCTTTGGGAACGTTTCATTCGCCCTCCGGAGGAGAATCCAGCTTGCTCAGCCCTCACTGCGCTATTTTGGGTGCCCCTCTGTATCCTTTGGGGGGGGGGGGGAGTTCTCACTAAAGAGTTTTTTTGTACTTATGGAAACCACGAGGTTGCCAGAATCTGCTGTGACCTCCCGCTTGTGTGCGGATGGTGCTGTTTTGGATTCATATTAGGAGAACGAGATCAGGACTAGCTTATAGGAAACTTTCAATCCTTCCCTGAATGGTTCTCCTCCATTTCCACCTGCTCTCTATGGCAGCTTTCTCCAACGTGGTGCCCTCCAGATGTGTTGGGACTATAACTCCAATCATTCCATTGCTCATGCTGGCTGGGAATGATGGGAGTTGCCATCCAGCACATCTGGAGAGCACCAGGTTGGGGAAGGTTGCTTTATAACTTTTGGCTAAACTAGATATAACATGGGAGATTCAGGATCAGTAAGAGGTCAGTTACTGTACACCCATTCTGACAGCATCACTTCCCCCAATATTCAGAGCGGCTACATGGGGGCTAATTAGTTTTTTTAAAACCCACATAAAATTAGGAACTTTGGGATGCCTGGTCTCCTGTATCACATTATTTTGATCCTTGAACACGGTCATGAAACTACTCAACAGATTTTTGAAGCTACATAAACACACAGTTACTCACCCCATTGGTAGACAGGGCAACGAAGTGCTTGGCCACAGCAGAATGCTTTAAATAATAATAAAGAAGGTCGTTAGCCATTTTGAACAGCGGATATATCACTTCAGAGATAGAAACTAGCTTTGCCTTAGAAAACTTAATTGTCAGACATGAAACCTGAGCAGGGAGAGGCAAGGAAGCAGGTTGGCAAATATCTCCATCCAAATTCCCTAAAAACTATAGCCTCATTTGCAGAGCCTCCAGTCCTCCTGGTGTTCCAGTCGAGGCCTCCCCAGAAGGCCCCTGCCCCTCCCATGGCCCTGGCCTGTTTCCTGTTTCCTCTGACCACAGAGCATTTGGTGCTTCCTGGCTTTGCTGCCTGTGCCGTCCCCATTCTATTTATTTATTTATTTATTTATTACATTTGTATACCGCCCCATAGCCGAAGCTCTCTGGGCGGTTTACATAGGATTAAAAACAATTAAAAACAATATACAAAAATTAAAACAGCAAAAACATACAACATACACACAATCTGTACATTTAAAAACCACTTCAACACTTCAAAAAAACAAAAACAAAAAAAAAAACAGGGACTGGCAGGAAGAGAGAACATTAAGCTACAACAGGCTGGCCCTTTTTGGCCCCGCTCCTTTTGTCTCCAGCCTCAACTACCCTGAAAGTTTCTCCAAAAATGAATTTGGCCCTTGATCTGCACAGTAGACACGGCACTTCAGAATAATATGAGGAAAATAGAGGTGTGAAGGCCCAGGAAAAAAACAGAAAAATTCAGGGGGGAAACAGTTTTTTTCCACAGCCTTTTTTTTTTGTTTTCCCCTCAAAAATTGGGAAAATTGAAAAAAATTAAGAAACTATGGGATATGGAATGTTTTATTTTAGCATGATGAATAAAATGTTTAAGACAAGGTGTTAATATATTTACTTCTCCAAATGATTCCTAAAAATGATGTACAGTATCAGATTATTACAATTTCTGTGCACAGAGGACAAGCCAGTCCTAGGTTGCAAACTGAGACTACAACGCTCAAATGCAAGAACAAGATGCATTTCTGCCTCTAGGGGGTGCTGCCATTGAAGCAGAGACTGAAACGGATAGCGATAGCTATAGCTCAGAAAAGGAGTCTGATTCAATTTCATGCACATTCACTGAATCTTGGTCCCCCCATTTTTTTTCTCAGTTCTTTTGATGGGAATGGGTGCTTTATGTCTGCTTGACACTGTGG
Source organism: Anniella stebbinsi (assembly GCA_029215795.1). Taxonomy (NCBI): domain Eukaryota; kingdom Metazoa; phylum Chordata; class Lepidosauria; order Squamata; family Anniellidae; genus Anniella; species Anniella stebbinsi. Next base: position 33,296,175 of record JARDYH010000007.1, read on the forward strand.
CAGACTAGCGGAGACATAAGTAATTTTCTTTGTTACTAATGTTGATGGTTTCTTCTGTTTCTTTGAATTTTTTAATTGTTTTTGCCTGTTCCTCATAAACTGGCAAAACCAAAGAGGTTCCTTACCATTCAGGTGTTCCTTACAGTTCAGGAGCCTGTAGCTCCATTTGTTATATAAAAAAGTAAAAATTGAACAAAGTAAATTCAATTTGTAATAATTGCTTGAATACACTGTACTTTTAATATATCAAATGTGATAATTTTATGGCAGACTAACTTGTACATAATTACATTTTATGTTCCTAAAGTAACGAAGTGACTTTCAATCTGTAAAAAGTGCTAATAATGCATTCCCCCCCCCCCCCATTTTTCTGACAATTTCTGTTTTTTTCCGGGGGGGGGGGGGGAGGGGAGAAACTGGTTTTTTTTTTCCCCATGGCTTCAAAATTTCCAGAAATTTTACATCTCTAGAGGACAAGGCAGACACCTACCACCAGAAGAGCTGATGGAGGGGAGGAAACAAGACAGGGGTAAAATGTGTGTGTAAACACGCACAGATGTATTATTGAGGAAATAAGGGCAGGGAGAGGCCAAACCAAAAGCTTCATGACCGAGGTAGGTTGGTGGCATCACGTCAAGCAAAAGGGGTCGCACAGGACAGGACTAAGAGCTAGAGGGCAACAGAGGTGAAGAAGCAAAGGTATCGGAAGGGGGCAAAGAAAGTCACCGCGGGCACTGTCACAGCCTCACGACAGCTCAGAGACAGCCACCGCCAGCTCAAATGGTATTTCTTTGTTTATAAATTCATGAGTTGCCTTTCAGTCCAAATAGGTCCCCCAACGTGACTTACAATGAAAACATAAAACAATGTAAAAGCCTTCAACGTATTTTAGAGTTATTTATCTATTATTTATTTATTACATTTTTATACTACCCATTAGCCAACGCTCTCTGGGCAATGCACAATTAAAACCATAACATACAAGTATCAAATGAATTAAAAACATTAAAAGTTTTTTTAAAAAGATATAAAACCAGGTAAGTTAACGTCCAGGGAAAGCCTATGTGAAAAAGTATGTTTTCAGGAGTCATTTAACCATTGGACTGATGCACGAAGCAAGGACACCGCGTGTATTGCTAGGGAATTCCGGGAAATGTTGTAGATGTTGGCGTAATGGAGCCACGGCTCATAGGGACGAAGTACCAGCTCTCTTGTTTTATTATTATTAGCAGGGACGTTGACCGACCAAGGCTTCCCATAAGCCCCGGAGCCAGCCCTGGACCAGCAAGGAGCTCCAAGATGTTCCCCACTGCCTCAGCATTCCATTCTTCTGGATCATTTCTGGGGAGTCCCATTTCTTTTAGGCCTGCCATTCCTTTCAGAGTTTGCAGGGTGGGGGTGGAAGGAGCCTGCAGGAGCAGCCTGCGCCACCCACGCCAATGCCATTCAACTGCCCCAGACTACACGGTTCAACTGCAGATGAACAGCTGAGCAATGTCTTCAGACTCTTAGCAACCACGTGGTTTTGCACAGTCACCAAAGAGGGATGGGTGGGCAGGGATAAAGATAGCCACAGCAGCAGCGAAACATCTTTGTAGAAGAGGTATCGGGAAACGGAGGGTTCCACTTAAGGACACCTATTCATAGTTCAGGCATCTGCCTCTGGAAAGGCCAACCCCCATCTCACGTCCAATCTGGTAGCAGTTTGCAAAGGAGTTGCCAAGTAACAAACGGGCTCTCGCAAGCTTGTTTGTAGCTCAAGCTTCCTTATTGCATCACTGGCTTCGTAACATTTCAAGGCAAAGGTATAGCAAGATATCTCAGCCCTGGTTGCCTGTGTCTCAAGTCTACAGCCTCTCCATCCCAAGCAAGGTTCTCGACAAAACTGTCCACAAAGAATTGTGGGTTTGTATTACAAGTGCAGTGCACCAACACTAACCATGGTTCTTTCATAAACCAGAGTTTGAATCCGTGACTCAAAGACTTAGTTCGTACATAGTACAGTTTGTTGAAATCTGTCTAGCAACCGTGTTCAAATCCATCCCCACAAACAGAATCCATGTTTGCTGTTGGCTTACAAAGTCTGACTGTTTAAACCACGGATTGTTACAATGTCTGAACCCAGAACCATGGCTTATCCCTGGTTTGTTTGAACTGCTATCTGCCCTAAAATAGAGACCTGATGGAAAAGAGAGGATTTAGGAAAATAAGGTTTAATTCTTCAAAGCAGCCCAATGCGTTTTGGCCCTGTGGCAGAGACAGCTAGCAAAGACCAGCCTGAATATGAAACCACTCTGAAGGTTGAGAAAATGGACAGGAGAGAAACAAACCAGAAATAGGGAAAACCAGCCAGTTTGTTTGGTCATCTGCAAGGCTAAAGCAACAAACTATGGCTAATATAAGCTATGGCTTAACAATACATATGAACGCAGCTAACCATAGTTACGAAGGGAACCATGATTAACAATGGTGCACAAAACCAAGGAAAGAAGGGGAGGGGATGAATATTCTGAAGCTTGAATCTAGAATGGCAGGGAGCCAGCATTACTTCTACATTGGGCTTTATACAGAGGATTTTAGGTGCACTGCAAAAGACCACCTGAGACACAGAGTTTCAGAGATGGAGCAGGCTTGTCAATGTTCACTTGCCTGGTGACCGCTAGAGTAACCAGGCAGGGAACCTTTGCAGAAACTGCACCGTCTCCTCCCACCAACCTCCTTTAATAATAATAATAATAATAATAATAATAATAATATTTATTTTTAACCCGCCTCTCCCTCCGGATCGAGGCAGGGAACAACAACAATATAAAACACAAAAATCACAACAGTTAAAAATAATAAAAAAAAAACAAGAAAAAATACATAATTAAAAACATCTTAAAATTCATCTGGATAGGCCTGTCGGAAGACAGCAGTCTTCATGACTCTCTTAAATTAGCCATTCATAGCGGGGGGGGGGGGGGGTGTTGTTGTTGTTGTTGTTGTTGGAAAGCTTAGCCATCTTTGCAGACCAGCTCATTTGCAGAACTGAGTGCATGCCAAGTAGTCTGAAATATAGTTTATACTTACATCTTTAGCAGTGTGAACGAGCCACTCTTTGGCCGTTTCTGCATTAGTGATGGTTTCTTGAGTGGTAAAGGTCTGTGTGCCATGGGCAGGATGTGGAGGGAAAAGAAAAGAGTTCAAATCCTGGCCGAGCGAGCAATACAACGTTTAAGGAACACAAGACAAGACGAGGCCATGACAACCCCTAGAACCCAGCCCCTCCAACTTGTACACCTACGGCAGCCTTCCCCACCCCCAGATGTGTTGGGACTTCAACTCCCATCATTCCCAGGCCATGCTGGCTAGGTATGGCGTGAGCTGTTATCCCAACCCATCTGGAAGGTGCCAGTTTGGGGAAGGCTGCCATTGGGCCTAGGGTTTCATGACAGCCGCTGAAGCGAATCCAAACACTTTATGAAGATCTGAATTTTAAGTATGAAATCTGAATTGAATTTTAGCCACTAAAAAACTGGTTTCCACGGGTAGACTACATAAATACTTAATGTTAAGTACTTGAGCAGTATTGAAGATCTACTGAATGATGAATGGAAATATCAAATCATAGCTCATAAACAGTCTCAGCTACCAATACACATTTATCTGTGCATCTTCTGGCTCCACACAACCCAGTTTCTACACTTCGGAAAGCAGAATTCTGCACTCTGCATAAGTTACAAAACTTGACGACACTTGTATACTTTATTCAATGTTTTCTATATTTTGTATAAATTTATTTGTGTTGGATCAGTCACAGAAAGGGAACAGACAGAAGGAAATCAAACCACTAATAATCCTTAGCAGCCACATCTCTGGCTTCTGAGTTTTTAAGGGACATACTTTCAAGTACTTTTTTGCAAGTTTCTAGTTCATATGGCTTTAAAAGAAAGATTATTTTTATTCTTTGTTTTATACTGTTTTATGTTTTTTAAAAAGATGGAGTATGAAGTAATAGTCACAGGATACCAAATTCTACACCCTCAGCATTCTGCACGTTTCCTGTTTTAATTCCAGCACACACACACACACACACACACACTGCTTTCTACTTGGAGAAAACATTAAGCAGAAGAGTCATTTGGAACTCTTAGCACACTCTGGGTAAAAGCCACCATGACCTTGACCAAGTCCCACTCTTTTACAATGGGGCATGGACTGGAGAAGACCCCAGAATCAGTCAAGCCAACGACTGCCTTCCTTCTTATTTGGTTAAGATCTGAACATGAAGCTATTTGTTCCCCCTGGTTTTTAGACAATTTGATTGGCTCATTAGCACAAAAAAATGCCTGCTGTATGAAATGCAGAGACATGGTCAGTCATGCAGTTCTGAAAGAATTGCCCTCCGCTATTGGAGTTTATTCAACCATTAAAATGTAGCTTTAAGGACCAATAGCGCACTCTCCTCTCCCATCCATCTCCAAAGATGGTTTGATTAAACAACAGAAGGCTGGTTTATAAAGCAAACTTTTAAAATGCCATTCATCCCTTTCCAAATCTATCCAATTATCTAACAGCAACCTGGCAAACGAGCCAAGGGATGCTGGTTGTCCCAATGGCTTTCAGGCAGGAACCATCTGACCGTTGTTTTATTCATAAAAACAAAGCCAGCAGTTTGAAGTCACCCTTCACTCTTTGTCCTCTTCAATGATCATCTGCTATTTCCAAGATGAGATCATGAGGCACCCGGGCAAAGAAGCACGGACTGCATTTTACATCAATAGCAATCCATTAAGAGCCACAGGCTCTAAATTCAATGCATCATTATCCATCACACAAACTGAGGTCTTGTCCTACTAGTTCAGCTGAGTCCAAAGCCTGCAGGCTTTACCAAAACTGCTTGCAAACCAGGGCCACCAATTTCAACAAGCCGAGGGCAAAAAAAGCTGCCTGGTCATCAACACTGATAACATGCAAAGGCTCTCTTTACAGCACCCAAAGGGATCTGAATTCCATTAGCAACATCAGCTGTGTACATTCAATAAACAGACAAGTGTAACAGCACCCTCACCATGTAAAAACTGGCAGCCACTGAGTGCCTGTACCTTTACTGGGCCTGTTCACACGTAACAGGGTAAATTGTGTGTTAATTAATCCAACATTTGCCAAGCTGCGCGCCAGGTGCACTTTTGCAGCCATTTTGCATATTCAACCTCCAACTGGAGGTTGCTACAAGATGTCCAAATCCAGATACGATTGCTTAATTGGGGGTTAAACAACTCAGTTAACCTAACTACTAATTGTAGGTTAACTGTAGGTTTTTTAACACCCAGAGTTGAACCCAAGAACAAACCATGGTTTCTAATTCCGGGTAGTCTCTCCCCACAGCAACCTACAATTCTGGGTTCAGCTATCATGCTAAACAACCCAGAGATGAAGCATCCCTGGATTGTTTCGCCCATCAGGAGAGGGGCTGGGAACACAAGGGGTTGTCATGATGTGCAAATCAGGTCACAGTTTGGGAACTAGTACTCTACAACGATTTGTTTTCTGGCTCATAGGACATATCTGGACAGGTCACCTTTGCATTCAGTACGAATGAAGGACAGAAGAGTTGTCACATTCCTAGACCAGGACCTACCTTGGACGCAACGATGAAGAGTGTTGTCTCTGGATTTAGCTCAGCCAGAGTTTTAGCCATGTGGGTGCCATCAATGTTGGATACAAACCACACACGGGGCCCTCCCTTGGAATATGGCTTCAGCGCTTCAGTCACCATGAGGGGGCCCTGAAGAAAGAGAAGAGGCACAAAAGCTCTTGGAACCTTTAGATTAACCGCTCCATTCACATGAAGAAGTGACACAACAAAAGCAAGCTCACCAAGTCCGATCCACCAATCCCAACGTTGACCACATCCGTGATGGCTTTTCCAGTGTAGCCTTTCCAGTCACCACTGCGAACTTTCTGCAAGCATGCAAGACAGGACAGGTTACATTCAGGGCTCATCTACACTTAGAGCCCTTTCGAGAGGGGGGGAGGAGTGATTGCGAGGTTTCCCGCTTCCGTGATCGTTGCTCACGGGGCATACGCGGGAGAAGTTTCCTGCAAGTGAAGGAGAGCTGTTGCCGGAGGACTTGTGCCCTGTGACGGTGTTTCTGCTTGTGGATCGGGAGAAGTGGGCGGGACTAGGTTGATGACCTGGCTATGGGGCTTTTATTTTTTAATGGATCAGCAGGGATGTGCAGGAATGCAAAATCGGAGCTACACACGGGCAGGGAGGGAACGAAATCCAGCACTTTTGCAATGCTGCGCAAAGATATGTTTGTGTTAAAAAAAATACACACTCTCAGCGCCACACATATCCACAACTGCTGGACACAGCCCTGACAGCTCGCACCGATCAGCAACAGCCTTGGGAAGGGGGGGGCACACCAGCACTGGACATCGGGATTGTAGCGAGAGAGCTGGAAAAGCCATGAAAAGTCCAGCCAGCGATATTCCTGAATCACTGAGGGGTCGACCCAAGATCACCACGGGAGTAGGTGAACGCCATGTGGCCCAGTAGGGACGACTGCGATATTATTCCGGAATAAATGGCTGGTGTAGATTAGGCCTCGTATCAGGCTTCCAGTGAAGCATGATCCAGCCCTCACTTCCAAGCATTCTGTGTTTAGGATCTGGAGGCTGGATTGCAATTGCTTGATTGGTTACCTGCTTAGTTTAGAGAGCTTCCAATCCATTTTAAAGGGTTTCAAGAGGCAGTTCTGGAAACTAAACTATCTATCTACCTTTGTGTGTGTGTGTGTGTGTGTGTGTGTGTGTGTGTGTGTGTATGACACACAACCCAGACAGATGTGACAGCCAGGAGTGCCTACTATCAGCTTCGGCTGATTCGCCAGCTGCGCCCCTTCCTAGAGTTGGAAGACCTAAAGACGGTAGCGCACGCACTGGTAACTTCGAGGCTCGACTTCTGCAATGCGCTGTACATAGGGCTACCTTTGTGCCTAGTCCGGAAACTTCAACTAGTTCAAAATATGGCAGCCAGGTTGGTCACCAGTACACCTAGGGGTGACCACATAACACCAATCTTAAAATCACTCCACTAACTGCCAATTAGTTTCCGGGCAAAGTATAAAGTGTTGGTTATTACCTTTAAAGCCCTACATGGTTTGGGTCAAGGTTACCTGCGGGAACGCCTTCTCCTGTATAATCCGCTCCGCACACTCAGGTCCTCTGGGAAGAATTTACTACAATCAGCCAAAACTAGGCTGACGAGTGTTACCCAGAGGACCTTCTACCGCTCCCAGATTGTGGAATGGCCTGCGGGAGGAGATTCGACAAATTAGCAGACTTCTGGAATTTAAGAAAGTCGTGAAGACTGCTCTCTTCCGGCAGGCCTACCCAGTCGAATTTTAAGATGTTTTTAATAATGTATTTGTTTTTATCTGTTTTAATGGTTTATCTACTTTATGATTTTTATATTTTTATTTATTGTTGTTCCCTACCTCGATCTGGATGGAGAGGCGGGTTAGAAATAAAATAAATTATATATATATATGTGTGTGTGTATATGTGTGTGTGTGTGTGTGTGTGTGTATATATGTTTAGCAAATGCTAGACATCTTTGTTGGCAACTTGCAAATCACTACGCCGTCTTTCTGAACGCAAAGTATTATTATATGGAATATAAAGATAATCAAATCATGCTACGTCTGTGACTTGAAGGAGTCTCCACGTGACCAAGGACAACTACATTATTAAGGCTGCAATCTTATGCATGTTTAGACAGAGAAAAAGTCCCACAACTCCCAGCATCCCCCAACCAGCTACGCTGACTGGGGAACGATGGGAGTTGTGGGACTTTTTTGTCTGTTGAAACATGTATAAGATTGCACCCTAAGGGATTCCATAAAAAATGTTCTCTCAGTCCCACAAAACATGTCAGGACATCAAGAGGAGCGTTTTGCCTACAGATCCGGACTATTCAATGTGAAGCTACCTTTGCATCGTTCTTGACGTAAGGGATGTACGCAGCAACGGATTCAGCTTTTAAGCCAACTGTCCCCAACCAGTGCACTCTGGACGTTGTGGAGTGCAACTCCTGTCATGCTGGCTGGGAATGATGGGAGTTGCAATCCAACACATCTAGAGGGTACCACGCTGGGGAAAACTGTGCTAGATTTTCAAACTATGGGGGAACAGCCACTGTCATTTCTTTATCCCAGCAGCCTAACAGAGCTACGCTGCCGAACTCCACCTCCTGCATTCCGCCCTAAGACTTTGACCAATGGCAGATTTGGGGGCTCCAATAGCTTTTCCACGTTTAATCATTCTCACTTGTATGCAGTTCCCATTCCTCTCAGCGGGGTTTGCACAGGAGACCTTCCTGGCAGGATGTGCAGACAGCAAACTTCTTGAGGTCAACGACCAGAGCAACTTTGGAAGAAGAAGAAATTCTGTGCAGGACCGCCACCCACCTCAAGGGCATTATGGCAATACCCCTCATGGGGACCAGGTGTGCCATTACAGCTGGGCTCACCAATACAGTGCCCATGGGTCCCTATGGGCCCCACAGACACCTCTATTGGTGGCCACCAGGTTCCCTGCCCTTCCTGATTTTTATTTTATTTAAAATTTTAATTTTTATTAGCTGGGATGCTGGCATGCTGCAAAGGCTGCCCTCCAATGCCATCTTTATTTGGATTCGTATGAGTATTTTTTCTGTTTTAGAGCTCAGACCCCCCCCCTCTGCCTTGGACCTAAGTTCTTGGGCAAGTTACTTTTCTTTTAGTCCCACCAGTTTGGCTTCTGGGAAACTAGTGTTCTGCTCACCATGGCAGCTATTTTGTGAGAGTGCCTGCTGATCCTGAAAAGATTGGAGACCCCTGCTTCTGGTTTGGGAGAAGTAGAAAACCTCATCCATTATGTACTCTCTGACTCAAGATAGGCACTTTTGTTTATACAGCTGGCCAAAATAGCCATCTGGCCTGAGAGTTTTAAACTTCTCTGCTTGGATACACTGATAAAAAGGCAATTGCTAATGTAGCCTTGTTTGCAGACTGCAAGATATGTGTTCAACTCATAAGCAATAAGGAGAGAGAGGTAATGAATATATAAATGGCATAATAATAGTATATGCACGATAGTTGTAAGGTAGCATTTTCGTTACTCAATAGAGACTAATTTGATTCAATTTGCATAGAAACTGGCCCAGTTAAGTTTAGAACCGCTACTGCGTATGTGACCCGATTAGCCACAATGCATCACATGCTCCAGGGAAGAAGCAAGGCTGGCAAATACTTTATACCTGGCAGAAGTTCTTCATCTTCTCCAACACTTTGTTCACTTCCGGGACTACATCTTTGCCGTCAACTAATATGGGAGTATTTGAGCGATTCCGCAGAGCAATATGAAGCACAGCACGGTTCTGAAAAGAGGAAGTACGAGACAACTGCAAAAAGTGCAGAGCAAATCACTCCCACAAGAATTAGTCACCAGAAAGAGAAACTCTGCAAAACAGATCATGTTGCTCCTCGAGAGTAACTAATTCTTCCCACTCCACCACCATAAGGCCCTCGGAACGAATTCTGGTCCCATTCAGCCAATTGACATCCTGCAGGGTCCCTTGAGGCGCCGCCGGGGAGAGGTGCTACATGCTGGAGGTGGGGTATGCACACGTCTCTTTTCTCAGCGATGTACTTGACTGGTGTCTGAGCTAACAGGTGGCAGTCGGGACAGGGAAGGAAGTGATGCCACTGCCACCCCCTGCGGAAATGAGACCCCCTGCCTCCTCCACTCTGCCACCTCCAAACACAGACCCGATGCCCCAGAGAGCAGTTGGGGGTTTCTGTGGTCTTTGCTAGAGAAAGGGGGAAGCAGAGAGCATGAAACAGCCGTGAAACAGCCTGACGAACTATGGGAGTTGGGAAGAGACGTCGAAATATTGGAGGCCATAGAAGTAGGTTAGGTTAGAGAAACGCCAGAGTTTAATTTCTGCATTTGTTTGGTTTTACTCTCAAATGTCTTGAGCGGTTTTTTAAACTGGGATGTGAGCATTTCAGAAAAGAAAACCAGTTTCCTGTAATGTACTTGAGAATTGCAGCTCAAAACATCTGGAGGGCCGCACAGTCCATGCCCGTCTTAACCCATGAGATTGGCCATGCAATCTGCCCAAATACTTAGTGGTTAGCTAGAAGTCAATTAACCACAACCCATCACAAGCCCCAATACAACAAAGGCCTCTCTAAGGGCCTGGAATGGCTGCACTCTGGCTTCTGGGGAGAGGAAGCGAGCAGAAATCAGGTCAGCAAAATAAATTCTAGAGCCACAGTGGGCAACTGGTTGCCCTTCATATATTTCTATCCAGAAGCCCACCAGCCCCCACCAGCATGGACAATGCTCAGGGATACTGGGAGTTGTGGTCCAAACTATCAGGAGAGCACCAGGTTGGGGAAGGCTGGTTACTGCTTGTCACGTTTGAAAAACCTCCCCACTATCATTCAGTGGAACCTACAGACCGTGGATAAAAATAGCCCCTACCTCTGTGAAGTTGATCTTTTCTCCCGTGAACATCTGCTCTCTGGCCTTTTCAATGCCCCGTGATTTTGCCTGGAAGTGAAAGTTGACTTTTTAGCAAACGAGCAAAGAGCATTCCAAACCCACCAGTCCCATTAAAGATAACAGCCTCTCTCTGACCTATGCTCCCCCTCCAGTGTAGCTCAGTTTGGACAGCCATGTCCCCTTCAAGCAGATACCTTGGTGGGCGAGGAGGAGGAAGAGGAGGAGGAGAGCAGCTACATACATGATGTCAACCTCCTATGACTCTTCCTTCTCAAAACCTTCCCCAGCCTGGTGCTCTCCAGATGTGTTGGGCTGCGTCTCCCATCATTCCATGGCACCACTGGCCATGTTGGCTGAGAATCATGGGAGTTGCAGTCCAACACATCTGGAAAGAACCGGGTTGGGAAAGGCTGCTGAAGAGCACCAGGTATACTGATGATCTCATATAGATATTCTATGATTAATATGCAAGCTAGTACTTCATTACCAGTTCCATCAGCAGCTTCATCACTTCTTCCGTAACAAGGTTCTTGGAATAGTCAACCAAGATGTCTCCATGTTCACTATTCAGCGTCAAGCTGTCAAAAAAAATTAGAGAAGACCTTTATGTTACATAAATGAACATTTCCACATGGCAGAGAAAGGTAGGCATGCACTGGGCAACCGTCCCAATCATTTTAACTGTAGGTGTTATTTTGGCCATTTCAAAACACTGCTTCACTTGGACAGCTTTTTAAGAACTACTCACTTGCAATTAGGGAACAATGTTTTTTTTCTATTCATACATGCCAGTTCATAAAGACAACCAGTTCATAAGGGGGGAGGGGCAATCCTTTTCCACAAATTAAAAGTATTTTGATATATGCAGCCAGCTGAAAAATAAGATCTAAGTGCTACCCACCCCAGCATGGAAAAATGAGAGAAGCAAGCGTGCTGAACACTTTTTTAAAGGCATAAGCAGTCCAAGGGGTAAAACCAATCTGTGCCTTCTGCTCACTAATCCTGTTTGGGAATTATATAATCTAATCTTCAACTATACCAGTAAAGCTTCCTTATCTAGACAGTCCGCCCAAACAAACCCCTTCTGCATTTGAGGCTGGAGACAGAGTTGATGGAGAGGTCTGAGAGGCATCATTCCCCATGACGTACATACAAGCCCAGATTTATAACGTTCATGACCAGCAAGGGGGCTCAGGAAGGCACACACACTCACGCCCTTCATATGTCAGGACATTAGCCTGGAGTTGATCGAACAGCGGTCAGTGGGAAGGAGTGCCTGGATCTTCCTACTTAAGACAACAGAAAGCTAAAGCACACACAACGTGCCCTGATCTGGTAGCTCCATAAGCAGGGGAGCGAGGGACACAACACACACACACACACACACACACACTGTTGCACTCATGTCCTGCTGGTGGATTTCCCACGGGGGCATCTGACTGGCCACTGTGGGAAAAGAATGCTGGACTGGGTAAGCCTTTGGTGAGATTCAGCAAAGTTCTTATGTGTTTGGAATATTTATTATTATTATTATTATTATTATTATTATTATTATTATTAACGTTTCTATACCACCCCATAGCCAAAGCTTTCTGTGTGGATTACAAAGATTAAAAACACTATGCAAAACTGAAAAACATAGAAAACTCACAACAGACAGTATACACAGAGGCAACATGCATCTCAAAACAACTCTGAGCAATCAGCCACACCGTGAACATAACTCCTAGCATTCCTCAGCCAGCTGTGGATGATTGGAGGATGCTGATGTTGGAGTCCAACACATCTGGTGGGTGCCACTAGAAGGCTGTGCTAGAGGCTCCAGGACTTCAAAGTTCCAGCTTTATTTCAATAGCTGGGTTTGTACCCTCAAAGATGCCTTCCGAGGCTGCCCTCAATAGAGCACGTTGTGCAACGTGGCACCCAAGAAACACAGCTCTGCTCAGGTGGAAGGGGGCGCGTCACGTGGGCAGCCTGAGAGGGACAGAGTCCTCCACCACGTGGCCTAGCCATTAGCCAGGGCCTCGGTCCGTCTAGCCCAGCACGGTCGACACCAACTGGCAGCCGTGGCTCTCCAGGGTTTCAAGCAGAATGGTTCCCTAGTCCTACCTGGAGATGCTGCCAGGGACTGAGTCTGGGGGGGACCTCGTGCTCAAATGCAGGGAGGGGTTCCATCACTGAGCTGCCGATCTTCTGATCTTATTCAGAACCTGCATCTCCAGTCTGAAGAGAAGCAAGAAGCCTCTGCACAGCATATTGAAATCCATTGAAGGGCACAATCCATCAGGGGACGTCTCTATACCACCAGGGCTGGGGATGGATTTTGGTGGCCAAGCTGAAACCCCCCCAATCTCACACACACACACACTTGCTCTTAAGTAGCTCCTGTTATTTCTCTTTCCAAAGCCGCAAAATGAATTTCCAATGGATTGCGCTCTGGGGGTCAGACCTGAGCACAATCCTATCCCCCTATCCTATCCCAGGTCCACCAGCTGGCCTTGCCTCGTAGTAGGACGGACTGCCTACATCTGCCCACACGGAAGTGAATGGAACAGCCCAACAGATTTCAGAGGCACGTGCAGTTCGATGGCAGAGACACAGGGTAAAAAGACACATGCCAAAGGTCTTCCTACAACAGGGGGTGGCAACATAGGGACCACAGGCAGCCTCCTGCCTAATTTTGCACCCCTCCCCCATGCTGTCAAATCTGCCAGGCCATCAGTGGCCAGGCTGGGGGGGGGGGGGAGAGAAAAGTTTTTTCAAAGACCAACAAAAAACTGCTGACTTGTTTTCTTGCAAAATTGGGAGGTGGGGTGTTAATGCCACTGCAGCAACAATTTCTACAGCAGAGGGGGAGGGTACCAGGGGACAATGCAGCCCCCAAAGTGTTGCCCTGTAAGAACTCACTGCCATCAACTCACAATAATATACCAATATTATAGCAATAATATTGGTATATTATTGTACTAAGACAGACAATCACAAACAAGCAAACGTTTAGACACATACAAATGTTGGAATGTCAATACATACAGTGAATACTGTCGATCATATACAATATATATCAACAGTGGAACACCAGTAGAAGTCAATTTCAACATAAAATCTTTCAGGTTCATGTAAAAATAGCTTCTAATTCCTTGGAGGAAAGTATTTTATTGGATTCTAGCTCAAGTTGTTAATGAGCAATAGTCCTCCCACAAAGGTATGTTAAATGTTTATGTTAGATAACACAACACTGGTACCATCAATATAAGATTGGGGTCTTTGCACTGGTGATGCTGAGGAGATACCTGGGTGCCTTGACACTTACAGCATCCCAGGCATTTCCTTGAGGAGCCACAGACAGTCAGACCAGGCCGGAAGCCTGACCCAATAGAAGAAACTGTGCTCTTAATTGGAGGGGGGCACTTAGGAACGTGAAGCGCTTTACCAGCTTTTGCAGGTTGGCACCAAACTGAAATGCGTTTTCCAACCCTCTGCTCCACCCACCTAGAGTGCCATTTCTGGTAGAAATATAACCAAGAGCGGACAGCACCACTTCAGACAGCTGGCAGAAGATGCCATTTTTGAAAGCTTTCCCTGAGTAAGAACTCCCGCCAAGAAGTAAACCAGCACGTCAAGGAGATGCCGGCCAGACCCAGCCTTCTCCCTGCCACTGTGCTAATGTTCTACTTGCCAGAATATTAAAAAATGTGATCCTCGAGTGCAGTCTGAAGTGCTAGTTCATTTCACTCATTCTATTCTAGATGCAGAGGGTTAAAATGCAGGAATATGATCTCTAGGGAAAGACAGGGAATAGTAAAGTGCAATTACTTTGCTTTGCTTCTCTCCTACTCCATCAAGAACTCAAGGATAGAAGCACTTTTAAAACTGTAACTACCCAACACTAAATTAGCGCTATGCTGGCCTGATTAAAAAGGAAGAGGAAACGGGCCTAGCAAACCACAAACCAGTTTATTGGGCAGTGGAGAGGGGGAGATGACACGTGACATAAGTGTACCATGTATCTCTGGGAAGGCCCTGCTCCAAAAGCCTGCTCTGCCTGAACCTGGACTCAGTGCATGGCCGTAGCTCTACCCCAGAGAAAGGGAAAGGGCTGGTTTTTCAAGCACTTCTGCTCTTTGCAACTGGGATTTTAAGGTGGTTGGTCTACATTGCTCTTTCGTTTTTTGCCTGTGCAAATGTAGGTGTTTTTGTTCTTGTGAAGCATTTTATACTTAGTCACCTGCACACCTACATGGTAGAAAAATGCAGGTTATCGATAGGATACATGTATGATGTTTGTGCCCAGCACGTGGTTAGCATTGCTCTGAAACCAGACCCAATTCATCGCAAGGGGAAAAAACTGGATGAAGGAGGCCTTGTAAACACAGAGTTTGCAAAAGCACACCCTAGTAAACATGAGTGCTATTGAGGCATTAGAAGGAAAAGTTGAATGTTCTAGATACTTCAATATTGTACTTCGGTTCAGTTTGGTTTGCAGACTATATCCTAGTTGGACGGGGATTTTGAATGTATCAGTCTCTTAGCATAGCTAAGCTATACATAATTAGTCACTATCACTCTAGTCTTGTGATCTACGTTTTAACTGGCTTGCAACACAGATCCTATAGGCAGCTGGGTTTATTTCCAGGGATGGACAGACTTTCGTCTTGCTGTCTATTTTTGCTAGCACCTCCATGGTTCATTGATATGTTTGACATTTACAAAGCAACATGCGCACTCAAACCTCTTTAACTTAAGCCTGGGGAGGGGCTGTGGTTCAGTGTGGTAGAGCATCTGCTTCACATGCAGAAGGTCCCAGGTTAGATCCCCAACTTCTCCAGATAGGGCTGGGAAAATTCCTTCCAGTAACCTTGGAGAGCTGATGCCAGTTCAGTGTAGACAGTACTGGGGTAGATGGACCAATGTTATTCCTAACATAACAAATGTGTACTAAATGATCCAGAGAATGCACTCTTGTTTGAGAATGCAGGTGCCTTGCTTGATCAGACCAGGATGCCTCTAGACTAGCTTTCTTTGCAGCAATCTCAGCAAGTAGCAAATGCCAAGTGGTCTAAAACATGTATGGATAAAGAGAATGTAAATCAGTCTTCCTCAACCTGGCGCCTTCCAAATGTGTCAGGCTGTTGCTGTCCAACCTATCTAGAAGTCATCCAGCTGGGAAAGGCACAGGTAGATCATAAACCGCCCTACTTTTGGAGAAAACTCACTGCCTTTAGCCATTTCCTTTAGGTCTTCAGCCTACTATTACAACCGGGCCTAATAAAACTAAAGAACCCTGAGAGCAATTAGGAACTTTTAAAGAATTTTTTTCCCCTCCAGTCTCATGATTTTTAAGTTGTGGGAAGATCAAATAAGGTCATTTTACAAATTACTTTGCGGAGAAATAACCTCCACCACAGTTCGAAAAAAGCATCTCAATTTGAAGAACTCACACAATACCAACAGCTATTAGCTTCAACTATGGGGCAGTATTTATTTATTTTATTACATTTGTATATCGCCCCATAGCCGAAGCTCTCTGGGCGGTTTACATAATGTCAATGTAAATATTAATAATAATAATAATTCTGAAAGGGACCAAACGGCCACATGACTAAATCAGCTGCCATTTGCCACTTGGCTGGAGCAAATAATGAATAGGGGCTCCACAGAGGAAGTAGCCAAATGTGGACTGTGCTGACTGTTCATTGTTATTTTAATATTGTATTGGTTTTATATGCTCTTTTAATTAGTTTTATGCATATGAATTATACTGCACCGTCGTATTCATGTTGTTCCCCAGCTCGATCCAAAGGGAGAGGTGGGTAAGAAATAAACATGGCGCCCTTACAATAGCACTAGCCCAGGCAAGCCACACCGGCCCTCTAAGCAAGCCACCATCCCACCGCAAGGCAACGGCAGTGCGCCCACATTCGCAGCATTCATGCTCTTGGCCTAAGAGAGCTCAGTGCCCTTTCTGAACCTACAGCTCGACGGTAGAGCACCACGTACATTGTGTGCAAAAATTCCCAGGTTCAATCTCCGACATCTTTAAGTAAAGCTAGGAAACGCAGTGAGTGTCGACAACTCTGAACCAGAATGAGCCAAGAGTCTTCCAGGGTTCCTGTGACAGGGAGCTGAGACGGGGCAGTGGGGGTGGGACAGGGGAAAGAGAAGCCACTGACCCCAACCTACGGTTCACACACCAGAATGACTATTTGAGGCTGAAGCCAGAGGCTACACATAATGATGCAGGTTTTCCAGAACATTTTCAGCCCAGACAATCCTAAAGAACAGCCCTAGTTCTCAGCTAATGGTTCATGTGCCTCGTGTCATCTCTCCACGTGCTCTGAAGGAAGTAGAGCAGAAGAAAGGAGCAGAGGAGACTGACGGAGACAGGATTCCTTGAATGGACGTTCTGGAAAAGATCGACTGTCCATTGAAAGAAAACAATTTCCTTTCATTGCTTTTAAGTTGCTTGCATGTCAGTATTAGAAGTCCCCATAGATTTCCCTCTTTAAAAAAAAAGAGATTCCACATTCCGAGTTCGCCACCAATTCCGTATTTCACAGAACAGGAAAACTGACAAAATTACCACTCTTTAATCCCTTCCCTGCCCCCACAAGGTTCAGAAAGAGTAGGCTGACCAGATAAAATCCAGGTCAGGGCTCATGTAACTTTAACAGTTGTAGAGAAAAGGGAATTTCAGCCAGTGTCATTTGTATGCAATTCGTTCCTGGTGAAATTCCCTCTTCATCACAACAGTTAAAGGTGCAGGGGCCCTGCCTTCTTTTGTATATGGTCACTCTAGTATAGTGCATGCACCTTTAACTGTTGTGATGAAGAGGGAATTTCACCAGGAACGAATTGCATACAAATGACACTGGCTGAAATTCCCTTTTCTCTACAACTGTTAAAGTTACATGAGCCCTGACCTGGATTTTATCTGGTCACCCTAAGAAAGAGGTTTCCGTAGGATTGCAAGATCTACCCAAGACCATTTTAAGCCCCATTAGGCAACACTTGCAACACGCTGCCGAACTCATAGAACTTACTTCAACACATGCAGGGTAACGAAGGTATACTATTATGCAAGCTATTTCCCCATTTAAGATTCTGCCGGTTTTTAAGCTGCTAGCTGCTTCGTAGGCCAAGACAGAAAGGGCAAGAATACCTTAAAGTTACAACATCTATCTAACAAAAGGAGGGAGGTACTGGCCACTTCACGCAAAGCACCTTCCTACGCCACTTATGTAAGAGAAACTGCTCATACGTGTGTGACGGAAATGCACCCACCCACACCTATTTTGCTGCATGTATGGGTGGGGGAAAGCAAACTGATGGCAGTCATTTGCATTCACAAGTGACAAGGGTAAACATGATTTCCAGCAATGCAGCAAGATACATGCAGGTTGTGTAGGCTGACCATATGAAAAGGAGGACAGGGTTCATGTATCTTTAACAGTTGTATAGAAAAGGGGATTTCAGCCGGTGTCATTTGTATGCATTTAGTTCCTGGTGAAATTCCCTCTTCATCACAACAGTTAAAGTTGCAGGGGCCCTGGCTTCTTTTGTATATGGACACTCTAGTATAGTGCCTGCAACTTTAACTGTTGTGATGAAGAAGGAATTTCACCAGGAACTAATTGCATACAAATGACACTGGCTGAAATTCCCTTTTCTCTACAACTGTTAAAGTTACATGAGCCTTGTCCTCCTTTTCATATGGTCAGCCTAAGGTTGTGTGCGAAGCATCCTCAAGTCAGGAAACCGTCGGCTTGAGTGTCATTTTTTGTACAAATTAAATAAATAAATATCTAGCTGTGAGAAGGTCATTTAACAAGGGTCTCTCCTAGCTTAAACGAGGCTTCCATTTCTAACACACACACATTTTTCTAGGGCCAAGCAATATAAAGGCAGAAATTCAACACCAGGAGGAAATGCTTAGCAATTAAGGAATTTAATTGTCCTCAATTACCCACATAAACTAAATTTAGGGCAGTTTTCACAGTGTGTTCCTTAAAAGATTTACTAGAAAGTAAGTTCCAAAACAGTAAATGCTGAGAAAAATAGCAATGGACAGGAGCCTGCTCATTTTTAATAGGGCAAATGTGAAAACACACAGAGAGACTGGAAGTAATTCCAGGTGCTTGGAAACTTTATGCCAACAACTGGGAACCTGCTAGGCGTTTCCAGGTCTGAAATGACAACCCAATTCCCAGCTTGGTCCTATATACTGATTTTGCATGTCACAAAATCAGGCCATTTCTACACCAGGCTTTTTGTCTGGAATCGCCCCCGGCTGGTCCCTGTGCATTCACATGAGGCACAGGGACTCCTGGGTGGCATGGGATTTCCCAGGGATAAGGGATCCCTGGGAAATCCCAATTTTTCCACGGTCCCAGCTACTGCTGCACTTACTCGTAAGCTCAGCAGCAGAAATGGGCACAGAGCTACACTGTGCGGATCCATGCCCATCAGGGAAGGGGGTAGCACCAGTTTCAACCCCTCCCCCGGAGGACAGGAAGGGGGGCAAGGGGCCAACCGTGCGCATTTGTTTGTTTTTTAAAACTTACCTTAGTGCACGAGCACTCGTGCGCAAAGCTCCAGGGCCCAGAGGGGGAAAAATGGCAGGTGCGATGAGCGCATCACACCCGGGAGGAAGCGGAACTTCTGCTTCTTCTGTCAAGAAAGGACAATCCCAGAAGCAGGTAAGTCTGAGATCATCCTCTTGCCCTCCCTCTACACCCTTAGGTGTAGAAAGGGCCTCAGTCTCCTAAACCGGGTTTCATTTGCGTGTTAACTAACCCACGTTAATGAGTCTTGAGGCACCTTGAATTTATAATTGGCATAAGCTTCTGTCTACTTCATCAGATGCAACTCTCATCCATGACAGCTTTTGCCATAATAAAATGTTGGGACATTAAGGGGACACAACAGACTAACCCAGCTGCCCTTCTGGAAATAGTTAAATCTCCATACATAGGGCAATCTTATAATCAGAAGTAAGGCCTACTGAGTTCATTGGGCCTTACTTATTCCCTGGTAAGCAAGGACCAGATTGCAACCTAAGTGATCTTCTGGATTTCACCGGTAAAGAGTTCAATGGTGAATCAATACTTCAAAGTTCAACCACTGCGTTCCCAGTTACACTCTCAGGAAATAAGTCAGCGATGAAGAAGAAACCCTGAAGGCAGCTGCCAGTCAGAATAGGCCACGCAGGGCTGGATGGCCCATGGCTCTCCTGTGGTATAAGAGTGATACATGTGGCCACGTCGCAACACTCACAATCCCAATTGGAGCAAAGCAGCAGGCATTTGTGAGGTTTGGCCTTGCTGATCTAAGCTTCACTGGAACATGAAATAATCACATGTGAAATAATCACAGAGGGGATTATTCCAGGATACTCCAAAATTCAGAAGGGGATCATAGGCACATCTCTCAGGCCTGTCTGAAGCTGAAATTCTACCTGGCATTTTAGGCTTGGGAGAGCAGAATCAAGAAGTAGGCTGCCTCTACAAGAGGCATTTAAAGCTCTTTCAAGGCGCATTAAAAAATTACCTTTACAAGAACGGAGCGCAAATCGGGCGTAGAGGTGCGTTTTCTCTCCGATTATGCGCATTATTGAATGTGCGTTAAATAGCGAGTTTTATTTTGCTCCGTCCGTTAAAGCACATTTTGCCTATGTGAACAAGCGATTCTCTGCATTAACTACTTGTAAAGCGCATTTGAAACAACCAGTAAGGTCACCAGTTGAGTGCTCAATTACCTCCTGCATACAAGCATTTACAATAAAGCGCTCCAGCGATTATGCACATAATCGGCTAACCAGGCGTCAAACGGAATCCATCTAGAGAATCCATCTAGAGGGGGTCGTAGTGACTCCAGATTTAATCTGGAATTGTTCCTTTTTGAGGGGGGAACCCTTCCTTGGTGCGTGTACACACACTTTTCGAGAGGACACTCAGCATGCCCAAGGCTCTGCACCATCAGATCAACTGCTTGTTTCTTGCCTCTGTCTCAACATGGAGTAATCCAGTTTGAGAAATCACAAGGAAGCGCTGGGCGAGATTGTGAGCTGCAAACACGGAGAAGCACCAGACCCCTAAACACTTCTTGCTCTTGCAAGAATCCAATCCTGGCAGGGATGACTGGCAACAGCCTTTCCCAAGCAGATGCCCTCCAGGGATGTTAGCCTGGAATGATGGGAGTTGCAGTCCAACACCACCAGACTTTACAGCACTATCCATACTGGTCTACCTAGAAGTACATCCCACTGTGTTCAATAAGACGGACTCACAGGTTAGAAGGCTGGAGGTTGCAGCCTCTGGCACCTCAGTAGTACTGAAGAGAATCTGGCCCAGATCTACACCAAGCAGGACATGCCACTGAACACGGTTTGAAAGCTGTATATGGCGCCTGTGCTGGGCCCCAACAGTTTTCACTACTATCATACACCGTTTTAAAGCAGTAGTGTAGATCCTGCCCTGGAAGGCCTTCTTGACTCAGCAAAGCAGAATAGATTTGGAAGTGGGCACTATTTTCCTATCAAGGCATCCTTGGCTGGGAATGATGGGAGCTGGGATCCAACACATCTGCAGGGCACCTGGTTGAGCAAGGCTGACGAAGGTCCCGGCCCCCCCTCTCCACCCCTAGACTTTATTTCAGAGATGCATTATAATATATTCTGGGGGGGGGGCGGCGGGGGGCAGCCTGGCCGTGACTCAGCGAGGGAAGCCTCCGCGCGGAAGGGCCCACAATGCCGCGCTCTGCCGGCGGGGCGGGTGGCTGTGCCTCCCCGCACGTAGCACCCGGTCGCAAGGAGAAGTCAAGGGCAAGCAGGAGAGCGGACGGCCGCCGCCGCCGGACCCGGGCAGCCTCAGCCCCACCCCGCACCCCCTGCGCCCCATCCAACGGCGCTGCGCGGGGAGAGGAGACCCAGGAGCGCAGCGGAGGTTGAAGCCCAGGCGGAGGCGCGGGAAGGAGGCAGGGGAGGAGGCGCGTCCCGCCGCACGCAACCGCCTCCCTTGCACACGGAGCGCCTCCTGGAACCGGGCCGCGCCGGGGCTTCTCTGTAGGGGGAGATGAACGGGGCAGAAGCGGGTCGCCGAGGGCACCTCTCCTCCCACCCGCCGCCATTGGCTCGGGTTGTTAGAGCCAGCCCGCGCAAGCGTTGCTCCGGCGCGGAAGAGCCGCCGCGGGCCGGGGCTTTGCCGAGCTCGCCCGAGACCCCGGGCGCCCCCACCCCCGCCCGAAAGCGTCGCATGAGGAGGGGGCAGATGGGGGGGGCTCGCCCGACCTGAACTTGCGGAAGCGCTCCTTGTCGGCCTCGAAGAGCTGCCGCAGGACCAGCTGGGCGGCGTGGCCCTTGTGCCACTCGGCCAGCTTCTGGAAGCAGGGGTCGCCGGAGAGCGCCATGCCGAACCGCGAGCAGGAGCAGCAGCGGAGGACGAGCAGGCAGGGAGGCAGGCTGAGCAGCCGCTTTTGAGTGGGAGGCAGCCCGCCTGGCCCCCCCTCGGCCCCTACAGGCTCCGCCCCGCCTCGAGTGGGCCGAGGCCGAGCTGGCGCTGGAGGGAGGCGGGCTGGGAAGCCGCCGGCGGCGGGTGGACGGCGGGAGTCGCCTCGGAGGAGGCTGCCCGTTGCGCCCCCCCCTTGCGCCAGTCTCCGCGCGCCCCTCGCCTCCTGGCCAGCCGCTATGCTGGCTTTAGCCGGACCCTCCGCGCCTTTGGGGTGCGCCAAGACTAGGGGCCCCTACGGGACCTCCAAGGCAAATTTCCCCCACCCCGCGCGATTGCCCTGATCCCTGCTGGCGAGCGGCTGCAAGGAGCTGTACTTCTCCCCCTCCATTTTCCAGGGCCTCTGCCGAGGGCGGGGCGCACATATAAGTTCAATCAATCTAAAAGCGGGGGGGGGGGGTTGCTCCGTGACGGAGAAAGTTGGGAGACGCTGCCCCCGGCATTGGCTTCCTACTTCTCATAGCGGCAGCAGCAGCAGCGCCCCCCCCCCCCCCGCAAATGGAGCCCGCCGGGTGGCAATGCAAAGCCGAATGAATGCGAGACATCTGCAACAGCCCCCCGGCGCCTCGGGGTGCCTTTGCCAGGGAGGGGCGCGACTGCTGCGCGGGCCCAAGAAGCGGTGCAAGCGCTGAGCTTCCGTGGGGCTGGCAGGTCTGGGCCCCATATGCCTCCCCCCGAGAGGAGCAGACGACGGGGGCCTGGCAGGCGAGCGTGTCTCGCATCAGCGCCAGGGCAGGCCGGGCTGACGCAGCTCGCTGCGGCGTCTTCTCTTCGTATATAGTCAGGGAATGGACGGCTGTAGCATGGTGACACATATGCTCAATTAATTAATTGCACACTTCTCCGCAATAGAACGGTGCTTATTCCCAAGCAAATTTGCAGCAGAAGCACATTTCATTTGATTCCAGTAGTCATGATGGTGGTGTGCTTTAAATGAATTTAAAAAGGGAAATCGTATGTGCTCAGACTCTTTTTTGGGGGGGGGGGCTAACGTCCTTTTTCTTTATTATTCAGAATGTTCTTCAATACCTGGTATTGCTAAACATAACTCATATTCAATATGTTAAAAGTCATGAATTTATCAGATGTCTCTGTTCGAATAGCCCTGAGGTCTCCAACCAATAGCCCTGAGGTCTCCAACTAATTTGCCCCTGGACACCTTTTGGTGTATTCCCACTTCTTAAATTTTATTTTGTAAGATAGTTTAATTTAATTACGTACTTATTAGCCAGGAGTCTGGCTTGCTGCAAAGTGAAGTGCTGCTGTCCAGCACCATCTTAATTTGGGTTCAAAAGAGTGGTTTTGTGTTTTGGAGCTTAGACCCCCATCTCTGCCTTGGACTTAGGTTCATGGGGGACCTCTTCACGGACACTTTGCCTTGCGGTGGCTTCGAAATGGCGGCAGTTTCGAAGCAATCTAGGGGCAAAGGCCCTTTGCTCCACACTAAAAAGGGCGGGCATTTAGCCCAACGTTTTTCCGAGCGGGCTGGGCAGGGAAGAGGGTGGAGTAGCAAGCCATGAGCTCGCTGCACCGCCTCCACTGTCCTTCCCCCACATTTTTAAAAGTAAATTTTAAAAACTCACTTACCTTACAGTAGGTGGGCCACAGCTCCAGCCGCCCCTCCAGCTGACGCTGGGCAGAGGCGGGCACAGGGGTGGCGACAGGAAAAGCCTCCGTGGCGCTCCTGCCATGAAGACTGGTGGCAGGAACGTCAATGTGCGCCGCGCCAGAAGAGGCACCGTGAAGAGGCGGCCTTGGAGAAGTTACTGTTTTGTTTGTCTTTAATCTCACTAGCTTTCTTTTGGGAAAAGAGTGTTTTGTGACTGGCCATGTCCACCATATGGCAGTCAGTTTATGAATGGGCAAGCCCCTCCCAGGGCAGCCATTTTGTGGAACCTAACCCATGGTACTCTCAAAATTCCAAATGTCCCCAACCAACCCCAAAAGGCTGGGGACCCCTGCAATAGAGAACTTTGGCTATGGGGTGGTATATAAATGGAAAAATAATAATAGCTAATAAACAGAATCCAGTTCTTTTGAAATGCTTGGACTGAGGTCATCTGCCCATCCCAAGCAATTTTTTTAGCTAGAAATTTTATTCATGAACCTACATGTCCATATTTTCATTTTTCATTGGTCAATTGATGGTACATGCACTGTTCACCACCATTACTATATACTGCCTAGGAAGCAGATCTTCAAGAGTATAGTGGCAAAGTTAAGTTGTAATTAAGATCCCTTAATTATTTTTATGTTACTTACAGTCTCACTCTAATACCTCTTAAGCTGCCTCTACACGAGAGGTTTAAAGCTCTTTCAAGTCTCATTAAAATTTTTACCTCTACATGAGCGGAGCGCAAATCGGGAGTTGAGGCACGTTATCTATCCGATTATGCGCATTATCGAATGTGCGTTAAATAGCGAGTTTTATTTTGCTGCGGCCGTTAAAGTGCATTTTGACTGTGTGAACAAGCGATTCTCCGCATTAATTACTTCTAAAGTGCATTTCAAACAACCGGTAAGTCCACCAGTTGTGCGCTCAATTACCTCCTGCGTACAGTCATTTACCATAAAGCGCTTCCGAGAAGATGCGCATAATCAGAGAACCAGGCGTCAAACCGAATTCTTGTAGAGGGGGTCTCAAACAGGCATTGCCACCCTATATAAGGAAAAGTCCATCTTCTGTTCCTGCACCTCCAACATATCCATTGCCATTGGGAATATTCTAAAAATCCTAATGGGAATAATACCACCTATAAATAATTTTGTAAAAGTTTGCTCTTGAATTCACATCCAGTACATGTTGTAAAAATTTGCACAAGCATGGTCCCACTATGCTTGTGCAAATAAAAATAACTAAAATTCTCCCATTTCTATTTTACTTCTTTAATACTATTGTTCCCTTATATCCAATAACAGTTTATGTACCTTAGAGAATCCTTTTTTATTCTAGAAAGCAGGAATTTTTCAAAGGGAGTATAGATCTTAGATAAATCTTTCTCTCTAATCATTTCCTGAATATAATTTATAATCTAGAGAACCGGGGATGTAAATTAACATTTCCCACTAATTGGCCATACAAAAAAATAACTCCCTGTGATAAAAATAATAATAATACTTAAGTGTTGCCAAATTATTATTAAACCAAGCAGAGTAATTTCCCAGCTCTTTGGCTCTCCAGAATCTAGTATTATTAAACTCTGGAGTCAAGGGAGATACTCCAGGTGCCAAAAAATGACTATATATCACCCAGCTTTTAATAATTTGATTTCTAATTATATTTTGCTGGAGACTCCCTCTTTCCTGCCAGCATAGCCACATCCAGTCTGCTAAAGGGCTATCGGTCTCAATTTCCTTTCCGAACAAGCCCGGGTTGCTTTTAAAAGTATAAAACCAGGCCATCATTGCCACAAGCACAGCTGTTCAACAGTAATGCATGATATCAGGGATAGCCCAGACCATTTTTAAAAAAATCATGATTGGCAGGCAACCTTTTTTCGTTTGATTTAATGGATTGGTGCTATTGATTTCTTTTATTGTTAATTGATTTTTATGTTATGTTTTAATTAAGATTTTGTTTTTACTCTGGATTTTATTCTAATACCCACCTTGAACACCATTTTGGGGCAGAAAGTTGGAATATTAATTAAATAAATAATCAGGCATATAGAAGCAATTGTAAAGCATAGAATGGTAGTGGGCAGTCCAATGTCTGTGAAGTGGTGAATCTGCTCCGGATTTCAGTCAGAACTCTGAAGGAGCTTATCCAAAGTGCACCTTGGAGAGCTCCATTAGTAGTAGTAGTAGTAGCAGTAGCAGTAGTAGTAGTAGTAGTAGTATTTACAACATTTGTATACTGCTCCATATCTAAACAGATTATGGAGCAGAGAACAATGAGAGATAAAATGATACAATGTTAAAAAGGACAAAACACAATATTATAATTATCATTTTAAAAAACAGAGTGCCAGTTAAACTGGCTGTTCAACCAAAGAAGGCTTCCTGAAAAAGAGCTGTTTTCATGAGGTGCCGAAAACAACACAGTATTGGCACGATAGGAAGGGGGCCACCACATTGAAGGCTTTTCTCCGGGTCAAATCCAGTTGGGCCATAGGTCCATGTGGAACCACCAGATGCATGCCGTCTGATGACCTCAGTGACCAGGCAAGTTGGTAAGGGAGAAGGCGCTTTCTCAAGTATCCTGGTCCCAAGTTGTTTAGGGCTTTGTACGCTAGTTCCCCCAGGAAAGAAGTTGCATGCCGAAAAGGGGCAGCTTCCCATAAGAGCTGAGTTGCGTTCTGCACTAGCTCTGAGCTGCTGTAGTCGGCTCTAACTCCTTCAGAGTTCTGGGTGGTTCTGACTGAAGATTCACCACCCCACTGACATCAGAGCCACCAGCCTCCACTGGTAGTGAGGGCAGGGGAGGAGAAATGTTAGTTGTGAGCTTCACAACTGAAGTAATACACATCTGAAGGCGGAGGGGGTCTATAAGACCATTAAGTCCTAGAGTTTAAAATTACATAGCTGCACCACTGCATCTTCCCTAGGATGGTGGGAGAAAGAGCCAAGTGGTGCAGCTTGTATGGCCTACAACTAGCAATGAAGATTCAGATTCTCAACCAAATTTTGGGCCATTGGGGCTTTCAAAGTAATTTTTTGGCCAATAGGCTCTCATTTTCAACCCCGAGGGACCTCCACTGCATATGCGTGGCTGTGGCAAGCTTTCCTGTTTCGTCAGTACTTGGGGGACCACAAGGGAAGTAGCAAGCAGAGTTGAACACATCCAAGTTGACGTAAATTAGGGCAAAGTCATCCAGATTGAGATGAATTAATTTGGCTGATTTTGCCCTATCCCAGGGTCTTGACAAATCAGGTCAAGGTAAGTCCCTCCGCTCTGACATAGTCATGATAGATTCTGATGAGCAGCAATCAAGACCCTGGATAGCTCTCCCTGCAATCAGGTGGCTGATCTTCAGAATAAGGTCTTACAAAGGACTGGAGTCATTTGCTGCCTTGAGGCTGGCAAGACCTCACCTTCAAGTAGCTTCACTCCCTTGGAAGGATGGTCTGCAATCCTTAAATGGCCCACAGCTGATTGCTCCTGCACAGCTGTGAAGTAGCAGAGGCTGCAAAAGAGTTTTCCCCAGTATTATCGGGGATGATGGGAGAACCATAACCTCAGGCTGAGAGCTTAGAAGAGGTTGCTGAGGGTTCACCCCTGAATGGATGACCTATGATTTGCCCGAATCTGAATTCTCACTGGAGCAACACTGAGAGCCTATCTACACTACTGCTTTAAAACGGTTTATAACAGTTTTTAACCGGTTTAACCGGTTTAAAACTGTTATAAACCGTTTTAAAGCAGTAGTGTAGATAGGCTCTGAGTTAAGACTATGAGAAGAGCCCTACTGGATCAGACCAAAGGTCCATCTAGTTCAGCATTCTGTTCATACAGTGGCCAACCAGCTGTCAATGGGAAACCCACAAGCTGAACATGTGTGCAACAGCATCCTCCCACCCATGATGCTGGAGGTAGCAGATTGCCATCAGGACTAGTAGACATCTATAGGCTTCTCCTCCATGAATTTGTCTGATCTCATTTTAAAGCCATCCAGATTGATGGCCATCATGTCCTCTGCACCTTGGGTGGGGGTGCATGGAACATAACACCAGAAGTGGTTCTTCTTTTTGGACAGGGGAGTGGTGACCACTCACCTCTTCTTGCCATCTTCCTCCTGCTCCCAGAGCTCCAGTTAGTGCCCTCGCTTTCTCTCCTGTCCCTAGCATCCCCATCACATATGGGTCTCTGGCAATTGCTTTTTAGAAACAGAATAGTAGAGTCGGAAGGTCATCGAGTCCAACCCCCTGCTCAATGCAGGAATCTACCTTAAAGCATCCCTGACAGATGGTTGTCCAGCTGCCTCTTGAATGCCTCTAATGTGGGAGAGCCCACCACCTCCCTAAGTCATGGGTTCCACTGTCGTACTGCTCTAACAGTCAGGAAGTTTTTCCTGATGTCCAGCCGGAATCTGGCTTCCTGTAACTTGAGCCCATTATTCCGTGTCCTGCATTCTGGGTTGATTGAGAAGAGATCCTGACCCTCCTCTGTGTGACAAACTTTCAAGTATTTGAAGAGTGCTATCATTCTCCCCTCAATCTTCTCTTCTCCAGGCTAAACATGCCCAGTTCTTTCAGTCTCTCCTCATAGGGCTTTGTTTCCAGACCCCGAATTATCCTTGTTGCCCTCCTCTGGACCCCCTGCAGCTTGTCTGCATCCATTTTGAAGTCTCCATTCCACTGCTGCCTGCTAGAAGTTGCTGCTGCTGCACAGCCATCTCTCTCTGTTTCCTCCGGTGTGGCAGTGGCTTGCATCATCCCCTCAAATTTTACAAGGAATTGCATTTGCAGGAATGTTCCTCCTAAAAACACCCTTCCTGTGATTTTGCTTCTCTGAGCCAGTCAAGACAGACATGGATGTTTGTCTGTCTTGACTGGCTCAGGGGAGCAGCCAGCAGTAGCCTGCTCTTACTCACAGCTGCCTAACTGGTGCAGCAGGAAAGAGAGAGACAGAAAGCGCTTGTGCACCACGTCCGTACTGGGGAGTGAGAGGGAGGCCGTGTATTTGTGCAAGAGAAGTGTGGCTAGGATATGTGCAGAGCAATCCTATGTAGGTCTACTCAGAAGTAAGTCTCAATGGGGATTATTCTGATGTGAATGTGCAGGTTTGCTTAAAGGAGGCAAGAACTGGTGCATGGGTAGGGGAGTCTTACTTTGCCTTCTGTGCAGTAGGTTTCTGCTAGAGCAGGAAATGAGTGTGTGTTTTTCTGTTGTGTTGCTCAGTTACCACCACCGCCGCTGCCACCTAGGCCTTGTATTCATGTTCTTAAAGGTTCTAGCCTCAGGTTTTATCTGGTCAGCCTACCCATCTGTTGTTAACCTTGGCCCCACTTGCCATTAGCTGACCCCATAAGGTGACCAGATAAAATCCAGGTCAAGGCTCATGTAACTTTAACAGTTGTAGAGAAAAGGGAATTTCAGCCAGTGTCATTTGTATGCAATTAGTTCCTGGTGGAATTCCCTCTTCATCACAACTGTTAAAGCGACCTCGAAGGAAAAGAGCCCCTGAGTGCGGGCAGGTTTGTTTCTACTTTGTAGTAACTCCCCGGGAAACGCCACGATGGCTGCGGTGGCAGTGGATGAGCCGGGGGGGGGGGGGCGCTACAAGCGGCGCTCGCGCCGAGGACCAGGGCAGCAATGGAGGTGAGTGGGGAAGGCCATTCCTTGCTGGCAGCGGCCTCCCCGGCGCTGGCACTGGTGGACCGGGGCGGCGCTGGAAAACTCTGGCGATTCTTAGACGCCATCGATTCTAAGACGCACTCTATTTTTACAGACGTAAATATGGGGGGAAAAGTGTGTCTTAGAATTGAGGAAATACGGTAATTGTTTTCTCTATCTGTAACCTCTCTTTTGTTGAACTTTTTATTTTTCCTTTTTAAGAAGAACTGTGTGCATGTGTGTGCATATAAATCCATGATTAGCTGCACCTATTTATCATGTCTGCACATGTTCATATGTTACCTGTCACTTTGCACATAAGATGTTTACTATTTTTTTCTACAATTAAGTGACATCAATTTAGGAACACTACTATGCAGAGCAGAAATTGTTTTAGGTAATATTCCATTTTCACCAGAAGATGTCAGTGCAGAACACTGTTCTGCCTATTTGTCTAACTGGTCTGGTATCAAGATAAACGTTTTCCTGCAATATATAACAACTATTTTTGGCAATTATTGACCACTTCCCATATCCCTGTCTTGTTTGTCTAATGCAGGTTGATGTAACCCCTCTGGATAAGTATTTCATTATATGTTCTGTACAAGTTCATGGTTAAAAATAGAAAGGTAGCGTTTTTATTTTACTTTCCCAATTAAAATATTTTGGTTGCCATTGTAATTTTAGACTTTGTGTGGTTTATTGGAGCAACTTGTTAAAGGCCCATGGGAATTAATGGGCAGTGTGTAGGGTGCCTGCTGGTTCTGAGGGCACTAGGCCTGGCATGCACCTGGGTTGATGTTGTGTCCTATTTACAGACGACCATCCTCTGTGTGAAAAGCTGTCCAAGGGCAATCCTCTATTTTGATGTGACTTCTATTTGAAGGGCAGTCCAGTCCAGTCTGATTTGTCCAGTCCAAGGCTGCTTTAAAGATAAAGAACCTTGTGGAGGGAGAGCAGCAGAGGCCTTTACATTGCAGCAGATCTTCACCAAGCAGGATATGACACTTTGAAAATGGTTTGAAAACTGTAAGTGGAGCGTGACCTGGGCCCCAACAGTTGTCACTACTGTTATAAACAGTTCGATAGCGGTAATGTAGATCCTGCCCAGGACAGCAGACTCAGCATGGTACTCAGCTCACCTGCTCAAGGTCCTTACTATGATGAGAAGAATTGTATTACTATTTAAATTAGAGCAATCTTTCTAAATGTGCATCTCTCTAAATTAGCACATCCAAATTCTATGAAGGTTGGGGTCCTCTTTTGTCCTCTTCTTGGGCATGATGGAATTCCTCTTTTAGGGCAATGGATGTGCAAGTGGCCGTCCTGCATGCGATTGTGGGTGCCCATTGTGCTGTGCCAGGATTTGGAGTCTTCTGTGCCTGCCATGACCATCTCACTGCTGATCAGGTGCTGTCACCCCCACAGGTAAATTGTTGGATGTGTAAGAGGAACAGGAACCTTGGAGCTCTGCAGCCCTGACTTGCCTCCAAAGAATACCTCCAAACTGTCTTCACTTTCCTAGTATATATCTACCCCTTGGATTGAAGACCTCTATGGCACCAACCCACATAGTGAATCTGGCCTGTGGAAGTTCCCCATCCCCTCTCTCAGTGCTTGGGAAGCAGACTCTGGTCTTGTTCTTCACTCACTGAGGGCACCGATCACACCAGCAGGGTAAGCCAGAAGGCAACCCAGCCCCTGCGTCAGAGGATGCCAGGGCCCAGTAATCTCTGGAAAGGCCTGGGTAGGGGTGGCAGTGTAGGCAAATGAGAGCAGGGCAGGAAGGAAACAAGGGTTCAAGAGAACATGAAGACGCAGCAAGCTCCTGCAGAAACCCCTTTTCTTATTGCCCTTACTGCCACTCTAGCAGTACCTCTACCTCTGCATGGCTCAGATCACTTGCCTCCTTGACGTTGCTGTGACTAGCTGTGGTTCTGAAACCCAGCTGCTGATCTCTGGATCAGCACCTCCAGCCCTGTCCAGGGGTTCTTGACAACGCTCTGGCTTGAGGTTGCCCCTCCTCCCAGCTTTGCTTCTTGCCATCTCTCCTGAGCTGGGATGCCTGCCCATGGCAGTGGCATTTGTGATGGAGCAGGACACTTCCCAAGGGAGACTGAGCTGGCCCCCTTCCCTACTTTCAGAGGCTGGTCCAAAATTTGTTTCCAGATATTACTCTTTGAGAATTCCTCTCTTCCAGAGAGTTTTTGTCTAGAATGGGGGCAGGGAGGGCTAAGCTATAGCTACACTTCTTCCTAGTATTTCTTCTTTTTGTGGCATATTAACGTTTATTTATTGCTTTCAATGGTCATCTTGTGTGTGTGTTTTAATGTATGTTGCCTTGAATGCCTTAAGGGGGCAGAAACAGGAGGATCTGCAAACCTTGGCATCTCATCGCCTGAAGCGCAGGGAGGTGTTGTCAAGTATTCTTGGTATTGGAAAAATCTATTACAGAGATCTCCCGGAACTCGCTTTTATCTCGCTGGTAATCATTTCAAAGTACAGATTCTGGTTGCCTTGCAGGAGTCAAATCCAACATAGCATTTCCTCTTGCATATTGAACAGTTGCTTGGTGAGAACAAAATTGCCATCCTTTTGCCCATATTTGCCTGACGTTTCATCACGCAGGGCTATTTCTTATTTGATCAATTGCAGTTGTGTTGTTACATGAGGCAATTCTTGCTCCTTTCCCACTATTTATTATTTATTTATTAGTAATACTCGAATATTCTTTAATAATATCTCTAACGATGTACATTAAAATATTTTAAAATCACTGTTAAAATGCATATATAACACTGAAGAATTTCAACTTACAACAAAAGATAAAAAGAAACAGTCAAATGGAGCAGTGCCGTGACGATCAATTCTAAGATCCCACTTCCCACTGCCCTTGGAGAATAGTGAAGGAAAGGGCTTCTTTCACTTAGCTTCCTTCACAGGAAGTAACAAGTAGAGTCTCACTGGCAATAGCATCATAAGCAGCAAGGGGACATCAGATGGGGCTGTGGCTCTTTTTAAACAAGGCTAGTACAAGATGGAGGGCTGGCCCAAGTCATTTTGGTGCCTGAGGCAAAATACAAGATGGCACCTCTCACCATTCTTTCTGTAACACTGATATTTGGACAGCATCCTCCACTGCATGGGAGGGCCACAGGCAAGCTTAAGATGCTCAAAGCAGGGCACATGGCACACGCTGATCTATTCCCTGTCCGAGTATCTGCCACCTGAGGCAGCTTCTTCCCTCTGTCTCATGGTAGGGCTGGCCCTGACAGTAAATATCATCTTCCCCAGAAGCCATAACATCTCCCAAGGGGCCTGCAGCTGCCCATATGGCAGAGACACACCTGACCAAAAGTATCATGGAATGACAGTGATGTTGCTTGAATAAGCAAAACAACTCTATAAGGGAGCGGTCACTATTACCTGCATATTTCTGTCATGCTCCAGTGTATGGAAACCACCACTGGAGTTGCATTAAACATAACCACGTCTTCATCACCGAAACAATGCACATAAAATGCACAGAACTCCTCCAGTTGTTTAACAGTCATGCAAATTACTTTGCCAGACATCAGGTTGCAAACTGCATTTCTGTGGTTTTGCAAGAGACTTTTTTGTTAATGGTTTCCTGATGGAAACAGGCAAAAATGAGATCTTAGACAGCTGAATCACTGGGTTTTATAAAGTATAATATACAGTGGTGGCCAAAATTGTGGACACTTTTTGAAATTTTCATGTTTTGCAATTTTGAATGCTTATAGAAAATGTTCTGTTTCACAAAGTTCAAATGTTTATATATCAATTGAAAGAGAATTTAATGCTGAATTCAAAACAAAAAACAGAATGCAAATACATGCAGTTAAAAAAAAGTTATGCTTACTTTATTCTAAAAAGAAACACATGTTGTGATTGGGTTGAGAAGCAGTTTGGAATTGTAAACCGTACTGGCCAATCACAGTCCTTGTTTTGGGGACCAATCATATGATAGTGATTGTGTTACCTCATGTTTCAAGTTGGGGAAAGTCAGTTTTGCTGTTTGTTCTGTAGAAGACAGAACAAATATCACTGTATTTGAGGCACAATTGGAGATTGTGAATATTTGAATTATGTCTCATATAAAAATTGTACATCATAAATAGTGTAATGGCACCAAGGAAAAGAGTTGATTGGACACCCAGGAGAAGAAGCAGGATTGTTGTATTACGTGAATCAGGTCTTTCCTATGCTAAAATTGCAAGGCACGTTGGTCGTTCAGTGACTACATCCAGAGTTCAAAAGTTTTGTTTACAATATAACGAAACAAAGTCAATTAAAAACAAGGCAGGAAAAGGTAATAAAAAGTGCACATCATCTGTTGATGACAGAAGAATAAAAAGGCTGTGTCTCAAGGAGAGAAAAATTTCATCTGAGGCCATCAAAGGTGTACTTGATGCAACTGGTATTTCTGTAAGTTCCAGAACGATAAGGAGAAGACTATCAGATTTTGGACTAAAAGGTAGGATTCTGAGAAAAAAGCCATTTCTGAATCTAAAGCAGTGCTGGAAACGACTACAGTGGGCAAAAGAACACAGTGAATGGACAGAAGATCAGTGGAAGCAAGTTATTTGGAGTGATGGAAGTAAGATAAGCTTATTTGGTAGTGATGCGCGAAAATATGTGAGACATAGAGTAGAAGAGCTACATCCTGACTGCATTGAGGTAACTGTAAAATACCCAACAAGCATTATGATTTGGGCATGTATGTCAGCAGATAGTGTTGGCCACCTTCATGTAATCGATGGCACGCTAAATGCACGAAAATACATTGACACCATCCTGGAACCAAAACTGTTACCTTCCATCAGGGATCTCTTTCCAAACAATGCACCATTTAGTTTTCAACAAGATTCAGCTCCCTGTCACACAGCAAAAATATGCAAACCGTGGTTCACAGCAAAGGGCATTCAATTGTTGACCTGGCCAGGAAACAGCCCTGACCTGAACCCGATAGAAAATTTGTGGCACCGTTTGAAACTTCTTGTACGAATGAGGCGTCCATCAAATAAAAGCCAATTAATTGAGGCTATAAATGATTCCTGGAACCATGTCATGAAGGAAAAGCTTAAAACACTTGTCAGCTCTATGAGACGTCGCTGTGATGCTGTTTCCAAAAATAAAGGCCTCCCTACCAAATACTGATATTACATTTCAATCATAACTAAAGTATCTAATATGTCTTTGTCAGATTTTACTGTAAATTGATCATGATTGCAGTATTTGCAGCATAACTTCTTTTTAACTGCAGGTATTTGCATTCCGTTTTTGTTTTGAATTCAGCATTAAATTCTCTTTAAATTGATAAACATTTGAACTTTGTGAAACAGAACATTTTCTATAAGCATTCAAAGTTGCAAAACATGAAAATTTCAAAAAGTGTCCATAATTTTGGCCACCACTGTATGTGCTCAAGGTATTGTTTTCCAATAATAAAATACATCTCCCGATTGATTGCTTTGTGCACGGCTGGGGACCTTCCATGCTTGCACCCTGGTCCAGCTAATGTGGGAAAGAAGGTCTAATAGGCTCCAGGTCTGTACTTTGGGTGCAATCCACAAAGCACTTATTCCAGGGGCATTGTGTCATCAGACCAGGTTGGACTCTCCCTTACCTTGCCATGATCTTCTTCCTGAGAGGCGGGAGGGGGACAACCTCTTGGTCACACAAGTACTTATGTCCACTACTTTAATATCTCATAGCTTTGGCTGGACTAGAGCAGGTGACTATAGAGTTTGACTGTCTAAATGGCTTCACTAAAATCATTTCAGAAAACCTGTCTTGGATGGAGTTCTTTCACAATGCTCTTACTTATCTGACTACCATTTTGATTTTGTGCATGCTTCTTGGTTTTGCTGCCTGAAAACCTCAATGTCAATGTGAGGAATGTTTTCGCTATGGCCCCTGGCCCTCTTGCAACATTGCACTGGAGTGCACACTTCCCCTGCCTTCTGTCTATGAAGAGGATTGGTCTTGCGATCAAACTACCTACACCAGACTTCCCTGGCCTGATGTCCTCCTCCAGATATTTTGGGCTTCAGCTCATGGCATTCCTGACTTCTGGCCGTGCTAGCTGGGGCTGATGGGAGTTGGTCAAAACATCTGAAGGGCACCAGGTTGGGGAAGGCTGAACTGGACATTATGTGCTGGTATAACATGTGTAGGTTCTATGGGACTTAATTAGAATAAACTTACAAAAAATATAACTTGAACAAAATATATCTTTAGTAAACATCAATTTACAGAAACATGCCACAATTAGTCCTATGTCCAAAATGAAAAATGGATCTCTTGCTTGTAGCTCAGTCCCACATGTTTTGTATCTCCAGATGCTGAGTATTTCGGAAGTCCCTTTTGTAGATTTTCTTAACTTTAATTCACAGGGCAATCCCCAATTTGTAATTCAGCACTGTTGCTCAATGTATTAGCCCTGCAAAAATAAAATATGACAAATATCAAGGATGCAAAAATGATTCCCCATCCCGTTGAGCAATCCTCTAACATTCAGCTTTCAGTAGGACAAACTGACTCTTTTAGTTTTTTCTTCTCTAAGCCCTCCCTCTGAGTGAGAACTCTGCCCAAGGGACTAAACCATCCACTCCATAAGGATTACACTGGCATATGTGTGTAATAGTCATCCAAAGGAAGCCCGGAGGCTGCCAGTGTGAACATGTATGTGTGCTGCTTCACTGTTCTTGCCGTGTTTCCAGTTGAAATCCACTATATACTGAGTTCTTTTTCCATCCACAGAGAAAAAGATACAGATCTGAATATCTTTGGCCGTGGGTGTAAAAGCAACAGAGGGGTATAATTTGGGGCACAAAAATGGTAGGAAGGGAAAGGGTTAAGCACCCCCTCCCCACACCATTGCTCTGCTCTCAGTACAGATGCTTTTCATTAAAAATCAAAATCTGCTCTGTGTAGTCTAATGCAGTTTGTAAGCAGAGATGAAACCAAGGTTTGAAGAGTGTTTTGAAGCTGTGGTTAAGAGAGAATGTGGTTATCATCTCTGCAGTGGTGATGCTAAACCAGGATTGACTAGGGAATGGAGAAAACAAATAAGAAAAGGGAGGGCGGTTATGTTTCAGAGGCCAGCTCTCGAATTGCAAGCCAGAGTTTGCTTAAAATACAGGCATATAAATAAAACAGTCACCATCTTGCACTGACTGCTCATGACTTTTATAACGAGTTTAAAAGCACACCCTGATTCTCAGTTTGTACCTCCAGAAAGCATGTTTGTTCCTGTTTGTGTGTGTCTGTGGGTTGAAAGCCCCATGACTGAATCTGTGGGGCCCATGAAAGGCAGTTCTTGTGGCTCTTTGCCTTCTCATCCAGCACCCCTCAAATTGCTCTCCCCAAAGAATCCTGACCCCTCATCCCTTTTGATCAGTGTATCTCCAAAGCTCATCCTTGTTGAAAATGGGTAGTACTGAAAAAGATACCCATACTTAGGTTTCCTGAGGAGGCCATGTCCTGGGCATCCATCTGGCTTCCCCTGTTCTCTCAAGTCAGTATGTTCAGATGAGAAAAAGACAACTGAGGTGAGATACACTGACAATATTCAAATAATAAGGGGAAAAGTGAACAATTGCTTGTCCGTGTCAGGGAAAATTTCTGTTAAGATGACTAAAGGACTGGACAATTTAGAGTGTCCAGGAGAACTGAACAGCGCAGCTGCAGTCTATCAGATAGAATAGTTTTTTCTATTCACTGTTAAAAAGGTCAGTGAAATAGTGGACACTTTCTGGAAGGTTGCTTAATTGACTGAGTGCTGAGTCAGGGTACAGCCAATATGTATATAAGTTAGGGATATGAGAATGGCTGTTTGTTAGGCTGAATGATTATGTGGAGGAGGAAGGCTGGTGGAATGAGAAATATGATGGATGGAAAATATGCTTTGTGAAATATTCCTGGAAACATGATTTATTTGGAGAAACCAGTTTGCTGTATATATTTATATTGGAACCACAGTAAAGGACTTGTATTATACACTATACTGCTGGAGTATGAGTATTTCTTTACTGCCTGGACTTGGCTGGAAACACGCTTGCTCTGCTTAAAGCAAATGGGGAGCACTTCTTTCCCTAACGGTCTGTGGGGCTGGCTCCTCCCCCTTTTCTAAGGCCACCAATCGGACAATCCTGGCTTTGCGCATCCCTCGTCCCTCCATTCTAAAAGGTTAAAATGACTCCCCTACAGCTTAGGTACCGACAATAAGAGCTTTAAGCTAAAATATGCTGGAAATTTTGGCTCTGCCCCCTTTTGCCTTCAGCACTGCCCACCATTGGAATGTGGCCCACCGAAAGCTTATCCAAAATTAAAATTCTGCCTTCAGGCTGAAAGAATTTTTTATCGCACACTCGCTACTGCCCACTTACAGATGTGCGTGCGTCCTTTAGGTGACATCTGCTTCCCGCACGCCTCCCTCTCCTGCTCGTTTTTCCGTTGTAAAATAGACCCCTTTCAATCCAACTTTTTTAAAAAAATGTAATGTGCTTCAATCTTCTGCTGTGTGCAGGAAAAGCAGCGCAATAAAAACGCCCCCTGAATGGGTCATGTGGTCTTTGTTTACTTCCTCTTTCCCCTCCAGGAAGAAAGAGGAAGAGGAAGTCAAAAGGGGGGAGGGGTGGAGAAGCAACGGTAAGGAAACGTGATTTTACTTCGTGTGATGACGTTCGTAGTGGGTAAGGCAAGAAGCAGTTTTCTGAGTTAGACTGAAGTTAAATGTCAAGAAGAACTTCCTGATTGCAAGAACGTCTCAGCCCTGGAACAAGTTGCAGAATCTCCTATTTTGGAAGTTTTCAGCATGAGATTGAACAAACACATGTGAGGTGGGAAGCTTTTTCAAAGTGCCTGTTTTGCCTAAGAGTATAGGAAAAACAATCTGCTTTATACATCAGGGATTTATTCTTCTGTTTGGTGGAAAGGAATTATTAGGGTGCAACCATTTCTCATTGGAACCTCAGGCCAGATATTATATATCTGCGATTTGTGCCCCGGGCCTAACGCAGCCTTTAGGTGGGTGCTATCTGGTCCCCACTTGCCACTCCAGAGGTAAGAGGGCATATAGCTATGTAGGGAAAAGAGGTGCTTGGGCCATGGGACTGGCTAGCCAGCCTATTTGGGGAGTTATGTGGGCTGCTGGTCTTCCACCCACTCCCCCACCCCATATGCTTCCCTATAGTAAAGCTACTTGCTGACCAGGGCAATACGTGATGAATAGTTTGTTATTCATACCCCCAGGGAAACAAGTGCAGGTCAGCAGATTTGTCTAGTAACAAATAACTTCAACCACTTATATTGTAATTTTAACTTGTTTTTATGTTTTATGTTTTTAAATTTTGTATATTGGTGTTTTAATTGTTCAATGTTTTTAATTTTTGTAAACCGCCCAGAGAGCTTCGGCTATGGGGCGGTATATAAATGGAATAAAATAAATAAATAAATAATCTGAAACAGGATGTTAGTTGGTCAGGACAGCAGAACAATGGGACATTTCCTGTCCTGATGTTTGGAAAAGATTACTTGTGACATTTAGTTTTAAAAACCAGTTAGTGTGCAAGTGCACGCCAGTCTTGTCAAAGAGCATCGCTCAGAGTAAGCAAGTTAGCCTCCAGTTCACTAGTGCCAACGTTTCCAAACAGAGAGCTGCTAGAAATAAATAACGCATCCACCCACCAAAGAGACTCCTGCTGCATCTGTGCACGATTCACGGCTCCAAGGTTGTGTCTGCAGGTGGAGGGTGATTCTGCCACATCACATCTGTGCTTGGATCATTCTGTTGCTCCCAGTCCAGCAGACTTATCCACCCTCAGAGGTTCATGCCTGCTGCTTCTCTGTTCTGGGCTTGCCTCCTTCCATTCAAGAGTCACAGGCCACTGTCAGATTAGAAATGTATGAAGCTGCCCTGAAAGGGATCCTCAAAATGTTTAAATTCATACATATACACATACCTCAGATCATGGGTCCATCTAGCTCAGGGGTGGTGAACCTTTCAGCCTAAAGGCCTAATTCAATTTTGGAGAAGTCTCAGGGGCCGCATGACGGTGGTGGGCTGGGCTGAAGGCAAAAGCTTCGGCTATTGGGCGGTATAGAAACGCAATAAATAAATAAATGTACAAAAAATACCAGCATATTTTAGTATAAAAGCTCTTACTGCCAATCACTAAGCCTTAGGAGAGGCATTTCAACCTTTTAGAATGGGGGTGGGATGCACAAAGACAGGAAACAACCAAAGTTGGATGGATGGATGGATGGATGGAGAGGTGGAGCAAGGGGAAGAGGGCATAGTCATTTGAGGAACCCTGGAAGGCTGGACTGGGACCACAGGAGGGCTGGATTTGACCCCCAGATCTGAAGTTCCCCACCCCTGATCTAGCCCATTACTGGCTACTGCAATAATTCACAATGGCTGTTGAGGCTCTCCAGGCAAAAATATTTCCTAGTCCTCCTACTTGAGATCCTTTTGATTGGAGATGCTGAGGACTGAAGTTGGAACCTTCTGTACTCGGTGCTGATGGTCATTTCTTTCCCTATGAATGTTTATTTGGAAGTAGGTTCCAGTTCATTGAGTTCATTGAAGCTTGTGTCACTTAAGTGTGCCTGAAACACAAGATAATACTAGGCATTTTAGATTCTATTGACTAGTGCACCAGCTAACACTATTCTTTAGCCTTGCTAATATAAGACCTACCACACTTCTCTTTACATCTGCTCAGTCTCATAGACAGATCCACCCTCATACTATCAGAATTGTGTGAGGGAGAGCAAGGACAAGTGCACTAGCTCTAAACACCTTCCCCATCACTTTCATCACTTGGAAGGCAGCTGTTTGCAGTGGAAAGGCTGCTCTACTTATGTGAACTTCCTGCACAATTTAGATTTCTGGGAAACTGGTATCCTGGCTTGGTTAGACGCCCAGGGGAAGATGTCTATAGCACATGCACTCATGGATAATTTATTGTTACATAGAGGGGGGCTAAGTTCAGTGAAGCAGGTTCATGGCTGCTAAGCAAGGTCAGGGCCAGGAGAATTGTCAGGACCCTGGACAGCATACTGCAGGGGATACTCACTGGAGTGTTTCCTTACAAGGAGAGCTGTTGTCCTAGCCAAGGACTTCTTCTTTTGGTAATTATGGTCATAGCAAAGCCAAAGAAATGGCCTAATGACCATTCCTACGGCAGCAAGGAACCACAGACAACTAAGACATTAAGAGGGTGGGCAGGCCAAGAGCTTTCAGGAGCTCCACCCACTCTAGATGCTACCTAAAGCACTTAAATGGCCCACAGTTATTTCTGTAGCCTCACAGTCTTGCATGGGTGAGGAACATGAGATACAGTTGGGGAGCCATCCTCAGAGACTGAGGTTGAGGGGAAAGCTACATCCTCAGGCCTGGAAGGTACCTGAGGAGATGCTGAGGATTTCCCCTGAAGTGGAGCAACCAGTGATTCATTGGAATCAGAGTCCTCCTCGGGATGCAGCTGAGCCTGGGGATGTGACAATTAGGATTCTAAACCAGGCAGGGAGCCTACACAAGTAGAGCAGGCTGTCTATTGCAGGCAATTGCCCTCCAACTTGTAGCGTGTGACGAGGATGGTGAAGGAGAAGGCACAGCAATCTCCCTTATTGCACAGGGGATTTAGAATACCTGAATAAAGCTACTCTAATCTCATGTAGGGGACAATCCTATCCTCATATTACACTGGCTGAATGAAGTTACAACAATGTGAGGAAATAACTCCAAAGTTACACTGCTTTAACTTTAAATTTTCCATACATCCTTCACCAAAGTTGTTATAAAAACAACTAGTATGATGTTTATAAAGGAAACATAGCAGATGTACTTCTTAGAAGTATTGTCAGCCCACATTTATGTTTTAGTCCATGTTTAGTTGATCCGGATATTCTAATTTATTGGTGTGTAAGAGGCTTGTGCCAATTTTGTCTATCCTGTGACCTTATGGCTTACTCAGTTTACAACAAAAA
This sequence comes from Anniella stebbinsi, assembly GCA_029215795.1. Classification (NCBI taxonomy): domain Eukaryota; kingdom Metazoa; phylum Chordata; class Lepidosauria; order Squamata; family Anniellidae; genus Anniella; species Anniella stebbinsi. Next base: position 33,337,517 of record JARDYH010000007.1, read on the forward strand.
AGACCAGCAGCATACATGGGGCATTTTATGCTATTACAAGCTGGCTTCCTCTCTCCGAACTCCATTGTTGGATTCCTATGTGGGCAGTCCACAGATTTCCTTCCCTTCATATTAAGTGAAGCGTTTGGAAAATACTCCAAATAACTAAAAAAAAAAAGTACAGTAATATAGTATTAGTCACTCATGTAGATAATCAATTGCGTGCAAATTACACACACACACACACACCCTTCTGCAAAAGATTTGAAAAACAAAACCTAACATGCTGCACTGGTAATTTACAAAAATCAAACATATTCAGCTACACACAGCAGCCACTAGTCCAAGATACATCATGTTTTCTGCCAAGACCAGTGAAGGCAACATATGAGTTTTTGTACACATGCGTATACCAAACATTTATTTATCTAAAACTACTTTTAAACTGCAGTTAAGGGTGGGACCCCCTTATGACAGGGTATATCATAAAAAAGCAGTACAGCAATAAAACAATTTAAATAAATGAAAACAATAGAGCATTTAGACCCTGGGCACCTCAAAGTGCTTCCAAACTACCAATGAAGTTAAAAGATATGATGTTGAAAGTACTATTGTTTTGTGTGTGTGTGTGTAGTAAAGCAAATGGCAAAACAGGATAAATATATATTCTTTAATCTCTGTCAAACATTTTGGCTTCTGCTTTCATCAGAGACAGTTAGTAGAAGAGCTGAAACACAGTGCGCACACACACACACACCAGGTAACAGGTACAGAATATTCGTGCTGTGGATGAATTCCCAAATTGCAAGAGAAGACCAGGAGCTGGTGTTATGCTTCACATTCAAGCCATTTGGACCCAACATGTCCAGCCTTAAATCCAAGTTTCCCAGTGTTTCAAGGATTGCTGAATTAGACACCTGTTCTATTGTAAATATTACCATGTCTGAAAGACTGAGGCCATCAAAATTAAAGTGTTTTGACTACAGGTTGCTCTGTCTTCTTTGTTCTTATAGCAGAGTTGTGGTTTCTGAATCTTGTATGAACACTAGTGGTGACTTTGCCAACATACTGCATGTGGCATCTTGATGACATTGTTAGATTTGCAAGTGATGTTTGGTGTGCTTTTGAATGTTGTTTCATGCAGATAAGATCAGGTAATGCAGTGGCTGGATGTACAACACTGTGATCTGGGATTGCTGATGGGTATTTTAATTTTGCCTCTCACAAGAAGCTTGGGCAGATTTGGTGGATGGTAGAAGGGAACAACAGGTGGCTTGTTCATGACTTTTGAAAGATGTGGTGAATTAGCAATCGGGGGCAACTTTTCTTAATTGCCAAGTGGTCGTTTGGAGATGATGGGTGGAAATCTACTACAAAAGGTACATACTTGTCTTTATTTTTCTCCATCTCTTCTTTGTGGAGAAGGGATTATCTTGAAAAAGCACTTGCTTGGTGGATGTTATAGGGTCTGTGCAGACAACGCGCTAAGCCATGGTTTGCAGCAAATGGTCAGTGAACGTATTTACACTGTGGTATTGTAGCCACCATAGTTAGGAATGGTTCACACGGCATGCAAAGCCATTATGCTTAGCTTAACCACCATGGCTTAGTGTGTCATCTGAACAATTAAGTGAGGATATCTTCGCGTGTTGTCACAATCAACTAAATGAGGATACCTTTTGCACATATTGACTGGGTTTGAACAATTGCAGCAAGGGAAGCAACTATCATGCTTACTCCCCTCTCCCCCAACATTTGCATAATTTCCCGTGCTGCGGCATAGGTTGGCATGTTGTCTGAACCCGGCATGTGGCGCAATGGGAGAGAGGTTATACCCAACCTACAACATTCAGTAGGGGTCGTAGGGTGGTACGACCAGAGGTTTTGACGACATGCCAATCTGCACTACAGCATGGGGGCAGCAGGAACAGTCACTATGGTTGCTTTTCTTGCTGCAATTGTCCAATCTCACCCATTGACTCCAAATGCCCTAAACCTGGAGGAAAGCACCATCTCCTGTACTTCACTTGCAATCCGAGAATTCCATCGAAGCACTAACATTCTATAACTGTTACCCTGGTGGGGGCTATGTTTAAGCTCTTATGCTAATTGTCGCTGACAAAGGCAGAAGCCAAAACATTTGAAAGAGATTATGCATCCCAGTTTTGCCAATAGCTTTACTATACAAGATTAATTCTTATTGCAGTTGGTTGCATTCCTCTGGGATCCAGGGTTTGCCCGATTGCAGTGCTGTTTAGTTGCTTCTCCTACACATACCTCTCAATGCCAAACATTCCATAAAACCATCCACACAAACTTAAAAGGGTAAAAACAGACAACCAGTTCAGTTCAGCACCACGCATCAGATTTCACTAAAAGAGAAAAAGAATGTTATCTAAACAAATAGAGAGATCTTCAGCTATTGGGCAAATGCAATAAATAAATAAACTTTAAGAGTTGAAGCACCACAACCAAAAGGGCCCTGCTCTATCTCTATACATTTTTCCTAAGGCATCAATTTGATGAGATTTTGATGGGATCTTACACAGATCAGGACTGCTCACAAAATAATCTGATAAAAAAAAAAAAAACACCATAAGGGGGGGAAAAGACAGCCACACTGGTACATGGGGTGGGGAATCCAAAATCCCCAGTTGGGTAATACCAAAAGAGTATTCAGAGTAACTTGGTAAGAAAGTATGTTCTCACACATAGGATTGCTTTCTCAGAAACACTAGGCTGACAACTGTTACCCAGAGGACCTTTTCTTCTTTTGCCCCCAGATTCTGGAATGGCCTGCTGGAGGAGATTCATCAGCTTAACACTGTCTCCGAGTTTAAGACAGCTATAAAGACTAGCTTCTTCCGGCAAGCCTACCCAGATGAATTTTAAACCTAAGAATTTTAAGGTGTCTTGTTTTATATGCTATTTTAATTAATTTTATGAATTTTATCTATATTGTATAGGACTATACAAAAGGGAGAGGCGGGTAAGAAATAATTGTATTATTGTTATTATAAACAGAAATCAAATGCGAGTTTTTAAGACAAAAATCTATATGGGACGTACGAACCGGCCTTTTATTGATCCAGTTTTTTGGTCCATATAGCCGAGTATTGACTTCGTCTCTCTGGGACCTCTCCCATCCTTTCATTTTTTAAAAATTGGGTATTTGGGGATTGAATCTGTGACACTCCACATGCAAAACCTGTGCTTTGAGGTAAGTTCCTCACTTAGCGGCACAATTTTTATTATCAGGGAAACTTTTATTGATTAAAAGGCATTTGTTCGATTCATTGAACCAATTTATTGACCTAAATACTGCAGCCCTAACAACTAAGGGCAGACTCATATGTATTTGCTCATCCTTTTATGCTCTTCAACATGTCTGTTGTGACCTGTGCATGTATCTTCTAAAGCAAGGGCACACAAACTTTTTGCCACCACAGGTCACATTGGGCAGCACCAATGTGTCTGTACACAGGTCTGTGGTCACACACACACACACTCTCACACAGACACATGCATGTACACCCACAAGCCTGGGGTTTCTCTTGCTAGCATTAGCAAGAGATTGGAGGTGAAGGAAAGGATTCCCTTTTGAACACTAGCATAAGAAATCCCAGGCAGTGCTGCTGCATTCGTTTTGGTGGTGGCAGCAGATGCAGGGGCCTTGGTGGGCTGCCAGAAATGGTTTAGTGGTCTGTACTTTTTGCACCCCTGATCTAAAAACAAGTGTGCGTTTTCCCATTCCCTACTATTATTTATTTGCATTTACATTTGTACAGCTAGGAATAGAGAAAGCTGCCTTATAACAAGTCAGAACATTGGTCCATCTAGCTCAGGATTGTCTGCCTGACTGGCAGCACTCTAAGGGGCTGGGCAGAGAGAGAGAGAGAGAGAGAGAGAGACTCTTTTCCAGCCTTACCTGGAGATGCCAGCGGTGACATCTGGAACCTTCTATATGCCAAGCTCTACCACTGAGCCATGTCCCAGCACATCTTATAGGAACATAGAAACGTGCCTTTATAGAGCTAGATCATTAATCCATAGAGCTCAGCATTGTCTATTGATTGATTAACTGGTTTGATTTTATCCCACATTTCCACCAACAAAAGTCATAGAAACTTTAAAAACAGAGATATAAAAACTTGGTTTAAATAAATATACATTTAAAACACACATGAAAACACACTGTCTACACGCTGACTGGCAGCAATGGTTCTCCAGGGTTTCAGACAGGAGTCTTCCTCAGCAAGGATTGAACGGGATCTTCTACATGTAAAGTAGGTGCTCTACCAGTCAGGGGCGACCCTACTATTAGGCAGAGTGAGATGCCTGCCTCAAGCAGCAGATTTTGGGTGTAAATGAAAAGGCAGCAAATTGTTAGTTATTACTTCATTATTATCATTGGATTCGAACATTGGTCCCCAACCTTTTTGGCACCAAGGACCCATTTGTGGAAGACAATTTTTCCACGGACTGGGGGAGGGGGGGATTGGGGGTTTGGTTTTGTGCTTTATTCCTATTATTATTACATTGTAATATATAATGAAATAATTATACAACTAACCATAATGCAGAATCAGTGGGAGCCCTGAGCTTGTTTTCCTGCAACTAGACGGTCCCATCTGGGGGTGATGGGAGACAGTGACACCCAAAGTGGGGAAAACCTCCACACACACCCAAAGGCAATTAAAACAACAACAACCTCCCCTCCCCACACACTTAACTTAGGGTGACCAGATAAAATCCAAGTCAGGCCTCATGTAACTTTAACAGTTGTAGAGAAAAGGGCATTTCAGCCAGTGTCATTTGTATGCAATTAGTTCCTGGTGAATTTCCCTCTTCATCACAACTGTTAAAGTTGCAAGGGCCTTGCCTTCTTTTGTATATGGTCACTCTAGTATAGTGCATACACCTTTAACTGTTGTGATAACGCGGGAATATCACCAGGAACTAATTGCATACAAATGACACTGGCTGAAATGCCATTTTCTCTACAACTGTTAAAGTTACATGAGCCCTGACCTGGATTTTATCTGGTCACCCTAAAACTGGAGGGGAGATAAAAATCCATCCCCACACTTGCCAAAGGCAAAATAATAATGACAATAATAGTAATAATCCACCCACACAATGCAAAATAACACAAAAGCATGCACACACGCACTGCAATAAAATAATATTAAAACTACAACACTCACCCACATATTCACCCAAGGAAAAATAATAAAAATCCAGATACACACCAAGGCAAAAACCAACCAACTGAACAACAACACACACTCAACCAAGACTGAAAATAAAATAAACATAATAGCATAGTCACCCATGGCAAACCTAATAAAAGTTTTAAAACACATCCACATACACCACCCCAATTAATTCATCAAAATAAATGGAAAATATTAAGGAAAAGTTCACTAAACATTCAGCTTCCTTTACTCAGAAATGTTTTTTAAGAGATCTAGTTTTTTAAAATCTGTGTTCAAATTCAAAACACACACACACATCTATAAAAAGCTTTAAAAATGTAGTTCAGCATTTTTTTTTAAAGAAACCCATCCTACCTGAAGAGGAGGTCTCAAAGACCCGAGAAGGCAGCCGCGAGTGTGCTGCGTTTGGAGTCGTCCCTGCTGCTGGACAACAACAAGGGGCAAGCACAGGCTGGAGGAGTTCTGACTCCCAAGGAACCCCAATCAAGCCGTGTGCGCGCCACGTGGCTTGACCAGCAGGGGCTAGAGGAATCCAGACTCCTGAGCAGGGCCAGGCAACCCCAAACCAAGTGGTGTGCCTGCTGCGCGGGCGTGGATAGCCGCTGCTGCCGGCCCAGCACCAGCTGGAGCAGGGCTGGCTGTCTGCGGCTGAGGACAGTTACCAGCTACCGCGCCGGCTGGCGGTTTGGGGCTCCTGGGAATGCCTCCTCCACAGGAGAAGCTTGAAATCAACCGGGCGTGTGCGCTGCGTAGGTGGGGATAGCCGCTGCCACCAGCCCAGCACCAGCTGGAGCAGGGCTGGGGGGCCGCGGCTGAGGAAGGCGGCAACCGCCGCGGCTGGATGTTTGGGGCTGCTGGGCCTGCCTCCTTCACTGGAGGAGGACCAAATCAAGCAGCTTGTGCACTGCGCAGCTGAGGATGGCCGCTGCCTGCACCGGGATGCCCCAAATTAAGCCCGCTGCCCACATGGCCTGCTGCTGCCACATACCTCCTATCTGCTAGGTGCTGCAGCTGCCAGTTCTCGGCTGCTCCCGCCGATACTCTGCTGCCTGATCAATCTGCTTCTGCACAGATAGCCAGCCGGAGTTTTTGGGCGCGCTTTTCAGCAAATCTCATGATACTTCTGGGAGCGAGATTTGCTAGTACTTCCTCGAAAAAGCAAGCAACAGCGAAATGAGGCCTGACCGTTGCTGCCAGGTGTCCCTGTTCCCCGGTTTTTTGCCCCCCAGCCCCGGTTCGCATGGTTTTTCTGGAGGGGTCCGGAGATTTCCGGTTATTCTGGGCACCCTAAATTGCGGCCTGGTTCCTAACAGACCACCTACCGGTCTGTGGCCCGGGGGTTGTGGACCCCTGGGTTAGAAGATAGACTCACTGAAATCAACGGGACTGGTCATAGTATAAGTGTGGGTGCTTCCAGATGAGCCCCTTCTGTTGCCATTGCTCCGCCTGATTCACAGAATTTTGCAGAATCCAGGCCATTGCGAAGAAATAAAAGGTGGGACAGATGCACAATGCCTTCTATGTTCGCACCATAGAAGACCCTTCTATGTGTGTGTGTGTGTGTGTGTGTGTGCGGGGGGGGCTTTCAGACGAGGCTCCTGCCCGGCCTCGTTGACATCATTTCAGCTGTCCTCATCTTCCTCTCCTACCCGCCGCCCTCCAGTTTCCCCTCAGCTTCTTTCGTCGTACTGCAGAAAATACATTCGCGAGGAAAAGACGGTATAGCAATAGGAAACGCCTCCTAGCCAGCAGCGCGAGTGGCCTTCCGTGTGGAGGCCCCCACTGGGGTGAGAAAAAAACACGGAAGGAACGGTGGAAAAACACGGGAGGGTTCCGAGATGAATACCGAGGCGACCTCCAGACCCCCATAAAATCCCGTGAACGAAGAGGAGCGAAGGCCTCCTCGCCTGGAAGCCCCTTCAATCTCGGTCCAGTCTCACATAGTCTCTTTACTGCCCTTTCTGAGGCGCGTGGGGGCTTCTCTGTCTGCCTCAGCTGCAGAAACAAGTCGCGCAGCGGCCTCAGACGCGGACTACTCCGCACCTGGACTGAGCGGCGCGGGATGCGATGCGCCGGCCCGCGTCATTTGAACAGCGAAGAGACCGGCGGCACCACCGTAGCCACATCTACTCGTGAGTAAGACCCCTTGAGTCCCCTGGTAAACAGCCATAGGCTCTAAAATGCTTGTGTGGTAAATCAACGCCTCAGGCTTCCTTAGGGCGGGGCAGCCAGCGGCGGCGCCATTATCAACATTCTTTATTATTCGTCGTCGTTATCGCCGCCGCCCTCGGCCCCTCCCCCGCACGACCCCTCCCCCTCGGCGCCTGTCATTCTCCGGCTAAGCCCCGCCCTAGCCCCTCCCCCTCGGCGCCCGGCTGAGGAGCCGCCGCCGCCGCCGCTCTCAGCGCTGCCGTTTCCGGAGTGCAGCTGCCGCCGCCGCCGCCAACAATAACAACCGTCCGTCGTCGTCGTCGTCGATTTCCGAGCGAAGCGAGCCGAGCCAGGGCCGCACCGCGCGGCGGACTCTCGCTCAAGCCGGTGAGCCGGGGCTGGGCCGTCCCTTTCCCCTTCCTTCGTCGCCGCCGGGCCTGGAGCTGTCGCCGTCGCCTCAGGGCTGCCGCGCGCGGAGGGACCCTCCCTGTAAGGAGAGGGCGCGTGAGGGGTGGGGAGGAGACGGCCCGTTCGTACGAGGGGGAACCGTCCCGGGGGTGGGGTGAGCGCTGAGGCGCCGCCCGGGTAGACGCGGTGGGCAAGCGGGGCTCGTGTATGGGGTGGGGAGGGGAGGGGGCTGCAGCAGCTGGAGGAGGAATGCGGTCTCCTTCCTTCAGGCGTCGGTGGGGGCGTCGGTTCGGGGGGGAGACTTCGCAAGCCTGATGCCCCCCCTCGGCCTTCTTGGGCTGCAGAGAGGAAGGCTCCAGGTTGTGGGGCGGAAAAGGGGCGTCGAGGGGTTTCTTCAGTCGCAGCCCCCTCCCCGAATTCCCTTCCCTCTGCCCCCCCCCCGCCCTCCTTTTTTTTAGGTGGGCAAATTCCGAGCGGGACTGGGCCGGAGTGCGCCTGCGTGAATTCCAATGCATCTTCCTGTGCAAGAGTGACCCAGCCCTGCCAAGGCTCCGGGTAGCAGTAGCAGCACCAACAACAACAGCAGAGCTGCTCTGTGAGAAAGCGCGTGTGTGTGTGTGAGAGAGAGAGAGATTGAGAGAGAGGGCAGGCAGGCAGGCAGACTACTATGCCAGGCCCTGAGAAGGAGAGAGGGGAAGGCCTGCTCTCATCTCGCTTCCTGGAGCCAGCTTGACACTAGGACAGGAAAAGGGTACAAGGATTCCTGGTTTGGTTGGAACCCTCCTGGCTTCTGTCTCTTACTTTCAACCATACGATTACGTTTTGAAAAGGTAGAACCAGCGAGGATGGATCGTCAGGGTTAGAATGCTTTTCAAGGTTGCTGGGCATGAGTTAGTTAGTCTTCCAAACCTCTTTGTCATTGCTGGCAGTATGCCCCCATCCCTGCTCTTTCAAAGTAGGTTTGTATTTGTGAGGGGCTATCTCATTTATTGGTCTTCAGTTCATGGGTTGGTGGGATCCACTACTGGGTTGCAGTGTGGATCATACTAGCAGCAACAGCACAATACAAATATGATAAGGGGGGTAAATTAAGAAGTGGGGATTGAAAGGTATGCTTAGGCTAAAGCAGCGTACTAGAGCTGAAAAGGTTGAAGACCAGTCTACATTGGTGGTTTTGGAACTGCTTTAATAGTTCTAGATAGATATAATGTGTGTGATATAATCAGTTCACACAAACCTTTTAATTGGTGCATATGAGAAGGCAATGTTGATTGTAGTATTGGTGGATAGTTTTGATTGCTCGCAAAGCTGAGCATGTATCTGAAAGGCTTTAAATTGTTTGCTGTGGCATCTCATCAGTGCCTTTTAAATTTCCTTTATCAGTGATATTTCTACCCTTAATACGTTTGACAAATGCTTTATCATTTGAGAAGCAAAGGTGATGGTATGTTTTTTTCTTTAAATGGTAAAAGATTATTTTATCTAATCACAATGATGTGGACCAATAGAGTAGTTAATTGAAATTTAAAGATTTTGTTTAAAAAGGGAACCCAATTTCAATTATTACGGTTGCTGTATTTTAAATGCTGGAATAAACTTTAATATTGGAAAAGGAGTTTAGTTTTCTTGGCTTCTGGGCTTTTAGGGCTTAGTGTACCATAGTTGAATTTTCATGAGCTTTCTACAGTATGGCTGCATTCGGATGACATATTAGGCAACGTAGAGGAAATGATGGAGAGCAAACTGATGGAGCGCAAACTCACATGCCGCTTTTGAGCGACATGGAAATGCCGTCCATGGATAGGACTGTCTCTTCTCCATTGTGTTGTCGTCTCTCCCCCCCCCCCCCCATTCCCTCCCCACCAAATGGCGGCAATGGTTAGTGCTTACCTTACCGGTGCCGCCATTACAGGGGGAGGAGCGGAGGAGAGACGAGGCTCAGGCAGCAGAGTAATTCCATGTCCTGTCAATAGGTGATAGGGCTGCTGGAAGAAGTCCTGGCCGAACCCTGTCTCCTGTTGACAGGACATGGAATTACTCCTCCGGCATTGCTAAGCGTCTACTGTCAAGGGAGGGGAGGCACCCGGGGTTGCCAGCACAACTGGGATCACGCACCCTGACACGTGAGGAGACCTGCCCCCAAGCCTCTGTGCTGCAGAAACAGGAGGCTTGGGGCCAGTCTCCTTACATGTCAGGGCTCTTGATCCCAGCTGTGCTGAAGGAGGGGTCAGCACTAACACACATTGCCCCTCTGAGGGACGACGTGGCTTAGCGCTGACGTGTCCAGTGTCATCTCCCTGGCAACAGAAGGGGGCAAGTGCAAAAATACCACCCTTTGCTCTGTTACTATGGAGATTGCCGCATCGGAGGAGCGTGCAGGGATAGGAGGTGCTGGTGTCCTGAATTGCGCTAGCCGAAGGGAGGGGCATCCTGTGCTCATGCTCATTCTGAGCACAGGATGCTCCTGCCTCCGCTGGTGCGATTCGGGATACCAGCACCTCCTATCCCTGCGTGCTCCTCTGACACGCAGATCTGGATGGATGGCTACGTCCCACAGAATGATGGCTCATGTCCAGCTGAGGGAGGCCCCCCGCCCTCGATCCATTTGGGGATCGCCTGAAGGGGATGGAAGGGGCTCCTTCTATTCCCTCGAGGTGATCTCCAAGTGGATGGGGGGGGGGCTAGGAACATGCACGCCCCTGATAACACGTTGCGATGACTCACCCAGGGATGGCATGTTCCTGTGTGGGTGAGCGCTTCAGCCCTGATCACCCCGCCCAACCAAGGGACAGGACAATTGGGGCTCCTGAAGTATGGGATTATTTCCCCTTGCCCATGGAACTGTGCGGGGCTAGAGCGGCTGGGTTTCTGCTGCTCTTGCCTTACAATTCTGTGGACAGGGGAGAATAATCAGTGGAGCTTACCAGACAACTCGGTAAGCAATGGGTGCCAAAATAGTCAATGGAGCAGCCCGTTGTGTTTCTCCGTTGACTATTTCAGCAAAATAGGCAACTGTCGGTTGCATGTTGCCTGCCAGACAACACAATAAGCAATGCAATGTAACGTTGATTCTCCCGCCCCCTTCGTTGCTTATCATGTTGTCTGAACCCAGACTATATTTCAGTTCGGACGTCTTCTTTTTTTGCAAATCTGTGTTTTTAGGCATTAAGTTGTCCCTTAACATGGTAAATTCTAATATACAATAAGCAAACCTCAGCTCAGGCTTTTTTTGCAAATCTGTGATTTTAGGTATTAAATTACCCCTTAACATGGGAAATCTTTCCAGTAAATTTGAAGGTTCTAATTGACCTTGTTCAGATGTAACAGCAGCATTTGGTGGCAATTCATGAGATGATTCAGCCAGGAGTTTTGGAGACACATGCAGCACATGAGCTGATTCCAATTTCCAGCAATAACTCACAAATTCTGCATTCAGGTGTTGTTACTGTGAAATCTGAACAACCCCAAGTTAACCCAAGAACAAACCATGGGTCAACTTGGGATTGTTTAACCCATGAACAATCCAAAGTCCCTGATTTCAAACATCACAGTAATAAACCATGAATGTGGCATTCCTAAGTTGTTGCTGGAAGTGGCTTGTGCACAACACAAGTCCCTGGTATTCATGGGTTCATTAATCCATGAATTGCTGCTGAATGTTCCTGTTACATCCAAACAACCTCACTGTGTAGAGTTCTGAATGGTGTACTCCTTCGCAGTAAACAGTTAAAGATATAATCACCTATTGCTATTTATTGAATTAAATAATTGACGTATACATGAGATCTAATATCACAGTTTGTATACTGAACATGTTACCGAACTTTTTCATGCATTTTCAACTACAGATGCAAAATCATTGGTTTGGTATTATTTTGAACATTTTAAATTTAAAACAAAACTCTTCTCAGGATATTGCTTGGAACAGGGCTCATTGTTTTCTGCTAACTTATTTAAGACATACACAATTTTATGCATGTTTAAACAGTCCATGCTGACTGGGAACACTGGGAGTTTTAGGACTTTTTTCTGTCTAAACATACATAACATTGTTCCCTTAGGTTATATCCAGAAGTCTAGTCATATTAGTCTGTTGTAGTAAAAGCAACGAAGTCTTGTGGTACCTTAAAGGCTAACAACTTTATTATGGCATAAACTTTCATGGACTAGGGTTCAAATGCATGAAGTGTTACACCAATTTGGCAGCATGCAGATCTGTGGAATTCGGTTTAATCTTTTGGGGGACTGGAGAGGAGTGAAGTCAGTGGAAATTTAAATGCAAAAAGAACAGGCAGTATTATGTTAAAGCCAAATATATGCAAAATAATTACACTGACGATTAACAAAGTAGTGTCTGTGATTACACAAACATCCTGGCAATGGTAACTTAATGCATGAACTGGGATGAAGACTCATTATTATTATTATTTATTACATTTATATACTGAAGCTCTCTGGGCAATTTACAAAGATAATCTCAGTTCAAGCAACAGGTGGTAGAATTGAATCTCTTGATAGATTGGAGTTCAGCTGTTTCAAACTGGAGTCTCCCTTATCTGTTTATTTTGTATTTATTTGAGTTGTATTCTGTCTTTCTACCAAAAAGGTTGCACTCAAGGCAGCTTACAGTACAATTAAAATTGATTAAAATAATAAAACTTTGCTACTTTAAAATTAGCACTTGTGTATCCTGGATGTTTGAAATGTTCTTGTACAGGTTTCTGAATATTGCTATTTCTGATGACAGAAATGGCTCTTACATGCTTTATAAGTGTTGTCACTTGGTTCAGAGTGGAGATTTGTGGGGTTTAGCCTTCAGAACGGAGTGTCAGTTACACCAAATCTTTATTAAGGCTCATGAGTTCTGGTAGATTCTTAATGCCAAATTTCAACATCATCTTCTTTATTTTAACAAAAAGAAGCATGCATTTGTGAGGCACATTGAAAATCATTTGCTCACCACTGTTTTTGTTTCCTTGTTTTGTGCTACATGCTGTGTGCATGTTTTCTGCTCCCAGTAGTTCTCCCCCCCCCTTAATTTTTCTGCCCCCATAGCATTCCTTTTGTGTTATTCCAGCTTATTCTGACCTGAATGCATAGACTGCTCTTTCTGTGCTGGTTCTTAGTTTCTATGGGATATCTTTATCAGAAGGTCTGACAGCTGTTCCTTATGCTTCCGAGATGGGATGTACCAAGTACAACCTTGCTAAACTTGATGGTATGATTTAGGAATGCTATAACAGGCCAAAGTTATAGATGGAAATGCTGACAAAATATTTAGGAATGGAGGAACCATTGGGTAGTCTCTTTATGGAGACTTGCATATGTGGCCAGCCTAGGGCGGTGTGCAGCTGTGATGCAGCATTCCTGGGGGTAAGCTCATTTCAGTATTTTCACTCATGGGGGCTTGCCCCGAAAGTGCTATATCGTGGCGACGTGTGGACTTGGGCTGGCAGGGCTGAGTACGTGTGGACTGGTCGTGCGCACAGAGCCCCTATTGGATACTACCCAAGTTGTTTATTTAGGGAAATTACTTTTGGTTCCGTGTGGTATGACTTGCAGTTGTGATATGTGGATTTACATCTTATTTGTGAACTGCCCAAATTGCTTTGGCTATTAGATTACTATTCTATGATTCTATGAAATGTAATAAGTAAATAAATTTCTACCATGACATAGGCCTAGGACAAGAGACTGTGGATGGGTTTGCATGATCACGGAGGGAAAATAAGCCCAGGTGGCTTATTTTCCCTCCCCAGCATGCCAGTTTCAAGCTACATAAATAGTGTGGGTTGTCATGATGTCTGAACCCAGTGAGAGTGGGTGGCTTGGGTGGTTTACAAACCACTGTGAAACCCTAGAACAAGCCACGGATTTCAGGATGGAAAGCATCAGGTTGGGGGACACTGAAAACTATTCATCTTTTTCAGCAGTTCAGTAATTTTCTACTAAAGTTGTTGGGATACCTCCAGTCTCACTGACGTATATAATTCAAATTATATATATATATATACACACACACACACACACACACACACTCATATACTTGCTAAAAATAATCACCTGAAAAACATTGATTATAACTTTGAAACTGCTATGGTTGCCTAATACTGCATTTGCAATTGGCATCTATTCATTGTTACTAATGAACATGAAATGAGAAATTTTCTGGGGGGAAATAGAGCACCAGAAAATTTCCTGGAAAATGTTCCGCCCCACATCATTGGGTAGCAACAATTACCTTCCTTAAAATGCATTTGTGGTGAGGAATAAGAAGCGAGTAAAGGCTTTTTAATCAGAAAAGCACTGAATGAATAATGCTAATTTCAAGATGTGTGGAAACAGATTAAACCCATACACTTTATTCAGGCATATTCTTGGAGCAGTATAAGAGGTTATAATGGCAGTAAAGGTAATGGCAGTTGGGTGGTGGGTCTACGTTCCAAGGAGCTATGCACTTCTGTCTAATGTCTGCTTTCGATACTGGCTTCTAAATAAGATGTCATGTGTTTGCTTCTGTCTATGTGGTCAGAAGTAACTCTTCCTGAACACTTCAAGTATTTTTCTGAGCATACAGTTGGATTATGCATGATACTATTTTCCCATGCTTCCCCTCTCCCTCCCAATTGCTGGAAAAAGCATCTTAGTTGATAGGAAATAAGAAACAAAACAGCTCAATAGGCCAACAAAGTTGCTTTCTCTTTCTTTTCTGGCAGCTTAAGGAAAAGAGGCAGGAGTTGGGGAATGAGCATTCATGGTGACATTCATGTCACATGGCAAAAGTATGGAGAAACTACACAATAATTTGGTGCATGAAAAGGGTGATATAACTGTATGTGTTGGGATAATTTTAGGTAAGTAGAATGATAGCCGGAACTTGACTCTTAAGTAGGAAAATTCTATAAATTTACCCTTGGGCTTTAATCTTGATTTCATGTTGTATGGCATTGTTGTTCATTTCTACAAAACATGCTGGGTTATGTCATAAAGGCAGTTGACCTGGTTAGGCTTGACAATTTTCATGTGGCCCACACAAAGTTTTGAGGACTGCTGGGTTAGCTATTTGTTTATTATTTTATTTGTATTTATTTGAAGAATTTTTATGTTGCTCCTCAACCAAAAAGGGTCCCAGAGCACTCACATATAATTAATGACTGGGATCGCACCACACGACAACCCACCATGACAGACAGCCATAGTTGGTTATCATGTCGTCCAAACTTGGGGTGTTTTCCATGGCGTGGCTTATTTTTCGTGAACAAGCCACGTCAAGAACCCATGGTTTATTGTAAGGTAGTTGTTGCCCATGATTAGTTGTCATGTAGATAGAACCTGGGAGAGACATTTTAGCGTGGGGATGTGGCAGTTGGCTACAGAGCCGTTAGGCAAGAGCAGCAAAAAAGCCCAAGCTGCTCACTTTTCGCAATCTTGAACAGGGTCTGCTGTTCCACTGATACTGAAATGGAACTTTGGAAGGACCTTCACTTGTTCCCCAGCATTTTTTTGAGGGGTGCCTCAAAAATGTGCAATTGGGTTCGTAATTTTTATTTTATTTTGTTGGTCTTGCGTAAGTATGCTCTTAACAGTTGTCCAGTATGTGTAGTCTTGCCTGGTCAATTTCCTTGTGGAGTAGCTAACATGCAAAGAAATTGACAAGAAATGGTTGCATTTTAGCTGATTTGCATACAATTGTGAAAGACCAGGGGAGAAATAATACTAAAGGAAAGGCGGGACCTGGTAGCGTAATTCAGAAGCTCCAAAAATGGAGGGGAAAGCAAGGGAGTAAGTTTATCAAAAAGAGTGGGGGGGGCAATATCTCCCCCTTGGCCATGTGAACACTCATTTTCAAGTGTTGGACTGAAACTTCCCAGCGCCACCCACCCTTTCAGCACTTCCCTGACTCTCCAGCTACTCCAGAAAGGGGAGATGCTAACCCCCCTTTTTGTGGACCCTGTTCGGAGCACATGCTGCTGCTGCTGTTACAGTGGTTCCCTGGCCATTTTAATAAAAACCCTGAGAAAGCAGCTGTATGAGATGGAGGGAATATGGCCCCATTGGGAAGGACAGGTGTAAGTACTGTAGATTCTGGGCCCCTTTTGCTCTGTCCCATTCCGTCACCGGCTAAGCATTTTTTTTAAAAAAAAATTGCTACAGAAAAAGGTAGTGATTGGACCGGGAGGGGAAGACAAGATGGTCTCTTGGGATATGTGCTGGAGCCGGCTTGAGGACTGAGGAGGAGATCAAGCCACTGCAAGCCCGATAGTCTCTTGGGTGTGCTGTGGGTTGTTATGCAAACAGCCGGTCCACCGTGGCTTATTTGCAGAGTGGGTTAGCATGATGTACAAACCCGCTCAAACAAGACAGTCCTTACTTGCAGGCTTACAATCTAAAAAGTCATGTCGCACAAATACCGGGATCAAATGATCATGCTGGGGGAAGAAACCATTGTGGGTTCTCCCCCTGCTCCCATGTGTGACTGCTGTTTGCATAATTATACCAACCCGTGCTGCATCATGGGGGATTATGCAGACAGTGTGGGCGGGGTGAAGCACCACAATGGCTTCTTCCCCCTTTGCGACTGTCCCAACTTGCTCAAAGAAAAAGAAAGGGGGGAGTACTCTTTTAGCAGGATTGGTGGACTAACTCTGCTCTCCCTCTCATCTCCCCAGGAATGGCTCCCAGTGAGGGAGAAAGTTGAGGGAGAAAGAGACTTCATGAGGGAGGCTTCCCAGCAGGGCTGGTAGAATGGCCCTGCTTTCCCTCTCTACTCCCTCAGTGCAGCCTGCTCATTACATACTCATCTGTAGAATGATTGTATTAAGTGTGACTTTTGGATAAAATGTTGCTTTTTTTCACTTGCAAGCTCTTGAAACTAGTGCAGCTCTGCAGATAAGGAGCATGTAGTGACAGTGTATGTATGAAGGGGGATGCAATATCTGTGTTGAATCAAAGTATGAATTGTTTGTTATCCTTCTGTGATTTTTTTGCAGGCATGGGGCAGTCTGTGTTTATGATCCCAGCAAAATGGCAATTGATGAGTGCAGCATTTGACAGTGTAATCTAGACAGTACCCTATCCTTGCCTGACAGCACCAGACAAATTCAGTCAAGTTAAAATTATAGGCCAACCTTCCACAACTTGGTGTCCTCAAGTATTTTGGATGTCAGCTCCCATCAGCCCCAATTAGCATGGCTAATGGTCAGGAATTCTAGGAGTTGTAATTCAAACATCTGGAGGGCACCAGGTTGGGGAAGGCTGCTATAGACGGTGCAGGGCAACAACGAATACTTTTGCAGAGTCATTAGCAATTATGCTGCATTTCTACCAGTTGTGGTGGTGCACCAAAACACTTGACCCAACCGGCTACACCATGGCTAATGATTTTGACCTAGGCCAACTATATGCTAACATATATTAAAATGCAGATGACTAGTTATATGGAAGCACATGATGCTTAAATGATATCTGTCTCCTGTAGTGGAATGATCCACGATCATAAGGATAAATAGGCATAGGCATTGCTCAAAAATTGCAGGAGTGAGGTCAAAGCAAGAAATCCTAACCTGATGTACTGGATTAGAAGTCAAGATGATTGTATCAAGAAGCAAGAGATGTAGTTAAAATTCTAGTAGGTTTAAGTAGAGATTGTCTAGCCTTCTCCTTAATGACTGGGTTCAACGGTTGGTTATTTAACCCACCATGGATTATCATGTTGTGTAGAGGGAGTTTTTTAACCAATGGTTGGTTATTTGGTTGAAATAACCAATGCAAATAACCAATGCTATGCAGAGTTGGCTATTTGAACTGCCATTGGTTATTGTGTTGTGTGGAGGGTACCATTGGTTATTTCCTCAGCCATCTTTGGTTATTTCGTCAGCTGCAGAGTCTCAAAGCAAGAGCGGTCAAGGCTGAGCCTGCTGCTCTAGTCCAGCTGGCAGGATAAATTTTCAGCAGCATGGCTGATGGGTTATTGGCAGGAGGACTGAGGGGGTGAGAGGGCGAGGGATGAGTGAGTCAACTCAACATTGATCCTGATCCACACCACGGTTGACTGTTATCATGTTATGTGAGCAGTACCCCTATATAAACAACTGTCGAGTTGCACTATTGCCTATCGTGTTGTCTGAACACAGCCAATATTTTTTCATCACTTCCTCAAGAAGTTCTTATTCTAGCAAATGTGTGTTTTATCGGTGGTACTGTCTATTTAATTTTTAGTTAGCAATTTTTCAAATGTTTTTTTTAAATTTTAATTGGCTATCATGGGCACTTCTCAAAAGGAAAAGTGGGATTAAACCTGTTTAATAAGCAGTAATTAAAGCTGTATATTGTTTTCTTTGCATAGGGTGGAAACAGAATTTTCCTCTTTATGGAAGAAATCTAATTTTAAATTGTTCTGAAAAAGAGTGTGCTTTTTTATTCTCCATTGAGAGCTGTGGGCAACTTCAATATTTATTTGCAACATCCCTTGTTTTGTTGGATTGTGAAGGGTCATTCCAATGTAACTCTTAGAAATGTTAATGACTTACATGTTACATCCTATAAACACTTGGAACTCACAGATTTTTAAAAAAAGTATTTTATGAACAATGCCACATGGAAACACTAATGGTTGAGGGGAGGTGCTGCTCCTTTAATAATGAGGTCTGTCTCTCAGCTCCAAATGGTAATGTATTTTCCCCTAGTGGCAAGAATACAGATAGTAAGATCCATTGTGACCTTTTCTTTCCATTGCCTTATACCTCATTAGCATGATTCATGCCTTTGTTTCTACAAGTGCACATACAGCTGCAACATGAATCAGTGATTCCTTTGCTAACTGGACACTAAAGTCCTGGGAGGAAGGGGGATGGTTCTCATAACCAGTGCCCAAAGCATGTCACTTCATGAATTGCACTAGACAACTCAGACCCAGCATAGACCCAGGTTGGAAGGAAGTGCAAAATGTTTACTTCCATGTTGCAGTAGTACTTGGGTTTGAAGTGACTGGTATTATATACTTTGCACAATATTCATAGCTCATTGAAGTGAGTGGCATGTTACTTTTGGGGACATTGTGTGCAGGTGGATAGATTTTCCATTTAGGGTACTCTAATAATTTAAGGCTATAGTCCTGACACATGTACTAGAGTACATACCGCTGAACATAGACTTAATTCTGAGTAAATATTCATACATGTACCTGAATTAAAAGGCTATTCTTAAAGGGGAATTTACCAGTTTTTAAACCAGCTTTGGGCGTGTTTTACTCCAGTTTGCATGTGCTTTACTAAGTTGCCATATGTAGTTCATGATCATCTGGACCCATATAAGAGCTGTAACTAAGAAAGCACACGGAGGCAAGATATTTCTAATAAATAATCCGATAAATTGATTTGTAAAATGTCATTTGCTTTGGTTGTGAAATAGGTCATGCTACTTAAAAATAAAATATTGAAGCAGTGCTGTGTGTGTGGTTCCAGGACACAAATCCTATTCAGGCATGCAGAAAAGGGCAACCAAAGTTGTCCAGGTGCTGGAGCAACTCTCCTGTGAGGAATGATTACAACTGTGGGGGCTTTCTAACCTAGAAAAAAAGATGAGTAAGGAGGACATTATAGAGGAGTACATAATTATGAATGATATGGAGAAAGTGGATAGGGATAGGTATTTCTCACTCTCATAATATTAGCTTATCCAGTGAAGCTGAATGGTGGAAAATCCAGAACAGATAAAAGGAAGTTCTTCAGACAGCACGTAATTAAAGTAGAGAATTTCCTACTACAAGATATAGTGATGGCCAGAACGTGAACAGCTTTGAACAGGAATTAGACAAATCTATACAGGATAAGACTATCAATAGCTACCAGTCATGATGGCTAGATATTGACTTCACTATTGGAGGCAGTATGCCTCTGAATACCAGTTGCTAGGGAACACGAGTGGGAGGGTGCGCTTTCACTTATGTCCTGCTTGTGAGTTTTCCAGAGGCATCTGGCTGGCCATTGTGGGCTACTTTTATGTTCTTAATGTGAAATCAGTGGCTTTTAGGAATTCACCACTTCAAACATTTTTATTTGATAAACTATCCTGAAGGAATCCCTTAACTTGCATCAGTACTAATCTGTTTGTAAATTCCAGACCAGGAAACAATCATAATAGCAGCTGCCATAATGTCACGTTATCTATCTTTTGGCCTTTAAATCCTGAAAATAAAAAAATCATGTTCCACCTTTGCACCCCTAGCTTGGAGGGAAGAGGAATGAATGAGCAGAGCAGGAGATTGTCTAGCACTATTGTAGATTTTTCAGCATGAGTTTAGAACAGATTTGAAGCTGCTAGCGCAGTTTCCATGCTAGCTTCTACAAGGGAACTGCCAGGGTGGACATGTCATTTGAGCCTTTGACAGTGTATAAATGCTCTTGTTTGTTATACATGTCCATCTCCACTAAAATAACTCAATCACTATAATGATCTGTCTGGGTTGTGAATGAGTTCCTCAGTATAATCACTCTGTATGATTACACAACTTTTGACTTGATCCCTGTCTTGAAAAGTAAACTTCTTTGGCATGCTCATGATTTGCATGTATGTGATAGATTGAATACATTGTTTATGTCTCTTTGAGAAATTTAGGTAACAACTGAGAACTTTTACCATATCAATTAGTGTAATAATGTGTATTAGGGATGCGTGATTGAATAGGATAACTGTATACCTGCCTTTTCCAACCCAGTGCTCTCCAGATGTTTAGGATGACAACTTCTATAATCTCACCATTGGCAGTGCTGGCTGGGGTTGATGGGAGTTGTAGTCCAACACATCTGGAGGATTCCAAGTTGGGAAAGGCTGCTTTTACATCCTAATAGAATTTCTATTTTTAAAATACTTGATCGGCTCTTTGCCAGATCTTCCCCAAGTTTAATGAACCTTGACTTTGTGGGTTGGATCCAGAATCTGCTTTCTGTGAGAAGAAGGGCTCTACTCACAGAAGGTCCCTCAAGTCTGATTTTTGGGGAACTTTCTCTCACCCATACACCATAGCTTACATCATTCAGCAGATTCTCCTAACTCTCTGTGTAGCATTGGGGGGGGGGGGGAGCTTGAGGGGCTGTTGTGGGAAGGAGGGAATGGGGAAGTTACTTCCATCAGTTGATCTGTGCAAATGTGGATTCAATCCTGTGTTGTTTTTGTTACTGTTATTTTAACTTTCTCTGCAGGGTTTGTAACTTGGTTCATATGGTTGAGCACCTTTGCTGGCTTCTTCCAGTGATGCAAATATGCACTGGCTGTGGCACACCAATATCTGGATACTGTGGGCAGATACACTCACCTTACAATGGGTGTACAATCTAGTCTGGCAGTTTTGTCTTTCTGATATTAGGATGTTATGATATATAAGCAGGACTGGTAGCACATCCATGTATGGAGTTTTGCAGAATCTGACAGTGGGTAGAGAATTCTAATGATCCCAACTTGCCCAAAACTCCCATTCTAAAGAGGGATGGAATTTGAACTAGTTCTTGTGGTTATAGAGATGTTGAAAAACATGCAGACACTGGTAGCAATTTGAAGAATCTCTTTACCTTGGTTGTAGCTGTACTTTAAAGAACTAAATATCAGAAAAAGTGTACAAGTTGCATGATACAATATATTCAAATTATTATAGATGCAGATTTTTTCTTTCCTTTGCTCTGAATTCTGCCTCCTTGTTCATGGGGGCGGGTGGGGAAAGTTGCCTGAGCATATCTAGTTTCAACTCACTGGAGTTGCAGAAGTGCATTCCTTTTCCGATTAAACTTAGGCAGGAGAATTATCCCAAGTGCCTTTGTAAAAAATAAAGGCTAAATTATCATATTTTCCATAACATGTTGACCAAACTCTTGTCCTGCTGTCGCTTCTGGTCAAACAGGTTTTGCAGGTTTTTGAAGCAATGCAGAAACCTGCAAAACCTGAAAATGAAGTGTGTATTTACGTCAAGTAGTAATTCTTCTTTCAGAGTGCCTCCAACTTTTTGGAAAAAAGCATAACCTTTCTGAAGCCTGAGATTAAAACCAAGTCCAGCATTTGACCTCTTCAATTCCAGAGGGCAATGTTTAAAAAGTTTAAGCAAGTAGGTTTTGCTAGAAAGATGGTACATTATAACAGAAAATTGGCTAGTATTCTAAGTGTATTGATTTTAACTTGGTTGCTTTTATTTCAACATACATAATCCTAATTAAAATTCTTTGTTGCTCAGCCTCAGGACTACAACCTGAACCACTGAACAGTCCCCTCCGTAGGATATCAGGAGACTAGAGCAAAATTATTTTTCCTCCAAACTAGTTTCCTTTTTTAATTGAAGCAGAAGGTTCTTCATTGTGTGATCTTCTTCCCACAGCACTGTTTCTACATTTGAGCTAATCTGTGTATGGAGACCTTGGGTCCAGCGGGTACCATCTTGGTAGGGGGCAGTTCATCTGTAAAATAATAGCTCTTGTACCCTGTCTCCCTCTTGGGCCTTGGGCGTAGGTAGGGATTGGGTTCATCCAGAGGTTATTGCTTGGGTGCACAGCCTGTAGCCCAAGAAACCAAACCTCTTTGCAGAGACGTTTGGCTGGCTACTCTACAAGCCACATGGGGCTACTTGACCCATTTTGGACCATTCCGCTTCCTCTTCATGGGCATAGCCCTTACAGATCTTGGCTATAAGAAAGGCAATATCTGAAGTATTCTTTATTTGTTGTCTGGAAAAGGAGTGAAAGGATTGAGCCATTCCAGACTTGAAGTGTCTCATCTAGTGTGCGAAAAGGCACTTCCAAATGGAAATTCTGCAGTCCACAGTATCTGTGATAAGCAAGATACTTCCTTGCTTCCACTAAGCTGATGGTGGCTTGCTATTATTCCATCACATCAGAGGTTCCTATGCTTCCATTAGTAGTATAGGGCAGTGATCTTCACTATTTTTCAAGCAGGAGCAACTTTAGCTCTGGGCAACATCTCTGATGCCACTTGGGTGCTTTTCACGGGCCATGGGGCAGGCTCCCCCACACTGGTCAAGTTCCACTGTCGCAGCTGGAAGCCTGTTTTGAGTCACTCCTCTCCATTGTTCAAGGAAGACTTCTTCAGTCAGTCACAGGCAGGCAAATTCCAACATCTCATTCTTGGTCCTTAGATTGGGATGGATCTTTTTCTTGTCACTAAGTACTCTATTCTACTCAGTGCTGCAAAATCTCTCAGTGAAGGTCCACATTGCTCGCTCGCTCTCAGACACACATTCGATCTCTCCTCCAGTCCCTGCGCAGTGCACCACTGCAGCTAGACAATCTTATTGTTTGGAGCCTTAGACGCCTTCCCCACCACAGCTAATTGGCTGATTGTCCCTGCACTTCCCTCCCCCCCACCTTAAAGCTGGAGAGTGGCAGGTCTCCTGTCTACCCACTCGGGTAGCCCAGATCACAGCTGCCAGTTCAGTGCTAAAGTAAATAAGGCAAATGTAGGGAGCCCCTGCTGAGATTGAGCATGTAGCAAAAAGAGAAAGGATGAGACAGAGGTATAGAGAGCCACATGTGAGGTGATTGGGCCTTCAGGCCTTGCAGTGCAAATACTGGCATAGGCCATTTCCCTTCAGCGTGGTCTTGGCACTACAGATATTATTCAATATCCTTTACTTCTGCAGTCATGCATGTCAGGCTTCAGAGCTGGCACAGATTTACATAGCTGATGCTGGAGGTAATATAAAGTCATTGTCAGCAGTAGTCATTGGTAGACAAGAATTTGAATAGATATGAATCCTTTAAATCTAGTGGCCATAACATCTTGTGGAAGCAAATTACATAGCTTAACTGTGTGCTGGGTGAAAGAGTACTTTGGTTTGTCCTTAATGTCTTGCCTGTCAGTTTCATTGGATGATCCCAAGCTCTAGAATTTTATGAGAGATGGAGAAAAATGGTGCTTTCCCCCCACACCATTTATTTATTTAATTTTAAAGTATGTTTTATCTCTCTCTTCAGCCAATTTTATAAACTTCAATCATGTTCCCCATTACTCATCTTTAGAATGTTCTAAACTAAAAAGTTCCAAATATTGGGCCGGGGTGGCGGCGAGAGGGTTGGTTGGTTGGTTTCTCAGTTTCACAGCTACAGTACAGTGGGTTGACATTTTCATTTTATTTTCACCATTTTCATTTTGTGCCCTCAATATTTTTTCCTAGTCACTGCCAGCTCAGATGCTGCCAGTGTATATGTGAAGCCAGGATTTTTTGGACCAGTGTACTTCATTTGATACCATCCTTCCCTAACCTGGTGCCCTCCAAATGTGTTGGACTGCAAGTCACATCATCCATAGAAAGGATAGTAGAGGGATGATAGGAGTTGAAGTCCAATGCATTTGGAGAGCCAGGTTTGGGAAGGCTGCTTACACTTTTATTGAAGCATATTTGCCACTTTTTTGCCCATTCATCCAGTTTGGAGATATCTTTTTGGAGCTCTTCTGAATCTGTTTTTGTTCTTACCACCCATGCATGACTTGTTATCATCTGCAAATATGGCTGACTCACTGCTGGTGCTCAACTCTAGGTGGTTTATGAGCAAGTTAAAAAGCACTAGCCCAATCGAGATTATTTGGGGAACTCACTTTTTACAACCCTTTACACTTTTTACAATTCTCACCCTTCATTGTGAGAATTATCTGTTTATTCCTATCTGCTTCCTATTCTTTAACTAGTTACAGATCCATAAGAGGAAATGTCCCTTTATCCTAATTGTGGCTGCTGTGAAAAAGGCAAATTCTATGATAGGCATAATTAGAAAAGGAACTGAAAACAAAACTACCAGTACCATAATAACCTTATACAAATCTACAGTATGTTGCAGCCACACTCGAAATACTGAATACACTTCTGGTCAGTGCACCGCAAAAAGGATATTTAGAGCTGGAAAAAGTGGAGACAAGGGCAATAAAAAATAATCAAGGGGCTGGAGC
Source organism: Anniella stebbinsi (assembly GCA_029215795.1). NCBI lineage: Eukaryota > Metazoa > Chordata > Lepidosauria > Squamata > Anniellidae > Anniella > Anniella stebbinsi. The sequence continues at coordinate 33,362,215 of JARDYH010000007.1, forward strand.
AACTCCCCTATGAGGAAAGCTTACAGCATTTAAGGGTATTTAGCTTAGAAAAAGAATACCCTTTCAGTATCTTGCTGGAGGAATTGTGGTAATAACATTACTTCCACATGTGGTGGGATTGGCCATTAGTCTCTGTATTCTGGAAAAAAATCTTTCATGAAGCTGAACTCATCACTAACCAAACTATTCCACTCAATCCTAAAATTGCTCTCCTATCAATATATGATGGGACAGCACTAGATCTTACCCCAAAGGGCCTCATAACCCACTTGATGACAGGGACAAGACTCACTGGAGATCCCTGGATGGAAATTTATTTGAAATCTGGCTGGCACAGCTTTGGCACTTAGCTCTTGTCGATGGCTTTTTTGAAACTCCAATTATACAATTTCTACCCATTCACCCCATTCACATGTTTGATGCTCTCAGAGAACTCTAAAAGGTTAATGAGAGAGGACATAACTTTTACAGAGGCCACGTTGAATCTTCTTCAGCATGACTTGTTCTTCTATATGTTTGATAACTTTTATTTTTAATATTGCTTCCTACTAATTTACCTAGAACTGACGTTGAGCTGACAGGTGTGTAAGTACCTGAAAACCCCTAGATTGTAAGTATCTGAAAACCCCTAGATCCCTTTTTAAAGATTGGTATTACATTGTCTGCTTCTTAGTCCCCTGATACCGAGGCTTATCTTAGGGAGATTTGACATATTTTTATTAGAAGCTCACCAATTCCTCATTTCAGTCTTTGGGTGGATATTATCCAGATCTGGTGATTTGTTTATTTTTAATTTGTAAATACTGCTATCTTGTTCTTGCCTCCTATTATTTGAGAGAAGGGACTTCCCAATAGTTTAAGCTGCTTCTTGTTCTTGACTAGAATGAAGGCTTAAAGAACAAGCCACATTTTTTCTTCTTTAACATATAGTAAACCTAGTGAAGCTGGGTGTGTTGATAAGAATTTGTGAATCATCATGTTTGCTGTATTTTTGTGGGAATGTAACGTATTTGACCTGTGCTGTTTTGAAATTAATCTATTGCTTGGTTTTGTGGTTTTAACTAGATCAAAATCTTTTCAAGTGAAACTTTCTGCCTTGCAGATGTTGCTGAATATGAAACATCAGTGGCTTGACTAGATTTCATGTTTTGATTTTTGGTAAAAGAATGTTGCATTTTTGTGGTGAAGGATTGGTATGGTGGAGTAAATCTGTAGTCAACACATGGGAAGCTTTAGAGAAACACACAGTATTCTTCCTTTGACATCTGAGCAAGAAAAACATTTATTTTCCAGTTAGTTCTTGAAATAACCTATGAATTATTGGTGCCTGGATTAAATACAGATTAAGTTAGTTCTACATGGCTCAACACCACTTGTAATCCTGGCAATAACTATTTCCTAGGTATGAACAATAATACAAAATTCACTTGCCAGTGGCAACCACAGATTTAAATCTGGTGCAAGGAAAGCTTCTTATATATTCCATCATATGAGTAATATGTTCTTTAAACACTACTAGCACAGGGAAAGGGAGAGTCTGTTTTTAAAATGACACCAGGTTGTGTCATGTGTTGGAAAGGTGAGGTGTGGGTGCATGTGCACACCACCTGCCATTCATTTAAATCCCCTCACTAGGCAATTGATACAAAAAGGTGTCTGCCCCTGGGGCAGAAAGTGAGAAAGCCAAGCCTCGCTGGCTATTGGAAACAATTGGTTCCTAGGTCAGCAAAAAATTGTAGGGCAAAGGAATTATGCTCAAGGAATATTCCCGTGTGCAGATATCACTTGGTTATGGATATGATCAGGTGATGGGGAGTCTTTCATTTGATGGGGCACATTTGCACTAAAACAGGAGCGGGAAAGTATTATTCAGGTTCATGCTTTCCAGTTCTTAGTTCAGTGCAATTTTGCAGACTGAATAGAGAAAGTGGGATGAATTGGCATTTCCGTGTGTGTGTGTGTGTGTGTGTGTGTGTGTGTGTGAGAGAGAGAGAGAGAGAGAGAGAGAGAGATTCTGTCATAGTCATGGTATTCTGATTCCCAGTACTTTTGGCTGAAGGTGGAGAAACCCCTTCCTTTGTTCAGAGTCTCATAATAGGTTGCTCAGAATATTCTGGGATGCCTGTGTTGAAGAATAGTGGAAGTTTCATCTGATTCTTTTGTTTTTGCCTGGTAGAAAAAATGTATGAAGTATTAATTTCTAATAGTTTTATAACAGCAAAAGCAGATGGAGGTTTCAGTGCCCCTTGGGGCATATCAAAAGGGCTCCTGCCCCCTTGTGTGTTTGCCTGCTCCTCCTCTCATTGATCCTGGACTTTTACCATCAGTTTGAAGTGGCAGGGAAATGTGAGGGAGGGCAGCTTCTCCAGAAGTAGATCTCCAAAATTAGAAACAAGAGCTTGCCTCCCGACCCTGGAGGAAAGGCTTGTAACGCTGTGTTGCCCTTCAGCGTCTGATTCTTGAAAACTATAGGCATCCTTGGGCAAGATTGCTTGCATCCATAAGCCATTTAGAATACTGGACATCTTTCCCAAAGGTTCCTGATCCACAAAACAGGAAGCCTTTTGATGTATCCTTGTCTGGCCTCACCTCCTAGCCTAAAAGTGATAAAAGGGATTCTAGCACATTTCTTAACCCACCCACCCCCAAAGGTGAGAAGATGGTCTTTCTGCATATGTGCTACTTATCTGATTGGTGAAACATGTTGGGCGGTCACCCCTGACTTCTTTAGTGAAGCATAATATAGAATAAAGTTCTTTATTCCTTTGTCTGCATATCTTCTCCAGTCATCTGAAGATTCTGTGTCAGTTGTTACTAGTGGTTTTATTTTTGAATACCTACTGTTTCCCTTTTGTCTCTTACTGTATCCCTGTAATAAACATCTTCACTCAGTCTGGATTTGAGCGTGAGTTTCTGACTAACTCAAGAGAGGCACCAGGTGAAGACCTTTTTATTAACCCAAGTCTTTTAAACAACTTGATTATTTATCTTTTTTTTTTTTAAAGCAAGCTTTTAAGGTCTGAAGTGCTAATCAATTTTACTTCTCCACTGCAAAAAATGGAAGGATTTTTAGACTGCATTTTACTGTTTTTTAAGTATCATATCTTAATATTGTATTCTCAGTTCTGCATATTGCCTAGTTTTTGGGTAGCCAAATAAATACGATAAACAAATAAATTATAATTTGATGCGCCCTACAAAGTTGCCCATTTTGAGGATTGTTGTTCATGTTCAGGGCTTGAGATGCACACTGCTTATATTATAATAGTTTTAGTCACTGTTTAATATTTTTTCAATCCTTAGTTCTTAATGAGGAACAGCACTATGTTGAAGATGAATAAGCAGCTTCTCTGTATTGAACACTGAGGAATAGTTGGCAAGTAAACTATGTATTTGTGTTAAAACGTTGTATGGGAGTAGAAATTAGTTGCCCAGTTGGCATGTTACAGCTGTTTAGGTTTGTTTAAACCCTGGGTAGCTGTGAACAAGCAGAAGCAGGTGTGCTGGCTCCTGCCCACCCGATCCTGTTGAGCTAAAAAAAACTAGGTTGTTTATTCTGATGTCCGAACTTGGAATTGGAGATTGTTGGGGAAAGAACAATCCAGTGGAGCCAGTGTGGTGACATCAAGATAAACATTCTTTGTGTTTTAACTCAGCAGGAAGTGAGTGGGAGTCAGCAGTCACTCACTCCCGCTTCATTATCAACAGCACACAGTTAACAAACCGTGGGTGGTTTGTGACATGCGAACCAGCTCTATAAGTTAGAACTGGTTGATCCAAAGGTAGCAACCTTTGAGGAATGAAATGTTTATAGCTAGCTTATCAATGGAGATTTTCTATAATGAGTGCCAATGTTCTTTACAAGGCTGAGTAATTAACAAAGGAAATAAAAATCCATTAAGAAGCCAGCCATAAGCACCTCAAGTAAAGCAATCAGTGTTAGGCAAATAACCTTATTTTGCTAATGTAATGACGGACAGCTACCTAAATATGCATTTTTTAAAATTATATGTTCTTCGTGGTCTCTGTGCATCACACATATGGGCTTGCGCCGGCGCCGAACCCGATTCGGGAAACTTCTATAGTTTAGATTTTTAGGTGGGAAATCCCCCACTGTCCTATTGCACATACTCCGGGTTCCCGCCTACCTCAGTTCTTTTTCGACCGCTGCGCTGCTTACCTCATGGGAGACTTCGCTCCGGACATTGTTCGTATTTTTCTGTCTACAATAGAGCAATAGTTATACAGTTAGCTTAAATAGTTTATTCTTAGTGTTTAGGATTGTTAGAATTTAATAATAATTAAAAATATATATATTTTAGTCATCTTAAGGAATTCTTCGTATGGCGCAGACAGCTTTATTTAAAAACTGCTCTAAGTGTAGGGCAAAACTTGCCCTTACTGACGGGCACTCTCTGTGTCTCCTCTGCTTAGGGGAGTCACATATTGTTGAGGCCTGAGCCCATTGTATGAACTTCTCCAGGCAGGTATGCCAGAACCGGGCCGATCGATTGAGAGGCCTCCTCTGGAAAAAAGCGCTGGAAGCAGTGGATACCCCTCAGCCGCTCGCCATGCCTGTGCCCGCCTCTAATTCTGGGGAATGTGGGGCTTTGCCCGAAAACCGTTCTGACCCAGCACCGGCCACCCTTTCTACAACTGGGGTGAAGCCCAAGAAGCACACAAAGAAGTCTGGAACTAAACCGCCAGATGAGGCAAGGCGTAAAAAGAAGGCAAAAAATGTTGAAAAACCTTCAAAGTCTCGCCCAGCCACCATTTCGAGGCCTTTGGTACCGTCACCATCGGGATCAAGCCCGGTACCGGACATACACGCGCCTCCTTCGGTACACGTTGTAGAACAAGCTCCGGCTGGATCGATACCGGACGCTTCGATACCAGGCCCTCCAGCTTTGGTACCTTCAGCGAGACCGGCCCTAGCATCGATGTCGGAGGGTGAAATCTTCAACTCACCGCTGCTAAGCACACCGGTTCAACAACCCTCGGTTCTTTCAATAATGGCTGGTTCGCGAAGCTGCCGCCATTCCCGCTCCCGATCAAGGTCTCGATCCCGAGACTGGAATCGTTATTCCGATCGCTCTGCGCACTTTTCGGCTTCCCATGCATATTGATACCGAGACGATGACGGACTCACGTCGGTACCGTTACACCTTCGACCCATATGCGGGCCGGCAACTGTCCGAGAATCTCCCGTTCGTACTGCCACAGCCTCCTCAACGTCCTCTGTCTGCAACAATCTCGGTACCAACGCAAGTACCCCTGGTACCGCCACTAGTATCCTCGGTACCAACACAACTCCTCGAGGTGCCAACTCCGTCCTCACCTCAATCTGTGGAGGATTATGCTTCTGACTCCTCGTCGGTTGCAACAGCTCCTCCTTTGGTACCGTCCCCAGATGAGATCGTGGGAACTAATGAACGGGCTTCTCCGTCGATGGAGCTTGGAAATTTCACCGAGCAGATGCTCCGAATGGCGCAATCTCTTGGTATCGAGCATCAGCAACCTGAAGACAAGATTGCAGATCCTATTTTTGATGTCATGGACACAGAACCGGCTGCGCAACTAACTATTCCTTGCGTCCCTACTCTTTTAAAGACAGTTCAACAGTCTTGGAAAAATCCATCAACTAGGGCCAACTTCAAAGCGTTTGGACGTTCTATATAAAGTCAAACAGTCTGATGCCCCTTTCTTATTTGTGCACCTAAAACCCAACTCAATTATAGTTGAGGTGGCACAGGGCAAATCCTCGAAGACCCATTTGGCTCCAGCTGATAAGGAGGGAAGGAAATTGGACATGTTCAGCCGTTGTATCTATTCGTCAGCTGCCCTAGGTATGAAGGTGGCCAGCTACCAAGCTATGATGGAGCGATACCAGCTTTTCCTTTGGGATAAGATGTCGTCCCTTATGACTTACTTACCTGATGACCAACGTGAGCTTGCTCATGTGTTTCATGCGGAGGCAGTTCGCCTATCCAAACAGGAACTTACAACTTCCTGGCACCAGACTGACTGTGCCTCTAAGGCCATGATTGGGCAGTAGCCCTTCGCCGCCATGCTTGGCTGCGATCAGCTAACCTTCCCCAGGAGACCAGGTCCCGGAGAGAGGACTTACCTTTTGATGGGGAGGGACTATTTAATGCTTTGACGGACTCTGCAATGGACATGATTCAGAAGGCTAAAGTGACTGCCCGTAAAATGGGTTTCAGTCAACCAAGCCAGCCTTCATTCCGCCCAAGGAAGTGGTTATGGCTCCTCCATTCAATTCCCCTTCCCATCCAATTGTCAGTTCATTTTCTCAGTTTGTCAGTATTCTATGCAGTTGAGTAATTATTGGACTTTTGAGGGGGATTCCCTCCTCGTGATTTTCCTTAAGATTGTTTGTGCCTCTGCATACCTCACCCTGACTCTTCTGATGCCCCCATTTTCTGAAGGAATTATGGATCATTAGCTTTGGTCCAACGTATGGGAAAATAAACTGGAAATGCAACCAGTTATGGATGGGCTCACACTCTCCCTGAAGTGCGCTGAGAGCTTTGGCTATTGGGCAGTATAAAAATGTATAAATAAATAATAATTCTTAGCCAATGGCTACTTCAGACTAGACTCTTCTGTCTTTTAAAGCAGCTTCCCTTGTGGCTCTGACTTCAGCTTGATGTGCTTGTGATTTATATACTCTACAGTTGGACACTCCATTTATTCAGTTTCTTAATGGTAAAATTGTTCAATATTCAGACATTACTTTCCTGGTGAATAGACTAAGCCACTTTTCTGAAACAAGATGTCAATGTTTGGGGGGGAATTGGGTGCACCCATCTACATGAAACCACTATATGGGGACATCTGGAGTTTTGGGGTATGTTGTTATCAGTATGCTGATGACACACTACTCTATTTCTCCTTTTCATCCCAAGCAGGTGTGGCAGACAGTGGATGTGCTGAACTCGTGCCAGGCCTCAGTAATGGAATGGATAAGAGCCAATAAACTGAGGCTCAATCCAGACAAGACTGAGGCTTTGCTGATGGGTGGTTGCTCTGTCTGGATGGTGGAAATGCAACCAGCTCTGGATGGGGTCACACTCCCCCTAAAGTGCACAGCTTGGGGATACTCCTGGATCCATTATTGTCATTGGAGGCTCAGACGGGCTCTGTGGCATGGAGTGCCTTCTGCCAGCTTCAGTTGGTAGCCCAGTTGCAATCTTATCTGGATGGGGATAGCCTAGCATCAGTGGCCCATGCTCTGGGAACTTCTAGGTTTGATTACTGCAATGCATTGTAAGTTGGGTTGCCCTTAAAGATTGTTTGGAAACTGCCAGGCTGTTGATGATGTGAAGGTATAAGCCTAGTTTCAGTTCACCTGCACTAGTTGCCAATTTGTTTCCAGTCCAAATTAAAAGTGCTGGTTTTAACATGTAAAGCCAGATGGCTTCAGGTCCGATATCTATCCAGTTCCTAAGGTCAGCTTCAGGGGCCCTTCTCTAGATGCCCCCCCCCCCCCCGAAAGAAGCTCAGGGTGTCAGTACAGGAACAGGCCTTTTCTGTGATTGCCCCAGCATTTGCTGGACCACTCAAAGTGAGATTATCTAATAACAAATTTAATATATCACCTTTATATAGAGCGGGCAATGCAAGATTCATCCTCAGGATGCAGTGAATGTTCCTCATGATATAGTTGCAATATCCTGCCAGAACACCGATAGCTTGGTACTTCTGTTGATATATTTTCCTACTCTGACTTCCAGAGAACTTTGGATGAGATGCGGAATGCAGGCCAAAAGAAAGTACATTAAGTCCACCAACATTCGTCTTCCTTCACCAACCATATAATGGTTCTAGCATGGAAAGTGTTGAACCTCCACTGGTTGCTGAAGGATTTAGGTGAGGAAAATCTGATAGTAGAAGATGCAACCGAATTGATTTTAAAAAATCATCTGGCATCAGTATAGTTATTGCAATGTAGTGTCTTTTAGGCAGATTCAAAGCGCAGTGGTCACAACAAGTAAGCCAGAATCAATGTCTCCAACAGGATGTATTGCAACAAGATGCATTAACAGATCAGTGGAATGAACTTCAACTTCAACATGTATTCATGAAAAATACATTTTATTTTAACTGGCATTGTGTTGTGTCCGATTTTATCAAAACTTAATTTGTGTTAAGAATTGGTGTCTTAACACTGTTTGGGTGAGCCAGAGAAAGGATTTTTCAGGAAAATTATATATTGAGTCTTGTACATTCATATATGTAAAGCACCATGTGCTTTCTGAAGGGGAATATCAGATTTTTGAGAAGTGTATAGGTCACAACTTTTGAAGTAACATAAACAGGATTTCTTCTTCGTGGTCTCTGTGCATCACACATATGGGCTCTGTGCCTGTGTGGAGCCTGTCTTGGAAACTTCTATAGCTAAGGTAAACGGTTTTTGGCGGGAACCCCTCCCCCACCGTCTACTGACTCCGTCCGTGTTCCCGCCTTTCTCCTCAATTCTTTTTCGACTGCCTTGCTGAAAGGATGTCTTGTTGGGAACTTCTTCTTTCTCGTGAGGAGAAAGCTTTAGAGTGCTAAGGCTTTTAGTTATTTTACTTTGTTTTTAGTTCATTTTTAGTCTTAATTGATTGTTGTTATATTCTTAGATATTTTATTTTGCAGCGATCTTGGATCGCGTTGGGGGGATCGCACAGTCGTTAAGGCACCTCTTAAAAATGTGTTGAATGCATCAGCAAGCTTCCCCAGCAGACAGACTTTTCTCTGTTTGATTTGTTTTAGGAGAGGCTCAGGTCGTCGAAACCTGTCGCTACTGTATGGCAGTTCTGTGAATAAAAGTTCTAGAAGCCATGGATTCTTCCAGGCAAATGTTACACTTAGGCTCCTCAACCTACTGGAGACATGGCCTCTTTGTGCCTCATCCGATCTTCCAACATTTGGACGCTCCCTGGCTGTATCTACAGCAAGAGGGATATCTAAGAAGGCTGGAGCCTTCTAGGGCTGATCACATGGAGCGATTTTACAGAGGAGAGCCCTTCTGCGTCCTCGGACCCTGACTCTGACCATGGGTCATTCCGATCTTCCAACATTTGGACGCTTCCCAGACTGGATCTACAGCAAGAGGGATATCTAAGAAGGCAGGAGCCTTCTGGGGCTGATCGCATGGAGCGATTCTATGGAGGAGAGCCCCTCTGCGTCCTCGGACCCTGACCCTAACCATGGGTCGTTCCGATCTTCCAACATCTGGATGCTCTCTACCTGTGTTTCTACAGCTAGAGAGAGACCGGGTTCTGACAGCTCTGCAGCTGTTAAGCTCCCCCCCCCCCCAATACCAGGGTGGCCCCTTTGGCGGCGATGACTTAACTGACTCCTTTGGTACTGAGGTCTAAGTTCTCGATACCGGAGCTTCTAACATGCAGCTTCGACGTCAAGATGAGACGTCTAACAGGCAGGTTCGACATCAAAGGGTGAGACTCAACTGCCGCCTTCAGTACCGAGCTCCTCGGTGCTGACCTTTTTGGTGCCGACCTCCTCGGTACCGAGCTCTCAGTACCAAGACATCTAACATGCAGCTTTGACATCAAGATGAGACATCTAGCAGGCAGTATCGACATCAGAGGGTGAGACTCAACTGCCTCCTTTGGTACCAAGAAGAGACGTCTAACATGCAGCTTGAAGTAGACATCTCTCCACCAAGTTAATTAGCACAGCCATTACAGGCAACTGCCAATTACAGGGCTGCTCCCTGGAGCTGCTACAATCGGAGTACAATGATTTCAACGGAGAGAGTTTTTATGCCTGTGAAGTCTAGGGGCATCATTCTCGGGTCCCTGCAAAAAAAAAAAAAAAAAAGAGGGACAGAACTTCAACTGGGTTGCCTCCCTCGAGAATGCCGTACCAGTACAGAGATTGGCATCAATTATGAGGGGGACACCTCTTGCAATGGACCTGTAACTCCCGAACCAGACATCGATACCAACCCCTATATTGGTACACATGCTTTTTTCGATACTGAGCAGCTTCATCAGTATCGTGATTGCCACTGAGGAAGTTTTCTCACAACTCCCTCCAGCTTCACCGAGATCACTGTCATTGTGACCTGTCCACAGGGCTCAACCGTTGACTCATGATACTGTCGTGAATGCATCAGTACGTCCACTTAGCTCTTCCCCTTTCCAGCCCCACTCTGTGGGGTGTCAAAAAGATCAGTTTGGGGAAGATGAGATAAATCATAGAACTAAATCTGATTCCCCTCAATCCTTAGAGGGCTATCAGTTGGACCCAACATTGCTCTCTTCTGCATCGGCTGTTGATGGGGTAGCTGTACAGAGTGGAGCCTCCTTCAGAAGACCTATATCACTCTCTGATTTAATATTTGGTCCACTCCTCTACAGATCTCTTCAACCTGTTCTGGATTTGAGATGACTCAATATGTACGTCAGAACCAGGAATTCTTGATGACACATATCCTACTTTCGAGTACCCCCGTTCAGCCTAAGCCCTGCCCCAGAATATTTACAAAATGTATGGCACTGGTCCTTCCGTTCATTCGCCTATAAGGAGTAGAAATGTACCCATATTTAGACAACTGGCTTCTGGTGGCATCCTCGAAGGAAATGCTGTCGAAGGCAGGGTGACTACTCAATTTATTGAGCTCTTTGGGCCTCATAGTGAACACAGAATCCAGACTCACCCTGGATCTAACAACCCCGCATCGGTGTAACTTGCACAGACTATTTGCTACGGGGCATGCCTTTTTCCGCCTCCTCCTCCATCTCCTCATACAAACACTTTCCTGTTTGTCTGGGAATCTCTTTGCAGCAAGGGAGAAACAATATGCACCACATCTACTTGCTGAAGCTCATAGCGGTAAGGAAGGCGCTCCAGTCTTTTGAGACTTACCTGACCCAGTCACAGAATGCGGGCTATTACGAACAATACACCTGTGTTGTAGTATGTAAGCAGGGGAGGAGGAACCCACTCCCTGCGTTTGCCCTAATGACAAATTTCGACCGGACCACCCACAGGGAAATCTCATTTCGGCCCTAAACTTTGGCGAATGAGACAAGTATCTAATGGTCTGGCTCAACAGATTTCAGAGGGACCCACACGAGTAGCAGCCAAATCTTCAGTTCTATTTCAAGTTTTTTCAGGAATGGGGGACTTCAGAGATAAACCTCTTAGTGTCACCTCACAACACGATTGGTCGTCTGTTGTTGTTCGAGAGTGGGGAACTGGAAGTCTATTTACCTATTCCCCTCATTTTTCCTCTCATTCCATGAGTACTGTGGTATGATAATATTAATATTGTTTAGTCCACACAGTCTACATCATAGTCACCCCTTGGTGGCCAAGACAGGTGTGGCTCACTCTACTTCTGAAGATATCACAGAGTAGGATCCTCCGACTTCTGTCAGCACTGATGCTCCTTACCGGGTATGGGTATCGAGACAGAGTCTTACACCTCAATCTACATATTCTCAGGGGCGTAGACTTCTCAATTTTTGTGGGGGGGGGCATGGTGGTCTGCCCCCTTCCCTGTCTAGCCAATGGCGACCAATCAGGGTCACCATCGGCTCAGCTGCAGCTCCGACTTTTTAAAACCAGAGCTTCAGGAATTTGCCCCTGGATGGCTTCGGGATGTCAGCTGCATGGTATAGATGACCTGCTGCCACTACGGATCCACCCCGGCCTGGGGCAAAACCCTCGTCAAGATGTACCCAGACTGTAATTCCTAAATGGGCAATCTTTTGTCTTACAAGGCCTGAGGGGGTAGGAGAAAATGAATCTGGGGAAGCCTGACCCTGACACAAAAGAAGAGTGGCTTTTGTCTTGCAAGGAGATCTGCTGGGCAGCTGAGGAGGAAGCAGGATGTACTTGGATGTAATTTAGACTGCCCCCAAACACATAAGAATACAGACAACTGGAGACTGACTGAGGAATCTGTCAGTCAGGCTGTGAGCTTGTTGATGTTACTTGGTTGGGCACTGCCCCCTTTGGGAAATCCCGGTGGGGGCATTGCCCCCCACCCTGCCCCCGTAGTTTATGCCCCTGCATATGCTCAGACCCATAGCATGGGGTATCCCAAGTTGATTCCATTTTTTCATCCAGCCTGTAGCCTGGCAACGAAGAAGTTGTATACTGCACCACGGGATTTTTTTCTAAATACATGGATCTTCAGAGCCTCAAGCCCCATTCAGCCTCCTTAACGATGCACTTACACTTTACACCCCCTATACACTATAGGGCTGAAATAGTTGTCGATATGCAGGTACTTGACCGCTTTACCTGTTTTTGCACCAACCCCGTTGTTAGGGGGTTCCTCTGGGCATTATGAATCTGGCTCCTCTAATCAAGAGTTTCATTCTGGCATGGAGTTTCTCTGTTGTGCCACAATCTCTGACATCGAAACCAGTTAAACCAATGGCACACTTGGATATCACGTTAATTTTCTTGGAAGGTTGTTTTTCTGATGGCTGTATGAACACTACACAGATCGAGTGAATTAGCTGCCTCAGTATTAATGCACCCTACCTGGGCTTCCACACAGGGCTAGAACAGACAAGTTTCATAAGACGCAAGAGTCGCAATGACTCATGGAGTGGATTGTATATGCTATTAAACTGCCCTACGAGTTGAAGGGCTTGCAACTTGTTGGTCCAGTAACAGCTCAGTCGATGCGCAGTGCATCAACTTTGGCATCTTAGGCAGGGGATTGTCAATCCCGGACTTATGTAAGGCAGCTATTTGGTATAAGTCCTTTAACTTCATTAAACGCTACCGCTTGGTTGTTTGTACCAGGGCAAACTGCAATTTGGGGCAAGCAATTTCTTTGTTTGTCTTGCGAGGGAACATTGATCTACACCTACCCTCCACCAGGAATTAAGCTTGTTAATCGCCCATATGTGTGGTGCACAGAGACCACAAAGAAGAAATGCAGATTGCTTATCTGTAACCGTACTTCTTCGAATGGTCATCTGTGCATTCACACAACCCACCCACCATCCCCGCTTTGGTGTTGATGTAAATGTACTGTCGATACCAAGCAGTTTCTCTCCTACTTATGGGGCCAGCAAGTCGGTCTCTTGGAACTGAGGAGAAAGGCGGGAACACGGAGCCAGTAGACGGTGGGGGAGGGGTTCCTGCCAAAAAACGTTTGCCTTGGCTATAGAAGTTTCCGAGACAGGCTCCACGCAGGCACAGAGCCCATATGTGTGAATGCACAGATGACCACTCGAAGAACTATGGTTAAAGGTAAGCAACCTGCATATCTTTGCTGGAAAATGTAGGAAAATAATGCTGTCATTTTTTTTTCAGATGGTGGCAAAATTAGGTATTGAAAAATTTGGCAACTTACATTTTTTAATACAGCGGACATTTTCCCATCTTGACTTGATTGGCCTGCATCCTCATCCCAAATAGATCAGTTTATTAATCTTCCATATGTGTAGTTGCACAGAGACCACAAAGACACATTGTTCAAGTGGCCTTCTGTGCAGACACAACCTACCATTTTCCCATACTCTAGGCCTCATCCATATTTTCTTGAGAGAGTAAAGAGCATTCTTATGACACATGTATGGTATGGAGTCTCCCTGCTATTGGGCAGAGGCTAAATTTTCTCCTAAACTCAAAATATTTCTGAATTAATAGCCCATGTCGCGCTAGTAGCCTGAGAATGATTGGATGACAATATATTTGGCTACTTCCCTTGTGACTGGAACAACTTTCAGGGTCAATTTCCTTCTTTCCCTCCCTCTTTCTCTCTCAACTTTCCAATTCCAGTTATGTCCTGCATCAGCTTACCTTCAATGACCACCCTAATAATATTACCTCTTCCCACTACATTAAAGCAATCCTCCCCCCAAACATAATAAACGGATTCTTCCAACCCACCTCCCTCCCTCTCATTCACCCACAGAATTAGCCTTCCTCCTTCCAATAAAACCCCCTCCCATTTCATGAAAGCATAGAGCCACCCCTCCTCTGATGCATAGAAATGGGGTGTTCAAAGCCTCCACCCAAGAAGCCCCACTATCATCTGGGCCTGAAAGACAAAAGATGAGTTGTAGGGGGGGGGGGTGCATGGAGAAGAAGAAATGCTTCCCTGAGCCGGAGCCATCCAATATGGTGCAGTCTTGCAACTCACCCTCTCCTACTGCAGGTTTCTGGTCCCTCAGGCAGGTTTCCGGTCCCTCAGGCAGGCACACATTCTGGCAAATTGACACAGGACACCCAAATCAGTGAGACTTCTTCATTGCAGGAAATCTCATGGCAAAAGCTTAATGATCACACACTTCCAAAATCATATAGCTGACGGTCAGTAGCTATAGACTCTAAGAAATTCCAGCACAGTCAAAAGCTAATCACTACAATTGTGACTGAGATCCTCATCAATGTGGCTCTTCCGTTGCTGTCTCCACGGTTTCGAACGCAAGGGAAGGATCAATCCATACACAGGTTCCAAACCTGGACAAGGAATGGGGATGATTCCTGGCATGATTGCTTAGGATTTTTAGCCATGGTGTAATTACTCGCAAGAGAATTAAGTGGACACCAGCACTTGATTTAGCTTTGACTCACCTCCTTCACATGGAGGATCTAAAGGCCATTCATGCTGCTATTCTTTCAGCCATCTCTGCTGCTGAGGCCATGAATCTATTTAAAATCCTAATTGATAGTTTGCAAGACCAATTGAAAACTGAGATTAGGAATAGTGGCTCAAGTATCCTTTAGCTGGTTTGCAAGAGAGTGCAAACAGGCCAAAGAGACCCAGTGTGGTGTAGTGACTAGAGTGTTGGACTGGGAGTCGGGTTCGGACGTGGAAACCCACTGGGTGACTTTGGGCCACTCACAGGCTCTCAGCCCAACCTACCTCACAGGATTGTTTTGAGGATTATGTACACCACCTTGGGTTCCTTGGAGGAAAAATGGGATATAAATGCAATACTAAAATAAAATAAAAAGTCATCTGAAGAGAGTTTATTGCAAATATAGGGACTCTAATTCAGGCCTTTTGACCAATGAATATGCTTCCCTTAAGCAAAAGTATAAATTTCTGATAAAGGGAAAAAAACAGCAAGCTGAAAAACATGCCTGGCAAATTCTAATAAAGGCCTCCCATGGCAGGAACATTTGCCTCTTCTGGCAAATAATTTCAGGTCTACTTGAGAATTCTTGCACAGCTTCATTGTGCACTATTGGACCTAATGAGTTGATGCAATATTACCATTCACTATATTTTGACCAGTTAATTAACAGAAGTCTTAGAAAATTTGCCGGCGTGGCTGCCAGTATCTTTAAGAGTTTGGGTTATAGTGGTAGTATTTTCATTTATTGATTCAACAGGGCTACTGCTCAAGGTTTGGGGCACGGCAGTAGTTGTCCCTATATTAAAAAAAGGCCTCACATCTGATCCAGCAAATTATCGCCCAATTAGTTTATGTGTAATTAGCAAACTATACACAAAGCAACTTTACAACAAGCTAATTGACTGGATAACTGAGGAAACTATTCTGGCTGATGAGCAAGCAGGGTTTAGACAGGGCAGATCCACCATAGACCATTGCTTTGTACTAGCCCATTTAATTGATAAATATGCTAAGAAACCAAGTAGTGTGCTGTATGCAGCTTTTATTGATTTGAAAGCTGCATTTGACTCAATTTCTCGCACAAATTAAAATTCCTCAACTATAGATAAAATACTTCTTTTTCTGATTAAATTGTTTATATAATAATATCTGGCTGAAGGTGTGATTCTTACAGCTGGACAGCTTACAGGATCTGTTCTAGCCACAAAAGGAGTTAAGTCTGTGTTTTGGCCCCTGTATTGTTTAATTTGTATATAAATGACATTGCCAAGAATCTAACATCTCCAGCCTTTCACACCCCAAAACTGGCTACAAAAGCTATTTCCATCCTATTGTATGCAAATGATGCTGTACTTCTTTCTCAAACAAAAGAAGGCTTAAAAAGACTGATATGGGCATTTTCTGAATACTGCAAAAATAACACCTAGTTGTGAATTATAGCAAAACTAAAGTTATAGTGTTCTCTAGACGATACAGACCCATAGATGGTATATGGATAAACAATTAATCGAACAAGTCAAAATCTTTAAATATCTGGGTGTGGTTTTTCAGTCAGCAGGCTCATGGTCAGCCCATCAGAAATATGTGGTGGAAAAAAATCTCAGAACGCTAAAATTTTGATGTGCTTCTTTTACACAAAAGGTGGTAACCATATACCCTCAGCACTTGAAGTTTTTTAAAGCTAACCCTTTAGCTCCATTATGGGGCTCAGATTTGGGTAGATGCTTATTCTAGACCAGTTGAAGTTGTTTAGTTTTAAGTTTTTACAACATTTGTTTCCTGTTTCATGATGTGTTCCAAATGCCTCCTTAAGCTTGGAGGCTAATATTCTCTCTATTAGTTTACAGGCCTGGTGCAGGACACTTAATTATTGACTTTGGCGTAACTTAACTCCCATTGGTTTACTTTCCTTGGTTTTGCTGGACCCCATGAGAGTGTTTGGATGAAGACCACTACTTTAAAGCTTTATTCTTCTGGCTTATCACCACAACAGTTATTAACTCTGGGTTTTAGCAAAGCAAAAGACCTAATTAAACAGTGCCTCCATGATATTGAACGACAGAACAATTTAGCTACTATAAGAAAATTCTGTATGATCACTTTCCATCTAATCTTTTTAACACCGTGGCATCTTATTTGTAAAACTTAACAGTTTTAAAACACACATAAGCTTTTACTTATGCAAGATTGTATAAACTGCCATCAGCTGTACTTGAGGGCTGATTTAAAATAATTCCATTGGAAAACCATATATGCCAATGTGGAGATGGCATATTGATACATGTATTATTATTTTGCACGTTTTACAGAGATTTGAGGAAAGAGGTGATTACTCCACTACTGTTATCTATTCCAGGGCGGTCAGTTATTGCTTCCATGTCTTTTCTTCTTGCAGATCAAAATAAGATGGTGACAGCAAAGACTGCAAAATGTTTAGTAGGTGCTATCAAAATAAGATCTGCCATTTTATCAGAGTCTTAATTTCTTACAGTTCCTTCGACTGGACAGAAGTTTGTTTGTTTGTTTATTTATTTATTTTTATGTGAAAAGGACTGTGTATTAATCTTGGCATTTGTACTTGATATAAATTATTAGAATGCAACTTGGGTAACTTTAGTCAAGTATAATTTTGCTTTTATTCTTTGTACATTTCACTTTAAATGCAAAGGCCTGTGGCTGATGCAAATAAGGGAATCTCTGGCTGAATTCGAACAACACGATAGTCAATGGTGGGGTAATAATCAGCTTTACAGTTGTTCATCTAGGGGTACTCCCCACACAACATGGTAATAAATAATCAACTGTGGTGTGGATTAGGATCAGCGCTGAGTTGACTATGACAGCATTCGGACGACACGATAGTCAGGACAACTGACGATTTCCCCCCCCCCCCCCCAGTTGCTTATTGTGTCGTCCGAATTCAGCCACTGTCTCTCTCTCTCTCCATCTTTCTCTTTACTTGCTTCATGGAAATTAACAAATGGTCAATGTAAATAGATTCTCTGGACACTTTTGATAACAAAAGACTGATATTACAACATTGGAAGGATAAATTCTCACCTCCTATAATGCAATAATGCTTTCAATATTTGAAAGGGTGGCAGATGGATACTTATCCACCTTTTGATGGATACTTATTTAGATACTTGGCCCACTTTTGTTGAAGCCCATATAAAATTGTTTGAAAATTGTATGCATTTCGTACAAATTTATTTATGTATATTTAAAAATGGATGTTTTTTAAAAAAAAAATTAAAAAAATTGGGGACCCATTTGCAGGTGCCACAGGAGATACCTGTGGGAGCCATGGGGGGCTGATATAAGGATTTATAGGTCATGACAGCACTTTGAATTATGCCTGGAAACAGACCATTAGCTAGTAAAGCTGCTGTAACAAGGGAATCACATGCTCCCTGTAACCAGCCCCGGTCAACAGTCTGGCTACCAGCATTCTGGACCAGCTGAAACATCTGAACAGTTTTTGAAGGCATCCCTGTGTAGAGTGCTTTACATTATTTCAAATGGGATATAACTAAAGCATGTGTGGCTGTGTCCAGACAATAAATGTCTAGGAACCGCCGCAGTTGCTGCACTAGCCTCCATTTGCAAATGCAGTCCTGGTCACCGCCAAGACCTGGGCAGCCACATTCAGGGATGAGTCCAAGAGTACACTCAAACTGCAAGCCTGAGTCTTCAGGGGAAGTGTAACCCCATCCAGCACAGGTTGAATCCCTATTCCCTGATCTGCCTTTCACTGACCAGGAGTGCCTCTGTTTCCCAGTGCTTTTATGTATATGTTAAATAGAATGGGGGATAAGATAACCAATTACCTAGGGAGGTTGTGGTCTCTCCCACTCTAGAGGCATTTAAGAGGCAGCTGGACAACCATCTGTTAGGAATGCTTTAAGGTGGATTCATGCATTGAGCAGATGGTTGGACTCAATGGCCTTATAGGCCCCTTCCAGTTCTACTATTCTATGATTCTATGAGGTATACCGCAGGCCAATGGCCATAATGTTGAACAGGAATCCCCCAGCTGCATCTTCTGAAATTGCGCCAAGAAGGACCTTGAGCCACTGTATAACAGTGCCTCCCAGTCCCATCTCAGGCAGCCACTTCAAAAATTTATCATAGTTGATTTTATAGAAAGCTGCTGAAAGGTATAGCAGAGCTAACAGGGACACACTCCTCCTTTTCAGTTCCTGGCATAAATCATTCACCAAGGCGTCCAAAGCAATCTCTGTCCCATAACCAGGTTGAACGCCAGATCGAAATTGTCATAATCTGTTTCCTGCCAATGTCACACTAGTTAACATCCTGCTCATTTCAGCGCCCTGAAAAACCAGGAGGAGGCTTGTTTGGCTCCATGGGGGAGGACATTCAGGAACAATTGTGTCAACTTCCCAGGCTATTTCTCCTTTCCAGAGATCAACCAGGGCCAATCACCTGCTGAGGTGATTGGCAACCCACATGGTTACTGAAATAAGAGGGGAGAGTGCCTGAAAAACTTTGCAGTGTCTAAGGCTGCCTTACCCAATCTGGTGCCCTCTAAATTCCCAGCCAGCATGATTAATAGAATTATGGGAGTTACAGTCCAATGCATCTGGAGGGCACCAGGTTAAGGAAGACTGGTTTAAGGGGCTATTGCTGACCTTGCCTCATTCTGCCTAGCAACAGCTTCATTTACCCACCCACTGCCTTGCAGTTAAATCTCTAACCAATCCATCAGCCTTTCTCATAATCTGGTTTGCAGGAAGGAAAAAAAAATCCCTCAAAGGCACAAATGGTTCATTTCTTGATTTTTACTAAAGAAATAAAGTCGATGTTATAGGATTGTTCGAAATGTACCTTTCAACACATATACTTTGCATTGCATTAATCCCCCCATCACCAAAACCAAATATACTCCTGTATATCCATCCCTTCAGTGTTCTCTCTACCTGTACTTTGACTGCTATCTGCTTCACACTTTCTTGACCAAAGTGTGACCCCAGAGAGCAATGCCAAAGGAGACACATTCCCTCTGTGGTCAATCCCTACCCCAGCAAGTAGGTGTGAAGGCCTATCCCTTTTGCATAAGCACCTGGTGGTGGTTTAAATATCTGGGAAGGCCCCGTTCTACAACCTAACTTGAGTCTCTGGCAACTGAAGTTGCTTCTATCTGTCCTTGGACACAAAGGGCACCACCTGCATTGCTGTGGTCTTGCAGACTGTTTCGCTGAGATGAATTACAAGAGACTCAGCAGTTCCCATCCAAGAAGTTAAGGCCCAGGTACTGGATGAAGGCTGAGACACTTGTCTCTATCTCAGACCATGATGCTTGACTTGATATCTTTGACCACATCCTCACCTTGCCCCTTGGAGATTGCAACAGTTCTTCATGTTGATAATTTCCCTGAACCACATACCTCCTATATCCTCTCCTTAATCTCCTCCTTCATCCTCTGCCTACGGACAGACACTATCATGCAGTGCTTTGGGCATTTTTTTAAATCTTCTCTTTAGTCAGAAGTGTTTTGTCTTGAAAATCTCTTTTGTGGAATTTCCTCTCTGGCCATCACATCTCCTTCAACACTGCGTATATTCCACTATCCCCTTTCTCTGCCTCATGCTGTTTTCCATGAGCTGTAGTTCATTGGTACAGTTTGTGAGAAACAGTCCCTTCTTCTTTGTGGTCTCTGTGACTCTCACATAAGGTTTTGCCCCTGCACAGAACAGTTACGCGGAACATTCTAGAGCCTGCTCTGTGCTTGCTCCGGGTGCTGTTCCTGCTTGCCTTTCCGTTCTTTTTCTTTCACTACAGTGACTGGCAGCAATTTGGAATGTTCTTACCTCACGGCAACAATTCAAAAATTATTATCCTTTCTCTGCCTCACTAGGACACTGAACAGATGTTCTCTTTTTCATTCTCTCTTACTTTCCTTTCTTCTCAACCCATCCTCCTTGGGTACACCAGAAAGAATTTACTGCCCTTTTGAGTCAGGGTGCAATAGAAAGCTTTTCCCTTGCTCAGAAGAGCACTGGTTTCTTATCCAGGTACTTCAAAGTCCCCAAAATGTATGGTGGCCTCCATCCTATATTGGACCTTCAGGACGTGAATAATACAGCTGTCCAAAAAGTTCAGAATAACTACCCTCGCCACTATTCTGCCACTCCTCCATCGAGGAGTCTGGTTTGCAATAATAGACCTCCACATTGCTGTACACACCGCTCTCACCCCTTCTTCAGATTTGCTCTGGGCACCAAACTCTTTTGTGGCCTAAAAATGATCCAGCATTTCCAGTTGGCATATAGAGGAGAAATATAAACAGTGAAGTTAGATGGGTTTGGGATGCACCCTCCAAAATCAGTCTTACAATTATGTTAAAGTTTAGACGTGCAAAATAAGCATGATGACCATTCACAACAGCTGTAATTGATAACAAATACATCCTTGGGTTACGAAATTCATTAAAACCTGTAAGGGGTGTGTGTGGAAAAACATTTTTTCTGTTTAAGTCAGAGGTGATGTAATTTTTTTCAGGAACTTCAATTCTAATCCAGTAATTTCACACTGAAGTCTCCTTTTGAATTTCCATTGTTCAGGAATGGGCACTTTCAGGCCGGCAACAGTGTTCCTGGGAGGTTGAAATATCACCCTACTGGCTTTTGAATGTCAGATTTGTGGCCATTTATTCCTTAATGTAGAGACTGACCTATTTGCCTTGTGTAGAATGCAGGAGGGCATTGCTGGCTGAAGATAGTATATATCACGTTGGAAGATGAGCAGGTTCATGAAGCCTTACCTGTTGACATTAGTGTTGCCTGAGTAGATGCAAAAGTTTGCATCTAAGTTACAGGGGCCGATCCCTGTGTTTTTCTCATGTGGTCTGTTGCTGGTAAGTAGGTGTTTTAGATTAGAGAGCTGTCTGTAAACAAGGACAGGCCTACCAACCAAGGACTGTAAGAGGTGCTGCTATGCATCCTCATTCACATGGATATGCAACATGTGTAGTGACCAATGGGGTTTAAGAGGGCCTTTAACCAGAGATGTGGTGCACACAGTGTTAAATTGTGTGCTATGCTCTTACTAAAATGGGGAATATACACTGCTGAAATGGGAAAATTAGCTTACATACTCATTCGAAGCCCAAATACATGAATTTTATTTTTGGAGATTTTTGTTTTCAAAACACATATGCACAAGAGAACATTAGCTTGATTAGTACGCCCACCACTTAGTACTTGTGTTAGTATAGCAGCTGTAATAAATCTAACATAGAAGATAGGAGAAGACAAAGATTGGGGATAGAATAAGGAGGGAATATGACACTCTAGAAATGTCAGAGCAGGAGATTGGAAGGCTGTAAGACAAAGAAGCTTGGATGCTGGTGAAAATTGTGGGCCACTGGGGAGGAAGGGGATAGGTTTAGAAGGAAAAGAAAAGAAAGAGCAGGATTCTTGAACAAAGGTGTCAGGGTAATGTCAAGTCCATAATATACACTAGACATGCCAGAGAGTCAGCACCTCTGGAGCGCCACTGTAACTGGAGAAGTGTTGTTCAGGATAGGCCACTGACACTGTCGTGTGCATGCCCATTCCCTCTGGCATTCACGCGTGCTGGCAAACTGACACGAGACACTCACATTGGTGAGATTTCTTTTTATTGAGGAAATCACACGGTAAAAAGCTTAATGGTTACATTCTTCAAACGACACCACTTAAAGCTGAATGATAGTTAGAAAGCTTTAGGCTCCGTACCTGATACGAGTCTTCTGGCAATCACTTGGGGTTGGGTGGGTTAGGGTTAGCCACCATCCTATTTGAGCTTACACTGGCGCCTAAAGGGACATGGCCAATAACCTAGACAAGATTTCAGGGCGGGGGAAACACTTATGCTCTGAGCCACCAGAGCCGGGCAGAGACGAAAGATCACACCCCATCAAACACAGTCTGCCAAATGCTGAGCTGATACAGTACGCATGATCACAGGGAAGGTAAAACCTCAGGCCCAGGAGTCTCATCCTTCTGCTAAGGACTGGCAACTCTCTGCCACCTGAGTCTGGCCACAACCACACAATCTACAGCAAACACAAGTTAAAGTCTATGAAATGCCTCCCAGTACTTTCTGTGGCACAATCCTTAGAAATTCAGAGTCCAAATAGCAAGTGAGAGAGTATGTGCAGAGTGCTTCTAAAATCCCCAAAACAGATGAAATACAACAGGAATGGTTTCAGGCCTTGCGTCAAAAGATGATCTCTAGCAAGGCTGTTCAGCTTTGCTCCTCCCTCTTATGGACCAGAGGCCTGGCCTGTTCGAAGCCACTTGAAAGACAGGACGTCTGACCTATAAACCATACCCATGTGCCAACAAGGTGGGATTGCTCCACCCACCCACTACAATGATGCTACAATCTGTGACAGCTTCCAAGAGTGGCACCCTCCATTGTACCAAAGCCAGGTTCTCAGGGAAACCTGTTACAGCTGCAAGGCCACAACAGGGAGTAAGAGAGCTACTCCCATGAGAAACTCCGACAGAGATAAGCTCACAGAGACATTGACTTTCTAAAACTATTTCTGATGCATCAACTTACATACCACAAGGCCTCTGGCCTTATACACATGACAGACACATTGGAGTGTTTTTAGCTGGTGCTCTAGAAGATGACAAATAATGTTCTGTCAGTTTCTCTTCTTGGTCTGTCCTGTAGTAGGTTATTTCTAGCGAATAGTCTGGTCATGTTGATCTGTTTTTTTTCACTTTAGTAGGTAAATATTGTAGCTTAAGAAATACCTGAATGTAAATCCTTAAATTGTAAGTGATATGACTGAGCTGGAATAGATGTGGTTTTATGTAGAGATTGACTGTGGCCAGTAGACTGTAGACTGTGTTTTGTTCTTACTCAGTGAAGCACAATGCACACTGATGGTACTATATAAATTGATTCCCCTTGGTATCAAATACTACTTGGCTTTCTTTTTACAGAAAAGGAGGAAAATCTTAATTTCGGCCTTTTACAGTTTCTTCTGTGTTATTGAGTCCAGAAAGCATGCTGAGATCCATAGAAGCAGACTTAATATGCTTTAGAAAATACATCTTGTTACCTGGTTGTGCTGTACACTTTGGCAATCAATCCTTTCCTACCATTGAGGATAGTCCAAAAGCTGGCTTTCCTGTATGATGCCTTAACTGGAGGCAGGGTTTTTCTACAGCTTGTATTTGGTTCTGATCCTTGCTCTAGAAAACAGACTGCCTCCAGTTAAGATACTGCATCAATTTGAAAATAACAAAACCATTAAATAAAAAAAAATCTTAGACATCAGAGCTGAAATATTTAACAGACCGAAAAGGCACCCCCAATTGACTGGACAGCATATTTATTTTTGGTTTTGTTTTAATACAATACTTCTAACAAAAAGTATAGATTGCGAGCGCCATCTTTATTGTCATGTTTATGCTACTGTTTAGGAGATACATGAAGTATCATTGGGAAATTTGATTTAGATAATTGATTTAAATTATCACTATTTAAATCAATCCACACTTCCAGAAAGGAATGACAGAGATCAATTCATGATCTCATTAAAGCTTAAACAATTGAAGTGGTGTTCGTTCAATACATTTTTGGATCAGAATTGTCTGTTGAGTTAAAGAGACCTATCCCAACAGCAAAGTCTTCCCCTTTTTTGGTTCCTTTCCTGTCCTCATATACAGTTCCTGAATACTTTTGTCTAATCAAGGAAGTTCTGAGGTCAGTGTGTCTCTGACCCCTGTCCTAGCATGGCAGAATATTGTATACTGAATAGGTTCCTGTAGCCGTCTACAACTTAGCACCTTCCAGATCTTTTGGTCTGCAGCTCTATCATCCCTATCTAGCATGGCCAATTGTCATGAAAGCAGGGGATGATGGAAGTTGTAGTCCATCAAATCCTGAGGGTGCCAGGCTGGGCTATTGCAATGATCTCCCACCCCGTTACTGCATGAAGAATGCATGGGTCACCCTTCCCCAACCTGACACCCTCCAGATGTTTTGGACTTCAACACTGTCAGCCCCAGTCAGCATTGCCAGTTGTCAGGAATTCTAGGACCTGTAGTCCAAAACATCTGGAGGGTGCCAGGTTGGGGAATGCTGGCATGGGTGCTGCTGACTGTTGCTCTGCTGTTTCATTTGCATCAGCCACCTTGACCCTTGCAACAAGGACAGGGAGTCTAATGCATTTCAGATAAATCCTTACTATCTCTTGTCATTCAGAGAGGTCACTGTGTTTGTAGGGTACACTTCACCCTCAAGAGAAGATGTCATTTTGTGTTGATGTGTTAAGGGAGTTAAGAGAGGTGAATCCCAGAGCCCCTAGTTTTCCCACAGGTTTTTGTCCTCTTTTTCAACTTGCTGAGTATTTTATTATTTAATAGGTTTCTACCCTGTTTTTCAGGATAAAATTTCTCACTTCAGCTCAGGTTGGAAACAAAGTAGACTTTAAAGAGGTCAGAATGGCTTGCAAGAGGTGTATGTGTACACATTTATTTTATCCCGCTGCTGCCTCTTTTTAAACATATTTGGCTATTTTTGACAACATTTTTTTAAAAACTACAGTATCTTTTTACCAAAGGCAAAAGCACGGCAATTGATATCCAAAGGTGCTGCCTTCAGCTTTCTCAAATCTAGCATGTCTCTGCAGCCTCGGATTCAGCAACCAAACCAAAGTTTGGATGGTTATTTCAGGATACTGGTTCATATAAGCAAGATTGAAACTCCAGCCATAGCTGTAGAGCTGTGAAACAATGTGCATATTGTAATTGTGAGGGGATAAAAAGGTAAGCCTGTTGTGCAACAGCATTTCAAAGCCAATTGAAATGTAGAATTTTAATACCCAAAGGTACTTTATAGAGTACATTGTGTTTCAGGAGTATGTCTAAAAGATTAGCAATGTGATCGTAAGCCTGTTTACTCAGAAGTAAGGGTTCCTTATTAGAGCTGTTTTTCTCTGTGTAAAGAAATTGTCAGAGAACCAGGAAAGGTGAACCTCAGGGCCGTACTATGCATGACCCAATGTTTTCTGCTTCAAGGCAACTGTGTAGAAAATCTGATTATGACCAGAGCTGTTGTTTACTCGGTGGGGGGAAAATTTGACTACAGCACTTGTTGCCTATTATTTTCCCTCATGTGGTGCAAATAGCAGCTGGGTCGGAGGAGGGGAGATTTAGGGAGAACATGCTGGAGAAAGCACTTACCTGAGTAGTCTGCTCTATCAAAGTAGGCAATATGGTTTTTCAAATCATATGTAGTTTGGTGCTCAAGCAGAGGTCAGTACAAACATGAAATCTTGGTGGTATCTGTTGCACAATTTGGCATTGTTAGTATTTCTGCTTCTTACAAAGCAGGCAATGAGCCTTTGAAGCTGCGGTGAAGTTTAAGCAAGCCTGGAAAGGGGGGGGGGGGGAGAATCAGAGCCGGAATAGACAGGGTTTCCTAGCAATCCAGTCTGTGAGGGCTTCAGTGCCTTTTTGTATCTCCCCAATGGCTGGTATTCAAGGACTTCCTATTTCAATCATACATTTTTAATAATATTATAAATAGTACAAAATTTGTAAGTGCCTTGAGCATGTAAGCACAAGAATTACATGGAATAAAATATTTTGAATATGATTACAGAATTTGGATTGTCTTGATTTAGATTTTGGAAGTGTGGGGAATTTCAGAGTAAGTGCAGCCTTGATTAAAGCACATTAGTGTAACTGAAACCTCCAGGCTCTGTCATCCCAGGTTGCCAGCTAATTTTAGATAGGTGCAGTACTTTGAATTGGACAACAGCTGAAGGGCTGACAACATTGTCTCTGCCCATTGACACTGCACAATCTGAGTTACATACAAAGAGGACAGAGGCTTTGACAGAACACTCCCTTTATTGTGTGAACAGTTGCTCACAGAGACATGGGCAAGCATGTCTATCCATTGACTTGCCGACTGGAGAGATTTTGGTGTAGCCCTCCCCTCGTTATGCTCTCAGTGACAAAATGCAAGATCAGCAAATCCTTATAATATATCAGTTGCTGTACTATACAATTACAGATTGAAAGTTGAATTTCTGAACGCTCCCCCCACTTCCCACATTAAAACATGTGTGTGCATACCAGAAGTTCCTGAACAAATAAAACACATCAGTCAGAAGGCATGACCCTAATCTTCTTCCTGGCATGGTAGTTTAGGATATGGCGGGAGTTTTTGTTAACCTAACTTCAAATATTTCCCTTTTAACATCACATGAGCTTGCTGATCATGTATCTTGCTGCCTTTCAGAGTGAGCAGTTACAGTGCATCTTTGTGTTTTCAGCTACCATATGAGAAATTAATTAAAGGTGCAGAATATGGACATTAGCCAGGGACTATGCTGGTGGATAAATGAGGATCCTCTGGAAAACAGATTGAGCCCCTGAGCTGCCAGATTGCTGATGGTGCATGATGGTCATGGTGTTTTCTGAGTGTTGTATGAAGGTTGAAAACATCACACTCCCTATCTACACACTTAGAAAATCAAATAGACATAATACAAAAGTAAGAGGGATGAAGAAAGGACAGTCGTTCATTCTTTATCAAAGGTACATAATAAATATTTTTAAAATCTTACTTAGGTTTTGATGTTTCATGAAAACTCAGGATGGTGAACGTAGCCACCCTTAGAAGTTATTGCACTTAAGGCACAATCCTATGTATGTTTACTTGGAAGTAAGTCCCACTGTGTTCAGTGATGCTTACTTGCAGGTAAGTATGCATAGGATTGCAGCCCCAATAACTTTGACCTCAGTGGTGCTGGTGCTAAGGCACAGGTAATGAGTATGGGAGGGTAATCATCTCTTAAGCAGAATCAAAAGATTTATTTATTGATTTCTTACATTTCTATGCTGCCAAATAACTGAGGCTCTCTGGGCAGTTCGCAACAATTAAAACCATAAAATACATCATAAAACATAATATAAAACTTAGCATGTAAAACTCAAGAGCAGTTACAGCCCAGGGAAAGCCTGGGTGAAAAGATGCATTTTTAGGAGGCGTTTGAAGGATGCCACATTTTCTGCCTCCTGAATTACACAGGGGAGGGCTTTCCAAAGAGTAAGTGCCAGTACAGAGAAGCCCTGCCGTCGGAGTTCTTCATGGCAACATTTCTTCAGTTTTGGAATGACCAGCAAGGCCAAGCAAAGTATGCTTCTGGTCTGTATATTACAGCAACACCAGAGAAGGATCCTCTCTTGAGGACTGTTTGGAGATGCAATGACAAGGTGGTTGCAGCAAGTTTTGGCTTGGAGAATCAAGGCATAGCTTCTGGAGGGCTGGGCCCATGGAAAGTGTCTGTGTCAGCAGCCACTGGCCTTTTATCCTTTGTAGCTTGTATGGATATGCTGGCTCTGTTCTCTGGCCCTAAATCAGGATATCTGGCTGGAGTTTCCCTTAAATGGGTGCTATGCCTTTGCTTGACAGCCCATATTTTGTGCTAAGAGCACTGTAGAATGGACAAGAACTGAGGCTTGCGCTACTGGGGGATCCAGTCCATGAAGTGGCTGGTTCAGGTTAGACAGGATCTCAAGTCTCTTTGAGTTCTGCCTTGTAAGGCTCGTAAAGTTGGGCTGAGTGGGGTTTCCTCCTCAGACAAATCCAGATCTAGCCAAGCTAATCCCTCATAGGAATATTCTGAGAGCATGACTCGACTCTTGTGCAGCTCTCATTTATTTTGGCCAACGTGTAGGAAAAGAAAATTGCACTTTGTCTTCTTTCCAAAGCCTTCATTCTCCAAGCTGTTTTCTGTCGTGTCTGGAGATCTGAGACAAGGATACCTGTGTTTAGCTTGGGCAGGGAGAGGGGGTGAAAATTCACTAGCAGCATGTGGGTTTTCATCCCTCTTGAGTGGGAGGAGCTCTTTTATGCCATTACGAGGTTCTGAGGCCTCTCCTGTGTCACTCATATCACTTGCACATGCCTAAAAGGGATAGGCTTAGGATAGCTCCTTCTTCCGTTCCAGCCTCATTGCAAGTGTCTGGGGCACCCTTGTGTGGACATTGTGCTTTTCCCTCTCTCCTTTCCTCCTCCTACCCCCTAATAAATATTGGGTGCAGTTTTGATTCTCAGAATAGCTGCAAATCATGGCGTTTTGGACAGTAGTCTATGAAGGATAAAATATCAGCACACATTCTTTTCTACTCCATGTTTTGCATCTATTATTGGCAGTGTTAAATTTGGTCTGAGGCAATTTATGACACTTCCAGTCTCTTAAAAGAACAAAAAGAAATTGCCAGAATGAAATATTTGGGGCTGGTATACATAGCTTCGGCTATGGGGCAGTATACAAATGTAATAAATAAATAAATAAAGGAATGCATTAGAAAGGTAAATGTGAGATAGAGATGCTTGAATTGGTGGACAAATGACCTCTTTGTGATTAACACTCTCAGCACAATTCTTACTCATTTTGCTTCCTGGCCAATCATTACCACTCATGTGGCCCAGTTATATTGAGCATCCCTTAAAGTACCTTGTTTTAAAATACAAAATGTAATGTAAATTTACTAAATTCTACACTTAATCTCTCAGAAGTAAATCTGTGGTCCTCTGTCAAACACATTGAGTTACACCCTACTTTTCTCTGTGAAAGATTGAACCTTGGGCAAAAATAGGTGGCTTTTGAGATCAAACGTTATAAAGCTTTCTAGGATTTTAGCTTCCAGGATGGTGGGGTCTTTCTTTTATGATTTTGGAGCACACCCTAGACTTCAATGTCTGCTATTTTCTGACATGGGACACATGAGCTTCCTCAGCTGAATGAAGCCATTTGATTTTGCTTTGTCCAAGTGCTTGGGAGCCTATGCCATCGTAGATTTCATGACACTAGCGGAGAATGAAAGAAACACATACTTAAGGTACTGTGTAATATGTATTTCTTAAATTGGACCTTCTTGCACAGAATCTTTGAACAGAAACACAGTGGAGTTGAATTATGGCTTGGATTTGAAATGCATTTGAGTCCCAATTGTGTGCACAAGCATAATCTTCTATATGAGGGAGTTCTGTATAGAACAACAAAAGAGCATTGTTTGTGACCATCCAGACAACCATCTTCCATAAGAAGAGACTAGAAATTATGAAGATAAGTCATGCTAGTGCTGCATAAGAAATAAATTCATTAAACCTGGAAATGGTTTGAATAACTTCCCCGACTCGTTGCCCCCATATATTGTGGACTACAACTTCCAGCTGCCCCAGCCAGCAGGGCCAGTGGTCAGGGATGGTGGTGATCGTGGTGGTGATGGGAGTTGTAGTCCAAAGAATCTTGAGAACACCCAACTGGGGAAGGCTGTAATAAAGACTTAACCAGTTGTAGAGAATTTATTACTAGCAGCAATTATCATTACTGCCAAATGCTGGGAATCCCAAGGGCCACTGCTGTGTTCGGATGACACAATAGTCAATGGTGGGTTAGTAGTCAACCCCATGGTTGATTATCGAGGGAGTACTCCCCACACGACATAATTATAATCAACCGTGGTGTGGTGTAAGGCCAGCGTTAAGTTGACTATTAGTCAATGGTGTGTTTGATTGACACATCCCCTGCCCTCTCTCCCCCTCAGTCCTTCCCTCAGTCCATCAGCCATTGTGAGTTCTGATGGCTGGATCAGAGCGGCAGCCTCTGCTTTGATCGCTCTTGCCAGGGGACTCTGCAGTTGCCAAAAATAACCAACTGTGTGCAACGAAATAGTCAACGGTGTCCAACACATGACACAATAGCCAACGGTTGTTCAGAAAATCAGCTCTGAACAACATTGGTTGTTTGCATTGGTTATTTCAGCTGAATAACCAACCGTGGTGTGAAAAAGTCCCAACAGACAACACAATAACCAGTTGTTGACTATTTAACCCACTGTTGTTCATCATGTTGACAGAACCCAGTTAGAATGGTTGAAGAGGGCTTGGAAGAAGCAAAGGAAGATAGGAAAAGCAAGGCTGTTCGTCACCCTCTGCAGAGAAACCAACTTCCTTTGGCCCTTTCTGAATCATCATCTTGTGGCAGTCACCCCATCAGGATACCCGAACTGTTTTCTGCCCTAGCTAATCATGTTGAGAACTGTAACGTTGAGAACTGGTGCCCAAGCATGCATTTTTCTTTCTCCCTCCCCATCCTTTTTTCTTCTGTGTATCAGGTCTTTTAGATCGTAAACCTGAGGGCAGGGGTTATTTTCATAGAATCAAAGAATAGTAGAGCTGGAAGGGGCCTATAAGGTCATCGAATCCAACCCCCTGCTCAATTTACTAGTTTGTAAGCTACTCTGGGAACCTCTGTGGCTAAAGAGTGGGAGGAAATATTTTAAATAATTAGGGTAATTAATTATAGATGATCTGAGTAGTCTGACTGATATATATATATATATATATATACACACACACACACACACACACACACACAATTTATTTATTATGGAGATTTCTATCCTGCCCTTCAAACATATTCCATGATGGCTTATAAAGAATAGATGGTCATCATTTGTTACATATTGGAACACTTTTACTATAAATAGGCTCCTTTGGAGATGTGTATGTTTTCTGTTTGCAAATACTTAAACTGTCTTCAGCTGGTTTTTTAAAAAAAATCTTTGTCATGGATTACATCTGATTTACCCTCATACATGCAAGTGGTCCTGTCCCAACATCTTGGCTATTTGTTCAGTCAAACTGCAATTAATAAGCATTTTGCTCATGGCAATTGTAAATAGGAATCCTTAAGTATTGCTATTCTTTTATTTGTGCTGCTACTTCATACTGCATGCAAGAATGTGCACAAAAGACTAGAAAAGTTGTTTGACCTACTCTGGACTCCCCCCCCCCCCCCGGAAATGTTCCAGGATATGTACTCTTTCTTAGTTACAATAGTTGAGTGTTAGACCAACTGCTTTGCATGAGCATAATGAGAGGAATTTGGCTTAGTCTAAAATATAAACTATTGTACGTATGGAATGTAGAAGTGAGTGGTATACATGTGGGCTGATGTACTACATGGAGGAGAAGAAATGAAAATAAGATGGTCCATTGTTAAGCTACATTATAACGTGCTGACAGATTTGGTGGTGGCAACAGTGACGAAACCTCTGAACTGATGATTAAGCTGAGATATTTGGCTTTGAGTTGCAATGGATGGTCACTGGCTGTCAGAAACCTTTACACAAGTAAGGAGGAGCTGTGGGCAAAGCAGGGGGGCTGGAGGCTGGAAAGCTCAGTGGAAATAGGTCCCAGGAGATAGGGAGGGAAGTGGGCTCAGAGGCAGAGACTCTGAAACAAAGGGACGTAGGAAGCAGGAGATGAGTGCCTGGAGGAAGAAGAAGGATAGATGAGACAGGGAGCAAAGGAAATCTTTGCCAGGCCCAAAGCCAGCACAGTGTGGATGGGGAGAGAAGGGGGCTGAAAAGCAGGGATCTCAGGAAACAGTGGGTGATGGAGGAGTGAAGCTGGGGCAAGCCCAGAGGAAAGTGGGACTGGGGCAAAATCTCTCATAAGGCTGTTTCCTCGTGTTGGGAAGGAAGTGGACAGGCAAGGAAAGCTGTGATACCGTGATCAAAGGCACAAAATTACCAGGCCAACAACCTTAGAAGCGTTTATACATGCAAAAATTGCATGGAATAGAAAACTTCCTTTTACTTGATCACTATGCTCTGGGAAAATCCATAACTGGTGCAATTTTGTTGTCTGCTACTATTTGAATTACAGAGACCTTTCCAGGGTCTGGGCCTGGACAGAGGTAGAATGATAGGGAAAGCTTCACCTGATTAAGCATGTTGGAATAGGACCAGAAAAAAGGGGGTAGCCGTTTTAGGCAAGGAAGAACAGGCAGCTGGAAGACTGTAGGTTTATGTCAAAATCTGAAAGGATCTCTATATCTTTCAGAGATGCACAGATGGGAAAATTCTGCCTGGTATAGCTTCTCTGGTCAGGTTCCAGAAGCACTCCAGGATTGTGAGCCTTGAATGACCAGGAGATGCTGAACCCTAGTGATGTTAGGTGTGCCTGTCCCCTTGTCTGGTCCCTACCACTATAGGAGAGTCTGAGGACAGCAGGTTATGGGGCTGGATAAAATTGAGGGAAGTGGTGGAATTAGAGAGGAATAAATGTCTTGCAACACTTCAGAGTATTTATTCTTCCTTCTCCTCCTCTTCTCTCCTTATTTGAACTGCAGGAACAACAAAATCTACAAAATGTGTATACACTATTTAAGAGACCAATCTTATGGTCCCTGGGAAAGCGTCCCAAGGACCCTGGGATATTGCAGCACTCCCCCTCCAAGGCCAAATACACTGTCCCTCCACCCCTCGCAGCCATGGAAAGCACTGCAATGGGATCCTCACCTGAGGTCGGAGCTCCGACTTCAGGTAAGGATGCAAATGAGGAAATAAGTGCTGAAGATACACAGCATCCCAGTAATGTGAGGTGGAAATCTTTTCATGGAAATGTGCTTTATTTTTCCACAGAAAAAAATTCCATTTCATAAATAACAATGAATGTATCCAAATTGCAAGTACAATATTAGGCAAGCTTGGCAGTTTCAAAGTTGTAATTAACAGTTTTCAGATGTTGATCCCTAGCAAGAATGTGAGAGAATGCATATATGTCATTGAGATAGATATAGATATATGTCTCCATGTGAAATGGAACTAATAAGTAATGACAGTGAAACTGAAGGTGCCCCAACAACCTCAGTGGAAGAGAGTTGAAGTCTATGAAAAGAGATTAGTGGTTGTCAGCATATCATACACAGTTCTTTGGGCTGCTAAAATTAATTACTGCAGCCTGCCCCAACCTGTTACCCTCCAGATGTGTTGGACTAAAATTCCCAGCATCCCCAACCAGCCATGCTGACTGAAGGATGCTGGGGGTTGTAATCCAGAATTTCTAGAGGGCACCACGTTGGAAAAGGCTGAATTATTGTGTCACTAGTTTTCAATCCCTTTGTTTCTTTCTGGCATTTAAACAAAGGGAGGTTCATACTATTGTCGTTAAATTTTTATAAGTATTCAAATAAAAATGTATACATAATACAATTTAAATCACATTAAGTGTACTTTATTCCTCCCCCCCCAATATTTCAGATTAAATATCTGTGGTGTATTGGAACAAAAAAGTAACATGGGGTACTTTTTTAGCTGTGCTGTACTTGTATTTTGTAAATAGGGACCCTGTTCAGACAACATATTATGATGGTTAAGCATTTTGAGCTAAACATTATGACTTAGCATGTCTTCTGAACCATGATTTAGTGTGTCATGTGAACCATTCCTAACCATAGTGGCTACATAACCATGGTTAAACACACTCACTAATCACTTGCTGCAAAGGTGTAGCGGCCTAACCATGGTTTAGCGCGTTGTCTGAACAGGCCCAACCTAAATTAAAACACTTTCTTGTGATTTCTCAATGCAAACTGATTTTTTCTGATGCAAATTTGCCTAATTTGCATGGAAAATGTTTCAAAATTTTCTGGAAAAATTTCCACTTCAAAATTTTCTGGAAAATCCGCATCACTGTAGGATTTTAAAACTTTCCAGTTCCTATCTCCAGCCCTGCAACTCAATAAGAACATAAGAAGAGCCCTGCTGGATCAGGCCAAGGGTCCATTTAGTCCAGCACTCTGTTCCCACAGTGGCCAACCCATAAGCAGGACACGGTGCAACAGCACCCTCCCTCCCATATTCCCCAGCAACTGGTGTATACAGGCTTACTGCCACTGATACGCCACTAGACGTTTGCTTGCATCTTTGATCAAAATATGTTCTTTTAATTAGGCAGTTTAGTTGTACTACTTAACATAATGACAACCAAGGAGGCAATCCTATAAATTTTTAGATGAAAAAATCCTACAACTCCTACCATTCCCCAGCTATCCACATGCTGACTGGGGGATGCTGGGAATTGTAGGACCTTTCTCTTTCTAAACGTGCATAGTATTGCACTCTTAGTGTACGTATTTGAACATTATCTGACATAATCTTATTGATTTTAGTAAGATAGATAGAGAAAGTGTTGAATATCTGAACTCTAAATTGGGGTTTAAGTGGGAAGAGACAGGTTTACTTCACTGTATTACAGCTCTTTTTTAAAAAAAAAAGTTGAGATAAGTTCATAACAAGTTTACTTATAAAGAAATATAGCCAGGGAACTAGGGGTTAAAATGTATAATGCCAGCTCACTTAACTATAACCTTCTATAATTTTTTCCCCTGCTAGGAAGTGACCTAGAGGCCTTAGAAATACATTTCTGCATCCTTCAGACGCTACAATCAAGAAAAGCCCACTCTGAAAGCACCATTTATTAATGTTAAAAGGAAACTACCTCAACATAGAAAAGGAGAAGCAGAAAGGCTTGCAATAAAAACAAAGTAAAACACTCCTTCTGAATAATGTGTAATTGCAAAGTCTCCAGGAAACAAGCATGCATTTTTTTCAGTATTAAGATGGGAAACACAATCGGATTTGACTGACAGGCTCTGTCAAATCGAGAAACTGTTTGATCCGCTGACGTGAAGGTTCAGTAGTTCTTTAAAGAAAGACCTGCTCTGTGTTAATGATCACTGTTGAGCAGTGATTTTGCTTTTGCTCTTCCTCTCCTAATACTGACTGAAGAAGTTCATAACTATGATACAACTTTTTAAAGATAAGGTCTCTTCAGTGTAAGTTACTATTAACATTAGGTGTCAAAAATGCATTAGAAGGAAAACAGCAGACAGCTTTTTGCCCTCTGCTTGAAATTGTATCTTGGCCGCGCACGGTAGATTGCTGAGCAGGAAACATACAGTATTTTTAAAAAGTTATCACAGCTTGCTTTTAAGATTATAATTTGTAATTGCAGCAGTGCTGCATTTGAACACTGAATAGTACAAAGTCAGCAAAGCTGCTGCCTTTCTCACTGCTGAAACAAATTACCTACTTTTTTTTGTTTTTGAAATGCCTCCTATGAAAATTATGTGCATACTCCTCTGCTGCTGCTACACATAGGTAGTTTTCCAAGGGAGCAACTCAAGAGAACGGATTGTTAATTCAAGGAACCTTTTTGTCAAGTACTTCCTTATGTATTGCTGCAGTGCACAAGAAAGTAAAATGGACTACAAGCGGCGCTTTTTGCTTGGCGGGTCCAAGCAAAAAGTGCAGCAACACCAGCAGTATCAAGTGCCGGAACTAGGCAAGACTCTGAGTGCACCTTTAGCTTCTCCAGCCACAACATCCCCTCTGGTCTCCCCGGCTGCTGCTGGCGGCTGCAACCATGCGACTCCTATTGCAGACATCCAGCAGGGAATCTCCAAATATCTGGATGCACTCAATGTATTTTGCCGTGCAAGCGCTTTCCTCACAGACCTTTTCAGCAGTGTGTTTCGGAACTCGCACTATTCTAAGGCAGCTATGCAACTGAAAGACGTGCAGGAACATGTCATGGAAGCAGCAAGTCGACTCACAGCAGCAATAAAACCAGAAATAGCAAAAATGCTCATGGAACTTAGTGCTGGAGCAGCAAACTTTAAAGATCAAAAGGAGTTCAGCCTCCAGGATATTGAGGTGAGTTGACACCAATTGTCCAATTTATGACTTTTTGCCCACCTGCTTAAATTTCCTGGTGTTTGCAAGTTCTGCACAGAAGGTTTTCAGTGGTTGCTGTTTCAGTGTTGCAGTGAAGATGGACCATGCTCAGTAGAGGTCTTTAGTAAATATCTTCTCCTGACTTTCACTGTCTCTTATTTATCCAATGTCTTAAAATGGGAATGGCAACTTTATTTATTTTTTTAAAAATAGGGTTGCAGGGGCATATCACAATAGCTTATCGTATTGTACAAAGAGGAACATAGGAAGCTGGCTTTTACTGAGTCAGATCATTGTTCCATCTAACTCAGTATTGCCTACATCAGCCTTCCTCAGCCTGGTGTCTGCCAGAAGTTTTGGACTACAGCTCCCAGAATTTCTGACCATTAGCCATGCCGTCCAAAGCATCTGGAGGGCATCAGGTTGGGGAAAGCTGGCCTACACTGACTTCTAGTAGCTCTCTAGGGGTTCAGGCAAGATTCTTTCCTAGTCCGATTTGGAGATGCCACAAATTTAACCTGGAACCTTCTGAATGCAAATCATGCTGTTGACTATTGAGCTGTAGTCCCTCCCAAAGAGAAGTATCCATTCAGAATAAGTTTAAGACTAACAAATATATCATGGTATAATCTTTCATGGAATAGCCCATTTCAACAGATTAATTTAAATTATCTTTATCCTGCTCCTAAGCAGGCTCCGGGAGCAGCCTATAAGCAGTCAGTTAAGACAGTGGCTCAGTTCGGACGACATGTTAGTCAACGGTGGTTTTCGAACTCCACCATGAAGTTTTTACACCACCGTTGAAAAATGTGTCATCTGGCGGGAAAACTGCATGCAACAGTAGAGGGATTTTTTTTGGGAAAATACTCCACACAGAATATCAACGCTGTGTAGAGGAGAGCTCCTGCACAACCGTTGTGTTGTGTGGCGGGCTCCGTGGATTATTTCCCATGCTTACAGAATCATGAGTCAAGAGCAGCAGTAACCCCTGCCTCTCTTGCCCAGCATGCCTCTACCAGCACGGGACATAATCCTGTTCCGGTAAGCATTTGGGCAGCCACCGATCATTCCATTCCTTGGTGGGGCGGCACGATCGGGGGCTCCCCATGCGCTTCCCAGGACAGGCACATGCCGTCCCAGGTGGGGTGCTGCCGATCACGATGCCCCACGGGTTCTCAGGGTCCAGCACGTCCCTTGCCCCCCCCGCCCCGTGATCCATCTGAAGATTGGCTTGAGGGGATGGAAGGAGCTCGTTCCATCCCCTTGAGCCGATCTCCAAATAATTCGCAGGGTGGTGGGTGAAGGATGACTCACGCGGCCTGACATGTCACATCAAACCATGAGAGAAATCCATCTGCAGTGAAGGTGCAAGGATCTGTCTGCAGCTGTCAGGAGCAAGGCAGATACTTTTGCGTTCCGTCCCTGTTCACCTGAAGAGAAGGGGAATCAGGCGCAAGTATCTCTCCTGACACTGCGAAGGATTCCCCTCCTTCTCCATCGGGGCCATGGCAACAGGGAAGGGGGCAATGTTGTTAAAGCCGCCCATTTCCCTGTTGCTGTGGTGCTGACGGGGAAGGGCCATCAGCGCCCAGTGATGGCATCCTGTCAGGATCAGAGGGCACGGTGCTGACACATCCTTCACCAGCAAATGGATCTGATGCCCTGACATGCAAGGAGACCGTTCTGCAGCCTCTTGCTTCTGCAGCAGGAGTGGCGCACATGTTTTTCCGCGCACAACCACTGCTACAGAAGCAAGAAGCTTCAGAACTGTTTCTTCATGTGTCAGGGCACCAGATCCATCTGCCAGCAAAGGACGCATCAGTGCCAAGCGACGTCCCCGTCGCCTGTCCCTTTGCAGCTGCAGCAGCAAGAACCAACAACCTCATTGCCTCCAATGACAAGGGAGGAGATGTGGCCACTGGAACAATGGCGCATGGATTCAACCTCCTGTCAGGAGGTGGGATTTCTCCGCTGCTTCTTCTTTCTCCAGCGACAGCCACTGCGAAAGACGTTCTGTGGGCGTCGCTGGACAAGAAGCAGTGGTGAAGGAATCCCACCTGACAGGAAGTGGAATCCATGCACCGCCTCTGCTGTTGCTCCGGCAACGGCCGTGTCGCATCTCTGCACAATGCATCTCTCCTCCCCCTACGCCCCTCCCCACGGAATGGTGTTGCACCAATAAGGTAAGCAGGAACCAGCGCTGTCATTCAGTGGGGAGGGAGGAGGCGAGGAGATGACTACTCAACAGAGTGTGAATACTCTACTCCACGGAGCACTACTTCTTCTTTGTGGTCTCTGTGCATCACACACTATGGGCTCGCACCGGCGCTGAGCCTCGTTTCGGAAACTTCTAAAGCCTGGACTTTTGGTGGGAACCCCTCCCCGCACTGTCCTATCCCGCCTACCTCAGTTCTTTTTCGACCGCCGTGCTGCTTGCCTCACGGAAGACTTCGCTCGTATTCTGATCTCAAATTGTTCGTATTGACTCTTCATCACCCTTAGCTTAGACTTCCTACTCTTTTTCTACTCCCTTTATCTTTTAAAAAAAAAAATCTTTATTACAGTTTTTGTCTATACATATATATATATATAGAGAGAGAGAGAGAGTTGCTCCCAGTTTTGGCCTCCCCCACTTGGACGGCGATGGCGCAGACGGCCCTGTTTAAAACTTGCACCTTCTGCCGCGCCAAACTGACTTTATCAGACGGCCACTCCCGGTGCCTTCAGTGCCTCAGCGAGACACACGTCGTCGATGCCTGTACGCACTGCAGGAGTTTCTCCAGACAGACCCGAAAAAATAGGGCTGACAGGCTGCGAGCTCTTCTTTGGAAGAAAGCTCTCGACGCGGTGGACGCACCCGCGCCGACACCGGCTACTCCGGCTCCCGTTGCAGCCCATGCCTCGGCAGAGCGGCCTAAAAATCGTCCCTCAGGCGAATCTTCCCCGGCATTCGAAGGGGTAAAGGCAAAAAGGCTGAAAAAGACCCACCCTCAGGAAGAGGGCCACCGGAAAAAGAAGGAAAAGGCGAAACATAACAAACCGCCTAAAAAGCAGCCGAGGAAAACTCCGGCTTCACCGGCCCCGCTTCCACCGGGCTCGGCATCGGTACCGACGAGATCACCGGTACCGATGGGCCAGACGCTGCCATCTCCATCGGCATCGATATCCATACCGCCCACGAATCCGACACGCCATTCGATGCCAAGCTTCTCGGTACCAAAGCTTCATCGGCCAACATTGGAGACAAAGGCCCCCTCGGTACCGCAGCGCCACCACTCGACAAAGGCCCCCTCGGTACCGCTGCGCCACCACTCGTCGGCACCACTGAGGGAGGAAGTTTTTCCAGCATCACCTTCCCGCTCCATGACGGGGTCGATGCATGCTTCACTGAAGTCGGTAACTTCGACTTTCTCGGTACCGAGGGACACCCCTATGGGGTCCAGGTACTGATCCCGCTCGCCCACACCATCTCAAGACTGGGAACGTCTGTCGGAGCACTCCATTCGTTCCTGGGCGTCTTGGTCAAGCCAGGGCGGGGGTGACCGACCTCAACAGTCCTACTTGTTCGATCCCTACACGGGGAGGAGACTGATGGCAGTAGGGGATTTCGTCCCACCGCTTCCACCACGTCGACCACCTTCGGCCACCTTGGCAGCACCTCCTCCAGAGACCTTGGTACCAGTGCCTCCTCCACCAGTTCGTCCGATTGATGTCCCAACTCCCGCGTCGCCACAATCACCGGAGGACTATGCGACCGACTCCTCATCGTTGGAAGACGCTCCGCTGTCGGTACCGTCCCCGGAAGGTGCTGTCAGTACAGGAGCGCGAACTTCCCCATCCTTAGAGGTCGGTACCTTTACCGAACAGATGATTCGGATGGCAGAGTCCTTGGGGGTGGAGCTCAAGCAACCCACTGAAGCGTGCGTGGACTCGATCTACGACGTCATGTACCCGGATGTCCAGACCTCCCCAGCATTACCGTTCATCCCCACGTTGCTGCTGACTGCCCAAGAGTCGTGGAAAAACCCAGCCACCACGGGCCCAGTCTCTAAGTGGCTAGACTCTCTGTATAAAGTACAGGAGAAGAACGTCGGCTTTTTATTCACACACCCTAAGCCGAACTCAGTTATTGTGGAATCAGCTCAGGGCAGAACATCCAAATCACATTCCGCTCCGACTGATAGAGAAGGTCGCAAACTGGACTCGTTTGGCCGCAGAATCTACTCCTCTGCAGCCCTCTCAATGAAGGTGTCCAATTACCAGGCCATGATGGCTAGGTACCACCTCTTCTTGTGGGACAAAGTTGCATTGCTCCATGCACATCTCCCAGACGAGATTAGGCAAGCCGCCCAGATCTTTCAAAATGAAGCGATGGCCCTGGCTAAGCAAGAACTGACAACAGCCAGGCACCAGATAGACTGTGTGTCAAAGTCAATGATCGGTGCTATAGCTCTTCGACACCACGCTTGGCTCTGCGCATCCAACCTGCCGCAAGAGTCCAAGGCGAGGATTGAAGATCTCCCCTTCGATGGGAGAGGCTGTTTCACTCCACCACCGATACAACTATGAACACCATACAAAAGACGAAGACCACAGCAAAGAAGATGGGTTTCTACCCAGCCACATCCTCCTACCCGTACAGAACTCGGAGATGGGGACGCCAGCAGCCTTACCCGCCTCGTCAGTTTACAGGTCGCCAACATCAGCCACGCTTCCAAGCTACTTCGCAACCTTCCTTCCTGCAGAAAAAAGGCTACCAACAAGGCCGCTTCCGTCAGAGTCATCCCAGACAGGAGACATCCCAGAAGCAGCGCCTTTGACTCGCCACATGCCACCCCCGCTCACAGCCAACTTTCAACCACCGTCTCCGAGGGTTTCACAGAGCTTGAACGCACATTACCTCGGACAAATGGGTTCTGAACATCGTAAGATACGGCTACCGGATAGAATTCATCTACCCTCCCCCTACCGGCTCTATCAAGATCACGCAACTGTCGGAGACGCTGCGTCAGGAGGTTGCCACCCTCCTTCTCAAATGGGCCATTGTCCCAGTCCACACCACGGCCTTACAGACCAGCTTCTACTCCCGCTACTTCACTGTCCCAAAGCGGGACGGGGGCCTTCATCCCATCATGCACCTGAGAGCCCTCAACGAGTTCATTCCTACCAAAAAATTCCACATGGTCACGCTAGCTATGATCCTCCCTTTACTCCGATACAAACAGTGGTTCACACTCAGACCTAAAGGATGCGTATTTTCATATCGCCATCCACAGAGCACACCAACGCTTCCTCAGGTTCATGGTCGGCCAGAGGGCGTATCAATTTACAGTCCTCCCCTTTGGCCTCAAAACTGCGCCCTGGGTCTTTACAAAATGTATGGCAGCAGTATGCACCTTTCTTCGGACGTCCGGAGTGGAACTCTATCCTTATCTGGACGATTGGCTGATAGTCTCCCCATCGCACCTGCAGGCGCTACAAGACATTGCCACCACGAAGGCACTCCTTCAGAGGCTAGGCCTAGTGATCAATCACGAAAAATCAATATTTACACCTACTTAAACTGTCCAATTTATTGGAGTTCGCCTGGACTCCATTTTGGGGAGAGCAACCCTTCCACAGGAACAAGCAAGCACAATACATCACCTCTCCCGCCTCCTCCACAATTCCAC
The DNA here is from genome assembly GCA_029215795.1 of Anniella stebbinsi. NCBI lineage: Eukaryota > Metazoa > Chordata > Lepidosauria > Squamata > Anniellidae > Anniella > Anniella stebbinsi. The sequence continues at coordinate 33,404,051 of JARDYH010000007.1, forward strand.
GAGCGTACCAGCCCGCCTCGTACAGAGGCTGCTAGGACTCATGGCCTTGTCGGTGTATGTCGTACGTTGGGCACGTCTACAGATGAGACCTCTCCAGCAGTTCCTCTTAGCCAATTGCGACCCTTGCGAGACTTCAAACTGGGTGAGACTCACTCTTCCTCGCTCTCTAAGTCCGACACTCAGTTGGTGGATGGTGCCCCGCAACCTGAACATGGGCCTTCCCTTTGTGGAACCTGGACTAACCCGAACGCTCACATCGGACGCCTCGTTAGCGGGATGGGGCGCTCACTGCGATCAACTGACGTTAGAAATCTTTCACTGGGCAATCAGGCACCGGATGCTCCTTTCTGCCATACACATAGCGGGCACGGACAATGTCCAAGCGGATGCCCTCAGCCGTCAATTCCAAGACACCCACGAGTGGGCTTTGTCCCTCTACGCTCTAGACCTCCTATTCGCCAAGTGGGGAACACCAGTCATCGATCTATTTGCCACAGTGGACAATGCCGTTTGCCCAGCATTCTGCACGAGGGCAGGGATAGGCGATCGTTCCCTAGGGGACGCCTTCAACACGCCCTGGGGGAGAGGCCTAGCCTACTCCTTCCCTCCCTTCCCGCTAATGGCCAAAGTGGTCGCCTCTCTCTCTCGGAGTCAGACGAGCGCCATACTGATAACCCCGTGGTGGCCACGCCAAGCATGGTTCACACCGCTGCTACGGCTGTCCGGAGGGGAGTACCTTCGCCTACCGGCAGTTCCAGACCTGATCTCCAGGGAACGGGAACTAATTCTGCACCCAGACTTGCCTCAACTCAAACTCACGGCCTGGCGTATCTGGCGTTGTGGCGAGACCTAGCTCTTCCGCCCTCTATAGAGGCCATCCTGCTTGAGGCCAGAAAGCCCTCTACTAGAGCATCCTATGATAGCAAATGGGGCAAATTCGTCACGTTTATATCCAACAAGGGGCTAAACCCTGCAACTTGTGGGATCGCGGACGTCCTAGCCTTCTTGCATTCCCTCTACGCAGCAGGACTAAAACCTGCCTCAATAAAGGTCTACCTAGCGCCAATTTCAACCCAGCATGACTACATGCAAGGTCCTCTGTTTTCATTTACCCGCTGTCGAAACAATTTCTCAGAGGTCTGCGCAATTTACGTCCTCCAATGCGTCCTGTAGTCCCTCAGTGGAGCTTGTCTGTTGTCCTCGCAGCCCTGACGAGTAAACCATTTGAACCACTGGCTACTGTCTTCACCAGACTGTTGACTCTTAAGGTGGCCTTCCTAGTCGCCATAACTTCAACGAGGAGAAGTTCGGAATTATGCGCCCTGATGGTTGACCCTCCTTACACTCAGTTTTTTCGGGATAAGGTTGTTCTCAGACCCGGCCCCGCATTCCAGCCTAAGGTCATATCAGGCTTCCACGTCAACCAAAGTATAGTGCTCCCTACCTTTTTTCACGCATCTTCGGACCCCTTGAGCTCTGAGCTCCACGCACTCGACGTCCGCCATGCATTGGCTTTCTACAAGTCAAAGACGGCTAATTATCGGAAATCCGACCGTTTGTTCGTCGGCTATGGGGGCAAGACTAAAGGCCAGCCAGTTTCCTCGCAGAGACTCGCCAAGTGGGTTGTCCAGACGATCATCTTGGCCTATCAATTTGCGGGCAAACAGCCCCCAGATGCCTTAAAAGCGCACTCCACAAGGGCCTTCGCCACGTCCACGGCTTTGGATCGTGGGATCGCAATCCCTGAACTGTGTAGGGCAGCCACCTGGTCTAATGCTTCGGCTATAGGGCGGTATAAAAATGCAATAAATAAATAAATAAATAATAAATAATGCGTCCACTTTTGCAACGCATTATAAGCCGGATATTCAAGCCAGAACAGACTCCTCCTTTGGTCGGGCTGTCTTGTCCTCCGTTCTCCAATGAGCCACCTGCGAGTCTAACCCCCGCCGGTAAGTGGTTTGCTGATTACTCGCCCATAGTAATCAGCAAACTGCACAGAGACCACGAAGAAGAAATGCAGGTTGCTTACCTGTAACTGTAGTTCTTCGAGTGGTCATCTGTGCATTCACACAACCCACCCACCATCCCCTCTAGACCTCGCTGTGGCCTAGTCCAAGAGGCTATTGCCATACATGCAGATTTTCCTGGTTATGTCAATGTTGTTTCCACATTTATCTCGTTCGCGAGGCAATCCGGTCTCACAGAACCCCGAGCATGCGCGATAGGACGGTGGGGGGAGGGGTTCCCGCCAAAAGTCTAGGCTTTAGAAGTTTCCGAAACGAGGCTCGGCACTGGCGCGAGTCCATAGTGTGTGAATGCACAGATGACCACTTGAAGAACTACAGTTACAGGTAAGCAACCTGCATTTCCGTGTTGCCCAAGTGTGACACAAATAGTCATCTATGGAGTGGACTATTCACACTTCGTGGACTAAAGTGACGTCCAAACGCACTCAGTCTCTGACCACAGGCTCATAATCTAAAAAGACATGACACACAAGGAAAAAGGGATGGATAGGAAAGAAGAAAAATTAAGTAATCCTTTAGCAGGGCTGGTGGAATGGCCATGTTTCCTTTCTCATCTCCCTCTGCTACAGCCAGCTGGAATGGCTCTGTAGAGTATTATGGATGAAGTATTATTAATGCTTAGTTGGGTAGAGAAGAAATGTGATTAGATCGATACGATAGATAGATAGATAGATAGATAGATAGATGATAGATAGATACTGTAGATAGATACTGTAGATAGAGAGAGATAGAGAGATGATAGATATTTGTTAGCAGTGAGGTCAGTGGAAGATTAAATGCGAAAACTATTGAAAAAAACAGTGACAACTCTGTTGAATGTATGTAAAATAAAGGCTAGTAAAAATTCACAGCTGTTTGTGTCATGACTGAAAGCTTTGGGTGAATGATGATATAAACATGTGTTAAATCAATAAGCTGTGAAGTATTGTTCAATGGGGAGTGAATACAGCTAATATACCTAACTCATTCATTTACAGCAGAGTTTAAACTTTCAAAAAAAAATACAAACTACTAACCGTCTGTTAGGCATGCTTTAAGGTGGATTCCTGCACTGAGTAGGGGGTTGGACTGAATGGCCTTATAGGCCCCTTCCAACTCTACTATTCTATGGTTCTGTGTAATTTCTGTTTCTAGTTTCTGAGGTAGAACTCCTAGACATTGCCTCAAGGGAGATTACTTTGAGACACATTTGATATTGCTGCGAGTTTATGAGTCCTTTGGATATCCTTTGTGGATTCCAAAAAAATGCCTACTAGCCCCTAGAGGCTTATGGAACCCAGGGGATTGCTGAATGCCCTCAGGGAGATTCCATTAGGCATGGCTGGCTTTGTGTGTGTTTGGGGCATGGTGATACAGCGCGTCAGCTCTTGCTCAGCTCTAGAGGGTCATACTGTGAAATGTCCGCTTAGCCTCCTGGCATCTTTGCTATGGCAATTTTATCTTGTCCAACATGCTGTTCAATATCTATATGAAGCAATAGAGGGAAGTCATCTGGGGATTTGGAGTAAATGCCATCAGTATGTTGATGACACTTAGCTCTATTTCCCATTGTCATCGGAGTCAGGAGGGGTAGTGGCAGTGCTGAACTGGGGCGTGGAATTGTTTATGGGCTGGGTGCAACCAACAAGATGCTGTGGGTAGATGTTCCCTGGTTTGGGGAGATGATCAGCTAGTAATGGATGAGGTTGCACTCCCCATGAAAGAGCAGTACACCGGGTTGCTTTCAAAGATGGCGTCCGGAAGCTACAATTAGTGTAGAATACAGCTGCTAGGATTTTCACTGGGGCAGTTAATTCAGATCACATTTCACCAGTTTAAAAAAGCTTTGTTGGCTGGCTGGCTGCTTTCAAGCCCAGTTCAAAACGCTACTGCTTAAAACTTGGTTTTTAAGCTTTAAGAAGCACCTTCTCCCATAGCCTGCCAATGCTGAGTTGAATGTCATCCGCCTGTCAGAATGGAAGTGGAAGGCAACCAGAGAGGGGTCGTCTTTCTTGGTTGCTGTACTGCAATGTTGCTTTCTTATAGATGCCAGGCATCTTCTTGTTTGTCCAGGCTTCTTAAGTTTACTTATTGCTCTTGTAACTCCTGTTCAATTTATTATTGTGTTTTGGATTTTGAAAACCTCCTTGGAATTTTGAGGAAAGATGGTACAAAAACGTTTCTAAAAACAATCATGCAGAAACATGAGCAGTTCTCGCATCTAATTCACTTGATGAATTTAACTTGCTGGTAAAGAAATAACATATCCAGCTATTCTGATCACATCAATTTGAGGTGAAAGTTGGAAGAATAAACGCAGAACGTCTGAAGACATGACTGAAAAAGTACTGCTACAGGGATTTTTTTCAAGGATTAAAGCTTTCTAAACTAAAAACTGTTAAACAGGCTTGTTTTATGGAGGGCTACTTTTTCATTGTTCCATCTTAGAGGTGTATATTCAGTCTACTAATGATATTGCCTTCAACTTCCTTAACCTCCCACCCCAGTGCAGCTAGGTAATTTTAGACTTTGAACTTAATGGTCTTATGAGGGGGCCCTTTAGATGGCTGTGTGAAATACACAACTAACAGTTCTCTTCTCCCTGCACAGCCACCTTCCATACTTTACAACTAACATTCCTGATCTGTTACAACAACAATAATAATAATGTTTGCCAACTCTGATAAAAAAATAAATACTCTGAGCATGTGCAGTTTTGCACTTTAAACTCGCTTGAGTCATAGCACCATCATGGAATTTACTTTTGCTACCCTTATCACCTGCTGCTCTCTGGGTGGTTATTTGGGTTCCCCAAGGTCCAGCCCTAGCTGCACCACTGTCCTTTAGACCTCATGTCACATCTGGAGTTCTCTGCATTGCTGTAATTGATGGGTTTTATTAAAAGGGTTTTATGTTTTAAATAATTTTTAAAAAAGAAACAAGTTTAGCAAAACTAATTGTATGGCTGGCACCATTACATCTTATGAGTTCTTTCTGTGTGAGCCTATCTTGTCTGTTTGCCTTCAGGCATTTCTGTAGTAAGTCAAAACGACAGGTGCCACTTTATTTTTGTTGCATAGTAGCAGTTGCTTGAATCACATGTGCTACCTTGCCATCTGCACTGGACATACACAACCAGCCAGACGTAGAACATTCTTTCTGCATAATGCTAAATATACACACAGTTTTTCCAACCCCAGGGTGGGTTTTTATTTTGCTATCAATATACATTGGGAGGGGCAGAAATTTAATTTTACCTATAAAGATAATTTGTTAGAAAGTGCCTCCCTTTATTATACAGGGAGGCACATTATGTTTCTGTCCATCTTTCTATAAAGCAGGGGTGCAAAAAGTGCATCCGCCAAGCCGTTTCTGGCCGCCCAACAGATTCTGCTTCATCTGCTGCCGCCCCTGAAAAAATAGCTGTGATACTGCCTGGAGTTTCCATTGCTAGCATGAATAAGAGGATCACTCATCAGAGATTGGAGATAAGGAAGGGATTCCCTGGCTTTCCATAGATAGCAGTTGCAAGAGAGTCCCTACCCTTATCTCTGTTCTCTGATATTGGAATCTTTTGCTATGAAAAGCCTCTACTACTAAGAGAAACCCTCTTCCTCTCCCTTTTGCCTAAATTTCTACATATTTTTATTTATATAGATGTGTGGCAAAAAGGTTAATGGCCCTAACATGGCTTAGCATGTCGTCTGTAAGGCCCCCCGTGGCTAACCAAGTGCTGCCATAGAACTCAGCAGCAAGAAAGGCCGAAAGCGCTGCTGCTCCTGCCGCCACGCAAGATCTCCATGACGCAGTCTGAGAAGTGTGTGGAGCACAGAGATGTAGGAATGGGCAAACTCACCCATTCCCCCTGCTTTTCTTTCAGGGTTTCTTGGGGTTCCCCCATGAAGTTTCCTAATTTGTGCAATCGGTCAGTCACATGAATTTCCTCAAATGCGCGTTTTCACTTTTTAGCCTGTGGTGTTGCTGTGCATTTTTGGCTGTTTTTTTGCATATGTTTTGAAAGAAGCACCAGCCCTGTGATGGCTACCCGTAGCTGGTGGTAGCACTGCTGAGACTGCTAGGATGTCTGACGGACAGATTGGAGAACTATGGATTTCTGCGGCGTGGTAGATGGTTAGGGTAACCACGCTGTGGCATGTGGTTCCATGGTCGTCTGGCAGGAGCACTTGGCATGTATAGCCGTACCACCCTTCCCTAAGTTAAGTCTGAACAGGGCCTTCATGTTGTTGCTGTTCAAATCCCATTAGAAGGAGGGTGGGAATGGGAGTTGTTTTTTTCTTTAAGCATGTCCGCCTGAATGGTGTGCCTTCACCCTTATAATTACAAGTTCAGATGTTTTATTTATTTATTTATTGTATTTATATCCTACCTTTCCTCCAAGGAGCTCAAGCTATCATGCATGTTCCATCCCCACCTCCATTTCATTTTATCCTCACGTCAACCCTGTGACTGGCTCAGGATCTCCCAACTGAGCTTTATGATTGAGTGAAGATTTGAACCTACATCTCCTCAGACCTAGTTCAGCACTCTAACAACTACATCACACTGTTGCTCTAGTAGGAAGTGATGAAACTGCTAAAAGCACTTTCTGCCCTTTCAGGCCACTATTGTTACTCAGAGTGGCTTTGAATGTGGCATAGAGCTGAAACATCACTCATGCACATTTCCTATCACCATACTTCCATGTCTCTTCACTCCCCCACCCCTCCTGGAGCGGGGGATAGCATCATAGTATATGGGGAGACGTGCATATCTCTCAGCTTTGACATGCACAAGTGCTTCTGCTCTGCACTATGTCCAAAGCTGCTCCAGAATGCTCACCTATTTCCCCATTCTTGTTTCATGATGGCATGTTGTATTAGCATAATAAAACGTGCAAGGTGATGACTTTCGAAACCTCCACTAAGTCATCCTTTTAATTTTGAGCTGCATCACATATCATAAAGTGAGCAGGTATGCTGTTTACTGTGTATATGCACAGGGCATTGCTTAACAAAATGTTCAAGGCAGCTACCTGTGACATGGCTTTGCTTATATGCTGAGGGAAACTGGACCCCATATTATTTCCAGTGCATACATACATGAGTTAAAAAAAGGTGCATACCACAATCACAGAGTCCAGTTGTTTAAGCAAGCGTTTGCTGTTTGCCTTGGTTAGCATCCCCCAAAGAATGGGGTTTTCCTTTTTGTGTATGTTGTAATGTGCTCTGCAGTCTCATCAGATTGTACTTCTTAAGTTAAGTTTTACCAGTAATTCAAGAGAAGCAGCCCTCAGCATAAATAAAGAATCCAGAAGAGTGATGCTGATTCATAAGAACTTTTCTGAAAGTTCTTTTGCACGTTTTTTTCAAGCATACTAGCTGAATACTTCTTAAAGTAAGGAAACTGCACTTTGAGAGGTCAGTCAGCATGCCTAAACTATTAAGTTTAAACTTTGCTCAAATAAGGGGAATGATTGAGTCGTAATGGAATGTCAGAGGGAGACTAAATGGAATGGGCAGGGAGCAGGGAACAACTCCACAAGCAGTTCCACTTAAGTAGATTTGGTTGGCCTTTTCCAACCAGATGTTCTGGACTACAACTCCCAGCGTTCCTGATCACTGACCATGCTGGCTGGGGCTGATGAGAGTTCAAGTCAAAAATATCTGGAGGGCACTATGCATTGGAAAGAAACCATATATCTTTGTGCCTTGACATACATGTGCACGCTACATGTCTTTCCCAAATGGAGTGGGCACATGTACTTTATTGCAATTCTGTGTTGCCATGTTGACATAAGAAAATTTCCAAAATCCATGTTGCTATTACACTTTTATTACGCCAGCCAAAAGATCACCAACAATTGTGCAAGCTTTTGAGATCCTGAGATCTCTTTGTCAGGCAAGAGGTTATAAAAGGCAGTGGATGGGAAGAGAGGAAAAAAGGACTAGATTGGTGAAGTCACATTGACCCAGTTCACATGATCAAGCAAGCCACCATGGCTTGTTCTGAACATGCTGGGCGCAATTTGCATAATCACCACCTAGCTATGGCTTACTGTGTTGTCTGAATCCAGGTAGCATGACTTGTTTTAGGGTGAGACAACTCTCAAATAATCCATGGGCTGTTGAAGGGTTATTTTGCCAATTGCTATGCCTCTATCTGGACAGGGATAACCTGGCTTCAGTTGTCTATGCTCTGGTAACCTCCAAGTTAGATTACTGCAATGCGCTCTATGTGGGGCTGCCTTTGAAGACGGTTCGGAAGCTGCAGCTTGTGCAAAATGCAGCGGCCAGATTTGTAACGGACCAGAAGGTTTGAACATATAAGACCAATTCTGGTCCGCTTGCATTGGCTGCCTGTATGTTTCCGAGCCCTATTCAAGGTGCTGGTTTTAATCTATAAAGCCTTACACGGTTTGGGACCACAATACATGATGGAACGCCTTTCCTGACATGAACCTACCCGTTCACTACGCTCAACATCAAAGGTCCTCCTCCGGGTGCCTACTCTAAGGGAAGCTCGGAGGACGGCAACAAGGGAGAGGGCCTTCTCTATGGTGGCCCCCAATTATGGAATGATCTCCCCGATGAGGCCCGCCTGGCACCAAAACTGTTATCTTTTCGGTGCCAGGTCAAAACTTTTCTCCCAGACATTTTAACAGCTTAAGTTGAGGTTTTTAACTGACTTTGTGGCTAGGCTTAACAGTTTAAAATGTTTTAAATGTCAGCAGTTTTATGTTTATGGTTTTAAATTTTGTATATTGTCTTTTTAGTGTTCAATCTTTTAATTTTTATAAACCGCCCAGAGAGCTTCGGCTATGGGGCGGTATATAAATGTAATAAATAAATAAATAAATAAATAATAATAATAACAGCCTGCATGCACCACAGCTCACAAGAAACCACCATGGCTTGTTTTGATTGTGCAATCCAGCCCATTGTCTGCACATTCAGACTAGTCCAAGATGTAGTGTGGGTGGAGGAGTCTGCAAGTATTCAAGATAGGCTCATCAGATCATGTGATGGTTACAGGAAGCTCCTGCTGCCCCTGGTTATGCTGGAAGAAGTGGGTGGGGAAGTCCAGATGTTCTCAGAACTGTTTTCCATCATGGTCAAATTTGCCGGTGCATCACAGAGATAAATTAGGCAGTCTATATATTAACAATACAGCTGATAATTTTAGCTGCTGTTTTAGATAATAAAAGTGAATTACAGAGCAAATATGTGGCAAAAGTGCTAATGGAAGTAAGAAGTCATTTAAAAATTATTTTCATGCTTACATCTAATAGGACACCTACCTGATGAATGAAACCTTTGTTGGCCAGCTAAATTTTAATCTATCAAATGTGCATATGAATAAAATAATTTTGGGGGTGAAGCAAAGTTTCATACTGCTTCAGGCACCATCTTAGAAGAGGCATTTTCTTCTGTTTGAGAGAGGAGGGGCTGCCTCTTCTAAGATGCTGTCGGCTAGCTTGCAGTTTTTGTAATAACTTAATTCTTTCAATACATAACTTTTTTAAAAGTGCTGCCTCATCAATTGGGAATACTTTCTTATTCTTTCAAAGGTTTTTTATTAGTAGATTAATTAAACATTGCAGTCCTAATATCAAGACTTCCCCCAGCTTCCCTGGGCTGATACATTTCTTTTTCTATTTCAGAATACGAAAACCTGTAAAATGCATAATGTCTCCCAACAATAACTGCTATGTTTAGGAAAGTCAATATACACGTTTTCAGTGAAATGCAACTAGACATGCAAAAGTGGGTTACCATCAGGCCAGTTTTCCAGTGGCTAGGCTAGCAGCTGGTCAGGAAATAAAAGGACCAGTTGCTGGCTCAGTTAGGGTGATCCAGTGCAACCAACCTGCAGCAGTGCTATGACACTGCTGATCCTGTCTGGATGAGAGGGACCCAAGTTTGAGTCCAGATATTTCTTCCTCCAATGATGTTGTGGCACATGGCTGCCTCCAGTCTCTGCTCAGTTTCAACAGATATTCTGTCATCTCTCATGTGGAATACGAGAGGTGCCAGAATACAGTGTCATATACCATGGTGTAATTCTACCATGCTTATGATGTTATGTGTTGTGCTTTTATTAATTTCAAGATTAGATATAGGGAAGTAAATCATCTATCTTGAAGACAATTAAATGTGTTTTCACATCAGTGAAGATCTAGTTCAGATGCCAGAATCCAAAGAATTGGATGAGTGAACCTCCTGTTTCTGATCTATGGTTGTCTTTTCAATTTCATAGGTACTTGGGCGATGTTTCTTGACAGTGATGCAGGTTCATTTTCAGTTTTTATCCCAAGCTTTGCAGAAGGTCCAACCTTCTCATTCATGTTTTACTGAAGCTGTCGCTCAGGAAAGAAAGAGTTCTAATGTGGCCGAGACATCCAGTGCAAGCCCCACAATTGAGCTTGAAGAAGCAATGCGATCATGGAGAGGAGCAGCTGAGGTAAGAGCATAACTCCTGCATTGCTGGATCAGGTCAGTAGCCCAACATTCTGTCTCAGGCCAGATGGCTCTGGGGAGCTCACAAGCAGTGCGTGAGAAGTGGCATGCACTTAGTCCTGGCAAATGTATTATTATTTATTTAATATATTTCTTAGCAGCCTTGCTGAGACGGATTTGTTTGTAGTAGTAGTAGTAGTAGTAGTGATTTGTAGCCCATGGATTAATAATCTCTTGGATTCTGTAATGGGAGAATGTTGACAGAATTCCTACAGAAAATACCTGTGGTTTCAGAATGACGAAGCTCCGGGTCCCAGTATGATTCCAGAGTTCGGAAGTTTATGTATTCCAATAAAGTCAGGTGATATCTCTAGCCACTGTGAGATTCTGAAAATGGAATCCAGAGTTGTGTTTTGGACATTGCTAGCAGGCTTGCAGGCTTGTGAATTGGAGCTGGAAAAGTCACTTCTGCCTCCACTGGATTTATGCTATTTTATGTTTTAAGTTTCAACTGAGGGAGGAACTGAATGTGCACAGTGCTGGTTGGAAAGAGGCAAGTAGTCTGCCAAGAGATCAGAGAAGGCAGAGGAAAGGAAACGCAAACAAGCAGGATGGGAAATAGGAGACAGAAGCAGTTGATACAGTACAATAGGAGTGAGCAAACTGTGGGTTAGGGTTAACCCTAATCCTAACCCTACAACTCCCACAATTCCTCACTATTGACTATGCTGGCTAGGGCTGATGGGAGCTGTAGGCCAAAACATGTGGAGGGCCACAAGTTGTCTGCCCTTACAATAGAATCAAGACAGGCTGGGTGTGGGTGAGTTGCATACCTCTGAAAGTTGCTAGGAGAGGCTTGGGGATGTCAACGCTGTAGCCAGGGACTGTGGGAGGGGGCCATCAGCCATTGGGCATGTAGGGTTGCTAGCTAGCATGTGGTGTGCTGCTAGATTTCAATGAACAAGAAACATACCTGAAGGACAATTAATTTTACCTCTCCACAAAGCTAGATGAAATATATTAGGCTAGAAGTGATGCCCTCTGATGAACCAGAATTGGCAGAGAAGCCTAAAGTAAATGCAGGTTACCCGTTCAAAATAAGAGTTTGACTAGGAAAACCCTGAGCGCTTGCCTGCCTCCACCCACTCACCCTAATTTTATTTATTTAATGAAATGCCCGCCATTCTTCTTCTTCTTCTTCTTCTTCTTCTTCTTCTTCTTCTTCTTCTTTTTCTTCTTCTTCTTCTTCTTAATTACTATCCCGCCTTTTTCCCAATACTGGGACTCAAGGCAGCTTACAAATTAAAACATATACAGTTAAAAACAGATAGAGATATACAAAAATTTAAAACATAATTAAACATAGTACAATGTTAAAATATTTAGAACATTTAAAAACATTTTAAATACAAAATAATTAAAAAATCCAAACTATAAGCAGCACATCCACAGAGGTCTCAACTACTCCCCAAATGCCTGCTGAAACAGAAAGGTTTTAGCCTGCCTCCGAAAGCACACCAAGGAGGGAGCCAGTCTAGCTTCCCTGGTGGCTCTGGGGCAGCCACCAAGGAAGACCTCTCCTGTGTTCCCACCAGCAGTTGCCCTGTGAGGTCACCCACTCAGCTTCATGGCTGAACGGGGAGTCCAAGCTGGTCCTCTCCAGTCCTAATCTGACATTCTAATCACCAAATGAATCAAAAGCAAGGGAGATGAAGTTGTTCCTTGCCAATTTTCTAGGACGTTACTATGGAGAATGCAAAAGACAGAACATAGGACCAGTGCAGACTTTAGGGTTGAGTGTTATGGGAATGTTGTCTCTAGGCATATGATAGTCCCCTATTTCCTGCAGGTGCATTGATGCAGACATTTACCTTGACTACCATAATGCCGATTCATACTTAACCAGTGTTTGCATTTGAAAGATTGTGCACGCACGCACACAGACACACACACACACACACCACCTCACCAGGCCTCTACTTTTTTTCCTGTAAAAAAATTAATGGCTAATATATAGATGAGATCTGTAAATTGTGAGCTTTAACTTTTACTAAGGAATCCAACTTAATGGGGCACCAAATTTGTTTCTATTGTTTTTGAGCCACTGCTATGTTGTCTTATTGTTACTTTGTGCATCCCATTTAAAGGCCACGTCACGTCTAAGAGAGAGGGGCTGTGATGGCTGTCTGGCTGGAATCGAGGTCCAGCAACTCTTCTGCTCCCAGAGTGTGGCGATTCCTGAGCACCAGCTAAAAGAACTGAATTTGAAAATAGACAGTGCTCTGCAGGTTAGTTATGCTGTGAGTTTCTACTTGGTTGGGGATTGGATAAAATAGCTAGGGCAGTCTGTGAAAGTGTCTGAAACTAAGATGAAACGGATGAGCAAGTCCCTCTAGCTAGACCCTTTTTTGTTCCAACAATAGGGGCTGCTGCTATTCTGGAAACTTTACTTGCCCCCTCGAATGTGATTGGATAGTGGAGGAGAGGAGCACATGCCCTCTTATAAGACTTTCAAGGTTTTGTGAAGTAAACAATATATTATAGTAGTTATTGTTTTTCAGTATAGTGATGCACTTTGATACTTTGTTTTGTTTTAACTATCAGGCATATAAAGTTGCTTTGGAAAGTTTGGGTCACTGTGAATATGCAATGAAGGCTGGCTTCCACTTGAACCCAAAGGCTATTGAAGCAAGTTTGCAGGTAAGGACCTTTTTATCTGACCTCCCCCCACCCCGCAAAGATGTCCTTTAATGCAGTCAGGGTTGAATTGGTTGCAGTTGGATTTCTCCTTTATGTATGGCTTTGGTGCTCTGTCTTTTAAGGGCTGCTGCAGTGATGCTGAAGCCCAGCAGACTGGACGGAGACAGACCCCTTCTCAGCCGATTCAGTGTGAGCTCCCAACAGTTCCCATTCAGATAGGTGCTCACTTCCTGAAAGGAATATCCTTTAATGAGTCTGCAGCAGATAACCTGAAGCTGAAAACGGTAAGGACACTACATTCTGTGTTAAAAAATAAGTGCCTTTAAAAGAAAACAAAGTGTATCGGACTGTAAGCAAAATTATGGTCCAAAAATTGATTGTTACATTCAACCAACTGTAACACCTTCCGATTGCAAGAGCCTCTCACTCCAGTGGTTTGTCTTGTCTGCTTTTTGTCCTACCCTTTTAAAGCTTGCTGGGAGCTTAAGAGCTGGATTCTGGCTTTAGTGTATGGACTAGGTAGTCATCTTACATAATGACATAATTTGAAAGTGGATTACATGTCATATGACAGAAAGATATTGGCTGAGTTTGGACAATCATGGGGGAAAAGAAATCACCAAGGCTTCTTCCACCACCCCCAAGTATGTCACACATGTGTTGCCATTTGCGTAAGTACTGCAACGCTGCACGGGTTGCTGTGTTGTCTGAACCTGTCATGGTGCACGGCAGGGATGGCCTCTTATCCACTCTACTCTTATCCATAGGTTGTGGCGTGGGTAAGAAAACAACCCTGTCGCACACTGCACCAGATTCAGACAACACAGCAACCTGCACGGGGTCATGAGTAATTATGCAAATGGTGGTTGCACAGGATTCATGAGGGTGGGGAAAGAATTCACAGTGGCTTTCCCTCCCCCCTCCCCCTATGATCATCCAAACCTGGTCATTCTCATCCAGCTAAGTCAAAGAACAAGAACTGAAGAAAAGATTGAAAATGAGAGGAAATTGACAAGGGATAATGACATAGTAGAAATGTGGTATTTATTTTAGGTTGCATCCAGAATCTTCCTTCCATGACAGGAAGGGTCCTTGCGGCAGGTCCTTCTGTCCAGTTTCCTGGGATCCTCCTACCACTCACAACACAGCTCACCCCATTCAGTAGGGTTTTCGGACTCTTTGACTGGGTTTGGATGAAACAATAGTCATAGAATCATAGAATAGTACAGTTGGAAGGGGCCTATAAGGCCATCAAGTCCAACCCCCTGCTCAATGCAAGAATCCACCTTAAAGCATCCCTGACAGATGCTGTCCAGCTGCCTCTTGAAGGCCTCTAGTATCATTGGTTCCATTGACGTATTGCTCTAACAGTCAGGAGGTTTTTCCTGATGTCCAAGCGGAATCTGGCTTCCTGTAACTTTAGCCCATTATTCAGTGTCCTGCACTCTGGGTTGATTGAGAAGAGATCCTGGCCCTCCTCCATATGACAACCTTTCAAGTATTTGAAGAGTGCTGTCATGTCTCCCCTCTCTGTCTTCTCTTCTCTAGGTTAAACATGCCCAGCTAAACAAAGCCCTCATAGGGCTTTGTTTCCAAACCCCTGATCATCCTTGTTGCCCTCCTCTGAACACGCTCCAGCTTGTCTGCATCCTTCTTGAAGTGTAGTGCCCAGAACTGGATGCAATACTCAAGATGGGGCCAACCAGTGCCTAATAGAGGGGAACCAGTACCTCATGCAGTACTGGTTCCCCTCTGCAGTTGCTTAAATAGTTCATGGTAGACTAAATAGTCCACTCTTGACTATTGTGTCATCTGTCAGGGAAAAACCACGCCACGGTTGGTTATTTCTGCACAATGGGGTGCAGAGTTGATCATCTGCACAACCGTTGATTATTGTGTCATGTGGCAGGCTCCATTGATTATTTCCCCTGACTACAGAATCATGAGGCAAGAGTGGCAGAAACCCCTGCCGCTCTTGGCCATAGGGGCTCTATATCCAGGGGAAATAATCCTGTCCTAGGAAGCCTTTGGGGAGCCGCTGATCATGCCTCCCTTGTTGGGATGCACTTCCCGGGACAGGTACAAGCTAACCCTAGGTGGGACGCTGCCAGTCACGGCACCCGAAGGCGTTCCCAGGGATGTGCACATCCCTTTCCCCCACTTCTGCTGTGGAGGGAAAGTGCTGATGACTGTGGGACTGGATGATAAGAACTCCTGCCACTGCTTGAGAGCAGCAGGAGCTCTTAGTGTCCCCCGTAGCCGGCCTCCACCACTTTGCTGCGAAGGCTATTTGTTGCTATGCCGAGGGTGGGTGGGGGAATGATGTCAGGAGAGACTCTCCTGACGTCATCTCTCTCCACCCTCGGCATAGCAACAAATAGGGAAGTAGGCATTGCAGAGGGATACCATCCCAGACAATGCCTCCTTCCTCATTTGTTGTGAGGCCAGGGCGGAGAGAGCTGTCATCCTCTCCCTCCACCCTCAGCCACGCCACAAATGGGGAAGGGGGTGGCTGTGCAGAATGATATCATCACCTGTCAGGAGATGAGATCGCTGTGCGCTGCCTCCTCCGCCGGCAGGGCCATAGAAACAAGGAAGGGGGCGGCCCTAACAACCATAGCTATAGCCACCCCCTTCCTTGTTTCTGTGGCCCTGCCAGCGAAGGAGGTGGTGGCACAGAGCAGGCTGATCCCGTCAGGAAATGAGATCACTCCGTGCTGCTGCATCCTTTCCCGGTGGATGGATCTCCTCCCCTGACAGGTGAGGAGACCTTTCTGCAGCTTCTTGCTTCGTGGAGGAACACATGTTGTGGCCACTGCTAAAGCAAGAAGCTGTAGATGGATCTCCTTCCCTTACAGGCAAGGAGACTCATCCACAGTTTCTTGCTTCAATGGCGGCTACAACCCGTCCTCCTCTGTGGCTGTGGCCGTAGCAAGAACTGGTGGACAGATCCCTGATAAGGTAAGGGGGAACCAGCACCACCATTCAGTGGGGATGGTGGAGAGCACTGGGAAGAGAGCAATAGCCAACCCTGCCCTTATAGCCTATTCCATGCATGACTTATTAGCATGTCGCCCAAGCGCAGCATGCAAATAGTCATCCATGGAATGGACTATAAGGGCAAGGTTGGCTATTGTGTAGTCCGAATCCAGTGGTGGGTTAAATAGTCAATGGTTGGTTATTGTGTCATCTGTCAGGACTTTTTCACACCACTGTTGGTTATTTGGCTGAAATAACCAACGCAAATAACGAACGGTGTACAGAGTTGATTATTTGAACAACTGTTGGTTATCATGTCATGTGTCGGGCACCGTTGACTATTTCATTGCACACGGTTATTTTCGGTGGCTACAGAGTCCCCTGGCAAGAGCGATCAAAGCGGAGGCTGCCGCTCTGGTCCAGCTGGCAGACCTCGCAATGGCTGATAGGATACCAGCGGGAGGACTGAGAGGGGAGAGAGGGCAGGGGATGTGTCATTCAAGCACACTGTTGACTAATAGTGAATTTGACGCTGACCTTAATCCATACTACAGTTGATTATAATCATGTCGCGTGGGGAGTACCCCCTCAATAATCAACCATGGAGTTGACTATTAACCCACCATTGACTATTATGTTGTCCGAGTGCAGCCTGTGTGTAGCATTTTCATGGGGTTGGAGGGGTTTTCCCGGGAAAGAGGGAGCAGGAAATCAAAGGAGCTTGAATGTAGATGCTATAAGGGCAAAATCCATGAGTGTTTTTTGATCTTTGCTTATGAAAGTGATTCTCCGGTCAAGGCCATCACGCATATGAAAACACATTAAATGACAGGATGTGAAGTTTATTGTCAATTGTCATGCAATTGAAAATTGAGAAAATGATACAGTTTCTGAAAGTACTTGCTACACACCTTCTTGACAGAGAATTCACTTTCATTCAAGCTCCAGTTGATGCTGATGTAGAATTCTAAGTTATTTGCCACAGTTGTTGAAGCCTGCCTTCCCCACCATGGTGCCCTCCAGATGTTTTGGATTAAAACTCCCATCAGCCCCAGCTAGTGTGGCAAGTAGTTGGAGGTGATGTGAGGTATAGACCAAAACATCTGAAGGGCATCAAGCTGGTAAAGGTTCATTTAAGCAGACAATAATACCTGAATATTCTAGTTATAATAAAATCAAGACTCTGGGTACCAATGCCATGAAATCTTGCACCAAGTATCTCTGTGGTGAGAACCATTTGGTGCCTTTTGGTCATTTTCAACATATGCTTCCTAAAAACCTTTGCAATAGATGTTAGACCTAATATTAGTTTTCCTTCAACAATTCATCAGAATTAAACCATGTGGCTCGAAGGGCAAACTTATACTGTCAAAGAGGTGGTGTGAGCCATCTTAGTTGCCACCTTTTGATTTTAGGATCAACACTAAAAGATTTGGATTCAGCAGGTTAAAAAACATAAATACTCTGGCAAACAAGTTCCACATTGATTGATATATTATACCTGAGCAGCCTCTGTCTCGCCTCTTCTAGTTCCCTCAACCAATGCCACTACCCCACTTCTTACGCTGCTTCCAGTAGCCATTGGCATCCCAGCCTTGATTGCTGGGTTTCCTCATGGACCGTACATGTGCACACATAGTATCGTGCAGAAACATTGCAGTTGGACATGGGGTGCTGGTGACCACTGGAAGCAGCAGGTAACTGGGAAAGTGGTGAGGATGGGTGTGAGCTTCAGTCATCATTTGAGCGATACTGACAAGTAACAGCTATAGTCATCAGCCGCTGAAGATTATTGAACTATCTGCTGTAAACACAGGCAGCAGAAATGTGTGTGTTGAAAGACTAGGGGAAGATATATTGTTAGTTGATAGCAATGTTTTGTTTTGTTTTTTGGCAGCACACCATGATACAACTAATTAAAGAAGCTGGCTGGCATAATGGTGTCACCCCAAGGGATGACTCTCCTGTGACAGAAGTATTGAACCAGGTTTGCCCTTCTACATGGCGAGGAGCCTGTAAGACCGCTGTACAGTTGTTATTTGGCCAAGCTGGGCTGGTAAGTAGCCATGAATGGAAAAATCTGAAGAAGGTAGAAATAAAGGAAAAGCAGAAGTGCAGGAAAGATTATTTAGTTCTGAAAGATTGAAGAGTTATTCTATACAAGTGGGACGTTTCGCAACAAAATGCTATAGTGCAGACGGCTCTCATTCAGGATGGCTGGCAGTCCAGCCACGTCCTTCCCCAGAATGCACCGTTCCATTCTCTCTTCCCAAACTGTTTTTCCATCTCCCCTTTGAGAGGCTGCCAGCATTCCATGGCCACTGAACACCCTCGGTTCTTGTTTTTTGCTCCTCTCCTCTCCCTTATGGCTTTTTCTAAAGGTGTTTTTCTTTTTGTATTTCTGCAAACTTTGGGGTCCTCCTAAGCCTGCTCATGTCTTTCTTTTTTTGAGTGGATGTTGCTCTTTTTGGCTACATAAGGATTGTCACTCAGAATGAATTTGCTATTAGTATATATATCATTAATTATATTATATTTATTATTATATTTATTTATATTCCTCCTTTTTCCCAATAATGGGACTCAAGGCGGCTTCAACCAGCTTCTTCATAATCATGTTACCTTGGGGAAATTACATACCACGAGAGTGAAATGCCTCCAACCTGAAATTCATTGTTTGTATAGGCACAAGATCACGAGCTTCTTTGACTCCCAAGAAAGAAACTTGCAGGGTTTAGCTAGCTAGGTTTTCTTTGCCCACTCAGGCTCAAAGTAATGTTGGCCACTGCAGAGTCAGTGCATTGTAGCAACTAGAGTGTTGGATTGAGACATCAGAAATCTCATCAGTCCTTGAATTGTCAGACTAAAATCTACTCTGTGCACTTTGGAAGAAGGATGGAATAAATAAAGATAAATAATGAAGCAAGAGCTTGAGATTTGAAATTGGTAGTCTTCCCTTAGGTGGAAAACAAGATTAAGTAACGATGCTTGGTAACATAATAAGGAATGGAATAATGATGTCCTAAAACAGCCTTCCCCAACATGCTGGCTGAGGATGCTGGAAGTTGTAGTCCAACAGATCTAGTGGGTACCAGTTTGGGGGACAGCTGTCCTAAACCCTCTTAGATACATATTGGGAATAAGTGCAGGTGGGATCCAGAATGCCGTAGGGAGAAAATGGATGGTTTTGACACCAGGAGCACAAAGGCAGGGAAATAATGGGTTCCTACAGCTGCAGAGATAGTGGGACCCTCCCCACACTGGGGAGTGATTTGTTATGAAAGTGGAGGAATTGGTCCTTAAAGTAGTTATGATGCTGGGGTGTTTTAGTGGCCCTGTACTATTGCAGGACAAGTATAAACACTGAAACCCAAGAATTATGGTTTCTTCTAAACATAAATGTTCCATTTTAAAAATTGCCTGTAAAAGATCATGAATAATCTGCCTTTGCCCTCAGTTGTATTCTTTGCCCTTTAAATACTCGATGCTATTGATGTAGTAAGTTCTGTTGCACTCTAGTTAGTGTAGGAACTTATTTGGGCAGAAACTACCGTGGCTGCTTTGTAGAGTTGGATAGAAACAGTACTGTTTCCATTTGCATTGCCTCTAGTTTGGTATGCTGATGACACATCCTCATCCATTGTTTAGATTGTTCCCTGGGCGGGGATGATGGAGGATACATCTGTAAAACAAGAACAATGCCTATCAGGAATCATTTCCCAATCTGGGCGTGTGAAATGTTCATTGGCTGCACTTTGAATGGAGTTCATATCAATGAAACATGAGTTAGTCACATGTTTCTACAACCACTGAAATGGCAATGTTGTTGGCCTATTCCATTGAAATCTGTATTCCCGGAATTGTGCAGTGAGTTTTTCAAGTACTTCAGGATCAAAAAGCATCATTGGGTATAGAGGTGAACCTTGAAATGCAGCATAGACAATTTCCAATAGATCACAGGACTGCTCTGCACTGCTTTGCTGTGACTCACCCACTATAGCAATCAGGTTGTACCTTTATGAAATCATATTCCAAATTTTACAGCACCCTAAGTCTGCAGCTAGAATGCAGGATACTCTTACTATGAAGTTGTGTTTTCTAATCCTGTGTAGCAAATTGTGGGGGCAAGTAGGACTATAATGCCTTAATATACATCAGGGCTGTTTGCAAGACATGACAGTCCACCATGGGTTGGTTATATAACCCACGGTGAGGCTGTGGCTGCCATTTTGATTATGCAACCCCCATTTGGGTTATATAACCCAGTGAGTGTGGGTTATGTTAAATAATCCTCGCATAACTCATGGTCTGTTTTAGGGTCATGCGCTGGATTCACATGACACGACAACCCCGAGTAGTTGTTACATATGCAACCTGGCACCCATGGATGCTGCAGCTCGTAACAGGTTAAATAACCCACATCGAGCCACAATGTGTCATCCAATCTAGGAGGGGTGACTGTGTAGATGCACCCTCCTGAAAGAAGCACAAATAAAAAGACCCAAGTTATCTGCAGCTGGAAACCTTTAGCTAACCCTTCCCATTTTAAATTGTGTGGGATTATCAGAGTGAATAAGAGGCAATTCTTCAATTCAAGACACATCCCGATTAAAATTCCCCGCAAACACCCCCCTCCGGTTGTCTAGTGGTTGGACTGCAACTCCCATCATCCCTCACCATTGGCCATGCTGGCAAGGGCTGATTGGAGCTGTAGTTGGACAGCATCTGGAGGGCCACATTTTCCCCACCCTTCCAGTAGACCAAGGTCCTACTCCTGCCGGGCTGCGTTGACAGCAGTGGAGTGGTATTTTCACTGGTTTGGGAATGGTGTTTCATTCTAGATTTAAAAAACAGAAGTGTGATTTTAAAATGTCAGATGCTTATTGTTTTTTCTTTGTGACTAGGTGGTTGTAGATACAGCACAAATTGAAAACAAAGAGGCGTATGCGCCACAAATCAGTTTAGAAGGCTCCAGAATTGTGGTTCAAGTCCCATCAACTTGGTAATTATGATTTATTCCTTGGAAAAATCCAAGCAAGCTTTAATTATTTGACCTAAAAGTGTGTGTCTAGAGACTTTTTATTAAAACTTTTTCTTAGGTGCCTGAAAGAAGATCCTGCAACAATGTCTCTGTTGCAGAGAAGCCTGGATCCAGAAAAGACTTTGGGACTGGTAGACGTGCTTTATACTGCAGTGTTTGACCTAAATCGGTGGAAGGAAGGAAGGTAGGTGTGCCTTGCGCTGTACTCTTTCCACATAGAAATAAAAGCAATGTACAGGTGATGCATCATGTAGTAACACTTGGTCACATGTAAAAAGGGAGGATGGAGATGAGCTTCCTCTAGGGTAAGGTCATTGGAAGACTAGGCAGTCAGAGCATGCAGGACTGGGCAGGACTGGTGGCAGCACCAAGCATGGTCAGACAATTGTTGAGGGTCCAGTGTCCCAGGGGGAGTGAGCTGGACCCTCCCACCCCATCCTTGCTCCTTTACTGAGCACTAGTGGCAGGCAGGTTGGAAGCTGCCACAGTTCCCCTGAATGGCATTATATTGGGCATGGTGAAAACATCAGAGTGGCAAGTAGCTCACCCAGGCCTGCTGCAAACTGCAGTTGGGGTGTTGCTTCTCATCATCACTGGTAGGTCTGCTGGGTGGGAGGCATAGGAGGGGCTCTGACAGGCTGGGGGCACTGGATGTCACTTCAGTGGGGCAGCCTCCCCACTGATGCTGGTCTTCCTTGTGAGTAGATAATTGCAAAGCTGCTGCAAATCTTTGTAGTGGTTAAGGTGAAGTAGTGGTGAAGTGCGCAGTGAGCTGGTTCACACAATCAAACAGCCTACCATAGCTTATTTAAGCCATGGCGCTAGCAGGTGGCCTTTTTGAATATTCAAGCCACAGCCATGGCTTGTCATGTCATCTAAACCCGGGTAGCAGGGGATGTACAAAGGTTAAACAACCCTCGCATAATCCATTGCCTGTTCTAGAGTTATGCAAGTTATAGGTTCGGATGACCCAGCAAGCTGCGGTTGAGGCTTGAATATTCAAAAAACCTCCTGTACATGCTGCAATCCACTGTGGTTTAAACAACGCCATAGTGGGCAGCAGTGATCATGTGAATCAGGCCAGAGTCTGTAACTTGATCGTGAGGCCTATGTGTGTCTGAGAAATTCGCTTTCAAATGATGTTGCTTTGTTATCAGACTCAGGAGGAGGATGTGGAATAAATGTAGTGGAGTTTTCTTCCCTTTTTTAAAGAAAAGTATGCATATCAGGGAATTGGACAATTTATGCTAATCTCAGGGCTTGGAAATAATTGGATCAGATTGCTGATTTATAAGCACCTAGAGGAAAATTAGGTCAGTCATACATGGATATATTAACATCAAATCTGTGCCAACAACTTTAATTTGCTGCTTTGATAAGGTAACTGGCTTGATAAATTTGTGCCTTGACAATAAAAACATATAGAGACTTCAGTAGACTTTAGTCATAGCCCTGTGGCCTACAAAAGGATACACAACTCAGATGAAAAGCAGCACTCATGGACTGGAACAATGCAATGTTAAGTGTTAATTATGTAGATACAATATTGAAGTTACATTTAACATGTCAAACTGGGAGAAAATTGCAAATTTTTAGGACAACCTGATAGGGAGCAAAATACCCAGATCTCCAACACCTTGAAGATACATTTTGCATTGGACAGGTTGGGCACTGGATATCTTATTTTGACTAAGATAGCCTTGGACATCACCACATCTGACCCCCCAAACCTAGGTTGATGCTGTACTGGATATCCAGTCGGCACCAAATGAGAAATAGCAGGATTGGATACATTATTCAGCCAGGTATCAGTAGTACAGGAAAGGCTGGTGGCCTCATAATTTTCTGAGGCTATAAATACTGAATTATAGCAGCAAAAGTATCACTGCCCTCAACCATTTAAATTGCCTGAGACTGGTGGAGCTGTCGTGTTACGAAGGGTGTAGCACCAATGCTGACCAGTGGGAAAGAGACAAAGTCTGGTGCTGGTTGACGTGTGTTTTATTATCGTACATTAAAAGCCCAACGTTTTGGATGTACTCCTTCCTCAGGAGCTATAAACAATAAAATACATTCTTAATCAATAACAATACGGACAACACCTATCACAAGTTAGACATTCCTTTCTTTTGTACCATTAATCTCTTCTTATTTGTCAATATATTTGCCAGATAAAAATACACATATAACTATACATGCATGTTTAAACTTCACAAATAAATCCTTAGATACCACCCATATAACTATATTCTTTCTGTTCTAAAAAAGTTCCATATTTATACTATTCATCTTCAAACAACAACAGGATCCCTTCTAATAGGCAACCTTTGCCATCATATAAATCTTACAAGTAAGGAGAGCGCCACCCTAAAAAGCCTATCACAAGTTAAACATTCCTTTCTTTTGTACCATTAATCACTTCTTATTCGTCAATCTATTTGCCAGATATATGCGCCAACCTAAAATATAATCATATGGGTGGTATCTAAGGATTTGTTTGTGAAGTTTAAACATGCATGTATAGTTATATGTGTATTTTTATCTGGCAAATATATTGACAAATAAGAAGAGATTAATG
Source organism: Anniella stebbinsi (assembly GCA_029215795.1). Classification (NCBI taxonomy): domain Eukaryota; kingdom Metazoa; phylum Chordata; class Lepidosauria; order Squamata; family Anniellidae; genus Anniella; species Anniella stebbinsi. Next base: position 33,427,814 of record JARDYH010000007.1, read on the forward strand.
GTACAAAAGAAAGGAATGTCTAACTTGTGATAGGTGTTGTCCGTATTGTTATTGATTAAGAATGTATTTTATTGTTTATAGCTCCTGAGGAAGGAGTACATCCAAAACGTTGAGCTTTTAATGTAAGATAATAAAAACACACGTCAACCAGCACCAGACTTTGTCTCTTTCCCACTGAGACTGGTGGAGCAGGATAATGGGACAAGTGCTTCCTCCCTCCCTCTGCTTCTGTTGAATTGCACCGCTGCTACTTTGTCGTGCATTCCCCTTGCCATCTCAGCCACCTTTGTCTGCACATGCTTTCCAATTCTCCACCCCATATGCTACTGTCCTTCTCCTACTGTGGTGCTCAACAAAAACAAGCATCATTGCCCCCAAAGGACATTGTCTGAACCTGAGGACCCCACCCTACTGCAGCAATCATGGCTGGGAAATAATCAAAGGAAAACATGGTCTCCTTATTTAACACAATGCTTACACAGGGAAGCCCCCTCCATCCCACCAAATCAACTCTGCTTTTACCTCCCCTCCGTTACATTAGAGCATCCCTCTTCACATCCCAATCTCCCTGGAAAAAAAATACAGTTTCAGCGAGTTAGATTGCTGGGTCACTGGGGCCTCCCCGATGGCAGTTGTGAAAGTTGCGCATTGAGTGTGCTGCATCCTTTAAACACAGCAATTTCCAGTTTTCTTGGTTGTGTTATGGTACCGTCATAGAAAGGTCCGTGTTTAAACGCATAATATTGCCCATGCTATTGATTGATGTACTTTTTTAAGGCAACTTCTTACTCTCATTATGAGGAAATTATTTATGAGACTTTGCTACACTTTTTAATATCAATTTCTTTGATGCATTTATCATACATTCCTAAGAAATCTAAATTGCACATCATGGACCTAATTCTTGTCAAGATGTCTGTTTTGTAAGGAGTAAATGTTTTTGCCTGAAATAGGGGTTTCTTTTTGTTAAAACAGAGAACAAGCCTTGCCCTGCATTCAAATCCAGCTCCAGCGCGAGATCTGTGACTTCGGGGGTCAGATTGACTTACCATCTGGAAATGGAAGCAAATCAACTGGTGGCTTGCAAAAAACTTTCTCAAAGTTGACTTCACGATTTACAAAGAAAACTTCCTGTGCAAGTTCAACCAACACTGGGAGTTACTCCATCCCTAGCACACCTTCCAAAAACCTTTTTATACCTAACTCAGAGGATAAAGCAAAAATGCCCAACAACATGGATGCCCGACTGCAAAGCATTCTGAACATCGGTAACTTCCCTCGGGCTGTTGAGTCAGCCCAGCAGTGCTTGAGCAATCAGGTGGTCAATGGGTTACTTCTGGACAGGCGGGATAGCATCAAAGCAGAAGATGGTAAGGATGCCAAAGGTATGAATTTACCAACTGACCAAGAAATGCAGGAGGTCATAGATTTCCTCTCTGGTTTCAATATGGGCAAGTCCCAACAGACCTCTCCACAGGTGAAAAGAAGGAACTCTGTTGCATCGTCATCTGCTGCAGCGGAGCAGAAGCCAGTGGCTGTGCAGCAGCAGCAGCCGCAATCTTCGTCTCACACGCCTTTGCACCATCTTCAGCAAGGGTTGTCACAGCAACAGCAGCCACAAAAGCCCCAGCAGCAACAGCAGTACTATCAGCACTTGCTTCAACCCATTGGTTCGCAGCAGCAGCAGCAGCGTCTACCTGGCAAATGGCAGACCGATTCCAGCCAGCAGTCAGCCCAAACAGTCGGTCCGGGATTGTCCCACATGCCTCAGTGGAGTGGCCATGCCTTTTCTGATCTGAGCTCTGATCTGTATAACTTGGGTCTTGTGAACAGTTACATGGACAATATGATGTCGGAGATGTTGGGGCAGAAACCACAAGGACCTAGAAATAACACGTGGCCGAATCGTGACCAAAGTGACGGGATCTTTGGGATGCTGGGGGAGTTTCTACCCTTTGACCCAGCAGGTGAGTGCATATTCTAAGGGTGTAAATACGATCTTCTGTTGCATGTTTATTGAATATTGTTCAGTGTGTTGAATGCTGTCCATCTGTAGATCTCAGTGTGGGGGCAGATGCCCTCGTGTCTTCTGAAGGTCACAGGGAAATCCAGTGTCTCACTGGTAGAAATAGGATGTAGAAGGCTCTAGGATCAACCTTCTCCAATCTGGTGCCCTCCAGATGTTTTGGACATCAACTCCCACCAGTTCCCGCCAGCATGGCCAGTGGGAAGGAATCCTGGGCGTTGAAGCCTAAAACAACTGGAGGGTGCCACATTGGGGGAGTCTGCTCTGGATGTAGCCCAAATTTGAGTGCATGTGTGTTCTTACTAGCTGTTCTTTTTATGAATAGCCTTCCCTATCCATTGAAAATCCTTGAGGGAATTGCCAATTTAAGAGTCTGTAAGAGTAAAATTAGTCCTCTGTTAGTTCCCTGTATTGTCATAAGCTTCCTCTAAACAAGGGTGGGCAAAAGCGAGATGAACCGCTACTGGGCAATTTCTGCTTAGAGCTGGCTGGCTTCCAGGATTCTTGCAAAGTATAAAGGGTCTCACTTTTCCCCTCCAGTAGCTGCCACTGCCACCTGCTACTTCAGACGGGATCACTCTCACCACACCCTGCTTTGGCCAGGACAGCTTCCTCCAACCTGGTAGCCCTTAGATGTTTTGGACTGGAAGTTGTCTGGAGGGCACCAGGTTGGGGGAAGACAGGGCTTGGTGATGGGGCATTTGAGTGGCTGGGCAGAGCTGCCACCCCCCACCTCCTTTTCCATTTCTTATGTTCTGAAGCATTTTTTCATGCTCAGAATCACTTAACGCAGATTAGAAGAAATCTTGAGAATTCCTTCTTGCTTTTGCAAATGTTAAAGCAAGTCCATGGACAAGAAGGATGACAATTTGTGGGTTAGAATGGCCCTCCTCCCGGGTTAGACCCTCAGCTTTGTGATTATGTACACTTTTAAAAGATGCTCTTGTGATGGGATATTCTGAATATTCCTGCATTGTATCTACACAGAAGATAACCACTGTTTAGACTGAAAGGTTTTTACTAGCAAAGGATTATAAGTAGGGATGTGCAACGGATCGGACCCAATCCGGCCAAAATCGGAATGTTAATTAACGATTCTGATTTTAAAAAATGGAGGTCCAATTTTTTCGATCCGATTTTTCCCCACGATTTTGTTCGGGAAAAATCGGACCTCCATTTTTTGTGTTTTCTCCATAGGCTTTTCCCCAATGCAAGTCTATGGGGAAAACATGGCGGTGGGTGACTGGGGACGTGCCTCCCCCTACTCACGCTCCTTACCTGTTGCCTCCTCGCTGCCGTCTGCTGCCACCTGCTGCCCCAATCTACTGAGAAACAGGCTTCGCAGCCTGCCTCTCAGTAGAGCGTCGGGTGATGATTACCCGGCGCTCTACTGAGAGGCAGGTCGCGAAGCCTATTTCTCAGTAGATTGGACCTGTGGGCGGCAGCGGACGAAAGTGGACGGCACCAGCAGGTAAGGAACGTGAGTGGGGGGGAGGGGGACCTGCCGGGGCCGCCCGCTTCCGTCCGCTGCCGCTCGCTGCCGCTCGCTGGGGGCCAGCGGATGGAAGAGGGCACCCCAGCAGGTAAGGAGCGCGAGTTGGGGGGAGGGACAGGGAGGGAGGGGGGGGAAGTTAGGTCCCCGCTCACCCGCCCCCATGTTTTCGCCATAGGCTTGCATTGAGGGAAAGCTTTCTTTCCCCCAGTGTAAGCCTATGGCGAAAACACCTAAAATGGCGTTCAATCTGAAAATCGGACGTCCGATTTTCAGATCGGAATCGGATCGGATCCGAACTGGGAAGCTTCCAATCCAATCAGATCCGAGGCATCGGTTCCAATCTGATTTTTTGGGTCCATGCACACCCCTAATTATAGGAGGACAAGAGCAAAAGCAGCAGCTGGGGTTGCCTACATAAAATGTCTGCCAAACATTGAGTGAAGAAAGATGCCTCCTCAACTTCCATTCCCTTTTATCTGTGAGTTGGCTAGCTCAGGAACGTGTTAGTAAAATGCTGATTAATCTCATGAGCTGCTTTACTTGTCCTCTCAAGCAATCTCCCTGCCTTCAATACTGTTGCTGTTGACATACTAAGAGAGTGTTAAACAGTAGTATTTTGTGTGTGTGTGTGTGTGTGTGTTTAAAAATTGAATAATGGAAGTATTGCAGCAACTCCAACACGGAATGGAAATTGGAAACGTGACTCTTTCGTGAAAAGCCAATCACGGTGGCAGTATATTTTTAAATGTCAATTCTATACATTGGGGTGGGGAGGTTCCCAAGCCCCATGACCAAATCTTCAAAGGGCTAGACTCACACAGGCATTGCCCCATCGCTAATACTTCCACCCTTCATTCAGAGCACTATTTCACCCACAGCCCTGCTGGGCCATCTCCTTGGGACATGGTTTTATTTTAGGGGTGGGAAACAAGGGAAAGTCTGCCTCTTTTATCTATACTCTGCACACTGGGGGCTGCTGCTTGTGTTTCCTAACTCTATGGAGACCACGTTCTGCTCCCAAGGCACAGTTTAGCCATCGCTGCAAGTTGGTCGTATCTACGCCCTCCTTGCCAGGGTATAGCTTTGTTTAGCTAAATAGGACTGAGCAAGTGCCTCGTTTGGATTCCTCAGTAAAAATCAGATTGGTGGGGGTGGAGAGAGAGAACATTCCTTTAGTTAGATATCTGTGGAGAGACAAATTAATCTTAGGAAGAGGATTTTTGTGCCTCTTGCTTTCTTGGATCTGCTTTCTTCAGACATTCTTCAGCCTTCTCATCTTTATGATGGAGAGTAATCTCTCTTAGCAATAGGAATGCAATTCTGGATTTAGTTTTTCCACAAGTTTTATACCAGGAGCAGGATGATATATGGAGGGTTAATCATGATACCTGTGAATGTACAGGGACTGGTTTTTGCTCCAGATATTTGGAGAGCCTGGGGCAATTTGCCTAGCATGGGACTGACCTGACATAAGGGCAGGGGCATAGCCTGGCTTTTATTTCTCCTGCCATTTGCTGCGGTTGAAATTTGTGTCTCCTTCTCCTAGGGTTGATTATCTAGCTCTTGGTTTAGAGTATGCCATGGGTTTTAATAGTATCAATATAAACATATCAATGCACACACTCAAATGTGTATGTTCTATAAAGAAACGCGAAAGATAAATTTCTCAATAAATCAATGCCCAGGCGTGGCGCTGCAGCATTCCCCATGCCTTCACTTTGCACCACCTCTCTGACCTGCTGGTGGTTGTCAAGATGCGCGGATGTTTCTTTGTGGCTTTCTTGACACTGCATATTCTCCCCGCTGCCCATAAATCACTTTCTGGTGAAGTACTTAATAGTCAGTACTTGAACAAGCATTCCCAACCGCTGATAGGCTTCGCATGTTTGTGTGTGAGCGAGCGAGCGAGCGAGTGAGCACACACTGAGGATGGACTGTTAAGCTTAAAGGATTAAATGAGGGGATAATTGTGGTAGAAATAGCTGAATGTGTCAACAACTGACCGTCAGGTTTCCTTTTTTTTATATCCAGTTGGCTCTGATCCAGAGTTTGCCCGCTACGTGGCTGGGGTCAGCCAGGCCATGCAACAAAAAAGGCAAGCACAGCACTTCCGTCGCCCCAGCAATGCACGTAGCAACTGGTCTCATCCTGATGACCCTCACAGGACCTGGCCCTTCCCAGAATATTTCACAGAAGGGTAAGGAGCTCTGCATGCTGTCATAAAATGTAGCAAATTAGCATTAGCTAAATAGGACTTTTGCTGCTACACTAGACTAAAGCATTTAGACCCATCTCTTCTATGCAAGGCATCATAGGGGTGTTCTCTGCTTTGATACAGAGGCTGTAGTGTTGGTTTTAAAGGGCCTTTAAATGCAGTGTCTTTGCAAGGTAAACATTGTTCAATAATACTGGATTTGTCAGATTAGTGTACTTTGGTTTAGAAAATTACTCCAGAAGTCACTGCCTGCCCTGTGAAGGTTTATTCTGAGTTCCAGAGGGAGGCCTGGCTCCATTTAAGTTCAATAAGATGAAAGAGCAACTAGGGTGGTAAGCCCCTGCCTTCTCATTCACTCTCTCTTTCCTCGCTTCCTGGTTTTCTGCTCTTGTCTCAGGGAGATGACTAGCAGCTGGTCAGGTACTCAGGGTGACTCGGCCAGCTCCAGTGATGAGACCTCCTCAGCCAATGGAGACAGCCTGTTTTCCATGTTCTCAGGGCCAGACATCGTTGCTGCAGTCAAACAAAGAAGGTGAGCAGAAGACGGGAGAATCTTTGGCTTTGCTGGATGATTCAGATCTTGCGACCTTAAATTGAAAGGATTGTGCTGACTGTTTAAAAGCTTCCTCTTGCCCTAGTGTGAGTGGTAAGGCAAGCCAGGTGTCTGAAAACTGAAAAGCTTTTTCTTTTTACTGTCTTGCCACCTACATTTTTCCCCTGTGTGATGCCTGGGCTTACAGTCAGCTCTCAGCATGAGAAGCAAGAAAAAAACAGAGGGCCAAAGAGTTTGAGGAAGAACATCTTCCATTTCTGGATAAGGTTTACTTTGCCCTGAAGGTGCCTTGTGGACTTGGCTTCTGCTCCTTAGTGTCTGAACAGTAGAAACTAAGAGGAAAGCAACATAAGGGGGGAGGGGGGTATGTTGAGCCTCTGCTAGAAGTGCAAATTTTTCCTGTTCTAGTATGTGGATTGGAGAGAGAGAGGAGGGATAATAATACACATTTGAAAATGCAGGCATGGATTAGGGGAGGACAAACTTTGCTTTCTATAACATTCACATTTTTTTCAAGCACAAGTTCATTCTGGCCTATTTCCACATTAATTGGCCAATCACGTTAACATCTGCTTGAAAATTTATATTATTTTCTCTCTAATGTATGCATTTTTGTATGCAACATCACCTAACGTATGCAGGTTTTAATCGAGAACTACATTGCAGAATTCAGGGAACTGGGGGAAAAAGCAAAGGATAATGGCATTCTGGTTTGCGTATTAGTTATGAGAAGTGTAAATTAGGTTGTAGTCAAATGCAGACAAAAGTACTTTCACTCCATCCCTAGCATGGATTGGCTGTGGCTCTGTGTTTGCACTCAGTGGCAAACCCTGTGTTTGCTGACATGAAATCACCATGGAGCTAATAAAAATTCTTCGTGTCAGAAAAGAGGGTCAATGTTTCAATGTCCAATTAATCTGTCAAGCTGATCGAAGAATTACAAATCTGGTGCTGAATAGCTCAGGCTAATGTCTCGCATCCTAGCCTATGTCGTGTGTTCACTCTGAAGAGGAACACGCCTGAAAAACCCATGTTCAGAGACAATCTACCCCTGAATACTAGATAGTACATTATAAGTGACAGGAGAGGACTATTGCCTTGTTGCCCTTCTTGTAAGCTTCCCCAGGCATCAGGCAGAACACTGTTGAAAACAGAAATGCTCGGTTAGGTCTGATAACAGGGCTGCTCTTAAGTTCTATGTAGTACTATGGAGTTTATCAAGTCCAGATCCCTACTCAATGTGGGATGCAACTATTTATGTGCTATTATTAACATTTACATACCACCTTATACCATAAACCATCAAGGTGATGAACCACAATTTAAAACAATAAAACCATAACCCAATAAAAAGATTGCATTAGCCTTTCTAGCAGCCACATTGCATTACTAGCTCATATTCAGCTTGTAATGCACTGAGGTGCCTAGGCCCTTTCCATACGTACTCCTGTGAAGGGCCATGCCTTGCCTTGCCTTCCCCCTCCTGCATTCATCCCTTTACATTTTCTTTTCTTGTACCTAAATGCAAGACCTTATTTTTGTCTTGATTGACTTTCATCTTGATAGTTTTGGCCCAGTATTTCAGCCTGTTAAGGCCCTTTTGAATGTTGATTCTGCCCTTCATTGTGTTGGCTGTTCTTCATAGCTTTGTGTTGTCTACAAATTTAAGAAACAACCCTTCTATACTGTCATCCAAATCATTCATAAAAACATTGCAAGGGGCCTAGGACAGTAGCACTTGATTCAAGACCTCCCACCAGAAGGATGCAGAACCATTAATTTGCTACTGGTTGAGTATGATTGCCCAACCAGCTGTCGATCCACCTTAACTGTAATAGCTTCAATCAATCCAATCAAAATGTTTATTGAATAAGTCTTCAAACCATTTCACACACAAACACATGTTAAAAACAAACAATAAATACATGAATAGTGCCCCGCCCACATGTTACTATCTTGTCAACAAGAATATAATGGGAAACCTTGTCAAATCCTTTGCTGAAATCAAGATATCCTGTGTGCATGGCATTCCCATGATTTACCAAACTAGTAACTCTGGAAAAAAAAAGTTCTCCTAGGGTTCCATTCAAATTTGTATGTGAATTTACCAAATTAATACCTGTTGAACCAATGAGCAAACCAGAACAGGGTTGTGTACTTCACACTTCCCTAAATTTAACACTATAGTAATCCATTCAAAAATTACACAGCATAATCTGCATGTCAGGGGAAAATGTGTACCAAAACCCAGATGTAGTGCGTGAAAATAGCACACAAACGCAATATTATAAGAAGGGACAAATGCACCATTATAGCGAAAATAACTTGCAAAAATTATACATTTAGTAAAATGTAGACATAAAAATATGTGCATTTGAGGAAATTGCACCAAAAAAATGAAGTATGCAGGAAATTGCATATGAATTTTCATGTAGACTCTTAAAAATAAAATGTGTACCTTGATGTGGAATTGAGTTGAACCTAACCTAAGGTCAGAGAAAAAGGTTACATAATTGAAACATAAACAACATTAAAACAGCTTAGTTAAAAGCACATCAGATAGTCACCGATCGACTGCATAATAATGTATTCAAGAATTTTTCCAGAATTGACTGGTTTGTAGTTTCATGGACATTTGCCCATCTCCAGTCTTCTGGCATTTTACCTGTTCTTGAGGAATTATTTCTTCGTGAGCTCTGTGCATCTTAGTCAGAACATTCTAGAGGTGAAGAGCGTGTTTGGTGGGAGCCCTGCCCTCACCCATCACACGTGTCCTTAGGTGTGGCTCCCACTTCTTCTTCGTAGTCTCTGTACATCACACATATGGGCTCTGCGCCTGGGAAAATTTCGATTGGGAAAATTATTTTTCTATAGCTGAGGCATTTGGGCGGGAACCCCTCCCCCACACCGAACTGGGCATGCTCAGGGGTTGCCGCCCAGCCCTCAGTTCTCTTTCGTCCGCCATTGTGGCAACACCTCGTCGGATTTGTTCCTGAAGATAACTTTTTTTTGGAGGTGTTTTTGTTTTCTCCTTTTATTTCTTTTATTTCCTTCTTCAAAATATCGTGAACAGATGGCCCTTAAGGCTCCGTTCCATAAGTGTACAACTTGTGGGAGTAAACTTTCCCCTTCGGATGGCCATTCGCTGTGCCTCATCTGTTTAGGCGAAGGCCACGTTGTGGAAACCTGTGCTCTTTGTCAGGGTTTCTCCAGACAAACGAGGAGACATCGGGCTGATCGCCTTAAAGCTCTCCTTTGGAGTAAAGCACTCCAGTCTGTGGATTGGCCGATGGCGGCTCCATTGGAGACGGTACGGGACCCGTACCCTCCACCTCTCATCGATTGTTGGTACCACCTTCAATGAAGAAACTCTCCAAGAAAAGACCAAAATCGGTCAAGGATCTGCCTAAGGCAAAGAAACATGGAGAAAAATCGGTAATGGCTCCCTGTACAGAACCACCGATGGAGATGTGTCTATCTTTTCCATGACCCTTTCATCCGCAGTCTCCAGTCTCCCAAGGTATCGTGGACGATCCATCTCCCCCTTCACAACAACCATTAGGGGAGCACTTGGGTTCGAGATCCACGGGACCTTCCCTCGACTTAACTTTGTCCCCATCGACATCGAGGCGCTTGCCGCCGCTTCCTCCGCTCCTACGATCCCCGATTCCTGCGAGGATGAAGTCCGATCCAATTGAAGGAGCAACAACTTCTATCTCGAAGGGGAAGATCTGTGATCTTACTCCATCGCAGTGCTCTGTGCCATTGGCTGCAATTTCTGCAGAGGAACATCGACCTCTATATTCCCCTTTTAGGGTAGCACACGGTCAACGCGGCGTCGTTCCCGGTCACCAAGGCCATACTCTCCACGGCATTGAGAGTCGTCACAATGTTGATCCCGCTCCCCAAGGCAGTATTCATCACGGTATCGATCTCGGTCGCTGAGCCGCTGCGGTCGATCGTACTCGCCACAAGACAGAGGATCAAGAAGAGAGCATTCTTTTTGTCATTCTGCTTACAGGAATTGTAGCCCTTGCTCTTATTCCTCTAGGGGATCCCGGCGCCACTATTAAGACCGTGAACGGGATCGGAGACGACGCATTCGCCATGCTCTGGGTCACCCCCCTTCTAGGGATCCTCCTTCGGTGCTGGTGTCCCACCTTCAATGCTCAGCCAGTCCATCTCGACCACCCTTACAGCAACATTCAGGTCTGGAATCTCTGGGTCCTCTTACCAGAAGAACAGTCGACGACCAGGCAGCTTCTGTTGATACCGAGGGCTCTCGCCATCGACAGGACTCTTTAGCCTTGGTTCCCCGAGTTACCGATGAAGAAGGCGATTATCAAGCCAACTCGTCGTCTTCGGCTTCTGTCCAACCCTCCGTACAGTCGCCAGATGCTGATCTGAGATCTCCGGGAGGCATCTCACCTTTGGAGGACCTTGGCCAATTCTCTGACCAGATCTGCAGAATGGCTCAAGCATTAGGACTGACGGTGGAGCCAGATACTCCTACCACCCAGGATCCGGTCTACGATGCCGTCTCTTTGGAGGCTTCGCGACTGGTGGCTATTCCGATTTTACCAGCTCTTTTGGATACACTGAAACAGTCCTGGGAGACACCGTCTTCAATGCCCCCCCAGTGTCGAAGAGACTGGAAGGCCTGTATAAGATCCAGCAACAGGGCATGGGATTTCTTTTCCAGCACCCGCCGCCTAATTCTGTGGTTGTGGAAGCAGCACAGGGACGGTCTAATCGGCAACACAATGCCCCTGTCGATAAGGAGGGCAGACGCCTAGATATGTTTGGGAGGCGAATTTATTCTTCTTCAGCCTTGACTGTTAAGGTCTCCAATTATCAAGCCACCATGTTGGGATACCAACTCCTCCTTTGGGACAAGGTTGGACGACTTTTCGACCACCTGCCGGAAGACAAGAAAAAGTTGGCCTCTCTTTTCCAGCAGGAAGCCTTGAAATTATCGAGGCAACAAATACATACCACACGCCACTTAGTAGACTGTGGGTCTAAGACAATGGTGGGAGCAGTTGCTCTTTGACGCCATGCATGGCTACGTTCAGCAGGCTTAACCCAAGAAGCACGGGATAGAATTGAAAATCTCGACTTCGTTGGTCTTGGACTCTTCAATTCCAAAACCGATGAGTCTTTGGATGCGGTGCATAAGGCACAGATGACCGCAAAGAAAATGGGCTTCTCGCAACCTTTCCAGCCTCGCCAGCGTAAGCGGAATAGACCTCAGCCGGCTCTTCCTCCCTCTAATCCTCAACGTTAGCACTATCAACACCAGTCTCTGAGTCAACAGTGTCAGGGCTTCAGGAGAAGACCATACCAGCCTCCTCGGCCCTAAGCACCTTTTCGCACCAATCTCTGACCCATTCAACTTCCATTTTTCGGTCTCACCCACCCATCCATTTACGAAAACTGGACTCAAATAACCACGGACAAATGGTCCTCTCCATAATTCGGAGAGGCTACTGTATTGAGTTCAACTCCCTTCCTCCACTTGGTACCGTGGAGACGACTGCCTCCTCTCCACCGCTGCAGTTAGAAGTGTTACACAAGGGAGCCATCGAGCGCGATCCACGCCGACAGATCAACAAGGGCTTCTACTCCAGGTACTTCACGGTACCAAAGGCAGATGGAGGAGTCAGACCGATACTGGACTTACAAATTTTAAATACTTACCTCACTCCGAGAAGGTTTCGTATGACATCTATTGCGTCGATCCTTCCTTTCCTGAAAATCGGAAATTGGTTTGCGTCGATCGACCTCAAGGACGCTTACTTTCATGTCACAATTACAGATTCCCACCGAAAATACTTACGGTTCATCATTGCAGACAACATCTACCGATATCGGGTCCTCCCGTTCGGCCTGGCCACGGCACCGAGGGTTTTCTCAAGTGCATGGCAGTTGTGTGTGCCCATCTCCGACTTGCCTGCGTCAACATATTTCCTTACCTGGGCGACTGGCTTCTCGTGGCCCAGTCAAGGGACGGTCTGTCACGTTCTGTCTCACAGACACTGTCTCACAGACATTCTCCAACCGACCACCTCGATACAGTTCATCGGTGCCCACATCAGTTCCATCGCAGGACGGGCATTCCTCCCTCTAGATCGCTGTGAGAAACTGATCTCTCTGGCTTCAACAACTCTACGCCAGCAGTCGGTCTCCGCATTCTCCATCCTCCGTCTATTAGGCCTCATGGCATCGACTACGGCCGTAGTTCGTTATGCCCAGTTTCGTATGAGGACTCTGCAACAATGGTTTCTCCAGACCTTCGATCTTAGACTGAACGCAAGAAGAACCAGTTTGTAGGTACCTGCCTCGGTTCGGAACTCCCTTCGCTGGTGGACTACCCTCCCCAACCTGACCCAGGGAATCGAGTTCCATCAACCCAAACCGTCCATATTGATAACGACAGACACATCACTACACGGATGGGGTGCTCATTGCCTCGACCTGCAGGTCCAAGGAGTCTGGTCTACAACAGAAAGGATGGACCATATCAACATCCTAGAACTCTGTGCTGTCCAGAAGGTATTTTGAAGGCCCTCAAACGTGTCTTCAAAATACGTTTGAGGGCTCAACCTATTCAGGTCACCTCCAACAACACCACGGTTGTCTCCTACCTCAACAAACGAGGGGGAACCTGCTCGCTACCCCTGCTACAGCTCACTCTCGACATCCTGGTGCTGCGAAAGGCAGATTCATATCTCCGCGATCCACCTGGTGGGATGCCAAAATGTCCTTGCGGATTCCCTCAGCAGGACTATGCTGACCTGCCACGAGTGGCAATTGCACAGGGGAACTGTCAACACCTTGTTCCACCTTTGGGGTCAACCCACTGTGGACTTGTTTGCCACACAACACAATGTCATCCTCCCGGCCTACTACAGTCGGGCAGGTCTCGGTCACAACTCCAGAGGGGATGCCTTCATGATCCCCTAGACAGGGGAATTCTTTTACCTCTTTCCCCCATTCCCACTGCTTCCCAGAGTACTGGTGAAGATTGCCTGCGACAGCACTCAGGGCATACTGATTGCTCCGTGGTGGCCATGCCAGGCTTGGTTTGCCACCCTCCTCCAGCTCTCCCACCACCTCTGCTACCGCCTACCGTCTCTGCCAGACCTTCTGACGCAGAACCAGGGCCAGGTTCGACACCCAGACCTACGGACCCTGCGCTTGACGGCTTGGTCCATCACCGGCTTATCACACTAGACCTCTCGCCTTCTATACTTCGAGTACTGCAGGCATCTAGAAAACCAGCAACACGTCAGTCCTATAATCATAAGTGGAACACTTTCTCCAAGTTTGCCCTTGTTAATGGGTTTCAACCCCTATTGGCAACTATCCCTCAAGTTTTGCTGTTCTTACACTCACGTTTTGAGATAGGACTTAAGTTATCTTCGTTAAGGGTGTATTTATCAGCTTTATCCACATATCTCCCTCCTGCTGATAGGTTTACAGTTTTCTCACACCCAGTTTGTAAAAGATTTCTGAAGGGTCTGCATAACTTGGCTCCGCCAGCGAAGCCTTTGGTGCCACCATGGAGCCTCTCCGTGGTTCTTAAAGCTCTATGTTTTAAACCTTTTGAACCTCTGGCGACAATAGACCTTAGCCTACTTTTTTTTAAGGACGCATTTTTAGTTGCTATTACATCGGCTCGAAGAGTAAGTGAACTGGGCGCGCTATGCGATGATCCCCCATACCTTTCTTTTCATAAGGACATGGTCACTCTTCGATCGGATGTCACTTTTCTACCGAAAGTTGTTTCTGCCTTTCATCTGGGACAGGATATTACCCTTCCAACCTTCTTCCAATCTCCTATGTCGGATTTGGAAAGGACACTACACACCCTGGATGTAAGACGTGCTCTGGCCTTCTATATCAATAGAACACAGCACTTTAGGGAATCCCAAAGACTCTTTATCTGCTATGCTGGCCAGAAGAAGGGTAACCCTATTTCCTCCCCAACGTCTGGTTAGATGGATAATGAGGACCATCACGTTGGCTTACGAACTCAATAACCTGGTTTTGCAAGGCCCACTCAGGGCACACTTAACCGGAGCGATGGCCACATCGACTGCCTTTGCTCGGGGAATATCCATTCCTGACCTCTGTCGAGCAGCAACGTGGTCTACACCTTCCACCTTCCTGCGACATTACCGCATCGATGTTCGATCCCAAGAGGATGCCAATTTTGGAAGGTCGGTCTTATCATCTTTGCTTGCCTGAGACTCCATACTCACCTCTGGTAAGTTAGCTTACTTATGTGTGATGCACAGAGACCACGAAGAAGGACAGGTTCTTCTTCGTGGTCTCTGTGCATCACACATATGGGCTCGCGCCGATGCCGAGCCCGCTTTGGAAACTTCCCTAGCTAGCTTAGATTTTGGCGGGAACCCCTCCCCCCACCGTCCTATTGCGCATGCTCAGGGTTCCCGCCTACCTCAGTTCTTCTTCGACCGCTGCGCTGATCGCCTCGAGGGAGACTTCCTCACGATTTGTTCGTATATTTCTGGAAAAGAACCATAGTTAGAGTTAGCTTAGATAGTTTCATAGTTCACATTGCTGTTCAGTTACCGTTCGTGTTTTTTTTTAAAAATTTTTTTTTTTAAATAAGTGTATTTAGATAATAGTTGGATTTTCTGCAGCCAACCTCGGCTTATGGCGCAGACCGCCCCGTTTAAACGTTGCGTGAGGTGCCGAGCAAAACTCACCCTCACGGATGGACACTCGCTCTGTGTAGCCTGCCTCGGGGAAGCCCATATTGTCGACGCTTGTGCCTTGTGTATGAGCTTCTCTAGGCAAACAAGGCGCAACAGGGCAGACCGACTCAGGAGTATACTCTGGAGTAGGGCATTGGAGGCTGTAGACGTGCCTCAGCGCATGGATCCTCTGGCCTTGGGGCCCTCGACTTCTGAGGAGCGTGGGGTGCCATCCATAAATCACTCGAGCCCAGCAACCCCTAGCTCTCCGTCAAACGCGGCAGCAGCTCAGGGACCTCCGGCTAAGGTTGCCAAGTCGTCCAAGACACTGAAGCCGAAGAAACAGAAGCAAAAACCTACGAAGGCACCGACTCCTTCTGTTACAGAGCCGGCTAAATGATCAGCCTCGGTCTCGAGACCGACAGAATCTTCAGTACCGAGGCGTTTCCTGTCATCTGTCTCTGAGCCAACCGTGAGGTCGTCATCAACATCGGGACCGACGAAATCTACGCTACCAAGAAAATCTCCATCGGCATCGGCGATAGCCTCGATACCGCCTGCCTCGCCGCCGAGGGCACGGTCTACCTCTTTGCTACCGAGAAAATATCCATCGGCATCGGCGATAGCCTCGATATCGCCTGCCTCGCCGCCGAGGGCACGGTCTACCTCTTCATCGACGCAGAGGGAGCCTCTGCTTCGCTACTGAGGTCTCGTCAACCGTCTCCTGCCATATCACCAGTACTTCTGCATACGTTACCGGTACCGGCACCACTGTCGCCATCGATAGAAGTACTTTCGGATGTTGAAATCTTGGCCACTGACCTGAATATCCATCATGAGCCACGCTCCCCAGCTCGCTCCAGGACCCCACTATCTCAAATGTCACGCCGCACTTCCACATCTCGTTGCTTCCACTCTCGCTCTTGGTCTCGTGACTGGGACAGATATTCTGATCGTTCTCGACACTCTTCCAGGACTTTGATGCGATCTCATAGGTCTTCGGTGCGATCTCATTATCGTTCTACAACTCGCTACCGATTCGACCCGTATACCGGGCAGCTCTTGGAGGACGAGTCCCAGCTAGCACCGCCACTCCCGCCACGCCCACCACCACAGCCGACTGTCGCCGGTACCTCTCGACGGCGTGTTTCCATGACCACCGTGTCGCTTCACCATCGTCCTTCGGGATCGATACCGGTGCCCGAGTTGCCCACGCCCTCGTCACCACAATCCATCGAGGACTATGCCTCAGATACTTCTTCAGTAGCATCAGCGACGCCTTCGGTACCGTTGCCTGCAGAGGGAGTTGGCACCACTGATCGCGCATCCCCGTCTATGGAGCTGGGGAATTTTTCAGAACAAATGTTGCAGATGGCCCAATCGCTCGGGATCGAGCACCAACAGCCGCAAGACTCTGTCGACAACAAAATTTTCAACGTGATGTATACAGAGCCATCTCCTCAGCTGACGCTGCCCATGGTACCAACGCTCCTCAAATCTGTCAAGCAGTCTTGGACGAATCCCTCAACGATGGGACAGGCTTCTAAACGTCTCGACGCTCTCTATAAAGTAAAGGAAGCGGATGCCCCTTTTCTTTTCATTCAGCCTAAACCCAATTCTATTGTTGTAGAGGCTTCTCAAGGCCGTTCTGGTAAAAGCCACTCTGCACCTACCGACAAGAAGGGACGTAAATTGGACGCAGTTGGCCGCAGGGTTTACTCCTCAGCAGCCTTAGGCATAAAAATAGCGAATTACCAGGCCATGATGGCCCGTTACCAGCTGTTTTTATGGGAAAAAATGTCAGCACTAACAGATTACCTGCTGGAGGAAAAGAGAGAATTAGCGAGGATGTTCCAATCTGAGGCAGTTCGCCTCTCTAAGCAGGAACTTACCACGTTGCGCCACCAGACAGATTCCGCAGCAAAAGTTATGGTGGCAGCAGTGGCACTGCATTGCCACGCGTGGCTCAGATCAGCAACCCTTCCACAAGAAACCTGTGGGAGAATCGAAGACCTCCCGTTTGATGGGGAAGGTCTCTTTAATTCCACGACAGACTCTACTATGGATACCATCCATAAGGCCAAAGTCACTGCCAAGAAGATGGGCTTTAGCACCACGTCACAGCCTACATATCGACCACGCAAATGGTATAGACCAGTCCCTTACCAATCTCGACAACATCAGGATCGGCAACAACGCTTCCAGCCGTCACAACCTGCTGCCCCATACCAGCCGAAGAAACCTTCACGTTTTCGCCAGCCGCGCTCGAGAACGGATCCGGCCCTTAAGCATCGCCTTTGACTTCGTCCACAGCTTGGTGGAACTGTGACTCTCAGCGTTCACGCACCCACTTTCAAAAACTTTCCTTAAAGGACTCAACAATATGTCCCCCCCATTTCGGCCGTTGGTACCTCAATGGTCTCTTCCTCTAGTTTTAAGCGTGTTAACAGCTAAACCTTTTGAACCGTTAGCTACAGTTGATGTTCGCCTCCTTACTTTTAAAACAGTGTTTTTGGTAGCGATTACCTCTGCCAGGCGAGCATCAGAGCTCACTGCATTAATGGTAGACCCTCCATATACCCAGTTTTTCAAACATAAAGTTGTCCTACGAACAGGACCATCGTTCACACCTAAGGTGACATCCAGTTTCCATCTTAACCAAGATATTGTCCTGCCTACGTTTTTCGCCGCGTCTGCTGACCTGTTATGTTCAACGCTGCACGCCTTAGACGTCCGCCGGGCCTTAGCCTTTTACAAGTCCCGGTCAGAAGCATTTCGTAAATCGAGACAACTCTTTGTCTGCTACGGTGGACAGAATAAGGGTCTACCTGTCTCGTCTCAACGCCTATCCAGGTGGATTGTAGACACTATTGAGCTGGCTTATCAACTAGCTGGCAAAGAACCTCCGCCTGCAGTTAAGGCACACTCCACAAGAGGTCAAGCTGTTTCCACAGCCTCACTGCATGGAGCCTCAATTCCTGACCTCTACAAGGCTGCAACCTGGTCTAATGCTTCCACTTTTATCAAGCATTATAGATTGGACGTCAGAGCTCGACAGGACTGCTTGTTTGGCAGAGCCATTCTCTCGTCGATCTGTCAGTAACAAACCAGCGTGCCTACCCTCCTCCGGTAAGTAGCTTGTTATTCGCCCATATGTGTGATACACAGAGACCACGAAGAAGAAATGCAGGTTGCTTACCTGTAACCGTAGTTCTTCGAGTGGTCATCTGTGCAGTCACACAACCCTCCCACCATCCCCTCTGGGCATCGCTTCTTGTCCAGATGGTTTCGGGCATGCTTTCAACCATTCCTTCTCTATATTCCTGTCTATGATTCTTCATATTCAACTACCTTGGTCGCGAGGCCTAGCGGTCACATAGAACTGAGGTAGGTGGGAACCCTGACCATGCGCGATAGGACGGTGGGGGGAGGGGTTCCCACCAAAATCTAAGCTAGCTAGGGAAGTTTCCGAAGCGGGCTCGGCGTCGGCACGAGCCCATATGTGTGACTGCACAGATGACCACTCAAAGAACTACGGTTACAGGTAAGCAACCTGCATTTGCTTACCTGTAACTGTAGTTCTTCAAGTGGTCATCTGTGCATTCACACAACCCGCCCTCCGACCCCGCTATGGAGTCCTGGATGGAACTGTCATTCTACAAATGTTTTATCAATAAATATAACAACCTTTATTGTTTTATTACATCACTACTTCAGCAGTACTTGATTGTTTAAGCACGATTTCTGTTACCTGCAAGACAAAAATAACTTGCTTATAGGGTTGAAATGATATGATTCCTACCAACTGCTAGCTTCGGTTCTGAGCCACAATGGCTAACTCAAGGAACTGAGGGCTGGGCGGGAACCCCTGAGCATGCCCAGTTCGGTGTGGGGGAGGGGTTCCCGCCCAAACGCCTCAGCGATAGAAAAATAATTTTCCCGATCGAAGGCCCGCGCAGGCACAGAGCCCATATGTGTGAATGCACAGATGACCACTCGAAGAACTACAGTTATAGGTAAGCAACCTGTCCTTTTCCCATTTCCTTGTCAACCGCCGAAGCAGACACACTGTGAGGAACATTCCCTAAGTTTCCCAGGGAGATTAGGAGACTTTGCTGTTGAGCTGTCTTTCCTTTTATATATTTATTTACAATATTTATATACCTCTTCATCCAGCAAGATTACTGAGCGGTCAAAATATAGGAGAAGAAAACAGAGTCAAATACAAAATAAGTTAAAATCAGATTATAACAATAAAACTGTGGCTGGTCAATCAGGGAAGGTTTTTTTAGATAATAATAATAATAATAATAATAATAATAATAATAATAATAATATTTATTTGTAGCCCGCCTCTCTTCAGCATGCACCAAAAGCAAAATGTCCGTGCCTACCTGACATCAACAGCAAGGAGTTCCACAGAGAGGGAGCCAGTAACGCTGAAGGCTGTACTCTGAGTGGACTCCAAATGGATCACAGATCCTTATGGAATCACTTGGAACTCAGTGATTTGCTCAGTGACAGGGCAGCCTGGTCAGAGAGAATGTGCTCTTTCAAATATCCTGAGCCCAAGTTGTTTTGGGCTTAATAATATACCAGTAACATAATCTTAAACGTGGCCCGGTAATAGATAGGCAGCCAGTGCCGTTCCCTCAGCAGAGGAGTTACGTATGCATCCACTATTGCAACTGGGAGGAGTCAGGACTGACTAGCTAGGGGACACATTTCTTCCTTTGTGGAATATGCACCTCCTCTATGCTTACCCACTAATCCCATTCGTCACAAAAGTGCTGGTGAAAGCACAACGAGACCAGTGTCAGTCTTATCCTCACTCCCTCAACAACCATGGCTCATGGTATTGCTTCTCCTCTTTCTTCAGCAGTATCTTTGTCTCCCATTCCTCATCACTCTTCACTACAGTACACTCTGTCCTCCGGTCCTGCACACACTCAACCTGACAGCCTGGGGAATCCGGGCTTGTTGGATTCAGTGTGTAAGCAATCCACTCAGCACTCCTACTGAGCGAAATGGACTCTTCTTATGACTTTCTTAACCCTGTATGCTGCCCGTTGCGGCATGTTTTTACTTCTTCCTTTCCCCTCTGGATCTGCCTGACAGCAGGGTCTGCGTTTCAAAACTTTGTAGAAAGTTTCACGATGTTTTCACACCCTTTGGCAAAAAAGTTCTGCAGAATCTCTTCCCTTTGCACAAACCTCCTTCTCCTCCTCTCTGGAGTTTCTTTGTTGTCTTCGTCAGCCTTTCAGGAAAACCCTTTGAATACATAGTGACAACAGATGTTCATCTACTGACCTTCAAAGTGGTCTTTCTCACCTTCAAATGGTCAAAACATGGCTCTTGTTTCTGCACTTTGCTTGTCCTCCATCTAGACCTATCCTTTCTCCCAAAGGTGGTCTTCGATTTACGCCTTCTACAGGACACCTTGCCTACATTTCCCCCATCACCATCCTCCCTGTTGGAAACATCTCTCCATTAGGGAATCCTGGCAGTCTACATAGATAGGACAAGATTGTTCCAACAATCACCCAGATTATTTCTCTGCTACCAAGGCCCTCAAAAAGGGCTTCCTGTATTTTCTAAATGACTCACAAACTGGGTGACAGAGACTATTTGACTGCCGTACAAATGGGCATCTCTCCATTTGGACACACTGTACCAGGGCAATGGCCTCCTCCGCTGCCGTTGCCAGATGAATTTTGGTTCTGGACCTCTGCAGAGCCACTGCTAGGTATGAGCCATCAACCTTCATCTCTACTGACATAATCTTTGGTCCCAGAAGGATCGAAGATTGCAAGCTTCAGCGCATTCTGTGCCTTAGCCTTCCTGACGTCATCCTTACAGGTTCAGGCTATTTTGCTGTACCCCTCCTTCGTTACCTCCTCCCATCTCCTATGCATGTCCCTTTTGAATCTGGGCTCATCCGAGAGCTCCCTTCATTTTCCTTCTCGTGGGAAGAGCGCCTTCAGTATTTCAGTTTTCAAGATCTCCCGTCCCTTCTGTGAACATTTTTCCTTCAGAATTTCTAGCTATTGTGATCTTACCCAACTTTTCTCTGAGGTTTTTGAAATCCAGTTTCTTAAAGCCCAGGGCACACATCCAACTATGCTCAGTTTCCACAGCACTTGTCATCTTGGAATTCGTGATAGTAAGGTCAGTTTTGCCCAAGTTTCATCTGTTCCAGGAAATTGCCATCCATGTCTTCTGGCTAATTGGGCAGTCTGTAGTATACTTCTATGGCAATATCTTTCTTGTTCCGCACTCCTTCTGTCCTTACTCATATCCTTATGAACTCCCTGAAAGTCTTTGAGGAGGACTAGAATTAAACATTGGATATTGCAGATGCACAAAACCTGGCAGTATCTGAAGTACTGATGTCTATCCCTTGTTAGCATCAATATGGTCAAGCTGGGCAACAAACTTAAGTACAAACCCACTACTTTTCTGGCTGGGTGACTGTGAGTTAACTTTAATCCCAGGGCATCTGGTTGCCATGAGTGCAATGGGTCGGCACTTCACAGGTAATGTCAGAGTTGGCCCTTAGTTCCAACATACTTTCATGTTTTGACTATGGAGATTCTGTATGCAGCCTAGGTTAAAGAACATTTTCTTATCTAAGATTCTGCCATTTAGTAAACAGACCACTTTTCCTCATTAAATATTTCCACAGGAAACACAGCAGTGGGGAACAAGACCCGAGCACGCTTCCTTCACCGGCGCTCCTCTCCACAGTGGATGATCATAATCAGGCAAGTATCAGATTCAATATTGTGTCTTTTAGAGTGGCTAATTATGGAGGGTGCCTCCGTAATCAACTTGTTGGTGGCTTTTTGAAACCATCCCTCCAGGAAAATAATAGTGCCCTGAATTCAGTGGTATATATTGGAGTCTGCATGGGCTTTTCTAATAGGCTTCACTTTTAGTTCGATCTGCAATTGCTTCCTCAGGAGACTTTGATCCATTCTAGATCATAGAATGATGGGATAGTAGAGTTGGAAGGGGCCTATAAGGCCATTGAGTCCAACCCCCTGCTCAGGACAGGAATCCACCTTGAAGCATACCTGACAGATGGCTGTCCAGCTACCTCTTGAATGCCTCTAGTGTAGGAGAGCCTACTACCTCCCTAGGTAATTGGTTCCACTGTCATACTGCTCTAATGGTCAGGACATTTTTCCTAATGTCCAGCCAGAATTTGGCTTCCTGTAACTTGAGCCCATTATTCCTTGTCCTCCACTCTGGGATGATCGAGATCCTGGCCCTCCTCTATGTGACAACCTCTCACGTACTTGAATAGTGCCATCATGTCTCCCCTCAGTTCTTTCAGTCTCTCCCCATAGGGCTTTGTTTCCAGACCCCTAATCATCCTTGTTGCCCTCCTCTGGACACCCCCCCCACCCAGTAGATGCATTGCTACTCTCCCTGCTCTAGCTGTCTGGATGGAGGATCTTGCTCAACATGCCCAGTAATGTTAAAACGCCTTGACCCCATCAGACTGCCTAGCAACACTTCTTTCTCTGGCTGTCATGAGGAGTGTAGGCAGAGAGGGCAAAGGACTGGTTCCTAATTGGAATGGCAGGACAAGGCTCAGCAGTGCAGGAGTTGTGCGGGAGGATGGACAGGGGACCTAAGGATCCATTTCTTCTTCACTGCCCCTTAAAGCCTCTACCCATCACTTAAACTTTGATAATTGCCTAGTTATATTTCTATAAATAAAAATAAATTAAAAAATCCCTGGTTCTAAGGCTCTGTTGTGATCTGTTGCGTCCAAGCGAAGTTGGGGGCTGTTCAAATGGGTAAGATCAGGTTGCTGTGGGGTCCAGGACAATTCTGGCTTCCACAGAACAAAGTAAACGGCTCTAGTGGACAAAATTGCTGTGAGGCCCCAGACCTTGGAGTCCTCGGGAGCAGGTTTATCTGATGCCCTGCTTATGTATCTGCGTCCTGGCCATTCACTTCCTCAGGAGAAAGTAATGTGCTCTACTAGAGGACAGCGTTTGCAGTAGGACCCAAAGTGGCCCCTGGCAGTGGTCATGCAGAAAGGAAGCTCAGATGTTTCATTGGTCTCTTACAGGACAATAAAACCAAAACCTGGCCTCCGAAAGCTCCTTGGCAACACACACTCCCAAGTCAAAGCATGTCTTTGTATCAGATGAGCAACCCTGCTAGCCAGTGGAATGACACCATGCAGATCCTGCAGTCGCCCGTTTGGTCAACAGCCAATGATTGCACTCCATCGACAGGGATTTCCTCCACTTTTGCCTATGTGCAGCAGCAGCAGCAACAGCAGCAGCAATCACCGCCGCCGCCGTCTCAGCACAAACTGATGAATAAGGGCTTTAAACCTTTTCCAGTCAAGCACGAACGCAGACCATCCTATATGCACCAGTACTGATGGCGGGTTTTCTAGCAAGAGATGCAGCAGAGGACCAAAGTCTTTGATGTGACACACATTTGCTTTGTTTTACAGTTGTGCAGTGGTTGGCTGTCTTCTGGTTGTTCTGTGGGGTGACAGCTTCTAGTGGGGATTCTCTCTCTCTCTCTCTTTACAGTGCTGAACAAATGGTGCCAAGGTGTTAGGTGTGTAGACACAACAGCCCTAAACTGTGATGCTTTCAAAGCGTATGGACTACCCCGCTAACAAACTGCGACATTATTACCACAGAAAACACTGTATTTTATAGCTATTTTTTCATATAGATTTATAGCTCCCATTTCTCGCTAAAACAAATTTGAGTATTTTTAAGCAAATCTAGCAGTTTTGCTCAACACTCATTTTGTTTAGATTTTTAATTGACGAGATATAAAGTCTTCACTCTGACTACATCGGCTGCAGCAGCTTTTTTAAATGCATCCGTTGTTAATGTGCTACATAAGCTCTTTGTTGGTACAAAAACAGCTACAAAACTGATGTTTCCAGTTATTTCATTCATGCAAAAATAGCTGGAACCACTCTAGCTTTGTCACAAGTTACCTGGCCAGTCAGTGGGCAC
This sequence comes from Anniella stebbinsi, assembly GCA_029215795.1. Lineage (NCBI taxonomy): Eukaryota > Metazoa > Chordata > Lepidosauria > Squamata > Anniellidae > Anniella > Anniella stebbinsi. Next base: position 33,451,834 of record JARDYH010000007.1, read on the forward strand.
GATCCACCTCAATCCTGTGCACAATCTCCATAAAGTCATTTTTGGTGGATGGTGTTCATCTATGACTGACACTACATTTGAATACACAATTTGATACTTTTACATTTGGCCAAAGGCATTATCCATACAGTGCTCCTTAAGTGTATGAAAGAATCGTTAAGACTACTTGCAAATATTTAAAGTCTTATTTCAGTGCTAGACTTAGTGTGTAAAAACATGAGCTGGCTCAGAAGAGAGAGAACTTTAACACTATTTTTTGTAGTGCTAAGGATTAAAGTAACTACTTTCCGTCAATATGTGCCATTAAATGAGTGAACCTGTGGAATTAGGAAATATCTTCCAACCAAAGTGGATCTGGGGGAATGACTGGTGCTTAAATTGAAAAAAAAAGATAAATATGTATAGTTATCCCATTGTATATTAATTGAGGTGAGAGAAGTCTTTATAAAAACCTATTTAAATTTTCATATTTCATCTTTGAAAGAGTAATTATAAACCACAATATTTTCTGGTATAAAGGTTTTTGACAGTATTAATATTATTTTTATATTTTCTTAAGTCATATCATTCTAATACATTGACAAGTAAAATGGGTTATTAGTTATAAATGCATATAGTTTTTGATGAAGATAAAAGCACATTTTAAGTTCCCATTTTCTACAAACTAAGTACATGTGTATATTAAAGATACCAAATTATATATAAATATATATAAATAAAAGTACATGACACTAAACGTTGGGGTGGGTAGAGTTAAGCCCCACCCACCCCGCCTTCTGCTTGTGTGGCGATGGGCTGTCTTGGCAGGCCCAGAATGTTACTATTTGTGCTGGTTGAAGATGCCAATGTTGCCTGTATTTATGATGTTGTCACCATGTTCCCTGAAAATCCATTCTTACCATGTTTACAGAGTTGTTTGCTGTGCATAACTTTACAGTCATGTGCTTTGCACAATCAGTGTGGCTTCTGTCTGTAAATTGTTAATGTTCTGTACTTTCTGCTAAAACGTTGGTGAATTTAAAAAGTGGTTTTGAGTTTCCTCAAGTATGCCATTGAAAACTTATATTGGACCCTAAAGTCTATTGCAGTTGTATACCACAGTGATTTCAGATCAAAGTACAGATGTGTTGCATTGAAGTTCCCGCTGTAATAATGGAGTGGTAAATGCAAGCATTGGCAGTTTCTAAAATGGGAGCGAATTGTGGAAATGCTGGTGAATCCTCTTCTGTCTAGTAGGTGCTAAGATCCTCCTCTGCTTCCAGTTATTCTAAACACTGAGAATTTTCTCAAGTTGTTTGCACTTGGCAACTAAACCTTGCCATACAAAGTTTCACACTGCCAAGTGCAAGGGGTTTGGTGCTTAGTTAACTTAACCTTATTGCAGTACTTCTATGAATAGCTAATGCTTTGGAACTGGAACTGTACATTTTGTATTTTAATTTTAAAGCACCTGTAAGTAAAAACAACCCTATTTGCTTTATTAAAGATATACCTTTAATAATAGGTTATATCTTCTTAAAATAAGATTTCTGCTGGAGATAGTGAGCACCATCACATCGAAAGTAATTTCAGGTGGAGCTGTTTTTCACTTCCTCGGAAATAATATTCAAATTCAAAACAATGTGTTCTAAGCAGAAATCCCTGGGTCTGTTTCACCTTTGGGATACGCAATAGTGCAGAATTCCTGAAAAGAATTCATTCTGTATGCTGTTGGATTGCAGCTTTTATTCTAGGGCCTTGATCCAAAGAACTGCACAATTTGCTCTGAATTCTGAAGGAGGCTGCAAATTTCAATTCACCTGGTACATCGTAAACAGCTTTTGAAACACAGATGTGTTTGAGAAGCAGTTTCTGGTATAATGTAGAGGTCTGTGGTTCAGTGGTTTGAGGGTCAGAAGCCCTATGAGATATAGACAAGCCCATTAGAGTACCTTTACATCCTGGCCTGTAAAGAGCAGCTAGGTTCAATACCTTTTAACTTGGTACAGTACAAATACCCAATGGTTTTTGTGGCCTCTGCAATCACACATGTACAACCGGTGTCCATGCAGAGCAGCATTTTGAAAACTTTTAGAGCAACGTTTGTGAGTTATGGCTGCAACACAATCACACAAAAAACATTTAACAGAAATGGGGCAAACTTGTGAGGCTAAAAGACAAGTTCAAGGCAGAGGTGCGGTTTTCTGTGCCAAAACACAAACGTACTCCTTTGAACTCAACATTTTCTTTTCCAACAGTACACCTATTTCACAGAAGGGAAACTGTTTTTCACTGTGGGCCAGCTGTTTCAGTACCCACCCACCCCTCCCCCATTTCTCTTTTCCAAGATCATCCAAACACATCTGCGCATATTGTTTTTCTCCAAATATAACCATATGTGCGCATGTGCGTGCACACACACTCCAATCCTGTCTCTCACGATCATTGCCCCACTCCTGTCTTCCCCCTGCAACTGCTCCCTGCTGCCTTCCCCACTTTGCATCCACACATCCTATTGTTCTCCTTCCACATGCCCCCCCTCCTCAATTTAGCAGGCACTGGCAACTGGGCCCCTTCTTTTAGCAGATGACCAGCTGGGCTTCAGCTGGCTGTCATCATTCTTTTTTCCTGGGGCCTGGAGGCATTCTTTGGAATACAGACCATGGATGGCTAGAGGGCCGGCACTGCAGGGCCCAGCTGCTGGGCAAAATAAGCTAGTCAGGTCAGGGAGCCACACAGATGCCAAAGGGGTTCCCTGTGGGCACTGCGCTGGGGAAGGAGGACTAGAGGAGCCTCTTGAGCAGGGAACCCTGGCACTACAGCATGCCTGGGAGGCAGGGCTAAGGTTCCATCTTCAATGCCTTTCTAACCTGGAAACTCACTCTGGAGTTTTGGAAACATGGTCCTCATAATTACTCAATGACATTTTACCTCACTTTTCATCTATTATTTGCTTCACTGTTGTAAACAAAAGGGGGGAAATGCTTCTGTGTCTTAAAAGATACCATATCTAAGTGGAAATGTTCCCTGTGTCTAATACACAAGACTAGGGTTTTTTCTGTACCTGGATACCAATTTGTGGGAATTTCTCAAACAAGCATGCGCTAATTTTGTCTCAAAGTTTATGTGCCTCTCTGATAATTGGCATGGGACACTTTTTGGGCAGATGCCTCCCTCTGCCCAATCTGATCACACTACTAGTGTAAGAATCTCTGCAGGTGCAGTCCCAAAGCATACAGCATCTTGACTCTTCTACAGCTGTGGTTCCAAATGATCAAATATCCACCTCAATTTCACCTGCCTCAGTGGTGGTTGTATCAGTCTTGGCTCTGGATCATTGATCTTCCAGCTCACAGGACTTTTGGACTCTACTCCTGTCCATAGACCCATCAGCACTATTAAATAATAAAGACTGTCAGTTTGTGAAGGACCATTTTTTTGCAATACTAAGGCTATTAGGAAGCAAGAGGCATGAGGGTGATAACAATGGTTGTTGTATCCCCAAAGCCACATTGGTTCCAGCCTATTACCATACCAGTTTTTATACCGATGACTTCATCTTTTGGATGATCACATGTTTCTCCCCATGAATTCCATTGCTTGTGTAGAGCTAGCATGGGATTCTTTCCAGGAGCCTGTGGAGACCTGAAATCAACATCACAAATTCATCTTTCTCTGTCCATAGCCTTGGTATCCAGTCCATAGCCTTCATACCTAGCAGTCTCTATGCTGACATCTTTTTAAAAAAATATATTTTATTTTTCAACATAATACAACATAAAACAACATAAAATACAATACATAACCACATACCCCCCGTGCCCCCCTCCCCCCAGGAGACCTTCATTTATACATTATTCTTTCCAAAAGTGTAAAGACTCTTTTGAAGGTATTTGCCCCTTCCCCGTTCTTAATATATATTCCAAAAATAGGCTCCATATATCTCCAAAATCATTCTTACTGGACATTCCCCTCTTTATTTTCATTTTACACGTTAGCTTATCATTAAGTGCCATATCCCATATTTCTTTATACCATTCTACTATAGTATATATCCCTTGCCCTTTTCAGTTTTTAGCAATCATTATTCTGACAGGAGCCAGGAGGTTGTTTATTAATTCTCTCTTATTTATATTCTCATTTCCTTTATCCCATATTGCTAGTAGAGTCAGCTTTGGGCTTAATTCCAGTTTACTTCCAATTATTTCACTTATTTCTTTGAACACCCTTTCCCAAATTTTTTGTACATGTTCACAGCTCCACCACATATGGAAATAAGTTCCAACCTCCTGACATCCCCTCCAACAATTCTTGGACACTTTTTTATCTATCTGATGAAACCTTACCGGCGTTAAATACCATCTCCATACTGTCTTATAATAATTCTCCTTAATTCTAATCGACAAAAGCTTTAACATTCTTGCATCTTATATCCTCCCCCAGTCATGTTCATTAATTTGTTCCTTTAAATCATCTTCCCAAATCATTTTAAGAGAGTCTTGATATTCATCCTCCTCTGTCAGGATTCTATATATTTCGCTAATCAGACCTTTTCTAGTTTTAATTACTTCCTTCTTTCCTCTTGATTCAATTAAATCTTCAAATCTGTATTATTTCTACATTTCTTATTTATCTTTTTCCATTCCTGTGTCCATTTTTCCAATTGTAAGCATTTGAACCAAGCTATCTTTTGTCCTTTTAACAACTCTCTAATTTGCACCTTATCTATCATTCTTTCCATCCAGTTCCTTAACTTAATAATTTCCTGATCCTTCAGACTCCCTTCCATCTCTACTTTTAAATTCCTTGGGAAGTTTCCCACTACTACCACTGGGGCGAGTGGAGAGTCTCCTGGTATTAAGTTCCCTTTAACCTTCTCCCAGATCTCTAGAATATTTTTCAGCAACGGGTTGTCCAGTCCCCTCAGATCTTTCTTTTGAATTTTAATAAAAAATATATTTTGCAATTTAAAATCTAGTTCCCCTGTTTGCGTTTCTAGCTATTCTAAGTCTTCCCCCCCTAATATACTATTTATAACATATCTTAACTGATTAGCAATGTAATAATTCTTTATATTTGGAAGTCCCAAACCGCCTTTCTTTTGTGTCTTATACCATAATCCTTTGTTAATCCTAGCTCTCTTATCTCCATTGCAATAAGCATTAATCATATTTTGCCAGCTCTTTAACTCTACATCCGATATTTTAATCGGCAGCATTCTAAACAAAAAATTAATCTTAGGTAATATCTTCATTTTTATAACCACTATTCTACCAAACCAAGAATGTTTTAATTTTCTATATACCTCTAACTTTTCCCCTACCTGTTCTTTCAAACTTGCAAAATTAATTTCCTCTAACCTATCTAAATCTTTTGTAATATTAACTCCTAAATAACGTACTACATTTTTAAGCCTAAGACCTAACTTAACTTTACCTTCCTCCATCTCCTCTTTGTTATAATTAAATAACATTTCTGACTTCCCCCAATTAACTTGTAAACCAGTAATCTCCCCGAATTCTCTCAAATGCTCCTTAATCAACTCCCCAGTCTTCAGGGGATCTTCTAATGTCAGTAATGTGTCATCCACAAACATATTCATTTTAATCTCCTTTCCTCCTATCCCCTTCAATCTTAAATCCTCCCTTATAACATTTGCCAAAATTTCTATCACTATCGCAAATAAGATCGGTGAAAGTGGGCAACCTTGTCTTGTTCCTCGAGCTAGTGTAATCTGTTGCGTTAACCCATCATTAACCATTATTTCTGCTTTATTTTATACAATTGATCCATCACTCCCATAAATTTCACTCCAAGCCCAAATGTTTTCAAAATTGTTTTAAGTGCTGGCCATTCCACGCAATCAAAGGCTTTGAATATATCCAATGCTAACAAACCTGGTCTATGCTGACATCTTGATACCACATATTCATAATACCTAGCACACCCCATATCAAGGTGTTCACCGCATGATGCCTTATTATCCAGCAGGTAGTGGATGGGCCATTGTCTGCAGCATAAGCTTTGGAACAGGCTTAGGGCTGGTCTTGCCATTCAGCAGGGTGAAGGGACCTGCTTCAAGGGGTACAAAGGGTGGATAGACAAAGGCAGGACTTGGTATCCAAGCAATGCAGCCAGACTTTAAAGTATTGGTCCTAGCACATGGAGGGAGGGTACAGGTTGTATAGGCTCTGTTTCAGGTAGCAGAATGTATTGGGCCAGCACTGATGAGTACCTAGAACTTCTTGTGCAGGCAATCAAACCTCACTACCTTATTCAAGGCTTAGTGTGGACAATTTCTACCCAAGCTGCCCTACATTGCACCCTTGGTACCATTTTCCTTGTTGCACGGACATTCTACATTCATGGTACCTAGTAGGAACTGTCTTAACTTCCATGCCATTTAACACATCCTACTCTGCTTGCCTTCCATTTAAACTCCTATGTACTGTCTTTCCCTTGGTTTTTCAGCTCCAATCCTCCTCTAGATTTCAAATACATGAAACAAATGGCCTTGATTTTTGAATATTCAGGGTCTAAAAAGGTAGGTAAAATGTCATCTGGTCCCTCTGCCTTAACTAGATTGATGCAGTCCTCTAGTCACGCCACTCTGCTTCATGTTTACAGCAGACCCAATTCCTGTATTGGCCGTAGGCAGTCTACCTCTATGTTAATGTGCTATATATATCAGGCACAACCTGAAGACAAATTTCTGTGTAATTATTTTAGCAGCAGTACCCAGAAACTAGTAGTAATTTCGTCATCCAGAAATAAATTCAAACCATGTTCCAAGCTGAAATGCTTGGGCCTGTTCAACCATTAGAGTGACCAGATAAAATCTAGGTCAGGGCTCATATAACTTTAACAGTTGTAGAGAAAAGGGAATTTCAGCCAGTGTCATTTGTATGCAATTAGTTCCTGGTGAAATTCCCTCTTCAACACAACTGTTAAAGTTGTAGGGGCCCTGCCTTTTGTATATGGTCACTCTAGTATAGTGCCTGCACCTTTAACTGTTGTGATGAAGAGGGAACAAATTGCATACAAATGACACTGGCTGAAACTCCGTTTACAACTGTTAAAGTTACATGAGCCCTGACCTGGATTTTATCTGGTCAGCCTAGTTCAACCGTCAGCATACCCAGTGATACAGAATGATTGAAAACGGTGTCTTAATTCTATGTGCTGTTGGGAGTGTGGCTTATATTCCAAGTCCTAATTCAAAGAACTGCACAAGTACCTTTGAATCAGCATCAGACTTCAACTCACTATGTGTCAAACAGATTTTGAAACATATGAGTGATGCAGTTTCTGTTATGGTAGGGAGTCTGCTGTTCAAAAGACCTATTGGAGACAATCTCCTTAAGAGTAGCTCTTTGGTCCCTTGCCATGCAAAGCAGTTAAATCACCTGAAATCTGATTCGCTACAAGTATGTAACATTTCCATTTTCGTTATCTCATTCCTTCTAGGAATTGAAATTAATAGGTTGATTGAGTGGTTTACCCTTTGGCTCTGGCTCATGTTGTTTAGTGGTGGCCTTCAATGTAAACTGGAGTACAGACAATGGCACAATTCGGATGACACAATAGTCAATGGTGGGTAATAATAAACTGTACAGTTGTTCAACTAGGGGGTACTCCCCACACAACATGGTAATAAATAATCAACTGTGGTGTGGATTAGGATCAGCGCTGAGTTGAGTATGGCAGCATTCGGATGACACAATAGTCAAAACAACTGACGATTATTTCCCCCGCACCAGTTGTTTATTGTGTCATCCGAATTCAGCCAATGTCTAACTTGAAACTCCCTTTACAAGATTATCCTTTGATTGGCTGTCTATGTTACATTTATATCCTGCCTTTCCTTCAAGGAGCCCAAGATGGTATACGTGTACCTCCTCTGTTTATCCTCACAACCCTGTGAGGTTGGTTAAGCTGGGAGCCTGTGTCTGGCCCAAAGTCACTCAGTGAGCTTCCCAGTTGAGTGGGTCTGCCACATCCCAGTCCAGCACACTAACCACTACAATCACACTGACTCCTATCTAATATTGGAAATGTAGCTTAACTTTTGATTAATCATGGATGATGGGACAGCTTCTGCTGTTTTACATTTCTCAGGAGATGGAGGGTGGCAGCCAGTTGGCAGTGCAATAGTACGCGGACTAGGGACTATACAACTTGTTTCATAAGCTGTAACTCTTTTTAAAGGAGTAGCTACTTGTATGCTCTAGCACCAATTGATTTCCCCTCACTAGCCAACAGTAGCTGCTGCCACAGCACACACTCATGGTGACAGCAAAGTGTTGGTGTGAGGACTGAACAGCAACCTTCCTCAACCTGGTACCCTCTAGGCGAGTTGGACTGCAACTCATTTGGAAGACTAAGTTGAGAAAGGCTGATGAAAAGCAACGATGGTCCAGCTCCTCCTTCCAAACAGGCGCTCTCCTGTTACTCATTCCCTCAAACATATATATTGTTAAGGGCCAGTTTGTGAGGCCAGCTTCTGCGGCTCATGGCTAAATGGACTCAGTTTAATCTTCACTATCAACACCCATGTCCCTGAGACTCCATCAAGGAAAAATGCTTCACTGTATGACATGTTTAGCAGACGCTGGCAAGAAAATATTTACGGTAAATCATTGCTAGAATATTAATGGAGCAAGTTGGGGAAATCACTTCATAAAATCACAATGAGCATTATAGGAATGCTGTTTGATCTGAAAAATGCCAACATAACCAGCAATGCAAACAGCCAAGATGAAACAGTGTTTTATATACTTGCTACTGTTTCCAGCACTCCCTGCTTTCAGTTATATGCTTGTGGTAGGATCACTGGGGCTTTTATTAGGGGAAGGAATACAATGTAATCGAAGCTTAGCACTGCCCTCTACAGGTAATAATGAAAACAATTAAAATGTGAATAATAAGGAAAAGTGCAGGAAAGTGTTTTGTCAACAAACATTGGCCTGCAGATGCCATGCAGAATGCACTGGAAATAGTGTCCTCCCAAAGTAGCAACAAGTCACTGCATATACCACTACATGGTTATCTCTCTTTTCTTGTAAAGAGGAAACAGAAAAGTGCCCTCTTAGGGAGCACAATTCAGCTGGTTTTCCATCGGAGGCACTTCCAGACAGACTCCCCACTCCCTCCAAAGAAGCATAGATGTGTTAAGGAACACAATATTAATCCACAATGGTCTTCTCTTCATTTTGAGATGGAGATGCATCAGCAATAGTAGCCAAATAAATCAGGTTTCTGTGCAGTGTGTGTTGATGCCTGTAAGAGACAAGGCAAAGAATACATTTTCTTAGTGAAAATTCTTTACAGCAAACAAAATGACAAAATAGAATTCATCAAAATCTAAGTGACATTAAAATATAGGTCTCTCTTGCTCACTCAACAATGTGGAGAGTTGTTAACTGACATGAAGTCAGGAATATTTCTAAATGGAAATCCATCATCTTTGCTTTTCTTATAATGACAATACTTTGTTCCTAAATAATTTATTTCAACATGAAATATTTCAAGAGCACTATAACAAGAACACAGGTAACAGGCAACTACATAGTAGATAAAATTCAGTGCAATCTTGGGAGTGTGGTAGCCAGCTCTGTGAAAATGTCAAATTGTATGCAGTGGTAGTGGAAGGGACACACTTTTTGTGATGGATTAAAAAGGAAACTGAAAATAAAATAGCTAGTATCTCATGGTATGGCCACATTTGGAATACTACTAGTAGGACCTGCAACCAAATGTTGCAGCGCAGAGTGCTCCTGTTCAGGGTTCCAGCTTGTGCTCTCCTCCCCATCCTTTCCCCAGTTAGCCAGCATTTTGTGGCTGCTGAGCACTGGTCTGTTCTGAGCTTTTTCTCCTCCTTCAGGGTTTTTCCTAAATAATTAATTGATTTTTGTACTTCTGCAAACATTGAGGTTTCCCCAAGCCTGCTGATGTATTCCTCTTTTGTGTGGACAGCAACAGAAGCAACAGCACTCATTGCCTGAATGTTGGAAATAGAGGGAATGAAGACAACAGACAGTTCTGGTTGCCCCATCCCAAAAAGGATACCATAGAGTTAGAAAAGGTGCAGAAAAAGGGCAACCAAAATGGATGTTGGGTTGGAGCACTTCCCCTTTGAGGAAAGAGTAAAGCATTTGGAAAAAAATACAACAGGGTGGGCGGAATATGGTTTTACGAATAGAGCCATACTTTTTTTTCACTTGTCATACTGGTACTTGGGTTCATCCAATTTATTTGACTGGCAGTAAATTCAGGATGGAAAAGAGCTCTTTACACAGCACACAATTAATTTGGACTTCACTGCCACAAAGTATGGGGATGGCCACTAGCTTAGATGAGCTCTTTCGAAGATTCAGGGAACTCCATGGAAGAGGAATGACCATCAGACATAGCTGTTAAGTATAACTTTCACCTTGAGAAGTTGGCCTATTCCTCCTCGAATATCAGATGCTGGAGACAGACCACAGAGGAGGTCTGTTGCCTTCAGAACCTGCTTGTGGCATTTGGCTAGCCACTCTTCAGAACAGAGTGCTGGAATAGATGGACTTTAGCCTGAACCAGCAGGACAATTCTTACAGGCAGTATTTTGAAACTTTTGACATATTTCTGAGGCACAGAGAAATAGGCCAGTGAGCTATTATATCGTCTATCAAACTCAACGAAACATACATGAGTTTCATCCTTATAATGCCCAGCATTGTCGGGTTGTGTAGACTAACGGACTGACTGCATGTACTTCAGCTAAAGCGCTCCTAACCTCACTCCACTGTGAGCTTGACCAGAACCAATGGGATAAATTATTATTATTATTATTTAGCCAGGCCTATATCTGGCAACCGGTCACTCACTCTCAAAACAACCACATGATAGCTGTCTGTAAAGAAGCAAATACTAAAATGGGGAACTGAAAGATGCAAAATGGGTGACTGAGAATAAATGTACATACTGCACGCATTCTGCAGCTCTTCCTTTATTCTGGTATTCCACAATACATCGGATCAGCTGATCGTTTTCTTCTAGCAGCTAAAAGTCACAAGAGCAGCGAAACAAACTGCATGTTATTGAAACCCTTTCAACAATTACAATTTTTCAAATAGATAGTCATGCTGGTCCATGAGAACAAGCGTCCAAAATCCAGAGTTGGGCAACACCTTTATTAGGTCCAACAAAAATTCCACAAAAATGTACAAACTTTTAAGTTCTCTAGAACTGTTCGTCAGCTATCAAACCTGATGAAGATTTCTGGAGAACTTGAGAACTTGCACTTTTTTGTGGGATTTTTCATTGTTCCTAATAGAGGTATTGCCCAACTGTGGACTTTGGATTTCATTCAACGACAATAATTATGTAGTGAAAGTTATTTTATTTTCTTATGAGGATGTTTCATAAAACATACATTAAGTTTTCAAACACTGCGGGTAGAAAATTATACCCATCTATTTTCCCTTCAACGTTTTACTTGCAGCATTCAGGAAATCCAACCTCAGAAAATATATTCTAAAGAAACTCCTCGAGCCTGTACAGAGGGCAGCGCACGCGAAATCAGGGGCTTCCACCCCAACGGGGACGTCTTGCTCTCGGCCCCCTCCCAGAAAGCCCCGACCACCTCTAAGGGGGAAAGGCACACAGTTAAGACGAACTATGACGACACTTCCGGTTCCCAATCGGCGAACCCAACACAAGCAACTGGGGAGGGCACCATAGAGACGCGGTGCGGAAATAGAGCGGCTCCTTATTCGGTCCAGCGCTTCCGCCCCACAAATGGCGCCGGTTTGGCGGGAACCGGAAGTGAGGCCTATGTGGACGATGCTTGTCTTTGTTTCCATAGCGCAAGCCTGTCCATCCCTAAACGCCGCTCACCCTCCGCAGCGTCTCTTGGTTCACCTCCGCTTTGCCCCGGGCTCGCTCCGGCACGAAAACGACCGACATAGCAGCGGTCCTTCACATGAGCGACTAGCACTGAGTAGACCGCGCCGCAAAGCATTCTGGGACCAACTGGACCAACTTCGCTCCCGCTGATTGGCCGAAGCTTTGCGGCCTCAGAGACGGTAGTGCTACGTATGCCCCGCCCCCTCCGTCCCATTTCCACATGCACATAGATAACAAAATTTGGAGAGTAGCCCGTATAATGGACAGGCTGAGGAGCTTCCGGGTGTATATCTAGGCAATGAAATGGGCCTCTCTCTATTGAGGCTGGCCATGGTTAGAAACTGCCGAAGGAGAAGGAGAAGAAATAATAATAATAATTCTTACCTGCCTCTTCAGGTTCAAGGCAGGGAACAACATTAAAAGCAAATGATATAAAATACATAAAACTGATTAAAACCGTATAAAAACTAATACATTATTAAAATACCAATAAAACTCTTAAAATTCGACTGGGTAGGCCTGCCGGAAGAGATCACTTTAGCTTTAGCTCACGCTTTCCCCACCTGATGGTCGCCATATGTGTTGGACTACAGCTCCTACCATCCCCAGCTGAACAGCTGTAGCTTTTCCTTGTAAGGAAGGTCCCCCAACCTCTGGAACATCTTTGGTTGCCCTTTTCCAGTCCTTCATGAGATCCCCCCACCCCACATAGTATTCCAAATGCCGTAAATTTATGGAAAGACGTTAAGATATTCAGTGACTTATTTTCAGTGACCCTTTTTTCCCCCTTAAGTTTTTTTCAGCCAGGGCGTGAAGCACAAGCCAAGATCTAACTGCAGATGCTCCATCATTGGATATGCTGCAGATAGAGTCAACCCAGGGATCTCTGCTTGGAGGAACAAGAACAACAGGGAGCCTTGTGGCACCTTAAAGATAAACACATTGATTATATCATAAACTTTCATGGGCACAACGCACTTCATCAGATGCATGAAAAGTTATCCTCAATTTTCAGGGTACCTTAACAGTATCGATCTTGAACTTGTTGACAATTAATTTCAGTAAAACAAATATTGGGTGTTTTTTTCCCCAAAAAGCTTATCTCTGAGCAAGTGGCTATTGGAGGCCAGATCCTGAGCAAGTCAGACAGTTTAGATATTTAGGCATTAGTTTTTCCTCTTCTTTATCTTGGGGATCTCTTAAAACTGTTGCAGTTCAATCTGTCATTAAATAGCACTGAAGCCATCACTTGTCCATTCTTCACCAGTTCTTTCCTGCTGCTCTTCAGACATTTAATACCAAGGCTTTGGCTCTGTTGCCATATGGATACTGGGCTTTGAACCCAAGACTAAACATATTCTTTCACATTTTTTGTATTCTCTTTATGGTTTGTCCAGATGTGGACCAGCAGCTGGTACTTTGCTTGGCGGCTGAGCTCTCTTCTGTTGAATGCAGAACATGGCCTCTAGCTCTCTGTTTTTGGTTAAACTTTGTTTCTGAGTTATTTGTAACGTCTTCAGCAGGACCAATATGCCACCATAGAATGCAAAGCCTTTGGCAAGAAATTACAATCCTTAGGCTTGTGGGTAAATTTTCTGCTCGCACAGGACCCGTCAGGCAAAATCTGTTAAATGCCAGATTATGGATATGGACAAACAGTACTCTGCGCCCATGCCTGGAAAATTTGTTCTCTACTCCATTTAGGTTTGTCTTTTGAGCTTCCAAAGAATCATGCTAATTACCTGGAGAACATAATTGTCCCAAAATGCTGTTTGATTTTTTTCAGGTGTACCTGTCTTCTGCTGTATTGGATGACCACTTCTCAGGTGCTCCTCTTAATGAACAGTTTTGTTCCTGTGAGGATGGGGCTATAGGACCATTGGCCCATGTCTTTTTTGTATGTAGCTTCTATAAAGATTATCGAAATAGGACTATGAACTCCTATCCTATTGAAATATCCAGGTAGAACTTTTGAATGGTATCTGGCTTACTAGCATAATAATTAATAGAAACAATGGCCAAATTTATTTCTCTCTTTTTGTTGCAAAGGAACATAAAAGGATTCTCTCTGCTTAAATTTGATGGCTCTTCCCTAGCTTATATATGCACCAGATATTTTAATGTTTATATCCTAATTTACTATCCTATCTATTTTAGTCCACATTTCTTTATTGAGTTATTTTTTCATAGTCTGTATATTTTAATTTAGCAGATTATATTTTTATCTTGGTGATTTTAAAGCATTTTGTTATTTATTGTAGTCTATGTACTATAAATTATCAAGTTAAACTTGATTGCTTTTGGTGTTCCTTGAATTGGTCTGTGTATAATAAACTTTGATTGATCATTTGATATCTTAACAGTGGCCATCCACAAACACAGATTGGATTATAACACAGACATCTTTGTGTTGATGAGCTGGTTAACACATGTAGGCTGGGTTCAGATGTCACGCTAACCCACTATGGGCTGTCTTTGAAGCGATCAATGGTGAGCTAGCATGCCATGTGGGGGATGGTTCCCTTACCCACAATTAGACTGACCAGATAAAATCCAGGTCAGGTCTCATGTAACTTTAACAGTTGTTGAGAAAAGGGAATTTCAACCAGTGTCATTTGTATGCAATTAGTTCCTGGTGATATTCCCTCTTCATCACAACAGTTAAAGGTGCAGGCACTATACTAGAGTGACCATATACAAAAGAAGGCAGGGCCCCTACAACTTTAACTGTTGTGATGAAGAGGGAATTTCGCCAGGAACTAATTGCATACAAATGACACTGGCTGAAATTCCCTTTTATCTACAACTGTTAAAGTTACATGAGCCTGTTGTAGTCCAGGCGATTGGGTCCTAATTTGAACTTGGAAAGACGAGCCTCTTGCTGAGAAATGAAGAGGGCTGTACCAAGTTTTGCTGATTTCCAACTCTGCTGTTAAAGTTGCCGGAAGAAAGAGGTGGACCCATTACATGTGTGTCAAGAGAGCTCCACCAACAATCCAGGCTGACCCAGCACCAGAAGAGCAGAAGTTGTTCAAGCAAAAGCAAGAGCCATGAACTTGTTATAGTTTCTGTGTCACTCGGGGGGAGGGATTTTGGTTTGGATCTTCCTCGGAGAAGCTCTGAATGAGAACCAGTTTGTGAAACTTATTGTAAACCTCACAAAAATCTAGACCAACAACACCTGTTTGGCCTGCGGAATGGCTCCTTTGTCACACACACAAGAGGGCTGCCTTTTGTGGCCCACCCCATCAACTTGAGAGCCTTACTAACTGATGAGTCCTTGGAAGAAGAATGAAACTGACCCACACTCCTAAAGGGGAGTGTGTGTGCATATCGCAGAAGAGAACTAGAAAATTTGTGAGAACCTGCTTTGTAGAAATGTAATGGGTTCTTGAAAGTGAATAGTTATTATTGTATCTGCACCTTGCTGATAAAAAAATATGGTAAGATTGTGATAATTAAGAACACTCTTTCCAAAGTCGCAGGTATTTAACTTCTCAAACCCTGGTGACTTTGATAGAAAAACACAGATCAACACACAGGTTGTGGTTGATATGTAAGAAATATGCTTACAAGCGGCTCCCAGTAGATTAGAGTAGAAGCTGTTATGTAAGAATGACTGTATCATTGCTGGTTGCTGTTTCCAATGTACAACTTCTTTGTCGGCTGCCTACAAGACATGCAGGTATGGGAGAGCCAGTTAGAAGTAACACAAGCAGCCCCTTCAATTAAGGAGAGCCTTGAGGGGGGACTGTTGTAAAAATCTGAACAGATCTATGATTTGCACCCCAAAACACGTCCATTTCCCCTGACACGCATCTTACACGTGACACGTATCTTACACACATCCTACATGTGTTCGCTAATACGCACGCCCAAACCGTCCACACACAGCACCCCAAAGCCCCATTCCCCACTGCTGCTTGCAAGTGATTTGGCGGCGCAAGAACTAGGAGCTTGTCAATATTGCCAATGCTCCTTCTTCTCCAGGTCAGACTCCATTGTAACCAGCAGTGTGACTCATCCAGATGTGACCATGGCACACCTGGAGAGACAAAATGACCATATAAGGGAATGATAGAAGTGGAGAGACGTTGCAAAGCATCTCTGGGTACAAGTAATATAGCACATGGCAATGCAATGCCACGTCTGGCCACTACTCGGGTCTACTCGAGAGTAGCAGTAGCCAGAAATGATGTTTTTGGGGCTGTAAACCAATGGGATGAGGACTAATGTCATGTGACATCTGATGTATAAAAGTATTTGTTTGAACCTTGGCGCGGTGTGACTCTGGAAAGCAGTGTTAGCGTCCAGAGGTCACCTATTCTGCACAGAATAAAATCAGTTTCCAAAGCTTCAAGAGGTCTTTCGTCAAGTGTTTCATATCTGGACTTTGGACACTTGGAAATAGCATAATTTATGCAACAAGCCCTGACCTGGATTTTATCTGGTCACCCTACCCACAATGGGTACTGTACTCACCCTCTGCAGTGGGGGTAAGGGGCCCTGGGGTGGGTTACTGTGTCATGTGGCAAGAGCAATGTCGTTAAATCTGGCTACTCCATGGAAAAAACACAGCGACCATGGAGATGTTGCCTAAACCTGAATTTGTGAGCTCCACAACTTTTCTTTGGGAACCGCACATTTCTTGTCTGGCTGCACTTCTTTGTTCACGCCCTGTTCCCACTGGGCTCCTCTGACAATAGCTGCATTCGGACAACACATTAGTCAATGGTGGGTTGAGTAGCCAACTCACAGTTGGTTATTTTGTGGGTACTCCCCACACAATATATTCCTACACAACTGTGGGTGGTTGGGGCTGGCATTGAGTGGACTAATAGTCAACCCGGCATTTGACTGACACAGCCCCCACCCCTCTCCCTCGGTCCTCCAGGTGCTATCCCAGCAGCCTCTGCAAGTTGTGCTAGTTGTAGCAGAGTGGCAGCCGCTGCTTTGGTCACTCTTGCCACCTGCCTCTTAGGACTTGTGTTTTAACCCACTCACCACATGCCATTAACACACTCACCCCTCCACACAACACTTTAAACAACTGGCTGTGAGCTAAACAACTTGCAAGCCAGTTGTTTCTCTCCATTGCTTATTTGGGCGGAATAGCATACCATCAGTAGTTTGTGAGCGGTGTGTTACCCTCCACACAACACAATAAGCAACACAACTGAAGATTGTTCCCCCTCCTTCCAGTTGCTTAATGTTTTGTCTGAATGCAGCCAATCGTTCACGCCCTCTGTCCCACCTGGATTTGTAGCAGAAGAAAGAAATGAGCCGCTGTTGAGGCTGCAGGTTGAGCTCGCATTTTCTCCAACCGGAAGAGGTGTTGAACTCCGACTCCCATCATCCCCAGCCAACACGAGGAAGCCTGAACTAAATAAAGCGTTCCACCTGGCCCCCTCCCAGCCCAGGCCCGATCCGCCTTTTGCCTCTAGCAACACAAGTCATCCCGCAAGGTGTGTGTACTGTGCTGTTCTACATGCGTCGCAGGAAGGTCCCGTCTAACAGTTCTCCTTTAGTCTTTGTGCCGATTGGTCAATCTTGAGCGGCGGCCGCGCGGACGACACAGTGGCGGGTCCTTCTTTTTTGCGAAGGCGGACCTTGGGCCTGATTGGCGAGCTGAAAGATTGGCGGGCATGATTGGCCAGGCGCGGGGGAGTCGAGCGTGGTTTGTTGTCAGGGCTCCGGTTGTCAAGCAGCAGCCAATCAGGGCGCGCGGCGGAGAACGGCCGGAGCCGCGGAGCCGGCCAGGCTGCTCAGCCGCAGGAGAGCGCAGGTAGGCCGGCTGCCAGGCCGAGGCGAGCCGCTCAGAGGGCCCTGGGAGGCCTGTGGAGGCGAAGGCGCGTGGGAGTGGGCAGGCCTTGCCGGGGCAGCCTCTCCGGCCGGTGAGCAGCGCAGCCGCCTTCTTTCTCTCCGGCTCCTCCTCCTCCTCCTTCTTCTCCTCGGCCTGGTGTCTCGAACCCGCGCCTCATGCGCTGCCCCAGGGCGCCAGCGGGGGAATCTCCACGGAGCTTGCAGAAAGCCTCTGGAGCAACCTCCCCGACATGGCGCCCTCGAGATGGGTGGGACTGCAAGCCCCATCACCCCACAAGTCCCATCATTCCCAGCCAGGGTGGCCCATGGGCAGGGATGGTGGGGGCTGTAGTCTAAAGCATCTGGAGGGCACCAGGTTGGGAGAGGCTGGCCTTGTACGGGGTGAGGTCACTGCCCTGGTTTGTCAGGTGTAGATCCATCTCTACACGCGAGCGGTAGGTGTGACTTTTTAAGATAAATGTTTAGGGATGACTGTATCTTTGATGGGCCCCTAAAGTAATAATCAAAAATATTTAATTCATGTAGAAATCTAATGGCTAGCCAGGAGTGCAGTCTGACACTTCAAGGGCACCAGGTTGGGGAAGGTTGCTCTGAAGTGATGACTACAGCAGGCTAGAGCAATGAGGACTAGTGTGATGATGAAGAAGTGTGTTTGTATTGCCAGCTACCCAGCTGCCCCTTTGGGACCCCTCTGAGCTTCTGTGAGACAAATGAGGAAAGCAGGAACGTCATTCTCCTGATCAGGCCCACCTCCATAATACCTTTTCAGAGCGATCAAGGATTACGGGGAGCAAAGTCCCTATAGATTTGGGGAGGGGTTTACTCCTTTTGGGTACTATTCTCTGCCTTACTGCACCATATATAGTGCAGTTGATTTAGGGTTGTTGTTGTTGTTTCGCTTGTGAGGAATGTGTTAGCAAATGCTTTCTCTTGTCCTTCTTAAAAAACTGTGTGGTGTCACAGGTGAAAAGTTGTTAAATTCAGTGCTTCAGGAAATGTAGGCTCTTTATTTTGCAGCTAGATATAGTTGCAGAGTGTGTGTGTGAGATAGAGAAGTAGAGGCAAAGGAGTACTTAGCAATATATGCTTTCTGGGTACAAACATTTCTGGGAATTTAATATGCAAGGAAACGAGTCAAGGTCTACTTTCATGTTGCTTAAGATGCAATCCTATGCATGTTTAGACAGAGGGGGGGATCCTACAACTCCCAGCATTCCCTAGCTAGCCATGTCCTAAATTGAAGTTGTTGTTATGCTGTAGTTCTGGGTAAACTGAACTGGCTGAAATTATATCCCACTGCCCCACCCTTTTTTCCCCTCTAGAGTTGCTTCCTGGAATTTATCTCTGTTTCATGAAGAAACAGGCCACCGGATCATCTGTAGAATATATATTTTAAAAAAGAAGAGTTTCATCAGTTTGACTGCTGCAGGACGGATCAGAAGATAGAACCTGATTACTGGGGGGTTGAGCCCCACACATGCTGATGAAAACTGAACACTGGGGGGGAAAGAAGACTGCTTCTCTGTAGCTGCGTGAGAGCCCCTGCGATGGCAGCTGCAGTTGTCACCAAGACAGCTTGGAAGCTGCGTGAGTGAAGTCCACTGTCTTGCTGTTCCTCAGCTGCGTCTGCTATATGTTGGCAACTCTGCTTCTGATCACTCGATCTCCATCGTTGTTGTTCCTCAAAAGTCCCGAGTCCTGCTTCCTTATCTCCTCACTTCCTCCTCTTCCTTGGCCAGCCTCCTTTTTCCTCTCATTTTTCATCCAAGCCTGCTTCTGTGGGGATTCCTTTTGGTATAAGAATGGGCAGAGCCCATGCCACCCATATGTGCAGGTGCCTTGGTGCTGAGCTGATGGCCCATATGGCTCCGGCCTTCCCTCTTGTAGCCTTAAAGCAGGGTAGGCAACTTGTGGCCTTCCAGCTGTTTCAGTCTACAGCTCTCATCAGCACTCACTATTGGATATTTTGGCTAGGGATGATGGGAGTTGTAGGCCAAAACAGCTGAAGGGCTGCAAATTCCTCCCTCCCCCCCACCTTCAAGGATTGCTAGTATCACTCCAAGAAAGGAGTGAGCATAGCCAATGGTGAGGGATCATGGGAGTTGTAGGTCAAAACATCGGAAGTGCCGCAAGTTGCCCACCCCTGCTCTAAGGCTAGAAGAGGGAGAGAATCCTGCTGCTATTAAGATTTAACAAAGGCATTGCTTTGAAGCCCTCTGGAGTTTGCCAGTAGGGTGCTTCTCCAGAGGAGCTGCTACTCATTGCTGGTGAGTGGCACATTATAGATATGATATCCATGACTGTTAATGGCATTGCACTTCTGCTGTGTATGCACAGCTTTGTGTGATTCCCAACTTTTTGTTGGAAAAGGTAGTTCATATTGAGAGCGAATCTCACTTACAGAATTTTATGAGTTTGCACAGAGTACTTGGCTAGCAAAGCCTGCGGATTTTTCTGGTGTCTGGGGTGATCAGTTTGGCTTCTGTTCTGAACTACTTTGCTTCAGCTTGCATACGTGCAGTAAGGTAATGTTGGTGTTCCTAACTTCTTTTTTTAAGCCCAGTCTTGTGCAAAAATACTCTTGAGATCGTACCATGTTAAATGGGGCTTTGTAGAAGGTGTAGGATTGCAGCCATAATTACCTTTAAAATGCTACAATATATGTAACATATGCAGTTTAAATAATCCCATGTATCAGTAATTGCCTGATTAGATATATTTTGTGTGCATGTGTGTGGGGAGAGAGAGAGAGAGAGATGGTAATGGGTGGAGAGAGCTGGACATTCTGTGCTCATACTTGTGTTTGCTTTCTTGTGCAGAGGAAATCACTGCTCACAGCAGCAATGTTTCTTCAGTTGTGTTGGGCAAAAGCTCAGGCCGACTACTGGCAACTGGTGGAGATGATTGCCGGGTTAACATCTGGTCAGTTAACAAGCCCAACTGCATTATGGTAAGAACTGGCTAATTCCTGTTTGGTTGTGGGAAAGTTGGGTCAGGGAACAATGGCCTTTCCCAGGGACAGAAGCTTTGACATTAGCTTTAGCCACCATCCTTTCTTCATGCAGGAACAAATATTAACAGTAATCATTCACAATGCAGTTGTTGCTGATCACTTGACTGTCACTCTCAGTACTTTCTGGATTTCATTTCCTTCCCCACTGTTTACATTTCTTCCACTACCCCCACCATATGTATTGTATATAAACCTGGAACTCTTCACCATCTGATGAAGTGGGCTATAGTCCATGAAAATGTATGTCAGAATAAATTTGTTAGTCTTTAAGGTGGCACAAGACTTTTGTTTTTGCAGCAGTAGACTGACACAACTAAACTTTGTAAAATGTTAGAAGCAGTTATGCCTGCAAGGTAGCAAGCCTCAAAGTGGAATGGGAATGCAATTTAAAGTCTTCCAGTGAATTTTCTGTTCTTTGCAAAGATGGGCAAGCAGCTTGCTTGTGGAAAGCCTGTGCTCGTACAGCCTGCCTGATCAACAATAAACTCTGAAGGGAGAACAGGTGGTTCATGCAGACAAATTCTGTAGAAGCAGCTGTACATACACTAAGGCATCCTTCCCCAATCTGGTGCCTTCCAGATATGTTGGGCTACAGCTTCCATCATCTCTAGCATGGCTGGATGACACCAGCTTGGAGAAGCCTGCTCTAAGGGGTTCTGTGTGGGAAGTTGTGGGAACGGGGGAAGAGAATGGGAGCAACTTTCCCTTTGCTGTTACACATGCACTATTCCCAACCGTACAAACACTGTAGGGGGGTGGGGGGGAGAGAAAGAAGCCACGCTGCAAGGTGGAAAGCTGTTCAGCTCTTCTTAAGGAAACCCAAGCCTTGTGGGAGCACGAAGACGTGGAAAACAGACCTTGCACACTGCAAAGGCAATTGATATTGAATTGATAGGGTCTCTGTCCGTGTCTGTCCGTTTATTTGCTGATTGTCGGGTGCAAGAGCCACCTTTTGGGAGGAGGCTAGAATCTTCTCAGGTACTCCATATCGTTTTTCCCTATGATGGGTATTCCCCAATATGTAGCAACATTTGAGGGCCAGTTTGGACCAAAGTCTTTCATGGTGGTACCTTGTAGTGAAAGTCCCTATGTATTATAAAGCCCAAATGAAAGGCAAGCATTTTCATTCTGCTTTGAAAGTCTCCTGGCAGTTTAACAACGGGCTACCACAACTTTTACTGAAGTATAAGGTGGAAATCCATTAAAATGGCTTTTTCCTCATTTGTTGGAGTTGTGGGTGTCATGCTGGCCATTGGATAGTTGTACAAAAGAAATGACAAAAGTGCATTCTCCAGCAGAAATACAGTAAAAACTCTGGTGTGTGTGTGTGTGCGTTGCTAGATTTTATCTGCCGCAGTAATGGGCAAATAAAATATATTCACCAGTATCCCAAAGGCATCAAGTGCGCATAGCTTTCACCTAATCATTGTGCTACTTTTCTAGTGGCTAGAAGGAACTACAGTGATCAGTCTAAAAGCCTTGAAATTACTGTTGTAGACCCTCATTTTGGGTGGTTAACTTCCTCAGTTGGTTCACTGCTGCTTTTTCTTTTTGCCCAGAGTCTGACAGGTCACACAACACCAGTGGAGAGTGTGAAGATTAATACCAATGAAGAGCTGATTGTTGCAGGGTCCCAATCAGGCTCCATTCGAATCTGGGACCTGGAAGCTGCCAAAAGTAGGTTCAAAATTAATTCTTGTACCTTCCTTTTTCTAAGCCTCCCTGTTTAGTGACTAGCGGAGAACAAAGGTTAAGTTAATCTGCTTTGAAGACTATAGGGTAGCCTCCCCCAACCTGGTGCTCCAGATGTGTTGGGGCTACAATTCCCAGCATCCTGCAGCCAGCATGTGTGGTTGGAGGATTCTGGGAGTTGTATTCCCAACACATTTGGCAGAAACCAGGTTGGGGAACTCTGCCAAATTTCAGAACAGTCCCTCCACCCCTGTATTTTAGATGATTTTTTTAAAACATTGTGCACCTTTTTTGACAGATCTCTGAATGCATGTGGCAAGCTGTCATTCAGAGCTGTCAGAAGTTAAACAATATTTTAAAAATTCGTATAAAATACACGGTTGGAGGGATTGTGCTGAAATTTCATACACATACTTAAGCATACCTCATAAGCACTGTGACCAAGTTTAAAGCCTGTAACTTTGAAAATACAGAAATTATAGGCCTTTCTGTCTCAAAAAGCAACTCTGTAGGGCAAAATAGGGATCTGAAATAAATATCGGATTTCCGATAATTATTGGAAATTCGATAAGATTAACCACTGATATAATTGGATCCGGATTTTTTTTTAAGTGATTTCCAATAATGATACAATACGATAATTTTGGGCATGCATACCCTTGTTTTGCAAATCTTAGAAGCTTTGGTATTTATTGCCAGACTCTCACATGAGATTCTTCTAGTTCTTCACGCCTAGCCCTGTGTATTTGCTGGAGGGTTAGACTTGCCTCACCCCAGTGTTCTTATGAAAGCTGTACACCAGGGATGGGGGGCCAGTAGATCACCAGGGACTAGGCTTCACCGCGTACAGGCTTTCCACACCAGGTAAGGCCTGCATGCAGCAAAGCTGCAAAGGCACCAGATGGCGGGTGCGGGTGACACAATCCGATTCACTGAATTTATTTTATTTATTTGTTTTATTTATTACATTTGTATACCGCCCTATAGCCGAAGCTCTCTGGGCGGTTTACATAGCAGTTCTAACAGCTAGCACTGTTCAGGATGGGGCAGTGAACTTTGCCCTCATGTTCTTTTTTGAAAGACTCCTTTGTCCTGTGGGGCACTTCACACTAGATGCTGCATTGTATATAAATGAAAATTGGCAGGAGTCACAAGTGCCCAGGAAGTCTATCCAGACTACCACAGAGTTTGCTGTAGTGAGAAGGGGCCTTCTTCTCACTACAGTGGTCTGGCCCAACTCCGCTGGAGTTGTGTCTTCTAGAACAGGAGTGGGCAGAAAGAAGACCTCCAGATGTTTTGCATTTCAGCTCCCAGCATTCCTTACTGTTGGCCATGCGGTCAGGGGCTTCTGACTCTAAGACATTTACTTCTACAGTTAGCATAATCCTCTGTTCTTTTTTCTTTTCTTTTACTACTACTGTAAAAATGATTTTAATGTTTTGAATACTTGCCTCCTATTTGGTAACATTTGAACAGCTAACTCTTTAGACCAGGCTTGTATCTCAAATGTTTTCCTCCTTCACTTTCCCATCTAGTTCTCCGTACGTTAATGGGCCACAAAGCAAACATCTGCAGCCTAGACTTCCATCCTTTTGGAGGCTTTGTAGCTTCAGGGTCTATGGACACCAACATTAAGGTAAGAACCCATTAAGGTGTCCCTCCCATTCTCGACTTGTGCACGGAGAACAGCAGGTTCCCCTGAGGGATGTTGCCAAGACATCTTCTGCATATTTGTTGGTGTTCATGGGAGCTTCCGACGCATCCACTTCTAAATGCAACTTCTTAGGTTAATTGGTTTCTAATTCCTGGGCGCTTAACCCCATGGTGATCTGTTGGCAGCTTGGTTGATGCTTCTGCCTACTACAAGTGTTCCCATGTCATACTGTAATCCATATTCCTCCAAGAAAACCAGAGAAAAGACACTGGAAGTGACTACCTGGTTTCACAGAACCATCCTTCCCTTCATTGCCTAGATGAAGGAAGACTGAAAATATGTTCGCATGTATCTGTTGCTCATGGCTACATAGAAGAAATAAAAATGGTATGTTCAGTTGGGCTAGTCCAACGTTGTGACCTATATCTCATTCTATGGAATCCACGGAACAGCACCCAGACATACACACCTTTTCCACAAGGTGAAAGGAAAGTTACAAGGAGTTTTATGAGCGTCATGATTAATCTCTTAGTATGAGGATGTGAGCTGGGCACGAAACAGTTATGACCTTAGGGAGGCATAATAGTTACCTTGTATTTTGTGCCAACTGCTGTAAGGGAACATGGTGGGCCTTGGTACTCTGGGTGGGGAGAGTCTTGAGGGGTGGGTGGATGATGAAGAATCCCCTGCTGTCTTTGCTTGCCCTGCTGACACCTGCTTGCCCAGGAGATCAGGAAACTCCTCTGCATGTGTAAATGGGAGAAAAGTAATACGTTAGGAAGATGGATTTCAGAGAATTGCAGCTTATCAGAGAAGTGGAATGCTTCCAGTGTTAGGAAAAGCCTAACTGTATTCATTGAAGTGTGTTTGAAGTATAAAAATAATTACTTATTACTACTACTAATAATTTTATTAGTAGACTGAAAAATGAGCGGAAGATGTTTTCTTCCATAATGATCATAGTTTAAATTTTAAAGGGAAATAGGCACGTTTTCTGCCACCAGATCTAGTGATTGGCAAAAGTCTAATGGGATTCACAAAAGGGCTTGATGACTGTGGATGGAAATAACTGCTCTCTAATGACCTAGAGTAGTGGCCCGCCCAGCCCAGCTCTCTCTGACTAGAAGCAGCTTTCCAGCAGCAGCCTTCCACGGTTCTTTTACCAGACATGCCTTAACTCTTCCAGCCTAGGGCCAAATTCATTTTTGGAGCTGCTCTCAGGGGCAAAACAACAACAACAACAAACCCCCCAGCATGGCTTAATGTAAAGCTTTTACTGCCATTAAGGAGAAACATTTCAGCTTTTTAGGCTGGGGGAAGAACTAGCCAACAGCCAGGAAACCACCAAATGATCAGCGGTTGGGGGGGGGAAAGGGTGGGGCCAGGGCACGGGGAGGTGGCCTTCTGGGGGACCCAGGAGGGTGGACTTGAGCCGCCAGGAGGGCCTGAGATTCCCCACTCCTGCTTTAGTTAATGTTTCACCCAAGGCCTCATTTGTGCAAAGTGCGCTGTATTCCACTCTTCAGCTTGGAGCTCACTTTGACACCGGAAGAGTTGTAAGTTCTTAGAAAGCACCATCCAACCCCCAATTCTTAGTTTGAGACAGGTGGTTTGAGAGCACATCAATACACTTCAAGTTCCCATTTTAAAGCTTCTGTACTTTTCTATTCATACAGCTTTGGGATGTGAGAAGAAAAGGCTGTGTCTTCAGATACAAGGTAAGAAGGGAACCATGGCCCATCTCAACAGGGCAGCCCTGAAATCCAAATTCTGATACTTACTGCTCTTGCATGTGCAATTAATACAGAGTTTCATTTCAGGGGAAACGGAAAAATGCCAAAGTTCACCATTGCATTTTTTCCGCACTCTTTATTTGTATTTATTTAGAATGCTACCTTGCTCAAAGGCTCTGGGCAGCTTGCAACATTTCCAGGGGCTCTTGCCTATCTCCCGGGCCTGCAATTTGGAGCTTGCCTTGCTGGCCAAGCCCAAAGTGGTAGTAGCCAGGCCCCAGCTGCGCTCCCTGCCTCCCTGCCTCCCCAGCTGTTCCATCCAGCTGCATCCCGCCCTCCCCTGCTCTGGAGCAAGGAAGACCCCCTGTAGGTGGCCAGTTTGGCTTTGCGTGGCCAAGGCTCTCGTGCCAGCCTTCCTCCCCGCTTCAAAGCCGAGCAGAGGGCAGAATTGTGCTCCCTGTGGGGACCGGAATTGTTGACACACCTGCTTTGAGCTAAATACAGTGAAACCAAATGAATCTTCCTGCTTCCCATGCTTGGAAAAAGCACGCGATGAAATGCTGGGATCAGATCCTGTGGGCATCGCACATGGTCAGGACAGCCATCTCCCAGATGTGTGCATGCACAGTGACCATGAAGAAGCCGGACTAGAGTTCTTCAAAGAGTCATCTGTGCAGACACACAACCCTCCATCTCCTCACTGCAGGTTGATATCAGCAGGTTGACTCCAGTTACAGGTGAAGCTGCCTGTGTTTTAACTGCACCATCAACACAACACTTGTGCCATGTGAGTCACAGCGTGGCTTGGGGTCATTTAGACTTTGGATGTGCAATATTCAAGTACCTTTTTATTAAATGTCTTCAACTAAATAAAATGAAATGAGCATAGGAAGCATGAAACAATCAGAACCCCAATGCTCTTCCAAAAGAAGAACAACTACTTCAGTGAGCACACGTGTTATGGTAAACATTTCAGTCTTCCCAACTCTTTGAGAGGAGTAACGTTTTTAACCAAAAATAGCAAGCAGGCCGAGATCCAGCAGGTGCAGGAGAGACTACTCCAAGTAATTTAAATGCATCAGTATATGTTGAGCATTGTGTTCTTCATCGGGGACAAGCAAAGCTGAAATCTATGATGATCTTTGCCTTTGATAATTCCCAAATTTTTGTTAAAGATTACTGGCTCCTGTAGCGGTCACTGTGCTCTAGTACAATTCTCGT
Source organism: Anniella stebbinsi (assembly GCA_029215795.1). Classification (NCBI taxonomy): domain Eukaryota; kingdom Metazoa; phylum Chordata; class Lepidosauria; order Squamata; family Anniellidae; genus Anniella; species Anniella stebbinsi. The sequence continues at coordinate 33,478,838 of JARDYH010000007.1, forward strand.
TCTTTCATCCTGAAAGTGCCCAGCTCTTCCAGGAGTGTGTTGAGTCTGCTTTGACCTTACAGGGCCACACTCAAGCCGTCCGGTGCCTCCGATTCAGTCCTGATGGGAAGTGGCTGGCGTCGTCTGCAGATGATCACACGGTGAAGGTACCTGTCTGGCTGTGCTAGGCCTTTTGCCCTCCCTGGCACCCGCTCACATGCCTTTTGACCTCCCACGTCAAGAAATGTCCCTTTGCTCAGAACAGCAAGGAACGGGGCTGGTCGACCTCCTCCCACTTAGAGGCTTTGCTCTTCTTTCTCTGCCTAGTTGTGGGACTTGGCTGCTGGGAAGATCATGTTCGAGTTCACAGGACATACAGGACCAGTAAACGTTGTGGAATTCCATCCAAATGAATACCTTTTAGCCTCTGGTAGCTCTGACAGGTAAGCACTTGCTGGGAACGTGGGGGTCCTGGCAGTGTGTGCTGTATCACCATACTCTGAGACTGGAGAACTGCAGAAACCTCGTCTATTGCTCGACTTGGCCTGCTGCAAACATCCATACTTTCATTTATAGACTTTGAATTATTGTTGCTGATGATGTTGCGAAGGGAACAGCTCATCTTTGAGTAAGGAGGCCCTTCTGGCCACTTCATTATCCTCTTCTGGAACTAGGTTTTTCAGGAGGACATCATGCTTCATCCCATGGGAGTTATCCTGTGCACAGATTTCAGGCTTGCAAAGTCTACTTTTGTTTTTTATGAACTGAGATCCACCAAAAGAGCCTGCATCTCATGAGCCGTATATTTGAGTTTACTATAGATCAGAAAGTCTAATAGCCTAATTTAGAAGGAGGATGCCTTTGATCTGGTTTGCGTGTAATAACCAACCATGGGTTGGGAAACCCATAGTTGGGGCTGTATGGGAGCAAGTTAGCTTTACAAAACAACCCAGGGATACCCCAATGTTTAACCCAACAGCAAACCATGGGTTCCAGGTCCATGGAAGTGGCAAGCAGTCATTCTGGGTTCATGGACAAAGAATCTAGGAATTCAGGAGAGAAATGGGTGGGGCGGGACGGGGTTTGCTCTGGGCTTCCAAGGCATCATCCTAATTCTTAATAGAACCATGGTGTTGTTGGAAGCAAATGGCCACGAATGTTGTTGGTCGACTAGGTTCCAGTTGCTTTGGACATGGGACGCTGACCATGAGTTTTCTCTTTGTCTTGCAGAACTGTCAGGTTCTGGGACTTGGAGAAGTTCCAGGTCGTGAGCTGCATTGAGGAAGAGGCCAACCCTGCCAGGTAGGTGGGGCTTGGACCGTGGGTTGCGAAAGGAGGTGACCAGACTGGCGCTTCCAGATGAGCCTCTATCCAGCAATCACCCCGCCTCGCTCACAGAATTTTGCAGGGGATCTAGAATGACATCATCTTCTATTTGCAACCCTCTCGTGTTTCCCCGCTGCTTTTTCCATCTTTTCCTTACCAGAGAAAATATATTAAGGAGGAAAAGGTGAATGGTGCCTTTTGATCTGTAAGGCTGGAAGCCCTCTATCTAGAAGTATCCTTGCTTTTAGTTGTGCCACGTTGTTATGAGAAACTGACTCTTAAGGTGGAAATGCTCTTGTAGTGGTCATGGCTCAACCTCTGGTCCAGCAACATGGGTGAGGAGGCATAAAATACATGTGGTTCGAGACTAGCTGAGATCATGGTGCTTGCCTAACCTTAGAGCATAGTTGCGCATCGTGTTTCCAGCACTGTTTGGATGAGCTGCGCATTCAGACCTTCCCTCTCCCCTTCAGGTGTGTGCTGTTCAATCCCGATGGCTCCTGCTTGTATGCCGGCTGCCATGATTCCCTGCGAGTATATGGCTGGGAGCCTGAGCGCTGCTTTGATGTGGTCTTGGTGAATTGGGGCAAGGTGGCTGACTTGTCTATCTGTAACAATCAGTTGGTGAGTGACTGAAATGCAGACTGTAACTTGAGTTCCCTGCCCTGCTTCTGGGCCCACAAGGTGGTGGGGATTTTGCTTGTGTACACCTGAGCCTTGGCACTTGCAAATGTACCCTGAGCCCCGTTATCTTTTCCTGTAGCTTCCTGCAGGATGGATTCTTGTTGACTCCAGAAGTGTTTGGCTGCAAACCTGATTGTAGAACTGATTTGTGCAGAAATTGAGTTTCTTTTAGGCTGATCCTTGAAGATGTGCCTGCTCTTTCTGTCCTTCATAGATTGGTGTTTCTTTCACTCAAAGCACAGTCTCTTCATTTGTTGTGGATCTCAGCAGAGTCACAAAATGTGGGTCTGGCCTCCATGGACTTCTTAGGGACGACAGGCCTCTTGCTCAGCCCACGCCCATGGGCTCTTCCTTGCGACGGATCTACGACAGGCCAACAACCACATGCAGCAAGCCCCAGAGGTAAGGGAGGCCGACTCCTCATGGGGAGGGCTTCCTAATACCAAAGGCTTTCGGGACTGAACCGAACACTCCATATTTGTGACAGAATGAAACACAACTCCGAGAGTGAGAGGCGCAGTCCAAGCAGTGAGGATGACAGGGAAGATAAGGAATCCACAGCAGAGATCCAGAACCCAGAGGGCTACAAAGAGATCTTCCAGCCAAAGAATTCCATCAGTGAGTGCTACTGAAGTAATCTGGGTTAGGCTTCAGGAATTCCTTGGATTAGCATGCCTTTGAGCTAGGGCAAACAATGCCTGCTGTTTTTCCCATTTCAGACTTCATATGGCAAGTCATGAAGTTCACTCTCCCCACAAGTTGGCTTAATTTACTGTTGCCTCCAGAGACTTTCAAGAGGCTAGTTTATGTTTGCAGGTTGCTATAAAATTCTGCATCCTGACATATTCAGTCAAGAGGAGGTAAGGTAGTAGCATTTCAGTTTGCAATATTACTAGATTTAAGCTTTAGTGTAAGGGATTGCTCCTGTATCTTGAAAGGTAATTAGAAAAGAATAATAGAATTCTTACACTCCAGAAGAGGCATGGTGCACCCATTTCTTTCTCAGATTATTATTATTTATTTATTTATATAGCACCATCAATGTACATGGTGCTGTGCATAGTAAAACAATAAATCAGCAACACCCTGCCACACAGGCTTCCATTCTGATAAAATCACAATAAAACAATAAAAGGAAGGGAATGCACCAGACAGGCACAGGGGACAATAAAACTAGCAGTATAAAAGTAAAATTGAAATCAAGTTCTAAAAGGTTTAGAAAAAAGAAAAGATTTCAATTGAGCTTTGAAGGCCATAATTGAAGTCATGGTCCTCAAATGCTCTGGAAGAGAATTCCAGGCATCGGGGGGCAGCGAGAGAAAATGGACGAAGCTGAGCAAGAGAAGTAGAGACCTTGGGCGGGTAAGATACATAACATTCAATGAGCAAAGAGCACGAACAGGGCAATCATGTGAAATAAGAGAAGAAAGGTAGGAAGGAGCTAGACTGTGACAAGCCTTGAAAGTCAACAGGAGAAGCTATATTGGATTCTGAGGTGAATTGGAAGCCAATGAAGAGATTTCAGGAGTGGAGTAACGTGAATGTAAGGAAGGAGGATTATGAATAATCATAAAAGAAACTGGATGATGATCTGACAAAGGAAAGGCAACAGCAGAAAGATCAGATATAGAGCAATTCTTAGTGAAGACAAGATACAGACAGTGTCTGAGGGAATGTGTGGATGATAATGAGAGAAAATAAAAAGCTGCAGAGTCTTGAGGGCCATCCACATGGATATTAAAATCACCCAAGATAAGGGTAAGAGAATTATCAGAGAGGAAAAAGGTCAGCCATGAATCAAAATCAGAGATGAATTTTGAAAGCTGGCCTGGGGGGCGATAAACAACTGCAACCTGCAGCCACAGTGGAACGAAAAGCCTCACCACCTGTACCTCAAAAGGAGAAAAACAATGTGAAGGTGGAAGAGAAAGAGGCTGGAACTGGCACAAGCTAAATAATAAAAGGCCCACGCCACGGCCACGACCCTCCGAGTGACTAGTGAGAGAAAAAGAGGGTCCTCCAAGAGAGAGGGCAGCTGAAATGGCAGTATCATGGGCAGGAAGCCAGGTGTCAGTAAGAGCAGGGAGGCGCAGAGACCTAGAGAGAAATAGGTCATGAATGACAACAGCCTTAGAAGCAATAGACCGGCAGTTCCATAAGGATCAAGAGAAAGGGAGCTGAGAAGAGGGGAGGCACCGGACAGGAGCTAAATTAGGAGAGACGAAATGAGAATGAGCCATAAGTTACGGATAGGAAGAAATAAGAATAGAGAGCAGGAAATGAGGAGAAAGAAATAGTATGAAGCCAGAAAAATAAAACAAGCGGAGTAAAACAGCATTAACCAGAGTGTCCCAATCACCCCCGGCTGCGACTGATCACAAAACAAGAACAAGAAACCAGACACAGAAGGAATCAAACAACTAGGACATGTGAAAACAGTCTCAGAGCTGAATAATATCCAAATAATCCCGAAGATCATGTCCAGTATCAGAAAGTAGCAATGACCAGGTCCAAGGCTGGGGTTCTAACCTCTAAGAAGAGATAGGAGCATATAAAGTCAAGTCAAGAGGTCAGAGAAGAGAACCCAAATGAGACGATAAACAGAGCCTTAAGACAGGTCAGCTTGTGTGGGAGTCCTTAAGCTTAAGTCCTTAAGTAAAAGTGTCTGTTTCTTCAAGCCACCATCTCTTCAGCTTTCTTCACTCTGAATCCCGCACTATCTGTAATGACGACCACAAAGCTCAATTAGGCGAAAACAACTTGCTCATGGGAGAGTGACGTAGGATGACTCATAATATGGGGAGCATCAATGGACAAATATCCATAATGCAGAAGTAGTACAGCCAGTTTGGAGTTCAGCCACAGGCTTGTAAAGGTGCCACCACTGGATCTCTTGTGTGGTTTCTGTGAAAGAAGTTAAGGCTCATGGCTGGTTTTTTACATTTTGCAGCTCGAACTCCACCCCACAAGAATGAGCCTTTTCCTGCCCCTCCAGAAGATGGTGAGTGAGGCCTTTACTTTTCAGGGAATTGTGCGTGAGCTAAAGAATTGCTTTGCGTCTCTTCTATTTCTGACTTCACACAGATGTTTGTAATGTCTAAATTGCTGGAATAAGTTATGAGTCATTGTTTTCTTGACTTAGAGACTCCAGCATTGTTTCCTAGGGTTAGCGCATGGGCCCTAGGATGGGCGGAGCTATTCATCCCAATGGCCAAAAGAGTATTCTGTGCATTCCCTTTTCTCAGTGACGGTAACCTTTGATTCCCAGGGAGGAGTTACCACCTGCCTCCACATGAGCAATCCTGGTACTAAGAGTATGACGTTTTCTTCTTCTCCCTTCTCTCCAGAGCCCATGCTTGCCAAAGAAGCCTCAAGGCCGAGTCAAGCTGCTGATGTTCAGACTCCGTTGCCAAGCCAGGAGCATGTGAGTGCCTGGCGCCCATTGCTCTCCTTCCCCACCCCCTCCACTCCCCCATGTACATCTCTGGTAAAAGGCTGCTTTTAATGATGGTCCCTCTAATGCAGGAGTTGGAACCTGGAGGCCAAATCCAGATGGCCATGCCCCCTTCCCTTGGCCACACCCCCTTTCACCAATCGCTGATTGCCTGGTGGTTTCCTGGCCTTTGTGTAGTATTTCCCCCATTGTAAAAGGCTGAAATGCCCCTCCGAAGGCTTCGCTACTGGCAGCGAGAGCTTTAAGCTAAACCATGCTGGTATTTTGGCCCTCAGGCTGACAGTAGTTCAGCAGCCCTGCTCTCATGGCATGAAAGACTTAGTTCACGTATTGCATTCCTACACCACCCAATAGCTGAAGCTCCCCAGAGGCAAGGCCTCATAGCTCCGTGTACTAAGCAGGGCCTGAAAGTCTGCTGGAGAGATTTGACTGACCTCTCCCAGTAGCTTGGAACTCCATGCCAGCCCTTAGGCTTTCTTTCTTTCTTTCTTTCTTTCTTTCTTTCTTTCTTTCGGCCAGCTGTGGCTGCAGGAGCGCGAGTCAAGAACTGGCGTTTGTATCTGGGTCTTCCCTTGAAGTGCTGCAGGTGCCTTTGAGCTGGCTGTTCAGCCATGTCTGTGGACCTGTGGGGAGGGATGGAAGGGAAGGGAGAAGGCGGTAGCATCGGATGTGCTTGGGCCTCGCAGGGACGTGGAATGAATCTGGGCCGGCCTCGCTTAGCTGTATGTCAGAGGGCTGCAAGTGTGACCTGAAAGTGTACATCCCAGATTATGTCGGCCTTGACTCCGTCTCCCCTCCCCACTACAGCTGGACCCCATTCAGAGGCCACCAGTAGCCTCGTCCACCCCCACGACCAGGGCTGAGCCGTCTGTGATCCCTGCTGCCAGGAATGAGCCCATCGGGTTGAAAGCTGCCGACTTCTTGCCAGTAAGTTTCTTGCCTATAGAAAATGGGCTGGGAAAAGTGATCAGCTGTCGCCTGGGTGTGGGAAAGTCAGGCAATTGCCTGCCCATTAGCCTCACAATCTTTGAAAGAAAAGCTGAGTTACTGGAGAAAGAACTGGTCTAAGAACGTATAAGAATGGCGGGAATTGGGGGTTTCCAAAGAGGAGACCAGGGGCGGGGGTGGGGGATATAGAAGCATTGAGGTAGAAAGTACACCTCCCCGGGCAAGATGCCAGGAGCAGGGGCTTTGTGTTTAGAATTAACAGACAGCCCAAGTGCTCTGCACAAAAGAAGTGAATGATTTTCCAAGGTGTTTCCATTTAACCGCTGCAGAGGAAAGGGCCTGAGTCCGTTTAACATCCGAAGGGAGCAGAAGTGTCCTCCTCTTCCTCCTCCTTGCATTTTCCTGCCAAACCCATTTCTTTGCAATTCCCTGGGAGCCAGTGCTTCATGGTCAAAGAACGGGGGTCATGCACCCCTGTCGTTTGGGCAGGGAGGGGGGGAAGAGATTATTGGCACCTGGTGTTGTAAGGAAGCTACATCAGAAAGTTCCTTGAGAATATGAAATGTGTGCTTGAGTAAACAGCCTGTGCTCAGAATTCACATGAAGGTGAATTGTTATCTTCCAGAGGAGAAAGGGCATATAATCAGCCTTTAGCAGAAGCATATTTTAAAATTACTATTTTTTATTATTTTTAACATTACTTTTCTTTTTGTTTTGTTTTAATACTTAGAATGCATAAATGTACAGCCTTGCCTTTCAGGGTAAAAAAAACCTTTACAAGTAGATTACAACTTAATTAAAAGTGCAAAATGCTAGGAGTCTTCTCCCAGCTGAAACATCTCTGAATAGATTGGTCTGCACATTGAAGCCCTTGATCTTGTGTGCTCTGAAAGGTAGAAATATTTTATCTGTAAAGGCAGAAATATTTACTAGAACAATCAAGCACATTCAGTGGTTTGGCTAGTTAAATTTGGCATAGCGCTGGGCATTAAGAACTTAAAAGCTGTCTTAACTGACTCCTCTGCCATGCTTGACCCAACTCCACCACTACATAAGCATAGAACAACAACAGTCCAGTCTAGTTTGTATCTCAAAAAGCAAGAGCTGTGGCCGTTTGGGTGGACCTAAGCATTTCCATGAGCTGAAAAGCTGAAATGTCTGATTGGCAGAGGTGGATTCATTGCAATGGGACTGTAGTCAGTGTAGGGTTATAGCATGTCTATGGTAAGATTTAACTGTTATTTTTTACGTGAGAATTTAGTATTTCATTTGTTGTTGGTTTTTAAAGAAAAAGTCGATGAAAACAACATACAATTTAAATCCTAAAAATCCATTTTGAAATCACTGATTACAATGATTTTAAAAGACGACCGCGGAGGCTCACACTAGAGCTTGGGAAAGAGGTGGTTGCTTGTGGGGATCTTCACCTGCTCTGCTCCTTCTCCAGATCAGATTGGAGCTCATCACCCTGGCTGGCCATGGAAGAAGAGGAGGAGGAGGAGGAGGACCTACTGCCGCACGCACCTCCTCAGGCTGTGGCTGCTGGGGTGGGAAGTCGCTCCAGTCCTGCCTCACCCTCTGTGGAGGCCATCAGTGAGCCCCTCCGCTCTGACTAGAAATAATCAAGTTCACTGGGTGTCTCTGTCCTTGCAGGCCGTGAAGAACCAAAGCCTGACAGAAATTGCCGACGAGGAGGCCATGTCCCAAATCCGGAAGGGCCACGAGACCATGTGTGTGGTGCTTACCAGTCGCCACAAGAACTTGGATACCGTGAGGGCCGTGTGGAGCACTGGAGACATCAAGGCAAGCTGCTCCTTGGCTTTATGGAATGGGCCCCTGAGGTGAGGGGCCGGCCAGGCGGAGGGGCCTATGCGAGGCTTGGTCTCAAACTTCCCGCTACCGTGCGCTTTGGCCCAAAAAGCATCCCGTCAGTTATGTCTGGTCCGCTTAGGCTTTGGCAGCCCATCTGGACAAAAGTCTTGGCTGCTACCCCTCCTCTTGCTGCTGCCATCAAGATAAAAACCTGTTTTTGTAGTACGATTGTCTGTAATTGAACAGGGAGCAAATGATTTATGGTTGTCAACTGATGAGCACATCTTTTGCTCCCGCACACCTCTGGGCCTCATTATTGTGAGGACCTTTACCTTCTGGAAGGGTCAAGCGTTGGAAGCAGGACCTCTGCCTTTAAGAGGGATCCCATTTGATCTCCATTTTCCTGGCCTTGACCAGCTTCCACATCCCTGCTTCATGGGACACAATACTTGGAATTCTTCAAAAACGTGAATTCTGCAACGGGAATGTATATTCTGTGTGCTTTTTCTAATGGTGTGATTCACAGCCGCCGCCGCCACCACCTGCCCATCCTGGAAGGAGAGAGTCCCTATGCAGACGTGGTCTGCCTAGTGAGCAGACACCACCACCATGGGCAGAAAGACCGTTGGTTGCCATGGTCTTGGTCTGGGGAGGTTACAAAGTTGGCCTTCACTGAACGTTTTCGAACCATAGTCCCAGTATTTAGGACTACTAGTAACTGCTAGTAACTACACTTCAAACAAAGCCAGCACCAACATTTTAAAATGTGGATTCAGTGTTGCTTTTGTACTAACAAGAGTTAGTAAGCGGGGAAATCTTGATCCATTTTTGTTTTATTTTATTAGAATTATACTTGCAACGTCACATAAAAATATAACTTGCATAAAATAACATAAAAACATACCTTGTTGTTAAACAGAGCTTTGCTAAAGATTCTTAGATCTTAATAGCTTAGCAGGAAATAGAAAATGTCCTCAACATTTCTTGTTTTAAGACACTTATTCCTAAGAGCTTAAAAAGGAGAAGTGGGAGATTCGGACAGCAGCTTGGCCCTGTGTGCCCCCCCTGCCGTCTTCTGGGGATGTTCCCTTTCCAGAGACCTGCAGGCTGGGCCTCTGTGCATTCTGACAACTGCTTCTGTTAGAAGTTTTTATTTTAGCAACTGTTAATCCATCTTGCAACCTGTTATCAATGCTCGTCTTTGTCTGGAGGTTAGGTTGGGGGTGAGGCATAGCTCTTAATCCTGTCCCAGTAGCAAGGCTGAGTTCCTTTTTGTTCCTTTCTGGTTGACAAAATGTAGGCTGTTCTGTTTCTAGAACCAGTTTTGTCCGAAAGCAGGGCTGATGCCTGCATAGCTGACACTCTCTTCCAAAGTCTGTCGGTATTGCTGAAGGGATTGGGACATTGTGCTTGATGGCCTCTTGCTTACTTCCCGTAAGAGGCACTCATGAGGTCCTGTTAAAGGAGCCTGGCCTTAATCCTGCTCTGATGCTGTCTCCTTTGCTCAGACATCCGTGGACTCTGCTGTGGCCATCAATGACCTTTCCGTTGTAGTCGATCTCTTGAACATTGTCAACCAGAAGGCGTGAGTGTTTCTGCTGCAAGGGGAAGGGTTGGTTTGTTGAGCTGACGTGGCACTTGTGGTGCTGGGAGTGTCAGGATCCAGTCGCTTCCCGTTGGCTGCCTACGAGTGCCACTGCAGCACCTGGCCATTTGCTTGGGGTGGCCGGCAGCAGGGACCGGTCCGCATTCTGCACTGCCAAGTGTGGTTGCATATAGCAAAGTCTGGGTCCCCGGGCTTCTCTCTTCTGGAAGCCTGTATCCTGTTTGGGGCTGGCAAGAGGGTCTTGGCAGAGGGACGCACAGACACGTGGCGCTGGCTAACATTGTGCTGAGCTTGGAGCTCTGGCGTGACTTGGATCCCCTGAAGGAAAACCACCTGGAGTCAACTATTAGGGCCCTTTTGCCAATGAAACTGCCTTATTCAGTGCCTGCTTGGCCCAGTCCAGTACTGGCAGCTGCTCACCAATGGCTCATGCTCCAGCGAAGATCTCTGTGAGTCTTCTTGCATGGCTCTGAGCGTTAGTGCTGTCATGGAAGGAGAGTCCAAAAATGCCGGCAGCTGTCTTGATCCAGATAAGCAGGCCAGTTCTAGCAGTTCCCATCTCCACCTGGAGCACGTCTTTTGTAAACCCAATGGCACTTAATTGCCCATTTAAGACCAGCCCCCCCCCCCCCAAAAAAAATGTTTTACATTACAGCAGGGAGTGGTATATTGTGGATGGGCAAATCCACTTCTCCCATCTACTGAGAGGGTTGCTATAAGCTCAGAGGGATCAGGGAACTCGGGGGGGGGGGGAAGCATCCCTGTGAATAAAGGTGCGCTGGTGCTGTATGCCTGCAAATGCTGCTGAGTGCTCAACACGATGGGGCATTGCGGCAGCTCTCTCGAGCCTGTGCTCTTTTCCAGGTCTCTTTGGAAGCTGGATCTGTGCACTGTCATCTTGCCTCAGATAGAGAAACTTCTGCAGAGCAAATATGAAAGGTGAGTCTCCTGGGAAGTGCACGTCCTTAAGAATGCCAGGTACGTCATCTGTAGAGCACCGTGTAGCCCAGCAGTGTCAGGCAGCTTTTGAGAGAGGGTCTCTCTGGGTGTGGGCAGCTGTTCAGTTGTCTTCATGTTGTTCTGGTAGTAGCCACTGCAAGCTCCATGGGTCCAAACCATGCTAATATCCAATGAATGTCTCATTTTGTCAGAAGCACAGTCTGACTTGCCCCAGTGGGGTGGCCCTTGAAAGACCAGCGCAGGGACGCTGCCTGTGAGCTTTGAGCAGGTCCCACAGCGTCGTCGGGCTTATCCCAAACGAGGGCCCGCTCTGCAGGTGCTGATCAGAAGTCTTCCCACTCAGCATTTACTATGGTGTCATTTCACCCCACCCCTCTGATAAACGTGTTTGAAGCTTTGTATCTGGGGAATGGCACCAGCAGAACTAAGCATTTCCATCCAGACTGAAATTTGAACCGGTCTCCATCCAGACTGCTCCACCATCACAAGAAAGAAGTTCACAGTTGAGGAACCTTTGAGTTCCCTCCTCTTGAGTTGTGGTATTTGGTGAGCATTCCCCTCTGACCCCAAGAACGCAGCCAGTTCCAAGCCTGAGCAGTCCAGCCAGCTCCATCCATCAGCATCTCTGTGTGCCTCACTTTGATCCTCTTATCTGCCATTTTGTTGCCCCTACGCTGAGTTGAAGAGATCTCTTTACAGCCTGTTTAGGATTTCTGAACAACTTGGTGACATCCACAGAAGTGGCCACTTGACTGCTGCCCGAGTGTTTATGGAAAAGTTAAATAGCGGAACTCTGCTGTGAGAATGGCCTCTTCCTTCCTCTGCTTCCTGTTCTTTAACTAGTTACCAGTCCTGGAGAGGCCCTGCTCTCTTAGCAAAACGCTGTTTCCTAGAAGATGTTGCCTAAAAGCTTTCTGGGAAAGCCCAAGCTTCTGTCCTCCCCCTGTTCTGTGGCTGCCTCATTTTCCCAAGGACTCACGTTTTTACTTGTTATGCAGCTCTTAATGGCATAGCAGTCCTAGCAGAACCAAAGTTGCCACCCTCCTGCCCCTGTTCAGTGGCCCAGCTAGGATTAAACCTACAGACTGGAGTCTTCAAGCAGCAGCACCTGCCCTAGATTTGTGGTAGAGAGGCTATCTGAACACCTTCAGAGGTGTGCTTCAGACGTCTCTGCAGCGGGGTGGCTGCATTCCGAAGGGGCAACTGGATGAGAAACATCTCCTGTAGCTGTCAACCATTTTAGGAAGCTTTCCCACTCTTTATCTCTCTAACAAGAAACAAAGGCTTTTCACCTGCTGAATTCCTGCTGACTTCCTGAGACAGCTGTGATGACTTTGTACAGAGGGCTTTTTAGCTGGGATCAGATTAGTGTGCAGATGTCACGGGCCCTAATTTTAGTTGTAAGAAGTGCCACCATCATTTTCAGAGAATTGTTAGTCCCCATTAAAAAGAAAAGGGTGGATGTTGCTCTCTTGCTTTGCTTTTGAATTTCCTTATCACATCATACTGGTAAACTGTTTGCTGAGCGAGATGGGCTAGCATAGCAACTCTTAAGCAGTGTGAGATGCTCAGAAAAATGGCATCTGCTTTATAGTTATAGAGTGTCCACCAGGGCTTAAACCAAAGGACTTGGAAGTCAGCAACTGAATTTACGTTGGCTCTGCCCTTCCTTTGCCTGCTTCTCCTCTTGCACTTTATCAGGCAGAGTTTTGTTTCGAAAATGTGTGTCCTTTCTGAATCTCCTGCGACTGCCAGGAGTGCCTACTATCAGCTTCGTTTGATACGCCAGCTGCGCCTCTTCCTAGAGTTGGAAGACCTAAAATCAGTAGCGCACACACTGGTAACTTCGAGGCTCGACTTCTGCAATGTGCTGTACATAGGGCTACCTCTGTGCCTAGTCGGGAAACTTCAGCTAGTTCAAAATATGGCAGCCAGGTTGGTCACCAGTACATCTAGGGGTGACCACATTATACCAGTTTTAAAATCTCTTCACTGGCTGCCAATCAGTTTCCGGGCGAAGTACAAAGTGTTGGTTATTACCTTTAAAGCCCTACATGGTTTGGGTCCAGGTTACCTACGGTATCGCCTTCTCCCATACAATCCACCCCGCACGCTCAGGTCCTCTGGGAAGAATTTACTATAGTCAATAAGAACTAGACTGACAACCGTTACCCAGAGGACCTTCTCTTCTGCCGCTCCCAGATTGTGGAATGACCTGCTGGGAGAGATTCACCAATTCACCAGTCTTCAGGAATTTAAAAGATCTATAAAGACTGATCTCTTCCGGCAGGCCTACCCAGATGAATTTTAAAGTGTTTTATTGGTGTTTTATTGGTATTTTAATGATGTATTGGTTTTATGTGCTTTTAATCAGTTTTGTATTTTATGTTTAATGCTGTTCCCCGCCTCGATCCGTTGGGAGAGGCGGGTAATAAATAAATATATTATTGTTATTATTATTATTATTATTATTATTATTATTATTATTATTATCTCTGTCTTTCTGTCAGTTATGTCCAGACTGGCTGCACTTCACTGAAGCTGATCCTGCAGAGATTTCTCCCTCTGATCACAGACATCCTTGCTGCACCGCCATCTGTGGGAGTAGACATCAGCAGGGAGGAAAGGTAGCGTATCCTAGTGGCTGCATGATATTGCTGCTGCTTCCCTTCCTTGCAGGTCTGTGGGGAAGCTGTCAGGCCTCTGCCGTTGCAATGCTGCAGATCTAGCCCAAAGCCCCCATCCATTAAAGGCTCCTTGCGCTCACACTTCCCACAACTGGTTCAAGTTGGCTTTTGCCAAGTCACCTTTGCCCCAAAGCAGCTTGAAAACTCCAGCTTTTAACTTCAGAGCTAGAAACATCTGGACTCCCACATACCTGTTATAATTTATCAGCCGGGGGGGGGGGGGGGGGGCTGAAGGGAAAAACGCTTTGGACATCTATCAGTAAGGCTGACTGGGAGGACTTCGTAAAATACACACACACACACAGACTTTGGCCCTCTTAATACACCTGCTCTCTCCATGTCACCTGGTAGTTACCTTTTTAAAGCCATAAACCGCTTGCAACCAGAGCACCTTCAGCACTGCCTTCCATCCTCTTGTGTGCTCCATTCTTCAGAAGCCTTTGCTCTGTATGCACCCATGTGGGCAGATGTTCAGCATGTATCCACTGGGAGCAAGACTTTTCCCGTTGCGGTGCTGGTATTGAGGAGTGTCCTTTTCTTCAGGAAGGCCTTTAGTTGCCTTCTGTTTTCGCCACAAACCATTTTTTAAAATAGTTTACCTGCCCTGCTGTTTTGATTCAATTTTATATTTTATTTAGCCACTGCTGCTTCCAACAACTCTTTAAAAAGCAGGCTACATTTTCTAGAATAAATGAGATTGGCAGTTGTCACTATGAGTCAGGCTAGCCTGGAGCTGTCCTTCCAAATGCTACAAGCAAACGTGATGCACAAAGAATGTGCAACCCTGCAAGCCGTTTCTCTTCCTAATGCAGGCTCCACAAATGCCGCCTGTGCTACAAGCAACTGAAAAACATCAGCAATGTCATCAAGAACAAATCTGGACTCAGTGGCCGCCATGGCAGTGCCTTCCGTGAGCTGCACCTTCTGATGGCTGTCCTGGAGTGAATGCTGCTGTGTCCACCCACACTCATGCACCATGTCCTGGACCCTCCAGTCCAGTCCAGATTTGGGTATTTTTTTATTTCTCCATGTCTCCACACTCCTCCAGAAGGCAGGGGCTGCCTCACTGTTCCAACTCCAGTGCCTTACAGGCTAGATTGCAAACCAGACTGTCCCGCACCAGCACAGCCCACCTCCTTTCTGCATACACAGCCGCCTTCAGGTGGAAGACTGGGAATGCAGTGGTGGAATCCAAATATGGACAGCATCTCTTGTCCCTGGCAACCAGCAAGTGGCTGTGAGCCCTGTCCGGTTTCCCTTTCTGGTCTTAAGCGTGTGCGATTCGAGCTAGGAATGGGTGGAGCTGGGCTTGCCTAATTTGTACCTGTGTTGTTGCTACTCCTTTGCATTGGCCTCTTGGGCTGGAGACATTAAGCCAACCTTTTCTGACACCACTGGGTCTGCCCCGTCTTGCTTGTTTCTCATGGTGGAAGTTGTCGCTGAACTGGGGAACAGGATGTTCTTTCCCCTGCATCACGTGTTAATATGCTGGAGCCTGCTGTTCAGAAAACTGTAACTTATAATGCATTTTAATAAAACATTTGTAACTTTGATTTTAGGAAGATGTGTGAAGGTTTGTGTCTCCCCCTTCTGCAATCCAGAATTTTTCGGGGTTATTGGTTGATCTCATTTTCACCCACGTTAAGAAGGAAAGTTTTAAATTATTTACTTAAATATATATCCTGCTCAACTCTTTGAGTAAAATTGAAAGTGTTTAACACAACTATTTACAGAAATACAAATTGGCTCTCAGCATGTTGGTGTATTGAGCAAAGTCGGCACCAGTGGAGCATCCCATTGCAGCGGGAGCCATTCCAGTAGAAGGTAAGCCTGGTGCCATCACTCAGCCCGTGCATGCTGACCTTTGCTGCCATCTAGGACCTGTTGCTGTAATGCTGGATGTTTGCAACTGTACCACCACCAACCACAGCTGCCATCAGGGCAATGCAAAGCCTGCTCATGCCAGCCCTGGCTGCTATTTGGACCCTCAGCTCAGCAATGAGGAGTCATCCCTAGGGTCTACCTCAGAACTCATGCCAGCCCTGGTCACCATACGGGCTCCGTCAACAAGCTCCACCATGCGTCTCAGCAGAGCTCTGGAGGTCTGAAGAAGAGGGGAGGGGATATGGGGGAAACCCAAAATGGTGTCATATTCCCACTCCTGCTAAAGCTTGCCAGAAATACAAGGTGAAAATCTAGGAACATTAGTAAAAGTAGCAACAGTACACCACTGTCTGCATCATGTCTGATCTCTATGAATTGTGGTAAGAATTGCGGGCAGGAGTGGGGTGGATCTAGAACATCAAAATGAGGGGAAAGGGAGCCTGGCTTTACCTCCAGGCAATGGCACACCTCTATCCAAGCACCTGTTTACAGGTCACCCATTTTATTCTGGCATTTTCAAACTGGTATTCTTCCGCTCCCCATGTGTGTGGTGTCTTTTGAGTTTGTGCGCCTGAGGATACAGACTGTACCTTGATTTCATTATGTACGGTGTCTACTGCTATCACTGTACTGAATCGTTGGCTGATATGAACTGCTCTTAGAGACAATTCTTCTCTGAAACGTCAAAAATAAATGAATAAGAAGCAAATCAGTAATTCTACATTTTACATGGATGTTAAAACTAACAGTGATCCATTCTCCGAAGCCTTGCTCCGTGAGACTTTTAAAGAAAAATGTTGGAAAGACAAAAATCTAGAGGAAACAGCCCTGTCTCCTACCAAAGCATGGGATTCTCGTGATTGCTTTGATCTGGCCAAGCTAGTTAATGTGCCTAGTTAACGTGTGAAGTGAACAAGAGTAACTAAATGTGGATGCAGCCCTGCTCCAGGCCAATTCAATTTTGTTCTTACTATTGCGTTCCCGTAACAAGTTTTTATTAATTTAAAAATCAACGCGAAGGGTGTCAAGACCTGTGTCTAGAATCTCCATTCTCCCTTAAAATATACTGAAAATTGCCCTGTATCAAATAGGCAGATAAACCATCTCCTGAACTCCAATTGTATCCAAGCCCAGCCGCATCCATCGCCAGCAACAGATGAGGTACAGCAGAGGATAGGTGTGTTGTCATCTTTCCGGAGAGCTGTGTGTCTGATGGAGTCCCTTTGCTAAGCAAGGAACGATGGATGCCATCTTCCTTTTGCTGCTGCTGCTGCTGTGGCTGCACAGCCAAGAAACTCCTAAGCGCCTCCCAGGTCTGTGCCCATGAGCCTGTGAAGTGGGGCACCCACCACCCACCCCCGGTTAAAAGTATTCCTGGTTTCCTGAATTCCTTCTTGACATCTCTGTTCCACAGATCAGATAATTATCACACAGGAATTGGTCTCAGCTTCCCTAAAATAAAAGATGGAGAAGAGGGAGGTTTTTATTGTTGTTTTGTTTTTTTGTTTTACTGAGGCGATATCTCAGCTTCCCGCTGCCACTGCAGCCTATGGCAACTGCCACCTTGCATCATGCATCACCCAAGACTGGCCAGCAGCTGGCGCATTCGACTCCCAACCTTCCCTGTGCAGAATGTCATGCTAAAGCAAAGCAAATCTAAACTATGCGAATATGCCATTTAAAATGTTAAACTTTGTTCAGACATTTAAAAACCAAAATTAAAAGAATTTCTGAAATGTGTTCCACAATTTATTGGAACAAAAGTACATGTGGCCCTTCAGTGATTATTGCCTAGAAGTAGCATGGCTGATTCCTGCACAGACAAAGTTTCAGAACATGGAGCGGTTTCTGCATCTGGATCTGAAAGCACTGAAGAGGGATGGAGGCAGGGGGGGAAACCCATCCAGCAACTAGACGTCTGTGTGAGGAGGATCTTACTGGGCCTATGAGCATCTCTGAGTTGGGATCCGAGGTAGTAAAATTATCTACCAAGGAAACCTACATTCTGCCACTATCACACTTTTGTGTTCCAATATATTTTGCCAATCATTACATGCAAAGCCATTTATTTTCTACAAGAGTGTTTTCATTCTGCATACTTTATTCTCAGTCTCCATTGTGGATTCTGCCTGCTTGCTGATTGTGCAAGACGTGATGAACTAGCTGGTAGTTACGTGGGCCATGGAAGCATAGGGTTAGATCAAAGAGAGTGAGAAGCAAGTCATAAATACAGTATCCAGAAGCTCCATCCCTCGCTTATGGGAATATTTCTTGAAATGCATCTCCATAATCATTCCCCAATTAAGGAACGATCTCCCCGATGAGGCCCACCTGGCGCCAACATTGTTATCCTTTTGGTGCTAGGTCAAGACTTTTCTCTTCCCCCAGGCCTTTAACAGCATATGCTGAGTTTTTAATTGACCCCAGAACTAGCTTTAGGCCTTGCTGAGAATTCGCAGCTGTTTTAAATATATGCTGTCTTTTTATGTTGTCTATTTTTATGCTTTTGTGGTTTAAAATTTGCATATTTTTAATATCCAAAGTTTTAATTTTTGTAACCCGCCCAGACAGCTTCAGCTATGGGGTAGGGTATAAATGTAATAAGTAACAATAACAGCAATAACAAAGCCATTGAAACGTGCTTTAAAGGGGAAAGCGAGGTTCTTAAGATAATGTACCAGTTCCCAGATTCTGCCTGGTGTCATATCCTGCAGCCATGGAAATGCCACAAATTACCAGTCCTAGCCAAGGATCAAAGCACCACTCCCCTCCTTGCCTCTCATGCTGGCCAAAGCAAAAGCCTTCACCTTGTGAACTGACTTAATCTCCAGGGCTCTCTGCACCTGCCCACACTCACCTGGAGGCAGACAGAGCATCTCTTAATTCCAGGCTGAAAACAAATGGAATACTGGAGGTTTGTTTCACATCCCCACCACACACGTGAAAAAAGAAAAGAGTGTTTCTGAGTTGGCTGTCGCCCATCCTCATAGAATCATAGAATAGTAGAGTGGGAAGGGGCCTATAAGGCCATGGAGTCCAACCCCCTATTCAATGCAGGAATCCACTTTAAAGCATCCCTGACAGATGGTTGTCCAGCTGCCTCTTGAATGCCTCTAGTATGGGAGAGCCCACCACCTCCCTAGGTCATTGGTTCCATTGTTGTACTGCTCTAATAGTCAGGACGTTTTTCCTGATGTCCAGCCAGAATCTGGCTTCATGTCACTTGAGCCCATTATTCTGCGTCCTGCATTCTGGGTTTATTGAGAAGAGATCCTGGCCCTCCTCTGTGTGGCAACCTTTCAAGTCCTTGAAGAGTGCTATCATGTCTCCCCTCAAACTTCTCTTCTCCAGACTAAAATGCCCAGTTCTTTCAGTCTCTCCTCATAGGGCTTTGTTTCCTGCCCTACTAATGAGTTTCCCCATGACAGGATAGACCTTCGACCTGGTCCAGTAGGGCAGTTCCTATTCTTGGTCTCCCCAGACAGGCTTCAGAACACGGTCTCACGACTAAGGATGGATTTGTACCAAAATGACTGAGGCTGAAGGCAAATGGGATTGTCTCCATTCTAACAGGAAAATGGGGATAACAGCTGAGTGTGGAAATGAATAAGAAAAGGAATGCAATCCATGTGGAATGGTGCCCCAAGGCCACCCTGCACTCTTCCTGGAGTAGACTGGACCTGCTGTGCCACCACCCCCTTGTTCGTCACGGTGAGCAGAGGTGGAGAGACTGATTTGTGTTGGGAAAGGCACAGAGAGGCCAACGATGCTCAGCTGCCCTTGTGCATCATTCATGAGCAGAAGCAGCCTGAAGATCTTCCTGTTAGCAGCACCCATTCGCACCTGAATCAGCACTCCCTGCTGCCACCCTGATCTAAATGATATAGGGGGTGGGGGGGTCAAGAGCCCAATCTGCACCGGGAAGTTTCTAGGCCCTTTTTTGGGCCTGCTAACCCCTTGCCGGCATTTGTATCCTGCCCTCCCCCTCCCTCCCAACCTTGGAGGGACTCCACAGAGGCAGCGAGGGGAGGGCGCAGAGGCCCCTGGGCCCCCTCCTCCCAGGCCCAGCGATATCTCAAATCCATCAGGATGGCACAAGCTACTTCAGCGCCTGGGCCTTTGATCTGGACTCCAAAGTAGGACACACACACACACACACCTAGCAACCAGACCCATCCGCTACAGTTGAGGGATTCAGGCCAACCCTAGATGGAGCCCTAGATGGCATGATCGTGCCTGAGGAGGATCTCTCAGGCACAATCCTTCAGCATGGCCTGAGGGAATGACGAGAGAGCCCTCCTCTTTGCCCCCTTACCCGGAGCCTGGAGCCTCGCCCGGAGTGAACTTGACCGCCCTGTCCGAGGAGAAGACTGCGTGCGGATGCAGGGTTGTGCTGCGGCAGCGGAGGATGGCTCTGCCTAAAGAAAACACACAGCCGCAGGAGGTTGGGGTGGAGAAAAACATCTGCTGCAGGAAGACATCATTAGCTGGAGGTGGATGAACCCCCTCAGCACAGCAGCTGAAGGAGGCCAAGAGCTGCTGCCACAAAAAAGCACCTTTTCTGAACTTGGCATATGGGTAGCAGGAGATGCCAAGAGCGGAGTTTGAGGCCTATTCAGTATAGGGATGTGCAAAAATTTTGTTTCGGTTTGCAAATTGTGCAAACATGTCCTGTTCACACATTAAATGGGAAGAGCAAAAGTGGGTGGGTGGGGTTGAGAAAAGTTTGCGACTCTGGTACTAGCTCAATGAAGAAGGATGCTGCCTGCCAGAGCTGGTTTGGTTACAAGTGATTTACTATGAAAATTTACACCCCAACTTTCAGTCTTATTCAGGGCACCTGATACAACCTGATTCCACCCCAGCTCACAATGCAGTAGCTTATCAGGATCCAGGTGCAAGCAAAACCCATCGCCTGAAATTTACCCACTTCCAGGATGAACCACACAGATTTCCACAAGAACGAGGATCAGCAACATCACATTGCAATTGCAAGCTGGAGCACAACGGCAACCATTATGCAACGCAGTGGCAGGTTTGGCCTAGCTTACTCCCCCCCACCCCCACCTCTCCCTCTCTGGGTATTGTTCTTATTTACGCGTGGAGGCATCCCATCTGGACCAGAAAGGTCCCTGTGGGTCTTTCTGGACAGGAGATCACCTATGCTGGCTGGTGGGAGCTGCAGGGACACAAGTTGGCCACCTCGGCCCAAACACAGTCCACCGGGAGCCCAGTTCCAACATGGAATGGAATGATCCCCAAAGCAGGCTTGCAGTGGCCAATGTGAACCCAGAAGAAGCTCAAGGAAGAGCAGCCCTATCAGAAAGTGGGGGATGGATGGACACGCAACCAATTACCTCTAAGTGCTCCTGACTGGTCCAGGAGCCTAACTCTGCCCTCCGAGAGCCAGGGCCCAGCTCTACAGAGCGAACCCTCTCAGCAAACTTGAGGGAACAGAGGGTCTCGCTTGTATTCTTCTCAACAGGAGAAACCTGGGAATCAGACAGAGAAAAGCAACATTCAGGACTGAGTTCCTGAAGCTGGAAAAACAGAGCAGGGAGGCATCTTTGGGCAGGCTTCTTGCTGTTCATTGTGGACATGAATGGCCCATCTCATTATTCATGAGAAAATCCTACAGCAAGAACAGCATTCGACATGGCAGCCAAAACATGAGTGGATTGACTGTATGGGAGACGTATTACAGTGTAACACCCTTCCCCAACCTCCCCCCACCAGAAGTGATGGACTGCAATTCCCACTTTTCCTGGAACGACGGGAATTTCAGCCCAACACACCTGGAGGCTGCCAGATTGAAGAAGTCTTCTGTAGCAAATGCACATGGACAAGTTGCCCGTCCAATCACTGCCCCTATTCCTCGTGGATGCACCCACCTGGACCATCATGAGGGTCTTGCTGTCGCCACTGAGAGAGTCTTGGAGGAGGTACGTCAGCTTGGAGTTGCGGAACGGCACGTGGCCTTGGCGGGAGCGCAGTGCATAGATCACGTCCCCCAAAGCCGAGAGCGACTTGTTGATGTACTGAGCCTCGCGCAGCCGGCTGCCTTCTGCACCCGATCGCCCCACACGCTCAGACCCTGCTAGGTCTACCAGGTTCAGCTTCCCTGGGAGAGAACAAGCCAGACTCACTGAGGCTGCAACCCTTAGCACGCTTACTGGTTAGCGAATCTGGCTAGGACTGAGCTGTTGGCATTTCACAAGAGTCCACGGAGCAGCAGGCAGAGGACTGCATGAACGAGCGTCCCCCCAAAGGCCAAAGAGCGACTGTCTATGTCTCAGGAACCTGCGGGATCATCTTCTTGCTCTAAGGTAAACCCAATGCAATGCAGTAGACCTCCGCTACTGCCATGTCAGAGGTAAGGAACGACTCCATGCTCCCAACCAAGAGATGCTCCGAGAGCCTGGCCACTATGATCATGCACTGCCATTCCTCTGGCATGGTAACAAGCTACTTCTCAGAAACCCTATTTTGACACCATTTTAAAAAAGAACACAGTTCCGAATACCCCCAGGGAGAAGACAGGCGTGACTGAGCATACCCACAGGCAGCTCTGAGTGGACAACCCGGCTCACGTGTCAGCAGCAGTGCAATGGACCACCTCCCACATAAAAGCCACCATTGCCCTAAGATGCCATGGTGAGTTCAGCCTGTCTAGAGAAGCCAGCACTCCCAGAACCTTGTGGATTCTTCTGCTGAACAAACGTTGAAGGAAGGGAGAGGGGGGGGAGAGAGAGAGAGAGAGGATATGGCTGTGTGTCATATGAGCCTTTAATCAGTATTCTATGAGCATCGGTCTCATGTATGAACCAATCAGGCATTCATGAGCCAGTTCAGGAGTCCCCGTTTTCAGTGGGGTTGGCAACTATGAGCCCATCCCCACCCATACCTATCCTGCTGGAGACACCAACCTGTGGTCCGTATTCCCGTGCTGTAATCAACTCCCCTAACTGTGACGATCAGGAGAGCGTGAGACCGGGAGCTGTGCTCGTTCAAGTAGGTGCACTCAGTCGCTCTGTTGATGTGGCCAAATTCAAAGACCTGGAAGGAAGGCAAAGAGCAGCGACATTCCAGCCTAAGCTTCCCTGGCACCAAGTCATCAGGGAAGGTCTGCTAAACCCCTAAACGGCTGAGCAACCCCAAGGAATAGGGGGGTGGAAACGTGCCACGTGAGTTTCACAAGGGATGCACGGTACGCCCCAAGTCACATTGCCATATTATCACATCCATGGGTGCAGTAACTAGTGCCTGCATCACACGTGCCCTGGGAAATGCTGTGTTTATTCTTTCTGCAGGGTAATGTGAAAGCTCAGTGATGGCAACCAATCCAGGCAAAGAATCCACCCCTCGCCTGAACCCAGGCCGTGGATCTTCATTGGCTATCCAGAGCGAAGCCCCGGCTCTTCCTCACCTTGTTGATGTCTTCCACACAATGCACGGGGAACTCAGTCAAGCCGGGCACGTAGAGCTGGCCACTGCCGTCTGGGCACAGCCTGATATCCAGCTTCTCCTGAGGCTCCCTTCCAAGCAAGTCTCTGAAAGAGAAGCCGGCCAGCCGGCCAGACATCCCCCATGAACTCAACGAGGCTCTACGGAAGGGCAGCTTTTCCAGCACTGCGTGATGGGTTTCAGCATTGCCTTCTTAGGTCAGGGAGAAAAATGCAAAACCCTAATTGCCAAAATGAAAAACCCAGTGGTCCTCTTGCAGCGAGTTCTGAGAAAGAGAGAGGCATCCGATCTTTTGCCACGTGAGCAAAGTCATTTCATCCTGCTCAAGTGACACATGGTGAGATGAGGGGGCTCCTCAGTTTGGAAGGGTTGGAGATTATATTTGTGTATTTCTTTATCTATCACTGTCAATGGACATGGACAGCAAACCCTGTTCAACCAAGAGGAGATGGAACAACTAACCAGGAGGACGGAGTGGTGGGGAGGCCACAGATCAACTAAGGGGTGAGGTATCTAAACAGATCCTGAGATGTCAGAGTGAAGCTGCCTGCCTAAGGGTACAAGTGGAACGCAGCCCTGTCCATATGCAGGTTGCCCTTGCCAGGACCCGAGAGCCGGGCCAGGCTAAAGTCCTCTCCAGTCCAGCCGTCTGATCCAGCAGCTGCCAGCCAGATGCCCTGACAGGAAGTGTACAAGCAGGACCTGGGGTCAAGAAAGCTGCCCCGCTTGTGTCCCCCAGCAACTGGCATTGAGAGGCCAGCAGCCTCTGATCCTGGAGGGAGCATAGAGCCATCAGGACCAGGGGCTGTCGACAGCCTTCTCCTCCCAGAATTTGTCTGTTCCCCTTTTAAAGCCATCCAAATTAGAGGCCACTGCATCTTGCAGCAGAAAATTCCAGAGTTTAACTTTGTGCTGTGTGACAAAGTCTTTCCTTTTATCTATCCTAAATTTCCCACCCTTCAGTTTCATGGGATGAATTATGAAAGTTTAGTCACTTTCTCTAAACCACTTCCAGAACATCTGTATTGGGACAGTAATATTAAACTGCCGTTTGGTTAAACACAAGGCCTCTGAACATGGGCAAAGTACACCACCACCACTCCTGGAGCCCTGAGTCGGAAGATCAGCATAGCACTCCCTTTGGGGGAATTACGGATGAGGCGGGGGGGGTAAATATCCTGCAGGAAGCGCAAGCAGCACCCCCACTGACACGTGTGGTTTTCTGGGACATCCCAAATTCTAAAAGCAGCTGGGATGTTGTGCTGCTACCTGAGAGCTTCGTTGTAGATCTCTGCCACACTGACGGTGATCTTGTAGTTCCAGTCTGAGGCTTTCGCTTGCACCTCTGAGAACAGCAGCTGCAGGGCCCGCTGGTTGATGCCTGGGTTTTCATGAGTCCCCTGGGCAAAGAAGAGAAAGAGGAAAGATCACCACGTTCTTCCTCTGCATTGAAGTTCAGGGGATGTGCTCACCTAGGGCAGACCAGCAGAGACGGGGAAAAGGGTTCCTGACTTGCTATGGGTTCTCCAATTCCCCTTCCCCTCCCCTCCCCGGGGTGTGTGGGGTGGGGGGAGGTAGACACATATGTAAGAGCTCTGCTGGATCAGACACATTTCTATCCTCTGAGACTCTCACAGCAGGGCAGGAAGGAGACATCTGTCCCCAGGTACTCAGAGCTATATCACCTCTAAACACTGAGGTCGCCGCTAACTGGCATCATTAAGAGCTGTTGACAGAACTCCTCCTCGACTGTCAAACCCTTTTCTAAAGCCACCTGAGCTAGTGACCATTCCCCGCAACTTGTAGCAGCAAGTCCATAACGTTCTAAAGATGCCCTATTCATTATCCCAAGGCCTGGGCCTGCCTGGGAGGCAATGGAGGAAAGATAGCCCCAGACCAGCCTTCCCCAATCTGGGGCCCTCCAGATGTGTTGGCTGGGGGATGCTGGGAATTATAGTCCCAACACATCTGAAGGGATCGGGTTGGGGAAAGCTGGCCCTACATCCAGGCTGCCTCTACATGAGATGTTTAAAGCTCTTTGAAGTCTCATTAAAAGCTTTACCTCTACAAGAGCGGAGCGCAAATCGGGAGTTGAGGTGCATTATCTATCCGATTATGCGCATTATCGAATGCGCGTTAATTAGCGAGTTTTAATTTACTGCGGGAGTAAGAGTGCCTTATGTCCGTGTAAACAACTTTCTGAGGAGGTGCATTAACGATCGGGGTTGGACTGTGGTCATAATGTCATGCATAGAACTGCCCCTTCACTGAGAAAACCTCCCACTTTTTGGTTTAGTTTCCTTTCCTCTCTCCTCCTGGCAACTTCCTCCTTGTACTCTGTCTCTCTGGATGGAAGCTCCAAGAAGAGGTGACCCAACGTGAACCAAAAATAAAGTTTCTTTCAAGTACCCTGATGAAATATTTTTAACATGGAGACACGGGGCCAGATGGAGGTGGTTTTATGAGAAGTAAAGGGGGTTGGAAGGATGAGCGGATCTGCGCATAATTAACCATCAGCAGACATAACTTCCCCTCGCTTCTTGCTGGGTTCCTGAGCTGAGTTTTGTGTGTGTGTATGTTTTACAATTGTTGAGCTTGCTGGGAAGAGGAGGGGGAAGGAACGAAGCAGCATCCCCCTGTCTGTTTTGGCGTGTGTGTGTGCACGCGCGGCACATTCCCATTTACTTCTCAAATGGCAATCGGGTGAATTACTTTCAGCAACATTTGCATGTGATTATCAGCATGTCAAAAACTTTAAAATGCCTTTCATACAGCCGGTAATGCGATTCAACGCCTCCCATGTATAGGGATTAGGCGTAAAAGCGCTTCCGAGAAGATGCGCATAATCGGGGAACCAGGCATCAAACCAAAATCTTGTAGAGGGGGGCCCAGTCTTCATCAACAGGCAAAAGGCACTGGCATTTTGCACCAGCTGAAACCACCCTGGCCAACCACCCCCTCCCCCCCGGAAGGCTACTCACCTCCATTGTGTACGTTTTGCCAGCCCCTGTCTGTCCATAGGCAAAAATACAGACGTTATAGCCGTCAATGCAGGATGTGATCAGGGCTCGCACTTCCCGAAAGACCTTTGGGAAAACAACATTTGCAGAAGATGCCAGCAAAGTGACCCCCAAGACCCCCAAGCAGGCTCCTTAGATGCATATCCATGAGCCTGTCAGGGCGCCACCAGATTGGGGGGGGGGGGGGGGTTCACATTCCCCGACTGTTGCTATGGCCTCCTGCTGCTGTCCCACAACAGCAACAATGCCTTTACACGGGGAAAGAGGAAGCAGCAACGATCACATGGCCCATTCAGTGGGATAGTTTATTGCGCTGCTTTTCCTGCACACAGCAGGAAATGGCGGCAAGTTTTGTTTTTAAAAAATACATCAGATTTTCCGGGTCATTTTTTAAACGGAAAAACGAGCAGGAGGAGTGGGAGATATGCAGGAGGCGGACGGCATCATCTAAAGAACGCGCGGAAAGCCGTGAGTTGGCAGTAACAAGTATACAAGAAAACACTCACCTGATGATGCTAAATAGATCAGAGCCACTTTACATCTAGAGCAGGCTTCCCCAATCTAGTGTCTTCCAGGTGCATTGGACTGCAACTCCCATCATGGCTTGGGGCCAGATGACCTGAAGGTCTGTCTTCTCCCGTATATGTACTTGCCCAGGCCTTAAGATCATCTCCAGAGGCCTTTCTCCAAGTGCCCCACCGAATGGAGCGAAGGGGGTGGCTACTAAGGAGAAGCAGGCCTTTTCCAGGGGGCCTCCTGGTTGTGGAATGAGCCCCCCAGAGAGGCTCCTCTGGAGCCTACACTGGGATCTTCTTGGCACCAGGTGAAAAACTCGTTTCCCCAGGCGTTTTAGTCTTTCCGTTTCTCTGGTTTTTAAATCTGTTATTTTACACTGCTGTTGATTTTTATTTCAATTCTGTACTATCGTTTAAAACTTTTATATTATGTTTTATCATGCTGCTTTTATGGTGAACTGCTACTAAAGGTTTCTATTGAGGGAGTTCAATCTTTGTTTTTAAGGTCAATTTTCGGAGTGCCAAATTGTGTGGCGGGCACAGCTCTGAACTTAGAAGCTGCGATGTGTACCCTAAATTGCCAGGCCTGGACCCAAACTTTGCAATTTTGGTTCCGAAAGTATCATCTACTCTCCTATAACTCTTTAGTATCCCAGGTTCTGCTTGACTCGCACGAATCACTTTGGACAAAAACAGTGGTATTCAAAGTTTGCACGTTAGGTATTCCCCCCAGGTATTTGTTAACATTGGAACAGGATGAGGCCAAACGGATAATCAAGCAAAGACTAGCGGATATGGACCTTCAGGAGCTCCGCGGAATGGCCAGAGGCCCCTGTTCTCCCCATTCTTTGGGCCTTTTAGATTCTGCCCACAGAGGGGTGCAGGCATATTTAAATTGGCTTACTGTAGCTAAATACAGAAGGGCCTTCACGCTGGCCAGATTTAATGTCCTTCCGTCTAAGCTACTGGAGGGTAGATTTAAAAAAATCCCAGCAGCCAATCGATGCTGTCCATGTAATAACTATGAGGTGGAGCATGTGGAACATGTACTGTTTTCCTGCAACTTTTATAATAAGGCTAGGGATGATCTGTTACGCCCCATTATGCAGCGTTTTTCGGGATGTACCAGGGAAACCCTATTGGCTAACCTTCTCCAGGGCTCAAATAAGTACATAACCCTGCAAGTAGCAAAATTCCTCTGTGCTGCGATGAGGAATAGAATCCAGCTGAGTAAGTGATGAGCTACAGGAAATTGGAATTTTTAAGTATTAATTAACGAGACACATGGTGCATTGATAGTAAGAAAAGCTCGAACACGCTTACAACATGCTTAGGACTCGAGGGAATTACTTAATCTATAGAGTTTGCTGAATATTCAAAACTTACTTAGCCTGCATTTTAACTTATAAGTTTTTTCCCCCCTTATGTTCTGTTTAAATCGCAGTTGTACGGTCTGTGGACTTTTAACAATAAAGTAGTAGTAACTCTTTCGAGAATGACCTCACCTTAAGTTTTAAAGTAGTCATACCACTATCCTTATTTTCTCAATGTGGACAAGTTTTAGATTTATTGGAATTTTATTTGGGGATCGCAAAACTCCTGGTGGTATTAACTGTTTATAAAATGTGATGTATAATTGGTCTGTTGACTGTAAATAAAGAATTGATATGGTGAACTGCCCAGAGATCTTCAGCTATTGGACAGTACATAAAGGTAATACATAAATAAAATAAATAAAAATAAATAATCCCCAGCCAGCATCACCATGCCAGCTGGGGTTTATGGGAATTGCAGTCCAATGCATCCGGAGGGCACCAAATTAGGGCAGGCTCATATAGAGGGAAGAGGGAAGATGAGATGCGTCACGGGGCCGCTTGTCCTCTTGCTAAAGGTGAAAACACCCCGGCCAGAAATCCCCCTCTGGTAAAGAAAGTCAACCAACAGAGGTGCCTCCTTCACACCACGCTCCTGCTTCTCACCCAGCAGAGCAGTCCTGTGGCTACACTTACATCTTCCTGTGTCGCCTCTGGAGGAAAAACCTTGTCCAGTTCAAATGATACCAGCTTCCCTTTGTGTGTCAGGTGGAGGAGGCCATCGTCATCAGCATCAAAGGCCACGGCATTGGCAGCTTCCGGCCCTTCCCCATCCTCTTTACTTATTGGGCGAACCCGACCAAACACTCGGATGTTGCCTTTAAAAGGAAATTGTAGAGCCTTAAAAAGAGCTGGACTTCGGGCTCCTGACTGCTCTTCACAAAGGACCACAGAGACTGAGGATTTTTTCAACCAGCTCTCAGAAGTGCGCAACTTCAGACCTGCAGGCCAAATCCGGCCCCTTTGGGGTTCCCCAGGCAACCCCCTTTCCCTGACCACTGATCGTTTGGCGACTTCCAGGTGTTTGTGCAGTTTTCCCCCATTCTAAAAGGCTGACATGTGTTTCTTTATGTAAGGAAAAGCTTAGCTACTAGCAGGAAGAGTTTTAAGCTAAAATAGGCTCGTGTTTGAGCCCTGCCCCCTTTGCCTTTCACCCTGTCCTGTTTCGCCTCCAGCCCCTGCCCACTCCTAAGACCTTCTCCAAATGGAATCCAGCCCCCTAGCTGGAAAAAATTCAATACCCCGGAAGCAGCCTCTCCCCTGAGAACCATCTTTTCAAGTGCCTTTTAGGGGCATGCAAGAGCCCAGATCCTTTACTTCCAGTGAAGTGGAAGGTGTGCAAATCTGCAAATCTGCCAGAGAGCCAACAGCAGAACCACTTGGGCCAGTATAACCTTCTGTCCCAGAAAGCCAATAATAGATTATTAATTATGATTTATTTGATAAATTCATCAATTATTATTGGATGACCTTCACTGGCATCTCTGATCTGCCCCCAAGGAACACGCATGGAGACGCACAGACCTTTCAACCGCACCAGTTCATTGTGACACTTTTTCCGGAGTTGCAATTCCCTGCGGTATTTCCTCAGAAGCTCCTGGTTTGTGCTGTTCACCTCGTTGATGGCCTGTCCAATCTTCAAAAGAGGATGAGAACGAGGGGCTTGATGAGGGGAAGAACCTCACCCATCCCCGTCCCATCCCGTCCCTTCCACTGAGCCACCCCTTAAGAAAGATGGCACGGTCGGTCGGATGGCATGGTCTGACCTCAGCCTTGGCGCTCTGTAAGGTGTCTTGGAGAAGAACAGGAAATTCTCGGACCTGCCGCTTCAGGCTGTTGTAGTCGTTGGTAAGGGTTCGAAGCGCTGGCTGGAGTGTGAGGAGGTTTGTCCGCAACCCTGCGGAGAAGCAGAAAGGCCTACTGAGGAGGAGACCCCAAAGAGGCAGCCCCCACTTCCACTGCCAACACCCATTCCCTCTCCTCCTTAGACCAGCTTAGACCAGCCTTCCCCAACCTGGTGCCCTCCGGTTCTGGAAAGATGCATCACTGCACTACAGTCATAGGAGTTGCCAGGTCGGACTGAAACTCCCATAATCCCACGAGCCAGAAGAGCTCAACATGGGAAGAGCTATTGCTTAAACAACACAGTAGATCCCAAAAGGAAAGGTTCAAGGAATCTGTATGCAGGAAGTCAGCTGCCTCTTTGAAAGCCACCCAGGTCCTTCAGAGACACATGTCACCCATTGGGAGGTGTTCACCTGCCAGGTTCTCATGAACAGCTTTCATCTCTACTTGAGCTCGAGCAAACGCCTCTTCAATGGATCGGTTCTTGTCCTCTTCCATGCTCTGCATCTCCTCCAGCATCTGCTCCTGAGCCTGCTCTAGCTCAGACTCGTACATCACCACCTAGAACAGGGACCAAATGGAGCGGTCAGGGTGGAGGGGCCGGCCGGCCTTCCCTCTCCCGTCTCTAGCAGCGATGGCCGGGGCAGCTCCTACTGCCGCTGGTCAGAAGGAATCAGGGGTGCCTCCAGGTAAGGCTCTTATTGTGCAACCGCCATGCCCCATTCATGAAATTTCAAGGGGGGGTGGGAAATGATGACATCTTTCATTTGTGACCTTCCCATCTTTTGCCAAAGCTTCTACCGTCCTTTTCCTTACCAGAAAAAATCTGCTAAGGATGAAAAGATGGAAGAGCTGCCCAAGCCCTTTTGCTTGGCAGCACTAGAAGCCGTCCGGCTGGGAGCCCCCGAGGACCCATGGAGAGGCCACGGACCCCCTCTGGGCACACCAAGCCAGCCAGGCTCGAGGGAAGAGGGGAGAACGGACGAGTGAGTGCCCTGCTGTGTCCATGGCAGAGGCGGCAGCAGCAGCAGCTGCAGCTGAAGTGCTCTCAATGCAGCCCAAGCAGGCAGCCGGGAGAGAAGGACAGGGGAGCACATTGGGGAGCAGACGTACAGAAAGGCTGGAGCCTCCAAGCCAAGGGTGGAATTGAGCTGCTGGGAGGCAGGTCCAGGAGAAGGGCAGAAAAGGCCGACGCAACAACCCGGCTGGTGGCCATTTCCCACCAAACAAAGAAGCACCCCGGAAGGGACCTTCCCCGTTATTTCCCTCCCCCTTCCGCCATTTTGAGCACGTCACCGGAGCAGAGGCAGAGCCACCACCTCCTCGGCCCTGTCCGCTCTCGCCTCCCATGCGCAGCCTGGCTTACCTGGGCTCTGAGCTGCCCTGCTGCCTTCTGAGAGCTCTGTAGCTGCTGTTCCATCTCTTTCAGGACTTGCCGCTGCATCCCCACTTGGTCCTGCAAGTACTGGTTCCGAGACTGGGCTTCGCAGAGGGCCTGCTTGGCCTTAGAGGACTCGACTTCCACTGTTCGGATGACATACTGTGGGAAGGGGAGCACATGGAGATGGTGAACCACAGGGGATTCCTGCTAGAATTGATTAAGCCAGTTTGCGAAAACGACCGGCTCGAGCTGAAGCTCTTCTGCTGCCGGGCAGCAGCGTCACTCTGAAGAAGTGGGATACATAAGCCGCCTTTGCAAGCCCTTCCACAGTCCGCCTCACCTTGATCTGCTGAGGCTGGGCTCTGAGGCTCGCTACCGTCTCCTGACTATCCCTCAGCCTCCGGCTGAGCCGCTCCTCCTCTTCGGCCTTCTCGGCTAGAGAGTCCTTTAGCCGTAGCTCCACCTCAGCCAGGCGGTTGGTCTTCTGCTCCACTTCTAGGTCCAGCTCAGTCAGGCGCCCTTTTGCCTCTTCTGCTTCACGCCTCAGTTGAGCCAGCTTTTCCTGCAACCTCATGTTCTCCTGAGCAGGGGGGAGGGAAACACCTGGCCCATCAGAAACACAACCCTAACGCCCATGAGAAGCATAGCAGTGACCGAGCAGCCTGCGGGTAGCCCAGAGAAGAAGACGTCCTCTACCTGGCTGTGCTCACAGTCCACGCATGTCACAGGCCGCTTCTTGAGCTCCTGCAGTTGTGCCTCGCACACCTTCATTTCTCGTTTTAGACGCACGTTTTCTGCAACCAACAGGTCCCGGTGCTTCTCCAAGTCTGTGCCACCCTGAGGAGGGGACAAGAGGTGGATGTGGGTCAGGGGAAGAGATGCACGGTGAACAACTGTACTCTTTTAACTGCCAAGTCACCTACTGGGCTCCAGAGAAATTCACACTTTCATTTTGGGAATGGTTGCACCCCACATTACTGGTTCTGAGGTCAAAACGTGTCCTTTATTAAAGTAGAACAGGCTATGTATGAGTTAATGAGTCACCTGCTATGGCCAGTCATCACCCACACCCATGATAAATGCCAATAACGCTACTCATTTAACTCCCAAGTCAACGACTGGACCCAATGGAAATCACCAGCAGAACGAGATTTTTTTCTGGGGAAAATTATAGCAGTGGAAATATTTTCATTTCAGGACATTTTGAAAGTCAGAGCCCTCCGTCTATCCAAAGTGCTACCGGCAAAAGACAGGCAAGCAGGTAGGAACGACAGAGGTCATTTTGCCTTCCATTCCTTCTAAAATGAAAAATCCTGCGGATGCGTGCCTCTTCCCTCCTCGTTTGCTTTTCTGAGGTCGTCGTTGTGGCCTCAGAAGAGCAGCCGCCAAGTTGTGAGGGGGTGAGGGAGGGGGAATGGCCTGATCTCAGATCCTCCCTCCCACAGTCATAGAGTAGGGTGACCATATTTGGGAAACCAAAAAAGAGGACACCTAGTGTGTGTGGGGAAGCGGCTTTCCAGGGCTTCCGGAAAGCACGTCATTCCCCCCCCCCCCCGCCACCTTAAAGGCCCTGACTGGAGTGGAGGAGAGGAAAGCGTGTTATTCCTACTCCCACCCCCCCACCCCACCCCACCCCACTGCTCCAATCAGGCCCTTTTCTATAATGTCTGGGAATTACACGCTTTCCCCTTTAAGGCCCTGATTGGAGCAGTGGGAGGGAAATAACATGCCTCCAGAAAGCATGTCATTCCCCATGCCATGCTAATGGCAGCCTTAAAGGGGAAAGTGTGTCATTCCAGGACATTATGGAGAATTACAGAAAATCTTCCCTGACACCCAGGATAGAACAAAAACCAGGACAAATCCGGGGAAATCCTGACAGTTGGTCACCCTATGACGTAGAGGCACCATATCCTATGGTCCCTGGGATGCACTCCCAGGAACCATAGGATTGCTCGCTAAATTATAAAACCCTTTTCACTGACAAAGTGAGAGACACAACCATTGTATAAAGATGGCTACCATGAGATCGGATTGGATGTGGTGTCTGGATTTTACTGTAAATTATGCGTAATTTATTGTTGTGTGGAAATTTTAATCATAAATTATGTTGTATTTTTCTCTTGTTTTTAAAAAAAAATTTTAACTGTTGTGATTTTTATGTTTTATATTGTTGTTGTTCCCCGCCTCGATCCGGAGGGAGAGGCGGGCTACAAATAAATATTATTATTATTATTATTATTAAGTTGTAATTCACTCACCTTTGGATATACTATTCAATGGATTTAATGTTGTGAAATAACTTGAGACTAATTAAAATTAAATTAGACCTTTTAATTGTCTAATTGTGCTGTCTTTATTTTCTGGATGGGTGTAGTCAAAATAGAAAGTTAATTATGATATGATGTAGGCACTATACTCAATACAAATATTATGTCTAGAGTATTATGAAGTTGTAATCATACTATCTTTTGAAGACATCATGAGAGTCAATAAAGACTTCCAGAGGGACCCTGGCTGGAAAAGAAGAAAGACTTTGATGACTCACCTGCTACACTGAATATGACATTGATTTAGCACTACAAACTGTGTGTGCGTGTTGGTTAATTACTGTTTTCCTTCACTCCTACCCCAACGCAGGTAACACCCTTATAATTTGCATGATCAGCTTGTTGCATTGTATATGATATTGCTTTTGTCATGCAATTATTAACGTACAGATATCTATAATAAGTATGATACAGATTCTTATTTAAATATTCATTTGGCTTTCTGTGCATGTTTTCTGCTGCTGTATATAGACACTCCCCTTCAACTCTTTCTCTGTTCAGAAGATGAGATACCAGACAGGATCTTCAAGTTTACATCGTTCCAATAGGAGTTTCAAAATGGAGTCAGTCACATCATTTTCCTGGGCTCCAGTAACTCCAGGAAAACCATGCACACACCTCCTTATGGTCAGGAAAAGACTAGCCAAGGCAGAGAGAGCTGAACTTACTGAGAGAGGAGTCCTGCTTTTTTTTAATGGGGGGAAATGCCACTATCGGCAAGGATGTCAATTCCCCTGACAACACGCACCAATCCATTGCTGACAAAACCTCAGAGAGGAATGGAAGCAGTCATTCCCCACAGGGTGCCCTCTGCCTTTGTTGGACAGAAGCTTCCATAATCAAAGGGACATAGGAAGCTGCCTCCCATATGGGAGTTGTAGTCCAACACCCCTGGAGGCCACCAAGCTGGGGAAGGCTGGGATAAAGGAATCCAAGCTGCAGTTTTACATAAACGGAGTTCCACAAACATATGCATGCGTGTGCACACACACACACACACCAGGGTCCTCACCCCAGTTGGTTCTCGGCAATCATTCCTGTGCCCCTGTCCTAAGCCGACATCCCACAGAGTGCAACAACAGTTACTTGCTCTGCATATATTTGCAGCCTATCCATAGCCCAAATTGGCTAGATGGTGGTTTCATTCTGCCTCATCAGTTTTCTCAAATGGACATCTTGAGAGTCTTCATGTGCTGTTAACTACACAAAGAAGCCAAGTGCAACTCACCAACACGGAATGGAGCCTGTTCATTTCCTGCGCTTGTTCCAGGAGTTTGTCCTTCAGACTTTCTGTCTGCCAACACAGAAAAGGAGACTTAGAGAGACATCATTTGCAAATTGGAAAACAAGTGGAGATGTGCCTTTGTTACCCCAAAGATCATGCGGAAACATCCCACCATCACGGTCAAATTCTATTTTAAAGAAGCTTTCAGAGGCCAAAGGCAAAAAGGTTAAGTCCAAAGAGGATGGACCAAAAATACCAGCATGTTGTAGCGTCAACTGCCCGTAAATGGCGGTTCCCTACCGTCACTTCACTGCCCCCGCTCCTGTCCCACAATACTTCCTTTTTCTACCCAAAGAAGAAAGAGGAAGAAAACAAAGACCACGTGGCCTATTCAAGGGACATTTTTATCGTGCTGCTTTTCCTGCACACAGCAGGAAACAATGGCACATTCCGTGTTTTTTAAAAAAAGACATTGAAAGGGTCCATTTTGTGATGGAAAACAGGCAAGGAGGAGCGGGAGGCACACAGGAGGCAGATGACATTCGTAATTGGGCTCCTCTGATGACACTCTTAGTCTCAGTAGAGGCATTTCCACCTTTTAGAATTGTGGGGGAGGGTGGCACAAAAGCCAGGAAATTGGTGGTTGGGGCCAGGGGATGTGGGAACGGCCATCTGGAGAAGCCTGAAGGGCTGGATTTGGCCCCCAGGCCTGAGGTTCCCCATTCCTGGGTTATGGCCCTTGTATGAGTGATAGCCCTTAAAAAACCAAAAATTCAATCAAAACAGACTGGAAGTGGTAAGTTAAAGAACCCACAGCTCCATTTTCATGTCACGGAAGCAGCAAATCTGTTTTCACAATCTCACATGTTGTGCTTATTATGTTTACTGTATTTTATCCCACGTTTCAGACACTTGTTGTCTTCCAAAGTAGCTGACATCAATAAAGAGCAATACACACACACACACACACACAGCAGCAGCAGCAGCAGGCTTACAAACTAAAATGCATGCAAGAGAAGGGGAGCAGAGAGGGAGATCAGAACAAACGGTCACCCAAACGCACTTTGAGCCAAGGTTATCTTTCCTTGCTGGTGTTCTTCCTTGAACAGCAGTTGGTGGCTCTTGCTTCTTTGGCCGATGGAGGGTGCCATAGCATTCTTTCCCCTGGCTTCTACAGTGCTAGAGTAACGGTCGCTGGGAGCTGAGTGCTCTTTCTGATGGGGAGGGAGTTCACAACTTGGTCTCCCTGCATTCATAGTACCCCCTTGCTTTTCAGCCCCATTCCTTGGCAAGTGGGGGGGACACCGAAGCTGGGGTGAATGCTATGTCAGCCTTAAATAAGATGTATGCTTTTAGATTCTAAATTCTGAAGTCTAACAACCGAGAACAGAATTGCTCTGTTCTGCAGGCTTTAATTCTGACCTCCAATCCCCTTTGCAAAGCACAACTCCTATGAAAGCAAACAGGAAATGTGTAAAGTGTCCCTATGCTATCCTCGCTTCAGTGTAACTCATGTCCTGACAGGGCGCCATCAAAATGCATCAAAATGGGATGCATGCTACTGCAAACGCCTCTTTTGCAGCATATGCACCCAGCATTGTGCAGGCTGATGCAAGCCAGGAAAGCAGGTCCTCTTATGAATGATTATTAAAAGAACAGGAAACACAAGGTAAATGAAAGGAGAGATTTCACCATGGAAGGACTTAAACAGGGGGATAATTCCAGAACCTGTATTGTGACTAGCACTATTTAACGTATTCACAAGACATTGCAAAAAGTGAGATAGCCATGTTTGCAGATTACATGAAATGACTGAGGATGTTAAAATCCTGAACAGACTGTGAAGAGCTCTAAAATGATTGTCCTAAAATGACTTATTGGGCTATAGGGAATTAAGAAACATGTATGTAATTTTTGGGGGACCAAAACATCACAAACACACATCTAAACTAGTTTTCATAGTAATAACATTGTTCCTTGGCTACGGAATGGGTATGTGGGAGATATTTTCCCCAGGGCTAGAAGCCAGGGATGATTGATAACACAATGATAGAGCACTTACTTTGCAGATAGAATGCCCTAAGGTCAAAACCTGGCATCTCTAGGTGGAAAACGAGGGGACCTCTGGCAGCAGGATTGTGAAAGGTCTCTGCTAGACACCCTCGAAAGCCACTACCAGTCAGGGAAGAGCATTCTAGGCTAAATGTGTCAATAGCTTCATATGATGAGTTGGGTTTTGTTTTTGGTTTTTGCATTCTCTTACAGCGTAAATGCAGGTTGCTTACCTGTAACCGTAGTTCTTCGAGTGGTCATCAGTGCATTCACACACTATGGGCTTGTGCTAGTGCTGAGCCTCTTCCGGGAAAAACTTCTCTAGCCTAGACTTTTGGCGGGAACCCCTCCCCCCACCATCCTATCGCGCATGCTCGGGTTCCTGCCTACCTCAGTTCTATGAGACCGAATTGTCTCGCGAACGAGATAGATGTAATTATAATAATAAAATCCACACAAAGGTACATTTTGCATGCACGATAGATGCTTCCTATGACCAGGCAATGTCAACGAGGCCAAGAGGGGACGGTGGGTGGGTTGTGTGAATGCACAGATGACCACTCGAAGAACTACGGTTACAGGTAAGCAACCTGCATTTCTTCTTCATGGTCTCTGTGCATCACACACTATGGGCGATTAACCAGCAACAACTTACCGGAGGAGGGTAGACTCGTTGGAACATCACTGAAGGATCGAAGAGAGCACAGCACGCCCAAAGGTAGAGTCCTTCCTGGCTCTAACGCCCAACTTATAATGTGTGGCAAAGGTAGAGGCCTTCGACCAAGTAGCCGCTTTACACAAATCCAGAATTGACACTCCACGATCCAAGGCGGTGGAGGTGGACAGTAGTGCCCTGGTGGAGTGCACTTTCAAAGCATCCGGTGCCTCTTTGCCAGATAGCTGATAAGCCAATGTGATAGTTTGGATAATCCATCGTGCAAACCTCTGAGCGGAAACAGACTGGCCTTTTGTTTTCCCACCATAACAAACAAACAGGCGGTCAGATTTGCGAAAACTAGCCGATCTAGACTTGTAAAAGGCCAGGGCATGTCGTACATCCAGAGAGTGGAGCTTAGTGCTCAGTGGGTCTGAAGATGATTGAAAGAAAGTAGGCAGGACAATGTCTTGATTAACATGAAAAGGGGATACAACTTTTGGCAGAAAGGATGGGTCCGGCCTCAGGACCACCTTATCCCTAAAAAATTGAGTGTAAGGGGGGTTAACGAGGAGAGCACAAAGTTCTGAACTTCTTCTTGCAGAAGTTATGGCAACTAAGAACGCAACTTTAAAGGTTAACAGTCTAATATCAATTGTGGCCAACGGCTCAAAGGGTTTCGTAGACAACGCTGCTAGGACAACTGACAAGCTCCATTGAGGAACGACAGGACGCGTCCTAGCAGGGACGCGTCCGACGTGAGGATGCGAGTAGGGCCGGGGTCTACAAAGGGGAGACCATCCCTTAGGTTTCGTAAGAATGTCCACCATCTGAGAGCGGGACGCAGGTCCTGAGGTATGACAAACCTGACCGTAGTTGGGTTCTGGGATGGATCGTAGTAGTCTAGAAGAAATTGTTGTAATGGTCTCATGCGCATCCTTGCCCATCTGACCACATACACCGAGGAGGCCATGAGTCCCAACAGCTTCAGTAGGGTGAGGGCTGTGACTAGCCTGGAGTCCAGGATACGCAGAGAGATCGCAACGGCTCTGTCCTGTGGGAGGAAAGCTTTCCCTAGAGGAGAGTTCAGGAGGACCCCAATGAATTGGATGGACTGAGTCGGTACGAGAATTGACTTTTCCATGTTTATTAATAATCCCAGTTTTATCAGGAGATTCTTTGTCACCATTACATCTTTTTCCGCTCGAGACAGAGAGGGGGATACAATCAGCCAGTCGTCTAAGTACGGGTAGATCTTTATGCCGACAGTCCATAGAAAAGCGCAGACCACGCTCATGCATTTTGTAAATACTCTGGGAGCTGTTTTGAGTCTGAAGGGAAGGACCGAGAACTGATAGGCGTGTGAACCGATCATGTACCTGAGGAACTTCTGACGCGAATGGCAGACGGCGATATGAAAGTAGGCATCCTTCAGATCTATAAGGGTGAACCAACGATTTCGCTTTAGCAATGGAAGGATTATTGCCAACGTGATCATACGGAATTTTTTGTTGAGGTTCCTCAGGTCCATGATGGGGCGGAGGCCGCCATCCCGTTTGGGGACTGTGAAGTACCGGGAGTAGAAGCCTGTTGGTAAGTCCGAATATGGGACTGGTGTAATAGCTCCCTTCTGGAGGAGGTTGGACACTTCCTGCAGTAGTACGTCGGATGGCGGAGTGACTTTGACTTTGGGCGAGAGGAGAATTCTCTTCCATATCCATGTTTGACGATATTTAAGACCCATTTGTCCGATGTGATCTCTTCCCAATATTCGTGGAAATTTGATAGTTGATTACCAAATTGGAGGGGTAGGGGAAGAGCAACTTGGGTGGAGTCAAAGGCGCTGCTTTTGAGTAGGGTCAGGCCTGCTACGCTGCGAGCGGAAGCGACCCTGTTGATAGCCCTTTTTGTGTTGGAAAGCGGGCTGCGGCGCCGGTTGCTGGTAACACTGCTGCCGATTGATAAATTGACATGGAGGGTATGGTTGCTGACGTATCCACTTACGTGGGCGGTAAGATTGAGAGGACGAGGTTGGGTAAAAGCCCATCTTCTTTGCCATTGTCTTAGCTTTTTGGATCATATCCATCGCAGTATCTGTTGTAGAGTGGAACAACCCTTCACCATCAAAAGGAAGATCTTCAATCCTGGCCTTAGATTCCTGTGGCAGGTTAGAAGATCGGAGCCACGCATGTCGCCTAAGAATGACAGAATGTCGCCTTGGAGAGACAGTCCATTTGATGTCTGGAAGTTGTCAACTCCTGTTTTGCCAAACGGGAGGCCTCTGTTTGGAAGACTTGTGCCAAGTCTCTCTTGTCATCCGGCAGGTAAGTGATGAGGGAAGACATCTTGTCCCACAGGAAAAGCTGGTATCTGGCCATCATGGCCTGGTAGTTTGCAACTTTCATCGATAGCGCAGTAGAAGAATAAATTCTTCGCCCAAAGGTATCGAGTTTCCTGCCTTCCTTATCCGTAGGTGTGGAATGGGACTTGGAGGACTTCCCCTGAGCAGACTCCACAATAATAGAATTAGGCTTTGGGTGTGTATATAAGAAACCAGCATCCTTCTCCTGGATCTTATAGAGGGCATCCAAACGTTTCGAGACTGCCCCCACGGTGGATGGGGTCTTCCAGGACTCCTGAGCAGTTTACAACAATGTTGGAATCAATGGTATGGCCAAAGGAGCTGAAGAGTCTGTATACATGACGTCGAAGATGGAGTAAATGCATTTTTCTTCTGGCTGTTGGTGTTCGACTCCTAAGGATTGTGCCATGCGGAGCATCTGCTCCGTAGAGCTCCCTGTTTCCACGGATGGAGAGGCCTGCTTTTTAGTTCCCACAGCATCATTGGGAGAGGGGACTGAAGGCGGAGTAGTGTCTGTGGAAGATGAGTCCGAAACATAGTCCTCCACGGACTGAGAAGAAGGCGTAGGAAGCTCGGTGACCAGCGTCGGTACCGATGGCGGCAGTGGTATCGGCGGGTCCGAAGGTGGGACCGAAACCGTGGCCGAAGGCGGGCATCTCGGGGGTATCAGAGGTACAAACACCTCGTTGTCCCTAAGCCGTTTCCCAGTGTATGGTTCGAAGGCGTAGCGGGACAGGTCTGACTCATCTGCTCTTGCCGTTGTCAGTATGGACTCTCTCCAGGCAGGTTATAACGGGATGCCCAAGAGTGCGCTGAGCGGTCGGAGTATCGATCCCAATCTCGCAAAGGAGTTGGGGAGCACGAGCGATACCGACGGTCTTCGGAGCCGCGAGATCCTGGAGTGGGTGATGGTACCGAGTGCGGTGATGCATTAGGCGATACCGGGCTAAAGGCGTGTTCCTCCGACAGCGGTCGAGGTGAGTCCCGAGTCAGGTGTCTCAATTCCGAGATGTTTGTCCGGAAAGGCGAGGGAGAGGATCTCTCTTCTCGACGAGAAAACGAAGGTCGGTGCCGGCTCGGTACTGAGAATGATGCCGAGGGAAACGATACCGGCGGGGCCATCGGTATCGCAGCTGAAGTTGTGAGAAGCGGTATCGGCCGAGCAATTGGCAATGAAATAGATGCCGATAGGGACGGTATGGGCCTTGCCATCGGTAACGGAGAGTTCGTCGGTACCGAGGCAGGTCTTGAAGGCAGCGGTACCGAAGAGTCTGATTTTGACGTCGAGCGACTCTTAGGGACCTTTTCAATTCTTTCGGTGTGTTCGCCTTTTTCTTACGACGAGACTCCTCCTGAGTCATCGTTGCCTTTTTAGGCTTTTTTGCCTTAACTCCAGCAGCCGCAGGAATTGGCTTGGGCGAATCCGGGCGACCCCCCGATTCACTTTGTCGAGCCTTCGTCTCAGTGGTGGCCATCTTAGCGGGGGCAGGCCGCGATGGTACATCCACTGCCTCTAGCACTTTCTTCCAGAGGAGCGCTCGTAATCTGTCCGCCCTGTTCTTCCAAGTTTGGCGGGAGAAACTCATGCAATGAGCACAAGCCTCTACGACGTGTGTCTCCCCGAAGCAGAGGAGACACCGGGAATGCCTGTCTGAAAGAGTCAATTTGGCCCAGCACGTAGTGCAGGCCTTAAACAAGGCCGATTGTGCCATAAGGCACCCTCGACAAACACGTAGCTAATATTTTCAAAATTTTTTAAAAAAAAACAGAAAAAGAAACAAGAGAGAACGACTACACAAAAAGAAAGTCTAAGCAACTACAAAGAACAAGAATAGAAATACGAACAGTTGTTCTAAGAGACGTCTCCCGCGAGGCAAACAGGTAGGCGGGAACCCGAGCATGCGTGATAGGACGGTGGGGGGAGGGGTTCCCGCCAAAAGTCTAGGCTATAGAAGTTTTTCCCGGAAGAGGCTCGGCACCAGCACGAGCCCATAGT
Source organism: Anniella stebbinsi (assembly GCA_029215795.1). Taxonomy (NCBI): domain Eukaryota; kingdom Metazoa; phylum Chordata; class Lepidosauria; order Squamata; family Anniellidae; genus Anniella; species Anniella stebbinsi. Next base: position 33,520,396 of record JARDYH010000007.1, read on the forward strand.
GTGTGATGCACAGAGACCATGAAGAAGAAGGTTAGGTTCAATTGCTGGAACCAGCAACAGTGATAAACCAAATGTGTTCAACCTATTTCACTTACAAACAGAAGATGAGGTTGGTCAACCTGTGATTTCTATTACTTGAGTCTGCAGGTGTGGGGCTCATATGATGGAATGCTCCACCAGGAAAAATAAAAACATTCTTGGGAGAAGATCAGGCTAGAATGCTTCTCTAGGTATAGGGAGCTTTTGTAAGGAAAATCATTTCATAGTGTGACTTCCCCACCCCTGATCCCCAGCCAACCAGGAGTGCTACAGTTTAGACACAGGTTTATCAACTCATCTGCTGCTGTCTGTGAGGAACAGGCCACAGTGAGGCCCTCAAGTGTGGAGACCTACTGATGCCTCATGGCTGTTAGTACTGCAGAGATTCAAATGGGGGAGGCAGAGCAAGTTATTAGGCTTGATTCATGGGAATCATGGGAAAAAACCCTCCCTGCTACCCAGGCTACGCAATCAGCTCTGCCCACATAATACTTGGATTCAAATGCTCACTGGAGCAGCATGTGGGATCATGATACAGGGAAGCTGTGATTTGAGCCTTAGAGCATTTCTACACCCTGGAAAATCCTGCAACTTTACCACAGCTTTCTTCCGTTTTCATCCCACAAACACGAGGTGCTCCCTTTACACACACATCGCTTCCCCCTCCCCTTCCCCTCTTTAACCAGGAGTTCTGTATGTTTCATTCATACAGCCACAAGGTGGTGCTGGTCTGCCTCTTCTTATCTCGGATTTCCTCTTTACATGCTGAAATGGAAAGGGGATCTTTTTGTTACTACTTTTTTCAGTTTCAATTAAACCATGGAAAGAGAGAGGCACTGGATCATTGCAACATCACGAAATTGCCCAGGAAACTCTGTGAGAGGCCAGTTATGAGTCTGCTATAAATAGCTCCTTTAGAGGAGCTCTTAGTCTCCTGTCCCAAAGGGAAGTCTGAACACAACCAATGCGAAGCAAGTGTCCATTATTATTACGCACAAGACAAGTTCTGCAACAAAAAAAACAAGGAAGTATTTCTTCCATCCAGAAGGGGAATCTTGTTTTCTCTCGCTCTCTGCTTGTGTGTGTGTGGGGGGGGGGGGGGGGGGGCTGAGGACTGATTTGTGAGATCCCTCCCAGCTCTACCTCTCTTAATACATGTTAAAATGTGATTATTTACTTTAGATACAGTAACTTTAAGGGATGTGTTCATTTTTCCCTGTGCACCTTGGTCATTTGTTCACAGCATGCCTGCACAATGAGCCTGTTCAGACAACACTCCAGGCTCTGTGGTTAGCAAAATGGTGGTTCTCTAGCGTTAGCACTAATGAAAAGCCGTGCTGTCGCACACAACACTTTAAGCCATGGTTAGAGCCACTAACCCTGCTGCAGACGGTCCGACTGTGGTTAGTGAGTGAGTAGGGTTAAGCAAAATGCATCACACAAGACACCTTGAACCCTGCTGCTTAACCAAAAGCCTTAACCAGCAAGGTTTAAGGTGCCTTCTAAACAGGCCCAATGTCTTCTCCCCTTTGTTGCACGTTTTTACCATTTTGCTTCCCTTGTTCCTCTTTGTGCCTTTGCAGTGTACTCATACAAGTGGAGGAATAACAAGGAATAAGAGGGAGCTAGGTAGGTGCTCCAGCATACTTGTAGCATACTTGAAGAGAAAGGTTCCTCCCAAGGTGTCTCTAGGGATGGGGGAGGGACTCCGTAATGACGCATGGACTTGTCTGTGACAAAACCTCAACGGGATGCCATAATCAGGGATGCTAGCAAGGATGACGTATAGATTCCACAAGCAGGTCCCAGAAAAGCAGCTAGAAGAGATTTATCTTGTTCCATTACGAAGACCCTCAAAGAAAAAAATACCTGGGTCTGTAGCTGCACGGTCTGGGTGAGCTGGCTGCTCTCTTGCACAGAAAGCTTCTCCTGCAGCAGCAGCAACTCTTGCTGCAGCTGCAGCTTTTCGTCTTGCAGCTGGGCCAGGGACTCCACCAATTTCTGAACCATTGGAAGCTGGTGTGCCCCTGGCAGGTTGGGCCGCTTCCCACTGAAGAATCTTCCCCCTGCAACAAAACAGGAAATCACCATCAAGCTGACAAGGCGTTGAGCAGGCACGGCTGCGGGTGAGATGAGGGGGATGTGAGCAGCATGTGATGAGGTGGCAGAGATACTACATCATGAAAGGCTGCAAACAGCAGGGATTACAAAGCAGGTTCCCCTGAAGGGCTGATGCAAGAGGAAATGCAACAGCCAAGCCCCAGTGCAGGAAGGATCTCTGACTGTCTCCCAGGACACCTCCAACAGAGCAGCTAATATAGCCTCACACTCGCCTGTTTGCCCAAAGAAAGGAATGCCATGTCGCTAGAGTCAAAGAAAAATTATGTTGCAGGGCAGATGTTTATCCTGAGCAGTTGCCAAAGGTGGATCCAAATTACTGCTGGTGTGGATATTTTCAAAGGGAGAATTGGCTTCTGTCCCTGGAACCCTTGGTGGAACCTGAAACCTGTTTTGCACCTAGCAGGAACTAACCCAATCTGCATCCAAATCCTATATATGTCTATTCACAAGTACACCCTACCGAGTTCAATGGGACTTACTCCCAGGCAAGTGTATTGCAGTCTAAGGGCTGGATCAATGTGAGACATCAGTTCGTGATATGGGACTTCCCATCCTCTCTTCCCCTTGCAGCACCCAGTGAGCCCCAGATCTGCTCTGGAGGGTTCCCCCAACCTCCAGAGCAGATTTCAGGGTCAGCGGGAGGCTGCAAGGGCAAAGGGGAAATCTCATCACGCCAGAGGTTCCCTTCTGCTGGCCAAATGACACATAGGTCTACACACTTCAGGGCTTTTCTTTCATACCCCAAAATACCTTTTTCTCTTCCTGCCCGCCCCATACAACCTTTCTTTTACTGAACATCTAGCCTGAATAAGAACTCTTTGAGCATCTTCAGACGGGGGGAGGAATCACGTTCCCTTTCTGTTGGCTCCGAAGCTGCAACTCTTCCGCTTCCGCTGCAATTGAGCTGCAATTACACAGAGGAAGAGAAGCGACCACGTGGCCCATTCAATGTAGTGGGACAGCACCCCCTAGCAGGCGTTTTATAGCAAGACTTCTCCTGCACACAGCAGGAAATAGCGGCAAATGTCGCTAGCTCAGAAGAATCGCAGGGAGACCAGCGGGAGACGCATAGGAGGAAAGCTGCATCATCAAAATGACCTGCAAAGATTTGTGAGCGGCCAGTCACGATTGTGTGACAAAATGATCCTCTGAAGAAGCTCTTTGAAAGCTCATTCCCTGCTTTGTGAAATTTCAGTTGGTCCTAACAGTTATTACATTACTGCTTGCTATTCGGTTTCTTCCAATGGGCTAACACAGCTACCTCTAATGTTAATGTTAGGTGTGTTGGACAGACATCTGGAGGACACAATATTTTAAGAAAGCATTGTTCACTGGCGCAAGGAAATGGGGGCCTCTGGACTTATGGGGGAGCACAGAGAAACAGCTTCCCAAGCTCAGCTTTCGGAGAGATGGCAAAATAACACAGAGAAGAAGACACAGAACTGCCACATCACCACCAGCTGCCCAAGGAGTTGGGCTAGTGGGATGCACACAATGACCACACAAGCAAGCATGGGGACCGTAAATAAATACCACACTGCCTCTGTGCCCCGTGGGGAGGAGTTCTTCGCCCACCGCATTCTGAATTCCTGTCACCACCAGCAAGAAAGAAGAACACACAGACAGAACCCATGATTTGATGATGTGAAAAATACCTAGGACATCCTGGGGGCAATCTGAAATAGAAATATCCTCCCCCTGCCCCCCCACCTATCCTCATCAATGGCAGGTTGGGGGGAGCCAAGAAAGAATAAAAAGGGTCCATTCACCTCTGAGAGCATTTGATAGCCAACAACTATGAAGAACAGTTCTGAGAAATAGTTAAATGATCAGCAGCCTTAGGGCAGCTTCAGTAGCCCTCATGCAATTGACATTAAAGCACACTGGCATTGCAAGCCACCTGGAGTGCCGTGTTTTGGTAGAAAGGCAGGGTATAAATCAAATAAACAAAGAAATAGATACAGCAATGTTAGCCCTCCCACGCCAGACCTCTCTTGCTGGCTTCCCCAGCAAAGGCAGGCTTGCGAACACCACTCTAACAGTGTTTGGCCAGAATCGTAGCTCTGAAAAGAGCTCCCAGATCCCACTGCAGGACAGCCACAACAGCAGTGGAGCCACAACAGCAGCTGCCAGAGGGCAAAAGGAAGACCATCAGTCACGCTGGGCAGGTGGCCGTGGAGGTGGGATGGGGGACATTTCCACTACTCCTGCAGCTATATCAAACCGGGGACTGGAGCAGAAATATTTGGGTCAGCCTCCCCTTGTAACTGCGGAGAAAACAGCTAGAAAGGAGAACCTGGAAAGCATCAAGCCTGCCTGGACAGTTTGAAGCAACACAGCCACCCACCCACCCCAACTGCTCTTCCACTCCTCATTCACTTGAACAGCAAAACAGGGTGGCCAGCTGCCTATCACTTTGCAAGCAGAACAAGACCACCAAAAGTTAGGCACTGGTTTCTGCACACACAGAAGTATACAAATTTCTAAATTAAAAAGACTTTAGAAATAAAAGCAAACAACAATAATAACCTCCTGAATTCCCAGGACCTTTAAAATATTGAGGGCACAGAGGTAAAAAAAAAAAAAAAAAAGCACAACTCATCTCCTGGTCTAGAGAAGGAACTTCTTGGTCCACACTGAACAAAGACAGGTCTTTGCTGCAATCTTTTATGGTGATGGGAAGGTGGAGTGGATATCACAATCCAGTGATAGCTGCATTCAAATCTTGGATTTCTCTGCTATTTTCTATGGGCAGCTCTCAATTCTGGCAAGGGTGAGAAGGATGGGAAAACAAAACCAGTCTAAACCAAACAAAAGTTAGATTTCGCTGAGGATACCAGTCAAGTCAATGGCTGAGGGCAGTCAGTGCATAGAATGTCAGAATGTTGAAAATGTCACTTTAAAAAGAGCGGTGGGGAGCAGCCTGCTTGAGCCCCTAAGCAGGACACAGTATCCTAGAGAGAAGCACTAGAGTCGGGGGATGCACACCGTGAGCTTAAAAAGTGGCACACAGACACACCCGCCTGCAGCAAAGACACTGTTCGGGAGCAGGGTGGCCACCAGTTCCCATTCTTTTAGCCCCCTGGAGCCCTGCAAAGCACCATGGGGGAAGAGGGAGTGGTGTCCCCTGTGAGCCACTCACATACAACATTGTTCCTATTCCAGGCTGGCTGAGACCTCAATAGGAGCCCTCTTGCTAGGGAGATACTACAACTTTTAGTTACATGTCCAACTTGTACATATTAATTTCTGACATTTCTATCTGCCTTTTAGATAATTAAGGCGGATAAACATACACACACACACACCTGTAATAAGATCCATTTGTTTTTCATTGAGAAAGAAAGGGAAGAGGAACATTCAGATCAACTGGTGTGTTTGTCTATTAAACCAATCTTCCCTAACCTGGTGTCCTCCAGATGTGTTGGGACGGCAACTCCCATCATTCCCTTCCATCGGCCATGCTGGCTGGCAATGATGGGAGTTGCAGTCTAACACACCTGGAGGGCACCAGGTTGGGAAAGGCTGCATTAATCTATAATGGAGGGCTGGAATTACTAATTTGTACTGACTAATTTATTGATGTGCAACTATGGACTTGGATATGAATTGAGGATGCATTTCGTGTGTGCAGGTGTGGGTGTTTTCTGCCAGTGAGTCTGAACTTTCTGTGAGACAATATAAGAAAGAAAGAACGAAAGAAGGAAGGAAGGAAGGAACAAAACTATTGCTTCTGCAAAGCTTAGCATATACTTGTAGGATGTACATTAACAATAGCCATGCCTAGTATCAAATGCTTTGCTCCAGACTCTAGCACAACCAGGTGTCCTCCAGATGTGCTGGACTACAACTCCTAGCTGGCTGGGAAATGTTGGGAGTTGCAGTCCAAGACATCTGGAAGGCAACAGGTTGGGGACGGCTGCTGGAGATGAAACTGTAATATCCAGAATGGCCCAAAACAGGCCCACAATCCAGGGCTGTCAACTGGTAAGCCAGCAATTTTTAAGCAAGTTCTGACCTTTGTGTAGAAAAACATGGAGTTAAAATTCTGCTGAGTCACCATTCCACAACAGCCGAGTGTGTGCCTGGCACCCAATTTAACTAATAACTCCTTGCAAACGTCACACCCATGTGGTTTTATTAAAAGGAAAAAAATGGGTACTCCAATTATCGTACAGGTTGGTAAATGTCAAGCAGCAGGTGAAGCTTGCTTGTTAAACAAAGCCTCTTTTCCCATAAGAGTTTTAGGACAATGTCGGAACAGCTTGGAGCCACCTCAAAATTTCCAACTGCCCACTAAACTTAACTCGTCTGGATGTTTGCACACAATCTATTCAACCAGCCCTTCAGCCCCTCCAGGAAGCTAACAGTAAAGCCAGAAACACCACCAGATCAGTACCAAGAGCCAGAGTAGCGGGGGCTCAAAAGAGGTCATTCCACCCCCACAGAACTATCTACACAAGCAAAGAGCAAGCGCATGGCAGAAGCCAAGCAAATAGCTTGGAATTCCAAGGAGCTTAAAGGTGGTGATGGGAAACATGGAACCATCTCACTTTTCACCTCTCAACCACCCTGTGGTGTTGGCTCTGGTAAGGAAGTGGCTGTCCCAAGGCTGCCCAGGAAGCTTCATGCATAGGCAGGGATTTGATCCAAGGCCTCCCACATCCACAGCTGACACTCCAATGACTATCCCACCCCCCGGCTCTCAAAGCCAAGCCTCCCCCAGAACCTTTCTGAGCTGGGAAGATCCCAGGTATAGAAAGACGTCGCACAGTTCGGAATATGCAGCCCAGTCCTACTTGCTCAGCCGCTGCCACATGCCTCATTTCAGCTTGAAAGGGAAAGGCACGCAAGGCTCCTGCAATTGCTGCCCCGTTGCTTTTCTCCCTCACCCCTCACTCACTTGGGGGGCTTCCAGATGAAACTTTTGTTTTATCGCCACACTGCCCCATTCACAGGGTCTTACAGGGGTCCAGTCGACGGTGTCTCTTCCACTCGCAATCCTCCCGTGTTTTCTCACCGCCCTCGTTCTGACTGCAGAAAATCCATGGCGGGTGCACATGGCCTTCCCGGTGGAGGACTCTGCACAAGGAACCCTCCACCAGGAAGCTCTCCAGGGGACAGCCCCTTCCATTTGTATCCCGGCCCTCCTGCCTTTCCCCACCTCTTCTTCTGCCAATTTTCTTACCCGAGAAAAAGCGTTAAGGAAGAAAAGACGGACCAGCTGCACAGTTGGCGCTGGGAGCCCTCTGCCTGGAGCACCCTACTTCTGCCTTTTAGTGCTTTCTGCCTTTCTTAGTATCGTCCTGTTTCCATCTTGTTTTAAGAGTCTCCTTGCTTCCGTGCACACGCACTCTCACTGTCTTTGTTGTGAGTCCCCAGAAAGGGCAGACATGAGGCTCATTGCAACCTCCAAACCGGCACAAATCAGGGAGTGCCTCCTCACTCTGATATGCCTGGACAAGCTCAGGCAATTAAGTCTTCAAACATCAGAGCAAGGAAGGCAGATGAACCAATCTGTAACTTTTCCAGCATAGGTTCCGTTCAGACCTTTTGAGAAAAACCAATGGACTACAAATTCCGCATTAACAGCTAAAAGAGGAGCAGAGACGAGTGTGAGACAGGTGGTGACCCTATGGAAAGGAGGACCGGGCTCCTGTATCTTTAACAGTGCTAAAGAAAAGGGAATTTCAGTAGGTATCATTTGTATGCAGGCAGCACCTGGTGAAATGCCCTCTTCATCACAACAGTTAAAGCTGCAGGAACCCTGCTCTCTTTTGTATCTGGTCACTGTAGTATAGTTCTTGCAGCTTTAAATGTTGTGATGAAGAGGGAATTTCACCAGGTGCTGCGTGCATACAAATGACGCCTGCTGAAATTCCCTTTTCTACGCAACTGTTAAAGATACAGGAGCCTGGTCCTCCTTTCCACAGCGTCACCCTAAGAGAGTGACCAAGGGCCAAACTACAGGTGACATTAACAATGGAGTCTGCCCTCAAGTCCAAGCTTTTTCAGTCAGTGTGGGAAGCCTGATCCAGATCCTGGCATGGGTGGTATGGGTTTCTAACCCTTTGCCCCCTACTGTGGTTCTGATCCAGATTGGGGCCCTTGCACTGGCACTGGAGAAAAAAGCTCCCTGCAGCACATAAGGGATTTGTTTCTCCAATGCAAATTGCTGGCATTGGATTAAACCTTGCCAAACCCCCCTCAACAGAGACCACCTTTCCCATGGGCCTCCCATGGTGGCAATGGTCAATGAAAATATTTCCATGCAAGGGCAAAACTATCACGTGTAATTTGGTCCTGAAAAAAGGACAACACACACACACACACAGTCTCTCTCTCTCTCTGGGCCACTTGAGTCCCTCAAAGGTAGGGACACAGTTTGAAACTATCTTCTGAACCCACAAAGTCTAGAAACTATATATATACACATGCATAAAAAGTGAGCGCTGGCATTGTTAGGAGTTCAGGTTTCCTCCGCAAGCCCCCCATGGAACGCGCATTGCCTCCTGCACTTGTGGTCTTCTGAAGAACAAGCATCTGCACATCAAGCTGGATCTGCTATATTCAACGGCAACATACCTCACGGGGCTCCACCAGGTCAGATGTGAAGGCTGAGGGGGAGGGGGAGGGGGGCAGATCCCTGTTTTCCCCCCTTAGTTTTTACAATGGAAAATGTGGAACGTTGGATTTTTTTTCAAAAGACTCTCATGCAATATTCTCTCTTTTAGAATGATGTATTTTATAGTAGCATTTTAAAATGATATTATTACAGCGAGAAAACTCATTATTCAAAAGTAGTAGTATCAGTGATTATGGTGTGGTTACTGCATTTGCCTGGACTGCTGAGCAGCCCCCCCCCCCCTTAGGGCCACATGAGGAATCTGCCAAGCAATTAGTCTGTGCAACATGGTGGCAGCAATACCTTTGCACACAATACAACCTCTCTGACCCTCCCACCCCACCCCTAGGGGAACAAACCTAATACCAACAGCTGGGAAAAAGGACCGATAGTCACCACAGCTTATGTAAAGATTCACAGGAAAGGGAGGAACAGATTGTTAACTTACTGAATCTTCATTATCACAAACACTTCAATAAACCACAAGCTCTGTATCAACTGCAAAAGGAAGGAGGGAAGGAAGGAGGGAGGGAGGGAGGGAGGGTGAAGATACCCCCACACACCTGATCCTGACTAAGCTAGACTGTCCCTTCCACACACCCCAGCAACAAGATAAGACCAACTGCCTTGCAGAAGAGAACCCAAAGAAGGAAGCAGGCGGGCACACGCCATCACAGCCTGCTCCTGCATCAGCTCAATGTTGCCCCCGTGTCCTCCCCACTCCAATGTTCAGCAGAATATGTGGGAGATTTTCATTTGTCTATCTTGGTTTCTATCTTTTGCTTTGTTTGGAGTTAAGTATGACAAAATTCTGTTCATTTCCCTCTCCCTCCCTCCAGTACTTTTCTTCATGGATTCATTTCTTTCCTGACTTTAATTTTTCCAGTGTTTTAAGAGTTGTATATTATGAAACCTGTAAGCTGCTTTGGGGATTCCAATCAAAGAGTGGGTTACAATTTATATAAACAGAAAATAAAATTACACTAAAATAAAATGCATTTCGCTTATGCCGTTGGGAACCTGCTGTTCCTCCTAGGGGCTAAGGGAAGATACATAGCAGTGATCATGTGACGGAATTAGGCTGAAAGATACGGACTTGTCCAAAGGGGCCAAGCAGGGCTTCATGGAAAGTCAAGATCCAAACCTGGGTCTCCCCTGTCCAAATCCAATATTCTAGTCTGGGCCTCCCCAACCTGGTGCCCTCCAGATGTGCCACACTGATTACAACTCCCATCATTCCCAACCAGCATGGCCAATGGCCAACACATCTAGAGGGCACATGGTTGGGGAGGACTGGTCCAGTCACTACACTAATTGGTTTTCTGATTATATCTGCCCAGGTGCTGAGTGGGGTGTGGTTTTTCTGCATTTTCCGTACCTGCGTTCTCCATGTTCTCGTCATCAACTTCCTCCTCCAGGGTGTCACAGCTGTAAGCAGCTGCCAGCCTCTGCCGTGTTCCCAGCTTGGCTGCAGGTGCCAACACTTCTCTCACTCTTCAGCTGACAACTGGCCTTGTGCAGTTTGGTTTGTAGAGCCTGCCATCAAGATAGACACCTTTAGTTGAAGTCACGAATTCTACTGACTTGCCATTTGGCCACAGCCATGAGGAATGCTATGGACAATCCAGCTCCGCCACACAGCATGAGAGGAGCCCTAAGCTGTTCAGGATGGAGCCCGTCGATTAATGAGAACAATCCAGGCTAATAAATGTTATTTAAAAAAGGAATATAAAAGCAGCGCTGATAGCATTAGATATTTTCAAAGCCTTTGATTGTGTGGAATGGCCAGCATTAAAAACAATTATAAAAAAAATTGGGTTTGGAGATAAATTTGTAGGAGTGATAGATCAGTTGTATGATAATAATAAAGCAGTGATAATGGTTAATGATGGGTTAACGCAACAGATTTCCTTAGCCCGGGGTACTAGGCAGGGGTGTCCACTTTCCCCGATATTATCTGCAATAGTTATTGAAATTCTGGCGAATGTTATCAGGGAAGATGGAAGATTAAAAGGAATAGGAGGAAAAGAAAAGATAAAAATCAGTATGTTTGCGGATGATACATTATTGACATTAGAAAATCCTCTGGAGAGTGGGGAGGTGATTAAGCGGCATTTAAGAGAATTCGGGGAGTTCACAGGATTACAAGTAAATTGGGGGAAGTCCAAAATGATGTTATTCAATTATAATAAGAAGGAAAGAGAGCAGTGTAATATAAAATTAGTTCTTAAGATTAAAGACATAGTTCGTTATTTAGGAGTTAATATAGTTAGAATGGTTAGAGACGCAAACAGGAGAAATAGATTTAAAATTACAAAATATTTTCTTCACCAAATTGCAAAAGAAAGAACAGAAGGGATTGGACAATCCACTATTAAAAATATTTTAGAGATATGGGAGAGCTTTAAAGGAAAATTAATACCAGGAAGTTCTCCTCTAACTCCAGTGGCAGTAATGGAAAACTTCCCAGGGAATTTAAAAAGAGAGTTGGAAGGGGGATTGAGGGATCAGAAAAGATTTAAAGATTGGATGGAAAGAATGATTAATAAGGAGCAAATAGGAGAGATATTAAGAGGACAAAAGATAGCTTGGTTTAAATGTATACAATTAGAACAATGGACACAGGATTAGTAAAAGAAGAATAAGGATTGTAGAGATAATACTAGATTTGAAGATTTAATAGAAGCAAGAGAAAAGAATGGGGAAAATAAAAATAAGAAAGGTTTGATTAGTGAAATTTATAAAATTCTGATAGAGGATGGAGATCAACGAGACTCTCTTAAAAGGATATGGGAAGATGATCTAAAGGAACAAATTAATGATGATAACTGGGGGAGGATTTGGAATGCAAGAATGTTAAAGTTATTATCGGTTAGGATTAAAGAGAATTGGGGGAGTGGCCTAGCAAAGATGGAATAGAGACGGAACTTTCCTGCTCTCACAAGAAGCAAAGAAATATTTATAAAATCCCTAATTTGCAGGTGATGGATTCCTGATTAATGACTTGATTCTGGGTCCGAAAACTTTACTGCATCTGCGGAGAGATTAATAGCTGGATAACTGCCTGGACAGCCGACGGAAAGTGAAACTAACGACGAGGAGGATCGGGAGTTCGACAGAGTGCCAACGGAAGGTAATTAATGGACTTTAATTAGAACCGCAAGGTTAAGACAATTTCAGAGGGAGAGGAGGAACTGATTTATGTGGAAAAGTGGCTTTTAATCTCCAGCTGAAGGAGATAGAAGTGTATTTGTTTACTTGAGCCCAGTACAAACAAGTTCAGAGATGGAGAATGGATACAAGGTTACTAAATAATAAAAATATAGTGGAGAATATTAAAAAAGAAATGCAGGAAATATGGGAAATTAACGAAAAGGACATAAACTCGCAGGATTTAATATGGGACACTATGAAGGCTGTAGTAAGAGGGATATGTATCAGGGAAATGTGTACCCTAAGAAAACAACAAGAGGCTCAAAAGAAAAAGATTGAAAAGGAGGTAAGGGACCTAGAGGACAAGCTAAGAGTGACAAAAGATAAACGCCTATTTGTCCAAATCCAAGCTAAGAAAAAAGAATTAGAGAGAGAAGAGTTAGAACAAGTCCAGAGGGATTTGCTATATTTAAAGAGGGAATTTTTTGAATATAGTAATAAAAATTCAAAGATGCTGGCTAGGTCCACTCAGTCCAAAAAGGCTAAGAGTATGATAGGGATAATTAGAGACAAGACAGGGAAAAATTGTAATTTAATGAAGGATAAATTAAATATATTTCAGGAATTTTATAAAGAATTATATACATCAGATATGGGATCACAGGTTAAAATATTGGAATATGTAGAGAGGAATTGGAAAATAAGATTACAGGGGCAGGACAGGGATTATATGGAAGGTTTAGTTACTGAGAAAGAAATAGAAGGAATTATAGTTAAATTAAAAGGAGGGAAATTTCTGGGATTGGATGGTTTGGGGCCGGATTATTATAAAGTTTTTAAAGGAATTTTACTACCAAGATTTAAAAAAATATTTAATAGTATAATAGAAGGGGGAAAGACCCCCCCATCATGGGATCATTCCTTGATCATATTGATTCCGAAACCAGGAAAGGATTTGACTGACCCAGCATCTTATAGACCAATATCCTTAATAAATCAAGATTCAAATTTTTTTACAGCAATAATGGCAAAAAGGATGAGTACGTTTATACATAAGTATATTAGAAAGGATCAATGTGGATTTATCCCAGGAAGGCAAATGCCTAATTTAATAGGAAGAGTTTTAAATATAATTAATATTATTAAAAAAAAGGAATTTAAAAGCAGGTTTGTTAGCATTGGATATATTCAAAGCCTTTGATTGCGTGGAATGGCAAGCACTGAAATTAATTTTGAAAACATTTGTGCTTGGAGTGAAATTTATGGGAGTGATGGATCAACTGTAAAAAAATAATAAAGCAGAAATAATGGTTAATGATGGGTTAACGCAACAGATTACACTAGCCCAAGGAACAAGACAAGGTTGCCCACTTTCACCGATATTATTTGCGATAGTAATAGAAATTTTGGCAAATGTTATAAGGGAGGATTCAAGATTGAAGGGGATAGGAGGGAAGGAGAAGATTAAAATAAATATGTTTGCGGATGACACATTATTGACATTAGAAGACCCCCTGAAGGAGGGGGACCTGATTAAGAAACATTTGAGAAAGTTTGGGGAGGTCACAGGTTTACAAGTTAATTGGGGGAAGTCAGAAATGATGTTATTCAATTATAACAAAGAGGAGATGGAGGAAGGTAAAGTTAAGTTAGGTCTTAGGCTTAAAAATATAGTACGTTATTTAGGAGTTAATATTGCAAAAGATTTAGACAGGTTAGAGGAAATTAATTTTGTAAGTTTGAAAAAACAGGTAGGGGAAAAGTTAGAGGTATATAGGAAATTAAAACATTCTTGGTTTGGTAGAATAGCGGTTATAAAAATGAAGATATTACCCAAGATTAATTTTTTGTTTAGAATGCTACCGATTAAAATATCGGATGTAGAGTTAAAGAGTTGGCAAAATATGATTAATGCTTATTGCAATGGAGATAAGAGAGCTAGGATTAATAAAGGGCTATGGTATAAGACACAAAAGAAAGGAGGTTTGGGACTTCCAAACATAAAGAATTATTATAGTGCTAATCAGTTAAGATATGTTATAAATAGTATATTAGGGGAGGAAGATTTAGAATGGTTAGAAACGCAAACAGGGGAACCAGATTTCAAATTGCAAAACAATTTTTTAAATAATAAAATCCAAAAGAAAGATTTGAGGGGACTGGACAACCCATTGCTGAAAAACATTCTAGAGATCTGGGAGAAAGTTAAAGGGAGTTTAATACCAGGAGACTCTCCACTCGCCCCAGTGGTAGTTGTGAGAAATTTCCCAAGGAATTTAAAAGTAGAATTGGAAGGAAGTTTGAAGGGTCAGGAAATTATTAAGTTAAGGAATTGGATGGAAAGAATGACAGATAAGGAGCAAATTAGAGAGTTGGTAAAAGGACAAAAGATAGCTTGGTTCAAATGTTTACAATTGGAAAAATGGACACAGGAATGGAAAAGATGAATAAGAAGTGTAGAAATAATACAAGATTTGAAGATTTAATTGAATCAAGAGGAAAGAAGGAAGTAATTAAAGCTAGAAAAGGTCTAACTAGCGAAATATATAAAATCCTGACAGAGGAAGCTGAATATAGAGGTTCGCTTAAAATAATTTGGGAAGATGACTTAAAAGAACAAATTAATGAACATGACTGGGGGAAGATATGAGATGCAAGAATGTTAAAGCTTTTGTCGATTAGAATTAAGGAGAATTATTATAAAATAGTATGGAGATGGTATTTAACGCCAGTAAGATTTCATCAGATAGATAAAAAAGTGCCCAAGAATTGTTGGAGGGGATCTCAGGAGGTTGGAACGTATTTCCATATGTGGTGGAGCTGTAAACATGTACAAAAATTTTGGGAAAGGGTGTTTAAAGAAATAAGTTATATAATTGGAAGTAATTTGGAATTAAACCCAAAGCTGGCTCTACTAGCAATATGGGAAAAAGGTATGGAGAATATAAATAAGAGAGAATTAATAAACAACCTTCTGGCTCCCGCCAGAATAATGATTGCTAAAAATTGGAAAGGGCAAAGGATATATACCACAGAAGAATGGTATAAAGAAATATGGGACATGGCACTTAATGATAAGCTAACGTGTAAAATGAAAATAAAGAGGGGAATGTCCAGTAAGAATGATTTTGGAGATATATGGAGTTTATTTTTGGAATATGTATTAAGAACGGGGAAGGGGCAAATGCCTTCAAAAGAGTCTTTACATTTTTGGAAAGAAGAATAATGTATAATCAAAGGTCTCCTGGGGGGAGGGGAGCACGGGGGTATGCGGTATGTATTGTATTTTATGTTGTTTAGGTTTATGTTGTATTATGTTATGTTGAAAAATAATAAAAATTTATTTTAAAAAAAAAGGATTAAAGAGAATTATTATAAAATAGTATGGAGATGGTATTTAACACCAGTAAGATTACATCAGATAGACAAGAAAATCTCAAAGAACTGTTGGAGGGGATGTCAGGAGGTTGGAACATATTTCCATATGTAGTGGAGTTGTGAATATGTACAAAAATTTTGGAAAAGGGTGTTTAAAGAAATAAGTGAAATAACGGGAAGCAATGTGGAATTAAGTCCAAAACTGGCTTTACTTTCAATATGGGATAAAGGAATTGGGAAGCTAAGCATGATGGAATTGATTAACAACCTCCTGGCACCCGTTAGATTAATGATAGCTAAGAATTGGAAGATGCAAGGGAATTATACAATAGAAGAATGGTATAAAGAAATATGGGATATTGCACATAATGATAAACTGACATGTAATCTTAAAGTAAAGAGGGGACTTATCCAGGAAGAATGATTTTGAAAATATATGGAGTCCATTTTTGGAATATGTATTAATAAAGGGGAAAGGATGTTCACCTTTAAAAGACTCTTTACAATTTTGGAAAAATGTATAAATGAATAAAGACAGGTCTCTGGGGGGAGGGGAGCACGAGGGGGTTGTGAAGGGATTGTTAGTTTGGTATTGTATTTTATGTTGTGATTATGTTGTATTTTATGTTGAAAAATTAAAAAATTATATATATATATATATATAGAACAATCCAGGCTATGTGTGCTTTAAACATTGCACTGAACAACTGCTGGCTCCTCTGCAAAGCTCTTTGGGCCCACCAGCCACATGTGCAACACTGCCTGATAAACAGTTTGGGGGTCTGGATGTCTTTGGTGATGAACAAAGCAGCAGCAGCAGCAGCAGGAGGTGGGAAAATGCACCTGATGAACTCTGGGAAAAGGCCTTGAGCCTTTCCTTTGCTATCCTTAATTCACTACTTTTAAGAACACACTGTCCATTGGATTGGCCCCACAGCCCAGAGGAAGAGATGTATAGAACAATTCCAAACGCCCTGTGTTTTGGACTACAATCTCCACCATCCCCAACTAGCTGGCTGTGGATCATGGAGTTGGAAGTCCAACACATCTGGAGGGCACCAGGTTAGGGAACATTGCTAGATGACAGTGCAAACCCCCCTCCCCCTGCTGTCTACAGGCTACTGCGTTACTGGTGCCCAGGTTTTGGCAGTGGCCAGGAGTGGGTTTGAGCAACTGAGGCCAGAATGCCAACTGCACCTGTTCCTAGAGATGCCTGATCTGTGCCTTGGTTACAACCCATTTGGACTACTATAATTTGTTCTATGTAGGGCTGCTTTCAAAAACTGTTCAAAAACTTCAGTTGATCCAGAATGCTGCAGCCAGACTGTTGACCAGGGCTGGTTCCAGGAAGCATAAGACTCCCTTGTTACAACAGTTTCACTGGGCAGAATTTAAAGTGCTGGTTATGACCTATACAGCCCTAAATGGCTTGAGACCACCTTCTCCTATGTGAGTGTGCCTGGTTCTGACAATCTTCTGGAGAGCCCTTCTTTCGAGACAGCCACCTTCAGAGGCAGGTTTGGTGGTGACTCAAGAGAGGGTCTTTCTGGGCATCCGCTCCCTTCCACAGGAGGCTAGGTTCATTCCCTCTCTGCTGCCCTTCCACTGGCAGGCAGAGAGCACTTCATTCAAGAAGGCCTTCAGGCTGTGAGTGGGTCTGTTAGCTTGGGCGATGTTTTTATTTTATTTTTTACTTTTATTTTTAATCTGTAAGTATTATGTCTTTATTATATTTTAATGTATTGTTTTAATCAATTTTAATTGTGCCTGTAAGGTGCCTTGAGTGCCGTTTTTGGCAGAAAAGTGTGGTACAAAAGCAATAAATAATAATAAAAATAATATAATAATCAACACCAGTTCAAAATGTCATTTACATTGCTTAATACATTTCTAGTCTATGATCAGGGGAAAACATTTGCAGACTTTTTTCCTATGTGTTCTCTACTAAATGTAGTAAATAAATAACGATATGACTAGAATCGTAATTTTAATCTTTTTAAAGCTTGGCTCATTTTATGGATATAAGCCTGGAAGAATTTCTCATGCACATGACCAATTAACTTAAAGAGGAGGCAGACAAGAACATGGGAGGCCCAGGAAGGAGACATGCCTGAACAATTGCGTGTCCACAATTGCCCTAACACCAAAGTGCAGTTGGAAAGATCAGAAGTCTCTCTCTCGCTCCCTCAAACCAAAACAAAACTGGAGGGCACCAGGTTTGGGAAGGCTGAGCTACTCTAGATGTTGTGGAGGGCCATGATCCAGTCCCATTCAGATAAACCTCAGGCCCGTGGGCCCCAATCCAACTCTCTGGGATTCCCCAGATGGCCATGCCCCGCCCCCTTTCCCCTGATTGCCGTTTGGTAATTTCCTGGCTTTTGTGAAGTTTTTTCCCCATTCTAAAGGGTTGAAATGCCTCTCATACATCTTATTTACTGGCAATAAGAGCCTTTAGCTGAAATATGCTGGTATTTTTGGTATTTGGGCCCTTTTGCCTTCAGACTCACCTACCCCTGGAATGCAACCCCCCAAGCACTTCTCCAAAATGGAATTTGGGCTGGAAGTCATTCAGTGCTTCTGAAATAGCATATCAAGCTGCCGTATGCTAAGTCGACCAGTGGTACCTCTAGCCCAGCCAGCCCAGCCCAGCCTACTGAGCTCTTAGTTGGCCATGGTGCTGGCAGTTTTGCCCAGCTCTGTTGTTTGAATTTAAGTGGAAATGCAAGAGCTTGAACCTGTAGAACCTTCCACCACGGAGCTCTTGCTCCTCCTCAAAGGAACACTCCAGCTAGTAATGAGAGACAAGTGACTTCTTGATCTCAGGAGAACAATTTTGGTTAGACTCCCTCCGAACTGACAGGGTCAACTTACTGGAAGCTATTTTAGGAGTTGGTGCTGGCTCACCAGGGGAGGGTGGGGGGAAAGTACTGCTACAATAAAAAATAAATAAAAACTTCCTCTTTCGTCTCTGTCTCCGAAATGCTTCAAGATTATCCTTACCTTGGTTTCCAAACCAGAGTGGGTCCACTCAGAAGACAAGTGGATAGTAACAGAACTGCAGCCTCAGAAGAATCCTTTCCAGTCACTGATGAGGAACTTCAGTCTATTCCTTCACACCAGATTAATAAATAAACAAACAAAGCTCAGTGGATATGACCAGAACTCACCAGAGACAAAGAATTGCATCCCAATCCACCTACTTCCATGTCATCCAAATCCATGATGCTAGGCATCTAAAGCTGGCATGCAAGCCCCCTCCTCTCTCTGGTCCTCTGCCAACAACCTCACAAAGTTTGCAAATCCTGTAGCCCAAAATAGCCCACGTCAGTAGAAGAATGGCAAGTTCCACATTGAAACCCAAGACACAGGCATCTCCCCTAAACGGGGGGGGGGGGGGGGGGAGGGGGAGGGAGAGATCCAGTAACCCTTTTTGACTCTCCACTGCCTCAGAAAGGATGTGTTTGTATTGCAAGCATTAACTGTAGGAAGCTATACCACACAGGTTCTCAGACCATGACAAGGCTTGTAACATGACACATGAAAACAGCACTCTGAAAAGCACGACATGTTTCTGTCTTGTCCCCCTGGTTCAAGGCCAACATACCAAACACTAGAGTCTCAGCTGATTCTCAGGACTATCTGCAGATATGCCTCCGGTTTCATTTTCATATATCTTCACATGGGGGGATGGATTTAGTAGGTGCAAAGGAAAAGTCCTCAGTATTCTCACTGAATATTTTAATGGGAGAAAGGAGCTGCCTTTCCTCTCCCCACTTCACCCCTCAGCAAAGAAGATTGACTGCCAAATGCACACAGATTCTGAGACCAATCTGCAAAATACCTAGTTTGCTTAGGAAGCTTAATTCCGTCACCCCACTTTACAGAATCAGAACAGGGGGGCACAGCCTGTAGAGCAGCTCCCCACACTTCCTCTCCAGGCAATAAATGAAAAATATGACCCCCTTAACCTGAAATGCTTCATTATCAACCATGATCAGACTTGAAATTCTGAACTAGCGCAGTTTAAAATGTCAATCGTGCATATGAATCATTTTATTTAAAAACTGGATAAGATTCCCACATCAGTGGAAATCAATTTCAGAACCACAGCATTCATTTGATACGCAACAGACAAAAACTCATTTAGGTCTGTCAGAATGCTGTTACTATGTGGATTTCCCAAAGTGAGCTTATTATCGATTTAAAGCTAGACACAGATTTAAAATAGCGTGGATTAACATCATGATATGAGCAAGTCTTTTGACCACATTCAGTTAATCTATGACTATGAGATTGGCTATCTTGTTAATCTATAAATAGCATCACAGAAGATAAATCTGGAGAGATGCTGCTTAACATGCAGTTTGAAGGAGTAAAAACTACAGTTTTAATTGGGCCAACCCATTATTTAAAAGCAGGCTCCTTTCAAACTGTACAATATTCCTCTTCAAATAGTCAGTATCCTTCTGTGGATGGGGCTTCTGAAACGATAACCCAACATTTTCTGCTTTTGAGCTTCCATCCTATACACACACACACACCCTCTCTCTGCAGTACAAAGCAACATCCATGTGGAAAGCCAATAGAAGAATTGGGAAGGCTACAAGGACACAGCAGCACATGCCTGCATTTCCATCACAGTGTTTATTTCTTAAAATCTGTCATTTGAACATTTGGCTTATCAGAAAGCCTCTATTACAATCAGTCTCCCTTCTATATTAGTATCCATCAATTATTAATTATTACTCTGAAGAAAAAATAATTCTGGAAAGAGATACCTATCAAAGGTGTTGTTTGTTAACAACTTTGTTTCTACTTTGCATAACTTTTTCAGTATGTGCAGTAAGAGCTAATTATAGGAATGATAGGAAGTAACATGTTAAATCATCTGGAAGGATCAACATTACAGGAAATGAAACGTTATGAAGGTTATAAGCTAAATGAACACAAAGCTGAATGTCTAGGGATGAATATTAATAGACAAATGTGCAGCATAATATCAGGAATAAAAAAAATAACTGGGGATAAAACTGGCAAAACTGAGAAATCTAGACAGGCTAAATTATTTGCCTATGAACAAAATAATAGAATAAAGTATAGAAGAGCTTTTAAAAGTTTCCATAACTTTGAAAAGTTCTTCTATACTTTATTATCTTCTATTATTTTTCTTATTTGTTCATACCTAGCAATCTGTTCCTCTTTTTTATGTTACCACTACAGATTCCAAGTGGTAACCAAAAATAAGGGCATTATGGAAGCAAGATATTCCTGTTTGATATTTTATCAAAGAGTGAAAGAAGGAGAAATTAACATTCCAAGACTCACTAAATTATTTAGCATCTCATAAGTGGAACTGAAGAAAAAGATTTCTACACATAATTAATTTTATAATGGCTGCAGGAATCAAAGCGGCTAGCAAATGAAAGACTGTAGAAGAACCAGGTGAAATTGACACAGCTAACAAGATATCACAACAGAAAAGGATAAATAAAATAAAGAGTTATTACATGAACTAGCTTTGGCCTTTTGGAACACACTTTTAACTAAAACATCTCATCCATACTTGTCTTTTGAGCTTTATAGTGTAGTATGTATGATTGGATCTGCATAAATAGATGCTATTGTATTTATAAGTATTATATATATTTGTGGAGATATACACTTGCTGTGGTGTACTAGTAAAAATACAGATAATGAAAGCTTTTTTTAAAAAAAGTAGTCAATATAAACACCTTGAATTTTAGCCCTGAAACAAATCCGCAGCCAATTCAGCTCTTTAAGCACTGTTATCAGTTGGTCCACCTGGGCTGCCCCGGCTAGAAATCATGCAGCTGCATTTTGGACCAAGCAACATTCCCAAACGTTCTTCAAGGCAGTCCAGTAGTAGAATGCATTATAATTGCCCAGTCTTCCCCAACCTGGGGCCCTCTAAACATGACCTGCAACTCTCATCATCCTCAGCCAGCATGGTCAACAGTCACAAGGGATTGGGGATGATGGGAGTCACAGTCCAATACATCCGGAAGGCTGCAGGCTGGGGAAGGCTGCAATAGTTTAATCTGGAGGGAGGTCACCGATGTATGTTTGGCAGTAGCAAGAGCCATAAACTGAAGCAGCCTTTGGCTCACTTACCCTTTGCCAAATTCAACACCTGGTTCTCAGCACCTGGCAGAGGTTCAACAGCTGCCCTGACTCTGTGTCCCTCCCTTTCCATCTCAACTACCAAGGCTCAGTGGGTAGCTACTCCCAGTAAGCTCCCTGAAAGCAATTACTGTATAGACTACATCAAACATCTGGGGAAGCCTGAAGATTTTGAGTGTTTATTTAAAGCATTAGGATGCATTTCTGTTGGACGCATTCTGTGAGCAAAGCAGATTTAAAGTGTTCTGAATAAATAAAGCGATACACAGCAGATCAGATGAATATGCAGGGAAAGTAGAACTGTTTGCGGAACTTCATTTTCAGTAGTGTCTCATCTCAAGTATGCTGTCAAGGCAGGTTGCTGCAATCAGGAGTCATCAAAAGGGTGACCCTGTCTCAGACTGGCAGCAAAAGAAATCCAACCAGTTTAGAAGGGGAAGGATTGCATAAGACATCCATGTCAGGTCCCCAACCAGCGAAGAAAGCACAACAGGCAGAAAGGTGGGACCTGACAATTCAGAGAACGGAGCCATGGTTTGCCAGGTTCATAAGGCTCTGGCTTGTACTAGAAAGGCCTCAAAGCAGCTCACTCGCCTTCACAGTGATTGCTCAGCCAGCCAGTTCACATCCACTTCCCACAACGTATACAGTGTGGTGATGTATTCTCAAACTCAGCAGCACCTGAATCACATACCCATGACAAAGCCAAGGGACCAGTTCTCACTAGCTTCCCTATACTCACAATGAGGGCTATACTGACCCTGGATGCGCAGTCAGAATAGATTTCCACTCTGGCGAGAAGCCATATTAGCACAATACAAAAGGACACCCAAAATGTGTGCAAGCTCTTGAGATCTCCAGATCTCTTCATCATGCAAGATGTTACAAAAAGCAGGTCCCGTGGGGTGGAAGTGACTTGATGTGAAGTCATGGTGTCTGCATGTTCACTGCCCTGAGATGGAATGAAGAGGAAGCATCAGCAGACATTCCAATGAGGCCTGATGAAGAGTTCTGGAGATCTTGACAGACTGCATACATTTGTGTGCCCTTTCGGTTGGTCTACTAAAGATATTACACTAATTTGGATTTTTTCTTATGGCTAATATAGGAAGCGCCTGATTAGCCAGTCAGCTGAGACAGGGATAGCAGAGCGGGTGGGGAGTAGGGGACCCAATTCCTGTGCTCAGAGTCCACTGCCATGAACTCTGGCCCTCCCCTAATAAGACGCCTCTGTAATCTGGAGTGTCCATAATCTGCTGCTATCAGGCACACAAGAAGTGTGATCACACACAAAAAAGGCCCCTAGGATAGCCACAAGTCCCTAGTATTGCGCTACTCTAATCTTGAAAGTCTTATGCCTTTTCTACAGCTGAGGAAACAAGGCTCCAAGGCACAGCATAGCAAACTGGTTTAATAGCCAGGAAGGAAAAGGAGCTCTCAGCATCTTCGCTAAACTACAATAGTAAGTATTCCATAGGGGAACACATGACAGTTAAAATGATGTAAAATCTATACACGTTTACAGTACTGATATGCCCAGAATATAACGCACACTCACCTTAGGTGCAGGAGAGGCCAAAGAGAAAAGGAGGCAAACAACGATATACGCAAGGCAATAGAACATAAGCAAAAGTTCCCTTTGCTAGGTTCTTAGTATGCATAGGCACACACATGCACCAGGAAGACTCTGAAGTGGCAATGGTGGTAAGGAGCGGAAGCAGGAGGGCCCAACTGGCCCAGCTTTCTGACTATGCTGCCCAAATTGTCCCCCGTCAGCTCTGTTCGTGCAGTTCTAGGTCACACTTTTAAAGAGGAAAAACTGGGGAGTGTTGCCCAATTGGCCTGACACTTTCAAATCTGCAGAAGTATGCAGACCACAAGAGGAAGCCAATAGCATACACTAGGTTGGTACCCATCACTATACCTTGTGGAAGCCAATTTCATAGATGAACTATGCACTAAGTGACAGACTTCCTTTTGTATGTCCTGAACCACCCATCAGTTTCCCTGGGTGAGCATGGACTCTGTTTATTATAGCCTTCCCCAATCTGGTGCCCTCGAGATGTGTTGGACTACAACCCCCAGCATCCCTCAGCCAGCATATGTGTCTGGAGGGCACCAGGTTGGGGAAGGCTGTAATACTATTAGGAGAAAAACATCTACCTACCAACTTTCTCCATACTGTGCAAAGTTTTATACACTTCTACAATGTCCCCCCTTACTTGCCTTTTTTCCCTAAGCCAAAAAGCCACAAACTTAGTAACCTTTTCTGATAGGGAAGTTGCTCCAGCCCACGTATAATTCTGGTTGCCCATCCAGATCATCAGTCCTCTGCCTGTTGCTCAGTTTCCCTACTGGAAAATATGACTAGTCAACAGAGGAAGAAATACTCAAAACACATGCAAAAATTTATGTCCCCCCCCAAGTTTTCCAAAAACCATTTCTGATTTTGAAATGTGGATGAAGGAAGGACTGATACATACACGTCCCTAGCACTCCATTTCCACATCTGCCTAAAAGACACAGCATCTGACCTGGAAGCTCATCCCCCAATCCCAAATGTCTAAGGCCAAGCTGTGATTAATCATTAGTGAACATGGCACTCTGCATATGCTTAGAGGCACTCTCACCTTTATTATAGCTTTATGTGTTTCAGGATTGAGTCCTGGCAATGAAAATTGATTTTGGTGCTAAGCTCTAGTAGATACTGGCTCAAGCCTTGAACAGAACTAGGATGAAAAAGAGACAGACATAGGTGACTGCAAACCTCCAAGAACAGCTCAACTCAACATTCCTATATTTTCCTCCAATCCAAGTGTGCGTTCTTCTTTCCCACATTTCAGGCACATCATGGCATACCCCTGTACCATCCTTACAAGTTTCCAATCTTCAAAAGTGAAACAGGAAAGAATCTGGAGCATAAAGCTAGAAGTCCTAACATGCAGAGGAACATTCAATACAGCCTATTTGTTACTTATTTCCCTCTCAATTGAGCTTGAGCATTAACCTGAGAAAGAGAGTATGTATGCATGTTCTCAACCTCCATGCAGAGTGCAGCCCCCCCCAAAAAAGGTTTTGCTTCTAGTCCAAGAGAAGCCAGTCCATTAAAAATATATACCAACCCAAACTCACCTTACCAGCTTTACCTGCAGCCAGAAGATAACAACACTCCCAAGGACAAAGAGAAGCCACGTGTTTTGCTCCAATGCAGATCAACAATTTGTCTTTTCAATGCTGTTAAATTTTAACCTTTTTCCTGAGGAAAGAAGGGACAAAAGTCTTTCCCCTTCAGTCTGGCAGCAGTACCTTTGCCTGCCAAGCCCTGGAGTTTCCCAAGTGTTGGTGTCTGTTTCAGTCTCCCTTCCACCGAAACCCTCCACTCATCCTTGGCATCTAGAACGGAATGCCAGAAATGCGGCAGTGCTGGTTACTTAGCCTCCCCTGGCTGCAGTGTGAGGAAGGGTGGAGGCATGAAGGATGAGCCATAAGTACTCCTGTGTTAAGTGGGAGGTACCTTCCTCCACAAGTTTCTCACCGAGCTAGGTGCGGTATCAACATGGGATTCTAAGAAAAGCATCTGCAAGAAAGCAGAATAGAGCTTGTTTTCAACAGAAGGCGGAGTTCCCTACTCAAAAATTTAGTAAACACAAAGAAGATGCACAGAACACATTACTGACCCAGAGCTAAATGCTACTTTTTACTGTATCACAAAAAGACATATTTAGAAGAGACTCAGTGCCTGCCAACGGGCACTTTTGTACTTTCAAACAAGTAAGCAATGGCCTCTTTCCCTAGCTCAGAAAAGTAACAACCTACGTTTTACAGTAGGGATGCTAATTGCAGTCTTTGTTCTCTCCCCAGTGCCTGATTGTAAGACTACTTTCAGATGTCACAGGCCCTGGTCAGAAGACACCTTAAACCATGGCTTTAACCACAGTGAGCAAGGCAAAAAGCCTTAGTCACCACGGTTAAAGCTGTGATTTAAGGTGTCTTCTGAACAGGGCCACAATAGTTAGCAAAGATTGTGGCTGACCAGCAGGCTATCTTAGCGGAAGGGCAGCTCAGCCTTCTATGCCCATCTAGGTCATGTAAGCAGACTAATAACAATCACAAAGGGCATAGGGTGAGTTAAACTGGCAGTGACAAAATCACCCATTTCGTTGACAGTCCCAGAATGGCATTTTCTTCGATCCAGACGGAGAGGCGGGTAAGAAATAAATTGTTATTATTATTATTATCATCGCATTGCAATGCTTGGCTACTGGGATAAGAAACACAAACCTGTCCAGGAGATATGCAGTTTCATTAGAACTAGCCTAAGATCGAAGGGCCACACCAGCCAGGAAGTGAACACCTTGCCTCTGTCATCTTAAGGTATTTTTCTAACTCACTCTTGGGAATTTGACATGGGAGCAGCTAGCCTGCATCCCTTCTTGCACAACATCTGTGTGCAATTTAAGAGACCTTTTGACCCAGAGGGTTGAAGCCATTCTGGGATTAGGGCAACCCTCCCAACATGATGCCCTCTGCAACTCCCATCATTCCCAGCGAGCATGGCCACTGAACATGAGCATGACAACCAGTCTTAATCCTTGCTTTCACTTATTTGGCAAGCCCAAGTTAGGGCATGTCCATGTAGGTCATTGGCCATGATGGCTAGGAATGATGGGGCTTGCAGTCCAACACATCTGGAGGGCGCCGGGTCTAAAGATACGCTTCCCTCTCCTATCCTGAAAACACCACCATGCCTTTAAGAAGTCAAGGGGCGCAACCAACAAAGCGAGCCTTCTTGGCTTGCAGAGGCCAAGAGGCAACAAGCTTGGCGGCAACATACTGGGGCTGCTGCATCTCTTCCAGGTCCGCTTTGGTTCTGCCAGTGCAGCCGAAGCAGCGGCGAAACGAATGAGGTTGGCCTTCAGGCAGGCTCCGGGGGCTGCGGGACGTGCGGCCCGCCAATGGCAAAGCCGGGGGGGGTGGAGAGGGAGGGTCCGGCGACGCCCCCCACCCTCCTCCCCCTCCTCCTCAGGACGGCGACGGCGAAACGGAGTCGTCTTGCTGCCGGGCCCGAGTCCCGCAGGCCCGGCGGGCGCGCCCCGGGAATTCTTCGTGTAGCGCCGGCTGCTGGAAAGCCGCCCACCACGGCGCTAGTCCCTGGCGACTCAGAAGCAGCAGCGCCGCAGGGAGCACCTCAATCGGTCGCTTGCCTGCCTGCCTGCCTGCCTGCCCGCCCGGTCGCTCTCCCCGACCGACCGAGAAAGGGGCGGCAGACGCGGGGTTCTGCGGGAGCCGTCTCGTGCGAAGTCCTCGACACGTGTACGTGCCTCCCCCACCCCCACAAACCCCTTCCGTTTCCCCACCCCCACCCCCGACGCGGGCCTCTGTCAGTCGCCCGGGGAGCTCGTGGGCCAAGCGGCCTCCTCGGCCCGCCTTCGCGTCCTCTCGCCTCACGCGCCACAGCGGCCGAGAGAAGCCGCCGACGCCGCGCTGGCTGGCTGGCTGGCTGGTGGCCTCCGCGCGCCCCTCTCTGGCTGGCGGCTCGAGCACGCGCGTCCCGCGGAAGGGGAGGGGGGATGACGCCAAATTTGCTCCTGGCTACCATGGCAACCCGTCAGTTCTCGGCAGTGTCTGGCCGAGCCACAGCCTCCAGATGTGTTAGACTACAGCTCCCATTATGCCCTAGTCAGCATGGCCCTTGGCTGATGGGAATGGTAGTGCAATGCACCTGGACAAGTGCTTCAATGATCCCATGGCCCAGTTCTGGCATCCTGGAATGCCATTGGGCTTGTTGGGATACCAGCAGGGCCAGCCCTACCATTAGGCAGAGTGAGGGGACTGCCTCAGGCAGTAGCAGATGCGGGGTGGGGAATGGTAGCAGCCTCCTGGCTGTTCCTCTTGGGCTACCTCCACAAGAGAGGTTTAATGCTCTTTGAAGGCTCATTATAAATTTTACCTCCACACCAGCGGAGCGCAAAACGGGCATAGAGGCGCGTTATCTCCCGGATTATGCGCATTATCGAATGCGCGTTAAATAGCGACTTTTATTTTGCTCCGGCCGTTAAAGCGCATTTTCGCCGTGTGAACAAGCGATTATGTGCATTAACTTCTTGTAAAGCGCTTTTTGGACATCAATTAATGCGCTTCGCCGCCTCTCGCCGCCTCCCGTGCAGAGGGATTAGGAGTAAATGCGCCTCCGCGATAATGCGCATAATCGCCGAACCAGGCGCAAAAGCGCATCCTTGTGGAGGGGGCCTTGGATTCCTTGGCTGTTCCCCTCTGTTGTATGTCACACAACCTGTTCTGGGCCAGGCTAGTCAGTGTTCGTACATACTTGGGATGAGGGGGACCATCTTGTACTCAGGCAGCAAAATGCCTTGGGCTGGCCCTGGCTGTGAGCAGAAGGCCCCTGCTCATGGCAGAGGTGTGAAGGCTTGCATGATGTAGTAAAGACTACCCCCACCCCAAAGGAGGGAGAGTGAAGACGGGACAGCTTTAGACTTACTCCAGCAATACCTATAGGACTGCCTTCCCAAACAGGGTGCCCACCAGCAAATGGGGTGGACTGCAGCCAGGCGAACCTTTTTCCCACATAGGGCTCTGTTGGTCACACCGGAATGTGTTTGGACTGTTGAAACTGGACTGTTGAAATTAGTCCTTGCTAATTTGCAGAGTGTTAGACTGGCTGAGACTGAGTTAGTTGTAACAAAAACAACACAGAGACATGAAAGTTTTAAGGTGCAATGAGACTCTTTGTTCACCTTAATTGGTCCTCCTTCCAAAGTGAAAGGGGTTTCAAAGATTAGGAGCCCCTTCAGAAGCTTTTGAGGAAACCTTGATCAACTCATAGGAACATCGGAATCTGACTTATACTGAGTCAGACCATTTGGTCAATCTAGGCCAGTTTTGACGAAGGACAGCAGTTTTCAAGGTTTCAGACAGAATTCTTTCTTAGCCCTACCTAGAGATGCTGGGCATTGAACCAGAAATCTTCTGCATACAGAGGAAGCGCTCTACCACTGAGTTACAGCCTGTCCCCTATCCCTTAGATCACCTGATTCCAAGCCAGAGCAAAATGTCAAATCTAACTTGTCTCCTGACTGCCTGTTGACATTGAATATGGTTGACATTGAAGCCACACAATCCCCAACCCTGAAATGTTTTGTAGAAATTCCTGAAAACATATCTGGGTGACTTCACCATCACTTTGGAGACTAGCTCCTCAAATTTGCCCATGAAATCTTCTGTACAGTGGGTCAGAAGGGTAGTACATCAACAGAATCCCCCAAATATAATAGTACGATATGTCAAGGGGTCTGCAGAGAATTGCTATGCACACCTACACAAACATCCAGTCCTTATCTGCTGCTGTACCTGGCTGGGACCATTTGGGTAACGTTCAGGACAGCCACTTCATCCAATAGGGACTGAAAACAAAGTCAGTAGCTTAATCCCTGGCAAGCTTATGGAGGGTTGATACTTTGCTCACTGCTGTCTTTACAATTAGTACTGACAGATCAGGGGCACCGCTGCCTTGAGCCCTGGCAAGGGGTTGGCCAGAATGAGATGTGCTGATTGCCTGATCTTGTGCAGACGGAATTAGCTGCCCCCAAAATCCCTTCTTCAATTCACTCTTCCCACTCTGGGGTCAAGCTAAGAGGAGCACTTTCCAAGCTGGTCACTCCTAGAAGTGGTATCATCAACTTCATATTCTTGTGCTTCGCCTCCAAGCCTGCCCTCCACCCCTCTCCTGAACATACCTTCCTTTCAGAAAATATTCCTGC
Organism: Anniella stebbinsi; assembly: GCA_029215795.1. NCBI lineage: Eukaryota > Metazoa > Chordata > Lepidosauria > Squamata > Anniellidae > Anniella > Anniella stebbinsi. The sequence goes on from JARDYH010000007.1 coordinate 33,549,631, forward strand.
CCACATTAACACATGCTTATAATGTCAATGAGCACAATTCTTTAGGCACCACCTTTTAGCGCGGCCTCCTTTTTGTAAGGCCTTTTGACCACCCCCACCCCCAACGAGATCCACACAAGCCCAGGTTGGGGAGGCCAGGCTGGCCTCCTCCACACGAGACGTTTAATGAGCCTTAGAGGCTCATTATAAATTTTACCTCCACACCAGCGGAGCGCAAAACGGGCGTACAGGCACGTTATTTCCCCGATAATGCGCATTTTCGAATGCGCGTTAAATAGCGACTTTTATTTTTCTCCGGCCGTTAAAGCGCATTATCGCGGTGTGAACAAGCGATTATGCGCATTAACGTCTTCTAAAGCGCTTTTTGGACATGAATTAATGCGCTTCGCCGCCTCTCGCCGCCTCCCGTGCAGAGGGATTAGGCGTAAATGCGCCTCCGCGATAATGCGCATAATCCCGGAACCGGGCGCAAAAGCGCATCCTTGTGAAGGGGGCCGCTGCTACTTTGCTCTAGCTTTGCTCCTTTTCTATGACACACAGAGACACAGGTTGATTTTTCATTGTGCAATCCACAATGAAATACAAAGATAGTTTCCCCACAACTCAATCTGTTCCCAAATCTTGAAATCCAAATCATGTTCTCCACATACCAACCAAACAGTAAAAGTACAGGTTCCCTCTCAACATCAGTGGGTTCTCCCACTTGATCCTGCTTTGAACAATTATCCAATTTTCTGTCATTTGCAATTCACCTTTCTGGTGTCAACAGGGAAGCATTCTCTGTTCCTATTTCTAGTTTAGGTTTGCAGCATCAGTGTGTTTGTTGGGAAAACATTGCAAATATGAGTTACATATGTGCCTGGAGCAGTGACTAGCTAATGCAGAAGGCACACGAAACAGCCATCTGTTGATTTCTATATCCATCGCATTCTACTCTGCAAATATAGCATGAATTAGCTTCCTTGTTGTCTGAGAGGCAGTTGTAGTTTAAAAAATAAGATTCCACCTAATAGCATGAAACAGGTTTCCTCACAGAATTTTGAGAATGAACATTTCATCATTATACACAAACAACAACAACATCCTTCATAGTTAAGGATTGGCTTTATTTTAAACCACGGGTGGGCAACTTGTGGCCCATCTCATGATTTGGCCTACAGTTTGCATCAACCCTAGCCAGCATAGCAAATGGTCAGGCATGATCGAAGTTGTAGGTAAACACATTTGGACCACGACTTGTGTTGTTTTCTGAACGCAGCCACAGATACCATCAGAGCTGGGTATTTCACAAGGTTTGACTCAATACATCCCAGCAACTAGAGGGCAGCAGCTGGGAGGAGCAATTGCAGACATTCAAATAGTCTAGCACTTGGTCCTTGTTACCTGTTGCACCGAGGGCCAGGGCTCTCAATTTTATACTGCAATTTTGACATGTGCCTACAAAATTCATTGGATAATCTAGGAAGGGAAGGGGGTACCCCCATTAGTGTGATCACAGGTAGGGGGAGGAATAGGGGCTAGATACCTTACACCTATGTTTTAGTTACAATTTAGATGCTTTAGTTCAGTGGTCCCCAACCTTTTTGGCACCAGGGACCAGTTTGTGGAAGACAATTTTTCCACGGACCGGGGGGGGGGGGATTGGGGGTTTGGTTTTGTGCTTTATTCCTATTATTATTACATTGTAATATATAATGAAATAATTATACAACTCACCATAATGCAGAATCAGTGGGAGCCCTGAGCTTGTTTTCGTGCAACTAGACGGTCCCATCTGGGGGTGATGGGAGACAGTGACACCCAAAGTGGGGAAAACCTCCACACACACCCCAAAGGCAATTAAAACAACAACAACCTCCCCCCACACACTTAATTTAGGGGGACCAGATAAAATCCAGGTCAGGGCTCATATAACTTTAACAGTTGTAGAGAAAAGGGAATTTCAGCCAGTGTCATTTGTATGCAATTAGTTCCTGCTGAAATTCCCTCTTCATCACAACTGTTCAGGGTCCCCTCTACAAGGATTCGCTTTTGCGCCCGGTTAGGCGATTATGCGCATAATCGCTGAAGTGCATTTACACCTAATACCTCTGCACGAGAGGCGGCAAAGCGCATTAACGGATGACCAAAATGCGCTTTACAAGTAGTTAATGTGCATAAGCGCTTGTTCACATAGTCAAAATGCGCTTTAACGGCCGGAGCAAAATAAAACTCGCGATTTAACGCGCATTCGATAATGCGCATAATCAGAGAGATAACGCGCCTCTATGCCCGATTTGCGCTCCGTTCTTGTAGAGGTAAATTTTTTAAAGTGCCTTGAAAGAGCTTTAAACCTCTCTTGTAGAGGCAGCCAAAGTTGCAGGGGCCCTGACCTGGATTTTATCTGGTCACCCTAACTTAACTGGAGGGGAGATAAAAATCCATCCCCACACTCGCCAAAGGCAAAATAATAATGACAATAATAGTAATAATCCACCCACACAATGCAAAATAACACAAAAGCATGCACACACGCACTGCAATAAAATAATATTAAAACTACAACACTCACCCACATATTCACCCAAGGAAAAATAATAAAAATCCAGACACACACCAAGGCAAAAACCAACCAACTGAACAACAACACACACTCAACCAAGACTGAAAATAAAATAAACATAATAGCATAGTCACCCATGGCAAACCTAATAAAAGTTTTAAAACACATCCACATACACCACCCCAATTAATTCATCAAAATAAATGGAAAATATTAAGGAAAAGTTCACTAAACATTCAGCTTCCTTTACTCAGAAATGTTTTTTAAGAGATCTAGTTTTTTTTATCTGTGTTCAAATTCAAAACACACACACACATCTATAAAAAGCTTTAAAAATGTAGTTCAGCATTTTTTTTTAAAGGCCCCCTCCACAAGAATGCGCCTTTGCGCCTGGTTCCGCGATTATGCGCATTATCGCGGAGGCGCATTTACTCACAATCCCTCTGCACGGGAGGCGGCGAGAAGCGGCGAAGCGCATTAAAAGATGCCCAAAAAGCGCTTTCCAGGTAGTTAATGCGCATAATCGCTTGTTCACACAGCGAAAATGCGCTTTAACGGCCGGAGCAAAATAAAAGTCGCTATTTAACGCGCGTTCGAAAATGCGCATTATCGGGGAGATAACGCGCCTGTACGCCCGTTTTGCGCTCCGCTCGTGTGTAGGTAAAATTTATAATGAGCCTTCAAGGCTCATTAAACGCCCCGTGTGGAGGAGGCCAAAGAAACCCATCCTACCTGAAGAGGAGGTCTCAAAGACCCGAGAAGGCAGCCGCGAGTGTGCTGCGTTTGGAGTCGTCCCTGCTGCTGGACAACAACAAGGGGCAAGCACAGACTGGAGGAGTTCTGACTCCCAAGGAACCCCAATCAAGCCATGTGCGCACCACGTGGCTTGACCAGCAGGGGCTAGAGGAATCCAGACTCCTGAGCAGGGCCAGGCAACCCCAAACCAAGTGGTGTGCCTGCTGCGCGGGCGTGGATAGCCGCTGCTGCCGGCCCAGCACCAGCTGGAGCAGGGCTGTCTGTCTGCGGCTGAGGACAGTTACCGGCTACTGCGCCGGCTGGCGGTTTGGGGCTCCTGGGAATGCCTCCTCCACAGGAGAAGCTTGAAATCAACCGGGCGTGTGCGCTGCGTAGGTGGGGATAGCCGCTGCCACCAGCCCAGCACCAGCTGGAGCAGGGCTGGGGGGCCGTGGCTGAGGAAGGCAACCGCCGCGGCTGGATGTTTGGGGCTGCTGGGCCTGCCTCCTTCACCGTCTGGAGCCCCGAGCTGCCTGCACCGGGATGCCCCAAATTAAGCCCGCTGCCCACATGGCCTGCTGCTGCCACATACCTCCTATCTGCTGGGTGCTGCAGCTGCCAGTTCTCTGCTGCTCCTGCTCCCGCCGATACTCTGCTGCCTGATCAATCTGCTTCTGCACAGATAGCCAGCCGGAGTTTTTGGGCGCGCTTTTCAGCAAATCTCATGATACTTCTGGGGTGCTGGAAGTCTCGCGAGATTTGCTAGTACTTCCTCGAAAAAGCAAGCAACAGCGAAATGAGGCCTGACCGTTGCTGCCAGGTGTCCCTGTTCCCCGGTTTTTTGCCCCCCAGCCCCAGTTCGCATGGTTTTTCTGGAGGGGTCCGGAGATTTCCAGTTATTCTGGGCACCCTACACTGGTGAGAATGCAGCCTAGTTCTTAACAGACCACGGACCGGTACCGGTCTGTGGCCCAGGGGTTGGGGACCCCTGCTTTAGTTTCTGGTGTGCATTACTGGGATCTGGTGTGCATTACTGGGATCTGGGTGGGGGAATCCCCAGGGTTGGTCTCTCCCAGCTGTGCCCTCCTGGGTACTCTACTAAACACCAAGATCAACTTGAAGGTTTGGGGATGAGGGTTGCTGTGGTCTGTAGGAATTCTATGTCCCTCTTTAGGCTTCCTGTCCATTCAAGTATTTGTACCCAGGACAGACTTTGGCCCCCTCCACAAGGATGCGCTTTTGCGCCCGTTTGTGGTATTATGCGCACTATCGCGGAGGCGCATTTACGCCTCATCCCTCTGCACGGGAGGCAGCGAGAGGCGTTGAAGCGCATTATCGCTTTTCTCCGACGCGCGTTTTAATTGTTCACATGCGGGGCTTCGGGAGGAGGAAACAGACATTTTAATTCGCTTTTTGCCTAAAGCCAACCCCTTTCCCAGCCCTCCCTTCCTGTACTCCACCCACAGGAATGTACCTGCCTGCCTACGTAATTTCGGGTTGCCTGGCAACGAGATGGGAGGGGGGGAGAGGGCAGAGCTGAGCGGGGGGAAAAAAATGCCTTCAGGTTACGCGCACCTTCGCGCGCGTGCATATGCATACAAGCACGTGATCAGAGCCAACCCCTTTCCCAGCCCTCCCTTCCTGTACTCCACCCACAGGAATGTACCTGCCTGCCTACGTAATTTCGGGTTACCTGGCAACGAGATGGGAGGGGGGGAGAGGGCAGAGCTGAGCGGGGGGGAAAAAATGCCTTCAGGTTACGCGCACCTTCGCGCGCGAGCATATGCATACAAGCACGTGATCTGAGTTTCGTCGACCGTTGAGTTCATTTACCTAGGCGACACCAGAGAAGCAAGTTTGGTTCCCCTTTTCTCTTTCTGAAACGCCATTTTGAGCTGGACGGGAAGAGAAGGCGAGATGGCTCCTACCTCGATTTCTCGTTCCCTCATTTATGCGATTCAACTTCTGATCGCAAATATGCACGTTACATTGACTTGCCTAAGGAGAACGATTCAACGGAGAAGAAGAAGAAGACGAATCATCATGAGAAGGCTCCAAGAGAACAACTCTTATCTTTTAAGACTCCAACAAGATAGACTCCAAGAGAATTTATTATATGTTCCTTTGATGAAAAAACAGAGACCAAGAAGATGGTGGTGCTTCCCCAGGAGTCGTGACTGGTGGGAAAACGATGTTCTAGCCCTCTGGGGTGATGAGCAGTGGCTAGAGAACTTTAGGATGACCAGAGCAACCCTTTTCCAGATTGCAGACCATCTTCGGCCATTTCTAGAACGTCGCAATACGAACATGAGGGAAGCCATTCCAATGGTGAAGCGCGTGGCCATCTGTATATGGAGGCTAGCAAATCCTGGTGGTTACCGGGTGGTGGCTCAGCAATTTGGGATCGGTAGAACAACGGCAGCCATGATCGTTGTGGAGGTCTGCCTAGCCATGGAGCATGCGCTTCTGAGAAAAACAGTTTGCCTTGGCAATGTTCCAGAGGTGAGTCTTGTTTTTTATTATTTGGGATAGGAAAAGATGGGCTAGGCTGTTATATAGGTGGCCAAATGGAACTTGATCATTGTATCTCAAGCATGCCAGCCGATGAAGCAGTAATGATTTATTTTCCATTATTTATGTTTTCTCTCTCAGATCATGAGTGGATTTTCCAAACTGGGCTTCTTTCATTGTGTTGCAGCCACAGATGGATGTCACATTGAAATTGCCTGTCCTCCTAGGCAAGGCCCTGACTACATAAACCGGAAACGCTTTTTTTCCATGCTCCTTCAAGGCACAGTGGACCACCGTGGGCGATTCATGGATGTGGAAATAGGTTGGAGTGGGAGAAATCACGATGCCCATGTCTTCAGGAACTCTGCGTTCTTTGAGGCCATGGAAGCTGGTGTCTTCATCCCAGGGAACCCTACCATTACTGTTAATGACGTGCAGATTCCTCCACTGGTGGTGGCTGATTCCGCTTACCCCATTCGGAAGTGGCTGATGAAACCTTACGGCGGAGCCCTGGACCAGCAAAAGCAACATTTCAACCACTGTCTGTCACGGGCGAGGAATGTTGTTGAATGTGCCTTTGGAAGGTTAAAAGCACGGTGGAGATGCCTGTCGTCCAGGATAGAACTCGCTGAAGAAAACGTCATTTCTGTGATATCTGCCTGTGTCATTCTACACAACATTTGTGAAAGTCAAGGACATGATGTTGCATTGGATCTCCACGAAGCAAGGCAAATTGAACTGGCAACCCTGGGTGCCCCGCTGCCAACGGGGCATGAGGAAATTCAAGAAAAGGCTGCTGGGGAAAAGGTCAGAGATGCCTTAAGAGGCATGCTTTGGTCTCTGCGTGGGCAGAACCCCTAGGGAGGTGAGTGTTCAGTGCCAAACCCCTGTGCCAAACTTGTGTAAGCCATGTTTTCCCTAACTTTACTCTATTTACTCTATTTCAGCAAGTCACAGGAAGGAATCATGTGTCAAGACCTGCTCGAAGCATAAACCAATAAGGAAAGTGCATAAACAAATCAGGAAAGTATCCGCATAAAGGCTTCATGGCCTGAGAATGAATGAATGAATGAATGAATGTGTAGAGGGTGGGATATTGTTATTACATCCTATGCTAAAACAATCCATCTCTAAATTTCCCTTAGAACATAGCATAGAGAGAACTGCAGGGGATCAAAGACGGTGTCGTGTGGAACCTCTGTGATGTGACCAGACCAGAAGGCAACCGCTTCCTTTTTCTGGATCATTCATTCCATTCTTCAAGCAAAAGCCAAGTCCCGCTCCATCCCACTGTCCTTCACTCTCCTTGCCTGAGCTGACAGAAGTGATCTGGTATTGAGGACCCCTACAGTGATATTTCTGGGGACTTTCAACTTCCATGCTGAGACTGCTGGATCCAGGATGGCTCAGGACTTCATAGTTGCCATGACAACCATGGGTCTGTCGCAGCATGTCATTGGCCCAACACATTTAGGGGGACACATATGTGATTTGGTTTTCTTGACTGGTTGGAGGCTAGTGATCTGAAAGCTGGGGAATAAACATCTATCACATTGTCATGGTTGGATCACTTCCTATTGAGGTTTAGACTCTCAGAGGCCTTTCACCTCTGCTAGGCTGGGGGAACCTATTAAAATGGTCTGCCCATGGAGGCTAATGGATTCCAGAGGGCATTGAGAGATTTCCTGCTGGTATAGTAGCTGGTAACCTTGTCGAAGCCCTGGTCACGCTGACCAAACACATGTTAGAGCTCATTGTCAAACCTACTCTGTGGCAGTGATGGTGGCAAAAAGGAAATTATTTTCTACCACCGTTGCATCTTCTCAGTGTCAGCGGAGGTTTTCTGCGTGGTTCATGGCATGGTAAAATCTAGGTTAGGGAGCGAGATGGTGGAACCCTTGGTAGCACACTATGACACATTTGTGAGACATTCTGAAGATAATCCATCACGACATGGACACCACAGTTAATGCAATTCTATTAGTAGAGATGTCCAGAGCACTGTCTGGTTCATTTTTATTGGGTGAGTTTCAGCTGTTGAGGCCTGAGGATGTGGACAAGGGGCTTGGCCAAGTCTGATCAACCACCTGTGTGCTGACCCTTGCCCTCCATGGATTATTTATTTATTTAAAACATTTCTTGGGTGCCTTTCAGGACAGAAGCCCTCACAAGGTGGCTTACAACAATAAAATACATTAAAACAGTTTAAAACATTAAAAGCAATAAAAACATACACAATAAAATAGCAGTTAAAACAATAAAAGCTAACAATAAAACCAAGAAACAATGGCAATAGCAGCAAAATTACATCTAATAGGGAGCAGATGTCCAGCTGGTTCCAGGAGGTTGCAAATTCCTCCTTGAGAGAGAGGGGGTGGTACCCACTGTTGGACAAAAATAAGTTCAGGCTCTTTTTCCTAGGAGATATGCCAATTCCCACTAAGAAGCACAGACTCCAAAGATCCAATCCAACGCACTTTTATTATGTTCAGCTGAGTGGGTGCACTCTAGTAAGCTGCCAGCCCACCAGAGTCACACCTAGGAGCACACAAGCCCCCCTTATATACTTTTACAGCAAGCACCCTATGTCATTGCTACAGAAAGCGCACGTGCAACCATAACTCAATGCATTTCAATGGGAGCCATCACCCTTTGGGCTAATGCCAAGGACCACCTTGTTTCTCATCATGAGCTCATTATTGCGCCTGGGTTTGCAAGGCTAACTGCTAGGACAAGATATCAGTTTCGCCTGTTACTTTTGGGGAATGTTTCAGCTCCGGCCAAGGCCGAGTTATGCTTGTTCCTTGTTTCTATGTGCTACATGCATAGGCTGTTCTTGGCTTTAAACAAGCATTCTCTGCAAGCAGTCCCAGCATCCTATGCGAATAAGCATAAGATGGCTCCACTTTGGCTAACACCACCACTTGAGAGGAGGCAGTAATTAGGCCACTCATGAAAAAGCTTAACCTGGACCCAGAGACTTCAATCCACACAAGAAAGAGATACTCTTAGAGGGTGGTTCATCTGCCTGGTGAAGTAATGTTCACCCTGTTCTGGAGGGGGTTGCACTCCCCCTAAAGGATCGGATTTGTAGTTTTGGGGGTGCTCTTGGATCCAGCATTGTCACTACAGGCACAGGTAGACTCAAGTCGTTATCACACAGGGCGGTTTTAAGCACACCCACCTCGACTTTGCTCCACTTCTTCAGCACTGGACTCGCATGACGTCATCCCGTCCTGCTGCTCTCTGGCCCTGAGGTTGCAGTTTTTAGTTTATTTTTCAATTTATCCCTGAGCAGGCAAACTTCAACAGGCAAAGCTGAGGTATTGCAGCAATACCAACCACCTGTGATTCAAAACGCTAGACTCACATAGGAAAGGGAGGGGGAACCCGCAGAAGGAAACTGAGAGGGGGGGGGAATAGTAGGTGTGATAAAGCCCTGAGTGGCACGGAGCACCTTTTATCAGCTTAGACTGATATATCAACTACATCCTTTTCTGGCCAGAGATAGCCCAGCTACGGTTATCTATGCTCGATAACATCTCATCCAGATTACTGCCATGCGTTATATATGGGGCTACTTTGAAAATGGTCTGGAAACTTCAGCTGGTCCAAACTAGTGCAGCAAGACTGTTAACAGGGACTGTCAAATATGATCATATTATGCCTGTACTTTTCCATCAACAGTGGCTGCCAATCTGGGTCCAGGCTTGATTCAAAATGCTGGTATTAATATTCAAAGCCTTAAACACTTTGGGCCCTGGTTACCTGAACGATTTGCTCGTCCCCTGACCCTAAGATCATCCTCAGCAGTTTTTGTCCTGGAGCCTCCAACAAAGGAAGTGAGGTGGGTGGCTACTGTTGCATAAATTATGCTATTCCCAAGTGTCCAAAGTCCAGATATGATACACTTGACAAAAGACCTCCTGAAGCTTTGGAAACTAATTTATTATTCTGCGCAGAATAGGTGACCACTGGGTGCTCTCGCTGCCTTCCAGAGTCACACCGCGCCAAGGTTCAAACAAATACTTTTATACATCAGATTTCACATGACATTAGCCCTCATCCCATTGGTTTACAGCCCCAAAAACATCATTTCCGGCTACCGCTACTCTCGAGTAGACCCGAGTAGTGGCCAGACGTGGCATTGCATTGCCATGTGCTATTTTACTTGTACCCAGAGATGCTTTGCAACGTCTCTCCACTTCTATCATTTCCTTATATGGTCATTTTGTCTCTCCAGGTGTGTCACGGTCACATCTGGATGAGTCACACTCCTGGTTACAATGGAGTCTGACCTGGAGAAGAAGGAGCATTGGCAATATTGACAAGCTCCTAGTTTTTGCGCCGCCAAATCACTTGCAAGCAGCTTGACTTTTGCAGAAATGGATACAACGGACAGGCAGTGGGGAATGGGGCTTTGGGGTGCTGTGTGTGGACGGTTTGGGTGTGCATGTCAGCAAACACATGTAGGATGTGTGTAAGATGCGTGTCAGGGGAAATGGACGTGTTTTGGGGTGCAAATCATAGATCTGTTCAGATTTTTACAACACTACTAAGAAAAGGGCCTTTTCTGTCATGGAATAAGCTCCTCAGAGAGGCTCACCTGGCATCTACATTATACTCTTTTTGGTACCAGGTGAAGACCTTATTTCCCCAGGAATTTTAGTCTTTCATTTTGTTGTTTTAATGCTGTTACTATATTTTAAATCTTTGCACTACTGTTTGTTTATAGTTTGGTTTTTATTTTTATTTAATACTGTAATTTTAAACCTTTATATGATATTTTATCAAGTTGTATTTTGTGGTTTTACTTGTTGTGAATGGCCCAGAAAACCTTGGCTATTGGGCAGTAAAGAATAAAGAAATAAATAAAACCAAGCTCATGTGTCGATGATGAGATGACATATCCTTCAACACTTCACAGATGAAAGTAGGGGTGTTGTTGTGCATGATGGGATAGCAGGGCTAGGGTAATAATATAGCAACCCAGTGGCTGAGCCTGGTGGACAGTGGTGAGGGCAACACCCCAGACTAATGTGCTACAAGCAGGGAGCAGGAATGAACAGTGCATGTAAACAGAGGAATACAAATGGCAAATGTAGCGAGGAAAGTCACAGACGATAAAGCAACAAATATATATTATGTTTCCTGACTCCTAGCTGAGCAGAGAAGAGAAGAGGAAGCTGCCCCAGCTGGCCTAGAAGGTACATAAGGAAGAGAGCTCCCAGAGAGTGAGCGATCAGAACAAGCGAAGGGGCAGTGTAGTGGAAGAGGAGACCAAGGCAAAGAGGAGAGAAACCTCCAGTAAATCCAGGAGGCTGCCTATTCAAAGTGGCCGTGTGCTCGCCATGTGCTCCTGAGTGTTGATTCAAGGGGTGTGTCCTGAGAGCTGCTGCTGCCCCTGAAGGGATGTGCTTCTGAGTGCTGATTCAAAGGGGTGCGGCCTTATTGCTGATTGTGCTCCTGAGTGCTGATTCAAAGGGATTTGACCTGATTGCTCTCAGCAACTGAGTGGTCAGGAAGATTAATTCTGTATCCTGACTCCTAGCTGAGCAGAGAAGAGGAAGCTGCCCCAGCTGGTCTAGAAGGTACATAAGTGTCGTGTTTTGTTAACCCCTCGCTTTATTTGGAGACAAGAAAGAGGTCTGCCATGTAATCCACAAAGCTTTATTTCAACAATAAACATCTTCTCCCAGCTGCAGGGAGTCTAAATGTTCTAGGAAACTTTTCCCTCTAGGCAAAATTACGCAAAGTAAGCAAACCAGTTGTTCTTTCAAGGAAAGGGAAAGCCCTTATCTTTCAGTATGCCTTACTTTCAGGGAGACTGGTTCTGTCCAGCCGTTTTCGAGCAATCCCCTGGGCTGACCTCCTCCCCCTTGCTTTGTCTCAGCCTGCTTTCCCTCCAACCGAATCCAGCATCCAGCAGGCTTTCCACACCCTCCTTCTTGGAAGAAACCTGATTCTCAGCTTGGGGGTTGTTTACACCCTCAGAGATAAGAGCTGGTGAAAGTTCATTCTCAGCTGGGGGAGAGTCCGTGGGAGCCAGCTCTCCCATTCCCAATACAGGCTGATATGCCTCTGGTGCTGTCTATTCTGCTTCAGAATCTGACTCAGAATTATCGTCTGAAAATTCTTCCCGCTCAAGGGGAACAAGTTTAGACACAACAATAAGGAAGAGAGCTCCCAGAGAGAGAACGATCAGAGTGAGTGAACAGGGAGAGCAAACAGGAGTTTGGCAGGGGGAGTTTGGCAGGGGAGGCCAAGGGGGAGGTCCTTAACAACATTCCAATACAATCGGAAGGCAGAAACAAAACAGAAATGGAGACTATGGACAGAAAGGAGTATCTAGTGGTGGTGTGTACAATGTTCGTGTTCCTGCCTGAGATCAACGTGGTGTACACCTGCAACAAGTGCAAGCTGATTGCACTATTGGAAGAAAAAGGGAAAGTACTTGAGCGGCGAGTGTCCACCCTCCAAGAAATAAGAGAAGAGGAAGAGTTCTTGGGCAGAACAGTGGAACTGCAACAGGAGCAAGAAGCGCAAGAGATTGAAGAGCAACAGCAAGCCGAAGCAGAAGTGGAGAATGCTGAGGTGAGGAAAGCTAACGAAGAGGAAACTCCTTGGAAAAGGGTGACAGGAGCAGAAGAACTAGAAGACACTCTGCACCAGTGGAACCATTAGAGTTATGCAACCTCTTTCAGCTACTAGAGGAAGAGACTGGAGGACATCCTGCAGAGGAAGAATTACAGGAGACCCTGTGAAACTGTGAACAAGAGGCAGAAGGTCAGTCGACCAAGAAGAAGAGAAGAGTAGTCGTTGTGGGAGACTCCCTGCTGCATGGGATTGAAACCCAAGTATGTCACGAAGACCCATGGACTTGCCAGGTGTGCTGTCTCCCTGGAGCACAGATGTGATGGAAGGGTTGCCAAAGCTGATAAAGCCCACTGACCCATATCCTTTTCTTCTCATCCATGTGGGAACAAATTATATTGCCAAGCAGACCAACAAAGAAATCACATCTGACTTTGCAGCTCTGGGAAGGAAACTCAAGAACTTTGGGGCCCAGATAGTTCTAATCCATTCTCCCAGTTCTTGGAAGAGGATTAGAAAGGGAAAGAAAAATACTCCGGGTGAACGACTGGCTATGAAGGTGGTGCCAACGTGATAGATTCAGATTCTGGGACCACGGGCTATACTACTTGGAAGATGGACTGCTGGCAAGGGACAGGTTACACCTCACAAGAGCTGGGAAGAATGTATTCGGCCACAGCATGAGAACTTCATCAGGAGGGCTTCAAACTGAATCCTATGGGGGCAGGAGATGTAAACTTCAAGACAACAGTGGATGAGGGTTTATGCACCATAACAGAGAGAACAGCCCCAATTGCGCCCAAAAATAGTGTTCAGAACAATGTAGGAAAGAAGCCAGACTATAAAGCACATGGTCTTCGATGTCTATATACTAATGCCCAGAGTATGGGAAACAAACAGAATGAACTTGAACTCTTAATACATGAAGGCAAATACGATTTGATAGGTATAACTGAAACTTGCTGGGATGACTCCCATGACTGGAATATAGCAATTGAAGGATATAACTTGTTCAAAAAGAAGAGCGGAAATAGAAATGGGGGCGGAGTTGCACTATATGTTAAAAAATATTAATCCCTGCACAGAAATACAGGAGGTTGAGCCTGGGAGCCCTATCAAGGATGGGGCAAGGAATAAAAGGAACATGATAGTCAGAGTCTACTACCAATCACCCAATCAAGCAGAAGACGAGGATGAAACTTTCGAAAAGCAAATTGCCAGTGTTTCAAGGAAATCCAATGTAGTAGTAATGGGGGACTTCAATTACCCCGATATCTGTTGGGAGACAAATTCTGCCAAAAGTGGCCCCTCCAAGAAATACCTGACATGTGGCTGATAACTTTCTCCTACAAAAAGTAGAGGAAGAAACTTAGAGGAATGGCTATCCTTGACTTGATACTGACCAGTAGGGAGGACTTAGTGGATAAAGTGGCAGTTACAGGAATTCTGGGGGGAAGTGACCACGTCCTACTTGAGTTCTTGATTTTAAAGGAAGCAAAAGCTGAGTGTAGCCATACACGTACTCTGGGGTCCCCTCTACAAGAATTCGGTTTATCGCCCGGTTGTCCGATTATGCGCTTCTTCTCACAATCACTTTTATGCCTAAAACCTATACACAGGAGGCAGTGAAGCGCATTACTAGTTGTATGAAAGGCGCTTTAAAGGTGTTTAATGTGGAGAATTGCTTGTTTACATGGTCATAAGGCGCTTTAACTCCCACGGTAAATTAAAACTCACTATTGAACGTGCATTCGATAATGTGCATAATCAGACAGAAAAAGCGCCTCAACCCCTGATTTGCGCTCCGTTCATGTGTTGGTAAAATCGGTAATGTGCTTTGAAAGAGCTTTAAATCGCTCTTGTAGAGGCACCCTGGATTTCAGGAAAGCCGATTTTAATAAACTCAGAACTATGATAAGTAAGGTTCCATGGCAAGTGACCCTAATGTGAAAAGGAGTCCAAGATGGGTGGGAGTTTTTAAAAAAAGAAATTTTAAAGGCACAGTTACAAACAATTCCAACAAGGAAAAAAGATAGAAGACAACAGAAGAAAACAATGTGGCTCCACAAAAAGCTTAGAGATGACCTGAAAATAAAAAAGATACATCTAGGAAGTGGAAGGAAGGTCAGGCTACAAAAGAAGAGTACAGACAGGTAGCACAGAAGTGCCGAAATGGCATCAGGAAGGCTAAAGCTGAGAATGAGCTGAGATTAGTGAGGGATGCTAAAAGCAATAACAATCTCATTTTTTGATCAGGTAACCTCCCTTGTGGATTGTGGGAATGCTGTGGACATAATATATCTTGACTTCAGCAAAGCTTTTGACAAAGTGCCCCATGACATTCTGATTCACAAACTAGCGAAAAGTGGGTTAGATGGAATCGGACTCCAAGAGTGCTTATCAATGGTACCTTCTCAAACTGGGGGGAGGTAACGGGTGGGGTATCACAGGGCTCAGTCCTGGGCCCAGTGCTCTTCAACATTTTTATTAATGATTTGGATGAGGAGGTGCAGGGAATGCTTATCAGATTTGTAGATGACACAAAATTGAGTGGGATCGCTAATATCCTGGAAGACAGAAACAAACTTCAAAGTGATCTTGATAGGCTGGAGCGCTAGGCTGAAAACAACAGAATGAAATTCAATAGGGATAAATGCCAAGTTCTACACCTAGGAAAAAGAAACCAAATTCACAGTTACAGGATGGGGGATACTTGGCTCAGCAATACTACAAGTGAGAAGGATCTTGGAATTATTGTAGACCACAAGCTGAATATGAGCCAACAGTGTGATGTGGCTGCAAAAAAAGCAAATGCTATTTTGGGCTGCATTAATAGAAGTATAATTTCCAAATCGTGTGAGGTACTGGTTCCCTCCATTTGGCACTGGTTAGGCCTCATCTTGAGTATAGCGTCCATTTCTGGGCACCATACTCCAAGAAGGATGCAGACAAGCTGGAGCGTGTTCAGAGGAGGGTAACAAGGATGATTAGGGGTCTGGAAACAAAGCCCTTTGTGGAAAGACTGAAAGAACTGGACATGTTTAGCCTGGAGAAGAGAAGATTGAGGGAAGACATGATAGTACTCTTCAAATACTTGAAAGGTTGTCACACAGAGGAGGGCCAGGATCTCTTCTCGATCATCCCAGAGTGCAGGAAGTGGAATAATGGGCTCAAGTTGCAGGAAGTCAGAGACCGTCTGGACATCAGGAAAAACTTCCTGACTGTGAGAGCAGTATGACAATGGAACCAATGACCTAGGGAGGTGGTGGGCTCTCTCACATTAGAGGCCTTCAAGAGGCAGCTGAACAACCATCTGTCAGGGATGCTTTAAAGTGGAGTCCTGCACTGAGCAGGGGGTTGGAGTTGATGGCCTTATAGGCCTCTTCCAACTCTACTATTCTGTGATTCTGTGATATAGTATACATATATTCATTACATGAATAAGGAAATATGTATTCTATTTAGAGGTTAATGACCCCATTTTACAGCCAAATAACACCAAAGCACTGGAATAGCCCATGTTGTTTTGGCCTAAGAATTCTCTGCATGCACTATACTAGAGTGACCATATACAAAAGAAGGCAGGGCCTCTGCAACTTTAACTGTTGTGATGAAGAGGGAATTTCACCAGGAACTAATTGCATACAAATGACACTGGCTGAAATTCCCTTTTCTCTACAACTGTGAAAGTTACATGAGCCTTGACCCATCACCTCTGCCAATCTCCTTCCAGCAATGATTTTTCTGGAGAAAAAAAATATTCTTCTCACATTCTTCCCATTCCTTTTATTGTTCTAGGCAAGCTCACCATCCTCCTATCCTCCGCTAGACTATACTTATTTACTATATTCCTATACCGTCCAATAGCTGCTCTTTGGGAGGTTCACAAAAGTTAAACCCCCAAAACGCAACATGATAAAATATAAGACCTTTAAAGGTTTAAAACAGAATAAAAGCAAAGTAAAATCCAGACTAAAAACCAGCAACAGTGTAAAGATATAAAAACAGAACAACCCATCTAAAAACAAAACTGAAAGGCTAAAAAGCCTGGGAAAATAAAAAGGCCTTCACTGGGCACCAGTGAGCCTCTCTGGGGAGGGCATTCCAACCTGGGCGCCACACTGAAAAGGCCTTCTGCTTATGGCTCTTCTAAACGAGCAATTTATTGTATGCTCATGATTGGCCAGTCACAAAAGTTTGCAGGTCTTTTACATGACATCATTGATGACCTGCAGGAAATTCTGCCATGAAAAGAACCACCTTTAAAGTGGTAACATCCTGAAAAAAGCAGGATCTTCTGCCACTAGATAGTACTGTCTCAATGGAACTAAACAAAGGGAAGTATTCAATTCAAATCACACAGTTGCCCCTCTCCGCTCTTGTAATGCAACCCATAACAATCGTGCCAAAAAGCAGGAAGCACAAATGCCCCAGGTAAGCAATTGTGTCATTATTCACCAGGGCTTAGCGCACGTCTGTTTTCAGTGCCATGGATGAGTCCTGGAATGTGAGAATAAAAATACCTCTGAGCATGTGCAGAGTGTCTTTCAATCACCACTGAACAACTGCAGTTTCCTACCTTGCATACACCTATTTATTCAAGAGCAGATTGCCTGTGAGCTTAGCCCAAGATTTTCAGTATAAAGTGCACAATCCTTTCTCACTGTGAAAAAAAACATCTACTGCTGGTTTCTTCTCCCTCTCCCACTATCTCTTGTTCTTGCGGTACAATTCACAAAATAATATGTCTTTTGAACTCACATTATAAAAGAACCCGTCAGTTTAGACCAGATGGGTTATTGCAAAAAAGGGATTATTTAGGGGGAAAGGGATACAAGGATGAATATTTGAGAACAAACGACAGGACATCTGTCTGTTGCAGACTTCCAGAAACATGTTCTGATATTCTCGGGGTACAAAGGGGTTCCCTAAAGCTCTACATTCTTACAAAGAAACATGATGAGTAGAGAATGTTTTTTTTCTCTTTCAAGAGGGTAGAGAAAATAGCAGCACAATCCCATTAGCAGGGATTTTCATCTTTCCTTTTAAGAATAGGGCAGTGCAAATCGAAAGACCAGAATTTCTCCCTTTTAATCATTTTTTTTAAAAAGTATTCTAGACAACTGTGGAAGTGACTCTTAAAAGTGGCCCTAGTCATTAATGTGCCTTTTGCTGTGTTCAAGTCACAGGGGCTGAAGCATTCTGTGACATGTCTGATTTATTCTCTGGCAGATGAACAGATTCATTAACCTCTGCTGGAATGACATTCAGCCAGCATTTCTTCAAAGAGAACTTAATAATCTTGTTTGGCATCCAGGAACAATGGCTCCAACTGTCAAAACCCCACACAGTGAATGGCACTTTCATACGATGGGGGTACATTAGCCCTCTTCTGCCAAATACAGTCCATTTCAGTCCAAGGCAAATGGAAATCAGAGTCTTCACTGAATTCTTCATAAGGGCTAATTTAGCAAAAGTGAAGAAACGCTGAGAATGGGCGATGTGATATCATCTCATAATTTTGCCTGGAAGTGACTGGGCTGAAACATGGCAGTGGAGCAGCAAACTCAAGTATCAGATATCATTTCCCTTTTATCTCTCTTCCCCCACCCCTGCCCCCATATCTCTTGATTCCAAGGGGAAGGGATCCGAGCCCAGCCGCAGCAGCCAAACTGAATTCCTTTGTCACATCAGCTCCTCCGCACAGCCTCTGGTCTGTTCTGAAAAATTCAAGGATTGGTTTGTGTCCTGGACCTTGAGCTCCTTGCAATTCCTTTTCTTTAACCCTCTGATGTTTTCAGTGGCCTGATTAGTATTTATCGCCAGACATGGCAGTGCGGCATGTATGCGTGTTTTGATTTATGCACAAGTGTCATACATCTGTAGATGCAGTTCCCAGTCCCTGAGATCTAGTACTAGATCTAGTACCAGTACCAAACTGTTGCCCTCCAGACTGCAACTCCATCATCCTCAGCATGGGGTGAGGGGAGTTGCAGTTCAACACATCTGGAGGGCAAAAGTTTGGAGAAGGCATCAATGTGCTCATGGGCACCTTTCTTGACACCCACCTGATGCCCTTCCCTCCATCATCTTTTAAAATTATTTATTTATACAAATACCAAATAATCAAATATCTTTAAGAGGAGAAGGAATTGTTGAGGTAAAATTTCTCAACAGATGAAATGTATTGGACAGTTGCAGAGTGTCCAGAGGACTGATTATTGCACCTGCTTGTCAATTAGCAGGGGAGTGTTTTTCTATCTACTGCTTTTAAAGGTCAAAGAGATAGTGGGTTTTTCTCCTGGAGTTTTTTCTATATTTTGTGCATAGTCATTGTCCATTCAAATTATATATATATATATATATCTGTATATGTCTCATAGTTATTTGATGCTGGTGTTAGATGGTTGACGGTGATGATGTGATGTGGTGATGTGATGTGGATTTTCCTGGTAACCTGTATTATATTGAAAACCAAAACTGCTGTAAATATATTGAAGGAAATACTGAATCTCAGTAAAGCTTTTACTGAAGAGAACCGCTGGTGTGTGAGTATTTTTCCTTGCATGGATTTCTGGAGCACGTTTACTCCGTAGAAAGTGAACCGGGATCACTAAATTCCTGGACAGGAATGGGGGTGCGGGAGCCCACAAACTAATACAAGACAATATAGTCCACTTCTTCCTATCCTGAAAAAGAAAATATATCGGGGAGAAGACTCCTATGGTTCCTGGAGAGCATCCCAGGGAACGTAGGATTGTTCGGCTCCCCCCTCCCTATGACTTTGGGAGGGGGACAACACAAACCAATCCCGCCCCCACCCCCATCTCACTCCTTGCAGCTGTGGTGGAAAGAATCACGCGGCACCTACTTTCTGAGATCAGAAAAATGTCCTCATGGACCTCAGAAAGTTCAGAAAGGGAGTGTGTGTTCTGGTGTGGGTCTCTCTTTTCTGCTGCCACCATTTCTCTGAGAATACTTTTAAAACTCTTAGTAGCTTGGCATAAGAGGGTTAGATGTGAGTTGGGCACCTCCACTAGAGATAAGATAAAGTATTAAACAAGCTGGTTTATGAACGGGGTATTTGATACATAAGGGAACCCTACTATTTACATTGAAGTTTTCAAAAGAATGCTTGTTGATACTTCTTTAGGACTCAAGAGATACTGTTGCTAATACAGACCTTTATTGACTGCTTTTACCTCAGGCCAGATCCCGTAACCCCCACCCTGGCCCAATACACCCAGAGTCAGGTCCAGTGCTTGCGTGCAGGACTTTCTCTAACAACAAAGCTCCTCCTGGCTGCTCAGACAGTTTGTCTGGTTGTTAATGCCTGCTTGGGGGTAAGATCTCAGGGCAACCGCCTGGCATAACACAGCCACCTGCTCCCTGCTCCTAATCTTCACCAGCCACATATGGTTACCACATACAGCCAAAGAACAGCTTAATTTTCAGGCCTTATTTATTTATTTGCAACATTTATACCACGCCATATCTAAAGCAAAGGAATGCTTCCTGGAGTAGAGCTGTTTTCAGGAGGCGCCAGAAGCAACACCTGCCTGGCCTCCAGGGTCAGGACATTCCAAAGAAAGGGGGCCACCATGCTGAAGGCTCTACTCTGGCAGAAATCCAGCCAGACCATAGGTCCATGTGGAACCACTAGGAGCATGCCCTCTGATGTCCTAAGTGACCAGGCAAGTTGGTAAGGGAGAAGGCACTCTCTCAGTCTCAAGTTGTTTAGGGCTTTGTAGATAGTGCAGCAAAGTCGGAGTTGCATACTGAAAGAGGGCAGCTCCCAACAACTGCTGAGCTGCTGTGTTCTGCACTGTTCCAGAGCAGCCTTAAGGGCAACCCCAATAGAGTGCATTGCAGTAATCCAGCCTTGAGGTTATAGCACCTGTACCATTGTGGCCAAGCTATCCCTTATTGATTCACTTTCCCCTCAGCTCTTCTCTAGTCCTTCTCTCACACAGCACACACCAACTAAATGACTGCCTCACTGACGAACGCCCCTCCAACTGTCAACATTTCCCAACTGCTCTTTTCCACTTAGCTAGATCCCCCAGCCAATCAGAACAGGATGTTTTCCAGACCAATCAAAATTGAATTGACCTGATCCCATCTATAAATATTAAAAGCAATTGTCTATCTCTCCCCATTCAGAACATGTCATCAAGCACTTACTACTTAAATCAGGGCATCACCGCAGTAACAATCTCAGGCCTCAGGCCCACACAGAGCCGATCTGCACGCTGGGTTTTTAATGTTTTATAAGGGTTATGAAAACTCTTTGGGCCACATGATGCACTCCCTTGAACGATGTATACCCGAGGTTTTTTAAAACTCACTTCAACTATATACAACGGTTTCACTTTTAATAAATCGTTTTAAGTAAAATAATAATAATAATAATAATATATTTATTTATTTATTACCCGCCTCTCCCTCTGGATCGAGGCGGGGAACAACATCATCATAAAACACACAAAACTGATTAAAAATACATAAAACCAATATATCATTAAAATACCAATAAAACACCAATAAAACACTTAAAATTCATCTGAGTAGGCCTGCTGGAAGAGCTCAGTCTTTATAGATCGTTTAAATTCCTGAATAATAATAATAATAATAATGATAATAATAATAATAATAATAATAATAATAATATATTTATTTATCACCCACCTCTCCCAACGGATCGAGGTGGGGAACAACACCAAACACAAAATACAAAAGCTGATTAAAAGCAGATAAAACCAGTACATCATTAAAACACCAATAAAACACCAATAAAACACTTTAAAATTCATCTAGGTAGGCCTGCCGGAAGAGATCAGTCTTTATAGATCTTTTAAATTCCTGAAGACTAGTAAGTTGGCGAATCTCTCCCGGCAGGTCATTCCACAATCTGGGAGCGGCATAAGAGAAGGTCCTCTGGGTAACGGTTGTCAGTCTAGTTCTTGTTGACTGTAGTAAATTATTCCCAGAGGACCTGAGCGTGCGGGGCGGATTGTATGGGAGAAGGCGATCCCGTAGGTAACCTGGACCCAAACCATGTAGGGCTTTAAAGGTAATAACCAACACTTTATACATCGCCCGGAAACTAATGGGCAGCCAGTGGAGTGATTTTAAGATAGGTGTTATGTGGTCACCCCTAGATGTACCGGTGACCAACCTGGCTGCCATATTTTGAACTAATTGAAGTTTCCGGACTAGGCACAGAGGTAGCCCTATGTACAGCGCATTGCAGAAGTCGAGCCTCGAAGTTACCAGTGCGTGCACTACTGATTTTAGGTCTTCCAACTCTAGGAAGGGGAGCAGCTGGCGTTATCAGCCGAAGCTGATAGTAGGCACTCCTGGCAGTCGCATCTATCTGAGCTGTCATTTGGAGCGACGGATCCAGGAGCACCCCCAAGCTGCGAACACAGTCTTTCAGGGGGAGTGTAACCCCATCCAGAACTGGTTGACACACCTCCAACCCCAGGTTGTGGTCCTTGACAGTAAGCACCTCCGTCTTGTCTGGATTCAGCTTCAGTTTGTTTTTCCTCATCCAGCCCATTACCGCCTCCAAGCATTCATTCAGAGGAGACACACTATCCTTAGCTGATGCTGTTGTCGAAGGCATAGAGAAATATATTTGGGTGTCATCAGCGTATTGATAGCACCCCGCCCCATGCCTCCGGATGATCTCTCCCAGCGGTTTCATGTATATATTAAACAGCATTGGGGATAGGATGGCACCTTGTGGTACACCACATAGCTGCTCCTTCTTTGAAGAGCAACTATCCCCAAGCATCACCATCTGGAACCTGCCCGAAAGGTAGGACCGGAACCACTGAAGCACAGTGCCCCCGAGTCCCAATTCCCTCAGGCATTCCAGAAGGATACCATGGTCGATGGTATCGAAAGCCACTGAGAGGTCCAGGAGTACCAACAGGGACACACTCCCCTTGTCAATACTTAAGCGTAGATCATCCACTAAGGCGACCATAACAGTCTCAACTCCATATTCTGCTCTGAAGCCAGTTTGAAATGGGTCTAGAAAATCTGTATCATCGAAAACTGCTTGCAGTTGGAAGGCAACCGCCCTCTCGATCACCTTGCCCAAAAATGGAAGATTTGATACTGGCCTATAGTTATTAAAGTCCAGGGGATCCAGGGAGGGCTTTTTTAGAAGCAGCCGTACTACCGCATCTTTTAAACATGATGGAAAACTCCCCTCCCTGAGAGATGCATTAATAATATATTGTAATTGTGATCTAACTGCATCTCCTCCCTGGGCGACCAGCCAAGAAGGACAGGGATCGAGAGGGCAAGTCGTCCTCCCCACTCGACCAAGCAGCTTGTCCACGTCCTCGGTACTCACCAACTGAAACTGATCCAGTGTAATTCTACTCGCGGAGTTGCTGGACACTCCATTGTCAGCCTCTGCTATAACGACAGCATCTAAGTCGGCTCTTATCCGAGATATTTTATCTGTGAAATGATTGTTAAAGGCATCACAGCGAACTACTGAAGGCTCTAACATCGGGTTCAGGGGGGAGGGTGCCCGAGTTAGACCCCTCACCACCCTGAACAGTTCTGCTGGACGCGAATTCGCAGACGCAATGCGTGCAGAGAAGTAAGCTTTCTTCGCTGCACGTATTGCCACCCCATAGGAACGAAGATGTTCTCTATGACTGGTAAGTTCACGGATCTCTCCCGGCAGGTCATTCCATAATCTGGGAGCGGCAGAAGAGAAGGTCCTCTGGGTAACAGTTGTCAGTCTAGTTTTTGTTGACTGTAATAAATTCTTCCCAGAGGACCTAAGCGTGTGGGGCGGATTGTATGGGAGAAGGCGATCCCGCAGGTAACCTGGACCCAAACCATGTAGGGCTTTAAAGGTAATGACCAACACTTTGTACTTCGCCTGGAAACTAACTGGCAGCCAGTGGAGAGATTTCAAAGCTGGTGTAATATGGTCACCCCTAGGTGTACCAGTGACCAACCTGGCTGCCATATTTTGAACTAGTTGAAGTTTCCGGACTAGGCACAGAGGTAGCCCTATGTACAGCGCATTGCAGAAGTCCTTCCTTACCCTTTGTGATTCATGGGGGCAGTGCTTCGTTTACTGGTGCCCAAATGCTTAGCAGTTGATTGGTGGGGAAGAAAGGGGCTAAGGAGGAAGTGGGTGACTGAACTACAACACCCACAATGCCTTGCCCTAAACTCATTGTAAAAACGAAACAGCAAGAGACGGGGCAGAAGAGTGTGTGACCGCACACACCGCTTTAAAGACTGAAGAATTTTTTTCCTGTAACGTGAGTACTCAGTAATGTGGCCTAAGACGTTTTAGAATGCATCTATTTGGAACGTTTTAAAATACTATTTAAAACATTCCAAGGGACTGTGTAGATAGGCTCACAGATGCATTATAGCATCACAGAGGTTACACAGAATATTTAAACATTACAGTACATCAATAACAACAGCAACAGCAACAACAACAACAACAATAACAGCATATATATTTTTTCACATAGTGATTATTTTTTTTACCCAGGGCAAAATATCTAGAGGTACAGTACCCCATTTCTGCAACAACATATATTCCTTACTTGACTTCTCTTCTGTGAACCACATCTTCATAACAGCTGAGCAGCTTTGTAGCATAGATGCAGAGAAGAAAACTCAAGTCCTTTTTCTACTTTTGAAGTTTGTAACATATCTGCCTTAATTCTAGAAGGTTTCTTATTCTTATATATTATTTCCCTTTCTCAACTCTTGATCTTTCTAGTCAATCAACAAGGGCAAAACCATAACCAAAAACAAAAATGTAGGTAGCATTGCCTTCAATTATTTTTTTGTTGACCAATGTGAATTTAATTCAGAATATTGTTCAATATCCTGCTTTGACTGGGTTCAGGCAACACGATAACCAATGGTGGTTTAAATAGTTGACAGTTGGTTATTGTGTTGTGTGGAGAGAGTTTTTAAACCAACAGTTGGTTATCTGGCCGAAATAACCAATGCTGTGCAAAGTTGGCTGTTTGAACCACCATTGGTTATTGTGTTGTATGGAAGGCACCGTTGCTTATTTCCTCAGCCACCATTGGTTATTTCATCAGCCACAGAGTTGCAAGGCAAGAGCAGTCAAAGCAGTGGTTGCCGCTCTAGTCCAGCTGGTTGGTTAGATTTTGGCTGATGGGATACTAGCAGGAGGACTGAAGGAGGAAAGAGGGCAGAAGATGAGTGAATCCACACAATGTGGACTAATAGTCAACTCAGCGCTAATCCGAATCCACACCATGGTTGATTATTATCATGTTGTGTGTGGAGTACCCCTGAAATAAACAACTGTCAAATTGATGATTACTCTATCATTGACTATCATGTTGTCTGAACGTAGCCTTTGTCTTGACCACTAGCTGTTGATAATGTAGGGCAGAATCCAATGGGGTGCTTATGTCCCCACTGATTCCCTTCTACCCCACTGTTTCCCTTCTGCATACAGAGGGTCCCACCGATTCCACTGCATAAGTGGGACCCGCCACTTATGCAAGGGAGGTTTAATGCTTTCTGGGGGAAGCCCCAAAATGAGTGGAAACGCTCGTTCCTGGCAGGAGACAGGTTGGCAGAACTCCTTTACGAGAGCTCTGCTTGATTGTTTTGGGTTGACTGAGAAGTGCTAAATCGCCATTGCACAAATGGTGGGTCCTGTTTGCACAATGGAATGAGTGGAGTGGAAGAGAATCAATGGGAGCATAAGTGCCCCTTTCAATTCTGCTCTTACTTTTACACAATTTCTAATATCTCCAGAAAGTTTTATTCTGAGATACCTCACGTCTTCATTCGTTTTTTTCAGTCCCAATACTTGCAACACTGCCTGGTTTTTTTACATATTCAGACAAATTATCTCAGATTTTTCCTTATTTATATACCCTCAAAGCGTTGCATATATGTCTATAATTTGCAACAAAAAAAAGGTACAACGGATAACAATTAATTTTGTAATGAAAGCATAACATCAACTGCATATAAATAAATTTTAACAGATTGGACTAGGGGAGCACTGATCCTGCAAATTATCACTTCGTGTCACTGGAGTTCCTCAACAAGAACAAAAGTCGAAAACCACAGCCATTGCGATACAGGGAAAGGTTAGCATAATAAACATCATGCTTGAAGATCTCCAGTTCAGCTTTCGTTACCCCTGTGGATTCCTTAGGCCCCAGTATAATGTTTGCATTCCCCGGTGTTTCCATTCCCTGCATGCCTTGTGCCCGGCTCCATGGAACTGGAGGCGCTGAAGGCCTGAGTCACACTTCATCATGTGAAGCAGCCTGTGAAGTAGGGCAAAGAAGACAACACTTATTTTCCCTTCTTCCTCAGTCTGATCTGTTCCCGAAGCTTTTAATGAGGCAGGCAGGGCCTGTGAATTCCTAGCCATGTGAGAGCTCTATCTGCATTCCATTTATTTTTAGCCTCAGAATACAACTGTACTTTTGTCTGCTGAATATGGGCGTTTCTGTGTCCCAGTTTTTTCTAGCCCTGCTCTCTCTTTCATCTCGCGGGCCATTCTGCTTGCTCCTTCTCTGTGCAATTGTATCAAATGTTCCTGAAGTAAGAGGGAGAGGAGGTGTAATGAGGGAAGCAATGAGTTCTATGGAGTTTGAGGTGTTTTGCCTTGGAATAAAGGCAGAAGGAGGAGGCGACACTTGGAATGCTTCAAATTTTGGCACAACTTAGGCCCCCTCCACAAGGACGCGCTTTTGCGCCCGGTTCGGCGATTATGCGCATTATCGCGGAGGCGCATTTACTCCTAATCCCTCTGCACGGGAGGCGGCGAGAGGCGGCGAAGCGCATTAATTGATGCCCAAAAAGCACTTTACAGGTAGCTAATGCGCATAATCGCTTGTTCACACAGCGAAAATGCGCTTTAACGGCCGGAGCAAAATAAAAGTCGCTATTTAACGCGCGTTCGAAAATGCGCATTATCGGGGAGATAACGCGCCTGTACGCCCGTTTTGCGCTCCGCTCGTGTGTAGGTAAAATTTATAATGAGCCTTCAAGGCTCATTAAACGTCTCGTGTGGAGGAGGCCTTGGATGGCACAACTTCCATTGGACATGGAGATGGTGATCTGAAAGTAGGGGACTTTACATCAACCCCTTTGTCATGGTCAGATCACCACCTGCCGAGGTTTAGACTTACAGCAGCTTTCCCCCTCTGCAAGGGTGGAGGACCCATTAAGATGGTCCGCCCCCGGAGGCTAATGGATCCGGATGGTTTCCAGAGGGCTCTGGGGAGTTTTCCGGCCGATAGGGCTGGCTCTCATGTCGAAACCCTGGTTGATCTGTGGAATGCAGAAATGACCCAGGCGGTTGACATGATTGCTCCTGAGCGCCCTCTCCTGTGTAGAGCTTGTACGACTCCGTGGTATAGCCCAGAGCTGAGAGTGATGAAACAAAATAGGAGACGGCTTGAGGGCAGATGGAGACGAACTCCTAGTGGATGCAATGAAACACTGGTAAGTGCCTATGGTAAGCTGTATTCAGGGGCAGTGAGGGCAGCAAAAAAACAATACTTTGCTGCCACTATTAAATCATCAATCTGCCACCCAGCGGAGCTTTTCAGAGTTGTCTGGAGGCTTTTACATGCTGGCCCCAAGGACATGATAGAACCATCTCAGGCCCGCTGTAATATATTTGCTAGGCTCTTCCAGGATAAAATCTTTGGCATCCGCCAGGACTTAGACTCCAGTGTTATAGCAGTTGAATCTAGTGAGGTATCCAGAGCACAGGTTTGTCTTGTTTCCTTGGATGAGTTTCAGTTGGTACAGCTCGATGATGTGGACAAGGTGCTTGGACAGGTTTGTGCAGCCACTTCCATATTGGATCCTTGCCCCTCTTGGCGTATAAAAACTAGCAGGGATGGAACAGCCGGCTGGGCCAGGGAAGTGATTAATACCTCTCTACGAGAGGGAGTGGTCCTAGACCTCCTGAAAGAGGCAGTAGTGAGACCACTCCTGAAGAAAGCTTCCCTGGACCCAGAAAATCTTAAACACTTTAGGCCGGTGGCAAACGTTCCATTCCTAGGCAAGGTCCTTGAGCGGGTGGTTGCTGGCCAGCTCCAGATACTCTTGGATGAGACTGATTATCTGGATCCATTTCAGTCGGGTTTCAGGTCTGGTTTTGGCATGGAAACAGCCTTGGTCGCCCTGTATGATGACCTATTATTATTATTATTATTATTATTATTATTATTTACATTTATATACCGCCCCATAGCCGAAGCTCTCTGGGCGGTTTACAAAAATTAAAAGGATTGAGCATTAAAAAGACAATATACAAAATTTAAAACCATAAACATAAAACAGCTGTCATTAAAACACTTTAAAACATTTTAACAGTTAAGCCTGGCCATAATGTCAATCAAACCTCAACGTGAGCTGTTAAAATGCCTGGGAGAAAAGAAAAGTTTTGACCTGGCGCTGAAAAGACAACAGTGTTGGTGCCAGGCGGGCCTCATTGGGGAGATCATTCCATAATTGAGGGGGCCACCACAGAGAAGGCCCTCTCCCTTGTTGCCGTCCTCCGAGCTTCCCTCGGAGTAGGCACCCGGAGGAGGACCTTTGATGTTGAGTGTAGTGTACAGGTAGGTTCATGTCGGGAAAGACGTTCCATCAGGTATTGTGGTCCCAAACCGTGTAAGGCTTTATAGGTTAAAACCAGCATATTGAATCGGGCTCGGAAACCTACAGGCAGCCAATGCAAGCGGGCCAGAATCGGTCTTATATGTTCGAACCTTCTGGTCCCTGTTACCAGTCTGGCCACTGCATTCTGCACAAGCTGCAGCTTCCGAACCGTCTTCAAAGGCAGCCCCACATAGAGCGCATTACAGTAATCTAACTTGGAGGTTACCAGAGCATAGACAACTGAAGCCAGGTTATCCCTGTCCAGATAGGGGCATAGCTGGGCCACCAGCCGAAGTTGGTAGAAGGCACTCCGTGCCACCGAGGCTACCTGAGCCTCAAGTGACAGAGATGGTTCTAGGAGAACCCCCCAAGCTACGAACCTGCTCTTTCAGGGGGAGTGCAACCCCATCCAGAACAGGTTGAACACCCTCCATCCGGTCAGAGGAACCCCCCACCAACAGCATCTCAGTCTTGTCTGGATTAAGTTTCAGTTTATTAGCTCTCATCCAGTCCATTGTCGCAGCCAAGCACTGGTTCAACACATCCACAGCCTCACCTGATGAAGATGAAAAGGAGAAATAGAGTTGCGTGTCATCAGCATACTGATGACAACGCACTCCAAAACTCTGGATGACCGCACCCAACGGTTACATGTAGATGTGTTGGGAGAGGGACAGGGGGAGTGTGACTCTAGTGATTCTCCTTGATCTCTCAGCAGCTTTCGATACCGTCGACCATAGTATCCTTCTGGCACGACTGGCTGAGTTGGGAGTGGGAGGCACTACATTGCAGTGGTTCCGCTCCTACTTGACAGGTCGGCTCCAGAAGGTGGTGCTGGGGAGACATTGCTCGGCCCCGTGGATTCTCCAGTATTGGGTTCCGGAGGGGTCAGTTTTGTCCCCCATGCTGTTCAACATCTACATGAAACCATTGGGCGCTGTCATCCGGAGTTTTGGAGTGCGTTGTCATCAGTACGCTGATGACACGCAACTCTACTTCTCCTTTTCATCTTCATCAGGTGAGGCTGTGGATGTGTTGAACCAGTGCTTGGCTGCGACAATGGACTGGATGAGAGCTAATAAACTGAAACTTAATCCAGACAGGGAGTTCCTCTGACCGGATGGAGAGTGTTCAACCTGTTCTGGATCGGGTTGCACTCCCCCTGAAGGAGCAGGTTCATAGCTTGGGGGTTCTCCTAGAACCATCTCTGTTACTTGAGGCTCAGGTAGCCTCGGCGGCACGGAGTGCCTTCTACCAACTTCGGCTGGTGGCCCAGCTACGCCCCTATCTGGATAACCTGGCTTCAGTTGTCTATGCTCTGGTAACCTCCAAGTTAGATTACTGTAATGCGCTCTACGTGGGGCTGCCTTTGAAGACGGTTCGGAAGCTGCAGCTTGTGCAGAATGCAGCGGCCAGATTGGTAACAGGGACCAGAAGGTTCGAACATATAA
Organism: Anniella stebbinsi; assembly: GCA_029215795.1. Lineage (NCBI taxonomy): Eukaryota > Metazoa > Chordata > Lepidosauria > Squamata > Anniellidae > Anniella > Anniella stebbinsi. The sequence goes on from JARDYH010000007.1 coordinate 33,579,142, forward strand.
GACCGATTCTGGCCCGCTTGCATTGGCTGCCTGTATGTTTCTGAGCCCGATTCAAGGTGCTGGTTTTAACCTATAAAGCCTTACACGGTTTGGGACCACAATACCTGATGGAACGTCTTTCCCAACATGAACCTACCTGTACACTACACTCAACATCAAAGGTCCTCCTCCGGGTGCCTACTCCGAGGGAAGCTCGGAGGAAGGCAACAAGGGAGAGGGCCTTCTCTGTGGTGGCCCCTCAATTATGGAATGATCTCCCCGATGAGGCCCGCCTGGCGCCAACCCTGTTATCTTTTCAGCACCAGGTCAAAACTTTTCTTTTCTCCCAGGCATTTTAACAGCTCAAGTTGAGGTTTGATTGACATTATGGCCAGGCTTAACAGTTAAAATGTTTTAAAGTGTTTTAATGACAGCTGTTTTATGTTTATGGTTTTAAATTTTGTATATTGTCTTTTTAATGCTCAATCTTTTTAATTTTTGTAAACTGCCCAGAGAGCTTCGGCTATGTAATAAATAATAATAATAATAATAATGAACAGTGAGGTATCTACTTACTGAACTCCGTCACCCAGATTTGTCAGTGCAGGTTAACTGACCTTTGAGGCTTTGGAAACTAACCATCTTCTGCTCCCTCCTTTATTCAGGAGACCCCCGCCTTGAATCAAAGCCTCAGAAAAGTAGCTAAATGTCATTCTTTGTTTTGTCTTCAAGGGTGAGCTTTGATCTGCTACCAAACTGGAATGTGTAGAAACTGGAAACACGTCTCCTCCAATGGTGGACAGGCATGGCATCCCAAAATCGTCTGGCCTCAGCTGCTTTTAGGCAGGCTTTGGAAATCAACAATATGTAGCTCAGCAGCATTCTTCCAGGGCCTGCTAAACTACCTTGCCATTGGATGTACAGGATGCAGCTACGATGCTCATGAAGAGAAAAACACCACAAACTCCTGCCTTGTAAGGATTCCCACAGCAAACAAGCATGCACTATCATCGCTCAGCAACCTGTGCTAGAACTCTGTTGAGGCTGGAATTCAGTTATGGCTGGGAATGGGGCTGAAGATAATGAATAACATCTTTTTGAGAACTACTGAGATTTCTGTCTTATGGAAGATGGGGCAGACACAAGCATCTGGCTAGAGGCTGAGGGGAGGAAAAGACCAGCCCATGATGCAAAAGGCCAAAGGATTTGGGGAAATGAGACTGTGCTGTCCAGCAAAAGGTCTTTATAGCCACATCCCATAAACTGTCAATCCAGCTTTCCCCCAGGAAACTTCCTGGGGTGGAGCAGACACTAGGGGTTCTGGGAGTTGTAGCCCAACACACCTGGAGGGCACCAGTGTGGGGGAGGCTGCATTAATCAATAGGCAGGGACATGTGTGGAAGCGTGGCCAGAAGGATGGGCGAAATCAACAGATATGTCCAGGGCAGCAGCCCCAGCTTCCCTTCCCTGTCCACAGTGGGCTCGGCTCGGCTCCACCTGCCCTCCACAGCACCCACTTCCTCCATCCCTCCTTCCACCCCACCTTCTCTCCTAAGCCACGTGCTCGCTCTGCCCCGTTCTCTTCCGTCCCTCTCTGCTACAGCCCATCCTTATGGTCGTCTCCTCCAACCACATTTCCATTCATTTTTTTTTTGTTGGTAGGGTCATTTTCCCATCGTTGAGTAAAACCTCTACAGCAGGGGTGCAGAACCTGAGGCCCATGAGCCAAATCCAGACTGCCTGGGGGCCAAATCTGGCCTTCTGGGGTTCCCCAGGTGGCCATGCCCCCTTCCCCTGGCCCCACCTCCTTTCCCTCAACCACTGATCCCTTGGAAGTTTTCTTGTTTTTAATATGGCTTCCACCACCCCCATTCTAAAAGGTTGCCAGTGAGAGTTTTACACTAAAGCACACTGGTATTTTTTTATATTTTGGCTCCACCCCCTTCGGCCTTCAGCCCTGCCCACCACTGGAATCCCATCCCGCAAGAGCTTCTCTGAAATGGAATGTTGCTCTTTAGCTGAAAGAGGTTCGACATCCCTGCTTTACAGACTCTTCCTGCTTTCCACAGTGCCCTGTGGTTGTTCTGGATTTTGCATTTTTGTGTGCCAGACATGAGGAGGAAGGCTCAGGAATTACCGTGGGCAATCCTCCCCCTGCCCTCTGCACCAAGCCTTGATTTGTCCTCACCCGTCATTGTACATTGGCCATATATTTCCAAGTGTTGCAGAATTGTCTGAACAGCAGAATGATGTGGAGCCATGTGGAGGCTCTTCCTGTGACTCCTCTCTCTCTCTCTCTCTCTCTCTCTCTCTCTCTCTCTCTTACATCTGAGTAAGCCTAGCTTGCTGCTGCACAACCCACTTGAATGCTTTTTAGGCATACAGTTAGGCAAATAGTTGTGAGAAGAGGGATTCAGTTGGTGTTTTGCCTGGTTATGTCACACAGTTGCAACAGTTGCTTTCTCAGGACGCCTTCCTGCCGCAGCTGCTAGGGAAAGGAGGACAGAGCTCCTGTAACTTTTACAGTTGTATTGAACAGGGAATTTCAGTAGGTGTCATTTGTATGCATGCAGCACCTGATGAAGTTCCCTTTTCATCACAGTAGTTAAAGCTGCAGGAGCCCTGCCCTCTTTTGTATCTGGTCACTCTAGCTATACTCCTGCAGCTTTAACTGTTGTGATGAAGAGGGAATTTCACCAGGTGCTGCATGCATACAAATAACACCTGCTGAAATTCCCCTTTCAATACAACTGTTAAAGATACAGGAGCCCTATCCTCCTTTTCATCGGGTCACCCTATTCCTGCCATTTTCCCAATTGACGATTGAAGGGGCCAAGGCTATGGGTATAGACCTCTGTGTGTATCTCATTGTCAGATAGAAAGTCACAGGCTACATCCTCTCATCTTTCCATTGTACTCCTTTCACTGGAAATTCATGCCAGGGACTGAAGCTGGACCCTTATTTTATTTTGAATATTCCTATATTGCCCTTCATTAACAAAGGTCAGGGCGGTATACAAAATTTGTTTAATTAACAATTAAAACTGAAATAAAACTCTACAATAAAATAGAAAATCTATCAAAGTTAGGTGTTAAACCCACAAATACACCTTCACTCAGCACCAAAATATCTTCAGGGTTGGCGCCTATCATAATGCAGGGAGAAAATAACAAAAGTGGGGCACCACAACAGAAAAGTCCCTGCTCCCCTGGTTGCCATCAGGTGTACTTATGCAGGCAATGGTACAACTAGGAGGCTGTAATCTATAGACTTCATTGGATGGGCAGGTTGACATGGGAGGTGCTCTCTCAGGTAACCAGGCCTCAAGCTGTTTAGGCCCTTATATGTAGGCTGACCAGATAAAATCCAAGTCAGGGCTCATGTAACTTTCACAGTTGTAGAGAAAAGGGAATTTCAGCCAGTGTCATTTGTATGCAATTCGTTCCTGGTGAAATTCCCTCTTCATCACAACAGTTAAAGGTGTAGGGGCCCTGCCTTCTTTTGTATATGGTCACTCTAGTATAGCTCCTGCAACTTTAACTGTTGTGATGAAGAGGGAATTTCACCAGGAACGAATTGCATACAAATGACCCTGGCTGAAATTCCCTTTTCTCTACAACTGTTAAAGTTACAGGAGCCCTGAGCTGGATTTTATCTGGTCACCCTACTTATATGTCAACAAGATCACCTTGAACATGGCCCAGTAATATATTGGCACCAGTGCCGTTCTCTTAGCAAAGGTGTAATGTGCTCACGGTAAGCTGCTCCACTTAGCAACCTACCTGCAGTTTCTGGGTCAGTCACAAGGGAAACCCCTCATAGAGCTTATTGCAGTGATCCAGCCTTGTGTCACTGTGGCCACACTATGCCTATCCAGGGAAGCTGGCATAATATATGCTTTAGCACTGAACAGTGTTCCCTGGGTCTTTTTTGCTTATGGTGGTGTAGCAGCCCATTCTCTTACTGCCACCTACTGGATATCTAAGAGCCTTGTGACACCTTAAAGGCTAAGAAATGTATTCTGGCATAACTCTTTAGTCTTTATGGTGTCACAGGCCTCTTGTTGTTTTGCTGCAATAGATTAACACAGGAATATGTTATACTGGATATCTAAATCACAATCTCACTCAATCCTGGCGCTACCCAAGCAACCAAATCTACTATACCCCCCACTCCAACAGCCATTTCTCCTTATCGTATAGGAGACCTTTCAAATTTAAGCCTTTTGTGAAGGTGACACAAAACTTAATGGCTAGATCTTTTTAACCCTCTCTTCAACTTTGGGATAAAACTTGCTCATTTCCCTGTATTTCATCTCCCCATTTTGCCACTGCTCCTGCAAAATGACAGAAGTTGTGTATTTACTGCTTGAATGGGACAGATGTTAAGGCAGATCTCTTAACGTCCCTTATTAACTTTCTTCCCCTCCCCCCCTTTTTTTTGGTGCATGCATGACTTTTCAAAAGCTTAATTCCTCTTTGATGAAGAGGGAATTTCACCAGGTGCTGCATACATACAAATGACACTTGCTGAAATTCCCTTTTCTATGCAACAGTTAAAGATAAACAGTCCTTTTCATATGGGGTGCCTCTACAAGAGCGATTTAAAGCTCTTTCAAGGCGCATTACAGATTTTACCTCTACAAGAGCGGAGTGCAAATTGGGGGTTGAGGCGCTTTTTACCTCCGATTATTCAATCACATTATCGAATGCACGTTAAATAGAAACTTAAAATTTACCGCAGGAGTTAAAGCGTCTTACGGCCATGTAAACATGCGATTCTCCACATGTAAACAACTTTAAAGCACGTTTCATACAGCCCGTAATGCGCTTCACTGCCTCTCATGAATAGTTATTAGGAGTAAATGTGCTTATCTGTATATGCGCATAATCAGGCAACTGGGCGTCAAAGTAAAATCTTGTAGAGGGGACCAGGGCCACCCTAATCTCTGATCTCTTTAAAAATGGAATGGGGGGGAGGAGAACCACAGGAGATGTCCTATTTGTTGACATCATGAAATCGACCCGCAAACTTCCATGAGTGGCCCATCATGAACGTGATATAAACTGTTTGTTTAGAGAAGCCCTAAGACCCTTTTTATATGTACTATTGTCAAGTCAGGTATCCTTATCTTATATCTGTACCTTTTATTCTGTTATTTTTTTTGCATAGTTTTCTAACCTATGAAGACCATTTTGAATTTTGTTTCTGTCTTCCAGAGTATTAGCTATCCACCTCAATTTTATGTCATCTGGTAATTTGATCAGCATTACCCTTATCTTTTAAGATCCTCTTCCTGTTGGGCTTTCCTGCCAAAGAATCCTACTTATCAGTGATCTGAGTTTATTAAAATAAGCTTTCCTGAAGTCCAAGGGCGTTTATGCTACTTTGTGGTCAGCAGATTCACATGCATCGCTTGACTTCTTCAAAAGTGTTGTATCACTTTGTTTCTTGCAACCGCCTCCTAACACAATCAATAGGCTTCAATGCTGCATTGATATCCACATTCATCTTCTGCAGCTGTGATGGTACAGATCTAAGATAAGCTTAGCAAAATTTTAATAAGAAAGGGAAAAGAAAAACTAATGATCTGATTGAACAATCCAATAACTCTGTTTTTGGATGAAAAATCATCACATGGGGAAGACGCACTGATTAATTTGACTGTGGAAAGAATGAATTCTTTGTCTGAATGTATAACCATAACTGAATCTAAGTGTCCAGTCCATTGTTGAATCAACATCCCTTCTTAAAAATATGTACAATTCTTCACAGAAGACAAAATATTCCTTCATCTCAGGTATAGCTTCAATTACATGTAGATCCCACCATGGCACCAACTCAAAAAAATAGCATCTGTACATTTGAGAAGAAAAACATAGGTTTTCCTCTAAAATGTCCATAATAAATTAAATTGTTTGTAAAACATTTTGGGGGGGGAAAGAGAAATGGGGGGGCAGAAGCACACCCACCCACCCCAGGTATGGGCCTGAGCTGACTGGAGCCTAGTATGGCAAAAAGTCTGGATAAAAATACCTTTATAAATAAGTAAATACATATGGCTATTTTAGTTACTTCACTCAGTTAAAAATCTACAGCCATATAATACCCTTTGTTTTGAATCCTACTCAGCTAATGTATAGATGGCCATCTGGAAATGAATACACAATAACAATTTTGGAAGTTACAGCTCAATGGGAAAATATAATTTGGACTTCTCCAGTCTCATGTATGACTCTCGACCAGTGAAAAGTCATTCATCTTTGAACTTCCCCCAAATATTGTCCCTGCTCCCTTAAGAATGACTGAAAAACCAATTTGCTGCAGGGTGGATTAACATTAGCTGAGCAGGGGTTAATAAGTACAAGAGTGCATCCCAGACCAGTCCTTGTAGAGAGGAACATTGGTTTTGGGGACAAAGAGTTCCATCATACCAGCAGTTTAATGCACTCTCGCCATGGCTGGTATCTGGTCTTGCAGCGTGGGGCTCACATGATATCATCCCTGTCCTGCACCCATCTCACCTCTTTTTCTCCATTTTGCGTATTATTTTGGTGCAGGGAAAGTCTGGATTATTTGCCCCAAGCGGATTTAATGTGCCCTTAAGCCCCCGTGTATTGCTGTCCTCTTGCTTTTTCCTTTATTGAGGGCGTGTGCTTTGAATGGAGTCTTGCTGACGAAAGGGGAGGGTGAAGCAGTTCTCCTCCTCCAGCACACCGTGTTGAATTAATGGTCTTGTGCTTAATCAATTGAATGGACTTTTTACTGCTCATTGCCCGCAGAAATGGAGCTCAGCCGATGAAATGTTAAATCAGTAAATCGCTAGACAACATAGCCAGAGCGAGTGGGTAAGGAGCCCACGTCCCTGAGGACCCCAGCAGATCTCTATTATTATGAACTGGAGATGCACAGCTATGCATTATCAAAGTAAAGGAAAACAGATCCTCCACAAATGCAAATAGGTGGAATTTCACATTGGTGATCAGGAAAATGGTTGGGGGTGGAGGGGAATAATAAAAAAAAAACCAACCTAAAAATCAAGGCATGAATGGATCAGATTCAAACTTGGCGTGGCTAAGCCCTCCTTAAGAGTTATCACTGTGCCAAGTTTCATCCCTTTGTCTTTAAAAATTACTTAGTTGTAAGAATTTTGGTTACCTTGGAGCAAAGATGTAAGCATTTTGGTTACCTGACCATCTTTACAAAAGAAATTAGTTAAAATGATTGTTCATTTGCCCACCCTTTGAAATGAGCAAAACAAACAAACAAAAATATATTTAAAAATTGACTGCAAAGAGAAGGAGAACGTCAGGGGCGGGGCGGGAGATTTTGATGGCATAGTAGCGACATAGGTGAAGAGATACATGAGCATAATAGTGCACAGACCTAAAAGTGCCGAGCACTTGACTCGCTAAGGAAACGGAGGAGGAAACCACAGAAGCAAACTGGGGGGGGGGGGAGCGGGGGAGGTCCCTGGAAGACTTCCAAGTAACTTAGGGTGCAATTCTAAACATGCTAGGAGTTGTATGACTTTTTTCTGCCTAAACATGCACAGGATTGCACCCTTAACTGCTTTCCCACAAAACAGAAGAAATTACAAGACACATTTGAAGGCTCATAAGACTAACAGAAAGAATGCCACTTTATTAGGACAATGCTGAGTTGGAAGCTACAGTGTGTAACTCCCTGCTACTGGCAGATGAACTAAGCAATTTATATTCCACGTATAGATTCAGAGGATTGCAACGCATCAATTAGATGTGAAAATGTGACAATCCCCCAAATTAATACTTCTGTAACCAGATTAAAGCATACCATTTCTTTCTCTGAATATCAGAAAGAATATCAAAGGCCGGAAAACCATTTTTACCAATCTAACAAGAATAGAGCAAAAGGCGGTGATTTTTAAGCCTCAGCAAAGTAGGGTGACCAGATAAAACCCAGGTCAGGGCTCATGTAACTTTAACAGTTATAGAGAAAAGGAAATTTCAGCCAGTGTCATTTGTATGCAATTAGTTCCTGGTGAAATTCCCTCTTCATCACAGCAGTTCAAGTAGCAGGGGCCCTGCCTTCTTTTGTATATGGTCACTCTAGTATAGTGCATGCACCTTTAACTGCTGTGATGAAGAGGGAATTTCACCAGGAACGAATTGCATACAAATGACACTGGCTGAAATTCCCTTTTCTCTACAACTGTTAAAGTTACATGAGCCCTGACCTGGATTTTATCTGGTCAGCCTACAGCAAAGCAGATTAGTCTCACGGTCCCTTCACCCCACACCACAACAGCAGGTTCTGGCTTCTCTTTTTGCTAGAGACTGTTTGATCCTTTGGGTACCTGCCAAACCTCTGCTTTTTCTCAATTGTCCCTACTTTATTAAACTTTTCCCCAAACTACATCAATTCACTTTGTTAGAAGAGGAGACATTGGCAATGGATATTTAAAGCAAATAAACAGTTTTCTCAACATTTAGAAACGTTAAAAAGCCAATATTGTTTAATGCAAGGTCCCCTTTAAAGCCTCAGAAAAATGGATTTTAAGTGTACAAAAGTTTCTAGTTCCTACTGTAAAAGGATTAATTCGCAGCAGTCTTTTCTTAACAGGACAGCATTAGAGACAACCTTTCGAATGGCTGAAAGGCCCAAACTAATGTGATCCATAGTCAGTACACATGATCGATCATGTGGGTTTTTCTACTTAGCTTCGTCCCTGTCTAAAGCCTCTACAGAAATAATTTGTTCATTGCCTTTGGGTGTTGGACTCATGCAAACCCGAACAGAGTGATCAGAACACTTTGAGACAATCTTCTTGGTCCTGCTGTCATCTGATTTCCGGGAACCAGTTGGTGGACTATGACTGACTGGTGATTTCGGTAGAACTGGTGTGGAATTGGCAGCCTGAAAAAGAAAGGTATCAAGTTGATGGCCACCGTGTTTACTTCCAGTTAAATAAATAAAGCTGCGTGTCTCAAGTCTGGCTGGAAACGACGACCCAGAAGTCCATCCCTCAAGTCCAGGGATGGGGAGGCTCTTTCAGCCCCAGGGGGAATTCAGTTTTGGAAAAGCTCTCAGGGACTGTATTCCATTGGTGGGGGGGGGGGTGGAGGCAAAGGATTTTAACTTCAGCTCCTACTGCTTGTAACTAAGCCTTAGGAGAGACATCTTGACCTTACTTTTTAGAATGGGAAACCCCTGCAGCGCTGGATTTGGCCTTGAGGCTTGAGGTTCCCCCCTCCCCCCCAGTCCAGGGATGGGCAATTTCAGAGGCTCCAGGGACCAATTTTCCACCACTGGAATCCACCACAAGCTGCTCCTCTCCTAACTAATTTGGCAGTGGCAAAGAAGTGACATTTTCACACTAAAACATGGTGCGTGGGAAGTCCGTACCTTGTTTCAGTGCATAATCATGCTCCCTCGAGCGCCAGAAAAGCGTGATTCGGCATCAAAACAAGTGGTGCGCTCCCCACATGCCTTATTTTGAAGTGAAAATGCAGTTTTGCTGCCGGGCTGCCACGAATCAGCATCCATTCAGGAGTGCTGGGGAGGTAGAGTAAAGGGCTCCTCCACCCACACTCCATGCTTACCTCCTGCATGGCCTTCAGCTCCTTCAGCTTCCATCGGATATGAGCCAACCTTCCTTTGCCTCCCATCCTGCCCGCAGCAACTAAAGCAGCTTGAAAGAGTTTCGGTGTCGCAACTCTTGGAGGAATTATAAGTACATCTTTTGGCATGCCCTTTTCATCTTTGGGTTTGCTGTTGTTTTTCAGCATCCTCCTAGAACAGGAAGGAAAAACATAAGAACATCAGGAGAGAGCTGTGCTGGACCCATGCAGTCCGGCTTTCTGTTCCCACAGTGGCCAACCAGATGGCTACTGGAAGCCCGCCAAAGGACCTGCATGCAAGAGCCGCCTCCTGCTCTTGTTCCCCAGCAACTGGTATCCAGAGGCATGCTGCCTCTGATACGGGGAGTAATATAGAGCCCTCATGACTAGTAGCCATAGGCAGCCTTATCCTCCATAAATCCATCCAATCCCCCTTAAAAGCCATCCAAGTAGGCAGCCCCTGTAGGCCAGCAAAAACCAGAGTTTATGTGCTGTACGAAGGTCCTTCCTTTTATCTGTCCTGAAACTCCAACCATTCAGCTTCACTGAATGACTCCAAGTTTTAGTATTATGAGGAAGGGAGAAAATCTCTCTCTCTCTCTCCACATTTTCCACACCACATGTAATTTTATATGCCTTTATCATATCTCCTTTACACAATCCCCGGCATCTCTAGCTAGTGCTGAAAAAAACTCCTGCCTGAAACCCCGAAAAGCCATTGCTGCCAGTCAGTGTCGACAATACTGGGCTAGATGGACCAAGGCTCTGACTCAGTATAAAACAGCTGGATCACAACTCCCAGTATTCCTGACCATTTGCCCTACTGGCTGGGGCTGATGAAGCTGCAATCCAAAACATCTGGAGGGCATCAGCTGTTAGGGATAGCTGCAGTAAAGGCATGGCCCTGCAGAGTGAGGACATGTTTCGCCATCAACTTAGATGGACAAAATGAGGGTCAGTTGTCCAGCCAAATGAATCACCACTTCAGAGTCCTCTACAACAAACACACAACAACACCTGGTCTTCCTGTAACTCACCTGGCTTTCTTCCGCAGCAGTTTCTGAGACTCTGGATAATGCACTAAAATTTCATTCAAATCTTTCTTTTCCAAAATGAACAGGTTAGTAAATCCATGTGCCACAACATTGGCTGTGCGCCGATTTCCACCTCCCACGGCCAACAAGCTAATAAGAAGAGCAAAAAGTCAAACCAGGCACCCAGTCCAGTTTTCATAACTCAACATCTGCCACTTCACAGACTTGGAAAGCAAGCTTGGCTTCTGTGCTTTTCCCCACCACCATCCAGTGGGATCAACTCTTCTTCTCCTAGGGAGCCCCAACTTCTCCATGCCTGCCTGCTGTAAATTAGGCTTTGGGGCTGGTTGGCTGGCTGTTGTGACTGCAGTGGATGCTCTTTCCTGAGTTCGTACTGCCAGGAGATTCAACCCCCTTTCTGGCTAGAGGCATCACCTGCATATCTATCTCTTGCCTGCTGCATCTAGATAGCCTGCACTGGGGGAGATGCTATTGACTCTTCCTGGCTGCCCAGTTGCACAATTGTGTGTGGAGGAAGAAGCACATACTGCTGGATATTGTCATGGTGAGGTCACTGCATGTTGATTGGCGCTTTGCATGCGTGGGGATTATAGGGGCATTTGCAACACAGAACTTGCAATTGGAGAGTAGCAACAGGATTGGCAGGGATGCTTTGCGAGAGTCTGTCAGTACTGCTATGTTTGTGCAGCTGTTGGCCTTTTGACTTTGCTACTGTTGGATCATAGGATTGTGCCAACATTACTCGGCTATGGGCACAGAACGAGGGGACTGCCCTGTGAGACATCATGCCAAGGAGTGCAAGTGGGGGACTTTGGTGCCTTGGTTTCCTCTAGTATACATCACGGATTTATATCCCTTTTTAATGTTTGGGATGCGCTGTGCCTCCCCAACCATACTTGCACTCTTGTCACAGAGTCTAGCAGAAAACACTGCCCTTCGGGCCAATGGGGCTGTGGCTCTTCTGACTGACTGCAGTCATACAGAGAGGTCCTTTTAGGCCCTGGATGTAATGGTCTAGTTGTGAAGCACATAAGCACCATTTATTCCGGCCCACCCCTGCCGTTCCAGGCTTTGCAACTGCTTCTTCATGCCTAATGAGTTAGAACGAAACAACAACAACAACTGTTTGCCAGCCCTGACAAAAGAATTGCTCTGCACATGTGCAGTTTCAGATTTTAAACTCAAAATATGGCACCATCATGACTACAAGAACCATATGCTGTTTGCCAGCCGAGAAGCTGATCTGTTTGTTGCTACCCCCGCCATCTGCTGCTCTCTGGGTGGTTATTTGGAGGCCGCAGGGCTGCCAGGCCCTGAACTTCAGGTGTGGGCCCCAACCCTAGCTGCCCCAATGATGGACTGCATGGGAAAAGCCCCCTGCATGCAGCGTTCTCTTCCTGCCCGCTGTGTACTTCAAAGGCTTATTTGTCAAGGGCCCACCCTTGCCTTTTCTAAAAGGTAGAAGACATGAGACCACATTGAATAGATTTGCCCAGAAAGAGCGGAAGTGGCAGTCAAAAGCCAAACCAAGGCCTATATTGCTTTTGCTATCACGATTTCACTCAGCATTAGCAAAACCTTTTTTACTTGAAGGAAAAATTACCTGGAACATTGTAAGTCTAAGTTTGGGCAATATGTAAGCAAGACTGCACATAAACTTTATTTTTTTGACCCTCTTTCTCCCTTCTCCTAATGCCAAGCCCAGCTTCTATTTTTCATCGGCCTGACCTTATTTCTCCAAACACAGATCCGGCTTTCAAAGTCACAAGCACTGTTTTCCCATCAGGTCCTCCAAGCACCTGGACTTGCCCAACCTGAATGATGTACATCTCTCGGCCAATTTCCCCCTGAAGCAAAAATGAGGAAAAGTTTACTTTCATTAAAACTTGTTCATATTAGAACAATACAAAGAGGTTTCCAAAGAGGAGAATGATCTGAATGCCTTCTCTTGAATATTATTATTATTATTATTATTATTATTATTATTATTATTATTATTTCTTACCCGCCTCTCCCTCTGGATCAAGGCAGGGAACAACATCAAATATAAAATACATAAAACTGATGAAATGCACATAAAACTAATTAAAATACCAATAAAACTCTTAAAATTCAACTGGGCAGGCCTGCTGGAAGAGATCGGTCTTATAGGCCCCTTCCAACTCTACTATTCTATGATTTTATGAAACATCATTGAAAGTGGGGATGGAGGGCACACATCAGGGTTCACGAACCTCTCCCCTCCCTTTCCAATCCAGCTGAGCACTCCTTTGATACTCTGCTTGTTACCTTTTTGCAGACGTAGTCGTTGGGTAAATACACGACAGATTTGAGCCTCTTCAACATGTCAAAAATCATTTGCCGGTCACAACCCTGAATCAAAAGAAAGGGGGCATCAGGTGGGTTGTGTGAGCATGTCAGAGTTTAAGGAAGTCGCGCTGTGAGGAAGGAGACGGTACCTGAAAGAGCGGCACCTTGCTAACGATGTCATAGTTCACATCGACAGCAATGTCCAATTTCATCTTGTCAGGCAACTGCATCAGCAGCTCCGATTCATCTGTGGCAATGGAGATACAATGAAGAGTTTAGTCCAAGAGTTGGCAGCCTGCGGCCTTAGGGCACATACAGCCTCAGCCTAATTTCATAGAATCCCAGAAGAGCAGGGAGGGGCCGCTGAGGCCATCAAGTCCAGACCCCTGCTCATTGCAGGAATCTAGCTGAAGGCATCCCTGACAGATGGCTGCTTGGACTTCGCTTGGTTATCTCCAGTGACAGAGAGCCCACCACCAACCTAGGCAGTTGGCTCCATGAAAGGACTGCTCTGATGTTTTTCCGGGTGTTCAACTGAAATCTGCCTTCTTGTGACTGAAGCCCGTTATTTCGTGTCCTACAGTTCTGGATGGTAGAGAACAGGTTGCGGCCCTCTTCTGTGCGACAAAAGCCCTTTAGGGACTCAACAAAGGCTGTCATGCCCCCGCCCCCTTCAATGTTCCCATGCATCCCCAGCCCCTCCAGCAAGAGCATCCCTACAGCATGAGAACAAAGAGGGAGGGAGGGAGGGAGGGGGAGAGGGGGGAAAGGGGGAGAGAGAGAAGGGGGTGGCAGAAAGAGAAAAAGGGTGACCCACCCACTTTTGGTTCTGGCCGCGCTCACCACCAGTTTGGGCCCGCCCGCCTCTGACGTGCAGCCCCCAACAGGCTACCCGTGGAGGAGTGCAGCCTTCAACAGGAAAAAGGCTGCCCACTCTTGTTTTAGCCCTATATAGGCATTCAAAAGCATGTAACCAATACCCAGGAGGAGGCGGAGTGTGCACAAGCTCCACCCCCACTCTGGCCTTGTTCTTGTCACCCTCCACGTGTAGAGGGCGAATGTCTGGAGCAGGAAGCTTCCTCTGTCTCTGGAAAGAAGCCCTCTAGAACTCAGGCAGAGGCGTTGGGAGTGGAGGAGGCCTCGCTGCTGCACACAATCACCCTCCATGTGGAGGACGAGGACAGCCAGGGTGGAGGAGGGTGGAGCTAGCCTACCCATGCCCACTTGCCCGCTCGCTTGTAGGTGGCAACTTGTTCTAGAGGCACTGGACAGGTGCGGAAAAGGTGCCCCTCCCATGTACTCACCATCCTAACTGCCCTCAATGGCCAACCAGGGAGGGGGACCTCTCTTGCCCACTTTAAAGTGTGGGCAGGCCGCTAAGGGTGAAGGCAGCCTGTCAAGCTTTCTCCCAAAGTGAAGAGCAGCTTCAGAGGAAAGGTATTCTTTAGGACCATAGCAGGGGAGTAAAGGGTTAAAGTTCTCCTCCTGCGATCCCAAAAATTATCTGTCACCCCCCACACCTGCTTTTTTCCCTTCTTCTTCTTTTTTTTTTAATGTGCAACAGCATGCAAAAATGCATGTCAATGCTCATAGATGCCCAGATGATGAAGCTCTTGGAGTAACTGACACCGTGCTGGGTTCATACCAGCAGGGTGGGAGGAACAGCGGAGGCTATTTTTATCTCCCCATCGTCCAAAATGGCTTTTTATGTTGGAATCCATCTAACCCTTCCTTCCCGGCAGGAATGGGAGCTGAGATGCAGTTGGATCTCTCCCCACCTGGCCCCACCTACCACCAACATCCCCACCCCACCCCACCCATCCCTCTCTCTTCTTCCCCTTCCCAAGGATGGAGCTCCGACCACAGGAGACAGAGCTGCCAGGGAGCGACTGAGAAGGCGAGAGCCACGGCTAGATCTCTTCCTCCGAGCTCGTAGCTCTGTCTACACCCCTGGATGTGGAGTTGTGAAGCATCCGATGGCCCCTCAGGCATCGTTGAGAGGCAACAGGAGTGCTCCCCTAATGCCACATCCACTTCAAAACAAAGCAATATGGAACAACCAGAGGAAAAGCTTATCAGACTAATATGAAAAGCGATTGTTTCGCCTTACCCAGCATGCCTTGGGAGTGCCATGTGTATTCATACCACGTTTTGACCCTATTCTGAACAGAATGGGGGATTTTGTAAAGAGCCATATATTTAGCGGTGTTGTCCATGCAGCTCCGATAGTACGTTTGGGCAGCTGTAGCAGCACCAACAACATCTCTCATCTGTATGTGATTGTTTTAAAAAAAAAAAAAATCAGAACATTGTATTCGGCATTACCTCCTACAGTTGGGAGCTCTCTAACAGGCCCCCCCCTCTACAAGAATTAGGCTTGACGCCCGGTTGCCCGATTATGCGCATCTTCTCATGATCGCTTTTACTCCTAATTCTGATAAACGACAGGTGGTGAAGCGCATTACCGGCTGTGTGAAATGCGCTTTAAACTTGTTGAGATGCGGAGAATCGCTTGTTTACATGGTCATAATGCGCTTTAATGGCCATGGTAAATTAAAACTCGCTATTTAACGCGAATGCGAAGATGCACATAATCGGAGAGAAAATGCGCCTCAACCCGATTCGCGCTCCGTTCATGTGGAGGTAAAAATTTTAATGCACCTTGAAAGAGTTTTAAATCGCTCTTGTAGAGGCACCCAGGGACGAATGAAGCTGCTCAATGAAAGACACGGCCAGGGCCTGCATCCAGGGTTGGGCACCTACGGAGGGCCCACACCTCAGCAGGGCTCCACTGACAAGACCCCCTGGACTTGCTCCTCCTCCTCCTCCTCTTCACCATGGCAACCAGCCTGTCTGCCTGTCTCTTGTTCTGGTCCAGACGAGTGAGAAGGAGGAGCAAGGGATGCCTCGGCCTCCTGGCTGCCGAGCCAGCAAGAGGGAGCAATGATGGGAAAGAGAATGAGGAGCAAAAGCAGCTGGGGCCAGGCGGTGAGAAGAGAGAAGCACCAAGGGAGGAGGAGGAGGGCGCCCAGGGAGGAGGGGGCCTTCTCCAAGGGCCCCCAACACCTGGAGCTGTGGCTCTGCAAATGGCCACACATTCCTTCAGCACTGAAATACAATCCAACCGACCTGACCCTGCTGAGACATGTCATCTTCTCGAGATTATGGTTGGGTGGATGGTGGTCGGCAAACTTACTGTGACAGCTGAATGGTGCCTATTCTGTTTGTGGGGGTGAGAGCCTAGAAAAGCCCCAGGGGTTGATCCTCCCGACCCGAATAGGGTCCCCTCTACAAGGATTCGCTTTTGCGCCCGGTTAGGCGATTATGCGCATAATCACTGAAGCGCATTTACACCTAATACCTCTGCATGAGAGGCGGCGAAGCGCATTAACAGATGACCAAAATGCGCTTTACAAGTAGTTAATGCGCATAAGTGCTTGTTCACATAGTCAAAATACGCTTTAACTGCCGGAGCAAAATAAAACTCGTGATTTAATGCGCATTCGATAATGCGCATAATCGGAGAGATAATGCGCCTCTACGCCCGATTTGCGCTCCGTTCTTGTAGAGGTAAAAAAAATTAAGCGCCTTGAAAGAGCTTTAAACCTCTCTTGTAGAGGCAGTCTCAGCTGAGAAATTCTCCATTTTCACAAAACGTTAAGCCAGCAATTTCAAAGAGTCTGTTTACATTCTCCATTGTTTGCTCTACCATGTTTTAATGCCACTTAACATTTTTAAGAATGTAAACATGCTAGCAAAAGAGTATTTTAATGCTTTTACCAGTTTAATTTTCTTAACAATTGCTTCTTCACACGCAGAAACAAGAACACAGAATCATAGAATAGTGGAGTTGGAAGGGGCATATAAGGCCATCAAATCCAACCCCCTGCTCAATGTAGAAATCCACCTTAAAGCATCCCTGACAGATGGTTGTCCAGCTGCCTCTTGAATGCCTCTAATGTGGGAGAGCCCACCACCTCCCTAGGTCATTGGTTCCATTGTCATACTGCTCTCACAGTCAGGAAGCTTTTCCTGATGTCCAGCCGGAATCTGGCTTCCTGCAACTTGAGCCCATTATTCCATGTCCTGCATTCTGGGTTGATTGAGAAGAGATCCTGGCCCTCCTCTGTGTGACAACCTTTCAAGTATTTGAAGAGTGCTATCATGTCTCCCCTCCGTCTTCTCTTCTCCAGGCTAAACATGCCCAGTTCTTTCAGTCTCTCCTCATAGGGCTTTGTTTCCAGACCCCTGATCATCCTTGTTGCCCTCCTCTGAACATGCTCCAGATTGTTTGCATCCTTCTTGAAGTGTGGTGCCCAGAACTGGATGCAATACTCAAGATGAGGCCTAACCAGTGCCGAATAGAGGGGAACCAGTACTTCGCACGATTTGGAAGTTATACTTCTATGAATGCAGCCCAAAATAGCATTTGCTTTTTTTGCAGCCACATCACACTGTTGGCTCATAGTCAGCTTGTGGTCTACAACAATTCCAACATTATTTTGCACCATAACTTTGGTTTGTTTAAGTGTAACATTATTAAAAGATAGAAATAGCTTTACTTTTAATAATATCATATAACAGTGTAGCAAAAAAACCAAAAAAACACCCAGCAATTTTTGGAACTCGCGGTGAGACCATGAGAGAGGCATTAATTGTTTTCTTACCTGACCTATCATAACCGAGAAAGCAAAGACGCCTGTGAAGTAATTGAGTAGCTGAAAGATGATCTCAAAGAGGGTGTGCGGATCAGGCAGTCCTCCAATTGTTATTAAAGTCTTGACAGCCCAGTAATAACAGCGGATATAACTTTAAAAATACAAACATATGAGAGGCCCACAATAAGATGCTCATGCATTTAGATAGCCCTACATTTATCCTATGACAATGGATCGTACCAATGCAGAAAGTAAATACAGAGTAAGTACCTGTTTCCTTCCCCATCATAGACCCATGGGGTAGAGCCCAACCCCTGGGACGAAGAGGCCCAGTAATATAAACAGGAGTTCACATGTAAGCTGAAGAGCAGGTAGGCTGTGATCCTTATCACTCTACAAAGAGGGCAAAGAAAGATGACAGTGTTAATGAATTAATTTCTTCTAAAACTGTTCATGGCTGTACTCTCGCTTGCAACTAGCGGAAAGAAATCATGATTGGTCAATTGTACGTATGGATGCTATTATGGTGGCAATCGATTACAAATGGAAATAGAGTAGCTTACACAGTGGCTATGGGTATAAGCAAAGGACACATCTGCAAAGACGAATGTGTCCTTTGTCCTGGCCCTCAAGAGAGCGTCATCAGATGCAACCTCAAAGGCATGTCTACAGATGCCAAGGGCAAGAAGGGAGAGGCTGCAGCGATGACAGCTGGAGAAGCTCAATACCAACAGTAAAGACCCTGAGCATTTGCCCTCAGTTGGTCTAGGTGTGGAGAATGACACACACACACACACCCTATCTGGGACCATGGCTGTGAATGCGTCTTGGTCTCTGCTGACAAGAAAATCTACAGCACACAGGTAGCAATGTACAGGTGTGCAGTCCTGAGCCAATGGGTACAATGCCAATGGGAGGGGATGAACATACACTTCCCCTCCAATGGGGTAGTGGCAAGTACTGAAGTGTGGGCACTCATGACACTCCCCATAGCCATGCCCCCAAGGAGTGTCCAAACAGACAGGCAGATGTGTTGATATCTATCTATCTATCTATCTATCTATCTATCTATCTGCATGTATGTGTGTGCGTTTGTGGGCACCAAAGGGCCACAGTACGTAGAATAATACCACATGTATCAGGATGAGCTCACAGTCACAGAATACTGAGCTGGCAAAGGGCAGCGCAGAGTTAGCATGTTGGACTCTTGGCTACAGAGACCTGAGATTGCATGAGAAAGAGAAGGGACACAGCACTTCCCCAGGCAGCATAAGGCCACCAGCTCAAGTTTTCCAAGAGTTTATTTTCCCAATGCCAGGTAGAAACAGTTTATCTGTACATTTGCATCTCCACCAGGAGCAGGTCTTTTGTAAAGCTAATGAGTCTTAATTGCCCATTTGAGATCAAGCAACCTCCAATGGCAGATATCAACGAATTCAGCTGGCACAGCAAATTTGCATTTGTGGAGGTCCCAAGCTAGAAGCCCTTCTAGGAGAACCTTCCGCATCCTGATGCATTCCACCTGATTGCAACTCCCATATTTCTCCCAGAGCTGGATGTGTCCACGTATAATCAAGTCTTGTTTTAGAAATGTTAAATTAATTATCTACTGTCTGAAATAGATGCTCATGGGACCCAATAGGGTTTCTCTAAAATTCAAGCAAATACTATTTCAGATTTAGCAGTTAATTACCATAGTGATATTTTAATCTAATGAACCTATTGACGTATTTGATTATTATACTGTTTATTGTTTTTAAGTTTCTATCTTCAGATTTTTAATGCTGAGATTGAACTCCTGGAAATTTGTATCCTCCAAATATAGGCTGACCATACGAAAAGGAGGACAGGGCTCCTGTAACTTTAACAGTTGTAGAGAAAAGGGAATTTCAGCCAGTGTCATTTGTATGCAATTAGTTCCTGGTGAAACTCCCTCTTCATCATAGCAGTTAAAGTTGCAGAGGCCATGGCTTCTTTTGTATATGGTCACTCTAGTATAGTGCCTGCAACTTTAACTGTTGTGATGAAGAGGGAATATCACCAGGAACTAATTGCATACAAATGATACTGGCTGAAATTCCCTTTTCTCTACAACTGTTAAAGTTACAGGAGCCCTGTCCTCCTTTTCATATGGTCAGCCTACCAAATATGCATTTTGCGAGCTATATAAAAACATCAAACTGAAATCATATTACTCCTTAAAAACAGCACACCTCACCTGTACACATAGGCCTTGCTCAGAATAGCTTCAAGCCGACTGTTAAACTCGAAGAAGGCCATGTACTGTGGAAGAGAATGAAAGCAAATGACAGACACTGAGAGGTTCCAACAAGAGGTGTTCAGCAATTCGGGAGGAAGGGAGAAACATTTCACAAGACACTGATGAGCTTTCAACGCTCTTCTTTAATCACCGGTACCTCTGTAAGGGAACAGGTAACAGTTTTCTTTAGCAGGACATGAATCAAATCCCTTGAACAGCCTTCCCTAACCAAGTGCCTTCCAGATGTGTTGGATAGCAACTTCTTGTGACCACGCTGGCTGGAAGTGATGAGGGTTGCTATCCAAGACATCTGGAGGGTAACAGGTTAGGGAAGGCTGCCCTAGAAAGTACTTTTACACACAGAGCTTCTCTACTTGAGAGATTTATTTCACGCTCGTGATTGACCACTCATGGAACTTTGCGGGTCCTCTACATGACATTGTCAACTTCCAGGACATCTCCCATGCTTTTCCCCGGTAATCCTGCTTAAAAATATATATATATATGGAGATAATGCAGTATTTTAAATTATCATGGGATGTGTCCGCCACTATAATACACTGTTTCATTGAGCATAATAGCATTGCCGAGAGGGAAAGTTTTCAATTTAAAAATTACATAGTTGCTATCTAAAGAAGCCCATAGTAAACGCAGAAAGACTCCAGAAGAACCACCCCTGGTAAGAATGTGTTTTTCCTCCTTAATGTAGAGACACCCTGAACCTCAGAAGTAAGCTGAACATTTGCCTTGTAGAATACAGCCAGCAATATGCTTTTCCTCCCCTGCTCCCCTTTCCACATATGCAAAAGAACAATGAAAAGACTTTTGGAAACTTATCCTGACTCACCTTTAAGCAGCGAGGCAAACGCAAGAGGGAATGCACGCCAACTTTGAAGTACAGGAAATCCAGTGGCAGAAGGCAGATCACATCCAACTGTCAAGGCACAAGCAGAATACCCCCCAGAAGTTGTTAGGGCCGGCATATATCACCACTACTGCTGCATATAATTTCATGGCACTTTTAAATGGCTTTGGAGTGATTCCAGAAAGAAGGCTCCTAAGCACTATCAGTCTAATGGCATTGTGCAACATCTACATCTTTCCCTCCTTACTGGATTTTCTTTTAAAATCACTCATGTAGTAAACTCCTTGCACCTGAAAGTAGTGAGGCTCCTGCAGGGAAGCAGATACCCTGCCTATGTCTGTATGTCAAAACACCAGAAGGCTGTCTATACAGCTTATTTGCCCCATGTTGGCTGCGTGGTAGCACTGTGTCAGTTATGTGTCGCAGCTGCCAACTCTCAGCCAGCATAGGGCTTTCCCCCAAAACGCTGCATTTAAAAAGTCGGGGGGGGGGGGTTGTGTCTTCACAGCACCGGGTTGGTGTCGCCTCCTCCTCAAACACCACGCTTTCCCTCCCCCAGGGTGGCGTCAGGTAATACCGACACCGAGAATATTTATTTATTTATTTTTTACATTTGTATACCGCCCCATAGCCAAAGCTCTCTGGGCGGTTTACATAGGATTAAAAACAATTAAAAACAATATACAAAAATTAAATCAGCAAAAACATACAACATACACACAATCAGTACATTTAAAAACCACTTCAACACTTCAAAAAGCTACAAAAACCAAACCAAACCAAAACAAAACAAACCCAGGCTCCTCAGATATTGCCAAATGCCTGAGAGAAGAGGAAAGGTCTTGACCTGGCGCCGAAAAGATAACAATGTTGGCGCCAGGCGGGCCTCGTTGGGGAGATCGTTCCACAATTGGGGAGCCACCACAGAGAAGGCCCTCTCTCTTGTTGCTGACCTCCGAGCTTCCCTCGGAGGAGGCACTCGGAGGAGGGCCTTAGATGTTGAACGTAGTGTTCGGGTAGGTTCATGTCAGGAAAGGCGTTCCATCAGGTATTGTGGTCCCAAGCCGTGTAAGGCTTTATAGGTTAAAACCAGCACCTTGAACCGGGCTCAGAAACATACAGGCAGCCAATGCAAGCGGGCCAGAGTAGGTCTTATATGTTCGAACCTACTGGTTCCAGTTATCAATCTGGCCGCTTCATTTTGCACAAGCTGCAGCTTCCGAACCACCTTCAAAGGCAGCCCCACGTAGAGTGCATTGCAGTAATCTAACTTGGAGGTTACCAGAGCATGGACAACTGAAGCCAGGTTATCCCTGTCCAGATAGGGACGTAGCTGGGCCACCAACCGAAGTTGGTAGAAGGCACTCCGTGCCACTGAGGCCACCTGCGCCTCAAGTGACAGAGATGGTTCTAGGAGAACCCCCAAGCTACGAACCCGCTCCTTCAAGGGGAGTACAACCCCATCCAGATCAGGTTGAACACCCTCCATCCGGTCAGCGGAACCACCCACTAACAGCGTCTCAGTCTTGTCTGGACTGAGTTTCAGTTTATTAGCCCTCATCCAGTCCATTGTCACAGCCAGGCACTGGTTCAGCACATCCACAGCCTCACCTGATGAAGATGAAAAGGAGAAATAGAGTTGTGTGTCATCAGCGTACTGATGACAACGCACCCCAAAACTCCGGATGACCTCTCCCAACGGTTTCATGTAAATGTTGAACAGCATGGGGGACAAGACTGACCCCTGCGGAACCCCCTACTGGAGAATCCACGGGGCCGAGCAATGTTCCTCAAGCACCACCTTCTGGAGCCGATCCCCCAAGTAGGAGCAGAACCACTGCAATGCAGTGCCTCCCACTCCCAACTCAGCCAGTCGTCCCAGAAGGATACCATGGTCGATGGTATCGAAAGCTGCTGAAAGATCAAGGAGAATCAACAGTCACACTCCCCCTGTCTTTCTCCCGACATAGGTCATCATACAGGGCGACCAAGGCTGTTTCCGTACCAAAACCAGGCCTGAAACCCGACTGAAATGGATCCAGATAATCAGTCTCATCCAAGAGTGCCTGGAGTTGGTTTGCAACCACCCGCTCCAGGACCTTGCCCAGGAATGGAACATTTGCTACTGGCCTGTAGTTATTAAGATTTTCAGGGTCCAGGGAAGATTTCTTTAGGAGTGGCCTCACTGCCGCCTCTTTCAGGAGGCCTGGGACCACTCCCTCTTGCAAAGAGGCATTAATCACTTCCCTGGCCCAGCCAGTTGTTCCATCCCTGCTAGCTTTTATTAGCCAAGAGGGGCAAGGAACTAAATAGTCAGTCAGTTGTTTCTTGGAACAGAACTATCAGAGAAGGGACATACTTTCCCACCACCTCAGCTAAGCAAGCTAGGCCTGGGTTTGAAAAAAGGAATTGACTGGGACATTTTGGATTTTTCATTCAGACAGAATTAGAGAGCTGAGTTTTGGACTCTGTGAGCTAAGAGCATTTTAGAGTACCTGCTGTCTCCCTGGAAAACTGATGCGGGAGGCATGGATTTTGGACTATTTGTTGGAGCATTAGTACAACCCACAAATCTGTAAATCAACACAAATATTACAAAATGCCATAAGCTTCTTGTGATCTCCTTCTAAAGGGAACCAAACCTGGGTAAATGCTGCACCCGTGGAACTTCTCGTCACTAAAAGAATTGGGGTGCACATAAGTTGGGATGGTTTACAATCATAAAACCAGCCACCACCAACAAAAAACAAGTAAAGTACAATAATAAAAGTATCAAAATAATATAAAACATTAAAACATTAAAGCTCTGAAAAATATTGAGGAGCCAGCTGTAAAATTGCCTCCAAGTCTGAGAAAGGACTAAGTCGGTCATGAGGGGTGGGAGAGAGAATGGCCATCTCTCCCAGGTCCCAGGTTCCCCATGGTTGGCCTCAAGCCTCCCCCACACACACACACCGCCTGTCCCCTCACACCCGACACAGGCAGCTCCTCCATGATGTTTGGCTGGGAGGCACACAGTCATCCCCCGAAGAAGCTTTCCAGTCAGTGTGGGCATGGCAGAGATGAATGAGAGCACCATTAAACTAGAATCATGCAGCTACTGCAAAGATTCAATTTTTAATTTCTGTGCACCGAAACTTGCTTATTTTAAAGATAAGCAAAATTAAAGAAAATGTTACAGACCTTGAAGCGACGTGACTTCAGATAGTTCTTTCTCATGGCCTTTTTAGCAGTCTAGAAGAGGAAGCAAGGACAGAAAACACAGCCAGGAAATAAGCAAAATATGAATGTGTCTGTCTTCCAAATAATTAAACTTCAGAAACTTTATAAGACGTTTCTATTTAGCAGTAAAGTTTCGAAACACAAGACCACCAATAGAGCATCCGGTTTATAATTTTTTATAGATTTTAAAAAATTAAATGAAAAAATTGACATATATGTATTTAGAATGTTTCTGTGAAGAAAATAACTTTTGAGAGCGGCCTGCTCTGCAAGAGGAGTCGCTTGGCGGGAAGCGGGAACCTTGGAGCTCAAGGGAGGGGGAGGGGGAGGAAAGAATGTTGGCCTAGTTTCTGGTCTGGTTATCTCAAGCCCTACCAGCCAAGGTCAGGCAGGTGGCTTGCGCTAACAAACTTCACCTTTTCAGTTGAGAGAAATTAGGGAGGGCTGGTTTCCATAGCAATGGGGCCAGCCCTGGAAAAGATAGAAAAACGACGGCTTGGAAGTGGTCCGGCATCTCTTCGGGGCAGAGGCTTCGCCTGAAGACGATCCCTGTCCGGCCGGATCAAGTCAGGTGTTAGTTAGGATTTTATTGTTTTAGAACCTGCTCGGTTCTGTTTGTATAATCTCTTCTGAATTGACCAAGGCCTTAACTTAGACTAGTTTATGAATAAACTTGCTTTGGTCCCTAAATTCTGTGTGGTTATTTCTAGCATTGGCTCAAGCCAGCTTTGGCTGGGGGACTGGGTGGCGGGAAGGGGAATGCCCTGCTACGGCAAGGAACAGTTCCACGTTTCCTTGACAGTTTCAAGTTTTTGAATCTATATAAATTTATAAAATGGATGTGCTTCTGGTAGTCATTTATTTTGTTTTGGAGTAAAGTTTCCAAAAATGCATGTTCCTGTATAGTTAAAAACCTGTTGTTCCATAGTTTCATATTTTTATGTGGCGATATTTGTAAGGTTGTGACCTGCCTTGATTTGACAAGGATACATCTGCCTATCTTAATAAAAGAGAATGTGTGCCCAATTGTCCCTTTCTCTGGTTTTTAGAACCATAGTTCCAAAACCATGACACCTAGACTCCTGAAATGTGGCATCTGTACTAAGGGGACCTTTGGGATGTGCACCTCAGGGATACTTTGTCTTTAAAATGCATTAATTAAGTTTAATTAAGTTTAGTGTGTCTATGTGGTTGAAGCATAAAATGACAACTTCAGCCACTAGGGGCAGTGCATAGCTTTGCAGTCCATACCACGTGAAGCTAGGGTGTATTAGCAGGCTGAGGGACAGTGTTACATACCTGCCCCCTGCTATGGGGCAACCCCCAACTCAGGGGAATAAAGTGGTCAGGCTCCTCCCTCAGGGGGGCTATAGCAGTGCACTAAGGTGGGGTAGGGGGTGTGCCTAGGAATGCCAGCAGTGGCTTCACTCAGAAGGGGCTAAGGTGGCCAGTTATGCATTACCAAAAAAAAGAGGACATGCACTGCCAAAAAAAGAGGACAGAGGAGAGTTGCACAAAAATTCTACATGCAAATTTATATGTTCAGGTGCAATTTTAGAAATATTTATTTATTTTTATTTATGACATTTCTATACTGCGCCATAGCTGAAGCTCTCTGGGTGGCTCACAAAAAGCAAAACACTATACAATAGTGTTTACTATAATTTAAACAGAAAAACAGTACATCCCACATTATTGGGAAGACCGACCAGGTAACCGGTGCTGGCTCAGTCTGTTGTCCGCATCCTCTAACTGCCGACAAGGCTCTTCAAGGGCCCAGGCCTCTATTTTATAGTTCTTTCTCTTTAAACTAGACCTGGACTGGGCAGCCCTTCAGCTAAGGACACCTTCAAAACGTAGGTCTCCCCTCTGTAAAATAGGACACCTGGCCACCCTAGATGGGGCAGGCACAATGTCTCCAACTGCACAAGCTTGCTGGAAGGCTTTGCTGCATCAAACTAAGGGCAAAGCCAAGTCCCTTCACTGGTCATGTTATAAATCTAAGGCAAATGCTGGGCATCCCACCTTGGCAGTTCTTGCCAGATAGAAGGTATCTGCAGCTAAGAAGAGCCCTTGAGCAGTGCTTGGTCTATGAAAAGAGAGGTTGAAGGTTTATTACCTTTACCTACACAGAGTTTTCTCCCCTGACTCATTTCTCAAGGACTACTGGACCCCAATGTGTCAGAATGCAACACTGAGAGAACACCATTGTGCGCTTTATTCTTACCATGATATCTCCTCTTTGGACAAACTGTAGGCGGACCTGAAAGATGGTGATGTCCAGAAGGTAGATGAGGTCACAGAGATAGTCCACAACCATCCAGTAGTGGACATTTGCAGGAGTTTGGTATGGGAAAGCCCAACGGACTGGGATGAGCCAGCAGTTCCAATTCCACGCCAGAACCACAATGAAGAGCCAGAACACGTACATCAGATCTGGGTCAGTGGGGGGAGCCAAGATGAGATTCAGGAGTTCTGCCCTTATCAATTCATAAAGCTTATCCAGCTTGACCTATTTAGGAGACCTCTGCGGAAGGAGCTCTGCAAGATGAGCTTCCAAAGCCAGAGATGTACACCAAGACTCACCTATCCGTCAAAATTTACACTTTTCCAAATTTTACAATGGAGTTCTCCAATGAAAAAACTGTGTACAAAATTGTATATATCAGAGAAAATAATGTTTAAATATGTATTACCATAGGAAAACTGCTTGTAAAAAATGTGTATAATGGGCAAAACACATACAAAATGCATATATGAGAAACTTGCACAAAATGCATATTATTATTATTATTATTATTATTATTATTTGTATTAACATTTCTATACCGCTCCATAGCCGAAGCTCTCTGGGAGGTTTACAAAAGATTAAAACGTTAAACATTAAAATCAATATACAAAATTTAAAACTATAAAACAAAAAAACAGACAACATACAAAGATAATATCCATTTAAAACAACTTTGAGCTCTTAACCAAAGATAGATCTGGGGTCAATTAAAACTCAACATATGCTATTAAATGCCTGAGAGAAAAGTCTTGACCTGGCACCGAAAAGATAACAATGTTGGCGCCAAGTGGGCATCGTCAGGGAGGGCCACCACTGAGAAGGCCCTCTCCCTTGTTGCCATCCTCTGAGCTTCCCTTGGAGTAGGCACCTGGAGAAGGACCTTAGATGTTGAGTGTAGTGTATGGGAGGTTTATGTCGGGAGAGGCATTCAGTCAGGTATTGTGGTCCCAAGCCATGTAAGGCTTTATAGGTTAGAACCAGCACCTTGAATCGGGCTCGGAAATGTACAGGCAGCCAATGCAAGCGGGCCAGAGTGGGTCTTATATGTTTGAACCTCCTCGTCCTTGTTATTAATCAGGCTGCCACATTTTGTACAAGCTGCAGCTTCTGAGCTGTCTTCAATGACAGCCCCATGTAGAGTGCATTGTAGTAATCTAACTTGGAGGTTACCACAGCATAGAAAACTGAAGTTGGGTTATCCCTGACCAGATGGTGGCATAGCTGGGCCACCAACCAAAATTGGTAGAACGCATTCCATGCCACCAAGCTCACCAGAGTCTCAAATGACAGAGATAGTTCTAGGAGAACCCCCAAGCTACGAACTTGCTCCTTCAGGGGGAGTGCAACCCCATCCAGAACAGGTTCAACACCCTCTATCCACAGCACCTCAGTCTTGTCTGGATTGAGTTTCAGTTTATTAGCCTTCTTCCAGACCACTGTCACTGCCAGGCCCTGGTTTAACACATCCACAGCCTCGCCTGATGAAGATGAAAAGAAGAAGTAGAGTAGGCTGACCAGATAAAATCTAGGTCAGGGCTCATGTAACTTTAACAGTTGTAGAGAAAAGGGAATTTCAGCCAGTGTCATTTGTATGCAATTAGTTCCTGGTGATCTTCCCTCTTCATCACAACAGTTAAAGGTGCATACACTATACTAGAGTGACCATACACAAAAGAAGGCAGGGCCCCTGCAACTTTAACAGTTGTGATGAAGAGGGAATTTCACCAGGAACTAATTGCATTTGTATGCAAATGACACTGGTTGAAATTCCCTTTTCTCTACAACTATTAAAGTTACATGAGCCCTGCCCTGGATTTTATCTGGTCACCCTAAAGTAGAGCTGCATGTCATCAGCATGCATGAGTTGGGAGTGGGAGGCACTGCATTGCAGTGGTTCCGCTCCTACTTGGTGGGTCAGCTCCAGAAGGTGGTGCTTGGGGAACATTGCTCGGCCCCGTGGATTCTCCAGTATGGGGTTCCGCAGGGGTCAGTTTTGTCCCCCATGCTGTTCAATATCTACATGAAACCGTTGAGTGCAGTCATCCGGAGTTTTGGAGTGCGTTGTCATCAGTACGCTGATGACACGCAGCTCTATTTCTCCTTTTCATCTTCATCAGGTGAGGCTGTGGATGTGCTGAACCAGTGCCTGGCTGCGACAATGGACTGGATGAGGGCTAATAAACTGAAACTCAATCCAGACAAGACTGAGACGCTGATGGTGGGTGGTTCCGCTGACCGGATGGAGGGTGATCAACCTGTTCTGGATGGGGTTGCACTCCCCTTGAAGGAGCAGGTTCATAGCTTGGGGGTTCTCCTAGAACCATCTCTGTCACTTGAGGCGCAGGTGGCCTCAGTGGCACGGAGTGCCTTCTACCAACTTCGGTTGGTGGCCCAGCTACGTCCCTATCTGGACAGGGATAACCTGGCTTCAGTTGTCCATGCTCTGGTAACCTCCAAGTTAGATTACTGCAATGCACTCTACGTGGGGCTGCCTTTGAAGGTGGTTCGGAAGCTGCAGCTTGTGCAAAATGCAGCGGCCAGATTGATAACCGGAACCAGTAGGTTCGAACATATAAGACCTACTCTGGCCCGCTTGCATTGGCTGCCTGTATGTTTCCGAGCCCGGTTCAAGGTGCTGGTTTTAACCTATAAAGCCTTACACGGCTTGGGACCACAATACCTGATGGAACGCCTTTCCCGACATGAACCTACCCGAACACTACGTTCAACATCTAAGGCCCTCCTCCGAGTGCCTCCTCCGAGGGAAGCTCGGAGGTCGGCAACAAGAGAGAGGGCCTTCTCTGTGGTGGCTCCCCAATTGTGGAACGATCTCCCCGACGAGGCCCGCCTGGCGCCAACATTGTTATCTTTTCGGCGCCAGGTCAAGACTTTCCTCTTCTCTCAGGCATTTGGCAATATCTGAGGAGCCTGGGTTTGTTTTGTTTTGTTTTTGTAGTGTTTTTTGAAGTGTTGAAGTGGTTTTTAAATGTACAGATTGTGTGTATGTTGTATGTTTTTACTGTTTTAATTTTTGTATATTGTTTTTAATTGTTTTTAATCCTATGTAAACCGCCCAGAGAGCTTCGGCTATGGGGCGGTATACAAATGTAATAAATAAATAAATAAATAAATATTGCTTACAACACACTCCAAAACCCCGGAGAACTGCACTCAACGATTTCATGTAGATGTTGAACAGCATGTGGGACAAAACTGACCCCTGCAGGACCCCAAACTTAGGGTGACCAGATAAAATCCAGGTCAGGGTTCATGTAACTTTAACAGTTGTAGAGCAAAGGGAATTTCAGCCAGTGTAATTTGTATGCAATTAGTTCCTGGTGAAATTCCCTCTTCATCACAACAGTTAAAGGTGCAGGGGCCCTGCCTTCTTTTGTATATGGTCACTCTAGTATAGTGCATGCAACTTTAACTGTAGTGATGAAGAGGGAATATCACCAGGAACTAACTGCATACGAATGACCCTGGCTGAAATTCCCTTTTCTCTACAACTGTTAAAGTTACATGAGCCCTGACCAGGATTTTATCTGGTCAGCCTACCAAACTGGAGAATACACAGGGCCAAGCAATGTCCCCCAAGCACCACCTTCTGGAGCCAACCCACCAAGTAGGAGCAGAACCACTGCAATGCAGTGCCTCTCACCCCCAACTCAGCCAGTCATCCCAGAATAATACCATGGTCGATGGTATCGAAAGCCACTGAGAGATCAAGGAGATTCCCCTGTCCTTCTCCCAACATACAGGGCGACCAAGGCTGTTTCCGTGCCAAAGCCAGGCCTGAAACCTAACTGAAATGGATCCAGATAATCAGTCTGGAGTGTCTGGAGCTGATTTGCAACCACCCACTCAAGGACTTTGCCCAGGAATGGAACATTTGCTACCAGTCTATAATTATTAAAATTTTCCGGGTCCAGGGAAGATTTCTTCAGGAGTGGTCTCACTACCACTATTTCTATGCAAGCTTAAAAAAAAATCTGAGAGCTCAGAACAAACCAAACTTAAGACCAGAGAAATTCTTGAAGTCTGAGACAAACTGAACTTAAGACTGGAAAAATTACAAATTGTGAGAAACTGAAAGAGTCAGATTCATCCTCCCCATCCAAGATGGCCAATGATCAAGAATCTGGAGGGCCCCAGGTTGGGGGAAGCTGTTCTAGCTCATTGCATGTTTCCAACAGAGTCAAACCACCAGCCCACCTTGACCTTTAACCTCTCTCTGACATAGCCATCCCTCAAACCAAAGCCTTTCCCAGTTACTTACTGGTGAGGGGATCAATACTGCTGGGGAAATGGCATTTTTTCACACGGAAGAGCAACGGCCAATGCTTGAATTTGCAGCAGCACATTTCACAGTAACGCTCCTCTTCATCTTTCTCAACTTCATCCCCTTTTTCCTCTGGAGCGTTCTCTTTGGAAGGTGCTGTGGGCAACAAACGGAATAAATGAAGCCAAGGCAAACTTCTTCACCAAGCAAGTGTTTTGGTGGGGCACCAGGTGCATGGAGGCTGCAATTATTTTAGCATCATACATCCTGGGCCAGGCAGATTTGGCCTCTGAACATCAGATCCAGAGGCCAAATCCATCCCACCTGGGGCCCCAACCTGGGCCTCTGGGGTTCCCCAGCTGGCCACGTTGCCTTCCCCTGCCCCCGAAGAGTGGTCTTTTGGTGGTTTCCTGGCTTTTCTGCAGTGTTTTCCCCGTTCTAAAAGGGTGAAATGCCCCTGCTAAGGTATCGGTTGGGTACAAGGAAGCCTTCAAGCAAACTGCCACAGCTCTCAGATTCGGGCACATTGTGTCTGCCCTGCTTGAGTGATGCCATTCCCGTTGGCATGGCCCCTAGGCATGGCCCCGGCCACAGTGTGCCCATATACCCCCCCTGAGGGATGGCTCCGTCCCTCGGCCACCCTTGGCTTCAATCAGCATTTAGGGTGACCATATGGAAAGGAGGACAGGGCTCCTGTATCTTTAACAGTTGTACAGAAAAGGGAATTTCAGCAGGTGTCATTTATATGCATGCAGCACCTGGTGAAATTCCTTCATCACAACAATTAAAGCTTCAGGAGCTATATTAAAGTGACCAGATACAAAAGAGGGCAGGGCTCCTGCAGCTTTAACTGTTGTGATGAAGAGGGAATTTCACCAGGTGCTGCATGCATATAAATGACACCTGCTGAAATTCCCCTTTCAATACAACTGTTAAAGTCATAGGAGCCCGGTCCTCCTTTCCATAGGGTCACCCTAGCATTGATTTCAAAGCTATGTGCTGATGGGGGAGCGGCCTAACAGGCATGGAGTGAAGTCGGAACTCTCTCGCTCTCGTTAAGAAGCGATTGAAATAATTATAAAAATCCCTATTTGGAGAGAATGGATTGTTAATCAAAGATCTGATTTCAGGTCCGGAAGCTTTGCTGTATCTGTGGAGAAAGAAGCTGCTGGATAGCTGCGGTAAACAGAGAGAGAACTCTGGCAGGCGATCAGTAACGGTAATTAATGGACTTTAATTGGGAGAAGTAAGGCTACTGATAAGACTGGAGGGAGTGACAGAAGCGATTATAAGTGGGAAAAGAGACATTTAACCTCCAGTCGAAAGTGTTAGAAGCCGAAACGTATTTGTTTGATAAGAGCCGAGAGGATATCTGAGGCGGACAGCGAAGATTTAGGTGAGGGGTGCGGATTTATGAGTTTAGCTTTATGAAAAGAAAGCAATCCAGTGCCCCCGCCTGGAGCAGGTTGTCGAAAAATCATCCTTCAGATAGGAATTGGCATCGGCTCACTAGAGTTTCTGGAATCTTGCCAGACAAAATGCCGGACAAAACGCAGCATTCAGACAAGGCCGGAAAAGCATCTCCAAGTCACTCCGGAAGCTCTAAATCTGGCGTAGTTTTTAAAGTGACAGGTGCAGTTCCTAAAGTGGCCAAAGAGAGTCAAGCAGAGACATCAGATGATTTAATGGACAAATTTCAGAAAGTGTTAGAGGTGGCCTTGCTGATGCAGGAGGAAAGATTAATGCAAAGAATTAAGGACTCACAGATTGAACTTATGTTGGACCTTCAAACTGTGGTGGAAAGTGTGGAGAAATTGGAGAGGGAGACTGAGAAGCTGCAGGAAGATAGCAAGCAGCAGGGGAAGCATTGAAGGAGTTGGACTTACATTTAATTGCCTTGGAAGATAGAGATAGGAGAGTCAACATTCGAATTAGATCTTTTGGAGAGACAGAGGGGGAGAACCCTAAGGCTTTAAGAAATACAATTTTGGCATGGATTAAGGAAGTGGAATCTCAGGAAACTTGGGAGATGGAGGATATTGAGAGGATCCACAGAGTGGGTTATAAGAAGAAGGGGATGCTCCCAAGGGATATAATTGTTAAATCTGCCAACTACTACAAGAAAGAAAAGTTGATGCAAGCAATTAGACATCAAGGCCAGCTGATGCTACAAGCAACTCCAATCGAGGTTTACCAGGATCTATGCCCTCAAACCGTGCAGTGGCGGAAGAGTGTTAGACTGTGTACAGTGGCTTTGCGGAAGAGATCGATAACATATAGTTGGGGATATCCAGTCTTTTTGAGATTTATGTGGAAAGGGAAACAACATAGAATAACATCAAGTAAGCAAGGGATGGATCTTTTGGAGAAGCTGGGTTTAGTTGATCCCACGGATGTTGGAGAAACAAAGCAGGATGAAGGCGCTGCAGGAGGAAGCAGTCAATGAAGAAATATTATTGTAATAGGGATAAGAAGAGATTATAAGGGAGGGGAGGGTCAGATTTTTGCTCCGGGAATGTTGGGTTGCTTCTCTCCCCCCCCCCCCGAAGAGTTCTAATAATATTTGGGGCCATTGCCCAGAAAAGTCTGGTGAGGAGGGGGGTGAAGATGGGGGGTAAGTGTGGGGGGGAGGGGGAGGGAGGGGGGTATGTGTGTCACAGAGGGAGACCAATCTAGAGATTTGTGTGAAAGAGATAGATGGAAAATAAATTAAGGGTTGTAACTTTAAATGTTAAGGGGCTAGGAACTGTTAGAAAAAGGAAGAGAATATAAATGTTATTAAAAAAAGAGAAAGCAGATGTAATTTTTTTGCAGGAAACTCATCAAACAAAGGAGGGCATAAATGAGTTTTGGATGAGGGAAGTGGGCGTTTATGAAAAGTCTTTTGGTACTTCTAAAGCGAGAGGTGTAGCGATAATAATTTC
Organism: Anniella stebbinsi; assembly: GCA_029215795.1. Classification (NCBI taxonomy): domain Eukaryota; kingdom Metazoa; phylum Chordata; class Lepidosauria; order Squamata; family Anniellidae; genus Anniella; species Anniella stebbinsi. The sequence goes on from JARDYH010000007.1 coordinate 33,612,590, forward strand.
AAAAAAATGTGGTATTACAATACAAAGGGTGAAGAAGGATGAAGCGGGAAGATTTCTGATAATTTCTTGCATGGTGGGGGAGGAGGGAATGGGAAACAAATGGAATTCTTCGATGAAGTTTTGAATGCGGTGGGAGAAGTGGGTAAAAAGAACATGGTGATAGCAGGTGATTTTAATATGGTATTATACAAAGAGAAAGACAGGGATAATATTTTAAGATATCTTAAGAGTGGTGGGAGGACGGGGTTAAGCAAATTAATGGAGGGAAAAGAACTAATGGATGTTTGGAGGGTATTAAAAGGGGAAGAAAGGAAATATACCTTCTACTCACCAAGGTTTAAGAGTTATTCTAGGATTGATTATATTTTTGTGTCAAAGAATATGATGTCTAAACTTATAGATTGTGATATTGGGGTAATTAAAGTCACCGATCACGCTTTAATGACGATGGATATTAAAATGAAGAAGGATTATAAACAAGCTAAGAGATGGAGAATGGATACAAGGTTATTAAGTAATAAAAATATACTGGGGAAAATAAAAAAAGAAATGCAGGAAATATGGGAAATTAATGAAAAGGACTCAAACTCGCATGGGTTAATATGGGACACTATGAAGGCAGTGGTAAGAGGGATTTGTATTAGGGAAATGTGTACCCTAAGAAAACAACAGGAAGCACAAAATAAAAAGATTGGAAAGGAGGTAAGGGATTTAGAGGAGAAGCTAAGAGAGACAAAAGATAAACGCCTATTTGCCCAAATCCAAGCTAAGAAAAAGGAATTAGAGAAAGAAGAGTTAGAACAAGTCCAAAGGGATTTGCTATATTTAAGGAGGGATTTTTTTGAATATAGTAATAAAAGTTCGAAGATGCTGGCTAGGTCCACTCAGTCAAAAAAGGCTAAGAATATGATAGGGACAATTAGAGATAAGACAGGGAAAAGCTGTAATTTAATGAAGGATAAATTAAATATATTTCAGGAATTTTATAGAGATTATATACATCAGATATGGGTTTACAGGTTAAAGTATTGGAATATGTAGAGAGGAATTGGAAAATAAGATTACAGGGGCAAAATAGGGATTATATGGAAGGATTAGTTACTGAGAAAGAAATAGAAGGAATTATTGATAAGTTAAAAGGAGGAAAATCTCCGGGAATGGATGGTTTGGGGCCGGAATATTATAAGACATTTAGAGGAATTTTAATACCAAGATTGAAAAAATTATTTCATAGTATAATAGAAGGAGGAAAGACCCCGCCATCGTGGGACCACTCCTTGATTATATTAATCCCGAAACCAGGAAAGGATTTGACGGATCCAGCATCTTACAGACCAATATCTTTAATAAATCAAGACGCAAAAATTTTTACGGCAATAATGGCAAAAAGAATGGGTACGTTTACATATAAATATATTAAAAAAGATCAATGTGGATTTATTTCAGGAAGGCAAATGCCTAATTTAATTGGAAGAGTTTAAAATATAATTAATATTATTTAAAAAAGGAATTTAAAAGCAGGTTTGTTAGCATTGGATATATTCAAAGCCTTTGATTGCGTGGAATGGCCAGCACTTAAAACAATTTTGAAAACATTTGGGCTTGGAGATAAATTTATGGGAGTGATGGATCAGCTGTATAAAAATAATAAAGCAGAAATAATGGTTAATGATGGGTTAACGCAACAGATTACACTAGCTCGAGGAACTAGACAAGGTTGTCCGCTTTCACCGATCTTATTTGCGATAGTGATAGAAATTTTGGCTAATGTTATAAGGGAGGATGTAAGATTGAAGGGGATAGGAGGGAAGGAGAAGATTAAAATGAATATGTTTGCGGATGACACATTACTGACATTAGAAGATCCCCTGGAGACTGGGGAGTTGATTAAGAAGCATTTGAGAGAATTTGGGGAGATTACTGGTCTACAAGTTAATTGGGGGAAGTCTGAAATGATGTTATTTAATTATAACAAAGAGGAGATGGAGGAAGGTAAAATTAAGTTAGGTTTTAGGCTTAAAAATATAGTACGTTATTTAGGAGTTAATATTGCAAAAGATTTAGATAGGTTAGAAGAAATTAATTTTGCAAGTTTGAAAAAACAGGTAGGGGAAAAGTTAGAAGTATATAGAAAATTAAAACATTCTTGGTTTGGTAGAATAGCGGTTATTAAAATGAAGATATTACCTAAGATTAATTTTTTGTTTAGAATGCTGCCGATTAAAATATCGGAAGTAGAGTTAAAGAGCTGGCAAAATATGATTAATGCTTATTGCAATGGAGATAAGAGAGCAAGGATTAATAAAGGGTTATGGTATAAGACACAAAAGAAAGGTGGTTTGGGACTTCCAAATACAAAGATTATATTGCTAATCAGTTATGTTATAAATAGATTTCAAATTGCAAAATATTAGATTTCAAATTGCAAAATATTTTTTTTATTAAAATTCAAAAGAAAGATTTGAGGGGACTGGACAACCCGTTGCTGAAAAATATTCTAGAGATCTGGGAGAAAGTTAAAGGAAAGTTAATACCAGGAGACTCTCCACTCGCCCCAGTGGTAGTAGTGGGAAACTTCCCAAGGAATTTAAAAGTAGAGTTGGAAGGGAGTCTGAAAGATCAGGAAATTTTTAAGTTAAGGAATTGGATGGAAAGAATGATAGATAAGGTGCAAATTAGAGAGTGGTTAAAAGGACAAAAGATAGCTTGGTTCAAATGCTTACAATTGGAAAATTGGACACAGGAATGGAAAAAGATAAATAAGAAATGTAGAAATAATACAAGATTTGAAGATTTAATTGAATCAAGAGGAAAGAAGGAAGTAATTAAAAATAGAAAAGGTTTGACTAGTGAAATATACAGAATTCTGATAGAGGATGATGAATATCGAGACTCTCTTAAAATGATTTGGGAAGATGAGTTAAAGGAACAAATTAATGAACATGACTGGGGGAGGATATGGGATGTAAGAATATTAAAGCTTTTGTCGATTAGAATTAAGGAGAATTATTATAAAACAGTATGGAGATGGTATTTAACGCCGGTACGATTTCATCAGATAGACAAAAAAGTGTCCAAGAATTGTTGGAGGGGGTGTCAGGAGGTTGGAACTGATTTTCATATGAGGTGGAGCTGTGAACATGTACAAAAAATTTGGGAAAGGGTGTTTAAAGAAATAAGTGAAATAATTGGAAGTAAATTAGAATTAAGCCCAAAGCTGGCTCTACTAGCAATATGGGATAAAGGAAATGAGAATATAAACAAGAGAGAATTAATAAACAACCTGCTGGCTCCTGTTAGACTAATGATTGCTAAAAACTGGAAAGGGCAAGGGATATATACTATAGAAGAATGGTATAAAGAACTATGGGATATGGCACTTAACGATAAGCTAACATGTAAAATGACCAGGGCATGGTCTGAAAGTACATGAGGCCACCACCTTGCTGAAGCTAAGCAGGTCTGGGTCTGGTTAGTGCTTGGAGGGGAGACCTCCTGGGAACCACATGTAGCCACCTTGAATTCCATGATGGAAGAAAGGTGGGATATAAATGTAATAAATAAATAATAAATAATAAAAAGGGGAATGTCCAGTAAGAATGATTTTGGAGATATATGGAGCCCATTTTTGGAATATGTATTAAGAACGGGGAAGGGGCAAATACCTTCAAAAGGGTCTTTACAATTTTGGAAAGAAGAATGAATAATTGAAGGTCTCTTGGGGGGAGGGGAGCACAGGGGGGTATGTGGTTATGTATTGTATTTTATGTTGTTTATGTTGTATTATGTTTGAAAAAAAAAAAAAATTAAAAAAAAAGCTATGCGCTGATTAGGGAAGTCCCCCACCTATTGACAGAAGATGGTACTGCATATAATTCAAATGAATGAATACTAGGGGTGTGCACGGACCCCCCGGATCGGATCGGGACCTGGATCGGGACCTCCAATTTTGTCCCGGACCGGTTCGGACAAAATCGGAGGCCCCCCGGACCGGATCGAGTCCGATCCCGACCCAAAAATCGTACATTTTTGGATCGGCCGCCATTTTTTTCCCCATAGACTTGCATTGCAATGCAAGTCTATGAGGAAAAAATGGCGGCGGGTGGGTAAGGGGGGGGCCTAACTCCCTCCCCCCCCCCCGGGGCCGTCCGCTGTGGACGGCCCCGGCAGGTAAACCCCCTCCCCCGCGCTCCCTACCCCCCCTGGGGCCGGCCGCTTCCATCCGCTGGCGCCCGCGGGCGCCAGCGGATAGAAGCGGACGGCTCCGGGGGGGGGGTAAGCCCCCTTCCCCGCCACTGCTTACCTTCTCGGCCCGTCCGGCGCCGGCGGCTACTACCAGCGGGCTCCGCGGCCTACTCTCGAGTAGCGCGCCGGGTGATGACATCACCCGGCGCGCCACCCTGGAGCAGGCCGCGGAGCCTGCTGGTAGTAGTAGGCGCCGGCGCCGGATGGGAGCCGCCGGGCCGGGCAGGTAAGGGCCCCCCTCCCCCCTCCCCCCTCCGCGCGCCCCCTCCTCCCCTCCACGCACCCCCTCCTTACCTTCCCGGCCCGGCGGCTCCCGTCCGGCGCCGGCGCCTACTACTTCCAGCAGGCTCCGCGGCCTGCTCTAGAGTAGCGCGCCGGGTGATGACATCACCCGGCGCGCCACCCTAGAGCAGGCCGCGGAGCCTGCTGGGAGTAGTAGGCGCCGGCGCCGGACGGGAGCCGCCGGGCCGGGCAGGTAAGGGCCCCCCTCCCCCCTCCCCCCTCCGCGCGCCCCCCTCCTCCCCTCCACGCACCCCCTCCTTACCTTCCCGGCCCGGCGGCTCCCGTCCGGCGCCGGCGCCTACTACTTCCAGCAGGCTCCGCGGCCTGCTCTAGAGTAGCGCGCCAGGTGATGACATCACCCGGCGCGCCACCCTAGAGCAGGCCGCGGAGCCTGCTGGGAGTAGTAGGCGCCGGCGCCGGACGGGAGCCGCCGGGCCGGGCAGGTAAGGGCCCCCCTCCCCCCTCCCCCCTCCGCGCGCCCCCTCCTCCCCTCCACGCACCCCCTCCTTACCTTCCCGGCCCGGTGGCTCCCGGCCGGCGCCGGCACCTACTACTACCAGCAGGCTCCGCGGCCTGCTCTAGAGTAGCGCGCCCCTAGAGCAGGCCGCGGAGCCTGCTAGTAGTAGTAGGCGCCGGCGCCGGACGGGAGCCACCGGGCCGAGAAGGTAAGTGCCCCCCTCCTCCCCCTCCCCGCTGTCCACTTTCATCGGCGGGCGCCCGCTGGCGCCCGCCAATGGAAGCGGCGGTGGGCGCCCGCCGATCCGCCGATCCGCCGAACCGGTTCGGAGCTTTTTCGGACCGGTTCGGATTGGATCGGCCGATCCAGCTGCGGGATCGGAAATCGGATAATTTATCCGATTTCCCACTGGACCGGACTCGGATCGTGGATCGGGTCCGATCCAGTGCACATCCCTAATGAATACGTTTAAAAAATCAGGCCCCCTCCACAAGGATGCACTTTTGCGCCCAGTTCGGGGATTATGCGCATTATCGCGGAGGCGCATTTACGCCTAATCCCTCTGCACGGGAGGCGGCGAGAGGCGGCGAAGCGCATTAATTGATGTCCAAAAAGCGCTGTAGAAGACGTTAATGCGCATAATCGCTTGTTCACACGGCGAAAATGCGCTTTAACGGCCGGAGCAAAATAAAAGTCGCTATTTAACGCGCATTCGAAAATGCGCATTATCGGGGAGATAACGCGCCTGTACGCCCGTTTTGCGCTCCGCTGGTGTGGAGGTAAAATTTATAATGAGCCTTCAAGGCTCATTAAACGTCTCGTGTGGAGGAGGCCTCAAATATCCCCTTTTAGGGTGCATGTCAAGTTTTCTTGGTGCTATGGAGCTGATGGACAGACAGGAGACATCCTTTCCTATTATTATTATTATTATTATTATTATTATTATAGATTATTGTTTCATTTGACTGTCAGGAAAGGGGAGAGATGGGTGTGCGATTTTCTGCTTCGGGCCAAAACAACTCAGGCCCTGCCTTGATTGAGGGCGGGGTGGGGGCTGCTGCTCCTTCTCATCCAAGACAATCTCTTGGATTGCGTCTGAGTATTGGAATAAGTAATCAGTAGCCCTCGCGAGGGAATTCATCGGAAAGAAGGGAAGCAAGAAGAAAGGCCCATTGACCCCTCGCAGCCACAGCCAGCCCGGGAGTTTGCCGTCCAGCGCTGCGCTCACTTACACGGTGCGGGGGTCTCCTCATCAGACGAGGCATCCGGGTCAATCAGTTTCTCTTTCACTTTCTCAGTCCGATCCTTAAAGAGCCGCACCAGCTCTTGGAGGCGGTCGTTGATCACTGCGCTGCTTTGGCTAGCGGCTGAGCCACTGCGTTCTGGCAAACTGCAGAGAAACTAGCCTGGATTATTAAAGCAGGGGAAACTTCTCCCTGGCCAATTTTGGATTCACATTTGGGGATTGGAGAAACTGCTGTGGGCGCCACCACAAAATGGGCCCCACGGTGGATGTGGCTAGTCACATAATAGCTGCGATGGGGGCCTGGCTAGTCAAAAGTGAGCTCAAGAAGAGGTGATGGAGGGGGTGAGGGGAGAGAGCAAGGCTGGAAGAAGACTGCCCTTACTTTTCCCAAGGTGATTCTTCAAACACATTTTGTTTTGTAGGGAGGCAGGCAGGCAGGGGAGATCTGCATGGGCACCATTGGAGGTCCCAGCAGGGGTCCCCTGGAGCCTACAGCAGGGGTCCCCAGCAGCACAATGACAAAGGGGCTTTCGGGGGGGGAGAAGGGGGCTGCAAATGGCAGAATAGGCAATGCCCTCTGCTCGTAATAAGAAATCACCCATGCTGTCCTTTTCCCAGCTTTGGGAGGCTTTTGTGAGAAAGGAGAATGGTGCCCCATGCAGATGTGGTGTTTGAGAAATAGGTTTCAGGATACTTTTGCAATCTTGCCAAAAGATACGAACACCATTTGGACCTTTGGAGGTGCTCTCCCCGCCCCCCCCCCCCTTAGGAAGGCATCAATCATCTGCTTCTCTTCAACGTTTGGTCCAATTTCCCTGTGAGCCTTCCAGAGTTGAAGCGAGGCCCCTTGAAACAGACACCTTGGACCAACCATAGCCTAACCCTTGCAAAGATAAAACGAAGGCGCCTCATCCATGCTGCCCCTGACCTCCTTGAAGAAGGGGCAGGGAACACAGGTCATCCACAAAATAAAGGTTTTAGAATTGTACTCAATCTGCTCGTTCCTCTCTGGGCTGGGCTGGTCCGGCCACGCATCAATTGGAGACTGGCTTGGAGCTGGCACCCTCCTCCTAATGTGGAGAAAGAATTTGGAGGGGGAAACTGTCAGATTTGGAGGGATGCAGCTTTCATTCTCCTGTGTGTGGTTGCACACAAGAATAAGAGCACACCATAGGTACCTTCCCTCTATTTGTCCATGAAACCATACAACAACCACATTATCAGTATCACGTGATTGCAGCCTTTCTTAACCAGCTGAACTCAGGGGCCATGGATGGTTCAGTTGTGCTTATGAACTAATATATGGGAGAAAAATAAAGACTTGGAGAATTAATAAGAAGATATAGCAAACCACTTTACATCAACTTTACAATCACTTCAACTGGCTGCCAATTAGTTTCCGGACGAAGTACAAAGTGTTGGTTATTACCTTTAAAGCCCTACATGGTTTGGGTCCAGGTGACCTGTGGGATCGCCTTTTCCCGTACAATCTGCCCCACACACTCAGGTCCTCTGGGGAGAACTTACTCCAGTCAGCCAAAACTAGGCTGACAACTGTTACCCAGAGGACCTTTTCTTCTGCCGCCCCCAGACTCTGGAATGGCCTGCTGGAGGAGATTTGTCAATTTAACACTCTCTCTGAGTTTAAGTCTGCTATAAAAACTAGCCTCTTCCGGCAGGCCTACCCAGATGAACTTTAAATCAAGAATTTTAAAATCTGTTGATTGTTTTATATGCTTTTTAAATGAATTTATGTATTTTATCTATATTGTTATTGTATTAATGTTGTTACCTGCCTCGATCCAAAAAGAGAGGTGGGTAAGAAATAAATGTATTATTATTATTATTATTATTATTATTATTATTATTATTAGTGGGGGGAGGTTGCCCCAGATGCAGAATGAACCACTTTAAGTGGGTGGTGCAGCCAGGCTCAGGGAAGAGAGTGGGCAGTTTTGGGACAGCTTTCGGGAACCATAAGCACAAAATTATTTCACAACAGGCAACGAAGAAACTGATGGCTGGTTGTTGGGCACAATGAATGAGCACAATGAACATAGATCCTAGAACCTGGGTGCTGAACCTCTTTCAGCTCAAGGTCCAAATTCCATTTTGGAGAAGTTCTTGGAGGCCACATTCAGTGGTGGGTGGAGCCAAAGGCAAAAGGGGGCAAGACCCAAAATACCAGCTTCTGTTAGCTTAAAGCTTTTGCTAATGGTCACTAAGAATTGGGAGAAGCATTTTATTTAATTTACTTATTTACGACATTGGAATACCACTCCTAGGTAGATTACGAAGCAGTGAACAACAAGAGATGAAGAGAATGAAACATGACATTAAAACTATTTGTTAAAATACAAAACAAAACAGAACTAGAGTGCCAATAAAACCAAGGGTTTTAGAAGAGGGGAAAACTGGCAGGAAACCATTGAATGATCGGTGGTCAGGGGAGAGAGCGTAGGGCCAGGGGAAGTGGGCCCTCTGGGGAGCCACGTAGGTCAGAGTGGGACTGCAACGGGTCAGGATTAAGGTTCTGCACCCCTGGCATAGACCCTAGCACCGAACAGCTGGAGTCCGCCGTACCTCTTGGGAGCCACAGGTACAGTGAGGGTTTGGGGTGACGGGCGAGCTCGGCAGGCAAGTGTGGGCAGCCCTGAAGAGCCATTCTTCGAATCCACATGCTGGATGTTCACAGTGGGATATCTTCCTGATGGCCATCCTTGGGCAAGAAAGTATATACAAATGAATCAGAAAGAACAACATGCGGGATAAAATTTGGCTCATGGCAATATCAGCTCTGACTTCAGACAAATAGTAACAAGACTGCTCCTCATATCACAACACTCAAGAAACAGATCCTGTGTTACAGATCAAAGGTTTCCTGAAAAGGCAACCTTCTCTGCTCCCCACTCACTTTTTTAGTTGCTTTCTTGCTTCTCCACTTTCTTCCGTAGAAAAAACTCAAACATCTCTTGAAATAGTTAGAATAATGAACCCCAAAGTCATATCTCAGCTTCCATACAATTTTTATACAGTTTCTATAAAATTCAAAATGTACTGTGGCCAAAATATGTAGATATTTTAAAAAAGAAATTTATTAAAATCAAAGTTTGAGTGCTGCTATTTCCCATAGACAATTGTCTTAATAAAACATTTGGATTTATATGTTTGACACAAAAATCCTAGCTAACCCCAACCCCAATATTTCCCTGAGAAAAGCAGGTTCACATCATCCTGTTATGACTCTTGTTTCCATCTTCCCAGCCAGCATGGAGGACACCAGTATGGGAAAAGAGCACTAGTTAATTTCTTAATCTTTACTGCTAACAAGGGGACACATTCAACCGTGTCAGTCCACAAACTCAAATAGTACTAGTGGAGCTCCTCCAAATTTTTCTGTTGCGCAAGCGCTTGCACATTAAGTCTACACAACTGGGTACACAATTGTAACATGCAAGCGGTTGCACAACAGGTTGTGTAAGTGCAATGCACAATTACTTGTGCAACCACACTTGTACAAACACACTTACGCAAATGTAACTTTAGTTGATTCTCCTCTTGCGCTTAGTTCGGAACCTAATTTCTGCAATCGCAACATCATTTGCGCTAAGAGAGTAACACAGTTGGATATTGCCTGAGGGGTACCCTAGAAACTGCTGGAACAATACACGTGTTCTTTGGCATTTGTACAAGGCCTATTACTTCACGACAGAATAGGCAGGAGGGGCCTTCCAAGGATCATCCTTCATCCAGCATGAAAAAAACAAGTGCTTTCCAAGCACTGCTAAAATTACAACTAAATTGTCACCTAGAATAATCTTCCCTCTGAAATTAGACATGAAACAACTTTTTTAATTTTTAGGTGCATATGCAAGCCTTCTCTGTGTAGTTTAGCTTACAATCTTACAAGTATGTAGATGTGATACATTTTCTGTATTGTTTTATATTTTTATATTTTATTATTTGTGTACACCACTTTGAAATCTGTGGATGTGAGTGGTATATAACTACTCATAAATAAATAAATAAATAAATAAAGCCAAATATAAATCAAACCTTAAATTAAAAATTTAACTAAGGATGCAATCTCTTTGTATTTATTACTTTTATTAGTAAAAAGTGGTCCCTCTCTCCACAGCTCTGAACCACGTGCAAAGCATCCTTGCTCAGTGACCTCACAACTGTCACCCATGAAACTGTAGCTTTCCAATTGTATAGAATGTGCAAGTAAATAAACCAGATGTACCCATAGCCAGCGTGACCTTCTCCCTGAAAGATGTACATGAAGGTAAAGTTCTGCCTGCACCTATAGAGCTATTTGTGAGGCAAGGCTTCTTTGATCTCTCAGCAGAGCAATAGATACTACCTGATAGGAAACCCACTTGGCTTTCTCCCCCTTTTGCTGCAGTTTCATCCATTTCATAAGAATCTGTTTAAAAAGGGCTGGTAGACCAAAGCCCTTCTGCGTTCGCAGGTTTACTATTCTGGGGCAGAAGGAGGCTTCTTTTCTTGGGAAAGTTTGACAGTTACAACAGTGCAATAGCCACAGAACAGCTATTTCATGACTACTAGAAAAATAGCAGTAGGTCTTGTGGCAACTTAAAGGCTATTTTTAAATGGCACAAGCTTTCAGGGACTCGCATCCACTTATTATTATTATTTATTATTATTATTATTATTATTATTATTATTACTTTTATAAGTGGATACCTTCCTCTTGCAGAAGGCAGATCCTTGATCTCAGCCACTAAAAATAAGAACAAATGCAATAACTGGTGATAACACAATGAGCTTAGCATAGCTAAGTACATTAAGTGTGTGTATAGGGGGCGTATAATCACTATTCAGGCGCAAATGTACTTTTTAATTTTTGTTATCTACCATCATAGGCATGTGCAGAGCACATTTCATTAGGGTGTGCACCCAAGCAATTTGTTTTAAAGGCAAACATTTATTGAATACACAATCATAAGGGACATTATTTTTATTCATTTATTTATTGAACACTGTAGATCCTGATGCCCTACTCTGTGTTCAGCTTGCCTGACCCCTGGAGGGCCGTTGCAGGCATGTGTAGGGGTAATGAGGAGATGCTTCTCAAGTCCCAGCACTGGTGGGGCTTTGTAGGAACACTGGCCAGAGGAGGAGCTTAAGAGGCGATATTAACCTTTGCGGCCCTTCCTCCTGGCCTCTTTGAAGCATGACTCCTGACAGAGAGGCTCCCAGCAGAGCAATACCTTTTCGCTCCTGCTGCTGGGAGCAACAGCACATTGTTGGGGGCAGCCAGAGGACCGTTCCTATTGCATCTGGATCCCCCTCTGGAACCCTACTCAATGCCCCCCCATTCAGCGCTTATTGCTTGAGACATTTGGGTGTGCCTGGGCACACCTAGCACACCCCTTGTGCACACCTATGTCTACCATCCATATATGCATCGATTGAGGATAACACTTTATGATGCCAACGAAGAAGTCTTTAGCCCAAGGAAGATTATGCCATATTAAATTTGCTAATCTTTAAGGTGCTGCTGCTGCAATATATATATTTTTAATCGTTTTTGCAGCAACACAGCTTCCCTTTCCGGAAGTTAGGACTACTTGAAATGTGAATTCTGAAACAAACTCACAAGACATAAAAGTAGACAAAATGACAGAAGCTTGACATACAACACTGCATGCACAAAGCCGTGGCAAGTGCTACATTACCCCAGGGGCGCAAGAGGGATGCTTCTTCCTTCAAAAAGCTGGGGTTCGTCACACCAGCCTTTTGCCTTCTGGAGAGAAGGACAGGAATGCGGGAGGCGGCGGCAGCAGCAGTGCGGTAGCTGGGGACATTCGGTAACTGCTCAACTATGCTGTGGCGGGAAGGGGAGGCATCTGGGTGGCCAAGTGGCTTGTCATGCACCAGGCGAGCTAACTCAACGTCTCGGTTTCGCTTGGACATGGCTCTAGGCAGCTAGGCAGACGTTTGAAGCAAAGGCCACAGGGATCTGAAGCTGCAATACAAAAAAATACAAAATCCAGTGAGAACAACGGCCAAATCATGTCTTGTGTGTGTGTGGTGGGGGGAGAGCGGGGACACGATCACTGGAAACATTTGTTGGAGAGACACAAACATGACCAAGCCAACGGGACACACCTGGGCCAGTTTTAACGTAGAGGACTCAACACACCTTGCCTTTCCCCAACGAGCTTGTGTCTCTTCCAGCACTTTCACAAACACGGTTCTCTAAAACAGCATTCCCTGATATGATGCCCTCCAGAGGCTTTGGACTACAACTCCCATCAGCTCCAGGCAGCATGGCCAGTGATGAAGGGTTGTGGGGGCTGTAGTCCAAAACATCTGGAGGGTTCCAGCATGGTGAAGCCTGCTCTAAATAGGTATCTTGTTGATCACTTGTTCCTTTTGTACTTTGCAACAGCTGGAGATTGTGTGGTGCAACATTTTCACTTTCTGACCAGTTGAGGTGAGCTTCTGTACATGCAGACGCTGAGCTGTGTGCCTGCATGCCCTACACCAAAACAGTCCATGCATGCTCAGTGGCAGAGAACATCCTCATTCCGCATGATGTACAGTACCTTCAGGTGTAATGAAAGCCGTCTCTGCGTCCTCTGCCTTCATTGAAACACAAAACAAAACATTACTCTCAAGAACCCATGTAAGAAAAAAATCCCATTCTTTCTCACATTGGTACATTTTTTTTAAATGTACCATAAAACACTTTAAAGCAAAATGGCAATTCATTGTGTTGTTAATCGATTTAGAAATATTAATTGTGCTTTTAATTGCTATGTATCAACTACTTACACATTCTACTGATTCTCTACAGAGCTTTAGATAACAATTTCACTATTTTCCTCTTGATAACAAAATAATTTTGTCATCTGGGTCTTATCTAAACTGCAAACCTCCCAAGCACAACATCTTTGGACTGTTTTGTTCCAACTACCATCTCCTGCTTCTTTGGATGAAGTGCTCTGGAAAACTTGAAAGCTTGCACACTTTTTTGGAATTTTAGTTAGTCCTAATAAAGATGTTACCCAACTATGGATTTTTGGATTATAATCAGTAAAGCCCTAAAGGTCTGGGGCTTGGGGATTTGAAAGGCCACATCCTCCTGCTCGGACTTGTTTACACTAGGGTGACCATATTTTGGAAACCAAAAAGGAGGACAACATGGCCGCCCCAAGGGGGCGTGCCCACCAACATGGCCAGCCTCCAAGGGGGCGTGCCCACCAACATGGCCGGCCTCCAAGGGGGCGTGACCACCAACATGGCCAGCCCCCAAAGGGACGTGCCCACCCAAAGATGGCCTTCGTCACATGTCTGATTTCACAGCACACAATTAAGACAAACCTGTTCTGCATAACATCTTCATGTTAAAATCACTGAGACATTCAGTGTATTTGAAATTAACTTCACTCCTACTTTTGTAGCTTTTGCTGTACTTTAAAGCTTTTGCTGTACTTTGTGTGATACAGTCTCCTTTTCCCTCACATATCTTTTCTGACTGCAAATCCTTCACTGGATGACCGTAGTCTCACCTTTCCTAACATTTAACACTCTTTCCTCATCACCTTTCTCATATCCATACTCACAGATTCAGCACTAAACAAATGAAGCAGTTGACAAGTGCAGAAAAATCTAGTACAGGAAAATCTAGTACAATAAATGAGTAATGTAGCATTCAGAAAGAGTATAAAATACTATTACCCTACAAACAGTCATGGAACAAAATGGACTAAAGGCTTGTAGCAGTTATTTCTCACTAGCATCTCTTAACTTGTTTCAACTTCTGGTTTATCAGTGAGAAACTAATCTAAAAATGTGTCATTATATCTCTGGTTCATTAGCCATGTAAACAAGCCCATGGTCAGTAGAGGTACAAAGAAAGGCCAGAACAGATGCCCATTATCACAATGCTAGACAAAGATCTTTCCCTCCTTTTATCCAAATGTCTCCTGAATTTACACTGCCTCAGTGTGCAGAGAACAGAAATCCCAATCAGAGAGTTTAATACTTTACCCAAAGAAAACTGAGTAGCAGATAACTCAGAAGCTATCATCTCCCTATGTCCTATCATACAATGCTATCCTATGACAACTCAGGAATAAGTCCTGTTGACTTCAATAAACCGTACTCCCAGATACATATGGGATTGCAGCTTCTTCACATTTGTTCACCTTAATATAGCAAGTGCAAGCCCCTCCTGTCAAGGAAAACTGTGCACTCACCAGAACCCGGCCTCGTGGATCATGCAACCAGCAGATGCTCTCAGAACGATGCTTTCAGAGCCTAGGAGTCCCAGACACAGTCAAACAAGACAAGACAAGCCACACTATGCACTCATATATTATCTTGCTGGGACAGAACAATTCTGGGACAAGGCAACACTTTGCTATCAACCAGACATAACAGTCATAAACAAAAATGAAAAACACACTACTTCATTGACATAGCACTACATAATGACACAAACGTTGCATTAAAGGAAGAGGGAAAGAGAAAACTATACACCACTGGCTATGTAAGTTAAAGAACTATGGTAACAGGAAAAAAGTTACAATTATTCCATTAGTTAGAGTGATTATGGAAAGGAGGAAAGGGATCCTGTATCTTTAATAGCTGTATTGAAAAGGGAATTTCAGCAAGTATCATTTGTATGCATGCAGCATCTGGTGATATTCCCTCTACATTACAACAGTTAAAGCTGCAGGAGCCCATCCTAGCATGACCAGATACTAAAGAAGGCAGACATACACACCCCAGGAAAGATCAGCAGTAGCAGCATCCACGCACACCTCATGCTCACTAAAGGCAATAAAAATTAAAATTTACATACCCCTGCACACTTGCCCAAAGTGGGGGAAAACTCCACATCCTCCTGAAAGCAATTTAAACAACAACAACCTCCACACACACACTTAACTGGAAGAGGGGATAAAAATCCACCCCCACGCTCTCCAAAGGCAAAATAATAATGACAATATTAATAATAAACCACCCACACAATGCAAAATAAAACAAAAACATGCACACACCCATTGCAATAAAATAATATTAAAAATACAACACTCACCCACATACCCACCCAAGGAAAAATAATAAAAATCCAGACAAGCACCAAGGCAAAAAACAACCAACAGAACAAATACACACACTCACCAAGACTGAAAATACAATAAATATCCACAAACACCAGCATACTCACCCATGGCAAATCTAATAATAATTTTAAAACACACACACATGCACCACCCCAATTAATTCATCAAAATATAGCAAAAATATTAAAGAAAAGTTCACTAAACAGTAGCAGCACCCAACGATAAATGAAATCACATCCAGGCAGCCCCAGCCCCGAGTGCCAGGCCAGGCTAAGACGCCTGCACTCCCGACTGGGCCAGGCCACCCCATGGGCTTGAAGTCCAGCGTGTCATACTCCAGGCCAGGCCAGACTGCCCCACACCCGGCCAGGAATGCCCCAGGACACCGGGTGAGGATGCTCCCCCACTGCGCCGCCCCATGGGTCACACTGGGTCAGGCTGCACTGGGTCAGGCTGCACTGTGCCAAGCTGTGCTGCCCGCACGCCATGCCAACTTGCGCGCCGTGCCAGGCCGTGCCACCCTGCACTGGCCCAGCACCCGTCCACCCTGCTTCCGCCTCGTCAACCCCACGCCCGCCCATCTCGCATGACCTGCACACTTGCCCGCCGCACCCTATGCCCGCCCCACCCACCCCGCAACCAGCAGCTGTGCACCCCACAACCACTCCACCTGCCTCACCTGCAGTTTGCCTGCCCACCCCGCACTCCACCACCGCGCACCCGCTAGCCTCGCCCCACGCCCACCCCACAACTGCACACCCCACAACCGCACACCCCACAACTGCCTCATCCCACCCCACAACCCACTTGCCCCACCTGCACTGTACTCACCCCGCGCCCACCTACCTAGGGTAGGCTGACCATCTGAAAAGGAGGACAGGGCTCCTGTAACTTTAACAGTTGTAGGGAAAAGGGAATTTCAGCCAGTGTCATTTGTATGCAATTAGTTCCTGGTGAAATTCCCTCTTCATCACAAAGTTGCAGGGGGCCTGCCTTCTTTTGTATATGGTAGGGTGACCATATGAAAAGGAAGACAGGGCTCCTGTAACTTTTAACAGTTGCGTAGAGAAGGGAATTTCAGCTGGTGTCCTTTGTATGCATGCAGCACCTGGTGAAATTCCCTCTTCATCACTGTAGTTAAAGCTGCAGAAGCCCTGCCCGCTTTTGTACCTGGTCACTCTAGTATAGCTCCTGCAGCTTTAACTACAGTGATGAAGAGGGAATTTCACCAGGTGCTGCATGCATACAAAGGACACCAGCTGAAATTCCCTTCTCTACGCAACTGTTAAAAGTTACAGGAGCCCTGTCTTCCTTTTCATATGGTCACCCTAATAAATGGAGTTTGCTTCTTTCCATGCACTTAAGCATGCTTAAGGAACGTTAGCAAGTGTTCCTTAAGCATGCTTAAGTGCATGGAAAGAAGCAAATTCCATTTAAATTAGGGTGACCATATGAAAAGGAAGACAGGGCTCCTGTAACTTTTAACAGTTGCGTAGAGAAGGGAATTTCAGCTGGTGTCCTTTGTATGCATGCAGCACCTGGTGAAATTCCCTCTTCATCACTGTAGTTAAAGCTGCAGAAGCCCTGCCCGCTTTTGTACCTGGTCACTCTAGTATAGCTCCTGCAGCTTTAACTACAGTGATGAAGAAGGAATTTCACCAGGTGCTGCATGCATACAAAGGACACCAGCTGAAATTCCCTTCTCTGCGCAACTGTTAAAAGTTACAGGAGCCCTGTCTTCCTTTTCATATGATCACCCTAATTTAAATGGAGTTTGCTTCTTTCCATGCACTTAAGCATGCTTAAGGAACGTTAGCAAGTGTTCCTTAAGCATGCTTAAGTGCATGGAAAGAAGCAAATTCCATTTAAATTAGGGTGACCATATGAAAAGGAAGACAGGGCTCCTGTAACTTTTAACAGTTGCGTAGAGAAGGGAATTTCAGCTGGTGTCCTTTGTATGCATGCAGCACCTGGTGAAATTCCCTCTTCATCACTGTAGTTAAAGCTGCAGGAGCTATACTAGAATGACCAGGTACAAAAGCGGGCAGGACTCCTGCAGCTTTAACTACAGTGATGAAGAGGGAATTTCACCAGGTGCTGCATGCATACAAAGGACACCAGCTGAAATTCCCTTCTCTACACAACTGTTAAAAGTTACAGGAGCCCTGTCCTCCTTGGTCACCCTAAGGAAGCCCCAGCAGGTGCCCCGCGCCCCTGCGCCGCCCCCCCCGCCGTGCGCCTCCGTGCCGCCCCCCCGCCCCGCGCCCCCGCATGGCACCCCCACCCGCCCCTCGCCCCCGCGCCTCCCCCACACCCGCCGTGCGCACCCGCGCCGCCCCCCCGCCGCACGCACCCGCGCGGCCCCCCCCTGCCGCGAGCACCCGCACCGCCCCCCCCGCCGCGAGCCCCCGCGCCGCCCCCCCGCCGCGAGCCCCCGCATGGCACCCCCACCCGCCCCGCGCCCCCGCGCCTCCTCCACACCCGCCGTGCGCACCCGCGCCGCCCCCCCCGCCGCGCGCACCCGCGCGGCCCCCCCCCGCCCGCCGCGAGCACCTGCACCACCTGCACCGCCCGCCCCGCCGCGAGCCCCCGCGCCGCCCCCCGCCGCGAGCCCCCGCATGGCACCCCCACCCGCCCCGCGCCCCCGCGCCTCCCCCCCACCCGCCGCGAGCACCAGCACCGCCACCCCCCACCCACCGCGAGCACCCGCGCCGCCCCCCCACCCCCCACGCGCTCCTTACCTGCTGCTGCTGGGGCGTCTGTTTCCCTCCGTGCTTGGAATCTACTGAGAAACAGGCTTCTTGGCCTGTCTCTCAGCAGTGCGCCGAGTGATGACGTCATCACCCGGCGCGCTACTGAGGGATAGGCCGCGAAGCCTGTTTCTCAGTAGATTCCGAGCACCGGTGGGAAGCCCCAGCAGGTAAGTGCCCCGCGCCCCCGCGCCGCCCCCCCCCGCCGTGCACCCCCGCGCCGCCCCCCCGCTCCGCGCCCCCGTGCCTCCCCCACACCCGCCACGCGCACCCGCGCGGCCCCCCCACCCGCCGCGAGCACCCGCACGGCCCCCCCACCCGCCGCGAGCACCCGCGCCGCCCCCCCCCGCCGCGAGCACCCGCGCCGCCCCCCCCGCCGCGAGCACCCGCACCGCCCCCCCCACCGTGAGCACCCGCACCGCCACCCCCCACCCACCGCGAGCACCCGCGCCGCCCCCCTACCCCCCACGCGCTCCTTACCTGCTGCTGCTGGGGCGTCCGTTTCCCTCCATGCTTGGAATCTACTGAGAAACAGGCTTCTTGGCCTGTCTCTCAGCAGTGCGCCGAGTGATGACGTCATCACCCGGCGCGCTACTGAGGGATAGGCCGCGAAGCCTGTTTCTCAGTAGATTCCGAGCACCGGAGGGAAACGGACGCCCCAGCCGGTAGGTGCCTCGCGCCGCCAGCCTCGCGCCACCACCGCGTGACCCCCCGCTGCCCCGGTTTGCCCCCGCCGCCCCGCGGTTGGCCCAGCTCGCCCCAGGGCCATCTGGTCACCGTTTTGGGGGGCTAAATTTCCGGATTTGGCCCCCCAAAACGGTTTTTTCCGCACGGATGCGGATTTGCACCCCATTTCCCGGATATGTCCGGGCAAATCCGGGCGTCTGGTCACCCTAGTTACACGCAGTATTCAGCATTGGAGGCCTTGCTTTAAGTATGGCTCACTGGGACACGAGACAGGGCCTTTTCGGTAGTGAGCCCAGGCTGTGGAACTCCCTCATTAGAGAGGCTTATTTGGCTCCATCCCATTCCTGACAATATGCAGGAAAACTGTAAACATTTTTTTAAAAATTCCACAGATATTAGATTTCATCTGAGGCCATTTTTTTATCCTGTTCAGAGGACATGCTAAGCCACAGTGGTCAAACATTCTGAGCTAAACATTACGGCTTAGCAGGTCACGTGAACCATGACTTAGCGGGTCATATGAAACATTCCTAACCATGGTGGCTACATAACCATGGTTTAAATGCGCTCATTAACCATTTGCTGCAAAAGGGTTAGTGGCCTAACCATGTTTTAGCGTGTTGTCTGAACAGGCCAGTTGTGTTATTGTTATCTGGTTCTACTCTTCAGTGTTTTATTTTATTGTTATTTTATAACAATAAAAAGAAACCATTGTGAGCTACCTTAGGGGATTCTTTTGGGGGCTCAAAGGCAAGGTATAAATGATTTTTTTTTTAAAATAAATAGATAAAATAAATAAATAACCAAACCAACCTGTAGAAAAGGCTTTAAGATGGCACCCACCACCTTGACTTTGTCTGAAGCAGCCACCACAACGGTGCAGTCATCAGATGTATGCCTATGTAGGAAATGGAGGCAAAAATGTAAAACACACCAATAAAAAGTAATGAAGGGACCCTAATATTTTTTATTTACTGTTGTTCCCCGCCTCAATCCAAAAGGAGAGGCGGGTAAGAAATAAATTTATTATAATTATATTATTATTATTATTATTATTATTATTATTAAACCCAAGACCCCTTTTTTGTCACCTTGCAACTAATATGTGTTGAAGCTGCACAAGCCGAAGAGGAGCCCCCAAGCTGTGGATGGGCTTTTTCAGGGGGGAGTGCAACCCCACCCAGAACTGGTTGAATACCACTCCCTGGTGTGTCTCATCCAGATCACTACTGAGCCCAGGCACCACCTCCCAGACAGCCTCACCTGGCTCAGAGGATGAGAAGTAACATACTGCTGAAAATCTCACCCCAAATCCCTGGATTACTTCACCAAGATCAGAGCAAAGCCACTGTAACACCATGCCACCTGCTCCCAAATCACAGGGCAGTCCAGCCCTCAAAACTGGCTGAGAGGTCAAGGAGAACCTAACAGGGTTGCACTCTTCCTGTCTCTCTGAGAGGAGAGGTCATCCATCAGGTTGACCAAGGCTGCCTCTGGGCCGAAACAAGGTCTGAAGCTGGACTAAAGCAAATCTAAATGAGCCTTCTCATCCAAGAGAGCCTGAGGTTATTCCAGTTGTTTATGTCCAAGGAGATCTTAAAGAGCAATTGCACCATTGCCTCCTTCAAGGTGGCTGGGTGGGAACACTCCTGTCTTAAATGAAATAAGCTTCTGTTAGATGTAAAAAGCTGGGAAGGGCATCGGGGTTGGGCAAACCGGAGGTCATCCAAACTCCTCCAAGCACCTGGTCTGCATCCTTAAGCCAGAGCAATTCCCTAGAACTTGCTACGGTTGTGGCATTTAGACTGGAGTGAATGCAGGCCGTTTTATCCTCAATATGAGTGTTTTCTTCTCTTTCACAATGGACTTAACTAGGGTGACCATAGGAAAAGGACAGGGATCCTGTATCTTTAACAGTTGTATAGAAAAGGGAATTTCAGCTGGTGTCATTTGTATGCATGCAGCACCTGGTGAAATTCCCTTTTCATCACAATAGTTAAAGCTTCAGGAGCCCTGCCCTCTTTTGTATCTGGTGAAGAGGACAGGTCCCTGGATGTGATGGTGGAAGAGAAGAGCTCATCTGTGTGTTTGATAGCAGTCTCGCTGAGAATATTCTACCACTTGTATTCTTGTTCTCTCCAAGTCCTAACTGCTTCAGTGCCCCCATTTACCAGGCAAACCAACCTTCCCCAATTTGGCTGGGGGATGCTGGGACTTGTAGTCCAACACATTAGGGCCCCCTCCACAAGGATGCGCTTTTGCGCCCGGTTCCGGGATTATGCGCATTATCGCGGAGGCGCATTTACGCCTAATCCCTCTGCACGGGAGGCGGCGAAGCGCATTAATTCATGTCCAAAAAGTGCTTTAGAAGACGTTAACGCGCATAATCGCTTGTTCACACTGCGATAATGCGCTTTAACGGCCGGAGAAAAATAAAAGTCGCTATTTAACGCACATTCGAAAATGCGCATTATCGGGGAAATAACGCGCCTGTACGCCGGTTTGCGCTCCGCTGGTGTGGAGGTAAAATTTATAATGAGCCTCTAAGGCTCATTAAACGTCTCGTGTGGAGGAGGCCTAGGAGGATACCAGGTTGGGGAAAGCTGTGACTAACTAAGGAGCCAGATGCACTCTGCCTTGCCAAGGAGACTGTGTCAGCCACCCGTTCCATCAGGAGGACAGCCGATTCTACCAAGCTTGGCATTTAGCAACTTCCTGCCTGTTTTCTCTGCTTCCCTTGCCCCTAATTCAATATGCCATAACTTCTACTCTTCCAATGTTAAGGGATCCTAGGAAGAAACGCCAAGGAACATGAAATAAAAGCCTTATAGGCAGGGCAGCGGGGAGTATCTTCAGGGCCCCTAACCAAGTCCAGCCTGCCTGGGGGCCAGATCCGGCCCTCCAGAATTCCCTACATGGCCATGCCCCCTCCACCTGGTTCCTGCCTTTCTCCTGTCTGCTGCCTATTTCGTGGTTTCCAGGCCTTTGTGTGGTTCCCCCCCCCCCCACAATTCTAGAAGGTTGAAAATGCCCCTCCTGAGGCTTACTGTCAGAGATCTAATCTAAAATGGGCTGCTATTTGGAGGTTGGGGCCCGGTTTGCATCTGTGGTTTCCCCCTCCGTTTCCTTAGAGAGTCAAGCACTGGGCACTTTCACGTCTGTGTGTTGTTGCGCTATTTCAGCTCATGTATCTTTTTGCCTGTATCACTACTACGCTGGCGAAATCTCCCGCCCCGCCCCCTACATTCTCCTTCCCCCTGCAGTTAATTTTTATATTTTTTATATATATATTTTATTTCTGCACAAATACAAAAGTACGGCAGCCTGAAACTGCACAATTATGGTAAACCAACACACTATGCTTTCCCCTAAGATCATATTAAACAATACAAGTGAAGAGAAAGTATTATAATTAGTTTTGGGGGAAGTTTGTGGTCAATGTTGGCATGGCAAGGGGAAGCTGACATTGTTCTGGTCAGGAAACCTAGACATGCCTACTCAGGAGTAAGAACCATAAAGTCCCAAGCTCCTCGCCTTCTCCATGGGGTGTTCAGGTGCCCTCTCTCCCTCCCCTTCATAGTTGAGCGGTTGAGTGGAGAACCGTCCTGCTCTCCGCTTTTGTCAGTGAGACCGCCCTTCGACACACATGCCCCTAACAAAAAACAGGATGGTCCAATATCACGCAAGGACAGCAATACACGGGAGGAGCGGCTTTATGGGAAAAAGACCGGACTTTCCCCGCTCCAAAATAAGTTGGAAAAGGGAGGGGAAGAGTCGAGATGAGCACAGGACAGGGACGACGTCATGTGAGCACTGCGCTGCGGAAACACATGCCGGGCATGGCGAGAGTGGAATAAATCGCAGGTGTGATGGAGCTCTCAATTTGGTCCACAGGCTGAAAGAGGTGCGACACACCTCCCTTAGACCAAAGCAATTTTATCTGGGGGAATTTAAGCCTATTGTCCAGGCTACCATATGGAAGATGAAGTGGCTTGTGAGACTAAAGATGTTGGCCATCTCGGCTTCACACTATTGCTTCTCAGCCAAGTTTGTAAGTGGCAGGCCAGGCACCCTATGAAGCTAGTACAGACATTGGAGGCTGCACCTATTCACCCCAGACCCCAAGGTGGGTGGGTATCATTTTGTAATCCCCACCCAATAATTACAGGCAAATATCAGGCACAAAGCTGGCTCTACAATGGTGAAGATGCCACCCAAAAGAGGCCAGCCTCACTTTTCCCACATCCCTTCCTCTACGCTCTTTAAAGCAAGAACAGGGGAATCTGTTGCTTCAGAAAGGTGACTTGGTCAGTTTAATTTCCCCCTATATTCTATTTTTTTGAAATCTCAGGTTATGTCGGTCCCAAATATAGGAAAATATGGATTTTGTTGAATTCTCATAAAAAAAAAGGGAAACAAAACTTCCACCCATTTACATTGGCCAAATTCAATATTCAGCTCTTCCTAGCATAGAGGACTCTGATGCAACCCCCTGCCGTGTAGTTGTGAAAGATGAGCCTGTCAGAAAAAAGGAGTGGCAGCCAGGATCCAGCATTAACATGGATGAACATGCATGGATTCAAGCCCAGGCTTCCCAGTGAAAAGCACTCCAAAGCCCTGGGTCTCGATGGACAAATCCATCCCCTTCGATTTCTCCCATGTTCATTTTTTAAAAAGAAATCTCAAGTTCTTTCTGGTCCCCATTATAAGAATCTTGCAAATGTTGTTAAATTCTTATCAAAACTGAACTAAACAAAATTCTAACCCATCTGTCCAGATGTTATTGGACTGCAACTCCCATCACCCCCGATCACTGGCTATGCTGGCAAAGGCAGATGGGAGTTGTAGTCCAACAAAATTTGGAGGTCCACAGGTCCACCACCCTGCTTTGAAATTATAGCAACTGGGCGCAGCAGTTCAATGGAGGGTGTGAAGACCATGGACCACCCAGCTGTTCTACTACTACTACTACTACTACTACTACTACAACCCGCCCTTAATGCCAACAGCTTCACTAACAGCCCGGCACTCGAGCCAAAGGATAAAATAAATACAGAAGCCCCGTCTGACCAAAATATTCTGATACCTTCTTTGGCTTATCACAACTAACAGTGGTGAGACATTGCGTATGATGAATTAAAAAATCACAGTAGTTCTGAGGTATTGTTATCAGGTTTATGGCTTCAGCCTTATATTTTCAGTACAGGTGTCTCCCCCATGTTGTCCCATTTCTGTGTCGTAGCCTTCTCTTCTCCGCTCTCCAACTAAAATTGTTAAACTTGAACAAAAGCAGTACATTTTCATTCATTTATTTAAGTTGCAGTTTCTTTGTATCAAACACATTTTAACAGAACATGGTAGTGTGTAAATTGGATTGTGTGTTTAAGTTCAGGTAAACCTCGCTTGAACTGTGATAATAAGCACATTTGAACTCTCTTGAAGAACTCCTGGGAAACAATCCAAGACACACATAAAGCATGCTAAAGGAGGTGTGTGTGACCCCCTCTACAAGAATTCGGTTTGATGCCTGGTTCTCCGATTATGCGCATCTTCTCAGAAGCGCTTTTATGGTAAATGACTGTACGTGGGAGGTAATTGAGCGCATACCTGGTGGCCTTACTGGTTGTTTGAAATGCGCTTTAGAAGTAGTTAACGCGGAGAATTGCTTGTTCACATAGTGAAAATGCGCTTTAATGGCCACAGCAAAATAAAACTAGCTATTTAATGCTCATTCAATAATGCGCATAATCGGAGAGAAAAAGTGCCTCAACTCCCAATTTGCGCTCCGCTCTTGTAGAGGTAAAAATTTTAATGAGACTTCAAAGAGCTTTAAACGTCTCGTGTAGAGGCAGCCTATGTGTGCGTGACAGAGAGAGAGTGTATCCATATTGAACATCATTTGAAGGTGACAGAAGAAACGCCAAATGAGCCACCTTCTCCCAAGCAAACCTGTCAAAGTGAGGTTCCAACTCTTAATATTTATTTATTTCATTTTCACAAGGGTTTTTTTGCCCCTAGGTGTGTGTTTGTGTAGAAATGTGCTGCATGAATCCTGATATTAAGAACCCAAACCCGTTACTGACAAACCAGGATGAATCCCTCTCTCCTCATGCTAACCAGTTCCGAATACTGAGCAAACATGGCAAACAGAAACAAAACAAGGAGATGCAATGAGCAGAAGGTTCAACCTTCTCTTCCCACTGCCATCTCCAAAACAACCCCATTCTACTCTCCCACAGAAGTGGGTAGATGTATAATTCCTATAGGGAGAAATGAAACATGGCACTGGGAATATGGCTGCTCATCCTCCATGGCACTGTGTGGCGTGAACCTCAAGGACAACGGCGCTCATGGAGAGGCTGCAATCTTTTGATGTGCAAATACACTGTGCACCTCAGAATCTGTATAATATGCAATCTCTCTCTCTCTCTCTCTCTCCAAATCCTCACCCATCATAATCACAGGGATGCTGCTAGCAAAAAATGTCACTAGATCCAATGTTCATTAGACCCAATGTTCAAACACACAGGCCAATTGCACCCACCATGTTTATGACACTCAAAACCAAACCCAAACCTTGCCTCAATTAGTCATCAAGGCTTCCAGGAGCATCTTTAACTTGGGAGACTCCCTTGTTTTGATTCGAGACATCTCAGAAATATTGAACGACAGAAAAGAACAAGCTAAATACTCACCTACCCACATCACGTTTCCTTCACAGGGATCGCAAAACATACCACACTTGCATCCAGCCCTGTGATTCTCATGGTCATCTTGAAAGCATCCTCTTAATGTATGTGTTTTTCAAATGATCTGCACCTGCTTCAGAATTGAGACTTTTGACTCTTCCCCATTTTGGAGGGGGGGTGGGATGCCTTTCGATCAGATGCAAATCCTGTTTCCTGCTAATCGGATTGAGCTGCCACAGATCTCTCCCTGTGGCACAGCCGCCCTCGCCTCCGCTCCATAAGAGAGAAACGTTTAGGGACCAAAGGGCTGCTGTTGGCAAGGGAAGCAGCACAGTTGCTAGGGAGGAAAGCAGGTCACTAAGAGACTTGGACTGGTTACTAAGCACCACACACAATTGGCAGGCCCTTGAATAGGTTATGTCTATGGCAGTCCCCTGGCACCTTAAAGAGGTCTTCTCCAACATGGTGCTCTTCAGATGGGTTGGACCACTGGCCACACTGGCTGGGGATGATGAGAGTCGCAGTCCTAAAAGAACATTGTCCACATATAACTAGCATTAATACTCCTCAGCTAAACTGTAACCTTCTAATTAGTACTGTTAATTGTTGCCTTTTTAATTGTCATCGTTGGGAAAGGTCGGGCAGGTGGAAATGTGGGATAAGGCCTTTTCTAAGCAGAGACCCTTTCTGTGGCACTTTCTCCCACAGGAGGTTAGGCTGACCTCTTCCTTGTTCATGTTCGGTAGGCTGTTAAAACCTCTTTGCATCACACGGGCTTTTTAGTGTTTTAAGTATATTAGTGCCATACTCTGTTTTTTAAAATTCTCTCCTGCTCTTAATTCTGCTGTGGGAGATTTGTAACCGTTTGAATTGTTTTTCAAATTTTCAAATTGTTTTAAATTTGTTTTAATATTAGTTTTTAAAATTGTTTAAAGTTTTAATTGTAAGTCACTTTGGGAGCCCTGTTTGGGCTGAAAGGCCCAACTATACATTTATAATTACATGCATACATACATTGTAGCAGGTGAAAACTTTAGCAGGGGAAGGTTCCAGGACCTGATTGCTATTGAAGAGAGTCCTATTAGGCATTTTCTAGAGATTTATTTCCATTGTTACGATAAATGTATGTTGTTGTTGTTTTAAGTAATCCTTCCAGCTGCTTTGAAGCACTAATATGATCAGTCCTTCCTTAAGAAGGAACAGCTCCTTCTTCCTACCAGTTGTAAGCCTAGAGAAGTAGCTTTTCCTTCCTTTGGAAGAGATGACATCCATTTCATGACTGATACATGGAAGAGGACAAAGTGTTTCTGGCTACTGTCTCTGAATGCAGAGAAAGCTCATGAGCAAATGCTCTGGCTTATACCTGTATAACGCTAGTCAAACACAAAGAGATGAATAAGGTTCAATTAAAACTTAATCATATAAGAATTGACATAGATATGATCCAATACACATTATACTTTGACTAAGATCAAGGGAAACAATGAATATGATTGGACATAATCACTAACTTTATAATTTCAAAAAACAACAAAAACTCTCCCTCTTTCAATAACCATTCTTCAGACATTTGTTCTTCTCTATCCTTTATATAGTAGGTTAATTTCATCAAAATCTCAACATCACAGATCCTAACAAAACAATCAGACACGGGAGAAGAAATTCTTTTTCCCCCAATATGAGGCTATTGAGATTTTTTGCTGTCATCGAGGAATTAAAAACTGACTCTAGAGCCACCAAATCCATACAGTCTTTAAACTAATTAAGAAGGATCCTGAGGGGATCAATAGATATAGCCACAACAACGGCCTGATCATGATCAACTGGACAGCCGGGGAAAGTGGGCGGGGCTCACCTAGGCTTGTGGGCAACACAGCTGCCCACCCTTGATCTAAAGAGAAGTTCAGAACCTAAGAGAGAGGCATATTTATTATATTTACTATATCCCGCTTTTTTCCTCCTCAAGTTGCCCAAGTTCTCCTCATCTCCATTTTATCCTCACAGCAACAACAACTCTGTGAGGTAGGCTGGGCTGAGAGTCTGTGCCTGGCCAAAATTAACCCCTGAGCTTCCATGGCTGAGTGGAGGCTAGAACCTGGGCAAGGTCTACACACTACTGCTTTAAAACGGTTTATAACAGTAGTGACAACTGTTGGGGTCCAAGACACGCTCCGTATACTGTTTTCAAAGTGTCAGATCCTGCTTGGTGTAGCTATGGCCCCGGTCCCCGGACTTCCAGCCCAATACTCTAGCCACTACACCACACTGGCATCTTTAGATAAGGAGCAGTAGCAAACCCAACGGCATTGCTTGCATTCATGACATGGGACTAGGGTGTTGAGTAGGGTGACCAAATAAAATCCAGGTCAGGGCTCATGCAACTTTAACAGTTGTAGAGAAAAGGGAATTTCAGCCAGTGTCATTTGTATGCAATTAGTTCCTGGTGAAATTCCCTCTTCATCACAACAGTTAAAGTTGCAGGGGCCCTGCCTTCTTTTGTATATGGTCACTCTAGTATAGAGCCTGCACCTTTAACTGTTGTGGTGAAGAGGGAATTTCACCAGGAACTAATTGCATACAAATGACACTGGCTGAAATTCCCTTTTCTCTACAACTGTTAAAGTTACATGAGCCCTGACCTTTCAGCCTTGAGGGGCAAATTCAGTTTTGGAGAAATTCATTAGGGCCACATTCCATTGGTAGGCAGGGCCAAAGGCAAAGGGGGTGGAGCTAAAAGGAAAAGAGCGTGATCAAAACACCCAAAATGCCAGCACATCTCAGCATACAGCTCCTACTGCCAGTAACTAAAGCCTTAAGAGGGGGCATTTCAACCTTGTAAAATGTGGGGGGGGGGGAGAGAGGAAAGAACTGCGCAAAAGCTGGGAAACTACCAAACAACTGGCAGTCAGGGGAAAGGGTGTGGCACATAGGGAAGGGGCGTGGTCATCTGGGGACCCCTGGAGGACAGAAATGGGACCCAAGTGGGCCAGAATTGCCCTGGGGGCCGTAGGCTCAACCCCTGCCCTGTCGAGGGCCCTCTGAGTGCCTGAATGATCACAGCCCTTCACTGGCACGGTGATCTCTCATCTTGGCCTTTCTACCTCTCCCCTTCCTGCTCTGCTCCATGTTGCCTTTGTGGGCCAGGGGGAGAGCCCAGGGTCCACTCAGCCCTGCCCTGCCAGTGCATCACTTCTTCTTGGACTTCAGGGTCTCCTTCCACAAGGAATTCCAGCTCCCGCTGCCTCTTTGGAAAGCTCCAAACTGAAATAAAACAATACAGAACAAAGGAATTATCTACGTGTAATGGAAGCAAACAGGGTTTTCTTACCAGGAGTGGGGAAGGAGAATAGCTTTTAGTGTCATTTTGAAAGTGACGGTCAGGCCAGCTGTGACAGGCGGGAAAACTCCTTTCATGTTTTCTAGGCAAGGTTGCGGAATGGCCAGGCCTGACTCGAATCCACTTCTGCTAACATTCATTGTACACTCCTGGCAGGCAACACTGCTCTCAAGCACCATCTGAACATGCCCCCCCAATATTTAGCCATATTTAAGCCATCTCATTAACAAAGCAGAAAGACTGAAGCACTTCATTGAAATGGAGCTGAACCCTACGTTTTCCCCATGTGGAACGTAACTCTAATTCTCTGTTTAGCCTTAGAAGATGAATTGTGTGTCCTTACCAAGAAGCTGATAAGGATATAAGACTTACAGCCAAGGGGCTAAATAAACAGAGATAATGATACTTAGGCTCCCAAAAAGTTTGTTGTGAAATGCACATCCGAGCAGGTTAGTAAACTGAAAAGAATGCTACCTTTGTGCTAGAGGCACTGACTAAATTAGTTCTTTGTGAAACTCTTCTTTGAAGTGTAAACAGGCTTAACTTGATTAACATGTTGATGATGTATTCTGTGTTGAAGTTGGTATAAAGGAGAGAAAGAGCAGAGAGTTCGTTCCTGTTTGTGGCCACACCCACAAGCAGTCTTTCTTTGCAAAGGAATTAGACTATAGTTGGAAAATCTTGCCCAGATGTCTAAATGTTGACTGGAGCGTGCGGCTAGACAACAAACCTTTCATCCCAAATTTTGGACGCATCTGACACTCATATGGAAACAAATGTTTGCTTTCCCATTCAGAGTCCACTAAGAAAGGATTACCTGCACCACCAGGTTCAATGTGGACTTGGAGATGGGGCAGCCGCCCTTTCCACTGCCACCTCAGGCCCACGGGCCACGTTCAGAATGCTGCTCCATTTGATTGCTTTCTGTTATTGTTTTTTAATTGTTTTAATTGCTTCTGTTATTTAATTTTATTCCACTTGTAATTTTTTGTTAGTATTGTTAGTATTTTGACTTGTACACCACTTAGAGATTTTGTGCAAGTGTTCTTTATAAATGCTTCTCCAAACTTCTGAGCCATTGTTTCTGATGCTGCCTCCATACACTCAGCTTGGACAGCTCAGAGCCAGCTCAAGATACTTTGCTGCCTGAGGTGAAGGGCAAGATGGACCCCCTCCCCATTCCATGTACCATCCTTCACAGCATCTGAGGGCAGCAGGCAAATTTACGGGTGCAAGGGAGGTGTGTGGGCACATACAACTTTGTTCTTCAGCACCCCACTGCCATCCCGGTCTCCCAGCATTTGCCATTTAAGTCAGCCAACTTACTTTACCTAATGGCAGGGCTGGCTTTGAGGCAGCTGGTGCATGGTTCATGGCCCTGCTGTGCCGCTCCTTCCCCATGGAACCCTGTGGTATCACTGCTGCAGGGTGGAGGCGGGAAATCCCCATGACAGAAGGGAGTGTGCGTTTTTCCAGTGGTCATCCAGGTACCAGAGCCTGCCCACCACACTTCAAGAAGGATGCAGACAATCTGGAGCATGTTCAGAGGAGGGCAACAAGGATGATCAGGGGTCTGGAAACAAAGCCCTATGAGGAGAGATTGAAGGAACTGGGCATGTTTAGCCTGGAGAAGAGAAGATTGCGGGGAGACATGATAGCATTCTTCAAATACTTGAAAGGTTGTCACACAGAGAAGGGCCAGGATCTTTTCTCGATCAATGCAGAGTTCAGGACACAGAATAATGGGTTCAACTTACAGGAAGCCAGATTTCGGCTGGACGTCAGGAAAAACTTCCTGACTGTGAGAGCAGTAGGATAATGGAACCAATGACCTAGGGAGGTCGTGGGCTTTCCCACCCTAGAGGCATTCATGATGAAGCTGGACAACCATCTGTCAGGGGGTTGGATTTGTTGGCCTTAGAGGCCCTGTCCAACTCTACTATTCTATGAGTCTATGAAACACAAGGATACCAGTCCCATGTTTCTCTCATAATGCAGGGGCTGGGAAGGAAATTTGGGAAGAGAAGCAGGAGGGAGGGACAATTAATCCTTTGTTGCCTGCAGATTCTCTCTGCCCTGGTGTCGAGAAATTGATCATGAGCATTTAAGTAACTCAGAACTAATATTGATTTCATTTTACTAATAGATTCCTGAAACAGTTCTCCTGTAAAGCAGAACCAGTAATGTCTTAGTTAGATAAGAAGAAGCTGCATTCTTGTATAGTTGTGTCAAACTTTCACCATAATGAACTTTGTTCTATTAGCAACTATAGGCATTCTGTTTTGTTTTAGTACAAGAGTTATTCTGTACAGGGTTCTGACTATGCTAATTCTGATGTTTCCAGTACCCTATATAAGAGTGATACTAGGGTGACCAACTGTCAGGATTTCCCCGGATTTGTCCTGGTTTTTGTTCTATTCTGGGTGTCAGGGGGGATTTTCTGTAATTTTCTATAATGTCCTGGAAAGACACACTTTCCCTTTGAAGGCTGCATTAGCATGGTGGGAGGGAATGACACACCTTCTGGAGGTGGGTCATTTCCCTCGCGCTGCTCCAATCAGGGCCTGAAAGGAGAAAGCGTATCATTCCCAGACATTATAGAAAAGGCCCTGATTGGAGCAGTGGAGGGTGGGAATGACACACTTTCCCCTCCTCCACCCCATTTGGGGCCTTTAAGGTGGTGGGGGTGAATGACATGCATCCCAGAGGCCCCTGAAAGCTGCTTTCCCACCCCCACCCCACTGGGTGTCCTCTTTTTTATTTTCCCAAATGTGGTCACCCTAGTGATACCCTGATACTAAAGTCAGTCAGAACCCAGGTTCTGGCTCCGACAGCTGTTCGTTTCTAATAATGTTTATTGAAGAGACTGAGCGTTGTAAGTATATTTATGTCAGTGACTGGTTTCCATCAAATTCCTAGTTGTTGCTTGGTGGGAAATTAGGTCTCATTGGAAATTAATTACAGTTAAACATCTCCTAATTAATTAAATTATTAGGCCCACATATATGAAGTCAATGAACTTCTGAGAGCCTTCTAAAATAAGGAGTCTCTATCCTGAGGTCTCTTTGTCATAAGAGAGACTCTCAAGATTCCCACAGACACTTAATAGTTCCTTTATCATAAAGAGAACTTTTAAATAGCTGCAATACCATTTCCCACCAGGCTATTTTAAGTAAGCCCCCCTCCAGCTGTACTTCACCACTAGGAGAGAAGAATTCACAGGCAGGGAGAGAGGTTTAGCCAGAAACCCTAACACACATTCTCTTAGAAAACGCAGACTTGGGAGCCAGTGTTTACTTCTTCTCCAAGAAGGGCATTGAAAGTATCCCTTCATGGGGCTCTTACCTTTCCTGGCTCTGCTAGCACAATGGAAGTAGACACATGCCTAATAATGGGAGGAGAGATCTTGGGAAGGGATGTGTGGTTAATCCAGCTACGGATGCATCACTGCTCATGTGAAAACCAAATCTCTTAAAATAGACAGAAAGATTAGTGCTATATGCATCTACTTCTGTGGAGATGGTGCTACTCTCTTTCATCCTTCTTAAAAAAAAGTCAGATTTCCATAAGAAAAAAGGCAGAATCACCTCTGGCAAAATGAGGAAATGTTACAAAGAGATGGCAGCATCCTGTGGTCCGTTGTAAAGTGTGTGTGAACTAGGGGTGGAGACTGCCCTCCGGGGAAATGGGCTGCTGCTCTTTTATTTTACCTTGATAGTTTTCATGGTGTTATATGAATGTTGTGTACGTCCAGCTTTTTATGGTTGATTTTAGTACTGAAAATCAACTGGACTGAAAGATGATCTAGAAATACCAAACACAGATCAGGCCAAGATCTCAATGTGTAAGAAGAGACAGAAATGTTTTGTTTACATGAAACAGGTGAGTATTCAAAGAACCGTATAACGTTTGCTCCCCACCCCCAAAACCCCATCGCCCCTTTAATAGGTTCAGCTTCTTTTAGGTCTTTTGACCTCTCTGCTGTCTTTGATCAGCTGATCCTTCTCCTGATGTCATTCATGCCTTGAGTTCCATGATTCAGTCTTCTCTCCCTACCTGTCTAATCACCCATTCAACAATTTCCCTGGGGGAGAGGGGAACTCTTCTTCTGCTCTCCCTCTCTCTATTGGAGTCCTGTGGGAATCTCTTCTCAACCCTCTGGATGATCTCTTCAAACCCTATGGCTTTTAGGACCACTTATATTTGCTCTCTCCCCGTTTCTCTGTACCTCAGAACTTTCACGCTTCATCAAATCCCAAATATGACAATTATTTATATACTGCCTTTCATGATAAAATCCTACCATCATGGCTTATCATGAAAACAACAATACGCTAACATAAGACATAGGAAGCTGCCTGTCAACACTGACTAGCATCAGTGGCTCTCCAGGGTTTCAGGCAGGAGATTTTGTAGCCCTTACCTGTCCTGGAGATGCCGGTGTTCGAACCTGGGACCTTCTGCATACAAAGCAGGGGCTCTGCCACTGAACTTCAGTTCCTTTTGTCTTTATTTGTCCCCTCACATATTTCTGTTTCCATGTTTCATCACGGGGTTCATCAGACAAGCGTTTTACTGCCCGCTCGCTACTGCCCACTCACGGCTTCTTGCGTGTCCTTTAGACGATGCCATCCGCCGTCCGCCTCCCACACCTTCTTGCCTTTTTTCTGTCGCAAAATGGACCTCTTTTAATCCAATTTTTTTTGGAAACGGAATGTGCCACCATTTCCTGCTTCCTCCGAGGGAAGCTCGGAGGTTGGCAACAAGGGAGAGGGCCTTCTCTGTGGTGGCCCCCCAATTGTGGAACGATCTCCCTGATGAGGCCCGCCTGATGCCAACATTGTTATCTTTTTGGTGCCAGGTCAAGACTTTCCTCTTCTCTCAAGCATTTAACAATATCTGATGAACCTGGGTCTGTTTTGTTGTTTAGGCTTATAGCTTTTTAAGTTATTATATGGGTTTTAAATGTATGTGTATCTTGTATGTTTTTGCAGTTTTAATTTTTATATATTGTTTTTAAATGTTTTAATCTTATGTAAACCACCCAGAGAGCTTTGGCTATGGGGTGGTATACAAATGCAATAAATAATAAATAATAATAAAGTGACGCAATAAAAACGGCCTCTGAATGGGCCACGTGGTCTTTGTTTACTTCCTCTTTCTTCTCCAGGAAGTATTGTGGGACAGGAGCAGGGGCAGAAAAGCGATGGTAGGGAACCACGACTTCCCCCGTCTGATGACGCTCACCATCTCAAATTCAGTGTCCAAACTTTGCACCTGTCCTCCCAAGCCTTCCCTCTTCATCTACTCTGCATCCACTGTCACTATCACCATCCCTCTTGATACGCAGCCTTGGCTTTACCTTTAACACTTTCCTTTCTTTTATTCCCAATATTCAGCCCACCACAAAGTCAGATTGCTCCTGAGAAAATATGGCTCTCTCTCTCAACCTGTCTGTCAAAACTTCATGCTCTAGTCATATGTCATATATTCTTTTCCAGTTATCCACTCTCATTTCTAAGAATAGGCAAATCACTCAAGATCAATCTCATTGAGGCTTTCATGTCTTGGTTCTATACAAGCTCCCCCCCCCCCGAGAATTTTGTACATATTTTCTGCACATTTTTCAAATGTGTGCATTTCTGTATATATGCACCCACTGATTAAAGTGTGTTTGTACACATTTTAATAATAATAATAATAATTTATTTCTTACGCGCCTCTCCATTTGGATCAAGGCAGGGAACATTTAGAAATGTGAATGGGTTTCTTTGTGCATTTTTCAATGCATGCATGTTGTAAAAACCCATTTTTTTCCTGTCCTATGGAATGCATCACAAGCTTGGAAATGTATAGTTGGGTCTAAGAGTTATGAGCAGAGTAAATCCATAAAAGAAACCTTGATGGAGCAATTTTCTCTGTAATCCCTACTTCTATCCAGACGACCTTCGTTAAAACTCATTCATACGTTTCATTGCTCAGGCCACGTGACAGCCCTGGCCGTGGCTCAGGCATGAGCTTCTTGCTGTGACCTTCAAACCCAGATTTCTCCCTTGCTGCCCCTCAGGTTTAGAAGTCACACCTGGAACACCTGAGATGCCACCTCTCCCTTCTTCTTCCAATCTGTCCCCCAACACCCCCCTTTCCAGCATAGCCTCCGAGCTCTTATGCCTGGTGATGTAGGGGTACATTTGGAAGTCCAGGTTCATCATGACAGCCCCACAGCCAACCCCCAAGGTGAGCGCAAAACTGCAGGCAGCTATGTTATTCTCTGTGAGTGTTTATAACACCCCCCCCCCAAAGAGCAGCAGTATATTGCATAATACCCAATTTATTAGGATGAGCTGACAGTCCTAGAATACAGAGTTGGCAAAGGGCAGGGTAGTTGTTACCATCTGGGCTCTGGCAGGGGACACCTGAGATTGCCCGAGAAAGGGAAAGAAAGAAACAGCCGAAGGCCCCTATAGTTCAAGGTTTTCCAGGAGTTTCTCTTGCCAGCATCTAGTCAACAAACTTGTTAAAGCAATTTTCACCTCCATCAGAAAAAGCAGATCTTTTATAAAGCGAATGGGTCTTCATTGCCCATTCAAGTCCATGCCCCCTTGCCTCCCCCCCAAATACTTTGCATTACAACAGGGACAGGTCACACCAATATATTGTTTCTGGGAGAATCACTTTCTCCTCAGCTACTGTGAGGAGTGCAGCTAAGTTTGGAAGGAACAGGAAAGACTGGGGGTGGGGGGCAGATCACACAACTGCTCCTGCTTATACAAAAGGCCGAGTGCTTTGAGGCTGTGAGTCCTGCTTTCACCCCACTGAAATGAAACCCAAGTGAGATTTAAACTGGCTTCAGTGCCCAAGCAACCTGGCCATTGTGTCCTCTTCGAGGCCTGAACATATGTTCTGCTTTATCATGTGGCTGTGGCCTCAGTGTGAGTAACCTGCAACTGTGGTCTCACACGGGGGGGGGGGGCAATCATTGCTGGCTGCTGTAGCCAATGTAGGTTGGCGCCTGTCAAGAAGGCTGTTCAGGAGCTGGAAAGAAAACAAAGGCAGCTGCTACTCTCTCCCTCCTCCTCCTCCTCTCCATAGGAAATGGCTTCTTTTCTTGCACAGCTAACCTACAAAACTATCTCCATCTTAGGTTAAGGTTGTGCTTGACGCTGGGCTTTATTCCGTTTAGAAAAGAACATGGGCAAACTCTTTTCTTCCCCATCTCAATATGCACAGCCAATTCAGTTGGGATTCATTTGGTTTGTGGTAAGTGATCTCCAAAATCTTCAGTGTCCCTTTGTTTCAGAGGCACTAAGCCCCTTTGCTCCCTGAAACAAAAGGAGAAGGGTAGTTAAATGAGAAGAAACTACCTGGACTGGGAGGAGGAAAGATCATCTGCCATGGTCCATACCATTGCCTAACGGAGGGGGCAGGAGGCAGAAAGGCAATTTAGGACGCAATCCTTTGCATAATAAAACAGAAATAAGTCTTATGACGCCCAGCATTTGTAAGACTTATTTCTCTCTAAGCATTCCCAGGATCACGCCCTTAAAATGCCAGAAGAAACCCAACTTCACTGGACATCTGCCCAGCATGCACCCTGTTTCATGATCTGGAGTGGCCTCAGGTAGACAACATCCAGCCAGCCAGCCAACTCACTGTTTTCAAATGTGAAGCCGGAGCTTCAAGGAGCACAGCTTTGCCACCTGCCAGATGAATTCTTCAATTTAAAGAATCTCAATGCAACACGTTGGTTCCTTCCAAATGGCCAAAGGATTCACGGGATTCCTGAATGACTGTTGGAATGCATTAAACTTACAAAAGTGGTTTTATTTAGGGCCCATCTGTAAAATAGCCACAATTCTGCAAGCCTCAGAATTGTAGTTCATCCTGGACGCACATGCAGGGGATTGCACGGAATTGGGTGGGGACACTCACCCTTCGTCCAAACTCTGCATCTGCACTGCATTGGAACACAGGCGGGGGCAGAATGTTCTCTGGCAAACACCAGCAGTCCCACGAAGAGGCACGCAGGGAGGCCCTGGGATGCTAGCGGCTCCTTCCTCACCCCTTCTGTCATCCTATGGGTCCTCCTCAGCCTCTGCCCAGGGCTCTTCCTGAGTGTCCCAAGTAGGGATGGGTGAATCTGCCAATTTCCATTTTTTTCAGTTTCACATGTTTTCTAATTTTTTCTGGTTCAGTTCAGCCAGAATTTTTTTTAAAAGTTAATGTGAGAATTCATAATATTTTTGTGCGCATTTCTCCTAATACATGCATTTTATATATATTTTGCCCAATATGCACATCGCTGCAAGCAATTTCCCTAATATAATGCATTTTGCAAACATGATTTCCCCTAAAAGGCAGATGATGCACATGCTTTTTGATTGGAGAACTCAGCTTAAAATTTTGAGAACTGCACATTTCAAAGGATCACTGAGTTTCGGTTTGCACAGGGGACATTTGCATTAAAATGCAAGCTGAACAAATCTCCCCCCTTTCCTAGTCCCAATACATTATTTCCACGGTCCATCCTCATGACAAAGAGTTCAAAGGCAAAGCTCAGTGACAGGAGCTTGCCTGCTTGCCTGCAAATGCAGGTTTTATATTCAACCTATGTTAGCACACCTATGCATATCAATGAAGCTGCTGCCTCTTCTCTTGGATCAGCTGTGCAACAACGACAACCACCACCACCACCACCACCACAACAACCACCCCAGGGATAATGTGATAATAAAGGCAGCTTCATGAATGGCATCACAGGAAGTAACTCCGGACTTACTCGCTTGTCCTGGGCCCAGGTCTGCACCTTCCATATTCTGTTGGGAAAAAACAAAACAAAACTCAGGGGGTGGTACTAAAGGCAAGCCCTACTCTCGTCTGGCCTCCCAGATAACACTTCAACCCTCTCCCCTCCATATTTAGATGCTTAGGCATCCAGCCAGGTGACTGCTCACAGCTCTGCCACAAGGTAGGAAAGCTGCCCACCTCAACCTTGGCTACCTCCACAAGAGAGGTTTAATGCTCTTTGAAGGCTCATTATAAATTTTACCTCCACACCAGCGGAGCGCAAAACGGGCGTAGAGGCACGTTATCTCCCGGATTATGCGCATTATCGAATGCGCGTTAAATAGCGACTTTTATTTTGCTCCGGCCGTTAAAGCGCATTTTCGCCATGTGAACAAGCGATTATGCGCATTAACTTCTTGTAAAGCGCATTTTGGACATCAATTAATGCGCTTCGCCGCCTCTCGCCGCCTCCCGTGCAGAGGGATTAGGAGTAAATGCGCCTCCGCGATAATGCGCATAATCGCCGAACCGGGCGCAAAAGCGCATCCTTGTGGAGGGGGCCCTCCAGTCTATGGACAGTGCCCAGGATCTGTCCAAGGCAGAGCCTGTGTCTGGTGAAGGGTTATTGAAACCTATGGCTCCAATCAAGCAGTAGTTGGTCATGCTGAAATCCCATGGAAAGACATCCCTAATATGGACCTGAACTTGCTTCCATCAATGGAAATCACTAGGCTGTAATGCAAGGTCTGTGAGAGGCAGGGTGTTGCTAGGCACTGAAAAGATCAGAAGACCAATCTATCCATTGGGATTATTGGAAAGTTATTTTCCAAGCTTAATTGGCATGCGCATGGAGATTGGGGTGGGATGGGGAGGGCACAGTGCACAGGGAAGGAAGGGTTAACCCTTCCCTCCCCAACTCTGTTCCCCACCACCCACTCACATGGCAGCTAAGTTTAGGGAAAACTTACCAGTGGAACCAATAGAACATCCCTCCTGCGCTTAATTGCCTTGCGGGAGTCGGGGGCATTCCAGCACGTGGAAAGAGGGGGGGTTAACCCTTTCCTCCTCAGCTGCAATCCCCCCTGAAATTTGTTCCTTGTATAGCAATTAAGCAGAGGAAAAAACTTCCATTGGCATCCATGGGCACTTGAGGCTCTGGGGAATAGATATGGGGCTGTGGGAAATTGACTCAGGGCCAGAACTCGACGGGCCCAGGCCTAATAACGCCCCTCTGGGGAGAGGCTTTCAAACCTTTCATGATACGATGAAAATTCCCCACTCCTCGCACAATGAGGGCTTCCTTCTGGGGGCTAACAGCAGCAAAGAGCAGGGGGGATTTTCATCAGGATCGTGGCATGGAGGGTTAAACTCCACCTCCCCATCATCAACCAGGGTCCTTGTCCTGCTCAGATCACCCCACAGCAGTGTCTCTTCACATAAGACAGAAAAGGGAACATAAATTGTTTTCATGCAATTAATGGCATGTTTACTAGTAGCACTGGAACCTGGAACAGAGATTCAGCATTAGGTGCCAAACTCTTCAATCAGCTCTGAAAGAATCACTACTCAGCCAACGGGGTTGCAGACTGAATGACCCGCTCTTGCCTGCCAGAAATGCCTTTCTTCCATTTACAAAAGCCAAGCATTGGCTGTTTTATTAGAGAAAGTAATTGCCACCAACACACCACCGCATGGCATTGGAAGTGCTCTCGCATTGAGCGCTATTTGACAGGAGGTAGGCGTGCCCAGCTGTGCCCCTTTGCTACTCATCATGGGTTGCAGGAGAAACAAACCACATTCCGATGGGATCTCTTCAGAAGTGTTTCTCCACCGCTGTGTTGTATCTACCAAGTTTCTAGATTGTTCCAGATGCAGCTGCCAACGGTGGGCAGGCTTGCTCAGAGACCAGCCTAGATAGGGCCAAACCACTGGCCCCATAGCTTTGGGGCAACGACACCAGAAACCCATGATCACCACAACTGCAGTCACTGCTGCGTGCAAAGGCCCTTACCTGCCCATCTTCCTTCATTTGAGTCACAGGCTGGGGCATGACTTTCTCCAGGCCTTGAACAAACCGCTCGAACATGCTGTGGGTTGGTCAGGAGAGCCTCATTAGAACCATTTCTAGACTCCCCGCATGTCCCAGAACCCCCTTGGAACAGATGCAAAGACCTTCAAGGAAGGCATCGTACTAGTGCTGGGCCCAAAAGCTCTTTCTCATTTCCTCCCCGACCATCCTCATTCAGTTTGATAGGAGCAGAATTGCTTTTGAAAAGAAACTCAAAGGACAAGAACATTTTGTAGAAATTCTTGTGGGTCGGGATCAGAATTCGTACGTTTACCTTCCTTATTGTGTGGCCGAGGAGTGTGCGCGAGTGTCCTGTCTTTCGATGTACAATAATCTTTCATTATACAATCATCTTTCCAGTAGCCTGTAGCTTCCTCAGCTTCTCACACCTCATTTAAAGATATCATGAGGTAATTCCCCCATAGGTTTTTTTCTGATCAGGATGTGCAGGCAGCCCAGGAGGCAGAAGAGCAATGGAGAGATGTGTAATAGAAAGAAAACACACATACTCTGCCATCAGTTGCCTCGCAGTGATTAGGTAAATTATAAAACGCCCTGAGAATGAGGCAGAAAGATGGAAGCAGAAAATGTTGAGGAAAGTGGAGGGCAGATTTTGACACAGCACTAGCTCCACCTAGACACAACACTGCCCTGTCACACCTGTATTGTGGGGGCCAGGCTGCCAACACAGTTACTGTTGTTGCCACTTGCAGGGGCAACACAGCCAAACAAAACAAGAAATAAGCTGGGCTACAAGTTTGCCCAATGGTGCTTTTCCTCTTGCTGAGAATGAAAAAAGCCATATGCCAACGTAGTTCCCTGAAGCATGGAATTTGCTGTCACAAGATGTCGTGACAGCCACCAATTTGGATGGCTTTAGAAGGGGGTTAGACAAGCTCATGGAGGAGAAGATTCACAACGGTTGCTAAACACTATGTCTATATACTACTTCCACTATCGGAGGCAGTATGCCTATGTATGCTGGTTGCTGGGACATGAGAAGGAGGGTGCAATTTATTGATTAATTTAAAATATTTATTGGCTGCCTTTCAGGGCAGAGGTGTTCCCAAGGTGGCATGCAAGAATAAAACACATAATAAAACCCATTTTGGTCTTAAAAAACAATAGAAACACAGTAAAAGCAACGAAACACCATAAAAAGCAGTAATAAAAACAACAGCAGCAGCAAACATATCAGAGGAAGGCCAGAGTAAAATAGCACATTTTCAGGGCCTTCTTAAAAGCCTGCAATGGTGGGGACTGCGTGGACCCTCAATGGCAAGTTATTCCAGAGGTATTGGGCCACTGTAGAAAAGGCCCCCTCTTGCGTAGATGCCAGCCTAACTGCTCTCACAGGTGGGCAAATGAGAAGGGTCTCTCATGCTGCCCCAAAAGTGCAGGCAGGCTGACATGGGTGCAGGCAGCCCTTCGAGTAATTTGTCCCCAAACCCTTTAAGGCTTTAAAGGTCAAAAGCACCTTTTTAAATTGGGTTTGGAAATACACCAGCAACCAGCGCAGCTGGTGCAGAACGGGCACCATATTATCAAATTGCTTTGCCCCCCACCCTCCCCCCAACACTCTGGCAGCTGCATTTTGCACATGCTGAAGCTTCCAGACCGTCTTGAAAGGCAGCCCCACGTATAGTACATTACAGTAATCAAGCTTGGTCATCACTAGTGCATGAATAACTGAGGCGTGGTCCATCCTTCCCCAGGTAGGAGTTCCTTCCAGTCTCTCTCGTAAATAAACTGAAAGATTGAGAATCGGCCCTCGCCCAGGTCCAGGCTGCACTGAGTAAAGAGTGGCAGCTACCCAGAAGCTAGCCTGGGAGGAATGTGCCAGCCTGGCCTGCACCACAGATCGCCTGGCTAGAGACAGGAGACCACAATTGTTGCTCTTCCCCCCCCCCCTCAAATTATATGCTGCCTTTCCATGCAAAATGCTCAAAACTGTGGTCACCAGTATTCTGAGGCCACGCCAA
Organism: Anniella stebbinsi; assembly: GCA_029215795.1. Lineage (NCBI taxonomy): Eukaryota > Metazoa > Chordata > Lepidosauria > Squamata > Anniellidae > Anniella > Anniella stebbinsi. The sequence continues at coordinate 33,654,227 of JARDYH010000007.1, forward strand.
CATTCCAATGCTTGCACTTACGTTGGTAGTGGAAACTATGTAGGTGTGACAGACTCTCACAGCTCAAAAAGAGCTGATTTACCGATTCATACCTGCCTCCATCCCCCCCGAGTGTTCGGGGAAAGAGCGAGATGCTCAGGCCAGACTGGTTGTCAGCAGAGACCTGATGCTTTGTCCCTGATTCAACGGGAGGGCTGGTTGGGACATCCCTCTTTCGTTGTGTTTCTCGATTATTCTCTTTGGGGTTAGCTAGAAATTATTTCCAGGGCAAAAAGTGAAGAATGGAGAAAACATTTTATTTATAGGAATTATCTGCATGTTATTATTTTTAAATTGATATTTAATGATAAAAGCTAGGAGCAATCAAAACATATTGCTAATTCAAATATTTATACTCCACCTTTAAATTCAGTAAGTTCAGATTTCAAGAGTATCTTCCCAAACAGAGTCCCATGAGCATGGGAGTCTAGGCAAGCCAAAAGCTCAGGAATAATCCAAGCTAAGGACTTTTCTGGTAATAGAGATGTTGTACCCACGAAGTTCTCTAGCCTGTGCAACAGCTTTTAAACAGAGGAAAAGCAGCTAGAGCTCTTCACTAGTCCACCAACTCCTGCAGGAAAACTTCCCCTGCAGTCGTCAAGTTTGCCAAATCGGGCGTCTCTCCACGATTCCCCTTAGTTGCCTTCATTGTCACAGAGACAGGCCTGAGCTCCTCTCTTCTTCAGCCAAGTCTCCGACCTGCTCATTTCCCATAGGAAGTCTCTCATGCCCTGTGCTTCAGGCACCTCACCTACCCTCCTCTGGTCCGCCTCCTGCTTCGAAACGAGGTGGAACCGAGCTTTCGACCGCTTTACATTTCAGTCTGAGGGCCCCCTGAATCAGCCCCCTCCATTACTGAGTCTGAATCTTCCTCCAAGGCTACAGCATCAGGGATGGGGAGATGCATGACACCCTGCCCCTGGTGACCCTAAATCAAGGCTGTCAAACAAAGGTATGGGGTTAGGAATTGGTAGACACATTAAAATGACGCAGATTGGGAAGATTAAGGCTCTTGTTCTTCCTGATGGCGACGTCACAGGCGCTATTGGAAAAGGTGCTTGCAACACTAGCAGAGTGATGATCCCATAGCCACCCCATCAGGCATACCAAAAAGTGCAGATGATTAGCCATTTGATTAATGGTTTGAGTAATGGCAAACTACAATTCCCCCACTTTGGGAAGCTTCGTGGGGCATGTCATCTCTTTGTTTGGTAATGGCTACAGAGTTTCCACCAATAAAGCAGTATCTGGAGACGCCCAAAGCTAGCAACATTAATAATAATAATAATAATAATAATAATAATAATAATTTTATTTCTTACCCACCTCTCTGTTTGGATCGAGGCGGGAAACAACAGTAAATACAAAATATGATAAAATACATAGAATAGTAGAGTTGGAAGGGGCTTATAAGGCCATTGAGTCCAACCCCCTGCTCAATGCAGGAATCTACCTTAAAACTTATCTGACAGATGGTTGTCCAGCTGCTTCTTGAATGCCTCTAATGTGGGAGAGCCCACCACCTCCCTAGGTCATTAGTTCCATTGTCGTATTGCTCTAACAGTCAGGAAGTTTTTCCTGATGTCCAGCTGGAATCTGGCTTCCTGTAACTTGAGCCCGTTATTCCATGTCCTGCATTCTGGGTTGATCGAGAAGAGATCCTGGCCCTCCTTTGTGTGGCAACCTTTCAAGTATTTGAAGAGTGCTATCATGTCTCCCGTTCATCTTCTCTTCTCCAGGCTAAACATGCCTAGTTCTTTCAATCTCTCCTCATAGGGCTTTGTTTCCAGACCCCTCGTCATCCTTGTTGCCTTCCTCTGAACACGCTCCAGCTTGTCTGCATCCTTGAAGTGTGGTGCCCAGAACTGCATGCAATACTCAAGATGGGGCCTAACCAGTGCCGAATAGAGGGGATTACGCGATTTGGAAGCTATACTTCTAGTAATGCAGCCCAAAATAGCATTTGCTTTTTTTGCAGCCTCATCACACTGTTAGCTCATATTCAGCTTGTGATCTACAACAATTCCAAGATCCTTCTCGCTTGTCGTATTGCTGAGCTAAGTATCAGCCATCTTGTAACTGTGCATTTGGTTTCTTTTTCCTAGGTGTAGAGCTTGGCATTTATCCCTATTAAATTTCATTTAGTTGTTTTCTGCACAGTGCTCCAGTCTATCAAGATCACTTTGGTGTTTGTTTCGGTCTTCCAGGGTATTAGCGATCCCACCCAATTTTGTGTCATCTGCGAATTTGATAAGCATTCCCTGCATCTCCTTGTCCAAATCATTAATAAAAATTTGGAAGAGCCCTGAACCCAGGACTGAGCTCTGCAGTACCCTGTTCATCACCTCCCCCCGGTTTGAAAAGGTACCATTGATAAGCACTCTTTGAGCCAGATTCTGTAGCCAACTGTGGATCCACCTAATAGTTGTTCCATCTAGCCCACATTTCACTAGTTTGTTAATCAGAATGTCATGGGGCACTTTGTCAAAAGCTTTGCTGAAGTCAAGATATACTATATCCACAGCCTTCCCACAGTCCACAAGGGAGGTTACCCGATCAAAAAATGAGATCAGATTAGTCTGACAGGATTTGTTCTTGACAAATCCACACTGGCTTCTAGTCATCACCACATTGTTTTCAAGGTGCTTACAGATTGACTTCTTTATAATCGGCTCCAAAATTTTCCTAGGGATGGATGTCAGACTGACTGGTCTGTAGTTCCCAGGTTCCTCCTTTTTGCCCTTTTTGAAGATAGGGACAACATTCCCGCAACAACCTGCTGGGCTGTGGGCACATTTGGCAATTTGCTAAACTATCTTGGGCACTACCACAAAATGGCTGCCATGGAAGGCCTGGCAAAGGGCTACTCACCTGCCTAGAAGATGGAGTACAAGGCAGATGTGGGGTACGAGCCCCCAAATTCTAAACAATGCCTCTGAACCCACAGTGTTCAGCACCAACAGAAACCTATTTCCCAGCAATTAGCAATGTGCTAATTTTTTTTAAAGTGGGAAGGGCAAGACACCTTGGTGTCTGGGATGTACTGGTGACCATGGGCACCATGATGCCTGCCCTGAACTATAATCAGAGCGCCCATCACTCACCCCGTTCTGTAGCTTGCTCTTCTAGAGTCCTTTCCTGGTGCAGAAATGAAGAGAGAATAAAATAAACATATGAATTCCAGTTGTCATTTGCTTGTGCCTCACATGTTTCTTTGTGAGAAACAAAAAATCATCAACTGCCTAAGAATCCATCCCAGCAGAATTATTTATGCACACTAAAAAGCAAATCTTGTTAAGTTGATATTATTGATTCTGTCTGAAGAATTTGCATCTCTGAGTGTAGAAAAAGCATCTTTTGGTCCCAGGGCATAGGCCCAGTGTAGTGTTGTAATCGTATACAGCACAGCTGCTAAAAACCCTTTCAGCCCAAGAGTCAAATTCAGTTTCAGAGAGGATCTCAGGGGCAAATGGTTTTTTTCCTCAAAAAAAGCCAGAAATGCCATAGATCCCAGCAGATTGTAGCTTAAAGCTTTTAGTGCCAATAACTCAGCTTTAGGAGAGGTATTTCAGGGGGGGATGGAGGCCCCCTCCACAAGGATGCGCTTTTGCGCCCGGTTCGGGGATTATGCGCATTATCGCAGAGGCGCATTTACTCCTAATCCCTCTGCACGGGAGGCGGCGAGAGGCGGCGAAGCGCATTAATTGATGTCCAAAAAGCGCTTTACATGTAGTTAACGCGCATAATCGCTTGTTCACACTGCAAAAATGCGCTTTAACGGCCGGAGCAAAATAAAAGTCGCTATTTAACGCGCATTCGAAAATGCGCATTATCGGGGAGATAACGCGCCTGTACGCCCGTTTTGCGCTCCGCTGGTGTGGAGGTAAAATTTATAATGAGCCTTCAAGGCTCATTAAACGTCTCGTGTGGAGGAGGCCGGACTTCCGGGGTTAACGGGCAAGTGGCAAACTATCGAGCTCCGGTCGTAAATAAAATGTAAAGTTAATAGTCTCGTTAAAAGAACTTCAAATGTGAGTACAAAGAAAAAGTATTGTGTGGGAGAGATAAGAGAGGCTAAAAGCTTTGAAAGAACTATCTTTGATAATTGGTGTAGCCGGAGCAGGCTACTTTCACTTTTAGCCTTTCCAGCGTCTGGGTTGGAGCAGATCCAATGTCAAAGAAAGACTCTAAAAAAACCACAGAAAATTCCGCTTTGGCTGAGAAATAAGTCTATTGGGAGACCATTGGATAATACAGCTGCTAGACTGGCTAGAGTGGAATCTCAGATGCCAACCTCAAGTGGCAAAAATAACAATAACAAAGACTCCCAGAAAACCGGAAGGGAGAAGGAAGGGAAGGAGGGAGGAGTTGACCCGAAGGCAGCTGTAGCTAGATCTAAAACATCAGATGCTACAATGCAGCAGACAGAGCTGGTTGAGAGCATTAAAGATATGATGCAGCAGATGATGACACATAATAATGGAAAGATGCAAAAAATGATGGAAGAAAGCAATGAATCTCTGAAAAAAGAGGTGTTGATGGGAGTCACAGCTCAAATAGATAGAAGTATTTCAAAAATTAAAAAGGAAATGAAGGAGGTCAATTCGAGGATTGGAAAGGTGGAGAAAAAAGTTTTGGCAAATGAAATAGCCATACAGAACCAGACGGAACAATTTGACTTAATGCAGCTGAAAATAATTGATTTGGAGGATTGGGCAAGACGCTCTAACCTTCGTCTCAGATTCTTTCCAGAATCATCGGGTGAAAACCCCAGAATTTTGGGAGATCGAGTTATGGGGTGGATCAAGGATATAACTCCAGACATTGCATGGGAAGAATAGGACATGGAAAGAATACATAGAATTGGAGGCAGAAGAAGTGGAGTAGTGCCTAGAGATGTCATCATAAAGTTTGCGAGTTATTATAAAAAAGAGCAATTTATGAAAGTAGCAAGACAAGCCCCAGAGCGAATGAAGTATCAATCAACCCCAGTGCAAGTATATAATGATTTATGCTCGGAGACAATCAACTGGAGGAAAACTGTGAAAGTTTGTACAGCAGTGCTGATGAAGAAGAATGTGAGATACACGTGGGGCTATCCAGTGTTTTTGAAGTTTCAGTGGATTACATCATCGGAACAAGGCATACAACTACTACAAGAGCTGGGAATAATGGAGCCGGAGGAAGGAGCAGCTGGAAGCAGTAAATAGAAGAAAGATTTTTTTTTAAGACAAGAGAATTAAATATAAGCTAGCGGATGATGAGAGAAGGAGTGAGGGTGGCTGCTGTGGGGATCCTGGAAGAGTGTCTCTCCCCACTGGATTGATCTTGGGTCTTTGGATGAGGTTAACTCCTCGGGCACGAGGGGGGATGAATAATTGGGGGAAGGGAAAGGAGGGAAGGGAAGGGAATTGGGGGTAGGGGGAGGAAGTGGGGTGGGGTGGGGAAAAGGTAGAGCACTAATAAGGACCAATATAAAATATAATTTGTTATGTAAAAATATCATGGGTAGTAAATTGAAAGTAACATCATTAAATATTAAAGGGCTGGGGACAATGATAAAACGAAAGAGAATAGAAAATTTATTGAATAGGGATAAAGCTGATATTGTATTTTTACAGGAAACACATCAAGTTAAAGAAGGGGCTAATGAAATTAAATTAAGATGGGCAAACATCTACGAGAAAGCATATGGAACATCCAAAGCTAGAGGGGTAGCAATTATAATTTCAAAGAAATGTGGTTTTACTGATATGAAAGAAATAAAAGATGAACAGGGGAGGTATATAATTATACAGGGGAAGATAGCTAATGAAGATTATACATTGGTGAATAATTCAAGGAAATGCAAGGAATTCAAAAAGGTCACATTATATTGGGGGTTGATTTTAATATGGCAATGGATAAAAATAAAGATAAATCTAATCCCAATATAAATGATGGGCGGCAAAATGTAACAAGTTCAAATGTATTAATGAAAGCAAAGGAGATGTTCGACGTTTGGAGGTTAAACAAAGGGGAGGAAAGGAAATATACCTTCTATTCAGCAGTACATAAGAGCTATACTAGAATAGATTACTTTTTTATTTCTAAGAGTTTATTAACAAAAGTAATAGAAGTAGGAATAGGGCATTAAAGTTTCAGATCATGCATTAATAAATATGGAGATGAAGCTTCGGAAAGATTATAAGGAAGCTAAAAGATGGAGAGTGGACACAAGAATATTTAAACATAAACAAATGATAGAAAAGATTCAAAATGAAATGGAGGATACATGACAAATAAATAATAATGGGGAGTCCACCCATGCTATAATTTGGGATACAATGAAGGCTGTGATGAGAGGAATATGCATTAGGGAATTGTGTAAATTAAAGACACAACAAGGAGAGGAGAGGGTAAGATTGGAAAAGAATATTAGGAAATTGGAGGATGAATATATAATGAATATAATTATTGGGGCCCAATTTCAGGCAAAAAAGAAGGAATTAGAGGGTATAGAAATTGGGAAAATACAGAGAAACTTGATATACTTAAAAAGAGAATATTTTGAATATAGCAATAGGAATTCTAAAATGTTGGCCAGATCCACAGAGTCAAGAAAAATGGGAAATCCAATTGGGGCTATAAAAGATAAATTAGGTAAGATTAATAATTGAATGAAGGATAAATTACAAGTTTTTAAAGAATTCTATCAAGAGATATACATCAAATAACAAGTCATTGGGAAAGATTACGGAATATATTGAGAAATACTGGAAAATAAAAATACAAGAACTGGATAGGGAAGCGATGGAACAACCGGTAACAGAGGAAGAAATTGGAGGAGTAATAGACGAAATAAAAGTGGGGAAATCCCTGGGAATGGATGGGTTGGGTCCGGAATATTACAAAAAAATTAAGAATATGTTGGGGTCTAAATTAAAAATATTATATAATCAAATAATAAATGGGGAGAAGGTCCCACCATCGTGGAAGCAGTCTTTAATTGTCTTAATCCCAAAACCAGATAAAGAACTAACAGATCCAGGATCTTATAGACCTATATCACTGTTAAATCAAGATGCTAAGATATTGACAGCGATAATGGCGAAAAGATTGAATAAATTTATGCATAAATATATTAATAAGGATCAATATGGATTTGTAGCAGGTAGACAGATGTCAAGTTTAATAAGTAGGGTATTGATACATTACTTTCAATTCAAGAATCGATTGAGAAGATGGGGAAACTATGGCATTATCTGGTGGAGTTTGGAGAGATGATGGGATTATAAATAAACTGGCCCAAGTCAGAGATGATGATGTTTAATTATAAAGAAGAAGGGAAGCAAGAACTAGCCAAAAGGGAAATGAATATTAAATTAAAAGGAAAAATAAAATATTTAGGAATATATATAATAGAGAATTTGGATAAATTGGAAGAGGAAAATTATAATAGATTAAGGCAGGAGGTTAAAAAGAAATTGGAGGAATATCAGAAGATAACACTTTCATGGTTTGGTAGAATAGCACTATTAAAAATGAAGATATTACCTAAAATGAATTTCTTATTCAGGATGTTGCCAATTAAAATATCAGAAACAGAGTTGAAGAAATGGCAAACAATGTTTAACAATTTTAGTAATGGAGATAAGAAAGCTAGAATAAATAAGAAAATGTGGTATAAACAACAGGGAACAGGAGGGTTAGGCCTTCCTAATTTGAAGGGATATTATTTGGCTAACCAATTAAGATATGTAGTGGAAGGTATTCTAGGTTTGAGAGAAAAGTGTTGGTTAGAATTGGAATCCAAAGAAGTGGAAATGGAATTGGAAAATATATACTTTAATAAAATTAATAAGAATTTTTTACAAAGAGTTAGGAATTCATTATTGAATAATATTTTGGAGATTTGGGCTAAGAATAAGATTAAATTAATACCCGCTGTCTCCCCATTAACTCTGGTAGAAATGATGGAGAATTTCCCAGAAAATCTAAAAGAAGTAATGGGGAAAATATTAAGAAAACAAAATATAAATAGATTAGAAAGAGTGATAAAGATTGATAATTTAAATCAAATAGGAGAAACACTCAGGGAAGAGAAAGTTTCATGGATTAATTGTATGCAGTTGGAACAGTGGATAAAGAAGTGGGTAAAAGAAAATAAAAAATGTAGAGAATATACGATATTTGAAAAAATGATAACACAAAGACGAGAGAAGGAACAAAATATGGTATTAAAAGGTATAACAAGTGAAATTTATAAAATATTGATGGTAAAAGGTCAACAAGGGGATGGTTGCAAACTGGTGTGGGAAAATGATATTAAAATCTTAATAAGTAATCAGGATTGGGTGAAGTTATGGGGAGCAAGGAATTTGAAAACTTTATCAGTAAGGATAAAAGAAAATTATTATAAATTAATATGGTGATGGTATTTAACACCAGTTAGATTGAATCAAATAGATAAAAATATTTGGTATTATGTCGGAGAAGATGTCAACAAACTGGCACGTATGTTCATATGTGGTGGTCATGTAAATATGTACAAAAGTTTTGGCAAATGGTATATAAAGAGATAAAAGAGATAATGGGAATTGATTTGGAGTCATCCCCAAAGATTGTGTTATTATCAATATATGAGGGGATGAAATGTAATCAGAATACTAAGGATTTAATTACTATGTTACTAACTGCAGCAAGATTAATAATAACAAGGAAATGGAAGATGCAGGATAATTATCAAATGGATGAGTGGTATAAAGAGGTATGGGATATTGCTATTAATGATAAACTAACATGTAATATTAAAGTAGAAAAGGGAATATGTAATATAAATGAATTTGAAAATATATGGAAATTATTTTTAGAGCATGTATTGTTAAGAGGGAAAGGACACAAACCTGTGCAAGAAGTATCACAATTTTGGAAAATGTAATGAAGAGGAATTGGTCCTGGTGAGGGGTGCACTTGGTGTATAAAGAATGGAAAAGAATGGTATAATTGTAGCTAAGAGTTGAAAGAAAATTATTTTTTTTAAAAAGGAGAGGTATTTCAACCTTCTAGAAAGCGGGCAAAACTGCAAAAGCCAGGAAACCACCAAACGATTGATGGTTGCAGGAAAGCGGTGTGACCCAGAGGGCTGGACTGGGACCCTAAGCAGGCTGGATTCAGCTAGGAGGTCCAACATTCAACACACAAGATATGCAGGAAATAGGGACTGTTTAGGAGTGACAAAGACATATGAACATTCACTGTTTTCAGATGTGGTAGTTCAACCAAACACTTCTGTACTGGGTAGAACATACTTTTGAGTTAAATTTGACTTTCCTCCTACTTTCTGTCCCACAGCTGTGTGAATGTTGCTAAAGCAGCAAAGGTGCTATTAGCATTACCATGTGGAAATACCAATACAGCAGGCACCTGACATTATTTCAGTGGTGATGCTGGAATTTACAAGCATCACAAAAGACTTCTCTCTTTGAACAAAAACAAAACCCATCCAGCCTAAGGGAAAATTCTTTGCAACTCAGAAACATATATGACACATTATTAGGACTAAGCACAAAGGTATTATTTTACAGTCTCTCTGAATGTTGTTTAAATGAACTAACACAATGATCTGAACTAGATTTCCTTATTCACAGAAATCCAGCACATTCTCTGCCTCTTCTGCACTTACCTCTGTCTTTTTCATGTTCTCTGGCTGAGGAATCATTTTTCCAAACCCCTCCATCAGCCAAGTGAACACCTTTCTTCCACCACTTGAAAGACATTAAGGAAAGAGACATGCATTGTTATAATGCCCAGAGGGGCAGCCATGTCCACCGATTACAGCCATTGTCAGTGTTTCTGCATGTCATTCCCTCCGACCTCATTGTTTACAGTTGTCACTCATCATAGCATTTCACGTGTCTGATAAAGTGAATGACACTGCATGACAGCTTATGCCACAAGACTCTCTGTTATTTATTATGAGGACAGTTCATCTTACTAGTCCACAATGAAACTGTCTGTAACACTTCCAGCAGAAAAACACAGGAGAAAGATACAGAGTATAACATATATCTTTTATTTTAGACACAGGTGTGCATAGCACATTTCATGAGGGTGTGCACGCAGGGATTTATTTAAAAGGTGGACTTTTATTGAGTACTCAATCATAAAGGACATTATTTTTATTCATTCATTTATTAAGCACTATAGGCACTGACGCCCTACTCTGCGTTCAGCTTGCTTGGCCACGGGAGGGCCATTGCAGGTGAGCGACAGCAGGGGGGGGGGAATGAGTAGATGCTCCTCAGGCCCCAGCATTGGTGGGGCTTTGTGGTGACACTGGCCAGAGGAAGGGGTTTACAAGGCCTCCTCCTGGCCTCTTTGAAGCACAGCTCCTGGCAGAGAAGCTTCCTGCAGAGCGATCCCTTTTCTCTCCTACTGTCAGGAGGAATGGCAGCGGTTCTTCGGCACGGTGGCAAAACGGCCAGCAGGCAGCCGGAGGACCATTCCCGCTGCATCTGTGTTGCACCCCTGGGGGTCATTGCTGTGGGGCCCCAGGTTGTTCCTTCAGATTACCATGGAAACAACATGCTCAGAGACTAGGTTTACTTATAAGGAGATTTATTGAGTATTTTCAGCCGGACAGGCATACCCAAACAGTGGACTCAAACGGCGAAAGCCCTGCACAAAGCTGTCGACCCATCTGGACTCCCACTTGGGTATGGAAGCAACAGTTATACTGTAGTGATACAATAACAAAGCACGTGTTCTCACCATAGAATACTAGGGTGAATCAGACACTTTGCTAGCATAAACATGCGTATCTTCTTGGGAACTAGCTGATTGATGGGGAAGCTCTGGCCTTGCTTCTTGACACAACAGCTTTGGAATGTTAGCTCATTATACTCTGTCCGGCTTGTTAGGCCAGACAGATAAAGTCCAGGTGTCTCTTGCATGAGACGTCCTTGGATCCATCATTCCTAGCTCTCAGAAAGATGCTTACGCAGCGATACAGTCAAACTAGCAGGCTGTAGTCAGAGACAACCCAGAAGCCTTTGGGAGCCACCATGGCTCACAGGCTTTCAGGCCAATACAGTCTGGCTCCCTCCCAGGATCCCTACTCAATGGCCCCTTCAATTTGGTGCTTAGTGCTTGAGATATTAGGGTGTGACTGGGCACACCCAGCACACCCCTTGCGCACTCCTATGATTTAGAAGTTTTTCCGAATTATAATACAAAAGGAAGGTGTCCATTAGCAAACCCTTTATCCTACTTCTGTGCTAACAAGAGGTGCAGACGGCAGGGCGCATTTTGGCACAAGTCCACCGAACAGGAAGCAGAGAGGAAATGAAGATGCAAAAATGGTGCCCCCAAGTGCTGGCTGGGGGAGGGAGCAAGGGGGGGGAAGGGGCCTTGAGGAAGCTCCATGTCCAGCCCCACGACCTCTACATGGAAACAAGGTCTTTGGCAACCTGGAGGCTTTCCACTGTGTATTATTTTATTTTTTGGATCTGAGTACTAACTTCAGAGATATGATGGGGTTTGGGGCAGGAGTACTGAACATCTTTTAGCCAGGGGCCCAACTGCATTTCAGAGAAGCTCTCGTTCCACTGCTAGGTGAGGCCAAAGGAAAAAGAGGCAGGACTAATACACCAAAAATACCACCCTATTATAGCTCAAAGTTCTTACTGCCAACAACACAGCCTTAGCAAAGGGGGCATTTCAATCTTTAGAATTCGGGGGTTGGGAGAACACAACTGCACAAAAGCTGGGAAACCCCAATTGGTGCTTCGCAAAAAGGGCTGGAACTGGGAGCCCAGGAGGGCAGGATTTGGCCCATGGTCCTGAGGTTCTGCACTCCTGGTTTGGGAGAACTTACATTTTTTCTGGAGCATTGTTCTCTGAGCTGGAATGCAATTCACTGTGCTCATCTCCTTCCAGCCCAAGCAAAGTTACATCTGGAAAGGTAAAAGGGAAAGATACAGCCTGTTTACCTGTTTAACTTTTTATTATTTTCCACTCATAAAAAACAATCAAAACACATACATGAATGAACTAAACATCAAGTACAACATACTAATAGAGGATAATCTACAAAGTTGCAGCCCGTTCTGCTCTTCTCCACAGCAAAGGACTGTACCGCCATATTGATAATTAAATTATACATTTCTCAATTTTTTCTTTCTCTCTACTCATAACCTTTTCTTATTCGTTGAATCCACAAGTAAATGTCATTTTTTTCTTACCCCGTATATAATCTATAAAGGGTTTCCATTCAGTTTTAAATCTGGCCATTGACTTTTCTCTAAATATTCACGTTAATTTCGCCATCTCCACCAACTCCAGTAGATTCAAAGTCCATTCATCTATTGTGGGTAACACTGTACTCTTCCATTTCCGTGTGTATAATGTTCTCGCCGCCGTTGTCATATATAAGACTAAAGTTCCATGTCTATCTCTCACTTCATCATCCATTAGACCCAAAAGGAAACATTCCAGTTTGAACTGCACATTTATCCCTAGGATCTTCTGCATCAAGTAGTGGATTTGACTCCAATTTTTTTCCGCTCTTTTACAGGTCCACCATATGTGGTAAAATGTTCCAACAGGTCCCAGAGGCCCCCTTAAACATTTTAGCTAATTTAGATGGGGACATATATCATCTGTACATCACCTTATAGAAGTTTTCTTTAAGACTAATACTCAGCATAAACTTTAGATTTTCCCCCCACATACTTTCCCATTGGTCCATAGTTATATTATGCCCCATATTTTGTGCCCATTTTATCATGCAATCTTTCACCTCCGTCTCAAACTTCAATAACAACTTGTATACTTTTGATATAACCTGTTCATCGTTTGTGCACATTGCTTTTTCAAATTCAGATTTAGTTTGTTCGAACCCCCACCTTTTTAAATCTAATTTAAATCTTTCTGCAATTTGTAAGTAAAGAAACCATTGGCAAGTATGACCTTCTTTCATCAACCCCTCTCTTGGCTTGAGTCTGTCTTCGCCTTGTACTACTTCTAAAACATCATAATAAGTTAACCATTTATGCAGATTTGAAAGCTCTCTTCTATGGTATGCTTCTTGTGCTGATACACAACGTGGGACCCCTTGACACAATCCCCATTGATATTTATTCCATGTTCTCAAAATGCCCTTCTCACATAGTGATAGTTAAATTCTACGTATCAAAAGTATACAAGTTGTTATTGAAGTTTGAGACAGAGGTGAAAGATTGCATGATAAAATGGGCACAAAATATGGGGCATAATATAACTATGGACCAATGGGAATCATAAATCATACCACACATAACCATGCCACCCAAATCTCAACTCGTGCCCTTCTAACTCCAGTAATCTTTTGTTTTTCAACATTATCCATTCTTTCATCCACACTAAGCAGCAGGCAGAGAAATACAACTTCAAGTTTGGGAGGCCCAGGCCTTCCCTTTCTTTTGCATCCTATAATATTTTATATTTGATTCTTGGTTTTTTGCCTTGCCATATAAATCTAGATCTCTCTCTCTGCCATTGCTTAAATGGTTGTTCTGACGACACGATTGGTATTGTTTGGAATAAGTATAACATACTTGGTAACACCTTCATCTTAATTGTGGCAATTCTCCCTAAAATTGACAGTTGTCTAGATCTGTCTAGATCATCTGTCTAGATCATTTTTAATTTCACTCCAAGTTTTAACATAGTTATTACTAAACAACATACAATTCCTGTCTGTCCGCATGATGCCTAGATATTTTACCTTCTTCTCAATCTTAAAACCTGATTTCTCTGTCAACTTTAATTGTTCCTGAGTTTTCATGTTTTTTGTTAATATCTTGGTCTTCTGTTTATTAACCTTAAAGCCTGATTCTGTGCCATATTCTTTCAATTTATACATCAAAATTTAAATACTCTTTAACGGGTCTTCTAAAGTAAACACCAGATCATCAGCAAATGTTCGTAACTTATAAGACTCTTTTTTAATATTCACCCCTTTGATTCTCTCCTCTTGCCTAATGTCTCTGTTTAATATTTCCAGTGCCAAAATAAACAGTAATGGTGTCTTGTTCCTCTTTGTATTTGGCATATTTTTGTCAATTCTCCATTAATAAGTATTTGTGCCTTTTGTGAGCTATAAATTGAATTAACCCATTTTATGAAATTTGCCCCAAAATTCATTTCCTCCAGTATTTTGAACAAAAATTTCCAATTTAAATTATTGAATGCTTTCTCAGCATCCAAGAATATCATTGCCGCTTGTTTTCCCGGGGGTTTCTCCAAATATTCCAAAATATTTAAGACATATCTCACATTGTCTCTTATCTGTCTTTTGGTAAGAAACCACCCAACGGGAACTTAGGTATTAGGAAGTAGAGAGAGCAATCTGTACACTGGCCAGAACTCAACCGTCCCCAACCTGGTGCCCTGCTAGCACCAGGTTGGCCATGCTAGCTGGGAATGATGGGAGTTGCAATTCAACACACTGGGAAAGGCTGCCATCACTGGCCAAAACAGCTTCTGCACAGCTGCACGATGGGGCATCCATACCTGGAGGGATCGTGCAGCTCTTCCACTGTGTGAATACATAAATAAATCAGATTTTCTGAGCTCTCCAGAGGGGGGAGGGGAAAAACAGAAGCTGGTACAGGGGGGGGAAAATGAGAGAAGGCTGTTCTCAGTCACAGCATCCTGCAGCTGCTCTACAAAATGTGGGTGCAACTTGCTTGTGCCCCTGCCTCTCGCTCTGGCCCAGACAACAGTGGTGGTGAGAAGGAGGAGGAGCAGGAGATGCTGCAGGCTCTCTGCGGGTCCAGAGAGCGAGTGATGAGAAGCAGGAGGAGGAGGAGGAGGAGGAGGAATGGCTGGTGACCATGGTGGTGAAGAAGAGACTGACTGAGGGAGGGGGGCAGGGAGGGTGTCTTGCCCAAGGGCCCTACAAAATCTGAAGCCAGAACTGGGGAGGGACACAGCATACAGGAAGGGGAGGGTTAATCCTTCCCCACTGAGATCCCCCTGCAAATCCTCCTTGCATGCCAATTAAACTCAGGGGGGGGGGGAATCCCATTTGGAAGACCTGTATTAGCTTAATCGCCATTGTCCAGCATGTGTGGAGGGGAGGGCTAACTCTTAAGAACTTAAGAAGAGTCCTGCTGGATCAGACCAAGGGTCTATCTAGTCCAGCACTCTGTTCACACAGTGGCCAACCAGCTTTCGACCAGGAACCCAAAGGCAGGACACAAGTGCAACAGCACCCTCCCATCCATGATCCCCAGCAACTGGTCTACAAAGGCTTACTGCCTCTGATACTGGAGATGGCACATAGCCATCAGGACTCGTAGCTATTGATAGCCTTCTCCTCCAGGGATTTATCTACCCCCCTTTTAAAGCCATCCAAATTGGTGGCCATCACTACATCTTGTGGTAGTGAATTCCATAGTTTAACTGTGTCCTGTGTGAAGAAGACCTTCCGTATCTGTCCTGAATCTCACACCAGCCTGCTTCATGGGATAACCCCATGGAGTTCTAGTATTAACAGAGAGGGAGAAAAATGTCTCCCTATCCACATTCTCCCCACCTGCTATCCCCCTTGAAAATGGTCTCTCTGCTGGGCAATTAAGCTAAGAAAGAAATTTTCCATTGACATCCATTTTGTAAAATGCCCAGAGAGCATTGGCTATTGGGCGGTATAAAAATGCAATGCAATGCAATCAATCAATAGACACTCAAGACTCTGGGGAATAAATCCAGGCACAAACCACCATGGTTGCTGACTTCCCACTAAGTAGATGAAACCTGAAATTAACCCCTGTTGAACACAACGTCTTGATTCATTGTTTTTTATTGTGTTTTTATTTGAGCATATTTTAACCAGTGCTTCACCACTTTAGGGGTCTTCAGGCAAAAGTAAATTTTAATATTAATATTAATCTGGTCATCAGGTTCACACACTCTCCTCCCTATGCTCAGTCTTCATAACAAAGAGGGCACAACATATCACATTGCAGCAGTTACTGTGAATTGTGAAGAGGATCTTTGGAGTGTTAAAAGAGATAAGAAAAAGCATAGCTAGCCCAGAATCACAGCCCCCAAACCAGTGGCCATTTTCCATCAGCTCTCTGCAACTTGCCAGGGAGCACATATGAATGCACAAGCATCTTACCTGGTTCCTCATTTATGCTCTGGACTTCTGTCTGAATACAGACAAAAATAAATCATCATCATCATCATCACCACAGATCCAAATATTTAATTATTAAAACCAAAGAGTGAAAACAAGAATGGCTGTTTCTTTTATGCCAGGTTGAACAGAGATGCAAGATGGACTTGCTGGTAGATCTCTGGATGATTTCCAGTGGATTAGCCAGGATTTGACAATTGTTTAACAATCCTTTAACTCCCAATTGTTTAACAATGGCAACAATTTAAATTTACTGTTAAAAAGGAGAAATCTTGGGATAACCAGGAGTGGATTTTTGTGTGGAAGGACTGTGAGATCCATTATGTTCTGGTCCTCTAAACAACTTCCTGGGCTCAGAATTATTTAATTCTACATGCATGTCTTTAAAATAACAACAACGACCCCTTAACAACAAAAGTACATCTTGCAAAAAGATATTCCTTAGTCTGTACCCACATCCTAAATATATTTAGGCAGCACAATTCACATGTAAGTAGAATGGTATGGGAGATGCTGGTAACGTCTTTTGCACTGTTATAAACCATTTTAAAGCAGGAGTGTAGATCCTGCCCAGGACAATTGTGCATAGGCAAGGAGAGTTAAACCTCCCCACCCAGTAGTTTCCCCCACCTTTGAGATTCAACTCTTCCTGCGTGAGAGAAAAGAATCCCACTGGCTCCAATGGAGGCTTTCGTCCCTCTTTGGCCCCTGTGTCTGTGTGCGATTTCTGGGGGGGAGGTGTGGAAGCAGCTGGGGGGGAAGGCTTAACCCACTCCTATGCTTGCACAGTGGTCCTGATCATGCTTGGGGTCCTGCACACTTACACTAAAGGAAAAGGAAAAGAAGTCTGATCAGCTACATGCTACGCATTGAACATGGTATGTAGTTTAGCCTTCAGGGTTCTAGTAAAAACCAAAGCTGATCCTGTAAGCCTGAGCTCCGCCCACCCTTGTTTTACACTACCTTGGGAGGGTTTCACCCTTAAAGGTGGCCTAAAATAATTTGAATCTATATAAAAATACGGTAGTGTAAGGCTTATTACTAGAGATCAACCAGACCAATTTTGCTCATTACTGTTTGTTTTAAAAATTGAAGCTTGAGCAGTGTAGATGTGTTAAAATTTTTGGAACTGCTAAAAAGTTCAAAGCTCAAGTGTTAACAGCAAAACACAATATTTCTTGGCTCTGTGCCAAACAGTCTCCTATTACTGTGGCAATGGAAATCTCGCAATGCCTTTCGTAAAAAAAAAAAAAAAAAATGTTTCGGGTTTATTGTACTCCACAACGCCGCCTTAATAAGGGTTTGCCTAATTTGCATAATTGTTGGAGATGCAGCGCACCTAATGCTTCTTTGATTCATACGTTCTGGCAATGCCCAACAGTTTCCTCCTTTGGAGAGTTGGTCATAATAAGGATAAACTTTGTATTGAAACAACTTTTAATATGGAACAATGTGCATGTCCTCCTAAACTACCTACTGGTTTCTTGGAAGTTAACACAGGGTCAGCACAAATGGATTTTCTGAGCCCTTATAACAACTAAAAGATTGATATTACTACATTTGGAGGATAAGTGTTCACCTCCCATAATGCAATGGACTGAGGACTTAACAATGTTATCAACATTTGAATGGGTGGTATAAAGATGCCACTTGCAAGTGGATAAATACATGGTTATTTGGTCTGCTTTTCTTGAAACCTATGCATAACTCCCACCTTTTTTTAATGAATGGTGTATCTGATGAAAAGGAAATGACATTCCTATGCATGTGATGTTCGTTCCTCTCCCCCCCCCCCCGTTTGTTATCAGTTCAGTTTTTTTTAATTCACAATAGAAAATGGGGCTTCCCTCCTGCTGTTGAGGTCCCACAGCGCTCCACTGGAGAGGGGTATGCCTGCTGAGGAGGAGCCCTGTTGCTCAGGCAGGTGCAGCAGCAACCACACACCCTCCCCAGCCCCGCTCAGGGCCAGCCAGGCCCTATCCTGAAGCCCTAATCCCAGTCTGGGAGAGGAAGGCCCCCAAGAAAGCACTGCCATGGACAAGCCGCAGCCAGAAGAGAAGCTGGAGCTGCCCTAGGAGGGAGTTGGGTCCGGTGACATGAGGGAAAGTCATCCAAGTGAGCGAGTGTGGGAGTTGTAGTTTTCAGTGGGCAATGACGGGGGGGAGGCTTATGGAAGGGGAAAACGAGCTTCAACCCCCCTCAAAACAGTTCACATTAGTGGTAGCAGAGAGTAATCCTCTGCCAAGGGACATGCAAAAAACTCTGGGAATTGTGGTTCTCGGGGTTTAGCCTTTCAACTTAAAGAAATGGTAAATGCTCTTTTGAAAAAGAACACCTTTTTTCACTTTCGCTGGTTTATCTGTAGTAGATTTATTTTTAAAGTGTACAGTTCTTCCAGTCGGAATGGAAAAGGGGAAACATATTTTTATCTAATGATTCTCACTAGCCCCCATGGTTTGCGCTGGTATAGAAAGAACTCCTAAAAAAGACTAAAGGCTCACATGCAATTGTGCCATCACTCACCACATCTGGGATGTCAATGCTGGCCTCAAAGCTCTTTGCGGCAGCCTGCAGCGTGACATCGCAAGCGGGGCTTTGGGCTGGCTGTGGAATCACCTTCCCCAGGCCCTGAGAAAGCCAGGTGAGGACACCCCGGCCAGCACTGCAAAGAAGCAGGAGAAGAATAGCCGAGACACAGGCTGGCTGTGGCCAGTTCAAGAGCAGAGTCGAGGAGGAAGGGATCTGCAGGATGCGCCCTCCCCGACCCAGCAGGCAGCTGCAAGCAGTGGGACTTCCCTCTTCATTCCAGAGGGCACGGCCGGCTGGCGTCAAGGGGAGGCAGGGTTGGGCCCCTGCCGAGCACCTACGCTTTATCAGGGTCCCACTGACAAGAGCCCCCTGGACCTGCCCCTCTTTATCATTGCAACCTGCTTGTTCATCTGCTTCCTGCTCTGCCCCAGACAACAGTGGTGGTGGGGAGATGCCATGGCGCTCCCTACTTGTAAAGCAAGAACGCAGCAACAATGATGAGAAAGAGGGTGAGGAGCAAGAAGAGCTAGATAGCAAGAAGATAGACGCAGTGAGGGAGGGGCCCAAGGATAGCGTGGCCATATGGAAAGGAGAACAGGACTCCTGAAACTTTGTTGCATAGAAAAGGGAATTTCAGCAGGTGTCATTTGCATGCATGCAGCACCTGGTGAACTTCCCTCTTCATCGCAACAGTTAAAGCTGCAGCAGCCCTGTTCTCTTGACCAGATACAAAAGAGGGCAGGGCTCCTGCAGTTTTAACTGTTGCAATGAAGAGGGAATTTCACCAGATGCTGCATGCATACAACTGACACCTGCTGAAATTCCCTTTTCAATACAACAGTTAAAGATACAGGAGCCCTGTCCTTCTTTACATATGGTCACCCTACCCAAGGACCCCGCAAAGCCTGCCATCAGCACTGCCAGAGGGTCCCACACACTGTCCCCGAACTTATATGCAAAACTTTGCTTCCACTAAAGCAGGGCCGTCAAACCTCTTTCAGCCTGAAGGCCAGATTCCATTTTGTGAGGTGGGGGGAAGCAACAACCCCAGCATATTTTAGCTGAAAGCTCTGTCTGCCAGTCAGCGAGCTTAGGAGAAGCGTTTCCGCCTTTCAGCGTGGGAAGAACTAACCATGAAACAACTGGTGGTCACTTAAAGGGGCTGTAGCCATCTGGGGGAATCCCCAAAGGCAGGACTCAGACCCCAAGAGGGACAGACTTGGCCTGACTGCTGCATCCCTGCAATAAAGGCTTCTACGGACCTCCCCACATTCCGAGCCCAGCCCAGCCCAGCCCATGACACCCCCCCCCTAAAATGGCAGGAAGCAGAGCCTTGGCATATGTTGCCCCATGGGATGGAGTGGAGGTTGGAAGAGGCAGATGCCACAGTCACAAATCCAACGTAGGAAGGGGCGGGGCGGAAGCACCAGAAGCTGGGCCAGGGCGAACTTCAGGGAGGCTTCCCACACTTACTGGCATCGCAGAAAGTCCTGTCTGTTGCTGTGGGGAAATGTAACCTCAGAGTGGGATTGTTTGATAGCTCTTTAGGCTGAGTTCAACATAAGGACTCCAGATGGAAACAGGGTGTGCATATAACATACGAGTGATGGATACCTTTCTGTTGTTGACACGGGATCATGGGCTTCTTCTTTTGACCCTAAAGGGAGACAACACCAGTCCTTAGGTTAGAATTATCCATAGGTGGAACCTGGGCTTTTAGGAGATAATGTGTCTCCCTCCCTGCTGAATCACATTTGCAATCACAGCAGCTCTTTGTGGAACAGAATTAACTGAAATAAACGACAGAATTCTATAAGCCTCTGCTGAAAAGATTTCCATTCTTGAGAGACGTACTTTTGATAGTGGAAGCTTTAATAGTCTCTTCTTCATGGGCATCTGTTTGCTTTTCACTCTTTTGGCCTCCTTGTAGGGGCATCTGCTGATGGGCTGAAAAGCTGCCACCATTCCAAAGGGAGCATCCTCCGGACGAGAAACCCTGGCTGCTTCCCAGGGTGAAGCTTAGAATGGGTCCTACTTCACAAGTGGCTCAGCTTCTCAGACAAAGAGGCCATCACTCATGGGCACTAGTCCACAGCTGGGACTTCTGGGAGCACAGGAGTCTGCAGCTAGGCAACCATTGCTCAGCCAGTGCAGGAAGGAGAAAGATGGTTATAGCAACCTCCGGGTGAAATGGGAGCCTGTGTGTGTGTGTGTGTGTGTGTAGCACCAGCAGTTCTGCAAGTGAAGCATCATGGAGCTCTCCGAATAAGGAAAATTGTTTGAGTCTCCCCTAAGTTTAGAAATAAATGACGAGAGTGAAGCATTCATGTGGTTCTTATGCGCTACATTGTCATAGTGCATAAGACAACTTTCCCCAACCTGATGTCTTGCCAATGTGTTGGGCCACAACTCCCATCATGTCCAGCTAGCATCAGAAGGGCACCAGCCTGGGAAAGGTGGGTGTAAGGCATCTGCACACGGGTCATTACATCAGACATCCACATAACATAGACAGGAAAGTCCAATGTAATAATGAAGGGCGGAGAAAGGGGATGGGAAAGATCTCCCATGAACACTGGGGATTGCTTGCGCCTCCTCCAACAGCACGGCTGCACTCTGGCAACTTTCCAAAGCCGATTCAGAGGTTCGCAAGCAGGCACTGGTGTTCAAGTGCACATCCCTCCACGAGTGCCACTGCCATCTCTGTATACTGTGGATACTTTTAACATGCCAGTATGCACCTGAAAGTGGGGGTGGCCACAGTAATCTGACCAACAGTAGGGAATGGGGGGATCAAGGAAGGAGAAGGAAAAGGTGGAGGAGGGAGGGACATTGTAGGAAAGGTGATGCATTTATACTTCCTGACAGATGGATGGGCACCAGCGGGATCTAGAATGGCTGCTTGGCATTTTCTATTGGATGAGACCCAGGCCTACCTGGTCTAACCAGAGGAACATTTACGGTATTTCTTAAATTCTACGAGCTAGTGCCCTGCTAATCAGATATTGGACCTTCTGGGTTTGTTCTGAAGAAGTCCGCCTAATCCTTCAATGTGCCGCTGAAGAAGACTGCAGAGTCGAACCATGTTTGACATTCATTCATGTGCCTTTGGATTGTACATGTTGGTTTGTTTACAATAAGTAGCTTTCTCCGACCTTCAGCATATAGCGATTATCAATGTGGAGTTTTAAGTTGTTTTATTGCAATGTTTGGTCACTGTATATCTTTTTAGCGTATTCTGCTATGAAATTTTATGTATTGTATTGTATTATTCTGTGTATAATTTTTTTCAGCAACATTTGTAGTTTTTGTTCTGACCTTTTTCTACTGAAGGGTGGTCAGTATGTTATTCCATTTCAGTCGGGTTTCAGGCCTGGCTTTGGCACAGAAACAGCCTTAGTCGCCCTGTATGATGACTTATGTCAGGAGAAAGACAGAGGGAGTGTGACTCTGTTGATTCTCCTTGATCTCTCAGCAGCTTTCGTTACCATCGACTAGGGCTGTGCACAGATCTGGACCTGGATCCCAGATCTGGATCGAATCGGGGTGATCCGGACCTCGCTGTTCCAGATCCAAACCGGATCAGGGGAGATCTGGATCAGATCGGATCGGTCCGGACAGATCCAGAGATCCAGGTCACATTGCCCTTCCAAGTTTCTGGGTGCCAGCTGTGCAGCTGGCACCCAGGGATGCTAGGCTGGCGGTGAGTCCATTGGACTCATCGCCCTCCCCCCACTCTCCCTTCCTACCTGCTGCTGTCTACTGCCATCCGCTGTACTGAGAAGCAGGCCAAGGCCTGCTTCTCAGTACAACAGATGGCAATGGACGGCAGCAGGTGAGCAGGGAAAGTGCGGGGAGAGTGGTAAGTCCTTTTCTCCATAGACAAAGTGGACAGGGTCTGGATCATACAGAACCGGATCGGGCCGATCCAGATCATACAGATCCTGATCCGGATTAGGGGGTCCGTGCACAGCCCTACCATTGATCGTGGTATCCTTCTGGGACAACTGGCTGAGTTGGGAGTGGGAGGCACTGCATTGCAGTGGTTCCACTCCTACTTGGTGGGTCTGCTCCAGAAGGTAGTGCTTGAGGGACATCGCTTGGCCCTGTGGATTCTCCAGTATGGGGTTCCACAGGGATCAGTCTTGTCCCCTATGCTGTTCAACATCTACATGAAACCGTTAGGTGCGGTCATCCGGAGTTTTGGAGTGCGTTGTCACCAGTACGCTGATGACACACAGCTCTATTTCTTCTTCTCATCTTCAACAGGTGAGGCTGTGGATGTGCTGAACCAGTGCCTGGCTGCGACAATGGACAGGATGAGGGCTTATAAACTGAAACTCAATCCAGACAAGCCTGAGATGCTGTTAGTGGGTGGCTCTTCTGACTGGATAGAGGGTGTTCAACCTGTTCTGGATGGGATCCCCCTGATGGAGCAGGTTTGTAGCTTGGGGGTTCTCCTAGAACCATCTCTGTCATTTGAGGCTCAGGTGGCCTTGGTGGCATGGAGTGCCAACTACCAACTTTGGTTGGTGACCCAGCTACGCCCCTATCTGGATAGGAATAACCTGGCTTCAGTTTTCTATGCTCTGGTAACCTCCAAGTTAGATTACTGCAATGCACTCTACGTGGGGCTGCATTTGAAAATGGTTTAGATGCTGCAGCTTGTGCAAAGTGCAGCAGCCAGATTAATAACGAGGACGAGGAGGTTCGAACATATAAGACTCACTCTGGCCCGCTAGCATTGGCTGCCTGTATGTTTCTGAGCCCGATTCAAGGTGCTGGTTTTAACCTATAAAGCCTTACATGGATTGGGACCACAATACCTGATGGAACACCTCTCCCAGCATGAACCTACCTGTACACTATGCTCAAAAACTAAGGTCCTCCTCTGAGTGCCTACTCTGAGGGAAGTTCGGAAGATGGCAACAAGGGAGAGGGCCTTCCCAGTGGTGGCCCCCCAATTATGGAACGATCTCCCCAACAAGGCTCGCCTGACTCCAACATTGTTACCTTTTCGATGCCAGGTTAAGACTTTTCTCTTCTCCCAGGCATTTAACAGCATATGTTGAGTTTTAACTGGCCCCAGAAATGCTTTTAAATTTTGTATATCTATCTTTAATGTTCAATGTTTTAATCTTTGTAATCCACCTAGAGAGCTTCGGCTATGGGGTGGTATATAAATGTAATAATTATAAATGTAATAATAATAATAATTCCTTTCTGTAGCTGCTATTTTGCCCAATTAATCATTTTCAAGCTCTTCTTACCTTCTGCTTCTGCTGGGCTGCTAGAATGTCTTTCTGGTACCTTTGAGGATTTACAAGGGGAGGAAATGAAGCGTCAGAGGAAATATCCAGCAATGGAATACTGAAGTCCCACATCAGAAGAGCCTACCAATCAACACATCACCTCATCAGAAGTCTCTTCCAAGCCACACACGTTCTCCCTGGGATTCCTTTCCCCAAATTGCAATTGACGGGTTGAGCCTGAGAGGTTAGGGCTGTCCTAGGGGCCAGGGGCAGATCATGTTTCAGCCATGTATTGCCATAGTAGTCTGATGGGCCGTTGGCAGCACAGAAGGGGTGGGTAGAGGGGAATGCAAAACCTAGGGTGACCAGATAAAATCCAGGTCAGGGCTCATGTAACTTTAACAGTTGTAGAGAAAAGAGAATTTCAGCCAGTGTCATTTGTATGCAATTAGTTCCTGGTGAAATTCCCTCTTCATCACAACTGTTAAAGTTGCAGGGGCCCTGCCTTCTTTTGTATATGATCACTCTAGTATAGTGCCAGACCTTTAACTGTTGTGATGAAGAGGGAATATCACCAGGAACTAACTGCATACAAATGACACTGGCTGAAATTCCCTTTTCTCTACAACTGTTAAAGTTACATGAGCCCTGACCTGGATTTTATCTGGTCACTCTAGCAAAACCTCCCTCTACTAGCTCCTTGCTTCCTCCTCAAACTACACTGCAGGCTTAAAATGAAGGCAAGAGAGACCTGGGTTCAAATCCTCCCTCCCCTGTGCACCTAATTGGATGTTTTTGAGCCTTTCAGTTTAACCTACCTCACAGGGTACCTAGGATTTAACATCTCCTTAAGCCTGAAAGGCCATCCTCCCTAATAGCCATGCAAGGACAGGGTACTTGCCCCTCTTAGACATCCCTCAAACTGATCTTCCTTTGAGGCAGGCCTCCTGCACCTCAGTCACCAGCTGGCAGGGCTCATCCCTGCCCAAACAGGGGATACACCTGACTACAGCACAGGGGTGCTGTTGAGCTTCTTTCAGCCTGAGGGCCAAATTCCATTTCAGAGAAGATCTCAGGGGCTGCATTCCAGTGGTGGGCGGGGCTAGAGGAAAAGGGGCAAGACAAAAGCCAGGAAAAAAAACCAGCATATTGTAGCTTAAAGGTCTAATTGCCAGGAACTAAGACTTAGGAGGGGGCATTTCAACCTTTTAGGATGGGGGGGGGGGGGAACTGCACACAAGCTGGGAAATTATCAAATGAAAGGGGCATGGCACCCTGGGAAACCCCAGAATCCCGGATTGACCCCCATGCCTAAAGTTCCACCCCCGCTCCAGCAGGTCTCCACCACTTACAAACAGATACAGGGGTTTGTGAGACGGAATCTCCCACTAGGGAGTGGATGAGATGATTTGCCACCACATAAGAACCAGTGCTGGGGATCAGCTCTCTCTGTTGCCAGAAGCCACTGGCAGAACCCCAGGACCATGGGAAAGGAGGCCATTACCTTCCCCTGGGGAGAAGCCTGAGCACCGAAGCTCCCAGGAGAATAAAAATGGCATTGGCTCATGTATGATAGGACAGCCTTCCTCCGCCCATTGCTTTCTGGGTGTTTTAGACTCAACTCCCATCAGCCCCAGCACACCTGGCCAATGGTCAGGAATTCTGGGAAATGAGATTCCCAAACAGCTGGAGGGCATCAGTGTGGGGAAGGATGTGGCAGGGCCGGCAGGTGGTCACTTTAGGTGGCAGATGCTGGGAGGTGGCAGCGAGGACAGACCTGAGTGCCATGCAGCCTGCTCTCCAACACCTAAGCTACAGGTGCAGTGGAGGATGCTGACCCATTTCTAATTCTGAAGTAAGATTCAACTGTCAGCCCAGTTGGCTTTTGTACAGTTGGAGTGGGAGAGGGTACCATTGTGTCCTTTGCCTCAGGCAGCAACATGTCTGGGGCCAGCCCTGGGCTGTGGCAGAGAGACCAGGCTTATCCTTAACATGCTACCTGGTCACCATTGGCGACTAGAACCCATGGCCCTGTGGTGACCCAGAGCCCCTGATCGGTAGCCTGTGTTCAGTTCAGTGCCCGTTAACTAGCCGGAGGCCTTCTGCTTGGCTTGCACAGATTTGAGGCTTGAATTCCTTGTGCGCCGGCCAACCCAGCCAGATAAATTACTGCTCCAGAGTCAGCGCACGGACTGCTTTCTGCGAGTGCATAGTGTTTGTCTTTGGAGAGAGTTCCCTTCCTTGTTTTGCCTTCATGCCGAGTCAGAGACAAGAAAAGGTGGGAAGTGAACTCTACTCTACTACAAACTGGAGAAGACATCTCCACCACCTGCTGCATCCATTAGCACAGACTTCAAAGCAAAAACATACCAGGGCTTTGCTATTGAAAGTCTATCAGAAAAACAAAATTGTCTGACGATCTCTCACAGTTCAAAAGATCGTTCAACAGCTGCGGTATGCAATGTGACCAGGCTGCACACTCCCTGGTGCCTTAGCATTCATGCACATGCATTCAGATGCATCTATTTTGGAGAAAAAGAGAGAGTGTCTGCAGGCATGCTTGCTTGTGAGAAAAGTGGGTTGTGAGAGCACGGGGTGGCTCTGCCCTCACCCACTACGAGGATGGAAAAAGGGTTCTAGGCAGAATAAAAGTTCCCCACCCCATCTCCACTGACTAAAGGGAAATTCCAAAATCCATTATGAGTGTAATACCATTATTAGACCAACAAAAAGATCACAAAAAATGGGCAAACTTTTGAGATCTCCAGATCAAGGAAGATATTTTAAATAGCAGTTTTGTGGGTGGGGTGGAGAATAGGGGAGAAAGACAAATCTGACTTGATGGTAAAGTCACTGCAGCCCACCATGATTTACTTAAGCCATGGTGGGTTGCAGCACATACTGGCAGTCATTATTATTAGTAGTAGTAGTAGTATCCCACCTTTTGCCCAATACTGGGCCTCAAGGCAGCTTTACAAAGTTAAAACATATACAGTTAAAAGCTATAAAACACACAAAAGTTAAAAATATAATTAAACAGATTTCAATATTAAAACATTTCCACTTTTAAAATACATGTTAAATTTTAAAAATCTTAACATAAACGGAGGTCCATATTATTCATCAAAGGCCTGCCAGAATAAAAACGTTTTTGCCTGCCTCCAAAAACATATCAAGGAGGAAGCCAGTCTAGCTTCCCTGGGAAGGGAGTTCCAGATCCTTGGAGCAGCCTCCGAGAAGGCCCTCTCCCATGTACCCATCAGGTGTACCTGGGATGTTGGTGGGACTGAAAGGCCTCCCCAGAAGATCTTAGAGCATGGGCAAACTCATATGGAAGAATACGGTCTTTCAGACAACCTGGACCTGAGCCATATAGGGCTTTATAGGTGATAACCAGCACTTTGAATGGTGCCCGGAAACAGACTGGAAGCCAGTGGAGCTGTTGAAACAGGGGAGTTGTATGCTCCCTGTAACCAGCCCCGGTCAACATTCTGGCTGCAGCTCTTTGATCCAGCTGAAGTTTCCGAACACTCTTTCAAGGCACCCCCACTTAGAGTACGTTACAGTAATCCAATAAGGATGTAACTAAGGCATGTGTTACCTTGGCCAGGTCAGACATCTCCAGGAACGGGCTCAGCTGGCACACTAGCTTTAACTATGCAAATGCACTCCTGGCCACCACCGAAACCTGGAAATCCAAGCTCAGGGCTGAGTCCAGGAGTATATCCAAGCTGCGAATCTCTGTCTTCGTGGGAAGCGTAACCCCATCCAGCACAAGCTGAATCCCTATTCCCTGATCTGCCTTTCGACTAATCAGGAGCACCTCTGTCTTGTCTGGATTAAGCTTCAATTTGTTTGCCCTCATCCAGTCCATTACTGCCGACAGACACTGGTTTATGACCAAAACAGCTTCCTTGGAATCGGGTGGAAAGGAGAAGTAGAGTTGGGTGTCATCAGCGTACTGGTGGCACCTCACCCCAAAACTCCGGACAACCTCTCCCAACGGTTTCATGTATATGTTAAATAGCATGGGGGACAAAACGGAACCCTGAGGGACTCCAAAGGCCAACGGCCAAGGAGTAAAACAGGAGTCCCCCAGCACCACCTTCTGGGTTCACCCCTCCAGGAAGGAACGGAGCCACTGTAAAACAGTGCCTCCAAGACCCATCCCAGCAAGGCGGCCCAGAAGGATACCATGGTCCATGGTATCGAATGCTGCTGAGAGGTCCAGCAGAACCAACAGGGACACACTCTTCCGGCGTAGGTCATCCACCAAGGCAACCCAGGCTGTTTCTGTCCCATAACCAGGTCTGAAGCCAGATTGAAATGGATCTGGATAATCCGTCTCATCCAGGAATCCCAAAACATTGCCCAAAAATGGAACAGTGGAGACAGGCCAGTAGTTATCTAATGTGGTGGGGTTCAAGGAGGGCTTTTTCAATGTGGGTCTTACCACTGCCTTCTTCAAGCAGGCTGGCACCCTGCCTTGGCGAGGGGAGGCATTGACCACTCCATTTACCCACTCGGACAGTTCCCCTCTGGCCAGGAAGAGCAAGGATCAAATACCCACGTGGTGGCTCTCACCTCTCCAAGGATCCTGTCCACATCCTCAGGATGTACAAATTGAAAGGTATCCAATAACACTGGACAAGCAGGTGCCAGAGTTACATCCACTGGGTCTGTATGAACTAGTCAGGCCGGAATCCAAGCGATTTTGTCTACAAAGTGCTGGGCAAATTGGTCACAGCAGGCTGTCAAAAGGTCTGAATTCTCGTCTTGGGGGCCAGTGTGTAAAAGGCCCCTAACCACCCGGAATAGCTCCGCTGGATGGCTTTTTGCAGACGCAATAGTGGCAGAAGTAAAATGTTTTTTTCCTGCCCATATTGCCATGGAGTAGGCCTTCAAATAGGCCCTAGCCCATGTTCGATTGGATTCGCTCGGAGTTTTCCACAAATGTCGCTCTAGTCTCCATCTCACCTGTTTCATAGCCGCCAGCTCCTTAGAAAACCAGGGGGCTGGTGTGCCATTGTGAATATCCAAGCTGCAGCTAGCTGTGACATGCAAACCCAGTGAGGGTAGGCGGTTGCATTTGTTAACAACCCACCCCCAGCCCACAGGCTGTTTTTTGGTTCCGGGTGTTTTGTTAACCACAACGGTAACCAACCCTGCTCCAGGTTTGGGTGTCACAAACCGCTGGCATGCAGCAATCATGTGAACACAGGCCATCGTCTGCATATGCTTAGGGTCTGAAGGTGAAATGGGCAGGAGGGATCTGTAGGCATTCAAATTAGGCTATGCAGGTCATGTAATTACAGCTTGGACCAGGAGTGCCCCTAGGATTGCTGCGAACCAAAAAGGGAAAAATGCAGGAAATATAAAATGATTTTGTTATTCAGATGTGTGGCCCCTTTTACCAGTGGATCACAGAAGAGAAATTAGGCAGTCTTTATATTAACCAAGCTGGAGATTATTTTAAATGCTATACCATGTTTTTAAAAAGTCAGTTGAAGCATTACCTAATAGATCCTGAAAGCTTGCACATCTGTGTGATCTTTTCATTGGCTTAATAAGGGTTTTTGCATTTTTTTATGGTCAATGTGGCTCCCTTCGCTTTTTGTGAGTACCACAGGTCAAGTAAACTGGTCTTAGACACAGTGCAGGCAGAACCACTTCACACTCCTCAATTACATGTCTTATATTTTGAGAGTCACAAAGAGGAGAAACACGTTATCAGGATACAATAATTGTTAATACATTTCTTTTTGCATCCTGTCAACCTGTTTCTCTCCCTTGTGACCTACTCTGGGTGCTCCTCTCTCTCCACTTGTCTTGTCTTTTTGTGACACACACAGAGGTTGAAAGGAACAACCTGGAAACCGCATGCCCAGGTGCAGAGTCACCCCGTGGACGATCGATCCCCTTCTCAGCCAGCTCCACAAGGTGGATCGTCGGTTGCCCAGAGGAAATTTGAGCCATAATCCTCACCCCAAACGGGCAAGTCACATGCGGGAGCACATGTGGGTCAAGCCAGTCAATGCTGCTTTAGACCACAGGGTATAAAGTGATCCAAATTTAACCGTCCTGCCACCCCCGACACTTATGATTGAGTTGGAAGGCTTTGCGTTTGCAAGGGCAAAATGCAGATCTATGCCAACAGTGGGGGCCCCACACATGATGACCCTGACTTGGTATGAATGGCTCGGCACTTGCGCCCCTGGGAGTTCTGGGCCCCATGAACGAACATCTTGAAGAGGTGCGCTCACCTGCTTTGCAAGCCCAGGCCTGGCCTCTTCTGCTTTTTCAGCCGGTGGTGTGCCTTTCTCCATGACCACAGGGTTGGGAGAGCTCACTGGTGGCTGTGGCACCACTTTCTCAATCCAGCCAAACATCCTTCCCTCTGCAGAAGGCAGAGATTAGTCACAGCCTCTTGTGAGAAAGACCCAGGAATGAGAATCTGCAAGGGCGAGAGACAACAGAGAGCCGCAATCATGGAGGGACTGTTGGTGGGTACTTCAGTGGTGGTATACAACCTGTTCTGGAGTCAACTTCACTCCTCCTATAGCCGGGCTGTCGAACCTCAGATTTGCAGTCCAAACCAAGCTTGTGTGGGCTTCCAATCCGGCCCCCAGATAGTCCCAGGAGTGGGCAACTTTGGGGCCTCTGGAGCCAGTTTCAATCTGCTAGAAACCCCCAGGGTCCCCACTGCTACAAGTACATGCACCCACATTCATAGAGACACATTATATATCATGGAGATTCCATTATCTTGAGTACTGCATCCCGTTCTGGGCACTACACTTCAAGAAGGATGCAGACAATCTGAAGCGCGTTCAGAGGAGGGCAACAAAGCCCCATGAGGAGAAACTCTCCTCATAGGGCTTTGCTCCTAGACCCCTGAACATCCTTGTTGCCCTTCTCTGAACATGCTCCAGCTTGTCTGCATCCTTCTTGAAGTGTGGTGCCCAGAACGGGATGCAATACTCAAAATGAAGCATAACCAGTGCCGAAGAGAACCAGTGCCGAAGAGAACCAGTGCCGAAGAGAACCAGTGCCGAAGAGAACCAGTGCCGAAGAGAACCAGTGCCGAAGAGAACCAGTGCCGAAGAGAACCAGTGCCGAAGAGAACCAGTGCCGAAGAGAACCAGTGCCGAAGAGAACCAGTGCCTCGCACGATTTTGAAACTATACTTCTATGAATGCAGCCCAAAATAGCATTTGCTTTTTTTTGCAGCCACATCACAATGTTGCCTCATATTCAGCTTGTGATCTACAACAATTCCAAGATCCTTCTTGCTTGTATTGTTGAGCCAAATATCCCCCATCTTGTAATTGTGCATTTGGCTTCTTTTTCCTAGGGGCAGAACTTGGCATTTATCCCTATTAAATTTCATCCTTTCAGCCCAGCGCTCCAGTCTATCAAGATCACTTTGAAGTTTGTTTCTGTCTTCCAGGGTAGTAGCGATCCCACCCAATTTTGTGTCATCTGCAAATTTGATAAGCATTCCCTGCACCTCCTTGTCCAAATCATGAATAAAAATGTTGACGAGCACTGGGCCCCGGACTAAGCCCTGCAGTACCCCTCTCGTTACCTCCCCCCAGTGTGAAAAGGTACCATTGATAAGCACTCTTTGAGTCCGATTCTGTAGCCAACTGTGGATCCACTTAATAGTTGTTCCATCTAGCCCACTTTTCACTAGTTTGTAAATTGGAATGTCATGGGGCACTTTGTCAAAAGCTTTGCTGAAGTCAAGATATACTATGTCTGTAGCATTCCCACAGTCCACAAGGGAGGTTACCCGATCATAAAATGAGATCAGTTTAGTCTCCTTTATTACTCTAGGATACAGTGGAAATTTGAACTCGTTCAAAGAAATTAGGTGCAATCCTGCCCCGACAGCTTGTACTTCACTTTTGCCAGGGGGGCATAGACCTGCTTATGGGAGAAGACTGAGCCAACGTAGGAATCAACTGACACCGCCACGAAAATGGGTGTGCAAGGAGGACTTTTTGCACACACCTTTTCCCCAGCATAACAGATGCATGAGGTAAGTCCTCCTTATGAACGTATTTCTCAGAAGAATTGGGTTCCTGCCAGCCCACCAAACTGCAGGAACCAGATTTTGCTGAGAAGTCTCGCCTCTCCATGAGCCCTGTGTAGTGGGGCAGTAGCATGCATGCATGCATACATGGGGGGAACTGGGGGTGGTGGGCTGCATGTGCCTTGCAAGCTACATGTTGCCCACCCTTGTTTTAGAGCCATGATGTAGCCACCCTCCACACCCATTCCCATTACAATCACAGCCTGGAGTCTTCCTCACACTGAGCAAAATGCACCTCTGTACAATCTTTTTCCTAGATCAGCCCTCCTCCAAGCTGGTGCTTTCTAGATGCGTTGGCATGCAAATTGGCATGCTGGCTGAGGATGATGGGAGTGGTAGTCTAACACATCTGGAGTGTGTCAAGTTGGGGATGGCTGACCTAGATGTTGTTGCTTCCTTGCAACTGCAGACACTTCTCTCTATATACTCTGGTGCATTTTTCCTACTTTTAAGTGGGCACCACCTTTATCTTGTGCTGTTCGTTGCTATGTGCTATATGACTTCTCAGCCAAACAAGCCGTTTACCTCACCAGCAACCTCCGGGACCATGAAAGCGAAGCCAAAACAGTTGATGCAAGCCTGCAGGGGGTTTTTTTAATGACTGAGCATCCAGTACACCCAACAGGCCACTGGCCCTTCCTGCAAATTCTCTCTTTGCTTCAGCGGGCGGCAGCCTCACACCAAGCCAGACTCATCGGTGCATCTACCCCGACTGGCAGCAGCTCTCCAGGGCTTAAGATATGAATCCATCCCAGTCATACCCAGAGATGCCTGGGATGGAACTGGGCCCCTTCTGAACACCAGGCATTGCTATGGCTCTCTGCATCACTGTCTCATTGACTTGCTTCATGACCACTTTGGTCCAGCCCACTGAGAACAAAACTTACCAGGAGTGAGGTTAGAGAGTCATCAATGAATTCCGTTCTCTCCTGTGTCATGCAGTTGGGGGGGGGGGGAGGGTTGGTTCTTCCTCTGAAGTAGCCAGGAGAGGAGCAGGGTGGGCAAATGTCTCTCCTGCAGCTGCTAGTGAGAAGGAAAGGAAAGCCCTTGCCTCTCCTGCTACAATGGTATCCCATAAGCAGCTGGGAAAGGGATTAGTTGATAACACAATATACAAATCGGATTAAGGAAACAAAGCGGTTCCAGAACCCAGAGATGCAGCTCTGCCAACTCTCCGACACCCCAGGTGCAGCAAAAGAGATTCAGCTGGTAAGAGCCAGACATTCACAATGTCGCAAGCAAAGGACCTTGTATACTGAGCCTCCCCGGGCTGGATCCTGAGGTAGCAATTTCGCAATGGATTTTCCATGGTGAGGTGCAATCTGGGACAGATGGAGGCCAGCTGAGTTAATTGTGCCATTGCAGATACTGTCAATTAAAGGATGATCCCTTTCCCACCAACTCTGTGCTGCTAACAGGATTTTCCACTGGCCCTAATCTCTTCAGATATGGCCTGTCCCATGCAACGGCTCAGTCACACCAGGAAGGCTGATGCAGATGACTCCACCGCAGCAAGTCTCCTCAGTTGCTAGGAAACTATTTTCTTGGCAATCGTCAGCAAGAGGATGCAGGATTAGTGAAATTTCACATCAGACTTTATGAGTTAGGGATGAAAAAACCTGTCCATTTCAGTTTTGCATCTTTAATTTGATTAGTTCCAAACTTTCTCCTAATGCATGCATTTTTATACATAATTTTGCCTAATATACACATTTTGTTCCAGCAGTTCTCTCAATATAACACATTTTTAACATTATTTTAACTAATACATGTGTTTTGGTTTGCACTTTCCCCTAATATGCACATTTTTGTTTTATTATTTTTTACTGGAGACCTCCATCACAAAATCTGGAGATGTGCAAATTTTGAGTTTTGGTTTGGATATTCATTCGAAAGTGCACAATTAGCCACATCGTTTATGACGACATCAACATTCAAAATATCAATGGCTCGTTTTTGCCCCTCCTGTGGATTTAAGGTTCTGGATTTCCATGTCAGCATGGAAACGCCTGCTTTGGAAAGGAGAGAGGTCGGGGGCCACTCCATGCCTGCAGCTAACTCCCCACCCGGCCTCCCCCAAGCTGGTGCCCGCCAGCTGCGTCGGACCACAACTCCCAGCAGGGCCGATGGCTGCCGACAGACTAGGGTGGGGGCGGAGAGGCTGCTTTTGCGCCGAACGGAGCTGTGGGTTTCTGGGCCAAGGAGGAACACCTCCCCCCCCCGGCCCCGGGACCAGAAGGAAAGTCGTCTTCAGGCATGGAGGCCACGCGTTGCTCGGCTGGCACAGAAGGAGAGAGCGCTTGGCGCGCCGGACGACCAGTGCTTTGGGGGCAGCTTGCAAGCAGAGGCCACGGAGCCCCGTCCCTCCCTCCGTGTCCGAAGCCCCTCCTGCCCCCCCCCCCCACGCTGACGAAGCCAGGCGGCGGCGGCGGCTGCTGCTGCTGCTGGGAGGCGTCGCGACCCGCACGGCTTGGAGGGGCCGCAGCCTCTCCCGCTCCCTCCGTCCCCTGGGGGCCCCAGTTCAGCGTCTGCTTTGTGGGGCGCGTTGAGGAGACGAGCCTTCTCCAGCCTGACACGAGCCCCGGGCTCGCTGCCCCTCAGCCCCGGCCAGCGACGCCCTTCTCAGCTCCTCCTTTCCCGCGCTCTGCTGCTTTCCTCTTGCGCTGCTGTCGCTCTTGAGGGCCCCGCAGCAGAACAGTCGCCAGGCAGGAGGAGGGGCCCCCTGCCTCCCGCCCGGCCGCCCCACTTTCTCTCTTGGGCCTCCCCGGCAGGGCTACTGGCCGCAGCCTCGTCGTTTGCCCCTCCAGGGACCTCCGGCTGGGCGCTTCCTGCTGGTGAACGGGGAGGTCCACGGGTAACCAGGTGACCCCAATGACTTTGCTCCGGCCACCTAGCAACCGCGCCCTCATCGCCCAACAAGCCCTTGGAGATTGGCTTCTCGTTGTCGTGGAGACCGAGGGATCGGTACACAGAATGCCTGACTGGGTGCCCGAGGGAGGCCCCAGCCATGCGAAGCAAGGTCAGGGGAGGAAGCCGGGGTCGCCCTTGGAGTGAGGTACTCCCGCTTTCTCTTTGGCCCGGGGGCCTTGCGGGCGGGGGCGCCTGCGCCTGGCACGAGGCTTTGGAGCTTTCTCCCTAAAGTCAGTCCCCCGGCTGGCCTTTTGCCGTTGGAACCTCCTGCAGAGGGAAAGAAGTGGAGAGCTCGCAGCGCTCGCGCAACATTGCATGAAAGACTCTCGCCTGCTGTTGGCCATCAGTAAACCCGCTTAAGCAGCTGCTGTGCCAGGCCAGGGAGGGGGAGGACAGGAATGCCATGTGAGCTTCAGGAAAAGGTTCATGGCGGGAGAGTTGGGATCTAGGTTCTGGCTCCAATGGTCCCCTCCCGTTCTTGAGATGGGGAGGCCTTCAGATGCTAGCCTCAGGGGGGAGAAGTGACAGCCCAGGTTTCAGGAAAGCACCACCACAGCCTTCCACAACCTGGTGCCTCCCAGATGTGTGGAACTGCAACTCTCATCATTCCAATGGCAATGCCGTCTTGGAGTGATGGGAATTGTAGTCCAACCAGGGCCATTGGTAGGCACTTAAAATATTTGGTCACAGCCTAGGCACATAGGATTCAAATCTGCAGCATATTTGCATATTCTAATTTATACCAGTCTATGCAAATTTAGAAATACTTATTAGAATTGATTTAAATTTCACTAAAGGCAAAGTCAGCTAATTAATTTCTCATACAAATAAGCTTCAAATAAAATAATTGCTTGCATTCTGCCAAACGTGCTTCAGAAGTTGGTGGAACTCACTCCCTTCTTCTTGTCCCACTCTGGTTCCTTGAGACTGTCAGGAAAGCTGGTAGCAAGATCAAGGCAGGAAGAAAGTAGGACCTAAGCGGTTGGCTCCACCCCACCTGGAGGTGACAACTGGACTATCAAAGAGTCATTGCCTGATTTTGTACCCTGAAACTTCTGTGAAGCTGGAGAGGTGGAGGTTTTGCTAGAGACTCATCCTCTGAGCCAGAGGCCGTTTACAAGGCTTTGTCCTCTGGCCAGGAGGTCCCTGAATTCCTTCCCCAAAGGATATCACCTGTCCGTTGTCCAAGGACCGGGGATCATGACACCTCCTTTCTCCCCCTCCAGCTTTTTCATTGCTTCTTTATTGATTCATCTGGCCTCAGCCTATCTCTCCTTTCCTTAGGAAACTGCTTTTCAGCCTTGTTGTATGTCCAGCTGCAGTTGCTCAGTGAGCCAGGAGAGGCAACCCATCTGATGGGAAAGGCTTGCTTGGCACCACCTGTTACTGTTTTCTCCTGGGTGAAGGTTTTTTGTTTTAAATTCACCCAGGCTTTCCATATATATAGTTTTGATTGATGGGGACTTACCTGGCTTATAACTGAATATAAAACAAACATGCTGGATCAGACCAAATGTTTTCCTTAATTCAGTGTTCTGTTCACACAGTGACCCAACCAGCTGCCTCTGGGAAGCCCACGAGGAGGGTGCGAGTGCAGCAGTTTCTTCTCATGTTCCCCAGCAAACTGTCTCTGATCCTAGAGGTAACATATAGCCATCATTAGTAGCCATTTATAGTTTTCTCCTCCAGGAATTTATCCAATTCCACTTTAAAGCCATCCAAATTGGTGGCCACCACTACAACTTGTGGTAGCAGATTCCTTAGTTTAACTATGCACTTTGTGAAAGAAGTCCTTCCTTTTATCTGTCCTGAATCTCCCACCAATCAGCTTCATGGGATGACCCCATAGGGTGTTAGTATTATGAAAGAGGGAGAAAAATTCTGCCTATCCACTTTCTCCACACCATGCATAATTTGTACACCTCTATCATACTATACTAGAGTAACCAGATACAAAAGAGGGCAGGGCTCCTGCAGCTTTAACTGTTGTGATGAAAAGGAAATATCACCAGGTGCTGCAAGCATACCAATGATACCTGCTGAAATTCCCCTTTCAGTGCAAGCTGTGGTTTATGGCTTGTGCATGTTCTCTGGTGCACACCAGAAGATAAATGTGGAGAGGGAGCACATGAGCCTGAGGCCTGCCGTGGCCTGTGCATGTAATGCTGCAAATCCATGGATTAGCATTCTATCTGTAAATGCAGCTGGGTGGCCAGAGCCTGGAAGTTGGCTGTGGTGGCAGGTATGGTTTCAAATGCCTGCCCAGTCCTGAAAAGTCATTTGCTGTCCTTCGTACTGTTCAAACTGGAATGAATGAATGAATGAGCATTTTGATAGGCATTGCAAGAAGTGATATCACAACCCTAAAATACCAGGAAAATATTATCAAAAGGCAGAACAGTTGTTTAGGCTAGTTAGAGCAGGATATGGACAATTCAAAGCCCTTTATGATCTTCATAATGTACAGTCTAACAACTCCACTGTGTGTTTGATAGCTAAGGATCCCATGTTCCAGCCTGAGGAACTTTACAGCTCAGTCTCAAACATGTTTCCCCAGAGGTAAGCCACACTGAGAGTGCAAGACGTTTTCCTCTTAACAGCCCATCCTATGCATTGACATGTCGAAGGAATAGTCTGACTGAATGCATTGGGAATGACTCCTGTGTCGGTGACAGGCCAACTGAAAGAGTGTGTGGCACTTGCCAGAGGAAATTGCATGAGCCTTTGGAACTCAGGTCCAGTGGCAAATTTTGAAGTGCAGGTGTTCATTGTGACAGTCCACACAGCCATGTTCTCATGGAGAGTCCAAAAATGCAGGCAGGTGTGTGGATCCATCTCTCTCTCTCTCTCTCTCTCTCTGAATTATATATGCCTTTCTTAAAGCTATGAGGTCTTCACTAAGCATTGGAGACCAAGCCACCCAGTGGGGTGGGTATCCATCTCCACCTCTGGCCACTGTGAGAAATGCAGCTAAGCTCAAAGGAACAGGGAATCCAGAGGGGTGGCAGATGGCATGATCATCGCTGCTAACAAAAAGGTTGCACACTTCGACCCTGTGAGCCCTGGCTGCGCTACACTACTGCTCGTCTCCTAGGACTAAATTTAAGCCAGGCCCCTGACCCACACTGCTCCTGGGGGCAAGAAAAGTTGGGGATGAGAAAAGGGAGAGGGGCAGCGCTCCTTCCAAATGGGCTGCCACTTCAGCTTCCCAGCACATGTCCCAGCCCAGCCTTCTAAAATGCCTGAAAATGTGAGGGAGAGCACGGCTGCCCTTCCCAGTCCTGAGAAGGACTGCCTCCCCACCCCACCCCTCACCCACCAACCCTCTGCTGGTGGGAAGCACAATGCTTTTGGATGGTGCATGAAAAGAGACTCCAGGCCAGGAATGGCAGGACAAGCTGCAGCAGAGCAATCCCATTGGTGGGCCCCCAGGTTAGCATGGGCTGTTCTACAGGATGTGGCTTTGGGTGAACTCCTGGAGAGAATGCATGGGCTGGACTTACATTGGCCAGAAAGGTGAAGCCAGAATGTGTGTGTGCACAAGGGAAGGAGGAGAGGAGGTCAAGGGGAGAGGAGCGGAATCAGAAGTGTTGCAACTTTCTTTTCCTTCGCTCTGGCTGACTTTGCAGCAATGGACCAAACTTTGGATTTGGTCCCATGGCCTCAAGATGCCGGCCCTGTGTATGCGGCTCCGGCGGTTCTAATTCCGCTGGAGCCCAAGCGAGTCATGTTATCCGGAGTGAAGGACCACCTCTACCACCCCTCCTTGCCATCCTTAAGGCGAATGGATATGGACAGCATTGCCAACAGGCTCACAGATGAGCATTCCAGGACAACAACCTACTGCTCCAAAGGTAAATGGAGCAAGACCAGGGTGTGTATGGGGGGTGGTCTCCAAATCCCAGTTGCTTCTGCTTGTAGCACTGGGCAAGTAGAATTTGATTTGGAGGCTGGGTGTGTGTCTGGGGAGTGGGATTCTACACACTGTTTTGAGCCCTGCGCAGAGCGATTTTCCTTTTGAGACCTGAGGAGCCCATCTGCACCCCTGAAGTATATTGTGGATGAGTAAGTAGAGCTTTAAACCTGGGTCCCCATAAAAGTCCCCAAAAGAACACTTCTGCTACAGCATTGCAATGGTCCTCAAGTCTTTTGCATGGAAAATAATCTGGCTGTATTTGAAACATTTTGGGGTTCTTTTCACCACGGAATCCTGCACTAAATATTTTATTTTAATAGTGTCTGCACATTACTTGCCAATACTAGATCTACAGAATTTGTTACCCTCCCCTGCTCCCACCCCTTGTTTTGGACCAGAGGATAAGAGATCCAGTTAGTTCAACAGTATTAGTGTCACCCACACTGCCTCTGATTTCTAAATCTTTAGCAGAAATGCTCAGGGGTATGCTGAAGGTATTGTCTAAAATATTAAGGGCTAGGAACTTGTACATTCTGAAATGGAAAACATTCAGCTTTAGGGGCCATATTTTGCAATTCACTTAATGCTTTTAGGGAAGTGGGCACCTCAGGCGTCTAGGAGAGGTGAAAGAGGTCTTCATGTCCCCCATTAATCTTTCTTGTGTTTTTCTGAAGAGGATTTTGAAGATGCAACGTTCACCTTGGCTGGAGTGCCCAATCAGCGCCTGCCATCCCTGGTGAGTCACTTCAAGCCACCATCCAATACTGCTTCTTCAGTGCTGCCACTACTGGCGTTCTATGATCCATCTCTGCTGATTGTCCCTTCAGCGGTCTGCAAATGTCACTCCAACAAGACTCCACTGCTACCAGTCAGTAACATTTAAAAGTAGAGGTGATCAGGTCCAAAAAACCTGCACTGAAGCTAGTTTTGTTGCAGAAAGCAATCCCTCTGGAGACCCCTAGGTGTGTGTGTGTGTGTGTGTATGCATGCTGTTGGGGGTGGGGTGGGGCTGCACTTACTCATGGGTAAAGGAACTGCATTTGGGACATGCATCTCCATGTACAGAGAAAGGCACACCTTCCCTGGCTTGGGGTCATTCCTCATGAGACCTTCTGAAACACACAGTTGCACATAAGTTTCTCACAAAACCTGAAGAGGACATGTGGGGAGGCAACACAAGCATCTCTTCCCAAGGGAAGATTCCGCACCTCTGGAGCCTTTGGAATGTGGTCCCAGGACTGAATGCAGTTCAACACAGTCCAGACTGTGGAATGGCTGCTGCCGAGAGAGATCTGCCAACTTACCAGTCTCCTAGAATTTAAGAGCTATAAACACTGATCTCTTCCGGCAGGCCTACCCAGTCAAATGTTGAGTTT
Organism: Anniella stebbinsi; assembly: GCA_029215795.1. NCBI lineage: Eukaryota > Metazoa > Chordata > Lepidosauria > Squamata > Anniellidae > Anniella > Anniella stebbinsi. The sequence continues at coordinate 33,694,512 of JARDYH010000007.1, forward strand.
TATTGATTTTAATAATGTATTAATTTTATATGATTTTAATTAGTTTTATGTATTTTATATTGTTTGTATTGATGTTGTTCCCCGCCTCGATCCGGAGGGAGAGGCGGGTAAGAAAGAAATATTTATTATTATTATCATCATCATCATCATCATCATCACCATCATCACCCATGCCCTGCACAGTCCTCTCCCAGAAATGGAGATGGGCTTCACCTGTCCTTAAAAGCACAAGCGATCCCCGAAATGCTTGCACCTCCTTGTGAATGACTGCAGGGGCAAGTGGCAACCACAACTTCTATGTCATTGCTCAGGGAATGACAGAGTTGGGCAAGTCACTGACGGCGAAGTACAGAGCAGGGAAGATGGCTCCTCTCATGCCCAGCACCAACCAGGAGGAATGGCCCAGCTACACACGGGCCATGGATGACTGGTCTCACTTTGTCTCCAGTGCTGGAGAGTTCAAACTACCTAGTTATAACAAAAAAGGTAAGAGCATCAGCCTCATCTCTTGGAAAGTTGAGCCACTGCCATTGCTCGTCTGATGAAGACCCCAAAGTGAGCTTTCTTCACCAGCAGCCTCCCGCGGATCGTGAGATCTCACTTTGGCATTGTCCTGCCTCCAGCCATGTTGAATTGTGATCTCACTTTGTGAAGTGCTCTCCAAGTCCCCATGTGGAGATTTCTCCAGGTGAAAAAAAATAGCGGGAATTAGCCCAAAACAATCCCAAAGTGGGGAAGGAGGGTCAGAAGGGAAAGATGGTTAATTAGATGGGAGGACAATGGATGCTTCTTTTTATCTCCCTTCATACCTTTCAGCAACATCCAGTGAAAATAATTAGATGGGTCACTGTTTCAAGCCAAGTTATAGCTACTGAAAGGAGATGGAAGGAGAAAAGCAAACTCCTGTACCAATGCATAAGGCAAAGGTGCAGTGCCCAGGGCCAAATCCAACCTTCCTGGGCTCCCAAGCCATCCCCAGACAGCCATGGCCATGCCTGCTTTCCTCAACCACCAGTGGCTTCCTGTCTTTTGCAGTGTTTTCTCCATTCTCAAAACTTGAAATGTCTCTCTTAAAGCTTAGTTACTGGCAGTAAGTTTTAAACTCAAATATGCTCCCCTACCCCCTTTGCCTTTGGTTCTGCCCATCACTCGAATGTAGTCCCTGAGAGCTTCTCCAGAATGGAATTTGGCTGTCAGGCTGAAAGAGGCTCAACACACCCCTGTCTTAAAGATACAATTCTTATACTGAGTAGCTGGGATGGAAACAGTTCAGGTAGCCTGACAGAGTGGCTACTGCTAGGTGACAACTGAAGGAGCCAAAGGCCTCTAGTGTCTCAGCAGAGTCGATGGAGTAGTTCTCCTCTCCCTCTACTGCAGCATAATGGAACAGTGACAGCTAAGGGAGAAGGAAGGGCAGTTGGTGTCTTCGCAGAGGTGAGTGAATAGCCTTCTCTCCTGCTCTGCAGCTTGATGGAATGGATCCGTCTGTCAGACCTTGTCCAGTCCGGGAGGAGTGATTGCCTGTGACACCAATTCTGTGTGTGTGTGTGTGTGGGGGGGGGGGGGGTGTTGTGAAGCCAGGCGCAGCCATGGGACATCTGACTCCTGAGAATTCAGTTCTACCAGGCCTTCCACTTGGTTATGAGTTGGGAGGAGGGTGAAACTCAGGCACTGACATGGCCTATCTTCCACAGCTGGGAGACCTGACCTTGATGGAGGCCCCTGCTTCTCGACCAGGGACATCCTCCATGGGAATGGGGACTCTACAGGAGAGGAGGCTCCTGGGATGTGTCCCAAGTTGTGAGATCAACTCAATAGGGCAGAACAGAGGCATGTAACACACATTTGCAAGCTGGGTTTCCTTGCCAGGATCAAATATCTGATAGCTATCCCTGCATTTAAACGAGAACAGGCTTGCTGGACGCTATATTTTTCTAAACTGAAAAGCATCCTTATTTTGTTTCTTTGTTGAGATTACAAATTTGTTTGGACCTTTTCTGTATTCTGATCCTGAGTCTGTTTGGGTCTGTTGTTGGGAAACCCAGAGATTGATCCTGGTTAAGGAACTACACTGTAATCTGTTCTCTGCTGCTTTATATTGGGATTGTAAAGGCTCAAAGCCAATTACTGGAATTACTGCAATAAAAGCCTTACTGAAACTTGAGCCTCAGTGTTGGGAAGTCAGGACTTAACACCATCAACCAATAGCAAAAAGGATGGGACAAAATCAGGAGAGGAGCAGGAGGATTTAGGAGTCAATAGCTTCACATCCTTAAGGCATCAGCAAAACAAAGATGCCAAGAGAGGGAAGCAAGCAGCCATGGGGGAATGGGGATGCCAACTTAGAAGCTATTGACATAAATTGTTGCCCACCTCTTGCCTTCTGGCCGTAAGTTGCATCCAGTGATTGTCCTATTCATTGGAAACAATCCCGTCTGTAAATGGCAGGAGATGGGATCAGGTTGGCAGGCCTCAAGAGATATCTCTGCAAGGTCCATGGTATGCCACCATTCCTTACTGCCCATTTAAACTAGGTTCATGTAGGGACTTCCATGCTCCAAGGAGTGCTGGGAATACTGTGGATGGAGGATAGCTTTCCAAATCTTGTCAGCTAAACCAGTTTTAGTTTGTTGTGCAAACATGCCGACAATCTGGGCTAGCTGAACCAAGGGTTGGACTCCTAGGTTCCTAACCTGGATGGGATTAAACATTAAAATATGAGGTTGGTTCCCTGATCCTTGAGTTGCATGGGTGATGAAACTCTTTCAGCCCAAGAGCCAAATTCAGTTTTGAAGAAGCTCTCTGGGGATAAAAAGGGAAGGGCCAAAATGCCAACATTATTATTATTATTACTATTATTATTATTTACATTATTTTTATTATTTACATTATTTACACACTACCCCATAGCCGAAGCTGTCTGGGCAGCTTACAAAAATTAAAACTTTGGACATTAAAAATGGATATGCAAATTTAAAACCACAAAAGCATAAAAACAGACAACATATAAAGACAGCATACATTTTAAAAAAACAGCTGCGACCTCTCAGCCAGGCCTAAAGATAGTTCTGGGGTCAATGAAAAACTCAGCCTAGGCTGTTAAAGGCCTGAGAGAAAAGTCTAGACCTGGTGCCGAAGGTGCCTTAGGGGAGGTATTGCAACCTTCTAGAATGGGGCGGGGGTGTGCAAACGGTGGGAAGCCCCCAAACGGTGGGGGAAAGGCAGTGGGGGCCAGTGGGCAGTGACAGCAGCAGGGCCATCTGGGGAACCCAGGTGGGCAGGTCTGAGGCTCTGCACCTGTTTTGTCGGCTGCCTGGAGAGGATGGCAGAGGTAGGGATTTGGAAGCACACCGTAGCGCCGCAAAGGCTGCTCTGCCTTCCGTCCTCATTCCGAAGCCACGCCACGTAGAGGTGGTAGGATCACGGCCTTCGTGAGCTGGCGACAACTCTGCCCTCTGGTTGCCAGTTCCCTCTCAGGCTCCACACACACACGCCGCTGCTGCTGGAAAGACTGGGGCACTGAATTTTCTCTGCTTCCTTCACAGTTCTTGGGTTCAGCTGTTACGCTGTGAGGTACTTAAAACCTGACGTCACCCAGACCTGGCGGGTAAGAGAGACTTTCCCTGTACAACGTGTGCACATGTCTGGGGGGGGGGAGGGGGGAGGCAAGGCTTGCTTTAGGCTGGGTGATCTGGAGAGGGCAGCCTCACTGGTCCCCCCCTTTTCTTTTTTGCCTTCACAACCAGCGTTCTCCAGTGTTGCACCACCACCTGCTGGTTTGCCACAAGATGCCTTTTGGTGACGCCATAATACAGGGGTGTTGAGCCTCCTTCAGACCAAGGGCTGAGTTCAATTTCAGCGAAGCTCTTGGCACCCACGGTCCAGTGGCGGGTGGGGCCAGAGGCAGAGGGGGCAGGGCCAAAATCCCAAAGCTGCCAGCATGCAGAAGTTCCTCCTGCCCGTCACGAAGGCTCCGGAGAGGCAGGTGTCGAACTTTTAGAATGGAGACAAAACTGAAACAAATCACCAAAGAATCGGGGGTTGGGGAAAAGGATGCGTGGAGCTCTGAGGAAGCCCAGACTCAACACTGGGGCTCAACACTCCTGCCCTAAACCAGGGAGGTGGAAGAGAAGGGGAATGGAGTGGCCGGAGCCCTGAAGGGAAACATTTCACATGGCAACATTGTGTTTCCAGTGGATCATTTGCTTATGCTAATAGTAAACCCATTCTCTTGAGTGTGGATCCTTATAGAGCCCGAAAAGGCCCTCTATGCACAAGAGAGGAAGGGAGGGAGTGGCAGGCCTGGGGAACCCCAAGGTTTGCACAAGGACCAACACACACACACCAGCAGTTGCTCAGTAAGGGCCAAGCAGACTTGGTAGCTAAGAATGCTGATTGTTGGGGCCCCAGAGATAATGGGATGGGGCATTTCCTGGGAGAGGGTTGGCAGCCTCTGAACATTCTGTGGCATTTGTATAATGCTGAATTTGCTCCTGAAGACCTCCTATCCTGTTTTGCTTTGTGCTAGTATTGCCTCAATCAGAATCCCAGCCTGGATCGATATGGACCAAAGCCCATCCCTTACAACACTGTGTAAGTCCCCTTACATGCAGCCTTATTTCCCTCGTGGAGCGAACTCTCCCCCAACAACACCCTTGGTAATGCTCTGCAAAGTCAATTCATTTTTCCCCTTTTGTTTTGTTGCAGCAATACCTACAGGAGCTTTGGATCTGCACACAGGTAACTGGCTTTGAAGGCTCCAAAGTACCCCAAAGGGCAAAGCTCTATTCAGTGAGGGAGGGCACAGAAACACTCAGCTAAGCAAAGGCCGGGTGCCAGTCTGTCTTCCTAGCAAAATAGACAGTGAAGTTCACAGGCACACACGCCACACTTTGACCCAGGTGGAATTGGCCCTGAAAGCAGTGAGCCGTCAAGTTTACACATGGCTTTCATTTGCAAGAAGTGGCAAATATCCTTAGCAAACACATCCATGTAGACACCTGGGTGGGCGAGATTCTCATGGAGATTGCAGGGCATGGGGAGGTGGTCCCAGCCCTTCCAAAAAGCCCTTTTACCAGAAGATACAGCAAAAGGCTTCCAGCCAGTATTACTAATGCGTTCAGGAACATGGGGGAAAGACAACTTACACTGGATTTTTATTTGATAGAGGACTATCTTACCTTTCCTGAAACACACTCCTTCGGAGCTAGGTCAACTAGAGGCTCATATTTAGCTTGGGGATGCCTGGAAATCTCCAGGCTTTGGAAAAGGACTAGTTACCGACTTATCAAACGGTATCTTCTCTTCCTTTCTAGCCGCTCTCATTACCTCCAGCCCTGGCGCTAGGAAGCAGGTCACCGAAAAGAGGGCCAAAAGCCACACAAATCTTCTCCTTCCGCTGTTGAACGTCAACAAAGAATAAAAGCGATTTGCTGCCTCGGCAAAGGAGAGGGCAGAGGGATTTCCTGGTTAAGTAAAACATGCATTTGAAGGGGAGGGAGGAACCAGGGGGGAGCAACAGCCCTCCCAAGACTTCCCTAATTCTTTATTTATTTATTTATTGTATTTCTATACCACCCAACAGCTGAAGCTCTCTGGGCAGTTCACAACAATTAAAACTATAAAACACATTTGAAGACGGTTCTGAAGCTGCAGCTTGTGCAAAATGTAGCGGCCAGATTGGTAACAGGGACCAGAAGATTTGAACATATAAGACTGATTCTGGCCCGCTTGCATTGGCTGCCTGTATGTTTCTGAGCCCGATTCAAGGTGCTGGTTTATAAGGCCTTATACGGTTTGGGACCACAATACCTGATGGAACGCCTTTCCCAACATGAACATACCTGTACACTACGCTCAACATCAAAGGTCCTCCTCTGGGTGCCTACTCTGAGGGAAGCTCGGAGGACAGCAACAAGGGAGAGGGCCTTCTTTGTGGTGGCCCCCCAATTATGGAATGATCTCCCCGACAAGGCCCGCCTGGCACCAACACTGTTATTTTTTCGGTGCCAGGTGAAAACTTTTCCCCAGGCATTTATACAGCTTAAGTTGAGGTTTTAACTGACTTTGCGGCCAGGCTTAACAGCTTAAAATGTTTTAAATGTCAGCTGTTTTATGTTTATGGTTTTAAATTTTGTATATTGTCTTTTTAGTGTTCAATCTTTTAATTTTTGTAAACTGCCCAGATAATCATCATCATCATCATCATCATCATCATCATTTTTAAACTACAGTATAAAATTAAAATAGAACATTTCCCTAGCCTTTCCCCAGCATCAAAGGCAACATCAACCCCTGGTGAATTGGTTATCTGGCTTACTTTGAGAATAGGCTGCTGGCCAGCCTACGCTGAGCTGTATTTATTTTTCCTTTCGCATGCTGAATTGGGTCTTGCCATCTTTGCCCCGTGTGCTGATCCAGAGCTCCTAAATATACTGCTGTTACAACTAATCAAAACAAAACTAAGATATAGAGGCTAGAGTAGAGGTAGGCAGTCTGGTGTCCCTAGATGCTTTGGACTACAGCTCCCATAATCCCTGATCTTGCTGACTGGGGCTGATGGTAGTTCGTTTCAAAGCACCCAGAGGGTACCAGGTTGCCCAAGGGCAGGAACACTCTTCAAGTGCTCGCCTGAAGTCCCTGAGGGCCAAAGCTCTCTGCTCCTGAGCTGGACAGCCCTCAAGAGCAGTCTACACTCTCCACAGCAGCCCCTGCCAACCTGGCACCTTCCAGATGCATCAGACCAACTCCCATCTTCCCCAGCCAACACAACCAGGTTGGCAAAAGCTGGGCGTCAGGAAGGCAGGCACAGCGGGCACAGGGTAGCTGGGAACACCTTTCTTTTGAGTCCCTTCTCAGTGTGGAGCATCAGTGGTTTGCTTGACTTTGCAGCAATCATGATAGAACTGAGGGGATGATCTCTAGCCCACGCAGGGCCCAACCCTTTCAAGAGACAACGTGCAGTGCAATTCTAAGCTATAGTTATTCCCAAGAGACAAATGGAGGGAGCCAGAGCAAACGGGAGAGGAGGGGAACAGAAAAAGATTGTGCCTGGGAGGCAGTTCAAACCTCCCCCCCTTCATTGCTTCTGTCCAGCAGCAGCAATGTAGACTACTCAATGCAACATAGATGAACATGGACACGTATCCAGACCAGCCTTCCCCAACTTAGTGCCCTCCAGTTGTTGTGGACGGCACCAGGTTGGGGAAGACTGATCTAGACAGACACGTATTACCAGCCTCTAGGGCTGGCTTGATATGTTTGCTCAACCCTTTGCTCCAAGCAGACATGCATGGTGCCTGCATGCAAGGTAATGGAGCACAAGGCTCCTACAAGCATCAAGTACCGAATTTCAGTCATGTCAGAGCGGGACAAAGACTTGAGGCACACTCAGAGTGAAACACCCCCTCCAGAGAACACTGCATTGTGGGTCCTACTCTTTTGAAACAGAACGGACACAGGAGCAAATCAATGCGAGAGACCTGCATCCTTTTTGAACTGACAGCGAGTGCAGTTGGGCTGCGACTTGTTTAATGGTGGTCAAATATGCTAAGATTGCCAGCTGTTGGCCCTGGTAGTGCGGGTATATTTGGCCACCATTAAACAACAGGCCAGGGAACAAGTGTCCTGCTTCCTTTCCCTTTCCTCTTCTCCCTCTTCTATCTCCGTGCCTTTTCCCCGTTCTCTGTGCGTCTCCTTTTTCTCTTCCCTTTCCAGAAGAATTGATCGGTAATGATCAATGAACACCAAACAAAAATCAATGAACACCAAACAAAAACACAAAAGGGCTGTGGGTGGGAAATCGGGAAATTGTATGTAAACGTCATTGGAAAAAAAATCTGAAACAGTGGAAATAAACTTTTAATAGCAATAATATAAAACACCAAGACTGCCAATTTGCAGGTGGCAGCATAGTGAACTGAGGTCTGGAATGTAACTGGACGGGGTGGAGGAATTGAGGCCAAAACAGACATTACTTTAAATGTGTGCCCAGCAGCTGTATCTCTTTCCCCCCTTTTATTTTTACTGGTGCAGGGCTTGACCTGGCTTTTAAAAGCCCCCCTATCCACCCCACCCCAATGGCTAATATCCTGATTCTGTGCTGAGTAAAAATAAAAACAAAACAAAAAAGATGTAACTTTTAGGCACACTTTGAATGCAATGTTCATTTTGGCCCTTGGAGGTTAGTCTGCTTAGAGGGCAAAATGTGGGGGAAGGAGCAGTTTACCACTTGTGGGTCTCTGGGACCAGGGTGGATGAGGTTCTTAGGCTAGAAATGAAGTGTAGGACATCCCGTTTTGAAAGTTTCTGTATAACGTTCCTATCGTAAGTAATTCTTGCATTCATCAGCAAACTTAGCTTGGTTATTTAATTGTGTTGTTTTCTCGTGAATAAAATCTGTTGAATTGTGGATCCTGGCTTGTCTCCCATGGAATTCCCATTGAAAGGAGTTGTAGTACCCTTCCTCAACCTGATGCCCTCCAGAAGTTTTGGATTGCGACTCCCCCATCAACCCTAGCCAGCACGGCCAATGGTAAGGGATGTTGGGAGTTGTAGTCCCAAAGAGTTGGTGGGCACAGGTCAGGGAAGGCTAGTTTGGAGAGTCACTCCGAAACAAAACATTCCGAGTGAGACTGTGACATCAGCAGACCTTTTCATCCCATCCTGGCCTCATGTGCGAGCAAGGCCAGGGGGGAGAGTGGCTTGGCCCCCAAGCCCTGCAGCAGCCGGGGGCAGATGGAGCAGCACAGCAAAGCGTCTCCCCATGGCCACATCAGCCTCCCCCAACATGGCGCCCTCCACATGGGCTGGACTGCAATTCCCATCACTCCAAGACAGCATGGCCAATCGGTTGCCTAACCTACCCCATAGGGATGAGAGATTAGAGGGGGTGGGGGTGGGAAAGATCTGTATGTGCAACCCTGTGCTCTTTGGGCGAACTGCAAAATAGACATGTAACAAGAGTCATGTATTTCAATTTTGCCAAAAGCATTGGAGTAGAGCAAGGACATCAAGGCTTTGAAAATACTTGATCATTAGTGTTCGAGTAAGTTCGGGGAATCCAGAGTTCAAATCTCCCCAGTCAGCTTTATCTTATTTGGGCCAGTTTCACTCTCTTTGTCTAACTTACCTCACAGGGTTGTAGCGAAGGTAAAACTGAGCGGAGCTCATTGGAAGAGCAGTTGTTTTTGTTTTTTATCAAAGCAATATACAGAAAAAGTTCCCTTGGTCAAAATGTAGCCTCTTTTCCTAGATTCTGCCTAACTTGCTTTCAGCCAGGGATGGGCAACTTGTGGTCCTCCAGATGTTTTTAGGCCTATACTGATGGTGTAGGATGATGGGAATTGTAGGTTAAAACATCTGGAGAACCAGAAGTTGCCCGTCCCTGCTGGTGTACGTTGAAAGATGCCCGTTTCCATCGAGTGGCTAACTAAACAGGTCACGTTCTTTCTGAGACGGCTTACTGGTTTCCTCTGTACAGAGCCTCGGCAAAGGGGGAAGGGCAAGGATGTCTCCCCCAAACATGCAGTCATTACATCTTATCTCAGCCTTCCTGAATCGGCTACCCTCCAGATATTGGCTGGGAAGAATGGGAATTGCAGTCTCCCATTGGGGAAGGCTGGAGGTCACTGGTTGAGATGAGGTGCAATGCCCCTCACCTCCGGGGCTCTGTGTCTGGAACTGACAGAACCCACAGGCCAGACCTGGTCCACTCCGAGCTTGTTGGACTACAACTCCCCTCATCCTTCTCTGGCGCTGGTGCTTCAGAGGCAAGGAAAGCGCTTGGTTGACCACCAAGAACGAGCTCCCAATTCAAGACGACTTTCCCACCTGCCATTCGCTTTCAGGATGCAGCCCGTTCGCCTTCTCGCCCCTTCTCTCCTGCCATTGTTGCTGCTACACCAAGAAGCAGTCCAGGCTATTGCTGGCTGCACAGCAATGCTACATCAATGACTTCCCCAGCAAAACTTTGCACATTTCCTAGAAATAGACTGTTGCTTTCCTGCCACGCGCAAGCAGGCCTTCCAGTCCCACCGGCAGAGCTCAGATTACAGCCCTCAGACACTTCTGTAGACTCTCAGCGGAAGACAATTTCCTCAAAGGGTTTGTCACTACCAGAAGTCCGTGGCCAGCCTAGCTCAGAGGGTAGGAATGAGCAACCGCTAGTTGTTCCCAACCCTGCCCCCTCCTCTTGGGAGCACCGGAGGGGTCATGCCTGGGTCCCACCTTCAGAACTGGGCACCATGCGTCAGCAATCAGAGGTCTGCTTCAAAGACGACAAGGCCAGACCCAGAGGAAAGGATGCAGTGGCGGGAGAGGTGCAGCACAGGCAAAGAAGAGGGAGGTGTGGGAAAGGGGGCTCTCAAAAAGAAGGGCGTGGAGGAAAGGGTACATAGAGAGCAAGCCTTGGGGGAACCCTGTGAGAAGAGCAGGAGGAGAGTGCAGGACCAATGGCAACCCTTAGTGGGGAGGAAGGAAGGAAGGAAGGAAGGAAGGGTAGAAAGCTAAACAAAAGAAAACCCTGCCCACTTTTCAGAAACACTTGGATGGGCCAGCTGGATATAGGGGGCTATTTCCCTTTTAAAATATCCTGCATGGTGGGCCCTGGACTAGGAGACCCCACCCAGTCCCTTTCAAGTCAGCCAATCCAGCCTGCTGCAAAACACCCATTGTCATCCTGGAAAACTTCTGGCCAAGTCACAACCCTTCCTCCCCAGAGACAGGATCTAGGAGGAACAGGACAGAGCTTCCCTTTCACAATTAACTACCAGGGTAAAAACAGGGCAAACCCTGAGCTCGCCATGTTGCAACATTAAAATCTCGTGACTCGTGACAGTGGATGTGTTTATGGATTCAGCGTGACAACCAAAGAGAGCTACAGACATTTTTAATGAACAGCAAACTGCTTTTTAAAAAGCAATATGAAAAATAATGAAGACAAACTCCATAAAAGTTAGTTCTATACATCTGAGGTACCGCGAAAGAGCAAGGTCAAGCCAGCAGGTCTTAGAGGTGGGCAGCCAGCCAGCTGCCTCCCTCAATCCTGACAGGCACAGCTGAAGTCACCCTCAGCCCGCCCCCACCCAACGAGGCTCACCCGCCTCTCCCCAATATTGTGCAGCTGGCACAATGGATCCAGGCTAGAAAGCTGCAGGTGGAGCCACAAGCTTTCGGAGGACGGCTCCATAGACCATCCTTGCCCTGCCTGTTGCAGCAACCTCCCACTTGAATACACGTTGGGGGCCGTGCAGGGGAAGGGCAACCAACGTACAAACACACGCACACACCGATCCCACAGAACCGTCCCAAAGGAAAGCCAAAGCCCTGCAGATGCTCTCCTTTGCTCCCTGGCTCATGGGCAAGGATGTCACAGGAGCAAAAGAGTGCTCCAAAGAGTCACAATTCCAGGGTGGATCTAGCAGTGCAGTTTTCATGTATCTTTCCATCAGGATTTTTCAATGGCATGTAAACAAGAACTCCTTCCTTCCATTTTTGTATTGCCCAGAAACCTTCCCCTGTTATGCCAATGTGGGGTGGAGTGGGGACAGGGCTTGCTCTGGCTTTGATATAGACAGTGTTTCCCCCTGCCCTTCTAGCAGCCTCCTTTCACTCTGCCCCGGGCCCCCTCACCCCACAGGATTAGACAGCACCTTGAGCACGGCTGGAGTGCAGGGAATTCAGAGACTCCAATCCTGACCATTTTGGACAGCTGAAGCCACGAAGAGGTCCAAGAGGCATGACTCCTGGAACCATCTCCCACGGATGCACCACTAAAAAATGCGTATGTGCGCACAGGCAGGTGATTTCCCCAGTGGTGTGTGGCATCTTAAGAGGAGCCCGGCCCACCAAGTCCATCCTTCGCAGCAGCCTATCTAGCCTCTTTCGCCTTAAAGAGTCCAACTCCACCATCTGCCAGCAGCAAAGACCCCACCCTCCACCCCCTGGCAACATGGTAAATTGCCCTTGGAGACCACGCTTCCCTCTGCAGACACTAGGAATCATGGCGGAAGGGGATCGGGGATCGACTGGCAGGCTTACGGGACATTCGCTTAGATCTGATCTGAGAAACGGCCATTGCATCTGGAACACAAAGCCAGCCCGGGCCACTGCGGGGTCCCGAGTCCCCCTTGCCCTATGGAGAGGGCCAGAGTGCACAGCCTGCCGACTGCCGGCCCGGCGCACCCACGCCAGCCTCGTTTACTTCTGCCGCCTTTCCCCCTCTGCCACCCCCCCTCCGTCGGCCGTAGAGCCGAGTGTGGAGGAGAGAGGCAGGGAGGAGGCCAGCAGCCTGCCCTAACCCAAGCCCAGCCCTAACATGGCCTGAGGGGTGGGGGCAGGTCGGTGTGCGCTGTCTGCCACCCAGGGGTGGGGGCGAGCTTGTTCAGGGCAGGCAGGGCGCCACAGGGTAGGTGCTCTCGGCGGCGGCGGCGGCAGCGGCGGCGGTGTGCTGCGCGCTGTGCTCCTGCAGCAGGCCCAGGTCCAGGAAGCGCTCCCCGCACCACATGCACTTGTAGTGCTGCTCCCGCGTGTGGACGCCGTGGTGCTTGTTGAGGTGCTCCCGCTGCTTGAAGGCCTTCTCGCAGGAGGGGCACTTGTAGGGCTTCTCCCCAGTGTGGACGCGCCGGTGGCGCTGCAGGTCCGAGGCGTACTTGAAGCGCTTCTGGCAGTCGGGGCACTTGAGGGGCCGCTCGCGGGCCGGATCGCAGCGGTGCTGCACGAACTCGGAGGACGAGAAGAAGCGCCGCTCGCAGAGGGTGCACCGGAGGGGCTTCTCTGCACAGTGCGAGGCCAGCTGGTGCTTCTGCAGGGCGGAGGCCCGCCGGTAGGCCTTGCTGCATGCCGCACACTTGAAGGGCCGTTCAGCGCTCTGGACGCAGCGGTGGCGCAGCAGCTCCGACGACTGGCTGAAGCCCTTCTGGCACGCGTTGCACTTGAAGAGGTTCTCGATGCCATGGACGTGCTGATGGTAGAGCAGGTGAGCCGGCTGCACGAAGCCCTTCTCGCACAAGGAGCACTTGAAGGGAGGTGCCGGCGGCTCTTGCTGGGCCGGCGGTGTGGCACCAGCCGCCTTGTGGGTGCGGCGGTGCCGCATGAGGGCGTACTGCTGCTTGAAGCTCATCTGGCAGAGGTCGCACTGGAAGGGGCGCTCGGTGCTGTGTGTGCGCTCGTGCTGCCGGAGGTCCGAGGGCCGCCGGAAGGCCTTGTGGCAAGCGCTGCAGCGGAAGGGGCGCTCGCCGCTGGGCGTGCACGGGTGCTGCAGCAGCTCCGACGACTCCTTGAAGTGCAACTCGCAGACGTTGCAGCGGAAGAGGTGCGCCTCGCCCGAGTGGGCGTACATGTGGCGCACCAGGTGCGAGCGGTGCTTGAAGGCCTTCTCGCACACGGTGCACTTGTAGGGCCGCTCGGCGCTGTGGGTGCGCTTGTGGTGGACCAGGTGGGAGGATTGGCTGAAACTCTTGTCGCACAGGCTGCACTTGTAGGGCTTCTCCCCGGTGTGCACCCGCTCGTGGCGCGAGAGCTCCGAGAGGTGCTTGAAGGGCTTCTGGCAGATGGCGCAGCTGTAGGGCTTCTCTGCGGGCGTCCGGTTGAGTGCCGCCGGCTGCTGCGGTGGGGCGGGCTCCTCGGGCCCCGCTACCACGGCCGCCGCCGCCTTGTACGTCTTCTCACAGATGGAGCACTTGACCGCCGCGCTGCCATTGTGGACGTTGTGGTGCTGAGCCAGCGATGTGAGCAGGGAGAAGCCCATCTTGCAGACACCACAGACGAAAGGTTTCTGCTCCGCTTGCAGGCACTGGTGCTCCAGGAGGTCGGTGGCCTGGTGGAAGATCTTCAGGCACTGGGTGCACTGGAAGGAGCGGTCGTGGCCTCCCGGGAGACACTGGTGTTCCTGGGGGTTGGAGAGGTGTGCCAAATCGTGCCCACACACCCCGCACTTGGGAGTGGGCTCTCCTCCCCCACCGGCAGGGATGGGTGGGTGGTGCTGCAAGGCGCTGGGCTCCGGCTGGAGGAGGATGCCGTAGACGGCGCAGCCCAAGGGATTCTCAGCCATGGCGCTCGACGGAATGGGATGTTCTGGAAGGACAGCTGTCCCAGCATGGTGGGGGGGCTGCTGCGGGGGCTGCTGTTGCCAGCTTTCTGACATGCTGGGGAAAAGGAACCGGGGTTTCCACAACAAGGGCTTCAGCTTCTCAACCAAAACAAAGCGATTCAGGAGATCTGAATTCCCAGCAGTTGTTGCCAAGCCTGGAGGCAAGACGCTCGTAGCACCAAGCCCAGAGATTCCACGGTGCGATTCAAACAAGGGCAAGCACCAGCAAGCAGGTCATCCTGTGGATGCAGAAGGCCCTTCAGCTTGACCAGGGAGGCAACCTGTAAGGAAAGAGAGCATCTAGGTTAGGTCCACAGGCCAGACAGCTGTTGATCTTGATTCAAAAGCTTATTTAACCTTGCTCAAATTGTGATCATGACATGGCTGCTGCTGGTCATCACCTTTCCCCTCCTCCCAAAGACCAGGGACAGAACAGACCAAGTAATAGCAAAGCTCAGTTGGCCAAAACTAGAGTTTATGGCCCCCTCCACAAGGATGCGCTTTTGCGCCTGGTTCGGGGATTATGCGCATTATCGCGGAGGCGCATTTACTCCTAATCCCTCTGCACGGGAGGCGGCGAGAGGCGGCGAAGCGCATTAATTGATGTCCAAAAAGCGCTTTACAAGAAGTTAACGCGCATAATCGCTTGTTCACATGGCGAAAATGCGCTTTAACGGCCGGAGCAAAATAAAAGTCGCTATTTAACGCGCATTCGATAATGCGCATAATCCGGGAGATAACGCGCCTCTACGCCCGTTTTGCGCTCCGCTGGTGTGGAGGTAAAATTTATAATGAGCCTTCAAAGAGCATTAAACCTCTCTTGTGGAGGTAGCCTTAGTTGAGCAAAAGAACCACTGATTGGAGATTGTAGAAGCCATTTTTCCAGCTGGAGACAAATCTTTGTTCATATTTAAAGATCCTCCTGTCCTCTACTCCCACAGTCCTTATATTGAAACATATAGCCATTGTTCATAGCTCAGCAGGACTACAATGTCCCACCTCATTACTCTGCCATGCAGGTCTGAAAAATATATGACTAAACTAGAAAGCTGCATCTTGAAGGCATTGTCACTGGAGAATTATTGTCAGACGCTGTTAAAGTCAACAACAAAAAACACCGATTCGGAACCCAAAAGCCCCAAATGAGGAACTGGAATGATTTAGAGCTTTCTTGGAGATCCTCCATCTTTGGGTGTGATTCTTGTGAGACGTTTATCATCATGTTAAGTCAGAGGAAGACTACAAGCGAGCACTAATATTTTCCGGCTGGACACCAGGAAAAACTTCCTGACTGTTAGAGCAGTACGACAATGGAACCAATGACCTAGGGAGGTGGTGGGCTCTCCCACATTAGAGGCATTCAAGAGGCAGCTGGACAACCATCTGTCAGGGATGCTTTAAGGTGGATTCCTGCACTGAACAGGGGGTTGGACTAGATGGCCTTAGAGGCCTTCCAACTCTACTATTCTATGATTTTATCTTCAAGGAGAAGACTATTTGACTGCACTGATGGGCTTAAGTCACAATGGCAGAAATGCTCACCGCAAGCAACATTGATGGAACTATAGAAGAGACTGAAGGAGCAAAATGCAAGATGGGCCTGTACAGTCTGGATTCCCCATTTCAACCAAATAAAAATAAACATTAAAAACCTGAGAGACTGTCTAGGAACATTCATATTGTTTCACTTCTCATACTTGCTTTTCTTAATCAACGTCAGTCCTGGTAGAGGATGGAAAGTCAGTGTGTCTGGTCAGCGAGAAGCAGAGTAGGCAGGAAAGATGTCCCTTTTCTGCAGAAGGCAGGGCTAAATATGTAAATAACTATGTCCTTCCCTCAGTCCCAGGACTTGATTTAAGCTACCAAACATTTAAATGAACCAGTAGAAGCCAAACAGGACTATAAAAAACAGAGAATAACAAAAAAGCAACAAAGAGGAATGCCAACAAAGCCTCTTCTTATGAAGAAGAAATCCCACCCTCTCACAGAACTTACAAGCCATTACAGCCTGGATGGGACGCCGGCTCCACTCCTTGCTGACCAAAATGAAGTCTAACTTTCTATTCTCGGTCAGTCCAAAAGTTGTATCCCTGTCCAGGTGGGTCCACCAATGATTTACAATACACGTCACAGAATCCTTTTCCCAAAGAAAGCTTCTGCAGAGGCCATCTATTTTGTGGTGGTGAATAAAAGTGGAAGGAGTCACTGAAGGGGCTGCTGCTCTGCAGATGGACTTCAGGAAGGCATTCATATTCACAGCTGCCAATGTCACAAAATGTCCTGCCCACTTGGAGGAATCCTTCTCAGAGGACAATTTCAGCCTCCTATGTTCTTGGGAACAAACTGCTTCAGGATCTGGGGCTGATCAAGAAACTCCTGAGCACTCAGGGAGGAGGGCTTCAGATTTTCCCCCTTGAACAGTGGAAGGTTCTGCTCCTGAGTCAAAAGGAGATGTTTAGCAGTCACACAGCCCCCAGGAACTCAGGAATCCAGAGGTACAGGCTACAGTCATGGCCGGGTGAAGGAGTGATCATTTGGAGAAAAACTCCTCAAGAATAAAGGTCTTCTTGTGAGCAAGGCCGTCCTCACAAGAAGGAGTTTTGTCAGAGGGCCTGTGATGAACTGCAGCTGAGCCCTGGGTAGGGCTCCGGGAGCTCAGGCTACACAAGCCTTCAGTTCCAGTCTATGCTGGAACGTTTTTCTATCAGTGCCAGTACCTTGAACCCTTGCTTTGCTGACCATGCTTTGTGACTGATCCTCTGTGCTGCTGACCTTTGGATACCTGCTAGACTCTGTTCTTTGGACTGTGTTTGTGCTGGACTTCTCATCCGTATTTTGACCTTAGCCACACCTTACTTGGAACTCTCCTTGACTGGAATCCTTCTTGACCGGGCAATGCATTTCCTGACTCATCAACTGATAGGGCTCCTTGAGACTTTCCTCCCCGATCCTCCATCTTGAAAGGCACAATGTGTCCATGCACATGATGTGAATGCTTGACAGACATCCAGTTTATGCCACTACTTTTCTCTGGGAAAAGACTTAGGACCTTAGGAACAAAATTAGTCAGGCCTAGGCACCTTCCTTTCTGGAAAAAAATAATGAAGTTGTTCCTGAACGGAAAGTGCTCCCAGTTATCCTACCATTCCGGCTGAAGTCAATGCCACAGGGAAGATAACCTTACAGGTATGTATCTTAAGAGGAATAGACCACAAAAGGTTTGCATGAAGGACCAGTAAGGTAAGAGGCAAGTCCCATGAAGAGAACCTATGGACCGTGATAGTAGAAATGGCAGTGGATACATAGATCTACAGATGGATTGATACCACTGTGATATATAACTGATGTTTGGGATTTTCTATTTGAAGGATTTCTACCTAGACCTAGCAGGTCTAACCAGAGGAGCACTGATATTTATTTCCCCATTAAATGAGCTTGCGCTTTGAAAAGCAGATACTTGTGCCTTTTGGATGTTTTCTGAAGAAGTCTGCCTAATCTTTAAATGTGTCGCTGAAGAAGCCTCTACAGTCAAAATGTGCATAGTTGTGATGGACCGTGTCCAGATCACTTGCTTGTAGTGGAATGATCCAAGACATGAATGAAGAGATGGAACCTGCCCCCTACTGGAGCAGCTCTGGTATCAGGCTGATGTGGACTTCCCCTGTTGTGTTCCTCTATGGTTGAACTTGTGAGAGGTGGACACCGAGCACTAACGGCTTGATGAGCTTCCCCTGAACTGTCTGTTGGTCTACAATGGACTAGAGAACCTTCTGGCCTCAAAGGACTACAAAGTCCATTTCTTCTGCATGTTGTCATCCTTTGATACCAAAGGATGTATTTCTCTTCCTTGGTTTCAACTAAAATCAGATTGACAATTCTCCCAATAGTTTACCTCCATGAAAATGTGTAGAAAATAAGCTAACTTTGGATTGTATGCCTGAGCCACTACTCCAGAGGCCATTACTCAGAGTACTGAAGGCAATCCATAGATGAACTGTGCCAAGAACTCTGTTGCTTGGGCCAGCTTTTTCAGTCCCTCTGAGGTTATTAGCCCCCATCAGGACTTCAGGAAGAAGGGCCCGTGCCCACACCACAGCTGCGTGTACAATGAGGGAATTAGAAGCAGTGGCCTGGATTGATAGAACAGAACTCTAATGAAGGTAATAAGACAGCCACGTCATTCTTACAATTCCATGGCCCAAAGAGAGATTCCCTTCCCTCTCTGGGCACCACTGCCTTTAATGGTCAGGCCACCACTGAGGACATTCAAAGACTCCATGATTTTAGTTGACAAACTGTACAGCTTTTCATGGAAAGTATGATCAGCCTTAGGCTTGCTTGGATAGCCCTCTGATGTTCCCAGTGACTTATTCTCTGAGGTGGCTGGGGCAGCTTCTGGGGCAGGGATATCAGGCTGCAAGGTCTTCATTACTGAAGAAAAACCGCATGCTTCTAGGCTAAAGCACCACAGCGAGATGGAGCTGAACTATCCCCGCGGGAGAACTCCTCTTCCTCTCTACTTGAGAGGATTTGGTCCCAACCCTGGATCCAATACTGACCCCAGATCAATCCACATGTCGACTAAGGACCCTCCTGCTTGGGCTAACCATTTGACTGCTTAACTGACTAAGCTGCTGGCTGTGGTGAGGACAGGCATGGGCAGCACAGACTGGCAACAGGAGTGGGCTCTACTCTGGTCGCCATTGCAGTGACAGGGTCTGGATCCAGTATGTCTGTATCCACACCCTCAAAGAAGACCAGGAGTACTGGGATGGTATGTGGTGGTGGTGGTGGTAAGAAATTCCCAGATGAGGACTGATCCTTTCTCCTCCTGCTTTTATGGGACAGTTCTGAAGTCTGGCAAACACCTCTCCCCTGAGGCCAAGAGGAGATGAAAATCCTTTTTGGGCCAGTACTCCCTGCCTCTGTAGAACTACCAGTTGGTGGTGGCTGTCATGGTGGGCGGGTTTGAAATTCCCACACGTGGGCTTACCACATCCTGGCTGCTAAGGGGCATGTCAGCTTTAATGGGGCTCAGTCCTGGGCCCAGTGCTCTTCAACATTGTTGTTAATGATTTGGACGAGGAGGTGCAGGGAACGCTTATCAAATTTTCAGATGACACAATATTGGGTGGGATCGCTACTACCCTGGAAGACCGAAACAAACTCCAAAGTGATCTTGATAGACTGGAGCGCTGGACTGAAAACAACAGAATGAAATTTAATAGGGATAAATGCCAAGTTCTACATCTAGGAAAAAGAAACCAAATGCACAGTTACAAGATGGGGGATACTTGGCTAATCAATACAACAAGCGAGAAGGATCTAGGAATTGTTGTAGATCACAGGCTGAATATGAGCCAACAGTGTGATGAGGCTGCAAAAAAAGCAAACGCTATTTTGGGCTGCATTCATAGAAGTATAGCTTCCAAATCACGCGAGGTACTGGTTCCCCTCTATTCAGCACTGGTTAGACCCTATCTTGAGTATTGCGCCCAGTTCTGGTCACCACACTTTAAGAAGGATGCAGGCAAGCTGGAGCGTGTTCAGAGGAGAGCAACGAGGATGATTAGGGGTCTGGAATTAAAGCCCTATGAGGAGAGATTGAAAGAACTGGGCATGTTTAGCCTGGAGAAGAGAAGATTGAGGGGAGACAGGATAGCACTCTTCAAATACTTGAAAGGTTGTCACACAGAGGAGGGCCAGCATTTCTTCTCCATCAACCCAGAATGCAGGACACGGAATAATGGTCTCTTCAAGTGACAGGAACCCAGATTCCAGTTGGACATCAGGAAAAACTTCCTGACTGTTAGAGCAGCACGACAATGGAACCAATGACTTAGGGAGGTCGTGGGCTCTCCCACACTAGAGGCCTTCAAGAGGCAGCTGGACAGCCATCTGTCAGGAATGCTTTAAGGTGGATTTCTGAATTGAGCAGGGGGTTGGACTCACTTGATGATTTTATAGGCCCCTTCCAACTCTACTATTCTATGATTCTATGACTTGTGAATACATATACCAGCGCAGAAGATATATCCACTTGGTGCAGTACTGGTAAAACTGGAAAGGCCGATGAAATGGAGCTGTCCAAGCCAGCTAACACTGCAGCTACTGAAACCTGAGGTAGGAACCGAAGTTCAGGGGTAGAGTCCATGCATTACATGTAGAGGGTCCCAGGTTCAGTCCCCGACATTTCCAGGTAGCGCTAAGAAGGAACCCTGCCTGAAACCCTGGAGAGCTATGGCTGCCAGTCAGTGTCAACAATATTGGGATAGATGGACCTCAGGATAAGGCAGCTTCCTCTATTCTGGGCCGAGCCTTGAGGCGACACTCCCTGAGCCAGATCCCACCATGGCTATCAGGGTGTCTGGTACTGGTTGAACCTGACTTCCCCAACTTGGTGCCCTCCAAGTGTGTTGGACTGCCCCTCCCATCATTCATGCTGGCTGGCAATGGCCATGCTGGCTGGCAATGATGGGAGTGGCAGCACCAAGCCAGGGGGTGGTTGCTGGGCTGAACAAAGTTCCTTCTTCCCTAATCCTCATAATCTCAGTGGCAGAAACATTTTTTTACAACATCTAAAAGAGAAACGAGCCTTGCACAGGAGGGACCGAGTGAGCCTTCTTGCTACCCCCATGCCGGATAGTAAGTACTAATATGCCTGCTTCCCCTGGCTTGGAAATGAAGAGGAAGAAGGGACTCAATTTATAAAAGGATCCTAGAAAACAGAATATGTGTCCCCGGAGTTTAACTCAGGAGCTCCAGAGCTTCCTGCTCTTCAGTGGAAGGCAGAGTCACGGCTGAGAGGTTGCTCCCCTTCCAGAAGGCCTTAAGGTTATTTACATATTCAGCCCCACCTTGTACATAACAGTGAATTAGCCCATTTCCTGCCTGCTCCACCCAGCCGTGGGGCTCCCTGCACTCACAATGTCAGGAGAGTGCCTCATCACTCTCCTCTTCCATGTGCCTGGGACAAGGCTAGCCAGCTGAGGACTCCAGAAGCAAGCAGAACACACACACTATAGGCCAGGAGCGGGGAATGGCTGCTCAATCTTGAGCCATTGACCCATAGCAAAAATGATTGGGGCCCACACACAATTGCTGATTTCATTCATGAATTGTATTATGTCCTTATTCGTCTCATAAATATCGAAACCAAATGTAAATACCGTAATGCCTAGGAAGACAGTGCTGGGATGTTGTCATCTCCTGAAGCTCTGGCTACTCAGGTTGAGATCCACTGGCTACAAGCACAGCACTGTAACTGCCAGAGGAAAGGGAGGCAGGAAGAAAAGCAAACCGGTTCCTTCTATCAGGAAATCTTTCTACTGGAGCAGGAAACATGGATGGGAGAAGGGTGGATGTGCTGCTGGAAAGTAGTCAGAGCACCTTCCAGCAATGGGGCCCAACCAGCTGCTCTGCAGGAAAGACCAACAATCAGGGGGTGTTGCGAGAGGTGTTGGGAGTTGTGCCGAATTGGTCACTCTTCTAATGGCCCTTTGGGGTGGCGAGAGCGCCCTGAAAAGGCCCAGGAAGCTCTTCACCCTGCTCTCTATCCAATGGCAGATGCTGATATGTTTACAATGGTCCCACCTCCAGATCAAACACTCATGAGGATCTCTGACTCCAGTGACAGCCACAAGAGAAATGAATTATATGTAATTAATATATAAGATAGAAAATATGGAACAAAGATGCCTCACCCATTGGACAGGTTTTAAATAATGTATTAATTGGCTTGGTTTGAAGCCTGTTCCCCAGATAACTGTGTAGCATTTTAGTCTTAGTGGCACCTCTGAAAAATCAAATGCAGATTACTCAAATATACAATCGATATATTCCACACCACCAGACAGATTCAAAACTTAGAGAGATGCAGTGATAGAGAACCTTCCTTAGTACCATCCTTTTCTGCCTCTTGCTTAGAGATGTGAAGGCCTGGAAAAAAACTGGAAAAATTCAGGGGGGAAAACAATTTTTCAGATTTCCTGCAAAGCCTTTGTTTTTGTTTTTTTCTGAAAAATTGAAAAAAAATGAAGAAAAAATGAATTATGGAATGTTTTATTTTAGCAACGATGAATAAAATGTTTAACACAAGGTGTTCACATATTTACTTCTCCAAATGATTTCTAAAAATTATGTACAGTATCAGATCATTACAATTTCTGTGCACCAAGGACAAGCAAGTCCTAAGTTGCAAACTGGGACTACAACTCTCAAATGCAAGAGCAAGATGTGTTTCTGCCTCTAGGGTGCGCTGCCATTGAAGCAGAGACTGAAACGGATAGCGATAGCTATAGCTCAGAAAAGGAGTCTGATTCAATTTAATGCATATTCATGCATATTCATTGAATCTTGGTCCCCCTTTTTTCTCAGTTCTTTTTATGGGAATGGGTGCTTTATGTCTGCTTGACACTGTGGAGGACTAGCAAAGATATAAATAATTTTCTTTGTTACTAATGTTGATGGTTTCTTCTGTTTCTTTTTATTTTTTTTAAAAAAATTGTCTGCTCCTCATAAACTGGCAAAACCAGAGGTTCCTTACCATTCAACTGTTCCTTACAGTTCAGGAGCTTGTAGCTCCATTTCTTAAAAAAAAAAAAAACATTGAAAACAGTAAATTCAATTTGTAATAATTGCTTGAATACACTGTATATTTAATATACCAAATGTGATAATTTTATGCCAAACAAACTTGTACGTAATTACATTTTATGTTCCCAAAGTAACAAAGTGTCTTTCAATCTGTAAAAAGTGCTAATATTGCATTATTTTTAAATTTTTCCAAAAATTTCCATTTCCCCCCGAATTTTTTTTTTCCATGGCTTCAAAATTTCCGGAAATTTTACATCTCTACTCTTGCTAGACTTCAAGGACCATTTTTGTCCTCATAATGTTCCCAATGTTCTGCCTGCTATTATGACCAAGAAACAAAAACCTATTAAATCAGATTTCCTCATTGTATTTCAGAGACACAACTGTACTTTCCAACCTGCCAAGGTCAGCAATTTCCTCTTCCTCCACCACAGGATCTCCATTCTATTAACACTTCTTTTTTAATTGAAACATGTTAAATCAAGGGAATTTTACCCTCACAAAAATTGTACATTCATGGGACTAAGGCTATGTGGGATTTCTATAGCTTTGCCTCTCAGCACAAAACATTGCTTACTGTCTGAAGTAGGGGGGATGCAAAAAATAATAATCAGATTTTTTAAAAAAATATATTTTTAAAATTTTTAAATTGGATTAAAAAAAACAATAAAATACTTAAACCCTCTCATTCAAAAAATAACATAGCAAAATTAAATCTAATTACAAACATGCTATACCTACATAAAAATGAGTTAATGGCTCTGTCACACTCACATATGTTGAGTTACCTACCAGTCAAACATGAACATTCATTTCAGATTTTCCTCTCATAAAAACAACCCTATCCATGCAAAAGATCCTAGATTCAATCCCTGGTATCTCCAGGTAAAGCAGGAAAAACTCCCGCCTGAAACCCTGGAGAGTTGCTGCCCGTCAGTGTTGACAATACTGGGCTAGATGGACCAAGGCTCTGACTCAGTAGAAGGCAACTGACTCTGGCTGGATAGGATTATTGCTGTGCTGGGCTTCTGTGCTGGTGGAGCTGGTTCGAGCAAGGCAGAGGGGTTAGGACAGGAAAGGACAGCCACAGGCAGAGCGGATAGGAGTATTAAAATGAACTGGGGAAAAGAGGTTTTTTAAAAAATAAGTAAGTACAAACACAGTTTCAAGTTCCTATATTCCCCCATACTTTTGCATCAGAAAAACTGTCACAACTTCTGGACATAAGAGAGACCCTATCTGGGAATATACCCTCCTTGAAGTTGGAAAATGCTGGATTAAGCTATGAATTAATACATCTAAGTGATAAGATTTCCAACATTGTTGCAGAAATATGTGAAGAATATGTTAAACTTGATTTAAATCAGTGATTTAAATTGCTTTGATTTAAATCAATCCACGTTGGCCTGAGGAGGAAGAAAGCTGTGGGAAACTGTTCTCCAGCAGAGCCAAAACTTCAAATACAGCATCCAGTGGTCACAACCAGACTTTGCAAAAGTCTGTCCACACTACTAATTTATTTGCTAACCGGCAGCACCTATATAGCCATGAGTGCATGGGACAGAGCAAGCTATCCATAATTATCTGGACACATCTGGAAACTGGAGAATATGTCATCAGGGCCTGTGCGTATAGTTCAACTTGCACCTCTCTGAAAAGGAGCAACTCTTTCCACAAAATGGGCACAGAAATCCAAGTCCACCTCATACTTGGCTGATAGGGGATGGGTCAAGTGGCTGTCCCTTGAGTCTTTGGCCTCTGCCCATCCTGTCCGGAACAAAAAGGACAGTACCATTCTTCACTGTGCTCATGATAATTGTTCTGTTCTTTCAAGTCCCTTGTACAAAGAAAATAAACATATAAAAATAGCATATGAAGGGGGAGGCATACAAACAAAATGTATGGCAAGAGAGACAGCAGAAAAAACCAAACTGATTTTTAAATGGAAAAAAGAGCACAAAACTAAACCCGTTTATTCTGCTAATGTAGATTAAACGCAGGGTTAATTTTTAATACAGCAGTAGTTGAAGGAATAGAGAACCAGTATCTGAAAACACTGTGCTGCAGCTAAATACACTCAAGTTTCATCTGGTACTGCACACCTGCATATCTACATAGAAAGTTTGAATGTTTGGGTGCAAAACAGAAAGTCCCCACACCATCCTTCCCCAACCTGTTGCCCTCCAGATGCAAGCACCATCATTCCCAGTTGGCATGGCGTTGCAGGCTGGGAATAATGGGAATTGCAGTCCAACCCATATGAAGGGTAACAGGTTAGGGAAGCCTGCTTTAAGCACACACCTGACCAAACACCCTGGTGGTGGTGGAGCTCTCCCATCTCAGCCAGGAGGGTATGAGCACACATTAGGTGTCGATGTGGGGTCAGATGCGTGTCCACATGAGATTGCTTATATTCTGCTCACAGCAGATCAGTTCAAGATCCGACTGGTCAGGATGCTGGCAAAGGCATAGTTCCAAACAGAGAAGCAGAAAGAATGGGAGCAGGACAGCCCAATGGAAACAACCCACGCTAGGAAAAAGCTGCAGGTTCCACAGCCAAGCTCACAGGAAAGAACCCTCCAGTTTGCTGAAGCACGGCCTCTTCTTCCAGGCTTTCTTGGGGCCGTGCTCTCTGGGGATCAGCCTTCAAGTTAAGAATGTTCACCTCTAGATCCTAGGGAAGCCTTCTCCAACTAGGTGCCCTTCAGTTGTTTTGAACCACAATTCCAAGCATTCCTGGCTGGCTGGGGCTGATGGGAATTGATGTCCAAGACATCTAGAGGGTTTCAGGTTGGGAAGCCTGTCCTATGCCATGTTTACCAGGAATCAAGTCTCACAGAGGTCAGTGGGTACAAAGAAGCCCATCAAGAGGCAGCACACTTGTTCCCTGAGTTGCAAAATGGTCAACGACCATGGTGCACAAGAGGCCCAGGTCTCAGAGGCTGCCTCCTGGTCTAACCTCCCAGCTCAGCCCCGTGAACGTGGGCAACCAAGGCATGCTGGGCATCTTCTTACAAACCCATCTTCTCCATCTTACCTGCTCAAGGACAAGACAATTTGGCCTGATTACCCACTTGAGTCTTTCCCTTGAGATGGGCCCTCATGCATAACACCTGGCAAGAGCACAGTGCTCTGCAGCAGGGCACCTGCTTTTCTCACAAAAGACCCCAGGTGCACTCCCTTGCCAGCATCTCCAGGTAAGAAGGATGCCCGGGGGCAAGGAAAGCCCCCTCCCCACCCAAGAGTCTGGGATGCTGCTGCCAGTCCCAGAATGGGCTACAAGAGGTGAGCAAACCAGGGCATTCCAGATGCTTTGGGATACGACTTCCAGCAGCCAGCATGGCAGTCAGGTATGGCGAGAGCGGTCGTCCGTTAGAGCAGCCTTCTCCAAGCTGGTGCCCTCCAGATGCGTGGGGCTGCATCTTCCGTCCTGGCCGAGGATGCTAGTTGTTGCTGTTCAACACATCTGGAGAGCACCTGGGTGGGCAAGGCTAAGCCAGGAGGTCCCGCCGTTTGACTCGGGCCGAGGCGGGTTCAGGGGAAGGCGCGCCTCAGCCCCCCCTCCCGAACTCCCCCACGGTGCAGCAGGAATGCCCCCGCCCCAGAGGTGGGGTCTGGCAGGTAGCCCCCTTCCCACAGCCCGGCGGTCGGCTGCGAGGCCCCGGCCCCACGAGCCCGGCGGCCTCCCGATGAGCGGCTGGGCCCGCGAGGGGCGCCAAGAGGAGCAGGGAAGGGGCGCCGCCACCGCCGCCTCACGTTCTCGAGGCCGCTGGGCCTGAGCCGCCGCCGCCGCCAAGAGGAGGGAGGCCGGCCGGCCGGCAGCAGGAGCGACGTGGGGCCCAGCGCGGCCTTGCCGGGACGCCTCCAGACCGATCCCGCCGCTCGCGGGGCGGGGGACCAATGCGCCAAGGGCCGGCGTGGATCAGGGCCAGGAGCCGAGCCGGCCGGGCGTTTGCGCTGCTCTCCCTCCGACCTTTCCTCTCTCCCTCTCCTACCTGGAGGCCCGAAGGTCTCGCGGCCTGATGGTCCCGTCCGATCCTCGGCCTCGCGTAGCGCGCAGGTCCTGGGCCAGCGGCGAGGCGATTCCAAGCAGCCTCAGAGGGGAGAAGACGCCTCGAGGAAGGGGCGTCGTCGTCGTCCGGTGGGGGGGAGGAATCGCGGGATCGGGGCCGCCCTCTGCCGGACCGCAAGGAGAACTGCTGTTCGGACGCCGGAGGGGACTGCGGCGGGGCGGGGCCTGTGCGAGGAGGAGCGGGCCTGGTTTCTTCCCCGCTGGAGCCTCTCAGCCTCCTGAAGCGAGAAAATGTTATTATAATGTACAGCCAGCTTTCCCCAACTTGGTACCCTGCGGATTTGTCGGAGTGCAGCTCCCATCATTCCCAGCCAGCGTTGGTCCTACTGGCTAGGAATGATGGGAGTTGCAGTTCAACGCATCTGCTGGGACCTTGATTGAGGAAAACTGATTCTCTTTCAGAGTATGTTCGACTCCTTATAAAGTTCCACTGATTTAGAAACAAGACCGCTCACCTCATTGGAAAAAAAACCACCAGTGGGTTCATTGATACATATCTGGCAGTCAATCCATTCCCGCCCCCTACATTAGAGCATATTAGGTGGAAATACTGCAACTACTTAATAACATCACAGGACAGGAAATTCTGTGAAAGCCATTCCAAAATTCATATTGGTGTAATAACTTTACTAGGCCAACCAAAATGCCAACCCCACCCCCCAAATGAGCAAGCTTCTGAGCTCTCCAGATGAGATGTTATAAAAAGCAAGTTGTGGGGAGGGAAGAGGAAAACCCAAAAATTAACAATAGTGAATCCACGTTGTCTGCATGTTCAGAGTCACGTGAAATTCACTGACCGCTTTTTATATGAGTTAAGCAGGGAGGTTGAGGTCTGTGCTATGGGATCGTCATGTTGTGGTCGGGATCAGGGTAGGAGCACTTGGATATTACATGGGGCAGAAATTTTGCAAATTTTATAGAGAATTGGGCTTTGTTCATGAATCACACAATACTGGAACAATAAACATAAAGACTAGAACAGCGCCAAGAGCAGGCCTGCCATCAAAAAAGATGTGCGCACACAGTCGCACACAGTGACACTCCGAATTGAACTGCAGTCCTGAAACATGGGAAGGTGGGTGCCATAACTTAGTGGAAGATCATGTGCTTGGCATGCATAAAGTCCTAGATTCAATTCCTATTTTGTTTGTCTTTGAATATTTGTCCTAATATTCAGAACAACGGCCGGTCAGAATTAGTCAATATTGAAGTAGATGGATCAATGAACTCACTCAGTATAAGGCAACTTATTTCAGCATGCAAGAAATAATGACAAAAATCTCTAAGTGTGTGCAATGTTCGTGTTCCTGCCTGAGATCAACATTGCGTTCACCTGTAACAAGTGCAAGCTCGTAGCACTATTGGAAGAAAAAGTGAAAGTACTTGAGCGTCGAGTGTCCATCCTCCAAGGAATAAGAGAAGGTGAAGAGTTCTTGGGCAGAATGGTGGAACTGCAACAGGAACAAGAAGCGCAAGAGATTGAAGAGCAACAGCAAGCCGAAGCAGAATTGGAGAATGCTGAGGTGAGGAAAGCTAATGAAGAGGAAACTCCTTGGAAAAGGGTGACAGGAGCAGAAGAACTAGAAGACACTCTGCACCAGTGGAACCATTAGAGTTATGCAACCTCTTTCAGCTGCTAGAGGAAGAGACTGGAGGACAGCCTGCAGAGGAAGAATTACAGGGGACCCTGTACAACAGTGAGCAAGAGGCAGAAGGTCAGCCAACCAAGAAGAGAAGAGTAGTCATTGTGGGAGACTCCCTGCTGTGTGGGATTGAAACCCAAGTATGTTGCGAAGACCCAGGTATGCTGTCTCCCTGGAGCACAGATTGGAGATGTGACGGAAGGGTTGCCAAAGCTCATCAAGCCCACTGACCCATATCCTTTTTTTCTCATCTATGTGGGGACAAATAAATAAATAAATAAATTTTATTACGGTCAACAAGACCAGCAAGTACATGTGGGGACAAATGACATTGCCAAGCAAAGCTACAAAGAAATCACATCAGACTTTGAAGCTCTGGGAAAGAAACTCAAGAACTTTGTGGCCCAGATAGTTTTCTCATCCATCCTCCCAGTTCTTGGAAGAGGATTAGAAAGGGAAAGAAAAATACTCCGGGTGAACGACTGGCTACGAAGGTGGTGCCGACGTGAGGGATTCGGATTCTGGGACCACGGGCTACGCTACTTGGAAGATGGACTGCTGGCAAGGGATGGGTTGCACCTCACAAGGGCTGGGAAGAATGCGTTCGGCCACAGCATGAAGAACTTCTTCAGGAGGCTTTAAACTGAATCCTATGGGGCGGGAGCTGTTAAATTTGAGGCAACAATGGATGAAGGCTTATGCATCGTAACAGAGAGAACAGCTCCAATAGCAACCAAAAATAGTGTTCAGAACAATGTAGGAAAGAAGCCAGACTATAAATCACATGGGCTTCGATGTCTATATACCAATGCCCAGAGTATGGGAAACAAACATAATGAACGTGAGTTCTTAATACATGAAGGCAAATATGATTTGATAGGTTGTGGAGATGGTATAGTACTGTACCTTTAAGAGACTAAGGATTAGACTCAGTTGAAGGCTGGGTAATCTATAAGAGGAGTTTGGGGATAGTAATGGGGAGAGGCTTAGTCAGGCATATGTTTGTGTTGTTGGCCTTGTAAGGCATGTTTTAAATAAAGGATTTGTATTGATACTACTTTGCCTCTTCTTGTATAAAACATTTTGGTGATGAGGTTGGGATGGCTCTTTTGTCATTGTGCTCACCAGCATTTTTTCTTCAGAGTCCAGGTGAGCCTCCAGTTGCATTCCCTGTCTGGATTCGGATGTTTGAAAATTACTTGTTGGCAGTTAGCGACAAATAACTTTCTCAAGCAAGAAAATGTGTGTTGCTTACTCATTGCCTGGGAGTTGAAGGACAACGGATATTTTACAATCTTCCACTTGCTGATGATAAATATGAAACTGCATGTACCGCTTTAAAGAACTTTTTTGTGCCAAAAGAAGTGAATGTGGTAGCTAACCACTACAAATTTTGTCAGCGTGAGCAGAAACCGGGGGAGTCAGTGTTACAGTATACTGCTGCTTTGAGAGACTTAATGAGCTTGTGTAACTTTGGAGATATGGCAGAAGAGATTATTAGAGACCAGCTAATTGAGAAAACATCTTTGCCTCATATACGAGAACGCTTATTCTTAGAGACAAACCTTACATTAGATAAAGCTATAACAATTGCAACTCAAATTGAGGCAGCGCTGGCAGAAGCTAAACTAATGAGTTTAGACAAAGAGGGTGTGGTGCAAGCAGTGGATCCATGGCATAAGCGTTTAAATAGAAGACAGATGATGATGATGATGATGATGATGATGATGAAAAGAAAGCTGGTCAAAAGCAATTTAATCAGCCGAGTCAAAGTCTAATTAAATACTGTTTCCGTTGTGGGTCTTCACAACATCTCGCCAGCCATACAGGATGTCCAGCTAAGAATGTTCAGTGTAATTAATTTTTTAAAAGGGACATTTTGCTAAAGTATGTCGTCATAATAACCAGCAAGTACATGTAGTTACAATACCAGATGTTACTGTTTTGAGTGTGGACAGGATTAGTCCTACACATGCAGTAGAAAAAAATATGTGTACTGTGAATATTTCTGCTATAGGAGTATCAAAAGATATTGAATTAATGGTGGATACTGGCTCGGCAGTTTCTATATTGCCTGAGTCATTGTATCGCCATTGTTTCAGGGATATACCACTTATAAAACCAAAAATACAGTTAGTGTGTTATTTGAAGAACCAAATTCCTGTATGTGGATGTCTTCCTGTAAAGTAACTTTTGGGCAATGTTGTGCAACTGCAGAGATTTACATTGTCCCTGATGGTACTTCTGTTTTGGGGAGGAATGTATTTACTGCATTGAACCTTGGAATAGTTGATGGGAGTGTTGCCCCCCCCCCCCCCGTTAAGTACTTTTGGGAGCAAACACCAGTTTCAGCTGTGTTAAAAGACCAAATTGAATGGAAACTTGGTGTGCACATGGGTTTGTTCATAAAGTTAAAATGAAGTCAAATATGATACCTGTACGCCAGAAGTTATGGCGTTTACCATTTGCAGTTAGGGATGCTGTTTCTGAAGAGATTAATAAATTAGTACAACAAGATGTTATTGAAGAGGTAGACTCATCTGAATGGGTTTCACCCATAGTAGTGGCAAAGAAGAAGAATGGTGAAATTCGTTTTGTATAGATTTGAGGGAGCCAAATAAAGCTACAGTAATAGATAGCCATCCTCTTCCACATATAGAAGAAGTTTTTGCAGAACTTCAGGGAGCAAGGATGTTTTCAACTCTTGATTTGCAGTGCATACCATCAAGTTATGTTGCATGAAGATAGTAGAGATCTTACAGCATTTATTACACATGACAGATTATTCCATTTTAAACGTGTCCCCTATGGACTTGCATCAGCACCTAGTGCTTTTCAAAAAATGATGTCAATAATTCTTAAGAATCAAAAGGGGGTCCAATGTTACCTGGATTATATTATAGTGTTTGGATATACCCCTGAGAACATGAAAGTAATTTACAATCTGTATTGGGCTATATTAGCGCAGGCTTGAAGCTTAATTTAGATAAATGTAAGTTTAGACAGACTGAGCTTTCTTTTCTTGGGCATACAATTTCATCACAGGGATTGAAACCTGATCCTGAGCATGTGTTGGCAATGCTAGAGGCACCTCCCCCAAGTGATGTACAAACCTTACATTATTTTCTGGGTCTTACTTCTTGGTATGCTAAATTTATTCCTAATTATGCATCTATTGTTGAGCCTCTTCGTGAACTGCTAAGAGGAACATCAAATTTTAGTTGGACAAATGCTGCACAGTCTAGTTTTGAGAATGTAAAAGTGTTGATTGTAAATAGTCCTGCACTTGCACTGTTTAATCCTGCATTACCAATAATTTTGACTGCATTACCAATAATTTTGACAACAGATGCTTCTGATTATGGACTTGGTGCAGTACTGACACAGCTCCATGAGGATGATATAGAAAAGACTGTTGCATTTGTGTCAAGAACACTTACTGAAGCTGAAAGGAAATATTCAACTATTGAAAAAGAAGCACTTGCTTGTGTTTGGGCTACAGAAAAGTGGAGAACATATTTATGGGGCCATGTATTTAAACTGTGCACTGACAACATTGTTAACCACAAAGGGTGTGGGTCGAGTAGGAAATCACATTGCAAGATGGTCAACAAAATTACTGTCTTTTACATATGAAATAGAATATAGACCAGGGACTCAAAATGTGACAGCTGATTGTTTGTCCTGTTTGCCTTTGTCATTATCTGGGAATCTATTGGAGAGTGATGAAGAAGTAGTCACTATCATTATTAGTGCATTTACTGCAGTTACAAAATAGCAATTCTTAGCTGCATGTTTGGCATGTCCAATTCAACAAAAGTTATGAAAATTTTTGACTAGATGGCCTAGTAATAAGAAAATGCTTGAATCTGTTTTGTTGCCTTATTTTAGAATACATGACGAACTCTCTTTCCATGATGGATATGTGTTACGGGGAACACACCGTTTACTTGTGCCAGAGGAATTGCAGTCTATATTTATACGTTTGGCACATGATACCCATCAAGGGATTGTTAGAACTAAGCGAAGATTGAGAGATCTGTATTGGTGGCCAGGGATGGATTCTCAGACGGAAGCAGCCATAAAATCATGTGTTACTTGTCAATTGCACGATAAGACAGCAGTAACACGTGTATCACCATTACAGCCAGTCCCACTTCCAGATGCTGCATGGGAGAAAGTTGCAATTGATATTGTAGGACCTTTTGATGCTGCTCCAATTGAGTGTCGTTATGCTATTACCTTAATTGATTATTACAGTAAATGGCCAGAAGTAGCATTTACATTTCAAGCTACCTCAGCTACAGTTATTAGCTTCCTCTCTACTATTTTTAGTAGAGAAGGAAATCCAAAAGAACTGGTTCCAGATAATGGAGCTCAGTTCACTTCAGTGGAATTTGAAACCCTTTTAGAAGAATGTCATATTCCTCATTGGAGATCATCTGTGTATTACCCCCAAGCTAACGGGGAGATTG
This sequence comes from Anniella stebbinsi, assembly GCA_029215795.1. Taxonomy (NCBI): domain Eukaryota; kingdom Metazoa; phylum Chordata; class Lepidosauria; order Squamata; family Anniellidae; genus Anniella; species Anniella stebbinsi. The sequence continues at coordinate 33,727,386 of JARDYH010000007.1, forward strand.
AAAGGTTTAATAGAAGCTTGAAAGAGAACTTACAAACAGCTAAGGGTGCCTCTACAAGAGCGATTTAAGGCTCTTTCAAGGCACATTAGGAAATTTACCTCTACAAGAGCGGAGCGCAAATCAGGGGCTGAGGAGGCGCATTAACGATCAGGGGTTGGACTGTGGTCGTAATGTCATGCATAGAACTGCCCCTTCGCTGAGAAAACCTCCCGCTTTTTGGTTTAGTTTCCTTTCCTCTCTCCTCCTGGCAACTTCCTCCTTGTACTCCGTCTCTCTGGATGGAAGCTCCAAGAAGAGGTGACCCAACGTGAACCAAAAATAAAGTTTCTTTCAAGTACCCTGATGAAATAGTTTTAACATGGAGACACGGGGCAAGATGGAGGTGGTTTTATGAGAAGGAAAGGGTTTAGGAAGGATGTGCGGATGTGCATGTAATTAGCCATCAGCAGACATAACTTCCCCTTGCTTCTTGCTAGGTTCCTGAGATGAGGTGTGTGTGTGTGTGTGTGTTTTACAATTGTTGAGCTCGCTGGGAAGTGGAGGGGGAAGGAACGAAGCAGCATCCCCCTGTCTGTTTTGGTGTGTGTATGTGTGTGTGTGTGTGCGAGACACATTCCTATTTATTCCTGAGGAGGTAATGGCAATCAGGCAAAGGAGGGGGGAAGACAGGTAGCCAAATATGTTAATCAGCTCATTCCTTTCAGGTAACCTAGGAAACCAAAGGCGGGAGATTCTGGTGGGCAGGGAGAATAAAAGGAGGGAACCGGTTTGGGGAGTTTCTCTGGGACAAAGCGCATTACTTTCAGCAACATTTGCATGTGATTCTCAGCATATCAAAAACTTTAAAATGCCTTTCATACAGCCCGTAATGCGCTTCAACACCTCCCATGTATAGGGATTAGGCGTAGCGCTTCAGAGAAGATGTGCATAATCGGGGAACCAAGCGTCAAACCGAAATCTTGTAGAGGGGGGCTTAGTTAGAAGGGAAAGAATGGAAAATATTTACTACTGACTTTTTGCAAGTATATAGAGCTACACAGCATGCAACAACTCAGAGATCACCTGCAGAGTTGTTGCATGGCAGAGAAATGCATACTAAATTGAATGTGGCTGAAGTTCTGAAACCTAGACTAAATATATCTTTGGAACCTGAGATGAGAGAGAGAGTTAAAGAAAAACAAAGGAAATCTAAAGTATATACAGACGGACGTCGTGGTGCTAAGGAACAAACATTTCAGTGTAACTCTTTTGTTCGAGTTAGGAAACCTGGGATTTTACAAAAGGGAGAACAGAGATTTACATCCCCTCGAAAAATTATTGAAAAAAAAGGACCTTAGACTTATAAACTTTCTGATGTACATGTGTGGAATGCTTCCAGTGGATTGCCGAGATGATGAAGATACTCATTTTGGGTTAGAGGATTTGCCTTTCTCACCCACACTACAGACTATGCCAGCAGCTGGATCTGACCAACAGGGAAGGGAACCAGGAAGACGGCCAGACACCCACCTGCTTGGACTAAAGATTATGTTATGTAGTGTTGGGATTATGGAGGTTTCTTAAGAGGGGGAGAAATGTGAAGATGGTATAGTACTGTACCTTTAAGAGACTAAGGATTAGACTCAGCAAAAGGCTGGGTAATCTGTAAGAGGAGTTTGGGGATAGTAATGGGGAGAGGCTTAGTCAGGCATATGCTTGTGTTGTTGGCCTTGCAAGGCATGTTTTAAATAAAGGATTTATATTGCTACTTTTACTTTGCCTCTTCTTGGATACAACATAGGTATAACTGAAACTTGGTGGGATGACTCCCATGACTGGAATATAGCAATTGAAAGATATAACTTGTTCAAAAAGAACAGAAGAAATAGAAAAGGAGGCGGAGTCGCACTATACGTTAAAAATGCTTATCCCTGCACAGAAAAACAAGAGGATGAGCCTGGGAGCCCCATCGAGAGTATCTGGATTAAAGGAGCAAGGAATAAAAGGAGCATGATAGTCTGAGTCTACTACCGACCACACAATCAAGGAGAAGATGAGGATGAAACTTTTGAAAAGCAAATTGCCAGCGTTTCAAGGAAATCCGATGTAGTAGTAATGGGGGACTTCAATTACCCCGATATCTGTTGGGAGACAAATTCTGCCAAAAGTGCCTCCTCCAAGAAATTATTGACATGTGTGGCTGATAACTTTCTCCTACAAAAAGTAGAGGAAGGAACTAGAGGAATGGCTATCCTTGAGTTGATACTGACCAATAGGGAAGACTTAGTGGATAAAGTGGCAGTTACGGGAACTCTGGGGGAAAGTGACCACATCATGCTTGAGTTCTTGATTTTAAAGGAAGTAAAAGCTTAGTGTAGCTATACACATACACTGGATTTCAGGAAAGCCGATTTTAATAAACTCAGAACTATGATAAGTAAGGTCCCATGGCAAGTGACCCTAATGAGAAAAGGAGTCCAAGATGGGTGGGAGTTTTTAAAAAAGGAATTTTTAAAGGCACTATTACAAACAATTCTAACAAGGAAAAAAGATAGAAGACAACAGAAGAAACCAATGTGGCTCCACAAAAAGCTTAGAGATGACCTGAAAATAAAAAAGGACGCATATAGGAAATGGAAAAAGGCCAGGCTGCAAAAGAAGAATACAAACAAGTAGCACAGAAGTGCTGGAATGGTATCAGGAAGGCTAAAGCTGAGAAGGAGCTAAGGCTAGCGAGGGATGCTAAAAGCAATAAAAAGGCCTTTTCAGACACGTGAATAGTAAAAGATAGAGGAAAGAAATGGTCGTTCAACTGCTTAATGAGGATGGCAAATTGGTAACAGATGACAAAGGAAGGCCAAAGTGCTCAGTTCCTACTTTGGCTCAGCCTTTTCCCAAAAGCAGGTCTTTGACCCCCTTGGAAAAAGTGAAGTACAAGCTGAAGGGGCAGGATTGCAGTTTGAGATTAATAAAGAAATGGTCAAGGAACACCAAATTTCTTTGAACGAGTTCAAATCTCCAGGGCCCGACGAACTGCATCCTAGAGTAATGAAGGAGCTGGCAGAGGAACTCTCAGAACCACTGTCTATTTTCTTTGCGAAATCATGGAAGACGGATGAAGTGCTGGATGACTGGAGGAGGGCTAATGTTGTCCCTATCTTCAAAAAGGGCAAAAAGGAGGAACCTGGGAACTACAGACCAGTCAGTCTGACATCCATCTCTGGGAAAATTTTGGAGCAAATTATAAAGAAGTCAATCTGTAAACACCTTGAAAACAATGCAGTGATGATTAGAAGCCAGCATGGATTTGTTAAGAACAAATCCTGTCAGACTAATCTGATCTCATTTTTTGATTGGGTAACCTCCCTTGTGGACTGTGGGAATGCTGTGAACATAATATATCTTAACTTCAGCAAAGCTTTTGTCAAAGTGCCCCATGACATTCTGATTCACAAACTAGTGAAAAGTGGGCTAGATGGAACAACTATTAGGTGGATCTACAGTTGGCTACAGACTCAGACTCAAAAAGAGTGCTTATCAATGGTACCTTTTCTCACTGGGTGGAGGTAATGAGCGGGGTACCAGAGGGCTCAGTCTTGGGCCCAGTGCTCTTCAACATTTTTGTTAATTATTTGAACGAGGAGATGCAGGGAATGCTTAGCAAATTTGCAGATAACAAAAAATTGAGTGGGATCGCTAATACCCTGCAAGACAGAAACAAATTTCAAAGTGATCTTGATAGACTGGAGCGCTGGGCTGAAAACAACTGGATTAAATTTAAAGGGATAAATGTCAAGTTCTACATCTAGGAAAAAGAAACCAAATGCACAGTTACAAGATGAGGGATACTTGGCTCAGCAATATGACAGGCGAGAAGGATCTTGGAATTGTTGTAGATCACAAGCTGAATATGAGCCAACAGTGTGATGTATCTGCAAAAAAAGCAAATGCTATTTTGGGCTGCATTAATAGAAGTATAGCTTCCAAATCATGCAAGGTATTGGTTCCCTTCTATTTGGCACTGGTTAGGCCCCATCTTGAGTATTGTGTGCAGTTCTGGGCACCACACTTCAAGAAGGATGCAGACAATCTGGAGTGTGTTCAGAGGAGGGCAACAAGGATAATCCGGGGTCTGGAAACAAAGCCCTATGAGAAGAGACTGAAAGAACTGGGCGTGTTTAGCTTGGAGAAGAAAAGATGGAGGGGAGACATGATAGCACTCTTCAAATACTTGAAAGGTTGTCACACAGAGGAAGGCCAGGATCTCTTCTCCATCAACCCAGAATGCAGGATACGGAATAATGGTCTCCTCAAGTGACAGGAAGCCAGATTCCAGCTGAACATCAGGAAAAACTTCCTGACTGTTAGAGCAATACGACAATGGAACCAATGACCAAGGGAGGTTGTGGGCTCTCCTACCCTAGAGGCATTCAAGAGGCAGCTGGACAACCATCTGTCAGGCATGCTTTAAGGTGGATTCCTGCACTGAGCAGGGGGTTGGACTCAATGGCCACTTCCAAGTCTACTATTCTATTCTACTATTCTACTATTCTATGATTCTACAGAATCCACAACATTGGATCAGGAAGCCTTGCTCCTAATCCCAAATCTTCTAGGGGATTCAACTCTTGATGTGGTCATTCTAAAAAGTGTTTCATTGAGTATTCCAAGAGCACATTTCCATCACTCCTAAATAAACCCTGGACCATTTGGGATTAGGAGCAAAGCTTCCCAATCGAGTGGTGTGGCTTCTAGCTGGTTTGAGCCCTAGCCCTTACTTACCCCCTCTACCACTGCCGCCCCTTCCCAGACACTTCCAGGCAAATGAAAGAGCCTTCTGCAAAGGCATCCTCTCCCTCATCTGCCCAAACCTCTTCACTTGCATCACCCCACACCTTGGGATCTTGCACCTCTCAAGTCCCTGCCATCTCATTCCCCTCCAAATAAGTGGGGGCGGGGGGGAGAGAATGAGGAGAACATACACACACAGTTTTTCCCAGGGACTTTTGGAAAAATTGGGGGAAATTTCCAAAGTTCTCTGTCCCCCGCCCCACAATTTCTGTCCCCCCACCCCCCGCTGGTCCAGTACCTGTACAAGTGGTGCTTGTTATATTTTAAATTCATGCTGGATTGAGAAAAGATCACCAGATTTGCCCAATGTTTTGGTGACCAGAATCTATGCTTGTCTCTCTGAAGCTTTCTATATGGGCTCTGGTAGGGCAGAGATGGTGGTTCCAATAGTTTGTGGTGGGTAGCTGGAGGAGAGAAATCAGGCCTCCACCCAGTTTTAAATGAAGAATTTGACATCTTATTCTTAGGCCTGCTCTGGAAAACCACAACATCTGTTATTCCTGTGTCCCCAGTTCTCCAACTCTTCTTCCTATTTTGAGGAGGCTTCTATTTTCTCACACAGGTTGGTACTTAAATGAAATGGATTTTTTTCCAGATGCAGAGTAATTTATAAAAGTTATGAATAAACAAATAAATCCTAACCATATTAACACTTAAAAGAGAGAGAAAGAGATTCACATAGATAGCTGTTTCACCAGGGTTACCGTATTTCCTCGATTCTAAGACGCACTTCCCCCCCATATTTATTTCTGTAAAAATGGAGTGCGTCTTAGAATCGATGACATCTAAGAATCGCCGGATTTCTCCAGCACTGGAATGGGGTTGAAGATACACCCCCCACCTCCCACCCCACCCACAGCACCTTCACAGAAGAGCTCTCCATGCCGCCCCAAGCAACTCAGCCTTTCCCACTCGCCTCTATCATCACCACTCCAGAGCCCCCACGGTCCGCGCCGCCAGCACCGTCACGGTCCGTGCCACCAGCGCCGCCACAGTCCTTGCCGCCCTGGTTCACCAGAGCTAGCGCCGGGGAGGCCACTGCCAGTGAGGAGCTGCCGCCACGGCAGCTAGGACCGGCCTTCCCCACTCACCTCCATCGCTGCCCTGGTCCTTACCGCCAGCACCGCTTGCATAATGCCGCGTTTCCAGGCTGGGGAGGACGCTGCAAGCGGCGCTGATGGTGAGGACCGGGGCGGCGATGGAGATGAGTGCGGAAGGCCATTCCTTGCTGCAGCTCCTCACTGGCAGCAGCCTCACTGGCGCTGGCGGACCAGGGCAGCACAGTCTGGGGCGGCGCTGGCGGTGAGTGGGGAAGGGAGGAGGGGGACTCATGCCTGGATGGCCCAGCCCAGCAGGTCCCTGGGTGGTGGATCGAAGGGGGGCATGCACAGCCCTACCATATTCCTTCGATTCTAAGATGCACTGATCCCCAATATTACGTGTCTGAAAATGGGGTGCGTCTTAGAATCGACGCAATGCTTTTTTCCTGACGGTGGCCCTAAAATTAAGGTGTGTTTTAGAATTGATGGTGTCTTAGAATTTGGATTTATTTATTTGCAACATCTGAAAAAAAATATCCTGAGCAGTGAACAGTAATTTTAAAAAGTCAAAATATAAAAGGAAAAAAACCCTAAAATCAAATTGTACCAATAAAACTATGATTGGTCTTTCACTCAGGAAAAGCTTATTTAAAGAAGAATCTGTTTAGTAGATGCCAAAAACCCCCCAGGGCAAAGCTGGTGCCTGCCTGGCATCAAGTGGCAGAGAGGAATTCACCAGGATACCAAACCTTTATCCCAAGTGGACTCCAAACAGCACTCAGGTCTGTTCAGAACCACCAGGAGTGCATCATCCAATGTCTTCAGTGACCAGGCAGGCTGGTAGGGGAGAAGGTCCTCTTTCAAATAAACTGCCCCCAAGCTGTTTTCGGCTTTATAGACCAGTAACATATTCTTACACCTAGCCCAGTATCTGATAGGCAGCCAGTGCAGTTCCACAGCAAAAGCGTTACATATTGAAAAGGGGCAGCTTCTGAGAACAGCTAAGCTGCTGCATTTGGCACTAGCTCCAGCTTTTGGACCAACTTTAAAGGCAGCCTCACATAGAATGTGTTGCAGTAATCCAGCCTTGAGATAATGGTGCCTGTTCCCCCATGGCTTTTTCAGGAGAAGCTGTAGCTGGTGTCCCAGTTGAAGCTGGTAGAAGGCACTCTGAGCTGCAGTGGTGTCGTATTACAACAGTTTTTAGTCTGGGACTTTAGCCAAACCCCTTATCAAAGAATGTCCGGGACAGACACCAGAACTTATTCGTTTGAAGGTTTTTATTTATACTCCAGAGATTAACCCCCTGGTCTGAGTCAAGTGCCGAACTTACAAAGAAAGGCAGATCAGTCCACAGCTCCGTTTCAGGATCTCAAAATCACTTTAAGAAGTCCACAAGGTCCATTTACCAAAGCAAGGGTCACATCAGAGATTCAGTCAGTCCAAATGACAAAGCCGAAGGTCAAACCAGATATGAGCAGAGTCCAGGGTCCAGGGTCAACAGTCACGCCGGTTGTTCAGTCCACAGGTTGCAAGCCAGAAGTATGCAGGAGTGTCAGGAGCCAAATACATCGGTTGTTCCCAACGAAAACCTTGCTTTCTGTTTTCCCCTTTTATATTCACCTGAGCCTGTCCTCGCCCCTTTTCCACAGCTGTTCCACATTCCTTTGCACTCTCATTTAAGGCCTGCATCAGCTGTGCTCTGTTTTTTGCAATCTCATGCTGCGTCTTGTGGGACGCGCTTGCTCTGCACGCTTGAGCCTCCGCCTTTGTTGGGGAGTTACCGGACAAACCCCTTCAGGCCCAGAATCTTCCTCGTTGGAGACAGGGGGTGGAAGAGGGTGACTTTCCTGGGGCCCTTCAGAGGAACCTCCCTGCTGTTCCTCCACCTCCGGTAAGTCCTGGGGAATGGGCGAGGCTGCAGTCTCTGCCACTTCTTCCTCCTCAGAGGAAGATTCTTCAGACTGCCTCATGACAAGTGGCTACTTGAGCCTCCAATGACAGACATGGATCCAAGTGTACCCCCAGTACATAATATGGGGGTGTCACAAACCACTCTTTCTTTCAGCCACAGACACCACCACATGAGCCAATCAGCAGGAGTGCTGCATGGACTAGAGGTCTGATACTGTATGAGGGGACGGTGTAAAAGCTGGAATGGAACGGGCTAGATAACCACTTCATATTTAAAAAAAAACATGCCAAAAACAGTGACATGTGTTAGAAACACTTGAGAACATTTAGGACTAAAACCCTTGCAATATTATGTCACTATTGACCCCATAACTCCCAGAACAACATCCAGAACAGAATGGATGGCCCAGAATGGCCACTTCCAAATGATTGAAATCAACCAAACCCACCAGTCACACGTAACTTCATGGCAGGGATGCAATAAACACCAAAGCTTCCATGAAAACCATGTTCCGATACCCATTCTGGGCCATAATCGATATTGTGCAAAACAGGCCGGAACGGCAGCTTCCAAGCAAGTCAACCAAACTCACCACTCACACATTATTACGATGGACAGATATAATAAGATATAATAACTTCTAAAACTTCCATGGAAACCATATTCCGATACCCATTCCGGGCCATAGTTCATGTTCAGCAAAATAAGCCAGAAAAGCAAATTATGGCTGAGCAAAATGAGGGACAAACTATTGTGGGGAAATAGTCCAAAATCACAACTTTTGTGTGAGTGAAAGCAATCAAATAAACCACTTTCATTGTGCTAAATGGAACAATTAATAAACTTTCACAGATTCAGAGTGAAGATCTAGCAAGACAGATTCCTACAGAAGCCCATAGTTGTGGTGTGGTGCCTAAAATATCGGACTAGGATGGCGGCGGGGCGGGACCGATTCCGTTATGCAGCTTGTGGTGGCATGTTTCCATTCACATCTCTCAGCCTAACCTATCCCACAGGGTAGTTACACTGACAAAATTGGGGGAAGACCATTATAGTTAACCATGAGTGTTAACATGATATAAGTGTTCTGTCAAAAAAGCCCATTAAAGAAAGGGGATCTTTAATGTAATGAAAGAACACCAATGCATTTCGCCCTCAGCTCCTTCTTCAGTGTTCTTTGTTCAAATGCAATGGATATAATTTACTCCTATACCAACACAATTGGGGGTAGTCCATATTGTGACTCTATCATGAGGGCTACTGGGGCTTTAATCCTCACAACTGCTATTTGCATAATGAGAAATTATCTCTTTGGAGTGAACAGCTCCTTTTTTCAATTCTAATTGCAATTGCAGGGCCCCAATCCAGATTGGGATCACACCATTCCACATTCTTGATTGGTACCCTCCTCAGTCCAAACATGGAATTTATTTTTAAAAGCCAGTCACGCAATTGCTAATTGCATGTTTGCCGTCTTGTCTAGTTTAGCCCTGTGTAGATAAGAGGGAGCCAGGTGGACCAATTGTTTGACTCAGTATAACCCATTGTCATTGGCTCCAATGTTCTGAAGCTTTCTGGCACAGAACCATGGTGTTCTTCTTGAGTTTCTTGCACTGATCTAGGGTGACCAACTGTCAGGATTTCCCCGGATTTGTCCTGGTTTTTGTTCTATCCTGGGTGTCAGGGGGGGATTTTCTGTAATTTTCTATAATGTCCTGGAAAGACAAGCTTTCCACTTTAAGGCCACATTAGCGTGGTTGGAGGGAATGATGAGCTTTCTGGAGGTGGGTTATTTCCCTCCCACTGCTCCAATCAGGACCTTACAGGGGAAAGTATGTCATTCCTGGACATTATAGAAAAGGACCCGATTGGAGCAGTGGAGGGTGGGAATGACACACCTTCCCCTCCTCCGCTCCAATTGGGTCCTTTAAAGCAGTGGGGGTGAATGACATGCTTTCCAGAGGCCCCGGAAAGCCACTTTCCCACCCCCCACCCCACTGAGGGTCCTGTTTTTTGGTTTCCCAAATGTGGTCACCCTAGGAATGGGGCAGCCAGAGGAAGAGGAAGGGAGGGACACAGGGCGCCCGAACCGGCCCTCCTCCAGCCGATGGCAACCAATCAGCTGTTGCCATCAGCTGTGGCACGCTCCACAGGAAAAAAAACGTTGGGGTAAGTGCCTGAGTCTTTTAAAGCGGAAGTGGTGGCTGCGTCATGTACATCACCTGCCACCACTCTGAAGCTACCGCGGGGAGAAGAGCCCGTCTAGAGGTACCCCCTGTTGCATCATTGGCTAAACAAGATGTTGTGCTAAGCACAGGGGTATACTTTTAGGGGTGCATAAAGGCAAAAATGAAAACGGAAGCCACGTCATTGTAGAAAGGGCCCTCGCCATGTTGTCGTCATAGATACAGTCTTAAGAACTGGGACCAGAGGAAACAAGTCCTACTAGTTTGAAGTAGAAAAGGATGTGCAAAGCCTCGATTGGCTATGCATTTGAAACATCACAAAACACTGCCTCCTTTTTGGGGAGCAGTTTTTCATCTGAAAAGCAGATAATGTACAAAGCCCCCAAGGCTATGTTTAGGTGGGACCCCTCCCCGCTTGATACTGGACACGCCCCCTGGGGTGGACATGTTGGTGGGGGCCAACCATGTTGTCCTCCTTTTTGGTTTCCAAAATATGGTCTCCCTAACAAAGACCAAGATGAAATGTAATACTGTTGTATTGCTGAAGACAAGAACTGAATTGTAGAGAATGTTCCTTTTGGTGAATTTCTAGAAACAGGACTAATGAATTGCTGAATTACTCATTGATTTATTTGCTTCTTTATTCTCTGCTGTGGGCTCTGAATTAAACCTGGCTGTGGAAGAAGTGATTTGTGCTTGAGAAGTTCAGGGACCATGTCTGCTGGGAAAGCGACAGGTGAGTCACTGCATAACACAGGTGCAAAGAGACATACAAAAAACACCATACTTGTAAGAGTCCTTCTGAACTGGTGTATCAGGTGGTGCATGAATGACCCATTCTGACCAATCGATTAGTGAAGCGGACTGCATGTTTGCAACACGTCATTGTACTTTGTGACAATACTGTGTGTGGAATCAAGATACAAAATAATTTTCCACTTGAAGAAAACAATCATTAATAGCCTATGAGAACTGTGTATATTGGTGGGAATGAGCCAGATGTCCTTTGCCATAACATCCGAGTTTATTCTAAAATTATGTAAACTTAGTTGTATACCCATTTAATTCCAGAGACTGCATAATAAACAGACTGAAGACACTCAGTCTGATATTTTAAGCACTACACCACACCACAACTATGGGCTTCTGTAGGAATCTGTCTTTGCAGATCTTCGCTCCAGATCTGTGAAAGTTTATTAACTGTTCCACTTAGTACAATGAAAGTGGTTTATTTGATTGCCTTCACTCACACAAAAGTTGCAACTCTGGGCTATTTCCCCACAATAGTTTGTCCCTCATTTTGCTCAGCCATAATTTGCTTTTCCAGCTTATTTTGAGAATATGAACTATGGCCTGGAATGGGTATTGGAAAATGGTTTCCATGGAAGTTTTAGAAGTTATTATATCTTATTATATCTGTCCATCGTAATAATGTGTGAGTGGTGAGTTTGGTTGAGTTGGCTCACTTGGAAGTTGCTATTCTGGCCTGTTTTGCACAATATGGACTATGACCTGGATGGGTATCAGGATGTGGTTCTCATGCAAGATTTGGTGCTTGTTGCATCCCTGCCAAGGAGTCACGTGTGACTGGTGGGTTCGGTTGAGTTGGCTCACTTGGAAGTGGCCATTCTGGGCCATCCATTCTGTTCTGGATGTTGTTCTGGGAGGTATGGAGTTAATAGTGATATAATATTGCAAGTGTTTTAGTCCTAAAATATTGTTCTCAAGTGTTTCCAACACTTGCCACTGTTTTTGGCATGTTTTTTTTTTTTTATATGAAGGGGTCGTTCCAACCCGTTCTGGCTCTTACACCACCGTCCCCTGCATGGGCCAACTGCAAACAGCCCTTTTGTCCCATTCCCTGGCACCACACTGACTCACCCCACCCATATTAATTTAGCATCCCAGCTAGCTTCATTACTCCTTCTCTACATCCACCCTCCTCCTACACCAACCCCCTTATGTGCAACCTGCCTCTACAAGAGCGATTTAAAGCTCTTTCAAGGTGCATTACCAAATTTACCTCTACAAGAGCAGAGCGCAAATCATGGGTCCAGGCGGCTTTTATATCTGATTATTCGCATTTTCGAATGCGCGTTAAATAGCGACTTTTAATTCACCGCGGGAGTTACAGCGCCTTATGGCCATGTAAACATGTGATTCTCTGCATGTAAACAACTTTAAAGTGCTTTTCATACAGCATAATCGGGAACCGGGCATCAAAGCGAAATCTTGTAGAGGTTGGAGGCAACACCCACCCGATTTCCGCAGCCTGAGCGCTTGCAGTCCAGAGAACGTGACTGAGCAGGGAAAGGAGAAGCCACGGGTGAGGGGTGGGGGTTGGAGATTGTGTGTTTGTGTCTGGAATGCCAAAAGGTGAGACAGGGGTCTAGGGGGGAAAGGCAACAAAGGATGCTGGGAGTTGCAGCCCAACACAGCTGGAGGGCTGCAGATTGGGGGAGGCTTGAGACAGGCAATCTGCTGCCAGTGCGCGCCTGCCTCCACCGTGCCGCCAGCTTATTGAGGGAAACTTCCACCACTGCAACTGCCTTAAGAGCGACGTGGCTGACGTTGGGCCCGTGGAGGATGGCGCCTCCCGAATCGTAGCGCCCCTCTGCTCGTCCAGATACCTCCACCCAGCGTTCCTGGAGGAGAAAGAGCGGACCTCACCATTAGCAGCCCTCCTGCTTACTCACACGAAATGAGGCGCCTGAGTGCCTTTCTGCTACCTTCTCTCCCCTACCTGCCCCCGCCCAGGTGGAGTCGCTGCTTCCTGTGGTGGGAAATAGTATTGCAGCAATTTAAAAGTTCTCTTTACTTTTAAGTGTCTGTGGGAATCTTGAGAGTCTCCCTTATTGACAAAGAGACCTCAATGACAGAGGCTTCTTATTTTAGAAGGCTCTCAGAAGTTCATTGACTTCATAAAGCTGGGCCTAATAATGTAGTTAATTAAGAAATTGCTTAACTGTAATTCTAATGAGGCCTACTTTCCCACCAAACAATAGCTCGAATTAGATGGAAACCAGTCACTGACATAAAATATACTCACAGCGCTCAATCCCTTCAATAAAACTTTATTTGATACAAATAGCTGTTGGAGCCAGAACATGGGTTCTGACTGACTTTAGCATACAGGGTATCACTCTTAGATAGGAAACTGGAAACATCAGAAGGAAAGTTTACAATAATACAGGGTATCACACAGGAATGATGTATCTTGTCTCTAGATCAAAATAAAGAAAGGCGCCACATAAGAATGATGGAGGTCAAGATAAACTAAAACAAACAGAATGCATATAATTGCTAATAGAACAAAGTTCATTATGGTGAAGGCTTAACACAACTATACAAGAAGGCAGCTTCTTCTCATCTAACTAGTAGATTACTGGTTCTACTTTACAGGAGAACTGTTACAAGTATCTATTAGTAAAATGAAATCAATATTAGTTCTGAGTTATTTAAATACTCATGATCAATTTCTCGACATTTCTCCATCACAATTGGGCTAAAATCCGTTGATCCCCCCCCATTCCATTCCCCTCCAATGTGTTAGACTACAACTCCCATTGCCCCCATTTCTGTCCCGCTTGCCGTCCTCCAGAGGTCGTGCAAGATGGGAGTTGTAGTCCAACACCTCTGGAGGGGACCAGGTTGGAGGAGGAGGCTGTCCGAAAGGCAGCTTTTCCTTCCACGCTGGGAGAGGGCGGCTGAGAGCGGAGAAAGGCTTCAGGAGCGAGCCCGCAGGCGTGTGGTCACTGGGTAGATTCGTGCATCTACAGAGCCGCGCAGCAGCAGCAGGGGCCCCTCCTTCCTTCCCGAGAGCGCGGGGGCCGCCGGGAGCGCATTTCTGCGCAGGCGCCCGGCCCTCCCACCCCTCCGTCTGAGCCGCCGCCGCCGCCTTCCTCCTCCTCCTCCTCCTCCTCCTCCTCAGGGCGGCCATGAGCGGGCCGGCGCTGGTGAGTTACAGCAGCTCCGGTTCGGAAGACGAGAGCGGCGTCTCCCCGCGCGACGGGGGAGGAGCCGGAGCCGCCGCCGCTCGTGGGGACGACTGCGCAGGCGCCGCGGACGCCCCCTCAGGCTGTTGCCGCTCTGCCCTCGCCAGGTGGGCTCCCGCCGATGTCCTCAGAGAGGCGGGCAAGAAAGCTCCGCGGGCCCCTTCCCTGAGGCGGCGCCAGGCGCTCCGAGAGCCGCAGGAAGGACTTAAGCCACCCTTTCCCCAACCTGGCGCCTTCTAAGTGTGTCGGACTATAGCCCCCAACACCCCCGCGTGCCGGGCTGGGTGGGGCGTGATGGGAGTTGTAGTCTGGCACAGCTAGAGGGCGCCGAGTTGTGGAAGGCAGCTTCGAGGGTTCTGTGGCGCTCCCAGCGCCCCAATCCACACACGTCGCGCGGCTGTTCCGCCTTTCCCCTCGGTGATGAGGGGTTTTGTGCCGTAAGAGCAAAGGCAGGAGAAGCGGTGGGAAAGCAGGGGAGGGCCACGAGTAGATGACTTCGCCTGGGCACCCTCCCCCGTCCTCCCCCTCCCCGGTGTAATACGCTGCGGGTGAGGCAGGGCAGGGGTGCCGCCTCGTCTGGAAGCGCCCTTGGCTGCCTGCCGCCCCTTGCTTAGCCAGGCAAAGCGCCTGCCTGTCTTGCCGGCCTCAGCAGGAGCTGCTCACCCACAGTTGCCCCCGTTGGACACTCGGAACCCCTTTGGGGCATCTTCCAGCCCTGGATGTGGCACAGCCCCTGCCTGGCCCTGTGCTACCTCCCACGCGGCCCCCTTAGGGCAGCGCATGGTAAAGAGTTTCCCAGTGTGCAGGCCCGAGCAAGGAATGGTTTAATGAAGAAGAGGTAGGCAACAACTACAACTTCCATAATGCCTGGCCATTGGCCTTGCTGGCAGGGGCTGATGAAAGTCCTACTCCAAAACATCTGGAGGACCCCAGGTTGCCTGCCCCTAATGCTAAGGACCAACAGGCTCTGTGCCAGTCAGAAGGAGGTGCCTGAACCTCAGGGCTGAACATGGGCAAGCTGCCTTTTGCAGAGTCCAATCACTGTCCATTAAAGCGCCCAGTTTTGTCTGCTGACGGGCAGCAGCTCTCTGCTTTCTCCCCTCCCTGACCCTTCCCAGTCTGTCCTTTTAGCTGGAACTGCCAATGACTGGCTTTTGTCAGCAGAACAGGAGCCTCTACAACCAGTGATGTGGAGCAGAAATTTTTACCCGTGCTTTATTTTTCTGTGGAGATTTTTCCATTTCATAAGTCATTAGTAACAATTGCAAATACAATATTAGGCAACCTTGGCAGTTTCAAAGTTGTAGATAAGTGGTTGTCAGCATAACATGCACTGTTCTTTGGAGTGCTAAAATTTGTGAAAGTGCAATCCTGTACATGTTTGAACAGGAAAAAGCCCTACAACTCCCAGCATTCCTCGGCCATCATAGCATAGCCGGCTAGGGAATACTGGGCGTTGTAGGATTTTTTTCTGTTTAGGATTCCGTTTTTAGTTGTTAGCAGTTTTCAATACCTATTCCTTAAATGTAAACAATGTAAAGCAAAGTATATGCTATTGTCTTACAAGTATTCCAATAAAAAAATCTACGCAATACACTATTTCAGTCCCCCTCTCAAATATTTCAGGTCAAATACTTGTGCATTGGGACAACAGTTAACATGGGGTGCTTTTTTAGCTTTTTTTTACTAGATAGAAGTAAAATAAATATTATAAATTAGATCGTTCTCTAGGGCATCAGAAAACTTATCTAAATTGCATAGGCAATTTTTGTCAATTCACCGTTTTCTTGAAAACCCAAGTCACTACCTAGAACTGAGCTGTGGCACCTTTTCACTTGTAATTCTGAACCTGCTGGTTGTGTAACAATGGCAGCTTTGGCTTTCCCAGGATTAGGCAGTTTCTTCTCAGTTCTAGCGGGTGGGGGTAGAAACTGACCCACCAGTTTTTCTGCCCCTTTTTCCTCAGACTCACTTATTTCTGGACTTTATAAGCAGAAGGAATCTCTCCGCTTTTCTGTATCTTGCGCTGGCTACACAGCTTTTCCTTGCCAACTATAGCCTCCAGCATCAGGTCACTAATTCTCTTGTATTAATTTTGCACATTTTCATTGTCATTGTATATGACTGGTATGCTATGGCTGTCATTGGATCATCAAGTTGAGTGCAATGTCCAGGAGCCAAGAGTCAACTGATCCATTTCTCTTGAGAGAAGAATATTTAAAGGGGAATTGTCAGATGTCAGGTGCTTCATATACTTGACTTGAAAGCTTGGCAATTGTTATGAAAAAGTCTGTCTCTGTTTTGCCCTTATCTGCAGCTGCGGGCCGAGGCCTTGAGTTCCTTGGGAACGAATGTATGTTTTGAAAAGGTGGGAGGCTAACTTGCAAACTGTCTCTCACTTAGTGTCGTCATCAAGAGGAGGTTGAACCGTGCCGCCCTGTTGGCACATGAGTTTGGATTACAGGCCTGAAGCCCTGTCTGTCAAAGTAGCTTAGAATTAGCCAGCCTCCATCCTATATAGCTACGTGCTAAGAGGAAGTTCTTTGCTAGAAATTATCTGTTCTGTTCTGTATGCTGCTCGACTCTTTGCCTCTTCATCTGGTTCTATGCTTGCCAAGAAACTCGTGTTTGGGATTATATCTGATTGAGAAATGTTAGATGCACTCTGTACATGTTCTGTTGCTATTTGGACTTGGAACTTCTAAGAACTAGATTACTGTTCTGGATTCGTGTTCTATAGCCTGCTTTTTCCCTGCATGGAGCCAAAGTACGGGCACAGGGAAGCTGAGGCTGATCGTTGCTGTTCTGGAATTGTGTGTGTGTGTGACCTGTGAGAGGACCTTCCTCAGAGCCAAAGCTACAAGAATTGGGAAGGCTCCCTGGGTCGAAGAGGTTCATTTCCTGACATCTTGTTTCCGTGATCATCTCAGTGTTCCCTGACAGGCTGAGTTTGATTTAGTTCAAGATGATCTTGTCCACTGTCAGGAGGTTTTCTCCTTTGAGTCTTTGCTCATGTTCCTGAGGATCCAGTGTGTGTGGCCACTCCTGACCTCAAGGGACTGGGGCTAACTCTAAATGTCTCCCCCTGAGTGATTTACTGTTCGCATTAAGCCATTGTACCTGAAAGCTATGTGGTCCGTCTTCAGCTTCAAGTGTGTGTATGCAGAAACGAAACCGTTACGCCTTGATTTCCGTGTGATTTACAATAAAAGAAGTCTCACCATTGTTGGAATGAGTCACGACAGGAATTCTCTCTTCATCTCTCTTGCAGCGTAACAGCTCCTCGACTTCCTATACCAGACAGTGTGCTAAGTATGTTCAGAGACCAGGAGGAGAAGGCGATGGTGGTGGATGACAGCAGCAAACATGGAGGCCGCCAGCGAACCTTCCCCCATGAGCGAGGCAACTGGGCAACACACGTCTACGTGCCTTGTAAGTCCCTTCAGCTATCTGTCTTCCAGTTCTATATTCCCTATGGCTGTGGAATACTATTTCATTGATCAGAAGGAGGGAGGTGGCCAAAGCAACACATTTAAGTCTGTCTGTGGCTGACAGAACATCCTTAACAGACGCATGCCCACTGACACAAACCGATTGTAGAAGTAATGAAACAATAAAAGGACAGCTGTTTAAAAGTGCCCCATTAGAACACATTCATAGCAAGGAGGGAGAATAACTTGTCTCAGAAACAGTGGAGATCATATAACTGCTGTCATGTTCGGAAAGAACAGGTGGAACGTGTAACAAAATGTTGCAGTATGGAGTGCTTTTTTCAGTGTTTCAAGTCATGCAGCCATGTTCTTCTCCATGATACTCTCATCCCACACCCGCTTAGGGATTTTTTTTCTAGAAAAATATTTTGTGCTTCTTGGGGTTTCCTCCCTCTTGTTCAGGGATCATGCTCTTTTGGCTATATAAGCAAAGACACTCACAGCCTCAACACTGGAAACAGAGGAAACAAGTGAACTTGCAAAAAAAAAAAAAAAAGGTAAAGTGTGAAGTGTCCCTGCTCGGCATGCCCTCTTCCAGTACACTTCATTCCACTCCTTGCGCCGCCACCCTGATTTTCTGTTTCCCCCACAACAATCAGTCTTCATTCGATGATTGCTGACCATGCTCAGTCTTCATTGGGTTTTTATGCATTTCCCACCATCACCACCCTGGCTTAGGATTTTTTCTAAAGGTTTTTTGTGCTTCTGTAAACATTGTGGTTTTTTCACATCTACTGATATCTCCCTCTTGCATGTGAATTGAGTATGCTGCTAGTACATTTCTCTCATGGCCTACAGTGTTTTCTGGCTCTCTGGACCACCCCTCTGGGAATTGCTTCCTTGTCCGCTATGTGTGCGTGTGGTAGAGTTAGACAAGGAAATGGAGACATGACTGCCACTCAGTGAGCCCTGGGGGGAGAGGGAAGCCCTGCAGTGAGCTGGGGAATCATGGGAGTCCATAGAGAGAATAGAGGGTAGTGTGTGTGTGTGTGGAACACCTGAAATGAATGGAGAAGGGGAAGCTTTCTACAAGTGATCTGTTCAGACCTGTGTTAATGGGGGAGGGATGGCGAAGGGAGCCCTCTGAATGTCCCCTAGTGGATGGATACTATACCATGTAACAAAGAGGTGGGGGTGGCACAGAGAGATTGTTATGCAATGCTGCAAACTCCACCCACCACCAAATCTGGCTCTGCCCACTGTCCATGAATCAAGTGCTTGTAATAGCAAAAAGGTTCCCCACCCCTGGTATATATAATGATGGATGTTTCAAAGTCTAGGACCATGCTTGTGTTAACAAACCATCCAGTGGTTTCCAAGATACAGGCTGCTTTGCAAAGAATTATACTCCAGAGAATGCAACAACATACTCTCAAACAAGGCCCACAGATATGGCTTGGCTTACTGCCTGTGTGCTTATCACTAGCCCCTCCCCAAGAGAGATTGAGCAGGAAGCAAGATTTCATTTCTGCTGTGTTTTGGAAGAGGCAGAGATCCCTGTTTCTCCTCTAATCCATAGTCAAGTAAAGAGTTTGGAGGAAGGGTGTGTGTGCTGCTGGGGTACTGGCAAATGGATTTCTGGACACCTGTGCTTTTGGAATAAACCGAGTATGCATTATCAGACTAAGAAGAGGCAACTGAAAACAGGGAGATCAAGTGATTGGATTAGACAAAAGGACTCTTGGAGATCGCTATAGTTTGGAGCCCAAGTCAGGTTCAAGCGCTGGGCCCTGTGTTGTGGGAGAGCCTTACTTTGGTAATGTATAGGATAGGTTCAATTGGTGCTTTATTATTTTGCTTGGGATATTATACCAAAGATTCTCTGTGATTCTCTGTATAACTTTTCCTTTCTTTCCCTCATCATAATAAACTACTAATCTACCTCTAGAACTGTGTGTGCTTCCTTCCAGGTAAATCTCAACGCTAACCTCAATGCCTTTTGGCTGAGTAACTTGCTCCTGTATAACATAGGAAGTTGTCTTATACTAGGCTGACCATCTGAAAAGGAGGACAGGGCTCCTGTAACTTTAACAGTTGTAGAGAAAAGGGAATTTCAGCCAGTGTCATTTGTATGCAGTTAGTTCCTGGTGAAATTCCCTCTTCATCACAACAGTTAAAGTTGCAGGCACTATACTAGAGTGACCAGATACAAAAGAAGGCAGGGCCCCTGCAACTTTAACAGTTGTGATGAAGAGGGAATTTCATCAGGAACTAATTGCATACAAATGACACTGGCTGAAATTCCCTTTTCTCTACAACTGTTAAAGTTACAGGAGCCCTGTCATCCTTTTCAGATGGTCTGCCTACTTATACTGAGTCAGACTACTGGTCCATCTAATCCAATACTGTCGACATTGACAGGCAGTGGCTCCCCAGGGTTTCAGGCAGGTTTCTTCCCTCGCTCTACCTGAAGAAGCCGAGGATTGAACCTGGGACCTTCTACATGCAAAGCATGTGCTCTATCACACTGAGATATGGTCCCTCCCCTCATTTTGGGCTTGCAGACTAAACCATAGGGTGTCAGCTTGAACCTGTGTTTATTTGCTTCAATTGTATCTGGGAGGTCCAAGGATCCCCTGACTCGGAGTGGAGTGGATGAACCAGGGGTGGTGGCAGTCTACTGACTCTTTGTGATCCCTGCCTACCACTCAGGAAGTTTGGGTAACTGTCATTCCCCCTTCACAGTGATCAAATAAATTATCCTACTTTTCAATTTTGAAGATTTCCAGAGTGGCTAACAACAAAAATAAAACAGCTAATATAAATGAAATAAACAATAAAACAGCAATGAAATTTCTAAGCAGAATAAAAACAAACATCAAACACAGCAGCAACAATAAAACAGCAGTGAAAAAGGAACAGCAAAGCAAACCAAAAGCTTTAGAGCACAACTTTTTTATTACTTGGCAACTGAATTTTCGAGTGTTGTTTGGGGGACACTCCAGAACTGGGAATGGACAAATCTGTCAATTTAGGTTTCTCTTAGTTTCTAATTTTTTTAATGTCTCATTCCATCCTATCTTGGGTATGTTTACAATTTTTTTGAAAAGTAAGTATGAAAAATATTTTCATTAACATATTCATTTTTGTGTACTCTTCCCTTTGTGCATTTTAAGTTGGAGAACTGCATCGCAAAATTTGATGAAGTGCAAATACTGAAGGATAGCTATTGTTTTGGTTGTGTATCGGTTTGGGAAGAGTGAATCAAAATGCAAACCAAACATAGAAAGAGATGGCTTGTCTAAGGCCACCAAGTGAGTTCAGAGCAGAGGCAGGATTTGAACAGGAGGCTTCCTGATTTGAACTTTTTAG
This sequence comes from Anniella stebbinsi, assembly GCA_029215795.1. Classification (NCBI taxonomy): domain Eukaryota; kingdom Metazoa; phylum Chordata; class Lepidosauria; order Squamata; family Anniellidae; genus Anniella; species Anniella stebbinsi. The sequence goes on from JARDYH010000007.1 coordinate 33,748,155, forward strand.
CCTTTTTTATTTCTCTGTTTGTGCAAAAAATAGTTTCCTCAGTAGCACAACTTGGGGCCTTCTAGGCCAGGGCAAAGAACATCTTCCTCCATACTTCTGTGGATAAAATGGGTCCAAACAGCTTGCTCATAGGTATGGGACAATGTGCCATTTACATTCCAGGCTTTTTCTTGTTCAGTTTCACAACTACCCTGTAATCCTCATTTTGCAGTAGATAGCTGAGACTCAGAAAACAGTAACTTGCCCAGGGCCACCTAGTTGAGATTCAACCAAGGTTTGTAGCCCTTTATCTACCAAGGTCTTTACCTGCTGTATTTTTCTGTTTAGATGAGGCTCAAGAGGACTTCCTGGACCTGCTGCAGCTTCTTCTCCTGCATGCTTGCGGGTATGTGCCTTCGCTGACTGCAATGACGGAATTCCACATCAGCCTTTCTCAAGGAGTGGTCCTGCGCTATCACTGGATAAACCCTTTTGTCCAGTCTCTGAAGGAACGCCTGGCCTCCTTCCACAGGTAAGAACTTTCTGGATCCAGAGGCTGCATCTGTAGCAAGTGATACCAAGAGGAATGGATTAACACAGTTTTAATTCAATCTTTTGACCTCTTAAAGTGCCGTTAGCAACACATATTGCCGTCTAGTATCTGACACCGTATCTGAGATTGTGATTTCACGATTGTTCATTACTGCTATCAACACCCCACGTAATTTTGAATTTCCTTCTGCCACAAAAGACTCCCTAATGCCTACCCACTTTAAAATAAGTCTTTCTGATTTTGTTTATGGTGTGTTCCTTGCAAAAAGATAACATCTGGGTCCTTTTTTTATCAACACCTGTACCCTTCTATGTTTAATTGGGGAGCCCATCCCCTTGACATTTAATGACCATATTTTCAGATCTGCCATATTCTATTAGTTAGCATAAGCTTTAAAGTACTTTCAGTCTTAAGTCCCTCTTTGCTCCCACTGACAGGCATCCCAATATCAACTAGTAATGACATAACCCTAAACCATAACTATGAACAGTTTCCCTTTTTCATTTGACGGACCCCTCCCTGTATTTATGAGGCAACTTAGGGAAATTCAGTGGAGGAAAGTCCAATCCAGATTGCTCCTTCACCCCACCAACCCAACATTTAAAACAGTATAAGGCAATTTATGTAGGGTTTTGTTTTCTTCCAAAGATCTCCTTTCCTATTACTCTTCAATGAATATGTGGAAATAAAAGATGTAAATTTACATGTGATCCTTGACCAATCAACTTCTATTGTGTATCAGCATGTGTATATTACATTCTTCAATATTGTACTCAGTATTGATCCAATATAACTCTTTATCTGTGAGTAAAACAAAATCAGATACTTATTTAACATTAAGGAGCCAGCAGTTGGTGCTTTGTTGTTTTTTCCTTGCCTTTTGGGATGTTCTGACCATTCAGTATCACTGCCTTGTTCCTCCACTTCTCCTTGAGTGTCAGATTCTTGCTCCTCTGATTCTGACAAGCCTTCAATATTCAACTTGAGCATTTTAAGTAAAGATTGTGCTTCTTTGTGAGTAGAGACTATGTGGGTCTTCCATCCTTGTGGATGATTAAGCAGTGTTGGCTCTGCAGAGTTGCTCCGTGAGGAATTTAAAAGATTTTTTTCTGATAAGAGTCTCAGGACTCAAGTTTTGGAAAAGTTGCACTGTGCTGTCCTCTATTAACAGGGGAGGCTTGTTTCTTGCAGCTTTTAAAATAGTGTCTCTTAGTGCTTCATTTGACAGTTTGACAATAATGTCTCTCTGGGGAGCTCCAACCTACTGATATTCCGCTGTGAGGAAGGTGTTAATGAGCCATTCTGTTAAGTACTTAATTATCTCCTTTCCCTCAGCCGATTCTTTAACCCCTCAAATTCTGAGGTTAGCCCTTCTGCTTCGGTTTTCCAGGTCTTCTATCTTTTGGCTTAGCTCCTAATTAATCAAAGTCAGTTTTTTAATCTGCTTCTGTTGTTTCAGCCCCTGTTCCATGGTATTGTTTGCTGTTGTAGAAGTGTCATTTAGCTTCTACAACAGAAGTGTCATTTAGCTCTTTCAAAGGCCTTGTGGTGTCATTTCTGTCCTTACTTACGGAATAACTTTATTTGTTCTACTACTTCTGACATGTTATTTACACCATCTTTAGCCATCTTGTTAGGCCTTCCCATCTCACCATTGTCAGAGAGGCCTCTTTTAGCTGTTCTATTTTTTAAGTCAAAAAAAGCTTCCTTAGGATTGGCAGGACCCTGAGACATTACCCACTACAGGATCATGCTTTGATTTTATTTTCGCCAGCTTATTTTTAGGATCTTGGTTGCTTATCTGAATGGTGGATTGGAGCTACAGATTATTCTGCCATTTTACTTGATGACCACTTCCTCCCATCTTTCCCTCTCAGTTCTGACACAATATTTGGGGTTGGGAGAGAGCTTGGAAAGGCTTTAAAAAAGCCTAAGGGTTAAACAAAGTAAAAATGACTTCTAATTGGGCCTTCCAGGAAGGAAACAGGAAGGCTAAATATCACAAAATATTACTTGGTGAGCACTTTTGAGGCTCTCGCCTTGAGGCAAGATTGGCTTCTGCTCCAAATCATTGGCATCCCTGCCCTGGAGGCCTCCCCTCTCCAGGGTCTCTTTTCAGTCTTCCCAGATTAGATGGATTCTCTCGTGTGTTTCAGGTTCATCTGCAGAGCAGACCAAGTGAAGGTTTATACCAACCAGGCCAAAACCAGGTGGGTGAGTAACTGTGGATCTGCACCTCAAATAGCAGTGACCAGCTCTGTATCACATACTGGGAATAAAAATGTCAATGGAGTAATTCTGAATAACATTGCTTCATTTGCATGAGCAGACTATTTGTGCGAGGAAATGGTTGGTTGGTAGTGGAGGAAGAGAACATTAGAGTGCATTTTCTTGAGGAAGGAAGACAAGTACCAGGAGCCTCAGCAATTTTTACCCAACTCTCTTCAAACTCCAGCACACAGAGCTCACATTTTTAAACTTCTGTCTACAGCTGCTGAGATTGTAAATTTATACTGTGTTTAAATGAACACACACACAGGCTGCTTCCACCCTTGAGAGCTGTAGCTAGGCTCCTATTCAACTTATGGCTGTGGGTGGGTTGTCTTCTCTTTGCTAACAGTAGAATGGGAGTGGGTTGCCATCACTGCCAAGAGGGCACGGAGTAAGTGATAGGCAGTTCACTTCCTGTGGTTTTCAAAAATTTGTAATACAACACCCCTGTTTTGTTCATTTTGATTTTTGTTGTTGTTGTTATTATTCTGTTCTGGGGCAAAGGAGGCACTTGTGGTGGCCTCTTTTGCATTAGCCCTGTAGAGTTGCTCTGAGAGTCTCTATTAAACTGTTTCTGCAGGACCTTCATTGGCTTGGAGGTTTCTACTGGCCATTCCCAGTTCTTGGAGTTGATTTCCGAAGTGGACAGAATTTTGGAGAATTTTAATCTGACACCTTTCTACAAGGTTAGGCTTTCTATGTTTTCAGGTAGGGAGTGGGGGGGGTGTGTTACAAACGTCACTGGTGCTCAATAATGAAGGCTGCAGGATGGCAGTGGCAGTATATTTAAAAAGTACATAATAATCAGTCAAAATAAATATTTAAACCCCATCTCCAAGTTTAATTCCCCCCTCCCCAAAGGTATTAACAGTAAAGTTGTGTGCAAATGACTTTGCACATTTCTCCACCCTAGTTTTGAGCAAGGAAATTGCAGGGACCATTTCACTGAAATTCTGCAGCAAACTCCCACAAGTAAGACTCACCATTGGCAAGGGTTGTAGCTCAGCTTCTTTCTGTTTTTGGTCTGTTGTTGTGAAGTTACTGCAAGTGGCAACAGCAGCAACTGTGTTGGCAGCCTGGCCTCCATTTTGCAGCCTCTACAATGCAGGTATAAGGGGACAGTGTTGTGTCTAGGTCCAGGGAAGAGGTGAAGCTAGTGCTGTGTCAAAATCTGCCCTCCACTTTCCTGAAAGTTCTTTTCCCCCATGAAAGAAGCCTCCATTTTTTCTGCCCCATTCTCAGGGCGTTTTACAATTTTGGTTGAATTCCTTGTGGTGTTTTTGAACTTACCTAGTCACTGTGAGGCAACTGAGGGCAGAGTGTGGGTGTTTTCTTTCTATTACACATCTCTCCGTTGCTCTGCAACCTCCCAGGCTGCCTGCACATCCTAACCTGGAAAAGCCCTTTGGGGGAATTGCCTCATGATATCTTCCCCCAGGCTTTATTGCAGTATGGGAAGCTATGGAGGCTCCAAGCTGCTGGAAAAATAAATGTACAATGAAAGACAGGACAAACAAACAACAAAAAGGCTTGTGCAAATTCCTTGGCCACATCAGGTAAGCACAAGAGCTCCCAACCATTGGGAATTTCTTCTCCTCTGAATTTCTTTTCAAAAGCAGTTCCTTTTCTATCACATTAAATGAGAATGGTCAAAACAATGTGGGAGAAATTTTTGGCACAACACTACACTAATTAACAGTGCCATTGAACCTGTTCAGACTCTGGCAGATCTCTAGAAGGAGGGAGTTCCATGGGGTGTTCTTAGCTTCTCAAAGCTGTCTTTGCAGCCAGTCCTGCAAAATATGTTAAGACATGAGGCAAAACATTTTGAGATTCTGGGGTGGAACATAGGAAAATGCCTTATCCATTTGGCCAGAAATGCATACCTGTCCTAGTGTTTGATTTTAGCTGTATGCTGCCCTGAGATCCCAGTGATATTGGGTAGGATACAAATGTTTTAATAAATATAAATATAAATGCTGAGTCAGGCCCTTGGTCCATCTAGCCCAGTATTGCCATCATTAACTGGTAGCAGATCTCCAAGGTTTCAGGCAAAAGTATTTCCTGGTTCTAGCTGGAGATGCTGCCAGGGATTGAACCTGAGTCCTGCTGCATGCTAAGCAGGTTCTCTGCTACTGTGGAGGCAAGTGCAGTTTACCTCTCACAGGTGGGACAGAGAACTAAAAAGCGAGATAAAATTCCAACTCGCAACTTTCGCCTTTCATTTGGCCAGAAACACATACCTGTTCCAGGCATCTCCAGGTAGGGCTGGGAAGGACCCCTGTCTGCATTCCTGGAGAGCTGCAACCAGTCATTGCAGTAGATGGTACTGAGTTAGATAGATCAATGGCAGTTTCTGAAGTTCCAGATTCTTATTAACAACAGGATATCAAAGTTTCTCTCAAAGTTAAACCATGTAATAGGATATAGCTTATCTTCTGAGATTGTATTTTATATTATAAACCAGCCACCCCCCTTCCAGTATGGTGCCACGGGCACCTCCAGTGTCTCTTGTGAACGGGTCCCCAACACGGTGCCCAGAGGCATCCATATATATTTTAAATATTTATTTTAAATGTTTATTCTTTATTTTTCATTTTTTAAATAAAAATACATGAATGCATACACCTTTCTATCCATTAAACATGGTTTTCAATCAAAGTGGACCAAATATCCAATAAGTATCCAATTAAGGTGGTATCTCTGTGCCACCTGTTCAAATACTGAAAGCATTGTAAGGCCCTCATTCCATTGCATTATAGGAGGTGAGTGTTGATCTTTCCAATGCTGTAATATTAGTAATTTAGCTGTCAAAAGGGGGCAGAGAATCCATTTATGCTGACCATTTGTTAAATGAAGCAGGTAAATAATTTAAACGAACATGTACATCAGTGAACGTTAAAGACTGTTATACAAAATGTATCTGTGTAATAACCTCCCAAAAAGAAGCAAATACAGGACGTTGCCAAAATATATGTTTAAAAGACACACTAGCTGTATTGCAGCACCAGCAATTAGCCAAATTAGACCCTCCTTTATTAAAGAGATGTTGCAGTACCCAATAGGTATGAAACAAATGTTTTGCTGAATAAGACACAACAGGTAGATGCCAGAGTGGCGATCCACTGAGTAGGCATTTTGTAGTGGTGCCCACAACATGGTCTCTATAAAAAGTTTACATCTCCCTATTTGTGGTGGTTTCATTGCCTCCTCTGTTAAAGGCATCTTTAAAGATTACTTTTCCATACAGAAAAGATTTTTACACCTAACTACTTCACTAGTCCCAAAAAGATCTGTGTGGAAGACTTGGCAGCAATGTTATATCCTTCTTACAGAGCTTTGCTAAAAGTCCACATGACTGCCCAATTACAGGGTATTCTGTGACTGTGTTCTCATGACATGATAAGCCAGAATGAAGAATTGTGAATTAGCTATGTGCTGTTGCATGCAGCCCATTCACTTTCACATCTTGTTTCCCCACTATGGTGACCACTGAGCAAACCAGAAAGGGTTTGTTTAGTGTGTTTTCTGAACTGGGAATCCTGGCTTGTTTGGGAGCAAGCCAGGAATCATTAGCAAACAACAAATCCTGGCTTGTGATTCTGGTCTGTCAGTGGAGTGACAGGCCAGGAATTCCAGTTCGACATGTGAAACAAACCTTGCCTGTTTTGTTTAGCTGCCTCAGTACTGGGGAAGAGCACCAACATGCAGCTCATTCCCCATAAGTCAGAATTCTGGAAATTTCCCCATTACAAACATTTTAGATTCTTTCCTGGGATGTCCTGCTTGAGCTGGCCCTCATATCCGCCCTGCACACATACGCACACCCAGGTCCTCTGGGAAGAATTTACTACAGGCAGCCAAAACTAGGACCTTCTCTTCTGCCCATCCCAGACTGTGGAATGGCCTGCCGGGAGAGATTCGCCAACTTAACAGTCTTTCGGAATTTAAGAAAGCTATAAAGACTGATGTCTTCTGGCAGGCCTACCCAGTTGAATTTTAAGAGTTTTTTGGTATTTTAACAATATATTAGTTTTTATATGTTTTTAATCAGTTTTGTGTATTTTATATCATTTGTTTTTAATGTTGTTCCCTGCCTCGATCCAGAGGGAGAGGCGGGAAAGAAAGAATTTATTATTATTATTATTATTTATTATTATTATTATTATTATTATTATTATTATTCAATATATCTCCTGCATATGCTGAAACAGGACACGATACGTGAAAACTCTTCTCCAATCCCCATTTGATATGTGCATAGACATCGCAACAAAAACACGGCCACTACCACGAAACCATTTCAAGGAAGAAAGTTAACAGTCAGTGCTAATGAATGTCAGAAGTGCTCAGATGTCCTGGGGTGGGCAGTGGTGACTTGCTGAGTTGGTGCAACCTGCTCTGATTCTAGGCATCTGGTTCTTCCTGCTTCTGTACAGAACCCATCATTCCATCTCAGCCTTGCATGGTGTGTTGGGAACTTCTCTAAAGAACTTGAAGGCCGGTGTCTTCAGGAGCTGCAGGTAACCAGCTTGAGCATCTTTAGCTAGTCCTGGAGTGAGCCTAGGGTTCTGGCTCTGAAAGTTGAATGGATGTGTGTGCATGCATGGGTTTGATTATAATAGTCTTGCCCAACCTATTGTCCTCAAGATGTTATGGGCTTCAACCCCGTCATCCCCAGCCACCATGGCCAATGGTCAGGAATCTTGGGAGTTGTGGCCCAGAACATCTGGAAGGTGCCACACTGGGGAAGGCTGGCTCATAGCATTTCTTGAGATCCCATTTCATCTTGTGGAAGTGTTTGAGGCAGCAACTTGTGATGAAAAGCTTTCTTGGATGCTTTTTACCCTTTTTCAGTAGGGAGTTCCAAAGAGGATGTCACAATTGCAATGGCCCTCTGCACACCAAATCCAAATATAATTTATTATGGTCATAGACCAGCAGCCTCTGCACACCTTCTTAGTCCTGTAACGGATGGAAGATGGAGCAGGGAACAGGAAGGTATGTATAGGCAAAGGTCTTCCCTGACGGATGCAGGGCTCTGGCTCTGAAGGGCTTTAAAAATCCAAACTGGCATCTTGAATTGGGCTGCAACTCATTGATAGCAGAGTAGATGGGCCAAAGCGGGAGTATAAAGCACTTCTACAGACTAATTTCACACATGTCTATACCCTAAATGCTCCTGGGCTGGTCAGATCTGAGGGTTCTGAATGACTGGACTCTGTGTTTTTCAGGAGATTGTGGATGGGTTTGAGGACTCTTCATATCTTCTGCGAATCCCTGGGGCTGAAGTGCGTTGCAAGTCTGGCAAGAAGTTTTTCTCCTTCCCTCTGCGTTAGAGGAGTCCTGGAGCAGCAGTATATTACCTGATTATGGGCTTTATTAGTCCTTTCAATCCAGGATGGAAGGAATGGCCAAAAGCCGCCGTCGGAGGTCCAAACTCAACAGTGGGACAGCATCAGTCTCCCCCATGGGTGGTTTTGCCTTTGCAGCTATGAGGCGCGTTGGGGATGCTCTATGGCATTTGCCAGCGCTGCATTGCCAACCACTGTTTCATGCCAATGGAATTACTGGGCGAGTTGTAGCATGTGGAAATGTGGGGCATAGATGAAAGTGATGCTCTGGTCATGAGGAAGCAGAGCAAGATCTCCAGGACGCGACCTGGAGGAGGAAGACACTTTTCCAGCATGAAGCTTTGGAATCCTGCCTCTCCCTAAAGTGGATGGTGCCCCACAAGAGACATTTGGCTCCAAAGCACCATTCCAGCTGAGGGGGCAGTAAAGCTGCCTGGTTGCCAGGCAAGGCTGTTAGCTAAAAACTGTTACAGTGAGAAATAAAAGTACAGATTATTTCATCGACTGTTTCAAAAGCCACAAAGTCTGGTGCTGTCAGTCTTTCAGATAAACACCAGGGGGCAGTGCTGGCTTGGGAAAGCCACAATGTTCTGTGCTGCTGCCATATATAGGTTTAACCACCCTGTCTCTCCCCCATCCCATAAGATGCTAATGTGGGAAATCTCAAAGAATTCTGAGATACTCATAAGGCCACAGTTCCAACATTTTCTAAGGGAAACCATGATTGCTAAAGTGGTTTAAGTGCATGGAAGTGGCAATAGGAAGAACCATTGTCCAATGCAAAGTTTCCTGTTAATATAGCTAGACTGGAGCTGCTTGCTGCTCTCTCTAGGAAGAAGGGGCTCTTTTCTTTGCATCCTTTGCTCAGAAGTGAAGTGAGTGCCTGCAACTCTGCAAAAGAATAATGCATTTTCACTTGGTGCCATTCCCTGATGCTTTATCTAAAGACTGTTCATCCAACTATTGTAAAGGAAAACATTAGGTTGACTCCATGGCTCAATTCGGACAACATGTTAATCAACTGAGAGGACGTAACCCACTGACAGTGGGTTAAAAAGGCAGCCTCAATTCGGACGATACGCTGCAGCAGGGGATGCAAAGTTAAGTTAACCACCCTGGTGGTTAATAACGTACTCGGTTCTGACTGACAGCTCGGCCGCCATTTTCCCCACCTACCAAACCCTGTTAGTCCTCCAGCAGGTATCCCAGAAGGCACTGCGGCCAAAAACCATGGCCGCCACCATTGAAGCCGATGCAGGACACGCCTCCCAAACCCCATTGGCCGCCTCAGTCACTGGGCGGAACTCAGCAGCCTCGGGCAAAGAGGCAGCCAGGAGGAACCGCAGCACCTACATAAGAGTAACAACCAGCAATGCTCCCCAAACGTTGGCACCCACACCCCAGGGAGCCACCCCCGCCCACCCTATACGGGAGACCTAGCATCTGTGAGAGTCACCCATCTCCCCCAGCCCCCTCCCACCTCCCTCCCAGAGCAGCCACCTGCACACACAGGAAAGAAGGCGAGAGTGGGGCGGTTGGGAAATCTTTATTCAGCAGGAAAATCAGACATGGGCAGTAAGGCACATGGGCACCACTAAGCCAGGGCAGAACCTATGGAGAGGACAGACACCCCCAGGAAGGGAGGAGGAGGAGGCTGGAAGGCACAGCAGTGAAGAGGGGATGGCCAACGCCACACCCCCAGGGAGCCAAGCACGGAACGTGCCAAGGGGAGGAGGTGGAGTGGGGGCCATGCCAGGGAGAGATGCCAGTCCAGAGATGGGACTCCACAGCCGACGCTCACACTGATGCATTCACGCACCCGGGACGCCTCCGCACGGGCGCGACGCTCCCCAACGGGATTCTCGGGGCCTGGCAAAGGCTCACTGTCCAGCCGTGTTGGGCGGATGAAGAGGGGCTCTGGTCGCCACTTCCCCTGCCCTCGTCATTCTGGGTGATGCGAGGGTGGAGGTGGCGGTGCAGTGGGGGTCTACTTTGGATGGGGTGTTGTTCTCCCTCTTGGTGTGGGGGGGCTGCCCCTTGCTCCAGGGCGCCTGGGGTTGTTGCGTATTCCGTCTCCCCCTCCCCCCTTTACCATAGTGCCCTTCTGGTGCGCTTCCCTGTCCGTTTGGGTAGCTGACTGGGCACCCTGCGTGAGTGCTTGCAGGAGCTGGCTCCTTTTTGAGCTCCGTGCCAGCTGCCTGGTGGGGGAGGCGGGCGTCCTGGTTGCTATGGCGGCGAAACCAGTGATCTGTTTCATCTGCGCCTGAGCTCCCTTCCGCTTTCTGCTGCTCTTGCCGCTCTCCTCTATGGTCTTTTGTGTTAACGTACTCACCTCAGTTGTTTAACCAACGCACCTCAAGTGGCTGAATTCGGACAACACGTTAGTCAGTTGACTAACTTTTAAACAACTCGAGCGAGTTGTTTAACTCAGTTGTTTAAAACTGCAATTTAAACAACCGTGGGTTGGTTAACCGTTGTGTGGCTGAATTCAGACAACACGTTTGGTTAACCCACTGACAGTTGTTTAACTTAACAACCGTTGGTTAACGTGTTGTCCGAATTGAACCCATGTGAACATAAGAAGAGCCCTGCCAGATCAGACCAAGGGTCCATTTAGTCCAGCATGCTGTTCACACAGTGGCCAACCAACTGTCGACCAGGAACCAGGAAGCAAGATATGGGTGCAACAGCACCCTCCTGCCCATGTTCCCCAGCAACTGGAGTATATGGGCATGCTGCCTTTGATACTGGAGGTAGCACATAGCCATCAGGACTAGTAGCCATGGATAGTCTTCTCCACCCTTGTCTACATGTTTATTGATACTCTCAAAGAACTCTAAAGTTAGTGAGACAGGACTTTCCTTTGTGGAAGCCATGCTGATTCTTGTTCAGCAGGACTTGTCCCTCTATATGCTTACTAATTTTGTGTTTAATAATTCTTTCAAATCAATTTACCCAGAACAGACATTAAGTTAAATGACCTATAATTTCCCTGGTGTTACATTGATCATCTTTCAGTCCTGTGGTAGAGATGTTGATCTTAGGGACGTTTTGCATATTTGGATTAGAAGATCAGCAATTTCGTATTTGAGTTCTTTGAGAACTCGAGGATGGATGCCATCCATGCCCAGTGATTTATTTGCTTTCAGTTTATCAATTTATTCAATATATTTAATGAAATGCTAGTATTTATTAATGCGTCAACTTAAAGAAACACTGACATTGGGTTACAGTGAATATGTTCCCCCCCTCATTCAACCCATTGTCTTTACTTTTGCTTGTCTGGTTGGGGGTTCCCTATTTGTTTTTTTCAGATTCAGGGGAAGCATTCCTGTGAATTGCAGTTGCAGGAAAGGGCTCTTGCTGCCATGCCTTGTTTGTTGGCCTCTATGAGAAACAGGGTCCTGGCATAGATGCATCTTGGGTCTGTTCCTGTAGGGCTGTTAATGGGATGGGGACAGTATATTTTGTGGCAGAAAATAGGATAAACCCAACTCAGAACTGAATCTAAAAGGGCAAAATAAGGAAACAGAATTTTCATCTAACCATGCCTAGTAGGTCCATAACTATGCAGTGGAAGGTGCTGTTGAATATTTACCCAAGTAGGGACAGGGTCCATGACTAGTTTGACATTCCAATAAAAAAAAGACCAGGAATTTGCATTTGGAGGAGTTGAGAAATAAGGCCACTGTGGCCCATCTGTGCTTAACTGCACTGTGGAAGCTTTTCACCAAGTTATTCTACTTTATATTGATTTCTCAGAAGTTCTTAAAAGCCGTGTTTTGGTGGTAATGCCGGCACCTATGGTCAGTAGCAGCCCTTATTGCCCTGGCTCTAGTGGAGCACTGTGGGCCTAACTGGCATTATCCTGATACATTGGAATCCGTTTTGTTGAAAGCTCGACAGCTGCCAGGAACAATGTTAAGACTGTGAAACCATCGCAGAAGCAAAGGCGCCATAGAACATGTGGCCACCCAGTTGACTAACCCAAAAGAGTACTTGTGCATTGGCCAATTAAAACCCTTGGCAAGGGGGAATGGCCCACCCCTGCAGGGTCCCCACTTCCCAAACAGGTCAAGGCCCCATGGACAGAGGCGAGAACCTCAGGCCTGGGGTCCCTACCAGGGTCCCCAGACGTCCCCACCCCCTTTGCCCCACCCACCATTCATTTGGTGGTCCCCTAGCTTTTGTGCCGTTTTCTCCCCATTGTGAAGGGTTGAAATGCCTCTCTGAGGGCTTAGTTATTGGCACTGGGTGGTCTAATCTAAAATATGCTGGTGTTCCCTTCCCGGCAAAGAGCTTCTCTCAAATAGAATTTGGCTCTCAGGCTGAAAGAAGTTCTGCACCATTGGGTTAAAGATGCCTTTCGTTCTGAGGAGCATGTAGCAAACTAGGTGAAAAAATAAGAGGCAAGCCTTTTCCCGGGGGTCTTCTGCTCAATGGCCTGAACCAGACCGATGTGGCTGGAGATGATGGCAGTTGTAGCTGACCACATCTGGAAGACACCAGTTGGGGGAGGCTGGGCGACAGACTTCGGAAAAGGGGAGGTCTACACCCCAAGGCTGTTTTGTCCCATTGCTCTCCTACTACTTGCCTGACTCTCCAAGCCCTAACCAGCCCTTCCCCAACCGCCAGACGTGTTCATCCTGGTTGGGGCTGATTGGAGCTGTGGTCCCGATCCTTCTGCAGGGCGCCAGCTTGGGGAAGGTTGCCCTATGCAAAATAATTCTGGGACCCAAACGTTCGCATTACAGCATTCTAGCCCGGGCGGAGAACGCCAGCCGGACCTCGTCTGGCCTCCTTCACGCGAGCGCTCAGGTTGAAAGGCCGGCAGCCGGAGGGCGGGGAATCGGGAGGCTGGCCATAGATGGCCCTTCCGGGCTGGGGGGCTGCGGCCGGGCAGTGAGCCGGCTGGCCATTAGGCGGCGGCGGTGGGCAGCGAACGACACCGCCACAAGCCCAGCCCAGCCGCCCGAGGAGCGCGACGGGGCGGACGGCGCTCCGCGCATTCTGCTCCGCCGGCCGCTCAAGGGCGCCGCGCTGCCGAGAGCGAAGCCCCAGCCAGGCAAGGCGGCGATGGCCCGGACCAGGCGGCGGCGGCGGCGGCGGCGGGCGTAGCGGCTAGCGCCTGGCGGGGCCGGGAGCGCGGCGACTCGTGCGGCGGACCCCCGGCGGGCGGAGGCGCGAGCGAGCGCCCAGCATGGGAAGTGTGGACCGGCTGCGGCCGCTGCTGCTGCTGCTGGCTGTGCTGCGGGCCTCGGCGGGGCCAGTGCCGGGCGAAGTGGACGCCGAGGTAGGGCCAGCCGGGCGCCTGCGCGAGCGAGCGAGCCTCTCCCTGGCTCCTGGGGCAGGCCGGGCGGGCTGCGAGCCACGCCTGGCCTGGCCTGCAGAGGCCACCGACGCGGCCTTCCTCGGCTGCTGGGCGAACAAAGAAGGGCGCGCGAGGCCGGCCCGGCCGCGCAGTAAGTGGGCGCCGGAGCCTCCTCCTCGGGGGAGCCCGCCTGGCGCTGGGCTGAGCGGACGAGCGAGCGGCCCCAACAACGCAGCCACCCTTTCGCCTGGCCCGCTCCGGGCGGGAGAGCAGCCGAGCGCCGCCCGCGGGGCCACCTGCGCCGGGCTCGGCCGGCCCGGAGCTGCGAGCGCTCCGCCAGCATCCCCTTGCAGCCCGGGAGAGGGGAAGGCGGGCGTGGCGGTTGTGCGCTCGCCCGCGGGACGCGCTTCCTTGGCCACCCTCTGCGGCGGGCTCTGCCCCCACCCCACCCCGGGGAGGGCGGAAACGACCCGATCCTTCCCCCCCTTCCCCAAGCGGGCTTCCCCAATTGCCATCAGCCAGGGCCAGGCACAGCTGGAGGGCAGCAGTTTGAGGAAGAGTGTCCTCAAGCAGCGCCAGGCATGCCCCCCTGCAAGGTGTATGTCCCCCCCCCCCCCAGCGTTTAGCCAGGGCTGGCCTCTGTCCCAGGGAACAAAGGCGAGGGAACCCTGGCTGCATCGGGAAGGTCGGAGCTGACCCTGCTGGGGAAGGTACTGGGGCCCCTCCAGCTCTGGCCTTGAAGCTTTGGGTGATGTTCCCTTTTGCGTTGGTGCAGGATGTGTCACACCCGCCGGATGTGTTGGACCGTGTCTCCCGTTGTCCCCAGCCGGCATGGTCGGAGGATGGGAGGTGCAGCCCAGCGCATCTGCTCGGACCTGGCTTGGAGAAGGCTGCTGCTGCGTCCTCTTCCCCCAGGCATGCTGCTGTGATGGATGTCTGGTCCGCCTTCTGTTTCGCCCTCCTCGGCTCTGGGTCTTGCTAGCTTCCCGGCAGAGGAGGATTCAGTTGAGCTGCCCAGTTCTTTCTCTGCATGCTTCTGCTAAGGGCAAGAAGAGCCAAGAGCTCTTGGTTCTTCTGGGCAAAACTGCAGCAGGCGCATGACCAGGCTGGCTGTCAGGGACCAGGGTCCTCCTGGGGAGGTTGCTGGAAGGGAAGGCCCTCTATGAGCACTTCACACAAGGCCGGAGAAGCTGCCTGTGGAAGAGGCTAACGGGTTTCTGATCCAAAGTCAGCCAAAAACTCGTGGGAGAGGACTTGGAGCAGCCTTTCCCAAGTTGACACCCTCCAAAAAATATTTTGGACTACAACTCACAGCATTCTTGACTATTGGCCCTGCTGACTGGGGCTGATGGGAGTTGTAGTCCAAAACATCTGACTTGGTTATAGTCTGTAGCAGCAGCACTCCACCTGTCACTGATTACTACTTCATCTTTTACTAGATCCCTGAGATCCACCAAGTGGAGCCAGGGGCAAAGTAGAGGTTGAAGTGGACAGACACAGGCGAGGATCCTTTGAGCACACGCTCAGCCCTTTCACACAGAAATCCTCGCCTGGGTTCCCCCAAGCAGTCTTTTTCAAAATCCAAATTTAAGGGAGGGTGGTGGTTGTTGTTGTTTTTGCTGTTTTTGCTGTTATTAGACAATTGGGAATCGGAAACCCTTGTTGATCTACTCTAAATCACACGGAAGTCTACCTCTAGATGGATCTGCATTATGCTCACTTCTGTTCTGCATTGGTCTTATCCATGACAACCTGTTTTGGTTGCACGTTGAGATTGTAAAGCAGAGCAGTGGGTAGTGAGGCATTTTCAACAGAAGCATGTCTTGCTAAGTTACAACTTAATAACAACGACTTAAATATCAGTGCCAGAGTGGATAAGTGCTTTTAATTTCTATTGCATTTTTTTTAAAATAAATAGATTACCATTTTTAAATTCTCCAGCTTTTTGTAGTACTTCAAAAACCTGTTGGAGCATAGGGGTGCCTCTGTGCTGCCACTTTCCACTTGCTTAAAAGCAATCGTCTGTCTCCAGCCTACTTTTCTGTGCCCAAATGGTGCACATGGGCATGACAGCTGCCTCTTATTCAACAGACAATTGTCGCATTCAAAGCCCAGTCGTTGGCTGGAGCGTTCCATGTGGGCCATTGTCTTTGCAAAGGGTGCCTCTGGCTGAACTGATCTGTCCTGTACAGCAAGCCCTCCCCAACCCAGGGCCCTCTAGATGCATTGGACTACAACTCCCAGCACTGCTAGGAGATATAATCCAACACTTCTGGAAGGTACCAGGTTGGGGAAGGCTGAACAGCCTGAACCATCTGCTCACACAATCTAGTCTTAAAATGGGGTTTACCACTTAACACAATAGGGACACAATGCCATGCATGTTTAGACGGGGGGGGGGAGTCCTACGACACCCACATGCTAGCTGGAGATCGCTGGGAATTGTAGGACTTTTTTCTGTTTCAACACACCTAAGTTTGCGCCCTTATCTGTTAATTCATAGGAAAGATCAAAGAGTACTAAACTTCAGGGAGAGACAGTCTTTGCCCTGAGAAGCCTGGGTCCGAATCCTTGGTCCACCAGAAAGCTCACTGGGTGCTTAACTTTAGGCCCATGATGACCTCGCTGGCTAAGCTGACAGGTTGTTGGAAAGAGAGAACGTTCTTTAGTGGGACAAACCTATTTGGTGTGCGTGTGTTGATTCATGTTTTGGAGAAGAGGAATCACCTGACTCGAAATACATTGATGGGTTTTAAATTTGGAGTGTTTGACATTATTCCACCTAGAATAAAGCCTTGGACTTCAAACATGTGTGGATGTTTTTGTGGGAAGCATTCACTGCTTGTGGCTCAGCTTTGTTAGCCTTACGACGTGAGCGCTTCCCTTGCAGGCCTGGCTGCAGTTCTATGGCTACCTCCCGCAGTCCAGCCACCAGATGTCCACCCTGCGCTCAGCTCAGATCCTCTCCTCTGCCATATCTGAGATGCAGAGCTTTTACGGCATCCCTGTGACGGGCGCCCTGGATGAAGAGACAAAAGCGTATGTTCTTCCCTGCGCTGCCACTTGTGGGAGAATTTGTCCTTGTGGGTGAGCTGAAGCCTGGCAACAGAAGCCCCAGGAGGATGTGGCGGACACTGTTCCGATCCTCCACCTCCCTTCCTCCGTCCTCTGCCACTGGTTGCTCCAGAAAGGTGGAGTTCAGGGCTGTGCTTTTGCACAGGTAGCCTCACACTGACCTGTCATTGAAGTTCACAGTCTCAGCGGAACATCTCAGGCTGCCTGATGTGTTGAAAACGGTGGACAGGTGGACCCCTGCCAATAATGTTGTCAGTGCTTAATAATTCTGGGACCTGGTGCTGGCCAAACCCAGGGAAGGTTTGAGCTGCGCAAGTGATCAGGGCTACAGACTTTATTGACATGGATGTTTAACGAAACACCATGCATGTTTTATTTGGCTTTATTTCAAGCATAAAAATCTCAAAGAGGGATTGCCAAGTCTGAATCTACTGCAAAACTGCTAGGAATGTATGGATTTCTGAATGCAAAATGCATTCGAACAGCATCTGCTGACAGAGGAGGTTTCTCCTGCATCCCTTGTGCTAACAAGATCTGAAATGAATTCTTGAAATGCTAGTTAGGAGGGTCATGCTGATTGGCTTCCATTTCCTTTCCCCTGCCTGGTCTGTGCTCACTGCTACTTGCAACTTTCAGATGGATGAAGAGGCCCCGCTGCGGAGTCCCTGATAAGATTGGCACTCAAGTCAAGGCCAACATGCGGCGGAAACGGTATGCGCTGACAGGCCGGCGGTGGAGCCAGACTCTCCTGACGTTTAGGTATGTACTGCTGTCCTGGCTTGAATCAGGATTGTCTTGTAGGGTGTTTTCAGGGGACCGGGCTATAGGATTGGCACAAGCGAGGGACATGCCAGCTCAGTTTTGCACATTTCTAAATTTTGTGTTTGAAAATGTGCATGGTGCAATTTTGCATAAATATATTTTATAATGTATATTTTTATTACAATATCTGGAGTTTACAGATTTCAAAATACTTGGATGTGATGGCTGAAGGTTATTATTATTATTATTATTATTATTATTATTATTATTATTTCTTACCTGCCTCTCCCTCCAGATCGAGGTGGGGAACAGCATCAATACCAACAATATAAAATACAGAAACTGATTAAAAGCATATAAAATTCATACATTATTAAAATCAACCAAGTCTTAAAATTCGACTAGATAAGCCTGCCGGAAGAGATCAGTCTTTATAGCTCTCTTAAATTGTTGAAGACTGGTAAGTTGGCAGACCTCTCCTGGCAGGTTGTTCCACAATCTGAGAGCGGCAGAAGAGCAGGTCCTCTGGTAACAGTTGTCAGCCTAGTCTTGGCCTACTGGAGTAAATTCTTCCCAGCGGACCTGAGCGTGCGGGGCAGATTGTATGGGAGAAGGCGATCCCGCAGGTAACCTGCACCCAAACCATGTAGGTAATTATGAGGGGAAGATGGATGGACTGGAGGCATGGATTAGGGGCCTGGGTGAGTGGAGCGTAATGTGACAGACCGTCCGGAAGCCCTGCCCTTTGCAGCTGGAGCTGTGTTGAGACCTTCCAAGACTTCAGCCGGGACTGCCTCTGGGCTTCCAGACATTTCTCTGCAACCATGAGTGCTAGTAACTTCTTTGAAGAATAGGAACATGAAGCTAGTCTATAAAGTTTAGGACTGGTCTCTTATGTTCCTGCCAATTACTACGGTTAGTTGGGTGTTATATACATTTGCATTTTGAATTGTATACACAGTCCAGTGTGATAGATGGAAAGGCACTTTGGCTATACAGTCGCAAGTTCCAGATGCCTGGAATGGCAGTGGTGTCTGGATTCCTGGGAAGAAAACATTCTTCCTTTGAGATTCTCTAGGACCTTAAAGGCTGACCAGTGTTTTGTGGCATGAGCCTTCATAGGAAACAGCCCATCAGATGTGCCACATGCTCTGGGCAGGAAGGTGGTGGTGGCGGCAGTGTATAAAACCCACAAACCTGGTGAGGCCTGAAGATTAAATGTGCAGATGTGTCCTCCTAGCCAGAGTGGGAAGTGTGCAGCCATGGCCGCTGCCCCTCTGCCTTTCCTGGACTGCCAAAGCCTGAATGCTCAGCCATTGGTGTCATGCTAATTAGGAGCTGGCTCTTTCTGTGAGGGAGCTCCCCCCCCCTCCTCCTTGCTGTAAACTTCTGCTGACTTGAACCATCTGACTTCAGCCGGCTTCTTTACCTTCCTGCTGCATCTGACTTTCAAAAACTTTGGGGGGGTTCATCCTGACTTCTGAGGCACTAAGGAGCTAAAAGGCACATTTGGCAAGAGATGTGAAGGCCTGGGGAGAAAAACACAGGAAAGTGTGTGTGTGTGGGGGGGGGGGAACCAGGAAAATGTTAAAAGAATCAGTCCCACCCCCCGGATTTTTAGAAAATTTGGAAACAAGCATGTTCCCCTTCTGAAACATTTCTGTTTCCCCCAGCCGTCACATCTCTACCTGTGGCATTGCCACCATGGGGAGGAAGGGGCTTTGCCAGTCCATGCATGCCTGGAAGACCCCCGCTTTCCCACCCACTGGCAGCAGCATGCCTTTCTGCCTGTCCCCCCACCCCCACCTTTATGTCTCCAGCATCCAGAACTACACAGAGAAGTTGGGGCTGTTCCACTCCTACGACGCTGTCCGGCGAGCATTCCGCGTGTGGGAAGAAGCCACCCCACTTGTCTTCCAGGAGATCCCCTACGATGAAATGAGGCACACGAGGAGGAAGGAGGCAGACCTCATGGTGCTCTTTGCCTCTGGATTCCACGGGGACAGCTCCCCCTTTGATGGGCTGGGGGGCTTCCTGGCACATGCGTACTTCCCTGGTCCAGGAATGGGAGGGGACGTCCACTTTGACCTAGATGAGCCCTGGACACTGGAGAATGCCGACGTGTCTGGTAAGGAAATGGCCTTGGGGCAGAAGAGGAGAGGAGGCACTAGGTTACCACTTGCCATTTGTGTTGGCATCAACCTGGAAAACCAGGGGGCTGGATTGGGTCCTGCCTAATGGGTTCATGGGGTTGACAAGGAACACTCTTCCTGGTCAGACGGACAAGCAGACCAGTGTGGTTTTTGCTTTTGTTTTTGAGGGTATGGTGACACTTCCACGTAACACCTGGCTGAGTTATTTCCTTGAGTTAGCTGGCTATTCTACAGGTTGGGATCCCCTCTGCACAGCGTTGGTTATGTGCATCGGATATTTTGGCCAAATAACCAACCGTTGGTTAAAAAAAACTCCCTCCACACAACACGATAACCCATGGTAAGTTAAATAGCCAACCGACGACTATTTAAGCCACCATTGGTTATCGTGTTGTTTTATTATTTTAATCCCTGCAAAGTAGTTTTACATCTTATACCTGATGTTGTATTTTATGCTGTGTTTAGTTGTATAATGTTGATCTTATTTGTATTGTTATGATGATGATGTTTAAAACTGAGCAATTCATTTTATGAGGCTTGTAATCAATTTAAATAATTAAATGCTGAAATAATTATTTCTGCCCTCTCCTCTCCCCATACCTTTTCTCTTGTGTGCTGTGTCAGCCTGCAGCCAGGGACTGTCTTCTTTCATTGATTACATGTAACCTGCTCTAGCAACCTTTTTGGCTGAGGAGCAGCATTAAAATACTTGAGATAAATAAAATGTGAAATGAATGGATTGCCCTGCAAGCGTTGAGCAAGGGGGGAGGGGCTGGATGTGAGCCACTCTGTTCCATGGATGGTGCAGAAGTGTTGCGGATCCCCCGAGGCCCCAAAGATCGATGTCTGTTGCCCACAGGGAACAACCTCTTCCTGGTGGCCGTCCATGAGCTTGGCCACTCGCTGGGGCTGGAACACTCCAGCAACCCTGATGCCATCATGGCTCCTTTCTATCAGTGGATGGACACGGAGGACTTCCAGCTGCCAGGCGACGACCTTCGGGGCATCCAGCAGCTGTATGGTGAGTGCCGGCCAAGCAGGATTTTATTCTATTTACAACATTCATATACTGCCGAATATAATAGAATCTCTCAGTGGAATCTATAATCTATAACCGAATATAATAGAATCTCTCAATAATACAATATTAAAACACAGCATTGAAACACTTCCAGTTCCAATAAAGAAGCATTAAAATGGAGTGCCCTAATTAATTTACTTACAGCCCAGGAAAGGCCTAGGTGAACAAGTGTGTCTTCAGGAGGCGTTTAAATGATGCCACATTTTCTGCCTCTCGAACTACACGAGGGAGGGTTTTCCAGAGGCTGGGTGCTGTTACAGAGAAGGCCCTGCCACCTGGCTACTTTATGGCGGCATTCTGTCCGTTTCGGAATGACCAGCAAGGCTTCCTCTGCTGATCTTACAGGTTGCCTGGGTAGGTATAAGGGAAGGCGGTCTGCTAGGTATCCTGGTTCCAAGTTGTTCAGGGCTTTATATGACGGTAACATAACCTTGTACGTGCTCAGTAGGTAATAGGCAGCCAGTGCAGTTCTTTTAACACAGGTGCTATGTGAATAGCTGGGTGTCCCAGTGAGCACCCTGGCTGCAGCTTTTGAACCACACATAGAACCACGCAGCCCCACATAGAGCACATTGCAGTAGTCTAGGGTGACCCTGTGGAAAGGAGGACAGGGCTCCTGTATCCTTAACAGTTGTATTGAAAAGGGAATTTCAGCAGGTGTCATTTGTATGCATACAGCACGTGGTGAAGTTCTATCTTTTGTATCTGGTCAAGAGGGCAGGGCTCCTGCAGCTTTAGCTGTTGTGATGAAGAGGGAACTTCACCAGGTGCTGCATGTATACCAATGATGCCTGCTGAAATTCCCCTTTCAATACAACTGTTAAAGACACAGGAGCCCTGTCCTCCTTTCCATAGGGTCAGCCTGCAGTAGTCTTAATTGTGAGGCTAGCAGCGTATGGATCACTGTGGCGGGGAGAATGCTGTGTTTGGGGACTCAGGACGATTGGCCATTAAATGCATGCAAATAGAGCAGGAGTGTTGAGCCTCTTTCAGCCCGAGGGCCAAATTCCATTTCAGAGAAGCTCTTGGGGGCTGCATTCCAGTGGTGGGCGGGGCTAATGGGAAAACTGGGGGAGGGGGGCAAAATACCAGCCTATTTTAGCTTAAAGCTCTTATGCCAGTAGCGAAGCCTTAGGGGAGCAATGGGGGGAAAACTGCACAGAAGCTGGGAAACCATCAAAATGGTGGGCAGGAGAAAGGAGGTGGGGCCAAGGGAAAGGGGCGCAGGCCACCTGGGGAAGCCCAATTTGTTCAGCTGGACCAAGTCCGATGCCTCTGCCGCTCCCTTGTTTGCCAAGCAGTTTCTCCACTGATCATCTCACTTCTTTCCTCAGGTACTCCTGGGGGGCAGCCACAACCTACAAAGCTCCTCCCTACTGTAGTGCCCAGAAAGCCAGGGTACAAGCCCCCCAAGCTCCCACCTCCCGGCAAGCCAGACCGACCCCCCAGGCCAGGCAACCCTGACCAGCATGAGCCCAACATCTGTGATGGGGACTTTGACACGGTGACCGTTCTGCGCGGGGAGATGTTCGTGTTCAAGGTACCAGGCTCTTGATGTCCTGCCACCTCCAAGCCAGGTGGCGCTTGGAGATGAGAGTCTGGCTTCTGGAATGGGGCATTCTGGCACCCTTGTTGCCATTGTCAGGAGAGGCTGGGAAGGGCTGTGCATAGGTTCCACGTTGCTTGTCCCTAGGAATAACGGGAACATCTGCTTCCCCGCCTCCGTGCGGAGCTTTAATACAGGCAGTTCTGCAAAAGCAAGCAGACGGTGGAGCCGGCCTGAGCATGTGTCGAGGGATGCAGCACTTACTAGTGACTGTGGGGCAGATGCAAACTTTCCTTCCCCAATCCATGGCTAAAAGTAAAAAATCAACCCCAAAGTTTGCATGAAATTGTACAGGTGAAGCCTGCAAGCACCGGGGCTGTTCTGGACCCGTCCTGCTCAGCGTGGGCTTTGCAGTGCCATTGCTCAGTGGCGGTAGAGCTTCTCCTGTGCATGCAGGAAGTCCTGTGTTCAGTCCCTGGTGTCTCCAGCGGAAAGGCTCCGGGAGCAGATGAGGGGTGCAGCCATCCTCTGAATGACACTGGGATGACCTGCTGCCAGTCTCCAAGTAGACAATTCTGGGTTGGGTGGACAAAGAGTCAGACAGGACTAAAATGCCCTCACTAGCTTCCTCCATTGCCTCCCCCCCCCAAATATTCTGCAATGGTGGTTCTTCTTTCGCCCTAGCAAAGCAATGGAAGGGATGCATTGCCCACACACGCAACCTGAATCAGGCAAATTGATGCTCTTTTTACAGAGCCGAGGTTTTCCGACCTCTGTTTTGCAAGTTCTCGTTTATTCTGCAGCCGTATTCCAGCTCCTGTCCTGGGCTTGGAGCTGCCAGAAGGGGCTCAGCAGACAGTGTGTCAATGCGAGGCAGGCGGGGTGGGTGGGCCGGGCTCTGGGTCAGACCCCAAGGCCAGAAAGAACTGGGCTGGCCTGAGTTTTCTCTTTGTCCCCTCTTCTCTCTGTCTTTCTCCCTCGTTCAAGGGCCGCTGGTTCTGGCGTGTCCGGAATAACCGGGTGTTGGACAACTACCCGATGCCAGTTGGGCATTTCTGGAGAGGCCTTCCTGGGAACATTGACACTGCGTATGAGAGGCAAGATGGACGATTTGCGTTCTTTAAAGGTGGGTGCCATTAGGCAGGGTGAGGAAAGTAGAATGCAGAGACCTTGGATGTTGTCATTGTACTGGGCTTTTCCAAGTTAGAGAAGAAAAGGGAAAAAGTCTCAGTGTTTCTCTCCATCCCTTTTCTGATTCCCAGGATATATGTCAGAGGACCGCTGCTTCCCTTGGCATACTCTTCTTCAGGGCCCATGGAGCAAATGAAGGCTATGCACTCCAGAGGCCACGTGGAACAGGGAGGAGTTTCCGCATAACCTCTCCTAAGGGGAATATGTTGGAGGCCACCTGAAGCTCTGCATGCTGGCCTGTGCCACGTCCCCCTCAGGCAGCGATCAAGCAAGATGCCCTGGGCAGCACCTCAAGCAGGCAGGTTTCCCAGCAGCCCTCTGTCCTGCTCCAAAACCTAGATTGTGGTGGGGAGGGAAGCAGAAGCCCAGAGCCAATGACTGAGGCAAATACTAGGGGCGGCATGTGTGACACAGGAAGGAGCTAGACAGTGGAGACAGGGCCATGTGATTTTCAGCTAAATGCAGCAGGGAAAATAGGACGGTGCATCACGCGTGGCCTCTGATGCCCATACACTCACATACGGAATATGGGAAACAAACAAGATGAACGTGACATCCTACTATGGGAAGAGAAACATGATCTGATAGGGATCAGTGAGACACTTGGTGCATTGAGGCTTATGGGCCAGTGATTGAAAGGTGTACTTCACCCTTCCCCAAGATTGGGGAAGTCTGGTTTATCATGTTTAAAAGGAGCAGACCCAACAGTAAGGGAGGGGGAGTCGCGTTACCTGTAAAGAATGTAGACTCCTGCACAAAAGTCCATGAATCTGAGAATGGTGAAAATGTCTGAGTGAGGACAGAGGGAGAGAGAAACAAAAGCCATATTTCTGCGGCAGGATTCTACAGAGTGTCCAGCCAACCAGAAGGCATGGATAATAGTTCCCTGAAGCAGATTACAAAACTTCCGGAAGAGAGCCGTAATAGCAGAAGGGGATTTCAGCTATCTTTGCCACATGCTGGAAATCTAATGGCTAAGAATAAGATTGACCTATGCTGACACCTTCATCTCTCAGGAATTGGAGGGAGGAAAAAAGACATCTGCTGTCTGGGGCTTAATCCTGACCATCAGGGAAGAACTGGGTGAAAGTGAAAATGGCTGGAAGTTTGTGAAAATTGGCATTCATGGCAGCAAGGGATGTGAGAACTGAGCACAGTCAGACATGCAACCTGGACCTTAGGAAAGCCAATGTCAAAGAACTCAGAAAAGTTGGGTGGGATCCCATGGTTAGGAATTCTGAAATAGAAAAGAGTTCAGGAGAGAGAGAAGATTCTGAAAAAGGAAATCCTGAAACAACAATCAAACGATTCCAGTAAGAAGGTAACAATAGACTCCTAAACAAGCCAGCATGGCTGCCCAGGAAACTCTCTCAAAAGCTGGGGTTTAAAATAACATGTCTAAGAGATGGAAGGGAAGTCGTACAGCCAAGGAAGTGTATTATAGGGTAACACAAACTTGTAAGAATGGAGTCAGGGAGGGTAAAGCCCAGAATGAGCTGAGGCTTGTGAGGGATGCCGAAAATGACAAAAGGGGCTTCTTTGGCTGTGTTAGAGGCACTGAGGAGCTCCAGAAAGGGGTTGGTCCACTGAAGCATTAGCAGGGACTGAGAGAAGGTGGATCTACTCAATGGCTCCTTCGCCTCAGTCTTTTCCTTAAAGGGAATTTGTGTTTTAATCTAGCAAAGCAGGAAGAAACAATGAAGGACTTGCTGTCTAGGATAGGTAAGGAGATGCCCAAAGAGCATCTAGCTCCTTTAAATGAGCTCAAGTCTCCTGCGCCTGATGAATTATGTTCCAGAATGCTGAAGGAGCTTGTGGATGTTATTTCACAGCCATTGTCTGAACAATCTTGGCAAAGACTGGAGGCATGAAAATGTCTCAATCTCTAAAAAGGCAGATCTGGGAAATTACAGCTTGGTCAGTTGACCTGGTTTATCAAAAACAAGCCATGGCACACCATCCTTATCTCCATTTTTTATAGAGTAGTTCTTGGGGATATTATAGACACAGCATATCATCTGTTTAGCAAAGGGTTTGCCAAGGCCTCCCATGATATCCTTGATAAAATGGGAAGATGTAGGCTGACCAGTTCTCCTGTTAGGTGGATCCACAGGTGGCTAAACAACTATGAGGGCTCCTTAGTGGCTCCAGCAGCCTTGAGTGGAGTGCCCAAGCCCTTTACTCTCTTGCATTTTTATAAATGACTTGGATGGAGGTCTAGAGAGAGTGCTTCTCAAAGCTGCAGATGACATGAAGCTGGGAGGGAGAGCCAACACCAGAGAAGACGGGGTCAAAATTCAAAAGGATCTTGAAAGGCTGGAACATTTGGCCAAAACTTAACAAAATGCAATTCAACAAAGATACAGGTAAAACCCTCCAAAGACACAGGTACAGGCTGGGGGAGACCTGGCTTGGCTGTAGTACATCTGAAAGGCTCTAGGTGTATTAGTTGGCCATTAGCGGGTCATGAACCAGCAGTGTAGTGGAGCTGCTAAAAGAATCTAATGCTAAAAGCTGCATAAACATAAGCATTGTGTCCAGGTTACGGGAAGTAATATTTACGTTCTATTCTGTGCTGGTCAAGTTCTCATCTGGAGTACTGTGTCCAGTTCTGGATCATGTTCAAACAAAGGTGAACAAGATGGTGAGGGGTCTGGAAACCAAGGGCGGTTGAAAAGACGATTGAAAGAGCTGAGTTTGTGTACCCTGGGGAAGGGAAGAGACAAACATGCCGATATGTGCTTGCAGCCTTCAGATATCTGATAGACGTCATGTAGGAGACAGGGATTTGATCTGTGTTTCTCCAGAGAGCAGGACTAGAGCCAATGGGTAGAAATGGCAGGGAAGCAGGTTTTGGCTAAATGTTAAGAGACACGTCCTCACAGTAAGCGCCATTGGACAGCAGGACCCAGGTTGCCTCGGGAGGTGGTGGGCTCTCCTTGGATGGCGTTATTTCTGCAGGGGCTGGACAGACATCTGTCAGGGATGCTGTAGTTCCAGGGGTTGGACTGGATGACCTCCTAGGTCCCTATCTCCTGGTAGAGGTGGAATGGACAGGATGGCAGGCAGGGCCTACAGCACCCTCACAGGATTTGGTACAGGGAGTCTCAACAGAACGAAATTGTGACTATATTCCTGAGTGCTCAAAGGGCCATCCTGGCCTCTGCCTGAGTTCTCCACGTGCCCTCTTTTTCCAGGAGATCAGTACTGGCTTTTCCGTGAGGCGAACCTGGAACCAGGTTATCCGCAGCCCCTGACCAGCTATGGGCTGGGCATTCCCTATGACAAGGTGGATGCTGCCATCTGGTGGGAGCCCACGGGGCATACGTTCTTCTTCAGAGGAGACAGGTGGGTAGCAGAACCCCGGAACAATTGGAGAATCCCCCCTTCTCCCCCTTCCTCTAGCCTTCTCGGCTGGCAGCACAGAGGTCTGCAAAGCAAGGACCTTTGGTTCCAGGATGGAACTATACACTCTCTTTCCTCCCCCCACCCCGCCGCCACCTGGCAATATCTGGTCCTGTCATCGATTGTTGATTGTGTGCTTACCAACATATTTCCTTTTGCAAGAAAACAAATTGTATAAAGGCACCAGGAATAAGAGAGGATTCAAACAGGCTTAGGACTAGTGGGAGACCAGTGTTTGAGGACTCCATTCTTGAGGAATGACAGTGTTAAAACCAGCCAAAATCAGCCACAGAAGATGCATCAATGCCAGCTGGAGCGGCAAAGTTGGACTTTTAGAGTCACTGTGGTGTTTAGACCAGGCCTGGGCAGACCCAGGTTCAAATTCTTCTCTGCTTAGCACTAGCGAGTCCACACCTGGAGTATTGTGTACGATTTTGGGCATCACATTTCCAGAAGGACAATGACAGGTCAGAACAAGTTCAGAGGAGGGCAACAAAGATTATACAGGGACTTGAGGACATGCCCTACGAGGTGAGGCTGAAGGAACTTGGGATGTTCAGTCTGGAGAAAAGAAGACTGAGGGGAGACATGTTAGCAGTGTTGAGGTACATAAAAGGATGCCACAGGGAAGATGGTCAAGAACTATTTTCCGTGGACACAGAAAGCAGGACCTGAAATAATGGGTATAAGTTACAGCTACCAAGATACCAATTAAATATACGGAAAACCTTCCTGACGGTCAGATCTGTACAAGAATGGAACAGTCTTCCTACGGAGGTTGTGAGTTCTCCATCTCTGGAGGTTTTTTAGAAGAGGCCAGACAGCCGCTCTCAGGTATAGTTTAATTGGTTTTCCTGCACATTGCAGAAGGTTGGTCTAGATGATCCTTGTGGTCCCTTACAACTCCTCAATTCTATTATTCTAAATCCCTGCTCCCTGGGTGACCTTGGGCCAGTCTCTATCTCTCAGCCTAACTGCCCTTACAGGATTGTTGTGCAGATAAAATGGGAGTGTGAGATTCAAGGGAGCTGGCTGCATGTGCTTCCTGTTGTACACCAAGGGTTGAACAAGGTATGGTAAGAGCATCTTTCCTCCCATAGGTATTGGCGCTTTAATGAGGAGAGCCACGCTGTGGATCAAGGCTACCCGAGGAAAATCAGCGTGTGGGCTGGAGTCCCGAACGCTCCCAAAGGAGCATTTTTGAGTTCCGATGCAAGTAAGTAGAAAAACAGTGCGGATTGGCCTGCAAAGAAGGGATAAGAGGAGCAAACGGCTAAAGATAGGACCTCTAATAACATCACAAGCAGAGCACCGAACACGGGAAACCAGGGCATTAGATGATGAAGGTGCCAAAAGAATATGGAAGGAAGATGGCGGAGCAAAGCTGCTTCTGCCCTCACTGGGAAAGATGTTGGAGAGAGATCCAAACCTGAACCACTGGGCTTCAGGGGAGCTGGTTGGAGAGAGATCTGAAGCATTGGGTCAAAGAACGGTGGCAGAGACAACATTTCAGAACTGATGAATTAAAAGTTAGGAGTTACTGGAGCTCACTGGCATTCACCTGAGAGATCTTTAATCATTCAGATGTGGAAGTGTTCGTCTTACAACAACAATATGCAACTTACTAAAATCAGCTTCACTTCCCAGAGGGTTTGAGAGTAGTCAACATAACACCAGTTCCTTTAAAAAAAAGGATCCAGGGAGTACTGGGGAATTATTGACCAATCAGCTTAACGTCTGTCCCAAGTAAATTGGAGAAAGCATTTTTCAGACTAAAAAAATTATGTATGTTGACCGACAAGACTTCGTTGAGGAATAAATGAAGTTTTTTGTTATGGAGCTAACTCAACAGTAGAATCCTGCAAGAATCTATGTAAGACCAATGTTATTCAACATATTAATAAGAGGTCTGGAGTAAGGGATGAGCAAGTTTACTAAACAATGGCTAAATTTAGGGGCATGAAATCTAAAGCCAATGCTGTAGAGCTCCAAAACAAATCTAGCTGAACTGGGCAACCAGCAGCAACCAAATGGCGAATGAAATTCAGTGTAAGCAAAGTGGGTCAAAAAATCCAGACTTCATATATGTACTGCTGGGCTCTAGATTGGCTGTGAGCCTCCCGAAAACAGGTCTTTGGTTTGTGGTGGATGGTTGATAAAAAACACCAACCTGGCGTTTCGCAGCAGTGAAATGATAAATTCTCTTCGAAGGTTTTATTAAATTGAGGAAATTAAACTGCCTGTATCGTAATGGTTTTTCTAATAAAAACAACAAGTGTTTGCATCAGGTCTCAACCCATGGACAGACTGATCCACCAAAGCAATTACCTTGTTATAATTTATGGAAATACTTTGCATAATTTATTCTGATCACCAAATCCTTGGTGCAAAACGTTTTAAAAAATGTTGCGTAATGCAGATGTTGCAAAAAGAAAATGGAATTGGATTGGCCAGTTAGCTGAGAAGCCGTGGGACAGGATGGGCTGTGGAAATGGGCCGCGCGTGCTCATGTAATGGTCTTTTCATCCTGCTATTTTCCAGCCTACACGTATTTCTACAAAGGCCGAATGTACTGGAAGTTTGACAATGAGCGGCTGAAAACGGAGCCTGGCTACCCCAAGTCCATTCTGCGGGACTTCATGGGATGCCATGAGGAAGTGGCTGCGAACCCCGACCCCAGGTGGCCTGATGTGGGCAAGCCCCCCTTCAGCCCAGATAGCCCCGGGCCGGACGAGGAGGAGGAGGAGGTGGAGCCAGAAGACCCTGCGGACGCTCAGCCTGGGGAGGAGGAGGAGGAGGAGGAGGAGGAGGCGAATTATGGGGACGGTGTGGAGGGCGGTGGCGGCAACGATGTGGACATCGTGGTGCACATCAATGACTACCCACTCACCATGAGTGTCGTCATGGCAACAGTGCTGCTGCTGCTGCTGCTGTGCGTCTTGGGCCTGGTGTACGTCATCGTGCAGCTGCAGCGCAAGGGCACACCCCGCATGCTCCTCTACTGCAAGCGCTCGCTCCAGGAGTGGGTCTGAAGCCTGGCGGCCCCCGTGGACAGCCCCGGGGCTCCTTTCCCTCCTCTGCCAGCCCCCTCTCCTAGCTGGCGAAGTTCTGCCTATGAAGGTGAGCGGACGGGGCAAGAGTCTTGCCGGACTCTTCCTCCGCCATCCCATGGGCGGCTTTGCCTTCCACGTGGAGGAGACGCTCTGGTGGCTCTCTGGGGCTGGCTGCTCGCTTCTCTTCCTCCTCCTCCATCCAGAGCAGACCTTGTGCCTTCCTGTAGAGGGATGTTGGAGGCAGCTTCCGCCTGGGTCTGTCTGTGCCTTTGTGCCTCGGCGAGGGCTGGCTTCCCTAGAGATCCATCCAGCCCCTCTCCTGGCATTGACTGGTAGGAGTGGGGTGGCCGCTCTCTCCCGGCCTCCGCGCCAGGCAGCCGCCCCATTCACTCTGCCGGCCCCCATTGGAAAGGGGGCTCCCCCAGTTTGGACGTGTGGCTTCCCCTTGACTTGTTGCTGGAGATTTAATCCTGTGGATCTCGTTCCCTCGCCCGGGAACTAGTGCGTGCCTGGTGATCCAGATCCATGCTTGCGAGGATGGAAGGATGGAGGGCGCTTGCCCAGTTGGATCTGTCCCTCCCTCCCGTGCATGTGCTTTCGAACCTGTGACCCGACACCCATCTTTGTCTTGTGCTGTTCCTAGGGGAAGTGGTTTGTTACCTCCGGTGCTGACTGCCTCGCTTCCCACCCAAATGTATGCTTGTTCCGATGAGCCTCATGGACAAGGTGCTCTTGGGTGGCTGCCAAGGTGCCACACATGAGCCACCAACCTCCTAGAATGCTTGACTTTGGCTTTGCAAGCCCCCTGCCCTCTGCGATGGCCGCTTGGGTTGCAGAGTGAAACATGGGAAACTTCTCTACTGTAACTGCTCGAGCTTCTTTACTACTACTGACCTCTCTGACGCCGGGATGGGGTGGGCTGAGCCAGACTCTTCCGAAGGGGGCGTCGGGGGGGCCTGCACAGTCTCCCTGCTTCTCCTCTCCTGCTGACGACTGTTCCTTGCCTGCCTCCCCTTTCCATCTCCCTGCCCACTTCCCTTGCTGGGTGCCTTGGATAGCAGGCCCTGGTGGGCAGGACGCCCTGTGTGGGGCTGCAGCCCAGGCCCGTTCTCTGCCTTGGGGGTGGGGGGTGCTGAGCCCTCACTGCAAGGAAGAGCTGCCCCTCGGGCAGTCGAGCTGCTCAGGGCACCGGCCGGAGGGGGATTGCTGCTGGCTGCCCTTCCTCCTTGAATGAACTGGCGTTGCTGGCGGGGGCCGGCTTGAGTGACCAGATGTCAGCGAGAGGCTTGGCTTCTGGAGCGGCTGCTTTGGAGGCATGGTGGGGGTGGGGGTGCTCCAAAGGAGGGCTCTGAGCTTGCTTGGCTCTAGGTTCCGGCCTTTGGGAGGCTGAGGGTGTGTTTGCACATGGGATGTGCCCCCTTCCGCTCCCAGGGATGGCGTGATTCCCTCCTTTCGAGGTGCCTCCCCGTTTCTGGGCCAGCAGCAAGCAAGGCATCTGCACCTCCCAGAAAGTGGCAATCACTGAAAGAATTCCGTCGACAGGTGTGTGCAGCACAGGTGAGGGCAGCCTCCCCCACCCTGGTGCCCTCCGGATGTGTTTGACCACAACTCCCATCATCCCCGGCCAGCAAGGGCCATGGGCCTTGCTGGCCGGGAATGATGGGAGTTGCTGTCCAACACATCTGGAGGGCACCAGGGTGGGGGAGGCTGGCTGACAGGCTGCAGGGCCACAGGGTCGCTGGCTTTGGACATTGCAAAGAGATTCTCCGCTCTGGGGATGCCGCGCCTGGCAGCCTGACCAGTCCCTCCGGGAAGGGGGCAGAGGAGGGGGCCCAGCCGCTGAGGCTGTGCAGCAGCTCCCTCTCTTCCTCCTCGCTTCCTGCAGCAACATCCTGCCTTTCAACCTGGGAATTGAGCAGGATTGTGCAAATGAAGCAACGCTGAACAGATCGCCTGAGGTGTAGGGTTGCCAAGTGCTTTTGCACAGGTGGGGTGGGGCAGGTCAGTGCTGGTTCCATTTTGGCCTGGCTTGTGTTGTAACTAGGAAGAGGTGTATCTAAATCCCACACCAAGAAAAGCTAGATTCTGTCACCTGTCTGTGTAGATCACATCTATCTGCTTATTTGGTCATGCCTTTTGCCTCTGCTAATTGTAATGAGGGCCAAGCAGCCCCCCCCCCCCCGCCCTCCCCTGGACCACCGGAAGTGTCATTCTGTTGCCCTCTGACCTTCCGAGGCCCCCCTGCGCTTGGACGTCTGGCATTGGAGTGCTGATCTGGTCTCTTTGCAGGAAGATAATTCCTGGCACCCTCTGGCAGTCCAGGACTCTTTGTGTTAAATAAGGTTGACAGCAGCCTGTGTTTCTCTCCCTGATGCTTTCAGAGGAGAGCGTGGAGATGCCACGAGGGCAAGGAGAGGCACATATTGCCTGCTTCTGTGAGGGACACGGTGGCGCAGGTTCTGCTCCTCCTGCCCCCTCCTCCCAAGAAGTTCTATAGCCTCTGTCTCCCTGCTATTTCCCTCAATTTTTCAGAAAAACAGAAGAAGCCCGTATTTTTTGAAAACTTGGAATCTTAGAAGCAGAATGAATGATGAAATACAAGCAATTGCATGTCATTTGCAGAAGGGGAGAGTTCAGATCCCCCCCTCCCTGTACTCATCTGCCTGCCTGCATTGAAGAGGACAGAACCCTTCCACCCCCTTCCTCGGTCAGGGTTCTTACACCGCCAAGTCCCAGCTGCATTTACCTCCAAAGTGGGCTCCGGGACACCGCAACTAGTGATGAGCAATGCCCGTTGGTGCGGGAGAGGTGGGTACAGGGAAAAAACAGGCCTGGGGTGTCTCCAGGTTCCGTGTGTGGCTTTAGACACAGAACCTCTTTCTATGCAAGAGAAAACGGAGCCCTGTCCGCAGCAGTAGTGTTCCAAGCCCTGCTGTCATTAGATGGTGCCTTTGATATGCCAAATCATCTCCTAATCATAAAGACTGAAAGCCAATGAATGTTCCATACTCAGAACTGCAGAGGAGGGGGGGAAGTCCCATTTTCCGCAGGCTGCCAGTAAAACACTTTCAACTTTCAAAGTGTGGAACTCCTTTTCTCTCAACTGTGTTTGCAAGTTTTTGTTAGAGCATCCTTATAAACGGTGCTTTTATTGATGAGAATTCCTGTGTGTGGCTGTGGGCTTGCATAGTTTGTCCCTGGACTTGCCGATGGATACTTGTTTTGTGTATCCTTTTGGTTCACGTGGAGACGCTGGCTTGAAACCACCCCCTTGGGTGTCTCCAGCAATCCTGCTTGCTAGGAATTGGGCTCAGGGCAGAACAAGGCCTCTGTGGCTGCAGGCCCACATCTAATAGCTAATAGCCGCCTTCTGCGGTATCGCACAGTGCCTAGTCAGGTTACCTCACACATGCCCGGAAGTGAAGCATCCTCTGATTTTTCCTTGCTTGATAGGTAGCTGTTGTGGCTGCTGAGGACTGCTAGAGGTGGCCTGGTATCTTCCTTGCCCTGCCTGCCCTTGGCTAGAGCGCAAGAACAGGCAGCAAGCCGTTCAGTCCACCCGGGGTGCCTTTGTAGAGCTGTGCTGCATCATGCCAGAGGCCCATCTGGGTCATCTTTCTGTTTCCACGGTGGCCAAACAGGTGGCTACTGAAAGCCCACCTCAGGACATGAATGCTATAGCATCCTCCTGCTTGCCTTCCCCAGCAGACTGCCTCTGGTACTGGGCATAATGATATATAGCCATCTGGACTAGTAGACTTCAGGGTCCGCCCCTTGTATCTTGCTGCTTGACGCTAAAGGAGGGGTCTGCGTGGGGCTTTGTAGGGAATGGACCCCAATTGCCCCATTGTTTTCCCTCCTTGAGGGTGAGCAGGGCAGTGTGTACGTGTGCGTGCGTGCACACAAAACCGAGGTTGCAACTCCAGGCAGCCTTGCTGCTGTGCCACCACCCTACTGTCTGGTTGGCTAGTGTGTTTTGTCTGGTTCTCCATACTCTCTCTGTCTGACGGTTGTGTCCAGTAGTCCCCCAATAAACCCTACCAACACCATCTCTGAATCGCTGCTCTCTCGCTCTCTTTCTGCATCAGTAACAAGCTCCCTCTGTTGCCTCCAGGCATCCATTAACCCCGAGGTCAGTGGCAATGAACTTCTGTTTCAGACACTTGGCTCCTGCCCCGACCTCCTGCCCAGCAAGGCTGCAGCTGGGAGGAGGGCAGCGTGTGCTCCCAGCCTCTTTTGCACGCAGCTGCCAGTTCCAGCTCCGTGGCTCTGAAGGCCCGGCTGTTCCCAGCACCTCCGATGTCCTGCCATCTTCCAAACTAGAGCCGAAAGGAGCGGGGAGGGAAGGGAGTTTGAAGGTGAGCAGCTGACAGCAGCACCAGTTTGAAATCTGCCCTATGTAAATCAGTTCCAGATCAGGGGAAGCCTGCAATGGTGTCTGTGCACCAGCGCTGTTAATGTCACGCTAAGTGAAAACCAAGGTGTACACAACATTGATAGTGCACTATTGATATTAAGCAAGTGTTGGAACTCATTGCGCTAGCTGAATGTGCAGGTGATGGTTTACACTAGTGCAGGGTAGGTAACCCTTTGGGGCAATAGACAATTTGAGAAACGGTCCCGTGTGCCAAAGGACAAGGACGATGCCCCAAAGGCTTGAGTACAAGGTGGAGTTAGGCTCTGAGCCCTGACACCCTTTGAACCCACAGTTTTCAATGCTTAACAGCAACCTATTTCACTGCAGTCTCAGCTACCGATAAGAAAATGTGTGAATTTCCCTTTCTAAGCAGAAGCGTAATGGCACTTCGGCAGGTGCCAGGAAAAGTGTCCGGGGTGCATGGGTGCTCGTGGCACCCGGCTGCTTTCCCTGCATGAGCGTGGTGTCAGTACTGCTGGCGCACAGATACGTTGGGAGCCTCCCACAGATCCTTAATCCTAACCAGCTTTGTTAGGGATTTCTAAGGGTTTGACATAAACAGTTGGTGCCTCCGACATCTCTTCCTATATGCCAACCAAAGGACGCTGACACAACTCTGCATGTCACGTGTGTGTGGAGGTGCTCCTTAGCATGAACTGAAAAGTAACTTTTGTTGTGGAAGTTTGTGCATTTTTTCCTAATATTTGTGTTGTGAGAAGATAGCCTGAAGTCCATCCTTTCTGAATCTGCCGACCTTCAATTTCAAGAGCTGCAACACAGTGTGACACGGGGGCCCTTGAAATTAAGTGTGGAAGAGACATGGGGAGATGGACCTCTACCCAGTGCTTGAAAGCAGGCAGTTCATGATGTGAAGATGGCCCAGCTCAAGACCTGGGAGTGCCCTGTCTTAAGTGGTAAAGCAGCATAAGAACCAGGAGGACCATTTTCCCTTGAGGAAGAACCAGTTGCTTCTCATTAGTGCTTTTGTCTTGCTGGCAATTTCTGGGATTGTGATTCTTCAGAGGTCTTTTCTCGATAAGCTGCATCCTCTTGATGATATGAGAATGTGCATCCAGCAGCTAATGTAAAAGTAGCTAATGAAAAGGCAGGAAAAGCCTTGACTTGCTCTAAAGTGCTTTGTCCAAAAGCCAAGTCACTCTTTCTGAATTGGCTGGCCAATTTAAGAAGCAAGTGGAAACCTCCACTGTAAAATCACTGTTTATGTTCTGTTGCGTGATTGTGTTATGTTCTTATGCTGTGTCAACCTTCCTGAAATCTAGCAGGATGCCATACACAGCAGCAGCAAGATCAAATGGATGGTTATAAGAGGATCCATGGTTTGTCAGCAGTACATGTGAAAAGGGGCTCAGGAGTGTAGTTGATTGCAAGCTGAACCTGTGTAGCATGATGTGGCTGCAAAAAAAGTCTAATGTGATTGTCGGCTGTATTAATGGAACCATAGATTAGTTTCCAAGAAACAAGAAGGAATCGTTCTGCTTTACAAAGCTCCAAAGAGAGTTTTGGCTATTGGGCAATATCATCATCATCTACAGTAATCCTTCCTCATCTGGAGTTAGGGTCCAATGCTGGGAGCTGCATTTTAAGAAGGATATAGACAAGTGTCTGTGGTGTGTGTCCCCCCCAGCTTGGTAAGATTTCATGTTTGAAGTGAACTTAGAATCATAGAATAGTAGAGTTGGAAGGGGCCTATAAGGCCATTGAGTCCAATCCCCTACTCAATGCAGGGATCCACCTTAAAGCCAGCTGCCTCTTGAATGTCTCTAATGTGGGAGAGCTCACCACCTCCCTAGGTCATTGGTTCCATTGTCGTGCTGCTCTAACAGTCAGGAAGCTTTTCCTGATGCCCAGCCGGAATCTGGCTTCCTGTAACTTAAGCCCATTATTCCGTGTCCTGCATTCTGGGTTTATCAAGAAGAGATCCTGGCCCTCCTACTTCTTCTGAGTCAGACCCTTGCACCATCTAGCCCAGTATTGTCAACACTGACTGGCAGCAGCTCTCCAGGTTTTCAGGCAGGACTTATTCTAGCCCTAGTCAGAGATACTGAATCTGGAACCTTCTGCATGCAACCAGGTACTCTATTGCCACTGATCTATGGCCCTTCAAATTAGCTTTTCAAACTGAACTAAAACCTCAACTCTTAAATTGTGCTGAGGTCTATACCAAAAATGTAGCTTATAAGCTGCACTAAAGTTTTAAAACTGAGCCTACCTGCTCTGAGCTTGTATTGAAAGACAAGCTTGTTCTCCAGCTAGTGGCATTGAGCAAAGTAGAAACAGTTTGATGTGAGAGACAGATAATTTGGGGCTGTGAGTTGGCTGAAAGTGATGTGCCTTCGGCTGCAGGGCCTCTGCTTGAGAGTCCAATGCAGAGCTGAACAGATTTTTAAAAGGAAAGGAGGGCGAGACCCTGCCAGGGGAATGTGAATTCAGCCCAATATGTCATGTGCCCAAATCCAGTCTGGGATTCCTGGGCTAAAACCAAGACTTGCTATAATCCCTGCTACACAGTGGAACCAAAGGAAGGAGTGCAAGGGACCCGACGACCTCTCTGTCTTCAGGTGTTGTGCTGTGGGCTTCAGGGCAGCTCCCACTAGCACAAATAGCTCAGTCCGGAGCCCACAATCTGGGCTGAGCAGCATAGAATTGTGGCGTCGGAAGGGTCTACAAGGACCATTAGTCCAACCCTCTGCATGTGCAAGAAAACCAATTAAACCACCCATGAGAGGTGGCTGCCCACCTTCAAGCCCCCTGCCATTTTCACACCCATGTCCCTTTCACTTGGGTTACAGCCAGTGGTGCATTTTGCAGTCCGTCTGCTCATCATGATAGCCACGTCTCCAAGGAGATTTTTAAAAATGCAGGCAGCAGTATTGATCTGTGTGTGCCAGATGACTGGAGGAGGGCTAATGTTGTCCCTATCTTCAAAAAGGGCAAAAAGGAGGAACTACAGACCAGTTAGTCTGATATCCATCCCTGGGAAAATATTGGAGCAGATTATAAAGAAGTCAATCTGTAAGCGCCTTGAAAACAATGCACTGATTACAAGAAGCCAGCATGGATTTGTCAAGAACAAATCCTGCCAGACTAATCCAGTCTAATTTTTTGATCTGGTAACCTCCCTTGTAGACTGTGGGACTGTTGTGGACATAATATAGCTTGACTTCAGCAAAGCTTTTGACAAAGTGCCCCATGACATTCTGATTAGCTAAAAGTGGGCTAGATGAAACAGCTATTAGGTGTTCAAATCGGACTCAGAGTGCTGATCAATGGTACCTTCTCAAACTGGGAGGAGGTAACAAGCAGGGTACCGCAGGGCTCAGTCCTAGGCCCAATGCTCTTCAACATTTTTATTAATGACCTGGATGAGGAGGTGTAGGGAATGTTTATCAAATTTGCAGATGACAAATTTGGGTGGGATAGCTAATACCCTTGAGGACAGATAGAAACTTCAAAGTGATCTTGATAGGCTGAAAACAACAGAATGAAATTTAATAGGGATAAATGCCGAATTCTAGGAAAAAGAAACCAAATGCAGAGTTACAAGATGGGGGATACATGGTTCAGCAATACTACAAGCCAGAAAGATCTTGGAATTGCTGTAGATCACAAGCTAGACATGAGCTAACAGTGCGACATGGCTGCAAAAAAAGCAAATGCTATCTTGGGCTGCATTAATAGAAGTATAGCTTCCAAATCGCATGAGGTACTGGTTCCCCTCTATTTGGCACTGGTTAGGACTCATGTTGAGTATTGTGTCCAGTTCTGGGCACCACACTTCAAGAAGGATGCAGACAAACTGGAGCGCATTCAGAAGAGAGCAATGAGGATGATCAGAGGTCTGGGAAAAGCCCTATGAGGAGAGACTGAAAGAATTGGGCATGTATAGCCTGGAGAAGAGAAGATTGAGGGGAGACACAATAGCACTCTTCAAATACTTGAAAGGTTGCCACACAGAGGAGGGCCAGGATCTCTTCTCGAACATCCCAGATTGCAGGACATGGAATAATGGGCCAGTTTCCGGCTGGACAGCAGGAAAAACTTCCTGACCATTAGAGCAGTACGACAATGGAACCAATGACCTAGAGAAGTGGTGGGCTCTCCCACACTAGAAGCGTTCAAGAGGCAGCTGGACAGCAATCTGTCAGGTATGCTTTAAGGTGGATTCCTGCATTGAGCAGGGGGTTGGACTTGATGGCCTTATAGTCCCCTTCAGACTCCAGTGTTTTATGATCCTATGATTCGGTTTTCAAGGTCTTATACATGCACAAATGTAACGTCTGCATGCATTCACACATGTGAGCACAATATATCCCAGCAGTTTCCTTTCACAGCAGAGAGAAACATTTTATCTTAAAATCAACAATCCAGTTCTAGCAGTTTTCATCCCCATCTGCAGCAGCAACGGGTCTTAATTTCCCATTCAAAGCCAAGCCATCCCAAAACATTTTCCATTTCAATGGGGCTAGCTCTCCAAAATGCATGGTTGCTGGGAAAATCCATTCCCCCCACCCCAGCTACTGTGCTCAGAGTTTGGCAGAAGATGCTGTCATCCCTGCTAATTAAAAGGTCCTGGGGCTTTGACCCTGTGAGCCCTGGCTCTGCTACATCACTGTTACCGCTGTTCTGCCTTGCTCAGTTTCTGTTAAGCTTTCTTTGTGAATTTATGTTGGGATCAAAGCCCACATCTTGCTCTCCCCACAGCTGCTGTCTGCCTGGAACTGCTAACCTAATTAGACTCCCCCCCCCCCCCATGGCCAGCCTTTCTCTCCAGGAAGCCGCTACTGCTGACCCCATTAGAAGGCTAATCAGATACATTCATTATTGATTCGGTCTCCTGGAATGCCGCTTGTCTTGTTCTGTGAACTCTGACCATCTCCGGAGGATGTGAGGTCATGGGCTATGTGATATCTGCATCATCTCTCCCTACACATGGAGCCCTTTGAAGCAAACCTTAACCACTGCCTGTATTCTCATAAGCCTGTATTCTCATAAGCGAATCGCATCTCCTGCCCTTGCAGCTGCATCTTGCTGAAAATGGGCACGTTCCAGTCAATGCCCAACTTTAGAAAGTTGGCATCAGACCTGATCCTAGTAAATAGTTTTCTTTGGCGTGATCAGAGAAGCAGGAATGTTGACCCTAGCTGGCTGTGGTGCAGGCCGGAAAAAAAAAAGGTTGAACTGACTCCCACGTAATACACGTGAAAAGCCTCTACAGGAGAATTCCAAGGGTCCTTCACGAACAACTTGTTTAAAAGACTTGCATTCACAGCAGAAGCTCACACAAGCTTAGGCAATCAGTTGCTACCCATTTGCCATATGCAGTCCAGATGCCTTCACTTGAGTTGCTGCTTCTGTGGTGAGTTGCTGCTTCTGTGGCAGGATATCACATAGGCTCAATTTGGACGACACACTAAACAACTGGTGTGGGGGAAACAATCGTCAGTTGTTTTGACTATTGTGTCATTCCAATGCTGCCATAGTCAACTCAGTGCTGATCCTAATCCACACCACAGTTGATTATTTATTACCATGTTGTTTGGGGAGTACCCCCTAGGGTTAGGGTTAGTCAACCCACCATTGACTATCGTGTCGTCTGAATTGAGCCTTAGTCTCAGCACCGGCACGGTGGGTATTCTAGTGGGGAAAAGGTGTTCTTCCCTCAGATTGATACCCGTTGCTTGGGGGTATATATACACTTACTGTTCAGTACGTCCCATTGAATTCAATGGGACTTACTTGGAGTAAGTGTATATATACTCCTGCTTTAGAACAGGAGTGGGGAGCATGTGGTCCCCCAGATGTTGGGCTATGACTCCCATCATCTCTGACCATTGGTCACACTGGCTGGGGCTGATGGGAGTTGGAGTCCAATAAGGTCTGGAGGCTCCCCAGCACTGCTTTAGCACAGGGGGTGGGCAACTTGTGGCCCCACAGATGTGGCCCTAAAGGAAACTCCCTCCCCCACCCCAAGCTTTTTCCATGTTTTCTGCACAGCGGGGTGGGTGGAGCATGCTTCCAAACGAAGGGTGGGGCTCCAGTCACCCACCCTGGGCCTTGCTTGAGAATGCCTCTGGGTCCCTCATGGGCTCCAGAGGAATTCTTCAACACAACAGTGGCACTAGAGGGCGGCCCTTTGCTTTGCAGCCTGCCAGCCTCTCCGTTAATTTTATCTTTAAAAATAAAACAAAACTCAGGAGGGGCAGGGAGCCTGGCAGGTACCCCGGGGACTGTGCTGGAGACTCCAGGCTGAGCTATCTTGGCCACACCCCCTCTCAAGCCCCCCTCTGGTATTCTGCTGGACATCCGGTCCCACTCAGGTAAGCAGCTTTGTGTCTGTGTGGGAGGTGGGCGCTGGTTCAGTCAGGGCGCCACCCTCCTCCTGCCACCCTGAGCAATGGCCCTTTTGCTCTCAGGAGTTGGTTGGAGCACTGCCTGAGCCCAATCCCAGCAACTCCTGCATGCAACTGCAGTGCTATGGGGCAAATGGCACTGCCCTGCTTGCAGGCTTAGGGCCCATTGATATGATCAACAGATTCATCTGGGAAAGGGTGTACCACTTCAAACTGCAGGGCAAGGCAGGGAGAATTAATGTTGTAATGCTCTCCCTGGGAGGTCGGGGGTGGGCAAGGAGAGAAAGTAGAGTCTGTCAGGACAACACATCAAGCTTGGCTATGTCATGAAATGCTGTCTTTCTACTTGCAGGGCACTCCTGAAACTTGGAAGCCTGCCGCTTGGGCAAACTTTCAAGCTGGCCTGGCACCAGTTTGCCTGCTTTTCTTTTCCTTTTAGAGCTCCCACACCTGTGGACAGGGATTGCTTTGTTGTCATCGATCCTATGTCAGCTAATCTGGGAGTAAAAGCCAAACAACCAGCAAGGACTTTGAGTCGCTTTGGGCTTGGAAGTCCGGCCATTTCCAAAGGGCTCCAGGAGGGTCTGCGATGTAGACACAGCCGACACCTGACCCTGACTTAGAGCTTTGTCAGCAGGGCCAGGCAAGACGCAAGGCTCCACCGCTTTGTCAGTAGCAAAAGCCTCCACAGAGGAGGCTGCCATCGGAAGCCCTTCAGCCCACTTCTAGCAAACGTTGGCTGTGAAAAGATCCTGCATCTCCCTGGGCTCGCTTTCCATTGGCAGCCCAGGCTGACTTCACTGCCTTGGCCAGCCAAGCAAAGTTCGTTCGTTGGTTCGCTCGTTCTCCCTCCCCCTCCCCCTCTCTTTCCCGCCCCCCCCCCCACTTTGAAAGCGAAGGCCATCATCACCAGCGCTTGAGTCTCCCTTCCCCTTATTGCGTCTCTCTCTCTCTCTCTCTCTCTCTCTCTCTTTCTCTGTGAAGAACAGAGGAAGGCCCTTGAAAGGACCCCTGGCCAGGGGTCCCCTCCTGCCCTCCCTCCTGAAAGGGCAGCTTGGCTCTCCTCTGTGGCTGGCTGCTGTCCCGTGGGCAGGTGGGCGGGGGAGACGGAGGAAGAGGGGCCAGGAAGCGGGAGAGGTCGCGGAGATCCAGGCCGGGGGGTGGGAGAGGCACAGCAACAGATGCTGAGGACTTGGGACAATCAGGGCCTTGTGTGGTGCAGATGTGTCTTCAGTCCACTTGTTCTAGCCAAGGCCACTGGGGGGGGGGGGGCAGGGAGAGACTTCCACATCCTGAGATCAGCCCCTGAAATTTAGACCCAAGTGTGATGGACGTGCAACCAGCTGGCTCTGAGACGAGTCCAAGCCACACCTGCAGGAGGACACAGCAAGCGCGCTCTTCTGCCTTCCCACCCTCCAAAGAATGGATTCAACCCCAAATATGGAAACTCGGCAGATCTCAAAGTGCTCCCAAATGCATGAGCTAGAATCCTGGCAGGAGACGCACAGTCCAGTGCCCGAGGCTGCAAGGCTAAGGACAACTGCCACATTCAGTGCCCGGGATCCGTGACAACTTGGGGTGAGCGGCTGGGGAGTGTCTGGCTCAGGAATCGGAGCAATTGGCGCTTTGGGAAGAGGTGCGAGCTGGGTCCAGCAATCCCTCAGGCCCTCAGCAGGAGAGTCCCTGGCGATCTTGCAGCCCCAGCTTACAGGGTTGTGGAAGAGGGGCTGACCTGGCCCCTCTGCAGCTCTTCTGCTGGGGAGCTTCTCTCATTTTAGCCTTTGGGGCCACCAGCGTCCCTGCCAGGAGCTTCTCAGAGGGAAGTGTGGCTCAGGCCTCCGGCACCAGGCAGCTTCTCAGCTCCTGCCATTGTGAGCCAGGCTCAGGGCACGCTCTGCTCTCTCCCGCCAATGGTGCAACCCCACCCCACCCCGGGCAACGTCTTCGTGCCTCCTCGCCTGGTGAAGAAAAAGGGAGCAACAGCCAGCAATGGTGGGGTGTGAAGCTGAAGAAACTCACTGGTGGAGTTAAATGACACAACAATCCTATGACAGCAAAGGAAATAATCTGTGCCTGAGCCCCACACATCTGGGGAGAGTGGTCACTCCTCCCAGTTTAAGACAAAAGGATGACCAATGGGTCTCTTGCATATTACT
This sequence comes from Anniella stebbinsi, assembly GCA_029215795.1. NCBI lineage: Eukaryota > Metazoa > Chordata > Lepidosauria > Squamata > Anniellidae > Anniella > Anniella stebbinsi. Next base: position 33,790,833 of record JARDYH010000007.1, read on the forward strand.
ATTGATATCTGTGGCAATGGTCTTGCATGGGAGCTGTTAAAAACCAAACAAAGCCAATCGGCAAAATAGAGTCCAAACCAGGGCAGTTCAGGCAGGGGGCACAGCAAAAGTCTGCACCAAATTGGGGGTAAATAAATAAGGGGCAAAAAAAAAAAATTCCAATTAAATTAAATATTGCAAAGCAAACATTTGTTTTAATTTGCTCTGAGAATTGTGTGATTGCTACACAGATATTATACACTTGGGGCGGTAGGATGTTTAGCTACAGTCAGGTAACTAGTACTATAGAAATCATGATTTTGTAGAAACAATGTGGGATTATTGCACAATCCACAAACCAAACTAGCAATAAAACAATGGAAGCGAACTTATCTGAGCAGCTCTGGCTGCAACCGAAAACATCTGCTTATCTCTTAAACTGGCCTTAGAAGAGTTTCCTCACTTACTTTTGGGTTGAGCTTAATAACTTGCGTGTCTCTGGCCTCCAAAAATTGACCCAACTGTTAGATGCTTTTTGAGCAGTGCCTGTGGTTGGTGTGGTTAAGACAGAAAAGGCACGCATGCTACAAGTGGAGTTTGGCTCTCCCAGCTGCACGGGCATCAGCCAGCAACCAAATGCAGACACAGACCCCAGCTAGAGGACTAATTTGGGGTGCAGCCAGATGAGGCAGTTCTGACGGTGCCATTGATGCCCTGCATCATCCACAGATTTTAGTGGTGGTGGTGGTGGTGGTTCAGCAACATTGCCTTTCCAGGAGCCCTCTGACTGGACGTGCCCTTCTTTTGCCCATGCACCTTGCCCAGCCTAGATCAGAAAATGCAATGTCTCCTACCAGGGCAGCAGGCGGAACTGACAAAGCCAGGGCTCAGCACCTCTTCATTAGTTCGGAGCTTTTAAGGCTGCTGCTCGTCACTTAGCCAGGATGCTAAATACGGTGGTGGCAGCAGCAGCAGCAAACACTAGAACAGGGGGTGGGAACAAGATGTTGTTGGACTCCAACTCTGATCAACCCATCCATCAAGGTCAAGTCACGGATGATGAGAGTTGTCATCCAACGATAGCTGGAGGGACACTGCTTCCCCACCTGTGCTGGATGTTAAGGAACACAACGTGCTAGAGCCCTCGTGGCATTGCTGCAGAGCAGTGCCAGCTCCAGAGTTTGGAAAGGCTTTGGTGAGACACACTCCACGGACCCCCTCCCCTTCTCACCATCGTTGTCAGCAGCTGCTTTTGTTTCTCCTCCTTTTTGGAGTCACGGCTTCCACTTTCCAGTGGTATCTACTGCTGCTGCTCTTCAGTGCCACTGTTATCTGGGCCACGGTGGGACACAGGTGAACAAGCAGGTTGCCATGCCAAAGAGGAGCAACTCCAGGGAGCGCTTGTCAGTAGGCCCCTGCTCAGGTGTAGGGCCTCAGCAGGTGCCCCACCATGCCCACCCTCGACATCAGCCCTCCTGCTGCAGAGCCTTTGGTTCCAGAATCTGAGGTGAAGGAAATGTGGGGTAGAACTGGGGGTTCTTCAGGGCAGTCTCGTGTGGTCTGACCTCTGCTTGCTACAAGCCCCAGGCCAGAGACATCAGCCAGATGTACGGCTAGCAAAAACTTGGGGTCTTCCATTTTCATGGCACGGGTGGGAAGCGAGCGGTCCTCCCCCAATGCTTTAGCCTTCAACTCCCATCATCCCTCTCTGGACTCCCTGCTTGCTAAGACGGGTGAGAGTAGTACCGGAAAGCACCTGGAGGAGAACCATCTGCCCATCCATGATGGCAACAGCAGCCACTGCCCAGCTTCCTCCCCTTGCTTTTTTTGGCTCAACATTAAACTGCCAGAAAAGTTCTGAGGAACTCCATGTTTGCTTGCTGCTTGGAGACATTTTAATTCGCCCCAATAAGTGCATTAACCTGATGCCTACTATTGGGTTGCCTGCAATTTTGAGGACCAGCTGCCAGTAGGACATGCCAATTTCACTGCTTGGCATTCTGGTTACTTGGGGGGGTGTCACTATTTTAAGCAGAAGGGAGTGGAGGGCAAGGTATGTGGCAGGCCCAAGAACGTGCGTGGCTGGCACTGCTCTTCTGCACCCAGTGTTCCACGTGAGCATGTAGTAAGCCATGATGAGAGGTGGCGAGTCCATGAAGTAGGGATGGAAAACGCTTCCTGGACATAGCAGATTGTCATCTCCCAGCCCTTGGAGAGGAAATGGCATTAGAAGAGCCCCACCTGGTGGCCACTTTGTCCCTGCAAGGAAGCACAACCAGCCCAGGCCCCAGGCAAACCTCCTTGGGCTTCCCAAGGAAAGCATCACCCCCCATTTCTCCAACAGGCAGGAGGGTCCCTTCACCTCTTTACAGAAGTCAGCAAAGGCACCAGCCCTGCTTTCCCAAAGGGTCCTTCTTAGAAATCCCTTCAAGTGTCTTGAAGCACTTGCAATAGTTAGCACTGCAACCCCACCTCTCCTCAAGGTAAGCCCTACTCCTCTGTAGGGCATCATGCTGGGGAAGGCTGCTTTATGCAGATGGAGGACATGGAGGAACAGAGCAACAGCCAAAGAGCGGCAGCCCCCAAGTCCATCACCCACCTTCCAGAACAGGTCGCCTGAGCCCATTCACAGGAACGGCTTCATGTGCCTCCTCCTTCCCTTAAGCCAAAAGATTGATAGAGGTGGGTTCAGAGAGCCATCCTGACCAGGGACGCAGACTGCATTCCTGGCATTCACCTTTCAGGAGAAGGAGGGACACATTCAGACAGTCCTGGGAGCAGCAATTCCCTCATGTGCAAAGGCACAGGCTCATCAGCCTATCCTGTGCTGCAGGCTGCCATTCAAAAAGGCTGGGCATGGCCGCCCAGTGCAGCATGGTCAGGGCACCACGACTGCTCCAAAGTGTTCTTCCAACAGTAGTAGGCAGATCTTCCCCATGGAGAATTGTAGAACTGGAGGAGCAGAAAAAGGCAACCAGAATGATATGGGGCTGGAGCACCTTCCCTATGAGGACATATCAAAATGTTGGGGGTATTTAGTTTAGAAAAAAAGGATAAGTATGGGGACAGATGACAGAGGTGTCATGGAGAACATGGATAAGGAGATTTTATCATAGAATCATAGTAGAGTTGGAAGGGGCCTATAAGGCCATCGAGTCCAACCCCCTGCTCAATGCAGGAATCTAACCTAAAGCATCCCTGACAGATGGTTTATGGTCCAGCTGCCTCTTGAAAGCCTCTAATGTGGGAGAGCCCACCACCTCACTTAATTGGCTCCATTGCCATATTGCTTTAACAGTCAGGAAGCTTTTCCTGATGTCCAGCCGGAATCTGGCTTCCTGTAACTTGACTCCATTATTCGGTGTCCTGCACTCTGGGTTGATCGAGAAGAGATCCTGACCCTCCTCTGTGTAACAACCTTTCAAGTATTTGAAGAGTGCTCGCATGTCTCCCCTCAGTCTTCTCTTCTCCAGGCTAAACATGCCTAGTTCTTCCAATGTCTCCTCATAGGCGGGGAAATAGTGAGTCTGTTACACATGTCAAGAAGTTGCATGGGCATCTTGCCTCTTTCTTTTATAATCAAAACCAGCTTTGGGAATGCACCCAGTTCTTTCAATCTCTCCACATAGGGCATAGGGCTTTGTTTCCAGACCCCTGATTATCCTTGTTGTCCTCCTCTGAACCCCCTCCAGCTGGTCTGCATCCTTCTTGAAGTGAGGTGCCCAGAACTGGATGCAATACTCAAGATGAGGCCTAACCAGTGCCGAACTGAGGGGAACCAGTACCTCGTGCAATTTGGAAGCTATACTTCTATTAATGCATCCCAAAATAGCATTTACTTTTTTTGCAGCTGCATCACACTGTTGGCTCATATTCAGCTTGTGTTCTACAACAATATTGCAGCAAACACACCTATCTGCCTGCACCACACCCTCCCATCTCCCCACACTCAAGGGTGCAGTGTGTGTGTGTGTGTGTCACAACTCATTTAACACTGGCACAAACCATCAGGAGCAGCCTTACAAAGAAAACCAAATATTTAATAGCAGCGTGGGGGGGAGGGGGGAGTCCACACATATATAAGAGTATACATCAAACCAAGATATGAAGGGCACAGACGGAAAGCCACCGGCACCCAGGAGGGCAAAAAGATCTCAGGATTGCTCCAGCAAAGACTTCGGCATGCGTTCAAGGTCAGGTGTCGGAACTCTAGGCTGCCCTTCAGCTGCAAGCTTGAGCATGGGCCATCTCTCCCTCAGAACAAGGACATGGTTAGTTGTGTCTGGTCCCAGCATTACAGGTCCCAAATTTTATTAAATAAAGTTACCCTAGGTAAATCAACATCTACATTTTGTTTTTAATTAAAAAACACTCTTCCACCCGTCTTCACAGTGCATCTCTCGGAGGGCCTTCCAACAGGCTGTCATTGCTGTGAGGGGAGAGATGAACACAGACACCACACAGTTATTCAGAAAGTATGTATTCATTCAGATTTCTAACTTATTTGAGGGAAAAAAATTATCTTTCTACAACAGACACAGTGTGTCTGCACGTACATGTATGCATGACAGCGGGAGAGAGCTTTGTCCAAGACCGTAATATGAACACCGATTTCTCCTCTGGGCTACTGATTCCTAAGGTTTTTCAGTTTCATGTCTAAAAGCTGACATGCTTTTAGATGCAAGCTTACTGACTGAATAAGATGACACCAGGTCAAAACCCATCTTAGAAATGGCAGCCAGCTCCTTTGATGTGATTCATAGAATGTATTCAAAGAGGTCAGGCTTTCTCACAGCTCCTACCACTGGACCACCAGGATGGATTTGAAGATAGCGCCTAACACTATTGAATGGGAACACGGCATGCCTCATGGCACGCTGCGCGGCCAGTCTGATCAGTTCCTTTGTTGCCCTTAATCACCACCACTGTTCAAGCAGAGAGCCAAGGGAGAACAAGTTATTACCAATTCACAGAACTGATTATTCAAAAATGCCAAGCCACTCACAAACGAAGAGAGGGACTCACAGCCCCGATCTGGCCTGGGAAGAAATTCCCTTTCCACCCCCAATACGACAATGTGGTCATATTTCCACCCCCCATCCACTGGCAGAGACCAAGACCACCCAGCACCCCCTTCTCCAGTCCTGAGGAAGGATGTGGCTGGCCCTTTCCTGGCCTTAGATGCCTTCACCCACCACATCAGCTTCAAGAACATATATTAAACTGTTTCTGCTCCCACAACTACACACACACACATACACACACTACTGCTGCTGCTGTGGAGAGCAGCAGTCTGGACCTCCCTCCTTCCTCCAGCTGCTCACCTTGGCCTTGTTCTGGACAGGGATGTAAAGCTTGAACTCAGCAGGAAGTTCATCCTCGGAGTACAGTCTGTCAGAGAAGTAAATTCTGCGGATACGACAGTTCGCATGGATCTGAAAAGGCAACCGTGTCAACATAAGCAGCTGCCACAACTCGGAATTCTGCTGTCCCATTTCAAACAGGGCTTGCAGCTTCCAGTCCTTTCCACTCAAAATGAACACCAGCATTCTACAATCCAGGTCACTGAGAACAGGATGAGAATCAGTTAGGCAAACTACAGAAAGCCAGATTCTGGCTGGATATCAGGAAATACGACAATGGAACCAATAACCTAGGGAGGTCGTGGGCTCTCCCACACTAGAGGCATTCAAGATGCAGCTGGGCAGCCAACTGTCAGGGATGCTTTAAAGTAGATTCCCGCATTGAGCAGGGGGTTGGACACCATGGCCTTATAGGCCCCTTCCAAATCTACTATTCTATGATTCACTTAGCTTTCTGAAACACTCTCAGATTTGGGTTTTACTTTAGCCTACACAGAAACAGCAACTATGAGGCATTATATGGAAGCGGAATCCCAACTGCACCATAGCAATACCAACAACAGAGACCTGGAGGATGGCCTATTCAGAAGGCAGCCCAGGCCAGTCCCAGCCCTCCACTTCAGAGCCTTTAGCACAGACTGCTCCAAATAGGTATTCCTCAAGATGTGTAAGCCTACAACTCTCAGTATGGAGGTCACATCTGGAGAGCACCCGGTTGGGGAAGGCTGCTTTAGCAGGTACTGACTCACAAGCTCTTCTCACAGCACTAGGCAAAAACAGCTGAACAGATGAAGCTGCCTTGCTCCATCCAGCCCACCATGGATTTTCACTGGGGTCAGTTGCCAAGGTCTCTGGCAGGGGTCTTCCCAAGCTCCACTAGCCAATGTCCTCTCTTCAAGTGGAGATGCTGGCTCAGGGCCTGAACCTGGCAGCGTCTGTACTCAAAGCTCACGCTCTGAGCAGGCTCCACTCCTATTGGTCTTGGCAGGCAACACAGCATGGCTGAGGTGGAAAAAGAAAACTTCTTTTTCTGAAGAAGGTCGCTTTCTCTAGAGTATTGCCTACTGCCATGACAACTTATTATTTTTTTATTTTATTTTTATTACATTTGTATACCGCCCCATAGCCAAAGCTCTCTGGGCGGTTTACATAGGATTAAAAACAATTAAAAACAATATACAAAAATTTAAACAGCAAAAACATACAACATGCACACAATACACACATACATTTGAAACCACTGCGACAACCAAAAAACCTACAAACCCAAACCCAAAACAAACCCAGGCTCCTCAGATATTGCTAAATGCCTGAGAGAAGAGGAAAGTCTTGACCTGGCACTGAAAAGATAACAATGTTGGCACCAGGCGGGCCTCGTCAGGGAGATCGTTCCACAACTGGGGGGCCACCACTGAGAAGGCCCTCTCCTTTGTTGCCGATCTCTGAGCTTCCCTTGGAGGAGGCACTCGGAGGAGGGCCTTAGATGTTGAACGTAGTGTGCAGGTAGGTTCATGTTGGGAAAGGCGTTCCATTAGGTATTGTGGTCCCAAGCCGTGTAATGCTTTATAGGTTAAAACCAGCACCTTGAATCGGGCTCGGAAACATACAGGCAGCCAATGAAAGTGGGCCAGAGTAGGTCTTATATGGTCGAACCTTCTGGTCCCAGTTATCAATCTGGCCGCTGCATTTTGCACAAGCTGTAGCTTCTGAACCACCTTCAAAGGCAGCCCCACGTAGAGTGCATTGCAGTAATCTAACTTGGAGGTTACCAGAGCATGGACAACTGAAGCCAAGTTATCCCTGTCCAGATAGGGGCGTAGCTGGGCCACCAACCAAAGTTGGTAGAAGGCACTCCGTGCCACTGAGGCCACCTTAGCTAACTAACCTTCCACCTCTGAAAACAATTTAAATCCAACGCCTTTTTAATGTAGTCATTATATTTCTATACTGCCCAATAGCCAAAGCTCTTTGGGCCATTCACAAAATGTTTGCCAGAAGCAAGCTACAGGCACCTTTGAGATTTGGAAAGTATAAAATAACTTTCCACTTCATTGTCAAGGAGCCATGCTTCCTGGTATGTCCTTTTTTGTTATCTGTCCCAGTGATGCTCCAGGCAAGGAACAGTCAAGGGGCAATTTGGTCCTCTGATCCATCCGGGAAATTGCCACTAGACATTTCAGGATCCGAGCAGCAGTAGCAGCCTACACAGAGGCTGAAGTGGGGGTCTGGTGCTGGCTCTTCCGCCCCACAGAATCCCCCACACTAGCAGCTGAAAAGCCTTCCACGTGGAGCCCTTTACCTGGACTCTCAGGGTCTCAATGTAGTTGGTGCCGTACGCTCGCCGAGTGAAGTCGGACAGGTTGAACTGAATCTGGTTCCAGCCATCGTCCAGGCGCATCGGCATGGTGCAGATGAAAGGCTTGACCCGGGTCGTGCTCTGGTAGTTACTGGCACGGAACCGCCGGCGCACATTTTTATCATCCAACACCTGACACAGAAAGATCCCCCCACTGAAAAGGGGGGCACTGTCGAGAAGATAGGAGGGCTGCCCGGGGCTACCGTCGAGCCCGCAGCTCCCCACCCACCCTGGCATGACCACAGGAGGCTGAGCAGTCGGCCCTCAGCTGCCTCTGGAGGGAGGCTCCTAAGTCATAGGGTCAGCAGTGCTGGTCTTGCCAAGGACAAGGACTCAACTGAGGTGCTGGTGAGGAATTGCTTCAGGATGAGTGGCGAGAAAGGGGAGGCAGGACCTCTGGCCCATGGAGAGCCCCCATCTGGCCTGTGGAGCCCCACTGGGTTCCTCCTAGGGTTTCCAAGCTGCCCCCCCCAGAGGAATTCCCCCCTGGAGGGATCCCTACTGTTGCAGAGGATCTGAAACTGGAGAGAACAGCAGGGATGCAGGCAGTGAAGGGCTGCTGCATTTCTGATAGCCAGAGGAGGCCTTTCACACAGCGTGTGTACCATCCCAATGCACACTGTATGGCCCAAAGTCTAGTGGGCAAAGTCCCTGTTCTTCCCCGACAGGAAAGTCTGCCGTTTCTACAGTTCAGAGTTACCCAGAGCAGCTCTCATTAGATAGTTGGCAGCAGGGATAGAGGCAAAATGGGTGGGGCGATGGCATCAGTGGGCAGGGCCACTAATCTAGCAGCTTGACTGGCAGAGCAGGCCCTTGGACTCACATGGTCCGTTCGCACAACTAAAAGAGAAGGGTGAGATGGAGAAGAACAACTCTGGTCCCGCCGTGGGGCCCCCGGGCACTCACCTGCACTTCAAAGGTAAAGTATTTCTTCAGGTTCTTGATTATCATCACCAGAAACGGCAGTTTGATCCCCAGCGTTTTCTTTGGGTCAGCAGGACACGTGATGTACGTGGTACTGGGCGAGAGAGAAGCACACTGGAACCTATGTACTGGCAGCTGCAGCTGGCAGGCTGAGCAACACCCACCCTCTTTGCAGAACCTTCCCAATGACACCTCAGCTCCTCGGGCTCTGAAACCCAGTGCCCATTTGGGGATGAAGGCACTTTGGAAAGCTAGATCAATGGGTGAGGTTTCCACATCTTGTGTCAGTTGGAAGCGTTCCCTTCCACAAGCCTCCATGACCATTGAAAGCCCCACCAGGAGTCCCCTGTGATTTCTAAGCCCCTAGATCATTTCAGGCTCCTCCAAGAACCGATAATGGCATATGTACCAATACCACACAGCAACTTTCTTTCAGGTGACTGAATTCTAAATGAAGTCAGCAGGGTGCTAATGTCCCGGAGAGTAGATTATACTGTCTGCAGAGCAGGCAGATACCAGCAATGTATCACACAAGGGACAGGAAGCTGTTTTGGGACGAGGGGCTCTAGTGGGACATTAGGAAGGCAGAGTTGATGGCTGCTCCCTACCTGACATTGGTTCCTTCAATCTCCAGCACCAATGACTGAATATCATTATCTGTGATTCTTTTGATGTGGCCATTCCGCACCTAGAAGAGAAGGCGGAAACAATGTGTCACTCCCGCGTTCCTCCTTCGAGGCGCATCCGAGACTCCTGCCAGGAATACAGAAGTGGAGACAGCAAGGACACGGCGGGGCTGGAGGCAGCCGAACAAAAGCACAAGCAGGGTCCCAGCCAAAGGGTCCAAAATCATTCCCATGCGCATGGTATTGTTTTTTGTTCCAGAACTCTGGTTTCCAAAGACATTGCAGTTTCCTGGCACAGGAAAGAGAAAACTGCACGGGAACTATGGGTAGCAGGGATGCAGAGGACGGGAGAAGGAGCAGAGCTCCATACGGGGATCACGGCCCTCTACTTCCTCCCTCCCTCCCTCCTGCAGGAGCACAGCCCCATGGGGATCATGGCCCCCTACTCCCTCCCTCCCTCCCGCAGCTGCTCACAGCTTCCCTAGATGGAAAGCCAGCCAGCAGCTTCCAGCGCTCTCAGCCACCATCTTGGGCCAGCACAGATGCCAGAATCCCTCCAGACCTGGTGGTCCCTTCTTCTCCTGTAGCTTTCCCTTTTCCAAATGCATGAACACAGATCCTCTGCCCACTGGAGGGAACACTTGCCGACGCTCCAGGCCACGTCCCCACATGCACCTGCCTTTTTGTGACATGGACTCAGTGGCAAGGAGCACCTTTAATCCCCAGCTTAGGCTGATATACCGACTGTGCCCTTATCTGGACAGAGATAGCCTAGCTACAGTTATCCACACTCTGATAACCTCTCGTCTGGATTACTGCAGTGCGTTATACGTGGGGCTGCCTTTGAAAACTGTCTGGAAACTTCAACTGGTACAAAACAGGGCAGCCAGACAGTTAATGGGGACTAGCCAATGAGACCACATTACACAAGTCCTTTTCCAGCTTCACTGGCTGCCGGTTCAGATCCAGGCCCAATTCAAGTGCTGGTATTAACATTCAAAGCCCTAAAAAGCTTGGGGCCAGGTTATCTGCCTCCTCCCATATGTACCTGCCCGGACCCTAAGATCATTCTCGGGGGTCCTTCTCTGTGAGCGCCTGCCAAAGGAAGTGAGACAGGTGGCTACTAGGAGGAGGGCCTTCTCTGCTGTGGCACCCCGGCTGTGGAATGAGCTCCCTAGAGAGGTTCTCCTGGCCTTTTGCTCTATTCTCTGATTTTTGTTTTGTTTTTGCATTGTTTGTTGTCTACTTGAATTTTTTCTGCAGTGATGGGAGATAAGAGCTGGGATGTCAGGGCTTCCATGATCTCAGAACATCTTTGGGAGCCCAGAACATGGCAGGGCTACCCCTCAGCATTAACTACTAAGAAATATTTGGCTTCTTGGATATGAAGGGAAGCATGTTTCCAGTGCACTGTGTTATATTTATTTATTTATTTTATTACATTTCTTTAACACTTATTATTCAAAGCTCTCTGGGTGCTTTTTATGTGTTGGTGGTGCTTATATTCAGAGCCCCAAAGAGAAAGGAAGCGCAGTCAGTCCTAGATGGTGTGGTCCCTGAGTACCTCTAAATCCACAGGCTCTGAAGAATATGTGGCCACAGATGTATCTGAGTCTTCTGGGTCCCAGTTTAGCAACCAGCAAGACAAAAACTGTAAAGCTCTGGAGTTAAGACAGAGTCAGTCAGCTTCATGGAAAGTTAAGCAGTTGAGTAAAGTTGTAATTTGAAGAGCAGCTGCTTGCTCCAGACTCTGCTGTGCCACTGATGTGATGGACTGGAAGACAGTTCCTTGTACTGCCCAAATAAAGAAGACAGGCACCCACTGGCATTAGAAGTAACTGAAGGCGTTGTTAAAGGGGATCTAAATAGAACAGGGAAAAACCCAACTGGATTGTTCAACGTGACAAATAACAGGTGGGCACAGCAGTGTTGATGTGTTTTACTAAACCATCATAGAAAAGAGGCCATAAAGTCCAACCCCCTGCTCGCTGCAGGAATCCAGCTTAAAGCATCCCTGACAGATGGCTGTCCAACTGCATCTTGAATGCCCATAGTGTTGGAGAGCCCACGACCTCCCTAGGTCATTGGTTTCTTTGTTGTACTACTCTAACAGTCAGGGAGTTTTTCCTGATGCCCAGCCGGAATCTGGCTTCACAGTTAAAGTTCTAGACCTTATTAACAAATTCAAAACAAACAAATCACCAGATCCAAATGGTGATTCACTTCATTCAAGAGTTCTTAAAGACAGTGGTGACAAGATGAAGTTCTAGGTCTTATCAACTTATTAAAGTTTTATTAATCACTGGAACCAGATGGTATCCACCAGAGTTGTTAAAAGAAGTGAAATATATAACTTGTCTCTAAAATCGGCCTCCGCGCTAGAAAACTGGAAAGTGGCCCAAGTATCACAAATTCAAAAGCTTTTATCGAAGACCCTCACTAGAGGCTCCTGAATAAACATAGCAGCCATAGGATGACACCAGGTGATTGGTTATGGTTAAACAATAGGAAACAAAGAGAACAAATAAATGGACATTTCTGACATTGGAGGGATGTTAAAGTGAGATCCCCAAGGATTTGTATTGGAAGGAACTAGTGCTTCTAAACTTGCTCATAAATGGATTTCTGCATTGAGCAGGGGGTTGGACTTGATGGCCTTATAGGCCCCTTCCAACTCTATGATTCTATAAAATTATCTGGCATTAGAGGTGAGCAGCAAGGAGGCTAAGTTTACTGATGACACTAAATTATTCAGAGTGGCAAAGGCCTCCAAAATTATCACTTTAATCTAGGTGAATGGGTATTAAAATGGCAAATGCGGTTTAATGCAAATGTCAAAGTGCTGCATTCTGGGGCCACCTCCTCCCCTCCCCCTTATTACACATGCACACTCCAGGAAAGAGATCTTGCAGCTATGGTGGATAACTGGGTGAAAACACAGACCCAGCAGGAATTCCATGTTGGGGATCAACAGGGAAAGATCGAATCCAGACATTGCACTCAAATCCATGGCGCAAAACCACACTTAATATTGTGCACAGCTCTGTTTGCCACAGCTCAAAAAGAGCACAGTAACGCTGGAAAAGGTGCAGATTAGGGCAACCACAAGGATCAGGGGGATGATGATGAGAAAAGGCCGTAATGTGTGTGTGTGGGGGGGGGGGCTTCTCAGCTTAGAAAAACAGGAGCGAGCGAGGGCAGGAGAGCGGCGCATAAAACGATGCATGCGGCGGAGAGGCTTCTCTCCCTCCAGCCGGTCCGTCCCGTGGAGGTGGCGGGTGGGAGATTCAGACCCGCCCGAAGAAGGGCTCCGCCACGCAGCGCGTCGCTGGGGAACGGGGGCATCGCTGCTCGGTTCACGGGGCAGGAGGCGGCGGCGGCAGCCTCTCCCTGGCTCCTAGTTGCTGGGAAACAGGGCAGGGCGACGGCGCGGGCCTGCTTGCGGGACAGAGGCGCGAGGGCGGGGGGGGGGGGCAACGGCCTGCTGCAAGGACCGGGAGCGCCTCAGCTTCCACGCCCCCCCTCCCCCACAAGCAAGGAAGGCGGCCGCCGGGCAGAGGCCGTTCCCCCACCTCCTCCGCCGCCGAGGAGCAGAAGGGGGAGGGAAGCAGGCGGCGGCGGGGTGTCCTTTCCAAACGCCAGGCAGCTCCGCGACCCCGCCCTTCAGGGGGCGCCCATCCCTCCGTCCCTGACAGCCATGAGGACTAGAAACGCGCTCTTGGCGAGGCCCCGCCCCCATACGCGCTCGGCCCCTCCGGCCGCCCTGCCTCCACCCCCACCGGCCAGCGCGGTAAGAGCAGGAGGAGGCGGCGGCAGAGGCGACGTCCCAGTCGGCCGGCCGGCCGGCCCCCACCCCCCCCCCTCGCCACGGCTCACTCCCCCGCCGCCACCCCCCACCCCACCCCACCGCGGCCTCCACCTTCTTGTCCCAGATCTGCAGCGGCTTGCTCCCGATGCTGTAGAGGACGGAGAGGAAGCCGCTCTGGAACGTGTTCTTGAACATCCCGCCGCGCCTCTGGTAGGAATGGCCGGCCGGCTGGGCTGGCTCCGCCGGGCGGGAGGGGTGGTGGTCGGGCGCCCTCCTCAGCCGCCGCCAAGCGCGTCTCTCGCTGCCTCTACCGCGGAAGGACACGCGACGACGACGTCAGCCAGAAGCGCTCCGCACCCGGCAACGAGGCGAAGTCAACGCACCTCCGCCTCCCTCCTGCTTTTCCTCCCTCGCGCGTGCGCGCAAAAGGCCGTCGAAGCGCCGCCCAATGTCGCTAAGGGACGGACTACTTTCCAGACGGGACTCGTTCCTGTCACTCCCTCGCTTTTGGTGTGTTGTCGCGACGCGTGCGTGTTGCCGGGGCAACGGCGGCGGCGGAGGGCGCAGTACCCATTTGCCATAGAGATGGGAAAGTGCAGAGGGGACAATGCTGTCTCAAAACGGAGTGATGGCCACCAACAAAAATGATTAAGGGGCTGGAGCATCTCCCCTATGACTAGGGAAGGATACAATAGGTGGGCTTGTTTAGTTTGGGGAAAAGGAGGCTGAGGGGAGGAGACATGATAGAAGTGTACAAATTATGCCTGGTGTGGAGAAGGTGGATAGGGAGACTTTTCTCCCTCTCCCATCATACTAGAACCCAGTGTGGTCATCCCAAGAAGCTGATCGGTGGGAGATTCAGGACAGGACTTCTTCACACAGCATTTAGTTCAATGATGGAATTCGCTACCCCAAGGTGTAGTGATGACCACTAATTTGGATGGCTTTCAAAGGGGGTTGGATGAATTCCTGGAGGAGAAGGCTATCCATGACCACTAGTCCTGATGGCTATGTGCTACCTCCAGTATCAGAGGCAATAAGCCTATATACTCCAGTGGCTGGGGAATATGGGTGGGAGGGTGCTCCTGCTTGTGGGTCCTTGGTCGTCAGCTGGTTGGCCACTGTGTGAACAGCATGCTGGACTAAATGGACCCTTGGTCTAATCCAACACGGCCCTTCTTATGTTTTCAGTGGACTAAAGTAGGACTCACTTGTCATCCCTTTGGACTAAGGTTGGGGAAGGCTGCTTTGGGCGCTATAGAAAGCAATGCAGAAATAAATCCAAGGCCATTTGACCTGACTGGGATCGCCCAGCAAAACACCATCCCCACCCCTCGCCAGCAGAAGAGGAACTCCGGCTGCCCTACCTCACTCAGATGCCTTCATGTTGCTGCCACTTCACTGGGCTTACTTGTGCATAGATATGTATTTAAATGTTTAAAGAAGTTCTCAAAGTGTTTCATGTAGTACAACAGGGCCTCTTTTCGTATGTAGAGCCTCTGTTATAACAATGGCATCTAAGTCGGCTCTTATCCGAGAAATTTTATCTGTGAAATGATCGTTAAAGGCATCACAGCGAACTACCGAAGGCTCTAAAATCGGATTCAGGGGAGGAGGTGCCTGGGTTAGACCCCTCACCACCCTGAACAGTTCTGCTGGATGTGAATTCGCAGACGCAATGCGTGCAGAGAAGAAAGCTTTCTTCGCTGCACGTATTGCCACCCCATAGGAACGAAGATGTTCTCTATGTCGTGTCTTGTCAGATATAAGTCAAGTTTTCTGCCATCGGCGCTCCAGTCATCGTCCTTTCCGCTTCAACTCCCTGAGGTCTTCTGTATACCAGGGCGCCCTATTAGAAGCGGGCCAGAGAGGACGTTTTAATGAGTGTAATGAATTTTAATGAGTGTAAATGAACATTGTATCAATGTCTAAATGCTATTTGCTGATGTTTGGCCTATTGGCTGTGAATAAAGTTGTTGTTGACTAGTAATTTGTACAACTGGAAGCACCAGAACCCACCTTTTTCCAGTGATCTGGAGAAATTGGCGGCTGTGGTTGAGACGTTAGTAAGCAACCCACCATCCCACATGGGCAGATATGCAGCAGGTTTAAAAAACCTTACTCACTACAGAAGAGCAGAGGCGCATCCTTGCTAAGGCTAGGAACTGTGCACGTGAGGGCCTCATTGTGGATCAAAATGAGACAGAAGAGGAAGCTCTGGAGAAACTATTGTCCTCCGCCCCATCGGCCTGGTCCCATGAGACACGGGATGGGTGAACCCGAAATCATGACTATGCGGGCTTGGTAGTGCGAGGGATGAAGAAATGCATTAGAAAGACGATGAACATGGCTAAGTTGAAGCAGGAGAAGGATGAAAATCCGGTGGCGTTCTATGAGAGATTGTGTGAGGCTTGCTGGAAGTATACTGATATGGATCCTGAGGATGCCGCTAATAAGCGGGTTCTCGTATTGCTCTTTATTGGGCAGTCCTGTGAGGACATCAAAAGAAAGTTGCAGAAATTGGAAGGAGCAATGGGCAAGAATATGGAAGAATTGTTAGAGGTGGCGATGAAGGTGTATGAAAGGAGAGAGGGCAAAGAGAAGGTGAAGAATGCAAAGTTACTGGCTATGGCTATTTGGGGCAAAGACCCAGAGAGACAGGGACAGAGGGGGGATAGAAGAGGAGGTGGCAGAGGCCGTGGCAGAGGCCGTGGGACAGGGAGAAGACTGGAGAGAGATGAGTGTGCCATCTGTTGGACTCGGGGTCATTGGAAGGACGAATGCCTGAACTGCGGTGCCGTAGCAGCCCCACCCTGGGAGGGATTTAATCCCTCAGCCCCTGTCTTTTATTCGGAGGAGGAGGCAAGCCAATAGGGCCGTCGCGGGCCTGGGTACCCTCTCTTGGCCCGGCGAAGGGCACACCTGGAGCCTGTAATAAATCTTGAAGTAGGGGGCCGGAAAATGCAAGCGCTTATTGATACGGGCGCTACCCTTAGTTTACTCCTTCTTGACCATGCCCCAGGAGGGCCGGCTGGCCACACTCACATCTTGGGAGTTGAAGGAAAACCAAACATTTTGGAAAAGACAAAGCCTCTCTTGACTAAAGTTGGTAACACCCACCTGACCCACCAGTTTGTATGCAGCCCAGCATGCCCCGTTGCCTTGTTAGGACGGGACATTCTAACAAAATTGCAAGTGGAAATCAGCTTTGAGGGAGAGTGGGTAGAAGTCAGGATTCCTAAATAGCAAGGGTCCAACTATCAAATGGCCCTCCTTCATCAGGAGAAGCCAAAAACTGAGGGTTCTTGGAGTCTTCTAAAGGGCGTGCGTGCTGAGGTATGGGCGGAAAATGGAAGAGCAGCAAGAGCCTTATGCGCGAAGCCCGTGCGCCTTCGGCTAAAGCCAGGGGTCGCTGCAGTCAAAGTAAAGCAATACCCAATGCGTCACGCTACTCGGATGGGCTTGAAACTGCTCATTGAGAAATTCAAAACATGTGGATGGCTGAGAGAAGGGACTTCACCGTTCGATACCCCTATTTTGGGGGTACCCAAACTGGGGGGCTCTGAGTTTTGTCTGGTTCAGGATTTGAGATGTGTGAACAAGCTAATTGAGGCTCCCTACCCAGTTGTCCCAAACCCCCATACCATCCTGACCCAGATACCAGCGTTCTTTTCCATTCCCCTTTCTGAGGAAACACAGGACTTGTTTGCCTTTGAGTGGGAGGACCCCGAGACCCACAAAAAGACCCAACTTTTGTGGACCGTGGTACCCCAGGGGCTCATTTGCACCCCAGAGATATTTGGGAGCCAATTGCAAAGGGATTTGGCTGACTGGAAGGAGAGGCACCCCGAGTGTGCGGTCTTGCAATACTGTGATGATCTGATGGTGGCGTCAGAGACTCAAGAAGCCTGTATGGGGGCCACTGTGAGTTTGCTAAATCATTTGATGGAGAAGGGCTACAAGGTTTCCGGGGAAAAGGCTCAGATTGTGCAGAAGGAAGTAACCTTCCTCAGATATAAAATCTCCAGGGGACAAAGAGGCCTGGGACCTGAGAAGGTAGAGGTAATTCAGAAGTACCCTAGATCAGGCTGCCCTCGAGAATTGCGGGCCTTTCTGGGGTTGACAGGCTTTTGCAGGCTTCGGGTGCTGGATTATGGAGCCAAGATGGCTTGATGAATTGGACATGGACCAAAGAAATGGAAAAAGCCTTTCAAGATCTCAAAAGAGCCCTGATGTCACCCCCGGCCCTATTGATACCTAATCCCGCGAAGCCCTTCCGTTTGTATGTACATGAGCAACATGGAATTGCTTCGGGTGTTCTGTGCCAGGATTATGGACCCTCCAAGCGACCGGTGGGATATTATTCAAGGGTCCTCGATGCAGTGGCCAAGGGCTGGCCGTCATGTGTCCGCTAAGTGGCCACTACAGCGCTTATCGTACAGGAGGCCGAGAAGTTGACTCTGGGAGCTGATATGGAGGTGATAGTCCCGCATTGTGTACCTCAGATTTTGGGATCTGGAGGAGGCAAAAAATATCTGAGCCCAGCCCATCATTCACTCTACGAAGTGGCCCTGCTTGACATTCAAGTTTTCAAACTGCTTGAACCCTGCAACCCTACTACCTGAACCAGGGCAAGTGCAGCATGATTGCCTGGAAGTCCTCAATGGAGACACCTTGACCTGCAGGAGCAGCCCTTGCAAAGCCCCAATGAGGAATTCTTTGTGGAAGGATCTAGCTATGTGAAAGAAGGAAAGCGAGTCAGTGGAGCCGCCATTGTAACATCTAGTTGAAAGAGACTTTTGAAGTTGCCAGCCCACTACTCAGCGCAAGCGGCAGAATTGATAGCCGCGACAGAGGCACTAAAAGACCAAGGGAAAAGAGTAAATCTGTACACCGATTCCAAATACGTATTCCTAACTATACATGCACACAGACAACTATGGAAGGAAAGAGGATTCATTACGGCCTCAGGACAGCGAATTGCTCATGGACAATTGATAGGAGCTCTACTGGACGCTTTGATGTTACCAAAGGCTGTTGCTGTGGTGCATGTCCGAGCCCATGGAAGAGCCGAGGAACCAAGTCTCTGGAAAGGAAACCAGGCAGCAGATGAGGCTGCAAAAGAGGCAACAATGACAGGAACAACGTGGGTAGGTTTGGCCAAAGAACTACCATGCCCAAAGCCCCAGTAACTAAAGAAGAAGAAGAATGCGCCCTGAAGATCAGAGGGACCAAAGATTCTACAGGATGGTGGATATTGGAGCATGGAATCGTCTTCATGCCAAGAACCCTCCTACTTCATCTTTTAACGGATCTACACTACAAGCAGGGTCATATGGGAGCAGGAGCCCTCGTGGATCTCCTAAAACGAACAGTCTACGGTTTGAATATGCACGCAGAAGCCCAGAGGATTACAGCTAAGTGCATTAGTTGTTTGAAGACCCACAGTAAAGGAAGACAACCTCCCGCCCCAATGGGAGGGAGACCATGGGCGGCTTATCCTTTTCAACGACTTCAAGTAGATTTTGCAGAGATGCCCCCTTGCAAGGGCTATAAATACATGCTAGTCTTTGTTGACCAGTTAACGGGATAGGTGGAGTGCTTTCCCACTCAAACCTGCCAGGTGATGGCAGTAACTAAGGCCTTGCTAACAGACTTAATACCTCAGTTTTCCCTACCCGAGGTTATAGAGTCAGACAGAGGGAGTCATTTTATTTCACAAGTAACCCAGCAGGTTGCTAAGGCTCTGGACATTCAGTGGGATCTCCACACTCCTTGGCGCCCACAGAGTTCTGGTCAGATAGAGAGACTGAACAGGACCATAAAAGAGACATTGGTCAAAACTTGTGCAGAAACTCATTTGAAATGGGTAGATGCTCTCCCCATTGTCTTGACAAAAATTCAGAAAACACCTCGTAAAGGTCTTAAATTGTCACCCTTTGAATTGCTTTTTGGGCATCCACCGTGTGTCCTACCACCAAGACTAAGGGAAACTGTAACTTGGGATGTGGGAAGTGAAATGTTGTGGAATTATGTTACTGGCTTGCAGTCTGTTTTGTTTCAGCTTCATCGGTACGCGGCAGAGTACCAACCCCTTCCGCTCGACCGGGTGGTGCATCCCTTCCAGACTGGGGACCAGGTGCTGGTGAAGAAGTGGAAGCGTGATCCCTTGACCCAAAAGTGGGAAGGCCCCTACACGGTTGCCTTGGTGAGCCACACAGCTGTAAAACTGTTGGGGTGGGATTGCTGGACCCACCATAGCCACTTGAAGAAATACAAGGTTCCAGAAACCCCTGCGCTCCCGACTCCAGATGCTCGGGAGGCCACGGGCACCAATCCTTTGTGTTCCCCCACACTGGAAGCTAAGGGAGCCACAGGAGAAGAGACTGAGTCGTCGTGGGAATTCCAGGGCCTGGATGGCCTAAAGGGTTTGTTTCGAAGGAAACATTGAATGGGAGGGACAGGTGGGGCCAGAATAACAGAAGGGCACACCACTGTCTCCCACAGGCCTAATCCATGAGCGCCTCCATACTTGGCTCATTTGTATGTAAAAGTGTGGCATCTGGGTTCAGGAACCAGTGATTAGTCGAAAACTGCCTGAGCCTTTATTTGCAGAGCCTCGGGGAGTGGAGATACATTATCAACCCTTTTGCCCAATTCAGCTGTGCTATAGGTTTGTACCCCCCCCTATAGAGCAGGAGAGGTAGAACAACCATTTTGCATCCCTGTACCCGAAAGAGGCTGTTGTTTTTTATTGGACCCTAATTCGGCCTATTAATATTGGAGAAAGACCCATGTCTGGTGTGTGGTGGGAAATACTAATCTTTGTCATTATAGCCTTAGGAATCTTGAGTTGGATTTGGAAAAATACCCCCTGGTTGAGAGGACGAAGAAGAACAGAACAGGATGAAGTTAATTTGGTGGATCTGGTTGGGGTGGAAGTTAAATCTCCCTACTCTGATCCCTGTGGGAGGCTTCAACAATGAAGGGGAACTAAATATTAGTCACCTCTTTCACAAAGCATATCAGCTGTTAGCCACGGTTGGCAATCTCAGTTATTGTTGGATATGTCATCAACTGGGGTCTTTAGAAGTAGATTTACAACTTGTCCTGTGGGTACAGACAGGGCAGCTTGGATGGCTTGCCTCACATTTCTATCAGCGGGGAGACACCACAGGATCAAACAGGAAGCCAGGAGGGTGGGTCCGAAATCCCTTGGCAGATGGATTGCCCGAGTTTCAGGCATATCCAAGCGGGGTCAAACACCCCATTTGTTTTGAACATGCCAATGGGACAGGCAAGAATATGGGATGACTCCCCGAGTCCTTTTGTGAAAAAGTGTTGTATTTTGACTCTGAGGATGGGAGAATTGAACCATGGGGAGAAATATACAATGAGGGAGGTAACGTGACTGTGTTGGCCCATATGGATTCCCTGGTCTACTTCCCTATGAATTAAATAACCTAACTCTAGAGAGCTTGAATTTCACCAACAGTGAGTGGAAGAATGAAAGCACAGGACTGTATAATAACAGCCTGTATGTCTTCACAGAAAATGGGGAAACCATGACTGAGGTGTATAACTACACACAAGAAAAAGGGTGTCCTAGTACTAACATCTCTAGACCCCACATAGTACAAAGGGCAATCTTGAGAAACATACATGCTTCCGGTCTGTTGACTGTCAATAAAGATTGATTGATACATGCTTCCATATTCTATGGTTACAAAAATAGTTCTAAATGGAACACCACGATCCAAAAATGGACAGAGACTAACATGACTGCCAGATGTGCAGGATTCAACCACACCACACCCATAACTCACAGGATGGATTCAGTTGGCTTGAATCAAATGGAAAACGCATGAGAGGAAGCTTTTTGAATCTAATCCTGAATCAACCTGGTGTGTTCTTCCTATGTGGTCAACAATTCTACAAGGTATTACCACAGGGATGGAAAGGAAGGTGCACCCTAGCTTTAGCGGTTCCCCGGGTTAAAGTTCATCAAGATTTGACCGCAAAGCATGTAATTAATTTGGGAAGTTACATCCATCGAGTTCCTTGGGATACCTCAAAAGAGGAAAATCCTTTGGTCAAAAGGTGCAGTGGATTCCATTCTTGGGCCCGCTGGTTTCTGCCCTGGCTAGGAGTAGACCAATTGGAACGAGCAATCAGGAATTTATCCCAAGAACTCGAGCTTGCGTTTAATGCAACTTTGGATGGGCTTACAGGGCTTCAACAAGAAATCAAATCACTGGGTTTCAAATCAAATCACTAGTGGTTCAAAATAGAATGGTATTGGATATCATAACAGCCCAAGAAGGCGGGGCCTGTGCGGTGGTGAACCAGAGCTACTGTTTTTGGGTGGATCAATCTGGACGAATCAGCCAAGATGTGAATACCATTAAGGATTCTGTTAAAATGTTTCATGAAATCAAGGCCCCCAAACTTTGGAATTTCTGGGATTGGCTGACTAGTTGGCTCCCTAACTTTGGATGGCTTAAAAACATACTTGTGCTTATAATAGGAGTGATTTTTATTTTTATATGTATAATCTGCTGTTTTCCTTGTCTAATGGCTTTAATACGTCATATGCAAGAAGCTGTTTTGCATCGCCAAATGCTAATGTTATATAAAAAATTAGAAATAGAAGATTATTAGAGATCTTAAAATGCTTTTGGGGGGGTTGTTAGCTAAAGTAGAGCCATCTTTTGCTCATTCGCATAGAATGCTGGGAATGCTTACTTAAGGCCAAAGGAACAGGCTGTATATGTGGCGGATACAAAAGAGCAAGCTACTACTTGGCTGGAGCTGGAAGCGTCCCCAGAAATACAGGGTGAACTGATATCTTGTCCTAGCAGTATCTGCCAATGCCCTTGCAAATGCAGGTGCAGCAATGGTTTAATTATGAAGAAATGCAGGTTGCTTACCTGTAACTGTAGTTCTTCGAGTGGTCATCTGTGCATTCACACATATGGGCTCGCGCCGACGCCGAGCCTGCTTCCGGGAAACTTAGCTAGCTTAGACTTTTTGGCGGGAACCCCTCCCCCCACCATCCCATCGCGCATGCTCAGGGCTCCCGCCTCTCCTTTACCTCAGTTCTCTGAGATCGCTTGGCCTCTTGACTAAGGCACAACTATATTATTATAAAATAAGCATGGCGAACCAATTGACCATCACAAACAGCGATGCCAAGAGGGGACGGTGGGTGGGTTGTGTGAATGCACAGATGACCACTCGAAGAACTACAGTTACAGGTAAGCAACCTGCATTTCTTCTTCGTGGTCTCTGTGCATCACACATATGGGCGAATAACAAGCAGAGACTTACCGGAGGCGGGTAGGCATGCTGGTTGGTCACTGGCAAATCGAGGAGAGGACCGCTCTACCAAACGAGGAGTCCTGTCTCGCCCTGACATCCAGGCGATAATGCTTTACAAAAGTAGAAGCATTGGACCAAGTGGCCGCTTTGCAGAGGTCAGTGAGCGTAGCGCCATGGAGCAGTGCTGACGAAGTAGCCTGCGCTCTGGTAGAATGCGCCGTTGTGTGAAAAGGAGGATCTTTATTGACCACCCTGTAAGCCAGGACAATGGTCTCCACAACCCATCTGGAGATTCGCTGTGGGGATACAGCCATCCCCTTTGAAACGCCTCCATAACAGATGAACAACTTACGAGATTGTCTAAATGCCTCAGTTCTTGACTTATAGAAAGCTAATGCTCTTCTAACGTCCAATGCGTGTAATTTCGAAGATAAGGGATCCGACGACGAGCTGAAGAACGTGGGTAACACAATATCTTGACTCACATGAAACGATGAGGAAACTTTAGGAATGAACATGGGGTCCAAACGTAACACAACTTTTTCCCTAAAAAACTACAAGTAGGGAGGATCTATCAGCAGTGCTGCTAACTCCGAAACACGTCGTGCAGACGTGATGGCAACTAAGAATATGGTTTTTAGAGTTAATAACCGAATATCAATTGTTGCCAATGGTTCAAATGGTTTGGAAGTAAGGGCTGTGAGCACGACAGAAAGACTCCATTGCGGTACTACCGGGCGAACAGATGGAAACAAGTTTCTTAAACCCTTTAGGAAAGCTCTTGCCATCGGGTGGGTAAAAACAGAAAAACCATCCACCAAACCATGGTTTGCTGTGATTGCTGCCAGATAGACTTTAATGGAAGGTGGTTTCAGCCCTTGGGTATGCAAAGAATATAGAAACGAGATAATTTTAGGCATGCTTGACGCGTAAGCATCAAAACCGTTAAGTACTGCATAGTCCTGAAAACGTGCCCATTTTCTATTATAGGATAGCCTAGTTGAGGGCTTACGTGAGGCCTCCAAAATAGATTTCAATCGTTCTGGGAGGTCAAGGACTCTCCACGACGACGGATTCTCCAGGCCGTCAGGTGTAAGGAGTGGACATCGGGATGAAGAACCCTGCCCTGCTGTCGAGACAGAAGGTCGAGGAGGCAAGGTAGGTTCAAAGTCTCCGCTCTCGCCAGTCTGAGTAGCGACGTGAACCACGGTTGTCTTGGCCACGACGGTGCTATCATTATAGCATCCGAATTGCTGCGCTTGAGCGTAGTCACCGCTCTGGCCACCAGTGGAAAAGGCGGGAAGAGGTAGAGGAGACCTTTGGACCAGTCCCATTGAAAAGCATCCCCCAGCGATGCGTGTCCTATGCCTGCCCTGGAGCAATAGGCTGGGCAAACCGCATTGGCAGCCGTCGCAAAAAGATCGATGTCGGGCGTGCCCCAACGAGCGAAGAGCCGGTTTAGTATTCGAGTGGCGAGTTCCCACTCGTGTGTGTCTGTGAAAGACCGACTGAGAACATCCGCCTTGGTGTTCTCCTTTCCCGCAATGTGCAATGCTGAAAGAAGCATCCTGTGGGAGATGGCCCACTCTAGAATGTCCATTACAAGCCGCAGTAGACGGCGTGACCGGGTGCCTCCTTCCTTGTTTAAATACCACACGACTGTGGTATTGTCTGTTAGAATGCGGACATGATGCCCTTGTAGGCGAGGTAGGAATGCGCTCAACGCTTTCTTGACCGCCAGAAGTTCCAACATATTGATGTGGAGGCGAGTTTCTGAAGGTGACCACCTTCCTTGCGTTAGTAGGTCGTCGTGGTGAGCGCCCCATCCGTTCAGAGATGCGTCTGTTGTCACTATACGAGATGGCCCCCGCGGTGCGAATGGCATGCCCTTGGAAAGGTTGCTTGAGACCGACCACCACTGGAGAGAGTCTCCGACCTGCCGCGGAACGGTAAGTATCAGCTGGTGTGGGTTTTGCAATGTTGAGTAGTGTTGGAGCAGGAACTGTTGGAGGGGCCGCATTCGGAGTCGCGCCCAACGGACGACGAAGACGGCTGCCGCCATTAATCCTAGCAACCTTAGAATCGAAAACGCTGATGCTCGAGGATGATCTTGTAACTGCATTGCCCGCTTTTGCAGGGTGGTAAGTCTGTCCGCAGGGAGGAAAGCCTTCCCCATAGCAGAGTCGAGGGTAACTCCTATAAACTGCAGTCTTTGGGATGGCTGAATGATGGATTTTTTGTAATTTATCTGCAGCCCAAGCGACGACAGAAGAGAGATGGCCTGGTGGACGTCGGCCAGTGCCTGGTTTCTGGATCTCGAGACGATCAGCCAATCGTCCAGGTAAGGATATAAGTCGATGTTGTGAGACCGTAGATGTGCGCATACTGCCGACATGCACTTGGTGAACACTCTTGGTGCTGATTTTAGGCCGAAGGGGAGGACGGCAAACTGGTATGCGTTGTGTCCAATTATAAATCGCAGGTAACGTCGATGGGCAGGATGAATAGCGATGTGGAAATAAGCGTCTTTTAAGTCTATCAGTGTGAACCAGTCGCCCTTTTTCAGCATTGGTAGGACAGATGCCACTGTAATCATGCGAAATTTCTTGGGAAGTATGAATTTGTTCAGGTTTCTGAGATCCATAATAGGACGAAGTCCCCCGTCCCTTTTTGGCACCGTAAAATAACGGGAGTAAAATCCCGCATGAAGCTGATACCGCTGTACTGTTGTGATAGCTGCTTTGCGTAGAAGGGCGGTAGTCTCCTGTGCCAGAGTCACTGAAGGCGGTGTAATTTTTATGATGCCAAGTGGAGGAGGGACTTCGAACTCTAACTGGTATCCTTCTGCTATGATGTTTAGCACCCAAGCGTCTGATGTTATTGACGCCCAGGCTTGCAGAAAAGGCTGTAGCCTGTTGGCGTTGTCGCTGCGCAGGGATGGCGCCAAGTCAAAGACGACGCTTGTTTTGTTGCTGCTTGTTACGTTGTTGAAACCGCGGTGTGGATTTACGCGGCTGATAAGCTTGTGTCGAGGCAGGCTGATACCGCTGCGACCTTTCAAGTTGCTGCCGGGGCTGGTACGGGACTGGCCTATACCACTTACGCGACCGGTAAGACTGGTGTGTCTGCGGAAAACTCATCTTTTTAGCAGTCATCCTAGCCTTGTGCAGTGTATCCATAGTTGCGTCAGTGTCTGCATGGAAGAGACCTTCTCCGTCAAACGGAAGGTCTTCGATTCGGTTCTTGGTCTCCTGTGGAAGAGATGCTGAGCGCAACCAAGCATGTCGACGTAATGCCACTGCACCAACCATGGCCTTCGATACACAGTCTGTTAGATGTCTCGCTGTCGTTAACTCCTGTTTTGACAGCCGGACTGCCTCTGATTGAAAAACCCTAGCGAGCTCACGCTGATCATCAGGCAGGTAATCTGTAAGCGATGATATTTTCTCCCATAAGAAGAGTTGATATCGAGCCATGAGCGCCATATAGTTGGACACTTTTATGCCTAGTGATGCAGAGGTATAAATCCTGCGGCCATACGCATCAAGCTTTCTCCCCTCCTTATCAGTTGGCGCAGAATGCACTTTACCTGATCTGCCCTGCGCTGCCTCCACTACCACCGAATTAGGTTTTGGGTGGTGGAAAAGAAAAGGCGCCTGTGCCTCCTTTACTTTATAGATAGCATCCAGGCGCTTTGACGTCGGACCAACAGTAGCTGGATGATCCCAGGACTGCTTGATGGTTTTTAGCAGGGCCTTTACTATAGGCAGGCTCAACTGGGGCAATGGTTCCGTAGACATAACATCATAGATGCCATCGTCCGACTCTTCAGCTGGCTGTTGGCATTCAAGGTTAAGGGACTGGGCCAGTCTCTGCATTTGGTCCGAAAAACTGCCCATTTCCATTGTGGGTGAAGCGCGGTCCTCGGTACCGACCGTGTCCAAAGGAGACGGTTCCGATGGCCGAGGAGATGGAGCCGACGACGTGTCTGACTCGTAGTCTTCAAAGGACGGAGACGGCTGTCGCTGTCGATGTGACGCCCGTGGTGTATGTTCACGAGGCCTAGTCGCCGTCGCCGTCGGTAGCTCTCGACGTCGAGCCGAAGGCTGGACAAGAGAGGTGGTCCTACGTGGGGGGACCGGCGGAGGCGATTGCTCTTCACGGAGTCGGTGCCCTGTGTAAGGGTCGTATCGGTACCGAGTACGTTCAGTGCGGTGAGAACGCATTGAAGAAGTCTCCCAGCCTTGCGACCGTGTCCCAGAACGTGATCTCGATCGCGAACGACTTCGAGAGCGATGCTGTCGACGCCGACGATCATCCCGCTGCCTCGGTGGCGACGCTCGTGCCGGGCCAGGGCGCTCTGTATCCGAAGGTAGAAGGATGGGCATCGGTCCCGGAGAAGGCAGTGATCTCGATGGCGACAGGGCAATCGTTTGCGGCTGTACTCTCGGTGTCGACGGCGTACGTAAAAGAGGAGATTCCGAAGGTGGCCGTCGCTTCGATGTCGAAGAGGTCCGAGAAGCCACTGTCCTTTGCGATGATGTAGAAGCGATCGACGTCGATCTACGCCTCGGTGCCGATGGTCCGGTCGGTACCGATGAGGACTTGTGGACCATGGCGACGACTTTTATCGACGTCGAAGCAGGCATAGAAGATGGCCGCGACTTCTTCGATACCGTAGACGGTACCGACAGTGTTGCAGGCGCACCAGCAATTTTTGAAGATTTCTTCGGCTTCGATTTTTTCGACTTCTTAGCCGGAGGTGGAGAGGAAGCCGGTGAAATGGCTGGTAACGATGCCGGTGCCGCCGCCCTTAATCGGGGGGAACCCGGAGATGCTGGGCTTGAGAGGGTCCGACTCTCCCCAGAAACCACGTTTTTCAGCATTGAAGGACGTGGTTGATCCACTGCCGAGAGAGCCTTCGTCCACAAAAGACTACGCAGGCGATCAGCTCTATTTCTTCGCGTCTGCCTAGAGAACCTCATGCAATGGCTGCATGAGTCAACAACGTGGGTTTCTCCCAGGCAAATGAGGCAGAGCGAATGTCCGTCGGTGAGGGCTATTTTGGCCCTACACCGCGAACAACGCCGAAACAACGCGGACTGTGCCATAAGATGGCGAGCCGCCTAAGAATTTAAATATCAAAAAACTGCTATCTAATTATACAAATGTTTTTTTTTTTTTTTTTTTTTAAACACTAGAACTATACTAACTAACTACTATTTTAACAACTAAGCCTAAGCTAACCACTAATCTCTTCTTTTTCTCTCAAAAACAGGTACAACGTACCAGAGAAGTCTCCCGCGAGGCTACTGCGAAGCGGTCGAAGAACTGAGGTAAAGGAGAGGCGGGAGCCCTGAGCATGCGCGATGGGATGGTGGGGGGAGGGGTTCCCGCCAAAAAGTCTAAGCTAGCTAAGTTTCCCGGAAGCAGGCTCGGCGTCGGCGCGAGCCCATATGTGTGATGCACAGAGACCACGAAGAAGAACTTGGAGGTCCTTGACGTTCGACCAAAGAGCGATGGCTCACATTGAAATGCATTGTGTTATGCTTACGCGTGCGCTGTCTGTGGCAATGACATATGATGCTTACTGTATGCTATAAAAGTGGGAGCTTGCATGCTCCTAGGTGTGGCCTAGGAGCATGCAAGTTGTAAATCTCTGATTATAGTTTTTGTTTTGAACTTTTTGCAAACCACCTTGACTGGTCTAGAAACAGGATAAAGAAATATTTTTTGAATTCTGTCATTTGTGAAGAACTTTGCACATAAATCACTCCTATCCATTCCATCCAGACTCATTGTTCATTAGATGCTTATGGCTCCATATCAACAGATTACTATATATATTTAGTTTGCCCAATCTGAAGATATGTGGGCCAAATTCTAGAAGAATGGCCAACCACGTATGTGCTTATCTCTTGCTGATCCTGCTAAGCAAGGACTGTCTGGAAGGCTGGTTATTACTGGCTCATTAAGAGATGGTGTTATTCTCTGATTTAAGTAATTACTGTCCAGAGAAAAATATCCAGTTTTAGGCTCAAGCATGTGGGAATTAACCCAGTTCCAGGTTTTCTTGGATGATGATTTACCTGGACCTTTCAGTCTAGGTTTCAACCTTATTTGGAACAGGAAGTGCCTTGATTATTCTAGCTAGGCAATTGTGCCAAGAGATGGACATGGGAAGTGTGATCATGCCTCTTTCAGTGACATTTGGGTGAGGGACAGTTCTTAGGTTTTTCCTGGGGGCTAGGTCCTAGGCAATGGTGTTGGAGGAGTACTGTTCCAATGCATGGCTTATGGGATGCCATGGAATTCCAACTTGTTTTTTATGCTTTTCAACATCTAAATGAAGCCACTGGCTGAAATCTATTGTGATTCAAGATGGTCAGTACTATGCTGAAATAATGGATAAGCTGTACTTAGCCAGTGTGGAAAGTCTGCTCTATTCCTCTTCACCTCATGCTCTAGGAAAGACATAGTTCTGATTGCATTATCCATTTTGAAAGAGTATATGCATTGGTACTTGCTGTAATTTCCTTTCTTTCCACACTAGTTAAGTACAGCTCGTCCATTATTTCACCCATATGGACAGAGAAGGCCCAAAAAGTGAAATGCAGTGTAGCCTGTGATCCAAACCTTAAAAGCAGCTTTGCACTGCAGCGGCCTGTCTAAGCTCGGCATTTCCCAACCCCAGTGCCCTCCAGATGTTTTGGACTATATTTCCCATCAGTCCCAACCAGCATGGCCAATGGACAGGTATGATGAGAATTGTAGCCCAAAAACATCTGGAGGGCACCAGGTGGGGAAGGCTGATCTTCCTTCTGATAGACTTCTAGTACTGGGCACAATCCATTCCAACAGTCCGGTCAAGGGAGGCAGCCTTCCAAAACTGGATACTGACAACAGGTTTCTCTCCTGTGGTTCAGGTACTATCAAACCTCCAGATTGCCTGGCATTCTCGTTGCTAGGAGACTACTTCTACATCACTACCAATTTCTCCACAGATGCCAACATGGAATTGGGAGCTTTCTGGGGTGTCAAACTACACAAGGACTCCAGAAGATTTCTCATGCTCTTTTGTTTTTAGAGACATGCAGGCATGGGGCAATGAATTTATGTACAGTGGGGATTATGTACAGTGGGGAGGAAGGTGCTCACCCTCTGCTTTTGTACTCAGCCACTGCTTTCCCCATGTGGGGGTTCTGTATTCTCCCCCATAGGCTGGAAAGTAGTTCATGCAGAGCATTTGTCAAAACAGCACACAAAACTATGGGCCCCTTTGGCCAGGACCACAGTTGCAGCTCACCTTGGGCAACTGCTGGCTCTTCAGATTGTTTGGACCTATAACACCCATCATCCCTTGCCATTGACTATTCTGGCCAGGGCTTATGGAAGCTATAGGCCAAAACATCTGGAGAACCACAGGCTGCCCACTCCTGTCCTAACAGAAAAAACATGGCAAAAGATCAGTCATGGATTTCCTTGTATTAAATGTAGTTCAGGCAATACTATATTTAAAAATACTGTATTTTAAAAATGAAGGATTCATGTTAGGCACCCTTGAGCAAAACTGGGGAGGGGTTTTAGATTCTCAGAGACAATATGACTTGGTTTGCACAGCATGACTACCCATCGGTTGTACTGATGAATAAGCAAGAGCGAGCAGCTTGCCACCCTATTGCTCCCACTGAAGCCTGGCGGAGCTAAATATTCCAGGGATGTCCTGTCCCTGGAATTTGAACCAGGAAATCTGAATTGGGTATTCTGGGTTGATGAGGTGAGACAACCCATGGTTTGGTTCTTGGGTTACAGCTTTGGGTTGTCTCTCTCCCAATAACCCACAATTCTGGGTTCAGACATCACGATCGACAACCCAGGCATTGTTTAGCTAAGCAAGAACAGGTGGAAGGGAGCCAGGACGCTCGCTTGCTGCCCACTCATTCAGGACTATCCATGGTGTGAACTGGTCCATTGAGCCATGATCAGTCCTCAAGCCGTCTTCTCCTGTTTCTCTTCCCGTTCCCCTCTTCCACCCATTCCATTTATTTTTCTCTTTTGCTTTTTGCTTTGGATAACAACCCTGTAATTATCTGATTATCAGCATATTGTTTTCCAATGCTGTACTGATGGAGATATTGAAAGGGGGGATTCTAGAGAGATGGTAGGCTTGGAACTAAATGTTTTTGATTATCCTATGAAAGAATTCATAGGAAATGTCGTTGCTGTTTTTCAGCATTTTACTTACTTTCAAACTCAGTGACAATTGTCAAGAAAAATGTGATGTGAAGGGCTAGACATTTCCCCAACTGAGTTTGGCTCCTGTTCCTCAGAGGCAGCCCACACTGCATGACTTCCCACAGTTTTAAGTTAAGACACTCCATAAATTTACTTAAAATTTTTATTCAATAATATATAATTATTTTAATATAGAACTGTCCATCGTGCCACAGAGCTTCCTGCCTCCCGCTTCCCCCAGCCTGCAAAATAGGAGCCAGTTTCTCAGGACACCACACGGTGGGCCGGGTTCAGGGAAGCCACCTGAGCCAACAACGTGTTGCATACCCTTCACATTTTCCATGCTTTCTTGGTCAGGAAGAGGTCAACAGGAAGTCAAAAGCCGAAACTAAGGTTTGTGTTTTTATATGCTGCTGATTACCATCAGCTGCCGCCGTTGCAGTCCTTGCTCTGTAACTTGCCACTGGGATGACATCTGGAAGCTGCACACCACCATCTCTGTACACAAGTGGATTAAGACGTTTGATTTGGTTCTTGTTCTGCTTATGGAAAATTGGGAGGAACAGCATCAGACAGACCTAGGGAGAGAGGGGAAGCAAGCATCAAATGCAAAGCTGGCGTTGGGAGGCATTGCATAGCCAGAATGGTTAGAAAGTGCAAATGAACAAGGGCCAGAAGCAGCTGGGCACATCTGAGCAAAGGCTTGCTGGGCAAAGCCCCAGCCATATCCCACTGATGTTGACTCCAGTGTGGTGGAGCCAACCTGTCTGCTAGAACTTCTCCTTCGGTGAAGAAGAGACCATGCCGCAAGTAGACCTGTGCCAAGTCCATGGTAGGGATCTAGTATTGGTTCTGAATATGGCAGAACTTGAGTGAGGGACAGCAAACAAAAATAAGTAAACAAAGCAGAGCAAGGTGAATGTTCAGACTGGCATTCCACCTCACGTATTTTGTCCTACATTACAACAGACTCCATCTCCTTTGTCTTCCTCTCTGAAAATTAGCCAACCTGATTGAGACAGAAGACGGAAGAGATGTGCACTCTTCACATATGGATACACCACAGTATATTTAAGGAAGGATGCAGCTACTTCTGCTAGATTTTCAATTCCCACTGGTTAGTTCCTCCAGCCACTGTTTAGAGGAAAGCCTGCAGCCACCTAGAGACAAGGCTGTACATACACTACACATTCTACAGAAGCAACTCAGATAAGCACAGATTTCAGTTTCCAGAGCCTCTTAGTTTCATTTAAAGGGGGAAAGGGGAGAGAGGGTGCACACACGTTTTTAGCCCTTATGGCTACCAAGAAATGCTGAAACTGTGTGGGCAGTCAATACATGTTGAGGTTTCCAAAGCCAGGGAGGTTGCTGAATAAGTTTTCCAGAGATGGGCATTCAGTGCCCTGCAGTCCTGGCCAGCCCCTCCCCATGACAAGCAAAACAAGGGAAACTAAACAAGCAAGCATACTTTATGCAGGTTACAGAGTTCCTTGCTGCTGTTTTTTTAAAAAAATCACAGCTTAGACATTGTTCTTCCTAGAGTAGCCTTTCCCTATCTGATGCCCTCCAGAAGTGATGCCTCCAGCATGGCCAATTCTGGAAGTTGCAGTCCAACACATCTGGAGAGCACCAGAACCTGTTCCCTGGGCTCAACTGGTAAGAAGTGGTACACAGTAGCTGGTTGCCACAGAAATAAAGGGTAACAAGCATGTGCTCCAAACTCCACAGTGACATGCAAAGGTCAACGTGGCCATCATGTCCAATGTCTGGTGTCGGCGTTTAGGCGTTCAGAGTTTGTGGAGCCAAGTGGCTGAAAGGCTGAGCTACAAAGCGGAGAGCTCCTGTTCAAATTTCTCCTCTACCTGTGGCTTTAGGCAAGTCTCGCTTTCTTTTTCAGCCTCAACCCTCCATCTTACATTAACCACTTCAATCTCCAGAAGAAAGGACCCACACCCTCATTCATCTTAGGTAGAGGAAATTCATGTTTAGAAGCCACACAATATCTTTGGGTCCAAGAACTGAGGAGGATGGAGGATGGGGTGCTTTATTAAAATTATTCCATGCTTCATGAACAGTTGATGACATTTCAGTTAAAGGTAGCACAACTATAACTTAATATACTGCCCCCCACATTCTGCCAGTATGCCAACAACTATCATGCAAATCAAATTATGCAAGGAGGCATTTTATCCTGCTGTGAATTGGACATTGGCTTTCCCTAAGGACAGATGCAGTTAAGGAATCATGTATGCATAAAAAAGGATTTTGAAAAGCATTTAAGGCTGCAATGCTATGCACACTTACCCCAATGAACATAGTGAAACTTCCTTCTGAGTAAGAAGGCATAGGATTGCGCTGTAAATTAAGATTATATACAACAGAAAGCAAACCTTCTGCAGCAGGACATAATTTTAAACTTTAAACAAAGAGCATTTAATGCCAAGGAAACAAGGTTCTGTACCGTAAACTCTACTCTGCACACTGAATGAAATTGATTAACCTGTGCATGAACTATTGTAATTTTTAAAAACTAAATTTGAAATTGCAACAAAATCTTATTCCTCCACCCCCACCCCAAACAGTGAGGTGGCAGGAGATGTATGGGTTAAATAAGGATGAGCAGTGATTAGGAGAAGAGTGATTAGAAGCTACAAGAAGACTCCAACCATCCTTTGGCTGACTGAGCACTAAACCAAGTGTTTTGGTATAAACTTTGTTTGAAAGCAGTTACTCATGTGGCCAGAAATAAAAGGGAAAAAATGTATCTCAAGAAAAGAGGTGGATGCATCATATCCAAGTCATAACTCAGCCTTTCCACAAGCCTCAGGGACTGCCTTTGCTCATTTACCCCGTTACCAACTCTGTGAAACGAGGTCTCAAACTGGGATCCATAGTGAAGAGTACAACCCACACTCAACCACTGAGTTGGGAGTTGGACCCTGGACTTTTACACCAAATAATGCTTTAGCTTTAAAGATGGAGGATAAAAAGATAGTTTTCCTCCTTTGCCCTGAAGTGAAATTTCAGCTCCTGAATCAGCTCTTTCCTTCCAAAGAATTCCCAGAGACTAAATGGAGGACAACACACGTTTGTACATAGAGAGATTTATTGGTTCCAGTGAATTGTACAAATGGATCTGACCTGATATCAATGCTAGCATGTTGTTATTGGGATGTGGAATGTAAACAGATGCTTCAAATAGAAACAGTCTAACCTTATTACTTAAAATTAAATATTTGACAATGTAATCAAAACAAAAATCTGCATTTAGGCATGGTGACAAAAATGTGTGGATTTAGGTTAATGAAGTCACCAGAATCACACAATATAATCTCCCCAAAGGTGGGGTTGAACTATGGGGCTCATAAGAGACCCACTGAAAAAACTAAAGGAGTATCTCACACACCCATCTCCTAAAGGAGAGGATTCTACCCCAACAACCCCAACCCTGGGCTGAGCGTGTACAAATGCTAGAGGGATCTGAACCCTAGGCAGGTTGCTGCTCACCAATTCTGAACAGCCCCACTATTTCTGGCTTCCAAAATTCCCCGCTGATCTCTTTGCCCCAAACACTTTCTCACATATTCAAAGTTGCTGTACTCAAAGCAATTCTAAAATTTGCACGTTGATGGGAATGACTTTGTTGGCTTTTCTAGCCATAAGAACATGCTTTGCCAGAGAAAATACTCTTTCTACCTCAAAGAAAAATCCTCCCTCCCTCTAAGGCAGGCACTTCCTCACAAGAAGGAGGTGGGGGTACCAGGATTCTCCCCAATGGGTGTCTGTTTTGAAGCACATTTGCTTGACTCACTCAGCCCATTTCCAACACTTATTGTTTAAACTAAAGGGGGGATCACGGGCCAAGATCAGATCTGAAAAGAGCAAGACTGACATCCACCACACACAGGCTTCCATTTGCTTACG
This sequence comes from Anniella stebbinsi, assembly GCA_029215795.1. NCBI lineage: Eukaryota > Metazoa > Chordata > Lepidosauria > Squamata > Anniellidae > Anniella > Anniella stebbinsi. The sequence continues at coordinate 33,825,369 of JARDYH010000007.1, forward strand.
TCTTGCGTGAACTCTGAGCCCACCATGGCTTGTTTCTATGGGGTACATGCTATGTTCCAGTGTGTGTGGGAGGGGAGATATCAAAAGGTTGCCCAATGGAAGAACAGAGAAAATGGCATGTTAGGAAAGGTAGAGTAAGAAACTGCAGAATCAACCCAGAGCCAGTCGAGCAGACCTCGGGGCACACCCTTGAATCCATGTAAATCTTGCACAACCATTTGGATTGGGACTTTGGTAACACACAGAGAAAATTAGAGTAGCCATAAGTGCTGGAGAGAGAGGGAGGCTAAGACCTAACCCCCTTCAAGATGAGGCTTCTGCTGAGCATACAGGGGTTCATCCCTTCCCAAGGTGACTGAAGGGTGTGTTTGTATTTGTAAACCTCTGGAATTACCCGTCGTTCCTCAAGCTTCACCGTGTTGCTGTTAGGCCACTGGAGAGCACGGAGCTGTCAGAGCTGGGCTGGGCCTGCTCCTTGACAACTGGATCTGCAGGAAAAGGACACAAGGAGAGGTTACTGGGACTAAACTAGCCAGCAGTTAAGAACATAAGAACATCCATGCTGGATCAGACCAAGGGTCTATCTAGCCCAGCATTCTGTTCACACAGTAGCTAACTTGTCTTTTTCAAAGCAGAAATTCTCCAGGGCATACCCAAGCGAAGCTGGATTGCTAGGGATTCTAGACACAAGGAACCAGCGATACTCATCCAATTCTAGCCCTCCCACACCACTTCTCCAAGGACATCTGCCACACTTAGCAATTTTCAGTGGGAAGCCAATTTAACATTGTTGTAACCCTCATTTAACAAATCTTGCACTTCTTTTAGAATGGTTCGCTTATTTAGCTTACAATTGTTAGGTGATAAGCTATCAACTGAGTCAAAACATGTGTAAATTAGCTCTGAGAATACCTACACTGAAATCTTGTTCCCAAAGCTCAACTGTGGACAACAAAAGCTAGGCCTGCTCTGGACTCTGGAGAACATACTATTCTTCATAATATCATGGGACAGAAATGGTTAGAGGAGGAAACTGCAGGCATATCTCCTTCATACCACCTTTAAAATCCTTCTGCAAAACCTATTGTTTCCAAGATATTGTGGCCAATTCCTTCAGCCTCATGCTCAATCAAAACACACCCTAAGCACACATAACTGCATAGCTCACAACTGCCCTTGCTGTTCCTTCCTGCCGCACCTTCTGCTGTCTTGCCCACTTCTGGAGAGGACTGCAAGCTCACAGGACATTTTTACTTGTGGAATCTTAGAGTGTACACTAATGTCTATCAATGACACTGTATAATGGCACCTTTCAAGATATCCAGGCTCCAAGAGCTTGCTGCTTTTCTTGGAACTGTACTTAACTGAAGGATTTATGCAAACAAACAAGTGAATGCACAGATGACCACTCAAAAAACTACATATACAGGTAAGCAACCTGCCTTTCTTTTTCATCACACATTTGGGCAAATAGCAAGCTGACTTATCGGAGGAGGGACAGTGTCCTAAGCAAGAACCGATGACAGGACTGTGCACCCAAATGAACAGTCAGCTTCAGCTCTCACATCCAATCAGGAATGCCAGGCAAAGGTAGATGACATAGACCAAGTTGCAGCATAGCAGAGATCCAGGATTGTGATTCCCTTCTCAAAGGCTATAGATGTCGCTACTGCTCTAGTGGAGTGAGTGGTCATCGGAACAGGTAAGTCAACACCAGCCAACTCGTATGAAAGTTCGGTTGTCTTAACCATCCAGGAAGTGAACTGCTGAGACGATAAAGGTTGTGCTTTATGTTGCCCAAAAAGCAAGAGAAGTGCTTGTTGAAGTTGATAATAGCTGGACTGTGGACAGTCCCAACATCGCTATCTCAGTAGTTGCGGCGGTAGTGCAAGCTTTCTGTACAGAGTCAAGGGATTTATCAGTCTTGGCATTAAATAGGCCCAGACCATCAAAGGGAATATCTTCAAATACTGGACCGTGCTTCTTGAGAATGCCCAGCCAATCTTACCCAAGCATGCCTATGGAGTGCCACAGCACCCACCAATGCTTTTGAGTTAGCAGATCCATACGGCTAAGCATCAAGTGGATTGCGTCTCAAGAGTTTCATTGCCTTGTTTTGAAATACATGGTCTAGGTTCCCCTTACTGTCAGACAAATGGTCAAACAGCTTCTCAACTTTATCCAGGAGAGGAATGTTGTCGACGAGACTTTCCTTGTGTGGTCTCTACTACAATGAAGTTAGGAGCAGGATGTTGGAAGAGAAACTCTGCCTCTGACTCCTGCACCTTATAAATATTTTCAAGGCGATTTGACATAGCCAGCATAGTAGATGATGTTTTCCAGGACTGCTTGATCATAGACAACAAGGCAGGCAGGCAGCACTGGAATGGGGGCAGGTCGAGTCACCTCCGTATTGACTGAATCAAAAACTGGGACTGAAGGCAGAATTTGTTGCGTTGCCAGCCCAAGTGTTTGAGCCATTTGTGACACCTGATCAGCAAACTCATCCAGATTGTCTGTCGGAGAGACAACATCCTGGGACCCACCGCTGCATCAGGAGAAGAAATCTAAGGCTGCACAGATGAGGGGATGTTGAGTCCAAGAGATATTCTTCATTACCTTGTGAGCGAGGCTGAGTCAGTGTTGGTTGTTCGACCGGTGCTTGTTGCATAGTTGGGGAGGACAGTACCGACAGCGTCTCAGGTGACGGTGGGAACTGCTGCCCTGATTCCGCTTGCACCTGAGGTAGTGGCATGGCCATGCCCGATAGTAGCATCCCTCAGGCCGTTCTTACCAATGAATAAAGGAAGAATGACCGTATGTATCTGCACTCCAATAGCTGGGTCTCCCATAGAGCAGATTGATGATCCTAGTCTAGCGGCAATCGCAACCTCTCCCTCAGTCGATCAAAGGGCTTGAAAAAGTAATTTCTCGATGATGACACGGAGGACATCAAATCCCGATCGCCATCCCTCCACTGTAGACAGTACTGAGGACGTAGTGGCTTTGGAGAGACATCGCTAACTTCCAGAAGTGGCAGGATGGGAGGGACTGCCCTTAGTGTCAACCCAGGTTGATCCCTAAGAGGGCTAGGCAGCGCAGGAGACTGCAGTTGGATTCGAGGGGATTGTGGTGGTGGTGGAGGTTAGACCACCTGCCCCGACAGTCATGGCCAGTCCCAATCAGAACCGTCTGGCCTCTTGGAAGGCTTTTTCTTTTGCTTAATGCCCTCAGTAGGGGCTGCAGATGCACGTTTGTTGACTTTGTCTTTTTTGTTTGCTCCTTTGCTAATGACAGAGACCTAGAGCTATCCAGTGTAGGGGGTTGGTCTTGCATGCTCATCACAGTATGAGCAGGGCATTCTGGGGACTTTTTTGCCACTGAAGTCGATCGAGACTGGAGAACAGGTCGTGGAGCCATGGATGTTTTAGGTTGCTCAATGACCTGAAGTACTTTGTGTCAGAGCACTGCCTTAAGCCGGTCGCAGTAGTTTTGGTGCACCTGTTTAGAGAATGCCTGGCAGTGCGGGCAAGACTCTACCACATGCCCTCCCCCTAAGCAGAAAAGGCAGAGGGAGAGGCAGTCCAATGGTGACAATTTGCTGCTGCAACACATACACTTTCTAAAAGGGGCCGTTCCTGATAATCATTAGATCATGAAAACAAAATACAAATAAAACAATGCAGTGAGAAACAGCTAGAAGTATGATAGCAGAGAAAAGATGGAAACAAAAACACCTCAGCAATGACCTATTGAGACGGAACTCAAGGAGAGGCTCCAGGACGAGGCTGCCACGATGGCAGATGAAAGAGAACTAAGGGAATAGACAGGACTGGGATATGCGCAGCCAACAGGGGGTGTAGAGTTCCTGCCTAAAACGCCTCAGTCATGGAAGTTTCCCGAATCGAGGCTCCACAAAGGCACAAAGCCCATATGTGTGATGCACAGAGACCACAAAGGAGAACTAACAGCAATGTGCTGGCTTTCAAAGTGGTACAACTCTTTGTTCAATATCTGCAGAATACATTTGAGATTCTGATTGTCTAAAAAAAAATCTTGTCTTGCCTACAAAGGTCCAAAACACTTAAAAGCATTGAAATGGTTTACAACTTTTATAAATAAATGACTAAACAAAAAAGGCCAATTCCCCAGTGCAGTCCCACCTGTATTCTGCATTCCCCCAAAACTTACAGAAATAGGGGTGCTCCATAGCTTCTTTGGCAGTCAACCTCTGTTGATGGTCATATCGCAGGAGTTTGTCCAGAAGATCTAAGACTTCAGGGCTGACCAGGTGTCTGTTTTCACTATGGATGAAGTTCTCCCAACGTTTCCGTGAATGTCTGCAAGCAAGGAGGAGAGGTCAGTTTGTGGTAATGAAGCCTGAGATTTCATCACTTCCAGATGAAGAGACACAATAGGGAACCTCAGAAAGATGCTCTGTCATATTTCATGCACACGTTTTGAGAATATGCTTCCAGCCCAAGGAGATCTTACTTACTATTATCAGCTATCTAACCTAGTTAATGTATTTGGACAAAGTGAATTTAAAATCTGTTTAATTATTTTTAAAACTTCCAAAATCGACACACTCATGAGTTGAAAAAGCAGTTAACTGATTTAATCCTTTTTGGTAACAGACTCAAGCTATGTACATTGTGGTGCAGTGATGAGGGTGTTGGGCTGGGATTCAGGAAATCTAGGTCCTAGTTCCCACTTGGCCATGAAACTCACTGAGTGACTTTGGGCCAATCACTGACTCTCAGCCTAAGCCACTTCAGAAGGTTGTTGTGAGGATAAAATGGAGAAGAGGAGGACTATGTAAGCCACCTTGGGTTTCTCGCAAGAGGAAAAAAGGTGGGCTATAAGCGTAGCGATAAATAATTATGTAGCAGAAAGATTTTAACTGCTCCTCCTCATAGCATTATCTCTTGTTTAATTCATTTGCATCTTGCGCACTTAATGAATCCCCAAAGGTAAATAAAGTCGATCATCCCAGAGTGCAGGATGCGGAATAATGGGTTCAAGTTACAGGAAGATAGATTCCATTTGGACATCAGGAAAAATGTCCTGACGGTTAGAGCAGTATGACACTGGAACCAATGACCTAGGGAGGTCACAGGCTCTCCCACCCTAGAGCGATTCAAGAGGCAGCTGGACAGCCATCTGTCAGGGATGCTTTAAGGTGGATTCCTGCATTAAGCAAGGGGTTGGACTCAATGGCCTTATAGGCACCTTCCAACTCTGCTATTCTATGATTCTAAGTCCATTTTTGAACATGCTTGATTTCTTTTCCTTTTCCTCTGAAATCTATCAATTTCTGCCCCTGCCTCACATTCCCCTGCTCTGCCAGTCCTATAGTGCCACCTTCCCCTTGTTACTTGGAAATGTAAATTTCCCCAATCATAGTCTTTTCTATCTTCTATGTAAGGCCCTTGTGCTGGCGGGGTGTGTGTGTGAATAGTAACCAAGCCATTTTTCTCTTCTGTAATGCAGGTGCACGCATGTGTTTTGGAAAACAAAAATCTGTAAAAATCAAGCTAATGTTTTTAGCTTCAGCTAATTTCTCCATGTGAGCAGTAGATATTCTAATTTAGTAATATATTTCTCATTTAGGCTGCTGTGTGCATACCTCATCTCAGGTTAAAGACCCCCTGAAACCCGCACTGGTTGTGACACATATATAACGCAAGATGTATGCGTATGTGAATGCAGACACGTGGCAACAGTTGGAAACTGGAGTTACAAAAAAGCCTGGCCAACAGTTGTTAACACCACTCACCACAACCACATGAAGAAAAGGCTGCACCTATCTAGAACAGGTGAGATTGATTTACCTGTCAGCAAATCAATCTCACCTTGCATTTCTCTACAAGAGAAGAAAAAAGGCCCTGTACTTTACGCTAAGTGTCCACTTCCTGGGCAACACGCACACATGCATATATGTGTGCAACACGCACACATGCCAGAATGAACTTACTGTCCCAAGATATCGTTGAAGTGGGGGTCCAGTTCTATGTGGTATTTCTTCAGATAACCGTATAATTCATCTGTACCCAGAACTTTTGCAATGCGAACCAACTGCAATAAAGAATAGATCTGAAGCGACAGGAAAAACAAAACACCACCACACTCTGCTGCTCTGTTGGGACAAAGTTAGCTCAGGAGCTGCCAATGCAAGAATGACAGGCAGGAGCCAGGAAGAAGCAAGTGGCATCTTTTCCTGGACCAGTTGGGCCAACAGCGGTTGCAACAGTATACAATTTCTGCATGCAGTAAAAGCTTTCCTGTTTTCGCCCTGTCTCACACACCACTTCCCTCAAGTCATCTTGCCGGTTAGACAAGCTATTTCCACTCAAAGGGAAACATGGAAGGGCTGTAGCTCAGCACGTGCATTATGTGGGCAAATGTCCTGGGTTCAGTCCCTGCCAACTCTAGTGGAAAGATCACCTCCGCTGACTGAGATTAGGGAGAGCCACTCCCAGCTGGAACAGAAAATATTGGGCTAAATGGGACTGACATATGGTAGCTTCGTCTGTTCATCTGAGAAGTCATTCCTTCTAAGTCACCCACTTACTCAACAAAAAAACAGCAATTTTGGGTGAAAGTACTGTTTAAGTGGACCCAAGAGGACCATGTCTAAATTCATTTGAGTCCTGCCTCATCAAGGGCACAATGCTTGCCCACTCAAGCCTGAGAGATTAGACATTACAAGTTCAAGCTAGACCTTTTTCATCTTTCAGTCACAAATTATCTGAGGGTTTCAGAGATAGGTGTGAGGTGACTGTGGAAACCAGTTCTGGCTTATTTGGTGCAATGATTGTGGTTTTGCATTTACTATGCTAAATTTGTAGAGTTTGCCTATACAAACATTCAAGGCAAGAGTCACACCCAACATATTAAAATACAGTGGAGCTGGTAACTGAGTTTTGCCTTGGGGACAGAATATCTTTTACCTTGAAAACTACTTTAAAAAGCATATTTTATTAGAATGATTTGACTAAAATATTACATAGCTCTGAGGGTGGCTAGTAATGGGCATTTTTAAATTATGACTTGGAGTGTAACTTTTAAACTCTTATTTACAGCCTGCTGATAAAAACAGAGAAATTTTGGTTAAGATGTTTCCTGTTTCTAGTTATTGAATTCATATATTTTCACACTGTACTTGCCTTTTTCTCTGTTTGAACATAGCCTCGTGGTATAAAAACTATTGGTAGGTAATGAATTAATGAGTATTCTAACATGGTTATTGGTGTTTTTTTTAAAGAATATTAACAAAGTTATGAGCATTGATATGATTGACTAATAATACGCTGGGGCTCTTCAGACTGGATTTTCATGCAACCTAGGAAACAGGAAGTTACTAGAGGCACACACAACTCAGGCTTCCAAAGCTGCTCAAAGTCCTCTTGCTTCCGAATTAGAGCAGAAGCCACACTGGTGCAGTGCTGGTAGTGCTGGTGAGAAGCCTCCACATGGCACAGATGAACCACCCAAGAGACTTCTAGTTACAAGCCTGGAAAGAGGGAGCACATCCCACAATCTACAGCACCACATCCCAAAGGCATTGGTAGTGGCCCCATTCCTCCCAGTCATCCACATTTTAGTGCTGGCAAAAAAGGTGCCGCAATGGAGTTTTTTCAAAAGTTGCAGTGGCAAGTGAGAAAGTGCTCTTCTGACCCTCTCATTTATTTCTGCAACCATGAAACTATAAGATGCAATTCTCAGGATTCTATTAGAATCCCAGAGTTGGAAGGGACCTCAAGGGTCACCTAGTCTAAAGCCCACTTGCCAATGTGGGAAATCTGATGCTACAGCAGCCCTGATAGACAGCCATCCAGCATCTGCTTAAAAACTTCTAATCACACAAGAGTGTCCAAAAAGCAGAGCTTCTGTGCATATTTTTGTGGCATCCACTCTGGGAGAGCTGCTAACAGTCCATACCAACGTTATGCTAAAGGCTGGCTGCAGTTGCCCCCCTGGTTGATTATACAGTGGGAAAAGGTAAACACTGTAACTAGACAGCCACGAGTGACGATCTCAGTGCTTCGGCCTCCAAGGGAACAGATGGCCTCAGGCTGGAAAAGCAAGGTTCATTTTAAGCTTTTAAGGAACGGACTTTTAAATTAAGAAATGTTAGTAACATTTTACAAACTGAGACATCCTTTTGCCACCAAAGGCTAGACATCTCGATCTGTCCCATGATGGCTGTGAAAAGAGAGAAAGAAATGTTCAACCATCAGCCCCTTTGAATGTTGTTCTATGCCACATTTCTCACCTGGTCATAGTTGTCTTGACCGTGGAAAAAAGGCTCTTTTCGGAAGATCATGCTGGCCAGCATACAGCCTAAGCTCCACATGTCTAAGCTATAGTCGTACATCTGTGGGGAGGTGGGGGACAGAAAAAACAATGAAGGTCGCTGTAGCTCCAACTTCTATTTTGAAAGCACAGTTGCCTAAAAGCTATATATTTTTTCCCAATGTTATATAAAAATTTTGATCCAGTAAAAGCAATCTTTAATGCAATCAAGATTCCATGGATCTCCGCTTCTCCTTCCTGACTGCAGAAAACTCCTTCCTGTCCATGCCGGTTGCCACCATTTGTTCCCAAGATAAGCCCAGATTTGTTGAAGCAGGTTGGAATCAAAGGCAAACAGTCTGCACCCACGTTCTGGGCCACTTCTGGTCATCCCTACTACCAGTTCTGCTCCAGTGCCACATCTCTTGAACATCTATCATTGCCCTATTTTCTCTTCTTTCCTTTCATCCTGTAAGCAATTCTCTCCCCTGCTCCCTTGGAGTTCAAGCAGTACACACCATTTGCAGAGTCCTTAACCCGCAATTTACACAGGCAAATGCAGGTTGCTTACCTGTAACTGTAGTTCTTCGAGTGGTCATCTGTGCAGTCACACATATCGGCTCGTGCCGACGCCGAGCCCGTTTCGGGAAACTTCATTAGCTAGCTTAGGTTTTAGGTGGGAACCCCTCCCCCCACCGTCCTACCGCACATGCTCCGGGTTCCCGCTCCCTGCTTACCTCAGTTCCCTGAGACCGCTTGGCCTCGCGACTAAGGTAGCCTTAGAGGTAATTTTTTAGAATTTATGCAGTATGAGCATGCTCGGAACGACTTGACAACCACAACAGCGATGCCAAGAGGGTACGGCGGGCGGGTTGTGTGACTGCACAGATGACCACTCGAAGAACTACAGTTACAGGTAAGCAACCTGCATTTCTTCTTCGTGGTCTCTGTGCATCACACATATGGGCGAATAATAAGCAAACTTACCGGAGGTGGGTAGGCATGCTGAGGGGTTACTGGCAGATCAACGAAAGGACTGCTCTACCAAAGGAGGAATCCTGTCGTGCTCTGACATCCAACTGGTAATGCTTCGTGAAGGTGGAGGCATTAGACCATGTAGCAGCCCGACAGATGTCAGGAATGGACGCTCCATGTAGCAGGGCTGTGGAAGTGGCTTGCCCTCTGGTAGAGTGCGCCACCAGAGGAAATGGAGGCTCCTTCTTAACAAGTTGGTAGGCGAGGGCAATGGTGCTGACAATCCACTTTGATATACGCTGCGGGGAAGCTGGCATGGAAAAGTCTGCGGGATTTGCGGAATGAGTCAGACCTGGATTTGTAGAACGCTAACGCCCTGCGGGCATCTAGGGCATGTAGAGATGAGCATAAGGGATCAGATGAAGCCTTAAAGAAGGTAGGCAATATGATGTCCTGGTTCATATGAAAACTGGAAGCCACTTTAGGGATAAAGGAAGGGTCAGGACGTAACACCACTTTATCACAAAAGAACTGCATGTGGGGAGGGTCCACAAGCAGTGCCGCAAGCTCGGAAGCTCGTCTTGCTGACATGATAGCTACAAGAAAAACAGTCTTGAACGTTAACAACCGAAAATCAACTGTAGCCATTGGTTCAAATGGTTTCGCAGTGAGAACAGTAGGAACAACCGAAAGACTCCATTGTGGAACAACAGGACGGATGGAGGGGAACAAATTAAGTAATCCTTTAAGGAAAGCCTTCGCCAGAGGATGGGCGAAAACTGAGAACCCATCAACAAACTTGTGGTTCACCGCGATGGTGGCTAGGTAGACTCGAACGGACGAGGGTTTTAAGCCCGCTGTATGTAAAGAGTAAAGGAATGCTATCACATCGGGCATGGTAGCGTCGTGGTAGAGGAAGCCATTAGCGGCTGCAAAGTCCTGGAAACGCCTCCATTTGCTAGAGTACAACCGTCTAGTAGAAGGCTTTCTAGCCGCCTCTATAATGGACCTTATGCCGTCTGGAATGGTGAGCCCTTGCCAGTGAGGTGGATTCTCCACGCCGTGAGTTTCAATGTGTGGATGTCTGGGTGAAGAACCTTGCCTCCGTCCTTGGACAGGAGATCGGGAATACAGGGAAGACGCCAGGTCAGGCGGCGTGCTAGTCTGAGTAGCGGTGTGAACCAAGGTTGTCTTGGCCACCACGGGGCAACTATTATGGCATTCGAGTTGTAGCGCTGAGCTCTTGTCAGTGTCCTTGCTATCAACGGGAAGGGCGGAAACATGTAGAGGAGACCTTGGGACCAGTCCCATTGGAAGGCGTCTCCCATGGAGCCCATGCCTATTCCTGCCCTGGAGCAATAAGTTGGGCAGACCTTGTTCGCGTGAGATGCAAACAGGTCTATGTTGGGGGTGTCCCAGCGTGTGAAGAGACGATGTACAATGTGCGGAGACAAGTCCCACTCGTGGGTGTCTTGGAATGATCGGCTGAGTTCGTCCGCCCAGGTATTGCTTGTCCCTGCGACATGCAGGGCTGACAGAAGGATTTTGTGAGAAATCGCCCACAACAGAATGTCCATGACAAGTCGAAGGAGGCGACGGGAGCGGGTGCCCCCCTCCTTGTTTAAGTACCACACCACCGTGGTATTGTCAGAGAGTATGCAGACATGGCGGCCTTGCAGGCGAGGGAGGAACGCTTTGAGTGCCTTCTGCACTGCCAGAAGCTCCAACATATTTATATGAAGGCGTGTCACCGAACGTGACCACCTTCCTTGCATTGTGAAGCCGTCCAGGTGTGCTCCCCATCCGTGTAGTGATGCATCGGTCGTCACAATACGAGAGGGCCCGGGATCTACAAACGGCATCCCTTGACAGAGGTTCACCAGGTCCGACCACCAACGTAGGGAGGCACGCACTGGTTCTGGGACGGCGAGTATAATCCTGTGAGGATCGTGATTGGGAGAGAAGTGCTGTATGAGGAAGTGTTGGAGAGGCCGCATGTGCAAGCGAGCCCATCGCACGACAAAAACAGATGCCGCCATCAGCCCCAGGAGGCGTAGGATTATAAACGCAGATACACGTGGTTGGAGACGCACTTGCACTGCAAGTTGTTGCAAGGTATCTATTCTGTCCTTGGGCAGGAAGGCCCTGCCCTGCCAAGAGTCGAGTAGAACGCCTATGAACTGGAGAGTCTGAGACGGCTGAAAAATGGACTTGTCATGATTGATCTGCAAGCCAGGGAGGTGAGGAGCAAACTGACAGAGTTGACATCCGCTATGGCCTGCTCCCTGGATGGAGAGACGATGAGCCAGTCGTCCAGGTAAGGATAAAGCTCTATGTTGTTTGATCGAAGATGAGCACACACCACTGCCATACATTTGGTGAACACTCTTGGGGCAGACTTTAGGCCGAAAGGAAGTACGGAGAATTGGTAGGCTTAGTGGCCAATGATGAAACGGAGGTATCTGTGGTGAGAATGATGGATGGCTACGTGAAAATAGGCGTCCTTCAAGTCGATCAGCATATACCAGCTGTCCCTTTTGAGCAGCTGCAGGATTGCGGCGAGCGTCACCATACGAAACTTTCTTGGTCTGATAAACTTGTTCAAGGCTCTAAGATCCATGATAGGACGAAGTCCCCCGTCCTTCTTGGGAACCGTAAAATAACGGGAGTAAAACCCCGTGTACAGCCGCGCTTTTGGGACCCTTATAATGGCGCCCTTTTGCAGAAGAGCCGATGTTTCTTGAGATAAGGTGTCCGAAGGTGGAGTAAACCTGACAGTGCCTGTTGGAGGAGGGACTTCGAACTCTAACTTGTAGCCGTTTGCAATTATGTCGAGCACCCAGGCGTCCGAAGTGATGGAAGCCCAGACATGATGGAACTGTCTGAGCCTGTGCCCTGCCTGGCCTGGTGGGGTGAGAGCTAAGTCAAAGGCGACGTTTCTGGGCCTGGGCCTGCCGAGTACGAGACTGAGTATATCTGGACGACGATTTACGAGGCTGGTATGCTGACGAGGCCGTAGTGGGTTGGTAACGCTGGTTGCGGTCCTGCTGCCGCCTAGGCTGGTAAGGCACAGGTAAGGTTGCTGTTGAGGCTGAGTGAACCCCATCTTTTTGGCGGTCATCTTAGCCTTGTGAATCGTGTCCATGGTTGTGTCCGTGGACGCATTGAACAGGCCTTCCCCGTCAAAGGGGAGATCCTCGATCCTGTTCTTTGTTTCTAAAGGAAGCGTCGCCGAACGCAACCATGCGTGGCGTCGCAAAGCAATGGCTCCAATCATGGCCTTAGCTGTACAGTCGGTCTGATGGCGTGCGGTAGTTAATTCCTGCTTGGAGAGTCGTACCGCCTCCGCCTGGAAAACCCTGGCAAGATCACGTTGCTCGTCTGGCAGATAGTCAGTGAGAGTAGAAATGTTCTCCCAAAGGAAAAGCTGGTAACGGGCCATCATAGCCTGATAATTTGAGACCTTAATGCCCAACGCCGCTGAGGAATAGATCCAGCGGCCATAGGAATCAAGCTTACGCCCTTCCTTGTCAGTGGGGGCTGAATGGGTCCTGCCAGATTTTCCTTGCGAAGCCTCAACGACAATGGAATTCGGCTTAGGATGCATAAAAAGAAAGGGCGCTTCACCCTCCTTCACCTTATAAAGGGCATCAAGGCGCTTGGACGTTGGTCTGATGGTAGCTGGATTAGACCAAGACTGTTTGACCGTCTTAAGCGAAGTCGGCACCAAGGGTAATGTCAGTTGTGGAGTGGGATCCGTATATAGGACGTCATAGATCCGGTCCTCCAATTCCTCCTGAGGCTGCTGGAGCTCGATACCGAGCGATTGTGCCAACCTCGACATTTGATCCGAGAACCCCCCCCCCAGTTCCATAGAAGGGGAGGCCCTATCCTCGGTACCGACGTCATCCGAGGGCAATGGTACCGATCGCGATGGAGCCGAAGAGGTATCGGAGACATAGTCATCGATGGATTGCGAAGAGAGCTCTCGACGACGAGGAGGGCACACCAGTGGAGAAAGGTCTCGACGTCGAAGAGAAGACCGTGCAAGAGACTCTGTGCGGTGCGGCGGAACCGGTGGTCGTGAGGGTGTCCTCGAGATTTGCTGTCCAGTGTAGGGATCGAACCGGTAACGGCGCTCGCTACGAGAGGAACGATGCAAGCGCTCCGAATATTGGTCCCAGTCTCGAGATCGCGAACAAGAGCGAGATCGGGACCGAGAAGCAGGTGCCTCCCGCGATCGAACGGACCGCCCAGAACGATGGCGAGGAGCCGGTACCTGGCCTTCGAGGTCGATGGGACGCCGAACCGGCAATGGAAGCTCGATGTTGAGAGGAAGCGTATCATCTACATCCAAAGTGATCTCAATTGGCGTTGGGGACGGTACCGATGAGATGGAAGGCAAGGGCGAAGACACTACAGAAGTTGGTGGTACCGAGGAACTATGCAACTCGGGAGACAGAGGTGCCAGCGGCGCCGACGTAGAACGCGGAGAATGGCCCGGCTGTGGTTGAGGCGTCGGTATCGAGGAGGACGTTGGTACCGAGGATGACTTCCTCGCCGTCGGGTGATGTTTCTTCGGTGCCGAGGACGGCATCGATGGCGGTACCGAAGAAGACTTTCTCGATTTCGACGCCGAGGATGGTACCGTGGTCGACTTAGGCTTTTTAGCCTTTCCGTGGGCCTTCGTTTTCACCCTTTTTGAAGTGGCAGGTGGAGATCTGGGAGGCGTAGAAGGCGGTACCGATGCCTGTGCTGCAACCCCGGAGAGGGGTGAGCCAGGAGAAGCTGGGCTCGAGCGTATAAAGGGCAACAGCCCACGCTCCCCAGAGGTGGAAGGGGCAGTCTCCATTGGCGCTAAACGCAGTCGCTCCACTGCCGAAAGTGCCTTACTCCAAAGTAGGCTATGGAGACGGTCCGCTCGGTTGCGCCTTGTTTACCGCGAAAATCGCATGCAATGGGTGCACGCGTCCACAATATGCGACTCTCCGAGACAGGTCAAACACAAGGAGTGACCATCGGTGAGGGCCAACTTAGCCCTACACCAAGAGCAATGCTTGAATAGCGCAGACTGCGCCATAGGCCGGTGCAGTGCTGCGAAGACTAACTAACCTCCAAAGTATATATTTATTTATTTATTTATTTATCTATGAACAACAACTAAGAAAAATAAGAAAGAACTATCTAAGCTAACTACTAACAACTACTTTCTTCTCAAATAGATACGAACGTATCGACGAAGTCTCCCGCGAGGCGATCAGCGAAGCGGTCGAAGAAGAACTGAGGTAAGCAGGGAGCGGGAACCCGGAGCATGCGCGGTAGGACGGTGGGGGGAGGGGTTCCCGCCTAAAATCTAAGCTAGCTAATGAAGTTTCCCGAAACGGGCTCGGCGTCGGCGCAAGCCCATATGTGTGATGTACACAGACCACGAAGAAGAACCTGAGTTGCCCATCCAGTGTGACTGAAGAGATACATTGACTTCAGCTAAACGCAGTCTGCAAGCAGAATGTCTCTGCCCTCCAACAATTCTTCTCCACTGAAACACTTGCAGGTGGTGAACAGTCAATCTGGCCATATTGACTCTTCTTTCTTTCTTTTTTTCTTTCTTTCTTTCTTCTCCCACTGCTCCAAATCATACAGTGACAACTAGGAAGTCCTCCCTCAAAAGATCTTAAATGAAAGTGCTAAGAGGAGAGCTTCTGCTGAGACTCTGTAGCTGCCCTGTTTCATTCCTGCAGGACTAGAGGGTGAAAGTAATCCCACCCAACTGAGAACACAAGGAAGGACTTTGAGAGGGTCAAAAGCAGGGATCAAGTCAGCCCTTGATGGCTCTTCTTGGTCTTTAAACTTGAATCCCATCCCATCATTTATGCAAAAGGCAAGTAACAGCTTTAAAATGGAGATTAATGGATAAAGAGTCTTTCTGAAATGCCCAGGCAATGATATGAAGAGACCAGAGAGTTCAAGCATTGAGGCAGCCTCTAAGAACGCTTCCACACACACTCCCTATTTGCTGTAGGAAGACACCCTTAGGTGGTTTGCTGCCAGATGGTGACAGACACTAATTTCTGCTGCCCTTTCCCTGTGTGGGTGGGGTAGGGGTGGGGAGGTTATAACATTGGGGCCCACCAGTTTTTCAGACTGAGGATCAAACTGGAGGACAAGACTTACTTGGTAATCCACGAGAAGCTCTGGCCCTTTGAAGTACCTTGAGGCTACGCGGACATTGTATTCCTGAGCTGGATGGTAGAATTCTGCCAAACCCCAGTCTATGAGCCGTAGCTGTAAACACACAAGGCAATCCATCAGTGAGTCTGCTCAATACTTTAGTCAAATGGAGTTTGTAAAGCTGCTAGCCAGGCTGGCGCTCAGCTCCTTTCATCTGTTCTGCCTTGTAAAGTTAGCCTTGCAATACTGTTCAGCTCATGTACTGCTTGATAACTCATTCGCTAATCAGAACTCACCTGTTATCTAAAAGAAAAGTTAACCAAATGCCAGAAAACAGGAACCAGCTGAATGCATGCATGACAGAGCACAGTTAAGCTAGAAGGCCCCAATCCATGTTAATGCACAGGGACAGCTGCACAGGCAAGAACATTGCAGGGGATGCAAGTGTTGCCCAGGCACAAGCTGAGCTTCCTGCCTCACGCTTATGGATCTCCAGAGGGTGCAAAGATATTGCCAGCCCTGGCTTTTGCCAGGGCTGTGCGAGCCAATCAGTAATTGCAGCCTACCTCAGAGACCTGGGAGCACTGAGGCCCAAGTCTACCCCAAGAACATAGCGATAACAAAACATAAGGGCCCCTCCTGTGGTGTTACCTTTTTCTGTTGGTGGTCTATCATGACGTTATGAGGTTTGACATCTCTATGCATGATCCCCATGCTGTGACAATAATCCAAGGCCTGACAGAGACATATACAAGTTAGCACACAACAGAAGAAAGACTAAACCATCAGCCCTCCTGTAAAGCTGGCTTCGTGGGGCTTAGCCTCTTCCCCAACTGTCCTCTAGCAGCTGCTCCATCAGCTACTAGAGAGGCAGAGACAGGAAGCGGAACACCATCAGTTCAGCTGAGGCCCAGCAATTGATGGCTCCTCTGCTCTGTGAATTGTTTCCACTCCATCTAGTTGTGATAAGAATATCAACAGTGTGCGGTGGTAATACAGTTGGACAAAAGGACATTATAACATTACGAATTCATGCCTGAGTTTTCTTGTTCCCTCCCTACACATTTTGGTTTGTTTTTGAGCTTTCCACTTTTCTTTTCTCAGAATACTGGTGAAATTTTATCTTCATCAATTGCAATAACTTTATATGACAAAACTCAAATAGCAAGCACCATGAGTCACATTTTAAATTGCTGCTCAAATACTCACCTTGAGCAATTCATACATATAAAACCGGATATCAAAGTCTGTCAAGATCTGGTACAGTTGCTGAAATGGATTTGAAAAGAGAAAGCAACAGAAATCAATGTTGTGCCTTTTGTGTCCTTCTTACAGCTTTCTCCCTCCCATGTCCCTTGGCCATGTCTCACACGTCCCAGAACAGCCTTCCCCAACCAGATGCCTTCCAGATGTGTTGAGTTACAGCATCCCCCAACCATAATGCGCTGGCTGGGAGATGCTGTGAGTTGCAATCCAGGGCATCAGGTTTGGGAAGGACACTGTAGAACCTCTTTTGCACTCAAAGGAAAAGGAATAGCTACCCAGATAGAGCTACAAGACCCCTAGGAGGAGACAGAGAAATCTCACAAATGCATCAAATGATCCTTTGCAAGCTCTAGAAATTAGAAGCTTGTTTTCCAATTAGTGCTGGTTGTAGCACTTACCTTTACTAACCACCAGTGTATGCTGAAGACTTTACAAAGAATAGCCTGCTAGCAGACTTTGCCACATAGTGGCTGGGAAAGCCACCAGGGAAGGGGGCTGGGGTAGTTAAAGTGGTAAAAGCTCTTGTTGGGAGACATCCAAGTGCATCTCACACACTCCCTCCACATGTATCCAAAGCAGAGTCCTGCTGCAATGCAAGTGGATGAGGAATGGCAATAAATAAGGGGAATGGAGAACAAGGCAGGGCCCAGTCTGCCTGAGAGCTAACTTCTATTGAACAGCAATTTCAAATTTTGATGTAAAACAAAATTCAGAAGAGAAGCCATGCTAATATGCAGCTGTTTCCCCACATTCTTAAGGGCCTAGGGGAGGGGATTAAGGTCATCTAGAAAGTTTATGGCTGAGATAAGATTTAAATCTGCTTTTAAAAAATATAAATACTAAATTCCTCTTAAATATAACTAGGTCAACATTAAATATCTGGATAGAAGCATATTATACAGTTACATCTCTAAACCGAATCAATGCCTTTCATTTTAACCTGATTTCTAGTCTGCCCAGTAACTATCAACTCTTTCTTCAACTTATCAGCCATGGACATTTAATTTCTGTTTCCTACTTAGTTTTTGCAAGGGCAAGGCTGCTCGTGGGTTTCCTGTAGGCAGCACATTGGCCACTATGTGAACAGATTGCTGGACTAGATGGACTCTTGGTCTGAACCAGCAGGGCTTTTATGTCCTTGTTCTGAGCCAAGACAGAATTAAACAAAAAGGAGCAACACAGAAAAGAAAAAGACAAAATTGTCCAGTGTGCATCTGCCTGTATTCCCATACTTAGCTCAGTTTCCTATAACCACTGGCCTGGGAATAAGCTCCGCTGAACTAAATGGAACTTATTTCTGGGTAGAGGTGTAGAGGATTGTGCTGTTAACCTCAAACTGTCATGGGTGCTGAGCATAAGACCGACCCGATATGGAAATATTTTAAAGACATTCCCTCTATAGATTTTTTTAAAAGAAAGGAAAGCTGGCAACCAAAATATATACAAGGACACAAAGAGATGCAAAGCCTGTTTGTAAGAAGGAAACAGTGTAAATAATACTCTCTTTACTTGTAAATTAACATGGTTTAATGGCCAGAGTTGAACCATTGTTCAAGAAATATATGAAAACGTTTCAATGGGAAGTTTGATTTATATCAATCCAATATCTGCTGCCCTCCAGAAGTTTTGGACAAGAGCTCCCATCATCCCTGACTATTTGCCATGTTGGCTGGGATTGATGGAAAGGTAGTCCAAAACATCGGGTGTACACCACATTGGGGAAAGCTGCCTTAAGGTACATATGGGCAACATGTGGCCCATATAAGGGCCACAGCTGACCTCAATGCAGCCTGCAAGCCCCGCCCCCCTGATTAGCATTTGAAGCACCACTCTTCACTCCTCAGCTGCTTCTCTCACAATACTAGAATCCAACAGCGTCATCCCATGAAGCTGACTGGTGGGACTTTCAGGACAGGTAACAGTACCTCTTTCACACAGTGCATAGTTAAACTATGGAATTTGCTACCGCAAGATGTAGCAATGGCCACCACTCTGGATGGAGGATAAGACTATCATTGGCTACTAATCATGATGGCGCTGTGCTACCTCCAGTACTGGAGTCAGTATGCCTATATATGCCAGGGAACATGAGCAAGAAGGCGCTGTTGCACTCATGTCCTTTTTGCGGGTTACTCACAGACATCTAGTTGGCTCCTGAGTGTACAGAATAGTGGACGAGATGGAGGCTTGGTCTGCTCCAGTAGGACTCTTCTAATATTTTTATGTCGAATATCTGCCTTACTGAAGACTGATGCAATTAATTAATTCAGCTTTTACACAAAATCCCTATCTTCCTCCAGTAATCTTTTCATACTTTTGTCATTGAACAGCCTTCACGGTTTCCTGTTTCTGTAATGTTTAAAAGGAGTGGGGGCTGTTTTAATGTGTTTAGCAATATATTCCTCAAGTTCTGCCCCCTTCCCCTTAACACAATAGAATTGTGCTCCTATTGAGTTGGCTCAATTTGGCAAGATTTTATTTTTAAAGGAAATCTTGACTTCCTTGATTTTACTATTTAATCGTACTGGCACCTTCTTGAACTTCTTTGCACCGTTGCTCATCTATAGTTTATGTCAGCCTTCCTAGCCTGATACCCAACAGATGTTTTGGACTTTAACTCCCATCAAGGCCAGCCATCATGGCCAATGGTCAGGAACGTTGGGAGTTGTAAACCAAAACATCTGGAGGGCACCAGACGGGGGAAGGCTGGAAAACATTCTAGGTGAGCTTCCATTACCATGGTTTCATAGAATCCTAGAATAGTAGAGCTGGAAGGGGCCTATAAGGCCATCGAGTCCAACTTCCTGCTCAATGCAGGAATGGACCTGAAAGCATACTTGACAGATGGCTGTCCAACTTCATCTTGAATGAAGTCTGAATAACTTTCAAGTGTCCTGAATAGATCACTCCTGACACCCCCTTTCAACTTCAGTTTAATAAATTCTCTTTCTAGTGGGTTCTATGACTAGCTGTTTCAATGCACAGCCATTATTGTTTCTATAAATTCACCTTTTCATTTTGACCTGAATGTGCATTTATCCAATCAATGACTGGGTTCAGATGACACATTAAGCCATGAAAATTTATTTTTCTGAATTATCCATGATGGTGTATTATATCACCTACACACTCTTTTTCTCAACCACGGTGATTTATTTAGCCAAAATAAGCCATCCAGGTAAGCCATGGTGTACAGCGAGGTTTGTTTAAATCATCATGGTTTATTGTGTCACCTGGCACTCCAGAACGGTTTAAGCATACTGCAAACAGAGTCACCTGGCAAGAACAGTCAAAACCACTGGCACCACTCTACTCCTTTCAGGCCATCTGTTTCTGAGATCTACCTACCAACAGATTGCGCTCTCTGCCAGTCTCTGATTTCACCCCTCCCTCAGTGGCGGGGGGGGGGGGGGGAGGAAAGGCTTGGACATAGGGGCTGCGGGATAGGACTACGATGTGAAGAAGGGGAGCAAATTATTTGTTTCAGCTCACTTTTCCATGAAAAAGCAATGATGCAATGAGATCGGAGGTGCTAAGGCAGAGACAGAGGACACAAGATGACCCCTAGCGTGCAGCAGACCAAATGGAGAGAGGAACGTGACACAGCTTCAGCGTGTCAGCAGATATGGCATCCAGTGTAAAGGAAGCTGGGATACCATCCCGATTGAGCAGGGGCAAGAAAATCTATTTATTTCATTTCATTTCTATATCACCCAATAGCTGAAGCTCTCTAGGCAGTTAAACCATGTTGCATAGCTTAATTGTCCAATCGTGTGAGGGATCACAATAGCTTATAAACCACCATGGCTTAAAGTGATGTGAGAGTAGCTGAAGTCATGCATTATTACAACACTCCCTGCTTTGGCTGTCTCCCCAATTTCTTGCTCCACTACAAGATCACCCTCAGAATTTTGGTCAGCAGGGGATGGAGAGGTTGAATTTTGACTGGGGGAGGTACTATACCACTTTTGTATTTCTACCCACAGTGGTTCTGCGGAGGAGTTTGCTCCTTTTACATTTTCTAGTTTATTAGACACTATGTCCTCGGTCAGAGAGTATCATCTCTAACCCACCCTTCTTTGTCCTTTACTAGATGATTTAATAGCCAGCGATAAATGTATCTCACCTATTCTCAATGTTCCACTAGATTTCGAATATGCCCACTGTTCTTTTTTGGCATGAAGCTCTCCTGATTCTCCCAATTTAATATTTATGGCTTCTGATGCACATCTGTACATTGCATCATTCTCCAAAACACATCCTTTGCGTTTGCAATTTAAGTTAAGTTTCTTTGGTCCCTTCAAACAGCTTTCATGTTTTTATAAGCTCATTGCCAACTTCCATTTTGAGGAGCTAGAAGATTTATACCATCACCCCTAAGGGAGGAGAGGTGAATCATATACTCCCGATTTTGAGTCAGCTTTCTCAAAAAACTCAAGTTTTAAATCCATACATAACTTTTGCGATATTAATCTCCAGCAATCTGTTTTCATTGTGCTTCAAATGGAATTTGCCAGGTTTGTAGAGCCTGATCTCAATTTTTCCCAAAATTTAATACATCTGAACACTTCCAACTCCACCCTCATATGCACAACTTTCTTACTACAAAAAACAAGCACGGCCAACCCCAACAACAACAGAGTACCATAGCGGAGAGATTAGCATGGAATTAAATGCTGCAGGGCAACAGTTGCTATATTGAGACAGAGTCGCTAGGAAATGCAACAAACGTCTATTGCACCACTCCCTTTGAACCTGCACCACAAAAGCCACAAGGAAAGGCAGCTTGCTTTTTGCTGTTAGTTTCTTACAAACTGTTTGAAAGGCTGAGCAATTCATTCCTCCATAAGAACAAATCCTTGTTTCACCATACTCAACATTTCCTCTCCCAACCATTTCTGGCAAATCCACTGTAAACAGACAGGCAGAAAGACTCACCTTGAAATCTGTGTTATTGATGTATTCAAACACCAGCGCTGGAGTCTTTGACTGCAAGAGAGAATGACTTATGGTTTAACCACCCCTTTCCATACCCTGCTTGCCCATTTATTCCAAGGTTCCTGTGGATAATGCACTCTCTAGTCCTGAGACTCAAAAACAAAGAGAAGCAGTGCTAGCCCAGGATTCACTTCCTCCATTAAGGGATATGTAAGCAGTGGAAGGGTACTGCATGTTTATTGGGATTCTCTCATTCCCCTATCTATCCCAAGGAATCAAAGATGGATGAAGACATATTTTAAAAACAGAATCATAAAAAATAGCTTCAAACCATTAGAAACCAAATCACTAAAAATCCCAACATGACAACTGCTCCATTGGCAGAATACATCTCAACTGTAAAACCCTGTGTGAGAAACTGAACTGGCTCCAAAGCCCACTCCTAAAGACAAGCTCAACAATTTCAATATCCCTGGTACATAATGGCACATACCACTGGATCCTTGACAGTGTCAATCAGTTTGATGATGTTGGTTCCACCTCGCAGGTTCTCTAAAATCTTAACCTCGCGTTTTATCTTCTTTTTCTTCACTGGCTTAAATACATAAGGGTGATTAAAAATAAGACTTATTTCAATATTACTTTGCACCCACTAATTAAGCTGTGCTGATACAAAGTTGACAAAATCATGGAGGAAGCGTTATGACAGATCACTGGCAAAATTGCCACTTCTGGATTGAGAAAGATAAACAACAACCACTGGTTACCAATTTTATTGTAGTAGTCTATTTTGTTTCCATTTGATGAAAAATAAAGGCTCTCAAATCAAGTGGAAAGAAGCATATTAAGTGGCTGCTGCTATTTTCACAAAGGTTCTTAACAAGGGAATTATCATTTTGAGGAAGGGCTGCAACTCAAGTGGTAGAGCACAACCTTCACATGCAGATGGCTGGAGGGTCAGTACCCAGCATGTCTAGGTAACGCTGGGAAAGATTTATGTCTGAAAGCTGGGAGAGCAGCTGCCATGCAGTAGAGACAATATGGCTAGATCAGCCATACTCAACCTGGTACCCTTCAGTTATGCTGAACTACAATTCCCACAGTTGTAGTCCAAACAGCTGGGGGACTCCAGGTTGAGGAAGGCTGGGCAAGATGGACCAATGGCCAGACTCAGAATAAGGCAGCTTCCTATATTCGAGCAATTTCGTGAAAGGGAACATTAGATCTCTCTGCATCTCTTGTGGTTTGTTTCTTGACAAACACATCTGCCAATGGGTTGCCTTCAGCACTATTTTCCTGGTAAGAAGTCAGGGTACAAATCAAATAAATAAATAATACCCGTGCTGTGGAAGGAGATGAGGATGTATCAACAGGAACAGAAGTGAGGTAACTATCCCTGTTTTTCGAAAAGCTATTGAGAAGCAACTTGGCACATACTTTAAGTTTGTTATATATGCTCAGAACCTGGAAACAAACTTGAAATACATGGTCTCATTCCCTCATCACCCCACAGTATAGAACTCACACCTTACCAAAAAATGTGACCACTAACAGGAGATGAAAGAAGGGGGCATGTTTATTTGCCAGTAACAGCACATCCTATGTACTACTCCGTAAATGTGTATGATTAACTAATACACATTTCTAAAGAAAAAATAGTGATGATCCCAAAACTTCACTTGAGTGCAAATCAACACTGAAGTCAAATTAGATCATCTGTACAAATTAGCACACTTTAGATGTATAGCAAACACTGTAATTAATATATACACACTTCCTCTTTCTTAACAAGACAGTGATCAAAAACAACCATCATGTGGATGTAAGTGCCTTTGTTTGCAATGATCCTATTTCCAAGTGAATTTGCTTTGGATCATATAAAGCAGATATCAGTTTGCTGCTCTAGGAAAGAGGGTCAAACTACAAGATTTGACTTAGTGAAGATTGTGTCCAGTCAACATTCTTCCATCTCTGACAAATCAGGCCCTGCTACAGAATGTATTTCTACTGCAAAGAAGACAAACAAGGGCTGAGTATTGGTTCCTTTGAAATTTGTTTATAGCCAAAGCTGGGTATTCTGTATTTAAAATATATATTACATAAAATCAAAATTATCTGCAAAGAGCAGTTGAATTCTGCAACCCGTAAAAATTAAGCCAATATATGCAAATGTGCACATTTGGCATGTTTTATTCTTCTGCTAACCATTGGAAAGGAAAGAATTATACAATTAACCAAAGTTGCTCTTGAGTACTGGAAATCTAATTTGTGCTGCTCACCAGATTTCTGATATGCCCATTATAGCCATACTCTTCTTAAATACCAGGCTCTCCAATTCTCCCATCTCTGTTAAGCTCATATGGGACACTGCAGAGAAGCTAACTTGGTTCTAATTTGGTACTTGGGCCCAATCAAACCACCAGTGAGGTTGATGGATACCCCTGGAAGGCCTTTCACTGCTGCTCACAATTCCAAGTATTCAAGATAGCTCTGGATGAAGGGGCAGGAAGGGGCTGCTGAGCCAAAAGCAATGACCTTAGTTGCTAAATGTGACCACAAGTCCTCTTTAATTATCTCTAAATAATTCAGAGTAAGCTGTCCTTCCTCCCAAGGACCTCCCATGCCATACGCAGTCCTAGCTAGCTAAACTGCAACAACTTGGAAATGCATTTTACACATGCCCATAATTAGAATTTGGTTGGCCCCAAACAACTTTAATGGCAAGCTTTGCAGCGTATTTACTGGGCCACCTGTGTTGAAAGTTTCTACAGCGAGGTAAGCATGACGAAAAATGATGAACATAAAAATTATACACCCTCATTTTAAGCAAAGTTAACTGTATTGAGAACTTCAGTATATTTATTTATTTAAAACATTTTACACCCAATAAATAACAAAACATCAACAATATGAATAAAAGGCAAGAAGTACAGGAAATATATAAACTAGACAGTATACAGCAATCAGTTTAATAAACCAGTTTAAAATGCCTGAGAAAACAAATAGGTGTTGAACTTGTGCCTGAAAGAATATGCTGTCACAAGTTACACCTCCAACGGGAGGGTGTTCCACAACAGGATGTGCTGAGGGAACTGCACAAAGCCTTAAACAACTTGGGACTTGGATACCTGAGAGATCACCTTCTCCCTTACCAACCTGCCCAGTCACTGAGGTCATTAGATGGAAGGCTCCTGGTGGTTCCACATGGACCTGTGGCCTGGCCAGAGTCCATCAGGAGAAGAACCATTTGTGTGGTGACCCCTTCTCTTTGGAACTCCCTCTCACTGGAGTTTAGGCAAGTGCCAACAATGTGCTGCTTCTGGTGCCTCCTGAAAACAATTCTTTTCCAGAAAGTGACCAGCCATTCCTCAAGTGACCAGCCACCAGTTATATTGGTACTTTGTTTTAAATTGAACAATTTTAATTAGCTGTTTTAATCTTTTTACTGTTTTATTCCTATGTTCACTGCTTCAGAATCAATTCTAGATATGGAGCAGTATATGAATATTGTAAATTAAATAAATAAATAAATAAAGAGGGCTCTCTCCACTGCTGTTGCATAACATACCTCTGGTCATTGCCAGTGAGAAGAGTCTTCCGTTTACATCTTAAAGCACAGGACAGACTGGCATAGAAAAAGGCATTCTTGCAGATATTTGGCAATATACAAACTTGCGTTTGCAAAATCTACCTGAACACAGTTCTGACTAGGCTAAATGGTCATCATTACAAGATTTTTGGATATGGTTAATGATATATAAATCCATTAAATAAAATTATAAAATAGCTGAAGGATCCCCTGCAGCCTTGCATTACAGTTATCATGGTTCAACACCTGTCCTGTCAAGAAAGCCCTGCCAGGTGTTATTTGCTGTATGCAGCCAGCACATGCAGGGCTATTCTAACACATCAGAAGATGCTGTTCCTTCGCAAAATGCTTTCAAATGCAATTTTACTTTTTAAAAACAGGTGGGAAGAGTGATCATCAAAAGACTACTACCAGATACAGAGATATAATCCAGCACCTTAATATCAATCCCAGGTATTAAAACTCAAATGGTTAAAGATGCAGAGGTTTATATTCACGAATTTCCCATTACAGAGTTTTTAAAAATATTCCCCACCTCAGAAATACATTAATAAGCATCCATCAAAAACTCACTTTAAGAATTTTCACAACCACTCGCTCGTTGTTGGTGATGTTTATAGCCTCAAAAACTTCACTATATTTTCCCCGGCCGAGTTTCCGAACCAGTTGATAATCATCTTGATTACTGCAGACAATGAGGAGGAAAACAATTGAAAAGTGACTAGGCTGAAATTCACTTCCAACCCTTCTGCTCCAAACATTGTAAAACTAATGTGCAGACCTTGCAAACAAGTACTGCACTTGTACCTGATGGCATCTTTTTTATTTTTATTTTATTTTTTATTTGTTTCATTTCTAACCCGCCTCTCCATCTAGATCGAGGCGGGGAACAACACTAAATATAAATATAAAAACAATAAAATAGATAAACCATTAAAACAGATAAAAACAAACACATTATTAAAAACATCTTAAAATATAAGCCATTTTACTTCTGTACACTCTTGTTTGCCATGGATAGCTACTTCTGGAGATCAGAATCTTCATAGCCATCTCCTCAGGATTCCACAGGTGTATGAGAAGCAAGAAGAGAACCTACAACTTTCAAAGCACCTTGTCCTGAAAACTTTCTGCAAGCACCAGAATAAGAGAAGCTGCCAGTCACTGCAGGTGTCTTCGCTCTGGGATAGCGATGTGTAGGCCAGGGGGAAAAAAGTAAAAATTTGGGGGGGGGGGGGACTTTTTGAAAAAAAATGATTATGAATATTTTCTTTTAGAATTTAAGACAAAGTATTTATATATTGTTACCTAGCTTTTACTTCCCCCAAAATGATTTCTAAAAACTATGAAATAATAACACTTTCATAGAAAGTCTAGAGATGTAAAATGACTGGAAATAATGAAGCCACGAGGCAAAATGTTTTTACTCCTCTCTGTAAGTTTCCCAGCATGGTTATTTCTTTCACTCCTTATTAAAATTATTGATCTAAAGTATATTTTACTTATAGACATATATGCTTATTTTCCCTAAATGTAAGTAGAGTCACCATTGTATATTCCCAACAGTAAATGTACATTCTTGACATTTTGTGTTTTGTTCTATAGAGTCATGTATTTCTGATGCTGAGGTAGTAAATTAATGTAGTTCTTATCTTTTAAGACAATAATTACAAATTTACTGAGTTTACTTTTAAAATATAATGATAATTTTATGAGCAAACTAAGTTACATATAAAATAACTTTAGGAACAGAAAGGCTGCTTTATGTTTCTAAAGCAGCTCTCCAAACCTGATGCCCTCTGGATGTTTTGGATGTCCCAGCATTCCTCACCATTGCTGATGGAAGCTATAATCCAAAATATCTGGAGGGCCCCAGGTTGGGAATGGCTGTCTTAAAGCAACAAAGTGATTTTAGATCTGTAAAGAGTGCTAAAAAAATAAGTACTGATTATTTTTCAATTTCCCCAAAATTCCCATTCCACCCACCCTGCCCCTTGGATTTTTTTCCCATGACATCAAAATTTCTGGAAATTTTACATGGCTACTCTGGGATGCTTGTCCTGATTTTTGCTACAGAAATGGTGGGACTGTTCAAAATTGGCAGAACAGTCTACCACAGCCTTCCCCCAACCCCAATAATCTCCAGATGTTTTGGACTTCAACTCCCATCATTCCCCAGTCATAGAGATGTGAAGGCCTGGGAAAAAATGGAAAAATACCAGGAAAATTCAGGAAAACCAAATTTTCCGTTTTTTCCAAAGCCAATTCCCCCCCCCCCCCGAAAAAATGAAAAAAATGAAGAAAAATGGATTATGGAATGTTTTATTTTAGCATGATTAATAAAATGTTTAAGACAAGGCGTTCATATATTTACTTCTCCAAATGATTTCTAAAAATGATGTACAGTATCAGATTATTACAATTTCTGTGCACTGAGGACAAGCAAGTCCTAGGTTGCAAACTGAGACTACAACTCTCAAATGCAAGAGCAAGATGCATTTCTGCCTCTAGGGGCGCTGCCACTGAAGCAGAGAGTGAAACTGATAGTGATAGCTACAGCTCTGAAAATGAGTCTGATTAAATTTCATGCATATTCATTGAATCTTGGACCCCTTTTTTCTCAGTTCTTTTTATGGGAATGGGTGCTTTATGCCTGCTTGACACTATGAAGGACTAGGGGAGACATAAATAATTTTCTTTGCTACTAATATCAATGGTTTCTTCTGATTTTTTAAAATTGTTTTTTGTCTGCTTCTCATAAACTGGCAAAACCAAAGAGGTTCCTTACAGTTCAGGTGTTCCTTACAGTTCAGGAGCTTGTAGCTCCATCTGGTGTTTTTTTTAAAAAAAAAAAGGTAAAAAAAGTAAATACAATTTGTAATAATTGCTTGAATACACTATACTTTTAATATACCAAATATGATAATTTTATGCCAAACCAACTTGTACACAACAACATTTTAGTTTCCTAACATAACAAAGTGACTTTCAATCTGCAAAAAGTACTAATGTTACATTCTTTCAATTTTTCTGGAAATGTCAGTTTTCCCCCAAAAAAATAATTTAAAAAACTGGGGAAAAAACCATTTTTTTCTACGGCTTCAAAGTTTTCAGAAATGTTACATCTCTACCCAGTCAGCATGGCCGATGGTCAGGAACACTGGGAGTTGTAGACCAAAACATCAAGAGAGCTCTACAAGATCCATCTTATTATCGACATTCTCTCTCAAGGGTCCAGAATGAGAAAGACAGTCCTCGCAAACCCCTATGCTAGACTCTCCTGTCTCAATCCCGTGAACATCCTGGCAATGAGGTTAGTGACTGCAGAGGAAGAAACCCCCCACCCTTGCACAGGCTTAGATGCTGCATTAACTTTTAGACCCCCAGGAAACGAGGTTCCTGAAATTTTCCAGTTTTGAATTTCTGTGCTGCTTATCCATCTTGATTGTATATGTGGGAATGCTTAAATATGTCTTGGAGACATATTGTCAACCCATAGAAGCCATGTGCACCAAATCAACAGCATAGTACAAACTTACTGTGTTGGCAATTTCACTTTCATTAGCCAAGAATGAATATCTCCTGCTGATTCTAACTATCCAACATTTATTTCATATTAGTACCGACCCCTTGCACATAAGCATGGGCTGTTATTTTTTAAAAGGGGGGAGTTTAATATTTAGGAAGACAGCTAAGAATACTGATCAGATTATAAGGCTAAAACACCATGTGATATTGAATAATTTATATAAAGCGTAAATGAAAAGCAGCCTAAACCCACCCTCCTGTATCCTGGCAAAGCACTCAACCTGTCCACCACCCAATTCCTTCTCACTTATCCTTTTTCTGTCTGACATGTCAAGCTTCTCCATAATACACTCTAAAGGTGAATTCACAAGACTATCCCTATCCTATCCAATTAATCTGAAACTACTAGCACACAAATTGTATCTGTCCTCATACTCACCCACACTAATTTAAATTACTACTCTGGATTGGAAAGCAGGCAGAAGAGACCTGATTAATTTTTTAATATTATTACACTTGCATCCTAAGCTTTTTCCTCCAAGTAACCCAAGGCGGCTTACATGATCGTCCTCTCCATTTTATCCTCGCAATAAGCCTATGAGGTAGGTTAGGCTGAGAGTCAATGATGGCCCAAAGTCACTCAGTAGAGCTTCATAGCCAAGTGGGGACTGCAGCCTGGATTTCCTGAGTCCCAGTCCAACACCACATTGGCTTTATGGTTTTTAATGTTTTTAAGCAAATCTACAAGCACAAACTAGTATTCATGGTGTGTTAATGGGCCAGATTTGCCATTCAAGACTGATACCAGCCTGGTCAAATATTCCAAGCATATCACTTTGTAGAGGGCAAGCATATATTTTCATGTCATTACGGTCTCATTTGTTAGAAAGGGCAGGAGGGAGAGCTGTTTGCCTCCTAGCTCTGCAGCAGCATAGCAAAGCTTCCCCCACTGGCTCCCTGCTACAGGATTCTTCAAACAGGAACATAAGCAGTCATCAGTGGCAAAGGCAACAGCATAGAGTGGGTAGCGCTAGAACAGTCTCCTTCAACCTGGCATCTTCCAGATGTGTTCCCATCATCCTGTCAGGGTACTATGCTGGTTGGTGATGGTGGGAGTTGTAGTCCAACGTATCTGGAGGGTGGCTGGATGGGAAAGGCTGGACTAGGCTGAGGAGACAGAGGCTCAAATCCCCACTCAACACATGGAGAGGCACATGCACACAGCCTAACTTACTCCACAAATTGTTGAGAGGATAAAATGGGGGCAGGGAAGGCTCTACAAATCCTATCCTGATCTCTTTGGGGGACAGGTGGAGTACAGATATAATTTGGTACCATTTTAAAAATAATTGCTTCATAAAACCAATCCAATTTCCTTTGCGTAGTTATCATAGGCATCAAACCAGTTGATTATCTTTGTTGGTCAAATTACCAACCCTAGTCAAGATTTTTTGCTCCCATTCCTTGTGCTTACAGACATCATCACACAAGATTACAACCTTTTGTCTGTTTTAATCAGGAATAAATAGTTTAATAGTTGAATCCCAAATTCACCCATAATTACACAATAAAGATGGGAAACAGTTACCCTATTGCAAGTACACAACTGTGTTTGAGTTTGAATGTGTGTCTTGAGGCCAGAGAGATTCCAGAAGCAACATCAGAACTCATATGTGTGTCTCTGGAAAAAGATATGGTGGCTTCTTGGACTTTGTCGTCAAAAAAGAGAGAAGCAAGCCTGTGTCCGAGGCTTAGGAACAGAGTGGCTTTTCCCCTCTACACAATCTGTTATTGACAATGATGTGAGGAAGTGCAGACCGGATTACACTCAGAGACCTGCAACCCCATGTTCCACCCCTTGGGTCCTCTTACAAAAAAATTGGTGGAACGACATTCAAAAGCACACAAAAAACTCCGCCACAGGTCTAGCTAGACCCCTGGCACCACTATCCTGGCCCAATCCTCTTCTTGTAATAGTACCAAAGCATCCTATCAGCTCACTTGGACTGATCATTCCTTATCTTTAGCAAAATTTAAACTTGGTTCTAGAACTCAGAGAATTCCTGATTCCCATTTCTCCCGGCCCGGGCATCTCATTTAGAGAGGATGCGTGGGTGCGTGGGTGTCCGTGTGCGTGCGCGTGCAATTATGCAAGTTCAGCCCTTTGGGGGATGGAGGAAGAGGAACAAAGGCCGCAAACGAGAGGGGGGAGAAAGAAGGGGGGACCCAATACAATGAATGACTGAATGAATGAATGGGAAATGCGTGGAAGGAAGTACTGAGAGAGGAAGCGAAGCTGGGCGAAAGGGGCGCCACGAGTAGCGAGGGGCTGAGGCCATTTTCGCCCTGCCTTTTCCTTCCCCGCTTCTCCCATCCTGGTGTAAGAACGACACGGGGCGAGAGAAGAGGAGGAGGAAGCGCCCCCCCTTCGGTTTAAAAGCCTTCCTCTGCCCGGCCGTGATCTGGAGGCGCTCCGGAAGGCCGTGTGAGGAAAGGCGCGGCTCTGCCGAGCCACACAGCCAGAGCGCATCGCCTCAGGGGGCGAGCCGGCCGGCCGGCAGAAGGCGAACGCCGCGGCGAAGCCTCCGCGCGGCTAGGCCGGGCCGAGGCGCCGCCGAGAACCCAGCCGAGCCCGCCCTCTCCCTCCCTCGCGACCCAACCCGCCTGCACTGGCGGCCTCCTTACCCCCAGGTGGGGACGTGCGCCTCGTAGTCCCAGTACTCGCGGCTCCTCAGGCTGTTCACCTCGGCGTAGACGCGGGCCCTGCTGCCGGCGGCCGGGCCGGGCATGGCGAGGGCGGGCGGGAGCACGGAGGCGAGCGGCAGGAGGCGGCGGCGCTGGCGCGCGGGTGAGGCGGCCGGGCGGGGCGGCGAGCAGCGGCACCACCGGCGGCCCAGCACCACCCACAGCGGCGGGGCGGAGGCGGCGGCCGCGGACAGCAGCGGCGCCAGGCCGGCCGGCGTGAGGGAAAGGGGCGCGTGGGCGGGGGGCGCTCCCGGCCTGCCTCCTCCTGGCTTCCTTCGGAGCGGCGTTCGCCGCCGCAGCGAACCCGGAAAAGGCGGCGGCGGCGGCGGCCTTGGCCTCGGCGGCGACGCGCCCACCAGCCTGGCCCCGCGCGGAGAGAAAGTCCGCCGCCCAGGCCGGCTCACGTCGGGCAACACAGAGACCCCTGTCGGCACGGAGGACTCCGGCCGCCGTAAAAGTGAGGCGGGCCCCGCCCTCTCTTCGCAGTCAGTAGGGTGACCTATCCCGTGAGGCGTTGCAAGACGAGACCATGCCTCTGGCCAGTAGACTTATTAAAGGTTAGAGGGGGCTGTTCGTGTGCGTGGAGGCGGCACTGGGACGCCAGCTATTTTGATTCAAAAAGCTGCTCACCGGAGTCAGGGAGAAAGCAAGGTTTCAGTGGGGCTGTGACTGAGTGGCAACGTCCGTCTTGTTCTACCTGTTTAAGAAGAAGGAGAAAGAAAAGGTGGGAGCAAAGACTCCAGGAGCTCAAGCTCTTTCCAACTCCCCTGAGGAAGACTTTATTCTCCCGGGCATTTTAGACCTTCAGTTTCTGTAGTTTACGTATGTTATTGTCTTTTAAAACTTTGTATTGCTGCTAGGTTTTATTTTGGTTTTTATTTTTTAGTGTAGTTTTAAACTTTTAGTCTTTTATATTATATTTGATCACGTTGTATTTGATGGTTTTAACTTTTGCGAACTGTCTAAAGGCAGTTGCTATTGGCCGATATAGAAATATAATAAATTGTGAACTTCTGCTGCAGTCCGACCAGAAGCCTCTCAAGTCCCGCATTCTCATCCCTCAGTGGCCAACTAGCTGCCCACCGAAAACCCGTAAGCAGGGCACAAGCAAGCCCCTGCCCATATCCCCCAGCAACTGGTGTATACAGGCATATTGCCTCTGATACTGCAGGTATAGGCTGAACAGATAAAATCCAGGTCAAGGCTCATGTAACTTTAACAGTTGTAGAGAAAAGGGAATTTCAGCCAGTGTCATTTGTATGCAATTAGTTCCTGGTGAAATTCCCTCTTCATCACAACAGTTAAAGCTGCAGGCACTATACTCGAGTGACCATATACAAAAGAAGGCAGGGCCCCTGCAACTTACTTTGACAGCGGTCAAACCCAAAAGCATGATCTTTCAGAAATTCATAGAAAATACACGCTTGCACCGATTTTTATGAAACTTGGCACACATGAATAACTACATTCCATCTCCATTGTGTCCAAGTTTCATGTCTCTAACTTTTAAAATAAAGAAGTTATAGGCGGTTCTTTCCCACAATGCTAGCTTATAAGGGAAATTGGGGGAATTTCCGTTATTTTTGAAGATAGAAACATGAAACTTGCGGACATGGCAGATGGGTTTGAGGTACTTATGTGCAAGAAATTTCAGAAAGATAGGTGCAGGCATTTTGTGGCTATGAATCTTTTACTTCAAAAGTTTCATAACTTCCAATATGGTGGGTTTGACAGCTGACAGATGGGGGGAGAAGGGTGCTGTTTGACAGCTGTCAAACTCACCGTATTGGAAGTCATGGAACTTTTAAAGTAAAAAAATTATAGCCACAAAATGCCTGGACCTATCTTTCTGACATTTCTCACACATAAGTACCTCAACCCCATCTGCCATGTGGGCAAATTTCATGCTTTTATATTTTAAAATAAAAAAAGTTAAATGCATTTCTTTCCTCATTTCTCATTACACGCTTTTCTCATTACACGCTTGAACCTATGTTTCTGAAATTTCTCACACATCACTAACTACATGTCGTCTCTAATGTGGCCAAGTTTCATGCTTCTAGCGTTAAAAATAAAAAATAAGTTAAAGGCATTAATTTCTTACCCCCAATGCAACCCATTTTTCAAAAATTAATTGCCACCCAAGGCAAGCACCTATGTTCCTGAAATTTCACACATATGAGTCCCAACATACCTTCTCCAATGTAGCAAAGTTACATGTGTGGATCTTTAAAAATAAAAAAGTTATAGGCATTCCTGGTTTGTAAGTAAAAAATTCATAGCCACAAAATGCCTGCACCTATCTTTCTGAAATTTCTCACACATAACTACCTCAAACCCATCTGCAAAGTTGCCAAGGTACATGCTTCCATCTTTAAAAATAAAAAAGTTATAGGCATTTTTGTAACACAATACTAGGCTATGGGGGAAATAATTCAAAATGGTGTCCGATTAAAATCGGAGGTCTGATTTTCGTATCGGAATCGGATCTGAAGCGATATGAGGGACCTCCGATTTCTCCTAATATGAATCAGGTCAGAATCAGAAGTCCCGATACCAATTCCGATCCGATTTTTCCGTCCGTGCACATCCCTAATTTACATGACACTGCTGGGAGAGGTTATCCAGAGATGTGGGTTGAGGTGCTATCAATATATGGACAATACCCCCTCTACCTCTCCTTTTCATCGAACCCAGATGAGGCAGTGGCTGTTCTGAATCATTGCCTGAGCACGGTAATGGACTGGATGAGGGTCAACAAGCTGAGACTCAATCCAGAAAAGACAGAGGTACTGTTTGTGGGTGGTTCGTCTGTCCAGCTAGGTGATGTTCACTCTATCCTGGAGGGGGTTACACTCCCCCTAAAGGATCGGGTTTGTAGTAGGGGTGTGCATCGGATCAGATCCAATCCACGATCCGGAGCCGATCCGACCGAAATCGGATAAAATTATCCAATTTTGATCCCTGCTTTTGGATCGTCCGATCTCATCTGAACTGGTCCGAAAGGACCCGATCCGGTTCAGATAAGATTGGAGGATCAGACCTCCTCCTCCCCCTTGCGCTCCTTCCAGCCGGGGCCGTCCGCTGCCATCCGCTGGCACCCGCGGGTGCCAGCGGACAGCAGCGGACGGCCCTGGCAAGTAAGGAGCATGAGGGGGAGGAGGGGGCTTACCTGCCGGTGCCGTCCACAGCCATCTGCAGGCGCCTGTGGACGGTAGCAGACAGCCCCGGAAGGTAAGAAGCTTGAGGGGGGAGGGACAGGGAGTGGGGAGTTAGGCCCCCACTCACCCCCTCACCATCATTTTTCCCTATAGACTTGCATTGGGGCAAAGCTTTCTTTTCCCCAATGCAAGCCTATGGCAAAAATGGCAGCCGATCTGAAAATCGGACATCCGATTTTTGGATCGGGATCAGGTCCAATCCGATCCAGGGGACCTCTGATTTTGTTCCGATCTGATCCGGAACAAAATTGGAGGTCCCGATCCGGATCACAATCCGATACACAGGGGTCCGTGCACATCCCTAGTTTGTAGTTTGGAGGTGCTCCTGGATCCAGAACTGTCACCTGAGGCACAGGTGGACTCAGTAGCAAGAAGCACCTTTTATCAGCTTAGGTTGATATACCAACTGCCCTTATCTGGACAGAGATAACCTAGCTACAGTTATCCATGCTCTGATAACCTCTCGTCTGGATTACTGCAATACGTTATATGTGGGGCTGCCTTTGAAAATGGTCCGGAAACTTCAACTGGTACAAAACAAGGCAGCCAGACTGTTAACAGGGACTGGCCAATGAAACCACATTATGCCAGTCCTTTTCCAGCTTCACTGGTTGCCTGTCCAGGTCCGAGCCCAATTCAAAGTGCTGGTATTATTAATAATAATAATATAATAATAATAATAATGTATTTATTTATTTATTTATTACCCGCCCACCGTCAGGCTCAAGGCGGGGAACAACGTTGATACAAATGACATAAAATACATAAAACTGATTAAGACATATAAAATTACTACATTATTAAAATACAGATAAAACTTAAAATTCGACTGGGTAGGCCTGCCGGAAGAGATGGGTTTTTATGGCTTTCTTAAAATCAAAAAGACTATTAAGTTGACAAATCTCTTCCAGCAGGCCATTCCACAGTCTGGGAGCAGCAGAAGGCCCTCTGGGTAACGGTTGTCAGCCTAGTTTTGGCTGACTGTAGCAAATTCTTCCCAGAGGACCTAAACGTGTGGGGCGGATTGTATGGGAGAAGGCAATCCCGCAGGTAACCTGGACTCAAACCATGTAGGGCTTTAAAGGTAATAAATAACACTTTGTACATCGCTTTGTATTCTCCTATATGTACCTGCCCAGACCCTAATATCCTCCTCAGGGGTCTTTCTCCGTGAGTCCCTGACAAAGGAAGTGAGGCAGGTGGCTACCAAGAGGAAGTGAGGCACAGTGGCTCAAAAAAGGCAATGTGTGAGATGCTTCTGCATCCCCTCAGTAATGGAGACTAGGAGGAGGAAGACGATCCCCGTGCACAGATGGCAGGCAGGCTGATGCAGGCAGGCAGTTATTTTTGGCAGAGGTGAGCACAGAGGCAGAGGGCCAGTTGGATATGTCCCTGAACTCTTGGGTGTCACCACAGGAGCAAGGGTAGAAGAAGACCTTTCTTAAAGTGCCAGCCTTAGCCAGGCAGGGCCTCATTGGGGCAGGAGATACCCCTGCAGCACACCAACCTGGAGGATCCCACAAGCAGCACCGCACAGACAGTCAGGAATTACGGGCATTACAGTTATTTATTTTAGCCAGCCTTACCCAGGCAGGGCCTCATTGGGCCAGGAGATACCCCAGAAGCACGAAAACCTGCAGGATCCCACTAAAACTAAAAAAACTTAAAAGCATATTATTATTATCCATGCCTATGCGTGCGTGGCACAGTGAGTGGACGCATTCCGCTGCAGTAGAACTGCTGCCTTGACTCTAGATGAGGCCATGCATGTCTAAGTACAAATGAAATAATAAAAGGATTGGGGGTTAGGGGAATAACACGGGCATTTCAGTTATTTATTTATTTTAGAGACAGCCTTAGCCAGGCAAGGCCTCATTGGGCCAGGAGATACCCCAGAAGCGTGCCAACCTGGAGGATCCTAGCAGATATACATGTGCTGCTTTGACAACTGCGAATCCCATCAAAACAACCCTCACGCACTGCCTTGACCTCATCGTGCTTTAAAAATGACCCAGTCTGCCCGCCATCCCCGTGAAGGCAGGTTGGCAGTTCTTCATGCCAGAGCTGCGCACATTGGCTGTGATAGACACTGAAGGAATTTCAACCTAGAGAAAGAAATGTCCCTTCCCTGTTGTGTGTCAGCATTAGCCTCTGTGTAATAGAAAGGGTTAAATCTGACTCCTGACAGGAGGTAGATTGATGGCAATGCCTTGAGCGAAGGAGACAAAGAGAAAAGTTAAAAACCAATGTTACATCGAATGTAGTTTGTGTGACTTACTTATAACCAATTAGGTGAAGCTTATTCTAAAATTCACTCATATATGCATATCTTATCTTTGCACTTGAAACCTAATCCCTTGAGCACAATCCTATAATAGTCAGTATTATTAGACTGTAGTGACGTTTGACCAATGAAAGTGTTTTTTACTCCTGTAACCAAAGTTTATATAAAGGTGTGAAGTCCTTTGTTCTAGGCGCACTCTTGATTTGCGGAAAGCCGGAGTGCCCCTGCTGCAGCAGAACCATAAATAAAAATTAAATTGGTATCTCCAGCCTCTGAGTCTTTATTGGACGAAAAATCTCAGAGGTCATAAACTCTCACCTGTTTAGGGACAACAAATTGGCGAGCCAGAGCCAGGAGTTTTATGTACAGCTTGGCCCTGATCCCTACTCACGGCGGTGCCCTTTTCGGAAGCGACAATTGTGACCAAGCGCGCCCTGGAATTTTTCAACCAGGGGCCACATTCTCTCTCCGGTCCGGGCAGCGCTGACGAGCGGAACAGAGGAACACGCTGGGAGAACCAATTTAAACAAGAGGGGAGCAGAGAGAAGCCTTCTAGACTGGTGAGTGTCTCATTTACTTTAGAGTAAGGTGGGTGAGTTCCTCATTTACTTTGGGGTAAAACAAGCAACTGTAAAAAGATTCGACTGTGTGGATGCCTTAGGGGAGGAAAAGTAGTTCGAGTCTTCTTTCCTCCACCTTCAACCAGACCTTAATAAAGCTCTGGGGCTGAGCAGAGAACTACGTAGACGCTGAAAGTAAGGGGGCAGGGTTCAAGTCCACGGTCACCTGCCTGAAAGAAAAGACGGGGTTCGAGTCCCCAGAAGAAAACACTTTGAGCAGAGTAGGGGTTGCTTATAGAAAGAAACAAAAAATAGAAAAATGAGAACTACCCAGCCAAGGATCCCCCCCCTCGTCTCCTCTTAGTTTGGGAAACAAAACAAAAAAGAGAAAAGAGATAGAAAGAAACCCAAAGAAAAGAAAAAGCATGCACGTGCAGGAGGATTTCTTTGGTGTCAAGTCAATTCTGTCTCCAGTTTAAGTCATGTTGTTTTTGATTTTTGGCCATTTTTCCTTGTTTTGCCTTCTCGATGTTTTTTTGTTTTGAGAACTCCAGAATGTGGCAAAACTCTAGGTACCTATCAAATTTTGAGAAACTGAAATTGTTACACCAAGCCTGTTGGACATGTACGCAGCCTTAAACAATGCGTGAGTCAAAGGCCCCCTCCACAAGGATGCGCTTTTGCGCCCGGTTCCGCGATTATGCGCATTATTGCGGAGGCGCTTTTACTCCTAATCCCTCTGCACCGGAGGCGGCGAGAGGCGGTGAAGCGCATTAATTCATGTCCAAAAAGCGCTTTACAAGCAGTTAATGTGCGTAATCGCTTGTTCACACCGCGAAAATGCGCTTTAACGACCGGAGCAAAATAAAAGTCGCTATTTAACGCGCGTTCGAAAATGCGCATTATCGGGGAGATAACGTGCCTGTACGCCCGTTTTGCACTCCGTGCTTGTGGAGGTAAATTTTTTAATGAGCCTTCAAGGCTCATTAAACGTCTCGTGTGGAGGAGGCCAAAGTGAGCACGAAGGCATTTTAAAGCATGTCTTTGCTCAGCCTGTTAAAAAGTCAATGACAGCTTTCTGCCAGGGCCCGGCAGAAAGACTACAACATTGATTTGCGGGTCTGACGTGTCTGAAATGAATTTGTAGCCTTATGGCCTTTGAGAGTGATGTGGTGTGGTGTGGTGTGTAGTGTGTATTGTTGGAAAAAAGAAAGAAAAAAAAGTTTTTCAGTGTTGCGTTTAAAATCAGATCCACTTAGTGTCCTGTAAAAGTGTAGTAGCTTTGTTAAAAGCATAAGAATGTGCAAAAAATGTTCTATTGATCCTGTTCCAGATCGATGTGTTTATATCAGTGCACTCTCTGAGCATGTGCAGAGTATGGTTTGCCAAATGTGATTTAAAAGTGTGAATTTACAGAGCCATGCTGAGAGTCAGTTTTTGATGTTAACAGCAGATGATCTTACTCTGTTCTGTTAGAGAAAGTAATTAGCTAAAAAATTGTGAAGAGTTGACTGTGATAAAGAGTGGCATGAAAGAGTTTTAAAAAGAAAAAACTAAGAAGAGAGGCAGAGAGCGTTATGGAAGTGTGTGTGTGAAAGGGGGAGGAGAGGTCGTGAAGCCAGATCCCCAGCACGGGCAAAGAAAAGCAGGGAGAGAGAGAGAGAGAGAGAAAGTCAAGAGATGTTTGTATAAGTAAATTTTAAAAAAATGTGAAAAGAGAGAAGTTAAACGCAAATGCATATAGTTTTTTGGCAAGTGAAACTAGAATTAGTTAGGTGAACAAGAGAAGAAGAAAGCAGTTGCTGAGTAAAAAGCTGAACAAGTACTCAGCCAGTACTCAGAAGCAAAAAGTGGTTTGTTTGTTTTTATTGTTGTGTACAAGTGGAAATGCCCTGTTCAAGAAAAAAAAAAGGCCAGTTTGACATGGTGGCTAAAGTCTTAGATAGAGAGTTGAGAGGTTTAGGTTCAAATCCTCACAGGATCTTAGAAACCCACTGAATAGCTCTGGGCCAGTTACAGACTTTGAGCCCAATCTACCTCACAGGGTTGTTGGTAGAGGAAAAATAAATAAATAAAATAAAACAGAGAATTTAAAGTAAGCATGAGAGCTTCTGCTCCCACAATAAATTCTTGAGAGCACCCCAGGCCAAAAAAGCCCACGACAAGTGTGAAAGTTTTGAAAAAAAAACTTAAGAAGCAACCCCTAGTTAAAATCAGAGTTTGTGTATAAGAATGCCAGAACAAAAAATAATAATAATAAGGTTTCCTGATGCATGAGATTTGATTGAGTCCAAGCACTCCAGTAAATTTATTAGATATAGACTTGTGCAAGATTGAATGAACATTAAAATGACCTGAGCAGAGGAGTACAGTAGAAAAATATAAAGTGTTGTAAAAGAAAATGATTGAAAATGTCTTATATGAAAAAGCATAAATGCTGTAAATGAATGTGTGAGCCATCAAGAAAAGAAGAATGTGAATCATGTCAAAGTGTAAAATGAGAGGAGCAAATTGATGTTATTTAAATGTTTAAAGTTTTAACATGCACTAGTGACCATGACCATGCTCAATGCAGTGAGGTCCACTTCGAGACTTTTTAAGATTATCACCAGGTGAAATCCTTGTGGACAAATTTAGAATAATTTCTGCTTTGTCATCACCTCCCAGAGATTTTAAAAATCAGTTGAATGAGCAACACTAAACTAACTTGTATGTGAGAAAATTCCTTCACAGGTTGTTGCTCTGCCAGTTTCAAGCTTGGAGGGCTTGAATGTTGCAGCGCAAAAATGATAGAGAGCTAAATCATCGCCTCGCTGAGCAATCAAGCCTGAATAGATAGATGCAGAGATCCATCCAGAGAGACAGAAGTGAGAGCCACTAAGTGGGGCCATCCACCCCTGAGAACAAGACGACATCTTGATGTAGACAGCTGTCTCCCAAGAAATCCGGACCAGATGCTGCTTTGCTCGTGTTCCTGGCTCTGCAGTTTCAATAAGATGCCCACGTGTAAAGAGAAAAAGTTCCAGTGATCACTTTGAGTGCAAATAAAAGAGGCCTCATCCAGTGCCTTCAACCAGTCACGTTGCCTTAAGAATCGAAGAAGAGCAAGCCAGAGTCTACCATGTGTGCTGATGAGCCAAGAGTATTCGAAGGTGCTTCCAAAGCAGATTTCGTAAGAGCCAAGCGTGCCCTCCTGACCAGAAAAGAGAAGAGCTAAAATCAGATGGAGGGGCAGCCAAGGCCCCAATCTCGCGTGTGATATCATCATCAGTGTGAAGAAAATAGTGCTAGAGTCCTCGCTCAACCCTTTCAGAGGGGCCCCAGACTTGTTGCCTCCAGTTTCTCACCATGGCAAACGCTGCATCACTTTTTGGACATTACACATTACACATTTTGCACGCCACATCAGAGAGAATCCATCTGCCCCAGGTTCAGGTGTGAGTTCTCATGAGCATGTGCAAAGTGCTACCCTTTGCGCAAAAGCTCAGCACATCCTTACTGCCTTGGCACAACACCAGTGCCAGAGAGACTTGTATGCCCTACACCATTCCTTGATGAGATACTGTCAGAACTTTCTAATTCTTTGAGATTGTTCAACCACAGGTAACCGATGCCCAGCCAAAGAGCCTCGATTTTCCAGCCCACCTGCTGAAACCAAGAGACTTGAGTCTAAGCCAAAGGCATCTGAAGAAACAGTGTCAGAAATTCAAGAGAGAAAGCTTGTTGAAGCATTCCCAAGGTAGCAGAAGACAACGTTCAAAGAGATTCCAGCTGTAATGTCCACTCCACCCATGGCCATGTTGAAGAGAAGACCAGCTTTGCCTTGAGGCACCGGCCTTTTATCCAGAGCAACAGTAGTCTGACCTAGCTACCAGAAACTTCACTAAGAAACCAAAAGCAAAGACAATGTCTTAATCTTAATGGCTGAGACACACTTTGCAATGCTTCGCGCAAGTAAGCAGCCAGAGCATTGAGTGCAAAGATTATTAAGAGTGCCACGAGAGAACCCTGTACTTTAGAGCTAATTTAGGGGTGTTTGGTTTTTTAAGGGGTTTTATGTTTGTTTTGGGTGTTTAGGGTTTTATGGGTTTTAGGGTTGAATACCTTTAGGCTTTTGTAGTGTTTTTAAGGGGGAGGGTTTGGCCCAAGTGTCTGAGTTTGGTGTTTTATTGCCCTAAGATCCTATCTTTATGGTTCTGCCCACACTG
Source organism: Anniella stebbinsi (assembly GCA_029215795.1). Classification (NCBI taxonomy): domain Eukaryota; kingdom Metazoa; phylum Chordata; class Lepidosauria; order Squamata; family Anniellidae; genus Anniella; species Anniella stebbinsi. Next base: position 33,867,149 of record JARDYH010000007.1, read on the forward strand.
GTTCAAAAGAAAGTGTTCTGTCTGTTTAATCTGAACGTCAGGGAAATACTTGTGTACTGACTGTAGGTTCTTTAAAAGCCTTTTCCTTGACAGTAATTTGAATTTGGCTAATACATGCTATATATATATATATGTGTGTGTGTGTGTGTGTGTGTGTGTGTGTGTGTGTGTTTTTGAAAAAACAACCGTAAATATATTTCAGAATAGAGGGTTAGGTTGGCAATTTTAGTTTGAGATATACCATTATTTTTCCTTTCTAACGTATGGGATACAGCCTGCCCACCTAGTATTATACTCTGCCCCTTGTGTGCCCCCCCTAATTTCTTTTCAGGTGCTGCCACTGCAGATGGGCTGTCCGGTCCCTGGCTCAGACGGAAGCGGGAGACCCACCAGTTGCTTGGTCGCCACCACATCATCCACATGCGACAGCCCCAAGGTCACCATCTTACATCTCTGAGAGAGGGCACCACCCTCTCCAAGTGCCCGGCTTCCCCTCCCTGGGCTCTCGGCAGCAACAGCTCCATCTAGAGGTCCGGCGTCACCAGAGGCGGAAGGGGGATTTCAGCAGGCAAAAGAATACCAACGTGGTGCCACTTTGGAACCAAATTTGGACTCTGTGCTAGATGACAGGAAACAGATACCCCGAAGAAGGTGGCTGTGCGCCCTTGGAGGCAACTCCGATTCAAAGGGAGTAGTACTTTTAGGGCCCAATGAAACAGAAAAAAAAATATTGCTATCCGAAACATGCTTACTCACTGCAAAACATGCTTGCTCACTGTGTTCGATTCCCCCCCCATCTGCTTTGTCTATTTATTCTAACTGGAAGTTCCGCTTGTGAGCGGCGCTCGTTCTGTGTCTCAGGGTTGTGGGGTGGAGAGGGAAGGGGCGCTTGCGTTTGCATAGTTCTGTCAGTATCGTTGTAGTGGATGTAGTAGGTTTTTACTTATCCAGTCTTGCAGTGATACTAGCTCCCTCCGTCGGCTTTCCCTCTATTTTTATTCCAAATGTCACTATCTTCCCTAAAAGAGATGTACCCCCAGGCCACATGGTACCCATCCGCCATCCCACCCCTTTTGAAACACCCCTTTGGTTCGGTGTGAAGACTGCTGGCTGATGGTTTCCGGGTTTTCGGACATCCTATCGGGCGCCTCGGTTTGTGCGTCCTCTAAAAATGTTCTGTTTTTTGCTTCATCCATCCCTTCCTTTTGTGGCCTAATTTTTGTTTGAACCCCTGCTCTGCCCCACATGTCAAGACATCCCTCCTCGGTGTCCGAGGATGTAGCAGTGGTAGTAGTCCTTTGGTCTGCTGCTTCAGTGTCCCTTTCTCTGGCGGCACCGTCCGCCACGTCAATGTCACGTCACCCCACTCCCATAACACAGAGAAAGCTGTTTTTAAGTTGGTAGGTTTTAGGGTTTCAGGTTTTACATGTTTTGGGTTTGAGGTTTGAGGTTTGGGGTTGTTATTTTTTAGCGTTCTAGGTTTTTAGCTATTTAAGGTGGTAGGTTTTAGGGTTTCATGTTGTAGGATTGTAGGTTTTTAAGGTTGTAGCTTTTGGGGTTTTAGGGTTTATGTAGGGTGTAGCTTTCAGGATTTCAGGTTTTAGGAGTGTAGGTTTTTAAGGTTTTAGGTTGTAGGATTGTAGGTTTTTAAGGTTTAAGGTTTTAGGGGTTTAAGGTGTTAGGTTTTAGGGAGTTTTGTTTAGGATTTAGGGTTACGGTTTAGGGCTAGGGTAAGGGCTTGGGGTGTGAGTATGTACCTAGGGGCGTTCCTCCTGTTTCCAACTATCTGTTTGGGAAAAAGAAAGACCTTAATTCTTGACGTCAGAAACGGGAAGCTGTGGTGCGTTTGTGTCGACGCGCCACTGAGCTCATAGACTGTCCCATCTCTGAAATCGTAATTGGAAGTGATCAGAAGCGGGGGGGATGTCAACTGGATGGGGGCCTCGTTTTTCCGATCGACAGAGATGAGATTGCCATCCAAGGCGTTCCTGAGAAATGGAGTTCAGAAATGTGTTTAAATATAGATGTCCATTATAAAGTGGATCTACATTGCTAAAATCCGTCATGTAGCAGTATTGTACATAGGCTCATTGACTGCGATTGAAGGACTGAATGTACAGTTAGTTTTCTGTAACTGCAAATTCTATGTAAAGCATGCAACCACGTTGTTAATTGTACATTTATTGCGCTGTTAAGGAGAGGGAAGTCTCACTCACATCTCTCCCTCTCCGCCTTCCAAGATTCCAGACTGTTTGTTTTTTAAAATAAAGGTTACAATCTTCTACACACTTAGCTGGGAGTAAGACCATTACATTCAGTCAATGGAACTTTAGCTATATATAACAATGGAACCCATGACCTAGGGAGGTGGTGGGCTCTCCCACACTAGAGGCCTTCAAGAGGCAGCTGGACAACCGTCTGTCAGGTATGGTTTAAGGTGGATTCCTACATTGAGCAGGGGGTTGGACTCCATGGCCTTAGAGGCCCCTTCCAACTCTACTATGATTCTATGATAGATGGTGCCTTGCCTTGATCCAGCATGGCTCTTATGTACTTATGCTCTTTAAAGGCAGTGTGTGTGTGGTAATACCAAAGAATTCTGCTTTAGATGGGAACAGCAACAATTCTTTGTGTTCTGCTACTGAATTCCTTCCTGGCTGAGCTGCTAGTGGTGGTCCCCTGGGTTCTCAGTGCTGCTCATCAGACACTTTCTGTGCCTCTATTTCCCCATCCCTTCTGGAATGTGGGTTGGCAGTGGAAGAAGTGTGATAGGATTGCAAGAGGGTTGTTTAGTACCTCTTTGGTGAGTTAATAACTTCTATGGGAAGAAAGCTGAAAGGGAGCGTTAATCAGGGACAGCAGGACTGCCTGCCAGTTATGTTCCTTCCTTCTGCCTCACCATACCTCTGTTTTCCTCCATTTCCACATCGCTCCTTGTCAAATAAATGAATGAATGAATGAATGATCTCCTACAAACAAATGCAAATTTTAGGCACACACACAGAGTTTTCAATTGTATATTTTTTTTATTTACGTTGAGCACAATGTGAATCACTTCTCTGATAATTTGCAGAGTACGGACACCTCTGTTCAGTCTGCCAGCTCCATACGCATTTTTATAGATTCAGAGAATCTAGAATCTTTTCTTTTCTTTTTTAGAAGATGGCAATGAATGTCGAAAGTTTAACAACAAATTTAAAGTGGGCATTTTCACATACTGAAAAAATAGAAATAAAGAGGTAAACCCAAGAGCTCTCAAGTCCGCTCCGATCTAACTATGGAAACTCTTCAATGAGATACGAGCGCTGTGATAGAAAGTCATAAAATCAGCTCTCCTCCTCAGATTCCTCCCCAGAATTCATTGGAAAGGAAGAGGTATTCACTGCTGCAACGGCCCAGATAACGGTTTTGGAAAGGTAACCTGGGGCAGTCATAGAAGTAGAGCAACCAACCACGGTGAGAGACCTGGATTCAGGGAGCAGGTGGCACGTTTTGCTCTTCACTGGGAACTGGGCTCCAAGCTGCGCTGTTCTTGCCGGCTATCCTGCCAGCGACTTTCTCCCCCACCTGTCAACTCCAGGTTAATTCCGACTGAGGCCAGGGCTTCCGTGGCCCACAGTGGGTAGCCGCCTGAGTTTCCATACATGGTCTTCATGAAATCATGAATAAAATGCGGAAACCTCTGCCCAATAATGCACTTCCGGATCAAACGCATCAGGTGCAGCTGAAGGGGAAAATAAGAGACACCACCTCTTCAGCCAGTGCACTTTTAACGCTCAAAGCAGGGCACAATTAGACTCAGCAAAGGAACAAATCCAGCCAATAGGGGGGGAAATCTGAATTATCATCAACATCCGCCTTAGCCCAGAAACCACAGCTTTCCCACATCCCAATCCAGTTAAACAAAATGACTCATTCATACTGCTAAGCAGTTAACATTGGTGTTTCTTAAGGCTAAACTACACACTACATTAAATGCATACTGTAAAAGCGATCTCCCATTTAAATTATCTGATCTGTATTGGAACCACCGTGTGAGGGCAGGGGAGGATTAAACCTTCTCACCCAGCCACTTTTCCTGAAGTAATTTAGCCCCCCCAACCGAGACCTAAATGAGGGGCCAAGGGGGGGGGGAGATTACTGGTGTCGATAGAGTACCCTCTTCCTTTTTTTGTTAGTCCCTGAGGTAGTGGTGGGGGCAATTTGGAGGATGGAAGTGGCTGGGCAGGAAGGACTTAGCTTCCCCCAGCCATGTGCAGATTGACCCCCATTTGCTTACAAAATGGTGAGGATCAGCTCTATAATATGTATTTAATATAACATGTAGTTTTAGCCCTTAGGCTTCTATCTATGAGAAGTGTGCAAAGAATCAGACCCCCTAACCCCAAGGACCCAAATTCTATACTAGGGAATTCACATTGTGTCTGTAGAACAAGCCATGCAAAACTGATCCGTGTTTGCGCAATTTGTTATATTTCTCGAAGTTCTGGAAAATCTGGGCCATGATGGCACAGGCAGAAGGCCAGGGCAGAGAAGGAAATGGGAGACAGGGTGAAGGAGGGAACGTAAGAGGGGAGTGTCCACACTCAGAGTCGCTAGAAAGAACGGTACCCAAAGGAGCCCAACTGTCCCGCATTTTCATTCCCATTTTACAGCCAGGATTCAACAGAATTCTTTCCACCCCCCAAAGGGCACTAGCTCTACTGCTACCTTCTGAGGAGAAGGACACCTTGAGGCCACAAAAGATAGAGAAGCCAGACCAACCTGATAAGCAATATTATGGACAGTAACGTGGTGCATGGCAGCTGTGTCATGGCGGAAAAGAGCATTCAAGAAAGCTCGGCTATACCTGTCAAGAGACAAAAAAGGTGGCCCCTTGTGCTAGTTGTAGCAGAGTGGCAGCCGCCGCTTTGGTCGCTCTTGCCGCCTGCCTCTATGGGCTTGTGTTTTAACCCACTCACCGCATGCCATTAACACACTCACCCCTCCGCACAACACTTTAAACAACTGGCTTCAAGCTAAACAACTTGCAAGCCAGTTGTTTCTCTCAGTTGCTTATTTGGGCAGAATAGCATACCGCCAGTAGTTTGTGAGCGGCAACACAATAAGCAACACAACTGACGATTGTTTCCCCCCCCCCCATTGCTTAATGTGTTGTCTGAAACCAGCCAATCAGTTTCATTCAAGATTGCCTGAAGTTGACCGGCAACCACCTGCTCAAACAGCTTGCCCAGGGAGGGGATGTTAGCTACTGTCCTATAGTTGTTAACATCATCAGGGTTCAGGAAGGGCCTCTGGAGTGGCCTAGTTACCACCTTCTTTTAAGAGGCTGGTACCACCCATTCCTCAAGGAAAACTACAACGTCTTTGTTCAGATGACACTTTCGGCAACGGAGCGGGAAAGAGGCAACTGACGGTATGTTAGTTTTGCAGTGCTCTCCACACATTGCCCCTCCCCCAGTTCCACCGCTGAAAGTCCTGGCCTCATAACCCTAACCCCCCCCCCCTTGCCTAAAGTGTCATCCGAACTCAGCCAACCTCTTGGAACCAGCTGGACATCCACTCTCTATTAGATGTAAAAAGCCAAACCCATTAAGGTCAAGCACACAGGTGTCCAACGGACTTGGCTCTGGTAAACGTGCCCAGGGTTGCACACTTCACAAATGGAGAGCCCCCAATCAAAGGAGACCTGCGGAGCTTGTTGTGGGGCGCTCATGCTGTGACTGGAGCCTCCCGTTCTCTGTGCTTAGCCTTCCCCCAACCTGGTGCCTGCCCGATGTGCTGGATTGCAACTTCCAGCTTTAGTGCATGCTGGCTGGGTATGATGGGTGTTGTAGTCAGACACTTCTAGAGGGCACCAGCTTGAGCAGGAGCAGGCGAAGTTCGGTGCGAGGAGTGGCGCCGCTGCCACGCGCATCTTGCCACGCGCATCTTGCCACGCGCGACCCTTCGGGGCGAGGACAAAGGCGGCCCTTCCCAGCCGAACGAGGCGCAGGGCGGGGCTCTTGCTGCCCTCCGCGAAGCCAACAGCCGCCGCCGCCGGTCCCTGCGGCCATTTCGCGGTCCTTCTCTGTGTTTTCTTGGCCTGAAACTGGCGGCGGCGGCGGCGCCGTCGTCGCTTCACGCCCGCGGAGGGAGCGGGCCGGGTTTGGCCGAGCCTCGGGAGGAGCCTCCAGGCGCCCGGCGCGGCAGCACTCGCCGCTGCCTTCCCGACTCCTCGCTGGGCCGCGTTGCTATGACGACCTCCCAGGCGACGGCGGCCATGGCGGACGAGGAGTCGGAGCGCGACAGCGTCCTCACTGGCGAGTCGCATGAGCTGGGCGAGGAGCTACAGCAGGACCTGGCCCAGCTGTCCCTGGCCCAGCTCCTCGCCTTGCTGGAGGACACCAGGTGCGGCTGGCGGAACGGCGGGCCCGGGCGGCGGCGGCTACCACGGGGCCCCCACCCTGATCGCCCCCTTCCTTTCCCCCATAGCTGCCGCGCGTTGTTTTAGTCAGCAGTTACGCCTGGCACGTGTGGGGAAGCGGCTTGGCTCCCTTTAATCATCCCCTCACCCCGTGTTGGAGTACAACTCCCACCATGGCTGCTGGAGGATGCTAGGACAAGGCCAAATGCCTACACCACCATGTGGGTGGGGTGCCGTTGAGAAAGGGCTACCCTGAAGTTGCTAGGGCACTGGACAAGTTTGGGCCCCAGGTTTTGGGTGGGGCGTGGGGGTATTTTATCATACAGTCTTATGAGTAACTGCTTTCTAGAAAACAATCATGCTGTTGGTCCCATTTTTACCACCACACCAAAGGCCTATCTAGTGCTGCATTCTGTTCTCACAGCGGCCAACCAGATTCCCACAATTGAGAATGGGTTTCATTACCTGAATCCAGATATACATTTTTGTGGACATTGTCCACTTCATCAGAATATCCAAGATATGAGAAACATCCATTTTCCTGACACTTGGGAGGTCTTGGGTAGTGGTCAGCAGACTTCAGGCTTCTGGAATCTCCTTGTTTTGTTTCATTAGATGCAAAAAACATACACTTGGAATCAAAGAATTCTGAGCGCAGGAATTTGTTTAGGGTACCAGCACTGAGTGGAGCTCACAAAAATCTGCTCCAGGGTTACTCCAAGGTTTCATTTCAGCAACATAATGAGAGTGGTTGTTGTCATGGCAGCCATTGTGTTGTTCCTAAATGCTTGGAAGTCTGCAGCTCTTGCCAAGCTACTGCAGGTCACTCAGACATCTTTCAGAAGATCCAGAACTACCTTCTGCTCATCCCTGCTCAATGTTCCGAAGATATGTTCTCCCTCACCTCAGTATTTGTCACCTGTAAGGAAATATCAATGAAATACACAAAGTTCAAAGAAGAATAACAAACATGACAAAGAATGCAGGATTTGTTTATTTTTTTTAAAAAAAAATCTAAATTGCTCCTTCTGCAAAGGATCCCAGGGCTGTATTCTTATAATTATAATTTTAGGATGTGTGTTTGTACAAGGAAGAGTTATTTATTTATTGCATTTCTATACCACCCAATAGCCGAAGCTCTCTGGGCGGTTCACAAAAGTTATAAGGAAAGAAGACTGAGGGAAGACATGTTAGCAGTGTTCACATACATAAATGGGTGCTACAGGGATGATCATAAAATAGTTAAGCTGGAAGGAGCCCATAAGGCCATTGAGTCCAATGCAGGAAGATGGTTAAGAACTATTTTCCATTGCCGCAGAAATTAGGACCCTAAATAATCAGTGTAAATTACAGCTACCTAGATTTCAATTAAATATAAGGAAAAAATTCCTGACGGCAAGGTCTGTACAACAATGGAAGAGTCTACCTATGGAGATTGTGAGTTCTCCATCTCTGAAGGTTTTTAAGAAGAGGCTGGACAGCCACCTCTCATAGAATCATAGAACAGTAGAGTTGGAAGGGGCCTATAAGGCCATCAAGTCCAACCCCCTTCCTGCTCAATGCAGGAATCTACCTTAAGGCATCCCTGACAGATGGTTGTCCAGCTGCCTCTTGAATGCCTCTAATGTGGGAGAGCCCACCACCTCCCTAGGTCACTGGTTCCATTGCCGTATTGCTCTTAACAGTTAGGAAGTTTTTCCTGATGTCCAGCCGGAATCTGGCTTCCTGTAACTTGAGCCCAGTATTTCTTATCCTGCATTCTGGGTTGATTGAGAAGAGATCCTGGCCCTCCTCTGTGTGACAACCTTTCAAGAATTTGAAGAGTGCTGCTATCATGCCTCCCTTCAATCCTCTCTTCTCCAGGCTAAACATGGATGGTTTAATTGGTTTTCTTGCACATTGCAAAGGGTTGGACTAGATGATCCTTGTGGTCCCTTCCAACTCCACAATTCTATGATTCTATGAAAAAGCCATGTATATAGTGTAGAGAAGTGACGAGTTTGCACGACACTTTGAAGTTAAAGTCGCTCAGATTCGTCTTGAATTGGACACCACGCTTAATGCAGCTCTGCTAGTAGAGGCGTTCAGAGCACCGTCTGGTCCAGTTTTATTGGATGAGTTTCAGTTACTGAGGCCTGAGGATGTGGACAAGGTGCTTGGCCAAGTCTGGTCGACCACTTGTGTGCTTGACCCTTGCCCGTCGTGGCTAATTACATCAAATAAGGATGGGACCGCCGGCTGGGTCCAGGAGGTTGTAAATGCCTCCTTGAGAGAGGGAGTGGTGCCGGCCTTGTTAAAAGAGGCGGTAATCAGACCACTCCTGAAAAAGCCTAACCTGGACCTGGAAGATGTGAACAACTATAGGCCGGTGGCGAACATTCCTTTCCTGGGCAAGGTGCTTGAGCGGGTGGTTGCAGGACAACTCCAGACACTCTTGAATGAAACGGATTATCTAGATCCATTTCAATCGGGTTTCAGGCCTGGTTTTGGAGCAGAAACTGCCTTGGTCGCCCTGTGGGATGACCTTTGCCAGGAGAGGGACAGGGGGAGTGCGACCCTGTTGGTTCTCTTGGACCTCTCAGCGGCTTTCGATACCATCGACCATGGTATCCTTCTGGATAGGATGTCTGGGCTGGGAGTTGGAGGCACTGCGCTGCAGTGGTTCCGCTCCTACTTAGATGACCGTTTTCAGAAGGTGGTGCTGGGGGATTATTGCTCTGTGCCGTGGCATTTAAGCCATGGGGTTCCACAGGGCTCTATTTTATCCCCTATGCTGTTTAACATATACATGAAGCCGCTGGGAGAGGTTATCCGGAGATGTGGGCTGAGATGTCACCAATATGCGGATGACACCCAGCTCTACCTCTCCTTTTCAACAAACCCAGGTGAGGCAGTGGCTGTTCTGAATCAGTGCCTGAGCACGGTAATGGACTGGATGAGGGCTAACAAACTGGGACTCAATCCAGACAAGACGGAGGTACTGTTAGCGGGTGGTTTGTCTGTCCGGCGAGGTGATGTTCACCCTGTTCTGGAGGGGGTTGCACTCCCCCTAAAGGATCGGGTCCGTAGTTTGGGGGTGCTCTTGGATCCAGAACTGTCGCTTGAGGCACAGGTGAACTCGGTGGCAAAGAGCACCTTTTACCAGTTTAGGCTGATATACCAACTGCGCCCTTATCTAGACAGAGATAGCCTAGCTACAGTTATCCATGCTCTCATAACCTCTCGTTTGGATTACTGCAATGCGTTATACGTGGGGCTGCCTCTGAAAACGGTCCGGAAACTTCAGCTGGTACAAACGGGGACTGGCCAACGAGACCATATTACGCCAGTCCTTTTCCAACTTCACTGGCTGCCGATCCAGGTCCGGGCCCAATTCAAAGTGCTGGTACTAACATTTAAAGCCCTAAATGGCTTGGGGCCAGGATATTTAAAGGAACACCTCCTCCCATATGTACCTGTCCGGACCCTAAGATCATCTACAGGGGTCCTTCTCCGTGAGCCCCTGCCAAAGGAAGTGAGGCAGGTGGCCACTAGGAGGAGGGCTTTCTCTGCTGTGGCACCCCGGCTGTGGAATGAGCTCCCCAGAGAAGTTCGCCTGGCACCTACTTTGCACTCTTTTCGTCGCCAGGTGAAGACCTTTTTATTCTCCCAGTATTTTAACAGTTAAATTAACTCAATTTTAATCCTTGCTGTTTTAAATTTGTATTTTAATCTGTATTAATTCCTGCTGCTTGGTTTTATTCTGGTTGTGTTTTTATATTGTATGTTAGTCTGTGTTTTTAGATTGTGCCTTGTTTTATATATTTTAAAATGATTTCATGGTTTTAATTTTTGTGAACCGCCCAGAGAGCTTCGGCGATGGGGCGGTATAAAAATGCAATAAATAAATAAATAAATCCTACTTGAGTGCTACCTACAGTACACACCATGGCCCGGTATATACATTCCTCAGATGTTGAGAATTTAAAATAAAACTATACCAGAAATGCTTATTTTGAAACTGCTAATTTCACTGTAACATTAGCTAGCATGTTAAACATGATCAGATATTGATAAATATAAAATATGCTCCTTGTGCTCCTAGAATGAAAGTGCTGGAAGGGACCATGGAAGTCACTTAGTCCAACCCTTGTGAGCTAACAGCAGGCTAGTTAAATAAATTGAATAAATAGGAAGAAATCCAAGGCCCAGTTCTGGACTCCACTGTCATAATTGAGAAAGAAGATCAGACAAAAGAAGATTAAAGGGAGATGTGATAGCAGTGTTCAAGGGCCCAGTCCTACTGAATTTAGAGGCTTCTGATCATCCAGTGCAGGGCAGAAGGAGCAATGGAGGAGATCAGTAGATGCTGCTGGCATCCTCTTTGTTTTGAGACATGTTGGATCATTTACATGCTAATAAATCATATAAATGAATCATGGTGTTTGCTCACCTAATCTTTCATCTTTGTCCAGCCATGCCAACTCCATGCTCAAACTCGAGACAGACATGTTTGAGAAATATTTCAATCGGATGGAGACAAGGGACATGGCGCCAGAAAAATATGGCTCGTCACTGGATCTGGGACAAGTGCAATATGTAAGCTATGGAGTTATTTTACCGGGATTGGCATTACTCTTGTGTTTGTGGTTCTGACGATGGTACCCAAATTTACTACATATTATCTCTAGTTTCCCTGGGTTTCCACAGTGCTGTGTGATTAGCTCACAGGTCCTCTCTTTTCCCCGTTCATATTTTTTTTAAAAGTTTACTTCCTGAAAGTAAAGACCCTGAAAGATTTTATTTATGGTTTCATTTTTTAACCTTCAAGTATTCATTTGACATATCATACCTTTCTGCCCAGGAGCTCACTTAAACACATTTCTTTCAGTCCCTCCACAGTGATAGGACTCTTCAGACTCCCGAGTCTGGTCAGGGCAGCCCCACTGGCAACTGAGAGCAGACCCATATCGGAAAAGAGTCTCTTAAGATCCAGGCAGACTCATATGGAAGAAGGTAGTCTTTTAGATAGCCTGGTCCAAGGCTGTAGGGCCTTACGGGTGATATCCAATACAATTTAGCCAATACAGATTCAATAGTGCAGGGGACTGGGGAAGTCATGGGAGACATTTGCAGCAGTCAGACTGAGACAGAAGAGGCAGTGGGAAGTATGGCAAGGTTACAAAGGGAAGATGGCGTCATCCGGGGCGGGGGGGGGGGGGACCATTATGCCCTGTACATGAAGCACAGTGTTTGTTCAATAAAAGACTCATCTGAAAGCATCCTCTGAGACATGGATTTAGCCTCTATTTACCAGTTGTGCAAGGGGTGCAGACCACCGTGTAGCCTGAAGTATGGGTGACCTCTCAGTGGTTTATGTACTGCTGGCAGTGTGCAGCCTTCTCCAACCTGGTGCTCTTCCCCTGGGAGTTGTAGTCCAACACATATAGAGGGCGCTAGGCTGGGGAAAGCTGGGCTACAGAATCCTGTACTCTGTCATAGTGGAGTGGGAGGAAGTGGGGATGGAACAAATCATTATTATGGAATAAATCCCTTCGAACATAGTGGATATTTCTTCTCAGTGTACATGCAGAAGATCAGTCTGTAAATCGCGGCTGTATCCAGTCCACCACAAATTCCATTCAAGATATCTGACAATTAGTATTCAATATAAAAAAAGAAAAAAAACTAGACATAACATTGGCAAATGCCAAAGTTCAACAGCAATTTTTGTTTCACCTGCTCTAAACATGGGTGGCTCCTTTGCTTTTTCTTTGCACTCCAGACACGAGGCAGACGCAAGTCCAAATCCCGAATAACAGCAGACCGTCTGATGTGCCTGACAGTGGAGCAGAAATGTGACTTAGCACAGCGGGAGCTGGAAGAAACAAAGGAAGACATTCAGCGGATAAAGGAGAACTCAGAAAGGATCGTGCAAAACTACCTGGTATAGCTGTGTACTAGAATGTGAATAGGCTTATTACGTTGTATTCCTCACTGAGGCACCATTTTTAAATCTGGGAAAAATCCAGTAACAATAGCAGTCAAGGTACTGATGTTGCTTCAGATGAGTTATGTTCTTTTCTCCCAAGAGAGCTTGTGGCCGAAAAGAAAGTTCAATTAGCCAAAGTTGTGGAGAACTGACTCGCGCTCCTGCCCTGTTTTCCAGAACCAGGTAGCAGGAAATGTTAAAGTTTTGGAATAACATTAGAACATTTGGCTTTGAGATCTCCTGAATCATTCTTGGTTTTAGTACTGGTCTTGTTATGCTTGTCCACGCAGCAGCTTCAAAACATTCATTCATGGACACATAAAGAGTTTGCAGACTGAAAACACGTTGTGGTTCTAGGGAGGAAAAAATGTCGTTTCAAAGAATTAGTCAGTATTGCCACTGATTACCAAGAAACCTGCTAGGCTGTGCTCTGCAGTATGTCAACAAGATCGTCACTGATGTTGTTATTCAAGTTTTTGGTGAGAAACATTTTATCTCAAAGTCAACAAACCAGTTCTTGTTTTCGTCTCCATCAGAAGCAGGTCTCTTGGAAAGCTAATGGGTCATAACAGTCCATTCAAGAGCAGACCACCCCAAAATACTTATCATTACAATAGGGATAGCTCACAACAATAGATTATTGCTGGGGGAAATCCATTTCCTTCCCAGTCACTATGAGAATTCCTGGTCAACTCAGAAGGAATAGGTAAGTCTGAAGGGCGTGGCAGTCATCATCCTTGCTTATCAAAAAGTCCTGGTGCTTTGACCCTGTGAGCCCTGGCACCACTACACCACTTGCCTGGCAAGTTTTGAGGAGTAGAATTCATGGAACCCACCTACTCAGAAATTCCTCACTTATATCTGGCCTAACCTCTCTGTCTGATTTGTCACCCCTACGCGGTCAGTTCTAGTGAATATGGCCAGGTTTGGACAGCTGTTTGACTGATTGCTAAACCTCTTAAAAAAACAAAAACAAATTATTAATCTCTCAAATTTAAATACTGCCCAACTGGCAGATACCCGTGGGGGCCAATAATGTAAACAATAATAATGACAACACAACAGAAACCAAACCAATAAATACAACATTAAAAATATAAATATATTAAAAACATGTTAACGATCTGGTAGTAAAGTTAATAATCAGAGCAACAGATTAAAGATTAAATGTTGGCTGGAAGATAAAAGTCTTAACCCAGTGTGGTTTCAGACCCCACCACAGAGAATGAATGAAATGCAGCATGTCTACTTTCAACATAGTTTGAATTCTGCAGGCTGCCCTAGAGGAAGCAGACGTTCGCATGGCTGACATCAAGAGAGCCACGTTGGACTTTGACAAAGACATAGTCAAAACCATAACGAAGAAGAAAGGGAGTGTCATCGCTTCCGAAAAGGTGCTGCGATACATGGAAGACAAGATACGTGCCAGGGTCAGTTGATCATTCCTTCTCGTTTTGCTCTCGTTGACATGGGTAAGCTAGTCTGCTAGGACTGGGTACTGTGTTTCTTGTCATCTTGTTACCCTTGCAATATTCCTGATCTTCAGAATGTGTTCTTGTTATGTTGAGTTTGCCAACAACTGAGTGCAGTGGCTGCTAGACCACCATTATGGTGCCCATATATCTTTGCCTTTCAAAGGAGATTGACCAATTGGAAAACTGGCCTATTTCAGCTTATTTTTGTTGCATAAAATAAATATCCCTGATTTCACAAAGCCCTACAAATAAATAGGATTGCCATTTTTTAAAGTACCATGAGAAACATGCAGAAATTAAACTGGTGGAACTTTCCCCCATCTTTGTATCTCCATGCCAGGGAACGCTCCACCACATTTCTACATGTTAGGCCAGGGGGTAGGGAACCTTTTTGAGTGAAGGGCCACATTGGTGGCTACAGAATCCTTTGGGGGCCACGGGGTGGGCGAGGCCAGGACACAACCATGCATTCACAACCACACATACACACGCCTACCTGCCAGTTCTCTCTTGCCCGCTTGGATTGCTGGTGTGTGTGTATGTGTGTGTGTCTATGTGAGGTTAAAGCCTACTCCCCCAGGATCCCTGCACACAAAATTACTCTTTCGCTGCTGCTACTACTAGGTTAAAGTCTCTGCCCCCAACTCATCCCATTGAAGATTACTGTTTCCCTGCTGCTAGTCATGAAGTCACAGGACTGGGCCATTGAAAAATGTGGAAACCATAGCAGCTGTTCATAAAGTTTCTCTTCATTTCATTTTTCACAGAATAGCCACTGTTTTTGCATTGTAGTAGCAGCAATAGTGAGCAATTGTCTTTCCATCTGCAAGAAAGATAGGCTCAAAAAAGATTCAGCTGAGTCAGGATGGGAGCAAACTGTAAATGTCCTCAGAAGACTTCTGAGATACATTGAACACTTATCTAGAGTAGAGTTCTTTGCAATGCAAAAGCTTACTGCCTTGGCCTATCAATTTATCTCGCCCAATAGAAACAGCAGCTTGTGGGGGTGGACTGTGTGTGATTTTCTTCACAACCATGACATACACCAAGGTCCTAATCCTCATCAGGATCCCTTCAGGCTGCTGTTTAAAGTTTAAAAAATACAGATGCAAAGCCAAGCCACATATATAAAATAATGTGCAATTTAGCCTTCTGTTGCCTCGGATTCTAGCTATATTTTTCGTCATCTTTGGGGCAAAAGTTTTGCTTGTACTTTTATATCATAGAGACGTGTGGCCATTGTGGTTGGTTCCCAAAAAACAGATGAGAGGGCTCTATTACTGCTCTTAGTGCAGAAATTAATGTAGGGTGGCGGCAGGGGGCATCTTCATGGATAGAAGAGTTTAGAGGCAGCTCCTCCTTGACACGGGTGACCTGTGGGGCTAGGTAGGGTCCCAATTGTTGGCTGGGAGTTTTATTTGGAGAGTTTTGCACCAGGCATTATTAATCGCAGCCTGGAGGGGAACTACTCCCGCAGCCAAGTAGGTGAATGTGGACCCAGAATCAAACTTCAGCTGCAAGTCCAAGGAAGAAACCAGGTAACTTCCATTTTCAGGATGTACAGAAAGAGAAAATTCGCTTGAAAAATGATTCGCTGAAAGTCCAGAAGAAGAAGATGCAGATGCAGCTCAAGCAGGTATGTCCCAGCCTTTGTGGTGAGAGCTCAGTGGGGAAATCCCACCTGGGTGTGTCACTGCTTGGTGTGCTTGTGTTCTGGGTTAAGAATATAGGGGGGATTCTAAACGGAGGGAGGGTTCCTAGCACCAGCAACCAGGTGGCCTCGTGTCTTTCCTTCCTTAATGGATGTTCTGGGGTAAGAAAAAAGGCGAAAGATGTGGTGGGAAAACGAGGAGGGCTACGAGTGGAAGATGCAGATTTCTGGACTTCCCATAAAATTCCATGCATGAGGCAGGACGAGGAGGGTGCCATAAAAGCCTTGTCTGGAAGCAACCTATCTCCATAACTGGGGCACTAGGAGTTAGGAGTCAAAGTGAAGCTGAGAGCAGGTACTGCTGAGCAAGCATTCCCAGATGTCTCCAGCAAATGAGCCCAGCTATGCCTCCCAGGGAATGGCAACCCCTCCTTCCCTTGGGGTTTCTACCTAATATGTCCTGAGCAGGAACTCCTTCCCAATCCCAGATGTGCACTTGGTTCGCATGAGAAACCCGAGCTGCCACTGAGTCATCTCCAAAGAAGGTTTTGTTGGATGCTTCCCAATGGCATGGTGACTTCACAGGGAGGAGGAAAAGTGCAGAGGGAAGAATCATTCCTAAGCCCAGGAAAGGTTATGATGGAGGCATCAGATCAGAAGCTGCTAACTGATGCTCTTCATATTGCCCCAAAGTCCCCTTTGTACTTCTAGCTCTCTGTGTTCTCTGCAGCTGGCCAATAATGCAGGATCTAGAACCGCCAATATGTGCAAGCCATGGGCCATGTTAGTAAGGGCTCCATCACACCTATTTTCCCCCCTGGTTTGCCTCCACATTTTTTACCTCCGTTTCATGATCATAGCTATACTGGTGAAATCTCTTTTCACTTGTTTGCTCTCCTGCTGCTATTGTGCCTGCCCTACCTCGCCCCCTTCTTCTTCCCCCTCTAGTTCATTGGTTCTTGTCACTGATGGACATTGTGATCGACGTGGCAGCCTTCCCCCCTTGGTCATCGGAGTGCCTATGTGAATTAAGCGAAATGCTTACATCTGTGTAATTTTTAAAGAGAAAGGCTGAATTTGGACAACACAATAAGCAGTGGGGGGAATCAACTGTCCGTTGTGTTGATTATTGTGTCGTGTGTTAGGCGACACAACAGACGGTTGATTCTTTTGCTGGGATAAGCAACAGAGAAAAACAATGGGCTGCTCCATTGCTTATCCTGGCGCCCGTTGCTTACCATGCTGTGTGTCGGGCTCCGTGGATTATTCTCCCGTCCACAAAGTCATGTGGCAAGAGCATCAGAAACCCAGCTGCTCTAGCTCAGCACACTTCTATGGGAAAGGGGAAATAATCCTGTGCATGAGAGTGCTTCAGGAGCCTCAATTGTCCCGTCCCTTGGTGGGGCGGGGTGATTGGGGCTCTTGAAGCACTCACACGCACTGGAACATGCCATCCCTGGGAGGGATGTTGTGATCGTGACGCCTCACCCAGGGATGGCATGTCCCAAGCCCTGTCCCCCCATCCATTTGGGGATCGCGGGGGGGGGGGGGATGCCTCTCACAGGTGGACTTGAAACGTCCAACTGTGGGAAGCAGCTGTCCAGATCGGTGCATCAGAAGAGTGCGGAGGGATAGGAGGGGCTGGTGTCACTGATCTCCATGGCAACAGAAAAGGATGCTTTGCTCTCTGGCTCCAAACTTGATGGGCAAAGAAGAGACAACGCTGGGAGAAAGGAGCACCTCACAGCAGGGACGGGCACCCCCCAGCGAAGCATCCTTCTGATCTCCATGCCAACAGAGAAGGGGCAGCTCTGCCCCTTCTCTATTGCCATGGAGATGACACTGGATCAGGGCCGAATCACATCATCCCTTAGAGGGGCCACGTGTGTCGGCGCTGATCCCTCCTCCGGCAGAGCTGGGATCGTGTGCCCTGACACCCGAGAGACCACCCCCAAAGACTCCTGCTTCTGCTGCAGGAAGACTTGGGGCTGGTTTCTTCAGGTGTCAGAGCGCGCGATTCCAGCTGTGCCGAAGGCTCCGTCCCAACAGCGGAGTAATGTCGTGTCCTGTCAACAGGACACGGTTCAGCCAGAACTTCTTCTGGCCACCCTGTCACCTAGTGACAGGACATAGAATTCCTCCGTACTGCATTTACATCCAAGTCATACAAAAATCCCATTTGTAAAGGATTGATTTTCCCTTAACTTTTATCTGCATGCTTACCTTTGAGTAAACCCCATTGAACAGAGAGAGACTTACTTTTGAGTAAACAGATATAGAACTGACTTTTAATAGTGTGTTCACTCAGAAGCTTTTTTTAAAAGTCTAAAACAGCAAACTGGAAAGAAGTGTTCTGCAACCCTATGTTTACTTCTGAGGTCTTACTTCTGTTTACTCAGAAGTAAATCTTCCTCTGTTCAATGGGGTTTACTCAAAGTTAAGCATGCATCGGATTTTCGTATGACTTGGATGTAAATGCAGTTGGAATCAGTGGGATTTACTCTTGAGTAAGGGAACAGCAGATCTCTGTTTTATGAACTGGAGATGCACGGCTTATCATGATCAAAGTAAAGGAAAATCGATCCTTCACAAATGCAAACAGGTGGAATTTTGCACTGGTGGACTATCAGGAAAAGTGTTTAAGTGGGAAAACTTTTAAAAATCCTTTAAAAAATCAAGGGATGAACCGATCTGATTAAAACTTGGCGTGCTGAAACCTCTTCTTAAGAACTCTCAGGGTCCCAAGTTTCAACACTTTATCTTTAAAAATGAGGGAGCTGCAGGCATGGAGATTGGGGTTGGAGTAGTAAGAAGTCCATTCATTCGAACGTTCTACACAGTGTGCTGGAGGAGGAGAACCGCCCCACCCTCCCCTTCTGTCAGCAAGACTCAATTCAAAGCACACGCCCCCAAAATAGGAAAAAGCGAGAGGACAGCACTAAACGGAGGCTTAAGGGCGCATTAAAGTCGCTTGGGGAAAATAATCCAGACTTTCCCCGCACCAAAATAATATGCAAAACAGAGGAAAAGAGGTGAAATGGGTGCAGAACAAGGATATCAATGAGACCGGTGCTGCAAAACCAGATACTAGGTGTGGCAAGAGTGCGTTTAAACTGCTGGTGTGATGGAACTCTAAATAAGACTCCAGTTTGCTCTGGGGCAGGAGAAAGGGACTGTTGGCATAACCCAAAAGGTGCATGAAGGGTTCACCTCAAATTGACAGGTTCATATACACGCATTTGGGGGATTACTGCACTACTCTTATGGTTGCAATGGGGGTGGGGGTTGCAGGCGAAGAAATGCAAGTGGGACATGCTTGGCAGCATCATGGGGATTAGTGTTTAGATACCATCTTCTGATTTCCAGCCTAAAGCTCTCCGCAGTCCCGCTACCCTCCCTTCTCTCCCGCTGCTTTCGTGCATTTACAGAGCAAAATTATTGGCCTTCTTTCTGCCTGCTGTTCTCCACCCTCTTCTTGCAGTTGAGACTTCTTAACATTGCTCCTCTTTGCACACGGGCAACAGTTTGAACTCATAGTTCTTAAACACTGCTGACCAGTTCTGTGGCCTGCAGCATCCTCTGCAGCCCTGTCTCGGCTGGGCTGGGCAACAGTCCTCAAAGAGCTCGTAAGATGCAGAGGCCTGCCATATGCTTGGCTCTCTGGTCAGTGACCATCACTATTCTTGGTCGGTCTGCAGAAGGAGGAGCTGGGGGAGGCACTTCATGAGGTAGATTTCCAGCAGCTGAAGATCGAGAATGCCCAGTTCCTGGAGAAGATTGATGAACGAAACCAGGACCTGCTGCAGCTGAAGTTGACTGTGGGCAACACCCTCCAGGTCCTCAACTTCTTCAAAGTAAGTCGAGAACAAGGCTACCATTCTCTGCTGCCCTCTGGCTCCACGTTTGCAGCTCAAGATGGTTGCTGGAAGGGGTCTGGAATACCATCCTCCAATACCCACCAGCCCACATCTGCGCCGCACACATCCGTACTGCCGCCGTTCACTCTGCACTGTCATTGACTTTGGCTCAATTCGGACGACACAATAAACAACTGGTGTGGGGGAAACAGTCGGCAGTTGTTTTGACTATCGTGTTATCCGAATGCTGCCGTAGTCAACTCAGCGCTGATCCTAATCCACACCACAGTAGATTATTTATTACCTTGTTGTGTGGGGTGTACCCCCTAGATGAACAACTGTAAAGTTGATTATTACCCCACCATTGACTATCGTGTCGTCCGAATTGAGCCCATTACTCTGCTGCTATAAAGCAAGAACAGCCCTTTCTCCCTCAGCACCTGCAGCCTCCCATCTCTTCTGCTGTAGGGTTCACAGGGTTGGAAATGGCTGCTGAGGAGGCTTCTGACCTTGGAGCAATGCCTGAAGAGGAGCTGAGCCGCGCGTGAACTACTCCAACGCCATGCTGAGTTGGACCCTGCCATTTATGGAAAGGAGGGAGGGAATGAAGGGTTAACAGTGGGCAAGAGAGTACAACCAAGGATAGGATTGATTTGCAGATTATATAATTTGCTCCCTTCTGAGAGGACAGACTTGCCAAGGGAATTGCAGTATTTGCCATTCAGTATATATTACAGTATATATGGCCTGTCGGAGGAGATTCGACAAATTAGCAGTCTTCTGGAATTTAAGAGAGCCGTGAAGACTGCTCTCTTTCGGCAGGCCTATCCGGTTGAATTTTAAGATGTTTTTAATAATGTATTTGTTTTTATCTATTTTAATGGTTTATCTATTTTATGATTTTATATTTGTATTTATTGTTGTTCCCCACCTCGATCTAGATGGAGAGGCGGATTAGAAATTAAATAAATAAATAGAGTTTTGGTCAGGGCAGCTAGTGGGAAGGATATAGCAGGGGGTAAAGTTACCTTCCCCAACCTGGTGTCCTGCAGATGTGTTGGACTACAACTCCCATAATCCCACAGCCAGTTATGCTCTGAAACACTTTTATGACTTTTGTTCAGTGCTGGTAGTTTCCATGCACTACGAAGAAAAGTCTGTTCTTAGCATTATAACTCTTACTGGTAGAAGTGGCAAGATTTTTACCCACCCTTCCCTCCCGTGGCAGGATCTATCCAGTTTTCCCCTCTTTTCATTCCCTGTTCTTTCTGCGCACTGATTGTCATTAGATTTGTGGGTAGAACTCCACATTGGTGGGGAGTTTGTTTGTGTGTGTGGCTATTTTCACTGTGCACATACACAACTGCAGCAATGAACGACCACGCTTTATTTTTAAACCTTGCTTCCTGTGCAGCAGCAGATTAGATCACAATGTTTCAGATTAGATCACAATGAAGAAGTTTACAATGGGAAAAAGTGCCAACAGGGTTACTTTTACAAGGTATATCCACATCAGGCCCACAACCCAAGTGACACGTTGGACAAAGTGCATATTTTCCCAAGAAGACAGTTCCGATGATTTTCAGTGTCCAGCTAATTCCAAAAGAAAAGATAAAGTTGCTAGTTACAAAACAGTTGCTGAAAAGCTAATTTCATAATATTACACTAAAAAAATTAACTCTGGAGAAGGAATAGAAACTACACTAAGAAAATACTCTGCCAAGTGGCACAAAAATTGCAGACTTAAATATGAGACAGTATATGTCATATATAAATGTGACAATAAAGCTCTGATTAATACTGGCTTACGGGTGAGATATAACAGGATGGGACACCTAACAAGGCGAATCCCAATCTTCAGTGGAGTAAAACAAGGCTGCATACGGGTGCCCACATTATTCAACTTTTATATCAACTATATAAAAGGTATGTTCCCACCCCTCGAAATTAGCAAATAAACCTCTTCCAGTTCATGGTGCACACTCTTCCAGTTCATGGTCAACACAAATTGAAAATGCTCAAAAGGAGTATTAAGGTGATCCTGCATTTCGTCTATGACCCCCTCTAGAAGGATTCGCTTTGGTGCCTGGCTGCCCTATTATGCACATATTCGCAGAAGCGCATTTACTCCTAATACGGCGGCGAAGCGCATTACGGGACAACCGAAACGCGCGTTAAACTTGCTGACATGTGGAGAATCGCATGTTTACACGGCGGTAAGGTGCATTAACTGCCGCCGCAAATTAAAACTCGCGGTTTAACACGCATTCAATAATGCGCATAATCAGAGGTTTAAAGCGCCTCAGCCCCCAATTTGCGCTCCTGTCTTGTAGAGGTAAAAAATTTAATCTGCCTTGAAAGAGCTTTAAACCTCTCTTGTAGAGGCAGCCTATATGAAAGGAAAACAGTATCTTCCCTCAGCCATTCAAGTATTCCAGGTTAAGTTTATCTCCCAAATGCTATATGGATCCCAATGCTGTGTATATAAAAGCTTTGTCCAACTTGAAATCATATTAAGTTCCTCCATGCAGTGCTGGGAGCCTCATGCTGTGTCCCTAATGCATGCGTGTGCTTAGAGATGGGGCAAATCTCTTTGGAGGCCCACGCACGGATTCTTAAGATCTGCTATTGGCTAAAGCTGATTTTCTTCTCAGTGGGCCTGGCTCCTACGACATCAAATGACGCATGCTAAGCAAACTGGAAATCCACGCTTTATGCGAAACTCCAAAATTTGGGCTTCAAGGCCAGTAAACTAATAGTTTTGGGTTATGGAAATGCCAGAATGCTAATTCAATAACATATCTGGGATGTGAAGCTCCAAATTCATATAAGTTGTGCCTCTAATCACTATAATAATAGAGACAATGGGAGGGCATTTTTGCCTGCAAATTATCTGTCTGAGCTGCACATCCCAAAATTCAGGAAAGCTTATACCCCGGTAAGATACAATGTATTACTTTCTGCCTTATTGGACGGAAGGTTTAGAAGGAAACTATTATCGGGAACAGGTATGCCCCTGTGGGTCAGGAGAAGTAGAAAGAGTAGTGACCCATTTTTCTACATAGTATTTTCTATCAGGATTATAACTCCTATTTTATCATGTTTTGGGGGGAGAACGGAGGAACAACATCTAGCACATCTGTTTTCAAATAATGACCCCAAGGTCACTACAAAAGTGGCACGTATTTGTGTGTGTGTGTGTGCAATTAATCAACAGAAATTGAGTTTACTTGGTATCACAGAATCACAGTCTTTTAATTTTAGTCTAGATTCGTCTGAATGAGTCACAACTTTTTTTGTATTGTAAGTATTTTATTCATTGGCTTTTATAATGTTTTTATGTATTCTATATTTTATTGATATGCTATACTGCTTTTGTGCTGTGTGACAGGTCTATGACGGCAATAAAATCAATCAATCTTGTGGGTGTAATATTACATGGTAAAGCTCCTAGTTCATCAAATGAAATTAGCTTTTAGCAACTGTTTTGTAACCAGCACCTTTATCTTTTCTTTTGGAATTAGCAGGACACTGAAGATCACTGGAACTGTCTTTTTGGCAAAATATGCATTTTGTCCAATCCGTTTCACTTCTGTTGGGTTGTAGACCTGATGTGGATGTATCTTGTAAAAGTAACCGGTTGGCACTTTTTCCCATTGTAAACTTCTTCATTGCGATCTAATCAGAAACAAACAAACAAAAAAAGTTAATAAGAAAAATAAATCATACTTGAGATCAATCTCAAGTAATAAGCAGCCTCTTATGGATATTTCACATTATTTTCACTCACTCCCCCCACCACCCCCACCCCAAATTGATGCCTCAATACATATTCTTGTTCAAAAAGGTGTAAAATAGGACCTCTGAAAGTTTCAGGCTTACAACCCAAAGTGCAAGATTGAAATGAGGGTGAGATAGTGCATCTTGTTGACTTCTCAGACAAATGGGCAGGAATAAAACCTTAATATCTCGACAAGGGTTGCTCCTTAAAGAGATTGATAAGGAGTTTTTTATAGCGAATTTTATGCTCTTTAATTTTGTCCTGAGACATCTTTTCTGCGAAATTAAAAATGATAGGAGTTATTGTGAGAAAACTGAATTTGGGTGCCATTTCTAGATGGCGGCCATTACGATGATTTCCCAAGATGCCCCAATATCTCATTTTAATCTACATGGTCATAAATACCACCACACCAAATTTTACCCTTGTATCACAATGTGCCTGGCTTTGATGCTAAGCCTCTCTAATGCAGTAGGTAACTGGCAGCCAGTGCAGAGCTTTCAACCAGGAGTCATGTGTGTATCGTAAGAAGCTCCACTGAGCAACCCAGCTGCCACATTCTGCACTCATTGCTTCTGAAGCAATCTTGAGGGCAGCTCCATAGAAAGCACATCACAATAGTCTAATCTTGAGGTTGCCAATGCATGGATCGCTGTGGACAGGAGTAGCCCAAAAATGGTTGTAGCTGAAACTGGAAATAAGGGCACCTTGTCACCAAGGCCACTTGGCCTTCAGTGACAGAGATGAATCCAAGAGCATCCCCAGACTATGTCCCTGTTGGGAGAATGCCACCTATCCAGGACAGGTAAATTGCCTAACTTCTGGACCTGGGAAGTTGGAGCCCACCAACAGGGCCTCTGTTTTACCAGGATTCGATTTCAGTTGGTTGGCCCTCATCTAACCCACCGCTGCAGTCAGGTTGCACACAGCCATACTTGGCTCCTATAAATAAGTGGAACAACATTTCTTAAAGCCCTGAGTTTCTGAAAACATTCCAGAGGCAAGACAGAATGGCAAGAGGGGATTGAGTGTGTCTGTCTCTGGTGGAACTACAGTCACACCTCGCTTTCTAGTTGCAGCCTGATCACAAGCTGCAAGATGTGTGGCCGGGCAGCATTCAAACAAGGAAAATAAGCCCGGATGCTGCTCGATAGAATGCTGTTTGAATGTCACTTCTGCTTCGGTAGACACAAGTGGCCCTGCCCTTCTCAGTCTGGCCCATTTTATTGTTATTTCAGAAGAAGCTGCAGAGTACAATGGCCATGGCCACCCTCCTGGTGAAAGACATTGCCCAAAGAAAGGAGTCCTTGGAAAAAATTGCACGCGAAGCCATCCTTGTGGAGGAGGTAAGACTGAAGGCAGGCAACAAAGGAGCCAACGCTGCAGTCAGGAAGCAGCTACAGCTCCCTAGGGTTATTCGTGACTCACACTGTCGCAGGATTTAATTTGCTGGCTTTGATTGTTGCTGTTTTCCCCCACTGGCTTTTACACTTGTGATTTTTCTCATTCTGGGGTCAAGGTATAGAACTGTTTCAGTGATGGGGAAGGGGCAGGAGATGAAAACATGAAGGGGAATTAGTAATGCCAGGAAACAAATTTGGTTGCTTATTCATGTATGAACAGCTGAAAAGCCAAGAAGTGAACATTTGGTTTGGAACATTATTTTCCAAATTGTTCATGCTTTCAGGAACATATGTGTAAATGGCTACAAACTGAGGAGGGATCATTGAGATAGTAAAAGAGAAGGACTTCTCTGAGTAAGGAAAGAAAGTCAGTGGAGAGGCCCAGTGCCTCTGACTTTTGGGTGTTGTACATTCTGGGGGAAAAGCCATGGCTCTCTCCACTTTGAGCATGGGATGGGTGACCAATAAGAACACTGCCGTGAAGATGGGTGATCATCAGCTGCTGGCACCTTCCCCAAAGGAAGGGTCTTCCAAAAGCCTGGGCTCCATGTTACACTAAAAAAAAAAAACCATTAAAGCAACAGGGAGCTTAGAATTGGATTAGAGCGATGGTGCTCGGGGAGGAGCTGTTTAACCCTTTCTCCTTGTGCCATTTCCCTGATCTAAGGGGCTGCCTTGACAGTACCGCATTGGCACCGCGTTCCCCCTAAACCCTGTGTTTTTGCTGCTGTGGGGTTGTGCTTGGTAATCCCCATGCCAAGGAGGGAGTGTGGGGTTTCCACAAGTCATCCAAGTACTGGAGCCACACACTCCCACCCCCTTCCTGGCTTCCGGCAACCAAACGCCAGTTGCCATCCACCTGCCATCCCGAATCAACCATGGAGCGAGGCCAGACGGCGGAAGAGTCGGGTGATCTCTCTCCCTCCAAAAAAGTTGGGGTAAGTGCCTGACTTTTTAACTGTGCAACTTCGCGGAAAAGCCCCGTGGTGGCTATGAATCTGCAGCTGCCCCATAGAACTGACGCAGCACCGATTCACAGTCACCATGGGGCTTTAAGCACATACAGACAGCCCCTAAATCTCTGCTTTCTCCCTGCTCTCCCCCCAGGTACTAAAGTCAAAGAGTTTCCAATCAAATTGCTCATCCCATTTCTTTCATAGGAACGTGTCACAGCTGAGATCGTGAACAAAAAGCTCCGGAGGCAGCTGGCAGAGTACAAAGTGCCCCCTGTCCTCAACTATGTCCATGAGAAAATGGCTATCCATGAACTTGAAAACACCATCAAGATCTGGGAGAGGAAGGTGGAAATTGCAGAGGTATGGCCATGTGGGCTCATTGGGGACACGTGAGATGCACAGCTGCCCACTGCGAGGTTTGCCTTAGCATGCCTCCACGCTGTCCCTGAGCAGAACACAAACCAGGTACGGTTGTGAGCAGGATGCAGCCCAAGTGCCACGATGCACCAGGAGGACGAAGGCAAGCAAAATTCCCTATTAGAAAAGCATTCTTAGATGCCATGGCAGGAGGTGGGGATCTGGATATGAATGTAGCTGAAATGGTGCTTAAACTTTTACCATCTTGAAGAGCGGCTGCCTCCCCCTCCCCCCCCAATCAAAGATTCAGCCCTAGATCAGGGGAGGGCAACCTCTAGCCCTCAGGCCCAATCCGACCCATGGAAAATTAAGAGCTCTTTGCAGACCCCTCCCCAAACCCTGCCTCCTGGCCTGGAGGCTTTAGGGGGAGAAGAATACCCATGTTTTATCCAATCTCCCAACTCGCAAATGCCCCCAACTCAGCCAGCGCTTGCACAAATGGCTCTCCTGCAAGCCCCTGCTGGGTTCCTTCCTGCATTACCCTAGTTGGGATGCAATCAGTGTGGGGAGGAGACTCGTGACACAGCTTGAGCTTGCCGGAGCTGGCCTGGCAAGCCACAGCTAATTCCCTTTCCGCACCATTTATGTCATGGAACATGGAGGGACGACTTGGCTGGCACTTGCAAGCACTGGCTCCTCCAAGCATCAGCTGAGTCCCTTTCTGTGTGCAGAGAGAAGCATCAAGAAAAAAAAAGTGGTCAGGGCAGGGCCAGATGTTGTCACAGGAGGAGGTGGGGCTTCCAGGCGGGGCCCAGCATCCCTCAATATCATTCTCTCCACCAGCTCAGCACTCCCACACCCCTGGGGGGCAAGGGCAGAATGCAGTCCAGTCACTGGACCAAAAGTGGTTGCCTATCCCTGGCCTAGATGGTGGTGGGGAAACGGGTTTTGCCTAAAGTCCATATTCCCAACTGGTTCCGCCTGTGAACTCCGGTGCGCAAGCAGCTCACTCACTTGTTCCCTCTGGACACCTGCAAATCAAGCCCTGGACGGAAGGGGCTAAAGGGAATGGGTTTCTCTCCTTGCAGGCATCTCTCTTAAGCTGCAGCCTCTCCTTCTTTCTTAAAAGCCTCAGGCTGAGCTGCTAGCAGAGGAAGGCAATCTTCTGTGAGGCCTCTTTCTGGCCCAGAGCTGCATTCCTGCTTTGAGAAGTTCTCAGGGGCCGCATTACAGTGGGGTGGGGGGAGGCAGGAGGGGGCAGCTGTGAAAATGCCAGCCTGTGTTAGCTGGCATTTCTTTCTGACACTTCCTGGGCCTTAAGAGAGGCATTTCAGCTGTTTGGGATGGGGGTGGGGACAGGGACTGCGCAAAAGCTGGGGAGCCACAACGAAATGCCCAGGGACCACCTAAGAAGCTCTCAGCTGCCCAGATTGGGACCCCAGGAGGTCCAGGCTGGCACCCTTGTGGTGGGGGTAGGGAGGGGCTGCCCGGGGCCAGGGAGGGCAGTGGGGAGTGCCAAGTCTCTCGCTGCCTTCATTGGTCGGCACTTGTGTCTTGCAGATGGCCTTGCAGAGCTACCGCAGCGTTTGGCACAAGGCCAAGATGGCCAGTCATCAGCTGCAGTCTCTTCTCCCAGAGCAAGTCACCCGCTGAGAGATTCGGATTGGCAGAGAGGATTTGCGGAGGGTCTGGTAGCAGCCTGGCCTTGGAAGTCAGCAGGGACCATGTCAGCAGGACTTGCGCTTCCTCGGCCTCATTTGGCCCTTTTTCCCCAACAAGACATTTGTACCAGGGCCTTACAATACCCTCACAGTTGTTGATCCCTTTCCTTTTCTGTTACCATATGAAGAGTCACTTTATAGTAATCATATCTGGCTGTATTGACCTCTTTTTGGAGTCGTTTCATATCAACAGGGTCTGGGGAGCTGTCCCCTAAGAGGAGTTTTAGGTTTAATTTTTCGGAAAAAGCAACAGATGAGCATCACGGGGCCTTAATCACATCTCAGACGTGCAGATAAAAAGTTTGCAACTTAACCTGTTATCGTGCAAGTCAGAAGATGGAGCAGGAGGCTTGCAGAGACGACTCCTCCAAGACCCCAAGCCTGGCCTAGCCCTGCTGTAGAAATGGGGAGCACTTCACCACTGTAGTAATCATAGTAGATGGGCTCAGGCTGGGCCCGTGCGTTGGCTGCCCATGCTGGGAGTTCTTGGCTGCTTCCTTTGGGCTGCTGTTCAGTAAGGTTAGGGCCGGGGTGGTCTTCTGAAGAGCCTGAGTTCGGTGCTCTCTCCTCCAGGATCTCTGTTGAAGCCCTGAAGCCTATATGTCTCATCGTGCCAGAGATGGGAGAGGCGGGAGCGCCCCATTTTGCTGTTGTGGTCACAATCCAGTCACCGTAATAGGACACCCTGGTGTAAAGGAACGGCCCGTAGCATCTTGTACCACCCTCGCTCAGCACTCCCTTCAGCACCCGCTGCCCTGTTTCCACTGCCTGGCACATGACTGGGTTGCCTGAGTATCCCTTTGAAAGAGGGGAAAAAAGGATTGATTCAGTTAATGGTTCAAGGTAGCTAACAACAGAAATGATTAAATACAGAATAACTAATACCAATAAGTGGGGGGGGGGGGAGGGAATGGAGCTCTGTGCTCCAACAGAAAGAACGCAGAGCTCACAGCTGTTCAGGTAAGAGCTGATCATGTGAGTGAGAAGGAGCTGGGGTTGCTTTGAAGCTGGCTCAATGGTCCAGTGAAAAGGTTCCATCAAGAGCCTGAGCTGCCGTTTTGCTCATGGCTACTAACCTTCCACACATGGATGGAGCAAACAAAATGGGGCTTGATCCTCATATTGACTTGTTTGCTGTGCCTGTGGACCGTTTGCAAGCAGGCCAGTGAGAATTGACTTCAGCCAAGCGCCGTGTGAGTGCGAAATGTTCTCTTCCAGCCTTCCACCATGTGCCTGGAGACTCAGGTTTCAGCAGCCTTCCCCAACCTGGTGCTCTCCAACACATTTAAAGGACACCAGGTTAAGGAAGGCTGGGTTCTTCTTCGTGGTCTCTGTGCATCACACACTATGGGCTCGTGTGCCGGCGCCGAGCCTCATCCAGGAAACTTCTACAGCCTAGACTTCTGGCGGGAACCCCTCCCCCCACCGTCCTATCGCTCATGCTCGGGTTCCCGCCTACCTCAGTTCTTTTTCAACCGCTGTGCTGATTGCCTCACGGGAGACTTCTCTTAGAACGATCGTTTGTATCTGCTGTTCTTTATTCCTTATTTTTGCTTAGACTTCTTTCTTTTTGTTGTAGTTGTTTGTTTTTCTTTATAAATTACCATAGTGTATGTATATATATATATATATATATTCATTAAACAAAAAACCTACGGTTTACAAAAACAATGTTAAGGCTCTACAGATTCTAACCAAGCACCCAAAAGCAGGGAAATTGGGAGTTAAGGCTCACAAGCCTTAATGCCACATCCTCCCTAAGGAGGCAGAAAGTGCAAGTGACATTCTCATTCTCCCAAAGCAGATAAACCATGAGGACAGGGTGGAGAATATGATATGCAGAGGTGACTGTGGGGTTGTGGAAAACTGATCACGAACAACTTAGGGCCACCTACTTCTCTTTTTTTGTTTAGAGCTGCCCTTCCCCAACCTGGTGCCCTCCAAAGGTGTTGGACTACAACTCCCATCATTGCAAGTCAGTATGTCCCATGGTCAGGAACGCTGGAACTTGTCATCTCAAAAATCTAGATATGCAATTTGATCTGCAGAGGTGACTGTGGGGTTGTGGGAAATGATGATGAACAACTTAGGACCAGCTACTTCTCATTTCTTAGAGCATCTCCTTATGTTGGGAGTTGCAACCCAATACATCTGACAGGCACCAGGTTGGGGAATGTTGTTCAAGAACAAGGGAAGGCAGAAAGTAGATCTCCAGATGTTTTGGAATTCAACTTGTAAAAGCCCCTATTAGCATGGGCAGTTATCAGGAATGCCGTGAGTTGATGTCCAAATCATCAGATCTATTTTCTGCCCACATCTATACTAAAGTATGATGTTTTCCAGCATTAAGATATGTGATCAATCAAGGAACTACAAAAGAGCTGCATCACTTTAAATAAACTGTCAAACCCAAATGAAACAACAATGAATGAATCTTGAATACCTAATCCAGATAGCCCTTCAGACATCAACGTTAGTTTTCAACACATGGCATAGGATGTCTGTTTCTTGAATATCAAATAAAGAATTTTTTCTCTTACTTGTTCAGCAGTGTGAGATCAAAGACAGAGCTACCACCTAATACTTTCATGCGTAAGTATTATTTTAAAATTAAGTAAGAATTGATTTTTGTCTTCCCCATAACACATAACATGGGAGTTACAGTGCAACGCATCTGGAGACCACCAGGCTGGAGAAGGTTGACTCCTATACATGTCTTCTCAGAAGCCAGTGCCACTGAATTCACTAGAGCTTTCTCCCAAGAGGTATAGGATTGCAAACTAATCTCATCTGAAAGGTGTTCAAGACAGCTAAACTAAACCTGCTCCACTGTTGCTTTGATGAGATGATGTATTGTGCAGGGATTGTGGGGAGTGAACAGTATATTTTTATAAATACATTTAAAGAAAAAAAACATGTATTTATAAATACATTTAAAGAAAAAAAAGGCAGGATATTGACCAAAAGTTGGAAGTGCCTGGCACATGCTCTGGTTCTAGATCTGTAATGAATAGTGCCCCTTTTGTTATCAAGAGTGCTGCTATATGCGAGATGTGTGTGAGAGAAAAGTATTGGGCAGACCGTGTATTTGGTAAGGGTATGGATCAGCATTCCCCATCCTGCTGCCCTCCAGGTGTTTGAGATGACAAGTCCCAGCATTCCTGACCATGGGACATACTGATACAATTTCCCTGCTTTTTGGTGCTTGGTTGGAATCTGTAGAGCCTTACATTGTTTTTGTAAACCGTAGGTTTTTTGTTTAATGAATTTCATGGCTTTGTGTAACGGATGACTGGATATTATACAGTTGACAACCAAGCCGGCATCAGCCAGAATGTTATACCATCTTGACATCCAATATAAAATCAAAGCTAGTGTTATGTGTTGAACTCACTTTTAACATTAATAATTCAACCAAGATGCTTGCATCTCCCTCATTTTTAAAGATAAAGAGATGAAACCTGACATCATGGTAGCTCTTAAGTAGGGATATAGCTATGCAAAGTATGAAGCAGATCCGTTCATGCCTTGATTTTTAGGAATTTTTTAAAGTTCAAACAGAAATCTCTTTGGGGTCCAGGACCTTGAGCAGTACAAGTTTAAAAAATGAAATTAAAGATAAAGAGATGAAACTTGGCACCATGGTAGCTCTGAAGTATGGATTTAGCCATGCCAAGTTGGAAGCAGATCCATTCATCCCTTGATTTTTAGAAATGTTTAAAACTTCAATTTAATTTTTAAATTAACTAAAATGCTTACAATTCCATCATTTTTAAAGATAAAGGGATGAAACTTGACAGCATGGTAGCTCTTAAGTAGGGATTGAGGCATGCCAAGTTGGAAGCAGATCTATTTATGCCTTGAGTTTTAGGAATTTTTAAAACTTCAAACCCAATACTCCTCTTTGGGGTCTAGGGCCTTGAGCAGTACATTTAAAAAAAAAGAAAGTAAAGATGAAGAGATGAAACTTGGCACCATGGTACCTCTTAAGTAAGTCTTTAGCCATGCCAAGTTGAAAGCAGATTGGTTCATGCCTTGAATTTTAGGAAAAAAATTGAAGTCAAACTTTTTAAAAAAATATATCCTAAAAATAAAGGCACGAACCGATCTGCTTCCAACTTGGCATGGCTCAATTCTAGGGTGACCACTAGGGTGTGGCCTAGTGGCTAAAGTGTTGGACTGGGAGCTGGGAGATCTGGGTTCTACTCCCCACTTAGCCATGAAAACCCATTGGGTGACTTTGGGCCAGTTGCAGACTCTCAGCCCAACCCATCTCACAGGGTTGCTATTGTGAGGATAAAATGGAGAGGAGGAGGATTATGTATGCCGCCTTGGGTTTCTTGGCGGAAAAAAGGTGGGATATAAATGCAATAATAAATAATAAAAAAACTGTCAGGATTTCCCCAGATTTCTCCTGGTTTTTGTTCTATCCTCAGTGTCGGGGGATTTTATGCAATAGTCTATAATGACCTGGAATTACACACTTTCCCTTTTAAGGCCACCATTAGCGTGGCAGGGGGGAATGACATGCTTTCTGGAGGTGTGTCATTCTCTCCCACTGCTCCAATCAAGGCCTTAAGAGGGGAAAACGTGTCATTCCCAGGCATTATAGAAAAGGGCCTGATTGGAGCGGTGGGGTGGGGTGAGAATGACATGCTTTACCCTCCTCCGCTCCAATTGGGGACTTTAAGGTGGCCCCAGAAAGCCATTTTCCTGCCCCCCCCCCCCCCACTAGGTGTCCTCTTTTTTGGTTTCCCAAATATGGTCACCCTACTCAGTTCTTGCACAGGCTGCATATCCATCCCTAGATATTTACTCAAAAGTAAGACCCATTGAATTTCCTTGGTTCTTGAAAAGCAACACACTTGCTTTTAGATTTGCCAGTCTCAGCATTCTATGTGTGCTATGAATGCCTGCTCTGTCTGTCCCTATAGTTTCCTGCAAGGTTCAGCCAGGGGAAGCCAGTAAATTAAACCCAGGGTGGAGGGTGGGATTCCCTCAGGTTCATCTGACAGCAGGTGCTATAGAACATGGACCTTCCAGGAGTGTTGAGGCTGGATTTCTGGCAGACCCAGCCAGGCAACTTTATGACCTGTTAGTCCCTCCATTTGGTAGCCCGCAGAGCACCTGCCTCATAAGGCAAATGGCCACATGAGAACTGTTATTATGGCCTGCTCAGGTCCTCTGGGAAGAACTTACTACAGTCGGCCAAGACTAGGCTGACAACCGTTACCCAGAGGACCTTCTCTTCTGCCGCTCCCAGACTGTGGAATGACCTGCCGGAGGAGACTCGTCAACTTAACAGTCTTTTAGAATTTAAGAAAGCTATAAAGACTGTTCTCTTCCGGCAGGCATATCCAGTGGAATTTTAGAATGTTTTAAGGGTGTTTTTAGGATGTTTTAGGATTTTTTATGCAGTTTTAATAATATGTGTTATGTTTTAATCAGTTTATGTATTTTATCATGTTGTTGTTCCCTGCCTCGATCCAGACGGAGAGGCGGGTAAGAAATAAATTGTTATTATTATTATTATTATTATTATTATTATTATTATTTGTCTTTAGTAGTCTGTGGTCCAGATCTCTTCAGAAGGGGGAATAGTGTTTTGTGGTTGGGGTCAGTCTAAATTATCTCCAGGGGCCTCTGATAGCAAAGAGTGCCTCTGATAGCAAAGAGATTGAGGATTTTCCCCAACTCTGTTACTCTTGAAGTTACTAGGCCTGTTGAAAATAGATTTTATAACATAAGCATGAAAACAGTGAATACCCCTTTTAACTTGTTTAACCAATGAAAACATGCCACACAAGAAGTCTTAAGATATGAATGGTTTATAAAGAAAAGTAAATGCAAAAGAACATCAGATGCAGAAGTGAAATCTGAAACATTACTACTAGTAGTAGTAGTAGTAGTAGTATCCTGCCTTTTGCCCAATGCTGGGCCTCAGGGCAGCCTTACAAAACTAAAACATATACAGCTAAAACCTATAAATAGGAATATACTAGGCTGACCATATGAAAAGGAGGACAGGGCTCATGTAACTTTAACAGTTGTAGAGAAAAGGAGATTTCAGCCAGTGTCATTTGTAGGCAATTAGTTCCTGGTGAAATTCCCTCTTCATCACACCAGTTAAAGTTGCAGGGGCCCTGCCTTCTTTTGTATATGGTCACTCTAGTATAGTGCCTGCAACTTTAACTGTTGTGATGAAGAGGGAATTTCACCAGGGACTAATTGCATACAAATGACACTGGCTGAAATTCCCTTTTCTCTACAACTGTTAAAGTTACATGAGCCCTGTCCTCCTTTTCATATGGTCAGCCTAAATATACAAAAGTTAAAAATATAATTAAATACTTTTCAATATTAAAGCATTTTAAACATTTTAAATACACAACAATTTAAAAATCAAAGGTATAGACTTTTTTATTATTTGCCAAAGGCCTGCTGGAACAAAAAAGGGTTTGTCTGCATCCAAAAACACATCAAGGAGGGAGCCAGTGTAGACTGCAAGGATTAGAAAGAAAATCCATGTGTGTACACTATGCAAAATAAAAGGAGCACTGTGTGTGAGTGGGGTGGGGGAAATTAAAAGAAAGGTATAGATACCTATTCCCAGGAGAGATCTGAAGATCAAGTTACCATGGATCCAGAGGAACCACACCCTGCTTCACCAGGGAGCAAAAGAGTAAACTGGCCTTATGAAGATAGCCCAAAATACTCTCAGAGTCAAAGGAATGCACGTTCCAGAAGAGAAAAGAGAAACTCTTCTTCTTCTTCACTCAAAAGGTCTGTGCTAGAGGCAGCGGCCATTTCACTCTCCCACCCCACATTCTAAGGCAGGAGGGAGGGGGGAGAGTGTGTCACGTTATGAGGGAAGATGGCCGCCTCATTGACTTGAATGAGAGGTTAAAATAGTCCTTAAAAGTCAACCGAAGGGAATTTTAAAAAAACGAAAAGCTTTCCATCAACTACAGTCAAGGAGGAAGAAGAGCCCACCACTGGATTACTTAATAAGGCTCTAGAAATTATGCAAATTGTGAGCACAAAAAGTAGCAACCTGGAAGTAAATTTTACAAAAGCAGGGAGACAGATTTGTATTCCTTTTCTACCTTAAACTGCTCTCCTTCCCTCAATCTTTCACCAATCTCCTTGAAATTTTCAGGTAATGTAAAACAAACATTTCTTTCTGGCACCTGTAAATTTCAGAAAGGTTGATGAAACATTTTCGATTTTATGGCTGTTAGAATGACACACCCCCCCCCCCCAATTATCACTTTAACATGGCGGAATGTGTTTTTTTACTGACGGCCCTTAACAATGGAGGCACGGCTGTGCCTCCATTAATCTTTGTTAATTTACTTGTCTTCTTACCCTTTTGGGGTGTCTTATGGTGCAAACGGCCCTGTTTAAGACCTGCACTACATGCCGGGCCAAGCTAACTTTGTCGGATGGACATTCCTGGTGCCTACTCTGCCTAGGGGAGCCACACGTGGTTGAGACTAGTTCTCATTGTATGAGCTTCTCCCGCCAAACCTGAAAAAACAGGGCAGACAGATTGTGGGCGTTGCTTTGGAAGAAAGCACTGGAGGCGGTTGACGTTCCATCTCGCCCTCTCCCCACGGCGATGGCCACCGCTACGGTGAGGGCTCCCGAGGCGCAATCGAAGAATTGCCCGCCTTTGCCCGAGCCTACTCCTGCTGTTGCTGGAGTTAAGGCTAAGAAGCCTAAAAAGACCACGACGACTCAGGATGAGGTCCATCGTAAGAAGAAAGCGAAGGCTAAACATACCGAGAAGCCTGACAAAATCTCTACGAGTCGCCCAATGGCGAAATTGGCCTTTTCGGTACCACCTTCATCGGGGCCGGCTTCGGTACCGACGAGGTCTCCAGTACCGATGGCACGACCGATACCATTGCCTTCGGCATCTGTTTCCATACCAATGACACGGCCAATACAGTCTCCCTCGGCGTCAGCTTCAATACCGATGGCACGA
This sequence comes from Anniella stebbinsi, assembly GCA_029215795.1. Taxonomy (NCBI): domain Eukaryota; kingdom Metazoa; phylum Chordata; class Lepidosauria; order Squamata; family Anniellidae; genus Anniella; species Anniella stebbinsi. Next base: position 33,902,717 of record JARDYH010000007.1, read on the forward strand.
CCGATACTGTCGCCCTTGGCGTCTCTCTCGATACCGAGTCGGCATCGACCTTTGACTTCACTACGTGAAGAGAGATTCTCCTCCTCACCGTTTTGTACAAGCCCCATGGGATTGATACACCCATTGTCGGGGTCGCCTCCAGTACCGATGTCGGAAGGACACGGTTTTGGCTCAATATCACCTCAAGCCTCGCCACACTCGGTACTGTCGCCCACTCCGGGATCGAGATGCACCTCTGTAGACCGTCACTACCGTTCGCACTCGCCCACCCCTTCTCAAGATTGGGATCACTTCTCAGATCGTTCGGTCCGCTCTTGGGCCTCCCATTCAAATCCATCTGAAGATGTGTACTACCGTCACCGAGCTTCGGAAGATACTTCGGGACTGTACTGTTATGCCTTCGACCCATACACGGGACAACGGTTGAGGGACGATGAAGTTTTTGTACCTCCGGTACCTCCAAGACGTCCGCCTTCGCCCACGATCTCGGCACCTCCTCCGGACCCACCGGTACCGACACAGATAACCAATATTCTGACTCCATCTTCTCCACAGTCCGCAGAGGACTGTGCCTCGGATTCGTCATCCTCAGATACTGCTCCACCATCAGTTCCCTCTCCCGACGATGCAGTGGGGACTGAATAACGGGCCTCTCCGCAGAAGTGGGAAATTTCACAGAGCAGATGCTCCGTATGGCGCAATCTTTGGGGGTAGAACATCAACAACCCATGGAGAAATGCATTGACTCTATATACGATGTCATGTATACAGATTCGTCAGCCCCGCTGGCCATACCTCTGATTCCCACCTTGTTGCATACTGTCCAAGAATCGTGGAAGAACCCGTCCACCATGGGACCCGTTTTGAAACGTTTGGATTCTCTCTATAAGATCCAGGAGAAAGATGCAGGGTTTTTATTTACTCATCCGAAACCCAACTCCGTAATTGTTGAGTCTGCACAAGGAAAGTCATCCAAGTCTTATTCTGCACCAACGGATAAGGAGGGCAGAAAACTGGACATGTTTGGGCGTAGGATCTATTCTTCCACTGCGTTGTCAATAAAAGTGGCAAACTATCAAGTTATGATGGCCAGATACCAATTGTTCCTATGGGACAAAATGTCATCCCTCATTACATACTTACCAGACGCGAAGAGGGACGTGGCACAAGTTTTCCAGACGGAGGCCACCCATTTGGCCAAACAGGAACTGACAACTGCCAGACACCAAATGGACTGCGTTTCCAAGGCCATGATCGGAGCAATTGCTCTTAGGCGGCATGCGTGGCTCCGTTCTTCTAATCTACCACAAGAGTCCAAGGCCAGGATAGAGGACCTTCCATTTGATGGAGAAGGCTTGTTTCATTCCACAACGGACACTACGATGGATACTATCCAGAAAGGCTAAGACTACTGCAAAAAAGATGGTTTTTTACCCAACTACGGCATCGCAGATGTACTGTCCACGTAGGTGGGTACGTCAACAGCCATACCCCCCGTGCCAATTTCTTAGTCGGCAGCAGCGTTATCAACCACCTGCACCTCAGTCGTCTTTTCAACATAAAAAGAGCTATCAACAGAGTCGCTTCCGTCAGCAACGCAGCAGGCCTGACACCTCTCAGAAGCAGTGCCTTTGACTCCACCCCTGTCACTCTTCCTCTGCATCTCAAATTTGGGTACCGGCTGAGAACTTTTCACAAATCCTGGGAGGAAATTACATCGGACAAATGGGTTTTGAATATCTTCAAAAATGAATATCAAATAGAATTCACCTCTCACCCACCCACCGGCCTGGTCAAAGTCACTCCACCGTCAGACGTGTTGCTTCAAGAGGTAGCCAATCTCCTCCAAAAGGGAGCTGTTATTCCCGTCAACCACTCGGACTTACCAGCAGGCTTCTACTCCCGTTACTTTACAGTCCCCAAACGGGACGGCGGTCTCCGCCTCATCATGGACCTGAGAAGCCTCAACAAATTCATTCCGACCAAAAAATTCCGTATGATCACGCTAGCAATAATTCTGCTACTGCTAAAGCGAAATCGTTGGTTCACCCTCATAGATCTTAAAGATGCATATTTTCATATCGCCATCCACCATTCCCATCAAAAGTTTCTCAGGTTCATGATCGGTCCGAACGCCTATCAGTTCTCAGTCCTTCCTTTCAGACTCAAGACGGCCTCCAGAGTGTTTACAAAATATGGGAGCAGTCTGCGCTTTCTTACAAACGGCCGGCATAGAACTCTACCCGTATTTGGATGGCTGGCTGATAGTGTCCCCCTCTCAACTTCAAGCAGAAAGAGATATGACAGTTACAAACGATCTTCTGCAAAAGCTGGGCTTATTGATAAATCTGGAAAAGTCAGTGTTTATACCTACCCAGTCCATCCAGTTTATTGGAGTTCTCCTAAACTCCCCATTGGGAAAGGCGTTTCTCCCAGAGGAACAAGCTGTTACTATCCAACAGCTTACTCTGCGCACCTTAGATTCCATACGGGTCACTGCCTTCATCCTGCAGAGACTGTTGGGACTCATGGCCTCTTCGATGTACGTGGTCAGATGGGCAAGGATGCGCATGAGACCACTACAACAGTTCCTACTGGCTAACTACGATCCATCCAGGGATCCAACCAAAGTCAAGCACAACATATCCCAGAATCTACGTTTCACTCTCAGGTGGTGGACACTTTTACACAACCTGGTGGACGGGCTCCCCTTTGTAGATCCCGGCCCCACACGCACCCTCACCTCAGACGCGTCACTGCTGGGATGGGGGGCACACTGCAATCACCTGGCAATTCAGGGAAGGTGGTCGCCCATGGAAAAGACATTCCACATAAACAAGTTAGAGCTCCTGGCAGTAAAGAAAGCTCTGTGTGCTTTCAATATGCATCTCTGGGGCCATCATGTTCGGACTGTATCGGACAACACCACGGTTGTCTGGTACCTCAACAAGGAAGGGGGTACTCGATCCCCACCTCTCCTTCAACTGACCTTAGAGATCCTTCACTGGACAATCAAACACGGGATCTGTCTCTCTGCCATCCACATAGTGGGAATGGACAACATTCAAGCAGACGCTCTCAGTCATCAGTTTCAGGACACTCACAAGTGGGAATTATCTCCATCGGTGTTGCATCTCCTGTTCGCTCGGTGGGGAAAGCCAGTCATAGACCTGTTTGCCACCCCGGACAATGCTGTCTGCGACGCCTTCTGCTCATGAACAGGGATAGGCAAGCTATCTCTAGGAGATGCCTTCAACATGCATTGGGGAAGAGCCCTAGTTTATGCCTTCCCTCCGTTTCCATTGGTGTCCAAAGTGATCACGAGGCTATCGCGGTAACAGACGAATGCCATTCTGATAGCTCCGTGGTGGCCACGTCAGGCGTGGTTCACCCCGCTACTCAACCTGGCCAAGGGCGAGTTCTTGTGCCTGCCACTAAGATCAGATTTGATCTCCAAGAGCCACGGCTTAGTTCTTCACCCAGACCTACGACAGCTGCAGCTCACCGCTTGGTGAATCCAGCCAGATGGCAGGACTTAGATCTGCCTCTTCCGGTAAAGGCTATTCTGCGGGAAGCAAGAAAGCCCTCTATGAGAGCTTCTTATGAAAAAAAATGGAGCAAGTTTGTCCAATTTGCTACTTCTAGAGGACTTGACCCTAGATCTTGCCCTATTCGGGATGTCCTAGTCTTTCTACACTCTCTCTATGAAGTTGGTCTGAAAACAACGTCCTTTATTTATTTATTTATTTATTACATTTGTATACCGCCCCATAGCCGAAGCTCTCTGGGCGGTTTACAAAGTTTATCTAGCGGCCATCTCAGTTAACCATGACTTGGTCCAACAGTTTTCTATTTTTACTCATCCTTTATCCAAGTGTTTCCTCAAAGGTCTACGCAATATCCATCCTCCGTTTCGTTCTATTGTTCCCCAATGGAGCCTCTCTGTCGTTCTAGCAGCATTAACTACAAGGCCCTTTGAGCCATTGGCCACAATTGACATTAGACTGCTGACCTTTAAAGTTGCATTTCTGGTTGCCATTACTTCAGCTAGAAGAAGTTCTGAGCTGTGTGCTCTTCTCATTGACCCTCCTTACACTCAATTTTTTCGAGATAAGGTAGTCCTGAGGCCGGGCCCTTCTTTTCTCCCTAAAGTTGTATCCAATTTTCATGTGAACCAGGACATCGTGTTGCCTACCTTTTTTCAGGCATCCTCAGACCCATTGAGCGCCAAACTCCATTCCTTGGATGTACGACGTGCTTTGGCCTTTTACAAGTCTAGATCTGCCAGTTTTTGAAAATCTAACCGCTTGTTTGTATGTTATGGAGGTAAGACAAAAGGCCAACCTGTTTCAGCTCAAAGATTTTGTTTTGTCAATATTTTAACAGCTTATCAGCTTAATTTTTAACTTTGCTGTTTTAAATCTGTATTTTAAAACTGTATAGATTTCTGCATTGCTGCTTGGTTTTACCCTGGTTATGCTTTTATATTATGTTTTTACACTGTTGTTTGTTTTATATTTTAAATGGTTTGCATGGTTTTAATTTTTGTAAACCGCCCAGAGAGCTTCGGCTATTGGGTGGTATAGAAAGGCAATAAATAAATAAAATAAATAAATAAATACCAGCTAGCGGGGAAGGAACCTCCGGATTCTTTGAAGGTGCACTCCACTCGGGCTCTCTCCACTTCCACCGCGCTAGATCGTGGGGTGTCAATTCCAGATTTATGCAGAGCTGCAACGTGGTCTAATACCTCTACTTTTGCTGCCCATTATAAGTTGGACATTAGAGCCAGAAAAGACTCTACCTTTGGTCATGCTGTTCTGTCCTCAGTCCTTCAGTGATGTTCCAGCAAGTCTACCCTCCTCCGGTAAGTGTTTTGCTGGTTATTCGCCCATAGTGTGTGATGCACAGAGACCACGAAGAAGAAATGCAGGTTGCTTACCTGTAACTGTAGTTCTTCGAGTGGTCATCTGTGCATTCACACAACCCACCCACCGTCCCCTCTTGGCCTCGCTGTTTGTTGCCTGGTCAAAGAGAGTATCTATTGTGCATGCGGACTATCTTTTTGTACATGTTCTGTTAGTTTTCACATCTATCTCGTTCGCGAGGCAATTCGGTCTCATAGAACTGAGGTAGGCGGGAACCCGAGCATGCGCGATAGGACGGTGGGGGAGGGGTTCCTGCCAGAAGTCTAGGCTGTAGAAGTTTCCTGGATGAGGCTCGGCGCTGGCGCACGAGCCCATAGTATGTGAATGCACAGATGACCACTTGAAGAACTACAGTTACAGGTAAGCAACCTGCATTTGTAGCATCTGTCCTCCATGTGGCTCACAGCCAATATGTCACTGTGGCATGCAAATGCCTCTTCCAAAATTGGCTGTAGCAGGGCTGCCTGTGGGACTTTCCAGTACTCAGACACTCCCTCAGTTATGACCTAACCTTAACCAATCACCTAGTAAGGCAGAAGATGGGAGCAGGAAGCTTGCAAAGATGACTCCTCTGATTCCCTGACAAAGGCCTGAGCTGGCTGTAGAATTACTATCAGTTACTTTCTATCTGGCCCTCTTCCCTCCCTCCCTCCCTGGAGCTCAGGCTGATGTAGAATATTCTCCAGTTGATTTCATCCTCTCAACAACCCTGCGGGGCAGGATAGATTGCAGGAGAGTGACTGACCAAGTGAGCTCCAGGGAAGAGCGTGACCAAGTGAGCTCCAGGGAAGAGCGTGGCTCTTAGAGGAACTGGGTCTTTCAATCCAGACTCCTGCCCTGCTCTGATTCCAGCCTTCAAGATTACAAACACCTACTGACTAGTTACCCCAAAACAGGATTTTAACAGGGCCATTTGGTCTCAAATGAGGAATGTTGCAGGTAGATAGATAGCAACACTAGCTGTATGCAAATACCACTTAGGAACTGATCGATTTGCATCTGCCCATGTAAAACAATGCCAGCAATCGTCCTGTGTATTGACATGGTGCAACGTTTCCCATGTTTCCAGTACACCTTTGCTGAAGTGTTTTCACACAGTCACTAAAAAGGACTTCTCACTTGGAAGAATGTGGAGCTGTCCTGGGTGGGGGGCTTCCAGGCAAGGCTTTCATTGTGCCAGGATTGCCCTGCCTCATTCATGGAATTCTCCGAGGGGTCCAGTCACCGTCATCTTCCACTCATGCCCCACCCCCCTTGTTTTCCTACCACTCCTTACCTTGGAAAAACCCTTAAGGAAGAAAAGACAGAATAGCTGCCCAATGCTTCCTGGTTGTTAGTGCTAGGAGCTCTCCATCTGGAAACCAGCCTGGCTGGGTTCATGAGAAGTGCTTATGCGGAAGGAGCCCATGAACTTGACTTCCTCACCAGGCATCCAGATACGTTGCCACCTTCCCTGTGGCTGCAGCACTCCGTGGTCATGCTCCTGCGCAGGGGGCAGGGGTCGACATCCACCACCAAGAGCTTCCGTAGGGAGCCGCTCCCTGTCTGGACCAAGAGAACAAGGCGTGAGAGTGGCTGGCCTTCCTGGACCTTTACGGGTCTGTGTTAGCAACTGAACACAACACACTCTGTGCTGTTCCTCATCACCTCCCCCTCATGCCGAAAGCTGCAAGACAGCGAGGGAGTAGCTCTCCAAGGCATCCAAAAGAGAGCGGCTTGAGTCACTAGCCTCTGAAAATGGCTTCTGAATGTCTACAAATTTAAATCAAGTTAGTGGCCATGTGATTCAGCCTTCCCCAACCTGGTGCCCTCTAAATGTGCTGGGCTGCAACTACCCATCATTCCCAGCCAGAATGGCCAAAGGACCTGGGGAAGGTGGATGCAATCCAACAGGATCTTCAGGACTGTAAAATGGTCCTTGAATTGCTGGATGTCTGGTGTCCAGAGCTCCCAAACATGTGAGGGGATGCAGTTTACCAGGGGCGGGAGATCCAGGTAGTGGGCTTGGGCCAGGCTACAATCCCGTTACAATGAGAGGGAAAGCAAAGGCTAAATAAATCGCAGATCAGGCTTGTTACTATTGCCCAATCCTGTGAGATTTGCTGGAGCCAATCATAAGCAATGTTAGAGCTAGGGTGACCACATGAAAAAGAGGACAGGGCTCCTGTAGCTTTAACAGCTACAATATAGAAAAGGGAATTTTAGCGGCTGTCATTTGTCTGCATGTAGCACCTGGTGAAATACCCTCTTCATTGCAACGGTTAAAGCTGCAGGAGCCCTGCCCTCTTTTGTATCTGGTCACTCTAGTATAGTTACTGCAGACTTCAATGTGGGGAAGGTGGTCAGTGGAGGTAGATTACGAAGAGGGATTCCTTTTAATGTCGGAGTAAACCCTAGAGCAGGGGTGCAGAACCTCTTTCAGACCAAGAGTCAAATGCAGTTTTGGAGAAGCTCTTGGGGGAGCCATTCCAGTGGTGGATGGGGGCCAAAAGTAAGAGGGAGGCAGGGCCAAATTTCAAAAATCCTGGAATATTGCAGCTTAAACCTCTTATTGCCAGTAATGAAGCCTTGGGAAAGGCATTTCAACCTTTCAGAATGGGTGTGGGGAGGGGGGGGAAGTCAAGGAAAGGTGGTGAGGCCAGGGGAGGGGGCTAGGGTCGCCTGGAAAACCCCCAAAGGGCCATATTTGCCCATAGGCCTGAGGTTCAACACCCCTGCTCTGGATTAAACATTGCATCACATCAGTGAAGATAACAGTAGGAATAGCACCAGACAGGCCACTGTGAGCCATTTTTGTACAAGAGCAGACTACACATGCAATCAATGATTTTAAAAAAAAGGGGTGAACTATCACCCTCTTGGACTTGCTCTTAGCAGTTTCTGTGACGGCTGCACAGAATGAGCCCACCTGTCTGAGGATGCAGCCAACCTGCCAGCCAGCAATTCTCCAGAGTGCTCACAGGGAAGCTTTGGTAGGGGAAGCAGATGGGCTGCATGGTTTTGCTGAATCGGAGTGGGGCAGCCGTCTTCAAGAGGGCAACATTGTGGACGAGGGTGATTTTGTCAAAGGCCTCGTGCTGGACGATGGTGCTGATGGGCAGCAAGTGCCTTTTGTGCCCCTTCGGACCCGGGGCACCAAGCAGGGCCAAGGCCTGGGTCCTGGAAGCAAAGAGGAAGGACAGGCTGGGCAGAAGACCTGCTCCTGGGCCTTTGTTCCAGTCCATGGCCAGGGCCAGCTCCAGGGTTTGGAGGAGGGCCCCCCCTCTCCCTCCCTCCCTCCCTCCCTCCCTCCCTCCCTCTGTGAGTTTACCTTCTGACCAGCTTCTCTTGCGGCTGCTCCTATTTCTCATCACTGCTACCCCCTGCTTGCTTGACATGCAGAGAGCCAGCGCCCCCTTTGTCTCCACCAGCCACTGGGAGCAGTCCGAGAGAGCTTCTCTGAAATGGAATCTGGCTCTCAGGCTGGAAGAGGTTTGTGTTCGCCTGTGATCATGTTTGTTTCTGTGCCATGAAAAGCTTCACCCGGTGCTTCTGGCCAAGCCGATGCTTCGCCTGGTCACTTCACAGTCCTACTGTCTGCAGGATTGGGCCTCAGCCAGACACAGGACTGGAATCCAGTTGAGAAGGGTGAGTGTAAAGAGCGTAAAGGGCTCCTACTTCAGCACCTGTGTTGCCACGTTATAGTCAACGAAAGTTAAAATCTCAGTTCTGTGTTTAACTGCTCTGTTTTACTTTTGGAAGTGATTTAGAAAGCAACTAGATTGGGTTGTAGTCGGGGTTGTTGTACACCACCTTGGGAGGACTCTTTGGTAGCTCACAGTGGGCAGCAAAAGTGGAGGGATGGCATTGCAAAGGAAAGCCACCCCATGGCCAGTGGAAACGTTTCCTGAACAACTCTGGGCTTTATTTACAGCCATGAGCTACAAACATGTTGTCTCTGAAAGAACGCTGAGGTTCTGGTTGTGCTGAATGGTGCCTTCTGAGACAGCAGACAGGCAGATGCCTACCCATTTTCCATTGGTTTAACAGCTGCAGTCAACTGCAACCATCTCAACTCTTCAGGCCTTAAAATTCTCATATAAAAAGCATCCACTATTATCTGGGGTTTGTATTAGTCTGGGTTGTGGGCACTATGGTGGCCATCACTAATGTGCCCATCATGCACCCCATAGGGGAACACTGATCTAGCCCATGCTATCCGGCATTCTCTTTCTGGGGTTTATGTGCTCCTGGTGGTGTGATATGATTGGCTGCTCAGTCAGACAGACTCTTACCCTCCGACATGGCTGGGCTGTGTGGGATAGAGGCCTCCCATCAGGGCTCCCCACTGGATCACATGGGAGCACGGCGCTCTTTGACAGATGTGTCATTCTGCTACAGTCAAGGGCGGGACTAGTTTCCAACTGTTGGTCTCTGACTAAGCTCCACTTCAACCCTGCTATGGCTCCAAGTTGAAGCGGGAAGGACGACAACTGGAGCACCAATGAAAACTCGACTTATATCTGACAAGACACGACTTAGAGAACATCTCTGTTCCTATGGGGTGGCAATACGTGAAGCAAAGAAACTAATCTTCTCTGCACGCATTGCATCTGCGAACTCGCATCCAGCAGAACTGTTCAAGGTGGTGAGGGGTCTAACCCAGGTCCCTTCCCCCCTGAACCTGATTTTAGAGCCTTTGGCAGTTTGCTGTGATACCCTTAATGATCATTTCACAGATAAAATCTCTCGGATAAGAGCCAACTTAGATGCTGTCATTATAGCAGAGGATGACAATGGAGTGTCCAGCGACTCCGCAAGTAGAATTACATTGGATCAGTTTCAGTTGGTAAGTACCGAGGACGTGGACAAGCTGCTTGGATGAGTGAGGAGGACAACTTGCCCTCTCGATCCCTGTCCTTCTTGGCTGGTCATCCAGGGAGGAGATGCAATTAGATTACAACTACAACATATTATTAATGCATCTCTCAGGGAGGGGAGTTTTCCATCATGTTTAAAAGAAGCGGTGGTATGGCTGAAGAAGCCCTCCCTGGACCCCCTGGACCTTAATAACTACAGACCAGTGTCAAATCTTCTATTTCTGGGCAAGGTGATTGAGAAGGCAGTTGCCTTCCAACTCCAAGCAGTCTTGGATGATACAGATTTTCTAGACCCATTTCAAACCAGCTTCAGGGCAGGATACGGAGTTGAGACTGCTATGGTCACCTTAGTGGATCATCTACGCCCGAGTATTGACAGGGGGAGTATGTCCCTGCTGATGCTTCTGGACCTCCCAGCGGCTTTCAATACCATCGACTATGGTATCCTTCTAGAATGCCTGAGGCGACTGGGAATCGGGGGCACTGTGCTTCAGTGGTTCCGGTCCTACCTCTTGGGCAGGTTCCAGATGGTGATGCTTGGGGAAAGGTGTTCCTCAAAGAAGGAGCTGCTGTGTGGCGTACCTCAAGGCGCCATACTATTCCCAATGCTGTTTAACTTCTACATGAAACCGCAGGGAGAGATCATCTGGAGGCATGGGGTGTGGTGCTATCAGTACGCTGATAACACCCAAATATATTTCTCTATGCCTTTGACAACAGCGTCAGCTAAGGATAGTGTGTCTCCTCTGAATGAATGTTTGGAGCTGGTAATGGGCTAGATGAGCAAAAACAAACTGAAGCTGAATCCAGATAAGACGGAGGTGCATACTGTCAAAGGCCCCAACCTGGGTTTGGAGGTGTGTCAACCAGTTCTGGATGGGGTTACACTCCCCCTGAAAGGCTGCGTGTGCAGCTTGGGGGCGCTCCTGGATCCGTCACTACAAATGACAGCTCAGATAGGTGCGGCGGCCAGGAGTGCCTACTATCAGCTTCAGCTGATACGCCAGCTGCGCCCCTTCCTAGAGTTGGAAGACCTAAAGATGGTAGTGCACACGCTGGTAACTTCGAGGCTCAACTTCTGCAATGCGCTGTACATAGGGCTACCTCTGTGCCTAGTCCGGAAACTTCAACAAGTTCAAAATATGGCAGCCAGGTCGGTCACCGGTACACCCAGAGGTGACCATATCACACCAGCTTTAAAATCACTTCACTGGCTGCCAATTACTTTCCAGGCAAAGTACAAAGTGTTGGTCATCACCTTTAAAGCCCTACATGGTTTGGGTCCAGGTTACCTGCGGGATCGCCTGCTCCCATATAATCTGCCCCGCACACTCAGGTCCTCTGGGAAGAATTCGTTACAGTCAGCCAAAACTAGGCTGACGAGTGTTACCCAGACGACCTTGTCTTCTGCCGTTCCCAGACTGTGGAATGGCCTGCCGTAGGAGATTCAGCAACTTAATGGTCTCTTTGACTTTAAGAAAGTCATAAAGACTGATCTCTTCTGGCGGGCCTACCCAGTTGAATTTTAAGAGTTTTATTGGTATTTTGATGATGTATTCGTTTTATGTACTTTTAATCAGTTTTATGTATTTTATATTTGTTGTTGTTCCCCTCCTCGATCCAGAGGGAGAGGCGGATAAGAAATAATTTATTTATTTATTTATTTACTGCATTTCTATCATGCCCAATAGCCGGAGTTCTCTGGGTGATTTACAAAAATTAAAATCATAAAAACCATTCAAAAAATAAAACAACAGTATAAAAACATAATTTAAAATACAGTACAAAAGCAGAATCAGGATAAAAACCGAGCAGCCATGCAGAAATTAATATAGATTTAAAATACAAACTTAAACAGCAAGGTTAAAAATCAAACTGAAGAACTGTGAAAATAAAAAAGTATTCACCTGGCGTCTGAAGGAGTATAATGTAGATGCCAGGCGAACCACTCTGGGGAACTCATTCCACAGTTGTGGTTTTGCTCTGCCAGTGCAATCCTATCCTTGTCCAGCTAGCATGACCCAAGGTTAGGATTTGCCATAAGAATGATGGCTAATTGTGACACATTTTCCTGTAGCCCTTGAGGCAAACTGACTGTAGCTGACTAACCATGGTAACTATATGTGTTCATGCTTAGAAGTGTTTGATTTGGGTAGAATCCTCCACCTTGGCACCTACCTGTTCTGGAACTGGGAGGCTGCGCTTAGTATCCAGTGTTCACTCAGGATGGAACCAAAGGCCACATGGCTGTCATGGAGATCTCGCAATGACACCACCCAAGGGAGTTCACCTATAGCTGCAAACTCTTGTGTAGGGCTTGCGGGAGCTAAGTTGACCTGCGTGCCGCAGTCTCCACCGATGGGCAAAGAGAAATGAAAGTCAGTCATCATCAAGGCCTGTTGGGACTCGCCTCCAACTCCATATTTCCTCCCTCCTTTCCCTTGTTTAGATGTAGGAATTCAAGACGCTGTGGTTGGGCTCAGGATACAGAACACGTCCTCTGGTGCAGAAGCAACCACCGAAGCTTAGACACCAAGAGAACTGACAAAGAGCCCCCAGCATACATGGAAGCCAATGGTTTGGTGGCACATTTTTCTGGTGGGCACTAGTCATGAGGGTCCTCATAGCCACGCCCAAAATGCAGACAGTTGTGTTGATCCATATCAGTAACTTAGCTAGCAGCTTTCGTCTCCACCAGAGTCAGGCCTTTTGTAAAGCTAGTGGGTCTGCGGTACATTACTCCCTGTATCAGGAGCAGCCTGCCAGTTGCAGGGAACACGAGCAGGACAGTGCTGGTGTTCAGGGCCAGCATCAAGGGTAGGCATGGTCAGTCACCTGCCAAGGGCACACACCCCAGCAGGGGTCCACTTACAAGAATCCCCTGGAATTGCTCCTCCTCTTCACCATGGCAACCTGCTTGTTCACCTGGGGCCGATCTACACTGCTGTTTTAAAGCATTTTAAAGCGGTTTATAACAGTCGTGCCAACTATTTTGGAGTGTGTCCTGGGCCCCAACAGTTGTCACTACTGTTATAAAGCACTTTAAAGTGGCTTATAACAGTACTGACAACTGTTGGGGCCCAGGACACACTCCAAAACAGTTGTCACTACTATTATAAAGCACTTTAAAGTGCTTTAAAAGAGCAGTGTAGATCCTGCCCTGCCTCTTGCTCTGGCCCAGACAATGGTGGTGGTGGTGAGGAGGAGGAGGAGGAGGAGGAGATCCCACTGGCTCTCTGCCCTTCAAGCAAGCAGGTGGTAGCAGTGATGAAGAGTGTGTCCTGGGCCCCATCTTGCCCAAGGGCCCTTGAAAACTTGGAGCCGGCACTTGTGTTGCCCTCTGCTTGTGGCCTTCCCAGAGGCATCTGATTGCCCACTGTGTGAACAGAACGCTGGACTAGAGAGGACTTTGGTCTGATGCAGTTCTTTTCACCCATAGACACATGCCATTAGCTATGCTCCCCACCTCCATTGCTTTGTGCCCCCATCTCCTTTCTGATGCCTTCATCTACAGCTCTCCATCCTCCTGCATCCCAGGGGCACAGAAGTCTCTTTCTCCCATAGCTCCACCTCCTGTGCTGCATGACCAGACCCTGAAGCTTCACTCACCCATGACAGCAGAGGGCAGCATGGACAAGCACAGAAGCAGGCCTCCTACACAACATCCCTGTCAAAAGAGGCAAATTCAGGTATTCCTTAGAGCTTTGACCAGTTCTCCCATCATCAGCATCTTCATCCTCAGCAGCAGTAGCAGCAGTGTGTCTGTCTATCTAGCTCAGCTCCATCTGCTCACTAGTGGGCTGCAGGAGTAGTAAACAGAGCATCTTGGAGGAGCTGCAAGTGGTCAGTTTATCCCTGAAACCTTTGATTTATGCAATACCCTAAAATATAAAAACTGTTGGCTATTTTAGAGCTATGGTTTTTTAAACTGTTTTCTGGGCTTCCTTTCCCCCACCCACTGAGTACCTGGCTTTTGTGCAGTTTCATCCCCATCCTAAAAGATACTGGCAGTATCAGCCTAAAGCTACAATATGCTGGTGTTTTCCTTTGGCCATGCCCACCACTAGAAGGCAGCCCCTGAGAGCTTTTCTGACATTGAATCTGGCCCTCAGGCTGAAAGAGGGTCCACACTGCTGGACTAGAGAGTGTTAGAGTGGCTTGAGGGCTGAGGATGTCCTTCCTCCCATAGTGGCTTGAGGAGTCAATCACTCAAGTCATCCAATATTACAGATAGATGGAGGATCCATTGCTAATCCTCCTGAGGCACTCCTGAGGGTTGGCTGGCTTTCTTCTTCTGGTGGTCTTCCTAGAAATTCCATTTTATGACCTTTGTCTTGCTCCTTCCCAAAAGCATCTCTTTCCTGTGAGCCTTCTCACTGGAAGTGTGAGAAATCACATTTCCATGCTATTCTGCCCAGAGCAAACCCATGCTTTCCCCCCTTTTTTTACCAGTGAACTCTTGGCTTGGTCTTGTGACCGCTGACTTCCTGACATTATTGGGCAGGGTTGAGCAGGGCCATGCCTTCTTTGTTCTGCCATGCCCCGGCACTGAAGAATCAACCACTGTTAGGTCATGGTTGCCATGGTGCTTGAGTTCCTTCTCACTCTACTCATGACCATCACCACTCACCCACAAAATCCTTCCCTGTTTGGCAAGGTGGGCTGATGGTTTCGCTCTATAGTATAGAATCTATACCAGACTTGCCCATCCAAGTGTCCTCCAGATGTTTTTGAACAAAAACTCCCAGAATTCCTAAGCAGTTGCCATGCTGACTAAGGCTGATGGGAGTTGAGGTACAAAACATCTGGAGGGCACCAGGTTGAGAAGGGTGGTCTAGAGACTCATTGGCCCAGAGGACAGCTGTAACACTCTTTGGCCATTATCCTTGTTGCCTCCCGACTGTCCCCACTCCACCACGACCTTGGTTGTCCATGCAGTGCAAACAGAGGGGCTGGAGCACCTTCTCTAAGAGCAGGAGGGCACCACCCATGGTCCTCCGAACTGGAGGCACTCTGTGAAGTTGGCAATTGGTGCAGGACAGACCACTCAAAGTGCTCCTTCTCTCACAAGATGTGGTGATGGCCACTGCCATTAAAAAAACCCATGAGACAAATTGACAGAGAGCCCTCCAGAGACCCAGATGCTAGACGGAATTGTTGGTCAGGGCTCTGTTTAGATTCTTATGTTCAGCTTCTAAGACAATGAACTTCAAGCTATTCAGCCCAAGACCACCTTTTATTCTCAACCTTACACACGACCTAGCTGCCCACCCAGCTACTTCACACAAATACACATACAAAAACACCCTGCCACCCTCACAGAACCCCCACACACGTAGGCACAAAAACGTCTAGCTACCCCACAGAAAACACATACACGCACAAAAGGTTCACATAGACTGACACAGAACCACCCCACAGATAACACAAACACAATACCCCAAGAGAAAACACACGTCCCATTCACACACAAACACAGATCACTTACACACAGAGGTCCTCCAAACAGATGACCCACAAACACAAAAGCACCCAAAGAAAACATGTACACACACGCACGTTCACACAGCCATCCGCAAGGAGTTGCCCCCAATCCACGCCGACCAACGGCCAGCCGATTTCCCAGCAGGTGCCTACATTTCTTACTTATTTACTTACATTTGTATACCGCCCTATAGCCGAAGCTCTCTGGGCGGTTTACATAGGATTAAAACCATTAGAAACAATTAATACAAAAATGAAAACAGCAACAACATACAACATGTTTGTATGGGCGCCCCTCCCTTGCTGGGGCTTTGAGAACAAACCAGCACAGCCACGGCTCCTGGAAGAAGCTTTTGCCCCCCCCCCCGGGGGCCATTTTAGGCCACGGCCCGAGAACCAACGCTCAGTGTGTTGTGCTTTTATAGGCTTTGCCTGCAGCGCAGCCTTCTCCAACCTGGCCTTCCAGATGTGTGCTGGACGACTACGCCCACCATGGCTGGCTGTGGGATGCTGGGAGCTGTAATCCACCCCACATCTGGAAGGAAGATGCAGGCGCCTAAACGCACCATTTCAAAGGAAGAAATGCTCCTTCGAAGGCGCCGTTGACGTGGGAGGGAAAGCCCCCGCCCAGCACGCCATTGCGCAGGCGCAAGGACGCCGGAGGGGCGGGGCCGTGACGTCCCGCCCACAGCCTCTGGCGGCGCCGCGTTTCTCTCAGGCGGCGCCGCGTTTCTCTCAGGCGGCGCCATGGCCGAGGCCTACGCGCCAGTGGAGGCCGGGCTCGGTTCCGAGGAGAGCTTCCTTTCGCTGGCAGACATCCTCATGTCCCAGGAGAGGCTGCCCTGCCGGGCCGAGACCGCCCTGCCTCGCCTGGGTGCCGTGCTGGGCAAAGCGGCCACTGCCCCCTCGCCCGACGACGCGCTTCCCGAGGTAAGGTAACGCACATCAGGGGAACTACAGCTCCCGGCAGCCACCGGGCGGAAGTGGCGACTTTTGACATCGGCTTCCGCTCAACCCGACTTCGCCCATAGAGTTATACGGAAGATATACACACCGTGCAGAGTTTCCGGGATAAGTTGTGGCGCCGGTTTTGGGTCTGAGAACTGCATATGTAAAACAATAGAGGAGAAATCTTGGTTTGGGACATAGCTGTGGTTGACAGTAGTGGGCTACCCTCTCACCCAAAATCCTCCCAAAGAGAGCAGCAGGGATAGCAGTTAATGCTCTTTCCAACTCCAAAATAACTCCAAAATCTATATTAGTGATCTTTATTAGGCCAACCAAAATATAACCCACCCACCCACCCAAAAAATTGTGCAGGCTTTCGAGATCTCCAGATTTCTTTATCAGGCAAGATGTACACAAAGCAGGGTGGGGAAGGATTTACATTTTTGTGATTTTTTTTTTTAAGCCTTACATTCATATGAAAGAGAGAGAGGCATCCACATGCAGGTGAATGGAGCACAAGACTTCTGCCTACTCTGAATACTGGATTAGGGCCAGGTGGGAATGGACCAGCCTTCCCAAACCTTCTGCCCTTCAGATGCTTTGGACATCAGCTCCCATTAACCCCAGCCAGCATTGCCAAGGGTCAGGAATCCTGGGATCCGTAGTCCAGAGCCTTTGGAGGGCACCAGTAGGGAAAGGCCCAAGTGTGCAGTTTAAGTAGATGGACCTTTGTTGCAAGCTGTGTGGGCTTCTTAGGCCAGGAATACAAACCAGCTTTGAGCTGGAAACAGGACGCAGAGGCCTGTTACAGGCTGCAAGCAGAGAGCTGAAGCAAATCCTAGGGTTCATCCGCTTTCTGGTGCAGCTTCATATCACCTTCCAGAGCCTGCCTGGCTGGTCGCCAGGGCTGCAAGGAACTCTCTACTCTGCAGTGTTTACTGAGAAATACAAAGCAGAGCCATTTTAGCTCACACTAACTCTGTCCCAGGCTGCCCCTCTGCACTATAAGAATAGTATTTACGTTAACAGAGTAATTATTTTTAATGACTCCCCTCCCATCGTGCAAAATCACATTGAAAACCTTTTTCTTTGCTGCTGCCTTTTGTTTCTGGGTGAATATGCTCACATCTTGCCAATAAAAGATGAGGACATGACAGCCGTTAAAACAACCTTCCCCAATGTAGTGCACTTAAGATGTTTTGGACTACAACTTACATCATCATTTCCTAACCAGAAGGAGTGGTTGAAAGTAACCCATATCCTTCAGTCTTCCTTGTGGGGTAATGATAGTGGGCTATATTTGCAAAAGTGGCTAGCTTTGCAAGACGTTGGGTATCATCATTAAAAGTTTGTGTTTTGCTCTGTGGGGCATGCAGGGATCAAAACTGGAAATTCCCCTCTGGTTGGCCAAAGGCTTGTATGACAACAAACGGAGGATTCTTTCTGTGGAGCTGCCGAAGATTTACAAGGAGAGCTGGAGGACGGTGTTCAATGCTGATGCCAACGTGGTGGACCTGCATAAACTGGGGCCCTACTATTACGGATTTGGCTCCCAGCTGCTGAATTTTGACAGTCCTGAAAATACTGAAGTAGCCCAGACTATATTGCAGGTAAAACTCTGAGTTGGCAGGAGTCCTCTGTCCCCATCTGCTACTATTTCCTTTCTGTCTGCTTTGCACTGCAAGGTTGCACCATTGGAGAGCTGCTAATGTTCTTTTCCAGCCATCCCACCCAACCCCATACACTCTCCCAGGGTTTTTTGTGTGTAGTAAATTAGGGCATTCTGGAACTTCTGGAGCCCAGAAAAAGAGAGGGGTTGCTAGATATGACAGCAGTTTGGCCTGCTTAGACCTGTTACCTGGCTGTGTTGCAGTATACATTGGCACAGTCCAGACTTTATTTATTTATTTCTTGCATTTTTATACTGCCCTATAGCCTAAACCATGGCTCAGTGTTATGGGAACAGGCCTGGAGCTTATGCATTCTTCCCTTCCCTATCCTCATGTGTATGCACAAGGAGATCAAAAGTTGCATTTGCTTTAGAAGTTGTGGCTAACTTGGGTGTTAGCTTCCAAGTAGCGATGTGAAGTCCCGGGAAAAACCCGGAAAAAATCGGGAAAAAAATGGGTTTTTTCCTGAAAATTTCCTTTTAAAAAAAAATCCAGGGGGAAAAAAGGAAATTTTGGGGGGGAAAGGGAAAAATCTCTAAGCAGAGACTGAAATTGATAGTGATAGCTACAACTCAGAAAATGAGTCTGATTAAATTTCATGCATATTCATTGAACCTTGTTTCCCCCCCCCCCCCTTTTTTTTCTCAGTTCTGAGTGCTTTATGTCTGCTTGACACTGTGGAGGACTAACGGAGACATAAATTATTTTCTTTGTTACTAACGTTGATGGTTTCTTCTGTGTTTTTTTTAAATTGTTTTTTGCTTGCTCCTCATAAACTGGCAAAACCAAAGGGGTTCCTTACTGTTCAGGTGTTCCTTACAGTTCAGGAGCCTGTAGCTCCATTTGTTACAAAAAAAGTAAAAAATTAAAAAATTCAATTCAATTTGTAATAATTGCTTGAATACACTGTACAGTACAGTGTATTGTACACAATACAGTGTATTGTACACAATACAGTGTACAATACACTGTGATAATTTTATGCCAAACCAACTTGTACATAATTGCATTTTATGTTCCTGACGTAACGAAGTGACTTTCAATCTGTAAAACATGCTAATACTGCATTTTTTTTTCAATTTTTCTGAAAATTTCCATTGTTTTCCGGAAAAAACCAGGAAAAACCTGTTTTTTCCCCATGACTTCAAAATTTCCAGAAATTTTACATCTCTACTTCCAAGTCTGGTTGCAGTTGGAATTCTTAGTTTTTGTTCGATTTTATTGTCTTTGTATGTGGGTTAAGTTAGAGAACAGATTTGACTTTGCACGAGTTGAAATAGCCCTTAGTTTGATACAGCAAAGTTTTCAAGTTGAGTGAAGCCATGCCCACTGGCACCCCTAGGCACAGCCCTTGCCATGGTGTACCCCATAACTCCTAAGGGACGGGTCTGCCTACTCTTTTCCCATGGGAGGGGGGTGCCCTTCAGCAGGGATTAGGTGGCAGACGTATAATTACTAATCTCCCCTGACTTCAAACTGTATTATCAGCTGCAAAGCTATGCACTGGTTAGGAAAAACTGCTCCTAGTAAATAAAATTTTTACTGCAGGCTTCAACCACACAGACACATTTCAATTAATTAAAAACAATGAATGCTTTAAAAAACATCCTTAAAAAATAAAATAACCCCAAAGTGCACACCTCTACAGTCTACTTAGTGTGCATACCAGGTTTCAGGTGACTACATTTCACAGTCTTTGAGCTACGATGCAAGATGACACTATTGCCAGGTTCATACGTCACGCCAAGCCACCCTGCGAACAAGCCGTGTAGGTTGATTGTTCACAGAACAACCCACAGCACTCCTGACAGATAATCAGGTTTGCTATGGCTTGTTCTCTCTCTCCTTCCCCCTCAGTCCTCCAGCCGGTTCAGTTCTCCAGCCAGGCACCTTGTGGCGGAACCCATCTTCTCTCCTTGCCCTGGCCCTCTCCCTGCTCCGATTGTTACCACTGTTCATTCCCTGCTTTTTTTTTCAGTCCCTCAAAACGGGGTCTAAGTTTTCATTATTGTTATTGTTATTGTTATTGGTCCAATATGTGTAGTCTTGCCTGGTCAATTTCCTTGTATGTTACAGCTGTCATAAGGAGCAGCAAACTGGAACAGGTAAAATACAAGGAAATTGGCAAGACCAGGCTGCATCTAGGCTAATTTGTGCACAGTTTTGTAGGACCAGGGGAGAAATAACCATAAGAGAAAGGAGGGACCCAGCAGTGCGATTCAGAAGCATCGAAAAGGGGGGGGGGGGGGTTAGATGAACTGAGCAAGTGTACCAGAAGGGGAGGCACTATATCCCCCTTGGCAATGTGATCTTCCCCGTTTTAGGTGTTGAACTGACACCTCAGCTACTCCAGAAAGTGGAGATATTAACTCCCCCACCCCTTTCTGCTGCTCCTTTTTGGAGCAGTTACTGCTGTGGTTCCTGTACTTCAGTGTATGTGTGCAAATTTTCCTGATAGTAAATGGAGGGGAAATTTGGGCACCTGCAGTAGCGGAGCAATTGCTGCTGGGGCACAAATTTCCTGCCCATTTACTTTCCAGCACTTACATTTGTGCAAATATTCCCAACGGTTAACAAAAAACGACCATCTTAGAGGGTGTCTGAACAGGGCGGAAGAAATAGGGTGCCCACATCTCCCCCCCCCCCCCCCGCATGGGGCCCCATTTGTTCCACCTCATGCAGCCACCTTCTCGTGGGTTTTTCTAAAACAGTCCGGGAGATTTGCACACATCTGGTGAAGCACAGTAACTGCAGCAGTAAGAACTCCAAAAGGAGCTGTGAAGGGCAGGAGGGGGTAGGTACGAGTTTATGGTGGAGTCCTGCTTGTTTCATCACCCACGACCCTTTGGAAAACCAGGAAACTCATTTGGCTCCAATTCATGGGAGAGGATGCTCTGGAGCAGTCAATTGTCTGGGCCATTTCTCCATTTCAGAGGTCAACCAGGGCTTTGACAGATTTACCTGTCGAGGTAACAGGAAAATCCCTCAGATCCATCAGAAAACCCTCTGGATCCGTCATTCTCCTGGGGCGGACCATCTTAATTGGGTCCCTGCAGCAAGTCCGAGGATGTGGACAAGGTGCTTGGCCAAGTCCGGTCGACCACCTATGTGCTTGACCCTTGCCCTTCAAGGCTTATTACATCAAATAGGGAGGGGATCACCGGCTAGGTCCAGGAAGTTGTAAATTCCTCCCTGAGAGAGGGAGTGGTGTGCCGGCCTCTTTAAAAGAGGCAGTAATTAGACCACTCCTAAAAAAGCCTAACCTGGACCTGGAGGACGTTAACAATTATAGGCCAGTGGCTAACATCCCCTTTCTGAGCAAGGTGCTTGAGCGGGTGGTTGCAGGACAACTCCAGGCACTATTGAATGAAACAGATTATCTAGAACCATTTCAATCGGGCTTCAGGCCTGGTTTTGGAATGGAAACTGCCTCAGTCGCCCTGTGGGATGAACTTTGCTGGGAGAGGGACAAGGGGAGTGTGACCCTGTTGATTCGCTTGGACCTCTCAGCGGCTTTCAATACCATCGACCATGGTATCCTTCTGGATAGTTGTCTGGGCTGGGAGTTGGAGGCACTGCGTTGCAGTGGTTCCGCTCCTACTTGGATAGCCGATTCCAGAAGGTGGTGCTGGGGGATTATTGCTCGGTGCCGTGGCACCTAGGCCATGGGGTCCCACAGGGCTCTATATTATCCCCTATGCTGTTCAACATTTACATGAAACCGCTGGGAGAGGTTATCCGGAGATGTGGGTTGAGGTGTCATCAATCACCTTTTCATCAAACCCAGGTGAGGCAGTGGCTGTTCTGAATCAGTGCCTGGGCACGGTAATGGACTGGATGAAGGCCAACAAACTGAGACTCAATCCAGACAAGACGGAGGTACTGTTTGTGGGTGGTTTGTCCGGCTAGGTAATGTTCACCCTGTTCTGGAGGGGGTTGCACTCCCCCTAGAGGATTGGGTTCATAGTTTGGGGGTGCTCCTGGATCCAGAACTGTCACTTGAACAGGTGAACTCAGTGGCAAGGAGCAGCTTTTATCAGCTTAAGCTGATATACCAATTGCACCCTTATCTGGACAGAGATAGCCTAGCTACAGTTATCCACACTCTGATAATCTCTTGTCTGGATTACTGCAGTGTGTTATACATGGGGCTGCCTTTGAAAACAGTCTGGTACAAAACAGCCAGACTGTTAATGGGGACTGGCCAACAAGACCACATTACGCAAGTCATTTTCCAGCTTCACTAGCTGCCGGTTCAGATCCAGGCTCAATTCAAGTGCTGGTATTAACAATCAAAGCCCTAAACGGCTTGGGGCCAGGTTATCTGAAGGAACGCCTCCTCCCATATGTACCTGCCTGAACCCTAAGATCATCCTCAGGGGTCCTTCTCTGTGAGCCCCTGCCAAAGGAAGTGAGACAGGTGGCTACTAGGAGGAGGCCTTCTCTGCTGTGGTACCCCGGCTGTGGAATGAGCTCCGCAGAGAGGTTTGCCTCCTTTAGACACCAGGTGAAAACTTTTTTATTTTCACAGTGTTTTAACAGTTCTTTATTTTGATTTTTTTAACCTGCTGTTTAAATTTGTATTTTGAATCCCTATCAATTTCTGCATGGCTGCTCAGTTTTTATCCTGGTTGTGTTTTATACTGTATTTTAAATTATGTTTTTATATTGTTGTTGTTTTATATTTTGAATGATTTTTATGGTTTTAATTTTTGTAAACCATTCAGAGAGCTTTGGCTATTGGGCGGTATAAAAATGCAGTAAATAAATAAAAATTAATAAATAAAAGTCCCAGCACGTCTAAACCCCACCAGGTAGTTCCTGTCAGGAAGTTCCTCCATCTCCAGATCACCATCATCCCACCCTAGACAAAAAAACACATTCAAAGTGTGCCCTGCTGAATGAGTGGGGCAGGTACTAATTGGGACATACCCATGGTTGGCATGGAGGCCTTAGGTCCACCCAATGAG
Organism: Anniella stebbinsi; assembly: GCA_029215795.1. Taxonomy (NCBI): domain Eukaryota; kingdom Metazoa; phylum Chordata; class Lepidosauria; order Squamata; family Anniellidae; genus Anniella; species Anniella stebbinsi. The sequence goes on from JARDYH010000007.1 coordinate 33,925,576, forward strand.
GTAACTTCAGCTTGTGTCCACCAGTGCACTAGAAACTGTGGAGATTCCCAACACCAGTCCTGAGCCCCCCCCCCCCCCCCCCCCCCGCTAGCTCAGGAAGGGAGGCTGCTGTGCAGCAGATGGCACAGCAACAGAATTCCTGTTCTGTTCTGAACACCCACTGTCAGGCACACCCACTCGAAACTGGAAGACTGCAGGATGGGGCACCTGAACAAGGGGATAAAATCACAACTGACTGCTGCGAATCTTCCTTCCCAGCCCCAAGTCTTGCCTGGTGCACTCAGGGAACCCAGATAGGGAAATCTGGGGGAGCTATACTCCCCCAGTCTCATCCAACCAAGTCTCCGTGATACAGGCCAGGTCATCCGCTCATCCAAGATCATGTCCTGGCTGAATGCTGTTTTCCCTGGCGTTCAGCAGCTGGACCTCCCACCTAGGGGGGCTGTTTCCATGGCAACTCAGGCTCTCTGATTTAGTTGACAGCTTGGGAGCAACCAACACCCTATTGCGTTCTCCCCCATAATGTCCCAGCTGTCTCACGCCCCCTTAAGAACATAAGAAATGCCATGCTGAATCAAACCGAGGGTCCATCTAGTCCAGTTCATACAGTGGCCAACCAGCTGTTGACCAGGACCAACAAAGCAGAACATGGTGCAACACCACCCTCCCAGCCATGTTCCCCAGTAACTGGTGCATATAGGCTTACTGCCTCTGATACTACTGGATGTAGCCATCCAAAACCATCCAAATTGGTGGCCATCTCTCTCTCTCCCTTTACTTTCAATGGCTACTCCTTGTATCTCTCTCAGTGCCTGTTTAAAACAGATCTCTCCTGCCAGCAGGCAATAATTGTAGGTCTCATAACACTATACGTACACAATCAGGCAGATGTACAGGGAATCCCCTCTGTCAAACCCTGAAATGGCTGGCAGCATTGTTGGTGGCACATCCACCACCTGGCCAGCCAGAGGAAGTGTTTGCAAGGTGGCAGGAGGTCTCTTGGAAAGAGTTTAGTGTCAGGGGTCTGATCCTGCAAGCAGACAATGTTCTCTGGCCCCAGAAAATTGTCTGGAGCAGCCACTGGTAGCAGGCAGGAAGCACAATGGTCACACTCACGTGCAGTCTACCTGGGCAGTTGTCTCTTCTGCATCATCTTGTAGCAGGGGGTGCTGATGGTAGAGTGGTCTGACGTCTTTATTAGGGCCAACCTACATGTCACCAGGTTGCTTTTGTTTTATTGAAACTATAAGAAACATACAAAATAAATAATGAGGCTTAAACAAGAGGAAATAAGTCATCCTATGGGCTTTTTGAGGCATGGTGGATGCAGGGGAAAAGAGGAAGGTAGCCGGGTGGGGGAGTAGGCCAGCAAATGCTGGGCATGTTGTTGTTGTCCCAGTCTGGCAGGCGGCAGGATGAGTGAGTGATGCAGGTGTGATTAGCTTAGCTTCAGTGAGCGGCAGACCGGTTTCACAGTAAGCACAGAATAGCGGGGACAAAGAAGCAGACATTAATGTTTTCCCCTTTTAAAGAAATATAAAACCTAGTACTTAATTCTAGCTCCAGCTGCAGTGCCCCCAAATTATGAAGCCGTCTAGCCATGCCATTTGGCAGCATTGCCGTAACTGTAATCTGGCCCTGTGTGTGGTCACCAGAGAGGCTCAGCTTGGACTTTCTCTGGCTGCGAAAGGTGCCAGCTACTTGCCCTCGGGACAACAGAGGGTGATTTCCATTCTAAATAATGCTGTTTCTCCCACTAGACATTTATCGGTCGTTTCCGTCGCATCATGGACTCCTCCCAGAATGCCTTTAATGAGGACACATCTGTGTTGGTGGCCCGGCTGGATGAATTGGAGCGAGCCTTATTTCAAGCTGGCCAGAAAGGACTCAACGACTTCCAGTGCTGGGAAATGGGTCAAGCCTCCCAGATCACAGTATCCAGTCTGGTCCAGAATTATAAGAAGAGAAAATTTACTGACTTGGACAGTTGAGAGCGTGAAGGGCACAGGAGATCTTGATTGGGGGGGGGGGGGCATTTCCTGAGGTTTAAAGTTATGTGAGAGACAAACGGGGAACTAAAATTCTTCCTGGCAGCATCTTGAGATTGCACCAGAGTTTATTCCTGAGGAATGTTGGCTGACATCACACGGGGTGCTCCTCTGCACTCTCTCTTTGCCTGAGGAGCTGCTAAGAGTGTTCGTTATTTATAGCATGTTTAGGGTACAAAGTACTTTACACTTTTTCATTCATTAATGCCATGACCATTAAAAACAATTTAACCCTGGTGTGAGCTTCATGTCTAGATGGTAACCATTGGCTAGGTCAACATATTTTCATGCAGCAAATGTTGCAGGTCTTTGAAACGTAGAGAGTTCTTTTTCATTAAATTAGGCTGACCATATGAAAAGGAGGACAGGGCTCCTGTAACTTTAACAGTTGTAGAGAAAAGGCAATTTCAGCCAGTGTCATTTGTATGCAATTAGTTCCTGGTGAAATTCCCTCTCCATCACAACAGTTAAAGTTGCAGGGGCCCTGCCTTCTTTTGTATATGGTCACTCTAGTATAGTGCCTGCAACTTTAACTGTTGTGATGAAGAGGGAATTTCCCCAGGGACCAATTGCATACAAATGACACTGGCTGAAATTCCCTTTTCTCTACAACTGTTAAAGTTACAGGAGCCCTGTCCTCCTTTTCAGATGGTCAGCCTAATTAAATACTTATGTGTCAGGAACCTGGTTGCTCAGGAAACAATCGCTCAACATCACCAATTTTGTAGAAGAGGATGGAGCAAAGGTAGGCTGCAGGAGTTACTGTCCTTGGCCCCTATTCTCCCTACCCACACCCACAGGCCTGCCCCTTGATTTCAGCTGAAATGTTACTTTGATGAGTGGGATTTCTGAATGGCTATGTATTTCTTACAGTGAGTAATCAGTCCAGTAAAATGTAATTCACCTTACAGGTCATTGGGGAAAATGTTCTTATTATTGCTCTGGTCTGCATTCTATAGCAGAGGCTCGCAAATCCCAGGCCTGGGGCCAAATCCAGCCCTCCTGGGGTTCTCCAGAGGACCACGCCCCCCTATTCCCTTACCACTCATCATTTGGCCGTTTCCCAGCTTTTGTGCATTTTTTCGCTATTGTAAAAGGTTGAAATGCTTCTTCTGTTGGCAGTAAGATCTTTATGCTAAAGTATGCTGGTATTTTGGCCCCACCTCTTTTACCTTTGGTCCCACCCACCACAGGCAATGCCAGTAGAAAGGTATAGAATGTAAACATGTCTGCACAAAAGAAAGCACATTAGGCAACAGACTACAACTCCCAGCATTCTTGGCCATTGGCTATGAGATTCTGCTCCTTCACACACTGTCCAGTTAACTATGGAATTTGCTACCAAAAGGTGAAATGACAACCAGTTATTTGAATGGATTTAAAAGAGAATTAGACATATTCTTGGAAGAGAAGGCAATCAATTGCCATTAGTCATGATGGCTATATGCTACTTCCAGTATCAGAGGCAGAATGACCATGAACATGGGGAACATGGGTGGAAGAATGCTGTTATGCTTATGTCTTCCTTCTGGGCTTCCCAGAGGCAGCTGCTTGGCCACTGGGTGAAGAGAATGATGGAGCGGAAAGGCCTTTAGCCTGACTCAGTATGGCTTTTCGTACATTCTTATGAAGTCAAAAACATTTGGAGGGTATTGAGTTGGGGAAGGCTGTCCTACACACGGAATGTTCAGCACTTCTTCAGCACTTCTTTTGAACATCTCCCTTTTCTGTTGGGAACCTGTAAGCACACACCTGACCAACCCTGGTGGTGGTGGAGCTCTCCCATCTTAGCCAGGAAGGTGTGAGCACACGTTAGATGTCGATGTGGGGGTCAGATGCATGTCCACGTAAGATCGCTTGTATTCTGCTCACAGTGGATCAGTTCCAGATCCCACTGGTCAGGATGTTAGCAAAGGCCCAGTACCAAACGGAGAAGCAGAAAGAATGGGAGCAAGTCAGCCCAATGGAGAGAAACAACCACAGCTAGGAAAAAGCTGCAGGTTCCACAGCCAAGCTCACAGGAAAGGACCCTCCAGTTTGGTGAAGCACAGCCTCTTCTTCCAGGCTTTCTTGGGGTCGCGCTGTCTGGGGATCAGCCTTCAAGTTAAGATTGTTTAATCCCTAGATCCTGTGATAGGGCTGGTTCAAATGTCATGTTTATTTCTAAGCAGAAAGATATCTTGTTTCTTCAGAAGGGTGAAGCTACTTTTCCACCCCTAGAGGGTGCAGAAAGCAACAAAGAAGGCAATTATGAAAAGTACTACCATGCATGTTTACAATTTAAGAGAACAAAAGCACTCTGGAAGTGAAACAAGTGATGCAATTCATGATGATATCTGCAATTTTATTCTTCCATCTCTGGTAATAATTCTTAATTCTAGATGTTTCCCCTTTTTACTGAGTTGCAGCTTGCAGTGAGCCATCTAGTTACCCAAGCTCTTTCCTGGGTGGTGGCAGCTAATGTAGGCCCATCGCTGTGCATGAAGTGAGTGCCTTTTGCTCCATTCCCTGTCACTTTGGTTCCTAAACTCAGTGTTGCTGCTCTCAAAATGACATGACTGGAATCTGGAGGTGGCAGTTGCACCCCCTTGCCCCTATGAGCGGATGCTCGTACTTTGGTCTCTCTTGCACCTGGTGTCAACTTCACTGAGTGACCTCCAGTTCCACTGTTATGAGAAGAGAGACATATCCAGTCGCTGTTTAGCATTTGATAGAATGCAGCTGCATTGTTTCATCACTAAAAAGACCCGGCTCTTTTCACCATTTCTCTTAGGGAAGATGCTGGAGGCCCTCAATCTTTCCAGTTGACCCTCAGAAGTGTATGTATTGATTAAATCAAAGCCGTCTCTCCCTGAAAATCATGGCCTACATTTGGGGATCAAGACCACACTTGCAAAAGTAAGACGCACTTTGGGTCATTTATTTTAGGGGGCTTTGACGTTCTAGAAGAAGTACCCTGACTCAAATGACACATGCCTCTTAAGATAACCTTACTGGAAAGACTCTTCCAACATTTTATGCATGTCACTGTTTTTATCACCTTCCTTAGTCCTTAAGTCTGATTTCGGTGGTGCTGGGGAATTGGCACAGAAAAGCAGCAGTGGGGTGGCAGGGTGTTCATCCCTTTCGCAGCCAACCACTTTCCCACTTCAACTCCATCCACGAGCCGATTCCTCCCCCTGCAGGCTTTCACGTGCCTGGAGTCTCATGGAGGCTGGGAGATTGGGGGGGGGGGGTATCAATATACTGCAAAGGGAGCTGAAATCCATCTGGGTGAGTGGTGGGTTGGTGCTCACTGGAGACATCCCAATGGACTAATATCCAAAGGGGGAAAATGTGACCCAGGTGGGGCTCCTATTCCCCCCCAAGACCTATTTGTGGCTTGGTTGTTGATACTCTGATCTGTCTCTTAATGGCCATGCTATGAAAGTCTCGGTTGCAGCCCCGTAGGAGCAAATGCTGTTGCAATTGGGAGCCACCAGCAGGAGGGACCCGAAACGGCTTCTGCCAGCAACCAGGTCCCAATGAGTGGGGCTGGCTTGGAGCCTCGTTGTCATGCCAACTGTGTAGACATACTCAGCCCCAGCATATAGAGCAGCAACTGCCACGTTTTAAATCAACACTAATATGGTAGCTCCCTCAGGACCCCCATGGTGGTCAAGCATTCTGGGTTACCAACGACTTTCCTGGCCTTGCTTCTGTGCTTTTGGCAGCAACCTGATAATTAGAAATTGTGCTTTTGAGAACAGATACCAGGTTGCTTCAGGATAGTTATCACATGTGCCACCCCCACCCCTAAATTCCTATTTACTTTTGTCCTCAGCATGTTGGAGTACTTTGATAGTTAATCACCAAGATTTCCTGGGCCTCAGCCTCTGGAAGCATCAGGGGCTGGTTGGTCCTGGATATTTGGGCAGGGCTAAGCAATCTCTGCCATGGGTGCCCAAGGACCAGAAACTGCCACTGGTGTCTGGGGGCCAAGACTTATCTTACAATTGGTGTGCCTCAAGGAAGCCCTCTGGCTCTCCTTCCTGCTGTCCCTATTTTTTGTCTTGGGATTACTGCATATGACTGGTTCTACTCCACCCCTGTGTTGGGGGGGCATCCAGGACTTGGAGGTCTTGTGACATGTTCTTGAAAAAGAAGCCACTTAGTTCCAAGGCCTGGGATGATTTCATTGTACATGTGTGGGGATGACGACCCCCTTGCTCTGTTTATGCATCACTCACGTTATTTTTAAGAAGATTATATCAATAAAATAACTTGCTATTGCAACTTGGCACAGCAGCTGCTACTGCGCTGCCTCCTCATTGCTCTATGTTCCTCTCAAGAGCCTGGCTAGGCAAACTGATTTATCTTTAAATATGTATTTGTGTCTCTGTGTCTGCATTGCACCAAATTAAATTTAGAAATTATCTGCCAGATGTTTTCCTAAATTTTATGTCTTTAAAGGCCTTGTGCTAGATGGGTGGCTTGGTGTCATGTCTTTGAAGATCATGTGCCTCTGTCTATGAAGATGTTCTCTATGTCGTGTCTTGTCGGATATAAGTCGAGTTTTCTGCCATTGACGCTCCAGTTGTCGTCCTTTGTGCTTCAGCTCCCTGAGGTCTTCTGTATACCAGGGCGCCCTGTTAAAAGCGGGTTGGAGAGGACGTTTGGGGGCGATCATGTCGATAGCCCTAGTTAGGTCTTGATTCCATCTATTGACCAGGGCTTCTACAGGATCGTCGACGATACCAGCCATAGAACCCTCTAAGGCTTTCTGGAATCCAGAAGGATCCATCAGCCTTTGAGGGCAGACCATCTTAATAGGTCCGCCACCCCTGCAGGGGTGGGTGGTAGCCGTGATACTAACCCTGACCAGAAAATGGTCTGTCCATGACAATTCGGAGGTATTCGTTACCTCTGCCCACAGATCCGTCTGTTCAGAACTGAAAACAGCATTGAGGGTGTGACCTGCTGAATGTGTGGGTCCAGAGACCAATTGGGGTAGGCCCATGTTTGTCATGGATGCCATGAACTCCTGAGCTACACCTGACAAACCAGCCTCGAATAGGATGTTGAAGTTGCCCAGGACCAAAAGCCTGGGTGAATCCAACATCAGCTCCAAGACCAGTTCCGTGAGCTCGGCCAGGGAGTCTGATAGGCAGCGGGGTGGACAGTACACTAACAGAATCCCTAGTCTATCCCTGGCCTTCAGACTCAGGTACACACATTCGATATGATTCAATTCCCAGACAGGAAGGTTAAGATTGTTTTTGTAGACCACAGCTACTCCGCCCCCCCCCCCCGCCCACTTTCCCTCACCTGCTCACTAACACAGTACCCAGCTGGGAGAGCCTGGGCCCATGTCGGGCCACTGTCATCTCCCAGCCAGGTCTCTGTGAAGCATGCCAGGTCGGCCTCCTCGTCTGCAAGGAGGTCATAGATTATATTTGTTTTGTTTTTAACTGACCTGGCATTGTATAGGAGCAAGGAGAAGTTCTGTGGGTGGCCTGGTTCATTTCCCAAGATCCCCGGGGTAGCAGGGCAACTGGAATGTAAGATGGGTATTAGATATCCATCTCTCCTTCCCCTGTAATGGCATTTCGCCCCGCTATCGCAATATTTCCCTCTGCCCTATACAACAGATATTGCCGCTAAATGAAGTGGATTGGCATCTCTTGGCTCATTTGACCTCGTCCTGTTTCTAGCTGAGTTCACTTGGGCACTGGACAGAGGGGGCTGCCAGCGGTTGCAACTTGGAGAATTCTGTTCATCTTCAAATCTCCTGTTCCATTGTGGATGCTGCTGCAACTTCAGCTCACTGCATAGCACGCCCCTCCTTCTATCTGTTGTGGAGCAAGACAGGAGCCAAATTTTAATGGAACAGGCAGGGGTGAGGATGAACAGAGCGCACACAAGCAACTGGATGGGTGGTGTGGCAGTAACAATGTCACCCACAGTGGTATGGGAGTGAAATGTATAACACATAATAATAATAATGATAATAATAATAATAATTTTATTTATTTATTTATTACCCGCCTCTCCCAACGGATCGAGGCGAGGAACAGCATCAAACATAAAATACAAAACTGATTAAAAGCACATAAAACCAATACATCATTAAAATACCAATAAAACACCAATAAAACACTTTAAAATTCATCTGTGTAGGCTTATTATTATTATTTACACTTATATACCACCCCATAGCCAAAGCTCTCTGGGCGGTTTACAAAAATTAAAAAGATTGAGCATTAAAAAGACAATATACAAAATTTAAAACCATAAACGTAAAACAGCTATCATTAAAACACTTTAAAACATTTTAACTGTTAAGCCTGGTCATAATGTCAATCTAGTTCTAGTTGACTGTAGTAAATTCTTCCCAGAGGACCTGAGCGTGCGGGGCGGATTGTATGGGAGAAGGCGATCCCGTAGGTAACCTGGACCCAAATCATGTAGGGCTTTAAAGGTAATAACCAACACTTTATGCTTCGCCCGGAAACTGGTTGGCAGCCAGTGAAGAGATTTTAAAACTGGTGTAATGTGGTCACCCCTAGGTGTACCGATGACTAACCTGGCTGCCATATTTTGAACTAGTTGAAGTTTCTGGACTAGGCACAGAGGTAGCCCTATGTACAGCGCATTTATTTATTTATTTATTTATTTATTTATTTATTTATTACATTTGTATACCGCCCCATAGCCGAAGCTCTCTGGGCGGTTTACATAGGATTAAAAACAATTAAAAACAATACAAAAATTAAAACAGCAAAAACATACAACATACACACAATCTGTACATTTAAAAACCACTTCAACACTTCAAAAAGCTACAAAAACAAAACAAAACAAACCCAGGCTCCTCAGATATTGCCAAATGCCTGAGAGAAGAGGAAAGTCTTGACCTGGCACTGAAAAGATAACAATGTTGGTACCAGGCGGGCCTCGTCGGGGAGATCGTTCCACAATTGGGGAGCTACCACAGAGAAGGCCCTCTCTCTTGTTGCTGACCTCCGAGCTTCCCTCGGAGGAGGCACTCGGAGGAGGGCCTTAGAGGTTGAACGTAGTGTTCGGGTAGGTTCATGTTGGGAAAGGCGTTCCATCAGGTATTGTGGTCCCAAGCCGTGTAAGGCTTTATAGGTTAAAACCAGCACCTTGAACCGGGCTCGGAAACATACAGGCAGCCAATGCAAGTGGGCCGGAGTAGGTCTTATATGTTCGAACCTACTGGTTCCAGTTATCAATCTGGCCGCTGCATTTTGCACAAGCTGCAGCTTCCGAACCACCTTCAAAGGAAGCCCCACGTAGAGTGCATTGCAGTAATCTAACTTGGAGGTTACCAGAACATGGACAACTGAAGCCAGGTTATTCCTGTCCAGATAGGGACGTAGCTGGGCCACCAACCGAAGTTGGTAGAAGGTACTCCATGCCACTGAGGCCACCTGTGCCTCAAGTGACAAAGATGGTTCTAGGAGAACCCCCAAGCTACGAACCCGCTCCTTCAAGGGGAGTGCAACCCCATCCAGAACAGGTTGAACACCCTCCATCCAGTCAGCGGAACCACCCACTAACAGCATCTCAGTCTTGTCTGGATTGAGTTTCAGTTTATTAGCCCTCATCCAGTCCATTGTCACAGCCAGGCACTGGTTCAGCACATTCATAGCCTCACCTGATGAAGATGAAAAGGAGAAATAGAGCTGCGTGTCATCAGCGTACTGATGACAACGCACTCCAAAACTCCGGATGACTGCACTCAACGGTTTCATGTAAATGTTGAACAGCATGGGGGACAAAACTGACCCCTGCGGAACCCCCTACTGGAGAATCCACGGGGCCGAGCAATGTTCCCCAAGCACCACCTTCTGGAGCCGATCCCCCAAGTAGGAGCAGAACCACTGCAATGCAGTGCCTCCCACTCCCAACTCAGCCAGTCGTCCCAGAAGGATACCATGGTCGATGGTATCGAAAGCCCCTGAGAGATCAAGGAGAATCAACAGTCACACTCCCCCTGTCTTTCTCCCGACATAGGTCATCATACAGGGCGACCAAGGCTGTTTCCGTACCAAAACCAGGCCTGAAACCCGACTGAAATGGATCCAGATAATCAGTCTCATCCAAGAGTGCCTGGAGTTGGCTTGCAACCACCCGCTCCAGGACCTTGCCCAGGAATGGAACATTTGCTACTGGCCTGTAGTTATTAAGATTTTCAGGGTCCAGGGAAGATTTCTTTAGGAGTGGTCTCACTGCCGCCTCTTTCAGGAGGTCTGGGACCACTCCCTCTCGTAGAGAGGCATTAATCACTTCCCTGGCCCAGCCAGTTGTTCCATCCCTGCTAGCTTTTATTAGCCAAGAGGGGCAAGGATCCAATACAGAGGTGGCTGCACAAACCTGTCCAAGCACCTTGTCAACATCCTCGAGCTGCACCAACTGAAACTCATCCAAGAAAACAGGACAAGCCTGTGCTCTGGATAGCTCACTAGATTCACCTGCTATAACACTGGAGTCTAAGTCCTGACAGATGCCAGAGATTTTATTCTGGAAGTGCCCAGCAAATGTATTACAGCGGGCCTCAGATGGTTCTACCATGTCCTTGGGGCCAGCATGTAAAAGCCCCCAGACAACTCTGAAAAGCTCCGCTGGGCGGCAGGTTGATGATTGAATAGTGGCAGCAAAGTATTGTTTTTTTGCTGCCCTCACTGCCCCTGAATACAGCTTACCATAAGCACTTACCAGTGTTTGATTGCATCCATCAGGAGTTCGTCTCCATCTGCCCTCAAGCCGTCTCCTGTTTTGTTTCATCACTCTCAGCTCCGGGGTATACCACGGAGCCGTTCGAGCTCTACACAGGAGAAGGCGCTCAGGGGCAATCGTGTCAACTGCCCGGGTCATTTCTGCATTACACAGATCAACCAGGGTTTCGACAGGAGAGCCAGCCCTATCTGCTGGAAAACTCCCCAGAGCCCTCTGGAAACCATCTGGATCCATTAGCCTCTGGGGGCGGACCATCTTAATGGTTCCCCCACCCTTGCAGAGGGGAAAAGCCGCTGTAAGTCTAAATCTCAGCAGGTGGTGATCTGACCATGACAGAGGAGTTGATGTATAGTCCCCCACTTTCAGATCCCCATCTCCATGTCCAATTGAAAAAACCAGGTCTAGAGTGTGCCCTGCTACATGCGTTGGGCCGATGGTATGTTGGGACAGTCCCATGGTTGTCATGGAGACTATGAAATCCTGAGCTGCCCCAGATAAAGTGCCCTCGGCATGAATGTTGACATCCCCCAGAACCAAGAGTCTGGGGGACCTCAACAGTACACCAGAGACCACCTCTGTCAGCTCAGCTAGGGAATCTGTTGAGCAGCGGGGTGGGCGGTACACCAACAGAATCCCTAATCTGCCCAACTCAAGGTGCAAACACTCCAGACCAGTAGTCACATGGACATGGAGCCTGCAGAGGGGGATGGAATTCCTATAGACCACAGCAACCCCCCCTCCCCGGCCCTCAAGTCTACCCTGATGCTGAACCAAGTACCCCGGTGGGCATAACTGGGAGAGACTAACTCCTCCCTGCTCTCCCACCCAGGTCTCGGTTATACATGCCAGATTGGCTGCCTCATCCACAATTAAGTCATGGATGAGGAAGATCTTATTATGCACTGATCTGGCATTTAAAAGCAGCACCCGGAGGCCTGAGGGCTGGCTGATAAGGCAACCAACAAGCCTGTGGGTGTGAGGGGGACCGGAACAAGGCACAGCCATTAACTGTCTGGGCTTTGTTCCCCTAACCTGGCAAGTCCTCCTCACAATGCCATATCTCCCTCTACCCGTCACTACCCTGATTGTGCTCCCCTCAGATCCCCCCACCTGGCCCTGTATCCTCCCCCCCAGGCACATAGCTCAAGCCTGGGGAAAGGGGGGAAAAACAACAACAACAAACAAAAAACACCCAAAGACAAAAACAAAAACAAAAAGCCAGCAGGCAGACAGGCACACTCCTCTCCTCCCCTGGCAGCAGGCCTCCCTCTCCTGCAGGTTGATGAGTTTCCCAGGCCCCCTCAGCCAGCAGCTTAAATATCCCTCCCAGGAAGGGAGGGGGACAGATGTAATTGTCCACAGCAGCTGGCTCAGTACCTGGAGGCCTGGTCCTGCAGGGAGTGGCAGTCTGCCAGGCTGAAATCCTCTGGAGGGTGGTGGTGGTGGTGGTGGTGGCGTCAGCAAAGACCAGGAGGCAGGCAGGCACATTCCTCTCCTCCCCTGGCAGCAGGCATCCCTCTCCTGCAGGTTGATGGCTTTCAGAAGTCAAGCCTCGAAGTTACCAGCACGTGCACTACTGATTTTAGGTCTTCCAACTCTAGGAAGGGGCGCAGCTGGCGTATCCGCCGAAGTTGATAGTAGGCACTCCTGGTAGTCGCATCTATCTGAGCTGTCATTTGGAGCAATGGATCCAGGAGCACCCCCAAGCTGCGAACACAGTCTTTCAGGGGGAGTGTAACAACCCCAGGTTGTGGCCTTTGACAGTAAGCACCTCCGTCTTGTCTGGATTCAGCTTCAGTTTGTTTTTCCTCATCCAGCCCATTACTCCCTCCAAGCATTCATTCAGAGGAGACACACTATCCTTAGCTGATGCTGTTGTCGAAGGCATAGAGAAATATATTTGGGTGTCATCAGCGTATTAATAGCACTCCGCCCCATGCCTCCGGATGATCTCTCCCAGCGGTTTCATGTATATATTAAACAGCATTGGGGATAGGATGGCACCTTGTGGTACACCACATAGCTGCTCCTTCTTTGAAGAGCAACTATCCCCAAGCATCACCATCTGGAACCTGCCCGAGAGGTAGGACCAGAACCACTGAAGCACAGTGCCCCCTAGTCCCAGTCCCCTCAGGTGTTCCAGAAAGATACCATGGTCGATGGTATCGAAAGCCGCTGAGAGGTCCAGGAGTACCAAGAGGGACACACTCCCCTTGTCAATACTTAAGCATAGATCATCCACTAAGGCGACCATAGCATTCTCAACTCCATATCCTGCCCTGAAGCCAGTTTGAAATGGGTCTAGAAAATCTGCATCATACAAAACTGCTTGCAGTTGGAAGGCAACTGCCCTCTCAATCACCTTGCCCAAAAATGGAAGATTTGATACTGGCCTGTAGTTATTAAGGTCCAGGGGATCCAGGGAGGGCTTTTTTAGAAGTGGCCGTACTACCGCTTCTTTTAAAGATGATGGAAAACTCCCCTCCCTGAGAGATGCATAAATAATATATTGTAATTGTGATCTAACTGCATCTCCTCCCTGGGCGACCAGCCAAGAAGGACAGGGATCGAGAGGGCAAGTCGTCCTCCCCACTCGACCAAGCAGCTTGTCCACGTCCTCGGTACTCACCAACTGAAACTGATCCAGTGTAATTCTACTCGCGGAGTTGCTGGACACTCCATTGTCAGCCTCTGCTATAACGACAGCATCTAAGTCGGCTCTTATCCAAGAGATTTTATCTGTGAAATGATTGTTAAAGGCATCACAGCGAACTACCGAAGGCTCTAAAATCGGGTTCGGGGGGAGGTTGCCCAGGTTAGACCCCTCACCACCCCGAACAGTTCTGCTGGATGCGAATTCGCAGACGCAATGTGTGCAGAGAAGAAAGCTTTCTTCACTGCACGTATTGCCATCCCATAGGAATGAAGATGTTCTCTATGTCGTGTCTTATTAGATATAAATCGGATATAAGTCGAGTTTTCCGCCATCGGCGCTCCAGTCATCGTCCTTTCTGCTTCAACTCCCTGAGATCTTCTGTATACCAGGATGCCCGATTAGAAGCGGGTTGGAGAGAACGTTTGGGGGCGATCCTGTCGATAGCCCTAGTTAGGTATGCAACATACCACTCAGTTGCCACTAGCAACCCTACAGACAGATGGAACATTCTCTCCTAGAGCTGGGCCTGCAGAGGGCACCAAACCCCAAATTATGCCCCCTGATGGTGATACTATACCAAGGGTGCACAGCCTTTTCAGCCGCAAAGGCCACAGGACATGATGCTGGCACACACACACACACACACACCCCTCAGTGATCCTGATACAGATCACTCTTTACTTGCTGCTAGACACCTGAGTTTGTCCACCTGCTTGGGCCAAGGATCCAAGCCTAGGAAAAAAGAAAAATGAAAAAGAAAGTGCTCTGGACTTCCCTGCCCAAAGTCCAGAAACAGAGACCTTACTAAAAAAAAACCTTAAAACCCATGTGATAGCTTTGTAACTATGCAGTCCTTCATGCGGAGAAGAGTTCAGTGAAAAGTCCCTTTTAAAACAACACAGACAATGTCCAAATGTAAAAAGGAGTTTATTTTGGGAGTGGGGGAAAAAGAAAAATGGAGTGGGGTGGGGAATCAGGGAAGGCAACAAACATACATGGTATTCCAAATACAAGACAAAAAAGTCATTCTAACTTATCTAGGCACTTTACTTATTTGACTAAAGTTTTGAGTCTCAGATCATATGTCAAGTTTATTGCAAAGAGGAAGGAGAGGGGGAGGGAGGGGGAGAGAGAGAGAGAGTATTCTAATCAAATGGAATATAGGAAGATCTAGAAGGACTAAGGACTCCACTCAGTAAATAGCCAGCCACTTCGCAGAGACCGATGGTTGGTCTGTCCAATAATGTGATATCCTCCATTTCTGATGACAGTAGTCTAGTCAGCAAAACAAAATGTTACCCAGTTGCTGGATATTTCAGTAAAGCCTGGGGGAAGACATCATGAGGCAGAGCAATGGAGCGGTGTGTAATAGAAAGAAAACACCCACACTCTGCCCTCAGTTGCCTCACAGTGACTAGGTAAGCTCAAAAACACCACAAGAAATTCAACCGAAATTATAAAACGCCCTGAGAGTGGGGCAGAAAAAATGGAGGCTTCTTTTATGGGGGAAAAAACTTCCAGGAAATTGGAGGGCAGATTTTGACACAGCACTAGCTTCACCTCTTCCCTGGACCTAGACACAACACTGTCCTCTTATACCTGCATTGTAGAGGCTGCAAAATGGAGGCCAGGCTGCCAACACAGTTGCTGCTGTTGCCACTTGCAGTAACTTCACAACAACAGACCAAAAACAGAAAGAAGCTGAGCTACAACCCTTGCCAATGGTGAGTCTTACTTGTGGGAGTCTGCTGCAGAATTTCTCCTTCCCATGGAGAAATTCAGTGAAATGATCCCTGCAATTTCTTTGCCTAAAATTAGGGTGGAGAAATGTTCAAGGTCATTTGTGCACAGCTCTAGTTATAACATCTGGGATGGTTCAGCTTAGAAAAAGGGCGAATAAGGGGAGACATAATACAAGTGTACAATATTATGCATAGTGTGGAGGAAGTGGATAGGGAGACATTTTCCTCTCTCTCTCTCGCTCTTGCTCTCTCTCTCTCTCCTAATACTAGAACTCAGTTAGGGTTCTACGAAAAGAAGTTCTTATTCACACAGCACACAGTTAAACTATGGAATTTGTTATCACAAGATGTAACTTGGACTACTATAAAAGGGGATTAGACAAATTCTTGGAAGAGAAGGCAGTATGCTGAGGAGCATGGGTGTGAAGGTGCTGTTACACTCATGTCCTGTTGGTGGGTTTCCTATGGGCAGCTGGTTGGCCACTGTATGAACAGAATGCTGGACAAGATGGACCCTTGGTCTGATCCAGCCTCAGGGCTCTCTCCATATGTTCTAAGGTGTAAATGGAACGGACTGGTGAATGAAGACCTGCAAAAATGACATTGGATGGGAAATATGTATTTATATATTATTTTGTAACAAAATGTATGTTCCTACTTTCCTGACAGTTCAGGGTGGTAAAAAAGCCACCATCATCATCAACAACAATTCCAAACCCCATATTATTGTAATACCTTTATTAGGCTGACCAAAAGATCACAAAATGTGTAAGCTTTTGAGATCTCCAAATCTCTTCTTCAGGCAATGTTACAAAATGAAAGTTGAGGGCGGGGAATGAGGGCGGTGGAGAAGACTCACTTGATGATGCTATCCCATTGTTGCGTGTTCAGTGTCCCAAGAGAAAGTGGGGGAGGGGGTCCGCAGATCAAATCAGACTCTGCGGGTCATGTGATGGGTACAGCTCCTTCCTGTAGCTTTTTTTTTTGCTGATCTTTTGTTTGGCCTAATAAAAGTATTACAGTAGTATGGATTTTGGAATTTTGTTTACAGCCAACAGCTTTTTGTGGGGCTTGGAGAACCATCCCTAGGGCTGTGCCTCTGGTGTGACTTAGCCTATGCCTATACACAGCTTTGAGGGGCCTCCAGGGCTAGCACGAGTAACTCCCAGGTCAGTGTGTAGCTGCTGCCCTGTGTGGAAGATCCCCAGAGCTACAAGCCCTCGTTGGGTGTCATCCACATGTGTGATTCACTTTGTGTGAAGGTCCCCGTCCCACCATCACGGTGGCAGTGCCCCGCCAGCATCATTCATGTGTTGGGGTGGGTGGGAAGATCTGAATACCTAAGAGCGGCAGGTCCCCTGTTGCTTGGAATGCTGATGGCTGGGGGGGGGGGGCAGTTAGCAGGCAAATGGCAGGGATACCAGGCAAAGAGGTGAGGTGGAAAACGTAGAAAGCTCCAGCCACCCGCCCAGGTGGCTTTTGTATGTTGCATGAGGAAGTGCCATCTTGCCCTTTGTCTCAGGCATCAACTTATCTTGGGCCGGTGGCCCTGCAGGGAATTTCAGGTATTTCCCCGCTGCTTGCTTGAGGTTAGGCTGCTGCTGCCTCACATGAACAAGTTGAGTGTGTGCCTCTCCTGCCCTGTTTGGCTCTTGTGTCTCAACGAGTCCGTCTGTCTCATTCTGGAGTGGGTGTGTCTTTGTGAGATGCCTTCCATGTGTGTTTCCTGTTTCTCTGGGGCAGCTCAGGATTTCACCCATGGTAGAGAACTCAGATGCAAGAACTTCCCCAGAGAAAGTTCCCCAGAGAAAGTCTTTTGCTTCCAGGAACATGTGGAACATGATTTCCACTAAAATATGTAGTAAAAATGTTTTTGCTTTAGTATAGTTTTCTTTGACTGTGTGTGCGTGTGCGCACGCAGATATGTGGGTTGAGTATTGGGGGCAGAATAGGTGCTCTAGGCTGCTAGCGCCTGGGCCCATCATGGCCTGGATCAAGCTTTGGCCCCAGCAGTTGGGCTGTTGTATTCAGACCTCAGAGCTCTCCACGTAGAACTCCCTGGAGGCCATGCCCTGCTTTTCCCAGAATGCTTTCGGTTGGCTCCATCTGTCAGTTGTTTGACTTTGACCCGTGTGTCCCAAGGAGAGCCAGAGGGCCAGAGTCACCAATTGGTAGCAGGCCCTATAACTTTCTGTGGCACTGGAAGCCCCAGGAGCAGATTAAACCCAGCGAGTTAACTGGTAGCGACAGCTCATTCTGTTAAATAGCATGTTATTATCGACATATGTGCATGTAACGCAAGGCAAAGTGAAGGTCAAACCCAGCCCAGGGAGGCCTTCAGAGAAGCTGGGCTCCTGCCTGCCCCACATCCCATCTCAGCCGTGGCAACCTTTGCTCAAGGATATGCCGCTGCCAAGCCAAGAGGAAACTCTCCAGGGGAGGAGGGTCTCAGCCCCACAGCTGCCTTTTCCACGAGCTCCGTAGGGGTGCCCCAGGAGTCACACAAATGCAGAGTCCGGAGAACCACGGTCTTTTTTATAACTCTCATTGGTAGGGAAGAGCCAAAACCAGGAAGGATGAATCCAGCAAAGACTGACGCAAGGGGTGTTGAACCTCCTTCAATCCATGGGCTGAATTTCATTTTGGAGAAGAACTCAGTGGTGGGTGGGGCCAAAACACTAAAAATACCATCATGTTTTAGCTTAAAGGTTTTGCTGCCAGCAACTGAGCCTTAGGAGAGGAATTTCCACCTTTTAAAATGGGGGAAACTGTGCAAGAGCTGGGAAACCACCAATTGTGTGGTGTTTGGGGGAAAGGAGGTGGGGCCATGGGGACAGGTGTGGCCATGGGGGAAACATCTGCCCACCTCCAGTCTCACAGCACTTCAACTGTACAATAAGAAATTTCAAAAACTATACATGGAGACTCTGAGGTTGCAGTTTCAAAGTCCTTTAGTATGCTAGGATGCAATTCTGTCAGAGTGACTATGTGCTCCTGCGCCACCTCCTGCACTGCAGCTCATTCTGTTCATCAGTTGATCCACATTTCCAGATTAAGCACAGTTCCCTTTGTGGGAGAAGGCTGAAGCAAAGAGCTAGTTGAGCAGTTCCATCGTCTCTCTTTTAACCAGTAACATTTCTCCAACTGACCTAATATTTCCTTATTCTTCTTGCTCCAAAAACATAGCTCCAAAAACACACTTCACAAGTCCAAGTCCATTCTGTCCTTTATTAGCCCTCTTGACTCTTCCCTTACAAGCCCTCGCTGTTCATTTTTCCTCATCCTTGCTGGGCCATAGCTCAGAAGGATGAGCCATGGCTTAGTGGTAGGGTCCCTGCTTTGCATGCAGTGGCCCAGGTTCAATCCCCAGCAGCATCTCCAGGTTGGGCTAGTAAAGGATCCTGCCTGAAACCCTGGAGAGTCGCTGCTACCAGTCAGTGTTGACAGTACTGGGTTAGACAGCATCCTGTGTTCTTCCTATATTTGTTTGCTCCTCCTGCTTCCAGTACTTGTCCCTGTTAAACCTGAGCTCTTCAAAAGCTTCTTATTCAGCCCCCCTCCATTCCTTTAGATGTCTCCCATTTTTCTTTCTCACTGAAATGGTTTGTGGTTGTGTCACAATGTATGAATATAACGTGTATTGTTAGTAAGAATTCATTGTATTTCGTAGGAGTACTATTCCTAATTATCTGTATATGTTGACTGTAAGTGATCAGTAACAGACATTACTAGTTGTGCGTACATGTTATGAGATAACTATGAGTAATGGAATGTAGTCTTGGAATTGAACGGAGGCTGTGAGCAATAGACAGGTTGGGTGCTGGAAGCAGAAATCTATTTAGCAGAGATACTTTCATCTAGGTATTACTGCCGTCAATACCAGACCTGGCTACATTGAGAAAATTAGTATGACCAAGTCCGAAGTAAGGATGAGGACATTGATAGTTGTGAAGGTTATAAAGGCAAAGGTTAGATCCGGTTGCCCTCTCCACCATCAAAGCAGCCATCATTGAGACCTTATAGTTACCAATCTGGCAAGCATGGTTTGCAGAGCTTAGGAGATCATGTTGCGTAGACGTCTCGTTCTCCCATGGAGAACGAGACGTCTACGCAACATGATCTCCTAAGCTCTGTAAATCATGCTTGCCAGATTGGTAACTATAAGGTCTCAATGATGGTTGCTTTGATGGTGGAGAGGAAGAGAACTTTAATTTTACTTAGGCACATGCTAGCCATGGTTTTTATTATGTTTCTAATCATCCTAATTGCATCGTATGTAGTAATATGTTTTCTTCTTTTATCATTGCATAATTTGTTATTTTCTAATATTGTTTGAGCAATAAATGTATATTTTGTGGTACCACTTTGTGTTATTTGTCTTGAGAGAGGTTTCAGGGACCAAATCCATATACTTCAATTCTTGAAGCCCAAAACACTTGGTAAAGATTTGCAAATCTGTCACTGAGTGGGCCTGTCCTTTAAAGCAGTCGTATTCTCTCTTGATCTGGTGAATCTCAGATCACCCCATTCAAGTTTGGAAACAAGATGGAGCGAGAAGCAGTTACTTGTCTCAGTTGTGCCTTCAAGAGTTTGCCTTTAAAGAAATTTCCACCAAAGTGGAATGACCTTCTCCTCAAATATTACTGCCCATGCAATTGCCTTTCCTGAAACGTGCAGAAACCAGCTTTCCTAAAGTTCAGGGCATCTGTCTGACTTCATTCAGCATCCCCTTTCTTCAGTAGCATGAATCCCAAGATGACAGAGTTGCAGGGCCAACATCAAAGATAGGCTTGGCTGGGAACCTGCTGAAGATGCACACCCCAGCAGGGGCCCACTGACAAAAGCCCCGGCATTGCTCCTCTCCATCATGGCAACTGGTTTGTTTGCCGGCCTCTTGTTCTGGCCCAGCCAGTTGTGGTGGCGATAAGGAAGAGCAGGAGCTGCCACGGCCTCCTTGCTCCCTGGCTTTCTGCCTGCCAAGCAAGCAAGCGATAGCAGAGATGAGAAAGAGGAGGATCAAAAGCAGCTGGTGACCATGATGTTGAGCAGGTAGATTTGCTGGGGAAGGGCCCCCTGTTGAGGGCATCTTGCCTAAGAAACCTAGGGATGACCCAACATGGCTACTTCCGCCCAAGGTTCCGTCTATTTCCACCTCACTGGCCAGGCCTTCCCTGCTGGTGAACATCAGTGCTAGGAGAGCTGATTTCCCCCTTTTTTCTTCTATATTCTGGAACATCTAACTGTCAGCAACCCAAGTCAGGAATTTATTAGACTTTTAATTCTTAGCAGAGTTTGACTTCCAACAGATATCTGGCTACCTATTAGCTACTAGGTCTTGTTACTGTCATATAAAGCCCTGAACAGCTAGGGACTAGGTTACCTGGCAGATCGCCTTCCCCAGTATAGGCCTATGTGATCATTAAGGTCATTGGAGGAGGCCTTGCTAGTTGTATCATGTCCTACAGGCTGCCATCTCACAGCAGCCAGGAAGCAGGCCTTCTCCATGGTGGCACCCATCTTATGGAGTACCCTCCCACTGGTATTCGGAAGGCGACAACTGTAGCATGCTTTTGGTGGCAATTAAAGAGGCATTTATTTACCCAGGCCTTCCCTGAGTGTATTGCTCAGTTTGCTTGTAATTATGGTATTGTGTTGGCTTTAGTGTTTTTATTAATGCTTTATATAAATGTTTTAGTAATTATGCATTTTAATGTAAATCACAACGTATTTAAATGTTCTTTGAAATAGGTTAAAGATATTTTTTTAATATGGTAAGCGTTATATAAATCTATTATATAAAATAAAATCAGGGTAAATAAGGTCTCCCATTAATAGTAGTTATCTCATCTTTGAAAGAAAGGCATCATTCTTGGGTTGGAGGTCTGCAGTAGACTCCCATAATGATATCACTCTTATTTCCTTCTCCTTTTATTCTTACCCAACTCTCTCAATTCCCTCATTCCAATTCAGATTTCAGATAATGGATTTCCTTGAAGGCACATGCATCCTCCGCATATAATGCTATTCCATCTTCTGCCTGTCCTATTTGGTCCATTCCTTTCTATATCCTTCAGTTTCGGTCATCAGCCTCATCCCACCATGTTGTGGTAACACCTATTAAATTGTAGCTGCCTTCCTGTAGTACAGTTTCAAGTTCTTTCTATTTCTAAGTAACAGACTGACAAAAGACAGCAAAGCTACGATGTGCTTTTAATTGTCGGATCCTCTGGTGGGGTTATTGCACATCAGCCTTTGGCATTATATACTTGGCTCTTATTCCATGTGTTACATATATTATACACTTCGTAATAAAATGTTTGCATATTAGAATCCTGTGGTTTCATTGTAGCAGTTTTGTGCTCTTTAGCATTTGTGAGCTGTTTTTGTATGTCCTCAGGCAAGAGGTCACAGCAGCTCCCTCATGGGCCACGCTGCCTGGTCCTCTGTAGGAGGGACGTGGTTTCCCTAGAGTCCCCTTTGAAATCCCCTCCTAAGCTGCCATATAAGACTCCTTGTTTGCTGCTCCATTTGCTTGCTCTGGGCTGCAAACTCCTGAGACTGGCTAGTTATAGAGCTGGGTAGCTGCTGCCCCAACCCCAAAGACATGCGGTGACTGCCCTCAAGCAGAAGCCCATTCCACCAGGGACAGCAGCTAAAGAACCAACCAACCACCGTACCTCAGATAGTGCCTAAGCTAGAGGTGGGCAACTTTTGGGGATTGAATTTGCTGTGGTGGAAAAAAGTGGTGATCTTGCAGGGAAACCAGCAGTGGGGGGAGCTCTTGCCCTGTTTGCAAGCAGAATCACATGCCTGGGAAAATGCCCCATGCGTCCCATTTCCCTACAAAATCACCATGTTTTTCTGCCACTATGGGGGCAAATGCAATGGAGGCAGGAGAACATAGCAGGAGCCACAAAGAAAGGCCATGTGTTGAACATGCTGGCCGAGGCTGAACTGCCTCAAGCAAAACGTCACCAACTCGCTCCCTTGTGGCCTCCTCCACCACTTCCGCATAAAACCCCACTTGGGCCACAAGCTTCTTGTGAGCTGCTTCTGCAGCCCCCACCATAGTGTTACTTTTTGCAGTGTGTGAAATGTGTAGGTCTCTGAGTTGTTCACTGGCAAAGTACCACAGCAACACTTTGGAGAACACAAAAGCAACACAGTGCTCTACTACATCCAGATGTGGACTCACATTTTAATTCATTCCTCTCCCTTCCTTCAGTGTTCAGTGATGTGACATGAGCAATTGCTTCCCAGCAGAAGAATGCAATCCAGTAGTTAACTCTTCACATCCTCAGCATTGCCAGCAGCAGGTGGGTATGGGTGAAACTCTGGAATTCACTGCCACAGGATGTGGTGATGGTCACCAATTTGGATGGCTTTAAAGGGGGGAGGAAAAGGAGGAAAAGGCTATCAGTGGCTACTATTTCTGATGGCTAAGTGCAACCTCCTGTGTCAGAGGAACATGGACTGGAGGGTGCTGTTGCACCCGAGTCCTTCTTAGGGTTCCCTGGCTGACAGCTCGTTGGCCACTGTGTGAACAGAGTGCTGGACTAGATGGATCTTTGGTCTGATCCAGCATCAGGGCTCCTCTTATGTTCTTAGGTTGCTCAATGCTTCACTTGGGGATAGAGAAGTTCCTGAAGCCACCATATCTTCACCCACTTGACTCTTAGGCCCAGGGAGTATGCTAAATCCATACTTCAGAACAATCACATGGTAGAGCCCTCTCAGGATTGTAATTTCAGACTGCAGGCAGGAGATTGCAGGCATTTTGAGGAATATTTGAGCAACTTTGCATGGGAAGAGCTAACAGTTCTGTTTCACGTGGTGGTCACAGCCAGATGGTGGTTCTTTAAGTCCAAGCAGGGGCTTTGAGCAGGTGTTCAGGACCCTGGACAGCTCCAAGCCGGCTTCAGCAACAAGGGATGTTTCCTGACCAACAACTTCTAGTGCTACCAGTCAAAAGGCATTGTGCTGAAGATGGGTGACCGTTTCATTTCAGTTTGGTTTTGCTAAGGATTTGCCAAATGTGCAACGTACTCCATATTAGAGACATTTTTTTAAAAAAAAAATCGCATTGTGGGAGCATTGGAAATTGATAGATTCACCTACCCAGGCTCAAGGTTTTGTTCTTAAAAGGCTGAGTTTGAATCTATGTGTATTCATCCATTTCAGTGCTTAATTAGGTTTGCCTCCTATTTCTGACAGGCACCTTTAAGAGCTATATGGCAGGTAGGTACATCATGCTGGGAGTATAACCTATTGGATTTGGCTGGTGCAGGTGGACGACAATTGCTTTTGACAAGAATTTGCCAAAATTTGTAAAGATCTCCATATTTGAAACAGAAAGAACATGAGATAAAAAAGGATTATATGTCGGCGAAACCAAAAATGACAGATTTGAGAGCTCAGCTCTTAAAGTCTGGGTTTGAATTCCTGTGTGTTCAAGTATGTGCTTCATTGGGGTTGCCAGCTCTTGTTTCGACAGGCTCCTCATCTTCAACAGCTCTATGGCAGGCAGGCAGGCAGGCAGGCAGGCAGGCAGGCAGGCAGGCAGGCAGGCAGGCAGGCAGGCAGGCAGGCAGGCAGGCGGAATGTAGTCTTCTCCATGCTGGGAATAGCTGTACCTACTGAATTTGGCTGGCACACATGAGTGAGAATTTTGTGTCTGTTCATTTTTTTATAAGAATTTGCCAAACTCCATTCTTCATATTTGGGAAAGAACTCGAAATATACAAAATTCAGGTGCAGATTCGTCTATCCCTGAATTTTGCAGCTATGTCATTGTTCATTCCTTAACAGATTTTCATGATAAGAATAAATGATGGCAGAAGTAGTAGAAAAACATTGGAAGATTACAATATAAAATTATGTCATCAGGGCCATTTGTAAAGTGGGGAACCATGTTAGTCTGTTGCAGAAAACAACAAAGCCTGTTCTGGAATGTTAAAGACTAACAGATTTACTCTGGTGGTAGCTTTCATGGGCACTGCCTCCTTCATCAGGTGCATTCTGTTTGAGGCAGGGTGATTGCACAAAAAACATCTGGAACCCTAACCACAGAAGCCAAGGCTGGGGCTAGATGCCCTTCAGGACAAGGGGGCTCCAATTTGGAGCCAAAACCACTTGAGTAGCACTGCAGCCAGTCAGCAATTCTTCCCTCACGGGCAGGTGATTTTGTTTTGCTTTGTTAATGGTGGTCATGAATTCTGCCTACATAGAACTGGATCACACATTTCAACTATGGACAATTCACAAGCCTGGCATTCTTCAGTTGGGTGAATCTATACCAGACAGTTACTTGAATATGTAACTGAGATCCACATGGATCTCACCATGAGATGAATGAAAAGGAACACAATTATGTAAACCCAACCCTAGTTAGCTTTTTTTTGGCTTGGTTGAACTAAAAGCAATGTGGAAAATAGCTACACTGACTAGAATTTTTTAAAAGCACATTAAAATGTAATATGGAGAAATCCAGACTGAAGCATGACGGAACCCTTAAGAGAGGAAAACCATTGTTCCAATTTTCAGTGTCTAGATGCATAGAGAGCCCCCCCTCTTCAAAATGCCACCCTCCATGAGTCAAGGGCAATGAAAGGAATGACCGGGGGGGGGGGGTGTAATGTGCTCCTTCGCCTCGTGTGTTTATCTCTCCTAATTTAGTAATGCCTGAATAGGGCAAGTATCTTGGTCTTCAGTGGGTTGATCTTCAATGGACTGGCCCCCATCCAGCCCATTTGCAACTCCAGAACCTGTTCAGAACATTCAGTCTCACTTAGATTTGATGAAAAGGAGAAATAAACAAGAGTGCTATCAGCCTACTGAGAGCACCTCACTCCAAACGCCTATCAATCAAAGCTGTCCCTCCAGATCCCTTATCATTGATACGCTGGATATGGCTGATGGGAGTTGTAGACCAACAACATCTTGATGGCCACAAATTGCCCACTCCAATAAAGAGGTTAAGTTGCATAGGAGAGGTGATGGAACCCTTTGGCACTCCTTAGCATAAATACAATGGGCCTCCTGGCACCTCCATCTGGAACAGAAACAGTGGAGCACAGAGCCTCCAATTCCCATCCCTGCCAGCTGGTCCATTAGGCCATCCTGGTCGATAATATCGAAAGGCACGGAGAGGTCCAGGGGAATCAATAGAGTTACATTCCCTGTGTCCTTCTCCTTGCGAAGGTCGCCCACCAAGGCAGTTTCAGTCCGAAAACTGATTTTGATACTAGAGAATCTCCTTCATCCAGGAATGCTTGGAATTGAATACTGAATACCCTTGGGCATCTTGCCCCCAAAGGGATCAGGGGATATTTGTGAATGGAAGATCTTACCCCAACTGTCTGAGTCCAGAGAAAGTTGGAATCTGAGTTTGGTTAGCAGAGTGTTGCAGAAGCTAGTAAGGCAGTGCCACATTTCAGAGACTAATTGGCTTGTTCCTATCGCATGAGGCTTTGCAGAGAGCGCAAAAAGAGACAGGATAGCACTGAGTGGAGAATGCGCTGGGATTTTATTGATTTATTGATTTATTGATTTTAAATTATGTTTAAACCACCGTTAAGGGTAGAACTCTTTCAAGGCAGCACACATGATGGAAGACAATATTAAACTATGCAAAACAGGCACAATAGAAAAGCTATAAAATACTCAATAAAATGCTATTTTTTTAAAAAAACAGACTATACTAATACAACCTTCAGCCCACAGACTATGAAAAGAATTGGGTCTTCCAAGTGTTCCGGAAGACCTGCAAAGAAGGGGTCTGATGAACCTCAGACAGAAACCAATTCCAGAGGTGTGGGGCCACCACTGAGAAGGCCCTCTCCCTTCCTTGGTGTGTGCGGGGGGGTGCGCAGGTGAGAAGAGCCTTAGCTAATGACCTCAGAGTGTGCGTGGGCTGGTATGTCTTTCAAGTAGCCTGGGCCCAAATCACTGAAGGCTTTAAAGGTTAACACCAGCACTTTAAATTGGAAATGTCTTGGCAGTCTGCCCAGAGGTGCAACATTTGTGCCCAGGAGCAGTCCTGGAATTTCTGGACCGTCTTCAAAGGCAGTCCCATGTACAGCGCATTACAGAATATGAATAACCTCTCCAGAGAGATCACAGTTGGTGAACCACCCTCAGCTGCTAAAAAGTACCAGGCAAGGCATGGCATGAGTGTGTGTGCTGCCATTTGGAAGAAAGGCTCATCTTTTCTCTGGACCATCTTTTGCAGGCAATAAATTTCTGCCCACTTCAGGGCATGAAGTGGTGATTGGTGGGTCGCTGAGCCAGGCCTTGGCCCATGGGTCCTGCTCAGCTTTGGTGCAAGGGGTCTGTGTGGGGTGGGTGGGGCTCAGGGCAGCCCCCTCGCCTCTCAGCCCCAAGAGGCCAGAGCAGAGCAGGGGAGGCGCCCAAAGCCTGCTCAGAAGCCTCTTGCTTACTGGGCAACAACTCCAACAAAGCGTTTGCACTGACACTGGTTCCCTTGGAAAACCTTTAGAGTTTCCTAGCTTGGTTTATGAGCCTAATGTCTTCACTGATGTATTTAAAATATTTCCTGCCGCCATTCAGGGCAGAAGCCCTCTCAAGCCAGTGCACAACAATGAAAGCACATAAAAGGAATGTAGTATCTAGAAGAGGGGAAAGCAGGCATTCTGGCAATGAAAGAAACAGCAATAAAAACCAACCAAAGAAACAGCAATAAAACAGGCATCATCATACCAGAGGAAGGCCAAAGCAAACCGATCTGTTTTCAAAGCTCTCCTAAAAGCCTGCAGTGATGGAGCATGGAAGACCCCAGATGGCACCTTCTTCCCGAGATGTGAGGCCATTGCAGAGAAGGCCTACCACTTGTGGTCAAGGGCTCTCACAGGTGAGCCAAGGAGAAGGCCTCTCTTGCTGATCGTAACATGTGAGCAGGCTGATACGAGTGAAGGGAGTCTTTCACGTAAGCTCCTAAGCATGGCATGGGCACCAGCACTAGAGACAACATGAACTATGAAGCAAGTTAATTCACGAAAGGAATATTTTGTACATAAGGGAATACTAATATTTATTTTGGGCTTTGCCAAAGTGCTTGATGACAGTTTGGAAGGACTGAAAGAAACTGGGAGGCAGGCGTATAAAGACAGAATCTTTTTGCCACTAATAATATTAAGTGCTTCTGAGGAAGCGCTTGTAAAATTAATCCCATAATAGTCAGATTAATCCCATAAGCCACATGATCACCTCCCCTGCAGGGAAGGTGCCCAGCCTTGGCTGGTTGGAGGGTTTCACTTGGTGAAGCAACCTCTGAGCAGCCCACATGTCCAGGAAACTGCAGGACAACTGATTTGCCTGGAAGAGAGGGGCAGAACTTGGGTGGACACCAAACGGGCCTGGCTAAGGAGGACGGCCAAATATTGTGCACCCTTGTAAAACCATAGGTCATGCCCCCAAACCCACCAGTACTGAGAAGAATAAGGCCCATGGCTGAGCAAGGTTGCTAAGTAACAGTGGCATGTCTTCCATTGTGACACATCCCCCAGCTGGAAGGCCTTCAAGAGGACCCGGGGGGGGGGGAGGTGGTCTTTGTGGGTAGTAAGGAGAAAGCGATAGAGTCAGGCCTTTATCACACCTACTATCCCCCCCCCCCCCCGGTTTGCTCCTGCGGGTTCCCTCTCCCTTTCCTATGCGAGTCTAGCGTTTTGAATCACACGTGGTTGGTATTGCTGCGATACCTCAGCTTGGCCTGTTGAACTTTGCCTGTTCAGGGATAAATTGAAGCAGAAACTAAAAACTGCGACCTCAGGGAGCAGCAGGACGGGATAATGTCATGCGAGTCCAGTGTTGAAGAAGTGGAGCAAAGCCGAGGTGGGTGTGCTTAAAACTGTCCGTGTGATAACGACCTTATTTAGCGAGATAAAGATAGCGTATTAGTGAGCGATGGAGTTACTAGTGTTAGTCAGTTTTATTAGGATTAGTTAGAATGTTATAGATCATTTTTATTATTTATTCATTCATTTATATAGATTATTTTTAGAAGCAATTAGAAAGTTTGACAGAGTTACAAGTTAGAGAGTTATAGTGAGAATAATCGTTTTTGTAGGGAGTTCAAAAGATAGATATAGATAGTTGTAGAGTAAGTTAGTTAGTGGGAGGGAGAGTTAGGGTGTGAAAGAAAAACATTGAATCCTCAAAGATGTAAGACTTTTCTATTCTGCTTCTTGCACTAAATGTGATGGTTCAGAACCACAAGGGGACTCTCCCTTTTCTCTCATGGCCAGGAAAGGATCTACACACCTGCTTTAAAATGCTTTATAACAGTTTTGACAACTGTTGGGGCCCAGGACACGCTCCATATACAGTTTTCAAAACATTTTCAAAGTGTTGTATCCTGCTTGGTTTAGAACTAGCCCAGGTTAATATACATGATTGTGTTTGAGGGAAAAGGCTTTCTTTCCCTGGCTCTGCTTCAGAACTCCTGCAGCTGATGCAGGGTGGGGCAGGAAGGATTTCTTTTGATCCCAATTTAGACCCCCCCCCCCAGGCTTCTCCCTGTCGGCCAGCCATCCTTTAGCATACAGGCCTTCCAGCCAGAGCAATCGTGAACATGGCTTGCCCCAACATGGTGTCTGCCAGATATTTCGGACTTCAACTCCCATCAGCCCCTGCTAGCATGGCCAATACCCGGGGATGTCAGGATTCCATAGTTCTGCTCCAAATTATCTAGAGGGCATCACGATGGGGGAAAGCTGCTGCAATATTTAAAATACCAGTGCTGTGCCAAAATTTTTGCCATGAATTTTTGCAGCCATTCGATGGGAGGGATATATAGCAAACTGTGGAAAATTTTGAATAAATTATCTGTGGCAGGGAGGTTTATTGCTTACTTAATGAGTAGGGTGACCAGATAAAATCCAGGTCAGGGCTCACGTAACTTTAACAGTTGTAGAGAAAAGGGAATTTCAGCCAGTGTCATTTGTATGCAATTAGTTCCTGGTGAAATTCCCTCTTCATGGAGGCATGGAGGGTGGCAACAAGGTCAAGGGCCTTTTCAGTGGTGGCCCCCCAATTATGGAATGATCTCCTCGACGAGGCTCGCCTGGCGCCAACATTGTTATCTTTTCTGTGCCAGGTCAAGACTTTCCTCTTCTCTCAGGCATTTGGCAATACCTGAGGAGCCTGGGTTTGTTTTGTTTTGTTTTTGTAGTGTTTTGAAGTGTTGAAGTGGTTTTTAAATGTACAGATTGTGTGTATGTTGTATGTTTTTGCTGTTTTAATTTTTGTATATTGTTTTTAATTGTTTTTAATCCTATGTAAACCGCCCAGAGAGCTTCGGCTATGGGGCGGTATACAAATGTAATAAATAAATAAATAAATAAATAAATCATCCACAGAATCCAAATCCATAGCAGCAGCAGCAGCATGCAGAGCATTAATGTAGCTGAAAGAGCTTCCAATACACCTTGGACTTGATGAACAGAAACTGATTCAGATTAGTTTTTCTCAAACTGAGACAACTGGAGTGACGTGCCACTTGGTGCACAATTTTGAAGAACAAGAGGATTATTGAGATGTATTACAATCCAACTGCAGAGATGAGAAGAGTGGGCAGCTTAGCCAAGCCACTACCAAGAGAACGCTTTGAGAGTTTGTCGCTTAAAATGAAGCTTCATGGCTTTTGCAGTCAGCATTGAGAAGGGGTGTTGGGAATATTTACGACCTCGCCAGCAAGTTACAGGAAGGGAAGAGTTGGGGGAGTGGCCTAGCTGGAATGGAATAGAGACGGAACTTTCTTGCTCTCATAAGAAGCAATGAAATATTTACAAAATCCCAAATTTGGAGGGGATGGATTCTTGATTAATGACTTGATCTCGGGTCCGGAAACCTTACTGCATCTGCGGAGAGAATAATAGCAGGACAACTGCTTTTACAGCAGAGGAGAAAACGAAACTATCTCGGAGAAGGAACGGGAGCTTGACAGAGTGCCAACGGAAGGTAATTAATGGACTTTAATTGGAAATTGCAAGGTTAAGATAACTTTAGAGGGAGAGGTGGAACTGATTTATGTGGAAAAGTGACTTTTAACCTCCAGTTGAAGGAGATAGAAGCCGAAGTGTAATTGTTTATTTGAGCCCAGACGTGGGGGGCGGATTTATGTGTTAAGCTTTATGAAAAGAAAGCAAAAAGCTTTTAAATCCAGAGCCCCCACCTGGAGCAGAGAAACGAAAAATCATCCCTCCGATCGGAACTGGCAGCGTCTTGTGAGAGTTGCTGGAACTATGCCAGACAATATGTCGGATAAGCAGCAGCAAGCCGACAAGACAGGGAAATCCCCCGTCCACTCCGGAAATACTAAATATGGCACAGCTCCTAAAGCTGCAGGTGTAGTACCAAAACCGGCCAGAGAGAGTCAAGCAGAGTCCTCAGATGATTTAATGAGCAAAATTCAGAAGGTGATGGAGACTGCTTTACTTAAGCAGGAGGAAAGGCTAATGCAAAGGATTAAGGACTCACAGCAGGATTTTATGGTGAACCTTCAAACTGTGGTGGATAATATGGAAAGAATGGAGAGGAATACGAAGAAGCTGCAGGAAGACAGCAAGAAACATGGGGACCAACTGACAGAAATGGACTTGCGATTAATTGCTTTGGAAGATCGGGACAGGAGAGTCAACATTCGAATTAGATCTTTTGGAGAGAGAGAGGGAGAGACTCCTAAGGATTTAAGAGATATAATTTTGGATTGGATCAAGGAAATTGAATCTCAAGAAACTTGGGAGATGGCAGACATTGAGAGGGTTCATAGAGTGGGTTATAAGAAGAAGGGGCTGCTCTCAAGAGATATAATTGTTAAATTTGGTAATTATTACAAGAAAGAAAAGCTGATGCAAGCAATTAGACGTCAAGCCCAGCTGATGATACAAGCAACATCAATTGGGGTTTATCAAGATTTATGCCCTCAAACGGTGCAGTGGCGGAAGAGTGTTAGACTGTGCACAGTGGCTCTGCAGAAGAGATCGATAACATATAGTTGGGGATACCCAGTCTTTCTGAGATTTATGGGGAAAGGGAAGCAACATAGAATAACATCGTGTGAGCAAGGGATGGAGCTTTTGGAAAAGCTGGGCTTAGTGGATCCCACGGTTGCTGGAGAAACAAAGAAGGATGAAGGTGCTGGAGGGGGAGGCGGTCCTGATTGTCCACAGGAGGAAGGAGCCGTAGGTGGAATCCGTCAATGAAGAAATAATATTGTAAAAGGGATAAGAAAATATCATATGAGAGGGGAGGGTCAGATTTCTGTTCTGGAATGCAGGGTTGCTTCTCCCCCCCCTGAAGTGTTCTAAGAATAATTGGGGCCATTGCCCAGGAAGGCCTGGTGAGGAGGGGGGTGGGTGAGGGAGGGGGGGTATGTGTATCACAGAGGGAGACCAATATAGAGATGTGTGTGAAAGAGAGAGATGGATAATAAATTAAGGGTTGCAACTTTAAATGTTAAAGGGCTAGGAACTGTTATAAAAAGGAAGAGAATATAAATGTTATTTAAAAAAGAGAAAGCTGATGTAATTTTTTTGCAGGAAACTCATCAAACAAAGGAGGGTGTAAATGAGCTTCGGATGAGGGAGGTGGGCGTTTACGAAAAGTCTTTTGGTACTTCTAAAGCGAGAGGTGTAGCGATTATAATTTCAAAAACATGTGGTATTACTATACAAAGGGTGAAGAAGGATGAAGCGGGAAGGTTTCTGATTATTTCTTGCAGGGGAGGGGAGGAGGAATATGTATTGATTAATGTATATGCTCCAAATGGAAAACAGATGGAATTTTTCGATGAAGTTTTTAATGCAGTGGGTGAAGTGGGCAAAAAGAATATTGTGATGGCAGGTGACTTCAATATGGTATTAGACAAAGGAAAAGATAGGGATAATATAGTAAGAGATCTTAAGAGTGGTGGGAGGACGGGACTAAGCAAATTAATAGAGAGAAAAGAATTGATGTTTGGAGAGCATTAAAAGGGGAAGAAAGGAAATTCTACTCACCAAGGTTTAAGAGTTATTCCAGGATTGATTATATTTTTGTGTCAAAGAATATGATGTCTAAACTTATAGATTGTGCTACAGGGGTAATTAAAGTCACAGACCATGCATTAATGACGTTGGATATTAAAATGAAGAAGGATTACAAACAAGTTAAGAGATGGAGAATCGATACAAGGCTACTAAATAATAAAAATATAGTGGAGAATATTAAAAAAGAAATGCAGGAAATATGGGAAATTAATGAAAAGGACTTAAACTCGCAAGGTTTAATATGGGACACTATGAAGGCTGTAGTAAGAGGGATTTGTATCAGGGAAATGTGTACCCTAAGAAAACAACAAGAAACACAAAATAAAAAGATTGAAAAGGAGGTAAGGGACTTAGAGGAGAAGCTAAGAGAGACAAAAGATAAACGCCTATTTGCCCAAATCCAAGCTAAGAAAAAAGAATTAGAGAGAGAAGAGTTAGAACAAGTCCAGAGGGATTTGCTATATTTAAGGAGGGATTTTTTTTAATATAGTAATAAAAACTCGAAGATGCTGGCTAGGTCCACTCAGTCAAAAAAGGCTAAGAGTATGATAGGGACAATTAGAGATGAGACAGGGAAAAATTGTAATTTAATGGATAAATTAAATATATTTCAGGAGTTTTATAGAGAATTATATACATCAGATATGGGATCACAGGTTAAAGTATTGGAATATGTAGAGAGGAATTGGAAAATAAGATTGCAGGGGCAAGACAGGGATTATATGGAAGGTTTAGTTACTGAGAAAGAAATAGAAGGAATTATTGCTAAATTAAAAGGAGGGAAATCTCCGGGATTGGATGGTTTGGGGCCGGAATACTATAAAGTTTTTAAAGGAATTTTAATACCAAGATTAAAAACATTATTTAATAGTATAATAGAAGGGGGAAAGACCCCCCCATCGTGGGATCATTCCTTGATCATATTAATCCCGAAACCAGGAAAGGATCTGACTGATCCAGCATCTTATAGACCAATATCCTTAATAAATCAAGATTCAAAAAATTTTACAGCAATAATGGCAAAAAGGATGAGTACGTTTATACATAAGTATATTAGAAAGGATCAATGTGGATTTATCCCAGGAAGGCAAATGCCTAATTTAATTGGAAGAGTTTTAAATATAATTAATATTATTAAAAAAAGGAATTTAAAAGCAGATTTATTAGCATTGGATATATTCAAAGCCTTTGATTGCATGGAATGGCCAGCACTTAAAATAATTTTGAAAACATTTGGGCTTGGAGTGAAATTTATGGGAGTGATGGATCAACTGTATAAAAATAATAAAGCAGAAATAATGGTTAATGATGGGTTAATGCAACAGATTACACTAGCCCGAGGAACAAGACAAGGTTGCCCACTTTCACCGATCTTATTTGCGATAGTGATAGAAATTTTGGCAAATGTTATAAGGGAGGATTCAAGATTGAAGGGGATAGGAGGGAAGGAGAAGATTAAAATAAATATGTTTGCGGATGACAAATTACTAACATTAGAAGATCCCCTGAAGGTTGGGGAGCTGATTAAAGAGCATTTAAGAGAATTTGGGGAGATTACTGGTTTACAAGTTAATTGGGGGAAGTCAGAAATGATGTTATTTAATTATAGTAAAGAGGAGATGGAGGATGGTAAAGTAAAGTCTTAGGCTCAAAAATGTAGTATGTTATTTAGGAGTTAATATTGCAAAAGACTTAGATAGGTTAGAGGAAATTAATTTTGCAAGTCTGAAAAAACAGGTAGGGGAAAAGTTAGAGGCATATAGAAAATTAAAACATTCTTGGTTTGGTAGAATAGCGGTTATAAAAATGAAGATATTACCTAAGATTATTTTTTTGTTTAGAATGCTACCGATTAAAATATCGGATGTAGAGTTAAAGAGCTGGCAAAATATGATTAATGACTATTGCAATGGAGATAAGAGAGCCAGGATTAATAAAGGGTTATGGTATAAGACACAAAAGAAAAGAGGTTTGGGACTTCCAAATATAAAGAATTATTATAGTGCTAATCAGTTAAGATATGTTATAAATAGTATATTAGGGGAGGAAGATTTAGAATGGTTAGAAACGCAAACAGGGGAACTAGATTTTAAATTGCGAAAACAAAAAATTTAATAATAAAATCCAAAAGAAAGATTTGAGGGGACTGGACAACCCGTTGCTGAAAAACATTCTAGAGATCTGGGAGAAAGTTAAAGGGAACTTAATACCAGGAGACTCTCCACTCGCCCCAGTGGTAGTTGTGAGAAATTTCCCAAGGAATTTAAAAGTAGAAGTGGAAGGAAGTTTGAAGGGTCAGGAAATTATTAAGCTAAGGAATTGGATGGAAAGAATGACAGATAAGGAGCAAATTAGAGAGTTGGTAAAAGGACAAAAGATAGCTTGGTTCAAATGCTTACAATTGGAAAAATGGACACAGGAATGGAAAAAGATAAATAAGAAGTGTAGAAATAATACAAGATTTGAAGATTTAATTGAATCGAGAGGAAAGAAGGAAGTAATTAAAACTAGAAAAGGTCTGACTAGCGAAATATATAAAATCCTGACAGAGGAGGCTGAATATAGAGATTCGCTTAAAATGATTTGGGAAGATGATTTAAAGGAACAAATTAATGAACATGACTGGGGGAGGATATGGGATGCAAGAATGTTAAAGCTTTTGTCGATTAGAATTAAGGAGAATTATTATAAAATAGTATGGAGATGGTATTTAACGCCGGTAAGATTTCATCAGATAGATAAAAAAGTGTCCAAGAATTGTTGGAGGGGATGTCAGGAGGTTGGAACTTATTTCCATATGTGGTGGAGCTGTAAACATGTACAAAAATTTTGGGAAAGGGTGTTTAAAGAAATAAGTGATATAATTGGAAGTAATTTGGAATTAAGCCCAAAGCTGGCTCTACTAGCAATATGGGATAAAGGTAATGAGAATATAAATAAGAGAGAATTAATAAACAACCTCCTGGCTCCCGTCAGAATAATGATTGCTAAAAACTGGAAAGGACAAGGGATATATACCATAGAAGAATGGTATAAAGAAATATGGGATATGGCACTTAATGATAAGCTAACGTGTAAAATGAAAATAAAGAGGGGAATGTCCAGTAAGGATGATTTTGGAGATATATGGAGTCTATTTTTGGAATATGTATTAAGAACGGGGAAGGGGCAAATACCTTCAAAAGAGTCTTTACACTTTTGGAAAGAAGAATAATGTATAATTGAAGGTCTCCTGGCGGGAGGGGAGCACGGGGGTATGCGGTATGTATTGTATTTTATGTTGTTTTATGTTCATGTTGTATTATGTTATGTTGAAAAATAATTTTTATTTTTTTTTAAAAAAAGGGAAGGGTTTGCCATTTAGCTAGTTAATGCATTGGCATAGCTAGCTGTAGGAACTCTATAGCCTATGTTTAGCTTCCTGTTTCCTCCTTCCTGTTTCTCCTCACCCCTCTCTCTCTGTGCCTTCCTCCATTGGAGGGAGCACATGCTTCCTCTATCTCCTGCCACTTTCAGAGTGCTATATCCTGCTTCATGTAGATTAGAGTGACCAGATACAAAAGAGAGGAGGGCTCCTGCAGCTTTAACTGTTGATGAAGACAGAATTTCACCAGGTGCTGCATGCATATAAATGACACCTGCTGAAATTCCTTTCTATACAACCCTTGAAGATACAGGAGCCCTGTCCTCCTTTTCAGATGGTCATCCTAGCAAGGTTATCTAATGAGAGTAGAGATACTTTTCTCTAGGTAAATGAAACAATGAAGTACAAAAGTTATTATATTATTTCCCAAGTGGAAAGTGAGCAAGAAATTAATCCTCTTTGCTGAACAGAATGTAAAAAAATCCCAGTAATTCCATAAATGGCATTTACTGCTTCGACTTAAATGTTTTGATATTTCTCAATAAAAACAGCAGCAAAAGGGGGATGAAATGCTTTGCATTTGTTTGCTTTGTGATCAGGCCGTCTCCCAAAGAGCTCAAGCTTGGGTCTTCAGGGGAATGAATGCGCAATTGAAATGCTGACTTCATGCAAAAGGTTGCAGCCAATATGCCAGTGCCCTTCAGATCAAGTGAAAAGAGTAGAATGCTCTGTGGCTCTTTCCCTTTCTTCCCAGGAACATCTAGTTTTACACAACATGTGATGTGGCCTAAAGGGGTGGAGCTGTGATCCTGAGAGAACTGTAGTAGTTTTGTGTTTTGAGGTTCAGACCCCACCTTTGCTTGGTGTTCAGATTCTTGGGCAAGTTACTTGCCTTTGAATCTCACCTCACCTGTTTGGCTTTCTGTGAAATGGGTCTTTTGTAACTGGCTGTGCCCACCATGGCAGCCATTTTGTGAATGGGCAATTCTGATGGCAGCCATTTTGTGATAGCACCCATGACAATGTCTCAAAATTTTGAACGTGCCTACTGG
The DNA here is from genome assembly GCA_029215795.1 of Anniella stebbinsi. NCBI lineage: Eukaryota > Metazoa > Chordata > Lepidosauria > Squamata > Anniellidae > Anniella > Anniella stebbinsi. The sequence continues at coordinate 33,962,225 of JARDYH010000007.1, forward strand.
CCCAAATAGGTTGGAGACCACTCATTTATAGGAGGAGAGAGAAGATCTCATTATAGGACAAGTGGCAGATCTCTGGGCTGGATTCAGTTTTAGAGAAGGCCTTGGTGGGGGGTTGCATGCTAGTGGTGAGAAAAGGCCAAAGGCAAAGGGGACATGGCCCCAAATACCAGCATATTGTAACTTAAAGCTCTTACTTGCAGTAGCTGAGCCATAAGGGAGACAGTTCAACTTTTGGGAATGGGGAAAATGGCACAAATTCCATTGTGCGGAAGGCAGTGGGGCTGGGGGAAGGGGGTGTTGCTATCTGGGGTACTCCAAAGGTTCAGATTTGGAGCCCATGAGGGATGGAGTTGGTCCCAGGTCTGAGGATCCCCACCCCTGACTAAGCCTTCTTAAGGGCCCAATGAAATGTTTCTCTCCTCCAATATGGCGGAGTGAGGACGCCCTGCCTCCAGTTCAGCTTGCAACTGGGCAGAGCCTCTTCCAGTGCTAGGGCCAAAGCAGCCCGCCTTTCTTGTTGATGGCAGCCGCAGGCCCGTCGGGGGCGCCCCCAGGCGAGGAAGGCCCCGAAGGCCTGACGCTGGTGCATCCCCCAGCCTCTTGGCACAGGCCGGACCTCGAGGAAGAGGCCGAGAAGCGTCGTTTTGGTGCCTGCCGCCGCCGCGCGAAGGCAGAGAGCAGAGCACGCGGCCCTGGGGGCGCCACCTGGCCGCGCTCGGCCTCTGGGCGGACGGGGGGCACCGGGCGTCTCCTCGGGGCCTGCGCCCCCACCGCGGCTTGCAGGGAGTCCCCGACAGGCGCGGTCGGCCGCATCGGCTCCCCGCCTGTCGGGGCGCGGACGGAGCCCGTCGCTGGGCCGCTTCCGCCGCCGCTGCCCGGCCTTCGGCGCACCAGCTCCTTCCTCGCAGAGCTTTGCCTTCAGCAGCCCCCGAAGGCTTCCTGGCCTACGAGCCCCGCCCTTTCTGCTCGCCTCGGAGGGGCGCCGCGGCCACCGCTGCTCTCGCCATTGAGGAGCCGCCTCGCGCGAGCGCTTTCACACGTGCACCGGGGCGCCGCAACCCGGCTGCGGAAGGAGGGCGCTTCCCTGGCAACGGCGCCTCAGCCGGGCAAGGAGGCAGGAAGGCAAGGGGCGGGTAGGCGCGGCCGGTGACCCCGTCCGCCTGCCTGTGCCTGGCTCCCCCGCCCGCGGCGCCCGCCTGACGCTGCGGCGGCGGCGGCAGCGGCGCCTCCCCATTTAAAGCGGGCGCCCTCCCGGCCGAGCGCAGCCACCGGTCCGCCCGTCTTTGCCGCCGGAGCCAGCGAGGCGCGATCGGGGCTCCTTTGCGCTCCCCGCAGAATCGCGGGGCGGTGGAGGAGAGGGCGGCGGCGGCCCCTCCTCCCTTGCAGCCGGCGGGGGGCTGCGCAGCGCGGAGACGGAGACCCCTCCCGGCGGGGCTCATCGGGCGCTCAGTCGGGGCGGCTGGACCGACGGACGGAGGGCCGATTGCCCCGCTCTAGACCAGCCGCGACCCTTCGCCCAGCAAGGCTGTGTAAGTAGGAGCGGCCCCGCCTTCTCCTCCTCCGAGCGGCCCCGCGGTCTTGCAGAGCAAAATGGGTCCGTATTTGCGGCAGTGGCGGGGGGGGGGCGCTTCCGCCGCTCCCTGCCTCGCCCGCCACAGGACTTCGGCGCCGCCGGTAGTGCAGAGGCGGAGGGGGGGAGATTTAGCTTCCCCCCCGCGTCTAGGTGCCCCTCCCTCAGTTGCTTGGCCAGCCGAGGGGCTGTGAACTTCAGCCCCCGCTGCCACAGCGCCTCTCCGCCCGCTGCCCTTCCTGGAGCGATGCCCGCGCGTCCGCCTCCGCTCGCCTCTGCATTGAGCCGCCCGCCTCTATCGCCTCCGCGGCTGCTGCTGCTGAGGCTGCGGCTGCTGCTCGGCTCTGCGGCTCCTTTGTCTCCCGCTGGGGAGCGCTCCCTGCCCTCCCTCTCCCCCCCGGGGGGGGCTGCCACCACCCAGCGCCATGAAGGTTCTGGGACATAAGAGCGAAATGCTAACAGGTAATTTCAGAAGCGGGCTGGGGGGGGGGGCCGGCAGGGCTGTCGCGAGTTCTTATTCTCCTTCTCTAGCTGACGATCCCTCCCCGCTCCTCTGAAGCCACTAGACGCCCCTCCGAGTTTGATTTTGTTCCTTGGGGGGAGGGGGGCCCCAAGATGGCACAGCTGCCGCGGACACTCCCCCTCCCCCCCCCAAGCGCCAGCCAAGGCACCGGACCTGGCCCCTCCGGAGGAGACAGAGCGGGGGAAGGGGGGCTACCGAGCTGCGCTGCGCCGTCCCGAGTTTTCTAGACTCCAGCCTGCATTTGAATCGACGTCTGCACAGGAGGTGGGGGTGGGGTGAGGGCGTTCTGCATAGCTCCGGGATGTGGCAATTTTACCTCCCCCCCCCCCCCCCCCCCCATGTCGTCTCCTCCTTTTTCTGACACTGCAACTGTTTGCCTGATCTTTGGGAAGTGGCTGCGCTGAGCCAATTCCCCCCAGCAGCCTCCACCTTGCTTCCTGAGCTAGGCAGTGCTGGGAACAAAGGAGGGAGGAAGGGAAGGAAGGAAGGAAGGAGGTCAGGTGTGCGTGTGTGCGTGTGTGTGCCTGCATGCTATGTGGGCATCAGGTCCTGGATGGAGCCCCTGTTGAACGCAGCCTCTATCCCTGCCTCTTGCACTTCCCACTGCAGCTGGGGGTCGTCATGCAGAGATGGCCGTGACTCAGTGGTTCTGGAGCATTATGCCCGGGCTGGGATCCCAAGTTCGGGCTGTGGTGTGCCGTGTGAAAGGCAGCAGGCAGGGGAGGGAGAGCCTTGCAGAGCTCCTGCCTGCGTGGGGCCTGGTGGACCTCTGGTTCCAGGTTGTGCCTGCAGCTGTAATACTTGACAGGCATCCGGCAGGCGCTGGCACGAAGGGGGGTGCGTGGTGACCAGAAAAGGCTAGGTAGCCTTCCCCTGGCTTGCCACCTCTGCACGGCTGGGGCGATGGGAGTTGTAGTCCAACACATCTGGAGGGGTGCCAGGTTAGGGGAGGCTAAGCTAGATTCACTCAGATCAAACAGCCTTGAACCCCCCCCCCCTTTTCTCCCGCTTTGTCTTCTGAAATGTCCTCTGTCAAAGAGCCTGAAAGACTGCAGTAGCTCCCACCTACCCAGTTTGTAGTGAGCTCCAGCGGCATAGATGTGGACCCATAGCCCACCTGCAGTGCCTCTCTTTATAGGCCCCCGAGACATAAGATCCAGTGGCTCAAGGTTTTACGCCTCGGAACCTTTCAGGCCTCCTCTGTGCCGCTGTGCCGCCGAACGTCATCAAGACCTCTGCTTTCAGATCTGAGCTCCTGCCTCGAAAGAAGATACAAAGTCATTGGAGACCAACCGTTCCCACGCTGAGCGACGCTTCGAAGGCGGCACCTCCAGGAGAGGCCAAAGGCTTAGAGACTGAGATGCCTGTACAGATAATAATGGGATGTACAGGGAGAGAATAGCTTGGCTGGGACTGCTTTTTGGCCGAAACTGTAAAACTGGGGTCCACCCAGGGGCAGCTGTCTTGGCACCCACCAGGTTCCCAGCTCCTCCTGATTTTTGCCATCTGTTTAATTTTTTTAAAAAAACTGGGAGCCTGGCTTGTTGCCAAGGGATGGGCTGCCCTCCAGCGCCATCTTTATTTCGGTTCAAAGGAGTGTTTGTGTGTTTTGGAGCTGAGACCCCACCTCTGCCTTGGACTTAGCTTCTTGGGCAAGTTACTTTTCTTTTAGTCTCATCGGTTTGCCTTCTGGGAAATGAGTGTGATCAGCCAAATGGTAGCTTTTTATAAATGGACAACCCCCTCTCCCATGTATGAGAGCACCCACAACATTCCTCAAGTCATAGCTTTATCAAAAGGGCTGGGGAAATGAAAGGGTCCACCAGGTGGTAAGTGCCATTAGCAGTTTAAAGCTACAGGCTGTTAGGCTATTAATTTGAGGCATTTACCATCTAACCCTAAACATTCAGAATCAAGTCCTATTGAGTTGACTGGAGCTTACTCCCAGGTAAGTGGGCGTAGGATTGCAGCTCCACGGCTCTGTCTTATACATGTTTCCTTGGAAGTAAGTCCCACTGTGTTCAGTGGTGTTTACTAATGAATGCATTACTGCAGCCTTCCCCAAACCATCACTGAGAGCACTTAACAGGTGGACTCAACTTTTTAAAAAGTTTGGTGTCTCCCTGTAGTGTGTTTGATCTCATTGCTCTGGTTTGAATCTCCCACTCTTTAATAGGGAGATGACTTGAGTAGCAGTGATCAAAGATATAGGCTGAATCTCATCAAACCCTCTAGATGTTTCTGGACTACAGCTCCCACCATCCCTAGCCAGTATTCCAAGGCCAGGGATGATGGGAGTTCTAGTCCAATAACATCTAGAAGGGAGCAGATTGGGGAAGGCTGCCAGTGATGGCAGGAAATCTTTAATTTTTGTCAGTCGGCATCGCATCAGTTGCCTCAGGTCCTGGAGAACCATTCCAGGTGGTGAAGGGTGTTTTAGCACCCAGATACACATCAGGAGCCTGCTGTGAACTTTTGATTTTTTTTGTTGCTGATACAATAAAACCCCTTGGCTGTAGTCTAACTTGGATGCCACACGTCTAATGGAGGCTCTCCCAGAGTCTGTCCTGTCCTAGCTGGTACTAGCTGGAAGAGCTGGATCTCATCCAGCACAGCACGGTCACATTCAAAGAGGCAAAGTCACATCTGGAAAGGCAAGGTCACGTTAGGGAATGCAAGTTCCCAACAGGCAAGGGAGAATCTGTCAGGACCCTGGACAGATCATTGGCTGAAACTCACCTAGGAAGAGCGATTGTCTTTGCAACATAACTTATGAAGGGTGGCAATTAACCTGCTGTTAATTGTCCCCTCGGAGGCGCTGCCTAGTTCTTAAGGGCCATTGTCCATTTCTGCAGTGGTGAGGACTGCTTCAGAGGGGTGCCCTCTGAATCTAGTAAAGCCATGTCCTCAGGCCTGTAGCAGATGATGGGTCACTGGATGAATCCTTCTTCCCCAGTGAGACCAGTTCTGCATCAGAGGGGGGATTGAGGCCAGCGAACACAACAGAGGCTTCACAGGCACTGGCATGTCACAGGGGCAGTCATAGAGTTAGAAGTCCAACTCCCTGCTTAATGCAGGCTGTGCAGGGTGCAGCTACAGCATCCCTGACAGATGGTCTTCCAGCCACAGCTTCAAGGCCTCCAGGGAAGCCTCCATCTCTGAAACAGAGAGCTGAACAGCTGTCACAAAGCTTCTTCTAATGTTTAGCCCAAATCTGCTTCATTGCAATTTCCACACATCCTGCCAACACATAACAAGTCTGGTCCATCTTCAGTAAGACAGCCTTTCTGATATTTGAAGACTGCTATTATAGAATCATAGAATAGTAGAGTTGGAAGGCGTCTATAAGGCCATCGAGTCCAACCCCCTGCTCAATGCAGGAATCCACCTTAAAGCATCCTTGACAGATGGTTGTCCAGCTGCCTCTTGAATGCCTCTAATGTGGGAGAGCCCACCACCTCCCTAGGTAATAGGTTCCATTGTCGTATTGCTCTAACAGTCAGGAAATTTTTCCTGATGTCCAGCCAGAATCTGGCTTCCTGTAACTTGAGCCCATTATTCCGTGTCCTACATTCTGGGTTGATCGAGAAGAGATCCTGGCCCTCCTCCATGTGACAACTTTTCAAGAATTTGAAGAGTGCTATCATGTCTCCCCTCAATCTTCTCTTCTCCAGGCTAAACATGTCTAGTTCTTTCAATCTCTCCTCATAGGGCTTTGTTTCTAGACCCCTGATCATCCTTCTTGCTCTCCTCTGAACACGCTCCAGTTTGTCTGCATCCTTCTTGAAGTGTGTTGCCCAGAACTGGATGCAATACTCAAGATGGAGCCTAACCAGTGTCAAATAGAGGGGAACCTGTACCTCGCGCGATTTGGAAGCTATACTTCTATTAATGCAGACCAAAATAGCATTTGCTTTTTTTGCAGCCACATCACACTTTTGGCTCATATTCAGCTTGTGATCTACAACAATTCCAAGATCCTTCTCGCTTGTCGTACTGATTAGCCAAGTATCCCCCATCTTGTAACTGCATATGATTTCTTTTTCCTAGGTGTAGAACTTGGCATTTATCCCAATTAAATGTCATTCTGTTGTTTTCAGCCCGGTGCTCCAGTCTATCAAGATCACTTTAGAGTTTGTTTCTGTCTTGCATGGTATTAGGGATCCCACCCAATTTTGTGTCGTCTGCAAATTTGATAAGCATTCCCTGCACCTCCTCATCCAAATCATTAATAAAAATGTTGAAGAGCACTGGGCCCAGGACTGAGCCCTGCGGTACCCTGCTCGTTACCTCCCCCAGTGTGAAAAGGTACCATTGATAAGCACTCTTTGAGCCAGATTCTGTAGCCAACTGTGGATCCACCTAATCGTTGTTCCATCTAGCCTACTTTTCACTTGTTTGTGAATCAGAATGTCATGGGGCACTTTGTCAAAAGCTTTGCTGAAGTCAAGATAAACTATATCCACAGCATTCCCACAGTCCACAAGGGAGGTTACCCGTTCAAAAAAATGAGATCAGATTAGTCTGACAGAATTTGTTCTAGACAAATCCATGCTGACTTCTAGTCATCACTGCATAGTTTTCAAGGTGTTTACAGATTGACTTCTTTATAATCTGCTCCAAAATTTTCCCAGGGATGGATGTCAGACTGACTGGTCTGTAATTCCCAGGTTCCTCCTTTTTGCCCTCTTTGAAGACAGGGACAACATTAGTCCTCCTCCAGTTATCCGACACTTCACCTGTCTTCCATGATTTCACAAAGATAATAGACAGTGGTTCTGAGAGTTCGTCTGCCAGCTCCTTCATCACTCTAGGATGCAATTCGTCGGGCCCTGGAGATTTGAACTCGTTCAAGGAAATTAGGTGTTCCTTGACCATTTGTTTATCAATCTCAAACTGCAATCTTGCCCCTTCATCTTGTACTTCACTTTTTCCAAGGGGATCATAGACCCGCTTTTGAGGGAAGACTGAGCCAAAGTAGGAATTCAGCACTTTGGCCCTTTCTTTGTCATCTGTTACCAATTTGCCATCCACATTAAGCAGCTGAACCACCATTTCTTTCCTCTGTCTTTTACTATTCACATATCTGAAGAAAGGCTTTTTATTGCTTTTAGCATCCCTTGCTAGCCTCAGCTCCTTCTCAGCTTTAGCCTTCCTGATACCATTCCGGCACTTCTGTGCTACCTGTCTGTACTCTTCTTTTGTAGCCTGACCTTCTTTCCACTTCCTATAGGTATCCTTTTTTATTTTCATGTCATGTCTAAGCTTTTTGTGGAGCCACATTGGTTTCTTCTGTTGTCTTCTATCTTTTTTCTTATTGGAATTGTTTGTAATTGTGCCTTTAAAATTTCCTTTTTTAAAAACTCCCACCCATCTTGGACTCCTTTTCTCATTAGGGTCACTTGCCATGGGACCTTACTTATCATAGTTTTGAGTTTATTAAAATTGGCTTTCCAGAAATCCAGAGTATGTGTTTGGGTACTCTCAGCTTTTGCTTTCTTTAAAATCAAGAACTCAAGTATGATGTGGTCACTTTTTCCCAGAGTTCCCGTAACTGCCACTTTATCCACTAAGTCCTCGCTATTGGTCAGTATCAAGTTAAGGATAGCCGTTCCTCTAGTCTCTTCCTCTACTTTCTGTAGGAGAAAGTTATCAGCCACACATGTCAGGAATTTCTTGGAGGGACCACTTTTGGCAAAATTTGTCTCCCAACAGATATTGGGGTAACTGAAGTCCCCCATTACTACATCAGATTTCCTTGAACCACTGGCAATTTGCTTTTCAAAAGTTTCGTCCTCATCTTCTCCTTGATTGGGTGGTCAGTAGTAGACTCTGACTATCATGTTCCTTTTATTCCTTGCCCCGTCCTTGCTCTTGATGGAGCTCCCAGGCTCATCCTCTTGTATTTCTGTGCAGGAATAAGTATTTTTAACATATAGTGCGACTCCGCCTCCCTTTCTAGTTCTTCTGTTCTTTTTGAACAAGTTATATCCTTCAGTTGCTATATTCCAGTCATGGGAGTCATCCCACAAAGTTTCAGTTATATCTATCAAGTCGTATTTGCCTTCATGTATTAAGAGTTCAAGTTCATTCTGTTTGTTTCCCATACTCTGGGCATTAGTATATAGATATCAAAGCCCATGTGCTTTGTAGTCTGGCTTATTTCCTACATTGTTGTGAACACTGTTTTGGGGCACTATTGGAGCTGTTCTCTCTGTTATGGCGCATAAGCCTTCATCCATTGTTACCTCAAAGTTTACGTCTCCTGCCCCCGTAGGATTCAGTTTAAAGCCCTTCTGATGAGGTTCTTCATGCTGTGGCTGGACACATTCTTCCCAGCCCTTGTGAGGTGCAACGCATCCCTTGCCAGCAGTCCATCTTCCAAGTAGCATAGCCCATGGTCCCGTAGTCTCATCTTCAGACTAAACCCACTCAGTTCTTTCTGTCATTCTTCAGAGGACTTGGGTTCCAGACCCTTTCATCATCTTGGTTGCTCTTCTCTAGCTGCATTTCAACTTGTCAATGTCCTTCTTAAAATGGGATATGCAGAACTTAACACAGTGATCCAAATGTGGCCTTCTATTCTAATGCAGAATAGAACATTCTGCTCTTGTTAATGCAGCCCAAGATTGCGTTAGCTTTCTTAGCTGCCTCATCACACTGCTGGCTCATATTCAGCTTGTGATCTGTTAAGATGCTTTTCTTTTCAAATGTACTTCTGCCAAGCCGGGTCTACCCTATCCCGTATTTAAGTCTTTGTTTTTTCTATTTGTACTTAAATGCAAGACTTTATATGTGTTTCTGTTGAATCTCATCTTGCTAGATTTGACCCAGTGTTCCAGCCAGTCTATATCCTTTTGTCTCTTGATCCTGTCTTCCATGGTGTTGGCTATGCCTCCTAGCTTTGTGCCATCTGCACATTTGATAAGCAACCTCTCTACATCTTCATTCAAGTCATTTATAAAAATGTTGAATGGCACAGAGCCCTGTGACACTCCACTTGAGCCCTCCATCCAGGAGGATGCCAAGCCATTAATTAGCACTCATTGAGTACGGTTGCTAAATCAGCTGTGGATTCACCTTATTGTAAGAATGTCCAACTCACATTTTACCTTCTTGTCAAAAAGGATATTGTGGAAAACCTTGTGAAATGCTTTGCTGAAATCAAGGTATATTATTGTCTACAGCATTCCCATGATCTACTAAACTAGCAACTCTATTGAAAGATAAGGTTAGTCTGGCATAAATAATTCCAGGCAAACCCATGTTGACTCCTAATAATGAATGCATTCTTTTCTAGATGCTCACAGAATGACCACTTAATAATCTGTTTGGTAAATTTGCCCGGGATTGATGTCAGGCTGACTAGTCTGCCGTTTCCTGGATCTGCCTTTCCCCATTTTTATTCCTATTTAATGTCTGGCCAAAGGGAGCTTCAGCAAGTAGCCCCTGAAACATTGGAACATCCCAGAAGCCAGAAGTATCAGGAAGAGCTGGAGGAAGAGAAAGACTGGCATACAGCATCTGTTCCTATTTGTAAGAATGATTAAGAAAATTCCTGATGTTCCTGATTATGAGGTGAAGCTTGGAGAAATCTGACCTGAAAGAAAAGCTATCAAATATATTCCATTTATATACCGCCCCATAGCCAAAGCTCTCTGGGCGGTTTACAAAAATTAAAAACATTGAGCATTAAAAAACCGATATACAAAATTTAAAACCATAAAAAGCATAAAAACAAGTTATAAATACAATATCATTTAAAACAACTATTCTGGATCACACAACAACAGCAAAACCCTCAACATATGCTGTCAAATTTTAGCTGAGATAGAACTCAGCTTACGAATGGTAAGGAATCATATTTAATTTAAGAACATTTAAGCAATCTCATAATTTGAAGAGTAACTTTTCATTTTGTAAATAATTTCCATTAATGAACATATTTTTGTTATTGTTCATTTAAAAATGTCTAGATCAAAAATGACCAACCCCCCCCCCCCAAAAAAAAACCCCATTTAAAGTGAAGTCTGTTTTGACCCTTTTCCCTGTCTTGGAAAAAGTGGTAGAAAGCATGGCAGTGGAGTAATTCCAAGCATTCGTGGATGACCTTCTTATCTTGACCCACTTAAACCTGGTTTCTGGCCTGGGCGTGGGGCAGATACTGCTTTGTTTTGTCTTGGTCGATGAGCTTATTATTCAAGTCATTTTTATCCTACTCTTCAGTCAAAAAGCTCCCAGAACAGCTGACAAGAATCAATAAGTAGACAGTCCCTCTGCCCTTGGCTTACAATATAAAAAGACAAAATACTCAAAGAAAGGGAATGAGAGGAAGGACAGAAAAAGCATGATGGTTGCCCAGATGGATGGGAATATCCATACTATGGAACTCGCTGAACTCAGGTTTGCATTGCACCTCTTGTCCTTCTGAGCTAGCATGTTCTTGGCTGGCCTGTTCCTCTTCCCTCCTCTGCAGTTTCTCTTCTCTTCGTCTTGAGCTTGACAAAGCTCTGTTGATCCTCCTAGATGTCTCAGTGGTTTGATAGTGTGAATCATACCATTCTTCTAGAGCTCCTCCAATTCTCCCCTGGGATTCTGTGGTTGGCTCTCCATTGGGTCTTGTCTGGATGGACATAGAAGCTGTAAATTGGGTATACTAACACAGATTCATGGGGGACTGGTGTTCCCGAAAGGTTGGTGTTAGCACTGATCCTACTGAATGTCTGTATGAGGCTGTTGAAAGAGATGTCTATAGTTTGGGAATGAAGAGCGAGCAGTGTATCGCTGGCATCCACTTCTGTGTTTCTTTAACTAAACATTCCAGTGCCTGGAAGCGGTCAGGTAGATGATGGCAAACTGTGATTGCATCCAGACAAGGGGATGCTTGTGGTATTCTCTTGGGTCCTTAAGGGAGTGGAGTTGCCTCTGATTTGGAATCTAGGAATGCTGTTTGACCCATCCCTGTGTTCTGTTTGTTGTGGTGCATAAGAGTGCTTTAAGAATAGAAGAGCAACCCTGCGGGATCTGGCCAAGCGCCCATCTCCTCAAGCACCCTGTTTCTGACAGTGGCCACTCAGATGGTTCTGGGAATCCCATGAGCAAAAGAGGGTGGCAAGAACACTCCCATGCTGCTGTTCCCCAGCAACTGGGGATTCAGAGGCAAGCTGCATCTAAAAACTGTGTTCAACACCCCCGGCAAAGACATGAAATTCGGCCATTTATTTATTTATTTATTTATTTTATTCCATTTATATACCGCCCCACAGCCGAAGCTCTCTGGGCGTTTTACAAAAATTAAAAACATTGAACAATTAAAACACCGATATACAAAATTTAAAAGCATAAAGCATAAAAACAAGTTAAAATTATAATATCCTTCTGGGTCAAAGCACAACAACAACACAACAACACAAAAACCCTCATCATATGCTGTTAAATGCCTGGGAGAAGAGGAAAGTCTTGACCTGGCGCCGAAAAGATAACAATGTTGGCGCCAGGCGAGCCTCGTCGAGGAGATCATTCCATAATTGGGGGGCCACCACTGAAAAGGCCCTTGACCTTGTTGCCACCCTCCATGCCTCCCTTGGAGTAGGCAACCGGAGAAGGACTTTCAATGTGGATCGTAGTGTACGGGTAGGTTCGTGTCGGGAGAGGCGTTCCATCAGGTACTGTGGTCCCAAGCCATGTAAGCCTTTATAGGTTAAAACCAGCACCTTGAATTGGGCTCGGAAACGTATAGGCAGCCAATGCAAGCAGGCCAGAGTAGGTCTTATATGCTCGAACCTTCTGGTTCCTGTTATCACTCTGGCCGCTGCATTTTGCGCACGCTGCAGCTTCTGAACCGTCTTCAAAGGCAGCCCCACGTAGAGTGCATTGCAGTAATCCAATTTAGAGATTACCAGAGCATAGACAACTGAAGCCAGGTTATCCCTGTCCAGATAGGAGCATAGCTGGGCCACCAACCGAAGTTAGTAGAAGGCACTCCGTGCCACCGAGGCAACCTGAGCCTCAAGTGACAGAGATGGTTCTAGGAGAACCCCCAAGCTACGAACCCGCTCCTTTAGGGGGAGTGCAACCCCATCCAGAACAGGTTGAACACCCTCCATCCGGTCTGCAGAACCCACCCACTAACATCATCTCAGTCTTGTCTGGATTGAGTTTCAGTTTGTTAGCCCTCATCCAGTCCATTGTCGCAGCCAGGCACTGGTTCAGCACATCCACAGGCTCACCTGATGAAGATGAGAAGGAGAAATAGAGCTGCGTGTCATCAGCGTACTGATGACAACGCACTCCAAAAGTCCGGATGACTGCTCCCAACGGTTTCATGTAAATGTTGAACTGCATGGGGGACAAGACTAACCCCTGAGGAACCCCATACTGGAGAATCCACAGGGCCGAGCAATGTCCCCCAAGCACCACCTTCTGGAGCCGCCCCGCCAAGTAGGAGCGGAACCACTGCAATGCAGTGCCTTCCACTCCCAACTCAGCCAGTCGTCCCAGAAGGATACCATGGTCGATTATATCGAAAGCCTCTGAAATATCAAGGAGAATCAACAGAGTCACACTCTCCCTGTCTTTCTCCTGACATAGGTCATCATACAGGGCGACCAAGGCTGTTTCCATGCCAAAACCAGGCCTGAAGCCGGACTGAAATGGATCCAGATAATCAGTCTCATCCAAGAGTGTCTGGAGCTGGCTCGCAACCACTCGCTCAAGGACCTTACCCAGGAATGGAATATTTGCCACAGGTCTATAGTTATTAAGATTTTCGGGGTCTAGGGAAGTTTTCTTCAGGAGTGGTCTCACTACCGCCTCCTTCAAGAGGCCTGGGACCACTCCCTCTTGTAGAGAGGCATTAATCACTTCCCTGGCCCAGCCGGCTGTTCCATCCCTGCTAGCTTTTATTAGCCAAGAGGGGCAAGGATCCAATACAGAGGTGGTGGCACGAACCTGTCCAAGCACCTTGTCAACATCCTCGAGCTGCACCAACTGAAACTCATCCAAGAAAACAGGACAAGCCTGTGCTCTGGACACCTCACTAGATTTACCTGCTATAACACTGGAGTCTAAATCCTGGCGGATGCCCAAGGTTTTATTCTGGAAGTGCCTAGCAAATTCAGTACAGCGGGCCTCAGATGGTTGTAGCACATCCTTGGGGCCGGCATGTAATAGCCCCCGGACAACTCTGAAAAGCTCCGCTGGGCAGGAGATTGATGATTTGATGGTGGCAGTAAAGTATTGCTTTTTTGCCGCCCTCACTGCCCCTGAATATACCTTACTATAGGCACTTACCAGAGTTTGATTGCATCCATCAGGAGTTCGTCTCCATCTGCCCTCAAGCTGTCTCCTATTTTGTTTCATTGCTCTCAGCTCTGGGGTATACCATGGAGCCGTACGAGCTCTACACAGGAGAGGGCGCTCAGGAGCAATCGTGTCAACTGCCCGGGTCATTTCTGCATTCCACAGATCAACCAGGGTTTCGACAGGAGAGCCAGCCCTATCAGCCAGGAAAACTCCCCAGAGCCCTCTGGAAACCATCCGGATCCATTAGCCTCCGGGGGCAGACCATCTTAATAGGTCCTCCACGCTTGCAGAGGGGAAAAGCCGCTGTAAGTCTAAACCTCAGCAAGCAGTGATCTGACCATGACAAAGGGACTGATGTAAAGTCCTCTACTTTCAGATCACCATCTCCATGTCCAGTTGCGAAAACCAGGTCTAGAGTATGCCCTGCTACATGCGTTGGGCCGATGGCATGTTGGGACAGTCCCATGAGACCATCCAGGCAACATAGCAGTTCTGGAAGCAAAACGTACTGAAATCAGCAAGTATACTCCCAAATTAATATAATGTGAATGAGGAGTGAGATGTTTAACAGCTCAAGGTCCTTCATTTTAAATAAATCTGATTAAAATAAAACCTTTGCTTGTAGGTCAGATTATGCAATTCTCCCATATACTCAGCACCACGTCAGCAGCCAAGGTAGTTCCCTCTCCACCAAAAATAATGCTGCAGAGGGCCCCCCAAATATTTTTAAACCATCAACCAATCTGCTAACAAACAAACAAACAGAAGCAAATTTAAATGGTACCTCCACCCACAGTTTCCCTAAAACATTACCCTTTGTTCTGCATACAGCAGTACCGAATTTTCTAAAAACAAATGTTCTGCCTAGTACCTTAATAGAACTAGAAATGTGTTGTGCTTCATTTTAATGATTCAAAGCCCTACTATTTTACTAGGAAAGATGGGTGGCCAGAATTATGAATGTTGTATGGGAATAAAATAGGGAAAACGGAGGGTTCCTAGTAAAGATGATCCTTTTCATAGCCAGAAATTCAGTAAGTGAAGTTTCCAACAATATGGAGAGGCAGTGATAAGGGGGCTTCATCTGTCAAGGCACAAGAGTTCCACCAAGAGAAAAAGGGGAAGCAACACTAGTTGTGCGTTATAAGAAGTCAAATATCACTAAGATGATCAGTAAAATATTACTGAATTCAGTATGAACCAAGTGATGGTGCAGAGGGACAGATGACTGAAAACTTCAAAAACAGGATCATTTTAAAAGACCATGCATGATGATATCGCATTTAGAACTTTGTTTCTGGAAGTGCTATACACAGTTCCCAAGGTTCGAACATATAAGACCGATTCTGGCCCTTTTGCATTGGCTGCCTGTAGGTTTCTGAGCCCGATTCAAGATGCTGGATTTAACCTATAAAGCCTTACACAGTTTGGGACCACAGTAATGTTTTAATGACAGCTGTTTTATGTTTATGGTTTTAAATTTTGTATATTGTCTTTTTAATGCTCAATCTTTTTAATTTTTGTAAACTGCCCAGAGAGCTTCGGCTAGGGGGCGGTATATAAGTGTAAATAATAATAATAATAATAATAATAATGTGGCTGTGTGTGTATATTACTAGCTGATACGCCTGGCGTTGCTCGGGTCCATGAATAATGTTTATAACATTTATTTGATAAATAATAAATTTCTCTGCACTTTATTAGGTTGATAGTTTTTTTTTTTAGTTTGGTTGAGTTCGTAAATTGTTTTGTTAGAATAAATGGAAAATTGTGTAACTGAGAACTGTATTTTAAATTAGAACTTCATGATAAAACACATTTTTTGCTTTACACCTCCCATCATGCCTTGGCAGGAGCAGCCATCTAATCTTCAAAAACAATCGGGACGCACAACACCCTTTCTACCAGCTAAAAAAGATGCAAACCTAAAAATATGTTTTCAAGATATACCCAGCATTGCCCAAATATATGAATAACATATAGTAGGGAAGTGTTTCTCAGGTGACTTGGGCCTTTTATCTGACATACCTGCTCTCTAAAGATACACCATGGCACTTTTTTATTTTTATTTTTTTAGTTAAATGAATTTGTGTATAAATTAACCATCTGCACTACAGTAAGTACATACATAAGGAAGTGAAGACACATAGAACGATACAGCTGCTGATTAAGAGCCAAACTGCATGTAGCTTGACTTGTGCTTAAATAGCATGCTTAAGATTGATCATACCTCTTTCTTAACAAAAAGCAGCTTTGGGGACCCAATTGTGATCAGGGCTGTAGCAGGGGAGAATTTAATTCACCCCCCCCCCCCCCATCCATGCCATTTTCCTGGTTTCCTTATGGTGTTGGTGGCATTATGCCACTGCTATGGAGCCACATAGAAGATAAAACAGTTTTCAATATCTCCTGCTGAAGTTATTTTATTTATGGAATATCCTGAAGGAATAATAGCAATTTGCACTGGTAATGATCATGAGTCATAGTCTGGTGGCAAAAGAAGACTCTTGGGAGTTCCACCCAAGGCATGCTGAGAGCTGTAGGCATAAGCCTCGGTTTTTTATTAAATACTTTAAAAATACTTAAAATCCAAAATTTAATGTTTTTAGATTTTTCTGGTACATTGTACAGCCAGACCTATCAGCGTGCCAAATTTCAAGTTTCTCCCTGGCGTTGCTCAGGCCCCCTAAATTATATGTCTGTGAGGTAATCATCTTAAAGTAGCCTGCCAATGCTAGGCCTGGGAGTTAACCTTTAAACAAATTAAATTCATTTCTTTTTTTCCCTCTCTCACCCTCATGACAACCCTTCAAAGTAGGCCAGTCCTAGGCCTGTGAGGTAATTTTAAAACATATTAAATTAGTTTCTTCCTCCTCTCTTCTCTCACCTTCAACGCATGGCCAGGGCTGCCATAATTTTCCTTATCCCCTCATAAAACAAAAACGACAACTCCCGGCATGCCTTTTGCTGCGGTGTCTGACTTGCCGAATGGGAGTCCTACTGCTAAAGCTCATGGGAAGTGAAGTCTGGCTGAGCCAGTCCACACGACACTGTGCAGTTGGAGCCCGTAGCTAGGCCTTGAGAGATCAGGCTGGCTGACTGATGGTTAGCTTGGTTGCCATTGGCAACGGGCCCAGAGCTGCAGCCTCCTCCCCTCCTGCTTCTGATGGGACCTAGCAACTGAGGCAGCTGGCCCCAGGCACTCTCCCTTCAGGCCCAGGAGGGCGAGCCAGTACCAGATAATTGCTGCCAAAGCTTGATAAGTCTTCCCTCCTGCCCAAGGCGTAAGCCTAGTTCCCTGAATAATGTGTTATAGTGGCAGTTGGAGAAAGTCAGGTAGAAGGAGAACAAAGACAGTGAGCAGTTAGGGAAGTGGGAGCTGAGTTAGGACTGAGGGATAGTGACCTGGTTTGCACATAGTGACCTGATTTTCTAACCCATACTTTATTTTAAATCAGCCACTCTACATGCCAGTATTACACCTCCCAGCATGTCTTTGGCAGCCCGCAGGTGCCCGCATCCTCTGAGAGACATTTGCCTCCTCTCATTGCCGATGCTGCTCTTAGATAGAGGATTGAGGAGTAGCATTGCGAAGGGGGGGAAGTAAGCAGCTGTCAGTGGACATGCCCAGCTGCAGCCAAGTCCTGCCAGGACTGCCCTGGCCTGCACTTCTTGCCCACCAAGTGCTCCACTGGCCCACCTACTTGCCCCCCTTCGTTGAGCTGATTTCTGGGCATGCATAGAGTACTTACGTTTCCTCCCTCCCTCTCTCTTAAGGGTGAAAGCTGTGAGTGCGCTTCCCCTGGTTTCCAGGAAAACAGCAATATCAGGACAGGGTGCCTTTGAGCAAGTCCAGAGTTCGGCCTCTCAAAGACACGCTGTTGCATCTAGTTATGATTTTAAAACCACACATGGCAGGTGGGAGGAGGAACTGCAAATGGATGCAGCCCATTTATGTGGGTTGTTTCCTTTTATGTGGAATTGGATTGACTGCTTGAGACTGACCTTAGGAATCACAATGGCCACCAAAGGCCAGTAAATCTGGCCTCCTGCCCAAGGTATGCTGGGAGTTGTAGGCATAAACCTAGGTTTTTATTAGGATGACCAGATAAAATCCAGGTCAGGGTTCCTGTAACTTTAACAGTTGTAGAGAAAAGGGAATTTCAGCCAGTGTCATTTGTATGCAATTAGTTCCTGGTGAAATTCCCTCTTCATCACACCAGTTAAAGTTGCAGGGGCCCTGCCTTCTTTTGTATATGATCACTCTAGTATAGTGCAAGCAACTTTAACTGTTGTGATGAAGAGGGAATTTCACCAGGAACTAATTGCATACAAATGACACTGGCTGAAATTCCCTTTTCTCTACAACTGTTAAAGTTACATGAGCCCTGACCTGGATTTTATCTGGTCACCCTATTTTTATTAAATTCTTTAAAAATACTTAAAACCCCAAAATTCGTGTTTTTAGATTTTTTTTCTGATCCATGTACAAAAAGATCTGCCTGGGTGAACAGTACTGAGGTAGTACTTTCCGTGGAAGTAGGTTAACATTTCCGGACATACGTGACACACACATACTTTCCGCTTTATAGCTAGAGATATATATTAATATTAAAAACAAACAAACCTCAAAAGCAATTGGAGAACATAAAAAAAGAACAAAGAGAGTTCAGCCCAAGACAACAATGGAGAAGCCTGGAGTTAAGACATGACTAAGAAATCCAGGATTCTCCAGGGGGCTGAGTATCTTTGATTCCTTTCCCGTTTTCTCATGGCCTGCTTCCATGTAATTTGCAGGTCCTACACTAGAGGAGGATTCAGGATTATGGTTGGTGGAGGGAAAGGACAAAACTCTTCACCAAATCCTTCTTGCCAGCCCCCCCCCCCGTGTCTTTTTGCCCTCCCCCCTGCACTTACTCTCCCCCTCTAAATTGTATTGACTGCAAAAAGAGGAAGAGCTGCTGCCCACCTCTTCTCCCTCTACCAGGCTCACTCAAGCCTCCCTTCTTCAAAGTCAGGTTCTCCAAGAGGAGAGTGGTGTTTCCCCTCCCCCTTTGATTTAGAGAAAGGGGGAAGGGAGGGTGCTGAGGAGGAGAAGGTTGGAGAAAGGGGGGGGGAATTATTCTGAGCATTTTGTTCCTCACCAAAGATAAATTGTGCTATGCTGGCGGCTCTGTTCCAAGCACCATTGCAGCGATTTTGCCTAGATGGGGAGCAACAGTGGTGGAGGATTTCACCTCTCTGCTCTCTTCTCAACAATTTTGCCTGAATGGGGAGCAATGGGGTGGTTTATTTAGGGCCTGTAATCGTCCGTTATCCCGTGTGCCACCTGGTCTGGCACTTCCAAATATAGAGACAGCTGTGCGGCTCATTTCCCAAAACATAAGCTGGTGGGACTGAATAGAAAAGTAACTTGTTCGTAGCCCTAAGGACAAGGCCGAGGAGGGGTCTGAGCACCAAAACACAAAACCACTTTCATGGAAATGAAGATAGCGCCGGAGGCTCACTTCACTTTTCAGCTTCCCAGTTATTTCTTTTTTAAATTAAAAATTTTTAAATCTTAAATTCAGGAGAGGAGTCAGGTGGGAACCATGTGGGTGCCAAAAGAGGCATATTCACACATGACGCATTGGAGAGTCCAGCGCGAAAGAGTGGGGAGCCCTTTGAGCATTGCAAGCTGCTTTATAAGAGCCAAGCCTGGTGACCTGCCCAATTAGACATCCCACTAGTGAGCCAGGGGCTCTGACCCCCGGATGGCAGGTAAGCCAAGCCACAGAGGGTCTGAGTAAGTCAACGTGCCCTGGCCCTTGCCCCAAGTCACACTCTGGGGTGCCCCAGGCTGTGCTGACAGCTGCACTTGGTTTCTTCCCCATGCAGGATTGCTATTGCAGGAAGTGACCATGGCTGGCCTACATGAGCAGCGATTCACGGAAGAGAAGCCTCTGCTTCGGGGACAGGATACGGAATTGGTGAGTCCTTTTCACTGGAGCGGAGGGTCTGGAAACAAGCTCTTTCTAGATGTTTGCCTTGGGCAGCTTGACAAAAGATAGAAACAACAACAGTAACAAAGGTAGTCCTGTTGACTCTTAAGAAAAATTATCTGTGAGCCTGTTGCAGCCCCTGTTGTTAGCATCTTATTCGATATGATGCTTCCTCTTCATCAGGTTTTTAATCATTGACAAAGATGCCACTAAGTTCCAGCCAAACTCCAAGCAGCTTACATAGAACAGGATTTTTCCACAGTGGGCATCCATCGTAATCCATCATGGCTGCCCTAGAGCCTGCAGAATCCAGTGGCCCCTTGGGCCTAGAAGGGCCAAACCAACAGGCCGTGATGATTGTGCTACAGCTGCTGGGCTCAAAGTTCAATGAGGACACCAAGAAACAAGGCAGGAAATCAGCCAGGGCCAGGTTTTGCAGGGCTTGACAGACCCCAGGTAGCTTGTTCCAGCAACCTCCAAAGCTGAATTGAGCCCCAAGTAGTGAAGCAGGCCATGAAGGCTGCCTCAGGCTCTGCCTCCTTATGAGGAATGGATCCTGTGCTTTGTTGGGAGACTTGCTGTTGTCTCAAGAGAGGGAAGATAGGCAAATCTGGGACCTTGGGCAGCTGCCGTGGTGGTTCCGTGGAGAACTCCAGTTGACCACTTGACTGGTTCCAGGGTCTCTGTCAAATGGGCTCCATCATCTGCTTGTCCCCAGATCTCCTGCCCCATGAACAATCTGACCACCTGTCTTCTAGCTTGTGATGTGACTGCAGCAGCCTCTGATTGTGGTTGTTGGTTAGAACTGTGATGGAGAGATCTCTTTTGAAATACACCTTGACATCCCATCTCTCTATAGGAGGAGTTGGCAACTTGTGGCCATCCAGATGTTTTGGCCCATGACCCCCATCAGCCAGCAGAGCCGGTGATGAGGGATGATGGGAGTTGTAGGCCCAAACAACTGGAAGGCCACAAGTCCCTCATTTCTTGCTCTGTAGAGCCAAAACGGATCCCAAAGATGTCCTGAGATGAGTCGCCTTTTAGAAAACAGCCAGTCTCAAGGCTAGGGGCAGGAGGGGGGGGGCTAGAAAGGAAGTGATGAGTGTTGGACCCCCCATGAGAAACATTGGATTGATTTGAGCCATTTCCTTTCCAGGAGAATTCGGATACTTTCCTGTCTGCAGTGGACACTGACTGGAAGGTAAGTGTCTGCTTGTTCTCACTACCTTCATCCCTCCTGCACTCCCAGTGGAGTCAGCCATCAGAGCCTCAGAAGCTGCCTTAGACTGAGTCAGACCCTTGGCCCTTCTAGCTCAGTATTGTCAACACTGACTGGCAATGGCAGTGGCTCTCCAGGGTTACAACAAAAACACACACAAGGTGCAAAGAAGCTTATAGAACTCCAAAATGCCAATACAATTGGTGTATAAAAAGGAGTAAATTGATAATAAATTAAGGATTAAGGCCCAATCAATTGTATGCACCAAATTTCAGAAGTAGTCACATATATCAATCATGACCATCATACATAATATCAGCGGAGGCTGGTGGATTCAATGTCAGTGCATCAGTGAATCTCCTCTGGGTTTCAGTCAGAACAAGTCAGAACTCTAAAGGAATTAGAGTTGTTCTGACTGAAACCTGGAACAGATTCACCGCCACGCTGACATCGGATGCACCAGCCTCCACTGCATCAAATCCATCATATAAGTCAATGAAAACCCAGGTTTTGCTGTTTCAACTAAAGATAGACTTCCTCAGGAACTATATAAACCAGGCTTCTTCGTTTTTTATATATAACACAATATGAAATCTAATACCACAAGCAAAAATTCCTATATATTATAGATATTCAGTGGTGTCTTAGTCAATTAAATGGGGCCAATTGGCCAAATATATTGTAAATTGTGGGCTGATTAATTCATCTAGAGAAAACTTCAATGTTGTATTAAACCTGAGAAATCTGAAAGAAAAACAAATATGCTTTCAGTGTTACTCGTTTCCCAAAACTTTACTCACACAAAATTGTCATAAGTTAAACAATATTTTTCACCTGCTTTTCTGCAACTCCCTCTTTCCTTGGAATTGATCTGTGCTCCAAAGGCCCAGTCACCAACAAAAGAGATAAAGCTGTTGAAGCAGCCATAAATCAGCGTGTGGAACTGGTTGAATATATACGTCTAAACAAGCACAGGTCACAGTTTTGAGGCACAATACATAACTACAAGATGTTTACAAATATGCAGCCAAATCAATCTTTTCATTCAAACTTCCAGGGGCCAAAGAATTTACAGTAAATATCCAGAATGCTTCCCTCTGTATCAAAAGTCGATCCCTATCAACTCTGTTATACAAGTGTGATCTCAAACACTCAATCACAAAGAAAGAGACATCCTCCCATTTCTGTGATTTTTCATTGGAATGAGATACCAAGGGAGCATCTATAACCTTGTTCTGAATCTTACTATACTCTTTAGCTATCTTAATTTTCAAAGAGCTTTTCCCATATCCATGTACTTACAAGTACATATTATTACCTTGATAACATGAGTGGTTATTACAGTTCAACACAGGGTGTTATTTAAAATGCCTACTCCTGAATTTGAAGGAATTGGGGGAAGTTAACACAATGTCTACATTTATAGTGGCTTCTAATATCACCATTGTGAGGACTGATGTGGGGGAGGGCAGAATGTACAAGAAGGTCGTCCTACGATAACTTACTACTGGTACGTTGGCACAACCAGGTAGATCTTTCACTGACTACCAGTGTTTTCTAATA
Organism: Anniella stebbinsi; assembly: GCA_029215795.1. Taxonomy (NCBI): domain Eukaryota; kingdom Metazoa; phylum Chordata; class Lepidosauria; order Squamata; family Anniellidae; genus Anniella; species Anniella stebbinsi. Next base: position 33,984,385 of record JARDYH010000007.1, read on the forward strand.
ATCTTATTGATCGAAAATGACAATGGGGAATACGGCCCAGAAAAAATATATCTGTGATGTAGAGCAACATGATTATCGAGTAAAGAATTGTTGATGTGGAATTCTGTCTGCTCTTTTTCTCAACTCATGGATTATCCAAATCAGATTTCCTCTATTCTGTAATTTTATAGCTAAAGATTCCGAATGAGATTTATAATCACTATAGGATGTAAAACTTTGCTTAATACACAAATATTGACCATACGGTAAATTCCTCAACATATGTGGTGAATGGTGGCTAGAATAATGAAACAAAATGTTCTTATCTGTAGGTTTAGAAAACAGCATAGCAGCCAGTTGCCTTCTGTTTAAATATGTCAAGGTTTTGTTTTCTTAAAAGGAGCATGCAATGTGCTATAAAGGTTAGTAAATTTGATAGTGAGGTGTAGTTCAATAGTCCAAGAAACAAAATCTAGAAAAAACAACCCTCTTGGCTTCTGAAAATCAGAAAAACATCATCAATATACTGTAAAAAAGGACCCCACGCCTCCCAGTGGACTCCCTCCCCTATGCTGTGGGGCTGTCTCCCCTCAGGAGAACAGAGTGGACAGCCCTCTTTCCCTGGGACTGTATGGCTGCACCATACAGGGGCCATGCCCAGGGGTGCCATTGGGTATGCCTACCCTCAGGCAGAGCACAATGTGTCCAACTCTGACAGCGGCATAAGTTTGCTTGAAGCCTTCACAGGGCTGTTCCAACCCACGGGAAGTCAGGGCCATTTGTCATTTCCAAAGAAGAAGAAAGAGCGCTGTGTTGGTGGTGGCTCTGGCTTTCCCATGCCAGCCCGGGCGCTGGGGTTGGGCTGGTTTCCCATGGCGTCCATCAGCTGCCATTCTCTGGCTGGTCATGGGAGCCCCTTGGCCTGCCGGACCCTTCATGGGGGCCCCAAGCTCCAGCTGTAGCTGCACTACTAGCTACCACTGCTCAGGACTCCTTGTCATGTTACCTTTGGGGCTCCTTCCTGCCTGGAGTTGGTGACCTCAGGCACTCGAGGCTATGTGGGAGGTGTCCGTGCTGGGTCCCCCTCCCCCCACTTGTCTTTGGGAGGTGCAGCGCTGGTGTGGCAAGGGTGTCGTGGTCTTTCTCTGCCTGACCTGGGACTCCTGACCTTTCCGTCGTAGAGTGGGAAGGAAGGGTGCCCATGCCACTGAGTGCCATGACAAAGGTTCCAATGGGCCACGGTTCAGACCTCTGCCAGGCAAGTCTCAGGCTGAGCTTTCTGTGCCAGGTCTATAAGTGGGTTGCTTCTCCCTACCCCATTTGCCTGCTGACTGAACTGGAGGGGGATGCTCAAAGAAGAAACATCTGGAGCCTGACTAGACCAGACATGCGAGACTCTCACTTTCCCCTTCATTTAGGGCAGCCTTCCCCAGCCTGGCCATGCCCCATGGGGGATGATGGGTTGTAGAACAAACACAACAGGGGGGGTACCAGGTTGGGGAAGGCTGAGAAAGGGGTTCTCAACTGTTTCATGGTGGAAGAGTTTCTGTTTCCCCAGTTACACATGGCTCTGTCGGCTGAATATGCCCTCCTTTGGGGTTTTAGGTTCTGCCTGCTTGCCTGCCTGCCTATCTGTCATCTAAAAAGATTTCAGAGGGCCAGAGGGATGGTCAGAAGGAAGCGCCTGCCGCCCAGAAATCCATCAAGGTGGAGACGTTAGCAGAGCAGGAGCAGGGAGGACGGGCTGGCCACCTACCTCTTCCTGGTCCATTCAAGCCTACAGACCAAACAGTCAGAGAGGCTCATAACAGTCAGAGGGGAGGAAGTGCTCCTCAGGGGAGCCCCCCCTTGGTGGAATGGTGGGTCAAGTATCAGGAGATGAGCTCAGATGTGTGAACAAGATTGGAGAATGCCACATCTGGAAATGCCAACCTGCACTTCCCAGCAATCTGTGTCCTACATCTCTTCGAAGCTGCATCTTGCTGCCTTGTAGAGGGAGGCTCTGGCCATTGCCTGAAGTCACATCTCAGTCAGTTCTGAGGAATCGCTCTTGTTTCCATGGCAGCAGTTGCTTGGGCAACCCAGTTCTTTTGGTAGCTTTATTTCAAAGCACTCAGAGAATTCTTCCCGGAAGGAAATTCCTTACAAGTTCACCTCATCAGTAGAGGCTTTGTGGACAAAGGATGGGGCAAGGCATATGTGGAGGGGGGGATTTGGGGAGGGCGCAAAGCAGAAAGGGAGTGGCAGGCTTAACCCTTCTTTCCTCAACTGCAATCCCCCTGGAAAATCCCCCTCTGCATCCCAATTGAGGTTATGAAATAAACTCTCATTGGCACAAACAGGAAGATGTTTCTCTCTCAGTTTAATTGCCATGTGGATTTTTAGAGGGTGTTGCAGTGTGTTGGGAGGGAAGGGTTGAACCTTCCCAGCTACAGGTCGCCTTGAAAATTGCCTCCTGCGTGTCAAATAAGCTGAGACAAAAAACTTTCATTAGCGCCACTAGTTATTTAGGGCTTGGGGGATTGCCCTGGGAAATCAACTCAGGGCCAGGGCCTAGCAATTCTCTCATTTGCCAATACAAATCAATAAAGTCAATCTGAGCTAATGCATTTTCCTGCTTGACAAGAACCTGGGGTATGTGAGCTTTGTGAATTGCAGATCATCTGAGAGAATGTGAGAGCCTATTTAGAATCCTGGTTTGAGTGTTTCCAGGAAGACAAAATACTGAGCTGAGTTGGCTACTGTGAAAAAGGGCTGTGTATTCAGAAAGATTCAAACATATTTGCCTCTGGATGCATTCCTGGGGGTGGAGGTGGAGGAGCACTGAAACCCCGACCCTGCAAGGGGCATAGAGTTCATTGCAGAGGCGAGTGGGTGCTGATTCTCTTCTGCTACCACCACTTGGACGCACAGCAGCGTGGCCAATTGCTGCAGTATAAGCGCAAGGACAAGAGTCACATTCACGCTGCCTCTTTGCAGCAAGTGTTCTCCTTCTCAGAGAGAGAGAAAAAGGAAACAACCAGCTGCATTTTAAATTTAATTAATATTCGTTTTTATGGATGTCTGTTTCTGCTTCCCCAGCCTGGCACCCTCCAGAGGTGTTAGACTACAGCCCCCATAATCCTCAACCAGCACAGCCACGCTGGCTGTTCAGGACATCTGGAGGGTGCCAGGTTGGGGAAGGCTGGTATGTTTCTTATAGTCTATTTCCACACCTTGTTCTGATTAGAAAAGCTATAACACACGTGTTGTGCCCTAGCGAGCACAAGACAAAACATATCCACAGAGTCATTGCCAGGTAAAATGTTACACAAGACCTTACTCAGAGGGAAGTGGGAAGTGCATTCTAACAAGCAGACTGACTCTTCTTGGAGTCTCAAGGTAGATTTTTGGGACTCTTTGCACCTTGTAGTTTCAGGTGTTTATGTAAGATGTACACCTTAAGGGTTGAATGCAGATGTACACAATGGCAAATATAAAAAACAAAGCCAGCCACTCCGGTCCATGAGGGAGGGAAATCCAAAATCCACACACAGCTGGGCAGTATCTTTATTTGGAGCAATCGGAATGTGACAAAAGGGTGCGAAGACTTTGAGCTCTCCAGAACCCTTCGTCAGGATAGATGGTACAATGAGGAGGGCAAAAAGGAGGACAGCCAGCGATGACAAAATCTCCAAACATTAAGCCAGGAGCTGTGGTCTTGAGTTCTGCAGCTGAGAGTCCGTCTCAAGATGGAGATTGTTGCAGACTGAATGAATGAGTCACTGGTAGGTGGTGCAGGTATCAAATTACAGCTTGCATTTTGTGACAAAGAAGCAACAACTGACCCCCATCTGCAACTCAGATCTGTGTCTTTCATTTTGGTTTGTCCATATAAAGGTACTGCCCAACTGTGGATTTTGGATTTACAAACACGTGCATCATACCAGTGGGATAAACAGGAACCTTGTCTGGCTTCCTACTGCAGACTGTGTGAACAATGGATCCAAATAAGCCATTGGTCACTCCCATAGCTGGCGCTGGGCTGATGTCAGACAGGTATCAGGCGGCTGTGGCCATTTCAGCACCACGGACCGCAGGGTTGTTTGATTCCTTCAATGAGCAATGAGCAAAGCAGCTTGGCAACAGATTGGTTTCTAGGTCCTTCAGCAAGGCTTCTCCTCCCCTGGCCCCCCTTCCATCTCCCCCAATTGCTGCCCAACTGTGACCTGAGACCCTGGCTTCTTGCATGACTGCAGCGGTGTAAAAATCTGGTTTCTCGACCAGGCCTTCCAAGATTCCATTTCACAGAGAGTGGGCTTAATTAAAACGTCACTTTAAAAACCACAAAGCCAACAACGTGAAGATGAAGGCAGTCCTTTTATAGCTAATTATGGAGTCCAAGATGCCCTATGCAAAATTTCAACTTGTATGAGAGTTTAATCATAACTGATGATTGGTACCAAAGGTAATGAAAAATTCCATTGTGGAGGCATTATGAGGAATGTTGACTTTTATGTGTAAAGTATCTAACATGGGAATCTGTCTTTCTAATAACACTGGGGGCATCCCAGTTATGGAGAGATAAAGGGTAGTATCCAATAGTAGTCCTACGTAGCGTAAACCCATTGAAATGAATGGAATGTAAGTTAGCTGTGATTAATTTAAGTCTCATTCATTTCAATGTGTCTGCTCTATTTAGGAGTAACTTTGGATACTACCCATAGTGTGTGAGTCAGTGTGGAGCACTGTGTAAAGGATCAGACTTTGACCAGGGGTGGACTGGGTTCAAATCCCCACTTGTGTTGGGGGGGGGAGGCATGCTTCTTGGAGGAAGGGCATCAACAATGAAATGAATAATGCATCTCTAAAAAGTTGTCTGTAGCTGTGATTACACAAACCAACAAGCCAAATAATGTGCCAAAATAACTGGTTATTGCCACTGAATTCTACATTCCAAAACAACAACAACATTAAAACAACTGGATTATCCTAGGAATTTGCAAGCTTTGTGCTCCTTTTTGACCTTATAATTATTCTAGATGTTGCTTGAATGGCAGTATGGCTCTGTCTGATGTAAGTTCCCAGAATTTCATACAGCATCAATAGGTGGCAGAAGCCACTCTGCATCAAATATATTGTACCCATGGCATTTATGCCTCCAACATCAACCAGCCACAAGCCTTGGTTGACATTTCTTTTCTTCATCTGACACCCTGCATTAACAGTGCCGTGAGTTTGGTTCATCTTTATTAGCTTGGCTGGGTTTTGCCTGATGGAGGTTCAGGGATGCCTCAAAAGGGGTAGATTTTCTTGATGGATGTAATACCCCTCAGGGTTTGGAGGAGGTACAGAGAAACCGCTAGAAGGAATTTAGGCAGGAAGACACAGATCTGTGAACTTGGCACCTTGGGATGCAGTTGCTCTCTTCAGATTGTGATTCTAGATGAGAGATGCAGGGCAGAAAAAAGGAAGGGCGTCTTCACACTGCACATAGTTAAACTGTGGAATTCACTTCTGCAAAATATAGTGCTGGACACCAGTTGGGATGGCAATAAACAGCTTCATGGAGATTAAACATCATTTGCTGGGGAACATGGGTGGGAGGGTGCTCTTGCTCTCCCGTCCTCTGCTTGTGGGCTTCCCAGAAGCATCTGGTTGCCCACTGTGTGAACAGAATGCTAGACTACATGGACTGTTGGTCTGACCCAGCCTTGGGGCTCTTCGTCTAGTCTTATGTCCTTCTTAGCAGTTGCACTCTGTGTTTGCTCTCACAGTGCTCTGCTTTCAAAGGTAGTTGAACCCTGGGAATTCTCAAGAGTTGCAGAATAACAAGATGATGATGATGATGATGATGATGATGATGACGACTCTTCCTCGCTCATGGTGGTTTTCTAGATGGACATAACGGGCTTTGCCAAGTCATGCTGTTTTTTTTACAGATTCAGGATTGAGCATGTTTAAATTATGACTGCTTTCTGGATGTTATTGTTATTATTTACAATATTTATATACCGCTCAATTATGTAACACAGATTCCAGAGTGGTGAAATAGAGGTAGCATCCGGGCTAGCAGCCATGGATAGCCTTCTCCTCCTGGAATTTATCCAAACCCCTTTAAAAGCCATCCAAATTGGCCATCACCAATTGTGGTTCTAGTATTTTGAGAGAGGGAGAAAAATGTCTCCCTATCCACCTTCTCCACACCCTGCATCATTTTGTACACCTCTATCAGTTCTCTCCTCAGCCTCCTTTTTTCCAAGCTAAACAACCCCTGCTGTTGCAAGCTTCCCTAGTCATAGGGGAGATGCTCCAGCCCCTTGATCATTTTAGTTGCCCTTTTCTGCCCTTTTTCCACTTCTATAATATCCCTTTTAGGTGCGGTGACCAGAACTGTACACAAGCCTCTCCTAGGGCTTAGTTACTGGCAGTGAGAGCTTTAAGCCACAGTGTGCTGATCTTTTTTGTATTTTGGGCCCTGCCCCCTTTGCCCCCCACTCCCACTGGTTTGTACCCCCCCCCCCCAGTCTGAAAGAGGTTATCCAGCACTGCACTCTGCAATGGTGAGCTAAGTAGCATTCTTGACATGATGGCTCCAGAGTGTCCTCTCCAGGTGCAAGGAGCCTGGAAGGTTCCCTGGTTTACTGAGAACCTCTGAGCAGAGTAACAGACTGGATGGTGACTAAGGGACATGTGGCGTAAGTCTTGATCCACAAGTGATCAAACACAGGTGTGAGCACACTATTGTGCCTACTGTGTGGCAACGATGGCGATTAAGAGAGCTGACCTCTACCACCATTGCACCATAATTGTTCCAGAAAGCTCTTATGGGTGCTGTCTGGGCTGATGAGTCCAGGAATGGGACCAGCTGAGCCCTTGCAGGAGCTTGCAGATGGTTTTGCGAAGCATTTAGAGGGCAAAATGGCTACATCCATATTGAACTGGACTCCACTGTTGTTGCAAGTCCTGTGGAAGTGTTCAGAACACCTTCTGGTCAAGGATTATGGGACTGATTTCAGTTTATTTATTTATTACATTTCTACACCACCCAATAGCCAAAGCCATCTTTCAGTTGTTTTGCCCTGGGGATGTGGACAGGATGCTTGTTAGGTTTTGGCTGACCATGTGCCTTCTTGACACCTGGCACCCTTTTGAAATTTAGCAAGAATGGGTTGACTGTGTGGGTTCAGGAAGTGGTAAATGCCTCATTTTGGGGGTGCCTGAAAGAGGTGATGGTGCATCCCCTTTTGAAGAGGCCACCCTGGACCTGGAGGTTTTAGATCATTACTGGCCAGTTCTGAATATCCCATTCCCGGGCAAGACACTTGGGAGGGTGATATTCAACCAGCTGAAAATGTTCCTGGATGAAGTGGATTATTTTAAATCCATTTCATTCTGGCTTCCAGCCTGGACATGGTGCTGAATCAGCCTGGGTGGTGACTTTATTTGGGGAAAAGAGGGGGAAAAGGCTATCCTGTTGATTCTCTTCAATCTCTCGGCTGCTTTCAATACCGTTGACCCCAATATCTGCCTGGAACAGCTTGGTGGCTTGAGAGTGGGAGAGACTGTATCATAGTGGTTTCCTTCCCTGCCTATTTACAGGGGCGCTACCAGAGAGTAGCATCGTGAGACATCTGCTTGGCTCCATAGCGGTTGGGCTGTTGGGTCCCGTAAGGTTCCATTTTGTTTCCCATGTTATTTAACTCCTATATGAAATGGGTGGGTGGATATGGAGTGTGATGTCACTAATATGCAAATGACATCCAGCTCTATCTCTTCATTCTATCTGAATCAGGAGAGGCCATGCAAGTACTGGAAGTCATGGAGGCTGGATCAGGGCCAATAAATCGAAGGTAAAAATGGGTAAGATGGAGGCTCTTGGGGCAGGTGGTTTCCAGGTCTGGGAAACAGGGAGATGGCCTGTCCTAGTATCCCCACTGTTGGAGCAGAGATGATAGAATCATAGAGTTGTGGAGTTGGAAGGGACCACAATTCTAGAAAGTCCAGGAGTGCTTCTTGACTCAAAGCTGCCACTGGAGGCCTCAATAGAGAGGAGTACTTATGGCCAGCTACAGCTATTCCTGGACGATGTCAGTGCTCTCTATGAGGGCTTCCTTTGAAGAGGGTCTGGAAGCAGCTGCTGTTGCAGCACAACACACCAGTTTTGAGATCTCTGAACTGGCTGCCAGGGAGCTATTGTGTGTTCACCCAATGTAGGGCTCAGGTCCTTCCCCAGTACTGACCATCCTAAGATCTAAGATCAGCCAAGATTTGCTTGTGGTGCCCTTGAGGAATGTGTCCTGTGGGGCTACAACACATAGCAAGGGCTTTTCATTGGTGGCACCCCAGCTATGGTACTCCCTTCCAGTAGAGTTTTGGCAGTCTCCCATGCTGTTGCCATTTAGGGGCCAATTAAAGATCTATTTATTTACACATATTTGTGGAGTACAGGCAAATGCTACATTTGTTTTTGGGTTATTTGATGGTGTTGATGATTTATTGGATTTGATTGTTTATCTGTGATTTTAGAGCCATGTGTGATGTATTGTGTCTTAAATAACCACCCTGGGTGGGATATAAATTAAATATAAATACATAAATATAATCATGGAACAGCATATCTATCATCTAATTGTTGGTGAAATCATTAGAGCCTATTCAAGGACCATAACTAATCTAAACAGTATGAGAATTCAGAACAGGAAGGAATCTGGGGCTGTTAGGGTAGGAGGCAGATGCTGGTTGCAGAACTTGGACTGGGCCACGGGCTTCTGCCTCTCATCTCCCGGTGGTGATTTGGACAAGAGTTCCCAACACACTGACATGGGTCAAGGGCATTGAACATCAGGACTGCAGTCCCAGTCCGGCCTCCAGGGCTGTCAGAGGGCCACGCCCCCTTCCCTAGGCCCAACCCCTTTCCCTCTGGCCCCATCATTTGTTTTTTTTTCTTCTCATTCTAAAAGTTCGGAAGGCCCTCTTGAGGCTGGCAGTAAGATCAGTAAGCAAAAATATTTTGGGTGTTTGGGCCCCTGCTGCTTTTGCCTTTGGCCCCACCTGCCCACCACTGGAATGTGGCTTCTCAAGAGTTTTTTAAAATTGAATTCGGCTCTCGGGCTAGAGAGGTTCAACGCCCCTGGCATAGATGATACCTTTGCAAGATCTTTTTCCTTGCAGAAGTGGGAGTGAAGTGGAGGTCACCTCTAAAATGGCAGTTTTCAGGTGCTTGGCTCTCATCCCAGGCTTTGGGCCAGAAAGAGGGTGCCTGCTTGCAGCCTTGCTGCATCTTCCATAGTTGTTTTACTTCTTTCCAGCATGTCTTAGTTTCCTCTGTTCCTTTTCTCTAATTTATTTTAGGGCTGGGCCAAGAAATTCAACCCAACTTTTTTTCACAGCATTTGGGATGTTTGGTGCAGTTTTTTTTTTTTAATGGAAAGGAAGCTCCCTGCCCCCACCCATGAAAGTTAAGCAATTTCCATCCCTGCCCCTAAAAGTATCCGAAATTAGCCCCCACCCAGCCACCCACTGATGGTAGTATAGAACTAGGCTGACCACTTAATGCATTGCCAAGAAAGAAGACGAAAGAGAACAGCTACATTTGCATATGCAAATTTATATGTATAGGTGAAAATAAGTATAGGTGAAAATATGTATGGGTGAAAATTTAGAAATTGCCACTTAAATGGAACAACAATGCACCTCACCCTCATGGTGAAGTCGGTGTCCAGGGAGCTGCGGTGTGCCTGCTGCCGCTCAGGCTTGGATTGCACAGCCCCTCAAAGAGAGCAGCGGTCCCCAAGATTTTTCGATCTGTGGGCATATTTGGGAAATTGAGAAGCTGCTGTGGGCACCATGACAAAATGGCTCCCACAGAGGATGTGGCCGGTTACATCATGGCTGCTGTGGGGGCCTGGGTGGTCCAAAGAAAAGTTATTCACTCAAGAAACTCGAGTATAAGCAGAGGAAGGGACTGAACTCCAAAGCCGATCCACATAGTTGACCGCAAAGAAGCACAATGAAATACCCATTTAAGGTTGCAGTCCTATGCAGGCACGCACGGAACTCAATGGGAATTGCTTCTGAGTAGACCTATATGGGATTGCTCTGCTCAGACTATGCTCACACTCGTTTTCCCAGCCTCAAATGGAAGAAAAGGTTTTCTCTACTTTCACCGCGGACTCAGCCACTCCGTTCCCCACTTGGCACTCCTACATCCTCCTCTGCCATCAGAGCCTCTGCCTGGACAGTGCTGTGTACGTGTGTGAAAAATGAGAGAAGGGGCTGGGAAGGTAGAGAAAAAGGGTAAGACTAAAGGCCAGGAGTCGGGAGTGGGGGGAGAAACAGGGAGGTAAAGAGATGGGAGGAGAGAACAAGCGGGTCTAGGAGGGAGGGAGGGAAGGAGGGAGGGAGGGAGGGGGACATTGCAAGGCAGACGGGCAAAGGGGCAGGGGGGGAGAAAGAGCGAGGCTAGAGGCTAAGAGGAGGAGGAGAAACAGGGAGGTGAAGAGGTGGGGAGAAAGGGCGAGGCTGGAGTGGGGGGGAGAGAGAGCAAAGGAGAAAGGTCTGTGGGTGAAAGAAGATTGTGTGGGGCCAAGAAACAACTTTTTCCTTCTCAGTGGCATTCAGTGATGACATCCTGATCAACAAACTAGTAAACAGTGGGCTAGGTGGAACAACTATTAGGTGGATCCACAGTTGGCTACAGAATCTGGCTCAAAGAGTGCTTATCAATGGAACCTTTTCACACTGGGAGGAGGTAACGAGTGGGGTGCAACAGGGCTCAGTCTTGGGCCCAGTGCTCCAACATTTTTATTAATTATTTGAATAAGGAGGTGCAGGGAGTGCTTATCAAATGTACAGATGACACAAAATTGGGTGGGATCGCTAATACCCTGCAAGACAGAAACAAACTCCAAAGTGATCTTGATAGACTGGAGCGCTGGGCTGAAAACAACAGAATGAAATTGAATAGGGATAAATGCCAAGTTCTACACCTAGGAAAAAGAAACCAAATGCACAGTTACAAGATGGGGGATACAAGGCTCAGCAATACTACAAGTGAGAAGGATCTTGGAATATGAATATGAGCCAACAGTGTGATGTGGCTGCAAAAAAAGCAAATGCTATTTGGGCTGCATTGATAGAAGTATAGCTTCCAAATCATGAGAGGTACTGGTTCCCCTCTATTTGGCATTGGTTAGGCCTCATCTTGAGTATTGCATCCAGTTCTGGGCACCACACTTCAAGAAGGATGCAGACAAACTGGAGTGTGTTCAGAGGAGGGCAACAAGGCTGATCAGGGGTCTGGAAACAAAGCCCTATGAGGAGAGACTGAAAGAACTGAGCATGTTTAACATGGAGAAGAAAAGACTGAGGGGAGACATGATAGCACTCTTCAAATACTTGAAAGGTTGTCACACGGAGGAGGGCCAGGATCTCTTCTCAATCAACCCAGAATGTGGGACACGGAATAATGGGCTAAAGTTACAGGAAGCCAGATTCCGGCTGGACATCAGGAAAAACATCCTGTCTGTTAGAGCAATATGACAATGGAACCAATGGCCTAGGGAAGTGGTGGGCTCTCTCACATTAGAGGCCTTCAAGCGGCAGCTGGACAGCCATCTGTCAGGGATGCTTTAAGGTAGATTCCTGCACTGAGCAAGGGGTTGGTTGGATTGGATGGTCTTATAGGCCTCTTCCAACTCAACTATTCTATGATTCTATGTGGCACATGCTGAGACAAGGAGGGGGAATTGACCCATGGGCTGCCTGCTTCCCCCTTCCACTGGCCTCTTGGAGTACAAGCGCTCTCCCCTCAAGGACCCAGGGCTGTGTATGAAGTTAGCAGGCATGTGCTGGTTGCCAGGTTTTGTGGGGCAGGGATTACTTGCCCCTGCTGCTCATCCTTTTGGGTACACCTTGGGCATGTCTGTCCTTGGAAGATGCTCATAGTTTGCCTGTTGGAAGCTCGCCAGCTTGTGCAGATTAACTCTCACACTTTCAGGGTCTTCCAGTAGCCCCGCCCCCGCCCCATCTGTTTATGCAATTTAAAATGGGGAGGGGAGGGAGAGGCCTGGAGTGCGTCAGCAGAGCTCAGGATTCCTCCTTGGTCCTACATGCTTGGTTGTTTCCCTCACCTCCAAAGAGGACCAACAGGAAGGCAGCGTGCCTGCAGTGCACCAGAGAGAGAGAGAGAGAGAGAGGGAGGGAGAGAGAGGGAAAGAAGCTGCTCCTCTTGCTGGCCACTCGGCTGCCAGCCTTCCCTCACATCTTCCCACTAGGCAAGGCAGACACCGCTCAGAGGAACCTGTGAATCGGGTACAACAGGCACTCCAGCCTGGGTCTTTGCAAGTCTGCTGCAGTGTGCGTGCCTTTCTTTGGGTGCATATGGCTTTGAGTGGATTTCAGCACACGGTCCTTTGTGTTTACACTTTCCATCTTTAGCCGTGAAGGTAAAAATGGAGGCCCATGCTGTTGTGGTGCTTTTTAATGTTATTTTCAGGTGGACTAATTCTGCTCTCCCCTCCCAGCCTATCCGTGAGCTCCATCTGAGCCGTAGACAGCATTGTTAAGCCAATCTTCTCCTGGGCTTGATGAGGAAGAGGCACGGGAGGGGTTAAGACGACAGGGTGGGGGGGGGGAGGAGGAGGCTGGGCTTCCTTATAAATGCAAGCTGAAAGAGGCCAGCCCACTGCAGAGCTGAGCATCTTACCAGCAGACAGGAGGAGAGCCGGTTCAGAGCTGGAAGGCGAGGAAGAGACAGAGGACGCAGCTATTGCGTCCTGCCTTGAGGAATCTGCTCCCCGAGGAAGTCAGCTCATCATGCCCGAGTCCTGGGATGGGGTAGGTGCTGTGCCGCCAGATGAGACAGGGCCCTGCTGCAGGCCATGGCCGACCCGGGGAGGCATTTTGCAATCTGGACTGCAAGCCACAGAGGGTCCAGCCTGCTCTGTCCTTCCCTCCCCTTCCCCAGCATCAAAGGAATGGATGCCCTTGCTTGCATCATGGGGGCCTGGGGCTTCTGTGGGGAGCATCCCTGGGGTCTCTCTGCTACTCTCTTTCTCTAGAAGGCCAGCCGATTTCCTTTTGCAGAAGGAAAGAAATGGACATGTGTATCTGACACTTCATTTCCAGTGCCAGATTGGTTGCTGGCCTGCAGCCCCTGCCCTCTTCCCAGAAGGCCGAATAGGTAGGCGCACTTGATGGGCATGGAGTAGGGCAGGAAAGGCATTCTGCATATGCTCCAAGGCCCACTGTGATTCTTTCATGCATCCCAAAGCTGAATCTGGTTCCAGCCAGCCTTGGGTCGGCTTTGTCCTAGGCTTGAAAGGCAGCCTGCGTGCTGCAGAACAGGTGCCAAAGGCTGCCAAAGTGCAGATGGGTGCCAATGCTCTGTAGGTTCTCTGGGGGCAGCCAGAAGAGGAAAGCAACTCCTTCGGCTGCAGTGGCCATGACAAGTGCTGTGGCTGCAGCCTCAGTGGGTAACAATGGAGAGAGCCGACGACCACGAGTGCCTGTGAGTGGGAGCTGAGGCAGGTCTGGGACCGAGTCATGCATCAGAGGTGTGCAAGGTTCCACTTAGGCGGCCGCTGCTGTGGCAAGGTGACACCTGTGTGTTTTGTCAAGGACATGCGTGGCGTCTCGAAAATCTGTCTTCTCTGCACCTCTGGCGTCATGTGTAAGGCACGTACCCGCTGGCTTCCCTTGCAGCGATTTGCTTTCCCATTTCCACTAGCAGCCTCCCTCTTCAGATGAGCTCATTGGCTGCAGGCAGCCTCGTCCTGGATGTGGGGAGGCAGCGTTCATGGCTGAGTGTTGGGCAGAGCATCCTCAACAGCTGCAGAGGAGGCAGAGGCAGGACATCTCTTGGTCCCCACAAAGCACTGCAGAGCCAACACCCTCGAAAGGGCAGCGCAGCCTAGCCTGAGGGCAAAGCTTAGCCAGGGCCCTGCTGGTGGGCCTTGTGCAAAGCATGGCCGTGGTGGGACTCTGTCCCCCCACACATTGCTGACGCTCCTTGAGAGGTCTCCCTCCCACCCCCATCTCTGAGATGCTGCGTGGGTCAGATGAGCTTCCTGTAATCAGGATGGAGGGAGGAGTGTGAGGAGAGCACTGGACGAGGCGGGAGGAGAGTATCTCCTGCAGAAGCTTTGCTTTGGAGGATGACCACCGTGTGTTTCTTCACAGCCTTGCCCCCCAGGGTGAGGTGGTGACAGATGTTCCCTCCTCCCTATGTGTGGTGGTGATGCTGTGAGGGTGGTATTGTGGGGCGGAGGGGAGAGCAGAGGGGCTGTTGCTGGGGGATTTGCGCACACGTCCCAAGTTGACTCGTACAGGAAGGGAGACATCCATTCCGTCTCATCCTGATGGTTGTTCTCTCTCACCTCCTTTCTGGGCAGTCTTGAACTGATGATGGATGGTGTGTGAGAGATGCCGCCTGCGATTTTAGCTATCTAGGTTTCTTCTTGCTGGATGAAGGAAGCTGAGAGAAGAGTAGAAGTTGGCATCCGAAGCTATTTATCGCTTTCTGTTTTTTCTGCCTCTTTCCACTGTAATTCTGCAAACTGTTTCATAAAGAGCCAGTACTAAATTCTGCTCATTCTGCTTTACTAAACTGAAGGTACGTGAAGCAGCCTGTGGCTGAGTCAGACCATGAAGCCCACTGTGGCAAGCAGATATGTCTGCACCTCCAACCCTGTGAGGTAGGACAGGCTGCAAGACACCTTTTTGTCTGTATTCCTCAGGGGTGGTGTCACCCAAATACTTTCAGTGTCCCTTAGCCTGCCCACGTGAGGAGACAGGCTGATGGCTTTTATGTGTGGGTCAGGACAGACCCCCTCCTTCAGAACCTCCTTAGAAACCAGGCTGGGTGCTTCTACCAAGCAGACCAGTGCATGGTTGAGACCAACGCCAGGCTAATCAGAGTATTAAAACAACTCCATGTTCCAATTAAGTATATTTATTCAAGAACCAAACAGAAATGGTTGCTTTTAAAATAAAATGAAGCTTCAAATAGGTCACTGGACCTTGTTTATCAGGATCCTAAATGTAACTCACCAAAGCAGCTTATAGGACGGAGGGTGGGGCTCCCACCTGGGATTTCAGAGTGTGGAGGACGTGTTTTTCTTTGACTGTGTGCCAACCAACCACCCAAAGACAAAGGGGAATCTCAAAGACTAGGGTGACCAGATAAAATCCAGGTCAGGGCTCATGTAACTTTAACAGTTGTAGAGAAAAGGGAATTTCAGCCAGTGTCATTTGTATGCAATTAGTTCCTGGTGAAATTCCCTCTTCATCACAACAGTTAAAGTTGCAGGCACTATACTAGAGTGACCATATACAAAAGAAGGCAGGGCCCCTGCAACTTTAACTGTTGTGATGAAGAGGGAATTTCACCAGGAACTAATTGCATACAAATGACACCGGCTGAAATTCCCTTTTCTCTACAACTGTTAAAGTTACAGGAACCCTGACCTGGATTTTATCTGGTCATCCTATCAAAGACCAAAAGTATTTCTCTGGGGCTGAGCAGGCTCCATAGAGGGAAATTCAAGCTGACCATGCAGTAGCCTGGGAGGACTTGATGATGAATGCTCCAGCCAGGTGTTTTCTACAGTACATATTTAACATCAGCTGAGTCATGGAGGATGTGGATGTAGGGTGACCAGATAAAACCCAGGTCAAGGCTCATGTAACTTTAACAGTTGTAGAGAAAAGGGAATTTCAGTCAGAGTCATTTGTATGCAATTAGTTCCAGGTGAAATTCCCTCTTCATCACAACAGTTAAAGTTGCAGGGGCCCTGCCTTCTTTTGGATATGGTCACTCTAGTATAGTGCCTGCACCTTTAACTGTTGTGATGAAGAGGGAATATCACCAGGATCTAATTGCATACAAATGACACTGGCTGAAATTCCCTTTTCTCTACAACTGTTAAAGTTACATGAGCCCTGACCTGGGTTTTATCTGGTCAGCCTACGTGGAGGTGAAGCAGGAAAGTGAGCCTGGAATGTGTGGAGATATCAATGTTGGAGTCTAGGCTGGTCATGTGCAGGAGCCTTTCCAGGAATGTGGGTGGGTGGTGGGTGAGAGGGGATGGTTTGGTTTATTGCAGCCACTTTGCCTATCCAGACAGGCAGTGCAGGTTTCTGATAGAATAGGTGAGAGGGGACCTAGGATGCTGGGGGCGTTCGCTTCCCTCCCCATGCTGGACTGGGAAGGGGAAGCTGGACTCTCCCCTAAGAATCAGGGCAGGGCAGGGGCTTCGATGCCCTGCAGCACTGATTTCCTCACCCCCACCTACCATTTCCTGGCCCACCTCTACATCACCACTACAGTGATGTAGTGGTGAATTTTGAAGTGTAGGCGCTCATCATGACAGCCCCTATATATAGCCTGCATCACCAAGGCGAGTCCAAAAATGCAGTACACAGTATTGATCAAGAAAGCAGTCCTAGCAGCTTCCCTCTCCATGAGAGGCCTTTCGTAAAGCTAATGGTTTTCAATTGCCCATTGAAGACTAGGCTACCCCACAATACTTTGCGTTACAGCAGGGATTAATATACTGTTGCTGGGAAAATTTATTACCTCTCAACTAATGTGAGGTTTGCAGCTAAACTCGGAGCAGGGGAGTCTGGGGATGGTGGGGGTGGCAGCTGTGGTGGTTCGGTGGCAGATGTGGTCAGCACTCCTGCTAATAAAATAGTCCTGGTGTTGTGTCCCTGTGAGCCCTGGCCCCGCTACACCAAATGCCACATCTATGGCTCCATTTCTCACATTTTACCTACCTTAACTCATCTCTCAATCTATCTCTCTACAGGTGTTTGGCAAATCTAACTTTGGAGGGGTCATGGGGAGACTTCTCCCCCCTCCCCCCTCGCCATATGAAACTGTGACTACGGGGCTCCACCTGATTGGCAGCTCTGAGTGCCCGGGGCTCCCAGTCCTTCCGGTCAGCCTGGGGAGGTGGGAAGTGAATTAGTGAATCCACTTTTGGGTGCTTAGTTATAAGTGAGGGCCACTCCCTTTTGTTTTGTTGTGGTGCAACCCACTAATCCCAGGCATGTGCAGGCCATTTGGGGCCTCTCGTTGTGCAGCCCTGGCTTAAGGACTGCCAGATCTATTCTCGCAGAAGCTTTTGCAGGCCAGAGCCCTCCTTGTCAGATGCATTAAGTCATCCCTTTTGTGGCAGGGAAAGAGGGAAGAAGCAAACAGCTGTGTTCTGCAACAAAGTGAGGCCAAAAGGTCAAGCCTGCAAGCTGGCTAGCGGACTATGTGCAGCACTAATGAACGGGCATCCAGTCAGATGAACACAAGACCTGCAGCCTGTGCATGCACCTCATTCCTCCCGATTAAAACATCCAAAGTCCACAGTTGGACAGTTCACTTTGTAGGAGCAACCCAAATTCCACGGCGTTGTGCAAGCTTTCGAGTTTTCTGTAACTTTTCAGTCAGGCAGGATCAGGGGTTGGCAACGTAGCTCCTGCCAAAGAAAGCGTGTCTGCAAGGAACACTTGCTCCCAACTCTATTGAAGTTAGCCTTCCCATCCTGGGGCCCTCCACTAGGACTACAAGTCCCATAAGCCCCAACCAGCATGGCCAATGGTCATGCTACAATGTGTTATAGTCCAAAACATCTGGAGGATAACAAGTTGGGAAAAGCTGCCCTAAACTAACGGTGTTTATGGATAGATAGCTAGATAGCTAGATAGCTAGATAGATACATTCAACCCTCAGAAGGGCAAACCTAGCACTGCAGCTGGCTGGAGTTCAAGGCCAGGCCAGATGGGAAAGCAGGGCTGTGGGCCTTGGGGGCAGAGGAAATCTCACTCTGGCATCCACTGAGCTGCTATGATGAGCAGTCCTGGAAGGACAACTTGGCTTTCTTCACTGGCTGTGGGGCTGTTCTTGGAGACAGAATCACAGATGGTGGCCCAAAAGGGCTCTTCCGCTTTGCGCTGAACCAAGAAACGAGCGGCTGGAAGCTGTTTACTCTCCTGGGCACCTGCAGTTTAGCAAGGAGGGTCTTTTTGAGCCATTTCCCACATGGGTCCCAAGTGTAATGTCTATTTATTTATTTGTGACATTTGTACTGCTGAATATAATAAAATCCCTCAGCGGTTCATACATTTAGATACAATATGAAGAAAAAAACCCCAACACCTTTAAAAGCATGAAATTGAAATGACGACAGTAAAAACATTCAAGGAGCAGCAACGTGGACTGGCAGCCAGCGGATGTCCCCAGGAGTCATCTGCAATTCCTCTGTGCCTAAAGATGCTATGGAAATAAGCCATCCCCACCGCTTGTTCGTAGAGGTGTGGCTAGCTGTTGACATGTTTGTCATACCTTGGAGCGGATGGGGACCTCGAGTGATCCAGGAAAAGCACAGAGTCTGCTTGGCATCACATGACATCACATTCATGGATGAGAAAGAGTCACACTTGGGAATCTATGCCGGGGTCCATATTCCTAAACAGCAGTTTGAGCAAGTAGGCTGAGGTGGAGAGGAGAGCAGAGGAGTAAACAGCAAGAGGTGTTCTTGTCTCCCCTGTGGAATATTGAACTTCCAAGATGGTGTCCCTTAACAGACATGGGTTCATGTCCATCAGCCAGTGTGCCCAAGAAGTCACCGGCTTTGGGCTGGTGGTATCTGGACAGGTTCGTTGCAAGCCAACCAGGGATGCCAATTTTCCCACCAAATCTTTGGAATAAGAGATGCTGGTAGCTACCAGTTTTCCTCAGCAGAATGTGAAAAATAAGATTAACAATATACAGATCAGGTGACGACAGAATTAGAAAAGAGTTGTCATCAGAACTGACTTCTCTAGGCCAGCCTTCCCAATTTGGCACCCCCCAGATGCATTGGATTACAACTTCCATAATTCCCAGCCAGCATGGCCCATGGCCCCAACACATCTCAAGGCTGGACTAGGCACTCGTTCTATAAATGCATCCCTGTAAATTAACTCAGTGGTCCCCATTTGTATGATGTGTGTATCCGCTCAGCCCCATCATGCAAGTCCAGAACGTTTCCCACTGTACTCTTGCCAGCGTCTCTGGGCCAAAACAGACACTCCATAAAATCTATGTCTAGAAGCTGTGCCCCCCCCCGCCCCATGTTTACTCTAAAAAGGTGCAGAAGAATGGGGGGGTATTGCGATCTTTGCACCTACTCTAGAGTAAAAATGGCAGGGGAGAGACATTCTTGTTCTGTGGTGGATTTGCATGGGACAGGGAGACGTGTGAAGAGGACCGGTGAATCAGCCCTGCTCCCAGGCTTCTGGGGTCTCATGCAAAGGGAGAAGATGTTCCCAGTGACACAGAGCAGCACCAGCTTCTTCCCCTGGGAAAATGGCCAAGTGGAATCATCGAAAGAGGAGGTGCTGTTCCCTCCCACTTCCTGGGTTCTGCCTCCCCTGCTGAACTGATATTGCTGCGTTTGCTCTGTGTCTCCTCCAGGAGCATGACATTGAGACGCCGTATGGGCTGCTGCATGTGGTCATTCGGGGGTCTCCAAAGGGAAATCGCCCAGCCCTCCTGACGTACCATGACGTGGGACTCAATCGTAAGTTTGCCACTTTAATTCTGGCCAGGGAGGGAGAAGGTTGACTTAGCACCCGGCTCATCCCCCTTTCCAGAAAATGAGATGTCCCCTCTTGCTATTGTGTTTACAACCTGGGTGTTGTGCTTCTGGCGCCAGAAAAGAGCAGAATTAACCTGGAACTGCACTTAAAATTGGTTCCTGTTATTTGTTTCATTGCACCCTGTCTAAGCCACACCAGTGGTTGTGAGCAGCATGGGTGCAGGTGCATCCCTCCCCCCAGGAATGCCAGAATTTTGAAATTCTCAAGTTTGCCACTTTGAACTTTGCTCTGCCCTTATGCTGAGTCATATTGGTGGCGCATCCTAGACTGTTTCTTGAAACAGGGTTCAACTTGGCAGAGGGAATCAGGCACTGCCTCTCTGATGCTGCTTTCTCATTTTTGGAAAGAAGGTACTATATTGTTTAACCATAAGGTATGAGAAGCAAAAGGTGAGGCTCCGTTTTGCTAAATGCGAAAAGCCACACCTCTAGCTTGTGGAATTCTCCTGCAAAATCTTTTTTAAAGTGTGTTTGCAGGTAGATCACCCAAAGGAAAACATTCATTTTACTCTGAATGGGAAAGATGAGAACATAGGAAGATAGGTAGAGGTGAGCACATTTCAGAATGGAGCATTTTGAACTTCTGGCATTCCAATATAATAATAATAATAATAATAATAATAATAATAATAATAACAACGATTTATTTCTTACCCGCCTCTCCGTCTGGATCGAGGCGGGGAACAACAACATGATAAAATACATAAAACTAATTAAAACATGACAAATATTATTAAAACTGCATTTTTTTAAAGGTGCACGCACAGGTGTACAAAACACTTGCTCACAAAAAATGGTGTGTTTGGGGGGTGGCAGGGGGGTGGCAGGGGTGAGGGGAATGGCAATGATCATCGCTGCAGTCATTAAAACTCCCCCACCCAACTGATGGGATCAAAGTGTGAAGGAGCGTATGCACTTTTGGAGAAGTGCCCTTCTGATCTGGCTCTTTCCAGCTAAAAAGGTTTTCCTTATTAAGAAAAAATGCAGATGAAAGAAAAACAAAATATGGGCTGATGACTAAAGGATGATGACATTGTTTGGATGCCCATGCAATTACCACAGGGAACCCATGCACAGTGCATACAAAGAGGTCCATTTGAAAGCAACAGAAATGTAGAATTAGTTAAAAATTGCACTAGATCAGCCAGGAGTTTAAAGGAGAGAGTTCTCTTTAAGTTAAAGCTGAACATATGTGTGTGGGTTTGTATGTCCAGAAATGTTTACCCTCTTCTAGATGAGCTACCAACTTGAAGTTTGGGATGCTGATACGTCTTCCTGTACAATGTACCAAAGGGAAAAAAAAAACCCTAAACCCTGAATGTTTGCATTTTAACTATTTTTAAACAATTTAAAACAAATCCTTTGCTGACGCCTACAACTCCCAGCAACTGTCAAGGAAGCACCTCTCAGAGGATGGGGCCACCTGTGAACCACCAAAGGCATGCTGGGAGGTGTAGGCATTTCAGAGATCTTAGGGGATCGTGCATGACCACACGGGTGATCTCTGAAACGGCTTCACATCCCAGCATGCATTGCCCAGAGCTGCCCAAGTCTGCTGAGAGCCACTTCCCTCCACTCTTCAGCAGAGCTACTCCTTGAGAGAGCAGCTAGGAGCAGCATCAGAGATGAGCAGAGGGAAGTGGATTCATGTTATCTGTGGGGGCTGAGCAACATCGGGAATATCTATTAGTATATATCCATCTTGGTCTTAGTCTGGTTCTGCAGATGAAGAGGCAGATACTGGAAACACCATGGTTGGGTTCTATTCCTTGCTCCGCCTCTTATGAACCCCTTGCCCAACCTTTGGATCAATTTGAATTTTGGTCATAGCAAATGGGCAGCCCTGTAACTGAGCACCTCTTGGCCAGGTGACACTTGGGTGGGAGAGACCTGCATGACTGGCCCCACCCCTAACGGTTTGGTTTTTCAAACATGTGCTGCTGGTGTGGGGTGAAAACCATGGAAAAGTAGCTCCCTTATCCTGAGGGAACATAGGAAGGGGCCCATTGTGCTATACAACTTGAATCCTGAGCATTTCCAAGAATGTCTTCTTCTGTACAATCACACACACACACACACACACACCCTGGTCTGGGACAATTAAGATCATCTGATGGAGTCCTGGTCTGAGTTAGAATTGGTCCCCAAGCTACTCTGGATCGATTTTCCAAAGAAGATCTGCACAGCCCCCTCCCTCCCTGTTGCTTTTCCGTAAGAGATTTAAAACTTTTAAAATGGAGATTACCTTTGTTAACTGTTGATTAAGTATGGATGGCTAGCTCCAGGACCCCCTGGTGTTGCCATTTTTTGTAATTATTGTTAAATTGCTTTTGATCTGCACACATTAGTGTGGTTTTAATTTTTTGGGCAGATTTTCTTTTGCTATTTGTGTGATGTATTTGTGTGATGTAGTGTAATCTTTTTCCCCCACTACTGTTTAAACTTTTTTAAAAAAATAAATGAAATAATATTTGTGTGACTCCCTAAGTTCCCAGTGCCTCTGCAAAGACACCAGATTAGCCTGTAATGCACAGACATTAGCAAGCTTCCCTCGGATTCTCACGGCTGCATCCCAAAGCAAACTTCTTGGGCATCAGCAAGTCCCATCGAAATGGATGAGAGCAACTGGAGGCCAGAACAGATGAGAGGCATGAGATCTGTGTACAGATCTCTGTTCCATGTTTATGTTGTTCCCTAACAGCAGGTGGAGCAGTTAGGATGGGGGATGGAGAGGAAGTGAAAACTCGTAGCTCCGCTGGAAGAGGAGAGGATGGCATGCCTCTCGACACCACGGATGGGGACTGTGTGGCTCTCCAGATGTTGTTGGACTGCAACTCCCATCATCCCTCACCACAGGCTAGGGTGACTAAGCCTGGTGGGAGTTGCAATCCAGCAACTTGCTCTACACTCTGGTATAGCTGGGTAGATGAAACTTGTTTAGATTGGAGGCAAGATGCACTCCTGAAAGGGCACCCAAAGGAGGAGGTTCCCAAAGAGAAGGAAGAAAACAAAGGACGCAAGAGGGCGGGACATAGAGAGCATGCTACGGGGCCAGGAGAATCAGGAGACGTCCTCGGCTGTTGGAACCACACAGCCAATACCAGACTCTTCTCACAGAGGATGAGCCTGAGCCACCTGTAGGAGAAACACCCCCTCGTGCTCCTTGGAGCATCAAGGAGGAAACCTCAGCCTCCCCTCCTGGCCCCGATGCCTGAGCAGAAGCAGAAGGCCATGTGGTGGCAAGTGGAGACTCACCACTGAGAGGGAAGGAGGGAGGGAGGGAGCTGTATGCAGACCTGAAAGGTCATCTCGTGAGGTGTGTTATGACGGAGAGGTTGCTGAGACACATCAAACTCACTGACTGACTGACTGCAATCCACCCCTGCTGATTTATGTAGGAACGGATCACTCAGCCAGAAGAAACCCTGAATGGATTGCTAAAGGGTTTAGGGGCACATGCGATGTTTTCTTCCCTCCTTCCTTTCGAAGGTTGGGGCATGGTGGATAGTGGAAGTGAACAGCTGCCTACACAGATGGTGTCATTGGGACAGGTTTGGTTTCTTGAACTATAGTCTGTTCTATTGACTGTCCTATTCTGTGGTCCCTCGTGGCTCACAGAGGAAGCCAGTAGCAAGATCAAGGTAGGAAGAAAGTATGACCCTGGACAGCACCAAGCTGCTCCTGCTGGCTGGAACTCTGTCCTACTGGGATAATAGGAGGATGTTGTCTCCACGCGGAGCTCAATCTAACTGAAGCTTTATGTAGGCTGACAAGACTTATAGCGTGAGCAGCTCTGCCCCACGGCAGAAGCTGACTGGACTGTGAAAAGTGCCTCACCTGGTTTTGTAGCCTGAGTGTCTGTGAGCCTGGGAGATGGAGGCTCTGCCAGAGGCTTGTGCTCTGAATTTGTGGATAGTGGGGCAGGGCTGTATCTTCCAGCCATGTCTCTGGAGGGCCCTGACTGCCCTAGCCGTGAAGAAATAGCCTATGCCTCATCCTCACCAGAACCCTCTTTTGCACGCTGAAAGGCTTGAGGGCGGGCCATGACACTATCAAGGGTTCCTGGCAGGTGATATAGGATGCATTTCATGACAACACGGAAGAAAGTATTTGGCAGGCGCGCCAGATCAAAAAGACTTTAAATGAAATACTTTCATCAAGGCAAAAGATGAGATGAATTCCATCCCAGGGGGGCTAAAGGAGCTTGAAGATTTTCTTTCAGAGCCCTCCATCCTAATCTTTGAGAATAATTAGAGAAGTAGGTTAGGTGCCAGAAGACTGGAGGTAGGTAAATGGTGCCCTATCTTCACATAGAAGAAAAAGACAGATCCAGGGAAATAAAGACCAGTCAGCCTGATGTTGATACTAGGGAAAATACTAGGGAAAATTCTAGATCAGGTTATTCAGTGGTCAGTCTGTGGCATCTAGAATACAGCAGGTGTTTGTCAATAATAAGTCATGCCAAGCGAACTTTATCGCCTTTTTAAAATAGACTTAACTAGTCTGATAGATTATGGGAATGCCGTGGTCATAATACGATTCCAGCAAACCATTTGACAAAGTCTCCCATGATATCCTTGTTGACAAGATGGTAAAATGTGGGCAGGATGATACTATTGTTGATACTCTGCCTTAGGCCCTGTATGATGCAGCATTTTAATAAAATCATTTGGATGAACTGGAGGGGATACATATTAAATTCACAAATCATACAAAGATGGATGGGGTAGCTATCGCCATAGAAGATGGAATCGAGTCTCCAAACAATCTGGACAGGCTGGAATGATATGAAATTCAGCAGAGATAAATAGGAAGTCTGGCATTAAGTACAAAGAATAAAAGCCATGAATACAGGATGGCAGAGACCTGGCTTAGCAGCAGTAAGTGTGAAAAGGTTCTAGGTGTCTTCGTGGACCACAAGGTGAACATGAGCCAACATTGTGACGTGGCAGCTAAAAAAGCAAATATGCTATTGACCTGTGTGTGGGAAAACAAGACGGTGCTCTGCAGGAGGAAAGGAGACGCACCTTTCATGGCCTCCTCTCCCAGTGACCCCTCCCCTCATAGCCCCTCCTGGGGATCAGATTGCCGGTTTTCTGTACCATGTCTGGTTTTGCCCTAAGAGGCACCACGAGCCTTGGAGACTGACAGAAATATTAAGGCACCAGAGGAGGGAGGGAGGGTTCTTGTCCTGAACTGGGAGCTCCGCCATATAAAAGCCCTTTTCAGACAGAGGAGTGTTTCCTTCCCTCCCAGGGGCCCATTTGTTCTGAATACGTTATTTCACCCAGAGGCAGATGGGAAGCGTTGGCCTTTCAAACTAGGCACCAGGGCTGTCAACAGACAGGTTCAAGTTGGGCCTGTTCCTGTGCCTTAGCACAGCTGTGCTGCTATGGCGGCGGCGGCGGCTGCTGCTGCTGCTGCTGCTGGGGAGGTGAGAGGCGGGTAGGTGGTGGGTGGGGAGGGAGGGAGGGGGTCATGTGATTGCCCATCAGGGATACGAAGCTGCTGCTGTTCCACGAAGGTCACCTTGATACGCTGCAGAGCAGGGAGGGGAAAGCGGGCTGCAGGCTGCGAGTGAGGAAGAAGGCAGGGGGAAAGCAGTAGCAGCAGCAGCAGCAGCAGGGACCAGATAGGGGACGAAGGCTGATTCCTAGTAGGCACGTTGTGGGCTGGGCCGTGGAGCGGAGCTTGGAGCTGGCCAATGGAGATTGCTCTTCACGAGCCGCTTGCTCTGCAGATGCTGCCCCTTGTTCCTTCACGTTGTGCAGAGGACCCAGAAACGTCATTGGCAAGTCACTGCAGTCCCGTGTTTTCAACGTGGCCCTTTCTTGGTGGCTTTCAGATCTGATTCGGGGTGTTTTTAGGGAAGTTCAGGTGCAGTTGCCCCTGCCAGTATTACAAAAGGCTTGCTTGGGGCTTCTCAGGGCTCCTGAACATTTAGGTCAGGGGTGGGCAGCTTCTTAGGCCCCGAGCGATGCATGTGGCGCTGGGTTGCATGCACACACACGCACACACACGCATGCACACACAGGGGGGATGGGATTGCTGGGGGAAGCTAAAGCCGCCCCACCCCCTGACATGACCCTGATTGGGACCACTGCTTCCCTGCTGCAGTGGGAAAGCAGCAATCCTGGCTGACTCGGGGTTACGCATGGAAGCCGAGGCTGAAGTCTTCCTCTCCTCTCAGTGATCGCAGCTGTTTGGGGCACCGAGGGAGGAGGGAACACAGAGGCTCCGTCCTCCCACGGCTACTCTGACTGGGGCCGCTGTTTCCCCACCACCATTAGCAGATGGGAGACTGTGATCCAGGCTGCATCAGGGAGGCTGCGCCTTCGTCTGATGCTGGGCAGCCAGGCAAAAGAGGCTCTTGCCATTCCCAGGACTTGGGTCTTGGGAGCACTGTGGAAAGAGCTTGTTGGGGGGGGAACCCCCTGCCCTCCCCCTGCTTGCCCCCACGTGGCCCACATTAAAGCAGGCTCTGGTTGTAAAGGGAGCAGCACAGCATTGCATGCCCTTGCTGTGAGTGTCCCCTTGGCCTAAGCCCTGCCCTGTCCCTTGCCCTGTTTGATCTCTTGCAGACAAGCTCTGTTTCAACACGTTCTTCAACTTTGAGGATATGCAGGAGATCACCAAGCACTTTGTGGTGTGCCACGTGGATGCTCCGGGGCAGCAGGCTGGGGCTTCGCAGTTTCCTCAGGGGTAGGTTGGCCGACACGTCTGGGTGGGCACCAGGTGGGGGGAGTCTGCCGGAGAGGCCTGGCCGGCTCTCTTCGCCACCGAGGGCACGACGGCATGCGGGAATTGGGTGGGGCGGGAGGCCGTCCTTGCTGAGTCCTTTCTAGCCTGGGTACCAGCACTGTTCTTGCTGTGCCACTGCAGCTAGCCGCGTTGGTGTGGCCTAAATCAGGGGGCTGGGCTTGGAGGCCAAGCTCTGTTCTCGGGGAGGACCCCTCTGGGAGGGCCTTCCTGCTCTCATCTCTGCCTCAGATGGCTGGGGTGCAGAGAGAAAGGACTCTGCCAGCTCTGGGCAGAGCAGCCGCTCTTCTTGAACCCAGCAGAGGAGCCCCACATGGTGCACAGTGTCCCTGGGAACACAGATCCGAGGACTCCACCACCAATGGGAAGAGCAGCTGCTCTTCCAGGGCTGGTGGAGCAGCTTTGTGTGGCTCATGGCTTCCATAGAGCCAGCATCAGGAACCCCTCCTGGCACCAGCAGCATCCCCCTCAATCCATGCCTCTCCCAGCCCAGAGAAGGGAGGCAAGACCTACACACGTCCCCTGGCACCTGGGAGAGCAACCCAGACCCCACCCAAGGATGGTTCTGCAGCCCAGGCCTAAAGGGAAGCTGCCCGGCTTCCTCCGATTAGCCTGGCCTCGTTAATCCTAGAGTGGCCACAACTCTCAGGTGGGGGGTGGGTGGGGGTGGGATATTTGCACATTGTGGGAGCTCCTCGTATGGTGGCCGTCTCATCGCATCGCGACCAAACCTCTCACAGAGAGGAATAATGACCACATGGCCGGGCTTCTAATCGTGCCAGATGGCCCCGAATCACAGACAAATGCCGTCTGAACTTCCCCAAGGGAGGCTACTGAGCTTGGGCAGAGAATAGAGCAAATGGCCAGTACCCTCAACTGCACAGGCATCTAGCTGCACCAAGGCGGGGAGGGAGAGAGGAGTCTGAGACTGGCTCAGAGCACGGCGAGCTGCTCAAAGGGGAACATTCGTGGCTTCCCCAGAGAAGGAGGGAGTGGAGGACTTCCCTGGTGCCGGGGCGCTCCCTCAGAACTCCTCCATCCCAGGTGGACAAGGTGTAGCCTCTCTGTTCTTGCTCTCCTGTTCTCTCTCCACAGGTACCAGTTTCCTTCCATGGACCAGTTAGCTGCCATGCTGCCCAGTGTAGTCCAGCACTTTGGGTGAGCCTTGGATGTCTCCTTGTTTTTGTGAAGGGATGGGGGGGGCATGAAATGACATGAACTTTCACTCTTAGTGTCTTATTGTGAGCCCTCCTCTAAGACACTCAGAGTGAAAGCCCACAGAGCACATGGACAGGGTGGTGGTGGTGGTTTTAAATGTAGCAAGTGGCAAAAACCTCCTTCCTCCAATACAGCCTTTTCCAATTTAGAGCTCACCAGATGTGAGGGACTACAATGACTACTGCATAGCTGGCTGGGGCTGATGGGAGTTGTAGCCCCACACATCTGGAAGGTGCCAGGTTGGGGAAGGTGGCTCTAAGTGCAGTTCAGGTGGCTTAGGTGTGTGGCAGTAATTGGACACCTGTGGGGGGAAAGTGGCTGTTTTTCCACAGTGCAGAATTGGGTCCTTTAGAGGAAGGACCCACTTGCAAAAATGTCCCTGAATAAGACAGTGTCACTCAAACAAGCCAGCAGATCAGCACTCCATAGAGGTTGGCATGGCAGGGTAGTGTAGTGGTTAGAATGTTGAATCAGGACTAGGGAGATCTGGGTTCTTTCTCAGGCTAACCTACTTCACCTGATTGTTGTGAAGATAAAATGGAGGAGGGGGGAATGTACCTGAGCTTCTTGGAGAAAGATGAGATATAAATGCAATAACCAAACAGTAAGGACTATTCTGGTGAAGGCATGACCGAGGAATGCTTTAGAACCAGTTAATGAGTCGGATCACTTGCCTGAAGACGCTTGTGAAGAATATTGCATTTGTATTGTACACATTGTGTGATGAAGGAATCCAGCAGACTTCAAGTTGGCCCACCAGCCAAGCAAGTAAGGGCTGGAGATAGGGCCACGAAATGGGAGGGGGGGCAAGGAGGTGCCTGCAACAGAGCCACTGATGGGTTTTCTTTTCTCAGGTTCAAGTACGTGATTGGAATTGGTGTGGGAGCAGGTGCCTATGTCCTTGCTAAGTTTGCTGTAAGTGACCTCCAGCCTTGAGAAACCTGGTGTGTGTGTGTGTGTGTGTGCGTGAACTGGATCCTAACCAGTTATTAATCTGCAATTGCATGGCATGCCTTAGGAAGGAAGCAAACAGCTGCCCACAGCTCTGTTTGGGGCATTTTCCAGGTCAGGAACCTTGCAGGCCAGTCTGATGCGTGATTACTTGGAAGTAAACCCCACCATGTTCATAGGAAATGTAAATGTGCATAGCCTTGTAGCTCTAGGGGCACGCTTGCTCCCTAAACTTACTGTGGATGAATCATGGCTTCCTTGTTATTACTGCACAGTCAACAGTAAAGTGAAGTAAGTTGGAAAAAGTCACCCAGATCGTGCAGGCCGGGGGCACAAAAGAAGAACCAGGGAAGGGATGCCCTGCTGTTCTTGTGCCAATTCCTTCTTTCCTAAACATCTATTTGTATATTTATGCCATGTACAATAAATGTGTATCCTGCATTCATTAATTCAGGACAAAATAACATCCTTTATCACCTAGATTTGTAGTCGCTGCCAGTAATGTCAATTACGAGTAGTTTTAAAAATGTATACGCATGCACTGTATGGCCGTTTCTACACTGGCCTTTCTTCGTGGGACCATCCCTGGGTGCACAACTGGGCCCACAACTGCCTGTGGGGTATGGTGGCTAAATAGTGATAAGGAGCGACCATTCCTCTTTGGGCAATTGTAATTGTGTGCCTTCAGCTAGCAAACACTTCGTTTTTGCATTATAATTTTCAGAATTTCAAAACTTTGCATGCTAGGAAAGTAGTCAGATCCTGTATCAGAGGAGGCGAAGCGATTTTTCTCCATTGTTTTGCAGGACTGACTGCAAGGCATGAATGTTCCCCCTCTCCGTGCTGTCCCACATAAGCCCACCGTGTGACCATTAAGAATCTCTCTTTCTCAGACTGCAATTCCATGAAGATGAGCATAAACTTTGTGATTGTACCATGGAGCATTGGCTGCACAGCTGAGCGCAGCTTCAGCCCCTGGAACAAGAGATGCAGTGTCAGGAATCCTCTAGGCCTCCTGCAGCCTCCTGCGCTGTCTATGCCAGCAAAACAGGCTCTCCCTCAACGGTGCGCTGGCTGTGCCCTGGGCTGCCAGGCCCACCTACCAGCCCCCTGCCTAGCCAACCACACACTTCCTGAGACTGAGCAACCTCGCGCAGGGTGTGAGCAAACTTCCCCACCCCCAGCATGAAAAATCCAGGGATTCCCAAGGGGAGAACGAGGGAAAAGCTTGTGGGAAATAACCGAATACATGGCAGGGGACACAGAAAAAACAGGGAAGAGACATTTGGGGGGGGGGGGGGGGAGACCAGAAAAATTCAGGGGGGAGAATGTTTCTTCCTATCACCCAAATATCCCTGGAAAAAACAAAAACATTTCCCATCCCAGTTTTCTTCTTTCATGTTTTCATATCTCTAGGAAGGAGAGGGTGGGAGTTTATACCAGATCCTGCAGGGATTTGTCTCCTTGATGGTGTGCAGCCTGCCCTCTGTCTCAGCTCCCTTTCAATTTCCCAGGTTGGTTCAGGAATCCAAGAGGAGGGGAGACCTGGAATATGCCAGCTAGAATTCCCCCTCTTTCCAGTGACCCCAGATTTAGTTTTCCTGCTCCAGGGTCTGGGCCCTGCTCCAAGGGAGAGTAGAAATGGTGAGCAGGCAATGGGATTCCTCCAGCATATTGCAGAGAAAACAATGGCTAAAGTGTGCCAAGAACCTAGGGCATCTTTCACCAACCTAGTGGCCTCCAGATGTGCTGGACTGCAACTCCCATCGTTCCCAGCTAGCATTGGCTAGGAGAGATGGAGGTTGCAGACAAACTCATCTGGAGGGCGCCAGGTTGGGAAAGGCTGAAACAGAGTCTCATTCTACCTGCTTAAGTGCTTTTAGAAGTTGTGTTGGACTTCACATGCTGTTGCAGTAAGAAGAATGGGGCCTGGATAATAAATCCAGCATAGTCACAGGAGTCGATTCCTGCAGATGCACGGCCAGAAAGAACTCTGAGTGGCAGCTCAGGGCCTTGCACAGAAGAAGCTCACCTGCCCACACAGTCCAGTTCCCCTTGGAGTGGTGGTGCCTGGGGCAGTCTCAGTTGTGGGTGCTTTGGGGGCAGGTCGTTCCCTTGTGACAGTGTTGCAGGTGATCCGTTCAGGGTATTTGTATATTAGATCTCCAGAGTGAAGCATTTGCCTTTGGATGCTTGCTAATTGCTTCTCTGTCCCAGCTGATACACCTGTGAGCCAGAATGATCATCTCTACTGGACTCTCTTTCTTGCTACAGCTAATCTTCCCAGATCTGGTTGAAGGTCTTGTTCTGGTCAACGTTGACCCAAACGGCAAAGGCTGGATCGACTGGGCAGCCACCAAGGTGAGCACTGCAGCTACTGTGACCGTGTCAGTACATCGCATTTCCAGGCTGGTGAGGCTGCTGATGGTGCTCAGCAGTGAAAGAGTAGCCGGCTATGTTGCCACCAGGGGCAGAGGGAGAGCTAAGTCCAATGAAATGGTGATGTTTCACGGCTCCATCTGCTTCACAGTGGCAAACCAGGCAAAATGGGGTCCGAGGTCAGGTTTGGTGTTCAATCATTTGTAACTGGGGTGTAGAATTTCTGCCCCAAATACCCCAGAATAGAATTAATATCATAAAAAAATCAACTTTGATTTGGTTTGCTTAATCTGCATGCTCCCCTTTGCACCGTTTGGGGGAATTGTTTTTTAGGGACTGGGAAGGAAAACTGGAACACGCTGAAGTCAATGAGT
Source organism: Anniella stebbinsi (assembly GCA_029215795.1). Taxonomy (NCBI): domain Eukaryota; kingdom Metazoa; phylum Chordata; class Lepidosauria; order Squamata; family Anniellidae; genus Anniella; species Anniella stebbinsi. The sequence continues at coordinate 34,015,664 of JARDYH010000007.1, forward strand.
GTGGAAGAGCAGGAGCCTGGGAGCTGGGAAGTGATATCTACCAGTGGCCTGACCATGTCCCATCCCTAGACTCCTGGAGGGCATTCATGATTCTCTACCCTTTGGATAGTCTCTCCTCTCCCACCAGTAGGCAGGGCCATCACCTTGCCATCTTCTCTAGGGGAGCGATACCCCGGTTCTCCAGACCTGTCCTGCCTACTCACCACACCACAGGGGCCTCTGGTGAGCCCTGTGCTCAACGCGTCGTTTTTACTTTCACTTTCGTTGCTGCGTCTTCTCCGCTCCCCACTCCCTTCCCTTCCCCACATGGACTAGTGAGAGCTGGGGCTCTTCCACTAGCCGCAAAGGAGGGAGTGTTATCATCACAGTGATCAGCGCTCCTCCCCTTTACCGTTGGGCCGCAGTGGGGGGCATTTTTGCACCCTTTTTCTTTGGCTGCAAGGCTGTACACGGATAGCCAAGCCGTGAGCCAGCATGAGCCAGCCAGGAAGCGGCGGGCCCTGCCGCTTCCTCTCTTTGCAGGGCAGGCGGACAGGAGCCAAAGGACATATCTCTCCCTTGCCCACTGGCTGTGACAGGGATGGAGGCCAGGCGTCCCGACCGCGTGAGAGAAATGGCTGCCAACACCTGTGACTGTTGGGACCTTATGGCACTAGAGGAGGATCTCATGGCAGCAGAGGGGGTGAGTAAGGATTCTTCCCCTCCCTCCTTCAAGTTGCCAGATGGGAGCAGGGACAGAGCCCATCCGAAGTTCCTACAGTGGGTGCAAGCCCTAGTCCTCAAGGAGGTAAGAGGGTGCCATGAAGCCTGGGCTGGGAGTTGGCCCAAGAGGGAAGAGAAGATGGTCCAGGCTCAACCTCCTTTCCATCCCTCCAGCCCCTCTGGCCGACCATGAGGATGCTCAGGGTCCAAGGCTAAGTGGCCACGCAGCAGGCAGCCTCAGTCAGCCAGCACATCGACAAACAATGCAGGCCACGGGTCACGGAAGCCACACTCCTCCTCACAACTCCCAAGGGTCATTAGTGGGCAGACTTCTACCGTTTTCCCAGCAACGCTCAACAACAGTGAGAGGCACTTGGGCCTTGCTGTCAGGTTCTCAGGGTTTTGCCCTGGCAGTTGCCCATCCCCCCCAGGAACAAATTGTGGATTACCCTGAAGTCCAAAACTCCCACAAAGCACTGCATGTTCAAAACAGCCACCCAGCACCTGTTGGCTCTCTAAGGCTGGATCTGCTTGAACAGGAAAGATTGGTGATCTACTCCAAGTTTTTGTCAGAACCATTTTGGATTAAAATAGCAGAACAAGCTCATCCAGAAATAACACTATAAGATGGAAACCAGGAAGTCAACAGTAGCCAGTCTGACTGAAGATGACTTTCTGGCATCAGTAGATCTCTTTGAAGGCTATTTACATGTGCCTTCGGTTTGCAAACACTACCAATGCAGGGCAATATCCTTTGGGCTGAAGTCTGCACCACGGGTATTCACAAAAATTCTGGCACAATTAGTGACTTTCCTGAGACAGGTGGGAATTTACCTGTATCCATGCTCGTCTGATCAAGGATGTTCAGACTGCTTTGGACTGCCTTCAGGCGCCTGGCTTCATTGTGAACATATGGAAGAGCTCCTTAGAACCGAGACGGCATCTGGAACAATTGGGGTGATCTTGGACACAAAAGCATGCAGGATGTTTCTCACAGAGGAAAGGAAGAGCAAACTCTTTTGGATGGTGGCAGACGCAGGACAAGCAAAGGGCCTTCTCTGTGGTGGCCCCCCAATTATGGAATGATCTCCCTGATGAGGCCTGCCTGGCGCCAACACTGTTATCTTTTCGGTGCCAGGTCAAAACTTTTCTTTTCTCCCAGGCATTTTAACAGCTTAAGTAGAGGTTTTAACTGACTTTGTGGCCAGGCTTAACAGTTAAAAATGTTTTAAATGTCAGTAGTTTTATGTTTATGGTTTTAAATTTTGTATATTGTCTTTTTAGTGTTCAGTCGTTTAATTTTTTGTAAACCGCCCAGAGAGCTTTGGCTATGGGGCAGTATATAAATGCAAATCATCATCATCATCATCATCATCATCATCATCATCTGATCTCTCTGGCACAGTTCTTGAGTTTAATAGTATCCTGCCAGGAGATGGTTAGCTGGTCACGTTTCCACCCTCGACCCCTGCAATGTTTACTGTGCCCCTTCCAGGCTCACAGAGCACATCAAGATCATGGTGGTGATTCCAGTGACCATGCTGTTGCCATTACAATGGTGGCTGCCCCCCTCCTGCCCCCCAGCTGACATGTGGAATGTCACTGGCGAACCCCAACAGAGTCATCATCAGCCTGTTCGGTCGAGGGGGCCTTTTGTGGTCCCATGTGACTCAAGGAACCTGGTCAGATGCAGAGTGGATTCTTCACCTGGAGATGTTTCAGCAGATAACTCATCAATTCAGCTTGCCGGAAAAAAGATCTGTTTGTCACAGTGGTTTCTTGGTTCATGACAAGGGATTCATGTCCAAAACCCGGAGGAAACAATGCTCTTGAGACACCGTGGCCTCTGGGGTGCTCTGCAGGTGATTCTGGAGGTGCTGTGCTGGTCACAGAGACCGTGGTTTCCAGACCTAGTCAACATGCCATTACAGCAGATTGGAAGCTTCCCAGCAGGGTCACATTGCTGACCCAGGGACCCGTAATGCACCCTCAGCCTCAGAGGTTTAATTGGATAGCCTGGAGGTGGAGTGGCAATGGTTAGGGGGCTGGGCTATTCCAAGGGTGCTTGCTACTCTCCTGGCCTCGCATAAACCTTCTACTAATTGGGTATATTCCAACACTTCCTGTCATGGTGTAGGCACGAGGAAAGGAATTCCAAAGAGAGGCAGGATCAGGATATCCTGGATTTCCTACAGGCTATCAAAGTGTTGTGCTTCAGTTAAGGGATTAGCCAAAGAGGAGGAACAGCTGAGCCTGGGAGTGTTGGGGGAGTGGCGCTTCATGAGAACAGGCAGGGGCCGGCTGAAGGCCACTACAGCTGATGGCAATTCCTAATTGCCTCACTTTCCATAAAAGACTGGCCAGCGCTCAGTAAGATCGCTGGAAGCAACTCTCGTGTTTGGTGCCTTGTCTTCGTTGTGTGCCTTCCAGTGCCTTGTCCTTGCCTGGATGTATCCTGACCCTGGACCAGACCCTGACAACTCTTCAACGCTTTCCTGACTCCAGTAGCATTCAACTTGATTTCGGACATAAACTTCGGCTGTTGACCAAGGACTGTTTTATGGTGCTTCTCTCTGGCTTATTGTGTTCACACTGGTGAAGCAGAATTGTTGAATCTACCATCTGTAGATTCCCTTCATGGAACTTCAACTGGGTTCTTAAAGCACTGATGGGGAAACCCTTTGAGCCCATCGGGAGGATCCCTCTGAGAAATCTTACCTTGAGATGGTTTTTCTCGTGGCTGTGACATCTGCACACAGGATGTCGGCGATGGGGGCATTGTCTTCTAATCTACAGCAATGGGTTTTCCACAATGACAAGGTGGTTCTTTGCCCTGACCATCATTTATTCCCAAGGTAAATTTATTTATTCCCAAGGTAAATTCAGTTTTCCATAGGTTCCAGGAGATGGTCCTACCATCAGTCTGCTCTAAGCCAAAACATCAGCATGAAATGAATTGACACATGCTCGATATTAGAAGAGCTCTCCATTTCTATATGGACAAGACAGCTGCACACAGGAAGTCTGTTTCCCTGTCTGTGTCTTTTATGGATGCATCCCTAGGCAAGAAGGTGTTGAGGACAACTATTTCCAGGTGGCTTAAGGAGTGTATCCATCCGGCATCTGTCAGTCTTGAGAAACGGCTTCCTCAAGGGGTGGATACTCCCTCTGTCTTAGGGGTGGGGTGGTTGCCTCTGCTTTGCTATGGCATAGTCCCCCACTGAAGAGATTTGTAGGGCTGTATCTCGGGCCTCTACGTACATACTTTCCCCAAGCACGATCAGGTGGATAAATGCTGTTCTGCTGCTTTTGGTAGGAGGGTGTTGCCACGTGTCGGGCAGATCCGAGATCTTGAACTGGACTCCCACCCTGGGATGCTTTTGTACATCCTGAAGGATAAAGGGTTATGAATGCCCTCCTTGAGTCCTGGGGAAAAGGAAATCCTTACTGTGAATCCCTGCTGTTTCTAGGGCTCCTGGAGGGCATTCGCTTGCCTCTTCAGTAGTTAATATGAGGTGGCTTTTTAGGGCTTCTGCCTCCTCTGTAAATGTGGGGTCGCAGGTTGATTTTCCTGGAATTAATTCCTGCCTCTGTTGATAATTCTTGGTTTATCAAATTAATGGGTTTGAATGCATTATTTTGAACGGGTATGTTGCCAGGAGTTATCGTGTGTGAGCCTGTATTCTAAGGTAAGAATTTCCTTTTTCCTGGCCCTGTCAAAGCAGGCAAGCCTAGTTTAAGACCTGTCATCCCCACTGCCATCAGAGATATGTTTGGTGGGGATGTGAGGGGAGGGCCTTCTCGGTGGCTTCTCCCAGGCTCTAGAGCTCTGTTGTTGCTTTTTCTGCTGGCAGGCAAAGATGTCTTTATTCTGGCAGGCCTTTGGCATACGAGTGGGTCTGCTCTGAAAGAGGCTTGAAAGGGTTGGTGGTGGTGTTTATTTCTTTTATTGTGTTCCTAATGGCTTTGTTTTTAGGCTATGTTTTAATTAAAATTTTGTTAACCTGGATTTTGTTAGCTGCCTTGAGCACCATCTTTTGGTGGGCAGGTGGGATATAAAATAAACAGATAAGTAAATATATACAAACCATGGGCTCCTTTTAAAGTGCTCCTTGACTTTGCAGTAGATTCCTTGGCTAGCAGGCAAAGGTACTGCTACAGCTGCTCGTTCCAGATGGAGCGAGCTGCCTTCTGCTGGATTGCCCAAGAATCGCCTGGGGTTTCGGGAGCATCTTGCAGGCTAGTTCTGGAGAATGAAGCCCGTTCTTGGGCACGATGCTCCTCCCAGACATAGAACCGAGAGAAGAAAAGCCAGTCGGTCATTTCTTTGTAAGCCGAAGGCCATTAATAAAACCTATATGACGTTAGAAAACATATTGCAGATCTAAAACTAAACAATTAAAAAGAGGGCTTAGTGAATCTGAACTAAAATACACCTAGACCTTTACAAACAAAGACATATTTACAGTTAACGATGAGGGCAGTTAGGCATTAGCATGCATTTTAAAGCCGCTATGCCAAAAAGCGCAAATTGCTGGGTCACTTGACTGGGCTGAATCCCACAGCAGGTACAATGAGAAGTAGGGTCCCATGCAGCCCCTCAGTACTTACCTCATGTTGACATTACCGTACGTGGAGATGGAGCAATGGTTTATTTCTTTTATTTAATACAGTTCTAAGAAATTTACTATATTTCTAGCCAAAGCTCTCTGGGCACTTTACAAAAGATTAAAATGCAATATAAAAGATACTACAAAACAATTTACATACAAAAACAATTTAAAACAATCAACAGTGAAAATCCCAGGCCTGGGAGCAGAGGAAAGTCTTAACCTGGCACTGAAAGGATGACCATGTTGGAAGAGCATTCCGCCATTGGGGCCACCACTGAGAAGGCCCTCTCTCCCTTATTTCCATCCTCTGAACCTCCCTTGGAGGAGGTCCCTGGAGGAGGGCTTCAGATGATGATCATAGTGTACAGGTAGGTTCATTCTGGCAGTGCTTGGAGCGCTTGTGGGGTGATTAAAGCTCCCAGGCCTCTCAAAATAAAGTCACACATGCCTCACTGTGAGGTAGATACTATCTGTGGTGGTGTGGTAAATTTGGAAGTGCAGGGCCTTACTATGACAGTCTCCAGAACCACATCCCCAAAGAGAGTCCCCAAAGAGAGTCCAAAAATGCAGGCAGCTGTGTTGATCCTTATCTGTGTGTGACACCCACCCACGCAGCAGGCGGCAGCAATACATATCATAACACCCCATGCATTTTAGGATCAGCTGACAGTAATAGAATAGTGAGCTGATGGCCATGCTGACTGAGGATGAAGGGAGTTGCAGCCCATCACATCTGGAGGAGATTATGGGGGAGGAGATATCTGTCAACAGCTGTTAGCCACAGAATATTATTGGAACCACAGTATTGAGAGACAGGTTACCCCAGGATGTTGAAAACCGGGACAGCCATCGTGTACCTGAGCTGCTTGAGGGCTTCTGGAAATAAGCTGGCTTGATTGCCAGCTTAAAGGGCAGACCAATGTACATTTACTCTGGAGTAGGTCCCGTTGAATTCAGCAAGGGAGGCTTATTTCTCTGGCATCGGGCTGCTGGAGTGTTGGTCTGATCTAGCAAGGCAAGCCTTTATTCTTATGCTTTTGTTTTCACCCCCAGCTCTCTGGCCTGACCAGCACTTTACCCGACACGGTGCTGTCTCACCTGTTCAGCCAGGTAAGACACTCAAAGTAGCAGGGGGAGGGGCCGGGGGGAAGGGGCACCATCTCAGTTCCAGATGCTACTTTACTGCCCTTTCTGGATCACTTGTACAGAATGAGTCTCCACTCCTTCTACTGTTGTGTTTGTCAGAGTCAGAAGATGCGTTCACGCGCCGGAGTGGCCTTGACCAAGAAGGATTGTAGGAACCTCCTTAGGAGGAAACGCCAGCCTGATTCACACATGCAAAATGCTTTGAAGGCAGCCACTTGGATGAAGGTTACTCCATCCCAACAAGGCATTCATGGGAAGTAGCTTCCCACCTGGTTGGCCACGGCATTGCAAGCCACTGAAACGTCACCCTTTAAAGCAGGTAGAACATGAAAGACTCCTGGGAGAGGAAGACCAGAGGTCCCTGGGTTAAGATTGCCTGCTGCCACCACTGCTTTAAAAGTCCCCTGCAGGTTTCCTCACAAGGTGGAATCCAGCAGCCACGATGGGAGGGGGTGTGGGTGGGAAGGAGTGACAAGCCATAAGTCTGCTGTGCCCTTTTCTAGCCAGGGCAGCAGAGATGGCCATTCTAAAGCTGCTCAGTTTGCCGTCTCAGATGCCTTCAAGAGGTGGCTCTGGTCTCTGAAGGGGTGGAGTTTGTGCGGTGGCTCTTCCTCCAGCCAGGGCCGTGCAGAGGGGAGGCAAGTGGGGCCAGTTGGCCCGGGGCCCACAATTTTGAGGGGGCACTCCGACGAGGAGGCCCCCCTAGCTTACGCTACTGCTTCCGTAGCGTAAGCGGCCCATCGAGAAGCGAGGAGCCCGCCTTGCGGAAACAGCGCAGAAGCCGTCCATCGTGAAGACCAGAGGGCCATGATGCATAGGTGCCTTGAGGTGTTGTAGAACAGGTTTACTATGAAGGTGTTATGTAGAACGGACATGTTGGTGAGCATGCCTCCTTGGGGCAGCCATGTTGACCTCTTTTGAAATTGGGAGGAGCACACACTTCCCATCTGGCCTGGGCATATTACCAGCTCTGCATGGCTCTGCCTCCAGCTCAGGCCATTCAAGTGCATGCTGTAAGTCAAAACATCTGGGTGACCCTCCAGATGTTTTGACCTACAACTTCCATTATCCCTCACCACTGGCTATTCTGACTAAGGCCCTTTCCACACCAGGCCTTTTGCCTGGGATGGCCCCCGGCTGCTCCTTGTACGCTGATGGTGTGTATTAGGTACTTCCAGGATCGCCCTCCCTCCCTCCCTCTACACCCCTATGGTGTAGAAAGGGCCTAAGGCTAATGGAAGTTGCAGGCTCAAGAGTCTGGAAGGCCCACCCTTGCTGTAAGCTCTAGTCTGCCACCCATTTCCACACCTACAGGAGGAGCTGGTGAGCAACACAGAGCTAGTGCAAAGCTACCGGCAGCAGATTGGGAGTATGGTGAACCAGTTCAACTTGCAGCTCTTCTGGAACATGTACAACAGGTAAGCGCAGTTGGCTACATCTCCTGGATAATTAGTGCCTTCCTCCGAACTAGCGGCTACTGTCGGCCTCTTCCCACCCCAATTTTTGTATTTTGGTTGCCAATGCTACTACTAACTTTCAGTCAGGATGATGTCCTCTCCAGAAAGAAAGATGGAGGAATTGGGATGAGTTCCAAACACACCCCATCTGTAATTTCCAGAGAGTGGGAATTTCTCCTCACATCTAGCAAATGTGTCAACTTGTCAGCACTGACAGCTGTTATCCAGCGCTGTCAAGGAAGGGGAGTTCCCAGAAGGATCCTCCTGGCTGAGCTTTAAATCCTTCCAGCTGCCTAAGCCAGTACTAGGGTGCGTTGTCAGTCTTGTGGCTGCAGGGCTGCTCTCCGTGGCCCTGACCTCACTCCAAGTTCTGGGCCGTGGTGCTGGCCATGGTGCTAATCGCTCATGGTCCTGTCCCCTGTCCCATGCTGTGCCTCCTCGCCTGAGCCGGCATCCAGAGCAGATGATAGAATCCCCGATGGAACAGGACAACTACTAAAAAGATAATATCTGTGCGGTATTCTCAAAAGACGATCAGGACTTACATGTGTTTAAATGGCCATCCCTTAACCAAATAAAGATCCCTATTCCAAAGATTCCACCTGCTTACTGGGCAGTCTTGGAAAGGGCCATTGCAGTAGAAGCAGCGTAGATCAAGGCATGAAAATCCTAAAATGAGTAAATTTGATGAACCTTTTCTGAGCATGCAGTGGCCTACTGTGTTCTTGTCTGTAGCGTGCCACCCATCACGTGGAACTCTCTGCTACAGGAGTTTAAGTCGCCCCCTTCTTTGCGGCATGCCTTCATTGTTTTAAAATCTCCCTCCAGCAAGCTTTTGATTTTTCTGCTGTTTAGCATGTCTCCACTGGCTATTGGTTTTGTGGTTTTAGTGCTGTCTTGATTTTTATTTTCTGTTTTTATATTTTCTTGTTGGATTTTCTGTTTTTGTATTGTTTTGTGATATTAGTCTCTTTGGGCATCTCCATTTGGAGGGGGAAGTGGAGTATACATTGTATCACAAATAAACATTTTTTTTTCAAAATCAGCCAACCTTTCAGTTGAGTCCTCAGAGTAGATGTGTCCTGATGAGACCATTGTGAAGGGACAGGAAAATCAGGGCGGTAGGGCGCAAGATCCAGATCTCTGCTCAAGGCAGCAACATCCCTCCTTCCCTGCACAGAGTCTAACTCACATCCCTTAACAGCGAGATGTGTTCGTGGGAAATGCAACACCAGAGGGAACTGGCTGAATTGCTGGGATTCGGATCAAGGGGAGTGTCAGGCCCCAGGTCCACCCACCCATAATTCACAAGATCACAGCAACATCGGAAGTGGCCTTATCCTGAGGTCAGACCTTTGGTCCATTGAGCCCAGTGTTGCCAGCACTGACTGGCAGCAACGGCTCTCCAGGGTTTCAGGCAGGATCCCTTCCCAGCCCTACTGAAGATGCTGCTGCCGATCCAACTGGGGACCTTCTGCATGCCATGCTGGTGCTGCTGCATCACACTGAGCTGTGGCCCCCATCCTAATTCAGGTGTGTTTGGCTACCCACGTCAAGGTTCCAGAGCAGATGCCCTAACGATGGCACGGGGGCCCATTGTGCGTTATGTTGTGCAGCCAGGAGACCATTTTTCCTTGCCAGTCAAAGCTTGGTATTTGGGATGCTACTTGAAAGTGCTCCTGACTGATGCAGTCCTACTTACTCCTGCATAGCCAGGCAGACACCTTGTTTTGAGTAGGCTTAAAATAGCAATAATCACATCTGGCCCCTCCCACTCTGATAGTGTTGACGAAACTGGGCTAGAGGAGCTGACTCAAGGCCAGGCGACCTCCCATGTCCCCCCTTGGGGCCTGCATGCGGATGATGGGCAGAGCCAGAGGAGTCACCTCCCCCCCCTTCTCGTTCTACCACCCTCTTTCCTCCTCTGCCTCTCTTTGTGCCATCCTGGGGGCTTCCAGTGATGAGAGAGATTGCAGAAGGCTTTTGCAATTAGGCTGAGGGCCACAGGTTGCCCACCCTGGCATTAGAAGATGCCCCAAACTCTCTTGCCTGGGCATCCATCTCGTCCTTTATAAGTCATGACTGACTAGACACTTTCACCCTCCTGATGCTGCCTTCATGGCACAGGTGTGCCCTGGCAGATTCTGCTCAGGCCATTGGCTCCTAGGCTGCGAGTCTTGTCCCCGGGTGTTCATCATCCTGCTCCAGCCACGAAGGAGAAAAGGCACCCCGGACAGACCATGGAAGCGCCTTCGCTTTAGCACACGCAGTTTCCTCTGTCCCACCTAGGCTTTATTTGCCTCTTTTCTGGATGCGGTTGGGAGAGGTCAGGAGTGATCCAGACGTCCAGTTCCAAATCACTGAAGTTTTCCGTTCCTCCATATCTGTTATTGTTCTAGCATTCTTGTTTGAGAACAGATAAGGAACATGGTGAAATGTTTATTTTCAGTTTGTACAATTGTGGAGGGGGTGTTGTTTTTTACATCTCTGCTGCCTCATGTCCTGAAATTTGGACTGACTTTTTCATGAGTCCATCAATCTGGGCCCAACTGAAAAGCCCTAAATGGGTGAGGACCAGTCTACCCAAAGGAGCACCTTCTGCCTTTGGTTCCTGCCCAATTGCTAAGAACATCTTTGGAGCATCTCCTCTCTGGGCATGAGGGCAGGCTGCTAGGGAAAGAGCCTTTCCTGTAGTCCCCCCCCCCCCCCGGATCCTTGGAGTGCTCTTCCCAGGAACATCCACCGGGCATCTTCACTGCATATGTTTCAATGCCAGGTTAAGTCCTTGTTCCAGCAGTTGTATTGCTGTTTTGAGGTTTTATGACTGTAAGCTGCCCCAAGGGAATCTGGGCAATGTAGACATTTCATAAGCAGTATAACTGGAGTGGGCCCCTCCCCACTAGGAGGGGCAAAACAAACCCAGTTACACCACCCCAGCTTAGCACAACCTTGCGCCACCTGGCACCCTCTCGATGGGCTGGACTACAACTCCCATCATCCCTTTGGGCAACAGTGCTGTAGCCCAACACATCTGGAGGGGGGGCAGGGGCAGGAAGGCTAGCATAGCACATAAGCCATAGCGGTGCGGTGGAGGAGAGGAACCTGCTCCAGCTTCAATCTCCGTGTATTTCGAGGACTGAGCTCCCACAGTACGTCTGGACTGCCGGCCCCTTTTGCTCCATCCGCGTCTGCCAGGGTCAGTCTTTGCAGTCTTCCCGGCCTCTCTGAGCAAACGCCAGGCCTAGAAGCAGGTGGCCAGGAACTGCCCCAGCTTGCATGCACGTGGGTCTGCTTCAGGGCGAATGGCCGAAACATTCCCATTTTTCCCTTTCTCTCAGTCGCAGAGACCTGGACATCAACCGGCCTGGGAGTGTCCCAAATGCCAAAACACTCCGGTAAGTCCCTGGCTGGCTAGGGAGGGGGTGGCCAGCCAGCAGAGAGAGGATTGCCCTGCTAACCTCGTCTCTCTCCTTGTGCTTTGCAGCTGCCCGGTTATGCTGGTGGTGGGTGACAATGCCCCTGCTGAGGACGGTGTGGTAAGTAAGGACCAATGCCCTCCTGAGGCCTAGGGCCCACCTTCCTTTACCAGTTCTGTCCTTCAATTAGATCTCAGTTAGATCTCTTCCTTGAAGAGTCAGTGTAGGGGACACCTAAGGGCATAGAGGGAGGGGGGAGCGATCCCAGACTTACCTGCTTCCGGGATCATCCCCCAGCATACAAACGGAAGCATGATGTCCCGGAAACAAACAGGGATGTCGCGCCCATCGCGCCTGCTATTTTTTTTAAAGAGACAGGAGCCCCTATTGCACTGAGGAAAAGGTAGGAACCCCCCCCCCCCCCGCATCCCCTGCCATCCTGGGGATGGTAAAATTGCTTCCCCACCCCCACAGGCATAGAGCCACCCCACGTGGCTGCGTGCCCATTTCAGGTCCCAGGACGGCAGGAAAACAGAGATATCCCTGGTTTCCGCTATCCTGGGGTTATCCCGGGGTTGTCCCTGGTTGCCCCCGGGATCCCCTGTGCTTCATTGAGACACACAGGGATGGCCTAGGGATGACCCCGGGATATATTGCTGGTGTAGACATGGCTCATGTGTAAGGAAACTAGAACAGAGGCACACACATACTCAGGGCCATCACCCTGCCTCATGATAGGGCCCGCCCCTGCACGTGCTCCCCCGCATTTATACGTCTGGGAACGGTTGTCTTTGCTCATGCTAGAGATCAGGGAAGCTTCTCCCTTGCTAACCCCCGGCTTTTCCTAGCGAACATTGCCATTCTTTCCAGTGGGGCTGCCACGGCCGGTGGGTTGTGCCTCCCTGAATGCCACTGTGGCCACCTGCAGGCTACAGCCCACAGGGAAGCCAGTTGTAGAGAGACCTGCTTGCTGTGCCAGCCAGCCAGCCCTCCCCCCTCCCCCCCCCGATCTTTCCCGGCCACTGAGTTTGGCTTGCAACTGATTCGGCGGCAAATCAGTTTGTGAACTGGAGCGGCAAACAAGTGTACTGAAAGGAAGCCGGAATGCCTAAAGAAAGGGCCACAAGAGCTCTAGACACTTTATGATTCATCACTGAAACAGGCCTTTTCCTTGGTTTTCTCCTGACAGATGTTTCTCTCCTGACAGATGTTTGAATGCCAGCCCATATGCCTTTCTGTTGCGGGAGCAAGCTAAACCTCTGTGTTGCGTCAGCTGCTTGATCGTATCGCGTGCTCTGCTAGCCTTCCCCAACTGCATGCCCTCCAGATGTGTTGGACTACAACTCCCAGCATGTTCTGGCAGGCACCCGGTTGGGGAAGGCTGCAGTGTGCATGGGGCCAGCGGGCCTTGTGTTCCTTCACTTTATGTTGCCTTTGAAGCTCAGCCTTTGCTGTTTGCAGGTTGAATGCAACTCCAAGCTGGACCCGACCTCCACCACTTTCCTGAAGGTAAGATGGAGGAGAAGCTGCCTGCTGCAGATGCTCGGAAGAACCAGCCTCCCTGCAGAACTTGGCAACCTCCCACAGTCTCTGCGTTTGCGCATCCTTGGCCTGCTCCCCCCCCCACTCTGCTTCTCCCGCCCCCCACTGCTGTCAGTCACCCTGATCCCAGCCCTCTCCCCTCTCCTGCTGCAGCCCACTTCCGCTGCCAGGCTCCCTCGCCTGACTCTCCCCTCTCCTTGCTGTGAACTAAACTTGGCTGTGTGTTTGGGGCATTTGAGTCCTCCTGGCCCCTTTGGCCCCTCTCATCACTGGCATTTGGCCCTCTGGCTGGAAATGGTTCTTTATCCCTTGCAGCCAAATGGCAGAGGTGACTTTGAAGATGTGACTAGCAGCCCTGCCTGTCTCCCTTGCTTTCCCCCCTTCTCTAAAGTTTATAAGCAGTTCCTACTCTAGAGGGTCCCAATGAGGATCTCAGTGGGGAGGAATCAACCCCTACCCCACACGCTATGATCCCGTTCCAGACTGGATCCCCCTTTGCCTGTAATGTTCATTGCCCCAAAAAGTGATCCGTTGCTTCTAATGGTCTTGTAACTTGTAGTTTCTCCCTTAGGCATGTGCCTAAGGGGACAGGGGTGGGGGTGGGGTAGGTGGGGGTGTCCCCCCCTTGCAGGCCTCGCCCCAAGGGCAAAGGCAAAGCCTCTCTTGACCCAACCTCTCTTTTCCACCTAGATGGCTGATTCTGGTGGGCTCCCACAAGTCACCCAGGTGAGTCCTTCTGCTTTCTCCTCACTTGTGTTCCTGTGTGCAGTTAGTTATTCCACAGCTGAGTGTAGAAGCTGTGAGTGTTCCGGTGTTCATGCTGGATGAAATTCACCCACCGCTCTTCGTTCCAGCTGGGAGCTGAGCCTGGATTATTTGTTTTGAAGAAAATCCACGTTTTGATTTCAGAATCTGAAGCAGATTTCTAAAAAAATGCATCGTTGTACCAACTACCTTGAACAGGGCTAAAAAATAGAAGTGCAACAAATAAATAATGATTTTGGTTTGAGCATTTTATAACATCATTATTATTGTTGTTGTTGTTGTTGTTGTTGTTGTTGTTGTTGTTGTTATTATTATTATTATTATTATTAGCAGCCAAGCTCAAACTCCATCCTTCTGCTTTGATGGGAAATCTATATTACTGCGAGTTGAAAACACATATAAAATTAGAAATCAGATTCACAAACTTCCAACTGGAATTTAAAACCACATATCAAAAAGACATACTGTCCCAACAGACTAGGGTGTGAATGTTTGTCTCCCATTTTTCACTCCTCTCCCCTCTGCTTTCTTGAACAGCCTGGAAAACTGACGGAAGCTTTCAAGTACTTCCTGCAAGGCATGGGCTACAGTGAGTAGTTGTCTAGTTTTGGGGGTTGGTCTGGTAGGAGATGGAATCTCGGTAGTGGGGTGGGGGGTGTTAGTGTATGTAAATGTAACTGGAGTGTTGTAAGGCATGAATCCATGTTTATTGAGATGTGCCCACAAGAATGCACTGCGCAACTGGAGGATATGTGTGCAGGCAGGGACTGGTGACCACGGCCCTGCTCCAACTAGGACCACTTGCCTGCCTGAACTCCTAGCAAGGGAGGCAGCAGAGACTCAGAGCCAAAACAGACATTATTTACATCCACGTCTAGCAGCTAATCTGTTTTTCATTTTTACTCTAGAGAAGATGCAGTTGCCCTGATCTGGATTAAGATCCTAGCATGGGAGGTAGAGTGGCTTTTAAGATCTGGATTGGGGCTTAGAGTAAAAATGAAAAAAGACACAACTGCTAGGCATAGATGTAAAGCAATGTCTGTTTATACCCACAGGGACTCAATTCACCAGGGCAGCCTTCCCTATCCTGGTGCCCTCCAGATGTTTGCACTTCAACTAACATCATTCCCAGCCAGCCTGGCCATGGAATGATGGATGTTGTAAACCAACACATCTAGAGGACACGACGTTAGGGAAGGCTGTGCTAGCTGAGCAAGGAGTGTGTGTGAGTGTGTGTGAGTGAGTGAGTGTGTGTGAATGTGTGTGAGTGTGTGTGTGTGTTCCCTGGGTTGAAAATCTCCATCCAGAACCACTGGGGTTGTATGTTCCCGCCCTCAGCCATATGGTCAGTGATAGCACTAATCATTGGGGTGGCAGGAAGGACTGAATCCATTCCCTGTTTGCATCCCAACTCCAAATGGGTGATTGGTGCTGATGCTGAGGATTCTTAGCACAGGGAAAACTGTGTGCAGCAACAGACTGCTCTGTGAGCCATCATGAGGCCATTAGGTGTGTATATTTATGGACAATCACCTATGTGCATTTTGGGCTGCTGTGAGTGGACCTCCCAATTCTGTGGAAGTCTCTGAGAAGATGGTGGGGAGCTTACAATTGGCTTCAGTCTCTAGGACCAGTGGCTTGGGAATCAACACCTGGATTGTGTCTGTGGCTTTGCACTTTCTGCTGAAGCAGGGATCTGGCAGCTGTGTCCGTTGTTCCTTCATTACAGTAAGGATCTGAAGGCCCAGATCCTGGGCTCTGCACACTACTTCAGTTCTATTCTGTTGTGTTTGCTTCTTGCCCTTGTCCGGGAGACCCTCTGGCCATTTCCACGCATTGAGAAGCCAAGGGACATCTTGGCTTCCTGGCACATGCCTCGGAAGGCCATCCGCTCCTTGGCATAAAGTGTGGGGCAGTGTCTCAGTGGAATGGTTTGGGACTGTGTCAGTGCCATTGCTGAGATGGGCCTGCTGGGGCATTGGGTGCTCATTTCATTCCGGTGCCTCAGCAGGCCCAGGAAATGGGAAACGGAGACCAAAAGAGATGGATTTGAGCGCAGGTCTGAATCACATTTGCATTATGGATTGCTGAAAATTGGGTGAATTCCAGGAATGCCTTCAGTGTGGGGGAAGGGGTGGATATGTATGCCCTAGTGCAACATTAGAGACCTTGTAAATAAATGGTAAATGGGAATACTCTGCCCACGTCTCTCTGCCTTCTGTCTGTGTGTGTGTGTCTGTCTCTTGGAATATTGGTTGTTGTGTCCGTGTGCTGTTTTGCTGTTGGTCAACAAACTTTGTTCCATGTTCCCAAGAAGTCTCTTGCCCCTACCTCTTCCACCTCCTATTCAACCCTCCGTCTCTCTCTTAGTTGCATACCTGAAGGATCGAAGGCTGAGTGGAGGATCAGGTACCCTCCAGCCCCCCTTGCCTGTCCACTTTGTTGCCCATGTACTGCATGTGCCCACCCGCCACACCTGCGCCATGCGCCTTGCTGCTGCGCACCGCGTGCTTTCTGCTGCGGCTTCTGTGCGTGGTCCTGCCAGAGACATCTCATGAGGAAAAGGCCTGTATGGACAGGCAAGTTGAGGAAGAGCCAACAGCAAAGGGGAGAAGAGGGACTCCCATCAGAAAGAATCTGCCCATCCCACCTGCGATGGTGGTCGGCTGAAGTGATCCCCTGAACTCACTGACTGTGGGAAGTGTTCCTACAGCTCTCTCATTCAGATGCTCTTTGCGGCTACTGAGTATCTTTTCCCCCAAAGGTTTACCACTTTGCACTCTGGCAATAGCCTAGGCCAGCCTTCCCCAAACATGATGTCTTCCAGATGTATTGGACTACACCTCTCATCATCCCCAGCCAGCATGGCCATTCGCTGAGAATAATGGGAGTTGCAGACGAATACATCTGGATGACAGCAGGTTGGGGCAAGCTGGACTAGAGCATCCCAGATTACGTGTGTGTGTGTGTGTGTGTGTGTGTGAGAGAGAGAGAGAGAGAGAGAAAGAGAGAGAGAGAGAGAGAGCATTTCTCGTGAGAGCCACATCAGCCCACAAAGAGGAGTTGAGACATTTGGACAGAAGAGGAACATCCGAATGAATCCAAAGCCACGCTGGTGCTGGAGTTTTCCAGTTTCCTCTGAAGTGGTTTGTGTGTCTGTGTGTGTGTGTGTGATCCTGGGGTGACCTGCTTGGAGTACATGGGACTTCCCTGTAGAAAAAACATGGATTATATTCAGCCATGGCACCTGCACACGCCTGCACACTCTGAATAGGCTAGCGGGGGAATGCTCTCTACTGGGTGGACTGGCACGAAAGAGACAGAGGGCTCTGTTGCTCCTCTGACAACCCATTTGCTAAGGGTGCTGAACCTCAGGCCTGTGGGGCAAATCCAGACCTCCAGGGGGCAAGTCTGGCCTTCTGTTGTTCCCAGATAGCCACGTTCCCTCCCCCACCGCCAACTGTTTGGTGGTTTCCCCAATTTTGTGCAGTTTTCTTCCCATTATCAGGGGATGAAATGCCTCTCCTAAGACCGGAAGCTGTTTCAGATGGGGGGAAACCGTGTTCCCTTACCGTGACTCTGCTTCCTGCATCTCTACCACTTCTGCAACGAGCTGTAATTCCACAAGGAAGAGAGCAGCGACCATACGTGCCTTGTACAGCCTCAATGCGATTGAATGGGACAGTGCCCCCTAGTGGGCATTTTATAGCGCAACTTTGCCTGCACACGGCAGGAAAACCCAACAAATACCGATTTATCCCAGAAGACTTGGGTTTTCTGAGGTTTTGTTTTTAGCGCTAGAACGGGAAAATGGAGCAGGGGATGCACAGGAGGCTGACGTCATCGTCAGAATGACTGGTGAACATCGATGGGTAGCCAGTAACGAGTGTGCTATAAAACTCTCGTTTAAAGAAGCTCTTAGTGACTGGTATTTTGGGCCTTGCCAAATTTTGCCTTTGGTCCCGTCCACCACTGAAATGTGGCCCCCAAGAGCCTCCCTGGAATTGAATTTGCCCCTTGGGCTGAGAGAGGTTTGACGTGCTCCCCGCACGTGGAGGCATCTCTTTCCCCATGGCTGGCACGGAGGCACTGAAGGCCTGCAGAGGAGGATGCAGGGAACCCTCTGCCTCTGCCCTAGCCTCCTCATCACCTGTGCTGCTGCTGCCCTTGACATCACCTGAAACACAAGACCTGCCCATTCACATGTGCAGGTGGGAGCCCCGGATGACAAAGCGCTTTGTGGAGCCACGTGGGGAGCTGGGTGTCATCTAGGGGAAGAAGCTGCTGCCTCTGGGCTTCCAGGCAGGGTATTACTAGCCCCTGCCCCATTCATGGAATTCTGGGGGTGGGGGGGGAGTGCAGACATCATCATCATCTTCCACTGGGGGCCCTCATGGTTTTTCCCACCACTTCTTTTTTCCTGTTTCCACAAAAAAACCCATTAAGGAGAAATGCCATGGGGGGGGGGGGCTTTTGCCTTTTATCCTGCGTTTGATTCCCCCCTTTCCTGCAGCAATGTCAGCCTGTTGCTCCTTTTCTGGTGGATGTGGCAGACAATTACATGCCTCCTGCGCCATTTTATTGCCTTCAGAAATACCTGAGACTTACCATGGTCCTCATCTCCCCACCCCCACCCCACAATCCAGGGGTTGTCTGGATGAGACAATGCAGCTACCACCTCTCTCTGCTCTCATGAGATGCAGGAACTCCTTGTGGGCATCCCCATGGGGTGGAGCCTGAGTAAAATGGAAGGGACTGCTATACACAGAGGGAAGGAAGGGACCAGATCAGGGTGGGACCCTTTAAGACTCCCACCACCACCACCACCGGGAGTCCGTGGCTGTGCAGGGCATAGCACAAGGTGCTTCCAGGCCCACAGAGTTGCTTTACCAGAAGCTGAGCTGCCTGAACACCACACCCCAGCCTCACCCTTCCCTCTCACACTGTCCTTCACGAGTGCCTGCTGCAAGGGAGAGCCCAAAGAGGGGGAGGAAGCTGGAAGACGTTTGCTTTGCAGTGTGGTCTGCCTGACAGGTTTTGGCATGTTGCGCTCTTCGGGGGCAGGGGGAGATCATATTCCCCTTCTTGCATCAGTTTGCATAGAGTAACCTTCCCCAACCTGGCACCCTCCAGGGGTTACAACTCCTACCATGCCTAGCCAATCTGGCCACATCCAGAGGACGGCAGGCTGGGGGAGGCTGGCATAGAGCATGTGGTTTAAAAGCGCTGCATGTGCATCTCCGGTGAGCCACCCAGCTGCTCCTTCTGCCGGGAGCTTTTGTGGACCGCTGTGCTCTGCCGCAGTGCTGCTGGGCTGCTCCTCCCTGGGAAGCTGCTCCCCCCTGGCTCTGGCTCTGTGTCATTAACACTGCATGGCCCCTCTTGTTCCCAAAGCACATCTGGAGGGCATGTGCTGGTTTAGGGTTTGTCCTAAACAATCTAACCATTTAATTTTACTACTACTACTACTACTACTACTCATTACAACTACAATATTATGTAAATCTCAAGCACGCTTCAGTTTTTGGAAGAGAACAAGGAAATCTGGATATGCCCATTGCAGTGATGCCAAGGAGATAGTGTGGACAGAGAGCCCGATAGAGTCATTTCTGGGACTCAAGAAAACCCTGGGCATCCTCATGCAGCTCCCAGCATCTTAGTCCATGGAAGGCTCTAGAACTAGAGGGCCTCCGAGAGCGCCACAGGGCTACCAGCTCCTGCCCCCGAGCCTATTTGTACAGCGGTGATGTAGTGGGGTTGGGAAGCAAAGGGACCCTTCTGGAGAAGCCAGGTGTCCTCTGGTTGTACCAGTCTTGGGGTTGGAGTGAGGGATGGGCAGAGGCCATGGCTCAGTGGTAGAGCTCCTGCTCCAGGTTCAATCTCCAGTCCAAAGGAGGTTGGGTGATGCTATGAGGACCTCTGCCAGTCACAGCAAACCATTCTGGGCTGGATGGACAAATAGGGAGCAGATTTTTACCAGAAATGTCCATTTCCTGGAGATGTCAATGTTCTCAACCCACAAGAGGCAAGAAGCCTTGCAGAGGTTGCTGCTAGCCCAGTTCAAGGCGGGCAGCTGCCTGTCCATCGCACCAACCATGACTCTCTCCTGCCCTGCCTGCAGGCTCTGCTTCCCCCTTCCCTCCCATTCAGCTTGGTGTGCTGCGTTCCTGTGGAGCCGGTGGGCAGAACGGACTCCACTGCTGGCCTCTCAAGGGATGGACGGTGCATGCCTGGTGCTTAAGTGGCCGACACCTGGCACACACTGACGGTGCTGGTGGGGTAGTCGTCCCTCTTGCTTCCCTCCCTGCTTTAGCTTTGCTTGTCGTTGTGGTGCTTGCTCCAGCCTTCTTCCTTGTCCCTTTCCTGCCTGACAGGAACGCTGACGCTCTCGCCTTCTCTCTCCAGTGCCCTCGGCCAGCATGACGCGCCTGGCTCGCTCCCGCACAGCCTCGCTCACCAGCGCCAGCTCCGTCGAAGGCAGCCGCCCCAGGGCCTGCACCCACTCAGAAAGCAGCGAGGCCATGGGGCAGGTCAACCACACCATGGAGGTGTCCTGCTGAGGACCTCCACCACCACTACCACCACCACCCTCCTCCTCCTCACTATCTTCTTCATGGGAGACCTTGAGTGTCCACGCATCAAGTCGCTCTCCAGCTGGCGCCATCCTATGCAGCTTCCTGTGGCTTCGGTTTTGTTGCTGTCTTTCTTTTCCTTTCACGTTATGGAATATAAGAGTGGGGACAGGCAAGGGGGAAGTGGCCGCTTCATGCCAGTGGGCCACCTTCACGTCCAGGCCTAGGAGCTGTTTCAGACCAATCCTGATCCCTCATGGCCAGTCTGTCACTCAGAACCCGACGCATTTGGGGCTGGCTAGCCAGGGGGTGTTCACCCTCACAGTGTAGCAGCAGACTGCTCGGGCTCTCTCGGGCCCACTTGCTGGCCGTGTGCCTAGGGGTCTTCATGACTCATGCAAAAAGTCCCCATCATGTGGCAGGTGTGGGAAGGAGGGACATTCAAGGCAGAGACCACCCAGCTTCCTCCCTGGAAGTTCATCTTGGAGCACAAGCTTTGGGCCAACAGCCCTGCAAGGCCTTTTGGGTGGTGTGAGGGCGCTGGCACCGGAGGATTCTGGTAGGTTTGGTCATGAAGGGAAGGGGGCTTTCCTGGGAAACACACACACACACACACGCATGCATGTGTGCACAGCTGTGGAAAGCCATCTAGATGGGTCCTATTGAAAAATGACCTCCCTTGCATGAACATTCAGGCAGAAGCAGGAAACAGGAAAGCAGTGGTGTGGAGCCTCAGTCCTGTGAGTCAAATCCATCCCTCCGGCGTTCCTCAGAGGGCCATGTCCTCTTTCCCTGCCCCCACTTTTCCCCAGTCTTGCACACCCACACCCATTCTAACAGGTTGAAATGCCTCTGCTAAGGCTTGACCTGGACAAGGGCCCCGTTCCTCAGTGCTGCCTGGTGGCTGCTGTTCTGTGTTTTCATGTGGGTTGAAAACGAGTAAGCCAATAGAAGGCCCTGATCCCTGCGTGAGAACGTCTTGTGTGATCCATGCTGGCCAACAGAGAGAGAGAGAGAGAGAGAGAGAGAGAGAGAGAGAGAGAGAATAAATCCCCTTCAGTTCCTCAGGGATGTGATGGACCCTACAAAGCTATTGGGGCTGGCCTGGCCTTGTTCTCTAATCCCTGTCACAGCCTTTTGGGCCTCTTCCCCCCCCCGCCCGCCCCGCCCCAATTGCACACACACACAGAGAAAATTGCTGTGGAAAAGAGGGAGAAGGGACTCTCAGCCCAGCCTGTGGATCAGAGGAGCAGGACTTCAGGCGTGGGGCTACATCCGACCCTTCCCGGTTCCGAAGACGACCCCTCCCCCTTCTCCCTGGCTGTTGACCCCAGCTTTTGTGCCCTTCCCCCCATTCCAAAAGGCTGAATTGCCTCTGCAAAGGCATTTGGATCCTGACTGTTTCGCCTTCAGTCCTGACTCCTTTTCCTCTGGAATTCTCTGTGACTGCACTGGCTGGGGATGGTGGGAGTTGTAGTCTAACAGGTCTGGAGGGAATGTGGTCGGGGAAGGCCAATGTAGAGCCATTGGCATGCATTGCTTTTTTACTTTTTAAAAAATATTTCTAGGTTGCCTTTAAGGATAGAAGTCTCTCCAGGCAGCCTGCAAGATAGAAATCACACAAAATTGATACAATAAACATGAATAAGAATATATTCAATACAAATACAAGACATTTTACAGAATGTAAGAGAGGAGGTCCCTGCCCCAGGGAGCTCACAGTGTAAAATGTGACAGGGTGGGGGGGTGTGGGGGGTTGGCAGAAGAAGGGGGAGGAAGTGGAGGCTGGGCAGATATGCAGCTGTTCGAGTTACACCTGGATCAGCCTAAGGCAGCTTCCTGTGTTCCCCTGGGCTTCCAAAGCTGCCCTGCTTTGTTCCCACATCTCTTCTGTCAGGCCTTCTGTCCAGAAGATCTGCCCCTGTTAGCAGAGGAACACCTTAATTCACCTGGAAGGGCCAACCAGCCCTACCCTTGCCATCACTAATTGAACATTTTCACTCTGATTGCAGCACTAGTAACACACACACACGGGCATTTGTTTTAAGCTGCGGGCAAATCCCTCTTTTCCACCCCCCCCCCCAAAAAAAAACCTGTGCAGCTTTTAGGCAAATTTAGCCCTCAAAGGCTTTGATAAAGAGCCTTTATTTAAGTTGGTGCTGAATGAGGCCAACCTCAGCACCAGTCAGGCCTCCTAGGGGAGGGTATTCCATAAATGGGGTGCCACAACAGAACACTCTCTCCCACGTCCCACCAGAATGTATGTCTCGTGTTGGTGGGACATTGACGAGGGCTTCTCCCAACAGATCTCAGATCTTCGACAGCCATATAGAGGCTCTTCTAAGGTTTAGCTAGTGGCAGTAGGAGCTTGAGGGTGGAATATGTTGGCTGAGCCCCTTTTGCCTTCTGCTCCACTCACCACTGGAATGCAGAGCTCTGTAATGGAATTTGGTTTGGGCCAAAAGAGGGCCAGCTTATGCTGTGGCTTTCTGGAAGCTCCAGGCCCCGGAGAGGTGCAGAGGAATGTGTTGCCTAGCAGACAGTCTTAAGACAGGTTTCCTTCAGCCCCAGGGCACCTCATGTCTTGGGAATTTCTCCATCCCAGAGCTCCTTTCTGAAAAAATGGATAAATCCACCAGGAGAACACAATGCCAGTTGCAAGCCCCTTTTCCCTGCCTGTCCCCATCCTGAGAAGGAAGAGCTAGCAAGAATTTGCCTAAAATCTCCAGGGCATTTTCTATTCAGATTCCACAGGCGATTAATGTCTTTGAAGGGGCGATTCTCCATGAAATGCCAGTTAACATGAAATTAGAAAGGGTTGAAGGGGGAGGTTATTTCTCTTCACTAAAAGTGGTGCTGATCCACCCAATCATCCTTAATCTTGGCATGGTCTCATCTGAGACGCTCTGTTCTTTTAACTGATGGAACCCCCAGCCTACAACAGCCGTGTTTCTGCCACTTAGTAGGGTTTCTGCACAAGGAAGAGCTAGTGGGGGCTTGGTCCAAGGAACAGGATGTCTCTTTCACATATATGATACGCAGAAGACTGCAGACAATGTTCTAGTTTGGCCATCCCAACCTGGAGCCTTCTACATGTGTTGGTATACAATGCCCATCTACACACCTGGAGGACACCAGCACAGGGAATGCTGTTCTAAGCCTTGCGAATGGGTACACGGGGTGGGGGTGGGTGGGGTGTACATGCACATGCGCAAAACATTTTGCATTTAAATAGTTTGACGTGGCCACAACCAATCCAGACACTCTCCACATGATGTATCTTCTAATCACAAGACGCTTTTTGTGTGCTTCCTTCTGAACTTTGAATATGAATGTTTGAAAGCTATTAGAACTCCTTTTTATTGTAGATATTGCTGCAATTTTCTTGGTGTGTTCTTTCAGATGAGATAGATCTATAAAATACCTATATATAATATTTATCTCAGATTTTTTGGGGGTGTCATTCACTTGTAGCAACTGGCAACCAATCTGCAGTTTTTGTTTTTTCATTTGAAGGTGATCTAGCTACTACTGGGAGCAGGGGGAATTGAATTATTATTAGTTACATTTTCCTGATTAAAGTGGAATTTCATGATTTCTTTTTGTGTATGAGGTGAAATGTAATATTTTTGTGCATGACGGTTGTTAATACTTTTTGGTTGCATTGATGCCACAATATCTACAAAATGTAAAACAAAGCAAAAAAATAATAAAAATACAACACCCATTGTTCTACAGAGGATTGTTGCGTTGGAAACTAATAAAAATATTAAAATCAACTTTCTCCGGAGTATAGGATTGCATCCCAAATTATTTTAGCGCCGCGTTGTGTTTTGCCTATCTGGGCTGCAATCCCGTCCCGGTTTACTCGGAATAAAGCCCCATTGAACTCAGTGGGATTTACTTCCGAGTAGGCATGGCTGGGCCAGCTATGGAGGGACGAACCATGAGGCGCATGCGCAAGAGACGAGGCCCTCTCGCCCTCCGTCCTTGGTGGGCGGAGCTTGGGTGGCGTCGCTTAAGCGCATGCGCCGGTGATCCAGCCCCTCTCGGCCACCGGCGCCTCCACTATGGCGAGTGCGGCCAAGCGGCCCAAGGGGCAGCCGAGGGGACACGGCCGGGCCGGGCCGGGCTCGCCTCAGGCGGCAGCAGCCGCCGGGCCCTCGGACGCCCTCTCCGCCTTCCTGGGCTGGTGCGCCGCCGCGGGCGTGGAGCTGAGCGACAAGGTAGGCGGACGGCCTGGAAGGCACAAGCAGGCCGCGGGAGCGGAGGGAACTCTCCCCGCCCCCCCCCCCCGGTCTCCTGCCTCCCCTGAGGGTGCCTTTCCTTGGCTTAGGCCGGGGGGGGGCGGGGGGGGTAAAAGCAGCCGGGCCTGCCTCTCTCTCTCTCTCTCTCGTTTGCCGGGCTGGCTGAAGGGCCTTGTGCTTGTTTTGCCCTTCGGCGTGCTGGCTGCTAGGTTCATGTGGGCGAGATACGATCCTGCAGTTCGTTCTTGCAGCTGCCAAACTATTCAGTGGACTACGGTATCCATCTTTCTGGTTTAGGACGGGGGGGGGGGGGCGGGGGTGTTGCAGGGACTCCGGTCCTTCAGGGGGGATTGGACCCCGGAGGAGAGGTTGCGGGGGGGCTTTTGTTCGGCATTGGCTCCAGCTGCCAGCCCTGGTCTGCTAGAGGAAGCTGACTTGGCCACACTGGCACATGCCTCGGTTGCATCCAGACTAGATGACTCTAATGCGGCGGCCTACGTGGGGCTGCCCTTGAAGGCGATTAGGAAATGCAACTGGTACAGAATGCAGCAGCTAGAACGAACCCCTGTGGGACTCAGGCATTCAGATCCTATAACTCCTCGCCTGTATTGCTTACGTATCTGCTGCCTTTTAATTTCCAGGACCAATCCAAGTTGCTGATTAGGATATGGCCTCATCTTTATTGGCTTTAAAAATAATCCAGCATGCATTTAGTGGTTAAAAAACAGCTGCTGCTGCTGCTCTCTCTCTCTCTCTCTCTCTCTCTTTCTCTCTCTCACTGTGTGTGTAATTGTAATATGTGTGTTCATGTTTTTGTAATATTGTAAGCCACCTGGTGAGGACAGTGCACATTGAAAACCAGGTAAAAATATTTTAAATAAAGATAGGTTGCTCACCTGTAACTGTGGTTCTTTGAGTGGTCATCTGTGCAGTCACACTTATGGGGCTCTGCGCCAGCACAGAACCTCACCCAGAACTCCCAATACTTGAGGAAAATGTTTTTTAGGCAGGAACCCCTCCCCCACCATCGTTTCACGTGTGTCTATTGCGCTCCCACCCTATCCCTCAGTTTCTTGAGACCGCTGCTTGATCTCAAACTTAAGGATAGTCGAGCTCTTGGTATCTACATCAAAGATGTTGACACCAAAGCGGAGATGGTGATAGGGCCGTGTGACTGCACAGATGACCACTCGAAGAACCACAGTTAGAAGTGAGCAACCTGTCTTCTTTGTGGTCTCTGTACTCGGCCATGAGCACCTTCAGGACTAATGACCGGTCCCACGCTGGAGCTTGGGGTCTTAGGGGAGGATCTCGATTCTTTAAGCCTCTTAGGAATGTTCGAACCAGAGGATGCGAGAACAAAGTGAAGCCTGATATTGGTGGATGTGACCTGGAGATTGCGGCCAAGTATACGCAAATGGATGAGGTACTTCAGACCTTTACTAAATAAATGGGCAAGAAACTGGAGAACCTTTGGAACAGAACTGGTGCAGGGATTGAAACCATTTCCAGCTGCAAACCTAACAAAAACTGCCCATTTAGACGAGTATGACCGCCATGTAGAAGGGCACTTAGAACATTCAATATATCTTGGACCTCTGTCAGGATAAGTCTCCATCCATTGAATTCTCCATGTCGTAAGTTTCAGCAGCGTGACGCCTGGGTGATGAACCTCCTCTCTCCTTGCTGTGAGATAGGAGGTTCTGGATTGCAGGTAGTCTCAGGTAGTGTCTGTGAAAGAGACGGAGGAGAGTGTGGAACCATGGCTGCCTTAATAATAATAATATATTTATTACCCGCCTCTGCCAACGGATCGAGGTGGGGAACAGCATCAAACATAAAATACAAAACTGATTAAAACACGTAAAACCAATACATCATTAAAATACCAATAAAACACCAATAAAACACTTTAAAATTCATCTGGGTAGGCCTGCCGGAAGAGAACAGTCTTTATAGATCTTTTAAATTCCTGAAGACTGGTGAGTTGGCGAATCTCTCCCGGCAGGTCATTCCACAGTCTGGGAGCGGCAGAAGAAAAGGTCCTCTGGGTAACAGTTGTCAGTCTAGTTCTTGTTGACTGTAGTAAATTCTTCCCAGAAGACCTGAGCATGCGGGGCGGATTGTATGGGAGAAGGCGATCCCGTAGGTAACCTGGACCCAAACCATGTAGGGCTTTAAAGGTAATAACCAACACTTTGTACTTCGCCCGGAAACTGATTGGCAGCCAGTGAAGGGATTTTAAGACTGGTGTAACGTGGTCACCCCTAGATGTACCGGTGACCAACCTGGCTGCCATATTTTGAACTAGTTGAAGTTTCCGTACATAGGCACAAAGTCGAGCCTCGAAGTTACCAGCGCGTGCACTACTGATTTTAGATCTTCCAACTCTAGGAAGGGGCGCAGCTGGCGTATCAGCCGAAGTTGATAGTAGGCACTCCTGGTAGTCGCATCTATCTGGGCTGTCATTTGGAGCGACGGATCCAGGAGCACCCCCAAGCTGCGGACACAGCCTTTCAGGGAGAGTGTAACCCCATCCAGAACTGGTTGACACACTTCCAACCCCAGGTTGTGGCCCTTGACAGTAACCACCTCTGTCTTGTCTGGATTCAGCTTCAGTTTGTTTTTCCTCATCCAGCCCATTATCGCCTCCAAGCATTCATTCAGAGGAGACACATTATCCTTAGCTGACACTGTTGTCAAATATATATTTGGGTGTCATCAGCATACTGATAGCACCCCGCCCCATGCCTCTGGATGATCTCTCCCAGCGGTTTCATGTAGATGTTAAACAGCATTGGGGATAGGATGGCACCTTGTGGTACACCACATAGCAGCTCCTTCTTTGAAGAGCAGCTATCCCCAAGCATCACCATCTGGAACCTGCCCGAGAGGTAGGACTGGAACCACTGAAGCACAGTGCCCCCGACTCCCAATCCCTTCAGGCATCCAGAAGGATACCATGGTTGATGGTATTGAAAGCCGCTGAGAGGTCCAGAAGTATCAACAGGGACACGCTCCCCCGTCAATACTCAGGCGTAGATCATCCACTAAGGCGACCATAGCATTCTCAACTCCATATCCTGCCCTGAAGCCAGTTTGAAATGGGTCTAGAAAATCTGTATCATCCAAAACTGCTTGCAGTTGGAAGGCAACCGCCTTCTCGATAACCTTGCCCAAAAATGGAAGATTTGATACTGGCCTGTAGTTATTAAGGTCCAGGGGATCCAGGGAGGGCTTTTTTAGAAGCGTCTGTACCACTGCTTCTTTTAAACATGATGGAAAACTTCCCTCCCTGAGAGATGCATTAATAATATATTGTAATTGTGATCTAACCGCATCTCCTCCCTGGGTGACCAGCCAAGAAGGACAGGGATTGAGAGGGCAAGTCGCCCTCCTCACTCGTCCAAGCAGCTTGTCCACGTCCTCGGTACTCACCAACTGATACTGATCCAGTGTAATTCTACTCGCAGAGTTGCTGGACACTCCATTGTCAGCCTCTGCTATAACGACGGCATCTAAGTGGGCTCTTATCCAAGAGATTTTTAAAGGCTCTAAAATCGGGTTCAGGGGGGAGGGTGCCCGGGTTGGACCCACCACCCTGCTGGACGTGAATTCGCAGATGCAATGCGTGCAGAGAAGAAAGCTTTCTTTGCTGCACGTATTGCCACCCCATAGGAACGAAGATGTTCTTTATGTCGTGTCTTATCGGATATAAGTCGAGTTTTCCGCCATCGGCGCTTCAGTCGTTGTCCTTTCCGCTTCAACTCCCTAAGATCTTCTGTATACCAGGGCGCCCGGTTAGAAGCGGGTCGGAGAGGACGTTTGGGGGCGATCGTGTTGATAGCCCTAGTTAGGTCTTGATTCCATCTATTGACCAGGGCTTCTACAGGATCGTCGACGATACCAACCATAGATCCGTCCAAGGCCTTCTGGAATCCAGAAGGATCCATCAGTCTTCGAGGGCGGACCATCTTAATAGGTCCACCACCCCTGCAGGGGTGAGTGGTAGCCCTGACCAGAAAATGGTCTGTCCATGACAATGCAGAGGTATTTATTACCTCCGCCCACAAATCTGCCTGTTCGGAGCTGAAGACAGCATCGAGGGTGTGACCTGCTGAATGTGTAGGTCCAGAGACCAATTGGGATAGGCCCATTTTTTGTCATGGATGCCATGAACTCCCGAGCTGCACCTGACAAGCCAGTCTCGAATGGGATGTTGAAGTCGCCCAGGACCAAAAGCCTGGGCGAATCCAACACCAGCTCCGAGACCAGTTCTGTGAGCTTGGCCAGGGAGTCTGATAGGCAGCGGGGTGGCCGGTACACTAACAGAATCCCTAGTCTAACCCTGGCCTTCAGACTCAGGTACACTACGGGGCGTTGTTGATGCAGTTGGTCCACTCCCAACTGGTTTTTGACACAATTCTTGTTAGTAGTGGGAATAGGTAGAACATTGTTCTGGACCGTTGGAGGGAGAATGCGTCCCCAAGAGATGACGGGCCAACTCCCCCTCTGGAGCAGAAAGTCTGGTAGCCCGATTCAGTGGTGTAGCGAAGCAGTCCACTGTCGGTGTTCCCCATCTGTGGAATAAAGTCTCTCAGATGTGGGGTGAGAGTTCCCATTTGTGGGATGAGCCCGTCAATCAACTCAGGGCATCCGCCATAATGTTGTTGGTCCCCGACAGATGGATATCCCTGGGATCGCCCAAGCAAAGATTTTCAACGTTAGGTCTACTAATGGTGGGGAGTGGTTTCCTCCCTGTTTGTTTAGATACCATAGGACTGCCGTGTTGTTTGTCATAATTTATATTTGTCTCCCTCATGTGTCTGTTTTGAAGGCGATCGTTGCCTTCCCTACTGCTAAAAGTTCTAGCACATTGATATGTAGTAAGCTCTCCTGATCTGTATACTTGTATACTTAGAGGCCCACAGTGGGCTCCCCAGCCCTGAAGAGATGCATTAGTTACTATCACCATGGTATGGGTGGCGCGGAGAAATGGGACGCCTTGTGAACATCCACCATAGCAGGGACTGTGCTGTTTTGTTCGGTATGGATACTCGGTACCGATGAGCATCCAATTTGAAGTCGAAGACTTCCTCTAGCCATAACTGAAGGTATCTCATTCTCAGCCTGGTCCACTCTATGATTGAGACTGTCGCTGCCATGCCTAGCAAGCGCTGGATGGCATGTGCTGTGGTGCTTCTGTTGTTGTAAAGTGTTGAGGCTAAAGACATGATGCGGCGTGCTTGGTCTTGTGGGAGGAAACCATAACCTGACTGTGCATCCCAAATTGCCCCAATGAATTGGATGTCCTGGGACGGCAGGAGCTTGGACTTCTTGGTGTTGATACAAAGACTGAAGGTCTCCAGGAGGTTCAGGATGAGACGCAAGGCATTCTCCAGCAACTGCTTGTCCAGTGAAACTATGAGCCAGTCATCCAGATAAGGGTAGATTTCCAACCCTCTGATCCGAAGGGAAGTGCATACCACTGACATAAATTTTGTGAATACACTTGGCGCCAAAGACAGTCCGAATGGGAGAACTCAGAACTGAAATAGTTTGTGCCCAACTGCAAAACGAAGGAAGTGTTGGTATGCTGGACGGATAGCAGTGTGAAAATATGCATCCTTCAGATTCACTGACACAAACCAGACGCCTTGGTGCAGTAGAGGTAATATCATGCCTAATGAACTTCCTGGTAGTAATGTAATAATTGAGGAGACATACGTCCAGAATTGGACAAAGTCCTCCATCATACTTGGGCACAGTGAAGAAGTAACGGGAGAAGAATCCATCAGTGAACGTCTTGGGGCTCATCAGTTGTATCGCTCCCTTTTGGAGGAGGGATGTAGTCTCTTGTGACAAGATTTGGGATGGAGGTGTGACCTTCACGATGCCCAAGGGAGGGAGGACTTGGAATTCCAACGGTATCCATACACTATGATGTCCAATACCCATGTGTCTGTAATATTGATCCATGCTTGAAGGAAATGTGACAGCCTGTCACTTTTGCTGGGTGGGAGTGTTGTTTGAATGGCTGGTATTGCTTCCGCTGATGTTGTGGAGGCTGGAACTGAGATGAACAATCTGAGAACTGTCATGTATAGAATGGATTCTGTGGACAGAACCATCTCCGGGGCTTGGATGGCGATTGTCCTTGCGGTTGTCCGAGGCCCATTTTCTTTGCCGTCGAACGGGCTTTCTGAACTGAATCCATTTGTTCATCGGTTTTAGCGTTGAAGAGACCTCTGGCTTCAGGGGTCAGGCCTGCAGACCGTAACCATGGATGGTGTCTCAGGGTGATGGCTCCTACCATGGATTTGGCGTTACAGTCGGTCTGGTGGCAAGCCATATTTACTTCATGGTGAGATAACTTGACTGCTTCTGATTGAAAAACTCTAGCAAGCTCTCTCTGTTCATCTGGCAAATAATCGCAAAGAGCACTCATTTTGTTCCACAGAAAAAGTTGATTGCGGGCCATCATTGCTTCATAATTCACCATATGGAGGCCCAGTGACGCTGCGGAATACAGTCTGCGGCCCAGTGCATCCAGTCTCCTACCCTCCTTATCTACAGGAGAGGTGTGTTGTTTATGAGCTCGCTCCTGTGCGGACTTGACGATAATAGAGTTTGGTCGAGGGTGAGTGAAAAGGAAGTCAGCCTCTTTCTCTTGGATCCTATACATGGCTTCCAATTGCCATTGTTGATGGAGCAGGCCATGATTGACGGACTGCCTGAAGTAAAGCAGGAAGAAAAGGCGCTGCTACGGGCACCGTAGAGTCGGTGAAGACTGCATCAAAGACAGGGTCTTTAATTTGCTCCACCTGTTGTTGAGCTTCGATACCCAGGCTTTGTGCCGTACGGAGCACTTGATCTGAAAAGACACTCAGCTCCTCAGAGGATCCAAAGGCAGCTCCTCTGCCTTTGGATCCCACAACATCATCAGGGGAGGCAGTCATCAGGGTAGTGACGAGCAGGAGGAAGAATCGTACTGATAATCCTCCACCGAATTTGGCAATGTGGCATGAGCAGTCAGTTGAGTAGCCGAAGGCAGAAGTCTTGAGTGCTCGGTAGCCGGGGGGGGGGGAGGTGGGAGAGGGTGATCTCTGGGTGAACCTGAACCTGAACCTCTGGGTGATGGACTCTGTGAGGAAGCCCTATGTGGTGGTACCAGTGGCGGGTGGGTAGTTTCCTGTGTCGGTGCAGTAATGGTTTCTGCTGCAGCTGGACAGGACATTAAGGTGTTATCATGATACCGTTCTCTACTCTGGGAGATTCGGTACCCAGTAGTCATAATAGTGGCCTCGTGGAGGGAAAGGCTGATCGTAGAAGCGATCACAGTTTCGGTACAGAGATCTGGAGGCGATGGGAGGTGCTAGGAGGTGCTGGTACTGAGGCGATAGATTCCTAATGTCTTGGGGTGGTGGCATCAAACGATACCTGGACGATTCTCAAGACTGGTTCCGTACGGTCAGAGGCGGGTCTTGAATTGGGGATAGTTCCCTGATTTCTCCCTCTGATGCTGTAGAGATTGGCTCAATGACGAGTGGGGGTAGCGGTGAGCCCACCGGATAGGAGAATTGAGCAAAGGCGGTAGTGGTGGTATTACTGCCTCTCCCATAGCATATTTGGATTTAGATTTCTTCTTCTTAGGAGCTGGGTCATCCGATAGTCTTGGCTTTTTAGCCTTTTTCACTATTTTCTTGGCCACCATCTGCGTGAGCGAGCGGCTCAAGGTTGGTGGCTCTTGTCCCAAGGCCTGAGATGTTGAAGAGCCTGGGCTTTCCATAGCGGAAGGCTGAGCTGCTGCCTTGAATGTCCACTGCATGTAGGGCTCCCTGCCAAAGTATCGCCTTTAGTCCATTGGCCCTGTTCTTTCTGGCTCGTTCAGAAAAGGACATACAAGATTTGCAGGTCTCGACTATGTGCGCTTCCCCAAGGCACAACAAGCATAGGGTGTGACGATTGGAGGGGACAATTTACTGCCACATTTGACACATTTGGTAAAAGGGGCCTTCGAGGCCCTGCACTCAAAAGCACAAGAAAATAGGTGGGAAAAAAGATTTTAAAAAAAACAGTATTAAGAAGAGAAGAAGAAAGGTGCTTGAAGTTAAGAAGAAAAAGTTCTCGGCAATTAAAAAACAACTGGTACACAGACCAATGAAGTTCCCGACAAGGTAAACCTAACAGCGGTCGAAGAGGAACTGAAGGATAGGGCAGGAGCACAGTAGACATGTGTAACACAGTGGTGGGGGAGGGGTTCCCGCCTAAAAAATATTTTCCTCAGCTATTGGAAGTTCCAGGCGAGGCTCCGCACTTGCGCAGAGCCCCATAAGTGTGACTACATAGAGATCACGAAGAAGAACATTTCGTTATCAGTAGCAGCAGTTTCTGCATTTTTTCATTTTCTGCTTCTTCTGATCCTTCATTCTAAAAGCAGAAGGTTTTTGTGGATTGAGATACACTTCTGTACCATTCCACTTGTCTTAAGCATGTTGTTCACCATTCTAAAAGAAAATATTTTACGATTGAGGGAAACAATTCTGGGGCGGCGGTGGTGGGATAAAACTCATGTTTTCCCATTTACTCAAGAGGCTGTATTAAGTTAGCTTTCTGAAGCTTTCTGAATCTGTGGTTCACAGTGTAAACTTTTTTCCCTCTGTTGTAGGTCTGTGTGAGTAGAGAAGGCACAGTAGCAGCTTATGGTCTGGTGGCCAGAGAGGGCCTTGAGGCTGGAGAAGTCCTTTTTACCATCCCAAGAACCGCACTCCTATCACAACACACAAGCTCCCTTTCTTCCCTCCTGGAGAAAGGTACAGGAAATGAGGGTTCGTGCAGCTGAACAGGCAGAGATCTTCTTTAGAAAGGAACCTGGGTTTTAAATCTGGAGAATAATACATGTTGGAGTAAGTTTCCGTCTGTTTTAGTTGTAAAGACAAATATGCATATGGACATGGAGTTTAATCATTCCAAACAAGGGGGAGGAAGCAGTGAGCCCCTCAGCTCTTGAAAAAGCACTTAGATTCTTCAGTATGCCCTAAAACCCAGCAGCTACCAGAATGAGAAAGTCAAAGGTGCATTTTCTCAGCTAATTTCAGCTATGATTTCCTGACTGTTTTTGATTGTTCTGTTAAGAATAGCAGTTATGCAAAATAACGCTGGTACTTTTATACCCTCTTTTCTCTCTCCAATAGAAAAAGCCTCCCTGGAGAGTCAGTCTGGCTGGGTTCCCCTCCTTCTCTCTTTGCTACATGAATCCACATCCAGCAATTCCCGTTGGGGGCCTTATTTGTCCCTCTGGCCGAATTTCAGTGGTTTGGATCACCCCATGTTCTGGTAAGAGCAAATGCTATAATGTTGTTTTCCATTAACACTCAGCTTCCTCATGTTGACTAGTTGCTTAGCTCTGGATGGCAACAGTGCACAGTTACAACGAGAAATTAGTGACTACAACATGTAGCAAAAGCCACCAACTTAAATGACTTTAAAAGGGTATTAGGCATATTTATGGAGGATAAGGTTATCAGTGGCCACTATTCATGATGGCTATATAGGCTTTGGAGAACTCAGGTGGTAGCCCTGTGAGCCCTTGCTGAGTGCTTGGGAGTCTGCTCAAGCCCTTGGCAAAGCAGGCTTTCCAGGGCCTCTGGAAAGTGCGCAATTCCTTCAGCCAGGCTAATGGCGTGGCCGGGGGAATTGTACAGTTTCTGGAGGCCCCGGAAAGCATGCTTTGCCAACCCCTCAACCCCTCCCCCCCACCAGTCGGTGCCTTTAAGGCCCACATCGAAGCAGTTGGGAGAGAAACACGTAATTTCCCCCTACTCTAATACCATTTCCCCAGCCTTGGGGAAATTACATATTTTCCCCTGCTGCATTAATGACGTAATTTCCCCTGCTGTGTAAAAGGGACAAAGGTTGCACTGTGACCCAGAAGTCAGGGCGGACCCATGCCCAAGCGCTCTCAAAGGCTTGAGAGCCCTTGGACGCGGATCCCTCCTAGCACTGGGCAGGTCTGCCTGGGCCTGTGAGGGCTGGATGTAGGGGCATCTGCTACCCTGGCGGACCCAGGCAGGTATTTGATCCCGTGCTGTGGCTGTAGCTTACCTCCAGTATCGAAGGCAGTTGGGGAACATGAGCGGGAAGGTGTCATTGCCCTCATGCCCTGTTTGTGGGATTGCCATTGGCCATTGTGGGAACAGAGTGCTAGATAGGCTTTGGGTCTGATCCAGCGTGGCTCTTTTCAGGCTCTTCATAGCTCTTCATGACATAAATCTGGTGGTCCAGTGCAGAATCTAGCATCCCAGAAGCCCTTGTGAGCCATGTTGTGGAATGCCTCAAAAGTGGATATGGGAGTTGGGATGGGCATGATCGTCAAGTGCTTGCGGTGAGCACATGTTCATGTCTCCAGCCCCACTGGCTTTTGTTTCCCCCATTTTGTGCCAGATTTGTGTAGTTCCTTACTACTGCAGTAAGGCATTAAAGTAATGTAAGACTTTTGACCCTGATGTTGCCTAGTTCGTTAGTGTTTGAGTTGTTTTGAGGGGCTAGCTTGCTACAGCTGGCAACTTACTCAAAAGAGGAAACAGTACTTTCTGCTTGCTGTTCTGCACAGGAGTAGTGAAGAGCGGGTGAGGCTTCTGCAAGGTACAGGGATCCCAGAAGCTGTGGACAAAGACTTGGCCAGTATCCAGATAGAGTATTCCTCTATTATCTTGCCCTTCATGAAGGCCCACCCAGATATCTTCAACCCCAAGGTGCACACTCTGGAACTGTACAAGGCGCTGGTGGCATTTGTCATGGCCTACAGGTGAGAAAGGGCAGGTTGGGGAGAGTTACAGTCGTCGCAGGGACATAGAAAGTGGCTTTATACTGATCCTGACCATTGGTCCATCTAGCTCAGTATTGTCTCTCCTCGAGGGCAGTGGCTCTGTGGCGTGTCAGAGGGGAACCTTTCTCAGCTGTACAGCCCGTATGCCAGGAATTGAAGCTGGGACCTGCTGTATGCAAAGCAGATCCTCTACCACTGAGCTATGGTCACCTTCCGTCGACTGTTTGGCAGAGAAAGAGGTGGAAGTGAAGCCAGCAACCATGTCCCTCCTGGTGGGGACATACATACTTATGATGTTTCAGCATGCTCTGTGAGGCTACTACCAGCATGGGAAAGGTGTTGCGGGTGGTTTAATGTTGACATATTTTACTCTGTCCCAAGGTTTCTGGTTGGGCAACCATAGATACATGCAGAGAATGAGTTGACAGGAATCTCTGGCCCTGCTGAGGTTATGTTTTTGGAGAACTGAGAAAACAGGATGCAAAGGTTACTTGTTATTGAAGAGAAGACTGGGCATTGCTGTATCCCTCTTTTCTACATCCAGTTCTCTGGCTTTCCTTAAGGAAACTAAAAGCACACTGTGTCCTCAGAATTGGGTATGTAAATAGGAAGTACTTCGGCAGGAGTATTTCAGATGGAAATTTTTCAGGAAAAAAGGGGGGAAATGTTTTTCCCCCCGAATTTTTCCAGTTTTTTTCCAGGCCTTCACATCTCTATCTCCATCTTATGACCACATCTTTTTCAGAGCCTTTAGCAGAAACTTCTTGCAGCTTCTAAGTAGTTTAGGCAGGAATGAAACCTTTACAAAGTAAAACTCAAAATGCCCTAGGCTTGGTGGCAGCTCTTGGATTGTGTTGGTTACTATGGACCCAATAATAACTGTGAAGATTTTAGTGCCACATGCATCTTCCCTCATCACTTAGCAAAGTCACTTACATGACTTAGCAAAGGTGCCTCATTTTAGTACCACCCCACTTTATTCCCGACTAGTTTCCAAGAACCTTTGGATGAGGAAGAAGAGGAAGAGGAAGAAGAGCCTAATCCTCCAGTGATGGTGCCCCTGGCAGATCTCTTGAATCATGTGGCAAACCACAATGCCAACTTGGAATACGCCCCGGTGAGCAGAGCGTGAGGTGGTGCATAAATGAGGTTGGTGGTGTGTTCCCAGCTCCACCAGCCTTTTAGCTCTCATTGCTCTGAGATGAGAATTTTCAGAGTGCCAGGTGGGTTTCTCTTGGGAGGCATGGGACACCAGCTGTATCTGTTACGTTGTGTCTTGACTAGGAGGCATGGGGCAGGTGTGTTTTTCTTCCTCCTGTGTATAGCCTTGCAACAACATCTTCTTGAAGTAGTTTATGCTTCCTTGAGGAAACCAGGACATGCTATGAGCCTGGGTGACCCTTGCTGGTTGAATCACAAACAGTTCCAATGAGGAAGATAAATGGGAGGCAGCTAAAGAAACCAAGATGGCTGCATGAAGAACTTATGGATGAGCTCAGAAATAGGAGAGGCACATCATGGATCAGTACAAATGAGGAGCCAAAGCTTACAGAGAGAGAGTGTCAGGAGGTTTAAAGTTCAAAATGGACTTAGGCTTGCAAGAGATGTTAAAAATAGCAAAAGAGGTTCTTTGGTGATTTTCAGGGCAAGAGGAAGAACAAGGAAATGATAGAATTGTTAGCAAGTGACCAAAGGTGGAACTGTTCAACTCCTCCTTGGTCTGCTCCCACAAGGGAAACTGCTCTGTCTGGGGAAAAGTGTACAAGCTGTACATAAAGGAGAGGAGTTGCAGCCCAAGATAGTTAAAGAGGTGGTCACTAAATGAATTGAAGCCATCTGGGCAAGATCAATTGTTTTCTAAGGTACTAAAGAAACTGGCAGATGCTATCTTGGGAGGCCTCCATGTATAGTTTTTTAAAATTCTTGAAGTGTCATGAGACCTGAAGGTAGGCAAATCTCCCCATCTTCAGAAAGAGGGAAAAGAGGGCCCAGCCAACTATGGCCCAGTCAGCTTGACATCCATACCTGTAAAGGTCTAGATCAAATAATTAAGCAGTCTGCCAGTATTGTGATTACAAAGAGCCAGCCTGGGTCATGCCAGACTGATCTTATTTCCGTTTTCTAAAGATTTACTTGCTTACCTTTTAATATGGTGTCTTTATTCTTTTTATCTTTTATTGTTCACCTCTCTGGAATCTGTTTAGATGTGGAGTGTTATACAAATGTAAATAAATATACAAATAAAAATGAATTAGATAAATGCAAAGTTCTGCATTTAGGCATGAAAAACATCTGATGCATAAATACTGGATAGGTGATGTCTGGCTTGACACAATACATGTGAGAATAATCTAGGAGTTTTAGTAGACCACAGACTAAACATGAGTAAGCAGTGTAATGTGGCAGCTAAAAAGTCCCAATGCTCTGTCAACTGTAGACTGCATCAACAGAGGCTTAAGTGTCCCAAACATAAGAAGGGATGGTACACCCCTCCCTGCTCTATTCTGTTTTGGTCAGACCTTACTTGGAGTAATGTGCTGAGTTCTGGATATCCCATTTAAATTATCAACAAACTGGGAAGACAGACATGGTGAGGGGCCTGGAGTTGGTATCTTCACCTGGAGAAGATACCAACTCGATTTCCTCGATTCTAAGACACACTTTTCCCCCCATATTTACCTCTGTAAAAATGGAGTGCGTCTTACAATCGATGGCATCTTAGATTTGCCGGATTTCTCCAGCGCTGGAATGGGTTTGGGATACACCCACCCACCCATAGAGCCTTCACAAAGGGGCTCTGCATGTGCCCCCCCGCCTGGAAACGCTGCATTTCCATACCTTCTCTACCGCTGCCGCCGCTACCGAATCCCAGGAAGGGGTGAGAGAGAAAGAGCAGGGCGGGCGGGGGCAGGCAGAGGCGGTAGCGGGGCCCAGGCGAGGAAGAGGAAGAAGCAAAAAGCAGAAAGGGAAGGAAAGGAAAGGATGTGGAGAGCCGGGCGGAGGCAGCAGCCGCGGCAGCGAGGGCCCACATGCCCACCCCCAGCGACTCGGCCTCCCCACTCACCTCCATTGCCGCCCTGCTCCTTGCTGCCAGCTCCCTGGCCTGGAAACGGCACGTTTCCAGGCCAGGGAGGCCACTGCAAGCGGCACTGGCAGCGAGGACCAGGGCGGCAATGGAGGTGAGTGGGGAGGCCGAGTCGCTGGGGGGGGGGGGGTGCATGCGGGCCCTCGCTGCCACGGCCGCTGCCTCCACCCAGCTCTCCGCGCCCTTCCCTTTCTGCTTTTTGCTTCTTCCTCCTCCCCCTCTCCGCCGCTGCCGCTGCGACTCCTCCCTTGCCTGGGCCCCGCTACCATCTCTGCCTTCCCCCGCCCGCCCTGCTCTTTCTCTCTCATCCCTTCCTGGGATTCGGAGGTGGCGGCGGCAGCTGTAGAGAAGGTCTGGAAACGCAGCATTTCCACGAAGTAAGCCGCGATCCCGCGTGCTGGTGGAGAGGACCGGGGCGCGATGAAGGTGAGTGGGGAGGCTGAGTCGCTGGGGGGGGGCGCATGTGGGACCTCGTTGCCAAGGTCGCTGCCTCCGCCCAGCTCTCCACGCCCTTCCCTCTCCTCCCCTTCCTGCTTCTTCCTCCTCGCTGCCGCCACTCCTCCCTCACCTGGGCCCTGCTACCGCCTACCGTATTTCTTCAATTCTAAGATGCACTTTTTTTCAAATATAAATGTGTCTGAAAATGGGGTGCGTCTTAGAATCAACTCAAAGCTTTTTACCTATTGGTGGCCCTGAAATTAAGGTGCGCCTTAGATTTGATGGCGTCTTAGATTCGATGAAACACGGTATCTTCACATATTCAAATGGCTATTGCGTACATGATGGAGCAGATTTGTTTCAATTTACAAGAGGAGGATTTTGACTAACTTGGGGAAGTATTTCCTGACAGTGTGATCTGCCTGACAGTGGAACAGACTGCCTCAGAATGTGGTGGCTTCTCCTTCATTAAGAGTTTGTTTTAGAAGAGGCTGAATGACCACCTATTGAGTACTGTAGTGGTGGATTTCCTGCATCGGCAGGGTGTTGCATTAGATGATATTGGGGTATCTTCTGTGAATTCCTGCTCTAAAGAAATAAAGGCAGCATTTTGTCCTGCCGTAGGAATCATAAAATAGTAGTTGGAAGGGGCCTATGCAAGAATCCACCTTAAACATCCCTGACAGATGGTTGTCCAGCTGCCTCTTGAATGCCTCTAGTGTGGGAGAACCCACAATCTGTCTAGGTCATGGGTTCCATTGTCGTACTACTCTAACAGGAAGTTTTTCCTGATGTCCAGATGGAATCTGCCTTCCTGTCACTTGAGCCCATTATTCCATGTCCTGCACTTTGGGATGATTGAGAAGAAATCCTGCCCCCCCCCCCCTGTGTGACAACTTTTCAAATATTTTAAGAGTGCTATCATGTCTCCCCTATTTCATAGGGCTTTGTTTCCAGACCCCTAATCATCCTTGTTGCCCTCCTGTGAACACGCTCCAGATTGTCTGCATCCTTCTTGAAGTGTGGTGCCCAGAACTGGACGCAGTACTCAAGATGAGACCTAACCAGTACTGAATAGAGGGGAACCCGTACCTTGTGTGATTTGGAAGCTATACTTCTATTAATGCAGCCCAAAATAGCATTTGCTTTTTTTGCAGCCACATCACACTGTTGGCTCATATTCAGCTTGTGATCTACAACAATTCCAAGATCCTTCTCGCTTGTAGTATTGCTGAGCCTTGTATCAACCATCTTATAACTATGCATTTGGTTTCTTTTTCCTACTTTTAGAACTTGGCATTTATCCCTATTAAATTTCATTCTGTTTTCAGCCCAGCTCTCCAGCCTATCAAGATCACTTTGAAGTTTGTTTCTGTCTTCCATGGTATTAGGTATCTCACCCAATTTTGTGTCATCTCCAAATTTGATAAGCATTCCCTGCACAACCTCGTCCAAATCATTAATAAAAACGTTGAAGAGCACTGAACCCAGGACTGAGCCTTGCGGTACCCCACTCATTACCTCTCCCCAGTGTGAAAAGGTACCATTGATAAGCACTCTTTGAGTCCTATTCTGTAGCCAACTGTGGATCCACCTAATAGTTGTTCCACCTAGCCCACTTTTAGCTAGTTTGTGAATCAAAATGTCATTTGGCAATTATTTGGCATGATTATCTTTGAGAGACAAGAAAGGATCAGATTCATCCCTCAGTGTGGATGAGCTCTTTACCATGTCCTTCTCACCTGCAAAGGGGGTCAGGGAATGGTCCAGTGTCTCCAACACTACAGCTAAAGCCAAAATAGCTTCTTCTTCTTGGGCAACAAACTCTGGGTGTGAATTGCTCAGTTATATTCTTGTGGAGATGAAGGACAAAGTACAAGACAGGTGATCCCCAGCCAAAGCAATGTTTTTTGGGTTGGCATCCCTCTTGTCAGCTATCAACCAGCAGTTTATTCTGGCCCTTCCCTCTCGAGAGAAGAGCCTGGAACATGGAGTGGATTTTAATTACACGTTCTGGAAGACAGGCAGTCTGTCTCTGGCTTCAAGTACCCACTGGAACTCTGGGACAGCCAGAAGTGCCCTCGGGTAGCATCAGGCCTGATAGTGGACCACACTAATGGTTCTCCTGGTCTTGGGAACAATCCAACTTAGATCGCTGGCTGAGAGAAATAGTTGAGTGAATAATTCTTGCAGGTTAACTCAGCCCTCACAATCAAACCTTTATGTATTAATTTTCATTTTGTGTCTGTTGCCTTGGAAGCCCTGTTGTGAGGCAGAAAAACAAGCAATCCGTGTTTTAAATATCAGGTGCCTCTGGTTGTTTTGGTGCTTGGATTTCATGTTTATCATTTTGCATTGGGGCCAAGCAGGTCTTTGTCAAACCCAGAGTGTGGTTGGATTTGTGAGCGCATCTGAGGTATGCTAGTTTCCATCTGGAACTCAGCTGTCGGATGTCAGGTGCTTCATGAACAATTCACTAGGCTGGCCTAGTGAATTGTGAGTTGGCAGTTGTTGTGAAAAAGTCTGTCTCTGTTCTGTGCTTATCTGTGGCTGCTAGCCGAGGCCTTGAGTTTCCTTGAGAACAAATATATGTTTACAAAAGGTGGGGGCTATCTTGCAAGCTGTCTCTCACATAGTGTCGTCATCAAGAGGAGGTTGAACTGTGCCACCCTGTTGGCACAGGAGTTTGATTACGGGCCTGAAGCCCCGTCTGTCAAAGTGGCTTGGAATTAGCCAGCCTCCATCCTATATAGTGGAACGAGCAAAGGGGAGGCCTTTTGCTAGGAATCATCTGTTTGTCTGTTCATCTGTTCGACTGTTCTACAATTACCATCTGTTCTACGCTTGCCATGAAACTCCTCGTGTTTGGGATTCTATCTGGTTTGGTGATGTTGGATGCACTCTGTACATGTTCTGTTGCTATTTGGACTTGGAATTTCTAAGAACTATGCCATGAAAAGTGCTCTGAGGCTTTTCATAGATTTGGACTTGCAGATTACTGTTCTGGATTCGTGTTCTATAGCCTGTTTTCCCTGCATGGAGCCAAAGTACGGGCACAGGGGAACTCTGAGGCTGATCGTTGCTGTTCTGGAATTGTGTGTGTGTGTGACCTGTGAGGGAGCCTTCCTCAGAGCCAAAGCTACGAGCAGGGGAGGTTTCCTAGGTCGAAGAGGTTCGTCCCCTGACATCTTGCTTATGTGATCAGCTCAGTGTTCCTGGCAGGCTGAGTTTGGTTTGGTACAAGATGATCTTGTCTACTGTCAGACTTCATGCACTTCTGTGCTGGGGTTTCTCCTTTGAGTTTTGCTCGTGTTCCTGATGAGTCAATGTGTGTGGCCGCTGCTGTCT
Source organism: Anniella stebbinsi (assembly GCA_029215795.1). Classification (NCBI taxonomy): domain Eukaryota; kingdom Metazoa; phylum Chordata; class Lepidosauria; order Squamata; family Anniellidae; genus Anniella; species Anniella stebbinsi. The sequence continues at coordinate 34,057,823 of JARDYH010000007.1, forward strand.
GTTTCGCATGGGACAGGGGCTAACTATAAATGTCTCCCCCTGAGTGATTTGCTGTTCGCATTAAGCCGTTGTACCTGAAAGCTATCTGGTCCGTCTTCAGCTTCAAGTGTGTGTATGCAGAAATGAAACTGTTATGCTTGAATTCCGTATGATTTCACAATAAAAGAAGTCTCACCGTTTTTAGAGTGTGTCAGTTTGCCTAAAGTTTGTGAGCAGAAGCCTGGGGTGAGCTTGCGTCACGACATCAGCTAACTTTTTTGGATTTCAGCGCAGGCTTCTTCCTTTCTTGACACTATAATATTGTTCTTTGTCACTGTTTGGCCTTGTTTAGTAGCAGCTCATGTTTTACACTTTTGCCACCTTGTTCAGTGTTGTGTTTTTCCTTTACGTGGAAGCTCCAGCTCCAGCATGACTTAGATTGTGAGGGAATTCTTCCTACCCCCAGCAGAGAATATCAGTCGTTCAAGAGTTCCTGTCAGGGTTTACTTTCCTGTTCTTTTTGTAGGAGTTTCTGAAAATGGTTGCAACTCGGCCCATCTGTGAGGGCCAAGAGATCTTCAACACTTACGGACAAATGGCAAACTGGCAGCTCCTCCACATGTATGGCTTTGCAGAGCCACATCCTGGCAACACAAACGATACTGCCGACATCCAGATGTTCACCTTGTTCAAAGCAGCACTGCAAGGCAAGTGGCTGACTGGAAAGTGCCCATATTTAGCACAAGCCCCCAAGCCAGAGGATGTGTAAAAAAGGGCCCATTTCCCCTCTTCTGTTGCTTTTTGCTAGCCATGCTTTGTAGAGGGAGTCTGTACTGGAATTTGGCCTCTCCAGAAAGTGCCAAAGTTGAGTAGCTTGGTTATTTTGCTTTCAGCAACAAACAAAACATCAAGAGGCACAAAACTCTCCTTGAAAGAGCTCTGGGTGGTACACATGGCTGTGTCCCCGCCACCTCCCTTTGCAGCAATTCTGTCAGGCAGATCAGGCTATGTGTGTGACTGAGCTTCGTGGCTGAGTGTGGATTTGAATCCATATCTCCCTTGTCCGAGTCAAACTACTGCATGATAGTGTCTTGCCCTGCAATGGGAGGAGATTATGCACCTCTGCTTTTCACTTAACACCACGAGGGCAGGAGATTTTTGAAGAGAAGTGAGAGACACCCACCCATTTCCAGGCATCCAGTCTGGCCTGGCTGTTAAAATTGTACTGCTGCTTTTGTCTCCTTCTCCTTCAACCAGCTACAAAGGCAGAAGCGGAACGGCAGCTGGTTTTGGAACAGTGGGCCTACCTTTGCCACCTGGAGATGGTGGGTGAGGAAGGGGCTTTTGTGATGGGCTGGGAGAGAGTCTTGACTGAAGAAGAGCTGTACATGTCGTTGAAGGTGAGTGAGTTGGTAGAGTGCGGAGTTATGTAGCTGCTCATTTAGTGGACTTTTAATTCACTTTAGAGGGACGGTATACTGGACTTCAGCTGAAGCTGCCTTCATCTTGCATGGAGGGGGACATTCAGGATGGATGTGCCTTTTCATCCACTAGTGGAGGCAGGACTTGTAAAGGCTTCAAACCTCCATAGTTATTATTTATTCCATAGATTTATATACAGCTTTCCATCATCAAAGTGGTTTACAGAAGTGAGGAAAAAGTGTAAAATATAACAATAAAACACAGTAAAATAATCACTGGCCAGCTACAACCATACTGACTGGGTTACCCTCCAGGGAAAGCCTGCATGAAGCTGACACCTAAAACTCAAGGCACCTGCCCAATACCAATGGGGAGTGCATTCCAGAGGATGGGTACTGCAAGACCAAACACTTGCAGGTACTCCTGAGGCGCATCTCAGGAGCATGGGGCCCTCTCAGAAGTATTCCTGAGGACTACAAGGACTGGGCAGGGCCGTCTCTAAGGTAACTTGGTCCCAAGTTGTTTAGGGCTTGAGATTTAACAAACCCTGAACTGTGGCGTTGGAGCTCATTGGCAGCCAGTGCAGTTCCTTTGGCCTGTATTGTGAATGCAAGTTCTTCTGTCTGTTTTGACTTTGCTCCATTGCATTAGTTCAGCTCCGGTTCTAGTGTTGAGAGAGAATTCTATGAAGCTCTGTTTCTATGCAGGCCAATCAATAATCTATTTGTGTGTGTGTCTGTAGGTGCTAAGTATGTCTGCAGAGGAGTTCAAGGAGTTTAAAGAACAAGAGGCTGGAATGGGTGCAGACGGCACTAACTACTTGATGCTATCAAATGCTACAATCCCCAAACTTAAAGCCTCCTGGAAGAAACTTCTCTTTGATGCCACAGTATTAACTCTGAAGTTGTATAACTCAGACTTGAAAGAGGAGGAGGAAGTACTGAAAGACCTGCAGGCTTATTCAAAACTCAGCTGCAGGGAACAGTTTGCCCTGCAAGTACGTTATGGCCAGAAGATGATTTTACAGCAGTTGCTTGAGCTGACCAGATAGATGCATCTGTGTGGCTCCAACACTGTTGTCCTGGATTCCTCAGTGGAAGGAGGGAAGCATTGGTCTGGATGTAGAAAGCTCTTCCTTTTGATACCTGAGAGTTTAACTGGGTGGCAAGAAGCAGTTGTGTGTGTATGAAAGGACTTAACAGTCCCTATCAGTCCTCAGCAGAAAGAGTTTCTTATGGAACACACATTAGACCAAAGATCCATCTAGTCCGGTTTCCCAAAGCAGTGTGCCTAATGCCTCCAGGAAGCCCACAAGCAGGGTACAAAACCATCCCTCCCCCCCACCCCCATTTGTGGTTTGTTCCTTATCGACTGTTAATTGGAGAGTTGCTTTCCTTACAATGGTTCCATTCATCTGCCATGGCACATCACCACGGAGACCTGTCCTACATGAACTTGTTTATTGTAAATGCAAGTTCTTGTCTATTTTGAATCTGCTCCATTTCATTAGTTCATCTCAAGTTCTAGTGTTGAGAGAGAATTCTATTCCATTCTCACCATGCATAATTTCAAATTTCCAAAAGCAGTTGTTTTCGAATACTCTGTAGAATGGATTTTCCTTTTCAGTTAGCTAGCTAAAGCTTTTGGGCAGTGCAAGTAGATAACCTTTATCCAATTACTCCTTTGCACATGCTTGTGATGCAGCTCCAAAACATTGGTGAGGTAGGACTTCTCTGCAAACCGGCCTTTAACCTGCTACCTCCCCTTAAGACCCTTTTGTAACACTTGGGTGATATTTTTTCATCCTCTCATGAGGACAATTTTAGTGACAGGTTGCATCTTTTATTAGAGTAGCAAATTCACATTTGAGCCCCTTAAAGACTATAGAGCCAGTGACTGCTTGTGGATTAGTCATAGAACTTCAGGTGTTTATTCAGCATATTCCACCTTGTCAGACCTATACAAAGAAGTCATTTCATAGAATCATAGAATAGTAGAGTTGGAAGAGGCCTTTAAGGCCATGGAGTCCAACCCTCTGCTGAATGCAGGAATCCATCTTAAAGCATACCTGACTGCTTTCAAGCTGCCCATCTTGAAAGCCTGTAGTGTGGGAGAGCCCACAACTTCCTTAGGTCATTGGTTCCATTTATCTTTTCTAAACTCGCTGTCCTTTAGCACTTGTTGCCTAAAGGCCCTACTGCCTTCCTGGGTGTTTCCTTCCTTCTAATGTATTTGAAGGATTTTTGTCTTCTTGCTGTTAATGTTTTATCCCCCCTTTTGAACATGTTACAGTTAAACAACATGTTCAAACATCTTCACGTTTGTTTTGCCAGTTTGTGTGTGCATCTTTGGGCAAGATGTCCACTTTTTCTGAAGGAAAAACATCTTGCCTTTCCCTAGACTTCATTGCCTGCTCTCTGGATCTTTCAAACCTCCCCATTTTGCTCTATGAAAGCTCCTAGGTTTTTGAAACCCCTCCTCCTGGAGGCCCACTTGAATCCAGCACCAATTCAAGACTGTTTTACGACCTAGGCTGAGAAGTGAGGGCCTAACCCCCGCCCCCCCAGGAAACCACATTCCTCCCCCTGACATTTGTTTCAGTTTTTAAATTGGAAATTTTGGGAAACAATAAAAACGTTTTTCCATGAAAAAATTTTTTTAGAATGAGTGAAATGCTTTTTAAAACATTTTACTCAGTCAAAATGAATACTATGAAGATTTTTATGTGAGGCCATTTACAGCATTAGAGAATGATAAATTATGTTAAGACAACACACAAATCCACAATGCATTTCTAAAGCTAGAGGCTGCTGCCATACTTCTTGGAACGAGGCATACAGGACCTTTATTTTAGGAGGAGCCAGGTTAAAAGTCTGGTCATGGGATCCCTACCTTGCCCTGGGCGATGGGGGAGTTGGTCAGGGGAATAACCCATACCAGATGCCTCCTGGGCATTTTCTTGCCTTTAAAGTCTACCTTTGATCTACTTTGGAAATATGGAAATATGACAAGGAAGTATCCTGTGACAGTTATCCTTTTGCAATCATATACGCACTTAACCTGGGAGTCACATTGAACACAATGAGGCTTATTTCTGAGTAGACATGTGTAAGATTGTACTCTAAGGCACTTGTATTTCTGAATCCTGTGCCTACTTCAGAATAAGCTCCACTAGACAATAGAAGGCCTACTACTGTATTTAGTGGACATGCATAGGATTGCTCTGTAAATTTCATAAATATTGTGACATTTTATATTCTAGCTAACTTATAAGTGATTAATTTTGTTAAAGCAGCAAATACATTTCAATTTAACATTCACATTCTATCAAAGCTGAACTTATCTAAGTGTCCCGTCCTCCGTTTCAAAATTTTGATTATTTTATGTCTCTGTCTAGGGAAAGGATTCTAAAGGATGACTCTTGTTTATACTTTAGTAATCACCATGAGAAAATAGCCCTCCTTTAATGTTATAGTAACAATGTATATTGTTTTGTGTCACTGGATCTTGATAGTATAAAAATAAAACGAGACGTATCCCCATAGAACTGAAAAAATCAAATTGCCTTTCTGAAGAACATCCTACTTGGGCAGTGATGAGAGAACAAGGACACTTGCTGCTTGTCATGACTTTAATGTTTAACTACAGAATGCATACATACAAGAAGTGGGAGAACTAAAGCCCAAGAGAACTAGAAAGGCTACAAAATACAACACATGGACCAATACATTTACAAAACATTCAAAATCCTTACAAAATGGGCTGTATTGGTCCTTTTTGTTCTTTTTACAAACTCAAACTTCGTGGCCATGGGAGCAGTTACTAGATACACATCCGCCCCTTTCCAAAATTTACAAGTGTCATGAAAGAAAATCTACAGGCCTAGTCTTGTTTCTCTTGTTAAAACAACCAGCCCTCTCCCAAAGGGCTTGAGGTGTATTTTTGTCCAGGAGTTCTCTGATCCAACTCCTCTCTATGCCTCTTGCAGGCAACATTGGATACTGGGAAAAGCAACATTCTGGACCCATTCCTAACCTCTCCTCCCCTTCCATAGGATCCTATGTTCCAATGCATTCAATTTTTCTCTTTGACAACTTTGTGATTTATAGGTCCCCCACCCACCCACAAGAAAAATAAGTTACATAATATTTAAACTGGCTTTTCCATACTCTTTGGGAGTCTGGGAACGTCAGGCGAGTAGGCCTGCCCCAGACAAGGGCTTGGCATCGGCAGAGGCACCCGTGACCCACGCCTCTCTTGAGAAACAAGTGGCACAAACCCAAAGTCCAGGCAAATATTTCTGCTTTGTGTATTTACAATAGTTCAGAATTATATTCACAGCATCTTCTGAATTTTGGCCAAGAGTCAGAACTTTGTTTTAAACTTTGGAACTTGCCCACATAGGAGGAAATTTCTCACATAAAGATCTGTGATGTAAGCCCAACATGAGGGAGGGGGAGGCGGCCTCCAAGGTCTGGACAGCCCCACGCACATTCTTCTGTCAGCCTGATGGGGTGGAGACCTCCAGGCTGGCATATTTTCCACAGCGTTTGCCTCTTCTAACTAGCTCCTGTTCCTTCCATTACTTGTTGTGCCTGTTTTTGCCCCATGCAACATTGCGCAACAGACTGGAATAGCCTACAAGGGGAATAAACAATTTCAAGCCACAATTCCCTGATAAGGAACAAAGGAAGCTGTCTTACATTGAGTCAGACCACCGGTCCATCTAGCCCAATATTGTCGGCACTGACTGGCAGCGGTTCTCAAGGATTTTAGGGCAGGAGATGCCCAGGATCGAACCTGGGACCTTCTGCATGCAAAGCAGATGCCCTGCCACTGAGCCACGGCCCCTCCCCCTAAGTACCAGAGGCCCTAGGACCAACTCCTCCAAATAGAAAGAATGCTTTTAAATTACTCACTTTTCAATTTCTGGAGCACAATGAACAAACTCGTGGTTCCAGAACTTAAATGCTGGGTTTTTTATCAGTTCAATGAAGGTAATTAGGAGACCCCATGGGTGAGGCCTATTTACAATCAGCCGTTCTAACAGAACTCTGTAAAAAAGAAACAGATGAAGGCATGGGAGGGGGGAGAAACGATCACACTTGCCAGGGCAAAAAGCACAATCTAGCAGGTATATCTGCAGGGCCCTGCTCACATGAAGGAAGCAGCACAAGGGCAACTGTGTAGGACCATGCAACAACATAAAAGCTGCTGCTGAAGAAATGTAAGTGGAGCAGCAGCAGCAGCAACACACCAACCTGATGCCTTGTTCAGAGCTTACAAGACTTACTAGACTTTATTCTCTCAAAGAGTGGATTATGGCAAACCTGTTTCTGGATTTTGGATTGAAGGTGGGCACCCACGTGGCTGAATGCATATCTATGCATAGAGAGAACTAGATGGCAGGGAAAAGGGTTCTACCCTGGCTTTCCTCAAGGACTGTCATCGCCTCTAAGTGATGGCAACATTGGGGAACATTCTCTCCAGGGAAGCTCACCAGGCACCTTTAAGTGTGTTCTATCCAGTCAAAGAGGCTTTTGAAGAAAGCCGATTGCCAACTTTGCTGCTGCTGTGATGGGGGTTACCCTGTCTATCTGCTGGCTGCTACTGTATATTTTAAAGGATCATTGCCTGACTTGCTGTTTGTGAGAACTAGGTAGATCAGGAGGTGTTCAAGATTCCTTAGATCGGGGGTGGGAGGCTTCAGGTTTGCCAGATGATCTACCTGGCTTTTTTTTACTAGAAGTCAGAGATCTCCCAAAAAGCCATTCATTTAGTGCAAAAAGTCATTTATTTAGAATTAAATAATTTGTTTTAGAGTAACAGAATTGAATGGAGCTCTCAGTCCGTTCCACATAGCAGTTCATTCCTGGTTACTCCAAGCTCTTTTCATTTCAGCAGTATAATTTAAGGCAGGAGGGGACTAATTTTATTGATGCTATTGGGGAGTTAGAAATCCTTATCTACTGCAAATGATCCAAATCTACCTTCTCTCTGCCCCTGCCTTTAACAATAAACAATAGCAATAGATCTCTTACCTGGTGATCTGTTCTTGAATAGCTTCAGTGTTGGCTTCCGCAAACAAGTAAAGCATAGTGCAGCTAAAATAGTGAGTATGACTGTTTGGGTACCGTAACTGATTGGCAATTGCATTCAAGAAGAGGTACCGACCTGGAGCAAAAAATGTGTTGGAAGTAGGTTTTCTTAGACACAAAGGAAACTACCACCCAAATACAACTAATATGACATTCAGGTTTTTTATCCAAAAGTTGAGAAGATTAACACAACATTAAATCTCCTAGAAATCATGTTCCCTTAGGTACTATACAGAACACAAATGTGACAGGTTTCCTTCTCAAAGCGCTTATAGTTAAGACACAGGACAGTTTGGCTGCCCAGCAGATGAATTTGTGCAGAGTGGAAAGCCATGGGGAGAGTTCACTGACTGGGCATAGCAGTTCAAAGACCTGGATGGTTTGAAGGCATCTAACAGAAATGCCTGATGACAAGTGTTAAGAAAAAACCTCTTCTTCAAAATTCATTTGACACCCCCAGATTTCCCAATAGAAGAACAGCTAATTATTGTTGTGCTATTATCTGTGTCTTCTGGTACAACGTTTCCAGGACCCACAGAAACATACTTTTGCCCCTCTTTTAACATCAGGACTCTCCGCATCTGTTTTTACCTTCTGTATCCAGATCAACAGCAAGATTCTGGAAGATATCCATGTGAGCCGAGTGGGTGATGGTGCTCATGGAGGGAGTGCTGCCTTTGTTGTGAATGTGTGCAATAGCTTGAGTACCTACATACAGCACCAATGCGTTTATCAACTGGATATTGTAGCGATTGCCAGGCTCATTTGATACCTAGTGAAGCAAATACAGAGAAAGAGAAATCACCACACTGGACACTTGAAACTAGGACACCAGACAGAGTAGTCTTTGCAGCTGCTCTCCAAGAATTTAGGCAGGCGTTTTCCCAGCCCTACCTGGAGATGCCGGGGATCAAACCTGGGGCCTTTTACATGCAAAACAAGTGTCTGCAACCGAGCTATGGCCCCTCCCTGACTTATGTGACACAGATCCTGTACTGAGACTGGAGTTGGGCTCTGCAGTCCTTCCATTTGGTGAAAAGCCCATTTCGATGCAACTGCATTTTAATGTGCATGTCCTTCCCCCAAACCCAACATTGGATTAAAGCCACTCACCTGCAAGTTGCTGCGCAAGTCGGACAGGAACGTGACTGGAGAGCGGGTTTTGAGATAGGAATCCAAATCCTTCTTGAACTGAGGTGGCATCACGCCAGTGAAGTTGGTGAGTATCCGTGGAGCAATATTAATCTCACTCAACATGTCCACCTGAGAAGAACACACACAATAATCCTAACACGTATTTAAAAGATTCTGGCTACACACATTCAAGCCACAGCAGGTACCTGTCACAGCTTATAACGACGTTGGAACCTGGAGAGAGTGGGTGGTTTGTGAGTGGGTAACCACCACTCTCAAAACATGGGCTTTATTGGATTGGGGGTGCTCCCAGGTCCATCTTTGTCACTGGAGGCCCAGGTGACCCTGATGGCCCACCGCGCCCATTATCAACGTCAGTTGGTATGCCAACTACGCCCATTCCTGGATAGGGATAGCCTTCCCATGGTCATGCATACACTGGTAACACGCTCTACGTGGGGCTACCCAGGTATGTAGTTTGGAAGCTGCAGCTAGTGCAGAACGCAGCAGCCAGGGCGCTCATATAAAACCGACATTAAAAGAACTGCACTGGCTGCCTGTTAGCTACGGAGCCACATACAGCCCACCCCAAGTGTCTCTGAAGAGGAGTTACCCACTCCTGCTCTACAGGCATGCTTGATTAACACTCTGGTATTACAATTTACAAGCCATTGTCAAATTAGAAGTGTGTGAGAGAGAAGCAAGGAGAAGCAAACCAACATTGCAAAACAATGTTTATGCACCAGAGACAAGAAGTCCCCAGATGTCCACTGGTTTGGCCACCACCCCTTGCAGTGTGTGAATGTGTGAGAATGGATGGAGAGCTTGCTTTGCTAGGGAACTTGAGGCTTGCCTGTGGTTGCTGACCTATCGGAATTGGATTTCTTTTGACTAAAGAAATATATAGTTTGTTTTTATGGGTTTTATGGTTTTAAATTTTGTATATTGGTTTTTAAATGTTCAACATTTTTAATCTTTGTAAACCGCCCAGAGAGCTTCGGCTATGGGGCGATATATAATTGCACTAAATAAATATAGTTATGATCCTATAAAGCCCTGAACAGCTTGGGACCAGCATACCTAGCATACCACCTTCCCAGACGACAGTTATGATGTTTAGAAGAGGTCCTGCTGGCCATTCCGAAATGAACGGAATGTTGCCACAAAAAATCCTCAACGGCAGGGCCTTCTCTATAGTGGCCCCTGCCCTCTGGAAAACCCTCCCTCGTGTGGTTCGGGAGGTGGAAAATTTAATAGTTTTAAACGCCTCCTAAAAACATACCTTTTCACACAGGCTTTCACTGGACTGTAATTTATCTGATTTTATATTGCATTCTTAAACTTCTAACGTTTTAAATTTATTGTACACTTATTGTATTTTGTGGTTTTAATTGTGCACTGCCCCGGAGACCCTCGGCTACTGGGCCATATAAAAATGTAATAACTAAATAAATGGCGATAACCCACCCTGTACTGGGTTTGGACGTCATGATAACCGCCCAGAGAGCTTTGGCTATGGGGCGGTATATAAGTGTAAATAATAATAATAATAATAATAATAATAATAAGCCATGTCCATCACAGCTTCAATATTCACATTAGCTGCCGGCACACACCGCAACTGAACATGGTTTAAATAGGCTATGGTGGGCTGCAGCATTCATGTAAAACAGGCCACCTACAAGTTCCTAGGTGTTTCGACAGAAAAGATCTTGCAGTTTTGATTCATACCTTAAGGTTGGGAGTGAAGGGATCTGGAAGCCTCATATTACGTGGGAAGGCACTCAAGATAAGATTCCTTAGCTGAATACAGTTTGGAGGAATCACATCACAGAATCCATAGTGGTAGTCACAGAGGAATTCAGGGAAATCGTGTAATAGTACCAGCAACACACGCAGAGTACCCTAGGGAAAAAAGGAAGAGGATTTAGCATCTATGCTAACCCTATACAAAATCTCCCAACCCTTCAGTCTGGTCTACTGAAATAGGCTAGTGTAGAATGGTAACCAGAAGCTCAGAAGTCTCTAGTTTAAACATCAAGTCAGTCACAGGGTAGCACTAGACCTTCTCTCCTGGAGTCAGCCCTTTCAACTCTAACATTGACATAGTACTTGGTATCACAGTGAGTCTTGTAAGAGCTAGTAGGAATGTGAGAGACAAATCGCGAACTTTAGGAAGGGGTCTATCTAAACCCTTATTAGTGCATGAAAGCATGGTGTAAAATTATGTATGTATCTGCCTCCATAGTAAAGTGAGGCACCTCCTTACATCACATTAGTGTGATGATCCATCTAGCTTGGAACAGGCATTAAACCCAATCTTCTCAGTTCAAGGCAGAAGTCTTCTTCCTCGCCTATTCACCCTCAGGATCCCCTATTAGAGATGCTGAGACCTGAACATACGATACGAACTCTACACCACTGAGTAACAGCAGTGCTGGGGAAATCACTCAGATCATCACTAAATTGAACCAAGTTCTTCTTGTCATCAACTAGCTTGTTACAATTACACATAGCGAGGCTTGCCTGGAGCCACACTGTAGTATTTTTGTAGCCACCTTCTTATTTTCCCAGGCATTTTAGTCTTTCAGCTTCTGTTATTTTTAAACCTGTTCTTGCATTTTTAAATATTAGGCAGTACAGAATGAATGAATGAATGAATGAATGAATTCTACAAGTATTACATGGAAGAAAATATTTTCAGCTGAAGTTAATTCTATACAAAGGTTGGAACCAAGATCTGCCTTCCATAATAATAATAATAATAATAATAATAATAATAATAATATATTTATTTATTTATTTATTACCCGCCTCTCCCTCTGGATCGAGGTGGGGAACAACATCATCATAAAACACACAAAACTAATTAAAAATACATAAAACCAATATATCATTAAAATACCAATAAAACACTTAAAATTCATCTGAGTAGGCCTGCCGGAAGAGCTCAGTCTTTATAGATCGTTTAAATTCCTGAAGAATTCCATGTGAGACAAGAGTTCCATTTGTGGAAAGTCCCTTTGCCCAATTTGGGGGGGGGGGGATTACTTCCCACAACCCACCCCATTCAGCAGGGTTTCTTTACTAACTGTGTGGAGTTTTCGGGGGACTGGAGGGCTGCTGTTGGTGTAGCTGATACAGGAACCCACCAACTTCTGTGAATGCAGTTAATCTATCATAAATCTGAATCCAACCTAAAGCGTTTAGAATTGGAAGTATTGGATGCAATATATAAAGAGTTAAGATGGGTACAGTATTTAAAGAAGCCTGCATGCCAACAGACTTTAAAGGAAAAGCCCTGAAGACCAGTACTGCTAGCTGCCCAAATATTTGTCCCCATTTTTAGTGCAGTAATTACCTGGCAATCCAACCCTCTGCTGCTCGTTGCAACTCCCCCCTCCTTTCCCTCCAAAACGCTCTCCCAGAGGACCGCATCATTTACCTTGTACAGGATTTGCATAGGTTTGGCGAGTTCCACGTTTCTCAGGAAAGGAGCCAAGTATTTAAACAGATCAATCAACAGCTGCGCATACATAGGCCAACCCTACAAAGAGAAATTACCTAATGAGAGAAGAGTTATGAGTTTTTTGCTAATTTCTTCATTATAATCTTGGGACTAGTTCCCATCCAACTATTTGTATACTACTGGGCTATGCACAACTCAATTTTTTTATCTCTTTGGGCTAGCTGAAATATGCAATCCATAATGTAGCTAAGCCAGCTGAGCATAACAAAGGGTGCTTTATGGGTTGACCTCTGGGCTTGACCAAAAGGGAACAATGAGTCAGCTCTACTGGAATGACTCCACCAAGTCTGCCCAAATACAAGGGGCACATCTATGACGGCTAGAGAGAACTGATTGAAATCTGCCTTTTGATTTTAAATCAAGTTTCCCAATGGAATTCATGCATTTCCTAAACAATGAAGCCCGTTAATTAGCTAATCTAACTACTAACATCTGTTAACTTACAACTGTATAGAGCATCTGTGATCTATAGGAGGATTTACCTCTTGTGCTTTGGTTTCAATGACTGCCATGCTCTTGTATTACACATACCCCCTCCCCCGTGTTGCTCTACACCACCAGACCAGACACGTGGGGATAACAATCCAAAACTTAACTTGCTAATTGCAGCTTACATATCCATTGCATGTCTTTGCTCAGGCACAACTGAGAGCCCCAACCTTTCTAGAAGCAGGGCCTGGTAGTTAGTTAATTGGCAGAAGTGTTTGCTGCCATAGGATGAAACTGAAAGTTCTTTGTTTGTTTAGAGTAGGCGTTCTTAATTTAAGAACTGAGCAAATTGCACATCTTGGGTAGTTAAAGAGCAGCACAGTGAAATATCCTACTACCAATAACCCTGGATGGTACCCACTAGAGACAAGGGCTGGATCCCAGGACTTGCCAGGCCCTCACCCAGAATAGCAAACTCATAACAATGTTATTATGCACCTTTTCTGCAATATTTATGCCATAAAGATATTTTCCCCATGATTTTACATAAAAAGCAGCCTTTAACTCTGGCTAAAATCACAACCAAAATTAACCAGAGTTTTAGGATTCAGATGCAGTGCTAAACTGTGATTAATTGAAAATGGAAGTCAAAGATTCCCATCTGTTGCTCACAGCTGTGCTGGAGGAAAAGGGATGGGAGACTGCAGGCGTCCACGTCCTTTCTGGATGCAGTCAGTGTGTTTCACTGAAGGTCACTGATTCAGTTTTAAAGGTGGTAAGACCGTATTCAGACTCAATTTTAGCCAGGGAATTTAAAAACAAACAAATAACATGGTATTAAAAACAGATCTCTCTTTTTTTAAAAAAATATTCTTTTATCCACCTCAATGAGGGCTCAGGTGTCACCTTCAGGTGATAAACTGAATCTCTTTGCAGCTACGTTGTGGGAATATGGTAAACTAAATGAACATTGCACATCAAAAACCATAAAGTCATTCTAGTTAAACAAAACCTGCAAACCAAGATGCATCCTTATTCCCTGTGGAAGCTTCGTAAGTTACAGAAGATAAACTGCAGCCACACCTTCTGCTGTGGTGTATGTGCCAGCATTCTTGCAATAAATATCCGATGGGAGATCAATTCTAGCCAAGCATAAACAAAACCTGGAGCTTTTGTAGGTCTCAGGATGTGAAATGTGTTACTGGAATAAAAATAGAGCACAAAAAAAGCTTTGTTTCAGAGTGTTTTTAGCATAGGTAAGAATCTGCATTATAACCTAAGCAGAGCATATCTCGCAAGTCCATGACATCACCAAGTAAAAACATGGGGAATGTGACGTGTGAAATATTCATGTTTTTAAAAATTAATGCAAGCTTCTATGCCACAACGTCACAACTTTAGAAATCTGAGCAGAAGCATGTCCTGCAGCTGCTCCTTCTCCCAATAGCTGATGCTACCCAGAGGGTCCCAATTCACCCAACGCAATCAATCTGCAGCATCTACCTTCTACTTTAATGCCAAAAGGCTTACACAGGACTATGTAAATAAGCATTTCATTTATTTAATTTTTCTCCAAGGAACAAACATGATTCAAAAGCATTCAACTGTAGTAAAATGTAACAAGATGCACAATTAAGATTATGAAAACTAATATTATATGTTATTACAATCACAGTTTTAGTAAATCCACAAGAGACAAAAACCGTTTCACTTGCCATAAATTCATTTTTCTTCTTCCTAAGTGCCCACAGGGCAGTTGGTTCAACTAGGAGAGCACCATCTCCTGGCTGGAATACAGGATCAATCTCCTAACTTGACCAGGGGGTGCAGCTCTCCAGCCCTCAGCCCAGAACTGGAAGAGCAAGCGAACTCTAGCTTGAACTTATCAGCCCAATTTATATTGACCCTGTGACGCCCTGCCTGTACCCGTGACACTCACCGGGCTACACAACAGGGCTGTCCATGCCACTCGCACTCAGGGCTTACTTCAAACCCCCCCCCCCCTGGTGCTTATGACGTGTTTGAGGGTTTAGGCTTCCTGCTGCTGCTCCTGTCCCACCTTTATTCTTTTAGGCCCCACAGCTCCACAGCCCAGCCCCCTAGCCCTCAAATCCCCCTTCTTCTATCCGCTGCCACCAGTACCTTCCTCAGGTATACACTAGTTGTAATTAACAGAATTTATTAACAGAAGTATATGTATGTCAATAAGCATGATAGTTTCCTCAGTTCAACAGGCACAATGCTTAATGGTTTCAGTACTTTCTGTTCATAACATGTTTCAAATAGAAACTCTCATGTTCTACGTTTCTCCTGCTTACTCTACCCACTCTAAGCTACATGACACTCTTTCCCACCATCTAGTTCCACCAAAAGAATAAAACACATTGGCCCTTCCTAGCCTCTAATCTAGTCAACAACAACTTCCCTCTCTCTTCTAAAATCCTCACACACACTCTCTCCCTGCTGTCAGCTAAACACACACACACTCTTCTCTAACTCCTCTCACTCTCACACAGCTAGCCAATCGAGGCACTCACACATGAACTCCCCCCCCCCCCCCTATACTTACTTGGTTACAACACCACTGTGAGTCTATTTAACTTCTTTCTTGGAACCTTTGGCATTTTATAAACAAAGACTTACAATCTTTTATATACAAGGACCTCTAAAGTAGCTGAATATCACAGACCCCATAATGAACGGCTGTAGAAAAAACTTCAGCTAACATAAAGCCAGTGTGGTAGAGTGTTGGACCGGGACTGAGGAGACCCGAGTTCTAGTCCCCACTCGGCCATGAAGCACGTGGTGATTTAGGGCCAGTCACTGACTCTCCGCCACACTTACCTCACAGGATTGTTGTGAGGATAAAATGGAGAGGAAGAGGAGGAGAAGGGTCATGTATGCTGCCTGAGGCTCCTTAGAGGAAAGGCAGGATGTTAACGTAACGAATAAACAAACGGGCATCCCTGAAGGGGCTCCTCTCCCCACAGTCCCTCTTCCTTTATTTCTCCCTCCCCACATTTCTTTCTCTTGCCTCACTAGCTGGCCCCCTTCTTCCCTCCCCCCCCCCACATCCCTCTGCTGGTGCAATCTGGCTTGGGAAGTGGGGGGGGACTGGGGAAGTTCCAGTTCTTAACACAACGTAAGCTTGTTTTAAGCCTAAGTGTCAGAAATCAATTTTGGGGGGAGGGGGAATTTGCAGCATATGAGGAGGAAAAGGTTAAACTTAATCTGATTTTTGTTTCACTCAGTTTCTAATTTTTTCAACCTCAAATTTGTTTGTCCCATTTCTGCATTGGTTTGTGATATTTTCTGAAGTCAGGATGAAAATCAGTATGCATTTGTGTGGCATTCTAACTAATACACACATTTTAATTGGAAAACTGCATTACAAAATTTGGAGAAGTGTGAATAACGAAGTATAACTGCTTTTCTGTTTGGGAGGTCTGAACCAAACAAATTTCTCCCCCATTCCTATTTGTGCCCCACCTATAACATAGCGATTAGGTTTCTTGAAAGCTTTCACCTGCATCAACAGTCAGAAGGTCTACTCTGATGTTCAGCACTGTGCTTAGGAGAAGAGAAGACTGGGGGGGGGGGGGGGACCATGATAGCACTTTTCAAGTACCTTAAAGAGTTGTTGTCACACTGAAGAGGGGCACAATCTGTTCTCTATCATCCAAAACTGTCAGGCACGAAATAACAGGCTTAAGTTACAGGGAGGCAGATTTCAGCCGAACATCAGAAGAAACTTCCTGACGGTCAGAGCAGTCAGGCCACTTGCTAAACTGACTGGACCAAAGGCCAATGGTAAAGGAGAACATGGAGCCATCAACTCCTGTCCTGTTCCACCTTGGGATGGAAAGGACAGGCAGGAGGCCTCCGAATGGGGAGCTTTCAAGGCTTCTTCTTCAACAACGCCGCCCCCCCCCAAGTTCTCGCATGTCTCCAACACTTTGCTAAGGGAAGGGAAATCCAGAAGGAATCAAGAGTGAATCATTACAAAAGTAAGAGTTCCAAGGAGCTTTACAACCCCCCCTGCCCCCAGCACAAAGGGCAAAGGCAGGAGTTCCTCCCCTGGCCAGAAGTTCCAGGCTGCCCTCTAGATAAAAGACTGGTACTTCCTCTGGAAGACTTGTTGGGCTCTAATTACCTCCTTAGGGAAAGGTTTCTACATACGCATCCAAGTTTACTTAATGTGCAGTAATTCCAGTGACTGACTGGTTCACATTTAGTAAGATAAAGCATTATTTATATTTTATTTATTTATTTATTACATTTATATACTGCCCAATAGCCGATGCTCTCTGAACAGGTCTCACCCCAATGAAAATTGAATGATACCTACCAGAAAGCTGTGAGTGTCTGAAAGTTTATGGTTTCCAGGACATGTTCAGGAGCATTTAATTCTAACAGCAACATGATGAAGATGCGGTGATAGGGAAGCTGCTGAAATTCACTCTGACGAACATCATGATCCTGCAAGAGGACTCCCACCACTATCCCAAGAACCTACAGAGATAAAGGAACCAGCTCAAAATGCAGACAAAGCTCTGAAGTGCTGATACTGATTGCAACCTTACAGGAATGCTTTCCGTCCAATCACATTTCCGTGAATGAGGCATGCGGATGACACAAAGCCGTCTCCTTCATATTTCCCTCATGACTGTCCTATGTACTCAAAGCCCTTCGAATGGGTCAAGGCTGAGAGGCAGTGCCTTGCCTAACACCACCCAATGTCTTCATGGTTGATCTGCGATTTAAACCAGGGAATTCTTGGGTCCTGTTTGTGACACTGCGCTACCTCAGGTCCCAGTCATTCCAATTTGTGGCATGCGGAATAACATTTCTCTTCCTAAAGCTCTATACCAACTCTAAAGTACATCACCCAAACACAAGACAAATCAATACTGTGGGGAAAAGAACACTCCCAACCTTGTTGAGCAGATTGATCTTTGTGACAGTGTTGGTAGCCTCCCCAGAGTGCTTCACCAGCAGTGCAATGAGGCGCACGAAGGCATCCAGGTTGTGGTAGCACTTAGCACGGATCATGGTGGGGTTTGCGGCAGGGTTGTGCTGCTGCTCAGCTTGAGCGCGATAGCTGATCTCAACACACATTTCAGTGCAAAGACGAAAGAATCTTGTGATCAAGTCATCAGTTTTCAGGATTCCTTGCTGATGCATCTATTATGGAGACAATAGTAGACTCAGACTTGCAGAACTTCTCTTTGTTCCAAAAGCAAGCTACCAATGTTCTACTTAGGCATGCCAGAAAGCAAGTAGACTAAATCTCAATAATACAATTTTTAGAGAGTGAAACATTTGTCGATGAGTCTTAAGGGCCCGTTGTAGCACGGTGATATCCAGGAACCAGATGGAACCAGCTACTGGACTGTAAAAGGATGCTCCCATGAGGCCCCTGTATAAAGGCATCCCTGGTGCTGCACACTGCACGGGCCAGACTACATGGAGAAGGTCATGTTGGCGACTGACAACTTGGAGGTGCTACCCCAGCGGTTTGGAATGCCCTCCAGGAGCAACAATGGATTGGCTCTCACTTTACAACAGTGATGATTTCTCAATTATGCTTGCAGAGACACAGAGTATTTGTGGCACTAAGTATCGTCTGTGCAGCACAAGGCAATTCTGGTATCACTATATGTTTCTGGCCCTTAGAAAAATGAAGAAGAGTTGCATTTTCACACAAATGGGTATTCCAATTACTGAAGCTGGCTGCTTTCTACTGAGCCAAGCCAAGGCATCAATAAGCCTTAGGCAGTACAGTGCTGAGTGTAGGTACAATCCTCCTAACATACCAGCCTAGAATTCCAAATCCTCTTTCTTTAATGGCCAAATCACGGCCTTGTACATGATAGTAACTTCTTAAAAGGGGAAGGATGTACCTGTCTTCTCAAGCTAATCTCAATAGGAACAAACGTGGTGCTTGACAGCTTGGCACAATATTCTTGGTCATCTATCCCAAAGAGGTGTTTGCACCAAGAAAGCAGCAGGAATATTGTTTAGAAAACCCTACTGCTGTTGTCGTGAGGACACGTGTGTGAATTCAAGGGATGTTTTCCAAACCTAGTCAATCGGGAACCCAGATTGCAAAGAGAGCCTCTTAAAGACAGTCAGGAAGGCAGTAATTCTTCCTGCTCCCTTCGGTTTTGTGCTCTCTTCATACTGCTATATGTAACTGTCCCTTGCAAGGTGGTTAAATGGGAAGCCAAGCTCACTTTAAAACCAATCAAAATGTGTTTGAACAAACAACTAAATACCTCCAAGGATTGAAGTATTAGGAGAGTTTCAAAATTGAAAAGACTGCACTGTAGTACCAAATAGCTTTCATAACCGTAATTTTTCAAATGTTTCAAGGGAGATAAAGGAAACGGTAGCTGTCTGTGCAGTAAGTATCACAATTTTTTCCCCTCCCTCCAAACTTTCCCATGTGACCTGCAAGGCTACGCTTACCAAGCACAAGTCGGAACATACTGGAAGCTGCTTTAGACGGAGTCAGACCACCGGTCCATATAGCCCAGGACGGTCGACACTGACTGGCAGCGGCTCTCCAGCATTCAGGCAGGATTCTTTCCTTGCCCTACCTGGAGAACTCGGTGATTGAACCAGGGACCTCCTGCGTGCCAAGCATGGGTGCTATCACACTAAGCTATGGTACTCAGAGGCAGCTCAAAGGGGTGATTAAAATACTCTCCAGTGCACGTGGTGGGGACCCCCATTGATCCAACCTGGCCTGCCTGCATACTCTTGCCTTATAGGCCCCTTCCAACTCTACTATTCTATGATTCTATCAGTTTACCTTGGGTTAGCATTTTGTGTTAGTGTTAGCATTTTTCTGCATTACTAGGAAATTCTCCAACTTTTAATACACAGCTTGCAATTAAATGCTGCAATAATAAAGAGATTAATAAATAAAATTCTAATTGGCAGAGGACTTCCAATTTGCTTGATCCACACCTGCAGTGCCTTTGTTGCTTGAAATGCAACTACCTAAAGGTTGTGGAACACACCTGGTGCTTTTCTCAGAGGTTTGTGGCAGTGCAGTGAAAATCACCAGACCCTCTGGAGCCACTTCATGCAAACGGCTAACCCTATTCCATGCCCTTGTTCACACACGGAAATTGATGACACCAGCTTTTATGAACTATGTATCCTACAGAAGGACAACTCAGGATAAAAAGCAAATGGACACACTTCCGAAGGGAATGAAAATTCAATCAGGACTGGGTTGCTATGCCTTGTAACAGTTTTTGAAGACATCTCATCCAGGACAGAAATATAAATTAGATCAGCTTTTTTCAACCTGGTGCCCTCGAGTATGTTGGACTACAATTCCTATAATCCCCCATCCAGCTATTTTATTTTATTCTTATTTAGTAATACATTTATATCCCACCCTTTTTTCTCTTGCAAGGAGCCCTAGGCAGCTTACATGGTCCACTTCCTCTCCATTTCATCCTCACACCAACCCTGTGAGGTAGGTTAGACTGTGAGTCAGTGACTGGCTAAAAGTCACTCAGTGAGCTTCATGGCTGACTGGGGACTAGAACCTGGAGCTCCCAGGTCCCAGTCCAATCGTGTTTGGCAGTTTGACTCCAACACATCTGGAGGGCACCAAGATGGGGAAGGGTAATTTAGAAATTGGTAAACATAAGATAAACTAAGGAATTATGCAATTTAAAAGAAAAGGTTAATCAATATTGCACAGCATTCTACTTCATCTAAGGGCATCATACCATACTTATGTTGAATAAAAAGCACCTCTCTTTCCCCAAGCTCTACCTGTCCAACAAATGCGGAGAATGCTTTGGTACTGTCACGCCCAGCGGCAGCAGAGTGGTAGAGATTCACCCACTCCCTGAGAAGATATTCTGCCTTCTCCCTCAGGCCTGGGGGATCATCATACTCAGAGGCTTGAGAGATTCCAGAATGCATCATGAAGTTTGGCCCTCCATGAGCACGGTCAATCATGGCCTCATAGTTGGAACGCACCACTTCCATAAGTTGTGGTAATCTACAAGAAACCAGAAGTTCAGTTTTAGATTGTGTGCGTGTGTGTATTGTGTGCAGAGGTCTAAACATCATCAAGCGTAAACATTTTGTCCATTCATATCCTGCCCGTCTTCCACAGAGTTCAGGATGGCATCTATTATCCTATTTTATTTTCACAACCAAAATTAGGAGCAAGGGTTAGCAGCTTACCCAAGGAGGCCTAGTGAGTGATTTGAACTAGGTCTCCTTGGTCAAACTCCAACTATTTCCAGTAGGTCAAACTCCAACATGCCTTCCAGTAGTCCACACTAGTTTTATGCTCCATGCTTTACAGTTCAGAAGCTCAGTAAGGGATAGGATGAAGCGCACACTACTGCTGTCAAATAGTTTGAAGAGAACAAACAACAAAAGTGCCTGGCAGATTTCTTAGTTTATTTAATTTACAAAAAACCAAAAGGAGGAGAGCATCGAACTCTGGGCAAAAAAAAAAGGAGAGAAGCAGGTTCTCAGAATGCCAAGATACTTTATTATTCATGCCCAACGTGTTTCGGCCTATGTTGTTGTTTTTTAACGCCTTCTTCAGGCAACTGTAATTATCGTAGGAGACTCTCATCCTGTTAGGAGCATTTCTGCAGCCATCTCTTATCCACCCCCTGAAGAAGGCCTTAAAAAAAAAAAACATAGGCCGAAACGGGTTGGGCTTGGAAATAACGTATTTTAGCATTCTGAGAACCTGCTTCTCTCCTTTTTTTGCCCTTATTTAATTTACACCCCCACTTTTCCACTGAAAATAGTGCTCAAGACAGCATGAGGGAATGCACCTGTGAAACTGGCAAAAGTGTATGTTCATTCCCCCCCCCCCCTTTCTCTCTCTCTCTCTCTCTCTCATGGACAGAGCAAGAGCATCCCTCAAGCAGCAGAGTCTCCCTGCCCTTCGGGTCAATGTCTGGAGCAACCATTGTCTTCTGGCTGCCAGTCAAGGGGGGGAGGGTGATGCAGCACTCATGCCAGAGTAAATGCTATTGCCCCTTTGCCCAATCCACAGGATCCTGCACACAGCACTGGGATGTAAGGAAATCCACCCCCGATCTTCAGACAGATGGGTGGTGTACTGCGGGGACAGGGTGGGGAACTGAAAAGTTTATCAAGAATTCAACGAAGTGTCAGAAAGCAAAGCGTTTCCCGTGACGTTTGGAGGCAAGTGTGCTCTCTCCCCACTACTCTCGGCTCAGAGCTGACTCTCTCCATTCATTCTCCTGCCCAAGAGGAACAGGTCAGCCTCTGTCCTTTAGCCACGGCCATCTAAGAGAGTAAAACATGAGCACCTCAGAGAAGTTGGACATGTTGCTTTTTAAAACCTTTGTCCGGGCACCCATTATTACACCCCCTGTATGGTCCACTCATTGGCAATCACCACTGCCTTCCAAAAGGAAGATGGGAAAATGCCAATGCAGGACTTACTTGCAGGAATACATGCATAGAACTGCAGCCTTGAAAAACCAAACCAGTCTGTCTTACTACACTCTACACGTGAATTGCTGTGGGTCTTAGGAGGTCTTTAACCAGAGATGAGGTATGCATGCAGCAGACTAAATGGAAATATCTTTCTGGATTGGAAATATCTACTACTCAGATGGGGAATTAGCTGACGCACACATCTGAAGTCCAAAACCATGAACTTCATTTTTACAGATTGTTTTCCAAAACATGCACATTCATTACAGAAGAGAAAAACAGCCTGGTTCGTATACGTGCACCAGTTCTAATATGCCTAACAATGGGCCTGTTCAGATGACATTCCAGGCTCTGCGGTTGGCAAAACTGTGGTTCTCTGGGGTTAGCATTAAGCACAAACCATGCTGTCGCACACAACACTTTAAGCCATGGTTAGAGCTGCTAACCCTTCTGCAGACAGTCCGACTGTGGTTAGTGAGTGAGCAGGGTTTAGCAGAACACATTGCACAAGACGCCTTCAACCCTGCTGCTTAACCAAAAGCCTTAACCAGCAGGCTTTAAGGTGTTTTCTGAACAGGCCCATAGAAGACAGAAAAGACTACAATCGGGGAAATTTGCACTTCCAAATAAGGAGGGGAAATGGCAGAGTAGGGGAATGTGAGGCAAGGGCAAAAATGGATAGATTTCAGAGGAAAAGGAAAAGAAATCAAGCAGGAGTGGCTATAATTACCTGGCAGCAGAGGAATGAGAACCCAAAGAGTGTCACTTACTTGTTGGTTGCCAAAGATTAGAAAAATGCTGTGGGCACAATTCCCCTTGGGTTTCTCAACTTTGTTTCAAATAACAAAAACAGGACAACAGCTTCAAGCTGTTGACAATGTCTGGTCTTGTTGACAATGGGCTGGACTCCAACATCCAAAGCAGAGATGGGGAGACTGATCAGAAGCGATGCCATTATTAGGGACTCCAGAGTCACCAGAATTTTAGTTAAACACAGATTTAGGTGGAGAGCCTTGACAATGGAGCATCTCTAATTTAATTCAGGAATTTAGCATTCAGCTCGAAACTCGTTTAGATGCTTCCCAGCCCTCTGTGCTTCCTGCAGGAAAGTACTGTCCACAACTGTTTGGATTTAATGTGGCATATTGTATTTCATAGTCCATGTTCTATACAATGAACTAAAACAGAGATAAGGACAGAGACTGAGTGCCCAGAGAGCTTCGGCTATGGGGCGGTATATAAATAAAATAAAATAAATAAATAAATAATGGACATTAGAACTATAGAGCGACACCATGACGCAGTACAGAGAGGGATGACAGAACTTCTGCTTCATTTTTAGACACTATTTACAAGAGTTGCACTAGTGCGAAGTAACTCTTAGAATTACCCTTCTGGTGCATTCCCTCTGGAATGAGCATTAATTCGCATCAGCGTTTCAATGGTGTGGAACAGATCTGCTTCTGTTATGTGAGCTACGCTTCTCTCATCCACCAGGAGGATTTTCACGAGCTGCATTGCAAATGCCACTGCCATGTAGTTCAAGCCATTCTCCATGGACTGTCATTAAAAAAGAAAGCAAAATAGTGAACTGTTTCATTCAATAGCATTCATACAGACTTAATAAGAAGTTAGCATCTGTATCTCACCTGAGCCAGGTGAAGGTCATACTGCTGCATGTTAACTAGGTGGTTACGGATGAGTAGCTCCACTGCTTCAACATTGTATTTATATTCATCTCGACACTCAATCAAGCATCTGGAAAAAGTTGTTTCCTTATGTTAGCTTGGTTTTCCTTTCAATCCCAATATCCAGAGCACAGAGAATCAGGATGCTAATTTCTTCTTCAACTATTCTACATGTTCAACCAACTTCAGGGACTATACTGGTCTATGGCAGCCCCACTTAAACTGATGCTCTCCAGGTGTGATGGACTGCAAATCCCATAATTCCCAGATAGCATAACCAATAGGCATACTGGCTGGGAATTATGGGAGTTGCACTTAGAGGACACTAGGTTGGGGAAGGCTGGTAAGAAAGCCTTCCCCAACCTGGTGCCCTCCAGATGTGTTGCACTGCAACTCCCACCATCCCCAGCCAATTATTTTTGTTGGTTAGGGATTGTGGGAGTTGTATTCCAACATATCTGGAGGGCACCAGGTTGGGGAAGACTGCAATAATAAATTGTGGCTCAATAGGAAAGAGTAGCTGACCCGTTCAGGAAAGACTAGGAATCAGAAAACTTATTTTATTTGAGGAAATTTGTAGCCTGTCCTATATTCTGCACTGTAATAACAGTGCTCAGGGCAGCTTACAAGGATGGAAAACCACAAAATAAATTGTAACAGAAATATTGCAGGAAGCCAAACATATTAATTTCATTGATTACATTTCTATATTGCCTAATAGCCAAAGCTCTCTAGGCAGTTTACAAAGATTTAAAAACCTTAAAATACTGTACTATGCATCACATAAATATTATTATTATTATATTTAGAAGTCCTAGGGCAGCAACTGCACGAATGGCTTTTCAAGGAAGATCTGACCCAGAATCTGAAATGGGAAGTGTAGGGAGGTGGTGGGAGTTGTAGTCCAGCACACCTGGAAGGCGCCAGGTTGGGGAAGGCATTGCGGAGAAAGCTTTCACTGGTGTGAATGGAAGCTTTTCTTCAAGTGGAAATAGGAGGCATTGGATTCGGGGGGTTGGGGGAGGAGCTTCTGCACAGGACTGCAGCAGAGCACAGGTTTGAAGTTTAAAGCCCATTACCCTCCCCCATACCCGCTACTTCATTTTAAAAAGCCACTCCTGAAATTGATAATTGTGTGAAAGACATTTGTCCTACTTTGGCCATTATACTACCCAGCTTAATTCTCACGCTAGGATCCGATTTCTGGGAGCCTGAAAGCCCCAAACCATTGACTATGTGACTGATGGTTAACCCACATCACCCAGTGGGATATAAGCAGTGCCAATTTGACTACTTTTGAATTTACTAGAAGAAAACCCAAACATCTTTAAATAAAGCTTCTATGGCCTTCAAAGTGTTATTCCTTATCCCTTTTGCCAAGACTGACCTTGTAATCTGCTTGTTACACCACGGGGACCCATAAGCTCGGCCATCCTGCAACGCTTTTAGCACAAGCAAGTGACATTCTCGGTAGCGCAGAAGAAGGTCGGCATCGGCACCACTGGTGGCATCCAACAAGCCTTCAACCGCCTGCAGGAAGAGCAGCACACACACACACACACACACACTGAGTCTTACTGAGGCCTTGCGCAGAATGGATCCCACTCTTTGGGGGTGTTTTTTACTGGATTACTGAAGTTGCCAGATTACAATGATATGCACTCTCAGGCAACAGTTTTATAGCTTCCCCCTACTGCAACCGAGAAAATGTGGCAAAACATAGCACATGGTAGGAGAAGAAGATCTTGATTCCACATCCTCCCTGCCAGAAAGAACACTCAGTTCCAACTGTCAAGTTGCCCAGAGGCTGCAGAGCTGAAGGAAAGTACATTTCCCCCTTATAATCCTCTCAATCCTCGAGTGTGATCCTGTGTATAGTTACGACAGTCAAACTAATTTACCTATGTGCAGTAAGTTTATTGAGACTGGCGATCTAGAACAGAAGACTAGTAGCTTTGGATAAAGTCCAGCCCAGAAGTTGCCAGTCAGTACAGAGAGCTCAAACACAAACCTTCTGTAGAAGTCCAAGGGCTGCAATAGCATCGCGAGAGTTCCGTGCCACAACGACAGCCTCCAAGAGGCTTCGCAAGGCTTGAGTTTGCGGGTTCATGGCCAGGGTGTGAGGAATGGACTGCAGGTGCTGCTCCAGTTCAGTCATACATTTATCATAGATCTGAGCTACATCATCTGTCGCCCAGGCTTGCTGATTTAAGAGAAAACAAGAACCTTATCTTAGGTTGGTTCACCGATGAATGAAAATTCTGAAGGTTTATCACAACAGTTTTCCTCCCATCCCCAATATCAGCATTAAAAAATGTAAGCACACTCCCTAATCAAATCAACACTTTGCTAATAGGGTAAAAACCACTGTACTGGGGATCAACATTTTATAACGAAACAGAGAAAGTATTAAATGCCTGACACATCATGATGGGTTTTTTTAAAAAACCCTATGAATTGTTAAATGAACATCTTTCTCAGGGTCTAGAAACCAAATTTCTTTCTGTAAAATTTTATAGCATCATTTTTGATGAATGCTGCCACTGCTTTGAAGACAAATGAAAGAGACTACTGACAGATCTCCAGAAATGCTCCAATTCCTTGTAAATTAAGCTGCCGTTAATGACACAGTTAAGGCCCAGAATGGCTTCAGCATTTTCAACTGGATTTCTACCTTCATAGGCTGAGCCAGGATTCCTGTGGGTTGGGTTGAGTCATTGGTTGGTAGGAAACCTGGGACATTTCGTGCAAATTCTTCATATACAGCTAGCTGCTTTGGGTCCACACCACCAACCTTAAAAGAAAGTTGTAAAAATGGCATTTAAAGCCATATCAGCAAAACATTTCCACAGACATACTGATGTGTGTACGGTCAGAAACTACGACATCTGGAGAACATGCTACAGTGAGCTAGCAGTCCTCTCTTCTCATCTGGTGAGGAAGGCCAATCAAGGAACATTATTCTTTCTTCCACTCTGATAGCACAGATTCAGGGGAAGAGGGTAAAAGATTCTTTCAGGCAAAAGACTCCAACAAGTCTGGAGATATTGTGACACGTGCTAATTGCAACGGTAGACAATATCCGCCACTCTCTAAACTTCTCTCACCTTCAATCGAATCTGTTCGGGCATCCGTTCAGCCTGGTAAGTCAATACTACAGGATCACAGTACCTACGGCCCTCTTGCCTGGCATGTTTCCTGAGCTCAAATTCCTGCCAAAGAAAACAATAATCTGAAGGTGAGTCGTTTGGTAACTGTACATGATTGAGCTTTAAACTATAAATTCACAACATACTTACAGTGGCCAGCCTCTTATCCATTTCAGGGCCTGCTTTTTCTACAGCTGTTTTCTGAATGAAGCAGCATGCCAGCTCACAGTTATCTTGAGCCAATTGTGCAGCTGCCTGCTCCATCATTTCCCTCTGCTGTGGGGAAGCTGCCTGTTATAAAAGGCAGACCATCATTAAAGAAGGAATATGCCACACATGACCAAATGTGAATATATCCGTTACAGATGTTCATAGAACATGATCCCTGTATGACATCAATGTGAAGTAATCCATCAAGCTGATTTTATTTAGATTTTTAATGAAGCATGCAAACAAGAAAAAATATGCCTACATTACAAATTTCAAGTGCAATCTCATGCATATTTACTCAGAAATAGATTCCATTGAGTTCAATGGGGCTGACTCTAAAGTAAGTGCACACAATATTGCAACCTCAGTCTATCATAGGTGCCCACCACAGGTGCAGTAATGGTATCTCTTCCTGTACTAATTATAGAGAAATAACAATTAATGTACTCAAGCAAAGGACTTTGCCAGATCATGAATAGGTCTTTCGTTGATAAAGTGGACGTAAACTCTTCTAGGTTCCTCTGCAAACCAGGAAATCCTTATCACTTTTTGCAAACGGTAAGAATATTGTACAGCCATTACTCAGACCTTTGCTGAGACAAGGGTCTATTTAGGATCAATTTCAAATCAGGAGTTCTCAGACTCGTCCTAGAGGCAGCTGAAGCGAACACAAAAAGATACTCACTCCACAAAAAATTAACTAAGTTGCAGTTCCACGTCTGTGCATGAATATTGCAAACTTGACTTGTTTTTGTCTTAGATGGTTTTTGTGTTGCATTCATCATGAGCCATAACAAGCTCGCACAGCCCAAAGTGCACGAAGGCCAAATTCAATTTTGGAGAGGCTCTCAGGGGCCACATTCTAGCGGTGGGCGAGGCCAAAATCAGATGGGATGGGGCTCAAGGCAAAAGGTGTGAGGCCAAAAGTAAATAAAAACACAAAACATACCAGCATCTTTTAGCTTAAACCACTTCCTGTCTTTTAGAATTGGAGAAAATGGCCCAAAAGCTGAAAAACTAGCAAACCATTGGCAGTTGAAGGAACGTGGGCCTGGCTGCAGGGGAAACCCAGGGAGCTAAACTGGGACCCCAGTGGGGAATGATTTGGCCCCCGGGCATGAGGTTCCCCACCCCTGGTATAACAGATAAACAAGGAAACCAAGTAAGTGTAACCAAACAAGAGCCAGTAACACCTAATTCTCCAGCAAGTATTAAATAAGTGCAGTGATATGGGCTTTCTCGGAAATTTAGTGGGGAAATTTGAATTGATTTATATTTAGCAAACAAAACAGATAGTATACCACATTAATTTTTCATGTTTAAATATTAATTCAAGAAGTTCAATGTATTTGGAAATTACTGGAATATTTAGTAACATTTTAAGATTTCACAATTCAATACCTGAAATTTCCTGACATGGGCTGCGTTCACAATAAGCCTTGTTCAAGATGGGAACAAGTCCAGCCAGGCTCACAGGCTCCCTTTCCTCCTCTGGTGTGGAAGAGATTGGAAGCTTCCACTTCCACTTTTGATTACCCGTGGCTTGTCATAACATTCAAACCCAACACTTGGTAGTAATCTTAACATAATCAAACCATGTGTTACAAAACTAGCTTGTTTCAACAAGCCGTAGTAAAGATTAACCACAGTTTAGGGTTCAAAATGATAAACTGTGGTTTATCAAAAATGGAAGTGAAAGCTTCCAATCTCCTCGTGGCGGCTGTCCTGGAGGAGAGCACGAGTGCAGGGGAGGGGAGATTGGTCCTGTCATGCTAACCAGGGTGGGCAACTTCTGGCCTACAATTCCCATCATCCCTCATCATTGGCTAGGCTGTGTGATGAGAGTTGTGGCCCTCCAGATATTTTGACCTTACAAATTGCCCAGTTTATCTGACATCCGAATGCAGCCATTGTTTAAATTCTAAGGGAAGGAGCAAGAAAGCCCCTGAAAACTGTTAACACTAATTCCAGCATGCCTAAACTGTTATGCATTTATATTTATTATATATGCACATATGCTTCTTAGGATAATCACATTAAAAACGTGAATTGGAATTTGCCTGATCTGACTTGGTATATACCTATTTATTTATTATGTTACAAGTTCATTTTATTATACCCATTTTTAGAAAAGGAAAGTTTTCCACTCCATGCCAGTAAGAAAGGCCTTGTAGTAACTGGAGTTAACAACTTCTGCCTTAATTTCATTCAGTGCAAAAGAGTAACAGATGAGGTTAATTTGGCCCTCACTCTCATCATCCTCTCATCATTATTAAAATACATCATGAAAACGCTAGAATGCAATGCCACACAGTAAAGTTTTGCTTCAAGCAACCCTAACTCTTAGAAACGGCACACATACCCGCAATGCAGTGGCAAAGCTGTTCTTCAGGTTGGTAGCTATGCTCATCAGCAAAGGCTCCCTGCAGGTAATCATAGCCATCCCGGCAGTCAGATTCCGCATCATGTGGTGTGCTGCTACACGCATGCGTGACTCCTCTGAATCTAGTGCAAAATCCTTCCTCACTATCTGCTCACAGGTAGTCATGGCAATTTTAATGGACCGATCCACCACTGGATGAACAAGTTCTTGGACTGCACGCTCTATGGCTTGACGCACACACTGCTTTAATTGCGGATGGGCTTGGAACAGGGGAATCTAGAAAGACAGAACAACCACTGTCAATACCCACCACCTTTTCCACTATTTCTGCGCCATCGCAAAATCCCAGCCCATTCCGAAGGTGGAAGTCTTTCCAAAGCCCAATACTTACAGTTGGATTTAGAGTAATATGTGGAGCTAGCCCTCCCAGGGAGTAAACGTTGATATCATGGTAACTGTACTGTGGTTGTGGAGGAACTGTAGCTGTGCAAGTGGTGCTGGCAGCTGGTGTTGTAGAAGCAGCTGATAAATATAAAAGCAACAGGAGAAACATTTCCAGAATCTCTTTCCTAACAGAAACTCACATGACACTACAGAATGTTTCATAGGAAGCTCCTGCCCTTAGTAGCCTAAAGTAAGAATTTTGGCAACTGAAATGGCAAATGGTGTTTGTGACATTTTACAATTGTGCTGATAAGTATTCCAACATCATCATAATCTTTAACCGCTTGGGAGGCAAGCAGAACAGCCAATCACAGCATAAGAGAATACGTATTAGTGAAGGTCTAAATCCAGGGTGGGCAACTGTGGTATCACAACCACCCCAACTGCAGTCTTTGGGGCAACCGGGGGGAAAAAGTGGCAAACCACCAAGATTCTGGAGCAAACCACTCAGTAGCACTGAAAGGGTTAAATTTTGGCTTGTTCACAAGCTAATTTTAACCACTTTGTTGCTCTGTAGCAGCTACATAGCACAAAAGGTCAAATTTAAGTTTAGGATCAACTGAACTTGATCCTTTTCGCACTCCACAGAGCTGAAAGCTGCATTTTGTATGTGGAAAGGGTGGGAATTGGTGGGCTTCTTTTTTGTCACTGCCAAATTTAGGGGCATGTGCCAGACCAGTGGGGAAGCAGGGGCTGCATGTTATCCACCCCTGATCTAAAGGAAAACTATGCTGCGACAAAGATAGGAAACGGCATCATCTTTATTTCATCTTTTTCTCGCTCGTGGCGGTTTTTCTAGACGGACATGACGGGCTTTGCCAAGTCATGCTATCTTTTATTGATTCAGGAATTAATTATGACTGCTTTCTGGGTGCTGGTGTGGATGTATCTGGTAGGCTCAGTTTCTGAAGGTTTTCTGTATATTTTTTTGATGTTATGCCAGTGACTGAGGTGACTAACGGAATAATTGTGACCTTTTCCTGTTGCCATAGTTCTTTGACTTCCATGGCCAGTGGTGTATATTTGTCTCTCTTTTCTTCTTCCTTTTCAACAACATTTTTGTCATTCAGTATTGCTATGTTGATGAGGCACGTGCGTTTTTCTTTTTTGTCTATGACCGTTATGTCTGGTCGATTGCAGGGTATTGTCTTGTACGTATGAATTGTTCTGTCCCAGTGTATTTTATGATCTGCATTTCCCAAGATTGTTTCGGGTAAGTATGTATAGTATGGTGTCGGTTGTTTGATAAGGTTGAATTTGATGGCCAGTTGTTGGTGAATTATTTTTGCAGCTGTATTGTGTCTGTCTGTATAGTCCATTCCTGCCAGTATTTTACATCCTCCTGTTATATGGTCTATTGTTTCATGGAATTGATGACATTATTGTTGTTGTTATTATCATTATTATTTTGTTTTCCAAGTATAACTGACACCGGAGATGCTGCTTGAAAAGCAAACAGGAAGCAAGTGAGCTGACAATGGATGCCTCAAAAGTCACTCATGACTGCTTGGATAGAATGGCATACAACTTACTGTGAGTATTTCTTCTACAGGGACATGGGAGGACAATTTATGAAGGGATACTCAGGGATTAATGGAATTTCCTGTCTCTACTGGTAGGGGAATCCCCTCCCAGTTTGAGACAAGCTGTTGTAAGAATAAAATAGAACCAAAAAAATAGAATTGACACCGTCTGTACCTTGTACCTGAGGAGATACAACTGGATGGAACAATCTCTCCCTGGAGCGCAGGGTAACTTGAGTGCCCCATAAAGGAGAGGCAGGCATCGTTTTGTCTGTGGCAGCTCCCTTTCAAGTGGGCGGATGCAGGATGTCTTCCCATCTCCAAGTAGACGGGACACAAAGAGTAAGTTTGAATATTCTGTTCTCCTTTGAAGTGGGAAGACATGCTATAAGACAGGATGTCATACAGCAGTGCTTCTCCACCATCTCAGGTAGTGCTATCAGTGCCAGGTAAGATTATACCACCTGTTGCTGCACTCTCCTGCCAACAGGGACATCAAAGGGGGCAAAAACAGTCATTTAGTAGCATCCTGCAAATGTAAACTCTGAAGCCCAGATTGGGGCTTTGCAGATGTCCGTCCTCAAGGGAGGCACACATGCCAAAATATGCTGCTGCTGCGGCTGCTGTCCTAAGTGAGTCGCACTAACCTAACGGCTCGGGGACACGGACAGTAGTGGACAAGTGCTATACACTGGTGGATCCAACTACTTAGTATGGATGGAGACCTTCTTGACTGAAATAGATGGAAAAGCCACAACAGCGAATCTGCAACTAATTCAAATGAGTTTGGATTTCTATGAATGCAGCCTGTGGATTCTACAGCGGAACAATTTTCTCCAAGTCACACAGACTTGTGGACTGGTTTTTACTTTTGCAAATGTACAGTCGTGTACATGAAATCTGATTACATTAATGCGTGTTACAGAATGAAAGACGCCTGATGGTCTGCAAAACACAGTCAGAGCAGATTTATATAATCCATACATCCTTAGTCTGACGTCACCGGCAGTCCTTTTGTGCTGCTCCTTTTCCTTAGGTTGTGATAGTTTAAGGAAGAAGACAGTTTTTGTGCCTTGTGGGAAACAGAACTTACTTTTGCCGTTATGCTGACATAACGGCAAAAGGGGTGTGTGTGTGGAAAAGAATGGAAAAAATAAGCTTCTTTACTCATCACTATGGGAGATGCAGGCCATTTTTGTCCAATGCAGGCAACAACTATCCTGTACTTACTTGTGGTTGCAATTGGTGGTAGCTCTTCTGGCTGTTTTACATCCTTCTTTGGAGCAGATAACTGTTCATCCAGATTTTTCAATCGATCCTTGTCTTTGAGGAGATTCCCAGGTTTCAGTTCATTGATGTCAAGAGCAAGGTTCTTGCAGAGCACTTCAATTTCAAACTTCAAATTCAGCTGTGAAATATTTAATCATTTAAGGTTTAACAATACTGACAAGTGAACTTTCACATTTATGTCACTCCACCACCCTAAATTTTGTCATTTTCAGAAGAGATACAATATGCTTCAAGGCAAATATTCTGAATAAGGAAGAAAACATAAGATCACATCTAAGAAAGGCCAGTATCTAAGCTGCTTCATTTTCATTCAGCTGGCTAGTTTAGTACTTGGGATCTAATCTTCAAGTGAATGCACAGTGACACCTGATTCTGAATTAGGCAGTATTGAGGAGCACAAAGAAACTAAGCATAATTTACTTTTAAGTCATGTTCCTGGTGCAGCTCTGCTAGTACATTCATGATTGCCATGGTCCAAGGATTCGGCGGCCTGAAAACCTGTAAAGGAAATATAGTGGAAGGATAGCATCACAGCACTGGAACATATTAACCAGCAGTGAAACATGTTAAATCTTTTAGCACAACAATAGAAGAGCAAGGCTAACACTCATGCAACCTGAAAAATATGTGAGTACGATCACGTGCCACTGATGCACCAGTTTGTTCCGTCTCCATTGCTACCCACACGTTTCCTCCCCTGCCCAATCTTGCCAGCTAGGGAACAGCAGCACCCTTTCCCCACACAATTCTAATGGCTGTCACGGAGACAGAGCAACTGCCCTGCTCCAGCACCTGCTGCTGTTGCGCTTCATGAATCTTTCCCAATCCAGCTGTTGCCCTTGGCTGTGTAAACACCGCCTTACCTCCCAGACAAAGCAAAGGAACATCTCTGACTAATAGAGGTTGTGATGCTCAGCCTGCAGAAAAGGAGGAGCAGCAGCGGGCTGGAGATGCTGCCACTTTTCCCCAACTGAAGGATAAACTATTGTATCACCAGAAAAATCATTTCTTTACATACTACTTTAAGTGAGGAAGGAAGGAAGGAGAGACACACATTCACACACACAATTAATCTGAGATCAACATTGCAACTGCTAGGGTCAAACAGTGCAGACCTTTTCCTTGGCTCATTTCAATTTTTCAAAGGACTTGGGAAACTGTCCTTCACTAGCTTTAACATCACAGCACTCTTAAAACACTTGTTTTAACCCCAATCTCAACAACTGGTTGTTGGAAAGTCACACTGAATATCCTATAGTACACTGTAGATAACTTACCACACTTCTTACACTAGATTCCAACACTTTGGCAACGAACGGCACAACATACAGCAACTCCTGCTGTCCCTTAACATAAGCCTCCAGCAGCAGGGATTTCACATCCAAGTCCTAAAATAAAAATAGTGAAAATGAAACCCAGTAATGGGCAGTAACAGAGAGGAGACATACCCCTTTTTGTGTGTCAGTTTTTCTTACTATGCTCTACGTATTTATAGGAACCAGAAAATAGAGTATTTAAGGATGCACTAAAGTTTCTAACTTCATAGTTGGTTTCCACTCCTCCCCTCCACCCAGCCTCACCGTGTGCAAGATGGGTTTATTTTTAGCCAGCGTGATCATCCCCAGCCAGTGACCCAGGTTCTTCAACAAGGAACGGTCTGAGAAGTTGGCAGCAGCTTTATCTGATGTGAGTAGCACCTACATGATTTTTTTTCCCAGAGAGATAGAATTTTAGTTCAACAGAAAGAAATGGTAAATCCATAAAGCCACAAAACTATCTCCTGTTAGTGTTCAAATTTTCCTTTCGGGGCCTATCTCCATGGAGATCTCTGCTCGTAGAAAGGCAAATTTGAGCGCTAAATTTTTGGGACCTTGAAGGGCAGATGTTATACTATGGCCTATCTGTAGCACAGAAAAAGAAAGCAAGAAAAAAAATGGACGTCATACATAATGGTATGGAGTTTGTACTCCAGGGATGTGTAAAACTGGCATTTTGAACACATTTTAAAATGTTTTTAACTGTGGCATCTAGCACTCTTCACTGTTTTATAGCAGTATCAGCAGCAGTTTACAAAGATGGGGGTATTCACAGGCCTTTTTTGTTGTTATTGATGCTTTGCAAAATCTACACACACACGCGCGCACACACACTCCTTAAGAGTACTACACCTATTTAAAATATATTTGCTGATTGCCAAATATTCACTTTTCAGGTTTCTGAAAGCCTGATTCAGACTGAATGCTAAATCATGGTTCAGCATTACAAGAATGAGCCTTGGACTGCTTGTTCTTCCACATGCATGAGAAGATTAAAGCCTCCACTATGGTTAGTTAA
Source organism: Anniella stebbinsi (assembly GCA_029215795.1). NCBI lineage: Eukaryota > Metazoa > Chordata > Lepidosauria > Squamata > Anniellidae > Anniella > Anniella stebbinsi. The sequence continues at coordinate 34,092,900 of JARDYH010000007.1, forward strand.
AAAGCCAGGATATTAGACTACCATTTTATCATGGTTTGTTTTAGATAACTATGGTTTCCTAGGTTCGGATGTCACAGGGAACTGTGGTTAGTTCTGAAGTGAAAGCAAAATTGTTCCATCTCTTCTTCACCTGTGTGTAGGAGGAACATGTGAACACGTGAACCCAAGGCTCATTCCCATAGACCCAGCATTAGGGTCTATACTGGAATAGTACAGAAAAAAACGGGGGGGGGGGGGGGGGGAGAGAAATACATGGCATGACTGATGTCTTACCATACTACTATGAAAAAGCATCATAACTAGTTACATAGCTAGATGATATACTTATGCCCAGCAGTATATTATCAAGATCACCAAATGTCCTTACTGAGCCTTTAAGAGTATCTACAATGGACATCCCAGCAAGCCAGATTTAAATCAATGCATTGTCTTGTCAGTTACATTTAGTTATTAGTTCTTCTCTATAGTCTTGCAAGGCACAAGAAAGATGAAATAGCTTCTGTGCAGTACCCACCTTGATATTTCTGTAGGTTTCATTCAGAACCATTTTGTTGAATTCTGGATTCTTAAGTGTGTCAAGGAAATTTGAATAAAGGCTGTGGAAGTTTGGCTCAATACTAACTCTTTTCATCACTAAATATTGTGAAACCCAAGGCATAAATTCTTCTTTGACTGTTTCCTTCAGTTCCTCAACCTGGATTCATAAACACACATTAAAGCAACACAGATCAGTGAAAGAAGATGACACAAGCTTGGTTCTGTAACTCAGAGGCATCATGAATTATAAAGATCTCTAATTAACAACGGCATATTATCAAAATGTGTAACCTGACTATGATGCTAACTGGGGCTTGCTGACTTCTATTAATAATTTGTCTTCTACTGAAATTCACTATATAAGTCATGGAACCAGATTCTCTCACTCTCTTCTGCTAACTCATCATTAATAATGTGGTGTGAACACCAAGCCAGAACTATTATGTGCCAAGAAAATCAGAATTCTGTAGTCATACAAATTAAAGGCATTTGCAAGGTTTGCTCATTTTGCATTATTCTGCTTCTCTTGATTACGAAGAGTGCCAAAGAGGTATGAAGGCATTGATGCAACACCTCATGGGGTCAATTTTATCTGGTCTGCAGCATTAACCCACTCTGGCAGCTCTGCCCCATCAATCTAGCCCTGGTACCCAAGCTCTCGACACCCTTTGTGCCAGTCACTGGGCCACAGTCTACACTGACTAGTTGGGAAGACTTCCATCGGAGGCAGAATCTAGGCAGAACAGAAAGTGTGGTAGCATGCGGGATAACAGGAAAGGTTTTCCTCCCTCCCAGAGAGAAGCTTCTCTTTGCTACGGAGTGTGCTTGGAGCAGAGAGGGGCTCAACTTCCCTGGAGGGATGCTGCTTGGTGTTATTTCCCAGTCAAGCTGCAGGCCAGGCCCTTTTTCTCCTCTGACCTTACCCAGCTTCAGCTCCTGATTCCCCTTGCCCCAATTCGGTATGTGTGACAAATGCTTCCCTGTCTGTCAGATGGAGGGGGGGGGGGGAGACAGTAGCTTTTTCCATAAAACCTTTGGCACAGCACGTGTTTTGCTATGGACAGGTCTCTAGGACCAAGCAGAATTAGCCTGGAGGGGAGGGGGGAATCTGGAAGGAAGGAGCAGCAGAAAGACCCCCCATCAGCTCTGAAGAGGTATATCACTCCTGGTTTACTCTATGCTTCCCGGAAAACTCATGGAAAAGTCCTGCAACCACGCCTCAGGCTTGAGGCTATCCTAACAATTTCCCATATGCTCTGGAAGCCATGAGAAAAACACAATGAAATTCCTGAGTAAACTGATTCCACATCTGACAACACATTTTATCTAGAATGCCGCTAGATAAAATAACTTCCTCAATGCACCGACAGGCATTAAGGAAGTCAGTCCCATCTCTATATGTGAGGCTCACCCTCACTGACTATTTCATAGGATGTCTGCACAAGGAGGGGGGAAAGAAGAAAAACCCAGGACTGCATGTTGCACAATACTTGCCTTCTGAGTCATGTTGGATTGAGACAGGTTGTTGAAGATAAAAGCAATCTTTTCCTGCACGTTTTCAGGGGGTTCCACTATTCTCTCTGTCTGATCTGTGGCCACTAGCAGGGTATCAATGTTGGTGGTATTAATAGAAGGCTGCAGAACAAGAACAAGAAAATGAGCTGATTTAATTAAGGATGCAACAGCTCATGGGCTTAACACTACAGTGGCCTCCCCCAACCTGGTGCCCTCCAAGACGTGTTGGACTACAACTCCAGAATTCCCCAGCCAGCATGGGAGTTGCACCTGGTGGAGAAGGCAGCGCTGCAGAATGAACACCATATGTGGTGCCAGGCACTATTTACCATAAAGTTACAAAAGGGAGATAGGAGAGAGACAAGTTACACCAGTAAATACACAACTGTATATTTCGCTTTGCTGTGAGTTTACTCAGGAGTCTGCTGACATTTGAGAATCAGCAAGTCACCTGGAAGTAGTTTTTTGCACAGATAAAGCAACAATGGAGTAGTAAAACACAAGATGAAATAGTTAAACAGGGGATTTAAGGTACGAAGGCCAACAAAGCCGACAGGACAATGTTGATTGAACACAAGATAGTGCAGAGCAGCAAAATCTGTGGATAGATATGTAGAAAGGAATGGACCCAAAAGGTGGTATTGGCTAAAGATTCGAAGAGCTTTGTTGTCACTAAAAATCCCAAAGGATAAGGGAAATGAAAAAGCACCAGATAGTTCAAGGGACTGGGGGTGGGGTGAGAACAGTTGACTCTGGGGTGAAGATTCTACTGTTGCAGGTGGAGCTGGGTATTCTCCCCACTCCAAATTGGAATTGGAACGATCTCCCTCCTTCCCAGAGTACTATGACCACGTTATATACACAGAACTCTAATAAAGCAATCATTCATATCATTAAATACAGTATCAGCACTGTTAACCCCTAAAAAACAAGGCTAAAGGGGACAAGGAAGAGGAAAGCTCCTGGGAGTTCCTAACTTGGGGGAATAGGCGCTCCAAAGACCCCTCCTCAGAATGCAGGAGGATAAGCTGCTCTTCTACAATCAAGTATGAAACGTCACACTGGGAGCCATTTGCCTGATTGCCCACCTAAGCACAGCTTGCCATGCCACGGGCTATTTGTTTTTAAAAATGTCTCCCCTGCCTTTTCATAAAAAAGTCTTTAAGGTAACTTACAACCATAATTAAATATTAGAATTTTATAAATCCTATTAAGTAGTATTACAAAATAAAGCAGCAATAAAAGCTCAGGTGAATGAGACCAAAATGGCCTCATAAGATTGTAATCGTTGAACAGGTTCGTGCGTCTTTCTTTTTCCTTGTCCCCTTAAACTTTGGTCCCTTTGGGATTTTTTTTTTAAGTTAAAACCAGCATCTTAAATTGTAGCTGGAAACAATGGGGTTGTATCCAATGTTAGTCTGACTTAGAGTAGACCCATTGAAATGAATGGGATTTAAGTTTATCATCACTAACTGAAATTCCATTCATTTTAATAGGTCTATTCGAAGTGGGATTAATGTTGGATACAACCAAAGCGTAAAACAATGCAAATCTTTAAACACAAGATAAATGATCACTACTAGTTAGCAGGCTCCAATTAGGAGTCCTCTAGGAGATTACTTGAACTAGCTGAGGTTCCTGATCACTTTTAAGCAAGCCCAATATACAACCCATTGTAATATATCATGCACAAACGTTACCAAAGCATGGGTGACAGTTGTCACATCACTCCTTTCCACAAGGGGGTGCAGCTGGCATACCCATTGAAGCTAACAAGAGGCACTTTATGAGGCTGAAGAAGCCAGTTGAACTTCCATAAACAAGTCTGAAATTTTGGGGTTCTACTGCATCCACCTTTGTACAGGGAGGGCTAGATAGCTTCTATGGTGAAGAGGGTCTTTCATCCATTTAGGCTGGTGTGCCAGCTGCAGTGTCCCCAGAACAGGGATATCCAGGCCACCATTATCAATGCACTAGTAACGCCTAGGGCTGCCACTGAAGACTGGTTCAAATTCTCCTTACTGCCATTTGAGGTAAGGCGGGTGGCAACCTTTGCAGTAGACATCCCTTCCTAGGGAGGCACACCTGGTGGTTTGGCAAATATATTTCTTATTCTTCAAAATAAGGTATTATTTTAATAGGCTGTAATTTGTTGTTTCTGTTTTATCTAGCTTTTGTAAACTTCACCTTTCTGAAGGGCAGTGTATAATCTTGGAAATGAATAAATAGTTCTTTTCTGAGGGAAGTGAGGGAGGGAAAAGACCTGATTGGGGAGGCGGAAGCATGACTGTATAGGTGCTTGCATGATTGTAGAGGTTCAAACAAAACCAAAATTAATCATAAACAGGGCTAACAAAACATTAACCTTTATAGTTTTATACCAAGGCTTATTGCTAAAAACTCGTTTGTGTGTCCCACATCGTGTTTGTGCCAGTAAACTGGCTCATGTACTTACCGGCACATCCTTCTTGAAGCTGACCCGACCCACTGGAGTGATTGTAGTCTTTGCCACAGTAGTGGTGGTAGTGGAGGTGGTTACTATAGTGCTAACTTGACCAGCAAGAGGAGTTTTTGCTGGAACCTGAGCCTGAGCCTGTGCCTGCGCAAGTGCAATACTTCCGGGGGTGGTGATTGACCCCTGCATCTTCACAGGAGGGTCTCTGGATTGCTGTCCATACTCAATGTACTACAACAGACAAGAAGTAGAAAATTCTTAAATCTTGCATGCACTCAAAGGTATATAGCAAATTTTAGAATCGCCTTAACACGAGAAACAATCCCCCAGAGTTGGGCAACTCCAACCACCACAAATACACTCTGCAACACTCCAGCTACCCTAGAAATCACAGATAAACATTGAACATAAACTTAGAAGCAACCCTTATTTTGCCACAACGATGAACCTGGCCTGGCCTTGAATCAATTAGCAGCACCAACATTAACTGAAGGCAAGTGCTTCAAGTCCTTACTCCATTCCCTTCCTACCATCCTGTGGATATATGAGAGGTAACAAGAGCTAGAGGAAAGATGTGATCTGCTACTGGAAGGGTGTGTAAGCCCTCCTTGCAGACTTCAATGACAGAAAAAAGGAGTAAGTGAAATATTCCACTGGTGGGGATCCTTCCAAATCAAAAGCCATATTTTGGGTAAGGGCAAAAGAGTTTCTGCAATCACTGAAGTCTACTTCCATTGACAACAGATGATGAGTATTACAACAAACAGACTTTTCTGAATCAAAGGTGTAATGATTGCAGCTTGCAAGACTTTCGCTGTTTTATCACAAGTAAATATTCAATATTACATATACAATAAAGAAATCCCTGTTGATTGGCATGTCACTGATGCCCAGACTCTAAACCAACATTGCTTTTAGTGTTTGGACTACAGCCTTTGAATCAGACCTTCAGGATCCTAATTCCACTAACCCTGGTTTGACTGCTTTCAGAAGGTCTGAGCAGATGGCCTGCTGTGCCTAGTAGTAGGCATTTATTTGCTAGGAAAGCTCATTTATGACCCAATCGTCTAAGTAGCTGCCTGGCAAGGATTAAGAGTTAACTATCAGATAAATGCTTCCAGTTGGAACAAAAGGCTATGGTTCCATGAAAAGAAAATGAACAAAAAAATAGTTGGCAGGAAGTTTTAACTTGTTTTTCTTCTCAGATGCACGGGGGTTGCTCACACAGAACTTTTGTGCCCTTTATTAAGTGGATGCTGAAGCACGACATGAAGGGAAAGCTGAGGCTTTCCAAGATGCAATTAAACCTAGCTTATTTCAATATCTTCCCTCCCCCTTGCTGATTCACTTTCCGTAACTTTAACACTCACCTCCTGCAGGTGATGAGGGAACTGTATAAAGTGACTAATAGAAGCCAAGTGCTGACAATACTGGGGATAGTCCTTCAATCTGTCAATGGCAAAACTATCCATTAGTAGGAGAAAATAGCCTGATCAAAACCACCAAAAACACAATAATGGTTAATCTCTGGCTAAATTAATAAGAGTCGCTTTGAGGATTTTCTGGTTCTGCCACACACAAGCTGGTCAGCAAATATGTAGAAATTTTTGACATAGCCAGTAGTTCTATCTATACACTGCCAAGGCATAAAACTACTGTGAAAGAGCCAACCTACTAAGCTGATAAGATTTAGCTCTGCTTTTATATTAATGAAAAGCAGTTGTAGCCTTGAATTTGTGGTACACAATTAACTTCTTAGTTAATGACGACATCTACTCAGGTCCTATTCAACAGGCACCATTCCTGTGCACATCCTCTCCTCGTTTCAATAGGAGCCACACTAAATTAAGCAGGAGGCTGTCCAATAACAGTCACTGGACTGGGCCAACATACAGACTTTGCTACAGGCTACACAGTTCAATTTAAAAGGAGTTTTGAAAAAGGTTTCCAAAAAAAGGTGGAAAAAGTACCAGGGTAGTTCGCTAAAGTGGGCTTTTTGGACACCCAGAAGACTAAGACACTTCATGACACTCATAGCTTGCTATTGCTCCTCCAGCCTTCTCTCCTGTTCCCACAAACCCATTTCCCCACCCTACTGGCCCTTGCTTCTACCTCTCTCCCACTCTAGTTCACAACTCAATTCTTTATGCAAAGCATTCTGCAACATATATATGTATACGTATACGTATATGTATGTATAGAGATGAATATGCACAATTTAGTCACAAAAACATATGTTATATTTTTCATGTACAGTACAGTGCTTTAAGCTTTGTACAAAAAGTAATATAAAATGTTTTAATAAATGAGCAAACGTAAGAGTCCTTGGTCTTGCTTTTTAACTGCATAAATGCTAGCTTGACTTCAAAACCCTATCTTTGTTTGAATACCTATCTAAGCTTACTGTGTAAATAGGAACAAACAGTAATTTGTTAAAGCATAGTAAATGTGCAACCCAAATCCTACCCAACTAAATGCAGTGGGGTTTATTACCATGTAAGTGTGCATAAGGATTGTAGCATTAATCACACTACCTCATTTTATCTGCTAGACTGTCGCAGAACTATGATAGTTGTTTAAACGAAAATCCCTATTGAATATGAAACAAGTTTAAGTCTATGGCAATGAAAGGGAAAATAAATAAATAACATAGCCTACTTACTAGCAGGAGCATGAAAACTGAGTTTACAAAAACCAAGTTGGACTAATGACCAAAATATGTGTTAAAATTAAGAGAATCCCAGCTTTCATTGAAAACCGTTAGCAATTATGGTTTCAGAAAGGATCCTGAACATGATGCCCTAAGTAAGGTTTTCCCACAGGGGTTTGCAGCTACAAATGCTGCGCCAAGCCCAGCTTCCAGTCAAAGCTGTAGGAGAGAAGGAAATATATGGAAGCAAACGGAAAGGACAAAATCAGAGAAAGCCACAGGGGCTGCAGGGGTGGCATGATGGAGCACACAACGGTACTTACTGTGAAGGGAAGAGGTGGCAGCAATGGGAGGAAGGCAGGAAATGGACTACTGGGATATGGGAAGACATTAGCAAGGGTTTCATTGCTTTGGGAAGGAAAGAAATGGACTCAAGACTGATTTGTACTGAGAGAAAAGAGTAACTACTTACCAGCACTTTGACATGATGGCATCTGGTAAGTGTGCCCTACTAGTTGTTTCTAGAGGGCTCAGAAAACCGTCTTGCAAAAGGGATGAAAGTTAAGCTTTCCATCATAGTGTATGCTGGGAGAGTTGCCCAGTTAACAATCCAGTTAAAGTTATTTTAGTGTGTATGTGGTGTGTGTGGGTGTCTTCTCCTCCCATTAATATCAGTAAGGCATAAAATGGCTAAACTCTGGCTGGATTGTTCCTTTGTAAATAGATAGCTACTGACGACAAGGGGGTTCTTATCCAGCAACAATGATTTGTAATATCTTCATTTCAGGAGCATCATTAATGTGTATGCCATATTATACTTAAGCATTAATTGAAGTATTATTGGAAGGCAATTTCTGCCCATATTCACACTACCTGTAATTGATTCCTGTTTCATTTATTTTAAAATATGAACTTCCTTTATTAACTGAAGTGTCTATTTAAGTTCTGCCTCTCTTGTGGGAAACATTCAAGAATGGCAACATACCATTAACTTTGTATTGTAAAACTGAATATTTTGCTGACATAGGCATATATATGGTTAGAGATTCCCCCATGCATTTCTGGAAATATTATAAAAAGACACTCACCTATTTTTAAATCTATCTAGTGCAGCAATACCAAAATAGTACATTTTGGATGTGAAAGGCTTTCGTAAGGCTTCAAGAACATAGCGCAAGGCCAGGCCCAGTGCCATATAGGTAACCAGTCCTTTCTCTATTATCCCACCAAAGAGGCAGGCTGTTATGTGTAGTTCTTTATCAGGGTACTGGGGGAAAAAACGATACTCCTCAAACAAGTTCCTCAGCATACAGTTAAATACTTCGCGTTCCCGTTTAATGTTGGAGTCCTTAAACCTCTGTAGCATTTCTAACACCTGTAAAGAAATCAAAATGTTACGAAGAGACTCATTTATGCTCAAGCCCTTTCATAAAGGGGTGTGGAGCATCTGCATAAAGTAGAGTTTGTTGGGAAACCCAGCCAAAAGTTTTACTAGGGGAAATTACAAATCCTCTCCTCACTTCACAGGTTTGGAGTCCCAAATGGAACTCTAGGTTATATATTTAAACAGAAAGAGTTGCTCGTGATGTATAAAGCAGATCTCGTATTACAGCATTCACTAAAGTTTAATTGATTATGCTAGAGATTGCAAAAAAAATTATCATGATAGTTTACAAAAGTTTTTGGTAATACAAATCACTGAATTATGTTTCCTAATATTCCATAAAGTGCACGTCAAAATTGCATTTTAAAAGGGACTGTGATTTGATCCAACTTCTACTGCTAAGCCTAGCAGTATAACGTTACCCTAACATTTAAAGCTTAGCAACTGCAACTTCCTCTCCTAAAGTAGCCCTTTTTTGGTTTAGGAGATCCCCAAGGGAAAAAAAATTCACCCAAGCAACAATGGAGGAACTACTAAAATGAAAGCAAAACAGAACTATTATTCACAACTAATTTTGATGCAATATGGATTAACAAAAAAAAAAAAAAAGAGACACCGATGCTGTTTTAGCTGTTATTGATCTCTTAAACCTTAGTATTTAATACTAAATACTAGTTGAACTGAATACAGCAATGAGATTTACTAATGAAATTAACCTTGAGAATAGTGTTCCCACTGGACACAACTTAAAACATCCAATTTCACTTGCACAAAAGTTGTCTGCAACTGTGTGGGCATACGTTTTTGAACTTCATAATTTAAATTTCCCTTAAAACTGCAACCAAACAAAAAGCAATGTTGCAAGTATCTACTGCCCCAAACGGTTCATAAGACTGAAAAAAAAAGCCTATGGAAAGGGAGAGCAACAAGGGGGGGGGGGGGGGAGAGAGAGAGAGAGAGAGAGAGAGAGAGAGAGAGAGAGAGAAATGTAATGGCGATACAAAGCTCACCTCATCTACAGACATAGTTGGGTGTGGTGGGTGATTATAAATACGCTGAAAATAGCTGTTGGCTTCATCATCAATCTCTTTGCTAAAGTGCTGATTAGCCTCTGGCCATACCTGAGATAAGTCAGCTGTTGGAAAAGGTAAATACACATTAAATAAGTTCACTAAGTCCATGACAAAAGGCATTCATTTCACAATGATAGATCCAATTCCAAGGGAACAGACACCAGTTTACAGAAATTCAACAGATTTCAAGATGCAGCTTCACTGAGCTATACTGGCAGCTCAAAGACAGACAGCTCACGTGTAAGTACAGTTCTCTGAGTGGCCATCTGGGCAATAACACATATGGCTTCTGTGCCTGTGCGGAGCAGCTTCTAAAGATAAGCCATTGGTGATGGCCTGCCCAAGCAACCATAGCTCATGCCCATCAATTTCCCACTGGGCTGCTGCAGCTGCTCAGGAAGGCAAGAGATATGCAGATAGAGAAACACATGAAGAGGTAAAGGAGGGTGGATTGTGCAACCACTAAAATAATTACGGCTGTCCTCCTTTGTGGTCACTAGCAAGTTGTCTCACCTGGAGTGAGCGGGGTCACAGAAATGAGGTGTTCCCAGCTGGGACCATATCACAGGCCAGATTAGGCCCACGGGCCCACAATCAAGGATTAAGAGTGGAAGTACTGGTAGGCTATAGTAGAGGTAGCTTTTTTACATACAAGTTTCCCAGGCTCAGTGACATGTGAGAAGGATAATATTACTGGACGTAGAGGTCAAAATTGCGTGAGGGATCAAATAAAAGGCAGCCCAGAGTCTCACACATTATTAAGGCAGCAGAAATGCAAGAGAAAAACCTGGGAACCTCTGCAAGTAAGGCGAATACTGCATCCAAAGGGAGAAAGGTTCTAATAAATATTCTGGTAGCCCACAGTGGGGAGATCTGATCGTTGTCTGCTTGCAAAGGCACCCTTCTCCAATCAGTTGAGGAGGGGAGGAAGAGAGCTACTTCCCTCAGTGAAGAGAAACATTAGGGGTGGGACATCCGGTATGTAACGAGACAGTCGGGGAAGTCTTCCCTCCCGGTAATGAAGATTTTAAAAAGAAAATAACCCATCTTTAAAAAGGCCAAACTGTAAGTGAAAAGCTGTTTTTGTTATCTAAATATTCAAAGCACAAGACAGAGGAATTTGCAGAGTTAAAGATACCAGCAGTGACTTGTAATCGGCTAATAAGCCTGGGAGGGTTGCCAAGCTTTGACTGAGTGGGAAGAGTTGCGAAAAACAGAGCTATCTGTGTTGATTACATTTTTAAACGAAAGCGAAGAGTAAATGAACATTTTTGAGAACATTAGGCATTAATACTTAACGAGCAAGGATCTAAGAGGTGATAGAAAGTCCAGGCTCCGTTTCACTGGCTGGATGCCAGATGAGTAAAGAAAGAGACAGAAGCAAGAAAATTTCGTCACCGAAGTGGACAAGATTCAAAGGTCATCCTTCTGATTAAGAGCTGGTCCCGTTTGGTGAGAAAGAATTTAGAAAAAATAACAATGGCGAATGGGAAAACGGGTCCGTCGCAATCTGGAAGTGGAAATCACAAAGATGGAGCTAAACCAGGAGCGATAGCAAAAACAGTGAAGTCACAAGCAGAGCAGATGCCAGACTTACTGGCTAGCATCCAAGACATGCTGCATAAGCAGAAAGCAGAGATTACGCAGGAGGTGAAGCAGGAGCTCCAGAAATCTCAACGGGAGCTACAAGACGGTTTTCAAATGATTAATGACAAACTTGGATCCATGGAGCAGCAGATAGATCAGAATAAAGATAACATAAAAAAGCAAGATATAATCTTACAAGAAATGGATTTACGCCTAATCTCTATGGAAGATAGAGATAGAAGAATGAATATCCGCATCAGATCCTTCCAGGAACAGCAGGGGGAAAATCCAAAGATCTTGAAAACCAAGTTAATGCAATGGATTAAAGAGATGGACCCTCAAATGGCATGGGATGATGCAGATATTGAAAGGATCCACAGAGTGGGTCCTAAAAGGAGTGGAATGTTCCCAAGGAACATAATAGTAAGATTTGCCAGCTTTTATAAAAAAGAAAATCTGATGCAAGCCATTATACATGCCGGGCAACTGATGTTCCAGTCTGCGCAGATACAGGTCTACAATGATTTATGTCCTCAAACAATTCAATGGAGGAAAAGTGTGAAGCTGTGTACAACTACCCTATGGAAAAATTCAATTGTTTATAGCTGGGGATACCCAGTATTCTTGAGATTTACACACCAGGGGAAACAATACAGAATAACATCATGCGAGCAAGGAATGGATCTTCTGCGAAACTTGGGCCTGATGAAGAAAGATACCAATGGGAGGCAGGAACAAGAAAAAGAAGAAGGGGCAGTAGGAGGAAGCAGTTTGTGACTGAAATATAGATCAAAGGGGAAAGTAAGAAGAGTCAAGGAAGGGGGGGTCCGGAGTTGGTTCCATGCGGGATGTTCGCCGCCGCCCCCCCCTCTGAAGGGTCCTAAGAGGAAGAAAGGAGCCGCCGCCCTGGGGAACCTGGGGTGGAGGGGGAGAAAATGGGGGTTATATGACGGGGGAGGGGGGAGGGAGGGAAGGGGTATATGTGTAACGTTAGGAGACCTACAAAGAAAATTAAGATTGGAGATATGGAAAATAAATTAAGATTGATAACTTTAAATGTTAACGGGCTGGGTAGTGTTGTTAAAAGGAAAAGGATTGAAGGGTTGTTGAATAAAAAGAAAGCTAATGTAATATTTTTACAAGAAACTCATCAAAAGAAAGATGGTATAAATGAGTTAAAAATGAGGAATGTGGGGGTATATGAGAAAGCATATGGAACTTCTAAAGTAAGACGAGTTGCGATAATAATTTCTAAAAAATGTGCATTTAACGTGGTTAAAGTGGTAAGGGATGTTTTGGGTAGATTTATTATTTTACATTGTTTTATGGGGGATGAAAAATATGTATTGGTTAATGTTTATGCTCCAAATGAAAAGCAAACAGAATTTTATGATAAAATGTTTAGAAAAATGGGGAATGTAGAGAAAGCAAATATTGTAATGGCGGGAGACTTTAATATGGTGATGGATAAAATGAAAGATAGAGATAACACAAAAGGTATTGGGAAAACTGGTTTAGCCAAGGTAATGGAAGAAAAAGAATTGAAAGATGTATGGAGATTAGTGAAAGGGGAGGAAAAGAAATATACCTTTTATTCACCAAAATATAAGAGTTTTTCCAGGATTAATTATATATTTGTTTCAAAGAATATGATTTCTAAGATTTTGGATTGTGAAATAGGAGTAATTAAAGTCTCAGACCATGCATTAATAAGCATGGATATGGAAATAAAGAAAGATTACAGGGAAGCAAAAAGGTAGAGATTGGATACTAATATTTTAAATTATAAAAATATTGTGGAAAAAATTAAAATGGAAATACAGACTATATGGGAAATAAATGAAACAGGGATAAATTCGCAGGGGATAGTTTGGGACACGATGAAAGCAGTAGTAAGAGGGATATGTATTAGAGAATCGTGTAAATTAAAAAGACAACAAGAAGCACATAGTAAAAAGACTGAAGAGGAGATTAATGAATTAGAGGAACAATTTAGAATAAATAAAGATAAGCATATATATGCCCAACTCCAAGCAAAAAAGAAAGAATTTGAGGAAAAGGATTTAGAGAGAGTCCAAAAAGAATTAATATACCTGAAAAGAAACTTTTTTGAATATAGTAATAAAAATTCTAAAATGCTGGCAAGGTCAACGCAATCAAAGGAGGAGAAAAATATAATAGGGATAATTAAAAATAAAACTGGGAAAAGTTGCAATTTAATGAAAGATAAATTAAAAATATTTCAAGATTTTTATCAGAAACTGTATACATCAGAAGCGGGCCCACAGACAAGGTTTTGGAATATGTAGAGAAGAACTGGAAGAAAAAATTACAAGATAAGAATAGGGATTATATGGAAGCATTAGCGACTGAAAAACAAATAGAAGGAATTATTGAAAAATTGAAAGGAGGGAAACCTCCAGGAGTAGATGGGTTGGGGCCGGAATATTATAAGATATTTAAAGAGCTTTTAGTACCGAAAATGAAAAAACTGTATAATAATATAATAAATGGAGAGAAGACCCCACCATCGTGGGAACGTTCGTTGATAATATTAATCCCGAAACCAGATAAGGATTTAACAGACCCAGCATCATATAGACCTATTTCTTTAATTAATCAAGTTTCTAAAATATTCACAGCAATTATGGCAACGAGACTGAATACCTTTATAAATAAGTATATAAAAAAGGATCAATGCAGTTTTATTCCAGGGAGGCAAATGCCTAATTTAACAGGGAGAGTATTGAATATAATAAATGTTATTAAATTGGTTTTGGAGAAAGGTTTATAGGAGTGATTAATCAGCTTTATGCAAATAATAAGGCGTAGTATTAGTGAATGATGGAATACAACAAATTACCTTAGCCCGGGGAACAAGACAAGGGTGTCCTCTCTCCCCAATATTATTTGCAATAGTCATAGAAATATTGGCAAATGTTATTAGGGATGATGAGAGACTGAAGGGGATAGGAGGGGAAGAAAAAAATAAAATAAAAATTAACTGGAACCAGTAGGTTCGAACATATAAGACCTACTCTGGCCCGCTTGCATTGGCTGCCTGTATGTTTCCGAGCCCGGTTCAAGGTGCTGGTTTTAACCTATAAAGCCTTACACGGCTTGGGACCACAATACCTGATGGAACGCCTTTCCCGACATGAACCTACCCGAACACTACGTTCAACATCTAAGGCCCTCCTCCGAGTGCCTCCCCCGAGGGAAGCTTGGAGGTCGGCAACAAGAGGGAGGGCCTTCTCTGTGGTGGCTCCCCAATTGTGGAATGATCTCCCCGACGAGGCCCACCTGGTGCCAACATTGTTATCTTTTCGGCGCCAGGTCAAGATTTTCCTCTTCTCTCAGGCATTTGGCAATATCTGAGGAACCTGGGTTTGGTTTGGTTTGTTTTTGTAGTTTTTGAAGTGTTGAAGTGGTTTTTAAATGTACAGATTGTGTGTATGTTGTATGTTTTTGCTGTTTTAATTTTTGTATATTGTTTTTAATTGTTTTTAATCCCATGTAAACCGCCCAGAGAGCTTCGGCTATGGGGCGGTATACAAATATAATAAATAAATAAATAAAATAAATAATATGTTTGCGGATGATACTTTATTGACCTTAGAAAACCCGAGGGATAGTATTTATTTTTAGTATTTTTTTTATTTAATATTTTTATTTCAACTTAACATAATACAACATATAACAACCTAAATTACAATACATAACCTACATACCCCCCCATGCTCCCCACCCCCCAGGAGACCTACATTTATTCAATTATTCATCCTTCCAAAATTGTAAAGAATCTTTTGAAGGTATTTGTCCCTTCCCCGATCTTAATACATATTCCAAAAATGGACTCCATATATTTTCAAAATCATTCTTCCTGGACATTCCCCTCTTTATTTTCATTTTACACGTTAGCTTATCATTAAGTGCCATATCCCATATTTCTTTATACCATTCTTCTATTGTATAGATCCCTTGCCCTTTCCAATTTTTAGCTATCATTATTCTGACGGGAGCCAGGAGGTTGTTTATCAATTCTCTTATATTCTCATTTCCTTGATCCCATATTGCAAGTAGAGCCAACTTTGGACTTAATTCCAATTTACTTCCCATTATTTCACTTATTTCTTTAAACACCTTTTTCCAAAATTTTTGTACATGTTCACAGCTCCACCACATATGAAAATAAGTTCCAACCTCCTGACACCCCCTCCAACAATTCTTGGACACTTTTTTATCTATCTGATGAAATCTTACCGGCGTTAAATACCATCTCCATACTGTCTTATAATAATTCTCCTTAATTCTAATCGACAAAAGCTTTAACATTCTTGCATCCCATATCCTCCCCCAGTCATATTCGTTAATTTGTTCCTTTAAATCATCTTCCCAAATCATTTTAAGAGAGTCTTGATACTCATCACCCTCTATTAGAATTCTATATATTTCACTAGTCAATCCTTTTCTAATTTTAATTACTTCCTTCTTTCCTCTTGATTCAATTAAATCTTCAAATCTTGTATTATTTCTACATTTCTTATTTATCTTTTTCCATTCCTGTGTCCATTTTTCCAATTGTAAGCATTTGAACCAAGCTATCTTTTGTCCTTTCAATAACTCTCTAATTTGCTCCTTATCTATCATTCTTTCCATCCAATTCCTTAACTTGATTATTTCCTGATCCTTCAGACTCCCTTCCAACTCTACTTTTAAATTCCTTGGGAAGTTTCTCACTGCTACCACTGGGGTGAGTGGAGATTCTCCTGGTATTAACTTTCCTTTAACTTTCTCCCAGATCTCTAAAATATTTTTCAGCAACGGGTTGTCCAGTCCCCTCAAATCTTTCTTTTGAATTTTAATTAAAAAAATATTTTTGCAATTTAAAATCTAGTTCCCCTGTTTGCATTTCTAACCATTCTAAATCTTCCTCCCCTATTATACTATTTATGACATATCTTAACTGATTAGCAATATAATAATTCTTTATATTTGGAAGTCCCAAGCCTCCCTTCTTTTGTGTTAAGACAAAAGAAGGCATAACCCTTTATTAATCCTAGCTCTCTTATCTCCATTGCAATAAGCATTAATCATATTTTGCCAACTCTTTAACTCTGCTTCCAATATTTTAATCGGCAGCATTCTAAACAAAAAAATAATCTTAGGTAATATCTTAATTTTAATAACCGCTATTCTACCAAACCAAGAATGTTTTAATTTTCTATATACCTCTAACTTTTCCCCTATCTGTTTTTTTCAAACTCGCAAAATTAATTTCCTCTAACCTATCTAAATCTTTTGCAATATTAACTCTTAAATAACGGACTATATTTTTAAGCCTAAGACCTAGCTTAACTTTACCTTCCTCCATCTCCTCTTTGTTATAATTAAATAACATCATTTCTGACTTCCCCTAGTTAACTTATAAGCCTGTAATCTCCCCAAATTCTCTCAAATGCTTCTTAACCAGCTCCCCACTCTCCAGGGGATCTTCTAATGTCAGTAATGTATCATCCGCAAACATATTCATTTTAATCACTCCCATAAATTTTACTCCAAGCCCAAATGTTTTCAAAATTGTTTTAAGTGCTGGCCATTCCACGCAATCAAAGGCTTTGAATATATCCAATGCTAACAAACCTGCTTTTAAATTCCTTTTTTTAATAGTATTGATTATATTTAAGACTCTTCCAATTAAATTAGGCATTTGCCTTCCTGAGATAAATCCACATTGATCTTTTCTAATATATTTATGTATAAACGTACTCATCCTTTTTGCCATTATTGCTGTAAATATTTTTGAGTCTTGATTTATTAAGGATATTGGTCTATAAGATGCTGGATCAGTCAGATCCTTTCCTGGTTTCGGGATTAATATGATCAAGGAATGATCCCACGATGGGGGGGGGGTCTTTCCCCCTTCTATTATACTATTAAATAATGTTTTTAATCTTGGTATTAAAATTCCTTTAAAAACTTTATAGTATTCCGGCCCCAAACCATCCAATCCCAGAGATTTCCCTCCTTTTAATTTAGCAATAATTCCTTCTATTTCTTTCTCAGTAACTAAACCTTCCATATAATCCCTATCTTGCCCCTGCAATCTTATTTTCCAATTCCTCTCTACATATTCCAATACTTTAACCTGTGATCCCATATCTGATGTATATAATTCTCTATAAAACTCCTGAAATATATTTAATTTATCCTTCATTAAATTACAATTTTTCCCTGTCTTATCTCTAATTGTCCCTATCATACTCTTAGCCTTTTTTGACTGAGCGGACCTAACCAGCATCTTCGAGTTTTTATTACTATATTCAAAAAAATCCCTCTTTAAATATAGCAAATCCCTATGGACTTGTTCTAACTCTTCTCTCTCTAATTCTTTTTTCTTAGCTTGGATTTGGGCAAATAGGCGTTTATCTTTTGTTTCTCTTAGCTTCTCCTCTAAGTCCCTTACCTCCTTTTCAATCTTTTTATTTTGTGCTTCCTGTTGTTTTCTTAGGGTACACATTTCCCTTATACAAATGCGTCTTACCACTGCCTTCATTGTGTCCCATATTAATCCTTGTGAGTTTGACTCCATTTCATTAATTTCCCATATTATCTGCATTTCTTTTTTTATTTTTTCCACTGTATTTTTATTATTTAATAACCTTGTATCCATTCTCCATCTCTTAGCTTCTCTATAATCCTTCTTCATTTTAATATCCAACGTCATTAATGCATGATCGGTGACTTTAATTACTCCAATAGCACAATCCATAAGTTTAGATACCATATTCTTTGACACAAAAATAAAATCTATCCTAGAATAACTCTTAAACCTTGGTGAATAGAAGGTATATTTCCTTTCTTCCCCTTTTAATACCCTCCAAACATCAATTAATTCTTTTTCATCCATTAATTTGCTTAATCCCGTCTTCCCACCACTCTTAAGATCTCTTAATATATTATCCCTATCTTTCCCTTTATCCAATACCATATTAAAATCACCTGCCATGGCAATGTTCTTTTTCCCCACTTCTCCCATTACACTAAAAACTTCATCGAAGAATTCCATTTGTTTCCCATTTGGAGCATATACATTAATCAATATATATTCCTCCTCCCCCACCATGCAGAAAATTATCAGAAATCTACCCGCTTCATCCTTCTTCACCCTTTGTATAGTAATACCACATTTTTTTGATATTATTATCGCTACACCCCTCGCTTTAGAGGTACCAAAAGACTTTTCATAAACGCCCACATCCCTCATCCGAAGCTCATTTACACTCTCCTTTATTTGATGAGTTTCCTGCAAAAAAATTACATCTGCTTTTTCTTTTTTAAATAACATTTATATTCTCTTCCTTTTTATAACTGTCCCTAGCCCTTTAACATTTAAAGTTGCAACCCTTAATTTATTTTCCATCTTTCCCCACACAAATCTCTATATTAGTCTCCCCCTGTGACACACATACCCCCCCTCCCTTACCCTCCCCCCCCACACTTACCCACCATCTTCACCCCCCTCCTCACCAGACCTTCCTGGGCAATGGCCCCAAATATTTTTAGAACTCTTTGGGGGGGGGGGGAGAAGCAACCCAACAATCCCGGAGCAAAATCTGACCCTCCCCTCTCTTATAATCTCTTCTTATCCCTATTACAATCCCATTTATTTATTTTCTTCCTCCTACAGCGCCTTCATCCTGCTTTGTTTCTCCATCCTCTGTGGCGTCGAGTAAACCCAACTTCTCCAGAAGCTCCATCCTTTGCTCACATGTTATTCTATGTTGCTTCCCTTTCCACATAAATCTCAAAAACACTGGATACCCCCAATTGTATGTTATCGACTTCTTCCGCAAAGCAATTGTACACAATCTGACGCTCTTCCGCCACTGCACCGTTTGAGGACACAAGTCATTGTAAATCTCGATTGGTGTTGCTTGTAACATGGGTTGGCCCAGACGCCTAATTGCTTGCATTAACTTTTCTTTCTTATAATAATTTGCAAACTTAACCATTACATCCCTTGGGAGCATCCCCTTCTTCTTATAGCCCACTCTATGGATCCTCTCGATATCAGCCATCTCCCAATTTTCCTGGGGGTCCAATTCCCTAATCCATGCCAAAATTATATCTCTCAAAATCTTTGAATTCTCCCCCTCTTGTTTTTAGGATGTTTTAGGATTTTTTTAATGCAGTTTTAATAATATGTGTCATGTTTTAATCAGTTTTATGTATTTTATCATGTTGTTGTTCCCCGCCTCGATCCAGACGGAGAGGCGGGTAAGAAATAAATTGTTGTTGTTGTTGTTATTATTATTATTATTATTAGGATCTAATCCGAATGTTCACTCTCCTGTCTCTATCTTCCAGGGCAATTAAACACAAGTCCATCTCCTGCACATGCTCCCCCTGCTGCTTGCTATCTTCCTTCAGCTTTTCAGTCTCCTTCTCCAAATTCTCCATCTTATCCACCACCGTTTTAAGGCCTGTCATAATTTCAATCTGTGAGTCCAGAATTCTTTGATTTATTCTTTCCTTCTGCTTCTTCAAGGCCTCCTCTAAAGGGATGGAGCTTTTGGAAAAGCTGGGCTTAGTGGATCCCACAGTTGCTGGAGAAACAAAGAAGGATGAAGGTGCTGGAGGGGGAGGCGGTCTTGATCATCTACAGGAGGAAGGTGCCGTGGGTGGAACCCGTCAATGAAGAAATAATATTGTAAAAGGGATAAGAAAAGATTATATGAGAGGGGAGGGTCGGATTTCTGTTCTGGAATGCTGGGTTGCTTCTCCCCCCCCTGAAGAGTTCTAAGAATAATTGGGGCCATTACCCAGGAAGGCCTGGTGAGGAGGGGGGTGAAGATGGGGGGTAAATGTGGGTGGGTGGGTGAGGGAGGGGGGTATGTGTATCACAGAGGGAGACCAAAATAGAGATGTGCGTGAAAGAGATGGATAATAAATTAAGGGTTGCAACTTTAAATGTTAAAGGGCTAGGAACTGTTATAAAAAGGAAGAGAATAGAAATGTTATTAAAAAAAGAGAAAGCTGATGTAATTTTTTTGCAGGAAACTCATCAAACAAAGGAGGGTGTAAATGAGCTTCGGATGAGGGAGGTGGGCGTTTACGAAAAGTGTTTTGGTACTTCTAAAGCGAGAGGTGTAGCGATTATAATTTCAAAAAAATGTGGTATTACTATACAAAGGGTGAAAAAGGATGAAGCGGGAAGGTTCATATACTATATTGTTAGAAGAGGGAGAGCAACAAGAAATTTTGAAAACATTCTGTGAAGATGACTTAGCAAAACAAATTACTGAAGATAACTGGAGGAAAATATGGGAACTAAGAACTTTAAAGTTGTTATCAGTAAGGATAAAAGAAAATCATTATAAAATAATTTGGAGATGGTATCTCACTCCCATAAGACTACATCAGATAGATAAAAAAAAAATCAATACTATGTTGGAGGGGTTGTCAGGAAGTGGGGACATATTTCCATATGTGGTGGACATGTGAGTTTATACAAAAATTTTGGAAAAGAGTTTTTAAAGAAATAAGTGAAATATTGGCTAATCAAGTGGAAGCAAGTCCAAATATAGCTTTATTATTGATGTTTGATAAAGAATATGGGAATAAAAGCATAAGTGAATTGATAAATAATCTCCTGACACCGGCTAGATTAATGATAGCGAAGAATTGGAAAATACAAGGGAATTATAGTATAGAAGAATGGTATAAAGGGGTGTGGGATATTGCAATAGTATTTGGGGACCATTTATAGATTATGTTTTAATAAAGGGGAGAGGATGTACACCTTCAAAAGAATCATTGTAATTCTGGAAAAATGTATAATATATTAGAGCAATGTAGGTCTCAAGGGTAGGGGAGCACGGGGGGATGTTAAGGTTTTGGTTAAGTATTATGTTTATTTTATGTATTATATGTTAAAATAATAAATATTTTTTTTAAAAAAAGAGAAACATTAGGCTGGCCTGGTGGCTGCTGCCACTTGATCATGGCCACTCATCTTTCATCAAGTTTATTGATACACTGGGGACAAAAAACCCTATTCCCACATTGCCCCCTCAAGAGCCGCTAGCAGCTCTTAGCCCTAGCAGAGGGGTGAGACAAATCCTGTGTCCTGCAAGGGGGCAGGGGTGCTAGGAGCCTGACATGCCAATGGGGAGGCGGGGAGCCAACAGGACACAGGACCAACACTAGTATGATTTGGGAGCCCCTGCAGGAAAACAAAACAGGAGAGAACCTCCACGCTGGGCTCCAATTCCGCTTTCTTCAGGCATGGTTGAGACAGCAGACACCACAAGCCCTCCCCAACCGGTTGCCCTCCAGATGCTGCTGACCAGATGCTGCTAGGGGGCACCAGGTTGGAGAAGGATGGGCTACAGAAGGAAATGGGTGCTGCCTCCTAGTCCAACCGCCTTGGCCAGATCCTTTATTTTAAAAGATCCTGCCTGCTTCTGGATAGAACTGGGAGCAACCAACGTTTGGACAACTGGATGGTGCTAAGAAGGGAGAAGGCCCGAACTCAACAGAACACGAATGCATCACCCAGGAACTCAGTGTGGGACAGCTGCAGGGCTGACATTTTGCATTGATGGTGGCGGCAAAAGCGTCTGTAGCTCAGTGGTAGAGCATGCTAAAGGGTCCAGGTCTAATCCACACCATCTCCAAGTAGGACTCCAAAAGATCCTTGCCTGAACACTTGAAGAGTTGCTGCCTGTTGATCGGGGCAGGCAACCCAGCACCCTCCAGATGTGTTGGACTACAATTCCCATAATCTATTACCATTGGCCATGCTAGCTGGGGCAGATGAGAGTTGAAGTCGATATGATGTAGACATGCTAAACTAAGCTCAGTGGGCCAACAATCGGATTCAGGACAAGGCAGCTTCATATGTCTACACTGGTAAAGCCCCTTCCGTAATGGAGCAAATGGTGGGTAACCACACATAGGAGGAGCATCTAGCCCTGCTGCGCACGTTCGCTGTCATAGCTTTTGCCAAGTAAAGTTCTACAGGGGTTATAGTGTCATGGATGCACCATTTCAGAAGCCACAGGCAAGCGATAGTTGAGGACACAGTTCCCTCTCCTTATCTGATGTAGTACACAATGGCAAGGCTGTCACTGAATGAATCACAATATAACCTGAGATTAGGAAAGTCAAAGACTGCCTTCGTTTCAGTGACGGCAAAGTGAATTTCTGCCAGTGCACAGCTTTTTCCTACTATTACTAAGTCTCCAATAACTTTTGCCATCTATTTTAATTAAAATTGGGGTATCTCTATTAGGAGATTTTGGAACAAAAGAAAACTAACTGCTGCCATTAACCCTAGTCAGGAAAAGTTTAAATGTTTTCATATTCTAAATTCCTTTAGTTTTCTAGTTTCAAAGTTCCTTTTCCTTGACCATTTTAAATGTTTTGGAATTATGCCAAGATGCTTAAAACTAGAGTGCTGCAACAATAGTTTTGATCGTGTTTGAAGTTCCTGTTGGGACACCAGCAGAATATTAAGATGCATTAGTTAAGGTTTCTGATAGCCAGATTTCAATCCTGCCACTTTTGCAGAGTCTTTTAGCAAAGCATCAACACTTCTGAATAGTTCCTTTCGGGTTGAAAAGCATGAGTAGCAGGATATCTATGTACAAATTATTGCTATGTTTATCCCATTTGTTTGCACTTCTTACATTTCTTTGGTAGAGTGTATAAAATCTGCCAGTTATTTGTCAGACATAAAGACTTTTTGATCAGTTTAGTGTACTTGCAAGAAGTGCTGTGAATAACTTGGCATCCTGGCTAAGAAGAAATAACCCGCAACTGTGCTGTTGTATCCAAGGGTTAGAAGTGAGCCACCCAATATATGTGTGTGTGTGTGTGTGTGTGTGTGTGTGTGTACAATTGCATGCACAACTGTATGCAGATGTAATGAAGTACACACACACACCTGCATACTTAGGAATTTCCTCTCCTCTCTTCTCCCATTCTCCATATCATCTGCTCCTCTCTGTCCAACACTAAATGTCTGCTGTGAGTCAGTTTCAATACCTTCCGTCCAAATTGATGTCTTTGCAATATATTTAGTCTTTAGCACACTTTCCAGGCATGAGATTCTTCCTGGTTTGTCTGCTGACGACATCCCACTCTGACGTGAAGCCTTCCGATCCCGACTGATCATCTCCCCACAGTTCTCTCCTCTGCCATTCGAGGTGCTTCTGAATCCTTCTCTGTCCAAATGTCAGCAGTTTGTACCTTTGTTGTTGCAGCTCTCACTATCGCTTTAAATGGGTATCCTCACCCACATGGAATCCCCTCTTTGCATAGCAGATCAGTATATGGGCAAAACATTTCTCTTCTCTCTTGTCCTGGTTCGAATCTTGAAAGATCTGAATCTTCACCCCCTTGTGCTCCAAAGTGTATTATCACATACTAATATTATGAAGAGCATGAAAAACTCCCTCTGTTGTTCTCTGTCAAACGGCACAATAATGTGCTTTTTGATTTCGGCCGACCAAGTGACCTGCAAGCTCATTCCAAATCTTGTTCTGCGGAAGTGAATGTCTCAGGTTTCTTTGCTGGATCAAGGTGGTAGATCTCTGAATCCCCTCTTCCTCTCTATTCAGAGCTGTCAAAATGTGCAGATATGGTCCCGCTTAAGCGGCTTCTTAACCCTATGTTTCCAAGCAGTCACTTCATCTTCATCTCCGTCAGCAGCAAGCCAGGCACCCCACTGCCCATTTTATTTAATCTTTTCATAATCAAATATTTCAGTTCCAACTACTTTGGGCTATTAAAAAACCCTTCTCAGATATTTATTCAATACGTAAATTTAACATGCCATAATTTAAGTTCTCTGTAACAAATCACATCTCCACTGATTCAGGGGAGTGGAAAATATTCACAATTCAAAGATTTCCAAACTCCCCACTTCACTGAGGAAGACCTTCATGTAAGGAGTTCAAATGTAAACAAACTGAGCAGCTGACAGTGGAGAGGTGTATCAAAAGGCAGGCAAGTGGCCCAAGAGTCTGACATGCAATGTAATGAAGGGCTGCCCTGAACATTTCCTGCCTGAGGTGCCCCTTCTCATTAAATGTATAGAAGCAGCTTATCAGACTGCCAGGTGAATCTGACTTTGACACTGGCAATGGGCCAGTCCATTCCACTGCACTTTGGGGCAGCCGGTTAAGCTTAGAATGTGCAAGGCAACACTCCTCCAACAATTCCCTGCCACTCCCTGCTCCCTAGCATCAGCCGCCTAATGCAGTCATGGCCTCATTCTCCATGGTATTAAGGTTGGTAGTGAAGTCAGCAATGGCTTGTATCAAGGCAAGTAAGGACCACCATGCACAGAGTCAAGAACTGTCCCCCATCAGTTGGAAGCAAAGAATGGGAATGAGAAGGTGAGGATCAGAAAGAGCGGAGGAGGAGAGCAGCTCCAGTTTCGAGAAAGAGCTCTATGGCAAGAGTCAGTCCCATCACAGAGAGGGTTCGCACATCTGAGGCGGAGTCAATGGGGCTGAAACTGGGAATACCTATCCAGGATAGGTTGCAGCAATAGCTTTTACACTTTAGTCAGAGCAGGCTGAACTGGCAAGGCAGCAAGCCAGCCAGTATAGGGGAACGCCAAAATGGGCAGGCAACTGGGGCTGCTGGGTGGCTAAAGGGAGCAGCATATGAGATGCCAATCCCTTGCGTAATCCATATCGTCTCATTTTTCTTTCTCGGCTTGTCCAATTTAGACATTTAGCCGGCTTAGTTTTACGCCCACTTTTATCACACGGCACACAGTCCAGATTCAGTCCCAGGACCAATGGTTCTACAAGACCTAAATAGTTCTTGAAGCTGAGTGTGATCATCACTCCTGAGAGTATGGAATTTGGATATGGAAACTTCACCTCCGGGTTAGCGCAGAGGAGGAAGAGCTAGTCAAACAGCCAGAGGAAAACGCCCCGGCACCTATACGTGGCTCACTAGAAGGCAGGTTGCCTGGATGCAGTGAAATGGAGCACATAGAGTGCACCTGTCTTGCTGGCAATGGATGGCAGTCAGCCATGGAAAGTACACAGGCCTATCCAGTGGAATTTTAGAATGTTTTTAGGATGTTTTAATGCAGTTTTAATAATGTGTGTCATGTTTTAATCAGTTTTATGTATTTTATCATATTGTTGTTCCCCACCTCGATCCAAACAGAGAGGCGGGTAAGAAATAAATTATTATTATTATTATTATTATTATTATTAGCAGCCTGCCAGTTCCCCACCCCGGTCTATAACATGCTATTCAACCAGACAAAATAAGGACTTGTGTCCACCCAAAGGAAGAAGCTTCCCCCATAGCAACAGGATTTCTTGAAGAATGGCTGCTGTATCTTAGGTGAACAGGTGAAGAAACCACGAGACATAGAAAAATGTGAAACATATATTGGAGCTGCCAGGAGAGAAGATTGGGGTGGGTGGATGATGGGGGAGTAAAGCAAAAAGACGCCAAGGAGAGAAGAAAAATATGGTTTAGCTCTGATAATTGTGAAGGAAGAAAATTCCAAAAGCCACAGTGGTGATCAGAAAATAACTGAGCTGGAAAGCACTGGCCGCACCCAACTGGGCATGGATCTTGTTTGCTGGGACAGGCCACTGCACCAAAATGTTTCAATGGCTTACCTCTACAAGATTCTGAATGCTCCTGTTTGCAGGCACATAACCCATATGCAGCACAAAGACCAAGAAGAACATTAGCTGCAGCTGCTGGTTTAGTTAAGGACACACAATCACACTTCACTAACAATGACGTTGAAAGCCAGGGAATCAAATCTCAATGACTGTAGAATCAGAATATTATCCATTCATCGCCCCGCATATTGTGTAAGATGCAACAGTCACATAGCATGCTGAATGCTAACAGGCAGACACACTTTCATACATCTTCAGGCTGAGCCTGGGATCAGAGGTCAGAGAGCAGCACCGTTGCTTCATATGCTTAGATTTTAAGAAGTTTACAAGTAGCTATACTTATCAAACTGTACAGCTCTGCAAACAAAGACATTTAGGGTGCCATCCTATTCATGGCTGGCTGGGGAATGCTGGAAGTTGTAGGACTACTTCTGTCTAAACATGCACCCTTAGTAACCTGGTTACACCACTTAAAATAAAGAATTCTCCTCCTCAGGAGCCTTCTATCCCTGACACCAGACATCCAGCATTCCATACCAAACTGCCCAAGTAACCCCTTACTTACCCCCTTGAACCATCCCCCTAACATTACTGGCCCTGTATTTTCATACCTGTCCCAATATCTGACCCAATTACCTCAAAGTCTGGACTCAAGAGCCCTCATGAGCAATCTTGCATGTATTAAAAATGGTTTTTATATTAAAAAAACTAAAACACCGTAGGATAGTCCTTAGCTACAGCAGCCTAATGTTTAAAAACCGTGGGAAGTAGGATAAATATTGGATATCTGCAAGTTTGCTATAAATGTAGTTAAGTGTGCTCAATTATTTAAAAAAAACAAGTATGTCTACAGTAATACCAACACTGCTGTAGGTCACCCCATCTCTATACCATCTTCTTCCTTTTTTTTAATTACATTTAACAATTCTGTCTTAGAATTATTTTTAATACTATTTTGAAATGGTGTTATCTATGCTAAGCCTTTCAATCAGGGTGGGATGATGAACTAGCCAGATCATTAGCTGCACCATGGTAAATTAAACTCAACTTTTTAATATTTTTCCAACAAAGCTTTTAAAAGCTGGTAACCTCCTAGTTACATGACTGCAATGTACTCTACGGGGGCTGCCCTTAAAGATGGACGTTGCAGCTTATGCAAAACGCGGTGGCCAGATTGCTAGCAGGAACCAGTAGGTCTGAGCATATTACACTATTTTGGCCTGGTTGCATTGGCCGCCTGTTCATTTCTGAGCCCAATGCAAGTTTCTGGTCTTGACCTATAAGGCCTTACATGTCTCGGGACTGCAATAACTGATGAAGCACCTCTCCTAGTGTGAACCTATCCAGACACTGCAAACAACGTCTGAGGGGGACTCAGAGGGGGAACAACAAAATAGAGTCTTTTTAGTGGTGGCCCCTACTGTGGATTGCTCTTCCAAGTGAGGTCCGTCTAGCACCAATGCTGTCACCTTTTCAGCATCAGGTTACGAATTTCCCCTACTCCCAGGCATTTGAGTTTATCAGGTCATGGTAGTTTTATTGATAATTGTTTTTAACTTTTTTTAAAACTGTTTTACATTCTGGAATGTTAAAGGTTTTATCATGCTGTGAACAACCTAGAGAGCTTTGGCAATTGGGCAGTATAGAAATGTAATGAGTGAATGAATGAGAAGTCAAAGTCAAGCATGCTAACGAACTGCTAAAAACAACAACAACCCCAAACCCACATATCTTTCATCCCAGTAGCCTTATCATACTTTTGAAATATATTCAGGACACCAAAGGCAAGGAGGGTGTTCAAAGAAAGAGGTTAACAGACAAACTCAAGACACATGAATAAGTGATCTGGACACATTGGCTCAATTCGGACGACACAATAAACAACTGGTGTGGGGGAAACAATCGTCAGTTGTTTTGACTATTGTGTCATCCGAATGCTGCCACAGTCAACTCAGCGCTGATCCTAATCCACACCACAGTTGATTATTTATTACCATGCTGTGTGGGGAGTACCCCCTAGTTGAACAACTGTAAAGTTGATTATTACCCCACCATTGACTATTGTGTCGTCCGAATTGAGCCATTATGTCTCTGGGTAGCACAGCAGTGTGACCAAACAGTAGGGGAGACAACAACATGTACCTGTGCATCCCCAACTCCTGGAATAAACTATGGGTCAACACTCCCCCATAACTTCACCATCCTGCACCTCAAGAACTACAGAGCCATCACAAGTTGAAGAGGGAACTCACTGGGAGACCTACTTTTGCAAATCAACCTGAGGGGTATTTTTCTAGTTTAATATCACAATTAAATTAGACAACTGAATAAGTCTATCCAGTACTTCCATCAAAGCTTTGTTTCAAGTAGATTTGACAAGCTGCAAGGTTCAAGTAGGTTTTAACTCTGAAATAACTTTGGCGACTGTACAGGGCAAGTTTCTGACATCAGCAGTTGGGGGCACTGTTCATTTGTTAGAGCTAAGCAGGTTTTAGCCTGGTCAGCACAAAGGTAGGAGACTGCCACAGCCCTGCATAAACCGACCCGAGATTTCTAAAGGAAAAGCTGAATATAAGAGAAATAAAAAGCAGGTTTCCCCAAAGCTGCTGCAACCCCCATCCATTAGGAAGGAAAACTCACTCATAGTCACTGCACACCACAGTCGCGCCTCACAATCAGACAACATTACCACTTACAAGGTTTCATCTTACTCTGCTGGAACGTAGGCTGGTTCAGTCCCGATGTACTCAGTTTCCTTGGCACGAATGAATCATTATTCACTGCAGGGAGGCTAAGGGCCCCAGTTCCTATACCCAGACTACCTGCCGTAAGACCACCTACTGAGAAAAAATAATAATTTTGTTATAAATGCCTTGTTCCCAGACTGAACAGACAACGAGCTAGAAGAAGTTTAGTGCCCAAGTTATGCTGCACAGCGAGTGACTCAGTCATTTGAGCACTCAAAACATTGTTGAGGTCTGAAGCCAAACTTCAGAATGTTTTTAGGATGTTTTTATGATGTTTTATTGCTATTTTAATAATGTGCACCATGTTTTTAATCAGTTTTATGTATTTTATCATATTTTATATTGACTGTTGTTTCCCGCCTCGATCCAAACAGAGAGGTGGGTAAGAAATAAAATTATTATTACTACTATTATTATTATTATTGTTGTTGTTGTTGTTGTTGTTCAGGACTCTACAAATTCCTTCCTTACCCAAATCCAGAACAACAGGCACTACATGTGAAACAACGTCTTCCATTTTTTGTGATCCAAACAGAGAGGTGGGTAAGAAATAAAAGTATTATTATGACTATTATTGTTGTTGTTGTTGTTGTTGTTCAGGGCTCTACAAATTCCTTCCTTACGCAAATCCAGAACAACAGGCACTACATGTGAAACAACGTCTTCCATTTTTTGTGTTTTAATTACATACATTCGTTTCTATCCCAACTTTCCACCTGCGAAGTGAAGTTCACACCAGCAGAACAGAGGCTTTCACTCCTCTCCGTTCCCGATACAGCCCTCTAAAAATCTACTCCTGGAGTTTAGGAGACCCTTGGGAATAGTGATGGACATGATACAGTGGGCTGCAAATGGAAGGATGGGGCAGGGGAGGGTGAGAGTTGACAGAAATTACCCTCCCACCACCTTAAGAGAAGCAACTTCATATCCAAGCTATAGTATTGAATGTTCTGCAAAATGTCTGGTCCCAGAAAGGATTAGAGAGAGAACAGCCATGTCCCTTTTGAAGAACCAGTCCCTTGATAAAACTGTACCTGGAAGCTGCGAAGAAAGTCCGCCAATCCCACTAAAAGGCGTATTCTGATTTTGCGTGGAAAGTGGTGGAAATGCTTTTGCTGGTGATTGAGGAGTACTAAACGCTGAACTCAAGTTTGGAGGAAATCCTGGCATACTCTGGGTGTGTGGAGCCGCTGAACCGCCTAAACTAAGAGATGCCATCCCAGCAGCTAGAGGATCAATCTGAGGATAAAAAAATAATATTAAAAAACAACAATGACTGTTACTTTCTATAACCCTCAAATCGTTGGCAATCTTCATTTAGATCAGCCCAAGAAAATCAATAAAGCCACATATCAAATCCGGACATTTCGGGATTTACTAATGTAAGAAAGTAAGTCCCGCTGGATCTGACCGAAGGCCTCTTTAGTCCAGCATTCTGTCCCCACAATGGCCAACCAGATGCCCCAATTGGAACCCACAAACAGTGCAATAGCACCCAACTGCTCATTTGGAGTCCTAGCAATTGGTATTGAAAAGCATCCTGCCTCTGATACTGGAGGTAATATAAAGTCATCAAGACTAGAAGCAATTGATAGCTTTATCCTCCATTAATTGGTCCAATCCCCTCTTAAAGCTGTCCAGGTTGGTGGCCCACCACCACTACATTTTTAGTACTCATTTCCATAGTGTGAAGATTTACTCCTTTTTATCTCTCCTGGATCTATCACCAGTTTCACTGGATGACCCCAGTTCTAGTATTATGAAACAGGGAGGGGAAAAAATCTCTATCTACTTTCTCTACTCTATGCATTATTTTATATACCTCTATCATGTCTCCCCTTACTCACCTTTTTCTATGCATCTTGTAACTTTTCCTCATAGAGGAGTTTTTCCAACCCTTGATCATTTGTTTGCCTTACTGGCCTTCAAAAACATGTGTAATACAAGGGATTTGTATTATTATTTTTAAATTAAACTCAAATGATGGCCTCTGGTCTTAGGCTATGTAGTACTACTTTCATCTGCAGCCTGAGCCAATTGCTTAACTTTACAATCTAACATTTGCGTAAGAATATGTAACTTATTCCCAAAAATACGGAAGAAAGTTCAAACTCCTCACAGTGAAATTACTCAATGATTTAGCCTATAAATGGCCTTACTGCAGATACTGGCAACAGAAGTTCCTTTCACTCATTAAGTGTTACATTCACTCATTAAATACTCTAACACGCTCTATGCGGGGCTGCCTTCAAAAACTGCTCAGAAACTTCAGCTGGTCCAGAATGCTGCAGCCAGACTGTTGATAGGGCCGGTTACAGGGAGCACATGACTCCCTTGTTACATACAGCAATTCCACTGGCTACCAGTCTATTTCTGGGCACCATTCAAATTGCTGATTATGACCTGTAAAACCCCATAGGGCTATCTGAAAAAACGCCTGGCTCTTGAGACAGGCCCTTCTTTCAAGACAGATGCACATTTGGTGGCAAGGCAAGAGAGGGCCTTTTTGGTGTCCACTCCAAGGCGATAGAACTCTCTCCCAAAGGAGACTAGGTTCGCTCCTTCTCTGTTGTCCTTCCATTGGCAGGCAAAGACCACTTTATTCAAGAAGGCCTTTGGCCTGTAAGTGGGTCTGTTGGGTTAGGTGCTTTTTATTTTTTTAATTCTGTTAACTGCTATGGTTTGTTGTATTTTAACATATCGTTTTAATCAATTTTAATTGAGCCTGTAAGCCACCTTGAGTGCCATTTTTTAGTAGAAAGGTTGGGTACAAATTAAATCAATCAATAAATCTTTAAACAGCAGAATAGCATTGTGTCAAGTCTTTAGAAAGCACAGGCCACTAAAACGTACAACTGAATAGAGTTGCAAGAAGCACATTTCTCCCCTTATTAAGAGTAGAGTGGGAGAGAGTAATTGAGATGTAACTTGCTTTTAAAAGAGCAGTTCAGACGGAGTCGAAATGCCCCAGTTATAACAAGCCCTTACAATCTAGCACTGTTGCTTGGCCTGAGACGCTACAATAGACGTGCCAGGTTCAAAGGCAGTGCCTAAACCGCAAGGTCTAACATAAATAAATAAAAAAGATATATGATTACTATAGTCTGAATGAACTTTATGTACAAAACAAAACAAAACACAGGCGGCACCTTCCATCATGGCGCTGCCATGGGTTAAGCATATCCACGTACCTGTACAGGAGAGATGGCATCTAGACTACTAGCACTGGGGGGACGTCCTTTGGGCATAACTCCTGGTGGTGGCTGTCTAGCTTTGTTCATGACATTGCTGCAGTTGGCTACCATGGTGAGAATCGTTTCTGACAGTTCTTGAGATACACTTCTGTTGGGGGAGAAAATCATTTTTACTTCCATAAATTCCTGTTTCCTCTGAGTGCTCAGAGGGCAGTATTTACATCTGGTATAGCACCACTTCATGGCTGGGAAAATTAATCCGTCTCCTCATTTGACCTGGGGGAAGAGCTCCCCAATCTCCCATCCAGAACTGGAGAAGCAGGAAAGCCCTTACCTGGCTCGCTTGAACTTATCAACCCAATATGTATTGACACCATATATAACTGAAGGACAAACCTGTCAACCAACTTAGAGGAAATTACAAACTGCAGAGGCAAATGAGGAACATCCCTGCAGGGCTCTCCCCAGACACCAATGATTACAGCCCAATCAATGAACACTGAATACATAGGGCTGCACCTCAGGAAACAGGCATCCAAGGCAGTAAGCCTATATATACCAGTTGCTGGGGAACATGGGTGGGAGGGTACCGTTGCACCGTGTCCTGCTTGTGGGTCACTGGTCAATAGCTGGTTAAACAGAGTGCTGGACTAAATGGACCCTTGGTCTGATCCAGCATGACTCTTCTTATGTTCTTAAGGATCGTCTGAACAACCATTTGCCCAAAAGCTGCATTCGCCAAGGAGATGTGTTCCTAGTGGAGACATGCCCCAGTGCTGACTTTGCATTGTTTTTAGAAATCATTTAGGAGGAGTAAAACACCTACTCTTAAATATTTTCTTCATCACTCTAAAATAAAGTAGTTCATAATTCAATTTTTCAAGAAAAAACAAAAATGGTTCTTGGGAGAAAATGCCCCCCCCCTGAATTTCTCTACTCATGCCAATATTGTTATTGAAAATGGGGTGGGGGAGAGTTTGGCAGACCACATTACTGGGACAAAAACATGAACGTCTTGCCATGCTGGTTCCTGGCTCAGGCCTAAGCACCACCTTCTCCTTATGGAATAGACACAAATCTTGTTAGCTGACAGTGCCACAAGTCCTGTTGGAATCCTGCACATGAAAATGGAGATCTGCACCCAGGCCTGAGTCACTATGTGTAGTTGGAAGGGCACCAACAGCCTCTGCAGATGATGTGCATAAAATCTTGTCCATGGCACAACTTCCCAATCCCCCAAAAGATAAGCAAGATCCATCAAGTCTTTCTGGGGAGCGCCATGCATTGCTCCTGCACAAGCTTAGACTCTGTTGTCAATTTGTCTCCAGGACCACCTTGTCCCCTTGAGAGTCCAGCATGGCCCAGAGCAATCCAAGTGCTGCAAGAGTGTTTGAGGGAGCTCGTCAAACACTATGCTCCCTTAGGGACTGAACACCCTTGTTGCAACAACAAAATATTGTTCAGGAATTTACACTTTGAATCTGCTTGCACAGCAGATTCATATTAGAACTATATTTGTTCATAATAACAGTGTACAAGCCACCCTTTAATCTTCATACTGCAAAGACCTATAATGACCAAAGTGCCTTCAGGCAGAAGAGTCTTTTTCTTTTCTTTTCTTTTTTCTTTCTTTCAAGTAAACCTATTAGAACTTTTATGTCTACATTGCCCATTCTTTTTTGGAACTGTAAACAGAATTGAATACATCCCCAAGCAACTCTAAGAAGACAAGTGTTCTATGCTCTAAGATCAGACGAATGTCTTAAGGTTTTCCCTGACAGAACATATGAAGCAACCTCCAAGTTCCTGACAAATGTCAAGTACGGATCCATTACAAGACAATGAGGGAGGAAAGCCTTCCAGGAAATTTAGGACCCTGAAAAAAGCAGTTTTCTACATCATGATGGGAACCTCTACGATTACAGAAAGCCTCCCATTGCAGATGCGCGGGGGGGGGGGGGGGGGGGGACAAAGTTAGCCACTGTCCCTCAACATAGGAGTACTATAAATGCCTGAACAGGGCTTTATGTTTCTTGTAAGGTTGCCACCTTTATGTTCTTGCCCAGCTCCTGAGCCTCTAAAACAAAGCCAATGCAGATGTACCCAGAGTAATGGCGCTGTAATAGGGGAACCCTGTTTGCCACGCAGCCTTTAAGAGCACAGGCCCCCACCCCACCCCCACCCTGCAAAAATGGGAACCCCACTGCCCTGCCCATCACCATTTAAGCAAATTAGAAGACTTCTAGAAACTCCCAAATCACCTCTACTACATTCACCTTCTGGCAAACCAAGTTGTGCAATATTAGCAGAAAAAATATAAATGTAGGAAAGTTTAAAAAACAAAGCCAAATGAAACCATTCTTAAAGCCATTGTCGAATTTAACTAAATTGAATTCATATAGACTTGAGCACTTTAACTTGAAAACCAATGCTGGGATATATACAGAAGAACATTTGTGATTCATGTCTAGCTGCAGTTATCAATTACTTACTTACAGACACACACACACACACCCTTCTTCTATGTTTCATGTATGAAATACTTCAGATGTATACAGTGCTTGTCCAATTTCCCATTTGGTCATAGAAATCCTTACACCAAACTTTCAAGATGGGGCAGTTATAGATTTAGGGGAGGGGACAGTTGCTGAGAAACAGCAGCTGGCAAATGCAACCATGGCTGAGTTTATGATGGCTGAGCCAAGCTCTGAATTGCAGAGTTCCTGCCTTCGTCACCACTGGTCCCTTAGCAGAGATCCTGCCACAGGAGATACATCCCGCTTACCCAGCACACGCCTGAAGGCAAGCCAGCATCGTTGCCAGTGTCTCTGGAGGAAGCTGAGCACTTTTGGGCTGGTCTTTCTCCGGGGCAAGGCCACCCAAGATAGAGGGACATCGTCTCTTTAAGAAAGTCATACAGGCTTGGATGAAGGGCTCCTAGGGAAGGAAAAACACAAGCCTCAGTGGGCTGCACATGCCTACCAATATTTCAAACACATAAACAAAATTAAAAGATAAGAAGTATTGGGTAATTATCAGTTCAACATTTTCACTCAAGAGTGCATGCTGAAAGTATTATTTTTATATATATATAAATAAATTTCAGGGCAACAATACATTTTTTTGAAGAAGCGACTGTTACCACCACAAAAGTTCCAGAAATAATTAAGAAAATCCTGCTTTACCCCATGCTCCCGAATTTTATCTGTGAGCCATTTGTCTAGTTTGAGGTATTCCCGTCGAGAGGCAAGTGCAGCAAGGTCAATAACAAAGGCAAATGGAGTACCATTTAGCAGCATTGACAACGCCTAAAGAAAAAGAGTTAGAAAACTGCTAGTCAAAGTATCAGGCTACGCTTCTCTCACCGCAGCACAACCCACTCCCACCACAGCTACATGATCAGCTCCCAATCAATATGCTTTGCATCGCACAGCGTGACAAGCAACAGAAGCCAATGAATGAGCTTCCAGAGGTGGGAATTCCTCAGCACATCCCTTCCTCTCCCAATTGAAGAACTGATTGGAGTGGGGTGGGGAGACGGAGGACCACCACAGGCAGGGTAAGATCATTAAAGGTGGAAGGGTGCCCAGACATTATTGTCTGTCATGGAAAACTGAACGAAAATACTAAGGATAATCCCCACCTCTCCTTATGACCGCTACTGGGGGCTATACCCATTGTGCACACATGGGACTACTTCTTCACCCAGAGATTTTGGATGCTTCTATGGCAAGATGGAACTCCCATCCGGCCTAGAAACTGCCAGTGCAAGAATGGAGGAACAGAGCTGGGTCCCACACACCGGTTTCCTGGGAACAGCTGCTTCTATGGTTGGTTTGAGCTCAGTGGGATTTAACACATGCTTTGCATGCAAAAGGTCCCAGGTTCAATCCTTGGCTTCTCCAGGTAGGGCAAAGCTTGCCTGAAACCCTGGAGAGTCAGTGTTGCCAGTCAGTGTTGATAACACTGGGACAGATGGACCAATGGTCTGACTCAGAATAAGGCAGCTTCCTATGTACCACTGCTGAAAATCCACCCCCACCCCCTTGCTCAGGAAATTTCAGAGGCACATATGCTATAATAGGCCTCATTTACAAGATGCAGCAATCCACTGTACACAATTGCTACGTGGCCTCCATTTGGTTCAATGGGGCTTGAAACCCTTCACAGAAACAGAGACTGTGCAGCCCTATAGAGCTTGAGATTGTATCCACTCTTGGCCAATAAGCTGGCACCATTTGGTGACAACACTTCTTGCTTGAAACAAGAAGTGCTACATCTCAGCTAAACATAACCTAGTTCTTCTAATGTTTTAACATGGAGGCTGACTTGGTAGTCAGGATTATCATATTCAATACTACCCAAATCCTGCTTGTTTTATCTACAATGCTGAAAGACACACATACAACAGCAGGATGAATGTGCCCCAATGCAAGATCTCAGAAACTAAACAAGCCACATATAGTTAAGTATCTTAATAGTTCTGTAAATTAGAAAAATGTGCAAGCTGCTCTTTTAGCAACATAGTTAAATGCAAATTTTCCACACATGGCCTCTTGACTGTCCTTAGAACTAACGGGCCTTGTGGTGTGATCTTTAGCTTTCCTCTGACCCACAAGCCCTAAGCCTGGAACCAATACCAGTGCTAGTGTCAATAAACAGATGGAACTGCAATGTAAAATCAGACTCACCTTCAAGTCTTGGGCCACGTCTAGAATACGTGATAATTTTGCCTGGTCGTACTGTTCCCCTCTCATGTACCATTCTGCCATGGCATGCATGATAAGCTGACGAATGGAAGGAGACTGACCCTAAGGAAACATCTAAATTTCAGACTACTGCACAAATTACCTCAGCACTGAAAGGAGCAGCCTCAATAGCACATGCCAAGTCTCTTGCTGCTCTATAACACTGTGGCTGCAGGTCCAAATCTAGTTAAAGTGGTGGGGGGTGGGAGAAAACATCAGTGTCTCTTCACCACCACCACAATTCTAGTTCCCTTGCTTTCCCCCCCTCCCCACTGCATACTTTAGATTCCCCAGTTCTTCCACACCACAAAGCTGGCTTGACCCTGTCCCTTTGTCCCACCTGCAGCAACAGTGTCCATCATCTCTCACCTTCCAGGCAAGGGGTTTGGCTTGCTTCTCCAGACCTCTGCCAGTAATGCTGTTAAGGAGTGCTTGACCTAACCCCACCTCAGCTCCTTAAGGAAGAAGAGGGGATGCTAGGGCTGTTCGCACAACACAGCAGCTGCGGTGCGTGCGGCCATTTTGAATGTGCAATCCCCACTTGGGGCTTGTCAAGTCATGCAAGCTCAGCAAACATGGGTTATGTGAGAGTTAAATAACCCTCACATAACCCAAGCTCAACACGTTAACACAACATGACAAACCTCAAGATGATTAGTTAACACCTCTGCACACATATGAATTGGAAATGACAGGGACTGAAGTTAAGGCCTTAAGTAGTAATTATTAACATTAAAATACACCACTCACTGCCTTCTGTTGAATTCAACTTTGGACCTGTTCAGACAACACACTAAGCCATGGTTAGACTGCTGACCCTTCTGCAGCAAAAGGTTAACGAGTGTGTTTAAATTATGGTTATGTAGCCACCATGGTTAGGAATGGTTCACATGAAACGGTAAGTCATGGTTCAACGACACGCTAAGACATGATGTTTAGCTCAAAATGCTTAACCTCTGTGGCTTAGTGTGTTGTATGAACAGAGTCTATGACACCTTTCTGATCAGCCATATTGCCAGAAACTAGTAATCACTTATCTCAGGTAGAAATGTACAATTTCTGGAAATTTTGAAGGCAAGGCGGGAAAACACTGGGTTTTTCCCAAGGGGTTCGGGGGGGGGAATGGAAATGGGGGGGTTGAAATATAAGCAATACTTATTTTTTTAGCTCTCTGTACAGATCTAAAGCCACTTTGCTGTTTTAAGATAGCCTTCCCCAACCTGGCGTCCAAAACACCTGGAAGGCTTCAGGTGGGGGGAGGAGGCTTTAAGAACAAAAATTATAATTAGGTATAACTTGGTTTGCTCATAATCTTATTATTAAAATTTAAAAAATATTAAAAGCAAATTCAGTAAATTTGTAATTATGGTCAGAATGAACCATGCTTTTACATTTAACATATCAAACATGACAATTTTATGAGCAAGCTAAGTAATACATAATAATTTTAGGTTCCTGTTTTGTGCCTGACCAGAGGGAACTTCAGCAAGTAGTCCTGAAACATCTGAATCATCCTAAAATCCAAGAAGCAGGAAGAACTGGAGGCAAAGGAAGACTTGCATACAGCAGCTATTCCTGCTTGTAATGGAGTTTAGGGAAATTCCTAAACCCGCTTGTGGGATGGAGTTTAGGGGAATTTGGTCTGAAGGTAAAGTTACTGTAGCTGTTCTGAGGAATCCGGTGCCTAAAGTATTTCTTCCACGTGTGAGTTTTAGATTAGAACTACACTGACTGCTAGAAGCATCTAACCAGAATGAGCCCCAGGAACCCAGCATTCAAAAATTAAAATTAAAAATGTGTCAACAATGCACATTTTCTTTACTTATGCTGACTCTGCTCACATGTTGGGAAACTGAGCAGGACTTGGAGCCTCTCTAAATATCTATCAGTAAAAGATACATTAGATCAGTAGTTTGAATAAGGAATGGAAGAACGAACAATGCTAGGAATCTTACACAGAGGATTTGTTTTTTTAACGGCTTCGTTATTTTCATAAATTTTATGTCACGAGTCTTCTATAAAAGCCTTATTACACAGTTTTTAGAAGTCATTTGGGGAGTAGTAAAGGCTGCAATATCTAAACACCTTAAAATTTTATTCCTGATTCTAAAATAAAATATCTCACATTCCCAAGCAGTTCAATGTTTCAGAAAATGAACAGGAAAAAAGTTTTTCCCCTAATTTTTCCACACCTTCACATCTTTAACCACAGGAAGGTGTGAGGAGCCCGACTACAATAACAATTCAAACCATCAATTCAAAAATATATTTACATATTCCTCTTTAAAGGAAGAACATTTACGGCCTCCACTTTCAAGTACCTGTATCACCACAGTGAGCCTGCACTGCCTCCACATTCAGTGAGAATAGCAGAGGTGCTAAAGGTTGGACTAACCACACATTTGCTTATTTGTTGCATTTACATCCTGCCTATCTTCCAAGGAGCCCAAGGTGCCGTACATGGCCCTGGTCCTCCTCCTCCTCCTCTCCATTTTATCCTCACAACAACCACGTGAGGTATTTTAGGCTGGGAATCAGTGGCGTACAATTCATTTATTCAAAACATTTCATGCCCTGCCTTTCCTGAACGCCACAGTTATCTCCGAGGGGAACAGCCGAATGGCAAGTGCGCCATGGCTATCATAGCACTGCAATATCTAGCTAGCTTCTGACACAGTAGCAGCTAGACCGACACTGTGCCAACGCAGTCATCATATTGTAAGCACAGGATCCGTAGCAAGGGAAGTCGGCAGACACAACAGCTACAGAACATGTGTGTTGACATGCTGTACAGTCTTTTTTCAGAGAGAGAAAAAAATACACACCACCACTTCAACTAGAGAAGCCCAGCAGGGTCCTTCGTTGCTCCTGGATCAGGTGAAACTGAGAGAGCTCCAAGTAATCAGTTATTTATGCCGAACTCCTAGGATGGATTCCGAACGGGGGTTTCCTGCATGCGGCCAGCCCCCGCTGGTCCCAGTGCACATACGGCCCGTACCACTCGCAGGCAGGATCAGTGCTTCTGGGGGAAAGTGCCAAAACTAGCAGAAATGCTAGCTTTTGGAAGAGGCAGGTCATTTCCACTTGTTTGGGCACTTGCCCCTGGAAGTGCTAATTGCATCCATGAATGGCCAGGACCGGGGCTGTCTGCATGCGGGACGCCCCCATTGCAAATAACCCTAAGGTGATATTCATGTTAGTCCTAAGTAGAGCAGACCCATTGAAATGACTGGGACGTAAGTTAGATTAACACTGAATACAACCCCTAGACTTTAGTCACTCTCCCAATGGTTTCACAAATGTAAAACAGTCCTGGTAACGGAACAGAACTTGAGGCACCCCATGCAGCAACTCTCATGGAGCAAATAATACATTTCTATTCTGCCCTTCTTCCAAGGAGCAGAATCCAGTGCAAGGAGGGATTCTGCTGCCAATACAAGATCTCTATAAAGCCCTTACCTGCCCATGCCATGCATAATGCAAGATGATGGCAGAGTTGGGGTGGTTGCCAAGGAAAATGGGCATAAGTGTGGAGATGAGTTCATGCCGCAAAGTATGCCAGGAAGTGTTGATTTGTAGTAAAGCCAATACCAACATATCGGGACAGTGCTTGATAGGGAAACTGAAGAGCTGCTTAACCTGCTCATACTGCCCCACCTCTGCCAGCCGCAGCAGGGATTCAATCAAGTCCAGACTCTTCCTGTTTAAAAAAAAAAAAGGGGGGGGGGGAGGAAGGAAGCCAAGAATGTTAATGGGTTAACTGGATTCTGGCTTGGTATCTGTGCTAGAACTGGCTAACATGGATATCAGATGAGACACTTCTATAGAAGCAACAAAAATGTTTCCTTTAAAGCAGCTTTCCCCAACCTTATGTACTCCAGATGTGTTTGACTACCCACAGCTGGCTGTGGAATCATGGGAGTTGTAATCCAACATATCTGGAGGACCACGGGTTTAGGGAAAGCTGCTTTAAAACCTCTGATTTTATGTGTCTAAACTTTACTGGGACCAGGAACCTATGGCACAATGTTTAAAATAACAACATTTGGGGAAATAGGTAACTAAACTACGCAACATGCATATAGACACAAGATCAGAGCTGGGAGGAGCCAAATAGCCAAGGCAAATGTCGGTCCAAAAATCAAGAGCCAATCTTCACAATCCAGATCACAGCAAAAAGCATTGTCTGAAGACCCAGTTTGGATTATTTTAATGTACATGTTGTTAACACAGTTGTTAATGTTGCTCTCAATATGTATGCATTTGTGGATTAGCAAATCATTCAGTGTCCAAAGGAGTATAAAATGCATTCAGCCCCATCTGCTGAACTAGTTATCCATCCCTGC
The DNA here is from genome assembly GCA_029215795.1 of Anniella stebbinsi. NCBI lineage: Eukaryota > Metazoa > Chordata > Lepidosauria > Squamata > Anniellidae > Anniella > Anniella stebbinsi. The sequence goes on from JARDYH010000007.1 coordinate 34,133,811, forward strand.
TGCACACACATCCTTGCATGTGATATGATTCAAAACCTTCTTACCTAAACGCTGTTTTCAGAAAAGCAATAAAGAAGTCCCAACCATGAATACTCTTGATCATTTCAAAATGCAGCAGCACTTGCATTGCCAAGAAAAACAAGAGCGCTTTGGCTATGGGGTGTTATAGAAATGTAATAAATGAAAATATACTTTACCAAGTGGCAATTTCTCGATTGTCATCTTCAGGTGGTGCTTTCAAGATATCTGTGGCAACAGTATGACAAGAGTAGTCAGCAAAACAGAAGATCTCTGGGTTAATGAGGGAATGCTGGATGAACGAGAGCTGCAAAAAAAACAACACGACACCACTGGGTCTTTAGCCATGCTACATGTGGGTGTTTCACCCTCTTCATCCTAAGCAAAAAACTCCCCTCCCACTCTTATGCAATTAAATTGTCTTTCCAGGTAATGTTTTGGACTTATTCTCCTGCTATGACAACTTTATCACTGCTGGCCATGCCCATCAGATTGCATTGTTTGAGAAAATCTCACATGTAAAGGCAACTTCACAAATTTCAATTTCTAAAGCAAAGATTCCATCACCCACATATGGTAGTCAAGCTATAGCCTAAAATCAGCACACAGATTTCGATCTAACTGCATTGCATACACTGATCACTACCATTATAGTAACTGCAATGCTTTTAAAGGGTCTTGACTCATTGTTACATCCCTTCTGATTTTTAGAGCACATACCAGGCCGGTTTGCACATCACAATAAGCCACTGTGGGTTAATTCACACATGGGGCTCCGAGACGCATGCCAGCCACCATTTTGAAAATGCAAGCTGCAGGAGATGGGAGGGAGCATTGCAGCCTGTTGTGTTGTTTGAGGGTTAAACAACCCTTGGTTATCCCATGGGTTGTTCAAGGGTTATCTTAGGGTTGTTGAAATAACCCACAACGGGTTTGCATGACACAGCAAGCTGCAGTGCATCCATCGCTGCACCTTGCATATTCAAAATGGTGACCAGCACATGTCTTGGAGCCATGCAAATGAATTAATCCACTGTGGCTTACTGTGACATGCGAAGTAGATCACTGCCTTAACAAGCCCCAAATCCAAAGCTTTAAGAAAAATCTGAAAGACTGCTTTTTTTAGTTCTAGGATTATTGTTATTTGAAGATTCATGTTATTTGAAGATTCATGAAATAACAAGGTAGATGTTTGTTCTTTTACAGTCAATACTTTTAAGCTATAGGAACAAAAAGAAGAGAAAATCCTAGCAGCTGTTTATTTACCTGGCCTTCTGCGTGTTTCCAAGGTCTGTATATTAGGTCAACTGGGAAGGCTTCCAATTGTAACCCTCTCTGGACACCATATACCACGATCTGCAAGCCTTTGCTATCCCGAATTTGAAATCCAGGGTGGTCCAATTCATAGGTTACTTCCTTGAAGTTCAAAGTTGGGTTCTGCAACGAGCAAAACAGATAACACTAATTTAATGTACAGTGTTCCCCTTGCTTCTTCCAAGGAACTTTTAGTTTGTTTTGTAAACTTCATACAGTGTGAACAGGATTCTACGACGTGGGTTTCCCCAAGGCACAACAAAGTGAGTGGTAATTTGCTGCCGTGCTGTCGGCACTTACGAAAGGGGGCTCGGAGCGCCATGTGCCTCTGTGGAAGCTAACTAAACTAATCTAATTCTATCCTATGTTAAAAAAAAAATGCAAAAGCAGTAACTCTAAACGAGAAAAACGCTAACTATAAGAGAAAAACGACCTCAGCAAATCTTTCATAGAATACAATAAGGAGCGAAGATCTGAAAAAGTTAACCGTTAGTTGGTCGAAAGAGAACTGAGGGGAAGGCAGGAACCCGGCTACGCAAGTGCAGTGGACAGTGAGGGAAGGGTTCCCGCCACAATGCTACTCAGCTTTAGAGGATTCCCAAGAGAAGCTCCGCACAAGCGCAGAGCCCCATAGTGTGTGATGCACAGAGATTTACGAAGAAGAACTACAGTTGCTGAACTGTCAAGTTGCCAAAATATTCCTCATTCTGAGCGATATTGCTAATAGCCTCTGCAAGTTAAGTTAAGCAAGTTAAAGTTCATAAAACCCTTTATAAATCTTTATAAATGATTCATTCATTTGTGTCAGGCTGAAATCAGAACCTAAAAGGGATTTAACATTAGTCCAATGAAATGGCCATACTTGCAACTGCAACGCTTGCTGGAATCTAGGCTTGGTCCGGCCACTTTTACAGCTTCAGAGCCTCCATTACTGTTGGAAACACTTATAGCAGTTGAACAGGCATGTCGACCCACGATTCGTATATATAAGTACTTAGTATCAGTAAATAAATATGATACCCAAGGTCTAAGACAGGAATGGAATAGAGAATTGGAGTGTCCAATTTTGTCTAATCAATGGATTGTTGTCTTGTCTGTTTCTGAAGCTTCTACTGATCTTAGACTATGCCTTATTCAGCAAACTTGTTTTCGGTTTATTAGACCCCACAACGTGTTTTTAATAAGGGTTTGTCTAATTTGCATAATTGTTGGAGATGCAGCATACCTAATGCTTATGTTAATCATATGTTCTGGCAATGCCCAATAGTTACCCACTTTTGGGAGAGGTCATAATAAGGATAAACTTTGTATTGAAACAGTTATTAATATGGAATGATGTGCCTACCTACCGGTTTCTTGGAAGTTAATGCAGGGTTATAAATAACCCTGCATTAACTTCCAAGCCCTTATGATAACTAAAATATTGATATTACTACGTTGGAAGGATAAGTGTTCACCTCCCATAATGCAATGGACTGTGAACTTAACAACGTTATCAACATTTGAACGGGTGGTATATAGACGCCACTTGTGAGTGGATAAATAGTACATGGATATTTGGTCTGCTTTTCTTCATAACTTCCGCCTTTTTTTTTTTTAATGGAAGTTGTATCTGACGGTGGGGAAATGACATTTCCATGCATGTAATGTTTGTTCTTTCCCACCCACCCCTATGATTTTTTTTTCTGTTCTGTTTTGTTAAATTCGCAAGAAGAAAAAAGCAAAAAAAACCAAAAAACAAAAAAACAACATTTAGTCCAATTAAGCAGCAGTTATAATTTTACCCTTATAGTTTGGTTATATTCCTGCGTTGGGTTTTATACACTCTACACCAGAGGTATGCAACCTGGTACCCTCCAGATGTTTTGGGGGTACAAGTCCCATTATGTGCAACAAAAATGATGACTAATGGTCAGTGCTTATGGAAGTTGTAGTCTGATATATCTGGAGGATATGTCTGCTGGACACCACAATGTATCTTTATGATTGGCTAATTCAGGTAATTGCTGGCCTTACAATGCAGCTCATGCTTCTTTTAAACATGTGTTTTGGCAATGTCCAGTAGTTGCTTCTTTATGTGAAGAGGTTATGCAAAATGGTGGTGCAAAATGCAGCGGCCAGATTGATAACTGGAACCAGTAGGTTCGAACATATAAGACCTACTCTGGCCCGCTTGCATTGGCTGCCTGTATGTTTCTGAGCCCGGTTCAAGGTGCTGGTTTTACCCTATAAAGCCTTACACGGCTTGGGACCACAATACCTGATGGAACGCCTTTCCCGACATGAACCTACCCGAACACTACGTTCAACATCTAAGGCCCTCCTCCGAGGGCCTCCTCCGAGGGAAGCTCGGAGGTCGGCCTTCTCTGTGGTGGCTCCCCAATTGTGGAACGATCTCCCCGACGAGGCCCGCCTGGCGCCAACATTGTTATCTTTTCGGCACCAGGTCAAGACTTTCCTCTTCTCTCAGGCATTTGGCAATATCTGAGGAGCCTGGGTTTGGTTTGTTTTGGTAGTTTTTTGAAGTGTTGAAGTGGTTTTTAAATGTACAGATTGTGTGTATGTTGTACGTTTTTGCTGTTTTAATTTTTGTATATTGTTTTTAATTGTTTTTAATCCTATGTAAACCGCCCAGAGAGCTTCGGCTATGGGGCGGTATACAAATGTAATAAATGAATAAAGAAATGGATAGATTTTGTACTCGAACAGTCCTTAGTATTTGCTGATGTACAAAGTCTTTTAAATTATTTACCTGCTTCATGGAAATTAGCAAATGGTCAGTGTAAATGGATTCTCTGTGCCCTCTTGACAGTGAAGACTGGTATTACAACACTGGAAAGATAAACACTCAGCTCCTATATAATGCAATGGTTTGAAGATCTTATAACGCTTTCAACATTTTAACGCATGGTATATAAGCACCACCTTCAAATATATATTTATTTGGATATGTGGTCTTCTGTTGAAATCAATTATAATTGCTAGTACGTTGTATTTTCATATATATCTATTTCATATGTATTGTTGCTATGAATATATTCAAAATTAAGATTTATTTATTTACTTATTTAAAAACCCGATTAAAGGTTTAGATGAGCTATCCAGAGTAGAAATGTGAACAAGCCCAACAAGTATCCATTGCACTTACACCATGATGATATGCCCAGGCGAAGGTTTTGCTGTTCAGAAATCACATACTATGTCAGCCACATTTGATCTTGGCTAGATGACCCTGGGGGCCAAAGTATGACCATTGACTTAAATAAAGGGCCCAAACCAGACATGCCAGGAGCCAGTCATCATTTTACAGACATCCATGAACAAGAAATGCAAGAGTGGATCATCGACACCCAGTAAGGCTAACTGCACAAAATCCATATTCTCCTCATAGCAACCTCATCATGACCAGTGGTTTGGGGGTGTGGATTCTGGTTTCTTTTCCTACAAATAAAATTCTCCTTGAGAGCAGACAGACAGTCAAAGGCAGCATATGGTATGAATAGGTTTCTGTTCTTCATTTTCCAGGCATACAGCTATGGAGTTAGGGGCTTCTATGAACTGCTGCACTCAGTCTCTCTCTCTCTCTCTCTCTCTCTCTCTCTCTCTCTCTCTCACACACACACACACACACACACACACACAGAGCATAATTAAGGGACTGTGCTCAAGGTCAGGTCACTCCACTCTCACCTCCACTTGCAAGGTCTGGGCAGTGGCTTTCTCTTCCACCTCCTTCCCGACTCTTCTGCATGGAGACATCTCTCTCTACAAAGCCAACATCCACTCTGGATACTAATGTTCTGATTAGTCTCTCCTACTTCTTCCATCATTCTTGATCAGGGTGTGGCGCCCAGCTTCAGAACCACTGCCATTCTTGCCCCCATTATAGCATCAAAGCCACAGATAGATCCTGGAATGCTGCCTCCATTCCAAATAAGATTAATTATCTTGCTCACCACTATACTAAGTGCTACCACAATGCTGTCTTGTGACACTGAGAACACTGAAAAGGTGTGCAATGCTCACCGCCTCCATGGCACATTTATTCATTCTGCCAGTGTTGATAAATTGCCCCAGTACTGCTCTACATGAAGAAGACCAAAGCTAGACTGCACTGAACTAACTGAAAATTAAGACACAACCATTCTGTTACAATACAAACAGCAAGTAGAATTCCGGTCAAGAAACAAGCCTAATATTTTCCTATTAAGAATACAATTTCTATAGACTCCTGCTAGGTACCCAAAGTCTGATGTATAGTGGTGACAATCTAGAACCAAAGGCATCATTCCTTGGATAAAATTGTCCAATTAAGTTTGGCTATGTATTCAAATAGTATATAGAGCATGCCTGTAGAAAATATTTTGAGCAGATCATGAAAGACTAAACGTATGTTGCAAACAAATGCATCAAAAATCCACCACCAATCAGCACTTCCAGCTGCATGCGCACACAATAAAGTATACCCCTTTGTCAAACATAGTTGTGTACATGATTGTCCTTCATAGAAGTGATATCCCTTTAGGAAATCCATCAAATGTGAAGCAGCCCTATTTTCTGACAACACATTTTTCCAAGGTGTTATATTATGATCAACCTACCAGCTCCTTAAGCACATCAATCAGAACCTCCACATTCCATGTATGGGTTTGCGTTCCATCATTTTTATCTCTTCCATCACTCCAAATTCCACTTCCAGGAGCAGAGATGGACTGCAAATTAAACAGGTAAATACAAGTTTACAAGATATCTCTAGTGATATCAATTGTGTAAAGTGATGTAGGTGATCTATCAAGAAATACATTAAATTAAAGAAGTGGAATTTGAATTCATAATTTTCATGCATTTATTACTGTAGATCATCTGTGGTCCAGAGTGCACTGCTCATTTTTCCTCCTAAACTTTCCTCCCGATACACACTTTCTATTACTGTGAACAATGTTCCCGTACAGCAGGGACGCAGCCTTGGTTTTATTTTTGACTTTTCTCTCTCCTTTGTTCCTCATATTGAAGCTGTTAAAAAATCATGTAGTTTTTTCCTCTATAACATAGCTAAAAGTCAAACCTTTACTGTTTCCTCTGCAAAGACTTTAGTCCATGCTTTGGTTATTTCTCGGCTCAACTACAGTAGGCTCACATTAGTCCAGCACTCCACTGATAAGACCATTTACCTGGCCCGCCACTCTGACCATGTCACTCCAACTCTTGAAGTCCCTTCACTGGCTCCCTAGTCCCTTTAGGATTCAATATAAGCTCCTCGTTCTAACGTTTAAAGCACTATATGATTTAGCTCCTTATCTTTCTGCTCTTATCTCTCATTATACCCCCACCAGGGATCTTAACTCTTCAAATATCACACTTCTGACTCACCCAAGGGTTGTCTGTTCTCTCGGTCGAATTTGCCCATTTTCTCAAGCTGCTCTGTTTTCCTGGAACTGTCTTCTGGAATATCTACAGACTGCTAGTTCAATCTCAGTTCTTAAGGTTCAGTTGAAAGCTTTTCTTTTTTCTAAAGCCTTTGGTGACTCTCCTTGAAAACCAGGTTCCAATTTTGTCTCTTCCCTCCCCCCCCTTTTTTTCTTTCTCAATTTTAACTTTTATTTTATTAAATTGTATTTTACATTTCCAGATTGTAATCCATTTGGGCAGGGAGTTGTTTTATTATTTTGCTCTTTTTACAATGCCATGTACATTTGTGGCACTTTATAAATAGATGACGACAACGACGATGACTAAATCTGGATACAGCCCCAAACAATTAAAAGAAACCCCTCCACTAACGGTTGAACGATGGAGCTCTCTCTGCCACAAAGAAAACACTCCAGCAAAGACTTCAGTAATTTCCAAGGAGCAATTAGATATCAATAGAAAATGAGGTCAGTAATTTCCAGCTGATTAAGCCAAACTCCACCTCCATCCATTTTGTGACTGGCACTGGCCTCGCACTGCTGTTTCATGCCTGGTGGGCTTCAGCAATTTCGATCCTTATCAAGTGGGCTCTGGGGGGGTAGAGAGTTTGAAAACCCTTGTTCTACTGCACACAATTAACATATATTAGCAGCAGCCTCTCTGGCAATAAGCAACATCAGTGGATTCTTCCGTATCAAGAAGAGGCTGGCATAAAGTCCCAGCACTAACAGTGGGATCCTAGAACCCACTTCAACCAGGTTCTACCTTGACCACAGAAATTAGTACGATTGGAAAGTCAGATGCTACAAGATTTGAACTGGGAGCCTTAGAGACCAGGTGCCAGCTCCCCACTCACTGATGTATACAGACAATCCCCACTTGAAGACATGTAATAATAATAATAATATTAAAAATTAAAATTAAAATAAAATATTTATTTCTTACCCACCTCTCCCTCTGGATCGAGGCGGGGAACAACAATAAATATAAGTACAAAGACCATAAAACATATAAAACATTAAAAACAAATAAAACTAATACCTTATTAAAAACATATTAAAGTTCAACTGGATAGGCCTGCCGGAAGAGATCAGTCTTCACGGCTCTCTTGAATTCAAGAAGACTGCTAAGTTGTCGAATCTCTCCCAGTAGGCCACTCCACAGTTTGGGAGTGGCATAAGAGAAGGTCCTCTAGGTAACACATACGTCCCTCATTTTGCTCAGTAAAATTAAATGCAACACCAAAACTCCCTGTGTAAACACTTGAATTTAACTCATCACAGCAACACTGACCATTTAGGATACTTACCTGTAAAGGAATGCCATCTGCCAATCCAGAGTGTGTCCGAGCCATCATTCCCAAAACCCTGGCAACCTGAGCAGCTGTGACCTCTCCAACTCCAAACTGTGTGATAATGTTGCGACATTCTTCCACACTAAAAATACAAGTTTATTTTAATGAATGACATTTTAAACCACTTAGGAACTGAAGTTCTCTAAGCAGTGTACAAATTTAGAACATAAAATACAAGGTAACAATAAAGCAAATCAGATAAAAGCAAGATTAAATCAGCAGCAGCAGACAATAAAACAAAAACAAAAAACACCAAAAAAACACCCAGCAGCAGAGATAAAAGTGTAATAATCCAGAAGCACTAAAAACTGCTCCTGAGATGCTTAGCAAATTAAGGTCTTCACCTGGCATTGAAAAGATCACAAAGTAAGTGTGAGGCAAGCTTCTTTGGGAAGGACATTCTACAGAGAGGGCACACCACTGAAAAGGTTCGTTCGGCAAGGACACCTACAAAAGACTCAGGGAATATGGCAGGAGATGCACCTTCAAGTTACCTGACCCCAGGCTATTTAGCTTCTTCTATAACAGGAAGGGGCAAACATAAAATCCAAGCATTGACAGTGGGATCCAACAGTTGCTATCTTGACTAGGGATTCATAAGACTGGGAAATTATAATATCAGGTGACAACTGGGCCTGGAAACAGATTGGTAGCCAGTATAACTGGCAAAGTACGACCAACCGTATTAACGATCTTGCCACCCTGCTTTGGACTAGCTGAAGTTTCTGAAACATTTTCAATGGCTGTCACATGTATAACGCACTGCAGTAATCAAATGGGAGGCTACCAGAGTGTGGATAACTGTAGCTAGGCTATCTCTGTTCAGGTAGGGTCATAACTGGTATATCAGCCTAAGCTGATAAAATGCGCTCCAAGCCACCAAAGGCCATCTATGTTATCTAAGGACAATGATGAATCCAAGACCACCCCCCAAACTATACAACTGATCCTTTAGGGCAGGGCTAGGCGATTCCTGATCATTGGACATGCTGGCTGCAACTGACTTTGAGATAAAAAAATGTTTATAAAATGGGTTAAAAATATAATACTGAATCAATTCACTGTGTATTCCGTCCACTATAGTCTACTCCAGGTTTACCCAACCTGGTGCCTTTCAGATATGTTGGACTACATTTGGAGTTGCACTCCAAAACATTTGAAGGGTACCTGGTTGCCTAACCCTGCTTTAAAAGGTGGAATGAAACAGAGAACAAGGTGAACACCACTCATCCAGACAGATGAACCACCCACAAACAGTATATCCATCTTATATGGATTGAGCCTCAGTTGAGCCTCAGTTTATTGTCTCCACATCCATTCAATTTCCCTGCCTAAGCACTGGTTCAGAGCATCAACTGCTTCACCTGTATTAGACAAAATGAGGAGCTGAGTTTCATCCACATACTGGTGACACCTCAGCCCACACCTCTAGATAACGTCACACAGTGGTTTCATGCAGATGTTCAAAAGCACTGGGGATAAACCAGAGCCTTGTGCAACCCTGTAGTATATCTATGACAAGGCAGAGCAATACTCTCCCAGCACCAACTTCTGGAATAGACCATCTAAGTCACAGTAGAACCACTGTAATACATGGACCCCACAATCCAACTCAGTCTATCTAGAAGATTACCATGGTTTATTTATTTATTTATTGCATTTGTATACCGCCCCATAGCCGAAGCTCTCTGGTCAGTTTACATAGGAGATCATGTATCATGAACTACTGAATATAATCAACAGGGTTGCAGTCCCCCAACCCTCTCTCAAAAAAGGACACGCCACCCATGAGGCAACCAAGGCCGTTTCTGCTCCAAAACTAGGCCAGATCAAAATGGATCCAGAAAATCAGTTTCATCACAGAGTGCCTGGAGTTGATCAGTGACCAAGTTCAAGCATCTTGACAAGGAAGGGGATCATTGGCATCTGGACTACAGTTGTTTCCATCTTTCTGAGTCCAGGTTAAGTTTCTTCAGGAATGGCTGATCAGCACCTCTTTTAAAGAGGCTAGTCCTGCCAACTCTCCTAAAGAGAAATTTTCAACCTAATGGGATCGTGGAGGACCCACTCATCTCCACAAAGCTTGATGTATAGTTTTCCTATTAAATAGGTCTATTTTAGGTAGTATTATCAAGACTCATGCCCTGACATTTATAATAACACCTTCTAGGAGTACCCACTTGGTACTCAGTATTTTCATTAAAAATAGGAATTGCATTTAGCAGTAGTATTGAACCGCACTGTTTTCCTACAAAAATTAGTATGACATTATGAGATCAATGGTAAATGACAATACAAACAGATGGTTCAGATTGGGAGGTAACTATTTTACTAATACTGCTAAAGTATTAAAAGACATCCCTAAGAAATTTTAACACTTTAAGCAACTTTTCAACATAGCTGGTAACCATGAGCATTTTACAACATCACTATATGCTGCAATGAAAATCATCATAGCCAAATTCAAATGAATAATACCTGCACACCTGCTAGAAACTTGGGTGCCTCCATCTCACATAGAACACTTTTTTCAGCTTGGTAGTAAGCTTGTGGGGGGTGGGGGGAGTCAACCATACTCCCTTCAATTCTGTCACTTGGTTAGGCATGGGACAATTTGTACATAATTTGGAGGTGAAGGAAGGTCATTCAGATGGCTCAGTTTCTGTAGCTCATTACTAGAAAACCTGATTGATACACAGGACCACAACACAGCACAACCTCTTCTAGATCTTGTTATGGCCCAATCCTTAGACCTCACACTACCAAAAGACACAGATGATGGGGAAGTCTCAGTTCAGGAGCCATCACAGGCGAGAGCATTCAAAGCAATCATTCCGCAGGAGACACCAGAAACAAGAAGCTTCATGCAACAGTGTTGACTACCCCACCCCATGTTCTGAGGATTCATTTCGAGAACTACCTGCAGCTTAGAAGGCCCCTCCTCCACCACACTACGTCTCAGGAGAGTAGGAGCAATAATCATCAGAATGGCCCTTTTAAACCTAGACAGCTGTCCTCTGATGAGGGAGAGATTGAGATACCCACCAGGGTGCAGGAATACTTATGCCCTCCCCATGACAAAGGGCAATGGGTGATGGGTACCTGGAGGAGACAGCTTCGCACCTTGGATCTGAAGGACATTGGATCTGAAGGACATATCTCAGAAAATAACTTGGATGACATTACTATGCAAGATAGCCTCAGAACGAAATATACACATTTACAGCCTCAGAGATTATGCATATGGCTCAAATCTCCAGCAGCAGCACTGGATGCTGAATATTTCTCATCAAATGTGATGTACAAATTCAAAAATTAAGTTATGATGCAATGTGGCTCCTGAAGATGGGCACGTCTTTTACACAGAACACAATGATTTGTTCTTAACTAAGGCTGCATGGGAGCACTGAACTCAATGGGACTTCTGAGGCACTGAACTCAATAGGACTTCTGAGTCGACATGAATAGTAGGGGTGCACAACCTGTGTGCGTACACACTCATGCCCTCCCACTCGCCCCACAACCTCCCCCTCCCACACCCCACCAATACTATCTCAGGGGAGACTGGGAATTAAGGGAAACCCCAGTACAACCAAGGATAATTCTAGGTGGACTCTTAATTTAAACATTACTGGAAATATTTTAGATGATGATAATCAAGTGACAGAGCAACGGGCCACGGGTTGTGCACTCCAATGTACAGAGTTGTACTCTAAGCTTCTTAACAAATGGGAATCCTACTTTTGATCACCTCTATGGTAGGACTCCAAATGTATAAATAACCTTTTTCCCTGTTCTCTCAAGGAAAGATGTTTAACAATCCCTGAAAAATGCCACTCCATGGTTCTTATCTTAAGTCCAAGTCTTAGTAACATTAGCTACATACCTTGCACAAAAGCCATAGCCAACTTCCTGCATGAAGTCTGCAAGAGAACTCTCCATCATTGTTTTTGCTATCCCTCCAGAATCAGGCAGGATCCTTTCCATTAGAATGTCCCGTTTTTCAGGGTATAGGAGTGGTGCAAGCACCACGGGGCAACGTTCCTGGGGAAAATCTAAGAAGAGCCCACTGCACTTTAAAATTTCACAATGATCATCAAATACAACATAAAGCAATACAAGAACCTCAACATCGAATGAGTTTTATACTCAAAATCATGCCATGGAAAAGAGTTCATGCTTACTGTCTTGGAACTCAGAATCATGGAGGCAAAGGCCTTTCTACTAAAAACGGGATACAAACTGAAACTTAATCCAGTTAAGAGGGAAGGATTGCTGGATGGGATGGCCACTGATCTAAATGGAGGCTTGCAACCCATTTTCTGGGGTTCATTTCCCTTTGGAGGATCACATACCCAGCCTGGGGTATTCTTGGGCCCAGTCTTATCTATACAAGTGAGGATGCCCTCAGTGGCTAGGAGTGCCTTTTTCTGACTTGGGCAGGCTCGGCAACTGAGAGCCTATCTGGAGAAAGGGGATCCGGCCTCAGTTACAAACATGCTGGTTTCATATGCCATTTTATTATATGTTATTTGTTCAATTGTTTAACATTATTATTGAGGGGTTGCCCTACAAGTTGGGATAGAAATAAATAAGAATAAATATTATTAACAACACCTCTCTTGTAAATGGCCTTAATTACTGCAGAATTTCATTCAGCTGCCAGACCTTTATCCCTTTGGCATGTGGCAATACAGCCACAATACTTAACTTCGTTTCTTGTTTCTGAACTACCATCTATAGGTTTACCCTACACCAAAGTGTTTCTTTTGGAAGTAAGTTTCTAATAGAGGTATGAAATGCACTACTCACCTCTACGTAACGTTTTGAGAAAAGCGTCAATTTGTTCCTGTCCAACCCCAAAGGCTCCCTTCTGTCCAAATAGAAGGTGGGAGAGGAGGAGATGCAAGACCTCTATTGCAATATCTTGGAAGCCACCTTCTTGATTTCCACTGACGTCTGCGTCAATATATGAACGCAGAAGATCAGGAAGCTTTTGTTTAATAAATTGAGCAGCTTTAAAAAAGAGAGAGAGATTTAACCGGATTGCTTTTAGAAAAAGCACGAGCATTTGTTATTTTGATTTATAAACTGCACATGCCCACTACTATGATGATCATATAATACGTTTAACATAACATCAGTTGCATACCAGAACAGCATGTCAGAAATCAGTCAGCACCACCCTGCTTTGGAATGCAGCCACACCTGAGCTCACCTGCATTTCCCTACACTGTTTGGCTCCAGCTGCCAAGGAGCCCCTCTACAAGGAAACAGGAAGGCATTGCTGGCAGGCTGGTCAACAGCTCCTGCTTAAAGCTCTTCAGTTGTGTCTAAAACCTGCTTCCTTTGCTTTCTCTGCCACAACTCCATTCAAATCCTTCTTGATGAGAGTTTGCTTGTTCACTCTGATCCTGCTATAGCCTCTGGTACATCCTCGTGGCAAGATATAACTTAATACTTTCAAATCTATCTTGACTTGGGACCAAGGGAATAACTGGGTTAAAATCAAAGCTAGTTCTACTTAGAGTAGACCCATTGAAATGAATGTGACTAAGTTAGTCATGACTAACTTAAGTCCCATTCATTTAACACATCTATTCACTAATTATGTTTGCTGGCTGTTCAATCATTTAAACAGTCCAATGACCTGCATACCAACTATTTTGTGAACCAACAATGACTGAAATTAACATAAAATGTCAACCGGAACCATAAGAACATCAGGATTTAAAGAGGGTTTAACCCTCATGGTTGTTACTTGTTGCATTTCTATATCAAAAGTTCAGAGCATCTCGGATATTGTTCCCACTTAGTTTCCCATCTCAGCAAGACTCAGGAAGAGATACAACTTGTCTATTCAGATCATTCTCTAAGGCCGCAATCCTGGATATGTTTAGACAGAAATAAGTCCTACAACTGGCTGGGGCATGCTGGGAGTTGTAGGACTCTTTTCTGTTCAAACATGCATAAGATTGCACCCTAAGCCACTGAGATCAGTCTTCCCCAATCTAGTTCTCTCCAGATATGTTGGACTACAGCTCCTATAGTCGATTACATCTGAAGGGCTCTGGGTTGGGGAAGGATGATCTAAGGTGTTTTTTGGGGGGGAGGGGTCCCCTCCTGCTAGTGAGAACTACTGCAAGGATGGTCCTTGAAATGGGGAAAATGCAGGTTGCTTACCTGTAACCGTAGTTCTTCAAGTGGTCATCTGTGCATTCACACACTATGGGCTCGCGTCGGCGCCGAGCCCCATCGGAAACTTCTCTAGCCTATACTCTTTTTGGCGGGAACCCCTCCCCCCACCGCCCTATTGCACATGCTCGGGTTCCCACTTACCTCAGTTCTACGAGACCGCTATAGCCTCGCAACGAGATAAATAAGCAAGTAATAAAACATAGAAGAAAACACATGAGCATACATGCGCAATAATGCTCCCTATGACCAGGCAAAAACAGCAAGGCCATGAGGGGACGGTGGGAGGGTTGTGTGAATGCACAGATGACCACTCGAAGAACTACGGTTACAGGTAAGCAACCTGCATTTCTTCTTCGTGATCTCTGTGCATCACACACTATGGGCGATTAACAAGCAAGCACTTACCGGAGGAGGGAAGGCCCGCTGTTCTTCACTGAAGAATTGCGGAGAGGACCGCTCGGCCAAATGAAGCATCCTTCCTGGCTCTAACGTCCAATTTGTAATGTGTCACAAAGGTGGAGGCAGTTGACCATGTCGCTGCCTTGCACACATCTGGAATGGAGACACCGCGGCTTACAGCAGTAGAGGTGGACAGTGCTCTGGTAGAATGAGCCTTTAAGGCGTCCGGAGCCTCTTTGCCAGCGAGTTGGTAGGCCAATGTAATAGTCTGGGTGATCCAATGCGCAAACCTCTGTGCCAACACCGGTTGACCTTTGTCTTTGCCCCCATAGCAGACAAAGAGCCTATTCGACTTCCAAAAAGGAGCGGACCTAGACTTGTAGAAGGCAAGGGCTCTCCGCACGTCCAGTGAATGTAGTTTTGAACTAATAGGGTCCTCAGGAGAGTCGAAAAACGTCAGTAACACAATGTCCTGGTTCACGTGGAAGGAGGACACCACCTTCGGAAGGAAGGATGGGTCAGGTCTAAGGACGACTCTGTCCTTGAAAAATTGTGTATGTGGAGGGTCTACAAGGAGAGCACAGAGCTCGGAGCTTCGACGTGCTCTCCTTGTAGACCCTCCACATACACAATTAGCCACCAGAAAAGCCACCTTAAAGGTCAAGAGCCGCACATCAATGGTAGCCAGGGGTTCAAAGGGTTTTGCACTTAGCGCAGCTAGAACCACGGAGAGACTCCACTGTGGGACCACTGTCCGAGATGGTGGATGTAGGTTATGTAGACCTTTGAGAAAACGCTTCGCCAGCGGGTGAGAGAACACTGACACTTGATCGACCAAATCATGGTCGACAGAGACGGCCGCAAGGTAAACTCTAATTGAGGAGGTTTTAAGCCCTGACTCGTAGAGGGAGTGTAGGAAAGTGAGGATATCCTCAATCGGGAAGGTTTTGGGGTCACCTCCCCTTGCAGCAGTAAAAGTTGCGAATCCACGCCACTTGTACTCATAAGAGGCTCTTGTCGCAGGCCGCTGAGCCTCCCGTAGAACATTCATTATTTCGGTGGGCAGGTCTAGGTCCTGCCATCTGGACGGATGCGCCACGCGGTCAACCGTAGCTGGGTGAGGTCCGGATGCAGAACTCAACCCCGGTCCCTGGAGAGGAGGTCCGGTTGCGTCGGTAGGCGCCAGTACTCACCCTTGGCTAGTGTCATCAGTGGGGTGAACCAAGCCTGTCGAGGCCACCATGGGGCTATGAAAATGGCATTGGCCTGATACCGGAATAGTCTCGTCAAGACTCTGGCCACCAGTGGAAAAGGGGGAAACGCATAAAGGAGTCCTTTCGGCCAAGGTGTGTTGAATGCATCTCCCAAGGAGAATTCCCCCACACCCGCTCTGGAACAATAGGCGTCGCAGACAGCATTTTCCTGGGTCGCAAACAAGTCCACAAGGGGGGTCCCCCATCGACGAAATAGGAGGTGGAGAACTACGGCGGACATCTCTCACTCGTGAGCATCCTGAAATTGTCGGCTTAGGGAGTCCGCTCGGATGTTTTGAGTCCCTGCTATGTGTACTGCAGAGAGGAGAATTCGTTGCTGAACTGCCCAGTACAGAATCTCTAACGTCAGTGCAAGGAGGCCAGGAGAGCGTGTGCCTCCTTCTTTGTTGATGTACCACACCACGGTGGTATTATCGGACACGACTCTCACGTGATGATTCTCTAGATGTGTCTGGAACGCGTACAGGGCTTTCTTTACTGCTAGCAGCTCCAGCATATTGATGTGGTGAGACTTCTCCTTAGTGGACCACGTGCCCTGAATAGTCAGTGGGCCGCACTGAGTCCCCCATCCTAGGAGAGAGGCATCCGACGTCACAATTCGTGATGGCCCGCACCCAAGGAAGGGAAGGCCTTCCATGAAGTTGTGTAAGTTGGTCCACCATTTGATGTCCTGGCGAATCCTGTTCGGAAGTGATAGCCTGATGCGCCTTGGGTTGTCGCAGGGGGAGTAATGCGATAGCAGGAATTGCTGCGTCATCCTCATGCGCATCCTCGCCCAGCGGACGACGTAAACTGATGAAGCCATCAGGCCTAACAGCTTCAGGAGAGTTAACGCTGTGAGAGTGGTAGAGTGAATGGCCCTGTAGGCCAGAGCCTGTAATGCGAGGGCCTGCTGTGGAGGCAGGAAAGCTCGTCCCTTGAGGGAGTCGAGGACGACCCCAATGAATTGGATAGTCTGAGTTGGTACAAACACAGATTTCTCGTTGTTGACCAGCAGGCCCAAAGCGGAGAGTAGTCGTCGCGTTGTGTCGATGTCCCTCTGCGCTTTGGCTCTGGAAGGAGAGACGATTAGCCAATCGTCGATGTACGGATAGATTTCTATGCCTGACATCCTCAAAGTGGCGCAAACCGCACTCATACACTTGGTGAACACCCGTGGTGCCGTCTTTAGACCGAAGGGCAGGACATTGAATTGGTACGTGTTGAGTCCCACTGTAAATCTGAGGAACTTCCGATGCGGGTGGTAAATGCTGATATGGAAGTATGCATCCTTGAGATCCAGCAGGGTGAACCAACGATGTTTCCGGAGGAGAGGCAGCACCGTCGCTAGTGAGATCATCTGGAATTTCCTGGTGATAATAAACTGATTGAGACCTCTGAGGTCCATTATGGGGCGTAGGCCTCCATCTCGCTTTGGGACAGTGAAATAGCGAGAATAAAACCCCACGGAGAGACCGGATTGGGACACGGGGGTAATGGCTCCTTTTTGTAGTAATTTGGCAACTTCCTGAAGAAGTATGTCAGATGGTGGAGTCACTTGGGGACGGCCAGGAGGTGGCCGGGAGAAAAATTCCAGACGGTATCCGTTTCTTATTATGTTTAACACCCATTTGTCTGACGTTATACCTTCCCAGGCGTTGTAATAGTGTGTCAGACGGGTGCCAAACGGTGGTTGCCCAGGGAAGGGATCGGGGAGGCAGTCAAAGGCGCTGCTTCTGGCTCTGATCCTGCCGGTTTCTTTGCGGGCGGTATCTAGGCTGTTGGTAAGGCCTCTTATGGACTGGCGGGGGCTGGCTGCCCTGTTGCTGATATCGCTGCCCTCTGCTTGGTAGCTGGAGTGGCTGATATTGTTGTGGCCGAGTCCAGCGGCGAGAGCGGAAGGGTTGTGAAGTGGCAGGAGGGTAGAAACCCATTTTCTTGGCCGTTGTTTTGGCCTTCTGTATCGTGTCCATCGCCGTGTCTGTCGTGGTGTTGAACAGGCCCTCTCCATCGAAGGGGAGGTCCTCAATGCGGGTCTTAGACTCCTGAGGGAGATTCGCAGACCTCAGCCAGGCATGTCTACGTAGGGAGACTGTGCTAACCATTGCTCTAGCCAAGCAGTCCATCTGATGCCTGGACGTAGTGAGCTCCTGCTTGGCCAGGCGAGTGGCTTCCGCTTGAAACATCTGTGCCAGCTCTTTCTTGTCCTCCGGTAGAAAGGCGATGAGTGACACCATCTTCTCCCACAGGAAGACGTGGTACCTTGCCATCATGGCCTGATAGTTCGTTATTTTCATAGAGAGGGAGGTGGACGAGTAAATGCGTCTGCCAATGGAGTCCAGCTTCCTGCCCTCCTTGTCGGCAGGTGTCGAGTGCGCCTTCGCTGGTCGTCCCTGCGCTGACTCCACAACGACTGAGTTCGGAGCCGGATGCGTGAAGAGGAAACCCGCATCCTTTTCCTGTAGTTTATAGAGCACATCGCAGCGCTTGGAGACGGAACCCATTGTAGAAGGAGTTTTCCACGGTTCCTTAATGATCTGCAGGAGCGTTGGGATCAGGGGAATGGCTAGCGAAGCGCCCGCGTCAACATACATGACATCAAAAATAGAGTCAATACATTGGTCCGGTTGTTGTTGAAGATCCACTCCCAAGGACTGCGCCATCCTCAACATCTGCTCAGTCAAACTGCTCGTCTCTACAGACGGGGGTGCCCTCTTCTTCGTACCAACGTCTGCCTCTGGAGACGGTTCCGATGGCTGCGGCGACACAACCGAGGCCGAGTCTGATTCATAGTCCTCCGGTGACTGTGGAGACGCCGGTGTGGGAACTTCCCCCGGTTGGGCCGATATCGAGGGCATCGGTACGGCAGGGTCAGGTGGCGGGATCGAGAGCGTAGCCGATGGAGGTGCTCTCGGGGGGAGTGGTGGGACGAACCCTCCCTGATCGTGCAGCTGCTGCCCCGTGTATGGATCAAACAGGTAGCCGCAATGTCTGCTTCCCGCACTCCTTCTACTTCGACGACTTCTGTCGGACCCGAAGCCCCAGGAATGCCCGGAGTGATCAGAGTACGCGTCCCAGCTCTTCACCGGCGTCGGAGCGCGAGAGCGGCGGGACGACGGCGTCGGTACCGAGGGTCTGGTGCTCACATCCCTCCTCGATGTCGACGAGCGAGAGTGAGAGCGGCAGAACGACGGCGTCGGTACCGAAGGTCTGGTGCCCACTTCCTTCCTCGATGTCGACGAGCGAGACCGGTGTCGAGGCAGTGGCGCCGGTATCGAGGTTCCCGTCGGGGTCGATGAGCGGGAGCGGCGGTGGTGCGATGAGGCCGGTACCGAGGGCCCCTGCTGTGTCGGGGAGCGAGACCGACGCTGGCTGCGCGGTGTCGACGTCGGTACCGAGAGTCATGGAGAAGTCGGAGGGATGGTGCTCCTCTGCAAGCTGGGGTGCAGCGCTGTGGAGGGCCTTTTTGCCGAACGCTGTGCCTCCTTTGTCGTGCCACCAATAGGCAGTGAGACGGAAGCCGACGGCAAAGGTGCAGGCCGTGCCATCGGTACCGGAGAGCGCATCGGTACCGAGGCAGGTCCCAACGGTACCGTAGGCTGCGGTACCGAGATGCCTGGAATAGGCATCTTCGTCGGTTTGGAGGCTTTTTTAGACTTCTCCGCGCCCTTCGCTCCCAGTTTTTTCTTCTTATGGGAGTGTTCCTTAGGTGTCGGAGCAGAAATCTTTGGCCTTTTCGACTTGGGCCCAGTAGACTGGGCGGCCTGGTCTGTCCCGGCGGGTTGCGGCTCCGAAGGCATCGACCTCGAGGGCACTAAGGTGGTTGTGGCTGTTGGGGTCGGCGAGTCTACTGCCTCCAGGGCCTTACTCCAGAGTAAGGAGCGCAGCCTGTCCGCCCGATTCTTGCGGGTCTGGCGGGAAAACCCTTGACAATGGACGCAGGATTGCACAATATGCGCCTCCCCCAGACACAGGAGGCACAGAGAATGGCCATCCGACAGAGTCAGCTTAGCCCGGCACGAAGCGCAGGTCTTAAACAGGGCTGACTGCGCCATCTTAGGCTTCCTACCAAAGTGGTGAAAGAGAAAGGCAAAGAGATTTTTTAAAAAAAAATTTTTTTTATATAGAAATAGAAGAAGAAATAAAGATGGAAAAAAAACTATTCCTAAAGAAAGAGTCTAAACAAGAACAAGAGAAAGTACGAACAGTTCTTTCAGAGAAGCTCTCCCGCGAGGCTAACTGCACGGCGGTTGAAAAAGAACTGAGGTAAGCGGGAACCTGAGCATGCGCAATAGGGCGGTGGGGGGAGGGGTTCCCGCCCAAAAGAGTCTAGGCTAGAGATGTTTCCGATGAGGCTCGGCGCCAGCGCAAGCCCATAGTGTGTGATGCACAGAGACCACGAAGAAGAACTGGACTGTATTGTATGCTCTGGTCCCTTCGAGCCCCTGGATTCTTTTATTAAGGAATTTGCTTCAGGTGATGAAGAAAATCAGTGACTGTATAAATTACGACTCAGGAAGCAGCTTAAACCTACTAAAACCCAGCTAAGATTTGGCAAGTGTTTGCTATATAAACTTCTCTTACCAAATCCTCGTAGATCTGGGTTGAAAGAGTTCAGCAAAGCAAGGCCAAAAATAACCTATGGACAAATAGAGGAAAGTTAGGAGATCAGATGTGCATTCAGTCACTCGGTATATAGGCCAGGAGCAGGCAACTGGATCGGCCAGAGGGAAACTTCAGGTCTGAACATTGCTGCCCTCCCTAGAGCATTCCTCACTCTACCCAGTATTAAGCAACCACCAAGGATGCCAATGAGGTAGACCAGGATTCGGTGGGTGATGTTCCTGGAAGGGCAGTTAGTCTGAAGTAAGATGCTAGCAAGTGTTTGAAGCTGCATAGGAAGTGGAAGGAGGAAGCTAGAGGAATTCATGGTGACTGTTGTCACACCTTATTTAACATCGTGTGGGCACTGCCAGGAGCAATGCCAACTGTCAGCCTTCCTCAGATTCTGCCAAGTTGCCATCTATTAATGATTTAAAATAGAATGAATTAACTCACCTCTTGAACTTTGCTTAATTTGATAACTTTGCTCAGTTGAGTGAATAGATGGGGTGACGGCTTAAGACTCTGAAAGAAAAAAACCCATATCTATGAGACAGTTAGATTCACAATTTTATAAAAAATACAGTATAACCAGGAATAGAGTAACACACCAAAAAAAACCACCCTGCCCTCCACAGAATAATCAAAGCCGAAGTCTACTCAACAGTAGTACTTCTTTATTAACATTAATTTTATTTAAACTACTTGTAATACCACTTGATATCTCTAAGCAGTTTACATAAAAAGCTTCCCAGCTTCTTTCAACCTAACTGCATATGTTCTCAAACTTCCAATATTTTCCCATGCCAACATACAAGCTCTTAGTTCTTAGGATTATGAGCACCTTGTTTTCAGAAAACCTAATTCATCATTATGTAGCAATAACTCAGAATACTTCCTAGGACTGCACAACCTGCATTAGAGGATGACTACCTCAATAGCAGATTCCTGTTGGGCAACATTCACTCAGCCCTTTCAAAAATAGAATGTGTTTCACCAGCTGTTGGATATGGAAACCTTGGGGGTACTGAGTGCTGGAATGAATGTTTAAAGCCTTAAATGGCTTGAGGCCAGGCCACGTGAAGGATTATCTCATTCCATGGACCCTAAGATTCTATCCAGAGGACTTCCTCCAGATGCCCTCACCAAATGAGGGGAGGAGGGTGGCTACACTGCGGTCTTTTCAGTGCTAGGTGAAGACTTCCCCACCCCACCCCACCCCAGGCTTTGTAATCCTTCAGTTTTGTTTTTTAAATGTGTTATTGTGTTTTTAGATCTTTATACTGCTGTTGACTTTTACTTTAGTTTTATTTTGTTTTAAACGTTTACATATTCTATATTATGTTTTATCACATTATATTTTATGGTTTTAGTTTTTGTGAGTTTTGGCTATTGGGCAGTATAAAAATGTAATAAAGTAAAGAAGTGTATGGAATCATAGCGGCAAGCGAAGTGGGCCTTATCTGACTCTCCCATTCTTCTACTGTCTCAGGTCATGTTTAGGATTTCAAACACTTAATGGTCACTGTTGAATGCAAGAAGTAAACCAAACCTGTCATTCACAATCTTCATCTGGATCACCCACTGACCTGACATGTTGAAGTGTTCCTGCCAGTACTTACCCAGCTGATTCCAACTGGGCTATAAATACAACAGCAGTTAAGGCTTGGAAGTAAGTTGTGAGGAGTAAAGGTCAATGAGCAGGTTTTCGTAACAAGAGGGTGGTTAATAAAAACAACAGCGACTTGTTAACCATCCCCATGTGCCAGCTAATTTCCTCATATTACCCTTGCAAGGCACAGGTTGTCTTGATGTGCAAACCTAGTGAAGGTGGGTGGCTGGGGTGGTTAACAATCCACCCAGAATCCACAGTCTGTTTTAGGGTTGCTGAGTGATTTGTTAACCACCCCAGCCACCCACCCTTGCCGGGTCTGGACATCACGACAACCCATACCCAGAAACGGTACTTAGGGAAATCAGCAAGCATGTGACTGGCACGCATGGGGATGGTTAACAAGCCACCATGGCTTATTAACCACCCTTGTGTTGTGCAAACAGGCTCAACATCAGTAAAACCAGCTTAGCTTACAGAAGATGCAGTGCCCAACTCCTGATGCATGCAGGGCCAGGACAGACTGTGGAAATCTGTATCCATTTTTCCCTGCCTCTCCTACACTCAGTTAGTGCTCCCACAAGGTGCATACAAACCTTCTGATAGTGCAATGGATTTTCAATAGCATAGGACAGCGTCGAAATAAAGTTTGGCTTTGTAATCAATGATGCACACTCCTGGATCAGAAACTGAGTCTGAAAAGGAAGGAGACTGTTGTATAATCTTTGAAGCAGACAATATAGCTACAAGACATTCAGTTCAGTCTTTTGTTGGTTGAAACATGACACCTACATCGATCACACTATTTCAAACTATCTTCTTAATGTGGAATACATGACAAATATTTGCATATTGTATTAGTGGCTAGATGGCTGACAACACTAGTTTGGTTAGTTTTATGGGAAGGTGAACTCAATACACAAATCTTAATCCCTACTGGATAGACCCAGCAACATCATACACTGATTGCTATGGATACAGTATTCCAAAAACAGAATGAAAGCTAAGATAAATCAAGAAATATTTTAAAGAAAAAAAGAAGCAAGCCAAATAATTAGTGTGCCTTAAGAAGCAAAAGCAGTATGGGATTCAGTTACTGAGCTATGGAAGTGTTAATACAGAGCTTGAGGAAAAGTTCCAATGCAAGTTCCAATACAAGAGGCTTTAGAAACAACACTATACAAAAGAACATAAGAAACAAGCTCAAAGTTAACACAACTTTTCACTGTTAATTTAGAAAGCTTTAACACTTGCTGCAATCCATAGTATAATAATACCAGTATTTATTTTATTTTTAACATTTATAGGCTGCCCTATTACAAAACATTCTCAGCAGGGCATATTGCCTTGCAAACTAAGCCAACTGGAAATAATGCCACCGCCTCCTATGCAAGAAGGCATTGCTTTGGACTCCCTCATTTATAGAAACCCAGATCAGGAGAACTAAATCACAGGGCTTCTCTGTGGGAGCTCCTCTATGAAATTCTCCAAGGAAAGTGTGCTTAGCCAACTCCCATTCTAATTTCAAAAGGTTAGCAAAGACTTACCTTTAAGAAGGCCTGTAGACTCTAATTGCTGATGGGCAGAGCACTGTGCTCTCTTGTTTTAAAACTTTTTAAAAGTAGTTTTGTGTTGTAGACCTGATGGCTGTTTAAAATTTGTGTATGTGAGGTGGTTTAATGTTTCAGAATTGCATTTATTGTATGAATTTTCAGTTAGTTTTATAAACCACTATTCGAGTCCCAGCATTGCAGGGTAAAAAAATCTAAAATAAATAAAATAACTAATAGGGAATTAATGTGCAAACTTTACCTGGTGGAAATCTTTGCCACTGCTTTTACCATCGCCACTGAAATCCACATGCGAGAATAGACAGCGTAGTAAATGCCTGTCTGCCTCGGGGCCGTGCCGATTCACAATCTAGGTGCAAAGGGAAGAAAAGTCCCAGCAGAGGTATTCAAATATAACATCAAGTGGTGGCTGCCTATTTTGGCCAAATTGTTTGACCACATAAATCTATCCGGTGACTTCCCAAAGGGCTGGAATACCTCTATAGTAATCCCAATTTTCAAGAAAGGGGATTGTAACCTCCCCTCAAATTACAGGCCAATTAGCCTTATTGATATTGCAGCCAAACTATATGCTAGACATCTGCTGAACAAATTGGAGGACTGGGTTACTACAAATAACCTTCTTATAGAAGAACAAGCTGGTTTCCAAGCTGGTTACTCCACAATGGACCATTGTTTTGTACTAGACCATTTGGTTAATAAGTACAAAACCCAAGAAAAATCAAAACTGTATGTAGCATTCGTTGATTTCCAAGCAGCCTTTGACTCAGTTAATAGGAGCAGGTTATAGGCAAAACTGGCAGAGTTAAACTTAGATCGACGCCTCTTGATTTTGTTACAACTGCTGCACGAAAACTCGAACATCCAGGTGAGATTTTCTCCTGCTGGACACATGACAGATAATATTGCAGTATCTCGAGGAGTTAAACAGGGGGGGTGTCCTGGCCCCTCTTCTCTTTAATTCGTTTGTAAATGATATAGCTCCTGATTTGACTGGTGATTCTTTTTTCCCAGTAAAATTAGAAGAAAGAAAACTGTCCTTTCTTCTCTATGCTGATGATCTGATTCTCATCTCACATACCCAGCATTGGCTGAATATTCTCAAAAAAAAAAATACTATCTATCAACTATGGGAAAACTAAAGTCATGGTCTTTGGATACAGATCTCCATTACACAAATGGAGAATTAATACCCGTCCTATCAAGCAAGTATCCTCGTATCGCTATCTGGGTGTTCTTTTTTCAGCTTCAGGAGGCTAGGATGCCCACTATAAATCCTCGAAATTAAAGACAAACCAGCAATTAAACGACTATTGAAGTTCTGGCACACAAGGGGAGGTTACCAAATCCACCCAATGTTAACCTTGTTGAAATCAAAACTTATCCCCCAGTTTGTGCACGGAGGAGAATTATGGGCTCTGAAATGTTCATATGATATGGAAATATTTCAAAATAAATTGCTAAGAACAATTCTAGGTGTAACAAGATGCACTCCTGCTCAGAAACTGTCGTAATAGCAGGTTAAATCTGACACTATCATCAGGGCCTTTAACTATTGGCTCAAGACTTTTTTTCCCCATTGACCAGATTACCTAAATTGTGCCTTTTAGAGCAAATGAGAGCCAATTCATCAAATACATAATCTTGGTTTCAGAAACTGATTCCTCATATTCATTATTATGGTTTTTCTTCTCAATACTTTACTACTTTGAATTTAGCTCACAGCAAAGAGGTATTTAAGGAGAGAGTTAATGGTGTTTCTATCCAAATGGATCTCTGTGCAGTTGCAAGTAATAAGATAGCACCTTGGTTTGCAGAGACTAAGCTTAAATTCAAATGTGAACGCTACCTGACTCTAATTTCTAATCCTCGTTTTAGATCAGCCCTTGCACGATTAAAGATGCAACAAATGAAAACAGCAGTTTTAGAAGGGCATTTTAATAAAATTCCTTATACCTCGAGACTCTGTCCTTGCCGCAGTGGCAAAGTGGAGGATCTGCCTCATTACTTGTTCTACTGCCCTATCTATTCCCAAATTCGCTCTAAATATTTAGACTGTTTCCTTGAGAAAAAGTCCAGCTGGTCTTATTCAGAAAGAATGCACTTTTTATTTACATGCAATAGCAAGACTGTCCTATTGGCATTGGCCAATTTTGCTCTTGCAGCGCAAATGTATAGAACAAAAATTTTGACCTTGCTGAATGCATGATTTGTCTTACTATTGTTTTTACTATACCACTCGTTGAAACAATAAAGTTTTATCATCACAATCTAGGTGCAATCTAGGTGCAAAGGGAAGAAAAGGGGAAAAAACAAGAAAAACACGATAGCTAACTTCAATGGAGCCACACACGAATGCATTTGTAACTGTAGGAAGTATATTAATACAATACTGCACTCCATAGTTCAGGAGGAAAAATTAAGACACTAATTTCCAAGGAGTGTAATTTGGTGAATCCACTCAATGTTTTGTCTGTGTTTATATGTAATGACAACACATGGTTAAACCATGGGTTGGCAAATCATGGGTTGTCATTACATCCAAATCTGGGACTATGGGTTAACCACAAACAACCCACACCTTGGTGTTGGGTTGTGAACTCTGGGTTGTTCAAATCATGGGCTGACATTACATTCAAACCCAGAATCGTGAGTTGCTTCGTCAGACAACAGAGACGATGGGCAACAAGTCTGCTGCTCAATATTTCTAGCCCTTGCGTACAGGGACACCGAAGTCTGCCTAGCAATAGCAACAAGGGTGCCCATCACGCCTCCTCCCTCCTGCAGTTCGCAGCTTCCCATGAACGTGTCAGGGCACTTTTTTCAAGTTTGCTTTGCATTTTAATGAGAACATTGCTGTTATCACGATTGTGTGTCCTTGATGAACTGTCACTGCTATCCCAACTTAGTCGCATCTGGACTTTAGAATGGCCTGCAATAACAAATCGGCAGTTTCAACAAAGAGTCACCCCCTCAATCCAGACCTCCCATGCCTTGAGATGCCTTTCCTGGTTAGAAAAGAAAACATTTGGAATAGCCTAAGGACGCTCCAAACACCCTCCCTCTTTCAGACTGTGGGAAAAGGTGGAAGAAATGCTTTCTCTGCACCTTCTGTTGTCCAGTCTTCTCTGTAGTTGCTGCTACTGCGTCTTGCACTGACCCACCATGGTTGTGAGATCTTCACATTCCCCAGAATCCAAAATGGAGGAGAATTCTGCCTCAGTTTTCTTCACTAATGGTACCATCTCACAAACCACATGCATATTCTCAGGCATCCACGACCCAAGAAATGCAGAGATTATGTGCTTCTGGACTGATACTGAATTGGACCAGTCCCTACACACAGCAGATCCTGCAGAGTACCTATAGACATGATATTGTGTTCATATGGCTTTCTGGGCAAATATCAGCCCAAGTCTTTGCCCACTCCAGTGTAGGGGAAAACTGCATGGACTTATAAAAACTTCAAAGAGATCACTACCCACAACAAGCACTTGAGTATTGAGCTGCAAACCATACAGCTCAACACTCAAGTTGGCAAGACTTCTGCTGGACAGGAGAGATGTCACTCCTGAGTATACCACTGAAAAGTTAAAATCAACACCTTGAATTGGGTCCAGATGTGACTACAAAGAAGGAGAAGTGAAAATGCTGCTTACAAAAACCCTGGATAGCAAGCTCTCCACTAAGCTCTTAATCCTAAGGAAATGACCAGGGGCAAGCAGCCAAGCATGATTTAATGCAAGGCAGAAATCCTGGAACGGTCAACAGGCACCGAACAACAAGGGGTGGGGCCAGGGGAAGGGGGCATTCCATCTGAGGAACCTTGGAAGACTGGATTGCAGCCCCAAGTTGAGCAGAGCAAGCAAAAGTAATTGGAATAGGGCCACTGCACTACATACCCACAACTCGCACCCAAAACAGATAGGAATCATACTCCGCTCACAGGACTGATTTCTGTGAAAGAAAGTTCTTGAGCCCAATTTTGAAGGACTTGAATTCACCAAGGGGTGAGGATTAGCAGTCAAGGTTCAAAGCTAGAGTAGGTCGCAAGTACTCTTCACAGAGCACACTCCACTTATGTATCTTGGACATCCTCAGACTGCCCTTCTCTATTTGCTCGCATAACCACAATGGAGCAAAGAGTAGCCATGGGCACATGCTCTCTGCAATTCTGTGGTCACAGCAATAAGCCACCAATTTTGGATCCATTCCAAGCACAGAGAAGCTACTACTCTTGAATAATGCCATATTTGCAAGACAGCCAGTTAGCAAGAGGATGTAAAGTAATGAATGGTATGAGCAACTAGACAGTGAAATCACCACTTGCTGACAGAGAGTTACTCACTAATTCCCAGGAGTCTGATTCAGTTCCAGGGAGGAAAAGCATGAAGGCCTTCTCAAATTTTTATAGAAGGAAAAAAACTGTTCCATCATTCCCACACATTAATAAAATAATTCTACAACATGCACGTTTTTCTCTAGTACTAACACCCACATATCTTCCCCCCCCCCCGCTGCAAACACTTAATTTTTTAAAGAAACAAGAAGGGAATTATATAATTAGCAACGCCCAGCTAATTTCACCTTGGGGAAGGTAGCTAAGTACATTGAAGTTTATGGAATTGGTGCAGCTAGGCCACATTTTGCCTACAGTGCAAATACAAGAGAAATCTTTCACCAACAAACCTGCTCCCAAGAATCCAAACAATCTAAAAAATAACAAATGACAGTGATCTAATCAACCTAATGAACCTGAAAAAAAGTTTGCAGATCAGCAACACTGCTCAGAATCGAGGTTAAGTTTGTGAAAGAGAACTGGGCATGCTGGAAGGCCAGCCATCCAGTAATACATGTTTTAATAGTGATAGGAACACTACAAAGTATGGACCTGAGTAGGGCTTCCCCCTGCAATCCATTTCACCTTGAGAGCAATTCCTTTATTTCCTCCCTCCCTAGTCCACAGAGACATCTTAAATCCTCACAGGACATATGTATTTCCCGGGCCCATTCTTTGGGGGGGAGGTCCTTCCTGATAGTTTTCCAGCAGATCAGCAGAGAGGGACTCTTTCAAAGAAAGGAGCTGGGAAATACTGAAGCTTTTAAAGGAATAGAAGCTCCATGAAAGTTTGATTTGTGGCTGCAAGTCTGAGCAGGACTGCAAGGGAAGGTGCCCTCACTAAGGAACTCCCTGAATTGCACTTCCTTTAATTATTATTATTATTATTATTATTATTATTAATAATAATAACCCGCCTCTCCCTTCGGATCGAGGCGGGGAACACAATGTAAAATACAAAATCACGAACAGTTTAAAAATTTAAAACCAAGAGAAAATGCATCATTAAAACATCTTAAAATTCATCCGGATAGGCCTGCAGAGAGCAGTCTTCATGACTCTCTTAAATTCATGAAGACTGCTAATTTGTCTAATCTCCTCCGGCAGACCATTCTATAGTCTGGGAGCGATGGAAGAGAAGGTCCTCTGGTTAACATTCGCCAGCCTAGTTCTGGCTGGCTTGAGTAAATTCTTCCCAGAGGACCTAAGTGTGTGGGGCGGATTGTACGGGAGAAGGCGATCCCGCAGGTAACCTGGACCCAAACCATGTAGGGCTTTAAAGGTAATAACCAACACTTTATACTTCGCCCGGAAACTGACTGGCAGCCAATGAAGTGATTTTAAAACTGGTGTAATGTGGTCACCCCTAGATGTACCGGTGACCAACCTGGCTGCCATATTTTGAACAAGTTGAAGTTTCCGGACTAGGCACAAAGGTAGCCCTATGTACAGCGCATTGCAGAAGTCAAGCCTCGAAGTTACCAGCATGTGCACTACCGTCTTTAGGTCTTCCAACTCTAGGAAGGGGCGCAGCTGGCGTATCAGCCGAAGCTGATAGTAGGCACTCCCGGCCGTCGCATCAATCTGAGCTGTCATCTGGAGCGACGGATCCAGGAGTACCCCCAAGCTGCGAACACAGTCTTTCAGGGGGGGTGTAACCCCATCCAGAACTGGTTGACACACCTCCAAACCCAAGTTGGGGCCTTTGACAGCGAGCACCTCCGTCTTGTC
Organism: Anniella stebbinsi; assembly: GCA_029215795.1. Taxonomy (NCBI): domain Eukaryota; kingdom Metazoa; phylum Chordata; class Lepidosauria; order Squamata; family Anniellidae; genus Anniella; species Anniella stebbinsi. The sequence goes on from JARDYH010000007.1 coordinate 34,163,611, forward strand.
TGGATTCAGCTTCAGTTTGTTTTTCCTCATCCAGCCCATTACCGCCTCCAAGCATTCATTCAGAGGAGACGCACTATCCTTAGCTGACGATGTTGTCGAAGGCATAGAGAAATATATTTGAGTGTCATCAGCGTATTGATAGCACCCCGCCCAATGCCTCCGGATGATCTCTCCCAGCGGTTTCATGTAAATGTTAAACAGCATTGGGGAAAGGATGGCACCTTGTGGTACACCACATAGCAACTCCTTTTTTGAAGAGCAGCTATCCCCAAGCATCACCATCTGGAACCTGCCCGAGAGATAGGATCGGAACCACTGAAGCACAGTGCCCCCGATTCCCCATTCCCCCAGGCACTCCAGAAGGATACCAAGGTCGATGGTATCAAAAGCCGCTGAGACGTCCAGGAGTACCAGCAGGGACACACTCCCCCTGTCAATACTAAGGCGTAGATCATCCACTAAGGCGACCAAAGCGGTCTCAACTCCGTATCCTGCTCTGAAGCCGGTTTGAAATGGGTCTAGAAAATCAGTGTCATCCAAGACTGCCTGGAGTTGAAAGGCAAACACTCTCTCGATCACCTTGCCCAAAAATGGAAGATTTGATACTGGCCTGTAGTTATTACAGTCCAGGGGATCCAGGGAGGGCTTTTTTAGAAGCGGCCTTACCACCGCCTCTTTTAAACATGATGGAAAGCTCCCCTCCCTGAGAGATGCATTAATGATATGTTGTAAATGTGATCTAACTGCATCTCTTCCCTGGACAACCAGCCAAGAAGGACAGGGATCGAGAGAGCAAGTCATCCTCCTCACACATCCAAGTACCTTGTCCACATCCTCGGTACTCACCAACTGAAACTGATCAAGTGTAATCCTACTCGCAGAGTCACTGGACACTCCACTGTCAGCCTCTGCTATAACAATGGCATCTAAGTCGGATCTTATCCGAGAGATTTTATCTGAGAAATGATCGTTAAAGGCATCACAGCGAACTACCGAAGGCTCTTAAGATCGGATTCAGGGGAGAAGGTGCCCGGGTTAGACCCCCTCACCACCCTGAACAGTTCTGCTGTTATTAAAATAACACCCTGTAGTTCCTTTCAGTGCTCAAAAGGAGAGCACATGATGTGGAAATAGCGATGAGGTGGTAGGGCTGTACTGCAGTGGTACACCCTAAGGGTAGCCCAAGGAAGAAACCAGTGAACAAGCAGGTTGTCATGGTGAAGAGGAGGAGCAACTCCAGGGGGCTCTTCTCTGTGGCCCTTGCTGGGATATGGGATCTCGACAGGTGCCCAACTATGCCTACTTTCAACAGCAGTCATAAGTTTCTCCCCCCCCCCCAAAATGGAGCAATAGGCCATAAACAACTGCTAGTGACAATGGCCATGTGCTACCTCTAGTATCAGAAACAGTGACCCGGTTGACATTATCAGAGTGGCTTAAATAAGCCACAGTGGTTTGTTTAACCCGTAGCACATGCTGGGCACCATTTGCCTAATTACATGGGCAGACATGGCTTGCTGCAGGGGAAAGCAACCCTCAAATAACCAATGGCCTATTGCTGAATCATTTGAGTATCGTTTCCCCCTCCATCAAGCCATCCCTCCCAGGTTCAAGCAACATGCTGCGCCAGCGCAGGTAATTCAGAAAATAGAACCCTGCATGCACCACAGCTTAAACAAGCCACAGTGATCATGCAGACTGGGGTCAGTATATCTCTGTATACCCGTTGCTGAGGAAGACGAGCAAGAGAGTGCTGCTGTACTCATGTCCTACTTGTGGGTTTTCCCACAGGCAGCTGATTGTCCACTGTGTGAACAGAACACTGGACTACATGGAACTTGGGTCTGAACCAGCAGGACTCTTAAATTCTAAATGCCCCTGTTCAGACAACACACTAAACCATGATGGTTAAGCATTTTGAGCTAAAGATTACGGCTTAGCGTGTTGTGTGAACCATTTTTATGCAGTTTTAATAATATGTGTCATGTTTTAATCAGTTTTATGTATTTTATCATGTTGTTGTTCCCCACCTCGATCCAGACGGAGAGGCGGGTAAGAAATAAATTGTTGTTATTATTATTATTATTATTATTATTATTATTCCTAACCATAACCACAGTTTCAACAAGCTCACTAACCACTTGCTGCAAAAGGTTTAGCAGCCTAACCATGGCTTAGTGTGTTGTCTGAACAGGTCCAGTGTGATTAACAGAGAATTAAAGAGAGCAACTTATTTGCCTAAATCCATAATTTTCCACATTTGAGGTTTTCTATCAAAAAAATGCAACTGCTATGTAGTTTTAGTTTTGGTTTTTTTGTAGAGCTTATTTCCTGCATAACAATCAATCTTAAAAATCTGAAAAGAAACAAGTTATTAAATTATTTCTAGCTTACAAGTAAAAGTTATCTCATGTGTTCATTAATCAAGATAAAGCATTGAAGCAAAGTGCACTGGGAGTCTGACTAGTAGCAAACAGTCGTTGGGTCTCAAGCCCAGCCACAACTGACCCTATTCTTGCTTCTAGCTGATTTGGCCCATCCCATTGTAGTCTCCAAGAAAGGTACTATGACCGGCCTTGGCTGGACATCAAACACTGCAGTAATGTCTCTAGATTAAGAGCTACTTTGGGATATTACACAAAAATGAAGAGAGCGGGAAATACACTTGCCTCAATTGAAGGAGCAGGAAATGCAACCCTGTTCTTCTTCCACATCTTAATGCTGAAACAGAGCTTTCACATCTCCCTCAGCAAGAACATACAAGGGCAGCACAGGCTCTGAAGCACTTGCTCTGCCTGCTCATTTCACCACACTTCCCCAGTTAGCATGCAGCTACCTAAGCTTTTCTGTTTGACTCCGCATGAGTCGCAAGGAAAGCGGCTTAATTTATTCAGGCTGAACTCTTTGAAACTAAAGCCACCTCCTTCTCAATTCCTGCACTCTTATCAAAAGAATTGGGCAGAACAATTGAAGGGGAACAGCTGTGCACCAACTGCTCTCTGCAAATCCTACATCAGTCTTTATCAGTTCATTCCCCTGTACACAAGAGGAGTCTTGGGAACTGAGATTTCAGAAGTGTCCAGCCAGCCTCTTTAGCTTTCTATTACTAGTTGGCTACAAGCTGGATTTTTACTTTTGGCTAGACTGAGGACATACCTCCTTCGTTCAATGCTATTTCCTAGCTTTTCAAAGGCTGTGATTAAAATGCTGTAAATACTTTCAAGAATGCCCTGCAATTGTGGAAAAAGACACTCCTAGCTGGGATTATCGAAAGACTACCTTGAGCACAGTGACTCAATAGAGAGTTCTCTCTAGAGACAAGGAAACTGGAACACCTGGAAGCAGCGATGTGGGGTGGAAATTGTTCTAGTGCTTTATTTTTCTGTGGAAAAAAATCCATTTCATATGTTCATTAGTAACAATGAATGGATGCCAATTGTAAACACAATATCAGGCAAGCTTGGCCATTTCAAAGTTGTAATTAATGTTTTTTTAGATGATTATCCCTACCAAGTATATGAAATGAAACTAATAAGTAGTGACAGTGAAACTGAAGGTGCCCCAACAACCTCAGTGGAAAACTGAAATAGACAAGTGATTGTCAGCATATCATGCACAGTTCTCAGGTTGCTAAAATTAATTAGTTTTAATTAGTTCCCCAATCTGATGCCCTCCAGATGATCTCGACTACAACTCCCAACATCCTCAGCCAGTGATGCTGACTGAAGGCCCCAGGTTGGGGAAAGCTGAATTAGTATCTCAACTGTTTCAATACCTTTGATTACATTTAAACAATGTAAGGGAAGTGCATGCTACTGTCTTTAAATTTTTGCAAATATTCCAATAAAAATGTCTACATAATACAACATTTAAATTACATTAAAAGTACTTTAATTCTCCTCTCAAATATTTCAGGTCGAACACCTGTGGAACAAGAAATTAACATGGGGTACTTTTTTATACTTGTGTTACTTGACTAGTATTTAGTAAATATACTAAATTAAATCACACTGTAGTGATTTTCCAAAGCAATCTGAAAATTTTCCAATGCAAATGAACCTATGCAAATTAGCCTAATTTGCATTGGGAGAAAAATCAGAAAACCCACATCACTGTCTGAAGTCTGCTCAACAGTGGGATCCTTCAGATGGGTTCAACACAGCCTATTCCAGCCCTTGGGCTTGGAGCAGCTTCAGATTTCCACAATGGAATGTCAGCAGAGTTCCTGCCGGAGAGGTTCTGGATTTCATACAAGTTTTTAGCACTCCAGCAAATACACTATAAGAGGCAGGATGAAAGCAGGCTGCCAGCTGGTTCTCTTTCCTGCACATTTGGGGGAGGGCAGGGTTAGGCTGTGTTATCTGACTCCACTCTTCTGACAAAGCCTGTACTCGCTAGTACAGCCTGCTGTGGAGGGCCCTTCACATATTCAGCCCTATTTTCTGCATGGGAAATAATGAATATATTGATTTACGAATCTAACAGGGACTCCTTCCTCAACCAAACATGCAAATTCTGTATGAAATAACATCTGAGCTCAATCCTTTCTCCGATGCACAATTCCAACAACATATCAATGTTGAGAATCTTGCTGTAACTGCTAAAGACCAAGACCGCATGCTACTGTTAGAGTAGTGGAACACTTCTGAAATAGCGATCTCTGCCACAGACTCTCATCAAGCATGTTGACGGTGCCTGCTAGAACAAAGCAACCGAAAGAAATAAAATTGCAAAAATATCAGAAAGGAAGGACTAGACAAAGAAAACGCTGAGAATGTTAGAAAGGGAGAAGACCTAGCTCACCCTCTCCAAAGCAAAATCCCTTCGTTTTGATGCTACCCCTTGACAGTCAAGAAGGTAATGAGTGAGGAAGTGAGAGCATACCTGCCAAAATGCTTCATCTAGCTCTAAAATGGTACAAATATTTTAGCAGACATGGAAAGGAACCCATACATGGGACTGGACAGGGACCCCAAGGAACATACTATTAGCTTCTTTACCCAGAACATCAAAGTTTGTTTTTACACAATTGCTTTAATAGGTTTGCCATATAAACAATGGTAGTTTTAAACAAGTAATATGGTGTTTCCAAAAACAGTTTAATTGGAGAATGTTCCAGAAAAAATTCTGGAAAAGTTTCAACTATCTTGAATTGACTGGAGATCCAATTTAGAACATGTTGACTGTTTTGTGGCTTACATTAACACATACATACACACAATTACTTTTATGTTGCCGTTTTAAGTATCTCGAAAGGCATGAGCAATAACTCTGACAAATCTATCTAACAATTCAGCTAAAGGCATCTAAACTCATCAGATACAAGTCAGGAAACAGGATAAGACAAAAACTGACAGACTGGATTCAGACAACACAATAATCAACAGTCACTTAAATAGTCCACGGTAGACTAAATAGTCCACTGTTGACTATTGTGTCGTCTGTCAGGAAAAAAACATGTTACGAGTAGTTATTTTCAAGAAATAACCAACGCAAATAATCAATGGTTTGCAGAGTTGATTATCAGCACAACTGTTGATTATTGTGTCATGTGGCGGGCTCCATTTATTATTTCCCATGCCTACAGAGTTGTGAGGCAAGAGCGGCAGAAGAGTTGTCTCTCTTGCCCAGCAGAACTCTATAGGCATGGTTAAAAATCCCATCTGGGAAGCGCTTGGGGAGCTGCCGATCATGCCGTCCCTTGGTGGGGCGCCGCAATAGGTGGCTCCCCCGCTTCCCGAGAAGGGCACATGCCATCCCTGGGTGGGGTGCCACCAATTGCAGTGCCCCACATGTTCCCAGGGTCTTGCACGTCTCTTGCCCCCACCGCCACGCAATCCATCTGGATATCGGCTCGAAGGGATGGAATGAGCTCTTCCATCCCCTTGAGCTGATACAAATGGATCATGGTGAGGGGAGGGAAAGTGCTAGCGACTGTGGTCAGGGGACTCAAGGAATTCCTGCCGCTGCTTGAGAGCGGCAAGAGCTCCTAGCATGCCCCACTGCCAGTCACCAGCACTCTGCAGTGAACGGAGGGCAGGGCTCAGGAGGCATGCATCCTCCTGCGTCCCACCTTCCCTTTGCGATTTGTTGCTAGGGCGGAGGGAGATGCTGGTCTGTCAAGGACAGTGTCAGGGGAGAGTCTCCCTCCGCTGCGCCAGGCTATTGATTTGGAAATGGGGTCGGGAATCCCCATTTCCAAATGGATAGCCTGACGCAGTGAAGGGAGATGCAACAAATGTCTATAGAAACCAGGCAGGCGGGCACAGCAACAAGGAGGAGGCGGGACGGAGCCAGCTATGGTCGCCCCGCCGAAAGGACGCAGCGTGGCAGAGTGATCCCATGCCCTGTCATGTTATCACTCTGCCATGCCGCCGAGAGAGTGGAGAAAGACACTGTCTGACAGCGTCCTTCTCCATGCACTTCATCTCTCCGCCGTCCGCCCTCCCTACAGAATGGTGGTGCTGGTTCCCACTTTCCATACCAGGACGCCGCAGAGAAAGACAAAACAAATGCCAATTCTCAGTAACACAATGTAAGAAGATCTGGATTTATCATTCTAGAAACTAACATAATTCAACCAGTAAGAAATAGAAATGCAAATGATAATTGAGCTGTGGATACTCTTCCATTTCCTCCCAAATCTTGGGGTATTCTCTACTTACATGCTGTATTTCCTGCTGGCTGGCTCGGTAGTTTTTCTTGGTTAAATTGTCTACCAGGTAGCTGATTTGAGACAAGGCCAGCGAGAGCGAGTCAAGATTCATTGCTGGTTGGGGCGGAAGCAGGCGGCCGAGCCCGGCGCAAAATCACCATTATTCCCCTTTAGTCACCTCAGAGACAGGTTAATTTTTTTCCAGTTAGCCTATATATCAATTTATGCTTTATCTTCAGCTCTTCTTTCCTAGTACTTTCACTCTGTTCTGAATCATGGCACCTGCAAGACAATACAACACAGTTTTACTTATTTATCTACAAGCAATTCCCTCAAAACTTAAAGCTATATTCCATTTTATCTAATTTAATTCCTTTGTTAGTAATTGCTCATGCATAATTGAACGTTCATGTACTCACAGTACTATAAAGGCCTGCAGGGCAAAATTTAAGTTTTTTTTAGCCCAAAAGAATAACAGGTAGCAATGGGCGGATCTCTTATATCTGTTTCTACGGACAGTCCCCTTTTTCAACCCAGTGATGTAGGACAGAAAACTTTCCACTGCCTTATTTTTTTGCGGAAAATTTATATCCAGCAATGGCCAACCTTTTTGGCAAATTGTGACACAAACCAAATTCAAAGCTTGATACACTGCTCTGATGTATACTAAAGTAATTATGCAGCCCTCCAAACTTCTAGTCTACTGAGCTGGGGAGCAAGAGAACTGAAAGTGCCCCAACAACCTCAATGGAAGGTTGTTGGGGCACAACAGGTTGGGGAAGTCTGAATAGTTTGTCAACACTAGTTTAAATGTAAGAAAAAGTACTGAAATGTTTGGAATTAGCAACAAGCTTACTATTTAAATACCACACATGCAAAGGATCAATGCTCGCTAACAGAAGCGATAAGAAAAATCTTAAAGACTGGCACAGTACTTTATTATTTATTTGATTTATATCCTGCCATTAACAAAAAAACAATGATTGTCATGGCAGCTATTTTTCTGCCTCGTAACCTGAAGATGCTGGTCCCTTCAAAACTCGCATCAACTGTGTCATCATGATGTGTCCTCCACACAACACACAACAAACACACACACACAAAACTAATATTTCTAAGAACATTCTTAATACATTTCCAAATCAGCAGTGTAGCTGCTGTGCTGAACCCACTATAAACTCTCCATGCCATAGCAGTCATTTTAATATTTTCATAACTTTCGGCAGTATCCAATCCTGCCAGCCCGTGCACAGGGCCGACTGATGCTTCTGTACCAGGAGTAGCCAGTACCTCAAATTCAGTTGCGCAAGCAGAACCCAGCACTTGTGCAATGGTGGTTTAGTGCTTCTGAGGGGCAAGCCCTGAAACGAGCTTGTTTCTGTAAGAAGGTAGGTCTGAGGAGCTCCCCCAAGAAGTATAAATCACCACTGTGCAAGCAGTGGGGGCCACCTGTGCAACGGAATTGGTAGGGCGCAAAAGCATAGGCTGGGAATAACTGCCCCATTAGATATTGCCCTTAGAGTTCTGTCCAACATTTGTTTTGTATGACCAGGATGCAAAATATTTATCAATTTATTATTAATGAATCAATTTATTTATTTTAAGTATTTTTGCAACTCCTCAGCCAAAAAGGCTTCCACAACAACTTACATGTAATCAATTAAACAAGACAATTAGAACAAAATAAATACTAAAATAGTTGCCAAGTCGTCCTGTGGGGATTGAGGTATCTCTCTCTCAACTGAATTTCCCATTTATACAGTTTAGTTCACATCATTGCTGTGACAATGATTTTAAAGCCATTTGCATATACAACATGTGCCATATTAAAAAAATGACAATCTAGAATGTACAGCAGTGTCCTGACCTTCATAGATATGCTGGCATAACACAACCGAACAATGCAGTATCACAAGCAGGTCATGTTCTACTTGGCATACTTTGGGTGAGAGACTAGTAAATAACCAGGTTAACAGCAATAATTAAGAATTTGAATGTACAGACTCTTACAACAAACAGCTTGAAATATTGCTAGATCAATGATACTTCACAGAATGGAAACAGCTGAGGCTCAGATGTGGGGTAAGTGCTGGAGCTGAAAACTGGGTTCAGAAGAGTGGTTTTGTGTTGCTGAGCTCAGACCCCACCTCTGTGTTGTAATTCAGCTTTGAGGCAAGTTACTTTTCTTTTAGCCTTACCACTTTGCTACTGGGAAATGGCTATTTTATGAATACCCTTTTTTATGGGTACCCACAACACCCTTTTGCCATTCCAAATATGACCCAAAAAGTTTGCATACCCCTTGCTTAGAAGCGCCTCTGCTCAGGAAGGAGGATTGCTGCGGGACAAGGGGTGGGGGGAATGGGTCAGATCAGGCACAGTAGCTTAATAAGCTACGCATAGTATCTTATAAGCCCAGTTATGTGGTGCGGTATATGGTGGACTATTTCAAAAAATAAGGTACTGTGAGTTTAAGGCAGCTATAAAAACTAGCCTGTTCGGGCAGGCCTACCCAAATGAACTTTAAACCAAGGGTTTTAAAATGTGTTGATTGTTTTATATGCTCTTTTAATTAATTTGTCTTTGATCTATATTGTTCTTGTATTAATGTTGTTCCACACCTCGATCCAAAGGGAGAGGCGGGTAAGAAATATTATTATTATTATTATATTATTATTATGCCATCATGGACTAAAATGACATCTGAACATGACCCATACCATAGTTTAGCTAGGCTGACCATATGAAAAGGAGGACAGGGCTCCTGTAACTTTAACAGTTGTAGAGAAAAGGGAATTTCAGCCAGTGTCATTTGTATGCACTCAGTTCCTGGTGAAATTCCCTCTTCATCAGAACAGTTAAAGTTGCAGGGGCCCTGCCTTCTTTTGTATCTGGTCACTCTAGTATAGTGCCTGCAACTTTAACTATTGTGATGAAGAGGGAATTTCACCAGGAACTAATTTCATACAAATGACCCTGGCTGAAATTCCCTTTTCGCTGCAACTGTTAAAGTTACAGGAGCCCTGTCCTCCTTTTCATATGGTCAGCCTAGTTTAGCACAATCCTACTTCCACTTTCCCTCTGTAGCATGATTGTAAGGAAATCACGTTTTCTGTTTTGGCCAAATGTCTAATCTGAGCAAAAGGTTACTATGATCAGGAATTACCCAATTATGCCTCATGATCACTTGACTATGTTAGTGAGAACACAGAATCTTAATTCATTACAAGTTCAACAGCACAAAGTTACAAATTTAAGATATTAAATGAACGCTAAATCCCAGATATTATAACCTACAATTAAATAGCATTTTTAAAGCACCACTCACTGGTATTTGCCTCTTGAGGGAAATTTAACATTAGAGTTAGGGACTTCTTAACATGGCATTGTCTTGTCCTTCTAGATTCTAAACTTGCTCAATGACTACAAGAAAATTGTTTCCTGTTTACAAGGCAATTTTGACACCTCTGCCAATTTTGCCTTCTGTTCTTATAATCCAAGTTACTCGTCAGCTTCTAATTGAACCATACCTTCCAAGTTACGTTTTTGAAACTTCATTGATATGAAGGACCAGCAAGTACCTTTTAAACTTATTATTTTCTGACAGTTAAACTGTACAAAACACTTGCAATCTGTTTGGCAAAGACCATACAAAGTGCAGACACCAAATATCCACACTTTGAACTCAAAGTCTATTTACTACGTTTAATTTGACTGTGTAAGATTGCTTATATTTCAGAATCACCTTTTCAATTTCTGGAAGACACTGCACCAGCACAAAACTATTTTTCAATTACACTCTGACCAAACCACAGAATATAATCTGTACAATTCAATGAGTCAGTGTAACATTTGACACAGAAGTACGCAGGTCCACCTGGCCTGCACACAAATTTGTTAAGCATCTTCACTGGTCCAGAAGGGGATTCTCTGCTGGTTTCCCCATGCCACATTGCTCTTCTTTAAACTTTTTCATTCTCTCACAGGTAAGCTCACCCTGCAGCAGGGCTAACAAATGCAAGTGGTGATCGTCACCGCCACATCTTATTTCAATTAAAATATTTCCAAATAGCTTTTCCGACACTAAGCTACCCAAAGTTTTCATATCAGCAAACAAAGCAGCCATTGCTATACAGCAATCACTGATGAATCACCTACAGTTTCTTAACCATGGGTTGTTCAGGAGCGGGCAAGTGTACTGGCTCTTGACCGCTCGACCACTTCCAATTTGCTAAACAACCCAGGGGGAATCGTTCTCTGTGACATTCAAACCCAGAACTCTGGGCAACTGAGGGAGAAACAACCCAGAATTATAACCTATGGTTCATTCTTGGGTTACAACTCCAGGATATTTCTCCCCCAATGCACCAGAAGCAAGCAAGCACTCGGAAGCCAGCATTCTTCCAAACAACCTTCAGTTAACAAACCATTGGTTGTTTCATCATGCAAACCAGGTCACTATGTGGCTGAATTCGGACGACATATTAGGCAACGGAGGGGGAAATAGCGTACTGACCGTGCGTTAGGCAGGCAGTGCTCCCCAAACGACACACAGCAGCTGGCACTGCTCAGCACTGGCAAATGCACCGGTTGCTAAGAATGGACGGCGGCCATTTTGGTTGCAGCATCTCCTCCCTCCCCCTCCCTCAGTCCCCCAGCCATATCCCAGCATGCACCGTGAGTTCTGCCGGCTGTATAGAGCGGCCGGGGGTTTTCGGCTGCTTTGGCTGGCAGAACTCTATCCCCAAACGGAATAGTCCACGGAGACGGGGGGGCTCAATTCGGCCGACACTTTAAACAACGGGGCTACTGGCTAAACAATGTGCAAGCCCGTTGTTTCCCTCCATTGTTTAAATTGCCCGATTAGCGTACTGTCAGTTGTGTGTGCATGGTGTGTTACTTCCCACACGACACAATAAGCAACACAACTGACGATTGTTCCCCCCTCCTCCGTTGCTTAATATGTCGTCCGAATTCAGTCTGTGTTTTGATCATGTAATGATATGGATATTTTTCTACATGTAAATGTCATATTGTATTATTTATTTAGCACCTATAAGTGTACATGATGCCTTTACAATGAATGGGATACATACATGTCCCTACACCAACGAATATTCAACCTAAAAACAGAAACAAGACACACAACAGAAGAAGGGGAAGGAAATAGAGGCTGGGGTAAACAGGGGAAGAATATGTGATTATTTCAGGCCTTCCAATGGCTGAGGGTGGTGGAGCTGGATCAGCAAATGTCACAGGTAAGTTGTATCAGGTTATTAGAGTGGAGAGATGGGGTGGGGGAAAGGCCGTGGAATGTTTTGAGAGTAAGGACAAGGAGATTTTGCATGATCCAGGAAAGGACAAAAACAGTGTAGGAATTTAAGGAGGGGCATCATATGATAAGAGCAACAAAAGCAGCAAATATTTTTGGTAGCTGTGTGCTGTGAGCAAATCAGGGTGAGACAATGAAATATCCTCCATGGGAGCACAACTCAGTGGTACAGCATGCAATAGGTTGCAGGATCAACCCCTGGCAACGCCTATTAAAAATGGAAACAGATCACAGGTGACGTTAAAGATGCTTGCCTGAGACCCTGTTGAGCGGTTGCCAGCCAGAGTAGACAATACTGGGTTAAAAGGAAAAAACAGTCTGCCCTGATATCAGGCAGGTTCCTATTTTTCCTACTGCAGTAGTCAAAGAAAAAACTGAAAAAAGGCAAGACAGTATTTTTACTAGTAGCTTTACTATGAAGGGAGAAATTTGATTTGATGATGGACTGAAAGTGGGGAAAAAGGAAAAAGAGGAGTCAAAGAGAAAAGTAAGTTTTCATATGCTGCTGATGTTGTCAATGGAGAAAGATTGGACATGAAGAAGATGACTTAGGAGGAAAGATAAGAAGCTTGAATTTGGACATATTGCATTTGAAACAACAATGAAGCATCCAAGTGGAAATAGAGGGGAACTTCAAGATATGGGATTGGATGAAGAGAGAAAGTTTTAGGGTCATGAGGTAGAAGATGGGCATCATCAGCATATAGGTGGTACTGAAAGTCATGGAATATATGCAATTACCCAGGGCGAATGAATAGAGAATAGCAGAGCCATAAACAGAGCCCTGAGGAACCCCAACAGAGAAGAAAAGCAGAGGAAGAGCTACCACTATGAAATCATTGGAAAAGTGATTATACAGGAACAAAGAGAATCAACTGAGGACAAAATCACCTACGACAAAGGGAATCAAGCAAGAAAAAGTGATCAGTTGTATCAAAGGTGGCAGAGAGTTCAAGGCGGACAAGGGCTTGGAGAACTTTGGACTTGGAGAACTTTGGACTTGGCGGATAAACAAGGATTTTCAGGATGGCAGACAACAGCAGAAAAATCACAGTTGTCAAAAGTCTATCAATAAATATGTTAGCTCAAATTTAGCAAACAAAATTTTACTATTTAAGGAGCAAGGCCAATGCACATATAAATAACTGGGCCATCTACAAAGTAATTTTGATTAACAAAAATGTTTATCAGCATCCCTTGCATTAGTCAGTGAGCATGAGACAAACAACTAGCAGAACTACCACTGAAGTTGTCTTATGACACACAAGGACAGGGATGCACACACTGCTCTTTTTTTAAAAAAAACAAGCAATTATCCACAAGGCAGACTTGTAGTAGCTTAGTATATTTAGGACTTTTGAATGTAAGAAACATCTTATGATGCAGATGGAAGGAAAAGCAATTTAGAGGGGGAAAATATTTTAAGAACATAAGAAAAGCCATGCTGGATCAGTTCAAGGTCCTTCTAGTTCAGCACTCTGTTCACATAGTGGCCAACCAGCTGTCAACCAGGGGCCCACAAGCAGGATACAGTGCAACAGCACCCTCCCACCCACGTTCCCCAGCAACTAGTGTATATAGGCTTACTGCCTCTGATACTGGAGGTATCACACAGCCAACATGACTAGTACAAAAAGGCAAGTAAAAGGAATAAGAAATGAAATATTTCCCCCCAAATGGATAGCTAGTTGAGAATTGTACACAAGCAGGAAACAAAATGTGAGTAGGCTACATAAAATTGATTGGAAACCTCAACCTATTAAGATAGTTTCTAAATGAGCATGCAGCATGTTCTGCTCTGTATCCATTAATTAACAGCTAGGTTGCCTCATAAACAGTGTCAAGGATATAAATACCCATTGTATACATTTACATTGTAATGGCCATTGGCTACAAACAATAAATGTGGCACTGCAACTTTGGCAAACAGGTAACCTATTGTTAGAGATGGGAAATTCTCAACACAGCTCAACAATTATGCAACTAAAATATTTAAGTTAGCACTGAGTTTTGCCTCCTTAACAACCATTACAAAGTAGCTAATTTAAACATATTTTAAAAGATCACACAGAGACCTTACAATTAGAATTGTAAGCCTAACATCCATCTCAAACAATTTGGCAGAAAGCATAACTAAAGCTAGAATTACTCAACATTTAGAACAACTTTGAGAAAAAAGTCTTGCGTCCTCAAACTTTTAAAATTATTTGAGTGAAACAAACATGTACATAGGGGAGATCCATTAGACACTGTATACTTGGGATTTCCAATCAACTTTTGAAGACATCCAACCCTAACCCAAACCACCTTTCAGTGGTTAAAGAGAAGAGGCAGAGAGTAGAAATATAAAGTTATGTTTAACAATAGAGAAAAACAATGGGATTTACTAAGGCCCATACTGGAAGTGATGCTATTTGACTTATCTACAATATATATTCCAACATGAGGACCAAGATAGATTGATAGATAGATAGATAGATAGATGATAGATAGATAGATGACACCAATGGGCAACTCACTTGAGTTTGCAAAATCTGGGCCAAAATATTTTTAATTTTTTTAAATATTCAGAATTGTTGAAATTCCGAGCAAAATGAAGAGATCCAAAAGTGTCTCTCCGACTGGACAGACAACAAAATAGCAAATGAGATTGAATGTACACACAATGTTGTACTTAGTACTAAGAAAATAAATCCTGCACTCACATATATGCAGGGGCTGACAAATCAGCTTGGCTTACTAGCCAGTTTCTAACTGTGTTCATCACAAGCCCCTGCCTCACATTCTCTGGCATATGCAGCAGGATTGCCTTATTACTTGCATAGAGGTTTGAAAAGGAAACAGCCTACTGTTCCTTACTGTCTCCACGCTGCAGTAGAAGCAAGCACCAAGGGAGGGAATGTGAACTGCTGGGCATCCCTTTGCATCACACATCTTGGAATAATTGCCCTTGGTGAACAGATTTCTTAACAAGGTCCAAATTGGTCCTGATTGGCCAAGAGAGGGATTCAGGTGGGGGGGTCACAGTAGGAATGTCAGTAAGGGCACTATGGTTGCATTCGGACGAGACTTTAGGCAAACGGGGGAATAGGCAACTCACCGTGCGTTATTTTGCCGGTACTACCCACACAACATGTTGTCCTGCCCCCATCATGCGGCTGAAACTCCCATCGTCCTTCCAGCCGGCCGTTGCTCCACCCTCACTCCTCCCAGGGCCATCCCATCAGCTGTTGAAAGTTCTACAGGCTGTAGAGGAGCAGCAGGGGTGCTTTCGGGTGTTCCTGCCGGAGAACTCTATGAGCTCCCGAAATAGCAGTTAACGCGCTAAATTTGACAATGGAGCCCGCCACACAACATGTTAAGCAACGGGTCTCCGGATAATCAATGGAGCAGCCCATTGTGTTTCCCCGTTGCTTATTTTGTTAAAATAGACAACTGCCAGTTGTATGCCCCCTCGATGACACAATAAGCAACGCAACAGACGGTTGCCTAATTAAGCAACTGTTGCTTATTGTGACATCCGAACCCCAGCCCATGTATGCTCAGCTAGAAAGAAGTCCTACAAACACCAAACATGTCCCAGCCAGCACGGCTGGCTAGAGGGAAGTTAGGAGTTGTAGAACTGTTTCTGTCTAAATATGCATATAATTGCACCCTAAACGTATCAACCCAGAGTGCAGGAGCAGTAGAACAGGCGTATACAATGAAAAGAACTATTAGAAAAGCCTGAAATGCCATGATATGTGTGATACACCTAAATTCAGAACATTGTGTGCACTTCTAGTCACACGTTTTAAAATGCAGAAAAAGAACTAAAATGATAAGTAGCTTGGAGCCACCCTTCACTACAGTGAAAGGAAGAGTTTAGGGCTTTTGAGCTTAGAGACAGCAGTGAAGGTTTTTAAGTATAAGCCACATGAATACTTACTATCAGTAAATGTTACAATTGCACTGCAAAGTAAACCAATATTATTGCCATATGTGCAAATGGGGTGTTGGGACTGAAAGAACTGTCAGTTGTCCACCGCCAAACTCATGGCAGAGATGAGAACTGAACGAGGAACTTCTTGATTCACAGCTTACCCATTATATGAGCTCCACAGCAAAGGTAATTATTTCTTCATGAAACATAATTTACTAGCACAAGACAGGGCAATGGAGACTTGCACTGATAATTTTAAGATACATTTTACATTACATTTTACATTAGTAAAAACTATTTTCTAAGAAAATGGATCCTCCATACACAGATGCAGTAACTTCCTAATTCCTAGATTACAAGAATGTATTTGCTATTTTGATCTTCCTAGTCTTAGAGACTAGACAGATCAATCCAGCAACACCATTCTTATATTTTTACCACCAACTAGAGATCCAAGATGGGAGCCAGATATGTCACTACAAGCCTATAAAGAAGCAACCATGCAGCCCATAAGGAAAAGTTGGGAACAATTGTTTCAGTCCCTGAATATGAGAAATACAAGAAAGGCATTCTCTAGGTTACAAAATATTCAACTATGTGACTTAAATACAGAAAGTAACCTGGCCAAACTGGCATTAGGGAACAGCCTCTGCTCAGAAATAAGGCCCCCCTGAGCAAAACTAACTATCTTGGCATAGCGATCTACTTTCCTTCCCCACTGCTAAGGAAGGATCTCTCTTTCACGGGAATCTGAAACCTATCCAGCAGCCCTAAGTATATAGACGCCTGTCATGAATCAGAAGGCGAGCAGCAAATAACAAAAAGGGAAATAAAGAGTCTCCTTCGTGGTGTCTGATTCTGATGGACCCTACGAGAAAGCGCCCCCACCACCACCACGAATTGCCCTGAGGCTGCTGCTGTAGGAGCCCCGCTGCCGCGTGTGAATGGGGCCGCCTGCTGCTCTTGCCCTACAGAAAGGAGACCTCCGACTGGGCAACTTCCTTTTCCCCACACTCGACTCGTTCGCTCTCACGAGAAGAGCTCCGCCGACTGGCCCGAGTTACTTCCGGTTTGCTCCGGGGAGCAAGCGAGGTAAAGGGAGCGGCAGGGCCCGGAAGGCCCTTCATGGTCGAGCCGGGACAAGCTCCCCGGGCAGGCCGCGGCCCGCACCAAGGGGCGAGAGACGGCGGCCCAGCTACGGCTCTTGTTTGCTTTCCGGGCCGGCTCCGAGAAGAGGACAAGGAGCGGCGGCCTCCGCGCCCTAAAGGCAGCACGTGCTGGAGGGAGGCCCGGCTCGCCGCTCGGAACTTCAGCGGCAGCGAAAGGGACGGAGGCGGCCGCCGCCGCCGCCCCCGTGCTCGCCCCGTTCCGGCCCCCGCGCCCTTCCGCCTGCGCCGACCTTCCCTGCGGCCCAGAGCGCAGCCCTCACCTCGGGCAGGTCAGGGTCGGGGGTCTCGGGACCGGGGCGGACACCTGCCTGGAGCCGCTCGCGCTTCTCTGGTTACCTCCTTCGCTGGTTCCAAAACAAAATGGCGACCGGAGTCGCGCGCTCACGTCGCGGCCTTTCTCTTCCCGTCTTGCCCCGCGGCGGACGCAAGGCCAGAGGAGGCGGGGTCTTCCTGCCGTCGCTCGGGCAGCATGCGCGAGGAATTCTCTGCCCAATGACAAGCGGGGGCTGGCCCGCGCTCGAGCCCGCCTCCAGCCAATCACGTCCCGGTCCTCCGCCGAGCCACCTGGACTCTGCACCTGCGCAGACGGACGAATACGAGGCTGCCCGAACAGTGTTCTAAAAGGGAGGCTGAGGAGGTGTTGCGAGAGCGGGTGACAGGCGATGATTGGTTGAGCTCGGCCCGGCCAATCGGAATGTGGCTCTCCGAAGGGAGCATGTCAGCTGGGGCCAATAGCGGGAGAGCGCGGTTGTAGCAGAGGCGCCTGTTTGTGCTGAGGCGCATGCGCGCCGGTGTGAGAGGTTGAGGCGGTTGTGAAGCACGGGGGCTCCTGGAGTCGAGCCCGCCTGGCCGGCGTCGCTGTTGTTCAGGGAAGCCTCCGGGAAGTTCTCTGCTCCAGTTCCTCTGGCCGCCAAGCGCCTCCCTGCGGAGGCCTAAGCAGCAGAGGGGAGGCGGGGCGCTGAGCCCCCTCCATTGAAATCAGCTGTCCCCAACCGGGCGCCCTCCAGGTGTGCTGGACGGCATCTCCCATGATCCCCAGCTAGCGTGGCCAACGGCTGCGGCCGGTGGGAGTTGCACGTGGCCGGGGGAGGCTGCCTCAACGCCCTGGCATCGCGGCGCTGTCGCTTTCCCGCCTTCCGCGCAGGTTTCTCCTGACAGGAGAGCCTCGGGGGGGAGGGGGAGTCTTGGTTCCGGACCTCAGCTTGAGGAGGAGGAGGAGGAGAGGCGCCGGCGCGCCTCCTTTGGCCGAGGCCGGGCGGGGTTTGCCGCCTGGCTCCTCTGGAATTCGCTTGTGAGCCTGGCGGCGCTCGTGGCTGGACTCGGCGTTGCGCCTTCGACCAAAGCCGAATGAAGCGCAGATAATCCCAGGCACGTGCCGAACGCCGCCCCACCCCCATCCCACCCGCGCTGGAGCGAAGCGGCGAGGATCCCTTCAGTTCTTCCTTGCAGTCCGTGACGACGACGACGACACCTGGGAATGCATAGCAGGTGCTCGGTCCTCCTCGCAGCCAGGTACCCATCGACCCCATCCGTGGCTGAGAGAGCGCCAGAGGCGGAAGCGGCAGGGCGCCCGGAGAGGGAGGGAAAGGATCCCATCCACCTTCGATGGGAGACCCCCGCACTGGCATTTTTAAAATTATTAGATATGCCAGTTTATGACCAAGGACCTAGTGAAGGAGCTGGAACAGGTGCGGGGCATCCCTGAGGCACAGCCCAGGAAAGGGCGAGAATCCCCACCCATTCTGTGCAGCAAGAAAAGGAGGAGTCCAACATTCAGGAGAAAGGCCAGGAGATCCCTCCCTCCCTCCTCCCTGTTTCCACAAAGTTAGGGGAATTTCCAAGGAATTCTCTCAAAATTTGTGAGCCAGTCCAAGGTTCACCATGTTCGAACACATTTTTCTATTCTTTTGTTTTGTTTTAGAGAGTTATAATCCCTGCATGAGCTGAGAGAATTTGATAAATTTAGAGTTGTTGCCTTATTTTTGGTGCGATGTTATATCCCGAAACTGGGAGGACACTCTCTCCTACACTGGAAAGTACATACATGCCTGGTTTGCATAAGCCGGGGGTTGGAAACCTCAAGCCAAGGGGCCAATTTCCCGGTTCTTTCCCCTGACCCCACACCTTTTCCCTTAAACCCTGCGAATGAGAGGAGGAACTCATTTGAGGATTCCCTTTTCCACCATGGAAAAGGAACATATCACAGTAGTCCTATGCCCTATTTAATATTTATTTATTTATTTGTTTTATTCCGTTTATATACTGCCTCATAGCCAAAGCTCTCTGGGTGGTTTACAAAAATTAAAAACATTGAACATTAAAAACCCCGATATACAAAATTTAAAAACCATAAAGCATAAAAACAAGTTAAAATTACAATACTCTGGCCCACTTGCATTGGCTGCCTGTATGTTTCGGAGCCCGATTCAAGGTGCTGGTTTTAACCTATAAAGCCTTACATGGCTTGGGACCACAATACCTGATGGAATGCCTTTCCCGACATGAACCTACCCGAACACTATGTTCAACATCTAAGGCCCTCCTCCAAGTGCCTCCTCCGAGGGAAGCTCGGAGGTCAGCAACAAGAGAGAGTGCCTTCTCTGTGGTGGCTCCCCAATTGTGGAACGATCTCCCCGACGAGGCCCACCTGGCGCCAACATTGTTATCTTTTCGGCGCCAGGTCAAGACTTTCCTCTTCTCTCAGGCATTTGGCAATATCTGAGGAGCCTGGGTTTATTTTGTTTTGTTTTTGTAGCTTTTTTGAAGTGTTGTAGTGGTTTTTAAATGTACAGATTGTGTGTATGTATGTTATATGTTTTTGCTGTTTTAATTTTTGTATATTGTTTTTAATTGTTTTTAATCCTATGTAAACCGCCCAGAGAGTTTCGGCTATGGGACGGTATACAAATGTAATAGATAAATAAATAAATAAACAATGTTGGCGCCAGGCGAGCCTCGTCGGGGAGATCATTCCATAATTGGGGGGCCACCACTGAAAAGGCCCTCTCTCTTGTTGCCACCCTCCATGCTTCCCTCGGAGTAGGCAACTGGAGGAGGACCTTAGATGTAGATCATAGTGTACGGGTAGGTTCGTGTCGGGAGAGGTGCTCCATCAGGTATTGTGGTCGCAAGCCGTGTAAGGCTTTATAGGTTAGAACCAGCACCTTGAATTGGCCTCAGAAACGTATAAGCAGCCAATGCAAGCAGGCCAGAGTAGGTCTTATATGCTCAAACCTTCTGGTTCCTGTTACCACTCTGGCTGCTGCATTTTGCACAAGCTGCAATTTTTGAACCGTCTTCAAAGGCAGCCCCACGTAGAGTGCATTGCAGTAATCCAATTTAGAGATTACCAGAGCATAGACAACAGAAGCCAGGTTATCCCTGTCCAGATACGGGCATAGCTGGGCCACCAATCGAAGTTGGTAGAAGGCACTCCGTGCCACCGAGGCCACCTGAGCCTCCAGTGACAGAGATGGTTCTAGGAGAACCCCCAAGCTATGAACCTGCTCCTTCAGGGGGAGTGCAACCCCATCCAGAACAGGTTGAGCACCCTCCATCCGGTCAGCGGAACCACTCACTAACAGCATCTCAGTCTTGTCTGGATTGAGTTTTAGTTTGTTAGCCCTCATCCAGTCCAGTTCTCCCTCCTCCATTCCATTTCCCTTGTATGTCTTGTCAGTGTGATGTATTGGTTAGAGTGTTGGACTGGGGAAACCTGGGTTCTAATCCCTACTTGGCATAAACCTACTTGGTGACTTTGGAACAGTCATTGATTCTTAGCCTAACCTACCTCATAGGTTAGGCTAAGGTAGGATACAAATGTAACAGCAAATAAATAGCCTTTTTGTTTGTCAGTCTCAGGGCAAAATTCGTGTAATTTTTTTGATATTAGCTGCTTTGAGATACAAAATTTGTCTGAAATGTGGGTTAAAAATATGCTGAATCAGTTCACTGTGTTTTTAGTCCACTATTGTTTTCTCCAGCCATCCTCAACCTGGTGCCCTCTGGATGTGTTGGACTCCCAGCATACCCCAGACTGAAACATGCTGGGAGTTGTAGTTCCAACATATTCAGAGGGTACCAGACTGGGGATGGCTGGTCTACTCTAGATGGTAGCAGCTCTCCAGTCCTGCTTCTTAAAATCTGCCATCAAGCATGTGTTACACCACAGAGCTATGACACACACACACACACCTATTTCATTGAGACACTCCCAAGTAAATGTATGTGCAATTAGAAATATGAACTGGTTTTGGATCTGTATTGAGCATTACAGACACGACAGAACTGCACAATTAATTTAATAACTATGTAGTCATTAAATGAATACAGTATATACATAGCTTCAATTTCAGTATTCATTTATGTTACAAAGCTATTGCAGAGAATGTTACAAAGCAATATGGATGACAATTCCCCCCCACACACATACACACACACATCTTTTCAATGTTATTTATTTGCCATTAGAAAAGGTAGTGGTAGTAGATCACACGTATGTAGTTTTGGAGAGGAAACATTCAAACATCTTCAGAGCTTGTTTAGGCTTGTACTGTGGAACCATGTGACCTGCACCCTATAGATGAGGGGAGTAACAAATACAGAACAGAACTTATAACTAAAATTACATCACTAAAACATCATATAGGACACCGGATGCTTGAATTAGCTACAGCAGGAAGATGCAACTTTTGAGAATTCAAAGCAGCTGCATACAATGCTGCCTTTTTAGTACATATGGGTGCAGTGAATCGCATATGATTAGGAAGTCCTCTCTAGCTATCTGACTTTTATTCCCAGCACCTTTCTGCCAGCCCTGACAGTATGTTTTTATAAGTAGTGCTCTGCATGCAGACATAATATCCAGGATTGGGAGACCGGCTGCTCATGTAAGGGGCATGGAACAGGAGACAGTCGCAGGCTAGGAAGTTGGCTAGACCAACCCATATTAAAACCAGGTTTATCGCTCCTGGGAGAGGGGCTTTAGGGAGGGATGGCACTTGCCATATGTGTGCATATGTACATAAACTGCCTATCCCTTGTGTACCTTGATTTGGCCAGGAGTGACAGTCCCACCCTGCCACATGCACACACTTTGTTATATGGGTGAACAACAACTTATTTGTTCAGTCTCTGGTGGTCAGGTCAGTGGCTCTGTTTTTCACAGGCTTTGCCTTCAAGGATCCTTATGGGAACATAAGCCTGTAATTCTCAAAGGTGAAGGGCGTCTCCCAAGGTTCATTGTCCAGATCAGCACCTTTGCCTGCTAGAACACATCTTAGCAAAGGAGTGAGGGGTGCTTCCTTTTCCCAAAACCAAAATTTTCAGTTATGAAGGGAGGAAAGCAACTTGGTTTTTATATGACCCAATGGGTCAGATGCTAACCCTTGGTTAGGCCGCTAACCTCTTTGCAGCAAATGGTTAGTGTGCATATTTAAACCATGGTTATGTAGCCACCATGGTTAGGAATGGTTCACACGACACTCTAAGCCATAGTGTTTATCTCAAAATGCTTAACCATGGTGGCTTAGCATGTCATCTGAACTCGGTCAATGTTTAGCTCAAAATGCTTAACCACCGTGGCTTAGTGTGTCGTCTGAACAGGGTCAACATTTTTATATACTAACCTTATTGCTGGTGGAGAGGCTTCAACCTTCTCTGTTTGTCAGGCTTAAACCATCCCTTAAAGCACTCAGTGGACTCATGACAAAACTGTGACTTGGGAGGCTTCAAAAATAACAGAGCACAAAGACTTCCTTCTGGATGCAATCCCATTACACTGACCTTTACAGTGAGGAATGTGATCTTCTCATACTCCTTGAAAAATCCAGCAACCTGATCATTGAAGTACCAGGGCTGATAATCACTTAGCACCTGTAAGATGAAAGAATAAGAGGATGAGGTGGGGGTGGAAAACAGCAGGAAATTGGGTGGCGTGTTCACCTGGTTTTTCTTACCTTAAGAAACACTCTGAGTGATAATTCCCAAATCACATGTTATTGTTCCCAGCAGATGTCAACCTTGGATCATGTTTCACTGGTGTCCCTAAGCTGCTCTTTGGCCTCTTACCTTTTTAAAAAAATCAGAATATGGCTGTGTTTTTATGGAGAACCTCTTTTTGTTATCTCTTACTGCTTTTCACTAGCAACCCTGAGACAGAAACAGGATCCACTGTGTCTCTTCACACAAATTAAGGAGAAACAGGTTTTCATAGCTGACTGAAAGTATCAAAGTGCAAAGAAGTGAGACATGCACTTGATGTTCCTTCTGCCAAATAGACAAACTGCTGTTCAGTTTTCAAAGTATTGTGTAGCTTTCCAAACTACTATTACAAAGACCCCTTGAAAAGGTCCTTTTGGGCAGAGATCGTTGCTTTGGGTTGCAGCAGCTCTTTTTATCCTGCCTGTACGCACCTTTCCATCTCCTGACAGATGCAGGGGTTGTAGATCATTCAAAGTTAGTCCTGGGGATCCATTTCTGGATCTCCTTTTTTCAAAATCCTTTCTGCAACTGGGAATCAAGCGAGCTGGGTTTCACCGACCAAAAGGGAATGTTACAAAAGAACAGGATTTGCCTTCGCACTGGCACTTTGAGACCTGCTACACGCCGTTCTCTCACTTGTCCTGCTGTCAGTTCTAGTCTTCCCTGGCCTTAAAGCTATGGGATGAATAACATGCTGTGAAATAGGTCAGTCGTTCCCATTTTGCAAGTAGGGGAAAGGTTATTCACACCACGCCTGTAGCTGAACTGAGGTTTGAACTAACCCTAGTGAGGGACCAACCAATCCAAGAAGAATAGTGCCCTTTTCACAATATAATAATAATAATAATAATAATAATAATAATATTTATTTGTAACCCGCCTCTCCCTCCAGATCGAGACGGGGAACAACAACAATATAAACACAAAAATTCACAACAGTTAAAAATTTTAAAAACAAGAGAACAACACAACATTAAAAATATCCTAAAATTCATCTGGATAGACCTCTCGGAAGAGGACAGTCTTCATGACTCTCTTAAATTCATGAAGACTGTCAATTTGTCTAACCTCCTCCGACAGACCATTCCACAGTCTGGGAGCGATGGAAGAAAAGGTCCTCTGGGTAACACTCGCCAGCCTAGTTCTGGCTGGCTTGAGTAAGTTCTTCCCAGAGGACCTAAGTGTGCGGGGCGGATTGTACGGGAGAAGGCGATCCCGCAGGTACCCTGGACCCAAACCATGTAGGGCTTTAAAGGTAATAACCAACACTTTATACTTCGCCCGGAAACTAATTGGCAGCCAATGAAGCGATTTTAAAACTGGTGTAATGTGATCACCCCTAGGTGTACCGGTGACCAACCTGGCTGCCATATTTTGAACAAGTTGAAGTTTCCGGACTAGGCACAAAGGTAGCCCTATGTACAGCGCATTGCAGAAGTCGAGCCTTGAAGTTACCAGCGCGTGCACTACCGTTTTTAGGTCTTCCAACTCTAGGAAGGGGCGCAGCTGGCGTCAGAACTTCTATGGTTATTGTAAATATTTTGTTTAGTTGTAATTATTATTACTATTTGTGACTTGTGGTTGTAACAATAAAGGTTGACTGATCATGGTAAGTATATTGCTCACTGCTGCCATGAGTTACAGCTTCGACACAGCATAGTCCCCTGCATGGTCAATGGGGCTTAATCTCAGGTGAGTGTGTAGCTGTAGCCTGTGACATAATTGTACAATGGACAGTGGGGCACTCACAAAAATGACTTTGAAATGGTTGATTGAGTGGCTGTATGAGGAGCCATCACTGCTGCAATCAGATGGCAGGAGTGCTCAGGTGAGCTAAAATATTTCCAGATGGAGCAGAAAGAGGTGAAGAATCTTGGTGCAGTTTGGATTTTCTGGGAAGCCACTAAGGCATAGGAGAATGATCTGGATGTACTTGAGCCCATGGTACTTATCCAGAAAGTACAGATGATGCAGCCAGAAGCTTTATTTGAGAAGGTAGTACTTGAAAGGTTGGACAGCCATTTGTCAGGTATACTTTGATGTGGATTCCTGCACTGAGCAGGGGGTTGGACTTGACGCCTTATAGGCAGGCCCCTTCCAACTCTACTATTATAGGATTCTGTGAAGGAAGGCTCACAAAGTGTCCATTACAACCAGGGCTGTTCTAACCCCCACCCCATCTCACAAATAAGATCACAAAGTGAAATATTTCCCACGTCCCTTGTCGAAGCTGACAAAATCAGCAAAATCGCTTTTGAAGGTGTGCTGGACTGCAATCCTATCATTTGCTGCCAACCCATAGCTATGCTGGTTGGGAATGATGAGAGTTGTAGTCTAATACATCTGGAGGGCACCAGGTTGGGGAAGGCTGACCTGCAGCATCAGTCTTTGGGCTTTTCTACATGAGCTTGTTAATCGCTGTATCTACTTTCTGTTCTGTCGCAGAATTGAGATCCAAGCTCTGTGCAAAGTTTTTCCATTCCTGTGTTTCTGCCACATAACTCTAGGCAAAGCTGTGCTATAGCAGAATAGCTCAAATGCACAAGGAGAAACAGCCAAGTCAGAAACAGGGCCCCATTCTCTTTTAAAAAAGGAAAATGCTCTGAAAAAACAGAAGCAAAGTTGGAGGATCCTGATGTCTAAAGAGCCTGTAGATAACTCAAGCGCAGAATAAATGCCTCATGTAGAACAGCTCTTCCTCCCTGAAGCCTGAGAACTCTTCCTAAGTGAGACAGACCTTTTCCTCAGTTACTTACGGACTGGTTTAAAGATGCAACAAATTTTTCTCCCCCCAAGAAGTTGCAAGCCATGTCCACATCTCCATTATAAACCAATGCTCGTAGGTCCCGTGCCAGCAGATACTTGTAGACTGGAGCCATGTCTGCATACTGCTTTTGGTAATGAGCCCTCACCTGTGAACTGCACGGAGTGTGGGGGAAGAGAAGAGACATGGATGAACACAGCAACCTGGGGCTCCTATCCTTTCTCCCTTTTGTTTCACCATTTAGCCTACAATGCCCCTCCTGCAAGGTCATCCATACGCTACAACAATGTAATACTCCTGGACCACCCACCCCTCCCACTTTTTAAAAAACTGAACACATTTTATTATCAACAGCTGGAATTCTGTGAAGTGGATTTCTGTTAGTGCTGAAAACTGGGTTCAAAGGAGTTGTTTACTGTGTTGAGGCTTAGAGCCCACCTCTGCCTTGAACTGTCTTCTGGTTAGGACACTTGTACTTTGCCACATTTCCAATGGCAGCCATTTTGTAGTGGTGCCCAAGAAAGTTTCTCAAATTATCAAATTTGCCTATAGGCCCAAATGGTTGCTTACCCCTGCCCTATGATTATGAAATTCCTTTCTTGCCCCAACAGGCTCACCAAAGTCTCTGCATGAGCAAAACTCATCCACCAGTTATTATACTGAGTCATAAGAATATAGGAAGTTGCTTCATACTGATTCAGATCATTGGTCCTTCTTGCCCAGTTTTGTTGACACTGACTGGCAGTGGCTCTCTGGAGTTTCAGGGAGGAGTTTTTCCAGCCCTACCTGGAGATGCCAGGGATTGAACCTGGGACCTTCTGCATGTAAAGTATGTGCTCTTTTACTGAGAGGTGATTGTTCACTAAACGTCTGGACTCTGCATCTTGTAGGGCATTCCCTATACCTCAAAGGAAGAAAAATAAATATGCTGTGGAAAAAAAACATATTTGTGGACTAAATGGGCCTCAACTGCGGGAAATACTGTTTCTAAATTCATCCAGCTATGTCTGAAAGCAGTTTTTGCTTCTGCGACTGCTCCAGTGGTGCAGGTAGACCGAAACCATGGAACAAAGTCTCACCACCAACCTGCCAATAAATGACACACACACACACCCAGAGAGCAGCAGCACACAAAGGAAACATAAGCAAACTCTACTTTATTCTTGTAGTCATGATGGTGCTATGATTTTAGTGAGTTTATCATGTGAAACTGCACATGCTTAAGGATTTTTTAAAATCAGGGTTGGTGAACTGTTTTGTTCTAACATGTCATGAATGCGAAAGTAGTTGCAAAGCTTGGAGTTGTGGTAGTAAGAACAGAAAAGATAATTGTGTGTTCCACAGCTGAATCATAGAATCAAAGAATAGTAGAGTTGGAAAGGGCCTATAAGGCCATTGAGTCCAACCCCCTGCTCAATGCAGGAATCCACCTTAAAGCATACCTGACAGGTAGTTGTCCAGCTGTCTCTTGAATGCCTCTGGTGTGGGAGAGCCCACGACCTTCCTAGGTAATTGGTTCCATCGTAGTATTACTCTAACAGTCAGGAAGTTTTTCCTGATGTCCAGCCGGAATCTGGCTTCCTGTAATTTGAGCCCATTATTCCGTGTCCTGCCCTCTGGGATGATCGAGAAGAGATTCTTGCCCTCTGTGTGACACCCTTTCAAGTATTTGAAGAGTGCTATCATGTCTCCCCTCAATCTTCTCTTCTCCAGGCTAAACATGCCTTGTTCTTTCAATCTCTCCTCATAGAGCTTTGTTTCCAGACCCCTAATCATCCTCATTGCCGTCCTCTGAACACGCTCCAGATTGTCTGCATCCTTCTTGAAGTGTTGTGCCCAGAACTGGACGCAATACTCAAGATGGGGCCTAACCAGTGCCGAATAGAGGAGAGCCAGTACCTTGCGTGATTTAGAAGCTATACTTCTATTAATGCAGCCCAAAATAGCATTTGCTTTTTTTGCAGCCACATAACACTGTTGGCTCATATTCAGCCTGTGACCTACAACAATTCCAAGAGCCTTCTTGCTTGTAGTATTGCTGAGCCAAGTATCCCCCATCTTGTAACTGTGCATTTTGGTTTCTTTTTCCTACTTGTAGAACTTGACATTTGTCCTATTAAATTTCAGCCTGTTGTTTTCAGCCCAGCTCTCCAGCCTATCAAAATCACTTTGAGGTTTGTTTCTGTCTTTGAGGGTATTAGCTATCCCACCCAATTTTGTGTTATCTGTACATTTGATAAGCATTCCCTGCACCTCCTCATCCAAATCATGAATAAAAATGTTGAAGAGCACTGGTCCCAGGACTGAGTCCTGTGGTACCCCGCTTGTTACCTCCCCCCAGTTTGAGAAGGTACCATTGATGAGCACTCTTTGGCTCAATTCGGACGACACGATAGTCAATGGTGGACTGACTAACCCTAACCCTCACGCTAACCCTAGGGGGCACTCCCCACACAACATGGTAATAAATAATCAACTGTGGTGTGGGTGAGGATCAGTGCTGAGTTGACTATGGCAGCATTCGGATGACACAATAGTCAAAACAACTGACGATTGTTTCCCCCACAACAGTTGTTTATTTTGTCGTCCGAATTGAGCCTTTGAGTCTGATTCTGTAGCCAACTGTAGCTCCACCTAATAGTTGTTCCATTTAGCCCACTTTTAGCAGGTTTGTGAATCAGAATGCCATGGCGCATTTTGTCAAAAGCTTTGCTGAAGTCAAGATATGCTATATCCACAGCATTCCCACAGTCCACAAGGGAGGTTACCCGATCAAAAAATGAGATCAGATTAGTCTGACAGGATTTGTTCTTGACAAATCCATGCTGGCTTCTAGTAATCACTGCATTGTTTTCAAGGTGTTTACAGACTGACGGCTTTATAATCTGCTCCAAAATTTTCCCAGGGATGGATGTCAGACTGACAGGTATGTAGTTCCCAGGTTCCTCCTTTTTGAAGATAGGGACAACAGTAGCCATCTTACTGGCAGCCCATAAAACCAATACATCCAAGGGTCTAAAACTGCCTAGCTGTATGAGTGATTGCTTCAGAATTCTTACATATATGATACCCGGGTTTTTTAAATTCCACACAAAGGCTGCAAATCCTATACCTACTTATCTGGGAGTAAGCCCTATTGAACTCAATGGAACTAACTTCTGAGTAGATGTGTATAGGATTGCCCTGGGAGGGAACAATCCTGCACTCCCTGCCGTTGCCCCATTGGAGCCAGCAAGGTCCTGGCTATGTATCTGTGCTCGGAACTAGAGCATGGAGATGGGGAAAAGGGGTGTTCCATGGGGAAAGGGAGGAGAAGAGACTGGCACATCAGCCACACAACATTTCCTGTGGGCACTCTGAAGTGTTGTTGATAGACAGAGGTTCCCTCTACAAGGATTCGCTTTTGCGCCTGGTTAGGCGATTATGCACATAATTGCAGAAGCGCATTTATGCCTAATACCTCTGCATGAGAGGCGGCGAAGCGCATTAAGGGATGAGCAAAATGCGCTTTACAAGTAGTTAATGCGCATAAGCGCTTGTTCACATAGGCAAAATGCGCTTTAACGGCCGGAGCAAAATAAAACTCGCTGTTTAATGCGCATTCGATAATGCGTATAATCGGAGAGATAACACGCCTCTACGCCCGATTTGCGCTCCGTTCTTGTAGAGGTAAATTTTTTAGAGCGCCTTGAAAGAGCATTAAACCTCTCTTGTAGAGGCAGCCTGGCACCCATCTAGCAGAAATGCAGGTCTCGGAGGCTGCTAACTATCTTACTAGCATTGCACCCTAATTCGCTTCATGTTGAGTCATAGCCGTTGGTTCTTGTGTTCACTCTCTTTGAAAGAGAGCCACCCAGCAAGTCAGCAGCTAAGTTTGGAGCTACCCTGTGACCTTTGAGTTGGCCTAATAAAGGTATTATCAAGCTGTGGATTTTGGAAATTTTATTTTAGTTAACATTTGCTTTTTGTATATCCACTTTTGCTGATGGCCAATACACAAACAAGACCTCCACTCCCCTTCACATTATTTCACAGTGTGCCCTAACGCACAAAGTTGGCAGTGTTTGGGACTGAATATCTAGGAAAGGAGACTGACCCATGCAGATAATTATGACACCAGTTCTCTGACTTTCAGACCTTGGCTAATACTTCACAAACTATCCAGCTGCAATTAGTTGGTCCAAACAGTTTCCCTCCTGTTTGAACTGGGTCTAGCCTTGGTGACCAATGGTGTAGTAGAGCCAAGGCTCACAAGGTTGAAGCGCTGGACTTTTTGATTAGTAAGGATGACAGAATCATCTGCCACCCCCTCAGATTTCCCCATTCCCTCTGAGCTTAACTGCAACCCTTACAGAAACTGCTGGAAAAATGGATTTTCACAGCAACAATATATTGTTGTGAGCTATCCCTATTGTAATGCAAAGAATGTTGAGGTGGCTTGGTCTTGAATGGGTAATTGAGATTCCCTAGCAGTACAAAAGGCGCACACATGCACAGGTGGATCAACACAGCTGTCTGCATTTCTGCCTTAGTGGTGTGACTATGGGGACTACCTGCACTTCCAAATTTCCCAATGTGCCATTTTCAGTGACATGTCAGCCGCTTCATCCAGAATCAAGCTGTGAAGAGGTGCTATTTTCTTTACCCTTGTCTGATCTGACATTTAACAGAATGAGCCAACATCTTGTTTCCTTTGATACTGATACAAACAAGCCCAACATCACCAGCGTAGAAGGAGGACTGGAAGATAGCCCAGATCCTCTTACCTGTCCGAGCCTCCTCCTCTCAAACTCACCTTCTTGCTCCACATTGCCACACTTCTCTCTCCCTTCTGTTATCAGAGTTGGGTCCTCCTTGCCCCTCCCTCTTTCTATCAAAAATCTTTCCAGCCTGCCAAACACACTAGATATAAAACAAATTTTTAAAAAATCCCGACCAGCATGGGAATTGCAGATCAACGTGCCAGGAAGGTGCCAGGTTGGGGAAAACTGGGTAAGTGGCTTGACAAAGGGAAGCTTTTAGTCTGATCCCATTCCTTGGAGCTACCCTAATGACATAAAGCCCTATTAACTTGCAATGCATCAATTCTGTTGCAGAAGAGAAATGCCATTTTCCCAGAAAGCTTTGTCAAGTAAAAGCCCTTCACCCTGTCACCATGCAGCATTTGCATTCAGAAACGCTCAATCAAGTTACCTGCAGAGTTCCCAGTTTGGGAGAGCGCTTGGGATATGGAGTGCTTGTCGGACATCATCTCGGTTCAGCCAGACATACATTGCAGTGGCATTGAGACATTTTGGCACTCCTGGGATGGATCCAACTTTCTGAAAGTGAACGGAAAGGAGAGGCAGGATAAGGCTGGCGCCAATGAACACTTGGGGCTCTGGAAAACATGTTGATCCTGGGCCTTATGAGCCTAGGCCTAGCAACATGGGAGCCTTTTGGGCCTGTCAGCCTTCAACATCCTTTTTTCCAAGAGATTCAGAGATAAGCCAAGATGTCAATAGACCCTGCAGAGCAGGGCAGGGACTTGTGGCCATCCAGATGTTTTGGACTACAGCTCCCATCATTCTTCACCATTGGCTATGGTACCTAAGGTGATGGGAGTTGTAGGCCAAAACCTTTGAAGGGCCACCAATTGCCCACCCCACCCCTGCCGCAGAGCACGGGTAGAGGCAACCTAGTGACTTCTAGCTACTTTAAATTGCGACTCCCGTCAGCCCTGGCCACCATAGTCAATGGCCAGGGATTATAGGAGCTGTAGTCCAAAACATATAGAGGATCCCGGGTTGTCTACCCCCTCCCCAAAGTGTTAATGTGCAATAGTGTCCAGACCTGGAACTGTCAAAGGCAAAGGAAGACCACCCTTCCACTGGCCTGAGCCCTCACTTCTCCCTGGCCCAGACTCCCACATCTGGAAGCAATATATATATAAATATATATAAATTAAATACTCACTATTTTTTCATCCCCCCGCCCCATTATTTCAATGTGTTTCCAATTTTTTAATGTGGCATAGAATCATAGAATAGCAGAGTTGGAAGGGGCCTATCAGGCCATCCGGTCCAACCCCCTTGTAGTGCGGGAGTGATCACAGAAAGCGTCCTACCTTTCCCTTTCCAATTCTTTAGCCTCAGTTTGCCTTTGTATGAAATGAATTTTTACTGAAACAGGAAGAAAAATGCGGCATCAAACGAGTGGTTTTCTGTATTGTTATGTGGATCAGACCCTTCCCCTCTTCTTTGTTCACAGGTTCATGGTCACCTGTTTGCCTTTGGCCCCCTCTATAAGAGTTCGCTTTGACACCCGATTATCCTATTATGCGCCTTTCCTGACAACCGCGAGAGCCATCGAAGCACATGACAGGCTCTCTGGAAGGCGATTTAAAGTTGTTTACATGCGGAGAATCGCTTTATAAATTGGGGCTTGAACAAGGAAATAGTGCTGAAAGTAATGCACTTTTTCCCAGAGGAACTGCCCCCTCAGGTTCCCGCCGTTTCTTCTCCCCGCCCACCAGAATCTCCTGCCTTTGGTTACCTGCTGGTAATTACTTGTTTTACCTGTTCCCTTTGTCTTGATGTGCCTCGTAGGTTTCCCCTCCAGCAGTCTTTTAAAAAGTATTTTCGGCTGCCTCTCTCTCCCCCCCCCCTTTTTTTTTTTGCTGGAGAGACAGGGAGAGAGAGAGACTAGAGAGAAGGAGCGAGACAGGAGAGGTCTGCACATTCGCATACCAAAACAGAGAGGGGAAGCTGCTTCGTTCCTTCCTCCTCCTCTTCCCAGCAAGATCAACCGTTTTCCCTTCTTCCCTTCTCAGTAATACCTCTTCGTTTTTAGTGATGTACAACATCCACACGCAGCTCATGTCAGGAACCCGGCAAGCAAGCGAGGGGACGATTTGTCCAAGCAGATCGCTAATTATCCGCACATCCTTACTACCCCCTTGCTTCTCGTGAAACCACCTCCATCTGGCCCCGTGTCTCCATGAAAAAAATATTCCAGCAGGCTTTATTTTCAGTTCACGCTGGGTCACCTATTCCTGGAGCTTCCATCCAGAGAGATGGAGAACAAAGAGGAAGTGGCCAGGAGGAGACAGGAAATAAAACTAAAACAAAAACTGGGAGGTGTTCACGACTAGTCTGCTCACTCTGATCGTTAATGCGACTTCTCAGAAATTGTTTACACGGACATAAGGCGCTCTAACTCCCATGGTAAATTAAAAGACGCTCTTTAACACGAATTCAAAAATGCGCATAATAGGAGATAAAAAGCGCCTGGACCCCTGATTTGCGCTCCGCTCTTGTAGAGGTAAAATTGATAATGCGCCTTGAAAAAGCCTTAAAACACTCATGTAGAGGGAGCCTTTGTATGAAATGACTGGGTACCAGAGTACGCACTTGTGAGTTCAAAGGCATGGTTTTGCGTTGTGCTCAGGCCTCCAAATCCACTTGTTGGATCCCTGGCTCTGTCGGCTGCCCTGCCCTCTGCACCACCAGACAAAACGGGCACCAGCCACCACTGGAAACAGTGATAAAATTCTACATCTCGCCTGAGATCCTTCCAACTGACATCACTATTTGTTTCCCCAATTTGAAGTGCTACAAAATATAGATTTGGTGCTGGGAGGGATTGTGATGTGTGGTGGCTACTAGGTGTGGGCCTTCAACAGCACTTGCTTATTTGTCTTGCCAAGTCTCTGGTCATCTGCCTGTTCTTGTGTTGAACCCGCAAAGCCACTGGATCAGCTGCACTCTTCCCTCCCTCCTTCCTTCCTCAGCAGCCCCTCCAGCCCCCTGAAAAGGCCCCACAGACAGTCAGGAAGGGGGTCAGCTGTGGTTGGTGTGGGGAGTGGGGATCCCCAGAATTCAGGTAGAGGGACCTAAATTCCATCACTGGAGCCCTTCCTCTTGTGTGGAAGGCAAATCCTGGATCCAACCCTAGATTTGTCAGGCACAGACAGCCCAGTTACTCACCGGAACCGGGACATTAAACTGGTAGTGGTGTAAGAGGTTGGACAGGTCAGCTTCATAGCGGTCCTGGTAATCTGCACCTCCCCAGCAAGTTCCATAGAGGTCGTACATGTTGAGGCCAATGCCATAAAGGATCCCATAAGCGTTTGATATCTTGTGGAAGGGAACAGGGAGGAAAATGTAATCAATCAATACAATAAAATAAATGGAGAGCAGAGTTAGCTACCATCTTGTCCACGTGCGAGAGAGGCTGGGCAATATTGATAGCCTTTGGGTTGCATCAATGTGATGTAATATTGCTTGCTCTGATTTGAACGCATTCAGGGTGAGACTGAGTTAAGGCCATCGTCTATTATTTTTTCAAGGCCACGTTCCTAGAAAATCATGCAAGAAACCCTCTTGACAAGCCCAGCTGCATATTATGGGGCAGCAGAGGGTCTTCCCCCCCACCATAGCAGTGATCCTCTGGAGCAGGGTGCAGAACTTTGGGCCCATGGGCCAAATTTTGCCCATCTAGGATCCCAATCCGTCCCTTTGGGTTTCCCAGAAGGCCTTGCCCCAATTCCTGGCTCCACCTACTTTCCCCGAACTGCCAGTCATTGGGTGGTTCCCTGGGTGTTCTCAGTTTTAACCCAGTCTAAAAGGTTGAGATGCCTCTCCAGCAGCTTCGTTCCTGGCAGTAAGAGCTTTAAGCTAAAAAAATGCTGCTATTTTTGGTATTTTGGCCTTCAGCCACACCCACCATTGGAACACAGTCCTCTCCCTCCCTCCCTGCCCCCCCCCCCGGCAACTTCTCCAAAAATGAATTTGGCCCTCCCTCAGGCTGAAAGAGGTTCAAAACCCTGCTCTGGAGCCTCACCAAAAGCAGAGACGATGGCCCTTGAAGTGTCTCTCTTTGGGCTGGCTTTTGGAATTCATGGCAGGCTTTAGCCTTTGCCACATTTTCATCTGTTTTTGTTTGTTTAGTGTAGCCCAATTTGTACCCCACCCCTTGCCAAACCTCTGCAAGTGAGAAGTGTAAATACATCACGAGATGATTCTAAGCCTCCCCTCCTCCTGACTTTGCCTCTCAGGCTGCCTCTACAAGAGAGGTTTAAAGCTCTTTCAAGGCGCTTAAAAAAATTTAGATCTACAAGAACGGAGCGCAAATCAGGCGTAGAGGTGCGTTATCTCTCCGATTATGCGCATTATCAAATGTGCGTTAAACAGCGAGTTTTATTTTGCTCCGGCTGTTAAAGCGCATTTTGACTGTGTGAACAAGTGCTTATGCGCATTAACTACTTGTAAAGCGCATTTTGGTCATCCATTAATGCGCTTCGCCGCCTCTCGTGCAGAGGTATTAGGCGTAAATGCGCTTCAGCGATTATACGCATAATCACCTAACCTGGCGCAAAAGCAAATCCTTGTAGAGGGGACCTCATTTTAGCAGTCACTGCAAAATGGCCACGGAGAGCGTCATCACACGGGGGAAATCGTGTTTCCTTACCGTCGCTTCTCCACCCGTGCATTTGTCCCTCATGACTTCCGCTTTTGAAAGAGGAAGTAACAACATGCACATGGCGCATTCAGTGGGCCGTTTTGATCATGCTGCTTCTCCTGCACACAGCAGGCGATAGTGTTGTAAAAATCTGAACAGATCTATGATTTGCACCCCAAAACACGTCCATTTCCCTTGACACGCATCTTACACGCATCCTACATGTGTTTGCTAATACGCACACCCAAACCGTCCACACACAGCACCCCAAAGCCCCATTCCCCACTGCCTGTCCATTGTATCCATTTCTGCAAAAGTCAAGCTGCTTGCTAGTGATTTGGCGGCGCATGAACTAGGAGCTTGTCAAAATCGCCATTGCTCCTTCTTCTCCAGGTCAGACTCCATTATACACAATCAAGGACGCGCGTCGGCTACCTGACTTAGAGGAACCAGGAGTGTGACTCATCCAGATGTGACCATAGCACACCTGGAGAGGGATAAAATGACCATATAAGGGAATGATAGAAGTGAAGAGACGTTGCAAAGCATCTCTGGGTACAAGTAAAATAGCACATGGCAATGCAACGCCACATATGGCCACTACTCGGGACTACTCAAGAGTAAAATAGAGTTGGCCAAATGATGTCACTAGGGCTATAAACCAATGAGATGAGGGCTAATGTCATGTGACATCTGATGTATAAAAGTATTTGTTTGAACCTTGGCGCGGTGTGACTCTGGAAAGCAGCATTAGCGTCCAGAGGTCACCTATTCTGCGCAGAATAAAATCAGTTTCCAACGCTTCAAGAGGTCTTTCGTCAAGTGTTTCATATCTGGACTTTGGACACTTGGAAACAGCATAATTTATGCAACAATAGCAGCAACTTCTGTCTTTAAAAATAAGTGGGACTTACTGGGGTGTTTTTTGGCTGTGCAAAGAAGGCTAGAAGGAGCAGGAGGATGAGAGAATTCGTACAGCCTTCGCCAACCTGTTGTCCTCCAGATATGTTGGACTGCAATTTCCACAAATTTCTTACGGGCAGTTTAGTCCAACACATCTGGGGAGCAACAGGTTGGGGAAGGCTGAATTAGAATAATCCAGTGTGAGACTAAATGGGGTGTGTCAAGTTCATGCTGCAAGAGTCCGTTCAAGGTGCAGTATATGCAGCCACTCACTGCGGTGATGCAGTTGCTGTTGTCATTGTTGGAGAAGTTGCAAGTTTCCTCATCACAGCAGTTTTCTGTCAAGGAGGCCCACAGGCTGCAGAGCAGAAAAACAGGGATGGATTGTCAGCCAGGCAGATCAAACTGGGCACCCAGAGAACTGTAGAGCCACGAGGTTGAAGGGACAGAAAGGATCTTCCAGTTCAGCCCCCGTCTTAAAGCAGGCTAACCTCTGTCCCAAAACATCTGAAACAGATATCTGGCCAGTTTCCTAATCACAACCATTCTTCCTAATGTTTGTGCAAATTAAACTGTTGCATCCTGTTGTACCTCCAGTAGAGAAAATGAATGGTTGTTAATTCCATTCACTGAAGCTAGGACAGGAAGCAATGGTTTAATTTCCACCAGCATTAGGCAGGTGTTCCCAGCAGGCTGCACTGAGGGAGATGAGAGGGGAAGTGGGGCCGTTCCACCAGCCCTGCTGGAAGACTACAATCCCCCCCCCATTTCCTTTCCTTTCCCCTCCCTATTCCTTTTTCCTTGTGTGTCATGTCTTTTTAGATTGTAAGCCTATGAGCAGAAACGGTTTTGTTTTAGTGATTATATGTAAGTTGCTCCAGGAGCTTTTTTGGCTGAAGTGAGATAAAAAAATACTTTAAATACATCATCACCATCATCATCATTTATTACCTGCCTCTCCCTCAGGATCGAGGCGGGGAACAACATTGATACAAATGACATCAAACACATCAAACTGATTAAAACATATAAAATTAATATATTATTAAAATACAGATAAAACTCTTAAAATTCGACTGGGTAGGCCTGCCGGAAGAGATTGGTCTTTATGGCTTTCTTAAAGTCAAAGAGACTGTTAAGTTGACAAATCTCCTCCAGTAGGCCATTCCACAGTCTGGGAGCAGCAGAAGAGAAGGTCCTCTGGGTAACAGTTGTCAGCCTGGTTTTGGCTGACTGTAGCAAATTCTTCCCAGAGGACCTGAGTGTGTGGGGTGGATTGTATGGGGGAAGGCAATCCCACAGTTAACTTGGACCCAAACCATGTAGGGCTTTAAAGGTAATAACCAACATTTTCTACTTCACCCGGAAACTAATTGGCAGCCAGTGGAGAGATTTTAAAGCTGGTGTCATATGGTCACACCCTGGCTGCCATATTTTGCACTAGTTGAAGTTTCCAGACTAGGCACAGAGGTAGCCCTATGTACAGCGCATATAAATAATCAAGAAGAACAATGATGTGCTGCAGGGCAAGGAGATGTTCTCTGGGCAAGAGCTGCTGTCATTGCCTCCACACTCCTGCTTTGCCTTTGAGTGGGCAGCTAGAGGGCCAGGCTGGGCCTAGGAGAGGCCAGTCACAGATCCTTGGTGCACTAACACCAGCGTGAGCAGCTGGAATATCTTGGGAAGAGGGACCTGCCACCATTCCTGCTCCCAGCTCTTCCCTTTACTGCTGCCGGCCTCCTCTAGAGAGATGAGGAAGCCTGGTGGTGCTAACCTTCCCCCAACCCTGAATTGTATTTAGCCAGACTGCTGTGGCCCTTGGAATGCAGTGAAACCAGCCCTAGTACATGAGAACCTCAGGTCAGCCATGCTGGATCAGACCACGTGTCTGCTCAGCCCATCATTCCCCTAGGATTGTGGATTGTCTTTGTTATTTGTCCTTTTTGAACTGTTCGTTTTGATATTGCTTAGTACTGGTTTCAGTGTAATACTGCATTTCTTTTATACGTATTGAATTGTTTTATATTTTAATTTTTTATAGTTATGTTTTGTAACAAATAATTTGTTCCTTCAAATGCTGGGTGTTTTGTTTGTTTTTTATAAGTTAATGTTTGCTATAAGCCACTTTGAGTAAAGTTTACTGTTCTTGATCATCATTGTCATCATCAACAGGCTAGGCATGATTGGGCCCTGCCAAGGGCTCACCCCCCCCCCCAGCATGGGCCCACTGACAAGAGCCCCCGAGAATGCTTGTCCATCTACCTGTTGTGCTGGGCCAAGCAATGGTGGTTGTGAGTAGGAAGAGGGGAAGATGCCACGGCCTCCTTGCTCTCTGCCTCTCTGCCTCTCTGCCTGGCAAGCCAGCCAGTCAGCAGTAGTAGTGATGAGAAAGAGGAGGTCAAGCGAGAGCATCTTCTGACAATGGTGGTGAGAAGCTAGACTCACTGAGGGAGGGACCCACGGAGGCTGCCTTGCCCAAAGGCCCTCCAAAACCCTGGAACTGACACTAATCAACCCCATCGCCACTGCAACCTGTGGACATAGACCAAGCCAAGTTTACATGTTGCCCTTTCTACTCACTCATCTCCAAACAATCCATGGTAGTAGCCAAATTCCATCAGTGTCAGATCGTTGAGGGAATAGCTCGACATACCATTGCCAACCCCAAATCCCTGAGGAAACAGGTAACAAAAGATTATCCTGAGGAAGTAGTCAGTGGGTGATGGAATGACTAGTCAACAGGCCATCACTAGAGGCAGGCTGGAGACTTGGTGTGAAGCAACTGGCCAGAGGCACTCCAGTGATGGGGGCTTCCTGATAAGCATCACAAGTGGAGGAGGGGCAATGCTCCACAACACTATATACCACAGTGCTCCTTCCCAGAGGACACGATGGAGCCCTTCCCTGCATCGCTTTCCTTGTTGCCCAGTCTCCGAGTCATTTGAAGCCCTCTTTAGCACTTTGCAGTCTGCTCCTTTAAACGTTTGCATTCTTTTAACGATTTGGGTTTCTTGAAGGTTTGAACAAGGTAACCAACCAGTGACATGTGAATAGAAGAGGAAAACCTCTCTTTCCTCTCTCAAAGACCAACCAAGATTAAAGTCTGAAGATCAATCCCAACTGGGGGTGGGGATGCTGTCTAACACATGTGGAGGGCACAAGAGTGGGGAAGGCAAAATCCAGAGGATAAAATCTTCCGTAGAGAGGAAGGTAATCCAATGTCCAAGAGGCTGCTTTCATTGAGAACATTCCAAATGGATTCTCATCCACGCTTTTTGCCTCCTGTTTTGGCCTGTTCCTATTTGATAGGATAGAAGCTCCTGTTCAACAGCTGTGTGTTGCTTGTATGGGCCGGGAAATCATGATTTCTTGGCCCCATGTTCCCTCTGCCCCCCCCCCCATATTTTCCCAGGAAGATCTCTTAATCAGGAAAGATGTTACAAAAAGCAGGTTGGCCATGATGGGTGGGCAGGGGATAGGAAACCTGAAACTATCATATCACCTAGCAGAGCGCTCTTTGAATTCCTGCAAACCCTCCTCTTCCATGTCATCTTACAACTCTGACCATGCAGACATCAAGACTACAACCTCTAGTCAGCATTCCCCACTCCCCTTCCCCACCGAACTGCTTTTTGTAACACCTTGCTGAGACTTGAAGGTTTGCACATTTATTGTGGGCGGGTGAGCGGTGGTGGGGCGATCTTTGACTTGGCCTGATAAAGGCCTGACACTCTACGGATGGTAAATCTTGGCTCTCCTGACTTCCCAGTGTTCCTTGCACTACAGTTGGGCCTACCTTCAGGTTGATGGCTGCTGATCCATCTGTAATCTTGGCAGTAAGAGTGGGAACATAGACTCCACCGTAGCTTTCCCCAAAAACATAAAAATCATTGCTGGCAAAGTTTGGAAACTTGGTAAAGAAGCTCTGGACAGCCAGGTAGTTGTCCTCGGCCACCTGAAGGGGAGAGAAATCCCACAGCCCAATGAGCAGGCTTGTGAAAGAACAAACCTGACAGGCAGACCGAATGCCAGCATTTGGGACCAGCTCATTTGCCCCACAGCTCTGTCTTTGTGCAAGCGTTCGATGTGCACATAATGGATGCATTCAGGCCAGATGGGGCAATTGCCATTACACCCCACCCCCTACCCCCCTCTGCTCATCCTCTACCAGAGGGGGGTGAGACCCGAAGGCCAGATTGGAACCCCAGGTGTGCCAAATCTGGCCTGTGGGCCTGAGGTTCAACTCCCCTAGTGTACAGGAAAGGACAGAAGATGACTCACCTGGCTGTCACTGATGGTGTAGTTCTCAGAAGTGGCATAAGAATAGCCAACTCCAGCAGGGGATTCCAGATAAATCATGTTGGCTACTTTGTTCCAGCTGCTAGGGTTCAGGTAGAGTGTGCCATCATTATTCAGCTACATAAAACAGACAAAGAAGGTTTGTGAGGTTTCAATTGTATTATCAAAGGTTAAATTGGATGTAACGAGTTAAAATGTATGTACAATGGGTGAACTGTTAAGATTAACATATGCTCAAAGCGTTTCCTAATTAGTTTAACAATTCTCTGACCAGGTTTCTAGGGAAAAGATCGAAAGCTGAGAGGTGGGGTTAAAACAGCAGTTAGCAGTTCAAACTAGAGAAGTGGGAACAAAGCGCCAATGAGAAGAGCTAGCCTGAGAGCCAATAGAAACAGCTAGCCAGAGAGCCAATGAGAAAGGCTGGCTGGTCAGTTAGGGGGAGTCTTTAAAAAAGGAAAACTCCAGAGGAAGGGAGGAGAAGGGATTCAAGTTGTTGGGGATGGAGGATTGAGCCATCCCAGAGCAAAGCAGGATAACTGAGCCTAATGGAGAAAAGCTGGACTGAACTACCAAGTACGAAGTAGCCAAGCCAGATGAAACTGCGGTTTTATTTCTGTTTGTTTGTTTTTATTGCCTGTGTAAGTAACAGCTCTGTGTATGTAAATACCTTAAGCTAATGTGCCTTACTATGGTTGGAATAGTAAAGCGTTTTTTGGTTTAAAACCTGTGATGTTGGAGATTC
Source organism: Anniella stebbinsi (assembly GCA_029215795.1). Taxonomy (NCBI): domain Eukaryota; kingdom Metazoa; phylum Chordata; class Lepidosauria; order Squamata; family Anniellidae; genus Anniella; species Anniella stebbinsi. The sequence continues at coordinate 34,204,820 of JARDYH010000007.1, forward strand.
CATTTCACACCCACCTACAGCTCAAACCCCACGCTACTGAGAGGGGGAAAGAGAAAAGGTGGAAACTTGGGTCCCAAGAGGGACAGTGTGGCTCTTAAAAAGGTAGTATATCTTTAAGAAGCAAAGTCAGAGGGTCCAGCCAGGAAGGTGGAACTCTGACAGTCAGGGTGGATCCCTGACAAGGTTACTTTGCAATGGGAAGACACCAAAGGCTTCATCGCTGCACTTGCAAACCACTCTTAGATCCTGCTGAATCCAGAGATTCAGACATTGCCATGTGTCTGCTGCTGCTTGTAAGCCACAAGCTAACCATTGGAGCACCTCCTAAGACATTGGGAACAAAGATGGTAGAGGACCTAGGCAGAAGCCACCATCAGAAGGTGCAGCACACTAGACAACATGGAGCTTCCCTTCTGCAAAGTCTGCTCCTGAGGAAGAGATCTGACCTGAGTGCTACCAGGAGCAGGGCCTTCAAGAAGGCTCAGGTTGCAAGGTTTGCTGAAAGGACTCTTAACTGCTGTGTGGACAGCTCCCTTGCTGTTTTAGCAGCTGTATCCATAAACCTGGCTTCAGAGCTAGCCTTCCCTCCTAGCTGGGCAGCTCCCCCAGCAAGCCTGTGACTCCAGACCTAGACAATGGCCTTGCTGGCTGGGCTGCAGTCAAACACATCTGGAGAGCACTGAGTTGGGGAAGGCTGCCCCACTGAATACCCACTCTGATCTCTCTGGTCCCAGTTAGCCAACTGTATCCATCCTCTCCTTGGCCACAGTGGGAAGCAGGATGCTGGTCAGATAGGCCTCTGGTCTGATCCAGCTTCAGGGCCCTTCCTAAATTCATCCGTTAGTGAAGAATAACCCTGTAAGGAAACCCCACCCCTTCCCAATATACAGATCTAGGAACAGTCTTCAATCAGTTTCAAACAACAGAATGGTAACCTTTAGGCTCTGTGGGCACATTTGGAATTGTGTGATTGTGCCCATGAGTGCTTTCACAAAATGGCTGCCATGTGGTTGCCTTGCACATTCATAAAATGGCTGCCATGGTGAGCATGGCTGGTCATAGAAAATATGTTTTCCAGAAAGCAACTGGTGAGACTAAAAGAAATCTGCACAAGCACTTAACTACAAAACAGAGGTGGGGTCTGACCTCCAAAACACAAAATGGCTTTTTTGAACCCAAATAAGTCTGGCTCTAGAGGGCAGCACTTCACTCTGCGGCAAGCCAAACTCTCAGTTAAAAGAAATGTTTTCATTAAAAAATACTAAGAAATAAAATGAAAACCAGGAGAGGAAGAGACCCTGGCAGGTGCCAAGAAAGTATCAGGGAGAACACTGGAGGCCTCAGGATTAGATATTTGCAGATTAAGCACTTCCCAATACATTCTAGTCCTCATGATTATGGAAACATGTGGACAGCATCATCTGAATTTAGAAATGTGGAGCAAGGCCTGAGCTGGTTTATAGTAGTAGTAGTCGTCGTTGTCGTCATCATAGACGTCGTCTAAGCATAGATGTTCATTAAGAAAGGAGCAGGGAAGAACAGTAGCATCTGCCTTAGCCCTAAAGCAAAAGTGTGTAAGAGCCCAAGAGGAATGCAGCGCTGTGGGACAGACATGGCCTGCACTCTCCAAAAGAATTGCCATCTCCCAAAATAAACTACCACTGAGCCTTGGACAACTTTCTTTCTGGCTCTGAGACCGCTGCAGCCAAGTGCCAATTAGCAAAATGGGAGTCAGATGCCAAGCACAGGTGTGCGCACAGGGTGTGCTGGGTGTGCCCAGGCACACCCTAATTTCCCAGGGCACCTCTGCTTTCCTGGCCCCCCCATTTGTATCGGGGCTTTTAAAAGGCCGTGAAAGCCTTTGGAAAGCCCCTGTTAGCATCCCTGGGGGAACTATGCACTTTCTGGAGCCCCTGGAAAGCGCTCTTTCCCTCCTCCGCTCCAATCAGGGCCTTTACGGTGCACACCCTAATGCAATGAGCTGTGCACACCTATGCTGCCAAGTCCATCTGTACAATGGTTTGAGCTCTGGGGAGAAACAACTCTGGACTCTTCTTAGACATGAGGAAGGGCCCAGAGTGTCTGCTTTTGCCTAAGGCAGAAGGGATCAGAGCACCACATGGCAAGAAAGGCCCAGAGCAGACGCTTGCAGGGGGACAATGTGGGGACCCACTGAAAGCCTGGTTCTCAACACAACTAAACTCATGGGGAGGAAAGACGTAGTATATGCATTACACAAACACCTCTTCGTTGCCCGTGGAAGGAGGCTGTGCGTTGTTAAAGCCACCAACAGATCTGGGGCAACCTCCATGAGAGAACACAAGAAGACCTCTGCTGAATCCAACAACCAAAGGCCCATCTAATCTCACATTCTGGTCCAACAGCAGCCAGCCAGGAACCTTGGGGATCCAACAAGCAAGACAGGAGGGCAAGATGACCTTCCCACCCATGTTCCCCAGCCACTGATATTCAGAGGCATAACTCAGGCCACATCTTCATTTCCATTACTAGGCTGGCACGGTGGGACCTATACTTACTAGCCATTCCCCAGAAGCTGATTCAACATGTCTTTAGAACGAAAGCATTCTGGCAGAAAGCCAAATGCTCATACAAAGGCACAGTTCTGTGCTAGAATGCATGGAACAACAATAACAGAGAGGTTGCCTCTGAGTATGTTCAGAGTGCCTTTCTATCCTGATTGAATGATCCCAAGAAACTCCCACACATCTGGAATGAGCCTTCCCACAACCCAGCTGTCTCCAGATGTGTTGGACTACAAATGTCATCATCCCCAATGGGCATGCTGGATAGAGAGCATCTGGAGAGTGCTGTCACGGGAGAAGTTGCCGTGGGTAGTGCTTCAAAGGCAGAAGATATGAGTTACAGGTGGCCCCGCCTCCCTCCCTCCCAGCCAGCCAGCTAGCTCACTCCTCCTCTCAGGAACCAGCACCCACTCCAAACGTCTGCAGGCCTCCCTCCCTGCTCTCCATCAGCTCAACATGCAGGGCAGCCAGAGCACAGACAGACTCACATGGAACGGCCCGTTCTCAGACAGAAAGCCTTCCATCGAGCTGCAGCCGGGTCCCCCGTTCAGCCAGATCACCACCGGGTCAGTAGCTGGGTGGCCCTGAGACTCCACAAACCTGCAGGGAGGGAAAAAGAAAGAGCAACTTCCTGATGGAGGTGGCTGGAGAGGCCCAGAGATCTGCCTCTGGAGGATGCATGATAGCACAAGAGTCCTAAGGTTAAGCACACCTGTGGCAGGTGAGCCACTCCATGGGACATGCATGGAAGGGAGGGAGGAAGGGGGCAGGGGAAGAGGCGCCAGGTGCTGGCTCCTGTACCAGCCAGATTGTCCCTTACCACGGGGGCTGCCGACCATCAGCTACCTTCTGCCTGCTGGGAAGGATCCTGTTGTGTTTCTGTTTTGATTATATTGTTTACTTGTGGCGTTATTATTATATTATGATTTTACTTGCAAGCCACCTTGAAAAGATTTAAAGGCAAGATAAAAATTATTATGATCAATGAGTCAATCAAATCGTTCCAAGCAGCTAACTCATTGGCTGAATTCAGACAACACATTAAGCAACGGAGGATTTGGGAAACAACCGTCAGTTCCGTTGCTTATCGTGTCGTGTGGGGAGTAACACACAACGCACACACAACCCACAGTACACTAATCGGGCAAATTAAACAACAGAGGAAAACAACGTGCTTGCACGTTATTTAGACCATAGTCAATTGACTAAAATGTAGTTTGGAGAGGTGCGTGCGTTAATCTCGTGTGTTGAGTACGTTATTACAGAAGCCCATAGAAGCAGGCGGCAGGAGCGGCTGAACGCGGCCGGCTGCTCAGGCACACCCCCAACAGCTTGCTGCCAACGCCACCATAGCAACCTAAGACGCCCGCCTCCCCCCCCCCCCCGGCAGCTGGCACAGAGCTCAACAAGGGGCCAGCTCCTGCAAGCACATGCGCCATGTGCCCATTCAGCACCCAAACGGAAAAGCATTGCCACAAGAAGGGAACCAGGGCAAAGGAGGGTGGGGGGCGCAGGACACAGACCACCCCCAGTCGCCCAGAAATACGAGGCCCTACCCGCCCACCCAGCCCAGGCGAACAAGACCCCCACAGCCGCACGTCCTCGCCTGTCGCCTCACCCAGAAGCAGGCAGCCCAGGGAAGCGGCGCTCACTGAGCCCCCCTTCATCCACCCAACACAGCCGGACAGCGCGCACTGGCCATGGACATCCCCAAGATGCAGAGAACTCCTAGGAAAAGGGCGCCCATGAGCAGCCCACCTCTACAACACGCTGGTCGGCCAGCTGTGGATGTTGTGGGAAACCACCGAAGGTATGCACAACATTCCCAAGGACACGAAGCGCCCTCAGCCAGCAACGACAACACTATCTCCAAACAGGGCACATTCCCACCAAACACGACAGCCCACCAGCACCCACCATCCCACCATCCCATAGGACAGGGAACACCAGGCGAGGGCAGAGACACCCGGCAGCACTGTACAGCACCCCCACCAGCACCATCGAACCAGAGGGGGAGGATAGCCGTGGCAGCCAGCCCGAGGACACCGGCTCACAAACTCCAGGAGAGGGAAGCAGCCAGGACCCCCTGGGAAGACGCAAAGCGCAGCACTGGCCCGAGGCAGAAATCAGGGACTTCATTGAACTGTGGGGCAGTCCTCACCTCCGGGCCCACTTCCGTGTGCGGGCGTGCCATGGGTCCGCTGCTCATGGCAGACCAGGCCTTTGCCCTTCAGCCATGGCTGATGGCCCCGTACAGCTACACCTGTAACGCCGTGCAGCGTAAGTACAACTACTACCACTGCCGTGCCCACCTTCCCGTGAAGCGCGCCTTTGGGCAGCTGAAGGAGCGTTGGCGTTCCCTGGACTTGCAGGCTGACATCATCCCCGATGTCATCATCCCCGATGTCATGGTGTGCTGCTGCATCCTGCACAACATCTGCGAGTCCCATGGGGACGTGTTACTGGCCAAGCACCCTGACCTCTCCCGGCCAGGCGAGGACGCTGATGCCATTGCTGTGGATGGGCGTGACGTCGCGCCATTGCCCGGCCCGTGAATCTTGTTGGGGAGCGCCGTGCCCATGTGGAAGCAGCACGGGTTTGCGAGAGCATCGGTGACTGGATCTGGCTGCACTACCCCCCACCCCCCCGGTGTGATCTCCGGCTGTGGGGCTCCTTCTGTGGACTGTCATTGCTTCCTGGTGGTGCACCCCTATCCGCCTTCCCTTTGTCCCTTTCCGCCGCTTGCTGCTTCGAGATGCCCACTCTGCTGACCCCCACCGTTGTGCCTTCCCGGTCTCCTTCTCTTATCCCGGAGGTGACCCGTCTTTCTGATGACTCCGCCCGTGCTTTGCAGTGGCCCTGTGCCCATGTTACCATTTTTATACGTCACGCTGAATAAAGGTTTTTCACTTTCCCCCTCTCTTGCCTTCTTTCCAGTGTTTGTGGGTATTGCACTCGGGGGTGGTTATCTTGGGTGGGGGCTCAGGGACGTGGGGTGTCCTCGCAGCTGCCGCACCTCCCATGTCAGATGGCCGTGGGCTGCTGCCAGGGCAGGGCTACCTTGGGTCCGGTTCTGGCGCCTGGGTCTGCATGGCGGCCATGGCTTGCCTGTGCATTGGCCGTGCTTGGCATTCCTCAGCTCTGGATGGGGCTGTGGGGTGCTGCAGGGGATGGATCGGGCGGGCGGGCTTTGTGCCCATCTGATGGCTAGCCGGCCAGCCCGTGCCCGGTCCCATCGGGGCATCGGGTGGGACAGGGCATGGGTGCCACGGTTGGGGTGCTGTGCTGGGGATGTGGGGCGGCCGCTCCGTCGGTCTGGCCGCTCCTCCTGTTTGCTTCTCCGCCCGGGGGTGGTGTGTCCCGCCCAGTGCCTCTGAGCATCCAATGGGGTTTGAGAGGCGTGTCCTCCTGCAGCTTCAATGGCGGTACCCATGGATTTCGGGCCGCAGTGTCTGCTGGGATACCTCTGGAAGGACTAGCAGTGGTTGGTGGGCGGGCAACATGGCGGGCGGGCTGTCAGTCACAGCCACGTACGTTGTTTGCAACTGGTGCGTTTGCCAGTGCTGTGCAACGCCGGCTGCAGCGTGTTGTGTGGGGAGCGCCGCCTTCTTAACTCCTGGTCAGTATTCTATTTACCCCTCCGTTGCTTAATGTGTCATCCAAATTCAGCCAAATTCAGCCATTCTCTGGCTGTCCCACGCAACTGGTTTTAGGGCAGCAGAGAAGGGGAAACATCTCTGTAGCATCCAGTCATGGTTGGCATCCTGACCATAATGGCAAAAGTAAACTGATAGTAAGTGCCACTGTTGCCTGGATATTTGGAGCTGGTCACATCAGAATTATATTTTCTTTTTTTTCTCTCTGATCAGTGAGCGATTTTTTAAAAACTGCCTTGATTTTAAAAATGAAAAAACATGTGCCAATGAGCAGCTGACAATTCTCTGCAGAGGAGACTAAATGCATGGTAAGTAACAGCTAAATGTGAGTCTCTCTTTCTCTCTCTCTCTCTCTCTCACACACACACACACACACACAGAGCCTTCTCCACTTACCAATAGTGGAAATAGTGGCCAGAGCTTGCCTGGAGGTAGCCGGACCATTGCTTGAAGGCCGGCATTTCTGACAATCCTGGCAAGGAAGTGATGAGATCGGGAGAAGCCTGCCCCGAGCTGAGCCCAAGGAAGGCACTGCAGACAATGAACGCCAGGCTGAACATCATGATGTTGAAGCACAGACTGCCATGAAGAGGCTGAATCCCAGGACAACTTATATTGTGTTCCCCTATTTGCTCTCCTGATAACAACACGACGTGCTTCTTTTGTTTCTTGCTCTCTAGAGATCATGGGGAGCCTGGACTGCATATTGAACTAGCAAAACAAAGTGTGGCTTATTTTCCATGAAAATTCACCCTGAAATGTCACCTTCATCTTGTTTAGTTAACAAAACCTGGGGCCAGACTGGCCAGTTTAGCTTTAAGATAAATCTGACATTTTAAGCATGCATATTGTGTAGCAAGAGCAGAAGTTTAGAAAAGTGCACCTTGGGGCAGGCTTGAGAGATGGAAAACAACATCAAGGAGGCAATCAAAGGAGGAGGTGGTGGAGGAGGAATGGGCGACTGCCGCTACGACGCTCACATGGATTAGAGACACCTTCTTCTTCTTCTTCTTCTTCTTCTTCTTCTTCTTCTTCTTCTTCTTCTTCTTCTTCTGGGGGAGAGATGTTATTCCAACCGAGTAGGTTTTTTTTCTTATCTGTTCTGTTTTGCAGTAAACTTGTATTTAGTCTATTTTGAGTATTACTGTGATATTGTTGTTTAGTATATTGTTAAATATTGTTGTAGTATATTGTTGAATATTTTTGTGGTATTTCTGTTGTAAACATGCATTTTGTAAACCACCCAGAGAGCTTCGGCTGTGGGGCGGTATAGAAATGTAAAAATCATCATCATCATCGTCAACATCATGCATGTTCTGGTCATGATAAATGGTTGTACAAGATTCAGGGCCAGGATTGCAGCTTGAGATTGATAAAGGAACACCTAATTTCTTTGAACGCGTTCAAATTTCCAGGGCCCGACGAACTGCCTCCTAGAGTAATAAAGGAGGTGGAAGAAGAACTCTCAGAACCACTCTCTATTTTCTTTGTGAAATCATGGAAGACGGGTGAAGTGCTTGATGACTGGAGGGCTAACGTTGTCCCTATCTTCAAAAAGGGCAAAAAGGAGGAACCTGGGAACTACAGACCAGTCAGTCTGACATCCATCCCTGGGAAAATTTTGGAGCAGATTATAAAGAAGTGAAGCAGTAACCACCTTGAAAACAATGCAGTGATGACTAGAAGCCAGCATGGATTTGTCAAGAACAAATCCTGTCAGACTAATCTGATCTCATTTTTTTGATCGGGTGACCTCCCTTGTGGACTGTAGGAATACTGTGGACATAATATATTTTGACTTCAGCAAAGCTTTGGACAAAGTGCGCCAAGAAATTCTGATTCACAAACTAGCTAAAAGTGGGTTAGTTGGAACAACTATTAGGTGGATCACAGTTAGCTACAGAATTGGACTCAAGGAGTGCTTATCAATGGTACCTTCTCAAACTGGGGGGAGGTAATGAGCAAGGTACCGCAGGGCTCAGTCCTGGGCCCAGTGCTCTTCAACATTTGTATTAATGACTTGGACAAAGAGGTGCAGGGAATGCTTATCAAATGTACAGATGACACAAAATTCGGAGGGATAATTAATACAGAAGACAGAAACGAAGTTCAAAGTGATCTTGATAGGCTGGAGTGCTGGGCTGAAAACAACAGAATTAAATGCCATGTTCTACATCTAGAAAAAGAAGACAAGGGGAGACAGGATAGCACTCTTCAAATACTTGAAAGGTTGTCACAGAGAGGAGGGCCAGGATCACTTCTCGATCAACCCAGAATGCAGGACACAGAATAATGGGCTCAAGTTACAGGAAGCCAGATTCCGGCTGGACATCAGGAAAAACTTCCTGACTGTTAGAGCAGTACGACAATGGAACCAATGACCTAGGGAGGTGGTGGGCTCTCCTACATTAGAGGCATTCAAGAGGAAGCTGGACAATCATCTGGCAGGCATGCTTTAAGGTAGATTCCTGCATTGAGCAGGAGGTTGGACTCGATGGCCTTATAGGCCCCTTCCAACTCTACCATTCTATGATTCAATGATTCTATGATTCAGAGACCTCACTCAAGATTAATATGCAGATGGGTTGTTTTTTAGCCTACACTGAATGTTGAACATTTGGCCCCTGCAGGGGTGCAAGAGTCTCTAAAATTTATACACACAGGTGCACATGGCGAATTATATACACACATATATATTAACCATAGAGGGATAGCATAGAATTGGCATAGTACCAGAAAGTCAACACTCATTATCAATATCAGCGGAAATGTTTTACTTTAAGAAAACAATCACCTTAGAAGGTAATACAATATGCCATTTGAACTGGCATGCCCTTGAATAAGATTATAAATGAAATGGAAGTGAACAAGTCTCCTGTTCAGGGTTAGTGATCACACACCTTGCATGAATGCAGTTTTATACATTACAAAATCAGTTCCCATGTGTGGGCAGAGTGTTCTGTTCTTAGTTTTCCTACAGATGTTTACATATTGCCTGTGATTTTATATCCATTCAAGGCATTTTTGTCCCACTCTTCAGCAGGTTACAAAAATGAGAAATAAGACAATCCCTGCTGCAGGCATACCAAATAAAACATATGTCACAAAAGGAAAAGGAATTGCAAGGGAGGAGGAAAAAAGCAAACTCAGATACTAGATCAGCTCTCCCCTACCTGAAGTTTCAGATGGCAACTCCCATCGGCCCCAAACAATTGGCCATGCTAGTTGGAGCTGATGGGAGTTGCAGTCCAAATGTTAGGAAGGCACCACCTTGGGGAAGGATGCTCTAGATTCTTAGTTACAACATTCACCTGGATCTAAGTGCAATGGAAGGGAGCTTCTTCCTCAGAAGACTTCAGCGGTGGCAGTTAGTGTGGGGGCCCCCTCTTAACTGGAGCTGTCTCCAGGCACTGTGGGAGCAGTCCGAGTGCTGTTTGATGGCCTCAACAGGGGCAAGATGTGCCCTGTTGTGCAGAATTCAATATACCCATTTCATCTCTGTGGTTCTTCCTTGGGCCGAAGCATGCCTCTTTCCGGAGCAATGGCAACTTCTGCCTAGCTTTTCAGGAGAAGGACCCAACACCAACTGGACAGCCACAGGTCCCCTACCACCACCCCTGTTCTAGAGAAAGAGTTTTGGCTGTAAATATCCCCCCCACTCTTGATGACTAACACTCAGTGAATGACTGGCCACTGACTGTAGGAACCGTATTCTGTTGAACAGCACTGAGATTGTAGCGACGCCAGGTGATAATGGTCTGTTCTCCCTTGTGAGACTTGGGATGGGCCATTCTTGCATGCTAGTGATCAGATAAGAATGCATGGAGGGGACAGTTCCTACACTGGTGTGCAAGATTTCTAAGGGGGCAGGCAGGGCTCCCCAAGGCAATGGAAACAGTTGCCAGATAGTGCAAGGAGCCTCTTGCTCTTTCAGCCTGTATCTCCTCACTACTGATGGGCAGAGCGGCATGGACCACGGCTCTTTCCCCCACCTTGTGGCCTTGCTTCATGGTTCCATCTAGCTGCCCTGGATAGAATCATGACCCAACAGAGAGGGATGTGGCCACTGGGTGAACAGAATGCTGGACTAGAGAGGCCTTTGGTCTCATTTCCCATGGTTCTTCTTATGGTCTGATTTAGGCTGACAGGCAGCCTAACCATTTCTGCTCTCAGACATGGAAGCATGCAAGCTCCTTCAGCAGGAGTCACATAAGGTGAAGGCCAGTAGCTTGGCATGATCCTAGCCTTGAGCTTGAATGCTATCAACTGAGACAACCCACCTTTTGTGGATGCTGCTGCTGCTGCCACCCCTTTCCTTCTTCAAAAAGTTTCCGTGGAGAGAAATGTAAGAAAATCCTATGTCAAAGGCTTAGAGTGACCAGGCAGCAAGAGCCCTCTGCTCACCCCTCTATTCACCTTTGCAAATGTCCTTTTACTGCAAGTTGGAACAACTAATCAAAACACGATAAGGACAATCTGCACTGACCCGCACCCCGCCCCACCCCACCCCACCCCACGGAAAGGCTGTGTGTGCTTTGGGTGACTCAGACCTGCCCTTGCAAAATGCTTCACTGGAGCACCATCCTACACCAAGAGGGCCGCACCGCCCAACAGAAGCAAGTGAGGGCACTTGCAGGGATGGCAGAACTCTTGGCCCCAATAGTTTATTTATTTATTATGTATTTATTGCATTTTGATACCGCCCAATAGCCGAAACTCTCTGGGCGGTTTACAAAAATGCTTTCAAAGGGAAGAGCGCTTCATCAAGGGACTGCGTAAAAAAGTCCATAACATCCACTCACACATTTTTCTCCAACCTGGTGCCCTCCAGATGTGTTAGACTGCAACCCCAATCATTCCTAGCCAGGAAGTCCAACACATCTGGAGGGCACCAGGTTGGGGAAGGCTGACCTCAACTAACAGCACAATTCCATGAATGTCTACTCAAAAGTAAAGGATTCCATTTCCCTGATGTCCACATAAGACCGCTTGAGAAGCAGCACGCTGAGGAGCTGGGTGGATATGCTCTTTTAATCTTTAAATTTTTTACATATTTTAACTTAACTTTTAACTTTTTTATTTATTTTAATTTAATTTGTCTAGTAGCTACTAGCTTTTTATCATCAGCTATTTTTGGGGGGATGGTTTGTGCGGCAGAAACTTACAGACAAACAGATAGTAGAGAAAGAGAAACAGTGAAGATAAGGTGTGAGAAGGGGGGAAAAAGGGCGAAGAAGGGAGAGCGTTACCCAAGATATTTCTTCACTGCTTTCTACTGCTGCCAACAGAAGGGCTGTAAAAGAGAAGCCAGCTTGTGTGGGGAGAAAACTTTGATGCAAACGGTGAAATATTTACTAAATACCTTGCAAGACCGCTGGCCAGCTGCCCAGGCTAATTAGAGAATAATATGAGGAGACCCAACAACCATCAATCACACTAACTAAAGCAGGTGATAATATTTAAGAAAACAGAATCTTTTAATGCTCATAAACAACACACCGCTGGAAGTACTAACAGAGAATCCTCGTAGAGAAAGCTGGCGTGAGGCTGTGGAGAGGCGAGGCCATAGGAAAACACAAGGAAGACTGGTTGGATTAAAATTTGAGGAATTTTAATTTTAAAAGCATTCTGCCAACATAGTATAGTTAATTTATTTATCTTTGCTTCCTTGCTCCTTATATCCCTGTGTGTCAAAATAGTCCTAACTAGAGAAGGATACAAACAAATGGGCTTACTCCCAGTGACAGGTGAAAATGTGTCTCAGACAAAGCGCCATAAACAACCCAAGATAACAAATTTCTTTCAACCAAACTCAAAGAGGACTAAAAAATATATCTAAAGATACACCAAATATCAATGACAGGATTGATGATGAGACATTGGATTGGTCACTAGGCCCCCACTGTATTATGATACCCCAGGATTCCACATCACCAATAGAAAGTAGGTGTAGCTTGGTGATTGAATTGGCCACAGCTGGGGAAGGCCTATCGGAAACTAGGCAACACTACCACTCATCGCAGGGTAGCCTAATAGAGCCTATGATTCCATCCCCAACAAACAACTGGAGACCAATGGGCAGTGATTTATCTTCCCCTCAATCTAACTCATCTCTTTACCAATCTAAGTCCTACTTAAATCCTTCTGTGGACAGGAAAATGGACACTCATGAGATAACTAGCTTGCTTAGTAACCAACATGAGCTAATTAAAGTGCTATTTAGTAGCTGGTCAGAGGACATATTTCAGATAAAGCAGTTCCTGTCTGAGTGTAAGGACCTACTAACTACCCTTACCAACTCTATACTGGTCGGGCAAACAGGGGAAGATAAAATTAGTCTAAGAAGTGCCGAAGGGAAGAAAACCAAACAAAATCCCAAAATAAAAGTTCCTGATATAACACTGACTGATCATCCAGAGAAAACACACTCTATCAGGAAGGAGGGCAAATTAACCAACAAAAGAAAGAAAGATCAAAAATCAGCTACAGAATACAAGAGATCAAAGTCTAAAAATTTAAAGGGCACAACCCACACAGGGAAAAAAATGAAACATATAAGATGCCTATCAAAGAATAAAAACACGGCCAAAATGAATTTTGACAAATTGTTTAAGATACTGGATGATAAAGACAAGAAACAGGATACACAATCTGAGATCTCAGGGAGGACAATGGCCAAGCAGATTGATGTCACTGCCAAGAAGATACCAAAACTTACAAATGATAGTGAAAGGACCAACATTGTAAATTCAAGTGAAATACAGAACCCCTGGTCATTTGCTGCCCTTGGTAGGTGTGACAAAGACAGCACCTCCCTCACACTACATCCAGGAGAAAACAGTCTGGAACCTGCAATTAATGAAACAAAACTTGGTATTCATAAACTACCCAAAGCCAAAGGGTAATTTATCCCAGCAGGAACGCAAAAGGCATTTCCTGCAACTTATACCAACCTTCCAAGGAACGTTATTAGATCAAAAACTGGATTCAATACAAAAAATTGAATACCTTTTTTATAACTATCACACAGCACGTGCCTTGGTTACCTTTGCCTCACCTAGCATTGCAGCCAGAATATATGAAAATAAAGAAGAATATTTGAGGATAGGTCTGGTAGTGAGTAGACACTTTAAAGATGCCTCTCCCATCTTCTCCCTGGGAAATTTCAGAAGTGTTAATGACCTTCGCTGCAGACCGTCTTATACAGACCCGCCAGTGGGGGACCTGATTGATCTAGAGGTCTCAAATGATTCGTCTAGTAGTATTCATGACCACTTGCCCAATAACCTCTTATGCCCACATAAACACACTGAAGATAGTGATACGGGACATACAAAGACTGAGGATACTAAGGATCTTCCTGGACATTTTTGCCCAGAAGAATTAAAGCTAATAGAAAGCTTTGAAGCCCTACCAAGTCAACACCAACAGGAGACTCTATCAAGATTAACTTCCCTGTTGGAGCTATTAAAAAGTAAGAAAGCCTGCAGCACAGAGCAAGTATTGATCAAAGACTCCCCAGACAGCAGCGACTCCTGTGAGACAGGGCCAACCCTGTTAGCAAAGAAAGAAGGGGACACCTACAAAGCTCGACCTATTATATATAAAACACAATCCCCAAATAATCTGGGGGAAGTGGCAGTGGGTGCCAAGATTCAAGAGATCCACCCATTAATACAATCTTGCAAGGAAATCTGCTTCAATTGCAATGCATATGGACATAATATAGATCCAGCCAGCCTTATTACAGATCGGGATGAGACTAAGAACTTACAGTATAACCCAGAAATACTATACCCCGATATTAGGGTCATTAAAAGATCCTTGGATGGCCATCCTTTGGATGTGATAAGGCAGAACGATAATGCACCCAAAGAGAATAATGCCCTGACAAGGAAGCACACTAAATTGGCCAGAAACCCTGCAGTCTTTGAAGGGAAGCTGACATTAAGCCCAATCAGAGAAGCAAGCTCTTTGGAAGCCCTCAAAGCTAAGTCAGCCCATATGATAAAATCAAGGACACATGATGACTGACTATGCCCAAATAGAATTAAAACAAATAAAGAAGTTCCCCCACCACACCTACCCTGAATGGACCAGTTAGACTTAGCATCCGATCCACTCAGTCTTATGTTCTGGAATATATCGGGATGGGAAAACAAACTGAGGGACTTAGGATTTATACAATATCTGTCCAACTTTCATATATTTAGTCTACAAGAAACATGGACTCAAAAAATAGAGCTTCAAGGATATCAAGTATTTTCAACACCTGCCAGGAAGACTTCCAAGAAAGGGAGGAGCAGTGGTGGTCTTGCCATGGGGATATCTGCCAGCCTGAATGTTGAAACCTATGAAATACCTACTGATTCACCATACCTACAGGCAATTCAGCTGATCAATCAAAAAGGCACTAGATTGATATGTATAAATGTATACATCCCTCCTAGGGGCTCCATTTACTATGCCTACGATATATGGGACACCTTGGAGTCCCTTTTGGATACGGTTAATCAACAGTACCCCCCCATGCACTATTATAGTGATGGGAGATTTTAATGCAAGGATAGGAGATGGATACACAATCGCATTACACAAATTTTCACTAACTATGGAGGATATAGCACATCTACCGGCTAGAAATTCAAGGGACAAGACAATCAATAAAGCGGGCTCTTACCTATTTAGACTAATGTACAAGTTCAACATGTTTGTCAGTAACGGTACCGGCCCTGATGAAACAACTGCAAACTTCACATTTGCTTCCCTGAAACGGGGGAGCGTTATTGATTACTTTCTGCTAAATTCCCTATCCGCCTCATATGTGAAAAAGTTCTCGATCGGAGCTCAACCAGCAAGTGATCATCAGCCCGTGCTCCTGGAACTTGTTGGATTTCAGAAGATAAAGAAGGCACTGATATTAGAACCATCACTCATTCAACATGGAAAATGCAGACTGAAATGGGATATAAATCTTCAGATGAAGACATCTGACGCACTGCTTGGTAGGGAAATGCTGTCTCTTAGATTTCTCAGTGCAGATTCACATGAGCTCCTGCACTTCTTTCACACTATGATACATCATCTGGGTTCCATCTGCTCAACCATTTACACCCCCAAGTTAAGACCACATCCGGAGGGCTGGTTTGATCAAGAATGTAGACAAGCAAGGCATGACCTCTGCTCTTTGAGCAGGCAGACTCAGGAAGGAGCTCTTAACCCTTTGATGCATGACTTAACGGTGAAACGTCGTATATATAAGAAGCTACTAAAGCAAAAGCAAACTGCCTATTTTACTCGACTGTGGGCAGATATTGAACGAGCCACAAGTGATCGAGACTCAACTACATTTTGGCAGCTGGTAGCCTGCAAATTAAAAGAAACCACTAATGGCCTGGCTCCACCTATCATGCCTAAGCAATGGGAAATATATTTTGAACAAGCCTTCAACCCAGAGGCTACCATAACCTGGGACACGAACTATCTGACACAACTTCAGCTCCCTAATATAGCAGAAACTGATAAGTGGCCAGCCGTAACCATCAGCGAGGTTAAATATTTAATCTCCAGCCTAACCAAACAGAAATCACCAGGGGAAGATATGCTACCCCCAGAGATTTTTCTAGATAACGAACATTGGTGGGCCCCCATTTTGGCTAAACTTTTCACCTATATTAACCAAAGCGGTAAATTTCCCAGCAGTTGGGACCAAAGTATTGTCGTACCGATCTATAAGAAGGGAGACAAATCCTCACCAGCAAACTACCGACCTATTAGTTTATTGGATGTTTCCTCAAAATCGTACACAAGATTTCTGTTAACTAAAGTTGAGGACTGGGTAGACCAGCATAACATTATAGGCGAAGAACAAGCTGGTTTCTGTCGTGGTAAATCAACTATAGACCAGTGTTTTATATTAAATCATCTAAGAGAGAAATATACTCGCCCCCCAACAAAGTATCTATATGCCACCTTTGTAGATCTAACCTCAGCGTTTGATAGAATCAATAGAGAAAGACTGTGGTACAAACTATGGCATTTAGGGATGAATAGACGACTTCTGATTCTGATCAAGAACTTATACTCCAATACGACAATCCAGGTCAGAGTCGGAAAAGGAGGCCAACTGTCGGAGAAAGTCAAATCATCCATAGGCGTTAGACAGGGATGCTTGTTAGCTCCAATACTGTTTAATATATATGTAAATGACATTATTGGGCAGCTGTCAAGCAACTCCAATTTCCCTGTTTTTGTGGGTTCTAGGAAATTTAACATACTGCTATATGCGGATGACATGGTCCTACTATCCCAAAACCTAATAGGTATGAGAAGAGTGTTGAAAGTTTTTGGGGAGGTTTGTACCAAAGAACAATTGTGTATTAATTATTCAAAAACCAAAGTTATGGTCTTTGGTACCCATCCGCCTAAACATAAGTGGACGTTAAATGGCCACTATCTGGATCAAACGAACCAATTTAATTATCTAGGAATTTGCTTTATGCAAAATGGCTCATGGTCTGGCCACCTATCAGCCACGAAACTGAAAGCCCAAAAATCAATGCAGACTGTTCTGAGGTTCGCCAAGGTCCGGGGAGGTCAGTTAGTTAGCCCGGCCATTAAAGTTTTTCTGGCAAAGGTTATCCCACAGATATCGTATGGAGCTGAGATATGGGGAAGCTCAAGTTTACGTTCACTTGAGATTGTGCAAAACAAGTTCTTAAGGTTATTGCTGGGCCTTCCACCAGGAACACCTACCAGCTATATCACAGCAGAACTTGGAGTAATGCCAATAATTTACTCTATCTGGAGGACAATGTTCTTTTATTACGTTAAAACGAAACGTACAATTAATAAACTAATAACTCTCTGCGTAAACGAACAGAGAAACTCCCCTCCCAGAAATAATTGGCTACGTCGATGTGAAACAAGTTTAAAGAACTTTGGATTCGACCCGAGAGTGCTAATGGTAAGCGATTTACTGCATAAGCGCTTATCCATTAAAGAACGGTTGCAGCACCACTTTGCCAAGCTAGATTTAGATGCAATTAAAGTCTCTAGATTCTCCTCTAGCTTTCCATCTTTAAAGTCCACTCATGAGGAAGAAAAGTATTTGTCAGAAATAGCAGGGGAGCTGATTAAAGAGCATTTGAGAGAATTTGGGGAGATTACTGGTTTACAAGTTAATTGGGGGAAGTCAGAAATGATGTTATTTAATTATAACAAAGAGGAGATGGAGGAAGGTAAAGTAAAGTTAGGTTTTAGGATTAAAAATGTAGTACGTTATTTAGGAGTTAATATTGCAAAAGATTTAGATAGGTTAGAGGAAATTAATTTTGCAAGTTTGAAAAAACAGGTAGGGGAAAAGTTAGAGGTATATAGAAAATTAAAACATTCTTGGTTTGGTAGAACAGCGGTCATAAAAATGAAGATATTACCTAAGATTAATTTTTTGTTTAGAATGCTACCGATTAAAATATCGGATGCAGAGTTAAAGAGCTGGCAAAATATGATTAATGCTTATTGCAACGGAGATAAGAGAGCTAGGATTAACAAAGGGTTATGGTATAAGACACAAAAAAAAGGAGGTTTGGGACTTCCAAATATAAAGAATTATCATATTGCTAATCAGTTAAGATATGTTATAAATAGTATATTAGGGGAGGAAGACTTAGAATGGCTAGGAACGCAAACAGGGGAACTAGATTTTAAATTGCAATTATTTTTTTTTAATAATAAAATTCAAAAGAAAGATTTGAGGGGACTGGACAACCCGTTGCTGAAAAATATTTTAGAGATCTGGGAGAAAGTTAAAGGAAAGTTAATACCAGGAGACTCTCCACTCGCCCCAGTGGTAGTAGTGGGAAATTTCCCAAGGAATTTAAAAGTAGAGTTGGAAGGAAGTCTGAAGGGTCAGGAAATTATTAAGTTAAGGAACTGGATTGAAAGAATGAGAGATAAGGTGCAAATTAGAGAGTTGGTAAAAGGACAAAAGATAGCTTGGTTCAAATGCTTACAATTGGAAAAATGGACACAGGAATGGAAAAAGATAAATAAGAAGTGTAGAAATAATACAAGATTTGAAGATTTAATTGAATCAAGAGGAAAGAAGGAAGTAATTAAAATTAGAAAAGGTCTGACTAGCGAAATATATAGAATCCTGACAGAGGAGGCTGAATATCGAGACTCTCTTAAAATGATTTGGGAAGATGACTTAAAAGAACAAATTAATGAACATGACTGGGGGAGGATGTGGGATGCAAGAATGTTAAAACTTTTGTCGATTAGAATTAAGGAGAATTATTATAAGACAGTATGGAGATGGTATTTAACGCCGGTAAGATTTCATCAGATAGATAAAAAAGTGTCCAAGAATTGTTGGAGGGGATGTCAGGAGGTTGGAACTTATTTCCATATGTGGTGGAGCTGTAAACATGTACAAAAATTTTGGGAAAGGGTGTTCAAAGAAATAAGTGAAATAATTGGAAGTAAATTGGAATTAAGCCCAAAGCTGGCTCTACTAGCAATATGGGATAAAGGAAATGAGAATATAAATAAGAGAGAATTAATAAACAACCTCCTGGCTCCCGTCAGAATAATGATTGCTAAAAACTGGAAAGGGCAAGGGATATATACTATAGAAGAATGGTATAAAGAAATATGGGATATGGCACTTAATGATAAGCTAACGTGTAAAATGAAAATAAAGAGGGGAATGTCCAGTAAGAATGATTTTGGAGATGTATGGAGCCTATTTTTGGAATATGTATTAAGAACGTGGAAGGGGCAAATACCTTCAAAAGAGTCTTTACACTTTTGGAAAGAAGAATAATGTATAATTGAAGGTCTCCTGGGGGGAGGGGAGCACGGGGGGTATGCGGTATGTATTGTATTTTATGTTGTTTTATGTTGTATTATGTTGAAAAAAAAATATTAAAAAAAGAAAAGAAATAGCATCCCCCTTCCTCCATAAAGAATTTATAGACCTGCGTTTTCAGACAGTGAAAACTAAATTCATAGAGGAGAGATATAAAAATATTCCTAGAGAACAGCGCCTGTGTATTTGTGGTAGCCAGGTAGTGGAGGTTACAATATTGTAAACTATACAAAATTCTTAGAGGTAAACATCTGATGAGATTTTTAGCACCGAGGGCAAACCTCTCAGATATGGATAAAATACAGCCAAACCTATCATGCTAAATGTGGCCAGGTTTGCTGCGAAAGCAGCACGAATTAGGGAAGCCCTAGAAGACCTTGATGCTACCTAAGAAAGGGGGCCTATAACTGTGGAGTTTTAGAAATTATTTTGTACTCATATATATTTATATATATTTCTACTCCATTTTATTCTGTAATGGTGTATTGTAGGATGCTGATTGTGAGATCGGGCTAAAACCTATTTTAGGTTGCCTTAACAATAAAGTACTCAAAAGTAAAGCCCCCCAGAGTTCAATGGAATTCACTCCTAGGTAGGTGTGTATAGACTGAATACATAATAACCTAATAGGCAACACTATACTAAAAGTGAGCAAGAACCAGCAGAGAAGAGACAAAAATGGCCAAATACCAGTTAGGTAAAATTATGGTAGAATATTAAAAAGCAAAGGTAGCTGTGTCCCGTAAGAAATGTTCTAAAATCCATGTTGCTGTAATACCTTTATTAAGCCAACCAAAAGAGCATAAAATTGTGCAAGCTTTTGAGATCCCCAGATTTCTTCTTCAGGCAAGATGTTATAAAAGGATTTGCTCATTAGTTAATGATCTTTAACATGATATGCGCTGTGTCTACATAAAATTGCTGACTTAATTTAGGGTTTTTTGTTAGAAGTCTCCTGCTGAAAAGCCCCATTGTTCAAATGCACTGGAATACAGAGTTTGATCATTTGGATTATGTATTCAATCGCCTGTCCTGTAGGATTTAAATTTTCCCCAAGCGAAACGTCTACCTTACTCCCAAGTTGCTGTAAAGAAGTATTAAAGATAGAAGCGGTGGAGGACCCTGTGGGTCACTCTGAGAAATGTAGGATAAAAATGCAGTCACATGAAAAATCAAAGACAAACTAAACATGGAGAAAGAATGACGAATCGTCATCTTATAGGGCCTCTGACCTTTGCTTCGAGAAACTTGACAGGATGCTCTATGCTCTATGCTCCTCCTTTTAATATTTTAACATTTGAATATTTGAATATTTTAAATTTAAACTTAAAATTTTATGGCAGCTAAATACAGTTAGTCTGCTTTAGTCTGCTTCAGTGTTTTTTACAAGTTTTAAAGCGGTATAGCTGTTGACGTTGGATTTATAGCTGCTGCTGTCTGAGCCAGAGGACGTCATTAGCAAAGACCCAGAATACAGGGTTTGTTTTTCGAGCAACGAGGTGCGGTTGAAGAAATGGAAAGAAAGGAGGGAGCAGATAGCAGCAGAAAACAGGGGGGGGGGATAAATAAATAGGAAATAAAGCAGTACTGGAAAGTAACAGCTAAGCCAAATCAGTATTGGATTACGCTTAGAACATGGCTGCGGAGCTAATCAGCTAATTAAGAAAGGGCAGTTGCAACTTACTGCAACTAGCTGAACTCCAGAGAGGAAAAGAGAAAGACCCTACAGAACGCTTTTCTGAGAGGAGAGAAGAATTCCTGACATTCCTGGGAGATAAAGTGGAAAGTCAAAGACGAAAAGAGCTTAGTTTTGAAGAAACTGAACAAGGCAATAAAGGTACAGATCCATTTTATCTTTACCCCCCCCCCCCCAAATGTTTTTGTAAGATCTTCAATCTAGAAAGCACTTAATTTAGGCTGACCTTATGAAAAGGAGGTCAGGGCTCATGTAACTTTAACAGTTGTAGAGAAAAGGGAATTTCAGCCGGTGACATTTGTATGCAATTAGTTCCTGGTGAAATTCCTTCTTCATCACAACAGTTAAAGTTGCAGGGGCCCTGCCTTCTTTTGTATATGGTCACTCTAATATAGTGCCTGCACCTTTAACAGTTGTGATGAAGAGGGAATTTCACCAGGAAGTAATTGCATACAAATGACACTGGCTGAAATTCCCTTTTTTCTACAACTGTTAAAGTTACATGAGCTCTGTCCTCCTTTTCATATGGTCAACCTACTTAATTGGTATTTTGAGAAAAACACCAATCTAAAATGGTGCTTACGTGAGGAGGCTATAGAGAAAGGAGACTTGTTCCTATAACCACTGATGTTAAAGAGTTTATTAATTCCTACAAACAGTCTAAAATGACTGACTTCTTGTTTCCCACTGCTGGCTTCCACTTCAGTAGGAAAGTTGACTCTACCCCAGTTAAAGACTTACCGATAGAAGAAGCACTAGACCGGCCACGAGGGCCTTTTTGCTTAACGAGAGCGGCCGGTAATGAATTATTTGTGGAACAAAAAGAGAGTTTGGCAGCTGAAATTTTAGCAGCAGACAACGCATCGGTTAAAGGAAATAATACAACCAGAAACACTGATTTAAAAAGTCAAAGCAATTTTATTTCTCCAATAAAAACCATACAACTGCAGACTGAGATGGAAAATCTTGAAAAGATAATTACAATTCCTGGTTTTTGTGATGACGCTAAGGAAACTACAGACTACATTGAGCAACTATTTAACACACAGTTTGAGAAAATTAAGAGGCTCATGTCGGACCAGGTGGAGGACATCTGGTCTATTAAGAAATACCTCACTGAAAGTTTGGACCTGCTGACGACCCTCACTGGTATTGCCCTCAGATTAGTTAATAGTGGAGGACAAAAGGAGACATGTCGAAAATAGCTTAATGATTCAAACTTAAACCTAAATATCTCCGAGTCACAGTGGACTCAGAAAGTGACTAAGCCTAAATCATCTGCTATGGGGGGGGGGGGGGGACACAGGAGTCCGAGTATCTAACAAGGAAAGAAAGGGTATTGCCGCTACTACTAATAAAACTTATACTGACGGATATACAAAATCTAAATCTGACAGAACTAACAAATCTGACAGAACTAACAAATCCTATAAAGTAAACACATATAAGAGTCTACAGGATATGGGGAAAAAACAAAAAATGTAAAAGGCTCCTCAATTCCAAAGACATCAACTAAAATGAACTTTGACAAGCTTTTCAATTTGATGGAAAAACCTGCTGAGGCTAAAAAGACCTCTAAATCAAAGAATAAGAAAGGAACAACCAAAAGTCTGGCATCAAACACTCAACTTTCCACTCAAACACTAACTTTATCAAATTGTCGTTGTCTTTGCACTCAGGACAAAGCCTTAATCAGAGGTACTTTTTCGGCCCTGGAGGAATTCACTCAACCCCAAAAGGAAAATCCTCCTCTGCCTTTAAAACAAGTAGATCCTGCCAGCCGGAAGATTCTTAAGTCCAAAGAGAAATCATGGCAACTGCAATTATTAAGCTCCAATTTGGTCTTCTCAAACTATCCTAAACCTCAAGGGCCGTTAACTCATAGAGATCGTATTGATCATTTAAACCATTTATTGCAGATCTAACTACAATAGTTGTCGTACCTAAGGATGTACTTAAAATAGACTATATTTTTTATAATTACTGGTCTGCTCGGGCCATTGTAACATTCAGGACTCCAGATATTGCTTCACATATTTATAGAGCCAGAACTTCATTTTGGAGAAATGGGATGATGGTCAATAGACACTTTAATAATATGGCTCCTCCATTGAAAATGAATCAAAGCAGATACTTAAAAGGCTGCCGCCCAAAAGGCTGCCGCCCAGATCTCTCAATTGGGAACTTAATAAATTTAGACTCTATGGCGGAATTTACAGTTGGGTAGGATACTACAACAAGCAAAAGATAACAGAACGGAGAAATGAACAAGATTCAGATAAAGTGGACTTAAGCAGCGAACACCTTATGATAGAAGAACTGCAACTGACAGAAAGCTTTGAGGCATTACCTGCCTCCGAACAGAAGGAGATATTAAATAACTTATCGATACTAAAAAAGTCCTGATAAACAAAACCAAAATTAAAGAAGAAAACACCGAAATGCCAACTTCTGAAAAGGATATGAGGGTTAAGGGTTTGAGAAGGGATGTATCCTTCATATATAGTACATCAGGAGGGAGGAAATTATTAACAATATCATGAATACTAAAAACTGCAGACTTAAATCTGTTACTGGCCAAAATATAAACCTAGCAAAAGCTGCCAACCCAGACCCAGAAGCCAATAACGTGGACCCTCCATTAAGTAAACGTTTTGGTGGGTGTAATAGTGGCAATTCAATACAGATATGTCGGCCACCGAATGGTTGTGTTTTCGATAATAGAGAGGGACTAGCGGATTTAATTGAAATGGACTGACTGTCCAAAAAGGGGTCTCACCCTGCTCTAAATATTCTATCTTGGAACATTGCAGGATGGGGCTCTAAGAAGAATGGGAGTCCAAGTTTTCTGGAATATTTGGAATGCTTTTACGTTCTTTTTATGCAGGAAACTTGGTGTAGCAATATAATAAATGTAAATGGCTTTTCCTCATTTTGTCTCCGTGCTCTTCCCAATAAGGCGAAAGGAAGACTCAAACAGGTTCTCGCTATTCTAATATCTTCTGCACTAAATGTCAGAGTAATTAAGGAAATGAGTTACAATGCTAAAGCCCAAGCTCTGTTATTGGAAATGGTTACCTCTAAACTGACCCTATTACTAATTAATGTGTATCTGCCGCCGTTGTTTAGTAAAGAATCTATATATAGGGAGTAGATAGAACTAGATTGTTTTTTTACAGACTTAACAACTAGGTTCCTGTTTGCTTTACCAATTCTGGCAGGAGATCTGAATGCTAGAATGAGTAGATATACTATTAACTCACTGTCTGGGAAGACGAGAAGAGGTAGAGGAATGTCCATAGAATCCCTAGAGAATAAGGTTAGACATTCTAAAGACAGCTGCACTAACTCAGCAGGCCATTGTCTGTTTAATTTTGCGGCTAGACACAAGCTTACCATATTAAATGGTCGAACTGAGGGTGACCGTTGGGGTGAGTTCACCTATATATCATCTAGTGGATCGAGTACTATTGATTACATATTGGTACATAAAAAATTGGAGTCTATTAGCTGTAATATGAGAGTGGCTGAACGGCAGGATAGTGACCATCTCCCATTGGAGATTAGTCTGGTTATTCCTGGCCCCAAGGCAGAGACACATCTCTGTCCCCTTCTTTCAAACAATCACCTGTCGTTCACAGGAAGGAAAATCAAATGGTCAGTGGCTTTGAACAACTATTAGGGACTAAAGAATACTTAAACTACTCTAGTTGGATAACTGTAAACATAGCCCCTGAGAGATGTGTGTTAGCCTATGAGGACTTAAGAATTTAAGTTCTGCGTTACACGGTAACCCTTCCAACTCTATACCACAAAGAAAACAAAATAATGGCTGGTTTGATAGGGAATGTACTATAGCCAGAAAAGAACTTCAGCTGTCTTACAGTAAATACCGTAAGAACAACGAACGTAAATTACCATCACCCTATTTTGATCTGAAAAAAACCTATAAGAAGTTAATAAGAAAGAAAAAACAAAGGGCAGATACGGAAAAGTGGCAACTTCTGGCTGGTGCCACTAAGTCAAATAATACCAGAACTTTCTGGAAAGTGGTGTCAGGACTGACTGTTAAAAGTGCAAGGGAACCCAAATGTTTTGGATCAGCCACAAGATGGGTCAAGCATTTTACAGAAATATCTTCCAAATCCAACAAACCTAAAAGAATTCTTACCATAGACCCAGAAGTGCCGGAGTGGCCTGATGTCGATCCAAAAGAAATTGAGGAGTTAATAACAAATTTAAAAGAGGGCAAAGCGCCAGGTCCCGATGGGATTCCAGTAGAACTGTTAAAAAGTAAAATTGGGTGGTGGGCTCCACTTCTCGCATCTTTATTTTCAGTAATAAATAAATAAGGAATTATCCCAGAGACTTGGAGGAAGTCCTTAATAATCCCTATTCATAAAAACGGCCCAAAAAACGACCCCCAAAATTATCGCCCTATCAGTCTCCTGTCAATAATTGGAAAGATTTATGCTGGCTTCCTGAATGGTAAGCTAAATGCTTGGCTTATCCAAAATAAGATCTTAGGTAGTGAGCAGATAGGATTTACTGCTGGGAGATCCACAAATGATCATTGCCTGACCCTGATGCATCTGGCTTTTAAATATACAGCCCATAGAGGAGGGAAGCTATTTTGTGTATTTATAGACTTAAAAGCTGCATTCGACTCCATTTCGCGCAAATTATTATGGGAAAACTGGAGAAACTATCAATAGAACAAAGATTGCTGTTTTTAATATGCTCTTTATACTCAAATACAACAGCCCAGGTCAGGTGCAGCCAAGCGGGGCAGGTCACAAACAAAATTGTTCTAATTCGTGGTGTTAGACAAGGCTGTGTTTTAGCGCCATCCTTGTTTAATCTGTATCTAGCTGATCTCCCTGCTGCATTGAGCATATTACAATCACACCCACCTAAAATAGGGCAGACGAAAGTAAATTTACTATTGTATGCGGATGACGCTGTACTTATGTCTCAGACTCGTTTGGGTTTGAAACGTCTTCTGAAGGGTTTCGATGCCTATTGCCAAAAAAATTGCCTGTCTGTGAACACCCAGAAATCTAAAGTTTTAGTGTTTGCTAAAAAGAAGGCAAAGTATGTATGGTCCATGGGAGGAAATCAAATAACCCAAGTGGACTCTTATAAATATCTCTGAATTCACTTTCAAGCTAACCTCAAATGGACCATACACAGCAATTATATAAAACAAAAGGTAGAACAAACTATGGGAACGCTTAGTCGATTTTATTATCAAAAGGGAGGTAAATCCTTACCTGCAGCAATCCGTGTATATAAAGCAAAACTTGTTCCCCAAATTCTTTTTGGGGCTCCAATCTGGCTACCCCTGTTTAGAGGTTCACTGGAAGGTCTTCAGTCTTATTTTTTAAGGCAGATTTTTGGTCTCCCAAAGTGCATAGCTGGACCGGCACTTAATTTGGAAGCCGGTCTAAACTCCTTAAATTGTGTTGTTTGAATACACTCCCTGAATTTTGGTTTCGACTTTATCATATTACTCCAGATGCCCTGGTCATTCAGGTTTTATTGGATTTGAATGAATCCCCTTGGACCAAGGTATTAGCATATAAAATAAACTCCTTGGGACTATCAACTTCCAGTCTACTCTATATGGAACTAGAAGGTGCTAAATATATTCTGAAACAGAGACTAACGGATATAGATTGTCAGATGATGAACGCTTCTGCCCGTGGCCCATGCTCTCCTTTATCCTTAGGGCTATTGGATCATATGACTGCAGATGGTATGGCATACCTTTCTTGGATCTCTGTTCCTAAATACAGGAGAGCATTAACGCTGGGAAGATTTAATGTCCTCCCCTCCAAACTTTTGGAGGGGAGATATAAGTTCCAGTTGAGGAAAGATATTGCCCATGCAATAATATGGAGGTAGAAACAGTTGCACATGTTTTGTTTAATTGTGGTTTCTATAATGATGCTAGAAGATCGCTTATATGGCCAATTACACAGACATTTCCTGGCAGAATGCAGGACAAACTGGTAATTGTCCTTCTTCAAGGGAACAATAAGCATATTTCTATTCAGGTTGTAAAGTTTCTTAATCTTGCTATCAGATGTAGAGCCCAAATGAACGTATAATTCACTAGTAAACGAACAAAAGATAAAATACATCATTAACAGAATAAATGGGCCTTTTATCTCCATTGGACTGGCACACAAATTACAGTTCAAATTCTAAACTCTCAGATCACTGTAACTGATGATTACAGAAATACTGTAGCATTGTATATGTTGTATATGGATAATGGTCTATGGACTTAAAGTTTTAGAATGAAGAATCAACCCCCCCCCCTCAATCTTCCAAAGTGTGTCTGTCCCTCGCTACCCCAGTAACAGGCATCCCAAACCTGGCACAATTTTGCACAATTCTTCCCTTCTCTATCAGTGACTGATAGAGGAGAGGCGGGTAAGAAATAAATCGTTATTATTATTATTATTATTATGGCATCACATCAAGACTTCTAGATGAGAAGTAGGCAACCTGATGCTCTCCAGAAGTTTTGGACTACAATTCCAGAATCCCTTGCCATTGCCCATACTGGCTGGTGATTATGGGAGTTGTAATCCAGAATATTTTAAGGGTACCCGGTTGCCTACCTTTGTTCTAGATGGATCCAATGGATGCCACTAGATGGGTGCGATGCATGCAGTCACCCAGCGCACACAGCTGGCAAAACCCACCAGAATTCTGTTTTGAGTGTGTGTGTATGTGTGCATGGCGGGGTTTGGGTGTGTGTGGCTTGAACTCATTCATAAAAACTGGTTCCATGCACAGCTCTGCAGAGAATGTGACTGTGTTGCCTCAAACTCTGTAGTGGCACTACATCCTAGGGATGAATGTATCTAGGGCTTGATAACTTACGGCTGTATTGGTTTTCAAACTGCAGCCTCCTAATCTAGCTACTGATAAGAAATCATCTGGAAGAGCCAGATATAGGATGCAGGACAGAGACTGCAAGGTGGAGAGAAACAGACAACTGAATGAACCTACAATGTCGACACCATGAACCTGCACACCAACCGCATCCTCCTACTGCAGGGGCACAGAACCTCTTTCAGAGAAGCTCTGGGGGCGCAATCCGGGGGGGGGGTCGAAGGCAAACCCCCCAAACATACCAGTGTATTCTAGCTTGGCTCTTACTGCCAGAAATGAAGCTTTGCGGTGGGACCTTTTAGAATGGGGGCAGTGGGGGGGGGGGGAGACTGCAAAAGCTGAGAAACCACCAACGTGGCCTTCTGGGACCCCAGGTGTGCTTGGAGGTTCAGCCCCCTGTTCTGCTGCCTGCGTTTAAGAGGTGCGGGCAAGAAAACAGTTCCATGGTTAACACGTGGTCCCGACCTCCACACTTTAGACTTGTGGGGCAGGGCTGATCCCTCACCCCCACTCTTAACATCTCTTCGCTGTGGTCCTTTCTTTCCCTGCACTGGAGCAGGTATGTGGGAGGAGGGACGCTTCAGGCACAGAGGGTTCTGTCGGTGGAATGGGCTGCACATAAGGCAGATACAGGTGTTGGCTATGGAATGTATATACTTGTCTGCACATTCATATATTGCATACAATGAACCGTACGGGTCAGCACAAAAGTAGCACAGTATGAGAATATATATATATATCTAGATAGATAGATAGATATAAATATATGAGTATATATGAATATAAGTTCTACACCTAGAAAAAAGAAACCAAATGCACAGTTACAAGATGGGGGATACTTGGCTCAGCAATATGACAAGTGAGAAGTATCTTGGAATTGTTGTAGATCACAAGCTGAATATGAGCCAACAGTGTGATGTGGCTGCAAAAAAAGCAAATGCTATTTTGGGCTGCATTAACAGAGGTATAGCTTCCAAATCGCGCGAGGTACTGGTTCCCCTCTATTCGGCACTGGCTATTGCGTCCAGTTCTGGGCACCACACTTCAAGAAGGATGCAGACAAGCTGGAGCGTGTTCAGAAGAGGGCAACGAGGATCATCAGAGAGGAGGGCCAGGATCTCTTCTCGATCAACCCAGACTGCAGGACACGGAATAATGGGCTCAAGTTACAGGAAGCCAGATTCTGGCTGGGCATCAGGAAAAACTTTCTGTTAGAGCAGTACGACAATGGAACCCATGACCTAGGGAGGTTGTGGGCTCTCCTACATTAGAGTCATTCAAGAGGCAGCTGGACAACCATCTGTCAGGGATGCTTTAAGGTAAATTCCTGCACTGAGCAGGAGTTTGGACTCAATGGCCTTATAGGCCCCTTCCAACTCTACTATTCTATGATTATGGAAAGCTTGTTAGCAAGGGCCTGCAATAGCTTAACAAGAGCAGAGAGAAGTCATAAGAACAGGAGCTAAGCTAGCCTACCTGCAGCAGGTGGCATGGAAAGTTACACAATGTGAGTACACAGACGTGTGGGCGTTGCAGTGAAGAGGGGAGTGCAGGAGTGGTGGACAAAGGTCACTTGGAGAAAGGGATGAGAACAAGTGATGTGAAGGGCAGGGCAGGATAGATGGGGAAGAGGCGGGACTAATCACGCCACTCCTCATGTCCAAGTGTACAACTGTAAAAGCCAAGGCAGAAAACTGGGTGGGGTCACTGGGTGGGTGCTAGCAGAAAGCCGGAACTGGTCATGTACAAGTTGTATTTTATAAACTTGTAGGTTGTTTTCATTTCCATGTTATATTATGTTAATCAATACTAGGGATGTATGAATTGTACAAAATCGGTCCATCTGTGTTTCATAGATTGTCAGACGCCTTTCGTTTCATCATCTGCCCATCAACAGTATCAGATTTTTTAAAGTTTAATTATCTGCACGTGTGCAAATACACAAATTTCAGCAACATGGCACATTTTCATGCGTTAACCTATGGGGGAAATGCACATTTATGGTCAGTTTTTTGTGTGTGAAATTTTCTACAACAAAATGTGCACAAAATTCCCAAAACTGGTTCTCAAGTCTGTGGATTCAGCTTGATATGGGGTCAAGCCCAAGTCCACTGGCTGAATAGAATGGTTAATAAAAAGCAAATAGAAGAAGTTTTAAGAGGACAAAAGAACTTATGGTTTAAGTGTATACAATTGGAACAATGGACACAGAAATGGAAAAAGAAAAACAAGGACTGTAGAAAGGAAACAAGATTTGAAAAATTAATTGAGTCAAGAGAAAAGGAGGGGGGAAATAAAAGTAAAAAAGGTATAAGTGAAATATATAATATATTGAGAGAGGAGGGAGAGCAACAAGAAATGTTGAAAACATTCTGGGAAGAAGATTTAACAAAACAAATTACTGAGTATAACTGGGGGAAGATATGGGAACTAAGAACATTAAAGTTATCAATAAGGATAAAAGAGAATCATTATAAAGTAATTTGGAGATGGTATCTCACACCCGTAAGATTACATCAGATAGATAAGAAAATTTCAATGCTATGCTGGAGGGGTTGTCAGGAGGTGGGGACATATTTCCATATGTGGTGGACATGTGAGTATGTACAAAAATTTTGGAAAAGAGTTTTTAAAGAAATAAGTGAAATATTGGGTAATAATGTGGAAGCAAGTCCAAATTTAGCTTTACTTTCGATGTTTGATAAAGAATATGGGAATAAAAATACAAGAGAATTGATTAACGACACCGGTTAAATTAATGATAGCTAAGAATTGGAAAATACAAGGGAATTATAGTATAGAAGAATGGTACAAAGGGGTGTGGGATATTGCAATTAATGATAAATTAACATGTAAAATTAAAGTTAGGATGGGATTATCCAAGAAGAATGATTTTAAAAGTATTTGGGGACCATTTATAGAATATGTTTTAATAAAGGGGAGAAGATGTACACCTTCAAAGGAATCGCTGCAATTTTGGAAAAATGTATAATATATTAGAGCAAAGAAGGTCTCAAGGGTAGGGGAGCATGGGGGGATGTTAAAGTTTTGTTTGTGTATTATATTTATTATATGTTGAAATAATAAATAAAAAAAAATTTGGGGGGGGGGGGGGGAAAGCCCAAGTCCACTGCCGAATCCATGGGTCGGATTCATAAAAATCCCTACTCGTTTTGTTCCATTGTGGATTTCGTCAACATCTCTAATCAATACCATAGAACCTTTTCTTTACATTTCTCATGTATAAATGTGTATTGGTGCTTTTTGTCAGTGAATGTCATCCAACACCACCTAGGTGTGCATGCATCCATTTATGCAATAACTGTGCTATTTAACCCTACGAGTGAACCCCTAACTGTGAACCAGGGTTGTCACTGTGGGGTGACTGTTGTAGGAACCCATCTGACGTGAAGAATCCTGGGAAATAAAGATGGCAGGCAGGTAGAGGTCAGCCTTTCAATTGGAGGCACTCCTGGCCACTTAAAAAAAGGAAGTAACAAATGAAATGTAAAAGTCACAGCTTTCTGCAGGGCCCTTGGCCACCCCAGTGCCTACATCTTAATCCCTTGCTGGTCTTGTTGACCATAATAAAATTTATTATTATTATTATTACATCCTAATCCAACCTCAGGCCTGGTTACGGGACAATCTACACCAGGAACCCAAGTCTGTAGTCTGCCTATTTGTCTGAATCCTTCCCTGAGCCTGGATATCCAGATCTCAGCTGAGGCTAGGAATGACTCTTCACACCTGACGCTGATGTGTCAACCACACCTGTTCCTAGAGGCGTAGAACTAGATTTACATAAATGGTCGTGAGGAAACAGTTTCAACAGGCATTAAATTAAAAGCAATCCAAAAGTAAAGCTTTATCACTTTAATTGTTATTTCCATTGTGAAATGGTGCCATTAAAATCCAAACCTCCCCTCCTTCCCGCCCACCCCTTTGAAATAGGAAAAAAACCCATTAAAAATAACAAATAGTTGGCATAGCTGGAGCATCAGCATGACAGCCACACCACCCAAGCCAGGAGGCGCCCCCCCCCCTGAACATCTCGCCTCGTAAACATCGGAATATGCTACCACAACCTTCGCCAATCTAGTGCGCTCCAGTTGTGTTGGACTACAATGCCCATCATCCGCAAGACAAAATGCTCCTGTTGGTTGTAGTCCAAGACATCTGGAAGCAGTAGGCTGGGGAACGCTGTGCTACAAAAATGACACGTCAAGACACATGGATTTGAAACGAGTCCTTCTCTAGGCCCAGGAAGTAGCACCAGCTTCAAATGAAGACATAAACAGCCCTTGGGTCCTCGATGCAGGACAGAGGCTGTGGGCTCCATGAGCCTCCAGCAGCTGAGAAACACAGGATTGTAGCGGAGTCATAACCCAGCAAAGGAAGAGGATTTCCCACATGGCTCCCGGATTCTGTCAATGTTACGAGAATTGGGGGGGAGGGGGAAAGAGGATGACATCAGGCTGTGGAAGGAAGTGATTGTGGGAATTCAATGCCAAGGAATTACTCTCGTTTATATTCCAACATTCCCATTCCAATGTATCTGTACATCTAATAAAGGACTCATTAGAACTTCCAGTTCATAGACAAAAACAAAAAGGAAACTCAGTATCAAGAAGGTTGGAGGTCCCTTTCCCAAATGAAAACAGTGTAATTTCCACAACTCGATTTAAAACACCAATTCCTTGAAGCAATCCAGGGCTTGACTTTCAAGTTTGCTTTCAAGTTCTCTTTACATGGTGCAGTCCATTGTCCCCACTCCAAAAATGTCATCATCAAAGCCCATGAGCTTGGTAACATCGTTGGCAAGGATATAAAAGATTGGCCGTTGGCCAAATAAAGTTGTGGTGTGAATGGCCCGGATCCTTGCAAGGCGAGGCCAAAAAGAGAGCCTTTGGCAAAGGCGATGCTCCAAAAGGTAAACAGGAATTCAATTAGTGTTCACAGCATGCAGGTGCACAGCCAGTGAGTACATCTGCACGGGCCGGATGGGTCCCTAAAACCAGGAATTAAGACTGTGCAATCAAAAGTCTAATGAAAGATTCCAGGCACAGCACAACTGGCGGGAAAGTGGTGGAGAGCTCAGGTCCCAAGGCTGACTTCCCAAGGACTGGGCCAAGGGTTCCCTTTAATTCCACAGAGGGGGAAAAGAGATACTCCAAGGGCAGAGCTGGAGGGCTCACTTCATGAGATCCATAAAGATAGCATTGGCAGTCGTCTGTCCAAAGATAAATGCTCCAAGGACAACCATGAACACGCCGTAGCCAACCATGGTCCACCAGCTGAGAAGACAGGAGGAGAGAACCTCATGGAATAGCAGCCAGAGGAATGGCACGTTGCTCAGGAGCCGCTGAGCCCACCTGTGTCGACTGGGGGAGGGGAGGCAGAGGGGGAGGCTGCCTTCTTACCTGGCTGGTCTGGTTTCTTGGATTTCAGAGAGCTTGGTGTGGATGAGGCAAAGCCCTGGCAAGGAGGAACCAAAGGAACCTTTGAAGCACAGATTTCACAGCCATACGGAACTCAGCATGGCAAAGTGTTTACAAAACCAGAAGAGGCTCCGTGAATTTCCCAACCTGGTGTACCCTCCAGATGTCTTGAACTACAACTCCCAGCATCCCCAGCCAGCCATTGTCCAATACATCTAGAGGGAACCAACTTACAGCAGGTTGCTGGCATGCATTAAAGTATTAAGAGAGCCGCTGCCGAGGCCACTGCAAAAAAGCCACTCTGCCGTGAGAAGCCTGTTGTGCAAACTTTCCCCACCCCAAGCAAGGGGCAGGGAAAGGGTCACCTTGCGGCTGGACAGCCACAGAAGCGGCATTTCAGGAGAGGGGCTGTTCTAACCAGTCAGCAGCAGCTGCCCATGAGGAACTGGGGATGTTTAGCCTGGAGAAGAGAAGACTGAGGGGAGACATGATAGCACTCTTCAAATACTTGAAAGGTTGTCACACAGAAGAGGGCCAGGATCTCTTCTCCATCAACCCAGAATGCAGGACACAGAATAATGGGCTCAAGTTACAGGAAGCCAGATTCCGGCTGGACATCAGGAAAAACTTCCTGACTGTTAGAGCAGTACAACAATGGAACCAATGACCTAGGGAGGTAGTGGGCTCTCCCACATGAGAGGCATTAAAGAGGCAGCTGGACAATCATCTGTCAGGGATACTTTAAGGTGGATTCCTGCATTGAGTAGGGGGTTGGACTCGATGGCCTTATAGGCCCCTTCCA
Source organism: Anniella stebbinsi (assembly GCA_029215795.1). Lineage (NCBI taxonomy): Eukaryota > Metazoa > Chordata > Lepidosauria > Squamata > Anniellidae > Anniella > Anniella stebbinsi. The sequence continues at coordinate 34,238,741 of JARDYH010000007.1, forward strand.
ACTCTGCTATTCTATGATTCTATGAAGACCCTGAATCAGCCCCATGACAGCAGCTCACCAGGCTAAAAGCCACCCGACCCCCTCGGGTCAAAGGGAACCCAGCCGAGGGAGAGCCCTACCTGGGAAGACGAAGATGAAGCAGGCAGCCAGGCCCCCGATGATGGAGATGACTTTGCCAATATCAGGGATAAACAAGGCCAGGAGCAGTGTGAGCAGGAACCAGCTGACCGTCTGGACGAGGCGACGGTGTCTCTCCCGCACCACATCCTCTTCCACCGCCTCCCCTTTGTAACGCAGCCAGAGACCCTCCAGGACAGCCCTGGGCAGAAAGCAAAGTTCAAGAGGCTGCGAGGGCCGCCTACATGCCTCTTCGTCATGCCCACCCCCTTGCTCTGCAAGGGCTGCACAACTGAATCTCCCCGAAGCGTACAGCCTGCAGCTTCTCCCCGCACCCCTCTCACCTGCCACAGAAATGCAGGATCGGGTAGGATGTCAAGACGCAGACGATTATGAAGGCCCGGGCGATGGCAACTGGGACGTCATTGGAGGGGTAGGACATGAGCACATCCTGTTCCACAGTGGACCCAAAGGTCAGGAAGCCACAAACCCCTGGCAGAAGACAGAACGAGAGTATTCCCCATGGCCCAGGGAGAGGATTCCCCGATGCCCGCCGTTGGCCACGCCATTTAGGTGGGTCCACTTGGAGGGAGGAGCCTGGGGCCCATGGGGGGAGGACCCCTTTGCCCGCTCACGGTCTTCTCCTCCTCCTTGTCTTCTGCCCTGATCTAGGCCAGGGAGACCTGCTCCTGGTCAGGAGGGACAAGGTGCTGTGCTCCATGGGTGACTCCGCTCCCTACCTGTGCCTGTGTAGACGGAGAGCGCAATAATCATGGCTGCTGTCACAACAGCTCCCCAAGGCTTCACCTCCGGCCACCTCATACTGTTGAAGACGGGCACACTGCTGACGTGGCACTGTCAAAGAGGAGGAAAGCAGATGCAGCAGGCGTTACGGGCACGGAAGGAGGCACGCTGTCTGGTAACACAGAGTTCATCAACATAGCTCCTCTGTCTGAAGATTGGCCTTCCCCAAACTAATGCCCTCCAGATGGGAACGATAGGAGTAAAGAGTCCAACACATCTGTAGGGGTGGGGGCAGCTGCTGCTGCACAACATTTTACAGCCAGAATCCAAAGAACCACTCAATGAACCCCCTGGCAATATTATTCTAGAAAGAGATGGCAGCCTTATCCTTAAGCCAACTGAGAGGTCATTACCATCTTTGCCTCCTTCAAGGACCTGAGTAATTTTTAAACTAATATCAACTAATATTGCGCCCTCTGCATCCCAAATTATACGCCAATGAACATCAGGTGCTCCGATCTTTCTGAAACCAAATTCCATATTCATCTCCTACAGTTGCCGGGTTAATCCACATAAAGCTGACTCCTCGCCAGAGTTCCTCATGGCATTCCTATACTCTGAGCCATCGAGAGAGAGGGCATGGTCCTCATCACGACATCATCAAAAGCTTTCACCTGCCTACGAGGCCAGTTTCATTCCAGTACACCCTGCATCTCAGTCATGGAGCCCCTGCTTTGCTTGCAGGATGTCCCATGTTCAAAACGTCTTGGCATCTCCAGGTGGGATTGGGGAAGAATCCTGCCTAAAACCCTTGGGATCCATGGCTGCCAGTCTGTGTCGACAAGAATGGGCCAGACGGAGCGAGGCCTGACTCAGCATAAGACAGCTTCCTGTGTTGCAACATCCAGCCCTCGTTGTCTGCAGTGTCTACAAGATCCCAGTTTGACTCACACACAACAACTTTAGTTTCTGTGCATTTGTTCTAGTTGTCAACTGCCATTCCTTCCCTAAATCAATACTCAGGAAGTGGTGTAATAACAGAACCGCAAACGCGTGCAAAAATCACAGCTCCTCCACTGCAAACTCCACTGCAAGCGGAAGCCGAGCCAATGAAAGCGGGTTCTCACACTCCGTTAAGATGCGAACTCCATCTTGTATTGCAAGGCTGGGAAATAGAAAAAGGGGGCTCAAGCAGGTGACTGGGAGCAGGTTGTTCACGCATTTCCTCCTCCCCCTGTAGAGGACAGGTTCATACAGCCTTCCCCTGGATGGGGCTGATAGGCATTGCAACCCAACAACATCTGGAGGGCCACACGTTCCCCACCACTGTTGCATTGCCTCCACCCATCTAGTTATTTACCCTGCCTGCCCCAGGTTGGAGAAGGTGGCATTAACCTGTCCTCTAACGGGGAGAAGTGAATGATCCATACGCCCCCATCACCTCTTCCAGCCCCCCCTTTGTATTTCTGCCACTCCAAATTTCCACTGTTTCTGCACTGAAATAATCTGTACAGTTGTTCAGATATGGAAGCTCTAAAAATGTACTAAATCCACTAGAGCTGTTTTTGCAACAAGGTTACAGTAACGAGCATTTCTATTGCTCGGCACAGTCCAATTTGTTAATGAGCAAAAGAAGAGCTTATTCCGTTTGCAGTAACTGAATGAACCATCACACCTAGAAGAAATGGCAGGCAGTCTACTGGAATACAAGTGGTGAACATCAGTAAGGGCAGAAGACAGGGAGGGTTTTCCTGCTGCCCCCCCCCCCCGCCAATCCCCCCAAGCCAGCTTTACCTGGAAGCCAAAGCAAATGGTGGGCATAGCATTGAACCCGGCCATCCAAGAGGAGGGGCTGTGGGCACAAACAGAAGCCTGCTCAGAACACTTCCTAGCCAACGCCTACAACGGGGTGCAGACCCTCCTGGCTTCCCCACATGGTCACCCCCCCTTCCCCAACCCACAATTGTCGCGTGGCTTCCCAGCATTTGCACAACCCCCCCACCTTTCTGAAAGGCTGGCAGTAAAAGCTTGAACCTGAAATGTGATGGCATTTGGGGGGGGGTGGCCCCGCTCCTTTTGCATTTGGCCCCGCTCCCCACCAGAATGAGGTCCCTGGGAACTTCTCTGAAACCGAATTCAGCCCTCAGACTGAAAGAGGTCTGATGCCCCTAGTTGGCAAGGTGTGTTTATCTGGGAGTTAGAAATTCCCCAACAGTAGCAGTTGAGCAAATGTGGATTGCCTCAGGAAACGAGATCAACACAGGAAAAGTACGTTGAACCCGTTCCCCACCTCAGAAATAAAAAGCTTTTGATGTGGCCTTTTCAAAGCTAGAGAAGAGACAGCAAAGGCCTCTCTTCTGCCTTACGGTTGAACATCATGATTGAATAGTGGAAAGCTCAAGATTGCTCATGTTTCCCCTTAATGCCCCCCTGCATGCTCTACCTCTTTTTAAAGAGCCCCCACAGTAACATACCTGGTTGCGATTTCCCCCGGAATGATCTCCTTATCAGGCCAAATATATTTGATGATGATGATGGCTGTGACGTACCAGGTCCCAACCACACTCAAGCCGCTGAGAGAGAGGGAGAGAGAGAGAGGGGGAGGAGGGAAGCAGGATGGCCCATGAACATTCTGACTGATGAGGAGGAAGCAGAAGAATTTCAAATATGCCAACATAAAGCTACATAGAACTGGATGTGGATGTGCCCTCGGCAGACACAGACAGGAGGTTCTAACAAGGCCTACTACAGTGTTCTGCTGCCCTCCAGAAGTGGACTACAACTCCCAGCATCCCCCAGCCACCACAAGCAACAGCATTCTGGCAGGCAAGGTACAGACATAGCCAGCGGTGGTCCTCTTTCCTGCTCAGTCTTCGTGGTCTCAGGAGCCGCCTTGGCTGGCAATGGGGTTGGCAGAGATTTTGCCAGGAGATTTTGCTGGCGTCTCTCCTCCCTGCCCTCCACCCCCCCACTCTTTTCTTTTCCCCATTCCAGATAGTTAAATGGTGGTTTAGAATGTTGACCTTCCCATCTACACACAGGGAGGAGAGGAGGCTTGGGATTTCTTTGCACGGCGTGGCTCCCCTTGTGGAGCTTACGGCAGCCATCCTCCCTGATGCAGACTCAAAGGTTGCTCCTTACCATGTTCCCACTCAGAGACATCACGCCACACACAGCCTCTGCTCTTGTAATCTCACTCGCACTCACTCAGTCCCTCCGACACGGCTCCTGACAGCAGCCCCCCCCCCTTCAGAGCAATGCCCAAGGCCTGCTGGCTACAAAGGACAGGAGATTCCACACCCGCACCAGTCCTTCAGGAAACGGTGTGCTGCCTAGCCTCTCAGGGCAGGCTCCAAGCTTGTGGCCATCCCAACTGCTGGATTCTCTTCCGTAGCCCAGTTGGACATTCTGCCTGGTTTGGCGAAAGGCTTTCGTTTGAGCCACAGCAGCTGCAGACCCAGAGCACCGCCCGCCCTGAGAAACGTGCCCCCCTGCCGATGCCAGCTCGGGCCTTCCCCGCCTCAGCCTGGGGTACCTGGCATATTTCTGGAAGCCAATCTCCTTGGGGATCGACAGGGGAAGGATGAGCAGGAAGCCGGTGAGACTGATGGTGAATTTGCGATCTGTGTACCAGTGGCTGCTCTCTGCCCCCGCGGAGTCCTTCACCAGCGCTGCAATGACTAGCCAACAAGACAAGAGGAGATGGTCAGTGGCAGGGCCCGATCCACCAGGGAAGTCCTTGCTAGCAGAGGGAAATCAAGCATCAGGGAGCTCAAGGTGGTGTGTGGCTGCAGTACAGAAACCCTCTGTTTGGAACCTCTGTCTCCAGGGAAGACCACACACATTATCAGAGTGAACAGAGGGAAAGTTGTGTGTAACAGAAAACAAAGAACACCCGTTTCTGAGCAAGGGACGCAACAAGGGAAGCCCGGATACCACCCAGCAGCCACTTCCAGCACGAGGCAGCCTTCCCCAACCTGGAGCCCTCCCGATGCATTAGACTACAACTCCCAGGCACGTTCTAATGTCTTACCAGGGGCTATGGCCCCCCCAGAACATGACCCCTGTGGCCCATTGGGTCTACTGTACACACACGCACTGGGTAAAATACTCTGAGGATCACGCCTTGTAACACCAGCTGTGTGATTTATGTGATCCAATGCCCTTGTGATCAGGTCTACGTGGGGGAAATGTCAAGGGCTCTCAAATTTACATGTACCGGCGGGGGGGCATCTTTGTAACATTAGGAGTAAAAACATTTTCTTTAGAACAAAATCACTCTGTAAAAGACATCAGGCTTTGGGCATTGCAGAAACTCCCCACGGATAATGAAAAAACTGGCCAAGGAAGGAACTGGAGTGGATTTTTAAACTGAAAACTCAGACTTCTGGGGACCTTAACAAAGAGCTGGGTCTTCTTCCCTTCTTTCCACATACAGAGTTTTCTGGACACTGACTAAGAATGTGGCACACGTCCAGTATGACCTTGAGTTTAATCAGCACAATTCTAGGTACATCTGTGATGAGTTAAAAGAATGTAGATACACGGCTATTTACTAATCGTGACATCAGTCACAGGATTTATCCTTGGAGACATGTATTTTCAGAGATCTCTGCAGGCTACATTTAAAAAAATTAAGTACACATAGGTACTATTGCAGTATGTATATGAAGTTTATTAAGGTATTTAAAATGTTTGTTTACAAATGTAAATGGATGCATTCTATTGTCCACTTTTTGCATAGTCCCTGAAGAACACCCAGAAATATATGGCCCAGGGCTGAAGCATGCTGCCCTACGCCAAGGAGTAAATCCCTATTTCTTGACACCCTGGGACTCTCCTGTTCACTGCATGATTCTGGATGTGACCCAGTTTTCTCTGCCTTCAGCTCCTACCACCCCACCCCAGTTCCCCACATGGCCCCACCCCCTCTTCCCCAACCACTGCACGCTGGGGGGGGGGGTCCTGGCTTTTCTGCAGTCCCCCCCCCCACTGTAAACAGCTGAAATACCTCTTCTGAGGCTTTGTTTCCAGCAGGAAGAGCTTTAAGCTACAGTGTGCTGATGGTTTGGGTAGTTCTGGCTCTGCCGCTGTTTGGCTTGGTCTTCCCTGCACGCTTCCGGCCTTGGCTTCCACTGGAATCCGGCCCTTGCAATGAAATTTAGCCCTCAGGCTGAAGGAGGCTCTGCAGCCCGGAATTCAGCCTCGCCTTCCCAGGCTGCTTGACCACCTTTCAGATTTCGGCCGAGAGGGAAATCACCTCCTGCCAGGCCACCTGACCCCATCCCCGAAAGGCAGCGATGCCGTCACTCACTCACTCACTCACTCTTGTCCTGTTGATCCCCGATGATGATGAGGAAGGCGATGCAGGTGCCGAAGGTGTAGACTGCAATGGCCACCTCGCACAGCACCCCGGTGACTTTGCCGCACACGGCCCAGACCACCTCCTGGTAGGTCCGCTCGTTGCTGGCCTGGGAACAGTAGGCCAGGATGACCAGGCCACCGATGATGAAGACCAGCATACACTGCAGCAAGGGGGCAGAGGGGTACAGCTAGGCAAGCGGAGCACTCCAGGGCAAGGCAGGCCCACGAAGGAAGAGGCAGCCCCTCCCTCACCCACAAGCCCTGCCCTGGGGAAGCTTGTCCAAGTTGGCCGCCATATCAGGGCCAAGCAGGGAGGAGAGTGCAAGGCGGGAGTAGAAGGGTCACACGTGGTCTCTGAATAGGCGGCCATTTGTCAGGCCAACCGGCACTCACGCACACAAGCCGTTTCCTGCCACCACAAGGGCTAAGCCAGGTTTTAGGAACAACCCACCCTCTCAGGAAGAACACAAAAGTGGCTTTGCTGGGTTAGACCCAGGCCCATCTTCTCCAGCTCCCCTCAGCCTGCTGCCCCACCCCGTCTTTCCCAGCCAGCACAGCCATCCGTTAAGAATGAGGACAGCTGCATTCCAGCACATCCAGAGGGCACCAGGTTGCCCTACAGTCTCAGCACAACTGCTTTGCAGGCCAGATCCCCAGCAGCGGTAGGTGAGGGTGGGCTCTCTGCCACACCAAGCCCCGGGCAAGTGGTCGCCCACAAAATGCGGCCGCCTTAGTGCCCTTCTTGCCCTCTCATCCCGCCAGCAGAAGACGCTCAACCCAAAGGGCAGGTTTGCTTACATTCTGCACGGGCGCCTTTATGTTTAGCACCGAATTTATGTGCCTCTTTTGCAAAAGGCAACAAGGAGGGGGAGGGCTGTTGTTGCAAAGGGGGATTCTGGCAGAAGCCACGGAGACAGCGCTCCCACCAGGCTGGGCCCAGGGCTGAGCAACCCCGCCATTCCCAAGCGGAATCCTGCCCCATCCCCACCCGCACCCCCATCCTCAATGCCCCCCCCGCCCGCCCGCCTGCCCCCGCATTCACCATCTGCAAAGCAATGCCGGCCGCCACTCCGCCGGCCATGCTGAAGGCTGCGGGGAAGTTGAGCAGGCCCGCTCCGAGGGCCGCGTTCACCACAATGAAGACCGCTCCCAGCGCGGAGGTTGCGGCCGGCGCTCGGCCCTCGGCGCCCTTGGGCCCCCCCGTCTCCACGTTGGGGCTCTGCAGCAGCCTGGCCCGCTCGCCGGCATCCGCGCTCCACTCCCAGTCGCCGCAGTCAGCGTTGATCCCCACATGGCCCTGAGTCATGGCCCGCGCCGGGGAGGGCTGCTCGGGCGCACGCTCACGCCTAGCGCGCAAGCACGCCGCTCTGGGCGCCCCCGAGAAAGGCCCGGGCCCCACGGCCAGGCGGGGCAGCGCGGCGCCCGGAGCGGCGGGCGGGCAGCAGCAGCACGAGCAGGGATGAGGCCCGCAGTCTCGCCGGGTTTCGCCTTCAACGCTCCTACAAGGAAGCGAAGCGCACAGTCAGCAGCACCGAGCCGACGCAGAGGGCCGCCGGGCGCCACGCCGCCTCCGCGCCGCGGGCAGGGCGGCGTTCAAACAAAACGCCACGCCGTACTTGGCCTGGGTTTGGCAATGGCTCTTTCCGCTGGGCCCCGGATCCCACCTGCACGGCGACGCCCGGGAGCCTTCCCACGACGCCCGCCAGCTGCGGCTGCTGCTGCTGCTGAACCTGCACCTCACCGGAGGCTGCTGGGCGGAGCGGCGTCCGCGCCACTGGCTCGCCTCGCCCGCCTGCCCTCAACGCAGCAACAAGCGGCGGGCCTCGGCCGGGGGGGGGGGGCAGGCAAAGGGCAGCAGAGCCGAGGGGGGGGTTCGGGGAGGGAGAACAACCCACCCACCGACCCAGGAAGGGGCTGAGCGATTCGATTCCTGGACTGACGAGCTCGGCTGCGGATCCTCGCAGAAGACTGCCTCCCCTCCCCCAGCCGGTTCCCTCTAGATGTATGATGGGACTACAACCCCCAACATCCCCAGTGGGAGCTGAGATCCCCCACATCTCGAGGACAGTCGGGTGGGGCGGCTGCCCTGGGGAGGGGCCGCTTTGCGCCATCCCCCAGCCTCATCTGGGTCCTCAAGGAGCCATGGCACCCGCGCGCCCGCCCCCGCCCCCCAGGCTGCCCCACCGACAAAGCCCCCCCCCCCGCTTTTCTGCGGCAGCCCCGCAGCGGGGGCCACACCTGCTGCTGCTGCTGTTGCTGCAACAGGAGGGTGGGCGACCCCTTTGTCTCCGCGTGCGGCTGGCTTTCTGCAGCTTGCAGGGAGGGGAGCCCCTTGGGCTGGCCGCCGCGCGACGGACAGGTTGGGCGGCGGCCCCGCAGAACGAGGCGCCTGCTTGCCGGCTCACCTCCCGCCTGGCAGCCGGCTCGCTCCAGCAGTGGCCCAGCTGCTTGGATCATGTGAGCCTGACGGCGACACCCCCATCCAGGCCCTGGCCGCCCAGCATGCTGGGAGACGTAGTCCTTGGCTGGAGTCGCCGCCTGCTCCGGTTTCTTCTGGCAGGCCTACCCAGTTGAATTTTAAAATGTTTTTAATAACGTATTAGTTTTTATTTGTTTTTACTTGTATTTATATATATATTGTTGTTCCCCGCCTTCATCCGGAGGGAGAGGCAGGTTAGAAATAAATAGATGATGATGATGATGATGATGATGATGATGATGCGTCTCCGTTCTGAGGCTGCCGATTTCCCCCCCCTGGGAGGGGGAGGCACGTTGGGATCTCCCGGAAAGAACGCAGCGCTTTGCACGAAACTTGCACGTACTAATTTGTGTGCTTAGAAGCAAATTCATGACGATTAAGGTGGGATTTAGATCGAAAGCCCGTCCCGGTCACCCCGGCATGGAAGACGATGGCCAGGGGATCTCCGCGCCTGTCTGTACGGGGGCCAAGTGTTGGCGGGCGGAATCAGAGGGGACAGAGGACCCTGCTCTCTCTTCTGCCAGCAGAAGGCGAGACCGAGCAATGACTCGGGTCTCGCCTTCTGTCTAAATTAGAAAGGAGGTCGCTTCTGACATCTCTGCCTGAATCACTACCCTCGCTTCCTGCACAGCCGGGCTCTTTTGCTCCAGCCGCTCTGGCTTGGCTGGTGGGTTTTGCACCTTGATGCTGTCAGGCCCTAAACAGAACCCCTCCCTTGCATGACCAAGAATGAGGGCAGAATTACAGGGGTTCCCTATGCCTGCCCCTCTTGTCCCCTTCCCCTTTGCCAGGATGCTGCTGGTATCACGGGCAGGAAGGCTCACTCCGTTTCCTAGAGCAGCAGTAAGTAAGTACCCTCTTCCCACCCCAGTTGGCTCTCTGCCTCCAGCGGGATCCCCTTTGTTCTCCCCCAACCCATCAAGCCCTCTTAACTAGTTTGGGGTTTTGTTTTGTTTTGTTGCCAGCATGGGACATAGAAATCTACCATATCCTTTGTCAGGTAGGTCCATCGCTACTGTCTGCTTGCTCTGACTGGCAGCCACTCTACAGTGTTTCGGACAAGTCTTTTGCAGCCTAACTAGGAGATGCCAAGAATCAAATCTGGATGCCCTGACATTGAGCCACGGCCGTTCTGCACACAGTGGAACAGAGCCAAACCTTTAAAACAGCCTTCCCTAGCCCGGTGCTCTCCACATGGCTCGATCTACAACTTATAGGCCCCCACCCCACCAGCATTGCCATCTGACCCTTCTGGGAGCAACAGGTTGGGGAAGGTGGCTTTGAATAACCCACAAGGCTGGCTGTATCCCTATAGAGTAAATATCAACAGCTCAAGTCTCCAGGCGCAGCTTTTGGGATGCCAATGCTGACGTTTCGGACAGATGTTGCAGCCTCTTCTAAGCATCTGTCCTGGATACGGAGAATCTGTACACAGTTCCCACTTCAGCTTGGGGTCTGATATCCTTTTCACCCATCTCTTTATCTGCTAGAGAAGTGATGCTTTGTCAGCAGCTTGCATGTGATGGGATAAGGATGGTGCAGTTGGGCTTCCAGCCCCTTTATGTATTTAATGCTCTCCTTCTCTCCCCTCCCCCCATCTACAGCAGAGATGCAGAAAAAGTATTTGGTTGCCCCCCCACTAGGCCCTCTGTGGGCTGAAATCTGCAAGCAAGAGCATGCCCATCCATGCCATCATGCCCCCCTGCCCCCCCCCCCCGGGCCATTTTAGCCGTTCTCCATGCTACGACAGGCAGAGTTCCAGGCCTCTCTCCCTGCATGGAAAAAAAGACTCTGCATGACAGTCCCTGCCCTCACGTGGGCATCCTACTGAACCACAGCACCTCTGGGGTAACGACAAGGGGGCTTAGGGAGCCCCGTGGGCCCAGGCTCTGTGCTCCTGCTCTACAGGGCATTTAATGATAGCTAAGGTAGTCTATATATCACCCTACTGTGATTTGTTTAAATGTACAGAGCATATTTTACATCTTGTGGCATTGTGTTTCTCATTCTTCCATTCCAATTTCATTGACAGCAAACAACAAAAACCAAACAACGGATGCACAGCATGATCAGTGTATACAAATCAATAGGGATCCAGATCCATGTGTAAGCTGTTGGTGTTGTACACCTTTACTTGTGGAATAAAGGGATATCAAACCATAAAATATGCTTCTGGACTCATCTAGTCTTTATAAAGTCTGAGCTGGTGAGTTAGCTTCTCTGCTTTGGCAATGTGCCAAGACCTCTGAAATTTGTGTTGATGTCCCATGTCTCGCAGTAACCAACCAAGTTGCTGCCATTAAGAATAGGATGAGATTCTTGTGTTGCATTGCCTCATGCTCTGTTGAGGAAAATTTCTCTTAAGATGAATAAAAGGACTGGACAGTTGCAACGTGTCCGGAGGACTGACTATAGCACCTGATGTCAATTAACAGGAGAATGTTTTTTCCTATCTGCTGCTGAAAAGGTCAAAGAGATAGTGGGTTTTTCCCTGGGAGTTTTTTCTGTAGATTTGTGCATAATCATTGTCTATTCAAGTGTATATATATATATATATCTGATAGAGAATGAGGCTGGTTGTATGATGTTGGATGGTGATGCTATTTGATGTGGAAATCTTCCTGGAAACCTGTATTATATTTGATGACCAAAACTGCTGTACATATACTAGAGGAAATACTGAAATCTCAGTAAAGCTTATACTAAATACAAACCGCTGGTGTGTGAGTATTCTTACTTGGAGGGATCTTTGGAACACGCTTACTCCACTGTAAGGAACCGGGAGCGTTAATCTCCATGGACAGGTTATGGGCCCAGAGTCCCATGAGATCCTGCTACAGCCGCGGATGATGGTCATTGTTGAATGTATAAGTAGGAGGAAGAGGATTTGAGCTCTGAAAGCTCTAAAAGCGATTCGAGTGAGGAACAGGAGGCAAGCTATTTTTCTGGCCAGGGGAAGGCTGCGGTTTCGAGTCAGCCAGGAAATATGGCGCAGATGGGTTTAAGCTTGTCCGGAGGTGTTCCAATCGAACGGCTAAACGAAAGGATTTTTTTGAACTGGTCGTTCAAAATTGAAATGTTCCTGAGGAGAGAAGGCTGTTGGAATGTTGTTGAAATTGCACGACCAGCCGGCTTGAGTGCAGCCGCTCAGAATGAGTGGGACGGTCTAGCCGTGAAAGCTAAGGCAAATATTGTGCTGTGCATCGAAGACAGGCAATTAATTGACATATCCCATACTGATACAGCAAATGAATGCTGGAATAAGTTGAAGCAAGTCTATATAAGACAGATGGCAAGTTCTAAAATAAGTTTGACTCGGCAACTTTATAGAACAAAGCTCCATGAAGGAGAGTCGTTGTCTGAGCACTTGCATTCAATGGGAACCATGTTCGATCAATTGCAAGAGGTCAGGCTGCCGTTTACAGAGGAGAACAACATTTACATAATTTTAAGTTCTTTCCCGGAGAGTTGGGATGGGCTCACGATGAGTCTGGAAAGTATGCAGCAACAGGACCTTACTATGCAATATCTGAGTGGTCATTTGCTCGAGGAGGAGAAAAAATGAGCAGAGCGCGCAGCGGAGCGCGGAGAGGTTCGGAAAGGAGTCGGCCGTGAGTCGCACGGAGGTGTAAAACAACCCGCCAAAATGGAGTCGGAGCCGCGCTTACCTTCGGGAGGAACCGAGCATGCTATGGCGGCGGAGCGAAGGAAGTGCTATCGGTGCAGAAAGTTGGGGCACATTTGGAGGTTCTGCAAGGTGAAGCTGCAAGTGAAAGGAGCCGGGCAGTCGAGCTGAGGAAACTGGCAGCCCGAGGGTAAGGGAGCACGAAGCGCTCAATATGTGTCTGCCACTGTGAAATCCCATGGGGCTAAGCGAGAGGAAGTCTGGCTGATAGACTCAGCTTCCAGTCATATGCTATCTAACAACAGAGAAGTGTTTGTGAATCTGCGGACTCGATCCACGGATTCAGTCACATTGGCTGAAGAAGGAAAGCCCCCGTGGAGGGGCAAGGTTCTTGTTATATTCCATGTTTAGGAAGAAATTTACCTAATGTTATGTTCATTCCTTCTTTGGATTATAGCCTTTTATCCATAGCTAGTTTAGTAGCTGAAGAAGGGTATGTTGTGATGTTCAAAGGAAGTCTCTGCATGGTGGAAAAAGCAGGGAAAATATACACACAATAAAATGGTTTATTTGTCATGAGGTCAGGTAATTCTGTGGTGGGACAAATTGGAAATGCTCCAATTCATCCGAATTGTATTCACTTGTTGCATAGGAGAATGGGCCATGCTAGTTTTAAGGTTTTAAAACAGATGCCACAAATGTGCAATGGAATTCAAATCAATGGCTGTGAAAGATTTTTGGATTGCAAGGTCTGTAAGCAATCAAAATCTAAGGTTCATACAATCAATAGGAAAAGTGGCAGAGTTTCAAATGAGGTTTTTGAACTCATCCATGTTGATTTGATTGGACCTTTCCCAGCAAGTGTTGGTGGAGCTAAATATGTCCTGGTGATATTGGATGACAAATCCCGATTATTATTATTAGTATTAGTATTAGTATTATTTACACTTATATACCGCCCCATAGCCGAAGCTCTCTGGGCAGTTTACAAAAATTGAAAAGATTGAGCATTAAAAAAACAATATACAACATTTAAAACCATAAAACAGCTGTCATTAAAACACTTTAAAACATTTTAACCCGTTAAGCCAGGCCACAGTGTCAATCAAAACCTCAACTTGAGCTATTAAAATGCCTGGGAGAAAAGAAAAGTTTTGACCTGGCGCTGAAAAGATAACAATGTTGGCGCCAGGCAGACCTCACTGGGGAGATCAGTCCATAATTGAGGGGCCACCACAGAGAAGGCCCTCTCCCTTGTTGCCGTCCTCCGAGCTTCCCTCGGAGTAGGCACCCGGAGGAGGACATTTGATGTTGAGCGTAGTGTACGGGTAGGTTCATGTCAGGAAAGACGTTCCATCAGGTATTGTGGTCCCAAACTGTGTAAGGCTTTATAGGTTAAAACCAGCACCTTGAATCGGGCCAGAAACATACAGGCAGCCAATGCAAGTGGGCCAGAATTGGTCTTATATGTTCGAACCTTCTGGTCCCTGTTAGCAATCAGGCCGCAGCTAACGAACTGTCTTCAAAGGCAGCCCCACGTAGAGTGCATTGCAGTAATCTAACTTGGACGTTACCAGAGCATAGACAACTGAAGCCAGGTTATCCCTGTCCAGATAAGGACGTAGCTGGGCCACCAGCCGAAGTTGGTAGAAGGCACTCCTGCCACTGAGGCTACCTGAGCCTCAAGTGACAGAGATGGTTCTAGGAAAACCCCCAAGCTACGAACCTGCTCCTTCAAGGGGAGTGCAACCCCATCCAGCACAGGTTGAATACCCTCCATCCGGTCAGCGGAACCACCCACTAACAGCGTCTCAGTCTTGTCTGGATTAAGTTTCAGTTTATTAGCTCTCATCCAGTCCATTGTCGCAGCCAAGCACTGGTTCAACACATCCACAGCCTCACCTGATGAAGATGAAAAGGAGAAGTAGAGTTGCGTGTCATCAGCGTACTGATGACAACGCACTCCAAAACTCCGGATGACAGCACCCAACGGTTTCAGGTAGATGTTGAACAGCATGGGGGACAAAACTGACCCCCGCGGAACCCCATACTGGAGAATCCACGGGGCCGAGCAATGTTCCCCAAGCACCACCTTCTGGAGCCGACCCACCAAGTAGGAGCGGAACCACTGCAATGCAGTGCCTCCCACTCCCAACTCAGCCAGTCGTGCCAGAAGGATACCATGGTCGATGGTATCGAAAGCCACTGAGAGATCAAGGAGTATCAACAGAGTCACACTCCCCCTGTCCCTCTCCTGACATAGGTCATCATACAGGGCGACCAAGGCTGTTTCCGTGCCAGAACCAGGCCTGAAACCCGACTGAAATGGATCCAGATAATCAGTCTCATCCAAGAGTGTCTGGAGCTGGCCAGCAACCACCCGCTCAAGGACCTTGCCCAGGAATGGAACGTTTGCCACCGGCCTAAAGTTATTAAGATTTTCTGGGTCCAGGGAAACTTTCTTCAGGAGTGGTCTCACTACTGCCTCTTTCAGGAGGTCTAGGACCACTCCCTCTCGTAGAGTGGCATTAAGCACTTCCCTGGCCCAGCCGGCTGTTCCATCCCTGCTAGCTTTTATAAGCCAAGAGGGGCAAGGATCCAATACAGAGGTGGCTGCACGAACCTGTCCAAGCAGCTTGTCCACGTCATCAAGCTGTACCAACTGAAACTCATCCAAGGAAACAGGACAAACCTGTGCTCTGGATAACTCACTAGATTCACCTGCTATAACACTGGAGTCTAAGTCCTGGCAGATGCCAAAGATTTTATCCTGGAAGTGCCTAGCAAATATATTACAGTGGGTCTCAGATGGTTCTATCATGTCCTCGGGGCCAGCATGTAGAAGCCCCAGACAACTCTGAAAAGCTCCGCTGGGCGGTAGATTGATGATTGAATAGTGGCAGCAAAGTATTGTTTTTTTGCTGCCCTCACTGCCCCTGAATACAGCTTACCATAGGCACTTACCAGTGTTTCATTGCATCCACTAAGAGTGGAAAAGGTTTAGTTGGGTTTACATGTTGAAAAAGAAATCTGAGGCTTTTCAAACGTTTAAAGCCTGGTTGACGTGGGCGGAACGGAGAGTCCAGAAACAGGTTTTACAGATTCAGTCGGACTGAGGTGGTGAATTCACTAGCAAAGAATTCTTAAGGTGGACTGAACAAAATGGTATTACTCAAAGGTTTAGTGATCCGTTTGCACCCTGGCAAAATGGTGCCATTGAGAGGAGAAATGGTCTGTTGCAAATTGTGAAGGATTCTTTAATGATAGATGCTGGAGTTGAGCAAAATCTGTGGGCAGAAGCATTCTCCACAGCTAATTATTTGATCAACCGGACCTGGTCAAGTGTACCAAACGGGGGCGGGGGGCCCGGATATCCGGTATGGACTAGACAAGCTGGGAACGCTTCTCCTCCCGGTCAAGAAGAAACAAAAAGAAAAATAACCCATCTTCAAAATGAACAAACTGTGAGTTTTAAATCTGATTTAGTTATGTGAACTTTCACAGCACAAGAGAGAGAGTATGCTGAGACATTTGGCTTTGGAGAAAGGTTTATAGGAGTGATCAATCAGCTTTATGCAAATAATAAAGCAGTGGTGATGGTAAATGATGGATTAACACAATAAATTACCTTAGCCCGGGGAACAAGACAAGGGTGTCCTCTCTCCCCGATATTATATGCAATAGTTATAGAAATACTGGCAAATGTTATCAGGGATGATGAGAGACTAAAGGGGATAGGAGGAAAAGATAAAATAAAAATTAATATGTTTGCGAATGATACTTTATTGACATTAGAAAATCCGAGGGAAAGTATAGAAGAGTTGTAGCCTACTTTTCCTTTGAAATCTGAGTCTTTTTCCCAGGCCATTTTTAACCCTTCCAAATTACTTGTCGTGTGGTCCAGCAATTATTTCTTCAAAAGGGGGTGAGCTTCCTATTTGCCTGCTCCTTTACATTGCTTTTAGCTAAGAAATATGCCACGGCATAACTGCAACAAGTCTGCTGACACCTCTTGCATCTTATCTTTTAATTGGTTTGTGGTTATTTTTGTGGTTGCTGATTTACATAAAAGTTAAATATCCAATTCAGACCTTTTCCTTCCCCTCCTTGAGTTGGACATCCTTTTTATTGCCTTCTTTGACGTATCTGGGAGGAGAGGAGGACTTTGGCATGAGATAACCGGAGGTGCTTTAACTCCATCTGTTCCACGCCTCCCTCTATGCCACTTGTTTTAACTGAAAGGCCTTGAAATATTTACATGTATTAGGAATCCCCAGACAGTCCCGTTTAACATTCCTACACATACTATGTTTTCTGTAGTCCTATAAATGTGAAGAAAGAAAGAAAAGCCTCGGATCCGCAGTGTTCAGATGTACAGCAGCTTTATTGTTTAGAAGAGACAGGCTGCATACAGGCCAGCATGGTTTCAACCGAATGGCAGAATATTCTCTGGGAAAAGGATGGAAGGTTGAAGATAGCAGCCTAGAACCACAGCACAGGAAACGAGGGCCATCCTCTATCACGTCTCTTAGGGGGCAGCCGGGGGGGGGAAGGGATTCATACAGACTGCATCGACTTGCCTGCTGAATGAGGAAGCTCAGCCTGGGTGCCTCAATGAGCGAAGGAGAGTTCCTTTCCCCATCCTAGAAGCAGTTCCACAGGTTTTGCTCTGGATGCGAAGACATCAGCCTGAGACCTTCCAAGCAAGCACTCAGGTGAAAGAGCCTTTGCTGCTCTGCTGGTCCAAAACGCCTAAGTGGCTCTTAAGCTCTGGCTTCCAGACAGGCTAGGAAGCCCGAGGTCCAACGATACAGGAGAGACAGATGAGTCTTAAAGACCCCACTGCCTGTCTGCAATGAGCAGCAGCAGCAAGGCTAGTGGGTATGTGCAGCAATCTCGACCTTTTGGGACGTCAGGACAGCAAGGAAGAAACGGACCCAGTGAGTCGAGACTGAACTGTCTGTGTTCTATGCTGAGAAGCTTCTATTGTCTAGTGACCAAAGCAAAGTAGAGCAGCCTACCCCAAATGTGTTGGACTGCAACTACCATCATTCCTAGCCAGCAAGGGCCAGGTTGGCTGGGAATGATGGGTGTTGCAGTCCGACACATGTGAAGGGCACCAGCCAGGGACAGGCTAGAATCGCTCTCTTTCTAAAACCTCTTTAAGTTTTCTGACAGGATTTACCGGCTTTCTCCTTACAACTTAGAAGGGGTGAAGTACTTTATTGTTCATACACACACACACACACACACACACACAGAGAAAACTCTCTCGGGGCTGAACCAAAAAGGATTTCCATAACACAAAGGTGGGTACCCCTTCTCCCATTTGCATTGGGAAATAGCTTCTCAATTCCTACCCTACCTAACACAGCTGTGGAGATGGTTTTCCATTTCTGGGAGCTTTTTGATACAGGTGGTGGATGCACCTGAACTCATCAGACTTGTGAGAAGAGAAGCTGCACCTAAAAGCATTTTGGAAAATGAGTTGGGGCCTCCAAGCCATGTTTCCAAGATCAACTGGAGACCATAAAAACGTCCATTCCATGGAAGAGCTTTAGCCCAATTTACAGATCACAAAGCATCACAGGAGAAAGGATTCCAGGAGAGAACGTGAACGCTTCAGGGCCTCCCAAAGACCAAACTTTAAAGCAACTTAAATTGTTGACTTTTGTCAGATCAAAAATGCCAGACAGCAGCACCTGCCTTTTATTTGGTACTGAAACAAATACTCGTGACAGCGTTATAATCTGCCTATGGAACAAGTTTGGCAAGGAAGAGAAAGTAATTTTGGTTTCAAGTGTTGTGTGATTCATGTCCCCAGAGCCACAATTCTGGGGGCCTGATGCTGATTTAAAGCGACACATTTTAGATTTTAGAAAGCGCAGGAGGCCAAGAGCTCTTTGCACGCACCACCCACTGGAAAGAAATGCCGGCTTGAACACCTTAAGAAGAGCTTGCCTTTCCTGAAAGACCCGGGCATAAGACTCGGGAGTGGTGGGGGAGGTGTGTTTTGCTCTTCTGAACAGGCCATATTCACAGGGCAGGGAAAGGCCAGCTCGTTGAACAGCCCGGGACGACCTTCCCACCCCATAACGCATTCCCCTTGCACTAGCCCAACCCCAACTGTTAAAAAAGACGAGAAGAAAAGCAGGAACGGCTCCACGTTGGATTAATTTGCAACATGGAAACGTCTAAAGGGAAGAGCAGACGTCATTTCAACAGCTCTGGCTGGAGCCCAGCAGAGCTGGGAGGGAGGGAGGGAGGGAGGGCTCAGTGGGCAGGGCCAGTACAGAAATACATTCAGTGGTGTTTCATTGCTATGGACCTATCCGTCCCACTTGCCCCATTACCTCCGCCTCTGCCCCCCTCTCCCGCCCCACCAGTGTCCAAAGGATGCCAAGGGGAAGGCCGTCTGCTTCATCCACCTCCACCCGTGGTTTACTTGGAGACTTGGTGGATGGCGTGGGCCAGGTAAGCGACGTTGCCGGAGGTGACCCCCGCAACGGAGATGCGGCCGTCCTTGGTCATGTAGATGGAGAATTCCTTGGTTAGCCGCTCCACCTGGAAAGCAAAGCAGAGTCGAGTGGCTTTTGGGGGGAAGGAGCTTCCCGAGGCCAGGCGTAGCTGGGGAGGTGCAACTTGTAGCGCAGCACGTTTGTGAGCAGCGCAGGAACTCCTCACAGCAGAGCGCTGCTTCGGCTTTGGGGCGGTGTGGAAATGTAAGAAATCGATAAATGCATTGTCAAACCATCTCTCCCAGCAAACAGCACCAAGTAGCTTGATACCTGTTCAAGTCTGATGCCACCACATCTCACTCACTGGCGCTGTGTGTGCCATAGTTCCTCGGCTACCAATGAAACAGAACACATTCTCAATTCTTCAAAAAGCAAGAATTAAGAATGCGACCCGATTAAGCTTTTACTGCCTTTTCTGAATCTAAAACAAGAATGCATTGCTCTTCTGCTCTTGGAGGAGAAGGCTATCAGTGGCTACTAGTTCTGAAGGCGATGTGCTACCTCTAGTATCAGAGGCAGTATGTGATGTACACCAGTTGTTGGGGAACATGGGTGGGCGGGTGCTGCTTGTAGGTTTCCCATGGGCAGCTGGTTGGGCATTGTGTGAACAAAAGGCTGGACTAGATGGACCCTTGGTAGGACCCAGTAGGGCTCTTCTTCTGTTCTTGAACTGTTGTGGGCTCATCTACATTAATCTTAATTTATGAGAAAGACTTCTGACAATCCCAGTAGCCTAGGTCAGGTCAGGACACATTTCCAGAGTAGGGTTACTGGAGGGTTAGAATCCAGTGTGGTGGGGAGTGGGGGTAGAATTTAGAATCTCCATTTAAGACCTCTAACCCAGAGCAACTAATGGCAGTTTAGTTTTCAGTGACCTATTAGGCAATAACAACAACAACAACAACAACAACAAATACATAGTAGGTGGGAAGGAGGATTCATTTTGAACCAGTGGTAAAGCCATGAAGTATTACATTCCTTTGGGAACAGTTAATGTGCCTTTTGTTTTCGGCTGCGCGAGGCAGATAAAGGGATCCAAGTATCTTCTTTAGCCCCCATTCCATCTTTGGGGTACAATAAAGACGTGTCAATTTAATATATTAATGGTGCTGTCTCTGCACTGATCCTGAGAGAGAGAAAACTCAAAAGAGCCAGATGCAGAAGGCTCCATTCAGTTTGTGGCTTGTAGAATTGAGAGTGTCACAGTTTCTAAATGAGAAAGAATGGGTTGGAGCAAATGGGGGCACGGCATGCTGACAGTACGCCAGATAGCTTGACATAAATGTGAACGTTTATATGATGAACAAGTTGTATGTTTGTAAATGCAAATATGTAAATTCGTTACCAAATGGACTATCGTATTATTCATCTTGTAGTATGATAATATTTAATAAAAGCCTATACTGCTTTTAATCCCCATCACATCACAGCTGGCATCAGGTCCTCAACCACTTACCTGTTCAGGCTTCAATCCTGTGAAGCAGAACATGCCAATCTGGTCGGTGATGTGTTGCCAGTTATGAGAGGAGCCCTCCTTTTTCAGGTTTGTCACGAGCTGGGTGCGCATGCCAATGATGCGGTCAGCCATCCCCTTCACCTCTGCCAGCCTGTGCCAAGGAAGCCGACAGATGCAGAGTTCAATACAGAGGAAGAGCGAGATAGGAGCAGCCGCCAAACCCATGTCTCTGGCAGCCCTCTCCAAGGGGCGCTCTCCAGATGTGTTGGACTCCAACCCTTATCCCCAGCCAGCACATCTGGAAGGCATCAGGTTGGAGAAGGCTTTCCTAGGAAGTCCCACTACCCATCATACTGGAAAAGCCAAACTGACGTTGTCTTGATAGGAAACTGCCATGCTGGCTCTCCCAAGAAAAATAGTTCACTGGGTGTCAGCAGCAAGTTTGGCGTGAGCAGTGGAATTTGGTTTCCAGCATGCTCATCCACCTGCGACCATCTGGTGCCCAAGGATTCCTGCTTTGGAAGCGTCCCTTGCCAGAAAAAGGAGATCAAAGCCAGGAGTGGGGAACGCTGCCCCATGGCTGCCCCCCCCCCCCGCCAGCAATCGGGCTCACAAAAAGAACAGCCGCTTGCATGAGCTCTTGTCGAAGCCGAATCGCTCTGTGTGTGTGTTGGGGGAAGAGATTTTCAGGCACGGAGCTGGTGGGGGGGGGGGGGAGAGAAGGCAGGGTGGCATTGGGGGCCCTGGTGGGTTTCTGGCCCAGGGGACCTCTCAACCCCAGCGGTGTTACTGGTGGCCCTGCCCCACCCCCGCTTATGCAGCCCCCAAGGAAACAGGGCTCACGCCACCCAGGACGCTCCTCAGCGTCATCTAGCCCAGAGGACTGGCCCTCTGCCGGATCCAGCGAACAGCCCCTCTCGGGCTGCTCTCAGCACAAGACCCAGCACCGAGCAAGAGGGCCGAGCAGAGCCCGCCCACTGGGCATTGCCCCACCGCCGAGGCAACATTCGGGGACACCACCGAGGGTTCACCCTCTCCCGCTCCCCGCACAAAGCGAGAAGAAGCCGTGATGCAACAGGAAAAGCCTGCTTCCCGAGCGGGGGTGGCTCACCATTCCTTCCGCAGGTCAGGGTTGGTCAGGATGGTGGAGGCGATCCGAGCCCCGTTGACAGGAGGGTTGGAATACATGGGGCGGATCAGGATCTTCAGCTGGGATTCCACCCTCTTGGCCTCCTCTGCGTCCTGGCAGACCACCGTGAAGGCTCCCACACGCTCCCCTGGAAAGCAAAGGGCCACCGTGCGCTCGCTGCAGCTGTCTCGCCTCCCGCTCGCAATCGTGCCTTCGCCCCGCCGCTCCTTGCCCTTGGAGCAGGCCCTCTCCTCCCTGCGGCCCCTGCCTCCGTAACTGCCCCTGGCCACCGCCTCTTGCCCCAGCCTCAAACTCTTGCAGCACTGCCTTGCCTGACGGGCAGGAGAGGCCTTCGCCTCCTGGACAAGGAAAAGCTCAGCTTTCCCAAGCCGGGCCCCCTCCAGAGCCCCGGGAACTGCACCCCACCACATCTGGAGGGCGCCACACTGGGGAAGAGCAGACGAGCTCCTTGCTTGGGAGCAGAGCCTGTTTGGCCCCAACAGAGAGACACTGAGCACTCAGAGAGCTGCAACTGGATGTTATGACGCAGCAGCTATATTAGAGGAACCCCAGGCTTTCATAGTCAACTTTGTTTCCAGTACCAGCATTTCTTCTTGCCTAAGCATTTCAATATTTTAGGCGTCTACGATTTAAAATGTAATTTACTTTTAAGTTGAACTGATTGCTGCGTTTTGTTTGGCTTGCTGGTTGTTTTAATTTGCCTTTTACCATGTAATTGCCTAGTTTTATATTGGATTGATTGCCTGTTTAAATGTCTTGTGTACACCACCCTGGGATCCCTCGTGGATGACAGGCAGTTTATACATCTTAGAAATAGGGAGAGGAAGAACCATCCACAGATTTACTTCTTCAAAAAGAGGGAATATGTGAGTGAACACGGAAGGGCTCAGAAACCTGCCTCAGGCCAAGTGGGATCTCCTGATCTGCTCCCTCTCTGGCACACATCCCCTTCACCCCACAGCAGCCAGCTGGCCCCCATCGACTCTGATGCTCCCAGCTGGGATTGTGGTCAGGAGTTCAAGCTCTCCACGTAGTTTTCGGTGACCCATTAACTAAGCCTGCTCGGCCTGAGTCCTGCCAGGCCCCCTCGCCAAGTGGAAAGTGAAAGCCTCCACCGACACCACCTTTAGTCCTCTGGGCGAGGCAGCGGCGATAGACCTGGTCTTCAGGGCTTACCGTACAGACCCATGTTCTTCGCATAGGACTGGGACAGCACCACATTGATGCCTTGCTCAATGAAGTGGCGCACGGCCCAGGAATCCCTGTTGATGTCCCCGCTGGCAAAGCCTTGGTAAGCCATGTCGAAGAAGGCAAAGAGGTTCCTTTTCTGGAAGAGAGAAGAAGCCCACCTTAAAGGGCAGCCCTCCTCCCTGAGAGAACGGAACAGCCCCGCTGCACTGCCAGGCCAGGGGCGGCTCATGTCCCAAGGGGGGGCGTTGTCCCCATCCCCCGGGAGCACAAGGAGGCCCAACAGGCCTCCTCAGCATGCATGCACACAAAGCCCATCCCACCCCCCACCCCGGGTGGCCTGCAGCGTGCAAAGATTCCGCAGTCACACGGCAGGTTTCCCAACAAAGCTGGAATCCCTCCACGCCTGGCAGGGGCCAAAAGACACAAATATCCTGCCTTGCTCTTGGAATGTGCTGATGCTGGGAATACGGCTCAGTGGACAGATATGGCTGCCCAAGGTCAACTCCCCAACCGGAGCAAAATGTGCCACCTTTCATGTTTCTCCATGTGTGACTAGAGCAGCCAAAAACCAGAATGCGTAAATTAGCTTTTCCCAACCAGGCGCCCTCCAGATGTGTGGGACTACGACTCCCAGGACCCCACCCCCCCAGCCAGCATAGTTGAGAGTCTAACACATTGGGAGGGCAACCAGTTGGGGAAGGATGGTCTAAACCCACACACTGATTTACACACACTCAGGACCAGAGCTCCAAAAATGCCAAGTCACATCTGGTGAACTTTAACACAATTATACAACTTCTTAAAAAGACCTGAGAGCAAAGCTCAACTAACAGAGGTTCCCTTGTCTAGCTGAGCGGGGAACAGAATGCAGCCCAGTTGCCTGGCCAGGGTAAGGGAGATCCCTACATGAGCCCAGTGCCCAAACTCTTGATTGCATGGGCATCCTGGCACAAGGGGCAAGAAGGAATTGCGGGAAGCCAGAGCAGGCCGAGAGGGACCCAGCACCACGTGGCCACTCTTGCCCAATTCCTGACAGCCACAACCGGCAGATCAAGCAAGCAAGGGAGGAACGCCAGGGTGAGATTTGTCACGAGCCGCACCACAGGTGGCGAGCAAGAATCTTCCCAGGCAACCTGCGAGGGAGACCTTTGGGCTGAAGAGGCCTCCAGACAGGCAGGGCAGCAGCACAAAGACGGAGGAGTGCCAGAACAAGGGAGGCAGCCCAGGGCAGGGCAGGGCAGGGGGGCTGCTGAAAGCCACTCTTTGGCCTGCTACGGCAGCCGCAGCACGGAGGAGCCAAGCGGAAGTGAAGAGGCTGCCTATGCTGGCACTAGTATGCGGCACGTGCACAAGAAGTCAGGATTATCGCTCTGTGCAAATGCGTCCTGGATCTCTCCAAATGCCAAATACGGGGGAAATGTTTTGTGTTGTAAAAGCCCAATGGGCTAAGCAATAAAGAAAGCATGTTATTCTCTACCAGAAGTCTTGTTTTGATGCATATGCACACTGATTAATTGAAATCAACTAAGGTTTTAAAAAATAAAGTGTCACACACACACACACACACACACACACCGCACACACACAGTTCCCTTCAATTCCCAGCAAGTACTAAAAGCGTTTCAAGCACCAGAGCAACTGCGGGACAGAACCAAAAGCCACGCCAGCGCATCTCCTGACCATGTACCCTGGGCAGCTCCCAGAGAGAAGCCCCCCCCCCCCGCATTCCGTCCTCCTGACACCGCTCCTCACCTTCACTGCTGCCGCCAGCTCCTTCCATTGCTCTGGCCGAGGGTCCACTCCGGTTGGGTTGTGAGCGCAAGCGTGGAAAAGGACAATACTCTTTTCGGGGATTTTCTTCAAGGAGGAGAAAGGAAGAGATGAGGTGCAGGCAGAGGAGACCCTGTCGGGGTTCTTCCTAGGAGGTGTGCTAAGAGCTGCCAGGCCCCATCACAACGGGGAAATGGAGAAGGCCTCTTCCCCTGCTACCCTCGGTCATCTGGGGATCCTTCCTGCATCTCATGACGTAGGTCTTGCTTAGGAAAGCACTCCTTCCACAACAAATGACGTTGCAGGTCCTGTTTCTCACTACGGGCCAAGGGCATGGAACGGCTGGCCCGCAGGCTCTTCAGTCTTTCTCCCGGAAACACGGGGCGTCCAGCTGCCCCGCCCCCTGGGGGAACCCCCGCTGTCATCTCTAGTCTGAGATGGGCTGAGATCACCTTGGAGGTGTGGGCGGTGGGGAAGAATGGGAAGAATGACTGCTCTTCCCAGTACTGGTTGAACTGCTCAGTGCATCGCAAGCTGACCCCATGGGAATGCCAGCCAAATCCCTTCTCTCTGTACCTAAAATGGGTGGAGCAATGACATCAGTGGGCGTGGCCACAGCCACTGATGTCATCCAGCCCAGTGCAGGCAATCTTGTCCCCCACCCATAGATAGTTCTGCACCCCTGCTGCTGACTCACAGGGTTTCATTCGTCAATGGCTTTAACACATTTTGCCAACCACTGTGTCTTTGTTTGGGGTCATGCCTGGCCTAGCACTGAACCGCTCTTGGCTATCGTCTCTTGCCCAGCTCCCCACTCAAGCAACCCGCCATGACCCATGATGATCTCACTTGCTCCCCTGGCTCCCGTCAACTTACGGAAATGTCCTCCACAGCCCCTGTGCAGTCGAAGCCACAGGTTTGGGGGTCATAGTATCGATAGCTTTGCAGCTGCATCCCAGCGTCTCTGAAGATGGGAGTGTGATTCCCCCACGACGGTTTGGGGAGGTGCACATCACGGCTGGACTTGAAGAATCGTTGCTGCACCAAGAAGAGGAGAGGGAGTCTTTGAATCCTTTTAAAGCCAGTCTACAGCTGAGTCCAGGGATGATTTATACAGCAAAGCTGTACCCCAAACAAGTTATCTTTGTTTTCTGATGTCAGAATTCAATAAGCACTCACCAAGAAGTTGGCACCAACTCTTAAAGACCCTGTTCCAGAAATTGTTTGCACAGTGACATACTGGAAGGACAAAGAACAGGCATGTAAGACATCATCAGAACATCACAAGAGTCCTGATGCTGGATCAGGTGACCCCATTTGGGGGGGGGGGGAGAGAGAGAGAGAGAGAGAGAGAGAGAGAGCTGTCTCCTTATCCACTCTCCCCCACACCATGAGTGATTTTGTGCACCTCTATCAGGTCTCCCCTCGTTTGCCTTTTTTCCTAAACTAAAACAATCCCAGATGTTGTAACCGTTCCACCTCCCGGGGGAGTTGCTCCACCCACGTGACCATTTCAGAGGTCCTATTCTGCACTTTTTCCAACTCCGCAATATTCTTTTTGAAGTGCAGGGACCAAAATCATACATATTCTGAATATGGTCACACCAGAGATTTGTATAATGGCAGTATAATCTTGGGAGTTTGATTTTCAATTCCTTTCCTAATTCTGTCCAACACAGCATAAGAACCTAAGAAGAGCCCTGATTCTGGATCAGACCAAGGGTCCATCTAGTCCAGCACTCTGTTCACACAGTGGCCCACAAGCAGGACATGGTGCCCTTCTTTCATATTTCCATTGCAAACATCCAGATGCAAGTCCCCACCCACCACCCCCTCCAGATGTGCCAGGAGTGCACTTCTGCACCTGCCCATTTTACAGGGAAGCCAATTGTCATTGCTTGTTTGTGCATCACGCGCAGAAAGACCAGGCAGTTGCCATTCAGCCCCCCCTCCCCCCCGGTCTCTGGTCCTTCAGCTCTCCCCCCCCACGCCCAATGAGATCAATCCCAGACTATGGGTCTTCTGGTGTATATGGTCTCCCACTACCAATCTTTCCCTGCATGTATAGCCTCAGGGATGTTGAGTATCTTCTAGAGCAGGCAAAGGCAGATCTCCAGATGTTTTGGACTTCAACTCCCAGAGGCCCCTGCCAGTATGGCCAATGAACAGGAATGCTAGGAGTCCAAAACATCAGGAGAACCACTTCCTGCCTACCCTTGTTCTGGGACACTCTTTCCAGAGGGTGAAAAGGAGTCCCAGCCAGGGCTCCGCGTGAGCAAACGCTCTGCCCAGGAACGATCCAAATCCTGTGCAGCCAACAGGGGTTCCTCAGCATGCATCGCTGTGGAAAGGGCTCCCCTTAGACAGAAAGCTCCAGCGTAGGGACCTGTTGATTGAATCCAACATCAATGATTGAACTCTGGGAACAGTGGGCTCTGCTCCTTACCCGGCCACTCTGAATGACCTCGTTTGTCTCCCCCAAAGCCAGCTCAGCTGATGCCTTGTTGAAGTCTGCCAAACCGGCAATGGGCAGGTATTCCTTGTCCAGCTTCTTCGCAGCGATCTGGGCTTCCGCCTAGGCAGAGAAGGCAGCACATTTACTTGTTTGTCCCCCGTCCCACAAATCAAGCTCTGCTGGTGGTGAGATCATGGGAGTTGTAGACCAGCACATCCGGAGGGCGCCAGGGTGAGGGAGGCTGCCCACAGGTGTTGCTCCTAGAGTACGATTTGAAACAAAAGCAGGAGAGGATCCGCAGGGCGACGTTGTCCTTGCTTCAAAGGACGGACTGGCCGGTGATTCACGGGCCCTGGGAGCTTGAGCCCAACTGCCCTACGTCTCCCACAGGCAGTCTCGTCGGTCAGAGCTCTCTCCAGGAGTCCCTCACCATCCTTACAGACCTCAAGGCCTCCTGCCAATTGTCATTGCTTGTTTGTGCATCACGCGCAGAAAGACCAGGCAGTTGCCATTCAGCCCCCCCTCCCCCCCGGTCTCTGGTCCTTCAGCTCTCCCCCCCCCCATGCCCCATTTATGCTAGTGGCTGCAGCCCACTGAATTTTAGCCCATGTCAGGCCAGGCCGGCCCAATACTTCCATCTCCCTTGCATCTTATATAAATATTCATCTATTGCAACCCACTGACTCCTTCATTAAACCCTGGCCTTGTGGCCCTAAAAAACGTGGCCATCCTGGGATGATTACAACAGCATCCCAAGCAAAATTCTTGCTGAACGGGGAAGCGTTCTGGCTCCGGTTCTTTGCTTCGTTTAAGGCCTTCAGCCGGAGGAGTGAACCCAATCATTGAGGAAGCATCCCAGGGGCTGCCTGCTTTGTACCAGGCCTGAGGACCAAATCCCATTTTGGAGGAGCACTTGGGGTGGGCATGGCCAAGGGCCAAAAATGCCAGCATATTTTAGCTTAAGGGTGCAGTCCTTAAGCTAGAGTTTAGACTGGGGAATGCTATAGCAGTCAGAAGACATTTATCTGCCCAAACACATGTAGGGTTGTGCCTAAAAGGCTCTTCCTGTCAGTAACTAAACCTTAGGAGGGGCATTTCAACTTTTTGGAATGGGGGAAAACTGCACATGAGCCTGGAAATGTCAAATAGTTGTTGTCTGGGAGAAAAAAGGTAGTCATCTGGGTAACCCTGGAGGGCTTAGGACCCAGGCAAGTGGGCTGTGAGTTTCTTCCCCCGTTTTATGGTGCCTCTCTACTATCCACCCAGCAGCAACCAGCCACTCTTGTTTGTTCATACTTGATGGGAACGGAGTTCAAAGGCACAAACGGTGCAAGGCAAGCGAGGACCTGGCTTGGCCAGGATGTGAATGCAGGAGCTGACACGAGTCTTAACGGGTGGGAGGTAAGTTTAAAGGGAGCAGCTGGTGCCGTGGCTTACTTTGCGGACACAGTTCAAGACATAGGGCTTCCCACTGTCGTCCCGGTAGGCCCCGACTCCCAGGTTCATCTTCTTTGCGTTGGTGTCTCGCTTGAAGGCCTCTGTCACTCCCAGAATAGGATCGGGGGGTCCCATCTCCACATGAGCCCACCAGGAGCTGCCACATCAAAACAAAAGAGTTGCTAATTTATTAAATTTATTTTATTCATTAAATGTATGTACTGCACAAGTACAGGTGTTCTCAAGGCAGTTTACAATAATAAGAAAAAATACAACAGCAATCAAAACAATAAAACAACAACAATAAAATATCAAAATGTTCTGAAGACACGAAAGGCACACCACAGACCCCGGGGGAGGGGGGCACTAAAGAGTAGTCTCGGCCCCCCAAAGCCTCTCATTATACCATCGTGGGTGGTGGCGGCATCCAGAGAGAGGCCTCCAAAGCTGTTCTTAGCCAATGTAAATCCCTTGCAACAGCTGCTTCTTGCAGCCTACATGGGGCCCACAGCCAAATTTCATGCAGCCTCTGCAGCCTCCAAGGGATTCTTCCGCCCTCTGCCACTGTCCTTCGATGCGCCATGTGCCTTTGAGAAGTGGCAGCCAATAGCACACACACAGCATGCTCCCCTTCACTTGATGGAAGACAGCATCGGACACCACTTCCTCAAGGCATTTCCCCTGCCTAGGCGCCTGATGTATTTGGAATCCGGTGATGCCCGTCTCTCACGGAACGTCAGCCCATCAGTTAAACAACCCAGTTAAACATAGAAGAGCGCTACCTGCACTTCTGCTTTTACTCCACCACCTACGATCAGCTTTTTCGAAAGTTGTTCAGCACGATGTGCAAACCAGGACCACTGTGTTGTTTAGAGGCTAAACAACCCAGCAGTCTGGGTTCAGGCATCACACTCCTCAACCGACGAAAGAGCCAATCATGGATTGTGGGGTAAAAAGTGAAAGTGCATTGCACAGGAGAAGCAGACAGCCCACTCACCCCTGCTTCTCCCTGACAGCTCGTGGGCTACCATTTTATGGGCCAGACACACCCCAGGAAAGGCTTGTCGCTTGTACAAAAGAGAAGGCTGTTTTTGGTCATGGGACACCAACTTCACTGTCTTTCAGGGTTTGGGCAAACCCAGACATTTTAAAACATTTTTACAATTTTAAGCATTCTCAATGCAGACTTTTAAATATACTATTATCTGCTGGTTGTTTTGAGTGTATCTATTGCCATACTTGGGACATGAGGAAAGGCCTTTGCCTGCTTTTAAACGGCCTTGAGACTGTTCCATTCCAACAGGCACCTTTTACCCTGAGCCTCTGATGGTCTATTTTTAATCTGCTGTTGCTGATATGGCTTTTAATACACTTTCTAAAAATATATGTATTTGTTTTATTGTTAATATGTATATTTGTGTGTGTGTGTGTGTATATATATATATATACACACACATTTTATTTTACCAAAGAGAGATGGGATATAAACAGCACAAATAAATTTTGCATCTTGATTTGCAGCACCATCAGATCATCTCTCCTTCAAGTTAAAACATGAGACATTTTCACTGCTCAGGTTTTGCTTTCCCAACACTTCAGACTCACTCCAGTTCTAATGAGAAGTGGTGCTACTGCAACAGCAGTCTGGGAGAGACACCTGCCAAAGAGACAAACTAGCAAAGTGATTTTGGCATGTATATAATATTAATACATTTCGATTTTAATCCTCTTTGCCACCCTGTAGATCCCTTTGGTTCAAAAAGCCAGACATTAAGGACTTTAATACTTAAAAGAGCTTTGGCTATTGAGTGGCACAGGAATGCAATAAATAAATACATAAAATGAGAAATCTTTCATTGTGCCACCTTTGCGTCTTGAGGAAGAATGAGGAAGGCAGCCCTATTCCGGGGGCAGAGGGCACGGGGCTGTGCTTCAGAGCCTCTTGGGGAAGCCCGTCATGCTCAGGCCAGCTTCACAGCCCCAGTGGCACAGGAATCTCAAGCGCGCCTCCGGATGCCAGACGCTGGAGGACACCAGTACGCTGCCGCGGGTGGGCCTCCCTGGGGGTCTCTGGCTGGCCACGGTGCAGGGGAGGGGCCAGATTGGCCTCTCGCGAACTGGCGCCTCCAGATGTGCTGGACTACAACTCCCATCAGCCCCCAATGGCACAATGCAGCCCAACACACCTGGAGAGCACCAGGTCGGGGGAGACTGTGGTCAGGCTGGCTGGGGAAGATGCGAGTTGTGGTCCAAAAAGAAAGGAAGGCAGAGGGGCCTAGTAGCCCCACAAGCCACGCACCATCACCCCAGAGGCCTGGAGAACGGCAGGCGTGTTCCTGGGCAAGCCCACCACTCTTTTGCCTTGCAGTCGGGGGAGGGTGGTCTCTTTACCACCTGCAAAGGGGAACCGGAAATCCCTCTACACAACGACCAAGACTGCGGCCCTTTGAGCAAAAGAAAAACGTACCTCCCCCTCCACCCCGCTGCCCTCCAAGCCCTCTCCAAGGGCACCTTTAAGCCCCAACTACGGGCAGCCAATCCCTTGCCAACACTGCCGCCCTCTAGCCAATCCGAGAACGGCTGTGCGTTCCCGCCCTCCACAACAACCAATGGCAGCGAGCGATACCTTAGTCAATGCCCGCTCGCAGTTCATATAGCGACGGGCATCGCCGAAGGACAAAAAGGTGGAAGCGCATTTTCCCCTCTATACCTTTCGGGCAGGTTTAGAGGCGCACCTGGCCGCGTTAACCCTGCTTAACCCCCTCCCCCGTTTCTACCCCAGAAAGTCCCGGGCGGGGACCCCATTCGCACAACGCGCCTCGCCGACACGTGTCCGAGTTCACACGTGACGAAGCAAGCCGCTGGCGGCCACCGCGGGTTACGGCCGAGAGGCGCCCGGCGCCTTGTTACCTAGCTCGGGCTGAAAGGGAAGCCAAGCAGGGCGAGAGCTGCAGGACGCGGCTGCCGGAGTGCAGGAGAGCCATGGCGGACGGAGCGCGCGACGCGGAGCGGCCTGCCTGCCTGCCCTGCCTCGGCCTTCAGGAGCCGGAAAGGAGGCGGGCAGGGGCGGCCCGGGAGGCGGGGCGGGCGGGCGGAGCGGATGCGACGTCTCCGCCGCCGCCACCGAGCCAGCTGCCTCTGGGCTGAGGGAAGCAGGGGCACTCTGCACGCGCTCAGAGGCGCCCCGGCCATGCGTGGTCAGACGAGAGGGGGACCGTGTGCTGATTTACATGGGGAGGCGCCACTTGAGGCCTTCTCGGACCAAGGAGTTTCAAGGGCAGAAGTCGGCGCGGCGAAGCTGGAGTGCCTTAAGCAGCATATGTTGAATTTCTAATTGACCCCGGATCTATCTTTAAGCCTGGCTGAGAGTTTCAACGTTGTTCTAAACGTAGTATATTGTCTTTGTATGTTGTCTGTTTTTTATGCTTTTAAATTTTGTATATCAATTTTTAATGTTCAATTTTTTAATCTTTATAAACCGCCCAGAGAGCTTTGGCTATGGGACCATATAGAAATGTAATAATAATAGTAATAATAATAATAATAATAATAATCCATCAAGAGATTCAACTCTATTTCCTATGGACTCAATAAGGACAGAGGGTGGCCCTCTTTGTAAAGCACACTGCTTGCTGTTGCAAGGATGCCCCCTGCCCAATCCAGGGCATCTTCCCTGCCTGCCGCCATTTATGCCTTTCCCATGGCCTCTGGCCACATGGATGGCATCTCAGACACACACACACACACATGGCACATGTAGTTGGATCTGCCAATGTGAGTTGGCATCCGATGAAGCAGGCAGTGCCCACAAAACCTTATTTGTCATGAAGGTGACACTTTGATAAGACTCTTTGTTGTCTTTGCTACAACAGATGAGTGTGGCTCACATTTGAAAACTTTAGAAACAATTGTCATCATTTGAATAAAACACCACCTATTTATTTATTTACATTAGTTTTATTCTAAATAATGCCCAGATCAACAAGTGCTGGAGGCAATGTATGAAGATTAAAATACATAAAAATACAAACTCCTAAAACATATTTTAAGCTGCTTGCCCTGCTAGCTGTGAATGATGGGAGTTGCAGTCGAACATATCTGGAGGACAGTAAGTTGGGGACAGCGGCTCTAAAGCACAGCTACAAATTCATATGGACCAGTTTAACATTGTCTGGTTTGAGTATCTTCAAGGGGAACATCTCACCCATTAGCCACCAGGGATCTTGCCAGCTTTGAAGACCTTATAGCAAAACAAGCCATTTATTTTAAAGCGGTTACCTCTTATCTGTAAAAAGCTTCAGACTTCCTGTGAGCATGGATAAGTGGTCAAGAGATCGGGGGGAGGGGGGGCAATGATTCTAAAACAACAGACCAACCTTTAGACTGCCTCTGTGCCCCAGGCAGGGCCTCCCCATCACAGGGCCCATGGGCACCAGGCCTCCAATGGTGCTTGCGAAGTTTCCCATTCTTTTCCCCCTTCAAACATTTATTTTTAATAAAAGAACTTCCTGTTCTTTTATTCCTGTTCCTGAACCTGCTGCTGATCACGGATAAGTTTTCAAAGGCAAGTTTTCAAAATTATCACAAGGTGGCACAAGAGCCCAGCTTTCTTGCACTGTATGAGCAAGGATTATTCTCAGTTCTCTGGCACCTCCTCAGTATATATACAGAAGGTCCATTAAGGAGAAAAAGACAGAATAGCTGCTCAAGGCTTTCTGACCAGTAGCACTACAGTGCCTCCATCTGGAAGCACCCTAGGTGCGCACTTCAGCCCAGCGCTTCATTTTGGAGCTTGCCAGCTTTAGAAAAGCAGCAACTTCCTGGAGGGTGGAGAGGGTGGGCGCAATGTCGTGAGAGATTGGTGGGGGTGTCAGGGAGTGAGGGTGGGGAGTGAGCCCGCAGTGTGTGCTTTGGAGTGGGGTGTGTGTTAGGGACATAGCAAGCTGCCTTCTACAGAGCCCAACCGTTGCTCCTTCTAGCCCAGACTTGGCGATGCCAACTGGCAGCCGTGGCTCTCCAGGATTTCAGGCAGGGTCCTTTCTGAGTTCTGACTGGGAGATGGCGGGGACCGAACCCGTGACCTTCTCCATGCCAAGCAGGGACTCTACCACTGAGCCCCAGCCTCTCCCATGCAATGTTGCTATTGGAGAAGGCACCGGGCTCCTCCTCCTTTTTATGCTACTACCCAAATATTGATGGTTTCAGCCTTCATCTCAGAGGGAAATCAAAACTCCAAGAAGCATAACATTTGCAAGTGCTGATTTATATGTATAGATCACAGAATAGTAGAGTTGGAAGGGGCCTATATGGCCATCCCATCCAACCCCCTATTTAAATTGAAATAATTATTTAGAAATAATTATTGCAATTTAAATAGCACTGCAGTACATCTCAGCGCAGCGTGGAAGACTATGTGCCCAGGTGACCTGTGTGCGTCACACAGCCTGCTGCCCAGGTGGTGCAAATGGGCAACTTCTAGTCCCTTCCACTCTTCCTTCTGGGGGCAAACTGGGAAGCCCCCCCCAACAGAGTCTGCCTTCAAAACAGGACAGATCGCTGGCAGCCCCTCAAACAGAAGAATGTTCTCTATAGAAGAGGTCACCTGGCCACCCTAGCAGGCATATCTAGATGTTTTTAAAACTCCTGCCAGATGGCCATTAATTTATTAGAAGATAATTGAATGCAATTTACTTCGCAAGGATCAGAATACCCTCTGTGTGACACAGCCAAGCCTTCAAGTAAACGTATGCCACTGTGAGAGCTGGGTGCATTGTGCCCACCCTGTCAGAGTGAAGCCATGCCCATTGGAAGCCCCTGGCACAGCCTCTGCCAGGAGTACCCCTGTAGCCCCCGGGGCGGGGGGGCGCAGCGGTATAACGGCAGTTAGGAAGTCCTGCCACCTAGTGACTAAAGATGTTATTGCAGGCTTCAGACACACAAACATTTAAATTAATTATGATTAATTAGTACACAATCCTATGGGGATAGTCAACTGTTTCCAAAGTCGAAGGCTGCTGAGTAGCCAATGCAGGTTAGCTGGGAGGCGTAGAGACGATCTTTGCCTATGTGCTCTGGCTGCCCTGCATTTTCATTAGACGAGCTTCCAAATGGGAGGGAAGGAGGTCGGGAGGCACATAGGAAGAAGCTGCACAATGCCATCTCCTCCGCTTCCCCAGACTCCTTCACTCCACTTCCTGCCCCTGGGACTGCACCCTTTCTCCCTTTGTTACTGGGGGGGGGGGGTGTTCTCCTACAATAATAATTGTGACTTGAAGTTCAGGTGTCCTCAGTGTTTCTACCAGCTTTATTTGGTAGCCCAGCTACTCCCCCTATCTGGACAAGGCTAGCCTAACTTCAGTTGGCTATGCTTTGTTGACCTCCTAGTTAGATTACTGCAATATGTTCTATGGGGGGCTGCCCTTGAAGACTGTTCAGAAGTTGCACATGTGCAAAATGCAGC
Organism: Anniella stebbinsi; assembly: GCA_029215795.1. Lineage (NCBI taxonomy): Eukaryota > Metazoa > Chordata > Lepidosauria > Squamata > Anniellidae > Anniella > Anniella stebbinsi. The sequence continues at coordinate 34,273,507 of JARDYH010000007.1, forward strand.
AGCCAAATTGATAACAGGGACCAGAAGGTATGAACATATAACACCAATTCTGGTCCACTAGCATTGGCTGCCTGTACTTTTCTAAGCCCAATTCAAGGTATCAGTTCTGAAATATCAGCATCTGATCCCAGTCCTGTTGATTGATTTTGCATGGTTTTATACATAAGTGGTTTTTATATTATGTTTTATATTGTATTTTTAAGGTTTAAAACTTTTGTAAACTGCTCAGAGTGTTTTGGCTTCTCGGCAATATAAAAATAACAACAACAACAATAAAGAAAAGTGATGGCAACAAATTCATACAAAATCACACACATAGAATAAAATTGAATAATGAAACACCTAGAAGAAAATAGAAAAAAAGCCAAAACCAGGCAATTTAACTTAGCTAGTTATATTTTCCCTGCTTGAGTAGAGGGTCTGGGGTTTCAGAAGACGTGCAGAGTCCCTTGTAGTCTCTTGCAGAGCAGTTGTGGTCACCTGACTTGCATGATTCCAAAGGAGCAGAGGGACTTAGGCTGTACCCCAGAATGTGACTTGTGAAAGCCAACCTCCTTGACCAGCCATTGGCCCATGAAAGCTGCCCATCAGCCCACAAAGGCTTAGGCTCTGCCCACCCCACCCCCAACCCTCTGGCTAGCAGACAAGCTCCATCACAGATGCAAGTGATGAAAGTAGCCAATCAGCAATTTATTTAGAAGGATAGTAAATGGGTTTCTGTAATCTTAATTGCCATATAGGAAAAGATTTGGAGGGAGGGGTTAAGTTAACCCTTCCTTCTCCAGGTCAATCCCCCTTGAAAAATCCCCCCCCCCCCCGCCGCTGTAGCAGTTAAGCTGTCTGTAAAACTTTCTATTGCCACTGTTGGACACTGTGAGGGCTCCGTGGAACCGATTTGGGCCCGTCCCCAAGCACCTCGGTCCAGCAACACTCCTGCCACCTTCCTAATCGGCTTGGACTTCCATGACAAAAGAGTTCGCCAGTTCAAACCCACTGGCTGCTGCGGAAAGGGATGGAACCAAGGACATTGGTCCCTAACGGGGGTCTTCGCAGAAACTCAGCCTCCCCCTGTGGCTAGATGAGATTTCTGTATCTTGGGTATCCAGAGATGGGCTTGCAGAACCCTCCTTTTCCCAAGTGCAAATCGGATGCAAAGGGTCTCCAGCTGGTGCCGGTGGCGTCCCACAAATAGCTTTAGAAATGTCCGCTGTGGCCATGGCTTCTCCAGGATTTCATTTACAGCTGCCCCTGCTGCTAGCCATTCCATTGTTGTTCTCAAACCCAGCAATCCTCAATTGTATTCAATCAAGGCTGAGCACAAGCAGAGCCACGACCAACACTGCCTGCCTTGCAGGATTTGTTTGATGGCCTCTCAAAAGAGACAAGCCTTGGAGGTGATTTCCAGAGTCCGCTAATTATGGCATTGGTTCCATTCCTGTACATCTGGGGATGAATGCTAGAGCTACAGAAATAAAAACCAGCTGCATTCTCATGCTGAATTCCTTTACAGACACACCAAGCATAAAATCCGGGGTGGATCCAACCCACGCTGCAACTTGAAATAATCAAACATTATGGGTACTCTTGTTCTCACCTGTCCTAATTTAGCCTCAGCATAGAATGCCAGCTCACAGCAATTAAAAGCAGCTGAGCAGATGCTCACTGTCTGCTCTTGCTTCATCTCAGATTGGACATCAGAGCCTCCTTGTGTTCCACAGAATTTTTGCTGTAAGCCATCTGCCAGCTAGCTTGGCAATTAGATGAAACAATGCTGAATGCCATGAACTTAGATTTTTATCAAGATGAACTGTCAGCTGAACTTTTTAAAAATGACATTCATTATAATGTTTATTTCTTCCTGCTTCTGCCGAGTTATATTCTTATTTATCCATTGCTCTGGCTTCTGTGATCATAGGCTAAGACCCCAACGTATAGGCTATAGCTAGTTCTATTTCCTGAGGCCACTCTGGAAATAACTATCAGAATGTCCCTAGTCCTCATTGTTTCACATGGATATCTGAGTACATGCAAGGAGTTCCTGCCAAAGCGGTTCCTGTTCAAAGGGGTTGCTGCTGCCGTGGCTTCATGCCCCACCCTTCCTGGCCTCCAATCAAGATCCCCTCTGTGCGCCCATCTGTTCCTCTTCACCCCCCTCTGCCCTCCTTCCACCACCTCAACTATTGGTGGAAAATCAAAATTCTGACAAATCGCAATGTATCAGATTCATAACAAAGCAACGTAGAACTACCCGCCCCAGAGCTGCCGAAATTAAGCCCTTCAGTCACCTTTGGTTTGAGAGCAAAGTTTCCCCGCTTTGTGATGCCAGTAGGGGAACTCCTTTGTGGGAAGGGAAAGTGTCTGTGCATTCGATTGCTGGAATGTGGTGAGAGTGAAAGCATTTGCCCACTTGTTTTGAAAATGCCCAATGCTAGAGGGACAAAGAGCTGAATTAAATAGACCCCTGATCACATCCAACCTGGCTCTTTTATTTCAGTTGCTCTCATTAACAGGTAGAAATAGATGCATGTGGGGGCAATGATCATGAAATGGCTTGGGGTCTAGATGCCCTATTTAGGGCTAGGAAGGACACTAAGCCCTCCAGAGGCAAGTGGGGGGTGCACTTATGAATTGCCACCCCAAAAAATGGGGGCAGTGGTTTGCATAAATATGTGTATGTTGATTTATATAGATAGATGCAAATTTAGAAATAATCATTATAATTTCAATAAAAACACAGTGCATCTCACCATGGGGGGGGGGCTGTCTAGAAGGCTGTCCTCCGAAAAGGCATATAGCCACTTAGAGGCATGTTGGCTAGGAAGGGCATGCCCAAGAGTCAAGCCACACATTGCAAGCTACATCAGATTACTCCTTCCATCCCTAAAATGGCTCTATTGGGAAGGGAATAAGAACAAGACTGCTGCACTTCTGTGATTTCAACGTCTGGTCATATTAGTTAACTAGATTTTTACACTTTTAGATTGAGAGAGATAGAATTGCCACCTTAAATGGAAGCAAGGCTCCCTTCTCAACATCTGGACCTTGCTCTCAGAACCTTGAAACCTTTGGGGAAATAAGAGACGCAACCCCAGAATCCTGTAGCAGAACATCCGTTTTATTTGTAAACTCCTCTTTGGTAAACAAGAAGACTTGACCACAAAAGGAAGGCAAAAGATAAAAACAGAGAGCAAAAAAAAAAACGTACTCCAGATTTGGGGATTTACGAGACACAAACTGAGGAAACTAAAGAGAGAAACAAGCAGGAAAAGAAAATGGATGGCCTTGATCCACAGTGTTGCCCTTCCTCCTCCATCTGGTGCGATTCTGTGGCGAAAGTCACAAGCAGATCAGTAAGCCGAGCCTTGCAGGGCTCCTTGCAGGGCTGAGCGGATCCCCGGGCGCATGACTGCGGGCCGTCCTCCTGTGGCTCTCATGGTCTATGCGTTTGTCTGTGTGGTCGTGTCAGGGCAGGGGGAGACTAGTGAAGGGACAGTGCTTCGTTACAGAGGGGGCTCGCTGCAGAGTACAATCTCCAGCTCCTTGCGGTAGAGCTTCCCCCCATCAGACAGATTCATGATGCTCTTTTTGTAGTTGGTGAGCTGCTGGATGCTCATTTCCTGGCAAAGGGGAAGAAATGAAGACAGAAAGGCGAAGGACACGTTGTGGTCAACTTGCAGAGGAGCGAAATTCCACCCACGTTTGAAATCCAGGACAATGGGGGGAAATTCAGAGCACGGCATTTGCTCACTCTTCATCAGACGGGGAAGAAATCGTATTTCCCTTTGCCTCCTGCTTGTCCAAATAGGGACAAGCAGCTTCCTCTTTTTTCACATGGGGAAGAAAGAGGGAGCAAGCAATGAGTGGGAGTTTCACGCAGCTTCTCCTGCACACAGCAGGAAATGGCACCAAATTTCGTTATGGCCCAAAAAATTGGATTTGATGAGGTTCATTTTGTGACGGAAAAAATGTAGAAGGAGCAGGAGATGCGCGGGAGGAACGCTGCATCATCAAAATGCCCCACAAAGAACCATGATTTGCAACTCACGATAAAATGCTCCTCTGAAGAAGCTCCTAGAATAGCAGGCAAATTGCATCCCAATTAACATCCTGCACCATCAAAATCTAAACCTCAATTCAGCACTGCTTGAAACTTGATATTTTAATCTCAAATCCGACTTCATGGGGCTGAAACTCAAAGATGATCAAAACTGGACACCCTACAAAAGGCAAAGACATACAAAAAGCTGAAATTGCCTCTTAACTTAAAAAAACAACAACAAGCCACCAGTTTTAAGATTAAAGTTCCAGATAATGGGAATGACAGGTGGCTGCAGCAATGGGGAAGAGCCCGTCCCCTGGGACAGCAGGCTGCAAAGTTGGTAGGCTCCTCCCATCCTGCAGAGCCGGGCCTTTTGTGTATGCCTTTACGCCACCAGTTCTGCCCAGAGGAGGACCCAAAAGAGACCTTCATTCATGGTGGAGAAAGTGCAGTAGCACAAAGCAACTGAGGATTCCCAGGTCAAAGCCACATATCCCCTTTCGACCCAGCCGGGATGCTTTCTCTTCCTCTGACTGCTGCCTCTCCCCTAGGGTGGCAGGGACTGCTTAGCTTCCTGTTCCTTCTTTTCAGCCGGTCTTGTATGTGTGTCACCTGTTGGGACTGACGCTGTCCCGCTTGCGACTCCATGCACAGGCTGACCACAATGACAGTGCTGCTCACGGGTCCTGGCTCGCGTACTGGAGGAAGCCTGACCAGCCCCTGAAGACAAGACTGGGCTTTCGCCACACCTCGCCCAATCCCGTACTGCCTTCCTGGCCTGCCTTTTGCCTAGCTTTCCCCTGGCTAATGCCCTCGAGATGGGTTGGATAGCCTGCCAAGGGCCCTGCTGGCTGGGAAAGCTGGAGGGCACCAGGTTGGGGAGGGGCCGTGGCTCAGTGGCTGAGCCCCTGCTTTGCATGCAGAAGGTCCCAGGCTCGATCCCCAGCAGCATCTCCAGGTAAGGCAGGAAAAACTCCCGCCTGGAACCCTGGGGGGTCATTGCTGCCAGTCAGTGTCGACAATACTGGGCTAGATGGACCAGTGGCCTGACTCAGTTGAAAGCAGCTTCCTGTGTTCCTAAGGCTGATCTGTCCTGAAGTCATTAAGCAACGTTAAGCAATCCTGGTATTCATCTGCAAACAATTCCTCTGAATCAGAGGTGGGGACTTTGGGGGCTTGAGGGGCCCACACAGCTCCCCACCACAACCCACTGGGGGACCTTTGGCCATTCACAGGTCGCTGCACTTTTTTCAGCTGTCTATCAAGCCTCCATATCATCAGGCTTTAGCTCTCTTATTGCTGGACTTCTCCACAAGAGCAGCCAGGAAATCTCTCCCTCCTTTAGAGCTTTTCTCATCTCAGTCCATTCCTGCCACTTCTGTTGCTCAGCCAGTAGCCACCCTAAGACCAACCGCACCTTTGCTTCTTTGAGAGGTTCCTACACAACCCCTGGCTGAAGTTTACGCCTGGCTCCTCCGTTGGCGCATTCGACCACCATCTCTGAAGTCTAGGCTGACACATGAAGTCTAGGCTGGCACCATTTGTGAGCTGAGGATGGGGATATTCCTCCAACCAGACCTTCAGATATGCTGCTTGCCCAGACCAGATAGAGATCACTTTCAGAACTCACCTTCTGGTTTTTCTCATAAAGATCTTTCAACAGGGCATCCAGTTCGTTCTCATCGATGAAGCCACTTCCATCCTGGATATTAATGGCAGAAGTTACAAAGAGAAATATTAGGAAATACGCTCAGCTCCGACATCAAGGCTCAGCACTTTCCCCTGAAACGTTTTCTCCACCCTCATTTGTAACCCACAGGCTCTCTGGCTCTCTCAGTCCCCACACCCACCCAGGGGGCTGACGGGAAAGGGGCAAATCACTCTTGCGAAAGGCCTCACATGCAGAGGCCTTTGGGCATTAGAAACGGCTCTCTTTCTCCTCTTCCTCATCCTTGATCTCGTACCTTGTCATAAAATGCGAAGATGGCATTGAATTCCTCGGAGTCTAGTTTCATTCCCTGCACAAATTAAAAGGAGAAGGTCAATTTGAATAAATTGGAAGAAAGCACACACACACACACACACTTTTACCTGGAATTTAAGGAGGAAGTTCTCCTGCACAGGCAACAATCTGCAACATGAATGGTTCAATGTCAATCTTCAGACAGAAATGCAGAACTTTTAGCCAAAAGGAAAAAGGATCGGCACTACGGAATCCAGGAAAGGTGGCTCTACTTGCGGCTTTTGCCGTAACCCTTGGCACATCTTACTTGCTGCAAAAGCAACTGACTTTTGGGAAGAAGGAGGGTGGATGTCTGGAGGGAGACCCTCTCCCCTTACTAAAATAAGCGTGACTGGAGGGAGCGCCCATCTGTCTAAGTGCCTAGAGAGGCAGCCACCTTCCACAGGTGTAGCTTTCCCCATCCTAGCGCTGTAAGGAAGGGCAAATGAAAAACGGCACCTCATGAATGGGAGCCTTGCTTCTTTTGGCCATCTTCCTTTCTTCCTTTTGTTTTCATTAATCGTATGCAAATTACTCTGGGAGCATTTTCGTAGGGTTACCAGATCGCCCTGGATTTCCTGGTCCTAACTGGGAAAACTGGGGCAATCCGGGCCGACGGGGAGTGCGGGAGCAAACCGGGAAAAGGATCAGCTCTCCTCCCGCCCTTAAATGCCCACGCTGCTCCCTTGCCTCTGCAAGAAACAAGTGCTCAGCATTACCGAGCGTCAACAAATTCCTTGTCTGGTGGCTAAAGCTAACTGCTTTAGCCACCAGACAAGGAATTTGTTGACGCTCCCTAATGCTGAGCACTTCTTTCCTGCCTGCTGCTCCTCCTCCGCAAGAAAGAGGTGCTCAGTGTTAGGGAGCGTCAACAAATTCTTTGTCTGGTGGCTAACTGCTTTAGCCACCAGACAAGGAATTTGTTGACGCTCCCTAATGCTGAGCACTTCTTTCCTGCCTGCTGCTCCTCCCCCGCAAGAAAGAGGTGCTCAGTGTTAGGGAGCGTCAACAAATTCTTTGTCTGGTGGCTAACTGCTTTAGCCACCAGACAAGGAATTTGTTGACGCTCCCTAATGCTGAGCACTTGTTTCCTGCAGAGGCCTGGGAGCAGCAGGGGCATTTTAAAGCAGGCTCTTCCTCCTCCTTTGCGTGCTGCTGCTGTTCCTCAGGTACCTCCAGGGAGCCCAGGAGCAGGGCAAGAAGGGTGAGGGGGCTGCAGGGGGTCACGGGGCAGTGGAGGAGATCGGCGGTGGCAGCGGAGGACCCGGTAGGTCCGGGCTGGGTTTTTTTGGGGGGCGGGGGGCTTGGTGGGGGGGTTGTTTCTGGTGGGGGGTGGCAGGGGTGTCTGTTGGCTGTTAATTTTTTTATTTTATGTTCGGGGGCTGCTTTGGTGTGGTGGCCATTTTGGACCTGGATTTTGCTTTCCAAAATCTGGTCACCCTAATTTTCGGGTGAAGAGCAAGGGAAAAAATGCAGATGCAGAAAAATGCAGGAAAAAACAACAACAATCCTATGCAGGTTTAGGCAGAAAAAAGTCCTGGACGCCCCTGCACCAGACTTTTTCTGACGAAACATCTATAGGATTGCACTGGCAGGAGGAGCCTCACCAGCACTCCCGAGGCACCTTCTAGTGGTGGGCGGGACAACGGCAAAGTGGGTGGAGCAAAAGCGGGCGAGGCCAAAAATCCCAGCCTATTTTACTGCCAGTAAATCAGCTTTGATTTCAGAATGGGGGGAGGGGGGAACTGGGCAAAAGCTGATGGCGGTTGGGGGGAGAGGGCTGGGGAGGGGAGCATGGCCACGTGGGGCCCCGGCCTGAGGTTCCCCACCCCTGCTGCATATGATTGCGCAGAAGCGAGCCCCTCTACCCCAGCCTTCCCTGCCCAGATGCGCGTGGTGGGACTTCAGTGTCTATCAGCCCGTCCGCCCGTGGCCTCTGGAAGACCCCCGCGCTGGGCCGAAGGGCAGCAGGCCCGTGGTGGCGCCCGGTCTCCTCCCTGGTCTTCTCTCCACCAGATTAGGGAGCGCTGAGGAAGGCCAGGGGGGCCCTCAGGTAAGTGTGGGGCTGGGCAGCAGTAGCAGCCAGCCTCGGGGGGTTCGGAAGACAGCCCCCTCCCCCCGCCGCCCCCAGGGGAAACGAACGCCTTACCGCGACATCTCCGACAGGCACAGCTTCCCGTCCCCGTTCAAGTCAAACATCCGCAGCTGTGGGGTCACAAAGCGGCAGCCGGTTAGCAGCTCCTCCGGTCAGGCCTTGGCCCAAGACGCGCTGGCCCGGCCTGGCCTCCCTGCGGTGCCCGGGGGGACGCGCAAAGCTCTGCCGAAGGGCCCGGAGGGGCTCTTGCCCGGCAACCTCTTGGCTTCATCACCGGCCTCAAGGGAGCACGTGGGGGGGGGGGGGGGGAGGGAGAGTCAGTTTCCTCTGGAAGAGACACGACAGCCCCGCAGGGACCTCTGGGGTGGGATCCATGACCCGCCTTGCACGGGAGGAAGGGCTCTGTTCGCGGGAGGTTCCTCCTCCGCCCCATTGTGGGGGATCCCCCTTCTCCCCCACAGCAGGGTCTCCTGACAGGGAGGGGAAGGCCACTTCCACCAGCCCAGTTGAGCCAGTGAGTGTCCGGATCCAGCCAGCCCCACATGTCTTTGGAAAGGCAGAACTTATTGTCAGATGGCAAAGGAAGGGGAGGGATGGAGCCACTCGGTTGCATTCGCCTGTCCCACCTAAAGGCTACCGCTGCAGCCGTCCAGCCGGGTGGTGAGGTTGCTTCAAGGCCGCTCCAGCCAAAGGGATTTAGGCAGCCTGACCATGAAGAGCAGCCTGCTGCCCTCCGGATGTGTTGGACTGGCATTCCCATGATTGCCAGCCGGCGTGGCCAGTAGCCTTGTTAATTTGGCTGTCCTTGAAGGGAGGCACCTAAGGATGGACTCCCTCAACCTGTCCCTGACTCTTAAAGGCACCGTTGAAATACAAGTAGCTGCAAATTGGAGAAGAGAAAGCTTGAACATGCGCAGAGCGCCCTCCTCTCATCCTCTCCACGATAGTCTCAGGGGGAAGGAGCAGGATTGCCCGGTTACGTGGGGAGTTTCCCACCTCTCCTTCTACAGGACAAATCCTGCCATTTGCAGCCACCCAGGATCCCTCTCAGTTCTTCCCTTTCCTGCCCCACCCCCAGTTGCTCTGGGCAGAGAAAATCTGCACAAGGTGACCTGAGCTCTGTGCAGCCAGCGCTCCTGGGACTGGGCCGCCTCCCCTGCTCCCTGTCACCCACTCTCCGGGAGACAAGGCCCCTCCCCCCGCTCCGGCTGCTCAGGCAACTCACGATGGTCTGAGTGTATTCGTGCAGCTTTGGTTCATCGTAGGGCCTGTTGGCTCTCTCCAGCAAGTCCGACAGAAATCCCTGCAAAAAGAGAACCTGTGAGAAAGTGCTCAGGGATTTGCAGCCCAATTAAACATAAACATGTCTACTCAGAAGTAAGTCCACTGAACTCCATCCGGTTTCATGCCCTAGCAAGCATGCTCAGGGTTGCAGCTGAAGAGCGGTGCGCTCATTGCCCTGGCCTCACAGGGCCTCTGCTGATGTCGCCTTGTTGCACGTTTCCCTGCCAGCTCCCTGCATTCGCGCTCTTTTCGGTGATGTGCGACTGGGCCACCCTGCGTGAGGTCTGCCCCGTCATGCATCTCCTGCCTGCCCTGCCCCTTGAAGCAGGGAAACACACAACGTTATGGATCGGTTAAGGTGCACATTGGCGGGGGGGAGGGAAGGATGGGGAGAGGACGGGGAGGCCACTTTCCCACACCACCATTACCATGGCACCTCGTCTGGGCCTTAGCTGCAGTCCCCTGTTTGTGCTGCCAAAGCTACCCTCCCTCTGCCCCCCATCCCACTCCCTGTAGTGCCACTTCTGCCTGAGGCCAATGGCACCTACCAAGCCACGATCAGTGGACATTCTTGGCAAGAGCAGTGGAGCCTGATGTAACATCGGAGTGTTTCAGAGCTGCAGGAGACCCAAATCTCACCTCCCTGAACTCCTACAGGCAAGACCCACTATGGGGACCTGAAGGACCCTACAGGGCTCCAGCAGAGATTACCAAGGATGGAACAACATGCCGCACTCCACAGGGGTTAAGCATTGGCATGGCCCAGGTGGCACCTTGTGCGCGGTTTCCTTAATCATTGACATTGTCTTTCAAAGCATGTGTCCCTTTGAGCTATGCCAGCCTTCCCCAACCGGCAACGCCCAGCATGCCCAGCCGGCATGGCCAATGGTGTCTGGTCACTCCTGGCTCCAGGGAGAAGGTCCATCTCACCTTGAGCTCATTGGCTTCAATGTAGCCACTGCGATCAGTATCGTATTTTCGCCAGGCCTGCAAGAGAAATGACACAGATTTATTACAGTAATTGTATTTATACTGTGGGATTTATATCCCATCTCCTCACAAATGCCCAAGTTGGCTAACATATGACGCTGACAGCAAACAAAGCAGCAGATTAAAAAGAAGAAGCAAGAATGAGCCAGTAATGAACACTCCCCCAAAGGGCCCTCAGTCCACCAAGAGGTTCTCATCAGCACTTTTGCAGGTCGTGGAGTGACAAGTTTCTAAACGCCCAGTATCAAAGGGCGGGGGCGAAGTTTCTCAATGCCATTTTTGCCCGGAGAAAGGCCTGGTGAGTGGAAATATGGAGTCAAGGGTTCACTCATTATGATAAGAATGAATATTTTAAGCACAAATTATTATAAACAGTATTGCTTACGTGGGGTTAATTTTAATATTTAATTGCATGCGCCTGTTGGAAACTTCATTTGCCCATTAGCCAACAATGGATGGCCTCCAATTTCGTTCAGACACAGTATTCGTTTCCTATTATTCCTCTGAATGGCTCGGACAGGCTGCTGTTTCCCAGCTGCCGGATGCATGTCTCAAGATGGCCACACACCGCTCATTCGTCATTTATTCATGTGGCTCTTGTGTGGAGAGAATCGCTTTCCTCCTGGTGGCAGAGCTGCCCAATGCCAGCCCTGGCTCCTCTCGGTTTCTGTGAGCTCATCCAAATCAAGGCCTTACCTCCATGAATTCCACACTGGAACCAACGTGCTGTCGGAAACACAGCAAGAAGTTCTCTTCGGTGGGCAAGATCTGGGCCAACTGTGGTTGGGTGGGGCAGGGGGTGGGAGGGGAGGAAGAAGACAGGCATGCCAAGGTCAGAGAGGGAATCTCCTCGCCAAGGACAGTACAAACAACAACATCGTTGAAGTGCTTTATGATAAAGAAACAAAGGGGCTTGAGGCACATTAAAGACTATCAAAAGCTTTTGTGGACTATCGCCCACTTCACCAGATACATGGAGTAGTATGGAGACTGTCAGGTTTATTCATAGCATATCTGGTGGTCGAGCTGCAATTCAGGTAAGGCCAGTTTGTTGCACTGGTCAGTGACAGGGCCTAGAAGTAACTACTCCATGGACAACCCCTTGGGAATATATATAGACTTGAAACTCTCCATCGTACTCCATGTATCTGATGATGCGGGCCCTAGTCCACGAAAGCTTACACTACAAGGAGCCACAAGTCTCTATTGTTGTTCCTGCATAGGCCACATACTGCAGCTGCCCTCTGGGAAAAGTGTACAATTGGATTATGTCTTAGCATGGGTGCCCCTTTCCCTGCTCTTCTGGCTTGCCATGTTGCTCGTGGAGAACACCCAAAGGCGGTTCAAGGGTTGTGTGGAGCACCCTTCCTTTGGGATACTCAAGGCGGCTGCCAGGGTTACTGCAGGCTCTTCAATGAACTCCTGGACACAGGGCAGAATGTCAGGTTTTAAAACAGCACAATTCAGATTAGCAAAAAATATTAAATCTTTGGTGGAGAAAGATGCTGCTCACTTGAGCTCTCCTAACTTTTCTGCAACCTTCACACTAACCAAGACTGGATGCTACTTGCGTCAACGCCATCACCATCGGCACGTGTTGCTAGGCAGGGAAGCATGTGTGGGCTCTGGGCTGAAGGGGGGACGATGACTCTCTCTTTCTCTCTCTCTCTCTCTCCTCTTCCATGACTGTGACTAAGACCTCCCAGTGTTGCCTTAAAATCGATATTGCAGCCTTCCCCTTCAGATGTCATGGACTACAGCTGCCATCATCCCCAGCCAGCATATTTGTATGTAGGCGATGGAGCTGTAGTCCAGGACTACAGGCTAGGACTAGAGAGATTTAAACATCTCCAGCCCCCTGACCTATGGCTGCCAAGGCTCCTGGGGGCTGTTAGCTACATAACAAGAAGCATGCATGTTAATGGCATCTATGCAATTGGCATCATTCCAGTTTGGCACTTAATTTCACTGAAAGAGAAATGCAAAATGGACTGTTATTCAGAAGAAACTGGTTTGCTGCAATGGACCACAAGCAACCACCCTTAGGAACACACCTCCTAGTGAGGGACATCCTTGGCCCTTGGCAATGAACAGAATAATGTTACCCTTGTGCATCCCGGCGGTGAGAAACCTCAAAGGCTACAGCACCTACCCAAGGTTTTGTTCCCTTGGACGGAGGTCACCGGAGGTTCCTCTGATATAAGGTTTATTCACATACCCTCAAATCCAAATAGCCAAAGCTGTTTACCATGACCATACTGAGAATACAAGGTATTTTAAAAAGCAAGCAGCATTTGCACTAAACAAATCAAGAACATATTAACAAGGCGCTCAGCGAAACTACAAGAGGGGAAAAAACTTAGCAAAAGTTTAACAGCAATAGGGTTAGGGTTAGCAACTGCAGTTGCTACAGGATGATGTTGGCTAAACAATAAGATATATAAACTAGAGTGTCTTTGCCATATGCAGCTTAGATAATAGAGGCATCATCCGATAATAGAGGTGTAATGAGTTTTCTCCTAAAATCCTGACAGATATTATGAAGTAATAAGAATGCATTCCAATCTCTAAATTCCCTGAACCACAAGAATCTCCTCTCTTAACATGGAGATGGTAGCACATCCTTCCTCCAGAAGTGTTGGGATACAACTCCCAGAAACTGATTTGGACATGCTGAGAGTTGTAGTCCAACATTTCTGGAGGTTACCAGGTGGGGAAGGCTGTGCTAGAACAATCATCCAGGCCCATGTAAACACAACCCAAGGCTTATAAACAGAAATTGTTCTTAAATAATTTGCCCCTTTACTTTCGATTGGGAATTGAATGCCAAAAATAGTAGAAGAAAATTTAGTAGCCAAGGATATAAAATATTGCCATTCAATATCGTACCATCTTCACAACAGAAGCTCTGTGTTGCCTGTTTCTCACCCAGAGGAAAGAGGAGTTCAAATGAGGACATGCTCATTATTTCCGTCATTGTATAGTGTACTGCCTTCACCCAGGCATTTCTATAAGAATCTTCCTCACCTCAGCCATTTCAATTCTCCCATCTGCGTTTTTGTCGTATTTCTTCATGAAAGCTTGCATCTTCTCTGCAAAGTTGACATTTCTGGACTCCTGTGAAAAGAGCAAGTGGCTCACTCACCCCCATGTTCTGAATGTAGCCACAACTTTCTGGGCAGGGGAGAGACTGAGCTTAACATTTACAACTGCATAAATAACATCAACTCAAACATCACCACAATCCAAAAGCAGATGCCCTAAGGAAGCCCCCAGAAACAACCCTTCCAACGTCAGAGTTGCTTCCTTGTTCTCATCGCAACGGGCAAGAATTTGGCCACAACTAATCGTGATACTGATGGGATGTTATGTAACAGCAGTTGTTTCACATACAATTGGGCTGATCCACCGATCAAACAGTCAATAAATGGGCAATCATACCCAGCTCCAACCCAGAACTTGCAAAGCAAGAGAACATCTTCCTCAGATTCCACCTCGTGGTTGTTATGTGGACAGGCCCTCAGTTGCAGGGCTTGTCATCTCTTCCCCCAAAGCATTTGATTGCAGAGCACGTTAAAGCAAGCCAATGTAAAAGCCCTAAGATATGTAGCTATATGCACATCACTCAAATAAGCAGCTAACTGAAAGGGGCTTTCATAAAGAATATCTAAAGCAAAAGGTGGATCAGTTGTATGTTGAGTCCTTCCTACTCAGGAGCAAGCTTGACAGAAGGCAGGAGAACTGTTGGGCCGGGGTGTGTGGTTAACCTTCTCCTTCTCTACACACAACACATACCCACACACACCAGTTACCTGAGGCAGCACTATTTCATGTGCAGGCTTCACGTCATGTCTAATTTGGCTCTGAGAAAGAACGGCTTTGCCTAGAGCAATCTACAGAGTTTGTGTCAGAGGCAAGATGATTTATTTATTTTTTGAATAGTTGAATCTAATCTGGCCCTGAAAATAGAACACCATCTGCTACATGTGTTGCAGAAGCAAGCTTATGTTATTTATTCATTCATTTGACATATATTTATGAACAGTCCTTCCACCCAATGGGTATTCAACGGGATGTACAAATTAGATAAAATAGCAAAAAATAAAAATCAATTAAAATTAGGAGTGGAGCTTTTATCTTCTTTAGGATAAAACAGAGAGTGAACATTAAACCCCATAAAAGCTCAACAGAGCAATACAGTCTTCCCTGCCTTCTAAAACTAGACAAAGAGGGGGCTAATCTATTTATTATTGCATTTAAATTGCTCCCTTTTTCCTCCAAGGAGCCCAAGGTGGCATATATAATCCTCCTGTTCTCCATTGTATCCTCACAACAACAACCCTGTGAGGTAGGTTAGGCTGAGAGCCTGTGACTGGTCCAAAGTCACCCAGTGCGTTTCCATGGCCGAGTGGGGCCTAGAACCTGGATCTCCTGACTCCCAGTCCAACGCTTTGGCCACTACACCACACTGGTTCTCCCTAGTCCTCTAGCGTCCCTGGGCAGAGAGTTCTATAATTGGGGTGCTTCAACAGAAAATGGCCTGCCTTTCTCTCTCTTTGTGCAATAACTTTTAGACACTCTAGTCAAAGCTACCATACTGTCAACCTTGTCAATGCTGGGAACAGGCACTCTTTGCTATTCAGGCTACATGGGCTTCCAGTGAGAGAGGAATCCAAGAGCATCCCAAATGACTTATCTGTCCCTGTAGGGGGAGGGTAACTCCATTCTGGACAGCCTCCAGACCTGGGAGTTGTCCACCCTCAGGGCCCCAGTTTTGCCAGGATTCCGTTTCAGTGGGTTGGGTCTCATCCAGGTGCCAGTTCATGCATAGCCACACCTGACTCTAATGTAACAGAGAAATGGAGCTGGATGACATCTGTGTACTCATGACACCTTGCCCCAAATCCCTTACTGCTGGCTTCATAGAGATGTTAAAACGCTTTTTCCACAACCCCCCCCCCCCAATGCCACTCTTTCAAACCGACCTGGCAGATAGGAGCAGACCATCTGCAATACAGGGACCCCTTTTCCAACCTCACAAAGCCAGTCCAGGAGGATACTATGGCTGATGGTATCAAAAGCTGCTGAGAGATCCAGGAGGAGCAATGAGGCCGTGCTTCCCCTGCCCCTCTCCTGGTGTTGTAAAAATCTGAACAGATCTATGATTTTCACCACAAAACATGTCCATTTCCCCTGACACGCATCTTACACGCATCCTACATGTGTTTGCTGACATGCACACCCAAACCATCCACACACAGCACCCCAAAGCCCCATTCCCCACTGCCTGTCCATTGTATCCATTTCTGTAAAAGTCAAGCTGCTTGCAAGAGATTTGGTGGCACAAGAATTAGGAGCTTGTCAATATTGCCAATGCTCCTTCTTCTCCAGGTCAGACTCCATTGTAACCAGGAGTGACTCATCCAGATGTGACCTTGGCACACCTGGAGAGACAAAATGACCATATAAGGGAATGATAGAAGTGGAGGGACGTTGCAAAGCATCTCTGGGTACAAGTAAAATAGCACATGGCAATGCAATGCCACGTCTGGCCACTACTCGGGTCTACTCGAGAGTAGCTGTAGCCGGAAATGATGTTTTTGGGGCTGTAAACCAATGGGATGAGGGCTAATGTCATGTGACATCTGATGTATAAAGGTATCTGTTTGAACCTTGGCGGGGTGTGACTCTGGAAGGCAGTGAGAGCGTCCAGAGGTCACCTATTCTGCGCAGAATAAAATCAGTTTCCAACGCTTCAAGAGGTCTTTCGTCAAGTGTATCATATCTGGACTTTGGACACTTGGAAATAGCATAATTTATGCAACACTGGTAAGGAGACCAAGGCTGGTTTCATCCTGAACCCAAGCCTGAACTCAGACTGCAACGGGCCCATATACTCCAAGCTGCTTTATTGTTGTTGTTGTTGTTGTTGTTGTTGTTGTTGTTGTTGTTGTTATTTCTTACCTGCCTCTCCCTCTGGATCGAGGTGGGGAACAACATCAGTACTAACAATATACAATACAATATACAATATGTAAACTGATTAAAAGCATATAAAATTACTACATTATTAAAATCCTCTTGGAGTATAAGGGCCCATTTCAGTCTGAGTTCTGGTATGGGCAGGTCTAGTCCAATCAACCATCAGGAAACAAGGGTTGAGCCAGCCTAAACCTAGGCATGCCTGTCTGGCGATGAGCTCATTGTATACGGACACTTGCTCCCAAATAAGTGAGCAGCCTTAAGCTGAAAGGCAGGATAATTGAGGGGGAGGAAGGAAATGCAGGACACTCCGTACCACTCCAGCTCCTTTCCTGGCGGTCTCCAGCTCTCGGAAGAAGCTCTCCAGTTCCTTGCCTTCAATGTAGCCATTTCCTGAAAGAAGAAACAGAACAGTCAGGAGGTGCCAAAGCCAGAAAACAATGTGAGGAGGGCTGGTCTTGTCTTTCAGTCACAAATGAATGTGATTTTAAGAGGTTCACGTTCAGCACCCCCATGCCTTCACCTCTCCCGCTCTGGGTAGTTCCAACTTCCATGCCAGATTGGGCCAGAAGAAAACAGCAGAGCCATCCACCCTTGACTCATATTTGCACTGCTGGAGCCTCTGTGGATGAACTGAGAGCCATGGAAGTCTCTCCTCGGGGTCCGCCTGGGTTCTCAGTGCAGCACCAAGGCAGGCTTGAGGAGAGAGTGCAGATACAGTCCAGCCTTCCCCAACCTGATGCCTTCCAAATGTTTTGGATTACATCTCCCATAAGCCCCAGCATGCCTGGCCAATGGACAGGAATGGTAAGAATTATAGGTCAACACACCAGGAGGGCACCAGGTTGGGGAAGATTGATGTAGTATATTGGAATTCAGTTTTCCTCTTCAGGATTCCTGTCCAGCCAGGCATGCATTCAGAGTGCTTGTACTTGATGTTGGGCACTGGAGGCAGAATAGGGTTTTGGTTGTGGATGCCCTGTCTGAGTCCCCTGCCTGAGCCATCAGGCAGGGAGACCATCAGGAGGTGGCCCAAAATTTGGTGTTGAGAACCTTCAGGTTGGTAGTTCTGGAAGACCCCAACATTCATGGCAAAGCTGCCCTGACTTTGTGGCAGGGCAGTGGCTGTCCCCCTATGTAATTGGCCCAAATCACATGACAGATTGCACTCTTCCCCGTTGACTATAATGGGAAATCAACACATGCCTTTAACACTTCTGTTTGGCAGAACTGGATGGAATTTGCAGGCAGAAGGGCCCCTTCTGAGGGGAGGGAGCCTGCCAAATTCCAGACAAATAGGCACAAGGGAGTTTTGGAGCTGTTTTAAAAAAGGGATGCCCTTTCTACTCTATGGTTTTGTGGGTAGTTTCCAACAAATAACATGAAGGTTCCCCCTAGGTAAATTCCCTGAAAAATTCTGAAGGATAGGTGCAGAGATTAGGGAACATTAAAGTATAATAACAGTACTTGGAGCTTACAAGAAATGGTATTATATAGGTCTCTTGTGCAGTTCCGTCAGCATAGGTGTACACAGTCGATAAGACACTCCCATTACCAACCCCAACAGTCTCCCCAGAGTAAAAGAGGCACTGTCATGGGTGTCATCTAAATTCTGCTGACAGTGCACTCCAAAGCCCTGGCAGACTCTCCAGGAATTTCCTGGAGACTTTAAATAGCTTTGGGGACCAGACAGAACTCTGGGAGATACCATCAGCCAAGGAATCAGAGGAGTCCCCAAGCACCACATTCTGGAATTGCCCTTCCAGGAAGGACTGGATCCAGTGACCAACAGTGCTTCTGAACCCCATCTTGGCCAGATGTTCTAGATGAAGGGTACCACAGTGATCGTACTGACAGCCAATGATAGTTCAAGCGAAACTAACCCTGCCTATCTAGTTCCCATGGTAGAGCATCCACCAAAGCGACGAAGCTTCTTTCTGTTCCATAGCCAGGTCTAAAGCTGGATTGAAATGAATCTCAATAATCCATTTAACCAGTGTGGTGTAGTGGTTAGAGTGTGCATGAGCCCTGCTTTCCTCCAACATCTCTCAGATGAAAACAGGGACATGCTCACAACCTATTTTCATAACCTCATCACTGCCTGAGCCGCCCTCTTAGTTCCGGCTCCAGGCTTTTAAGGGCCCTTAGACAAGGCATCCCCCATGGACTCCCTCAGTGAATCTAGCTTCTCATCCCCGTTGTCACCAGCTCAACCTCCTCCTCCACCACCTCTTTCTCATTTGTTCCACCATCACCCTCTGGAGCTGAACTGCTTTCATACATCCACCGTGGGCCTAAACCAGGAGGCCATGGCTGGCCATGGCAGAGGAAAACAGAACTCTCCAACAACAGAATCCTCCATTTGCTGCCCAGTTGGGAATGCCACGTCAAGCATGCGATCTGCCCTGTGGGATGGGCTAGTGACAGATTGGGACAGTGCCCTGGTTGTCATGGCTGCCACAAAGTCCTGGGCTGCCCTAAACAGGGCAACTGAAGCGTGAACGTTGAGATCCCCCAGAGCCACCGGTCACGGTCATTTGGACCACGCCTACCAGCTCAGGCTCATTTGTTTCTGCCACTTGATGTTAACTCCACTTGGGGCCCGCTGCTTTACTTGGGATAGATTCTCCAACAGATTTGGAAAAGAATTAAAAAAAAACAGTGGGGTGTTGAGACCTGGTGGTGTAGAAGGTGCCACCCACACCCACACCAGTTCAAGGGTGTTAGGATGTTGGGTGGTAGGAACTCACTGAATGGGGTTGTGGCAGGGTCATAGCTGACAGAACTGTTCTGTAATTTATTTTGTCTTTTATTTACTAAATTTTAATCTTTGAGGCTTAGGGTGTTATTTGGTGTCTTTCACTGGTTTAAGTTTATGAATGAATGAGTGAGTGAGTGAGTGAGTGAATGAATGAATGAATGAATGTGGGGTTTACCTGTTTTCTCTCCCAGTGGCTCTTTGTCATGCAGTCAGATTCTGATTGCTGGATTTGAAGGCCCTCAAGGCAGCATATTCTGCAGGTGCCTGGCTTCTGGCTGCCACCTCCTTATAAAGAGCCCCAAACTCCAACCCAGGAGTGATGGACATCTTTCCGCCCAGGGGGCCAAAAAAATCAATTTCAGAAAAGCTCAGGGAGGGTGCGCATTCCAGTGGTGGGCGGGGCCTAAAGTGCCAGCATATTATTGCTTAAATCTTTTTGTGCCCAGAACTAGGCTTTAAGAGAATGGAGGGAGGGGAAAGAATATACAAAAGCAAAGCCGGAAAGAGGAAAACTATTGGTGGTTGGGGAGAAAAGGGGGTGGGGTCAGGGAAGGGGCCACCTGTAGCTTTTTCACTGACTCTAAATAAAATCCCACTTACTTGTCAACATGTCCTATGAGTATGAAGGGAGCCAGCCAGGCTGGTGGCTCCCTTTCACTTTGGCAATGCCCTTTGTGAAGAAATCATCCCATTCACAGATGTCCCCATCACCTAAGTGCCATGCAGATCAAGTCATCCAGAGAAGATGCAGGTAATTCTGATTTGGTCAGTGCCGGGGCAACTCTTTCACCTCCTGGCATCTTTTCTGTGTCACCTGCCTTACCGTTGCAGTACCAGAAGCAGGCATATAGGAGCAGCTAGCCCCCCGCCATCAACTGGGACGTGGCTTGCTGTGCCCTCATAGAGATGCTAAGCAAGGCTAACTTCCCCCATTGTTTCCTTCAGTAGCAGCAGTGGAGGGGCAAATGTTGAGGTGCAGGTGCTCATCATGACAGTCCCATAGCCACACCCCCAAGGAGACCCCCAAAATGCAGGCAGCGATGGTTATCCCCATCAACAAACCACTGCTAGCCTTTCTCCTCTCCACCAGGCACAGGACTTTGTGAAGCCAATGGGCCATCATTGACCATTTCAGACCAGCCCCACCTCCCAAAGACTTGCATTACCACAGGGAAGGATATAGTTGCTGAGAAAATTCATGTCCCCCCCATCTATTGTGAGACTCGCAGCTAAGCTCAGGGGTGGGGGGGCAAATCGTGTTCGCGTCCTCGCTAAGAAAAATAGGGCTGACGTTGCATCGTTGCAAGGCCCACCTCCACAACACCCCTGTGTGGCCAGTGGAAGGGAGGGCAGGCTGGTGCCTGTGGCCAGGTTCTCATTGGCACAATTGGAAGTCTGGGCATCGTCCCGACAACTGGGCTGAAATCCAATATCATCCTATTTGTGAGCGCAGCGAGAAGGATGATGGAAACTGGAGCATGCTCTAAAATAAAATTGATAAGCTCCATCAATGCCATTATTTAGCAAATAATGGATTATCTGTTTGTGGAGAGCCAATTCAATATCGAGCCTAATACCAATTGCTGGAAGCAGCTGCAATATGTCAAAATAATGTAGTATTCAATTTTTTCTTTTGCCTAGTTCTGGCTTGTTGCACAGCCATAAACCTCAGCCTTTAGGAGATGCAGTCCTTCGGAGCCCAAAGTCATCTTCATGGTTAAGAGTGCAAACCTGTATACACCCAAGTAAGCTCCATTGAGTTTACCTGGACTTACTCCCAGGTAAGTGTGTATAGGATGGCAGTATCAATGGGGATTTAAACCTAGGTTTGCCTTGCCCAGCACTCGACATCACATTGGCTGGGAAAGTTCCTTCCACATTGCTTCTTGAGATATAGGTTTTGTTGTTCAGGAAATATTTTTAAAGCTTTTCAAATGCCTCCTTGGTTTTAACAAGAAATAGCCATTTCAAAAGAGTCTAGGGTGGCCAGGTGTCCTCTTTAACAGAGAGTGGTCCTCTGTTTGAAGGGCTTTCCTGTCTAATTCGGGTTTAAAGATAAGCAGAAGAATCGTTGCCTGGGCCACACTGAGCATCACCTGAGCAGCCAACAGAACCCCCACCTTCAGCACCATGGGGAGATGAACGGTATTCCTATTTAAATTGTAATAATTATTGCTGTATTTGCATCTATACGTACAAAATAGCACACACAAACTTTATGCAAACTGCTTTCCTCTTTTAGCCTTCTTTTGGGTGAGGCATTTCCTCCTTTTGGGCAATTCATAAATGGTGCCAACCTTTTCAGTAGAGAGATGAACTTGAAATGGGGTCCCTTTGGATGGCCATGTCCCGCTGCTCTCTCAGAATAGCTTCTGAGGCATAATGGGGGCTTTGCTTTTAGGGGGATCTGCAATGCCCAGGCCCCTGCTTGGTGCTTGACAGACCAGCAATGAGGCGATTTCAGGGCCTCCAACCAGAGGGGAGGGAGAGGCTCAACCTCCCCACTGCAACGTCTCTGGGCTGTTCGGTGTTCCACCCAAAGCAGAAGAAAGGGCAGGCAGCTTCACCCTTTCCCCCCTCAAAATCTCCCCCCTTCCCAAGTGGCCTTTCCACCCCCAGAGTGAAAGAGATGGGATCCCGCCTCACCCCATGTGTCCCAAAGAGGACATAGGAGGAAGACCTGCCTGGCACTACATGGCACTAACATGGAGTCGGGGGGGGGAGAGTACCTGCAGGGGGGGGGCAGGAGATGCCCATCCCTTCCCTTGCCCTCTAATTCACTTGTGGACATCCGCCCCCCCCAATCCGGCCATGTTAAAAGTCGTCCCCCCCCCATCACGTTCCAGTACTTGAAGTGGCTCTGGTTTGGGGCAGGAGAAGGGCCTTTGCAGTGAATGAGGCCGGGGCAGGGCCCAGGGGAGCCAAGCACTCCTCCTTTCTCCGACCTGCCAATCCTTCCTACCTGTCAGGTGAGCCAATGGCTCGTTCGGCCCGAAACGCCTTTGTCAGCAGAGTCAACAAGAGTTCTGGGGTGGGCAGCAGCCCGAGGCTGAAGATGAGGCTGGGGGGGGGGGCAGTTTGCAGAGCCTGAGCTGGAGAGTGCCTGTGTTTTCGTCAAGCAGGTGCGCCTCTTAATTGGTCCCTGATGGGCCTTGAAGGGAGAGCTTTGGAGCCCAGGGGAGGCCTTCCCGACAGGCACCCAAGGGGTCATTGGCTCGTGAGAGGGGCAAGAGGGGCGTGAGAGCGTGTCCAGAGACACCAGGAGGTTCAGAGCATAGATTTAGAAAGAAGGAAGGAGGGAGGGGGGGAGACCTGGGCAAGAGCAGCAACAGGGTCGGGGCAGGCAAATCCGTCTGTTTCACTTTGTCCTGCATTTGAATTTTTTATACCTGGAGTTCTTTCTCTCCCAAATATAAAAAAACAGATTTTGGCAAAGTCTTACCAAAAAATGAACGGTAACAAAATTATCTTCCTAAAGAAGTTTCTGTTCACATTTCTTCCCTGCTCCTTCGTCTCCTCATTGTGACATTCACACATGTTTTGAAAGCATCTCCCGAGGCAACAAAAGAAGGCTTCAAACATGATCATTTTCAGACACTCCCCCCAATACCGTTTTCAGTTTCTTGTACCTTTGCGGTCCTGCAAGTTCAGCCTCCCCAGCCTGGTACCCTCCAGATGTGTTAGACTGCAACTCCCATCATCTCTAACTTGCACGGGCATTGGGAATTGCACTCCAACTCATCTGGAGGGCACTAGGTTGGGGAAGGCGGTGTCAGACGGGCACCACAGAAGATCAGGAAGCATCTGGATTGCCACCACAAAGGACCTGCAGAGAAGGCACAGGTGGATGCCATCATGGTAGACCCCCATCTTTTTCCCGTTCTCCATCTAAGGGTAGTCCCTCTTTCTGGGAGAAGCACCAGCTGTTGATGAAATGATGGTGGTGATGGTGATGATACACAGAGCACCCTCAGTATGCATGGTTCTCTTGATCTCTCAGGAAGAAACAGGATAGAAATTGCAGTGGTCCTCAGATATTATAAATAATGGGGTTACTCAAGTAGCAACGACAGTGTAATTGGAGATGAATGTCAAGCTCTTCCTTTCTTCCAGAGATGCTGTCGAGGTGATGTAACTGTGAAGCTGTGCCTAATGATAAGTTGTCAAAATGATTATCTTAATCACAGGTTGGGTGTCCTTGGCTCCCTTGGGAAGCTCCCCTCCCTCCACACATTGGAGCACTCTCCAATTACACTGCAACAACATATCATTTACTTTTGTGTGTTTGTGTTGGAGGAACTCATTTTTGTTTTTAAGCTGTGCTTCCATGCAGTTGTGAGGTGTCTGGCCTGTTTTAACACTATAATGCTGCAACCTGATCAAATCTACCAGGAGTAAAACTTGGGCTGACTGCAGAGGAAAACAGCAGTAAGGGGATGGCCCTTACCACTGATGAACACTGGGCCCAGTTCAGCCCTCACTGGGCAGTTAATCAACAAGCACTGTATTGTCCAGTGTATTGTCCACGTATGGTCCAGTGTCAAATGGTTAGAGATCATCAGACATTTCCCCAATTGTGTTCCTTGTGTTTTCTCAGCCCTTTCCAAGTAATTTTTTGTGGATAAAGTATGCTGCTGGTTACTTTTTAGATATGTATATGTTGAAATGGACACTTTTCTATTTCTGTATTATATTTTAATGTGTCTGTAATGGTGTTTTTGTGCTCTACACCAGAAGAGAAACTGGGCCAAGTCCCAAGAGAAACTGAGGAGGGTGATGGGTCAGCTGGGATCCAAGGCAGTTGCCGTCGGCAGTGCTGGTGGCTCCAGCTTTTGGAGGGGCCATGGGCAAGACCCACCCCATGGGCCCCCTCCCTCAGTGGGTCTACCTTCCCCCTGCCCTTGTCGTCAGGGGCCCTTGCTCCTGCTCCTCTCCCTCCTCTTCCTTGGCCTTGGTACCACTTGTTTGCTTGGCAGGCAGGAGCCAGTGAGCACCTGGGCAGCTGGCATCTATTTCCTTCTCACCAGTTCTTCCTTCTCATTGTCTGGATGCTGCTGGGGATTCTCAGCAGGTGGCCGACCACGTTTACTCTTGTCTTGTCACCAGTCCTGAGGGTTTTTTGGGGGGTTTTGGGGGGAGTTGGTTGGTTGGTTCTGGTATAAGCAACTGGGAATCAAATGAGCCAGAGGCAGAAGACAGGTAAAAAGAAGGCTGTGGTCACATGACAGAGGAAGTAGGCAAGGAGCCAAATGGCCAGGAGCAGGAAGTGTGATGGAAAAGAGGCTAGTGGGGAGGAGGAGGCACCTGTGTGGCTACTTGGTGGTGGCAAGTGGCTCCAATTGAGATTGCTTCGATAGGCCAACTTTCTGTAGCCCCAGTGGCCACCCTAGTGGCCTCTGAAGTCAGATGGCACCACTGAGGGAGTAAAATTTAGGCTATAAGCAGATGGGACCCAGGCTAAAACAGCAACCTAGAGCCTAATGGACTTGGTTTGCTGAGGGACCAAAGTGCTGCTCATGCATAGATCATGTGCTGAAGAAGAGGCTACTGGAGGCCGCAGCTCGACACCCCCTCAGTACCTGGCACAATGCCTGGGTGGAAATTGGGGCTTACAGCCACCTTCCTCTGGGTCAGCCTAATCCAGCCATCCCCGGGTCCCAGTCCAGCCTTTCTCAGAAGGCCACGCCCCTTTCCCCTTTCCCCTTTCCCCTTTCCCCTTTCCCCTGGCCCAACCCCCTTTCCCCCAACAAACCATTTGGTGGTCTCCTGGCTTTTGTGCAGTCTTTCCCCCTTACTAGAAGCCAGCATGGATTTGTCAAGAACAAATCCTGTCAGACTAATCTGATCTCATTCTTTGATCGGGTAACCTCCCTTGTAGACTGTAGGAATGCTGTGGATATAGTAGATCTTGACTTCAGCAAAGCTTTTGATAAAGTGCCCCATGACATTCTGATTCACAAACTAGTGAAAAGTGGGCTAGATGGAACAGCTATTAGGTGGATCCACAGTTGGCTACAGAATCGGACTCAAAGGCTGCATTCAGACAACACAATAATGAACTGGGGGGGAGGGAACAATCGTCAGTTGTATTGACTATTGTGTTGTCCAAATGCTACCATAGTCAATTCAGCACTGATCCTAATCCACACCACGGTTGATTATTTATTACCATGTTGTGTGGGGAGTACCCCCTAGATAAACAACTGTAAGTTGATTATTATACCACCATTGACTATCGTGTTGTCTGAATGCAGCCAAATAGTGCTTATCAATAGAGATGTGCAGGGACCCCCCCCGGATCGGATCGGGACCCGGATCGGGACCTCCAATTTTGTCCCGGATCGGATCAGACAAAATCAAAGCCCCCCCAGACCGGATCGGGCCCAATCCCGATCCAAAAATCAGATATCCGGTTTTTGGATTGGCTGCCATTTTTGTTTTCCCCATAGACTTGCATTGGGGGAAAGAAAGCTTTCCCCCCAATGTAAGTCTATGTGGAAAAAATGGCGGCGGGTGGGTGAGTGGGGGCCTAACACCCCCCTTCCTGTCCCTCCCCCCCTGCGGTTACCTCCCAGGGCAGTCTGCGGGCGCCTGCGGGTGCCGACGGATGGCCCCGGCAGGTAAGCCCCCCCTCACACTCCTCCTTACCTGCTGGGGCGACCTCTTCCTTCACCTGCTGGAAATCTACTGGAAAGAAGATGCCCTGGCAGGTAAGTGGACCACCCTCCCTCCCTCCTCCCCTCCCTCCCCCCCCCCGCGATCCTCACTTGGCTGGGCTGTCTGCTTCCATTGGCGGGCTCCTGCTGGTGCCCGCCGATGGAAACAGACAGCCCCCCCAGGTAAGCCTCTGCCCCCGCGATCCTCACCTGGCCAGGCTGTCTGCTTCCATCGGCGGGCTCCTGCTGTCCCCCGTCAATGGAAGCGGACAGTGGGGAGGGGGCTTACCTGGGAGGGCTGGCCGCTTCCATCAGCGGGCACCCGCTGTCCACCGCAGATGGAAGCGGACAGCCCTCCCAGGTAAGCCCCCCCCTGCTGTCCGCTTCCATTGACGGGGGACAGCAGGAGCCCGCCGATGGAAGCGAAAAGCTCCCCCAGGTAAGCCTCCCCCCCCGCGATCCTCACCTGGCTGGGCTGTCCGCTTCCATCGGCGGGCCCCCGCTGGCGCCCGCCGATGGAAGCGGACAACCCCCCAGGTAAGCCCCCCCCTCGCGGTTCTCCTTACCTGCCGGGGCAGCCTCTTCCTTCACCTGCTGGAGATCTACTAAGAACTAGGCTTCGTGGCCTAGTCCTCAGTAGAGTGCCAGGTGAGGTCTAGGCCATGAAGCCTAGTTCTCAATAGATCTCCATCAGGTGAAGAAAGAACATGCCCCAGCAGGTAAGTGGACCCCCCTCCCTCCTCCCCCCTCCTCCCCCCCGCGATCCTCACCTGACCGGGCTGTCTGCTTCTATCGGCAGGTGCCCGCTGGTGCCCACCGATGGAAGCAGGCAGCCCCCCCCCAGGTAAGCCTCCCCCCCCACGATCCTCACCTGGCCAGGCTGTCCACTTTCATCGGCGGGCGCTCGCTGGCACCCGCCGATGGAAGCTGCAGCGGGCACCAGTGGGCGCCCGCTGATCCTCCGATTTTTTCTGAACCAGATCGGGTCCTTCCGGACCAGTTCGGAAAAGATCGGACGAACCAGAGGGGGGATCGGAAATCGGATAACTGCATCCAATTTCCCCTGGATCGCCTCCGGATCGTGGATCGGAGCCAATCCAGTGCACACCCCTACTTATCAATGGTACCTTCTCAAACTGGGGGGAGGTAACAAGAGGAGTCCTGCAGGGCTCAGTCCTAGGCCCAGTGCTCTTCAACATTTTTATTAAAAATTTGGATGAGGAGGTGCAGGGAATGCTTATCAAATTTGCAGATGACCAAAATTGGGTGGGATCACTAATACCCTGGAAGACAGAAACAAACTTCAAAGTGATCTTAATAGGCTGGAGCACTGGGCTGAAAACAATAGGATGAAATTAAATTTAATAGGGATAAATGCAAAGTTCTACATCTAGGAAAAAGAAACCAAATGCACAGTTACAAGATGGGGGATACTTGGCTCAGCAATACTACAAGCGAGAAGGATCTTGGAATTGTTGTAGATCCCAAGCTGAATATGAGACAACAGTGTGATGTGGCTGCAAAAAAAGCAAATTCTATTTTGGGCTGCATTAATAGAAGTACAGCTTCCAAACCGCATGAGGTACTGGTTTCCCTCTATTCAGCACTGGTTAGACCTCATCTTGAGTCCAGTTCTCGGCACCACATTTCAACAAGGATGCAGGCAAGCTGGAGGGGGTTCAGAGGAGGGCAACGAGGATGATCTAGGTCTGGAAACAAAGCCCTATGAGGAGAGACTGAAAGAACTGGGCATGTTCAGCCTGGAGAAGAGAAGACTGAGGGGAGACATGATAGCACTTTTCAAATACTTGAAAGGTTGTCAAACAGGGGAGGGTCAGGATTTCTTCTCGGTCAACCGAGAGTGCAGGATGAGGAATAATGGGCTCAAGTTACAGGAAGCCAGATTCTGGCTGGACATCAGGAAAAATGTCCTGACTGTTAGAGCAGCACAACAATTGAACCAATGACCTAGGGAGGTAGTGAGCTCTCCCACCCTAGAGGCATTCAAGAGGCAGCTGGACAACCATCTGCCAGGGAAGCTCTAAGGTGGATTCCTGCATTGAGCAGGGGGTTGGACTCCATGGCCTTATAGGCCCCTTCCAACTCTACTATTCTATGATTCTATGATCTTTTATTGTTTATTTATTTATCTATTTATTTACAACATTTGTATGCCGCTCCACAGCTAGACTGTCAAGAACAGGATTAATCTCCCTGGTGTGCATCCCAAATCTGACTCAGAGGATTCCTGCATTGAGCAGGGGGTTGGACTCGATGGCCTTATAGGCCCCTTCCAAATCTACTAGTCTATGATTCTATGATTCTAAAAGGTTGAAAGGCCTTTGCCAAAGCTTAGTCAGTGGTAGCAAGAGTTTAAATCTAAAATATGTTGGCACTTTGGCTAACCCTTTGCCTTTGGCCCTGACCACCACTGGGATTGCTTATCTGAAATGGAATTTGGCCATTAGGCTAAAAAAGGTTTCCCTCTGCCGTCTGATTTAGGATAATATTCCACAGGCACCATTTTGGCAACATTTGTAAAATCTAGAATGCCAATGACGTTTGTCTTTCTCATTGTCAAGGGGACAACAGTGGGACTCACTTATATTCATTCATGCAGTGCTCCGGCCAGTAAATGGCTAGGGCCATCTGAGGCCACAGCATTGCTGAAGGTGAGCAGGTGCAGACCTAAGAACATGAGAAGAGCCATGCGGGATCAGACCAAAGGTCCCTTTAGTCCAGCAATCTGTTCGCACCGTGATCATCTAGCTGAACATTCATGATCCGTCTCTTGGGTAGTGACTACAGGGAGCACCATGTAAAAGAGCTTCCCCAACCTGGCATCCTCCAGATATCTTGGACTGCAACTCCCATCATTCCATTCTGGCTGGCGATTAGGGGAGTTACATTCCAACACAGCTGGAAGGCACCCAGTTGGAGGTGGCTGCTTTAAAGGACGGTGCTTCTAAGTAGCAGATGCTGCAGGCAACTCTCTGAAAGTTCAGCCGTGAGCTCTGCCCATATCAGCAACGGCTTTTCGTTCCATCACATTGATCTTATCCTGCTATGCTACCCAGCTACCCACAAACAGTGCCAGCTTTGGATTTTAGAAGCCCTCCTGCAAGGCACCCTCACTGGACATACATAGGTAGGAGTGTGTGTGTGTGTGGGGGGGTGCCAATGGAGAATCCTCTCCCGCTGCCTCTGAGCTTCCTGGGTGCTCCACACACAATGAGAATGGCCATGCTGTTGGGGCAGGGGTGGCCCTTGGCTGGCCTTAGGAGCCCTGGGGAAATGTCTGCCCTCGCTGCCCCCTGGTGCTTGCTCAACCATCCACTTCCAGCTCCCAAGGCCGCATCTAAGTTGCTAGGTCAGCTCAGGACTAAAGCAAAGAAGGTCTGGAAACTCTAACAAACTTGGTCTCATCTAGATGAGCTTTACTCCAAATTAGAATGCCAAGAATGAGCAACTGACTCCCTTTGTCCAGAGAAAAGATCCATCACATGCATATAGATGCACATCATAGGCGAATTTACGTAGGTGCCTGTGTGTAACAAACAGAGAGCAGAACCAAGCAAGCCCTGAGTACAGAGCAGCCTTTCTTTGGTGACTCTAACCAGTAAGCCAAGCCAGAAATTCTATCCAATGCATGCAGAACTAGGAATATGGGAAACTACCTGATCCTGAGCCAAAGCCTTGCTCCATTTTGCCCAGTAGGGTCAAACACTGACTGGCAGCAATGGTTCTCCAGGGTTTCAGGCAGGACTCTTCAGTAGTGCTAACTGGAGATGCAGCTGCAGACTGAACCTGGGACCTTCTTCATGTAAAGCAGGGGCTCTGCTATGGAGCTGCAGCGCCTCCCCATTCCTCCAGTAGAGCAATCATCCTCTTAGCGGCTCCAAACCTTCACATAAGCACATTAGGCACACATGAAGCCCAGAAACTCACACTCTGGTCCCTGTTTCTCTGTCTGGCTCACTGCCACCTGGCTGAGGGGATGGTGGTGGTGGTGGTGGTGGTGGTGAAAAGGTACAAAGACAGGGACAGCTGAAGGTGTTGAGAGGCCATGTGGGTGGAATCTCACTTAGGTTTTATGGCTGAAGTAACATTTAGCTTTCAGTGAGATGCATTCCTTTTGAAGGCTGGCTTGAATGGCATTGTTTGGTAGAAAGATGGGGTACAAACCAAATAAAGAAATATTTTTCCTGCTATCTAGAGTGTTGCTGCTGTATTTCTCTTTTGTTAGACTTTAGAGTGAATTAGGGGATTGCTTAACCTTAATGTACACTTTGCCTATTTATATGACTGACTATTTACATTTTGTTGTAAGTTGTAATTGTTAATGAATTATCTGGGCATGTTGCTGTACTTTATTATGTGATGATGTTTATTTTCCTGATGTTACTGTAAGCTGCTTTTTGGGCATAGTTTTACCATGGAAAAGCGGCATACAAATAAACTGATGACAAAGAAGAAGAAGAAGAAGAAGAAGAAGAAGAAGAAGAAGAAGAAGGTGTCCTTCCCACCCTGTCTTCTACCACTAGTAGGGGCAAGGTCCAGCTTCCTCCCTTTTACTCAGTACAGTTTGGCCACAATCCAACAATGAGTTCTGAAAGCTGAGCAACATTGATTTCTGTGGGCAACTCACCTAGCTGTGTGAGATTGAGGCTTCCAATTGAACTGCAAATGTTCTACACCAGCCTTCCTTAACCTGGTGCTCTCTAGATGGATTGGACTACAACCCCCATAATCCTCAGCCAGCATGGCCATGTGGTCCAATGTATCTGGAGGGCAACAGTTTGGGGAGAGCTGTTCTGCGTCCATCGTCCCCGGACTTCAGGCTAAGCCAGAAGGAAGATAAGATGGTTGAATGTTACGCTCTGTCCTGATAGTTATCGTGGTCTAGCCATTAACAGTTGTAAAGCTTGCTTTTAAAAAAAAATCTTACCTGTTTATTAATTTAGATGTTTGGATGCCACCCTTAAGTGAAAAAGGCTTCGCAAGGATGCTTTCAAAAATTGATATAAACAAAAGTGACAAGAACAGAACAATAAACTTATGAACCAATAATAAAGAAACAGCTAAGATCTAAAACATACAACTTTCCAATGAATATTTAAACATCAGTAGCTAAAACAATCTCAGTTCAGTGGTGCATAAAACTGCTCTAAAGAAAAGGCCATAGAAGAGAAGTGCATCCTAAGAGCCCTCCTAGCAAACTGCCATGACCTGGCTTGACACGCCCCAGTTAGCAAGGCCTTCACAGCCATGAGGCTACAGCTGAGAAAGCCCACTCGCTAGCCCAGCCTTCCCCAAGCCAGTGCCCTCCAGTTGTGTTTGACTATAATTCCCATCATCCTCCAGCCAGCAGAGCCGCCAAGGCCACCCACTATAGGGGATGACCCTCACACACAGCGTTGCCAATGTAGCCCTTGGGATGTCTTCCTTCCCCACCACAAACAGGGCAATTTGGCAATAAGTCTGACCACCCAAAAAAAAGCCACAAAAAGGAACTCCTGTCCAAATTTTGATTTTCCTTTATGTGGTTCTTTTTCATTCAACTTAGATTTTTAAAAATGGAAGAAACCCTTGATTCATTTAATCCTTTGGCCTAGAACCCTGCGCGGCTTTTTCCGCCCATCCCTCCTGAGAGGCCATTTTGAGTGCCCAGCTCCAATTCTTCAAAGCCACCTTTTCCCAAGCCCTGCTCCTTCTGAGCTTCCCCATTTCCTGGCTGGGAGAGGGCATATGGGGCTTGGGCAGGTGCAGGGGTCGCGTGCAGCCCCTGCCTTGTACGAAAGACCTTTCTGAATCCTCAGCATACTAGTTAGCTGCCATCTATTCCCAGGTTGCATTTTAGAAAACAATGGTAACCAGCCCAAGTCCCTACTGGCTCACCTCTATTGAATGACCTGTAGCCATTTATGAGGGGTAGGATTCTAGCTACCAAGAGTAAAATCCTACAATGCCCTCTTGACACAGCAACCAATGGGAAAAACATAATGCACATGATCTGTGTGAGCCAGAGCTAGGATCAAAGGTTTAGAAAGGATAATGGGTGGCCACAACGGCTGTTAGCAGCCATAATTACACAAACCTTTACAGTGAGCCAAACTCCATTCTATTGCAAACATCCTCCTCCTGTGTTGCATTCAAGAGCCGCTGCCCCCCCTGCACACACACAGCCTCGCCCACCTTAAGGCACACCTCAGACCCCACAGTACGGGGCAGGATCTCTAACCACTCTCTCTTGCAGATCAAAGAAGTTTATTAACCTCTAATATCTGTGAAAATCAACATCAGAAAGACGGCAAAAGACGGAGACCATCCCTTCTAAGATGTACTGAATTCTAAAAACTAAAACACTTCTTAGCGCACCCTGCCCACATTCACTTTCATCTGAGACATGGTTTTTTCCCCTTCCCTTCCCTTCTCTACTTACTATTTCTTTTTCTCACTCTGGTAATACTTTTACTACATCCAACAAAAGTGAACAATCATTTCTAAAGCAAACAGCATTGTTTACCATGTAACAAGTACAAGACAACAGAAAAGACCTCTCTGGAATAGTCTTAAGGCTAACTTATTACTGGCCTATCACTGTCTAAATATATATTTAAAACATAGGAAGGAACGTGACATGCCTACAGATTAGCAAAAGTCATTTTAAGAATGGCTCGATATCCGGCCACACGTGGCACCAACCACTCAAGCCTCAGTGGTGGCTAAGGTTAAAAGAAGAGGCGCGTGTGCCTCTGTAGTCATTTGCACTGACCGTCAGCGTCGTAATGCTTCCAGATGTCCAAGAACTGGGATGCTGTCAGCTCTGCCAGGTGCAGGTAGGGGGGCTGCAGCTGCTGCTTGCCTGCCATGAGCGAGCGGGTCTTCCACAGTGCTGCTCTCTTGGCTGCCTGATTCAGCACCAGGAACTGTCCGACGTCCTCTCGGCTCGCTGCTGCCCTCCCCGCCTATATAAACCTTCTGGAGCTTGCAAAGAGCACCAGTGTCCGCCAGGGGGCCCACAGAGCACGAGCACCAAGGAACGGGGCGGCGGCGGGAGCGGCGGGAGGAGTTGGGGCAAAGAGGCCGGCGGCTGCCGGGGCACCCAGGGGTGCGGGCGGGCGGGGCTCTACACGCAAGTTAAGGCAGGCGACACGGAGGGAGAGGCTCTAAGAGGGAGACCTGCATGAGATTGGCTCATGCGAGCGGCCCCTGGTTTCGGAACAGGGTGGCTAATGATGGGAGGGAGTCTCCACCGAGATCAGAGAGGCCTGCATGTTACGTCCTGCAAAAGCAAAGTGATCGAGAGAACAACACGCGGTCAGCCTCCTCCCCGCCCCCCCCAACCTGCTTTTTGTAACTTCTTGCACGTAACTTCTTGCACACATGTTTCACAATTTTTGAGTCGGCCTAATTTACATCAGACGGATTTTCTTATTTCTCTTATGGCTAACATGGGTGCCTTGGTTTTTCCTAAGGGGGGAAAAATGTTTTTCTTGGGATAGCAGCAGCAGCGGATGGCCTGACACTGTGCTGTGTGGGCCTACCCCAGCAATTGCCCAGGGATGGATTGAGTGATGCCACTCCTGTGCAGTGAACCAACCCCCAACCCCCCATGAACTGTACCTTCCCTTGCTAGTAAAGTGGGGGTATTGCCAGAGTTTGGCCCTGCTGCCCATTCTACACAGCAGGCAGAGAAGCACACAAGCCTTGCCAGCCCGTGCCGCCACCCTCATGAGCGGGAGCTTGGCTGTTGCGCCTTCGCCATGGAAGGATGCAGTGAGCATGATAGGTGCTCCAGTGGCATTGTGACAGGGTCTCCCCAAAGGGACAGAGCTTCCCCCCCCCCTCAACTAGCACATCTTCAGCCAACTGGTCAATCACAGCTCTGGTAGAAGAATGAGGCCCAGGAGTCAAGCCAAGGATGGAGCTTGGCCAATTATCCTGGGGCCATCAGCCAATTCCAAATCATTTATTGAGCAAGGAAATAACCAGGAAGCAGGTGGGGATACACTGCTTGGTAGTGCTTTGTGTACATCAATCTATCCCAATCTGGAGCCCTCGTTGGACTATAACTCCCAGAATCCTTCAGCAAGCAGAGCACCAGGCTGGGGAAGGCCCAAATTCAAACGACATCACTAGCCTACTAGATGGTATCTAGTTGTTTTTATTAGTTCATGACCTCTGTAGAACACCCAAGAGCTGAAGCTCTCCGTTCAGGGCTTTAAATCCTCTCTGCAGCGGATTGCAGTCACACCAGCAGCTGTGACCAGCTGGCTCTGTGTCCAAGAATGTGCCATAGATAGAAGATGCTTTCAGCATGGTACTGTGCATCTCTAGAAATCTCAGGGCCAAACTCCACGTGATGTTGATCACGTGGTTTGCCCTTAAATGCACCACTTTCCTTTCTGAAACAGGCAGTGAAGGAGGGCTGATTTGGGTCCAGACACTGGCATACGGTGTGGGGTTTTTGCACTCCCCTCTACATAGGCCCCCTCTACAAGGATGCGCTTTTGCGCCCGGTTGTGCGATTATGCGCATTATCGCAGACGCGCATTTACTCCTAATCCCTCTGCACGGGAGGCTGCGAGAGGCGGCGAAACGCATTAATAGATGTCCAAAAAGCGCTTTACAAGAAGTTAATGCGCATAATCGCTTGTTCACACGGGGAAAATGCGCTTTAACGGCCGGAGCAAAATAAAACTCGCGATTTAACGCGCATTTGACAATGCGCATTATCGGGGAGATAACGCGCCTCTACGCCCGATTTGCGCTCCGTTCTTGTAGAGGTAAAATTTTTAATGAACCTTCAAAGCGCATTAAACCTCTCTTGTAGAGGCACCCATACAGACACACTACAGTCCCAATCCAGATCAGCCCCTCCTTTGTGCCCGCAATCTGCATGGCTAAAAGTTCCTGTTGGAGCGAAGGGGCACTTCCCCCACCATACAAACACATGGGCATGAATATGCTGATCTGGATTAGGGCCCTAACCCCAACCCTCATACTAGGGTCCCAATCTGGATCCCACTCCCCACCATACATTCTCAGGAGCTAATTCGGGGGGAGCAGAGATCACGCACTCAAGGGCAAATCCTGTGATTAAGGCTAAACTTGGCCCTCAGACTTTCTTTCTTTCTTTTGGATGTTTCTGTTTCATGTGACAATGGAGACACGTCTTGTTCCTTCCCCTCTCTGGATGAAGGAAGCAGATTTCATTACGCCAAACCACCTTTCTCTCCATGCCTGCATCCATCTACACACACACACACACACAAGAATAGAGGCTTCCTCCGTTGCACCCGTTCTTGTGACTGCAGAGTTTAAGACAAAGGAAGACAAAGGAAAGATGAAAAGCAGCAGAGCTGCTCTGTTTCAAACATACTATGAGCGTCACCACACGGGGGGGAGGGGGAAATCGCATTTCCTGACTGTCGCTTCTCCGCCCACGCATGTGGCCCATTCCGTGGACTGTTTTGATCGTGCTGCTTCGCCTGCACACGGCAGCAGATAGCGGCAAGTTCCGTCTCAAAAAATAGGTCAGACTTTCTGGGGTGAGCTTTTTGGGGGGGGGGTCACATGAAGCAGGCTAGAAGGGGTGGGAGGCTCACGGGAGACTGACAACGTTGTGGGAGGGACCCATGAAAATCTGTGAGTGCCCAGCAATGAGTGGGCAATAAGCGCTCGGTTGAGGACGCTCCACAGCTGCCTCCTCCCCCTGAACTGTTTCCATTCCAGCCAGTCATTGTAAGCACTACAAGGTAACTTTAGGAATTGGCCCTTCCCTCTCCGTGCCTTTCAGATGGTAGGCTTGTGAGCATGGATGGTCTTGTTTTTATTCATCTTATGTAAGATGGTCTGGGAGCTTTTTTTGGCTTAAAATGCTGTCAAACAAACATGCAAATAATTTGGAAATACCTCTCCCCTACACAAAATTGACTCAGCCCTGGCTCTATCAGATGCATGACTTACACCAGCTTTTCCTAATTTGGCACCCTTGAGATGTGCTGGACCACAACTCTCAGCACTCCTGAGCATTAACCATGCAGACTGGGACTGGTGGGAGATGAAGTCCAAAATACCTGGAGAACACCTGGTTGGGGAAGGCTACCCGAGATGGCTTCTTCTTTTGACAATCCCTCTTGACTTTCCCTATAGGTTTGAGCTCAGCCTCCCACACCTGTCTGCCAGGTGAGCCACAGGAATTCCTTGGGGATTTGGTTTGTGCATGTGCTGCTGAAACCACATCCTTGTTCTTTGCCTGACTTTTGGCAACCCTTCCTGACAGCTGCCAAGGCCCTCTCAAGGTTGCCATCCATGCAGAGTTCAGGCAGGGAGGCCACCTGAAGGGAACAGTACACTCAGCTCAACAGCATTTTGTTAAGGTTTGTTAATCGTCACTGGTCTGTGCTTTTTCCATTTCATTTGCCTCTGGCAAAACAGTTTCCCCACCCACCATGTGTCTAGAAAGCTACCAATTTGGTGTTAACATTGCATGAATCTGAATTTGTTAGTATTCAAGGTGCCACATGAGTGCTTCTCCAACATGGAATTCAGCTCTTGGGCAGAAAGAGGCTCAACAGCCCTACTGAAAGCAGCTGGCCATCAACACATTTGTCTTAATACTGGAATCAAATATCTTCAATGTTTTCCAATCTGTCATCATCCTGCACTGGAACCCCTGAAGACTTCATATAAACAGTTTGTCTCTTCATTCTCTGTCGTCAACTGAATTCTAATTCACACTATCTTGCTATGCACAGGGACATGATTGCAAGGAACCTTTTTTGAAAAAATGTGTGAGCCCCTCCACGTAGCCATTTCAATCAGGACATGCCCACCATTTCTTGAATGCCACTTTTGCTGACCTTGAGATAACGTGCCTTCCCTGCCTGGCACCTTCCAGATGTGTTGGACTGCAATTCCCAGCCTCCCCAGCCAGTGCTGGAAGCTGGAGCCCAACACACCTGGAAGGCTGGGAATGACTGCTCGATAGTGCCAGCCAGTATTCCTTTGGTGGGCTACAGGATGAGCCACCCACCACGGATGTTCTTGAAACAGAGGCAAGCAGCCTCTTCTTCTGGGCCCCATCTGTTCCGTCCGTTCCGTTCCCTGTCTTGTGATGATGGCAGAGCAAGAAACGTCTCGGCTGCCACCTCACCACGTGCTGCAACTGCTTTGCTGCCTCCTCTCTTTCTCACACACACTAAGCATCACTCGGCCCCACCAGCCCTGCCAGCTGTCTCCGTTTTCGCAGAGTGGAGTCCTGCTTCCGCTAACTCAGAGGTCACCGGAGGATGCATAGATCACACTGTCCTCTCACAGAGGGTGTTCCACTCAGCAAGTACAATGGGACAGGCACACCGATCACGCTGGAAGCAGAGCTCGAGCAAGAGACACAGGAGCTGCCCTGCTCAAATGCGGTGCCTGCACCCCAGCCTCACCCAAGCCAGTGCTCCCCAATGAGCTGAACTAGAATTCCCAGCATCTCCCAGCCAGCCATGTCTCGGACTTGGGAGTCCAACACACCTGGAGACCAGGTTGAGGATAGCTGATGTATCGCTTCACATGCAGATGGCTTCCTCTTGGAACAGGGGAAGGAAGGGAAAAGCAGAATACTTTAGGTCTGGGGTCTCCAGCCAATGTGCCTAGAGACACCTCTCTTGACACCCACCAGGCTCCCTGCCACTCCTGATTTTTATTTTATTTCTTAAGATTTTTTTAATATTAAAACTTATTTTTTACTGGGAGGCTGGCATGTGCAAAGCCAAGTGCTGCCCTCCAGCTCCAGCTTTATTTGAGATCAAAAGATTGGTTTCGTGTTTGAAGCTCATACCCTGCCTCTGCCTTGTACTTTAGGCTGACCAGATAAAATCCAGGTCAGGGCTCAGGTCACTTTAACAGTTGTAGAGAAAAGGGAATTTCAGCCAGTGTCATTTGTATGCAATTAGTTCCTGGTGAAATTCCCTCTTCATCACCACAGTTAAAGTTGCAGGGGCCCTGCCTTCTTTTGTATATGGTCACTCTAGTATAGTGCCTGCACCTTTAACTGTTGTGATGAAGAGGGAATTTCACCAGGGACTAATTGCATACAAATGACACTGGCTGAAATTCCCTTTTCTCTACAACTGTTAAAGTTACATGAGCCCTGACCTGGATTTTATCTGGTCACCCTATTGTATTTAGGATTTTTCTTTTAGACTCACCAGTTGCCTTCTGGGAAATGAGTACTCTGTGACAGGTTGTGCTCACCATGGCAGCCATTTTATGAATAGGTAAGGTGACCCATTTTGTGAGAGTGCCCACCATAGTCTCTCAGAATTCCAAATGTGCCCAATGACCCAAAGAGGTTGGTAAGTGCTACTCTTCGCCTCGTCTAGCCTCTCTGTCCAATCCCTATGTAACATTATGGATTCTAGAGGAGAACCTAAACCAGGGATTTTTTCTATCTGAGGATTATTTATTTTGCCAAACATGGTACTGCTACATTTAGAATCCAGCTGACTCCAGTTCTCTTTCCCCATCGGATAAGGGCCCATCTTACAGCACTAAAGAATGTAGGGGGAAAAGGAGCCAAAATGTCAGTGGGGTGGAGCACTTCCCCCGCAGGAAAAGGCTAAAGAGGCTGGGGCTTGTTTGCTTTAGGGAGGTGTGGGGAAATCTACATGCCCTCTGCAAGAAATGGAGCATAGCATGAACATGAGAAGCCAAGGAGAGCCCGATGTCTGTAAGCCCAGCTGGATCAGATTCCTGTTTCCATTGTGGCCAACCACATGGCTCTTGGAGAGCCCATGAGCAGGACCGGGGCGCCGTCTCCCTCTTCTTCTTCATCAAGCATCCCAGAAAGGACAACTGGTGCACCACAACTGATCTCCTCCTCCTCCTCCTCCTGAGTAGAGGTGCAGGATGCTCCATCTCAGTTTCTGTGGTGCAGCCTTCCCCCAATGTGGTGCCTTCTAGATGCTGGGAGCTGTAGTACAACACATCTGAAAGGTTGAGGAAGACCACCTGGTAGATAGACACACTACCCCATCAGCTGAAATCAAGATACTCCCGTTTATGTGCTTTATGGGCCTGTTTTCCCATTTAAAACCCTTGCTTAGAATATAATCTTATTCCAATGAAATACAGCAAGGTTTACACAGAATTGTTGTCAGAAAGACTTCGGTTTCCTTCTGAACCGATTCAGCCTGTTTGCAAAGTGGGCTTCCCCTCGCCCCACTCCTGAATTACAAACAATGCAGGACACTTTTCCCCATCCTTGCAGGCAAGTGAGATCTCCTTCCTTTCTGTCACCTGTGCTGACAGTGCTTGTCTAGGGCAAGTGTGTTGCCATGGATACCAGAACAAGAAACCCCATTCCAAAAGGAAGGCTTGTCAGACATAAATGGTTAATTAAAGATTAAAGGCACACCAAAAAGTTCCAGAGTGCTCAGAAGAGAAAATAAATGTCCATCATCTGCTGCAAAGTGAAGTGAATGCTGAATTCCCGGAATACCTGAGTTCTGGAGGTATTGCAATGCCCCTGTGCACAGCGAGCCTTTGTGGATTTGTGGATTTGGGTGGGGGGAGATGTGTGGGAAGACCCAGTGCCCCAAACACATCAGTCAGGGGAAGGGGAATGCACAGCTTGAAGATGCTGGAGGGTGCCTGGCACACGGGAGCTGGCCAGGCATAGGCTGTGGAG
Organism: Anniella stebbinsi; assembly: GCA_029215795.1. Taxonomy (NCBI): domain Eukaryota; kingdom Metazoa; phylum Chordata; class Lepidosauria; order Squamata; family Anniellidae; genus Anniella; species Anniella stebbinsi. The sequence goes on from JARDYH010000007.1 coordinate 34,313,003, forward strand.
TGTTCAGGGACCACCAGCTGTCCGGCCAGTGGCGTAGTGGGGCCCAAGCACTGGGACTTTCTCATTAGCAGGGACAATGATATCATCTGCTTCCTCGCCTCAGGCTTCTCTGACCCTCCTGAACGTAGCTGCAATCCTCACCCTGGCTGGGGGAAATGTATTCTCCTAGCAGCATTCTCCTGAGCTATCCCTGTAGAAATGCAAAGAATGGCTTGGTCTTGAACAGGCAACAAAGTCCCCATGGTTTTACAAAAGCCTTGCTAGGATGGGGCCCTACACAGCTGCCTGTATATTTGGAGTCTCCATGGGGAGGTGGCAATGGGGGCTGTCATGTTGAGTGCCTCCATTTCAACATTTACCATTACCTCACTGTGCCCAACAAGGAGCCAGAAGGGCCCTGGCTACTTGCACTTCTTACACAGAAGGAGAGCCCAGCCCAGGAGCCACACTGGCCTAGAGCAGCAAGACACTTCTGTACTCCTGCAGGAAACCAGAAGCCTTGGAGAAGCCCTGGCATGCATGGCTTAGTGGGCTTGAAGTCCCTTGGTCCTGAAAGACCTCTAAGCAGGTGGGTGGGGGTGGCAGGAGCTTCCAAGGCAAGAAAAATGGGGACAGAACATACGGGGGATGCTCAGAAGGTGCCAAGTGCATTTCTTGGAGCAGGGAGCTTTGTCCCATGTATTAGACTTAGAACGGAAGGAAGGAAGGAGGGAAGGAAGGAAGGGGGCACAGGGGGCCTTATCTAGGGGGTGCTTACTCTGCCTCCCCACTCCTCTGGTGTTGCCTGGGGAAGTGAGACAAGGCCTGGGCTGGGCCAGGGCCTCCCCTCCTTCTCTTACCCGTCTCCCTCAGCAGTGGAAGCTCCTGTTCCAGCTCAAATCACAAGTGGCAATGACCCTTGCCTAAAACAGGGTCATAGAATCATAGAATAGTAGAGTTGGAAGGGGCCTCTAAGGTCATTGAGTCCAACCTCCTGCTCAGTACAGGAATCCACCTTAAAGCATCCCTTACAGATGGTTGTCCAGCTGCCCCTTGAAGGCCTCTAATGTGGGAGAGCCCACCACATCCCTAGGGCATTGGTTCCATTGTCGTACTGCTCTAACAGCCAGGAAGTTTTTCCTGATGTCCAGCCAGAATCTGGCTTCCTGTAACTTGACCGCATTATTCCGTGTCCTGCATTCTGGGATGATCGAGAAGAGATCCTGGCCCTCCTCTGTGTGACAACCTTTCAAGTATTTGAAGAGTGCTATCCTGTCTCCCCTCAGTCTTTTCTTCTCCAGGCTGAACATGCCCAGTTCTTTCAAACTCTCCTCATAGGGCTTTGTTTCCAGACCCCCTGATCATCCTCGTTGCCCCTTTTTGAACACGCTCCAGCTTGTCTGCATCCTTCTTGAAGTGTGGTGCCCACAACTGGATGCAGTACTCAAGATGGGGTCTAACCAGTGCCGAATAGAGAGGAACCAGTACCTAGCGTGATTTGGAAGCTATACTTCTAGTAATGAAGCCCAAAATAGCATTTGCTTTTTTTGCAGCCACGTCACACTGTTGGCTCATATTCAGCTGGTGATCTACAACAATGCCAAGATCCCTCTCGCTTGTAGTATTGCTGAGCCAAGTATCCCCCATCTTGTAACTGCATTTGGTTTCTTTTTCCTAGGCGTAGAACTTGGCATTTATCCCTATTAAATTTCATTCTGTTGTTTTCAGCCCAGCACTCCAGTCCATCAAGATCACTTTCAAGTTTGTTTCTGTCTTCCAGGATATTAGCGATCCCACCCAATTTTGTGTCGTCTGCAAATTTGATAAGCATTCCCTGCACCTTCTCATCCAAATGTTGAAGAGCTCTGGGCCCGGGACTGAGCCCTGTGGTACCCCTCTCGTTACCTCCCCCCAGTTTGAGAAGGTACCATTGATAAGCACTCTTGGAGTCCGATTCTGTAGCCAACTGTGGATCCACCTAATAGTTGTTCCATCCAGCCCTCTTTTCACCAGTTTGTGAATCAGAATGTCATGGGGCACTTTGTCAAAAGCTTTGCTGAAGTCAAGTCATACTATATCCACAGCATTCCCACAGTCCACAAGGTAGGTTACCCAATCAAAAAATGAGATCAAATCAGTCTGGCAGGATTTGTTCTTGACAAAGCCATGCTGGCTTCTAGTAATCGCTGCATTGTTTTCTAGGTGCTTACAGACTGACTTCCTTATAATCTGCTCCAAAATTTTCCTAGGGATGGATGTCTGTAGTTCTAAGGTTCCTCCTTTTTGCCCTTCTTGAAGAGAGGACATTAGCCCTCTTCCAGTTGTCCAGCACTTCACCCGTCTTCCATGATTTCGCAAGGATAATAGACAGTGGTTCTGAGAGTTCTTCTGCCAGCTCCTTTATTACTCTAGGATGCAATTTGTCGGGCGCTGGAGATTTGAACTCATTCAAATAAATTATGTGTTCTTTGACCATTTGTTTATCAATCTCAAACTGCAATCCTGCCCCTTCAGCTGCTACTTCATTTTTTCCAAGGGGGTCATAGACCCACTTTTGAGAGAAAACTGGGCCAAAGTAGGAATTGAGCACTTCGGCCTTTTCCTTGTCATCTGTTACCAATTTGCCATTCTCATGAAGCAGTTGAACCACCCTTTCTTTCCTCTTGTCTTTTACTATTCACGTATCTGAAGAAAGCCTTTTTATTGCTTTTAGCATCCCTCGCTAGCCTCAGTTTCTTCTCAGCTTTAGCCTTCCTGATACCATTCCAGCACTTCTGTGCTACTTGTTTGTACTCTTCTTTTGTAGCCTGGCCTTCCTTCCACTTCCTATATGTATCCTTTTTTGTTTTCAGGTCATCTCTAAGCTTTTTGTGGAGCCACATTGGTTTATTCTGTTGTCTTCTATCTTTTTTCCTTGTTGGAATTGTTTGTAATTGGGCCTTTAAAATTTCCTTTTTTAAAAACTTCCACTCATCTTGGACTCCTTTTCTCTTTAGCGTCTCTTGCCATGGGACCTTACTTATCGTAGTTCTGTGTTCATTAAAACTGTCTTTTCTAAAATCCAGTGGACGTGTATGGCTACACTCCGCTTTTGCTTCCTTTAAAATCAAGAACTCAAGTAGGACGTGGTCACTTTCCCCCAGACTTCCCGTAACTGCCACTTTATCCACTAAGTCCTCCCTATTGGTCAGTGTCAAGTCAAGGATAGCCGATTCTCTAGTTCCTTCCTCCACTTTCTGTAGGAGAAAATTATCAGCCTCACATGTCAGGAATTTCTTGGAGGGGCCACCTTTGGCAGAATTTGTCTCCCAACAGATATCGGGGTAATTGAAGTCTCCCATTGCTAACTACATTGGATTTCCTTGAAACAATGGCAATTTGCCCCAGTCATATGATGAAAAGTGTGGTGGGGGCCTATTTTTTAGAGGAAAAGGCCCTCAGTGGGATGGGGCTCAACACCTCTGCTCTGTCTGCCCTCCCAGGCGTGTTTCTCCTTAGTGTGACTTTGCCAGGGGGAGGAAAGGCTCTGTGGGAGAATGGTATGCAGGAAGCAAGGGCAGGAAGAGGTGCAAAGCACTTCAGCTCCCATCACCCACAGGCCCCCTTTGTGCTAAACAACAAGCCTTTGCCCTGGCTTTATATGGTTATGGGTTTGGGATAGTCTGAATGATCTCTCAAGAACAGATGTCCTCTCTCCCCAACCCTGCGGGTGAGCCTGTTGTGGTTTCGAAAAGAGACTGCAAGCATGTGTTGACCAGTTGGGCAAATTTTTCTGCTATTAAGGAGATTCGCTAGAAGGGAGCTTCTCTAGGGTGACCTCCTGTATCTTTAATAGTGGCATTGAAAAGGGAATTTCAGCAGGTGTCAGTTGTATGCATGCAGCACCTAGTGAAATTTCCGCTTCATCACAACAGTTAAAGCTATAGGAGCCCTGCCCTCTTTTGTATCTGGTCAAGAAGTCAGGGCTCCTGCAGCTTTAACTGTTGTGATGAAGAGGGAATTTCACCAGATGCTGCATGCATGCAAATGACACCTGCTGAAATTCCCTTTTCTATACAACTGTTAAAGATACAGGAGCCCAGTCCTCCTTTCCAGAAGGTCACCCTAGCTTCCATTTTTCTTCCCCCCCTCCCTAAGGAATGTGCCAACTGAGCCTGGGGTGAGAACAATGGAAGCAAGCTTTGTGTGTGTGTGTAACTGTATGTGCTTCGACTAGATCTGAAAAAGAAATCTCTGCAGGAAATCTGAAAAGGAATTTTAAAAAATTCAGTTTTGAAAATATCACCAGGTATGCCTTTTCTGCTCATTAGCATTGCAGTGATAGAAGAAGCGTCACTTGGTGATTTCCCCCCCCCTCTTCTGTGTATCTCTGTGCTTGGATGTGGTAATCCTGATGCCCCTTTGGCTCCATGCTCCATATTTCTCCTGCTTCCAAAGCGCCTGTGTTACCCTCTTTTCCCCGTGGCCAGAAGAGCCCACACCGGGCACCATCAGCGGCTGCTACCTGGACTGTTCTGCTGCAGAGTGCAGCTGGGAAGCTTCCTCTCCAAGGCCAAGCCTTCAAGTGCTAGAGGGAGGCAGAGGGAGTTCTCGGCCCTCAAGGCCTTTGCAAGTGGCTGAACATCTGCATTAATTATTAAGGAAATGATATGGCTGCACATGTATAAATATTTTACTCTTTTCCAGCTCAGTGCCTCCTTGTCACGGCAGGAATGCAAAGGAAGAAGCAAGCAGGGACTTCTCGGCCTTGAAACAGCCCTCTTAATGCATGGGTTTGCCTTCAATGAACTTCTGGTGAGGCTGTGAAAGCCACAGAAGGACAGGCACCAGCCGAGAGTCCGTTCACTCAATCAAAGAGGGGTGAGGAGCCCCCAGACCACCCAAAGGCTGGAAGAGCCACTCTGGGGCCTGCCTGATGGTGACAGATGTGCAGAGAGCTCTAGATGGCCCAAGAAAGCAAGGCAAACCATACACCGTAAAAGGAGGCAAGTCACTGGGGGTTGAGGGAGGGAGGGAGGGAGGGAGGGAGGACTCCTAGTGTGATCAGCTAAGAAGAATTTCGGCAGTAAGAGAAAAGACAGAAGAGGAGGAGAGCCGTGGGAGCGTTAGGAGTGGAAGATGATGATGTCTGGACCGCATGAGGCAGGGAGATGGTAGCAGGAAAGCCTGGTCTCGAAGCAGACAGTGGCAGAGCAGCACCTGCTCAGCATGCTGAAGGCCACAAGTTCAGTGCCCGGCATCTCCAGGCAGGGCTAGGAAAGACTCCTGCCTGAAACCCTGGAGAGTCACTGCCAGTCAGTGTTGCGAACACTGGGCTGGACGGACCAGGGTTCCGTCTCAGTAGAAGGCAGCTTCCTTCCTATGTTCTTCACTGACCTTTGGATCACATGCTCTGATATACCCAGATCTAGGGCTAAAATGATGTCATACTATTCATTTATAATGCAGGTTTATGGAGAAAGCAATCGTGTTTTAATCTGCATTTAACTATTCTGCACACTGTTTTATCTGTACAAAAGGAAAGATTGAAAATTAAGAAGAGAACAATGGAAAGGCTCCAGACTGTCACTTTCGCTTTCCATCCCCAAACATTTGCTGTCGTAAAACTTTCTTGTTCTTTCTTTTTTTCTTCCTGCAACATTCCTTCCCATAATACTAAACTTCAAAGGAATATTGGTCTCAAAACACTCCTAAATTTCAACCAAGTGTCCATATGCTACAACAGAGCTGCTGCTCTGGACATTTCTACGAAGTTGCTAAGGGTGATCTGACTCCTCATGGCTGAGATGAAGCACGTAATCCAGCAAAATGGTTTAGTAATATAAAAATTTCATTGGTTTACAATTTTCATATTTGTAACTGGGATGGCACAGGCCAGAAATTTAATAAAATGTTATGATTACAAATAAATGTTTTCACGAATGGTTTTTTTCCCCTTGCCTGAGGAATTTGGGGTGTTCAGTTGTGTGCATGGGGGTGGGATCTCTCTTGGACAGTAATCAGTAGGATGGGACTTTTGTTTTGCCCTTCATGTGACAGCAACGGATAGCCTGCAATTCAGACCACCATTCTTCCTACCTTTCTGGTCTGGCCTACCAGCCCAGGGGCAGAAAAACATGATATCCTTGTTCCAGCTCTCACAATCATCACATTTGTTCTCACCACGGCTGGCCCTTTTCTGAGATGAAGTGAATCCCTTGTCTCAGGTGGCAGATCCCAGGAGAAGGGTGCACTGCACCAGCTGCTTCAGAAGGCCAAGCCAGAGCCCCACTTGCCTGATGCCTCACTTAGAGTGCAGCATCAGGTGGGTAGAACCTCTGGGAAGACCCGCTGGTGCCTCAGAAGAGAGAGTGGCCAGCATGGCTGTCCAGAGAGCCCGGCCCCAGTGCCTCACTGTAAGGAGTCCTTCCTCACAACAAGACATTGAAAGAGAAGCAGCCACTTCCGGGGTGGGGGTGGGAAGGGAGGTGATGGTGGCCACCTCTGCCACTGATGTCATCGGGAAGGGGAGAAGGGTGGGCAGAGGCATGATCATCTTTTGCCTCAGGCAGCTGGAGGTCTTCTGCTGGTCCTGATTCCCACACAGGAATTGCTGATAAAAGCCAGCTCAGACAGATTAATCTGTTGGCTGACTGCATCAACATCCCCCAACCTGGTGCCCAGCCAGTATGGCCAATAGCCATCATGCTGGATGGGAATGATCGGAGCTGTAGTCCAACAACAGAATGGGGAAGGCTGGACTACATGGTCTCATGGCTGGTGGAAGGTAAAGCTGGTTGTTATGCTCAGGTATGATGTTTCTACAATGGGGGCTAATGGTGAAATGCTGATGGGCAATTTATCAGCAAGAGGAGGAGGAGGAGGAGGAGGAGGAGGAGAAGGCATGTCTGAGACCGGAGCTTTGCAGGAGGGGAGAAAGCAGTTGGCACTGTTATTTATTATGCTTATATGCTGTCTTTTCCACCCAAGGCTGTTCTGAATTGGGAGACAGGATTGGGAGACACACATTTGGACATCCTGATAATCCAGAATTCGTTAGAATAGAATTCCTTAGTGTGATTCTTTAGTGGAAATTTTGGCTTTCTGCTCTCTCAGCAACTCAGAGTCATAAGCCCAGAACAAACCCTGTTAGGCTTGTTAGGGGCACAAACCAGAGATACTGGTTCAGGCATCACACTATCAAACGACACACTGAGAGACCCTCGGCTTGTCCAGCTGCTCCTGCTGGCAGGAGGAGGCAAACAGAAGCAATTGAGCACCACCACCATTGCTTATTTACAATAAGTCAGAATTCTCTGGCTTATCTTGATGTCCAAATGCAGCCACTGCGACAGAGAGCAGAGAGTTTTCAAGCTGCAGTTTAGCTGGATTAAGTAGATGGAGAGAGCCTGCAGGGGTGCACCATGTTGCTGTAGGAGTCTGTTTACTTCCATTATGTTTTGCCATGCATATCTTTCAGTGAAGCAAATGTTACTAATGGTGCTGCCAAATGTCATTGTTCATCGGTCAACCATCATCCATTCGTAATGCTCACTTTTGTAGTGGACCTAAATCAATGTTTTACAAATTTGCTATTACTTTTAGACTTGATTGTGTGCTTTGGAGCACAAGCCATTGCTGTGCATGCTCTGAGCTGATTAGATTAACCCCATAAACAACCAATCAGGAAGGGGGAAAATAACATGGTGTTGCAAGAGATCATGCCCCAATTTCTGTTCTCAAACTACAGCTCCCAAGATCTGTTTTCAAGCTACAATTCCCATAATGTATATGGGCAAAAACTTGTATACATGGAATGAGAACTCTCATCTGGTGATTCACCAAGGTTAAGTTTGCCCATCACTAAATATTGCAAAGTCAACATATGTCTCCGTTGCACTCCCGTCCAAAGGAAATAACATCTTTTAGCGTTGCCCCTGGAACTATTTGGGAACGTGGTGGAGTGCTTAATAAACCTTTTGCACATTTCTCCCAATGCAAACATTCATTCTTTGAGAAAGGCTCAATTCAGATGACACAATAGTCAATGGTGGGGTAATAATCAACTTTACAGTTGTTCAACTAGGGGGTACTCCCCTCACAACAAGGTAATAACTAATCAACTGTGGTGTGGATTAGGATCAGTGCTGAGTTGACCATGGCCGCATTCGGATGACACAATAGTCAAAACACTGACGATTGTTTCCCCCACACCAGTTGTTTATTATGTTGTCCGAATTGAGCCAATGGCTCAATTCGGACGACACGTTAAGCAACGATTGTTAAGTTAAACAACCATCAGTGGGTTAACCTAACGTGTCGTCCGAATTCAGCCACACAACGGTTAACCAACCCACAGTTGTTTAAGTTGCAGTTTTAAACAACGGAGTTAAACAACTCGCTTGCGAGTTGTTTAAAAGTTAGTCAATTGACTAACGTGTTGTCCGAATTCAGCCACTTGAGGTGCGTGGGTTAAACAACTGAAGTGAGTACGTTAACTCAAAAGACCATAGAGGAGAGCGGCAAGAGCAGCAGAAAGCGGACGGGAGCTCAGGCGCGGATGAAACGGAGCGCTGGTTTCGCCGCCATAGCAACCGGGACGCCCGCCTCCCCCACAAGGCAGCTGGCATGGAGCTCTAAAAGGAGCCTGCTCCTGCAAGCACTCACGCAGGGTGCCCAGTCATCTACCCAAACGGACAGGGAAGCGCACCAGAACGGAGCCAAGGCAAAGGGGGGGAGGGGGAGACGGAACACGCAACAACCCCAGGCGCCCAGGAACAAGGGGTAGCCCCCCCACCCCAACAGGGGGAACGACACCCCATCCAGAGGAGACCCCCACCACAACGCCACCCCCACCCTCGCATCACCCAGAAGGATGAGAGCAGGGGAAGCAGCGTCCAGATAGCTCCCCCCTCATTCGCCCAACATGGCTGGACAGCGAGCGTAGGCGAAGCCCATCCCCAAGATGCTAGAAATGCCTAGGCAATTGGTGCCCGTGGGTGACAGGCAGCCACCTGCGGATGTTGTGGAAAACCAACGAAGGCATGCACAACAATCCCAAGGACACGAAGAGGCCCCAGCCACCAAAGACAACAACGCCTACGCACAGGGCACATTCACAGCAAGCACTAGAGCCCACCAGCACCCACCGACACACATCCACACGGGACTGGGAAAGGCAGCCCAAGGCACACACCACCCTCACCACCGAACCACACACCCATTGGCAACATGGAGCCAGAGGGAGAGGGGCCAAGGGACGACCCAGCCGAGGACTCCGGCTCACAATCCCCTGAAGAGGGGAGCAGCCAGGACCCCCAGGAAAGACACAGAGTGCTGCGCTGGTCCAAGGAGGAGATCAGCCACTTCATAGAACTCTGGGGGAGCCCGGAAGCCAGGAGGATCATGGCCACTGCCAGGCATGATAAGCTCTACCCATGGCTAGCCGAGAAGATGCAGGAACGGGGATACGACCGCAATGGGAAGCAATGCAAGGACAAGCTCCACGGACTCAAAAGGAAGTTCAAGGAGGTCGTCACTCACAATAAAAGAACCGGCGCCCAGCCATGCACCAGGCCCTTCTACGACGAACTGTCACGCCTGCTGTTGGAGCGTCACGACGTCGTCCTGGGGCACACGGCGGGCAGCGGGGTCGCCACCAACGAGCCTCTGCGCACACGTCAATGAGCACGGCTGGACCAAGGGGCGCAACGGGAAGAGGGCCCCACCGCACAGAAACAGGAGCCCCCAGCAAGGCTGGTCGACCCACGGCCAACACCCCCTGCCAAGGCATCCCCGAAAGCATCCCCCGCTCCTCCTGCCAAGGCATCCCCGAAAGCATCCCCCGCTCCTCCTGCCAAGGCATCCCCGAAAGCATCCCCCGCTCCTCCTGCCAAGGCAGCCCCGAAAGCATCATCCACTCCTCCTGCCAAGGCAGCCCCAAAACCATCATCCGCTCCTCCTGCCAAGGCAGCCCCAAAACCATCATCCGCTCCTCCTGCCAAGGCAGCCCCGAAACCATCACCCACTCCTCCTGCCAAGGCCGCCCCGAAAGCAGCATCCGCTCCTCCTGCCAAGGCCGCCCCGAAAGCAGCATCCGCTCCTCCTGCCAAGAAAGTTGCGAGGGCAGCATCCGCACCTCCTGCCAAGAAAGCTGCAAGGGCAGCAGCTGAAGCATGTCCGGCCAAGGCGAGGCCGATGAGCCGGCCCGCAGCATCCCAAAGTCCATCGGTGCTTGCAAGGCTGCCACCCGTGCTGCCCAGGACAGTCACACCGCCTCAAGGAGCATCTCCCCCACGCCAGCCTCCTCCAGCAGCAGCAGCCCCACGGCCTTCCTATGCCTCATCTGTGCGGACATGCAGGTAGAGGACCCCGCACCTGCCCCCCTGGTGCCAGAGACCCAGCAGGGAGAGGAAGAGCCAGGGCCGTCCTGTATGCGGGACACTCTCGCGAAGGGGAGTGTGACAGCCACCGTAGGGCGAGTGGCATGGCCAGTGCCAGCGCCACGCACGCGGCTAGAGTCCTCGAAACATGCAACTATGATGCAGGGAATTCCGCACAGGATCCTGGATGTCGTAACGGAGACGGGGCCTGTGTCCCAGGAGGAACAGGACGAAATGGAGCTGCTCATGGAACAACAGGTGGGTGATGTGCTCGAGCCTGAACTGTCGCCGTCCCAGGAAGAGCTGCTGCATATTGATACGCAGGCCTCCGACGAAACGTACGTGGAGATGGAGGCGATGGAGGCGGAGGTGCCGTCGGAAGTGGAGCTCGAGGCCGGGGAGGCCGTGCTGGAGCGGGATGAGCCGATGGAGGGAGGGCCCCCCCTAGAGGAGGAGCCGCCGCCACCGCACGTAGGTGAGCACGGTGAGGTTGAGGCCGAAGAAGCCCGTCCCCTGACCAATGCGCAGAGGTGTGTCTGGATGCGCAACAGGCGCAGGGCAGACCGGCTGCAGGGAGTTGGTCTCTGTCATGGAGACAACTGGGGAGTGCATCCACGACCTGTTCACATGCATGGTGGCCGAGGAGGATGCCAGGCGCACCAAGGAGCACGTCCTCACCGTGTGGGCCATGAGCACAGCCGCACAAGCCGTGGAGGAGTGCGCCCAAGCCACACGGGAGGCGGGGAGGGATGTGCGTATAGGTCTGGAGCGCCATGTCACCGGCATGACCGAGGCCATGGCCGCCACCGATGCCATCATCAACCAAGGCATGCGGGAGCGCACAGCAGCCATCGACCACCAAACCGAGGTGCTCAGGGAGCTCACCCAATCCTTCCGTGGAGCCTACCATGGGCCACCGCAGGCTGCGCCCTACATGGGGCCGTACGGATATATGGCGCCGCTGCAGCAACAGCAGTACATGCCCCCACCGATGGCCGCACCGTATCAGGCCCCACGGTCGGCGGCGTCAGCAGCAGGTGCCTCAGGGAAGGCAGGGGGGGATGTCCGGAGGGCAGGTGCACCGGAGCATAGGCGGCCGCCCAAAGAGGGGCCACGCCATCCCACCTGACACCGACGACGAGGGAGAGGAGGAGGGGGCGAGGAGGAGGAGGAGGAGGAGGGGGTGGAAAGGCCCACTCAGGACGACATGGCCTAAGGCGAGGTCGTCTTACGAGCCCCTAGACCCATCCCCCATAGAACCATAGGGACGTGCAGTTGTATGCCCTCCCGCACCCCTATATGCGTTAGGACCCTGTTAGATCTGCGTCCCTCTGGCCGCCGCCTCCCTCAGCCCGGTCTAGATGCTCAAGGCTATGTCCATCAGCATCCCAATGTAACAATGTTGCACGCGCTGGATGCCTCTCGTTTCCGGCCCTATCTCCCCTAATTGCAGCCAGAACCAGGCGTGATGGCAACACCCTACAGGGCCGACGGCCAACACGCAGGGCGCATTGTCCGACACCGAAGGGCCCTTCGGTGCGGAGGTTGGTAACTGGGCTGTTGGGTGGTATGCAGTGGTGTTAGTGTGGCCTCCGTGTCACTGATGGCTCTCCCCCTTCTCTCCCCCCTTCGGTTCTCGCCTCCCAGGGAAACTGCGCTCCCTCCACCGTGCCATCCGTAGAAGGAGGAGGGCCCAAAAGGCACGCCGTCTCCATGCTCTGGAGGTGACCCTGGGAGAAATAATACATCGCATTCGACGTCTGGAATGAAGCGTCCGGCGCCGGCGCCATCCGATCCACGGCCAGCCATAGGGTTGTGTGGCAGCTTGGAGGCTCACACTCATCCCCCCTAGTTGCAGCGTAGTAACGGCCCGCTCTGCCGATTCCCCATCATGCGCCCCACTCCGGCCGCTTCCTGTCACTCCCCTCAGACTTGCAGGTGCGCTTTAGCCTAAACAAATCCTCCTGCCCTCCCATTCCCACGCTAATGATGTTGACGGTCCCATTCTCCACCTCTAGCCCCACCTCCCTCCACCCTCCTGCTCCGTCTTGCCCACCGCTCCTCCCATCCTGCCCGCCCCGTCTCCGGCCCACCCGGCATTTGCAAGCATGTCCCGGAGGGAGCTCGCGACGGCCTGCTTGCAAGGAGCAATCCAGGCGGCCATGCAAAACCACGGCGACAGCAATGAGGAGGACCTATTCCGTGCCTGCCTACACTGGCTAGGTGGGGCCGTGCCCGCAAAGCCAGTGTTTGGGACGGGAACCTTCCACTGGCCCCTCAGAGCGACGGAGGCTGTGCCTTGTCTCCGGACCACCATCCTGCCACTGGTTCGTCCCCGTGCGGCCTCCACGTTTCTTGCGGAGAAGTTGGCCGAAGGCGCGGCCGAAGGAGCCCTGCACCCACCCCTCTCGACTTCGGCCGAGCTTCTTGCCGAGCGTGAAAGCGTGCGCCACTGGGTGCTCCCCCGGATGGACGCCGTGTGGCATGAGATGCAGGACTTGGAGGACTGAGATGACGAGTGGTTCCGTGGGAGCTTCCGCATGTCTCGCGCAACGTTCGAGGCGTTGGTGGCTGAGGTGAGCCCTGTCCTACAGTGGGAGTGTACAAATATGCGCAGATGTATTCCAGTCTCCCATCACCTCGGCCTCACACTGTACAAGCTGGTGTTCAACGTGGGCTACTTGCCCCTGTTGACCATCTTCGGAGTGGGCGTGTCTACTGCGTGTGAAATCTTCCGTGAGACGGTGAGCGTGCTGAACGAGCTGTACCTGGCCGATGTCATCCGGGTGGGGGACGAGAAGGAGAACATGTGTGGCTTCCGTGCCCTGGGCTTCCCACGGGCGGTGGGGGCGATGGGCTCGACCCACGTGCGCATCCTGGCCGCGCCCACCCGTGGCGAGGAGTACTTCAACTGCAAGCATTTCTACAGCATGGTTCTCCAGGCGGTTGTGGATGCCAAGGGCCGCTTCCTGGACGTGTATGCAGGCGTGTCTGGGCAGAGGTTGCAGGGGCCCTGCCTTCTTTTGGATATGGTCACTCTAGTATAGTGCCTGCAACTTTAACTGTTGTGATGAAGAGGGAATTTCACCAGGGACTAATTGCATACAAATGACACTGGCTGAAATTCCCTTTTCTCTACAACTGTTAAAGTTACAGGAGCCCTGACCTGGATTTGATCTGGTCAGCCTAGTTTAGTGATCATGCAAACTTGGTCTATGACTTTGCTTCGAGTACTAGAGGCACATCACTTGGGATGGGATCTTCCATAATTTTAATGCTCTCCAGTCACCAGTAGGCTGCTTCTAGGAGCTTGTCTTGAGAGGAGAACCACAACCTCTTCCCCCCTCCCCATCAACGTTCCATGCATTAGCACTACTAAAGATTTATTGGAGGTTGACTGTGACTTCCATGCCGAGGTGTCCGTTGGCCATTACCTTGCTCTCACAATTGTTTTCTCTTTTGGTCCGTGGAAGTGATTTTCTCCCCTCAAAAAATATATTCTCTTTCCCCAGATCTGGTCTTTTACTGCTCACCTATTGCTTCTTCTCTGTTCTTGGTGCTCACTTTTGGCAAGGCCATTTGCACATTGACTTGTTGAAAGGAAGTGTCAGAATGGAGGTAATGTGTCTGGCAGCCTAAGGCAACAGCTCATTTTGTGCTTCCATCTGATCAGCTTTTCTTAATGATGTCAGGTGCCTGAGTACACTCAAAACATTTTGGAAGGCAGGAGTCAGTCCCAAGAGCAGAAGAGTCTTAATGCAGAGCACTAAAAAGAAATGAGCCCAAGGTAAGGACATCCAGGGTCAGTGCTCCTTTGAGATGTGGAGGGGGGGGGTGAATCCTCAGTCTTAGGCAGCAGGTCCCAAAATGGCCACTGTGGCTCTCCAGGGTGGCCAAATGATTCAAGGGTCCTTCCTTGGAGCAAGGCATTGGCACAGAATGCCTATGCTGCAGCAGCACAGGTGGTCTCCAGGGCCAGCTCCCTGCCAATGACTTCACCTCAGTGTAAGGCATTGAGGAGAGGCAGGCAGTGTTCTACTGCCACTGGAAGGGTAGGGGGAGAGGAGGGTGGCAGCTGCCATCATCAGCAGGTGGCAGGGAAGAGAAGGGAGGGCAGAGGCATGTCCTCCCACTCAGGCAGCAGGAGGTCTTGTGCTGGCCCAGAGAATGCCTATAGCTGCCTGTCTCTCCAATTAAGAAGCGCTGGAAGCCATGAATCAAACCATTCCCCACTACCACCCAGGGTTATATAGTTTTAATGTTTGTGGGAGAGCGAGGGTAAAATTTGCTTGATCCTTTCACTGTGGGATCTGACTTAAGGAATGTAGCTCATGACACTCAGGATCAGAATATGGGGCCTTTCTTAACACATCATGTTCTCAGCTTGAGATCAACCTAGATCACTGTCCAACATTAGGAGCAAAACCTTCTACGTAAGGCAGAAAATTGTGTCTGATGCTGTGTGGGTGCATGTATATGTGTGTTCACCTTTGCAAAAGAGTGCTAGGAAAGGAGTAATGTGGGGATACACAATGTTTCTCCATAGACCATCATATCTGTTATTCTTGCCCTGGGCTTGACTCAGATGAATACAAGATATTACAGGGTCAGGCGTATTTTCTAAATCCAAGGGCACCTGCCAAGTGCTCAGTGACAAGAGCCCCCCTGTACATGGTCTTCCTCTTGAAGGCCTCCAGTGTGGGAGAGCCCACGACCTCCCTAGGTCATGGGTTCCATTGTCGTATTGCTCTAACAGTGAGGAAGTTCTTCTGTGGGGCTTACTCTTCCTTTGCTTCTTTCAACTCACTTTCTTGAAAAGCTGCACATGATTTGAAAAGTCTTGGTTTAACCAACCTTGAGCTGTTCTTTCAGGCAATCTGCAGGATTTCATTTTTTTCAAGGTTGTCTCCTCAGCCATAAAGGTTACTGAGACCGAGCTGAAAATGGTGTGTCCTTCTCAGACCTGTCTGGAAATCCGTCTAATGCAAGACACATGAATATGACATGATGATTTGAGTTGGGGACCGAAGAAGCTTTTAGTCTTGTGCATGAGGGACAGAAAGCAGAAACAGACACTTATAAATCACTTATTGCTCAAACCTATATTGTATTGTGGGTTGTGGTAGTGAAACCCCAGCAAAAACAGTGTATGTGTTAAGGAGGTAAAAGAAAAAAGAAAACCATGCTGCCATCTCCTCAGCTCTTGAGATCAGTGGGGATCCTACTTGAGCATCATTTTTGGTGGAAAGGCAGGGTATAAATGTGATTAATACATGAACTGCCCCGTCATTGCTCATCCTCCCTACAACTCACCCACCCACACCTACGCTAGTCATCTTAGCCAGGGAGGGTACAGTATCCCTTGGCTAAATAATCCTCTCATTGCTAAAGGGAAATAAGGGATAATGCATATAATTATGGAATGTGGCATATAATAAATCGAGAAACCTCTCCTTTAGTACCGGTAGGAGTTCTGTGCAGGCAGTGCAACTCTCAGTCTTCCTTCATAATGTAGCAAGATTCCTCCCAGTTCTGGAATGGCAAGACATCCCTGAGATCTCTGTAACTCTGGGATGTCTAAAGCTATTGGAGTATTCTCAATTCTTGCATTAGGAAAAGTGAGGTATACTACATTCAGCTTGGGCTGTGCCACCTCAGGAAGACTTGCAACAGGGTCCAAGCACAGTGCAGCATGCCTGAGATTAAGCGTGCTTCTACAAGAACAATTTAAAGCTCTTTCAAGGCGCATTAGGAAATTTACCTCTACAAGAGCGGAGCGCAAATCAGGGGCTCAGGCGCGTTTTCTCTCCGATTAATCGCATTTTCGAACATGTTAATCAGCTCATTCCTTTCAGGTAACCTAGGAAACCAAAGGCGGTAGATTCTGGTGGGCGGGGAGAATAAAGGGAGGGAACCGGTTTGGGGAGTTTCTCTGGGACAAAGCGCATTACTTTCAGCAACATTTGCATGCGATTCTCAGCATGTCAAAACTTTAAAATGCCTTTCATACAGTCTGTAATGCGCTTCAACGCCTCCCATGTATAGGGATTAGGCGTAAAAGCGATTGAGAGAACATGCGCATAATCGGGGAACCAGGCGTCAAACCGAAATCTTGTAGAGGGGGGCTAATATGCCACTTCTGAAATGGCACTAGGAAGTACACTTCAAGAAGGATGCAGACAATCTGGAGCGTGTTCAGAGGGGGGCAATGAGGGTGATCAGGGGTCTGGAAACAAAGCCCTATGAGGAGAGTCTGAAAGAACTGGGCATGTTTAGCCTGGAGAAGACTGAGGGGAGACATGATAGCACTCTTTAAATATGTCACACGGAGGAGGGCCAGGACCTCTTCTCCATCATCCCAGAATGCAGGACATGGAATAATGGGGTCAAGTTACAGGAAGCCAGATTCCAGCTGGACATCAGGAAAAACTTCCTGGCTGTTAGAGCAGTACGACAATGGAACCAATTACCTAGGGGGGTGGTCAGCTCTCCCACATTAGAGGCATTCAAGAGGCAGCTGGACAACCATCTGTCAGGGATGCTTTAAGGTAGATTCCTGCATTGAGCAGGGGGTTGGACTCGATGGCCTTATAGGCCCCTTCCAACTCTACTATTCTATGATTCTATGATAATGCAGGACACGGAAGCCAGATTCTGGCTGGGCATCAGGAAAAACTTCCTGACTGTTTTTTTTAAAAATAATTTTATTAATTTCAACATATAACATAACAATACACAATACAAAAGCCTCAACAACCCCCCGTGCTCCCTACCCCCCGAGACCTTCTAACCCTATTGCTTATAAATTTTTCCAAAACTGCATTGATTCTTTAGACGGTGTATAACCTCTCCCCTTTTCTAAAACATATTCTAGAAACATAGCCCAAATCCTTCCAAAATCATTCTTTTTAGTTAATCCCATCTTAACTTTCATTGCACAAGTTAATCTGTTATTAATAGCAATATCCCACACTCCTTTATACCACTCTTCCATACAATAATCCCCTTGTGTTTTCCAATTTTTGGCTATCATAAGTCTTGCCGGTGTCAGGAGATTATTTATTAATTCTTTAATATTATTATTACCATATTCTTTATCAAATAAACCCAATAAAGCTATCTTCAGACTTGCCTCTACCTTTTAATAATAATAATAATAATAATAATAATAATAATAATATATTTATTTATTTATCACCCGCCTCTCCCAACGGATCCTTTTTATCTACTATCTCATTTATCTCCTTAAAAACTCTCTCCCAATTTTTTTTAACATGTTCACAAGTCCACCACATATGGTAATATGTCCCCAATTCCTGACATCCCCTCCAACAATAACTTGAAACCTTCTTATCTATCTGATATAATCTTACCGGAGTGAGATACCATCTCCAAATAATTTTATACTGATTTTCTTTTATCCTTATAGAAAATAACTTTAAATTTATTGATTCCCAGATCTTTCTCCAGCTGTCCCCAGTGATCTGAATTTTCAAATCCTCTTCCCAGATTGTTTTCAAGCTTTCATACCCCTTATCCTCCTCCACTAATATCTTATAAATCTCACTCATTAAACCTTTTTTACTTCTACTATCCATTTTATTTCCTCCCACCTTCTGTCTAACCTCAATTAACTTTTCAAAGCTTGTTTCCTTTCTACACTCCTTATTTTGCTTCTTCCATTTAACTGTCCACTGTTCCAATTGCATACTCTTAAACCATAAATTTTCCTGGCCCGTTAATATTTCTTCTATTTCTTTTTTATTGGTCATTTTCATTACCCAATCTTTCAATTTAATTATTTTTCCCCCTTAATAACCCCTCCAATTCTCCTCTCAAATTACCTGGGAAGTTATCCATTAAAACCACTGGGGACAGAGGGGAAATTCCCGGCATTAATTTCTTCTTATATTTTTCCCAAATTTCTCTAATATTTCTTAAGATGGGATTAACTATTTCTTTCAGTTGAATCTTTTTTATATTACTAAAGAAAACATTCTGTAACTTAAACTCTAGTTTCTTTGTCTGCGGTTCTAACCATTCTAAATCCTCATCCCCAACTATGCTACATATAACATACCTTAATTGGTTAGCAATATAATACATCTTTATATTCGGTAAACTTAAGCCTCCTTCCCTTTGATTCTTATACCAATTTATTTTATTTATTCTTGGCTTCTTATCCCCATTGCAATAATTATTTATCATACACTGCCAGCTTTTAATTTCTACTTCCGTTATCTTAATTGGTAACATCCTAAACAAAAAATTAATCATTGGTAGTATCTTCATTTTAATTACCGCTATTCTACCAAACCACGATAGCTTAACCTTCCTATAAGCCTCTAACTTCTGTAATATTTTAATTTTCAATCTACTAAAATTTATTTCTTCTAATTTTTCTAACTCTTTAGAAATAAAAACTCCTAAGTAACCCAATATATTTTTAACCTTCAAACCTAACCTTAAACTTAACTCATCCTCTTCTACCTTATCATAGTTAAAAAGCATCATATTAGATTTCCCCCAATTTATCTGCAACCCCGTAACCTCTCCAAATTCCCTCAAATGTTTTTGGAGTCCTTCTATATTCCCCCCCGGATTTTCTAGTGTCAATAAAGTGTCATCCGCAAACATATTAATTTTTATTTTATCCTGTTCTCCTATCCCTTTTAATTTCTCATCTTCCCTAATACAATTTGCTAACATTTCAATCACGATTGCAAATAATATCGGGGTCAAGTTACAGGAAGCCAGATTCTGGCTGGACATCAGGAAAAACTTCCTGACTGTTAGAGTAGTATGACAATGGAACCAATGACCTAAGGAAGTCGTGGGCTCTCCCATGCTAGAGATATTCAAGAAACAGCTGGACAGCCATCTGTCAGGGATGTTTAAGGTGGATTCCTGCACTGAGCAGAGGGTTGGACTCAATGGCCTTATAGGCCCCTTCCAACTCTATTATTCTATGATTCTATGATTCTATAAAGGGTGGCCATCTCAGGAATAGCTTGCCACTTGTGCAGACTTTGGGGTGTATATGCAAGTGCTTTGTTTTTCAGTTTGATTGTATTGATGATTTTATTGTATTATTGATTGATTGTATTTGTTATATTTCTATCCCACCTTTCCTCCAAGGAGCCAAAAATAGGATACATGACCCTCCTCCTCCTCTCCATTTTATCCTCACAACAACCCTGTGAGGTAAGTTTAGCTGAGAGTCAGTGACTGGCCCAAAGTCACCCAGTGAGCATTATGGATGAGTTGGGATTAGAAGCTGAGTCCTGGCCAGTCCAAGGTTGTTAACCACTCCTCCTCTCAGGTGCACTGTCCCTCAGTTTTGTAAATGCTGAAGGAAGCCCCCAGCATCCTCTGCAATGATGTAGGGGCTTTGGGGGAGCCTCTCCCCTTCAAGTTACAGACCTGGGGAAAGTCGTGGTGGCTGAGAAGTAGCAACTTGCCATAGGGCACACAGGAAATGCATGACTAGACTGGTAGTTCATGACAAGATTTGAACCAGAGACTGCCCAGCTCATATCCACTACATACTCTCAAATAACTCTAAAGATTCATTTAGAATAGCCTTTTCCAACATGGTACCCTCCTGATACCATAGCCATGCTGTTTGGGAATGATGGATTTGTAGTCCAGCACATCTGGAAGGGGACATGTTGATTTAGAAGAACAGGTTCACTTGAACACAATTGGTGGGAGCTTGTTAGAACTTTCCATCTTCTCTTTTTGGTCCTTAAGGCCACTTTCCTATTCTTTGTTTGCCACATGTCAAACTGCAAACTCTTTGTGCATAGCAGAGAAATCACACTGCTTTTCCAATAGTTGGTCTGCTGGGGCCCAACTTTTTATTTTATTTTATTTTAATTTTGGGGAGGCTGCCATTAAGGGTAGAACCTTCTTGAGGCAGTGTAAAAGATAAACATTTTACCAAACAGAATAAAAATTCAATAAATACATATGCAATACAAATCTAGTCATGCTTGCTGGGGGATGCTGAGAGTTGTAGGACTTTTCTTTATATCTCAAGTCATGCATAGGATTGGGCCCCAACAAATTCAGTCTGGCATAAGCTTCATCAGGAGCATGCATTTCGTGGACGGTTTCCATGCAAGCTTCTGCAGATGGGGCCGGACGGAGCTGCGGCAGAGGCGGATTCCAGAGGTGTGGCGCTGCCATAACAGAACAACAAGAGTACAAAAATCCACATCCAAACTCCACCACCCGGGGTTGCCCCTTTAAAGAGCATCTGGCCTTCCTCCCTCGCTTACACGGCTCTGCTTGCCAGGGCCTCACCAGCGGTTGCCATGGCGCTGGAAGGCCTGCGGCCCAAGTTCTCTGTACGCGCCCTGCTGCCAGAGGGACGGTTTGGTTGCTACGGGAACCAGCACAACAGCCGCCGTCCCAGACAGACAGAGAGCGAGAGAGCGAGAGCGAGCGAGGGAGAGGGAGAGTGTCTCTGCCTAGACCTGGTGGGGCTTCTGCGAGAGCAGCAGCAGCAGCAGCAGGAGGTGCTGGTGGAGGTGGCGGAAGGCCCAGCCAAGTAAGTGTTCAGCCAGAACCCGCCTCCCTTCGGGGGCTGGAAGGGGCTCTCCTTCGAACTGAGCATTGGATGCTTGGGACTGGAAGGCCTCGCTGCTCAAAGTCCTTGAAGGCAGACTCCTTAGGACCCCATCATCCAGGGGTAGGCAGGAGATGTTTTGGACTTCAACTCCCAGAAGCCCCTGCCATGGCCAGTAGTCGTGAATGCTGGGAGTTGTCCAAAACAGCTGGAGATCTACTTTCTGTACACCCCTGCCTTAATCTCCTCTTGGACTAACACAGCCTTCCCCAACCTGGTGCCCTTCACATGTGGCAGACCACAGCCCCCTGGGGGACACTGGGAGTCGTAGTCTGACCCATCTGGAGGCACCAGGTTGGGGAAGGCTGGACTACTAATACAGAAGAATGCAGCATTTACTCACTAAAATGCTAGGGGGAGAGAGAGAGAGAGCACTTTTGAACTCAGTCAGGCTCTTGGACTGTGGAACCGGGGGAGATATTCTGGATTGAATGAAGCACAAGGTCAATGTCTGCAGCTAGATAGGATCTCTCTCTCTCTCTCTCTCTCTCACCCACCCACCCACACACACACACCTTCCTATTGCCTACTTCTGAACCTGCATCATATCAAGAAGGAAGGGTCAGGGAAGAGTGAATCAATACCTTCAGGCTGAAAGTTCTGAGATGGAAGCAAACTAGCATTTGAAGAAGGAATTAAGTCATGAACAGCGAGCCCATTGGATTTGGGATGTACATTTAGGAACATCCGTATTGGGTATAATGGGGGAGGCAGAGGTGCCATGTTGAGAAGATGGCTGCCTGTACTTTTTAAAAATGGCAGTGGTTGTGTTCTGAGTTCCTAAAAGAGCACTTCAGTTATAACTGGCAGGAAAGGAGAGAGTGTTAAAAACAGCAGTTTAAAACAGCTTTTGGGATGGCGTGTGGATATTGCCAGTTGCCTCAATTATCTTATCCCTCCCTCCCTCCCAAATACATATATTCCCTAGAAATAGGGTGTGCTTTCTTACATGTTTTTATTATGCACTTATATCCCAGCCTTCCTTCAAGGAGTTTAGAGCCGTATATATGGTACACTACCCCACTTAACATCACAACAACCTTGTAATGTAGGGTAGGCTGGGAGATGGTGATTGGCCCATGGTCATCCAGTAAGCTTCATGACTGAATGGGGATTTGAACTGGAGTATGCCCAGTCCTGGTCCATTACATTATGCTGGTTTTTGGTAATGAATACTAATTGCTGGAGCATATTCAATGGGATTCAGATAGTCCAGCCATTGATTTGGCTGGCTTTGGGCTCCGGTCCCACACCGTTTGCAAGTATGCTTTGAAATTTAATATCCTGTGCAACAGTGAAAAATAATATTTTTTGTTAACTAATATAATGCATTTGATAATCTGGACTGTAGTGGTGGTAGTGCACTATATCTTTACATTCTCATTTGGTCATGGAGGTGAATTGGATTAAGTCATTTTTACAAGGTTAGCACATAACACAATGGACCCAGTTTTTCCTTGTGGATTACTGCTCAGGCTTAAACTACACACTACACAAAATACATGGCTCACGAACCATATACCTCAAGGACCTACCTCAGGCCCTTCAGAGACCCTTCTCCATGTGCCCGCTCAAAAAACAAAAACAGTTGGGGGGGCAGTTTTGGGAACAACCCATTGCTGGGATAGCCCCATGTTTATGGAATGCTCTCCCACAAGGAAGCTCATCTAGCAGTGACACGGTCATCCTTTTAGCACCAGGCAAAGAATTACTTGGCTGTGAGGCAGGAGGTAGTGGGGGGAGTTCACACGACATGACAACCTACCATGGGCAGCCTGCCATGGTGGGCTGTCGTGTCGTATGAACCTGGTGTCCTCTACATGGTGGATTATTTTTCTTGAACAAGCTATCCATGGCTTGTTGTTGGGTTGTTCATATCCATGGTAGGTTGTCATGTCGTCCAAACCCAGGAGATAGATTTTATCATGGATTGTTGGGAACGGCTACAGAGCTACTTGGCAAGAGCGACAAAAAAAAAACTGTGCTGGAATTGTGTGTGTTGTTATTTTAATTAATTTTTATTATAAAATCTCAACAAAACAAAAACATAAAGAAAAAAACCCACAACTACACAGATTTGAATATATCAGTTTCAACACATAGATATGAAATGTGTGTGTGTGTGTGTGTGTGTGCATATAGCTTTCTAAGAATTAGACATAAACTTCAACAAAGGCAGACCAAATATCCATATATGTATCCATTTGCAAGTGGAAATTTGAACCACCAGTTCATTGCATTATAATCCATTGCATAGGAGGTGAGCATTTATCCTTCCAATGCTGTAATATCAAACACGCATGGAGAATCCATTTGTGTTGACCATGCG
The DNA here is from genome assembly GCA_029215795.1 of Anniella stebbinsi. Classification (NCBI taxonomy): domain Eukaryota; kingdom Metazoa; phylum Chordata; class Lepidosauria; order Squamata; family Anniellidae; genus Anniella; species Anniella stebbinsi. The sequence continues at coordinate 34,336,305 of JARDYH010000007.1, forward strand.
TTAACTTCCATGAAACAGGTAGATAATTTAAGAGGACATCTACATCAGTAAATATTAAAGAGAGTTTCAGTACAAAGTTTATCTGTATAATAATCTCCACTCAAAAGAAGCAACTTTGGGCATTGCCAAAACATACGATTAAAAGAAGCATTAGCTGTATTACACCTTCAGCTGTTAGCCAACTTAGAAAAAATCTTATTAAAGAAACATTGTGGAATCCAATAGACAAAGAACAAGACTGGAAATGTTTTGTTAGAAACAGTGTTAGAAGTAGAAAGGAGAATTTTGGAAGTAAATTTGGAAGAAACCAAATGCACAGTTACAAGATGGGGGATACTTGGCTAATCAATACGACAAGCGAGAAGGATCTTGGAATTGTTGTAGATCACCAGCTGAATATGAGCTAACAGTGTGATGTGGCTGCAAAAAAAGTAAATGCTATTTTGGGCTGCATTAATAGAAGTATAGCTTCCAAATCACGCGAGGTACTGGTTCCCCTCTATTCAGCACTGGTTAGACCCTATCTTGAGTATTGCGCCCAGTTCTGGTCACCACACTTTAAGAAGGATGCAGGCAAGCTGGAGCGTGTTCAGAGGAGAGCAACGAGGATGATTAGGGGTCTGGAATTAAAGCCCTATGAGGAGAGATTGAAAGAACTGGGCATGTTTAGCCTGGAGAAGAGAAGATTGAGGGGAGACAGGATAGCACTCTTCAAATACTTGAAAGGTTGTCACACAGAGGAGGGCCAGGATCTCTTCTCGATCAACCCAGAATGCAGGACACGGAATAATGGGCTCAAGTTACAGGAAGCCAGATTCTGGCTGGACATCAGAAAAAACTTCCTGACTGTTACAGCAATACGACAATGGAACCAATTACCTAGGGAGGTGGTGGGCTCTCCCACATTAGAGGCATTCAAGAGGCAGCTGGACAACCATCTGTCAGGGATGCTTTAAGGTGGATTCCTGCACTGAGCAGGGGGTTGGACTCAATGACCTTAGAGGCCCCTTCCAACTCTACTATTCTATGATTCTATGATTCTGTAATAGCTGCTATCCTACTCAGAAGTTTCATGACCTCCATGAATGTAACTCATGTGTCAGATACTTTACCAAGTGGTAAAAAATTCTTTTCTGAATTTGTTTTGCTTGGTTACAATTACACCCAGATATTGAAAGCTGTTAGATGGGAATGCTAAATTAGACAGCTTCTGAAGATCTTTTTGCTTAGTAGGAGGGTATTAAAGCTTGGATTTTGTGTGACATCAAAACTTGCTGCCTTCTCAAATTTCACAGGCAGCAGGCCTTTCAGCTCTGACATTGCTTCCTGTGTCGAACATAATTGACCAACGGTTGATAAGATTAATCATGACCTTTTCACCTTAACAATATTCTGAATTTAGTCAGCAAGGATTTCATTTTCAATTGCTATTGTAAAGAGTAGAGGTGAGAGAAAGCAACACTGCTTTGTACCTCTATGTTGTTGAATTGGACTTACTGACTTGCAATGATGGGAGTTGTAGTCCAACCCCTTTGGAGGGCACCAGGTTGGGGAAGAGCTGCTCTAAACAAAAAAAGAGAAGTAGGTGGCCCTAAGTTGTTCGTGATCAGTTTTCCACAACCCCACAGTCACCTCTGCATATCATATTCTCCACCCTGTCCTCATGGTTTATCTGCTTTGGGAGAATGAGAATTTCACTTGCACTTTCTGCTTCCTTAGGGAGGATATGGCGTTAAGGCTTGTGAGCCTTAACTCCCAATTTCCCTGCTTTTTGGTGCTTGGTTGGAATCTGTAGAGCCTTAACATTGTTTTTGTAAACTGTAGGTTTTTTGTTTAATGAATTTCATGGCTTTGTGTAATGGATGACTGGATATTATACAGTTGACAACCAAGCCAGCGTCAGCCAGAATGTTATACCATCTTGACATCCAATATAAAATCAAAGCTAGTGTTATGTGTTGAACTCACTTTTAACAATAAATCAACCAAAATGCTTGCATCTCCCTCAATTTTAAAGATAAAGAGATGAAACCTGGCATCATGGTAGCTCTTAAGTAGGGATATAGCTATGCCAAATATGAAGCAGATCTGTTCATGCCTTGATTTTTAGGAATTTTTTAAAGTCCAAACAGAAATCTCTTTGGGGTCCAGGACCTTGAGCAGTACAAGTTTAAAAAATGAAATTAAAGATAAAGAGATGAAACTTGACACCATGGTAGCTCTGAAGTAGGGATTTAGTCATGCCAAGTTGGAAGCAGATCCGTTCATCCCTTGATTTTTAGAAATGTTTAAAACTTCAATTTATTTTTTTAAATTAACTAAAATGCTTACAATTCCATCATTTTTAAAGATAAAGGGATGAAACTTGACAGAATGGTAGCTCTTAAGTAGGGATTGAGCCATGCCAAGTTGGAAGCAGATCTGTGTATGCCTTGAGTTTTAGGAATTTTTAAAACTTCAAACCCAATACTCCTCTTTGGGGTCTAGGGCCTTGAGCAGTACATTAAAAAAAAAGAAAGTAAAGATGAAGATATGAAACTTGGCACCATGGTACCTCTTAAGTAAGGCTTTAGCCATGCTAAGTTGAAAGCTGATTGGTTCATGCCTTGAATTTTAGGAAAAAAATTGAAGTCAAACTTTTAAAAAATATATCCTAAAAATCAAGGCACAAACCGATCTGCTTCCAACTTGGCATGGCTCAATTCTAGGATGACCACTAGGGTGTGGCCTAGTGGCTAAAGTGTTGGACTGGGAGCTGGGAGATCTGGGTTCTACTCCCCACTTAGCCATGGAAACCCATTGGGTGACTTTGGGCCAGTTGCAGACTCTCAGCCCAACCCATCTCACAGGGTTGCTATTGTGAGGATAAAATGGAGAGGAGGAGGATTATGTATGCCGCCTTGGGTTTCTTGGCGGAAAAAAGGTGGGATATAAATGCAATAATAAATAATTTAAAAAACCTGTCAGGATTTCCCCAGATTTCTCCTGGTTTTTGGTCTATCTTCGGTGTCAGGGGGGATTTTATGCAATAGTCTATAATGACCTGGAATTACACACTTTCCCTTTTAAGGCCACCATTAGCGTGGCAGGGGGGAAATGACATGCTTTCTGGAGGTGTGTCATTCTCTCCCACTGCTCCAATCAAGGCCTTAAAAGGGAAAAACGTGTAATTCCCAGGCTTTATAGAAAAGGACCTGATTGGAGCAGTGGGGTGGGGTGAGAATGACATGTTTTCCCCTCCTCCGCTCCAATTGGGGACTTTAAGGTGGCCCCAGAAAGCCATTTTCCTGCCCCCTCACTAGGTGTCCTCTTTTTTGGTTTCCCAAATATGGTCACCCTACTCAGTTCTTGCACAGGCTGCATATCCATCCCTAGATATTTACTCAAAAGTAAGACCCATTGAATTTCCTTGGTTCTTGAAAAGCAACACACTTGCTTTTAGATTTGCCAGTCTCAGCATTCTATGTATGCTATGAATGCCTGCTCTGTCTGTCCCTATAGTTTCCTGCAAGGTCCAGCCAGGGGAAGCCAGTAAATTAAACCCAGGGGTGGAGGGTGGGATTCCCTCAAGTTCATCTGACAGCAGGTGCTATAGAACATGGACCTTCCAGGAGTGTTGAGGCTGGATTTCTGGCAGACCCAGCCAGGCAACTTTATGGCCTGTTAGTCCCTCCATTTGGTAGCCCGCAGAGCACCTGCCTCATAAGGCAAATGGCCACATGAGAACTGTTATTATGGCCTGCTACTTTGTTTGTCTTTAGTAGTCTGTGGTCCAGATCTCTTCAGAAGGGGGAATAGTGTTTTGTGGTTGGGGTCAGTCTAAATTATCTCCAGGGGTACCTTACTCAGTGCCTCTGATAGCAAAGAGATTGAGGATTTTCCCCAACTCTGTTACTCTTGAAGTTACTAGGCCTGTTGAAAATAGATTTTATAACATAAGCATGAAAACAGTGAATACCCCTTTTAACTTGTTAAACCAATGAAAACATGCCACACAAGAAGTCTTAAGATATGAATGGTTTACAAAGAAAAGTAAATGCAAAAGAACATCAGATGCAGAAGTGAAATCTGAAACATTACTGGTCGTAGTATTAGTAGTAGTAGTATCCTGCCTTTTGCCCAATGCTGGGCCTCAGGGCAGCCTTACAAAACTAAAACATATACAGCTAAAACCTATAAATAGGAATATACTAGGCTGACCATATGAAAAGGAGGACAGGGCTCATGTAACTTTAACAGTTGTAGAGAAAAGGGGATTTCAGTCAGTGTCATTTGTATGCAATTAGTTCCTGGTGAAATTCCCTCTTCATCGCAACAGTTAAAGTTCCAGGGGTCCTGCCTTCTTTTGTATATGGTCACTCTAGTATAATGCCTGCAACTTTAACTGTTGTGATGAAGAGGGAATTTCACCAGGGACTAATTGCATACAAATGACACTGGCTGAAATTCCCTTTTCTCTACAACTGTTAAAGTTACATGAGCCCTGTCCTCCTTTTCATATGGTCAGCCTAAATATACAAAAGTTAAAAATATAATTAAATACTTTTCAATATTAAAGCATTTTAAACATTTTAAATACATAACAATTTAAAAGTCAAAGGTATAGACAGAGGTCCAGATTATTAGCCAAAGGCCTGCTGGAACAAAAAAAGGGTTTGTCTGCATCCAAAAACACATCAAAGAGGGAGCCAGTGTAGACTGCAAAGATTAGAAAGAAAATCCATGTGTGTACACTATGCAAAATACATGACAGCTCAACTGTTTCTAAACCTTATTAGAAAAACAGGGTGACTAGGCCGAAACCAACGTTGTAGGCCAGAAGCACTTTGAAAGGTTTCAACATTGTACTTAAAACTTTACACCGGCCCAAACTAATTAAATTAAGTGTTTGAAGCTTTCAACTTTATAGCAGTATGGACCAAACTCTTAGAAAAGAGGGAAGAAGCACTGTGTGTGTATGGGGGGGGGGGGGGATAGAAAGGTATAGCCACCTATTCCCAGGAGAGATCTGATCAGGTTACCATGGATCCAGAGGAACCACACCCTGCTTCACCAGGGAGCAAAAGAGCAAACTGGCCTTATGAAGATAACCCAAAATACTCTCAGAGCCAAAGGAATGCATGTTCCAGAAGAGAAAAGAGAAACTCTTCTTCTTCTTCTTCTTCTTCTTCTTCTTCTTCTTCTTCTTCACTCAAAAGGTCTGTGCTAGAGGCAGCGGCCATTTCACTCACCCACCCCACATTCTAAGGCAGGAGGGAGGGGGGAGAGCGATGCTACTGAGCATGTGTCACGCTATGAGGGAAGATGGCCACCTCATTGACTTGAATGAGAGGTTAAAATAGTCCTTAAAAGTCAACCGAAGGGAATTTTTAAAAAACGAAAAGCTTTCCACCAACTACAGTCAAGGAGGTAGAAGACCCCACCACTGGATTAATTAATAAGGCTCTAGAAATTATGCAAATTGTGAGCACAAAAGTCGCAACCTGGAAGTAATTTTACAAAAGCAGGGAGACAGATTTGTATTCCTTTTCTACCTTAAACTGCTCTCCTTCTCTCAATCTTTCACCAATCTTCTTGAAATTTTCAGGTAATGTAAAACAAACATTTCTTTCTGGCACCTATAAATTTCAGAAAGGTTGGTGAAACATTTTCGATTTTATGGCTGTTAGAATGAAACCCCCCCCCCCCCATTATCACTTTCACATGGCGGAATGTATTTTTTACTGATGGCCCTTAACAATGGAGGCACGGCTGTGTGTGTCCATTGTGTCCATTGTGTGTCTATCGTGTGTCCACCCCATGACACAATCATCAACACAACGGATAGTTGCCTCTTCCGTCCTCCGTTGCCTAAACTGTCGTCAGAACTCAGCCAGTGTCTCACCAGCTTCTCTTGCCTTGTCTCCTGGTTTCCTGACCCTGCCTTGATCTTGAACCCCTGTGCTATGACCTTGGACTCTTGCTTGACTCTGCTACTATTTATTTATTTATTTATTTATTTATTACATTTGTTTACTGCCCCATAGCCGAAGCTCTCTGGGAGGTTTACATAGGATTAAAAACAATACAAAAATTTAAACAGCAAAAACACACAACATACACACAATCTGTACATTTAAAACCACTATAACACTTCAAAAAGCAAAAAAACAAAACAAAACCCCAAAACAAAACAGAACAACAACAACAAAACCCCCAGGCTCCTCAGATATTGCCATATGCCTGAGAGAAGAGGAAAGTCTTGACCTGGTGCCGAAAAGATAACACTGTTGGCGCCAGGCGGGCCTCAACAGGGAGATCGTTCCACAATTGGGGGGGCACCACAGAGAAGGCCCTCTCTCTTGTTGCCAACCTCCGAGCTTCCCTCGGAGTAGGCACTCGGAGGAGGGCCTTAGATGTTGAATGTAGTGTTCGGGTAGGTTCATGTCGGGAAAGGCGTTCCATCAGGTATTGTGGTCCCAAGCCGTGTAAGGCTTTATAGGTTAAAACCAGCACCTTGAATCGGGCTCAGAAACATACAGGCAGCCCTTTGTATACATACAAGGATCAGCAATACTTCTTTTGAAACTCATTTCTTTAACCAAAATGGAATTCAGGCAATTATTCCAGCATCTGGCACTTTGTTTCAAACCATAAACAGCCTTTTTTAGTAACCAAACTTTATCTGGTTGCTGCTCAAAACCTTCTTGCTGCTTCATGTACATTGTTTCCTCCAGATTTGCATTCGGTTATGCAGTCTCAAAATCAAAATGATTTACAAGCATTTTGTTCTTAGCTACCACACTTAAAGTGTCAGCTTTACACGTTGGAGAAAAAACTTCATCATGATGAACCCCATGTTTCTGATTAAAACCTCTAGCCACCAAACGAGCTTTGTACTTTGTTTCACCAGACACACAGTTTTTTTTCTTGTACACCCAACGAAAAGAAATTGCTTTCTGACCTTCAGGTAATTTGTCTAAAACAAACACCTTGTTTTCCACAAAACTTTTCATTTCTGCCTGCATTGCATTTAACCATTTATCTTGTTCCCCACTGGGCAGTTGTGACACCTCTTCATAGGATTTAGGTTCATAATTCACCATGCACACATGAACATCTTCACAAAACCTTTTGGGAGGTATCCCCTTGTTTGATCTCTCAGGTCTTCTGGGATTCAAACTGACTGTTTGCTCTTCCATTTCTGCTTTGGAAGTCTCAGGTTTCACAGTGCTAGGAATTAACTCATTCCTTGCCCCTTCTTCAAATCTACCTGTTTTATTGCTTTCAGAGCTTCCCATTAAGTTCAACATTAAATCAAAATTTGCATGAACCCTTTCCCAGTTCTGCTCTTCAAAATTAGCAGATTGTGACACCACAACTTTTCCATTTCCTAATGAAAAGTGCCATGACTTTGTATGTGTTCCCTGGTAGCCCACAAACCTCAGCTTCATGGTTTTGGCTTCCCCCTTCTTTCTCTGACTTTTGGGAATATGCACATGAGCCATTGTGCCCCAGATACGCAAATGACTCAGATCTGGTTTCTTTTCAAACAATACATGGTAAGGAGTTGTGTTTATAACGCTTGACCATGTTCTATTTGATAAATAGTTTGCTGATAAGAATCCTTGATGTTTTGCAAAACTCCGTTTCTCCTTTCTATTGCCCCATTTTGCCAAGGACAATGAGGGTCAGTGACCCTTTGAGTGACACTAGTTTCTCTGAACCACCTAGAGAATTCATTACTCATAAATTCCCCACCACGGTCGCTTTGCACTTGCAGAACTGACTTCTGAAATCTTTTTTCAGCCACGTGGCCCAGCCTTTGAATGCATCAAAAGCTTGTCCTTTTTACTTCAATAAGTACACCCAGCTGAACCTGGATTTATCATCCATTATGACCAAAGCATACCTTGCTCCCCCTTCACTTGGAGCAAAAGGGCCAATCAAATCCATGTGCACCAGCTCAAATATCTCCTTTGACACCCTGTCACTCTTCTGGTTAATGGGTTTGATTTTAGATTTTGATTGTTTGCACACTGCACAATCTAGAAATCTCTTACATTGATTCAGTTTTACCCCTTGACTTAAATAAGGCATTTTCTGTAAAACTTTAAAGTTTGCATGTCCCATTCTCCTGTGTAAAACATGAACACAATTTTCATGGATTTGAATATTACTGGTTTGAGCTACTAAATGCTCACCCACATCCATATAAAACAAACCATTCTTCAAATGTCGTTGTGCTTTTGTTAGTCCGTCCCTTTCCACTCTGCAGACATCTTTCTCAAAAACAACAACATATCCCGAGGCTGTTAGACTTGAAACACCTAAAAGAGAATAATCTAAATTGGGAACAAACAAAATATTATCCAAATGTTCTTTTAAACAAGCTATGAAGCATGTTCCTTCCTCTTGAACTCCTGCTTTCCTTCCGTCTGTTAGCATTATAGAATCAACTGAAGACTTCCTCAGGCTCACAAATGCTTTTTTATCATTTGAAATAGTTCTGCTACTGGCAGAATCGATAAGCCATACTCCCTCATGAGCAGTCTCATCGCATCTCACTGTTGCAGACACTTTGTGTGAATAATGACTTGCTCCCTCTCTCCTCTCTGGTTGCACACGCTTTTTCTTCTTCCCTCCAGGCCATTTCACTGTGTAAAACCATTTGATGTGCCCTTCCTTGCCGCAACGAAAACATTTCCTTGTGTTTGCCAAAACTCTCTCCACAGTCTCCTGTGGAAAATAATTAGCTGCCTCCTTTGGAGTTTTTCTGTGCGGTTCATAGGCAACTTTTTTTTCCAGGATTGTTTTCCATGCCTCTCTCAGCTCTTCTTTGATCCTTCTGCAGTAAACGGCCTGTCAAGTACTGCAGGGTCAAATCCTGAGAATTCATACATTCAAGGCTTGTAGTCAAAACATCCCAGCTCTGGGGTAGCGAGCTCAGAATAATATAAATTTTATTCTCTTCCGTGAAAAGCATTCCAATCTCCTGTAGCTGAGCAAAAATATTTCTCATATTTTGCAAATGGTGAGATAAGCCTTTTCCCTCCACCAATTTGCTCCTGTACAGCTTCCTGGTTAAACACATCCGAGAACTGGCAGTTCTTCTTCGTGGTCTCTGTGCATCACACCCATGGGTCTGCGCTCACGCGGAGCCTGCTCTTGGGAACATTCTATAGCTAAAAATATTCGGCGGAAGCCCCTCCCCACTCCTCCAGTGCGGATGTCTACAGGGGCAACCGCCGATCCCCTCAGTTCTTTTCTAACCGCCACTGTGCGAGCCTCAGAAGGAACTTTGTCTGTTGGAAAAGTCCTTATTAGGATAAGCTAGTTAGAGTTTTTATTAATTTTTCTTTCGTTCAGTGAGTCAATTTACTATTTGCTGGTTGTTACTTCAATCCGCCGAGCTCCCTCTGTATTTAGGGAGATCGTTACATATGTATGGCCTCAACAGGGCCTTTTCGGAAATGCCTCAAGTGTGCGGCTAAATTCCCTCACACAGACGGACATACTATTTGTCTGTTCTGTCTAGGGGAGGAGCATGTTGTGGAGACGTGCCATTATTGTCAGTCCCTCACGAAGCAATAAAAAAAAAACCGGGCGGACCGCTTGAGGGCTGAACTGTGGAGAAGAGCACTCCACGCGGTGGATAGACCTAAAGCCGTTATGTCAGAAATGCAAAGGTCTCCCATAACAACAGGGATGATGCCGCCAGCACAAGGGCAGGATGAGCAACTCCAACCGCTTAATAGCTCAGCCCAGATTCTCTGTACTGACCCCCAACCACAGGGGAGATCGACAGAGTCAGTAACGCCAAAACAATTGGCAAAGAAGAAACATACTTCTAAGTCTAAAGTACTTGGTCCTGCTAAGAAAAAGAAAAAGACAAAGCACACTCTGCCCCTGCTAGTGGCTGCTGTATCTGCACCGGTGTTGCACTCAACAATTCAATTGCCACAATCACCAGCTCCTATCACTCTACAGTCTACATCGGAGAGGGAACTTAGAGATTCCCCTCCACCCCGACAACAATCAGTACCGAAACAAACTGACCAAGAGGGGCAGTATCTTGCTCCCGAGCTTCTCTATCAGACAGTTGCAACTGTGAGCCATGAGAATCCTCGATACCGGGCTAGTTCGCCCCAATCGGTAGTCTCTCTGGCTTACAGAAGGGATACCAGAGCAGTCTCGCGAGAGCATTTGTATCGGCGTGAGGGGAGAGAAGCCTCGCGCGAATGTTTTTACCAAGGGGATGAGAGAGAGAGCTCTAGAGAGCGTTCATACCATAGGTGTTGTTCTCGCTCTCCTCATAGAGATTGGGATCGACGATCTGAGTGGTCATTAACACCACAACGATCACAGTGGGAGGAGTACAGTCCAGAAAGGCACTATTATAGAAGCTCTCGCTATACAAGGGAAGTTTCTCTAAGAGATACGCCCACGGTTACACATTCCTCACTTCGGTATAGAGATCAGTCAACAGCAACAGTCTCTATACCTCCGGTTCCTGTGGGGTTACCACCTCTAGAGCAACGAGTTCATCGGTATAGAGATCAGTCAACAGCGACAGTCTCTATACCTCCGGTTCCTGTGGGGTTACCACCTCTAGAGCATAGAGTTCATCCGCCAGTAAATTTTCAGCCAATACAGCCAATTCAACATCAAGAAGCTCTTGCAAGTAAATTACTTTCTCATTCAGAGGAGGATGTTAGTTCAGACTCTGTTTCAATTGCTTCACAAGCATCTTCACTACCTTCTCCAGACACTCTGGTGGAATCACATGACAGTGCTTCCCTGCCAGGGGATGGGGGTTACTTTTCTGAACAGATTCAGCGAATGGCCCAATCCCTTGGTTTAGACATGCAGCAACCAGCTGAAACTATTAAAGACCCAGTGTCTGATGCTGTTTGTTCTGATGTCACGGCACCAGCTGCCATCCCTTTTCTACCAAAATTGCTGGAAACAGTACAGCAATCATGGAAATCTCCATTTTCGCTAATACCAACTTCAAAGTGATTGGAGACCATGTATAAGGTCCAAGATAAGAGTTTCTTATTTACACATCCTGCGCTTAATTCAGTCATAGTGGACTCGTCGCAGGGACGATCACATAAAGTACATTCTGCACCAACTGATAAAGAGGGCAGGAGGCTGGATTTAATGGAACGCCAACTCTACTCTGCATCAGCATTAGGTCTTAAAGTAGCTAATTACCAGGCTATGATGTCGCGTTACCAATTGTTTCTCTGGGAGAAGATGGAGAGGCGGGTAAGAAATAAATTGTTGTTATTATTATTATTATTATTATTTTTATTATTATTACCAGATGATAAGAAAGAGCTGGCACGAGTATTTAAAGATGAGGCCATAAGATTGTCTTGCCAACGAATAAATACTACAAGGCATCAAGTAGACTGCGATTCTAAGATGATGGTGGGGGCCATAGCATTGAGACGGCATGCATGGTTGCGCTCTGCAGGACTAACACAGGAAGCTAGATCCCGTATAGAGGACCTACCTTTCGATGGGATTGGGTTGTTTAATGTGGGTACAGATGATGCTATGGAGACGGTACAAAAAGCTAAACTGACAGCTAAGAAAATGGGTATTGGACAACAGCCATACCCAGCACAGCAACAACAGCACTACCCTAGATACCGCACACGTTGTTGGCAGCCTCAACCTTATTTTCGAAGCAAGCCTTTTGTCAATCGCTCTCACCAACAGGCACCAAATCCAGCTCCTAAGAGGCAATATCCACCATTCAGACAGAGGCAAGCTTTTAAAAAGGAGCCTAATACGAAACAGAGACTTTGACTCTGTAAGGAACAATCACATGCCGCCTGCTTGTCTCCAATTCCAGAATCGCCTTCTACGATTCCTGTCGGTATGGGAGTCAGTAACATCAGACAAGCGGGTCTTGAGCATTATTCAGTGCGGATACAAAATAGAGTTCGACGTCTTTCCTCCGCCTTCGCCTGTCATCATAACACCCCCTTCCAGCGTGATAACGGAAGAGACACACACTCTCTTGAGGAAAGGGGCAATTTGCAAACTTCCTCAAGAACAGGTTCAAGAGGGGTTTTACTCCCGATATTTCACAGTTCCAAAGGCGGATGGAGGACTTCGTCCTATTTTGGACCTACGGAAACTCAATGCTTACATAGCACCAAAAAGATTTCGGATGATAACTCTTGCCGCCATTCTTCCTCTTCTGACACAGGGGGATTGGTTTGCATCCATAGACCTAAAGGATGCATATTTTCACATTTCAATAAATGAGGAATATCAAAGATATCTCCGGTTTGCAGTCAGAGACGACATTTTCCAGTTTCAAGTCCTCCCATTCGGTCTGTCTACAGCACCTCGGGTCTTCACAAAATGTATGGCAGCAGTATGTGCAAGTCTCCAGTTACAGGGTGTTCAGCTCCATCCGTACTTGGACGACTGGCTGTTGGTAGCAAAGACCAGTCATACATTGAACCTCCATGTCGAGCTCGTTATGAGTCTTCTTCACCAGCTAGGGTTGATGATAAATACAGAGAAGTTTTGCTTAAAACCAACATGCACCATCAAATTCATAGGAGCCATCCTCGATTCCAGGACGGCCAGGGCATATTTACCACAAAAACGTATGCTAACTCTAATCAATATGGCAAAAATGATATCATTAAAAAAGACGGTCAAAGCCATTATGATACAACAAATGCTAGGATTTATGGCAGCTACAGTTGCAGTAGTGGAATGGTCCCGGCTTCGGATGAGGCCACTGCAGCTGTGGTTTCTCAGGGCATTCGACCTTACCAGGAACGCACACCGAATCCAGCTGCGAGTACCACAGCAAGTTCTAGATTCGTTGGAATGGTGGATGGACAGCAAGAATCTTCAAAAAGGTCTGCCATTTTCCAATCTGACTCCATCAATTACAGTGACTACAGATGCATCTCTCATAGGTTGGGGAGCTCATTGTGGATATCTCTCAGCACAAGGTCACTGGACAATGAAAGAAAAGGATTACCACATAAACGGTCTCGAACTGAAAGCTATGTGGGAAGCTCTTCTTGCTTTTCAGCAGCGCCTGAGGGGGAGAGTCGTTCAAGTAACGACAGACAATACGACAGTGGTTGCCTACTTGAACAAACAAGGAGGGACACACTCGCGAAGGTTGACCAACATGACACTGGACATATACGAGTGGTGTATAGTGAGGCAGATTTCCCTAGTTGCCACACATATAGCGGGAGTGGACAACACTCGTGCAGATTTCCTCAGCCATTCGTTTTATCAGACACACGAATGGGAACTAGACAGCACAGTCCTACAAAATCTTTTCAAGATATGGGGCACCCCAGAAGTAGATCTATTTGCTACACAACTGAACACAGCTCTCCCGGTGTTTTGCAGTCGAGCAGGAATCGGGAAAAATTCTTCAGGGGATGCTTTCATTCACAAGTGGAAGGGCAAGTACTTTTACCTATTCCCTCTGTTCCCGTTGCTCACGAGAGTTATTGCAAAGATCGAACAGGACGGTACAGGACGGTACAGAGACAATTCAGTTGGCTTACTCATTGCAAAAATTAATACCTTCATCAAAAGTACGTGCTCATACAACCAGAGTGATGGCTTCTTCTGTGGCATTTCACAGGGGTGTGCCTTTGCATGAAGTATGTCGTGCTGCAACTTGGTCCCAGCCATCAACGTTTATAAAACATTATAAATTGGTTGTTAGAGCGAGGAAGGACTGCAGCTTTGGGAGAGCAGTCTTATCATCTGTATTGATATGACACACCAACCCACCACCGGTAAGTGAGCTTGTTAATCACCCATGGGTGTGATGCACAGAGACCATGAAGAAGGACAGGTTGCTTACCTGTAACTGTGGTTCTTCGAGTGGTCATCTGTGCATTCACACGAACCCACCCACCATCCCCACTGGTGTATTTGGTGGACAATATGGGTAATATTACCCTTAGTCTCGAGGACACAGTGTCGGTCTTAGAGAACTGAGGGGATCGGCGGTTGCCCCTGTAGACATGCGCACTATCCCCTTCAATCTTGAATCCTCCCTTATAACATTTGCCAAAATTTCTATCACTATCGCAAATAAGATCGGTGAAAGTGGGCAACCTTGTCTTGTTCCTCGAGCTAGTATAATCTGTTGCGTTAACCCATCATTAACCATTATTTCTGCTTTATTATTTTTATACAGTTGATCCATCACTCCCATAAATGTTACTCCAAGCCCAAATGTTTTCAAAATTGTTTTAAGTGCTGGCCATTCCACGCAATCAAAGGCTTTGAATATATCCAATGCTAACAAACCTGCTTTTAAATTCCTTTTTTAAATAGTATTGATTATATTTAAGACTCTTCCAATTAAATTAGGCATTTGCCTTCCTGAGATAAATCCACATTGATCTTTTCTAATATATTTATGTATAAACGTACTCATCCTTTTTGCCATTATTGCTGTAAATATTTTTGAGTCTTGATTTATTAGGGATATTGGTCTATAAGATGCTGGATCAGTCAGATCTTTTCCTGGTTTCGGGATTAATATAATCAAGGAATGATCCCATGATGGGGGGGTCTTTCCTCCTTCTATTATACTATTAAATATTTTTTTTATCTTGGTATTAAAATTCCTCTAAAAACCTTATAATATTCCGGCCCCAAACCATCCAATCCTGGAGATTTCCCTCCTTTTAATTTAGCAATAATTCCTTCTATTTCTTTCTCAGTAACTAATCCTTCCATATAATCCCTATCTTGCCCCTATAATCTTATTTTCCAATTCCTCTCTACATATTCCAATACCTTAACCTGTGATCCCATATCTGATGTATATAATTCTCTATAAAACTCCTGAAATATATTTAATTTATCCTTCATTAAGTTACAACTTTTCCCTGTCTTATCACTAATTGTCCCTATCATGCTCTTAGCCTTTTTTGACTGAGTGGACCTAGCCAGCATCTTCGAGTTGTTATTACTATATTCAAAAAAATCCCTCCTTAAATATAGCAAATCCCTTTGGACTTATTCTAACTCTTCTTCTCTAATTCTTTTTTCTTAGCTTGGATTTGGGCAAATAGGCGTTTATCTTTTGTCTCTCTTAGCTTCTCCTCTAAGTCCCTTACCTCCTTTTCAATCTTTTTATTTTGTGCTTCTTGTTGTTTTCTTAGGGTACACATTTCCCTAATACAAATCCCTCTTACTACAGCCTTCATAGTGTCCCATATTAACCCCTGCAAGTTTGAGTCCTTTTCGTTAATTTCCCATATTTCCTGCATTTCTTTTTTTATGTTCTCCACTATATTTTTATTATTTAATAGCCTTGTATCGATTCTCCATCTCTTAACTTGTTTATAATCCTTCTTCATTTTAATATCCATCGTCATTAATGCATGGTCTGTGACTTTAATTACCCCATAGCACAATCTATAAGTTTAGACATCAGATTCTTTGACACAAAAATATAATCAATCCTGGAATAACGCTTAAACCTTGGTGAGTAGAAAGTATATTTCCTTTCTTCCCCTTTTAATACTCTCCAAACATCCATTAATTCTTTTCTCTCCATTAATTTGCTTAACCCCGTCCTTCCACCACTCTTAAGAACTCTTAATATGTTATCCCTGTCTTTCCCTTTGTCTAATACCATATTGAAGTCACCTGCCATCACAATATTCTTTTTACCCACTTCACCCACTGCATTAAAAACTTCATCAAAAAATTCCATTTGTTTTCCATTTGGAGCATATACATTAATCAATACATATTCCTCCTCCCCTACCCTGCAAGAAATTATCAGAAACCTTCCCGCTTCATCCTTCTTCACCCTTTGTATAGTAATACCACATTTTTTTGAAATTATAATCGCTACACCTCTCGCTTTAGAAGTGCCAAAAGACTTTTTTCGTAAACGCCCACTTCCCTCATCCGCTCATTTACACCCTCCTTTGTTTGATGAGTTTTCTGCAAAAAAATTACATCAGCTTTCTCTTTTTTTTAATAACATTTCTATTCTCTTCCTTTTTATAACAGTTCCTAGCCCTTTAACATTTAAAGTTGCAACCCTTAATTTATTTTCCATCTCTCTCTTTCACCCACATCTCTATATTGGTCTCCCTCTGTGATACACATACCCCCCTCCCTCACCCCCCCCCCACATTTACCCCCCATCTTCACCCCCCTCCTCACCAGACCTTCCTGGGCAATGGCCCCAATTATTCTTAGAACTCTTCAGGGGGAGGAGAAGCAACCCAACATTCCCGGAGCAGAAATCCGACCCTCCCCTCTCTTATAATCTTTTCTTATCCCTTTTACAATAATATTTCTTCATTGACGGATTCCACCTACGGCACCTTCCTCCTGTGGATGATCAGGACAGACTTCCCCTCCAGCACCTTCATCCTGCTTTGTTTCTCCAACAACCGTGGGATCCACTAAGCCCAGCTTTTCCAGAAGATGCATCCCTTGCTCACACGATGTTATTCTATGTTGCTTCCCTTTCCACATAAATCTCAGAAAGACTGGGTATCCCCAACTATATGTTATCGATCTCTTCCGCAAAGCCACTGTACACAGTCTAACACTCTTCCGCCACTGCACCATTTGAGGGCATAGGTCCTGGTAAACCTCAATTGATGTTGCTTGTAGCATCAGCTGGGCTTGACGTCTAATTGCTTGCATCAACTTTTCTTTCTTGTAGTAATTAGCAAATTATATCTCTTGGGAGCATCCCCTTCTTCTTATAACCCACTCTGTGGATCCTCTCAATATCCGCCATCTCCCAGGTTTCCTGAGTTTCAATTTCATTAATCCATGCCAAGATTATGTCTCTTAAATCCTTAGGACTCTCTCCCTCTCTCTCTCCAAAAAATCTAATTAGAATGTTAACTCTCCTGTCCCGATCTTCCAAAGCAATTAAGCGCAAGTCCATCTCCTTCAAATGGTCCCCCTGTTTCTTGCTGTCTTCCTGCAGCTTCTTCGTATTCCTCTCCATTCTCTCCATATTATCCACCACAGTTTGAAGGTCCACCATAAATTCCTGCTGTGAGTCCTTGATTCTTTGCATTAATCTTTCCTCCTGCTTCAGTAAAGCCACCTCCATCACATTCTGAATTTTGCTCATTAAATCATCTGAGGTCTCTGCTTGACTCTCTTTGGCCGGTTTTGGTACTGCACCTGCTGCTTTAGGAGCTGTGCCATATTTAGTATTTCCAGAGTGACCCGGGAATTTCCCTGTCTTGTCCGATTGCTGCTGCTTGTCCGACATATTGTCTGGTATAGTTCCAGCAACCCTCATAAGCCGCTGCCAGTTTCTATCAGACAGATGATCTTTCGATAATCTGCTCCAGGTGGGGGCCCTGGATTTTTCACCTTTTTGCTTTCTTTTCATAAAGCTAAACTCATAAATCCGCACCCCTCACCTAAATCATCGCTATCCGCCTCAAATATCCTCTCGGCTCAAATCAACAGTTGTGCTTCGGCTTCTAGCTCCTTCAACTGGAGGTTAAAAGTCACTTTTCCTACTTAAATCACTTCAGCCTCTCCCTCTAAAGTTATCTTAACCTTGCTGCTTCCAATTAAAGTCCATTAATTACCTTCAAAACAGTTTCGTTTTCTCCTCTGCTGTTATAGTAGTTATCCAGCTGCTTCTCTCACCACAGATGCAGTAAAGCTTCCGGACCCGAAATCAAATCGTTAATCAAGAATCCATCACCTCCAAATTAGGGATTTTGTAAATATTTCATTGCTTCTTAATGAGAGCAAGAGAGTTCTGACTCTACTCCATGTCCGTTAGGCCACTCCCCCTGGAGATAGTCTTAAAAGGTGGTTTGGTCCAAAGTTTGTTCCAACTGTCATTGTCTATTTGGCACTGCAGGTCAGTTTCCCAGACTGTCTTTAAACTTTGCGTGTCACCTGTCGTTGTTTCCAAAAGTATGTTATAAATGATAGATAAGAGTCCTTTCATGTTTTCTGTGGTTTGAAGACACAAAGAGTCAAAGTTTGTTAATGATCTGGTTACGGCTATGTTTTTGGCCACCTTGTGAGTAAATACTTTAATCTGGAGTTTCTGCATCCACCCAGGTTGTGTTTCAACTAATAAGTCATTTAGTTTTGCAGTTGAAATGGGTTGTCCTTTGTCAACAAGATCCCTCAGTCTATTAAGTCCTCTAGTTTCCCATTCCTTGTATTGTCCATATTTGTCCCATTGACAAAACGCAGGGTGGTCCAGGAATGGTAGAAGAGGAGAGGGAAATGGAGCAAGCTTTGTCGCCCATTGCTTCCAAACTGAAAAGGTAGCCTGGGTAAATGGGTTTATTTATTTATTTATTTCATTTCATTTCTAACCCGCCTCTCCATCTAGATCGAGGCGGGGAACAACACCAAATACAAATATAAAAACAATAAAATAGATAAACCGTTAAAACAGATAAAAACAAATCCATTATTAAAAACATCTTAAAATTAAACTGGATAGGCCTGCCGGAAGAGAGCAGTCTTCACGGCTTTCTTAAATTCCAGAAGACTGCTAATTTGTCGAATCTCCTCCGGCAGGCCATTCCACAGCCTGGGAGCGGCAGAAGAGAAGGTCCTCTGGGTAACACTCATCAGCCTAGTTCTGGCTGACTGGAGTAAATTCTTCCCAGAGGACCTGAGTGTGCAGGGCGGATTATACGGGAGAAGGCGATCCCGCAGGTAACCTGGACCCAAACCATGTAGGGCTTTAAAGGTAATAACCAACACTTTATACGTCGCCCGGAAACTAATGGGCAGCCAGTGGAGTGATTTTAAGATTGGTGTTATGTGGTCACCCCTAGGTGTACCGGTGACCAACCTGGCTGCCATATTTTGAACTAATTGAACTAATTGAAGTTTCTGGTTGGTAATGTGTACCAGGTTTGATAGCCTAATAGGTAGGAAAACCTTTCCCTGTAATGATGGAACAGTTTGTACATTTTCCATTTGTACCCAGCGGATATCTGATGTGTTGTTAATAAAGTGGAGTAATTGAGAGAGTTGGGCAGCATGATAGTAAAGCCTCAAATTGGGAAATCCCACGCCCCCAGTTTTGGTATTCCTGTAAAGAGCTAGCTTATGGAGTCTAGGTTTTTTCCCTCTGTGGGCAAAAGCTTCAAGTAATTTTTGCCACTTCTTAAGCAATTCCTCTGAGACCTGGACAGGGAGAGTCCGAAAGAGGAACAGGAATTTGGGTAGAGCCATCATTTTCAGCGTGGCAATTCTGCCCAGCCAGGATAGATTTAATTTGCTCCAGGCATGGAGGTCCTGTCTGATTTCCCGTATCAAGGGGGCATAATTTCTTTTTCTCAGCTGTTTTAAATTTTTAGGAACTATGACCCCGAGATATCTGAAGGAACTTGGCTGCAACTATAGCCCTGACATTTTTTGTAGCTCTTCCTGTTCTCTAAAGGCATATTGAGGCAGATCAGTTCAGATTTTGAGTAGTTTATGCTTAACCCTGCTGCTAGGTGGAAGTGTTTTAAACTCTCCAGCAATGTTGGTATGGCTTCCTTGGGGTTGTTGAAAGTTATTAAAACATCATCAGCAAATAAGTTGATCAGGTGTGATCTACCCTGTATGGAAATGCCTTTAAACCTACCATTTGTCCTTAGATCATTTGCCAGCACTTCAATGACCAAATTAAACAATAAAGGAGAGAGGGGGCATCCTTGCCTTGTGCCTCTGCTCAGGGAGAACTGAGCAGATTCTATGCCATTTACTCTCACCACTGCATGGGATTCTGAATAGATTTGTGCAATATAATTCATAAAGTTCTTCCCAAAATTCATTTGTTCCAAGATTTGTTTTAAAAAGGGCCATTCCACACTATCGAAGGCCTTAAAGGCATCTAAGGAGAGTATGGCTGCTGTGGTTTTATGGGCATTGCAAAAGTGAATTATATTCAGCACACATCGAATTGTGTTAGGTAGATGCCTTTTTGGTATAAAACCAGATTGGTCTGCTTCGATGTAGTTGTGAATGAATGTATTAAGTCTATTTACCAGTATGGAAGAGAAAAGTTTGGCATCCTGATTTAATAGGGAGATGGGTCGATACGATCCCATTGTTTCGGGATTTTTACCAGGCTTGGGGATCACCACAATCCTTGCCTGTCTCCAGGAGTCGGGGATCGGACCCCCCTCCAGGATGCTGTTATAGAGAAGTTTTAGGGGGGGGGGGTATCAGGAGCTCACCAAAAGTTTTCTAGAATTCCCCGCTAAATCAATCCATACCTGGTGATTTCCCATTTTTCAGTTTTTGTATGGCAGTTTTGATTTCCTCTTCCAATATAGGTTGGTTTAGTAGGTCTTTGTGTGTTTCTGAGAGGGGTCTGGGTGCAGTTTTCTTTATGTAAGGGTGTATGGTGGTGAGATCTGGTTTGCCTGAAGAGTAAAGTTTCCTGTAAAAGTCAGCAAAAGCTGCCGCAATATCCTTAGAATTTGTCTGTTTGGTACCCTTCCTGTCCATTACATGTAGTATTATATTTCTTGTTTGTTGCTTCTTTAACGCCCATGCTAAGAGTCTAGAATTTTTATTCCCAAACTCATAATATTTTCTATTCAGATGCATCATAGCTGTGTGTATTGTGCCTATTTCCAGTGCCTCCAGTTCACACCTTTTTCCCAGCAAAATTCTGTACACCTTAGGGTTCCCAGTCCGTTTGTGATCCATCTCTAATTTGGCTATGTCCTGTAATAAAGTTTGTTTAGCTGCTAAGCGCCTCTTTTTGAGAGTGCTGGCTTCTTTTATGCAGAGGCCCCTTGCCACTGCTTTCATTGTATCCCAGATTAGGGGTATGGTCTGTTCCTGATTTGAATTTATCGAAAAAAATGAGGAGAGTTCTGCTTTCAGCCTATCAACTACTTCTGGATGGGTAACTAAGTTTGAATTGAAACGCCATATAAGCGGTCTTATTTCCTCATTTTGTATGCGTATTGTTGCCACAACTGGAGCATGATCTGACACGGTTATAAGCCCAATTTGTGTGTCCTGTACTCACTCCCAAAGACCTTGTGAGACCAATACATAATCTATCCTAGTATAGGATTGGTGCCGGGCTGAGTAATATGTATAATCTCTGACAGTAGGGTGCATTTTCCTCCATGCATCAAACAGTTGGTGTGATTGAAGTAATTCTGTTAGTTGCCTTCCAAAGTGTTTTTGCTGTTTATTTTTGCTTCTATCCAGACATTCCTCCACAACCATGTTCAGGTCCCCTCCAATGATTATTTCCCCCTGTTTAAATTTCTGGAGTTTCATAAGAGTGTCAGTCAAGAACATCAATTGTCCTTTGTTAGGGCTATAAATAGATGCTAATGTTACCAATTTGCCTTCTATCCGTCCCACCACAAAAATAAACCTTCCATTTGGATCTTTGAGTACTCCCACTTTAATGAACGGGCATTTCTTGGCAATAAGTATAGAGACTCCATGTGACTTAGAGGTGCCAGGGGCACAGAACTGATCTCTTATCCATCCTTTTTTAATACATTATGATTCACTGATTTTTGATGTGTCTCTTGGAGGAACACCACATCTGGACAATGCCTATGCAGTTCTGCTAGCACCCTGGCACTTTTCATTGGAGTACCGAGTCCTTTAACATTTAGAGTTAGAAGGGAAAGAACCCTCCCACTTGTTGCTCCTGTCATTGCATATATCTTAAGCTAAGTGTAGAAGAGGTGACCACGTAGTCACCATGGGTAACCACGTAGTCACCATGGGTAACCATATTAAAGCATGTACCTTGGGAACAGGAATTAAAGAATCAATTAAACATAAAACCAAAACAATCTGAACCATACCAACTTTGTGCCACCAGTTCTGTGGCTTATAGGGGAGGATTCCCTCCCTCTAACCATGGTAGGATTTGGGGGGGCTATATTGTACCCCATATACCCATTCTTTGAAGTGCTAACTCTTTCTCCCCCAGCTCCAGTTGTTAGTCTAGTTTAAGCTTTACATAACAGCATAGTATTAATTTTATTCTCAGTTATATCCCACCTCCCCTATAAGCCACAGAACTTATAGGGGAGGTACCCAACTGCATAGGTGATCATATCAGCCATGTTGTCCCAGCTGCATAACTGTTTATGTTTGGAAATGTTGAAAGGGACCCTTCCTCATGTTTGTCATTGCAGGGAATCCATTGTTACTGTTGTGGGTTGAGAAATCAGTCTGCCACAGTGGCCACCAACTTGTCTGGTAGATCACTTGATGTTTCCAGTCGTTGGGGTTTGCCTTTTTTCTTCTTTTCCTTCATTCTCCATCCAGTTGCTATGTCTTTGTAGGATAGCAGGTCTTCATCATTGAGTGCAGGTGGTAGTGGGGCTTCCAGGCCAAGAAATGCTAATGTCTTCTTCATTTGTTCGTGTGTAGAAGCCATAAGGAGTCTGCCTTTGTATTTTACTGTTAGCTTGAATGGAAATCCCCAGCGATATGCAATTCCTGCCTCCCTCAATTTCTCAGTATAAGGTTTAAATAGCCATCTTTGCTGCAGGGTGCCTGTACTAATGTCTTGAAAGATTTGTAGGCTTCTACCTTTATACTGAAGATCACGAGTGTTTCGTAGCTCTTGGGTAGGCTGACCATATGAAAAGGAGGACAGGGCTCATGTAACACATGTAACAGGGCTCATGTAACTCATGTAAAAAGGGAATTTCAGCCAGTGTCATTTGTATGCAGTTAGTTCCTGGTGAAATTCCCTCTTCATCACAACAGTTAAAGGTGCAGGCACTATACTAGAGTGACCATATACAAAAGAAGGCAGGACCCCTGCAACTTTAACTGTTGCGATGAAGAGGGAATTTCACCAGGAACTAATTGCATACAAATGACACTGGCTGAAATTCCCTTTTCTCTACAACTGTTAAAGTTACATGAGCCCTGTCCTCCTTTTCATATGGTCAGCCTACTCTTGGAAGACTTTTTCTTTCAGGCAGTACTTTTCAAACCTGATTATTATGTCTCGAGGTTGATCGCCCTCTACAGGTTTGTGTCCTAGCGTTCTGTGTGCTCTCTCTATGTCGTCCATTTTGACTGTAGTTTTTAAGTTTAGAGTTGTCAACCACTTTATTAGGAATCCCACTACATCCTCCCCTTCCTCAGATTCTGGCAGGCCACGAATCCTAAAATTGTAACGGCGATTCCTGTCTTCCTGCTCCTCTAGCCTCATTTGCAGTTCCCTGGTTATCTTTGTCAAGTTTTGTATTTTCGACTCTTGTGCAAGGCCTATGTTCATAGCCTCATTAGCAGTACTTGAAATCCCTGCAAGTTGTGCTGAGACTGAGTCTAAGGTCATCTCTATAGGAGAGAGTTCTTTCTTAAGGGCTGCAGTCCAATCTTCTGCTAAATCTGCCCTGAGTTGTTGACTTAAAGAGGGTATGTCAATTTCTGCTGCAAGAGTGTTAGTCAGTTTTGTGCCCTTTGAGGCTTTCGGCCCTCCCTTCACCATGTCAGTTCCCTCTTCCTCCCTGAGGCCTTCCGAGCTGTCAGCAGCTATATCGGAACAGAATGTGAGTTTCGGTACCTTACCGTATTGCCCACTTGTTCTCTGTTGCATCTCCTATCTGGGTGCGACTGAGGGGAGGAGAGTAGATCAAGATTGCTGTTATCAGTGCCTAAAAGGAGCTTGGGGTCTGCAGAGCTAAGCAGTTATGCCTCCATTTTGCTTGGTGGCAAGCTATGCCCCCCAGCAAAATTCATAGTTAACTGAGCTCCTTTCTATATCCAGAACTTTTCTCTTGAAACTGTTTCGCTCGCTACTGTTCTAATCCGACTGATCAGTTATGGGAATGGGGTGCTCAGGCTTAAGAAGGAAAGAAGCTCTTCAAGACAGGGCCAACATCAAGGTTAGACATGGCTGAGCACCTGCCGAGGGCTTCACGCCCCAGCATCATCCCACTGACAAGAGCCCCCTGGATTTGCTCCTCTTCTTCACCATTGCAGCCCGCTTGCTCACCTGCCTCTTGCTCTGGCCCAGTCAACGGCGGCGGCAAGAAGGGAGAGCAAGTAGATGCCACTGCCTGTGTGCTTACTGTCCCTCCGCCTGCCAAGCAAGCGAGCGAACGAGTGGTTGCAGTGATGAGAAAGAGGGCAAGGAGCAAGAGCAACGGGTGATAATGGCAGTGAGAAGGTAGAGTCACTGGAGGGAGGGAGGGAGGGAGGGAGGGAGGGAGGGAAGGGGGCCCAGGGAGGGTGTCTTCCATTTTCCATTCCATTCTATTCATTCCATTTATATACCACCCCATAGCCGAAGCTCTCTGGGCAGTTTACAAAAATTAAAAACATTGACCATTAAAAAAACCAACAACCCGATATACAAAATTTAAAACCATAAAAAGCATAAAACCAGGTTATAAATACAATAGCATTTAAAAACAACTATTCTGGGTCAAACCATAACAACAACAACACAAAACCCTCAACATACACTGTTAAATGCCTGGGAGAAGAGGAAAGTCTTGACCTGGCGCCAAAAAGATAACAATGTTGGCGCCAGGTGAGCCTCATCAGAGAGATCATTCCATAATTGGGGGGCCACCACTGAAAAGGCCCTCTCCCTTGTTGCCACCCTCCGTGCTTCCCTCGGAGTAGGCAACCGGAGGAGGACCGGGTAGGTTGGTGTCGGGAGAGCTGTTCCATCAGGTATTGTGGTCCCAAGCTGTGTAAGGCTTTGTAGGTTAGAACCAGCACCTTGAATCAGGCTCAGAAATGTATAGGCAGCCAATGCAAGCGGGCCAGAGTAGGTCTTATATGCTCGAACCTTCTGGTTCCTGTTATCAGTCTGGCTGCTGCATTTTGCACAAACTGCAGCTTCCGAACCGTCTTCAAAGGCAGCTCCACGTAGAGCGCATTGCAGTAATCCAATTTAGAGATTACAGGGGATTACCAATCTTGCACAAAGGCCCCCAAAACCTGGGACCAGCATTGCTTCAAGCACCCTTCTGCACATCGCACACAAAAACATATGAAGCCTGGGGGAAAGGAAGAGGAGATTGGCCCTATATTCCAAAGACAATATAAAAGGTCAGTGAGGTTACAAGGGAAACTAAAGTCCATGTAAATGAGAAGATCTCTGAGTTCTTGTTATATGTTTTTTAAGAAAGGTGATTCGCCACCATTCTTGATTGTAAGGCAGTCAAGAAGGAAGATCAGGTAGCACTGTCAATTCCAGGGGATTTCCAACAACTCTGTTTTTTTTCCTATTTCAGAGGCTCTAACAGATTAATCAAAGATGCTAACAGACCGACCCCAGAAATCTCTTGGTCCCTACAAGTTGCCGGAAGGGTTTCAAAGCAAAGTGGTGGCACCTCGCAATCCAAAGCTGGTCAAAGAAGAAAAGAAGAAGGATGCCCCCGTATGTTTCTTTGCGCTAACTTGTGGCCAAGTTAGGGAAGTAGCTGTACAGAAAACAAGTGACACTGGAACCTTTTATCCAGGAATTGAGACACTAAGGGAATGAGGGTAATTTCTAAATACAGTGTAAATTTTAGTTGACATATTAGGTTTTATGTTCTAAATACAAATGTAGCAAAAACATTTTTTTAAAAAAACAGTTTATCAATGTAAACATACACTGAAGATCTTAAGGAGGTGTGGGGAGAGACAGAGATACATAGGCATGTAATCGGGTTTTTTGGGTATACATCCCTGCTGGTGTTAGGTCCGTAGCAGGGGTGGACAACTTTGTGGATTCTGGGGACCAATTTCAACCCCTGGAGCCACACCGGAGGGCTGCACCTTCGCTGCTGCTACACCTGCACACGGATACCCACACATATGCATATACTTACATAAACACACACATTTCCCCTCCCACCTCCCTCCCCCATCCCAGTGACATGAATCATGATCATTGGGAGGAGGGTGAAGTTAGAGCTTGTTCCTTGTCTTAGGAATCATGATCCAAGTTGCTGGGATGGGGGGGGGAGGCGTTACCCTAACCCTGCCCCCATCTCAGCTACCTGGATCATGATCGCTGGGAAGGAGAGGAGACTCCAATCTCCCCCTCCTCCCAGCAGTCATTATCTGCTTCCCAGGGCCATTCAGAGCTGGTCATATGTCCATGCCAGATGGGAAGTGTGTGCCCCCCCCCCCATTTCAAACTGCTCATTAAGTATTCCTTAATGTTTTTTTAAATGCCCACCAACATGCATGAAATGATAGTCTCAGTTGAAATCCTCAAACAGCAAGTCAATAGATCTGTTCATGAGCCTAGGAGGTTGGTTCCCCTCCCTCCTATAAAGCTTTTCTCCAGTAAGTAATTATTCCCAGCCAGACCCCACAGCTTCTCTCTAAAATAGTCATGGGAATGAATCACCTTCCACTGCAACTGTTTGCTTTGTTCAGCATAGTTGGGGAGGGATTATACAAAGATCTGAAAAGGTTGCAGGCAGATGCTATTTCCCATCAAAGTTCTAATCAGATACCGGTAGAATGGATGTCCGGCATAGAGGGATTGTAAGAGCTTCAGCAAGGAAATTAATGAAGGTTTTGGACTCCCTTGGCAGCAGTAAGCAGATACAATCCAGAAGTGCTTAACAAGAAAAGCCTTTCATAATGCAAACATTTATGTGGTCTTGGTTCTCAATTGCAGTTGACTCCATCTGCTTTCCTGAAAGAGATGTCTCTTACAACAGAGCAGAAGCTGGCAAGCACCCATGAAGTGCACCTGCCTCGCATTGTTCAGCTTTTAGACATGAGTGAAACCTCGCACCAGAAGGTACAGCCTCTCCTTTCTCACTTTCTCCTCCTTTCTCTGAGATGATACTGTGAAAGACGGGTACAAAACCAGCCCACCTGGGGTTCCAGTCTATCCCTCTGAGGCTCCCAGAAGTCCGCATTCCCTTCCCCCCCCCATCCACCAATCATTTGGTAGATTCCCAGCTTTTGTGCAGTTTCCCCCCATTCTAAAAGGTTGAACTGCCTCTTCTAAGGCTTAATGACAGTAAGAACTTTAAGCTCAAATAGGCTGGTGTTTTGGGACCCAGCCTCTTTGTCTTTGCCTCCACCCAGAATTGGAATCTTCTCTAAAATGGAAGTTGGCCCTCAGGCTGAAAGCGGTTCTGCACCACCCCTGCTTCACACAGAAGACTTATTTGGTGCTCACCCTGCTGTAAAAACCTGTGAAATATCCCCTGAGCCCAGCAAAGCTTTGCCTCTCTAGTACTAGCATATGTACGCCACTGAGGTATAGCGGCTGTAGTATTGGACTGGGAGTCTGGAGATCTGGGTTCTAGTTCCCACTCAGCCATGGAAACCCACTGGGTGACTTTGGGCCAGTCACCGACTCTCAGCCCAACCTACCTCACAGGGTTGTTGTTGTGAGGATAAAATAAGGGGGTTATGTATGCTTCCCTAGGGTCCTTAAGGAGGAAAAAGTTGGGGTATAAATGCAATTAAATAAATAAATAAATAAATAAATAAATAAATAAAATGTATGCAAGTAAATAAAGTGGTTTGTTTCTATTCACTTTTAATTGAATATTTCCAAGTAACTGTGCATAGGCCTTCAAGAGGCAGCTGGACAGCCATCAGCAAGCTTCCCCAGTCAGTGCATCAGCAATCTTTCCCAGCATCAGGGATGCTTCAAGGTGGATTCCTGCATTGAGCAGGGGGTTGGACTCCAAGGCCTTAGAGGCCCCTTCCAACTCTACGATTCTATGATTCTATGAATG
The DNA here is from genome assembly GCA_029215795.1 of Anniella stebbinsi. NCBI lineage: Eukaryota > Metazoa > Chordata > Lepidosauria > Squamata > Anniellidae > Anniella > Anniella stebbinsi. The sequence goes on from JARDYH010000007.1 coordinate 34,364,000, forward strand.
TAGGTCTGTGTGTGTGTGCGTGTGTGTGTGGAGACAGAGAGAGAGTGGCTCAATTCGGACAACACGATAGTCAATGGTGGGTTGACTAACCCTAACCCTAACCTTAGGGGGTACTCCCCACACAACATGGTAATAAATAATCAACTGTGGTGTGGATGAGGATCAGTGCTGAGTTGACTATGGCAGCATTCGGATGACACAATAGTCAAAACAACTGACAACTGATTCCCCCACACCAGTTGTTTATTGTGTCGTCCGAATTGAGCCATTGATTACTCTGGATTTACTCTTGAACCTATTCTTGACTCCTGGATTTGAAAGGCCTTGACTCATATAGCACTGAAGTTCCAGTGAAGATTTCAGGGTGCGACTAAACCTCTGCAGGGAGTGCATTTGTTTAGGTCTTTTTGAAAACCCTTGTTCTTCTTCGTGGTCTCTGTGCATCACACATATGGGCTCGGTGCCTGCGTGGAGCCTGTCTCGGAAACTTCTATAGCTCAGGCGAACGTTTTTGGCGGGAACCCCTCCCCCACTGTCTACTGACTCCGTGTTCCCGCCTTTCTCCTCAGTTCTTTTTCGACCGCCTTGCTGAAAGGATGTCTTGTTGGGAACTTCTGTCTTTCTCCTGAGGAGAAAGCTTTAGAGTGCTAAGGTTTTTCATTATTTTACTTTGTTTCTAGTTCATTTTTAGTCTTAATTTATTTATTTATTTATTTTATTACATTTGTATACTGCCCCATAGCAGAAGCTCTCTGGGTGGTTTACATTGAATTAAAACAATTAAAAACAATATACAAAAATTAAAGCAGCAAAAACATACAACGTACACACAATACACACATACATTTAAAACAATATAATTTATTGTTATTATATTCTTAGATATTTTATTCTCCAGCGATGTTGGAACGCGTTGAGGGGGATCGCACAGCCATTAAGGCCCCTTTTGAAAATGTGTTAAGTGCATCAGCAAGCTTCCCCAGCAGACAGACTTTTCTCTGTTTGATTTGTTTTGGGAGAGGCTCAGGTCATCGAAACCTGTCGCTACAGTATTATTATTATTATTATTGTTATTATTATTATTATTATTATTTATTACATTTATATACCACCCCATATCCGAAGCTCTCTGGGTGGTTTACAAAATTTTGAACCATAAACATAAGACAGCTGACATTTAAAACATTTTAAACTGTTAAGCCAGGCTACAAAGTCAGTTAAAACCTCAACTTAAGCTGTTGAAATGCCTGGGAGAAAATAAAAGTTTTGACCTGGCGCTGAAAACATAACTGTGTTGGCGCCAGGTCTGTGGATAAAAGCTCTAGAAGCCATGGTTTCTTCCAGACAATTGTTACACTTATGGCACAGGCTCCTCGATCTACTGGAGACATGGTCGCTTCATGCCTCATCCGATCTTCCAACATTTGGACGGTCCCTAGCTGTATCTACAGCAAGAGGAATACCTAAGAAGGCTGGAGCCTTCTGGGGCTGATCGCATGGAGCGATTCTATGGAGGAGAGCCCCTCTGCGTCCTCTGACCAAGGGAATTCTGATCTTCCAACATTTGGACGCTCCCCAGGCTGTATCTACAGCAAGAGGGATATCTAAGAAGGCAGGAGCCTTCTGGGGCTGATCGCATGGAGCGATTCTATGGAGGAGAGCCCCTCTGCGTCCTTGGACCCTAACTCTGATCATGGGTCATTCCAATATCTAAGAAGGCCTGGTTACATAGGCCTTCTGGGGACTGATCGCTTGGAGTGATTCTATGGATGAGAGCCCCTCAGTGTCCTCGGACCCCGACCCTAACCATGGGTCGTTCCGATCTTCCAACATCTGGATGCTCTCTACCTGTTTTTCTACAGCTAGAGAAAGACCGGGTTCCAACCCCTCTGCAGCTGTTAGGCCCCCCCGATACCGAGGGTGGCCCCTTTAGCGGCGATGACTTAACTGGTCTAAGCTCTCAACGCTGGCAGGCAGAATCGACATCAAAGGGTGAGGCTCAACTGCCTCCTTCGGTACCGAGCTCCACGGTACCGAGCTCCTTGGTACCGAGCTCTCAGCACCAAGATGAGACGTGTAACATGCAGCTTCGACGTCAAGATGAGACGTCTAGCAGGCAGAATCGACATCAAAGGGTGAGACTCAACTGCCTCCTTCGGTACTGAGCTCCTTGGTACCGAACTCCATGGTACCGAGCTCCTTAGTACCGAGCTCCATAGTACTGAGCTCCTTGGTACCGAGCTCCTCGGTGCAGAGCTCTCAGTACCAAAATGAGATGTCTAATATGCAGCTTTGACATCAAGATGAGATGTCTAGCAGGCAGAATTGACATCAAAGGGTGAGACTCAACTGTCTCCTTCAGTACCAATCTGTTGGTACTAGGGGTGTGCACGGACCCCCCGGATCGGATCGGGACCCGGATCGGGACCTCCAATTTTGTCCCGGACCGGTTCGGACAAAATCGGAGGCCCCCCGGACCGGATCGAGTCCGATCCCGACCCAAAAATCGTACATTTTTGGATCGGCCGCCATTTTTTTCCCCATAGACTTGCATTGCAATGCAAGTCTATGAGGAAAAAATGGCGGCGGGTGGGTAAGGGGGGGCCTAACTCCCTCCCCCCCCCCGGGGCCGTCCGCTGTGGACGGCCCCGGCAGGTAAACCCCCTCCCCCGCGCTCCCTACCTCCCCTGGGGCCGCCTGCTTCCATCCGCTGGCGCCCGCGGGCGCCAGCGGATAGAAGCGGACGGCTCCGGGGGGGGGGGTAAGCCCCCTTCCCCGCCACTTACCTTCTCGGCCCGTCCGGCGCCGGCGGCTACTACCAGCGGGCTCTGCGGCCTACTCTCGAGTAGCGCGCCGGGTGATGACATCACCCGGCGCGCCACCCTGGAGCAGGCCGCGGAGCCTGCTGGTAGTAGTAGGCGCCGGCGCCGGACGGGAGCCGCCGGGCCGGGCAGGTAAGGGCCCCCCTCCCCCCTCCCCCCTCCGCGCGCCCCCTCCTCCCCTCCACGCACCCCCTCCTTACCTTTCCGGCCCGGCGGCTCCCGTCCGGCGCCGGCGCCTACTACTTCCAGCAGGCTCCGCGGCCTGCTCTAGAGTAGCGCGCCGGGTGATGACATCACCCGGCGCGCCATCCTAGAGCAGGCCGCGAAGCCTGCTGGGAGTAGTAGGCGCCGGCGCCGGACGGGAGCCGCCGGGCCGGGCAGGTAAGGGCCCCCCTCCCCCCTCCCCCCTCCGCGCGCCCCCTCCTCCCCTCCACGCACCCCCTCCTTACCTTTCCGGCCCGGCGGCTCCCGTCCGGCGCCGGCGCCTACTACTTCCAGCAGGCTCCGCGGCCTGCTCTAGAGTAGCGCGCCGGGTGATGACATCACCCGGCGCGCCATCCTAGAGCAGGCCGCGGAGCCTGCTGGGAGTAGTAGGCGCCGGCGCCGGATGGGAGCCGCCGGGCCGGAAAGGTAAGGGCCCCCCTCCCCCCTCCGCGCGCCCCCTCCTCCCCTCCACGCACCCCCTCCTTACCTTTCCGGCCCGGCGGCTCCCGTCTGGCGCCGGCGCCTACTACTTCCAGCAGGCTCCGCGGCCTGCTCTAGAGTAGCGCGCCGGGTGATGACATCACCCGGCGCGCCACCCTAGAGCAGGCCGCGGAGCCTGCTAGTAGTAGTAGGCGCCGGCGCCGGACGGGAGCCACCGGGCCGAGAAGGTAAGTGCCCCCCTCCTCCCCCCCCCCCGCTGTCCACTTTCATCGGCGGGCGCCCGCTGGCGCCCGCCAATGGAAGCGGCGGTGGGCGCCAGTGGGCGCCCGCCGATCCGCCGATCCGCCGATCCGCCGAACCGGTTCGGAGCTTTTTCGGACCGGTTCGGATTGGATCGGCCGATCCAGCTGCGGGATCGGAAATCGGATAATTTATCCGATTTCCCACTGGACCGGACTCGGATCGTGGATCGGGTCCGATCCAGTGCACATCCCTAGTTGGTACCAAGAAGAGATGTCTAACATGCAGCTTGAAGTAGACATCTCTCCACCAAGTTAATTAGCACAGCCATTACAGGCTAGCTGCCAATTACAGGGCTGCTCCTTAGAGCTGCTACAATTGGAGTGCTATGATTTCAACAGAGAGAATTTTTATGCCTGTGATGTCTAGGGGCATCATTCTCGGGTCCCTGTAAAAAAAAAAAAAAAGAGGGACAGAACTTCAACTGGGTTGCCCCTTTGGGAAATCCCGGTGGGGGCATTGCCCCACGCCTCCCCCCATAGTTTACGCCCCTGTATATGCTCAGACCCATGGTATGGGGTATCCCAATACCGTAACTACTTTCAACATGAGGTCGATTCCATTTTTTCATCCAGCCTGTAGCCTGGCAATGAAGAAGTCATATACTGCACAATGGGATTTTTTTCTAAATACATGGATCTTGAGGGCTTCAAGCCTCATTCAGCCTCCTTAACGATGTCCTTACACTTTACACCCCCTATACACTATAGGGCTAAAATAGTTGTCGATATGTGGGTACTTGACTGCTTTACCTGTTTTTGCACCAATCCCGTTGTTAGGGGGTTCCTCTGGGCATAACGAATCTGGCTCCTCTAATCAGGAGTTTCATTCTGGCATGGAGTTTCTCTGTCATGCCACAATCTCTGACATTGAAACCAGTTAAACCAATAGCACCTTCGGATATCACATTAATTTTCTTAGAAAGTTGTTTTCTGATGGCTATATCAACACTACACAGATCGAGTGAATTAGCTGCCTCAGTATTGATGCACCCTACCTGGGCTTCCACACAGGGCTAGAACGGACAGATTTCATAAGACGCAAGAGTCGCAATGACTCGCGGAGTGGATTGTACATGCTATTAAACTGCCGTACGAGTTGAAGGGCTTGCAACTTGTTGGTCCGGTAACAGCCAAGTCAATGCGCAGTGCATCGACGTCCGCATCTTTAGGCAGGGGATTGTCGATCCCAGACTTATGATAGGCAGCTATTTGGTATAAGTTCTTTAACTTTACACGCTACCGCTTGGTTGTTTGTAGTAGGACAAACTGCAATTTGGGGCAAGCAATTTCTTTGTCTTGCGACGGAACATTGATCTCCACCTACCCTCCACCGTGAATTGAGCTTGTTAATCGCCCATATGTGTGATGCACAGAGACCACGAAGAAGAAATGCAGGTTGCTTACCTGTAACTGTAGTTCTTCGAGTGGTCATCTGTGCATTCACACAACCCACCCACCGTCCCCGCTTTGGTGTCGATGTAAATGTACTGTCGATACCAAGCGGTTTCTCTTCTAGTTATGGGGCCAGCAAGTCGGTCTCTTGGAACTGAGGAGAAAAGCGAGAACATGGAGTCAGTAGACAGTGGGGGAGGGGTTCCCGCCAAAAACGTTTGCCTGAGCTATAGAAGTTTCCGAGACAGGCTCTACGCAGGCGCAGAGCCCATATGTGTGAGTGCAGGTAAGCAACCTGCATTTCCCCTGTGTGATGATGCTCTAAGTCATATTAAAATCAGTAGGACATCTTTGATTCCATCTTAGCTGTAAACCTAAAGGGTTAAATTAAGATTAGAAACAAAAATAGTATTCCTTATTAAAAACAGTCAGGTTACCAAGATCCAGAATTTATTAAAGTCTCTCAAACAATATACAACTTGCCATATATTAAACACAAAAACAGGAAAAGAGAAAATGGCAAAGATTTATTCTATTTATTTATTTATTTATTTAATTATTGAATAATACTGACACAAGTGTGGCTAAAGTAAGTCTGTTATGAACTCCTGTGACATGGGAAGGGGAGGTGTTTGTCCCCAAACCCCCAGGGACACACGTTGGGCGTATGCTGGGCAGCTCTGATTGGCTGCGACTGCCTGGCACAAGTATTGCCACCATTTTTCTGCCAGCACCAGGGATTGCCTGGCACATGGACAGCTTTTCAGTCACTGCATATCCATGCTAGAATAAAGCATTGCCTGTTGAATTTCAGCCTGTCATGTTTGGCAGGTTGGTGATAGCCTGGCTATGGGAAACTGGGAACGCAATGGGAATTGTCCCCCATGAACCCTATTTCCCAGCAGAATCAGGCTCCCACCAGCCTGCTCAGTGGCTCCCCTTTTTGCTGGGAAACGGCAAGGGGGAATGACTCTCCTTGAGCACCCTGTGGCAACACCAGCAGAGGCATGAAGGAATTGAAGAAGGCAGGCCACCCATGGCAGGCCACACAGACACAGGCAGCCTCCAAGGGCCACATGTGGTGGCCAGAGAGTCGCATCTGGCTCACTCCTGACATAAAGGCACACTAAGATTGGCCCCATTCAGAAAAGCTGCCATAGCCAACCATGCTTGTTGCTGACAATGACCAATATTTAAAGCTAGCTCCTGAAATTATTCTCCAACCTATTACTCCAGGTCTTATTTATTTATTTATTTATTTATTTATTTATTTATGGTAATAGCTGATATTCAACTGAAATTCTCAGAGTGACTCACAAAATAGCATAAAAAGTCCTGGAAGTTGAATAAGTAAAGGGCATAACCCTATGCATGTTTAGACAGAAAAAAAAGTCCTACAACTCCCAGCATTTCCTAGCCAGTTGTGCTTGCTGGAGAATGCTGGGAATTGTAGGATTTGTTTCTGTCGAAACATGCATAGGATTGTGCCCTAAAACAGCAATCCTATGCACACTTTCATGGGAGTAAACTCTATTGAATACAGTAGGGCTTGTTTCTGAGTAAACATCCATAGGATTGTGCTGTTTTAATGTTTGTTTAATCTAGTTGTTTATTGTAAGTTGTTTTAATGTTTATTTAATGTACACTGCCATGGGGGCCCAGACAGGGCAGAAAGTCAGCTTATCATATTTTAATAAATAAACAAATGACATTGCTGACAGAGTAGGAAGTTGCCAGCAGGAGGCTTATGGCAAAGTTGTCTGATACGTGGTGAGGGCTGAATGTGTCAAGGCCCAGGGATCCAGGAGTAGATGATGGCGGCGCACAGTGCCGCTGAGGCATACATTGAGAAAGCAGACCTAGCCCATGCAATAACCTTCTTGGAGTCCTGCCAGAAACAGCATAGTGAGTTATTCATGAGAGTTTAAACTAAAGGAGGTGTACCTTTTCTTCTGGGGAAGGTCCCTGCACACCCAATAGAAGAGGTCACTCCCCTCTGAATGAAGCTGTCCCATCCAACTTCCCAGTCCTGACTCCCTTCGTATCTTCAGTTCTCTTCAGTTGACCTGGACCAGACTCTGTTTCAGCCGTTCCCATCAGAAGTGATTTTCCAGAATTATGCCCCTTGTGAGCTCTGTGAGGTGCCACTGATTCTCAGGAACAATGACAAGGTATGCCACGCCAATGTTACTTGAAAGCAATTTGGAGGTTTTATACTGCTCTGCCAAACTGATGGAAGCGGATAACTGGAGCATCTTTACAGTAAATAAGTGCCCCCACCAGATCCTTTGTACTACAATTCCCATCAGCCTCAACCAGCAAGACCTGTGGATAGGAACAACTTGTCAGGTATAGGTTTCAGCAAGTTGTAGTTAGATTCATTAGAACTAGTTTGGAATGTCTGTGCAAGCTTATCTCTGTCAGGGAAAGAGTTCTCTCTCTCTCTCTCTCACACACACACACACACGCACACACACACCCCCTGCGCTCTGGCCTCAAGCCGGTTAGAGTTCCCTGGGAAACTGATAGAGTGTTTAGAACAGTGGGGGCCCTTATTGAAGAAGTCACTCAGATTGTAGTGTCATCTTGGTGGGTTGAGCAGTGCTGCCCTGTTTATTCATGGGCATGATTTACAAGCCACACCTGTCTGTCATGTGGCTTTGAACAGGCCTACGCCTCCCTTTATAAGCTGGAGCAAAGGTGAGGAGCCTTTGCTAGGATCATACTGTCATGTGTAATCAGAGGACCTTTTTCTATAAGGAACTGAACCTACATAGACCAGAGTCCAGGAACATAAGAAGAGCCATGCTGGAGCAGCCTGAAGGTTTCTCTAATCCAGCATTCTGCTCTAACATGCTTCTGGGAAGCCCACAAGCCCAGCCACTATCATATAGAGGCATCTTGCTTCTGATACTGAAGAAAAGATATAGCTATCATGACTAGTAGGCTTTGATGGATAACCTTTGGCAGAGAACATCCGCATGTAGTCACCCATCTCACTGCAGGCCAAGGTTTTTCCAGCTGTGCGGCAGCTAGCATGTCATTCACATTTGTTCAGCTGGAAAGGCTTTGGCCTGCAGCAAAATGAGTGACTGCATGTAGATGTTGTCTGCTGTGGATTATTCACAATAGCCTTATCCCTCCCATGAATTTGTCTAATCCCCCTTTAAAGCAACCATCACTACGTCTTGTTGTAGTGAATTCCACAGTTTAACTATGCAGTGTGGGAAGAAATCCTCCCTTTTATCTGTCCTGAATCTCCCACCATCCCATTTCATACGATGGGCTCATTAGATTCCAGTATTAATCTAATTAATCTTCCAGCAGGCCTATCCGGATGAATTTTAAGATGTTTTAATGATGTATTTTTTCTTGTTTTAAATTTTTTTTAACTGTTTGTGATTCTTGTGTTTTATATTGTTGTTGTTCCCCGCCTCGATCCGAAGGGAGAGGCAGGTTATAAATTATTATTATTATTATTATTATTATTATTATTATTATTACAAGAGAGGGAGAAAAATATCTCCCTATCCACATCCTCCGCACCAGGCATAATTTTGTACACTCACTTATCTGTGATATTTGGATCTTAACAAGAACCAAGAACAATCTCTCAAGAGCAAATATATGTCTCCCTTGTTTGTTTGTTTGTTTATTTGTTTTTAACTTCAAAAGATTAAGGGGCATGATATACCTGTATTTGTTTGCTGTATTTTTGGCAAATATTATGAAGTAAATGACATATATAATTTCCAACAAGGAACCAGAAACTTTGAAGTTTTGTGTTTTGTGCTTGTTCTATATGTCATCTTTTGAGATCTCAATCTCAGAAAGATATAAGAGCATATGAACAACCATGCTAGATCAAACCGAGACTCCATCTACTTCAGCAGTCTGTTCAAACAATGGCCAACCAGCTGGCCACAAGAAACCCGCAAGCAGGACTTTATTAATTATTATTATAATTACCATCATCTTTATTTGTATCCCACCTTTTGCCCAATACTGGGCCTCAAGACATCTTTACAAAATTAAAACGTAAAGTTAAAAGCTATAAATAAAAATATACAAAAGTTAAAAAATATAATTAAATAGATTTCAATATTAAAACATTTTCACATTTAAAATACATATTAAATTTTAAAAAAATCTTAACATAGATGAAGTGCAACAGCCCCTCCCACTTGTGCTTCTCAGGAACTGGTCTACAGAGTCATGCTGCCTCAGATCCTGGAGGTAGTACCTTGCCATCAAGACTAGTAGCCTTACCAAGGCTTATTTAGTTCTGGCATAGGCTGACCATATGAAAAGGAGGACAGGGCTCATGTAACTTTAACAGTTGTAGAGAAAAGGGAATTTCAGCCAGGGTCATTTGTATGCAATTAGTCCCTGGTGAAATTCCCTCTTCATCACAACAGTTAAAGTTGCAGGCACTATACTAGAGTGACCATGTACAAAAGAAGGCAGGCCCCTTGCAGCTTTAACTGTTGTAATGAAGAGGGAATTTCACCAGGAACTAATTGCATACAAATGATGCCGGCTGAAATTGCCTTTTCTCTATAACTGTTAAAGTTACATGAGACCTGACCTCCTTTTCATATGGTCAGCCTAGTTCTGGCATAGTCTGAAGGCCCAAAAGCAAGCAACCTTAGTGAAGCTTGAATCCTACCATGAAAGAAAGACAAGACGCAAATGAAATAGCTTCGGCTATGGGGCAGTATATAAATGCAACAATAATAATAACGATGATGAAATGGAGCTAGCTGAAGGCTGAGGCTGGAGTAGCCTACAACCTTTTAAAAAATATATTATGACTGTGTGTTCTCTCAGCTGCCAGCTTAGGCTTAATGATTGCCAGCCGTTTCTTTAGGGCTGCATTTTCATCAAGGCTTCTGTGCTGCCTGCATCTTGCATACTGTTTGCTTAACTGAGCAATCATGATCAGATTACATGCACTCTGCATTGCTCATGCTCTTTGCCCATCAAGCCATGGACTGCTGTAAACAGTCAGAAATGGCTTTCCTGTCCTGTTGCTGCCAGCATCCCTTTAGCTCCCTTCCAGCATCTTATTTTAATCTGTTATTTAAGGGAACATCTGGGCCTTTTGTCCTCTTCTGCAGCTGGCCTCACATCAGCAAATGCAGGGTTTGCACATTTATTCTGGTTTAATCAATGGGGACTCCATGTTAAATTTCCCATCATTTGAGAACATAAGAAGAGTTGTGCTGGATCAGACCAAAGCATTCTGTTCCCACAGTGACCAGCCAAATTCTTATGGGAAGCCCACAAGCAAACTTCTAGGGCAAAAGCCCTCTCCTGCTGTTCCTATGGAAAGACCAGAGTAAAAACATGTACGTCCTTTTTAAAATTATAAATCTATACTACATTTCACACTACAACATAAACATTGATGTGTTTAGGAGTTGGCAATCCAGAACTCTCCAGATGTTTTGGACTGTAACTGCCATAAGCCCCAGCAAGCATGGCCAATGGTCAGGATTATGGGAACTGTGGTCTAAAACATCTGCAGGGCATTAGGTTGCCTACACCCATACAAAATGCATTCCTTTAGAAATGAATTACAATTGTTCTCAATTTTGTTACTTAGAACAGCAACAAAATGCCCTATATGTGTTGATGTTCTTATTTATTTATAAATAAATAAATAAATTTATCTGTCATCTTTGGCCCAAATAGGCCCCCTAAGGAGACTTACAGTTAATATGTGCAACAATTTAAGAATCAACTCACATACATAACAAATTCATCTTGTAATGGCATGAATTCTGTGAGTTTTGTCATCAGGGTCAAATTCCAAGCCTGTTTGCTACAGTTCCATCTCGTTCCATCTTAGTCAGATGGCTATCTTCCAGATAGTGGGTGCTTTTCCACTTGTTGCGAGGCACGACTTTTTTCCTGGACAATTGTCTGTTTCTCATTCTTCCACTCTTATTGTCTTTACTTGAAAGAGGGCATCATATCCCTCAGAGCCTCTTTCCGCCATTGGTACCCATCGCTCCCCATTTTCTTTGGGCTGAGGACTGAGCTAGTTTTAATAAAACAAATGTTACTTAGGAGAAGTATTGCAATACACAAGCTACCTAGCTGCTTAGATTAGCAATCTATAACCTCTTTGCTCCTCCCATAAACTATTTAATATGGCAGCTTGCAGAATACCCCATGGAGTGGTGCTTGCTCCACAATTGGCTCATTTTGAAATGTTCCACAGAGTACTTGACAGTTCTTCACAGTTTTGTCTCATTGATTTAAATGAGGAAATGAAGAATGTTGACCTTCAGTAGAGAAATCCCTTGCTAAACTGAGACCTGTGCAAGGACGAATTCAGTTGGAACAGTCATAAATATTTATTTATTTATTTTATTTTATTCCATTTATATACCGCCCCATAGCCGAAGATCTCTGGGCAGTTTACAAAAATTAAAAACATTGAACAATTAAAACACCGATATACAAAATTTAAAACCATAAAACATAAAAACAAGTTCAAATTACAATATCCTCCTCGGTCAAAGCACAACAACAACACAAAAACACAAAACCCTCATAATATGCTGTTAATATGCCTGGGAGAAGAGGAAAGTCTTGACCTGGCGCCGAAAAGATAACAATGTTGGCGCCAGGCGAGCCTCGTCGGGGAGATCATTCCATAATTGGGGGGCCACCACTGAAAAGGCCCTCTCCTTTGTTGCCACCCTCCGTGCTTCCCTGGAGTAGGCAACCAGAGGAGGACCTTAGATGTAGATCGTAGTGTACGGGTAGGTTCATGTTGGGAGAGGCGTTCCATCAGGTATTGTGGTCCCAAGATATGTAAGGCTTTATAGGTTAAAACCAGCACCTTGAATTGGGCTCGGAAACGTATAGGCAGACAATGCAAGTGGGCCAGAGTAGGTCTCATATGCTCGAACCTTCAGGTTCCTGTTATCACTCTGGCCGCTGCATTTTGCACAAGCTGCAGCTTCTGAATCATCTTCAAGGCAGCCCCACATAGAGTGCATTGCAGTAATCCAATTTAGAGATTACCAGAGCATAGACAACTGAAGCCAGGTTATCCCTGTCCAGATAGGGGCGTAGCTGGGCCACCAATTGAAGTTGGTAGAAGGCACTCCGTGCTACTGAGGCCACCTGAGCCTCAAATGACAGAGATGGTTCTAGGAGAACCCCCAAGCTACGAACCCGCTCTTTCAGGGGGAGTGCAACCCCATCCAGAACAGGTTGAACACCCTCCATCCGGTCAGCAGAACCACCCACTAACAGTATCTCAGTCTTGTCTGGATTGAGTTTCAGTTTGTTAGCCCTCATCCAGTCCATTGTCACAGCCAGGCACTGGTTCAGCACATCCACCCTCACCTGCTGAAGATGAGAAGGAGAAATAGAGTTGTGTGTCATCAGCGTACTGATGACAACGCACTCCAAAATTCTGGATGACCGCTCCCAACGGTTTCATGTAGATGTTGAACAGCATGGGGAACAAGACTGACCCCTGAGGAACCCCATACTGGAGAATCCACGGGGCCGAGCAATGTCCCCCAAGCACCACCTTTTGGAGCTGCCCCGCCAAGTAGGAGCGGAACCACTGCAATACAGTGCCTCCCACTCCCAACTCAGCCAGTCGTCCCAGAAGGATACCATGGTCGATTATATCGAAAGCCGCTGAAAGATCAAGGAGAATCAACAGAGTCACACTCCTCCTGTCTTTCTCCCGACATAGGTCATCATACAGGGCGACCAAGGCTGTTTCCGTGCCAAAACCAGGCCTGAAGCCGGACTGAAATGGATCCAGATAATCAGTCTCATCCAAGAGTGTCTGGAGCTGGTTTGCAACCACTCGCTCAAGGACCTTGCCCAGGAATGGAATATTTGCCACCGGTCTATAGTTATTAAGATTTTGGGGGACTAGGGAAGATTTCTTCAGGAGTGGTCTCACTACCGCCTCCGTCAAACGGTCTGGGACCATTCCCTCTCGTAGAGAGGCATTAATCACATCCCTGACCTAGCCAGCTGTTCCATCCCTGCTAGCTTTTATTAGCCAAGAGGGGCAAGGATCCAATACAGAGGTGGTTGCATGAACCTGTCCAAGCACCTTGTGAACATCCTCGAGCTGTTTCAACTGAAATTCATCCAAGAAAACAGGACAAGCCTGTGCTCTGGACACCTTGCTAGATTCACCTGCTATAACACTGGAGTCTAAGTCCTGGCAGATGCCTAAGATTTTATTCTGGAAGTGCCTAGCAAATTCAGTGCAGCGGGCCTCAGATTGTTGTAGCACATCCTTGGGGCCGGCATGTAATAATAATAATAATAATAATAATAATAATAATTTATTTCTTACCCGCCTCTCCGTCTGGATTGAGGCGGGGAACAACAACATGATAAAATACATAAAATTGATTAAAACATAACATATATTATTAAAACTGCATAAAAAATCCTAAAATCCTAAAAACATCCTTAAAACATTCTAAAATAATAATAGCCCCCAGACAACTCTGAAAAGCTCCGCTGGATGGCAGATTGATGATTTGATAGTGGCAGCAAAGTAAAGAAAGATACAATGATGGAGATCAAGTAGAAAGCATGCTAACAGGTGGCATAGGGCTGCAGCTGTATAGCTACAGTATGTAAGTGTTATTCTTAACACAGTAGTAGCCACTGCTGTAGCAGGACCATAGGATCAGCCCACCCAGGTTGTTCATTGCTGCTACTGTTCAGAATTGTCTTTGAAAGTATGTCTCACTGTCATTCCTACTGATGTGGTAGATGGCAAGACTGGTTAATTTGTCTTCCTCTCTTTGTGCTGCTGCACAACATTTTCCTTGCATGTGCATTTCCTGTAGATCCCCCGGCTGGTGAAAGTTGTTCTGGAGAGTTCGCCTTACTTCAGAGTCGTAAGTCCCAATGATGTGTGTAACAAAGTGGCACCTGGCATGCCGTCTACATTCCGCATCCTCTTCACTCCTGAAGAGAACAAGGTAAAGTCATCACCTCCTCTGGTGGGAAACTGTTGTCACAATTTAAGGCTGCATTGCAAAGAAGGATGCAAGAGAATGAGCCCAGTCTATGATTGAAATGGCGTTTTATGTAGTCCTTCTTATTCCCTTTTTATTTCTCTGTGGAATTCCTTCTATCATAGGGTGACCAGATAAAATCCAGGTCAGGGCTCCTGTAACTTTAACAGTTGTAGAGAAAAGGGAATTTCAGCCAGTGTCATTTGTATGCAATTAGTTCCTGGTGAAATTCCCTCTTCATCACAACAGTTAAAGTTGCAGGGGCCCTACCTTCTTTTGTATTTGGTCACTCTAGTATAGTGCCTGCAACTTTAACTGTTGTGATGAGGAGGGAATATCACCAGGAACTAATTGCATACAAATGACACTGGCTGAAATTCCCTTTTCTTTACAACCGTTAAAGTTACAGGAGCCTTGACCTGGATTTTATCTGGTCACCCTATAAAGCTTATCAAACCAGTTGCTCAGTTTCTTCCTTCTGCCAGAGTTGACACAAAGACCCAGTTCACATGATTGCAGGGCGGTTAATAAGCCACCATGATTTGTTAACCACCTTGCACATGCCAGTTGTGAGCCAGGGTGGGGGTTTCGCATAATTACTGTCGGCAGTGCAGCTTCCCATGTCATGCAAACCCGGCCAGGATGGCTTGTTGCCATGGTTAACAAGACAGCCAGAACCCATGGACTGTTGTAAGGTTCTGGAATAGCTTATTAACCAGCCATCAAGGCCAGGTTCACATGACACAGGAAGCTAAGGATAATTATGCTGATCCCCTCCCCAGCATGCAATTAGCAGATATGGTGGGGGAAATAAGCCACCCTGGCTTATTTCCTCCACCATGATTGTGCAAACAGGCTTGCAGGCACTTTTACTCATCTTTTGTCATGTTGCGTACACATTTGGCAAAAGGAAGTCTCCTGCTTGTTATGGATCCTAAGGTTGCAAACTCTAAATTCCAGTGGCTAAAACTTAGATCTAGACTTTTTGCCACTCTTGTGACTCAGCAATTACCTGCAGTGAGTCCCACATAATAGCAACAAGGATAGCAGTAATGACATAATTTGAGACCTTGCACTTATCATTGCTACATGGAAGCACCTGGCAGAGCACAAAAAAGGAGCAAAAATGATGAAATAGCAAGAAAAAATGAATTAGAATATAAGGAGGGCCCTGGAATGATTACATTTCCCCAGTCACCAGTAATTATCGTGGATAGGCCCCAGAGTCTTTATATTGTAATAGTAATTTTTTAAAAGAAACTTTTATATTGACACAGGCCTTTGAGGCAATATGTCTAATTAACCCCTAAAATGATATATTAATGTTAGGTGTGATCCCCCTAAACGTAACTTAATGTATTCTTGATATTACAGCCCCCTGAAGACGACCTTTAAACAACAACATAAGCCTAAACGCATTGGGCTTGGAAATAAAGTATTCTTAGCATTCTGAGAACCTGCTTCTCTCCTTCTTTTTTGCCCTATCATTGGAATAGGGAACTCTGCTGGCCTGTCCCAATCTGGAAACAAGTGTTTCCACTCATTCCCAGGGTTATTTGTAGAAGTGTGAAAACCCCGTTGCACAAGTAGTCATTCCCGCAAGCACATCAGAACCATTGGAGATGGAGCAGCCCTGGTGGAAAGCATGATTAGAGAGAAAATATGTCCTACAATTACCAGCTGGTACGTTGGGAGTTGTAGAACTTTTTTTGGTATCTAAACATGCATAGGACCGCACCCTAAGAATTGTTTCAGGAGCATCCCTTTCTTTAAAACAACGGGCCAGCCCTGAAAAGGCCCTATCTCGAATGCCCAAAAGCTTTACAGATCTTCATGGCAGGCCAGCGAGTAGGGCTTCCACCGCTGGTGATCATAATGCTGGTACTGTCACATGTCACCAGACCCTACATCACGTGGCGGCATCTTGAGGCTACTTCTGGGCACCTGCTGCTGTGGGGTAATGCTGGACAGGGAGAAGCCTCCTCATTGTGTGCGTTCTTCTTTTTCCACAGGATTATTTCCATGAAGTAACCTGCATTACTGAAAGGGAAAAATTTATTGTTCCTATCCGAGCGATTGGTGCCAGGGGAATTCTGGACTTCCCAGACCAACTGAATTTCTCCATCTGCCCCGTCAAGTACAACACACAGAAAACACTGCTTGTTCGCAATATTGGCAACCGGGAGGCCCGCTACCAAATCACCACACAGAGGTAAAATCTTGAGTTTTTTTGTCCAGGTCAGAAGGGATATGATGATGGGATCAGGCTTCGGCAATAGCCAGAGCATCAGGCAGTGGCTTAAATCAAGCAGTTGTCTAGGTTACAGTAACACAGTGCAGGTTGTCTCAGGATGCAGGAAGTCTCTCTCAGGGAATTCAGGTCAACCCCGTCTCTAGGAAATGACTAGCTGAGACCACAGGGAGCAAAAATGTGTCAGTGGAGCATAGCATTAGGGAGAGCCAATAGGGTTGGAGTGCTGGTGCTACCTGTGAGGCTTGGTTCAAGCTTAGATAGTCAATGGGATTTATGGATTCCATTTCCTACCCTACTTTCCTTTGCGTTATTTAGGTGAACTCTGTATTAGAAAAGAGCCGCCATTTACGCCAAATACACACGTTTGCTCACATTAATGAATATAGAATATCCACTCCCATTTTGGTATGGGCAATCACTAACACATGTGACTCATGTGCTTTGGAAGGATTAATCCATGTTGTAGTTCTCTTTAGCACTCCAGTTGGAAGTACTAAAGGATGGTTAAAATGTATCACAGGCTAACTAAGTTACAATAGACAGCCTTGAACATGTGGCCCCTAGAAAGACAATGGATCATTGCACCCAGACTAAGTTAGTTCTTCTTCGTGGTCTCTGTGCATCACACATATGGGCTCTGCGCCTGCGTGGAGCCTGTCTCGGAAACTTCTATAGCTCAGGCGAACGTTTTTGGCAGGAACCCCTCCCCCACTGTCTACTGACTCCGTGTTCCCGCCTTTCTCCTCAGTTCTTTTTCAACCGCCTTGCTGAAAGGATGTCTTGTTGGGAACTTCTGTCTTTCTCCTGAGCAGAAAGCTTTAGAGTGCTAAGGTTTTTAGTTATTTTACTTTGTTTCTAGTTCATTTTTAGTCTTAATTGATTGTTATTATATTCTTAGATATTTTATTCTCCAGCAATCTTGGATCGCGTGAGGGGGATTGCACAGCCATTAAGGCCCCTTTTGAAAATGTGTTAAGTGCATCAGCAAGCTTCCCCAGCAGACAGACTTTTCTCTGTTTGATTTGTTTTGGGAGAGGCTCAGGTCATCGAAACCTGTCGCTACAGTATTATTATTATTATTATTATTATTATTATTATTATTATTATTATTTATTACATTTATATACCACCCCATATCCGAAGCTCTCTGGGTGGTTTACAAAATTTTGAACCATAAACATAAGACAGCTGACATTTAAAACATTTTAAACTGTTAAGCCAGGCTACAAAGTCAGTTAAAACCTCAACTTAAGCTGTTGAAATGGCTGGGAGAAAATAAAAGTTTTGACCTGGCGCTGAAAACATAACTGTGTTGGCGCCAGGTCTGTGGATAAAAGCTCTAGAAGCCATGGTTTCTTCCAGACAATCGTTACACTTATGGCACAGGCTCCTCGATCTACTGGAGACATGGTCGCTTCATGCCTCATCCGATCTTCCAACATTTGGACGCTCCCTAGCTGTATCTACAGCAAGAGGAATATCTAAGAAGGCTGGAGCCTTCTGGGGCTGATCGCATGGAGCGATTCTATGGAGGAGAGCCCCTCTGCGTCCTCTGACCAAGGGAATTCTGATCTTCCAACATTTGGACGCTCCCCAGGCTGTATCTACAGCAAGAGGAATATCTAAGAAGGCTGGAGCCTTCTGGGGCTGATCGCATGGAGCGATTCTATGGAGGAGAGCCCCTCTGCGTCCTCGGACCCTGACTCTGACCATGGGTCATTCCGATCGTCCAACATTTGGACGTTCCCCAGGCTGTATCTACAGCAAGAGGGATATCTAAGAAGGCTGGAGCCTTCTGGGGCTGATCGCATGGAGCGATTCTACGGAGGAGAGCCCCTCTGCGTCCTCGGACCCTGACTCTGACCATGGGTCATTCCGATCATCCAACATTTGGACGTTCTCCAGGCTGTATCTACAGCAAGAGGGATATCTAAGAAGATCGGACTAATTTGTCCGGCAGATTTCAATGGGAACTGAATTCAATTAACTTAGTCTAGATCCAACCCAATATCATCCCAAAGTACTTCTGAGAATCCCAGTCCTGGATTGCTGTCACTCACTGCTTTCTGGGCTTTCTAGAAGGCCCTAAAACCCTTATATAACACCAATTCGTTTGTAAGAAGTGTGGTTTATTGGTCTTCTACTGAAAACATGGCTTGTGATCACGGTCACAGGAACAAGTGAGTGAAAAAGCCAGATGTGTCCAGCATCAAGCAGTGATTCGCAAGTTTGGAGCTTATGAATGCAATCCAATACATACACTTACACAGGAGTAAGCACAGTCGAACTCAGTGAGACTTACATCTAAGTAGACATGTATAGGACTGCAGTGTTTGTGTGTCGTCATGTGGAGAGTGTGTGATAGAGGTCCTCAGGCATCTGTTGCTTAGCAGATAAATGTAATCGGCACTAGTGGCTTTTAAAGATTGAAATCAAAAGGAAGGCGGAAGGGTGGATGTGCCCAATTTAAGTGCTCTTTTTGACAGTAGATGTAAGGGCCCTAGCGAACTGACCCTTGGGAACCAGCAGCTACTAACAAGGTGATCCTGTTCTTTGCATAGTAAGATTCGACCAGGTTTGTACAGTGCACATACAAGTCACAGCTGCAGTACTGACTGGATTTTAAATCCTAAATAAATAGTTCCTTCGGCATTTACGATCTTAGAGCCATGGAAGTTGACTTACAGAGATGTGGCAACAGGAGTCAGGGAGCAAGTAGCAGACTGCAGGGAATCAGGCTGTAAAAGGCCTCTGCCAGGATGTTCAGGATGCAAATAATAGCTCCCAGGAAGCACAGGTGTTGCTCCAGTGCAAGCTGTGGATGCAGGCTAAATTCACACCAAATAAAATAGCTACAAATCAAAACAACCAGGGAAGACCCAAACCAGCCAAAAGCCTATCAGAAGATACAGGTACTGAAAAGACTTGAGGTAACTTTTCTAACTTCAGTCTGATAAAGTAGTCCATGAAAAGCTTATGCCATAAACAGTTGGCTATCGTTCTTTGCAGTGCTACAGGGCTCTGTTATTTCGATTCTAACTTCAGCAGGAAGGAGCTCCCATAATTTTGCAGCCATGAAAATGTCTGGCTTCTGGATGTTACAGCCCTAAACTGCCTTAACGATGGAATAGGCAGCAATGCCTGATGGCTAGACCTCAGCTGGCCAAGGGGACTCCTATGGGGAGAGGCCGTCTTTGGAGGATAAGGGCTTTAAAGCATGGGTGGGCAACTCGTGATGGCCCCCTGTGGGCATCTTGTGGCCTCTGCACTCTTTGGTGGCCCCCACTGCCCAAAAGGCATCGGATGGCACTGCAGCAAAAAGGGCCGTGGCCCTCTTCAGTCGTGGCCTTGCGGCTGAGATCTGGCACCACAGCAGAGCAGAGCAGCCTCAAATGGGCAGGTTTTAAAGGCAGAGCAGCCTTTTTCGCTGCTGCCCTGCTGGCCTTTGGCAGTAAATTTGGGTGGTAAGGCAGTGTTGGGTGGCAGGGGTGTGGCCCTCAATGGGCTCAGGGGAGGACTTTGGCCATGGACGTTGCCCACCCTTGCTGTAAAGGCTAAAACCAGGGCTTTGAATTATTCCCGGAAGAAATTGGTAACTAATGTGACGGCTGAACAGGTTACATTTGTGCATGCCTGATAGAATCTGTTAGGAAATAAATGCTCAGTGGCATTTCACCTCAGTTGCAGCATCAAAGGCAGCCCTACTGTGGTAGTGTGGGCGATGACCATGTGCATCCTTGGTCTTCACCTCCAGCCACCTGAGAGAGATTCCGAGGGAAGCTCTTACCTCCAACCGCCTGCCAACTTCACTTCTGAAGGTCTCTGGGTCCACATGAGCCTAGAGGCAATCTGGGGGGGAAAAGTGGTAGATGGCCAGTGCGTCACTCTGAAACAGACCCGGCCATCCAGTTTTTCTTTGAATTTTAAAAATAAATTAATAAAAATTATAGCTGCAGGTATTAGCAGGCCACGTTCTGGATGCAGGTGGAGGTGTCCGCTGGCCTAGAGGTGCCCATAGGCAGCACTGCCCCTCTCCCCAGTTTCCATTGTTCCTGTCTTGCCAAGTCCATCAGGCTGCTGCAACACTTTATCATGTGCCTCTTCTCTTTAGCTTGCCAACTTTGTCCCTCAGCAGCAAGAGTCTGGGCACCAGCCCTGAGCAGCACCCACATAGAGCTCATGGCAGTGAGGAAGCCTGAAGGTAACAGAAGCATGGATCAATATAGCAAGTTCTATCCAAGATGGGGCAGAGAAATGGTACTAAATGTGGATGGAGAAAAGCATTCCTAGGAACAAGCATAGCCTCTGCTCTTCACGAAGAAGCATGAGGTCCAGTAGTTCCCCAGGTTCTTTGATAATGTCTCAGAAACATCATCTATTACAGGCAAATAGATCCCCTCCAGGCCACCCCTATTCCCTATCAGCATTATCTCCATCTTGTCTGGATTCAACTTCATCTCCCTCATCCACATGACTACAGTTTCCAAGTATCTGTTCCATTCAGAGATGAGAACTGATCCTGGATGCTCAATTAAAGATACAGAGATCTGGGTGTCATCTGCATACTGATGATCCCCCAACCTGATGTTACAAATGCTCTTAGTCAGCAGCTTCATATCAATATAGCTTGGGGGTTCTCCTAGAACCATCTCTGTCACTTGAGGCGCAGGTGGCCTCAGTGGCACGGAGTGCCTTCTACCAGCTTCGGTTGGTGGCCCAGCTACGTCCTTAACTAGACAGGGATAACCTGGCTTCAGTTGTCCATGCTCTGGTAACCTCCAAGTTAGATTTCTGCAATGCACTCTACGTGGGGCTGCCTTTGAAGGTGGTTCGGAAGCTGTAACTTGTGCAAAATGCAGCGGCCAGATTGATAACCAGAACCAGTAGGTTTGAGCATATAAGACCTACTCTGGCCTGCTGGCATTGGCTGCCCGTATGTTTCCGAGCCCGATTCAAGGTGCTGGTTTTAACCTATAAAGCCTTACATGGCTTGGGACCACAATACCTGATGGAATGCCTTTCCTGACATGAACCTACCCGAACACTACGTTCAACATCTAAGGCCCTCCTCCGAGTGCCTCCTCCGAGGGAAGCTCGGAGGTCAGCAACAAGAGAGAGGGCCTTCTCTGTGGTGGCCCCCCAATTGTGGAATGATCTCCCTGACGAGGCCCACCTGGCGCCAACATTGTTATCTTTTTGGCGCCAGGTCAAGACTTTCCTCTTCTCTCAGGCATTTGGCAATATCTGAGGAGCCTGGGTTTGTTTTTTTGTTTTGTTTTGTTTTTTTGGTAGCTTTTTGAAGTGTTGTAGTGGTTTTAAATGTACAGATTGTGTGTATGTTGTATGTTTTTGCTGTTTAAATTTTTGTATATTGTTTTTAATTGTTTTTAATCCTATGTAAACCACCCAGAGAGCTTCAGCTATGGGGCGGTATACAAATGTAATTAATAAATAAATAAAATAAATAAATAAATATAAATATTAAACAGCATTGGTGATAACACTAAGCCTTGTGGGTATTCTAGATAGCCAACATATGACCAATTGGATGAAAGTGTGAAGCCAATAGACACATTCCTTGCCAGTTATTTCAGAGATGCCCAAAGAATGGAGGAGTCAACTATATAAAATGTTGCTGGAAGATCCAACAAGATCAACAGAAGAAGATGTATCTACCAGGGCTACTAAAATAATAATAATAATAATAATAATAATAATAATAATACGGACCTATGCAAGAAATGCCATCAATTCCAAGAAAGAACAGACCATATAACAAGGGGATGTAAAATTCTGGCAGGAATGGACTATATGAACAGACACAATACAGCTGCAAAAATAATTCACCAACAACTGGCCATCAAATTCAACCTTATCAAACAGCCTACACCATACTATACATACTCACCCGAAACAATATTGGAAAATGCAGATCATAAAATATACTAGGACAGAACAATTCATATGGACAAGACAATACCTTGCAACCGACCAGACATAACGGTCATAGACAAAAAAGAAAAAACCACATACCTCATCGACATAGCACTACCGAATGACAAAAATGTTGAAAAGGAAGAAGAAAAGAGAGACAAATATACACCACTGGCCATGGAAGTCAAAGAACTATGACAACAAAAAAATGTCACAATTATTCCATTAGTCACATCACTCACTGGCATCACATCAAAAAACTATACAGAAAACCTCTGGAAACTGGGCCTACCAGGATACATCCACACCAACACCCAGAAAGCAGTCATAATTAATTCTTCTTCGTGGTCTCTGTGCATCACACACTATGGGCTCGCACCGGCGCCGAGCCTCATTCGGGAAACTTCCAAAGCCTAGACATTTGGCAGGAACCCCTCCCCCCACCGTCCTATCGCACATGGTTGGGTTCCTGCCTACCTCAGTTCTTTTTTGACCGCTGCGCTGTGTGCCTCGCGGGAGACTTCTCTTCGATCGAAGTTCGTATTCGACTCTTACTAGTTTGTCGTTAGCTTAGACTTGTTGTTTCTTCTTTTATAGTTAGTACAGTTAGTGTATATATATATATATATATATATATATTTCTTAAACACTATTGCATAGTTAGTACGTGCTTTTTTCTCACCGTCCGCGGATGGCGCAGACGGTGTAGGGCAAAACTTACGCTATCCGACGGGCATTCGCTGTGTGTCCTTTGCCTTGGGGAATCGCATGTTGTGGAGACCTGCGCTCATTGTATGAGCTTCTCACGCCAAGCGCGGAGAAACAGGGCTAACAGACTGAGAGGCCTGCTTTGGAAAAAGGCATTGGAGGCTGTAGACCCGATTCCTCGTGCCCCCCCAGCCACGATGAGATCCGTCTCCAAGGGCTCTAAAGACCATGAGGCGCAGTCTGTAAGTCGCCCAGCTCCGACCAGGACTGCCCTCTCTACGGAGGGAGTTAAGGCTAAGAGGCCCAAGAAAGATGCCCAACCTCAGGATGAGGTTAAGCGCAAGAAAAAGTCTAATGCGAAGCATGCGGAGAAATCTGTTCAAATCCGCCAAGCTGCGCTACTGGCTCATTCTACGAGAGCGCTGTCTACCTCGACTGCACTAGATCGTGGAGTTTCAGTTCCAGACTTGTGTAGAGCTGCTACTTGGTCCAATGCTTCCACGTTTGTTACCCACTATAAGTTGGACGTTAGGGCCAGGAATGACTCTACCTTTGAGCATGCTGTCCTGTCTTCAATCCTGCAATGACGTTTCAGCGAGCCTGCCCTCCACTGGTAAGGTTTTGCTGGTTATTCGCCTATAGTGTGTGGTGCACAGAGACCACGAAGAAGAAATGCAGGTTGCTTACCTGTAACTGTAGTTCTTCAAGTGGTCATCTGTGCATTCACACAACCCACCCACCGTCCCCTCTTGGCACGCTGTAAACCGCCTGGTCGAGAGTGTTGCTATTGTACATGCACGTCGTTTGTTTCTATGATTACCATTATTACTAATTCTATCTAGTTCGCGAGGCAATTCGGTCTCATAGAACTGAGGTAGGCGGAAACCCGAGCATGCGTGATAGGACTGTGGGGGGAGGGGTTCCTGCCAAAAGTCTAGGCTTTGGAAGTTTCCCGAACGAGGCTCGGTGCTGGCGCGAGCCCATAGTGTGTGAATGCACAGATGACCACTCGAAGAACTACAGTTACAGGTAAGCAACCTGCATTTCCTGAATCAATAAAAGACAGCATGACTTGGCAAAGCCCGTCATGTCTGTCTAGAAAACCTGCCATGAGCGAGAAAGAGATACATAATAATACATTTATTGCTCAATCCAAAAATAATTACAAGACTCCTAATATAAGTTCTGTCCACCAAGACTAGAAAAGGGTGACCAGTTAAAATCCAGGTCAGGGCTCATGTAACTTTAACAGTTGTAGAGAAAAGGGAATTTCAGCCAGTGTCATTTGTATGCAATTAGTTCCTGGTGAAATTCCCTCATCACAACAGTTAAAGTTGCAGGCACTATACTAGTGTGACCATATACAAAAGAAGGCAGGGCCCCTGCAACTTTCTGATGAAGAGGGAATTTCACCAGGAACTAATTGCATACAAATGACACTGGCTGAAATTCCCGTTTCTCTACAACTGTTAAAGTTACATGAGCCCTGACCTGGATTTTATCTGGTCAGCCTAGACTAGAGGAAACCTCTTCAGAGAAAGAAGAGTTCTGTCCCTCAGCCTGAGGGGTCATGTGGCAGGGATGCTTCATCTGAAGTCCCCCCAAAACCCCTTCAATCCCATCCCAAACCCAGTTATGGTTCCAGACTCTCCTCCCTCTGGCCAAGGCTCACCAGAGGAACAATGGCAACAGACCAGATGGGATGCTCAAAAGCCTTGTTACCAGAGTGCCCACCTGGCTACTAGAAAACCCTTTTGCCCAGGGTATACTCATGAGTAAGGATCTCCTCATGAGGAGGAAGACCCAGCTGTGGCTACTGATGAGGCAGACCCAACTATAACTGGTGAATCAGGGACAGCCAGCATATAAACTCTCATTCTTCCCCAGATCTTTGTTGCGTTAACATTTCCCATATAGCTATTTTGCTCTGGTTACAGGCTCACTGTCCCATTGTCAGGCTGAAAGCTAGGATGAGAAGGGCCAAGAATGAAAAGTTTATCATTCAGGAATATCTGGAGTTGCTCTGCTGCTACACATTCAAGCATTTTACCCTCAAAAGAGGACTGGATATAAGTAAAACATTGGCCAGATCTTCCTTGTCCAATAGGCTAAAATCCCTGGTCAGTTATTCAGGAGAAGGGCTATTGCAGCCACACATTTCCTTTTAAGGTGATGCCCAGACATGGAGCCTTTGCCAGGCTCCATTGCCCAAAATCCTCCGTTTGGATTACTACCTACCATCTGAGCCTCTTCAGGCACTCTTCACTTGGACTCTCCATCCAATTTGGACTCTTGTCTCTTGTATTAAGAAACTGCCATGAAAAATACTGCTGCTATACTTCTCAAAGGCCTTGAATTCTCGTTTGCTATAGATTTGGACCCATGTGGTGTGGAGATACCAAATGGGAAGCTATGATCGTTGAAATCTGTGTGTGTGTGCGTGTGTGTGTGGAGACAGAGAGAGAGTGGCTCAATTCGGACAACACGATAGTCAATGGTGGGTTGACTAACCCTAACCCTAACCTTAGGGGGTACTCCCCACACAACATGGTAATAAATAATCAACTGTGGTGTGGATGAGGATCAGTGCTGAGTTGACTATGGCAGCATTCGGATGACACAATAGTCAAAACAACTGACGATTGATTCCCCCACACCAGTTGTTTATTGTGTCGTCCGAATTGAGCCATTGATTACTCTGGATTTACTCTTGAACCTATTCTTGACTCCTGGATTTGAAAGGCCTTGACCCATGTAGCACTGAAGTTCCAGTGAAGATTTCAGGGTGCGACTAAACCTCTGCAGGGAGTGCATTTCTTTAGGTCTTTTTGAAAACCCTTGTTCTTCTTCGTGGTCTCTGTGCATCACACATATGGGCTCTGTGCCTGCGTGGAGCCTGTCTTGGAAACTTCTATAGCTCAGGCAAACATTTTTGGCGGGAACCCCTCCCCCACTGTCTACTGACTCCATGTTCCCGCCTTTCTCCTCAGTTCTTTTTCGACCGCCTTGCTGAAAGGATGTCTTGTTGGGAACTTCTGTCTTTCTCCAGAGGAGAAAGCTTTAGAGTGCTAAGGTTTTTAGTTATTTTACTTTGTTTTAGTTCATTTTTAGTCTTTATTTATTTATTTATTTATTACATAAGTATACCACCCCATAGCCGAAGCTCTCTGGGCGGTTTACATGCGATTAAAACAATTAAAAACAATATACAAAAATTAAAGCAGCAAAAGCATACAACGTACACACGTACATTTAAAACAATATAATTTATTGTTATTATATTCTTAGATATTTTATTCTCCAGCGATCTTGGATTGCTTTGAGGGGGATCGCACAGCCATTAAGGCCCCTTTTCAAAATGTGTTAAGTGCGTCAGCAAGCTTCCCCACACAGACATTTCTCTGTTTAATTTGTTTTGGGAGAGGCTCAGGTCATCAAAACCTGTCGCTACATTATTATTATTATTATTATTATTATTATTATTATTATTTACACATTTATATACCACCCCATAGCGGAACTCTCTGGGTGGTTTACAAAATTTTGAACCATAAACATAAGACAGCTGACATTTAAAACATTTTAAACTGTTAGCCTGGCTACAAAGTCAGTTAAAACCTCAACTTAAGCTGTTGAAATGCCTGGGAGAAAAGTTTTGACCTGGCGCTGAAAAGATAACCGTGTTGGTGCCAGGTCTGTGGATAAAAGCTCTAGAAGCCATGGTTTCTTCCAGACAATTGTTACACTTATGGCACAGGCTCCTCGATCTACTGGAGACATGGCCGCTTCATGCCTCATCCGATCTTCCAACATTTGGACTCTCCCTAGCTGTATCTACAGCAAGAGGAATATCTAAGAAGGCTGGAGCCTTCTGGGGCTGATCGCATGGAGCGATTCTACGGAGGAGAGCCCCTCTGCGTCCTCGGACCCTGACTCTGACCATGGGTCATTCCGATCGTCCAACATTTGGATGCTCCCCAGGCTGTATCTACAGCAAGAGGGATATCTAAGAAGGCAGGAGTCTTCTGGGGCTGATCGCATGGAGCAATTCTACGGAGGAGAGCCCCTCTGCGTCCTCGGACCCTGACTCTGATGAAGGGTCATTCCGATCTTCCAACATTTGGACGCTCCCCAGGCTGTATCTACAGCAAGAGGGATATCTAAGAAGGCAGGAGCCTTCTGGGGCTGATCGCATGAAGCGATTCTACGGAGGAGAGCCCCTCTGCATCCTCGGACCCTGACTCTGACCATGGGTCATTCCGATCGTCCAATGTTTGGACGCTCCCTAACTGTCTCTACAGTGAAAGGGATATCTAAGAAGGCCAGGTTACATAGGACTTCTGGGGACGGATCGCTTGGAGCGATTCTATAGATGAGAGCCCCTCAGTGTCTTCGGACCCCCACACTAACCATAGGTTGTTCCGATCTTCCAACATCTGGATACTCTCTACCTGTGTTTCTACAGCTAGAGAGAGACCAGGTTCCAACTCCTCTGCAGCTGTTAGGGCCCCCACCCCGATACCGAGGGTGGCCCCTTTGGCAGCGATGACTTAACTGGCTCCTTTGGTACTGAGGTCTAAGCTCTCAATACTGGAGCTTCTAACATGCATCTTCGACATCAAGATGAGACGTCTAGCAGGCAGAATCGACATCACAGGGTGAGACTCAACTGCCTCCTTTGGTACCGAGCTCCTTGGTGCCGAGCTCCTTGGTGCCGAGCTCCTTGGTGCCGAGCTCCTTGGTGCCGAGCTCCTTGGTGCCGAGCTCCATGGTACCAAGCTCCTTGGTATCGAGCTTCTTGGTACTGAGCTCCTTGGTACCAAGCTCCGTGGTACCAAGCTCCTCGGTGCAGAGCTCTTGGTACCAAAATGAGATGTCTAACATGCAGCTTTGACATCAAGATGAGATGTCTAGCAGGCAGAATCGACATCAAAGGGTGAGACTCAACTGCCTCTTTTGGTAGCAATCTCTTGGTACCAAGAAGAGACATCTAACATGCAGCTTGAAGTAGACATCTCTCCACCAAGTTAATTAGCACAGCCATTACAGGCTAGCTGCCAATTACAGGGCTGCTCCCTAGAGCTTCTACAATTGGAGTGCTATGATTTCAACAGAGAGAGTTTTTATGCCTGTGATGTCTAGGGGCATCATTCTCGGGTCCCTGTAAAAAAAAAAAGAAAAAAAAAAGAGGGACAGAACTTCAACTGGGTTGCCTCCCCCGAGAATGCCATACTAGTACAGACATTGGCATCAATTATGAGAGGGACACCTCTTGCAAAGGGCCCATAACTCCCATACCAGGCATCGATACCAACCCCTATATTGGTACATACGCCTTTCTCGATACTGAGCAGCTCCATCGGTATCGTGATTGCCACTGGAGGAAGTTTTCTCGCAACTCCCTCTACCTCTACCGAGATCACTGTCATTGTGACCTGTCCACAGGGCTCAACCATTGCCTCATGATACCGTTGTGAATGCGTCAGTACGTCCACCTAGCTCTTCTCTTTTCCAGCCCCATTCTGTGGGGTGTCAAAAAGTTCAGCTTGGAGAAGATGGGTTTAATCATAGAACTAAACCAGATTCCCCTCAATCCTTAGATAGCTCTCAGTCGGACTCAACATTGTTCTCTTCTGCATCGCCTGTTGATGGGGTAGCTGTACAGAGTGGAGCCTCCTTTGGAAGACCTATATCACTCTCTGATTTAATATTTGGTCCACTCCTCTACAGATCTCTTTAACCTGTTCTGGATTTGAGACGGCTCCATACGTACATCAGAACCACAAATTTCTGATGACACATAAAGCCCTGCCCCAGAATATTTACAAAAAATATGCCACTGGTCCTTCCGTTCATTTGCCTTCAAGGGGTAGAAATCTACCCATATTTAGACAACTGGCTTCTGGTGGCTTCCTCAAAGGACATGCTATCGAAGGCAAGGTGACTACTCAATTTATTGAGCTCTTTGGGCCTCATAGTGAATCCAGAATCCAGACTCCCCTGGATCTAACAACCCTACATCGGTGTACTTGCACAGACTATTTGCTATGGGGCATGCGCTTTCCCACTTCCCCATCTCAAGTCCTCATACAAACACTTTCCTGTTCAACTGGGACTGTCTTTGCAGCCCTCATTTTTCCTCTCATTCCATGAGTACTGTGGTATGATCATATTAATATTGTGTAGTCTACACAGTCTCCATCATAGTCACCCCTTGGTGGCCGAGACAGGTGTGGCTCACTCTACTTCTGAAGATATCAGTCAATGGTGACCAATCGGGTTACCATCAGCTCTGCTGCAGCTCCGAAGATAAAAAAGTTGTGGTAAGTACCTGACTTTTCAAAACCAGAGCTTCAGGGATTTGCTCCTGGATGGCTTCAGGATGCCAGCTGCATCATATAGATGACCTGCTGCCACTCCGGATACACCCCGACCGGGGGCAAAACTCTCGTCAAGATGTACCCAGACTGTAATTCCTAAATGGGCAATCTTTTGTCTTACAGCGCCTGAGTGGGTAGAAGAAAATGAATCTGGGGGAGCCTGACCCTGACACAACAGGAGAGTGGCTTTTGTCTTGCAAGGAGATCTGCTGGGCAGCTGATGAGGAAGCAGGATGTGCTTGGATGTAATTTAGACTGTGTCCAAACACATAAGAATACAGACAACTGGAGACTGACTGAGGAATCTGTCAGTCAGGCTGTGAGCTTACTGATGTTACTTGGTTGGGCATTGCCCCCTTTGGGAAATCCCAGTGGAGGCATTGCCCCCCGCTACCCCCCTCCCCCCATAGTTTACGCCCTTGCATATGCTCAGACCCATGGCATGGGGTATCCCAATACCGTAACTACTTTCGACATGAAGTCGATTCCATTTTTTCATGCAGCCTGTAGCCTGGCAATGAAGTCATATACTGCACAATGGGATTCATTTCTAAATACATGAATCTTCAGGGCCTCAAGCCCCATTCAGCCTCCTTAACGATGTCCTTACACTTACCCCCTATACACTATAGGGCTAAAATAGTTGTCGATATGCAAGTATTTGACTGCTTTACCTGTTTTTGCACCAACCCCGTTATAAGGGGGTTCCTCTGGGCATTATGAATCTGTCTCTTCTAATTAGGAGTTTCATTCTGGCATGGAGTTTCTCTGTCATGTCACAGTCTCTGACATTGAAACCAGTTAAACCAATGGCACCTTCAGATATCACATTAATTTTCTTAGAAAGTTGTTTTCTGATGGCTATATCAACACTACGCAGATCGAGTGAATTAGCTGCCTCAGTATTGATGCACCCTACCTGGGCTTCCACACAGGGCTAGAACTGACAAATTTCATAAGACGCAAGAGTAGCAATGACTCGCGGAGTGGATTGTACATGCTATTAAACTGCCCTATGAGTCAAAGGGCTTGCAACTCGTTGGTCCAGTAACAGCTAAGTCAATGCGCAGTGCATCGACGTCCGTATCGTTAGCAGGGGATTGTCGATCCTGGACTTATGTAAGGCAGCTATTTAGTATAAGTCCTTTAATTCCATTACATGCTACCACTTGATTGTTTGTACCAGGACAAACTGCAATTTGGGGCAAGCAATTTCTTTGTCTTGCGACGGAACATTGATCTCCACCTACCCTCCACCGTGAATTGAGCTTGTTATTCACCTATAGTGTGTGGTGCACAGAGACCACGAAGAAGAAATGCAGGTTGCTTACCTGTAACCGTAGTTCTTCGAGTGGTCATCTGTGCATTCACACAACCCACCCACCGTCCCCGCTTTGGTGTCAATGTAAATGTGCTGTCGATACCGAGCGGTTTCTCTCCTAGTTATGGGGCCAGCAAGTCGGTCTCTTGGAACTGAGGAGAAAGGCGAGAACATGGAGTCAGTAGACAGTGGGGGAGGGGTTCCCGCCAAAAACGTTTGCCTTAGCTATAGAAGTTTCCGAGACAGGCTCCACGCAGGCGCAGAGCCCATATGTGTGATGCACAGATGACCACTCGAAGAACTACGGTTACAGGTAAGCAACCTGCATTTTTTGATTGACTGGTAACGAGCGGGGTACTGCAGGGCTCAGTCCTGGGCCCACTGCTCTTCAACGTTTTTATTAATGATTTGGACGAGGAGGTGCAGGGAATGCTTATCAGATTTGCAGACGACACAAAATTGGGTGGGATCACTAATACCTTGGAAGACAGAAACAAACTCCAAAGTGATCTTGATAGACTGGAGCGCTGAAAACAACAGAATGAAATTGAATTGGGATAAATGCCAAGTTCTGCATCTAGGAAAAAGAAACCAGGGGGTTGGACTCGATGGCCTTATTGGCCCCTTCCAACTCTACTATTCTATGATTCTATGATCTTTTATTGTTTATTTATCTATTGATTTGCAACATTTGTATGCTGCTCCACAGCTAGACTGTCAGGGACAGGACCAGTCTCCCTGGTGTATATCCCAAATCTGTCTCAGAGGCTGAAGAAGAAAACTAGCCAAAGCAGAGAAAATACTCCAAGACTCTCCAGAAGTCAAGGAGGAATCTTCCCAGGAGCTTATCGGACAGGAGGCCCAGGCTCAAAGATCATCCTCCTTGCCTGTGGGAACTCAGTCTTTGTCGAAGGGGGAGGGAACATCAGAATTGACAGATCCCAGAATCCGCCTCATGGTCAAGCGGGCAGAGTTGAGAGGAAGTGAAAGGCAGTCTGCCAGGTTAGCCATTCGCCAGAGGTTACAACTTGAAGACCCACCCTGGAGGGGGGGATTCAGTTAAAGCCTGTCTGGTACTGTGGGAAACACTCTACCTGGTTGATGGGGAACTGCCTTGCTTTGTTAGGCTAATTAAGTTTAGAAGATAGCTCCTAGCATTCACACTTCCTTCAGGTGTGAAAAGATGTCTATGTACAGAATAAAGCTTTGTGGATTGCATGGCAGACCTCTTTATTGTCTCACATCTTGGTGGGAGGACTTGGAATCACAACATGGACAGTTTCTGGAGTGATGCACAGCAAGAGATAAAATGAATGGGGGAAAAAAGAAACACTGTATTTCAATTATTCTTGTGGGAAAAAATAGAGTGCCAATAAAACCAAGGCTGGTCAATCAAGGAAGGCTTCCTGGAAAAGAGCTGTTTTCAGGAGGTGGTGAAAACAACATAAGAATATAAGAAGAACCCTCATGCTGGATCTGACCAAGGGTCCATCTAGTCCAGCATTCTGTTCACACAGTGGTCAACCAGCTGTTGACCAGGGACCCACAAGCAGGACTTGGCGTAATAGCACCCTCCCACCTATGTTCCCCAGTATACAGGCTTACTGCCTCCGACACTGGAATGAAGTGTTGGCACTTGCCTGACCTCCAGAGGCAGGGAGTTACATAGGAGGGGGGCACCACACTGAAGGCTCTTCTCTGGGTGGACTCCAGTTCGAACATAATGTCATAGCCCCTCCTGAGGAGTCTTCTTTGGAGGAGGAATTGGACTTGCGTGAGTTTGTGGATGATGTGTACTGAAGGAATTTCAAACTAGAGAAAGAAAAGTCCCCTGTCTGTTATGTGTCTGCATTTGTCTCTGTGTAATAGAAAGAGTTAAATCTACCACCTGTCAGGATTAATTGATGGCAATGCCTTGTGTGAAGAAGACAAAGGGAAAAGTTTTAAAGCCAATGGGACGTCGAATGTGGTCCGCATGACTTGCTTATAGCCAATCAGATGAAGCAGATTCTATGACTCACTCATATATGAATATCTTATCTTGGCATTTGAAACCTAATCCCTTGAGCACAAACCTATAATGGTCAGTGTTATTAGACTGTAGAGGCGTTTGACCAATGAAGTGTTTTTTACTTCTGTAATCAAAGTTTATATAAGCGTGTGAAGTCCTTTGTTCGGCAGACTCTTGATTTGCAGAAGGCCGGAGTCTCCCTGATGCAGCAGAGTCAATAAATGGTTAAGTTGAATTCTCCAGTCCCTGGGTCTTAATCAGATAAAAGATCTCAGAGGCTATAAACTCCCCCCGTTGAGGGACAACATGGACACCCCTTTCCCTGAGGATGTTCCGGAAGTAGCATTGCAGGAGGAGAGGTGACGTCCAGCTGAATAGGACACAGGCTCCTCAGGAGTGCCCAGTGGAGGCCATCCTTCTCCTCCACCTCCTCTGGTCCCCGATGGTTCAGATTCTGAGCCAGAAGCAAGGCATCCACCCAGTCCTCTGGAAAGACGATGAATCAAGTGCAGAGAGCAAATCCAGCCGTGTATGAAAAGCCCTAGATTGCTGACCAGAAACTTAGCTGATTGAACACCACCCTTACATAGGCAGTTTAAACCGAAAGTGCATTAATGAGCCACAGCTGGAGATGGGTGTGTCCAGGCTAAGAGCTCAGATAAAAAGGAAGCACCATGAACCACACAGCATTGGCATCAACCGTTGTATCTGTTGCTGGTTCTGGTGGCCATGTAACTGGAATTCTTGACAGAACTGGATTTTGGTGAATTGGACCTCGGAACTTTATTTCAGACTACGTCTCTGCCTCTCTATTGCTTGCTGTCCGTGACGCTGTCTTGTAAGTGCTTATTACTGTTTGTTTCTCCTGGCAACCTTGGAGCATCTTTGCTGGCAGTATTCCTGGCAGAGATTGCGGTGTGTTTTGAATGGACTTCTGATAAGACTCTGTAACTGAAACATGACACATAGGTTCATGTGGAACCACCAGGAACATTCCCTCTGATGATCTCAGTGATCAGGCAGGTTGGTAAGGGAGAAAGTGCCCTCTCTGATACCCTGATCCCAAGTTGTTCAGAGCTTTGTACACTAGTACCAAAACTTTAAACCTGGCCTGGTAGCCAATAGGCAACCAGTGCAGTACCTTTCTGCCATAAAGGTTGCAACTGGGAAACCAAGTTGTATGGATCTATTGACTGTTCTGGAATTACATAGAACCTGCAGCTAATGACCATCAGCCATATGATTTCTGAAGAGTGTAACCATTAAGAGCGTACCATAGGATTTGTTAAAATAGAAGTCTCACAGAATGCCAGAGTGTGTGCTTGAAGGATCGGGCCCATGACAGCAGTTTATTCTTTTCCCCAAAAGTAGATGAACTATTTTTATTTTAAAAAATTAAGATTTCACATGGAAACTTCTCCGAAATCTCTGCCCAGTTTATATTTATAGCCAGACGTTTCTTTTATTTATTAATTGGCGGTATGGTGTGTGTGTGTGTGTGTGTGTGTGTGTGAGTGAGTGAGAGAGAGAGAGAGAGAGAGAGAAAGTAGAATTCACTTACATGCCAAAGCGTTACTTCTACCGACAGATCAATGTCTTTGATTATTATGGCGCTTTGTCTCTCTGCACATAGAACTCTGGGACAGGTGGTTCTTGAGAGAGCATTCCATACAGGAAAGCACAAATGCCCCTGTCTCTCAAACGGCAAGTCCTAGTTTGAGTGCGCAAGTGCACACATTCTCTGTTCTAGAGAAGAGGTGGGTAGGCCAGCAAGTCACTGTTCTGAAGGTTGCATATTCTAACTCTGCTTCTGATTGACTCCAGCAAATCTCACAAGACTGGGACAATTTATTTATTTATTGCATTTTTACACCACCCAATAGCCAAAGCTCTCTGAGGGGTTTACAAAAATTAAAACCATAACAATTATTCAAAATATAAAACAACAACAGTATAAAAACATAGTATAAAAATACAATATAAGAACACAAGCAGGATAAAACCAAGCAGCAATACAGATTTAAAATACAAATTTAAAACAGCAAAGTTAAAAATTAGACTAATAAACTGTTAAAATACTGAGAAAATAAAAAGGTCTTAACCTGGCATCTAAAGGAGTGTAATGTAGATGCCAGGCGAACCTCTCTAGGGAGCTTATTCCGCAGCTGGGGTGCCACAGCAGAGAAGGTCCTCCTCCTGGTAGCCACCTGCCTCACTTCCTTTGGCAGGGGCTTACAGAGAAGGACCCCTGAGGATGATCTTAGGGTCTGGGCAGGTACATATGGGAGGAGGTGTTCCTTCAGATAACCTGGCCCCAAGCCATTTAGGGCTTTGAATGTTAATACCAGCTCTTTGAATCCAGCCCGGACCTGGACCAGCAGCTAGTGAAGCTGGAAAAGGACTGGCATAATGTGGTCTCGTTGGCCAGTCCCTGTTAACAGTCTGGCTGCCCTGTTTTGTACCATCTGAAGATTCCAGACTGTTTTCAAAGGCAGCCCCACGTATAACGCATTGTAGTAATCCAGATGAGAGGCTATCAGATCATGGATAACTGTAGCTAGGCTACAGTTCTCCAGCCTAAATTTTGGATTTTTTCCTCATGGTAATGGGATTGTAACCCAGACTGCTTCTCTCCCCCCTGATCTCTAAGCCTTGGTAAATTATAGCATAGGCTTTCTTCTCCCATTGTGCTTGTGTTGGTGAGTGTGTAAAATATGTGTGAGATTGAGGATGGGGAACTGCTCTGCATATGTCTATATGAGGGAGAGACAGAAGGGGGAGCAGCTGTTTGTGTGTGAGAGGGGAGACATACGTGCCTCTGTGTTTGTCTACTGATGAAGAATAGTGTGTGTGGGAAAGCTTGGATGTTGCATGGATGGATGTGTGGGCTTTGTGTGTGGGATAGAGGGACTGCCACGGTGTTTTTTTTCTGCCCATTTGGCAGTTACTGATTTGCCTACATCTAAGCAAGCCATTTTGGGGCTCAATCAGGGTTCACTCCTTCTTCTTCTTTGCATTACAGACCTTTCTCTGTCGAACCCTCTATCGGGACCCTTGGTGTGAGTGAGACTGAACAATTTACTGTTGAATTCCAGCCAGAAAAGAGTGGCAATCACCATGAGGACCTTGTAGTGCATTATGACACAGGTGAGCACAGAATAACAGGACATGTGGCTTTCATGTCGTTTTCTCCCTTTCATGTCGTTTTCTCCCTCCTGTTCTGGAATAAAAGAGTAAAAGGTATGTGAACATCATCTAGTCCAACCCAGGGGGACTAGGATCCTCCATTGAATACGTCTTGTTACTGCTTCCTAGGAGGTGTCAGGATTAGAAGGCACGGCCTTGGGGGTCTTGTAGTTTAGCTAAGATTTAATGAGAAGTAGTCTGGAAGGCTTTGGGCCTGGTCGGCCTCTGGAATGTTACAATCTGTGTGAATTGATCTCTATCAGCATTCTCAGGCCAGAGATGGAGGTCATTACTCCCCACAAGCCACCTGCTTGACTCGGCCTTGGCAGAGAAATTGTAAGTGAGAAATTGATAGAGAAAAGGCTGGGGGTTGCAGAAAAGTCGCCCAGGTTGAAGCGTCATCTTGGTGGGCTGAGCACTGCCGCTCTGTTTGGACAGGGGCATTGCTGAAAGGCCAAAGCCCCTGTCTGTCAAGTGGTCTGGAAGAGGCCTGCACCTCTCTTTTTAAGCTGGTGCAAAGGCGAGGAGATTTTGCTAGGAACATCTGCTCTGCATTCTTAGAAAACCTCCCTGTTTGGATCCATCGTCGTCTGAGACTCTGGGGGCATTCTGTACATGCTGCCTCCTGAGTGGAACTTTGGATACCTAAGAACTTGCCATAGAAAGTTCTGTGAGGCTTTTCATAGACTTGAACTCTCATTTGCTGTGGATTGTGCATCTCTGTTTGTCATCAGCTCAGTGCACCTGCGGACTGGGTTTGGTCATTGATTATTGGACCTCTTCTGTCTTCTGCCTGGACTCATGTGAGGAGTTAGCCTTGCTAAAGCTGTGGGATGAAGGTCCTCACATTTGAGGGTGTACCTTCCCCGTGATCTTCTTTACACCTTGACCATGTTCCCTTTGAGTTACTAACGTATGATCCGAGGTTGGACTAGCTCTCTTGAGATGGTTTGTTTGGCCTTTCAAGAATTTGATTGCCTGAGAGATCATGTCAGGAATCTTCCCCCTCCTTTGTCCAGGTTTGGAACCTGTGTATGGTTTGATCTTCCCTTGCATTCAGAACTGTGGAGATAGCAAGGGGGAAACCACGTTGATGGGGATCTCGTCACGGTAGTAGTGATTAGCTTTTGACTGTTCTGGAATTTCTTGGAGCCTATAGCTACTGACTGTCAGCTATATGATTTCTGAAATGTGTAATCATTAGGCTTTTGCTGTGATATTTCCTGCAATAAAGAAGTCTCACTGATTTGGGTGTCCTGTGTCAGTTTGCCAGAACGTGTGCTTGCCTGAGGGACCGGGAGACCTGACGGGAGGGCTGCTTTGCGGTCTGATATCATTTCCGTGGGTTTTGTACAAGAGTGTCCCACGAGCACCAGTGGAATGAACAGAGGCTACCTGGCAGCAGTGTTTGCGTATTTATTCTGTATTTGATATATTTGTAGGTAAGCCACTCTGCATCCACCTGTACAACTTCATATGTTTACTGCAAGAGAGGCTGATTGGCGCCCTCTGTGGACCTGCCCTGTGGAGTCCTCTCTCGTGGCCCTCTGAGGTCTGTGTGCAGTCACACATAGGGGGCATTGTGCCTATGCAGGGCTGTAGAGAGAGCAGGAGCCGGCGTCTCAGCTGGGACGAGGAGCCCGTTCTGGTGCCTTCCCACCCATTCCTTTTTCAGCTGCTGCTGTAAGGAAACACTTTTCAGCTGGAGTCCTGGAGAGCTGCTTTTTGGTTCCATTTTTCTTTCTTAAGAAGTTAGTTAGTAAATGCAATGCGCTATTCATAGTTTTGAGTCCTGCATTGCCAATGTTTTCTCCTCACGGAGAATGTCACCTGATGGACTTGGAACTTTTAGCCTATTATGTAGTTGCATGGATCCTTCAAGCAGTGCTCCAATTGCAAGGGGAAAGTTCTTGTTATCGGTGGAGATGAAGGGGTGTGCCTGTCTCTTAGAATCATAGAGTTGCAAAGGATCTCAGAGATCATCTAGTCCAATGCAGGCACTGCAATGCAGCTACAACATCCCGGACAGGTGGCCATCCAGACTTTGCTTAAATACCTCCAGCGAAGGAGGACTCACCACTTCCCAAGGTAGCCTGTTCCATTGCTGAACAGCTCTCACGGTCAGGATGTTTCTCCTACTGTTAGCCAAATCTGCTAACCCTGGGATTTCCACCTTTTCTAGGTCTATCTTGGGAGCAACAGAGATCAAGTCTTCTCTGTCTCCTGCACGACAGCCGTTCAGATATCTGAAGACAGTCATGCCTCCTGTTAATCTTTCAGATATTTGAAGGCAGTTATCATGCCTCCCATTAATTTTCTCTTCTCCAGGATCTTTTAACCATTCCTCATACGACTTGGTTTCCAGAACTCTCACCATCCTGGTCACTTTCCCCCGGAGGTGTTCCAGTGTGTCCTTGTTAAAATGTGGTGCCCAGTGCTAGACATAGCACTCTAAATGCCGCCAGTTAATGCAGAATAGAGCAGAATTATTACTTCGCTTGACTAGGACACTGTGCTTATGTTAATGTATCCCAAGATTGTGTTAGCTTTCTTAGCTGCCGCATCACACTGCTGGCTCATATTCAGCTTGTGGTCCACTGAGACACTTAGGTCTTTTTCACATGTACTGCTGCCAAGCCACATCTCCCCCATCCTGTATTTGTGCCTTTAATTTTTTTGTACCTAAATGCAAATTTGCATTTTCCTCTGCTGAATCTCGTCTTGTTAGTTCCAGCCTGTCAAGATCATTTTGAATCTTGATCCTGTCTTCCAAGATGTTGGCTTATCCCTTCTAGCTTTGTGTCATCTGGACATCAGGAAAAAAACCTCCTGACTGTTAGAGCAGTACAACAATAGAACTAGAGGCCTTCAAGAGGCAGCTGGACGACCATCTGTGTCAGGGATGCTTTAAGGTGGATTCCTGCATTGAGCAGGGGGTTGGACTCACTCGATGGCCTTATAGGCCCCTTCCAACTCTACTATGATTCTATGATCTGCAGATTTGATAAGCGATCCCTCTATATACCCTCACCCACATCATTTATAAAAATGTTGAACAGCACAGAGTCCAGGCGGAAGCCCTGCGGTACTCCACTTGAGACATCCCTCTAGGTTGATGCAGAGCCATTAATGGCGCTCGTTGAGTACAGTTGCTCAACCAGCTGTCGATCCACCTAACAGTAGTAGCATTCAATCAACAATTACCTTCTTGTTAATATATTATGGGAAGCCTTGTCATATGCTTTCCTGAAATCAAGATATACTATGTCCATGTTGTGGCCATGTTCTACCAGACTAGTGACTATCAAAATAAAAAAGATAAGGTTGGTCTTTATTCCTGACAAACCC
Source organism: Anniella stebbinsi (assembly GCA_029215795.1). Classification (NCBI taxonomy): domain Eukaryota; kingdom Metazoa; phylum Chordata; class Lepidosauria; order Squamata; family Anniellidae; genus Anniella; species Anniella stebbinsi. Next base: position 34,403,329 of record JARDYH010000007.1, read on the forward strand.
ATGTTGACTCCTAATAATCAATGCCTTATTTTCTAGATGTTCACAGATTACCCACTAAATAATCTGTTCTAGAATTTTGTCCAGTGTTAACATCAGGCTGACTGATCCATAGTTCCTTGCTTATCTCCAGTCTTCACCTGTTTCCCCAGATTTCTCAAAGATTACAACCATTCTGAAACTACACCCACAAGCTCTTTTGGCACCCATGCCTGGAAATTTAAACTCATTTAAGTAGCTAGGTGTTCCCCAAATATTTCCTTACTTACCCAGGGCTGCAAGTCCTTCTTTATATCATTTGTTCTAGTTGCCCCAAGTTGAACACAACTTCCCTTGCTGGAGAAGACAGAGGCAATATAGAAGCTGAGAAATTCCTCCTTCTTTCTGTCACCTGTTAATATTTCACCAACTTATCTAAGCAGAGGATCATCTCCTTGCGCCAAATAAGCCCCTTTCGTTTTAGAATCCCTCAGCTCATTCTGGGTCTTAGCCTTCCTGACACCCTTCTTTCAGGTTTGGACTACTCTGTCGTACTCCTCCTTGGTTATCTCTCCTCCTCCTATCTACATGTCTCTTTATAAGTTTCAGCTGAACAGAAAGTTCTTCTTTGTGGTCTCTGTGCATCATAAATTATGGGCTCGTGCCAGCGGCGAGCCTCATCTGGAAAAACTTCTACAGCCTAGACTCTTTTGGCGGGAACCCCTCCCCCCACCGTCCTATTGCGCATGCTCGGGTTCCCGCCTACCTCAGTTCTTTTTCGACCGCCGAGTAGCTTGCCTCGCGGGAGAACTTCTCTTAAAAGAACAGTTTCTAGTAGCTAGTTTTCTTCTTGTTCTTGTCTAGACTCGTCTTCCTCGATCTTTCTCTTCTTTCTTCCTTTTCTATAAAAAAATAAAATAAAAAATATTTTTAATCTCCTGGTTATATCTATCTCTCAAATCTCTTTTCTGACCTTCTACTTGTAGATTGTTAGATAGTATGGCACAGTCTGCCCTTTGTAAGACTTGTTCCACTTGCTCCGCTAAACTAACTTTATTGGACGGACACTCGCTGTGTCTCCTTTGTCTCGGAGAGACTCATGTTGTGGAGACCTGCCCTCACTGTTCGGGGTTTTCCCGTCAAACTCACAAAAATCGAGCAGACAGATTGCGATCTCTACTCTGGAGCAAGGCTTTGGCAGCGGTGGATGCTCCGGCAGAGACAACCCCAACTAAAATGGCGCCAACTGCTCCTGTGAGTAAATCATTGGGGGGGGGGCGCGCCCAGGCCCGGCGGACCAGTCCACCACCTCCCGGGAGCCCAAAGCTAAGAAACCCAAGACGGCGGACCAGTCAACCTCATCCCAGGGGCTCAAGGCAAAAAAGCCCAAGCCTCCAACAAGATTGCCAAGTCTTCAGGGAAATGGCGTGCGCCAAAATCTGGCTCTTCGGTGCCATGCTCCTCGGTACTGTCAGGACCTGCCTCGGTACCGACGCGTTCACCGGTACCGATGGCACGGCCTGCCTCATCACCTTCGGCATCGATTTCTCTGCCGATTACAGGGCCGCTGCCCCAGCTTCGCACCTCCATGTTGGCGCACTCCTCGATGCCGGCTCGACGGCGCTCACCAGCACGGGACCACCGGGAACCAGGCGAACACTCCCATCAGCCGACTTCGCCTACATCGATTTCGGAGCGGCGGGCGCCCCCCTCGCCAGTACCGTCCACCCACTCCATGCTTTCTTCATCGCACCATCGGTACCGGTCACATTTTCCGACGCCAACCAGGGACCATCGGTACCGTTCGCGTTCGCAAACACCGACACGGGACTGGGACACTTATTCAGATCGGTCCGTGCGCTCCTGGATGTCCCGATCTGATGCTGACAGACGAGACGCGGGTGCTCGACATCGGACCTACAATTTTGATCCATATACGGGCCAGTGCTTGAGAGCCCCAGGAATGTTTGTTCCGCCTCTCCCGCCAAGAGCGCCACTGTCAGCCACCATCTCGGTACCGCCGCCCGAACCATCGGTACCGACACCTCCCCCGGTACCTGATCTGTCGATCCCGGTTCCGCTACCGGTTTCAACACAACCGCATGACGTCCCGACTCCAGCATCACCTCAGTCTATAGAGGATTATGAGTCGGACTCTTCCTCTGTGGTTTCAGCTCCACCATCTGAGCCCTCACCAGAGCCCGAAGTGGGAACGAAGAAACGTGCCTCACCGTCTGTGGAAACTGGAAATTTCACCGAGCAGATGCTTAGGATGGCACAGTCTCTAGGTGTTGATCTACAACAGCCACCAGAGAAATGCGTTGACTCAATTTTTGATGTTATGTATGCGGATCCCACTACCTCGTTGGCCATTCCGCTGATACCGACGCTGTTACAGACCATTCAAGAATTCTGGAAGAGCCCTTCAACTATGGGAACGGTTTCCAAGCATCTGGAAGCACTCTACAAACTCCAGGAAAAAGATACAACCTTCCTCTTTACACACCCGAAGCCAAATTCGGTTATTGTGGAGTCGGCACAAGGTCAGTCGTCTCGATCCCATACAGCACCAACCGATAAAGAGGGACGACAGCTGGATTCCATTGGGCGCCGCGTATATTCCTCTTCAGCTCTCTCCATGAAGATCACCAATTATCAAGGCATGATGGCACGATATCAAATGTTCTTATGGGAGAAGATGGCAGCACTCATTACATACCTACCTGATGAGAAAAAGGAACTGGCGCAAGTCTTTCAGGCTGAAGCCACACGCTTGGCAAAGCAGGAGCTTACCACCACAAGGCACCAAATGGATTGCTTGTCAAAAGCTATGATTGGCTCAGTTTCACTCCGGCGTCATGCATGGCTGAGGTCTGCTAATCTCCCACAGGAGTCCAAAAATCACATTGAAGACTTGCCATTCGATGGGGATGGCTTATTTCACACTACAACTGACACAGCAATGGACACGATCTACAAAGCTAAGACTACGGCCAAGAAAATGGGGTTCTATCCCCCTTCTACTTTGCAGCCATTCCGTTCTCGACGCTGGACCCGTCCACAGCAGTTCCAACAGCGACAAATTTCGGGAAGGACACAACGCTACCCGCAACAAGGGCCTCCATCTTCTCTCCCACAGAAGAGGACCTACCAGCCCAGATATCGCCCCCAGCCCAACAGGCAGGAGCAGTCCCACAAGCAGCGGCTTTGACTGTCCTCTGCACCCTCTTTCCATTGCTCCACAGTTTGGCACCCGTCTGGCGCATTTCTACCACACCTGGGAAAACATCACGTCAGACAAATGGGTGTTAAACATTAAAAGAAACGGATACCATATTGAATTTTTTTCCCTACCCCCGCCTGGTCGGCCACAGGTTACTCCCCCTTCCGACCTCCTTCTGCAAGAAGTCTCTGCTCTCCTACAGAAAGGAGCTATTACTCCTGTTCCCGATTCAGATTTGTCAACGGGCTTTTACTCACGTTATTTCACTGTCCCAAAGCGAGGTGGAGGCCGACGTCCCATAATGGATCTCAGGAACCTCAATCAATTCATCGTCACCAGGAAATTCCGTATGATCTCGCTGGCAGCTGTGCTTCCTCTTTTACGCAGAAACCGCTGGTTCACCCTATTAGACCTCAAGGACGCGTACTTTCACATCAGCATCTACCGTCCACATCGAAGATACCTGAGGTTTACAATTGGGGCCTGCACTTACCAATTCAATGTCCTTCCATTCGGCCTCAAGACAGCACCTCAGGTATTCACCAAGTGCATGAGTGCAGTCTGTGCATCCCTGAGAACTTCCGGTATAGAACTTTACCCATATTTGGATGATTGGTTAATTGTCTCCCCCTCCAGGGCCAAAGCAGAGAGAGACAACGCACTGACAATATGCTTGCTGAACAGATTAGGCCTCCTAATAAACAGGGACAAGTCCATTTTCGTGCCAACGCAGATGATTCAATTCATTGGAGTCCTTCTTGTCTCACCACAAGGAAGGGCCTTTCTTCCAATGGAACGAGCCCTTGCAATACAGTCCCTCGCACGATCCGTCATACGCTCCACCCAACTGACCGCTATGTCGCTCCTCAAACTACTGGGTCTAATGGCTTCGTCGGTCTATGTCGTGCGATGGGCACGTATGCGCATGAGGACTGTGCAACAATTCCTTCTGACTCATTACAGACCTGCCGACGATCCTCGAAGGATCAAACTCCAACTAACCACCGACTTGCGACACGATATTGTGTGGTGGACCAACTTAATCAACCAGAAGGAGGGCTTACCATTTGTGGCCCATCATGCCTTCTGACGTCAGATGCATCTCTCCTCAGATGGGGGGCTCACTGCGGGCCATTGACAATTCAGGGCAAGTGGTCCGCCAAGGACAGCAGTCTCCACATCAATATGTTGGAGCTATTGGCAGTGAAGAAAGCGTTGTATGCCTTTCAGTCACACCTCTTCAATCACCACGTACGGATCATGTCCAACAATACCACCGTCGTGTGGTACATAAACAAAGAAGGGGGAACATGATCTCCCCCCCTCCTCGCATTGACACTGGATATCCTCCATTGGGCACTCGATCACTGCATTCAGCTCTCTGCTGTTCACATAGCGGGTGCGCAGAATATCCAAGCGGATTCTCTCAGCAGGCAATTCAGCGACACTCACGAGTGGGAACTTTCCCCAGAGATTCTCAATCTCCTTTTTCATCGGTGGGGGAATCCAATCATGGACTTGTTTGCGACCCAAGAAAATGCTGTCTGCGACGCCTTCTACTCGAGAACAGGGGTGGGCAGCGCCTCGTTGGGAGATGCCTTCAATTCACTCTGGCCGAAGGGGCTCCTTTATGTGTTTCCCCCGTTCCCATTGGTTGCCAAGGTAGTCACGAGACTGTTCAGGTACCGGGCCAATGCCATTCTGATAGCCCCTTGGTGGCCACGACAGGCATGGTTCACGCCTCTCCTAACGTTGTCCAGGGGAGAGCACTGGACCCTTCCCTTACAGCCGGACCTATTAACCAGGGATCGGGGCCTAGTGCAACACCCAGATCTATGCCAGTTACGTCTCACGGCATGGCGCATACGACCAGATGGCAAGATCTAGATTTGCCAGCGCCAATCAGGAACGTTCTTCTGGAAGCCAAGCGACCATCGCCATGGGCATCTTACGAGGGCAAATGGCGCAGGTTTTCAACCTTTATTCATGCACGGGGGCATGACTCAACTACTTGCCCGATTGAGGATGTCCTTATCTTTCTGCATTCTCTCCACGAATCAGTCCTTCAAGTCTCATCACTGAGAGTGCATCTCGCTGCCATTTCATCCTACCATCACTCCATCCAAAAATACTCTGTTTTCTCTCACCCACTGGTCAAATGTTTCCTTAAGGGCCTCCGTAATATTCACCCACCAGTTCGCCTGCCAGTTCCACAGTGGAGCCTTTCTGTGGTGCTAACTGCCTTAAGTGCAAAGCCTTTCGAGCCATTGGCCACAATTGACATTAGATTGTTGACACTCAAGGTGGCATTTTTGATCGCTATCACTTCGGCTATGTGCTATGTGCTCTTCTTGTGGACCCACCTCACACTCAATTTTTTAATGTTAGAGTGGTTCTCAGACCTGACCCTGCTTTTCTACCAAAAGTAGTATCACCCTTTCACCTGAACCAAGACTTTATACTGCCTACCTTCTTCGCATCGCCAACAGACACTCTAGGTACTGAGCTGCACTCGCTGGACGTACGACGGGCCCTAGCTTTCTACAAATCAAGGTCCGCACCCTTCCGTAAATCCAGCAAATTATTTGTATGCTATGCTGGGAAGAACAAAGGCCAGCCAGTGTCTGTACAACGCTTTGCAGGATGGATTACTCAGACCATTATGCTAGCCTACCAACTAGCAGGGAAGGAGGCACCTCAAGCTTTAAAAGCGCATTCCACCAGAGCAGTGTCCACATCTACTGCTCTGAATCGGGGTCTCTCCACCATGGACGTCTGCAGGGCAGCAACCTGGTCTCATGTCTCGACGTTTATCAGACATTACAAGTTGGATGTCAGAGCCAGGGAAGACTTGTCCTTTGGTCGAGCTGTGCTCTCCGCGATTCTTCAATGATGGACAGCGAGCCTACCCTCCTCCGGTAAGTGATTGCTGATTAATCGCTCATAGTGTGTGATGCACAGAGACCACGAAGAAGAAATGCTTACCTGTAACCGTAGTTCTTCGAGTGGTCATCTGTGCAGTCACACAACCCACCCACTGTCCCCTCTTGGCCTCGTTGTTTATGCCGGGTCATAGGGTTCTCTATTGTGCATGCATATAAGTGTTTTTTCTGTAATTATTTGATTGTGCTCAACTACCTCAGTCGCGAGGCAATTCTGGTCTCATAGAACTGAGGTAGGTGGGAACCCGCGTATGCGCAATAGGATGGTGGGGGGAGGGGTTCCCGCCAAAAGAGTCTAGGCTGTAGAAGTTTTTCCGGATGAGGCTCGGTGCCGGCGCGAGCCCATAGTGTGTGACTGCACAGATGACCACTCGAAGAACTACGGTTACAGGTAAGCAACCTGCATTTCTTCTTCGTGGTCTCTGTGCATCACACATATGGGCTCGCGCCGGCGCTGAGCCCCGTTCGGGAAACTTCTATAGCTAGCCTAGCATTTTTGGTGGGAACCCCTCCCCCCACCATCTCACTGCGCATGCTCCGGGTTCCCGCCTACCTCAGTTCTTCTTCGACCGCTTCGCTGATCGCCTCGCGGGAGACTTCGTCCGGACGAAGAAATTGTTCATAGACTTTCTGTAATCAATAAATAGGTTTTAGTTAGCTTAGTGTTAGTAGTTACTAGTTTTCGTCTGTTATATTATATATATATATATATATATATTTCTGTCAGTAAATTCTAGTTGTCAGGCATTTGCCTGCTACGGCCTATGGCGCAGTCAGCGCTCTTCAAACACTGCTCAAAGTGCCGGGAAAAGTTAACATTGACGGATGGACACTCTTTGTGCCTTGTATGTCTCGGGGAGGGCCATATTGTAGATACATGTCCTCATTGCATGACTTTCTCCCGCCAAACTCGGCGAAATCGGGCCGATAGACTCCGCAGCCTACTTTGTAGCAAGGCCCTCTCGGCAGTAGACCGCCCTCGCACAGCACAAAGGGAATTGGACCGGTCTCCCCGTCCCCTCTCCTCACGAGTGGAGCAGACTACAAGAGCGGCGGACCAGTCCACCTCTGGGGAGCGTAGGCAGATGCCACTAAACCGCTCTAACCCAGCATCACCCTGCTCCACCCCTCTTTGAGTAGCAGCAGAGGATCCTGTGGCAGAAGTTGCTGAAAGGTCACCTTCCCAGCCGCCGGTGAAAACATTGACAAAGAAGGGTCATAAAATAAAAAGTAAGGACAAGTCCAAGTCCTCGAAATCTGGGGCAAAACCTTTGACGTCGATGCCGAAATCGAAGTCTTCGGGACCGACACCATCGACGTCGACACTGCTGACATCGACACCACCTTTGCCGACTCCGCAGCCGTCAACACCAAGACCTTCCCAGCCGGCATCGTCACCGATACCGCTGGCATCGGTACCGCGCGAGTCGCGCCGATCAACCGCTACAGCTACCAGGGCGGCGTCACTGCCACCACGATCATCAATACCGTCCTCGGGACCGAGAGAAGGCTCTTCCGAGATCGACCTCGCCGACACCATCCCTCTGGACCAGACTAACCTCCTCGACGCCGAAGGCCGAACCGGCTTCAATACCGGCGTCATAGCCCTCTGGCTTCTGAAATACCAGCTTCACCAATGTCGAGGACCTCCAGGGACAGCACCTACCGGTCCCGATCACATTCCAGGTCTAGGTCTCGGAACTGGGTTGCCTATTCGGACCGATCTCACAGCATCTCACGTCGACACCGTGAGCCGCGTTTCCGCTTTGACCCGTACACTGGCAAGTGGATTGTCGACGAACCTCAGTGGAGCATGCTGTCGCGTTTCAGGACCCTCGTGACCAGCGGCCGATATCGACACCGACTGCATCGTCGGTACCGAGACAAAGGCCATTGTCGCCGATGTCGATGGAGGACTACGCCTCTGATACTTCCTCGATGCCATCGCCAGCCCCATCGGTACCATCACCACCCGACGGTGTGGGGACTACTGATAGAGCTTCCCCATCGATGGAGCTAGGTACTTTCTCTGACCAGATGCAGAGGATGGCACAATCCCTGGGCTTAGACTTACAACAGCCTCAAGAAACATTACAGGACAAGATATTTGACATCATGTATTCTGACCCGGTGCCACAACTTACCTTACCTATAGTGCCAACGTTGCTCAAGACTTTTCAACAATCATGGACAAACCCAGCAACAGTGGGCCCAACATCAAAGCGGCTGGATGCGTTATACAGAGTAAAGGAGTCAGACGCCCCCTTTTTATTCACGCATCCTAAGCCAAATTCTATTGTAGTGGAATCCTCTCAGGACAGAACTACCAGGAACCACTCTGCACCGATGGATAAGGAGGGACGAAAATTAGATTCCTTTGGCCGTCACATATATTCATCTGCGGCCTTGGGATTTAAGGTAGCGAACTACCAGGCCACTATGGCCCGGTATCAACTTTTTTTGTGGGACAAAATCTCTGTCTTGACAGACTCCCTTCCAGAAGACCAGCGTGAACTCGCCCGAGTCTTTCAAGCTGAGGCAGCCAGGCTATCTAAACGACAGCTCACTACCTCTAACCATCAAACAGACTGTGCGGCGAAGGCTATGGTGGGAGCTATTGCCTTGCACCGTCACGCTTGGCTCAGATCGTCCAATTTACCATCTGAGATGAAATCTCGTATTGAAGATCTCCCCTTTGATGGAGAAGGGCTCTTCCACTCTACCACCGATAATACGATGGAGGCGATACACAAGGCTAAAATGACAGCACGCTAAATGGGCCTTCCCACGCAGCAACAGCAGCCTAACCGTCCTCGCCGCTGGTATCGTCCTCTACCATACCAATCACGCCAACAACAGGACCACTCTCAGCGATACCAACCTCAGCAATCTCAGTCCTCCTATCAGTCAAGAAAACCGGCATCTCGTTTTACCAAGTCTCGCAGACAGGATGCTGGGGCAAAGCGGCACCTTTGACTTCCTTCCGTCTCTGCTGTCGCCAAGGGACCCTGCCAACCGTTTACAGCCTTTCCTGTCAATGTGGTCCACAATTACCACCGACCATTGGGTGCTCACCACCATATCCGACGGGTATTTCATAGAGTTTCAAGTCCTCCCTCCTCTCGGCACCGTGAGATCCACTCCACCATCTCCAACGCTTCTTCAAGAAGCATCAACCCTCCTGGAAAAAGGAGCGATCACGCGTGTTCCATCACGACTTCTAAAAGCGGGTTTTTACTCGTGCTATTTCATGGTACCGAAAAAGGATGGTGGACTTCGCCCTATCATGGATCTCAGGCACCTGAACAAGTTCATACAACCAAAAAAGTTTCACATGGTGACCTTAGCACAGATCCTACCCTTACTAAAACTAGACAGGTGGTTTACGTTGGTGGACCTCAAAGATGCCTATTTCCACATCCCGATACATCCAGCTCATCAAAAATATCTGCGGTTCCTTGTCGGAAATCGGGCTTATCAGTTCTCAGTGCTTCCTTTTGGCCTCTGAACAGCGCCCAGAGTGTTCACCAAATGTATGGCGGTAGTATGTGCCCATCTACGGTCAAAAAACATAGAGTTATACCCTTACCTGGACGATTGGCTCATTGTGTCGACATCCCATTCTCAAGCACTCCACAATGTCCGTCTAGTCACGTCATCCCTTGCCAGTCTCGGCCTGCAAATAAATACCGAAAAGTCAATTTTTCAACCAACACAGAAAATTCAATTTATAGGAGTTCTCCTGGACTCCACCTTAGGCCGTGCCTTCCTTCCCATAGAATGCAGACACACCATTCTGGCCCTCGCCGCACGCCTTCGTTACAACCGTCGAACAACGGCTTTCACTGTGCTCCGCCTATTAGGCCTCATGGCCTCTTCGGTGTTTGTTGTGCGTTGGGCCCATCTACATATGCACCCCCTCCAGCAGGTCCTCCTTCAGCACTATCGCCCAGGACAAGACCCTCACAAGGCAATACTTACCCTTCCGGCGTCCATCACTCCTTCTCTCAAATGGTGGTTGGTCATGACGCATCTGTCGCAAGGGCTACCCTTCCACCAGAGAGGTCCATCCCGAATCCTTACAACAGACGCCTCCATGGAGGGATGGGGTGCGCACATCAACGACCTAAACATCCAAGGAAGATGGTCACGTTCGGAGGCACGTTTGCATATCAGTCTCCTAGAATTGCTCACTGTAAAACGAGCTCTCCACGCCTTCCAACCACAGCTACGTGGACATCACGTTTGTATCCTGTCCGACAATACCACAGTTGTGTGGTATATAAACAAAGAAGGTGGAACTCGTTCCTCTCGTCTTCTTCGTCTGACGCTAGACATCATTCATTGGGCCATTCACAGATGGATCTGCCTGTCTGCACTACACATTGCGGGCTCAGACAATGTAAAAGCGGACGCCCTCAGTCGGGAATTCACCGACACCCACGAATGGGAGCTGTCCCGGGACATCCTGCCTCGCCTCTTCGAGAAATGGGGCACACCCACCATAGACCTGTTTGCAACTGCGGCCAATGCTGCGTGCCAAGACTATTGTTCTCAGGCAGGGATTGGACATGCGTCGCTCGGAGATGCATTCCAGTGGGACTGATCCAAAGACTTCCTTTACATGTTCCCACCTTTCCTGCTAATAGCTCAAATGGTAGTCAGGGCCAGCAGGTACTCTGTGGACGCTATCCTAGTGACCCCCTGGTGGCCGAGGCAGCCGTGGTTCACCCCCCTGTATCGCCTGGCGAGGCAACGGTTTTGGCGCCTTCCCAGAGTTCCACACCTGCTGTCCAAGGACAGGGGCAGGATCTTGCACCCAGACCTCCAATCCTTAAAGCTCACAGCTTGGAGGATCCAACCAACTGGCAGACTTTGACTTTACCCCCTGGCTTGTGCTCCATCTTCGAGGCCTCCACAAAACCTTCTACCAGGGCATCATATGCCAGGAAGTGGAAACGTTTCCAAGACTTTGCAACTGAAAAAGGGTTCCGAATCTGGGATGGCCCCATTGCAGGGATCATAGACTTTTTATATTCCCTCCACGCAGCGGGATTAAAGCCCTCATCTGTAAAGGTGTACTTAGCTGCCATCTCTGTACACCACAGCAAAATTGATGGGTTTTCAGTATTTACCCATCCAGTGGCCAAGACGTTTATGAAGGGCCTTCGTAATATGTTCCCACCGTTACGGCCCATTGTACCTCAATGGAGCCTGTCAGTGGTTCTGACTGCACTCACGGCTAAGCCGTTTGAGCCTATGGCTACAGTGAACCTTCGCCTGCTGACATTGAAAACTGTGTTTTTAGTGGCCATCACATCAGCTAGGCGTGCTTCTGAACTTGCAGCGTTAATGGTGAACCCACCTTATACGCAATTTTTCCCAGATAAGGTTGTGTTGCGTCCTGGTCCCTCGTTTGTCCCCAAGGTTTCCTCTACGTTTCATCTTAACCAGGACATTGTTCTCCCTACTTTTTTCAAGGCGTCTACAGACCCCTTATGTTCAACGTTACACGCCTTAGATGTTCGGCGCGCATTAGCATTTTATAAGAATAGATCAGAATCGTACCGCAAATCTGATAAATTGTTTATATGCTGTGGAGGTAAGACGAAAGGTGTCGCAGTCTCCCCTCAACGTCTTTCCCATTGGATTGTGGACACTGTTGTTCTTGCCTACCAGGTGCTTGGCAAAGTACCGCCCACTTCTTTCACAGCACATTCCACGGGGGACAAGCCACCTCTACTGCCCTGTCTCATGGATCCTCAATTCCAGACATCTGCAGGGCAGCGACCTGGACTAACGTCTCGACCTTTGTCAAGCACTACAGGCTAGACACTCGAGCAGCAAGGGAGGCATCCTTTGGGAGAGCTGTCCTGTCTTCTATTTGCCAATAACTCACCAGCGTGCACACCCTCCTCCAGGAAGTCCTGCTGATCGCCCATATGTGTGATGCACAGAGACCACAAAGAAGAAATGCAGGTTGCTTACCTGTAACTGTAGTTCTTCGAGTGGTCATCTGTGCAGTCACACAACCCACCCACCATCCCCTCTTTGCAACGCTGTTGTGTATTCAAGAGGTTCCATAAGCGTGTGCTTCTGACTATTTGTTACCTTAGTTACGAGGCCAGAGCGGTCTCAGAGAACTGAGGTAGGCGGGAACCCGGAGCATGCGCAGTGAGATGGTGGGGGGAGGGTTTCCCGCCAAAAATGCTAGGCTAGCTATAGAAGTTTCCCGAACGGGGCTTGGCGCCTGCGCGAGCCCATATGTGTAACTGCACAGGTGAGCACTCGAAGAACTACAGTTACAGGTAAGCAACCTGCATTACCCTATGCAGCCACACTGGCTTCTTCAGATGTCCCCCATTTGTCCTCCTAATGGAAATAGTTTGCAACTGTGCCTTTACTAGTGTTTCAGTGTTCTGCCATCCCCCCTGAAGTCTTTTTCTTCAGAATTTCTAGCCATGGGACCCTACCCAACATTTCTCTGAGCTTGAAATCTGCTAAAGTTCAAGTGACGCATCCAGTTAACCTATGCAGGGCCTTTTAAAGACCCTGAGATACTGTGTCAGTATCATTTCCCCCTCAGCTAGAAAAGATTATGCATATAATTCTTAAAAACAATACCACACACAACTATATTTGACATCAGAATTTTATGACTAAAGTAAATATTTACACACAATGACAAACTGTTGTGATTAGCTTTACGCAGCAGAGAATGTGGGCTTGGAGATATAAAGAATACACGAAGGGAGACTGGTGTTTATTTTAAAAGACAAACATATTTATCAGGAAAATACACAGGATAGGAAAGCCTCGTTCCGTCTAACTAAATTGGAGGAGAGTGCAGCTGCATGGCAGACTTTTGTGGAGAGAGAGATTTTGGGAAGAAGACAGGAAGTGGAAGTGATGAGAGTCTCAAGGATAGCAGAGAGAAGGATCAAGCAGGGACTCTCTGCTACCAAGAACTATTGCACCCTATAGGTGTCCAATAGACATCGCGAGACCATGCTTGTTGAGCTCCAACTTCTAACACAAACTACATTCAGAATATTTTAAAAGTTGTCTCATCTTCTTTTTCCTATTTTTCTTGTCGGTAGATTCAGAGATGAGATTATCAAAAGACATTTCTCTCAGAAGATCCCATTGTAAGCACGAACAATTACGATAGTCTTGACTGTAGCATTATGGAGTGAACTTATTTTTAACAAGGCTAATTTGGAGAATGCTCTTTCTCTTTCACTATTTGAAATGGGCAGAGTAGCTATAGTAACATTTGGAAAAGCTTCAGCTAAGTCCTTTACTGTAAATTATCTTCAAACGACTATGTGCATTAGTCTCAGATCCATCACATCCCTCTGTAGTATCTAAGAAATGAATAAAATGTTTTGGTTCAGAGGACAGAAATTTGCAGATCATTTAGGTAAGTTCTCACTAAAGCTTCTGCATCTCTCTCTAGTGTACCGTGATTTTGGGAAGAATGTTCCAGTCTTGCCTGGAATAGATTCACAACTTTTGTGTAAGCACAGGGACGCTTCTCCAGTTCCATGTGAATTTCATTGAAAATACGTAGTATATTATTTCCACCTGGAACTTATCCCTGCCAGTTAGTTTGCAATCCTTTTTCCATCTGGGAAAATTGATATGTGTCTCTAAGATGTTTCTTTGCCTCTTCTTCAGTTTCTTCAAAGTTGTTCCGCATGAATAAAGATGATGAGGGAAGAGAAGATTCCCCCCCCTGCCCCGTTTGTTGTAGGATATTGTTGACAGTCAAATCTGTGAAGGATTTTATGCCAAAATCCTGCCATAAAAGAGCTTGGTCCACATAAGGAAGGATCTTGGTCCATATAAGGAAAGGTGGCAGGGATGAGATGTTCTGCTGGCCTATTAGACTTGGGGATACTCCCTTCATTGGTGCTGGAATCTGTGCGTTCTGAGCCACCAGTGCATAACTGGTTTTGAGGGGAGAAGAGGCCTTGAGGAGGAGGTACAGAGCCTTCTCCAAAGCCTGTTGGGAGGTTTTCTGAGACAGGAGACACTGAAAAAAATAGAGTACGTTTTGAGTGTTTCAACTTTGCTTCTTTCTTAAGCTTCTTTGCCTTTCTTTTGCATCTCCATTTTCAAAATGGACTTGGTGGAGGGCACTCAATCCATACAGCAAGAGGCAGTGGTTGAAAACAATATCCTATAGGAGTGCAGTGCACTCAACCACATAGATCAAACATATAACTAAAAAACTGTTATACAATGAAGTTTATACATTTATTTGTATCAGTTTATAATTAATTCAATCAGTTATAAACTACAATATCAATCAATCCAATTGGCCACACTAACAATTTCAAATAACACCAGTTCATATGTTGACACACTATTTCATGTTATACAATGAAGCATATAAACTTTTTTGTACCAATTGGATCACAATTAGTTCACTCAGTTTTATAATACTATTTCAAACACTCCAACACTAACAATTTCAAACGAAACTAGTTCATATGTTGACAACACTAATTTATAACAATGTTAATTCATAACAATACTAATTTACAGGGACTCCGGTAATAATCTTCCTGTTTTGTTATTACTACGTCAGAAGAATGCTGTAGGATAATAAACAATTAAATTACTGTCACTCCAAGTATTTATATAATGTTTTAAACACTTTGCAAACTATTTTATTTAAAAAGACAAATCCTCCCACCTTCTACTTCACGAGTCAGCCTTATCATTGTTAGACAGGAAAACTCCTTTAGGTCACTCAAGCTGTAGAATAATATATATGAAAAATATTTAAAGTATTCTCCAAAAGGTTATTCAGCTGGTTCACGAGATATATGAGCTTACCACCAGGCTTCTCTCTCTGAAGCGTCATGCTGGCTCTTTGCTACTGAAAGTTGTATGGAGAACAGGACTTATGCATCCAAGGCATGATTTAACAGCTGGGGTAATTTACATTAAGAAAGGTGTTAAGTCCAAATTGCCATTAAGACCACAAGACCATTCTGCTTCTCATTTGAGTAGCTCATTATTCAAGTCCTTATAGTTATAAGCATGTAGAAAAATCCTGTCAATAACTAAAAATTTAAAGTCATTGTGCTGATGTTGACATTGCATAAAATGCTGCACAAGAGGCACTTTCATTATCTGATTCTTAAGCTTGGATCTGTGCTCAATAATGCGAGCGCGAATACTTCTTGTCGTCTTGCCCACATACATCAGTTGGCAAGGGCAGATTATCACATATATAACCCGTTCTGTTTTACAATTTGAAAAGTGCCACAGTGTATAAGTGCGGTTATTTTTTGGATTTACTAATGTTCTAGTTTGTAAAGCAAGTGCACACGTTGTGTATCCCCCACACCGGAAATGACCCTTGATTGTATTAAGGGTTCTCTTGGGGGGATCAATATCCGATCGTATAAGTAAATCCCTCAAACGTTTAGTCTTTTTCCAACCAATCTTGGGTGGGCTGGCGCATCCGGGAATATTGTGAATAATATGCCAATGTTGATAAATAGATCTTCTAATCAATTTTGCTGCTGTTGAATACTCAAATGCGCACGTAATATTATTGTCCCGCGCCTGATAGAACTTTTTAATAATGAGGATCTGGTAGTGGCATCCGCACGTTTCTCTGCCCTCGTGATCACCGACATTGGATAGCCTCTGTCCAGTAAAGATCTTCAAAAAGTCCGTCCTTGCAACACATATTGATAGGAATCTGTTGAATTACATTTAAAACAAAGGAATTGGCCAAATGGTAAATTTCTATGGAGATGTGATGGATGATGCGATGAAAAATGAAGCAATGAATTTCTATCAGTAGGTTTTGTGTAAGTTTTTAAACATAGGCGATTTCCTCGCCGGTCCACAATCATATCCAAAAATTAAATGGACATGGTATGTTTAGAAACAGAAAACTTAATTTGCTCGTGAACTGTGTTCATCCATGCTGCAAAATCATTAAACGAACTGGGATTAGCAAAAATAAAAAAATATCATCAATGAAACGTTTGTACAATACTAATTTCTTGTAGTATGGATTAATTAAAGGATGACAAATGCATCTGTCCTCCAAGGAGGCCATAAATAAATTGGCTATGCTGGGCGCAAATGGACTGCCCATTGCTACCCCCTTGATCTGAAAAAAGAATTCATGCGCAAACCAAAAATAATTATTCTCCAAAATGATCTCCATTGGTTGTACTAAAAATTGAGTGGGTGGGTTTAGATTAATGCGTTTATTTAGATAGATCTCCACTACATTTCTAGCCTCATCTTGTGGAATGTTAGTATACAATGTGTTGACATCCAGGTCACCAATATGGAATGAGGTGGAATACTCATTCCCTCCACTTTGTTTCTAAAGTCCATGGTGTCCCGCAAAGAAGAAGATGTTGTTCGTAAAAATGAATCCACATATTGTGCAATAGGTTCCAAAATAGAGTTAGATCCAGAAACAATAGGCCTGCCAGGTGGTGGAAAACCAGATTTGTGTATTTTAGGCAAAATATAAAATACAAGGACACGTGAAAACGCATTCTGTAAAAATCAGCCATTTTATCATCAATCAATCATCAATCTGCCCCGTGATGAGGGCCTCCTGTACTACTGTTTTAATAATAAATGCAATGTGGATCCAAATCCGTTCGTATATAACACGTAGTATCCCTTATTTGTCTATTAATTTCATGCAGATCATCTCGTCGATCCAGTACAACAATGGCTCCCCCTTTGTCCGCTTCCTTAATAATGATGGATGAATCCTTAGCTATTTGTTGAACAACATTTAAATCATTCCTAGATAGGTTATGCCATCTATTAGGATCCCACTTTAGATTTCTGAATGTCCCACCTTAAGCATATTTTCTCTGAAATAAGCCCTATTGATTTTGATGAAGTTAATTTAGATGATATAATTTATATTTTATATAGCATATTAAACAATCATTTCTCTTAAAGACATTTACACAGGGAGTGACTTACTCACAAAGTGGGTGGATAATTGAATTCTGTGCCTTTTAAACAGTAGGAGCCATAAGTAAGTTAATAACTATGTACGGGCCCTCCACCTTTTGGAGTCCATGGCCCATTTGGAATTTTGAGGAAGAGCCATGGGGCCAGTCACAAAAGGGCTCTGCCATCCCAATATTTACTACTCATTTAACATAATGCCAAGAACCTTAGTAAAAGGCAAAGGTGGGGGTATATGAGCCCAAAAACAAAGCCACCCCCTTGAACCCACAGTCTTCTGCTCTAACGTAACATCCATTTCACAGACGGCAAGTCATTTCTCCAAACCACCCTTAAATACAACACACCACCTCTACCCACAGGCTCACCCTTTCCCTCCCACACAGGCCCTGACCGAGATCCTCCATGTTTTCTTCCCCCACAGTCCCTCCCTGCCTTTCCTTTTTCCACTGAGGTTCAGGTTTGGCTGCTCACTTGCTCTCTCCACTCCTCTTCCTTGGAATCCACCTGATCTCCTGCTGATAGTGTCCAGTCAGAACTGTTCTCTCTCTCTCTCTTCCCCCCCCCCTTTGCTGGCCCTGTCCAATTAGACTGTTTTCTCAGTTCTAATTAGTGTCCTCATTGGAGAAGAGAGCAAGCAGTTTTAGCTGGCCTCTTTCTTTTCTCTGCTGGCTGTGTCCATCAGGACGGTTCTTTTCCTTCTCTCCTTTTTTCTGGTTCTGCTGGCCAATCAGAACATAAGAAGAGGGCACAACTATGTTGGTGAGAGTTAAGAGGAACTGGTGGCCCTTATAATTTAGAGTTGTAAGTGGGGAGCAGAGAGCTTGGAGAAACACTCTGGGAGGTCTCTATAAGCACGCTGGGGCCGGCAAGGGTTCTTTTACGGAACCCCTCGTAGCTGGGCTGCCTGTGGCTGCAACCATTTTGCTCGTGCTGTCATGACAAAAAGACACAACCAGTAGTGTTTGTTTTGTGATTTTCCCCCCCTCCCCATTAGGCTAATGGAGCTCAAGTTAATAAGATTCTGAAAGAAAAGGGTTGGCAGCAATGCCACAGTGCCAGTGTTGATGTGGCCCCTTCCATGTGAGAGCCCCCCGCCATATATGAGGCCTGGAGCCATTGTCCCTTTGCTCCCCCCTTAAAAAGGTCTTGAAACTATGTTTCTGCACCCCTTGCTATTGTGAATGTCCAAGATAGCATGCTCACTTTCTCTACTTTGCTGCCTGTCCTAGGGGAAGATATTCATGTAAACTTATATGGAGCTGCTACAGACGTCAATGTGAGACTGGATAAGAACTCCTTGACAGTTGAGAAAACATTTATCACTTTAGCAAACCAGAGGTCTGTGGTTATTCACAACCGGAGTGATATCATTGCACATTTCCAGTGGAAAGTCTTTGCAACACAAGAAGAGGAAGAGCAGAAGAAACGAAGGTAACTTTGAGGGGAATGTTGATTTCAGTGGTGTCGGCTTTGGGGTCGTGCCCTTCATGTGGCCCAAAGGCGTATGTTCACACGCACCACCAATCCGTGGGCTGGTTTTAGGCATGGATGCATCACTCTGCAAACTGCTGTGGGAGAGAGCCTTACACATACCTCACCCCACCAAACACACCATGTCCACTCCTGCTTCTTCACCTTGGTGTCCAAACTCCAGCTCTCCCGTTTCCAGCATGCACCAATATCTGACCTGGAGTCCTAGGCAAGGCAGCCCCATTGCTGCCATAGAAAACGCAATCAAGGCCCAGCCTGCAGGTTGGGAGGGGTGGCGGATTGCCCTGCAGGCACTGCTGCTGCTGCTGCTTTTGTCCCAGCCCCGCTCGCCCACGGTGGCAAACATCATGGCAGAGGTTCCATCTCTCACTCGACATACCCTGCCAGTGCCAGCAGAGAGGCTGGCTGCCCACCTGCCTGGTCTCCTGCTTTGCCCACTCTCCCTGGGTGCTGCCTGTACAATGCCTCCCTTTGAAGAAGAATCACTCAAAGCCTGGCATTTGGGCCAGGGCAGCTCTCCGGAGAGGCTGCCTGCCTGCCGAGGTGGGGGGGGGGGCAATCATGGGTGGCAGTGGCAGCGTCAGCAGCAGGAGCAGCCGGTGTCCTCCCGCCTCAGGCATCAGGACATCTTGCACCACTGCTGGATGCCATGATGTTGTCTTGGAACATGGCCCTTGTGCTGCTGTAAAGGAGAAAAGCACAGGGAGGACAGGCAATGGAGAAAAGATCTCAGCAGTAGTAGAGGGCAGCAAGCAGGGAGGGAATCTGTTGAACCTGCCCAGCTGAGCAGCAGCAGCAGCCACTGCTGCTGTGAGAACCTAACCCAGCCTGCCCTGCCTGGTGGCATCCAGATGTGTTGGATCAACTCTGATCATTCCCAGCCATCATGACCTAAACAATGTCATGCATGATGAGCTCCTGACATTTTATATTTAATGACAGTGTTTTAATTCTCCAGGGTGCGTGGATATTGCACATGACATTTTAAAGTGCTGGAGACAGCCAAGCCACCATCTCAGGCCCTTTTGTGGTCATGGTGCGTCTTTAAGGGAAACTCCAGGCCAGGTCTCCACAAAGGGCTGTTGCACGAGGCCATCCAATTTTCATTGTTGCGCTCTGTTCCTTTTCTTACTGCATGGCCAAGGAGAGGTACCACGAAGTGTGGCTCTCTCTACATCGGGGCAGGCAACATCCAGAGGTCCAGGGGCCTGAAAAAAAGGGGGAGGGAGCTGAAATTGCTGGTATGCTGCCAAATGTTGGCAGCGGCCGTTCCATAGCACTACAGGGATTAAAACTGGCTTATTTTCAAGATAAATTTATTCCTCTTTACACTCCATAGTGGATACGTTGCATCCAAGGACAATCTAAATTTGGCTGTTTGGGTGTTGCTCTGTAACCGCTGCAGACACCATTTTGGGGGAATATATATGAAAATGCAGGGGCAATGGGGACAGTGGAGGGAAACCACTGGGCAATGGGGGGCATGTGTTGCCCATCCCTGCTCTACATTCTCAACTTGGTGAAAGTTAAGCCACAGCTGCTGGATTGATGTATTTATTGTATATTTGTTACATTTATATTCCCCCTTTCCTCCAAGGAGCCTACTGTGGCATAAATCCTTCAAAAATGGTGTCTCCTCCTCCTCCTCCTCCTCCTCCTCCTCCCAACAACTCTATGAGATGGGCTAGGCTGAGAGTCAATGAGTGGAGCTTCATGGCTGAGTGGGGACCTGAACCCAGGTTTCTCCAGGCCCAGCACTCTAAGCAGTGTACCACACTGGCTCTCCACAGATGTCCAGAGCCTTCATTGCAGAGGAGATTTCAGCCCATCCTAGCTCTCCCCTTCTGCTGGGGCTCTTCCTTGCCTTTGGATACAAGTTGCCCCTTACACGATCTATTTCATTTCTGTCTCCCTGTGACTTCAGCCTCTGCTGTACACTCCAGGCTGAGGAAGAATGTGTGCTTGATCAGCTTCTGGTGGAATGTAATATGAACCCTGCACTTCGTGAACATCTCTCTATTGTAACCCGCACCTTTCAGAACCGCCAGGCAATGGTACATGAAGACTCCATGCTCTTCAACCATAGCATTTTCACCATTGAGCCACTGGTAAGAAATGGAGCCTGAAAGGAGGTGACAAGCCCAGGAAGACACATGCTAATGATTTGTGTAGTGCTTTGCTTAAGCTGCTTTTCTTTGTCATTAATCTACATTCAAACCTCAGGAGAGAGTCTCTCTCTCTCCCTCTCCCTCTCCCTCTCTCTCTCTCTCTCTCTCTCTCTCATACCCCAGCTATATGATTCCTCCTCAGAGGAGGACCCAGAGGCCTTAGCAGCTGGTACCCATGCCAGCAGTTTAGAAGGAGCCTGAGGCGTTGGGGGGGGGGGAAGAGAGGGACTGCCAAGGGTCTGCCCCACTCCCCTCAGGAATAAGGGAGCTCCACCTTTGAGGTAGAGGTGGAACAACCACAGAGCCCCCAGGACCAATGATGTCTGAAGAGGTAAGCATAAGTCTTGATGCTAAGGAGAAGTCCATGATTACAGCAAAGAATTCCTCATGAGTAAAAGGCTCCTCATCTGTATTAGTTCTCCTCATGAGGAGGACTTCTTTGAGAAGCTTCTAATGAGCTACAGCTGAACCTTGGGGGGATTCTGACAGCTCCTGCTTAATAGCCTCACAATATCTCTTCACCAGACTTGGGTCCAGTGTACGTTGCCCTTGTCTCCCTAGTGCCTCCTGTAGGGAACCTCGGACTGCCTTTGACCAACTCTTCTTGCTGAATCTCTGTCTGACATTGTGCTCTGAGAACTCGCTGGCTTTGACCTTGGACTGACCTGACTTTGCTTATCGCCTGGCAATACTGGCAGAACATTCTGACAAAACCATTCTTCCTCTGGCAAAGATATGCAGCCAGGAGGGCTAAACCAGGGTGGAGTTGTGGCCTGGATGAGTGGCCCAGGGGAAGCAGGCCTACACCCAATCCTGGGCTCATTCCACCCACAGCTCAGCTGCGCCGCCCTCAACAGCAGAACTTGACAGCAGCCCCAGAACTGGTGCAATGGAATTCCCTCCCCTGCAGCACATTCCCTCACAAAGAGGCTGTCCTCATCGCCTCTTGTGAGTAAGCAATGGGCAGCGCTTGCTCAACCTCCACCTCAAGTACCTGAACCCACTGACACCTGCCCCCCACCCCCAGGGGGAGGAGTTGGGAAAGGCCACTTTCCTCTTGGGACTTGGCTTCTCCTCTGAGGAGAGACAGCGATGTGGAGAGTAGCTCTAGAGTGGCTGCTGCTGGTGCTCCAGCTCCGAAGGGGAGAGGGAGCGGCAGCGAGGCAGCTGCAGGCACTGCTCGAGTCCCTTTGAAGGATGCATGTGTGCATTCATGTGGGGTGCACAGGAAACTCTTCATGCTGCGCTCAAGCCCCGCCTTTCCTGGGGTGAGCATGTCCAGACATCCCTTGACTGCTGGGAACCAGGATTGGCATGTGCCTTCTCCAGCCTGCTCCAGTGAGTAGGCAAGGGCAGCATGCTGGGCTCCTGTTCTTTGCATGCTCAGAACTCTGAGCATGCAAAGCCCTCGATTGCTTCCTCAGCTAGCTCCCAACCTGAGACGATGAAGTTGCCAGTTTAAGCTTTGCCACCCAGCAAAGGCTGTACTTGGTAGCACAGCAATCAAGAAGGAGGGGAGCTCCCCCCACAATGATGCTTCCTCACTCCTTTCTGCTCACTTTGTGCATGATCTGAATGATGCGGGAAATGGTGGTGTATAGACGTGGTACCTTTCCCTCAAGTGGGGGGGGGGCTGGAGTAGGAGACCTCTAGTTGGGTGTGCTCAACCAACAGCTGCTGGGAGAGGTCCCCTTATTTTATTTATTTATTGAAGTATTTTTTTTATGCTGCTCCTCAGCCAAAAGGGCTCCTGGAGTGGCTGACCTATCATCAGTAAAAGAAGACCGTTCCTGCCCACTATAGGCTTACAGTCTATAAAGACACAGCACACAAGGGAAAAGAGATGGGGAGGGAAGTGCGGGGAGGGGGGAAATGGTCTTTCAGCAGGACTGGAGGAACAACCTTGCTTCCTTCTCTGGTCTCCCTCAGTAAAGCCTGCTGGGAGGGCTGGTGATGGCCACACTTGAGGGAGGAAGAGCCTTCAGTGGGGGGGGGGGGATGGGGAGGTCCTCAGCAAGGCTCATCCTTCCCTTGGATGAATTCACAGGGGACCTGCAGTAACCCCTCCCCTGGAATTCCTTGCATTCATTTACAGCAATGATGCAGGGAGTTGTTTACTGCAGGGCGTGGCTAGCGCACGTCTTGCAGTCCATGTTGTGATGGATTATGATGGATTCTCGGTAACCTCTTGTCCTGGTTGCAGAGCAGCATGGGCCAATTCCCCACCCTTTGTTCTGTGCTATATGGGGCTGTCAACTGCTGGCCACTCCCCGCAGGTGGGGAAGTGCCTAACCGTCTCAGCCAAGACCCTTCCAGGTTGGACCAACTCTTTCCGCCCCAGCTGGCCACTGGATTATTCCAGGCAGGAAGCTCTACTGAAGCAACACGATCTGGGGTGTCTTGTGTTTCTGGTCTTGCTCCTCAGCCTTGACTCCTGGCTTGTTCTCTAGTTCTGCCATTTGGTTTGCCCTCTGATCCTGATGGCTCATTGGTCATCACTCCCCGGCTCTTGACTCCTCCTTGGTTATGGGAAGAGGGGGAAGTCATTTATGTCTGCTGGGAGGAGGATGTGCACGGCTTTCCTCCTCGCATGCAGTTTCCATGCCTTGGCCACCTTTATTGCCCTCTTCTGAGTCTGTTCCAATTTGTCTATATCATTCTTAAGGTGCAGTGACCAAAGCTAAGCATAGTACTCCAGGTGAGGTTGGGCTAGAGTGGAATAAAATGGGACTATTACTTCTTGTGATTTGGAAACAGTGCTTCCATTAATGCAGTTTAAAATCTCATTAGCTGTTTTTGCAGTCACATTGTGTCACTGACTCATGTTTAGCTTATAATTCATTAAACAAAAAACCTACGGTTTACCAAACACATTAAGGCTCTACAGCCTTAACTCCTAATTTCCCTGCTTTTTGATGCTTGGTTGAAAACTGTAGAGCCTTAAAGTTGTTTTGTAAACCGTAGATTTTTTGTTTAATGAATTTCATGCCTTTGTGTAACGGATGACCAGATATTATATATACAGTTGACAACCAAGCCAGTGTCAGTCAGGATGTTACACTTTGGTCCCCTCTACAAGGATTCGCTTTTGCGCCTGGTTAGGCGATTATGCGCATAATCGCTGAAGCGCATTTACGCCTAATCCCTCTGCACGAGAGGCGTCGAGAGGCAGCGAAGCGCATTAACAGATGTCCAAAATGCGCTTTACAAGTAGTTAATGCGCATAAGCGCTTATTCACACAGTCAAAAATGCGCTTTAACGGACGGAACAAAATAAAACTCGTGATTTAACGCGCATTCGATAATGCGCATAATCGGGGAGATAACGCGCCTCTACGCCTGATTTGCGCTCTGTTCTTGTAGAGGTAATTTTTTTAATGCGCCTTGAAAGAGCTTTAAATGCCTCTTGTAGAGGCACCCCATGTTGACATCCAATATAAATCAAAACTACTGTTATGTGTTGAACACTTTTCAAATTAATAAATTAACCAAAATGCTTACATCTCCCTCATTTTTAAAGATAAAGAGATGAAACTTGGCAGCATGATAGCTCTTAAGCAGGGATTTAGCCATGCCAAGTTTGAAGCAGTTCTGTTTATGCCTTGATTTTTAGGAATTTTAAAAAATCCAAACAAAAATCTCTTTGGGGTCTAGGACCTTGAGCAGTATAAGTTTAAAAAATGAAATTAAAGCTAAAGAGATAAAAACTAAAGAGATGATTCCCAGTCAGACTGGATTGCCAGAGTGGGGTGGGCAAAGGAGGGGGAAACTTTCCTCAAAATATCCCTCCTTCCTACCCACTTTCCCAGTGCTATGGGGTCTGTGTGAAGGAGGGTGACTGGAGGAGGAAGAGATGCCTTAAGGCTTCCCCTCTCCTGGGCCACCCCATGCAACAGTCCCTGACAGGAGGCCTCTTCCTTTCCCTGCCATGCGG
Organism: Anniella stebbinsi; assembly: GCA_029215795.1. NCBI lineage: Eukaryota > Metazoa > Chordata > Lepidosauria > Squamata > Anniellidae > Anniella > Anniella stebbinsi. Next base: position 34,428,043 of record JARDYH010000007.1, read on the forward strand.
CCTGACTCCTAGCTAAGCAGAGCAGAGAAGAGGAAGCTGCCTCAGCTGGACTAGAAGGAATATAAGGAAGAAAGCTCCCGGAGAGCGAGCGATCAGAGCGAGTGAACAGGGAGAGCAAACAGGAGGTTCGCAGGGGGAGGTTCGCAGGGGGAGGTCCTTAACAACATTCCAACACAGTCGGAAGGCAGAAACAAAACAGAAATGGGGACTATGGACAGAAAGGAGTCTGTAGTGGCGGTGACCTGCAAGTGTGTGCAATGGTCGTGTTCCTGCCTGAGATCAACATGGCGTTCACCTGTAACAAGTGCAAGCTGGTTGCACTATTGGAAGAAAAAGTGAAAGTACTTGAGCGGTGAGTGTCCACCACTTTCCAAGGAATAAGAGAAGGCGAAGAGTTCTTAGATGGAACGGTGCAACTGCAACAGGAACAAGAAGCACAAGAGATGGAAGAGCAACAGCAAGACAAAGCAGAAGTGAAGAATGCTGAGATGAGGAAAGCCAACGAAGGGTTTGGAAAAGGGTGACAGTTGGAGCAGAAGATGGAACCACCCACCACCACAAGTCCCAGTCCCCCAGAAGCACATCCTTGGTGCGAAAGTACGTTTGCTCGTCTTCCGAGGAGTGGCTCCCTTTCCTCAGAATTTCCTCCTTCCCCAAGACCCCACTGAGCCCCCTCTTTATGGTTTAGTCTAATCTTTTTGTTGCTTGCAAGAAGTAAAGGGACACGACAGGGTTAAGGAAAAATAACAGAGCCCAACTAAAAAGCAGGACACGTTTGTGGAAGGTTAAAAACCCAAACGGTTTGAGCAGCTTTCCAAGCCCATGGGATATAACTGGTTATATAACTGTCTTTGAGTGCATCTCAAATTTAGCCTTATGTGGTTTTGCAGAGAAGGCATGATATGTCAGCAGAAAAAGTTGTGAGGGAACCCAGGTGGCTACCAGAGGACAGCGCTTTTGCTTTTGACTGCTGAATAGTCTTGATTCCATTTGCAGCTTCCTGTGCCATTAGCAGCAAGTCACATGGTGAACACGTGCAAGCTGACTCCTTGGAAATGGAAACCAAAAGTGAAGGAGGGAAAGGTGTGTGCGCTACCATTGCGCTGTCCTTGACAGCGGTGCTGCTGCTGCTGCTGCCCCTTAATCATATTCTCATCTGCCAAGAACCTCACGTTTTGATCCATGTTCAGGTTTTGGCAGCCAGTGAAAGAAGACTAAAATTAATGTAATTGTGGGCATCATAGATAGAGCTGAGCTAGTTATGTTACTCCAGGATCTCGTGTAAGAGATATATTATCTAGATCCATTTCAGCTAGGTTTCAGCTTGCTTTTAACAGAGGAACTTGCTGGATTCGGATGTCACGATAATTCACAATGTCTTAATTAACCCATCGTGGGTTATAATGTCTTCTGGTGGGAGGTTTTTTTAGCCCATGATGGCCTATTTGATCAAAATAACCCACTCTGATGGGTTATTTAAACCATCATAGATTATCGTGTTGCCTGGCAATCGCCCGGCTAGAGAGCTATGCATCAAGAATGGTCAAACTGCTTTCACTGTCTTCTTTGCCAGCTGTCCGTGTCAGGGAGGCATTTTGATGATGCCTCAGGTGCCTCGTGAGGCTATGTGTAGAGTTTGGTCTCGATCCTGCAACCCTCCAAGGTTTTAGCCACTTCCCCCTTTTGGGGGCACTTGTGCAGGGGTTTGATAGTGCATCAGGTGCCTACCAACTAGGTGAAACCAAGGGAGAAACAGGTTCTCAAGAGGCTGTTTTTTTATTCATTTTTCCAAAGTTGAAGAACCCTTTGACGCGTTTCGGCCTAATCTTTATACAGCCTTCTTCAGGGGGCTGTAAGCATTTAAAATACATATTGTGAGCAACATGAGTTAAAATATATTCTCATTATAAAATCAAGTTGACATATTGCCACAGAGGCCTATGTACATATGTAAACTGTTTTTTCAACATTTTAAATTTTTACAAGAGGACAAATTACTTTGTATACTAGTATTTCATTACATACATGCAATACATTTCTAATCAAAAGAGTATCTGTGAAATCTTACTTGTAGGAAGGTATTTGCAAAGATCTTCTTCTCAACAGAATTTCTTTCTCTGATAAATAACAATTGAAAAGAGTGGTATGCAGAGCCTTGTGTTATAACCCTGCACACTTTTTTCTTTTTTGTCAGGTGTTATCTTTTAAGTAAATGTCAGGGTCATTGTGCTATTATCTGTAGAGAGGTTTTTTTCCCTCTCTCCAGCATTTTTCTGCTAAGTCACAATAATGGGCACAGTTCCAGGTCTTCGTTTAACCCATTTGGTTTTAAACTTTTAAATATAAGAATCCATTCTATCTCATTGTTTTTCGTTATTTGTATCTAGCTTTTCCAGTGCCCAAAATGTGAAATCTGCATGGCCATGTTGTTGTTCGTCAAAATGGTTTGTTAGTGGTGCACCTGGCCTGTGGTTTCTTATGTTGCTAAGATGTTCCCCTATATGTTTTTTTAGGGGTCTGTTGGTTTTGCCTACATAGATTTTGGGACATTTGCACTGGATGGCATAGATAACAAAGGAACTGCTGCAGGGGGTAAAATGTTTTAGAAAATGTTTTTGTTGGTCAGAAGGGTTTGCAGATTCTGTCATTTGAGTAGTGTGACTGCAGTAGCAGCAATGTCCACAGGGATGAGAGCCTGTAGGACTGTTGGAATGAAACCAAGTGTTGGCAGGGCTTCTGTGATTTTCTTTAAATTCACTCCTGATTAGTAGATCTCTTATATTTTTGGTTCTTTTAAAGGAGATAAGTTATAGAAAGCCTACAGATGTCCCAAGATTCCTTCGTTATGATAGTTCCCACCCCCAGTTTCTTAGGAATAATCTTCCATATGGACAGTTTTTAAGATTAAGACGCAACTCTTCTAAGTCATCAGACTTTAAACAGGAATCACAAACATTGGCACTACAATAAAGAGAACGAGGGTACCCCAGTGCTGTTATCCTCTGAGGCTTAGAGAAAGCTGGGGGGGGGGGGGAACACAGGCAGAACTGTTGACAAAAAAGAATACTACACCTTCAACACTAACCACTTACAAGGCAGCACAAGGAGACACTGGCACATAGTACAGCCTATTCCTGATTGCCAGAACCAAGATTCTCTTTTGATTAGAAATGTATTGCATGTATGTAATGAAATACTAGTATACAAAGTAAGTTGTCCTCTTGTAAAATTTTAAATGTTGAAAAAACAGTTTACATATGTACATAGGCCTCTGTGGCAATATGCCAACTTGATTTTATAATGACAATATATTTTAACTCATGTTGTTCCCACCATGTTTTTTATAATATGTGTTTTAAATGCTTACAGCCCCCTGAAGAAGGCCGTATAAAGATTAGGCCAAAACGTGTCAAAGGGCTCTGCAACTTTGGAAAAATGAATAAAAAACCGGCCTCTTGAGAACCTGTTTCTCCCTTGGTTTCACTGGATTTGAATGCTTGTCTCCCCCTGCTTTCGCTTTTGGCCTCCCAACTAGGAGAGCTGGTGTGTGGAGTTTGGTCTCAATCCTGCAACCCTTAAAGGTTTTCTAGTCACTTCCTCCTTTTTGGTGCACTCAGGATTTTCACTCCTCTGGAATAAATGTGCAGGGGGTTGATGGTGGATTGGGTTCCTCCCGTTTGGGAGAGGCTGTGAGTGGCGTTTAGTCCCAATCCTGGAAACTCCCAAGGTTTTCTAGCTACTTCCCCCTTTTTGGTGCACTCAGGATTTCCCCTCCTGGGTGAGTGATCTCACAGGGGTTTGATGGGGAATCGGCTGCCTCCTGACCGGTGGAGACTGCGTATGAGGTTCCAGCGCTTCAGAGGCGAAACAGTGCTCTTCATCACAACAGTTAAAGGTGCAGGCACTATACTAGAGTGACCATATACAAAAGAAGGCAGGGCCCCTGCAACTTTAATTGCTTTGATGAAGAGGTGATTTCGCCAGGAACTAATTGCATACAAATGACACTGGCTGAAATCCCCTTTTCTCTACAACTGTTAAAGTTACATGAGCCCTGTCCTGGATTTTATCTGCTCAGCCTACACATAATGGCTTAATAAGCTACTCACAGTAGCTCATTAGCCCACTTGTGTGACTATTTTAAAAAAGAAGCTACTGTGAGTAGCTTATGAACCCATTGTGGGCTACTGTGGCTTCCAAGTTCGGCCTCTGTGTGGACTACCTTGTGCTGGGAGAAGGACTGTGGGAGTGCAACTCTGTTGCGTCTGCAGGGCCTGCCAGTAGCATGCATTATTTCTGACCAGCCTTCCCCAAGCCCTCCTGATACGTTGGACCGCAACTCTTACAGCTGGTTGTGGGATTCTGGGAGTTGCACTCCAACACCTCTGGAGGACCCCAGGTTGGAGAAGGCTGCCTTTGACCATGGCATTTTTCTGGCTAGATGAACAGTTGGGGCCATGGCATCACTCTACCTCTGCGCACACTCCCATGGTTGCTTGTGGTGGTGGGGGCCATGGTTTGGCTCATCAGCATTTATGCTGTGGAGTCCTGCGGGGTTTAATTCTGTCCGCTGCACTTACTGGCTCAATTCGGACGACACATTAGGCAATGGAAGAAGGGGGGGAACAATCGTCAGTTGTGTTGCTTATTGTGTCGTTTGGAGGGCAACACACAATGCACACACAACTGACAGTACGTTAATCAGGCACTTTAAACAACGGAGCGAAACAACGGGCTTGCACGTTGTTTAGCCCAAAGCCCCGTTGTTTAAAGTGTTGTCCGAATTCAGCCCCCCCTCTCTCCGTGGACTATTCCGTTTCGGAATAGAGTTCTGCTGCCTAGAGCAGCTAACAACCCCCCCCCCCCCCCCCGGCTGCTCTATGCAGCTGGCAGAACTCACGGTGCCTGCTGGGATACGGCTGGAGGACACAGGGAGGAGAGGCTGCAACCAAAATGGTCGCCGCAAGTTCGTAGCAGCCGGGGCGTTTGCCAGTGCCAAGCAGTGCTGGCTGCAGCATGTTGTCTGTGGAGCTCCTCCTGCCTAACGCACGGTCAGTACGTTATTTACCTCTCCGTTGCCTAATATGTTGTCCGAATTGAGCCACTGAATGCAATTTGGAAAACAAAGTTCTCACATGCTCTCACTCAGAGTAGAGTAATAGTTGCCAAGATGGTTGCTCTGGCTTCAACTGGGAAATGGGTTGCCAGGGAGCCCAGAGGAAGGGGGGAAAGTATTGGGAAAAAGGCGGAATAACAATAACAACAACAACAACAACAACAATAATATTAATATGGTAGACACCCCCTACTGCTCTAGGTGGTTGTAAAGTTCTTGCACCTAAAGATGCTGCTTTCTGTCTTTGCTTTTTAGGCCTTTTCTCCCAGCTATCCCAAGGAACTCCCAAGCCCCCTCCTCAAGTGCCCTTTGTTATCTTGACCAGAGGTTGCTACCACTGAGTCAGTATGTCATCGGTCCTTTAATGCTGGTGGTCTGATGCATGATAGTCTTTGGAGTGTTCTTTGGGTGGAGGCCAGTCACGCTGGGTACTGTTCTGCAGGTTTCATTGCAAATGTTCTTACATAAGATATGCAAATAGTGTGCTGTAACAAAGATCACATTGGTTCTGTCCCTGTGGCAGAGTGACTCAGCCCTTCCTTCCTTCCTTCCTTCCTTCCTTCCTTCCTTCCTTGCACAATTACAAAATTCGTATTTTGTTGGAGGGAGAGTTCATACAACGTTGAAAGGGCTCTGTGTGTGTGTGTATACACCATATATCAAAGGCTGAAAATGCCCATAGCAGGGATAGGCAACCTTTTCCCCATGGGCACATGTGACATTTTCTTTCCAGGGTTGCAAGCCCACTTTCTTGCCTGCTCCTTCCAGGATTCCCACTGTTCTGGCTGCCCTCCTTCCCACCTTCCCACTTGGGGTCTTCTTCCCCCTCTGTCCCTTGCTGCTGTTCATATCCCCTCCCTGCTGCTTCTGCCCCTGTTACCTTCCTTCTTGCCTCCAGTGTTTCACCGCACTCGCCCCCACTGCAGCTTCCTGCCCCACTCACCTCAGCAGCAAGGGAAGCAGGAAGTTGGCAAGTTGGGAGGCAGAAGCGGCAATGCAGGGGAGACGATGGGGGTCCTGGCAGGTACACTCGGGAGTCCAGGAGGGTGCCCAAGAGTGCTAGGGTGCTAAGCCCTGGTCTAAAACTAGTAAGTAGTCACGACATAAAGAGCTGAAAAGCTACTAAGTAAAAACTGTGGAAAGGATCTAGATAAGTCTTCACCAGTCTGATGCCCTTCAGGTGTGTTGGACTACAACTCCCATAATTCCCAGTCAGCATGGTCATTGGCTCTTCTGGCTGGAGTATGCCAGGAGTTGTCTTTCAACACACCTGGAGGGCACCAGGTTGAGGAAGGATGATCTAGCCAGTGGAGTTTTAACAGTGCCTCAGCTTCCTTATGGTCTGGGCAATAAACTGAGGCTCACTCCAGACAAGGTAGAAGTGCTGCTGGTTTATCTGTCCTTGAAGGTGGAGTTCAGTCTCTCCGAGACGAGGGATGAGGTTGGCAGCTTGTGGGTGCTTCCTGATCCACATTTATCACTAGATCCCAGATAGTTTTCTCATCCATCTTCCCAGTTCTTGGAAGAGGAATAGAAAGGGAAAGAAAAATACTCCAAGTGAACAACTGGTTACAAAGGTGGTGCCAGCGTGAGAGATTCGGATTCTGAGGCCACGGGCTACACTACTTGGAAGATGGACTGCTGGCAATGGACGGGTTGCACCTCACAAGGGCTGGGAAGAATGTGTTCGGCCACAGCATGAAGAACCTCATCAGGAGGACTTTAAACTGAATCCTACGGGGGCGGGAGACATAAACATTGAGGCAACAACGGATGAAAGCTTATGCACCATAACAGAGAGAACAGCTCCCATAGTGCCCCAAAATGTAGGAAATAAGCCAGACTACAAAGCACATGGGCTTCGATGTCTATATACTAATGCCCAGAGTATGGGAAACAAACAGAATGAACTTGAACTCAGAACTAGGCTGGCGAGTGTTACCCTGAGGAGCTTCTCTTCTATGGCTCCCAGACTATGGAATGGTCTGCCGGAGGAGGTTAGACAAATTGGCAGTCTTCATGAATTCAAGAGAGTCATGAAGACTGTTCTCTTCCGGCAGGCCTATCCGGATGAATTTTTAAATGTTTTAATGATGAGTTTCTCTTGTTTTTAAAAATTTTAATTTTTGTCGTGCTTGTATTTGCATTGTGTTCCCCGCCTCGATCCTTAGGGAGAGGCGGGTTATAAATAATAATAATAATAATAATAATAATAATAATAATAATAATACATGAAGGCAAATATGACTTGATAGGTATAACTGAAACTTGGTGGGCAGCCTTCAAAGAGAATTGCTGAAGGATTTTTATTCTGAAAAATGTTGTTAATTTATCTAGGCAACGTGTGTTGAGACACAGCTCCTGAGGAAGGAGTACATCCGAAACGTTGGGCTTTTAATGTAAGATAATAAAAACACACATCAACCAGCACCAGACTTTGTCTCTTTCCCACTGGTCAGCATTGGTGCTATACCCTTCGTAACACGACAGCTCTACATATAGGAAGTGGAAGGAAGGCCAGGCTACAAAAGAAGAGTACAAACAAGTAGCACAGAAGTGTCGTAATGGTATCAGGAAGGCTAAAGCTGAGAAGGAGTTGAGGCTAGCGAGGGATGCTAAAAGCAATAAAAATACTTTCTTCAAATACGTGAATAGTAAAAGACAGAGGAAAGAAATGGTGGTTCAGCTGCTTCATGAGGATGGCAAATTGGTAACAGATGACAAAGAAAAGGCCAAAGTGCTCAATTCCTACTTTGGTTCAGTCTTCTCTCAAAAGCGGGTCTATGACCCCCCCTGGAAAAAGTGAAATACAAACTGAAGGGGTAGGATTGCAGTTTGAGATTGATAAACAAATGGTCAAGGAACACCTAATTTCTTTGAACGAGTTCAGATCTCCAGGGCCTGGCAAACTGCATCCTAGAGTAATACAGGAGCTGGCAGAAGAACTCTCAAAACCACTGTCTATTATCTTTGCGAAATCATGGAAGACGGATGAAGTGCCGGATGACTGGGCTAATTTTGTCCCTATCTTCAAAAAGGAGGAACCTGGGAACTACAGACCAGTCAGTCTGACATCCATCCCTGGGAAAATCTTGGAACAGATTTTAAAGAAATCAATCTGTAAACACCTTGAAAACAATGCAGTGATGACTAGAAGTCATCATGGATTTGTCAAGAACAAATCCTGTCAGATTAATCTGATCTCATGTTTTGATCAGGTAACCTCCCTTGTGGACTGCAAAGCACTACAGACTACAGACCAGTCAGTCTGACGTCCATCCCTGGTGAAATTTTGGAGCAGATTATAAAGAAGTCAGTTTGTGAACACCTTGAAAACAATGCAGTGATGACTAGAAGTCAGTATGGATTTGTCAAGAACAAATCCTGACAGATTAATCTGATCTCATGTTTTGATCGGGTAACCTCCCTTGTGGACTGTGGGAATGCTGTGGATATAGTAGATCTTGACTTCAATAAAGCTTTTGACAAAGTGCCCCATGACATTCGGATTCACAAACTATTCAATAGTAGGCTAGATGGAACAACTATTAGGTGGATCCACAGTTGGCTACAGAATCGGACTCAAAGAGTGCTTATCAATGGCACCTTTTCACACTGGGGGGAGGTAACGAGCGGTGTACCACAGGGCTCAGTCCTGGGCCCAGTGCTCTTCAACATTTTTATTAATGATTTGGACGAGGAGGTGCAGGGAATGCTTATCAAATTTGCAGACGACACAAAATTGGGTGGGATCGCTAATACCCTGGAAGACAGAAAGAAACTCCAAAGTGATCTTGATAGACTGGAGCACTGGGCTGAAAACAACAGAATGAAATTTAATAGGGATAAATGCCAAGTTCTACACCTAGGAAAAAGAAACCAAATGCACAGTTACAAGATGGGGGATACTTCGCTAATCAATATGACAAGCAGGAAGGATCTTGGAATTGTTGTAGATCACCAGCTGAATATGAGCGAACAGTGTGATGTGGCTGCAAAACAAGCAAATGCTATTTTGGGCTGCATTAATAGACGTATAGCTTCCAAATCGCATGAGGTACTGGTTCCCCTCTATTCGGCACTGGTTAGGCCCCATCTTGAGTATTGCATCCAGTTCTGACTGTTAGAGCAATACGACAATGGAACCAATTACCTAGGGAAGTTGTGTGCTCTCCCACATTAGAGGCATTCAAGAGGCAACTGGACAACCATCTGTCAGGGATGCTTTAAGGTAGATTCCTGCACTGAGCAGGAGGTTGGAGTCGATGGCCTTATAGGCCCCTTTCAACTCTACTTTTCTATGATTCAATAATAATAATAATAATAATAATAATAATAATAATAACAATTTATTTCTTACCCGCCTCTCCGTCTGGATCGAGGCGGGGAACAACAACATGATAAAATACATAAAACTAATTAAAAACATGACAATTATTATTAAAACTGCATTAAAACATCCTAAAACATCCTAAAAACATTCTAAAAATTACACTGGATATGTAATTCTATAAGTGATGGGGGCAGCCTCAGGGAGCGATCCAGCTGTGGAACGCACTGGCTCCTCTTTATCTTTGCGGTGCCAGGCAGAACGTTTATATCTTCCCAGACGTCCTCCTTCTGAAATGCATTTGATGCTACTTTTAGATATCTGTATTGATTGTTCTAACATTGTAAAACCACTTTTCGATCCAAATCTTCAAACAACAAAGACAAGGAGGACTGTGTACCATGAAACCCCCTTGCAGCAGGCACAGTTCCCCTTGCCCCGCCGCACATACAAGAGTGAAAGGGTTTTGCCTCTTGAGAAATGGGGTTGCAGTTCATGTAGGCAGACTCCATCCAGCCTATTCATAATTCAAGAAATAAGGAAACAAATGAATTCGAATGTGCTGTAAATTAATCTAAGGAGCTTTTGCAGAGCTCTTTTTTTCTTCTCTTGCTTGTTTTAAGGTATCGAGGAGAAAAGACACCTGCTGGTGCATTAATGCCTTTGGCACACGAGCAAATGGCTCTTAATATGGCCTTATTGCCATAAGAAGCCCCTCCACATTGAGAAGTACATGGTCTAAGCCTCCCATGGTGCTATTAAAACAGCAGCAGAGGCTCCCTGGGAAGAGGTTGTCTTTGTGAGTGTCAGGTATGGTCACAACACGTGCTGGGCTGATCCCCTGTGGCTTTTGCTGCTAGTCCAGTCTTTCAAAATGCTGGGCTGGGAGTTCCTGACATCTCCAAGTCAGCTCAACCCAACCACCGAGAAAGCATATCTATCTGTCTATCTATATGCATATGTATATTTTATATATATTATCTAGGCAAGTGTCTTCGAATTTTCTTCCTCTTCTGCATGTATCTGCTGGTTTTGCTTATAGTCAAAGTCAGTCAAAGTTTATTTGCATATGGCACAATGGCTTTTACAACCAATACATACACAACCTCCATGGGTCGCCCCAAACATAATCGAGGGTCGCCCCATCCTTCCACATTTCAATGCCAATTAAAAATACTCTATATTAACCACTATTTAAATAAAATTATCCCCATTGCAATCAACCCCTTCTTGCAATAAAAAGTTTTGTCTGATCTTTTGTGCAGCTACAGCAAATTTTGCCACCTTTCTTGAAATTGCCATGTCATAGTCAGCCAGAAGTTTCAAAGTAAGGTCTCTATTTGATAAGCCCTCCCTTTTTTCCAGAATTTCTTTTAGGAAACGCACGCTGATACCTTGATACAATGGGCAATAGAGGAGGTAATGTACTAGGTCTTCAACCTCCTCTGCACCACAGATACATTTTCTTTGTGCATATGGGATCCCCTTGTATTTCCCCTCCAGGCATGCTGTCACTGTTGTTTGAAAACGGAGGGCCGTAAATGCTTTTCTCAGTCTTGGAAATGTTAACTCTCGCAAGTAGTATGAGCGATATTGCTCCCCTTTTACCAAGCTGTACCAGGGTGAGAACCGCTGTCGTTGACTTGCTTGGACATTACAAAACGTGTCTAGCTCATAAATTCTGTTTCTAATACACTGTTTTGGCAGACCAATCCTTGAGATTCATTAAAATAGAAATGCGCCAATTCCAGAAAACTTTGTGCCCACCCTCCCTTCCTATGCTGTTCCTTAAAACATAAACTAGGGAGACTATCTTCCTTCATGCTCATTATTTTTTTCCCGTATAGTAAAAAAGCCTTATGTAGGCGGGCCTTGATGGAGGGAAGATCCACTTCCATTCTCAACAGGGCTGCAGGGACTCCCTTGGGAAGAGCCAGCAGTTCTTTCAGGAATTTATTTTGTATCCTTTCCAATTCATCAGACTTCCCCGCATCCCACAGTTCTGCCCCATAGAGCAGTTGCGGGAGTACCTTTGTTGTGAACAGTTTCAATATAGGTTCAACCAGTAGGCCACCTTTCTGCCTACCATAAACAAGGATTGGTCTTGCCGTTCTTCCCGCTGACAATTTAGCCGCATTGACCTGAGTTTTCCAGCTCCCATTATACGCAAAATATACCCCTAAATATTTAAAACTATCACACTGTTCAATTTGTTGACCATCCACCCTCCAGGTATGATAACACTTTTTCTTTGCAAACACCACCACCTTTGTTTTTGCATAGTTAATCATTAACTTCTCTTCTTTGCATATTTCCCCCAATTTCCTTAGGAGTCTTCTCAGTCCCACTTGTGTATAGGATAATAGGGCCATGTCATCTGCATACAGCAGCATTTGTAACTTTTTATGACCTACTGTAGGGGGGAAGCAATCCATTGCAGTAAGATCCTCTACTAGGTTGTTAATATAGAAGTTAAATAAGAAAGGCGCTAGTAGGCATCCCTGTTTGACGCCCCTTTTTATGTTGATTTTTTCTGACAGTACTCCCCCTAATCCAATTCTCACCCTTGCATCAGTGTGGGAGTATAGTTTTTGTATTAACATTAGTAATCGCCTATCTATACTTGTCTGCGCAAGTTTGTTCCAGAGGCAGCTGCGGCAAAATCAACGAAGGCCACATACAGTCTCCCTCCCACAGTGCTACAGTATTTTGGTTTTGCTTATACATTTCTTTCTCGCTTCTTAATTTGCATTTGTCAACCCATTGATGAGCCAGGCCAGAGTATTGTGAGCATTTTTTTTAAAGTCATCACATACCATTTTAAAATGTTATTATTCATTTAAAGAATTTTACTTGCTTTGTACCTGAAAAGGCTTCCAGACTAGCTTACAAAGATCAGTAGTAATGTAGTCCCTGCCTCAGGCATGTAAACTTAGGCAACTCAAAAAATGCAGGCAACTGTTCTTAAAGTTACTGTTATTATTATACTACCAGTTGGGATGGGCACCGTTCAGGTCGCTTGATGGAACAGCTACTGCCAGGTAACAGTTGAAGGCGCCAAAGGCAGCTGGTCCCTCAGCAGAGCCGATAGAATAGCCCATTGGCTCTCCCTCTGCTGCAGCCCAATGGAACATGTAGCTCCTAAACTTCTCTAGAGCAGATCAAAGGATAAGAATCTTAAAACCAAAGCAACCGTGCATCTCCTGCTTGTGTTTTTATATTGCATTTTTATACAATGTTTTTATACTGTTGTTGTTTTATATTTTGAATGGTTTTTATGGTTTTAATTCTTGTAAACAGCCCAGAGAGCTTCGGCTATTGGACGGTATAAAAATGCAACAAATAAATAAATAAATATCTTCAATATATGTTTTGTTCCCTTCATCTTTAGGAGGGAGATGTTTGGCCAAATTCCACAACTGAAATCAGTGTGATCTTCAGGCCACAAGAAGCCGGGATTTATCACCGAACAGTCTACTGTGATATCTCAGGTATAACATTTCCACCTCACACTATCATTATGGGATATGGGTGTTGTCACATGTGTTGATCTCACATTCTGGTGAGTCTGAGCACAAGAGGCTCCTTCACTCACAAAGGACCATTATGCCAGATAACTGCCAATTTCATTGGGAGATGCTTAGTGCGGTTTAGTGATTCATAGAATCACAGAGTTGGAAGGGATCTCCGAGATCATCTAGTTCAACCCCCTGCTCAATGCAGGCTCTGCACCGTGGAGTGCAGCTCCAGCATCCCAGACAGGTGGCCATTCAGCCTCTGCTTAGTGAAGGAGAACCCACCACTTCTCAAGGCAGCGTGTTCTATTGCTGAACAGCTCTCATTGTCAGGATGTTTCTCCTAATGTTCAGCCAAATCTGCTACCCTGAAATTTCCACCCATTAGTTCTAGGTCTATCCTTGGGAGCAACAGAAATCAAGAGTGTCATCTGATGGGCACGCTCGCTACTGCCTGCTTGCAGATGTTTGCGCATCCTTTAGATGACAGCATCTGGTTCCCATGCTCCTCCTGCTCCTTCCACTTGTTTTTCCATTGCAAAATAGATCCCTTTTAATCTGTCTCTTTTTGTAATGGAATGTGCTACCATTTCCTGCTGTGTGCAGGGAAAGCGGCGTGATATAAACGGCCCCTGAATGGGCCATGTGATTGTGGCTCTTCCTCTTTCTCTCCCGTGTAAAGAGACCATTGCTATTGTGGGACAGCAGCAGGAGGCCATAGTGACCCTAGGGAAATGTGAAAATCCACCCATCTGATGATGCTACAAGTCTGCTCTGTCGTCTGCATGACAGCCTTTCAGATATTTGAAGGCTGTCATCATGCCTCCCGTTAATCTTTCAGATATTTGAAGGCAGTTATCATGCCTCCCGTTAATTTTCTCTTCTCCAGGATCTTTTAACTATTCCTCATACGACTTGGACCCCCTCTACAAGAATTCGATTTGACGCCTGGTTCTCCGATTATGCGCATCTTCTCGGAAGCGCTTTATGGTAAATGACTGTATGCGGGAGGTAATTGAGCGCACAACTGGTGGCCTTACCGGTTGTTTGAAATGCTCTTTAGAAGTAGTTAATGCGGAGAATCGCTTGTTTACATAGTCAAAATGCGCTTTAATGGGCCGCAGCAAAATAAAACTCACTATTTAACGCGCATTCAATAATGCGCACAATCAAATAGATAACGCGCCTCAACTCCCAATTTGCGCTCCGCTCATGTAGAGATAAAAATTTTAATGAGACTTGAAAGAGCTTTAAACCTCTCGTGAATAGGCAGCCTTGGTTTCCAGAACTCTCACCATCCTGGTCACTTTCCCCCGGAGGTGTTCCAGTGTGCATTGTTAAAATGTGGTGCCCAGTGCTAGACATAGCACTCTAAATGCAGCCTGATTAATGCAAAATAGAGCAGAATTATTACTTCGCTTGACTAGGACACTGTGCTTACGTTAATGTATCCCAAGATTGTGTTAGCTTTCTTAGCTGCCGCATCACACTGCTGGCTCATATTCAGCTTGTGGTCCACTGAGACACTTAGGTCTTTTTCACATGTACTGCTGCCAAGCCACGTCTCCCCCATCCTGTATTTGTGCCTTTAATTTTTTTGTACCTAAATGCAAATTTGCATTTTCCTCTGCTGAATCTCATCTTTCATGGTGTTGGCTATCCCTCCTCTGGACATCAGGAAAAACTTCCTGACTGTTGGAGCAGTATAAGCAAAAGGAGGAGAGCATCCAAGTCAGGTCAGAAAAAAGGGAGAAACAAGTTCTCAGGATGATGCAAAAGATGTCTTATTTCAAAGCCCGATGCATTTCAGTCTGTATTTTTTCAAAGGCCTTCCTCAGGGGGTTGTTAGAAGATGTCTGCAGCAATACTTCTGACAAGATAATTGCCTACTATGCTAATCAGTGGTGACTGAGGCAGACTTGTGACACTTAGACTACCAGACTAGTGACTATCAAAAAATGAGATAAGGTTGGTCTTTATTCTTGGCAAACCCATGTTGTCTCCTAATAATCAATGCATCAGGCTGACTGATCCATAGTTTCTTGCTTATCTCCAGTCTTCACCAGGTTCCCCAGATTTCTCGAAGATTACAGCCATTCTGAAATAACACCCACAAGCTCTTTTGGCACCCGTGCCTGGAAATGTAAACTCATTTAAGTAGCTAGGTGTTCTCCAAATATTTCCTTACCTACCCAGGGCTGCAGGTCCTTCTTTATATCATTTGTTCTAGTTGCCCCAATATAAGAAGAGCTGTTTAAAGAGAGAAGAAACATTGAATATCACTACTGTCATCTTAACAACATTAGTAATCATCATCATCATCATCATCATCATCAAAATCAACATCATTGTCGTCGTCGTCATCATCATCTATGAAGTGCCTGAAAAAGCTAAGCACTATGCAAAGCACTACAGACTACAGACCAGTCAGTCTGACGTCCATCCCTGGGGAAATTTTGGAGCAGATTATAAAGAAGTCAGTTTGTGAACACCTTGAAAACAATGCAGTGATGACTAGAAGTCAGCATGGATTTGTCAAGAACAAATCCTGACAGATTAATCTGATCTCATGTTTTGATCGGGTAACCTCCCTTGTGGACTGTGGGAATGCTGTGGATATAGTAGATCTTGACTTCAACAAAGCTTTTGACAAAGTGCCCCATGACATTCGGATTCACAAACTATTCAGTAGTAGGCTAGATGGAACAACTATTAGGTGGATCCACAGTTGGCTACAGAATCGGACTCAAAGAGTGCTTATCAATGGCACCTTTTCACACTGGGGGGAGGTAACGAGCGGTGTACCGCAGGGCTCAGTCCTGGGCCCAGTGCTCTTCAACATTTTTATTAATGATTTGGACGAGGAGGTGCAGGGAATGCTTATCAAATTTGCAGACGACACAAAATTGGGTGGGATCGCTAATACCCTGGAAGACAGAAAGAAACTCCAAAGTGATCTTGATAGACTGGAGCGCTGGGCTGAAAACAACAGAATGAAATTTAATAGGGATAAATGCCAAGTTCTACACCTAGGAAAAAGAAACCAAATGCACAGTTACAAGATGGAGGATACTTGGCTAATCAATACGACAAGCAAGAAGGATCTTGGAATTGTTGTAGATCACCAGCTGAATACGAGCCAACAGTGTAATGTGGTTGCAATAATGGGCTCAAGTTACAGGAAGCCAGATTCCAGCTGAACATCAGGAAAAACATCCTGACTGTTAGAGCAATATGACAATGGAACCAATTACCTGGGGAGGTCATGGGCTCTCCCACACTGGAGGCGTTCAAGAGGCAGCTGGACAACCACCTGTCAGGGATGCTTTAAGGTAGATTCCCGCATTGAGCAGGGGGTTGGACTCGATGGCCTTATAGGCCCCTTCCAACTCTACTATTCTATGATTCTATGAAAACGCATCAGGGGGTCCACAGTCTAATTTAGAGAGCAAAGAACCTGAAATGGGAGGAAGAAGGACAAACATAATTAGACACAGGGTAGCTTTTTTTAAAAAAAAATTGCAATGCTTTTAGTAAAAGAGGAAGATAACCAATTGAATGAACCAATATTGGCTACTATTTTAACAGCATAGGTTGAGCTTTCTAACTGACCCCAGAGTAATATCCGTTTAAATGGATATTGTCTTTGTATATCTGTTTTATGTTTTTATGGTTTTTAAATATTGTGTATCTGTTTTCTTAAACGTTCAATGTTTTAATCTTTATAAACCACCCAGAGAGCTTCAGCTATGGGGTGGTATATATATGATAATAATAATAATAATAATAATAATAATAATAATAATAATAATAATGTGTTCCATGGACAAGGAGAAAAAAGGGGAAAAACACAAATATTTATTTATTTATTTATTAAAACATTTGTATCCCACCCTACATCATTAAGATTTTATAAATAAAATCAATTCAGGAATAAATAATATATACAGCTAAAAACATATGAAGTCATTAATCGAGTTAAAACCAATATAACATTTAAAAATAATAAAATAATTTAAACTATCTGCAACCTTGGCGAATTTAGCCCTCAAAGGTTTTGATTGAAAGCCACATGTTAACTTGACACTGAAACAAAGCCAGTGTCAGCGGCAGCTGGGCCTCCAAGGGGAGGGCATTTCGCAACTGGGGTGCTACAACAGAGAAAGCCCTTTCCCACGTCCCACCATGATGTATGTCTCACGTTGGTGGGATGCAGTGGATTTCTCCAGCAGATCTCAGATCTCGGGCAGGCATATATGGGGAGAGGCACTCCCTCAAGTACTGAGGTCCCAATCCGTTTAGGGCTTTAAATGTCATCGCCAGCACCTTGAATTCTGACCAGAAGCGTATAGGCAGCCAGGGCAATTTCTTTAAGACTGGTATTATATGGTCTTTTCATGATGTTCTGGCCAGCAATTTAACTGCAGCATTTTGCACCAGCTGCAACTTCTGAGTCGTCTACAAGGGCAGCCCCATGTAGAGTGCATTGTAGTAGTCTGTTCGGGAAGTTACCAGCGCATGCATTACTGTGGCTAGGTTGTCCCTGTCTTATCAGGATTCAACTTCAGTTTATTGTCCCACATCCAGTCCATTACAGCTTCCAGGCACTGGTCCAGCACCTTCACTGCCCCAGCTTATTCCGACAGGAGAAATAGATGGCACCCAACCCCAAAACTCCTAATGACTTCACCCAACAGCTTCATATAGATGTTAAATAGCATGGGGGATAGAATAGAGCTTAATAGCTGTGGGGTGGAACAGTAATTCCGCACTACCACTCCCTAGATTAGGCCTTGCAAGTAGAAGTGGAACCACTGTAACACAATGCCTTCTACTCCCATCTTGCAGAGCTGATCCAGTAAGATCCCATGATCAATGGTATCAAAAGCGGCTGAAAGATCCAGGAAGATCAACAGGGTAGCACTCCACCTGTCTTTCACCCAGAGTAGGTCGTCAGTCAGAGCAGTCAAGGCTGTTTCAGTGCCATGGCCTGACCTGAAACCAGACTGAAATGGGTCCAGATAATCAGTTTCCTCCAAGAACATCTGAAGTTATCTGGTCACCACACCTCAAGCACCTTGCCCAAAAAGGGAATATTAGTGATTGGGTGGTAGTTCTCACATACCTCTGGGTCCAGAGAGATCCTCTTCAGGAGAGGGTGCACTACAGCCTCTTCCAAGGTGGTAGGCACCACCCCCTGATGAAGTGAGGCATTTACCACCCTCTGGACCCACCCAATCAATCCACCTCTGCTAAATGGTATTAGCCAAGATGGGCAAAAGGGTCAAACTTACCTGTGGTGGGACGAACTGATTCAAGCATCTCGTCCACAACAACTGGAATTGATCCCAGGAAACATGACCAGACGGGGCACTGGACACCTCTCCAGACTCTGCGATAACTGGCATCAAGTTCTGAACAAATACAAGCGTCTTTCTCTTTCTCCATGAAGTGCCTAGCAGTTTTATTTCAGCAGATGACTGAGGGTTTGAATCCTGGTTTCTCTGAGCCCGAACCTGGTCCCAACAGGCTCTTCACCACCCGGAATAGTTCTGCTGGGCAAAATAAGGGAAGAGATTTGGGATTTAACAAGTCACAAAGAACCTGAAGAACTGAAAGACCAAAGAGGAGAATATAGAGAAATCAGAGTAGAGAGAACAGCAGGTGTTAGAGAATGAATCTGGCTAGTATCTATAAAAATTACACCAATGTAAGCATTTTGGTTAATTTGCATTAAAAAAAATCCTAAACTCAAGGCATGGACCTACCTGATTCAAACTTGGCATGGCTAAAACTCTACTTAAGAGCTCTCAAGGTCCCAAGTTTCAACTCTTTATCTTTAAAAATGAGGGAGCTGCGGACAAGGAGAGTGGGGCTGGAGCAGTAAAAAAGTCCAAACCAGATACCAGGCGTGGCAAGAATGCATTAAACTGTTGGTGTGATGGAACTCTATGTCTGGCCCCTCTGATCTTTGATCTTTGCACTGGACTCTACCAGACCTGACTGCAAACTCACCTGTGTCACTTCCAGCTGACCGCTTGTAGGCCTGACAATGCAAAGCTGTGACAGTCACATGATGTGGCATTCTTAGGGGGGAAATGTTAAAAGAATTCTATTGTCTAAACTGATCATTTCAGCTGCCAGGCACAAATGCAGCATGTTAGTACAAATCTGTAGTAATTACTATGTGTGGTTGTTGTCAAGCAAGCCCCATGCTGCTTTAAGTTTAAGAGAGAGAGAGAGAGAGAGAGAGCTCATGGTGTATGTATCTTTTGGGCTAAATCATCACCATGTTCAACAAATGGATGTGCCATACAGACTACAAATTAAAGCATCCACTTACACAGTGGGAGTTTTGGTTCCTGTGAAGTATATAGTGTTGCGCGCATCTAAAACCCAGAAGGAGTGATACTTCCCTGGAGAGCCCACCAGATTTTATTATGTAGAACCACAATTTCCACTTCATCAGGACCTCACTATGCACTGACCTCAGTGCATCTGTGCTCAAGGCCAAAAGATTCACTTCTTTCTCGGAACATGTAAATGAAATGCCATCCCTACATCCTAGGACTATATGTATGAGCAGAAAAAAAAGCAGAAGGCAACTCTACAGAGTAAAAGCCCAAATGTTAATGAAATATAGGACTTTGGGGGCAGGGATTAGATTTGGAGATTACCTTATTTAGCCATTCTGTAGCAGGACTCTACAGTGGTGGGGGAGGATTTTATACCACCAGAAACGGGACTTGATTCTCTTTTTTTTTTTTTTTTTTAGTATAATTTTTATTCATTTTTCAACAAAACAAACAAACATACACATGATGATATATAAACAAACTAACTCCCTCGACTACCCCCGTGCACCCCCCCCCCCGAGACCTACTCCCATTCATTCATCTTCCTTCCAGAATTTTAATGATTCTTTTGAAGGCGACTGTCCCTTTCCCGATCTTAAAACATATTCCAAAAAGGGATTCCATATATCTCCAAAATCACTCTTACTGGACATTCCCCTCATTATTTTCATTTTACATGTCAACATATCATTCAATGCTATATCCCAAATTTCTTTATACCAATCTTCTATTTTATAACTTCGTTGCCCTTTCCAATTTTTAGCAATCATTATTCTAACGGGCGCCAGGAGGTTGTTTACCAATTCTCTATTAATTATATGCTTATTACTGCTATCCCATATTGCTAGTAGAGCTAGCTTCGGGTTTAATTCCAATTTACTTCCAATTATATCACTTATTTCTTTAAAAACCTTTTCCCAGAATTTTTGTATTTGTTCACAGCTCCACCACATATGAAAATAGGTCCCAACCTCCTGACATCCCCTCCAACAATTCTTAGACACTTTTTTATCAATCTGATGAAATCTTACAGGTGTTAGATACCATCTCCAAACTGTCTTATAATAATTCTCCTTAATTCTAATCGACAATAATTTCAACATTCTTACATTCCACATCCTCCCCCAATTATCTTCATTAATTTTTTCCCTAATATCTACTTCCCATACCTCTTTTATAACGTTAAGTGAGTCCTGAAATTCCCCCTCTATTAAAATTTTATATATCTCGCTAGTGAGTCCTTTTTTAGCTCTGGCTTCATCTTTTTTTTCTATTTGTTCAATTAAATCTTCAAATCTGGTATTATTTCTACATTTCTTATTTTTTTTCCTCCATTCCTCTGTCCATTTTACCAGTTGCAGTGACTTAAACCACGCTATCTTCTGTCCTTTAAACAACTCTTTAATGTGCTCACTATCTTTCATCTTTCCCATCCAATTCCTTAGCTTAAGAATATCTTGTTCTTTCAGTCTCACTTCCATCTCTGATTTTAATGCTCTTGGGAAGTTTCCCACTACCACAACTGGGGCTAGCGGAGAATCTTCTGGTATCAACTTCCCCCTATACTTCTTCCATATCGATATTATATTTTCCAATAATGGGTTGTCCAGTACCTTCCATTCTTTCTTCTGCATTTTGGTAAAAAATATATTTCGCAATTTACATTCTATCTCTACTGTTTGCGATTCCAGCCAATCCATATCTTGCTCCCCTAAAATAGCATGAATAACATATCTTAACTGATTAGCAATATAATAATTCTTAATATTAGGAAGTCCTAAACCTCCTTTCTTTTGAGTCTTATACCATAACCCCTTATTTATCCTAGCTCTTTTATCCCCATTACAATATGCATTAATCATATTTTGCCAATTTTTAAGCTCAGCTGCTGAAATTCTAATAGGTAGCATTCTAAACAAAAAATTAACCTTAGGTAATATCTTCATTTTAATAACCGCTATTCTACCAAACCAAGAATGTTTTAATTTTCTATAAATCTGTAATTTCTCCCCTACCTCTTTTCTTAAGCTTACAAAATTAAGTTCCTCTATTCTTTCTAATTCTTTATCTATATTAACTCCTAAATATCGTATTATATTTTTATGTCTTAATCCTAACTTAGCTTTACATTTCTCCATCTCTTCCTTGTTATAATTATACAACATCATTTCAGACTTCCCCCAGTTAACTTGTAATCCTGTAATTTCCCCAAATTCCCTCACATGTTTCTGAATCGTCTCCCCACTTTCTAGGGGATCTTCTATTGTCAATAACGTATCATCCGCAAACATATTTACTTTAATCTTATTTTTTCCCCCTATCCCCTTTAATATTTCATCTTCCCTAATTACATTTGCTAAAATTTCTATAACTATTGCAAATAAAATCGGTGAAAGTGGACATCCTTGCCTAGTTCCTCGGGCTAGTATTATTTGTTGCGTTAACCCATCATTAACCATTATTTCCGCTTTATTATTTTTATACATCTGATTTATCACTCCCATAAATTTATGTCCAAACCCAAATGTTTTTAATATTATTTTTAACGCTGGCCATTCCACGCAATCAAAGGCTTTGAAAATATCTAAAGCTAATAATCCTGCTTTTAAGTTTCTTTTTTTTATAATATTTATTATATTTATAACTCTCCCAATTAAATTCGGCATTTTCCTACCTAAAATAAATCCGCATTGATCATTTTTAATATATTTAAATATAAATGTACCCATTCTTTTAGCCATAATTGCTGAAAATATTTTTGCATCCTGATTTATTAAAGATATTGGTCTATATGACGCTGGATCTGTCAAGTCCTTACCTGGCTTCTGTATTAATACTACCAGGGACTGGTCCCACGATGGCGGGGTCATTCCTCCTTCTATTATATTATTAAATAATTTTTTTAATCTTGGTATTAAAATATCTTTAAATATTTTATAAAATTCCGGCCCCAGACCATCAATCCCCGGAGACTTACCTCCTTTTAGTTTTCCAATAATTCCCTCAATTTCTTTGTCAGTAACCAAGGCTTCCATACACTCCCTATCTTGATCATCCAGTCTTATTTTCCAATTCCTTTCTACATATTCCCGAATCTTCTCTTGTGAAAGCGCCTCTGAAGTATATAAATCTTTATAAAATTCCTGAAAAATCCTTAATTTATCTTTCATTACATTACATCTATTCCCTAACTTATCTCTTATTGTCCCTATCATATTCTTAGCCTTCTCTGACTGCGTGGATCTAGCCAGCAATCTGGAATTTCTATTACTAAATTCAAAAAAATCTCTCTTTAAATATAATAAATTCTTTTGGACCTGTTCTATTTCTTCTTTCTCCAATTCCTTTTTTTTAGCCTGAATTAGGGCATATAATCGCTTATCTTTTGACTGTCTCAGTCTCTCCTCTAGACTCCTTATCTCTTCTTCAACCTTTTTATTAAGTACTTCCTGTTGCTTTTTAAGTGTGGACATTTCCCTAATACAGATCCCTCTTATTACTGCTTTCATCGTATCCCATAATAATCCTTGCGAATTAACTCCTTTTTCATTTATCTGCCATATTTCCTGCAGTTCCTTTTTTAATTTATCAACTATGTTTTTATTTTTAAAAATTCTTCCGTCCATTCTCCATCTCTTTGCTTGTTTATAATCCTTCTTTAACTTGATATCCATCATCATTAAAGCATGGTCTGTGATCTTTATTACTCCAATATCACAATCTATTAATTTAGGTACCATATTCTTTGATATAAAAATATAATCAATCCTTGAATAGCTCTTAAATCTAGGTGAGTAAAATGTATATTTTCTTTCTTGCCCTTTTACAACTCTCCATACATCCATTAATTCTTTCCTCTCCATTAATTTAGCTAATTCTGTCTTACCCTCTCCTCTACTATCTCTTATTATATTATCTCTATCTTTCCCTTTATCTAGTACCATATTAAAATCTCCAGCCATCACAATATTCTTTTTCCCTAAATCTCCCACCATATTAAATACTTCTTTAATAAAATCAATTTGTTTCCCATTTGGAGCATAGACATTTATCAGCACAAATTCTTCCTCTTCCAACGTACAGTGAATTATAAGGATCCTTCCATTCTTATCTTTCTTTATATTTTGAATATTAACACCACATTTCTTCGATATTATTATTGCCACACCTCTTGCTTTAGAAGTACCAAATGACTTTTCATAAACTCCAACTTCCCTCATTCTTAACTCATTAGCCCCCTCCTTTATCTGATGGGTTTCCTGTAAAAAGATTATATCTATTTTTTTTCTTTTCAACAATGTTTCAATTCGTCGTCTTTTAACCACCGTTCCTAGCCCCTTAACATTTAGAGTTGCACATCTCAATCTATTCTCCATTTCTTACTTCCAGCCACATCATTAAATTGGTCTCGGTCAGTGATACACATACCCCCCCTTCCCCCCCCCCACACCCATTTTTACCCCCTCCTCACCAGTCATCTGGGCTCTGGTCCCAATTATTTTAGAACTCTTCAGGGGGGGGGAACACGGCCCAACCCACAGCGCAAAGTCCGATCCTCCCCTCCTTTTTTTTTTTTTTTTTTCTTTCCCCTCTAATCCCTTTCATTGACTGGAACCTCCAACCGCTCCTTCTAGTTGATCTCTGGAACCTCCAACTGCTCCTTCCACTTGGACTATTTCTCCCAGATCCTTGGCATCGATTATGCCCAGCTTCTCCAACAACTCGATTCCCTGCTCGCACGATGTTATTCTTTCTTGCTTCCCTTGCCAGAAGAATCTCAAAAATACTGGGTATCCCCAGTTGTAGGTTATCGATTTCTTCCTCAATGCTGCTGTACAAATTTTGACACTCTTCCTCCACTGGACGGTGTGCGCCGATAAATCCTGATAAATTTCTATTGCTGTTGCTTGAATCTTTGGTTGAGCTTGTCGTCTGATTGCCTGCATAAATTTTTCTTTTTTATAATAATTTGCAAATTTAACAATTATGTCCCTTGGAAGCACTCCTTTACGCTTAGAACCAACTCTATGCGCCCGTTCAAGATCAGCTTCCTCCCAGGCCTCATCTGGAAGTTGTTCTCTTATCCATGTCAAAATAGTATCTCTTAAATCTTTTAAAGTCTCTCCTTCTTGTTCTGGGTATTTTCTAATGCGAATATTAGCCCGTTTGTCTCGATCCTCCATAGCGATAAGGCGTAGTTCATGTTGAGAGAGCTGGACTTCCTGTTTCTTACAAACTCCCGCCAGAGCTTTAGTATCTGCCTGGAGCACTCCAACATCCATCACCACTTGCTTTAAACCCTCCATGAGTTCGGTCTGCGTATCTGAAATGCGCTTCGCCAAACGTTGTTCCAATCCAATAAGCATGTTTTTTATGTCATCCTTTAATTCATCCATTGGGTCTGGCTGCCCTCCTCTGGGTATCTTCGGAATTGCAGCTGGCTCTGAAGAAACAGAGCCCTTAACGGGAGATTTTTTCCCAGTCTGCTTGTCCGGCATTTCCACTCGGGTCAGCCTATGCCACAATCGATCTGATCCTCTCTCTCTTACAGGTCTTACCCAGGCGGGGGTGGGAATAGAGGGCTTCTGCCGTCTCTGCTTCTTCATAAAATTCCCTCCTCCCTCTTCTGCCTGGAGGCCTCTCACTTATGTCTCTACGTTGCAGCCAATACTTCAGTTCACTGGGAGTTAACTTAACTTCTTCTCAAACTCCCTCCAAGTGTGCCATAAACAGGCTATCTGCCGATTATAGTCCATAAATCAATCCACTAATGGCGTCTCGCTCCTTAGACCCCTTTTGCATCCAGCCGGAACAAAGGGAACAGCCGGAACAGCCAACAATCAGCAATTTCTTGCTACTCTCAAATCCCCCTTCAAAGATTGTTCACTTCCAGTCTATATATAATGCCTGTTAATCCTTTAAGTCAAGCAAGCTGTGTTATTATAAGTCCATAAATTACCTCATTAATGGCGACTCTCCTTCTCCGTAGTCACGTAGTCACTTTCACTTTTACTGCAGCAATCAGTAAACAACCTCCAGCCAGCTCTCGCTCGTTTCCAGATCGCCCTCAGCAATTATTCACTTCCAGACAATATTTCATGCCTTTTATTAGTCTTTACGATAAGGAATTAGTGCTTAATTCATAGCTTTTTTAAGGAGGACAGAAGATCTGCGACTTTACCCTGACTCGATCATAGCCACGCCCCCGGGACTTGATTCTCTGAGGGTTCATCTGCTTCTACTACTAGGTATTGCTGCAATTGAATTTATTACCTAGAACAGCATCTAAAATTATCTCCT
This sequence comes from Anniella stebbinsi, assembly GCA_029215795.1. Lineage (NCBI taxonomy): Eukaryota > Metazoa > Chordata > Lepidosauria > Squamata > Anniellidae > Anniella > Anniella stebbinsi. The sequence goes on from JARDYH010000007.1 coordinate 34,453,660, forward strand.
GCTATGTTGATATAAAAACTGCGTAATTTTTCCTCTGTGATCTATTGGGAAAAGGAGCTTGTGTGCCTTGACCAGGATGGAAAACACTTCTGAGAATAGGGTTCCCCCAAATGGAGGATTCAACATCCCCCACTCACTTCTTGTGTAACCAGGAGCTTCCTGTAACTCTCCCATGACCTGCTGACATACAGACTCCTCCTCCCACACATCCTTTACAGGCAATGTGAATTCACTGTCTAGTCACATCCCTTCTCCCAACTGGATTTTGTAACACCTTGCTTGAAAAAGAGACCTGGGGATCTTGAAAGTTTCCACAGTATTTTTGTGTGTGATCTTTTGATTGGCCTAATCAAGGTATTACAGCAACATGGATTTTCTTATGGACAATACAGCTACCTTTGCTTTTTTATAGGACTATAGTGAAACTTTGTTCCGTTTTTTAGGGCTAAAGTGGTATTGGGGGGCATCTTACTTCAAACACTATGCACATAGTTGGTTGCCATTATTTTCCTGCTGATTCAATGCCATTTTTTAAAAATGGATCATTATCTTCCTGCAAATAGTCACTCCAGCCAATTGAGTGTCATATAATGAACGTACTGATGTCACAACATCACATTGCCTGTCAGCTTTGACTTGCATGATGGCATCTCAGAGTCAACTGAGAGTCAGGTCAATGTTCCCTGGATTAGCCACAGTCAAGAGAGCATAGAATGCCCTTACTTATGGATTTATATAATAAAGAATAAGGTGGTAATTTCCTGTGGTGAGAAGACCACTGCCAAATGTTATTAGAGCTGATAGTATCAAATCCTCTAATGAATTTGGATTTAGAGGTTTCATCTTGGAGCCCTCCCTTTGAGCTCCGTTTGATTAATGGTGATGACTGAGCCAAAAGAATGTCCTGGGAGACTGAAATGGTTTTGCCCTCTGGGCTTTGTCACTGCTTTTAATGTTTTTTTGCACCGAGCAACCATGAGCACCATAGTTGCTCAGGGTCAGGAAGCCCTATTATGGCAGGGCTGAATATCAGAAGCCATAGCACCAAGGGCAATGCCCTGCTAAGTGATAAGGCTGCCACTTGTCCACAACACCCTCCCGCTGTTTACATGGGCCATGATCCAGATGTTGAACCTGGCAATGTTCAAAAACTGGGAGAGAAGCATTTAAGCATATTCAACAGGGCACAATAGGAGGTACCAGCTTTAAATGGCCAGATTATTATGCATTACTATGGCTTCTAGGATTTGCATATCTATGTCCCTTGAAATTTCAAGTTAAATAAAATTTTAAAACGGAAATCTCATTCTCAGTTAAAATCTTCCCTCAACCAAAGATATCTGGAAAGATAGAGGTTTGATGTTTTCAGAAGAGTGAGTTTCCAGAGGCACCACTCCATAAGCCTTCATCACAGGAGGGCATCTGCAGTGGTTTTGACCAGAAGAAATAGTGAGGATGTAGGAAGCAGCTTCTAGGAGGCTTCAGATTGCCAAAGTAGAGCCTCTTCAGTAGCACAGCTCTGTGACCTTTCCTTAGTGCCAGGCAGCTGTAGCTCCATCTCTTTTCATCTGCTCTCAGTGACGAGGGTGTTGAGCATTATTACCTCATCCCTGAACCAGGGAGCCTTCGCCTTTTCGCTTGGGAAAGTTTGGCCTCCTAAAGAAAACAGCTCATCACGTTCTCAGGGTAGGGCAAAATGTTTCAAAGAACTAAATAAACTTGGGAACAAAGGGATTTAGCTGGTATTGCTTTGGGAGGAGTCGTGAACCCGCCTGGAGAATCTGCTTCAGCCCCTAGGAGAAGCGTTCCGTATGTTGTGGGGACCCCGACATACAACCAGGTGGACAACTGCTTTGTACCCTGAAGGGACGTGAGCTTTCTTTGTTGATTCTTTCTACCTCCATTTATCATCTTTTGTGTATTCAATGAATTGTTAACCTGATCCATTTGTGATCTATATTATTTTAATCATCCTTGAACCTGGTTTTAGGTAGGAACCAGATCAATCAGGCTCCCATAAATTAAGCAATTCAAGACCGCATTCTTAGTAGATCTTCTAAGCAAAGGGATCAGCAAAGGACATAGGAGCAGGCAGCAACTAAGGATCCAGGGTGCAAGGTGCTTAGGCCTGATAAGATCACAGTGAAATATGCTTGTCCATGTAGCTTTTATTGTTATTGTAGCAGACATTTTTTTAATAGCATATTTTAAGCTACGATTTTTAATAGTGTTATAGGTAAACTGCTTAGGGATTGTATTATATGAAGTGGTATGTAAGTATTACTAGTACATGAATAAATAATATTTGCCTTCCTGTGGTGCTCAGTCTGCAGACCCACTTCTGGGCTTTTGCCTGAGACTCCCTCTAGATGGATTCCGTTTGACGCCTGGTTAGCCGATTATGCGCATATTCACTGAAGCGCTTTATTGGTAATGCTGGTAATTGAGCACTCAACGGGTGACCTTACCGGTTGTTTCAAATGCGCTTTACAAGTAGTTAATGCGGAGAATCACTTGTTCACATAGTCAAAATGCGCTTTAACGGCCGAAGCAAAAGAAAACTTGCTATTTAACGCGCATTCGATAATGCGCATAATCGGAGAGAAAACGCGCCTCTACGCCCGATTTGCACTCCGTTCTTGTAGAGGTAAATTTTTTAATGTGCCTTGAAAGAGCTTTAAATGCCTCTTGTAGAGGCAGCCCTACTTGCGTTTGCTGCATTGGTTGGACTATTCCAGCCCGAAATGGATATAATTCCTGAGATCACTGCAATTGTGCAAAACAGTCTTGAAGTTCATACAGGACCCAAAAGCTATTACTTCTCCTGTGCCTGTCAGGCCAGATATGCTTTTCATACGTTAGTCCTTGCAATCAACGTCTTTGCAGTTGGTATCCTAAGGATGGATCCTCCCCTCCACAGGCCGAGAGACCAGGCTCCCTCTGCGCATCAAAGGAGAGGCTGTGGCCCCCAAGCTGTCTTTCAACTTTGACCAGCTGGATGTTGGGAAGATTTTTGTTGGATCAGCCCACAGTTACGAGGTGAGTCCTGTGAGTCAGAACTGTGTCTTGCCTTCCTTGGCAGATTTCACGGGGGTATTTATTTATTTGTTCAATTTACGAATCAATGTTAGAATGTTTTTAGGATGTTTTTAGGATGTTTTAATGCAGTTTTAATAATGTGTGACATATTTTAATCAGTTTTATGTATTTTATCATATTTTATATTTACTGTTATTCCCTTCCTCGATCCAAATGGAGAGGCGGGTAAGAAATAAATTATTATTATTATTATTATTATTATTATAGCTGAAGCTCTCAGGGTGACACACACAATAAAAGCAAAAACAATAAAGCCAAGGACAAAAAACAGCAATAATACACGTTAAAATGTATTGTTTTAAAAGCTGCAATAAATACTCAGAATGTAAAAGAGATAAATAACTGAATAGCTAAAAACAGAGGAGATGATTTTAAAATACCATGGTAGTTTGTGGTGATCATATGAACCGGGTCTCTGTCTGCATAATCACAATCTTCAGTTGGAGGAGAAAGCGTCTATAGACATTCAAATAAGGCTCTAGCAGGTGGTGAGAGGGTTTCAGGTTTCACCTGGAGTTGATGGAGCTATCCCTAGTGCTACTGGAAGGAAGAAAGGCAAATATTTGATCCTCCATTTTTTATAATATCAAATGCAGCTGTTTGCTTAGAAAGATCTACATGTTGGGCAAACTACATTGGCTCCTTTGCCAGTGGAAACAAAGAAAATCACCGGTCTTAATATTAACAAAGCTAGAGTTTATTTTAGATGCTCTGTTAGCTAAAACGTCAATAGAAGCCGAATCCTCCTGAGAGAATGAAGTCCCAGCTTCAGGTGGCACAAAATCCTCGCCTTCCCTTGCAGGGTTCCACTGTTGAATGGCTAAACATTCTCCAAGTTACACAAGAAGCAAGGTAGCCATGTTGGCCAGAAGCAAAATTCCAAAATCTACAATAGCGTAATACTTTTATTAGGCCACGTCATAAATGCACAACAGCTGTGGCCAGCCCCATCCCTGCAGAGTAGGTCACTGAGCCATGCATCCCTCTCACTTTTCCCTCTTGCTTCAACCACCCACTCTTAACGAGCTAATACACAAGGCGCGTGGATAGGTGGGATCTCCCCACTCTCAAGCCTCTAAGGAGGAAGGCAAATGGCTTAAGCCCTGGTCTCCGCTGGCCAGTACGTCACCCATCTTCCCTCCCTCAGTGCCCCACTTGGCACTCAGAAAGCATAACTCAAAACAGTCTAGGCAGCATGTGGGGCAGGGGAGGGGGGATAACCAACCCTTGAAGGTGAAAATAGGTAAAGCAATCCAGCACAATCATCCAATTAATTAAGTTTATTAAGGTAGAGATAAAAAAATGGGCAGGAGGGAAAAGTAGTGAGGATGCACAATAAAACAGGAAAACAAATTATTAGGCTATCACTGTGAGTTGCTTTGAGGTAATAGGTGGCCAGGGTCTTTTGGATTTGACAAATAGGGTTAATAGCCTGGTATTTAATAATGATGTTTTCTATGGGAGCTAATTGTTAGACAATAATCCATAAATCTTCTGAATAACTAGGAAATCCCTGAAAAGGGGGCATGTCTCTCTGCCCCCTCTTAGCTAAGAACCATGCAATCTAAGTTTCTGTTTGAAGAATGAAAATAGGAACTGCAATTTGAATCAGAGATGTTTTTGGACTGAAACTAAAGCCTCCATCACACCTAATCCCCCCCCCCCATTTGCCTCCACTTTTCATCTGAAGAGCTGCTCTTTCGCTCCTTCACTCCTTTGCACTTCGGCTCCACTCCACTCCGCCCCTCCCCTTCTCTTTCTCCCTCCAGTCAAGTCCTGGCAGATGATGAGCACTTCAACCAGACCACCTTTCTGCTAGGCAAAAATGGAAGGACTCTTTTAGTCTGGCTCTTTGGGGGCATCAAGGGAGTACAATCCTGTCTCTGCAGAGATTCAGGCGATGCATGATTTTAAAAAAAGGGTTTTGAGCCTGGAATGCAAGGTTTGGGTTTTAGATTGAGGCTTGGAGCCCACTGCTGGGAGAGCTCACTTTTCCCTGCCAGGACCTGATGCAATCCATTCAAGCCCCCAGTTCCTTTAAAACTACACAGAGACTTAGGGCATGTTAAATGCGCTTAGGGAAAATAATCCAGACTTTTAGCATTCTAGGAAAAGCTGGGGAAGAGGCAGGGTGTCAGCAGGACAGGCATGGCGTCATGTGAGTATCGTGCTACAAATCTGTACACCAGGCATGGAGAGAGTGCACTAAATCACTGGTGTGATGGAGCTCTAAGACAGATGAAGAGGGAGCTGAATTTGGCCTTTGTAATCTAACAGCATTTCTGGGGTGCTGGCTGTCCCTGTCTGGGGTTCTGATGTGGGAGCCCTCGTCTTGGCTATGTGGTGGAGTATCTTCAGCTGTGCCTCAATTTCTAAACAAATTCAAATACTCCAAAACCTCCACTGATTTCCTTCCAAAGGGAACTAACCCTTGTGAGGTGAGCATCATACTCTAGTTGTAAAGCACCTGCAAGTTTAAAGCCACTGGGAGAAATGTGTGCGTTTTCTGCTGCTACGGGGTGTGATGCCAAAGCCCCATCATTTGCACTGAGGGCAATACTTACATTCCACGCTTACTGTTTTGAACAGAGGTATTTTCCTCCACTCCAATCAGAACTGCCAGATGTAACTGGAAAATGAGAAACATGTGTGACTTTGAGATCAAGCTTGTTCCTCCCTGTTCCCACCTTTGCCCCTTCTCTGCTGCAGGTCATCCTATCTAACCAAGGAGCTATCGATGGCCTCTTCAACCTGATATGGCCATCCACTGCCCTGGGCTCCTGCTTCACCTTTCAGCCCAGCGAAGGAATCATTGAGCCAGGTAGCCACCAGGCCATTCATATCACCTTCAGCTCCACCATTCTGGGACACTTCTGTGAAGAGTTCAAATTCAATGTGAATGGATCTCCCCTGCCAGTGACCTTAGTGATTAGGTGAGCCGGAGAAACTGTGATGATGAGCATCTTACATATTGGTAGCAGAGTTTGCTCTTAAAACTGCTGTTTTGAAGTGTGCCATTTTTGCAAATGTCCTTTGTGCACCTGTAGCTAGGCTTGCAAACCATTTTTTTAAAATTCCAGCACATTCTGATGTGCTCAGAAGCAACTCTTGTGGCATCTGAATGATCAGCACATTTATGCTGGCATGAGCTTTGTGAGCCCTGTCCCCTTCCTCTGGTGCAGTATGATCCAGAAGCACCACTCAAGAAGGAATCTGTAGGGATGGAGGAGTGGAGCCAGGTGAAGTGGTTGGCTTGGCTCACAGGGAAGGGGGTGTGGTGGGAGCAGGAGAATGTTACGTTTGAGCAAGCCGGGAGTTAGACTTTGTGTTCCATAGCAATCCAGACACTGCGCCTTCCCTTGGTCCTCTGGCAGCTACACTGAGAATGGCAAAGGCAAGGGGGGAGACGTTGCCCCCTGGTTCTGGGCAACTCCTTCCAGTCCGTTTCCCTGTTGTGAAGGCAGCATTAGTTCTTAACCTCTCTTGCAAACCCAGGTTTTCCTCTTTCCTCTGCTTTCTCCCTCCCAGGGGCTGTGTCATTGGACCGACATTTCATTTCAATGTCCCATCCCTCAATTTTGGCGATGTTTCTTTTGGTAAGTCTGCATATTTGTGAATTGTGGTTGTGGGCTGGACTTAATTTAAGTACATTAAAAACACCTTGTTGCATCAGACCCTGGCCCATTTAGTTTAGTATTCTGTTTCCAGCAAAGGCCAACAAAGTGCCTCCTCCAGGTGCTCTCAAGGAGGGCATGATGGGCATTCTCATGTGCTCATCTGCTACAGACAATCAGAGAGAGAGAGAGAGAGAGAGAGAGAGAGAGAGCAGAGCTCCTGAACCCTTTTGGACCCAAGGGCACATTTAGGAATTTGAGAAGCTGCTGTGGGCACCACCACAAAATGGCTCCCATGGAGGATTTGGCTAGTCCCATATCTGGCTGTGGAGGCCTGGCTAGTCAAAAGAGGGGAGGGGCAGATGGGTGGCAGGGTGGCTGGGGAATGGCAAAGTTGGAAGCTGAGAGTGAGGGAGTAATAGAAAGGCAGAGGCGAGGGAAAAAGCAAGGCTAGACGCTAAGAGAGGGAAGAAACAGCAAGGTGAAGGGAAAGAAATAGCAGGGCTAGAGACTGGGGCCCCCTCTACAAGAATTCGGCTTGACGCCCGGTTGCCCGATTATGCGCATCTTCCCACCATTGCTTTTACACCTAATTCCTATAAACGACAGGCGGTGAAGCACATAACCGGCAGTATGAAACACGCTTTAAAGTGGTTGAAATGCAGAGAATCGCTTGTTTACATGGTCATAATGCGCTTTAACGGCCGCGGTAAATTAAAACTCGCTATTTAACGCGCATGCGAAGATGTGCATAATCGGAGAGAAACTGCACCTCAACCCCCGATTTGTGCTCCGCTCTTGTAGAGGTAAAAATTTTAATGCATCTTGAAAGAGCTTTAAATCGCTCTTGTAGAGGCACCCTGGGAGTGGAGAGGAGCAGAAGATAAAGCAGAAGGCTTGAGCTGGGAAGGGAAGGGAGAGAATTAGCAAGGAAAGGGGTTAGGTGGAAAGAAATGGCAAGGCTAGAGGCTAGACCTGAACAGAGAGGGAGAGAGGGAGAGGGAGAAAGAGGGAGAGGGAGAGGGAGGGAGCAAAGGGAAAAGGCCCTGTGTGAACAGAAGAAGATGGGGTGGGGCCAGGAAGCGACACTTTCTTTAGGGTTCGCTGGTATGATTTTCAGGGTAGACAAATGCATTTATGGAATTAATTATCACAAATGAAGCTGATGGAAACTGACTAGATGGCTTTTATTTATTTTGTTTTTTAAAAAAACCAATACCTTTCAACAGCTATTGGCTATGATAGTGCCAGGGATGCTAATTGATAGGAGGAAACCAGAAAGATGGGGGGGGGGGGTCTTGCTTTCATATCCTTCTTGTGGACTTTTCCACTGTTGCGAGATGAGATGGACCGTAGGTGTGATCCAGCAGAGCTCCTGTTATTATATCCCTACTGTGGATGTACCTGCTCTCCTTGTAGACTCAGATTCCCTTCTCCCTTTCTCTGCCGCAAATTCATCTTCGCCAAAGTACCCCTGTCTTGTTAATTGAGAAAATTTCCATGTCAAGGTCACTCCTGGCTCCCAACCTCACTAAAGACGGTCTGAAGCTTAAATGTGAAATCAATAGTGGTGTGACTGCAGGCGTATGAGTGCTTGATGTCGAGGTACCTCGCCCCACTCCATCCCCAGGACTCCTCCTCTTGCATTTCCCATCATTCCACACTGTTTCATTTTGCCACCTCACCTCCTTGCTTTTGGTGAATAAATTGAAAAGAAAAACACAGCAGCTCTCACTGAAAAAAAGAAATAGGTGCAAAACCAATGCTTAAGGAATTGCAAGTTTCATTTCCTTTGATTTAGATAGATCACCATTTCAATGTGACATTGTGTATTTATTAAAAGTTAGACAGATCCATGACAGCCTCAGCCTGGCCAGCCTAGCATTGCAGCCTACGCATTTCTTTAAAAGTTGGACATGCCCGTTGCAGCCTAGCATGACAACTGAAGCCTGGCTGCGGAAATGCAGCCCAAATGAGGATGACCCACAGAGCAGCAAGCAGAACTCTCCAGCCAAAGGGCCTTTGATGGCTGTGGTGGCCCCACTAGGAGCGCTTTTCTTCTTCCCATCCAAACGGATGGATTAATTGGGGAAGTTCTTTTGTGAGCTATTACCAAAACACCCAGCCAAAGGAACCAGGTATTGCCTGCAGAGGTGCCCTAACCCTCTGACTTTGTTTTTTAATCAAACCTTTTCTTACCAACCACCGTGATCACTTCAAAGCACACCAAGGGCCTTCTGCCATTTTCATTTCCCATGAATAAGGTTAGACAAATCTGTCATTTGTGCTTTCTCCTGCATCCAAATGATTTTTGAGTGCTTTGCTTGGGTTTGAATCCCTGTTTATGCAACCATGTTACTGCTCTCTGCAGTCAGGAGGGGCGAGATGTAATCCAGTCAAAATGGAGGTACTGTGGGTTGGAAAACCAACTGCTCTGGATGGAGGCTTGCAACTAGTCTTAGATGGGGTTGTCCTCCCTCTAAAAGACCAAGGGCATAGCCTGGGAGCCCTCCTGGGCCTCCTCTTCACAGCGCTTTGATTGCGTTGCGCGGGCGGTGGCAGCCGGCCCAACAAGCATCTGCATTCCTTCTGGCCAGCTCTACCAGAAGGAACGTCAGGGCGCTTTCTCTTGCCGCCGCTGCTGCCGCCACACCTCTTAGAAAGGTACGTTTATTTTAGAATGTTTGGGTGAAATGGGGGGGAGCCCTGCGGAGGCACAGAAGGTAGTTTTTTAAAATTATTATTTGTAAAATGGGGGGTTAGGTGAGGGGATGCACGGAGGGTAGGTTTTTTTTAATGTTATTTGTAAACTGGGGGGGTAGGTCAGGGAGGTGTGGAGGTGGTGCAGCGAGCTTATGGCTCGCTGGACCACCCCCTTCCCTTCCCTTGCCTGCCCAGCCCATGTCAACCAATCAGTGGTCGCCATAGACTGGGCAGGCCTCCCAGAAGAAAAAGCGGAGAAAAAGCAACAGCTGGCAAATGCCATCGTCGCTTCGCTCCAAACTAAAAAAGTTGGGCTAAATGCCCAACTTTTTTAGTGTGGAGCTTTGGAGCTTTGCCCCTCGATGGCTTTGCATGGACGGCAGCGTCATCTAAGCCAACTGCCGTCGCTGCGAAGACAACGCAATGGAAAGGGACTGTCTAGAGGTACCCCTGCACTCTGCACTTAAATGGGGAAGCCTAGGGAGCTGCGGTGTCCAGAAGTGCGTTTTACCAGCTTTGGCTAGTATGTCTGCTATCTGGGGATGATGGACCTTTCCTCAGTTATCCGTGCACTAGTGACATCCAGGCTGGACTACTGTAATGCGCTGTACATGGGGCTGCCTTTGAAACAGTTCAGAAACTGCAGCTGGTGCAAAATGCAGGCACCTGAGTGTTGGTGGGGGTGAGGCGATCCGATCATGTAACGCTTATTCTGCGCTAGCTGCACTAGTCACTGGTGAGTTTCTGGGCCTAATTTAAATGGCTGTTTTGACTTTTAATGCCTTAAACAGTGAGGGATCTAATTATCTGAAGTTACATTTTCACTCTTATCAGTAAGGGAGGCCCTTCTCATTTTCCCACCTGGGAGAGCAGTTAAGCTGATGTCCACATGAGACAGGGACTTTTCTACAGTGACCTCACACCTCTAGGACAAGTTGCCATTGGGGGTCCACCAGGCCCCACCATTGCAAGCTTTTAGGAAGTTTTACTCTGGCCTTTTCCTGACTATGTTTTACAGGACTGTTCTGTTCTGTAGCTGCAATTATGCTGTAGGCTTTTAGTAATGTTTTATTACTGGTGGCTGTTGTTTTATCAATGTTTGCTGCCTTGTTGCATCTTTTTTTAAAAAAAATGTTTTTGTTGTTATTATTTTGATGTTGTCAGCTGTCTTGGGTGAACTTCTGCCTCGAAAGGCAGCCTAGAAATATTTTAAAGAAATAAATAAGACACGACACACAAGGAAAAAGGAGCAAGAATGGAAGAGGAGGTCAAATTAAGCCTTTCAGCAGAGGGCTTGTGGAATTGCCCTGCTCCCCTTCTCACCTCCCTCTGTTACAGCCTGCAAGAATGGTTTGATTTGACACCTTGAGTCACTATTGCTATACAAACAATGAAATGGGTCTATAGACTTTGGCTATACTGCATGCCAAAGGCACCCCACCCCCTTTACCTAATTAGAAAGTTGACTGACCACCGATGTGGCCTTTTGGTTCCATCTCATTCACAGTTCCTGTTGGGTGGCCACACTCTCTTGCAGGTTTTCCTAACACCCTGTCCTGCTGCCTCAGCAACACATCTTTGGTGTCCATGACATTCATCCTCCGAGTGCCAGGAGATGGCACTGGAGAGCCAAGTGTCAAGAGTCAAAACCAAGCCTCTGACATCTCAAGGCCAATGTGGAGAAAGGCCTGCTATGGACACGCAAAGCCCAAGGAGTTCACCATCACTCCCAGCCATGGTACCATCCGTTCCCAAGGACTCATGGACATCAAGGTACAGTGCCATTGAAACCACTCATTATCCAGGGCTGGATGTACAACAAATTGAGTGATTCTAGGGCTTATTCTAGTTAGAGTGTAACAGATAAGCTTCCTAAACAACGAGGTGTTGGTTGGGTTGCAAAATCACCCACTTGAAAGTTAATTTAAGCAGCAGTAAGTAGTGAAGTGGCTAGTACTATTCAAATCAGAAGAGTTTGGAGAAGCTCGCTGATGACCTAGGGAAAAAGTGAACGAATTCTGGACCTCCTGCATCTGTCTAAGCAGCTGCCAAGCACCTTCCTTTTCTGCATCACCCAGATGAGTCTTTCTCTCTCTCTTCCTTCTACTGCTAAAATAATCCTTTGCCCAAACTCTGCTCATGGCTCTTTGAAGCTCCTATAATCTGCTCCTTGCATAATGTACCTCCTGCTATCACTTCCCTATCCAGTCAAACTCCTCTTTCCTATCACTATGATCACATCACCCCCAATGGCCAGGGGATAAATGCTGCAGTTACTTGGATCCCTCAACTACTTTCAAGGACACAACAATATTTAAACAGCTTTCTCCAGCCAGAACTTCTTATAAAATGGAGGGGCAACCACTTTTGGTCCTGGGACCAAGCCCAGTGGGCCAGACGACATCCACGGGGTCCCGAAAGCTCATCTATCCTTTTACCATCAGTGCTTGGAGCTCCATGCCCCTCTCTGCGTGGAACGTGACTTTCGTGAGCTGGCTCCAGCATACGAGTGCCAGCTCAGTGCCTCCTTCCCATCCCGCTTGTGCCCCCAGTGAGGCAGGAAGGGACACAGCCAGCGCTTGCAGGAGCTGCGTTGAGCTGTATTGAGCGGCTCCTTCCCAGCCCTCTCACATCCCAAGAGTGGTGAGAAGAAGAAGAAGAAGAAGAAGAAGAAGAAGAAGAAGTCCTATTCAGCTGGGATTCGCAGGAGCCGGCTCCTGCAAGCCCTGGCCAAGTCGGACCCCTCCCTCCTGTGCTGCTCGCGTCCCAATCGGACCATGAGCCGTCTGGCTAAGGACGAACACCTGCAAGCCCCAGCTGAGTGGTGTGGGAGAATCCCCAACTTCTACCCTCTCCCTGATCAGAGATAACCAAGGGAGCTCCCTGTGTTGGGGAATGAGTTGTGCAAAGGGAACCCCTTGCTCATGTCTGATCAGAGATCGCCTGGGGATCCCTCTGCCAAGGGGCCAGACCTGCCGAAGGTGCTTAACCCTCCATAGTCCAGAGTGAGACAGTGGGCCAGAGGTTGCTGTCTCCTGTCACAAAAGAACCACATGAATCCCTAATAATGTTCATTGGGAGGCACCAAAGCTCCTTTCAAATTTAATTTAATTTATTTATTACATTTCTATAACACCCAATAGCTGAAATTCTCTGAGTTTGCAAAACTTAAAACCATAAAATGCAAAAACATAGTAAAACATAATGTTGAAACCTTCAGTTAAATGGTCCCTTTAATTAGGGAAGGTTCAAAACCTTCAGTAGTTTGAGCTCCAGGGGCAGGAGGAGTAGGATTGAGTCTGAATTTATCCTCAGGCACTGAATTATAATAATGAAGTAAAACAGTTTATTTAAGGAAATCAGAGATTAAGGGCATTTAAAGTAAAAGACGGGGAAAGATAAAAGCAAAAAATGACAATATAAACATCCTACTTCCTGGCCCTGATGATGGTTGGGCCAGGGGGTGCTTTAGTTCTTTGTTACAGAAAAATGGTTTCTAATTTCACAATATAGTTAAAAGAAAAATGGTTCCAAACTCACATTGCTCTTGTGAGAACAAAGGGGGCACAGAAAGAAGGGGAAGTCAGTCCATGGCTTTCCTGGCACTCCAGCCCCTCAACGAGAATTTGTAGCTCTCTGGTGCACAAAGACGCCCATGTCTACTTACCTTTTACCTACATAGCATTGAGAACTTCCATCCACAGACAATGGCTCCATCGCACCTACTTTTTTTCCTGGTTTGCGTCTGCTGTTTCCCCCTCCATTTCCTTAGCAAGTCAAGCACTGGGCACTTTCACGTCTGTGTGTTAGTTGTGCTATTTCAGCTCATGTATCTTTTCACCTGTATCGCTACTATGCCGGCAAAATCTGCCGCCCCGCTCCCTACGTTCTCCTTCACCCTGCAGTTAATTTTTTATATATTTTTAAATTGTTTTTATTACTGTGCAAATACAATGGTACAGCAGCCTGAAACTGTGCAATTACGGTAAAACAACACACTATGCTTTCCCCTAAGATCATAATAAACAATATAAGTGAAGAGAAAGTATTGAAATTAGTTTTTGGAGAGGTTTGTGGTCAATGTTGGCATGGCAAGGGGAAGCTGACATTGTTCTGGTCAGGAAACCTAGACATGCCTACCCAGGAGTAAGAACCATTAGAGCTGAATGGGACCGAGTCCAGAGCACGGGCGGCAGGGGCCTCTCTCACCTTCTCCGCGGGTGTTCGGGCACCCTCTCTCCCTCCCCTTCACGGTTGAGGAGTTGAGCAGAGAACCACCCCGCCCTCCTCTTTTGTCAACAAGACTGCCCTTCGACACACCTGCCCCCAACAAAAAATGGGATGGTCCTATCTCGCGCAAGAATAGCAATACATGGGAGGGAAGGAGGGAGGGAGGGAGGAAGGAGCACTTCCAAAGGGGAACTTTCCCCGCTTCCAAAGGGGAAGAGGCGAGATGAGCGCAGGGCAGGGACCATGTCATGGGAGTACCAAACTGCAAAAGCACACACCAGGCGTGGCAAAAGTGTAATGAATCACTGGTGTGATGGAGCTCAAATTCTTCTTGCAGGTGGAGGGATCGACCTACTTTGGAGCCTGAGTCAATAATAGGGAGGGGACATTTGGGTCAGTTCTGTATGATCTGTCTAGCCACACACACAGTCACTGGAGGATGGCTGGCTCTCACTCATTCACACCCCCTACAGTGCACTTCTGCACATAGATGGAATGACTTTTTGGAGTTTTCCCCACTTAAGGTCCTCCCCACAAACCTTTCTGTATTGCTGAAGCCTTTGGATTCCCCCCCCCCCCAAGTTTTTGCTACCTCTGTCTTCTTTATGGATACTGGCGTTTTGCCTATGTAAGCATCATCATTTGGAGAATTGAATCAGAATTAGAATGTACGATGATCATCTGTTCTGGAAATTCTAGGGTCTGGTTTAGGGATGGATGAGAATTTTGTTTCAGTTTGCAAATCACTTGAAAATGCCCTGTTTGCAACCTCACATGTGAACATGAATGGGAGCATATTTTCTCCAAAAATGTCCACAAATTCCTGAAATTGCATTTGCTTTAGCAAAAGATGTACTTGAAAATCATGCCACTTCCTCAAAATGCACAACTTCCTGAAAATGTGTACATCCCATGTGTATTTCTTCCGCATCCTTCTTTGTGATGGGATTTGAGAAACGCCAGGCTGGTGCTGGACAGGCCCTATTCTGTTGTTGGGATGCTTGCTCCTGTTACTGCAGTCCTTTCTTCTTTTTCCCATGTCAGGTGACCTTATGTTCCAACACTGTGAAGACCTACGAAACAGCACTGGTAGTGGACGTAACGGGTAGTGGAGAAGATGTACTAGCACTCCCAATTGCAGCAAGGTATTAGTTCTTCCACTATTGCCTTGCTGGGATGCAGTGGGTTCCATGCAGGCCCCAATCCAGAATGAGATGGGCTTTGTAACTTCGTAACATCCATTGTTTGAGCATATGGGTGTAAAGCGGGGGTGCATAACCACTTTGGCCTGAGAGCCACATCAGGTGTCTGCTTGGGTGTAGGGGGCACACATGCGCACATCCACACTACACTCATACACATACCACTCACATATATTCCTACATGCATACACAGAGACGCACACATCACTCACACTCATCCCGGCAGCAACAGATCTTGGTCTTGCGACACAAGCATCAAGACGCTGAGTCCCCCTTCCAAGGCCGGCTTCAAAGGTAGGCATGATTGGACACCTGCTGAGGCCACAGGTCAGCAGGGACCCACTTGCTCCTCCTCTTCATCATTGCAACCTGCCTGATGGTCAGAAGGAGGAGCAGGAGATGCCACTTGCTATTGTTCACTGGCCCTCTGCCTGCCAAACAAGCATGTGGGAGCAATGATGAGAAAGAGGAGGAGCAAGAGCAGCTGATGAGAATGTAGGCTCCCTGAGGAAGGTTCGCCCAAGGGCCCTCCAAGACCTGAAGCCAACATTATCCCCTTCTCTCTCCAGCTACCGCAACCCAGTCACCAGAGAGAGAGAAAAGAGAAAATGCTCCAGGGATGCGCTCTATGGTTCTTGCCATAAGCCTCATTCCTAGAGCATCCCCATAGTGTCCTAGGCAGCTGACAGGAATCTTCAAGGATTGCTTCCCGGCATGTCCCATGGTTGGTCTAGGAACGAGGCTTCTCTGGCAGGAACCATAGAGCATGTTCTTAGAATGGGTTTCTTCCCCCCCCCCCTTTTTTTCCTTCTTCTTCTTCTGGTGACTGCAGATGCTGGGGGGTCTGGAGGCCGCCAGACAAAGCTCAGGGGGAGGGGGGACTCCTGCGTCTCACACATTTGGCAACCCTTGTGTAAAGGGAGTCAAGAAGAGAAGGAGTGCCTCCTTGGGCTGGTCTCCTGCTGCACCGCGTTGCCTAATCTGGCTCAGTCAGCCCAGGGCCTGTTCCCAGCAGTTGCACCAAAGTGCTCCAGCCCAGCAACCCAAAACAGACCGTTATGTTGGCGTTGCAGCGGCATCCTCAGGCACAGATATTGAGAACCAATGTGTTGGCAAGTAATCCAATACAGAGGAGGATTTGTCATGCCAAAACCATGAGCATTATATCCTGATCCCCTGCCCAAGAAAGCAGAGGTATTAGCATTTCAGTGGAACAGGCTGACTGTCATGCCTGCATGTGACAATTAGAAGTGCAGTTATATTGGTTGGGTACTTTATTTAAATGCCAGCTGCCACAATCAGTGCAAACATGGCATTTATTGAGAATGAATCTCTGATAATGAGAAGCACCGCATGAAACAAAGCCCTATGTGGAGAGACTGAAAGAACTGGGCATGTTTAGCCTTGAGAAGAGAAGACAAGACTGAGGGGAGACAGGATAGAACTCTTCAAGTACTTGAAATGTTGTCACACACAGGAGGGCCAGGATCTCTTCTCGATCATCCCAGAGTGCAGGACGTGGAATAATGGGCTCAAGTTACGGGAAACCAGATTCCGGCTGGACATCAGGAACAACTTCCTGACTGTTAGAGCAGTATGACAATGGAACCAATGACCTAGGGAGGTTGTGGGCTCTTCCACATTGGAGGCCTTAAAGATGCAGCTAGACAGCTACCTGTCAGATATGCTTCGAGGTGGATTCTTGCATTAAGCAGGGTGTTGGGACTCGATGGCCTTATGGGCCCCTTCAAACTCAACTATTCTATGATTCTATAATTGGTCAGGTGAATTCTTCTGTGTTCCATGGAGTTCAACCCAGTTACAGCCAAACACGGCAAGGTTGTAAACTAGAGTAAATCATCCCTTGGAGAAGATGGACGTTTGCTTGTCTCACAGAACAAAGCAATGACACAGCCGCGGCTGCAGCGCATCAAGCAGATCTAGATCCAGCCATCCACTCTCAAATGTAAAAAGGGATCCACTTAAGGCTTCAGCCCTAAACACCTTGAGTGGGATGAAGGTCCAATTGGACGGCAGCTTCTGCTGATCTGGGGACAACTTTGTTTTAAAGCAGGGCTGTTGAATGTCATTCAGTCCAAGGACTGAATTCCAGTTTGGATGGGCTCTCAGGGGCTGCATTCCAGTGGGGGTCAGTTCAAAGCTACCAGCATACCTTACTTTAAAGCTCTTACAGGCTGTGGCTAGGCCTGAAGAACGGCAGTTCAACCGTTTAGAATGGGGGGAAAGACCTGTGCGAAAGCCAGTAAGCCACCCAGTAGTTGGTGGTCAGGAACAAGGAGATGGGGCTTGGCCATCTGGGGAATTCTGGTGGGCTGGTTCGGGACCCCAGGAGCGCTGGAAGGGCACAGGATGATGTTGGGTGATGACATGCGTTCATATATTACTTTTCTGTACCATTCCATAGCCAACGCTCTCCAGGCTATTCACAAATTGACAACACATAGAATTAAACCTTTAACATTCAAACATTTAAAACAAGTTACAGACAATTAACAATGACTCCACCAGGACACGATAAATAACTAAAAAGCTCCATCATATGCTTTACTTCGTGTTCACTTTGAGGTGGTGTTTTAGAAACCTGAATTTTCAGATGCCAATGGCCTTATGGCTGATGAGCCCTCACCGGACAATGATAAATGTGTTGTTCTCTGTCTTCCAATCGTGGGTCAGGCATAAGCAAGCTCTGCTCTCTAATTATTTGCCCATTTAACTGCCTAGATGCATCTCACCTCTGCTGCATGTGGCCAACCCCATCGTGAATTTTGGACGTTGTTTTCTGAAGTTCCCATACCAGCAGATGGCAAAGCTTGTTAACAACAGTGATCTGCCAGGGTGCTATGGCATTCTTCCCCAGGTTGGTTCTGTTCTTTCCATTTGATTTTTAAGGGCCTGATGCTTGCAGGAGAGGTGCTTTCACTGAAGACTGATCTCTGTTTAACAGCTGATTTATGGCTATCTGAATCTCAGTGGAGAATGGTGCTCTGATTTTGGTAGGGCTGTGAATCTGTTCTAGGTTTCAGTCAGAACCCTCCAGAATTCTAAAAGAGCCATTTTAAGGATAGGGTTCAGCACTTTGGATGGGCTGCTTTAGAGTTCTGGCTGGTCCTGACTGAAGCCCAGAGCAGATTCACAGCACCACTGAAATAGGAGGCCACCAACCTCTGCTGCATCAAGGCCTAAAAAATGTAAACCAATGAAAGAAATAGTTTTCTCCACTGCAGAAGATGTTGACAGCGCAGCAAGTGAAAAGGATCTGGCAGGAAAATTGGTTGGTTGGCTGTAATGCTTTTCTCTTCATCCAGGAATATGAGAAGCTCCCTGCCATCTTGCATTCCAGTCCTGTGCCTTGTGGTCTTATTGAGCCACAGTCCTCTGTTGAGATCCCCTTGGCTTTGGAAGTCCAGGAGAAAGGACCCCAGGAGACAGTGGCCTACATAGCTGTCTTTGGGAATGTAGACTCCCCACTGGTGAGTGGATGAAATGAACGGAAGTGAGGGAGGGGTCATACTTAGAGGAGGCCTTATTTTGCCTGTGGCAGGTGGAGTAATAGCCTTATGCTCCAAAAACACATGAAAAGTCCCTGCAGAATTGTTTTACTGGTAATGATCCATCAGTTTGTTTGCCCACATATCAGTAGGTGCACTAGAAAAGTTTCTGGAAAAGGACCAAGGTGTGGATTTATTGAGAAGGGTCACATGTTGTGCCATCTTAGTATTTGACAAATACATGAAGGTTTCAATGGCTACTAGTCCTGATGGTGATATATTAGCTCCAATATCAGAGGCAGGATGCCTGTGTACACCAGTTGTTGGGGAACATGGGTGGGAGGGTGCTTCTTGTGGGCTTCCCATTGGGAACAGGATGCTGGGTAGGACAGGCCTTTTGTCTGATCCAGCGAGAGGGTCCTTCTTATTATAACAAAACGAGGAAAATTGTTTGGGAATGCTCTTCCAAAAAGTCTAATTGGACTGAAGAGCTTCCAAAGTCATCTTGGAGGTTCTTAAGTCTGACTGGAGAGCCTTATGTCACTTCTCCCTCTATTGTAACACGTGTCCAGGAGGTCACCACGTTATTCTACTGCAGCAAAGACAAGAAAGGGCCTTCTGGTATCTTAAAGGCGAACACATTAATTCTTGCTTAGCTTTTGTGGACTATCGCTCATTTCATCAGATACTCCATGCATCTGATGAAGTCAGCTATCATCTGTGAAAGCTTATGCCAGGATAAATGTGGTAGCCTTTAAGGTGCCACAGGGCTCTTTGTTGCTTTCCCTCCGTGAGTTCTTAAAATGTACAGAAAATGGATTAGAAATGTTTTTAAAAATCTACACTTTTGTTACGAAGTGAATAGTCAGACTGGCTCTGGAATACATGCTGGAAAATTTAACCTCCCTTTTAAAATTGTTCAGTTGAATGTTTATTTCTGATTTCATCTGGACATTTGCATATTACAAAGACGAGGATGCCTGGCTACCATCTACCTATTTTCTTACCGCATTTTTAAATATAACTTTGGAAAACAAGAATTACGCCTCCATTCAAAGCAGTAGTAGACTCCCAAGCCAGAAATGTGAGCAATCCATATATGAGAGGCTAAAGGCTCTGACAATTTTGACACCTTTGTCGCTTCAGTAAGGAAGCAGATTCAAAGCCCCTGAAGTGTAGTTGGATGTGTGGCGCTTGGCAAAGAATGCCCATCCCTGTGCATAACCAAGGGAAGAATTGACTGGATCCCCCTGGTTTCTACCATTCTAAATGGACATGTATGCAAAGGTGTCTTTCCTCTTCGCTTGTAACGTAAGTTAAGCATAGTGGAGACAGGAAAGTGTTCGGTACCTCAAAAGAAACAAATCAGCTAAGACAACTTAAATTCCCCACTATCTAACCATCAAAGTCTTACTCATCGTAGAATGATGAGCATCTTCAGCTTTAATGTCCATAGTTCTAAATTTATGGTGTGGCCACCCTTGGAGTAATGTGTACAGTTCTGGTCATTGCACCTCGAAAGGGATAGAGTTGGAAATGGCACAGATAAGGGCAACCAAAATGACCAAGGCCTGGAGCAATTCCCCTAGGAAGAAAGGTGATAATATTTGGGGCTGTTTAGCATTAGAAAAAAGGCAATTACAGGGAGACATGATAGAGGTGTACAAAGATTATGCATGGTTTGGAGAAAGTGGTTAGGGAAAAGTTTTTCTCTCCCTCCCATAATACTAGAACCTGTGAAGCTGAATGGTGGGAGATTCAGGACAGAAAACAAACAAACAAACAAACAAACCTAATCTTCAGACAGACCATAGTTAAACTGTGAAATTTGTTGGCACAAGGTTTAGTGATGCCCACCAATTTGGATGGCTTTAAAAGCCTAGACAAATTCATGGAGGACAATGTTATCAATGGTTACTAGTCACGATGGCTATATATTAGCGCCAGTGTCATAGATACCAGTGGCTGGGGAACTAGAGCAAGATAGTGCTGTTGCACTCAAGTCCTGCTTGTGGGTTTTCCATTGGGACATCTGGTTGACCACTGTGGAAACAGAACACTGGGCTAGAGAGGCCTTTGGTCTGATTCATCAGACCTTCTTGTATGTTCTTACAGTTGTTACCAATGTTGGCGGAATCTTCTTTGCTCATCAGTTTGTATCATTTGTGGAAGTGCCCTGTAAGCAGAAATTAGCCTTCTATATTAAACAGAAGTCATATCTGGCTAGTGTAGGAAGACGGCTCTTCCTGCTCTACCTACTCTGTTGTCTGATCAGGCTTTTGCCTCTAACCCTTCATTGCTAGCTGCACTGAGGACCAGCCTGCTTGGTGTCGAAATGTGTCAGGAGGACAGACCAGGCAGACTAGGGTCTGCCTCTGGCAAGACTGACCTTACGTGTTGTCATTCTAGGCACATGGGGGGGCAAGATCTCTGGAACCAGGGAGTCCTCGCTGATAGCAGAATTCCTTGCTCTCCTCCCTTTGCCACCAACAGCTTGCAAGCCATGTCTGTTAAAGCCCCCTTTGAGGTCTAAACATCCCCTGTCAGGAAGTTCCAGAAAAAGGGCTTTCCAAGTGCAAATGGACTGTTACGCTCCTTAGCAGGCACGTGGAGGTGAAATGCAGGGAGACTTCAAGTAGGAGGCTAGCCGCAGTATTTATTCTGAACCCAGGTTTTGAGATGGGAAAGCCAGGAGGCTTAAATGTAAGGCCTAGGTCAGTCATCTCTGCTCAGGTGGAGACCTTGGACTGAGCCAAAGCTTGTCAACATGAAGGTCCCTTAGAACAGCCTTCCCCAGCCTGCTGCCTCTAGATGTGTTGGACTGGTTGGAGCATTCTGGCAACACATCTGAAGGGCACCAGGGTGAGGAAGACTGCTTTTGAATGCTCCTAGTCCCCTTCCAACAGCCATAGTCTGGTACTAACTTTCCACCTTTGCTCTGTTTCCTGTTGTTCCCTGGAACAGAAGATCCAGCTGGTGACCTTTGGTGAAGGCCCTGTTGTTTATGTGCATCCTGCTAAGCTTGATTTTGGCTGCATTGAGGTTTTAAAGGATGTTTCCAGGACGCTCTACCTTTCTAATCAGTCTGTTATTCCTGCACCGTTTGAGGCACAGATGGTGAGTATTGCCTGGAGTGGTTTTATAGAGAGACCTGTTATCTGGAAAGGGCTTGTCTGTTAATAACATTGAATATCACTACTGTCATCTTAACAACATTAGTAATCATCATCATCATCGTCGTCGTCGTCGTCGTCGTCATCATCATCTATGAAGTGCCTGAAAAAGCTAAGCACTATGCAAAGCACTACAGACTACAGACCAGTCAGTCTGACGTCCATCCCTGGGGAAATTTTGGAGCAGATTATAAAGAAGTCAGTTTGTGAACACCTTGAAAACAATGCAGTGATGACTAGAAGTCAGCATGGATTTGTCAAGAACAAATCCTGCCAGACTCATGTGATCTCATTTTTTGATCAGGTAACCTGTCTTGTGGACCCTGGAAATGCTGTGGGCATAATATATCTTGACTTCAGCAAAGCTTTTGACAAAATGCCCCTTGACATTCTGATTAGGAAGCTAGCTAAAAGTGGGCTAGAAGGGACAGCTATTAGGTGGATCCGCAGTTGGCTACAGAATCGGACTCAAAGAGTGCTTATCAATGGTACCTTCTCATTGTGGGGAGGTAATGAGCTGGGTACTGCAGGGCTCAGTCCTGGGCCCAGTGCTCTTCAACATTTTTGTTAATGATTTGGACAAGGAGGTGTAGGGAGTGCTTATCCGATTTGCAGACGACACAAAATTGGGTAGGATCGCTAATACCTTGGAAGACAGAAACAATCTTCAAAGTGATCTTGATAGGCTGGAATGCTGGGCTGAAAACAGCAGAATGAAATTTAATAGGGATAAATGTGAAGTTCTACACCTAGGAAAAAGTAAACAAATGCAGTTACAAGATGGTGGCTACTTGGCTCAACAATACTACAAGCGAGAAGGATCTTGGAATTGTTGTAGATCACAAGCTGAATAGGACCCAACAGTGTGATGTGGCTGCAAAAAAAACAAATGCTATTTTGGGCTGCATTAATAGAAGTATAGCTTCCAAATCGTACGAGGAACTGGTAAGGCCTCATGTTGAGTATTGTGTCCAGTACTGGGCACCATGCTTCAAGAAGGATGCAGACAAGCTGGAGGGGGTTCAGAGGAGGGCAACGAGGATGATCAGGGATCTGGAAACAAAGCCCTATGAGGAGAGACTGAAAGAACTGAGCATATTTAGCCTTGAGAAGAGAAGACTGGGGAGACATGATAGCACTCTTCAAATACTTGAAAGGTTGTCGCACGGAGGAGGGCCAGGATCGGTTCTTGATCATCCCAGAGTGCAAGACGCGGAATAATGGGCTCAAGTTACAGAAAGCCAGATTCCGCTGGACATTAGGAAAAGCCTGCTGACTGTGAGAGCAGTACGACCATGGAAGCAACGACCTAGGGAGGTCGTGGGCTCTCCTACACTGTCAGGCATGCTTTAAGATGGATTCCTGCATTGAGCAGGGGGTTGGACTCGATGGCCTCATAGCCCCTTCCAACTCAACTATTCTATGATTGTTTGAGCCTGTGTGGTCTGATGTGAAGGCCTCCCATGAATTCAACTCAAGATGTCAGCACTTGGAAGGGGTGGAGCTTCTGCCTTTCTGTTTGGCCACTAGACCCGTGGTGGGGAAACCTTTTCAGGCCGAGGGCTGAACTGACTTTGAGACAAGCACATTGGGGGCAGCATACCAGCCATGGACCGGGCCACATCCCAACGTGGGCCGGGCCACTTCACTGCTGGCATGTCTCCCCCATTCACACACACAGCCATTTCCACACATTACACACACTCCCCCTCTTGAAAATGTCCCCTGCATGGTAGTTGGGCCTTTTAAAAGCCTCCATTAGAGGCTTTTAAAGAGTCTGATTGCAGCATGGGGGTGATGTTTTTAGGAGGGGTCACAGTGTTCAGGGACAGGAGAATTAGCCCTTCCTACTCAAATGGAGCCCCCTACCCCATCCCCAGCACACACACACGCACACACACACACACACACACACACACACTGCATGACAGTTAGGAGCCTTGGGGAGAGGGGGTGAGGTTAGGCCCGTACTCATATCATGTTCTGTTCCCTTCCTCCACCCCGCCTCCATTTCCCCTTTCCTATATATAATGATGGTTACTGAGCAGTACTGATGTGATTTATGTCTCCTTGTAAGTGTGGGCAAAGGCATTTCTACAAGCCCTTTCTGCCCAGGGGAGAAGAATGCTGGATTGTTTATTTGTTACGCTTCTATTTCACCTTTACTCCAAGTAGCCGAAGACGGCATAATGATCTTCCTCTTCCTCCTCCATTTTATCCTCACAGCAGCTCTATAAGAGAGGTTCGGCAGGGACTGGCCTGAAGTCAACCAGTGAGCTTCATGGCCAAGACTGTCCCAGACCAACACTCTAACCTCTCACTACACCACACTGGATGTGAAGCTGAGAAACCTGGGTTTGGATAGAAGGGTCCCTCCTTGCTAACTCCCATTCATAATCAGTAACAAGGGAGTAACAAGTGGTTGTGAGGAAGGAAGGGACAGAGCACTTTGTACAGAAGGTTTTGAACTTGCCAATAGAATCATAGAATAGTAGAGTTGGAAGGGGCCTATAAGGCCATTGAGTCCAGCCCCCTGCTCAATGCAGGAATCTACCTTAAAGCATCCCTGACAGATGGTTGTCCAGCTGCCTCTTGAATGCCTCTAATGTGGGAGAGCCCACCACCTCCCTAGGTCATTGGTCCCATTGTCGTATTGTTCTTACAATCAGAAAGTTATTCCTGATGTGCAGCTGGAATCTTGCTGCCTGTATCTTGAGCCCATTATTCTGTGTCCTGCATTCTGGGTTGATCAAGAAGAGATCCTGGCCCTCCTCTGTGTGACAACCTTTCAAGTATTTTAAGAGTGCTATCATGTCTCCCCTCAATCTTCTCTTCTCCAGGCTAAACATGCCCAGTTCTTTCAATCTCTCCTCATAGGGCTTTGTTTCCAGACCTCTGATCATCCTCGTTGCCCCCCTCTGAACACGCTCCAGCTTGTCTGCATCCTTCTTGAAGTGTGGTGCCCAGAACTGGATGCAATACTCAAAATGAAGCATAACCAGTGCCGAAAAGAAGAGAACCAGTACCTCATGTGATTTGGAAGCTATACTTCTATGAATGCAGCCCAAAATAGCATTTGCTTTTTTTGTAGCCACATCACATTGTTGGCTATTCAGCTTGTAATCTACAACAATTCCAAGATCCTGTTCACTTGTAAATATGCATTTGGTTTCTTTTTCCTAGGCGTAGAACTTGGCATTTATCCCTATTCAATTTCATTCTGTTGTTTTCAGCCCAGCGCTCCAGTCTATCAAGATCACTTTGGAGTTTGTTTCTGTCTTCCAGGGTATTAGCAATCCCACCCAATTTTGTGTCATCTGCAAATTTAATAAGCATTCCCTGCACCTCCTTGTCCAAATCATTAATAAAAATGTTGAAGAGCACTGGGCCCAGGACTGAGCCCTGCAGTACCCCTCTTGTTACCTCCCCCTAATGTGAAAAGGTGCCATTGATAAGCACTCTTTGAGTCCGATTCTGTAGCCAACTGTGGATCCACCTAATAGTTGTTTCATCCAGCCCACATTTCACTAGTTTGTTAATCAAAATGTCATGGGGCACTTTGTCAAAAGCTTTGCTGAAGTCAAGATATACTATATCCACAGCATTCTCACAGTCCACAAGGGAAGTTACCTGATCAAAAACTGAGATCAGATCAGAGATCAATAAGAACATGCTAAATGCCAGCCTTCTCCAACCTGATGCCCTCCAGATGTGTTGGGCAGCAACTCCTATAATTTCTGCTGGGGCTGATGGGAGTTGCAGTCCAACACATCTGGGGGGCACCAGGTTGGAGAAGGATGCCCTAAGCGATGAGCTGGAAGTTCCCAGTTCATCCATAAATTCACAAGCAATCTATTATCCACCTCAGTCCCCTGTCTGTAATATGGAGATCGTAACAACAACAACAACAACATGGGAGTTGGAAGGATTACTGAGGTAATGCATGTGAACTACAGCTGTATTTTTCTTCCAATGTAGCCAATGTAGCTCAATGTAGTTGAGAATGCAGTACCGGGGGGGGGGGGGGACTCAGTCTCCCCCCTTCCGGGGCTCCACTCTTCTTCCCTAGATGTGGCCTTGAGACTGTTAATTGTCATGGGAGAAACATCTCCAGCTGTGCTCTCAACAGCTGTGCTCCACTGTGCCTGCCTCCCTTGCAAGTGCACTGCTGAGCAATTTCGGTAGTGATCATCCCCTCTATTAATTACCATTGACATTTAACCAGAAGAGCAGTTGTGCAGGCAATGAAACAGTCACAGAAGACCAGCCCACATTTGGAACAGGTGTAGATTTCCACCAGGATGGTAGATTTGATAGCCGGGTGTCTGGTGTGTATTGTACAGATTCATATGTGAGCAGATCTAGAAACATAAACCTTAGCTGGCAGAGAGGAGATACCCTCCAATTTATTGAGAAAACTACCACTGACTGCTAATTTGGTCCAATGGCAGATAACTTGCCACGATATGGTTTCAAATCCCAGCTGAGCTATGAACTGAAAACCAGTGTTGTGTAGTGCAAGGATGGGCAAAAGTGAGGTTGTGTTTCTCTAGTAGACAAGTAGCCCATTTCCAGAGCTACCACCTACAGCCTGTGTCATGTTTCCTGTTCCCTTTGGCGTTCACACGTTCAACCACATCAGCGAGACTTCTTTTATTGAGGGAAATCTCACATCGAAAAGCTTAATGGTTGCACAGTTCATAAATATTAAAGCTTTCTGACCATCAATCAGCTTTAAGTATTTCTGAAATGTGTAACCATTAAGTTTTTCACCATGAGATTTCTCTTAATAAAAGAAGTCTCACTGATGACGTTGTCCCGTGTCAGTTTGCCAGACTGTGTGAATGTCAGAGGGAACAGGAAACATGGCAGTCTGTAAAGAGCTGGGATTCTTGCGAAGGGGATTTTGTGTAGAACTTGAACGGATCAGCAGGGCATTTCTAATGTATTTTATTTATTTTTGCTTTAAAGATGTATACACCACCCACCCAATGCATGCACATTGTTATTTATTTGATGCATTTCTATCCTGCTCTTCAGCTGAAAACAGGCTCCTAGAGCAGCTTACAGAGGTCAGTAGTAAGCATGTCCCTGCCCTTAGGCTTTCGATCCTTCATCCCACAGCCATGGACAGTAATGACTTGGGTGGCTTGGCTGGCGTGAAGATTCAAATTATCTTTGTTTTCTCCCTCACCTGCAAAGGCTCACTATGATATGAGAAACTGAGTCTTAGAATCTAAGATGCTACTGTACAGGATGTAATGCCTAGCTACCAAGGAAAACAGCTTGGCAGAAATAGTTTCCCTGTGCATGTTGAAAAATGAGAAATGCAACACGAATACGGCAATATAATTTCACTTGTAGGAATATGCAAGCTTTGAGTTACAAAAAGCTTGTTGTCAACCATAAGGGAAAGATGGTTAGATCTTACGGATATGAAAGAGCTCCGTTTTGCCTGCTTGAGTTCAGCAGCGGCCTGGTCCCAGATCTTTGGCAGCTTAGGCTCTTACAGGCTGAGCTCTTTGCCTGTGTCTTCTTCTCTCAGAGGACCTGAAGAACAAAAGGGAAGCGCTATCTCTCTGCATGCATGATGCGCTCTGGAGGTGGTGGACACAGAGCGCGTGGTTCTGGCGCTGGTGGCTAGGCTGAGATCTGCTGCTGCCAAAATCAGCTTCTATCTCCTGTGCCAGCCTTCCCCAACCTGGTACCCTCCAGGTGTGTTGGACTGCAACTCCCAGCATCCCCAGCCAGCTGGTAGGGATGCTTGGAGTTGTAGTCAACACCTCTGGAGGATACCAGGTTCGAGAAGGCGGTTCCATGCAATCTGTAAAGCTTACATTGAGGCAGAACTAATTCCCCCAGTTTTCAACCAGATCAGCTTTTTTGTTGACTCCTCTTGAGTTGGAACCTGATCATGTGAGTAGGTTTTGTCACGTGCCCATCATTACAAGTATCTCTTGTTTCTGGGCCAAGGGCCCTTGAATGTAGTTTTGCTCCAGAACTGGAGATAACTCTGGGCAGCTCAGTTTGTAGAGATATCCATTCCTCTGGTGGGCAGAAGTGGGGAGGGGATTCAGAAGTATCAGGCAAGCAAATATATAGACTGAAAGAACAAAAACTATCTGTTTTGTAGCATTGACAAAACAAATGAAAAAGAGCACTAAACCTTAGTGTATCCACAGTGTATTGAGTTTGGTTTGTATCATCTAGAACTGGGTGGGAGTGGGTGGGCTTAAGTGGGAGAGACTACCCTCCCCCTAATTCCCCCATGCAGATCTTCATTCATTCATTTCATTTCTATACCCTCCGATACCTAAAGCTCTTTGGACAGTTCACAAATATTACAGCCCCAACATACAACATAATAAAAAATAATATAAAAACTTTTAACACACAACATCTAAATCAATTTTAAAAAGCTAAAATAAGTTACAGTAAGATACTGGGAAACTGAAAAAAAGAACTGACATTAACCCCACCCCATCATATCCACAAATGCATAGGAGTAGAGGGAAGCCATAACTTGGCATTGGAAAGGTGACAAGTGGACCTCACTGGGGAGAGCATTCCATTCCATCATCAGGGGACCACCACTAAGACCCTCTCCCTTGTTGCCATCCCCCAAACCTCCTTTAGAGGAAGCACTCAGTGCAGAGCCTTAGATGATGCCAGTAGTGTCTTGGTAGGTACTGGGAGAGCTGCTCCATCAGGTTTTGCAGTTCTGATCTGTGTAAGGCTTTGTAGGTTAAAACTGCACCTTACGTTGGACTCGGAAACATACAGGTGTCTGGTGCAAGCGGGGTCAGATTGGTGTTATATGTTCAGATCTTCTGGTCCCTGATATCAATCTGGCTACCGCATTTGCTATAAGCTTCACCTTCCGAAACATCTTCAAAGGCAGCCTCACACAGAAAGCAATGCAGTAATCTAACTTGGAGGTTACCAGAACATAGATGACTGAAGCCAGCTTATTGCTGTCTAGCTAGGACAACAGTCCTGCTTTCCTCCTGAGGAGTGTTCTTTTGTAATCAGGCACTTCTTCTCAAAGGAACCCTGCTGGCCTGCCTTTTGAGGTGATGATGCTCTTGGGGACTCGGTGGCTGCCCAGCCTCTGCCTCAGAGGCAGAACTACCCTCCTCTTTCAGGGAGGGACCTGTGGTTATCTCCCCTGAGGGCCCAGGCTCCCCCAGGGCTCCTGGCATGGGTGGCTCCTTGATGTGAATTCGTCCCTGGGAGCTCTAGGTGCTCAGAGGAGGAGGATTCCTCCAGCAGGGGCATGACGGAAGGGTCTTGCCACCATCATCTACATACTGATGACATCCTTCTTAGACTATTGCAATGAACTCTCTGTGGGGCTTTCTCTGGAGATGGCCTAGTACCTGTAGCTGATACCGAATAGACTACTGACCTAGTGGAACAAGGTATGGAAAGCATATTCCATCAATTTAGTCCAGGTACCTGGCAGGAGTTTGTGCTTGCCTTCATCTCTAATTGGTTTGGGGCCGCTGTGCTTCTTGCCCGTGTCCGTCCCCATCCTTTCAGATCTGCTGGGGCAGCCCTGCTCTGCATGCCTGCATGAGTAAGGAGCAAGGCACCCACCCACCCACCCACCGGAACTTCCTAGGGTCTGCCTGGCCACCTCTCTTTTTAATGTTCATGGTCCTTGAAGACCTTCCTAATTGGAACACCTTCTCTGCAGGCCATTGATGGCCTTCTGCAAGGATTTTATGCTTGGAGGTTTTATATTGAGATTTAATTAGTGTGGGGTGTTGTTGTTTTTTATAGTTTTTAGTTTTTTATTGGCTTTTGTTATATTAATTGCCATTTGTGTTTCTACTTTTATATGCTGTTTTGAATAAGTTCAGCAGAAAAGTGGCTAATAAATACTAGTAAGTAGCGTAAATAATTTGAAATCCTTTAACATTATGGTGTGATATAGTTACAATGCCTTAAGAAGTATTTTCTCTTTAAGTACTGCTCGATTCCTGAGTTTCCTTGTTCTTTTCCTCTTTCTTTTTAATAAGACGCTGAGGCTAGTTCTTGGGTTGTGTTTCAGGCCCATGCTCGTTCACTGTGGAGGATCGTGCCTAACAAAGGGGTTGTCCCTCCAGAGGCAGAGGTATCACTCACGCTAATCGCTCACCTGGATGACACTGTGCTGTTCCAGGACAAAGCCAGCCTGGCCATAGAAAACAGCAATTCCTACACCATTCCCGTCCAGGCCACGGGCATTGGCACCACCATTGTCACAGACAAACCATTCGCACCAGCCATCAATCTGGGACCCCACTTCAGGTAGGCCAGCTCTGTGGTCTTGGGTCCCGAACTAGGAGACGTCAAGCACACACAGCTTTCTGTCTGTCTTCAGAAGCAAGGATGTTGCCCTCATTCACTTCACACAAGGCAATTGGGTTAACAGGGGTCCCCTCTACAAGGATTCGCTTTTGCGCCCGGTTAGGCGATTATGCGCATAATCGCTGAAGCGCATTTACAACTAATACCTCTGCACGAGAGGCGGCAAGAGGCGGCGAAGCGCATTAACGGATGACCACAATGCGCTTTACAAGTAGTTAATGCGCATAAGCGCTTGTTCACATAGTCAAAATGTGCTTTAATGGCCGGAGCAAAATAAAACTCGCAATTTAACGCGCATTCGATAATGCGCATAATTGGAGAGATAACGCGCCTCTACGCCTGATTTGCGCTCCGTTCTTGTAGAGGTAATTTTTTTTAAGCGCCTTGAAAGAGCTTTAAACCTCTCTTGTAGAGGCAGCCAGGAAGACTTTTAGCTTCTTTAATAACGCCCTGGCCACCCACAAGTAAAAAAAAAAAAAACCAAAAAAACAAAGGAGGAGCCCTCACAATAGGTTAAAGCAAACCAACAGAAGAGGATCTGTGAGTGAATTGTTGTAGAAAGAAAACTAAATAAAATAGACCACAACTCCGGATTGTGTTGTGCGTTTCAATATTTCATCAGTGAAATTAATTGGCCTGGAATGTAATTAATTCTTTCTGTAACAATTGGGTTTATTATATGCCCATTTAGTTAGAATCAACTGTGTTCAAGGTATATGTTTTACATTGTGTATAGGGAACATTTGTTAAACAATAAAGTATATACAGCATTCAGCTTTCATTGTACAACGTTCCAGCTCTGCTGAGTTGGGTAATTCACTCACAGGTCCTCTCCTGTTGGTTTGCTTCACCCACAAGTAGAGGCATCAGTCTTTACCAAGCAGGCAGGCCTCTGATCTTGGTTCGGTCGAGACTTAGCCTGCCTCTGCTTCTTTCCTAGCTTGGATCCCTGCTGCTATCGCTTCAGAATAACCAACCGTGGGCGGCGTGCCCATAAGCTCTACTGGATGACGGAAGGCTTCCCCCCATTCCGCCAGCGCAATGCCCTCCCTGCCATCAGCACTAACAAAAAGAGGAAGGGTCCTCACCCAACAGCTGGGCCCCAAGTTCCAGTGTTTAAGCTTCAGCCACTGAGGATGGAACTGACCCCAGGAAAGAGCATGGACATGACCCTGGAAGGATCTTCTGACACCCCCAAGGTAGAGAGATCCATTCCCCCCCCCCCCCCTTTTAGATCTTTCTCAGTGGCGTTTCAAATTCTTGGACACATATTCTGGAAAATAATCAATTTCTTTTGAGGATTGCTGGAATGTCATGAGTTGCTATAGTAGCATCAGCAGCATTTCATGCCTTTTGCTATGAGTTTAATATTAGCAAAAGGCTTTAACATGTTACTATAACTGCCCTATATTTCATCTCAAAATACCATCTAGGTAATGTAATAGTTGCTGTAAGAGGTCTATTGGGTCTGATATTCATTGAGTCTCTGAGAGGGCTCACTTCCAGGCTTGTTCACGGGAGCTCATGTGGACCTCAACAAGTCATTGGAGAAGTGATGTCCTGTCAGCAGAGGCCACTTGCATATGGAGCGGGGGAGGGGAATTGAACTGGTGGCTGAGGATGAACTTTTCAAACAGTTGCTTAAAACTTAAGTAGCCTCCTTTCTTGGCCAGGACATAGTTCTCTGCTCTGTCCCTGGATTGATTTGGTGGCAGGGGATTCCGGTGGAGGATGCTCTTTGCTCTGCCACAGTGCTGTATTGGCTCTCCAGAATAGACAGTAGGTGTAGGGTGAGGGAGACTGTTGCTTTGCCTAGGCTTGAAGGTCTGCAGAGGGAAGCCATTCCCCCCAGAAATGGGGAACAACTTCCTTCAAACACGTTTGGTGCTTCCTTGAAGACCTGGTGAATAGGCAGGATATAATTCTTAAAACATTTTTAGTTGAAATATTTAATAGAAAAGTAACTAACTTTTCCCCAGTCACCAGTAATTATCGTAGGAGACTGTCATCCTGTTAAGAGTATTTCTGCAGACATCTCTTATCAACCCCCTGAAGAAGGCCTTAAAAAACAACAACATAGGCCGAAATGCGTTGGGCTTGGAAATAAAGTATCTTAGCATTCTGAGAACCTGCTTCTCTCCTTTTTTTGCCCAGGTAAGGTCCCGGGGGGGGGGGGTAGGAGACTCACACAGCAGGAGGGGAGGCGAAAGTGGGGGCAGCTGTGCAGTGGATACCAAGTGAGCCCCCTGCCCCTTACCTGGACCAGGTATGAGTGCCCACAGGTGTCCAGGCCTCTTCTTTTAAAACAGCCACTTCCTTGAAGAGGTGCGGACAGCTGCAGATGTTCACGGTGGGTCCAGGTAAGGGGCAGGGTACTCGTGTAGTGGGGATTTGGGATTGGTCCAAAATGCTTTGGACCCAATCCCACCCGATTTGGTTGGAATTGGGCCAGAGCTGACCTGCTTCCGTTCCAGACCAATTCGATTCAAACTGGTGCATAGCACTACTAAAAAGGGTAAAACTAATCTGGTATTTTTTGCAAGATTAATATAAGAATTTGATTTTATTGCACATCGAGATAGTGCAATTACAACTGTGCCAAGAACGCAATCTGATGGTGCCTGAATCAGTTCTAACTGCATTGTAGCCTCTGGGCTGAGGGGTGGGGCACCCTTGCCTTGCGGTGCTCAAGGGCCAAGTGGGCTCCGAATCAAGTGCCAAAGCCAGGTCATTCTTCAGGCTGTGGGACCCAAGAGAAGACTAGGGGCCAGCGGCAGCAGATTGCAGACTAATTCCTGAGAACTTGCAAGAGTCCTAATGGCAAATCAGGATGCCAGAACTGCCTGGGGGCTATTGAGAAGTTCTGAAGACTGGCTAGAGTGCAAGGCCATCGATCGTATCCTGACCTCTCTGGTCTCCTCCCCTCCCTGCCCACCCAAACACCCCCTTTCCCCCCTTTTGAGGTTGATTTCCCAACCTCGGAGAGGTGGCAGTTGTGATTCCCTCTGGGCTGGCAGCAAAGGACTGAAGGGTGGTCAGATCTCCAACTCTCCCTTCCAAGATGGGAGCACAATGTGGGAAATGGAAAGTCAGCACTGGATACCCCTGTGACTTTTCTCAGGAAAAATGCTATGAGCAAGATTCTGGATTTCTGTTGGACCACGCTTATGGAATTTTAGCCAGTTCTTCACTTGCTTTCCATGCATATGTGTCAGGGATGTGTGTGAATTTCATTCCTGTTCGCAAATCATCTGAACAGGCCCTTTCACAACCCTGAATGTGAATGCCAGAAGGAACACAATTCTTGGGAAATTTCATAAAATCATAGAAAAATCATAGAGTAGTAGAGTTGGAAGGAGCATAAAGGCAGAAAGTAGAACGCCAGCTGCTCGTTGGCTGGACCGCCCTTCTTTCTTCCCTCGCCCCGCCCTCCGAGTCCGCCCTCTTTCCATTGCGTCACGGCCCACCCGCCCAGGCTCACGCTCCTACCATTCCCGTGCGAAGAGACGTCGAGTCACCC
The DNA here is from genome assembly GCA_029215795.1 of Anniella stebbinsi. Taxonomy (NCBI): domain Eukaryota; kingdom Metazoa; phylum Chordata; class Lepidosauria; order Squamata; family Anniellidae; genus Anniella; species Anniella stebbinsi. The sequence goes on from JARDYH010000007.1 coordinate 34,487,065, forward strand.
AGCATCTGTGAGGGGAGGGCTCTCGCGCATTAAGGCGCGCGGTGCATGTCGGGACGCGGAGCAGCGCTTTCTGCAGCCAGGCAGGAGGAGTCAAGATGGACGTGGGCTTCTTCCGCGGAACAAGTGCAGAACAGGACAACCGCTTCTGCAACAAACAGAAGAAGCTACTAAAGCAACTGAAATTTGCAGAATGCTTAGAAAAGAAAGTGGACATGAGCAAAGTAAACCTAGAAGTAATCAAGCCATGGATAACAAAAAGAGTAACAGAAATCCTTGGATTTGAAGATGATGTAGTCATTGAATTTATATTCAACCAGTTGGAAGTGAAGAATCCAGATTCCAAAATGATGCAAATCAACCTGACTGGGTTCTTGAATGGGAAAAATGCCAGAGAGTTCATGGGAGAACTGTGGCCACTACTGTTAAGTGCACAAAAAAACATTGCTGGGATTCCATCTGCTTTCCTTGAACTGAAGAAAGAAGAAATAAAACACAGACAGATTGAACAGGAAAAATGGGCTACTATGAAGAAACAAGATGAAGGCAAAGATAAGAGAGACAAAGAAGATAAAGAGAACAGGGTAAAGAGGGACAGATCTCGAAGCCCTAGAAGGCGCTCATCTCCTGTCAGGAAGGAGAGAAAACACAGCCATTCTCGATCTCCACATCACACAACAAAAAGCCGTAGTGCTACTCCTGCACCAGAGAAGAAAGAAGAGACTCTGAAGCCGGAGCCTTCAGTCAAAATAAAAGAAACATTGATCCAGGAGGCTACATCTACTAGTGATATCTTTTTTTTTTTTAGTAATAATTTTATTAATTTCAACATATAACACAAAAAATACACAATACTTAAAATCCTCAACAACCCCCCCGTGCTCCCCTTCCCCTGAGACCTTCTTGCTCTATTGCTTATAATTTTTTCCAAAACTGCATTGATTCTTTAGACGTGTACAACCTCTCCCCTTTTCTAAAACATATTCTAGAAACATAGCCCAAATCCTTCCAAAATCATTCTTTTTAGTTAATCCCATCTTAACTTTCATTACACAGGTTAATCTATCATTAATAGCAATATCCCACACTCCTTTATACCACTCTTCCATACTATAATCCCCTTGTATTTTCCAATTTTTAGCTATCATAAGTCTTGCCGGTGTCAGGAGATTATTTATTAATTCTATAATATTATTATTACCATATTCTTTATCAAATAACCCCAATAAAGCTATATTCGGACTTGCCTCTACCTTTTTATCTACAATCTCATTTATCTCCTTAAAAACTCTCTCCCAAAATTTTTTTACATGTTCACAAGTCCACCACATATGGTAATATGTCCCCAATTCCTGACATCCCCTCCAACAAAAACTTGAAGCCTTCTTATCTATCTGATGTAGCCTTACAGGAGTGAGATACCATCTCCAGATTATTTTATATTGATTTTCTTTTATCCTTATTGAAAATAACTTTAAATTTCTTGATTCCCATATCTTTCTCCAACTGTTCCCAGTGATCTGAATTTTCAAATCCTCTTCCCAGTTTGTTTTCAAGCTATCATACCCCTTATCCTCCTCCAATAATATCTTATAAATCTCACTCATTAAACCTTTTTTACTTTTACTTTTATTACCTCCCACCTTCTGTCTAACCTCAATTAACTTTTCAAAGCTTGTTTCCTTTCTACACTCCTTACTTTGCTTCTTCCATTTTACTGTCCACTGTTCCAATTGCATACTCTTGAACCATAAATTTTCCTGACCCGTTAAAATTTCTTCTATTTGTTTTTTATTAGTCATTTTCATTACCCAATCTTTCAGTTTAATTATTTTTTTTCCCTTAATAACCCCTCCAATTCTCCTCTCAAATTACCTGGGAAGTTATCCATCAAAACCACTGGGGACAGAGGAGAAATTCCTGTCATTAATTTCTTCTTATATTTTTCCCAAATTTCTCTAATATTTCTTAAGATGGGATTCACTATTCCTTTCAGTTGAGTCTTTTGTATATTGCTAAAGAAAACATTTTGTAGCTTTAGCTCTATTTTCCTTGTCTGCAGTTCTAACCATTCTAAACCCTCACCCCCAACTATGCTACTTATAACATGCCTTAATTGGTTAGCAATATAATACATCTTTATATTCAGTAAACCTAAGCCTCCTTCCCTTTGATTCTTATACCATTTTGTTTTATTTATTCTTGACTTCTTGTCCCCATTGCAATAATTATTTATCATACACTGTCAGCTTTTAATTTCTACTTCTGTTATCTTAATTGGTAACATCCTAAACAAAAAATTAATCATTGGTAATATCTTCATTTTAATTACCGCTATTCTACCAAACCATGACAGCTTAATTTTCCTATAAGCCTCTAGCTTCTGTAATATTTTAATTTTTAATCTACTAAAATTTATTTCCTCTAACGTTTCTAACTCTTTAGAAATATAAACTCCTAAATAACTCAATATATTTTTAACCTTCAAACCTAATCTTAAACTTAACTCATCCTCTTCTACTTTATCATAGTTAAAAAGCATCATATTGGATTTCCCCCAATTTATCTGCAACCCCGTAACCTCTCCAAATTCCCTCAAATGTTTTTTAAATCCTTCTATATTCCCTCCCGGATTTTCTAATGTCAGTAAGGTATCATCCGCAAACATATTAATTTTTATTTTATCCTGTTCTCCTATCCCTTTTAATCTCTCATCCTCCCTAATACCATTTGCTAACATTTCAATCACAATTGCAAATAATATCGGGGAGAGAGGACACCCTTGTCTAGTGCCCTGGGCTAGGGTAATCTGTTGTGTTAGGCCATCATTTATCATCACCTCTGCCTTGTTATTTGCATACAACTGATTAATCACCCCCACAAATCTTTCTCCAAAGCCGAATATTTTTATAATAGTTTTTAACGCCAGCCATTCAACGCAATCAAAACCTTTAAAAATATCCAATGCTATCAATCCTGCTTTTAAATGTCTTCTTGTAATACTATTTATTATGTTTAAAACTCTCCCTATTAAATTTGGCATTTGCCTCCCTGGAATAAATCCACATTGATCCTTTTTTATATAATCATTTATAAAAGTATTTAATCTTTTTGCCATAATCGCTGTAAAAATCTTAGCATCCTGATTAATTAAAGAAATACGTCTATACGAAGCTGGATCCATCAAATCCTTGTCCACTTTCGGAATTAAGATTATCAACGAATATTCCCACGACGGCGGGGTCTTCTCTCCCTTTATTATATTATTAAATAATTTCTCCATTTTTGATACTAAAATTTCTTTAAATATCTTATAGTGGCATCCACTCCTGAAGATTTCCCTCCTTTCAATTTGTCAATAATCTCCTCTATTTCTTTTTCCGTCACTAAAGCTTCCATATAATCCCTATCCTTATCTTTTAATTTTACCTTCCAATTTTTCTCTACATATTCTTGTATTCTCATTTGTGGAATCGCATCTGAAGTATATAATTCCCGATAAAATCCCTCAAAATTTTTTCATTTATCCTTCATTAAATTTCATTTTTCCCCATCTTATCTTTAATTGTCCCTATTATATTTTTCTCCTTCTTTGATTGCGTTGATCTCGCCAGCATTTTAGAATTTCTATTACTATACTCAAAGAAATTCCTTTTCAAATATATTAATTCTTTTTGAACTCTTTCTATATCCTCCCCCTCTAATTCCTTTTTTTTTTTTGCTTGGAGTTGGGCATATATATGCATATCCTTATTACTCCTAAATTGTTGCTCTAATTCCTTAATATCTTCTTCAATCTTTTTACTATGTGCCTCTTGTTGTCTTCTTAATTTACACGTTTCTCTAATACAAATACCTCTCACTACTGCTTTCATCGTGTCCCAAACCATCCCCTGCGAGATTATCCCTGATTCATTTATTTCCCAAATACTCTTAATCTCCTTTTTCATTTTCTCAACAATATTTTTGTAATTTAAAATTTTAGTATCTAATCTCCATCTTTTTGCTTCTCTATAATCCTTCTTCACGTTGATATCCATGCTCATTGCTGCGTGATCTGAAACTTTAATTACATCTATTTCACAATCCATAATCTTCGAAAGCATATTCTTTGTCACAAAAATATAATCAATCCTAGAGAAACTCTTATATTTTGGCGAATAAAAAGTATATTTTGTTTCATCCCCCTTTATTACTCTCCAAATATCTTTTAATTCTTTATGCTCCATTACTCTTGCTAAACCCGTTTTCCCTATACCTTTTAAATTATCTTTATCTTTCCTTCTATCCATCACCATATTGAAATCCCCCGCCGTTACAATATTTACATTCCCTACATTCCCAATATTTCTAAACACTTTATCATAAAATTCCACTTGCTTTACATTTGGCGCATATACATTAACCAAAATATATTTTTCTTCCCCCAGGAGACCATGTAATATAATAAATCTTCCCTCCGCGTCCTTTTCCACCTTAACAACATTAAATGCACATTTTTAGAGATTATTATCGCAACCCCTCTTGCTTTGGAAGTCCCATATGCTTTCTCATATATGCCCATGTCCCCCAATTTTAATTGATTTCTTCCATCTTCTTTTTGATGCGTTTCTTGTAAAAATATTATATCAGCTTTCTTTTTTCTCAAAAGCCCTTCAATTCTTTTCCTTTTGATAACACTACCCAGCCCATTTACATTTAAAGTTATTAATCTTAATTTGCTTCCCATATCTCTGTTTTTGGTTTTCCCTTCAGGTCTCGTTCTGTGACACATTTAACCCCCCTCCCTCCTCCCCTCCCCCACATATACCCCCCACTTCCCCCCTTCAAATCCTGGGTCACCCCGGGCAATGGTTCTTCTTCCCCTCTTCTTAGAACCCATCGGGGGGGGGGGACGGCAAACACCCGACATGGAACCCAAACAGAACCCCCTCTCCTTTTCTTCCGTTGTTATCCTTCTTTAAAATCTCTCTCAGTCATAAAGCACTTCCTCCTGCCGCCCCTCCTTCTTCTATATCTTTATCTTCCTCCATCAGCCGCAGGGTCTTCAGCAATTCCAGCCCTTGCTCACAAGAATTTATTCTCTGTTGTTTCCTCTTGTAGATGAATCTCAAGAAGACGGGGTACCCCCAACTATAAACAATTGAATTCTTGCGTAAAATAGTTGTACAAAGCTTCACACTCTTCCTCCACTGGATGGTCTGGTAACAAAGATCCTGAAATATCTGAATTGGTGAAGATTGAAACATCACTTGCCCAGCACTTCTGATAATCTGCATTAATTTCTCTTTTTTGTAAAAGCTGGCAAATCTCACAATTATGTCTCTTGGGAGCGTCTCACTTCTTTTGGGGCCCACTCTATGGACCCTTTCCACATCCTCTTCAACCCAAGATCCCTGGGGGTCTAATCCCATTATCCATTGCATAACATTTGCTCTCAGACTCTTTAGGTTTTCCGCTTGCTGTTCAGCAAAAGATCTTATGCGAATATTCATCCTCCTATCTCTGTCCTCCATAGAGATTAGCCGTAGATCCAAATCTAGTACTCGCTCTTCCTGGTGCTCCAATTTATCTCTGTTTTGCACAATCTGTTGCTCCAACGATTCATATCTGTCACTTATCTTTTGAAAACTCGTTTGCAGTTCTACTTGAGAAGACTGAATCTTTTTCACCTCCACCATCATTTCCTGCTTGTGCCGCTCCATCAAGCCTAAAAGATTAGCCTGGAATGTCTCCAGGGACAGTGCTTCTGTTTGTTGTTTCGTTGCCTTGGGAACTGTTCCTGGCTTAGAGCCATCTTTCATATTGCCAGTGGCCGATGCCTGCTGAGCAGCCTTGCCGTTCGCCATATCTGCAGCCGAATTCTCTGAATTCCTTCTGCATAGATGAGTCCAATTGCAATCAGAGGGGTGCTTCCTTTCTCTCGTCCACTTTTTACCATTAATTCCTTTCTTTCCCCCCCCCCCCTGTCTGACATCAGACATTCAGCCTGCAATACAGCTTAACGGCTATTTATTAGCTTTATCCAGGCGTTTGCTAATTGCTAATTAGCATATAATGTCTCTAAGCCATCGTAAGTAGTAATTCTTTTAAATTTATTTCAGTTTATATCAGCAGAGCACAGTTCTAGTCCCGTCCGACTCCCACAACTTTTCAGCGCCAAACCTCCCTTCCACTATCTTATCATTCTGTATTAGTTCCCCTTGCCATCACTTATCTTGACTTACGATTTGAAGATCTCTTAATTAGGATAAAATGCTTTTACTTTACAGTCATCCAGGAGAGAGTCAATGTCCGTCCGCTCACTCCATGACCGACGCTCCGCCCCCCTACTAGTGATATCTTGAAAGTCCCTAAAATTGAACCCGTGCCGGATATTAAAGAAATATCTCCGGAAAGAATTGCAAAGAAGGGAAGGGAGAAAGAAAAGGAGAAGTCACGTCCAAGGCCTCCGTCTCGATCTAAGTCAAGGTCAAAGTCATGCTCTCATTCTCCATCTCATTCAAGACCCAGAAGGCATCATAGATCACGATCCAGGTCTTACTCTCCAAGGAGGCAACTTAGCTCAAGACAACGCCCATCTCCTCGGAGAAGAAGCCCTCCAAGACGCATTCCACCTTCACCCAGGCACAGAAGGAGCAGATCTCCTGTGAGACGGAGGAAACGGTCGTCAGCCTCTTTGTCTGGAAGTAGTTCCTCCTCCTCTTCTTCACGTTCCCGATCTCCACCAAAGAAGCCACCCAAGAGAGTTGTGTCCAGCCCTCCTCATAAAACACGGAGACTGTCTCCTTCTGCAAGTCCTCTTAGGCGAAGGCACCGACCTTCCCCACCACTAAGTCCACCTCCAAAACCACGACGGTCTCCAACACCTCAGCAATCAAACCGTACAAGGAAAGCCCGGGGCTCAGTTTCTCCCAGTAGGACTTCAGCACCCAAACATAAAAGTGTTGAAAAAAGGGAATCTCCCTCACCAGCGCCAAAACCTAGAAAAGTAGAATTGTCGGAATCTGAAGAGGACAAAGGTGGTAAAATGGCAGCTGCAGATTTGGTGCAGCAGAGACGACAGTACAGAAGGCAGAACCAGCAGTCTTCATCTGATTCTGGTTCATCCTCCTCCTCTGAAGAGGAACGGTCGAAAAAGTCAAATGTGAAGAACGGTGAAGTGGGCAGACGCCGTCGGCACTCACATTCCTGGAACCCATCGCTGTCCCCACGAAAGTGGCAGAAAGAATCTCCTCCTTGTAGGAGGAGGCGAAGTCCCTCGCCTCTGCCTGCCAGGAGACGACGCTCTCCTTCTCCTGCCCCTCCCCCAAGACGGCGTAGGTCACCTTCATTACAACGCCGAAGGTCTCCATTGCCACCACCTCGCCGGCACTCTCCCACTCCCAGAAGATATTCTCCTCCAGTACAGAGAAGGTACTCCCCTTTGTCAGAGTTTGTGATGCACTGCACTCTCTGAGCATGTACAGAGTGCAAGCACACAGCAGCGGAATAACAGCAGAGCTCACTGGTAGCAGACAGATGTCCTGGTAGTCAGTAAACACTCAGACACAGCAGTGTTTTAAACTACTATACTAAGTTTTACTTTACAAGTATATACATTCCTCTAATCTCTTTACACAGAATTAACCAGCACCAACCACAACTTCTACAACGTCTCATCTAGCATTTCCCACATCATCACCCACACTGTTTCTCCACATGCTGTACATTTATAGCACTGTGGACCTATCACAGCGTTGGCTGCATATCTCCCCATGTGTTGCTATGCCTTCCAGCACACAGGGAAGAAACCAAATGACCTTGGTCTTTAGGTGCTTACCAGCTGCACTTGATTTGGCAACTGTACAGAGTACTTGAGATATCAAGTCATCTCATGTCTCTTACTTTTCTTCTTAGTAACAGAAAAAATACATTTGCTTTTACATTTAAACAAATAAAATCTTAATACCCCTCCTTTTTTCTGTAACTAACAAACATTTTCATTCTGTCTGACATTCTAGCATTCCAAGCTGTTTTGACAATTGTTCATGTCTTTATACATTCAAAGGTTTTGTGAATACATCAGCCACATTTACCTCGGTGTTACAACACACAAGTTCAATCAATCCATCATGTACAGCTTGTCTTACGTTGCAGTAACGAATATCAACATGTTTACTCCTTGCGTTCACCCTTTCTGACTTTGCCATATGAATACAAGTCTGATTGTCTTCAAAAACTTTAATTGGAGTCTTCACTTGCAACTTCATATCCTTCAGCAACTGGATGAACCAAATTATTTCTGTACAAGCCTCAGACAATGCTGAAAACTCAGCCTCTGAGGTAGACAGGGCAATTAACCGTTGTTTTCTGGATTTCCACCCCACTAAACTGTTGCCCAGTTTTATTACAATTCCTGAGGTGGATTTCCTGTCTTGACTGTCACCAGCCCAGTCACTGTCTGTGTAACACTCTAGTGATAATGTGTCCAATGGTCTTAATTCTAAAGACACATCAATAGTCCCTTTTAAGTACCTGAGTACTCTTTTAACTGCTTGCCAGGCACTATTCGTTGGTTTGGACACAAATCTGCTCAATATGCCAACTGTATTAGCCAAATCTGGCCTAGACCATTGAGCTAAATAGAGTAGACTTCCTATTGCTGACTGGTATAGGTCTCTGTCACAAAATTCTGTGTCACTGTCATTACATTGAAAACCAGCCACCATGGGCGTTTTAACACTTTTACATTCCTCCATATGGAATTTTGCAAGCAGATTTTTGATTTTCTGTTTTTGACTTAACACATAAGCCCCTTCTTGCTTTGTGACTTCCACTCCTAGGTAGTCATGGATTGGACCCAAATCCTTTAATTCAAAATGTCTACTCAGTTGCTCTGCAAATTCTTTAACCTGAGTTTTTGTTTTTGAAATTAAACATATATCATCCACAAAAGATAACAACCACATTTGTTCACTGTTGGCACCTTTTGTATATAAACATGGGTCAGCCATTCCATTTTTGAATCCCATTGACTCCAGTGCTTCATGCAAGCACTGGTTCCAGTTCCTTGCTGACTGTTTCAAACCATAGATAACTCTGTTTAATTTGTACACAGAGCCTGGCACATTTGACTCATAACCAGGAATTTGAGCCATGTAAATCTCTTCTTGTAATGGTGCATTCAAATATGCTGTCTTTATATCAAAATGATTCACCTGACAATCATATTTTGCAGCTAGAGTTAGCATTACTCTCATTGACTCAGCTTTCACAGTAGGTGCAAAGGTTTCATCATAGTGCACATTCTTTTCCTGTGTGAACCCTTTTGCCACAAGTCTAGCTTTATACATTGTTTCTCCTGACATAAGCACTTTCTTTTTGAACACCCACCTACAACCAACCACTTTTTCACCTTTTGGTAGCATTGTAGGGGTAAACACATTGTATTTTGCCATGGCTTTCATTTCCTCATTCATTGCCTCACACCATAGATCTTTCTCTGGATTTGGCAATCTTTGAACATCTGCATAGTTCTCTGGTTCATAAGATATTTGACACACTCGTACTTCACTGGCCATATATCTCTCAGGAGGTATTCCCTTAGTACTCCTTTCTGACCGTCTGGGAATAAAAACATTTCTGTTCTCTCCCTCCTCCTCCTCTTCCTCCTCCTTCTTAGGACTTGAAAGAGTTGTGGAACTGCTTGTTTGTCTCTCTACTGGCTGTGGTGCTCTGCCTATGTTTTCCTGTATAGGCAAACACACTTCACTGCCGTGCAAACGTTCCCAGTCACCTTGCTCCTGAAAACTTGCTGATCTAGAAATTACTATATTTCCATTTCCAGCATAAAACCTGTACGCTTTTGAACCAGGTGCATAGCCTAGGAATTTCATTTTCCTGGCTTTTGGCTGCCCTTTTCTCCTAGCTACCTTGGGGATGTTCACCCAGGCATCACTCCCAAAAACTCTGAGATGAGCCAGGGATGGCTTCTTCCCAAACATGAGGAAATATGGAGTGTTATCTATTGCTGAGCTCCAAAGCCTATTAGCAATGTAATTAGCTGTTAGCATTGCTTCTCCCCAAAAATGAGCATGCAACCCAGAGTCTGTCAACATGGCATCTTTCATTGTTTGCAGAACCCCATTCCTTCTTTCTGCAACACCATTTTGCCATGGTGAATGTGGAGCAGTTCGTCTCGCTGAAATTCCTTTCTGCCTAAGCCATTTTTGGAACGTTTCAGCCATAAACTCCCCCCCTCTGTCTGTCTGCAATTGTTTTACTTTGGTAGAGAATTTCCGCTCCACCCAACTCAGCCAATCTTTGAAAACAGTAAACGTTTCACTTTTGTTTTTCATCACATAACAAAAACCATATCTAGTGTAGTCATCCACCAGAATTAAAGCATACTTTGCCCCTCCTAATGTTGCAGTCATAGGACCAATTAAATCTGCATGTATTATCTCAAATGCTGCCGTGGCAACTCTGTTACTCTTCTTACAGATTGGAGCAACCTTGGATTTAGCCACCTTACATGCAGTACAGTCTAGATATTTGTCACAGGCTTTTACATTCAGTCCTACACACATTTCAGGCATTTTTTTCAATATTTGGAACCCTACATGCGCAAGTCTCCTATGCAGCAAATGAACACAATTATTATGCAAAGGTGTGTTATTCATCACAGAATTTACATTTCTAGATGTTTCTAGACCTTTAGGCAACATTTCATAAAGATTGTTCCTAAGCACACCTAGAGCTACAACATTGTTTTGTTTGCTCACTTCACACTTGCTGTTTGAGAATGATATACAATATCCCTCCTTATCCAAACAAGATACACTTAACAAATTGTGTTCCAAACTTGGCACACACAGAACCTTGCTTACAGTTTTATCAATACATGGCACATATACACAACCTTCTGCAGTCACGGCTGAAGATTTGCCATCTGCTAATGTAACATGGTCCCAGCTAGCAGAATGTAGACTTGTAAACAAACTCTGGTTGTTCACAATATGCTGACTGGAACCACTGTCCATCAACCAGGTACATTCTGGGTTGTTCTCTGCAGCTTTAACTACGGAGACCTTCGGTCTAGCAGATTTTTTCTTGTTTGTTGCTGCTTTCTCCTTCGTTTGGTTTGGACAATCTCTCCGCAGATGCCCGGGCAAACCACAACGAAAACAGCGCCGAACTGCAAACACTTTCTCCTTATCTTCGCAAGCTGCTTGTTTAACGTGGGTGTCTCTAGGCTTGGCAGTCTGCCTCTCTTGCCTCTTCTTTTCTTCTTCCAGCAGTCGGCCGGTCAGAAAACGAAGCGTGAGCTCGGATTCTTGCATTGCTTCCAGGCTCAAAACAAGATTGTCCCACGAATCATCCAGGGAGCTGAGAACGACGTACACTTTGTGGGACTCAGTGAAAGACATGCCGTGCTCCTCCAGATCTGCAAACAGTTGCCTCATCATGCTTAGATGTGCAGATACGCTGGCTCCCGGCTCAAGTTGTGCTCTGTACAACTTTCTTGTTAGCATAACTTTGCTGGCTGCCGTTTCTCTCACATAAATTTCTCTGAGAGTTTTCCAGCATTCCTGCGCGGACACCAGCCTTCTTACATAAACAAGTTGGTTATCTTCTAAACACAAGATAATGCTGGCTAAAGCTTTTTCTATGTTTCTTTGTTCTTCTTCATCTGGCTGAGCTGGAGGGTCACAGACAACCGTCCATAAATCTTCCCTCCTTAGATATTGTTCCATCTTAATGCTCCAAGCCAGATAATTGTTTTCATTTAGACGATTGAGTGGTAGATTAGCTGCCGACATACTTGCTGCCATCTCAAATTACTGCACACAGATGTCTTGCTTGCTTTTCAGCTTTCAGTCCCTCCAAGGCACTCAGCAACGACACTCACCGAACTGCAGGTTTGAGAAGTCACTCTTCACTTCCAGGATTCTCACAACGCTCTGCCACCACGCAGGGAGTCCTCTAGGCTGTCTGGACACTCTGGACACCTTGGGTAGCCTTGCAGCCCTAGCAGCCCTAGCAGCCCTAGCAGGCTGGGCCCATAACCTGTCAGAGTTTGTGATGCACTGCACTCTCTGAGCATGTACAGAGTGCAAGCACACAGCAGCGGAATAACAGCAGAGCTCACTGGTAGCAGACAGATGTCCTGGTAGTCAGTAAACACTCAGACACAGCAGTGTTTTAAACTACTATACTAAGTTTTACTTTACAAGTATATACATTCCTCTAATCTCTTTACACAGAATTAACCAGCACCAACCACAACTTCTACAACGTCTCATCTAGCATTTCCCACATCATCACCCACACTGTTTCTCCACATGCTGTACATTTATAGCACTGTGGACCTATCACAGCGTTGGCTGCATATCTCCCCATGTGTTGCTATGCCTTCCAGCACACAGGGAAGAAACCAAATGACCTTGGTCTTTAGGTGCTTACCAGCTGCACTTGATTTGGCAACTGTACAGAGTACTTGAGATATCAAGTCATCTCATGTCTCTTACTTTTCTTCTTAGTAACAGAAAAAATACATTTGCTTTTACATTTAAACAAATAAAATCTTAACACCCTTCACCACCTCCAAAGAGCCGAACGGCTTCCCCCCTCCCAAAAGAAGGGCATCTCCTTCTCCACAACCTAAGCTCAGAGTCTCTTGTTCTCCACCACCAAAACAAAGAAGCTCTCCTACTGCAAAGACATTCGCCATCAATATCTTCCAAGCACAGGAAAGGATCTCCTCCCAGCAGGTCCAACCGTGACAACCACTCCCCGCTGCAGAACAAACGGCATTCACCTTCCCCACAGCCTAGGCCTTCCCATACCTCTGCAAGTCCCCCACTGCTGTGCAGGGGGCCTTCCTCTTCACCTCAGCGAAGACAGTCTCCATCTCCCAGTACTAGGCCCATCAGGAGAGTTTCGAGAACCCCAGAGCCCAAAAAGTTGAAAAAGGCTTCCACACCAAGTCCACATTCTGTGAGGAGAGGATCTTCATCCAGATCTGCTTCAGGATCACCCGAACCACCGCCCAAGAAACATCCAGGACCTCCATCTCCTGTTCAGTCTCGATCGCCTTCTGCTCACTGGTCACCAGCAGCTCCGGCAGTGAAGGCTAAAAGTCCCACGCCAAGTCCATCGCTGACCTCTGATCAGGAGGGAGGAGACAAGAAGAAGAAGAAGGACAAGAAACATAAAAAGGATAAGAAACACAAGAAAGAGAAGGCGGCAGTAGCTGCTGCTGCTGCCATGGCTGTTTTTACCACCTCTGCAGAGGAAGACCAAGAGAAACCCGCAGAGCCCAAAAAGGAGACTGAGAGTGAAGCGGAAGATAACCTAGATGACTTGGAAAAGCATCTGCGTGAGAAGGCTCTAAGGTCGATGAGGAAGGCGCAAGCATCCCCACCACCTTAGGCTGAAGCAGCATTTGATATAATGTACATTTTATTTGGTTTGTACTCAAACTTCAATTTCAAATTGCTAAAATGTGTTTGAGCTTTAGACTTTAACATTGGTTGTAACAATGTTGAAGTTCAACATTGGTTGAAGTTCACCATGTTAAAAAAAAAAAAAAGGGCATGGATCTCCATTACAAACAAACATTCACAGTGTACTAGTGACCTCCTTCAACAGTTGACATGGTTCCACTAGAGTTCTCTCATGCAGTAAGGGTTTCTCTCCCTCCCCCTTCCTTCCCTCAAGGTTTTTAAAACAAGCTGACAGACCCCCACATTCCTCTAAAATGGCATAGTATAAATGCTTATGAAGTTCCTAATCCGGTTTCTTCCTCTAGGCCTTTTGTGGTCTATACACACAGGAAAACCATCGGAACACTTGCAAATACCCAGAGTCCAGCCCGCTGTTCCATGCAGGAATCCACCTCAAACCATCCCTGACAGATGACTGTCCAGTTGCCTCTTGAAGGCCTCTAGGGTGGGAGAGCCCACAACATCCCAAGTTTGTACTTGCACATATGTGCACTTCTAGAAATGCACATATGTGCACCTCTGAAAATTTCATGCTTTAGCCTCTGGGGAAAATGTGCGTTTGGGGTCGGCAAATTTTACCCAATCGAAAAGTAAGCCACTCACATTCAGGAAGGCAAACAAGACAAAATGAGCTTTGCCCATCTCTGGGCAAAGCTCAGATCACTTTGAAAGATCACTTTCAAAAGTCAGTCCTTGAGGACCAACCCAAATACTGGAACAAGCCCCCAGTGTATCCCTGCATAGCAACGGATTGGACAGTTAGGCAGTCCTAGGACTCAGAGATGCCCAGTCTCTGATGCTGCAGAATGCAGGTTGCATAGAATTGTCAGAAGGCAAAGCTACGAGGAAATAGGAAATTCTTTCTTTCAATAGATCAGGGATGTAGGACCTCAATTTTTTTGGGGGGGGGCATATCTGGCTTCCCTGGGGTCTATACATTTCAAGCCCTCACCAGACAGCCCAGCCCCCTTTCTCCTAGAGCTGTCCCCTTTCCCCTATTTCTAAAAGATTGAAATGCTCCATCCTAAGGTGTAGTTACAGCTACAAAGAGTTTTAAGCTCCACTATGGTGGTTGTTTGGGTGTTTTGGCCTCTGGTGCCTTTTGCCTTCAACCCCACCCATCCCTGAGAGCTTCTCCAATGTGGTGCATGCGACCCTCAGGCTGAAACAGTTCCAACATCCCTGCAATAAATGTCTCTTTGAATGGTGCCCAGTGTATGGTGCTCTTTGCATGATGCACATGGGTGGGGGCACCGCTACCGTAAAGGCTACTGTTGCGGGAATATTTCAGGTGTGATCATACCAATAGCTTGTGATAACAATGTTTAAATAACTGAGAAACTAATATTGATTTCATTCTACTAATAAATACATGTATCTGTTCTCCTGTAAGATAGAACTAGCAATGTACTAGCTAGATGTGTTAAACCCTCACCATAATGAACTTTGGTCCACTATCAACTATATGCATTCTGTCTTGTTTTAGTTTATCTTGACCTCCATCATTCTTATGTGGCGCCTTTCTTTATTCTGACCTAGAGACGTTACATCATTCCTATGTGTTACCCTGTATTAGTGTAAACTTTCCCTTAGTACAAAAGTGATTCTGTACAAAGAGCTAGATATGCTAATTCTGATGTTTCCAGTTTCCTATATAAGAGTGATACCCTATATACTTAAGTCAGTCAGAGGTCTATCTCTGGCTCCCTCAGCTGATGTGTCTTCTTCAATAAACCTACCTTTAAGAAACCATACGTGAGTATCTTTGGTCTCCACTGTAAAACCGAGTCTAGTTGCTTGCATGAATATAACTCCTTTGAGTTATTGGGTGGGAAGTCACTAATCTATGAGAGGTCCCTTCTC
Organism: Anniella stebbinsi; assembly: GCA_029215795.1. NCBI lineage: Eukaryota > Metazoa > Chordata > Lepidosauria > Squamata > Anniellidae > Anniella > Anniella stebbinsi. The sequence continues at coordinate 34,502,415 of JARDYH010000007.1, forward strand.
TTTATTCATCCCTAGTCTACATTTAGGCCAGTCAATGCATTATAAAGAATTAGAGTAAAGATCTTTCTCATAAGGGATCTGTGACAATAAATGACCCCTTTCTCATAAGAAAGAGTCATAGGCCTCCCTGGGGGACTCAAATTCCTGCGACAGCTACATCACAGCTAGCATTGATTCAGGCACTGAAGGGCCCATGAGCCGTTGATGACAATCTCCAATCTTTGCTTGTACAGGTTGTACAGGAGAGGCTGCTGTGTCATGCCATCATTGGGAAGCAGTCTGGGAAGGAGTGTATCATGAAGGTTGATGTCACCTGTGAATTCATTGCACCTGTTGTACATATTTCCTCCAGAGAGATCACTTTCTGTGTAGACAAGGTTAGTGCTTTGGTCCTAAGCTTGACAGATGGTCATGGTGCAGCATGGATGTGTACGGTGGGTGGGGAGGATGTATGTGTTCAAAAAGGGACAAGCGTGCAAACTTTCGCAAGATCCACATCCCAGCTTAAAACAGGCTCAGACATTCTAGGCTATCTCATAAAATACATTACAAATATAATTTCAGAAGTGTTTAATTTTGACAAAAGATGTGTTGGCTCTAAAGCAGCCTTCCCCAGCCTGGACTGCAGATCCCATCATTCTCAGCCAACATGGCCACAAAACCATTCTCAAACTTTTCAGAGGTGGTGGTGGGAGGGGGAGTAGAGGGGGGGAGTCACTTACCAGGAAGCCACAGTGGCAGCAGCACCTTTTCCCCAACAGGATGCTTTTTAAAGCTTAGCTGTAGCCCTGCTGGCCCGTGTGGTGGCCATCTTCCCTCCCTCCCAAGGCCTCCAGGATGACGTTGGGTCCTGACATGAGCCTTTTCCTGTTGTGGGGGGTGGGGGGAAACGGTGCCAAGGTGGCTGCTGGTTATGGCAGCTCCGTCGCCACTTGCAGCAGAGCAACAGCAAAGCTTACGAAAGAAGGATTTTGTTGGGATAAAGGCAAAGGCATCTTCCTGCCTTCTCAATCTCCCATTTCTTCTCAGAGAAAATCCTCTCAGACACAATTTTGGTTCAGCATTAGTCTGGCTTTACTCAAATGAGAAGTGAAATATGGCCTGAGGAAAGATTGCGGTTCATAACAAAAATTGTTTACTGTGAAGGTATAGACAGGCTCTTTGGGACAAAAATCCATAAAGATGGGACCATGAACATGTGCCAGAAACTGGTGTGTGTGTGTGTGTGTGTGTGTGTGAGTGAGTGAGTGAGTGAGAGAGAGAGAGAGAGAGAGAGAGAGAGAGACCAATACCAGGTAGGTTCTGCAGTCTGCAAAAAAAGAAAGACCTCAACCTCCTATGAGAACTTCCAAGTTAATATATTAGCAAGTTACTTTATATCTCTAGCCTAGTAACCCAGGTACTACAATCTGTGATTTTTGTTTGGTTGGTTATTACAATTACTTACACCCCACCTTTTAACTTTTCTTTTTGTAATAAACAACTTTTCCTTTGATTTGGTATCATTGGACCTGAGGTGTTCTTGCTAGGGTTGTTGGGTATCCCGTTGCTAATTCTTCTCACCCATTCCGAAGCGTTTGGGGAGTAAAGAAATGAGCTTGCTTGCCTCTTGAAGCACCTGGGAGAAATGAGCTTGCTTGCCTCTTGAAGCACCTGGGAGAAATGAGCTTGCTTGCCTCTTGAAGCACCTGGGCTCCTAGTCTGGATATGCAAAGAGCAAGCTTCTTCTTGTTTGGGAGCAGTGAGGCCCCCAGCACTGTGTAACAGCATCTTCTCTCTCTCTCTCTCTCTCTCTCTCTCTCTCTCTCTCTCTCTCTCTCTCTCAAAAAAGAAGGTGTGTCCCCTACCCCAGTATTTTGTTCTCAGAATCTTACATTGCAGACATGACTCATGGAGTGCATCAGCAACTTCAGAAAGTAGTAATGTGGGAAGCAGTTTGAGGCAGCCCCTTATAACATCTTGTCAGGCCACTTAAAAGAGTTTCTTTTGCTAAACTAATTGGCAAGCAAAATGATCAAAGGGCTGAAGCAACTTTCCTTTGTGGGTAAGGAGATCGCAGAGAAGCTCATGAATTCTCTGCAGAAGATGTAGGGCTGATACGTGTTCCTGAACTGATTTTCTCCAGAGCCTCCTGGAGGGATGGTGCCTTCCTCTGGCAGGGCCAGTTGTTGCTTTTTCAAGGAGAGGACCTACCCAGTCCTCCCAGACCGGATCTGCCTAATGAGCCACAAAGTTGGTTGAGATGGTGTTCTTAAGAGCCCAACTTCTTTTGCTTTTGGGGCATAGTTTCCTTGCCTTGCTTCTTGTTTTGGGTTTCTACCCTTTTTTGCCTTAATTTCTGTCCACCCCCACCACCCAACATATCTTAGGCAGAGGCTGGGTTTCTTTTTTCACATGGGTTCAAGAGCTGACAATCCACCTCTTCCCCCATGGGTTGGCCACCCACCCACAGCTAGCAATCTCTGAATTGCATGACTGCCATTGCCTTGTCTGGATCTTCCAATTATGCATCGAGACAAACCAGAACAGCCCCTGTCCTTCTTCAGGTCCGGACTCCCTCTCCTTCCCATAGGGTCGGTAGTAGAGTCAGTGCTTCCAATCACCACAACCACCACAGATCCAACATGGTGGCAAGCTGCGTGGAGACCCAGAGGCTATCTTCACGGTGCTGAGTTGGCACCACGTTCCCCCCAAACTCTGTGCTGTCACTCCTGCAGCGGTGCGCCACGTAATCCCCATACCAAGGAGCAAGCGTGGGGTTTATGGCGGTCGTCTGCCCCCTCCCTCCCTCCCTCCCTCCCTGAGACAAGGATGAGAAGGAGGTGGCGGTGGCAGCAGCTCAGGGGAAGGAAAATGATTTATTTTCAGCGGAGGAGGAGATGACAGCAGCTTGGGGGAAGGAAATAAACTCTTCTCCCCATGGCAAGACAGCATGAGGCATATCGGCATCCATTCCACTCACTGGCCCGCCCTCTGCCCGAATGGACGGCTAACAAGTAGAGAGCCGCCCCCCACCGGGGGCGGCTCTGGAGCAAGGACAGGCCAGCGGAAGAGCTGGGCTGCCATTGCTCTGGCTGGAAAAACCAAGGTCGCTCTCTGACATTCCAGCCGCCTTGGATCTGCACCTGCATCATCCCACCAATGCCACACAGACTCGGAGCCACCCTGGAGCCAAGAAGACATCAAGACAGCCCCCCTAGCTTTTGAGGCCTCAGAGGAAGACCCTTCAGGGGTGAGAGTTCCCCAACTGGGGTGTGGATACAGCACTGAATTCAGGCTGGTGCCAGGGATTGCAGTTTGCCTTCTAAATTCAAAACCTTCTGATACTACAAGTATTGAGGACACTACCTGAAAAGAGCAGACCTCAATGCTGGGCGGGGGGGGGGGGAGTCTAAGGCAATTTATCCCTCAACCCCTATCCCCTATCTCATCCAGCCTCCCAGTTCTTGGAAGAGGATTAGAAAGGGAAAGAAAAATTCTCCGGGTGAACGACTGGCTACGAAGGTGGTGCTGATGTGAGGGATTCGGGTTCTGGGACCACGGGCTATGCTACTTGGAAGATGGACTGCTGGCAAGAGATGGGTTGCACCTCACAAGGGCTGGGAAGAATGTGTTTGGCCACAGCATGACGAACCTCATCAGGAGGGCTTTAAACTGAATCCTGTGGGGGCAGAAGACGTAAACATTGAGGCAACAATGGATGAAGGCTTATGCGCCATAACAGAGAGAACAGCTCCAATAGTGCCCCAAAACAGTGTTCAGAACAATGTAGGAAAGAAGCCAGACTATAAAGCACATGGGCTTCGATGTCTATATACCAATGCCCAGAGTATGGGAAACAAACAGAATGAACTTGAACTCTTAATACATGAAGGCAAATACAATTTGATAGGTATAACTGAAATATAGCAATTGAAGGATATAACTTGTTCAAAAAGAACAGAAGAACTAGAAAGGGAGGCGGAGTCGCACTATATGTTAAAAATACTTATCCCTGCACAGAAATACCAGAGGATGCGCCTGGGAGCCCCATCGAGAGTATCTGTATTAAAGGAGCAAGGAATAAAAGGAGCATGATAGTCGGAGTCTACTACCAACCACCCAATCAAAGCGAAGATGGGGATGAAACTTTTGAAAAGCAAATTGCCAGTGTTTCAAGGAAATCTGATATAGTAGTAATAGGGGACTTCAATTACCCCGATATCTGTTGGGAGACAAATTCTGCCAAAAGCGGCCCCTCCAAGAAATTCCTGACATGTGTGGCTGATAATTTTCTCCACATAGATCAACCATATAACTTCAAAAACTATTATACAATGAAGTGTATATATTTATTTGTATCAGTTTGTAATTAATTCAATCAGTTGTATATTACAATATCAATCAATCCAATTGGCCACATAAACCATTACAAAAAACACCCATTCATGTGTTAACATACTATTTCTGTTCTACAATGAAGTATGTCTACTTATTTGTGCCAATCGGATTACAATTAGTTCACTCAGTTTTACAATACTGTTTCAAACATTCCAGGACTCACATTTCATGTTAACAGCACTAATTCATAACAACACTAATTTATAGCAACACTAATTCATTTAACAGGGCATCCAGTAATAATTTTCCTGTTTCGTTATCATTTCATCAGAAGAATGCTGTAAGATAATACACAGTTAAATTACTGTCACTCCGAGTAATTATGTAAAGTTTTAAATACTTTGCAAACTGTTTTATTTAGAAAGACAAATCCTCCCACCTTCTACTTCATGAGTCAGCCTTATCATTGTTTGACAGAAAAACTCCTTTGGATCACTCAAGCTGTGGAATGATATATATGAAAAATATTTAAAGTATGTTCAAAAAAGATCATTCAGCTAGTTCACAAGATATATGAACTTACCACCAGGCTTATCTTTCCAGACTTCTCTCTCTGGAGCATCATGCTGGCTCTTTGCTACTGCAAGTTGTATGAAGAACAGCGCTTATGCATCCAAGGCATGATTAAACAGCTGGGGTAATTTACATTAAGAAAGGTGTTAAGTCCAAATTGCCATTAAGACCATAGGGTTCTACTGTGTTCAATTCAAAGATCCACTCTGCTTCTCGTTTGAGTAGCTCATTATTCAAGTCCTTATAGTTATAAGCATGTGGAAAAATCCTGTCAATAACTAAACATTTAAAGTCATCGTGCCGATGTTGACATTGCATAAAATGCTGCACAAGAGGCGCTTCCATTATCTGATTCTTAAGCTTGGATCTGTGCTCACTAATGTGAGCGTGAATACTTCTTGTCGTCTTGCTCACATACATCAGTTGGCAATGGATGCTACATCAGTTGTAGCATGGATGAACACTGTTCACGAGCAAATCAAGTTTTCAGTTTCTAAGCACACTATGTCCATTCCGTTTTTGGATACGATTGTGTACCGTCGAGGAGATCGCCTATGTTTAAAAACTTACACAAAACCTACTGATAGAAATTCATTGCTTCACTTTTCATCACATCATCCACCATATCTCCGTAGAAATTTACCATTTGGCCAGTTCCTTCGTTTTAAACATAATTCAACAGATTCCTATCAATATGTGTCGCAACGACGGACTTTCCGAAGAACTTTACTGGACAGGGGCTATCCAATGACGGTGATCACGAGGGCAGAGAAACGTGCAGATGCCACTACCAGATCTTCATTATTAAAAAGTTCTATCAGGGCATGGGACAAGAGTATTACGTGCGCATTTGAGTATTCAACAGCAGCAAAATTGATTAGAAGATCTATTTATCAACATTGGCATATTATTCATAATATTCCTGGATGCGCCAGCCCACCCAAGATTGGTTGGAAAAAGACCAAAAGTTTGAGGGATTTACTTATACGATTGGATATTGATCCCCCCAAGAGAACCCTTAATACAATCAAGGGTCATTTCAGGTGTGGGGGAATGCTGTCATAGTCAACTCAGCACTGATCCTCATCCACACCACAGTTGATTATTTATTACCATCTTGTGTGGGGAGTATCCCCTAGGATTAGGGTTAGTCAACCCACCATTGACTATTGTGTCGTCCGAATTGAGCCAATCTGTAACCACCTTGAAAACAATGCAGTGATTACTAGAAGCCAGCATGGATTTGTCAAGAACAAATCCTGTCAGACTAATCTGATCTCATTCTTTGATCAGGTAACCTCCCTTGTAGAGTGTGGGATGCTGTGAACATAATATATATCTTGACTTCACCAAAGCCTTTGACAAAGTACCACATGACATTCTAATCAGCAAGCTAGCTAAAAGTGGGCTAGATGAAATAACTATTACTATGCAATGCCAGGTTGGTTAAAAACAAAATAAATATCACCTGTGACTTCCTTACAGATGAGGAGGCCGACTTGGCGTGCTTCACAGAGACCTGGGTGGGAGATGACAGTGGTCCGATATGGGCCCAGGCCCTCCCAGCCGGGTACTGTCAGCAAAAAGGCGAGGAAAAGTGGGTAGGCGGGGGAGCGGAGTAGCTGTGGACTACAAAGGCAATCTTAACCTGACCAGACTTCCTGTCCAGGAATTGGATCACATCGAGTGTGTGTACCTGAGTTTGAAGACCAAGATAGACTGGGGATTCTGTTAGTGTACCAGCCACCCCACTGCCTATCAGACTCCCTGGCCGAGCTCATAGAACTTGGCTTTTGGTCCTGGGTGACTTCAACATCCCATTCGAGGGCAGTTTGTCAGGTGCAGCTCGGGAGTTCATGACATCCATGACAAACATGGGCCTATCCCAACTGGTCTCTGGTCCCACACATTCAGCAGGTCACACCCTCGATGCTGTTTTCAATTCCGAACAGATGGATCTGTGGGGGGCGGTGATAAGTACTTCTGGTCAGGGTTAGTATCATGGCTACCATCTGCCCCTGCAGAGGTGGCAGACCTATTAAGGTGGTCCGCCCTTGAAGGCTTATGGATCCTTTTGGATTCCAGGTAGCCTTAGAGGGTTCTATGGCTGGTATCATCAATGATCCTGTTGAACCCCTGGTCAATAGAGGGTATCAAGACCTAACTAGGGCTATCAACACGATTGCCCCCAAATGTCCTCTCCGACCTACTTCCAATCAGGCACTTTGGTATACAGAAGATCTCAGGGAGTTGAAGCGGGAAGGACAATGACTGGAGCGCTGATGGTGGAAAACTCGACTTGTATCTGACAAGACACGACATAGAGAACATCTTTGTTCCTATGGGGTGGCAATATGTGCAGCGAAGAACGTTTTTTTCTCTGCACGCATTGTGTCTGCAAATTCACATCCAGCAGAACTGTTCAGAGTAGTGAGGGGTCTAATTCAGACACCTTCCCCCCTGAACCTGGTTTTAGAGCGTTCGGTAGTTCGCTGTGATAAAATCTCTCAGATAAGAACCAATTTAGATGCCATCGTTATAACAGAAGCTGACAATGAAGTATCCAGCCATTCCGCGAATAGGATTACACTGGATCAGCTTTGTTGGTGAGTACCGAGGATGTGGACAAGCTGCTTGGACGAGTAAGAAAGACAACTTGTTCTCTCGATCCCTGTACTTCTTGGCTGGTTGTTCAGGGAGGAGATGCAGTTAGACTATAACTCCAATATATTATTAATGCATCTTTCAGGGAGGGGAGTTTTCCACTATGTTTAAAAGAAGCGGTGGTATGGCCACTTCTAAAAAAGTCCTCCTTGGACCCCCTGGATCTTAAGGTGATCGAGAGGGCAGTTGCGTTCCAACTCCAAGCAGTGTTGGGTGATACAGATTTTCTATATCCATTTCAAACTAGGGATGTGCACTGACCCCCCGGATCGGATCGGATAGCGGATCGGAATCGGACCTGGGGGGTCGGATCGGATCGGATCGGAGGCTGGTCGGATCGGATCGGACCAGATGTCCGATCCGGATCGGACGCCATTTTGAATGCTTTTTCCCATAGCCAAGTATTGTTTTACAAAAACGCCTATAACTTTTTCATTTTTAAAGATAGAAGGATGAAACTTGGGGACATTGTAGACTGGTTAGGGATAGTTATCTGTGAGAAATTTCAGAAAGATTGGTGCATGCATTTTGTGGCAATTAATTTTTTAATAAATACCCAGGAATGCTTATAACTTTGTCATTTTTAAAATTACAAACATGAAACTTTGCCACATTGTAGGAGGTACCTTGGGACCTATGTGTGTGAAATTTCAGAAACATAGGTGCTTGCCTTGTGTGGCAATTAATTTTAGAAAAATGGGTAGTAGTGGGGTAAATACAGTTACGCCTCCCATTTTTTTATTTTTTAAGATACAAACAGGAAACCTGGGCACATTACAGGTACCACTTGCCTTGATATGTGAGTGAAATTTCAGAAACATTGGAGCTTGCCTTGTGTGGCAATTAAGTTTTGAAACAATGAGGAAAGAAACACCTATAACTTTGTCATTTTTAAAGTTACACACATGAAACTTTGCCACATTGTAGGTGGTACCTTGGGACCTATGTGTGTGAAATTTCAGAAACATAGGTGCTTGCCTTGTGTGGCAATTAATTTTAGAAAAATGGGTAGTAGTGGGGTAAATACAGTTACGCCTCCCATTTTTTTAGTTTTGAAGATACAAACAGGAAACTTGGGCACATTACAGGGAACACTTCACTTGATATGTGTGTAAAATTTCAGAAACATTGGTGCTTGCCTGGTGTGGCAATTAATTTTTGAAACAATGAGGGATTCATTGGACAGCACTTGCCCATAGGGATTCATTGGACAGTACTTTCCCATAGGGAATCATTGCATTGCACTTTCCCATAGGGAATCATTGCATTGCACTTTCCCATAGGGAATCATTGCATTGCACTTTCCCACTGAGAAATACAGTTATGCCTCCCACATTTTTATTTTTGAAGATACAAACAGGAAACATGGGCACATTGTAGACTGGTTAGGGATAGTTATCTGTGAGAAATTTCAGAAAGATTGGTGCATGCGTTTTGTGGCAATTAATTTTTTAATAAATGCCCAGGAATGCCTATAACTTTGTCATTTTTAAAGTTACACACATGAAACTTTGCCACATTGTAGGTGGTACCTTGGGACCTATGTGTGTGAAATTTCAAAAACGTAGGTGCTTGCCTTGTATGGCAATTAATTTGCTTGAGTAAAAAGTGAAAGTAGGAAAGCAGACACGAGCCCTGTAATGGATACTAGCAAGGATCAAAGGGATCGAGACGAGACAGTGTTTCCTTTTCTTCGCGGGAAGCGGGAGGGGGAGGAAAGGAAGACCTGGCCTCTGTGGAACATTTTTTGAAACATTTAATCTAAAAATTCCATAGCCATCAAATGCCTGGACCTATCATTCTGAAATTTCTGACACATATCTACCCCTAACCCATCTACAAAGTGAGCAATGTTCAGATTTCTAACTTTTAAAATAAAAAAGTTATAGGCGTTTCTTTCCTCATTGTTTCAAAAATTAATTGCCACCACATGCCTGGACCCAGCTTTCGGAAATTTTACACACATATCAAGTGAAGTGTTCCCTGTAATGTGCCCATGTTTCCTGTTTGTATCTTAAAAAATAAAAAAATGGGAGGCGTAACTGTATTTACCCCACTACTACCCATTTTTCTAAAATTAATTGCCATACAAGGCAAGCACCTACGTTTTTGAAATTTCACACACATAGGTCCCAAGGTACCACCTACAATGTGGCAAAGTTTCATGTGTGTAACTTTAAAAATGACAAAGTTATAGGCATTCCTGGGTATTTATTAAAAAATTAATTGCCACAAAACGCATGCACCAATCTTTCTGAAATTTCTCACAGATAACTATCCCTAACCAGTCTACAATGTGCCCAAGTTTCCTGTTTGTATCTTCAAAAATAAAAATGTGGGAGGCATAACTGTATTTCTCAGTGGGAAAGTGCAATGCAATGATTCCCTATGGGAAAGTGCAATGCAATGATTCCCTATGGGAAAGTGCAATGCAATGATTCCCTATGGGAAAGTACTGTCCAATGAATCCCTATGGGCAAGTGCTGTCCAATGAATCCCTCATTGTTTCAAAAATTAATTGCCACATCAGGCAAGCACCAATGTTTCTGAAATTTTACACACATATCAAGTGAAGTGTTCCCTGTAATGTGCCCAAGTTTCCTGTTTGTATCTTCAAAACTAAAAAAATGGGAGGCGTAACTGTATTTACCCCACTACTACCCATTTTTCTAAAATTAATTGCCACACAAGGCAAGCACCTATGTTTCTGAAATTTCACACACACAGGTCCCAAGGTACCTCCTACAATGTGGCAAAGTTTCATGTGTGTAACTTTAAAAATGACAAAGTTATAGGTGTTTCTTTCCTCATTGTTTCAAAACTTAATTGCCACACAAGGCAAGCTCCAATGTTTCTGAAATTTCACTCACATATCAAGGCAAGTGGTACCTGTAATGTGCCCAAGTTTCCTGTTTGTATCTTAAAAAATAAAAAAATGGGAGGCGTAACTGTATTTACCCCACTACTACCCATTTTTCTAAAATTAATTGCCACACAAAGCAAGCACCTATGTTTCTGAAATTTCACACACATAGGTCCCAAGGTACCTCCTACAATGTGGCAAAGTTTCATGTTTGTAACTTTAAAAATGACAAAGTTATAAGCATTCCTAAGTATTTATTAAAAAATTAATTGCCACAAAACGCATGCACCAATCTTTCTGAAATTTCTCACAGATAGCTATCCCTAACCAGTCTATAATGTCCCCAAGTTTCATCCTTCTATCTTTAAAAATGAAAAAGTTATAGGCGTTTTTGTAAAACAATACTTGGCTATGGGAAAAAGCATTCAAAATGGCGTCCGATCCGGATCGGACCTCATCGGATTGGATCGGATCGGAGGTTGGTCGGATCGGATCGGATTGGATCGGATTTTCCCGATTTTGGGTCGGATCGGATTCGGATCGTGGATCGGATCCGATCCGATGCACACCCCTATTTCAAACCAGCTTCAGAGTGGGACAGACAGCTATGGTCACCTTAGTGGATGATCTCCGCATGAGTATTAACAGGGGGAGTGTGTCTCTGCTGGTACTTTTGGACCTCTCAGCAGCTTTTGATACCATCAACCATGGTATCCTTCTGGAACACGTGACGGGTTTTGGAATCGGGGGCACTGTGCTCCAGTGGTTCCGGTCCTACCTCTTGGGTAGGTTCCAGATGGTGATGCTTGGGGATAGTTGCTCCTCAAAAAAGGAGATGTTGTATGGCGTACCACAAGCGCCATCCTATCCCCAATGCTGTTTAACATGCGCTGGGAGAGATCTTCCAGAGGCATGGGGTGGGTTGCTATCAGTATTTCTCTATGCCTTCAATAACAGCATCAGCTAAGGATAGTGTGAATGAACGCTTGGAGGCAGTAATGGGCTGGATGAGGAAAAGCAAACTGAAGCTGAATCCAGACAAGACGGAGATGCTTGCTGTCAAGGGCCCTAACCTGGGTTTAGAGGTGTGTCAACCAGTTCTGGATGGGGTTACACTCCCCCTGAAAGGCTGTGTTCACAGCTTGGGGGTGCTCCTGGATCCAGCGCTCCGAATGACAGCTCAGATAGATGCGATGGCCAGGAATGCCTACTATCAGCTTCAGCTGTTGCACCATGTACACCCTTTCCTAGAGTCAGAAGACCTAAAGAAGGTAGTGCATGCACTGGTAACTTTGAGGCTTGACTTCTGTAGTGAGCTGTACATAAGGCTACCATTGTACCTAGTTCGGAAACTTCAGTTAGTTCAAAATATGGCAGCCAGGTTGGTCACTGGTACATCTAGCGGTGAGCATATTACACCAACATTAAAATCACTCCACTGGCTACCAATTAGTTTCCGGGCGAAGGACAAAGTGATGGTCATTACCTTTAAAGCCCTACATGGTTTGGGTCCGGGTTACCTGCAGGATTGCTTTCCCCCATACAATCCGCCCCATACACTCCGGTCTTCTGGGAAGAATTTACTTCAGTCAGCCAAAACTAGGCTGACAACTGTTACCCAGAGGACCTTTTCTTCTGTCACCCCCAGACTGTGGAATGGCCTGCCAGAGGAGATTGGTCACCTTAACACTCTCTCCGAGTTTAAGACAGCTATAAAGACTAGTCCCTTCCAGCAGGCCTACCCAGATGAATTTTAAACCAAGACTTTTAAGATGTCTTGATTGTTATTTTGATATTGTATTGGTTTTATATGCTCTTTTAATTAATTATATGTATTTGATTTATATTGTATTGTTGTACTAATGTTGTTCCCCATCTCGATCCAAAGGGAGAGGTGGATAATAAATAAATGAATAAATATCAATGGTACCTCAGACTGGGGGAATGTAACGAGCAGGGTACCGCAGGGCTCAGTCCTGGGCCCAGTGCTCTTCAACATTTTTATTAAATGATTTGGATGAGGAGGTTCAGGGAGTGCTTATTAATTTGCAGATGACACAAATAGGGTGGGATCGCTAATACCCTGGAAGACAGAAACAAACTCCAAAGTGTTCTTGATGGACTGGAGCACTGGGCTGAAAACAACCATTGATCCACCTCATCAATTTAGACTATCCTCTTCCCAGAATGTCTCATCCTTCCTGACAGACTTGTTTTGTCTAAAGTAGACATCACTTCTGTGTTTCATGTGGTCAACTGTATGGTTTACTTCTCTTTTCTTCCAAATAGGGATTTCTAAACCACAACTCTACCTGTCAGTAACCCTTGACCAGTCACCTAGTTCCCTTATAAGGAACAAGACAGTTGGAACAAGTCACACGCTCTGATGACTAACATATCAAATGATATCAAACTATAACCCCCTCAAGCCTTAGCATCGATACCTGAAAGCTTCCCATACCCCAAGCACCTAAAAACTCTGTATATTGATTCCCTACATGCCCCGTTGCTCCCCCACCCAGGCTCTAAAATCCCCATAACCCCTTCTGTGCCCCCAAAACTTTCCCTATGCCATGTTAACAACCAACCCCTTCTATGTAAATGTGCATAAAGTTGCAATGTTATTCTATCAGCAATTGCCACACTGAAGTCTCTGTGATAGTTTTGTAACTCAGCTTGACTAGAGGTTTTGCATCTACTTGGATGGGACAATCACATGTGGGCAAGTACAGATACAAGGCGCAAGATAGTTGAGGTGGAAGAAACCATAGAGAAAAGCAGGACATGCATGATTCTAGAGACAAGATCACATGTCCAAATACAGAGCCAAAAAGAACATGTGATCCAGCAACTACATGACTTCTTCCAAATATGTGAACAAATAAAATATCATGCAATTACTAGTATGTCTAGTCAAGAAGGCACAATACAATACAAACCCAGGAAATATTGTAAATATATACAGTTTGTACATTCATTGCCATGTGTCATTTCTAATAATAATAATAATAATATTTATTTATAACCCGCCTCTCCCTACGGATCGAGGTGGGGAACACAATGCAAATACAAACATAACAAAGTTTAAAAATTTAAAACAAGAGAAACACATCATTAAAACATTTAAACATTTAAATTTCCTCCGGATAGGCCTGCCGGAAGAGAACAGTCTTCATGACTCTCTTGAATTCATGAAGACTGTCAATTTGTCTAACCTCCTCCGGCAGACCATTCCATAGTCTGGGAGCCATAGAAGAGAAGGTCCTCTGGGTAACACTCGCCAGCCTAGTTCTGGCTGGCTTGAGTACGTTCTTCCCAGAGGACCTAAGAGTGTGGGGCAGATTGTACGGGAGAAGGCGATCCCGTAGGTAGCCTGGGCCCAAACCATGTAGGGCTTTAAAGGTAATAACCAACACTTTATACTTTGCCCGGAAACTGACCGGCAGCCAGTGAAGTGATTTTAAAACTGGTGTAATGTGGTCACCCCTAGGTGTACTGGTGACCAACCTGGCTGCCATATTTTGAACAAGTTGAAGTTTCCAGACTAGGCACAAAGGTAGCCCTATGTACAGCGCATTGCAGAAGTCGAGCCTCGAAGTTACCAGCGCGTGCACTACCGTCTTTAGGTCTTCCAACTCTAGGAAGGGGCGCAGCTGGCATATCAGCCGAAGCTGGTAGTAGACACTCCTGGCCGTCGCATCAATCTGAGCTGTCATCTGGAGCAACGGATCCAGGAGTACCCCCAAGCTGCGAACACAGTCTTTCAGGGGGGGTGTAACCCCATCCAGAACTGGTTGACACACCTCAAAACCCAGGTCAGGGCCTTTGACAGCAAGCACTTCCGTCTTGTCTGGATTCAGCTTCAGTTTGTTTTTCCTCATCCAGCCCATTACCGCCTCCAAGCGTTCATTCAGAGGAGGCACACTATCCTTAGCTGATGATGTTGTTGAAGGCATAGAGAAATATATTTGGGTGTCATCAGCATATTGATAGCACCCCACCCCATGCCTCCGGATGATCTCTCCCAGCGGTTTCATGTAAATGTTAAACAGCATTGGGGAAAGGATGGCACCTTGCGGTACACCACAACTCCTTTTTTGAGGAGCAGCTATCCCCAAGCATCACCAACTGGAACCTGCCCGAGAGATAGGATCGGAACCACTGAAGCACAGTGCCCCCGATTCCCAATTCCCCCAGGCACTCCAGAAGGATGTAACATGGATGGGCTTTGATAAGCAGCAGGGGATGGGAAATGTTTCCCCCAGTAGATCAGTTGGTTCTGTTGCTATACACCAGGTTATATGTTTTCCCTCTGTTCCTTTGTAGCCCTCTTCACTACTTTCGTTTACCCCCTCCAGAATCCCAACGAAGCTTTAACTGCACAATATGAACCTCTGACCTTGAAGAACGTTTCCTCTTTGCCACTTCACATCCTTCTCTCTTTACGAGACCCCTTCGCTCTCTGTGACACGGATCATGAAATGCTGCCGGCCCCAGAGGAGGTACGGAAATTCTGTTTACACTCAAGGCCTTTTATGCATGCATGCATGCATGTCTGCATGCTCTTTTTAACTTCTGGATACAGTTCAAGGTGCTGGTTGTAACAAGTCCAGGCCTCAACAGCAATGAACAGTTGATAATGCCCAGAGATACAGAAGTCCTTCTGAAAGAACTGCAATGAGAGAACAATACATATCAGTAATCGTTTAAATTAATTCCTTTCCCAATTCAGCCCTTAACGATGGATGTTGGGGAGATGCATCATCTTTGCATCAGGTTTGACCCCCTCTATACAGATGACCTATACAATCGAGTATCAGAGGAAGTCCTGACTATGCGTTACCTGGAGCATCCCCATGTAGACCATGTCAACGTCCGTGGAGAAGTGCATTTTCCAAACCTCCAGTTCCAGACTATGGATCTGAATTTTGGCTGCATCTTGAATGATACAGAAGTTGTACGTGATATCGATATGACCAACATCAGCCCCCTTCTGATAAAGTACCGATGGTCCTTCCTGACAGACGATCATGAATCTCTCATAAGGTAAGAGCAGCAATATATCCTCTCATAGGGATTTTGCCTGGTGTTTCTAGCTATTCCCAGGATATGGTCTGAGAGTACATGACAGAGCCACCTTGCTGAAATGAAGCATAATCTTGCAGAAAAACTGCATATTCCAGCTTTGGGTCTCAGTGGATGTTTTACCAGAGTTGGTAAAGCGATCTCTCGCTCTCCTCTCTCTATGCGCACAAGGAGGGAACAGAGCTCTCTGGGCAAACACCGCAATGAGGAGGTTTACTCAAGGAAGCACAAGGGGACAGTCTGGCCCTGGGAATGTTGGATAGGCACCAGAGTGGAACAGGGAATCATGATAAAAGATGCATGAGGTACAACATTAAAGCTAATCAGCCCCTGGGTATTCTTAGAGCTGAGACGCACTAGCGTGAGGGATGCCTCCGCAGAAAGGCTGAGCATCAGTTGCCAGAACTCCAAGGCAACAAAGGGAAAAAGTGCTCTGTGGCTCAGAGGCTGGAGCCAGGGTGGGTTAACAGGAGGCGTGTCTGAGAATTCTGTTTCAAAGGGGAAAAGCTCCATAGGTTTTCCCAGATCAGCCCTGGTGGATTTCTTCCTGTTTCCCCCCTGTCAGAATTGATTCAACTTGTCATAAGTTGATGCAATGTGTGGAGTTCATTTTTTTTTTAAAGTAGCAACTGTACATAAATAAATGCAACCATTCAACCCCCAAATATTAAGTAATTTGTATATGTGCACTGAGTCTGATTTATGTGCTCATATATATAACTTCTGAAATGTTCCCTCAAGGAGCACAGTTCAGCCTTCACCAATCTGGTGCCCTCCAGATATGCTGGACTACAACTCGCAGCATGCTGGAAGGCACCAGGTTGGGTAAGGCTGGTGTGTAGCTTGCACCCAGCACAGTCAAATTCAGTAGCCCATTCCCTGTTCGTTTATATGTATCCAGCAAGTTTCCAAGGGGGAAGGTGAATTTGTTTTGTTGATGTACTTTTGCTCCCCTTCCCCTTATGTGAACCACCCCCCTGCTTTGAGAACCAAACATCGTGGACAGCTCCTGGCCTCCTCGTTCTGTAAGCGTGACACGTTCGGTGCCATAGTCCATGATTTCTCCCGTGGCCCTGTCTCCCTTGCACCGCCTCCCCACCGAAAGTCTTCAGCGTTGTTGAGCTTTGTTCTGTAGCTTTTTCATTTTAATTATGAAAATAGAAGAAGGGAGAAAACAACTAGTAGAAAAGATTGGGAGTAGGGAAACTGCCTGCAAAGGCACCTTCTCAGAAATCGATGAATTGGAGTTTCCACTTCCTCAAAGTTGACTTCATGCAGTTATTTTAATTACAGCAGCAAATGGATTTTCCACAATGCCCCAGGAATCCCAACTCATATAACCGCTGCATTGACAGACTGCCATTCTGAATAATGTCAGTAAACAATTTCCCCAGGAAAGCAAAGACCTGTGCGGGGGGGGGGGGGGGGGAAGAGGAGGGGGCAGCCACTGAGAAGCTCCTGAAGGAGGTCTGATCCTGGACAGAGCCAAGTGACTTCTGTCAGATGCCGAGTGCAGTCGTCCCCTCACTACGGTTTGTTGCCTTGTGGATCCTGAAGAATGGAAAGGCATTTTAGGCATATTTTGAATAAATGCATAACTAGAGCCCCACAGATCTCTGAATCTGAACCCAGGAGCGGGAGATGGAAGAGGCGTTGCCATTGGAGAATGTCAGGCGGTTGTCACATGCAATGCTATTGCCTTTGGGGCCAACAGACAGACTTGCCTTTCCCATCATCCTCAATGCAGATGGGTAGCAGGTGAAGGAACGCAGCAGCCGGAACATGATAGGGGGAGCAGCAGCAGCAGCTGCCTCTAGGGCCTGGGCAAGAGCTCCTTGGGACCAAAGGACGAGCCCACTCTGCCAAGGGGACATGGGTGGTCTTGCCCTGGAGATCAGGCAATGGCAGCTGTTAGGCCTTTGCTCCATGTACCGTGTTGGGATGAAGCACGGGGCTGTTTCATTTGAGGTGTCGGAATTCCTCAAGCCACCTATGGAAGGAAAGAAGATGTGCCAGGATGTGGCGGCTCCAGCTGGCCTCTGAGGCCTTCGTTGCTCTGCAGCAGGGTGTGGAACCTCAGGTCTGGGGGCTGAAGACGGCCCTCCAGGGTTCCCCAGATGGCCACGCCTCCTTCATTTGGTGAGGGGGGTAGTTTTGGGTTTTTTGGCTTTTGTGCAGTCCCCCCTCCCACCCCATTCTAAAGGGTTGAAGTGCATCTCCTAAAATTGAGTTACTGGCAGTAAAGAGCTTGACGCTCAGGTGTGCTGATACTTCTGGTCTTTTTGGCCCTGCCCCTTCCCCCCCCCCCCCCCAGGTCCTCCAACAGGTGCACACCAAGCCCTGTTTGCTGCCCTAGCTGCTCTCAGGGCACTTCCAGTTGTGGCTTTTGCCGGGCCCTTGCCGGGCCTCAGCCACAGAATTTGGCAGGAAGTCCAGACAATAGCATAGCCCCCCCCCCCCCCCCCGTAACCCTCCTGTGTGTTTCTCATTGCTTCTTCCATCTTTTTTCTTACCGCAGAAAATCTGTCAAGGAGAAAAATTGTATCATGTGCAATATTGTATTTTTAAGAGTTTTGATCTTTGTAAACTCCCAGAGAGCTTTGACTATTAGGTGCTGTAGAAGTGTCATAAATGAAAAAGAATGGCTGCCCAGGGCCTTCTCCTTAGTAGCGCTCGGAGCCCTCCATCTGGAAGCTCCCCAAGAGTCTTTGCCAGCCTGTCATCTGATCTGCGGCAGGGGAGGCCGCGGAGGCTCGGACAAGGGCTGGCCGTTGTCTCCTTCATGCCCGTCCTGCCAAAATTCTATGCTTGATTCTGTGGCCCTTCAGCTGCAACGGAAAAGCAGCCCAGCCCTGTCATGGATGCCTGGAAGGCGTGTTGACATTGGGAGCACCTTTCTCCCTGTAGGGCAACTTCTGGCTCTGCTCTGACTGGGCTGTGGGAAGGGCGGGCCTTTCCTAGCAGTCCAGGTCACAGCCCCAGCCCATGCGTTTCATGCGCCTCTTGCTAACTATGCCTCTGCATGCCAGTTGCTGAGGAGCGCCAGGGAAGGGTGCTGCTGTGGTACTTCTGCCCTGCTTGGGGGCCTCTGGGGAAACCAGGATGCCGGACTGAAGAGGCCTGTGGTCTGACCCAGCTTGGCTCCTCTAGGACTGACAGGAGGCACCACCCCTTCCCTTTCCTGAGCGGGATCAAGTCCTGCCTTGGAAAGAATTATTGATTCCCCCAGCACTTTAGGCGGAGCTGCTTCTAAGCGGACTCAGGAGTGGCAGGTCCCTTGGAATAGGCACCGGCACCCGGAAGACGGCCTTCTCCCACATGAGCATGCCTGGGTATTCAGGTCTTTGGGAGAGGCCGTTCGCTTGGTATTGCCGCCTTCAGAGGCATGCCTGGTGGCAACCCGAGAGAGAGCCTCCCTGGTGGCCGCTGCCAGACTCTGGAACTCCCTGCTGGGGGAGGTGAGGGTGGCTCCCTCCCTGCTGCCTTCCCCTGGCAGGGGGAGAACTTTTGAATCAAGCAAGCTCTTGGCATGTAAGCTGGTGTCTTGGGTTAGGTGCTGGTTTTGTTCCGTTGTTGTGTTTTTTTTTAATTGTGTTTTTAATGTCTTTGTTTTCTTTTTTGTTTTAACCAAGTTTTTGTGTCAACATTTTAAGTTCCTGTGATTGTTAGCTGCCCTGCATACCATTTTCTTGATGGAAAGGCAGAATGCAAGTCAAATAAACAATAAATAAGTGTTAAAGGGACAGTGGAGGTTCCCTTCTGGCTTGAAGGACACTAGAGAGGTGGGTGGATCTCTGGGACAACGTGGCAAATAGGGCTGAACATGGGCTGCAGACTCCCCGGGACTATCTTCACCCCTTAGGGAACGGCTTAAATCAGTGTATTTGACTCCGCTGCCACCCAGCATCCCAGCAGCATGCCTACACTCTCTTCTCTGACTTTCCCACCTGACCCTCAGTATTCATTTACACACACGCCTTTGGATTTTCTACCCTAGCTACGGCATAACAATACTTTAAAAAGTCGGTATGAAGCCATCCTGCTATATCAAATGCATAGGAGCATCACCAGCATTTCACAGGATTGAGCCTTTCATTCCGCAGGGCTGCTCATTAACCTTCTGGCGGGACGTGATGTTGGCCCTAGTCTGGTTCCCTTTCTTTGCGTGTTAATTAGCCTGTCACGCTGTTCCTCTGGGTCTTTGAGCAAGTAGCACCTGCTTTTCCAGAGCAGAGCTGGGCCTGAGAGGAGCCCCCAAGCTGTTAGCAGCTCTACTTGGTCATTAAAGGGCCAGGAAAAAGCATAGCTTGTCAGACAATATTTCTGTTCTGATACCATCATGAGGATCTCAAATAATTACATCCAGCTAATGCAGCCTGACAGTTTGGTAGCTAAAAATCAGGTCATGGCTATTCTATCCACTCTATGCCTTCTTTCATCGCAGCAACTAATTGTCATTCAGATTAACATCTGTTTTTCAGCTAGGGGTGAGGAATGCAATTTATTTAGTTTTATTTCTGGACCTTATAATTAGGGCAGTGACTTTTATGGTGTTCCTCTAATTATTCAGTCTTAACCTTTCATCCCCTCCCCCCTTGGGAGTGTACACATGAAAGTTCTCCCTTCTGCCACATAAATCACTCTGGCTGGAATTATTCCCCCCGACCGCCCTCACGTGCAGGCAGTTGCATGTTGAAAGAGTGGGAGGGACCATGGTGCAAAAAAGGCAAATGCCATTTTCTTTTTCACTGAGTGCCCTTTGTGAGGCCTGCTCAGTAGGTGAAGCACTGATCAGTCCTCTGATGAATTACTGTGCCATGTTTTAGAAGGATGCAAAGAAACCCAGGCACGTATAGTCCTTTTTTGGGGGGGGGGGATCTGAAAGATTTCCTAAAATATCATCTTTAAAATCCCCAAACAGGTCCCTTTCTTTGCACCTGTTGTGCCCCTTTGGCTTCCTGCTCCAGCATATTCCTATTCCCCCTCCCCCCCCCGCGCTCATTTTCAAAGTCCTCTTCTTCCTTATGGTCCAAGACGAACTGGGATTACAGAGTCAAAGGGGTGATATCACATAAATAACAGATTAGCATGAGTGCCAAAGCGCTTAGAAGGCTTTCTGCACGGGGAAACAAGAAGCTAACTCCTTACGGAAGCCCTTTGCGTAAATGGCCCTTTATGAAAAAGGACGAGCTGCCATTTTTACACAGATTGGTGGCTTAGCAAGGGAGTGGTGATGCTCGCCGTGTGCGCCTGGGGCGAGCAGTGATGAGTTCGCCCATCCTTGGCAGATGTTCCAGTGTATTTCTGTTTGCCGTCGGGAATGGGCCATAGCTGAGTGGCTGAGCATGTGCTGCGCCTGCCGAAGCTCCCCAGGGAATCCCTGGCATCTCCACGTGCTGATCTGGGAAAGGCCTGAGAGCCGAGCAGCTGCTGCTGCTGCTGCTAGTGGGGGCCTAGGCAAACTGCTGGTTGGACTCTGTCTGAGGCGCCTTCATATATGGAGCTGGCTTCCTTGGAACACTTCTGAACAGCAGTTCAGTGAGAGAAGCCGCCATTTTCTCCAGGACGGAGATTCCCGACATGACTGGATGTTAAGGATGGGATGGGTTGGGGTTGGGGAGAATGGGGCGGACTTGTACGGCCCAAATATACACCCCCTTCCACTTCTGTGGGCTTATAAAAAAACATTTCCTCTCCCAGCCAGCTCAAGGCATTTTGCTGCACCAACTGGCTGTGTTACACTATCTTGCAATGTGGCAGAGAATGCTGGGATTTCACGCAACGGCATACAGGAAGGGTTGCTCCCCAGCATCCTCTGTGGCACTGCAAAGGATCCAGTGAAGTGTGGTTTTATTTATTTATTTATTTATTTATTTATTTATTTATATGTTTAGGTACCAGAGAGGCTCACCTGGCACTTACGTTATGGTCTTTTCAGCACTGGATGAAGACCTTTTTATTTTCCCAAGCTTTTTTAGCCCGTCTGTTTTAAAAATTGTGTTAGAGCATTTTTAGATCTTTTCACTGATGATGGCTTTTATCTTGGTTACTTCTTTGATTTTATTGTTTTAAACATAGGGTTTTATATTACATTTTATGATGTTATTGTGTTTTATAGTTTTAAGCTTTGTCTTGTAAACCGCCCAGAGAGCTTCAAGAAATAATAATACCTCAAACATTTGGAGAAGCACTCTGTCCACTTGCCTTGCCCAACCTGGTGCCCTCCAGAGGTGCTGGAATGGGGAATGCTGGGAGTTGCAGTCCAACACATCTGTGCGGCACCAGGCTGGGCGAGGCTGCTGTACATTTCAAAATAAATAATGGAGCCACCCCCAAAATCCCCATGCTTTCTACGGGGTCTCCAAGACCTGTAATTTGTCGTTGATCATGAAAGAAATCCGATCACACCCGGATCCCGATGCAGAGACCTCAGAGTTCCTCAGTGCCAGATCATTCCCTTTCCAGCCCCTCTTGTCAATGGACGTTCCTGTCGGTGTTCTGCATCGGAGGCACGGAGGTCTGTGGAGCCCAGGGCTTAGCTTCTGACATGCCAGGGCAAATGAGCTGAATGTCAAGTGAAGAGAGCAAGCGCTGGATGGACAGCCGCATCCGCTCTCCTCACTGCTCTGGGGTACCTCTAGACAGTCCCTTTTCGTTGCGTTCGCTTCGCAGGGACGGCAGTTGGATTAGATGACGCTGCCATCCATGCAAAGCCATCGAGGGGCAAAGCTCCAATGCTCCGCACTAAAAAAGTTGGGCATTTCACCCGACTTTTTTAGTTTGGAGTGAAGCAACGACGTCATTTGCCATCTGTCACTTTTTCTCCGCCGCTTCTGAGAGGCCTGCCCAGTCTATGGCAACCACTGATTTGTAGACATGAACTGGGCAGGGAAGGGGGTGGTTGCTGCACTACCTCCACCTCTCCACAGACCTCCCCACCCCATATTAAAACAAATAATAATAATAATAATAATAATAATAATAATAATAATCGTAAAATAAATCCTTACCGTTGCTGACCCTCCCCCCCCAGTACTTCCCCACCCCATGTTAAGAAATTAAATAAATAAACTTACCTTAAGACTGCCGGTAGGTGGGCGCAGCACCGGCAGCGGCGGCTGGAAAGCCCGCCGTGGCGCTCCTTACATGTAGAGGGGCGTCTTGGAGCGCAAATGCGTCTCGCGCCGCCTGCCACCACCGGCGCAACGCATAATAGATGCTGTGAAGAGGCGACCCTGGGGAGAAGAAGAAGGGGTCTGAGAGGCGGGTGGAAAGAGGTTGCTGCTTCAAAAGAAACAGGATCCAGGAGTAAACAACCGAATTGCTTCATTTAGATGGCGGCATGTAAGCAGAAGGAAGGCAGACTGGCTCCCAGAGTGAATACTGATGCTGAGGGTCCCCAGAACCCTGGCGTGTCTTCGTCCTCCAGCCAGGTGCACAGGAGACATGGAGGTTCACAGTGTGGGAGGGGGAGGGGGAGGGGAAGCAGCCCACACATCTCTTAGGGATCACATCCATGTTCTTCCACACACCCCTTAAGGGTAAATGTGCATGTCGATTTGTATTACTTTCTGTGACGCTCTGCCTGCACCCGTGACACTCACGGGCTACACAACAGGGCTGTCTACGCCGCTCGCACTCAGGGCTTATTTCAACCCACCCCACCCCCCGTGTTTATGACGTGTTTGTTTGAGGGTTTAGGCTGCTCCTGTCCCGCCTTTACTCTTTTAGGCCCCACAGCTCCACAGCCCAGCCCCCAGCCCCCAATTCCACCTTTGTTCTATCCGCTACCACCAGTACCTTCCTCAGGTACGCTTCAATGACCACACCAGTTGGATATAGTTAAATGTAATTTATTAACAAGATGCTTGCTCGGGTAGCTTGATGGTTTCCTTAGTTCAACAGTGTATTGGTTACAGGCACAATGCTTCATGGTTACTGTCAGTAATTTCTCTTTCAGTGTTTCAAATAGAGACTTCAGGGTTCTCCTGCCACTCTACCCCTCTCTAAGTATTCCCTCCAACTAACTCCACCAAAACAACCAAGCACGCAGAGCCTTCCTAGCTCTAGCCAGACCCTTCCCAGTCAAAATCCCCCCCCCCCACACACACACACACATTGGCTCAATTCGGACGACACGTTAATCAACTGAGAGGACTTAACCCACTGACGGTGTGTTAAAAAGGCGGCCTCAATTCGGATGACACGCTGCAGCAGGGGATGCAAAGTGAATTTAACCACCCTGGTGTTTAATAACGTACTCAGTTCTGACTGACAGCCCAGCTGCCATTTTCCCCGCTTACCGAACTCCGGCAGTCCTCCAGCAGGCATCCCAGCAAGCAATGTGGCCGAAAACCATAGACGCCGCCATCTTGGATGATGCAGGACACGCCTCCCAAGCCCCGTTGGCTGCCTCAGTCAGGCGGCGGAACTCAGCAGCCTCGGGCAAAGAGTCTGCCAGGAGCAACAGCAGCACCAATACAACACCCGCACCCCGCGCTCAGTGCTGCAATTCCAACGTTGGCACCCACGCCCCAGGGAACCTCCCACCACCCACCCTACATGGGGGACCTGGCAGTCGCCAGGAAGACCCATGGCCCCCAGCCCCCAGGCCCCCCCCACTCCCTCCTAGAGCATCTCTCGCACACACCGGAAAGAAGGCAAGAGTGGGGTGGTTTGGAAAACTTTATTCAGCAGGGAAGGCAGACATGGGCAAGATGGCACATGGGCACCACTATGCCAGGGCAGAGCCCACAGAAAGGACAGGCGCCCCCGGGAAGGGTGGAGGAGGCAGCTGGAAGGCACAGCGGTGAAGAGGGGACGGCCGAGGCCACGCCCCGAGGGAGCCAACCACAGAACGTGCCATAGGGAGGAGGTGGAGAGGGGCGGCATGCCAGGGAGAGATGCCAGTCCACAGATGGAACCCCGCAGCCGACGCTCACATGGGGTCGGGGTAGCGCAGCCAGATCCAGGCACTGATGCTCTCACGCACCCGGGACGCCTCCGCACGGGCGCGACGCTCCCCAATGGGATTCACGGGCCCCGGCAAAGGCTCGATGTCACGGCCATCCACAGCGATGGCGTCGGCGTCCTCGCCCTCCCGAGGGAGGTCGGGGTGCTCAGCCAGTAACACGTCCCCACGGGACTTGCAGATGTTGTGCAGGATGCAGCAGCACACCATCACGTCCGGAATGATGTCGGCCTGCAAGTCCATCAAGCTGAACAGGGAGCACCAGCGCTCCTTCAGATACCCAAAGGCACGCTCCACGGGCAGGCGGGCACAGCAATGGTAAGTTGCATTTACGCTGCACGTTGGTGCGTGGGTAGCGGTACGGGGCCATCAGCCACGGCTGCAGGGCGAACGCCTGGTCGGCTAGGAGGAGTGGACCCACCGCGTGCCCGAACACAGAAGTGGGGCCGAACTTCAGGAAGCGCCCCAACGTCAGCTTGGCAGCCAGGAGGAAGTTCCAGAAGACAGCTGTGTCGTGGCTCCGCCCAGACACGCCCACATACACGTCCAGGAAGCGGCCCTTGGCATCCACCACCGCCTGCAGAACCATGCTGTAGAAATGCTTGCAGTTGAAGTACTCCTCGCCATGGGTGGGCGGGGCCAGGATGCGCACGTGGGTCGAGCCCATCACCCCCACTGCCTGTGGGAAGCCCAGGGCACGGAAGCCACACATGTTCTTCTTCTCGTCCCCTACCCGGATGACGTCGGCCAGGTACAGCTCGTTCAGCACGCTCACCGTCTCACGGAAGATTTCACACACAGTAGACACGCCCACTCCGAAGATGGTCAACAGGGGCAAGTAGCCCACGTTGAACGCCAGCTTGTACAGTGTGAGGCCGAGGCGACGGGACACTGGAATACATCTGCGCATATTTGTACACTCCCGCTGTAGGACAGGTGTCACCTCGGCCACCAACACCTCGAACGTTGCGCGAGACATGCGGAAGCTCCCACGGAAGTGCTCGTCATCCCAGTCCTCCAAGTCCTGCATCTCATTCCACACGGCGTCCGTCCGGGGGAGTACCCAGCGGCGCACACTCTCGCGCTCGGCAAGAAGGTCGGCCGACGTCGAGAAGGGTGGGGTGCGGCGCAGGGCTCCTTCGCCACGCCTTTGGCCAATTTCTCCTCGAGCAACGTGGAGGCCGCACGGGGATGCACCAGTGGCAGGATGGTGGCCCGGAGACAAGGCACAGCCTCCGTCGCTTCGAGCGGCCAGCGGAAGGTCCCTGTCCTGAACACTGGCTTCGCGGGCATGGCTCCACCTAGCCGGCGTAGGTGGGCATGGAATAGGTCTTCCTCGTCGGCGTCGCCATGGTTTTGCATGGCCGCCTGGATCGCTCCTTGCAAGCAGGCCGTCGCGAGCTCCCTCCAGAACATCCTTGCTAATGCCGGGCAGGCCGGAGAGGGGGCGGGCAGGACGGGAGGAGCGGTGGGCGAGACGGAGCAGGAGGGTGAAGTGGGGCTAGAGATGGAGCATGGGACCGTCAACATCGTTAGCGTGGGAATAGGAGGGCAGGAGGATTTGTTTAGGCTAAAGCGCACCTGCAAGTCTGAGGGGAGTGACAGGAAGCGGCCGGAGTGGGGCGCATGATGAGGAATCGGCAGAGCGGGCCGTTACTACGCTGCAACTAGGGGGGATGGGCGTGAGCCTCCAAGCTGCCACACAACCCTACGGCTGGCCGTGGATTGGACGGCGACGGCGCCAGACGCTTCATTCCAGACGTCGAATGCGACGTATTATTTCTCCCAGGGCCACCTCCAGAGTGTGGCGACGGTGTGCCTTTTGGGCCTTCCGCCTTCTACGGATGGCACGGCGGAGGGAGCGCAGTTTCCCTGGGAGGCGAGAACAGAAGGGGGGAGAGGAGGGGGAGAGCCATCAGTGACACGGAGGCCACACTAACACCACTGCATTCCACCCAACAGCCCAGTTACCAACCTCCGTGCCAAAGGGCCCTTCGGTGTCGGACAATGCGCCCTGCTTGGTGACCGTCGGACCTGTAGGGTGTTGCCATCACGCCTGGTTCTGGCTGCAATTAGGGGAGATAGGGCTGGGAACGAGAGGCATCCAGCGTGTGCAACAATGTTGCATAGGGATGCTGATGGACATAGCCTTGAGCGTCTAGACCGGGCTGAGGGAGGCGGCAGCCAGAGGGACGCGGTTCTAACGGGGTTCTATCGCGTATAGGGGTGCGGGAGAGTATACAACTGCACGTCCCTATGGTTCTATGGGGGATGGGTCTAGGGCAGTGATGGCGAACCTATGACACGCGTGTCAGCACTGACACGCATAGCCATTTCTGATGACACGCGGCCGCTGAGGCGGCCGCATGATAGGGTGACCAGATGGCCCGGGTGGCAGCAAGCTAGGAGCGGCACCGGTAGACCCGGGCCGGCAGCAGTGGCGGCGGAGGAGCCCGGGAAGCGGCCGCCCCCCCCCCCCCCGCGCCGGCCGCCCCGCAGCGCGCTCCTTACTTGGGTGTCCGCTTCCCTCCGATGCTAGATTCTACTGAGAGACAGGCCGCTCAGCCTGTTTCTCAGTAGAATCTAGCATCGGAGGGAAGCGGACGCCCAAGTAAAGAGCGCGCTGCGGGGCGGGCGGCGTGGGGGGGGGGCGGCCGCTTCCCGGGCTCCTTCGCTGCCACTGCCGCCGGGTCTACTGGTGCAGCTGGGCTCGTAAGGCCAGCGGCCACGCGGAAGAGGCAGGGGAGGGCCGATTGGATCTGGCCCTCCCCTGCCTCTTCCGCGCGGGTGGCGACGGAGGACCAGGCGCGGCCGCGCGGGCGACGGAGGACCCCGCGCGGGCGGTGGAGGAAGAACCCGGCAGTAGGTCCAGGCTGGGTTTTTTTGGGGGTGGTGGCTTGGGGGGGGGTTGTTTTGGGTAGGGGGGGGCGGACCGGGATTTTTATTTTTAAAATCTGGTCACCTTAGAGAAGGATGTTTCATCCTCGGCTCCTGCACGGCCAAGTGCAGTAGCCGAGGATGAAACATTTGCTGCTCCTGAGGATGACACATTTGCGACTAGAATCTTGGAGTTAGAGTCTAACGACTAAGACTCTAGTCGCAATTTAAATAACAATTATACATTTCTGTTATTTAAACTATAAATATCGCGAAATAATGTTTTTTCCTCAAAGTGACACACCACCCGAGTTATGCTCAGTTTTTTGGCGAAGTTTGACACACCAAGCTCAAAAGGTTGCCCATCACTGGTCTAGGGGCTCGTAGGACGACCTCACCTTAGGCCATGTCGTCCTGAGTGGGCCTTTCCACACCCTCCTCCTCCTCCCCCTCCTCCTCCTCCTCTGCCTCCTCGTCCCCCTCCTCCTCTCCGTCGGTGTCAGGTGGGATGGCGTGGCCCCTCTTTGGGCGGCCGCCTATGCTCCGGTGCTTCTGCCCTCCAGCCGCCCCCCCTGCCTTCCCTGAGGCACCTGCTGCTGACGACGCCGAATGTGGGGCCCGATATGGTGCGGCCATCGGTGGAGGCAGGTACTGCTGCTGCGGCGGCGGCGCCATGTATCCGTACGGCCCCGTGTAGGGCGCAGGCTGCGGTGGTCCATGGTAGGCTCCACAGAAGGATTGGGTGAGCTCCCTGAGCACCTCGGTTTGGCGGTCGATGGCTGCTGTGCGCTCCCGCATGCCTCGGTCGATGATGGCATCGGTGGCGGCCATGGCCTCGGTCATGCCGGTGACATGGCGCTCCAGACCCACATGCACATCCCTCCCCGTCTCCCGTGTGGCTTGGGCGCACTCCTCCATGGCTTGCGTGGCTGTGCGCGTGGCCCACACGGTGAGGATGCGCTCCTTGGTGCGCCTGGCCTCCTCCTCGGCCGCCATGCATGTGAACAGGTCGTGGATGCGCTCCCCAGTTGTCTCCGTGACAGAGACCAACTCCCTCACCACCTGCAGCCGGTCACGCGTTGGTCAGGGGACGGGCTTTTTCGGCCGCGACCTCACCATGCTCAACTACGTGCGGTGGTGGCGGCTCCTCCTCTAGGGGGGCCCCTCCCTCCATCGGCTCATCCTCCGGCTGTGGGGACCCCTCGATCTCCCGCTCCAGCACGGCCTCCCCGGCCTCGAGCTCCACTTCCGACGGCGCCTCCGCCTCCATCGCCTCCATCTCCACGTACGGTTCGTCGGAGGCCTGCGTATTGATATGCAGCAGCTCTTCCTGGGACGGTGACAGTTCAGGCTCGAGCACATCGCCCACCTGTTGTTCCACGAGCAGCTCCATTTCGTCCTGCTCCTCCTGGGACACAGGCCCCGTCTCTGTCACGACATCCAGGATCCCGTGCGGTATTCCCTGCACCATAGTTGAGTGTTTCGAGGACCCTAGCCACGTGCGTGGTGCTGGCACTGGCCATGCCACTCGCCCAACGGTGGCAGCCAAGCTCCCCTTCACGAGAGTGTCCCGCGTACGGGCCGGCCCTGGCTCTTTCTCCCCCTGCTGGGTCTCTGGCACCAGGGGGGTAGGTGCGGGGTCCTCTACCTGCATGTCCGCACAGATGAGGCGTAGGAAGGCCATGGGGCTGCTGCTGCTGGAGGAGGCTGGCATGGGGGAGATGCTCCTTGAGGTGGTGGCTGTCCTGGGTGGCACGGGTGACGGCCTCGCAAACACCGATGGACTTTGGGATGCTGCGGGCTGGATCATCGGCCTCACCTTGGCCGGACATGCTTCAGCTGCTGCCCTCGCAACTTTCTTGGCAGGGGGTGCGGAAGATGGTTTCAGGGCTCTCTTAGCAGGGGGTGCGGAAGATGCTTTCGGGGCGGCCTTGGCAGGAGGAGTGGGGGATGCTTTCAGGGCTGCCTTGGCAGGAGGAGCGGAAGATGGTGTCGGGCCCGCCTTGGCAGGAGAAGCGGAAGATGCTTTCGGGGCCACTTTGGCAGGAGGGGCGGATGATGCTTTCGGGGCTGCCTTGGCAAGAGGAGCGGGGGATGCTTTCGGGGCCACCTTGGCAGGAGGGGCGGATGATGCTTTCTGGGCTGCCTTGGCAGGAGAAGCGGGGGATGCTTCCGGGGCTGCCTTGGGGGGGGTGCTGGCCGTGGGTCGACCGGCCTTGCTGGGGGTCCTGTTTCGGTGCGGTGGGACCCTCTTCCCATTGCTCCCCTTGGTCCAGCTGTGCTCGTTGACGTGTGCACGGAGGCTCGTTGGTGGTGACTCCGCTGCCCGCCGTGTGCCCCAGGACAACGTCATGACGCTCCAACAGCAGCCGTGACAGTTCGTCGTAGAAGGGCCTGGTGCATGGCTGGGCGCCAGTTCTTTTATTGTGAGTGACGACCTCCTTGAACTTCCTCTTGAGTCTATGGAGCTTGTCCTTGCATTGCTTCCCATTGCGGTCGTATCCCCGTTCCTGCATTTTCTCGGCTAGCCATGGGTAGAGCTTATCGTGCCTGGCAGTGGCCATGATCCTCCTGGCTTCCGGACTCCCCCAGAGCTCTGTGAAGTGGCCGATCTCCTCGGACAAGCGCAGCGCTCTGCGTCTTTCCTGGGGGTCCTGGCTGCTCCCCTCTGATGGGGGTGGTAGTCTAAGGGAGTCTCTGCTTCGGGGTTGGTTTGCCAATCAACGATTCTTCTCTTCTGTAAAGCAAATGTTTGCTCTTTACCTTTGCCAGTGAGCCACCTTGGTTATTTTGTAGGTAGATGGGGTATAAATTGAATCAATAAGAAATAAAAAAACAAAATCCCCCCAACTTTGGACGTGGGCCCAGTGCTTGACCTGCAGTGTGCACCCCATGCTTCTGCAAAAGATCCCTAAGCTTCCATGTTCATTGGGTATCCATGTATAGATGTGAGTTTGATGCATGTGTGAACGAAGAATTGTGGGCGCCCCTTCGAGAGCGGAGTTTGTCAGAGGCATCCTCCTCCCTTGCCCAAACTGCTTTGCATTGCATTAAAAGTCAGGAAGCACTCTAGCCTTCAAGGGATCAAAATTGGAATTCTGAATTTAAAATCTTACTATTTGCAGATGATGTTGTGTTCACACTTTGTGCCATTTAGTTTACTCATTAGAGAAGATCGAAAGTATTTTCTGTGAAATTGAAATAGCTTTGGCTATTGAGCAGTATACAAATGTAATAAATAAATAAATAAATAAAGTTAAATATATCTAAATCTGAATATACAAGTTCTTACCACTGAACATTAAAGTTTAAGAAACAGTCCCAATTTGCCCCAAAAGCTAGAAGTGTATAGATGTTAATTATCTAGGAATAAATGTATCAAGTTATTTTGATAATTTATATGAAGATAATTCTACTTCTTTTATACACAAACCAAATTAAGTTAAAAAAAGGAATATACATGGGAAGACCACAAGACAATGGCCCTCAAGTTGGATGGCTTTAAAAGGGGATTAGAAAAATTCATGGAGGAGGAGAAGGCTACCGATGGCTACTAGTTACGATGGATGAATGGCATTCCAGTATCCGAGGCCATGTGCCTATGTACACCAGTTGCTAGGGGAAATGAGCAGGAGGATGCTATGACACTCGTATCCTACTTGTGGGCTTCCCATTAGGGCATCTGGTTGGTCACTGGGGGAACAGAATGTGGGACGAGATGGACCTTTGCTCTGATTCGGCAGGGATCTGCTTATAAACTCAGGCTGGCTGGAGCAACTTCCCATGGGATCCTGGCTGTGTGGAATGAGGAGGAGCTGCTCTCCTCCCGCCCTGCACGTTCTCCTCCCTGGCTTCTTTGGGATAAAAGCGAGAGGCAGTCTGGAGTGCACGGCCAGAGGCGATCCAGTTTCGCCCTTCTCCCTTACAAAATGACATTGGGTTTTTGCAGGTTCAGCCCCAGAGGAATGAAACCTCTACTTGAACAGGAAGCCACAAAAGAGCAGGAGCTCCTGCAGCAGCCACAGGCATCTACAAGTCACAGTGCCAGCAAAGACGCTGTGAGGTTTGTACAGAACTGCATCTCTTTCTCTGCACTAACACCCCAGCCACAGTGGCATCCAAGCCAGCCCCGCGAGAAGCCACTCTTCTGGTCCATGGCTACGGATGCCTCTGTAGGCAGCAGCAGCAGCAGCAGCAGCGAGACATTCACCAAAGGGGGCGTGCAGAGCAGGCCCAGAAGACATGGCAGCCCGTTCATGGCGGCCTGTCTATCTAGGAGGGCCCGCTGGCCGGCCTGAGTGGGCAGGAGCATGACAGTCCTTCATTGCCCAGAAGAAGCTGCAAGCTGCAGCTCTAAGAGCTCATGCTTGGGGGAGCTGTACACAGAACCCCCCTTCCAGGTCCTGGCCCCAGATGTGCTGCTTGCCCTGCTCCAGGCTGTCAAGCAGAAGAACATGGGTGTGACATGCAGGGCCATGGGATGGGGTGATGGGCATATGACTCAGGAGAGCTACCGTGCATTTCTCTTCGTTTGGTTCAGAAGACAACCATTCAAAAGCAGACTTTCCTGCTTCAAAATTAAGTTTTGTACGTTTTCTTCCAGCTTTAAAAAAGAAAGTGACATTTTGTATGTACTTGGTGAATTTGACTACCTAAAAGAGCTTCCCCTTAATTGGTGTCCAACACATCTGGAGGGCATCAGGTTAGGGAAGACTGGCCTAAAAGTCGCAAGTTAACCAAAGTGATTTCTATTAGATGCTACAGATTAATGTTTTAAGTATTTCATTGGAGGCAGGCATCACACGCACACACATATTTTTATCCTGCTGTTCAGCCAAAAAGCCTCCCAGAGGGGCTTACATAAGATCAATAAAAACAGAAAGGACAAGACAGTCCCTGACTGCAAGTTTGCACCTAAATGACTGGAGTCAAAGGGGGAGGGAAGAAGGAAACAAGCAAACTCAGGCAAAAAGTTCTTTAAAGGTTCTGGTTTGTAAAGTTCTCATAAGGACAAGCTGGAATGGAAGCCGTTCCCAGGAGAGGAGGAGGAGGAGGAGGCCAACGGAGCTGTCCTCTCAGAGCAGAGGCGCTGGGGTAGCCCGGCAGGCCCATCTCTCCCATTCCTGCAGCCAGACAGAATGTTGTTGTTCTTTTCATGCTAGTTTTTGCTGTTAAAGAAATATACCCAACTCTCCTGAACACTAGTAAGTACATTTCTGTCCCAATATTATGACCTCAGAGAAGCTGCTGTAGAAGAAAGCATTAACGGGACAAATAAAGAAGAGGCTTCCCTTAAAGGACCTTTGGGTGCTGCAAGAAGAGGCTCAGAAGTAAAGGTAACAATGCTTTTGCATATATTCTTCAGGGGTCATGAGTAGTCTGAGCTTTTACCTGCTACCTGGTGAAGAATGGTAAACTCTGTCATCAGCAGGAGGGAGGGAGGGAGGGAGGGGAGAGAGAGAGAGAGCTTGTTGGTAGCCTTGAATAAGCAGAGCCCTCCTAGGATTAGAGGTGCAGAGGAGAAGCGGTGCTCTGTGGATGAGTCCTGATTCCTGTCCCTAGCTTACTCGAGTACTGACAGAGTATCCTGAGATCCCCCTGGGCCTCCTGAGGGAGGGTTGCCCTGCAGACACCTGGGGCTGGGGGCAGGTGCCCTTGGGGACCCCCTGAGCCTGAGAGCAGCAGCTCCAACTTTCCCTGCCCTGTGGTCTCCTTGCTCCTTCAAATATGTTGCTCTGGGCACAGCAGCAGCAGAAGTGTCTGCTTGCTGCCCAGCATCTCT
Organism: Anniella stebbinsi; assembly: GCA_029215795.1. Classification (NCBI taxonomy): domain Eukaryota; kingdom Metazoa; phylum Chordata; class Lepidosauria; order Squamata; family Anniellidae; genus Anniella; species Anniella stebbinsi. The sequence goes on from JARDYH010000007.1 coordinate 34,535,550, forward strand.
GCTCGGCTGCAGGAAGTGGAGCTCCTCACAGGAGTGCCCAGTCCTATTCCTTGGCATCGGCAGGGCTACCTAAGCCCGTGGCACAGTCAAAGACTAGGATAGCGGTGGGCATTGGTGGGACCAGCGGCCATCCGTTCAGAATCCCCTTGCCTGGGGGCCTGGGATTCCATCTGGTTCGAATGGCACTCTGCCTCCTGCACCATCTGCATGCCGCTTCCTGCAGGGACACTCTGGGCACTTCACACTCTGGGTACTTTCAAATCCAGCACAGGCTGCCCAGGGAGGAGCCCCGTGCTCCTCCCCTGCCAGGCTGCACCCCTGCTTGTGAACGTGCCCCTCGCCGCCTTTCTCCTGGCAGATGTAGCTCTGCGGTGATAAGGTAGCAGCATCACAAGCTGTGCCTGCACGTCTGGAGCTCAAGGCTGCCCTTCAGAAAGGATCCACAGTACGGCCCCGTTTCAGACCCAAAGAACTAGGCAGGGCAGGCTGTGCCTTTGTTTTGTGTTGTACGGAAGCCAAGACAAAAGTCACCTGAGACATGCTGCTTGCGGAAACTCCTTTGGCTTCCCTAAATGGCAGGCCGCCCCTCCAAATTCAGCCCAGCTGTTTCATGCTAGGTCAAGTTCTGCGACAAGTTCTCTGTGATCAAAGGCAGGAGCGCCGGGGGGGGGGGGGGGGAGCGCATGACTTCGCTTAGTTTTTGCCTGACATTTTCTCAGTTCTGTGGCTTCAGGCTATTTCCTGTCACACATCTTCAGCATAGAGCTCCGGTGCTCTGGCCATGATTGCCTTGGTCATAAAGCAGGTGAATGTAGGTTTCATATGGTAACCAGGGCAGAAGACCCGTAGCCACCCTGCCCAGCCTCTCTCTGAAAACCTCCAAAGTCTGGACACTCCGCAGACTCCCTAGGTCACCTCTTCCAGGTGAAGCTTTTATGGCGGCCTCACCACCCTGCCTCATTCACCGAATTTCACGGGGGGTCCAGACATCATTGGCAACACCCCCCACCCCCACCCCCGTGTTCCCTCACTGCCGCTTCTGTCTTCGTTGTTACTGTGGGAAATCTGTTCAGGAAGAGAAGGCAGACTAGCTGCACCGGGCCCTCCCTCCTCCACCGGCCCTCGTTCCCCTGTGTGGTGGCGATGTGAGTGCTGTTCTTTTTTCTAGCCTGTACTGCCAGCTGCTGGTGAAACAGAAGAGGAGCTTCCAGAGAAGATCCAGGCAGAAGACCAGGAAGTGCTGTGGTGTGCTGAGCCAGAGGAGCATCACTTGACGGGCATGGAAGAAGTGAGTGGGCATTCCCCTGGCTGCACTGCCCCACACCAGCTCAAGCCAGCCCCAGTCTCCCGGGCTTGCCTCCAGGGTGGGGGTCAGCTCTGCACCCACGTGAACAGCAGCAGCAGGCTTCTTGGACCGAGGAGAACTGCCTCTTTCTCCTCAGCCGGAGACTGGAACCGTTCAGATCACAGGACGCATTGCTCACGGATGCTGCTGTTTCAGCCCGTGGCTATCCGCCCCTTAGACTGACCAAGTTCAGAAATGGGTTCCAGATTGGAATCCTCCTATTACAATGTGCAGGGATGTAGAAAGAGAAGGGAAGTCCTTTGGTTTTGCCCAGGAAGAGTCTGAGCAAAAGTCAGGACCTCAGGATCCATCTTCTGCTTAATGGAGCCGCCTTCCACGCCACGTTCGCAGTAGCGTTGATTGTACTTCCCACTGCTGGGTTCAGGTTTTAGGAGGCCGTGGGCTGAGGTATTCCCAGCGGGTCCCTCCCCGCGTGGCCCACCTCCCCTCCTCTGCACTGCTCTTGCCACAGCCCTCTGCTTGCCCTTCCCTCTGGGCACCGCCTCCCAGAAGCAGAGAGAGTGGGGTGGGGGAAAGAAGGGGCACAGTGGCGCCTCTGACCCTTCCAGCTTCTCTCCCTGTTTGCTCGGAGGGGGCAGGTGGACGGGCGACAACAGGTGGAGGGGGGCAGCACAGCCAGTGAGGCCGTGGGCCGTGGCCCAGCAGGGCCAACCCCAGCTCCCAGCTCCTGCGCTCGCTCTGGAGGGGCTCTCGGGGGAAGCCCCTTCCTTGCCCACGTGCAGCGCCTCCCCTCTCCTCCCCCACTAGGTCTTTGACATCATGCCCCTGTATGGAGTGCTGCAGCCCAACGAGACCCAGCCGATGTCCTTCACCTTCTATGGCCACGCTGACATCGTTGCCTGCGCAAAAGCACGCTGCGAAGTGCAAGGGGGCCCCACCTATGAGATCTTGCTGCATGGCGAGGCCTCGCTTGTGAGTTACACCTTTGACCGAAAGGAGATTGACTACGGACTCCAGGTAGGCACAGCAGCTGGCGGCCATTCGGCTTCTTGCAGATCCCCGCAGCTCTTCTCTTGCGCCTCTTCCTTTTTTTTTATTGGAATAATTTTTATTTATTTCAACATAATAATAACCATAACAACATAAAATACATACATAATCCTCTACAATCCCCCCCGTGCACCCCCACCCCATGAGACCTCCTCTTAATCATTCTTCATCTATCCAGAAATTTATCGACTCTTTTGAAGGTTTTTGTCCCTTCCCCAATCTTAATACATATTCCAAAAAGGGACTCCATATTTCTCCAAAATCATTCTTACTGGACATTCCCCTCTTTATCTTCATTTTACAAGTCAACATATCATTCAAAGCCATATCCCATATTTCTTTATACCATTCTTCTATTGTATAGCTTCCTTGTCCTTTCCAATTTTTTGCAATCATTAATCTAACGGGTGTCAGGAGGTTGTTTATCAATTCTCTCTTAGTTTTATTCTCTTTCCCTCTATCCCATATTGCTAGTAGAGCAAGCTTTGGGTTACTCTTGCGCCTCTTCCGTTGCTGTGGGCACAGTCCCCCCTGCGCACATTGTCTGCATGAACCAACCCTGCTAAACTCCACCGCTGTGCTTTTCTGCCACCCGTGGCCGTTTTTGTACACGCCTCGTGGGGGGGGGGCGGGTGGATTTGAACCTCTGGATCTGATACGGACCTTTTCAGACCTGAAATATCTAGAATGGGTTCTTCTCTCGTTCAGACTGAAACATGGATTGCTCTGCGCATTTCTACCTGCCCTGCCATCACAGTTACCCCTGAGCTGGAAGAGCAGGAGGCCAGAGGGAGGCAAGTCCCTGGAACTGCTGCGCCTCAGAAGAGGGGGCACTCGCTCCCAAGTGGGTGGGCAGTCCTCACATGCTGGAGGTTGCCCTCCCCTCCAGTCAGCCCCAGTAGAACCCTGTGGGAAGGGGCCGTGGCTTGGCGGTAGAGCCCCGGCTTTGTGTGCAGAGTTAGGGTTCAATCCCCGGCCGGATCCCCAAGTGGGGGTGAGAGAGGAAGGGTCCTGCCTGAAACCCTGGAGAGCCGCTGCTGCTGGTCCGTGTTGATAAGACTGGGGGCTATTTAGGTATTTACTACATTTCTATGCTACCCAACAGCCAAAGCTGTCTGCACAGTTCACAACTCTTAAAACCATACAGCCTGATAAAATACAAAATCAACATTTTAAAGTTTAAAACTACTGTATAAAATAACAATAACCAAATCAAACCTGGCAGCGGTGTAAAGTTTTAAAATACAGGAACAGATTCAAAGCATCTAACATGGCTAGGTGGACCCGGGTGTAAAAGGCAGCTTCCAATGTCCCTGTCCTGTTCAGAGCGGGGCTTTGCTCGACTCCTCCACGCTTTCCTGGGTGGCTTGCCGGGTCAGGATGGACAGCCCTCCTTCCCTAGGCATAGCTCTTTGGTCCCCTCGCCCGTTTTTCGCTGACCTTTTGCCAGCCTCCTTTCCGTCCCCCTGCCCCCCTACTAGCCCTTCCCAAGGGAATCGGAGTCCTTTCTCTCTGGAAAACGGAGTCCTGCCTCGCACATGACCAGTTGGCTCTATGAAGGACATGGAGAAAAAGGAGAGCAAAGCTCTGGTGCTATGTAAAAATATTTTTCTTTATTTCTTTTATCCTATCTTCTAGCTGCTCGACGCGTTTCGGTTACATTCGGTCACATGTGGCTCCTGAGGAAGGTTTTGTAACCGAAACACGTCGAGCAGCTAGAAGATAGGATAAAAGAAATAAAGAAAAATATTTTTACATAGTACCAGAGCTTTGCTCTCCTTTTTCTCCAACTTGTTGGTGCTCCCTTCCCTCCTTGTTCCATCTATGAAGATCATGTCCATAGAGCAGGGCTAGAGAACCTCTTTCCATTAGAAGGCCATATTCCCGGGGGGGGGGGGGAAGGCAAAAGGGGCGGGGTCAAAAGGCAAAACTGTGCCAGCCTGTTGTAGCTTAAAGCTCTTGCAGCCAGTAACGAAGCCTTCCCGGAGAAGCCAGCCGACCGACCAGCCGGCTGGCCGTTTAGAGTGGGAGGAACCTGCACAGAGCCAGGAAACCACAGACAATCAGCACGTCGTAGGGGAAAGGGACCCGTGTGAAGTGGATGTGGCCTTCTGAAGAATCCCATGCCTGCTAGAGAGGAAATCCCTCCCACCTGCACGAGGAGCATCATGTCTGCTCTGGTAGAGGCTGCTTGTGCCCCATGGTCACCATGGAAGGATAAAAAGGGCTTCACTGGCAAGGTGCTTTCAAATTTGCAATCGAGTGCCTGCATTTCCGTGTTGACATCACCCTCTTCTCTCCCTCGAAGCCTTTTGACCAGATAAGCATGGCTGAGATCACACTGAGGAATACAGGGAAAGTTGGATTTGAGTACTCTGTGATTGGCAGTATCCCAGCTTCAGCTGACAACCCTCCGCCTGGAGTGCCGCTGACTCTGCCTGTTGCTGTGAGTAAGGACAAAAAGGAAACAGGCCAGGCTGCTTAAGGTTCACTTCTTTGTGCATTCCGATTTGTCCAGAACCTGCAAAGCAAGGCAGGGCTCCTGGCAATGTGTCCTTCGAGGCCAGAAGCCGTGGTCACACAGGCACGCCCTCAACCTTACGTCCCCCTGGTGCAACAGAGAGAGGGGGGCTCCTGGGGCGTGTCATCCCTCAGTGACGGCTTCCTACTTTCCTGGCTCTTTGCCAGGTCTCTGTTGGCCTCCTGGAAAGAGCTTTATTTTCTTGCTCCTTTCTCAGGCTGATGGGAGCTGCCACTCTCTCTCCTTGCTCATGTGTCCAGGGCTGAGGCTGCAAGTCTGGGCCCACTTACTTGCAAGCAAAAGCCCCACGGAGCTCAACGGGGCCTATTTCTAGGTAGACATATACAGATTGTGCTGGAGCGAAGCCATGGAGGCCAGAGGGGGGAGCTTTCTGTGCGGAGGGTGTCCCTGTTTCGTTTCTTGCTCCGGGTTGTTTCTTCATAGCTCAGAATTGTGTTGGCCGCTCTGGCACCACAGGGCAGATGAGCATAAGGGCCTTCATTTGCATGATTTATTCTGGTAATAAAATCTGAGTTTATTTGGAGGTGTTTTTGTTTTTTTAATGTCAGTTCCACACACAGCCACCTGCACGACTGGCTGACGTCACGTTTCTTATAGATCCAGCCTGCACTCAGGCCAAAGAAAAAGTCTTGGGCAGGGTTCTTTAGCACAGCGCAATGTGATTTCCAGTTTCACCCCTGGTTCAATCCTATAGTGACTCCCAGGGACCTAGTGTAAGCTCCAAGACACTGTTGAGCAAATGCTTCATTGCTGCACCTTGAGACCTGTTTAGAAAGGAAGCAATTTGGCCTGATCAGCATTCTGCTTCTTGCATCTCCCAGAGTTATATTGAATCGGGGAAGGAGCAGGTGCTGAAGGTCTATTACTTGCCTGGAGTTCCTGAGGTCTTCCAAAGAACCTTCCACATTCAGGTGGCCCACCTGGAACCAGACAGCATCACCTTGAAAGGAGAGGGAAACTTCCCAAGAATCTGCCTGGATCTACCCAGAAACATGAGAGGTAAGGCTGGCCTGCTCCATGCATCTTCCACTTCCACCTGAAGAAAGTGGAAGACCCACAGCTGGCAGGACTCCACTGGAAAGCACAGCTCAGTTCCTGGCCAACCCCCCCCCCCCTTCTGCACCCTGTAGGAAATGAGCGGTACAGCATCCTCCTCTGGGAAGCAAAGGAACGGATACAACAGGAATCCCACAAAGGTTCCATCACTAACTCAGAGCCGGTGGCTGTCGACCCACCTGTGGATGAATCCGTCACTGCAGTAAGTGATTGACTGTGAGCTTGGCTGGGGGGAGGGGAGAGGAGCGGAGCAGGTCTGCATCAGGCATTTCGTGAGCTCTCGTGGTGCTTCTTGCTCCGCAAGCCACAGCGCTGGGCCCACAAAGTGAGGCTGCCCTTCCGCATGTGCCCATCGCTCCAGGGAGAAGAGCTGCCACACGACGGCCTCTGGTGATGGCAAATGCTTTGGAGGCCCTCCGGCCAGGAGCAGAGAGCCATCGCAGGCAGGGTGGGCCACCTCAGCCCTAGGAGAGCAGATGCCCAGGAGGCAGCTACGCAGGGGCAGCCATGGGACGTCGGCCTGGTTCTGACGGCCCAGGCAGAAGGGTGCTGACTCCTCTTGGTTCTTGCAGTTTGACACACAGCTGCAGATGGAAATGGAGAGGCTGCTTGTCCGAGAGCATGCCCAGGAGCAGCAGAAACTGCTGGGTTGTGACCTCATGGAGGACTCCGCTGCCAGCCAGCGAGCTCGCCGGAAGCTGGTCAAGTGAGTGTCGTCGATGTCCTCTTGGGGCCACCCTATTTTCCCTGCCTTTGGGAAGTGGCGGAGCTTCTTGGGTGGGCCTTGGATCCCTTCTCAACAGCTGGTCTGCAGCCTAGTGGGACCCACCCTGCTCTGCTGCCAGGAAGATTGTCCAAGGCGAACAGGGATGCCCAACAGTGGCTTATCTAGTTCTTTTGAATGTGGCTATATTTGAACTATGAGTCCCTAAAAAGGGGCAGAACCCCATCCTCTATTGCTGTGATAGGGATGGAGGAGAAGGTTGCTTCCCACGGACCCCCTTTCCCTCTCTCATAGATGCACCCAAGAGAGTGTAAGTGTAAGGGATGCTGAATTTGATGAAATGTTGACAGCCATGAAGCCTTTTTGAAAATTTAGCTCACACCATGCCCAGCTGAGCATTAGAGATAGGTATATAACCCGGCAGTGTTATTTTTTCAGAGCACAACTACCTGAGTACATCTTGGACTTTGGCTACATCATCCTGGGTACCATACGAACCCACATTGTCAAAATCACCAACACCAGTCAGTTCCCTGTATCCTTCCATGCAGACAGACGGGTCCTGCGGGACACAGGTAATAGGCTTTCTATCTCCACATGTGGGAAACAAAACGTACTGGCCCTCAGCCACAAATCTCCCCCCACCCCCACCCCTCAGGCTTGGATGCCCTCCAAGAGATAGGAGAGCTGACCCCACTCCCTCTGCCCCTACATCATAAGGGGGAGCCCCCCCCTTGGGGTCCCTCCATGCCAGAAATAGAACATCAAAGCCACGGAAGAGACTCTGTCATCAATGGCTCCAACTGGACGCCAGGGAGGTTCCCACGCCGTGCAGACCCATGAGCTTCTCCTGGGCGCCATGAGAGCCAGTGTGGGGCAGCGGTGAGAGGGCCAGGCATAGAAAGGGGAGCCTCAGGCTCAGATCCCTACTCAGCCATGGAGTCAATCGGGTGGCTTTGTGACACTCACTGTTTCTCAGCTGAAACTGCCTCACAGGGTTGTTGTGAGGTGAAAGGTGTGAGGGAGAACCTTGTATGGCATTGGAAGAAGGGCGAGATCTACATGTGAGGATCGATCGATCGATTGCTCGATGGTTTCTTTCTTTCTACCCCCTTCAAGTTGTGAGGGATGATTCTGTTGCTGTTTGGATCTAGGTTTCAGTACTGAACTGGATCGGGTGAAGAACCTGCCCTTCTGCGAGACGGAGACGTTTGAAGTGCGGTTTGATCCGCAGAGCGTGAACAGGCCCCTCGGAGAGGTGGAAGTACTTCTGCCCATCAAGGTGCCATGAATCTTCTCCCCGGCCTTCCTGCCACGTCCCTGGGCCAGCACTCCCAACAACAACTGTACTACAAAGATGGTTATGCAGTTAGATATTTACATAGGTTCTGCATCACAGCCAGGAACACAGTGGCGAAAGGGACCATAGACACCCGTTTCAATTGCAACCACAACAGGGAACGAATCAGGCACTTTCTGAGTGCTTGATCATGGCCACTGGAGATTCACAGGGTCAGGGCAGAGTCGGTCATGGAGCTGCACAGACAGGCAGTAGGCTGTGCAAATCAGCGGCCGGACGGCTGTACGGGAGCTGGTGGCGGGCCACCGAATAGCCGGGATTGGAAGAAAGGGTTAGCCCGTCCGTCTTCAGGGCCACACCTTGCCCCAAGGCAGGCCGCGCGCTCCCACAGAAACATGCTCCTCCTGCAGTTGCTGCCCCTGGGGTCTGAATCCAGCCCAGGCCTCCTGGGCTGGGAGGAGCGGCAAGCAGCAGTGCAGGACTTCCATTTCCAAGGAGCTTTCCAGTGGCAGATGAAGATGAAGGCAAAGGGGAGGGGCCAAAGGCACCCCCAAAACAAACGCTACATGGGCATGTTGTAGGTGAAAGTAATGTAAGCCTTTGGGGAGGCATTTCAACTTTTTAGGATGGGGAAAATCTGCACAAAACCCAGAAAACCCATAAACAATTGATGATGGGGGGGGGAAGGTGTCCATGTAGGGAACCCTGTGTGGGGAGGCAGATTTGGGCTCCAGGAGGCAAGCCCTGGCCATCAGGCCTGGGACTCCCTGTCCCTGGCTTAAAGGGACCAAGTTCTGGTCTGGAACCTTGCCCCCCCCTTTGGCCCGTCCGGCATGGAGGCGAGGGTGCGTGAGAGGCGCGAAGCACAAGTGGGAGGGTTCATCCTTCGGCGGCTCTGGCTGCCGGTTCCCCAGGGCTCAGGGGGACCCTTCAGACCTTCAGGCCTTCCAGCTCCGTATCTGGGCTTGCGATGGGATGGGAGCCAGGTGTGGTATCAATGGGCTTCGTGGGCAGATGTGTGCAAACGGCAGGATTTCACCCCCGTCGAGATTCTAGAGGCATTTTGTGTTCGTAGCTGTTCCTAGCCTTTTGCTCCTGCATGCGTCTTACATCTTCCTGGCTCTGATCCAAAATAGACCTTCATATTGTTGTCCTTGGAGTGCTTTCCCATCTGACACCACGTACTTGGCATTAGGAGCCCCCCCCCCCGGAAGGGGGGCTTGGGGAAGGTCACATTTCCTGTGCTTGGTGCTTAGGAGGATGTTGTGTGTCCATTTCAGGTCCTGGCCGGGCCCACATTCCACATCTCTCTCCGCGCCGTGGTGATCGTGCCGTCTCTCTGCATGTCCAGTGACAATCTGGGATTCTCTGCTGTCCAGTGTGGGCAGTGCCAAGTGGAGACCATCCAGCTCCACAATCAGTTGCAGGTCACGTGTGAGTGGTTTGCCACCAGCAGCGAGCAAATTAAAAAGGTAAAGCCTCCCTGGTGCCACTTTGCCCTTCCCAGCTGTTAGGCTCGATCCGCTAGGGTTGCCAAGTGACCGGAAAGAAACCAACCTCTCTTGCCCTTGTGCCCTGAACAGTAGAAATGAGCCAGTGAAGCTTTACACAGCATGGAGATTAAGCAGCCCCTAAAATGCTTTTCTACTGTTGAGGTTGAGTTCTTTTGAGCCATCCAGAGCTGAGGCATAGAATCCCCCAGGCTCATCAGGGGAAATGCTGAAAAGGAATCACTTCAAGACACTGGCCAGGGCTGGTGACATGGGGAGGCGGGGTGGGGCACCTGCTCGGGGCCCATGGATGAGAGTCCTCTTGGAGCTGCTCCCAGCACCTGCCTCTCACTCTGGCCCAGGCAACAGTGGTGGTGGTGAGGAGGAACAGCTGAGGCTTCTGCTTAGTTGCTCACTGGCCCTATGAGCAAGAGGAGGAAGGTGTCACACAGAGGAGGGCCAGGATTTCTTCTCCATCAACCCAGAGTGCAGGACACGGAATAATGGGCTCAAGTGAAAGGAAGCCAGATTCCGGCTGGACATCAGGAAAAGCTTCCTGTTAGAGCAATATGACAATGGAACCCATGACCTAGGGAGGTGGTGGGCTCTCCCACATTAGAGGCCTTCAAGTGGCAGCTGGACAGCCATCTGTCAGGGATGCTTTAAGGTAGATTCCTGCATTGAGCGGGGGGGGGGGGGGGGTTGGACTGGATGGCCTTAGAGGCCCCTTCCAGCTCTGCTATTCTGAGATTCTATGAAGAGCAGCTGATGACAATGGTGGTGGGGAGGTGGAGTCCCTGAGGCACGGAGGGGGCGGGGCAATTCAGGGTGTGTTGCGCAAGGGCCCTCAAAGGAGTCAGCCCTATGGCTGGCCATGCAGCTGGGTTAAATCCACAACAATTGATTTAGCGTCAAGATTTCAAAATGCAAAACAAACAAACAAACAGGAATAACCCTGAAATCAGTGAAATCCTCTCCTCTGCTTGATGCATCCATCGTAGGCCCGTTTCTGAAGGGCACCATTTGCACTGACGAGAGCAGAATTCAGAGCTGTGTGGTTCTCTTGAGCTCCTCCTCTCACTTACTGGTCCCCAAAAGGGGAAAAAACACCTCTGGATGGAGGACAGAACCACCCACGGGATGTTGCTGCTGCACAGCTGCTCTCTGAACTGCCAAGAGTCCTTGTTGGCCTCTTCGGCTGCCCTAAGCAGGCCTTTTGTTGCCTGTGGGAATTCTGGAGGCCTCTGAATTGTAGCCATCACCAGTTGTTCGGCAGTGACTTTGTTCTTTGTGGTAAGCTTAGGTGGACAAGCATATGCCAGCCACCTTGCGGCGGAAGATGCACCACGAGTTAAAGAGTAAACCCCATGTTTTCGAGATGATCCCTCCCTACGGGATCCTGGCACCTGGAGAGCGACTCAATGTTCAAGTCAAGTTTGCACCAAGAGAAGAGGTAGGAGAGCTGGGCACTGTTCATGCTGCAGCCATATTGTGAAGTGTTCTCAAGAGTCAAATGGGAGAATCCTCTAATATTGTTTGCCAAAGGGGAGACCTGCAGACATTGCTTAATAGTTAATTTTCTGGCAGTCAGGTAAGCTATGTTAACTGCATCATCAATATCCCTGATTTGATACACAGGGAGTGGTGAGGTTGAAGAATGAGAACCCAGGTCATAGGTATGCTCAGAAGAACAGCATTTTGGGCCAGAGACAAGTAGGGCTGCCCCCAGTTGGCAGGTACATTTATATCTATGTGGGTGCAGGCAGAACCAGGTTCTCCTAGAACCATCTCTGTCACTTGAGGCTCAGGTGGCCTCAGTGGCACAGAGTGCCTTCTACCAACTTTGGTTGGTGGCCCAGCTACGTCCCTATCTGGACAGGGATAACCCGGCTTCAGTTGTCCATGCTCTGGTAACCTCCAAGTTAGATTACTGCAATGCACTCTACGTGGGGCTGCCTTTGAAGGCGGTTCGGAAGCTGCAGCTTGTGCAAAATGCAGCGGCCAGATTGATAACTGGAACCAGAAGGTTCGAGCATATAAGACCTACTCTGGCCCACTTGCATTGGCTGCCTGTATGTTTCCGAGCCCAATTCAAAGTGCTGGTTTTAACCTATAAAGCCTTACAAGGCTTGGGACCACAATATCTGATGGAACACCTTTCCCGACATGAACCTACCTGAACACTACGTTCAACATCTAAGGCCCTCCTCTGAGTGCCTACTCTGAGGGAAGCTCGGAGGTCGGCAACAAGGGAGAGGGCCTTCTCTGTGGCAGCCCCCCAATTGTGGAACGATCTCCCTGACGAGGCCCACATGGCGCCAACATTGTTATCTTTTCGGCGCCAGGTCAAGACATTCCTCTTCTCACAGGCATTTGGCAATATCTGAGGAGCCTGGTTTTGTTTTTGTAGCTTTTTTGGGCTGTTGTAGCGGTTTTAAATGTATGTGTGTATTGTGTGTATGTTGTATGTTTTTGCTGTTTAAATTTTTGTATATTGTTTTTAATTGTTTTAATCCTATGTAAACCGCCCAGAGAGCTTCGGCTATGGGGCGGTATACAAATGTAATAAATAAATGAATAAATAAATGTAGGCAGGGAGATGATATTACAAAGCAAGGCCAGAAGCCCCAGCAATAGAAGAGCGGAACATGTGATGTTACTCTATAGATCACAAATGCAGGGCATCTCCCTCATTATGGGGAAACATCCCAGTAGGTCACATGAGTATAATTCCCTTAGCACTGCTGGCTAATAAGACATACAACAACAGCAAACCTTTTGTCCTTTCACCTGTTATTTCCTGGTACTAAACGATCTCTCAAATATTGCCATTTTAGAAAATCTACCACAACTACCTGATTTTGAGCATTTCCCAGAGCACTCAGCAACTGCTGCTGAACGTCTCTGGGCAAGGTCTGGAGCCACGCCTGGAGTTCAATCCCTCCATTCTGGAACTCGGACCCCTCCTGCCTTACGCCCTTGGAGATGAGGCCGAAGTGGTGGTGAAAAACCCCTGCTGCTTCCCAATTGAGTTCTACTCCTTAGAGTTTGACCAGCAGTACCTGCTAGAAGAACGGGTAAGGATCCAGCAAGCCCGAGATGGGAGACTTGTATTTATTTAGTAAATAGGCTGCTACCCTTCCCCCAAAAACCTTAGGGTAGGGATGGCGCTCGGGAACGCCAGTCCACAGATCCCCTCCCTCGCTCAGGGTGGCATACGTGTTCTCTGCACTCATTGATGAAAGAGCCTTGTTAAAGACTAACACCATTATTATGCTAGAAGCTTTCAGGGAGTAGAGTTCACTTTATCCTATGCGTGAAGTATTATTCTAAATTGGCAGGTATGTCCATGTGTGGCGGAGTGTGTGTGTGTGTGTGTGGAGCAGAGTGGGCTGGATTGGAATTAGGGTGATTAGAGGGAAATGGGATGCCAAAAGCACAAACTGGCCATTTTGTTAGAGCGCCAGTGCATGTACAACCATCACAGTGACCATTCTCAAAGCCTTTGTGGCGTTGTCCCACTGAGCTTGGTAGGGCAGCCTGGTCATGAAGCACGGCGGGAGGGCCAAGTTCCCCCTTCCCAGCGGGACCCCTTGCTGCAGCCCATCCCTTGGTGGACTCTTTGATCGTGAGGGGGGGGCGTCAGATGTTGTGCAGACGCAGGATGCAGAGGCCCCCTCCTGTGCGGTGGGGGAGGCCTCTTTGTGGTCGAGAGAGGCGGTGCTTCCGTCTCCCAGAAGACCCCCGTGGCTGCAGAAAGGAATGGGAACATTGCAGCCATTTCTGCCACCCCCAAACAAGCTACAAGGGGGTTGTGCAGTGCTCACCACTGTTCCGAAACCTGGTCATTTCTTATGAAATCCAATCTGTTCGGAAGCTGACACATTTTGCAAACAAGATCATCAACCAGGAATGGAACCGTATGCAAAAAATAGGTCTGCAAACTTTACAAGCTTTCAGCCTTTCAGGTTGGCAATGTGGGTATTGCTTCATTTGAAAACCCTAGAGTCTTTGGTGCACATCAAGGAGGAATCTGTGGAGGGTTGATATGACTTCCCTAACTTGGTGCCCTTCAGACATGTTGAACTACAACTCCCATCATCCCCAGCCAGCATGTTCAATTGCCATAGTCCAACGTGTTTGGCAGGCACTAGGAAGGCTGATTTAGAGGGAAGATCTCCAAAAGGCACAAAGTGGGGGGGCGGGGGGGAGGAGGTTGAGGAGAGAGAGAAGCAGGGGGGATCCAGATGGCTATTAGGTCTCTGAACTGGGCCTGAAGCTCAGAAAAGAACCCCAGAAGCCGTCCTGTTTGGGGGATGATGCCGTTGTGTGTCGGAGGTTCCTTGCTTGCCCTCTAACTGGAAGGACCCAGCAGGGCTGGGGAAGCGGCAGCAACCCAGGTTTGGCATGACCCTACTGGGCCATACTGGGACGCCCAGTCTGACTCTGTCCAAGGCAGCTCCCTCTGCGTTTCCCTGGTTTCAGATTCTGCGTCTGTTGAAGGGCTACGACACCCATAATACCCTTCTCCTGCCACCTCGTATCCCTGGAGAGAAGCTGCCTTCTGAAGTGCTGGAATATTATGAGGAGCAGAAGAAGATTCAAGGCGATCAGGAGGCCATTAATCAGGATAATGGTGAGGAGGGAAAGGGCGCTCGAGTGAGCCCATGGGGTGGTGTGGACCGTGGTAGGGCTCTGCGGCTGTTTCCAGTCAGCAGAGCAGGAGAGCAAGCAGCAAGGGGCTCATGCCTGGTCCAACCTACTGCCCCTTAAATGTATTACATTTGTGTCCTCCCCCCTCTACCCAAGAAGCTCCAGGCGATGTGAATGGGACCGTCCAAGTCTGCCTTTGCAGCAGAACCTTGATGAGGTCCCTTGGTGGCTCCTGGACTCCTCTTTGAGAGTAGAGTTTTTCTTCCCTCCTTTAATTCATTCTCTCTCGCTCTCTCTTCCCCCACTCCTGAGCAGGAGGGAGAGAGAGAGAACGAGGCCAGGCGCGCTCTCTGTTCCTGTGGGAGTGGAGCTGGGCTCTGCGGCTGTCTTCTCGGACTGTCCCTTTGGCCAGGCCCTCTCCGCCCCCTCCTCTCTCCTGGGCAAGAATGCCGTAACTCCAAGAATCAATCTATTAATGCAGAGCATGGATTTTTGTTCATTTCATTTCGACACTTAAATAATATCCAATCGAATTTGGAATGGTTTCAAATTAAAGCTGCCAAACCCTAGATTTGCAGAAAAGTAATCACACCCAAGAAGATAAATTGACAACTACACAATTAATGGTTAATGTTTCTAATTATTTATATTGCTGATCCAAACTGGTACGCAATACATGGTTGCATGCATTCCCTATTAAGGGACAGCCCAAGGCACGGGGGATTGCATACATCAGGAGTGCAGAATCTCAAACCCAGGGACCAAACCCAGCCCATTTGGGCTCCCAATCCAGTCCTTCAGGGTTCCAGAGATGGGGTGGGAGACCTTTTTCCTGTTGAGATTCACTATACCTCAGCCAAAATCCCACCACATTCCAGCAGTGGGTGGAGCCAGAGCAAAAATGGATGGAGCTACAGAAGTGGATCTTAATTCTATCCAGTATGCAACAGAAGGGGGGGGGGGGGGAGAGACATTTTTCCAAGCATTCTTCTTTTCCCAGGTGTCTGAGCCCCCCCCCCCATTGCAGTTGGAAGAATCAATCATTGTAGTTGGAGTAAATAATATCATTAACCTGGAGTAGCGCCAGTGAAGGCGTGGCCTCGGAAGAGTCTGAAGGCCTGGATTGGGAGGCCTGGGGATCCTCGTTTGGCCCACGGAGCAGAGGTTCTGCATCCTTAACTCTACTACATGCTGGGGTGATGAAAACTGAACAACTTTCTTGCTAACTGTACCAGTCTAACAGTTTTAATGCAAATTTAACACAAAATCTCAAAATTGATTAATGAAATGAATAAATTACACACATGATTGTGAAATTTTTCATAACGGCTACAGCTCGTAAATATTAAGCTTGAAGCACCGGCCTGCTAGGGCCTTGTTGTGTCTTGTTGAGGAAGGAAGGGATGAAACCCAGTTCTAGGTCCTGCTACTCCCCCAAAGACATACCAATAGTGCCAAAAAAGAATGGGCAAAAGCTATTCTGGACTTCAAATTCTTAAATGTCTCCATGACGCAGGAAAAAAATCCAGCTGGACCTTGAGGATGCCAGCAGAAGCCCTTCCCTTGACTGGCATTGGTCAGTCTCACGAAGGCCTGTCTGGACATCCTAGGATTCCCAGCTTCCCAAGTCTCTCTTTTGGAAACAGGCTGCAATCCTTTCAATGGCCCTCCCACCTGGGCTTTCCCATCACAGTCACAGAAGTCCTGGTTGTTCAGAGATTCCAGCACTCTTTCTAGTCACAAGATGGATTTTCCTGTCTCAGGAGAGGAGATACAAGGACCTCCGACAGCTGGCCTTTGTTGCCTGTTTCCCTGGACAGACTGCCCTGGCACCCCACCCCACCCCTAGGACAAAGTGCCAATTCCCACAACCTACACGGTGTAGAGTAGGAGGGGGGAAATGTCTCCCATTGCCAGTGTGCTTAATGGGCAGGACATTCCTACTTAGCCTTTACACAAGGAGCTCTTCCTGCACAAAGACCCAGGGACATGTTGGTGGGGAGGCATTGAAAGAAACAGGGAAGTCGGGCAGCAGAGGCAGGACCCCCCCCCCCCCATGCTCTGCCCCCAAGTGTGGCATGATGCAGCTGCACACCGGCACTTGCACGCCACTGCTACCACCAGCCAGCCAATCCGGAGCCGGATGCATTCCAGGCACAGCTCTTTGAGATGCCACTGGCTTTCCATTGTAGACACAGGAGAAATGCACAACTCAAATGTGGCAGGTGGAGGGTTATGTAGCCATTTTGTTCACATGTGTTCATGTGCGTATTTGAATTTGGCATTGAAAATAGTTGCATATGTCATGTTGTTCCTATTCTCATTTTGCTTTTCGTCTCGTAAAAATACTGGGCAGTACGAACCGTTCCCTCTTTGTTTCAAAGCCACAGTGCCTTTCAAAGACAACCAGTGTAAATATAATTTTACTCTGGGTTGAGGTGAGACGCTTGAAAATGCAATTATTTTGTCAAGGCCACAGCACCTGTGTCCAGAGAGTTCGATCTTAAATCAGTGAAGGGGACTCAAAGGTGATGGATACCTTGTAATTCTTCCTGTGCCTGGGAAGCCAGTGCCGGCGGAGCAACCCAATGGGCTCTGCTGTCCAGAGCAGGGCATGTTCTTCATTGGGTTGCTCTGTAGTGAAGGCTGGGTGTGGGGCAATTCTGAAGGCACAGCCAGTTTCAATGCGTTTTGTAGAGGTTCTTGTAGAGGTTCTTGTAGAGGTTTTTTGTAGAGGCTCTTGTAGAGGTTCTCATCTTCCTTTCGCCCTGAGTAGAAGAAGAAGACAGCGCTCATGTTTCTGAACTTGGAATAAAGGCTCATCCTTCCAGTACTGTGCAAACCTCATCGACCGGAGCCTCCATTCTTCCTTCTCTTTCCCATTATGATGATAACCGAGCTCTCAGGGTGGAATCCAAACTGGATGAGGAAGAGGAAGAGGAAGAGGAGGGAACTGACAAAGGGCAACTACAAGGTAAGTGAGAGCTTTTTAACCTTTGAGGGCTGCTGGCGCAGTGAAAATAACATATCCATTATTGTCGTCAATTGTTGTCATAAGAAAGGGTTACAGACGAAGTGAGGCAAGCGGTGAGCAGACATCCACACAAGGCTTTGCTGCCACTTTATGGGGAAAATGTATAAGGCATTTTGTATCAGGGAAAATGAAGCTCCAAATCGCTGGTGATCTCCTTTTGGCCCTTGATGTCAAGATATGTCCCTTCATACAACTGTAATCTGCTGCATGAAGTAGCTGTAGAAATAGCTTCGAGAGCTAATTCCAAGTAGCTTGGAGATGGAAGTGGAAGTATCTGGCCACTACATTTCACCTTGAGCAAAAAGCTAAAAGTGACTCATCATGGGAAGGGGAATTGGTTGGCATTGATCTGGAGACATTTCTTGGTGCAATCCTAGGAGCCTGGGGAGGGTCCTCAAGCAGGTCTGGCCTTTCAATTTATTATTATTATTATTATTATTATTATTATTATTATTATTATATTTATTTATTTATATTCTGCCTTTTTCCCAATACTGGGACCCAAGACGGCTTACAAGTTAAAACATGTACAATTAAAACAAATAGCGATGTACAAAAATTAAAAATATAATTAAAAGTAGTACAATTTTTAAATATTTAAAACATTTAAAAACATTTTAAATACACATAATTAAAAAATCCAAACTATAAGCTGCCTTTCAAACCATTGGAGAGCTATTCATGGAAGATTTTCATTAATTCATTCATTCGGATGATTAGCTCATCTCCAGTTCCAGAAGCTCCAAGTGGGTTACAATGAATGGATAGATTCACAACACAAACTAACACTGAGCCCAGTGTTTTACTGGATTAGGGATTAGACAATTTCCTCCATTTCATTCCTTTATTGTTTTTCTGATTTACTCCACCCTGTGCTTCATTCCTTTGAATTCTGGTTAAACTAAGAAAGATTCTAAAATTAATTTCAAAATTGGAGCGTACACATTTTGCCTCCATTTAAATTAAGTTCCTTCCAGTTAACTTTCTTCTTCCCTGTTTATGTTACCAGTGTGCATATTTGCATTTATAAAACACTTCAAAAAAAGCAACATTAATTTCATCAAGTCATATTTATAATTGCATCATGATTCTTTCTGAGTAGAGTTTTACTGATGTGCACATTTACTCCTGTGCATTGATAAAACACCAATCTTGATACAACTATATGTAGTAGCCATGTCAAGTTGACTTATTATTATTATTATTAATTATTATTATTATTATTTCTCATTTGCACCAATTCGGAAGCAGTTTACAAGAACATCATAAACAATAGAACAATATGATACACAACAGTTCAATATGGTTCAAGATAGTTCATGGCTGGGGGAAAGCCAAAGTAAAAAGGATACATTTTTAATAAATGCCTAAAACACAATAGCATTGGGGCCTGACATATAGCAGAGGGGAGATAATTCCACATGGAGGATGCCACTGCAGAAAAGGCCCATCTCTGTTTCACTGCCCAAGGGAAATCTGTAAGCCATGGAGATCATAGTAGCCTGGGGAACAATTAAATAAAAAGATAAATCCATGAAATAAAATCTAAATTCAGACTAAAAATCACTAGCAAAAAGTACATATTAAAAGACCCACATAGCAGCATCAAAAGCTCCAGAGCTTAAATTCCTAAGAATGGTAACAATTCAAAGTTCATTGAAAGCGGTTAAAGCCTGAGTGAAGGTCTTTACCAAAAAGAGTAAAGCTTGGGCTCCAGGTGAGAATTCCTGGGGTGCTGGGGAGAGCCCTCCATAACTCGGCAACAAGCTCGGAGGTCGGCAACAAGAGAGAGGGCCTTCTCTGTGGTGGCTCCCAAATTGTGGAACGATCTCCCCGACGAGGCCTGCCTGGCGCCAACATTGTTATCTTTTCGGCGCCAGGTCAAGACTTTCCTCTTCTCCCAGGCATTTGGCAATATCTGAGGAGCCTGGGTTTGTTTTGTTTTGTTTTGTTTTTGTAACTTTTTGAAGTGTTGAAGTGGTTTTTAAATGTACAGATTGTGTGTATGTTGTATGTTTTTGTTGTTTTAATTTTTGTATATTGTTTTTAATTGTTTTTAATCCTATGTAAACCGCCCAGAGAGCTTCGGCTATGGGGCAGTATACAAATGTAATAAATAAATAAATAAATAAACTAGGCCATCACAACCAAAAAAAGGGTTCTCTCCCTGGTAGCCAGCAGCTGCAGCTCATTGTGGGGGCACCCCGAGAAGGGCCTCCAATGAAGAGCTTACCGTCCGGGTAGAAACTGTGGTATAAGAATGTGAGACATTCTGAAAGGGACACCTGTTCCTCCCCACAAACTACCTCCGGATGGAAGGTCCTGCAGAGGTCGAAGCCTAGAGGGGCCTCTTCCCACAGGGCCCTGCTTTTCTGTGTACTGCGCATATGCCACCTTCTTATCCCCAGAGAGAGAGAGAGAGAGAGAGAGAGAGAGAGAGTTTGTGCATTCTGGTTGTGGATCCAAGAAGAGAGAGGCTCCTAAATCCCCTGGAATGACGCAACTTCATGCTAGTGGCTCTTCTCAGTCTTCCCATGTTGCTTTGCTTCACTGCTCTTTGGTAGCCTTGGCTGTCTTTGGCAGAGGCAACGCCACTCATGGATTATTATTACTGTTATTGCTGTTAGTTGTAAACCACTTAATATAATAAAATCTCTAAATGGTTTACATACAAAAGTATTAAATATCACAGTTAAAAACATATATGGTATAATACAACATTAAGAATGTCAATACGTTTTGACTCCTGTTTTTTTGGTTTTTGTATTTTTGTGAAGTGTCACCAGTTATGTGGGTTTTCTGGACAATTTTGGGTCAGGCGTATTTGTGTAGGGTCGTCTGCATTGGAACTTTTTCATTTTGCAATGGAACATTTTCTGATACCCTAGAGACTGCTCTACTTTAGCATTTTATTTGACTTATATTTAGTAAACAACAAAGCTTTTTAAAAAGTATGCCACATAATTTTTTGCCCCAATGCACCGCAAGCACATGACCTGAAATATTTTTTTTTGGGGGGGGGGAATTAAAGCACCCTTACATAATGCGATACACATGTTATATTATGTAAACATTTGTATTGAAATACTTGTAAAAAGTCAAAGACATAGCATGCCTTTTCATTCTTTTAAATGTAAGGGCGGGGGGATGACAAAGGTACTGAAGACTGTTGAGACCCTAGTGAATTTATTTAGCAATCGAAAGAACTGTGCCTGCTATGCTGACCACCACTCATCTGTTCCAACAACCTCTCTCTTCCATGGAGGTTGTTGGGACACCTTCCGTTTCTCTGTCACTACTTTAATAGTTTTGTTTTACACTGAGACATATGTATTTCAGTGACATATATGTTTTCTCTCACATACTTGCCAGGGATAATCACCTGAAAAGCATTCCTTATGACTTTGAAACAGCCAAGTGTGTCTAATACTGTATTTGCAATTGGTATCTATTCATTCTTACTAATGAATTTATGAAATGGGAACTTTACAGAAAAATTGAGCCCTGAAGATGTTCTGCAACATGTTCCGCCCCACATCACTCTTTGTCACTGGCTTTTATTAATTCAGATATTTATTGCATTTTTTCTCTCTCTTATGAGCTGCCTGGAGAGGGGTTTGTATCCTAAAACATTTTAAATACTTTGTGTGTGTGTTTTTAAAGGAACTGACACTGGCAAAGGACTCTGGGATTCTGTGGCATAAACGGTGCTGTGTGTATTTGCTGGTCACACTGCAGAGCTATGAGCTGGTATTCAGCATAAAACGCGCCATATGAAGAACCTCTAATGTCATTGAAAGGGGAAAAGTGTCTAGCTGGAAAAACAGTGAAAGGGCTGGTGACGTTGTGTTCACACATCACACCAACACACCCAGTGTTGGTTGTTGTTGCACTGTGGGTTATTGTGTTGTCTGAATGCAGGGTTGCTTGTTAATCATGCCGTTTGGCTTGTTAACCACCCTGAATAACCCAACAACAAGCCATGGGTTTTCAAGGTGGTTTGTTCAAGAAAAATGAACCACACTGCATGGTTAACAAGCCACCTTGCAGAAAAAGCGCTGTGCTCAGACAACACGATAAGCTGCGGTGGGTAAGTGGGCTATGTGAATCCATTGGCTGTAATTACCTGCATACTTCCTCAAGAGAGCCAGGGTGGCGTCATAAGGCCATCTCTCCAGTGAACCTGCCTTGCAGAGTTATTGTGAGTCTAAACAAGGGTTGCCTAAATATGCTGGGAGGAAGGGAGGATAAGATGCATTCCTTGGGAGCTGTTTGAGGGTGTTTGACAGGGCTGGCTAAGGCCCCGCTCTCGTTTCAGCTGGAAGTCAGCAGAGCATCCAAAAGCGCAAGGAGGCCGTGGGGGAGCTTGACCACAACCCTGTCTCCAAAGCCATCGCTCGCCACCTCGGCATCGACATCTCTCCAGAAGGACGGGCCGCCAGGAACCGCAGGGGCATTGCCATCGTGATCCACGGAGCACCCCTCACAGGTACAGAGACTTCCCCTGGGCAGCCACCGGTGAGGGAAGGGCAACCCCTTGCCCAAGATAGAAGGCAAGCTCTTTGGGGGGATAGCTGCGCTGCACCCCACGGAGTCCCACGTTCCCTTTGGCTGTGGCCAGGATCGGTCTCACTGGCTTCCTCTGGTCTTTGTCTCTCTGTTCTGCATCTTCTCCAGTTTGTAAACAATTTCTCCTTTTTTGGACCAAAGGGCTTGTTGTGAAACCCACACATCTCGTTAATACCTTGCAGAATTGGTGACTCTTTTATGCTTGTATTCTAATGTCACTGTAACACATTTGTATTTCATCCTTTATATTATATAAAGTTCACATATCCATCGTCTTCATCACAATTTCCCATTTGGTTTTTAGATCATTAAAGTGCCCCATAGGTTCCCTCCACTCTTCTAGTGGAAATAGTTGGTGACTCTTGCATGCTAACAGGAAGGGACACCAAGCTACTCATGCTGGCTCAGGGGTGCAGGAGCTCAGGCCCAGGGCCCAATCCAGCCCTCCGGGACTCCCCAGGTGACCACTCACCCTTCCCAATTCCGCACCCCTTTCGTCCAACCACTGGTCAGCTGGTGGTTTTCTGGCTTTTGTGCAATCCCCCCCCCCCCCACTGTAAATGTTGAATGCCTCTCCGAAGACTTCATTGCTGGCAGTAAGAGCTTTAAGTTTCAGTACGCTGGGTTTTGCATTCTTGGTGCCACCCCTTTTGCCTTTGGCCACACTCCTTTTGCCATCAGCCCTCCTCGCCCCTGGAATGCAGCCCCCAAGAGCTTCTCAGAAATTGAATTTGGCCCTTGGGCTGAACAAGGTTCTGCACCCCTGTGCCTCTGTGCCTGTGTGTGTCGGCCAAACTCTCTCTCTGTCTCTCTCTGATTCCCCCAGGAAAGACCAGTGCAGCGGTCACCTTGGCCAAGCACTATAGTGCTGCCTGCTTGTCCATTGATTCTGTCGTCTTGGAAGCCATCTCTGATGGGAGCAGCTCCGCAGGGCTCCATGCGCGGGAACTCTGCATTCGAGCAGCGATAGAACAGGCCCAGCGGGAAAATGAGGACGGCGGCGGTAAGCGGGGACAGCACCACTCCACATATCTGGCCAGGCCTCTCCTCCTCCTCCTCCTCCTCCTCCTCCTAGTCCAGCCCTCCCCAGCTTTGTGCCATCCAGGCCTGGTGAGGAGTGCTGAAAATGGTAATCCAAGGCATCTAGAGGGCGGAGGCTGGGGGAGGCTGCCCTACGCTGATTTCCTTCCTATTCAGGAGCAGCTTTACTCTCTGTTCTGGACCAGTGGGGGCTGATGGCTCCGATGTCTGTGGGGCTGTAATGCATCCTGGTCTCCATCAGAACCAGCCGGAACTGAATCCGGAGCTGAATCCGAAGTGCTGAATCCTTTCCGTAAAATGAGTTAGACGCTTTGGAGAGCTCCTTTAGAGTTGTCCCTGGTTCTGACTAAAACCCAGAATGGGTTCAAAGCCCCATCGCAATCAGAGCCACCAGCCTCCACTGACCTTGACTCTGGCTTTTCTCTCACAGCATTGACACACCTGTCCCTGCCCACCTCCTTCTTCTTTGCTGGAAACTCCAAAGTGGTGCTGCAGCCCTCTGCCTTCTACACACCACCCAGGAAACATGTCTTCCATCTTGGAAATGTCGTTGTATAGGTGCTGGGTGTTGTATGCTTGGAGACTGGTCAGGGGTTCTTGAGTACGGTGGGGAACCCACAGCACCTCTATCCTTGTTCATTGTTCACCTGAAGTCACAAAACCAGATTTCACAGGAAACTCACTGGTGGATTTTTAAAAAATGTTATAGATTAGGTGGTTTTTATTATTTCCAGAAAACCTTGTCTTGATGCATCTTAGAACATAAGCGCTTCATCCATGTCTTTGAAATGCTGGGGAAACTCAGTCCACAGCTTTTACAAGGGCCTGGAGACTCCACAATGTGTGGCGAGGGAAAGCTTCATGCAGCGCTCCAGAGAGCTGGATGGATCATCTCTGCTTCGGGGATGCTTGATGTTTGCAGGTCCAGATATCTGTCCGTTGCTTTGCAGGCGCTAGAGCAGGCTAGGCAACCCTTCTGGGCTGTTTGGCAATTTGACAACTCTTTTGGGCACCACCACAAAATGGGTCTGTCCAGACAACACACTAAGGCAGGGTTAGGCCACTCTCCCTTTTGCAGCAAATGGGTAGTGAGCATGTTTAAACTGTGGTTAGGTAGCCACCATGGTTAGGAATAGTTCACACAACATGCTAATGTTTAGCTCAAAATGCTTAACCACCATGGCTTAGCATGTCATCTGAACAGGGTCAAAGGCTGTTACTGAAAGTGTGGCAAGGGACAAGTAACCTGCTTTTTGTACCCTACTTTTTGTTCCACCAAGCCTGATGAAGTGTTTTGCAGAACTCAAAAGCTTGCACTTCTTTTGTGGAATTTTGGTTGGTCCTAATAAAAGTGTTACCCCACAACGGATCTTGTATTTTTCCCCCTCATGGACCAGCACAGCTATCTTTGTTTTTAATAAAAGTTTAGTAAGACTTCTTTGCTCTTGTGGAATGGTATACATGTTCTTAGCTTTCATAGATGGTTTATGCAGCTAATTGCAGCTACGTATGAAGCAACATTGTTTATGAATAATGCATATTGCTTAGAATAGCAGGGCAATTCCAGCCTAATGTTTGGTGCTCAAACTTGTTGATGTGAGCACTTACGTGTGGAAAATGTATATCAGAATGGATGATCCACACAACTCTTTGTGTGAGTACACTTAGGTTATCACATAAGGAGGACCAAACGCCATGTCTGAATTCACCAGCTGAATATGAGCCAACATTGTGATGTGGCTGCAAAAAAGCAAATGCTATTTTGGGCTACATTAATAGAAGTATAGCTTCCAAATCATGCGAGGTACTGGTTCCCCTCTATTTGGCACTGGTTAGGCTCCAGTTCTGGGCACCACACTTCAAGAAGGATGCAGACAAGCTGGAGGGGGTTCAGAGGAGGGCAACGAGGATGATCAGGGGTCTGGAAACAAAGCCCTATGAGGAGAGAATGAAAGAACTGGGCATGTTTAGCCTGGAGAAGAGAAAACTGATGGGAGACATGATACTACTCTCCAAATACTTGAAAGGTTGTCACACAGAGGAGGGCCAGGATCTCTTCTCCATCAACCCAGAGTGCAGGATGCGGAATAATGGGCTCAAGTTACAGGAAGCCAGATTGCGATTGGGCATCAGGAAAAACTTCCTGACTGTTAGAGTAGTACGACAGTGAAACCAATGACGTAGAGAGGTGGTGGGCTCTCCCACATTAGAGGCATTCAAGAGGCAGCTGGACAACCATCTGTGAGGGATGCTTTAAGGTGAATTCCTGCATTGAGCAGTGGGTTGGACTCGATGACCTTATAGTCCTATGTCCACCAATGGCCCGTCTTTAAAAGTAAAATGATAGAGACTGGAGCCCTAGTCCCTTCACGTAGGGCTGCATCTAATCCTAAAAACGCACACCTTGTGATAAGAAGAAGTCTCTTCATGCTAGGTTGGATTCTATGTCTTCTTATGTTTGTGAAACTTATGTTTGTGATTTCTGTAAGTTCGGCATAACTTGCCTCTTGGGCTTCCCACGGGGCGCAATCATTCTGTCTCCTTTCTTGGTCAAGGAGCTGAAGGACAGCCGGCTCTGGGTACCAGGCTGAGTGCCGAGGCTTTGGCCAAGTACACCTCCGACGGCAGCCAGCAGAGCTCTGAGTCCAAAACAGGCCCCCTCTCAGCCATCTCCAGGGGCTACAGGGGAAGTACAGTGACAGCAAAGGGCAAATCTGAAGGTCACACATCACAGAAACAACAGCAACAGCATCAGCAGCCGCTGCAGTCTGATCAACCTGGATCCCAGGTGGGGACATTTGCCAGGCCCTCTCTTGCCCTTCATCAGGGGCAAAGTTTAATGCCATTTACAGGAGATGCTTGATGCTTGCATCCTTCTCAGCCAACGGCCTCCTACCCAACAGGCCGTTTAGTTCACACCTGCTTAGTTCCAGCAATGCCGCAGCATCAGGTACTCTCAGGCCCTTCCACGGCTTCATGGTTTTGCATCGCTGCAGTTGTGCTTCAACACACACACACCGCCTTAGTCTCGCGTGGAAAGCAGGGTGGGGGAAGGGACACCCATACTCTCTTGCTAGCGCTGCCACAGAGTCCAGTGCAACCACCTTGTAGGAAGAGCAGCTGCTTTTAGGTGGGTGTCTCCCTTGTGCGACGCTAGACTGTAGCTGCATCTTTGCCCAGGTGGATTGGTCAGGTGGCGTTCGACAGGCAGGTGAGGAGAAAAGGATTCCTCAATTCTGTTGACAGGCACCGCCATCTCACCCCAGTCCCATTACAGACGTTGTTGCTCATTTGCATATTTTGGGAAATTCCATTCGTTTTGTCTTTGTTTTATTTTAACTGTAATCTTTTAAGTACCCTGGAGAGAACTGAGATGGAACCAATGAATGGAACGAATCCATGCCGGTGTTCTGGTAGAGGTTGTGTCACCCCACTCGACCCAGGGGAAATATGTCTCTGGGGCAATGATGGAGGGGGGTGGTCAGCTTGTGCACTTCAGAAAGGATCCGTGTACACAGACAATTGATGAAGCACACCAAGTGTTAAATGTTCCATCAAATTTAAAATGTGGATGTCTGGAGGTAGTGTTGGGGCAAAAATCTGCCTGGGCCCTTGAGGGTAGCGGATGCCTTTGTGTTCAGCCCTCACGGGCCCAGGTAGACGTACCTGGAGGATCCTTGCCTCAACTCTGCAGTTCTGCCCCCTTTTTCCTTTCCCCCTACAACGTAAATGGCAGCTGCCATTAACGCAGCGGAGGGAAATACATAATTTCCCGAGCTTTGGACCCATGTGGCTCTAATCCATCAAGGGTTGTTCTTACCTTCGTAATTCAGTCAAATGCTAACTGTGCTTGATTTCACGTTTAGGGGAGATGAGGTCCAATCCTCAGTACAAAATGGTGCTTTTCCACACAGACTTGTGCCGCCATCTTGCACTCTGCCCAGTGGAGAACAAGGTGTGGCGCAGCTGCTCCTCCTAAGGCTCCCGGCTCTCTGCCCATTCCGTGGGCCCCGGCACGTCTGCCGGCTGTGTGCTTTGAACTGCTGCTCGCCCGCCCTCGCCTCCCGTTCTCCTGCAGCCTACTCTTGCTCAGGGCCCCCAGGTACCCCCTGCTCTTGCTTCCGCTGAGAGCAGCCCAGGTGGCCTAGGACTCTAATGAGAAGCACCAGCCAGGCTCCGTGGGCAGGGAGAAGTGGCCCCCAGAGCCAGGCGGTGTGCAGACCTGCCTCTCCCTCTCCCTTGCCACTTGCCTTTGCTTTCTTCTAAGCTTTGGGGGGAGACTATGCTCCCTGCAGCGAGAGGCCTGTGGCGACATGGAGTCAGAGAGGAGAAGCTGTTAGTGCCGTGTGGCCTGGCTGGTTCCCTAACAAATGCTTTCTGCCCCCTTGTGCTGCCCTTGCAGATTCCATCCAGCCCCATTCCCAGTGCTCCCATCCAGAGGCGCCTTAGCCTCAGTGCCAGCATGGCGGGAGAGTTCGGCCTGATGAGCTGCATGCTTCCGGAGGAGCTCTTGGTGGAGATTCTTTCTGAGCGGATGCAGGTAACCCAGGAGGAGGTGCTGGTCAGGGAGCCCAGGAATGTGGGGAGAGCATTTGCTGGCTCCTCTGGGGATTCTCTTGTGCACGGCTGCGACTGCCCGTCCACGTCTAGTCTAGACAGAGAGCCAGAGCCAGTCTGATCCAGGCCTCTGTGCACATGCAGAGTCCCTTTTCCCCAATCGCAGTCCCTGCTCAGCCATGACAAAGAAACAGAGTGACCTTGAGCACACGACACGACCAGCTCTTGGCTGTTCCCAGTCTGCACTATAACACTAGGTACGACCCACTTCACGGGCTTGGTGTGAGGAGAAAGGATATAGCACTTTGCAGAGAGGTCTCAAAGCAGTGAACCTAAAATGTAGTACCATAACATGTAATGCCACAATCCCATGTGAAGAGTTGGCAGCCTCCAAACGCGGAGGCTGCCGAGTCTCCGATGCAGGGCGGAAGGGCTGCGGAGGCAGGCAGGCAGGCCATCTTCGCCGCCACCGCCACACTCCAGCCGCCCTGCAATTCTGCTGGATGGGTGATTTCATCTAGCAGGGCATGTCAGAGGGGGAGGGTAGGGAGGACCAGGAAGAACCCTGTGACAGCCTACGCAGGGCAATGGCTGAGGTGTCCAGGCCAGGGTCCTGCCTGGCCTCAACCCCACAGGAGGCTTCTGGGCCACTCAAGAGTTGTGCCTGCTTGGCCAAACAACTGACTGGGGTTTCTTCCCTTTGATCATTCTTATGGAAGGAGGCAGGTGGATTGGCCTGTGTTTGCACCCCAGCAACTCAAGGGGCCTTAGCACGGGCTGAGCTTAGCAGCCTTTGGAATCCATGAACATCATTTGCAGCCTCAGCTGTGACAGGATCTGCGCCTGGAAATGGGCCTCATGGGATATACTTTTATTTCTGGACAGCTCAGCGACTGCTATCGTGGGATGGTGTTTGATGGGTTGGAAACCATGTTTGCCCGCAGCGCGGTGTCAGCTCTGCTCTGCCTGCTCAAAGCTATCAACAACCGGCGCTATATCTATTTTGTGAACCTGTTCCAGGACTTTGTTGCTATGAAAGCCCGAGAGAAAAGCAAGCAAGAGCAGGAGGGTAAGAAGGATGGTCAGGTGAGGCGCCCTCATGCTCACCTCAGTTGCAAATAGAATCAGTCTAAATCCCAACAAGATTGGAGCCTCTATTGCTGCCAGGTGTTTGACCTGCATTTCCCCAAATTTGTTTACCTTCCCCCCCCCCCCCCGCTGCCTCCACCTCCACCGCCCTGTCTTCTCCTTGCAAGAAGGCCACTGGAACGGGGACACCAGGAGGCACAGACACTGCCACCTGGCTTGGCCATACTCAGGTCTCTCTCTTTCTCCTTGTTCTGCATGGAAGAATGGGAACAGCAAGAAGCCATTGCGAGAGAGAAGGCTCGCCTCCAGGAGATGGACGAAGAGGAGTATGATGCCCTCACTGAAGAACAGAAGGTCCAGTTTGATGGCGAACTGTTGCAGGCGCTACGTGAGCGAAAGAAGAGGTCAGAGAGCGGTTCCTTGGCAGGCCTTGGCATGTGCTTTGACCCCAAAGGAGGAGGAGGGGCATTGGAATGTTGGAGGGGGATTAGATAGCCCTCCTTAGGAATGGATGTGACTCTCTGGAAACTCCGATTGTCTTTTTCTGGCCAGTCAACGTGCCATTAGGACTTTCTTTTCCCAGGACTAAACACCTAAACTCTGAGAAGCATCTGCCCTTAAGGCTGTTGGGCAGGTCAACTGGGAGAGATGAAGTGAAACTAAGATGCCTCTCCAAGAAGGAGAGGTTCAATGCTGAGGCATTCAAGCAACCCCAAATTCTAAGAATAACTCCATAGTTAGTGGATCCTTTTGCTGGAATTTAGGGGCCCAATGTTTGGATTGTTGAGTTTTGCCCATTTTAGTGCCTGGGTGTGCCAAGACTCCTGAGTGGGCCTCAGAAGAGCAGAAATGATTCAGGCCTGCGCAATACCTGTCGACCCTCTGTGTATCTGGTGAGATTACCAAAAAGAGATCAAAGACATCTCCCTGTATTCCTCCTGGCCAAATAGGGACTGTGCTGTCACCCCCTGTACACTATGTTCTGAAGTCAAAGGAGTGGGAGAGATGGCAGGGAGTGCCTGACGGGGGGTGCTGCAAGGCCTTAGGCACTGCCTTATGTGGCTGCTGCAACCTAAGAACATAAGAGCCGTGCTGGGTCAGAACCAAGGGCTACCTAGGCCAGCAATAAGTTTCCACAATGGTCAACCAGATACCAGTGGGAAGTCTACAAGCAGGACAAGAGTGCAAGAGCATCCAAGATAGCTGGGCATCATGGAAGCCATAGTACTTACAATGCAGGATCATTAGGATGCACTGATCCTGCACTGGGCTGTCAAATGCCTCCCAACAACCTTACGCCCTTCCCAATCAAATGGCCCTTCTCCGTCACCAGCCCTCTGCAACAACTCCAAGTAGTAGCATGGTGTGTGTGTGTGTGTGTGTGTTCAGCTGGGAGGGGGCAGGGAAGGCTTCTAGAGCCCTTTGAGTGCATGAAGAGGCCTAGCTGATTCAGAATTGACCTCGAAATGGCAATTCCGTGTGGGTCTTTGAGTAATGAATACCACTGGTCCCACTGGAGTAATTCCACGTGCAATTCTCAAAGGGAGCTCGAGAAGCTGGCTCGGGAGTTGGAGGAAAAGAAGCACCAGCAGGAATTGGAGCGCCTGAAGGAGGAGGAGGAGATGAAGAAGAAGAGCAAGCGGTATAAGCGGGATGCAGGAAAGGAGAAAGAAGAGCCTGCTGGAAAGAAGGGTCAGCAAGCAGGCAAGCAAGTAAGTATCAAGGGCAGCTCTCCAGGGGGCTAAGGGCAGGGGCTCCACAGCTTGATCCTAGGAAACCACGAGGGTCTCCGAGTCAACGCAGGAGCTTTTTTACGCAGCCGACAGGGCCTGTGAGCCTGTGTTTGTCTTCTGATTTGGGCAACAGGCCCCTAGCTCAGTTAGAGCTCCCTGAGGACTGATAGCAGTTCCAGAAGCATGGCCAGACAGGTCTGAGGTCAGGCCTAGGAGGCAGAACAACAGTGGAGAGTGCATGGCCAATGATGTCCACCTTCCAAACGATATTGTAGAGCTGGGAAAAGGGCAACCAAAATGATCAAGAAGCTCCCCTGGGAGGAAAGACTACAATGTTTGGGGCTGTTTAGCTTAGGGAAAAAATGGTGAGTAAAGGAGATAAGATAAAGGCGTATAAAATTACACATGGTGTGGAAAATGTGGGGAGAGAGAGATTTTCTCCCTTCCTCATAATACTAAAACTTGGGGTCATTCGGTGAAGCTGAATGGTTGGAGTTTCAGGACAGATAAAAGGAAGGACCTTCATACAGCACATAGTTAAACTCCAGTTTTTGCTGGCCTACAGGGGCTGCCTACTTGGATGGCTTTTAAGGGGGATTGGACGGATTTATGGAGGATAAGGCTGCCTGTGGCTACTAGTCATGAGGGCTCTATATTACTCCCAGTATCAGAGGCAGCATGCCTCTGGACACCAGCTGCTGGGGAACATGAGCAGGAGGCGGCTCTTGCATGCAGGTCCTCTGGCGGGCTTCCAGTAGCCATCTGGTTGGCCACTATGGGAACAGAATGCTGGACTAGTTAAGCCTTTCTGGCCTAGCCTGACTCTTCTTATGTTCCTCACAGAGAGCTCCAAGTGGAGCTGGAAGCCAGACAAGCTTAACTTGTATGTTGCTCCTACAGCGAGCAGACTGTGAGTAAAACTTAAGTGAGCTTTTGCCCACCCCAATTCCAATTCCCTTAAAAGGAACTTGCTTTCTCCAGAGGCCTTTGATTGCAAAGGTGACTGCAGTGTAGTCATGGCTTCAGAGCTGGAGCCTCAGAGTCCGAGGATGGTAATATGACTTCCTTGAGATGTGCGAGTGGGCTTTTCTGGAGAAGAGGCATCTGAGGAGGTGGGTGGCTCGAAATGTGCTTCTGGAGCCCCTCTTCCTGGCCTGAGAGAGAGTCTATATCGGAGGCCTCTTCCCCTGAGGAGGGGGATCGGAGACCTGGATCCTGACAGCTTTCTTTGGGCAGCGTTGGGACAATTGGGATGTCACGAGCGACCAAGGGGTGGGGAAGCCGTCAGTCCAGGAAGAAAGAAGGCCCCAGGCGTCTCTCCTCATTGCATGTCCTGCTGCAATTCAGCTCAACTCCAGCACTTGGGTTTGTGGATCTTAGGGCTGGCTTCAAACTCTACTTTTGTTTCTCTTGGCTTGGCCATTGCAGAATCCCCCCTTATCTGCTTTCAAATCTGACGGGAAGCTGAACGAAGGGATAGAGCGGAAATCCTCTGCAAGGGAGCGTCCAGACCTGAGCATCAATGACAAGGATGACAAAAAGAAGAAGAGCAGAATGGCCCTGCCAAATGGACAGCCAGGGGCAGCGGCGCCTCCAGCCCAGGACGAAGAGGAAGCAGAGAAGGAAGTGATGAGCGAGAGCGAGAAGAACCTGGCACAGCGGTTCAAACTCTACGAGGCGACGCAGAAAGAGATCGTGCAGGTGCTGGCATTCTGGGATCGAGTTCAGCTGATTCAGCTGCAGCTGCCAGGCTCCGAGGGAAAGCCGGAGGAAGTTGAGGATCAGCGTCAGGCCCCGTCAGGCCGCAAGGGCAGGAAGGACAGGGAGAGGGAGCGCCAGGAAAAGCTGGAGAGGGAGCGAGTGGAGAGGGAACGAGCGGAGAGGGAACGAGCGGAGAGGGAGCGGCTGGAGAAGCTCAAGGCAATGGAAGAGAACCGCGCAGCGGGCCAGGAGGGAGGCAGCGGTGGAGAAGGTGCCGAGAGGGACGTTGGCGTCCCATGCTTGGAAATCCAGGTGCTCAGCTCTGAGGACTCCAGCGGCAAGAGGGTCCTAGAGAGCGGCAAGCTGCCAGATGTCATCCAGGTGGGGACCCGCTGGGCCTGGTTCAGGAAGTGGGCTGGGCATTGCATAAGGGGAAGGGCCATCTCTAAGGTCAGTGAGCGCCAAGAAATTTAGCGTGGAATCCTGAAGATCTCCCTGTTCATTTAGGAAATGAGCAGGTTTCTAGCTCATAGATTGTTATTATTATTATTATTATTATTATTATTATTATTATTACTACATAGCATAGCGAGGTTTAAGGCAGGTAACTGCAGTCTAGCCATCTCAAGAAAAGAGTGGTCAACAAATTCAAGCATCTTTTATTGTAGGAGTGCAGAACCCTCAGCCCATGGGCAGAAGCCAGCCCGCTGGGCTCCCCAATCCAACCTGCCAAGCCTCCTCGGGTCCCTGCAGAAGATCGGGGCTTGGAGCAGGGGGAGGAAAGCAGGGGCCCAGGAAGCAGAGGCATCCCTCCAAGGGTCCCAATGCAGCCCTATGCAGCTCCCCAGAGGGCCACGCCCCCTTCCCCTTCCCCCCAACCACCCCTCATTGGGCAGTTTTTTGGCTTTGGCTTTGGTTCCCCCCATTCTAAAAGGTTGAGATGTTGGCAGTGAGAGTGTTAATCTACAAGAGGCTGCTACATTTTGCGTTTTTGACCCCATCCCTTTTGCCTCTAGGGATATGCTGGGATGCATGAAGTCAGGAACTCTGCCAGTGCCAGGAGGAGTGGCTGCCCTTCCCGGTGCCAGCTGAGCCGCACTTGTGTGGCACCCAGCACCCCGCGAAACCAGCTGCACCTCCCAGCACCGGATGGCTCCTTTTCTCCATGCTGGGAGAGTCATGGAACTCTGTGCTGCTCCCAGGGTGGAGAAAGGCTATAATGTGGGGGCAGGGAGGGGAGGGAGGGGAGATAGGTGAGCATGTTAGGGGCCATGGCTAAGGCCACTGGTGTCACCCAGTCGTCTATTGTGCACATGAGAAGGAATGTAGACAAAACCGTGCATGAATTTTTATGTGGGCAGTTTACCGCCCTAAAATCACAATTGCTATGAAAACCAGGCAGAATGTGTGCTTCAAAAGTCTCCAAAACTGCGGAACCTGAAAGAGACAGGTTGAATCTGCGTTGCTTCTGAGACGGGTTTTGTGCCTTCCCTGCTCGCTGGATTTTTGATTTGATGAAGTGTGGCAGCACCCCTGCATCCCTGTAACTTTGCCTCTTGCCCTAGATCTTGGATGGTTTGGGTTTGGGTCCTTCTGGGGCCCCCATCCCCCCCACGGCCTTCTTCTCTGTGATCCCGTACCCAGAGAAACGGACCGTGCCAGTCCCCGGGGAGGCTCTCAAGCACTTCACCTTCCTTGCCCCTGAAGAGCTGAATCTGGAGGATGAGAAGAAGGACGTCGAAGGCAGTGTGGAGACTGCAGCCAATGTCCCTACGGCAAAGGTAGGGGGCTCGCTTCATCAGGGAGAAGTGCTCTCGGAGAGGAAGGGTGGGGCTGGATGGGTGCAGCGTGAACAGATTTCTGTTCCTCTGTTTAGGGAAGTTCATGAATGAATGAAGGACATTTCTGTACTGCCCAATAGCCAAAGAGTCTGGACAGTTCACAAAGGAAGACTTGAAGTTGCATCATGAAGAGGGGCAAATGAGTGTCATCTTCAGGGCTGCTGGGTCTGTCGCTTACCTTAGCCAGGACCTCTGCATGGCCTGTACCTTTTCACCAGGAGTGGGAAACCGATTTCTCTAAGAGAGGCTGGAGACACTGGTGGGTTGAGCTAGAGGTCAATGTAGGTGGAGCCAGTGATAAGACACAAGAAGAGGACCCTTTTCGCACCTGATGCACAGACCAGGATGGGGTGGGCACTCAGCACCCAACTCTCCAGGAGCTCTGAATGCCCTGGCTGGAGGGGAGGGAGGACCAACCATGCTTTTCTGCCGGGCACAAACAGCTTGAGCAGGCCTGGCGCATGCAGGGAAGATGAATTAGAGTTGGATTCTCTGCTCCACTTTTGGATCGTTGTCCAGCACATCTGGAACTGGAGAAGAGGGATGCAGAATAGAAGCCAACATCCCATCTCAAGCCTTTGTCCTGCCAGGATGCCCCCTATGGAATGCCTGGGGGAAGAAAATAAGTAGAGCAGCTGCTTTGCCAACCCTCTTGCCAAGCAGGAGGGGTCAGTCAGATCAGACACCCACCAGCAGCACACTGCCCCCCTAGAGAGAGGTGGTCTCTCCAGCCCACTCACCAGCAGTCTCTCTCGGGGAAATCCAGCCCTTTCTGGGCTGGACAGATTTCCCCATCTCCCCTGGCTCAATTTGCATTTGTGAGCTGAGCTATAGGCTTTTCCCCAAAATCCTGAAACTTTTCTCGGGTCCCCCCCCCCCCCATTTATTTTATTTATTTAATTGTGGCATTTATAAACTGCTTAATATAGTAAAAATTCTCAGCGGTTCACAATATACCAATGTGCACAAATTGCAGCCATGATTTGCGTAATTTTCAGAAATTGTGGCCATAATTTGTGTCATTTGTGCAAATTCTGGAAATCACGGTTGAAATTTGTGCAAAATACACAAATTGCAGCCACAAGTTTTTGCAAGTTGCCAGAGACAGGGAGGAAGGGGAATGGGATTAAGTTGGGCCAGTTTGCGGAGAGACGAGCCCAAACCTGTGGGACTGAGCAGGTGAGAGCTTGGCCAACTCCACCCCCAGATGGAATTCTCCAGCCCCTCCTCCTGGTACTCGCTGGCAAGACGTTGTTGTCTACTAAAAAGCTGAGGTGGCCGGATGCAGGGGAGCAGCAGCAGCCAGAGAATCCGCCTTTCTGGGGTGACAGAGAAGTTTGCAACTCTGGCTCCCAGCTGCTCCTAATCTTTGTCAAAGAAAGAGCCAAGGCTGCAGCAGATCCCACCTATGCTGGATTTGAGTGCCTGACAGGAGGCGTGCTCTCTGCAGACAAGGGGTCTCCACATGAGGTTCCCCATAGCTATTCCTCTGGCTCCTGTGCAATGCTGCCTGGTGAAGAACCACCCACAGGGGGACAAAACAACTATAATGCCATTGGTAGTCAGGATGATGGGGCAAAGAGCACCCCAGAAGCACGCATGCATGCGCACACGCCTCCAGACCAAATCTGGGGGTGGAGTTGTGATTTGAAGGGAAGAGTGTTCTTGAATTGCAATTGTGAATTCTTATGTGTGCAGATGGGATTAATTGGCAGCAGCTTGGGAAATGGGCACTGCTTCTGATCTTAGAGAATGTTTGAGAAAGATTTGCAGACAGCCAGAATGACAAATTGGCAAATGATATTGAGGTCAAGAAGGAGCACCAGTTAGAGCCAAAGTTGATGGGACATTAATTGAATGAATGCACTTAATATGCATAGGTTCTTCGTGGTCTCTGTGCATCACACAGCATATGGGCTCGCACCGGCATCAAGCCTCGTTCGGGAAACTTCTATAGCTTAGAATCATTTTATTTATTTATTTATTTATTTATTTATTTATTTATTTATTTATTACATTTGTATACCGCCCCATAGCCGAAGCTCTCTGGACGGTTTACATAGGATTAAAACAATTAAAAACAATATACAAAAATTTAAACAGCAAAAACATACAACATACACACAATACACACATACTGTTGTGTCTAATTCCTTCCCCCTTGCTCAGGGCGAAGGAATGTTAGCCGTTGATTCAGAATCAGATTCTGAACCCGAACAGACATTCCAGTCCGTACCAGAAGGGGAAGAGGTTCCCATAGCTTCGCCTTTAGAGAATGTTTCTTCTGATGTAAATAACCTTGCAGCTGATAACCAGCCTTCGACTTCAGAGGGCGAAGGGGGGAGTGAGCTCAGAAATCCCATTTTCCGTAGGAGAGAAAAGCGAGCACAGATCAAAGAGGTTAAGAGACGGCGCTCGGAAAGATGACTTGCTCAGAAAAGGCTGGATGTTAATTCTTCTCAGAAGTGACTCTCGCTTCCTTTTGGATGGATCAACTGATTTGTTTGCTTAGCTAAATTATGCCTTGGGGCAAAACGCTTTCTAAGTTTTAACTCCTTTCAAAGGGAGAGAAGGAATCATTTGCTAAATAAAAGATTGATTGTTTTCCTAAGAGGCCTCCTTATTGACTTCAATGTGCGCTAGAAGTTAGGGAGTCACGTCACATACATTTAAAACCACTCCCCCACCGTCCTACTGCGCATGCCCAATCGGGTTCCCGCTTACCTCAGTTCTTTTTCGACCACCGTGCTATTTGCCTCGCGGAAGCTTCGCTCCTCTTTTTGGACTCGTTATTCGTAAATATATCTATAATATAGATATTGTACTTAGCTTAGATTTTTAGTTTGTTACTGTTCTTATTGTATAACATTTTTTTAGTCTTAGGTAGTTTTAGTATACTCTGAGGTGCAACCGTTGTCGTTACCTTCAACCTGTTATTTTTCTTGCCTATGGCGCAGACTGCATTATTTAAAAAGTGTTCCTGCTGTAGGGGCAAGTTGCCTCTAACCGACGGGCATTCGTTGTGCTTGGTGTGTTTGGGCGAAACACATATTGTAGAGGCCTGCTGCCGTTGCATGAGCCTCTCAAGACAAGCTAGGAGAAATCAAGCAGAGAGGCTAAGGGCTATTCTTTGGAAAAAAAACCTTAGAAGTGGTGGATTCTCCCTCATCGACACCGTCTCAGGCCTCCTCAATGCCTCCGCCTGTAGTCTCCTCTAATGAGCGTGGGGTTCTACTCGTAAGCCGCTCGAATCCACCAATGCCTGGGTGCTCCTCAGCCAATTCTAAGGCTAAGAAACTTGCCAAAAAATCTAAGGAAAAATCTATGGATGATTTCCATAAAAAGAAGAAAAGTAAAAAAGTGGCGAAAGAAAAATCAGCTCCCGCTTCGATTCCGTCGGTACCAACAACTTCGGTATCAACAGCTTCGGTACCGGCTGCCTCGATACCGAGCTCATCGGCGCTGCTACCGCAGATCCCGTTGCCACAGCCTACCAAGCCGGTTACTGCAGTACCGCAACAGCCTTCGGTATCGGAGGGGGAAATCTTAGACTCTCCACTTCAGAGGCAGCGTTCGGTTCGGTCTGAAGATATTTCTCCTCGGGACCGATGCTGTGACTACCGATGCCGCCACTACCAGTCCCGATCTAGATCTAGGTCTAGAGATTGGGATCGCTACTCGGTTAGTTCGGGACATTCTTATGCATCTCACTACAGTAGTGACAGACGTCTTGCCGAAGTTTATGAGAGGGTACACGGCTCACGGTATGCGTCTGGGCCGTCCTCTTCCTGTCGGTACCCAGTCTCGGTAGTGAGTCAGCCTTCGGTACCATATCAACCTACACAGGAAATTCGAACCTCAGATGCGGCACAGCCGCAACCAGCAGTTTCTCTCCCTTCAGCTACCGTCTCGGTACCGCCACAGATGCAATCGGTACCAACAGCAATTCCTGAACGTCGGCTACAAATGTCCTCCCCACAGTCGGTTGAGGACTATGTTTCGGACTCTTCGTCGGTGTCTTTGGTACCCCCCTTAGTACCATTCCCTGACGATATCGTGGGTACAGCTGAGCAAGCTTCCCCATCTGAAGACATGGGGCATTTCAAAGAGCAAATTCTTAAAATGGCACAATCCTTGGGAATTGACTCGCAACAACCGATAGAGAAGCTTGTGGACCCAGTCTTCGATGTCATGCATACTGAAACCTCAGTGTCAATCCCATACTTGCCAACGTTACTTCAAACTGCGCAACAGTCATGGAAAGCACCTTCATCGATGATACTTACCTCAAAGTGCTTAGAGACATTGTACAAGATTCAGGATAAAGACGCTTCTTTCACCCGAAACCCAATTCTGTTATTGTGGAGGCATCTCAGGGCAAATAGAACAAGACCCATTCTGCGCCTACAGATAAGGAGGGGAGAAAATTGGACATGTTCAGTCGTCGGATCAATGGGAGTTGGCTGATGTTTTCCATTCTGAAGCCTTACGGCTCTCAAAGCAGGAGTTGAATACCTCTAGGCATCAAACTGATTGTGCCTCCAAGGCTATGATTGGACCAGTAGCACTCCACTGTCATGCCTGGCTGCGATCTGCAGGGCTCCCGCCAGAAACCCGATCTCAGATTGAGGACCTCCCCTTTGATGGTGAAGGTCTGTTTAATGCATCAACTGATACAGCTATGGATATGATTCAGAAGGATAAAGCCACTGCTAAGAACATGGGCTTCAATCCGTCTGCTGTGGTGGGAAAATCTGATTAGAATGATTAATTTGACAAATTTTGAAAGTATTTCCTTTCTCAGTAGAGATGAATAGTTTCCCACTCAGCAACTGGATTTTAACAGAGACCACAAGTAAAATTATACTCACAGCATGATTCTCTCTTCAAAAAGGTCTTTATTGTTACGAACAGCTGTCGGAGCCAGGACCTGGGTTCTGACTGCCATAATTCTACAGAGTATTTGCTTTTATAGGTCATTCAAACATCAAATTCAGAAATACATAAAAAGGGAGGGCAAGTAAGATGTCACAAGAGTGGGGTTGATCTAGGTCAGAGTGTATGCTTAAAACAGCTGAGTATGCTAGAACACGGATACATACTTGCCAATGAACTGAAACATATAAAACTCGCTTACACAGGGTACAGGATATCTGTGGTTTTGCTAGGACAGAGTATTTAGAACTTTTTTTAATAGGAAAGGTTAAGTTCTTTTCTTTTAGGGCTCTTGACAAGTTTTGTTGCAGTGAGCAAAATTATTACAGTTAAGAAATTCTTGCTGTCTTTAGCATTAACAATTATTTCAGTTTAAGGTATATTAAACAATAGATTTTAACAATTGAGCATATAGAAATGGTCACACTTTTAGTATTTCTCCCACACCTGCTCAACAACCTTTTCATCCTCATAGATGGTATCGTCAGCAACCCTACCAGCAAAAAGGCAATTTCATGACCGTCAGCCACGCTTTCAGACACCAGCCACTCAGCCTCCTTACCAGCAACGAAAACCATTCCAAACTGGCTGTTTTCGTCAGAACCGCAATAAACAGGACACTTCACACGAGCGGCATCTTTGACTTCCTCCTACATCCTCCTTGTGTAGCACCCAAATTTGGAGTTCTTCTCTCCAATTTTTTCCATGCTTGGAAGGATATCACATCAGACACTTGGGTGCTGACAAACATCAGAACAGGCTACAGTTTAGAGTTTGCAGTCCTCCCTCCCGTCGGTACCGTAAAGATTATGGCTCCCTCAGATGTTCTCCTTCAGGAGAACAGTTCTCTTCTTCAAAAAGGGGCCATTCCACTCTTTCAGATAAAGAACGGGTATTATTCCCGTTACTTTATGGTACTGAAAAGGGATGGAGGACTCAGACCCATTATGGATCTAAGAGATCTCAACAAATTTATTTTAACAAAAAAATTTCGAATGATCACACTCGCAATGATCCTTCCTCTTTTAAGAAAAAATCAGTGGTATACGTTGATAGATCTGAAAGATGCCTATTTCCATATAGACATTCATCCATCTCATCAACGTTACCTCCGGTTCATTGTTGGCAATGACATTTTTCAGTTTTCTGTTCTCCCATTCAGTCTCAAAACCGCCCCAAGGGTCTTCACGAAGTGTATGGGGGCAGTATGTGCTCACCTTCGGGCAAAGGGAGTAGAACTTTACCCTTATCTGGATGACTGGCTCTTTGTGTCCCAGACACAAAGACAAGTGGCACAAGATGTTCAAACAGTGCAGTCTCTTCTCTTCTCTTCTCTTTAGGCCTTCAACTCAACATCGAGAAGTCAATTTTTGCACCAACGTGTATGATGAAATTTATAGGCGTCCTGCTAGATTTGACAGTCGCTTGAGCTTTTCTGCCCCGAGATCGAGCAAGCACTATTCGGGAGCTAGCACTTCATATATTGGAGATGTCACTTCTTTCAGCGTTCCTTATCCAAAGACTCCTCAGTCTCATGGCAGCGTCTATGTATGTGGTCAGGGGGGCAAGACTCCATATGAGACCTTTACAACAATTTCTCCTCCTCAATTACGACCCGTCCATGAATTCAAGAAGGGTCAGATTAACCATACCTCTACAGTTGCATCCATCAAATTCCTTTATTACAGTCGACAGACCAAAGACATCACAGATATTGCTAACTACATAGGGAATCATGAATATAAAAACATTATTAAAAAAGAAAAATACAGAAACTTTTATTCTAAAATACTCTAAAATAATCAGGCTGATATTAAAGCTCTTGTTTGTATTGCCAAATTCAAAAACTTGGCCACCTGTTCTGTTATTGCCTTAGACGAACCTTGTAATAACAGGTTTAAGAGGTGTTCAGGTGATCTTCCTGGGAAGGCGCGTATAATAGGCCAGATTAAATCAGCTCTGGCCTGGCGATAGTATTCACAAGGTAGCAGAACATGAGCAGAACATCTATAGCACAGCTGGATTTTCTTAAATCGACCCTCCAATAGTCTAGAAGGAAGCACATTAAATCTGGCTAATGTGAAGGCACGCCTATATTTTGGAATTGATAGCCATTTTAGATATTGTGCTCCATTGCTGTTGCTGTGAAGCGTCAGCCCCAAAGACAGCGGGGAGCAAGGGCCCTTAGAAGCCGTTCCTAACTCCTGCCCATCAATATCCAGTAGTCTTTGCTTAGTTATTGTTCTGGCATTTTTTAATCCTGTTGTAAAGAGGTACGGGATTGATAGTCCTATGCTAGAGACTTTGTTCGCGACTACTTTTATCCAAGATGGTACATGAGAATCAGAATGTATTTTGTAGACAAGGGAGTCAGTAGAGACTGCTAAGTGGTAACGAAGCCAGTAATGCACCGAGTGAACCCAGGCTAAGCATTTTAAGGAGTTAAGGCCAGCTTCAAGATTTAAAGGAGCTCCTGCAACACATCTGGGTACACCAAAAATGGTTCTGAAAAAAGAGTTTTGGATTCCTTCGAGAGTGCCTTTTATTAGAGGGAACCAAATTGGGGATCCATGCAGGACTTGTGACACTATGGTTGACTTGTAGATTTGGACTACTGCTGGTATTGAGTTCCCCCCTTTAGTGAAAAAAAAAGTGTCAGTGCTCTGCCTCTTTGTTCTGCTTTTGCCTTTATGTGCCTCTCATGGCACTTCCAGTTCAAACCTTCATGAAACCATAATCCCAAATATTTGTAGGCACTCACTTGTTCTATTCTCTTGCCTGCCATAGACCACAGATATCTTACCTTCCTTTTTGAGAACACAATCACTTTGGATTTGGTTATATTAACAGTTAAAAGATTTGTTCCACAGTAGTCTGCAAATCCGTTTAGTAATCTTTTAAGTCCCAGCCTTGTTTGGGATATTAAAATAACATCGTCCGCATATAGTAAAATGGGGACTTTTGTTTGTCCGATCTTTGGAGGATGAGAAGATATAGAGGCCAGCGAGATTGGAAGGTCTGCAAGGTATAGGTTAAAGAGAGTAGGAGCTAATACGCATCCTTGTTTCACCCCCCTTGTAGCTAGTATCTCCTTAGTTACATGACCCTGTCTTGAGGAGTGAACTTGGGTTGTTGTATTAGTATAGAGCGACTGTATCAGAAAAAGCAGTCTGGCTTCTATGTCATACCGCTTTAATTTCTCCCATAGATGATCACGCGGTATCGAGTCAAAAGCTGCTTTGAGATCTATAAAAGCAGCGAACAGTTTCCCGCCCTTAGGTGTCATATATTTTTGTGCAAGATGGAACAGCACTGCGGCATGATCCAAGGTTGAACTGCCCGCCCTGAACCCTATCTGAGGTGGGGTTGGCCACTCCAAAGCTGACTGACTGGAGGAAATAAGGAACTCTGGAGAGGCATCTGGGGTGGGGGAGTGTGTCAGGAGGAGTCTGCCTGAGTCATTAGACCATGTCTTTGTGAAAGGCTGGAGAGCCTGAAGAAGACACCAGCCAAGAAGATGAGTAGCTACGAGACCAAAGGCTGAGCTGAGAGCACGAGACAGATGCTGAAGAAGGTCTGCAAGCAGGGAGAGGGAGACTGGAACAGCATTACAAGGAAATCAGCCTAAGTGTCTGCTAGTGATGGTGGTCTGAAAACTGGACAGCTGCTACACCAAACTGAAGACTTCAGGAGAAGCCTGGTGAATAGCCTTGAAGGCTCTAGGTGGAAGTCAACCCTGACCAGAAAGAAGACTGAGTGGGGGGAGAAAGAGAGACAAAGTGCAGCGGACATCTTTGCACTAACCCCCGCCCCCTCTCTTTCTCTCTCTTGCGCACGCGAGAGAGACGGGACAACCCGAGGCAGCCGTGAACTGGCCGCGGGAGAACAGCGGCGGCGTGAGTGGAGGGAGAAGGAAAGACAGAGTGCAGCGGACATCTTTGCACTAACCTCCGCCCCCTCTCTTTCTCTCTCTTGCGCGCGCGAGAGAGATGGGACGACCAGAGGCAGCCGTGAACTGGCCGCGGGAGAACAGCGGCGGCGTGAGTGGGGGGAGAAAGAGAGACAAAGTGCAGCGGACATCTTTGCACTAACCCCCGCCCCCTCTCTTTCTCTCTCTTGCGCACGCGAGAGAGACGGGACGACCAGAGGCAGCCGTGAACTGGCCGCGGGAGAACAGCGGCGGCGTGAGTGGGGGGAGAAAGAGAGACAAAGTGCAGCGGACATCTTTGCACTAACCCCCGCCCCCTCTCTTTCTCTCTCTTGCGCACGCGAGAGAGACGGGACAACCGGAGGCAGCCGTGAACTGGCCGCGGGAGAACAGCGGCGGCGTGAGTGGAGGGAGAAGGAAAGACAGAGTGCAGCGGACATCTTTGCACTAACCTCCGCCCCCTCTCTTTCTCTCTCTTGCGCGCGCGAGAGAGACGGGACGACCAGAGGCAGCCGTGAACTGGCCGCGGGAGAACAGCGGCGGCGTGAGTGGGGGGAGAAAGAGAGACAAAGTGCAGCGGACATCTTTGCACTAACCCCCGCCCCCTCTCTTTCTCTCTCTTGCGCACGCGAGAGAGACGGGACAACCGGAGGCAGCCGTGAACTGGCCGCGGGAGAACAGCGGCGGCGTGAGTGGGGGGAGAAAGAAAGACAAAGTGCAGTGGATACCTTTGCACTAACCCCCGCCCCCTCTTTCTCTCTCTCTTGCGTGCGAGAGAGAGACGACGGGACATCTTGGAGGTGACTGAAATTTGTCTGGGAGCATCAATATCTGTTGTATGGGGCAGAGGGAGATATGGCGATAGCAGGACGAAATGCCGTTACAGGGGAAGGAGAGATGGATATTTAATACCCATCTTACCTTCCGGTCGCCCTGCTACCCCGGGGATCTTGGGGAATGATCCAGGCCACCCACAGAACCTTTCCTTGCTCCTATGCAATGCCAGGTCGGTTAAAAACAAAACAAGCATAATCTATGACCTCCTCATAGAAGAGGAGGCCGACCTGGCATGCTTCACAGAGACCTGGCTGGGAGATGACAGTGGCCCGATATGGGCTCAGGCTCTCCCAGCTGGGTACTGTGTTAGTGAGCAGGTGAGGGAAAGTGGGCGGGGGGGCGGAGTAGCTGTGGTCTACAAAAATCATCTTAACCTGACCAGACATCCTGTCCGGCAACTGAATCACATCGAGTGTGTGTACCTGAGTCTGAAGACCAGGGATAGACTAGGGATTCTGTTAGTGTACCGGCCACCCCGCTGCCTGTCAGACTCCCTGGCCGAGCTCACAGAACTGGTCTCGGAGCTGGTGTTGGATTCGCCCAGGCTCTTGGTCCTGGGCGATTTCAACATCCCATTCGAGGCCAGTTTGTCAGGTGGGGCTCGGGAGTTCATGGCATCCATGACAAACATGGGCCTATCCCAATTGGTCTCTGGACCCACACATTCAGCAGGTCACACTATCGATGCTGTTTTCAGTTCCGAACAGACGGATCTGTGGGCGGAGGTACTGAATACCTCCGAATTGTCATGGACAGACCATTTTCTGGTCAGGGTTAGTATCACGGCTACCATCCGTCCCTGCAGGGGTGGCGGACCAATTAAGATGGTCCGCCCTCGAAGGCTGATGGATCCTGCTGGATTCCAGAAAGCCTTGGAGGGTTCCATGGCTGGTATCGTCGACGATCCTGTAGAAGCCCTGGTCAATAGATGGAATCAAGACCTAACTAGGGCTATCGACACGATCGCCCCCAAACGTCCTCTCCGGCCCGCTTCTAATAGGGCGCCCTGGTATACGGAAGACCTCAGGGAGTTGAAGCGGAAAGGACGACGACTGGAGCGCCGATGGCGGAAAACTCGACTTATATCTGACAAGACACGACATAGAGAACATCTTCGTTTCTATGGAGTGGCAATACGTG
Source organism: Anniella stebbinsi (assembly GCA_029215795.1). Lineage (NCBI taxonomy): Eukaryota > Metazoa > Chordata > Lepidosauria > Squamata > Anniellidae > Anniella > Anniella stebbinsi. The sequence continues at coordinate 34,580,076 of JARDYH010000007.1, forward strand.
CAGCGAAGAAAGCTTTCTTCTCTGCACGCATTGCGTCTGCGAATTCACATCCAGCAGAACTGTTCAGGGTGGTGAGGGGTCTAACTCAGGCTCCTTCTCCCCTGAATCCGATTTTAGAGCCTTCGGCAGTTCGCTGTGATGCCTTTAACGATCATTTCTCAGATAAAATCTCTCGGATAAGAGCCGACTTAGATGCCATTGTTATAGCAGAGGTTGACAGTGGAGTGTCCAGTGACTCCGCGAGTAGGATTACACTTGATCAGTTTCAGTTAGTGAGTACCGAGGATGTGGACAAGGTACTTGGATGTGTGAGGAAGACGACTTGCCCTCTCGATCCCTGTCCTTCCTGGCTGGTCGTCCAGGGAGGAGATGCAGTTAGATCACATCTACAGCATATCATTAATGCATCTCTCAGGGAGGGGAGCTTTCCATCATGTTTAAAAGAGGCGGTGGTAAGGCCGCTTCTAAAAAAGCCCTCCCTGGATCCCCTGGACTTTAATAACTACAGGCCAGTATCAAATCTTCCATTTTTGGGCAAGGTGATCGAGAGAGCAGTTGCTTTTCAACTCCAGGCAGTCTTGGATGACACTGATTTTCTAGACCCATTTCAAACTGGCTTCAGAGCAGGATACGGAGTTGAGACCGCTTTGGTCGCCTTAGTAGATGATCTACGCCTTAGTATCGACAGGGGGAGTGTGTCCCTGCTGGTACTCTTGGACCTCTCAGCGGCTTTCGATACCATCGACCATGGTATCCTTCTGGAGCGCCTGGGGGAATTGGGAATCGGGGGCACTGTGCTTCAGTGGTTCCGATCCTATCTCTCGGGCAGGCTCCAGATGGTGATGCTTGGGGATAGCTGCTCTTCAAAAAAGGAGCTGCTATGTGGTGTACCACAAGGTGCCATCCTTTCCCCAATGCTGTTTAACATTTACATGAAACCGCTGGGAGAGATCATCCGGAGGCATGGGGCAGGGTGCTATCAATACGCTGATGACACCCAAATATATTTCTCTATGCCTTCGACAACATCGTCAGCTAAGGATAGTGTGTCTCCTCTGAATGAATGCTTGGAGGCGGTAATGGGCTGGATGAGGAAAAACAAACTGAAGCTGAATCCAGACAAGACGGAGGTGCTTGCTGTCAAAGGCCCCAACCTGGGTCTGGAGGTGTGTCATCCAGTTCTGGATGGGGTTACACCCCCCCTGAAAGATTGTGTTCGCAGCTTGGGGGTACTCCTGGATCCGTCGCTCCAGATGACAGCTCAGATTGATGTGACGGCCAGGAGTGCCTACTATCAGCTTCGGCTGATACGCCAGCTGCGCCCCTTCCTAGAGTTGGAAGACCTAAAGACGGTAGTGCACGCACTGGTAACTTCGAGGCTCGACTTCTGCAATGCGCTGTACATAGGGCTACCTTTGTGCCTAGTCCGGAAACTTCAGCTTGTTCAAAATATGGCAGCCAGGTTGGTCACCGGTACACCTAGGGGTGATCACATTACACCAGTTTTAAAATCGCTTCACTGGCTGCCAATCAGTTTCCGGGCGAAGTATAAAGTGTTGGTTATTACCTTTAAAGCCCTACATGGTTTGGGTCCAGGGTACCTACGGGATCGCCTTCTCCCGTACAATCCGCCCCGCACACTTAGGTCCTCTGGGAAGAACTTACTCAAGCCAGCCAGAACTAGGCTGGCGAGTGTTACCCAGAGGACCTTTTCTTCCATCGCTCCCAGACTATGGAATGGTCTGTCGGAGGAGGTTAGACAAATTGACAGTCTTAATGAATTTAAGAGAGTCATGAAGACTGTCCTCTTCCGACAGGCCTATCCAGATGAATTTTAAGATGTTTTTAATGTTGTATTTTTCTCTTGTTTTTAAATTTTTTTAACTGTTGTGATTTTTATGTTTTATATTGTTGTTGTTCCCCGCCTCGATCCGGAGGGAGAGGCGGGCTACAAATAAATATTATTATTATTATTATTATTATTATTATTATCTGTTCATGACCGAGAATGCCCTCACTGGTAATCCACTCGTTTAGTTTTAGGTTTAGATAACCTGCATACAGTTTCCCGACAGTAGACAGAAGACTGATTGGGCGATAATTTGATGGATCATCCCTTGAGCCTTTTTTGTATATTGGAATAATTATCGCTTTTTGCCAATCTGTTGGAATTTGTCCATGCCTATTTATTGAGGTGAAAAGTGCTGCTAACAGTTCAGCCCACCAAGAGATGTTACTTTTTATTATTTCGTTGGGGATGCCATCTGGTCCGGGGGCTTTCCCTGTTTTGAGTTTTCTTATTAGGCCTTCTATTGTTTCTACATCTACAGCCGGCCATTCAACAAGGTATTCTTGTAATTTTGGGAAAGAAGTTGTAGTTCCTGGAGAATTAAAAGTTTCCTTAAAATGATTTTCCCAGGTGACCGGTGAGATGTGATACTCATTGATGTGTCCAGAAGTACTTAACTCCCCTGAAACTATCTGCCAGAAAGTTCTGGTATTCTTGGTGGCCATGGCCCCAATGAGTAGCTGCCAGGACTCTTTGTTTGCTTAAATTTTTTTCCGGTACATAAGTTTTTTGTGTTACTTCTTAGCTTCATAATATGAGCTAGGTAGTTTTCGTTCATTGTTCATCCGGTACTTCTGGTATATGTTCTGTATTCTTTTCCTGCTATTCTCACATTCCTTGGGTAGTTTCTTATTGGCCCTTGCTCCCGGTTTCTTCCCCCCTGGAGCCATCGTCCTTATCGATTGGCTCAGTTCCTGCATCAACTCCTCGTATATCTTTATACCTCTCGTTGGGGAACTGTCATCTTCAAATCTCTTGTTTACCTTGGAGAACCGGGGAGACTGTATTAGCATATTAAAATACTGAGCAGTTATCTTAGGCCATTTTGGATTTCTGGGTACTTTATTATTTTCCGGTGATCTTAAGTGAGTCGTGTCTATCATCAGTTTAAGCGTCCCAGGAATCTTAAGAGATAATTCCAAGGGAAAGTGATCTCTGTCAAAACGTTGCAGGATTTTGAAGTCGCATCTAGCAGTTTTCAAAGACTTGTGTACCATGATATAATCAATTACACTTGAACCTCTCGTAGATGCAAAGGTGAACTCTCCCCATTGGTCGTCTGCAGTGCACCCATTTAAGATCACTAGATTATTCTCTCTGACAAACTGAAGTAAATTTATTCCTGCATAATTTGTGAAAATATCTTTCGAGTGTCGTGGTTTGATTCTAAGGACTTCTCTGTTCTTAATTGTACTTGTTTGGGCAGAGTTCTGGAATTCTAGGTAGGGGCCAGTCCGAGCATTAAAGTCTCCTGCAATTATAGGGAAAGCGCATGGATATTTTTTCATTTGGTCTAAATAGAAACTTTCTAACTTGAGCCAGGAAGTTAATGACTCTTCCTTGGAATGAGATGGGGGAAGATAGACATTAAATATTAACAGAGTCTGCTTTAAAGCCCTCATTTCAAGCGAGATAGCCAGAACATTTGTTTCACTTCTTGATATTTCTATTATTCTAGCATCAAGACTTGAAGCAATCAATATGCCCATGCCCTGTTTTGCTCTGCCTCTACCGTTGTTCCATAGAGCCGGCAAATCAAAGGCGGAGAAACCATTCATGCAAATATGATCTTTACTCCAGGTCTCCTGGAGTAAGATCAGTTCGAATTCCCCCAAAAAGTCTATAAACTCCTGGTTCTTGCACTTGGAGTTCCACCCTGTGTCATGAGGCAGTCTGAAGAATCTTCCTCTGAGGAGGGAGAAGTGGCAGAGACTGCAGCTTTACCCATTCCCCAGGACTTACTGGAGGAGGAGGAACAGCAGGGAGATTCCTCTGAAGAGCAGCAGGAAAGCCACCCTCTCCCACCCCCTGTTTCTAATGAGGAAGACTCGGGGCCTGAAGGAGTTTGTCCAGTAACTCCCCAGCAAAGGCAGCAGCTCAAACGGGCGGAGAAAGCTAAGCCTACAAGGTGAAGCATGAGACTGAGAAAACAGAGCACAGCTGATGCAAGCCTTAAGTAAGATAACGAAGGAATTGCATGCAGCTGTGAACAGGCTCAAGCAACTATAAAGGAGAAAGAAGGCAGAAGCTAAGATCCGTTGAGAACAACCGTCATCTTCGGCTCTTGACACCTGGCATACTCCTGAATTGGAACCTGTGGACTGAACAACCGGCTTGACTATTTTGGCTCTGGACTTTGGACTGCTCTAATACTTGGTTCGACCCTCGGCTTGACATTCGGACGGACTGAACTTTTGGCGTGACCTTGGCTATTGGTAATTGGATTTTGGAATTGCAAATAAACCCTTTAAACCGTTAAAGGCCTGGCATTTTCCCCAGACATACTTAGATAAGGGAGTTGGCAGGCTTCCTATACTAAGAGTCGTAAATACGACACCCTGCTACATTCCACGAGAGGATATTAAGGGTACTTATAGTTTCCTTTCCATTTAGTCAATCAAGCTCCGTTATTGTATCTAATAAATCATGGGGATTTTCTAATACACAGCCATTTAGCCTTTTTGCTAGTTGCTTTGAGCGGCCACGGGGTGCCTTATTTGGAGAGACCTCCAGGGACTTGGTATTAGTAGGCATTGCATGAGTTTGTGAGACAGTACCAGTATTTTTGGAATTGCTTGTCAAAATACAGCTTTGTTCTTTAAAGTATAGCTTCAGGGTAGGTTGAGTTTGTTGAATTATTTTAGTGTTCATTAACTTAAAACTCCCAGGCCTGCCTTCTATTAAGTTGGAGCTGTATGAATCTTGAGTTTTAGGCTGATTACTCATCTCCTTTATGACTTGTGCCTTTTGTGTCTCCGTTTCCGGGGGACTACTTTTGGGGAGATCCTTGGACAATATTTCTGTTTTCCCAAATTGGCTTTTTAGGAGTTTACTTAGCATATCTAGTCTTTCTAGTATCTCTTGCTGTTCATGAGATGGAAGAGAGCCATATGAATCAATCAGTTTCTCTTCTTCTTGGGTGAACTTCGAGGGTTTAATTTGAGAGTTTTCGTCCAATTCCCGCTCATCCTCAGCCCCCCCGATTTTTCTTGCCATATTACTCATATTTGTCCCTTTCATTTCGTTTAGGCTATTCTGCTCATCTGGATCTGCTTGAGAATCCAGATCTATCAGATCTCCTAATGGGGGCTCCTTATTAACTTCTTTTAAGATGTACTGTGAACCCAATGAGATAGTTGGTGATTTGTCCTTGAAGAACCGACTTACTGTCAACCCTTTGCGTTGGAAAATATACTTGCTACTCAAAATTCTGCTAACTAAAGATGCTGACTCAAAGGTCACTACAGCTCTTGCTGCTACATAATTATAAAATAGATATTCAATTTTCAGAATATCCTCGGGCACCACATCTATTTTGGAAATGTTGGAGACATCACACATCTATACGGTCAGGTTGCATTAATAACCCCTTGGGTTTGGGGAAATTTGAAAAGACAAGCATATTTTTCATTAGTTGCAGCTTCCATTTTTTATTTTCCACTTCACTTTCCTGATCGGGCCCTTGTTTTAAGTTTGTTTGAGTATTGGCTTTTGTTTTATTATGCAGCTGGGTCATGGACCAGGGATTCTGGTCAATTTCTTGCTTATCTTGGGGCAGTTGCGTCCATCAATCCGCTGGTGGACACATCTTTGCAACCTGTTACAAGGCATGCCATTTGTAACCCCAGACCCCAAAAGATTCCTTACCACAGATGCGTCTACAAAGGGTTGGGGGACCCATTGTGACGATCTCACCATTCAAGGGAGATGGTTGGTTTCAGAAGCCAGACTCCACATCAATATGCTGGAGCTGTTAGCAGTACGAAAAGCTTTAAAGGCTTTCGAGGCACATCTTATGGGTCATCATATCCAAATCCCATCAGACAATACCACAGTTGTGTGGTACCTAAACAAGGAAGGAGTGACCCAGTCTCCTCATCTTCTTCAGCTCACTTTAGACCTTCTCCATTGGATAACTCAAAGAAATATGCGCCTGTCAGCCCTTCATATTGCGGGAATCGACATTCACATAGCAGGCGATCTTAGCCACAATTTCCAGCATACTCACGAGTGGGAAATGTCGCCAATAGTCCTTCAGCAACTATTTGCCCATTGGGGTACATCAAACATCGACCCGTTTGCTTCTCAAGGCAATGGTGTGTGCACCACATATTGCACCAGGGCAGGAATAGGCTCTGCCTCACTAGGGGATGCGTTCATGCAGACGTGGTCATCAGGTCTGTTCTACCTATTCTCTCCGTTCCCACTCATGACACGAGTAGTGTCCAGATTATTCAGGGACAGAACGGATGCCATTTTAATAGCCCCGTGGTGGCCACGTCAAGGATGGTTTGCTCCTCTCCTCAGACTAGCCAACAAGGAAATCTGGCGTTTACCCCTACTACCGGATCTGGTCTCCAGGAATCTAGGCAACGTATGCCATCCAAAACTCAAAACACTACGCTTAACAGCGTGGAGAATCCAGCCAGATGGCAACACCTAGAACTTTCACCAGAAGTAGTGTCCATTCTGGAAGCGGCTAGGAAACCTTCGATTCAGGCATCCTATAGCAGAAAATGGAACAGATTTGCTAAATTTGCAACAGAGCAGGGCTTTAGCCCTATCTCTGGCCCGATTGAAGGTGTCCTGAGTTTTCTGCATTCACTCCATGCTACTGGTTTAAAGTCTGCTTCTATCAGAGTTTATTTAGCAGCTATTTCTGTCAACCATGATCTCATTCAGAGTTTTTCAGTTTTTACTCATCCGCTATCAAAGAGGTTTTTGAAGAGTCTCTGTAATATATGTCCTCCTGTTTGATCAGTTATTCCTCAATGGAGTCTTTCTGTTGTATTAACTGCATTGACATCCAAATTGATTTAAGACTTTTAACTTTTAAAGTTGTTTTCTGAGTGGCTATTACTTCTGCAAGATGTGCTTCAGAATTATGTGCACTATTAGTTGACCCACCATATGCTCAATTCTTTAGAGATAAGGTTATTTTAAGACCTGGTCCATCTTGTGTTCCCAAAGTGGTTTCTGAATTTCATGTTAACCAAGATATTGTTTTGCCAATATTTTTCCAGTCGCCTTCTGACCCTTTTTGCTCCAGGCTGCATTCTTTGGAAGTTAGAAGAGTCACAGACCTATCGCAAATCGTAGCAGCTCTTTGTATATTATGGAGGGAAGAGGAAAGGACCTGTGTCTTCTCAGAGATTGGCTCATTGGATTGTGCAAACTACTTCTCTGGCTTACCAGTTGGCAGGGAGAGAGCTTCCAGATTCTCTCCAAGCCCATTCCACTAGAGGACTGTTCACATCCACTGCTTTAAGTCGTGGAGTTTCTGTTCCAGATTTGTGTAAAGCCGCCACTTGGTCTAAGGCATCTACGTTTGTTTCCCACTACAAGTTGGATGTGAGAGCCAGGCAAGACTGCAACTTCGGTCGAGCTGTGCTCTCATCTATTCTCCAATAAGTGATACAGCGAGCCTACCCTCCTCCGGTAAGTTAGCTTGTTCTTCACCCATATGTGTGATGCACAGAGACCACGAAGAAGAAATGCAGGTTGCTTACCTGTAACCGTACTTCTTCGAGTGGTCATCTGTGCAGTCACACAACCCACGCACTGTCCCCTCTTGGCGTTGCTTTAATATCTTTGATGTCAGGAGTTTTTATTTATTGTGCATGCAGATAACTTTATTGATTACTATATATTGGGTTAAACCTTAGTGCGAGGCCAGTCGGTCTCAAGGAAATGAGGTAACCGGGAACCTGATTGGGCATGCGCAGTAGGACGGTGGAGGAGGTTTCCCGGCAAAATGATTCTAAGTATAGAAGTTTCCTGAATGAGGCTCCGCACCGGCGCAAGCCCATATGTGTGACTGCATAGATGACCACTCGAAGAACTATGGTTACAGGTAAGCACCCTGCATATTTTAATGATGGGTGGGCTATAAATATGAATACACATATACCTGTTCTTACAATGTAAATAGCAACCGTGAGGTGTGTGTGTGTGTGTGTGTGTGTGTGTGTAGAGCACCCATGGGGAGGAGGGGGAGTTTAATCCTTCCCCTCCACGCCTGTCCCTCTGAAAATCTCCCCCAATTGCTATTTGCGTTGGGAAGGGAACCTCCATTGGCACTTAAAATCATAGAATAGTAGAGTTGGAAGGGGCCCTACTGGCAAGTTCAAAACCTTCTGTACAAAGCGCTGTGTCCCTTCCTCCTTCCTCCCTCACAACCACTTAGAATCATAGAATAGTAGAGTTGGAAGGGTCTATAAGGCCACCGAGTCCAACCCCCTGCTCAATGCAGGAATCCACCGTAAAGCATCCCTGACAGATGGATGTCCAGCTGCCTCTTGAATGCCTCTAATGTGGGAGAGCCCACCACCTCCCTAGGTAATTGGTTCCATTGTCGTATTGCTCTAGGAAGTTTTTCCTGATGTCCAGCCAGAATCTGGCTTCCTGTAACTTGAGCCCATTATTCCGTGTCCTGCATTCTGGGTTGATCGAGAAGAGATCCTGGCCCTCCTCTGTGTGACAACCTTTCAAGTATTTGAAGAGTGCTATCATGTCTCTCCTCAGTCTTCTCTTCTCCAGGCTAAACATGCCCAGTTCTTTCAATCTCTCCTCATAGGGCTTTGTTCCCAGACCCGATCATCCTCATTGCCCTCCTCTGAACACGCTCCAGCTTGTCTGCATCCTTCTTGAAGTGTGGTGCCCAGAACTGGATGCAATACTCAAGTTGGGGCTTAACCAGTGCCGAATAGAGGGGAACCAGTACCTCCCGTGATTTGGAAGCTATACTTCTAGTAATGCAGACCAAAATAGCATTTGCTTTTTTTGCAGCCACATAACACTGTTGGCTCATATTCAGCTGGTGATCTACAACAATTCCAAGATCCTTCTCGCTTGTCGTATTGCTTAGCCAAGCATCCTCCATCTTGTAACTGTGCATTTGGTTTCTTTTTCCTAGGTGTAGAACTTGGCATTTATCCCTATTACATTCCATCCTGTTCTTTTCAGCCCAGCGCTCCAGTCTATCAAGATAACTTTGGAGTTTGTTTCTGTCTTGCATGGTATTAGCGATCCCACCCAATTTTGTATCCTCTGCAAATCTGATAAGCATTCCCCGCACCTCCTCATCCAAATCATTAATAAAAATGTTGAAGAGCACTGGGCCCAGGACTGAGCCCTACGGTGCCCCACTTGTTACGTCCCCCCAGTTTGAGAAAGTACCATTGATAAGCACTTCTTGGGCCATGGTGAAATGCTACCCTCCTCCTGCAGTCCCTCTCTACTGCTCACCTTCACAGCAGCTGCTGTTTTTCATTGCCAGAAACCTGCACGTTGACTGCACTCTCACATTTGACATCACACCTAGTTTAGATATGTGAAGTGCTGTGTTCTATTTATGCAATTCAGTCCGGAAATGAGAAGCTCAGTGGCGATGAGTTTATTGGATGCTATGATTTTGTTTGTTGGTTTTTCCTTACTTCTTCTTTCTTTTTGGAATGTATTTTAAGACATTTTATAATAATAAAAAAGGAGCAAACCAAGCAACTCATTGCAGCAGTTTCACCTTTTCAGGAGGATTCCTTGTTTGAAAGAGAGAGACAGAATTCCAAAATCAGGGCAGGGAAAATATCCTGTTCTCTGGCTTCTCTAACCTGGCACTCTCCAGATGTGTTAAGACTACAACTCCCATCATCCCCACCCAGGTTGGAGAAAGTTCCTATATATCATGGAATGTTTCTGTCCATAAGTTCAAGATGTAATAACGGCACGTATGCAAAGTTTGGTTTGATTTGCCTGTAGCACCTGATTCCTGGTTGCAGCTGGTATTAAGTTCTCTCTGCTTTCCTTCTTCCTATTTTTCCACTGGATTTCAGGAGGAGCAGGCCACTCCGACTCGAGGCAGGTCCAGGAAGGAAAGACCGGAGCTATTCCGCGAATCTTCGAAGGATAAGAAAGGCACCGCCCGTGCCAGGAAGGGCCCCCATCCTAGTCCAGGCACTGTGACAGCCCTTTCAGAGCTGGATCAGGGTAGCTTAACAGGGGAACCATCCAATGAGAAGCTCCTCAGGTGAGGGAGCAACGAATGGGGCCTGGGGCACTGGAAACCGGTGGGAGACCTTGGCATGGCAGAGGCTGGCTGGCCGGCCGAGGGGCATCTTAGGGGCATCTTTCCTGGGAAGCATAAAATGCATTCTGCTGTGGTGGGGCAGAGCTCTGCTGCCATCAGCCAGGCCTCCTGAAGTGCTGTGCCTTCTCCCGTTGTTTTGAAGCAGACTCTGTGTTCTTTGCGTTCCACAGGCTGAGCAGTTTCCGCTGGACTGTCCCTGCTAATGGAGAGGTTTCAATACGCCTCCATTTTTCCTCCACCACAACGGGACTGTTTGACCAGGTCCTAAACTTTGAGATCCTGGGAACCCGGCGGCAGTATCAGGTGTACTGCAGGGGTACCTGCACCTACCCAACCATCTGCCAAGATCCCATGTAAGTGCCAGGACAAGGGCGCTGCAAAGCCACACGAGCCTCCTGGGCTAGGATCCAGAGCCAGTCTGAGACATGTACTCACGTCACATTTCCCCCCCTTGAAAACCCAAGCCTTCTCCACTTACACTGTACAGACACAACGCAGAAGGTTCTGCTTCAAGCAGTGAACCTACTCTCCTGCTCATGTGGCAGCCGGCACCAACTGATGGATGTGTCCTTGGTTGTTTTATGGCTCAATCTGTGCCTTCCTTCCCTCTGTGGTTTCTGCTTTCTTTTTGAAGGTAACGAGGAAGAATGTGGCCCAAAGGCTGCGATCACTGGCTGATCTGGACACGAAACATCTGTACAGTCAGACATAAAGAGAGGTCTAGTTACTGCTCCCAGATCACCTCTTGGTTCCACCAGGGTGTTGTCTCCCACTTTACCCCTCATGTTATTGTTGCATTTTAGCTGTTTGCTAAGATACCTCTGCATGTAGGCGACCAGGGGAATGTGGATACTCGCCCTGAGCAGGTGAATGTTCCAACTAAAGTACAGGTGGAGGTTGCACCACCCAGAAGGAAAAGATTATTTTCTACATGTTCAAAAAATCCTGCTCTATCATCGGCATGGATACTGCAAGATGTGCCCCATCTTGGGTATAAGGCAAGATATAGACAATGGCTCCAGAGAAGGGCTTGTCTGCATTGAAGTTCTGACTTCCATGGACCTTCTTCAGGCAGGGGTCTGAAATTCCCCATGGTTCCAGTCTTGTTGTATCACAGGACAAATGCAATTTACTGTCGTGCTGTTACATTTCTCTGCTGCTCAGTCCCTGAGGCATCTCTGCTTCTCTACTCCAGGGTTGTGTTCCCCCACCGTAAGAAGAGCATCAAGCCAAATGAAATCATCTTCAAAAAGTACATCATGAGTTTGGGTTTGTTCCACTTTGGCCCCTTGCTCTGTGGGAAGTCAAGGGAAAAGTAAGTGCCTGTTGCATTCATCATAAACAAGCAGAAGGAGCGTAGATCAAGCCATTGGCCCAAAATGTCTCTTTTACTGAGCCCCATTGGGAGCCCCTTCTATAATGCAACCCCTGAATGGACAGAACATCCTGGGTTGGATCTAGATTTAGTCATACTTAGAATTGACCCATTGGAACCAATGGGGATTCAGTTACACGTGACTAAAAAAGGTCACATCGATTTCACTGGGTCTACCCTAACTATGATTAAGTTCAATCAAATTAGCATTTTTCCCCATTAGTGCAACATCTAGTTCATTTGTATAGCACATAATGTGCTTGCCATTGTGTTGTCCTCATTCTGTTTCTGCCTCTGTATCCTAATATTTTTTGGACCATTTTTAAAAATTTATTGCAGTTTCTGAGTGGTATTGATTTAGGTATGTACTAAGTGCACAGGGTCGTCACTTGTACCACTGGGAATGACTTCATAACTGTAGTACCAGTTTTGCAGCTTTTGGGGGCAGGAAATGTGTGGTTTGGCTCTATTTCCTCTCCTTTGATGACGGGGATCCTTGGTCAGCCATTTGGGATGAGGGAGAATTTTCAATCCATATCTACTCAGGTGTGAATAATCACACAGTATTTTTATTTTAAAATATGCTGTGCTACACAGCTGTGCAGATGTGCAGGGCATTTACAGTACTTTTTGAAAAGAAAGGAAGGCGCCTGAAATGGGCCTCCGTAACCTCCCACTCCTCCTGCAGTTGCAGCACCAAACTGTGGCTTGGGCAGCAGCTGCGCTCGCTACAAACACAAATAAGAAAAGGCACATACGGCCTTTCAAACTCCCACGAGAGGTCCTGGAATTGCAACACTCTGCATTGGCATGCAGCATTTGATCATGATACAATCACGGCACTGTATTCTTTGACAGGGATCACAGAACAGCAATTGCATGTGGGGAGAAATATTAGCACATTGGTGCGTCGGAAACAGAGACGCAGACTCTGACCAGGTCTGAATCTAATCCAGAATAATCCCAATGTTTTTAACTCACAGACTGACTCATGAATTCACAGAATATCAAAATGGTTATGGAGATTTCCACATGACCTAGAAGCCTAGATTCGGTGTGAAAATATGCTTTCCAGGGCCTGACTTCTTCTCAGAACTCTGCCAAAAGTCTTCTTTTTTCATGCTGGTTTGAACCCTCAGCGCAGCAGTTCCAATCCATGTTTTGTTCCAAAAGAGCCCTTCCCCTTCCTCGTGACAGGGATGTTGCCCATGTAGTCCCTCTGATTGGGAAATGCTTTACTCTGATTTGGGGTGCTTCCAGGTGAGGTTTTCATTCTGCACCTGTGCTACGTTGTCCAGGCAACGTTGTCTTCCGTATGCATGTAAACCTCCTGGGCCTTCCCAAGTCTTCCCACTTTTTACTTACTACCAAATGCCTTTTGAATGGTCGTGTTAGAAGCCCTCCATCTCGAAGCATCCTAACCTCGTTTGCGTGAGTGATGTCCTTGCGCCGTCAGATTTGATTGGCTGCCTGATAGTGTCGTCATTGGTACTAAAAAGAACAAAAATGGCCATTTTAAGCAATATAAGACTGAAGCAGCAACCACTTGGGGCTGCAATTGATCTTTGGAATGAAACCACCTGTGTGCTTGGCATGGAGGGGCACTTTGAGGAAGCCTGGATGAAAACCTTTCCCAAAAATCACTATAAAGGGGAAGTTCATTTCGCAGAGTGAGAACATGATTGCAAAACCGCTCAACCCTACACTCAAAGTAGTTGCACACTACCAAGAAAGCAGCATTTTATATACCAGGGGTGCAGAACCTGGGGCCAAATCCAGTCCTTCAGAGGTCTCCAGAAGGCTATGGCTCCTTCCCCTTGCCTCACCCTGGACTGCCAGTTGTTTGATGCTGAAATGCTGCTCCTAAGGCTTCGTTACTGGAAGTAAGAGCTGTAAGCTGAAATAGGCTGACATTTTTATTTGCCATTAATTTGGCCCTGTCGCTTTGCCTTCCTTACTCCCACCCATTACTGGAATGCCCCACCTACCCACCCAAGGGTCAGATCAAAATGGGATTTGACCCTTCGGTCAAAAGAGGTTTTGCTGAAAGACTTTCTGCCTGCGTGGCTGTGCATCTCTGATCTTGTTGGAGGGAGGAAGCCAGGTCCTGTTGTCAATGTGGGACCAGAAAGGTAGTGTAATTTGAAGACAGCCAAGGGGGCAAAATTGGCCTTTGCTAGGACTACCTGGTCTGCATTCCCAGAAAACCTCCCTGTTTGAATCCCTCATTGTCTGAGACACTGGGGGCACTCTGCACATGCTCACTCCTAAATGGAATTTTGGATTACTAATTTTGGATTACGGTGAGGCTTTTCATACTTGAATGTTTGTTTGCTGTGGATTGTGTGATTTCCCTTCCCTTGATCTTGTTTAGGCCTTGACCATGTTTCCTGGAGTTATTTTCCAATGACCCAAAAGTTGGACTAGCTCTCTTTCAGTGGTTTGTAAGGCCTTTCAAGAATTGGCTCCTTTGATTGCCTGAGAGATCATATCAGGAATCTTCTCCCTCCCTTGTCCGGGTTTGGAACCTGTGCATGGATTGACCCTTCCCTTGTGTTCAGAACTGTGGAGATGGCAACAGGGAAGCCACATTGATGGGGATTTCATCCTGGTAATAGCGATTAGCTTTTGACTGTTCTGGAATTTCTTGGAGCCTATTGCTACTGACCATCAGCTAGATGATTCCTGAACTGTTAAGCTTTTGCCATGGGATTTCCTGCCATAAAGACGGTCTCACTGATTTGGGTGTCCCACGTCTGTTTGCCGGAACGTGTGCTTGCCTGAGGGACCAGGAAACCTAACAACAGTCTTCAGATGTCCTGATTTTGTGATTCTCCTCTTTCTGCTCTCCATACATTAAACTTCCAGAAATTCTGTATTATAGCTGGTCTGGCCAAGAAATATAGAATTGTAGTGCAGTCCATAACAGTTGTTGCTATATCTCATGCAAAGCCATGCCCTGGGGTCCAACACACCAGTGTTGAAGACTAGTTTTCTTCCTGAAACTGGAAGCCAGCTGTTTGCTTCATAAAGGACTTGCAATCCACTATGAATCAGGAAGGCCGGAAAAGAGCCTTGGCTTTCCCCTGCTGTGTGTGAAGCAGTGTCCGTACCCTTTGATTGCAATTTCTAGGTTTGCTTGGCCATTTGAGACCTACCCCACGTTCCGAAGGGTTGCCTTCGCCATCTTGCCAGGATCCCAAGTATATAAAGGAAGGGAGGCAAGAGGCACAAAGACCCTGCCTGGGTCGGCTTCCCACTAAATATCTGTATATCCCCCTTTGGAGCTCCCCAGCCTGGTTGTAAACTAAGTGTTATTCCGTGTTGGGGGACTAGACTTCCCTCGGACGTAAATGGCTTAGTCCTTGCAGCTTTACCTGTTACGGGCCAGCATAAGCCTGACCTGGGGGAACATGGGCAATTCTCTTGTGTTTGTGAGGGCCTTGCCATTAGCGTGGCCAGCATTCTCTCTCTTCTTTCCCTAGCCAGCTCTCCCCTGGCCTTTCATTGGCTCCCTCCCCATGTTTACAGGTACAAGGCGGAGCGACACCCCAGTCACTTTGAAAAGATAACCATCCTCAATATATCCCCTTTGGATGCAGAAGTGCATTTTTTCTTCAGAAATGATTCCAAGGCGATCACTTACCTCTTGGACCCACCCAGCCTGACGCTGAAGCCCAACGAACAGCAGGTACTAGCTGAACGCCTTGGACAGGCATTTCGTTTGGGAGGCTCTCCACCTGAATGCATGTTTTGACTTCCCAGGTGTTGACCGTCTGGGCATATCCAACGGCCAGTGGGATCTTTGAGGACCACATTGTCTGCTGCATGAAAGAGAACCCAGAGCCCGTACTCTTCAGGATCTGCTGCCAAGGGGTTCGCCCGGAACTCGAGCTGGACCGCCGACAGCTGCATTTTGAAAAGCTGCTTTTGCACAGGTTGCTTTGGCCAATCCCTGTCCCTTTTCCCTGCTTCAGAGCCAAAACGTCCATGTCATTTCTTTGTGTCCTTGTGACATGGTTAGGCGAGGAACAGTCTGGTGGAAATAGCTATGTGAAGGCCTGGGAAAACCCCGTCCAACCCCCCCCCCCCTTTTTCCATTTTTATTCCAATGAACATTTCCCCCCTGAAAAAATTAAAAATTTTGGATTATGAATTAATTTCTTTTAGAATGATGAAGAAAATGTTAAAGACAAGGTGTTCCTATATTGTTACCTGGACTTACACATCCATCCATATGGTTTCTAAAAACTATGTAATAGCCATGCTTTTTATCGGAAGATATGTAAGATTTCTGGAAAATTTGAAGCCATGGGGGTGATGGAATAACGTGTGGATTATCCCACCTAAATTTCATTTCTTTCTTTAAAAAACCCAACTGAGGCTTGGGTCAATGGAACTCACTGCCATAGTTTGTAATAGAGTTGACCATTAGACCACACCATTGGGAATGATGCCTCAACTATGAAACCTTTAGATATTGCCTTCAGAATAAAACCTCTCTACCTAAATGAAACTCAGTACCTAGTTCCTGTGGTGTAGGGCGGGAATTGGCACCACCACTGGAGGCAACCTTTCAAAATGAACAAAAATTAAGATGGTGATTAAGGGGAATTATTTACAAAAGGGAATAAAGTGTCACTCTTCAAATTATAGTTTGAGGTTGCTTAAAGGTTTTCAAATTAGATATGGCTGCTTACCATTCTTATAGGTGAGTACAGCTTATCCTTCAGATCAGATTTCTCCAAACTGCACTCCAATCAAATCCTCAGAAACAGAAATAGATGCTGTGCACAAATCCTCCTCTGCCTCCAGTTTTTCCTGATTCTTCTGGACGATTCAGAAGTTTCTGGGACTATTTTTAGATGGTTCCTTTGGTCAAACAGATGTAAAATATGAACTTAAAATATATTATGTATGGACATTTGCACGTAAAATGATCATTTTTTGTATATTAAATTGAAAAGTTAAGTTTATTCAGAGGTTAATTGCAAATTTACTAATGTGAGTTTACTTTTAGATGTTTTTAATTTTAATGATAATGCATTTTATATTCCTAAAGTAACAGTGTGACTTTAGATGTGTAATGAGTGCCCAAAAAGTAATACATATTTTTCAATTCCCCACCACCACACCCACCCAAATTTTCATTACTCTGACAAGGGGGCGGGGGAGGGACCTGGGAAGGAAAAACATGGGGTTTTTCCCCATAGCTTCAAAATTTCCAGAAATTTTACATCTGAAAGCATGAATGTGTTTTGGTGGCAGTCTTACACCTTGTGATGCCTTATCTTAGTCCCTTTCTGCTGCTGCCTCTGTCCCACTTTACTATTCAGCCCACAGCTCTACAGCCCAGCAACCTGGCCTCAGACAAGCATCTGGGTTCCCGCTGCCACCAGTACCTTCCTCCGGTACACTTTCAATGACCACACCAGTTTGATCAGATTAACAAGATTTATTAACATTAAGTAAATTGCGTGCACAGTAAGCTTATTGGCTTCAAGTATAATGCTCTAACTTTCAAAATGTTTCTTAAGCTAAACTTTTCTCTCAGTATATTAATCAATCAAAACACCTCACTAGATTTTCTCTCTCTCTCTCTCTCTCTCTCTCTCTCTCTCTCTCTCTCTCTCTCTCTCTCTCCTTAACTCACAATCCACCCCCTCCTCAATTCACCCCAAAATACCCCCCTGTCAGCTCTCCCTCTGTCTGACCTATATATATTCCATTCACTCTCCAGCTCCTCCCATTCTCACACACTCCACCAATCCAGGCACTCCAAACAACTAACCAATCAGCTCTCACCTACCACTCATTCCATACTCACCCAGACCTGCAACTCCAAACAATAATTGTTACCACACATTCACGTTTCTAAACAGAACATCCCACACCTCTCCAGTCTTTGAGGTCATCAATTTTCATCTCTTAGCATTTCAAGGATCATGTTCTTTTGTCCCATTTCTTTTTTAAAAAAATCCTTAATACTATGGAGAAACTCATCCTCCATTACCATTTTTGCTCAAGGGAAAACATTCACAATTTGTGTCCATTGTGGACTTCGTAACATTGGAAGAACCTGATACTCATTTCTGCCTTGGAAATATGAAGCTTATGAGCCTCTGGCTTTGGCAGCAATTCTGTATGTTCATGTCTGACTCATCAGAAGTCAAAGGGAAAAAAGACTGGGGGCCCTATCGATGAATTTTCTCCCCTTCAAAGGTAGAGAGGTCCCTTCTACAAGATTTCATTTTGACACCCGATTGCCCGATTATGCGCATCTCCTCACAATCGTTTTTACGCCTAATCCCTATACACGGGAGGCGTTGAAGCGCATTACTGGCTGTATGAAACGCAATTTAAAGTTGTTGACATGCTGAGAATCACATGCAAATGTTGTTGAAAGTAATGCGCTTTGTCCCGGAGGAACTCCCCAAACAGGTTCCCTCCCTTTATTCTCCCCGCCTACCAGAATCTCCCGCCTTTGATTTCCTAGGTTACCTGCCCGGAATGACCTGATTAACATGGTCGGCTACCTGTCTCCCCCCCCCCCCCTTCGCCCCAATTGCCATTTGAAGTGACCTGCTCAGGAGTAAATGAGAATGTGCCTCACACACACACACCAAAACAGACAGGGGGATGCTGCTGCGTTCCTTCCCCCTCCTCTTCCCAGTAAGCTCAACAATTGTAAAACATACACATGCACACACACACACAGAGCTCAGGTCAGGAACCCAGCAAGAAGCGAGGGGACGATATGTAAGCTGATCGCTACTTATGCGCACATCTGCACATCCTTCCTACCCCCTTTCCTTTATTTTAAAAAACTAAATGAAAAAGTGGGAGGCTTTCCCAGTGAAGGGGCAGTTCTATCCATGACATCACAACCACAGCCTGCCCACTCTGATTGTTAATGCGCCTCCTCGGAAAGTTGTTTACACGGACATAATAAGGTGCTCTTACTCCCATCGTAAATTAAAAGTTGCTATTTAACTCGCATGCGAAGATGCGAATAATCGGAGATAAAACGCACCTGGGCCCCTGATTTGCGCTCCTCTCTTGTAGAGGTAAATTTGGTAATGCGCCTTGAAAGAGCTTTAAATCGCTCTTGTAGAGGCACCCATGGTCTGTGAAGGTGAGTTATGCGTAGTGGTGCTACTAACATTTCACCTGTAGTGAAATTCAAAGCAAATTTGGGGATTCCCCTCCACTGAAATAGCTGAGGAGATCACGTATCCAAGAGTAGCCACAAATTGCAGGGAGCTCCACACACCTCTTGGCTGTCACTGGATTTGACTTAAACAAAATTCAAAGTGAATCTAGAAGTTCTTCCATAAGTAAATCTCTGTGGAATTTCAGGGGAAACCAAAAGAACACCAGTAAATCTAGCCAGGTGTTTCAGCATGCCCTTGTTTGCTTTCTCCCAAGGAGACTAGATTGCTCTGTGGGCAGGGGCAGGGATAATCCTACAAAGCCTATAGCCAGAAAGGTATGCTATGCCTAAAACATACTTGATATAACATGATGACATGTGTCAGTGTGACTATGGAGCAGAGCTCCTTTGGCCAACAGTCAAACAGTTCTCAACAGTATGACACCCCTATTTGCAAGGAGCTACTGTAGGTTTTTGTAGGGGAAGCCCTTTGCCCCATGAGCTCCCATGACCCAGAACTCCTGCTTGCACCTCTTTGTGTGCTGCCTGGACACTCTACTGCCCCTCCCCCTGCCCCTCTGCCTACTTAACGTCTACTGCCAACTAAGGTTATTACACATCATGGGCTGAACAAGCCTCATCCAATAGAAATGTCTGCAGTGGCTGCTTGTGGGGGGACCTTGAGTCATTGACCTCAGAGTTTTCCAGAGGAGCCTCTAATGTCCTGCTTTGCATTGAGTTGGGTTGGAGGGCATGCCATTTGTGAGAAGGGAAAAGGGGATATTGCAAACCCAAACGCTTCAGTTGCGGAGCTGTCATGGAGATGAATCCTGTGGGTCCTGAGGTCAGCCTTGTGTAAGGATTTCCATTTCCACTACCTGAGAGTGTCTTTGTATAAACAGGTTTCCTGCCCTCATCATATGAGTAGAAGCCACATCCCTAGTTTGGTGAACAGGCTGGTGGTCCGCCCAGCATGAGAAGGAGAATGAAGGTTCCCTAGACAGGAAGCCCCACAGTGGACTCCCCAGAAAATGCTGTTCCTTTTGGTTTCTCTCATCTCTGCAGAAAGGAAAGCAAGTCACTCTTCCTAAAGAACTTCACTCCACTGCCTGTAGCATGGCGTATCAGTGGTCTGGAGAATATCGGTGATGACTTCAGTTTGTCAGAAGACATGGGGATCATTGAGCCCTTCTCCGAGTGCTGCCTGACAGTGAACTTTAAGGCCACAAAGGTGCTCAACATGAAGAAGGCCATTCGTTTGGAGGTTGGTCCTGCATGCTGTCCCTTTTCATGGTGAAACCAGCTTTGGGCTACTGCCAGCTTCTTTGCTCCCGAGACTTGGTAGTGACACTGGTCCACAGGGCTGTAAAATCCCCCTTGCTTCACTCTGAGTATCCGTTGATGTCCAGGACTTGGACTAAGGTGAAGTTTGAAGTTACTCCCTGCCCATGCGGAACATCTCTTCACAATAGTGACCAGGGACTCTTGTTCTCCACTCTCAGTTGGCACAACAGGTCCCA
This sequence comes from Anniella stebbinsi, assembly GCA_029215795.1. Taxonomy (NCBI): domain Eukaryota; kingdom Metazoa; phylum Chordata; class Lepidosauria; order Squamata; family Anniellidae; genus Anniella; species Anniella stebbinsi. The sequence continues at coordinate 34,600,278 of JARDYH010000007.1, forward strand.
CACTTAAGTGGAAATCAGACTTACTGCTTACCAAACAGTTTCCAGGGTCATCCTGCATTCTCCCCAAATTCTTTGTCTGCAAATTCTGGTGTGTGTAAGTAGTTGATTACCCAGGGCCGACTCCAGGCTTCCGAGGGCCCTTGGGCAAGACACTGTCCGTGCCCCCCCCCCAGCCATTGTTATCAGTGGCTTTTCCTTGTCCTCCTCTTTCTCATCATTGCCACCATTTGCTTGTTTGATAGACAGAGAGCGAGTGAGCAAGGAGGCTGTTGCATGTGCTCCTTATCCTCCTCCTCCTCCTCTGAGCCAGAGCAAGAGGCAAGGCAATGAGCAGGCTGCCATCGTGAAGGGGAGGAGCAACTCCAAGGCACTCTGGTCCATGGGCCCCTACTGGGGTGTGGGCCCTTCGGCAGCTGCCCAGCCAGGCCTACCCTTGGCGCTGCTGTGGAGCTATGACCTGTCTGTATGCTGCCGCCCATGTAGCCAGCTGCTGAGCTGCAGGAGGCACCCTTCCCTGGGAAGAGCCTTGTGAGGTCAGTTTAGGCTGACCATCTGAAAAGGAGGACAGGGCTCCTGTAACTTTAACAGTTGTAGAGAAAAGGGAATTTCAGCCGGTGTCATTTGTATGCAGTTAGTTCCTGGTGAAATTCCCTCTTCATCACAACAGTTAAAGTTGCAGGCACTATACCAGAGTGACCATATACAAAAGAAGGCAGGGCCTCTGCAACTTTAACTGTTGTGGTGAAGAGGGAATATCACCAGGAACTAATTGCATACAAATGACACTGGCTGAAATCCCCTTTTCTCTACAACTGTTAAAGTTACAGGAGCCCTGTCCTCCTTTTCAGATGGTCAGCCTAGGTCAGTTCCTTTCCTGGTCCCTCTCGGCCGCTCCCTCCCCCCCTCGGTACATGTCCCGGGCCAGCGGGAATCCTGTGTGCAATGTATCCTGAAGTCCCAAAATATTCATGGCCAGCTTCACTCTCTCCTTACCTTGGAGGGTTTCTGGGCCTGAGGACCAGGCAGAGGACATGCATGGCCCAGGGGAGGTCCGTGCCTTTCTTTTGAAACATTCACAGACAGCTCTACAGCATAAAAAAAAGTCCCTGAGCAGTGAACAATGATTAAAGTAAAATAAAAAGTCAACCATAAAATAATGTATAATATTTAAAATCAAACTGTATCAACAAAACTGTGGCCAGCCTTTTACTCAGGAAAGGCTTTTTCAATAAGGATGTCTTTATCAGTTGTTAAAAAAAAAACAGAGCAGCCTGTGGAGGTGTGCTTTGCACGTGAAGGAAATGCCCCATTGGACGATCGAACCCAACCCTTGCATGTGCAATGGGAAGATGCATTGAGCATCATGTCCCGTTTGACCCTGAAGGAAATGCATAAGAAGGAGGGGTTGGGGGCAGAGGGAGCACAGGGAGCACAGGGAAAGAAGATGGGGGGGGGGGGGGGGAAGCAGGCATGAAGACAAATCCTGCAGAAGGGACCGTTGGTAGATCCACCAGGCTGGGCTCAAGGGATTCTGCCCAGCAAAGAGCCACTGAGGGAACTCCAAGCGAAGGCGGCTTTTACTGTGTCATTTCAGGTTTCAGACGCAGAAAACATTCTGGGGATTGTTCAGATTGAAAATATACAAATCATTGCAGAGGCCTACGATGTTGCCCTGGACATCAGCTTCCCCAAAGGTAGGTTAGAGGCTTGCAAGCTGAGAGCGTTCTCAGCTGATGGCATACTGGGAAGGGCGCTGAGGGCCGACACATGACAGGAAAGGACCGGGCGGTCATTGAGTCCATCCCCAAGACAGTTTTGTAACAGATCTCTTCCCTGAATATATATACTTTTCTTCCCTCCCCACCATCCTGTTATCTCTGCATGTGGCCCTCTCCTTTCAGAGAAGTGGGCCCTTATAGGTGCAAGGCCCTTGCAACAACGGAGAGAATTCACATCTGGAGCATGGGTGCGTGGGGGGCATGTTTGCACCTTTTCTCTCAAATTCATCCTTGCTCTGGGTTGGCAGCAGATGGCATATTCTAGAGCAGCCTTCCAGATTGTTTCTACTACAACTCCCAGAATTCTTGACTATCTAGGGTTGATGGGAGTTGAGGTCCAAAACCGCCGGAGGGCACTAGGTTGGGGAAGGCTGTTCTATTACCTTGACATAACTTTCCCTCATTTTCCCTTCCACCTTTCTCTTTCTTTAGCTGCTTTGTCCAAACAAAGGCGTCTCCTTTTGTCTCTAATAGAGGGCTATTGTTTGCTTCTGGAAAAGTGTGTGGGGGGTGTGTGTGTTAATTTTCAGGACACATCCTGGATCATGAAACTTCAGGGGGAACGACACAAAGGACTTCTAGAGGAGAGTTGCCCTCCCAATGTCCTCCTCGGAAGACACGTGGCTCTGCTTCCTTAGCAGTCTACAAATATTGCTGCGCTCTGCCCCACCCCGCCCACCCCAACTGCTTAGGTTCCATGTGCAACCTGTCTCCTACCCTTGCCTTACACCACTGGGTGTGTGGGAGCAGGAGAGCCATAAAATCCAGAGCATTGATGAGCCATCTTGAATGAGGCCTCTCAACCCAACCCACCCGTTGGCACAGGCCAGGCTGGGAGGCGCACCCTAAACTCACTTGCCGGTCTCTGCCTCCACTTACTCAATTCTGGGCAAATGAGGATCCCCTGATCTGCAGTGCCTACGGCAGGATCTACACTACTCCTTTAAAACGGTTTATAACAGTAGTGACAACTGTTTGGGCCCAGGCAGGACACCCGCCATACACCGTGTTCCCACGTGTGTCCTCTCCTGCTTGGTTTAGATCTGGCCTAAGAGTCCACCGTTGGGGAGTTCTCCCAGTTGGTGCCCAGCAAAGTGCCACCTTTTCTTCCTTCACTCTTCCTTTCTAAAGCCTGGAGTCTGCTCACAAGGGATTGAGCACCTTGGTGGGGCAGATCTTTGGGCTCTATAGTCAACTCCTGGTTCCAGATTAGAAAATGTAGTAAATCTTAGAATGAAGAAGAGGAGAAGCAAGGGAGTAGCATTAAAGTCGAAAGGAAAAAAACGATTCTCCGGATAGCCCTAGCCTAGTCAGATGTACAGAGAAACTGGACCCTTTCCAGATGCTCAATGACAGACAAGGTTATAGGCAATCCGCTTCATCTTTATCTCTGTACTCGGGGATGCTTGACAGGCATAAACAGTCAGGTGAGCGATTGCTATCCTTGATGGGGGATTTGGGATGCTACCCTTAAGGCATATTGTTGTCACATAGGTAGGAAGCCCATCTTAAAGGTGTGATCTACAGCCCAAGCAGGTAAAACAAAGAGGTGGGTGCAAATCAGAGGTATTTCCTTTTGAGTTCCTGGTAGGCAGACCCACGGGAGGTGGTGGTGAGGGAGGGAGGGAGGGAGGGAGGGAGGGAGGACACACTTTGTCCTGTGATTTTGGACTGGTGATTGAAACATGGACTGAGGGCATCCTTGGAATGGAGATCCTGGTCCTTTGGGCCAGGTAGAGGGATTCTTCAGGGGAAAGGCATCTTCTATCCAGCGTGTCTTCCCACCATCTTTCACTGTTTGTGACTGCTGCAGGTACAAATGGTGGTTTGGAGTTTGGGGCTGTGAAAGTCATGGATGAAGTGAAGCAATCTCTGTCCATGAAGAACAAAGGCAAATATGAGATTGCTTATAGGTGAGTTCTATTCACTTTGAAGATGTGCTCTGCTTCGCCCTTTGCCCCTTCCTTTCTTCGCATGGACTCAAGAGGCTGCGCAAAAGCTGCCACTCTCAAAGACCATGAGGCCTTCTGGAATGGCAGAGTCCTCCTAACTCCAGTTGCATCCCACGTTAAGGTCACCCTGCTTTTGTTCATGCGCATCTTGATTAAAGACTTCCAGAGGGGAGCCATGTATGAATCACTTGCAGCAAAAACAACATCTTGTGGCAACTTAAATACTTTAGGGCACAATCCTATATATGTTTAGACAGAAACAAATTCCTACAACTCCCAGCATGCCCCAGCTAGTAGTGCTGGCTAGGGAATATGGGAGTTGTAAGATTCCCCCACCCCAGTCTAAACGTGCATAGGATTGCACCTTAAGACACCTTAGATTTATTCTGGCATAATCTTTGGAGACTAGCGCCCACTTCCTCAGATGCATGGAGTATTATGGAGACTTGAGAAAGTTCCACTTTTAAAGGCTGCCTGAACATAATTTAAAATAAATAGTTAAAACTGCCATTAAAAATAAGGCAGAATAAATTTGTTATTCTTTTTAAGATGTCACAAGACTCTTTGTTAATTTTGATTAAAGACTATTGTTGTTGTGACTTGATTTTGGTTGTTTGTTTTTGTTTTCTTTATTTTACTAGAATACTATTTTTTTTAAAGTACTTTAATTAGTTGATCTTACATCTTGGGCCATTTGTCTTTCTCTGAATATTAATGAGATATTAATATTGGGTTTTTTTACTGCAATTTCACTTGTTGGTTTATTGTTTTACTATTATTGCTTTATATGATATTGAACCTGTTCAGATATAATATAATAATAATAATGATAATAATAATAATATATTTATTTATTACCTGCCTCTCCCAACGTATCGAAGCGGGGAACAGCATCAAACATAAAATACAAAACTGATTAAAACACTTAAAACCAATACATCATTAAAATACCAATAAAACACATGCTAAGCCACGGTGGTTATTATTATTATTATTATTATTATTATTTACATTTATATACAGCCCCATAGCCAAAGCTCTCTGGGCGGTTTACAAAAATTAAAAGATTGAACATTAAAAAGTCAATAGACAAAATTTAAAACCATAAAACATAAAACAGCTGATATTTAAAACATTTTAAACTTTTAAGCCTGGCCAAAAAGTCAGTTAAAACCTCAACTTAAGCTGTTAAAATGCCTGGGAGAAAAGAATTGACCTGGCGCTGAACAGATAATAGTGTTGAGGCCAGGCGGGCCTCATTGGGGAGATCATTCCATAATTGGGTGGCCACCACAGAGAAGGCCCTCTCCCTTGTTGCCGTCCTCTGAGCTTCCCTTGGAGCAGGCACCCAGAGGAGGACCTTTGATATCGAGCGTAGTGTATGGGTAGGTTCATGCGGGAGAGGCGTTCCATCAGGTATTGTGGTCCCAAGCCGTGTCAGGCTTTATAGGTTAAAACCAGAACCTTGAATTGGGCTCTGAAAAGTACAGGCAGCTAACGCAAGCGAGCCAGAATTGGTCTTATAAGTTCGAACCTTCTGGTCCCTGTTACCAATCTTGTTACCTGGAGTTACTTAAAATAAATCTCAGATAGTAAGGAGGGAGGTACAACTCGATTTTATTAAAAAAGAATCAGCGCGCTGAGACGGAACCCTGTGGCCTCATGGCCAAAGTACAGAGGAACCGCCCCTAACCAACATAGACAAAGGTTTTTACTCTCTTGGCATGAAAAGAAACACCCATCTTGTGACGTAGGTGTCTAGAAACTTCTTTCGACTAAGAAATAGGGGAGGGGGAGGAGAAATAATGTTCTTTTTGCAAGCAGTTTACAGAGATGCAAGCAGCAAGGTCATTTCAACATACCAAAGAAGAGATAGCTCAGGGGCCCCTAGCTGGCAACAAGAAGAACAAAGGATTCTTTGACTTGCCAGCTCCTCTCATAAAAATTCTTTGACACCTTAATGTTTCTGCTATCACCGGTGAGATCATCTGCCCTGCTAGGACTCTTCAGGATTTACATAAGATTTGTTTTACAACTTACTTGATCTCAATTTAGGGGTTTCAGGGCACAGAGGCAGACATTAATCAATTCTTTTTCTTTTTAATTTCATGTTACATTCCACATTCCCCTCTTTAAAGAACTAATTCAAACTTTACATTGGTTCTTTATCATACTTAAAAAGCATAAAGTTACAGAAAAACAGAAAAATCACTGTTAGGTACATTCGCCCTGTCTATAGTCATTCTTTACTCTTAGTGCCTCAAAAACAGCTAGCAGGATCCAGAGCATGTGCAGAGTGCAAAGCAGGAATTTGATACATTCTTAACTGCGTCTAATTTTCTACTTCTTCATGTTTTACATCTTCTTGCATAGCTAACGATACATAATGAGAATATATTTTGCGTTCTACAATGGAATTCACTATTCGTGTTACCAAAGCCATAAAACACGGGATACAGCAAGGCAAAATGCAAACTAGAACCACAACCAAACAAAACACTAAAAATGCAGTTTTTAAGCCATCTGAGATTTGGAAGCCACGATGTGATCCAATCAAAACTCCATCTATTCCAATCTTGGATCGGCACATGAGCTACTTCTTTTATGTTTTTTTGCTAAGCTTTTTATAACTTCTCCATTGTCATCTATTTGAAAACAACAATCAGAGAAATTCAGGGCGACACAAAGTCCGCCCTGCGCTGCCAATACATAATCTAATCTCAATTTTAATTGTAAAGTAGCTGTTCTGAGCTGTGTTAGTTGGGTTGCAATTAAATCTAAAGCATCAGCTGTGTGATTGGCCATGATTTCTACTACTGCTTGTAAACGTATGAGTCTATTTGTCAAATAGTGGCTGGTCCTGCCGCCTACGTTGGATTCCCAGGTAGCAGGACCTATCTATTGTACTATGCGTTCAGCCGGCCATTCTTCACTTCCCCATTTCTGATTTCCTCCTCCTGCTATGCTTTTTAGATCTAAAGATCTCCTTTTTCTCATATAGATGTCAGGGGAAGTGTCAGGGGAAACCATCCACAATCCTGGAACCACAATTCCCAAATAACAACTCCCTTTCCAATTTTGAGGTAATTGTTTGAAAGCTCATTCTCCGCAAATCCACCACAAGTGGTGTTTGTGTCCTTTGTCTCTGGACAGGAGGAGAGCGAGGGTCAGGGAAAACATTGAGGCAGGCTTTTCCATACGGACCCCACTACTGTAGTGGGTGCAGTTTCTCTCTCAAGTATGCATCCATTCTTTACCCAAAGAGCAGCCACAATATTTAAAAAGCACTCTTTTTAAAATGTTACAATTCTATGTTCCTTCCCTGGGGGCTACTTGGTCAGAATACCAAGTCTCTTGACATTCTGACTTGCCTACAAACATCCCTGAACCATTTTGTGAAATGCAAATTTGTCCTGACAAGGGAACTACTTTGAGGGCTCTGCTGGAATTATAGTGTGCATATTTGAAAGGCACTTCTTGAAACCCCCAATCTGCCACAATCCCTGTTCTGTTAAGGGGGATGGGCAAAAACGGCAGTCCATCTTGATGAGATTTGGGAGTCAGTGCACAGATTACACAAGATTTATTATTATTATTGAGTACTGCTGCTGTTTGCTTCACAATTTGAATCTACAGATTTGGTTCTTCTTTTTCTACAGGTTTACTCAAACATATGGCTATCAGGGTTAACAACCAAAAGAGGGAGCACATTTTGGTGAGATCTGCCAAGAAACTGTTCTGATCTGAAACAACACACTATTGTTATTCCAACTACAGCTAATGCTATGATCAAAACTATAATCAGTGGCCCATCAATCATGACATAAAGTTCATTTAGATAGTCCAATGTGATGAATCTTCGTCAGAGGAGGCTGTCAGCTTCCGGTGTGACAGCTCCTTTGAGCTGATGCTTTCTTCCTTCTCTCTCTCTCTCTCCACAGAGTGTCAGCTCTCGGTAAGGGGGGGGTCGCTTGGGTCAGGCAATCGCTTTAAGATTCCTTCAGTTTAACCCTTAGAGTTCTCTTCACTGGGCTGGCCTTCCACTGTCCCGGTGCCTCAGCACTTTTTTTTTTGCTCTGCTGTAATGTGTCCAGGATTTAAAACTAAAACATTTAATAGCAGTTGGAGTGACCAGCATTACCTGATGTGGACCTGACCACCTCGGCCTCAGAGGATCAGCTTTCCACTTTTTTTACATAAACCCAGTCCCCTGGCTCAATATTATGTACTGAATCTGTGAGAGGTAAGGCACCTTCCAGTTTAAATTTTTCCTTACCTCTGCAATGCACTTTGCCTATGGGACTACCGGGAGGGCTACCATTCATGGCCTCAAAAAGGAGGTCAATTTACTCTTTACTTTGGGAGTGTTTGGCATCCTGATCAATATCTATGGCAACAGCAAACTCAAGTTAGTAGGTCTTCAGTAGTTCAGTTCATTTTCCTCAACTTTCTCAGAGCTTTTTCTGTAGATGTAACGCAGCGTACAATCTCTACTCCATGCTTAGAGACCTCGTTGTCTCTTAGACAAAAGCGTGCTTCTTTTGTCTGAGTACAGCTGTAGTGGGAAACCCGTGGGTGTACTTTCATGGAGCATCTCTTCTAGGCTCTCTACTCTGGTGTGAGGATTTGCTTCGATTTCTCTCTTCTCTGATGCCTTAATTCTTCAAAACCTCTTTGCTGCTTTGTGCTCCAGATAAACATGGTCTGTGTCTTTCCCTTTTATTGCTTCGTAGAGTGGCTGCCCATGTGTAGCATAATCTATGATCCAGAGCCGACAGTAACCCACCATTCCTAAGAAGGCTCTCAGTCTTTGCCTTGTGATGGGTGGTGCAATATTACAAATTTCTTGCACTTGCTCTGGCAACAGTGCTCGTTTCCCATCTTCTCTCTGGAATCTACACACTCTCTGGTACATCTGTCAATTCAATCATGGGGGGCATAATGGCTATCGGCTGGCCACCTTTTTTTTTTTTCATAACAGCTTATACTGCCATCCATGTTTGGCATGGATACTGTACAGACATCTCTTTCGTGTGGGACCTCGAACTTGAAACCTCTGTCTCTCTCAAAGGTTAGTCTTGCTTGGAGGCGGCATAACAAATCTCTCCCCATCAAGTTCACTGGGCAGATTCTGGCTGAGGTTCTTGAGTTTGCAGGACTGGTGTGTACAGAATTAGCTCTTTCTCTTGGACATTACATTACTGCTACTTTTCGCGTTTAGGGTCACAGCTTCTGACAGGGCTTGTCCTTTTGGACTTTCTTATCTCGTAAGCCCTGGCACTATGACTTCCAAAACTATGCCTTGCAGGCAGTATGTTTATGCTAATTCTGTCAGTCCTCCTTAAATTTCTCTGTATCGTTTCTTCTTATTGCTTTCAATGGGGGGTAAGGTTAAACGCTCTTCTCTGGCAGACTCTGCTCCAGCTCAAGGCTTTAACTCTTTCTGCTCTCTTCTTGCATTTTTGCTTTCTGTTGCTTCATTTTGCCAAGGAGCACACAGATCTAGAAAACCTTTGAGTAATCCCATTACTCCTGGTCCACCTTAAGGAATTCAAGCAAACAGTCTGCATTTCTCACACAAGTTGCATTTCCTACACAAGTGGGGTTTGCAACTTGACTCTATAGCTTTAATCTTGATTTGTTTTTTTCTTTTAAAGTCTTAGTTATTAGTTCAACTCTCTCTTTTAGCAAACTGGCTTTTCTAACACTTTGGCATTCCTAGCTTGGGGTTGTAATTTCTCGATAGGCTCAGGATTACAACCAGAGATCTTCTTCACGTCATGATTTTTGTTGCCAGTATAGTTTGCTTCCTTTACTGCGTTCGCTTCTTTCTGAGCTTCAGTGATAAGTTCAGAACATCATCTTTTTCAAGGGAAAGTCCTCATTTTCTAACAGCCTTCCCAGCTGTTTGCCATGTATAGCTTCTCTAGCTGCTCACATATAGGGGCTAAGTTTGGTGCGCTCAACCTGTTGATTAGACCTTTCACTGTCTAATTTTCCCCTCTTTTTGGCACCTAGAGCCTCTTCAGACCTTCGAGTCTGATGGGGAACAATTTTTGTAGCATCTGGCCCCTGTGCTTCTGAAGTCTTGGGCTGTGTCTTTTTCTTTCTTTTCACTTTCATCTCTTGCCACACTGAAGTTTGCTAAACTTCTCGCCTTTTCTCCTATAGCCAAAATCCAATTTCTCCTGGTCTGCATTCATCTCTTGTCTCTCAAGGAGTCGCCGTGGTCTTAGGGAGTTGCCACTGTCTTCACAACCAATTTCTGGCACCTGTCGCTCCGGTCTCTCCGTTTGCCGGTTGCGCAGTCTTGCCTCTCTCTACTCTGTGCACGACTTAATTTTCACAGTCTTTTACATTGACTTTTCCTTCGTCTGTATTTTCCTTTGCTTGCTACTTTCTCTGCCTTTTCATTTTCTGACTTTTAGACTGCACGTCTGGGCTTCTATCTAAAACTCTCTCACATTTCTGGAGTTTCTTCTTGTATGTCTCTGTAGCTTGACTCACAAGGGACATGTTCACTGTACGTCTGTTGGCAGCCTCATCTGGGTCCACTGGGGAGTATTGTCGATAGGCTTCTTTTAGTCCTTCCATAAAAGACCTTGGGGATTCTTTTGGACCCTGCATCACTTCAGCTACTTCAGACGTATTCATAGCTTTCCTGGCTGCTCTCTGAATCTCTCTTGTGGTCAATTGGCACAACTCTTGACGCCTCTACTCATGGTTCACATTATGAGGGTCTCATTGGGGATCCTACGTGTCTCATCTGCAGCTGCTAGATCTCTCAGTTGTTGCCCCATGGCCTGATATAGGCGCCCTCTCTCTTCTGTACCATACAGAGGGCTTTCTAAGACTCTTAGGTTCTGCCATGTGAGACTATACGTGTCTATGGCATTTTCTCACAAATCAGCCATTTGTATGGGGTCTTCAGTCAGTGATTTCAGTGACATTTCATCTGGGGTAACTGCATTGAGATCTATGGGAACTGGGTTCCGCCACTCTTGCACCTTCAATGTTACTTGAAGCACAAGTTTCAACTTTCTTCCCTGTTGCTGAGTGCGTTGGCCGTGAAAACGCTGGGGCGCTAGTTTGAGTAGCTTCTGGTGACTCAGCAACCAGTGGGGCGTCGGGGCAGAATGGAACATTGTTTGAGGGGATGGCAAAATTGGATCTCAGCATCACCTTGCCACTTTTCAAACTACATAGTTATACACACCATGCAGGGCTTCAAAAGGACGCAGTCATCGGGAAAACTCTTGTCTTCTAGCCCCTGCTCTCGCGTCTGCATACTTTTACTTCTCCTCCGCTGACATCGCTCCAGTTGGAGGAAGGGCAGCCGCTGCTGCTTGCATCAATGCTCTCGTCAGGGGGGATTCTTGGCTGCTAACTTTGAACAATCTCATTTGAGGGGTTTTTTATTAGTTCGCCATAAAAAAAAAACCTCTCACTTTGCAGCTTAGTTTCTGAGCATTGGTCGCACTGCCTACTTCGCTGGATTCAGCTCAATGGGGGCATTGACTCTTCACCTCTCTCCTCGGCTCCCGATCTGCTTCCTCTTTGCCAAAGCACTCAATCGGTCTGCCATCTGCGCTGCTTTCACTGCCATACTGGAGTTCTGACATCATCTCTTTTTCTGGGTCCCTGTCCCTGCTTCTTTGCACGCCATCTCGAACCAGGGGAGAAGCCATTGCCCGCTGCAATGCCTCTTCTTCCTTTGTATACATAAACTGCATACATTTACTGAGCCTGCTCTCTCTGCAGGTCTGTCTCCTTTACTCGGGAGACGTTTCCCTGGCTTCCTGCTTCTATTTTTCTCTTCAGCCCGTGGGGCTTGGAGACTCGGCTGGTTAAGCCTTTTTGTAGACTGGCGTGTCTGCACTGGTGAAGCTTGTATACGCACAGGCTTCGGGATACAGGATTGGGACCATCTCTCATGCTGCTCTCTTTGCACACAAATCTGTTAGGACATTGTGCCATTGTATGTCAGGTGGCAGTCTGTTGAGGAGGGTCCTCAACCAGTGGAGTCAATGGTTCTACTCTTGAGTTCACAGCGCGTAGATCATGTACTGGTTTGTACTGGCCTGAGTCTTTCTTTTCAACTGGATACAAGCTGATGGACTTGGTTGGGGTGCTTGCAAAGCTGGCTATATGGTGGCTGTGGCGGTGACAATTCATCTTCCTCATCCTGGGCAAAGGCTCTGGGGAGTTTTAACTCTTTCCTTGACTTGCGTGCCCTCACTTTTCTTCTCTCTGCCTCTAGGGACCTTTTCATCTGGGTGCCCTCTGCCTTTAAGGCTTTTTTCCTCTTTTAGGCATTCACTGTACTGGCATCACCAAATTGGCTGTGGTGCATGCCTGTTTACAAGGATTTCTTAGCCACGCTGGCCTTTCTTGATAATTAGTGGGCTATTGATACAGGAACTGATCAGGATGTGGAACACTCACAATGATTGGTAGGCTTCCTTAAAATTTTCTTCTATCTAAGTTACACCTCTCCTCTGCCTTCTAAAAATCACTCTGACTTGGCAGATCTATTTGACAAACAACGTCTCAATACATGTGGGTCTAACTCTTCTTCTACATTCTCTTGAATCCACTTTCAAGATTAACTACCCCTCTCTTGAATCTATTTCTAGATTTTCTACCATATACTACAATATGGTTTTTTGGGGTTTTCTTTGAGTTTCTCCCACCCATTATGAGTTTTCACAGAGACGTCACGCTTTCCATACAAACAGGACACAGAGGGGAAGGAACGGGCTGAGTGGTAAGGGGTCCACTTCAGCTGACACAAAAAGGTATGGACAGACAATCCAGACGTACCCCTCTTTCACGGCCCTGCCTGTCTCCAGGACAAGGAAACGCGTGAGCAAGGGTCCCACTCTCCAGGGAGAGTCACACTCGTTTTTCGGGTCTCTGCTAATCAGATAACCGTCTCAGCCACCAATCCACGCACTCACCAATCACACTTCCAAACCCTTTCTCCAGGACCACGTCGGGGTAATGAGGTTCAAGCCAAAAACCTCCCCCCGGTCCAACAGGATGGCTAAATTCCTGTTTCTCTATGGAGGCCTCCCTTTTTCATACGTTACCTGCCGGCCGGCGTCTTGTTCTGGTTAAGAAAGAAAGAAGGAAAGAAACCCCGTCCTTTTTCACCCGTTCCTGGCTGCTGTACAGCTGGCCTCCAGCAGCCGGCGCTCAGTCCTCTCTCCGCAAAAATGCAGGTGGCGCCATGAGGTATGATCATCGGCAACAGGAAGCCTTGCTTGTCACAGCTGAAGCCAATTGGGCAGGTAATTCACCAGAATGACCATCCGAGTCACGGCACCAGGATATGTTACCTGGAGTTACTTAAAATAAATCTCAGATAGTAAGGAGGGAGGTACAACTCGATTTTATTAAAAAAGAATCAGCGCGCTGAGACGGAACCCTGTGGCCTCATGGCCAAAGTACAGAGGAACCGCCCCTAACCAACATAGACAAAGGTTTTTACTCTCTTGGCATGAAAAGAAACACCCATCTTGTGACGTAGGTGTCTAGAAACTTCTTTCGACTAAGAAATAGGGGAGGGGGAGGAGAAATAATGTTCTTTTTGCAAGCAGTTTACAGAGATGCAAGCAGCAAGGTCATTTCAACATACCAAAGAAGAGATAGCTCAGGGGCCCCTAGCTGGCAACAAGAAGAACAAAGGATTCTTTGACTTGCCAGCTCCTCTCATAAAAATTCTTTGACACCTTAATGTTTCTGCTATCACCGGTGAGATCATCTGCCCTGCTAGGACTCTTCAGGATTTACATAAGATTTGTTTTACAACTTACTTGATCTCAATTTAGGGGTTTCAGGGCACAGAGGCAGACATTAATCAATTCTTTTTCTTTTTAATTTCATGTTACATTCCACAATCTGGCTGCTTCATTTTGCACAAGCTGCAGCTTCTGAACGATCTTCAAAGGCAGCCCCACGTACAATGCTGTAATCTAACTTGGAGGTTACCAGAGCATAGACAACTGTAGCCAGGTTATCCCTGTCCAGATAGGGGCATAGCTGGGCCACCAACCGAAGTTGGTAGAAGGCACTCTGTGCCACCGAGGCCACCTGAGCCTCAAGTGACAGGGATGGTTCTAGGAGAACCCCCCAAGCTACGAACCTGCTCCTTCAAGGAGAGTGCAACCCCATCCAGAACAGGTTGATGACCCTCCATCTGGTCAGAAGAGCCACCCACTAACAGCATCTCAGTAGAGCAATGTCCCCCAAGCACCACCTTCTGGAGCCGACCTGTCAAGTAGGAGCGGAACCACCGCAATGCAGTGCCTCCCACTCTCAACTCAGCCAGTTGTGCCAGAAGGATACCATGGTCGATGGTATCGAAAGCCGCTGAGAGATCAAGGAGTATCAACAGAGTCACACTCCCCCTGTCCCTCTCCCGACATAGGTCATCATACAGGGCGACCAAGGCTGTTTCCGTGCCAAAACCAGGCCTGAAACCCGACTGAAATGGATTCAGATAATCAGTCTCATCCAAGAGTGTCTGGAGCTGGCCAGCAACCACCCGCTCAGGACCTTGTCCAGGAATGGAAAGTTTGCCACCGGCCTAAAGTTATTAAGATTTTCTGGGTTCAAGGAAGCTTTCTTCAGGAGTGGTCTCACTACTTCCTCTTTCAGGAGGCCTGGGACCACTCCCTCTCGCAGAGAGGCATTAATCACTTCCCTGGCCCAGCCAGCTGTTCCATCCCTGCTAGCTTTTATAAGCCAAGAGGGGCAAGGATCCAATACAGAGGTGGCTACATGAACCTGTCCAAGCACCTTGTCCATGTCAAGTTAAGTATTTTGAGCTAATCATTATGGCTTGGTGTGTCCTGTGAGCCATTCCTAACCATGGTGGCTACGTAACCATAGTTTAAACATGCTCAATAACCATTTGCTACAAAAGGGTTAGCGGCCTAACCCATGGCTTAGGGTGTTGTCTGAACAGGCCCATTGTTAGCCATCTCAGAGACATGTTTGGCAGAAGGGCAGAGTATGCGTGCACGTGTGTGTGTGTGCGCGCGCATGCATCATATAAAAAATCTACATGGCTGGCTGGATGTGCTAGGCATTGTGGTCCGTCCAGGTTGGGGATGACTTTGCCTTCTTGCATCACCTCTTTGCTACAAGCAGGCGACGGAAACAGAGCTGGTAAAATGGACACCTGTTGCTCATAGTCTTGGTTTATTTCTAAAACGTTAAGTATTTTCAAACAAAAAATGACATTTGGCAAGATGCAGGCATATCTGCATATGCCAGCATGAAAAGTGAGAGTGGAAGGTCAGCATTCATTTGGAAAAGTATTTCAGAAGTCAAGAAGCTGATTCTTCTTAATGTTGCTGACAAATCTGGCCAAAAATGACTAGCCTCTTGCTCATGCCTCATATAACGTTTCATGTTGGCGTCCTGCAGAAAGGTTTAAGCTAGCTTCTGTTTCTAAGCATGTCTTTACAATACCTTCCATGACTGGAGATGGTGGCACAGCACTGCCCACCCTGCAGTGCAGACACAGGGAAGTGGAGGGTTCTCTGGCTGCAGTAGGCCGCAGTAGCCACAGCTACCCTTGCAAACCCTCATGTTGAACCCCAGTGAGGCTGAAAGCACCACACCCCTTGTCTGGAGGGCACTAGGTTGGATTGAGGGAACAGCCCACACACACACACACACACACACACACCGGTTCCCTCCTCCTTGAAGGGCTTTAAAAGAGACAAAAGTCATGGGGTGGGGGCACTGTTACACGTAATACACAGGCAAGTTGTCGTTTGCTGGTGAGGTGTACGTAGGTGTATGACCCAGAAGGATATTGTATTTTTAACTTGTTTTTATGCTTTATGCTTTTAAATTTTATATATTGGTGTTTTAATTGTTCACTGTTTTTAATTTTTGTAAACTGCCCAGAGAGCTTCGGCTATGGGGCGGTATATAAATGGAATAAAATAAATAAATAGGTACATGAGGTCCAAGCAATAGATCCCGTCACAAGCCTTTGGCCAGCTTTTAAGGACACGGGTTCTTGGGTTCTTTACTTGTTCTTGTTGTGATGCCTCTGACTTCTGTGCCTGTGTGATCATCATGGACCAACTCCTGAGGAGTCTCCATTTTGTCTTCACTCTCCAGCTTGGTGGTGGAATCCACAGACCATGGGATGCCCAGCCTCAGTCCACTATTCTCCATCCATCCCCAGAAGGGGAATTTGGGTGCCAATGACCGTCCCACGCAGGTCCAGATCATTTTCCGCTCCAAGAAGGAAGTGAAAGTGGATGACAAGCCGATTCTGCAGTGCCACGTAAGACAGCTGCCAATGGCTGGCCATCAAGAGGGTTCTTTGAGATGCCCCAGCTGTGTATTCTCTCTCTCTCTCTCTCTCTCTCTGCGCGCAGGCAGGCAGGCAGGCAGGCCCATGGGTGGTTTTGCATATGCGTGCCACAGGGACCTGGGTAATCAGGCAGTGCCATCTAGTCATGAACTTCCCTCCATATTTTTTCTCTGCTTGGATGGTGACCTCCAGGGTTTCCAGGTAAGGTGGAGAGGCCCTAACGGTCTGCCTTCTGCCAAGAGGCAAAGCACAGATTTCTAGCCTCAGCTCTGGTGTCTGTGGCTGGGGCTTACCCTGTTTGATTTCAAGGGGACAAATACTTTGTTCTAGCTCATTCTCCCCTTATTTTCATTTATTTATTCATTTATTAAAACATTTATAAACCGGCCTATATCACAGGGATCTCAGGGCGGCGTACATATAAAATCATACGTATAAAATAGAATAAATACACAATTGTAAAACAAAATAAACCATTAATATAGTAAAACTAATACAAAAAAATTAAACAGTAACATCCAGTTAAAACAAGACAGTGTGCAGGCAGGTGGATTTAGCCATCAAAGGCTGTATTAAAAAGCCATGTCTTAACCTGGCACTGAAATAAAGCCAGTGCCGGCGCCAGTCAGGCCTCCAGGGGGTGAGCATTCCACAGCCGGGGTGCCACAACAGAGAAAGCCCTCTCCCATGTCCCACCATAGCGTATATCTTGCGTTGTGGGGCATGGAGAAGGGCTCCGCCGACAGATCTCAGGTCTTGGGCAGGCAGATATAGGGAGAGGCGCCCCCTCAAATATTGAGGTCCCAAGCCGTTTAGGGCTTTAAACGTCATTACCAACACCTTGAATTCTGACTGGAAACATACTGGCAGCCAGTGCAATTCCTTTAAGACCAGTGTGATATGATCTCTTTGAGATGTTCCAGTCAGCAGTCTAGCTGCTGCATTTTGTACTAGCTGCAACTTCCGAGTCATCTTCAAGGGCAACCCCACGTAGAGTGCATTGCAGTAGTCTAATCGGGAAATTACCAGTGCGTGTATTACTGTGGCTAAGTTAAGAAGCTCAGAAAGTTTAACACAGCCTTCTTCAACCTGGTGCCCCCAAGGGTTATTGGACTACAATTCCCAGCATCCCCAGCCAGCATGCTAACATAAAAAACTCATCTGGAGGGCCCTAGGTTGGAGAAGCCTGAATTCTTAGTTTCCCATCCAGGCACTAGTTTGACTGAATCCTCCTTCACTTCGGTGATGGCCCTTGCCAGCTAGAACTTCTCTGCCCTGCTGGGCTAGTTGCGTGCATGAGGAGGGCTCATTGGCACGTTCTCTCACCTGCACTCTGGAGTCTGCAAAGAGGAACAGACACGGCATAGGACTGCTGGCTGTGGATCAAACTGCAGGTGATGCTGAATCACACGTGGAGCTTTCACTGATAGTTTCCCCCCCCCCCTTCTTTTTTTTTCAATGCAGCTGTCCTTGAAAGTTTGCAATCTGCAGCAGCTGAAACAGCTTGCTTCTCATTCATTCGGGGTGGGGCTTACAAGGTTAAGTCCACCTCTCCAACACATGCAAATCCAGCCTGGGGGAAGGAGTGCTGGGGTTTAACCCATCGCCTGTTTTAGGCAGAACCCATCGCCTGTTTGGGGATTATGTGAACAGCTTGAATGTTTAATATTAACATATCCCATGGTCACCAGGTTCAGACGACATGACAAGCCGCGGTTGTGGCTTGAATATTCAAAATGGCTGCCAACACACTCCACAACTCACCAGGGTTTAAATAAGCCATGGTGGGCTGTTTGATCATGTGAAGAAGCTCAGAGACTTTCTTGGCAGACAGGATGCTCATGTAACATGAAGACTTATCCAGAAGAGTTGGTCTATGATAGTTTGTTTACACAGGCAAACTAACAGTTTTAAAATCACTTAATTGGCTGCCAATCAGTTTCCGGGCGAAGTATAAAGTGTTGGTTATTACCTTTAAAACCCTACATGGTTTGAATCCAGGTTACCTGAGGGATCGCCTTCTCCCGTATAATCCGTCCCGCACACTCAGGTCCTCTGGGAAGAACTTACTCAAATCAGCCAGAACTAAGCTGACGAGTGTTACCCAGAGTTCCTTCTCTTCTACCGCTCCCAGACTGTTAGGGTGACCAGATTTTGGAAACCAAAATCCAGGTCCAAAATGGCCGCCCGAAGGGGGCATGCCCACCAACATGTCCGGTCCCCAGGGGGCGGGTCCAGCCCCAAGGGGCGTGCCCACCTGAACATAGCCTTGGTCACATGTCTGATTTCACAGCACACAATTAAGACAAACATGTATTTCCTTATCTGAAAAGCTGTGTAGAAATAGTGAGTAGCTGTAAAGATGTGGGGCAGATGTTAGACATCAACATTATATACATTGTGATATAGACGTGAAATTGCTTTCAGGCAACATGTCTAGAATTTTATCAGGTGTCACTTGTATGCATGCAGCACCTGGTGACATTCCCTCTACAATACAACAGTTAAAGCTGCAGGAGCCCTGCCTAGCATGACAAGATACAAAAGACAGCACATACACACCCCAGGTAAGAGCAGCAGTAGCAGCATCCACACACACCTCATGCTCACCAAAGGCAATAAAAATTAAAATCTACATACTCCTGCACGCTCACCCAAACTGGGGGAAAACTCCACACCCTCCCAAAAGCAATTAAAACAACAACCACCTCCCCACACACACTTAACTGGGGGGGATAGAAATCCACCCCCACCAAAGACAAAATAATGATGACAACAACAACAATAATAATAATAATAAACCACCCACACAATGCAAAATAACACAAAACATGCACACACCTATTGCAATAAAATAATATTAAAAATACAACACTCACCCACATACTCACCCAAGGAAAAATAATAAAAATCCAGACAAGCACCAAGGCAAAAAACAACCAACTGAATGACTACACACAACCAAGACTGAAAGTTAAATAAATATCCACACACACCAGCATACTCACCCATGGCAACCCTAATAATAGTTTTAAAACACACACACACATACCACCCCAATTAATGAATCAAAATATATGGACAATATTAAAGAAAAGTTCACTAAACAGTAGCAGCACCCAACGATAAATAAAATCACATCCAGGCCGCCCCAGCCCCGCGCACTAGGCCAGGCTAAGACGCCTGCACGCCAGACTGGGCCAGGCCGCCCCATGGGCTTGAAGTCCCACATGCCACACTCTAGGCCAGGCCGCCCCACACCCGGCCAGGCTGTGCTGGGCCAGGCCGCCCCGCGCTGGGCCAGCCGCAACGCTCACTATGATGCCCCGGTGTGCCAGGAGGACACCGGGTGAGGATGCTCCCCACGCTGCGCTGCTCCATGTGCCGCACTGGGCCAAGCTGCGCCACCCTGCACGCACACCCCGCGCCCGCCTGCCCCATGCCCACCCCACTTTCCCCACGTGCACCGCACCCACCCCGCGCCCGCCTGCCCCACGCGCACCCCACTTTCCCCACGTGCACCGCACCCACCCCATGCCCGCCTGCCCCACGCCCACCCCACGCACCCCGCGCCCGCCTGCCCCACAAATGCATGCCTCACAAGCCCCACAACCGTGCCACCCACTGCCCGCCCGCGCCAACCCCCGCCAGCGCTTTGCCACAGACTTAAGTATTCACTCTGGGGCTGCGCTGCTGCTCCTGCCTCTGATGCTGCCTTCTGGCTCTGTTTGGGAGCACGGGGAGATTGCTCCGCCTCTCAAACAAGTCTGGCGAGACCAAGGGAGAGCAGGTGAGCAAGCTGCTCCGTGCCCCGCATGCGCCTTTCCTGGGGTGAAAGGGTCTCTTTGGGCTTGAATGAAGAGGCCCTTTCATCCTGGGAAAGGGGCGGGGAAGGACAGGCTGCGCGCTCTCCAGGGCCCCAGAAAGCGTGGAGCTTTCCTGCCTCCATTAGAGTAGGCGATCTCCACCCTTTCTGGAGCCCCGGAGAACGTGCGTCCTGCTCTGCCCCTTTCCCAGGATGAAAGGGAGACCTAAAACCCTGGTCCCCCCCGCCCCCCCACCTAACACAACCCCCCCCGCGTGCTCGTGCAGCCCGTCCGCCCCCCCACCTCCCCCGCCCGCCCCACGCTGCTCCCGCCGCCCGCCCGCCTCACGCTCCTTACCTGCTGGGATGTCCCGTCCGCTTCCCTCCAGTGCTCGGAATCTACTGAGAAACAGGCTTCGCGGCCTGTCTCTCAGTATCACGCCGGGTGATGATGTCATCACCCGGCGCGCTACTGAGGGACAGGCCGCGAAGCCTGCTTCTCAGTAGATTCCGAGCACTGGAGGGAAGCGGACGCGGCCTGCACAGGTAAGGAGCGCGAGGCGCGGGGCACTTACCTGCTGGGGCGGGCGCTTCCCGGGCTCCTCCGCCGCCACCGGTGCCGGGTCTACCGCCGCTCCTCGCTTGCTGCACCACCGCGTGATCCCCGCCACCCCGGTTTGCCCCCCCCCCCCCGGCCCCCGGTTGGGCCGGTTTGCCCCTGGATTCCCGGTTAGGACCGGGAAATCCCGAGCCATCTGGTCAGCCTACAGACTGTGGAATGGTCTGCCGGAGGAGATTAGACAAATTAGCAGTCTTCATGAATTTAAGAGAGTCATGAAGACTGCGCTCTTCCGGCAGGCCTATCCAGTTTTAAGATGTTTTTAATGATGTATTGGTTTTTATTTGTTTTTAATATCTCAACTATTTTGTGGTTTTTGTGTTTTATATTTGTTGTTGTTCCCTGCCTCAATCCAGAGGGAGAGGCGGGTTATAAATTATTATTATTATTATTATTATTAAACATGTAATCACTGCAGTCCTGGTTGTCATGATGATCCTGTTCAGAAAACACACTAAGACACGGTGGTTACACATTATGGCTTAGTGTGTCATGCAAACCATTCCTAACCGTGGTGGCTACGTAACCATGGTTTAAACATGCTCACTAACCATTTGCTGCAAGGGGTTAGCGGACTAATCATGGCTTAGTGTGTTGTCTGAACTGGTCCACAACATTATTCACCCAGACCCCCAAGTTTCTTCATTAATGTTGCACACTCCTGCTTATGCAAAATGTGGGTGGCACTTGCTACTCTTCCATGGGCTACGTTTGTCTCTCTGGATGCAGCAGGCGGCCTGGTCTTGAAATGCAGAGCTCCTTGTAGAATGTAGCAATGTTGGAACAAATGAGAGTGTGGTTCACAACTGCTCTGCCATGGCTTGAGCTATCATCTTTTAGAGAGGCTGCTGCTATGTGTCATGTTCTGGGCAGGTGAACCTCTAATCCATACCACTGCCATCTACAACTGCCATTTACCTTTGTTTCTAGAGGAGCTAATGGAAGGTCCAGCTATCTGGATCCAGGTACAGCCTGTACCAATAGAGACAAGCATATGAGAGGAAGTCTAAAGATTTTAATACGTGTTTCGGACACAGTGTTGTAATCTAAAATGATAACAAATTACAAACTCATAAATCTATAACAAATACATTCTATCCACTGTAAAACAATAATTTTAAAATACACACAACATGCACACCACTATTCTGTTCAAAACCAAAGCCCTTTGTGGGTGCTTTAAAGTGAAGAGGCAAAAAGTTGGGAGATCTGAGCACAGTTCTGCTGCATCATGTGCAATGAAAATGTTTTATGTTAAGTATTTTTACTCTACTCTTCAGCCAAAATGGCTACCAAAGCAGCCTTGTCAATAAAACTCTGGAAGCGTTGCATCAGAGGATACCCAAAGAAAATAATCGAAGCAGCCGGACTCAAGGCGAGTCAATCTAACCGAGAACATCTACTGCAACCAAAAGAAAGGATGGCCAATAATAAGATCTCATGCATTTTACCTTTTGACCCTGTCACAAAAGATCTACAAAAGCATATTCGCTCAAATTGGCATCTGCTTCAGGATCTGCCAGGTCTGTCTATGAAACCAATGGTGACATTTAAAAGAACAAGAAATTTGAAGGATTGGCTAATCCACACTGATCATACAAAATATGATCATAAAAAAACTATGGTCCAGCAGACTGTATTAAACCTACCCAGACCTCAAGGACACCACCCATGTGGACATTGTGTGTATTGCAGAATGACTAAAAAATGCACTCTTTTAGCCACCCCATCAGTGGCAAAGCAATACAGATTGTAGACTTTTTGAACTGCAACACTGCAGGGGTGGTTTATATGATTATCTGTCCATGCAATAAGGTGTATGTAGGAAAGAGAACAAGACCATTGAAGATCAGGATAGGTGAGCATCTGTCTAGTTTAAGACACCAAAGACCAGGGGCACCTCTGGTCAAGCATTTTATAGATAAAGAACATGGGCCAGATTCTTTGGTTTTTTGGGGGATAGAAAAGGTAAGAGGGGGTGAGACAGCACTCAGTAAAAGAGAACTTTTCTGGATTCTATCCTTAAAAAGCCTGGAACCCAGTGGGTTAAATGACTCGTTAGATTTATCCTCTTATAAACAATAGTGAGGCTTTGTAGTACGGCTTAAGCAGAAAAAAGTAGCAGGTTGATAAAAACTTTCCCAAACTGCTAACAGAGTGTTGACAGGATCACTGAGTCACAAGGCAATTAAGACTGCCAGCTGTAGAACTGAATGATTTAAAATTGCTTCCCAACTGACCCTCAGCCTATCGGGACGGTATATGAGCAAAAACTTTAAACTGTTTTCTTTTAGAATAATAACAACTATTTGTAAAGAAGTGCTCCAGGTCAGTTTTTTCTTAAAAAAATCTCTTACATGAATGTGCAAATGTTGAATATTTCTGGTGTTTTTCTTGGCTAGCAAAAGAATGTATGCTAAGATATGCTTCAGTTGGTGTAGGGGTGTTGTTTTCATGCTAGCTTAAGACAATCTTTAATGATTTTATGTTTGTATTTTAGTTTTTTTGTGTAGCTCCTGACGAAGGTTTCACAACCGAAACGCGTCGAGCATACAGAAGATAAGACATAAGAAATAAAGAAAAATATTTTTTTACATAGTACCAGAGCTTTGCTCTCTTTTTGTCTCCAGCTTGTTGGTGCTTCCTTCCCTCTTTGTTCGATAGAGTGGACCCTGCTTCCCATCTCTCCCTCCGCTGCTAGGTGACAATGGAGGGAGAGGGAGAAAAATGCAAAGGTGTCATCAATTGGGCAGGGGTTCGTATAGGAATGGCTTGGTGTGTCCGCAAATGTCTTAGGAAAAGAAACGAGAGCTACATGTGTCTGTCGGTCTACCTCTTGTTCTCAATCTAGGTTATTGAGCCCAACGTTTGCGAAGGAGGGGAGATCATTGCCACCATCCCCATTCGAGTGTCTGTGCAGTCCATGTTCTCCAAATACAGCATCACCCCTCCATCACTCATCAACTTTGGGTCCCTGGTGATTGGCTGCCGGAAGACCAACAGTTTCACCATTGAGAACAGAGGCGCCCTCGATTTTAAGTTCGGCATCTGCAAACTGGTCCGAGACGTGACGATTCCACTACGGAGAGGGTGAGTGAAAGGCAAAGGCATCGGTGGGCCAGGGGAGCGAGGCCCTGTGCGGAGCCGCACAGTTTGCTTGGCGACACGGAAGCCAGTGCTCTGCTGTCACAGGCAGAGCTTCCCGGAGCCGCCAAATGAACAGCAGCCCCGTTGTTGCAGGAGGGGTGCAGAAGCACGTGCTCACCCAACCCTGACCCCTTGACTCCTCCTGTGCAGGGCTGTGTGGCAGAGGCAGGCTCTGGGCGGAGAGGAGTCCACACAGCTTGCCCAGACCCGTTTTGTTTCTGCTTCCTCTTGCAGAAACTCTCACATCAAAAACTCCCGTTCTCGTGAGGCAGACCTCAGCCGGCAGAATGCTCCACTGGGCAGGCAGAGCAAGCGCGCAGACTCCCTGCAAAAGGATGTGAACATCATGGCGCAGGTGGGCAGGCACCACTTTCTCCCTTGCCCCACCAGGCCTCTGGCTCCGAGGCTGGGGCCTCTCCCTTCCTTTCGCCCATTCCACCCAGCCCCCTACCCACCCCCAGGCAAGATGGCGGCTGCAATGCTTCCCATGTGCATTTGGCCCGGTGGCTTTGCTCCACAGCACCAGCTCTCACTTTCCCGGCATTCTTAGCTCTTCTCACAGACATTGTTTTCTTTAGGGCAAACATGGAAACCTGGTCTTGACTGTCTTCATCTGAAAGTACACAAATACAGCTTTTCTCTGTTTTTTACACACATGCTGTGCACAAAGGCCCACGGTGAGAAGTCTCAGGGGCTACAGGGCCTCCCTAGGGTGCTGTTTCCTCAGAAGGATGTCATGCCGTTTCTGTGGTAGAAAGCGTATTTACATATCATAAAACACATATCATCCATGACCTTCTTTTAGATGAGGAGGCTGACCTGGCATGCTTCACAGAGACCTGGCTGGGAGATGACAGTGGACCTACATGGGCCCAGGCCCTCTCAGCTGGGTACTGTGTTAGTGAGCAGGTGAGGGAAAGTGGGCGGGGGGGCGGAGTAGCTGTGGTTTATAGGGATAATCTTAACCTGACCAGACTTCCTGTTCGTGAACTGAATCACATCGAGTGTGTGTACCTGAGTCTGAAGACCAGGGATAGACTAGGGATTCTGTTAGTGTACCGGCCACCCCGCTGCCTATCAGACTCCCTGGCCGAGCTCACGGAACTGGTCTCGGAGCTGGTGTTGGATTCGCCCAGGCTTTTGGTCCTGGGCGACTTCAACATCCCATTCGAGACTGGTTTGTCAGGTGGAGCTCGGGAGTTCATGGCATCCATGACAACCATGGGCCTATCCCAATTGGTCTCTGGACCCACACATTCAGCGGGTCATGCCCTCGATGCTGTTTTCTGTTCCGAACAGAGGGATCTGTGGGCGGAGGTAACGAATACCTCCGTGTTGTCATAGACAGACCATTTTCTGGTTAGGGTTAGTATCACGGCTACTACCCGCCCCTGCAGGGGTGGTGGACCTATTAAGATGGTCCACCCTCAAAGGCTGATGGATCCTTCTGGATTTCAGAAAGCCTTGGAGGGTTTTATGGCTGGTATCGTCGACGATCCTGTAGAAGCCCTGGTTGATAGATGGAATCAAGACCTAACTAGGGCTATCGACATGATTGCCCCCAAATGTCCTCTCCGGCCCACTTCTAACAGGGCGCCCTGGTATACGGAAGACCTCAGGGAGTTGAAGCGGAAAGGACGACTGGAGCGCCGATGGCGGAAAACTCGACTTCTGTCCGACAAGACACGGCATAGAGAACATCTTCGTTCCTATGGAGTGGCAATACGATGCAGCGAAGAAAGCTTTCTTCTCTGCGCGCATTGCGTCTGCGAATTCGCGTCCAGCAGAACTGTTCAGGGTGGTGAGGGGTCTAACTCGGGCACCTTCCCCCCTGAATCCGATTTTAGAGCCTTCGGCAGTTCGCTGTGATGCCTTTAACAATAATTTCACAGATAAAATCTCTCAGATAAGAGCCGACTTAGATGCCGTCGTTATAGCAGAGGTTGACGATGGGGTGTCCAGCGACTCCGCGAGTAGAATTACACTGGATCGGTTTCAGTTGGTGTGTACCGAGGACGTGGACAAGCTGCTTGGACGAGTGAGGATGATGACTTGCCCTCTCGATCCCTGTCCTTCATGGCTGGTCGTCCAGGGAGGAGATGCGGTTAGATCGCAATTACAATATATTATTAATGCATCTCTCAGGGAGGGGACTTTCCCATCATGTTTAAAAGAAGCGGTGGTATGGCCGCTTCTAAAGAAGCCCGCCCTGGATCCCCTGGAGTTTAATAACTGCAGACCAGTATCAAACCTTCCATTCTTGGACAAGGTGATCGAGAGGGCGGTTGCCTTTCAACTCCAAGTAGTCTTGGATGACACTGATTTTCTAGACCCATTTCAAACTGGCTTCAGGGCGGGATACGGAGTTGAGACTGCTATGGTCGCCTTAGTGGATGATCTATGCCTTAGTATTGACAGGGGGAGTGTGTCCCTGTTGGTACTTCTGGACCTCTCAGCGGCTTTCGATACCATCGACCATGGTATCCTTCTGGAACGCATGAGGGGATTGGGAATCGGGGGCACTGTGCTTCAGTGGTTCCGGTCCTACCTCTTGGGCAGGTTCCAGATGGTGATGCTTGGGGATAGCTGCTCTGCAAAGAAGGAGCTGCTGTGTGGTGTACCACAAGGTGCCATCCTATCCCCAATGCTGTTTAACATTTATATGAAACCGTTGGGAGAGATCATCTGGAGGCATGGGGTGGGGTGCTATCAGTATGCTGATGACACCCAAATATATTTCTCTATGCCTTCGATAACAGCGCCAGCTAAGGATAGTGTGTCTCCTCTGAATGAATGCTTGGAGGCGGTAATGGGCTGGATGAGGAAAAACAAACTGAAGCTGAATCCAGACAAGACGGAGGTGCTTGCTGTCAAAGGGCACAACCTGGGTTTGGAGGTGTGTCAACTGGATGGGGTTACACTCCCCCTGAAAGACTGTGTTCGCAGCTTGGGGGTGCTCCTGGATCCGTCGCTCCTAATGACAGCCCAGATAGATGCGACGGCCAAGAGTGCCTACTATCAGCTTCGGCTGATATGCCAGCTGCGCCCCTTCCTAGAGTTGGAAGATCTAAAGATGGTGGTGCACGCGCTGGTAACTTCGAAGCTCGACTTCTGCAATGCGCTGTACATAGGGCTACCTCTATGCCTAGTTCGGAAACTTCAACTAGTTCAAAATATGGCAGCCAGGTTGGTCACCGGTACATCTAGGGGTGACCATATTACGCCAGCTTTAAAATCGCTCCACTGGCTGCCAATTAGTTTCCGGGCGATGTATAAAGTGTTGGTTATTACCTTTAAAGCCCTACATGGTTTGGGTCCAGGTTACCTGCGGGATCGCCTTCTCCCATACAATCTGCCCCGCACGCTTAGGTCCTCTGGGAAGAACTTACTGCAGTCGGCAAAGACTAGGCTGACAACTGTTACCCAGAGGACCTTCTCTTCTGCCGCTCCCAGACTGTGGAATGACCTGCCGGAGGAGACTCGTCAACTTAACAGTCTTTTAGAATTTAAGAAAGCCATAAAGACTGTTCTCTTCCGGCAGGCATATCCAGTGGAATTTTAGAATGTTTTAAGGATTTTTTAGGATGTTTTAGGATTTTTATGCAGTTTTAATAATATGTGTCATGTTTTAATCAGTTTTATGTATTTTATCATGTTGTTGTTCCCCGCCTCGATCCAGACGGAAAGGCGGGTAAGAAATAAATTGTTATTATTATTATTATATTATTATTTCTTCTTCGTGGTCTCTGTGCATCACACATATGGGCTCTGTGCCTGCGCGGGCCCTTGATCGGAAAATTGTTTTTCTATAGCTGAGGCGTTTGGCCAGGAACCCCTCCCCCACACCAAACTGGGCATGCTCCGGGAGTTCCCGCCCAGCCCTCAGTTCTCTTTCGTCTGCCATTGTGGCAGCACCTCGTCAGATTTGTTCCTGAGAGAACTTCGTTTTTTGAGGCGTTTTTTCTTCTACTCTTCTTCTCCTTGAAATATTTGAGACTAACGGATGGCCTTGAAGGCTCCGTTTCGTAAATGTACCAGCTGCGGGAGTAAACTCCCTCCTTCAGACGGCCACTCTTTGTGCCTCCTCTGTCTAGGGAAGGGCCACATCATTGAGTCCTGCGGCCTGTGTCAACGGTTCTCTAAACAAACTAGAAGACACCGGGCTGATAAGCTCAAGGCGATCCTCTGAAGTAAGACATTACATTCAGTGGATTCGCTGATGGCAGCTCCACTGGAGACGGCACGCTCACCCGTGCCCACGACTTCTCATCCAGCATTGATTCTTTTGACAAAGAAGGTCCTCAAGAGTAGACCTAAACCGGTTACAGATCTGTCGAAAAAGAAAAAGAGATTGGATAGATCGGTTAGGACACCCGGTACGGAGCCCCCGATACATACCTTTCCATCTCTTCCACCACCTTCCAGGTCAGAATCTCTGGCCTCTCCAATGGCCGTCGAGACTGAACCCATGTTTGTGGACGACCTGTCTCCACCGCCACAACAATTGATGAGTGACGAGCTGATATCCAGATCAACGGGACTGTCTCTGGATACAACTTTGTCTCCATCGGTATCGAGGCTCTTACTGCCTGATTGGTTATAAGTAAGTAATACAAACTACATTCGACGCTCCATTGGTTTAAAACTTTTCTCTTTGTCCTCCTCACACATGGCATTGCCATCAATTAATCCTGACAGGAGGTAGATTTAACCTCTTCCATTACACAGAGGCAAATGCAGACACACAACAGGGAGGGGACTTTTCTTTCTCCAGGTTGAAATTCCTTCAGTGCCTATCAATGTTATCTTCAGACCGCGTTGAAGGGACTATTACCTCTATCTCTGAGGGAGAGATTCACGAAGCCAGCTCTCTGCGACGCCCTTGACCTACGACAGCAAGATCGAGCAGAGACCATCACCCTGACTGTGGCTCCTCAAGTTTGGTCCCAAGTCGCCACTGTTCTCCTCGGCGTCATTCATCCCCTCGACCTCGATCTCGTTCACCGAAATGATACACACCACGACGTCGATCTCATTCACCGAATCGATACACGCCATGACGTCGATCTCATTCACCGAATCGATACACGCCACGACGTCGATCTCGTTCACCGAGTTGATACACGCCACGGCGTCGGTCTCGTTCCCCGTGTTGATACTCACCGAGGCGTCGGTCTCTCTCACAGGACCGTTCTCATCGCTCACGCTCTCCACGGAATGGCGATAGATGATCTGTAAGGGAGCATTCATGCTGTCATTCTTATGGTCTATACAGGAGTCCGTATTCACAATCCTCAAGAGGATCTCGACATAATTATGAGGACCAGCACCACTATCGCAGTCATCACGTTACTTACTCTCAGAGCCATCCTCCTTTTAGAGAACGTGCTACTGTAGGGAGTTCTCAAATACAATCCACTCAAAAGAGTCCAGCTCACCTTACTGCAGCACTCTTATCTGTGACATCTGGGCTGGAATCTCTCGGTCCTCTCACGGGAAGATCGGTCGTTGGCATCTTTGGTCAATGCCGAGGGTTCTCGACATTGACAGGAAAGTTTGGCACTGGTACCATGAGTTTCGGAAGATGAGGGAGATTATCAGTTGGACTCCTAGTCCTTTGCGTCAGTTCATCTGTCAGTTCAATCTCCTGATGCTGACCTTTCAGCTCACGAAGGAAAATTGGTTTGCTTCAATCGATCTCAAAGATGCGTACTTTCACATCACCATTGCCAAAAACCACCGCAAATACCTTCGGTTCATCATCGCAGGAGATATCTACCAAGATCAGGTCCTTCCTTTCAGCCTTGCCATGGCACCGAGAGTTTTCTCCAAGTTCATGGTTGTCATGTGCGCCCATCTCCGTCTTTACGGCATTCAGGTCTTTCCTTACCTGGAATACTGGTTACTCGTAGCCCAATCAAAACAAGAACTGACAAGTTCCATTGCACTCACCTTAGACCTCCTCAGATACCTCGGCTTGTGCATCAATCTGGAGAAGTCAATCCTAATACCTACCACCTCTATCCTGTTCATCGGTGCCCACATCGACTCCCTCAAGGGACGAGCTTTCCTTCCAATAGCTCGCTGCGACAAGATAACACCTCTGGCATCGACGATGCTTCATCAGCAGTCGACATCGGCCTTTTCTATCCTCCGTCTCCTCGGCCTCATGGCTTCGACCACAGCAGTGGTATGATTTGCCAGATTCCACATGAGGACACTCCAACAATGGTTCCTCCGGACCTTCAATCCTCGAGGCAGTGTGAGGAGAATCGTGTTTCAAATTCCAACCACCGTACGCAATTCCCTCCGATGGTGGATCGACCTCCCCAACCTTTCCCAGGGCGTCGAGTTTCAATGACCCAGACCATCTGTAGCAGTCACAACAGACGCTTCCCTTTACGGGTGGGGTGTTCACTGTCTCGACCTCAAGATACAAGGCGTCTGGTCGCGATCAGAGAGGACAGATCATATCAACGTCCTCAAGCTCCGAGCTGTCCAGAAAGCATTACGCACCTTCAAGATGCAACTGAGGGACCAACCTATCCAGGTGACCTCCGACAACACCACAGTGGTTGCTTACCTGAACAAACAGGGCAGGACTCGATCGCCTCCCCTCCTACAGCTCACTCTGGACATTATGGAATGGTGCTGTCAGAGGAGGATTCACATTTCAGCGATCCATTTATCGGGAACCGACAATGTCCTTGCAGACTCTCCCAGCAGGACTATGTCAATGTGTCATGAGTGGGAACTAAACAGGAGAACCCTCCAGACTTTATTTCACCGCTGGGGGACACCATCTGTGGACCTCTTCACCAAGCAGCACAACACTGTGACCACACATTACTGCAGCCAAGCAGGCCTCGGTCACCGGTCAGAGGGAGATGCCTTTCTGAGCAGTTGAACAGGGGAATTCTTTTACCTATTTCCCCTATTCCTGCCAATCCCAAGAGTACTGGCAAAGCTCACCTGCGACAAGACCCGGTGCATACTGATTGCTCCCTGGTGGCCCCGACAAACCTGGTTCATCACCCTCTTATGCTTGTCTCACCACCAATATTACCACCTACCATCCCTCCTGGACCTTCTCACACAAGACTGGGGTCAGATTTGACACCAGGACCTATGCACACTACGTTTAACTACTTGGGACATCGACACTATCCCAATCTAGACCTTCCTCCTTCCTTACATTGAGTGTTACACGCTTCTAGGAAACCTGCAACACATCGATCCTACGTCCACAAATGGAAGACATTTTCTACCTACGCGGGTCTTAATGGTTTTCAAGCCTCTGCGGCGACCCTTCTGCAAGTTCTGTTGTTCATTACTTTCCCAGTTTGAAAAGGGACTTAAGTTAACTTCGTTACGAGTTTATTTATCTGCTATTTCAGCTTATCTCCCTCACGTTGAGGGGTTCACTGTTTTCTCACACCCAATTTCTAGGAGATTCTTAAGAGGACTACACAACTTAGCTCCTCCGATGAAACCCATGGTACCGGCATGGAGCCTATCGGTCGTACTTAAGGCTTTGTGTTTCAAGCCTTTCGAACCCCTCGCAACAGTAGACCTTAGTTTAATGGCGTTCCTAATTGCCATTACTTCAGCTTGAAGAACAGGTGAGCTGGGAGTTCTCTGTGTCGATGCACCTTATCTATCCTTCCACGGTCATTTTGCGCCCTGATAAGGTCATTTTGCGCCCTGACGCCGACTTTCTTCCCAAAGTCGTTACTGCTTTTCACCTTGGTCAGGATATTGTTCTTCCTACCTTCTTTCCATCACCTACAACAGATCTGGAAAGAACTCTTCATACTTTGGATGTTAGATGGGCTTTAGCCTTCTACGTTGACAGAACACTTCCATTCCACAAATCACAACGACTATTGGTTTGCTATGCAGGTCAGAAAAAGGGCAACCCTGTGTCCCCCCAACGTTTGGCAGGATGGATTACCAAGGCTATCACTCTTGCCTACGAGCTTAATAAGTTACCTTTAGATGGACCTCTAAGAGCTCACTCTACCAGAGCTGTATCCACATCGACTGCCTTCTCACAGGTAACTTCTCACAGGCAACTTGGTCCACACTGTCTACCTTCCTCAGACACTACTGCATCGATGTTCGATCTCGAGCGGATGCCAATTTTGGAAGGTCAGTGTTATCATCCCTTCTTGCCTGAGACTCTGAACCCACCTCCGGTAAGTTAGCTCGTTAATCACCCATATGTGTGATGCACAGAGACCATGAAGAAGAAGGACTGGTTGCTTACCTGTAACTTTAGTTCTTCGAGTGGTCATCTGTGCATTCACACAACCCTCCCTCCGACCCCGCTTATGGAGTCCAGGGTGGCATTATTGTATTATCCTTATAATGAATAAATCATTCTACAACAGGTTTGTTCAAATATAGGTCAACCTTTATTGTTTAATCACACTTTATGGTTACATGGATTACTAATTCATTGGTTATTTTCTTGTGTTGATAATGATTTCTGCAACCTTCTCACCTTCGGTTTCTGAGCCACAATGCTGGTCTCAAGAAACTGAGGGCTGGGCGGGAACGCCCGGAGCATGCCCAGTTCGGTGTGGGGGAGGGGTTCCCACCCAAACGCCTCAGCTATAGAAAAAAAAAATCCGATCAAGGGCCCGCGCAGGCACAGAGCCCATATGTGTGAATGCACAGATGACCACTTGAAGAACTAAAGTTACAGTTAAGCAACCTGTCCTTGTACAGGCTAAATATGAAGTTCACAGCATGAACCCTCCCAAGAGCTTCTTGTTCTGCCTCAGATTTCTTGGGGAGACCCCCCTCACCACCACCCCTCGGATTTCCTGCAGATAGCAAAGTCACCTATCTGATTACTTCTCCGATTTAGTTCCAGCACAGACTAAAGGTGCCTCTACAAGAGCGATTTAAAGCTCTTTCAAGGCGCATTAAAAATTTTACCTCTACAAGAGTGGAGTGCAAATCGGGGGTCGAGGCGGTTTTTCTGTCTGATTATGCGCATTATCGAATGCGCGTTAAATAGCGAATTTTAATTTACTGTGGGAGTTGAAGCGCCTTATGACCATGTAAACAAGCGATTCTCCACATTTAAACACTTTAAAGTGCGTTTCATACAACCGGTAATGCGCGTCACTGCCTCTCGTGTATAGGGATTAGGCGTAAAGCAATTGCGAGAAGATGCGCATAATCAGACAACCGGGCGTCAAACCGAATTCTTGTAGAGGGGACCTAATTTGCAGTTCCCTCCACACACAGAAGTCACTCACCACCTCCTGCCCTTGTCTGGAGTGTGTGTGAGGGGGGCGTACATGAGCCACCTCTGCCTTCTTAGGCCATCGTAGTTCCCATTGAAATACATTGTCAGAATGTTACTGGCTCCCAGCTATCTCTTGTCTGTTTTTTAAGGGGCATTGCCTCAGGTAACACACCTACAGCTCACATATAGTTTACATAAACCTTGTGTCGTGTGCCGGCTTGTTCCCTCTGGCATTCACACGTGCTGGCAAACTGACATGGGACGCTCACATCAGAGAGACCTTCTTTTGATTGCGGAAATCCCATGGTAACAAGCTTAATGGTTACATTCTCCAAAAAGCACACTTAAAGCTGAATGATGGTCAGAAAGCTTTAGGCTCCATTCGTGATACGATCCTTCAGGGGAGGGCGGGAATTCTTGAAAGGCTTGGCAAACCATCCCAAGGGAGCATCTCCAAACGCTGCATATGCTGGTAGCTCAGGGGACATGGCCCACGCCCACAAGATCACGGGAAGGGTAAAATTTCAGGGACAGGAGTTCCGTGCTACTGCAAGCCCTGCCAAACTCCCTGCCACAAACACCCAGTCCACAGCAAATGCAAGTTCAAGTCTATGAAATGCTTCACAGTACTTTCCATGGCACAGTCCTTAGAGATCGAAAAACCCAAATAGCAGAGAGTTTTCCATGTGCAGAGTGCTTTCAAAGTCCCAATGATAGAGATGGATCCGAACAGGATTTCAGGATTTCAGGCCTTGCATCGAAAGATGGTCTGTAGCAAAGGTCTTCAGCTTTGCTCCACCTCTTCTAAACTAAGGCCTGATCTATTCAAAGCCACTTGACAGACAGCTCCTGTGACCTGTAAAATATGCCCATGTGCCAACCATGCAGGACTGCACAACCCACTAAGATGACGCTACAATCTGACTGACACTTTCAAACAGTGGCCCCCACCTTTCCACCATACCCAGGTTCCCAAGGAAACCTTTTCCAGCTACAAGGCCACAACAGGGAGTGATAGAGCTACTCCCGTGAGAAACGCTGACAGAGATAAGCTTGCAGAGATATTGACATTCTAAAACTATTCCTAATCTACCTACATTCAACAAGGTCTCTGGCCTTGTTGAAGACCTACACATGGAGTCATAGAATGGTAGAGTTTGAAGGGGCATATATGGCCATTGAGTCAAACCCCCTCCCATCCCTGACAGACCATGCTGCCTCTTGAATGCCTCTAATGTGGGAGAGCCCATGATCTCCATAGCTCATGGGTTCCATTGTCGTACTGCTCTAACAGGCAAAAACTTTTTCCTGATGTCCAGCCAGAATCTGGCTTCCTGTAACTTGAGCCCATTATTCCGCGTCCTGCATTCTGGGATAGTCAAGAAGAGATCCTGGCCCTCCTCCGTATGACAACCTTTCAAGTATTTGAAGAGTGCTATCATGTCTCCCCTCAATCTTCTCTTCTCCAGGCTAAACATGCCCAGTTCTTTCAGTCACTCATAGGGCTTTGTTTCCAGACCCCTGATCTTCCTTGTTGCCCTAATCTGAACACGCTCCAGTTTGTCTGCCTCCTTCTTGAAGCGTGGTGCCCAGAACTGGACACAAGACTCAAAATGAGGCCTAACCAGTGCCAAATAGAGGGGGACCCGTACCTCGCACAATTTGAAAGTTATACTTCTATTAATGCAACCTAAAATAGCATTTGCTTTTTTTGCAGCCACATCACACTGTTGGCTCATAGTCAGCTTGTGATCTACAACAATTCCAAGATCCTTCTCGCTTGTCGTATTGATTAGCCAGGTATCCCCCATCTTGTAACTGTGCATTACTACTACATCACACTTTCTTGAAATACTAGCAATTTGCTTTTCAAAAGTTTCACCCTCATCTTCTCCTTGATTGGGTGGTCGGTAGTAGACTCTGACTATCATGCTCCTTTTATTCTTTGCCCTGTTTATTTTAATTCAGATGCTCTCGATGGGGCTCCCAGGCTCATCCTCTTGTATTTTTGTGCAGGGATAAATATTTTTTAACATATAGTGCAACTCCGCCTCCGTTTCTATTTCTCCTGTTCTTTTTGAACAAGTTATATCCTTGTTTGTACTGTTTGTTTCCCATACTCTGGGCATTGGTGTATGACACCTTGGAGTCAAGAATTACAGAACAGGAAGGGATTCCGGGGATGGGGGGTCATCTTGATGAACCTCCCCCCCTCCCGGCAAGAAATGTGTGTCATGCGCACCGCCCACAGAGGCACACACATTCTGCTCGTATCGCACACTTCCTTAACTAGGGAGGGCTGCCGGAAGGAGTGGGGCACAGCATGCCTTGTGGCTTCCCTAGGAACCTCTTCCCCAGATGTGCTGCTCAAGTCCTTCAAGAACCCTCCCCTGGGCTAATGAAGATGGAGCTAGGCATGGCAAATGAGGCAGCCCTATTAGCAGGCTCCATAGGGTGAGAAGGGACTGGAGCAGGTTTGAGCTGAAGCTCCAGGGCTTCCCATGAACATCTGACCCAATGGTGCAACAAGACAGGAGCTTGGCTTGGTTTGGCGGCAGCTTCAGTGAAGGCCATCTCTGTCTTCACAGGCTCGCTTCTCCCTGGGCATGTTCACCGTGTACCCTGGATTTGGAACCATTGCTCCTGGAGGCCATCAGGTCATCACTGTGGATTGCTTGGCCGATCCAGCTGGGAAGTGTGAGGAAAACATGATGATTGAGATAACTGACAGAGACCCTGAAGACAACCCTGGTGGCATTCCATACACACTGGTTGCTGAATCGTGCATCCCAGGTAGGTGGCAGCCACAGAATCACCACAGCTGGACGGAAATCCAGAGCTCTTTTCCTCCTGCCCATCATCCACAGAGTAGGATTTCATTACTCTTGCTAAACAGTCTGTGATATTATCTAAAGTTACACTCCTTCCCCTGAAGGCCTACTGTGATAAGGCATAATTTAGAACACAGAGGGGGAGAAGGTCGGTTGTGATCTGGGAGGTTTGCATTAGATTTTTAAGTATTCCTGACCTGGTTATTTAACTCTAGCACATTCACTCTCCCTGCTGAATTAAACTGCTGAAATGAAGAAGGCTTGGAGTAACTAGGAGTGGATTTGTTGTCCAGAAGGGCTGTGAACTCCACTAAGTTCTGGTATGCAATACACATTTCTGGGCTCAGAATTCCTTAATTCTAAGTATATTTCTTTGGCACCAGGCTCCATGTGGTGGATCGCACTCACAGTCCTAGTAAAAAACAAAGTCGTTCCTGTAAGCCTGACATCTGCCAACCCCTAATTAAAACTTCAAGCAAACAAAATGTTAAACTATACTGTTAGATACCTGCACCCACTAACAAAGCAATCTTATGCTGATGGTCACTAATGTTAGCATAAAGGCAGTGCAATAATTTAATCTATGGATTTCCAGCAGAAAAGTTAACAGCAAATGACAGAGAATATAGTAACACCCAACAAGCCCTCTCCCAGGACCCATCATGACCACACCAACGTCCCCCAGTTCCCTCACAAGCACCAGCCAGGAAGGTGCCAATCCATGGATGGCTGAGAATTTTTCCAGCCTTCTCTATCACACAGACAAAGCACGACGTAACTCCTGCCTCCTTCCCAGGGTGAAAAAACGTAGATCAGCCAGCATGACCCCACTAGCCAGCACACTCTAGGGATGCTGGCAGGCAGGGGCTTGAAGCCCTTAAGCCACACATACCGCCTGCTCCCAAATGGAGGAAAGGCCGGCATTTCTCTCTAACCTACAGCCAATAGATGAGAGAGCATGAATGGGAAACCCACCACCTCTCTCATGAACGAAGGGCTCCTGTCCCTCTGGGAGAACAGTGCGCTAGACCACATTTGGCAAGATGCAGGACCATTTACACAAGCAGCAATGGCAGCTACACCCCCATGTTCACAGGACACGGCAGCAGCTTTTTCATAATTGTCATAGAACTAGGGGGAAACTATAGCACTGTGCAACTGACTGTGTTTAACACCCATATGAGTTCCAAACTCCGGGCACAGTCAAGCCAGTAGGATATGCCAGGAGGAGGAGTCCCCCCCCCCCCCCGCCAAGACAACCTGAGAGAGTGAGAGGAGGTGGTTCCTAGGCCAATGGAGTGGCTTTGTCCAGCGGCCCCTTGTGTCCTGTCCAGCCACAGCTTCCTTTCCTTCGTTGGGCTGCCTGCCAGGGCCCACTGGCCTCTCCCCCAGCAGACTGTGTGATCCACCTCCCCTCCTGCCTCCTTCATGCAACTTGTGGTCCAGGGGATGGTGAGCTTCGGTCCCCTCCCCTCCCCTCCCCCCCATTACTCTTGCTGCAGCCCCACTGGCCAGACAGTGGAGCAAATGCAGACCTGAAGCCCTGGTGGGGGTGGTGATGGAGGAGCCCCCGGGGGCTGAGGAATCCTCCCACTGGGACTCCCATCCTGAAGACAGACAGCTGAGGTGAGCAGCCAATGGGCTCCTCTCTGTGAACCTCCCTTTTCATTGATGCCTGTGAATTGGCAGTGCCATTTCTTTTGACTGTTGAACTTGGATGTTGAGAGATGGTGACCCCTTCCACTGTTTTGCTGCTCTTTCTCCAAGGCTTTGTGGCTGACAATGTAGGGACTGTTTTTGAGGAGCATCGGATCTGTAACAGCAGCAGCCTCAGTCAGGTGCTGAAGACCATCGGATGTGAGGGTGTGTTTGTGACGGATGAGAACAAGTTTATCTTTAATAACGTCCTGGTTGGGCACCAGGCAGCCGCCCGTTTCAAGATCTGCAACACTGGCCGGATCCCCTGTGATGTCACTCTGGCCACTAAGCCCATCTCTGCCAAGGTAAGGATGGGGAACAAGGTGTCTGTGCCATGGCTTTTGGGCTATCCCGTAGATTGTGAGTCGAGGTAGGCTTTACGTAACCCAATAAAGGGCCAGGGGACTAACATCAACTGTCCGGGAATTTCATAAGGTAGATTTACAATAAGCAGAAGGCTTGATTAGCTGCCTCCTCCCGCTCGACTGAAATGTGTGCTAACTAAATGACTGACCGAGGGCGTATCCTGGCAGCATTTGCTGCCCTTAACTGAACTGGTCGCTTGCAAGGCTTTCAACCCATTCAGCCCAAGACAGGAAATCTTCCCTCCAGTGTGTGTGTGTGTGTGTGTGGTGTGGGGAGATTTAATTGGCCGTGTGGCTGTTTTTTCAGTCCACACTTCGAATCAGTGACATCTTTGAGCTCCACCCAGTGCGGATGTGCGTCGCCAGCCATTCACATGCCTTTGCGACTCTGACCTTCTCGCCACCAACCATGCAAAACTACCAGTGCATTTTTGAGGCTTCCATTGATGCGATGCCCAGGTAATCCCATCATGGCTGACAAGAGAGAACAAAATTTTGGTCAGGTCTTTTAGATCCCTGCATAAGATCGATGCTCTCTCTCGGCTCTTGCTTTCAGTGTGGCTGCCAAATCAAGGAGTCTATCGTTTGAGGTCACTGGGGACGGCAACCTGCCTCGGATCACCATTGTGCGCCCTGTGCTCCACAACAAGAAAGGGAACCCACTTCTCCTCTTCAGGAGAGTCCTCTTGGGACATACAGAAACTCTTCCGCTTGTCCTTAAGAACAGTGGCAGTATACTGGTCCAGGTATTGAACTGAAAGGAGCAAATGCTCCGACAGTAGCTGCAAACCTATGTCACTTCTTCGTGCTGGGACAGCCATCAAGCAGCATTGTGGGGGCACAATGCTGTCCCTGGGGTCCTCACTTGCCCTGGCCACGTAGTGCTGCTGCTCAAAGGATCCCACCATTCAATTGCTCAGTTGTCAGTGTTCCTATCAACCTGGGCAAACATGCAGGTAGAGTGGGGTCACCCTAGCCAGGCCAGGAGAGCAGAAGCTCAGCAGGCCTCTGGGGGAAGCTTAGCTGGGCTGAGGTAGCCCATGGGATGCCGACTGAAGAACAACATGGCTGTGGAACAGCCTTCCCCAACCAGGTGCTCGCCTGAAGGGTTAGACAACAGCCGCAATCGAACCCCAGCCAGCATGGCCATTGGTTGGGGAAGAGAGTTTGTAGAGAGTTTAAATACAGAGGAGGCTGTAGGTTGACAACTGTTGCCCTAAGAGCACTTGAATGTTGAGGATTTATGGGGCACATCAATGGGCGAAGTTCTGCTTGCTTTGCAGTATTCCAAGTTTCCATCTGGATCTCCCAGGACTCACTCCAGTGTCACTGTTCTTGTGTTGTTCCTCTCCTCAGCTGTACCTCGACGTGGCAGATGATAATTGTGCTTTCACTCTGAAACCCCGGTCCGCCACCCAGTGCATTTATGTGTCTTCTCAGAATGAGGACAGTGAATCCAGCGAGGGAGGTAAGTGCCACTCAGCTGCTGCTATAGTCAGAGTAGAATCCGTATCTGCAGGACCATGGGCTGTGGCATTAGCGGTCTTTTAGCCACGAGCTCAGGGCACTGTTTTCACAAGCGGCTGCAAAGGTGTCTGCAGAGAAACGGCAGAAGGGAACTCCAAGCAAAAGGTATGACGACATTCGTTGAAAGGGATCCAGCCGCTTAATCAATGGGACCCACAAGGGAGGGATATGCCTTTCCAGACCACTGACGTTCTTTCCCTTGGGCTTTCGCAGCCAGGAAACCTCACGCAGCCGCCCTGGTCTTGCACAATGGGGAATCGGCAGAATTTGATGTGGTTTTCCAGCCCAGCCTGCCCCAGCATATGGAAGGGCTGATCCACCTCTCTATAACGGACAACCAGTATGAAGAGACCAGCATCCAAATGGTGGGCGAGGGCTACCAGGCAGACGTCACCCTGGACAATATCCACAGCTTGGTGATAGGGAGCGATGTGGAGACGGCGGAGGGAGCCCTGGAGGAGAGCACAGCCAAGGGTGAGAGAACAGGGGACGGGGCGCTGCAGAGCCTGCACAGGGGTTGCAGCGGCATCTCTGCGTGGGAGCCCCATCTTCCCAGTTCTCATTCAGAGCGACTTGATTCACCTGGAGAACTGGGTCAAGGCCTGAGTCAGGATTGCCAGTGCTTGGAGCCCTGCTATGGCAATAGCACATGAAATGTCTCAGACTTCATTTCATGTATTTCATTTCTCAGCTGCCCAACAGCTAAAGCTCTCTGGACTGTTCACAAAAATTACAGAACAGAAAATAGTGAGAGGCGCTGTCTAGTTCTCCAGAACTCTTCTTCAGGCTGTATATTGACAAAGCAACAAAGCCCTGGGGGTGGGGAAGCGAAGTCAGATGTCAGAACTCAGGCGTCGGTTGTTTAGAATGCTCCAGCATCAGGCGTCCCTCTTTTGCTCTCCACCCACCCACCCCACCCCACCCCACCCATTTTGCTTAACGTCCAGCCTGGAGAAGAGTTCTGAAGAACTCAAAAACTTGCTCCATTTGTACGGGTTCTAATAAAGGTACTGTGGTTTTTGGATTCCTGCCCACCCCCATGGACTTGCCTCTATATCACTCTTCCGCTATCTGGTTTCTCCCCCCCCCCCCCCCCCAGAGATGTTTGGGACTATAACTCCCATCATCCCTGACCATTGGCATGTTGGTTGGGGCTGATAGTCCAAAACAATCAGAGGATACAAGGTTGAGAAGACTACCCTATATGCTATGCAAATAGATTCTTGCCTTCCTAAAGGGTCTTGCCCCTAGAGCTCTGTTTTCTTGATGAGCCCTCTTGTAGCCCACTCCTGAAATGGTTGTGTCACTCACCATGTGTAGCTTCTTGTTCCGTTTCCCCCCAGCTGACATACTATTTGGGGCATATAGATCCCCTTGCCTTTAGCAGCAGCAGCACCACCAAGCGGTCCTGATGCAGAGTCCCGATGATGATGATTGTTGGTGATGGATTTCCTTGGTCCTAGAGATGCTAATGTCTGGCTGTGCTTCTCCTCTTTCTCATCATCTGCTTCCCTGAATGTTTCTGGTGATATTGTGTTCACATTCCTTTGCCTGCCCGTGTTCTCCAGATGTATGTCTGACTGTGCTCAGGACGCGTGACTTGTCTCCATTCCACAGTCAGTGTATATATGTAGGCGGGAATAATGGCCGTCTTCAGACCTCACACCCAACCATGGTTCGTAAAGCCAAAGTGGGTCTTGTTTTTGCATCTGCCCAATATCAGCTCATAGGGTGTAATTTGCCAGAGGCTGCCAAACCAGGGTATAAAACCGTGGTTCAAATCTGGATGGCAAACCACCATTTGTGCTAAATGTGGCTTGCCATTCGCAAACCATTAAATTTGCAAACCATTAACAAACCACAGCTGCAGATCCAGAGAGAGGAGTGAACGTATGAAGTGGAGTGCAGAGCAAGTGGAAGACACAAGCAGACAATCAGCAACAAACTCTGGTTTCTTAACTCTGGTTCGCACACACTCTGGCTGACGTGTGGCAGAGCCTCAAGGTGAAGGAGACTGGGGTACAAGGCACGCCTGGGAACCCTGTCTTCTTCGTCCCTAGGATGGGGCAGGGGGACAAGGGGAGGCAGAGTCCGCTCGTGTGCTTCTATGCCACTCTGCCCCCTGCTTGTGCCTGGGGGGCAGAGGGTACAAGGGAGAAGCGCCTCGCGGAGCCACAGTGCCCTGCCTCTGAGCGGCAGCCCCATTGTCCAGAATGCCGGATCTCTTTCCCCACAGCTGCCAGAATGGATCATGTCCAGTTTGGGGACTGCCACGTTGGGAAGCCCTATCAGGCAACATTCACCATCACCAATCACAGCAAGTCAGACGTGATGCGCTTCGAATGGCCTGCGTCGGGTCCATGTCATTTCTCCCCACAGGTAGGTGGGGGCCCAACGTCAGCTTCCATTGTCCTTTGCTGCCCAAGCGCCCTACTTAGCGGCATCTGACTCTTGCAGGCTCCCTTGTTGCCTGTGCGGCGTTCTGCACCATGTGTTTGGTATGGGACTCCTACACGTTGCTTTCGCTCGTCGCCATGGAATCAGTAACCTCCTCTGTTTTCCCTGTGGTTCGTCCACCTTTTCTGAGACTGCAGAAAGTCTGACCTTTATGCAAAAGAGCAGAAGAGCCCTATGGTCTCTGCAGGAGTAGGGGGCCTTGATGCTATTCGGTCTCTTCTCCAGAGGCTGCGATGTCTGGGTCACCGGTGGAGTGAGCTATTGGTACCCAAGCCCTATGGCAGCCTTCCCCACCCTGGTGCCCTCCAGATGCATTGGAAAACTGGCTGGGGCATGGCTGGAGCTGTAGCCCGACACACCTGGAGGGCGCCAGGACAGGAAAAGTTCTCCTAGGGCCATGTTGCATCACCGCTCTCCCTGAGCTCACGTTTGCTGTGTTGCTTCTGGTTGCTGCCATGGCAAGATTTTTCTAAAAACATTTCTCTGCTTAATTACTATAATTGCCCCTAGCTTTCGCTTGGAAATATGAACCGGGCTGATTCATGGGAGATGAGCTCTCCTTTCTATCTCCTCCCCCTCCCTCCACAAAACCTGGGGATGAAGAGTTGCACTTTTTAAAGGGGTATCCCTTTTTGCTAGGCTTGAACCCAGGCAATGGGGCAGTCACGTAG
This sequence comes from Anniella stebbinsi, assembly GCA_029215795.1. Taxonomy (NCBI): domain Eukaryota; kingdom Metazoa; phylum Chordata; class Lepidosauria; order Squamata; family Anniellidae; genus Anniella; species Anniella stebbinsi. Next base: position 34,642,733 of record JARDYH010000007.1, read on the forward strand.
GAGTGGGGTGAGATCTGCTTTTTATAAAGAAGTGATGCCTTTTTGAAAAAGTTGTGCTCTTGCTCTTAGTTAAACAATGAAATAATGAATTGTTGAGCTCTCCTGAGCAAATCAACAACAACAATAATAATAGTTGTGAAATGACCAGGAGAGAAAAACGTCATTGATGGAACTAATGCTGGTCTGCAAAGAAGGGTGCCTCTACAAGAGGCATTTAAAGCTCTTTCAAGGCGCATTAAAAAAATTACCTCTACAAGAACGGAGCGCAAATCGGGCGTAGAGGCGCATTATCTCCCCGATTATGCGCATTATCGAATGCGCGTTAAATCGTGAGTTTTATTTTGCTCCACCTGTTAAAGCGCATTTTGACTGTGTAAATAAGCGCTTATGCGCATTAACTACTTGTAAAGCGCATTTTGGACATCTGTTAATGCGCTTCACCGCCTCTCGCCACCTCTCGTGCAGAGGGATTAGGCGTAAATGCACTTCTGCATTTATGCGCATAATCGCCTAACCAGGCGCAAAAGCGAATCCTTGTAGAGGGGACCGAAGTGAAAGCAGATCTTTTCGCCTAGCAAAGAGTAGTTCAAAGCGGGCCGGGGCTGAGGGCAGGGAGTGAAGCGGCAAGGCTTAGAAACATGGCAGAAGGGTTGGCAGAGTTGATTCTCCTGCTTGGGTAGAGGGGCTGCTGGCTCTTTTGGTCCCAGTCTAGGAAAGCTGGGCGGCTCCTTCCCACAGAGAAGTCTTTATTTGGTTTGGACCCCCAAACTCAAGGGCGGGGCGGGGGGTGCCTGAAGCTGTGACATGCCCTTTGGGAGTCTAAGGCAACAGGCATCCAGGGTAAGGAAATGACCATGTTCTCCTTGGTTCTCAGATGCAGAAACTTGCCACTGTCTGACACTCTGGTGCTCCCCTCTCCTAGGTTGGCCATCTCCATGCCGGGTGCACCAAAAACATCATGCTGACCTTAAAGTCCAGCATCCCCATCACCCTCAAAGAGCAGCTGATAAAGTGCAAGGTGACCAAGATTGCCTTCCAACTGGCTGCTGACCAGGTGCCCGACTGGGATGACCGCCTGCACACAGTTAAGTGGGTGGATGTCTCAAAGAACATCACAGCCACACGCCCAGCGAAGAAGAAGGTAAGACATCAGAGGCATCGAGGTGCTGGGGCCACTGGTGAAGGTGAGCCATCTATACTCTGCTGTATCTTCTAGAGGGCATTCCAGACCTTTTGGTGAGTCTCTCTCCCTGGTAATAAGGAGGGTACAATCACATTGCCCTTGCTCCTCCCAAAGAGGTGAGCCCCCACTGGCACTGCCCCTTTGGGGGTGTCGCTGTGCCACTTCTGGTCCAGCAGAACCCAAGGGAGGATTTCTCCTCTTGCCAGCTCGGCCACCTTTTCCCAATAGCAGGAGCAACAGGGCGACACACAGCAGGCAGCAGTGCAGGGCGAGGGCCTCGCAGGCGCCCTGCAGAGTGTCCCCGGGCCCTTGCCGGTGGCTTTATAGACCAGCACCCTTGTCCAGATGCATTTCTTCCCCTTTGCCTGCTTCCCAAGGTTATCCTGTGACTCAGGCATTTGGCAGCAGATGTCATCCTGGCTGCTTCTCGTTGGCCCAGGAGCATGCTTTCCAGATTCCCTCAGACAATGAAATCCACTGTTCCCTTGTTGCAGGGATCTGTTGTCCCAGGGGCCTCTAGTTCATCCTCGAGTAGATCTCTTCCACCAATAGCCTGGCGGTTGAGCAGCAATGGATGCAACAAATGGGCTACTGTGAGGAAGTACAGAAGACTCTTCTTTCCTCTTGCAGGGATATTCTGGACAGCTTACATACCTTGGGGACAGGTGGCTGGGAGGATTCCAGGGAGGGGTGATCATAATTCAATCCTGGAGTTCTTCAGGCTGGGATCAACTAGGGGCTCTATACCACTACCTTGAAATGTCAGGTGACAGCCTTGAACAGTGTTGTGGGTTGTAGGGGAAAGGGGTGTCATCGTCCGCCCCTCCCCGCCCTCCGGCCATGTTCAGAGATTCTTGAACCAGCTGTCATTCATAGGTTTCCCTCTTGGAACCTAAGCTGGGTGTTGAAAGTGCTTGTAGTTCCTCCATTTGAATCCCTGGCTGCAAGTGCCCCTTAACGACTCCAATTCTTCAAAGGCCTTTCTAGTTGCTATCACTTTGGCTTTCAGGGTGTCCGAACGAGGAGCCTTCTCTGTTGAGTGTCTTTCTCCAAGACAAGGTCGTCCTTAGAACAGGCCCTTCCCGTTTGCCCAAAGTCAGTTCCACATATGTCAAGCGATTGTGCTGCCTTCTTTCTGCCCAAAGCCAGTATGTCCCAGGGGGAAGGCCTGGCATAAATGGGGCATTAGAAGATCCCCAAGGTTTTGTTTGGATCAAAGTGCTGTGATTCAGAACACTGAGGAGGTTGTGTTTGTTTCTTATCATGGTTTGGGTCCAGGTTACCTGCAGGATCGCCTTCTCCCATACAATCCGCCCCGCACGCTTAGGTCCTCTGGGAAGAATTTATTACAGTCAACAAAAACTAGACTGACAACTGTTACCCAGAGGACCTTCTCTTCTGCCGCTCCCAGATTATGGAATGACCTGCCGGGAGAGATCCGTGAATTTCAATGATCTATAAAGACTGAGCTCTTCTGGCAGGCCTACTCAGATGAATTTTAAGTGTTTTATTGGTGTTTTATTGGTATTTTAATGATATATTGGTTTTATGTATTTTTAATCAGTTTTGTGTGTTTTATGATGATGTTGTTCCCCGCCTCGATCCGGAGGGAGAGGCGGGTAATAAATAAATAAATATATTATTATTATTATTATCAGGAAGCTTCCCTGGGCAGGAAAGTTTCAGCTCCTACTCTTTCTCGGGGGTTGAAGGATCGCCTAGGCTTCCTGGGTGCTGCAGAAGCCCCCTCTGCCAGGCATTGCAGCCTATTCCCTCAGAGGAGCCGTGGCTACAGTGGCTCTTAGGGGCAATGCTTCTATGGATTTCCAGGGCAGCCACGTAGGCTTGCTTGCGCACGTTCTCAAAGCATTACAAAACGGATGTCTTCTGCAGAGACTGCCTTTGGGAGGAGAGCGCTGCAGAGGGGTCTCATTTCTTAGGTCCCCTCTACAAGAATCAAGTTTGACGCCCGGTTATCCGATTATGCGCATCTCTCACAATCGCTTTTACGCCTAATCCCTATACACGGGAGGCGGTGAAGCGCATTACCAGTTGTATGAAACGTGCTTTAAAGGTGTTTAATGCGGAGAATCACTTGTTTACATGGTCATAAAGCGCTTTAACTCCCGCGGTAAATTAAAACTCGCTATTTAACGTGCATTCGATAATGCGCATAATCGGACAGAAAAAGCGCCTCAACCCCCAATTTGCGCTCCGTTCATGTGGAGGTAAAATTGGTAATGCACTTTGAAAGAGCTTTAAATCGCTCTTGTAGAGGCACCCTTAGCCAGATGTGGGCCTGCTCTTCCTCATCCCAAAGGTCTGGGAAGCATTCCAGAAGATACAGGAATTCCTGTTCTTGGCATCTTCTGGAGGACCCATCACCCACTAGTTTATCTGCACTGGACTGACATCATCTCCTTTAGAGCTTTTGCCTTCATCTGACATGTGGGGAAGGGGAACTGTTATCCTGGGTCAATTCCTCCCCATCCAGTTTTGGTTAAGCTGTGTTGGCTATTCAAGTTCAGGTTTTACAGTTTAGTTTTCTGGAGATGAGGATTTTCCTGAGCTCTGCAGTCCCTCCCCCTGGAGAGGATCAATGTGATTGGTCCCTGCCTGATAGTCAGAGGGAGGGGCTAACCTGAAGGTCTGGAATGCCCTCCAGAAGTTAGCGAGGATTCATGCTAGGACATTTCCCATTCTGCACCAAGGACACGTGGCTTCTGGGCTCAAAATAAAGCATTTGCTAGATGGATCACATGAGGGGCTCGCTTCTCATTGCTCAAGTGTGTGTGTAACAGGGCTGAAGAAGCCCCAGGAGAGGCAACTGTGGAGCGGAGGCAGGAGGGGTGGGGGTGGGTGGATGGGAGGCGGGAGCCTTGCCCTGCCCTGCCTGCCCTTTCTTTCCTCCTGAGTGTCTCTTCTCCCTAACAGCTCCAAGTTCTGTCTTTGGCACCACGAGGAAAAGTCTGTTCAGAATTTTGCAGGGCAAAACTTTCAACTTTCATGAAATAGCAATTGATGCTCTGTAGGAATTTAGGCTGTCCTTATTTTTAAATTATAAATTAAGACTTTATTTGTAAAAATAAAGTCCATTCTGTTGCTTACAAAATTAAAATTAGTCACTACAAATCCACAATAAAATCATAAATTTTGAAATCCTCCAACCGAAGCATGATGGGAACAATGAGAAGGCTGTGATCTTGTGTTCCTCTTCTTCCACAGAAGCAGCATGCGGTTCTCGTTGCCTGACGTGGAAGGTTTTAAAGTGTTCAGGCCGTGGGCTGCAACCGCCTTGCTATGCAAGAGGCTTGTTGGCTGATTTGGCTGTTTATCCTGTAGTGTTTGTTTGCTTGTTGGTTTGTTTATTCGAATCCTGCCTTTCAACTAAGAAAGTAGCACTCAAAGCGGCTTACAATCCTAAGAACTGTTAAAATATTTGAATAAAAACTTAAACGAAGACAGTTCCTGGCAGAACGCTTTGCAGTAGTTCAAACAGGAAATAACTGAGGCATATATGTGACCATGGCCTGATCCGGTATCTCTAGAAACGGGCAAGTTGGTGCATTAGCCTCAGCTCTGCAGCTGCACTTCTGGCCACTGCTGGAACCTGGGCAGAGCCATGCCCAAACTGCGAGCCTGAGTCTTCATGCAGCCTAGGTTATTGCCCATCTGGGAATTGTCTGGGATTAATCGTTTCATTGAGCTTCTTTGTAATGCGTCGGTTTTTCCTGGTGTGTCTACTGAGCTGCTGCTAAGGTTAGGCAAAAGCTTGAAACCTCGAAGCAGCTTACAAAACCTGGCGTTGTTCTAACAGAAGCCATTCTGAAACGTTTGCAGAAGTTCACCACTCCAGCTGCTTCCCCTGTGCCTACTACACCTCTGAGGGTTGGGAATGACCATCCTGGGCTCCTCTTAGGACTGACTTCTGTTGTTCTGCTCTTGGGGTAGGTGATAGAGACAGACCCAGAACCAGCTCACGTTGCTTTGGAAGAAAGTGCTCGAGAGCTAGAGCTTCGGGTGAGTGCCACTGTGGACTACGCCCAATATAAGATGGAGGTGGATGTGGTGCACTTTAAGGATACGTTGCTGTTCCAGACGAGGGTCTTCAAGTGAGTAACACACTTGCTGGAGCTTGTTCAGAGGCTTTTTAAAGGTGTACTGCCTTTCTAAGGTTTGTTCTTCTGGGCCAGAGATAGTGAATCTCCCGTGGCCTGCACTGGCCAAATCCCTCTCTCTGTGCTGATGTTATCCAGTCTGCAGCCCATTGGGTAACAAATTGGTTCAGCATCCCTGTTCTGTTTATTTAAGTGCCATCAGCTGCAAAATGGCTGGGGGGGGGGGGCACCAGCCAATCATTGCTGTGCAGAGCCAGATTCTGATGCAAATGAGCAGAACCGGTTTCTCACCTGGAGAGGATTAAGGGCATTTGATGAGCCGGTGAGGAGGATGGGTCCAGAGTTTGTGTCAAATCTTACGCACCCCAATTCTCTCTCTTTCTCTCTGCCTCTTGTGCTTTCAGAGTGGAGCTGTCCAATACGGGGAATGTGCAGCTGGAATACTTCTGGAAAGGGGTCATGGAGGAGAGTGGGAGGGCTGTCAACTTTGCTACGGAACTCTTGCCAACCAGCCCGGAAGGTACAGGAGGCCGAGCCCTTGGCAGGCCTTTCACAACCCTTCTCCCCAGCCCTGCTCAACTTTCTACAACTCCTCGCCACTTTCCAAGGTTCATCCCCGGATTCTTTCCGGCTCGTAAAGGGCCCCTCCACCTTGTCCTCCTGTGTGCTCAGCTCTCCCATCTTTCCTGTCTTTCTGGGCTGTTCACAGGTTTGTCTTACGCATTTTGCTTATGCTGCAAGCAAGTGCAGCAGCAATAGCTACCTAGCCCAGCAGGAAGCAGTGGATGCTTTCTAGAGACCTTCTGCAGGAGCTTCAAGCACTGCCGCTCCCCATCCCCTCCTCCCTCCTCCCTGTGACATCTTTGGAGAAGAAGGGCGTTGGCAGGGGCAAAGGCCCAAAAATGTTTCTCTGGACAGAGGAGTCTCTGCTATAGGGTTACATTGGGTTTGGGAGACAACTGGGAGGACCCAGGATCCCTCTGAAAAATGCACCAAGCAGAAATGGCTGCCTCAACAAGCTCCTCCTGTAACCCAGGGGAACATCCGTCTGCCACGTCAGCTGCTTCTATCAAGGCACAGTCCAGTCGGCCGCTTAGCCAACTGGAGAGTGGGATGGAGAGCTTTTCTTCCTACACGTTCTCGCCGACCCGTCCCCCATTCTGCATGGAGCCCAGCAGCGGCATCATCCCTCCTGGGAGGTCCCAGTTCCTCCAAGTTAAATTCTGTCCCCAGGAGCTGGGAGAGTTTGAGGGTCGTCTACTCGGCAGGTAAGGAGACCTTGTGCAAATGGCAAGTCCTGGGTGGAGCTCAGAGGAGGCAGCTTTCACACTGCTGCACTTTCAGCGCTATCAAGGCTGGGACCAGACACAGCACACCAGAGCCTGGTGGGAGTTGTTTCTGCTAAAGCTTGGTACAAGAGCTGTGGCTGGCTTTTGGGGAGAGGGGCGGTTGCTTGGCTTCTGCAAGCCCAGGACTCTTCTTTCTTGGCTGGGATTCTCTATCCCAGGAAATCCCTAACTCTGCATCACGAAAACCTGAATTCTTTCTTCAGTGTGGTTTACAGAAGTATGGCTTTGTCTAATGTATTCTAACTCCAGTATTTGAATTTACACTAAAGCTATGGACAAATGCTGATGGTAAAGGCAAAGGCAAAAAAGCAGCTTTTGCTTTGCATCAGGATCGAGGATATGGACTACAATTAATCAGTTACATTTAAATCCCAGTTGCTTTGTCCTGTGCAAGTGTCCGGGCACTCTATGACAGGCAGTGAGCTGGCTGCACCACAGCACTCCTCATGTTGGTTACGGAAGATGCTGGGGTGACTCTGTGGGTGGTGGCCAGACGTCTCAATCCAGCCCTGCAAATCATTCCCTCGGCCTCCCCGTTGTCTCTCCCTGTGTCCCTCGAAGTCACCAGGGTTCCCTCTGCACCCCCGCTCTCTTACCCCACCGCCTCTATTTTTATTTATAGTATTTTTACCTTGTTCTTCAGCTCAAAAAACCCCCAGAGCAGCTTATATGAGATCAGTAGCAAGCGAAACAGTCCCTCCGCACAGGCTGACAATGTAGAAGGCATGACACAAAAGGGGGAAAGTGTGTTTGTGTATTGGGGGGGGGGCGAGGTAAGGGAAGAGGAAAACCAGCAAGCACCAGTTCTCGCAGTGACCAGCCTGCCTGGAAACACCCCACGTCTTCCTTCAAGTCTCCCTATTTTCCCCAGACCCCACCTCACCTCCTTCTCCTCACTGGCTTTGGTGGGAGCAGCGCACAAGGCTCTCCCTTTCCCAGCAGTGTTTGAAAGGCAGGTGGGCCCTGCAGGGTGGCACTGAGGTGCTGCCGCCGCCCCCCCCCCTCGAGTCTCTCTGAACCCAGGAGGAGGAGGAGCAGCAGCAGCACAGTGTCAGCAGCGCCAAAACTCCCCCGCCACCCTGGGGGCTCCTTTCCGTGGCTGAGGCCGAGGGGTCCCTGCAAAGAGATTGGGAACGGGTTCCAACAGCAGGTTTCAGCACTCCTTGGAGAGCCTGCAGGGCAGGTGTTGTGGAGGCCTGTGCCACTCCGAGGCCATCACACCGAAATGCATGTATGCATCATGCCGGCTGATGCAAGTGTGTCTTGACTGAGAAACAGAATACAAGAGGGGAGGGGGCTCAGGACAGGTGGGGTCTGCTGCCATAGAGATAAATAAGGAGAAAGGTGGCTGAGTTCCTGCCTGGGGGAATCAGGGCTGCCGACGACCCACAGGGGTGGTGCGTTCCCGTTGCATTCTTTCTCCCCCAGCGTTGGCCTCTTTCTCCTCAGTGTTTCGAACTTGAAGCTGGAAGAGGAAGGGCCGGCTGTGGCCGTGAAGGGGAAGAGCCTCCTGCCCTATTGCCATTTTGAGCTTGAAGACTCTGATTACATTACGGCAAACCGACGCAACCCCGACTTGCGAGGACCTGGGGGGACGAGCCTGAATCCCAACACAAAAGTTATTGAATTTTCCTCAGTAGGGGTGAACTTCAGAAACACCAGGTGAGCATCAAGCAAGCTCCGCGAACTGACTGCTGAAAACTGTTGCAGACTTTCCAACTGCTTGTTCAAGTTTCCTTTGGCGTGTTGAGTCCTTCTCAGTGGCCAGAAGGAACATGCTGGAGAGAGAGAGAGAGACTGTTCCCCTCTTTCAGGCCTGTTGGTCCTGTCTTGTGGACCTGGTGCCCCAATTTACTCCAGAGTCGTTGTCCATTTCTCCTTTCTCCATTGCTCTCTGTTCCACTCAATAGCTATACATTGCCCAGAATGACCATAGAAAGGCTCAGTTCCAGATCCCTGCGTTACCAGATGCCAGGCTGTTCTCCACAAAAGGCCTTTAAAAAGGCGGCTCCTTCTCTGTAGAGCTCAGGTCGTCTTCTGGACTGTAGCCCACTAAAGTGTGTGCCATAATAAATCTGTTTGTCTTTAAGTGCCATAAGGCTCTTTTTTGAATTTAAAATGCAACTGGTCGCTTTGCATCAGTCCACAGCCCTGATGTTTATGAAGCCCAATTCTCCTTTGTCCTGGGCAGGAGTTTTGCAGTCATGAACCCCACCAATGCTCCCTACTCTTTCCAGTGGAGCCGTGAGCAGCAGGAAGAGGGGCGAGACCAGGCAGCCTTCATCTGCTTCACTGAGCGGGGGCAGCTCCGGCCGGAGAAAAGTGTGGAGGTGCGTGGGGAGAGGGGCGAGCTGCCATTTTGGCCTCTGCCTCTCCAGCTAGGAGGTCCCTGCCTCCAGGCCTTGCTTGGCAGGGCGGTGGCCGTGCCAGTGAATGCATCGCTATTATTGAATGGCTCATAGCAATCGTGGCTATATCATTGTTGCTATTGTCGCTATAGCAATAACGCAAAGGGTCCGTTTCAATCAGAGGTGGGGGACCCGCAGCCTGTGGTGTCCTTGGTGGCTCTGCTCCTTCAGTCTCTGCCCAGGTGTAGGAGAGCCAGTCCCTTCCCCAACTGGGCAAGGAGAAGAGAACACTTGAAAAGGATGGATCCACACTTTCAGAAGGTGATGAACAGATTGGAGGGGGATGGAGGGATGGAGGGAAGAGGGGTGTGTGTGGGTGTGTGTATGTGTGTGTAAGAGAGAGGGTGGATGGAGGGGGTGGGGGAGTGGGGTGTGTGTGAATTCATTCTCACACATGCACATCCATCCAGTCAAACACATACACACCCCTTATTTATCCGTTCACACAATGACCTGGTCCATACGATATGACAGCCCACCATAGGTTATCGCTGGCACAGTTTCTGCAGGGTGCCTTATCTTTCATGAGCAAGCCACTCTGAGAACCTAGGACTTGTTGGGCTGTTCAGAATGGCTTGTTGGGCCCCGTAAGTTCTGCATGGATTGTTTGAAAGGGCTACAAAAAATACTACAGAAAGGAGCTGTGAAAAGTGGCGGGGGAATTAGTATCTCCCCTTTCTGGAGTAGTTGGAGACTTGGGGAGAAGTTGAAAAGTTGGGGGACACTGGGAAATGTCAGTCCAGTACTTAAAATCGAGAGCATCGTATCGCTGAGGGGCAGATATTGTGTGTCCCCCCCCCCCAGTTTTGGTGCGCCTCCTCCTCCTCCTCCTCCTCCTCCTCCTCCTCCTCCTTTGTCTCCCCTCCCCATTTGTGGTGCTTGTGATTTGTGCTTCTGGGTCCCACCTTTCATGTAGTAGTAGTAGTATTTCTTCTCCAGTCCTTTGGAACTGTGCAAAAATCAACCTCTGTGCCAGCTGGTCTGCAACCTTGCATGTTGCCTCTATTCCCCTTTGCTGCTCCCTTTGAAAGCTGAAACAGACACAGGGCAACTGCTCAGGCAAGACGAGGCTTGTTGGACAGCTGTAAGAGCTCACTTGCAAAAGACCTACCACCACCACCACCACCCCAAAATTACAATCCCAATTGTGCATTTTTGAGGCACCACTGTCCATTTCCATGACAGGAACAGTGTGCTTGTGAAGAAATGCCCTGTATGTTCTGTAACGTTTACTTTGTGTGGCCTCTGGGAGCCTCTAACGTATCTGAGTAGGCCTGAGGCCCTGCCTTGTAGCGTGTGTAGTAGTTGTGCAGTGACATTCTGAAGGAGGAGAGAGGTACGGTTGCTTTGAATATGTTCAGATGGAGCTTGGATTAGGTAAATTGAGTTCTGGTTGGTTGGGGACGCTAACTAGGTGGAAAAGAGGGGTTGAAAATGGCAGTGAAGGACTTCACAGTTGACAGTTACGGAGTGAATTGGTTGGTACACTGTGAGGGACCAGATGTGGTCTTCCTCCTCCATGGGATAACCTTATGTGACTGGGGAAGATAAGCAGCAGGGAGCCAGTGGCTGCCCTCAGATCTTGCCAGAAGAAGGTTACACAAGCAGGCAGTAAAAACCCAGATAAACTGTCCAAGCAGCCAGAAATACAACAAGAAGAGCTTTGGGAGTCAGAAGGAGACTGTACCTAAGAGCTGGACTTGGTTGTGAGTATATTTGGCTGGGGTGGAGGTTTAGGGAATTTGACCTAAGGTAAAAGAAGTCATTAAGAGGCTTGAAGCAGGAACAGTGTCTCTTTACAAATTCTCACTGGGAACCCCAAAGTAAATATTAATATTATCTCATGAGTACAATACCCTTTTAATAAACTAACCTATTTAATAGTTCATCTTGTCTCTAGTGCTGGTGCCATCTCATGTCTAAGCCTCTTATACCAAACTATTAGGAGGTTTTAAAGTATTTTCAGGGAACAGGTAGCAGCAAAAAGGGGTCAGCTTGTGGAGTTAAAGTGGCAGGACCCTGAAATATAAGTATTTGCTAAAAATTAGAAACTCCTTAGGTGGGATTGCCCAGTGAAAGAGCAAGTCTCCCCATGGGTGGTGGCAGTGCTGGGGAGGCGAGATCCCCCCAGTGCTGCCTCTCAGGAAGTCCTTCTGCAAAGCCCCCAGTCCTTGGAATCAGGCAAGGAATGGACATGCAGGCCCTCATGATAGGCCAGACCAGCTTCCACCAATCTGGTGCCCTCCAGATGTGTTGGATTTCAACTCCCAGCAGCCCCAGACAGCATGGCCAATGGTTAAAAGTGCTGGGAATTGTAGTCCAAAACATCGGGAGGGCACCAGGTTGATGACGGCTGGGCTAAAGACCAGCAGACATAGACACTAACTGTCAGGTGTCTCTCTCATGTGAATAGTATTGACCCTTGGTGATCCAGCTCAAGGCCTTGCTCCACGGACAATGGCTGGGGATTAGGCATCCTATTCAGTATTAGTTTGGCTCTCCGGGATTCTTTTGGTGAAGAGCTGTTGGCCATACTGCCTGTTATTCTTGAGTTCAGTTGGCTCTGCTAGGTGTTTCCAGAGGCCTGTGTCATCAGCGCATGGGGGGGCAGGGCCTGTATGCCCATGGCAGCTTTTATTGGGGGATTGGGCCCTCCTGATCCCTTCCAGATGTTTGGACTACAAATCCTAGCAATTTTGACCATTACCATTGGAGCAGCAGCAAAGACCATCTTGTCATTCAGATCCAATCAGACCACCTCCTCAAGGACTCAGGGTGGCATGTGGGTGGTCCACATGAAGGCCAAGGTGTCCATGGGGGGGTCTCCAGGCCCTGAAACAAACAGAGGATGTCATACACCGAGCTGCACCGATATGGAGCCCACTGCAGAACAAACTCCTACCTGAATAATCTCACAAATCTATTCCAGGATTTCCAGCAGTCGTAACAGTGGCCTGCAGTCCTAGACATTTGGAGCTGGGAAAGAGTCCAAGTCACCTGTTCCAGCATTGACAATGAGGCAGGATTCTCTGTCTTAGCAGATTGTTACTCCATGTGTATAAAGGCTCCCTTTGAAAACACTGTGGAAGCTTTAGTCAGCGTAGAATTCAGCAGCCAGCCTTGCGACTGGCACTGCTCGCTCGGACCACATCTTGAAAGAACATCCCTAGCTGTCAATGTGCTTTGGACCCAGTTCCAAGGCTTGGGGCTCAGCTGTAGAACCTGAAGCAGCTTGGTATCCAAGAACCTGAAGGAGCCCAAATCCCCCCCCCCTTCTCCAATGCCCTTCTCCAATGCCCACCACTGACCAACTGTGCGGTTGCTCTGCAGTGGCACGGTCACCCCAGTTGGAATGCACGTGTGCCAGGCAAAATCTCTTGGGTTTATTTAATATTTAAACTCTCAAATTATTTTCTGCTGTTTGTTTTATTGTATCAAATACAGTAGCTTTATTAGGTATTTTAAAAACTTACGTATATGAACCCCTTTGGAGTCATTGTGATAAAAGGTAGTATCTTTGTTGATGTCTTCAACAAACTCCAGCATCCCCAGGAAGAGCAGAGGGCTGTGCCAGAACATTCCATTTGTCTTTTCATATGTAGGTCCTATTTGAATTCATCCCCCAACATCTGGACGTCACTGAATCCTTTTGGACCTTCACAATCCCTGAACACGGCATTTCTGTCCCGTTCCTCTTGGTGGGGCACACTGCTGACCCTGCTGTGTCGATGGGCAGGTCCCACCTGAACTTCCGCTCACTCTTGATCGGTAAGGCCTGTCACGGGAGGCAGCCGCTGACTTCAGTGCTTCCTCACGTTCAGAAATGTTGATGGCTTTACTTCCTGATGTTTCTTGGTGTGACATCGATTATGAAACAGTGTGTGGGAAAGAGAGGGGGGTAACCCTGTGGTTGTCCCACAAACAGGAATGCTGGGAATGTTGAGAGGGCCCACAAGCCACCAGACCCCATTGACGCTCTGTAAAATGCTCATGGGCATTGAAAGGCAGTTCCCAACATCCTGTCACACTTGGGTGTAGCTCAGGGACTCTGCACAGCCTGGGGCGGTGCTCAGCAGATGGGAGCAGGATTGGCTCTTTCTCTTGATGGCTTGAGGCACCACAGGCAGGGAGCAAGTTTTTCACCCACCGCTCCCTGACTGGACCCTTTTCCTTCCTTAAATGTGAGTGGGTGGGGACCTTTTCAGCCTCTCAGGTTGTCTGGCTGATTCCCACTGGCAGGGATTCTGGGGGTAGACTGGGGGTGGGGGGGACTTGGAACATGCAAGCCCTTTCCCCAAGCACACCTCTGCCCGTCTTAATGAAGGATATACTGCTTGTGGAGGAGAAGGAGGAGTAATGATATGGACTCTCTGAGACTGCCTCAGTATACCTGGCTGCAACAATGGGCTGGATGAGGGCTAACAAACTGAAACTCAATCCAGACAAGACTGAGATACTGTTAGTGGGTGGTTCTGCTGACCGGATGGAGGGTGTTCAACCTGTTCTGGATGGGGTTGCACTCCCCCTGAAGGAGCGGGTTCGTAGCTTGGGGGTTCTCCTAGAACCATCTCTGTCACTTGAGGCTCAGGTGGCCTCGGTGGTACGGAGTGCCTTCTACCAACTTCGGTTGGTGGTCCAGCTAAGTCCCTATCTGGACAGGGATAACCTGGCTTCAGTTGTCTGTGCTCTGGTAATCTCTAAATTGGATTACTGCAATGCACTCTACGTGGGGCTGCCTTTGAAGACGGTTCAGAAACTGCAGCTTGTGCAAAATGCAACGGCCAGAGTGATAACAGGAACCAGAAGGTTCGAGCATATAAGACCTACTCTGGCCTGCTTGCATTGGCTGCCTATACGTTTCCAAGCCCAATTCAAGGTGCTGGTTCTAACCTATAAAGCCTGACACGGCTTGGGACCACAATACCTGATGGAATGCCTCTCCTGACACAAACCTACCCGTACACTACGATCCACATCGAAGGTCCTCCTCCGGTTGCCTACTCCAAGGGAGGCACGGAGGGTGGCAACAAAGGAAAGGGCCTTTTCAGTGGTGGCCCCCCCATTTATGGAATGATCTCCCCAACGAGGCTCGCCTGGCGCCAACATTGTTATCTTTTCGGCACCAGGTCAAGACTATCCTCTTTTCCCAGGCATTTAACAGCATATGATGAGGGCTTTGTGTTTTTGTGTTGTTGTTGTGCTTTGACCCAGAAGGATATTGTAATTTTAACTTGTTTTTATGCTTTATGCTTTTAAATTTTGTATATTGGTGTTTTAATTGTTCAATGTTTTTAATTTTTGTAAACCGCCCAGAGAGCTTCAGCTATGGGGTGGTATATAAATAGATTAAAATAAATAAATAATAAATAAAATAAATAGCAATATACTCCGACAAGGACTGGGTTCGGACGTCACAATAAACCATGATGGGTTAATTAAACCATAATGTCTTTATTAAGCCATCATGGGATATCGTGTCATCTGGTGAGAGCTTTTTTAACTCACAATGGGTTACAATTTGGCCAAAATAACCCACTCTTATAGCCCATGGTCTGCAAAGTTGATTATTTAACCAATTGTGGGTATTGTGTTGTGTGGCAGTCACCGTGGGTTATTTTGGCTGGCTACAGAGCTGTGTGGCAAGAGCAGACAGCTGCCACTCTGCTCTTCGCTGGGGCTTACCACTTAGGAACATGTTAAAGCAACTAAGCATTTCTATCTTTTTGGTTTGTTTTCCATTACAACAAACAAACTTTTAGAAAGCAATGCCCAGGAAAGCCTGAGTTCTCTAGTGAACTGACAACAAACCTGAATTTCTTCTGCTGTTCCTCTCTCCGCAGGACATGAAGTTCATGAGAGCATTGACATAATCAATGATGAGGATGAGACCTACAGTTTTTCTTTCAGAGAGAGCTCCCGTTTTTCAGAGGGGCGAATCAATTGTCTGAAATTACAACCCATGGAAGGCTCAATCCCACCTTGTTCCAGGTAAAGGAGGCTAGGAATCTGGGTGCCTCCTGCCTTGATCTGCACTCCTGGCATTTAGACATCCAAATGCACGTCCAGTTTTTCAGTAGAGGCTCCCCAGTAGTCAAGGAGAGCTGGTCGTTGCCTTCAGCATATTGCTTTGTGATCCGGCGGCCTCATTAGCAAACAGTCGCCCCTCTCTCCCTTCACTTTCTGCATTGAGGAAGGCAGGAGTCTTGGCTCCCCCTTCTCTGCTCTTGGTAGGATGGAGAATGTTTTTTCCTTGCTTGGCAGTGGTGGTCCTGCCTGGAGAGGCTGGATCGTGCCTGGTATAGCATGTTCCCATCTGGTGAGGCAAGGTCAGATGAGGACATGCATGTTCCCAGCAGGCCAGCCCAGGCATGGTCTTTTAGGACCGTGGGGAGATCATGAATTGAAATTCACCCACAGAGAGCCATTGTCTCCACAACATGCAGAGCCTTCTGGCAGATTTGGACTGCCCCTCTGAGGAGATGTCTGTTTCTTAAACTGAGTTTGTATGACACGACAACGCATCGTGGGTGACAAGCCATGGTGGGTTGTCATGTTGTGTGAACCTGGTCTGATTCCTTCAGGGTGGCTTGTGTGTGTGGGTAACAAGTCACCTTGTCATGATGAGGATGAGACCTACAGTTTTTCTTTCAGAGAGAGCTCCCGTTTTTCAGAGGGGCGAATCAATTGTCTGAAATTACAGCCCATGGAAGGCTCAATCCCACCTTGTTCCAGGTAAAGGAGGCTAGGAATCTGGGTGCCTCCTGCATTGATCTGCACTCCTGGCATTTAGACATCCAAATGCACGTCCAGTTTTTCAGTAGAGGCTCCCTAGTAGTCAAGGAGAGCTGGTCGTTGCCTTCAGCATATTGCTTTGTGATCTGGCGGCCTCATTACCAAACAAGTCGCCCCTCTCCCCCTTCACTTTCTGCATTGAGGAAGGCAGGAGTCTTGGCTCCCCCTTCTCTGCTCTTGGTAAGATGGAGAATGTTTTTTCCTTGCTTGGCATGGGGCTCCCAGGGAGATTTGGACTGCCCCTCTGAGGAGATGTCTGTTTCTTAAACTGAGTTTGTATGACACGATAACGCATCGTGGGTGACAAGCCATGGTGGGTTGTCATGTTGTGTGAACCTGGTCTGATTCCTTCAGGGTGGCTTGTGTGTGGGTAACAAATCACCCTAACAATTCATGACTTGTTTTAGGGGTTCTTGTACCCACGATGGGTTGGTGTGTTGTCCGAACCTGGCTCTGCCAAAGCATTGTGGGTTGTGGGCATTAGCAAATGAGCTAATGCCCTGCTGCTCTTGCCAAGTGATCTCACCTGTGCCTCAATGACAGCCCCTCCATTGGTGCCCAAGGAGCACTTTGGAAGGGTTGTCACTCATTTGCCACCTTTTTTAAAAAAATTGCACCTCAACATTTGTACAAAACAGGACTGAAAATTAAGTTTTAATCTAGGGTCCAACCATTTTCTGAGCTCCCTTTTTATTGCAAATGGGGAGACTTGGCAAGGGGTGGAATGGAAGGAAGGGCCTCCAAGGGTAAATTCCACACTTCAGAACTTGAGAATAATTGTGCTAAACAGCCAATCTGGTCCCTTAACCCCACAACCTGCCAAATGTCAAAGGCTGTCAAACTAGCATATATGCAGAGGCCCCATCTTGTCAACTACTTTGTATGTTTCCTTTGTTCCCTTTGGCAGCTGAAACATATCAGGCAATAGACTAGACAAGGCTTTATATAATTTTACAGCTGCAATTACGCACGTCCAAAATTGCGAAAAACCAATCAAAAATTTGCAATAATAAAAGTTACAAAGACATTTGCTCACATTTCCAGGGCTGGGGGTGGGATTTTTGCCCTCATTTTGCGCAAATGTCATGGCGCAAAAAAATAGAAAGCTCCAAACGTGACCAGGGCCACGATTAAAGTAGGCAGGGGGACTTAGTAGCAGACAAGATGGGTTCTGCTGCCTGGTCCCCCAGGATATACGCCAGAGCCAGCTGGAGGACTGAGGGGCAAGGCAAGGAAAAGGAAGGGGAGAACAACCCATAGTATGCCCGATCGCCTGTTGGACTCACTGTGGGTTGTTCCGATAAGCTATGTAGGTTGTTCGTGCAGAGCTTATTTTGCAGGGTGGGTTGTCATTTTGTGCAAAGTCCACCGTTGTCCAATTCTGCAATGCTGGCTGCTGTGGCATGGGGGTGATGAGGATTCCATTGGAGGGGGGCCTTCTTGAGTCCAAAGAATCTGGTAAAGCCACATCCTCTGACCTGGAAGGTCCCCAAGTAGCAAATGATGAGTTGCTGGATGAGGTCTCCTCCTATTCTGAGCCAGAGGAAAGTTTGAGGCCAAAGAACATGGCAGACATTTCTCTTGAAAGACCCTCAGTGATCAGACACCGGAAAAGTTTGAGAGCACTTAGTATCCTGAAGTTCTTCTTCGTGGTCTCTGTGCATCACACATATGGGCTCTGCGCCGGCGCCGAGCCCCAATCGGGAAAACTTCTCTAGCTAGCTTAGTGCTTTTTGGCGGGAACCCCTCCCCCACCATCCATCGCGCATGCTCCGGGTCCCGCCTTACCTCAGTTCTTCTTCGACCGCGTAGCTGATCGCCTCGCGGGAGACTTCTCCGGACGAATTCTTCGTTCGCAGTATCTGAGGAAAGTAAAGACAGTTTTTTCATTAGCTTAGTGTTAGTATTAGTTTATTGTTGACAGAAATATATATATATAAAAAAAAAAAGTTATTGTTAAAATAGTTAGTTATAATAGTTGGACGCCCTGTCCTTAATAGTTATGGCGCAGGCAGCGCTTTTCAAACATTGCTCCCGTTGCAGGGCTAAGTTAACCCTGACCGATGGACACTCGTTGTGCCTAGTATGCTTGGGAGAGGGGCATGTGGTGGACTCATGCCCCCATTGCTTGACTTTTTCCCGCCAAACCAGAAAAAATCGAGCAGACAGGCTCAAGAGCCTGCTATGGAGTAAGGCCCTGTCCGCGGTGGACCGACCACGACAGTCTTCACCAGTACACTCGGTTACTGGCCAGTCGCTATCCGGTGAGCGTGGGCGCAAATCCGTAAATCGCTCTCAACCGGCATCTCCCTGCTCCTCCCTGCCTGGGGACGCAGCAGAGGCACCTTCGCCGCAGCTCCTGACGAAACCGTCCAAAAAGTCCACCCTAGCGGCTAAAAAATCTGGCAAGACTAAGAAGTCTACGAAATTGAAGCATGCGACATCGACACCGAAGCGCCCTTCGGTATCGAAGCAGTCGAAGAGGCTCTCGACACCGAGAGAGGATTGTACTCCGGCTCGTAAAAGACCGTCGGAATCGCCGCTGGAACCCTCGACGACACCGAAGCGGCCCACGACGTCGACGTCAAGTCACCATTCAGTGTCGAAGACCCGTCCACCGACATTGAGTCACTCCTCGACACCGAAGGACCGGCCGTCGACATCGGGTCATCCCTCGACACCGAAGGTCCGGCCGTCGACATCGAGTCATCCCTCGACATCGGGGGACCAACCGAGAAAGTCGGTATCGAGCCGTAAATCAGCGCAGTCGACGCCGCGGCTTTCCGATCCACCAGTACCGGCGAGCCAGCCCACGAGACCGACTCGAACGCCTACTCGTCCGGCATCCTCACCGATTTTTTCTCAGAGGTCTGCCCCTTTGACACCACGGGCATCGTCGCTACCAGCCCTACAAACTTTGGACTTGGAAGTATACTCCTCTGAGTTAGAGGTGGTGGACGTTATCCCAGCAGATGCCTCTCCCGACCACGACGCAGAGGGCGGACCCAATGAAGATTATCCTCAGCCTTCTCCACTCGGTACCGTACCGTCCCCGACGTCGAGAGCCTCGAGGACAACTTACCGTTCTAGATCTTCCTCCCGGTCTCGATCTCGGTCCCGACATTGGGAGTCGGCTTCTGATAGATCTAGAAGTAGATCTCGGCACCGTAGAGCTCCGAGGTACCTTTTTGACCCCTATACAGGGAAGAGGATTGGTGGATCATCCTCGCGACGCGGGAGCAAACATCACCCGCTGCCTTCTACAGCGCATTCTTCGACGGCTCTTGTACCAAGACACCTATCACAAACGTCTGGTGAGGACTATGCCTCCGACACATCGTCGGTTCGGTCCCAGGCCCCGTCGATCCCATCTCCTCCGGAAGGGGTAGGATCTAGCGATATGCCATCACCGTCGTTAGAGTTGGGATCTTTCTCGGACCAGATGCAGAGGATGGCGCAATCTCTTGGTCTGGATATTAATCAGCCGCAAGAGGAGTTAAATGACAAAATCTATGACGTCATGTATGAAGAGCCAGCGCCTCAGCTCACTCTACCATTGGTGCCCACTCTCCTAAAGACTTTTAAGAATGCGTGGGAAACACCAGCTACATTGAATGCTACTTCTAAGCGTTTAGAGACATTATACAAGGTTCAGGACACCGACGCGCCTTTCCTACGTAGCCATCCCAGACCTAACTCCATTGTAGTGGAATCGTCGCAGGGACGCACCGCGAGAACCCACTCTACTCCTGTCGATAAGGAGGGCAGGAAGCTGGACACAGTTGGTCGCAGAGTTTACACTTCAGCTACACTGGGTTTTAAAGTAGCTAACTACCAAGCTACCATGGCTAGGTACCAGCTCTTCCTCTGGAACAAAATTTCAGCGCTGACAGATTATCTTCCAGATGATCAGCGAGAATTGGCCAGAGTCTTCCAAGCTGAAGCGACTAGACTGTCCAGGCAGCAGCTCACGACGGCGAACCACCAAACAGATTGTGCAGCGAAAGCCCTCGCGGGGGCAATTGCGTTGCGGCGCCATGCTTGGTTGCGCACCTCTACGTTACCAGCTGAAACTAAAGCTAGGATTGAGGATCTCCCGTTCGACGGTGAAGGTCTCTTTCATTCGTCAACGGATAACACCATGGACGTGATCCATAAGTCAAAGATGACGGCTCGTAAAATGAGTACACCTGCGCAACAGCAAATGCAACAGCGATCTCGTTCGCGCCAATGGTACAGACCCTTCCAGTACCAACCTAGACGACAAGAGCGCACCCAGCGTTTTCAAACACAACAGTCGCAGTCTTCCTTTCAACCAAGAAAACAGGCAAACCGATATAACAAGACCCGTCGACAGGATCAAACGTCAAAACGGCGTCTTTGACTCCGTCCCTATCCTCCTGCCACGGAGTCAGACCACCAGGCTCCGACCCTTTCTGGATCGCTGGCGATCCATAACAACCGACGAGTGGGTACTCTCCACAATTTCCGATGGCTACCTCATAGAATTTCAAGCCTACCCACCTCTAGGCACTGTGAGGACCACTCCGCCATCGCCTACGTTGCTGCAGGAGACAATAACCCTTTTGCAGAAGAAGGCAATTGTCCGCGTTCCCTCAAGACTTTTAAAAGCGGGTTTTTACTCGCTCTACTTCACGGTTCCGAAGAAAGACGGCGACCTTCGCCCCATAATGGATCTCAGGCATTTGAACAAATTCATAAAGCCAAAGAAATTTCGCATGGTCACGTTGGCCCAAATCCTGCCCCTCCTAAAGCGAAACCGATGGTTCACCTTGGTCGACCTCAAGGACGCTTATTTTCACATCCCAATACACCCAACTCATCGCAAATATCTGAGATTTGTTGTAGGAGAGCAAGTGTATCAGTTTTCAGTCCTTCCCTTTGGCCTCCGGACTGCACCAAGAGTATTTACCAAATGCATGGCAGTGGTATGCGCCCATCTAAGGTCGCTAAATGTCGAGCTCTATCCCTACCTCGACGATTGGTTGATCGTTTCGCCATCCCGGACGCAAGCGCTCTCCGACGTCAACCTCGTCACGTCTTGTCTGGACAGCCTGGGACTGCAAATAAACGAAGAAAAGTCCATTTTTCATCCAACACAAATTATTCAATTTATAGGGGTGATGCTGGACTCAACCGTGGGAAGGGCGTACCTGCCGCCCGAACGCATTCAAAATGTCGTATCCCTCGCTTCCAAGCTTCACCAACACTCACGTGCGACAGCGTTCACTGTGCTGCGCATGCTAGGTTTCATGGCCGCCGCGGTATTCGTTGTCCGCTGGGCACGTCTCCACATGCGTCCGCTACAGCAAGTTCTTCTCAGGCACTACCGTCCTTACCTAAATCCAAGAAGAATAATACTTACCATACCGTCGGCTGTCCTTCCGTCTCTCCGGTGGTGGTCATCCGCAACTCATCTGGGCCAGGGCATGCCGTTCTATCAAAAAGGTCCCACTCGAATTGTCACAACGGACGCTTCTCTACACGGGTGGGGGGCACACTACAACGGCCTGCAAATTCAAGGAAAATGGTCACAGTCAGAGTCGCAGCTCCATATCAATCTCCTGGAATTTCTGGCCGTAAAACGAGCACTACACGCCTTCCTGCCACAGCTCCAGGGACAGAGGGTTCGCATCTTGTCGGACAACACCACTGTAGTGTGGTACATAAACAAGGAGGGCGGCACCAGATCTCCCCGCATTCTGCGCTTGGCCCTAGACATTCTCCAGTGGACCATTCGCAGGGACATCTGTCTAACCGCACTCCACATTGCGGGTACGGACAATACAGAGGCAGACACACTCAGTCGGGAATTCACCGATACTCACGAGTGGGAGCTGTCCCAGGACGTGCTGAAGCGCCTTTTTACAAAGTGGGGCAAGCCGTCGATAGACCTGTTTGCGACTTCTGCAAATGCCGTTTGCCAGGACTACTGTTCTCGGGTGGGGATTGGACCTGCATCTCTCGGAGATGCATTCCAGTGGGACTGGTCCAACGGCTTCCTATATATCTTCCCCCCGTTTCCACTGATTCCGCAAACGGTGGCCAAAGCCGCAAGGTGCCCTCTAAATGCGATACTAGTGACCCCTTGGTGGCCAAGACAACACTGGTTTACCACCCTCTATCGTCTGTCTCGAGGACAGTGGTGGCGCCTGCCCAGGGTACCACACCTACTGTCCAAGAATGCGGGGGCGATCCTGCACCCCGACCTACAGACGCTACACCTCACAGCGTGGCGGATCCAACCAGTTGGCAATCCTTAGATATGCCTCCGGCGCTCCGTTCCATCTTCGAGGCCTCCGTTAAACCGTCTACGAGGGCATCCTATTCTAGAAAATGGAACCGGTTTACGAAATTTGCTAAGGACAAGGGGTTCCCAGCTCACGATGGCCCCATATCAGGAATAGTAGAGTTCCTTTATTCACTTCATGCAGCAGGCCTAAAACCCTCATCTATCAAAGTCTATCTAGCAGCCGTTTCAGGACAACACGCTAAGATTGACGGCTATGCAGCTTTCACACACCCAGTGGCAAAAACCTTTATGAAGGGACTGCGTCACATGTTCCCACCAGTGCGACCAATTGTTCCTCAATGGAGTTTATCGGTAGTCTTAACGGCGCTAATGACTAAGCCCTTCGAGCCGTTAGCTACGATTGACCTCCGATTACTAACGTTTAAGACCATTTTCTTGGTCGCCATAACATCCGCTAGACGTGCCTCAGAACTGGCGGCACTAATGGTGGGACCTCCTTACACCCAGTTTTTTCGGGACAAGGTTGTGTTACGTCCTGGCCCCTCGTTTGTTCCCAAAGTGTCTACCACGTTCCACGTTAATCAACAGATAGTTCTTCCAACGTTTTTTAAGTCTTCTACAGACCCCCTCTCTGCGGCTTTACATGCCTTGGATGTACGACGTGCTCTCGCCTTTTATAAAAAGAGAACGGAGGCTATCCGTAAATCGGATAAGCTTTTTGTCTGCTACGGTGGTAAAACAAAGGGATTGGCAGTATCCCCCCAACGCCTAGCACATTGGATTGTGGACACTATTGTACTGGCTTACCAAGTTCTTCACAAACAGCCACCTGTTTCTTTCACGGCACATTCGACAAGGGGGCAAGCCACTTCGTCAGCCTTGATCCATGGCTCGTCGGTGCCGGACATTTGTAGGGCGGCGACATGGTCCAGTGCCTCGACATTTGTGAAGCACTACAGGCTGGACGTCAGAGCGGCAAGGGACGCATCGTTCGGCCGAGCGGTCCTATCTTCCATTTGTCAGTGACTCACCAGCGTGCATTCCCACCTCCGGTAAGTTGGCTGATTAATCGCCCATATGTGTGATGCACAGAGACCACGAAGAAGAAATGCAGGTTGCTTACCTGTAACTGTAGTTCTTCGAGTGGTCATCTGTGCATTCACACAACCCGCCCGCCATCCCCTCGTTGCAACGCTATGGTGTATGCAGGAGGTATAGAGCGCATTTGTCTCCTATTTATTGCCTGGTGCGAGACCATAACGCGGTCTCAGAGAACTGAGGTAAGGCGGGACCCGGAGCATGCGCGATGGATGGTGGGGGAGGGGTTCCCGCCAAAAAGCACTAAGCTAGCTAGAGAAGTTTTCCCGATTGGGGCTCGGCGCCGGCGCAGAGCCCATATGTGTGAATGCACAGATGACCACTCGAAGAACTACAGTTACAGGTAAGCAACCTGCATGATCTGCACACAGCTGAACCCACGCAACAAGTATGTTTTCTCCCCAGACTTCCTATTAACATCTTCTTCATGCCAACACTGGAAGGAGAAGTCAACTTTAATTTGATCTGCGATGTCAAGAGGAAGATCCAGCCTCTCTTCTTGAACGTCAAAGCCACCGGCCACACCATGAATGTGTCCGTGAAGTGTGAGGAAAATGATGGTTCAGTTACCGAGTTGGATCCTGACCAGCCAAACCAGGTGCACTTTCATGAGGTGAGAGGACCAGGGGCCATTGCACCATCATAGTGCTCCACTCCAGATTTTTTTTTAACAATTTGCAGGATTTTTCCTGAGCCAGCAATGCTTTAAGGAACAGTAGATAGAACTGCTGCCTATATTAATCCCTCCAGCTGCCCACTCACCTACCAGCCCCAAGCAGAGACTCTGTAGGCTGAAACCTGAGAGTCATTCTCATGACTGGGTGGGGAAGGTGGAGGCACAAAGTGAGGGGGGGTGAACTCTTCCCTTGGAGAAAGGCACACGGGGCATCTTGGCCAAAATCCCAGCAGTGAGGAGCTTCCTTTTCCCCCCCACAGTAGAAGGCTCATTGCTGGGGGCTTGCTGTGCAGCGCACTCCTGTTGTTACCTCTACCCTGCCAGTGCTCACCCGCTTAGCAATGCACTAGAGATGTTTACTGAGCTGCAAATCCAGTTGTGCTCAAGGGGGGGGGTGTTGTGTTTGGAGACCGCAGGCTTAGGTTTTAATTCAGGCTCGCTGAGAGGAAGACAAGCCTTGCTTACAAGCAGCTGCTCTGCAAGGGCATTAATGCTACACCTTCTCTCTGCTCTGGATAGATGCAAGTGAATGATTACGCTCAATGTAATTTTTATATTCTGAACACCGGCAAGTTCAATTTCGCCTTCTCATGGGAGCTCTACAATGCCAAAGCACTGCATCGATATTTTGTCATCTCCCCAAATACTGGCCTTGTGGAAGCCGGGGAGAGGGTAGAGGTCATGCTAGCGTTCCATCCCCTGAAGACGTGTACCTTAAAGGTTGAGCTCAAACTACAGGTAAGAGTGAGGGCTTGTGATGGATCCATTTTCTTGTGCCCCCAATTTCTTCTTCTTCTTCTTCTTCTTCTTCTTCTTCTTCTTCTTCTTCTTCTTCTTCATCCTCATCATTCTAGGCCACCTTTCAGGGCAGAAGCCCTCCCAAGGCAGCTGGTTCCTTTGAGACCAAGAAGGTTTCAAAACCCTACGCGCACCAATCGAGGGTTCTGAATGGTCTGGAGTCAGCAACGGGCAGAGGGCTCCTGATGGGCAAACATGCAGAGTTCAAGCTTGTTGAGATGCTGCCTCGAAGCTCGTTTTGCCTCATTTGCATTTCCTCCCTAAAGACTAAAGCGTGAAAATGTGGTCTTGTGGGGGGATCTGCCCACGTGTGCCTTGAAATTGCATTCCTAGTCGGGATTGCAAATGGGACATGTTGGCATGACGTGCAAACAAGAACCCAATTCTTACACGCTCCTAGGCAGGGTGTGTTTGAACAGACTGAAGCTTCATCTAGACAGAATAGAAGTGCTCCTGGTGAGTAGGAATTCCACTCTGGCAAAAGGAGATGCAACCTATTTTGAATGGAGTTGTACTCCGGGAGATATACATGCATGGATATATCTGGACCATCACACTCTACTTGGAAGATGGTCGAGCGTGTTCTTGGACGCCCCCCTCCCCCGCTCCTGGATGTCCAGGTTTGGCTGCGGTCTGGAGTGCTTTTGCTCAGCTGAGGCTGGTGCACCAGCTGTGCCCATTTCTGAACATGGTCCCACATGCCTTTCTTCACAATCCTATGCCGCTCATTTGCCCAACCTAGCAATAATCACCGGCACAATTTAGCAGCAGCAGTAGCAGCAGCAGCAAAACTACCAATACATAAAGATGCCAGTGCAACTGGTACAATAAGGATGTTAAAATACACCACTAAAGAGCCAAATGCTTCCAGAGCTATTAGATACTTTAAAATAATCAAGAGCAGCCAAAGATTGTCCTTGGCTCATCACTGGGAACAATAAGGCAGCGTCTCTCTGTGTCCTCAGATCATCCACGGCCCTGTGTTTACTTGTGTTCTGCAAGGCTCAGTAGTGACTCCCAGCATCCATTTCTCTTTTGCCAAAGTGGACTTTGGCAACTGCTTCCTCTACCATGCTGGGATGCCCATTTCCAAACGGATCCTCACAGTCACAAACAAGGATGCCAAGCAAACAAGGTAAGCTGGAGTCCCGGGAGGAGTTGAGCTCTGCTTTCAGGGGAACAGCCCAGGGAACGTTACGATGCTGGGCAATGAGAAGCCTGGAGGGCCAGCAGCAGAGAGCGAGAGGCAAGAACCCTGGTCTCAGGGCCTCTGCGGAATCCAGCCGGCGAGGCAGCAAGTGCCAGGGACCACCACAAGCGGGCCAGGCCCAGCCACGCCAGGCCTGCCTGGGAAGCTTGCCGAGCCCCGTCAGTTACAGGGAAAACAATATTAGGATTATGACTTTTCATTTATTCGTCTGAAGTATTTTTATGCCGCCCCTCCGCCAAACAGGCTCCCAGAGTGGCTCACATATAGTCAAGGCAACCAGACAGTCCCTGCCGCAGGCTTGCACTCCCAAGGAAGCACGACACACAAGGGAAGAGTGGGGGGCCTCAAGCCCAAGAGACAGGGGCTGCCATCCCACCACAGGAAGTCCCTGCTTCCTACAGAATGGCGGGATGCGTTGCAGAGCCCTGTGATGGCAGTGGTTTGTCTTGGCTTGCAATATGTTAACACCCCAAAGGGGTTTTCCCCTGGAGCCCCTGACCTGTGGCTTGAGGGTGGGGGCTATGTTCTGAATCTCTATTAAAGCCTCCTTCCCAGGAGCCAAACAGCCCAGAAATACTTCTGCTGGGGTTGCAATTGAAAGATCTGCTGCTGCTTAAAGAGACTTGGTGTCTCTTTACTGACCCCTGTTCCATCTTCTGTCCCACCTGTTGTGAGTGCTGCAGTCGTTGAAGGCAGACACCTCAGCCCCAGCGTGGTGTAGTGTGGTGGTGAGGGATCTGCAGTGCCTCCTTCACACCTGCAAGGCAGCAGTCAACGAGTGATGAGGACTCCCATGCCTGAAGCAGAACCCTCGGAATGCCCTCCCCCTCCCCCTCCTCCTCCTCCTCCTCCCCTGACTTGTTGTGTCCTCTCTCTGCCACTCTCACTCTGCCTTGTGGCGGCTGAACCCCCAGAGTCCTTCAGTAGAGGGACCCTTCTGCCCTAGCAGTTTCCTGCCCCAGCATCAGCATCGTGCGCCTCACCACTGAGCACACAGGGAAGAGAGTGCAGGTTGCAGAAACACAGTGGGCTGGAGCAGACATGGAAGTCGAACCGGGTGCCTGCAGGGGACAGAGGGAGAGGGTGCAGTGAGAAGCTCCTCCCTTTGTACTCGAGGCCTATTGCTCTTTTCAAGGTGTAGCTTTTCACAGGAAAGAAGGAGGGGGGAGAGGGGTTAGTCATGACCTCTTCTGGCCTCTTCACAGCCTGGAGTGCTTGTTTACCAACATGGCTCACCTTGAGATTAGTTTCCACACTGAAGTGCTGAGTGCTGGAGGAAAGACAGAGATTCCCATCACTTTCTATCCCCGAGAGCCTGTTTCCTACCACGAAGTCATCACCTTTAAAATCAACGGGCTCTTGCAGCGGAATATTGAGGTCTTTGGGAAAGGCATTGAGATGAAGGTGAGGCTGAACTCTGGGCTCCACAAAGCTCCTTGGATGTCTGCTTTTGCGCCCTTAGCACCAGTTGTGCAGGGATGCTCTTTCTTAGGCAGGTTAGGAGGTTCTTCCAGGGTGCAGAAACCCCTGGCTAGGCTACCTCTTGCAGCCCCTGTATTTGTAGGATGTATTGATTTATGATTTATGTATTGCTGTTCTTTATACTCCGCCCTTCAGGATACAAACCTTACCAAGGCAGCTTACAAGGAACATGAAAAAACAATAAAATCTCTATTGACAATACTGACAATTAAAAAAACAATCTGTCCCATCTTCCCTCAGAGTAGTAGCTGGCGGAAGATGTCCCTGGGGCGGGGAGAGTCCAGCTGGAACAGGGGCAGGGGGGGCAGGGGTCATCCTCACTTCCCTCTCTCCCCGAATCTCTTGCCATGGGGTGGCTGATGTCAGATGACCCTGGGGGTGGGGAGTGGGGGGGTCCAACCAGAATAGGCCCAGAGATCTGACCGTCCTCTCCACCGCTGCTCCATTGCATCCCCGCCGTGTCTTTTCCCTGCCCACAGATTGATGTGGTAGAACCTCGCAACAGAGTACTGAAATTTGGAGCGATCCCTCCAGGACACATAGTGAAGAAGGCAGCCACAATAGTCAACAACAGCGTCGCCTCTGTCACCTTCAACCTCAGTTTTGTGTCCTCTGTCCCAGAGTTGCAGGAAACAAAGGTCAGGCTTCTCTCTCTCTCAAACGAACGGAGTCCTCTCCCTCCTTCAGCCAGCAGTTTCTAACACCTGGGTTGGGATGTTAATTGGAACCCATGAATACACCGCGGGAGCGTCCCTCGCCCTTTGAGCTCCTACTGCATTTGAGTTCCTACTGCATTTGGACTGAGGAGGAGGAGGAGGAGGAGGAGGAGGAGGAGGAGGAGGAGGAGGATAAAGATAACAAACACAAAAGAAGTCCTTTGAAAACTCTTTTTAAAAACCCAGAGGGAGGGGCAGAGAGCCTGGTAGTGCTCTGTGTGCTATTCGGAGCTGCCAGCCAGGGCCTGGTGCTCTCCTTGTGCCAGCCAGGGAGAAAGGGCCGGGGTAGCCAGGGAGGGCAGAGCTGCCGGTGCTGCACTGCACCTCGGAGCTGTAGAGCAGCCAGGATGCCGCCACCACTGCCTGCACACCCCCTCCTGACTCTTCGGCAGCACCGTTGGGAGCCCCTGGGGCAGTAGCAGCCAACCCTGAAGGACACCCGAGTGAGAGCGCCGGGGGTCCTTCTGCCCCCCAGGCAGGTGCAAGTGAGCAGAGAGCAGAGAAGTCGCTGAAGATGCTCCCCATAGGCCTTTCTGCAGCCCTTCTACGTGGGAAGGAAAATGAGAACACGGTGGCAAAGTCATTGCCTGAGCTGACAGTAAACAAACAAACAAATAAACAAAACATGAACCAACATTAAGACGACTTGGGGTTGCACTGAGTACCATTTGTCATCAATATCCTACAATACAGTCCAGGGATTGCCTATTCATTTATCTTACTCCCTTCATCTCCTGTTATCTTAACAAATATTTCCATAACTGACTATGATTCTGTGGTGGGTTTAATATTTCCTGGTGCCTGATCATATAAGTTACAAATTGATGCCAAGTTGCATAGAAGTCTTGTGTATAATTAACATTGGGAACAACTTTTCTCATGGATCTTTGTGCCTGGGATATTGCCAAGCATGCACACAACTATGCCCTTTCTGGAAGGATCCGTGGAAAATGTACTCATGGATCCACGTGGCTTTATTAGGGCATCAAGAGCCATGGGATGACATCTCTCGTTCACTTGTGCACGGAGATAATTCGTTTGAGGTAGCCCCCTCCTAAAGCGGTCCTGGAGGCGCTCGCCCATCACTCATCGCCTCTCCCTGCTGTGAAACGCACGCCTGTTCAGCATCTGCCTGGCACGCAGCTGTTAGATGCTCCAAAGCCCTGCAAGACCCCAAACGGCCACTCTAGCCAGGAGCCATACTGTGCTGTGTGAGCCCTGGCTGGGGGGGGGGGGGGAGTGCCCTGCGGTTCTGTAAGGCAGCGTGCTGTCCACTGAGCATTCAGTCATGTGTCTTTTGGGCAGGTCCTCACCATGTCTCCGCCTGGTGAAATAACCCTGAAGCCCAACGGAGGCACCTGCCGCGTGGAGGTGACGTTCAGCCCAAAGAGACGCATCTTGCAATTCACAGAGGAAGTCTTACTCGAATGCCAAGGGATCCTGCGCACCCTCTTTGCAGTGCAAGGCTGCTGCCAAGGCATTGAAATCAGCCTGGACCAGGATCATGTCCCCTTTGGAGCAGTGGTGCTGCGGAGCCAGGCTTCCCGACGCATCACCATGCAGAACACAGGAGACATTGGAGTAGGGTAAAGCAGTCCAGCCGTGAAAACGGAATGCCTGCTGTTGAATGGTTCAAACCACTGATTGACCTAAAGGCTGGGGAAGTGGGTGATGTCAAGCGAAATATCCCATTAAGGCAATGCCCACTCTACCTAACCAATCACCCCCCTACCAATTTCACGGGGGGTCTATGGCTGCATCACCCCCTCTTCAGAGGTTCCTATCCTTGCCATTCTCCCCTGGAGTAACCACAGTTTCCCCACAAGTCAGGGTTCCCCCACTTCAGAATGACTCATCAAAACTGTACCTCATCTCTCTTTGGTATCTCTTCTCCTTTAGCATAAACAGTTGCTGCCATGCAGAGAACAGCAACTCAAAGCCTCTGGGCTCAGCCTCCCCACCTCCCACCAGCTGTCTTGCAGGCTCAGGGGAGGAAGTGTGGAGATGCCTGAATAAGCAGGGATATGCAAAATGCACCTCACTGTGGCTGCTTCCGGAGTCATTCTCCACCCTCCTGCACCACCACCACCACCAAGCAGAGAAATCCTCAAGTCCTTCCATTATTTTCTTTCAAAGGTTCAAATGGGACGCCAAGCGCTTCAAACCAGACTTCTCCATCAAACCTGTGGAGGGCTACATTTCCCCAGGAATGGACGTCTCCTTTGAAGTGACCTTCCACCCCTGTGAACAAAGTCAGGACATCTGCTATGAGAACCTGCAGTGCCGGATCCAAGGCAGAGAGCCGCTAAAGCTGACCCTGAGCGGATGCTGCGTGGGAGTCCCCCCCGTCAAAGAGGTGACTCGTGGGGCACTGCAGGAAGCAACGCCCCACGTTGCCAGGAGGATCAGGGCCTTTCTTTTCCTATGGGAAGGTCCAACTCAGAAACAGGGTTTGGTGTAGCTAGCCATTGAAATGCTCTCTGAGGTTGTATCCCTGCATTTCCACATTACGAACTGACCACGTCTTTCCCCCTAAATTCTGCCTCTGTTCTGTGTTCCATTTCCTAGTTTTGTAGGGAGTTTCCAGGGTTTGACTTCTTAAGCAACAATACTGCAAACCCTGGAAGTCAAGCAGAAGGTCACTCATGGGGGAGATTTGCAGAGGCTGTTGCTAGGGCAGTAGCGTACCTGTCACCCCCCTCCTGCCTACTGCTGATCGCCCGAAGATGTGTTCTGAGCAGCAGCAATCAGGACGGGAATTGCCACGCTGGACATCTGCTTTGGCCTGCGCTGGAAAGTCCACAGCTGAGAATGTCCTTTTGTGTGAAAGGTAACACTTCAGTGAAGTGGCCATAATTTCCCACAACGTGCTTTGAGCAGGTCTGAACAGAATCCCTCTCCTTCTCTCTGTGTCCCGGCACTCTTCCTTAAAAGGCAAGTTCAGCTGTGGGGAGGCCCACGGATGGCGCAATCTCCTGCAAGAGGCAGCCTTTTTTTCTTTTGGGGAGAGGATGTGTGTGACTGGCAGAGGGCCTGCCATTCCATCCAGCTGCTTTGCTATCCCATAGAGCAAGGGGGGGGGGGGCGTAACATTATTATTGTTACTACTATTTTATTGATTACATTTTTATCCCGCCTTTATTTGCCCAAGGAACCCAAGGTGGCATACATAATCCTCCTCCTCCTCTCCATTGTATCCTCACAACCACAACCCTGTGAGGTAGGTTGGGCTGAGAGTCTGTGACTGGCCCAAAGTCACTCAGTGGGTTTCCATGGCCAAGTGGAGACTAGAACCCGGACCTCCCGACTCCCAGCCCAACACCACACTGGCTCTCGAGGGACACATCTGCCAGGGTGTCTGGAAGCCACGCACACACATGTGTGCACACCAGGATGAGGGACATGCACCCCCCCTTCTCCCTTCCCCTGCAACCCAATCCCTGCAATGCTAAAGCAGTGGTCCAGGCTGGCTTGCTGGAGAAAGGAGAAGGCTGCAGCCACCTCCCGGCCATACCAACCCCCCCGCCCCCCGCTCCTCTGGATGGGAATGTGCTAAAACCATCAGCTGCAGGTTCACCACTCCAACCTCGTCAGGTCGGATGGGAAAGAACTCAGTGGCCGGCTCTCCCTCGCAGGTGGTGAGTTTCACGTGCCAGGTGCGTGCGAAGCACACACAGACCATCCTGCTCTCCAACCGGACTAACCAGCCCTGGACCTTGCGGCCCATCATTGAAGGGGAGCAATGGAAGGGGGCTGAGTTCCTGAGGGTGGAAGCCCACCAGCAAAACAAGCCCTATGAAGTCACCTACAGGCCCCTGGCCATGAATTCAGAGAATAAGAAGGATCAGGTAGGCCAGCGGCAAAGAGAGGCTGGGGGGGGGGAGGGGTCCTTGTTTCTCCAGTCAGAGATGCCAGGGAACTGGTCATGCTGGAAGCCTGAGGGCTCCTGTGCACTGGGTTCTCCAAGCCGCCCAGTGCTATGGGGCATTGGAAGGGGGCTAGGCTGGAGAAGGCTGCGCTGACGTCTCCCTTCGGCACTGGCTACGTGCCCCCTTGTTCTTTTATCTGCCAACCTTTTGAGAAGAAGGTCTGCCGTGGGCCACCATGGCTCATACAGGCTGCCGTTCTGGTGCTGAAGCATCCCTCCTCCTCCTGCTCCAGCAAAGCGTCGCTTCCAAGGGAAGCCAATGGTGTGTCCCGGGGAAAGGGCTCCCACATTAGGGGTGGGATGTTGTGGCACAGAAGTCACTCTGTGCATGTCCTTGGACTCTTCCAGCAGCTTCAGAACCGGTTAGTTCTCGTATTGCCCAAACTGGCCACTATTCAAGGGCAACCCCGGCCATCCCATGTGAAATGTGAGACGAGCCTCCAACTTTCCTTCTTGCCTGCAGGGCTCCATCTTCTTCCCACTGCCAGATGGGACAGGGCTGTTGTACCTCCTGCAAGGCACTGCAGAACCTCCCAAGTCTTCTGGGAATATCATGAGGGAAGTTCCATGCAAAACACTCTACACGGAACTGCTTCCCATCTCCAACTGGCTAAACAAGCTGCAAAGGTCAGTGGGAGAGGAGGCGCCATAGGGCTGAGGGGGGCAGCCTCCATTTCCCTGCAGTTCTTTAACCAGGTGCAGGAGTCTATATCCAGCCAGGAGTCTGCAGTTCCAAGTATGCATGAGGGCCTGTTTCCGAGAAGGAGTTACAGAGCTTCCTTTACTGGGACTGTCTCCCTTGCCTTACACACCCACACACCCCGACTGGGAGTTCCCCGTGTTATTTATTTATTTATTACATTTGTATACCACCCCATAGCCGAAGCTCTCTGGGCGGTTTACATGGGATTAAAAACAATTAAAAGCAATATACAAAAATTAAAACAGCAAAAACATACAACATACACACAATCTGTACATTTAAAACCACTTCAACACTTCAAAACCACTTCACTACTGGTCCAGAGTCTATCCGAGTTACATTCTCCTCCTCTTCTCCTCGGACAGGGATACCTCTCTTCCCCATCCCCTACTTCCTGGCTCAATCAGGGCAGCCCTTGAGAGAACTCTAGAGTTCCCTTCCCTCACCTTGTACTGGCCTCTGGCGCTTCTGCCGGCTGTCTCTGCCAGAGAAAACAGGGTGAAATCCCTACTCAGAATAGTGGCCACTGCTAGTCAGAGTGACTGTGCTCCTGAGGAAATAGCGCTTTCCATGGTATCTCCAAGGTGGCATTCAAATGTACGATCCCGTTGGTGGAGGGTTGGCTCTGGGAGAATTGCTTTTGAGTTCAGCCATGCGGAGAGAAACCTCAGAAGCTGCTTTAAACTGCGCCAGGCCGTGGTCCAGGCAGCCCAGGGTTGTTGGCACAGCTATGGCTGTCCAGGTTTTCAGGCAGGGTTCTTTCCCAGCCCTTGCAGGGGATGCTGCCAGGGATTGAACCTGGGCCTTTCTGGGGCTCTATCACTGAGCCCCTCCCAGTAGCCTTGGTGCAAATGACTTTAAGCCTCAGTTCATGATCAGTAAAATGGGAACAACAGTAAGCTACCAGACAGAGTTATTGAAGTGGGTGGTATCTGATCAGTCAGAGCTGCCTTCCTGGAACCTTATGGGCAGCGGCTTGCTTCAGTGTCAGTCAGTGGAGAAGGCTGATAGGGAGCGGTATCACCAGAGGTTGGTCAATGAGTTGGATTCCCGAGATATTCAGCTTCCCCATGAGCAGTGGGTGGGTGGGTTGGCCGAACAGCAGTGTGATCCTAGGCAAGAAGATGCACTCAGGCGAGGGGAGAAAATGGGTGCCCTTGTGTGTGTCAACTCCCCCCGTCTCACAAGCTGGTTTCTAAGTCAAAGCTCTTGGGTAATTTACGAACATCCCCAACCCTTCACATGCATCCCTTGTCCTTGGGTGCTGGTGTTGCAGATGTGTGCACAAGTGGGACCTCTTCAGATGACGGGTGTGTGTGCGTGTGTGTGCATGTGCTGGAGTTATGCCATGGGGATTCCTAGGAAAAAGAAACCAAATGCACAGTTACAGGATGGGGAATATGACAAGGCTCAGCAATACGACAGTTGTTGTAGATCACAAGCTGAATATGAGCTAACAGTGTGACGTGGCTGCAAAATAAGGAAATGCTATTTTGGGCTGCATTAATAGAAGTATAGCTTCTAAATCACGCAAGGTACTGGCTCTCCTCTATTCGGCACTGGTTAGGCCCCATCTTGAGTATTGCGTCCAGTTCTGGGCACAACACTTCAAGAAGGATGCAGACAATCTGGAGCGTGTTCAGAGGAGGGCAAGGAGGATGATCGGGGTCTGGAAACAAAGCCCTATGAGGAGAGACTGAAAGAACTGAGCGTGTTGAGCGTAGAGAAGGGAAGACTGAGGGGAGTCATGATAGCACTTCAGATACTTGAAAGGGTGTCACAAGGAGGAGGACCAGGATCTCTTCTGAAGCAGAGCAATCTCTCTGCCGAGCGCTCCTCCTCTGGCAGCTCTGTTGCTCTCCAGATCATGAGCCAGCATCAACCTGTTCTCTTCTGTGCTCCCAACTACTCTGCCAAGGTCTCGGGAAGATCCTCTCAGGCTTTGGCTGGCCTGTCTCGTCCTTCCTGGGATGCCCAGCAGTGCCTTCCATGACCTTAGACCAGGCTTCCCCAACTTGGAGTCTTCCAAGATGTGTTGGACTGCAACACCCACCATCTCTCAGGTTGGGAAAGGTTGCTTTAGACCCTTAGAGGGCATCGGAAAGGAACACCCTCTCCATGGGGGATGTGGATGGAATACCCTAAAGGTTACTGTGCCCCATCACAGTAATCCTGGACTCCCTGAGCAACTCTGTACGGATCTCCGCCCCCTTCCCACTGTCCTTCTTTTTGGCTTCCCCTTCCCAGTAACGTGGCATTTTAGGATGCAGATGTGGGGTGAGTAACACTTGTGGCTTAACACAAAGGATTACTAGTAAAGTAAAACAAGGGAGGGGGAAATAAAGGCATTTAATCAATAGAACTGAGTGATAAAACGGCATTAAAAGAAAATAAAACTTGCAAAACTGCAAGTTCTTTCTGCTCCTTCCATAAGCTCTGGTCTTTCTCTGGCTCTGGTCTGTCTCTTGGCTGTCTCTCTCTCTCTCTCTCTCTCTCTCTCTCTCTCTCTCTCTCTCATTCATTTATACCCCCTTTACCCAAAACAGAAAGTAAAGTTCCCACTTGAAGGAAATGAAACTTAATTGGAGAAATGAAACTACTCCTCTCAGAGATACTCCCTCCCAACAGAAACTCCAGGCCTCTAGGCCAGAGTTTATTACGTTGCCTCTCTCTGTAGGCCTCAAACCTTCACACCCCCTCACCATACTCACTCCATGTGCAATTATTATAAATTAGGGTGACCATATTTGGGAAACCTAAAATGAGGACACCCTGTGTGGGGGGGGTGGGGGGTGGGAAAGCGGTTTTCCAGGGCCTCTGGAAAGTGCATCATTCCCCAGCACCACCTCAAAGGACCCAATTGGAGCAGAGGAGGGGAAAGCGTGTCATTTCCACCCACGCCCCCCCACTGCTCCATTTTCTATAATGTCCAGGAATGACACGTTTTCCCATTTAAGGCTCTGATTGGAGCAGTGGGAGGGAAGTGCGTCATTCCCTCTCACCATGCTAATAGCGGCTTTAAAGGGAAAAGTGTGCCTTTCTAGGACATTATAGAAAATTATAAAAAATCCGCACTCAGGATAGGACAAAAACCAGGACAAATCTGGGGAAATCCTGACAGTTGGTCACCCTACATAAATTAAAGATGAAATTTATTGGCAAAATGGATTCCTTCTATTCACAGTTGGAGTTCCTGCCCAGTGCTTCTCCAAGACACAAGTAAAATGAATAAAATGTCCTCCAAACCATCAACTTGAAGCCTCAGAACTTCTTCTCCAGTTGTCATTGAGTTTCTTTGTTATGTTTTGGGGTCATAACTGTCAGGTCAGTCCAGTCTAGGGTGACCAGACGTCCGGATCCCCCTGGACAAGTCTTGTGAAATTTTGAAATATCTTCAAATGTCTGGGAAAATTGGGCCTCTCCCGCGCCATCTTGGCCTTGTTCTTGGCCGGCGCAAACACGCAGGCCAAGAAAAGCCCCAGATTGGCCTGGGGGAGGGGCTGGAAGACGTGTTTTGGCGCTTCCAGAAACGCGTCATCCAGCCCCTCCCCCGCATCATCCGGGCTTTATTCGTGGCCTGCACAAGAGCGCGGGCGAAGAAAAGCGACAGATCAGCCTGGGGAAGAGGCCGGAATGACGCGCGCCCGTACTTTCTGGTATGCATTGTTCTGGCCTCTTCCCCGCGCCAACCGGTCCTTGCTCGTGGCCAACGTGACTGTGCTGGTGAAGAAAAGCCCCAGATCAGCCCAGGGAAGAGGCTGGAACGACGCGCGCCCGCACTTCCGGGTACACGTTGTTCTGGCCTCTTCCCTGCGCCAACCGGGCCTTGCTCATGGCCAGCACAACCGCGCTGGTGAAGAAAAGCCCCAGATCGGTCCGGGGGAAAACCCAGGCGTGTCAGGGTCTCCTGGTGCATGGGAGGACAGCCAGAGAAGAAAGGCTCTGGATTTCTAAGCTGCACCATGAAGCTGCCTGCTGGGTTGCTGCCTACTCCTTTGTAACAGCACAACAAAGGCCAGAGCGGCAAGAAAAGGAGGGGTAAGCGGACCGACCCCCTCCCTTGACCCTTTTGAGGCTCCCCTGGGGTAATGTCATGACAGAGGAATCCCTTTCTGAGAATCTGTTGGGCTGGCATGCATGTACATCGATCCCCCCCCCCCCAAGTCTGTGTTGTCCTCTTTCCCCTAAAGCCGAACTTCATCGCCTTTGATTTAAAATCATAATGATATCTGCTCAGATATGCTAGGTTCTTGGATGGGCTAAATGAGACAGACCAAAACGCATTTTGTGCGCTGGAAACATGCTGCAGAACATGCTGAAACGATGCTACTGAGTGTCATCAAATTCTGAGTCTGATTTAGCTATATGATGTTGGAAAAAGTAAATGCTAGAAATATTAATAATCATAATAAATAATAATAATTAATGATGCCACCTTTTTAATATATATATATATATATATATATATATATATATATATATATATATGTGCAAGTGATCAGAGCATGGCTATGCTCTGTTCAGTACCCCCCCCCCCCCCCCGAAAGCCAACTGGAAGTTGGTGACCTTTCGGAGGTCTGCAGAAGTGACGAGGAGGCGGTTTATATATAACTACCCTGACTTATCTGACGAGGATCATAGAATCTTCGAATAGTAGAGTCGGAAGGGGCCTATAAGGCCATCGAGTCCAACCCCCTGCTCAGTGCAGGAATCCACCTTAAAGCATACCTGGACAAAAATGACCAGAGACCAAAACTGGTAAGCATTCCTTGAAAACAAGTGCCATTTCCTAGTGTTATTTTCACTGTTCCCTTCTCTCCTAGACAGAAATGAGACGTAGTTAGTAAAGGGTTTATTTTATTTATACCTGCCTTTCCATTAAGAATAATTCTCAAGATTGCTTGGATTTTACATTGCCAATGTTTTCCAACAGATGTGAAGAGGCTGCAATCCTATATTCATTTATCTGGGAGTAAGCTTTATTGAAATCAATCAATGGGACTTATTTCTGAGGTTTCTTTGGGCAGTTTTCTTTGGATCCCTGAATGGGATTTCTGTTCTCTGCACACTGAGGCAGTGTAAATTCGGGAGGTATTTGGCTAAAAAGAGGGAAAGGTCCTTGTCTAGCATTGTGATAATGGGCATCTGTTCTGGCTTTTCTTTGGATTGCTACTGACCATGGACTTGTTTATATGGCTAATGAACCAGAGGTGTAATTACACATTTTAGATTAGATTCTCACTGATAAACCAGAAGTTATTTTTACTGCTCTAGCATCAGAAATGTAGCAGCTGTGCAATGTGCAATTGAAATGATTCATTTTAAGATATAAAGGGGGCTGTACGACCATTACATCCAGCATCCAAAATTTAACAACACAATTGTTAGCTAGTGTCTGACTGGGCAGGGAGAGGCGCCCAGCAGCCAAACACTGCATTTTGCCATTGTAGACGGTGAGGCTCCTGGCAAGGGGTGGGCAGGTACACTGGCTGCTGTCATGTTCAGAGGAGTGCCAGAGGCCTTCCTCACCTGTTGCTTCTTCCAAGCTGGCCCAGGTCCCTTATCTGGGATAGGAGGACAGAAGTGGTTTTGCTTCCAAAAAGGGATTGAGCAGCAATGTCTGGACTAAGGGGCAAGGTAATATGTGAATGCATAGGGTGACTTGTTTGGGCTTGTATGTCTGGATTTCCTAGGCTCTGAAAACATCTTTCTGGAGTGCACCTGCATCCACGAGGCCAGGCTCTGGGGGGTGCATAGTCCTCCTTGACAAGCAGGGGCATGCACTTGCTAGAGAAAGATGAAC
Organism: Anniella stebbinsi; assembly: GCA_029215795.1. Lineage (NCBI taxonomy): Eukaryota > Metazoa > Chordata > Lepidosauria > Squamata > Anniellidae > Anniella > Anniella stebbinsi. The sequence goes on from JARDYH010000007.1 coordinate 34,681,271, forward strand.
AGATGTGAAGAAGCAGAGACACCTCTTGTTCTTTTGTGTTTGAAAGCCACAACGTGTCTTGTGGCATCTTGAAGACCCACAAATTATGCAAACTATGTTCATCTTGTGTGTGACAGACAACTTGCTCCACAACTGCAGAAACTTGCCCTTCCTAATTCTGCCAATGATCCTGTTTTGTGTTTGTAATTACGTTTATGTTAACACTTTAGGATTGCAGGCCTTTTGCAGTCAGTGGCACTTACTTCTGAGTAGACATGTATAACGTTGCACTGTTCAACTTGCTTAAATTCTATTACAGTGAAGATTTATCATGAACTACAATAAAATACTAATGGCCCTGTAAGCATCTTCATTTAAGGCTGCAATCCTATATTCATGTATCTGGGAATAAGCTTTATTGAAATCAGTGGGACTTATTTCTGAGGTTTCTTTGGGCAGAGCGCTCTCTGATTGGGATTTGTGTTCTCTACACACTGAGAATAGAATTTCCAAATATCTCTTGAATTCAAATATTCAAGAGATATTTGGATAAAAGGAGGAAAGGATCCTTGTCTAGCATTGTGATAATTTCTCATTGATAAACCAGAAGTTGAAACAAGTTAAGAGGTGGTAATTTTGTTCCATAGCTAATGCTTGCAGGGTAATTGTATTTTATACTCTTTCTGAATGCTAGGTTGCTAGTTTGTTGTACTAGATTTTTCTATACCTGTTCAGTGGTAGCAGAATGATGAATCTGTGAGTATGGGTATGAGAAAGGTGATGGGGGAAAGAGTGTTAAATGTTAGGAAAGATGAGATTATGGTCTCATCCAGTGCAGGATTTGCAGTCAGAAAAGATATCTGAGGGGAGTATGTATCACACAGGGTATAGCAACAAAGTACAGGAAAAGCTACAAAAGTAGGAGTGAGTGAAGTTAATTTCAGATACACTGAATGTCTCACTTGTTCTTTATTTCAGTGATTTTAACGTTAAGATGTTATGTAGAACAGGTTTGTCTTAATTGTGTGCTGTGAAATCAGACATGTGACCAAGGGAAGTTTGGGGGCTGGACATGTTGGTGGGCACGCCCCCTTGGGGTGGCCATATTGTCCTCCTTTTTGCTTTCCAAAATATGGTCACCCTAGTCCAGTCCCACCTCCAGAACTTGACAAAGCCATTCATTCCCTCTCCTGGTCTGATGGGATGAGGGCTTGTGTCCTAAGTTGGCCACATTCAAGGAGAGCAGGGTAACCAGTGTGGGGGAGATCCCTATCTGGCTGGCACTTGTGCCTTTGATGCTAGCTTCACTTGCAGAAATCAGCCAGGGAAGCTTTTCACGGCCCGGGAATAAACACCCCCCTGATGCTAACGGGCACCTGCCATGCAGAGGCCTCTGCCTCTAGTTGAAATGTTGGCAATTGTACAACAAGAAGAGAGTCTTGTTGGTTCAGTGCCAAAAGCAGAGGAGAAAAACTGGGCCGATGTGGCGAATTGGCTGTGGCTATGCATGCAGCACCCGACACGAGGGTCATGCTGCTGCTGTGGTGTGAGTAGAGGGCTTTGGCTCTCGGGCGGCATAGAAAGGGAGCACATGAATAAAAAATGCACTGGATGACTGTCCCGTCTCTGCCAGGTTCCGTGTCACAGTTGACATGCTAAGACCAGAAAAGCTGGAAGTCACCACCACACTGAAAAGTCTGGACTACATTGAAGTGCCTGCCTCTGCCAAGAAGGACCACAAGCTCACCTTCTTCTCTTACAAGGAAGGCATGTACATTGCCAAGGTAAGGGTCCGTCTGCTTAGTGGTAAAGGGGACCTTCATCAAGGGAGGTCCAGAGGCAGGCTTCTCCATCATGGTCTGGCCCTTCTTGGGGTTAGAGGCATTGTTGGGTGAGAGACCCTTATTCTCTTTGCCTGCTGAGCTTTAGGCACTTTGTGAAAAAGCAGTGTTTCAATCGGAAACTTTAAAAATGCATGTTCTGTGTCAAATGTTTTGTGTCAAATGGTTTGCAATGGTTTTTCCAAAGGGTCTGTGTCAGCTGAGAATTACTTGCCCGCTTTTCCAGTCACCTGACCCATTTTGAATTGCTTCTTTTCTGAGACTAGCCCAGTCAGGGTTGGTGAGAGCTTCCATCCATAAGTTGTATTTATTTATTTGTTTATTTATTACCTTTTTATACTGCCCGATAGCCGAGGCTCTCCAGGCAGTGCGCAATTAAAACCATAGAAGTACAATAAGTATACAGTAAATTTAAAACGGTAAATGGTAAAAGTGCAATATAAAATCAGATAAATTACAGTCCAGGGAAAGCCTGCGTAAAAAGGTATGTTTTCCACCTCTCGAACCACATAAGGGAGGGTTTTCCAGAGGGTGGGTGCCACTACAGAGAAGACCCACCACTGAGGTTCTTCATGGCGACATTCCGTTCGTTTCGGAATGGCCAGCAGGACCTCCTCTGAAGATTGTAACTGTCATCTAGGTGTCTATAAGGGAAGGCGGTCTGCTAGGTATGCTGGTCCCAAGTGGTTTAGGGCTTTATAGGATAACAATATAATCTTGTATATTGCTTGGTAGGTAACTGGCAGCCAGTGGAGTTCTTTTAACACAGGTTTGATATGAGCAGAGCTAGGTGTCCCCGTTAGCACTGTTGCTGCTGCATTCTGCACTGGCTGCAGCTTCCAAACCACACACATGGGTAGCCCCACATAGAGCATGTTACAGTAGTCTAGTCGTGAGGTTACGAGTGCATGAATGACCACAGCAAGGCTATCCCTAACCAGGAACGGGCATAGTTGGCGTACCAACCGAAGTTGATAATGGGTGCTCCGGGCCACCGAGGTCACCTGGGCCTCCAGTGACAAAGATGGTTCCAGGAGCATCCCCAAACTATGGACCTGCTCCTTCAGAGGGAGTACAACCCCATCCAGAGCAGGCAAACACCCCAAACTGGGAACCACCACCCCACGAAGTCTCTGTCTTATTGGGATTCAGTTTCTGTCTTATTCAGATTCAGTTTATTGGCCCTCATCCAAGCCATAATTGCATCCAGGCACCCAGGCACCGGTTCAGAACGTGCACGGCCTCTCCCCATTCAGATGTCACAGAGACGTAGAGCTGGGTATCAACAGCATACTGGTGACACCTTGTCCCAAATCTCCTGATGACCACTCCCAATGGCTTCATATAGATATTATGTAGAATTGGGAACAGGATGGTGTCCTGTGGTATTACACAGTTCAGTTGCCATGAAGCTGAAGTACAGAGTCACCCAATGCTATTTTCTGAAACCTACTCCGCAGGTAGGAGTCGAACCACTGTAAGACAGTGCCTCCAACTCCCAACTCACGGAGGCAGCCCAGGAGGATACCGTGGTCAACGGTATCGAAAGCCTCTGAGAGATCAAGAAGATGTAACAGTTGTCGCACTCCCCCTGTCTCTCAAGAAGAAGAAGAAGGAGGAGGAGGTGGAGGTGGAGGTCATCCATCAGGGTGACCAAGGCTGATTCCATCCCAAAACTGGGCCTAAATCCAGGCAGGAAAGGATCCAGATAATCAGTTTCATCCAAGAGCACCTGCAGTTGAGATGCCATCTCTCTCTCCAGTACTTGACTCAAAAGCAGGGTGTTTGCAACTGGATGATAGTTAGCATAGTTCTCTGGATCAAGGGAGAGTTTTTTTCAGGAGTGGTCGCACCACTGCTTCCTTCAAGGCAGTAAGGACCACCCCATCACTCAATGACGCGTTCGCCACTCCCCTGATCAAGTCGGTCAGCCCCTTGCAGTTAGTATGAATAAGCCATGATGGGCAAGAGTCAAGAAAGCATGTGGTGGGCCAAACAGATGCAAGCATCTTGTCCACATCCTCAGGCTCCAAAAACAAATTGATCCCACAAAACAGGATAAGATTATGCACTGGACACCTCAACAGACACTGAATCAATAGCGGCATTCAAGTCAGCATGAAATTGAGTGATTTTATCCTCAAAGTGTCTGGCGAACTCATCACAGCAAGCCTCTGAGGGTTCCAGTATTGGATTGGGTGGGTTAGGTGTAAGTAACCCCCGGACCACTTGGAAAAGCTCAGCTGGACAACAGCTTGAGGATGTGATGGAGGCAGCAAAGTAAGCCTTCTTTGCTGCCTTCACTGCCATGAAGTACACATGATTGCGTGCTCTTACGCATGTTCGGTCATCTTCAAGACGAGTCTTACAGTCAGCTGTCTTCTGACCTGTTTCATTGCCTGGAGCTCCCCAGCAAACCAGGGAGCCTTCCAAGCGCCACAGTGTCAAAGAGGGCACTCAGGAGCAATTGTGTCCATGGCCCTTTGCACCTCGCTATTCTATAGTGCAACAAGGGCCTTGACAGAATCGCCAACTCTGGCTACTTGAAAATCCCCCCAAAGCATCACTCAGATTCCATAAGTCTCCAGTTTCCGTCCAAGCCGAGTTGTAACATACTGGAATTACTAAGCGTTGAAGAGTCATCAGAAGTCCGGTCCAAAGGTTCAGGATATGTCCAGACAATAACAAGGTTACAGGGAAGTGCTGAAGAATGGTCAGGATACGGTCCAAAGGTCAGAACAAGTCCAGGCACGAACACGAAGCTGGGAAACGCAAGGCACCAGATATGAGAGTTGCTTCCAGCGATCTTACTGAGCGCTGGCCAGACTTTTATGGGGAGTGGAGTAATTAGCAATTGCCATCAGCTGCATTGGAGTTCAGCTGTTCCCTATCTGCTTTCATGAAATGCCACTCCCCCAACACTTCCAAGCTCAGCTGTTCCTCTTTACTGGTTGAACAACACCCCGGGCTGTCAACACACTGATGCACAACTTCCAGGGCGGAGGGGTTTCCTAGTGAGTGAGATTGAACTTTTATGGATCATGGTGACTCCCCCTCCCCCAAATGACCAAAGTTGGGTCATTGTCCACACTGAAAATGAAAAATGGGGGGAGAGAAGCATCCAAATCAGGTGAAACAAAGGGAGAAACAGGTTCTCAAGAGTCTGGTTTATTTATTTATTTTTTCAAAGTTGAAGAGCATTTTAACTTTGAAAAAATAAATTAAAAACCCAGCCTCTTGAGAACCTGTTTCTTCCTTTCTTTCATCCTATCTACATTGCCCAGCTCACCCACCCAGGTCTCTGTAATGCAAGCCAAGTCGGCTCCCTCATCCACGATCATATCGTGGAAGATTGAGGTCCTATGACGAACCGACCTGGCATCCAGCAGCAGCAGTAGCAGCAGCAGCACTAGGCCAGAGGTGCAGTAGCCAGTCCACCAGGGACTGGTGGGACGGGGAGGGGATCAGGAGGGGGGAATGGCTTGTAGCCACCTGGATCCCCCGTGACTTGGGTGACGTTTCTTCTCCATTGGACCGTTGCCTTCCCCTGCCCACAACAACAGTTATAGGAGCACCCTCTGCCTCCGTGCCACCTTGCCTTCCACCCTGGCACATCCTGGATTGTAGCCACCCCTTCCCCAAAAATTCAGAAGAAGAAAAAGAGAAGAAAACATAAAGAGTGAGGGAGAAAGGAGGGGAGAAGGTGAAGGAGCAGTGACGGCAGGCTAGCACAAGCAGGAAAGGCCCATACATGGCCGTATTCTTCCCCCAGTTGGTTGGAACTTTGGACCATCTATTTCTATCTTTCTCCTCCCCTGTCTCTTCCTCCAGGGGAACCTCACATACCACAGCTTCCCCCAACCTCGGCTCTCACCCTTGGTCAGGGCCAGAGGCCTGTCTCTCACACAGAAGCCTGGAAGCCTTCCTGTAGCCAAACCAACAGGGGGATGCCCCCATGGCTCCCCCAGGGGGCAACCCAAAGGGGTTGGCCCTACTGCCTACAGCAGGGCTGGTTCTTTCATGAGCCTCTTCCAGGCGAAGCTTTGGCCCGATCCAGCCACCAAACAGTCCCCGGCTGCAAATCCTTGCTAGCAAGTTGCAGGGCAACACAGTGCAGCTAAGTAGGCAGGCCAGCAAGCAGAGCTCGAAGGGACAGGGAGGCACTCTTGCTAGCAGGTAGAGCAGTCGAGGCTGAGGGCTCAGTGGTTCTTGTGGCCCAGTCAGCCCCGCTGTGTTGGATGGTCCTCTCAGCTGCTCCCAGGATGCTGAGCTCCAGCGGTTCTCTTGCCCTTCGGAATGCGCAGCCCCCCTGCAAAGCCAGGAGGCTGCGCGTCGAGCACTGGCTCAGAAAGGAAGAAGCTGCGTGTGTGCTGGGGTGGAGGGTTCGGAAGGGTTTGAGCTGACTTGCTGCGCATATTCTCTGATGGCCTGGCTAGTCGGCCAGGAGGACTGGCCAAGGACCCTTGATTTGACCCGTGTCTTGACCTCCTCCTATATCTGCAGGTGACCTTCCGCAATGAAGCGACCCAGGAATTCCTGTTCTACTTGGTAACTTTTAAGGCCATCCCATGCGGCCCGCTTGGCACCATTGAACTGGCGACCCCAGTCCGGCAGAGCACGTCTTCCTCCCTGAAAGTGGAGAACCCTCTCCACTGCCCAGTGACCTTCAGTACCGACTGCAAAGTCCCCGACATCAACCTGCCACCCCAGTTCATTGTCCCTGCGCAGTCTGAGGTAGGGCGTTGCCTTGGAAGGAGCCCCCAAGAGTACGAATGGCGGCAAGGGGCCCCGGGCCCCGAGGCAGGAGAGCTGCCTTCTCACCCTGCGGCCGGTGAAAGGACGCCGATGTGACCTTTCCCTTCCTCCTCGTGCCCTTTGGGTTTGCCCTTATGGGAATGTGAATTTCCCCCTCCCCGTTGTAGCTTTGCTACAATGGCTGCCTTTACTGCTAGTTCATCTTTCCCTTCCGTCTCCCCTTCTTCTGGCTGTGGGGGTGGCGGCGGCTTTCTCTGGGCTCTTGGCTATTGCCGTCGGCAAGGCCCAGGGGACTGAAAGTGTGCTTTGCCTGACCTTCCCTGCCCTGCATGGCCACCCTGATAACGGGGCCGCAGTTCATCAAGACGGCCAGGCAAAGGGGACCTGAGGACCACCGGGGGCCTGGTGAGCTCTGTAGAACGGCTGCTTCAGGTTTGAGCAACGTGTCCCACGGAGTAGCAACAGACTTGGCCTTTACCCACCTTCTTCCTTTGGGCCTTGATCTGCTCTTCTCAGAGCTTGGATGTCTTTCATTTGCCGAAGGATGGCACAACCCCCCCCCCCCCTCTGTTATTCTTCATTAGGAGTCCATTCTCCTTCCTCTTCCCTTGCAGTTTCTGATGCAAAGCGGCCTGACTCTTCCATTGCAAGAGGCCTCTCTGGTGCTCTCTCTCTCTCTCTCTCACGATCGACTGATCGTCCCTCTCTGCCTGGCCTCCAACTCCCCTCTATTTGTGTTTGCAGCCTCCTGTGGCGATGCCCCCCCCTTTCCTGTGTCCCCTCCGGTTGCAGGCAGGACTGTCTTTCTTTCCACTGTGGGTGTTTTGTCAGCTGCACGACAGGGAGGGCAATCAAGGCTCTTTCCAACCCAGCCTCCCAATTGCAAGGCTTGAAGAGGGGTCTTGCGGCTGCCCCTTCCCCTGCCCCAGCTGCAGTGCAGGATTGCATGCATCCAAAAGGCTTCTGATGGCTGATGCTCCTCCCACAGACCAATGTGTCCGAGGGAGGCTGTGTGTGCCTGGCTGAGCATTGATGCTTTCCTGGCCAGTGAAGGGTGGAGTCACGTTTGAAGAGACATCACTTCCAGGCAATCCCCTCTTCTCCTGTTTGTTTGTTTGTTTGTTTGTTTGTTTGTTACACGTCTAGAAGACCCAATAGCTGAAGCGCTCTGGGAAACCGGTTATTTGTTCTCTCTCTCTCTCTCATCCCAGGGAGTGCTTGTGTTTGAGTTCCAGCCAATGAGGCCTGGAGAAACAGGCGGGCGCCTGGCCCTAACCAGCAATGAACTGGGCTCCTTCCAGTATGACCTGGTCCTGAAAGCCACCCCTGCCCGGCCAGAGAAGGTGCTCTACTTCTGCACCATGCTGGGCAGCAGCCAGAACATAGTCACCAAGTTTGTCAACTATACTCGCCAGAAAACAGAGTATGCTACAAAGGTGAGTAGGGAGCCAATTAATTGCTGCAAGAAGCAGGTTCAAGGTGAAGAGCACAGGGCTTGAGAGCCACAGTGGTTGTTTCCCAGGATGACTCTCACCTTCCTGTCAACCTAAGCACAAAGTCTGCACACACCAGCTCCCAAGAAATCCACCACCCTCATTGTGACAGACCCTGTTATTCAGGACATGGAGTGGGAGGGAGTGAGGAGGGAGCTGCAGGTGGTGCTTTGTCCTTCTTCCATACCCCATCTTAGCAAGGCTGCTGGATAGCCACTGCTTCTCCCTGCTAGCTGGATAGTGGGTGAACAAACAAATGAAGCTGCTTTGGGCTGAGTCAGACCACTGGGCTCTGTCTCACCTAGTACCACCTAGTTCCACTGGCTCTGTGAAGCTCACAGAGGAAGCCAGTAGCAAGATCAAGATAGGAAGAAAGCAGGACTTTGGATAGCACCAAGTGGGTCCTGCTGGCTGGAACTCTCTCCTATTGGGACAATAACCGGATGTTGTATCAGCAGGGAGTGAAAGCCAACTGAAGCCTTATGTAAGTTAATACACCTGTGGTGTGTTCAGCTGTGCCTCTGCGGGGGGAGTTTACTGGTGTCATGAACTTGCCCAACCCCCAGGCTTCTGCTCACGAACTTAGGCAAACTGACATGACACTCCAGACGGTGAGACTCCTTTATTTGTGAAATCGCACTGAATTCAGGCATAATGGTTTCATTTTCGCATACATCCACATAAAGCTGATGACGGCCAGACAGCTTTAGGCTCAAAAGGCTTGAAGTGAACCAGAACAGCAATCTCTCTCAGGGGGAGAAGAGTTGGGATAGACCACATCCTATCTGAGCAATTACCAGACATGAAACATGCTGACCCATTAGGAACAGGCCCACAGCCCCAGGGAAAGCTTCAGCACAGGAGTGCCTGAAGACCGGCAGAGACAGAATACATCTTGTACAAATCACACCCAGTCTGCCAGTAAGCAGTGAGTTGATTCAAGTAAGCAAGATGCCAGGGAAATGAACTTCGACCCAGGAACCCCCCTGCCAGTAGCAAAGGCTCTGAGAGGAGGCTCTCTCCTCAGGTCACACACAACACACAATCCAGAACAGCAACGGTCGGCCTAGGAAACTTTCCTTGTGCCCGTACTTTGGCTCCATGCAGGGAAAGCTCTCTCTCAGGCCATAGAACACGATCCAGAACAGTAACGGCAAGTCCAAGTCTATGAAAAGCCTCAGAGCACTTTCCATGGCACAGTCCTTAGAAATTCCAAGTCCAAATAGCAACAGAGCATGTACAGAGTGCATCCAACATTTCCAAACAGATAGAATCCCAAACACGAGGAGTTTCATGGCAAGCGTAGAACTGATGATCCCTAGCAAAGGTCCTCCCCTTTGCTCGTTCCTCTTATAGCTTGGAGGCTGGCTATTCCAAGCCACTTGACAGACAGGACCTCAGACCTGTAACCCAAACTCATGTGCCCACAGGGTGGCACAGTTCAACCTCCTCTTGATGACGACACCATGTGAAAGACACCTTGCAAGATTGCCCCCACCTTTTCCAAACATTCTTTGTTCTCAAGGAAACTCACCAGCTCAAACCCTGGGCTAGAAAACCTCCTGTGAGAAACAGCAACAGATGATAAGCTTACAAAGACACAGACTTTCTCACAACAATTCCCAATCTTTCAACTCACGAGTCACAAGGCCTACCGGCCTTGTGAATTGTCTATGATACACTTGACACCCGACAATTGGATTGTTAAGTCTGGGAAGATGGAAATTCTGCTGGAGACACATCCTCTGAGCCAGAGGATGATTTCAGGGCTCTTTCCTCTGACTGGGAGGTCTCTGACTGCCTTATCCCCAAGGAAGCAGCCTATGCCTCATCCTCATCAGACTCCTCTGTTGCACACTGGAAGACCCAAGGGCTGGGAGTCATGACACTGGGGGGCATTAGACATTTGGGAACATAGAAGCTGCCTTCTACTGAGTCCAACCGTTGGTCCATCTAATCCAGTACTATCCACACTGACCGGTGACGGCTCTCCGGGGATTCAAGCAGGGTTTTTTCCAGCCCTAATTGGAGATGGCAGGGATTGAACCTGGGATCTTCTGCATGCAACCATGTGTTCCCCTGCCGATCTCTGGCCCTTCCCATTTCTTTCTAATTTCTCACACCACCTTTTTGCCAAGGAGCTCACGGCAGCAAACACAGCTCTTCTGTGCTTGGACTCTGGCTGCTGGAATCCATGTTGGCTGGTTGTCAGGGCACCCGTTACTGTGGCTCAACCCAGACTGACTGCACAGGCAAAGGCCAAACGTCTTTCTTTGGGGAGGCCTCTCATAGCCTCCTCTCCATCTCCCCTGCAGTGCCTCTGCTGGGATTGTTTATGTGCCTGGCTATAGTGGGATTCATCTGGCAGTCTCAGCTTTCCTCTCATGAAGATGCAGGACATTCTGTGGGCCTCCTCTTTGCTTTGCCGGGGATGCACAGGGGAGAGCAGAAATGTTTGATGGTGCGGAAGTCAAGCAAGTGGATTGCACCAAAGGATGCAGGTTGTTCCTGGCCCAGGGTCAGTGTGAAGTCTCAAGGGCCTCGTTCCTTATCTAGGGTGATGCATTGTTACCCTTCCTCCTCCTGTATGTGAGGTCAAATGTCCACCCCTTACACCAGCTTTTCCAAGCCTGCTGGCCTCCAGATATGTTGAGCTATAGCTCCCATACTCCTCTGTAACTGGCTGAGGGCTTATGGCAGCTGTAGTCCAACACAACTGCCTGGGGCAGGCTGCCTCACACTGAGGGACGATTCCATATGTTGTACCAGTTGTACCTCTTTTGATATGGTGAAGGTCAAGTGGGGGTCAGGGCAAGAACTCAAGTGCAACCATTTTGGCCAAACTCGTGTTCAGTTTTATAAGGGTCTGGTGAGTTCTGACTAAAACTTCCAGGCTAGACTACAGATGTGATTAGCTGCCACCAGTCTAATTGTGCAGCCCAGGTAGGGGCTGCTAAGAAGGATGGATTCTGGTGGCAAGATTTATACTCTCTCTCTCTCTCTCTCTCTCTCTCTCTCTCTCTCTGGCATTTCCAACCCACCCCCACCCCCCTTTTACAGGTCAGTAATGTTGCTAGACCATCTAGGCAGATGGAGTCTTATTTGATCTTGCAAAGTTACACCAAAGCTTTTAACTGAGCAAGATAGTTTTACTGGTAAAACACATGGGAAAAGACACCAACACATGCAGACAATTTAAGAAAGAAAACAAAGAAGGAAAATAATGATAACCTCTCTATTCTTGGTGGCTGATTACTCTGTTGCTCCAAGCAGAAGTGGGCAACTTGTGGCCCTCCAGATGTGCTTGGACTCCAACCGATTAGCCCCAATGATAAGGGATGATGGGAACTGCAGTCCAATGATATCTAGAAGACCACAAGTTCGAGTTGGTCCTCACACTCTGAAAAAGAGTAGGATCAGTGTGCTACCTTTGTCTGCTCTGTGATGCCAATAGAGCAACAGTACTGTGATTCATCTCTCTGCAGATTGATTGCCCGGACTTCCATGTGGACAAAGTCATCAATGCTCCTCCAGGATCTCAGGCAGGCACTGAGGTCAGTGTAGAAGTGACCTTTGAACCCTGCCAGCTGGGAGAATCCAGGGGAATCCTTGTCCTTTCCTCGGCCATCGGAGGCGACTACATGATCCCTCTCTTTGGCACTTCGGTCCCCCCCAAACCACAGGGACCCATTCAGATCAGAGTTGGCACCAGCGCTGTCATCCCCTTCAAGAACGTCTTCATGCAGCCCATGGCCTTCACCTACATTGTGGAGAATGCGGCCTTCACGGTCAAGGCCATGGAGACAATTCGCCCGAAGAAATTCGCCACGATCACCGTCTCCTTCGAAGGCACCGGCAGCAAAGGCCCTGTCACTAGCAAGCTGGTGGTCTCCTGCCCTCGGGCAGCTGGGGTGGGTGCAGGGGTGTCCTGGGTTTATTACCTAAAGGGTGTCATGCCTGAGAAGTGAATGTGTGGAGAGCTAGAGGGGTGTCTGTCTCACTGAAGCCACCAAGGATGGGAGGTCCAAGCACCCCTTGCGCCTCCGTATTTGAGCCCGTCACAAACACACTCAGTAGAGGGGAGCTTCAGCAACCCTCTGTACCTTCGAAAGGAGGGGAAAGCCCTCCACGAACCCCTCTAGGACAAGCAGGGACATGTTCTGCAGTGCTTGCACAGGGGAGGTTTCTGCGTCTTCGTGTGCAAGGTGCAAGGAGGGCAGCACACACCATACCGAGAATGTCCTTCCTGTCTTCAGATTGTTTCATAGAAAAGTCAGTCCACTGATCAGAAAGTCCCACTGCTTGGGCCTTTATTTTGGAATAAAGTTATTGAACCATACTGGGGTGCTGGAGAATTTGTCAGGATCAGGCTGCAGGCAGGAATCTGGTTGGGGAAGAGCCAGATTAAGAGCCCAATGTCTGCCCCACTGTCCGGCAACTGCTGAAAGACTCTGGTGGACTTAAACAGCTGCCAACTGTGGCCCATGGCACCGTGGCAGCAACAGGGCTATTCTAATGCCACACATTTGATTGGGGTTAGATGTGGAGGCCAGCCTGAGGTGCACAACTGGCACCCCAGTGACGGAGGGGGTGGGTGGGATGGCACCCAAGATTACTCCAGCCCCTTTTCACAGCAGCATCTGCTTGTAGGGCCCAGAATAAATGCCTTGGTCGTGTTCCTGAGTGGCCACATGGGGAGAGAAAACCCTCTCCCTGGGGTCTTGGTTAGAGACTTTAATCCTATGCTTCCCTTCCAAATCAGAAGGAAAAATATATTTATTAGCGAAAGAGCTTTTACAGAGACAACAGGAGAACAGGATATGTTAGACAAAAACCTCACCTAAGCCTTTTGAGTATCGAACCTGCAGAGACTCCAACCTTATCCTCACATACCAGTCATTGGGAAATGCCTCACATGCCTCCACTTCCTTGTCAGGATGGGAGCCAGGGTTAACAGTAACACATCCAGCCACCAAAGGAGCAAGAACTCCACATCCTCTGATCAGGGCTAGCCAGAAGAGGAGTGACGAGGCTGGAATAAACAAGGACCAGGTGTTAATTAAGGGAAAGAGCTGTGGTATAAGGGGGAAAACTTACAGCTAAAATTCTAGGGTCCCTGATATTAGATTTATAGGCACACCTACTAAAAAAAGCCTCAGGTTGGCCGGTGCTGGAGGTGCAAGTGCGGTTGAGGATCCGAGACAGAATGTTTGCATTCACCCAGATTAAATTTAGAACTTAAAACAGTTACTCAAACTTTAAATTAAATGTATTTTATTAAAGAAAATCCAAAGTTTAACACATTCACAAACCTTTCACCCAAGCAAAATGACATACTCACAAATTTTACAGCTGAATACTCACAAATTCTGCACATTCGTACTGACTCTGGGAAGGGACTCCTCTGCAGAGGGTTTTCCGTTTCTCTCAGGCAAAACCAAGGAGTCACCGAGGCCTACCTGTTAGGCTCAGAGTAACATTCTGGATCTCATGCCTGAGGGAAAGACATTATCTTCCTCAGTGTTCAGACTTAAATACCCTTCTCAATGACAAAGACATAGTCATTTATTTTAACATATCTAAGTTCATTGGTCCACATCATCAATTTAGACCATCCTTTTCCCAGACTGTTCCATCCCTTCTAACATACTTGTTTATCCCTAAACTGGACATCACTTCTGCTTTTCATGTGGTCACTGTCTAGTTTACTTCTCTTTTTTTCTAGACACGGGGATTTTCTAAACCATAGCTCTACCTTTCTATCACTCTGGACCTTTCAGTTAGTTCCTTTTAAAAGGAATACATACAATTGGTACAAGTCACAAGTTCTTACGACTAATGTCTTTTAGCAATATCAAATCATATTTCATCAGGCCATCTCTGTACCAAAGTATCTAACCCTTGGTACAGCGGTTGTACTCCTACCTGCCCCCTTAATATTAAAGCATTACCCCATCACTTGTACATCCTTTAAACCCATTCTATGCCCCCAAGGCTGCTTCCTCTCTCCTATGCTAACAAACCCTTATCACTCCACTCTTACACATATTCCGTAAAATTGCAAATTAGAAAAAGCCTTCAGTGGCTGAGTTCCAACAAGCTGACCGTTGTCTTAAAGAGTCTTGACAGACGAAACCAGGTGTGTGGAAGGCTGCCCCATGCCAGTGTGTGTGCAGAAGGGATGGCTGCGGAGAAAAACAGAGCCTGTGGGCGATATCCAGGGAAATCTCAGAATCCAAAGGGGATGGAGCAAAATGAGCCTTGGCCAAGGGGTGGCCTTTCGGGGCCTTGCAAAAGTCCCAGACTTCCCCCCACAGCCGCCATACCTGGTATTCCCTCAGAACTAGTTGTGACGATACACTGGGGCGGAGAAGAACCGCTCATGCAAGTGAGCAATGCAACGCCCAACTGAGGTGATGGAAGAAGCCCCTCAGTCCTTGGAAAGCCAGGCCACACCCCACCCCCCACCCCCCACCCCCCACCCCCCATAGCTTTTTAGATCCGGAGAAGTTTCATGATTTAGAGGAAGAGGTTGAGGAGCCCTTTTAGACTGAGTGCTGGAATGGCTCTAAAGAAGCAGTTGGGGGCACATCCCTGCCTCAACCTCCCATGCTGCAATTAAGCTATTAAAAACCTTGCCTTGGCAAAGGATGACATGCTGGGAGGGAAACAACTAGTTAAAGCTGTATTGACTCTCCTTTTGCATCAGGGGGAGGCAGCTTGTGACCTTCCACATGTTCTCAGATTGCAACTCCCATCATCCCACAGCTTTGGCTATACTGGCTAGGGCTGAGGGGATTTGCAGTCCAATGACCTTTGTGGGGCTCCAAGCTGCCCGCCCATTTGACATACTCTTCCTTTGAAAGACTAACAGCACAATCCCATGCATGCTTACTCAGAAGTGAGCCCATGGGCCCGTTCTCACTAGGATGCACACCCTAGTAAGTGTGCATGGTTACAGCACCTTTGTGGCCAAAGGCAGGGCTGTCGTTAGGATGTCACATTCCTAGAATGCTGCTTAGGCTTGATCCATCAAGGCACAAAGTGGATCCGGAGCACATTGTTTCAAAGAGGATTGGCCTCCTTTCAAGGGATGAAGGGAGGCAAGTTCCTGGAAGCTGGGCTGTATTACTGGCTGCTTTGGGGCCCCCAGAGCAAACTCAAACCCTTTCCCCCCAGCACCATGTGTGTGTCCCTACTTAACATATAATGTACCTTTGTGTGGATTTCAGTTCTAAGTCACTCTGAGAGCTGACCTTGGTGAAAGTGGAGCATCAACATAATGCCTACCATTTCTTACAACTGGCTTAATGGTTATTTTATTTAATATATTTAAACTATTTCTTGGCCGCCTTTCAGGGCAGAAGCCCTCCCAAGGTGGCATGCAATAAAAGCACATAAAACCGGAAAAAAATACAAGAGCAATAAAAACACAACGCAATAAAAACAGCAACAAAAGGCTGGCTATGCTGGCTGGGGATGATGGGAGCTGCAGTCTAGCGCCTCTGGGTCCGCCAGGCGCAGGGGGAGGCCGGCGGAGGGTTCAGGGAGCGCCTGGAGGGCTTAAGGGGACGGAAGCAGGCGGCGGCCGGGGGGGGGGGGCCGCAATACCGCTTCCGCTGCCTGGGGAGGCTGGGTCAGCGGCGGAAGCAGGAAGCGGCGGAGGGCCGTGGGACCGCCGCGCCTCTCCTCCCTCCCTCCCGGGCGTCCCTGGCCGGTGCTGCGCAGGGTTGCGAGGCTCTCCGCCTCCTCCGCCACCGCCACCGCCACCGCCGCCATGAACCCGGAGCGGGACTTCTCCCCGCTGACGCCCAGCATCGTGCGCGCCCTCAACGACAAGCTCTACGAGAAGCGGAAGGTGGCGGCGCTGGAGATCGAGAAGTGAGGCGCCGGCGGCTGCAGCCCCCCCTCCCCCTCCCCCTCCCCCTCCCCCTCCCTTCGACTCTCCCTCCGGAGGCGGCCGCGGGGTGGGTCGGTGGGGGCTCCTGCCGCTGCCGCCGCCCAAGGGGGTGGGGGTGGAGGGGGCTCGCCCCCTAGGCAGCGGAGCAGGGGAGACGGGGCCCGAGGAGGGGGGCGGCGGCGGCGGCGGCGGCGGCGGCCCCTTGGCTCCCCACAGGGTGCCCTCCAGGGCCCCATCTCCCATCATCCCCAGCCATGGACGGCACTCCGTGGGGGGGGCGCTGCTGACCCACGGGACCGTGCTGTAACCCCCTCCCCCTCCCCCCCCGCGCTCCTTCTAGGCTGGTGCGGGAGTTGGTGGCCCAGAGCAGCGCCGCTCCCGTCAAGCACGTCATCCAGATCCTGTCGCAGGAGTTCGCGCTCTCGCAGCACCCGCACAGCCGCAAGGGAGGCCTCATCGGCCTGGCCGCCTGCTCCATCGCCCTGGGGAAGGTGAGGAAGAGGAGGAGGAGGGGGGGGCTGGGGGAGGCCTCGTCGGCCTGGCCGCCTGCTCCATCGCCCTGGGCAAGGTGAGGAGGAGGAGGAGGGGGGGGCTGGGGGAGGCCTCGTCGGCCTGGCCGCCTGCTCCATCGCCCTGGGGAAGGTGAGGAAGAGGAGGAGGAGGGGGGGCTGGGGTAGGCCTCATCGGCCTGGCCGCCTGCTCCATCGCCCTGGGCAAGGTGAGGAGGAGGAGGAGGAGGGGGGGGCTGGGGGAGGCCTCATCGGCCTGGCCGCCTGCTCCATCGCCCTGGGCAAGGTGAGGAGGAGGAGGAGGGGGGGGCTGGGGGAGGCCTCGTCGGCCTGGCCGCCTGCTCCATCGCCCTGGGGAAGGTGAGGAGGAGGAGGAGGGGGGGGGGCTGGGGGAGGCCTCGTCGGCCTGGCCGCCTGCTCCATCGCCCTGGGGAAGGTGAGGAAGAGGAGGAGGAGGGGGGGCTGGGGGAGGCCTCATCGGCCTGGCCGCCTGCTCCATCGCCCTGGGCAAGGTGAGGAGGAGGAGGAGGGGGGGGGCTGGGGGAGGCCTCATCGGCCTGGCCGCCTGCTCCATCGCCCTGGGCAAGGTGAGGAGGAGGAGGAGGAGGAGGGGGGGGCTGGGGGAGGCCTCGTCGGCCTGGCCGCCTGCTCCATCGCCCTGGGGAAGGTGAGGAAGAGGAGGAGGAGGGGGGGGCTGGGGGAGGCCTCGTCGGCCTGGCCGCCTGCTCCATCGCCCTGGGGAAGGTGAGGAAGAGGAGGAGGAGGGGGGGGCTGGGGGAGGCCTCGTCGGCCTGGCCGCCTGCTCCATCGCCCTGGGCAAGGTGAGGAGGAGGAGGAGGGGGGGGCTGGGGGAGGCCTCGTCGGCCTGGCCGCCTGCTCCATCGCCCTGGGGAAGGTGAGGAAGAGGAGGAGGAGGGGGGGCTGGGGGAGGCCTCATCGGCCTGGCCACCTGCTCCATCGCCCTGGGCAAGGTGAGGAGGAGGAGGAGGGGGGGGGCTGGGGGAGGCCTCATCGGCCTGGCCGCCTGCTCCATCGCCCTGGGCAAGGTGAGGAGGAGGAGGAGGAGGGGGGGCTGGGGGAGGCCTCGTCGGCCTGGCCGCCTGCTCCATCGCCCTGGGGAAGGTGAGGAAGAGGAGGAGGAGGGGGGGGGCTGGGGGAGGCCTCGTCGGCCTGGCCGCCTGCTCCATCGCCCTGGGGAAGGTGAGGAGGAGGAGGAGGGGGGGGGCTGGGGGAGGCCTCGTCGGCCTGGCCGCCTGCTCCATCGCCCTGGGGAAGGTGAGGAAGAGGAGGAGGAGGGGGGGCTGGGGGAGGCCTCATCGGCCTGGCCGCCTGCTCCATCGCCCTGGGCAAGGTGAGGAGGAGGAGGAGGGGGGGGGCTGGGGGAGGCCTCATCGGCCTGGCCGCCTGCTCCATCGCCCTGGGCAAGGTGAGGAGGAGGAGGAGGAGGGGGGGGCTGGGGGAGGCCTCGTCGGCCTGGCCGCCTGCTCCATCGCCCTGGGGAAGGTGAGGAAGAGGAGGAGGAGGGGGGGGGCTGGGGGAGGCCTCGTCGGCCTGGCCGCCTGCTCCATCGCCCTGGGGAAGGTGAGGAGGAGGAGGAGGGGGGGGCTGGGGGAGGCCTCGTCGGCCTGGCCGCCTGCTCCATCGCCCTGGGGAAGGTGAGGAAGAGGAGGAGGAGGGGGGGCTGGGGGAGGCCTCATCGGCCTGGCCACCTGCTCCATCGCCCTGGGCAAGGTGAGGAGGAGGAGGAGGGGGGGGGCTGGGGGAGGCCTCATCGGCCTGGCCGCCTGCTCCATCGCCCTGGGCAAGGTGAGGAGGAGGAGGAGGAGGGGGGGCTGGGGGAGGCCTCGTCGGCCTGGCCGCCTGCTCCATCGCCCTGGGGAAGGTGAGGAAGAGGAGGAGGAGGGGGGGGGCTGGGGGAGGCCTCGTCGGCCTGGCCGCCTGCTCCATCGCCCTGGGGAAGGTGAGGAAGAGGAGGAGGAGGGGGGGGGCTGGGGGAGGCCTCGTCGGCCTGGCCGCCTGCTCCATCGCCCTGGGCAAGGTGAGGAGGAGGAGGAGGGGGGGGCTGGGGGAGGCCTCGTCGGCCTGGCCGCCTGCTCCATCGCCCTGGGGAAGGTGAGGAGGAGGAGGGGGGGCTGGGGGAGGCCTCGTCGGCCTGGCCGCCTGCTCCATCGCCCTGGGGAAGGTGAGGAAGAGGAGGAGGAGGGGGGGCTGGGGTAGGCCTCATCGGCCTGGCCGCCTGCTCCATCGCCCTGGGCAAGGTGAGGAGGAGGAGGAGGAGGGGGGGGCTGGGGGAGGCCTCATCGGCCTGGCCGCCTGCTCCATCGCCCTGGGCAAGGTGAGGAGGAGGAGGAGGGGGGGGCTGGGGGAGGCCTCGTCGGCCTGGCCGCCTGCTCCATCGCCCTGGGGAAGGTGAGGAGGAGGAGGAGGGGGGGGGCTGGGGGAGGCCTCGTCGGCCTGGCCGCCTGCTCCATCGCCCTGGGGAAGGTGAGGAAGAGGAGGAGGAGGGGGGGCTGGGGGAGGCCTCATCGGCCTGGCCGCCTGCTCCATCGCCCTGGGCAAGGTGAGGAGGAGGAGGAGGGGGGGGGCTGGGGGAGGCCTCATCGGCCTGGCCGCCTGCTCCATCGCCCTGGGCAAGGTGAGGAGGAGGAGGAGGAGGGGGGGGCTGGGGGAGGCCTCGTCGGCCTGGCCGCCTGCTCCATCGCCCTGGGGAAGGTGAGGAAGAGGAGGAGGAGGGGGGGGGCTGGGGGAGGCCTCGTCGGCCTGGCCGCCTGCTCCATCGCCCTGGGGAAGGTGAGGAAGAGGAGGAGGAGGGGGGGGCTGGGGGAGGCCTCGTCGGCCTGGCCGCCTGCTCCATCGCCCTGGGCAAGGTGAGGAGGAGGAGGAGGGGGGGGGCTGGGGGAGGCCTCGTCGGCCTGGCCGCCTGCTCCATCGCCCTGGGGAAGGTGAGGAAGAGGAGGAGGAGGGGGGGCTGGGGGAGGCCTCATCGGCCTGGCCACCTGCTCCATCGCCCTGGGCAAGGTGAGGAGGAGGAGGAGGGGGGGGGCTGGGGGAGGCCTCATCGGCCTGGCCGCCTGCTCCATCGCCCTGGGCAAGGTGAGGAGGAGGAGGAGGAGGGGGGGCTGGGGGAGGCCTCGTCGGCCTGGCCGCCTGCTCCATCGCCCTGGGGAAGGTGAGGAAGAGGAGGAGGAGGGGGGGGCTGGGGGAGGCCTCGTCGGCCTGGCCGCCTGCTCCATCGCCCTGGGGAAGGTGAGGAAGAGGAGGAGGAGGGGGGGGGCTGGGGGAGGCCTCGTCGGCCTGGCCGCCTGCTCCATCGCCCTGGGCAAGGTGAGGAGGAGGAGGAGGGGGGGGCTGGGGGAGGCCTCGTCGGCCTGGCCGCCTGCTCCATCGCCCTGGGGAAGGTGAGGAGGAGGAGGGGGGGCTGGGGGAGGCCTCGTCGGCCTGGCCGCCTGCTCCATCGCCCTGGGGAAGGTGAGGAAGAGGAGGAGGAGGGGGGGCTGGGGGAGGCCTCATCGGCCTGGCCGCCTGCTCCATCGCCCTGGGCAAGGTGAGGAGGAGGAGGAGGGGGGGGCTGGGGGAGGCCTCGTCGGCCTGGCCGCCTGCTCCATCGCCCTGGGCAAGGTGAGGAGGAGGAGGAGGGGGGGGCTGGGGGAGGCCTCGTCGGCCTGGCCGCCTGCTCCATCGCCCTGGGGAAGGTGAGGAGGAGGAGGAGGAGGGGGGGGCTGGGGGAGGCCTCATCGGCCTGGCCGCCTGCTCCATCGCCCTGGGCAAGGTGAGGAGGAGGAGGAGGGGGGGGGCTGGGGGAGGCCTCGTCGGCCTGGCCGCCTGCTCCATCGCCCTGGGGAAGGTGAGGAAGAGGAGGAGGAGGGGGGGGCTGGGGGAGGCCTCATCGGCCTGGCCGCCTGCTCCATCGCCCTGGGCAAGGTGAGGAGGAGGAGGGGGGGGGCTGGGGGAGGCCTCGTCGGCCTGGCCGCCTGCTCCATCGCCCTGGGGAAGGTGAGGAAGAGGAGGAGGAGGGGGGGGGCTGGGGGAGGCCTCATCGACCTGGCCGCCTGCTCCATCGCCCTGGGCAAGGTGAGGAGGAGGAGGAGGGGGGGGGCTGGGGGAGGCCTCGTCGGCCTGGCCGCCTGCTCCATCGCCCTGGGGAAGGTGAGGAGGAGGAGGGGGGGCTGGGGGAGGCCTCGTCGGCCTGGCCGCCTGCTCCATCGCCCTGGGGAAGGTGAGGAAGAGGAGGAGGAGGGGGGGCTGGGGGAGGCCTCTTCGGCCTGGCCGCCTGCTCCATCGCCCTGGGCAAGGTGAGGAGGAGGAGGAGGGGGGGGGCTGGGGGAGGCCTCGTCGGCCTGGCTGCCTGCTCCATCGCCCTGGGGAAGGTGAGGAGGAGGAGGAGGAGGAGGGGGGGCTGGGGGAGGCCTCGTCGGCCTGGCCGCCTGCTCCATCGCCCTGGGCAAGGTGAGGAGGAGGAGGAGGGGGGGGGGCTGGGGGAGGCCTCGTCGGCCTGGCCGCCTGCTCCATCGCCCTGGGGAAGGTGAGGAGGAGGAGGAGGAGGGGGGGGCTGGGGGAGGCCTCATCGGCCTGGCCGCCTGCTCCATCGCCCTGGGCAAGGTGAGGAGGAGGAGGAGGGGGGGGCTGGGGGAGGCCTCGTCGGCCTGGCCGCCTGCTCCATCGCCCTGGGCAAGGTGAGGAGGAGGAGGAGGAGGAGGGGGGGCTGGGGGAGGCCTCGTCGGCCTGGCCGCCTGCTCCATCGCCCTGGGCAAGGTGAGGAGGAGGAGGAGGGGGGGGCTGGGGGAGGCCTCGTCGGCCTGGCCGCCTGCTCCATCGCCCTGGGGAAGGTGAGGAGGAGGAGGGGGGGCTGGGGGAGGCCTCGTCGGCCTGGCCGCCTGCTCCATCGCCCTGGGCAAGGTGAGGAAGAGGAGGAGGAGGGGGCTGGGGGAGGCCTCGTCGGCCTGGCCGCCTGCTCCATCGCCCTGGGGAAGGTGAGGAGGAGGAGGGGGGGCTGGGGGAGGCCTCGTCGGCCTGGCCGCCTGCTCCATCGCCCTGGGGAAGGTGAGGAAGAGGAGGAGGAGGGGGGGCTGGGGGAGGCCTCATCGGCCTGGCCGCCTGCTCCATCGCCCTGGGCAAGGTGAGGAGGAGGAGGAGGGGGGGGGCTGGGGGAGGCCTCGTCGGCCTGGCCGCCTGCTCCATCGCCCTGGGCAAGGTGAGGAGGAGGAGGAGGGGGGGGGCTGGGGGAGGCCTCGTCGGCCTGGCCGCCTGCTCCATCGCCCTGGGGAAGGTGAGGAGGAGGAGGGGGGGCTGGGGGAGGCCTCGTCGGCCTGGCCGCCTGCTCCATCGCCCTGGGGAAGGTGAGGAAGAGGAGGAGGAGGGGGGGCTGGGGGAGGCCTCATCGGCCTGGCCGCCTGCTCCATCGCCCTGGGCAAGGTGAGGAGGAGGAGGAGGGGGGGGCTGGGGGAGGCCTCGTCGGCCTGGCCGCCTGCTCCATCGCCCTGGGCAAGGTGAGGAGGAGGAGGAGGGGGGGGCTGGGGGAGGCCTCGTCGGCCTGGCCGCCTGCTCCATCGCCCTGGGGAAGGTGAGGAGGAGGAGGAGGAGGGGGGGGCTGGGGGAGGCCTCATCGGCCTGGCCGCCTGCTCCATCGCCCTGGGCAAGGTGAGGAGGAGGAGGAGGGGGGGGGCTGGGGGAGGCCTCGTCGGCCTGGCCGCCTGCTCCATCGCCCTGGGGAAGGTGAGGAAGAGGAGGAGGAGGGGGGGGCTGGGGGAGGCCTCATCGGCCTGGCCGCCTGCTCCATCGCCCTGGGCAAGGTGAGGAGGAGGAGGGGGGGGGCTGGGGGAGGCCTCGTCGGCCTGGCCGCCTGCTCCATCGCCCTGGGGAAGGTGAGGAAGAGGAGGAGGAGGGGGGGGCTGGGGGAGGCCTCATCGACCTGGCCGCCTGCTCCATCGCCCTGGGCAAGGTGAGGAGGAGGAGGGGGGGGGGCTGGGGGAGGCCTCGTCGGCCTGGCCGCCTGCTCCATCGCCCTGGGGAAGGTGAGGAGGAGGAGGGGGGGCTGGGGGAGGCCTCGTCGGCCTGGCCGCCTGCTCCATCGCCCTGGGGAAGGTGAGGAAGAGGAGGAGGAGGGGGGGCTGGGGGAGGCCTCATCGGCCTGGCCGCCTGCTCCATCGCCCTGGGCAAGGTGAGGAGGAGGAGGAGGGGGGGGGCTGGGGGAGGCCTCGTCGGCCTGGCCGCCTGCTCCATCGCCCTGGGGAAGGTGAGGAGGAGGAGGAGGAGGAGGGGGGGCTGGGGGAGGCCTCGTTGGCCTGGCCGCCTGCTCCATCGCCCTGGGCAAGGTGAGGAGGAGGAGGAGGGGGGGGGGGCTGGGGGAGGCCTCGTCGGCCTGGCCGCCTGCTCCATCGCCCTGGGGAAGGTGAGGAAGAGGAGGAGGAGGGGGGAGCTGGGGGAGGCCTCATCGGCCTGGCCGCCTGCTCCATCGCCCTGGGCAAGGTGAGGAGGAGGAGGAGGGGGGGGGCTGGGGGAGGCCTCGTCGGCCTGGCCGCCTGCTCCATCGCCCTGGGGAAGGTGAGGAGGAGGAGGGGGGGCTGGGGGAGGCCTCGTCGGCCTGGCCGCCTGCTCCATCGCCCTGGGGAAGGTGAGGAAGAGGAGGAGGAGGGGGGGCTGGGGGAGGCCTCATCGGCCTGGCCGCCTGCTCCATCGCCCTGGGCATGGTGAGGAGGAGGAGGAGGGGGGGCTGGGGGAGGCCTCGTCGGCCTGGCCGCCTGCTCCATCGCCCTGGGGAAGGTGAGGAGGAGGAGGAGGAGGAGGGGGGGCTGGGGGAGGCCTCGTCGGCCTGGCCGCCTGCTCCATCGCCCTGGGGAAGGTGAGGAAGAGGAGGAGGAGGGGGGGGCTGGGGGAGGCCTCATCGGCCTGGCCGCCTGCTCCATCGCCCTGGGCAAGGTGAGGAGGAGGAGGAGGAGGGGGGGCTGGGGGCGGCAGGGGGCTGCGGCAGGGGCTCTGCCGGGGCAGCGGGGGAGGAGCGGCCGCCTCTTCTTGGGCCTAGCTCAGGGCCACGCTGGGCATGAGGGGTCAGGTGCGCCCCGGGGAGCATCTTGTGGGACCTGCGCCGGAGTCACCCGGCGGCAGGCAACGCTCCTCCTCCACCTCCTCCTCCCCCCAGAGCCCGGCAGCAGTGCAAAGAAGGCGGCCGCGTCTGTGGTCCCTGGGAAGGGCTCCTTGGCTTCTTCTGCCTTTGCCTGTGAAGGAGGCTCAGGATCTTCCTCCCTTGGACAACTGCCACCCCCCCCCCCCTTGTTCACTCGGGTATGGTGAGGAGGGACCCCCAAAACCTTTGGGGCTCTTTTTGGAGGAGGGTTGGTTGCCAGTCCATCTCCACCATTTCCCCATTATTTCCCCATAGACTTGAGTGTGGCGTGGAAGTGATTTTGCCTGGCAGACTGTCTGGATTGGGTTTTGCAGGCTGAAATACCTTAAATAAACAAAGGATGGTCAGGCTTCTGGGGGAGGTGACCATTTGGTTGTCAAAACACACAATCAAACCAAATTTGTAAGAAGTATTAAGGTCAAGGAGGAAGAATGGGGGGGCGGGTCTAGGAAGATAGCACAACAAGAAATAAATTAGTTTCTGCATAGAAGGCATTTAAGCAGTTCTAAAGCTAGGCTGCAAATGTATGTGAGAGTATGCAGATCTCCTCTGGCTGAGTTGGTGAAGAGTGATTGACAAAACTATAAGCCAAAGGGTTTCATTTTATCTCTGGGATCAGGGAGGGAGGCTGTTATGTAAACCGAAGAATCCCCTAAGAGTCATATGGAGCTCTCTGCTCTCTGTGTATTCTCTGCTATCCTTGAGACAAAGGAAGCTCATACTTTTTACAGAGGAGGGCTGCCTACCTAGGATCTCCCGTGTCAAAGGCAAGATGCCTCTAAATGTCACTTTTGGGGGACACGAGCGGGTGAATGCCTGCTCTTGTGTCCTCCTGTGGGAACAGAATGGTGGGCTGGAGAGGCCTTGGCTCTGATGCATTGGGGTGACGCTTACATTCCCCTTGGGGGTTTGATTGCCAGGACTCTGGCCTGTATCTGAAGGAGCTCGTTGAGCCGGTGCTGACGTGTTTCAACGATGCAGACAGCCGCTTGCGATACTACGCCTGTGAGGCCCTGTACAACATTGTGAAGGTGGCCAGGGGCTCTGTCCTGCCCCACTTCAACGTCTTGTTCGATGGCTTGAGCAAGGTAATGGGTTATCTCTGCACAGGGCCTGCAGGCCTAGAGCTGCTTCCGCTGCAGAGGTCTCTTGCCCTGCATCTCCCTGCTTTGGGGACCTTCAGGTTAGGCCTGTGGGTTCCTGTAGCACCCCATTCAGACATAAAGGTGGCAGAAGAGGGTGAAGTGGTGGGGGAGATCTGCACAAGTACCAGAAGGGGATGGATGCAGGACACCCACACGCCCCACGTTGTCCTTTAATGTCTTTACTTAAGTTCATTCCCCTAAAACTCACCTGGCCTTTGCCAGAGACTTCCTTTCTGGGCCTTTCCTAGAGACGTCCTGGTCCAATCTAGTGCAGGGAAGCTCAAACATTTGTTTGCATATTGAAAGCCAGGTCATGAACAGCAACTGTCTTTTTTAATGTGAGAATCTGCCCTGTAACAAAGTGAGAAGTGGGGATGGGGGACGCAGGGGGAGAGCACTTGTCCCTGGTGTTGCGCTGGGCTTTGGAGGCTCCTGGGGCGGCCCGGTTTCCGAGGGC
Source organism: Anniella stebbinsi (assembly GCA_029215795.1). Taxonomy (NCBI): domain Eukaryota; kingdom Metazoa; phylum Chordata; class Lepidosauria; order Squamata; family Anniellidae; genus Anniella; species Anniella stebbinsi. Next base: position 34,706,470 of record JARDYH010000007.1, read on the forward strand.
CCCTGAAGTCCCGTGTGTTGCAGGCAGAAGGCCCTCCTCACCTTTCCCTGCGGGAGAGGAGCCAGCTCCAAAGCAGCCCCACGCTCTGCCTACATACCAAGACCAGTCAGCATTGGTGGCCCCGGGTCTAGTCACTAGAGATGTCTTGGGCAATTGGTTCAGTAAACTACATTCTCTCTCTTTGGCTCCTCCCTCCACCCCAGCTTGCTGCAGATCCAGATCCAAATGTAAAAAGTGGCTCTGAACTCCTGGACCGGCTTCTGAAGGTACTTCTCTTCCTGCAGATTGAAGATGATTGTGCGTTTGGGTGGATTTCAGATGGAGGGGTGTGTGTATTTCCTGTGGTTTGGGGTGAAGGGGAGAAATCTAGGAGTTTGCTTTGCTGGTTTTGGATTTCATACTGTGGCATTTGTGATCTTTGCAGACTCTACCATCCTGTTATCCAGCTTATGTAAAAAGCAAAAATACTCCCCCCCCCCCAAATATGCTGTGGGCCCTTGAGTGCTTCACGTGCACACAGGGTCCTCCTTTGGGGTGGGGCTGTAGGTCAGTGTAACTTTGCATGCAGAAGGTCCCAGGTTCAGCCCCTGGCAGCATCTCCAGGCCTGGGAAAAACTCTTACCTGGCGAGCCGCTGCTGCTGACCAGTGCCGACAACACTGGGCTCGGTGGACGAAGGCTCAGACTCCGTATAAGGCAGCTTCCAGTATTCCTCCCCGACCCCCTCCGTGTTCCCATCTTTGGGTTTGCTTGTCCAGCGCTTTCAGAGATCAACTTCATTTAAATCTCTTATTGGAGTTGGATGCTCACACGTAATTTTGCTTCCAGCTGCTCTGATTAAGTGGCACCCAGCCTGTTCTGGAGGGGGTTGCCCTCCTCCCCCTAACATTTGAGGGTGTTCCTAGATCTGCCATTGCCACTAGAGGCTCAGGTGGGCTGCATCTACTTTTGTCAGCTTAGGCTGATATACCAAGGACAACTCTACCTGGGCAGAGGTAGCCTGGCCACAGTTACCCATACTTTGGCAACCTCTTGCCTGTATTATTGCAATGTGTTATATGATGAGCTATCTCTGACGATGGTCTGGGAACCCAAACAGTGCTGCTAGGCTGCTAATAGGGATTGGCTGATGAGATTATAGTACACCAGTACTGCTCTCTGCACTGGCCTGAAGGATCCTTTCCTCCCACGTTTACTTATCCAGATCCAGAGTCCTCCGTGGAGGCCCCCCTGCAGCTGTTCTTGTCAAACGAGGCAAGGTCAGTGGCTGTGAGAAAGAGGCCCTTCTGCTGGTGGCTCCCCTGTCCTTGGAAAATCTTCCCAAGGGAGGCTTGTCTGGCACCTACGTGTTTTATTTGAAATATTCTATGCCGCTGCTCACACAAAAAGGCTCCCGGAGCAGCTCGCAACGGAAGAGGACAGTCCCAGTCTATGGGTTTACAACCCCAAAAGACGTAACACACCAAGTGAATTCTTTTAGCAAAGTTGGCGGGATGGCCTGGCTCTCCCTCCACATTTCCCTCAGTATATTACACCAGTGTTGGTGTCGGGTGAAGACTATTTTACTCTCCCAGGAATTAAAAGAATTTGGATCACTGTTCTATTATCACTGCTGGTTTTAATAATAATAATAATAATAATAATAATAATATATTTATTTATCACCCGCCTCTCCCAACGGATCGAGGCGGGGAACAACACCAAACACAAAATACAAAAACTGATTAAAAGCAGATAAAACCAGTACATCATTAAAACACCAATAAAACACCAATAAAACACTTTAAAATTCATCTAGGTAGGCCTGCCGGAAGAGATCAGTCTTTATAGATCTTTTAAATTCCTGAAGACTAATAAGTTGGCGAATCTCTCCCGGCAGGTCATTCCACAATCTGGGAGCGGCAGAAGAGAAGGTCCTCTGGGTAACGGTTGTCAGTCTAGTTCTTGTTGACTGTAATAAATTATTCCCAGAGGACCTGAGCGTGCGGGGCGGATTGTATGGGAGAAGGCGATCCCGTAGGTAACCTGGACCCAAACCATGTAGGGCTTTAAAGGTAATAACCAACACTTTGAACTTCGCCCAGAAACTGATTGGCAGCCAGTGAAGAGATTTTAAAACTGGTGTGATGTGGTCACCCCTAGATGTACCGGTGACCAACTTCGGTTTTATACGCTGGAGTGTTTTTTGCTCTTTGCTGGTGGTTTTATCTTATGTGCTTCTTTTATTTATTGTTTTACTATTTGTGGTTTAAATTTTTAATGTATCAAACTATGAAAAAAAATTTGTGTTTGCCTGGAGAACTGGGATTATTGGGCAGTGTAAAAGTATAGCAAATAAATGGGGCTGCAGCTCCCACACAGAGATGCCGGTCAGAATGAGAATTTGATACTATTAGGCCAGATTGGATTGTGTGAAAGCCGAGAAATACTCTTGGGAAAATGCGCCCAGCGAGGCTGCAAGTGTGCTCCAAGGCCAACTGGCAAGTGCCAGCCAGCAGCAGAGGGCTCTCCTGCGCGTATGAGCCGTGTGGCGAGCTTCCACCTTGCAGGCAATGAGTCACAGTCTGCTTGGCCGGGCCACGATCAAAGTGGTTGACGGCCATGAGAAGTCGGCTTTGCTGAGCTGGCTCCAGCTGGAGCGGAGAGGTTGGGCCTTTGCTGGGGTCCCAGACCAAGGTCAGGTCCGCGGTCTCAGCAGTGCTGCCATTTTCGCTTGAGGCTGGAAATTGAGAGGGAGAATTCTCTATTTTGGTGCCCTGCCTCTTTCTGGCTAAGGGACAACCCCATGGACAGCCCAGAATCCTGGAGGTGTTGTGACTGACGTGCTTCCAGAATGGATTTATAGGCAGCTGGTAATGGGACAGATGTGGTCGCCTTTTTCACCTCTTCAGCGTTTGACACCTCTAAAAGTGCTTGAGGTCTGAAGGACAAATCTGAAAAGATTGAAAGCACTCGGCTTAGGTAATTTCCTTTCTTGGATTAGTCCCTCACTTCCCAGCCGAACCCAATAAAGCAGCTGCCCATTACGCGTTGCCACTACGGGAAATGAGTCGAGGGAAGTTGCCCTTGCCCTCCCTTGGAGGTTTCAGGGGGCTTTCAAAAGAGCCCAACGTTGCATTCAACACCCTGCCTGCCTGCCTGCCTTCCCAGGGCATCACCATCTCCCAATTCCAGTCTTGTCCCGTTTTCAGTTTGCTCCTGTGCTTTGCATCTTCCCCACCTCACTGCAGCCCTTTTCCCAGCAAGAGGAACAGGCAAAAGACCACATTGCAACAGGCAGCCCTGCTGTGCGATTCCGGGTGGGGATGGGGTGGGGGGCTGGGTTGCTTTCCATGGACTGGATGATGTCCGTAGGCCTAGCTGTGCACACTGACTTCCTGTGGCCCCTGCGTGGGTTGGCTTTTCTCTGTACTGAGAGAGACAGGAGTGGCCCCAGCAGAGTCTCTGGCTTTGTGCCACCCCGCGCATCCCCATGGGTGCTACACGAAGTGACCTGGCTGGCGCTGGGAAGAGCGGCGGAGTCCCTGTCTTTGGGCCATGCGCAGCAGCCCGCCTCCCCATGGCTTGCACCCAGTCGCAGGCGGAAGAGAGTGGGGACTCCCTGGACTTGGGCCTGGGGCTCTACACCCTGTTCTAAAGCATCTCCCGCTCCAGGCTTGTGCTCCCAGGTTCAGCGTGGCCACACGTTAGCCAAGGGCACTAGCTGCTTTCTTGTGATTAAAGAAGGCATGCCCAGGAAGCCCCGGGATGGCTTGACTTCAGGTGTGGAGGAAGGGGAGGGCTGCAAGGGAGTTCCGTGGAGGCAAGGCTCCTCTCCCGAGGGGACTGCCTGATTGAGCTCCTTAGGAAAGGGAGAAGGATCCGCCTGGGAAGCAGCTTTGCTGTGGCGGAGGAAGTTCCCCACTTCTTCAGACTTCCTAGGCAGCCTCTCCTGACCTGGCCCTCTCCAAATGTGCAGAACTACCGCTGCCATCGTCCCCTGGCCAGCACATCTGGAGGAGTCCAGGTTTGGGAGGCACCATGGGGCACTAAGAGCGGACATGGGGGGGGGAGCCTGAACCACATTGGACAAAGCCACGGCCAGCTGCTGATGCCTAGGCTCTGGGGGTGGCTAGATGGGGAGCCCAAATGACCCTCAGCGAGAGGCCTGGTGTCATTCCTGGGGAGGGGGAGGTGTGGGTGTAAAGGGGAACCTGTGGCTCAGCCACCACAGAGCACCCAGGGAATCCCGCTTCGCCCTGGGTACACCCACATGACCGACAACCTGAGGTGATCTTGTGATCTTGTGATGGAGGAAGAAGTCGGAGGGAAGCAAACGGAGGATTGGCAAAAGCTAAAGAGGGAGAGAGGGGGGTTGCTCTGGCAGCCCCCCCATGGGAAGGATCCCCTGAGGGAGGCAGGGAGGGAGGGAGGTGGGGATGGCCCTAGAGCCCTGCCCCAGTTGGGACTCTTCCACCAGCTGCCCCAAGGGAAGAAGGGACATGCTGAGGTGTTGTTGTTTTTTAATGTCAGCGTTATGGGTGGGGATTGTATGGCTTTTTCATGTTCCTTCTAAGCTGCCTTGGCAGGATCTGTATCTGGAAGAGCGGCATATAATTAGCGGGAATGAATAGGTAAATAAACTACCCTCACGTCAACTGAGTAAAAGCTGAGGTGTGCATCACAACACATTGTCAAAATGCCTGTGCCTGACAACCTGGGACTCAAATCCTGGTTTTCTGTAGGGTTCAAGCTCCAAGTTTTGCCTGTGTGCTCATTGGTGATTCTGGCTTTTTAGGATATTGTGACGGAAAGTAACCAATTTGACCTGGTGAGCTTCATTCCCCTGCTGCGTGAGAGAATCTACTCCAACAACCAGCATGCTCGGCAGTTCATCATCTCCTGGGTAAGTGTCCGTCGGGCCGAGGCGGGGGCCCCCTTTCTGTGGGCGCTGCCAGCGTGACGCTGCTGCTTGTGGGCTTAGATGCGTTTCCTGCCCTTTCTCCAAAGAGCTCAAGGTGCCCCCCCTCCCCCCGCTACCCATTTTGAGTGAGAGCCATGGGTCTGACAGGATCCAGGAAACTTTGTGTCTCAGCTGCAGTAAGAGGAGAGCAGCGTCCGTGTTCTGACCCCCCTTGTTGCTGAATGAACAATCGTAGGAAGAGCAACATGGCTGTGGTTTTTAGATAGCCCCTTCGTGAGCAGCTGTGGCCGTTGCAGGAACAATTGAGCTGCCTTTCCAGCCAGGGCTGGCTTGGTCGGAATGGTCGCTTTGTGGAAAGACTTCCTTGCTTTTCCTTGGCAATAGTTCGTAATCTGTAACCAAACAGCCAGGCAGCCTCTGACGTCTCTGGGTCCATGGCCTGCTGCGAGACTTTGGGAGGCTGCCCTACAGTTGCCCGCTTCCCTCCTGTGGATGCTTGGCTGGGCTGTTGGGAGTGGCTGGAGGTCCAGCTGGCAAGAGCAACGATGCTGCTAGCGCCGTCTGCTTAGGGTCATTGTGCCCCCACTCTCTGCTCTGTCTGGTGGATGTGGCAGCTGGCCATGGAGACCGTGGGAGGGAAGCAACAGGGCAGGGGGGGAGCCAAGCGGGCAGGAGCGGGGGAGCCAAGCGGGCAGGAGCGGGGGAGCCAAGCGGGCAGGAGCGGGGGAGCCAAGAGGGCAGGAGCGGGGGAGCCAAGAGGGCAGGAGGGGGGGAGCCAAGAGGGCAGGAGGGGGGGAGCCAAGAGGGCAGGAGGGGGGGAGCCAAGAGGGCAGGAGGGGGAGAGCCAAGCGGGCAGGAGGAGGGGAGCCAAGCGGGCAGGAGGGGGGGAGCCAAGAGGGCAGGAGGAGGGGAGCCAGGAGGGGGGGAGCCAAGAGGGCAGGGGGGGCCAAGAGGAGGGAAGCAACAGGGCAGGGGGGAGCCAAGAGGGCAGAAGGGGGGGCCAAGAGGGCAGGAGGGGGGAGCCAAGAGGACAGGAGGGGGGGAGCCAAGAGGGCAGGAGGGGGGAGCCAAGAGGGCAGGAGGGGGGGCCAAGAGGGCAGGAGGGGGGGAGCCAAGAGGGCAGGAGGGGGGAGCCAAGAGGGCAGGAGGGGGGGAGCCAAGAGGGCAGGAGGAGGGGAGCCAGGAGGGGGGAGCCAAGAGGGCAGGAGGGGCCAAGAGGAGGGAAGCAACAGGGCAGGGGGGGAGCCAAGAGGGCAGAAGGGGGGGCCAAGAGGGCAGGAGGGGGGAGCCAAGAGGACAGGAGGGGGGGAGCCAAGAGGGCAGGAGGGGGGAGCCAAGAGGGCAGGAGGGAGGGCCAAGAGGGCAGGAGCGGGGCCAAGAGGGTAGGAGGCAGGGGGGGAGCCAAGAGGGCAGGAGGAGGGAAGCAACAGGGCAGGAGGAGGGAAGCAACAGGGCAGGGGGGGAGCCAAGTGGGCAGGAGGGGGGCCAAGAGGGCAGGAGGGGGGAGCCAAGAGGACAGGAGGGGGGGAGCCAAGAGGGCAGGAGGGGGGAGCCAAGAGGGCAGGAGGGGAGGGGCCAAATGGGCAGGAGGGGAGGGGCCAAATGGGCAGGAGGGGGGGAGCCAAGAGGGCAGGAGGGGGGGAGCCAAGAGGGCAGGAGGGGGGAGCTCACAGGGGAAGCAGCCTTTTTAAATAGCGGGGTGTTTGCTAGCAAGGGAGGGGTGATGAGAAAATTGGCAAGAGTATTGACAGGGGGAGGGGTGTCCCTAGGCTTGGCTCAATAGAGAGCATGCAGAGACTTGTGCAAGACACCAGACCTTTCTTTTTAAAAAATGGTGAATGCGTCCCCAGATGTTCCTAATAGATCTTGAGGGGTGGGGGGAGTTTCGTTTGGGAAGCTCCAAAGTGGAGGATGGAACAGAAAGGGACATTGACGGAGGGGAAATGGCAGTGCTGGGCCTGATACCGGACAGGCAGATTTGCACAAGACCCCAGGAAAAAAAACGCCGAGAGCGCGTTCATGAGGGCTCAAAGACTCAAATCCCTTTGGCGGTCCATGGCGGGAGGTGGGAGTAGTTAGACCAATCGTCGAAAGGGTGCTGACATAGGGAACAAGGAAATGGGGATTTCTGCCGCAAAGGTTCCTGGGATGCATGCCAGCAGTGACTGGAAGGACCAAGGGAGAAACAAGCCATGGGAAACTGAGCAGATGATCACCTGTCGGGAGAAAGGGACAAGCCACCTACCTGCTGTGGCTTACCCTCAGGGTGGCTTGGCATGACATGTAAACCTGCCCACTGACTTGCCACAGACCAGTCAACCCAGAGTGTAGGACAGGGAATAATGGGCTCAAGTTACAGGAAGCCAGATTCCAGCTGGATATCAGGAAAAACTTCCTCACTGTTAGAGCAGCACGACAATGGAACCAATGACCTAGAGAGGTCATGGGCTCTCCCACATTAGAGGCATTCAAGAGGCAGCTGGACAACCATCTGTCAGGGATGCTTTAAGGTGGATTCCTGCACTGAGCAGGGGGTTGGACTCGATGGCCTTATAGGTCACTTCCAGCTCTACTATTCTATATTCTATGATTCAGTGAACCAGCCACAATGGCTGACTGTTGCCCCTGGAATGCCATGGTCCCACTCTCTGTCTTTCTCCCTCCCACTATGCACATTGCTGCTATCACCAGAAACTCTGGCCACGTGGCCCACCGCTTGAATGCAAATGTAGTTCAGGCTTACAGAAGTGCCTTCTTTTTGCCATTGTGGTCCTGAATTCTCTTTTGTGTCTTTTCTTCTTTTCTCTGAGCTAGATCTTGGTGCTAGAGTCTGTTCCTGATATTAATCTGCTGGATTACCTGCCAGAGATTCTAGATGGCCTCTTCCAGATTCTGGGTGATAACAGCAAGGAGATCCGTAAAATGTGAGTGCAGAGGTGGGTCTGGGGAGAACTCTTCAGCTGTTCTTGGCTGCACTTACAGTTCAGGCTAAACTGTGGTTTAGGGTGATATTCACGACCTACACTGAGCCTTGGGTTTGCACACTCCCCCTTCCTGTGTGGCTGGGAGGAAGACTTTGGGAAGCTTTTCCTTCTGCTTTTAATTAACCGCAGTTTGCCCTGTCAACTGGGCCCAAAACTGGGGTCAACGTAAACTATGGTTAGTCTCAACAAGCCAGTTTCAGAAACCATGATTTGAAGCTGGTTTGTTTGAAATTGAAAGAAGTTAGTGTTAAGTTGTTGCACCATTGACATGACAGGCCGTTGTCTAAAGTGGAAAGGAAAGGAGGAGATGAAGAGAGAGGAGGAGCCTGAGAGCTTGGCTCTCTGGAGCTGCTGCATGTTGTGGGCCTGACCTATGGCAGAACACAGCCTTCCCCAACGACGTTTTGATTTTCAACTCCCATCAGCCCCAGCCAACATGGCCAGTGGTCCGGAATGCTGGGAGTTGCCAAAACATTGTCCAAAGCACGGGGTTGGGGGGGGGAGGCTGGTGTAGAGCGATGTGTCACAGCACTGGCTCTGCAAGCTCCCTCCTCTGCCGTTGGGCCAGCGCTGCGCGAGGGACCTCGTTGCTCTCTGTCTCAGTGCAGCTGGAGCTCCGGGGAAGGAAACGGCCACTCCAGCTGGGGCATCGTGCCTGGATGGCCCGGCCAGCCCCCTCTCTGGCTGGGTGGGGGCCGCAGGACGACAGGATCCTGGCGCAGGTGGACCTGCTTTGGGCTCGTCGTCTGTTCGTGCTTTTTCCATCAGTCTTCCCCCTTCTGGGGCCTCCGGGTGGGTTGGAGTGCAACACCCATCCTCCCCAGCCAGCATGGCCGGTGGTCAGGAATGCTGGCCAGTGTAGCCCAACACATCTGGAGGGTCCCAGGCTGGGGAAGGCTGTGTGAGACCAACCTTTCCAGGCCTGGGCTGGTGCTTTGCATTTGGTTCTTGGCTTGGAGCGCGTTACAGCCTGCCTTGCGTATCTGGAGCGGGGAGGAAGGGGCGTCGGCGACCCCTCCCAGCTGGATGCTTCTGGCACGGTCCTCCTTGGAGGGCTTGGAGAGCAGGGCGGCCTGGGCTGAATAGGCCTGGAACATCCCCTGGTGGGAGGGCTGATCTCCAGCACTGTCTCCTTGCCTGCAGGTGTGAAGTGGCCCTTGGTGAATTCCTGAAAGAAATCAAAAAGAACCCTTCCAATGTCAAGTTTGCAGAGATGGCCAACATCCTGGTGATCCATTGCCAGGCCTCGGGTGAGTTCCTGTTGCTGCACCGTGTGGCCTAGCTAGATCTTCTTCCCTGTCTTCTGTTTCTACCGCAGCAGCGAACCGTGTCAGGGGGAGGCTTTGCTTGCCCTGAGCAAGAACTGGCCCAGCAGGGTGAGCGGTTCTTCCTCGGAACAACCATTCAGTGCATGAGTGTGGACAGCGAGGCCTTATCAGTTGTTGACTAACTTCTGTTGGGAAAGCCAGGAGAGTTCTAAATGCCAAGAAGACTGAGGCAATCGGAGGAGCCTTTCGACATCCCCTTGAACGGTCCAGCTCAGCCGTGTTTGTTTATTGGGGGGAGGGCGTCTTGTTGCTCTCAGAGAAGGAATTGGGCGTCCCTTTGTTCCCTTTGGCTGCAGATGATCTTATCCAACTAACAGCCATGTGCTGGATGCGCGAATTCATCCAGCTGGCTGGCCGGGTCATGCTGCCCTATTCCTCAGGGATCCTGACGGCCGTCCTGCCCTGCCTCTCCTACGACGACCGCAAGAAGAGTATCCTCCCAGCAGCAGCTGCGGCAGCATTGCCCCAACCTTTCCTTCCCTGGGGGGCGGGGCGGGGCGGGGGGGCTCCCTCGCTGGTCCAGGTTGTGCAGCTGGAGGATTTCGCTGTCTGTGTTTTCTCTTGGGTGAATTTGGGGGCAAGAGATGCTGAAGAGTGGTGGGGGAGTTGCGGGAACAAGGGATCTGCAGGCGTTCTGATTGGAAAGGAGTCGATTGTTTCACGCGTGGTGACGAGGTTTGGAGCAAAGAAAGAACAGAAAGGGCTGGCTGCCTCCCCCTCCCCTCAACCAGCAGGTCAGCCACCTGGATAGCAGAGCAGCTCTGCTCTTGCTTCCCATGGGATGCCAAGGCAGCAAAGGACGGATTCTGGTATGCGAGCAGAAGCCTGTTTTGCCTGCCTGTGTCAGTGGGGTCGAGGTCCCTCGGGGCTTGGGCACAGAAGGAGCTAATCACATGTTGGCGTTTCCTTCGTCTCTTCAATTAGGGAGAGACGCCCGTCCGTCTTTTCTCGTTTAGGGGTTGTGCTGGATTCCATGTGTCTTAGCTTCTTAACGTTTGTCTAATCTGGTATGTGATGCAGGATTTGACATCCTGAAAACTAAATCTTTCCATTTAGTAACCAACAAGCAACCCTAAAACCAGTTTTCTAGTTTCCCTGTGGTTGTAAGGCCAAAGCTACGGAACGCTGAGCCACGCCTGGCACACTCCTGTTTGAGGGTCTGCTAGGTGGTTGGGAATTTGGCTTGTGGGTGTCCGTTCCTTACATCAGTGGGGCGCAGGCATCAAGGAAGTGGCCAGCGTGTGTAACCAGAGCCTGATGAAACTGGTCACTCCTGAAGATGACAGAACGGGCGAGGCCAAGCAACCCCCGACAGTCCCCCATTTGGAGGTGGACCCAGACGCATCGCTCTTGAAGCAGGAGATGGCCTCAAGTGGTGAGTCCCGCCTTCTGGCTGGCTTTGGGGACAGACCAGGGCCTGAGGAAATGGGGTGAGTGCAAATATGTCTGACACGGGCCTGAGGACAGGGAGGGAGGGTCCCGTGACGTTTTCCCTGCAGAAGGGGCTTCAATAATGGTGCATTTTCGCTTGGTAATCCCACCTGGGCTCACCCTTGGAGTTTGTCATGTCCACCTCTTTTGCCCAGTTGGAATCCACTAGGAGAAGAGCCTTCAGTGTGGTGGCCCCCTTTCTGTGGAACTCTCTGCCCCTGGAGGTCAGGCAGGCACCAACTCTGTATTGTTTCTGGTGCCTCCTAAAAACAGTCTTATTCCAGGAAGCATTCCTTGACTTGGCTGCCAAGGATTTTATTGGCATGCTGTGGGTTTTTTTTGTTTTTTGTTTTTTTTGTATAATAATGGCGTTTAATTTTTGTATTTTATTGTTTTAATTCTTATGTTCACTGCTCTGGAATCAGTTTCATATATAGAACAGTATACAAATTTAGTAAATAAAAAAATACATAAACAATAAGTAGACAGGCCTCTAGCGCTGAGGCATCCCGGGGGGGGGGGGAAGGGGGCCTTCCCTTGTAGCCCTCCCCCACACCTGTAGAATGGCAGCTTTGTCACTCATGGGTTTGTCTTGGCCCCACCCCTGCCCGGGTGCAGGCCCTCCCCAACACCCTGACCTCCTTGCTCCAGGAGATCCCACCTTCACTGGATCCCTGGATCTCCCTTGTTCTATGTAAAAATGGTCACATTGTACTTTGACAATGCTTCACGCCCCCAGGGTGAGAAACGCGTGAGCACTTCCTGCACGCTTCCAATCTCAGAATGAGCAGGAGAGGCACATTCCCATCAATGCCAGACTGGTCTCTCCAGAGGGATGTGTGGCAAACCCTGTGGCCCCTGGCGCAGAGTGGCCAAAGTGGTTCCTGTGCCAAACTCCGGCCTGAAATCCAGCTGAGATGCATCTAGGTGTGGGTAGACAACCTGGAGCCCTGCAGGTGTCTTGGACGGCCACATTCATAATCCCTGGTCAGCAAGGTCAATGGTGAGGGACGATGGGAGTTGACGTCCAAAGCCTCCGGAGAGCGCCAGGCGGCCCACCCGTGATCTACATGACTAATCTCAAGAAATGGACTCTTAGTGAACAGATAAGAGTCATTACAGTCTTCAGGATTCTGGTTTCAGCCCAAGTCTCCCCATTGCTTCCTTCAGGGCCAGCCAGGACCTCGTCGCCCTCTTGATTTAATATAAGCCTTTCAGCTCTCTCCGCCTTTCCCTTCCCCAACCTTATTTCCCAGATGGAATGTCCCGAATGTGCCATAGCCTTTTCTCATCGGAAAGGTGCTCCAACACCTTGAATCGCTTGGCTACCCCTGTTCAGACCTTTCTGAGTCTAGGATATCCTTTTTGAGAAGGGGTGGCCAGAGTTGGATGCTTACCTAAATTCATATGAAGGCACAATGATACGTGCAGGTTTGGTTTTGATCCCTTTCCAAAAACCCCTAGCACAGAATTTGCCTCTTCCACTGCTGCTGAGCACCTTTCCCCATTACCTACAACCCCAAATCCCTTTCCTGGAGAGTTGCAGCCGGTCCACATTCCAACAGTTTTAGTTTGGACTTTTTGCCCCGGTGTGCATCACCTGCCTTCCACCTTCTTCGTCTGAATCTCCTTTGCCATTTCGAGGCCAGCTCATCTTGCTTGGGAGGGTCATTGCGGAGTTCACCACCCTGGACAGCTTAGTATTCCCCACAGGCCCGGCTCCCTCGCTGTCCTGGTGTTTCCAGTTCGCTTATGAATAAATCGAACAACGCTGGTCCCAATCTCCGTCACTTGCTGAGGAACGGGATTGCTTCCCGAAACATTCTTGCCCAGGCCCACCTAGGTCTTTGGTTTGGGAACAGGCCCAGTCAGTGCCAGCCCCCTTGCCTCTGGCCAGTGCTGCGCCAGGCTCAATCTAACAGATGTGTCTCCCCGCAGGTGGCCTGGATGCCTCCAGCGATTCCAATCTCAGCAGCACCAGCGCCTTTATGCCGGCCAGGTAAAAGAATCCACTGTTGCTCATGAAGCTGGGGACCCTTTTGCATGTTGCTGGGCCTTGCTGCAATTGGTACTTGTCCCACGTAATGGCACAGAGTCATGGCACATGGCTTCAGGTTGCTGCAGGCCACCGTCCCGGAGCGCTAAAAGAAGGCTGTGTGCTTTGGTAGAGGAGGGTGCTTGCGTGCTCTCTCTCTCTCTCTCTCTCGGGTGGGAGGCGCTTCCCTCCTCTACCCTTCTGAGTGCTGGGAACTGTTACAGAGGAGAGGGGGGTTGAGGTGGGACCTGCATTTGCCTCCATGCAGGCCGATCAAAGGTCAGTGTCAAAGCCGATCTCTGCTCCTCTTCCCCAAAGAGCAGCTAGCAGCTCCAAACTCTCAGCAGAGCTGAGTTCTCTGAATGTGTGTGAGCTTCCTTTTGGTTGTCTGTAGCGGCAACGTTTGGGTCTGTGCAAAAGCTGTTGCTCTAGGTAGCTTTGGAGGCCGGTGCTGGTGGGGGCTGGCAGGTGTCCTGCCTTTGGGCTCTCAGCAGATGCACAGAAAGCATCCCAGCCTGGCCTGGAGGGCTGAGAGAACAGGGGGCATCCTCTGTTTGGCCCAGGCACCTCCTTTCTTTTCATCCTATGAAAGCACAGGCTACCATAGGCTGGAAGAGCCCCCGCTGCGTGCATATCTGGAAGCATTTTCCCGAAACCACAAGCGCTAGAATTTTGATCCTTGGATGCTGAGTTCAGAATCTAGGTTTGTGCTAGAGAATAGCAGTCCCTATTTCTGTGGCAAGATTCTGGACTACATTGTGCTCCAAGAATGCTTCCAGGTGTCCTCTTAGAAGCAGCGCCAGCGCCATGCCACAAGGTGTCACTGTGACCCCAATATCATCGCTCTTTCTAAGAAAAAGCGCTTTACTGTTTGTTTAAGTTTAAGGGAAGCGGCCCTGGAAAGCGGCCAGGGTTGCTGCTTAGCGATGCCGGGCATTGAGGCTGGACTCCTCCACATGCCCTGACCACCATGCCCTGCCCTGGGCTATGGTCTGTTGCCCTTGAAGGAAGGGGGGCTGTTGCAACCCCCCCCCCCCCCCCCCCAATAAGCTTGACTGATACCAGTTTTCAAGAAATAATGGTCCTTCCTCAATGTTACCACCTTCCTGAAACTGGTACTCTTAGATGACTGGTCTGGATGGTTGTTGCAGCACCGTAAAAACTGGGTCATGGAAGGTGGTTTTTTTTAAAAAAAATCAAATCCAGGCAGAGGTCAGCTGCGCACGCCGACGGTTGCTTTTCAATATGTGTTGGGCACCGGCGTTGCCTTGTAATCTGTGTCGGAGGCGGATCCTAGTTTCTTTTAATCTATAATAATAAAAGGATGTGAGCCTCTTTGTCAGCGCCATAGCATTCAGACCATGAAGGCTTGACAGCTGAAACTTGGTATGCATACTAAAAGGGCCTGAGGGATGTGCGTGTGTGGTGGTTAATTGGTTTTTAAAGCACATTCATGAATGTTAATTTCTACTTGCTGGTGTGCTTGAAACCTACAGTGCCATCTTCATTCACTAGGTGGCAGACTTCCCTCACCAGCACATTTGTTTGTAGTCAATCTTCTTCCATACATAATTCAAAGTTGGGAGTCATTTGGCTGCCTTTTGGCTGCCTTCCTGTTGACCGATCCTCGGGAAACGCACTTCATTGGAATTACAGTGGTTTTCATTATAATTCAAAGTTGGGAGCTTATTTATGTCTATAAATCCTTTTTTAAAAAAGAATTAGGCTATTTGCTGTAACAGTGTAGTTTAAAGTTTTATTTTTAATATCAAAAAAAGTCAGGCATAATTAATCAAACATAATTAATTGGAAAATGGAGCAAAATGAAATATGAACACAAAATTCTCTGTATGCCTTTATAAACACAGGCCAAAGTAGAATAATATGCCCGTAACATACGGTCTGTAAACAAATCATGAAGGGATTAAGGGATACCTTCAGTTAAAAGTAACCCAGTCAAAGTTTAGTAGCTAAATCTTTTGTTAAATTTGATTTTTCTCCGTGAACTGTGTTTGCAAGGAACCAACTAGTACAGTTAGAAGGCAAGGGAAGTGAGTGGGCTGAGAGACAGGGTTATCAGCATGCCCCTTTCCCTTGCTGTGGGGCAGCCCATGTCCATTGTTGGACATGGAATCTCTGGTCATATCTGCCAGGGACTTGAAAAAGATTTTCAGGATGGGGAGAGGTGAGAGGACATAAGCATGGAAGGAGAGCCCCGAAGGAGGGTCAGGCCCCTGGGGTTCCATCTATTCCGACATCCTGTTCCCACAGCGGCCAAGAAGGTGCCCCCATGGGAAGCCCATGAGAGACACAGGAGGAGGCCGTGGTGCTCCCGTCCCCTGGCAGTTGGGAGTTTGTGGCCTCTGGCTCAGGAGGGTCCCATGTTGTTCTTCTGCCCAATAGCTGCTATAGACCTCTAGAAGTCCCCTCATCCCCTGTTCAAGCCATTGGCCCTTCTAGTGTCAGCAAATGGCAGGAAGTGATGACGTCCCTCCTTCCGCCCCTCCTCTGCTTCTTGCTCCTTGGTCTCATTTAGGGGAGACGGAGCAAACTTCGTTCTTTGCCACATTGAGCATAAGGCCATATCCTGTGTATCTTCCCCTGCCCTGCCCTGCCCTCTCCCCGTCCATCCATGATGTGAGTTGCTCCTTTCTGCACATTTTCCAGCTCTGCTATAGTCTGTTTGAGAGGAGGACACCCAAAAGGGCCTCTGCTTTGTTGGTTGAATTGTTTACATCCTGCCCTTCACAATAATTCTCCCTGGGGGGCTTTTTAATAAAATTGAAAACACACACACACACACGCACACAACCAAGCAGTAATAAAACCTCAACCCACAGGTGGCAGAGCAGCAGAGCACAGTTCAAATTGCCTGATGGCCTTAGAAGGTCCTTGCCTGATGCGGGAAGTGGCTGCCAGGGCAGATGCCACCGCAGCAAAGGACATCTCTCCTGACGGCTGTGCCTGGGGAGGGGGCAGCCTGAGGAGAGCCTCCCAAGGTGGCACCTGTACACAAAACAGGCAATCTCCCCACAGCACTGTGTATGTTGTAAACATGTAAACACCCTTCCAAATGTAGATGCCTATAAAGCAATCCTGGCCGTTTTTGTTTTCAGCTCTTTGCCTCCTAACCCCTAGCGTGGCCTTTGCCTTTTCCCTGCTGTCTTCCCTGAGCTGCCTTTTGTCACTCCAGGGCCTCTTTTCTGGGTGGTCCCGGCCAGTTCAGACCCCGCCAGTCTCTTGGCCCCACTTTAGATTTCCGTGGACTGGTGTCTTTTGCCGCAGAGCGTTTTACAGGGATGTGGACGGGTGGACAGCTCTCGTGCTGTGCTTCCATTCTGCTCATCTCTCCCGGTATTGGACATGGTCCTTTGAAAACTTCTGTGTGATGCTTAGCTATGATCGGGCTTTTACTAGCCAGAATAACGTGGATGTCTTTGCTTCATTTTAAGATACTATATTCTTCAGGCTACATGGGATCCTTGAAGATTTACTTACCTAACAGTACTTATGAATTGCTTACACTAAGAAATGTATAAGTGATTGCAGTATTATTACTTATTACTGGCCGGGGGTGGGCTCCCACTGGAGGTCTTCTTGCAGAGACTGGAGCAGCCTCCGTTGGGGGTGCTCCAGCTCTGGGTTTCCTGCACCCAGCTGGGGTTGGATGTGCAGGCCTGCAAGGTGCCTTCCAACTCTCTCCATTTATGGAGGCTTCATTGACAACTGTAGCCATTACACACCCACTCCAGTCCTTCTTGCATGGTGCCTGCCCAGCTGACAAGTGGCTGCTCAATCAAGCTGTTCCCTCGCATCGCCTCTCTTGCAGACCTCATCCAGTTCTGCAGCACTTGGTGAAGCACCTGGCCTGCAATGCTGCCGTTCAGCAACAAAACCGGCTTCATCTCCCAAGAGGCCAGTCGCAAGGAACAGGCTGTTCCTAGGGAGACCTTGGGGAAGGGGCGGCGGGTGCTGTGCATGGCATGGAAGTGGTCCAAAGTGGGTAGGGGCGCCCAGTGGCAAGGCGCAGTCCGCACAATGACGGCTGAAACGCATCCTCCAGGCATCTCCATGATCTTGCTTGTGTCTCCTTTTATCTGCAGCGCCGAGAGGATCCAGGTGACCCTGAACCTGGATGGAATTGTCCAGGTATTGGACTGTCACCTTCACGATTCAACCATTGGGATGATGACGCGCATCGCGGTCCTGAAGTGGCTGTATCACCTGTACATCAAGACGCCTCGCAAGGCACGTCTGCACTTGATCAGATCAGCCCCGCTTGGCGGTGGGCCCTCTTCAGCTTCCTCCTGCGGCTGATGCTTCCTGGAAGGCCAGGTGGGAGGTGGGGAGAGATCCAAAGGGCGATGCGGACATTGGCTTTCCTGAGCGCTTCACAATTGCCACTGTGTAGTAGAAGTGGTCAAGGATAAGTCGCCTTCTTTCGCCACTGCTTTTTCACATGCGTCCAGAGCAGGGTGGCGACGCACAGGCTCCCTGTGCCCCCTTTTGCCCCTTGTGTCCCTGCTGGCTCTGCTTCCAGGGGGACGAACATGGCAGTAAACACTAGGGAGTCTTTGGAACGACCAATTTAGTTTGCTTTCAAGCTCTGTTTGCCCTTCCCAAGGCTCTGCTGTGGTTTTATTTTATTTTATTTTATTTATTTATTTATTTATTACATTTGTATACCGCCCCATAGCCGAAGCTCTCTGGGCGGTTTACATAGGATTAAAACAATTAAAAACAATATACAAAAATTTAAACAGCAAAAACATACAACATACACACAATACACACATACATTTAAAACCACTACAATAACCCAAAAAGCTACAAAAACAAACCCAGGCTCCTCAGATATTGCCAAATGCCTGAGAGAAGAGGAAAGTCTTGATCTGGCGCCAAAAAGATAACAATGCTGGCGCCAGGCGGGCCTCGTCGGGAAGATCATTCCACAATTGGGGGGCCACCACAGAGAAGGCCCTTTCCCTTGTTGCTGACCGAGCTTCCCTCGGAGTAGGCGCTTGGAGGAGGGCCTTAGATGTTGAACGTAGTGTTCGAGTAGGTTCATGTCGGGAAAGGCGTTCCGTCAGGTATTGTGGTCCCAAGCCGTGTAAAGCTTTATAGGTTAAAACCAGCACCTTGAATCGGGCTCGGAAACATACAGGCAGCCAATGCAAGCGGGCCAGAGTAGGTCTTATATGCTCGAACCTTCTGGTTCCGGTTATCAATCTGGCCGCTGCATTTTGCACAAGCTGCAGCTTCCGAACCGCCTTCAAAGGCAGCCCCACGTAGAGGGCATTGCAGTAATCTAACTTGGAGGTTACCAGAGCATGGACAACTGAAGCCAGGTTATCCCTGTCCAGATAGGGGCGTAGCTGGGCCACCAACCGAAGTTGGTAGAAGGCACTCTGTGCCACTGAAGCCACCTGAGCCTCAAGTGAAAGAGATGGTTCTAGGAGAACCTCTAAGCTACGAACCCGCTCCTTCAAGGGGAGTGCAACCCCATCCAGAACAGGTTGAAGACCATCCGGTCAGCAGAACCACCCACTAATAACGTCTCAGTCTTATCTGGATTGAGTTTCGGTTTATAAGCCCTCATCCAGTCCATTGTCGCAGCTAGGCAGTGGTTCAGCACATCCACAGCCTCACCTGCTGAAGATGAAAAGGAGAAATAGAGCTGCTGAATTTGGGTAGCAAACCGTGGTTTTGTTCTTGCACGCTGCCAGATTTGCCCACGTGGCGGGAAGACTGTGACCCGTGGGGAGTATGGCCCCCGAATCCCCTGGAGTTGGTATCCAGCCAAAACATTTCATGAGGTCAGAGCAGGGTATTTTGGAAGTTCTCTTCTTTCCCCAAAAGACATTCCTCTTGTCTAAAATCCTGGAGAATCATTGCAGCCAGTAGACAATACCGAGTTAGGTGGACGAGCCATCTGCCTCTTTAATGGGCAGCTTGATGGGCTCCTTGGTTCGGAGGCAGAGCAGCTCCTTTGCATACAGGAGGGCCAGGCTGGGCGAGAGACGCCTGCTGCCTGCCGGAAACTCTGCCAAGCTGCTGCCGCTCGGAGCAGCAGGACCTTTGGTTTGGCTCTGCAGAAGGCAGCGGCCTGCCTGCCTCCTTCCGCCTCTGCCTCTTCTGTCAAAGCAAAGGCATTGGAAGTGCTCCTCGAAGAGGAGGAGGAGGAGGCGGCAGCGGCGGCCCTGCATCCTCCTTTGGCTCACGGGGAAGAGTTGAGAGGACCTGCTTGAACAGGCCGTTCAGAAGCACCCTGTTCTTTATGTTTCCACTTCACCTGCTTTGTGAACGCCTCTTGCATGTTGAATGCAGAGAAGCAAAAATTGCTGCCTGCTCCAAGAGAGACTGTCTGGCATAGAAATGAGCTGAAAACCGCCCATCTTGGCTTGGTGTGGTTCCCGATGGCACCTTGCTCTGGGCTTTATGACTCTGCTTGTAAGATCGTCCCGTTTTGGCAGGAAGATTTCTCGTATCTTAATCTAACACTAAATGCGGTGGGCTCTTTTTTTGTTCACGCAAGCGAACCCTGGTCATTTTCTGAGAGTTTGGGGTCCTAGTCATGCCCAAAAGCCATGGCTGACTGTCACCTTTTTTAGCAACGGACAGGTTAATCTTGTGTATAATTCGTAGCAGACAACATCCACATGCGGTCACTCATCCTGCTGCAGGCCAAAGCCTTTCCAGCTGAGCAAATGTGACATGACATGCATGGGAAAACAGACTTGCTTCCAGATATATGGGTGGGAGGCTGCTGTTGCACCGTGTCCTGCTTTGTGGGTCCCTGGCCGCCAGCTGGTTGGCCACTGTGAGCAGAGTGCAGGACTAGATGGAGCCTCAGTCTGATCCAGCCTCAGGGCTCTTCTTAGGTTCTTATAGCATGCTGGATGCCTAATCTGTCTTTCGCCAGCCCAGGAGAAAAGAGTTTTTCTAAATCTCATCTTGGGAAAATTTGGGAGTCCCTTTTGAAGTGTTCCACTGCATAGCGTCCCCCTATTTTAGTGTAGATTTACTCTTTAATAGATCTGTTTGTCAAGGTCAGCTGACGATTAGAAGGTCACCTCTGCTACATGGGAAAAAAACCATGAAAACCTTGCTTGGGTGCCTGCGCTTTCCCAGTGCTGCAGAAAGTCCTTCGCAAAAGTGTGTGGAAAAGGGCCCCTTTGCCCCTCTCAGGCTTTTAGACCGGGGGTGTCGTGGGGCAGCCGGCGGTGGCGCACGGGGCAAGGGGCCTCCTGTGTCGTGACCCTCTTTTCCCATTTCAGATGTTTCGGCATACAGACAGCCTGTTCCCCATCTTATTGAAGACCTTGTCTGATGAATCCGATGAGGTGAGTGTAAACTATGCACTGAAAACGTTTGTCTGTGTGCACAAGGAATAAAAAATTTGCTAACAAACCAGAGCAAAGGGGAAACCCTTTATGTGTGTCCTGCTAAGACCAATTCAGGGGAATTTCCGGACTGTGTGGAAGGACGAGGCTGGTGGGTTTACTGGTCTTTGACTTGCGGGGAAATGGTGACTGGCCAGTCTCCAAATGGCGTTGAGTTTGGCTTTGGGTCTTGCTGGAGGGGAAAGCAGAATATGGCCACCTCATCCCCTAGTCCAACAGGGCAGGGGCTGTGAAGTGGCTGGGTTGTTTCTGGAGGCCAGCAGCTGCCCTGCCTTGGCCACACGGGTAGGGAACAATGGCCACCTGAGGACAGCTGAGGGAGGCAGGTAGCAAGCAGAGTGGTTCAGGTGATGTAGGACCTTAGATGGCTCCCAGAGATCACTCGCTCCAGCATGTTCTGGATCTCAACTGAGGCCTTGATCCCACTTGTGCCAGGCTGCCCCTCCCAGGCCTCGGCCCACCCCTGTCAGAGGCTTCCAGTTGCCCAGGAGCCTCTCCGTCAGTTCCTTCCGGGCGCATAATGAGCGCCGCGGGGGGGGGGGTGCGATGTCGAGGGGCTTGGTCCACCGGAAGATGTGGCTCTGGGGGCTTCTGGCTGATGGACTTTGGCTCAGTGGGGGGGGGGGTGCTGGGTCCTGGGCTTAGCATCCCTGTGGCTGGCACCCTTTGTCCCCATCACCCGGCTGGTGGCTTTTCCTCTGTGCCAGAGTTCTGGCTGTTGCTCGGCCAGAGTCAGTGCAACAATCCCCTTCCTGGATTCGTTCTCTAAAGGCAAGTTTTTCTTGAACCATTCAGCTGATGTGGCGGACGCCTGTTTTCCCAGTCATACCCAATGGTGTAGAAGTGAGACATTCGTCACTGGCATTCCCATTTGGAATGAGAAGCGGACTCTTGAGATGCAATAAGTGCCCAGTGTCCCCTTATTAATACCTTTTATTTAATTTTTTAAAACTTTTAAAACAGTTTTACCTTGCTCCTCAGCTGGGAAGGCTCCCAGAATGACTTGCATGCAGTCGGCAAAACCAAGACAGTTTCTGCTTTCAGGTTTACCATCTAAAAGACCCAACACAAAATAAAAAAGGGGAGGGGAGGAAAGAGGGAAAAATGCAGCGCCTCGGCCACCATTCCTTAATGTCCAAGCTGAGAGGTCTCTGCATGCAGCTCCGATACCCTGGTCAGTAGAACCCGCTGGCTGCTAAATGCCTTTGCCCCCATTTTAAGTCCTGTTGGCAGGAGCTCTGCGAAGGCCAGACCCAGACTGATCTTCTTGGGTCGAAATCGGGATTTGAGTTGTGGCCAAACGTAGCACTGGAGGGTCAAAGGAGGGAAGTCCTGGCAGGGCAGTCCTGCCCATCAGTTTGGAGTGAGGAGGCTCAGCACGGCCAGGCCTTGCACTGTCCCCTCGCTGTCCAGTGCGCGGCAGCCCTCTCTGCAGGCTCACTTCCCTGCTCTGGACTTAGCCTGAGTTCTGAGTCGATGGTGTAGGTGATCAAAGGCGTTTCTGTTCTTTGCAATCAGGCCGGCCTGTGGTGTGAGATGGCTGATCTGTCCCTGCATCGTAAACAGCAGTCGATTTCCCTACATACATTGGGCTACTGAGGTCATTGGCTGATTGGGCCAACCAGTTGTTTGGCGGACTGATGCTACAGCGGGGATTCATTAGAGGCCCTTCCTGGTGCCAGAAATCACCGCCAGGGGACTTGCACATTATCAGCAGTTTGTATGTTTGAATGCCTGCAGGGGCCAGGGGCCCTATCCTTCAAGCACACACTTTGGCATTCTGACACAGGACACGCCGAATCAGCGAGACTCTTTTATCGTAGCAGCGAATCTCACAGTAAAAGAGTAATGGTTACACGCTTCAAGCATCCTATAGCTGGTGACAATTAGCTATGGGCTCCATCAGTAATTCCAAAGTGGTCCAAAGCTAGTCACTATAACTGTGTCAGAGATCCAGAGCGCTTGGTGTGCGGCAACCCTCCTTGTTGTCATCACTGTGCTCAGAACACAAGGCAAGAGGCTGGAACGGTTCCTGGCGTCAGCCGTGCCGCTCAGTCAAAGAGAAGGGTTTTAGGAAAGGACCAAAACAAATGCACACTCCCTGCAGAGGTTTAGTCCCACCCTGAAATGTTCACTGAAACTTCAGTGCTACATGGGTCAAGGCCTTTCAAATCCAGGAGTCAAGAATAGGTTCAAGAGCAAATCCAGAATAATCACTCTCTCTCTGTCTCCACACACACACACACACACACACACACACACACACACACAGAGTGAGAGAGAGAGAGAGAGAGAGAGAGAGAGAGATATTTCAATGACTAGAGCTTCCACCTTTGGTATCTCCACACCACATGGGTCCAAATCTGAAGCAAACAAGAATTCAAGGCCTTTGAGAAGTATAGCAGCAGCATTTTTCATGGCGGGTTTCTTAATACAAAGATCAGAGGGGCAAGAGTCCAAATTGGATGGAGAGTCCAAGTGGAGAGGGCCTGAAGAGGCTCAGGTGGTAGCAATCCAGACGGAGGGTTTGGGGCTGAGGGCAAAGGCTCCATGCCTGGGCATCAGCTTAAAAGGGAGGGTGTGGCTGCAACGGCCTTCCTCCTGGATAACTGACAAGGGAAGTTTGCCCATCAACTAGGGCCCTGCCCAGACAGGGCATCTCTTTTCAAGGGTGACGCTTCAGCCTCAGTGACACCTCCGCCGCCCCCTCCCTTTCCGCTAGGCTCTCACAGAGAGGCTGCCCCTTCCTTCCCTGCCAAGGCCAAAGCTGGCACCTGGAGTGGAGTAACTGAACTGCCTGCCTGCTTTCCTCTGAGGACACTGATGGAGTTCACTGATCGGAGCTTGCACCGATGTCGACATTCCACAGGCTGATCAGGCCCAAGCCCTTCCGGACCACTTCTGGCCTGATTCTGGCTATGCAAACTATAAGCCCCCTGCAGCGCTGGCCCTGGGCCACGATGTTAGGGAAAACACGGCCGCCCTCCCGGCTTTGCGTGGTGCTGCGTGCCATGCCTTGCGGCGGCTTCTGCTGGCTGCGCTTCAGGCAGTGTGTGGAGCAGCCTCCAAGCAGAGGACCGTGGTTTCGAGGCTCTCTCTGCTGCACGGTGTGTCTGCATCCTGTGGATGCCCTGCCCCCCTTCTCAGATTTGGGAATGGGCAGAGTCAGGGCCACACCTGGCCCAGAAGCCTTGGTTTGCTTTCCCAGCCTTTCCACTGCTGTTTGTTTGGGGTGGTGGGAAAAATGCAAGAAGGCGGTGGGTTCCGGATTTTGCCTTACTGGCTCCAGCAAGCAGATGCGGTTCACAGTTTGGGTAAATATGTCATCCGAAGAACCTTGTGCACTTCCAAGGAAAACAAATTCGCTAATGCCAACATTGCTTTACCGACCACAACCAGAAACCTTCTAGCTGTCAGCTTGGAAATTTGTTCTAACCTCCCTGGGATATTTGGATAGGGACACATTTGTGTGACTATTTCGCCCTGTAGGCGGCCTCCCCATGGTGGTGTTATAAGAGGAGCCAGGAACTGTGAAAGGCTGGGAGGGCACAGAGACATGGGCAGCAGCTCTGTCCAGCATGGTGGGTTGCAGACACAGTGAGCGATGGGTCAAGCGGCCGTTGAAAGGAGTGGCTCTCGGCTGCCCTTCCCATCCACAGAGTCTCACCGTGGAAACTCAGGTGGGTCATGGAAGCCGCAAACGGCAGCTCCCTCTGAGCCTGGGCATTCTGAGCAGCTGAATAATTGAGGCTGTGCTAAGCGCCTCCGTCTTGCCTCTCATGGGAAGCCGTGAGGTCGGTTCTGCCTCCTGACTCCCTCCCAGACCGCCTCTGCAATGACTGTTTGTGGCGAGGTGGGCTTCGCTCTCGCTTTTGAAGGGGAAAGCAGTTTGCTGAGGGATCCCCAGTTGATGCATCCTGTGCCGTGGGGACACCCTCGCTCGGCTTTTTCCTTTTATCCAGCGTTGAGGGCAAAGGCATCTGGCCCAGCAAGTGAGGATGTTGGAGACCTACAAAGTTTTGACATCGAGTTTCCCTGCTGCCTAGGCTTAGGCCAGTGGCACAGAACCACATTGTGCTGGGGATGGAATTCTACCCCCTCCCCCCCCCACCACAGGCTGTCCGTGGGCCAGGTGATGTCTGTGGGCTTGGCCCTGCTCATTCACGTCATCTCTCCCCCCTCCCCCCAGTCGCTTTTCTCTATGCTGGAAAGGAGGCATTGAGCTCTGTGCCTCTCTTGGCCGGTGCTGGGAGAGCAGCCACTCTGCTGCTGCTTCTGATCTGAGGTTGGAGATCGCGGGGTGTTCCATCAGGGGATGGGGCTCAGAGGTCCCCAAGGAGGTTCCGCATCCCTGGCTTTGGTGCTGAGGACCTTTGCACAGGTCCGTAGTGGGTGATCACTGTGGTCCAGCTAGCCAGTTTTGTACCTGGCATCATTCCATGGGATCAGCCACGCCTTGGTCCTCGCTGTGGTGGCTGATGGTAGGAAAGGGCAGGAACGGGGCTTGCTTGGGTGGGCCCAGTGGGAGACATTTGCTGCTAGCGCTGATCAGGGAGCCTGCCAGGTTGGCATGAAGGTACTCTGGGTGGCCACCAATCACAGAGCCCTATTCCAGCCCTGGCCCTTCAGCCTGACAGTTGGGTGGCTCCTTCCCCCATCCCTCCTCCCTGCTCCACAGCAGGACTTTCCTGAGGGAAGGACCTCTGTGCGCAGCGCTCCCTCCCTTTGGGGCAGCCGGCGCGCACCTCCCCCTTGCTGCAGCCGCTCCTGCGGAAGGGGCTTTCAAATGAAATCCTCCGGGGGCTTTTCTCCATGTGATCCAGAGTCCAAGTACAGCGAAGCTTAACAAAAGCCAGAGTGAATGGCTGCCTTTATCCATTTATGGTTTTATTTGTGCCTTGTTGGATTTCAGCCCAACGGTGCCCCAAGTTCCCAGCTTTCAGCTTGCCAAGGTTGAAATTTGGGACTGTGCTCTGTAACGGAGAACAGCAAGGCTGAGCTTCATGTGACCTCTGGTTTGCTTCCTCCTGCTTGTTCCCACTGTAGGGCTTGAGTTATGGTGTATTGGCATGCCAGTGGACTTTGCAGGCAGATGTGTGGGTCTTCAGGGTGTGGGTGGAGGGCACTAGCGGGCATTTCTAGGGGCTGGCCCCCCTGGTGTGGGGCAGGCTGTCCTAGGTAGGTGTGTGAACTGTTGCTAGCTGGCTGGCAAGCTCCTCTTTCTCCCCGTGGCCCATATTGTGTATGTTTGTTCTCAAGACTTGGGGGAAGCATTTTGCTAGTAGCCGGCCGTGAGATTTGCTTTAGAGAATGTCAGACCAGGGCAGATGCCATTGCTTATTTATTTCAATATTTATTTAAGGTTCTTTTTAGGGTGCAGGTTTTGTAGCTCTCTGGAGGATTGGGCTCCTATGTATGTCTGGGGCAAAGGAGACCCCCCCCCCCTCCTTCTCCATTGCTACATTCATTTGGCTCCTTAGTGTTAAGTGTCTAACTTTGAAGAAAAGGCCATGTTTACTTGCTCTTCCTAGACCCAAGTTGAGGGTTGTTTGTTTAGGACAGCCTCCCCTAAACTGGTGTCCTCCAGCTGTTTTGGACTACAGCTCCCAGCATTCCTGACCATTGTCCATGCTAAATGGGAGTTGTAGTCAAAACAGCTGGAGGGTGCTAAGTTGAGGAAAGCTGGTTTAGGAACAGGCAGGCACAAGACTGATATAGAAAATGAAAGTAATCCCCAGGTCCCCGTAGGAGACAAAGCCTTGGTCGGAATGAAGACATGCCCAACCCACCTAAAGATGGCCACCCTCTTCTTTCAACCTTGCTCTGCTTGTTGGAGCACCATCCAGCCAGCCCTGTCGGTCTTCCAGCTCCAACACCACTCTAAACGGTCCATGGGGCTGATCTCTTTCTATCTTCCTTCCCTGACAATCTTGACCTCGCCCCTGCTTAAGTTTTGGTCCATTGCAGAACCCTGCAACACAGATTAGAGCACAGAGCCTGACAGAAGCCACCTCAAAGATGTCCATCTGCACATTCTCTTCTAAGCAGCTCACCACAATTTCTTGCGATTTACTTACAGGGGGTGGCATTGTTGATAGGGCGCTCCGCTCTTTGTCCTAGTCACCTTGTACAGGACTTTCATCAAGTCCTTGGGATGGTTATTGCGGGCCTTGATCGCCCTGAAAAAGCAGAGAAACAAATGGTACTGGCAATAGCCTCTCTAGAGCAGGGCTCTGTCAGCAATTGGGACTAAGCCACTTGCTGCCTACATCTGCTAGGGGTGATCATTGCCACATGGTGGCACCACAGCAGATCCAGCCTATCAGAGGAGAAGACAACTTCTGAATGGACTGGTTGATCAGGCAGCATTGTAACCCCAATGAATGGGCTCTCCATGAGTTGGCTTTTAACCAGATCTATCCATGAGTTGGGAGTCGAGCAAGGAATGCCTCCATGGTGCCTTCCAAAGCAAGACCAGTCACCTTTCTAGGTGAGAGAGCATTGAAGCCTTCATTCAGGCTTCCTGGAGGAGGGAGTTTCTGCCTCTGTCCAGCGTCTTAGCCAAGATCCAGGCAGAAAGGACAGTGATCCTCGTGATGGCTCCTCACTGGCCAGAATGTATGTTGTTTGTTGGTTGCCAGTTTCATCAGGCTGCAGCTCTGATCATGGCACATATAGCCCACCATCATGGCCTCAGCCATACCCTCTTCCTCAGCTCCAAGCCAGACCCACTGAGAGGATAGACGTGGGGGCTTGGGATGGGCTTCGAGAGTACTTCATGCTCTCCTGGCAGCCCAAAGGAACTCCACCTGTGAGGTGCGACAGGATACTTGGACTCTTTTGTCCGACGGAGTCAGGACAGATACCTCTGATCCCCAGCTGCTGCTCTTCCGGAGTCTCCCCATTGGGCTTGAATCTGAACCCTTACACGCCCCGCGGGCAGGTAGCAGCCCTTCTTAAATGAAACCCCATTCGGTTTTCTCATAGGCATGAGGTAAATTGAGCAGGGGGTTGGACTTGATGGCCTTATAGGCCCCTTCCAACTCTACTATTCTATGATTCTATGAAATTTACGGGCTACTGCAAACTTTGCCTCCCTGGTGATGCATCGGTTCCCACAGGTGACAGAAACGGATACTTGAAATGGAGTCATTCCAGTGTTTGTTTTCTTGTTGTGGAGGTGGTTCCTCTGTGCACAGGAGTCACAGCTGGTAGTGCTAACTGCCCAACTAGCCTTCTCCATTTTGCATTAGGTTAGAGTGAAAAAGCCCATGCCTTTCTTTTGCTCCAAAAGTTAATTCTGCCTTCCTTTTGCCTAAGCTCCCAACTTCCGAAAGAGAAGGAACAGCATTGTCTAAAATCTCTAGATGTTAGGACAGCGTTGGAGATTTTTCTTCTTTGCACTCAGTCCTTCAGATAGTCTTCCTCTGATTTATTTATTATATAGGTTTCTATACTGCTTTCTAGTATAGAAAGCAGTATAAGTTTCCATACAGCTTATACTGCTGTCAAAGTGCTAGAGAACATAAACTATAACTAGAGCAACCATAGTCAGCTATAACCATCCATCATGGGTCTGGGGTAAGGACAGAGGAAGGACCTCATCAAAGGCTTTGTTCTTCTGGGGGATTAAGGTGTACAAGTCTGTGGAAGCGTCCATTTCCTTGGGGTCCCAGCTCCTGGGACCCCATTAGAGCTAGATTCTCTCTGCTTGAGGGAGGTGTACAGGGTAACAAATTGGTCTTTCCTCCTTCTCTCCCCCCCCCTCCCCCGGTATGCGTTGTGCATGGTTTTGTTATGCAACAGTGTCTGGAGCACTGGATAGCACCAAGAAGAGAGAATGGAGAATTTTCCTTTCCTGCAAATTCTTCTCCTGTTTCTTTACAGACTGTGACCCAATTGCCACCCTGGGGGCTGGGGAAAAAATGATGGTTTTGGTGCTAGAGAGAGCTAAAAAGCTAACATTCTTAGGCCCTTTTAAAGCTGTTACGGTGTGCCAAACGGGCCAAAGTTAGCTTGAGAACACGCTGAATTTGACCCTTTTTGTGTGTTGCCACCACAGTTCAGGGGGCAGCTGCCAGTTATTTTGCTGACATTTTGCCTGTGAGACCCCTGGACCCACCCGCCCCGAAGTTGCCCACCCCTGCTATAGGTCTAGATTGGGTCGCCTGAAGTACCAATGCTTGCTTAGGCAGGGTTTTCTGGGCTTAGGGAACAAGTGAGCGGTGTTCCCTATCCCAGCCCCTCTGGCTCATCTTCCGTGAAACACGGGCCGGCCTCCTCCTGGGAGGAGTGGGGAGAGCCCTCTGTCCTCCCTTCTGGCAAACACAGAGCACTCAGTGGAGCAGCTGGGGGCTGGGGGTCATGCTGGCTGGGTCGCAAGCCAAGCCGGTCTCTGTGTCCTTCTGCCGCTGAACGCCAAGTCTCCTCGTTGCTGAGCGAGAGAAGGCTATCCAGGGCTACTAGTCCCGATGGCTCTGTGCTACCTCCAGTGGTAAAAGCCTATATTCACTAGTTGCTGGGGAACATGGCTGTGGGGGGTGCTGTTGCACCATGTCCTCATGCTCATTTCCTTTGGGGCATGTGGTTTTGTGAGTCTCTGCTTGAAGTAGAGGAAAATTCAGACACAGCTTTGCCATCTTAGCTGCTATTGGTGAGTAGTCAGCCTACATGTAACATAGTCCTGGGATATTCTGTTGCAGCCTTCCCCAATTTGGTAGCCTCCAGATGTTTTGGATTCCTAGCAGTTTTGACCATCGGCCATGTTGGCCGGGACTGATGGGTGTTGAAGTCCAGATTATTTGAAGGTTGGGGAAGGCTGTCCTGTTGGTTTACTTTTGGCTCCAACAAAACCGAATCCATTTGCCAGACCTTAGAAGCCTCCTCTGTCTTCCAAGCATCTGGGATTTACATCTTGTGAGGTGGCTTCCTGCTCCAACATTCCCTGCTGGCCTTCTTGCTTCTTTGCGCTGTCAGGTATTGCTTGAAGACTTTGGCTACCAGTTGCTGCAAGTATTGTTCCAATGGGTAGGTAGCACTTCCTTTTATGGGGGAGGACTGAGTTGCCCAGCCTTTGCTGCTGACCTGGGACTTGAACCCAGGACCAGAGGCCCAAAGGATGGTTTGAAGGCACATGCACCGTTCTTGTGCTGGAGCTAAGCAGGCCTAACCCTGTCAGGGGCTTGGGAACAACCCGTAGGTGCAGCGGGAGGCAGAAGAGGCACCTGGAGAGGTGGGGCGTTCCGCCTGGCTGCTGCCCTTGGGGCCGTGCCGGCACTCCTGTGAAGGCGCAGCTGCTGAAGGGGGTGGGAGGCATCTCCGCTGCTGCTTGTTGGCATTGTCAGCTCAGAGCTGAGCGGAAGCAAAGCCGCCTGGCGGCTGCAGAATCCCCTAGTTCAGATACCAAAGGGCAAAGGTTGCCTCCCCCTTTCTTTCCTGGAAAAGCAGGCAGCGCAATTGTCAGAGGAAGATTGATTGGGATCTCCATGGAAACGGGGGAGGGGACAAGTTTACTTTTCACACTGCCTTTTTCTGGGGGGTTGCCAAAAAGCAGGGGTCTCGTTCTTGGCCTTGGCCCCTTCCCGCTCTCCCTCTCTCTGTCGCTCGATGAATTGAAGAGGCCCTCTGGCGTGTCAGGGTGGAAGGGAGCTCGTTGCCTCCCGTCACGGAATGGCTGTGCTGGCCTGCTGGCCTCCTGGGAGGGTAAGAGCCCTTCTGGCTTCCATCAGCTCTGGGCCTGCGTTCCTCAACTGCTGGCAGCCACCTGGGGCCCTTGGAGGGGCATCTTGGTTTCGCATAGGCAGCCAAAAGAACGGGCCAGCAAGGACGCCTTGCACTGTCCCCAGGCCCGGGGGGAGTCTTCCCACTTCCTGCAACGAGGCCTTCTTTACCCCTCTATTCAGGCCTTTTTCCTCTGGCTCCCGGAGCAACTCAGCTTCACCTTAATAGCTGCTGATATTTGCTGCTCGGGAGCTGAGCAGTGTGAAAGTGAATTGCTCGCTGGAAGTACGCTGAACGCTCCAATCATGCTGTGTAAATGCTGGGTGGCAGCCTGGCCATCAGAAGCAGGCAACCAAGTTCTGCGTGAAGCTCGGGTCCCTGGCAGCGGTAGGCGGATTTTGTAACGTCTGTATTTCTGTCTGTATTTCGCACGCCGTCAGGGGCCTTTCGTTCCATTGTTCACTCGTTGACGGAATTGGTTTTTTCCTCAATTTTCTGAATTTTCACGAATCTGCGCGCATGAAAATGTGCAAATCCTCCCAAAAATGTACATTTTCATTCTTTAGCCTGTGGGAGAAATTAGCATTTTCAGCCATTTAATTTTTTTTATTATTTTATGTATTCTTCTGTGACTAAATTTGCATAAAATCCCAGAAAGTAAAAAAAGGGGGGGGGGGGAAACTGGTCTGCAAGTCCATGGAATCAGTGCGATTCTGGAGAAGCCGCTCCCCTGCAGAATCCATGGGTTGGATTCCTAGAAATACGAATTGATTTGCTTTCGTTGCAGATTTCTCTGCTACCTTAGTTTCTGGGTGCCCAGAAAACAGATATCAAGCCAGCCTGGGTCGCTTTCTCTTGTCAGCATTGTGGCAGCCAGGTGGGGCCCTCTGTCTTCCCCTGCAAGAGCTGCCCTTCCTTATGGGAAGAGGTGGCCCATGGCAATCATTCGCTAGATGCTTCTGTCCTAGAATCCTGCTTCTGCTAGCCCTGGGGAGGGGCCAAGGACTACACAGGGCCCTGGAGTTGCCCTGATTCCTGGCACTCTGCTCCCCACCCACCCTCTGCCCTGGACCCTACTCTTCCCTGTGTTCCTTTGCAGCATTTGGTGTTGGTGCCTTGAGCCAAGGTATCCAAGGTGCTGAATCCTCCATCCAGTACCAGTGATTGGACTTGTATCGTTGTGATCCCGGAAGATACACACCCCTGGCTTCCTTGTGGTGGTGACTTCTGTCCTTGCCCGGGGTGGCAGCTGGATATACTCCTGAGATGCTGAGGCCCAGCACCCTTGAGTGCTTGAGAGCAAGGATGCCTTGAGGAGTGTGTGGCGGGGGCTGCCTCTTCAGGAACAGTGCTGCAGGATGCAAACGTCAGATTGGTTCATTCGGCACATTAATTTGACCTACATTTGGAGAGCATGTGAAATCTCTGAGATGTGCTCAACTGCTTTGTTCATGACCAGGAAACTGTTGTTTGCCTGCTTGAAAGGGTCTTCCTGTCCTCTGCGAGGCTGGTGCCATGTGGAAGCATGAGTGGACTTTCACCATTAATCCTCTGCCTTGGCCACTCTGCAAACTGCAGAGAAACAATTTCCAGTGCAAAATCTGAGAACATCGTTTGAGTCCAGTTTTCCAACTCTTGTGGTGAAAGACAAATATCTGAAAACATGTAAAAAAAACACACCCTCATCTACATGGCATGCCAAGGATGACAAAGTAGGACTTGTGCAGTCCAGTCAGTCCCCACCGTGGCCATCTCCCCAGGCATGTGTCTGGCCTCTCATATTTTCCATAAGGCCCATCTGACTTTTTCCAGCATCTGGCAAGAAATTGAAACAAATTTCCAGATTCTGTAGAGCTTGTGGAACAACTAGAGCAATGTCTGTGAACCAGACAAATACTTGCAGTGATTATTATTATTATAATTATTATTATGATTTTGATTTAACAACCACGACTGCAAAAGTGGAGCCGCTAGAATTATCTAGTTCGCTTCTGCCTTTGGGCCTCAGCCCCAGATGCAGGCGCCTTCTCGCCTTCCCATTTTATCTGTAGCATCAGCTAATCCCTGCCAGTTGACCTTCCTCTATGGAGGTTCTGCAAGGCCCTCTTAAGCTCATGCTGCTCTGCCACAACCCCTCTCCCTTTGAATCAGGGCATCCGCATCGTCCCTAGGGCCTTCGCCCTTTCATGTCCATTAATGATGGTGGGATCCAGCTGACGGGCCTTTCTGGCACCTGGCCTGTTGCTACGGCAAAGTTAGGCATTTGTACTCCGGCTTTTCTTACTCCCTTCCAGCTCCATTCTTTCTCTGGTGCAGAAGAGGGTGAGGGAGGAGCTACCTGGGGGCTGTTCAGCGGAGGGATGCGCAGTGCATGACAAGCCCCCCTGCCCTGGACGTCGCCAGAGGCATCCAAAAGTGGTTTAGCATGCGGAATGCGGAGGGGGGGATCTAATCTAGCAGCTGTCTCTAGGCAGGATTCTCCATGTACTAATCCATCTCAGAAATGCCCCCCACCCCCCATATACTCCCTCTCCAGGGCAGCAATGGCAGCTCCTTTTGTCTCCAGTGGGGAGGGGGTCGCTCCAAACATGGCCCCTGCTCCCTGCCCTTCCGATGGGCTTCCTGGAGGCCAAGCAGGGGCTTCCTGGAGGCCCTTGCTTGGCCACTTGCTGGGCCAGATGGACCTTCAGCTTCAGGGCTGCTCTCGTTCTCAGCGCTGTTCATAACCTATAGCTCCATTCTTGGGTTGCATCCCCAAGATGTGGCCAGCCGGCCGGCCTGGTGGAAGGCTCATTGCCCCCCCCCCCTCAGCTGCAGGCCTCTGCCAGAGGGCCTTCTCTGCTCAAGGCCTTGTTGGGGTGCAGCAGTGCAGTGGCCTGAGGGCTGCGGGCTGTGACGTGAACTGGGCTGGGCTGTGTCCCTCATTGGCCCGACTGGTGAGATCCTGTGCAGGAGTCGCAAGTCCCCCACGGAATCCCCTTGTCATGACCCCCCCCCCCCCCAGTGTAGGTGGCCGGTCTGCATGGAGTCTCTGGAGTTCCTATCTCATGCACCCGGTGCCTTTCTGTGCTGACTGTATCCCGACCACGCATTTGGCTACCAAACTAGGCCACTTTGTACTCAAACTCAACTGTTTCAGACTTGAGGATAACCTATATCTACAGATCAGTGGAACTGCTATGGGCCCTCAAGTGGCATCACAGTTCGCTAACATATTTATGGCAGACCTAGAGCAACATTTCCTGAACCCATGCTCCAAAAGACCGCTCCTCTATCTAGGATTGATTGATGACATCCTTCTCATCTGAACGCATGGGAAGGAGGCCCTTGAGGAATTCCACCACGAATTCCATAACTTCCACCCCATCATCAACCTGAGCATAGGCCGGTCCAGGCAACAGGTTCGCTTTCTGGACACCACTGGACACCTCCACAATAGACATATAAATACCTCACTGTATCGAAAGCCCACAGACCACTATTCATACCTACACGCCTCCAGCTACCACCTTGAATCCACCACACCCTGTGATACAACTGTATTTGTTCTTGTTCCTCTGACAGAGACTCACACTTACAGGATTTGCAGCGGGCATTTTAAAAATTACAGTACCCACCTGGTACGACAAAGGAACCGATTAACAGGGCCAAGCAAGTACCAGAAGCCGCCTACTACAGGACCGGCCCAAGAGAGAAAACGAGAAAACGCCACTTCTTGTCATTTACAACTCCCAGCTTAAATCACTACAATGCATCAACAGGGACTTACGATCCATTTTGGGTAATGATCCTCACCTCTAGTGAGGATCTAGTTAGAGAGCAGGAATGAATGGTTAGTTCTTGCAATAGAGGGAAGGAAACAGTAGGATCCTCCAAGGATCTGTATTGAGACCAGAGCTTCTACGTTTTTTCATAAAACATCTGAAGTTATGGGGAAGCAGCGAGATGGCCAAGTTTACTGACAACACCAAACTATGTAGGGTGATTGATATAAGAAGAGATTGCAAAGAGCTCCAGAAGCAGGGGATGGGCATGGCAAACGCCGTTCAGTAGAAGCAAATGGAAAGTGATGTACACGGGGGCAAACAAATCCTTACTTTTCGTATATGCGGATGACAGCTTGGTTTTTTTTTTAAAAAAAGTCGACTCTGCGTGGTGTGGGAGGCTTTTGATAAGGAAAGATTTTCCTCCCTCTCTCATAGTAAAACTTGGATCATCCAATGAAGCTGAAATGGTGGGAGATTCAAGACAGACAGAGTGAAGGACCTCTTCACACGCCATGTAGCTAAATTGTGGAACTGATTAGCGCAAGAGGTAGTGATAGCCACCAACCTGGATGGCTTTAAAAAGGGATTAGACAACTTCATGGAGGATAAAGGTTCTCCATGGCTACTAGTCCTGATGGCTTTATGCTCCCTCCAGTATCAGAGACAGGGTTCCTTTCAGGACCAGTTGCTGGGGAACATGAGCAGGAGGGTGCAGTTGCGAACATGCCCTAATTCACATGGGCAACTGGTTGGCCACAGGGGACCAGACTGCCTTTGGTCTGATCCAGAACAGCTCTTAGGCTTTTAAATGATAACATGTTCCACCACTTACCTTATCCCTTGTGGATGGTGGATTGATCCACAGCCATCTCTGAAGTTGGTGTTGCTGAAGGCAAGAGAGAGTTTGCTGTTCTCCCCGAGTGTCTGAGGATCCTGGCTGGTGAATGAAGAAAGGCACAGAGGCAACATGCCACCTCCGTGGCATGGGGCGGATTCACGCTAGGGGAGAGGGGCATGCAAGCATCCCAGACCCTAACCTTTTGGGGTTCTCTGAAGCTCCCCTCTAGCCCCAGCATTCTAGTCAATTTGGTCTCGCTGCCTTTGTCCCCTGTGGCTGCTCTTGGCTGCTAGAGAAGGTTGTTCTCAGTTGTTTACCTGATCAGATCTCCAGAAACAAAAGGAACATGCAGAAAGAAATAATGTATAGGCAATGAAGGAACTGGTGAACGCATGTGGAATGTGCATAAGATTTGCACCAGTTTAGCTGCAACATAGATAATGATGATGAGCTTTATAATGGGTGGGCAACTGGCAGCTCTCCAGAGGTTTTCACCTTCAACTCCCTTCAGCTCTAGGCAGCATAGCCAATGGTGAGGGATCATGGGAGTTGTAGGTCAAAACATCTGGAGAGCCACTATTGTCCACCCCGCAGGGCAGAAGAAACCCCACAAGACTGCCAGTACAGTGGCTCCAAGCAGGTGGCCCTATTTTTGCTAGGCAGAGGTTGAACAGTCCAGGGCTGAGGGCAGAGAGCAGAGGAGGAGGAGGAGGAGGAGGAGGTGGTGCAGCTTCCCCTGGAGAGCACCCCCTTCCCCCTGCTGCTTTGGGGGTGTTCCCTGCCTAGGATCAGGCACATCCTGCTGCCCGGGAGGAAGGGAGAGATTCAGCAATGCAAGGAGTGTTGGCTGATATGATGCTGCAGGGTCACAAAGCCGCACCGACTTGCTCCAGCCTAAGTGCTGCATCCCCTTCCCATCTCCTCCCGTTTGTTCCAGGAGAAAGGCGGGATTCCAGTTTTTCTCCTGAGCTGCAGCCTTGCAGGAGCCCTTCTGGCCGGGCCTCCCGGGATGTCCCAGGAAGGAGAGTGTAATGCTGAGCTGCTCTGCCTGCCTTTCTCAGTCTTGGCTCTCAACTGAGGAAGGAGAGCTACTGTGGGTGCAGAGGAGACAGTCGCTGAGCCCCCTCTGGCTGAGGCTCACCGCAGTGGTCCCATGTGGGGACTTTTCTCCCATAGGGGTGGTGTAACCTTTGGCCCCATGGTAGCCTCTGAATGTGCACTCCCGTGGGTGACCACGCTGGCTTGTCATGTGCATGACCATACCAGGGAGTCAGTGGAGCAATTGGGCTGGTCAGTGTACTCTTCATTCAGAGCTAGATGTTACAACAGATGCTTGCTGGTGCCCCAAGCAAGTGTCCTACGCCTTCTCCTTCCTGGCTCTCCTGTTAACATCTAGGAGTAGGGAGCATGGCACATTATGCCATCTGTGGCAGCCAGAGCAATTGAGGAGGGCCAGGTAGCTTGTAGCACATGATGTTGTGTTGTGTAGGTGCTTTGAAGGCCCCTTCCAAAGACCTTCTAATTCCTCAACAGCCTTCCCCATGATTGGCACATGTTGGGCCTCTTTCCCCTATTCCAGGTGATCCTCAAGGACCTTGAAGTCTTGGCAGAGATTGCATCCTCCCCAGCAGGCCAGACTGAACACCAAGGGCCAAATGACAGCTCCAATGTGCGATCCGGGCAACTGGAACTGCAGATTCCCACTCCGTCCAAAACTGGCCAGGTTGGCTCCTCTGGTAAGTGCCCCTGAATCTGGCAACTTGTTGGCAAAGTATTTAACCTTATAAAACAGCCTCCTCCAACCTGGTGCACTCCAGATGTGTTGGACTGGAACTCCCAGCAACCCCCCCCCCCCCCCCAGTTAGTAGAGTTAGTTAAGGAAATCTGTTCTAAACATCCTCTTAGTACGTTGCTTTTGCTCCTGATGTGAAGTGGCACATGACAGTTTTAATGAGGCCTTGGCAAAGGATTCCCTGGCACAAAGGCTCTAGTAGTTGGTGACAGTGTGTGTCCCAGAGGAGGAGAGTCGCCTCCCCTGCTCTGTGATTGCAGCTGCAGCACTCGCCCGGGGGGCTTTCTGCTTGCATTGGGCTGGTGTTCGTAGAGATGTTCAGCCCACGCTGATGCAGAAGGGAGTGGGGAATGGGAACGGAAGGAAAGAAGGAAGGAAGGAAGCCAGCCCAGGCGTCGGTGAACTAGCAAGAACACCTGTTCTCATTGTGACGGTTACATTGACAAGAATGGAATCAAAAGTCTTCACTGTGCCTCCGAGTGCCTGGGATCCCTCTTGATCTTTAGCGCAGGGTTCCGGCCCTCATGACTGCAGAATAAACCTAAGCAAGATAGAGGCCTCGTCTCTCTTCCCTGGCCTTCCACGTGGATGTCTTACGCTCCCTTGCTCGCCCTCCTGCCTTCCCAGGGGCCTACACCCTCTTCCTCCTCCTCTTCCTTCTCTGGAGTCTTGTAACTGGACCATTTTGTAATTGGAACAGAGGGCTTCGCACAGCCTGTCTTGAGTCAGCTGTTGGCAATTCATCATGCTTCTGCTCGATAGAGTTTGTGTCCGTCTCAGAGTGTAAAGCAGACAATGCCCAGCGTTTGAACGGGTAGTCTGTATTTTCAGACAAATTGAATCCAGTGCTTTTGCAGGGTGTGTGTCATTTCTGCTGTTTGTGAACTTGGAGCATTTGGTTTTTGTAGCTTTCTCTAAGCCCATAGGTCATAAGCCCATTTGGCAGAAGAACTCTCAGAACCACTGTCTCTTATCTTTGCGAAGTCATGAAAGACGGGTGAAGTGCCGGACGACTGGAGGAGGGCTAATGTTGTCCCTATCTTCAAAAAGGGCAAAAAGGAGGAACCTGGGAACTACAGACCAGTCAGTCTGACATCCATCCCAGGGAAAAATGTGGAGCAGATGATAAAGAAGTCAGTCTGTAAACACCTTGAAAACAATGCAGTGATGACTAGAAGCCAGCATGGATTTGTCAAGAACTAATCCTTCTCTGCAGCGTTCTTAGTTGACTATGTTCGATTCCTGACCAGGTCTACAGGCCACAAAGGTGGTTGCACCCCACATCACCTGGCTGCATAACTGGGACTCTTACGTACTCTAAACAAGGAGGATGAGAAGCCCAAAGAACCTCCCTCCTGGCTTGGCTTCGAATCCTCCAGTCTTTGGAAGGGCTCCTGTGGTGGCAGCCATGGACATCTTAGGCCAAGAGGAGCCCTCCACGCTCCCGGCTGGAGCGCTCCCATCCGAGCTCAGCGCTGGGCCCTAGGTCAGGAGCTGCCTCTTTCCTCTGCGCAGGGATGGGAGAGGCCTGAGGGCTGAAGCAATGTGGAGCACAATGTCCTGGAGAAGCAAGTTTGGGATTCAGATGTCCCTCCAAGCGCGCCCTTATCTTCCTCTCACCTGTGATGCCTCTGCTGGATCGAGCCTGTTTCCTGGCAAAGGGAGGGGGGCTGTGGCCCTCTGACAGGATTGCCTGTTGTGGCACCGCTTAGAATGGGGGTTCACAAGGAAGACGAAACATTGTCTTGTTGCCAAGCACACCTGCATTGTGTATACAGAATAAATTCATGCCCACTGCACAATTCAAGCGCCAGAATGCTTAAGACGGTTTGTGTATTCCTCACTCCCAATTAAGGAGCTCTTATCTGAGTTTCTCTCCATTCTTGGCTTGAAACCACCTTGCAAAGTCAGTCATTCACCCAAGAAACTTCAGACCAGAACAGGGATTTAAGCTGCTCTTTCCGGTCCAAGTCTAACACAGAAACCCCACAAAGCCCCCCCTCCCCCAATCTGGGATCTTCTGCCACCAACTGTCTGATACCTTGGTATATGTTGAAACTGTGTATTGTGCCAGATTTTCAGTGTATTTTACTTTATTTGGACAGATCTATGTCCAGAAAGGTGGAATATTGCTGCCCACCACACTGCTCCTGCTCTCTCTGGCTTTCTCATGAGTAGGAAGGGCCAAGGGCCAAGTCATGGCCGACGTTGAAAAGCAACAAGAGGCCACTTAGGGCCTTTGAGCTCCAACCTGTGCTTGTGTGGTTTTCTGCTTGCATTCAAGCTCCCGTCTGTTCACCATATCACGAGGACTAGAGACTTACTACGCCCCTCCCCCTTTTTTTATGTGGGGACCAGTTCTTGTGCCAGAGTCTACATTTGCACAGTCTGGGAACCTATGAAGTTGGCAGTCCAGTTCTTTTGGTACTTGTCCCTCTCTCTGTCACCTTGCAGTCACCTTGGCCAGGAAGCATGATGGGCTGATGATGCTCTGCACCCCAACCCCTTCAGCTTGTGGTGGGGGAAGCTGGAGCCCCGTGCAGTCCTGCTAGAGTTGGATGGATCCTCCCTGTACTAAGAGGGGAGGGGGGAGAGGGGAGAGGGTGCCTTTGCTTAGCTGGCTGAGCATCTACAGAGCTGTGCTTTCAGCTCAAGCTGGTGCCTTTCTCTTTCCTTCCCTGTAGCTGGTCTGAAAATAGCCCTGCCATTGTGGCCTCCCGCTGAAAGGCTGCCATGAAGGCCCCTTGGACTGCATTCCAGGCTCAGCCTTTTGTGTCCAGTAATCACAGAATCATAGAATAGTAGAGTTGGAAGGGGCCTATAAGGCCATCTGGATCCATTTCAGTCGGGTTTCAGGCCTGGTTTTGGTACGGAAACAGCCTTGGTCGCCCTGTATGATGACCTATGTCGGGAGAAAGACAGGGGGAGTGTGACTCTGTTGATTCTCCTTGATCTCTCAGCGGCTTTCGATACCATCGACCATGGTATCCTTCTGGGACGACTGGCTGAGTTGGGAGTGGGAGGCACTGCGTTGCAGTGGTTCCGCTCCTACTTGGGGGGTCGGCTCCAGAAGGTGGTGCTTGGGGAACATTGCTCGGCCCCGTGGATTTTCCAGTATGGGGTTCCACAGGGGTCAGTCTTGTCCCCCATGCTGTTCAACATCTACATGAAATCGTTGAGTGCAGTCAACCAGAGTTTTGGAGTGCGTTGTCATCAGTATGCTGATGACACGCAGCTCTATTTCTCCTTTTCATCTTCATCAGGTGAGGCTGTGGATGTGCTGAGCCAGTGCCTGGCTGCGACAATGGACTGGATGAGGGCTAATAAACTGAAACTTAATCCAGACAAGACTGAGACGCTGTTAGTGGGTGGTTCTGCTGATCGGATGGAGGGTGTTCAACCTGTTCTGGATGGGGTTGCACTCCCCTTGAAGGAGCGGGTTCGTAGCTTAGAGGTTCTCCTAGAACCATCTCTGTCACTTGAGGCTCAGGTGGCTTCAGTGGCACGGAGTGCGTTCTACCAGCTTCGGTTGGTGGCCCAGCTACGTCCCTATTTGGACAGGGATAACCTGGCTTCAGTTGTCCATGCTCTGGTAACCTCCAAGTTAGATTACTGCAATGCCCTCTACGTGGGGCTGCCTGTGAAGGCGGTTCGGAAGCTGCAGCTTGTGCAAAATGCAGCGGCCAGATTGATAACTGGAACCAGTAGGTTTGAGCATATTAGACCTACTCTGGCTTGCTTGCATTGGCTGCCTGTATGTTTCCGAGCCCGATTCAAGGTGCTGGTTTTAACCTATAAAGCCTTACTCCGCTTGGGACCACAATACCTGATGGAACGCCTTTCCCGACATGAACCTACCCGAACACTACGTTCAACATCTAAGGCCCTCCTCTGAGTGCCTACTCCGAGGGAAGCTCGGAGGTCAGCAACAAGAGAGAGGGCCTTCTCTGTGGTGGCCCCCCAATTGTGGAACGATCTCCCTGACGAGGCCCGCCTGGCGCCAACATTGTTATCTTTTCGGCGCCAGGTCAAGACTTTCCTCTTCTCTCAGGCATTTGGCAATATCTGGGGAGCCTGGGTTTTTTTTTTTTTTTTGGTAGCTTTTTGGAGTGTTGTAGTGGTTTTAAATGTACAGATTGTGTGTATGTTGTATGTTCTTGCTGTTTTAATTTTTGTACATTGTTTTTAATTGTTTTTAATCCTATGTAAACCGCCCAGAGAGCTTCGGCTATGGGGCGGTATACAAATGTAATAATAAATAAATAAATAAATAAATAAATCCCCTGCTCAGTGCAGGAATCCACCTTAAAGCATACCTGAGAAGTAGTTGTCCAGCTGCCTCTTGAATGCCTCTAGTGTGGGAGAGCCCATCACCTCCCTAGGGAATTGGAGGCTTTGAAAAGACCTTGCCCAAATGGGTCTTCCCAGCCCCTCTGGCTGTCTTAGTTTTTAGAACAGCCATAAGTGGACAGCTTGATTTCTCACTCATGGCAGTTTTGCTAGACAGGCATGACGGGCTTTGCCAAGTCTTGCTGTCTTTTACAGATTCAGGAATTTCCTGACAATTGAGCATGTTTTAAGTGTGACTGCTTTCTGGATGTTGGTATGGATGTATTTTGGTAGGCCCAGTTTCTGAAGGTTTTCTGTATAGTTTTTTTATGTGATGCTGGTGGCTGATGTGACTAATGGAATAATTGTGATCTTTTCCTGTTGCCATAGTTCTTCTTCATGGTCTCTGTGCATCAAACATATGGGCTCTGCGCCTGCGCGGAGCTTGTTTTGGAAACTTCTATAGCTAAGGCAAACATTTTTGGTGGGAACCCCTCCCCCACCATCTACTGACTCCGGCTGAATTCGGACAACACATTAGTCAATGGTGGGTTGAGTAGCCAACTCACAGTTGGTTATTTTGTGGATACTCCCCACACAACATATTCCTACGCAATTGTGGGTGGTTGGGGCTGGTGTTGAGTGGACTAATAGTCAACCCAGCATTTGACTGACACAACCCCCACCCTTCTCCCCACCCTCCCTCCTTCCTCAGTCCTCCCAGTTCTATCCCAGCAGCCTCTGCAAGTTGCACCAGTTGTAGCAGAGTGACAGCCGCCGCTTTAGTCGCTCTTGCCTCCTGCCTCTATAGGCTTGTGTTTTAACTCACGCACCACATGCCATTAACACACTCACCCCTCCACACAACATTTTAATCAACTGGCTTCGAGCTAAACAACTTGCAAGCCAGTTGTTTCTCTCAGTTGCTTATTTGGGCGGAATAGCATACCGTCAGTAGTTTGTGAGTGGCGTGTTACCCTCCACACAACACAATAAGCAACACAACTGACGATTGTTTACCTCCCCCCCCCCCCCAGTTGCTTAATGTGTTGTCTGAATTCAGCCTCCGTGTTCCCGCCTTTCTCCTCAGTTCTTTTTCGACCGCCTTGCTGAAAGGATGTCTTGTTGGGAACTTCTGTCTTTCTCGTGAGGAGAAAGCTCTAGAGTGCTAAGGTTTTTAGTTACTTTACTTTGTTTTTAGTTTATTTTTAGTCTTAATTGATTATTGTTATATTTTTAGATATTTTATTCTCCAGCGATCTTGGATCGCGTTGGGGGGAATCACACAGCCGTTAAAGCTCCTTTTGAAAATGTGTTAAGTGCGTCAGCAAGCTTCCCCAGCAGACAGACTTTTCTCTGTTTGATTTGTTTTGGGAGAGGCTCAGGTCATCGAAACTTGTCGCCACTATATGGCAATTCTGCGGATAAAAGCTTACAATTATGGCACAGGCTCTTCGAGCTACTGGAGACATGGCCTCTTCGCGCCTCATCCGATCTTCCAATTTTTGGATGCTCCCTAGCTGTATATCCTCCCAAGACAAGAGGCTCTGAGGACCAATCTCTTCCGGCAGGCCTACCCAGATGGATTCTAAGAGTTTTATTGGTATTTTAATAATGTATTCATTTTATGTGCTTTTAATCAGTTTTATGTATTTTATATTTGATGTTGTTCCCCGCCTCGATCCAGAGGGAGAGGCGGGTAAGAAATAAATGATATTATTATTATTATTATTATTATTATTATTATTATTATTGCTCTTTCCCAGGTCTGGGAATTGGGTGAACCACCTGTCCTGCAACGGGGTTGTGTTCCCCCCAAAGGAGCAGGTATGGAACTTGGAGGTACTCCTAGATTTCCTTTTGTCACTGAAGTGCGTTTGGCTCAGAGTGCTTTTGGCCAGCTGCCACTATACTGCCAGGTAAAGACTGGTCCTGGACAGGGATACCCTAGCCACAATAGTTCATTCACTGGCCACTTCCTATCTAGATTACTACAATGCACTCAGCATTGGCTGCCCTTGAGAATGAATCATAGTAGAGTTGGAAGGGGCCTCTGAGGCCATCTAGTCCAATCCCCTGTTCAATGCAGGAATCCACCTTAAAGCATCCCTGACAGATGGTTGTCCAGCTGCCTCTTGAAGGCCTCTAGTGTGGGAGAACCCACGACCTCCCTAGGTCGTTGGTTCCATTGTCATACTGCTCTAGCAGTCAGGTCATTTTTCCTGATGTCCAACCGGAATCTGGCTTCCCATTATTCCGCGTCCTGCACTCTGGGAGGATGGAGAAGAGATCCTGGCCCTCCTCTGTGTGACAACCTTTCAAGTATTTGAAGAGTACTATCATGTCTCACCTCAATCTTCTCTTCTCTAGGCTAAACAATGACTTGGAAAGTGCAGCTTGTGAAGAATGTGGCAGCTAGGTTGCTATTGGGAACAGTTTATAGAAATCACAAAATACTTTTTTTAAAAGGGACTTCACTGCCTGCCAGTAAACATCCAGTCTGAGCTCAAGGCATTTGTGATGCCATTTAAAATCTTGTAAATTTCAAAATAAGGGATTCCGAGGAGCTCCAAAAGGATCTCTCCAAACTGGGAGAATGGGCATCCAAATTGCAAATACGGTTTAATGTAACCAAGTGTAAAAGTGATGCACATTATGGGGGGAAAATCCCAATTTCAGATATAACCTGATGGGATCTGAGCTAACAGAGGTCTCAGGATTGTGATGGACAGCTCAATGAAGTGTGTGGTCACTATAAAAAAAAAGGCGAAGTCCATGTTAGACATTATCAGAAAAGGAATTGAGGAAAAAACTGCTGATATCGTACTGCCTTTATACAAATCTATGGTGCGACCACACTTGGAATACTGGTCACCATACCTAAAATAAGATATTATAGAGCTGGTGGAAGTGCAGAGAAGGGAAACTCATATGATTACGGGACTGGAGCATCTTCCTTATAAGGAGAGGTTACAACAGCTGGGATTGTTTAGCATGGAAAAAAGGAGGCTCAGGGGAGACTTGATGGAGGTGTACAAAATGATGCCTGGTGTGGACAATGTGGATAGGGAGACATTTTTCTCCCTCTCCCAGAATACTAGAACCCAATGGGGTCATCATCCCATGAAGCTGATTGGTGGAAGATCCAGGAGATATCAAAGGAAGAAGTGTTCTTCACAGAGCATATAGTCAAAGTGGAATTTGCTACCACAAGTGTAGGGATGAGCACCAATGTGGATGGCTTTAAATGGGGGTTGGACAAATTCCTGAAGGAGGAGGAGAAGGCTACCAATGGCTACTAGTCCTGATGGTCATCTGGTATCATGTTTCCCAGCAACCATGTATACTAGTGTCCTGCTTGTGGGTTTCCCGTTGGGACATTTGGTTGGCCACCGTGTGAATAGAATGCTGGACTGGATGAACCCTTGGTCTGATCTTATGGCTCTAAATGCCTTGAGACCCCAATAGTTGAGGGAGCACCTCTTCCTGTATACACCTGGCCAAGTATTAAGATCTGAATAAGGCCCCCTCCCCTGTGTCACACTGTTGGGAGCTGTACATTATGTGGAAACATGAGAGCGGCCTTCTCGGCTGTAGCACCCTGATTATGGTCTCCCATGCAGGAGGCTCGGCTAGCCTCGATACTGGTTTCATTTCACCACCAAGTTAAGACCTAACTATTCACTCAGAGTTTTGGGACTTCATGGCTGTAGCTCAGTTTGATTTCTTTGTGTGAGATCTTATTTTATAATGATAGTGAATAAAATGGATTGTGGGTTTTTATATACATTATGGTAATTATTTTTATTAATGGAACAGAGTTCATAGCTGCCTGCTTGACCTGCAGACTTCCTACAACCATCTCCAGTATTGGAAAGATGATTTTTATGTTATCTTATCACTAGTTTGAATTAGTTTTTTTAAATGAATTTGACAATACAAGGATGCCATAATATTTTACAAAACAAGCATGGATTTTCCACCCAAGTGTCACAATCCTTTATTAGGGTTCCCTTTCTTCTTGTAGGCCTTAATCCTGTGGCCCAGAAATCACAGTACTAAAATGCAGGTTCGTATTTGCTCTTCGGCCAGCATTCAAGTCCTGCACTCGCAACCGTGTTCTCTGGG
This sequence comes from Anniella stebbinsi, assembly GCA_029215795.1. NCBI lineage: Eukaryota > Metazoa > Chordata > Lepidosauria > Squamata > Anniellidae > Anniella > Anniella stebbinsi. Next base: position 34,751,127 of record JARDYH010000007.1, read on the forward strand.
GAGCCATGGCTTTTCTTCCTTGAGTAGCCATAGGATGGTGGCTTCTGAGGAGGGGTCCAAGTTCACCTTAGCTGTGGAATTTCCTTAGGCCAGCCCGTCTAGCTTGGCCCTTGAAATAAGCAGGTAATGCTGACCCCCTGAACAGGGCCGTCATAAGGATGGCTGGGCTAATGACTGGGAAGCTCTAGAGCAGCCTTTCTCAATCTGGTGCCCTCCAGATGTTTTGGACTTCAACTCTCTTCAGCGCCAGTCAGCATGGTCAAGGATGCTGGGAGATGAAGTCCAAAATATCTGGAGGGCGCCAGCTTGGGGAAGGCTGTTCTAGAGTTGTCAGAGTGCAACATATCTAAATGACAAAATGTTCCGTGTGTTCCTTGGCAGCCCCTGTCTTCAAAGTGCTGTTGGTTCTATGACTTCAATATGAAAGTCAGAAGATTAAAGTCTTACTGGAGCCCTCAAGTTCATAATTGTTGCGCTTGCCGAGAGGAACTTGTTTGATTAAGTGGATTGCTTTAAAACAGACCCTGTTTGCAAGACAAGAAAGCCTGGCTTGTGATCTTGCAATACTTGGGCAGGCAATCAAAACTAGCCCATCAGCTGCCTTATCATGTGAGGGCATTGGCCGGGGGGGGGGGCAGATGTCTTTCTCGGGCCCCCCGATAGTCCCCTTGCCTGAGCACTGCCTCCAGCAGATGCAAAGCTGAGAGAAACACACACACACACACTTCCTCACTGAGCGGGCCTGTTCCTCTTAGTTTGGCAACCCTTCGGAGATCCTAGTGAAAGACTGGAACCCTCCCCTGAAATTGCGTCTCCTTACTTCAGACTGCTTAGTCAGTTCTGGGTTTGGGGTGAGGATCCCGACCCTGATGATGTTGAATGCCATGCATGGCCTGTGCCCCTCGCAAGGTATTGCTACCCATTGAAGGGAGGCAAGAAGTCAGGGAGCCAGCAGTGGCCATGAAGCCACTTGTGCTCATCCGAGCTGGCTTGCAAAATAGGCTTTGGGGATTAGGCGTGCGTGGCTGGGGCTGAGCCCAGGAGCACCTGAAGAGGGCAGGATGGTGGCTTGGAGCCAGTTGTGGCTTTGCTGGAGGCCTGGGCTCCCCCATTTCCAGCCTGGTGCTAATGTCTGGCCATGGAAAGGTCTACCATGATGCCTCTTAAGCTGATGACACCCAAATATATTTCTCTGTGCCTTCGACAACATCGTCAGCTAAGGCTAGTGTGTCTCCTCTGAATGAATGCTTGGAGGTGGTAATGGGCTGGATGAGGAAAAACAAACTGAAGCTGAATCCAGTCAAGATGGAGGTGCTTGCTGTCAAAGGCCCCAACCTGGGTTTGGAGGTGTGTCAACCAGTTCTGGATGGGTTTACACCCCCCCCAAAGATTGTATTCGCAGCTTGGGGGTGCTCCTAGATCCGTTGCTCCAATTGACAGCTCAGATAGATGCTACGGCCAGGAGTGCCTACTATCAGCTTTGGCTGATACACCAGCTGCGCCCCTTCCTAGAGTTGGAAGACCTAAAGTCGGTAGCACACACGCTGGTAACTTCGAGACTTGACTTCTGCAATGCACTGTACATAGGGCTACCTCTGTGCCTAGTCCGGAAACTTCAATTAGTTCAAAATATGGCAGCCAGATTGGTCACCGGTACATCTAGGGGTGACCACATAACACCAGTTTTAAAATCACTTCATTGGCTACCAATCAGTTTCCGGGCGAAGTATAAAGTGTTGGTTATTACCTTGAAAGTCCTACATGGTTTGGGTCCAGGTGACCTGTGGGATCGCCTGCTCCCGTATAATCTGCCCCGCATGCTCAGTTCCTCTGGGAAGAATTTACTCCAATCAGCCAAAACTAGGCTGACGAATGTTACCCAGAGGACCTTCTCTTCTGCCGCTCCCAGACTGTGGAATGGCCTGCCAGAGGAGGTTCGACAAATTAGCAGTCTTCGTGAATTTAAGACAGCTATGAAGACTGATCTTTTCCGGCAGGCCTACCCAGTTGAATTTTAAGATGTTTTTAAATAATGGATTAGTTTTTTAATGTTTTATCTGTTTTATGGTCTTTGTATTTATATTTATTGGTGTTCCCCGCCTCGATCTGGAAGGAGAGGCGGGTTAGAAATATGATGATGATGATGATGATGATGATGATGATGATGATGATGGAGCCACTTGCCCTGTGTAAACAAACACTACAGCATCCTGGGTGACAGTCCTGTACGTGTCTGTTTTACCATATGTGAACTTTTTACGGAGCTGTGCTGTGATATTTATAAATGTGTGTTCATTTCTACATTTTTTTCACCTGTACATCTGCACAGCACGGGTATGGCCCAGTGTTGAGCATTTGGAGACTGCCTTTTCTGTGGTGGCACCACAGCTTGGAATCAACTTTTCAAGGAAGTCTCCTTGGGCACAAAGTTGAAATGTTTTCATTCTTTGGTACCTTTTTGATAGCTTGAAACTGATGCTGCTTTATTATTTGAGTTTTTAATATTCTTGCTGTAAATTGCTCTGCTCCTTTTTTATAGCAAGACCATGTCAGACAAAGATTTGTGATGAATCTGATTAAACTTTGTCTGGAGCCTTTCTTAGGGACTACTCTGTGGTGATGATGGCAGTAAAGGAAGCTTACTTTTCTATCTCCATTGCACCCATGTAGCGTTGGCCAGCAGTGTTTTTCCAGGCAGTGAATGGCCTTAAACATCTGCATTTGCAGAGGGAGTTGGAGTCTCAGGAGCGAGCACGTGGTGACCGATTTGCAAGACACTTACTCCACAAAGTCACTCTCACCCATATCATGCTGAGGGGTCTTGTTCTTGTTTTCTTTTAAAAGCGTTCTATTACACCCTATTTTGAAAGCTGCAGTAGATCATCCCCTGTTGAAGAAGCCTGGATAATCACCAGCCAGTGTCAACCATCTGTCAGGGATGCTTTAAGGTGGATCCCTGCACTGAGCAGGGGGTTGGACTTGATGGCCTTAGAGGCCCCTTCCAACTCTGCTATTCTATGATTCTATGATCCCTGTTCTGGCTAAGGTGCTTGGGCATGTGTTGGGGACCCAATGCCAACAATTCCTGGAAGAGACTGATTAACTTGATCAATTTCTGTCTGGCATTTGTCCTGCTTTGGGGATTGAAATGGCCTTGGCTGCTCTAGTAGATGATCTATATTGGGATCTGGTCAAGGGAAGTGCATCCCTGCTGGTTCTGCTGAACCTCTCAGTATCATTAACCACAGGGCCCTTCTGGATAGTCTTGTTGGGATGGCAATGGAGGGCATTGTGGTCCTGGAGGTGGTGCTGCAGGACTTCTGCTTCATGCCTTGGCCTCTGGCAGCGTTCCCAAATCTGGCATCCTCCAGATGAGTTGGGCTACAACTCCCATCCCCAGCCAGCATGACTATGCTGATAAGGGGTGATAGAAGTTGTGGTCTAAAATATCTGGAGGATGCCAAGTTGAGGAAGACTGGCCTGTGGTGTTCCACAGAGTCCACAGAGAACATCTAGAGGTGCAGAGTTGGTTATGATCAGTAGGCACACAGCTGTATCTTTCCTTGCCACCTCAATCTGGGAGGATTCTGAACCTGTGTTTGGGGTCAGTAATGAACTGGATGTGGGCAGACAAGCTGGCATGAAAACCAGAGAAGTCAGGAGATCTACTGGTCATGGGATGTGATGTCAGCCTGTTCTGGATGGGAATCACTCCCCTTGAAAGAACAGGTCTGCCGTTTGGTGGTGGTGGTGGTTTTTTGCAGGGTGTATGTGTGTGTGTGTGTGTGAACTCCTGGATTTGGACATGCTCAGGGTACCTGGCTTCAGTTCGTGTGTCATCTGTGCCCGTTCTTTGGGTGATCAGGCCTTGTCATTATCAAACATGCATTAGTTACCTGTAGAGTGGATTTAATTGTAACACTCCCTTGGAAATTTCATTTGGTACAGAATGAAATGACTAAAATCTCGACCGGATATAAAGTTTGGGATCATGTTACTCCCTTGTCTGCTCTGGCTACTGGTCCATTTCTGAGCACAATTCAATGTCATTACCTTTAAAGTCCTAAGCCACCTAGGACCAAATTACAGACCACTACCTTCTATATGAGTCTGCCCAATGTCTAAGGTCATCTGATGAGCCTCTTTTGTGCGAGTACCACAGCCTTTTGAAAAGTATGGTGGGTGGTAGCCCATGTGAAGGCTTTTTCTGTACTGGCACCCAGTATATGGATCTCCCTGTTACCAGGGGAGGGGAGGCTGTCTCCTCCTTCGATTGCATTCTGTTGTCATTTGGAAACTTGCTTTTGATTTTTCTGTTTTTTAAATTTTAGTTTGGCTCTTTGTTGATTATAAATTATAGTTACAAATTCTGTGAATTTATTGCTGCCTTGAATTTGTCCTTTTAAAAAAAGGGATTCCTCTGTTTATGTGGTTTTTACAGCTACGTTTAGCTGCTATTTGAAAGGAGACAGTTAAGTCAGTTAAATTTTGTAAGTCATCTTTCCTGGCCTCTGTTAAAAAAGTGAAGCATCCCTCCCTGCTTGGTTCTGGAGATCTAGACCCCCCCCCCAGCCACATTTTCCTGGTAATCTTTGGCCGGATGGCTGCTCCAGCTGGGGTGGCAGCCCAGGACTCTGCTGCTGCCTCATATGCTTCAAGAGCTGCTATATCCTGGGATCGCTGGCACAGCACAGAAAACCTTTCAGTGTCCCTCTTGGGTCGTCATGTGTGGCTGCTTTGTTGGTGACCCTAAAATTCTGCTTCCAACAAACTGCTCCTTCTGGATTTCTTGTGTGGTTTGAAGCATTGAGAATGGAATTCAGCTGCAGCGGGGCCTTCATTTCATGGCCTCATAAACAGGAAGAAGGGAAGTTCGAAAAAGCTCAAGCTTTAGAAGCCTAACAGTATGTTCCCGTGCCCTGGCCAGGAGTTTGAGGCAGTTGGGGAGTACAGCTCCCACGTAGCTCCGTGCCGCGCAGGCATGCAGGGAGAAAAACGCAAAGGCAGGGACAGAGGGAGGGCCTTGGGCTTTGCCAGTTGAGGCTGCTCTTGGAGTGGCCATGTTGGCGACATGGATGGTGGGGGGGGGGGAGGAACAAATTCTCTGAGGCGGCAGCAGCAGAGGAAAAGAAGCGGCCCTGGGAAAAGTTGGGTTTCAAAATGTGGGGGAAGAGGGAAGGAGGTGGTCTTGAGTCCTGAGGGAAGAAGCTAATGCCATTCACCTTCGATGGGTGTGAGGAAGAGAGGGCCGAAAGCCCTCAGTTGCGTTGAAGGAAAGTAACCTCCATAGGCAGCTTCTCGAGGTCTGAGTTAGTGGGAGTCAAGGAACAGTCCGTTTTGCCCTCAGAGACACGAGAGCTTTACACTCCTCTGCGCATGTATATAGAAAATCCATCTAACTGTTCCCTTGGGCCTTGCTGCCCCTTTGCTTTGTATGTCTTCTCCATTGACCTTCTATCTATCCCCCATCAGGACGGGGGAACAGTGGTGTTGGGAAGGGCAGTGTGGTAAGGCAGCTGGAGCCTGATCTCCAAGTGGTGGCGATGGGGGGGGGGGGGAATTATATTTCTAAACTGAGCAACTGATGCATGCGGTCAGGAGTTGCAAGGTTGGTTCTTCTGTCCTACTGACTGTGTGGCTTCCATCCTTGGATAAAGGTTCTGAAATTTGAGTGGACTCTACTAGATGCAATTGCCAGACCCCAGTGAGGAGGGAGAATATCTCTGGGGCGGCCTCCCCCTCGGCACAGCCAGGCTTCGCTGTAAGATGGCACGGTGCCCTGTGCGGAAGGGCCAACCCTACCAAGGACGCCTTCAGCCAGCCTTCATGGCTCCTTTGACCTCCGTTCCTCTGCAGCAATACTTACCCGGCCTATTCTCCCCCCTGTGAGGCAGGGCTATGCAGTTGCTGCAACCCAGGGAGCCTGTGCAAAACCACGGTGACCAGTCATTCCAGCCTCGGCGCTGGATGCTCCTTTGGCTGGACAGGAGCCTCATTTTCCCCACCTTGCAGCTGTAGGCTTGTTCCTTACTGTGATGTTCCCCTGTCTTCCATCTTTCTCCATCTTCCCAGAGACACAGCAGTCAGTCAGCCTGGCCACTGCCCTTTCAGTCTCAAAATTGCTCATGGGCTTGGCTGCAGGCCATAGAACAGCTGCTCCAGATGTGTTCTTGACATGCCCATAGACTGCTACACGTTCCGGTTCTGTTCCTATTGTTCGTGGGCTTCCAGTCTGTGCTGAGTTCAGGTGAGATTTCTGTACACAGGAGCCCTTCTCCTTGGCGCTTCCCCTTTCCTCCCCGAGATGGACTGAGCTCCCTGCGCTTTCCCTTCTGCCTGCTTTGGCTGAGCAGCCATTCCACTGCTTGCTCTGAAGAGCTGCCCTTTGTGTGCCTTTGCCAAGGGGCGGGGCAGCCTGAGACCCGAGTCTGGGCTTTGCCAGTGGGAAGGAGACTCTGAGCTTACATTTTAGCAGAGTGGGAGACCTACGCCTTCACATCTGTTTTGATGAACGGCAGGGAATGTCTTGGGGTGGGTCTGTTTTTGTTCTTTTTGAGCCGGTCTATTTTTATCTTCCCATGAGATGTCCCTTTATATCATATTTACAAAGTTGAAATGCAAAACATCCTGTAGTAACTTGCTGGAAAACCTCTTTCGCACATCAGGTTTCACTTAGCAGCAGCTGCCTTCCCTGGCAACAGCCCCTGCCTCCGTGGGTGGGTGTGCGCGTGCACTGCCCTGATGCTCTTGTGCAAGTCCATAGGAGGGCAGTGCCTTGAAGGCCGCCGCCGCCTCCTCCTCCTCCTCCTCCTTTAGAAGCACAGGGTGCAGGATTGGTGGAGATGCGGCAGAGTGTCGCCCCAGGGCCTTTTCTAGCCCCTGCCTGCCTGCCTGCCTGCCTGCCTGCCTGCCTTTGGGCCTCAGGCACACTGCCTGCCATTCCCCAGGATTTCTGTTTGGGGCGATGCGGGGAGGGCGGAGAGGCCTGCAGTCTCTCTGCCTGTGTGCTTGCCAGAGACCCTCAGACAATGACCGTACAGGAGAGCCATGTGGCAGACAAAATGGTTCTACCAAAGGCATATGGGATTTTTCCAGCTTGCTCTGCCCCATCGTATCAAGTGAGAGGTGTGGCTTTTAAAAACACGGTTCTGTTGGGGGAAAGTAGTTTGGACAGCTGTAAGAGGAGAAAGGAGCCAAAGGGCAAAGACAAGCAAATGTCGGGCAAAAGTATAACCTGAATACAGGATGTCTGCGGCGGCCATTGTTAGTCCTGTGACAATCAGCATTCCAGCCCAATGTTGGCAGTGAAACTGCCTTGGTTGCCCTGGCAGACAGCTGATGTCAGGAGATAGAGGGTGAATCCAGTCCTCTGGATGGTCCTGGACCCCTTGGTGTGGGTTTCAGTACTGTTGGTGGTCACTGGGCAACTTTTCTGTCAAGGTGGCGGGGGGGCACTGCATTGTGCTAATTCATAGAATCATAGAAGAGTAGAGTAGGAAGGGGCCTATGAGGCCATTGAGTCCAACCCCCCCTGCTCAGTGCAGGAATCTACCTTAAAGCATCCCTCACAGATGGTTGTCCAGCTGTCTCTTGAAGGCCTCTAATGTGGGAGAGCCCACCACCTCCCCAGGTCATGGGTTCCATTGTCGTACGTCTCTAACAGTCAGGAAGTTTTTCCTGATTCTGCTCCTCTTATAGAGGGATACCAGAAGGCAGGGGGTGAGCAACTGCTGCCCTGCCCCAAGGGGCATCATCCTGTGGGGTGCAGGCAAGTGCAGTCTTGCCACCTGTACTGTGGAGCACTGCTGGAGAGGGGATTGAGTACAAAAGCCAGGAAATCACCCTGGACCATGATTGGTGTTGGGGAATGGGGGTGTAGCCATCTGGTAGGATGGATGGATTTGTCCCCCGGGGCTGAGGCCCTACACCCCTGCTTCAAGGGTGCAGATAAGAACATTAGGACGTCAGAAGAGCCCTGACACTCAATCAGACCGAGGGTCCATCTAGTCCAGCATTCTGTTCACACAATAGCTGACCAGATGCCTGTGGGGAAGTCCCGAAGCAACAGCACCCTCCCGCCCATTTTCCCCAGCAAATAGTGAACATAGACATACTGCCTCTGATACTGGAGGTAGCACTTAGCCATCAGAACAAGTAGCCGTGGATAGCCTTCTTCTCCTGGAATTCATCCAACCCGCTTTTAAAGCCATCCAAATTGGTGGCCATCACCACATATTCTTGTAGCGAATTCCATAGTTCAACTATGTGCTGTGTGAAGAAGTCCTTCCTTTTATTTATCCTGAATCTCCCACCAATCAGCTTTATGGGATGATGACCCCATTGGGTTCTAGTATTCTGGGAGAGGGAGAAAAATGTCTCCCTATCCACATTGTCCACACCAGGCATCATTTTGTACACCTCTATCAGGTCTCCCCTGAGCCTCCTTTTTTCCAAGCTAAACAATCCCAGCTGTTGTAACCTTCCCTCATAGGGGAGATGCTCCAGCCCACTGATCTGTTTAGTTGCCCTTTTCTGCACTTTTTCCAGCTCTACAATATCTTATTTTAGGTATGGTAACCAAAATTGTACACAGTATTCCAAGTGTGGTCGCACCATAGATTTGTATAAAGGCAGTATGATATCAGCAGTTTTTTCCTCAATTCCTTTTCCAATAATGCCTAGCATGGACTTTGTCTTTTTCATAACAGCCTCACACTGGGTTGACAGTTTCATTGAGTTGTCCACCACAACCTCAAGATCTCTTTCTTGTGCAGGCACTACTAGCTCAGATCCCATCAGTTGGGTTTTGTTTGCCCCCAACGTGCATCACTTTACATGTGCAAAACATTGAACCGCACCTGCCACTTGGAGAGATCCCTTTGGAGCACCTCCAGATCACTTTGTGTTTTAACTGCCTTAAATAATTTGGTGTCATTGGCAACGAGGATGATCAAGGGTCTGGAAACAAAGCCCTATGAGGAGAGATTGAAAGAACTAGGCATGTTTAGCCTGGAGAAGAGAAGATGGAGGGGAGACATGATAGCACTCTTCAAATACTTGAAAGGTTGTCACACAGAGGAGGGCCAGGATCTCTTCTCGATCAACCCAGAATTCAGGACACAGAATAATGGGCTCAAGATACAGGAAGCCAGATTCCGGCTCAACATCAGGAAAATCTTCCTGACCGTTAGAGCAATACGGCAATGGAACCAATGACCTAGGGAGGTGGTGGGCTCTCCCACATTAGAGGCCTTCAAGAGGCAGCTGGATAGCCATCTGTCAGGGATGCTTTAAGGTAGATTCCTGCATTGAGCAGGGGGTTGGACTCGATGGCCTTAAAGGCCCTTCCAACTCTACTATTCTATGATTCTATAAAACTTGATTCCAGATCATTCTGCTTGGCAGAACTCGCCATGATCCTCCTCTGCAAAGAAGTAGAAGGAGAGGCAGGGGAGGATTGGGGAAGTGGGGGGAGGCTTGCTTTGAAGTCCCTGGCAGTTGCATCCAAAAGCAGAGGAGGGAAGTGTTGAGCTCTCACAGCAGGTGTGGCTGAGCAGCTGAGTTCTGCACACTCTGAACCCCTTGCTCGATCAAGCAGCATGGCCTTGATGGCACAGACTCAGCCCCCTTGCATTTCCCTGATCAAACCTTCTGTTCCCACTGATATATTGCCTCCACAATGAGCAAATGGGTGTGGCAGTTGATGGGATGGCAGTGAAGGCATGGGTTGGCCAGCACAACTGTTTCAAGTAACACCACCGTAGCGGTTTTCCTGGGAACCTCCGGAGCCACGATGGGTGGTTCTCTAGAGATGAGGCTCCACAGCTCTGACGTGCCCCACCTAACAGCTGAGCTGCCCCATTTGTGGAGTTGGGCATCACCATATGTGAGCTAATAGCTAATCTGGCATGTTAGCTATCTGTGAAGTCTCCCCTTTGTGAGTATTACTATCAGTTAATTAGCTCAGCTGTGTTTTTGTGCAACCTCCTCCTGCTTCTCTAGTATTCCTGCTAGTAAAAATAGCAAAGCAGATTTAATTGTAGCATTTTAGTGAGCTGGAGTGGGCGAGCCAGCCGTCAGTGGCAGAAGCCTGAAGAGGAGGTGTGTGTGTCAAAGAGATCTGGGAGGCGTGGGCTCTTCTCTTGGCAGCCTCGGCGCTTGCTACTAGTTTCCACGTTGTAATTGCACAGATTCATGGGGCGCTGTCTGCATGGAGATCCAGAACTGTGAGATGCTGGGAAGGAGACAGGAATGCAAACGGGGGTCTGCTGGTGGCGAATCATGGGCACAGGAAATGTGTCTGCGCCTTCCTCTCCTCTTCCACCTTCCATCAGGGCCACCCCTCCCATGAAGAATGGTGAAGCGCCCGCATCAGGTGGCAGAGCAGGAGGAGGGGGGAGGGTGCGTCACTACCCCACCATCTCCAGCACGTGCTCTGGAGAGTCCCACCAGCCGCTTCCCTCCTGGGGCATTTGTTGCCGTGAGAGAGTGGCCGGCTGGCCGAGCTCTCCAGAACAGCCCTTGCGACATACGCCCTCCTCCCTTGTTGCTGTGTCGCAGTTCTAGAGAGCCGTACAGCGGGAAGAAGCGGCTGCAGGCTCATGTTCCAGGGGCAGGGGAAAGGGTGCGCTGTGGCTGGGCAGAGCGTCTGTTTTGCTTTGGGGTTGTATTTTCCCCATCTTGTCCTTGGCCTGGTGACTGACTGAGCGTGTGGCTTTTCTAGACCTGTTGAGAGACCCTGTTGTGTAGACTGCTCACAAGGGTTTTGTAGGCTGAGCATTTCTCAAGGGTGGCTCCTCTTCACAGGATAGTTCCTTTTTCCATCATGTAGTCCTGATATTAGCATGTTCTACATATGCTTTGTTGAATTCCTTTCATTAGCTGATTTTGAAAGGCTCTGTTGAAACGTTGGCTTTAATGCGGCAGTCTAAGGGTTGAGTTGCCACCTTCATCTCGTTCAGCCTCCTTTTGGGTCTTCCATTGCTTTTCTGTTGCTGTGCTGGGTTAGCTCCTGCGTCTTCAGTAGCAAATGCAGTGATTGATTGATTGATTGATTGATTGATTGACTGCATTTCTATGCCGCCCAATAGCCAAAGCTCTCTGAGTGGTTTACAAAAATTAAAACCATAAAAACCATTCAAAATATAAAACAATGACAGTATAAAAACATAATTCAAAATACAATGTAAAAGCACAACCAGGATCAAAACCGAGTAGCTACGTAGAAATTGATGTGGATTTAAAATACAAAATTAAACAACAAGGACTTCCTCTCCTTGTCCTTCCTTACAGGTGCCAAAGGCCTAGAGTGGTCTCCCTCGACTCCCACCATGAATTCCTACTTCTATAAGTTCATGATCAATTTGCTCAAGAGATTCAGCAGTGAGCGGAAACTACTGGAAACCCGAGGAGCCTTCATCATCAGGTGAGCCAAAGCCCCGCGTTCTTTGCCTGTCCGCTTGTAAACCTCCTTTGGTGCTGTTCCATGTGTGGGTTCTGTGCCCACTCTGGGATGTTCTGGAGGTGGGGCTTCTGAGGGGGGGAGGGACACATGCCTCAAGGGCCAGTGAGAGAGCGCACCGACCTGCTCAGGTCCCGGCCAGCTGCTCATTTAGCAGCGCTGGTATCTCCCTTTCGCCTCTCGGGACCTAGTTCTTCCAGCATGGTGCCAAGGAAGGGACTTCCTTCTGCCTGATGTCCACAGGACCCCGGTCTTTTACCTGTAATGAACACCATCTTTTAATTTGCTGGGTGGTCCCGAAAAGGTCTCCTCAGGGGCCTGTTCTTGATCGCTCACCCAGTAGCCCGCTGCTAGGAAGATGGCTGCTTTTTTCCACGGGGCGTCTCTTGGACGAGGCCTGCCCACAAAGTCTTTTGCTGCACTGGCTCCCGTGTGCTCCATGGGTTTTCCTTCAAGAAGACTCCCAGTGGCTAGGGCAGCCATCCACCCAGAGCCCTTCCATGCATGTGTGTGCATGAGGGTGGGTGCGTGTGAGGCCTGTGTCATGGTGTTGCTCTCTCTTGTTCACTCTTCATGGTCTCGAGAGAGAGAAAGCATGTGGTGTGGTGGTGATCTAGAGGGAGAGGGAGGGGGGGACTGTGTGCATGCATGTGCGTATCTTTGTGGGTCAGTGCTCTGGCCCCACCGAGCAACTTCTCTCTGAGGGAATGAGGCCCTCAAGGGAAGCAACAGTCGCCCATTCCTGCTATGGAGGCTGGGATTACAGGCTGGATATTTAGAACTTGCTCTTTGCAACATCTGACAGAATAGTGTGAAGTCTGGCATAACACAGAAATGAATTTCCCCGCACCCTTTCAGGAGCAATGCCTCAGAGACTTCAGGGGAGCAAGATGGGTCTCTGTCCTGACTGGGGTTTGCGGGGGGGGGGGGGGGGGTGTTGTAGGCCAACACATCTGGCGGGCACCAGGTTGGTGTGGGCTGGGTTTGGGCAGAGGAGGGGAGGAGACACCCAGGGTCAGATCTCTGTCCTGTGAAGCCTTCTCTGTGTTAGCCTAATCTCAGGGATTCTCCCCCTGCCCCCCGCTCCGGACATCAAGCCTCATGAAATGGCTGCCCGTTCTTTGGGTCTGGTAAGCGGGGGGCAGTTTCAATAGCCTGGTTGCCTTGCCTGCAGCGGATCCCTCTTAACCATCTTCCTTTGAAGCCCATCTTTGCAAGTGAGGTCTCCATGCATGCACGCACGCATACACACAAAGACGCACGCACACACACGCAGCCTTCCCTGCAAACCCCCCTTTGGTTTCTGAGCCTTATTCAGACAATCCCAACGCAGTGTCCAGCTTTTGGTATGGAACAGTGGGGCTGAAAAACAGTGTTGTGAAATAAAAGTCCATGGTTTTCCCACAGGGTTGTGTTCATAAATGGCCCTGTAGAAAATGCCACCTCTGTTGGATGGGCTTGTAGGGTTGCCAGTCTCTGAGTCTTTGTGAGAACAGAATTTCCCCAGGAAAGGGCTGTGCCTTGGCGGAGGAAGGAGCACCGAAGCAGCGTTGCGGGCCAATGGTCCGAGGCTGGTACCCCGCAGTGTTTCCAGGTCGAGCTGGGAAATACGTTTGCCTGCAACCTGGGCTGCGCACAAGGCGCCTTCCAGTGCCCCAGATGGACCTGTCCTGCCCACTTCTGAGGAGGGCTGAGTCATCCAGATAGTGGCGCTGCAGGGCTGTGGATCCCTCCCAGCAGGCAACATGCTCCAGTGAGGCTTGCCTCTCAGGGCCTTGCTCCCTCTTGGGCCAGGCTCTGCCCCCTTCCTGAAGAGTGGGGAGCCTTCGAGGGGTCATCTGCCAGTTCCCTCCAGATGCATTCCCTGCACGAGTGAGACGCTCCTGCCTGTGAGGTCCTGGGTGTTGTGGTGGTGGGGGCACTCCCTCAGGAGAATCTGGGTCAGGGGGGCTGTAGACTCTGGGGGCCCGAAGTCAGAGGTCTCTGGATCAAGGGACTCCTGGTGGGGGATCCTGATCCGGCTGGCTCCTCTTCCTCTGTATTGGAGGCCTGGCGGTTACTCAGGATCAGGGCCGTGTGACGCTGCTCCTTGGCATCCATGAACTGAGCCCCATGGCGGCTAGTTTGTGATTAGGCAAGCCCCACCCCGAGGCACCCCTTTTTTTAGGGGGCTCACAAGACTCTCAACTTCCCACATGTGCTCACTGACTCAGAAAGGTTGGGGACCCCGGAGCCACTGGGCTTCTAGAAAGTTGTAAAACAGCCTTCGCCAAGCTGGTGCCCCCCAGAAATGTTGGACTACAATTCCCAGCATGCCTCAACCAGCATAGCTATGTTGAGTGGGGATGCTGGAAGTTGTAACCCAACACATCTGGAGGGCTCCGCTTGGAGAAGGCTGGTTCTTGGAGGCTCTGTGAACATAAGCAGGCGCTTTAAATGGCAGCTGCTCACGGCATGGCTGGCTGTGTTGGCCTTGGGGAGAGGGCCTCTATCTGCTGGGGAGGGTCGTCATCTGATGGATACAGAAGAACGTCCTTCTGCCTTCCTCACCATGCATGGCTAAGGCAGGGGAACAAAACGTCTGATTGCTTTTGTTCAAACTCGTTCGGCTTTTCCGCAGCAAAGCCCGTGGGGGGGGGCGCCTCTGACTCTTTGATAAATTGCAGTGTGAATGAATCCAAGCAGCTGTGAATGCAGCTCCTGAGATGGGAAGCCAGCTCAGCTGGGCAAGACAACGCTGGCTGGTTACCCTCTTTCCCCAAAGGGTTATAGTTAGTGTTAGTCCTACTTCGAGTAGACCAGTTGGAATGAATGGGACTTGAGTTAGACTAACGTTGGATATAGCAAAGTCTTCCCGAGGACTTTGCACTGTGGAAAGGAGTAGCTTAAAGTTAAGTAACTTAACTAGCGGCCGGCGGTTGTTCCCGACTGTTCATCCATCCGGTGAACTCTACCCAGGCCTAACCCAGTGGAGAGGGCCTTGCGAAGACGTGAGAGGGAGGCCTCTCTTCAGCTACTTTACATGTTGCTCCCTTTCCCCATTCGCACATGAGGATGCATCACTATTTTGGTTTTGCTCTGTTTATATAGTGCCATCCATATTTGTGGGTTGTTGTTGTTTTTTACCAAATAACGCAACCAACAAACGTTCGCTTGTGTTCAGAGGAGCTTACGTCATGTTTGGGAGGGGGGCAGAGGAAGAGGAGAGGAAAGAGATTTTGGGGCAACAGGAGATCGTTGTGAGCATATGGAGTTGCATTTTGCTGGGGGGGCACCTGAAGGGCTGGGGGGGCACCTGATCAGTCTAGTCCAGCCTTCCTCAACCTGCTGCATTCCAGATGTGTTGGATTACAACTCCCAGCATTCCTGACCATTTGCCATAGAATCATAGAATAGTAGAGTTGGAAGGGGCCTATAAGGCCAACCCCCTGCTCAATGCAGGAATCCACTTTAAAGCATCCCTGACAGATGGTTGTCCAGCTGCCTCTTGAATGCCTCTAATGTGGGAGAGCCCATGATCTCCCTAGGTCATGGGTTCCATTGTCGTACTGCTTTAACTGTCAGTAAGTTTTTCCTGATGTCCAGCCGGAATCCGTCTTTCCGTAACTTGAACCCATTATTCCGCGTCCTGCACTCTGGGTTGATCGAGAAGAGATCCTGGCCCTCCTCAGTGTGACAGCTTTTCAAGTATTTGAAGAGTCGTATCATATCTCAATCTTCTCTTCTCCAGGCTAAACATGCTCAGTTCTTTCAGTTTCTCTTCATAGGGCTTTGTTTCCAGGATGGGGTTGATGGGAATTGAAGTCCAATACATTGGGGGGCTGTAGGTAAAGAGAAGGCTGGTCTCGTCCATCTGTCATCATCTGGCCCATGAGAGCCACGTGAAAATTGTGGATTTAGAGGAGTTGTCAGAAGGACATTTCTCCTCTTTCAAATACCCTTCAGGTGAATCCTGGCACTTGGCTGCAAAATTGAATTCCCAAATGACTCTCTGAGTCCGCCATGATGCCTTTTTCCACAGAGAGTTCAGCCCTGTTTCTAGGTCAGGCCAATGTCATGTTCAAGCCTGCCTGCCCTCTTTTCTTTCACGTTTGGTTTTGAGTAGGGCACACGGACTCTTATAGCTGCACTTATGTAAGAGTCATGGGATGGATGCGCAACAGCCCCTGCGGTGCCCTCACCCCTTTGGCTTGCAGCTTGGTGGCAATCCGTGTGGTACGTTGCTGTAGCTAGAACTTGGATTCCGTTTGAATGGCTCTGCAGTGAGAGACCCCTTTCATGCCTTAATTTGAAGGTTGTCCTCGTTTTTCTGCTGGCAGGTCCTGAACATGAATGGGTGTTCTTGTTTGCTGCCATCATCTTCAACACGTCCAGTTTATTATGGTTAGGCGCCATTGGCCAATATTTCCCTTTGTTTCTCAGCCCCCTTGTTTTCCTCCTTGTGGCCGGGGTCGTTCACGTGCCATGTATCCTTTCACCTGATTCCCCTGTCAATTAGTCTCCTCACTGCTAGCTAGTAAAACTATTGCCTCAAAGTGGCCTCAAGAAATACGACTGGAGAGATGACAGAAGCAGAGTTGAAAGGGATCCTAAAGGTCATCTAGCCCAACTCCCTGCTGATGCATCCACTCAGGGAGTGCATAAAAGAGAAGTAGCAGGGGAATATTTGCATCTGTTCAGATTGTGTGTGAAGGGTGCTTTGCCATCACGTTCCCCTCTTAGGGGTCCTTGGTGGTGGGGCAGTCACACAGGATGGCGAGAATAATACGTTTGGGAGTAGTGGAGCTGCAGTGGCGATTTAGTGGAATTTTGGGTAGGAAGTTGATCCTTTATTTATATTTATATTTTATTTTTCAACATAATACAACATAAACATAAAACAACATAAAATACAATACATACCGCATACCCCCGTGCTCCCCTCCCGCCAGGAGACCTTCAATTATACATTATTCTTCTTTCCAAAAGTGTAAAGACTCTTTTGAAGGTATTTGCCCCTTCCCCGTTCTTAATACATATTCCAAAAATAGACTCCATACATCTCTAAAATCATCCTTACTGGACATTCCCCTCTTTATTTTCATTTTACACGTTAGCTTATCATTAAGTGCCATATCCCATATTTCTTTATACCATTCTTCTATAGTATATATCCCTTGCCCTTTCCAGTTTTTAGCTATCATTATTCTGACGGGAGCCAGGAGGTTGGGAAGTTGATCCTTGAGTTGATGTGCCAGTGTTAGGCTTTGTAACCATAAAGTCTACATGTGTTCAAGACCAGCATTCATTAAGGGGACTTTTAGATCTTGGTAATAGTGACCCGATTTGCACGTCACAGCAGCAACTCTGGATTGTTTAAGTCAGGAACTGCAGGGACGAGCGGAACATGTGAGGGTTCATGACCCATTTAACAACCCCAGAACTGCTGCTATGACGTGCAAATAAGCTTTAGATTGGCAAAGCAGAACCCAGAAGTCCACACACATATATAAGTTTCTTCAAACAATGGGGAATTTATTAAACACAAGCAAGAACTTAAAATGTGTAACTATTTTGGGGAAAGTAATTTGGTAGATCAATTGTAATTAAAATAAAAACATATAAATCAGAGAGAACTGTATTAAGAGGAAATTAGCTTTGTTCTCTCTGAGGCAGAATCCAGAGCTTAAATTTGACTGTGGACAGGTGCTGATTACCTGTGCTATTATAGGATGGACTTGTCAGTGAGGAAGGTGAAAGATGTGGGGCTTAAGTAAACTGGGGGCCGTAACACTCCTAGATGTGGGAGAGAAAGGTCTGGGGTGAGTGTCAGGGATGTGGGAGAAGGGAAGGGGCTTGGGGGGATTTGTGCTCGCAAGAGACGCTGCACTCAGGCTAGCCTTGAGTCATGGCCATGAGGCGGGTTGGGAGGAAAGCTCAACCCTGGAGTGCCAGATCCCTCCCTCCCTCCCTCCTCCTGGGACTTTGTGTGTTTCCTGTTGTTTCTGTCCTTGTTTGTTCCCAGGAGCCCCTGGTCCCTCTGTGTTTTCAATTGGCTTCTCCAAAGAGAGGTAATCCAGGGGGAGCAAACAGTATAGGGCTCTCGGCGAGGGCACTGACCCAAACCATTTCCAGAATTGGACCAGAGTGGAGCATAAACACATCCAATAGGAAAGCGAGTAAAGGGCAGGAGCTCCTTGTTGTAGAAAGGACACTGAAAATGGACTTGGGAGTTAAAGATGCCTCTCTCTGGTTCGGCGTGATCCAATCCTGAAGCTGAAGATGGGGTGCATTGAAACTCCTGAACCTCAGCGGCAAGGGGAAAAAGTGTGTGTTTTAAAAAAGGGCTTTGGTGGACCTTCACCTGTAGTAAGGCAAGGACTTAAAGAGCCAGATGAAACTTCATCTGGGAAAAATAAGCAGCGGAGGGGTGACAGAAATGCAGTCTTCAGCAGCCCTTAGGCCATTCTGTCTGGGCTTATCTGACGTAAGCACGACTCCATGGTTTGTCTCTGCTTAGGAGCGACCAGTTGAAGAGAGTGCTTTCTTCATGACCAACCTGCCTGGTCACTGAGGGCATATGAGGGCATGTGTCTGGTGGTTCCACATGGACCTATGGTCTGATTGGAGTCCACCAGGAGGAGAGCCTTCAGGGTGATGGCCCCCTTCCTATGAAATTCCCTGCCTTTGGAGGTCAAGCAGGCACCAACATTGTGTTGCTTCCGGCGCCTCCTCAAAATATTGTTTCGGGAAGCTTTCCTTGAATGACTGGCTGTGGTTTTACCAGAACTCCGGTTTTATCAGAACTTTGTTCTTTCCTTTTATTCTATTTGTTGTTCACCACTCTGAAATCTTTTGGATGGGGAGCAGTATATAAATATTGTAAATATATAAATAAATAAATAAAGTGCACAAGGAGTTTGTAACACCTAGCACATGCTTGGTACCATTCTGGTCTCAATAATAATAATTGGCTAGTTAAACAATCTCTAAGTAGCCATTACTGCAATTTAACCTTAATCAGTCTATCTGAGTTGGATGAGGCTCCTCAGTGCTGACTTGCATGGCTGAGCATAACTGCATGGGAAACAGCTGGCACGGTCCATGGGGAGGATGACTATGGGCCAAAGGGCATTTATTCCAGAGACGGCAATGAGTCCTTTGGAGCCATTCGTTAGCAGCTGGGATAAATAAGAGCGTGTTTGAGAAATGTGAATGGCTTGCTCATGCTTGGTGGTAGAGCTCACTTTTGGTAATCGGCTGACGTTGGCCTTCTTCTTCACATCTGCACATGATTGTGGCTTTTGCGTCTGACAGTGCAAGTCTGAGTTAGGGAGGCAGTCAACATGTTCCTGCAGTAGGGAGAGCCACTGCCAGTTGAGAGTAAACAGTACTGGGTCACAGTACATGGGTTAGCGAGAAGAAACCTCAGGGCAGATCAGGGCAGATGAAACATCACAGGACAGTCGACCCCATAATTGTCGAGAAGTACTCAGAATACGACATGGCTCAGGTTTGCTTCAAAAAAGGTTTTGGAAACATTTCATACCCTGGAGTCCCCGGCAATTCCATTAGCATAGGAGGGTTAAATGGTTGGCGATGTGGGGACAAAGGCAAAGGGTAAAGAAGCAGAGAAAGACTCTCTTGCTTCCGTCTCCATCGTTGACGATG
This sequence comes from Anniella stebbinsi, assembly GCA_029215795.1. NCBI lineage: Eukaryota > Metazoa > Chordata > Lepidosauria > Squamata > Anniellidae > Anniella > Anniella stebbinsi. The sequence goes on from JARDYH010000007.1 coordinate 34,770,238, forward strand.
TGACGGGGGCTGGGGGAGCTGTAGCTTTCCTGAGTCTGACGGAGGTCGTTCTTCACTGCAGGATGGTGCTGGAGCTTGTAGGAAGGGCCCACGTCTAAACTTCATCTCTCCAGGGTGGGAGTCATCCTACCTCCCAGACCAACCCTGCCTCACGAGTAGAGAGGTTCAGTCCAGCTGGAGCTTTACAGCCTATATGCTGGTTTCACTTGAGTTTCCCAGCTAGGAAAATTCCTTTTCTCTTTCTTTATTCTTCACTGTTCCCCTTTCTTAATCTCTCTGTCCCTCCTCCCTCTCAACCCCTTTCTCCTGTACAGCAGTAGCTAGAGCTGGAGGGGGGGGGGAATAAGTTAGCAATGGGAATGGTCCAACTCCCACAGCTCTTCGGCAAAGCCACAGGTGCTTTGTCGGCGGGAAAAAAGAGCACATTTTGATGGCATTTGCAAGGTGCCAAGGTTCAGCGTGGCCTGTGCTTGGCATTAGGTGCAGCGTGGCCGGAAGACGCAGAAGGCATGAGGGCGTTCCTTACCACCCCACAGGGCTGCCAGAGGCACCCTGCACTCCATTCCAACCCTTTCCCCTTACAGACAGGGTTGGGGGACTAAAGGGGAGGAACCCGTGGTCCTGGCCCAACCTTTTCAAAAGAGCACCAAGAGGGCCCAGAATCATCTACATGATGGAAACTGTTTCTTGGGGCCCAGCAAGGTGGGGGGGTGAGTGCTCCAGCGTGGCAAGAACCCCCCCCCCCAAGCCCTTAAGGCCTCAGATGGGAGCAAAAGGAAAGGTTCTAAGGCACATAAACCATCCAAACAGGGCAAAAAACACCAGAGAGCGCCGTCTCCTTCCTCACCCTCAGATGAAGATCAGGTTCAAACAACGGGAAGGAAGGAGCATTGTCAGAGGAAGACCTGAATCCCCCCTGCTACTCAGAGATGCTAGTTTCCCATAGAATCCTTTTCAGCCTCTCTCACCTAAAGTGGGCAGAATTCTTCAAATTAAGGAGGATGTACCTAAACCAGAGGAATCTACATCCCCATCACTTCTGCAGGGGTTAAGATGGTTTTCCCCTCTGGACCACCCACACCTGTTACAGTCCTCTTTCTTGATTCCTTCCCAAACGTCTGCAAGCAGAGTGGGCCTCATTGGGCAAAATCAAGAAATGACACATATTGGCTAATATGCCCCTATTGCTGCACTGACCTCTTCAGCAGTCCTGCCTCCCGATGGGGGAAGCAGATCTAAAGATCCTTGTGACAAGTGAGGAGGATCAGCTTCATGCATCAGCTGTTGGCTTCAGGGCATTGGTGACTAGCTCCTTTTTCATTAGAGCGACTTACTTGTGGGCAGAGGAAATGCCAAGTTCGGATTTGATCCTGAAACCCATTAAGGATTAGTCTCCTTCTTGGATGCGAATTAGTTTAAATTCAGAGCCTTTGCAGCCAATGCAGTTGTGAGAGTCCCATATTAAGCTGGCCACTTCAGCCTTCACAGGTGTTTGCCTTTTGGGGAAATCTTTCAACAAGGTCCTGGTAAAAAATCTCAACTGGCAGTGTCTATCCACTTATCAGAAACAGCAGTCCTGGCTCCAATATTGGGGATGATGGTGTCATGTCAGAGCTTGGTGCATTGTTTAAGATTGGTCAAAGCAGATGGGATTTACAGGTGAGGTCCTGAAGACTCTGTTGTCATCACAAAAACCTTCTACCAATAAGATTTACAGTAATACTTGAAAGATCATCTTAGCATGGTGCACAAAGTCAGGGAAGGTCCTGTTGCCCAGAAAGAGAAAGCTGAACACAATCAGGAGGCAGGCAATAGCCCTCAAGAGCATCCTGGGTGGCAGGGGAAAGCTGTCACTATCTTCTCGCCCTCACTATACGAACTTCCTAAAAGGTGTGTTGTTGTTAAACCCACCTGCAGTACACAAACCATTTCTATTGGGTCTTGCAGGCACTGATGAGGGCTCCATTTGAGTCGATGGCCACATGGTCCTTGCAAGCTCTCACGTTAAAAGTAGTTTTTCTGATGACTCTTACCTCTGCCAGCTAGGTGTCTGTTGGTGGCTCTTTCATCAGATCCCCAACTGTGTATCTTTCATTCAGACAAGGTGGCTCTTAGGCCAGATCTTTCCTTTGTTCCTAAAGTAAAATCCCTTTTCCAAAGAGCCCAAGAGGTTTCCTTACCTTCCTGTTTATCCGATGGAGAAAAGTTGGCATAGGTTTGATGTGTGCCAGGGCCTTCAATTTTTCTTGCACAGAACTTCAGAGTTTGGAAAATTGGAAGCCTTCTTGTGTCCTTTCAGGGAAGTTCCATGGGGAATAAGGTCTCTGCCATTTCCCGATGATCGAAGTAATGTATTGTGGAAGTGTTTGAGGCTATTTGGGGAGCTGCTTCCAGGGGGAATCATGGGGCATTCTCTTAGGGGTGCAGCTACCTCGGCAGCCCTTAGTTCTTCTATTGAATGAATTTGTCGGGTGGCCATTTGGGCTTCTGTATGTACTTTGCAAAACATTATAAAGTCGATTGGGATGCTTTTGCATCAGCAGGTTTGGGGAGGCATGTGGTCCAGAAGGTGGTGGTAGAATAGCTTGCTGTTCTCAGAAGGGAACAGCAGCCATGGATTACACTGCTCTGAAATATCCCAAGGTAGTGAATGCCTCCCGTGTGACTCAGGAAAAAGAGGAAATCCTTTCTGTGACTTTTAGTTTTCTAAGTCCTACCAGGCATCCAGCCAGGCATCCAGGGGACGGAATGCAGATACATAAATGTAGAATATTTTAAATATTGCTAGTTTAGGGGCTTTTGCCATCAGTGTACATTTTGGGTGGTAGTCAGCTCCTGGTAGTTTTGCCTCACCTCTGTTTCTTTTGATGACTTTGAGTAGAGGTTAGTAGCCTGACAGGCACCATTGGCGTAGGACGTTTGCCTTTTCCCCCCTACGAAGTGGGTGAGAGGCGTTCATTTTCCGTACTCTGGTTTGGGAGATAGGGTGGCTCCTCCACCTGGAGAGGTAAAATTTAGATGTGGACTCTGCCTACACGCTCCAGGAAGAAGCGCCATCCCGAGGCGGAGAATGTCCTCCATGGGACTCAGGAAACGGAAATCTGTGGTAAGAACGTCCTCATTGTCCCAGTTGCCTTTGAGAGAACTGGGGGGTCCCATTGTCCCACACACACCAGCAACCTGCTAGCCAGCATGACTGGGTGACAAGGGGTTTGGAAGCATCCCTCCCCCCTCTGCCTTCAGGGGGAAGGGGGAGGGAGGAGCATCTTTGGGGACACTCAGAAACCTTTGGCGGCACCAGTGGTCTTTGTCCCACCTCCTGTCGGCCAATAGGAGGAGGGGCCTGGTGTGGATGGGGAGCAATTACTGCAGCTGCCATTGATCAGGGCAAGAGAGGAGGGGTGGCAACAGCAGACAGCTGGTTTCCTGCCCAGAGACAGGAGGTGACGGAAGGAGCAGGAAGTGGAATAGAGGGAAGCAAGAGAGGAAGTTGAGAGCAGAGAGAGAGAGGCCGGAGGAGGAGGAGGAAGAGGAGGTGGAGGAGGAGGAGGAGGAGATGGAAGAAGAAGAGATGGACCAGAGGAGGGAGGGAAGATGCGGCAGAGGAAAGACTTGGCGGGGAAGGGAGCTGCTCTTTCCTCCAGTCAACCCGTTCCTTATGTCCCACAACCAGGAAGAGTGGGCCAGATGTCCCATTTTCGGCAGTCCCGACTTATAGTTCTGCTCTTGTGTGAGTTCTCAATGCATTGTAGCTGCCTGATTACCAGGTCCAGCTAGACCTTGGGAACGACGGAATGACAGATTGCCTCAGTCGAATTAACAGGAAGCCCATGGTTTCCTGTGAGGGCAATGAACTAGTGTGAGCCTCGCTCCCTTTCCTTTCATGGCTACGAGGAGGAGAAACTTTTTGTTTTAAACTAACCACCATTCACCACCCAAATTCAGGAAACAGTGCTTTGTTTAAACAGTGTTTAGTGAAGGTGAGGCAGGATCTGAAATCATGGTTTTCTCTAACTATAGTTGAAACCAGACCACAGTTTCCTGGGTTTGGACGACATGGAGAGCTGTGATTAGTTTAAACTGGAAAGGAGATGCTTCCCATCTCCTTGCAAGTGCAAAAGAAGAGCAGGGGGGAGTGTACAAACTTAAGACTAGCTCTCATAGATACTTCTTGTAGCAGGGAACCCCACTTACTTGCCACATGGGAATCGAACCGCTATTTCTTGTAGCACAGGAAGTTACTTAGCTGGCATTAACCCAGTAATATTCCCTGCATGCAAACTCAGTGAAGGTATATGATGCTGGTGCTACCTACCTTAGGCTTGATTCCCTCTGTGAAAGTGAGAGCCAGTGTAATGATGAGAGTCTTGGCTTAGGACGGGGGGGGGGGGGGGAACCTGGGTTCAAATCCCCCCACAACCACAAAGCTCACTGGGTGATCTTGGGCCAGTCGTCAGCTCTCTGTCCAGCTGGCATCACTGCATTGGGTAGATGAAATGGTGTGGGGAGAGAACAGTGTGTGTTGCCTTGAGCTCCTTGGAGGGAAGGCAGGACACAAACAAACAAACAAACAAACAACGTGTTTCTTTCTCATGCTCTGTAAGAGAAAGGTGTGCTGTTACCGCTGTGTATTCCCTAGAATTGGCTCTGATTAGGCCTCTTTTTTCTCCCTCCAGGGGAGTCCGCATTTATTGCATTTCTAATGATGACATTGAATGGGTAGAAATAAGGAGCTTGAGCTGCCTTGAAAATTAGGCCACAGCTGTCAGCCTGAAAGGAGAGCATCTCTGACGAGCATCCTGGCAGAGTCCACTGCTGGAGATTTTAAAAAAGCCTCCTGCCTTGGAGCACGCAAAAGCAGCAGGAGAAAGGCTAGGAGGATCCTCAAGGTAAATGGGATCTGGAGTGTGACACCTCCATGCGGCGGGAGTGTTTGAGCAATGCCCCACCCCCTGGCTGCAGCTCCCCTTTGCCAAGGAGCAGCGGGGCAGCCCTAGTCACAACTGCTTCTGCCGTCCGCTTCCACTGCCTCTCTGTAGACCTTGTCCTCTTGGTAGCGACTGTCCTCAGTCTTACTTCTTGACGCTTCTACATCTCACTTGTCCCATGGCATCTGAGTATCTGGTAACCTTTGAATCTTTGGTTTTAAAATCTTTTAACCCTGCTTTTCTCTCGAAGGAGAGAAATTAAAGGAGAGAATAAAAACTGTAAACCCATCAAAATCCATCTTCAATTTAAAAAAGGATGGCACAACCATTAAACATTGGCTAGAATTATAATCAATTAAATGCCAAAGGGTATTCTGTAGTGCAGCCTTCGTACAGGCAGGAAGATTGTTAACAGGGACTGGCCAATGCAATCACATTACGCCAGTCCTTGTCCAGCTTCACTGGCTGACAGTCCAGGTCTGGGCCCAATTCAAAGTGCTGGTATTAACATTCAGAGCCCTAATTGGCTAGGGACCAGGTTATCTGAAGGAATGTCTCCCCCCATATGTCCCTGCCTGGACCCTAAGATCATCCTCGGGGGTCCTTCTCCATGAGCTCCTGCCAAAGGAAATGAGGGAGGTGGCTACCAGGAGGAGGGCCTTCTCTGCTGTGGCACCCCAGCTGTGGAATGAGCTCCCTAGAGAGGTTCACCTGGCACCTACATTATACTCCTTTCAATGCCAGGCGAAGACCTTCTTATTCTCCCAGTATTTTAACAGTTTATCATCTAAGTCTTTGCTGTTTTAAATTTGTATTTTAAATCTGTATTTGGCTCAATCATAGCAGCAAATGCTTCTTCCTTGCTATGCCTACATAGTAATTTGCAGTCTGTGAAATGGATGCAGGCTAGGTTCAACTCCTTACTCCAACCATTTCTCAACAGAGCTGCCTGGAATGGGGTCAGAGGCTGCCTCTTTAGCACGTAGATCCTCTGTGCTCGCATTCAGGCTATTTGCTGAGATATTAAGAACATCAGAAGAGTCCTGATGCTGGATCAGGCCACGGCTCCATCTAGTCCAGCACTCTGTTCACACAATGGCCACACAGCTGTCGATGGGAAACCTTTCAAGCTGGACACGAGTGCAGCAGCCCATGTTCCCCAGCAATTGGTTCCCTAGCTTACTGCCTCTGATACTGGAGGTAGCATATGGCCTTGTGCTACCTCTGGATTTCATTCATATCTAGGACTTTCGAAAAAGGTTTATAACAGTGGGATCTAGTTCGATCCCTTTAGCTTACCTGTACAGTCACTTCCAGGCCTTCGCAATTCCACAATTGGCCCAAATGGCTGCTGTTCTAGCCACCCACAGTTCTTTGGGCATTCTTGGTTTTTGGATGAATGAGGCTTTAAAGTCAAATATTAATTGTTGCTCCTCAGAGATGACTCTGTGTGCATATTTGGGTGGAGGCCTTCTTCCCATGACACACACTCCAGAAATGTGGCTGTAAAGTTCCACGCACAGCAGTGACGTTCTTGAGCATGTGCCCCCCTCTCTCTTCCTCTCCCCTCCCCCCTCCCCCCCGAGGGGCTCCTGCTGCTGCTTCTGCCTGTACTTTTGCCACAGTCTGACTTGGAAGTTAGTACCCTTGACACCATCCCTTCCCCCATTGCCTCTCCCCCCCCCCCCAACACTAGGGAGTCGTCTTCCAGTGAGCAGGCTTAGCCCTGCCACATTGAGGGTACAAGGAGCATTGCACACGTGCCAAATTCTAATCTTGGCATAATGCCCACAAATGTGGAACCTGAGATTCAGACCACGAAATGCTCATAGTTGGTTGGGGCAACTTTCTCTTTGCCTTCTGTTAGAACATTTTCATATCTATACAGCTGTGTTTATGAAAGTTGAAAGCATTTATGCTAAACGAGCCAAACCTGCAGCATTTCTGACTGCATCACCTCTTGGGACTCTCGGGACTTCATTGAGTATCACGGCTGCTATACAAGGGGCTGTGGTCAGATTGAAGTGCCGATGGTGGTCCTGCTGGTCCCAGGGTCTGCAGGAGTGGCTTTGCGTGGCCCTCAGTGGTCAGAAGGTAAATTGAGATCCACTGGTAGGTCTCTGGGTGGTTCACAGTAGGTCTGCAAGGGTTTGACCATTGTCTAAATTAAGCTGCAGAAATAAAGAAATCTTGGGATAACTAGGGGTGGGCTTTTGTGTGAGCTCAGTTCAGTTCTGCTACTAGAAGCAAAGTCCTGGGTTCAGAATGTGCCCTTGTGCACCCTGTTCTTTAATGCCAAGAGTCTGGCTTCAGTTGGGTTCTAGTAAAAATCTAAATATACCCCCACTAGCCCAAATTCTGCCCGCCCTGGCTTAGAGCAAGTGTTTTGACTCTTTTAAGGCAGGCTGGAGCGTTCTTGGAGCCGGCAAGGGCACATTTCAGACTGCGGATGCTGAGCCTGGGGTGCTGCCAGACAGGTGTGTGTGCTCCTCGTTCTGGCTCCCCGGCTGTCTGAACAACAGCCAGGGCATGGGAATGACAAAGAGCCGTGTGCCTGGCTTCTACCAGGCCGAGAAGCAGAAAGGCTGTCTTTCCCAAGAGAGAGCAGCCCTGCAGAGCCATGGAACTGGAAGTCCTGAGAGTGAGGAGGATCTCCGCAAAGAGGAACCTGTATTGACCTTGTGGCTTTTTATCACATTGGTCACGGAGAGGTTTCTGGGTTGTCACTCATGTCAGGCTGGCCCAGGAGTTGGGCCTTCTGTCCTCTGGGGTGTGGCTGCTGTCGGCCTTTGTCAGTCTGATGATGCCTCATGAGGTTAGTCTACGCAGTGGCTGGTGCCGCCTCAAATGCTCCCTTCCCCCAGCATGGTTTGCTCACCTGCCTCTCTTTGGTTTTCCCGTTGCCCTAATCCCCCTCTAGCCCCTTGTCCAAGGGAGGCATGGCAGAGGCTCCCTTTGAATTAAAGGGAATGAAATTGTCAGAAATGTGTGGGCTCCACACTTCCCCACGTTACTGCTGACACATCCGGGCCAGGAGTTTCCATGCAGAATGTTTCAGCTGCTGGCTGGGATCATTGGGGGCACCAGTTGCTGCATTGCCTGAGTTGAATTCCAGCTCTCTCCTCTCCTCCTCCTCCCAAACTGAAACTCAATCCAGACAAGACTGAGATGCTGTTAGTGGGGGGTTCCTCTGACTGGGTGGAGGGTGTTCAACCTGTTCTGGATGGGGTTTCACTCCCCCTGAAGGAGCGGGTTCGTAGCTTGGGGGGTTCTCCTAGAACCATCTCTGTCACTTGAGGCTCAGGTGGCCTTGGTGGCATGGAATGCCTTCTACCAACTTTGGTTGGTGGCCCAGCTACGCCCCTATCTGGACAGGGATAACCTGGCTTCAGTAGTCTATGCTCTGGTAATCTCTAAATTGGATTACTGCAATGCACTCTACGTGGGGCTGCCTTTGAAGATGATTCAGAAGCTGCAGCTTGTGCAAAATGCAGCGGCCAGATTGATAACAGGAACCAGAAGGTTCAAGCATATAAGACCTACTCTGGCCTGCTTGCATTGGCTGCCTATATGTTTCTGAGCCCGATTCCAGGTGCTGGTTCTAACCTATAAAGCCTTACATGGCTTGGGACCACAATACCTGATGGAACGCCTCTCCCGATAGGAACCTACCCGTACACTGCGATCCACATCTAAGGCCTACTCTGAGGGAAGCACGGAGGGTGGCAACAAGGGAGAGGGCCTTTTCAGTGGTGGCCCCCCAATTATGGAATGATCTCCCTGACGAGGCTCGCCTGGCGCCAACATTGTTGTCTTTTTGGGGCCAGGTTGTCTTTTTGGGGCCAGGTTAAGACTTTCCTCTTCTCCCAGGCATTTAACAGCATATGTTGAGGGTGTTGTTGTTGTGGTTTGACCCAGAATAGTTGTTTTAAATGATATTGTATTTATAACTTGTTTTTATGCTTTTTATGGTTTTAAATTTTGTATATCGGTTTTTTAATGCTCAATGTTTTTAATAGCTTTGACTATGGGGAGGTATATAAATGGAATAAATAATAATAATATATGGCTACCTTGGAGTCTGGGAACCGGTTTTGTGGCTCTTTGGATCATGGGCCCAGTTACTATAACAACCTTCCCCAATCTGGTGTCTTCCATTGCATATGTTGGACTGCAATTCCCAGAATCCCCCAGCCAACCCTGGTCTATAAACCCTCTGAGAGGAAGCTGGGATTCTTTGTTCCCATGGGATTTCTCCACTTGTAGTGTATGCACTTTTCCAGTGTATGAGATGTTTTGGGCCACTTGCAAATACTGACCCAGCTGCAAAATCCACTTTCCTCAGAGGAAACAGTATGAGAAACCAAAAACCTTGAGGCCTCTCCCCATTAGGCCATCTTTCCCAGGTTCTGTTCCATCCTTCCTTTGTGCTCATTCCTCCCTTTAAACCCGTTGCCCATCTGTGACATGGTGATACTTGACAAGCTAGCCCTGCTCATTTCAGAAGCCTTTGTGCAGTGCCTTGACAATGGAAAGCGCATGATATGTCAGCCAGATTATCCTTACCTACTTCGGTTGCCTTACCTGGGAGTCCCAGTGAACTCAATGGGGCTTGCTTTTGAGTAGTCATGGATAGGATTGTACTGGAACTGGAAATCAGATTTGTAAGGTTTAGACTGCCTTTTGCCAAAGCCATATTGATTTTTGGTAACATTTTATGCTAGGAGAATTGTCTTTTAATATAGTTTCCTGCCTTGTTTCCAGGTTCTGTGGCCTCACATGTACAGAATCCTCTCTAAACCTTTTTTTAAAAAACCCAAAGCCTCTCAACTGGGAGTGCCCAGCTGAGCTGAAGCTGGCGGGCAGCTGGAGGAGCAGCAGCAGCAGCAGGGGCATTCTTCACCTCCCTGCTTCCCCTCCCCCCCCCCCCGTATTTTTTTGCTAGATGGGTTGACAGTGCTTCAGAGGGGGAGGGAAGGGGGCTGGGAGAGGGGCAGGAGTGCTTGTGAGACGCCCCTTCCCCCCCCCCAACCTTGGAGGACAGCTGGCATGGTCCTTTCCATGCCAGCCGCAAAGGTGCGTGTGTAAGATCTCCGACTCTCCCACTTCCAAGGATGGAGCGTTGTCTCTGACCTCGGAAGGCGCTTTCTCCACTATCCTGAGACTTCTCAGGCAATATCTAGGGGCCCCAGGATGGCTCCCTCAGGCCGTTTGCTAATGAAGAGGTTTCAGTTGGTTGATTGGGTGCCCTTTGCTTGATTAAATTTAAATATGCCTGTTGCCAAGAGAGAGATAACTTGCCAGTTGAATAAATAGAATCTCCAAGTCAGAAATAAACCTTTAGTATTTTCTTTTTATTTACTATCATTAGAACATACTGGAATACCCTTTTAAAAAAATGATTCTCAGCCCCAACAAATAAAACTTTGCCTCACCAAATTAAAATTGGTCCCCAGTCATTCATCAACAAAACCTTCAGTTTTATTTGTTCTATCAGGTAAAGCTTACAGTCCTGTTGCTCTAAGCCACTTTGAGTGTGGTTTTACCATAGAAAAGCAACATGTAGATGATGGGGGGGGGAGGAGGAAGAGGAAGAGGAAGAGGAAGAGGAAGAAGAAGAAGAAGAAGAAGAAGAAGAAGAAGAAGAAGATTGGCATTAGGTGGGAAATGAAGCTTGAGGTACAAAGGCTGATGTAGGAGGTGGAAACTAGCAGCCTATAATTGAGCAGCTCTGTATTTGAGTGGCTTCATAGTTGTTGGGGAAGCCAGATGGTTCAGATGCTACAGCAAACTATGCTTTGTCATGATGTCGAAACTAATATGATCCACCAAAACCTGGAGCTAAACCCATGTTTTGATTCTGCTTTGCGATCCACAGTTTGGGCAGTATTGTGATCTGTTGCTACACCTGGGCCTGCAGCCCATGGTTTGGGTATTGCTGCACCCTCTGAAGCTGGTGTTTGGGTAGCACCTTGAGGTTGTTGAATAAGAAAGGGAAACCATGATTTGCCTGTACATCTGGATCACAAATCCATGGTTTGGCATCCAAACAATAGTTAGTTTAGCTTGTGTGTGAACTTATATCAATGAACTTATTCCAAACCTCTTCCGTAACTGATTCGAGTTGGTTGGAGACTCTTGAAGGATCAGCAAAAGGAGTTTATTTCGGGTGCCTGGAGCTAAATTTGCTGTAGCTTGAAGTCTGTACAGATGTTCTCAGATCTTGCCCTGAGGTGGGCCTTTGGCATTTGCCTAAAATGGGTGGGAAACATGTTGCCCTCCAGAGGTTGGTGAACTGCACTTCCCATCAGCCCTAGACAACATAGATGATGGTGGTTGAGGGATGATGGGTATTGCAGTTCAACAACATTGGAGGACCAAGATTCCTCATCCCTAATATAAGAGATCAGGAACGTCTAATTATATCAAAGCAACTGTTTCCTGTGAGCCTTTAGGGCCGCCTTCCCCAACCTGGTGCCCTCCAGAGGTTTTGCACGATCTTCCATCAGCCCCAGGCAGCAGGGCCAAGAGTCCAGTGATGCTGTTGAGGCACCAGGCTGGGAAGATAAAAGTTTTAGGGGATAAGAGTAGACCGTACTGGTGGCCTCAGCACCATGTCCTCCTGCTGTCCTTTTAGGGACAGCATCTCCCCAGAAATAGCTCTCGAGGCTTGGGCCAGCTAGTTGAGGTTACCCTGGCAGGAGCAGACGCCTGGCCAGGGATAGTTGACTTGGTGCCCTCTAGATGTTTTAGACTGCAGTTCCCATCAGCCTTTGCCAGCATGGCCAATGTTCAGGATTGATGGAAGTTGTAATCCAAGACATCTGGAGGGCGCTGGGTTGCCTACCCCTGGGTTAGACTGTTTTCCTTGTGGAAAGCCCTGTGTGTGTTGCTCCTCTGCCTCCACCTCGTCTACTATGTGCACATGGATCGTATCCACATAACACTTGCAGAGTCCAAGGCACAGGGAGCTCAAGGAAGCCAGATCTCTGGGGATGGGCTGAGAACATCCATTGGACTTGCCTTCCAAGGCACTGGCTTCTCTTGAGCTTTCCAGCTCCATGTGTAGGGGAAATGGGTGAGGAGGCTCCCCTGGGTGCTCTGTGTGGCTCAGCCACACACACCCCTGGCAGGCTAGCAGAGGCCTTTCTGCCCATGACGTGAGGGAGGCGAGCAGCTGCTGCCAAAGGCCTGATGTCAGCCAGACAAGGCCACCGGGCTTTGTCAGTGCTTGGGGTTGTTGTTAAGAACGGATGCTTCTCCTGGCCCAGTAAATGGAGCTGCTTGCCAGAATTGGCATGTGGGAAAAGAGGGAAGGAGGAGCCCTTCTCTTCCTCTCTGCATTCCGCTTGATCCGGCATGAAGAACCTCAGCGGCAGGGCCTTCTCTGTAGCGGCACCCACCCTTTGGAAAAACCTCACTCATGTGATTTGGGAGGCGGAAAATATAAAATCTTTTAAACGCCTCCTGAAAACAAACTTTTTTACACAGACTTTCCCTGGTTTTTAACTTAACTGGTTTTTATATCGCTTTTTAAGTTTTAATGTTTTAAATTTATCTATACTGCCCATCAGCTTCGGCTGATGGGCAGTATAAAAATGCAGTTAAATAAATCAATAAATTTAGCCCACAACTGGCAATGGCCTGGGCTCGGAAGGCCAGGGTTTGGCTTTCTGTGTTCACACCACTCCTAATCCAGCCCTGGAATCTGAAATGCATCTGGGTGACATTCCTTTCACGCAAAAGCTGTTTTTAGATTTCCCAGGGCCACAAAAGCCAAAATTAAAAGCAAAGCAAAGCCACCTCTTCCCTTGCTAATTGAGTCCAGACCTGCTTTTCGCGAGCCGTTTCCTTTCAGGCTTCTGCATGATGGGATCAAGGCGGGAGCCAGTGTAATGCCAGATCTTCTATTTCTGGAAAATGGCTCCTCCACCTTGGCCAAGGGAGCCACGCTTCTCTCCCTCTTCTGTTGCAGAGCCTGGGGGGTGGCGGGGGAGAGGCTCTGGAGAGCTCTTCCTTAACCGTTCCTTCTTCCCAGTTTTTGGCTGCTTGTGTGGCGTTTCCTCGAAAGATTTCCAGACTGTCCGTGCCTTTATAGCCTTGACCTCTACTGCTGGTTCCAAAACCAAGAGCACTTTTCAGGCATCCTGGGCCAAGAACTAGAAGAACGCCATCATGGATGGTGGCGGATTTGACCATGAACCATCAGAGTCTGGAGGACCTGCTCGTTCTCCTCTAGGTGGCCAGGGATCAGTCTTCACCCTCAGGATGGCACCGTCTCCTGGTGGAAAAGACACACGGGGCCGCATCACTTTCCCGTGTCTTGACCTGCCCAGCACGCCTGCAGAGGGCTTTGGCGATGGGGGCTGAACCCCACTTCCCTGGGCAGTCAAAAGCCTCCTTTCACCCAGGTCTTCTCGTAGGGGCTCTGGCCGAACCTGCTTCTGGCTTTAGACTGGACCTTGGGGTCCGGCTTCCGTACCTGAAGACAATGCAAGTGCTGCTGCCCAAGCCCCACCCTTGATTTCCAGAGGGAAAGAGGGCCAGATGTTGGAGGCGGAGGAGGAGGAGGAGGAGGAAGGCCTCTGGGTTCTTGGCCTTTTGCCCTCCTGTTCCCTTTTGTCATTAAGGTTGCTCAGATGCTGTAGTTGAAAAGGTGGGAGAGAGAGAGGGAGCCGTCTCAGCCCTTGTGATCAAATGGGGTGAAGGCTTTTATTCTTCCAAGGCCCCCAAGTGTCTTTTGGTAGGATCATCAAAGTGGAGTGAATCAGGCAGACTGGGCCTGAGGCAGCCTTCCTCCAACTGGGAATGATGGGAGTTGCAGTCCAACACATCTGGAGGAGGCAAGGCTGGTCCCGCTGGCAATCCACACCTGGCATTCCTCCCCTGAAGACATCACAGACTGATCTACGGTCACTCCAGTAAACCTGTGAACAAAAATGTAGTCCGTCCCCTGCTAGTGGAAGTCAGGGCAGGTCTCAGGACCAGTGCCAAGCATGTGGAAGGGCAGAGGGCCCTGCACAGAGGTCTCTGTGCTTCTGCACCCTCACTGTGAGCCTCAGTGGCTGACTGGGTTCGTCAGTGACCTACACCTGGGTGGGGGAACTTCCAGTCACAGCCCCTATTCTGCCCTTGACTGGAGAAAATCTCCCTGGGAGCAGCCGTCCTGCTACGCAGCTTAACTCCTGGCTTGTGGCTTCTAGCCTCGTGGCCAGGTGAAATACCTGGCTACAGCATTAGGAGGAAGAGCCAGGTTGCCAGTTCTGGTGGCTGGAAATTCATCCGGCATCATCAGCGTTGAGCATCTGACAGGACTGTGAAAAACTGGCGGATTGGCTCAGCAGGAAGGTCATCCAGGGAACGGAGAAGACTACATTCCCACATTTTCCAGATGGTAATTCTCCACTTTGGCTGGTCTCTTCTGGCCTGTTTTGTCATGCAGGAAAACGCATCAGTACACATATTCGTGTCACGCTTCATATAAAAAACACCTCCTGTTTCCTTTCCCTCCCATAGAATTAATTCCAAGTCTTGAAGGAGGATCAGAGATCAAGGGGCAATGGTGATATTGAATGTGCTATGTTGGTCAGGGACAGATCTGGTGGAGATGCGGAAAAGCCACCCTGGATATTGCCAGATCATGAGGATCTGCTGAAACAGAGGTTGATCCTAGATGATCAGCCTCACATACTCTAATAGAGTGAAGGTGGAGCAACAAAGGTGGAAATAGTTTGAGTACTTCAAAGAGGTGCTGAACACATTTATAGCCTCTCCAGAAGGTGTATGACATCATAAATAAGGCTTTTCCGCAGCAGTATGTGGACTGAGAAGTCATTCCCAGAATGCAGGAGGTGGTGCACTTCATCCAGTTTTGTAGGCAGACTTGGACAAAGAGTTTAATGCCAGCATCTCAAAGTACCCTTAGCAGTGCTTTAGAGTATAGAGCAGCCTTCCCCAACCAGCAGGTATTTTGGACTTGTGTGTAAATTAAGCCACAGTAGGCTGTCATGTCATATTGTACAAGTGCCCCTGGGTGCCATTTTTGTATAGTGCCCATGAGCACCCAGCTTGCCGTGTCATGTGAACTCTCAAATAGCTCTAAAACAAGCCATGGGTTATTTGAGGGTTGTCTAACCCTCAAACAACCCCTGCCACCTGGGGTCACATGACACAACAAGCCACAGCGCTATGCAGAAATGCGGGTGCCATGGAAGAATCATGCCCATGAGTGTCCGGCACGATGCAACAGCCCCTGTGGGTAAATTAAGCCATGGTGGACTGTCATGTCGTGAGAACCAGGTCTCTCTCTGTGGCTTATAGACCTTCCTATGGATCCCAAGTGGATGCTCATGGCACTTATGGCTGTTGTTTTGAACATTTAGTGAGGCTTTGTCTTAGATCAATCACATATGCTGAAGTTGATCCGTTTAGTGGCTGTGCCCTCAGTATAACAGAGGGCTGTCCGAGAGAGCACTGTCTGCTAACGAGAATTGCATATTTTCCTCAAAGATGGTGATCAGGGCTGACCCATTAACCAGCATGCCAAGGTTCTCAGGGTTTTGTAAGTCTGAGGAATTGGTTCTGCCAAACTTTGGCCCTCCACGAACAGGATTGGTGTGAGTGAGTTGGTTTTTTTTTTTTAATAATTTTTATTTATTTCGACATAATAAAACATAAACCAACAAAAAATACAATACCTAACCCTCAACAACCCCCCCGTGTGCCCCACCCCTATGAGACCTTCTCTTAATCATTCTTCATCTTTCCAAAATTTTAACATCTCTTTTGAAGATTTTTGTCCCTTCCCCGATCTTAATACATATTCCAAAAAGGGACTCCATATTTCTCCAAAATCATTCTTACTGGACATTCCCCTCCTTATTTTCATTCTACACGTCAACTTATCATTCAGTGCCATATCCCATATTTCTTTATACCATTCTTCTATTGTATAGCTTCCTTGTCCTTTCCAATTTTTAGCAATCATTATTCTAACGGGTGCCAGGAGGTTGTTTATCAATTCTCTCTTAGTTTTATTCTCATTCTCTCTATCCCATACTGCTAGTAGAGCTAACTTTGGGCTTAATTCCAGTTTACTTCCAATTATTTCACTTATTTCTTTAAACACCCTTTTCCAAAATTTTTGTACATGTTCACAGCTCCACCACATATGAAAATAAGTTCCAACCTCCTGACATCCTCTCCAACAATTCGTAGACACTTTTTTATCTATCTGGTGAAATCTAACAGGTGTTAGATACCATCTCCACACTGTCTTATAAAAATTCTCCTTAATTCTAATCGACAACAGCTTTAACATTCTTGCATTCCACAACCTCTCCCAGTTATAGTCATTAATTTTTTCCTTTACATCTTCTTCCCAGATCATTTTTATAGCTTTAATAGAGTCCTGAAGATCATCATCTATCAATATTTTATATATCTCACTAGTCAATCCTTTCTTATTTCTAATTTCTTCTTTTCTTCCTTTTAGTTCAATTAAATCTTCAAATCTTGTATTGTTTCTACAATTCTTATTTTTCATTTTCCATTCCTGAGTCCATTTTCCCAATTGTAAACATTTAAACCAGGCTATCTTTTGTCCTTTTAATACCTCTTTAATTTGCTCATTATCCTTCATTCTTTCCATCCAATTCCTTAACTTAATTGTTTCCTGATCTTTCAGTCTCTCTTCTATCTCTGCTTTTAAGACCCTTGGGAAGTTTCCCACTACTACCACTGGGACAAGTGGGGAATCTCCTGGTATCCACTTTCCTTTAAATTTCTCCCAGATCTCTAAAATATTTTGCAACCACGGGTTATCCAGTCCCCTCCTATCTTTCTTTTGCAATTTAATAAAAAAAATATTTCGCAATTTAAAATCAATTTCCCCTGTTTGCGATTCCAACCATTCAAGATCTTCCTCCCCTAAAATACTATTTATAACATATCTTAACTGATTAGCAATATAATAATATTTAATATTTGGAAGTCCCAAAACTCCTTTTGAGCCTTATACCATAACCCTTTATTAATCCTAGCTCTCTTGTCTCCATTGCAAAAGGCGTTAATCATATTTTGCCAACTTTTTAACTCAGCTTCTGATATTTTAATCAGTAACATTCTAAACAAAAAATTAATCTTAGGTAGTATCTTCATTTTAGTAACCGCTATTCTACCAAACCAAGAATGTTTTAATTTTCTATATATCTCTAATTTTTCCCCTACCTGTTTTTTCAAAGTTACAAAATTAAGTTCCTCTAACCTATCTAATTCTTTAGCAATATTAATTCCTAAATAACGTACTACATTTTTAAGCCTAAGACCTAACTTATTTTTACACTCCTCCAACTCTTCCTTGTTATAATTAAATAACATCATTTCTGACTTCCCCCAGTTAACTTGTAAGCCCGTAATTTCCTCAAATTCTCTCAAATGCTTCTTAATCACCTCCCCACTCTCCAGGGGATCTTCTAATGTCAGTAATGTGTCATCTGCAAACATATTCATTTTAATCTTCTCCTTTCTTCCTATCCCCTTTAATCTTTCATCCTCCCTTATAACATTTGCCAAAATTTCTATCACTATTGCAAATAAGATCGGTGAAAGTGGACATCCTTGCCTAGTTCCTCGAGCTAGTGTAATCTGTTGCGTTAACCCATCATTAACCATTATTTCTGCTTTGTTATTTTTATACAACTGATCAATCACTCCCATAAATTTATCTCCAAACCCAAATGTTTTTTAAATTGTTTTAAGCGCTGGCCATTCCACGCAATCAAAGGCTTTGAATATATCCAATGCTAATAAACAAATAAAAGCCTGCTTTTAAATTCCTTTTTTTAATGATATTAATTATGTTTAAGACTCTTCCAATTAAATTAGGCATTTGCCTACCAGAGATAAATCCACATTGGTCTTTTTTAATATATTTAGATATAAATGTACCCATTCTTTTTGCCATTATTGCTGTAAAAAAATTTGAGTCCTGATTTATTAATGATATTGGTCTATAAGATGCTGGATCTGTCAAATCCTTACCTGGTTTCTGGATTAATATAATCAGGGAATGATCCCACGTTGGCGGGGTCTTTCCTCCTTCTATTATATTGTTAAATAATTTTTTTAGTCTTGGTATTAACATTTCCTTTAAAATCTTATAGTATTCCGGCCCCAAACCATCCATCCCCAGAGATTTCCCTCCTTTTAGTTTATCAATAATTCCCTCAATTTCTTTTTCTGTAACTAATCCTTCCATACAATCCCTATCTTGCTTCTGCAATCTTATTTTCCAATTCCTCTCTACATATTCCAGTACCTTGACTTGTGGACCCAAATCTGATGTGTATAATTCTCTATAAAATTCCTGAAATATATTTAATTTATCTTTCATTGAATTACAACTATTCCCTGACTTATCCCTAATTGTCCCTATCATATTCTTAGCCTTTTCAGACTGAGTGGATCTAGCCAACATCTTCAAGTTTCTATTACTATATTCAAAAAAGTCTCACTTTAAATATAACAAATTCCTTTGGACTTGTTCTAATTCTTCTTTCTCTAATTCCTTTTTCTTAGCTTGGTGTGAGTGAGTTGTGAGAAGGGCTAATTGGTAAGAACTTCCACACCTTGGAAGAAAGAAGCCTTATCACTATCTTGTAATCAGTAGTCTTTTGGAAGAATTGCTTCTAGACTATCGCTATCTCTTTTTATTTTTATTTTGCTTTCTGGGCCAAACCCTGGCAAGGTGACTTACCAATAAATAAAATAAATAAATAAATAGCATTACAATAAAACGAATTCACAAAGCAGCACTGTCTAAGGGTGCCTCTACAAGAGGCATTTAAAGCTCTTTCAAGGCGCATTAAAAAAATTACCTCTACAAGAACGGAGCGCAAATCGGGCGTAGAGGCGCGTTATCTCCCCGATTATGCGCATTATCGAATGCACGTGAAATCGTGAGTTTTATTTTGCTCCGTCCGTTAAAGCGCATTTTGACTGTGTGAATAAGCGCTTATGCGCATTAACTACTTGTAAAGCGCATTTTGGACATCTGTTAATGCGCTTCGCCGCCTCTCGTGCAGAGGGATTAGGCGTAAATGCGCTTCTGCGATTATGCGCATAATCGCCTAACCAGGCGCAAAAGCGAATCCTTGTAGAGGGGACCTAAGTAACAGGATGGGGGAATTGTGGGTGGCCACAGGCCAGTGAGGGATGTTCCACTTCATGTTATGTACAGCTCACTCGAGTAAAGGAAGGCTGATCCAGAAGCCTTTGAGGGAAAGTCTCCTCTAGAGGAGATTTGTAAAGGTGGCATTGGGGCATGCCTCTGCAAAGAAGGCATCTCCTTGGCTGTTGTAGCCTTTGGGCAGACAGTTCTGCAGGTGATCCCGAGATGTTCTGAGGTGAAGCCCTGCCCTATGAGTGATTTGGGGCTGGGTTAAGACCAGAAAGGGCCCCCTCTTTGTGGGACATCCCCTCCCACACCTCTCCTATATGTGCCTGTAGGGAGAAGTGGGGGTGGGAGCCCCACGGGAAGCTTCCTCATTTGTCTCCACAGTTCCTAATTTCCTTTAAATTGGTTGACAAGTTTGTCCTTCAGTTATATATTCCTGCTGATTAGCCAAGCGACCCAGGTCGGAGTTTTCACACTCTTTGTGTTCTGTTGGGACAGGACAGAGCTGCTTCTCCTGGTCAAGTTGGAAGACCACCTTCAGCTGGAAGGTGGTGCTGTCGTTCCAGGGCATGTGGAACAATAGAAATGTATGATGAGTAAAGTTTCAACACCTGTTCTTTAAAGCATTAAGTGTTTTTTTAAAACCCACTTTACTCCCAGAACCGGAATCCTCCTACTGTTTACTGTAGGCAGAGGAGCAAGCTCTTTATAGCCCTCGAATGGGAGAGGCCTTCTGAGTCTTTCACCCTTCTTACAAATCCTTGAACTATGTATTCAGAGGTACTCTGCTCTTCTGACTTTATATGAAGTAGAAAGCAAAGTGGTTGTCAGAATCCATCTCCTCTTGAGCGATTGCCTTATGTTCTGTTCTGAAGTGGCGTTCACAAGAATCGGGCCCTCAAGGTGGCATACAACAAAACTCCAATCAAAATAAGGCTAAAATCCACAAACATCCCAACTGAAAACAATTCAATGGCAGAAACACAGAACAGAACAAGGGAATCAGCCTGACTTTCCACATACACACCAGCCCCACAACACCTCCTTGGCCATTCCAAGCAGCCAGTCCGACAGAGGGCGCCCATGACGAGGAAACACACCTACTTACCATTGCGGTCCTGAGTTCTCGGAGCGGGGCCTGCCCACCCGGCCTGATGAGAGAAGCAGATCCCCGAGGACCCCTGGACTTCGGTTCTTTAGAGCTGGGGAGCCCATGGTGCCCCACATGTTGTTGGCATATAACTTCCATCAGAACACTGCCAGCATAGCCCATGGGGAGGGATGATGGGAGTTGTGGTCCAACAACATCTGAATTCCTCACATTGGTGCGAGCATCTTAAAGGGAAGCTTTATTATTGGAACTTTGTTTCCTCCCAAGAACGGGATTCCGTTTCTTGGCGGCCGCATCTCAGTGGTGGACGAGGCCAAAGGCCCCAAATCCAGCATGTTTGAGCTTTCCGCTCTGACTGAGAGGCGTTTCAACCTTTCAGAATGGGGCAGGTGACGCTGTACAGAAGCTGGGAAACGGCCAGGTGGCGGTTGGGGCAAAGGGCGAGGGGCCGTCTAGGGAACTCCAGAGGGCTGGATTGGGCTCCGAGGGCCTGAAGAGGCAATGGTTCCGAGGGCCTGCCCGAATCCTGTGAGCTGGCTGATGGGCCAGATGCTGCTCTGAGCTTTGTTCTCTCAGTGACTCATGTGTCCCTCTGTGAGTCTCTCGCTTCTCCAGCTTGGGATGAGAGGCTTATTCTTCGCTCATCATCAGCTTTTTTCTTTGTTTTTTTGGTCACCCTCTTAAAAACCTGAAGCTGTTTCTAGAGGGTCCTGGTTCTGAAAGTTCCTGCCCCATGCTCCCAAGTAATCCATTGGATTGGGCTCCTTGAGGCTGCTGTCCTCCGATGGTGATGGGAGTCAGGGGGCTACGCCTGGGCGGGGTAGGAGGAGTCTCGCTTCATGATAAGCTTGCAGAGGCAAAGCACCATTTCTGTGGCTCTGTGCATAGCCCTCTGGGGCAGGATCCCAAACGTGGGAGCCTCCTGCGATCCTGATGATCTCTGATAAGCGCATGGCAGGGTGGGGGGATGGTTCTCTGTAGTTTGGGTGGGACTAATTGAATGGCTATTCTTGGACTTCAGGAGATGTCTTTTAATGAATTATTGTTTTGTACTGGAAATAGATCAAAACCTGAGTTTGGAGCCTTTACAAGGGCTGGAAAGAAAACTGATCGAGTCTCGCCTGGGGTAACTTGAGGGCAATCGTGGTTCCCATGTCTTTTGAATGCACAGAGCTGTAAAGCCTGGCTTGTCAGAGGCAGCAGCGCTGGGCTTTGTGTCAGGCGTCCTCAGGCAAACCCTCCAGTGCCGCAGCAGGCTTGGCACAGAGAGAAGGGGAGAGAGCAGAATCGAAAGAAATGCCAAGGGAAATCTGGCTTTCAGTAAAACCATGGGGATTCTTGGGTTTCTTAAGTGGAACGTTTCTTCCAGGACTCCTCGCGACCTCGTGATAAAGCTTCAGGAAAGGTTTTGAGTCAGGGAAGTTGGGGGGATGAGAACCAAAAGCGTTTGGCTGAGAGGACAGAGCACCTCCTTAGAAGCTGGAGGCTGGAGGCAGCCTCTGCCAGTTCCCCCCTGTGAAGCCCCTCTCTTCCGGACGTGGTGGGGCGCTTCCCGCTCTGCAGCACTTCCAGCGCACAAAGCCCTGTGCCGCCGCCTTCTCACTTGCCCACCCTGTAATCCTGCTAGAACGATCACCGCCGTTCCCGTAAGGGGCCTGTAGTGGCAAAAGGCAGGGAATGATGGCTTCTGTGGATCAAAATAAGCACATTTTATAGGTGGGAAGTTGACAGTGAAGCTGCCACAAGGCTTGCCTTCCTTCCTTCCTCTCTCTCTCTCTCTCTCTCTCTCTCTCTCTCTCTCTCTCTCTCTGTGAACCCAAGGTTGTTTGTGGAAGAGCAGTGTTTGACTCCTGCCTCAGGCTTTTTGATTCTTTTGTACTTCTGCTTCTCCAAAGCACATTGACACCCTTCTTTTTTGGTTCTCAGTGGCGTGGTTTTGGCTACAAGCCTGTCGGCACTCACCAGTTGACTTTGCTATTAGAAGGAGTGGGGCCACCTTGTAAGTGTCAAGCCTTCTACAATGGGGCAAGCTCACTTAGAGTCTCCTGAGGGAAATGGTGGGTCTGCCATGAGGCCAGAGACCCATTGATTCAGATACTGCAGGGGGGATTTGTTCCTGGAGCGGAGGCTGCTTCTCACCTGTGTACTCGCCCAAGACTTTTCGGAGACCTTTGATGCCAGGGCTTGGGGGGTGCAGGGGGTGGGGGCGGGAGGGTTTCTGTTTTCTCCAGCATTCACGGCTGGGTTTAAAAAAAAATGAAATAAAAAAGGTGACTTTTTTGGTCAGCTCCTAATGTTCATTTCTTGATGCCACGCAGGCAACTTTGTCTGCTCCTGAACGCAGAGAACATCTTCCACTCGATGGCGGATATCCTGCTGCGAGAAGAGAACCTCAGGTTTGCCTCCACCATGGTCCACACGCTCAACACGATCCTCCTGACATCTTCTGAGCTCTTCCAGCTGAGGAATCAACTGAAGGATCTGAAGACACCGGTAGGGTGGCAGGGTGGGTGGGTGGGCGACTTCCCTGTGTAGGGCAGCCTCTCCCCCCTCTTAAGCTACTTGGGAGCTCTGCGTGCAGCTCCATCTGCTCCCCCCCCCAACCCCTCTGCTGCCTGGTTCGCATCAGTCCCACCAATTGTTGAAGCTCAGCTTCCCTTTTTGTGCTGAGGAGCACTGAGCCGTTGCCTCTCTCACCTTAAACATGGGCGACGCCAAATCTCTTGAGTGTTTCATCTGTTTTGGTGTGTTCGAAATGAATGTCCTGTTTGTAAATAGCTGCCACATGTTGGCATGTGCTGTTCATTCTGTCCCTCTCTCAAGGCAACCAGGTTCCCTGGGAGCTTTGGTAGTTGTGTTGTACCTGCCGGAATCCGGCAAGATGGAAGCAGTTCCTGAACAAACTGCCTTGGTGGCCTTGGTGGCCTTGGCATTGCACAGGACTCTTCTCCCCCACCCCACCCCCACCCCACGAAAGGCAGCCTTTCTACGTGTGTTGCATGGTTGGTCTGCTAACTTCTGTCCATCATTCTGACCACCAAGGAATCCAGGGAAACATGAGGGCCAGGGTGCGCACACGCACCCTTCCTCCCCAAGATTGCCTATGGGCCCCTTTGGCTTCCACAGGTGGGGGGGGGGGGCATTCAGGGTTTGTTTTTGCCTGTTCATGGAGGACAGGTCAAGAAGCAGGGATGGTGCCCAGCACAGGAGGCTGCCTTCCTCCCCCTGGCCTCTTCTTCATGGCTGTATTTCCTTGGCATTCTCTACTGGAATGCCATTCTGCCTCTTTCCTCTCAGGCTGGGCTCTCCCAGTTTGGTGGGTGGCTGATGCTGAGGGGCTTAGCAGGTGGTCCCTCCCTCCCTCCAAGAGCATCCTGTGGCCCTGCTCCCCTCCTCTCAAAATGCCACGTAGGTAACTGTTTTGAGAGCAGGACACCAACACTACTGGATAAGAGGCCTGTGCAGACTCAACACATCAACACCAGGACACAAGGAATTTGGCCTCCGAGCTGCATTCTTCCCCACCCCCCACCTCCACCCCCTGTCGCTCCCGGCCACCTCTGTGTTTCAGTGCCGACGAAACACAGATCAAACATGCAGCAACACTTTATTTCCTCCTCACCACCTTTGCCAGTGCCCCATCTTTGTGCCTCTTTCCTCCATGGCCGGAGGGAGGCCACAGGCCGGTGCCCTCGAGTAACCCAAGCAACGGCCTTTCACTTGGGGATGTTTCCTCTGGGACAGTTTCAGGATCAGGGGACAGGCACCGGGGCTTAGCCCTGGGAAAGCTTCCTAGTGAGAGCAATTCCATATGGGGGAGCAACAGGAGGTTCCCCAGGCAAGGTTGGATGGCGGGTAACTTTTATGCTGGTGGAGAGGCTGGGCTCTCTGACTCCTGGGCTGCTCCCGTGTCTTCCTCCCTGTGAATGGCAGCCATGGCCTTGGCCCCCTTCCCACGCCTGCACCCACACTTTCATTTCAAGACACAATTTTACCAGGAGTTGAGAACCTTCAGGAGGAGCTCCGTCTGTCCGCACAGCAGGAAAGCAGGCTTGGAATGGAGTCCCGGTCTGAGAATCTCTTGGGGTCACTTCAAGTTTCCAAATTTGCTTCGGAAAATGCCTCTCCCTCCACCACCACTACCAGCTTGCTTATACGCTGTCTGAAGGGGTCTGATGTCTCTACCACTACTCAATTGGACTGTTGTTAGTGAACACTTCAGTCCCATCAGCCAACAGCCATTGCTGGCTGGGAATTACAGGATCTGTAGTCCAAAGCATCTGGGAGACACCAGGATGGAGTACGCTGGCCTGCATGTTTATGTGCCTGGCACTGAACCATCCAGGTCACAGAGACCTGCAGAAAAAACGACTTCTGTAAAATGGCCTTGAGGCTCCTGTATCCATGTCTGTTTGCCTGTTTGCAGTTCGCACCCAACCATGGGGATTCTGACCCTCAGCACGTAGCAGGCCGTTACGCTGCTCTCCTTCCTCTAAAAGGGCCAGTGTCATTCTGATGGCGGCTGATCCAGGGACCTGCCCCATTTATGGAATGAGGGGAAGGGGGAAGTCTGCATCTAGGAGAGAAAGAGGCATATGGGGAGGGGGAGCACACCCTAAACTCTCCTCTCTGTCCCATGATGGGGCATAGGGATAGATCACATGTTTTGCATGTGTGAGACCCCAGCATCGATCCCTGGCAGGGCGCAGACGATCCTGGCTAAGATGGGCCAGTGGTCTGATCCCGCATCAGACAGCTGTGTATGTTGTGTCCCCCAAATGTCACCTTGGCTTCAGCTGGGCCCTCAACCCGGAAGTGAGAGGCCGCTTGCTGCAAGAGAAGCACTGAGGGGGGGGGGGGGGGTTTGCAGTAGCTCTGTGTCCCTGTTTGTTTCCTACATCAGTGGGAGAGAGAATCTCCTGCCGTCTCGCCTTGCTGAGCTCAAATCTTCTCACATTCTTATACAAGTGAAACACAAGGGTTGCTCTGCTCTGCTCTGCTCTGTCCTCCTCCTCCTCCTCCTCCTCCTCCTCCTCCTCCTCCTCCTCCTCCATTGGCTGCAAAGGAAGAGCTCAGGGGCTACATTGCCCCCCCATCCCAGGCACTTCCACACATTGCTTCCCTAACTCTTCCCGAGGGCCCAAACCAGTCTGCTCTCCCAGAAGGGCATCTCAGTTCCCTCCCTCCTAGGTAGTCCCATTCCAGTGCAACCGCCATGCACAGCTTCCTTGGCATGTATAAAGATGCTCTGGGACGCTCCGGACAATGAAACAGGTCAAAAGATGTCTGGAGCATAAGTGGCATAGGACTCGTCATGAAAGTGACCAAATACGTGTTAAGAGTGTATAATCGCGCCTACTGCGTGGCGGTGAAGGCAGCAAACAAGGCTTACTTTGCCACTTCCATCACATCCTCAAGTAATCATCCGGCTGAGCTTTTTGAGTTGGTTCGGAGGTTGCTCACATCAAACCCACCAAATCCAATACTGGAACCCCTCGTGGATAAAATTGCTCACCTTCATGCTGACTTGAATGCCGCTGTTGATTCCGTGTCTGTTGAGGTGTCCAGTGCATCATCTTATCCTGCTTTGTGGGATCAATTTCAGTTTGTGGAGCCTGAAGATGTGGATAAAATCCTTGCATTCGTTTGACCCACCACATGCTCTCTTGACCCTTGCCCATCATGGCTTATTTGAGCTAGCCGTAGGGGACTGACTGGATGGATCACGGCAGTGGTGGATGCATCTCTGTGGGATGGTGTCATCCCCACTGCCTTGAAGGAGGCAGTGATACAACCACGGCTGAAAAACCTCCCTTGACCCATGGATTTATGGCAACTATCGTCCGGTCGCCAATACCCCATTTCTCAGTAAGGTGCTCGAGAGAGTGGATGGGGTTGCACTCTCTGAAGGAGCAGGTCTGTAGTTTGGGGGTGCTCCTGGACCCATCTTTGTCACTGGAGGCCCAGGTGGTCTCAGTGGCCCGGAGCATCCATTAATACCTTTGGTTGGTACGCCAACTACGCTCATTCCTGGATAGGGAAAGCCTAACCGCAGTGATCCATGCACTGGTAATCTCATGATTAGACTACTGCAATGCACTCTATTTGGGGCTGCCCCCATGCATGGTTCAGAAGCTGCAGCCAGTGCAGAATGCAGCAGCCAGGGTGCTCACTGGGACACCCAGCTGTGCCTGCATACTACCTGTGTTAAAAGAACTGCACTGGCTGCCTATTAGCTACTGACTCACGTACACAGTTATGTTACTGTCATATAAAGCCCTGAACAACTTGGGACCAGGATGCCTAGCAGGCTGCCTTCCTTTATACCTACCCAGGCGACTTGTAAGATCAGCAGAGGAGGCCTTGCTGGTCATTCCAAAACGGATGGAATGTCGCCATGAAATAGCCAGGCGGCAAGGCCTTCTCTGTAGTGGCACCCAGCCTCTGGAAAACCCTCCCTCGTGTTGTTTGAGAGGCAGAAAATGTGGCATCATTTAAACACCTCCTGAAGACACACTTGTTCACCCAGGCTTATTTATGCCTCTCCATCTTACTGCTCCATTTTAGAGCTTCTCTTATTGTTGTTGGAAGTGTTTGAATGCTGTGTTTTAATATTGTATTTTAATGTTGTGACCTGCTGAGAGATTTTAATATATTCAGCAGTGTATAAATGTAACAAATAAAAACAAACAAACGAACAAATAAATACCTAATACAGCACTAACAAGGTGTTTGGGGTCCTGCAGAACTCAGAAGAGGCACGTGTGGGGACCAGTGCGCATGGGGGGAGGGGCAGCAAGGCCTGCTTGGGAACCCGGGACGCCTCAACGCCTGTCCTTCCACCCCCACCTGACCTCACCTGGCCTTCTGCCGTTTCAAGCTGTTTCCTGCTCTCAAGCAGACAAGAAACAGCCGGAACCTGCGCAGAGGAAAGGCCTTAGGGAGCCAGATTCTTCTGGGTGGAGGGCACACTTGGCCGTTCTGCACATGGCAGGGATGTCAGTTCCTGCCCTGCTCCAATGTCACCAGGGGGGCCTGGCCCTGTGCTGTTGCAGGAGAGCTCCCCCCGCCTCGCTCCGCCCCGCCCCCTGTCATCAGATTTTGGGGCACGGCTCAGCTGGCTGGCGTTTCTGCAGTGGTATGTTGCACCGTGACCCTGCTTTTGTCTTCCCAGGACAGCCTCAACCTCTTCTGCTGCCTCTACCGTTCCTGGTGTCACAACCCCGTGACCACAGTGTCCCTCTGCTTCCTCACGCAGAACTACAAGCATGCTTATGACCTCATCCAGAAGTTGTATCCTTCAAGTGTGTCGAGGGAGAGAGGCTGGAGGCAACGGCTCTTGTGTTGCCGTGGAATCTAAGCAGGCTTCCGGAACGGCCAGTGCTTGGGCCGTGGGGAAGTCAAACTTCGGCCCACCATGCGCCATGTCAGGCAGCACGCGACAGACCATGGTGGAGTCCAAAAGCTGACACAGTTGCTCAGTCCCTGTGGCGGCCTTTGTTTCCCGAGAGCGGTGGGGGTGTTTTGAAGTCTCCGTTAAGCTCCACAATAGTGGCAGAGACCAGGAATGTTCCTGGGACTGGAGAGTGGTGGAAAAAGGCTTCCTGGTGGAAATGCTTATGACCTGGAAGAACAGCCTCGCTCACGTCCGACAGGTGGATTGAAGGGCTGCACTGGAGACCGGATCTGCCTGTACTGCGCAGGCAGGCAGTGGCGGCTCTGTCTTCTGCCACCCTCCTCTTTCAGAAATGCAGCGCTGGGAAGAGGAGCTTGAGCCAGACCAGTGCGCCACCCTCACGTTCCCTAGAAGTTGGTGCCTGGTGTCTCCTGCGTGGTCCCCATGTTTAAGCCCCTTCATCATCACAATGACGCCTAGCAACGTCATGTTCAGTGTCAAATTCCAGCCCCAAGTACAGTCTGCGAGCCTTCGCCCCCAACGTCTAAGTTCAGTGGAAGCCTCAGTGTGGGGCAGCAACATAAATAACGAAGAGTGCGTGGCTCTGTCTCTGTGGGGAGGGGAGTCGTGGGAGGGGGTGGGCCCAGTAGACTGGAAAAGCTGTGTGGGACCAGAGGCTTCGGTCGTTCTTGGCCCTGTTGCCAAGTGGCCAGTGGACAGATGAGATTCCTGAACGGCAGTGCCCAGCGGTGATGTCGAGGTCACAGTGGATTTCCTGATCGAGGTGGACAAGTTAGTCCAACTGATAGAGTGCCCAATTTTTACGTGTAAGTTTCTCTCTCTCTCTCTCTCTCTCTCTCTCTCTGGCTTTTTCAGTAGCAAAATTGGGTCTGTGTGCGTGTTTGTGTTTGCAGGAGGGTTATAAGGATGTCCATGTGGTGCATTGGCGTACATGCGCGCCCTGGGCACATTCCCTTTCCCGCGAGTGGTGACACTGCCCAAATAAATGGAGCAGAAGAAGCTATGAGCCACTTAGCTTGCTGGGAGACCTTCCAGTGTGTTTGTCCATTAGGGGCACCAGCGATATCGCAGGGAGTGGGGCTGTTAGGCTGACCATATGAAAAGAAGGACAGGGCTCATGTAACTTTAACAGTTGTAGAGAAAAGGGAGTTTCAGCCAGTGTCATTTGTATGCAATTAGTCCCTGGTGAAATTCCCTCTTCATCACAACAGTTAAAGTTGCAGGCACTATACTAGAGTGATCATATACAAAAGAAGGCAGGGCCCCTGCAACTTTAACTGATGTGATGAAGAGGGAATTTCACCAGGAACTAATTGCATACAAATGACACTGGCTGAAACTCCCTTTTCTCTACAACTGTTAAAG
Organism: Anniella stebbinsi; assembly: GCA_029215795.1. Lineage (NCBI taxonomy): Eukaryota > Metazoa > Chordata > Lepidosauria > Squamata > Anniellidae > Anniella > Anniella stebbinsi. Next base: position 34,799,235 of record JARDYH010000007.1, read on the forward strand.
TTACATGAGCCCTGTCTTCCTTTTCATAGGGTCAGCCTAGGGGCTATGCACAGAACGTAGGTTAGCCGCATGAGCTGCATTTGTCCTGGCTTTTTGCATGGAAGCTCCACGGCCGAGAGGGTGCCAGGGTGGGAGGCTCCATTTGGGAAAGGGCTGCTGAGCACAAGGGGGAACATCCGCAGGAGCCCGTTTTCCCACTGCTTGCTGCAGCACTGCGCTGCTGCACTGTGCCTGCCAAATACGCCTCCCTGTGCAGTTGCTGGAGCCCTGCCCCATGGGGTAGCTGGCTGGCAGGCAAGCCCAGCATTAAGATCCCTTGCAGAGCTGTGTGAGATTCACACATGGGGAGCACCACAGCAGCGTGGCCTCTCTTGCATGGAGCATCTCAGCTCGGATTCCCCTAAGGCCCGTCCAGCCCTCCTGCTTTCAGAAGGAAACTTGATGTGCCTTCAGCACCTGAGAAATGCCTGGAAGCCAGGCAAGGACCAGCAGAGGATGGAGGGGAGAGTGGCTGCCGCTCCCTGGGCCTTGTCCCATCTCCTGCTTCCTCGCCTGGATTTTGTGACACTCTCTGGCAGGGTGGTTTTGCGATTGCTCACCCTAACCTGCCTGGGTGGGCTGTGGTGAGCTCCTTGGAGGGCAGGTCAGGTGCAGCTGCCGCTGACGGGGCTGTTGTGTCCTCCGATTCAGTGTTGTAGAAGTAGAAGGGACCTCCAGAGCCATCTGCCCCACATCCTCCCCTAAGACAGAGTCCCCCATACTTCCTCTCCAGGAGGCCCCCTGGCAGCGCCTACTCTCTGGGAGCCCCCGGAAGAGTTCTATTAGAGCGGTGGCCTCTCCAACCCTTCACCGGGGGGGGGGGGGGGTCATGGGACTGCTTGGCCTCAGGTCTTTTGGGAGTCTCCGAGTGTCTTTGTAGCTCCCTTCTGTGCCCTCTGTAGAGCCCAGAACTGGGATGCCCCACAATGAGGGAAATCTCCATAGCGCCTGCCTCTTCCTCTGGCCAGAACTCAGGCCTCCCAAGGGCATTGCTTCTGAAAGCCACCGTTGAGGTGGGTTCTTCCAGGGCAGGCTGGCCGCCCTGTGCAGCAACTATCCTTCCAGAGTCCCCCATGCAAGGTAGCTACTGGGCTCGTGGCCCTGCATGGAGTTAACGCTGCCTCCCATGCAGGCTGCTCTAATGGCAGGCCCTGGGCGTGTGTGGGTCTCTCTCGGCCGGCCGGCCTGCCGGCCAGCTGCATAAACTGGCTTTCCTGTTCCATGAAAGAGTCTTGTGTCTTGTCACCCCCTCCCACTCTTGTGCCTACAGGCCCCCACATGCTCACTTCTTGCACACAGACAGACCCCAACCGTTCTCTCTCTCTCTCTCTCTCTCCTGTCCTGGTTGGGAGTCTGGTCTCCCTCTTTTTATTTCTAGGCTCTATTTGCTGGGTGGGCGGAAGCAGCGCCACGTTCTATGGCTCCATGTGCCCCATTTTTCTTTGGGGGGTCCCAGAGGTAGAAGAGCGACCCCCCTCCCAGGGATTGTCTGCCTGTCTCAGCTAGCCCTGCTGACACCACCCTGGTTTGCTTCCAGATCTCCGCCTGCAACTGCTGGACGTGAAGAACAACCCTGACCTCATCAAGGCTCTGTATGGCCTGCTGATGCTTCTGCCTCAGAGCAGCGCCTTCCAGCTGCTCTCCCACCGGCTGCAGTGCGTGCCCAACCCAGAACTCATGCAAGCCGCGTAAGTCACGCCTGCCGCCGGGTCTTGGGGTGCCTCTCCTCAGAGGGGGAGGAGGAGGAGGAGGAGGAGGAGGAGGAGGAGGAGAGGCTCCTGCAGAAGCAGCCTTGCCCATGCCAGTCAGTGGGTGCAGGGCAAACCTTTCCATGCTGGCCTTGGAGTTGGTTTTGAGTGGCCCCTTTCCATGCCAGACCCACAACGAAGCTGCCAAACAACTGCCCTGAGGGTCTGGCAGGAGTGCTGCTTTCAGCCTCGTCTGGGTGATGCTGTCCTAATGCTTCACGTTCATGTTGCACTTTAAAGTGTGTGAAGCACTCGGACCATACATATGTCATAGAAATGCTTACATCAGCCCTGGGAGGTAGGTCACTCAGGTGGTGGTAAGTTTAAATGCATACGTGGCTGAACTGAGAAGCATTGTTGGCGTCACTCAACACCTCCAGGGGATTTGAAAAAGGTGTGTTAAGATGGTTGTTTCCCCTGGTGGTTTGGGGAAGAAAATCTACGTCTCCCTTTCCTGTGACAATTGAAGAGGGGCTTCAGTGGAACTTAGGATAAAAAAAGGCATAGAAGTCTGTGTATTGTTTGTCACCCTAGCATGGCCGTGTGGTGGTGCGATCTCTTTCGGTCGGGGAAAGCGTTGGGCTCAGCTTACAGGAGCATTTGATGGGTACAAAAATACTTGATCTCTTGGTGAAACTGCTATAAATGTGCAGTCTAGCTTGTGCTCTGGAGGAAGATCTTTGTAAAGAGGAATCTGGCAGCAGCAGCAGCAGCAGCAGCAGCAGTGACTGATGCAAAGATGTCCCAGCAACGATGAAAGAGTGGCGTGCCTTGAGAGATTGGTGCCGCCATTTGGGCAGCCCTGTGGGGCAGACCTCCAAGGCCCACACAGCAGAGTGAGGTGGAGGGTACCCCTAACACAGAAGGGCTGTGAGGCCATGCAAGAGCAGGAGGGGGCCTCCATGGCTGAACGGTCTGGGTTGCTTCTGCGGAGGAAGGGGGGTGTCCTGTTTCTTGACTCAAGGAGGCAGATCCCGGGGGGGGGGACTGGAGGAGCCCCTACGAGGCTCCCTGAAGGATTGTGGGTCTTGGGGGCATGCTCCCGGCCCTGCACAAGGGAGGACGTTTGCGTTTTGCCTATATTTGGTCACCCTCAGGGGGCCGTGCCTTGTCCACAGGCATTTTGGCATCTGGGATGGAAAATCTCACTTGTGGTATTGCCATGGAAACAAGCAGATGGGGAAGAAGGTCTCGCTCCCTTCGCCTTGCCAGGGTTTGTTTAGGTCTCCTCAGGGAGCCGCACAAACCGCAGGAGGCAGCAAGAAGCCGTTCCTCTCTCCCTGCAATAGGCCTGGCTCTGAGAGGAACAGACGGTGTGGCCGAGGCGTCCCGCAGGGCAGGGAGCCACTAGCCCTTCCTTGGCGAGCGTCTGCCCTGGCTCCTGGCTCTCTGCTTGGGAACCTCGTCTGCCCGGGAGGCCGCTGCGCTCTGAGGGATTCGCAACAAGTCCAAAGATGCATTTAAGAAGTAGGGTCTATGCCAGATGACCCCAACTGGGGGGCTCCAGCTCTGTGGGACTACAACTCCCAGCATCCCCCAGTGAGCTCTGGAGCTGCTTGCGTATGAGCCGTTCTTTGGGGGGTGTTTTCTGTTCCGTTTTTCTCTCCCCTCACCCCTGACGGCTGAATATTTGGAACTGTCAGACAGACTCAACATCTGATTAACTGTGACCTACATTCCACTCAGCATTGGCAATGGCTTTCATAACAAATGCAGCTGAGAAACACCCGCTCCCTGCCCATGCGCACACCCATACGGAATCAACTGGCGATGCGCGACACGGAGGTGCCTCCCTGCAGCCCGTTCTCCATCCATCGCCCTGCAGATTCCGTTCCGGCCAGCACCTTTGGCAGGGGGACGTGCTCTACCCCATGTCAGCTGTCCTGCCAGGGGCTGGGGAGGGGGGCAGCAGGGCTCTGGGGCAGAAACTCTGCCACAAGGGTAAGGGCCCCACAAATGGTCATGTGAACCAGCCTTCAATCATCTGACTGAGGTTTGGAAGATTTTGCAAGAGTTTCCAGATTTTTCATTAGGCATAAGTGAAGCTCAGTCGTGATACCACAGAAGTCCCGTGGTCAAGGCCTGCCAAAACCTTTTTATTGGCCCCCCCCCCCCGGACATTTTTTTTAGTATAACTTTGGAATTCTAACTATTGTTTTCTTGTATTGTATTCTGTATTTTTAAATTCCGTAAACTGCCCTAGAATCTTTGATGAAGGCTGGTATATAAATGGATGAATATGTCTCTATATAATTGGCCATTTGTGATGCTGACTTTGGCCACGAGAGGCCTGTCTTTTGCCCGCTCCCAACCCTCTGCCAGCATGGGCTCAGGGGAGTCCGTGGCCCTGGCATTGAGGCACTGGCCTGTGAACAGAGCTCTCTCGAGGCCTGTGTGGTGAGCAGGACCGGTAGGTTAAGGGCATGTTGCCTTCTCTTGCCTGACCCATAACTTTTGAGGTGCCCATGTCCATGGGGTAAGCAGGAGAGCCAGGGCCACTCAACCCTTAGGCCAGCCTTCCCCAACCTGGTGCCCCCAGATGAGTGGAATGACAAGTCCCCGCTTCTGGAGAGCACCAGGATGGGGAAGGTTGCTTCACGGGCTCCAGCCACGTGGACTCAACTCGCTCCTGGTGGAGTTCCTCGAAGAGGCCCTCCATGACGAAGATGGCGGTTCCTCCTCCCCAGGACACCCATGTTCCTGGTTGTGGGGACATTCCATATCCTGAAATTATGGGCAAGGAAGAGGGAGGAAACTGGATTGTTGTTTTCTCTTGGACAACTCGTAGGGTCCTGTAAGAGTGCCTTTGTGCCGTTGCCTTTGTGACATGAAACTTGGGGGACACTAGATGGCAGATGTCCACTTTGGAGAGTCCTAATACGGGTCCCCCTGTCCTCCAGCCCAGCTGTTACTGGAACAGGCATTGGGTCATTCCTTTGGGTGAGCTGGTGCCTTGGCTTGGACCTTCCAGGGTATTTATTTTATTTATTTATTTCATTTCATTTCATTTCATTTCTAACCCGCCTCTCCATCTAGATCGAGGCGGGGAACAACACTAAATATAAATATAAAAACAATAAAATAGATAAACCATTAAAACAGATAAAAACAAATACATTATTAAAAACATCTTAAAATTAAACTGGATAGGCCTGCCGGAAGAGAGCAGTCTTCACGGCGTTCTTAAATTCCAGAAGACTGCTAATTTGTCGAATCTCCTCCGGCAGCAGCCATTCCACAGTCTGAGAGCCATGGAAGAGAAGGTCCTCTGGGTAACACTCGTCAGCCTAGTTCTGGCTGACTGGAGTAAATTCTTCCCAGAGGACCTGAGTGTGCGGGGCGGATTATACGGGAGAAGGCGATCCCGCAGGTAACCTGGACCCAAACCATGTAGGGCTTTAAAGGTAATAACCAACACTTTATACGTCGCCCGGAAACTAATGGGCAGCCAGTGGAGTGATTTTAAGATTGGTGTTATGTGGTCACCCCTAGGTGTACCGGTGACCAACCTGGCTGCCATATTTTGAACTAATTGAAGTTTCCGGACTAGGCACAAAGGTAGCCCTATGTACAGCGCATTGCAGAAGTCGAGCCTCGAAGTTACCAGTGAGTGCACTACCATCTTTAGGTCTTCCAACTCTAGGAAGGGGCGCAGCTGGCGTATCAGCCGAAGCTGATAGTAGGCACTCCTGGCCGTCGCATCTATCTGGGCTGTCATTTGGAGCGACGGATCCAGGAGTACCCCCAAGCTGCGAACACAGTCTTTCAGGGGGGGTGTAACCCCATCCAGAACTGGTTGACACACCTCCAAACCCAGGTGAAGGCAGGTATGTGGTGAAGGCAGGTATGTGGTGAAGGCAGGTATGTGGTGAAGGCAGGTATGTGGTGAAGGCAGCCCATGGGTTGTCTCTTCCTTGGTCTGCCAGTGGATGGGGATGGGCATATTTGCTGGCCCTGCTTCCTTGTGAGGTCCAAGCGAGGTCATGTCTAAAGGATGCAGACTTGCTTGGAGAACACGCTGGACTGCAAGGTTTGCTACGGATGCAAGTGAGAGACCATTTCACACAGGAGGCTGATGGAAGGCATCATGATCGGTATGAAAGAAGCCATGATCCCATTGGTCAGGTAGCAAAGTTAATGAACGCCGCCCAACCCTCGAATGGCTTTGTAGCATCTAGAGGCTTGTGGTGTTTGGATTGTGGGTCCAGCTGGCGCAATCCTCCCCTCTCGCTGTGCAAGGAGTCCTGAGTTCAACTCCTACGTAGGACAGTGGGACAAGTGCCTGCGTTGGAGGGAGGGAAGCCCGCTTAGTCATGAAGATGCCCTTGGGCAAGCAACGGCCACTCACTGTTTAACCGACGACGGCACGGCGGCCCATGGTGGTTGTAACGCTAAAGTGCCCCTTCTTGGAGAAAGAAGGATGCTGCTCTGGGGAATAATTACTGGCACTTTCTCTCATGCCTGCAAATGGGAAGAGGATATCTGTGGCAGCACCTGACCAATGACTCTCCAGGCCCCTTTTGACTGCCATTTCAAGGGATAAACCGCCTGAAAGGCCTTGCCCCATCTCTGAGCATCACACTATTCCAACCTCTCCTGCCTGCTCTGCTCTGCTCTGCTCTCTCTTTCTCTCTCTCTCTCTGATGGGAGAAGTGCAACCTCAGGCCACGTCATGCCTTGGTCCAGTGAACTGAATCCAGTCTATCCAGTGAGCCAGGCCATCACTGTAGCGCTGCCAGTCCAGGCTGAAAACAAACTGAGCTGGGGTGTGGTGGTGGGGAAGAGAGGCTGGGTGCACCTTTTGGCCTGGGCTGCGCCAAGCAGTCTTCATTCAACTTCTCATTTTGCTCTGCATGATGCCTGGCATCATCCAGCACTTTCCATCGCTCTGGAAACCCATAATCTCTGCATCCCACTGTTTTGATGTCCTTCTGCTCGTTGCCAAGGGCTGAACTATTCTAAAATGGCATTTCATGTCTCACCGCTTGGAAAATGAGTTTCCAAGACGTTTGGTACAGATGCTGACGCTGCCTTGATTTCCAGGGAAGGAGAGGGACAAAGCTGGGGAAACTCTATCCTTTCTTGGGCCAGCTTATGTCGGCAAGAGTTTGGAAGTTTGAATGTCTCTGATTTGGCTTCCTGAGAGGGAGGTTGCTGGAGCTTTGCAGAACAGCTAATTTACCAAGAAATTTTGTTTTGTCGGTAAATTTAGTCTAAACCAATCTGTGTATACTTTGCACACGAGTATACATGCACACGTACACACACAAGTTCTAAATCAGGAGCATTCCCATTCTGCAATCAAAGTCAATTAGGCAAGTCTGGTCACATTTGCTTTCTTTGCATCCAGAATCCTGGTTTTCAAAGAATTTGGCACCTTTTGGGATGGGATCAGAGAAAGGAAGGATTGATCAGGGACAGATCAGTTATGGAAGTTGGGCAGGTACAGAAAGAGTTGCTGTGCAGGAGGAAGAAGAAAGTGTTTACTTCCCCCACTCAGTTACAGTCTTCTTCGGCTCCCGCACCTTTGAGCTTTCAGCAAACATCGCTAATAAGCTTTGACATGTGTTTTCTGCAGCCATAAAGTGAGAGCTAGAGACTTGAGACGCCCAGTTTGCAAGATCCTGCCCTTATCCAGGGATTCCCAGAGCACAAGAAAGATGCGTTGTCCTGCCAATTGTTGCCATGTTGGCCAATGCTCCTCCGTTGGAGGGCTGGCTGGGGAAGAGAGACAGACAGACTGACAGAGCGGATGACTTCACCACCTCATTTGCCATTCAGAAACCCATTCTCAGCTTTGTGTGTTCTATAAAGTTCATTCCATCTGGTCTTATTTCCAAATAAACATTCATAGGATTGGGCTGCAAAATTGATTAGAAATGCAAGTATTTCATTTTATTTAGTTGCCTCATTATAACTTTTTTTATTTTAAACATACAACAACTGCATGTTAATGAACCCCATTAGACTCATTGCCATTTGAAGCCACCCAGGTTGAGGGGGAGGGGCCATCACTTCATCTTGACCGTGTGTTGTGTGACGAAGTACTTTTTTCTGCCCTGATCTCCTGCCATTCAGCTTCAAATTCACCATATTCCTCATTGGAATTAGTTCCCGGCCTGGTTGGCCATGCTGGCTGAGGCTGATGGGAGTTGCAGTCCAATACATCGGAAAGGCTCCCGGCTGGCCCATGGCTTGCAGCCTTGCTTTGGCTTGCATGCAAGCAAAGCTACTAATGGCCCAGGACAGGGCGCAATGTGTTGCTAGCCGGCATCTCTGTCTTGAGCCTTCCCAGAGAAAGGGAGGGGGAGGAACATGTAGCAGGGCTACCCTTGAAGTGTGTGTGTGGGGGGAAGGGGGTGGCCTTCTCCAGGCCTCCTCCAGGAGGGGAGCTTGGCCTGGCTGAAGCTGGGTCTGTTGCTCCCTCTGAGGTCCCCTCTACAAGGATTCGCTTTTACGGCTGGTTAGGCGATTGCGCATAATCGCAGAAGCGCATTTACGCCTAATCCCTCTGCACGAGAGGCGGCGAAGCGCATTAAAGGATGTCCAAAATGCGATTTACAAATAGTTAATGCGCATAAGCGCATATTCACACAGTCAAAATGCGCTTTAACAGACGGAGCAAAATAAAACTCGCGATTTAACGCGCATTCGATAATGCGCATAATCAGAGAGATAACGCGCCTCTACGCCCCATTTGCGCTCCGCTGGTGTGGAGGTAAATTTTTTAATGAGACTTCAAAGAGCATTAAACCTCTCTTGTAGAGGCACTCCCAGTCTAGCTGCAGCTACAGCAGCAGCTCACCCCTGCCTGCCATCGCTTGGCCTTTCCTCCCACTGGCTGTGGCTGGGTGCCACCCGTTGGGCTTCCACATCTCAAAGAGAGAGAAAGAGGTATGCAAACAGGAAATGCTTGGCAGTCCGTCAGAGCTCTGGCCCTGGGCTTTGTCTCCAAACACACTCTGGATGTGTCACACCAAAAGGCAGCCTGGGATCAAGAGCCCCTTCTTGCCCCATGACGAGAGTTGGGGGCCTGCCGCCAATAGAGCGGGATTAGAACTGCTCGGGTTGGGCTGGTTGCTGCTGGCTGTGGCACCCATGCATGGTCCCTGCATTCACATGCCCTGACCAGCCGTCGAAGTCAGACCTGAAGGAAGTCCTCTTTGCACACTTCCTCCTTGGTTTGGAGGGTGCAGCCACCTCTGGGAGCAGGGTTGCCATCTTCTCAACTTGAGATTGAGCTGGACGGTCCATCAAGGGTCCATTTTCAAGCTGTGTCTAGGGAATCCGCTGGGATTTCATGGCAACTTTGAAGGTGTTCCTAGTGAGATCAATAGGCACAGATACCACAGCTGGCTCATCATTTTCTGTCTTCCCCTGTGATGTGCAACTGCAGGGTAATGTTTGGTATGTTTTAGGGTAGCCTTCCCCAAACTGATGCTCTCCAGATGTGTTGGACTGCAACTCACAGCATCTCCCAGATGGTCCAGCACAACTGGAGGGTGCCAGGTGGGGGAAGGATTCTAGTGTGCATACATGGGTGGCAAGAAGCCACTTCATTCCACTATTACATCCAGGGCTTGCCCCTCAAGCCTCTGCAGCAAACAGGGCAAGGCCCAAATCAGCACACCATGCTGGGATACGTATTTTCAAGGGTGATATAGACACACTTTATATATTTTTTAAAAATTACAACTTTGCCTGGGAGAGCTGGAAAGCCACCATACTCATGGATTGCTGAAAAACACTGGCGTGCAAGGTCCCCAAGGTCTTACAAGCCAGACATGGGGTTGTGTCCAGTGTTAGCCCTGTTAGTCTAACACTGGATACGGTCCAGTCTTGTCTTGTGATGGGCTTCAGACAAGGAACATCTCCTGCAGGCATCCCGTTGAAAGAGATGGGGCTCTCGTTCTGTTCCAGAGTGCTGCTGCTGCAGCAGCGCTTGCAAAAGGGCTGCTCCTGGGCACCAGCGATGCCCCTGGTGACCCTTGAGGCGTCTCTTCCTTGTCGGAACCTTCATGGGAACTGAGATCCACCCCAATCTTTCAGGCAGAGGCATGGGAGTGCCCCATGGGGGGGGAGAGGCTTTAGCGGCTCCTTGCCTGCCCAGCTCTGGAGACAGTTAGAAGATGGAGCAAGTTCTTTGGCCTGCCTGTGGTCCACTGAGTCTTGGCTGGGTTTCTGTGCCTTCAAAAGTTGCAGGTTTGATGTTTATCCTAACAGGAGGGAAGAGAACAGAATGCATGCAGACACAGTGAAGACAACTTGAGATACATTTTATCTGAAACAACAGTACTGCTACTTTTCATGAAGGAACTTCTCAAAATCTCCTCTAGGTCTGCAGTGCAAAAATGCCAGGGGTGTGTGTGTTGCGGCACCTTCAAGACTCACAGTGGTATTGTGCCTAAGTCAGAAGGTCTGGAACTCAGTGGACCCTGGCAGAAGAGCTGTGCAAGCAGCCGCCCCTCTTCTCAGAGATGGGTGACGCCCGACACGCATGCATGCACGCACGCTTCCCTTCTGGGTTTGCTAAGGAGAGGGAGAGGCTGAGCCAGGCCTGTTCAAGGCAGGCTGGCTGGAGACAAACACAGGCGTCTCACTTGCGAAGGTGGCTGGCAAAGGAGGGAGGCAGAGCTGGTGGGGTGGATCTTCGGTCGGATTCTGCCGTCTGTTGTGGTTCTGACAATGCCAGAGTTTTGTCAGCCTTCCATCCCCAACCTTGTTCCCGCCCAATGGGTTGGATTGCAACAACATCATTTCTGTTGCAGTCAAACACATCTGAAGGGCACCAGATTAGGGAAAGCTGCTCTATTATAAGGGGAGTCCCGGGTGGGGTGGTCCAGGATGTAAGCTGTGGAGGGAAGTGAGCAGGAGTCTCGGAGGGGTCAGCCCCCGAATTAGAGCAAGGAGGGGTCACCTCTTTCAAAGAGGGGGTCCTTGGAGAAGAACCATGGGAGTCGGGGAGGAGCGACCATCCTTCCCTCCATCCACCCTGAAAGCAGGGGCAGCTTGGTGGCCACAAGGACCCCAAAGTAATTGGCGGAAGGGGCTCAGGAGGCCTGGCCTTGGGCCACGGCCCAGCTAACAGCAGTGCAGCTCCTGGGTTTGGGGGAGGGCAGGCTGGGCAGCCTCTCTCCCGTGGGACAGGGGTGTTCTCCCATCCCCGAAAGCCCCCCCCCCAGACACTTCCTGGCAGGGCAGCCCAGCCCCTCCACTGACGTTCTGCACTCCTCTCCTCAGGGACAGCTCCAAGAGCAGCGTTGCTTTCAAGACAGCGGCAGCCACCACAGCCATCGACTACGCGGAGCTGCTGCAACACTTTGAGAAGGTCCAGAACAAACACCTGCAGGTGCGGCACCAGCGAGCCACCCGGGGTGAGAACCTGGAGCGAAGAGGCATCTTCTGAAGGCCGGACCCTGCGGGGCACAGAGAAAGCAGGGATTTGGTGGGCAGGAGAGCCCTTGGCCAGGCCGTGCTGAGGAGGGGGCCCTGGCCTCTGGCAACAAGCTCTCTGTTTGCCCTGTCTGGAACCCCTTTCCTGTTCCCCAGATCAGGTTGGCTCAGAGGGTGGGGAATAAGACATTCCTGCCCAGTCCGGGATATAGTTTTTCCTCTGGCTGAGGGACAAGCCCTCCCCTCCACCTGATGGCCACAGAATTGCCATAACCGCTAGAGGGGCAAAGCCAGGGGGAGGGGGCGGAGGGTGTGCGGAAAGCACTCTGGGCTCCTCCTGTCCCGTGGCCTGGCCTGCAAAGACTCGCCCCCTCCTCACCTGGCCCTGCAGAGCTTGCACACCTGTCCTTGAGTATATTGGGCACCTGAGATGAATGTCATCGGGGGGCCCTCTCCCCCCGAAAGAATCATGTGCATGGATTGCACAGCCTTAACTTACAGCGACCCTGCGTGTGTATGTATTATAAATATTGATCTCTAGACCTATTGGGTTTGAAACCTGAGAATCTCTTTGTACTATTGTAAATCTTCCCTTGTTGAAATAAAAGAACGATGGCCAGACACCCTCCGCAAAGCGGGCCTCTCTTCCTGTGACTGCATATGCTGCGCCCTCCTCACTTCATGCACACACATGGGGCAGTGGGCCCCTTCAGCCACACTGGACCCCATCCCTGTTTGGTGGCTGAGTGTGGCTCTCTCCTCCCAAGCAGCATAGTGGCTGGTCAGGCAAAGTCTTACTCATCACAGAATCAAAGAGTGAGAAGGTCCAACCTCCACCGCTGCTCAGTGCATGGATCCATGTACAGCATCCCTGCCAGATGAGTGTCCAGTCTCCACTTGAACACAGCCAGTGGCGAAGAGCCCTGAACCTTCCTAGCCAGTTGATTCCACTCTCTGACTGCTTTTGCCATTCTGGTTTGGGTCTACCTTGAGGGCTGCAGACCCAAGCACGTACCAGCAGGCAGGGACCCCTCCTCCTTTTTAAGATTAAGCAGGCCAAAAAAACCCTAAACCAGGACTGCTCCATCCATTGGACAAATCAAGCCCCTGCTCAGTGCAGCACACCCAGCTAGTGCTGGAGGGGTGACTGTGCATCTTGTGAGGAAGGAGAATGGGAAAGTAGCACAGCCCCTGGGCTGAAGGGAAGGGTTTGGGTTCTAGAGCAGCAGCCAGAATAGCCTGGCAGCCTCCTATGCTCCCGGCCCATTGAACTGCGGTGCAAAGAGCTGGGTTTGAGGAAGAGGCGTCGGGCTGGCTGCGGATTTGCGGTTGTCCCGGCCCAGAGAGCAAGGTAGAAATCTTCCCTGCATGGAGAAAGGAACGGAGCAGAAGCCCTGCAGAGGCAGCCAGGTAAGTTGCAGCACCTACCCATGTGACAAGTTGCCTGGCGCTTTGGGTTGGTTTTCTCCCCACGCGGAGCCTAGAGGCAGAGGGCCAGAGTGGGAACAGGCCTTCCTCAGGGCTCAGAGGAGAATTGCAGCAGCAGATGTCTGTGAGGAGAAGGGTCTCAAGCGAGTGGCATCATGACATGTGCGCAAACTGACCATCCAGAGTTCCTCAGGAAGCATCACAAGGGCCAAGTGTCGAGGGCCACGCCCCCACCCCTCGGCTGTGCCAACGCAGGCTCTTCTGCCTGGCTCCTGGGTGGGGACAGGGGAACCTTCCTCTCACCACTCCACCTCTTGGCACACCTGCTTTGAGAGCCGTGCCATAGGGAGACTGAACAACCAGCAGCAGTAGCAGGTGCTACTTAGAAACGAGGTTGGGAAGGAGACAGAAGACTTGCCAGCCATTCATCCCAACCTGAACACAGCTGCCAGGCCTCCACCCTCTCCCCAGAAGCCTCTCTGTATCCCAAAACAATTATGGGGAGTCCTACAGTGAATGCTTTCTTTTCTTTCAGGAATCCAGGAGAATGGTATTGCCAGAGGAGGGCAAATGTCCCTTCCTTCAAAAAGGGAGACCTGGGGAATTCTAGACCAGTCAGTCTGACATCAGTACCTGGGAAGATTCTAGAGCAGGTTAGAAAGCCCTTGATCTGTAGACGCCTTGACACTAATGAAGTGATCGCTGGAAGCCAGTACAGGCTTGTCAAGAACGAGTCCTGCCAATCTAACCTTATTTTATTTCTCAATTGGGTAACTTCTTTATGGAAATGCTGTGGACATAATATATCTTGACTTCAGCAAGGCATTTGACTAAGTGCCCGCTGATATTCTGATTAGCCTACTGCAGTCGTGGGTCTTAGGGTGGGTACGAAGCCACTCCCACCATGCACCAGGTTCGCAAAGAACACATCTGTGAGGACGTTGGAGAAGCAATTGTGACCTACCCCCCACCCCCATCGTCTGAACCCAGGCGGGATCTACTTACTGCTTTATAAGGGTATTGAAGTGTACGGGCAACTGTTGGCGCCCAGGACACATTCCATATGCTGTTGTCAGGCTGTCATAGTGTTATATCCTGCTTGGTGTGGATCTGGCCCTGGTCTCTGGGCAGCAGCAGATAAGATTGGTCAGACAAGCGTAGGATTGGCCCAGGCCACGTAGCCCCAGTTCCTGAGTTGGTGGGAAGAGAAGGAACGGGGGCTTTCAGGATGGATTCTAGGGCAAAGCAGGCAACCTGTTCTTCTTGCCACAGGAAGAGCTCCAGGCCTGCCAGGGAAAAAGTTCAAGGAGCGTGTCAGGGCCACCTAAAATTTCCAGCCAAATTGCCAATGGAGAGTAATTTTCTGTGTGGGCGATCACAGGGAAAAAGGCATAGGAGTGGTGTGAGGCCAGGCCTGACTGAGTACAGGAGGCGGCCAGCAGCAGGCCACAAGCAGAAGACCTGTGAGACGGACCCCCAGGAAGCTCTGCCACAACCCCATCCCTATTCCCCATGTAAGAAGAAAGTGGGAGCAGGCCCATCACTCTGCTTGATCCCAGGGCAAGTTGGAGGCGCAGCAGCAGGCGAGAAGGGCATGCAAGCATTTTTGCATGTGGCCCCCACTTTTGTACGCATAGGCATGGCTCCTTGCCGGGGGGGGGCGGCAGCTGGGCCCCCAACATCACACCTGCACCCGACTCCCTAAACCCTCTGGGTGGCCCTGCAAAGCTGACCGGGAGGGGGGCACCGAAGGCCCTCCTCGCCCGGGGTGCTACGTACTCTGGGCCAGCCCTGCTGTTTGGCAATTCCCTTCTCAGGACGCGCGGAGAGGAGCCAGTTCCTGCACGCAGGCGGCGCGTCTTGCTCCAAGACGAGCCGAAGAGCACAAGCGGAGCGGCGGGGTCCCCTCGCCCTGTTCCTTCCCCGTGGCCCCCTCGGGGCTTTGGGCGACGAGCGCCTGCTTGCCCGGCTTCTGGCTCGCACTGCGTCAGCCCTCAGCCAGCCCCGCAGGGCAGGCCGCCGGCGTCTCCTGCCTGCCACGACCCCCGTCCGACGCAAGGAAGCCCGTGACGCCCCTCCGCGGCTCATCCGCCCGCCCGCCGTGCTGCCCGAGCGCCACGGGGCCTCGTGTTGGGGCGAAGCGCGCCACCTCCGAGGGCCCGGGAAGCGGGTCAGAGCCCCCTGCAGGCCGCTGCCGCCCGCGTCGGGGAAGGCAGCCAGGAGGCAGCCGCACGGCGAAGCCCCGCGCCCTTTCCCGGCATCGTGGACGCGTCGCGCTCAGCTCCGGGCACCGGCGGGCAGACGAAGACGCGGCGGCGGCGGCTCGCTCTCCCTTCTCGCCCCCCCCGCCAAGCCCCCAGAAGGGGCGGCCCTTCCCCCTGCCTCCCTCCCGCATCGCCCACGTGACTGGAGCGAGTCCACCCCCCCCGCCCGGGCCGGGATTACGCCTGGCTTCTCCCTCCTGCGCCCGGCGGCTCCGAGGGTCGCGCCCGCCGCCGCCTTCTCCCCCCCGCCGCCGCCGCCGCCGCCGCCGCCCGGCCGTGCGCGCCCACCCGTGCCGGCGAGGTTTCCTAGGCGCGCAGTGCAGGGCGGGCGTGGGGCTTGCGGCATCCGCCGGGGCGCTCGCCTGCCTCCGCCGGAGGATGGCTGCCGCTGCCCGCGGCGCTCCGAGCGTGTCGCTGTCGTGGCCGCCGCAGCCGCCGCCCAGAGGCCGGCGAGAGTGACCGGGGCGCCTGGCGGCCGAGCGCGCTGACAAAAGGGCCCGCGGCAGCGCCGAGAGGGGAGGGGCGCAGACGCCCCCGCCCGCCCGCGGAGGACTTCCGTCGTCACAGGCGCTGCGGAGGCGCTTTTGCCGGGGTCGCTGGCGCTGCGGGCATGGAGACGGCGGACAAGGAGTGCGGGGCGCTGGGCGGCCTCTTCCAAGCCATCGTCAGCGACATGAAGGTGAGCCCGGCCGCGTGGGGGGGAGGCGGCGGCGGCGGCTGCCCGAGCAGGAGGGGTCCTGGCGAGCCGGTAAACAAGCGCGCCGCCTTCGAAGCGCAGCCCGGGAGAGAGGGGGGGTGAGAGGAGGCGCGTCTCCTCGGCCTCTGGCGGCAGCCGCCGCGCCCCCGCGAACGCCTTTCCCAGCGCGGCCGGATCCGCCTCCCTCCTCGCCGCCGTCGCGGGCCGGGAGATGAGCTCACGCACCCCACCCCCCGGCTCCCGAGTAAGCGTGCCGAGGATCAGGCCGAAGGGGGCAGTTTTTGCCGCCCTCCGAAGGTGCTGTCATTGCCGCAGGGGGGTCCCTCCGAGCGCGGGGGCTGCCGCCGCCGCCTCTTCTGGGGCGCAGGAGCTTGCCTGGGCCGAGGCTGCGCAGCCCCGCTGGAGCGTCCGCCTGGCGCGGCGCCATCCAGGCAGCTGGGGCTCCGGCCCCAGCAGGAGGCTGTCTCGGAGGGGCAGTTTTGGTGGGTCGTAAAGGAGAGAGTGACTCCGAACGTGTGCAGAGTGCCTTTTCCTGCCCGTCTAATATCGCTAACCACCCCCGGTGCGGCACAGCTTATATGCCAGGAAAGACCACTGGCCGCTTCATCAGGACCATTTGATTCTGTCTGAATGGGGCGGCGGCGGGGGGGGGGGGAGTGGCTGAGAGCAGCACATGGGGGCGGCGTTGGGGGGGCAGCTGCCTCTGCACAGCAAACCTCAGACTTTGCTGGGTGACATTTGCCTGCCAGCTTCCAGAGAGGGGGGAGAGGGCTCCGGTGGGGTTCTGGGCAGCCCCCCCTCCCCCCTCCACACGGGCTCTGGAGTCCGCCATTGGACCCCCGGGCTGGCGGGCCAGTGAGGTGGCCAATTGCAGGCCCAAGGAAAGGGTGTTTTCTGGGGTGGGGCAGCCGCCGCCAGGAATCGCGAAGGGGGGGGAAGCAGCTGCCAAGGGCAGATTGAGGCGTCTGTTTAGCGTGGCGAGATCCAAGCCTTGGGCCCTGATGTTTTTGTGGCTGCCACTTCGGGCCGCAGGCGTCTGCCCTGCCAGCTGCAGCTGCGTGGCAACCCCACCTCTGGCCCAGGCTAGCCAGTGAGCTCCTTACATGCAGCCGGATATGCCTTTGGGAAAACCTCGCTCCCTGGATCCCCATCAGGGCCTGCGGAGAGAGAACTCCTTGCAGCCAGCCGGAGGCAGGGAGCAGCAGAGGAGGCTGGCCTGAAAGTAGCGCCCTTTGTAGCGCCAGTGGTTGGGCGGGGGGGGGGGGGAGGGCGGACCTTTCGGCTGCTCCTGTGGTGCCCCCTCCCCCTAGCATGAAGTGTGGCCTCCCATTCTGCGCCCACAATGCTCTCCCAGGGTCGCGGGGGGGCTGCCTCCCCTCAGGCCCGCCTGGAGCAGCTGCTCAAGCACATCCTTGCTGGCAGGGGAGGGGGGTTTCTTGGCCTCCTCCAGCCATTCCTGGGGGAGAGCCACCTGCCCCCTTGGCACAGCATTCCTGGCTGAATCGGGAGCAGGCTTCTGTCCTGTCTTCTGCGCCTGCTGCCTGCTGCCTGCAGCTGCCCAGGATGGAGCGGGCCCTGGACACACGCGGGCTAGAGGATTTGCACTTGGGCTGCAGTGGAGCCCTTGCTGCCCCGGCGTATGCCTTGCTGCATCAGTGTGTGTGCGTGTGTGTTTGTGTGAGCATGGCCCCCCTCACCCCCCCCATCTTCCTATTTGCTGAGTTGGATTTCCATTTTCTCTCTTCTCCCGTGGGGATTTAAGATGGCTTCAATTCTGGTTCTGCATCTCTTGCTCACCTGAGTTATGGCTTGTGCATTGGAGTGCGCTGGACATCAACGACCCACCCGGTTTCAGAAAGCAGCTGTGGGCTCTTCTAGGTCTGGAAGCCCACCCATTTTGCATTAGAATCCAACACTCTGCTGAATGTGCCCCCCACCCCCCACCCCTTTTGGGCCTTAGGGCTTGTGGAGTAAGCGTTGCCTGTTCCTTGCAGATTTTGCAGCAACGTTTTGCTAGTTCTTGCCTGAAGAGATTGGGATGGGCATGTGGGGCAAGAAAGGGATTCCTACCCAGGTTTTGGTTTTTCAAAGACACAATGGATTGGGACTTGCACCTCTAAAGATAAAGCTGTGGCTTTTGGAAGGGGGTGGGATGAGAGCCCCCTGCATGGAATACAGAATAGGGGGTGCTGGGGCAGCCCAGGTAAATCACGTGCACCAATGTGGCATTCTGCACCCTCTCAGCAGCAACCCCCCCCAACATGACCAGCCAAGCAAACACATGACACTAGTAACAGACCCAACCCACCCTGGTGACAACACGTTCCCCCCCCCCCCGCAATGGCCCATGAGACCTGCAGGCGGAGCGAACAGCGCCCCTCCCCTTGACTCCGCCTGGCTTCAGCCCAGCCCAGCACAAGGATCAAGCACATGGATGTGGCAGGCATCTCTTGAAACAGGCAGAACCCTTCAAGTCCATCCTCTCCCAGCTAGTTCAGCTCAACACATACCGGAGATACGAGCATTCACAATTTCGGAGGGAATATAATCGACTGATATCGGGTGGGCTAGGAATATTTCAATAATGTGTGTTTATTTTGAAAAACACATTTGTTTGCCAGGCTAGGGATATGTGGGGAAGACAGTGTCACGCACCCCCCCCCCCCCCATGAGCAGGGCCAGGGCCAGCTCCCTCTGACTGCCCAGAGATGCTGGCTTAAGGGCCAGGAGAGGCGGTTTTGGCCTGGCTGGAGTGGAGCATGGCCAGCAGTGAGAATATCTTGCCCCAGCCACTGGGTTGGGCTCTCGCTGCACTGGAAAGGCTGCTCTGCAAGGGAGACATCAGGGGCCATGACAGCCCAAACTGGCATGTTCAGCTCTTGGGCAGGAGGACTCCAAGGGGAAGTGGGGGGTCCCCCAGAACAAGATGCTGCTTTGCCACTGCCTCATTCCTGCCATCGGACCCCCGCATGAGGCAAGCCCATGCCTCCACCCCCTTCAGCCACAGGCAAGGGGCTCTGGGTTTGGGTGGGGCAGGGGCTGCTGCTGCGTCCAGCCCTGGCGGAGCAGGTGGCTAGTAGAGAGCAAGCGGGACGTACGAACTCTTGGACGGAGCAATTCCGGACATTCCCAGAGTGATTTTCCTTTTGCCTTGTCTGCCCCATCATTGCACCAATTCTGCCCAGTGCTCACAGTTTCCCTAAGCGCCCCCCCTCCTGTGTTAAGTAGCCCACAGCATGTCGGGGGGGAGGGAAAGGGGAGGTTTGGGATTCTTGCCTGGGGACGCCATGCCTGCGAGCATTTCCAGGCTACCTACGGAGGAGCAAGGAATTCTCTTTCTTGAATGAATTATACCTCCGTTTCCAAACAAGTTCTACACGGTTCTAGTCATGTTTGGTTGAACTCCTGCAAGGAAGAATGAGCAGAGCGGAGTGTCTGGCCTGCAGTGTTCCCCGATTGCCTCTACCTGCCATTCCTGCATGGTGGTGGGAGCTCACCTGGTCTGGGGGGGGGTTGTTGCCCACATGGCCCCCCACTGACACGGAGGTAGGGTGACCAGATAAAATCCAGGTCAGGGCTCATGTCACTTTAACAGTGGTAGAGAAAGGGGAATTTCAGCCAGTGTCATTTGTATGCAATTAGTTCCTAGCGAAATTCCCTCTTTATCACAACAGTTAAAGTTGCAGGGGCTCTGCTTTCTTTTGTATATGGTCACTCTAGTATAGCGCATGCACCTTTAACTGTTGTGATGAAGAGGGAATTTTACCAGGAACTAATTGCATACAAATGACACTGGCTGAAATTCCCTTTTCTCTACAACTGTTAAAGTTACATGTGCCCTGACCTGGATTTTATCTGGTCACCCCACACTGAGGGCATCCTTAACTGGCCATTTTGTAGGAAACCAATGCCTGCTGCTTTAAGGGAGGCAGCCCCTGGGAAGGGCAGCACTGGCTTGCTATGGGGCTTTCCTGGTTCTGGGAGTCCTTTGAGGATGGTGCTCTAGCTGTGCTGAGTCAGCATGCTGTGTCACCCAGGTCTCGACTGGAGCTCTTCCTTCCCCGGGGTCTTCAGTGGTGTTGTCCCCAGGAGAGAGGTTGTTTGCTCGGCTCCTGGTGCAAGTGAACTTAGCAGGGTCCTGTTATCCAGCGTGTCTTGCTAAGGGAGGGGGCATTTAGACTCCATTGGATGTATAGTGCAGCCTTCTCCAACCTGGTGCCCACAGATATGTTGGACGGACAACTCCCAGTGTGCCTAGCTGGGTTCAGGAAGGCGAGCAGCGTTCCCTCTGGAATTGTTTTTGAATTGTACACCTTCATTTTCAAAATGTAATATTTTGCTCATTGCTCTTTAAAGCATCTTCACCATTGATTTTATATAAAAAATGCATTCGCATATAATCTGTAGAGTATAAATCTTATTCATTAAACTGTTCCCTTTATATTGTCTAGACTCGAACTGTCTCCATCAAACTAACGCTCCAGATTGTCTCCATCAAACTTAACAGAAAGCCGGGATTACTAACTCCTCTTTCCAGAGAGTGCAGCTTCTCTTCTTAGAATTCAAAAAGGTTCCCCTTTAGTTGTTGGAAGCTACTAGCCCAAGTGCTTTCAAAGTAAAATGTGTGCATCTGTGATTCTTGAAAATAGTTTACTCTTGGTGTGCCTGTCTTGTTCTGTCCTCTTGTTTTGAGTAGTGCTGTGGGGTTTCCTTCCTATTTTTGTTTAGATGCTCGTTTCTTAGTTCTGGTCCTCCCAGACAGCCGATAAGCCACATTTGTAGAGTTACATGTGATGAAATTGCACCCCCCCTTTATGGGACTCTTAACCTTGCCGTCCTGGAAATCAGTTTACCATAAACACACAATTTACAAAGGAAATTACCATTTTGCGGGGTTCCATCCTGGCAGAATCCTTGATCCTTCATTGTGTGTTAGGTGGATGACTATGGATCAAAGTCTTCTTTATGGGGTTGGTTTTTTTTTAATTGTCCTCTTGTATGTTATAGCCAGTTTATTCTGGCAGGTAGGTATGTTAGCCAAAAGATGTCCATTTTAAAGAGGATATGGATATTAGGGAACAGGGCACTGTGTGCGCCACACTGGGGGGATGTCTTGGCACCAAGACAGAAAGGGAGTCTTGAATGGAGGTGTGGACAACTTTGTTGGCTGAAGAGGCTGCCTAGAAATTGTGCTGGAGGTGGTGGAGCTGGATGGAGGCTGGGTTCAGACTAGGCAGGGATTTCCCATGAGCTGCAGTGCCGGGGCTGCGTGTGTTGCCCCTCCGTGTGATTAGCAGAATTGGAGAGAATTATACAGCTCAGGAAAGCCGTGTGCAATGGCTTACTTTGCATGATTTATTCAATGCCAATTCCTTGGCGCAGAATTAAGGACAATGTGTTGGTTTTAGTGCAGAGTCATCCATCCTCAGTCGTAGGCAATGGGTCGCTCCCCCTCCCCCCCCACATGTCCAGCTATAGCAATAGCTTTCAGAGACGGCACAGTCTTATTTCCCTCCTGCCCTTTTCTAGGTCCAGTCTCTATACACATTCATCCCTAGATCTGTTATTTGCATTAGTGGTCAATGATTTATTTATTTAATAATAACAATAACAACAACAATAATAATAATAATAATATATTTATTTCTTACCCGCCTCTCCCTTTGGAACAATATAAATCAAATACATAAAATGAATTAAAAGAGCATATAAAACTAATACTAAATCAAAATAACAATCAAGACATCTTACAATTCTTGGTTTAAAATTCATCAGGGTAGGCCTGCCGGAAGAGGCTAGTCTTTATAGTTGTCTTAAACTAATTGAAGTTTCCGAACTAGGTACAGTGGTAGCCCTCTGTACAGCGCATTGCAAAAGTCAAGCCTTGAGGTTACCAGTGTGTGCATTACCGTCTTTAGTTCTTCCAACTCTAGGAAAGGGCACAGCTGGCATATCAGCCGAAGCTGGTAGTAGGCACTCCTGGCCGTTGCGTCTATCCGAGCTCTCATTTGGAGCGTTGGATCCAGGAGCACCCCCAACTGTGAACTCAGTCTTTCAGGGGGAGTGTAACCCCATCCAGAACTGGTTAGGGTGACCAGATAAAATCCAGGTCAGGGCTCATGTATCTAATTGTTGTAGAGAAAAGGGAATTTCAGCCAGGGTCATTTGTATGCAATTAGTTCCTGGTGAAATTCCCTCTTCCCCACAACAGTTAAAGTTGCAGGCACTATACTAGAGTGGCCATATACAAAAGAAGGCAGGACCCCTGCAACTTTAACTGTTGTGATGAAGAAGGAATTTCACCAGGACCTAATTGCATACAAATGACACTGGCTGAAATTCCCTTTTCTTTACAACTATTAAAGTTACATGAGCCCTGACCTGGATTTTATCTGGTCAGCCTAGAACTGGTTGACACACCTCCAAACCCAGGTCAGGGCCCTTGACAGCAAGCATCACTGTCTTGTCTGGATTCAGCTACAGTTTGTTGAAGGCTTATGCACCATAACAGAGAGAAAAGCTTGAACAGCACCCCAAAATACTCTTCGCAATGATGTAGGAAAGAAGCCAGACTGCAAAGCACATGGGCTTCGATGTCTATATACTAATGCCCAGAATATGGGAAACAAACAGAATGAACTTGAACTCTTAATACATGAAGGTAAATATGACTTGATACGTATAACTGAAACTTGGTGGGATGACTCCCATGACTGGAATATAGCAATTGAAGGATATAACGTGCTCAAAAAGAACAGAAGAAATAGAAAGGGAGGTAGAGTTGCACTATATGCACAGAAATACCAGAGGATGAGCCTGAGAGCCCCATCGAGAGCATCTGGATTAAAGGAGCAAAGAATAAAAGGAGCATGATAGTCGGAGTCTACTACTGACCACCCAATCAAGGAGAAAACGAGGACAAAACTTTTGAAAAGCAAATTGCTAGTGTTTCAAGGAAATCTGATGTAGTAGTAATGGGGGACTTCAATTACCCTGATATCTGTTGGGAGACAAATTTTGCCAAAAGTGGTCCCTCCAAGAAATTCCTGACATTTGTGGCTAATAACTTTCTCCTACAGAAAGTAGAGGAAGGAACTAGAGGCACTGCTATCCTTGACTTGACACTGACCAATAGGGAGGACTTAGTGGATAAAGTGGCAGTTACGAGAACTCTGGGGGAATGTGACCACGTCCTACTTGAGTTCTTGATTTTAAAGAAAGCAAAAGCTGAGTGTAGCCAAACACGTACTCTGGATTTCAGGAAAGCCGATTTTTAATAAACTCAGAACTATGTTAAGTAAGGTCCCATGGCAAGTGACTCTAATGAGAAAAGGAGACCAAGATGGGTGGGAGTTTTTAAAAAAGGAAATTTTAAAGGCACAATTACAAACAATCCCAACAAGGAAAAAAATAGAAGACAACAGAAGAAACCAGTGTGGCTCCACAAAAAGTTTAGAGATGACCTGAAAACAAAAAAGGATACATATAGGAAGTGGAAGGAAGGCCAGGCTACAAAAAAAAGAGTACAGACAGGTAGCACAGAAGTGCAGGAAAGGCATCAGGAAGGCTAAAACTGAGGAGGAGCTGAGGTTAGCGAGGGATGCTAAAAGCAATAAAAAGGCTTTCTTCAGATACGTGAATAGTAAAAGACAGGGAAATAATTGGTGGTTCAACTGCTTCTTGAGGATGGCAAATTGGTAACAGAGGACAAAGAAAAGGCCGAAGTGCTCAATTCCTACTTTGGCTCAGTCTTCCCTCAAAAACGAGTCTACAACCCCCCTGGCAAAAGTGAAGTACAAGCTGAAGGGGAAGGATTGCAATTTGAGATGGATTAACAAATGGTGAAGGAAAACCTAATTTCTCTGGATGAGTGCAAATATCCAGGGCCCGATGAGCTGCATCCTAGAATACTGAAGGAGCTGGCAGAATAACTCTCAGAACCACTGTCTATTAACTTTGCAAAATCATGGAAGACGGGTGAAGTACCGGACAACTGGAGGAGGGCTAACGTTGTCCCTATGTTCAAAACTGACAAAAAGGAGGAACTTGGGAACTACAGACCAGTCAGTCTGACATCCATCCCAGGGAAATTTTTGGAGCAGATTATAAAGAAGTCAATCTGTAAGCACCTTGAAAACAACACAGCAATTACTAGAAGCCAGCATGGATTTGTCAAGAACAAATCCTGTCAGACTAATCTGATCTCATTTTTGATCGGGTAACCTCCCTTGTGGACTGTGGGAATGCTGTGGATATAGTATATCTTGACTTCAGCAAAGCTTTTGACAAAGTGCCCCATGACATTCTGATTCACAAACTAGTGAAAAGTGGGTTAGATGGAACAACTATTAGGTGGATCTACAGTTGGCTACAGAATCGGACTCAAAGAGTTCTTATCGAAGGTACTTTCTCACACTGGGGCCCAGTGCTCTTCAACATTCTTATTAATGATTTGGATGAGGAGGTGCAGGGAGTGCTTATCAAATTTGCAGATGACCCAAAATTGGGTGGGATTGCTAATACCCTGGAAGACAGAAACAAACGTCAAAGTGATCTTGATAGACTGGAGCGCTTGGCTGAAAACAACAGAATGAAATTGAATAGGGATAAATGCCAAGTTCTACAACTAGGAAAAAGAAACCAAATGCACAGTTACAAGATGGGGGATACTTGGCTCAACAATACTACAAGCGAGAAGGATCTTGGAATTGTTGTAGATCACAAGCTGAATATGAGCCAACAGTATGATGTGGCTGCAAAAAAAGCAAATGCTATTTTGGGCTGCATTCATAGAAGTATAGCTTCCAAATCATGAGAGGTACTGGTTCCCCTCTATTTGGCACTGGTTAGATCTCATCTTGAGTTTTGCTTCCAGTTCTGGGCACCACACTTCAAGAAGGATGCAGACAATGTGGAGCGTGTTCAGAGGGGAGCAATGAGGAGATTTAAGGGTCTGGAAACAAAGCCCTATGAGGAGAGACTGAAAGAACTGGGCATGTTTAGCCTGGAGACGAGAAGATTGAGGGGAGACATGATAGCACTCTTCAAATACTTGAAAGGTTGTCACACAGGATCTCTTCTCGATCATCCCAGAGTGCAGGACACGGAATAATGGGCTCAAGTTTCAGGAAGCCAGATTCCGGCTGGACATCAGGAAAAACTTCCTGACTGTTAGAGCAGTACGACAATGGAACCAATTACCTAGGAAGGTCGTGGGCTCTCCCAGACTAGTGGCATTCAAGATGCATCTGGACAGCCATCCGTCAGACATGCTTTAAGGTGGATTCCTGCATTGAGCAGGGGGTTGGGCTCGATGGCCTTATAGGCCCCTTCCCACTCTACCATTCTATGATTGTAGGTGGGCACTGGGAAGATACATCTCTTTAGGCTGACCAGATAAAATCCAGGTCAGAGCTCATGTAACTTCAACTGTTGTAGAGAAAAGGGAATTTCAGCCAGTGTCATTTGTATGCAATTAGTTCCTGGTGATATTCCCTCTTCATCACAACAGTTAAAGTTGCATGCACTATACTAGAGTGACCATATACTTTAACTGTTGTGATGACGAGGGAATTTCACCAGGAACTAATTGCATACAAATGACACTGGCTGAAATTCCCTTTTCTCTACAACTGCTAAAGTTACATGTGCCCTGACCTGGATTTTATCTGGTCAGCCTACATCTCTTGTTCACGATTCTGACTTTAAGGCCAGATCTACCCCAAGCAGGATATAGCGATATGAAAGCAGTATGTAAAAGGCAGGAGCCACAGCAAACAGGATACAGCGGTATATGGTATGTGTCAATGGGCCCAAACAGTTGTCAGTGCACTTCATTACCACGATAAAGCAGTAGTGTGGCTCCTGCCTTTTATATACCGCTTTCATACCGCTATAGCCTGCTTGGGGTAGACCTGGCCTAAGAATCCCTAGTCCCATCCCAGAATGCAGAATGATTACACCTGAAGCACCTTGTTTATTGCACCAAATGGAACTCCTGGTAAGCCCACTAATCGTAATGATCCCCATCTGAACCTCTCTGAGTGAGGGCAGCTCCGTGTGTGGGTGCACATGCGTGTGTGCCAGGGGAGGAGATGCACTAGAGCATTCAGTTGGCATGTGTGGATCAGCCTTTCCCTAGCCTGGCCCTCTCCAGATGTGCTGGACTACACCCACCCATCCTCTGTCTGCCTGATCATGCTGACTGGGAATGATGAATGCCACATTCAGGGGAAGCTGATGTAGACATTGGCATTTCCAGCAGGCCATCATCGCGTCCATCTTCCCAAGAGCAGGCCAGGAGGAGGGTCTTGGAATCCTGCCGATCAATTTAGTCACTTAAAGTTCGTCCTGAAATGAATCTGGCAGGGTGAGGGAGGGACAGGGGTTGTATCGTTCCACGCTCAGGATCTTGATTAATGCTACTCCTGATTCTCTTACCAAAGGGTCTTTCTTGCTGAGCCTGAACCTGGCAATGTGGCAAGCCAGGGACCAGCCAGGGTTGCTGCCTCCCCACCTCCTGTCGCTTTAGCCCGGGCATGGCTGTCAGCAGAAGTCTGGGTTGGGGAGGGTTGTTTCTCTTCCTCCCCCCCTCCCACTTGGGATATGGTGGAACCGCCCTCAAGGAGCTCTTCCAAAGAACGGACTCTGCCATATAACAAGAACAGGAACCCTGCTTGCTGGCTAGACTGTCAGGCAGGTCTGAGCATGGCCATGCCCAGCTGGGCTCTGCTGGAGCAGTATCCCTGCAATGGGTTTGGGGAGAGGCGCCCCTCCATTGCTGGCTGGGTTGTGGATCAGTTGTGTAGGGAAGCTGGCTGGTGCCATCTGACACAGGCGCAGTAGCTGGTCTTACATTTCCATCAAACATGTGGCTCACCCTGAGTGTCTCCTCCAAAATGCCTACAGAGTGGCAGCAAACAAATTTTCCCACTGAGTGTGTGTACTAGTCTAGATGTGGCATTTAATCAGGTGGTGGTGTTTTGTGCTAAATTTGAACACGGAAATGCAGTATTTCGCTGTTCTCTCTGTGTTAGTGGGTTGGACAAAGCTGCCTTCCAAAATAGGTCTCTGCCAGGCCTCACTCGGTCCATCCTCCAGTCTCTCATTGTTTTTTAGGGTCTGGGGTGGGGTGGGGGAGACCTAAAGTGGCTGAAGGGTCTACAACAAGAGTTCGTGGGGGGTGGGAGTAGAGGTGAGCACTTTGAGACACGGGCAGAGGCTCAACATGCCCTTTTTTCTGGTGAATTTTACCTCAGGGAACTCGGGAACCCACCCTGTGTTTGGTCTTATAATGGGCAAAGTTCTGGATTAAAGGGTTTGGGAGCCCTCTCTCTCTCTCTCTCTCTCTCTCTCTCTCTCCCTGCCCACCTTCACCCCTCTTCTGGCTTATCCCTAAAGCCACCCTAAAAACAGAAGAAGCCTTCTGCGTGATCCTAGGTTGCTCCCAAGTACAGAAGAGGGTATCGGGTGCAAAATGCAATATTTGGAGAGCATCAGCTCTCGCTTTATTTTTAAAAAATAAGTTTCTGGTTCTTAAAGTTGTGGAGATTGGCTTAAAGTGTGTGGGCCTGTCATATTCCAGTAGCAAAGAATTCTTTTTTTTAGCTTTGGCTTTTACCTGTTAGCAGTAAAATTCATTCACACTACATTTTATATTCAACGCTGGCTGAGAATGATGGGAATTGTAGTTCAGTGCATCTGGAGGCCCTCAGGTTGGGGAAGGCTGAGATAGAGAGTACAAATGGTATTCTCTCTCTCTCTCTCTCTCTCTCTCTCTCTCTGTGCATGCAGCAGGAAAGGTTTGACCCATAGGTGTGGGCGTGTCCAGGGGTATTTAGGCACACGGGGACCCTACCCCAGAGTTGCCGTGCCCTTGGGAATACTTTCCAGACTCCACAGTGCATTTATTGAAGTGGCCCCCATTTGTGGCTCTTTGTTGAACAGGATTGATCTACTCAGCAAATAGGTGAATGTTTTGCGTTTGTCAATGCTTTTAGAAACTATCTTGTAAAGGAAATATATTTGAAAAAATCAAGCAGCTTCAAATTCCACTTGATTGCACAAAACTCTTTAAACACAGAAATGTGATGCAAAGCAGAAAACCCCTTCTTAGCTGGGCATCATCAGTAGCTGCCTCCTACCAAACCAGCCCCTCGGTCCATCT
Organism: Anniella stebbinsi; assembly: GCA_029215795.1. NCBI lineage: Eukaryota > Metazoa > Chordata > Lepidosauria > Squamata > Anniellidae > Anniella > Anniella stebbinsi. The sequence continues at coordinate 34,826,970 of JARDYH010000007.1, forward strand.
AGCTCAGGATTGCCCACGCTGACTGGCCATGGCTGTCCAAGGTTGCAGACGGGGCTCTGTGTCCCTCTCCGACTTGGAGAGATCTGGGTCTGCAGCTTGTTCCCCACCACTTAGCTGTGACCGTTAGCTGGGCAGTTGGGGTTTCATTTGCAAATCAAGACGGGCAAGAGAATTAGCTCAGTTCCATTCTGCTTCATTTCAGGCCTTGATTGTAGGGAGATGGGACTGCGGGGAGTGTCGAATTTGACGGTTATGGATGGCAGAATTGGCAGGAACGCTCACGGCAAGCCCCAAGAATTCTCTTTCTCTCGCTCCCTGGAGAGAGGGCAGCCCCACCTGCCAGCACCTGCCAAACCCAGGGCATCGCTTCCCACTTCCAGTTATTTGAGTCCAGGAACTGGCTGGTGGAGAGCTCTGTGTGCAGCTGTTTGTCCCCCCCTCCCCTCCCCTCCCCTTGGTAGGAAACAGGCATTTTTAAAGAACCCTTTCCAGGCAGGCTTGGCTGCAGACATGGCAACTTGTCTGTCCAGCAGAGAGCAGGAGGAGGAGGAGGAAGTCAAGTCAAGTGAGGAATGAAAGGCAGACTGTTGACTGCTTGAGCTCAATCCCTAGTGGAGAAACCAACGCTGCTGTGGCCAGGAGAACTGTGCCTTGGAAGGCCCTGGCGCCCCAGAGCACAAGGCAGGTCCCCTTACACAGTATGCTGAACGGGACTTCAGAAACCTGCAGGCCGTGTAAGGCTGGAGGTGTGGTGGGATCCACTCTGTATCAGTTGCACAGAGAGAGAGAAAATGGGAATAGCTGGGAGAATATTTGCTGAGTAATCTGGTGAAATCACGAACATGCCGTGTGGCCTCCAAATGGCCAACTCACTTTCCTCGTGCATGCACTGCATTTACACGCACTCCTTCGGCTGCTATGCAACATGCCTGAGATTTGACATACGTGGCATCTGTGCAATTGCTCGCTCATTCTTTTGCACAAACCAGCCTCCTGCTTATGTCCATGTAGCTTTAATACAACTAGGGTTTAAAAGGGAGGAGCTGTAGCTTACGGTTGAGCCCCTGCTTTGCATGTAGAAGGTCCCAGGTTCAAAAATCTTTGGCATCTCCAGGTAGTAAGCTCTACCATCCCTGACAGATGGTTGTCCAGCTGCCTCTTGAATGCCTCTAATGTGGGAGAGCCCACCACCTACCTAGGGAATTGGTCCCACTGTCGTACTGCTCTAACAGTCAGGAAGTTTTTCCTGATGTCCAGCTGGAATCTGGCTTCCTATAACTTGAGCCCATTATTCTGTGTCCTGCACTCTGGGATGATCAAGAAGAGATCCTGGCCCTCCTCTGTGTAACAGCCTTTCAAGTATTTGAAGAGTGCTATCATGTCTCACCTCAGTCTCCCCTTCTCCAGGCTAAACATGCCCAGTTCTTTCAATCTTTCCTCATAGGGCTTTGTTTCCAGACCTCTAATCATCCTCGTTGCCCTCCTCTGAACATACTCCAGTTTGCCTGCATCCTTCTTGAAGTGTGGTGCCCAGAACTGCCAAATAGAGGGGAATCAGTACCTTGCTCGATTTGGAAGCTATACTTCTATGAATGCAGCCCAAAATAGCATTTGCCTTTTTTTGCAGCCACATCACACTGTTGGCTCATATTCAGCTTGTGATCTACAACAATTCCAAGATCCTTCTCGCTTGTAGTATTGCTGAGCCAAGTATCCCCCATCTTGTAACTGTGCATTTGGTTTCTTTTTCCTACTTGTAGAACTTGGCATTTATCCTTATTAAGTTTCATTCTGTTGTTTTCAGCCCTGCGCTCCAGTCTATCAAGATCACTTTAGAGTTTGCTTCTGTCTTCTAGGGTATTAAGCGATCCCACCCAATTTTGTGTCGTCTGCAAATTTGATAAGCATTCCCTGCACCTCCTCATTCAAATCATTAATAAAAATGTTGGAGCACTGGGCCCAGGACTGAGCCCTGCGGTACCCCGTGCGTTACCTCCCCCCAGTTTGAGAAGGTACCGTTGATAAAGGGCAATGCTATAATAGACAGAATTTCATGGTATTTGTTTCTTGCACTGATGTACTCCAGACTGGGTGGCATATGGATTGTGGGAATCTACCTGACAGTCCCCCTTGAAGGGCTAGCTCCAGGTAGTGAGCCCCTTTCCTAGCAGACTTACATGCTTAAAGCAGCAACAGCAGCAGAGTGTCAACAGCTGTGCCAAGTGGCTGAGTCCCATTGCTCTTTTAATTTCCCAGTTCTCTGGGCCAATGCTACACTGAGGGCATTGTAGGGGATTTCAAATAGTGGCTAAATGCAGCTGCTCCTCAGAGCAATGGGTCTGGAAAAACTGGAAAAGGGGACTTAGGGCCAGCATCAGTATGGAGCCCTGCGGGGGCACTGGGGCCCCAGCAGTTATCTTAGGAGGTTGTGTGGTGATGCTAACATTGGCCATTGCAACTAGGATCTCAGCCTACAACAGGAATCCAAGATAGGGGCTGGCTGAGAAGTACTTTATTTATTTATTTGCTACATTTATAGCCCACGTTTTTCCTCCAAGGAGCCCAAGGTATCTTCTGTTTTATCCTTTCAACAAACCTGTAAGTTACATACATACTTTATTGTAGTCTATAGACCATAAAAGAGCATACAAAATTTAAAATTTGCATCAACAGCTGTAAACAATTGACCTGTAAGTTAGGCAGAGAGTCAGTCACTGGCCAAATGTCATCTAATGAGCGTCATGGCCAAATGAAGATTAGAACTCATGTCTCCCTGGTCCTAGTCCAGTACTCTCACCACTACATCATACTGGCTCTCTGTTTGTTACTGGGGAGACAAAGACGGCCTCTCAGGTTGCTGAAGAAGCATGTCCAACATGAACTTGTTAGCTCGATTCAGATGTATCTGCAAACCACGATTTGTTTAACCAGCATGAGCCATGTGTGGGCTCCCAGCTCTCTTTCCTTTCCATGTGTGAAGGCAGGAGAGAAGATGCTCTGGTCACAGTTTCAACAAACTGTGGCTTGTTGAATCTGTGAAAACCCCCATCATCCCCAGCTAGCATGGCCAATGGCTGGGAGTGATGGGAGTTGCAGCTTGCAATTTGTTCCATTGCAGCAAACTGGGTTGTGCAAACTGTGGAGTTTTTCTCTTGTGCACAGGGGATTGTGGGCGGGGCGGGGGAGGAGGAGGAGGAGCGCAAGCCTGGGGCACGTAGTGGCTTGCACACCAAACAAAAAAACGTGGTTTGCAGTTATGTCTGGACTGGGCCAAAAAGTGATCTTACATGCCAGTTCAGTCGTTGTAATCTTAAATTTGTCCAATTTCTGAACAGCATAAATGCTGCTTTTCAAATTAACTGATTTGATAGAATAACCAGAAGGATCCACAATAAATGGTCTACTTTGAAGGAGCAGGAAGAAAATCCAGCTGCCTTGCTGGAAGTTGGCAAATTAGCTAAATGATCCGCCTTCCCCATCCTGGTGCCCTCCTGATGTGTTGCATTGCAACTCCCATCATTCTCAGCCAGCGTGTCCAATAGCTAGGAATGATGAGTGTTGCAGTCCAACACATCTGAAGGGCGCCATGTTGGGGAAGGTTGTAATGGTTGTGGTTGTGGCAGCAGCTGTAGGAGATGAGGAAGACTCTGTGGAGTTGCATGAAGGCAGATGACACTGGGATGTCTCCTGGGAAGCACTTTCTGCCTGTGGTCATGAAATAGTTTTGCAATACACATCTGAACAGCATTTTAGAAGTGGGGTGTGGGGAGGGAGAGTTTTCCACAGTGTGGTTTTGATTTGTGATCCATTCATATCTTCATGAGCATGAAATGTCTAGTTCCCTATGAACAACTAAATAGAACCTCCATGTCCATCAACACGATCCCTCTGAATGCTGGGGGCTTCAGGGAATGTTGCCTTTCTGGCTCCTTGTGGGTTTTCCTGAACGTTTTCATCCTTACTGCTTGTACATTAGGATGCCACTGGACAAGATAGTGTAGAGTAGCCTTCCCCAAGCTGTTGCCTTCTGGATATGTTGCACTACAACTCCCAGCCATGCTAGCTGGGGAATGCTGGAAGTTGTAGTCCCAACACATCTGGAGGGTGCCAGCTTGGTCAAGGCTGGTCTAGAGATTTGGAACAGAATAAAACCCCCGGCTCGGCCCTTTCCTATCGTTTTGACCGAAACCCGTCTCTGTGCTCATGCAGGGCCGCCCGGCCTTGGTGAGTGGGTGGGAGCGGAAGCCAGCGTCACGGCAGCGGCAGCAGGCAGGCCCTCTGGCAGCCTAGGATCAAAACAGCGCAGCGGTAGTGGAGGGCTTCAGATAGGCTCTCTGCCGCTAGGCAATGGACTGCTGTTGAGCCATGAGAGAAGGGGCAAACCGCCCTCTCCAGTGAGTGTCAAAGCTGCACGTGCAAGGCAAATGGTTGCTCCTGCCTTGAATAGCTCTCTAGGGAAGGGGTTCGTAGTCAGCAAAGGAGGTTCTTAGCCATCTATGTCACCTCAGTCCTTGGGGTGTTTGGGCACCCCGACTGAGACAAAAGAAGCCACCAAGAGCCTCATGGCACCTGAAAGAGCAGCAGATTTATTCTGACATAGGTTTGTGTGGACATTATTCACTTCATGCCTGTGCTGGCTGGGAATTATGGGTGTTGCAGTCTAATACATCTGGAGGGCGCCAGGTTGGGGAAGGGACCCTGAGCTGCTGCCCAGATGGCGCTTTTGCTGCTCACGCTCTTAGGAGTATTGAATGATTTGATTTGTAGCTGCTTTTCTACTAAAATGGCACTCAAGGTGGCTTACAATCACTAATAAAACTTGATAAAAACAAAAACAATAAGCAAATGCATTGAAACAATTTAAAAGACAAGTAACCGAATTACTATTCTTCTTATAGACGTCTATCAGCATCAGGTGAGTTTAGGGTTACCTCCTAATCATGGCAAGAGCACAGAGTAGGAGCAGGCCCGCTGTCCTGTGTCTAAGGGCAGCACATCCCTGCCACGTCCGGCGGAGTCCCGGGAGCCTCCTAGGCTTTTCACAACTCCGGGACAGGTAGAAAGTCAACCGCTGAACTCTTTCTTGGAGTTCCTAGAGACAGGAAATGCTGCAGGTACAGCAGAGGTGTACTTTTTTCAGCCTGAAGGCTGAATTCCAACCTGGGAAAGGTCCATCTGTGGGCACCGCCAAAATCCAAAATGATTTAAAGCCTCTTCAGAAGTAAGTAGAGCAGGGTTTCTGCATGTCTGCTTAGAAGTAAGCAGGACTGAATCACTCAGCAGCACTCCAAATACCAAGCGTTTGTACATCTACTTAGAAGTATGCTGAGCAGTATATCTATTCAAGCCTCAGAAGTAAGTAGGACTGAATCATTCAGCAGCTTCCTACCCAGGCTCTACCCTGCATGAAAAGCTCTTGTCTCCTATCAGCAGCTGATTGAAGATAAGAGCTTTCTCTGCTGCACAGTTACAAAGACTCCAGTTTTCTTCTGAGGCCCTTTCCACACCATAGGGGTGTGGAGGGCCGGGAGTGCACGAACTCGGAAGTAGTCACTTCTGGGGTTCAGCGCACTCAAGCTGCACCAGAATGGGACGTCCCCACCATTTTTTGTTAGTTTGTAATGAAGAAGAGCACATAACGCTCGTGCGCACAAGGTTAGTTTACTTTTTTTTAAAAACCCACACACGGCCCCCTCCCTGCCCTCCTGGGGATGGTGAAACTGCTGCCACCCCCTCCCCTGATGGACAGGGAGCCGTGCAATGCAGCTCTGTGTCTATTTTGTAGTTGTGCTTACTCACGAGTAAGCACAGCTGCACCGGCCAGCCACATTCTTCCACAGTCCCAGGGATCATGGAAGAATCGGGATTTTACTGGTCTTGGGGAACCAGGAAAAATCCCATGCCCACCCGCCCACCCCCACTACTCCCTGTGCGTCATGCGGACTCACAGGGAGCAGGGGTCCATCCCAGGCTAAAAGCCTGGTGTGGAAAGGGCCTGAGAGTGGAAACAACCCTAAACCAGGGAGGACTACTCATTTTTAAGAATCTTGCCAAAAAAAAGGGGGGAAAAGCAAACCCTCCCCACCTAAGGAGATGCTCATGTTGCAAATTCTTTGGCATTTTGGTCTTCTAGAGAGGACCCCCCCCTCCCTTTCGGTTGGAGGGTGAAGGAGATAGGCACCGCTTTTCTTAGAAGTTCTCTGATAAATTTAAGATGGACTGTTTCATGTATGTGTGTGTAAATGCAGTGGGGTGGGGAATGGCTCAGGCTGTGAATGCAGAGCAGCCACCTGTTTGCTCATCTCTTCTCTCCCCCACCCCCCTCTCTGTTTCAGAGTTCCTACCCTATCTGGGAAGATTTCAATTCCAAGGCAACTAAACTCCATTCCCAACTTCGGTGAGTTTCTCTGCAGAGCTACCACAGCAAAATACAGCTGCCACTCCCCTCCCATCCTGGGATGCTAACCATGTGGGGGATGTATATTGTGAAAAGGGACCAAGAGGCTGACTTCTTTGCAGCGAGCATCTCTCTCTCTCTCTCTCTCTCTCTCTGTCTCTGTCTCTCTCTCTCTCTCTCTCTCTCTCAAAATAATTTTCTGTCTCTGTTTGTTTGGATACTTTTGAAATCTGCAAGAGCTATACTAGAGTGACCAGATACAAAAGAGGGCAGGGCTTCTGCAGTTTTAACTGTTGTGAAGAGGGAATTTCACCAGCTGCTGCATGCATACAAATGCCACCTGTTAAAATTCCCTTTTCTGTACAACTGTAAAAGACACAGGAGCCCTGTCCTCCTTTTCATTATGGCTTAGCATGTCATGTGAACCATTCCTAATCATGGTGGCTACATAACCACAGTTTAAACACACTCACTATTTGCTGCAAAAGGGCTCTTAGCCTAACCATGGCTTAGTGTGTTGTCTGAGCAGGCCCAACCTGTCTGCTGAACTAGCTGCAGTTTCTAGAATGTCTTCAGAGACAGCTCAATGTACAATGGATTGTAATGTTCTAATCTAGAGGATACTAGAACATCAGCGACTGATGCTAAGCTATCCACATCCAGATAGGGTGGCAACTAAGGCTACCAACCAAAGCTGGTAGGAGACACTCCATACCACAGAGGCCGCCTGAGCCTCCCATGAAAATGAGTTCCCCCAAGCCGTGCCCTTGGTCCTTCAGAGGCGTGTGACCCCACCCAGAGCTGGTTGCATTATTCCTATCCGGACAGGGGAACCACCCACAAACAGAATCTCCGTCTTGTCTGGATTGGGCCTCAGTTTATGTCTCTCATCCAGTCCATCACCAAGGCCAAGGTTCAGTACATCCACCACCACATCTGATGAAAAGGAGAAGTAGATTTCTGCATCATCCATATACTGATGACAGCGCACCCCCAAACTCAGGCTGACTCCACAAAACAGTTTCATATAGAAGTTAAACAGCAAGGGGAATAAATCCACCCCTGTGGAACCCCACACTGGAAGGTCCATGGTGCTGAGCAATATCCCCCAAGCACCACCCTCTGGAAATGACCATCCAGGTAAGAGTAGAACTACTGCAAAGCAGTGCTCCCAACTCAAGTCTCTCCAAAGGTTACCATTATTGATGGTACTGAATGCTGCTGAGAAATCCCTGTCTCTCTCCTGACACAGCTCATCATGTAGAGCAACCAAGGTAATGTCAGTGCCAAAATCAGGGCTGAACTCTGACTGAAATGGATTCAGATAATTGGTTTATAATAATAATAATAATAATAATAATAATAATAATAATAATATATTTATTTATCACCCGCCTCTCCCAACGGATCGAGGCGGGGAACAACACCAAACACAAAATACAAAAACTGGGTTTCATCCCAGAGTGCCAGGATTATGACAAAGAGAAGCTTGGGAGCCCCAGATGTAGTAGTAGCAGGCCCTTCCTGGGCCTCAGACACCCAAGAAGGAATAACCTTACACATACCGATAACAGATCATGCCATGGGCTGGGGGCTCCATCCTCAAAGGATGAAGTGGGGCATAGCATGAACAGGGTGGAGTGACTGAGCTAGGGAGGGAAGGAGGACTAGTTGGGGGGAACCCAAAACCAAGGAGGAGGAGGAGGAGGGCAACATCTCGCAGCAGAGCATACCTTGCCATTTGCATGTGTCCTCTTCCAGAACCTGGGAGGAAATGCTAATGGGAAACCTGGGAGAGAGAACAGAGGCCACCGGGTGATGTCACCCAATGACCAGGGCGGCCACCTCCTTGTCTTTCCTGTGCTTGGTGGCGTGCCCCAGGAAGGCGCCTCCTGCCCCACTGCAAGCATGCCCGGGAGTATTGGCAGCAGGCAGCACAGCTTCAGCATCAACACCAACCCTCCTGTCCTCACCAGGCCACGTAGCAGCTGGGCCTCCTACCCTCTTCCGCAGCCCCACAGCCTTATCCCTCATCGTCCCCGTGGTTTTGCTGTTGCAAGATGTAGTGAGGAGTGGGGAACCTAATCCGATTCCTCAGGTGGTCACCTGCCCTTCCCACTAGTTGTTTCCAGGCTTCTCTGTAGTTCCCCCTGTACCAAAGGGCTGAAATGCCTCCTAACCCTTGCTTACTTGCAGTAAGAGCTTTAAGCTACAATACTTTGCAGTCTTTTGGCCTTAGCCCGTTTTCCTTTGAATTTGGCCCTTGGACTGAAAGGGTTTCAGCATCCCTGGATTAGACAAATGAAGCTATAAGTGGCTACTAGTCATCGTGATGGCTGTATACTGCCTCCAGTAGGAATGACTCTCAATGGCAGCTGCTGAGATGGACAATGCTAATGTACTCCTGTCCTGGGGCATCTGATTGGCCACTGTAGGAGCAGAATGCTGGGCTAGAGAGGCGTTTTGTTTGATGATCCAGCACAACTCTGCTTATGTTATGTCTTTATGAGGGCCTCAAAGCCCTCATCCACGAACACGTGTATCTGCTTGAGAGTGGCGCTGCGTGCCAGCCTTCTATACACTCTGCCAAGGCACTCAATCCCTTCTGCACAGGCGTGAGACCGAGGCATGTGCCCGCTACTGCCTCCCATGAATGAACCTCCACCCCACAGGCTGTACATGGTTTTGGCAAGTGGCTGGTCAAACAGCAAACCCTGTGCCTGGTCATGGAGGACCAGCTCCCGCCCCCTGATCTCCTGCTTCCACCTGGCATGGTGCCTCCCTTGCCATTGTCACCTCTGCTGCCCAAGGCCGTTGCAAAGGATCTTGAGGGGCCAGGCAGTAGTGCCTCTCCTTCCCCTCTCCCCCCCCCCCCCCGGTTGCCATTGTGTCGGTGTTCCGCCGGCCCGAGAGGCCGTTGGTCAGGTCGTTGAAGGGGAGCCTGTAGAGCAGGGCTGGGGGCTTCCCTTCTGGAATCAAGCTCTCACTGCCTTCTCCTTCTCCCCTGCCCTACTGATTGCTGCTGCTGCTGCCCCAGCCTGCACAATACTGAATGTGCAGCAGCTGCAGCCACTGTGTATCTTGGCTTTTGGGTAAAATGTATGACAAGTGCGTGGAGGGGGGGAATTGCTTTTGTTTTATCACTGCTCATTGGGTGGGGGGTTGGTCTGCTGTGATCAACCCGCCGCTCCCAGTGCAGCTTTGAGGTTTAGGAAAATATTTCTTCTATCCGTGCCAATCCTAGACAAGTCTACTCAGTTCCTCTGAGTGCAGTGGAGCTTATGCACAACTAAGGAAGTAGAGAATTGCACTTCAATTTAATGTAGGGGAACCTATGGAGAATTAATGGAAGGGAAACTGATGGTTACAGATTTTCACCTTTTATGTTTTACATTTTTTTATATATATATTATGAGTGGGTTACTAAACTGTTTTTTGTTGTTAGAATAAACTACATGTTTTGGGGTGACGATCTGGGGAGAAAGTGTATATGTGTATGGCTGATGATCTGGCGAGGGAATTTTTTTGGTAGGGGTGACTTGCTAGCATTGGGGAAATTAATGGCTTGAATGTTAATTGAACTGGAATTGGTTTGCTGATAAAATTGGTGGGATCAATTTGGGGATGGATTTCATATTAATTTGGGGAAATAAAATACTTTTAGAGTAATTCATGTAGGGGTGGAGAAGTTAATTGGTTTGCCTTCTGTGAAATAGGTGTTCAGTTTAAAGCAGAAAATTGGCACCTAAAGTTTAGGTTTGTGCTTTGGGGATATGGCAAGGGGATAGTACATTCTACTGCTTATCCCCAGCATTTTGTGTTCAGAGAGAGAGAGCAGCAGAAGAGAAGGAGAGAAGATGTCTTTATGGCTGGTTGTATGAGCCCTATCTGTACATGAGAAAGATACAAGGCTGTGGTATAGTTTATGCCATATCTAAAATGCGTATATGCTGGCTAGGAATCGTCAACATCATCATAAATGGTATGTAAGGTTCGAAGGACCAGATTATGGAATGGTCTGTCGGAGGAGGTTAGACAAATTGACAGTCTTCATGAATTCAAGAGAGTCATGAAGACTGTCCTCTTCCGACAGGCCTATTCAGATGAATTTTAAGATGTTTTTAATGTTGTATTTTTCTCTTGCTTTTAAGATTTTAACTGTTGTGAGTTTTGTGTTTTATATTGTTGCTGTTCCCCGCCTCGATCCAAAGGGAGAGGCGGGCTATAAATAATAATAATAATAATAATTATTATTATTATTATTATTATTATTATATGTGGAGTGGCTTGGCACACTTTCTTAAGGCTTCAGATCTGTATGTAACTTCCTGCTTTCTGACTGTAGCACAGCTCTAGTCTTCTGTGAATTGTGTTGTTCCATGAAGCTCAATGCCATGTGTGGATCATACTGTAGAGATTTTATAAGCACATAGAATCATAGAATAGTTGAGTTGGAAGGGGCCTATAAGGCCATCGAGTTCAACTCCCTGCTCAATGCAGGAATCTACCTTAAAGCATCCCTGACAGATGGCTGTCCAGCTGCTTCTTGAATATCTCTAGTGTGGGAGAGCCCACCACCTTCCTAGGTCATTAGGTCCATTGTTGTACTGCTCTAACAGGCAAATAGTGGGCACGCTTCTCTCTCCTTTTTTGACCTAAGTGGATGCTCTCCTCCTTTTGGTTTTTCCCAATAACCAGCCAGAATCTGGCTTCCTGTAACTTGAACCTATTATTCTGTGTCCTGCACTCTGGGATGATTAAGAAGAGATCCTAGCCCTCCTCTATGTGACAACCTTTCAAGTATTTGAAGAGTGCTATCATGTCTCCCCTCATTCTTCTCCGGGCTAAACATGTCCAGTTCTTTCAGTCTCTCATCATGGGACTTTGTTTCCAGACCCCTAATCATCCTTGTTGCTGTCCTCTGAACGTGCTCCAGTTTGTCTGCATCCTTCTTAAAGTGTGGGTGCCCAGAATTGGACGCAGTACTCAAGATGAGGCCTAACCAGTACCTCTCACGTTTTGGAAGCTATACTTCTATCATTGCATCCCAAAATAGCTTTTGCTTTTTTTGCAGCCACATCACACTGTTGGCTCATATTCAACTTGTGATCTACAACAATTCCAAGATCCTGCTCGCTTGTCGTACTGATGAGCCAAGTATCCCCCATCTTGTAACTGTGCATTTGATTTCTTTTTCCTAGGTGTAGAACTTGGCATTTATCCTTATTCAATTTCATTCTGTTGTTTTCAGCCCAGAGCTCCAGTTTATCAAGATCACTTTGAAGTTTGTTTCTGTCTTCCAGGGTATTAGCGATCCCACCCAATTTTGTGTCGTCTGCAAATTTGATAAGCACTCCCTGCACCTCCTCATCCAAATCATTCATAAAAATGTTGAAGAGCGCTGGGCCAGGATTGAGTCCTGCAAGACCCCGCTCATTACCTCCTCCCAGTTTGAGAAGGTACCATTGATGAGCACTCTTTGAGTCTGATTCTGTAGCCAACTGTAGATCCACCTAATACATTGGTTCTTAACCTTTTTGGTGTCATACCTCCCTTTGAAAAATCTTATGACCCATGCCTCCCATGTGTTAACGGCCCAAAATTTAGGCTTAGGCAGGAAGAGTTTGCATTATTTAGTTCTGTCGCTGGACTAAAAAATGCATATTCAATGAAATGAACACAAACACAAGCAATGAACAGTTTTGTGGAAATAAAACCTGTATTTAAAGAAAGTATTTCTAACAGCTACACACATGAAAGAAGGATCATTTCAAAAACACGTCAATGTGATCGATTGCTGTTGCTGTTTGTGCTCAGCAAGATTAGTTCTTCGAGGGACAATGTTAGACAATGCTAGGCGTGTATCATCTCTGGTATCCAACCGATTTCTAGCTTTGGTTTTTATGCTGACAAGAGTTGAAAATCCAGATTCACACAGATAGGTGGTTGGAAATGGAATTAATGATGAAATAGCTTTCTTTGCCAGAGCAGGATAGGCAGCCATTTGAGAGCTCCAAAATTCATCAAGATTTTGATTGACCAAGGCTTTGATCTGCAACTCAATAAGGTCATCTTTTTGCATATCAGCATCATCCATAGAGTCCAAATTAAATGTGAAAGGATTTCAAAGCCACATATCATTATTCAATTCGTTTTCAGTAAAATAATAATTAAAAGAGTCCATGAGATTATCCAGATGACTCAAAATATCGCATTCAGTCCACTCTGAGACATCCTCTGTAAACTGCTCTCCAGAAAGAACGTTTTCCAAAGTTGGAAAATTTGCATAGTTGTGTTTCACCACACGTCTCTTCCAAAGTTCCAGTTTTTGCTTGAAGGCAGCAACCTTCTCAGTCACATCCAAAACAGTGACTTGTGATCCTTGAAGTGAAATGCTGAGGTCATTCAAGTGTGAAAATGTATCTGCGAGATAAGCCAAGGACACAACGAAGCTTTGGCTTTCAAATTCTTCACACAATTTCTTTTCCTTTTCTTGAAGAAATGTGGCAATCTCAGTTCTTAATTCCATAACATGAGTGAAGACTCGGCCACGTGAAAGCCAACGCACTTCTGTGTGATACAGCAAAACTTCATGTTTGGCTCCAAGTTCTTGGCATAGGATTTTAAACAGTCTGTGATTCAAAGCCCGAGACTCTATGAAGTTTACAACTTGAACAGCGGTGGACATGGCTGATTTCAGTCTTGGTGAAAGAGTTTTTGATGCCATTGCATGTCGATGTAGAAAACGGTATTATCACCACATTGGGGGCCTCTGCCTTCACCAAAGATCCAAAGCCAGATTTTCTTCCCAGCATGGAAGGTCCACCATCAATGCATAGGAAACTCAATTTTGTCTTCCAATCAAGTCCATTTCTTGAAAAAAAATTGTTCATTACTTGAAGCACATCAGCAGCTTTTGTGGTAGTAAGAAATTATTCTTTAATGCACGTATCACTGGCGTATCTCACAAAGACCAAGAGTTGGCTGCACTGAGCTTCATCGGTACTTTCATCCAATTGAAGTCCAAAGGGCAGAGTCACTTTCTTGAGTTCCTCCATGAGTTGATCCAAAACATCGGCCGACATTTCCCTAATTCTTGAATTTATGAAGTCATTTGACAGAGGTATTTCAGCATTTTTTTTCCTCTGCTCGTGCCCGAGAACAGCTTCGACCATTTCAAGGGCACAAGGCTTGATCAGACTTTCGCCAATTGTATGTGATTTCTTGTTCTTTGACACTTTATAGGAGGCCTCAAGGAGTGAGTTTTTAGTAGTTCCAAAACCAAACTTATCGAGCATACCAGAAGAATGGAATTGAGCTTTCTTTTGCTTCATCATTTCCAGCATGTCTTCAGAATTCCTAGGGTGCACTTTTGCAAAATGTTCTTGCGGTTTGGCAGGCCTCATGTTATCGTTACAGAGAACTTTTGCACATAAAAAACACTGAGGTTTTTCGATTCCATCTTTGTCAAGAAAGCATGTGAACCCAAATTTCAAGTACTCCTCACTGTACTTCCTTTTCTTTGACATGACTATCTTTTTGCTAGTGCTGGGCCGAAACCTGCCCTCTATTTTCGGGAGCTTTCTCTCTCCCTTCGAAAGAGGCATAGTTTTTTCTGCCTCTTTCGCAGGAGTGGGGGAGAATTTCGGGAGAATTTTCTCCATGGGGAGGGGGAACTGGCTTTCTACATAAAAATATATAAAATAAAATCAAAATACTCAAATAAATAAAAATATGCCTGTTAAAATGTAGCCGACTGTGGAGGAGTCTTGTTTGTTTGTAAACCACCCCTCAGCACTTGGAAGATCCCAGCTGCACAATCGAATCAAGTTTAGGGTGAAAAGGCCTACAACTGCCACGCTGGAAGTTGTAGCCTTTTCTCCTGTGCTCCCAGGCCAGCAATTGGGACACCACGTGACCTCACCCTCTCCAAACAGCATTCGGATGGAACTCTTGGCTGCTGCATTTCCAAGGGGTGCTTTTAAAAATATTTTAAAAATTGAAAGAAGAAAGGAACAACTGCCTAAACTTCAAAAGGTTTGTGGAAACCCTGTCCCTTCCCTAAGGAGAAATTCTCTGAAAATTTCTCCTTTCCCCAGCCTTTTTCTCCAGAGTTTTCGTTTTCCTCCCCCCCCCCCCCCCCCATGAAATGCTGAAAAATTTAACAATTGAAACTTTCGGCCCGGTTCTACTTTTTACAATAAACCGGGGGGAAAAGTGACTTAGAACAAAGCAGCCACTTACCTTGAAAGATTGATTGTTCTTCACGATAACTGTAGCAGGTAACGATAACTACGATAATGCACGTGGTGTACAAATGAGCTACGTCGTAGCTCCCAAGATTAGTAGAAGGAAATAAGGTTGGGCCAACCGCCAAGCTGCGCTGATATGTACTTGTAAAATAAACAATTTAGAGTTGAGAGGCTACTCACACCTCCCTTGGAGTCGGTCCAAAACCTGCCTCCCCTGGGGAGGCGTATCCCACTGGTTAAGAAGAACCCCTGACCTAATAGTTGTTCCATCTAGCCCACTTTTAGCTAGTTTGCTAATCCGAATGTCATGGGGCACTTTGTCAAAGGTTTTGTTGAAGTCAAGATATATTTTGTCCGTAGCATTCCCACAGTCCATAAGGGAGGTTAGTGGCTAGAGCGTTGGGCTGGGAGTTGGGAGTTCCGGGTTCTAGTCCCCACTTGGCCATGGAAACCCACTGGGTGACTTTGGGCCAGTCACAGACTCTCAGCTCAACCTACCTCACAGGGTTGTTGTTGTGAGGATAAAATGGAGAGGATTATGTATGCTGCCTTTGGTTCCTTAAGGAGGAAAAAAGGCAGGATATAAATGCAATAATAATTTTTTAAAAAATGAGATCAGATTAGTCTGGCAGGATTTGTTCTTGACATATCCTGCTTAGTGTGGGGAACCTCCAGCCCATGGGCTGAATAGGGCCTGCATACCCACTCCATCTGTCTTGCCAGCATCTCCCCCAGGCCTCATCCCCTGTTGATGCTGCCTTTCTGTGCTTCGTGGTGACAAAGGAAGCCCCCTGATCACCCTGCAGTACAGGAAGGATCGGCTGTTGATCTCGCCATAAGCCTTTCCATGCTGTGGGGGTGACAGAGAAGAACACTTTGGTCACTCTGCACCTCGGAAAGGCTGTTATCTATTGAATTTCTGCCTGTCAGGCACCTGGTAAGAGTTCTGGGCGCTTTGCCCCCTTACAAGGAGCCCTGCATCTATTTCCCCTTGCAAGGTACAAGACTGGAGGATGGTAAAAGCCAAACAGCAATGCTGAGGCTAGTCAAGTGAAGAAGGAAGCCACTCTCACAATCCTACTCCAAGGAGCTGAAGCCTCTATGGGGAACAGGCCCAAGTCTTCCTCAGACACATGAGTTAAACCATTCAAGTCTAATGGGAGCCTGTTATTTTTAGACATTTCTCCTTCCCTGGACGGATCCATCCCTTCTCAAAGAGGGATGGCTGGGGATGGAGGGCACTGACCAGCCCCCTGTTCGCACCCCTTCCTTCTCAGCACAGACAGGGGGAGACAAATTAAAATTAAAATATGCACACAAATAGCAATACTGGAGGATAGTAGAGGTTTTAGGTGTTGTTTGTGCTAATATTGAGATGGTCTGAACACAAACAGCACAGAATCCCCACTACCCAGCTGCTCTTCTTCTCTCAGAGCCTCTAACAAAGCTTTCTGTTGCTTCTTTTCTATAGGCATACATGCAAGTATTGTGCCTGGCCTACTTTTCACTGTCCTTTTGCACGGTGGTACTAAACACAGTTTGTACCTTCTGGATTCTGCAAAATCACAGTCGTTTTCAGTCATATCAGTATAGAAAATTGCACTCCATGCTCACCAATCAAGCCTCAAAGGAAGAGAGGCACCAGCGAGGTCGCAGCACAACCATCATGGCTGTGGCCTGGTTTGTAGGATGCAGCTGAACTGGCATTTCCAGTCTTGATTTCAGCACTTTTTCCCCCCAGCAAAAAAGGAGAAAAGAACACCAGGTAAATTAGAATTGCTTTCCCGAGACAGCTGTATATATATATATATATATATATATATATATATATATATTAGAAGAGATCCCTCAGCGATGTTAGGGAGCTTTAATGTAGAAGTAACACTTTTTGGGGATAGAATCTTTTGAGGCTCTGTTTGTTTTTAATATATATATATTTTTAATTTACAATAAATACAAAAAAGGAACAGAAGACAAAGAGAAAAACAGACACATTAGTATTAATTCACAGTCCCCTCCCCTTCCCAAGCTTGGTCAATTCCAAAATGATTGCTGTGTGCCTGCTTGTTCCCTCTGGCATTCACACATGCTGGCAAACTGACACGAGATGCACACATCAGAGAGACCTTCTTTTGATTGAGGAAATCCCATGGTAACAAGCTTAATGGTTACATTCTCCAAAAAGCACACTTAAAGCTGAATGATGGTCAGAAAGCTTTAGGCTCCATTCATGATACGATCCTTCAAGGGAGGGGGGAATTCTTGAAAGGCTTGGCAAACCATCCCAAGGGAGCTTCTCCAGACTCCGCATATGTTGGTAGCTCAGGGGACATGGCCCCACAAGATAGCACCTCAGGCACAGGAGCCCCATGCTTTCGGCTTAGCTCTGGGAACTCCCTGCCACCTGAGTCTGGCAGAAAGAGATCGAGATCACGCACCATCAAATCCAAAAAAACCCAGGCAACAGACTTCTCATCTCTCACAGCCATTTAAAGTTTGGCCTAACTCCCAGCTCCTCCCAGTAGTTATAGGGTAAGCCTTGGTTTGCTCTGAAACTCCAGATAAATGTATTGATGTTGTTGTGATAGAATTAATTCTCAACTCTCTCAGGAAGACTTGTTGCTTCATGCACATGGTGTGGCCTAGATGCAAAGCCTTTGAGAATGCCAAGGCAGTTGAAGCATCTTCTTGAGCACCCTTCCCCAAGCTAGTGCCTTTCAGGTGTGTTAGATTGCAACTCCCATCATTTTCAGCCAGCATGGCCAGCATCCTGGAGGGCACTAGTTTGTGGAAGGGCACAGTAGGGGCTACTGCAGCGCCATCTCAGCCTGTCCTGAGCAGTTTCCAACCATTCCAGAGTCCAAAGGGCAGCAAGCCAGCTCCGCCCTGCCGCCCTCCCAGCATGCCCAGAGGGAGCCTCCCCGCCACCTTGTCCCCAGGCATACGCCGTGCTTTGCGTTCTCCCCTGGATGCTTGCCAGTCACCTCCCCATATCCAACGCTGCTATAAAAGGGCCTTTTCAGCCCATCCGGTGTTGTTTTGCAGGGGCTGCCGGATATTCCTTGCTTGACTGCCCTATTTATAGCCCCACGGTTTCGCTTGTGTTTCTTAGCGCTCCATTAATTTGAAAGGCTCTCTTGTGTTTCTCTCAACATCCTTGGCTGCTGGTGCTCTGTGCTCCCTTGCGCTTTACCAATGCTCTTTTTGTACTCCTTGGCTACCTTAGAGAGAGAGGCCCTTTCCACACCAGGCTTTTTGCCTGGGATGGCCCCCGGCTGGTCCCTGTGTGCCGATGGTGTGTATTAGGTGCTTCCAGGATCTCCCTCCCTCTACACCCCTATGGTGTAGAAAGGGCCAGAGAGAGCGTCCTGCATTTTCTCTGCTTTTTTTCACACACAGAGAGGCTGAATTCGGACGACACAACAAGCAACCGGGGGGGGGGGGGGGGGGAGAACAATCGTCAGTTGTATTGACTATCGTGTCGTCCGAATGCTGCCATAGTCAACTAAGCGCTGATCCTAATCCACACCACAGTTGATTATTTATTACCATGTTGTGTGGGGAGAACCCCCTAGATGAACAACTAAAGTTGATTATTACCCCACCATTGACTATCGTGTTGTCTGAATTCAGCCAGAATCTCCATATCGATTCAGAATTAGTTTGGGAGGGATTAAAGCTGTAGAATTTGCCTAACCAAGTGGGTTGGCTTGCCCAATCCCTTCACATCACATGTAAGAGGAAATGCCACTTGGAACTTTTTTATTTATTTTTTATTTATTTATACATACATACATAACATATATACATGCATACATACATACCATTTTTTATCTTGCTCCTCAGCCAAAAAGGCTCCTGTAGCAGCTTACATTCAGTCAGTAAAATGGCATTCCCTGCCCATAGGCATACCATCTCAAAAGATGCAACACACAAAAAGAAAGGGATGGGGAGGGAAGAGGTAAAAATGAAGTCATCTTTCCTCTTATCTCCCTCTGTACAGTCAGGTGGAAGGGCTTGCAGTGGTGACAACTCAGGGATGAAGAGTCTTAATGGGGCAGGCTTCTGGAGGGCACCAGTTGGGGAAGACTAACATAGGGTATGCCTAGTTTTTCATCCAATCTTGGGGCAGCTGGTGATCATGCAACTGGTTAAAGAGCAGAAAGTAGGAATAAATGGTAAATTGTCCCAATCGAGGGATGTAAACAGTGGGGTCATACAGGGATCTATAGTGGGACCATTGTTCTTGAACTTATTCATAAATGAGGAATTTATGAATTAGCAGTGAAACAGGCAAGTTTGCTGATGACATTAAATTATTTAGGGAGTTAAAAAAAAAAGAATTGCGAGGAGCTCCAAAAGGATCTCTCTAAACTGGGAGACTATGCATCTAAATGTCATATGTGGTTCAATGTAAGCAAGTGTAAAGTGATGCATGTTGGGACAAAAAATCCCACCTTCGAGTATAAGCTGATGGGATATGAGCTAGCAGTGACTGACCAAGAAAGAGATCTTGGGGTTGTGGTAGATATGATATCAGCCAGTGTGTAATATGAAAAAGGCTGAGGCGGCTGCGGTAATTTGCACACGCCTGAGGAATTCAGGGAAGGGAGCAGAAGTCACCGCGAGCAGCAGAGAAGTTGTACTTTGACTGACCAGGTCAAGACAGTGGCCTGGGATCTGAGACAGTGGGGGATAATTTGCATACGCCTGAGGAAGAGCAACAGCAGGTTGAAGCAGAAGTGGAGAATGCTGAGGTGAGCAAAGCCAGAGAAGAGGAAACTCCCTGGGAAAAGGTGACAGTTAGGAGCAGAAGAATTAGAAGACACTATGCACCAGTTATGTAACTGCTTTCAGCTACTGGAGGATAAGACTGGAGGACAGCCTGCAGAGGAAGAGTTACAGGGGACCCCGTGCAACAGTGACCAAGAGGCAGAAGGTCAGTCGACCAAGAAGAGAAGAGTAGTCATTGTGGGGGGACTTACTGCAGCGTGGGATTGAAGCCCAAGTATGTCATGAAGACCCATGGACTCACCAGGTGTGCTGTCTCCCTGGAGCGTACACCATAAACTGGAGGCTGCAGTTGTAATTAGATCTGCAAACAGGTGCCATTGAATTAATGACTTTTTTACAAAGACTAATGAGATTTATTTCACAATAGTAAATTCTTTTATCACATATATGACTATTTGTCTGTTATTTAATCACCTACTGATGATTACATCACCTACTGATGCTTACATCAGTTAAGCCAATAATCACCACTGCTGATAATTACATCAATTAAGCCAATAATCACCAAACAATAACAGTAACATGCTAACAAGCTTAACCCCTTGTGTGTGAAACAAGGGTGAATCAGTATGTGCCGAAGGGGTAAACACTCCTAATGTAACAAATATATCTAAGCTAATTGTCACAAATCAGTAAATCCCAATAAGGTTAACACTCCTGATATAACAATTGTATCTAAGCTAATTATCACACATCACACAACAGGAATCCGGATTGTTAATCCCGTTTTGAGAAATCCTCTTCTTCAAGTATCATTATGCTTAATTATCTGACAAGAACAAATGGGCTTGACAGTGTTCCACACAAATATACAGTGTAACAAGACTCAGTTTATTTCTCAAAACATAAGTGCTATACATAAAACTCACTGCCATATATACGCGAACACGGAGGATTTATAGAAGGCAAACCATTCTCATATTTTTAATTAGGGCATGTCCTTCATCTGCCAAATTACAGGTTGTATAATACAAAAATAACCCATAGATTTACTGTCTACATATCAACACAATTAACTGCCATTGCAGAGATAAACTGTAAAAACCTGCCTGCACTAACCTTTACTTTTCCTTTGCTTTGAGCTAACAGCTTTCCTTCTGGCAACGACCCAATTTCCTCATAGGAGTTTGCTGCAGCTGCCTAAATACTTTATTCAGGGGTGGAGCCAATTGGAATCTAATGCCAAGACCTGCACCAGACATCAGGTTCTCCCTATTTTCTTACACATTGTTTATTTACCCAGGAAAGGGGGAAAATCCAGACTGACGTTTAATCAGTAGGTGATTAAATAACAGACAAATAGTCATATATGTGATAAAATAATTTACTATTATGAAATAAATCTCATTAGACTTCGTAAAAAAGTAATTAATTCAGTGGTTGTGTGCCAACGGCACCTGTTTGCAGATCTGTCTTCCTGGAGGACAGATTAGAGGTGCGACTAAAGGGTTGCCAAAGCTCATAAAGCCCACTAGCACATAACCTTCTCATCCATGTGGGAACAAATAATACTGCCAAGCGATGAAGAAATCACATCAGACTTTGAAGCTTTGGGAAGGAAACTCAAGAACTTTGGATCCCACATAGTTTTTTCATCCATCCTCCCGGTTCTTGGAAGAAGAATAGAAAGGGAAAGAAAAATACTCCAGGTGAACAACTGGCTACGAAGGTAGTGCTGACATGAGAGATTCGGATTCTGGGACCACAGGACTTGGAAGATGGACTGCTGGCAAGGGATGGGTTGCACCTCACAAGGGATGGGAAGAATGTGTTTGGCCACATCATGAAGAACTTCAACAGGAGGGCTTTAAACTGAATCCTGCAGGGGCGGGAGACATAAACATTGAGGCAACAACGGATGAAGTCTTATGCACCATAACATAGAGAAGAGCTCTAATAGCACCCAAAAATACTCTTCAAGATAATAGGAAAGAAATCAGACCATAAAGCACATGGTCTTCATTGTCTATTTACTATACTATAGTATATAGTGTCTATATATATACTATATATTCCCAGAGTATGGGAAACAAACAGAACGTACTAGAACTCTTAATACATGAAGGCAAATACAACTTGATAGGTATAACTGAAACCTGATGCGATGACTCCCATGACTGGAATAAAGCAATTGAAGGATATAACTTATTCAAAAGGAACAGAAGAAATAGAAAGGGAGGCAGAGTTGCACTAAATGTTAAAAATACTTATCCCTGCACAGAAATACAGGAGGCTGAGTCTCTTAGCCCGATAAATAGCATCTGGATCTGGGCAAGGAATAAAAGGAACTTAATAGTCAGAGTCTACTACCAACCACCCAATCAAGGAGAAAATGAGGATGAAACTTTTGAAAAGCAAATTGCCAGTGGTTCAAGGAAATCCGATGTAGTAGTAATGGGGGACTTCATTTATCCCGATATCTGTTGGGAGACAAATTCTGCCAAAAGTGGCCCCTCCAAGAAATTCCAGACGTGTGGCTAATAACTTTCTCCTACAGAAAGTAGAGGAAGGAACTAGAGGAACGGCTATCCTTGACTTGACACTGACCAATAGGGATGGTAGTGGATAAAGTGGCAGTTACGGGAAGTCTGGGGGAATGTGACCATGTCCTACTTGAGTTTTTTAATTTTAAAGGAAGCAAAAGCTGAGTGTAGCCATACACCTACTCTGGATTTTAGGAGAGCCAATTTAAATAAACTCAGAACTATGATAAGTAAGGTCCCATGGTAAGTGACTCTAATGAGAAAAGGGAGTCCAAGATGGGTAGGAGTTTATTAAAAAGGAATTTTTTAAGGCACAATTACAAACTATTCCAATAAGGAAAAAGATAGAAGACAACAGAAAAAAAACAATGTGGTTCCACAAAAGAGTGACCTGAAAACAAAAAAGGACACTTATAGGTAGTGGAAGGAAGGCCAGGCTAGAAAAGAAGTCTACAGACAGGTATCACAGAAGTGCAGGAATGCCAACAGGAAGGTTAAAGCTGAGAAGGAGCTGAAGCTAGTGAGGGATGCTAAAAGCAATAAAAAGGCTTTCTTCAGATACGTGAATAGTAAAAGACAGAGGAAAGAAATGGTGGCTCAACTACTTAATGAGGATGGCAAATTGCTAACAGAGGACAAAGAAAAGCCGAAGTGCTCAATTCCCACTTTGGCTCAGTCTTTTCCCAAAAGCGGGTCTATGACCCTCCCGGTCAAAAGTGAAGTACAAGATGAAGGGGCAGGATTGCAGTTTGGGATTGAACACCTAATTTCTTTGAACGAGTTCAAATTATCCCAGAGTAATGAAGGAGCTGGCAGAAGAACTCTCAGAACCACTGTCTATTATCTTTGCAAAATCATGGAAGACAGGTGAGTGCCGGACATCTGGAGGAGGGCTAATATTGTCCCCATCTTCAAAAAGGGCAAAAAGGAGGAACCTGGGAACTGCAGACCAGTTAGTCTGACATCAATCCCTTGTAAAATTTTGGAGCAGATTATAAAGAAGTCAATCTGGGGGATGTACTTCTGGGAGTAACAAGCGGACAGCAAACTCTTGAGCTCCGATCATAAATAATAATGTGAAGTTAATAGTCTCGTCTAAGAGATATAAATGTGAGTACAAAGAAGAATTACTGTGGGGGATAGATAAGAGAAGCTGAAAGTGTAAAAAGGACTGAATTGTAAGGAACTGTTTAGTGGGAGAGAGGTACTTTCGCTTTCAGCCTCCGCGGTGTCTGGGTCAAATCAATGTCAAAGAAAGCTCCAAAAAAGCAACAGAATATTCCAACTTGGTTTAGAAGCAAACCTTTGGGCAAGCCATCGGATCATATAGCAGCCAGATTGGCAAGAATGGATGTTCAGATGCCGATATCGAGTAATAATAATAATAATAATAATGATACTCAGAAAAATGGAAAGGGGAAGGAAAAGAAGGAGGGAGGAGCTGACCCAAGTGAAGCTGCAGCTAGATCTAAAATCCCAGATCTTACAAAGCAGCAGACAGAAATGATTGAGAGCCTTAAAGTTATGATGCAACAGATGATGACTAATAATGAAAAGATGCAAAAAATGATGGAATAAAGCAATGAAATACTTAAAAAAGAGGTGTTGAAGGGAGTAGCAGCAGAAACAAATAGAAGCATTTTAGAAATGAAGAAAGAAATGAAGGAAGTGAATTTGAAGATTGGAAATGTGGAAAAAAAAGTTCAGGCAAATGAATTAGCTATACAGAATCAGAGTGAACAATGTCAGCTAATGTAACTGAAATTAATTGACCTGGAAGATAGGGTAAGATGCTCAAACCTCTGTCTTAGATTTTTTGCAGAATTTTCTGGTGAAAATCCTAGAAATTTGAGAGACAATGTTATGGAGTGGATGAAAAATATGACTCCAAATATTGTATGGGAGCAAAGTGATGTTGACAGATTACACAGAATTGGGAGCAGGAGAGGAGGAACATTGCCTAGAGATATTATTATAAAATTAGCAAATTATTATAAAAAAGAACAATTCATGAAAGCTGCAAGACAAGCCCCAGATCAAATGAAATATCAATCAACCCCAGTACAAGTATACAATGATCTGTGCTTGGAGACAATAAATTGGAGGAAAACCATGAAAGTTTGCACAGTGGTGTTGATGAAGAGGAATGTGAGATATGTATGGGGATATCCAGTGTTTTTTAAATTTCAGTGGAAGGATCGTTATCACAGGATTACATCACCGAAACAAGGCCTGCAGTTGTTACAAGAGTTTGGATTAATGGAACTGGAGGAAGGACCTGTTGAAAGTGACCAATAGAAGACAGAGATTAAGACAGTAATTTGACTAAGGGACAGTAGATGACAAGAAAGCAATATAATTGGACTGAGGAGTGAGAGTGGCTGCTGCTGGAGACCCTGGAGGAGTGTTCCCGCCCCCCGGATTGATCTTAGGGTCTATGGCGAGGCTAAGTCCTCGGGCTCGAAGGGGGAGGGATATTTGGGGGAGGTGAGGTGAGGAGGGAGGGGGAAGGAATTGGGGGCAGAGGGGAGGAGGAGGGATGGGAAAAGGGGGGGAAATAAAGGGCTGGGAACGATGATAAAATGAAGGAGAATAGAAAATTTACTGAATAGAGATAAAGCTGATACTGTGTTTTTACAGGAAACACATCAAGTTAAAGAAGGAGTTAATGAAATTAAACCAAGATGGGCGAATATTTATTAGAAGGCATGTGGAACATCTAAAGCTAGAGGGGTGGCGATTATTATTTCAAAGAAATGTGGTCTTAATGATATAAAGATTAAAAAAGATGAAACGGGGAGATATATAATCATTCAGGGAAAGATAACCAATGAAGACTAAATGTTTGTGAATATTTACGCCCCGAATGAAAAGCACTTATGCAAGAAATTCAAAAAGGTCATATAATATTGGGAGGAGATTTTAATATGGTAATGGATAAAAATAAAGATAAATCTAACCCCAATATTAATGATAGGCAGAAAAATATAACAACTCTAAACGTGTTAATGAAAGGAAAGGAGATGTTGGATGCTTGAAGGATAAATAAAGGGGAAGAAAAGAAATATACCTTGTGCTCGGCAGTACATGAGTTATTCCAGAATAGACTATTTTTTTATTTCTAAGAGTTTAATAACAAAATTAGTGGAAACTGGAATAGAGCTTATTAAAGTATCAGATCATGCATTGATAAATATAGAGATAAAGGTTCAAAAAGAATATAAGGAAGCTAGAAGGTGGAGGGTAGATACTAGAATATTTAAATCCAAACGCTAGAAAAGATCCAGAAAGAAATGGAGCATATATGGCAAATTAATTGTAATGGAAAACCCAATCAGGCTATACTTTGGGATACAATGAAGGCGGTGATGAGAGGAATTTGTATTAGGGAATCATGTAAATTAAAAAGACAACAAGAGGAAGAAAGGGTAAGCTTAGAAAAAGAAATTAGGGAATTGGAGGAGGAATATATAAGAAGTAAGAATAAAATTATTGGAGCTCAATTGCAGGTAAAAAAAGGAATTGGAGGGTATAGAAATTGGGAAACTACAGAGGAATTTAATATATTTAAAAAGAGAATATTTTGAGTTTAGTAATAGGAATTCCAAAATGTTGGCCAGATCCACAAAGTCGAGAAAAATTGGGAATCCAATTGGGGCTATAAAAGATAAATCAGGTAAGAGTAAAACTTTAATGAAGAATAAATTAAAAGTTTTTCAAGAATTCTATCAATTCTATCAAATAAAATGTCAGTGGGAAAGAGTAGGGAGTATATTGGAAAATATTGGAAAATAAAAATGCAAGACTCAGATAAGGAAGCGATGGAACAATTAGTAACAGATAAAGCAATTGGAAGAGTAATTGATGAGTTAAAAGTGGGAAAGTCTCCAGGAATAGATGGTTTGGGTCCGGAATATTATAAAAAAATTAAGAGTATGTTGGTATCGAAATTAAAAATATTATATGATAAAATAATGAATGGGGAGAAGGCCCCACCATCATGGAAACAGTCCTTAATTGTTTTGATCCCGAAACCAGATAAAGACTTAACAGATCTGGGATCATATAGACCTATATCATTATTAAATCAGGATGCTAAGATTCTGACAGCGATAGTGGCGAAAATATTGAATAAATTTATGTTTAAATATATTAATAAGAATCAATGTGGGTTTGTAGCAGGTAGACAGATGTCAAGTTTAATAGGTAGAGTATTGAATATGATAAATATTATTAAGCATGATAAATTACAAGCAGGTTTAATAGCCCTGGACATCTTTAAGGCTTTAATGGCCATCTTTAATGGCCAACATTAAAAATATTAATAAGCACTATGGGATTTGGAGGAAAATTTAAGGGATTAATAGATCAGCTATATTCAGAAAATTTAGCAGAGGTAATGGTAAATGATGGTATTACAGAACAATTGTCTCTGGCCCGAGAAACTAGGCAAGGTTGTCCCCTTTCCCAATTTTATTTGCAATGGTTATAGAGCTTTTGGCAAATGCAATTAGAGAAGATATGATGATAACAGGGATAGGGAAAAAAGAAGAACTCAAAATAAGTTTATTTGCAGATGACACATTACTTTCAATTCAAGAACCGATTGGAAAGATGGGGAATTACGGCATTATCTGGAGGAATTTGGAGAGATGACGGGATTACAAATAAACTGGCCCAAGTCTGAGATGATGATGTTTAATTATAAGGGAGAAGGGAAGCAAGAATTAGCCAAAAGGGAAATGAATATCAAATTAAAAGGAAAAATAAAATATTTAGGAATATATATAACAGAGAATTTGGATAAATTGGAAGAGGAAAATTATAATAGATTAAGGCAAGAGGTTAAAAAGAAATTGGAGGAATATTGGAAGATAAAACTTTCATGGTTTGGTAGAATAGCATTATTAAAGATGAAGATATTACCTCAAATTAATTTCTTATTTAGGATGTTGCCAATTATAATATCAGAAAAAGAGTTGAAGAAATGGTAAGCAATGTTTAATCATTTTAGTAACGGAGATAAGAAATCTAGAATAAATAAGAAAATGTGTTATAAACAACAGAGAACAGGAGGGTTAGGCCTTCCTAATTTGAAGGGATATTATTTGGCTAACCAATTAAGATATGTAGTGGAAGGTATTCTAGGTTTGGGGGGGAAAGAGTTGGCTGGAATTGGAATCCAAAGAAGTGGGAATGGAATTAGAAAATATATATATTAATAAAATTAATAATAATTTTTTACAAAGAATTAGGAATTTATTATTGAGGAATATTTTGGAGATTTGGGCTAAAAATAAGATTAAATTAATACCCGACGACTCCCCACTAACTCCTGTAGAAATGATGGAGAATTTCCCAGAAAATCTATAAAAAGTAATGGGGAAAATATTAAGAAAACAAAATATGAATAGATTAGAAAGAGTGATAAAGATTGATAATTTAAATCAAATAGGAGAAACACTCAGGGAAGAGAAAGTTTCATGGATTAATTGTATGCAGTTGGAACAGTCGATAAAGAAGTGGGTAAAAGAAAATAAAGAATGTAGAGAGTATACGATATTTGAAAAAACGATAACACAAAGACGAGAGAGAGAACAAAATATGGTATTAAAAGGTATAACAAGTGAAATTTATAAAATATTGATGGAAAAAGAGAAACAAGGGGATGGTTGTAGATTAGTGTGGGAAAATGATATGAACATTTTAATAAGTAATCAAAATTGGATGAAGTTATGGGGAGCACAGAATTTGAAAATATTATCAGTAAGGATAAAGGAAAATTATTATAAATTAATATGGCGATGGTATTTAACACCAGTTAGATTGAATCAAATAGATAAAAAAATATTCGGAATTATGTTGGGGAGGATGTCAACAAACAGGCTCGTATGTTCATATGTGGTGGTCATGTAAATGTGTACAAAAGTTTTGGCAAATGGTATATAAAGAGATAAAAGAGATAACGAGAATTGATTTGGAGTCATCCTCAAAGATTGCATTATTATCAATTGATGAGGAGATGAAATGTAATCAGAATAAGGATTCAATTACTATGTTATTAACTGCAGCAAGATTAATATTAGCAAGGAAGTGGAAAATGCGGGATAATTATCAAATAGATGAGTGGTATAAAGAGGTATGGGATATTGCTATTAATGATAAATTGACGTGTAATATCAAATTAGAAAAGGGAATATGTAATAGAAATGAATTTGAAAATATATGGAAATTATTTTTAGAACATTGTTAAGAGGGCAAGAAGTATCACAATTTTGGAAAATGTAATGAAGAGGAATTGGTCCTGGCGAGGGGTGCACTTGGTGTATAAAGAATGGGTAAGAATGGTATAAATTGTAGTCATGAGTAAAATAATAATAAAAATAAAAATAATTTTAAAAATAAAATAAAGAAGTCAATCTGTAAGCACCTTGAAAACAATGCAGTGATTACTAGAATCCAGCATGGATTTGTCAAGAACAAATCCTGCCAGACTAATTTGATCTCATTTTTTGATCAGGTAGCCTTCCTTGTGGACTGTGGGAATGCTGTGGACATAATATATCTTGACCTCAGGTTTGTTCACTCCCAGGAAACAGAGATTTACCACAGAGCTGACTGGACTTCTGGTTCCGCTCTGAGGGAGACGGCAAGGCGTTGCCAAGCTCTTAGGATCTCTGAGTTTTTATTATTGTTTTTAAATAATTGTTGTAAGAACATAAGTTTTGCCCTGGAATATAATCTTCAAAGACTCAAGGCTGTGTAATGCTGCTGGAACAGGACTGAAATAAGATAACACAGTGTCGCTATCTTTGTTTATTAGAGTTGTTACTACAATAGATAGCCCTGTTTGCTAAATCTCTCTGTTACCATACAAAGCTGGGAAATCTTGTAAGAAACCTCAGTTGGCAGACTACCAAAGAACCAACAAGAGTTAAGCTTGTTGATAACAGTGAGTACACTTGTTTTTTGTTTTGTTTTGTTTTGTCTTTAATACAGAAGAACTGAAACCAGTTCAAGCGTATTAGTTTTTAGGATGGTGCTTACTAGAAAGAATTACAAGAACCTGGGGTTGATGCCTGTTCCTGAATTAAAGACCTATATGCGTATTAAGCAAACTAAAATTACGCAGTTTTACATTGCCAACGATTTGGGTGAAAAGCCAACTGGGAATAAAGAGGAACCTTCCCAGGAACGGAAGTTACCTACAGACTGGCCAGTGGACACAAAGGGTATTTTTAAGACTCTAAACGTGGAATCTTCTACTAAAAATCTGGCACAAGAATTCATAGAAGCTGAACTTATGGTCACACAAGGCCAATTGTTATGTAATGAACTGGCACAAGAACAACTGCAACCATTGCAATCTCCACCACAACCCTTAGAAAATGACGCTGAGAAACAGTTAAATGCAATGATAATAAAGCAAGCAGATGAATTAAATAACAAAGAAAAACCACAGATTCTGGGGGAAGAAGTAAATAAATCTACCTCCTACATGACGAAAGAACTGACAGAAGGAGAAAGTTTAACAATCAAAGGTGGACTTTTCATGATGACAAGAGAAATAGAAGCAATTAAAATCTTCATAGCAGAGTGTAATAATCTTCTAACTACCCTTGTGGAGATATATACAAAAACGACTTCAAGATGCATAGAGAGAGGATCGGGAAAAGGAAGTGGGAAGATTACTACTCATAAAGATAAAGTGACACAATCAGAGAGGAAGTCAGAAGAAAAACAAAGAGGAAAAAAGGAAGACAGGATAAACAAGAGAGGAAGAGTAAAAATATAAAAAATTCAAAGTCTCAACGATATAATAAATTGGATTTCAGCAAGTTATTTAAGATCCTGGAGACTAACCTGAATCAGACAACAAAACCAGAGAATAGGTCCCAGAATAAGAAGAAGTCTATGGCAAAGATAAATGAAAATAAAAATGAATCTGTTTATCGGGAAGAGACTATTACCCCCTTCCTAGAGCTTTGCGAGCAACCTCAAAGGTATAACGACTTCCTCGAACAACAGGATCCGTGGGAAAAAGTATTGTTACAAGTAAAACCTCGGCAAAAGAGAGAATTAAAGGAAAATAAATGGAACCTAGTACTTAACAGGCAAAAGCTGGTGCTATTAAATTTCCCAAAACCATCAGGATTACTTAGACAAATTGATTGCAAGTTACATCTATTGGAAACCTTACATGGAGTATCCCCGGTCCCGATTATTATAGAAGACATAGCACATGTGGAATATCTGTTTTATAATTATGCTTCCGCACGGGCCGTGGTTACCTTCAATGATTGGAGTAAATCCACCCTAATACTGGGATGTAGGGAAGTATTCAAATCCAGAGGCATTGTTATAACAAGATATTTTGAAAATTTAGCACCCCCACAGGATTTAAGGGAATTTACCTTGTCTTGCGGAGAGGCCAACATGGACAGAGGAGATGATTGTTGGGACAACTTGATTGAGTTCAACTCAGTTGACAAGTCCATCTCCACACATCAAAATATGGAGTCTCTTAACCTGATTAAGACTATAAAACCTGGCTCCATAACTCAAATAGTAACTCCATCAGATGAGACGGGAGTGGTTAAGAAAGAGGATGCTCTGCTAGAATCCTTTGGTGCACTCCCCTTAGATGCTCAAAATGATATAATACAAAGACTGGAAATTCTTAAATGTCAATTGATGAATTTACAGGCAGAAAAAAGGTACTATTCAACCTGGAGACAACATTAGGGATCTGGAGGGCCTTAACGTAATGCAAGAACTTCAGCTAGACACCAATAAAGGTAGTATGGAAACAAAGGATGGATTCTCTTATGCACAGGAAAAAATTGTCAAGCATCAGATATTCGCAGAAGTACATCAGATAGCAAATAATAGCGAACAGAACAATTGTAAGAAGAATCCACCACATGTTACAGAGGGGATAAAATCTGGGATAGAAAAGACTAAGACTTGGACAGACTGGAGATTCCTTGATAAGGAAGAACTTGGCTCACCAGAGAAGAGGAAAATAGAAATGCTTCTATTTGATATTATCAGGCTGATATCAAATGTCAGCCTGATAAATTTCTCAGAAGGGATTGTTGAACATCGGGATGAAAATTGGCAGAATTCACTGTATTCAATTAACAGCCAAAAATCCACATTAAAACATTCATGTGCAGGCCCTTTACCCTGACAAGGAACTAATCTTGGATGGAAGAAAAAATCGACAGATCCAACTTTTTTGAAATTTATAAACAAGAATGATATAATATTACTTCAAGAGACATGGGCAGTAGATATAATAACTTTAAATGGCTTTGCGGCCTTTTCTTTGGAAGCAAGGCCAAGTTTAAAGGGTGGCCGCCCAATGGGGGGTCTTGTACTCTTGGTTTCAACAAAGATTTGTGCTAGTGTTGTTAGGTTAGAACATCTTCCGGGCCTTGCAAATGCTCTTCTGGTTAAGTTTAAGTGGGCTTGTCTTCTGATTATAAATGTGTACCTTCCCCCCCCCCAACATCAAAAGAAACTGATTAAGGATAACTGGAGTAGGTTAGAAAAGTATATAATTAGGCTGGCGGAATTATATCCATGTGCTTATGTTATTATGGCAGGTGATTTTAACGCCAGAACAGGGTGGAAGGAGTACTCCCTTCCCCATATCAGTAGACCCTGAGAATATTCCAGTTAGGAAATCTAAGGACAAGGGGCATAACTATGCAGGCTTATGTCAGATGCAAATGCTAAATAACCTAAATTTAGTTATTATAAACGGTCGAGTGGAGGGCGACAGCGATGGTGAGTTCCCCGAAATATTTGGGTCAGTGACCAGATGTGTAGTGGGGAAATGTATTGACAGCGACCACCTGCGTCTGATGCTTTCCCTGAATTGTGGTAAACAAAAGATATATGTAGATCAAAACCCAATTCCTATAGGAAATATGGAAGTGAGATCTTCACGTATTAAATAGGTGCCAAGAATCGAAAATGAATGAAGGGAACTTTTATATAATGGACGCTGCTTTAACTTGCGAAATGCATTAGTGTTAACTAATTCAATAGAAAATATCTTTGAACTCCTACAAGAATTGTCACAGGTTGTACAAAATTTGCTGAGACAAAAGACACAACAAAGAAAGTGTACATATCATGTCATATCTAAAAATTGGTTTGACAAGGATTGTATAACTATGAAGAAAGCCTTGATAAGTCAATATAGAATGTACAGAGATAAAAACTTAGCAATAATTCCTTCTGATTGGTTTGATCTGAAGAAACGTTATAAAAAATTAATTAAGGTTAAAAAACTTAAAGCACAGAGGGAGGCCTGGAAGGATTTAATAGCAGCCTCCAGAGTCAAGGATATGACCATTTTTTGGAAACTGGTGGCTAAGGGGTGGCCAAATTCAACAATAAATATGGAAGGGTATGTACTGGCGAATGATTGGGAAGTTTACTTCACCAAAATATACGACACGGGTCAGGCTAGTCAAAAGATCAACCAAATTAGCATTGGCAATTGTCCAAAATGGTCACCAGTATCTGTTATGGAAGTAAAGAGTCTCATAAATAAGTTAAAATTGGGGAAGGTGCCAGGATATGATAATATCCCAGCTGAAGTTTTTAATTCTAACGTAGAATGGTGGGCTCCATTATTAGCAGCATTATTTACACAGATCGATCAAACAGCTTGTATCCCTGATGACTGGGGTCTAGCCATTATTATTCCAATATATAAAAAAGGAAATAGGTCTGACCCCACAAATTATAGACCCATTAGTTTGCTAAATGTCATCAGTAAGCTGTATGCCACTCACCTATTGGAAAAGCTGAGGGACTGGTTAGATCAGGAAAACATTATAGAAGAGGAACAAGCTGGTTTCACAGGGGAGAACGCTCAACAGTGGACCATGATCCTGTGCTGCAGCACCTGATTGGAAAATACACTACTAGCTCGGGGAGGGGGTGCCCTTTATGCCGCCTTTATCGATTTTGTGAAGGACATGGGTTTCTGGGGGCCTTGGCGCTTCCAGAGGAGGGAGGAGGATGTGCTCATTTGTTGACATATTTCTGAGCTACTTATCTCTTTAGTACCAGCCGAGAAAGGCAGGTGCTCGGCTAACGAGCGAGGGCTTAATGACTTTCAGCTGAAAACCGTTAGGGAGGGTTTCGTTCCCAGGCTGTGCAAGGGCGGGGGGCTAAGGAGTGAGTGGCTGATAAACGAAAGCCTGAGACGGGTGGTTCATCTCTCTTCGGACCTGGGCACGGTGAAGAGGTGATCTTCGTCTGGCTGGATCGAGCCGGGTGTTAGATAGAGTTTTTATTGTTTTACAAGCCTACTCGGTTTAAGATTGCTTGACACTGTTAAGAGTGTGCCTAATTGGTGGGGAATGCCAATTGTTTTATTGCTTGTGCCTTTTCTGTGCTGCTAACCTCACCTACCTCAATTCCCCTCACCCCCCCCTTGCTCCCTTCTCCTACCAACCCTTTCCTGCTTTGACCAAAGCCTTAACTTAGGATAGTGTGTAAATAAACTTGCTTTGGTCCTTAATTGCTGTGTGGTTATTTCAGGCGTTGGCTCAAGCCAGCTTTGGCTGGGGAACCGGGTGGCGGGACGGGGTTTGTCCGCCACGACAGGGGAACATGGTTTATGTTTCCTTGACATGGTTGGCAGTGTTGGGATTTATGAGCCAAGCTTGAGAAATAACGGTGAGAACAGTTACTGATTTGGGTGTAAATTCTGGGAGGCTTCCTTAAACCGACTAGGGAGTGTTAGAGATGCCGGGAGATAAAAACACACCCGAGCCGGGGCCGCGTTGGACTCCGACGATGGGACAGACACCGTCGACAGCGGCAGAGCTCACAGTGGGCTGGGGAAGTGATGAAGGACTCATAGCTGCCCAGCTGAGTGAGGCCACCTTGGAGGAAGAAGCTAAAGTTTCCGCTGCAGAGACGGCAAGGGAGGTTAACACCAGTCCTAGCCCGGGCGGGTCGGGCTTGATGGTGGGCTCTCTATCGTTGCCACCACTAGACAGTGAAAGTGGTAGTGATCAAGACGAAAGTATGGAAGAATGGAGGCAAACCATGAAAGAGTTGATGAAGCAACAACGCCGGGCGCAGCGGCAGCATTTGGAGGCGGTGAAGCTGCAGGCAGAGACTTATAAACTACAGCTCCAGGTTCAGGAGCAGCGCTCTGGGATTAAGGTCGGCCGGCTGGATAGAAAGCTTTTTCCCACTTACAAAGAAGGACAGGACGTCTTAGCTTTTTTCACCCTGTTTGAGCTGGCTTGTGAGGACCAGGAGGTCGATCCGGCGCAGCGGATGGCTGTTCTTCGAGCTCAGGTCAGTGGGGATTTGGCTGACTTAATGGGAACGGTGCCTCGGCGAGAGGCTAATGACTATGAAAAATTTAAAGAGACAGTGAGGCTGCGGTTTGCACTCTCTGCCGAGAACTGCCGGCAGAAGTTTCGAGCGGTGAAAGCAGGGCCCCAAGACGGATTTATGGCTTTAGCCGCTTGAGTGGAGAAATCTCTGGATTTATGGGTGGAAGCAGTGGGGGCTACGAAAGCCGCCCAATACCATGAGATGTTTGCGATGGAGCAATTTTTTGCAGCCATGCCGGAAGAGCTGGCGGCTCTAGTTAATGACCATCGTCCCACGTCTCTGCGAGAAGCAGCGTTGCTGGCTGATCAGATGGGAGTTTACCGGAGGAGGGAAACAGCTAAGCCGGCTTGGCCGAAGAGAGGGGGAGCTCCTGCCGGAGGGAGTGGAATTCCAGCAGCATTGGGAAAGGCGAGTGGAGCCGGGCCGTGGCCAGTGCGGGGTGAAAGGAAAGGGGGGGAAGTTCCTCCCAGACTGTCTTCCACCCCTGCCCCCCCCTCTGGCTGTTATTATTGCAAAGAAGAGGGGCATTTTAAACGCCAGTGCCCGAAGCTACAGGAGAAGAAAGTTCGGGAAAGCACTCCCAGGGTGGGAGCGATTGCGCAGCAGGCCCCTTCCAGCCAAGCCGCTGCAGCCTCCGACTGGGAGGACAGTGAGGGGCCCTCCAGTGGGGAAGAAGATGCCCCTGCCCAGGCTATTGCGAGACCAGTCCCCCGACCACGCGCCGCATCTCGCCAGGCCCGTGAGGGTCGTGGGGCCGAAGAGGGAGCCTCGTTGGGCTTGGTCCAACCGGGACAGGTCCAGTGGAGCCAGCTGCAGTTCTGTGAGTCTATTACCCTTAATGGGAAGGTGTGTCAAGGGTGGAGGGACTCAGGCGCTTCCCTTTCGGCCGTGGACAAACAATACGTACGCCCTAATCAAATTCTTCAGGGCCAGACTTTCACAGTCACTCCCTACAGTTCCCCCCCGATTACTTTACCTCTAGCCCGGATTCCCACAGAATATCAAGGATGGAAAGGAGATATGGTTTTCTTGGTGCAGAGCAACTCCCTTTGGCCCATTTTGGTAGGGAATGACTTAGCCTATTTAGCGGCCACTATGGGGGCAGTCACTCGGAGCCAGTCCAATGCTCAGACTTCTACCTCCCTGACTGAACCAGGAGAGGAGCCAACAGAGGAAGAGACCCGAGAGCCAGGGGTTTCTGGATCCAGTGGGGGACTAGAGGAGAGCTTGGAGGAGCCGGTGGTCCCATCAGAGGCAAATCCAGCCAACCCTAACCCCGCCTTTAAGGCCGCTCAGCGGGAAGACGACTCCCTTCAGGAATGCCGGGAAGAGGCTGAGAGAGGAGTTGTAGATGTGACCCCCCAGCACCCAGTTTGATTCTTCTGGCAAGATGGAGCCCTTTACAGGGAGTTTGCCCCTAAAGGTTTAGAGCAACCCTGGAAGGTGTGCCGGCAATTGGTGGTGCCACGGGGCTATCGAGAGCCAGTTCTTCAGCTGGCCCATGCTACGGCCTGGGGAGGACATTTGGGGCGGAAGCGCACTTTAACCCGCATCTCTAAAGAATTTTATTGGCCGTTGGTGGCTCAAGCCGTGAAAGATTACTGCCGTTCTTGTGATGTCTGCCAGAGAGTGGGATTCAATCGAGACCACCCTAATGCCCCATTGCAACCGTTACCCATTGTGGAGACACCTTTTGAACGTATTGGACTGGACGTGTTGGGTCCCTTCAATCCCCCTACCCGATCAGGAAAGCGGTTTGTGTTAACAGTTATTGACTTTGCTACCCGGTATGCAGAGGTGGTTCCGTTGTCATCCATTACAGCCCCCATGCTGGCTAAAGCTATGTTGTCTATTTGTGCCCGCCTAGGAATGCCCCGGGGTGTCCTCTCGGATCGTGGACCAGGGTTTGTGTCCCAACT
Organism: Anniella stebbinsi; assembly: GCA_029215795.1. Taxonomy (NCBI): domain Eukaryota; kingdom Metazoa; phylum Chordata; class Lepidosauria; order Squamata; family Anniellidae; genus Anniella; species Anniella stebbinsi. The sequence continues at coordinate 34,863,196 of JARDYH010000007.1, forward strand.
GTTCCAGAAGATGTGGGAGCTTGGCGGAGTGGAATATGCCTTCTCAGTGCCTTACCATCATCAGACTAACGGCCTAGTGGAACATTTGAACCAAACTTTGGGGAAAATGATCCGAGCCTATGCTGTGGACCACCCTACTGACTGGGATCAAGGGCTACCCTTATTGCTCTTTGCTTATAGAGATGCTCCTCAAGAGAGTTTAGGATTTTCTCCTAATGAGTTGATGTTTGGGAGGGAGATTCGGGGACCCCTCACTTTGTTGCGAGAGGAATGGGAGGGACCCGTGGCCAAGACTTCTCCCTCAGTGGTGACTTTTATGCGTAACCTCCAGCGAACGCTGCAGGGGGTCCAAGAAGCGGCCAGAGACCATCTTAGCCAGGCTCAGGCAAGCCAACAGGCCTGGTATGATCGGAAGGCCCGGGTGCGAGTGTTTCAACCCGGGGATAAGGTGTTGGTGTTAAAACAGCTTAAGCCGGACAAATTGGCTTTAAAATGGGAAGGACCCTTGGTGGTTAAGCAGAGGGTGGGGGAGGTAAATTATCTCCTGGATTTTCCAGACACTCCACGACAACCTAAAGTGTTTCATGTAAATATGTTGAAACTGTATGTTGATCGCCACAATTTTGTGTTTGAAATTCAACCCGAGGCGGAAGAGGTGGGGGAGCCTTTGGATATTCTAGCAGAGTTTCAGCAACCGGGAGGGGTGGAGAATGTGCTTCTGCCGTCGACCCTTACCCCGGAGCAACAGAGGGGGTTCCGACCGTTGCTGACGGAGTTTGAGGGTCTGTTTTCTACCACCCCAGGTAGAACCTCTTGGGCTCAGCATTCTATTCAGACAGGAACACATCCCCCCATCCGCTCTTGCCCTTATAGGGCGACTGGGGCTCAAGCGGCTACGATTGAGCGGGAATTGCAGGCCATGCAGGATCTGGGAGTGATTCGGCCCTCTAACAGCTCATGGTCCTCTCCCGTGGTGCTGGTGGGAAAGCCCAATGGGGAAATACGCTTCTGTGTAGACTTTAGGAGGGTCAATTCCTTGACCCAGTTGGACCCCTACCCTATGCCAAGGTCCGATCACTTAATAGAACAATTGGGAAGCGCCAAATTCATTACTACGCTAGATTTGACCAAGGGGTACTGGCAAGTGCCCTTGGATGTGGATGCCATACCCAAGACGGCCTTTGTGACGCACAAGGGGTTGTTTGAGTTTACGGTACTCCCGTTTGGGTTAAAGAATGCCCCCTCCTCCTTCATGAGGATGATGGACAGGCTCCTGAATGGGTTAGGGGCCTTTGCCTGCGCTTATTTGGATGATTTGGCCATTTTTTCGCAAACTTGGGAAGAACATCTAGGGCATGTGCGACAAGTGTTTGAGCGCCTGCGGGAGGCTGGTTTGAAAGTGAAGGCCTCCAAATGCCAATTTGGGTTAGGAGAAGTGGTGTACCTGGGACATAGGGTGGGAGGCGGCCAGATCAAGCCGTTACAAGCTAAAGTGGAGTCTATTCGAAACTGGCCCATTCCTCGCACCAAGAAGCAAGTTCAGTCTTTTTTGGGCCTGGCTGGATATTATCGACGCTTTGTTCCTCATTTCAGTGCTTTGGCTGCACCCCTAACGGACTTGTGTAAAAAGCGATGCCCAATCCAGGTGAGATGGACAGGGGAGTGCCAACAAGCCTTTGACTCTTTGAAAGGCCAGATGATGGAGGCTCCCATTTTGCAGGCTCCAGATTTTGATTTACCTTTCACCCTCCAGACGGATGCCTCCGAAACGGGGTTGGGGGCAGTGTTGCTTCAAGAAGGGGCCGATCATCAGCTTCGTCCGGTGGCCTACCTGAGCAAGAAACTGTTGCCTCGAGAGAAGAGCTTGGCCACCGTCGAGAAAGAGTGCATGGCCATTGTATGGGCCTTGGGGAAGCTGCGCCCCTATCTGTGGGGACGCCATTTCCATTTGCAGACGGATCATTCCCCTTTGTGTTGGCTGGATAAAGTGAAGGGGTCAAATGGGAAGCTACTTCGGTGGAGTTTGGCTCTTCAGGACTTTGATTTTACAGTGACTCATATTAAGGGACGCGACAATGTATTAGCAGATGGGTTGTCCCGGGCCTACCCGAACTAAGGAGGGTGGGGAAGGGACTCTGGGGATCACCCTACTGAAGAGATGAAGGACTTGGAGGAAAACCCCCAAGTCTCATCTCCTTAAAGGGGGAGATGTGAAGGACATGGGTTTCTGGGGGCCTTGGCGCTTCCAGAGGAGGGAGGAGGATGTGCTCATTTGTTGACATATTTCTGAGCTACTTATCTCTTTAGTACCAGCCGAGAAAGGCAGGTGCTCGGCTAACGAGCGAGGGCTTAATGACTTTCAGCTGAAAACCGTTAGGGAGGGTTTCGTTCCCAGGCTGTGCAAGGGCGGGGGGCTAAGGAGTGAGTGGCTGATAAACGAAAGCCTGAGACGGGTGGTTCATCTCTCTTCGGACCTGGGCACGGTGAAGAGGTGATCTTCGTCTGGCTGGATCGAGCCGGGTGTTAGATAGAGTTTTTATTGTTTTACAAGCCTACTCGGTTTAAGATTGCTTGACACTGTTAAGAGTGTGCCTAATTGGTGGGGAATGCCAATTGTTTTATTGCTTGTGCCTTTTCTGTGCTGCTAACCTCACCTACCTCAATTCCCCTCACCCCCCCCTTGCTCCCTTCTCCTACCAACCCTTTCCTGCTTTGACCAAAGCCTTAACTTAGGATAGTGTGTAAATAAACTTGCTTTGGTCCTTAATTGCTGTGTGGTTATTTCAGGCGTTGGCTCAAGCAAGCTTTGGCTGGGGAACCGGGTGGCGGGACGGGGTTTGTCCGCCACGACAGGGGAACATGGTTTATGTTTCCTTGACAGATTTAAGATCAGCTTTCGATCTTATACCTAGAGACAGATTGTGGGAAAGATTTGAATCAACCAATATAGATCGTCGCCTGCTGATTCTCATTCGCAGGCTGCATGAAAACACTAGCCTGCGGGTGAGATGCAACAGGACTGGGCATTTGACAGGACCAGTTTCTACCACTAAGGGGGTGAAGCAAGGATGTGTCCTGGCCCCCACTTTGTTTAACTTCTATATAAATTCGAAGGTTAAGCATCTATCAAAGATACAGGCACAACCCCCTAGTTTGGCAAACAGACTTATATCGATTCTACTGTATGCTGATGATGCAGTGATTTTGTCATTAACTAAAGTGGGTTTGAGGAAATTGCTGAGGGCCCTGGACAATTATTGTAAAGAGGAATTACTGCAGATAAATTATGATAAGACTAAGGTTGTAGTGTTTTCCAGAAGGAGGTTAAAGTATAGTTGGCAGATAAATCATCATCCAATAGAGCAGGTAACTACGCATAAATATCTAGGAATGATATTCCATTCAACAGGTTCATGGAAAGATAATCAAAATAAGGCCACTGCAGCCGCTCAAAGAAGTACTAGGGCACTCCTTTCTTTCTTCTATAATAAAGGAGGTCAGTATATTCCATCGGTATTACAGGTTTTTGAGGCAAAAGTTATTGCACAAATGCTGTATGGCTCTGAAATTTGTATGCACAAAAAATCTGTACAATGGGAGGCCGTTCACACTAAATTTTTAAGAGCAATTTTAGGGGTCCCAAGTTGTGTACCGAACTCACTCTTAAGGTTAGAGGTAGGTCAGATTTCAATGGAAGCGTGTATATGGATACGTATGCTAAATCTGTGGCTAAAAATGGTATATATGCCAGTTGGTTTGGCCCCATTGACTTTGAAGGACACCTTCCACTCAAGGTGGAAAATATCATTAAATATGAAGTTACAATCTCTGGGTTTTTCTATGGCTGCTGTCCAAAGTGTAGGATATGAAAAGGCAAAAGTGGATATAGTACAACGAGTACGAGACATTGAGTTCCAAAATGATTTAAGTCAAGTAACTTTATATCCTGGTATCAGGGGCAATAGAGGCCCATTTACAACTGCAAATTACTTAATAAACTTAACTATTCCTAGGTTTAGAAAGGCCTATACATGGGCGAAGCTCAACGTTATGCCATCCGCATTGCTGGAGGGAAAATTCCGGAAAATACCTTATAATGAACAAGTATGCCCATGTGGGACAGGGGCAATAGAGACAATAAGCCATGTGTTGTTACAGTGCCAGTTCTATAAGGAGCTCAGGATCTCCCTGATTACACCGATTATAGATAAATTCCCAGGGAGATCGAATATATTTTACTTAGATTATCTGTTAACGGATCGGGATGCTCAAACTACATCAAAAGTAGCCAGATTTTGTGCAGCAGCTATCATGTGTCATAGAGACGTAGTAGGTAAATAATAGCAAGGCAGACAGATTTGATATATGTACCTACTTTTAATTGCATAAAATGAGACACTTATATGATAAGGAACGATATGAATGTGGTAAAATCTGAAATTGAATGTGCAAATGTTGCTGGTCTATGATTGTAATAAAATCTTATATACATATAATCTGGCATGGTAGAGACTGTGGGCCATGTTCTGCGGTATTGTTCCTTCTATTGTGATCTTCGGTACATTTTTATTATTTCTATCTTACAATAATAAGATAGAATAATCTTACCAGGCAGATCTGATGTGTTTTATACAGATTATCTCCTGGCTGACCAGAATTGTCAAATAACTTCCAAGGTGGCTAGATTCTGTGCTGTTGTAATTGCATGCTGTGATAATGTTTTAATGTTTTAATTTTTAATGTTTTAAATCCTATATTATTATGAGCAGGATATGTACAATTCAATTAATTAATTTTAAAAAAATTTACTGTCTACCTGTAGTTTTAATTAATTATTACCTTTTTTATTATTGTACCTATAGCCCTACCATACCTTGTTGGCCTTGTGAATATGATTGTGTTTATAGTGCTGCTCTACTTTGCTGGTCTTGCGACCGTAATAAATTCTATTCTATCTTGACCTCAGCAAAGATTTGACAAAGTGATTAGCAAGCTAGCTAAAAGTGGGCTAGATGAAACAGCTATTAGGTGGATCCACAGTTGGCTACAGAACCGGACTCAAAGAGTGCTTATCAAACCTCAAACTGTGGGGAGGTAACGAGTGGGGTACCGCAGGGCTCAGTCCTGGCCCCAGTGCTCTTCATCATTTTTATTAATGATTTGGAGGAAGAGGTGCAGGGAATGCTTATCAAATTTGCAGATGACCAAAATTGGGTGGGATCACTAATACCCTGGAAGTCAGAAACAAACTTCAAAGCGATCTTGATAGGTTGGAGTACTGGGCTGAAAACCACAGAATGAAATTTAATAGGGATAAATGCCAAGTTCTACACCTAGGAAAAAGAAACCAAATGCATAGTTACAATATGGGGAATACTTGGCTCAGCAATACTACAAGCAAGAAGGATCTTGGAATTGTTCTAGACAATTAAATGAATATTAGCCAACAGTGTGATGTGGCAGCAAAAAAAGGAAAAGCTATTTTGGGCTGCATTAATAGAAGTATAGCTTTCAAATTGTGCGAGGTACTGGTTCCACTCTATTTGGTACTGGTTAGGCCTCATCTTGAGTATTGTTTCTAGTTCTGGGCACCACACCAAGAAGGATGCAGACAAGCTTGAGTGTGTTCAGAGGAGGGCAATGAGGATGATCGGGTCTGGAAACAAAGCCCTTTGTGGAGAGACTGAAAGAACTGGGCATGTTCAGCCTGGAGAAGAGAAGATGGAGGGGAGACATGATAGCACTCTTCAAGTCCTTGAAAGGTTGTCACACAGAGGAGGGCCAGAATCTCTTCTCAATCAACCCAGAGTGCAGGACGCGGAATAATGGGCTCAAGTTACAGGAAGCTAGATTCTGGCTGGACATCAGGAAAAACTTCCTGACTGTTAGAGCAGTACAACAATGGAACCAATGACCTAGGGAGGTTGTGGGCTCTCCCACACTAGAGATATTCAAGAGGCAGCTAGACAGCCATCTGTCAGGGATGCTTTAAGGTAGATTCCTGCATTGAGCAGGGGGATGGACTCGATGGCCTTATAGGCCCTTTCCAACTCTACCATTCTATGATTCTATGAAGGTGGATGAGCCCCAAGGACAGGGCCTTCTCAGTTGTGGTGCCCAAGATTTTGAATAGTAGCCTCTCAAGAGAGGAATTCCTGACCCTTGCTGCCTGCTAAATAAAGACACACAGTTTTTAAGATAAGATGCTTTTATTTAAATGGGCCTTTTTAGAATCTTGATTTTATTGTATATTCTGCTGCTGTTTGGTTTAAGTGTATTTTTTTTCTTGTTGGTGACGGTATTTTAACTTGTATTGCACTGATTTTACATAAACCATCTTGTGTTCTTTTTGTAAAAAGATTCACTCCCTCCAACCCCTCTAGGAAATATTTCCTTTGAGCTGTGATGTCTGTTGCTGCGGAGGGTCTGGCAGCACCATCTGCGTCATAAAATGCTGAGGGATTTTGTGGTGGTCCAAGGCCTTAGCAGCAATGTAGATCCTGGCACTGGTTGGTTGGCTGAGCTGAGCTGAAGGAAGAGAAGCCTTCAGGATAGAATTTTGGATCTACTGGCTCCATGGGATGTTGTAGTGTTGGGAGGTTTCTCCTCTGAGGAAATGAGATAACCGTTGGGAGAAAACACAACTCCCACAGTGGCCATAGAATTGGAAGGCTGGGGCAGCTGGCCAGCTGTGAGTACTAGTGCAGCCAGCCTGGGAGCGTAGGGGGCACCTACGGAGTGGCAGACAGAGGTTGAGGGCACCAGGCAGCAGGAGCAAGGTCCATTTTATTCCTGTGGTCATGAAAGTGCTGTGAGTCAAGCAAGTTTAAGATGCACAGTTTTGCACATGCTCAGAGTATTTCTTTGTTTTTCAAAAGGAGGGTTGGCAAACAGTAGTGGTTCCGTGCCCCCCCCCCCAACATGTTAGGAGTATAGAAGCAGTTGTAAAGCATGGGATGGAAAGGTGGTGGGAGAAGAGGGAAGAGAGACATTAGGTGTGGACTTCTCAACTGAAGTTATACACATGGCCATCTGATGGGGTCCCCCCAAAAGACTTGAAGGCCAAGGTGTAAAATTACGTGGCTGCGTGTGAGGGGAGTTTCCAGGATGCATGGGGAGTCATTGTTGGTAGTACTACTGGTTTAGGCTGAGGTACTAATAATCGTGCCCCAGCGTCCTTTGAAGTGGTACAAGGGTTCCTCCGTGGTTGTGCTGTGTTGGGGCAGCAAAGTGTCTTGTGCTGGCTGCTGTCCTTGTGCGATGAGGACTGTCTCCCATCTCTCTTATGTGCATCTCTCTTTCTGCCTTAGGACCACGGTACTGGCTGCAGTAGCCTTCCTGGATGCCTTCCAGAAAGTAGCAGACATGGCCACCAACACACGAGGTAAGACCATGTGATGCAAGTCTTTGGGATGTCAGGTGAAGATGAAAAGCTTCTTGGGCTTGAAAACCACTCATGCTTTTCTTGGGGATGACTGGAAGACAGCGAAGCAAAAGCTCACTATTGCTAATAAACAAACGAAGGCTGCCTCTACAAGAGGCATTTAAAGCTCTTTCAAGGCGCATTAACAAATTTACCTCTACAAGAACGGAGCGCAAATCGGGCGTAGAGGCGCGTTTTCTCTCCGATTATGCGCATTATCGAATGCGTGTTAAATAGCGAGTTTTATTTTGCTCCGGCCATTAAAGCGCATTTTGACTATGTGAACAAGCGATTCTCCGCATTAACTACTTGTAAAGCGCATTTGAAACAACCGGTAAGGTCACCCGTTGAGTGCTCAATTACCTCCTGCATACAAGCATTTACGATAAAACGCTTCCGAGAAGATGCGCATAATCGGAGGAACAGGCGTCAAACGGAATCCATCTAGAGGGGGCCATAGGTGAAAATTGATTACAGAACTGTCAGGTCAACGTACCTAAGTGTACCTAGCCCTTTAAGAAACTCCAGAGGGCTCTAGAATAGGGATCTGGAAAAACCGTCCGGGCAAGCAGCTAGGCAGTGTTTGTCATTGCTATTCCCAGGAACGAGCATGACATGTACAGCGTCCCTAAGTGTAGTTGCAATCACCACGTCTTGTAGCAATGAATTCCAAAAGCTTTATTTATTTATTTATTTATTACATTTGTATACCGCCCCATAGCCGAAGCTCTCTGGGCAGTTTACATAGGATAAAAACAATTAAAAACAATATACAAAAATTAAAACAGCAAAAACATACAACATACACACAATCTGTACATTTAAAACCACTACAACACGCCAAAAAGCTACAAAAAACAAAAACAAACCCAGGCTCCTCAGATATTGCCAAATGCAATATCTGCCAAATGCAATATCTTTTGCCAAATGCAATATCTTTTCCCAAGGAACCATTGACAAGGCAGCCTTCCCCAACCTGGAGCCCCCCAGATGTGTTGGACTGCAATTCCCATAATCCCCCAGCCAGCACAGCTGGCTGGGAGATTATGGGAGCTGTAGTCCAACAACTCTGGAGGGTGTCAGGTTGGGGAAGGCTGGATTAGGGGATTTCTCTCCCCTCTTTCTAATTCTGAGGAAGCGATCAAGGTGGCTCACACTGGTAATAAACAGCCATAAAAACTATATGTTGAAACAAAAAAGCATATTTTTCCTTATACGTGAAGTTAGGATTGATTTGCCCCAATGTGATCATTTTACACTTGCTTATATTGAACTACATTTGCCATTTTTATGCCCATTCTCCCAGTTTGTAGAAAATCTTTTGGAATTCTATGCAATCCCCTTTAGTTTTAACCTCTTAAATGACTTGCTGTAGTCACCAAACTTGACCACCTAACTGCTCACTAATTCCAGTTCACTTATGAACCAGTTGAAAAGCATTGGTCCCAGTATAGATCCCTCTGGGAACCCCTATTTACATCCCTCCCCTGGGGAATTTACCATTTATTCTTACACTCTGCCCCATCATGGAGAATTCCACAACAGGCCCTTTCTTCCTCCAGGTAGCATTAAGAGTGGGAAGTGGTATGTTTTGAAAATTGCACCTGTCTCGGCAGAGGTCTGTGTTTGGGGGCTGGCGTTGTATAGGGGTACTTGGGATGTAGAGAACAGTAGCATCCATTCCTGCTTGGCCACAAAACTCACGGGGTGGTCTTGGGAAGCCACAGCTGTAGTCTAATGGGTAGGGATAAAATAACTCCCGGTTCGCTGCCCTGAACTTTTGGGAGAATGAGCAGGAACAAACATGCTTAAAAAGAAAAGTAGCCTGCTGTGCAACCAGCGAAGTCCCTGCATGCCTGTGGCATTGTTCCTGGGCATTGTTCTCTGTCCATGGCCCCGCAAGGAGTGCAGGCAGGTGCTTTCCAGAGGCCTTTCCCGTCTCCATCTCCATATAGAGACATGCTGTACCTCCTTCTCCCAAAGACACGCAAGTCCATGCATGTACTGGCTGTTCCTGCTGCCAGGATTCCTTCATGTATTTGGCCACGCTGGCTGTGCTTGTCTGTCAGAGCTAAACCAGGCGTGCAAATGGGTGTGTAGCATACGTTCACTGGCTTGCCTACAAAGCAGCGGGTGGGAGTGGGGGGTTCACTTTTAACACTGAAAGGGCCATTCAGAATGGGGGGATGTCTTAAAGCATTGGAGCAGGGGAAGGGGCAGGGGTGACTCCAGTCCCTTCCGCATGCCCCTCTCCCCAGCCCTGCTTTACAGCTAAACTGGTGAAGACACGGACCCCTCCGGCCTGACCCAGTCTGTCACCTCCCCCGTCTCGGCAGAATTCCCTGCAAAGGCCTTTGGGATTAAGGGAAGCCGTGGGCAGATGTGCAATGCGATTACCAGCGACTGAGCCACAGGAAAGAGAAAAGTCAGCCAAGCCAGGCTGCTATTTGGAAAGGAGGTCAGGAGGGGGAGGGGTGGGCCGGGCCAGGTGAACAGCCAGAAAACGGCCCCGGAGCTCATGGGAGGAGGATGTGATAGGAATGGTGGTGGCCTTAGGAGGGTCTGCTGGTTTCCCTTGCAGCTTGGGCTGTGAGTCTTTGAGAGTTCAACAGCGGGGCCAGGGGCAGATTTCAGGCTCGCAGCTAATGTGGTGATGGTGGTGGTGGGACCTTTCCTGGGCGGGATCCTTTCAGAATACATGGTTGTGTGCTCCCCCATATAAAAACTCCCCAAGCACAGAAAACTACAGGGGAATTCAGATGGCCCTTCCATACATTGAAAGCACATACACAGTGGGTCACCAGGCAGCATGCCTGTCTCCACTGCTGAGGTGTCCAGCAGCCATACTCACACGCCACTTGCGCGTTCAGTGGGCACATGAAGGGGCTCTGTGCATGTACACATGTGGAGCTCTGACTCACAAGGAGCCCCAGCAGCAGGAAGCGGGGGTTACTTGCTCAGCTCCACAGCCCCTCGCATGAGGGTGTCATCTGAACCCTCCTAATGTATTGGGGGAAAGTATTCCATGTTTAGAGATGTGAAGGCAGAGAAAAAAACCGGAAAAACTCAGAAAAAAACATTTCCCCCCATTTTCCCCCCAAAGCCTTTTTTGTTTTTTCCTGAAAAATTGAAAAAAGGAAGAAAAATGGATTATGAAATGTTTTATTTTAGCATGATGAATAAAATGTTTAAGACAAGGCGTTCATATATTTACTTCTCCAAATTATTTCTAAATACTTTTTCTGGGAATGGGTGCTTTATGTCTGCTTGACACTGTGGAGGACTAGCAGAGACATAAACAATTTTCTTTGTTACTAATGTTGATGGTTTGTTCTTTTTTTATTGTTTTTTGCTGCTCCTCATAAACTGGCAAAACCAAAGAGGTTCCTTACAGTTCAGGAGCTTGTAGCTCCATTTGTTAAAAAAAAAAGTAAATTCAATTTGTAATAATTGCTTGAATTCACTGTACTTTTAATATACCAAATGTGATAATTTTATGCCAAACCAACTTGTACATAATTACATTTTATGTTCCTAAAGTAACAAAGTGACTTTCAATCTGTAAAAAGTGCTAATATTGCTATATATATATATATATATATATATACAATCTTTCTGAATATTTTTGTTTTTCCCTGAAAAACCCAGACAAAATGGTTTTTTCCCTTGGCTTCAAAATTTGCAGAAATTTTACATCTCTGTCCATGGTAGAGCCCATGTCCTGACCTGCTTGCTGGTGTGAGCGTTCCAGAACAGGGGCGCTTGCTCCCTCCTTTCTCAGGGTGCTTCTGTCCACCCTGAAGAGGAGATGCCTACGATGCATGTGTCTCTTGCAAATAGGGGTGAGAAGAGAAGAGCCTCGTGTCCTCAGAGGACATGCTGCTTGTTGAGCAGGCCAGGAGTGTATCTGGCTCTGTCTGCTGCTCATCATGTGAGTAGTCCAGAATTGTGAATCGTTGTAGCCTCAAGATTTGCATTTGGGATAGCAGTCTCTCCAACCAATCATGCCAGAACAAGCACAGGGTTCCTTGGCCTGGAAGTCTGCAGGCTGGAGGCTTTGGCTGTTTGTGGGCCTTGGAGCACCTGGCTCAGCAGCTCCTGCCTTGCACCATCCAGAGATGGCCTCTCCCTGTTTTTCAGACTCCTGGCATCTAGGCCATCTGGAAGTCTGTGGGGAGGAGGAGTTGGTGGCTTGATGTGGAATCAGGTTTGCCTATAAACACACTCGCACGGCTATGGATTAGAGTCACCCAGGACTTTGATCCCTCTTGACATGCTTGTTTCTTGCCCGACCTGCGGGTGGCACCGCCGATTCAGAAGCCCAAGAGAGGCTCCCGTCTGGTGCATCTTCTGGCTCTGTCTCAGGAATGTGGCCTTTAAGTTTCACCCTGTCCATAGGAGGACACTGCCTTCTCTCCCTCACCCAATTCCATACTCTTGATCCTTCCTGCAGATTGGAATTGCTAGTTTATTGATAGGTGTATGCCGAAATCCAACCTTTCAGTACTTTTTAACCATCCTGATTGTGTGTGTGTATGTGATTGAAATGATGGACAAAGTGTCTGTGTTGGAGGTTGGACGTCTGTCTTACAGCGTGGAATTAAAGAAGAATTGAATTACATAGATGGAAGGGCAGAAGAGATATGCAAATGACTAAGTTATGTTCAAAACAATACGGTGGAAGGTTATAATTAAATACTGTATATTATTATTAGTGTATACAGAAGACAAGATTACTCTCTTGGGTATACTTATTGGTAAAAGTATGCTTTCAGTAGACACCGGAAACCCAGACACGTTCTTTGCAGTGGTAGGGAGTTCCAGAGAGTGGGCACTATGACCAACAGCCCGGTTGCAAGCTATCAAGGAACAGACTTCTGAAATCCTTGGCGCTACCAGGAGGGCATCTCCTGATGCGCATAGCACTGAACGGGCTGGTAAGGGGTAAGGCAGTCTCTTAAGTCACCTGCTCATTGCTTATATTCAAGCGGCTTTGGCCCCTGATTGCAGGCAAAATTGAGAGTGCTGGTCATTGCCTTTCAAGCGCTATGCAGTTTGGGATCAGGGTATCTACAGGACTGATTCCTCACACGAGAACATGCTCGTCTGTAGCTTTTAGCCTTGCTTTAGATCCTGCCACCATAAAATGTGTGATTGACTATGATCTGGGACAGGGCCTTTTTATAAGGTTGACCAGATTGTGGGATTCCTAATGGTGCTGTCAGGGCCAGGCTCTGGGGTAGAAATCTGGGGTTCCCACATTCAGCAGGATAGGGTGAGCAGTGCCCTCCCCACAACAGGCATAGCATGAGGAGGCACAGTAGCCCTGCCTTCATACTTCCCCTAGGGCAAAAAGGAGCTGTAATGCCTGCAAGTAATTTGCAAATCTCACCGATTTTGGCAGCTACTGTTGCTGGGCAAGGGAATAGAGGCAGGAGCCACCAGCAGGGTGCATGGGCATGCGCGCACACACTGCTCTGCTGCCTCATTTGAGCAAGATGGTGGGAACAGAGGGGGCAGCGGGCAAGCAGTGCGGACTGTGGATTGCTGGCCAGGTGCCTGCTTGTGCCTGGGCTGCCTGCCTGCCTGCCTCCAGCAGCCCCCTGGCTGAGAGGTGGAGTATGAGAAGCCATCACCCACCTATCATTGCCATCCCAGATGGCCTGGCCTAGAGCGGCCCGTTGTTGGTCATACCCTGGTCAACTAACTCTGAAAATGTTTTTTTATTATTATTATTTTTCACAGTTGGTATCTCTCCCATGTTTTGTGCTAGATTTGTTCATTTCGTATCTACTACCGATGTTAGTGGAGAAAAGCCCGGATTAAGATAAACCCCTCAGCTTTCGGATTGGCTAAGAAAGGTGTAAGAAGTTGCCCTATCAATAAAATTTAATGTATTTTGTAGGGCTACAAACAAGGATTTTTGTAGAGAAACCATCTCTATTTCTAAATTCCTTGAATCATAACTATTATGATATTAGTAGTCCATCTGTTTTCTGTGATTTACGAACTTTGAAATATTGTAAACTATTTTTTCCTGGTTTTAAAGAAATCCTGGAACCTTAACTTCATCTTTGCATAGCTATATAACCTGTGCTAACTTTAACAAGAAAAAAGAAGAAGAGAAGACTGCTGTTTAATGTGGGTGAACTCTGAAGACCCTCAGAGGAGAAAAGGGCATGGATGAGTGGAAGTGGCCTGGGCTTGTTCAGCTTGGCAAGGCAAACAGAACCCTTGGCCTAAAATTCAACACGCCAGCAGTGCAGGAAATTGCTGCGTGAGCAGAGCTCTTCTGCTTTTCCAGTTGTGCAGGTGTTGGTGGAACAGACTGCAGTCCTAAGATCTACAAGCAGTTGCACAAGTGGGACTTCAGTTGGACTCCCTGGGCAATGTCAGGTGCATGAGCAGGATGGTCCCCTGGGAATCAGCCCATTTTGCCACCTCTGTTATCAAGGAAAGGCTTAATAAGGAGGGAAAGGGGGAGTTGGGGGGGGGGCAATGTGGCAGGCAATAAGCCGTGTTTGGGCTCTGCCAGCCTTCCTCAGGGTTGGGCTGATGCTGTAGCATAGTAGTAAGGGAAGGGTATTCTGCACAGCTTCCTAGGATGGGAGGAGAGATGGAGGAAAAGACCCAGATTTTCTGCCAAGTAAGGAAAGTTACCAAAAAGGAACATTTTTGGAGTGAAGACTGTTTGGACCTTGGCATAATAAAAAATGAATGGATTTCCCTGGCAGGGGATGGCCCGTGCTCCCAACTGCATACATTCAGCGTACTAATGATGAAAGTGTGGGGTGAATTAGAACGAGCCTGCCACTTGTGGACCTCCAGATGTTTTGGACTGCAGTTCCCATCAGCCCTAGCCCTAGCCTAGTGGCAAGGGAGGATGGGAGTTGTAGGCCAAAACATCTGGAAGGCCACAAGTTGCCCACTCTTAGAGCATTGTGTTCAGGCCTTCATGAGAGTCATGTCATTTGTCAGGGGTGTAGTAGAGGGGTCCTACATGGGGTGTGTGGAGGGAGCAAGTTCTCATTGCTCTGTTGTGAGAGAGTAAGGAACTCTGCACATGCTCATACCACATCTAATATCTTTTTTATTATTATTATTCCCACACACAGGCGAAGAAAGGAGAGGTGAATAGATAACGGCACATTTACTTAGAAGTTAGCCCCTCTGATTCACTGCATACAGCGACTTGGCTCTTAGTTGGAATGGCTTACTGTAGAATGGCCCCTCTTTGTACCTTTGTTCATATTTTAAAAATTTATTTATATCCCAACTTCTCACTAAAAATGGTGCTCAAGGCAGCTAACAATAAAATACAGATTAAAAACAAATTCTTAATTAAAACGTAACAAAAGCAAATAGATTTAAAACACAATTTAAGTTGTCTTTAAAACCATTCAAAACACAACGGTCAAATAAATAAACAGCAACAACCAATACAACCTCCATTCATCAACAGACAAGTTTCTATGCCAGAGGACTGCCAAATCAAGGGCATACTGATGATACCCACAGTATTTTTATTGCCTGCCTGTCTCTCATCAGAAAGCAAAGGTTTTCTTGGCATGAGTGCTGGGGAGGAACAGTCCAATCAGCTGTTTAAGGAATAAAGATTTTTGCTGGGTTTAGATCGTTGGTTAGAAACTTTAGCTGAGCCTTCCCCAATCCAGATGTGTTGGGCTACCATAATGCCTTCAGGTTTCACAGATAGATATGGCAGTGCATAGTTGACAGGGCATACAAGCTCAGAAATTTCAACATGTTCAAAGCAGAATAGTCAGGTTATCAGCTGGGACCAGCTGTGCTGATTATATTTCACCAGTGTGGAAAGATTTTCACAAAGTGTTGATTTTGTCCTAAATGCTCTGGGACTGGGGTGCCTGGATGACTACTTACTCCCTTATGAATGTGTCCGAATAGTGAGATGGGAAGCTGAAGCCCTAATCCAGGTGTTGCCACCATTGAAGGTGAGGTAGGTGGTCACCATCAACAGGTCTTTCAGTTTTGTGGCACCCTGGTTGTGTAATGCTCGCCTTATTTCCTCTTAAGGTTTCAGGTAAAAGCTGTTGTGTTCTGCAAAGCCTTTGATGAGATGTAATTATGGATAGGTTTCTGGCTTTGGCCTGTTTTAAAGCTGTTGCTGTCTAGGCTGTTATTTTTATCTTGTATTTTATTCTTGCATTTTAACTTTGTGTGTAAGTTTTCTTGGAACGGCAGGGTGTGTGTGTGTGTGTGTGTGTGTGTATGTAAGCAGAAAATAGCCTGGTACTGAAAATGATCAAAAGATTATTCAGTTCATGGATTTAAGGCAGGCAAGAAGAGTAAAGCGCAAGACAAAAATGGTGAACTCCCAGAAAGCATTGTGCAGGCAGGATGCCACTCTCTCTCTCCAATTGCAACCTCCCTTCAGTCTGAGGGGGTCTTCAGAGGAAGGCGTGTGAGGTCAGTTTCAGTGCACAGGACTAGTCTTTGGGGGGCTACTAGGCAACCCTTCCAGTGCTCAAGTCCCAAGAAATGTGGGACTTTAAAGATTAGCAGCTGCACTGGAAATTGTCTCAGAAACACACTGGGGGCCACTGAAACTCTTAAGCGCTATCAGGATGTTTTTCCAATATCCAGCCCCAGTTAGCAGGCAAGCGAACCCGTTTTGAGTGTCTTTTTTAAAAAAAATAATTTTTATTTTATTTTCAAACATAATACAACATAAACAACATAAAATACAATACATAACCACATACCCCCCGTGCTCCCCTCCCCCCAGGAGACCTTCAATTATTCATTATTCTTCTTTCCAAAATTGTAAAGACTCTTTTGAAGGTATTTGCCCCTTCCCCGTTCTTAATACATATTCCAAAAATGGGCTCCATATATCTCCAAAATCATTCTTACTGGACATTCCCCTCTTTATTTTCATTTTACACGTTAGCTTATCATTAAGTGCCATGTCCCATATTTCTTTATACCATTCTTCTATAGTATATATCCCTTGCCCTTTCCAGTTTTTAGCAATCATTATTCTGACGGGAGCCAGGAGGTTGTTTATCAATTCTCTCTTGTTTATATTCTCATTTCCTTTATCCCATATTGCTAGTAGAGCCAGCTTTGGGCTTAATTTATTTCACTTATTTCTTTGAACACCCTTTCCCAAAATTTTTGTACGTGTTCACAGCTCCACCACATGTGAAAATAAGTTCCAACTTCCTGACACCCCCTCCAACAATTCTTGGACACTTTTTTATCTATCTGATGAAATCTTACCGGCGTTAAATACCATCTCCATACTGTTTTATAATAATTCTCCTTAATCCTAATCGACAAAAGCTTTAACATTCTTGCATCCCATATCCTCCCCCAGTCATATTCATTAATTTGTTTCTTTAAATCATCTTCCCAAATCATTTTAAGAGAGTCTCGATATTCATCATCCTCTATCAGAATTCTATATATTTCACTAGTCAAACCTTTTCTATTTTTAATTACTTCCTTCTTTCGTCTTGATTCAATTAAATCTTCAAATCTTGTATTATTTCTACATTTCTTATTTATCTTTTTCCATTCCTGTGTCCATTTTTCCAATTGTAAGCATTTGAACCAAGCTATCTTTTGTCCTTTTAACAACTCTCTAATTTGCACCTTATCTATCATTCTTTCCATCCAATTTCTTAACTTAATAATTTCCTGATCCTTCAGACTCCCTTCCAACTCTATTTTTAAGTTCCTTGGGAAGTTTCCCACTACTACCACTGAGGCGAATGGAGAGTCTCCTGGTATTAACTTTCCTTTAACTTTCTCCCAGATCTCTAGAATATTTTTCAGCAATGGGTTGTCCAGTCCCCTCAAATCTTTCTTTTGAATTTTAATAAAAAAAATATTTTGCAATTTGAAGTCTAGTTCCCCTGTTTGCGTTTCTAACCATTCTAAATCTTCCTCCCCTATTATACTATTTATGACATATCTTAACTGATTAGCAATATAATAACTCTTTATATTTGGAAGTCCCAAACCACCTTTCTTTTGTGTCTTATACCATAACCCTTTATTAATCCTAGCTCTCTTATCTCCATTGCAATAAGTATTAATCATATTTTGCCAGCTCTTTAACTCTACTTCCGATATTTTAATCGGCAGCATTCTAAACAAAAAAATAATCTTAGGTAATATCTTCATTTTAATAACCGCTATTCTACCAAACCAAGAATGTTTTAATTTTCTATATACCTCTAACTTTTCCCCTACCTGTTTTTTCAAACTTGCAAAATTAATTTCCTCTAACCTATCTAAATCTTTTGCAGTATTAACTCCCAAATAACGTACTATATTTTTTAAGCCTAAGACCTAACTTAACTTTACCTTCCTCCATCTCCTCTTTGTTATAATTAAATAACATCATTTCTGACTTCCCCCAATTAACTTGTAGACCAGTAATCTCCCCAAATTCTCTCAAATGCTTCTTAATCAACTCCCCAGTCTCCAGGGGATCTTCTAATGTCAGTAATGTGTCATCCGCAAACATATTCATTTTAATCTTCTCCTTCCCTCCTATCCCCTTCAATCTTACATCCTCCCTTATAACATTTGCCAAAATTTCTATCACTATCGCAAATAAGATCGGTGAAAGTGGACAACCTTGTCTAGTTCCTCGAGCTAGTGTAATCTGTTGCGTTAACCCATCATTAACCATTATTTCTGCTTTATTATTTTTATACAACTGATCCATCACTCCCGTAAATTTATCTCCAAGCCCAAATGTTTTCAAAATTGTTTTAAGTGCTGTCCATTCCACACAATCAAAGGCTTTGAATATATCCAATGCTAACAAACCTGCTTTTAAATTCCTTTTTTTAATAATATTGATTATATTTAAAACTCTTCCAATTAAGTTAGGCATTTGCCTTCCTGAAATAAATCCACATTGATCTTTTCTAATATATTTATATATAAACGTACCCATTCTTTTTGCCATTATAGCCGTAAAAAATTTTGAGTCTTGATTTATTAAAGATATTGGTCTGTAAGATGCTGGATCCGTCAGATCCTTTCCTGGTTTCGGGATTAATATAATCAAAGAGTGATCCCACGATGGTGGGGTCTTTCCTCTTTCTATTATACTGTTAAATATTTTTTTCAATCTTGGTATTAAAATTTCTCTAAAAGTCTTATAATATTCCGGCCCCAAACCATCCATTCCCGGAGATTTTCCTCCTTTTAATTTATCAATAATTCCTTCCATTTCTTTCTCAGTAACTAATCCTTCCATATAATCCCTATCTTGCCCCTGTAATCTTATTTTCCAATTCCTCTCTACATATTCCAATACCTATTTTGAGTGTTGTAAATGCAGAAGAAAGGTCTACAAATAAACTTGACCTGATCATCCTTAACACTGATGGCTTTCACATCAATTTACAATTTTCCGAGTTATTTATCTTTAAGTTTCTTGTCTGCATTTTCTTCTGAATGTCTCACTCCTGTCTAAATGTTGGTGGGGTACAAGGTACACCTCCATTTTAAGATTTATGTTTTCTGATTCTGAAAAGAGACAGAAGGAACTCAGCGACTGCACTATTTTGCCCACTGAAGTGAGAAAAGGAGCTGTTAGCTGGAGGATGAGGAAGAGGGAGGCTGGAAAGTACCTGTTAAGCTGCTTTGACTGCATCCCTGCCTGGATGGATGCCTGGCATAGCAATATCTGTGGGGCCTCATGTGATCAGAAGGTGCACCTAAGATGGGTGGTGGTGTTTCCAACTAGAAGTACAGGTATCTCTTGGATGACACAGTCATCGGGTGGGAGTAGCTCTGAGCAGGAGTAACCCATAGAGGAAGTGTTCTTGGTGAGAGCAGGGATGGGAAGGATGAATTTGTCTTGCCTATGGTTTTGAGCTGAGGCAGCAGTCTTTTTCAGTGAGCTAAGGAAACTACCAAAGGAAGTGAGTCAGCCTCGTCTGTCCATTGCTGCAGCTGCACAGCAGGTGGGACTGGACCCACAATGCACCACATCCTCCAGTCAGAAGGGGTGTGTGAAGTGCCCCACGTTAGGAAAGGCAGAGGTGGCCAATTTTCCCATCATGGGCACAAGCTCCGATAAGCAACAAAAGGGCAATCATCACGACGTAACCGTCTGATGTTGTGTCTGGCAGGTGTCCTTGTTCCTCTCCGGAGAGATAGAAGTTGTCAGTTAGAGAAGGCAAGAAGTTATTGGTTCTCCTTCGTGGTCTCTGTACATCACACATGGGCGCTGTGCCTGCACGGAGCAATGCTGGGAAGCTTTTAGAGCTGAGGCATTTTGGGCGGGAACTCCTCCCCTCGCAGCACAGTGTGCATGCCCAGAAGGGTTCCTGCCCATTCCCTTCAGTTCTCTTTTGACCGCCATTGTGGCAACACTGTTGGAGAGCTTCTCTGTTCTACGAAATTTTCTTCAGTTTAGTTTAGTTTATAGTTTAGTTACTGTTAGTAGTTAGTATTATAGTTCTTCTTTTTTTCGGAGCATGTTCTGCGGTCTGAAGGACATCGGCGGGTCCTATGGCCCTTCGAGCTCCGTTTCGGAAGTGCATTGCTTGTGAGAGTGAGCTCCCACCCTCCAACGGCCATTCCCTTTGCTTCTTGTGCATGGGCGAGGGGCCATGTCATCAAGAAGTGTCGTTTCTGCCAGGCCTTCTCCAAGCAAACTCGGAGACACCGGTCCAGTAGGCTCAAGGCCTTTATGTGGACCAAGATGCTTCAGGCTGAGGATACTTCAGGGGAACAACCCCCAGACAATACTTCTCCCTGGTCCCCACTTCTACAAGAACCGGGACCTAGTGGGCAGTCCGCCTCTCCACCTTGGGCTATGACACTAAACATAGCCAAGAAATTGTTGAAAAAGGCCAAGTCCAGCACAATTGCCTCCACCTCTCTGGAGGAGCACAGAAAGAAAAAGAAAAGGACTAAAAAGGTAGCCAAGATCGCATTGTCTCGAATGGCACCTTCGTGATCGCCTCAACGTCCCTTGGTCATGGATCCCGTTGAGCCTCGCTCCCCCAGGTGACAGTTAGCCCCTGAACTCATCGGCACCGACGCCTCGGCATCGACGCCTCGGTACCGACTGAGATACCAATAGAGTTACCGTCGGCATCGACCACGGCTCGCCACCGATGATTGCTTAGCCCACGGCCTCCTTGGCAGATACCTTTCCCTGCCACCCTTGCTACTCTCGCCTATCCCATTGGTGCAGCCTCTCAATGAGCTGGACTTTTGTCCACTCACTGAAAAAGAAATTTGGGAACTTTCTCCATGTCAATCAGGTCCCCTTTCGTGCCAGCATGCCATGCCACAAGTCCACCATAGCCGTAATTCTCCAGATTCTATGTTTTCAGCAGGCTCGAGCAGGGAGTACTACCCTCCATCACGCCGTCATGATCGCTCAAGGTTTCCCCTCGATTGGGACAGACACTCCAGGTTTGGTCGTTCCTCTTACCGATCTTCTTATTACAATTACGAGCCAGAGAAGAGGTTGGGGTCCTTATGATGATCATCGTTATGATGATCCCGAGTATCGATGCCAACGCTCATTGACACCGAGAGCGGAGCCTGACGCTTCTTTCACCTCGCAAAGGGATACTCAACCTCGGCATGTGTCTCCTCCGCATTGATACCGGCCAACTCAGTGTGCTCAGCAGCGATCTCAACCTCCAGAGCAGCTCGGCCTCTTTCAGGCTCCAGCTTCTGATGCTCTTGGTCTTCGCCCCGATTTACTTGACCAGCATTCATGGGATCCTGAACCACCCAGGTTGTTCCCGCTTCGGATCCAGAGGGTTATTGGTCTGCTTCCTCTTCTCCATCTTCCGCTCATCCTTTGATTTCCTGCCCAGGTGCAGAGGTTGCTAATCAGGACTCCCTCTCTCCTTATGAGGACCTCGGCCAATTCGCCGACCAGGTCCTTCGCATGGCTCAAGCCCTAGGACTTGTTGTACAACCAACCGCGCCCACTATCCAATATCCAGTCTTTGACTCGGTGTCAACAGTCGCGACCCATCCAGTGTCGATACCGATGCTCCCGGTTCTGCTGGATACCATTAAACATTCCTGGAATGCCCCTTCATCAATGCCTCCGATGCTGAAGGCACAGAAACGTCCCTCCTTCTGGTACTTTTTTGGCGGTGCATTTTGCCTCTCTGCTAGAAACTTTGTCTCCTCCCAGCTAAGCCAAAGCGTAGAGCAAAGAAGATGTTGTACTACAACTCCCATCAGCCCTAGCCAGCATAGCCAGTGGTGAGGGATGATGGGAATTGCAGCCCCACAACATCTGGATACAGTCCCATCCCTGGTGAGCTCCTTCCCCTTCCAGCGCTTGCCTTAACTTCTGGCAGGACGGTTCCTGCAACAGCTCCCTCTGTCTTTGTGGCGCAACACTGATGTCCAGGTCAGGCCGTTGTCTTCCTGAGCTTCCTTGCCAGACTGCCCTGCCTGGTCCCTCTCTCCAATGGAGTTGACTTGCTTTGGCTTCCCCCATCAGCCCCTGCTAGCATGGCCAATACCCGGGGATGTCAGGATTCCATAGTTCTGCTCCAAATTATCTAGAGGGCATCACGATGGGGGAAAGCTGCTGCAATATTTAAAATACCAGTGCTCTGCCAAAATTTTTGCCATGAATTTTTTCAGCCATTCGATGGGAGGGATATATAGCAAACTGTGGAAAATTTTGGATAAATTATCTGTGGCAGGGAGGTTTATTGCTTACTTAATGAGTAGGGTGACCAGATAAAATCCAGGTCAGGGCTCATGTAACTTTAACAGTTGTAGAGAAAAGGGCATTTCAGCCAGTGTCATTTGTATGCAATTAGTTCTGGTGATATTCCCTCTTCATCACAACAGTTAAAGTTGCAGGCACTATACTAGAGTGACCATATACAAAAGAAGGCAGGGCCCCTGCAACTTTAACTGTGGTGATGAAGAGGGAATTTCACCAGGAACTCATTGCATACAAATGACACTGGCTGAAATCCCCTTTTCTCTTTAACCCAATGCTTAAAATGTGTCGTTGACAAGAAGACAAACGTGGTAGTGGGAATAACCTTTATGAACATTGCTCAGAAAAAAGAAGCTGGCTTAGAGGCTAGAGCAGCAGTTCTCACCAGAGGAGGGGGGCAATTTGTGGCCTTCCAGATGTTTTGGCCCACAACTCCCTCATCCCTCATAATTGGCTATGCTGGCTGGCGTGAATGGGATTTGTAGGCCAAAAACAACTGGAGGGCCACAAATTGCCCACCTCGAGTTACAGTATACTTTACCAGGGCCCAGTGGGAGGGGGTGTCTGCTCATGACCCAAGTGAGTGGAACAGAGGTGCCCAGGATAAAGAGATGGTGGGAAGTGATTAATGGGCCAGGGAAGTGATTAATGCCTCTCTACGAGAGGGAGTGGTCCCAGACCGTCTGAAAGAGGCAGTAGTGAGAACACTCCTGAAGAAAGCTTCCCTGAACCCAGAAAATCTTAATAACTTTAGGCCGGTGGTGGCAAACGTTCCATTCCTGGGCAAGGTCCTTGAGCAGGTGGTTGCTGGCCAGCTCCAGACGCTCTTGGATGAGACTGATTATCTGGATCCATTTCAGTCGGATTTCAGGCCTGGTTTTGGCATGGAAACAGCCTGGGTCACCCTGTATGATGACCTATGTTGGGAGAGGGACAGGGGGAGTGTGACTCTGTTGATTCTCCTTGATCTCTCAGCGGCTTTCGATACCATCGACCGTGGTATCCTTCTGGCACGACTGGCTGAGTTGGGAGTGGGAGGCACTGCATTGCAGTGGTTCCGCTCCTACTTGGCCGGTCGGCTCCAGAAGGTGGTGCTTGGGGGACATTGCTCGGCCCCATGGATTCTCCAGTATGGGGTTCCACAGGGGTCAGTCTTGTCCCCCATGCTGTTCAACATCTACATGAAGCTGTTGAGTGTAGTCGTCCAGAGTTTTGGAGTACGTTGTCATCAGTATACTGATGACACACAGCTCTATTTCTCCTTTTCATCTTCATCAGCTGTGGATTTGCTGAACCGGTGCCTGGCTGCAACAATGGACAGGATGAGGGCTTATAAACTGAAACTCAATCCGGACAAAACTGAGATGCTGTTAGTGGGAGGTTCTTCTGACCAGACAGAGGGTGTTCAACCTGTTCTGGATGGGGTTGCACTCCCCTTGAAGGAGCAGGTTCGTAGCTTCGGGGTTCTCCTAGAACCATCCCTGTCACTTGAGGCTCAGGTGGCCTCGGTGACACAGAGTGCCTTCTACCAACTTCGGTTGGTGGCCCAGCTATGCCCCTATCTGGACAGGGATAACCTGGCTTCAGTTGTCTATGCTCTGTTAACATCCAAGTTAGATTACTGCAATGTGCTCTATGTGGGGCTGCCTTTGAAGACGGTTCAGAAGCTGCAGCTTGTGCAAAATGCAGCGGCCAGATTGGTAACAGGGACCAGGAGGTTCAAACATATAAGACCGATTCTGGCCCGCTTGCATTTCTGTGCCCGATTCAAGGTGTTGGTTTTAACCTATAAAGCCTTACATGGCTTGGGATCACAATACCTGACTGAATACCTCTCCCGACATGAACCAACCCATAAGGTCCTCCTCTGGGTGCCTACTCCGAGGGAAGCTTGGAGGACGGCAACAAGGGCATAGGCGTGCACAGCTCATTTCATTAGGGTGTGCATTGTAAAGGCCCTGGTTGGAGCGGAGGAGGGGAAAGCATGCTTTCCAGGGGCTCCAGAAAGTGCGTAGTTCCCCCAGAATGGAGGCTAATGGGGCTTTCCAAAGGCTTTCCCATCCTTTTAAAAGCCCCAATTCAAAGGGGGGGGCAGGAAAGCAGAGGTGCCCTGGGAAATTAGGGTGTGCCTGGGCACAGCCAGCACATCCTGTTCGCACGCCTATGAACAAGGGAGAGGGCCTTCTCCGTGGTGGTCCCCCAATTATGGAATGATCTCCCCGATGAGGCCCATCTGGCACCAACACTGTTATTCTTTCGGTGCCAGATCAAAACTTTTCTTCCAGGCATTTTAACAGCTTAAGTTGAGGGTTTTAACTGAATTTTTGGCCAGGCGTAAAAGTTTAAAATGTTTTAAATATCAACTGTTTTTATGTTTTATGGTTTTAAATTTTGTATATTGACTTTTTAATGTTGAATTTTTTAAAATTTTGTAAACTGCTTTTTACAAAAGAGCTTAGGCTATGGGGCAGTATATAAACGTAATAAATAAAATAAAATTGGTCTAATCCCTTCTTAAAGCCATCCAGATTGATGGCCATCTCTATATCTTGTGGTAGCGAATTCTATAGTTGGTTTGGGATGCCATTAAGGGCAGCAGAAGCATTGAGATATGCCCCTTGGGTGTAGTCTAGCGGGGTATCCGTTGTAAAAGCGCTATTGAAATGCATGCCAGCCACCCTCCCATTTGTTTCAGAGAGACGTACACAGAATAGCTTCCTGGTGGGGTGTCATTTAGACCAAGGGAAGCTAGCCCATAAGCCATAGAATCATAGAGTTGGATGGGACCTTAGAGATCATCTAGCCCAACGCCCGGTTCAATGCAGGTGGGGGGGTGCTCTAAATGCGGGTTCTGCAGGTATTGCCATGTTCAAGGGTAGGAGGGAGAGCCTGCCAGTGTGGCCTCTGCCAGTGGACAAGGTCAGAAGTGCTCAGTTGCTGGTCAAGACTGGCACTTTCTGAGCAGAGATTAGTAGCCCCTTCTTGGCCTTTGGCAGTGGCAGACATGGCAGCCTTCAACTAAATATGGATGGAAAAGGGGCAGAAAAGGGCAACCAGAATTATCACAGGGCTCGACTAGCTTCCCTACGAGATCAAGCTAAAGGCTTGGGAGCATTTTAATTTAGAAAAAAAGCAATGTATAGAAGGAACATAATAAGAGGTTTTTTAAAAAAAAAAATTTTTTTTTTTTGCATGGTGCGGAGAAAGCAGCCAGAAGGGCTTGGGTTATGTTTGGATCATGTTTTTAAAATGTTTATTGTGTGAGTCCATCTGGTGGGGGGGAAAGCTTTTAAAATAATTTTTAAAATAAATAATAATAATTATTATTATTATTATTATTATTATTTATAACCCGCCTCTCCCTCCGGATCGAGGCGGGGAACAACAACAATATAAAACACAAAAATCACAACAGTTAAAATTTTAAAAAAACAAGAAAAAATACATCATTAAAAACATCTTAAAATTAATCTGGATAGGCCTGCTGGAAGAGAGCAGTCTTCATGACTCTCTTAAATTCATGAAGACTGCTAATTTGTCTAATCTCCTCCGGCAGACCATTCTATAGT
Source organism: Anniella stebbinsi (assembly GCA_029215795.1). NCBI lineage: Eukaryota > Metazoa > Chordata > Lepidosauria > Squamata > Anniellidae > Anniella > Anniella stebbinsi. The sequence goes on from JARDYH010000007.1 coordinate 34,888,916, forward strand.
CTGGGAGCGATGGAAGAGAAGGTCCTCTGGGTGACACTCGTCAGCCTAGTTCTGGCTGACTTGAGTAAGTTCTTCCCAGAGGACCTGAGTGTGTGGGGCGGATTGTACGGAAGAAGGCGATCCCGTAGGTAACCTGGACCCAAACTATGTAGGGCTTTAAAGGTAATAACCAACACTTTATACTTCGCCCAGAAACTGATTGGCAGCCAATGAAGCGATTTTAAAACTGGTGTGATGTGATCACCTCTAGGTGTACCGGTGACCAACCTGGCTGCCATATTTTGAACAAGTTGAAATTTCCAGACTAGGCACAAAGGTAGCCCTATGTACAGCGCATTGCAGAAGTTGAGCCTCAAAGTTACCAGCGCGTGCACTATCGTCTTTAGGTCTTCCAACTCTAGGAAGGGGCGCAGCTGGCGTATCAGCCAAAGCTGATAGTAGGCACTCCTGACTGTCGCATCAATCTGAGCTGTCATTTGGAGCGACGGATCCAGGAGTACCCCCAAGCTGCGAACACAGTCTTTCAGGGGGGTGTAACCCCATCCAGAACTGGTTGACACACCTCCAGACCCAGGTTGGGGCCTTTGACAGCAAGCACCTCCGTCTTGTCTGGATTCAGCTTCAGTTTGTTTTTCCTCATCCAGCCCATTACCGCCTCCAAGCATTCATTCAGAGGAGACACACTATCCTTAGCTGACGATGTTGTCGAAGGCACAGAGAAATATATTTGGGTGTCATCAGCGTATTGATAGCACCCCGCCCCATGCCTCCGGATGATCTCTCCCAGCGGAGAGAGATCATCATGTAAATATAAACAGCATTGGGGAAAGGATGGCACCTTGTGGTACACCACATAGCAACTCCTTTTTTGAAGAGCAGCTATCCCCAAGCATCACCATCTGGAACCTGCCTGAGAGATAGCATCGGAACCACTGAAGCAGTCCTAGGGTGACGCCCAGAGGCCTCTGAACTCCTACCCGGCTGGGCTGTGTCTGAGTGGGAGGCAGGGGAAGCCTCTGCATTCATCATATCCCAACTTCCTCTGTCCCCACCCTGCCCACTAGCACACCCCCTTTACCCCCTTGGAGAGGCAGCTGGCGTGGTTCTCTCCACAGTAGCTGGGAGCAGGGGGAACAAGTATTCCTGGAATCCAAATTAGACTCTGTCCAGGGGACATAGGATTGCTCCCTAAATTTCCCTAGAACCCACATGGATCCATCCAATAAGACTGAATGGCGGGAGGGAAATTCAGGACCGACAAAAATATGCCGCAAAATCAGTTCATGGAATCCATGGTCATGAGATACACTGATAGCCACTATCTCACATGGCTTTAAAGGGGATTATGCAAGTTTATGAAGAGAGATCAACTAACAGCTATTGGTCACAATGATTATGTGGAACTTGTTGGTTTAGAGCAGCCTTCCGCAACCTCCCACCCCCTAGACGTGTTGGACCCACAGCTCCCTTCAGCCACAGTCAAACGTGTCTGGACCTCAAAAGTGATATAAGTTTGTTTGAAGGGAGGGGATGGTTCTGCCCATAAGGCGTTCAGGCTCCTCCTGGAACAGCAGAATTTAGATCTCTCTGCGTTTATGCTTCCATTATTATTATTATTATTATTATTATTTACACTTATATACTGCCCCATAGCCAAAGTTCTCTGGGCGGTTTACAAAAAATTTTGAGCTAGGTTTTGGGGCAGGTGGTGACCTTCCAAACACAGGTATTTGAAAACCTGGATTTCCACCACCCGTCTCCGTCCTGTTACCTTGTTCAGAGTTAGGCATTGGCAAGAAGGTGACCCTTGGGACTGCCTGTGCCATGGTAGCACGGACAACCTATCCGCCCGACGCCTCGCTCAGAGTACTCCTGAGCGAGGCGTCGGGTATTCTCCTGTTCACGGTGAGAGCATCAGAAGGCCCACCCTCCTCCCAGAAGTGGTGTGTACGGCATGCGCTACAGTTCCAGTTCTACTTCCTACGGCGGGAAATTCACGTAGCGTCCTCGTGGGAGGGATGGCCCTGGGTCATGACTGCCATGGCAGCTGTTTTAGGAATGGTTACACTCCCATCCCCCATGGCCACTATTTTGTTAGAGCGCCCACGACTCTCTCTCTCAGAATTCCAAATGTGCCCCCCAACACAAAAATGTTGGAGACCTCTGCCGTAATTGTTTAAAAGGTGATTCTGATTGATTCTTATACTCTGGCTTTTCCCATTCTTCCTCCCCCGCTCGCCAACATGCCTTGCACTCCCGATATCCCCCTTGCGCAGATTTCTTCTCCCTTCTCTCTGGACTGCCGTTTCCTTCCCACTGGGCTACTGTACAAGGGGCAGGGAAAGAAATGCCTGGCCCAGTTTCTCCATCGTCACCCTCACTAATTAACCCAAGGGCGGGTCTTTTTTCACCTCAGGAGCCACGAGAGACATCGGCTCGGCACTGACCCGCATGTGCATGCGGCACCGCAGCATTGAGGCCAAGCTGAAGCAATTTACCAAGTAAGTGTGCGCTCCTCCGCGTCCCATGCTCCTCTTCTGAACGAGAAAGGAGTCGCGCAAAGAGCAGTGCTCTAAAAGGCGGATTGAGAAAGTGCCCCAAAAGGACGCCCTGATTTGCAAGGGGAAATGCGCTGCAAAATAAATTAAATGGTAGTTGTCAACGCAAAGGGCTGCCCTCCAGCACCATCTTTGTTTGGGTTCCAAGGAGTGGCTTGGTGTTTTGAAGCTCAGCCCCCACCTCTGGCTTGGACTTAGGATCTTAGACAAGGTACTTTTCTTTTAGCCTCACCAGTTTGCCTTCTGAAAAATGAGTGTTTTGTGACCGGCCATGATCACTATGGCAGCCATTTTGTGAGAGTGCCCACAGCTCTCATAATTCCAAATATGCTCACAGACACAAAAAGCTTGGGGACCCTGCCCCTGATGTGTGGTGGGAAGGTCCAAATCAGCACGTAGGTGGAAGATGTTCTGCTTTGATTGTTGCAAACTTTAACTGCAGTGAAGTCAGTAAACATTCAATTCTACAGGTGGGTATCAAATGAGGTTCAGGCTACAACAAAGGTGGTCTAAACTCAGGCAGAAGTCAGAATGCAGGCAGGCAAACAAAGAGGAGCAGGTAACAGCAGGAGTGGTCAAGATAACAAACCAGAGATCAAACACAATAAATCAGTCAGATGCGCTACACAGTCCAGGAGCTGGGTTATTAGGCAGTCCAAAAGTCAGGAAACTGAGTGTCAGTCACATGGGCACGGTTCAAGAGACGACGCAGTCAGGGGTTGCTCAGCCTCTTCTCCTGACAGGGATGACTCTGCAGCTCTCTCCTCCTACAAGATTACGAACATAGGGCTTTCACCCCCTTACCTGCTAGCGGTAGGACTTGATAAGGCAAGAGCAATCATCAAGCAAAGATTAACAGATATAGACACCCAGGAGTTAATTGGGGCAGCAAGGGGCCCCTGTTCACCACAGTCATTGGGAATATCAGTGCTCCTTAATAAAGAGGGAGCACAATATCTAAAGTGGTTATCAATTCCCAAATATAGGAGGGCCTTTACGCTAGCCAGGTTTAATGTTCTCCCGTCTAGGGTATTGGAGGGCCGCTACAAGGGAATTCCTTGGCGCAACAGAGGCTGCCCCTGCAATGACACCGAGGTCGAATCTATAATACATGTTTTATTTTTTTGTAGGTATTACCAATCGGCCAGGGTAGACTTAATTTGGCCAATTACACAGTCCCTCCCAGGGCGTTCTTCTGAGGCCCTAACAAGTATTTTGCTCCAGGGTACAAATAAGCGAATAACGGAACAGGTAGCTAAGTTTCTGAATCTGGCTATTCGAACCAGATCATTAGCAGATGATTAACATTAACACTCACTATTTATAGTATCTATCTGTAGATTTATTTGTAGTCCTTTTTTATACCAGCTAAGTTGCAAGCATCATGACTGTATGTTATATTTGTTTTGCCTTTTGTCTATTGACTGTAAATAAAGGTTGATTGATTGATTGATTGACTGAACTCTCTCCTCCAAGGGCTTAGGCTCCTGTGAGTCTGATAGCCGTTCCTGGTCTGGGGGCTTCAGCAGCCTCTTGCTCTTCCTCAGAGGAGGACTCCTTCCACAGGGGCATGACAGAAGAGGGAAGGCAGAGCAATATTGGCAGGCGCCAACTTCAGAGGCAAAAACATGCGCCAGCGCAGCCTTTCTCAGCCTGGTGCCCTCCAGATGTGTTGGATTACAACTTCCAGCATTCCTGACCATTGCCCATGCTAGTTGGGGCTGATGGAAGTTGAAGTTCAGAACATCTAGAGGTCATCAGATTGGGCAAGGCTGTTCTATTCCCAGGCTCTTCATGCAGAAGCAGGGGAAAGCGAAGGAGCAGGAGGGAGGAAGTCAGCAGAATCCAAGCCCTGCTGGTGAGTAGAAGCTCAGAGGAGCAGGAGCAGCTGGTGGTGACTCTGGGCAAGGAGCAGGGAGGCCTAAAGAAGAGCAGATGCTGCAGACCTCAGCACCACGAGTGTTTGATGCTGATGCCTTCGTAGTCCTGCAAACGTGCTGCAAAGGCCTCTCAGAACCCTTTGATCTAATACACCTTCCCCCAAACTAGCTCCATCTTCAGGGTCTGTTCATTTGTTTGTTTGTGCAAATTTCAACATAAAAATGTCCCTCCGGTCCATGACTATTGGGACAGTTTCCATCCATTCCAGCCTTCCCCAATGGCCATGCTGGGGTTTATGGGTGTCACCTGGGGGATATGGGATGTAGATCTATTGGCTTCCATCTCTGTCCATTCTCAACACATTTATAAATTAGGTCCAGAGTATCCCTTCTAAAATGCTTTCTGACCTTAGTTGGAGTGATTGCTATGTGTTTTTAAAATGCAAGTATTCTTGCAATAGGAGCCACAGAAATGGGGCTTCTGGTTATGTGTGCCTCTGCTCAACTGTAACTGCAAACAGTGCAATCCTGTGCATGTCTTCTCATAAGTAAATCCTGTTGATATCATTGGGACATACTTCAAGGTAAGTGTGTATAGGATTGCAACAACATCATAATAATCATCACCATTATTTCCATTCGACTGAGACTAGCGCGAACATTTCATTTAAAGTTTTATTCCCCATGACTTGGGAGGGAGGGGGACAGACTCCATCTGGGGCTGTGCCCCAGGCAGCAAAATATCTGGGGCCAGCCGTGATAAGCAGATCTGCCTCGAAAAGTTGCATGCTTTCGACTTCGTGCAAAGGCTGCGCCTCTTTGTTGGTCCTCCTAGCCTTTCTCTTCCGTTGTTTCTCCTGTTGCAGTGCCCTGATGGAGAGTCTGATTAACCCCTTGCAAGACAGGATTGAGGACTGGAAGAAAACCGCTAACCAGCTTGACAAAGACCACGCGAAAGGTAAAACGGAGGGATGCAAGGGCAGTGATGACTGAGCTGCCAGTGTGGGTGAGCTGAGCCTGGAGGGGGCAAAGCCACAAATGAGACAACTGGCATCTCAGAGGAGTGCTGGAAAGGGCAGGAAGCCCAGAGCCAGGTTGGAACTCCTTGGAGCAGCTGCCGGTCTTTTCTCCTCATGATTTGTGGGAGACCCCTGGCCCACCTGCAGCAGAGCCATGGCCCAAGAGGAACCAGACTTTGGGTGGGTGGGGTGGACAGCAGGCCAAGCCGCAGGAACATTCCCTGCAGGGAGGGAGGGAGGGAAAAAGCGGGGCAGGACAGGCGGCTGCAGCCGGGCTACTCTCCTGGTTCCTGTCTCTGCAGAATACAAACGAGCCCGGCATGAGATAAAGAAGAAGTCCTCTGACACGCTGAAGCTTCAAAAGAAAGCCCGAAAAGGTAAATCGCGTGCCAGGAAGGATCTCTCTCCGCCTGCCTGCTGGTGTTGGTCTCTGGCATTGGACGGAGCGCCGTGCTTTGTCCAATTGCCTGCTTGGTTTCACTCAGTCAGCTGCCATCTGTGCTACACCAAAGTACACCTCTCCCTTGACGGCAAAGGTTTCCCACGGCAGGGGGTGGCCTGGAGGGAGCCAGGAGCGCTGGGGGCTTGAGGCTCTTCTCAGAGCAGGGGCTGGGTGGCTTTGTGGGTTGCGACATGCAAGGTGGATCTATAATACTCGGGTTGGGCCTGAGGCCTTCCTTTGCCTGGGGTGTGGGGCAAAACTGAACTTGCTTCCTGCTCAGGGAATGCCCTCCTTGGCCCGGTTGCTGCCCCTATCTGGGGAAGGGAATTGGAGCATTGTGGTTCTCATTCCTACTCCTGAGGAGGTGATGACATTAACAGGTGTGTGTGTGTTTGGGGGGGGGGGGGAGCGGTGATTTTGCTCTCTCTTCTGGGGTGGGTGGGATTTTACCAGGTGAGAGCTGAGGGGTGGAGGTGGGGGGGGATCTCGGTCTGGGTTAGAAGACGGCTCTGACCATCAGCCTGCCTTTCACACATTCTTCTCTCTCTTCCTTATTCTCTCTCTCTTTTCTTCCCTCCCTTCCACATCCTTCCTGTAGAACTACTTGGTAAGTCAAACGTTGCCAACGCAGCTTCATCCAGGCATCCCTCCCGCTCCATGGCCTTTGCTTTACTGATCTGTGAATCTCCCTCCCTTCATCCCTCCCACACTCTGCCCTGGTTGGGCTTGAAATGAAACTGAAACCTCAGGAACTGTGACACAACGGTGCATTGGCTGGGCCTTTTTAAGCTGATGGAAGCAGGCAGAGGCTTCGGCCCACTTTGGTCTACTCCCAGCCCCAATGCTGGAGGCCAGGAGGCGCTGACATGTGCCCTCTGCGCCCTGCTGATGATCGCAGGGCACGGAACTTGCACAGCAAGATGCATGGGGCAGACAGGTCATGGGGCAGGAACCCAAACCTTATGCTGTAGGTGCTCACAGATATGATCATGATAAGCCTTGCAGCAACCCAGTGAATAGCTTGGCACTTCTACCCCCCCCCCCCTTCCCATAGCCAGCGGAGAAGGGGGTGCTTGCCCAAGGCCACCTGACCCGCCCAAATCTAAGACTTGAGAAATGATGACTCACAGTTCTCTTCCTTTCTCCACTGGAAAGCTAGATTTCACATGCCTCCATGCTTCCTCCCCCTTTCTGGGTTGGCCCAACCACAGAGATCAAGTTGGCAACTGCCAGAGGTGCCACAATCTTGAGGACTTCTGCCTCACCTACGTAAGTGCCACAGAGAAAGAGAGCATCTGCTCTTTGGAGGAGTTGTCCAGAGGCAACTGAGCAGCTTGTGAGTTGGCTGGTACTCTCTGCTTTCCCAAGGCTGTGATTGAGAGCTTTCAGGCCTGAATCAGCTGTCTGGGCCATAATGAATGTCAAAAACACGCTACCAAGGAAATCATGTATCAGCCACCTCTTCATTATTTAGTGTGCAGTTATTGTTGTGCTGCTGTGTGTTGTCGGCCTGGGCAGCAAAACACTCTGAACTTCCCTTGCCCAGTCCAAACATGCATTGTTGCTTCTTCCCTTGCCCCTCTCCCCCCCCCCCCCCCCCCGGGTACTGCAGTGCCTAGGAAGTTCAGGTCCACAGCCATCTAGGTCGCCTAGGAAAGCCATCATCTTCCACCCTCACGTCCCTCTCAGGATTGCTGTGAAGCTCTTTTGAAAGCAACGACAACAACGACCCGCTGCTCTGAGCTTCATAAGAAATAAGTTCCATGCAGGATCAGACCAAGGATCTATTCTGTCCCCACAAGTAGGCCAGGAGGGCAGTCGCACCCTCCCACTCGGGTTCTCCAGCCGCTTGTGCACAGTGGCACGCTGCCTCTGTTACTGCGCTCTGATGCAACTTGAAAGGAAGCTCAGGTGCCAGCCATCCTCTAACTCCACCTGGGAAAATGGTGCTCCATCAAGGCTGACCTCCTTTGGGCTGCAGAAGGCTGAAGTACAAGCAGAGTCGGAGCAGACACTTTGCACCCAGCAGGTGTGGAAGCATCTCCAGTCCACAGTCGATCAGAGAGCGAGAGCCTCCTCTCGGCTGCCTGAGGCTCTGGGGGCAGCTGCCAGGATAGCCAGAATGGTCCCATGCTAGGATGGAAGGGCAGCTGTAAAGCGGCTTCACATGCTCCGTTCTAATTTGCAAAAGGGAAATCGAAGACAACGCGCAAAGCACATGTCATTGTTTCCCATCAATTCCAAATAAAATTGAAAAGCAGCTTGAATTCTGACACATCCAGGCTGGTCTGATCTCTCATTCTGGAGGGGCTACATGGCAGCCACAGGCTGAATCTTGGGGGAAATCCAATCTCCCCCCCCCCCGCGCCTCATGAGAGTGCCACCCCATGCTCAGGGATTGAAGAGCCCCCACAACGTTCCATGAGGTTTCAAACCGTGACGAGGCCTTTTGGTGCAGGTCGGATGTGACTGGTCCCTCCGCCCCAGGCGATACACCCCAGTATTCCTCATGCCACAGTGCACCCTTAGCTAAATATTTGTTTTAGATATGTGTGTCCTCACCGTGAGCAACAAAGGCATCTAGAACAGTCACATCTGCGTTTCATTTCATGACTTCTCAACCCCATCATAGGGCCCTGATCCCATCCCATCCCACCTCCCCCTCTCTTTCTGTGGCTCTGCTGTGCCTTCCTAGACTGGCTTGGGGGGCCAATACTGAGACCCATCCAGCCTGAGCCCAGATCCCTCCAAGAGAATGATAGCACTGAATGTGCTACTTCACCAAAACTGAAGGGGTGGGGTGGGTCATTTGGATTCCCCATTTTTAAAAGGCCACCTTTGGTCCTTCCTCGGCATGATAAACAACCGCTCTGCAGGGTGATCTAACTCCCAGCCACCCTCATGATCCAGCTCCAACAAAGACCTGTTTTGGGCTTCGTTGTCATACTTAGCCGCAGTCATTTCTCTCCTGAACTTTATAGGTTCTTCTGCATCGGCTTCTGTTCTGCTGCCAAGCAGAGTCAGGGTCTCAGCCTTGGCTTCCTAACATCCTGTGGCTCATTGTTTTCAATTGCTTGGTGATTTGTTGTCTTTTCCATGGGCCCCACCGTTCCTCCAGTCCTCACTATTGCTTCTCACCCTTGTGGTTCCACCCACCTGGCTGCTCAGTCATTTCGCTTTACCTTCTTTGCATGTGGGCTGGTGGTGGTGGTGGTGGTGGTGGTGGTAGGCTTGCTTGAATGGCAGCAGGGCCAGCCTGTGGCCTCCCAGTGTGGTTGTGCAAGGGGTGGCCCTCCATGCTGGCATGTGGATCCTCCTGAACATGGAACCAAGCATTTCAGTGCTGAGATCTGCACTCATTGTGAATTGCAGCCGTCCCACCTCTGTTATGAATAGCTGGCGAGCCATTGGCAGCTCTTGGTGGGGGAGACTCAAGAGGAGCCCTGCTTTATGGGCTCTCTTTGGCAGCTTCTGAAGTCTGCCTCTGTGTAGGGGCATGTAACCCTCCCGTTTTCTACCAGCAATCCTGTGGGAGGGTGGAAACCATGGGACCTGGGTTCATACAGTAGTGGGACGGGTGAGGGAGAAAAGTGCTGACCCCAAACTAGTGTGGAGGGTGGGGAGAAGCAAACTTGTAAAACACAAAACGAGGATTTATTTACCAAGGGAAGGGGGGGAAGGGGGCTGAAAAGGAAGCAAATAAACATCCAATTTTTACTACAAGATTTAAAGTCTCTAAAACACTGGAAGGAAGGGAGTCCAGGTGTTATACAGTCTGCAAAGGCAAGTGATTTCTTAAAAGCAGCCTCGAGTCCAGGACTCAGGTCGCTGCACGAAGCTTCAATGACTGGATGTTGACGGTGGGGCCACTGCTGATGGGTCGCTGGCTCAGAGGCAGAAGGCTGCTGCTGCTGCTGCTGCTCTCTTCCCTGACATTTCCTCAGCCTCCTCAGGACCTCCCTTTTCTGCCTTTGCCTTTTCACGGTTTCATCTTCAGAACCGTCCTTTCAAAATCTCTCTGTCTCTCTCCTCTAAATCTCAGACTATCCTTACAGTCCCCTACGGTGGCTCCTCAGAGTCAAAAGGCGTTGAGATGCAGCCATTCCATCAGAGTCTGCTCTGCACAGCGTTCCCTGGATTGTTTGGCCTCTAGATTTCTGCCCCCCCCCCCAGTGCTCGTGAGATATCTCTCATGGGCATTGCCTTCCAAGCAACTGCCACACAAACCCAACACTGGTAGAATCCTAAGGCTGCCTTCTTCATGCTGGCTGGGAATGATGGGAGTTGCAGTCCCGACACAACAGCACCAGGTCGGGGAAGACTGCTCTAAGGGCTGCACTTGGAATGAATTAAGTTGTTGGGAATGGGAACGTGGCTGGGTTGGGGTTGGGAAGAGAGGTGGTAACTGCAGAGAAGAGGGAAGAGCAGGAGGCCAAGCCTGCAAAGCCATTGCTGCCAGTCAGTGCCCAGAGTCCTGGGATAGATGGACAATGGTGTGATTCAGTATAAGGCAGCTTCCTGTGTTCCTGAAATCGAGGTGGATCCAGCTGCTACAGGTTTATCTTGATATTACATGAACTAGGAAGGAGGAAGAAGAGGCAAGTTATCACATGAGAGTGGTGCAGGGCACCCAGTATTGATTCTGGTTCTGTATGGGGCTAATAACAGAGATTTGGTGAGTTAACTGGACTCTACTTGCCAGCGGCCAAGAGGAGAGTCCAAAGATTGAGAAAAGGACAAATCTAGGCCATTTCATCACCGGCCTTTTTTCGTGGGATTGCCCCTGGGTGGCCCCTGTGCGTCCAAATGGCGCACAGGGACTCGGGGGGGGGGGGGGACGGAGACGGGCACAGGTTTTCCCAGGGATAAAAAACCTGATTCTTCCTGTGGTCCCGGGAACGTCCCGAGACCGCGGGAGGTGTGGGTGCCTGTCCTGCCTGTCTCGCAAGTAAGCGGGCACCAGAAATGGGCATGGAGCCACGCCACGTGGCTCCATGCCCATCAGGGGAGGGGGTGGCAGCAATTTCTCCACCCCTGGGATGGCAGAGAGGGGGTTGGGGGCCCAATTTTGTTTTTTTGTTTTTTTTAAAACACATTTTGTGATGGAGCACAAGTGCACTCTCTCCTCCTGTTTGGAAAAAAATGGCGGGTGCAACGGCCCAGGAGGAAGCTGGGACACCAGGATTGTCCTCCCTCCCTCCCTCCCTCTACGCCCGTAGGTGTAGAAAGGGCCTTAGACAGATGTGGTTTCCTTTGGAGGTCCCAGAGTCAGAAGCTGGCATTTGTTCCAACTTGATGGCTGCACTCAGAACAGGCACAAGAGAAGACCCCAAACCTCTCTCTAACTGTGAGCCCGTCAGAGTTTTGATTTCCCTCTCCCTGCAACTCACTCTGACAAGAACGTGAACGTGTGCCTAATGTAGAATCTAATTATTACCAAGACCATGCTCTGCACACATGGCATGACTCTCAGGTACCAGACTGCCTGCCTCAGAAGGCTTCCAGTCTAGAGAGAGAGGTGAGAGGGAAAGGCCTGGTAAAGGACTCCATTTCCCATGACTCATGTCGAATTGGATGGGGAAGGAGAGCATGAGCAAGAGGAGGGGCAGGACTAATGACGCTCTGGGGGCCTTGCAGAGATGATAGGCTGTCAGGAAGGAAGGAAGGACGCAAGGATGATAGGACTGGGAAGAAGAGCGCAGATGATGGCTTCATAGGTTGAGAGCAGGGAGGCTCTTCCAGATACAAGGATGGGCATAGTAGGAGAAGGAGGCAGGAGAAGACGGTTGAGGATGAGGGTGGCGCATGAAGAGCAAGAGTCCAGGGATGGAGAGTGATGGGAACCAACACGGAAACCTGAGAGAAATGAGAAGTTCCTCCAGGTGGGCTGGGAGACGGTTTTGACCCCCCCCCCCACGCCTTTCTGGTTTCTTCTTCCTGGGGATCATGCAGTTAAGTCAGATTTAGCTACATTATGATAACATTGAGGGCAAATGAAGTCAACTGAGAGAGAAGGCATGGGAGGGTAATATAAATAGATATAAATAGATATTTTCAATCGGTCTTGAAACAGCATTGAAAAGGGGTACATTTGAACCCCATTGAAAAGGGGTTCAGTCCTGCAGAAAAATAGTGGGGCCTAATTTAGGTCACTAAAATAAGAACTACAGGATGAGAACCATTCCATATCTGTGCTTGAAAAGTGGCATGTGAAGACTCCTGCAGAAGAAGAAAGCATATTGTAAGGAAAGTACTAAGCACATGTAAATCAATGTTCGCCAGTCTAAAATTGGATCTGTTTCTCACGTACGGATCCATTAAAAGTAGGTAGGATAAAGCTGACTATGGCTGCTCTGGCTGAGCGCATCACAGCCAACACGATGAATGGTCAAAGTGTCAAAGACCACTGGTACTTTGGCTTCACCACCTGCGCTTGGCTTTTGTTTCCAACCTTACGAATACATTGAACACCTTCAGCGCAAGGCACACAGAAGAATATTGCTTTTGGTTCTTGGGAGTTATTCAGTTGCCTTTTCATTATTCTATGAACAGAAGCCGGTTTTAACCTGATGTTAACGTTATGACTGAATAGTAGAATGAGGGGATTGTACCTTAGGGAGGGTGCTACAAGCTCTCTAGTAGGTGTCTGTGGCTGACACAGTCATGCCTTGGAGCCCTGCTCTCTCATCTCACACCCTTCCTTGCAGATCTCAGGTTGCATCATAAGTAATAGTAAATGCAGGAAGGTTTGCTGGTGTTTGGGCCGTGGCATTTTCCTTACCAACAGCTACCCTGTTATCCGCATGCAGTCAGCAATACCCACGGTAGGAGAGGCCAAGGCTGCTCAAGGGAGGTTGGGGGCCTGGAGGTTCCTGGTCTTAGGACTACTGGTGGGTGAAGAGGAGGTGATCTCTCTGTCTCGCTCACACTTTTGCAGGTAAGGGGGACCTGCAGCCTCAGCTTGACAATGCGCTCCAAGACGTCAACGATATGTACCTCCTCTTGGAGGAAACGGAGAAACAGGCAGTCCGCAAGGCACTCATTGAGGAGAGGGGACGGTTCTGCACCTTCATTGCTTACCTGCAGCCTGTGGTGGTATGTGCCCTCAGCCCCCCTCCCCCTCCCCCTCCCTTGTCATTCCATTCTCCCCCTGCCAACTCCCCCAGCTAGCGAGGGGGCCGAAAGTGATCCCTGCTTCCCTTTTTTAATGTTTAAGCAGGCTGGCAAAGGGCTCACAGCTGAGGCTCCAGCACAACCACCATCTTCATTTTCCCATGGTGCCATTTCTGGGGGCCCTGTGGATGTTGTGTGGGGAGAGCCATCAGGTCTGGCATGCAAGCTGCCTATCCATGCTTGGTGCTGCTGCTGCTGCTGCAACCTCCAGAACGCAGCCTCCCTCCCTCCCTTTATGTGGCAAAGAAGGAAGAACTCTCCTTCCGTTGGCGTAATGGGAAGGACTCTTCTTTTCCCTAAATATTTTTGTTGATTTCCTGACAAATTTGATACAATTGTATATTCATCATAAACATATAAGCAATCAACAACAATCAATTGCTGGGTGAACTGCATACAAGCACGCAGTGATGGTTTTACAGTTAATAAGGAGTTCTGGTATTCATACAAAAATCAGTGATCTGAATGTCCCTAAATGAGAACCATAATAGTTACGTTGTTCTTCTATATATGCAAAAACATATTTCCAGCAAGACCCATGTGAGTCTTGCTGGAAAGACTCACATGGGGTTTTGTAACTGAGATTGAAGTATTTACTAAACTTAATGGCCATGTTGGTGGTAGGGGGAACACAGTTTGGGAGGAAAGGGTTAACTGTCCCCTCCCTATGCTCTGTCACTGCCCCCAAATCACCCCACCACCACCTGGCAGTTATACTTGGGATGTGGGGGGGGACACTTGCATTTCTGCCAAAAGGAGCTTTCATTTGGATGGGAAATTAATTGGCCGGCTTTGGCTTCTGTGTAATTTTAATAAATCCTAGCTATATTTTCTAAATTTGCATTTAGAAATAGTCCCATGCAATTTTTATGCAGATTTGTGTTCTATGAGCCCTGAATCTTTTCAATGCCTCTGTAGTAAACTGAGCAACATAACAATACAATGTTAAATGTTCAAGAATTGATACTGCTTTAGTAATTTAATTATCATCTTGTTGTGCTTTTCTAATCTGGATTAAATTCCTGGGCTAACATAGATTAAAAACTTCCAGCAATCATCCATCTGAACACTTCTTGGCACTTCTTGGCTCCTTCCCACCTAGAGAACTCTCTCTATCTCTCTCTCTCTCATGGGAATGTCACCTAGTCTGTGGAGAGCGTGGGTCTTGGGCTGGGGGACTGTACACTAGGGCAAGCCCACCCCAAACTTCCATTCACTTCAAATGCTATCATTAAACTATACTGTTATTTAACATGCTCCTTTTCCCCTAAGGTTATTAGACATGAGACAAAACAGATCTAAGGTGCCAGGAAAGTAAACAAAGATAAGGGGTATTGTATTGAAAATAATAATAATAATAATAATAATAATAATAATAATAATAATAAATTTATTTATTACCCGCCTCTCCCAACGGATTGAGGCGGGGAACAGCATCAAACATAAAATACAAAATTGATTAAAAGCACATAAAACCAATACATCATTAAAATACCAATAAAACACCAATAAAACACTTTAAAATTCATCTGGGTAGGCCTGCCAGAAGAGATCAGTCTTTATACCTTTACACAGGGCTTCTACACGTTTACCACCAGTCAGGTGTGAGAAGCCCTGGCTCCTACCCCTAGCCAGCCTTAAGCCAATTCCTCAACCAAGCCCCATCCCGGCAAGCTCCTGGCTGCCGTCTCCCCTGGGCTGCCCAGCCTCTGCCTGCCTGCCTGCCTGCCTGCCTGCCACCCTCCCTCCCTCCGGCCGACTGCCCGGCCAGGCTCTGCACAGCTCCTTATATTCCCTCCAGTCAGAACCCTGCGGCCAGTCAGCTTCGGAGTGGCCAGTGTTCCATCTCTCCACCTCTGTGTGCATTTAGGACCAATGGGTATCATTAGAATGTTCAGGTATTCCCCAATCAGATGGCACCAATTTTGACCCGACCTTCCCGTCTCATGGCTCCCCCCCCCCCCCCCCCCGTTGCTGCAATCTGCCGAGTGGCTCCCTCCACTCAGGCACAAGAGAAAACCATCCATTTCTCTTCAGTCTGTAGCCCCTTCAGACCTACGTGGTTGAAACAAAACACAGCAGCACCTCAGTTTTACCTCAGTTCCTTCACTGTCTCTCTCTCCAAGGCATTTCCGAAGCTGAGGCCCCGAGCAGCCCTGGCTGGAGCATTGGCGTCACTGCCTTGGTGGCCGGATGGGCCCTGGCCGCCAGCCCACGTCATGCTCAACACTGCCTTTCCCAAGCAGAGAGAGAAAAGGGCTGCCTTTGTGTCCCTCGAATACTCCTTCTCCAGAACCACAAATGCCTCTGCTACTTAAACAAATCGTTATTTATTTATACATTTAATTCCACCTTTTTCCCTTTTGCAAGGAACCCAGAGCAGCTTATGCAGTCCTCCTCCTCCTCCTCCTCCTCCTCCTCCTCCTCCTCCTCCTCCTCTCCATATTATCCCCACAACAGCCCTGTGAGATAGGTTAAGCTGAGAGTCAGTGGCTGGCCCAAAGTCACCCAGGGAGCTTCATGGCCAGGTGGGGGACTTGAACCCAGGTCTCCCGAGTCCCAGTCCAACGTTCTAACCAGTGTGCCACACTCTGTCCCTTGTCTTTTGCAGAATGGAGAGATCACCATGCTGGGGGAGATCACCCACCTGCAGGGCATCATTGATGATCTGGTGGTGCTGACAGCTGACCCTCACAAACTGCCATCTGCCAGTGAGCAGGTAGGAGAGAGTGCAGCGGTGTGGCGAGAGGCAAAGCGAAGGCGTGCAGAGGCCGGGGTGGGGGGATTTGGATTTCTGTAACCTGTTCTTCAATACCAATTCTCAGAGTGGCTGCCAGTGGAAAAACACAAAATGGTAACAAGTTAAAGTCAGTTGTTGGCCAGGCTGGCTGGGGATGATGGGAGCTGTATTCCAGCACATTTGCAGGGCGTGAGGTTGGGGGAAGCTGAGATCCATCATGAGGGAGCCTTTCAATGGATGTGCCACTCGGTGAACCTCTCTGTCCCTGACCTGGTTGTGGCAAGCCCAGCACAGTGGACCCTGCAGCTCATTGGCCGGGATGGCGTGCTCCAGAAGTGGGAGAGCATCCTGCTCCCACCTGAAAATGAGGATTGGGGGCCAGGGCAGGCCAATGCCGTGGGAGAAGCACACTGTGGCGCCTTTGGCCAATGACGTAAAGTATTGTGACACATGTTTTGGAATCGGGGCTTGAATCCATCCAGTCCCACTTTCTCCACGGAGCTCGTCATGTCGCCTGGGGTGTGTCACAAGCAGAGGGCAACTGCACTAAAGTGCCTGAGTCCCAATCCGGCCTCCCAGGCTTCCCCAATGACCCCGCCCTCTTCCCCTGGCCCCACCCCCTTCTCCCCGACCACCAATGACCGTTTAGCGACTTCCTGGGTAGTGCTCAGTTTTCTTCCCATTCTAAGAGGTTGAAATGACTCTCCTCAGGCTCCGTTATTGGCATGAAGAGGTTTAAGCAAAATGATGCTAGTATTTTGGGCCCCATCCACCTCTAGAATGTGCCCCCCTCAGGCTGAAAGAGGTCCAACAGCCCTGCTGAGGAGCTTCAGATGTGCCAGGCCAGAAATTCTATGGGAAACAATTCCAGATAGGGTGATCACTCAGTCCCCCAGCTTGACCTCAGCACCTGTACGATGAATAATGGGCTCAAGTTGCAGGAAGCCAGGTTCCGGCTGGACATCAGGAAAAACGTCCTGACTGTTAGAGCAGTACGACAATGGAACCCATGACCTAGGTAGGTGGTGGGCTCTCCCACATTAGAGGCATTCAAGAGGCAGCTGGACAAACCATCTGTCAGGGATGCTTTAAGGTGGATTCCTGCATTGAGCAGGGGGGTTAGACTCGATGGCCTTAGAGGCCCCTTCCAACTCTACTATTCTATGATTCTATGATTCAGTGGATCTACTCAGGGTATTATTGTCACACATGCCCAGTTTGCCTGATGTTACCTCTGGTGCCCTGAAGACAGGAGAAAATCCCAAGTGGAAGAATTGGAAGGGGGTCTTCATATGTTGTTGTTTACAATTTCTACAGCACTTTCCAGTGTTTAACATGCTTCTGTAGTTGGCACCTCATCTACTTGGATGCCCACAGCAATGTGGACAGGAACATGATCCGACCCAGTGATGGCTTAAGGCAGCTTTGCCCACCCTGGTGCCTTTCAGATGTCTTGAAGTACAAGTCCCATGATCCCCAGCCATTGGCCAGTAGGTTGGCTTAGGGCATGATGCACGTGCCTGCTAAGCTTTGGGAGCCTCCATTTTTCTGCACAGGGCAGGATTATCCATACTTCTCGGGGCAGCTGGAGCGCTCCTTCGGAGGCTGCCTCTGTCGTTCCAGGGAATAGGAGAGTGGCCAAAGGCACAGCGGGCAGAGGAGGGCTGAGCTGTGGACGATGCGCCTCCTATTCCTGAGAGAGCCACTGCCTCTCAGGCTCCCCTCTGATGGAAAAGATGTATGTGATCAGTCTGGAACAGTGTTTGCATCCTGAAAAGTACCATGAGAACCATCTACCCTGCTGAATCTTTTGTAGGTGATCAAAGATCTGAAGGGCTCCGATTACAGCTGGTCTTACCAGACCCCACCGTCCTCTCCCAGCAGCTCCGGGTCCCGCAAATCCAGCATGTGCAGGTATGTTTGGGGCAACTGGTAGGAATTCCCAGCTCAAGGACAGCGACTCCAGAAGGGGAGCTGTGGAGAGCCAGTGGGGCCACGATCCTGGTGTCTCTAGTTGCACGTACACAGCTGGTGGGGTGGGGGTGGGGTGCGGGGATCTGCCAAATCCCCGTGACTTTGGCCCCGTGGAGCACTCTTCCCATTACATCTGCTGTCCCTGTGAGGAGCACAAGGCTAAGTTGCCGTGGAGTGAAAACCTCAAGCAGCCAGACTCTTCCATGATGGCGGCACTCCTTGCCGTGGGACACAAGTGGGGGGAAATGAGCAGACAGGACGAGGGAAGAAAGATGAAGTGTTTCAAAATCACTCTCATCATGAAATGGATGCAGATTCATAACTGGGCTAGAAAAACGGTGGCCAGAGGAAGGGGCCGGCTGAGCGGAGCCCTGAAGGAAGGGCAGGCATGCGCCGCCCTCTCCGCACATGCCTTTCCTTCCCTGCCTGTGATGCCACTGAACTCCTTGTGTCTGTGAGTTGGTGGGTGATGGGCCTGTGCCTTGAAGAGCTCTCTTTCCCTTCTTGGCCCCTTTGGCGATTCTTGCCCCCACTCCCCATGGGCTTCCCCTGCATGTGCTCCCTTTCCCCCCTCCCTCGCCCTCTCCTCAAGCAATGCTCATAGCTCCCGGGGCGGCCCTTCGTGGCTCGCTGGTTCTCAGCCATCCTCACCCAGTTCCATCTATCGCTACCGCAGCCTGGCACAGCCCGTCAACGCCAACACCCGCCTGTCCAGTGTCTCCTCGCACGACTCCGGCTTCATCTCCCAGGACGCCATGTTCTCCAAGCCACCTTCTCCGATGCCCTCGGATATCACCAGTCAGGTAAGCTCATTGGCCAGGCCTCAAAACGGAAAGGGGAGCCCAGGGCAGGTGGAACCGTGGCTCCGCTGCCAGGCCCCCCAATCCAGCCATGCATGCCTGGCATCTAAGGCAAGTCGAGCTGAGAGCAAGGGGCTCGGCGTGGCCACCAGGAGCAGCCGTGCATCATATGATGGACTGCAGCCTCCCCCAGGGGCGCCAGGAGCTAAAGGCATCAGTGGTCCAGGAATGACCGACACAGTCTGTGTAAGTGTGAGGGCTCAAGGTCTGGGCGATGTGTGGCCATGAGAGGCTATTATGGATCCCAAGCAGAGCCCACACTGCCTGTGTGGTTGAGAGAAAGCCATTGTCTTCTGGTGCCTTGGGCAAAACAGTCCCTCTTCGCTCTCCATCAGTAAGGCCACGAAAAGGGTCATTTGATTCTATCTTGCATGGCCGGCGTGACTGGAAGAAGGATGAAACATCATTGGCAGCTCCTCCCAGGCCGGCCCCAATTCCTCCAAAGAACTGCATTTTTCTGGCATATCCTAAAACAAAGGCACCCAATCTTTTGGAGCTTGTGGGCAACTTTGGGTTTTGAGGCACCCTCAGATTGGCAGCCATGGCAGGTGAAGTCACAGGATGACGGTGTTTGCCAGTGAAGGCATTTGCCACTGCAACGAAGTACCCATTTCACAGAAGGACAAGCTTCTCTTTTGCTTCTCTTTGCATCCTCTCGGGTGGCTGGGGGCAGGGCGGGCCGAAGTTCCCTAAGAATGTACCTGGGCTCACGTGGGCCCGAGGCATTGTGGGAAATGAAGATGGTGGGGGCAGGAGGCCAAAGCACTTATGAAGTAAAGCGCCGTGAGTTGAGGGCGGCTTTAAGAGAAGTTGCCGGCTGGTGGATTGGCCAGTGGGGAGAGCGGGCAGGCGGGCATCATGTTTGTGGCCTGTGGCAAAGGGGCACAAAATCTGTGCATGAATATGCAGCTGTGATGTGCCTGTGTGAGGGTTTTGGCTCCCTGCAGCTCACACGTCCGTTCTCTTGTCCCCAGACGTTGTGTGAGGCTCGTCCCTCCTCCCCCCGCCATCTCCCCCCCTTCCCATCCTCCTGCTGCCAAAACGTTCTCTCCCGGGGACTGGAAGTGCCTGTGCACAGTCCGGGTGCCCCAGGGCTTGACGTGAGTGTCTTCCCCAGTGCGCTGCCTGCGCTGCCTGCCGCCTTCTCACACCCAGCGCTGGCGCGTCGAGACAGACTGCCCTGCTCTTCCGTTGGGCTGCGCTCTCTCTCTCTCTCTCTCTCTCTCTCTCTCTCTCTCTCTCTCTCTGCCTGCTGCGTTCCTCCTACCAGCTGCGTAACCCCCTCTCTTCTCTTCCTTCTCTGCATATGTCTGTTTTGCTCCTGCTGATCGGACTTTGGGCATGGCAGAAGTCCTCCAGCTCCGCATCGTCTGAGGCGTCCGAAACCTGCCAGTCTGTTAGCGAATGCAACTCCCCAACTTCGGTTAGTTCTAGATCTGCCACAGGGGCTTGGTCAGGTGGCCAAAAGGTGACGCTTGCATCAGCATCAGCAACATCCTCCCCACATGCCCGCACCCCTACCCCCACCCCACTGAATGGCTGACACATGCCATGGATCCCTTGAGAAATGGACCTTGTGTGACGTTCACCAACTGCCTCCTCCTTCTCCTCCTCCTCCTCCTCCATTCCCCCGCCCCCATCGCTCCTTGTCGGCTGGCTTCCTGCTTTTTCTTTTCTTTTGGGTACTGGCCTGATGATTCTGGCTTCCTCTGCAGCAGCTTTGCTCACCAGGTCACCAGGAGCCGCCCAGGGGGACTGGGTGCGCAGCGACCGCTTTGGGCTCTGGGTTCTCTTCACTGTGGTTTCTTACTGTGTTTCAGTGGAAACCTCTGAATGTAGCTCATGTGGCCAGGACTGCAGGAAGCTCCAGAAGAAGCCTTAGCCTGGTGTGTATATTCCCAACTTCTCTGGGGCCACAACGGAAGCCGTCCGCGGCTCGCTCGGCTTTGGAGCGATGCGTCTCCAAATTGCCTTCGGTCAGCCTGGAGATGCCTTTGCAAGAGGGAGAGGACCATGGCCACACGCAGACCAAGGGTGCATGGCCCCACCCCCACAGGTTGCTGGGGCTCTGGGGGCTGCACATGGAACCCTTCCACACTCACTGCTCTCACTCTCACGCATCTCTCTCTCTCTCACTCTCTCTCACACACACACCACTCACACTCACTGCTCTCTTTCTTTTACGTCGACACACATACACAAACACACACACCACTCACTGGCTGAATTCAGATGACACAATAAGCAACTGGGGGGGGGGGGAAACAATCGTCAGTTGTTTTGACTATTGTGTCATCCGAATGCTGCCATAGTCAGCTCAGCGCTGATCCTTATCCACACCACAGTTGATTATTTATTACCATGTTGTGTGGGGAGTACCCCCTAGATGAACAACTGTAAAGTTGATTATTACCCCACCATTGACTATCGTGTTGTCTGAATGCAGCCACTGTCTTGCACACATGCTTGCTCGCTCACCCCTCTCATTCTCTCTCTCTCTCTCTCACACACACACACACACACCCCTCACTCATTCACTCCCTCGACTCCAGCTGCTTCCCAGGGTCATTCCAGAGGCCTGGTACCTGCTTTGATCAGATAGAACCAACCCTCCTTTCAGAAACCTCAGATCTGGCTCCAAGCCTTTCTCCCTCCTCTAATCCACTCTCTTGCTAAAAGGATCCTGACATCCCACGCTCTGAGACCTGGAAGTTTTCCAGGAAAAACAAAACTTGGGAAAATGCTCTAGGAACTGGCTCTGTGGATCTTTCCATAGAAACTCCATTCCTAGAGTCCTTGGAGGCAGGCAGAGCCTTTGAGCGCTGCTTCCTAGGATGCTCTGGGAAGCTCTATAACAAGGCTTCTATGGCAGGAACTATCAAGCCATTCTTCCTAGAGCATTTGCCTGCTTTTTTCCTGGGGTGCCCATCTGGCAGGGCTCAGTGCCGCACGTCTTGCACTCCTGATGTAGACAAAGGAACACTTGAGAAAGACTTTCAGGAAAGTGACTTGTATGCCACTCATAGGCTATAGCCAGGTGATGGCTATAGCTCCGTGGCAGCGCTTATGATTTGCCTGCTAAAGGTCCCAAGTCCATTCCCGAGCACCTCCTGGAAGGGCGCTTGCCTCAAACATTGCAGAGCCATGGCCAGTCAGTGCAGGCCACACTTCCCCAACCTGGTGGCTTCCGGGTGTGTTGGACTACAACTCCCACCATCTCCAGCCAGCATGGCCATTGGCTGGAGAAGGCAGGCATAGACAGTCCTGTACTTGTCAGACCAATGGATAGAAAGCAGTATCTTCCAGGGTTCTTGGAGATCTCTCATATTTAGTCCAGGGAGGATGTCTCAGGGTTTGCTTTGGCATCACAAATCAATGCTCAGCCTGCTTTTCAAGAGGAGGGGCCGCTGTGCAAGTAGAGTGACCCCCTTGGGCTGGATTTGAAGCAGCTTTCAACCCCTGCATCAGTTATGTGAGAAATGGATCTTTGGACAGAAGCCCCTGCCCAGGGCAGCAGGTGGACTGGGGCAGGGGCTTCTTTCTCCCTTAGTGAGAACAAATGGGAGTTAAAGCATAGCAATCCCAGAATGCAGGACACGGAATAAAGGGCTCAAGTGACAGGAAGCCAGATTCCAGCTGGACATCAGGAAAAACTTCCTGACTGTTAGAGCAGTGTGACAATGGAACCCATGACCTAGGGAGGTGGTGGGCTCTCCCACACTCGAGGCCTTCAAGAGGCAGCTGGACAGCCATCTGTCAGGGATGCTTTAAGGTAGATTCCTGCACTGAGCAGGGGGGGTTGGACTCAATGGCCTCATGGGCCCTTCCAACTCTACTCTTCTATGATTCTATGAATCTAAGGGATTGTTAAACTGAAATGAGTTTGTAGGGCAAATATGACTCCAGAGTAGGGAATGTTCGTGCAAAGCAAAACTTGTGTTTGTCGAAGTTCTCCAAGTCCCACCTCAAAGCTCCATCCACCTCATGTCTCTTCTGCATCAGGTGGCAGCCTTTGTTTTTTATTTTTCACATGGAAATGCACACATCTTTTCATGGGTATGTTCCCACATGCACATCCTTCTCCCTCCGATTAAAGCATGTTTGTTCGCATTTTTCCAAACACGTTTTGTCATGCACATTTTTCAAGTGTGTGCATGCTCTTGAACACATTGATTTGGTCCACAACTCACATTGCAAGCTGAGAAATGTACAAACTTGGCCTGCAGGTAGCATTGAGTCCATGTTCCGTCCGGAAAGTGCGAGTTGTTCAAACTCTGATCAAAAACAAGCTGACATGTTTTTTCATATGTCCCGACTCTAGAGCCATAATTGGAAAGAGCCACCTAGAGCCTGTGGGAAATGCTTGCAGGGCTGAAGCAGCAGGCGGCCGGCCACTAGCCTGCAGCCATCCCACGGCCTCGGCCCTCCACAGGCTCCTTGCATGGCCTGCCCCTGTTTTCCAGAGATTCTGAAGTGCAGGCGCACTCAGCTAGTCCTGGGGAAAGAAAGTGCCAGTCAAGGAGCCCTTCATTACAACGCCCAGCATTCCTGACAATTGGCCATGCTGGCTGGGGCTGATGGGAGTTGATGTCCAAAACATTTGGAAGGTACCAGGTTGGAGAAGGCTGGTTGAGGTTGTGGAGGTGAGGCTGGCCATGGAGAATCTGCCACGCAGGGGATTTCAGTCTCTAAAGCTGAATGAGGTGGGTTCAGCAAAACCTTGAGGACCTACTTCCTCTCTGAAAAGGGATCAACTTTTCTGGCCCTCAAGGTTGAAGAGAAAACTCTGAAATTTGCAAATAAATTATGCTTGGGGTTGAGAAACCTGCCTCAGGATGGGCAGAATATGTTGCCTGTCCACTCAACAGAACCTCTCCAGTCCTGCCTTCTCTCATTATGCACAGGATCCCTCCCTCTGATCACCAGATGCCACACTCCGAATCCAGTGGGTATCTAAGGGTAGAGAATGAGCTTAAAGACACCCTGGAACCAAAAGGCCTTGCTTCAAATCTGAGCAACCTGGATTGCTTAGTTGTCTGGACCATGAGCACGTGATATTTCGAGTCTCACAACATCCCTAAACCTTAGCATGTATTTTCTGTACTTTGTATGTGTCAACAATGCCCCCCTCTACAAGATTTCAGTTTGATGCCTGGTTGGCTGATTATATCAGACAGGTACCTAGCACCCAACCACTTGTAATTACAAAGGACTCCAAACACTTGATAAGTCCACAATTATGTTTAACTTTATCAATGAACAACAGTGTTTATATAATTTATATGTCATTATATACACATACGTGTTGTAGATACATTTCCAAACATTGTCCTCTGTATGATATTTTACAATCTCTTAAAGTATAACCAATTGTTTACAAATAATTTGCTCCACATACAGAGATACATTCAAAACACATTCCCATCAATATTATTTAGTGGTACTATTCCAACGTTGTCCACTGTATATTATTTTATGTATTGATCAGCAAATAATATTTCATATATTTACAGGACTCCGGTATTCCACCTGTTTCGCACAACTTCATCAGAATATGCTTATTCCAAGAACAATTGTCATCATATTGTTAAAGGGCAAAAAGCCTCCTAGTAGAATTAGTTCTAAGACGTAGCGTTTGTTTCAGAGACGCTGCGTTGGGTGCTAGGTACCTGTCTGATATAATAATACAACCACTGCCTCCTTTTGGTATAAATGGTTGGCTGATTATGCACATCTTCTCGGAAGCGCTTTTATGCCTAATCCCTATACATGGGAGGCGTTGAATCACATTACCGGCTGTATGAAAGGCATTTTAAAGTTTTTGACATGCTGATAATCACATGCAAATGTTGCTGAAAGTAATGCGCTTTGTCCCAGAGAAACTCCCCAAACCGGTTCCCTCCCTTTATTCTCCCTGCCCACCAGAATCTCCCGCCTTTGGTTTCCTAGGTTACCTGAAAGGAATGAGCTGATAAACATGTTCGGCTACATTCCCCCCTCCTTCACCCGATTGCCGTTTCAGAAGTAAAACACACGCCAAAACAGACAGGGGGATGCTGCTTGTTCCTTCCCCCTCCTCTTCCCAGCGAGCTCAACAATTGTAAAACATACACACACACACACACACACACAACTCAGCTCAGGAACCCAGCAAGAAGCGAGGGGAAGTTATGTCTGCTGATGGCTAATTATGCGCAGATCCGCTCATCCTTCCAACCCCCTTTACTTCTCATAAAACCACCTCCATCTGGCCCCGTGTCTCCATGTTAAAAATATTTCATCAGGGTACTTCAAAGAAACTTTATTTTTGGTTCACATTGGGTCACCTCTTCTTGGAGCTTCCATCCAGAGAGACGGAGTACAAGGAGGAAGTTGCCAGGAGGAGAGAGGAAAGGAAACTAAACCAAAAAGTGGGAGGTTTTCTCAGTGAAGGGGCAGTTCTATGCATGACATTACGACCACAGTCCAACCCCTGATCGTTAATGTGCCTCCTCAGAAAGTTGTTTACACGGACATAAGGCGCTCTTACTCCTGCAGTAAATTAAAACTCGCTAATTAACGCGCATTCGATAATGCACATAATTGGATAGATAACACGCATAATCGGATAGATAACGCGCCTCAACTCCCGATTTGCGCTCCGCTCTTGTAGAGGTAAAATTTTTAATGAGACTTCAAAGAGCTTTAAACGTCTCGTGTAGAGGCAGCCAATGTTATTTGACCACATACCAATGCCAGGAAATAGGGATTCTGGCAGGAGAACCACTTACGCTCCAGTATTGCTTCTCCAAAATATTGTTGGAGGTCCTGGCAAGATTGATGGCGACTTCAAGCCTTTGGAGAAGCAACCTGTACTTCTAAAAAGGAGCAAGAAAGACGGTGCCACCCCTTGGGAGCCCATGGCCTGCCACGTTTATCTCTCCTGTTTCTGTGTTGAAAGCTTTTTAGACAGAGAGGGGATTGCTCAGCTGCCAGCCCAACAAAACGAAACGGTCCTAGGGCCATTTTGCGACTGCCATAACCCTCTGTTCCTTGCTCCGAGATGGCCCTTCCACCAATCCACTTTCCCCTGCCCTGCCCCATCTCTTTCCTCCCAGTTACCCCTACCATCTCTGCCTTGATCCAGACTCATGGATCTTTGTGGTGCTGAGGCACAGCTATGCCGCTCTACCCAGTGCTTCTTGGATTTTGCAGGATTGGTCTAAGGCCAGCCTCTATGAGCAGCCAGTGGCAAATACACCACAACGAAGGAAAGACCGTGTCGAGCACCTCCGTGAGGCCGAGCTGGGCTCCACCACGCCAGGGTATCCGGGCATGAGCCTGGAGGAAGGCGCCAGGCCTCGGATGTCTCCAGCCTCCATTGCTGCCAAGGTACTGCCAGGTTGGGGTGGTGGGGTGGTATGAAGGCAAGCGGTGCCTTTTGTAGGCTCCAGCACAACTCGGGTTCAATGCACAAGGTGGAAGTTGGCTGCCAAGTCTGTGGTGCGCTGAATCTCTCCTGAGCAGTCTGCTCCTTCTGATTCCCCACGGATCCTGTGTCGGCAGACTCCGACACCAAGTGGGGATGACGCGGATTCCTGCCTTGAGCAGGGGGTTGGACTCGATGGCCTAATAGGCCTCGTCTAACTCTACTATTCCATGATTCTATGGTTCATCTGAATGTAGCCGTTTGAGCCTCCCCAGTGCTGTGTAAATCCATGTTGTCCTTGGCTCCTCTGTCAGTTGCAGTTCTAGGTTCAGGCCGGGGCGATGCAGGAATAGGTTGATCAAACTTTATGAAATTGTTTGATTTAAAGGGAATAAAATATGCCAAACTTCAAAGTGCTCGTGACAGAAGAAGATACAAAGCGACTGTCTCCAACATGGTGCCTGCCAGGTTTTCTGGAGTACAGTTCCTAGAATAGCTGGCTGGGGATTCTGGGAGCTGTAGGCTAACACATCTGGATGGTACCAAGTTGGGGAAGGCTTTAAAAACAGTATTTGTAGGTGATGGAGCACTTACCCTGATCCCAAGTGCATTATGTAGAAGATCATAACACGATTAGGCTGGTAGCAAATGTTCCTTTCCTGGGCAAGGTCTTGAGCAGGGGATTGACAACTCCTGGGTGAGACCAATAACCTGGACCCATTTCAGTTGCTGTTCAAGCCAGGCTTGGGCACAGAAGCAACCTTGGTAACCCTGCATGATGACCTATGTTGGGTGAGAGGCAGGGGGAGGCGATCCTATGTTTTCTCCTTGATTGCTCTGTGGCGTTTGATACCATCAACTATATGGGATCCTTTTGAGATGATTGTCTTAGTTGGGGTGGGTGGGTACTGCATTACAGTGATTTCACTCCTACTTGGATGCTCGGCTTGGAGATATTGCTCACCCCATGGATTCTCCAGCATGGGGTTCCTCTGGGGTTGGTTTT
The DNA here is from genome assembly GCA_029215795.1 of Anniella stebbinsi. Lineage (NCBI taxonomy): Eukaryota > Metazoa > Chordata > Lepidosauria > Squamata > Anniellidae > Anniella > Anniella stebbinsi. The sequence continues at coordinate 34,915,976 of JARDYH010000007.1, forward strand.
GTCCCCCAGGAGCAGGTTCTTCTGGAGTCATCATTGTCACTGGATGATCAGGTGACCTTAGTGGCAGAGAGTGCCAACTACTAGCTTCTGATACACCCCTATCTGGACAGAGATAACCTGGCTTTATGCTCTGATAACCTACAGGTTAGATTACTGCAATGCACTCTATGTGGGGCTGCCCTTGAAGATAGTTCGGAAGCTGCAGCTTGTGCAAATGTGGCAACCAAAGTGATATCAGGGACAAGAAGGTCTGAACATATAGTACCAATTCTGCCTGCACTGTATGCCTCTGTACATTTGTGAACCCAATTCAAGGGGCTGCTTTTAATCTAAAAGGCCTTCCATGGCTCAGGATTGCAACGCCTGACGGAGCACTTAACCTGCCCAGAAACTCTGTGTATCATCTGAGGTCCTCCATCGAGAGCTTCCTCCGAGGGCGATTTGGAGGAGGGCCCCCAGGGAGAGACCTCCTCAGTTGCTCCCCACACCCCCACACTAACTGTGGAATGCTCTCCCCACTGAAATCTGCCTGGCATCAACATGATCATCTTTCTGGTGCCAGGTTTTACACTGTTCCCAGGCATTTTTTGATGCCACATGATGGGGCTTGCTGGGGAACATGGGCAGGAGGGTGCTGTTGCACTCGTGTCCTGCTTGTGGGTTGACCAATGTGTGAACAGAATGATGGACTAGATGGACCCATGGTGTCAGCCAGCATCAGGGCTGTTCTTACCGTCTTCTGCTCTTAAGTTCATTGTTCACTGGGGCCTGGATTTAAAATTGTCTTTTTTTAAAAAAAGTTTTAAATTGTTTAAAATATTTGCTCTAAGACACTTTGAGACTTTTTTAGAGCAAGTCATCTAATAAATTTAATACATCATCATCATAACTTTTTATTATTAGCCTACAATTCCCATCATCTCTCACTATTGACTTTGCTGGCTAGGGAGTTGTAGACAAAACCTTCTGGAGGGCCGGCAGTTGCCCACCCCACTTTTGCTAATATGCTGTGGGAGAAATGGCCAAAGTCAGTCAAAAGGGAAATGCCCTAAATCAATAGAGGAGTAGCAGTGCCCCTTGCACTGACTTGGGTCCATGCATTTAAGGAGATACATCTGTGGTTCGCACGTCCTGTGTTGCATGTAGGACGTATGTGTGCTGGTGGAGGCTGTGGCTGTGCATGAGCTACAGGAAGTTGCTGGGCATGGAGGGAGCTTGGAGGGCAGCCACCTCCTCCTTCCCTTTGACACCTCCTCTCTGGCCCCTGTCCCTGCGTAGGTCCCAACAGAAACCAGCCTCTTTGATGAACCTTGGTGCAAGGATGGGTGGCTGTGGAGGGGCTCAATGCCCATTGATTCTGCCCTGCGGGTGTCTCATTCATAGCCAACATGGTCATGGGGCTGAGAGAGCTCCTCATCCTGCCCCCCACCCCCATCACTGCCTCTTTGCTTGCTTTCCATGGTTTCTTTGGGTCCCTGGATCCCTGTCGCCTGAGCACTGCGGCCCTACAGCCCCGCCTAGAGCTCTGTGGAGGCCAGCAGCTAGTTGTGCAGGCTGCCGCAGCGCCAGATAACTGTGTCACGGGCCCCTGTTCTGCTTCTCCCTCCCCAGCATGGGGAGGAGGTGTCCCCAGCGGCCAGTGACCTGGCAATGGTGCTGACCCGCGGCCTGAGCCTGGAGCACCAGAAGAGCAGCCGGGACTCGCTACAGTACTCCAGTGGCTACAGCACGCAGACCACCACTCCCTCCTGTTCGGAGGACACCATCCCCTCGCAAGGTATGGATGCTGCTGGGGGAGGCAAGGAGTGGGGCATCCAGAGGCCAGCTGGAGCAGCGGCAGAGGGAGGCCATAATGGCGCAAGGCAGGGAGGGCTGCAGAGAAATGCACGGGCCACACAGGAGGGGAATGGGACCAAGGGCAGAGGAGCCTTCGTGGCAGGGAGGGGATCCACCAGGCAGAAGTTTTGCTGGCTTGGAAATGGTTTTCCCTTCTGCTGGCAACTCGCCGCCATAAAATAGACTTGTGGCAACTTTGCCTTGCAGGGTTGTTGTGAGGGCCAGCAAGTGACCTCTTGCCAAGGGCGTATCTTACATTGAGGGTTGCTTGCTTCAGAAATCGGAGCCCTCGCACCGGGAGAGCCAGGTGATGCGTGGCAGATTTCCAATAAACACAAGATGGCGGGGCAGGATCTGCCAGCAACTTACACGGCCCACCAATCCCTGCTCTTGCCCAAGTCCACGTGGTTCCCGTAGGGCTTGTGCAGACAACAGAGAGCTCTGAAAAAAGTACAGTTGCTCCTTCTCACGTCCATTAATTTTTTTTCTGCCACTCTTGTTTTATAAACATGGGTTTTAAAAAATCGTTTGCTTTAAACATTCACTGAGTCTATTTCATTGGCTGGCCTCTTATTCTAGCAGAGCCTTCCCCGACCTGATACCCTCCAGATGGGTAGGGCTACAGCTTGCAGAATCCCCAAGTAAGCCTAGCAGGCTAGGAACGATGGGTCTTGTAGTCCAACCCATCTAGTAGGCATTGGGTAGGGAAGGCTGTCCTAATACATGAAGGGGTTAAAATGGTCTGCTCCGCCCTGCTCCCTTTGGGCTGGATTTCATGGCAGAGCTGGGTCAATGTGGCGCTGGGCCACTGGCAGGAGCTGCTCAGCTGGGCTGCCTGCTCCACCGGCCCCAAGAGTGCTGATGCGGCTTGTGTGCCTGTCACCTCTGCAGGCTCAGACTACGACTGCTACTCTGTGAACGGTGATGCCGAAGGGGAGGGGCAGAGTGAATTTGACAAATCCTCCACCGTCCCTCGCAATAGCAACATCGCCCAGAACTACCGGCGCATGATCCAGACCAAGCGACCTGCTTCCACCGCCGGTTTGCCGACTGGCACTACCTTGCCAGCTGGTACTACGCCCGGTGTGGCCACCATCCGCCGCACTCCTTCTACTAAGCCCACAGTGCGCCGAACCCTTTCCAACGCTGGCCCTATTCCCATCAGACCCCCCATTGTCCCTGTCAAGACCCCCACAGTGCCTGACTCCCCCGGCTACACTGGCCCTACACGGGTGGGCAGTGAGGAATGCGTGTTCTATGCCGACGATGCTTCGCCAGGCGCCCTGGACTTCGCAAAGGCCTCGCCCAAGAGGCTGAGCCTGCCCAACACCGCCTGGGGCAGCAGCGTCATGGAGATCTCGGTCTGTGCAGGGGCCAGGAAGCACCTCTCCACCGAAGAGGAGCAGCAGCAGCAGCTGGCCGCCAACCGGCACAGCCTAGTAGAGAAGATTGGCGAGCTGGTGGCCAGTGCCCACGCCCTGGCAGAGGGCCAATTCCCCTTCCTCACCACAGCGCTGCCTGCCCCCAGCCCTGGGGAAGAGACGCCCACGCCTCCCCCTGCAGCTCCCAGTGACCCTCCGGCCGAAGACATGCTGGTCGCCATCCGGCGTGGGGTGCGCCTCCGCAGGACCATTACCAACGACAGATCAGCACCGCGATTTTTGTGATAAACTTTTCCCAGCTGCCTACTCGATACCCAACCCTTGCAGTTAGACCGGAACCCCGGAGTGAGAACAGAGCCAAGAAAAATAGAAGAGCATTAATTAATGAACCACGAAAGGCAAAGCCACTTTATGGAGATCGCGACGGAGTCTAGATGTAAAAGAAGACTAAAACGCCAGCTTTACTAACCTACTCGAAAGGGCACAGCTTGACACTGAACTGGTTTGGGGGCCTTTTTTAGGCCTGGTTTTCTCCTGCCATCGTACCCATTTCCTTTCTCCTCTGCACCTGCCCTCTTCCTGCCCTATAGAGATCAGTTGTAGCCACACCACCATGCTAGAGGCTGTCCCTGCTGTGTGTTGTCAGGGAGGAGCAAAAAACCTGGACTGGATTTAGTGGCCACATTCTTAATACAAACCATCAACACAACACACACAGAGAAATGCAGGTTGCTTTCTCCTACAGAATGCTCACTTCTCGGGACAGAAATCGCACTGTTAGTCTTGTGCTGCATCCTTCCCACTCCTCTGTCCTATTCTCTCCCAGTCTTTTCTGTATTGATAGCATCTGTTTGTATCTGCTGTTCTAAAAAAGACACCACAAGCAGTCGCATCAGTGTGAACAATCCCAGGAAATCTGGCCCTGTTGTCAGCTTGTCCCTCATGCACAGTTAGACAGTGAGCTGTGAGAGGAATGGCGAAAGAGGGGCGTACAGGTGTGTGGTTCTCAAGTGAGAGGCATAGATGTCTCTTCCCAAGGGCACCATCCCCAAATAGGAGGCTTCCTCCTTCCCCGCGCTGTCATGGGCACAGGCCTTATGGGAGGGTGGCTCATGGTTGCCGTAAAGACACATTTCTTGCCCCAAGTCCATTGGTGGTTGAGCAACTGTGCTGCCATTGACTTGCCCTCCTTTTCAGAGCAATGGCCAAGGTGCCCCGTGTGTGTGTGTGGAGAGAGAGAGAGGGGGGGGGGAGGTGCGTGTGCCAGGGTTGGCCAGAGTGGAAAGATGGCACTATAAAGGTGTGGTTTTGGAACAAGTGTAGCGAAGGACCCTTTCGGTATGGAGTGAGGGGCCATAGGGATGAGTCACGAGGCTTCTGTGTAAATGTCAGTGTGTGGCGGGGGGGGGGGAGGTCTGACTATTGATGGCCCAGTGGAGTTGCGAAGAGTGCAAAGGGACCTGGTTGAGCCTTGCCCTTCTTCTGTTGTTCTAAGCATCTTCAAAGTGGGAGGTTCTCAAAAGGCGACGCTCACACACGTTCTTGTGTATTGTGGTGAAGTACCTGCTTGGTATGCAGAAGGACTCAGGTTCAGCCTCCCGCAGCATCTCCATGTGGGACAAGGAAGGAATCCTGCCTGATACTCAGGAGAGCCATTGCACCCATTCAGTGTTAACAATACTGGGCCAAGTCTACTGGAAGACAGCTTCTTGTTCCCATGTTAACATTTCATGGACAGGTATAAGCGGGCTAAGACAAGCAGAGGTTTGTGTGTGTGTTGGTGGGGGGAGGACTTTTATGAATATTTTTAGAGCAGCCAAAATTGCCCTCCTTCTGTTGATATTTGGGGGGATACTTTGAAAGTGATGAAAGGTATTTGCACAGTGAGGCAATCTGGCTAGTTGACCTATGGGATGGATTCAGGAAGCATTGTTCTCATGCTTGGTTGGCTGGCCTTGTGACAGTGCCCTCTACCAGGTCTGATTGGCTGTGTAGCACACTCATCCCATCCACACTGTTTCCTTGATGAGCTAGGCTTGGCCAAATGATTACTGCATCCTTTCTCCATGTTTTAAGAGAAAAATCCATGTTGAAGGAGCAGCAGAGGGAGGAAATAATGGCTGCAAAAAAACTATCTGGAAAGAGACATTTGGAACTATTGCAACTCCTGTGAAAGTTCTGCTTTTGGCCTCAAACTCTACCGGAGCCTGATTTAAGACTCTGGTCACTTGTTTGTTTCATCTTGTCTTGGACTTTGGTATATAGTGACATTGACACAAATTGGAAGCAATGGAACAAAGGTTTGCTGTCTGACAATGAAAGGGTTAAACCTAGTAAGGCTGTAGCCAGACAAGGCTCTTGATTGTGCTAAGCACTGTGAGCCACTTGCTTGAATCAGAGATCACACGCGGTGTGGGGCCTCTTCTTGGCCTGCGTCTACTCAAAGGGTTGCCCCTGCTGCTACCTTTTCTCCTGGGCTGCTCTATCACGAACGCTGCCAAGGCTAAGGCTGCGTCCGCCTCTGTTTGGCTTGCACGTCCATGCCTGGGATTCTGAAGGTAGTGCCCTGCCTGCAAAAAATGCCTTTAGAGCTAGCAGTCCTGTGGCCCAAACCAGCACTGTGCCTTGTCTCCCAAGCAGCTAGCAGTCATCACACCTATGCAGGCAGTTCGGTTTGATTTCTGATTTGGTACCTGTTCATCTCTCAGAGAGCTTCCTATGGGTTGAAAAAGGGCCGTTGGCAGGCATGCTGGAAGTGGCTATCAAGAACATGCCTGCATAACGCACCAAGTGTGGCTGTGTCGGTGCCTAGAGAGCATGGCAGGAGACTTCGTGCCCACTCGGCCACCCTCACTTCTCTCCAGGAAGCCCAGGAATTGGTCTCTGTTGGCAAAGGGAAAGTGATGTTGGGAAAGAGTTCTGAAAAGCCAGAGAGATGGCTGAAGTCAGAGAGGGTAATAGGAAGGTGATCAGTCTAGACCAGCCTTCCCTAAGCTGGCACCCTCTAGCTGTGTTGAACTACTCCTGCTCTCAGTGTAGCCGGGGGGGGGGGGGTTATGGGGTCTGTAGCCCAACAGAGCTGGAGGGTGCCAGCATGGGGAAGGCTGAGCTACAAACAAGATGGGTTACGGTGAGGAAAAAATGGGGAGACCTGGACTTTCATTGTGCTTGGCTAGGAAGGGCGCTAAGTGGGGCGACCCTATGGAAAGGAGGACGGGGCTCCTGTATCTTTAACAGTTGCATAGAAATGGGAATTTCAGCAGGTCTCATTTGTATGCATGCAGCAGCTGGTAGAATTCCCTCTTCATCACAATAGTTAAAGCTGCAGGAGCCCTGTCCTCCTTTCCATATGCCCTTGCAAGAGAAATGAGGCAAGCGGGCCTGTCTGAGAGCTGGTCAGATGGAGGGGCTGGTCTGTTGGCTTTGCTCTCCTAGTACAGATAGAGGTATCCAGGTATGATCAGAAAGCTAAAGATTCCCAAGTGCAAAGAGTCCTTGTGTACGGGGGGGGGGGGGGGGGGGGGGATGACGACCCCATATATCACTACAAATCTTTGATGGATGTGGAATGGAGGGGTTTGGAAAGGACTCCCTTCTGCCTCTTCCCATACACCTTTCTAAGGTATACCAGTCACATGGTTTGGCAAAAGATGGCAGCGGAGAGAGTAAGGAGCCCAGAAGCCTCAGAGCAATGCTTTGCCAAAGGCTTTGAGAAAGCACAAGTCCTCTTGCTGGATCTTGCCCCCTTCACCCACCCTCTCACCCCCGACCAAAGCACAGCAGGGCCAGATATTGTTGTATATAGTGCCACAGCCAAGTCCCCGCCAACCCCCGTCACGTGTGTGTCTGTATTGTCACATTGTAACCTCTCCTCTTACACAGAGTAATAACAGTTTAGTTCTAATGCAACCGCCCTCCTTTGGGCTCCATGCCTCCGTCATGACCAGAAACAACAGTGACAACGCGTGACAAACGTTTTAATTTTACTGATTTTATTTTTTGTACAGAGGAAAAAACTCCCTTTAAAATGTCTTTCAACTGACGTAACTATTCTGGTGCTGTTAACTTGTTCCTCTTTATTTTTTCTAATTTATTTTCCCATGGCCGCCTTCTTTCTTAAAAATGATTACCCTACCCCCCTCCTTCCTTCATTTAAGATAGTCACTGCTACAAGTAACGAATATGCACTGTGAAGATTCCAGTATTAATAAAAGTCGTACTGTAATTAATACAAACGGTTTTCCCGCTTCCTGTGGGCTCTTATTTCTTGCTCTGCCATTTCCTCCCTTTGGCCCGATCGATAGCCACCCCCCTCCACATAGAGGGCTTCTGTGCTTTTAACCCACCCCCTCACCACCCCAGCTACAGTCACCTCCACATTTTGCAAGCAGAAAAAGTGGGGTTTTGATATATTTTTTGAAAGCACCAGGTCCTATATCTTCTGGCTAGTGAGGCATCTCGGGGAAATTTCTAAAGCTGAATCTCAAATGAAAAGCAAGAAGCAGTGACCCTAGTATTAGGACCAGAAAGTCTCCCTAGAGAAGCTTCTCCAAATTAGGAGGAAAAAACCAGCTGTTGGGGGGAGGGCTACACAGATGCCAGTGACTTCAGGAGAATTGCCTGCCAATACACCAACTGCCTCCAGCTATTTGCATAATTCCAACTCTTTGCAGCGAACAACTATTAAAATGCTCTAGACCTCGAGTCAGCAGGCACCTAACAACACAGCGGCTGTGTCAGCTGAGAAGTCGCAGTTGAAGGGAATCCTGAGGGATGTTTGCAGCCACCACTGCTGTAGGGAAACCTCTTTGCTAGGGCAAAGCTACCATGGCCAAACCCCCACCCCCTCATCATCATCTACCACTTTTGCAGTTGGCCCACATGAGGCTTCTCGCCTGTGTTACTGAGGGAGTTGTAGGCCGAAGCAGGCCTCAAGCGCTATGCAGTGTCCGCTGCTTGGCTGTCAAGGTGGTTGCTGGAACTGCTGCCCCAGATTTCTTTGGGGAGCTTTAAGAACTGGCTCTTCTTGACTCATTTCCTGGCTGTCACTTAAATGTGTGTGTGTGTGGGGGAGTACTCCCACAATGCACCAGACCCAACTGGAGACTAGATCTCACAGGTGAAAAATTGACAGAAGTTTGAAGAGAAAGACCTTCTACCCCATAAACAAACTGATGGAATTCAGTCCAGAAGAACTCTTCCATCCATAGGAGAAATAACTGTTTAAAAAATGATTTAGAAAAACAGTTCATGCAAAAAAATAAAATGAAAGAATGAAAGCAAATAATCATTAACCAATTCCAAATAAGAAACTGCAAGAAGCCCAGGGAGGCTGCCTCCTTCTCAGTTGCAGAAACGGAATGTGAAACAGGTCATGACGGGGTGTTAGAACCAAAGTCACAGCCCGCTTTGCCCACACAGAGTCTTAAGTTAGGGTTCCATGCAAAGTCGTTATCAGCTTCTCTGACGAAGGAGAACGCTGGTGCCACAAGCCCAGAATCACAAACATTTTAAACAGACAGGCTCTTGACTCTGTAAGAAGAGCAACACTGTCAATTGTAAGCATGTGTTTTTCAAGAGTACCAAAAATAAGAGCCTGGATGTTGCAAATTCACTACATGTTTTTCTATAATATTGGAAAGATATTTGCATTTCTCAAAGTATGTGGTACCTTAAGTGTCAGGGAGTTGCAACCATTCCCAGCTTCAGAAACAATTCAAATGCTACAGAAAAAAAGATGACCAACCCACCATGAAAATAGAACTGTCTTTTCTTTTCATGTGCAAAGGAACAGAAAGTACTGCAGTTGAATTCACAAGGATTGCTATTTTAAAAAACAAAAACTGATGCAATGTAATAATTATGTTTCTTCCAAAGTGTGGAGGGGGGAAGCAATTTGGAACTTGAATATGAGCCTTCCTAAGATACAGCCTGATGGCTGGCCAAGACCAGCCATCAGAACAGGAAGACAGGAAGACTCCTCCTCCTCCTGCAGGCCAGCGGACTCTTGGCAATTGAAGGAGAAGAAGCTATTTCTTTTTGGATGGAACAAGAACTTGCTGACAAGTGTGGACCAGCCTTCCTCAGCCTAGTGCCTTCAATGAGTTGGACTACAACTCCCACGATTTCCAGCCAACAATAGGAGCTGCAGTCCAACACACCTGGAAGGCACGTAGTTGGGGAAGGCTGGTCTAGACAACACTTCCAAATTCTGTCTCAAGAAAAGCCAAATTCCACAACTTGGATTTATGTTTTAGAACACAGCATATCTGTGCAGTGAAAGGGACTAGAAATTGACTGTTTTAAGAAGTTCCTAGGAGGACAGAATCCGTATACCAGAGCGTGGAAGGAAAGCGGAGGCAAGTTTGGGTGCTAAATGAAGGGCAACGAAGCCAGGTCTAAGGAGATTGTTCATTATGGGACATTTCACTCGAGGTTTTGGTAGAAATGCAGCCTTAAGATTCAATTATTGCTTAAATGGCACTTGGACCTGTCCCAGCCCACCAAGGCCAGACAACAACAGGCAGTGAACCAGAAAGGCAAGTTCTCAAAGGCCTCTGCCAGCAAGGAGAGTTTAGTTCGATTTACGTGAGGCTGAGATACAGAACCACTTCCCAGGGAATGAGATCCCCATAGAACACTCCTTGGAAGGATGAGAGTGGAGACGCTTTGCAATACCTTGGACAGGTAAAAGAAAGCAAATAGCCTGCACATAGCAACCCCCCCCCCCCCCATCGGCACACACCTGTTGGCCCACTCCCAGGACGTATGCAGAGCCAATCTCCATAGAGTCAGGCAGAATTCCCTCTAGTTCATCAGCCAGCCTTTAATACAGGTGCTACATTTTTGTTTTTAGGAAAACTCTTTAAGGCCAGGTCACAGTGGCCTTCTCTCCAACAGTCGGCTAAGTCAAAACAGGACGATATTTACAACACAGAGATAAAATAGAACAATGGAAAAGTTAGGACTACCAAGCCCACAAGGCTTTGCAGATACTGACCGGGGAAAAGGGCAAAGGCCAGCTCAAGCCTCCCCACACCCTGATTTCAGGGGAAGGGAAGTTTGTTTACTGAGACTCATCCAGCTAGCTCAGTTGATAAGGGAAGGGCACCAGGGCAGCCAAGAACAGGGCCCTGTTGCCAACTGGATTCTCACTCGGCAGAAACACTCTTGGTCTGTTCAGAGAGCTTGGCCTCTAGAGCAGCACATCAAAAATACACTGATGACAAGGATGGAATTCCGAGTCACAGGTACTTTAAAACAGGACTGCCAAAATGAGAGTAGGTAAAAGCTCGTTTTCTTCAAGACATCTTTGGAACAGGAGTCTTTGCCAAGTCCCTGAACTCAAGTCTACTCAGAAAGCATAGCGGGTGCGGATGTCCTCTAGCTTCTTGGACACCTCTGGTGGGGTCCTGTCCAGCTCTTCCGACACATTCTTCTGTTTGTTGGGTTCCATGGAGTTAAACTGCTCACACAGATCTCCATCAATGACATTCTTGTGGAAGAAAGGAGAGAGCTATTTTAGAGTCTGTATGACAGTGTCCTTGCGAAAGCAGAGGTTGGCAAGCACCAAGGGAGCATCCCAAACAAAGGCTCTACCGACAAGTATGGAGACGTGGCCAGAGTTCTTTTGCTTATGGAAGAGCCAATCTACTGACTGATAAATAAAAGCTTCTTCAAAACAATGCCATGTGCCCAACACATTTCAAGGGAAACCCTGCCTTGTCAGAGAACAAAAATTCATGAAGGTGTGTACAAGCAGCCCCCACAGAATCAGATGTCGGTGGAGGCCAGAACGGGCACAGATGAGTGGGAGCCACTGGAGTGACTTGCAGAGAGAGTTACGCCACAGTGTGAGAATTGGCAATTTTGAATAAACTGTTCACATGTCCTCAAACTGTTCCTGTAATGAAACTCAACTGATTTGGTCAAAACCAGCAAAGACTACATGTGTGATAGACTCAGCTTGAAGTGACCTTAGAGCTACAGCCTGAAAATGAAAACTAATCAGTGCTGCTGCAGAAAACTGCACAGCTGCACAGTTACTGGTTGGAACAGGATCCACAGTAGGGGGAGAGAACCTAGTTTGGGGAACAGCCAATGAATGGGCTGCCCTTCCCACATAGACAACTGCTGGTCTTACACAAGAGGAGTACGGGTAGCGCAGTGGGTAGAGCGTTGGACTTGGACTCGGGAGATCTGGGTTCTGGTCCCCACTTGGCCATGAAGCTCACTGGGTGACCTTAGGCCAGTCACTGACACTCAGCCCAGCCCCCCTCACAGGATTGTTGATGTGAGGATAAAATGGAGGAGGACTATAGAAGCCTCCTTGGGTCCCTTGCGAGAGGAAAAAAGTGGGATATAAATGTAACAATAAATATCTAAAATAAAAAGAGGTGCGTGGCAGACGTGGGGGTGGGGAAGGGGCACTCAGGGACCCACTGACACGTCAGCAGCACCCCAGTGCTTGCTCGTTCACGCCCAGCACACCTGCCCTACCTTGACTGGGAAGTAATAGGAGCGGAAGCTGAGGTGGTCTCGGCCACACAGAGGTGGATGCTCCGACCTGAGATGCATCTCCACGTGCTGGAAGAAGTCATGATCCTGGAAGGCGCAGAGAGAGAGAGAGAGAGCAAGGAAGGGGGAAGCGGTGGCTGGATTGATTCTCCCCCAGAAAGCAAAGCTCAGGCGGCGGCAGCAGCAGCAGCCTCAGCAGCAGCAGCAGCAGCAGGTCAAGCCCTGGTCAGCTTGGAAGCTTTACTCCAGCACAGTGAGAAAGGAGCCGCTTGTAGTGACTGCTTGACGCTGCAACCAGGTCTAGTTTCATACAGGGTTTGAAGAAGCCTTTTACACAGCATGAGCCAGCGATGCCTGGCTGGCTGGCAAGGTTGGGAGGCCTGCGAATGCTTCTCCACGCTGCCACCTAACCCAACCCTGGAATCCAACGTGGGCACAGCTTGCACCAGGATGTGGATTCCAGGCCAAGTAGCGGAGAGCACAGCGTGCTCGGGCAGCTCAGCGGGTCTAGCTGCACAGCCCCATTCCTGATCCACCAGCAAAACAGCCGGGAGGCCCCAGCTCTCCTCCTGCCTTTCCTTTCCGGCTGGCTTTTCTGCCCTGCCACAGCTCACAGCCCCTACTGACGTTCCTTCCCTGCAAGGCTTTCCTCTTACCTCGTGCGATGTAAATGGGACCAGAATGCCAATGCCTCCAGACAAGGTAGTATAGACGAGAGACTCAGACCCTCCGGGGATCAGAGTCGTCTTCTGCAGAGACAGCACTGTTTCTCCGACGTGGTAGTTCATGATCACCTCTGCCTGGAAGTCGAGCAAACAAGGCATCAGCAGACACCCTGGGCCCCGCCGTACACGCAGGCCAATGCCTCGCTCAGGCGTGCCCCACCACTCCCCATCTGCACAGACAGCAATCCCAGCAGCTCTCACTTCCACCAAAGGCAAGCATCACACCAGCAGGTGAATTCTGAAAGGCTTTGCTTGACTACTGCTGAGAAGCAAAGGCTTGTTTTAAGCTGGCTGAGGGGTGGGGTGCTCTTGCTCTGGCTCTGGCTTTTAAAAACCAGCAGTCCCTTTTAGTGCGGTTTCTATCATTAGAGTTTGTATGACTCTTTGCTTTTTTTTTAATTAAAAAAAAAGACGTTGCTTTGAGCATGCACATTTGGAAAAGCAGGCAATGCGCACCCACAACAAAATAAGATGCAGAACTAGGTCCAACTAGTCACCTTTTGGGAAGCGCCGTTGAGAAGACCTCTGTCCCACAAAGCCTTGTTGCCAGTTGGGTCCTCGTCCACCTCGTCGTTGGTGTTGGGGGGCAGCCTCACCTGTGGGGGGGGGGGCAAAGGGGAAACTCACTCTATGGCCTGAATGACTCCCAACAGCCCAGGGATGGATTCAGCCCACGGGAGCAACTGTGAGGCTTTCGTAAGTCTGAATTCAGGAGAGAGCTCAAGCCATCACATGACACACAGAAAAAGGGACCCGCATAGAGCCTGTGCCTTGGCAGGAGGCAGCACTGAGGCCGGCTCCACAAAGAGCAGCCAGGGGCGAGGCGAGGGGGGGGCAGCCTTGCAGGCCACCCGCTAGATGAGACTGAGCAAAAGCAAAGGGCTGGGACCACCCAGCATCTCGCACAGGGGGCTAAACAGGGCCGGAGGAGGAGGAGGGCACGCCACCCATGGGGGCCCAGAGGTCTTCAGACTCACTCACCACACAGATGTTGCCAAACTTGTCAGCTCCAGCCACCGTATCGTAATCTAGGAGACAGGCGGTGGTGACCCAGCGCGGGTGGGTGTCATCTGCAAAAATAATGAGCTGGTTCTCGTTCCTCTTGTACCGCACCCAGATGAAGCTCTCCTGGACGTCCGACACAATCACTCGGTGCCCGATGGTCTGGATCCCACAGATGTAGTTGGCAATGTGCTGTGGAGGATGGCAACTCAGAAGAGCATGCACCGAAATCATCATCAGCATCATCAGCAGGATGTGGGGGGGGGGGAGTGCAAGCAGAAGGGGGGCGGGCGCTGAAATAGCAGCTTGCCTTGAAAGAATCCAGGCTCCTTGCTATCGATCGAAGGCCAAAAGATCAGTCTCCAACCCTTGACGGTAGAGTAGCAGCAAACTACCGCTGCAGGGAGGAGGCAGGTGGGATGTTGCCTAGCTGGGCCCTCGGTTGCAGACCGCCTGTTTAGAGCCCCCTCAGCCTATGCTGTCCCTCTCCTCATTCTGGAAAGGACCGGCGTTTTGAGTAGAAGCAAGAGCGATTTTGCTTCTCCTCAAATGTTTTCTGGACAATTAGAAAGTTGGGACCAGGAACCGCTGGGGGGAAAACAGCCAGCCAACTGGCCTCGTCCTGCCGTAGACACACATCATGGCTTCAGAAACTTGAGATGTCACCTTTGGGCTTCAGACCCTCCATTCCATTCCCTTGAGAAAGACCAAGGGCAAGAAGAGGATTTGCCTCGCACACGGAGCGCCGGGGCGGTGAAATATTATAGTCCAGGACAACGAGGATGGAAACAGCTCTGAAGGGCTTAGCGTCAGGGAAACCAAAGCTCCGGCTGGACGACGCCAGCCTGGAGGTTGCCCCAAGCCCAACACTGGCAAAGGCACATGGGCTCCTCTGAGTGATGGAGCGCCCTGCTTTGGGAAAAGCGCCCTGCTTTGGGAAGAGCGCCAGGCATACCTTGTTCTCGCACTTCCGGAGCAGCTTCTTCTTGCCCAAGTCATACACGCGCAGCAGCTTCCCCACCCCAATGAGCACTCGGCCCTGGAAGGGGGCAATGGCTGCCGGCACCTCCTCCACCGGAGTCTGGGCAGAAGAGAAAAGGGGGAGAGAAGAGCCGATCCAAAAGGGGGATCACGAAGAGCCTCAGCCCCAAAGCCAGTCCCGAGTTCTGAAGAGCTGACCCGCCACTACAGGAGCAGGTGTGCCTCTGGAGAAGGGATGAGCACAGCAGGCTGCCTGCCCATCCGCCCACCGACGCCTAGCCTCTGCTGCTCTGCCCGTGACAGAGGAGAAGAGATGAGCTCCAGGGAGCAGTCCCTACTCAAGAGCCAGCCTCCATCATGCACAGACGGCAATAGGCTCAGTTCTTCTGAGTGAGTCATGTCCCAAGGACAGGCACTGCCCACAAAGCAAAGCCGGGCTGAGGGAAAACGAGCTGCAGAGGATGGATTCTGACTGCCAGCACCTCCTGCCTGCCAGAATGGTGCACGGAGACCGTTGCCCAGGATTCCTGCTTCGTGAGCCCAGGATTTGAACTCCCAGCCAGCTGCCGCAGAGAACTCACCTTGTGCAGGAACTCCAGCTTCTCGCCACTGTTCACCAGCTTGTAAGTGTAGACAAAACCTCCGGCAACCGAGCGTGGGTTCAAAATGAGGTCCTTGGCCACTCCCACCAGAACATGCCAGTCATCGCCAGCATTGGCAAATCGGCACACAGCCACACTGGGGACAACCATAATAAGAGTGTCACTGGAACAGCTCAGACAGGCTGGCCTTTGGGGGAAGGAGCAGCAGCAACAGGGACACAAGTCAGGGCAACAAAGGGGGGGAACTTTGGGGGACGGCAGAGAATACTCTTCATGGGAACCCTCTTAATCAAGGCTGTTTCGACTATCTGAATCAGGATCAATGTTCGCCAAACATTCTCAGAGGCTACAAATAACCTCATGCAGTCAATGCTATTATTATTATTATTATTATTATTATTATTATTATTATTATTATTATATTTAAAAGACAAGGATCCTGGTTTCATCTGACAACGATGACACAATTTGACAGGTGCGCTTGCCAAATACAGTCAAAAAGTCGACTCTACAGAGAAGATATAGGAACCCCCCTGGGGCCCACAGGGGTTCCCTAACTGGCCTGACAGCTTCTCCCCCAGGCCCCGCCCCACCTGCCGGCACAGAACAGCCTTCCGCTCTGATCAGCAGCTGATTGGTTAGAAGAGCTCTTCTCTCCCGGGGTAAAGTGGCAGAGCCTGGGCAGGAAGCCGCTGAGTGATTCCGCCCGGCTTATTTCTGAGCAGACATGCAGAAGCCTCATCCTGCTGACTGTTGAGTAGGTGTACAATCACATTTTAGCCCCACCGAGACTTTTCCCAGATTGGAATCTTGCCCTCAGGCTGGAAAAAATGCCCCAACCTTGCTATAAAGACTCTTTCAGTCACTCAGCCCAAAGGGCAGGAGTCGCTCCAGAGGCCTAGGCTGCTCCTTACCTGAAGGCGGCTTCATTCTGCTCTAGCTGTACGAGATCCAACGTGTTCCCTTGGATGGGGTTCATCACCCGGACAACGGAAGCCCACTGTCCATTGCCTGCCTTTGGGGCACCGAAGATGGACTCTGGAAGGTTCTCATTCAGAAATGCCGCCGCCATCTCCGCCGCGAGTTCCCTCTCGTCCTCCCCTGCAGCTTCCACCATTTCCTGAGAGGAAACCCCACACATTTCAGGGGCTGAATTCCCAGAGACAACAGAGGCCCAAGCTTTAGTAGATTAGACTAACCACAAGCCTTGACGATGCCTTTAAGGCAGAGGACGGATTTGCAAGAAAGTGGGGCCGACTCTTGTCTCAAGCAAAGCCCATTTGTCTCATGCCTGGCTTCTTCCCTGGGCCTACGGAGCCACTGATTTCCACTGTGTCCCCATGACTTCTCCACCTCATGTTTGAAGCTGTTGCTGCTGCTGCAGAATCTAGTCGCTTTTCATCCTAGGGGAAAAAGACCCGGGACGGAGGAGCCAGGCGGCCGGCGCGTTCCAATTACCTCGGCCATCTGCTGCTTCCTTTGGGCTTTGGTGGCCTCAGTATAAGCGTTGTGGTCGGTCTCAATGATGACGAGGTTGTTGCTCTCAGGGTGGATAACGAACTTCCTTGGGGTGTACTGCAAGGGGAAGGCCACCTGGTTGAAGACGGCGCCAAGCTTCTCCAAGGCCAGAATCCTGTGGGAGCCAAAAAGACACAGGCGTCAAGGCACTGCAGGGCGGGACTCGAAGGAGGCGGGCCGGCTGGCCTCTGTGGTGGCACAGCACCTCGTTGCTCCTGCTCACGGCTCTCTACCAAACAGACACAGCAGCATTTCTATGGGAGAAGCAGGCACCCCCTCCCAGCCCAGACAGCTGCCCGATGTGGAAGGCTGCTCCCGCAGAGCTCCCTGTGGCCCTGCAGTGTTCACGATCAGGGCAGGACAGCAGTACCACTACCCCCAGCCCTTGAAAATGGATCCACGAGGCTGCTGCAGAACCACCTGGGCCCTTTGTGGGAAAGCCAAGCCAAAGCATCATGAGAGCCTCTACATCAGCCTTGGCCATTTGCCACGCATTGCAGCCACTTCTGGACAGGTTGATCAGCAGCCTGGAGAACTGGGAGGGGGAAAGGCCCCTCCTAGTCTGGGAGCGAGAGATCCTCTGTCAGAAGGAACCTCCTGTATACAAAGGCAATGGTCCAGGCAACACTTACATGTGAGGGTCCTTTCGCTTTGCTTAGGCTCTTGTTTTTGTTACAGAAACAGAGAATGAAAACATTGATAAAAGGTAAAGCGAGTCACAATGTGGGAAAAAACAGAATTGCAAAGTGGCCCCATGTCCTCCACTCTCTATTGAAATCCGACATGCACAAAACTTCAGAACTGACAGTTTGCCCCAGAACGGACCCAGGCTCGGATTTCCCCCCAAAGCAGGCTGCCTAAAATCCCATTCACCCTCTCCTCTCTCAGCTCCTTCTCCCCACCCCTCCGCAAAGGTCCAGCTGCCCCTGGTTTCCCAAGCAACCAACTTGGCCTCCCGCCTAGAGACTAGAGTCATGTTTGGACTAGGCATTGATTGTCAGAGGCTTCCAGGCGGCAATGAGCCAAACAAGGTGGCCATGCGATTTGGGGCTGTCTCCAGATTCACAAGCCTGTCTAGAGAACCAGGAAGGGGATGAAGGGCAAACCAGGCGAACGGCTCTCCCTCCCTCCCCCACTCGGTTCATCCTGGCACCGGTTTCACTCGCACCGGTGTCAGCTCTTTCTCGCTGGGCACATGGCAGCACACTCGCCCGGCCAGCTGCGGCAAGTCCTCCTCACCCCCAGGCATAGTCTGGGCTCCACGGTGGCTGTGTGGAGGTGGCTACCATGGGCAGCTCTCATGCTTTCCTAGCCTTAGAGCTAGTGGGAAGAGGGGCAGATCCAACCACTAAAGGCTGGAAAGATGAGCTGCCGTGGATAAAGGCCACACAGACAGGATTCCACGATGCTCTCAGCAACTCAGCGGAACCCTTTTAGACGCTCGGCACGAACTCCTCTCCTTACACAGGCGTGCGCTTGAGCCGGACAGTCAGCTGAGAGACATGGTTGGCTCCCTATGGTTCTTTCCCCCTTCCCATCCATACAAACCTCAGGGTGTTTGTGGAGATGGCCACGATGCCCTCTGGACACTGCTCCGAGGCAAAGCCGGACGCAAACTCCAATGTTTCGTACGAGAGGGGGGTTAAGTGGAAGCGCGACTGGTACGAATAACTCAGCCACGAACGACTCGACATGGCCAGCACCTGGAGCAGCAGGAGGACAGAGAGCAAGAGCTCAGTGGGGGGCAGCCTTGAACTGGGGCCCCCTGATCCTCCCAGGAGAGCGCTCCCCAAGGGACCCCCCCTTGGAACCAAAAGCAAAGCCTCTGTTGCCATGGCAGCATCTCCAAACTCCGGGAGTGCAGAAGCCAACAGCACCAGAAATTTTTGCGGGGGGGGGGGGGGGGGATTCGCTTCAACTGGGACTTTACAAGGACATTCCCGACTTTATCCTCTGCTGCAGGTTGGTGCTCATGAGCCAACCTGGGTGCAAGACAACGGTCCGGCCATTTCGGCATGTTCTGGGCTCAAGTCAGCTTTGGGGAGCTTGTTGCACAGGCTAGCTGTTTGCTAGACTACGGAGAAGGCGTGACAGCGCAGTGAAGACCTGGGCGGCCTCCAGTTCAAACTTTGCCTCTGCCATGAACTCAGTGAGTGGCCTTCAGTATGTCACTCTCGCTTACAACGGCCTTACAAGCCCTTCTGGGATGACTATAGGAAGCACCCTCCACAGTTAGAAAGAAATGCTTCTAAAACGCATTTTGGGAAGGACAGCGGGAAGCAGCCGCCACCTGACCAAACACCAGTTTTATGATGGCGCAGCAATTCCCAACATGTTTCCAGGTTTGTCCCCAATACAACCCTCTGCAGGATTCTGTAGTGAGATACCACTAACCAAATTCTACCTTAGAAGCTCCACCGGTTTGTCGTAACCACAATGCTTTTAAGACCTTGATCTGTGTAAACCAGTTGCATTTGCGTTAGTGGTATCTCCACTGCAGCCGAACAGAGCCAGGCAAGCAACCAGTCTTGACTCTTCATCCTTCTGCAACGGCTCCCGGAAAATAAAATCTTCTGCTTTCTGCACATTTGCAGCATATGGAAGGAAGCCAAGAGATCCTCCCCAGCCCTGCATTATAGCGCCCTGTTGCAGACACCACACTGCCACAACGTGTGTCTATTTCCTGTCTACACCAGAAGGCGAAGAAGGCACTCAGTTGTAGGCAGAGGTATGCACATTCATCATTTGGCCATCCAAAGCTTTGCGAGACCTGTTGGCCACCAGATCAATAGTCCTGCTCACATTTCTGCTCCTCCTCCTCCCCCACTGCCAGCTCCCAAGAAATCCAACCCCTGCCTTCCAGGGCAACCCACTTCTTCCAACTCCCCGCCCACTCACTGCTTCTTGGCCTTGCATCCGGACTCGGAAGAGCTTCACGGGGCGTGACCCGAGATACCTGGTTCTTGTGTCAGAGAGGTCTCCAGTGACTGGGTCGAGGACAGTTCGGAGCAGAACGCCATTCTGGATGGGGGTGGGGGAAAGAGGCCCATTTTGACTCAGGATTACCAAGTATTTCTCACTTCTTGACTCCAACACCCTTATTATTTCCAGCTTCTCTCTGGCACGAGCAACATTACACACAGCTCTGCTACTAAGGGATACTCTCTTACTTTTTATAAATTAAGAAAAGAGGCCTAAAGAACTTCCTAAAAATGCAGGCTACCCAAAAACATTCCAGTAAAGTGAGGCGTTCACACCTCTCCCCGCCCAGGCCAGCAGAACTCCTCCTCCTCCTCCCTGGCAGACAGAAGGGGCCCTTCCTTCTTGCTGTAGTCACATGGGAGGGGCTGACGCCGCTTCCTTTCCCCAGGAACTCCGGACAGCAGGGGAAGAGCACAGGGAAGGCAGCAGCCGACTCAATGTCCCCTCCTGACTTGGCTGCCTGCATGTGGAATGGGGCTCGAAACCATAGCCAAGCCCGATTGGGGTGGGGACCGTTTCTGGAGTCTGGAGACCCACTCAAGTGCAGCAAAACCCTCACTCAGCCCCATGGACTGAAGTACTTGTCAAAACTCCCATCTCAGTTGGAACGATCTCCAAGGAGAGCCGGGCAAGAACCCCTCACCTGCAAGCCGATGTTCAGGTACAAGAAGCCAATGGAGCCCCGCTCCCCCAGGTCGTCCTGTTTCTCAGCTCCCCCCATTTCCACAATGCACAATGCCTCTGGCTGGGCAGGGAGCGCCTGCATGCTCAACGGCTGCAGACAGTCCTGGGGGAGAAGGAAGAAAAGGGCCATGAGGAAGAGCTGCCCAGGGCCCGTTCAGAGCCACCGCTGGGACGATGCATATCCTATTCAAGAGAAAGCTTTCAAAGGGTTGTTCTCTATGAGAAGGAGGAGCACTGGCCCTCTTCAGGCAGATGACAGGGTACCTGGAGTTCTTTGCAGGGCAGAAGTGCCCACGTCTTCATCTCTTGGACCCACCTGGCCCAGCCTGCATTCACAAATACTGCTTGCATGCAATAAGCCAACAGGAGTTTGGAAAACATTACATTTCACGATGAGGCAAATGGCCCATCCTTCCTGATGTTCACGATGCTCTTTCTTAATGACCAGAAGAGGGCTGCTTGGCAGGGGCAGAGAAACAGCAGTTGTTGTGTCAGCTAGTCAGCTAAAACTGGAAGAAAGCTTGGGAGACTGCAAGGGCGTCCACACTGTTGCTCTCGGGGGAACCTGGGGAGGCATTAGCAGCTGTGCTGCCTACTGTAGGAGTTCGCATGTTTCCAATTGGCTCTGCTTGCATACTTGTAGACCAACATGACAAATACACTCAGCCTCCAGGGAGGCCAATCAGGGAAGTGGAGAGGCACTTTCATTCAGACCAGCCAAGGGGCAGCAACACAGACCGGAAACGCTCCGCAGGCACTTACAGAGGGGTCAAGCGAAATGATGCGCACAGTGTTGTCCACAAGACCGACAGCAAGGAAACGGGAGCGCTGTTCTCCAGGGGGGACGTTGGCCAAGCTCATGCACACCACATCCGCAGACATCTCCTTCCTCTCCGTGTATTCATTCAGCTGTCCTGACTAGTATGGAAAGACCAGGGAAGGAGGAGGCACATCCAGATCAGCAAACTGAAGCTGAGAACTATTACAGGTCTCTAAAAGCAATAACTCCTGCAGCACTTCAAAGACCACCACGTTGATTGTGGCCATGAGCTCTTGTAAAAGAGCCTTTCAAAGGCCGCCACTTTTAAACAGATATCTTCAATAGTCCACCAGAAACCGGGGGGTGGGGGAGAGACATCGCACCCAAGGGCGTGACATCTTCCTGAAATGTCGCCCCACTGAGATGAATGGGAGCTGCACCAAGAGCCACCACCTCCATGGCTTGGAGCAGCAGCTCCCACTGAAGGGTTGCCACGTGGCTTGTGCCCCAAGTCTTTGGTGGCTGATCTGTCATAGTCCAGAATATGAAGCCATCCGGCTGCTGTGCCAGCTTCCACCCTTGTCCCCACCCCATGGCAGAGCAAGGCTGGAATGCCGCTTCGCCACTCGCTGCCACCCAGCCTACAGAGCCCCTCCAATGGCAGCTGACATACTGGGTCCATCTCGAAGTAGACCAGCTCCCCTCCAGTCAGCGCTATCACCACTTGTCTCTGATTCACAGCACACTTGACAATGGTCTTCTTCCCGGGGGTTTTCCACTCATTCACTCGTTTGTCTGCCCTGATGTGCCGGATGCCATCGGGATAAACCTGAAGGGAGACAGGAATAAAATGGCAACTTGTTAGTACAGCCGATGCCTTTGTCACTCCATCTGCTATGATGCCTTTGTCACGCCATGGCCCACCAATTTATAATTGATGACTTCTCTGCAGGGGTGGGGGGATCTATTACACTGGTCCATCTCTAGAGGCTAATGGCTTCCAAAGGGCCAAGGTGGTGGGTGCTCCTGCCCAAGTCCCTCTGCAAAATATGGAGGCAACCCAGGCAGTTAACAGGATTGGTCCTGAATGCCGCCTCCTGCTGCTTCACAGAGCCTGTTCAGCACCCTGGGACACATCTGAATAGAAGGCAATGAAGCAAGCTGGGGAACAAGTGGAAGGGCTGTGGCTCAGTGGACGAGGAGCCCCTGCTTGGCATGCAGAAGGCCCCGGGTTCAATCCCAGGCAGCATCTCCAGGTAGGACTGGGAAAGAATCCGGCCTGAAACCCTGGAGAATTGCTGCCAGTCAGCGTAGACAATACTGGGCTAGATGGACCAAGGCTCTGGCTCAGGGCAAGGCAGCTTCCTATGGAACACAAGTGGAAGAAAACATGTCTCAAAGCTGATTTAACAAGACTAAGGACGCATTATCGAGTCTATCTGGTGGTGAAAGTGAATAGGACATCTTTCATCCAGCAGAATATTTCCAATTGGTTCAAGGTCCGGTAGCAGATCTGGAAGAATCCTTGTTCACACATTGTGACATGTCTGCAAGACATAGGGTAAAATTGCTCATATCTGTCGTGATTTAGATTCTACAGTTCAGGATCAGCCACCTGTTTGTATGATCTCAGTGACTTATCACATTTAGCAGGGAGACGATGACGGGTTGGGTCAGGGAGGTTATAAATTATTTATGAGAGGGAGGGAGAGGTCCCAACCTCCTTGAAGGAGGCAGTAGCGAGACCCCTTCTGAGAAGCATAGTTGGACCCAGAAGATCTGAATAATTATAGGCCGGTGGCTAATATCCCTTTCCTGGGCAAGGCACTCGAGCAGGTGGTGGCCAATCAGATCCAGACATGCAGCCTTGGTTCGCGTGACCATGGGTGATTTCTGAGCACGCAGGAGCCCATTTGCTTCTGCAATGGAATGGTCCAGTGTTTCTGGGCTGTTGTCATGATATCTGAACCCGGATTAAACAACCCAGAGTTTTAACCCATGGGTTGTTGTTATCTCAATCCATTTCAATCTGGTTTCTGGCCTGGTCATGGGACAGAGACTTCTTTGGTTGCCATTTTATGGATGATTCAGGAACTAGACAGCAGGAGTGTGTCCCTGTTGGTTCTGCTAGAATTCTTGGCAGCTGTCGATATCATCATCCATGGTATCCTTCTGGCTGGCTGTCTGAGATGGGACTGGGAAGGCACTTTTCAACGGCTCAGGTCCTACTTGGCAGGGCAATTTTAAAAGGTGATGCTGGGGGATTCCTGTTTGATGCTGTGGCCACTGGCCTGCAGTGTCTTTCAGGGTCTTCTTCCCCCATGCTATTTAACACATGCATGAAACCGCTGGGAGAGATTGTCCAGAGTTTTACTGTTCGGTGCCACCAGTGTGATGATGGCACCCAACTCTATCTCTCCTTTCCATACAATTTTAAGGAAGCTGTTCCAGTTCTAAATCGGTGTCTGATGTCAGTAATGGACCGGATGATGGCAAACGAATTGAAGCTTCATCCAGACAAGCCAGAGATGTTCCTGGTGAGTCAAAAGACTGATCGGGGAATAGGATATGCTCCCCCAAAGACTCGGGCTTACAGTCTGAGTGTACTCCTGGACTTGGCCCTCAACCTGGATGCCCAGGTTTTGGTGGTGGCCAGGAGTGCATTTGCACAGTTAAAGCTAGTGTGCCAGCTGCGCCAGTTCCTAGAGATGCCTGATTTGGCCTCGTTCACGCATGCCTTTGCAACATCATGTTTGGACTACTGTAATATGCTCTGTATGGGGTTGCCTTTGAAAACCGTTCAGAAACTGTAAGTGGTCCAGAATGCTGCAGCCAGACTGCTGATCTCAAGGTGGTTTATTTGCGAAAATAAGCCACACCACATGGTTAGCACACCACTCTGGCTGCGTTCAGACAACATGATAATCTACAGTTCAACAAACAATCCACATTTTAAGACAACCCACACTTAACTACTGAATGTGGGTTGACATGCTGTGTGAATGGCCCGTATGAGTGAAACAACCCATAATTAGCCATTATGGGCAAACCGGATCTCTTTGATGATACAGATTTTCTAGATCCATCTCCTCCAGCGCAGCCCTGGCCCACCTGTGGAGAGGCGAGAACACCGGCTGGAGAGGGAGAGAGAGAGCTGCGCGTAGGGGCTCCCAGCGTCTCCTCCAGCACAGCCCCGGCCCTCCTGCGGAGAGGTGGAGAACACTGGTCTAGTCCACCCCTCTGACACGCTTGAGGTGGCTGGGAGTGCAGTTGAATTGAAATGTGTCTGGGAGTGGCAATATCTGTTGTGCAGGGCAAGGGGAGATATGGCGATAGCAGGGCGATGTGCCATTACAGGGGAAGGAGAGATGGATATTTAACACCCATCTTACCTTCCAGTCGCCCTGCTACCCCGGGGATCTTGGAGAACGAACCAGGCCACCCACAGAACCTCCCCTTGTTCCTATGCAATGCCAGGTCGGTTAAAAATAAAACAAATATCATTCATGATCTTCTTCTAGATGAGGAGGCCGACCTGGCATGCTTCACAGAAACCTGGCTGGGAGATGACAGTGGACCGACATGGGCTCAGGCTCTCCCAGGTGAGGGAAAGTGGGCAGGGGGGCGGAGTAGCTTTGGTCTACAAAGACAATCTTAACCTGACCAGACTTCCTGTCCGGCAATTGAAGCACATCGAGTGTGTGTACCTGAGTCTGAAGGCCAGGGATAGACTAGGGATTCTGTTAGTGTACCGGCCACCCCGCTGCCTATCAGACTCCCTGGCCGAGCTCACGGAACTGGTCTCGGAGCTGGTGTTGGATTCACCCAGGCTTTTGGTCCTGGGCGATTTCAACATTCCATTCGAGGCCGGTTTGTCAGGTGCAGCTCGGGAGTTCATGGCATCCATGACAACCATGGGCCTATCCCAATTGGTCTCTGGACCTACACATTCAGCAGGTCACATCCTCGATGCTGTCTTCAGCTCCGAACAGACAGATCTGTGGGCAGAGGTAACAAATACCTCCGCATTGTCATGGACAGACCACTTTCTGGTCAGGGTTAGTATTACAGCTACCACCCACCCCTGCAGGGGTGGCGGACCTATTAAGATGGTCCGCCCTCGAAGGCTGATGCATCCTTTTGGATTCCAGAAGGCCTTGGAGGGATCTATGGCTGGTATCGTCGACGATCCTGTAGAAGCCCTGGTTAACAGTTGGAATCAAGATCTAACTAGGGCTGAAGGATAGTGAGCATATTAAAGATTTGTTTAAAGGACAAAAGATAGCGTGGTTCAAGTGTTTGCAACTGGTAAAATGGACAGAGGAATGGAGGATGAAAAATAAGAAATGTAGAAACAATACCAGATTTGAAGATTTAATTGAACAAATAGAAAAAAAAGATGAAGCCAGAGCTAAGAAAGGACTCACTAGCGAGATATATAAAATATTAATAGAGGAGGAATTTCAGGACTCACTTAAGGTTATAAAAGAGGTATGGGAAGAAGATCTAAGGGAAAAAATCAATGAAGATAATTGGGGGAGGATATGGAATGTAAGAATGTTGAAATTATTGTCGATTAGAATTAAGGAGAACTATTATAAGACAGTTTGGAGATGGTATCTAACACCTGTAAGATTTCACCAGATTGATAAAAAAGAGTCCAAGAACTGTTGGAGGGGATGTCAGGAGGTTGGGACCTATTTTCATATGTGGTGGAGCTGTGAACAAGTACAAAAATTCTGGGAAAGGGTTTTTAAAGAAATATGTGATATAATTGGAAGTAAATTGGAATTAAACCCGAAGTTAGCTCTACTAGCAATATGGGATAGTAGGAATAAGCATATAATTAATAGAGAATTGGTAAACAACCTCCTGGCACCGTTAGAATAATGATTGCTAAAAATTGGAAAGGGCAACGAAGTTATAAAATAGAAGATTGGTATAAAGAAATTTGGGATATAGCATTGAATGATATGTTGACATGTAAAATGAAAATAATGAGGGGAATGTCCAGTAAGAGTGATTTTGGAGATATATGGACTCCCTTTTTGGAATATGTTTTAAGATCGGGAAAGGGACAATCGCCTTCAAAAGAATCATTAAAATTTTGGAAGGATGATGGATGAATGTGAGTAGGTCTCGGGGGGGGGGTGCACGGGGGTAGTCGAGGGAGTTAGTTTGTTTATATATTATGTATTATGTGTATGTTTGTTTTGTTGAAAAATTAATAAAAATTATACAATAATAATTTTAAAAAAAGATCTAACTAGGGCTATCGACATGATCACCCCCAAACATCCTCTCCGACCCGCTCCTAATCGGGCACCTTGGTATACTGAAGATCTCAGGGAGTTGAAGCGGGAAGGACGACGACTGGAGCGACGATGGTGGAAAACTCGACTTGTATCTGACAAGACACGACATAGAGAACATCTTCGTTCCTATGGAGTGGCAATACGTGCAGCAAAGAAAGCTTTCTTCTCTGCACGCATTGCGTCTGCGAATTCGCGTCCAGCAGAACTGTTCAGGGTGGTGAGGGGTCTAACTCAGGCACCTTCCCCCCTGAACCCGATTTTACAGCCTTTGGCAGTTCGCTGTGGTGCCTTTAATTTCACAGATAAAATCTCTTGGATAAGAGCCGACTTAGACACCATCATTATAGCAGAAGCTGACAATGGAGTGTCCAGTAACTCCGCGAGTGGAATTACACTGGATCAGTTTCAGTTGGTGAGTACTGAGGATGTGGACAAGCTGCTTGGACAAGTGAGGACGACGACTTGCCCTCTCGATCCCTGCCCTTCTTGGTTTGTTGTCCAGGGAGGAGATGCAGTTTGATCACATCTACAATGTATTATTAATGCATCTCTCAGGGAGGGGAGTTTTCCAACATGTTTAAAAGAGGCGGTAGTTCGGCCGCTTCTAAAAAAGCCCTCCCTGGACCCTCTGGACCTTAATAACTACAGGCCAGTATTAAATCTTCCGTTTTTGGGCAAGGTGATCGAGAGGGCAGTTGCCTCCCAACTCCAAGCAGTTTTGGATGATACAGATTTTCTAGACCCATTTCAAACCGGCTTCAGGGCAGGATACGGAGTTGAGACTGCTATGGTCGCCTTAGTGGATGATCTACGCCTGAGTATTGACAGGGGGAGTGTGTCCCTGCTGGTACTCCTGGACCTCTCAGCGGCTTTCGATACCATCGACCATGGTATTCGTCTGGAACGCCTGAGGGGATTGGGAATCGGGGGCACTGTGCTTCAGTGGTTCCGGTCCTATCTCTTGGGCAGGTTCCAGATGGTAATGCTTGGGGATAGCTGCTCTTCAAAGAAGGAGCTGCTATGTGGTGTACCACAAAGTGCCATCCTTTCCCCAATGCTGTTTAACTTTTATATGAAACCGCTGGGAGAGATCATCCGGAGGCATGGGGCGGGGTGCTATCAGTATGCTGATGACACCCAAATATATTTCTCTGTGCCTTTGACAACATCGTCAGCTAAGGATAGTGTGTCTCCTCTGAATGAATGTTTGGAGGCGGTAATGGGCTGGATGAGGAAAAACAAACTGAAGCTGAATCCAGACAAGACGGAGGTGCTTGCTGTCAAAGGCCCCAATCTGGGTTTGGAGGTGTGTCAACCAGTTCTGGATGGGGTTACACCCCCCCCTGAAAGACTGTGTTCGCAGCTTGGGGGTACTCCTGGATCCGTCGCTCCAAATGACAGCCCAAATAGATGCGACGGCCAGGAGTGCCTACTATCAGCTTCGGCTGATACACCAGCTGCGCCCCTTCCTAGAATTGGAAGACCTAAAGATGGTAGTGCACGCGCTGGTAACTTCGAGGCTCGACTTCTGCAATGCGCTGTACATAGGGCTACCTTTGTGCCTAGTCCAGAAACTTCAATTAGTTCAAAATATGGCTGCCAGGTTGGTCACCGGTACACCTAGGGGTGACCACATAACACCAATCTTAAAATCACTCCACTGGCTGCCCATTAGTTTCCGGGCGATGTATAAAGTGTTGGTTATTACCTTTAAAGCCCTACATGGTTTGGGTCCAGGTTACCTGCGGGATCGCCTTCTCCCGTATAATCCGCCCTGCACACTCAGGTCCTCTGGGAAGAATTTACTCCAGTCAGCCAGAACTAGGCTGACGAGTGTTACCCAGAGGACCTTCTCTTCTGCCGCTCCCAGGCTGTGGAATGGCCTGCCGGAGGAGATTTGACAAATTAGCAGTCTTCATGAATTTAAGAGAGCCGTGAAGACTGTTCTCTTCCGGCAGGCCTATCCAGTTTAATTTTAAGATGTTTTTAATAATGTATTTGTTTTTATCTTTTAATGGTTTATCTATTTTATTGTTTTTATATTTATATTTAGTGTTGTTCCCCGCCTCGATCTAGATGGAGAGGCGGGTTAGAAATGAAATAAATAAAATAAAAATAAATAAATAAAAGGCTGGCTTTGGCATTATGGGCTGATATTTGCCAGGAGAGAGACAGGGGTAGTGTAATTCTCTTGGCCCTCTCAGCAGCTTTCAATACCATGGACCATGATATCCTTCTAGAAAAGTTGTGTGCAGCCATTCCAAGAAGGTTGTGCTGGGGGATTTCCGCTTTACCCCCTGGGCATTTATGGTTTGGGTTTCTGCAAGGATCCATCTTGTTTCCCCTGCTATTTAACATCCAGATGAAACTGCTGAGTTTGCGGATCTAAAAGTGCAATGTCATCAGCATTCTCTCTGACCTGGTTCAGATGATCCTCTTCAGCTAAACAAACCACCATGGCTTGCTTAAGATGCGGTACATGCTGGTGGGCTTCACATGCCCAGCTACAGCTTGTCATGTCATCCAGACCTGGATAGCATGTTTTGTTTGATGCAGAAACAACCCTCAAATAACCCATGGGTTGCTGTTGGGGTATCTGGGGGTTATTCCCCCTTCAAACAAGCCTTGGCCACCTGGGATTGGATGACACAATGAGCCACTGACAGGCAGTCGATTATGGAAAGCATGTTTAGCCCATGCCACACAGCTTAAACATGCCACCGTGACTTGTTTAGCCAACCATGGTTGAGTGAATGATTTCCCTTTCTCTTTTTCATCAGATGCAGGTGAGGCAATGGAACAGCTTAATCAGTGACAGGTTGTGATAAAGGACTGGATGAAGCTCAGTCTAGACAGGACGGAGATGCTGTGAGTGGGTGGTTCATCTGTCTGGGTGTCCAGTGTTCAACCTGTGCTAAAGGTCAAGTTCATTGCTCGGAGGTGCTTATAGATTCAGCTGTGTTGCTAGAAGCGCACGTGCATTCTGTGGCAGAGCACTTTTCACCAGCTTAGGTTGGTACCCCACCAGCTATGACCCTACCAGGAGAGAGACAAGCTGGCTGCAGTGATCTATGCCATGGTAACCTGCAATGCAGATTACTACAATGTGTTGGATGTGGGGCTGCCCTTGAACACAGTCCAGAAACTTCAATTAGTACAGAATATGTCACTGTAGTACTTACTGACTGGAACTAGGCACTATGACTATTTTATGCCAGTATTGCACCATTTCCACTGGTTCTTGTGTTATCTTCCACTGGGACTTGTGTTATCTACCTCTTCCCATATGTTCTTGCCTCTGCTCCAGAATCATCATCTGAGACCACGCTTCAAGCGCCCTCAGCTACGGACATTTGGCAGGGGGATACTCGTGAGCAGGCCTTTATTGTAGTAGCCCCAAACTGTGGAATACCCTCCCTAGAGATATCCGCCTGGCATCTACTTTATTGACCAGGAAAAGACCGCTTTGTTCTCCTAAACTTTTAAAGTTAATTTTAGCTGCTACTTGTTTTACTTCCAATTACATGTTTAAAGCTGCATTTTAAGATTGCCATATTCTCCATGTGGTTATAGCTACTCAGAATGTTTAAGGTGCTTGAGCTTATGCTTTTGAAATCCCTGTTGTTGCTGCTGCTTTAAAAAAATGTTTCAAGTGATGTTATTGGTTTTACTGTGTTTTTTATTAAATATGCTTTGGCCATAGGACAACTCAAAAATTGAACATCAATAAATGTTAGCTGACCTACTGAAATGTACTTATTTTATTTATTTTGAGGCTCCTAAGGGTAGGGAAGGAAGAGACCAATTTATAAAAGCTTCTTCAGTCTGCTCATCTGGAGCCATCCATGCTCACTTGCATGGTTTTCAAGCCTTTCTATACCACTTATTGTTTTGCAAAATGGTTTATAATCCTCACCACATTCTTACAACAAATCTGTGAACATTACTGAGTATCTCATTCTAATTCACTGAGGGAAGTGGCAGGGGGTGGGATCAATAAATTGCAATTTTTCAAAATACCAAAGCAAGGTATGTTTTCACGAGCCCCACCTCACCTTTAGAAATGAAAAGGGTTCACATGACAACAGCACCACAGCAAAACCCTCTCTTATTAACTTAATTGAAAAAGTTAAAAAATGCATGATGGACAAAATAAATAAGCAGATTGTCAGCAAAAGCCAACCCTTACCTGCACCAATGCATCATCCCCCAACAAAGAGCAGGACAATGTGGGCGTGGTACCAAGAAATCCAGAATCTGTCACTTCCTCTACAGTTTCTCCAATAGAGAGTACCAGGGTGGCGTTGACGAAGGACACAATGATGTAAGCATCAAATTCATCTAATTTTAGAAGAAAGAGGACAGACCAACATTAGAGTCTTAAGAAAGAGGTCTGTAAAGCAAATATGGCCAAGATGAGCTATTCACAAAGGGCTCCTTTCCTCCCATAAGGACATAGTTCACAATGACAGGGCAAATCAGACTTCAAATATTTCAGTTCCAGAAAAATCACTACTCGCTTTTAAATCCATCTCTATCCAAGAAATTCAAGGAACAGGTGAAACAATGATGGCTAACTTTATGACAACTGTGCCACAAGCCAAGCAAAAAATATTAGTAGCCAGCCCACCCTAGACTTATACAAGCCTCAGAGGCAGGGGAGCAGGCAGAGGAGACATCTTACTCTAAGGTGTAGCAAGGCTCACTGGCTCTCCTGATCCTCTGTTTAGATGGCCCAGTTTCCTATCAAGTCATTAGAACGTTAATGGTCCTGAGCTGAATTCTGGAAACATTTATTACGTTTCTATATCACCAAATAGCCGAAGCTCTTATTCACGTAAGATCGTGTGCGGGCCCTGCAATTACACCACACAATCAGGTTGCTCAATAACAGAGAGAAACCACAGCAACAAAAGAATATTCAAGACAGAGGGGAAATAGTGACGTACGAGATGGCTGGCATTTGGCAGTGTGCTCTTCCATCTGGCTTGCCTTCTAAAGCAACATCTGGGCCAAGATATAACTGAAGCGAAAGCAGTTTCCTCCTCTGCCCCCCAACTATACGAAACTGGTCTGACAAGACTGCTATGCCTGCCATCTCAAGGCCATTCTCTTTCCCCTGCTCCCACATGTCTCTGTCTCTGTCTCTGTCTCTGTCTCTGTCTCTGTCTCTGTCTCTGTCTCTCTCTCACACACACACACACGTATATATACAGACTTCAATTTGCACAACGTAATTCATCTAAAATACATGGGATACTACTAATTTTTATTTTTAAAAAGGTGGGGCTGATAGGAGGGGGTACATAATTGAATTAAGCCAAAATGATTGATAGGGGGAGCAAAGGCAGGGGAAAGCTCAAACCTGTTGAGGAAAATTCCAAGTCTAAGTGGATTGGTTAAAAGTTTTGTGTCCACAAGGACAGAACAGCCAGCTGAAAGCAATAAGTTAGAAAAGAGTTTTTTCTAGACTGGAAATTGGAAAGGTCATCCTGATAGTGAGAAAGTTTTTTATTAGGATGAGATAATTAATTTGGGCTGGGCTGGAGTCAGAAAAGTATAAAGGTGAGCCTTAATTTAATGGCTGTGTGGAGAGTTGGGCGTATGTATTTTGGAACGGAGAATTGCAGATGGGAGAATTGCTGGAGGACTGTATATATCTGGATGAAACCTGTTGTGCCTTTGTATATATTGGACCACAAGTAAACAACCTGTATTATACACAGAAACGGTGTGTGAGTATTTATTCAGCTCCTGGATTGCTACTGGACTTATTGATTACACAAACGCTCGCAGCGCTTCCCCCCTAACGAAACCCCCTCCCTTATTTCCATCCAACCACAAACAGTGGAAACCAATTTGATTAAGAAAATGAAATGCAAGATTCACTAGATGAGCATTCCTCAACCCAGAGCCCTCCAAAAATTTTGGACCTCAACTCCCATCATCCCTGACCTTTCGCCATTCTGACTGGGCAGGTGGGAGTTTTAGCCCAGACTTCTGGAAGGCACCAGCTTGAGAAAGTTTGCCCTCAATCACTGATCCCAAGCCAGAAGCAGAGACCGTGATACCATCTGGCCCACAGCTCCACTGATGATGTCTAGGCCTGACTAGCAGCGTATCTGAGACCCAGCCAGAATCTAGAACGCATAAGCCCTTACACAGACCAGAGGATGAGCGGGAACAACATGTGCTGCCCAACCTCTGTTTATCCATTAACAAGGAAGTAGCAGAGCAGGTGAGCTACCTAAAGAGACAGAAGTAATGCCATATGGACACAGCACTGTTTTTCGAGATAAACAACTCAAAATGCCACTCAGATGGATCCAGCGCGCTAATACAGCAACGCTGCCCATTTTCAGAGTCACCACTGGGTGGCAAACAATTCAGAAAAAACCATGCTGCATCTTCTCACCACTCTCCATGGGAAATGGAGCCATAATACAGAATTTGAAATGTTAACATTTTGCTATTAAAGCCAATAACTGGCAATGGTCACAGCTTTGGATTTTCTAACCAGAAGCTGTAGTAAAAGCCAGTTGCCTGCCCCCGCCAACACACACACAAACACACACACACACTCTAGAAGAACTACAAAAATGGTGCCATTGAATTTCCATCATGATAAAAAATCAGATCAAAGAGGGGGGTTTGCAGAACTAGAGAAACGTTCATGGATCCACATACCCCATAAGCTGCAGGACGAGTTGAGCAGGAAAGACATACATGTGCCGTTTCCGATTCCAATTAACAATAATTAATTGGACCATAAACAATCAGGAGTTCCCAGGTTTGGACATCAAGAAACAACCCAGGAATGGGGCTGTTAATTGAAATCAGAAATGGTCAGCATGCTCTGCTCCTCCCATAATCCATAAATTAAACTACTCAGAAATTGCCCAGTGTGACGTGTGGACTGAGTTGCAGATTGGATTGATAATCAGAATCCAAGACTAGAAGCCATGAGAGCAGGGATGGTCAACTCATGGCCTTCCAGATGTTTTCACCTACAACTCCCATCATCTCTCACCCCACTGACTATGCTGGCCAGTGCTGATGGGAATTATAGGCCAAAACATGTGGTGGGCCACAAGTGAAAACAAAATGGATTATTCATCTGCTTTAAGGACGATACCAGAAAGTAAATGTGTGTGAATGTGTATGTGAATATTCTCAACATTACGCTTGAGGCCATCAGACGCTCCCCAAATCCATGCTGCCAACAGAGTCATTTAGAATATTCTTTCCTCATCTGGAAGGGATCATCCATGATGGAAGACAGACTCCTAGCTTGCAGGAAAGGCAGCTGCATTAACTCAGGGCTACCCCCTCCATCAGCACCAAGAGCTCTCCAGCATGGACTTTTACAGATCATGTTTTGAAGCACTTAAAGACAGGTAAATGCAGGTTGCTTACCTGTAACTGTAGTTCTTCGAGTGGTCATCTGTGCATTCACACATATGGGCTCTGCGCCGGCGCCGAGCCCCAATCGGGAAACTTCACTAGCTAGCTTAGTGCTTTTTGGCGGGAACCCCTCCCCCACCATCCATTGCGCATGCTCCGGGTCCCGCCTTACCTCAGTTCCCTGAGACCGCGTTACGGCCTCGCACTAGGTAAACAAATTGGAGGCATATGCGCTCTAAACCTCCTGCATACACCATAGCGTTGCAACGAGGGGATTGTGGGCGGGTTGTGTGAATGCACAGATGACCACTCGAAGAACTACAGTTACAGGTAAGCAACCTGCATTTCTTCTTCGTGGTCTCTGTGCATCACACATATGGGCGATTAATCAGCCAAACTTACCGGAGGAGGGGATGCACGCTGGTGGGTCACTGACAGATGGAAGACAGGACCGCTCGGCCGAACGAAGCGTCTCTTGCCGCTCTAACGTCCAGCCTGTAGTGCTTCACAAAGGTTGATGCACTCGACCATGTCGCTGCCCTGCAAATGTCCGGAACTGATGAACCATGGATCAGGGCCGACGATGTCGCTTGTCCCCTTGTTGAGTGTGCTGTGAACGAGGTTGGGGGCTGTTTGCCAAGAACCTGATAGGCCAGGACAATAGTGTCCACAATCCAATGGGCCAGACGTTGGGAGGAAACCGCCAATCCCTTAGTCTTCCCACCGTAACAAATAAACAGCTTATCCGATTTACGGATAGGTTCTGTTCTCTTTATATAGAAAGCCAACGTACGCCGGACATCCAGCGCGTGCAAAGCTGTCGAAAGGGGATCTGTAGACGCCTTGAAAAAAGTTGGAAGAACTATATCTTGGTTAATGTGGAACATGGAAGAAACCTTAGGAACAAACGAGGGACCAGGACGTAACACAACCTTGTCCTGAAAAAACTGAGTATAAGGAGGTCCCACCATCAGCGCCGCTAGTTCTGAGGCGCGTCTAGCGGATGTTATAGCTACCAGGAATATGGCCTTAAATGTTAGCAATCGGAGATCTATCGTAGCTAACGGTTCAAACGGCTTTGTCGTCAACGCCGTTAAAACTACAGATAAGCTCCATTGAGGGACGAGCTGTCGAACTGGCGGAAACATGTGGCGTAATCCCTTCATAAAAGTTTTAACCACCGGGTGTGTAAAAACCGTATAGCCATCCATCTTAGCGTGTTGTCCTGAAATGGCCGCTAAGTAGACTTTGATAGAGGAGGGTTTCAATCCTCCTGCATGAAGGGAGTACAAAAAATCGATGATACCCGACACGGGGCCATCTTGCGCTGGAAACCCGTTATCGTTTGCAAACTTCAAAAAGCGGTTCCATTTCCTAGTGTACGACGCTCTCGTAGATGATTTAATAGAGGCTTCGAATATGGAACGTAGAGCTGGTGGCATATCTAGTGACTGCCATTTTGTTGTATCCGCCACGCTGTGAGGTGCAGCGACTGGAGGTCCGGGTGCAGGATAGCTCCTGCGTTCTTGGACAGCAGGTGCGGTATGTTGGGTAGACGCCACCATAGCTGCTGCGACAGACGATAGAGGGTGGTGAACCAGTGTTGTCTCGGCCACCAAGGGGTCACCAGGATCGCGTTCAAAGAGCATCTGCTGGCCTTGGCCACCGTTTTTGCAATCAGAGGAAAAGGGGGGAACATATATAGGAAGCCGTTGGACCAGTCCCACTGGAATGCATCTCCGAGAGATGCATGTCCAATCCCTGCCCGAGAACAATAGTCCTGGCAGACGGCATTTGCAGAAGTCGCAAACATGTCTATCGATGGCGTGCCCCACTTTGTAAACAGGCACTTCAGTACCTCTTGGGATAACTCCCACTCGTGGGTGTTGGTGAATTCCCGACTGAGTGAGTCTGCCCACGCATTGTCTGCTCCCGCAATGTGAAGCGCGGATAGACAGATGTCCCTGCGAAGAGCCCAATGCAGAATGTCCAGTGTCAAACGGAGAATGCGACGAGATCTTGTCCCGCCTTCTTTGTTGATGTACCACACCACAGTGGTGTTGTCGGACAGGATGCGAACATGATGTCCCTGAAGGTGTGGTAAGAAGGCGTGCAGTGCTCGCTTGACGGCGAGGAATTCCAGGAGATTGATATGGAGTCTGGACTCTGACCTTGACCATCTTCCTTGAATCTGCAGATCGCTGTAGTGCGCTCCCCACCCTTCCAAGGAAGCATCTGTAGTGACTGTCCGAGTTGGACCCTCGTGGTGAAACGGCATGCCGTGAGTCAGATGAGTTGCGGACGACCACCAACGGAGAGAAGGGAGGACAGACGACGGAATGGTAAGTATGATTTTTCTCGGGTTTAGATGAGGACGGTAACGTTGGAGAAGCACCTGCTGTAGCGGGCGCATGTAGAGACGGGCCCAGCGGACAACGAATACCGCAGAGGCCATGAAGCCTAGCATGCGAAGCACAGTGAACGCTGTCGTGCGTGAGCTTTGTTGAAGACGCGAAGCGAGAGACACTATGGTTCGAGTGCGCTCGACTGGTAGATACGCTCGTCCCACCGTGGAGTCTAAAAGCACCCCTATAAAGTGAATCGTTTGAGTGGGATGAAAAATGGACTTTTCTTTGTTTATTTCTAGGCCCAAGCTGGCGAGACAAGAAGTGACAAGCCCGACGTCGGAGAGTGCTTGCGACCGGGTTGGAGAAACGATCAACCAATCGTCGAGGTAGGGATAGATCTCGACATTCTGTGATCTGAGATGGGCACACACCACGGCCATACACTTGGTAAAAACCCGTGGTGCAGTCCGGAGGCCAAAGGGAAGGACTGCAAACTGATATACCCTTTCCCCTATCATGAATCTCAGATATTTGCGATGAGTTGGGTGTATTGGAATATGAAAATAGGCGTCTTTGAGATCCACCAAAGTGAACCATCGGTGTAGCTTGAGTAGTGGCAAGATCTGGGCTAACGTAATCATGCGGAATTTCTTTGGCCTTATAAACTTGTTTAAGTGTCTGAGGTCCATTATAGGACGAAGGCCGCCGTCTTTCTTTGGGACCGTGAAATAGCGCGAGTAAAAACCCGCTTTTAGTAGTCGCGATGGAACGCGAGCGATTGCCTTCTTCTGTAACAGGGTTGTTGTTTCCTGCAACAGTGTGGGAGACGGTGTAGTGGTCCTTACAGTGCCTAAAGATGGGTAAGTTTGAAACTCTATGAGATAGCCCTCGGCAATTGTTGAGAGCACCCACTTGTCTGTTGTTATGGATTGCCAGCGGTGCAGGAAGGGTTGGAGCCTGGTTGTGCGATGTTGTGGCAGAGTTATCGGAATGGAGTCAAAGACGCCGTTTTGACGGCTGATCCTGGCAACGTGCCTTGGTGTATCTGTTGCCAGGCTTTCGGGCTTGAAAAGAAGACTGCGGTTGCTGTGCTTGGAAGCGCTGTGTGCGCTCCTGTTGCCTTCGAGGTTGGTACTGGAAAGATCGGTACCACCGGCGTGAGCGAGACTGTTGTTGCACCTGTTGTGCGGGTGCACTCATCTTACGCGCTGTCATTTTTGACGTATGGATGACATCCATAGTATTATCGGTCGACGAATGAAACAGACCCTCACCGTCGAACGGGAGATCCTCGATCCGAGCCTTTGTTTCAGCTGGTAGGGTGGAGGATCGCAACCATGCATGCCGCCGTAGCGCAATTGATCCTGCAAGGGCTTTTGCCGCGCAATCCGTCTGGTGGTTCGCCGTGGTTAGCTGTTGCCTAGATAGTCTTGTGGCCTCCGACTGGAAAACCCTGGCCAGCTCGCGTTGGTCATCTGGGAGATAATCTGTTAGTGTGGAAATCTTCTCCCAGAGAAAGAGCTGGTACCTTGCCATGGTAGCCTGATAATTTGCTATTTTAAAACCCAACGTTGCTGAAGCATACACACGGCGACCAAACGTATCCAACTTCCTACCCTCCTTATCCACAGGAGTAGAATGGCTTTTTGTGGAGCGTCCCTGCGATGATTCCACTACAATGGAGTTCGGCCTAGGATGGCTACACAAGAACGGAGCCTCGACGTCCTTGACTTTATATAACGTTTCCAAACGTTTTGAAGTAGCCCCCACTGTTGCCGGATTCTCCCACGCACTCTTAAACGTTTTTAGGAGCGTCGGTACCAATGGCAGGGTGAGTTGAGGTGCAGGCTCTGCGTACATCACGTCATAAATTTTATCGTTGAGGTCCTCCTGTGGCTGGTTGATGTCTAGACCAAGAGATTGTGCCATCCTTTGCATTTGGTCTGAAAAAGAACCTAATTCTAACGATGGCGATGGTCTGTCACTAGAGCTAACCCCCTCAGGAGGAGAAGGGACTGACGGGGCCCGGGACCGTATAGATGACGCGTCGGACGGGTAGTCATCACCCGAGGTAGGAGAGATTGGTCTTGGCACAAGGGCCGTCGAGGTGTGGGCCGGTGTCGATGAAGGCTGTTGTCGTACCGTGGTGCCGTGCTGATGCCCTCGCTGCGAGGACGATCGGCCGATTCTCTTCCCCGTGTAGGGATCGAACAGGTAGCGCGGAGCTCTGCGGTGACGGGACCTGCTCCTAGATCTATCAGAGGCCGATTCCCAATGTTGGGATCGAGAGCGGGACTGGGATCTAGTCCGAGATCGAGACCGATATGTTGTTCTCGAAGCTCTCGAAATCGGGGATGCAACGACCCCAAGCGGTGAATGTTGCTGCACATCCTCCTCACTAGGCCCCACATCGACATCGCGATCTACAGAGATGTCCGACGGGAGAACCTCTACAAGCTCCACATCCGAGGAGCACACTTCCACATCCAAAGTTTGAAAAACTGGGCGTGGAGGCAACGACGAAGCACGCTGCGTAAGGGAAGCAGATTTCTGAGATAGGATTGGTGAGGACGCGGGACGGGCAGGTGTCGACGTCGAGTATTTCCTGTTCGACGCCGAGGGCTTGCTCGTCGGTATCGATGGCTCAGGACGACGTGGAGTCGACGCCGTCGATCTTCTACTCGACACCGATGCCGGCTTTCGTGGCTGGCTTCTCGAAATCGACGGTTGTCCCGACGTCGATGGTGCTGCCGATGTCGACGATCGCTTCGGTGCCGAAGACTCTGCTGCCGATGCCGAAGGTCGCTTTGGTGTCGACGCCGTCGTCGCTGCCGATGTCGAAGGGCGCCTTGCTGCCGAAGACGATGCTGCCGCTGCCGAAGATAGTTTCGGTGCCGATGTCGACGATCGCTTTGGTGCCGAAGAAGATTCCAACCCTGATGTCGACGGGCGCTTGAGAGCTGAAGAATGGTCTTCTCTCGTCTTAGGCTGCTTTGACGTCGAAGAGGGCTTCGGTACCGACGACAAATACTTTGATTTCTTATTTTTGCCAGACTTTTTGGCTGCCAAGGTAGACTTTTTGGGCGGCTTAGTTGGAAGTCGTGGCAAGGGTGCCTCTGCCGCGTCCCCACGCGGGGAAGAGCAGGGAGATGCCGGTTGAGAGCGACTTACAGGCGTCCGCCTACGCTCACCGGAAGGTGACCTGTCCGCCTCCGAGTCCACAGGCTGTGGAGAACGAGACTGATGGCGAGGCTGGTCTACCGCAGACAAGGCCTTGCTCCATAGCAGGCTACGTAGCCTGTCCGCCTGAATCCGCCTGGTTTGGCGGGAAAAAGCCATGCAATGGGGGCAAGAGTCTACAACATGCCCTTCCCCCAAGCACACGAGGCACAAAGAGTGTCCATCCGTTAAGGTTAATTTTGCCCTACAACGGGAGCAATGTTTGAAAAGCGCCGCCTGCGCCATTAGTCCAACTAACTGTATAAACTATTAACTGTTTTTTTTTTTTTTTTTTTTTATATCTAACAACTAACACTAACACTAAGCTAAATAGAGTAAACAAAAATTTTTCTTTCCTCAGAATGCTACGACGATAACGTCCGGAGAAGTCTCCCGCGAGGCGATCAGCTACGCGGTCGAAGAAGAACTGAGGTAAGGCGGGACCCGGAGCATGTGCAATGGATGGTGGGGGAGGGGTTCCCGCCAAAAAGCACTAAGCTAGCTAGTGAAGTTTCCCGATTGGGGCTCGGCGCCGGCGCAGAGCCCATATGTGTGATGCACAGAGACCACGAAGAAGAACAGCAATTTCCAAAAGTTAGAATACCAAAAAGTGGCTTGACAGGTGTGTTGAGCTTAGGTTCTGGTTCTGCTAGGTCCAAGTCATCAATCAGGTTCTTTTGGTTATCAAGATGAAACAAGCCACTTGTGCAAAAAGATGACAGGTTATTGACGGAAAATGGATGCAAGCTTTCATAGCTGGGTGTCTATCAGATGGGGGGGATGACAGACAGACAGAAGCCATCCCTTTGAGCCACTTTAGGTTCTCCAGGCCAGTTGCACAGTTCTTCCTGAAGCGAGACCACAGCATGAAGCCTGCACACGGGATCTTATAGGTTCTCCTGCTAGCTGCCTGTGCCTCTCTCGCAGGAACCAATAGGCTGCATCCCTCCCCCCTCTCAGAAGAAACAGGAGTGGGGATCCCTTTCACAGGTTCCCAAAGCATCTAAGCTGGGAAACTAATTGCCTTTCTAGTGCCTCGTTAGGAATAAAAACCTTCCAGCTCATCCAGAGATGAGACTTTGTGAGGAAAGGATAACATAACTAGGAGAGGCCCATCCATAGAATGAGGCTGCTCTTGTCCGTTAAAGCTTGCTAAAATCTACTCACTTTGTTAGGCTATACAGGTCTCTTAGCATTTTGGAACTCTGTGAAGTCCACATTTCTGCTCACTACAACAGGGCAGTTCACAGCCAATCCTGACATTTCAGGCTTGGCTCCTCTGCTGAAAGCAGCATGCTAGGGAAGACTCAAGGAAACAGGTCCATAGCTACTCAGACACAAGGTCACTCCATGCCTACATGCTTTCAAGGACGAGCACGTTGCACTGATGTCAACAAAGCTCACTTCCCCCACCTCATGCATTGCTCTCCATGACTTCAGTCAAGCCTGCGCTCCCCGCCCAAAGCCCTTCCAGACCCCTAGCAACATTCCAGATTGCAGCACGCAGATGCTCAGATTCACAGCAACAATTAGACTCTCATGACAAGTTTGACTCCATCACACCACAAAGCATGGAGGCATTCAGTGAGATGAGCAAGAAAATGGGCACAATCCTGCACCCCCTTCTGGATCCACTGCCCCTTGGTAAGAGCCAGTACAAGCTCCTTGTTGGTGGGGAGGGACTCCCAGTGCTCTCCTCCTTCAGGCTCATCCCTTCCTCTCAATCTGCAGCCATTGCAATTCACCATTCACAAATACTACTTTTGACTAAAACCTCCCCACCCCCTTTCTGATCGCAGAAACAACGTTAACTCTAAGAATCAAAGTGTTTCATTTGCATCAATATGTAGGGCTTTTTTCTTCTGACAAATCCATTTGGAAATATTAAGTAAGACTCATGTCCATTATCGGCCTGCTTGTCAAGGGGCAGAAATAAACAAAAGCAAAGGTTTATTGTAACAATTTGTCACAGACACTTCGGGATGGTTTTATCTGAGAGTGGTGGAGGCATTTGAAGACAGTCATATGAAATTTATCTGCCATCCCCTGCCTCCTAACTTCGCTTAATCCCCCTGCTGCCCCAAATTGAAAAATTTCAATGCAGTTTCCAAAGCCTATGATACAAACTGATGCATGGTCTGAGATACAGGCTTGGGTACCAACCAATGGATGTTAATTGCATGGAAATCTTCCAAATAAAAACATATGAAGAAGGGAACTAACCAGATGGAGATCACCAACAAAGGTGTTATGGAGAAGCCGGGGGGGGGGGGGGGGGGAGGAAGGAAGCAGCCCTGGCCCTGCAAAGAGTAACGTGGCTGGGAGCCGATCAGGCAAGGGAGGAAAGAGGCATTTGGACAGGCAAGAAAGGAGAATAATAACCCAGTTGTGGGGAAACAGAAGCTGGCAAACGTTTTGGAGCACTTTATGTACCCCCACCTCCCATTCTCTCCCCTTGCTCCCTCTAAGTAAGTCTCATGATACAGCCGGTCCTCTTCTCCTTTGCTACGCTGAAGGGCAGGGTGGGTTTCAACCTTGCATAGTCCTCCAATGCGAGCCATGACAACTGCTGGTTCAACGGTGGGGCTAGGGAAACAGGGCAGCTACCAGGTTCAAGCCCTGAGCACAAGCCAATCTGATTATCCAGCCACAAAGAAAAAGCCAGAGTTGGCCGAAATACAATGCTAATGACCCATCTAAAAGTGGCACAGGTATGCCCTCCCCAACTGAGGCTGGCTGGCAAGAGCCACGATGCGGGAGGCGAAAGCCTGCATCTGACAGGGATCAGGAGACTTTCACACAGGTGGGCTCAGCACCCAGGCAGCTTTGGACTGTAGATGACGCAGAGATGCTGGAGCTGGACCCAGCCAGGAGCGGGGGGGGGGGGGGAGGGAGAGGGTCTGCAGGAAGAAGCATTCAAGCCGGAGAGGAAGTGAACAGCCGGGCAGCATCTTGTTCCCTCTGCTTCTCTAATGCCTCAGGCCAGAGCAGTAAGGTGATGCTAGGAGGGTGTGTGAGCAGTGATACTGCCTGAACGCCAGTGCTATGATGGTTGCTTGACACAGTGCATTTCTATTTAGAGTGAGAGTGCATAGCCACTCAACCCAGAATACAGGTATTACAGGATTTGATACAAGTCTTCATTATAGGAATATCTACACTTCCCAATGCTGAAAATGAACTCCCCCATTAACACACATCGGGACATTCCACAAATGCCTAGGGCCATGAGTGGGAAGGCCATCCACGGATACAAATATTTATAATGCATCTCTATGCTGCTCAATAGCCAAAGTTCTCTGGGCAGCTCACAAAACAAGACGGAAAACCATAGAATACAACAGCTTAACAATCTTGTTGTTCACCCCTGTAAGGCCTCCAGTAGACCCCCAAGACCCCAGAATTCAGGAGTGGGGCAGAGGACTCCAGCCACTGACGGTAGGTGGTCAGATGTTACATGAAGAGCGATTTCCTATAGATCAAGTTTTGAGGGATTTGTTTGCTAAGAACATGATAAAAAAAGAGGCTCAAAGCTGTGCCCCTCCCCCTCTCCCTTAAACAGTACAACCCCTAGCCATAGGTACACACCTGTGGGAGGGGATCAGCACCTCCACCACCAGCCACCTGTGGAAGAAAGAAGAAGGCTTGGTATTGGTAGTATCACAGACTACGTACCAGCCAAGGTTAGTATTTGCCTTGAAGGGATTTATATTGCGAACACACAACAAGAGAGAGCAAACAACTTCAGAAGCACACAAGTACAAATACAGACAGGAGCAGCACAGTGGAACAATGCAAGAATCGAACTGTGCCAGTTTTGTGCCAGTAAATTAATGTGCTACAAAATGGTGAGAACTGGCACATGCTGTGTTAAGAATGGACCATGGAGAATCAGGCATGGCAAATACAGAACTCACATGATACATTCAAAAACCATCACACAATTCAAAAAGGACATAGTAAAAAAAAT
Organism: Anniella stebbinsi; assembly: GCA_029215795.1. NCBI lineage: Eukaryota > Metazoa > Chordata > Lepidosauria > Squamata > Anniellidae > Anniella > Anniella stebbinsi. The sequence goes on from JARDYH010000007.1 coordinate 34,959,221, forward strand.
ATATCCTTGTATCAATTCTATCCCATCACATGGTAACATAAGAACAAGGACATACTCCAGGCATTCAGACAGTTTACAAGGTAAATGTTATTTTCACACATGGGAACGTTTGCTGGAACAAGTTCTGCTCCGTGAAAATCCAGCTGCTGCGTGGGAGAAAATATTATTAGACCACCACCAACTAAGCAGATGGGCACATCTTGTGTGTCAGGAAAGCTTATTCCAGTCCATCTTCCCTAACCTGGCGCCCTCCAGATGTATCAAGCCACAACTCCCATCTTCTCCAACCAGCAGGCATGCTGGCTGAGAATGTGGGAGTTCTCACCAACACATCAGGAGAGCGCCAAGTTGGGGAAGGCTGTTCCAGACCATGTTCTGAAAAGCTGCAAGTATCAAGCTCTACACAGATAGCGGACACTGGGTTGCAGCAGCCAAAGGAATTCTTCCAGAGCCTTACACTAGCTACACAGTCAAGGGCACGGAGATCACATCTGGATGCCTGAGGACCACACAGCCTAGGCCCCATTACGGAGTACTGATTCATGTAAAAGTTACACTTACACACACACACCCATGTGAATGAGCCTTCAGCACATGCAGCTGCTTGTTTATTTCTTAGCCCTTTTCCTCCAGGAAATGGCATCACAAGTTCCCATAATTTATAATTGTATTGACCAAGTTGCCATTTGGCTTGAGAAAGGGCTCCAAAGCAGCATACAATTTAAAAACTTTTGAACAATATAATTCAAACGCATTACGAGCAGAAGATTGCTATCTTTAAAACCCAAAGAGAGGAGATGATTCCATCTCCAAGCACTCAGGGGGCAAAGTGAATAAGGCCTCCCTAAAACTGAACAAAGATGGAGCCATTCGAACCTCCTCCCTAGGGAGGAGGTTCGAGAGAGGCCTACAGCAGGGGGCTTTGAAGCATGCTGGACTAGCTAAAGTTCCCAAGCACTTCCCAAAGGCAGCCCACGTGCAGGTTTCTATGTGAAAAGGGGGACCTTATGGTATCCTAACCCCAAACTGTTTAGGGAAAGAACCAGCACCTTCCACTGCACCTGGAAACAAATGGGAAGCTAGTATAGCTAAACGATCTGGCTGTCACATCTTGCACGAGCTGCAGTTTCCAAATCCCCTTCAGGGATAGCCCTACGTAGAGCGCATTGCAGTCCTCGACATGGGAGCTCATTAAGGCACGGATCACTGTGGCCAGGTCCATCTTCTCCAAGCCAGCTGCAGCAGCCACCTGACCTTCCAGGAGCAATACTTGGTCCAGAAGCACCACCAAGCAATGAACCTGCAGCTGTACCCTCAGCAGTACCTGCCTTGTCTAGACTGAGTCTCAACTAGTTAGCCCACATTCAATCGACAACAATACTCTGCTCTCTGGATAAGCATGATCTATTTCATTAGATTTATATTCTGCCTTTCCACTAGAAACAATGCTGAAGGCAGCTAACAACAAAATAGAGATAAAAGAAAGATTTCTAATTAAACACAATCGCATCAGTTAAAAAGAAATAAATAGCTCCCCATCAGTTAAAATCTATGTCAACAAACAGGTTGGCTTAAAAGCCAATAACAGTCTGACGAAAACAGAGATGGAGCTGGCCTGGTCTCCCCTGGCAAGGAATTCCAGGGAGCAGACACCGAGAAGGTCCTCCCTTGTGTTCCCGCCAAGCATGTCTCCGATAGTGGTGGACAGAGAGGAGGCCCTCTTGCAGAGACCGTCAAGCGCAGGCAGGCTCACGAGGGGAGAACGTAGCCTTTCAAACAGATGCGTGCGAAGTCGCAAAGGGCTTCAGAGGTCAGAACCAGCACTCTTAGTTATGCCCAGGAATGAAGCAAGTGATGCTCGTGTAACAAGGGAGTCGGGTGCTCCTGTCAATAATCTCGCTGCAGCATTCTGGTCCCGCTGAAGTTTGCGAACCCTTTTCAAAGGCATCCCCATGTAGAACACAGTACAGTAATCCAAATGGGATGTAACTAAGGCATGACTGTGGCCAGATCTGGCATCTCCAAGAACAGGGGCAGTTGGTAACTAGCTGAACCTTAGGAGCACACCCAAACTGCAAACTAGAGTCTTCAAGGAGAGCGTTCCCCAAGCAGGGTGGATAAAAATCAATGGATTTTTTTTAAAAATTAAAAAATGGATTTTTAAAATTTAAATGGATTTTTTACATTTAAATTGGGTTTTTTTAAATAAAATGCTTTTTGAGGAAAAATCTATCTAAAATAGTTTTCTATTTAAGATACATTATAGTCCAAAGATTATTCATCATGAAATAAAGATTACTTTTTAAATTATGTAGCATGAAGCTGTATATTCATGCAATGTTTAAATTTTTTGGTAAATGAATTCCATTAATCCATTCACAATGTCATGCTCTTCCAGAGGTTTCTGTAAGATTATTGGGCAGTTTTTCTATCTAGAAGATATTATCACACATGCTTGGTTTTACAGTTCTCAAAACTGTGAATTTGTGTTTGCAGAGATCACAATCCCATTGTTCCTTTGCAAATCTATGTACACAGAATCAACCCCTTACCTCTTAAGTGCTAAGTTTCAAAAAATTCAATGAATAGATTGTTGGGAGTGAAATAGAGCTGCACAAGAAGCTAAAAATGAAACCTGCATCTGCTTATAAATATTAAGATTATACCAGCAAGAATGAGTCTTTGGTAACTCTGAGTTGTGTCCTTATAGCGAGGAAGAGTGCACTTTTTTTTGGGGGGGGGGGGGGAGTCACATGATTAAATTGAGACTTTCTGAGTAGTGATTAAAATCGTGATTTAAATCAAATCCACCCTTACCCCAAGGCAGGACAGGTTTAGTCCCCATTTGCTGGTCGTCCTTTCGACTAACCAGGAGCACCTCAGTCTTGTATTCTGTATTTGGAAATTGCATTTGTTATGCTTTCATGCTTTTTAAAATTTTGTATATTGGTTGTTAATGTTCAGTGTTTTTAATCTTTGTAAACCACTTGGACAGCTTCGAAAGGAGGAGGAGGAGGAGGGGGCTTCAATTTGCTCACCCTCATCCAGTTCATTACTGAGACCAGACACCAATTTAGAACTGCAACAGCTTCTTCAAATTTAGATGGAAAGGAGAGAGTTCAGTGTCATCAGTACACTGATGGCACTAACTCCGGACAACCTCCCCAGTGCTTGCATGTATATGTTAAATAGCATGGGGGGCGAGCGGGGCATTGAGGGTGACATGCAGTGCTGGGTCAGAGCTCCTCCCAGGTGCATCAACTCTTCCTCTCACCCATCAACATCTCAGCAGGCAAGGATGGAGCAGTTCAAGCCTCCTCCCCCGGCTGCTGAGATGGGATCCCTGGGGAGTAAGGAGGTTATGCCTCTCCCATCCCCCAGCAGCCTCCTTCCTTCCAGATGATTTTTTCCTCATTGCTATTAGTGGAAGGGAAACAGTGGTCTTGGCAACACCAGGATCGCGGAGAAGGCTAAAGTCTCTTCCCCCTTCTGTGTGGCCTGGATTGGGATCACTTTCCCGACACTGCAAATAGCAATTGATCAACTGAGCTGCGAGGAAAAGTGGGTGGGGCTCTCTGGGACTTGGCTGGACACTGCGAGTGACGAAGGGCCAGACGTGGTTGGCAGGCTGCCCACCCCTACCGTACACCAAGGGCCACAGTGAAAACAGGAGCAACAGCACCTTCTGAAACTGCCTCTCCAAGGAACTCCAGAGCTACCACAAAATAGCGCCTCTAAATTCATCCCAACCAGGAAGTCCAGAAGGATACCACAGTCGGTGCTATTAAGAGCTGCTGAAAGGTTCAGCAGAACCAACAGAGACATAATCCCCCTGTCCAGTTCCCAGCATAGATCATCCACAAAGTTAAACCATAACCAGGCCTGAGCCGGACTGAAGTGTTCTAGATCAGGTATAGGGAACCTGGTGCCCTCCAGATGTTTTGGACTACCACACACCCATCAGTCCCAAATGCTGAAGACTGCAAGACCAGGAGTCCAGAGCTTCTTGGTCTAGATAAACTTTCTCATCCAGAGACACCTGGAGCTGAGATGCCACCACATGCTTTGCCCAAGTTTATTTTAAAAAGAAAGGTCACAACACCATCTCTTTCAGGTTTGATGAAATCACATCTTGTTGTAAAAAGGCCTTCACCACTACCCTTACACACTCAGGCAGCAGCACCCACATCCCCAGCTACTTTAAGACAGGAAGTGCAGAAGTCAAGAACACAAGGGTTAGGTTTCACCTCTCCAACTATCCTGTCCACATCCACATATAGTACTAGGAGCCCCAACTATACTGTCCATGGAGCTCATGGGAGAAAAATATGTATGCTACCATCATGAGCCATGGGCTAGGCTGAAACCATGGCAATGACATCACCACCACCCGCCAAAATGAAGGCTCAGGAATGTTCGCCAGCTTCATTGCCCTGGCATAGATTTCAAGGTGTGGGTGCTGGGAAGACACCAGAAATATAGTAGCGCACAAAACCCCCAAGGCTGCTTGATAAAGAGACAATTCCAGTAAGACAGCGGCTGAATTCGGACGACACAATAAGCAACTGAGGTGGGGGAACAATCGTCAGTTGTATTGACTGTCGTGTCGTCCGAATGCTGCCATAGTCAACTCAGCACTGATCCTAATCTACACCACAGTTGATTATTTATTACCATGTTGTGTGGGGAGTACCCCCTAGATGAACAACTATAAAGTTGATTATTACCCCACCATTGACTATTGTGTTGTCCGAATTCAGCCAGCGTGAGAGAACTGGCCAACTGTGAGTGCCCGCAACAATACGCTAAAAGTAGTGGAGGAGGCCCAACCATGGCAATGCTGCCAAGAGGACCCTGAACAAGATCCACCATATCACTGGCAAGTAATCAGAGGGCTGACAACATTGCTGCTCTCAGGTAACAGCAGCGCACTCACACACCCCATGGAGCAGCTGTGAAACATATTGCAAGAAACACAACATCATTGTAATTTAGAAGCAGGAACGGGGCTTCTAAAGCCTCCAAATGTGCAGGGGTTTTGAGTTAGGCATGTGTAATTGTCACACGCTATGTGGACCTCTTCTAACGTAGTTGTACTTTTGAAATGCAATGCAAGTCATAGTCCTGAGAAAGAACCGACACACGCTCAAGCGATCAGGTACCAAGCAGTTTGAACCTACCGTGGGTAGGATCCAACAGGCACCTACCGCTGCAGCACAACCTGCCCCTTCCAGAAACCTGTGTTTCCGGTCGTTCGGGGGCTTTCCCTCGGAAGTGCTACATCGCCGCAGCAGGTCCCTGTTGAATCCTTCCCCGTATGCCCAGCAAAACTCTGGACCCAAATACTGAGTTTATACAACATATGAACCCAACCCATGGCCTTTACTGATGGCAAATGTAATCAGAGAAAACCTCCTACCTTCAACGTGCCTCCTCACTGTCCACACCGCATTGGGGTTACCAGGCAACTCTGATACTGCCATTTCAGACACCTAGCAAAATAGAAGGTTCCAGTTTATATTCAGGTTTAGATGATTCCTCTGCCAAATGAAGTAAACTAGTGATTAATACTACATGGAATTAATACTGCATCTTCTGCCCCTACTGAGTATAGGAAGGTGTCTGATTCCAAATTCAATTCCAGAGAAGCTCGCAGGGGGCAAAGGCAAAGGGAGTAGGGCCAGAACCCCCAGCATGGAGCCGCTTCAAGCTCTGCCTGCCAGGAGCTCAGCATCACAGCAGCCATTTCAGCCTTTCAAATAGGGGAAAACATGCAACATCTAGGAAACTGGACAATCTGCCGTGGGGGGGGGGGGGGGGGAACGGTAACCAGCTGGTGATGTGGGGAAGGGAGGGCAACCATCTGGGGAATCTCATTGGGTCAGATTAGGACACCAGGCAGGCCACATTTGGCCCCTGGGACTGAGGCTCAACACCTCTGTCTTACACCATTAGACTGCTTGACTTTTTATTACTTGCTGTTTATTACTTTTAACTCAGGGCAGTGAATGTGATACTCCCCAAATCCTAACCTTATAAAATCAGCTAGGCACTTCCTATCAGCACTGCCCTTCTTACCTCAAGTCCATGTCTGAGGACCCTCAGAGACGACCGAGGTCCCCTTCCACAAGCCGCGTATAATTGGGGTGTATCTTCATTAGCCAGATCAGCTATCTGCAGAAAGGCAAGGTACAGGATTGAGAAATTAAGGGAGAAAAGTTTCCACACTGAAGTCAGGTATTGCTTTAAGATCACTATAGTACAGCTAAAAATGTTACTCCAGTTGGCAGGATTGAGAGCTACAGCTGAGCTGGGCATTAGGTTGAGCAGGATCAGAAGTACAGGGCAAAAGCATGGAAACAATCTGAGAGCACCATCAACAGACCTACAGATCAGGCAACCGGTCCAGGAGATAAATCGCTCCAATAGAGCCACCGTCATAATAGCCCAAGACATTTGCTGATATTTTGCTCAGTCATCTGTATTAATGCAGACTTGCTTGTCCACCACACATTCTAATATGTAGGAAAGACTGGGGGCTAATCAAGAAGTAAAGCTTCCTACATCTACCACTTGGTACATTGGCTACCTGTATTTATCATCCACGACACATGACATTAAGCGGACTACTGAGCATCACAGCCAGAATGGTCTTTTAAGAAACAGCTCATAATGGTCATATGGCTACAATGCCTTTGAAGGCGATTCAGATACAGGAAACTCTAATCACGTCTCCGGCATCATTGTTGCACGTGTGTTGCGTGATTAGGCAGCTGGGGTGTGTATGGGGGATGAATCTTGATTTTAAGGTGTGACATCACACATAATACGATTGGCTCCAATGGTGCTGCTCCATCAGTGGAAGGTCAGCAAAAAGCAGAATCTATTTTCCCCTCCCCAATACAGTCCCCCGCTCCCCACATGCCTGGTTTCCCAGCAAAATCACTGAGATTCCACCGCCACAGTCACTTCCAGCAGCATAAAGCCTTCAGATGGTTCTTTTGGGGGATGAGGGAAACGGGACAATGCCCCGCTCTCCCCACCAGCTGTAAACACATGCCATTTCTGGAATTATTCTCAAGGACCAGCTGACTATGCACCACTCAACATCAGGGGGAGAGCAGCAGGGTCACAGGCCAAGGAAGTAGGCCCATGAATTGAAAAATGGAACTTACCTGACAGCACAAGATGGGAGACAGGCTGTCCAGCTCATCCACCAGAACCAGGTTCTTAAGAGGCCTCGGCTGGAAAAAGAAAGTGTCTCCTTCCTCCAAAGGCATGGCAGAGGAGAACTCTGGTTCCTCATCATCATCTCCCAAGTGAGCTATCTGGTAGAGGTAGCTGCAAATAGAAGGGGGGAGCTCTCAGGGGGCTACGTGAGGGAGGTCTACCATCTTCTCCAGAAGGCTTCGCTGTTTCAATGATGTGCAAGCTGTAGGACTACTTGCAGGAGCAAACACTCTGAGGAAGAACAAGAGTGCTGCCAGCGTGTGTGTGTGTGTGTGTGTGTGTGAGAGAGAGAGATTGGAAGCCCTTATTCCCCTGCCGGTAACCAGGGCAAACACTATGAGGAGCTATATGCCCCTGGCCACTCCAAAGACTGGAGTTCAATGCTGTGGGGTGAATCATGTCCTCAAAGGTGCAAGACAAAAGACAAGAGGAGGAAATACTATCACACCAATCTGATACACCTCGGTTTCAAAAAATGAAATAATTTGCTCTGTAATTTGTGGAGTGAACAGGAAGGAAATGGTGATTCATTTCCATATGAATCACCATTTCAGACTTGGGGGGGAAAACCCACATTGTTTCCCTCCCACCTATCCTGCAAAACAAATGTTATTTATTTATTGCATAGCCAAATAATATTGCAAAGCCAATAGCCAAAGCTCTCTCAGCAGTTCAAAAATTAAAACAGTAAGATACAGCATAAAATATAATACAGAAGCTTAAAGCCACAACCAGAATAAAACCAAGCAGCAATGCAGAGGTTTAAAATACAGATTTGAAACAGCAGAGTTAAAAGACTAGGATGGCATTCCAGTTTCTAAAAAAGTTTCACCAGGGCTTCTAAGATATAAACAACAAAAGTGTTATTAGTTGATTATGGTTCTCTCTGATGGGTTCCATTCTGAAACACATCCTTTTGAAAACACCACGTTTCAGGGAATGGGCATGCAAAATCAACAGTAATGACTTGGGACGGCTTAAAGACCTTCAGCGACAGATCGTTTTCAGCTGTCATGTTCGTTGTTCCAACTCAGTGAACCAGCAGCAGCAGCAGCAGCTTTGGCCACTCAGCCTACCCTTGTACTAGAGAAGCAAACAGCCGCTGAGGAATGTGCAGAGGCTGCAGCAGATTGACTGCACCACCATCCCCCCCCTCTCATGCTCCATGCTACCTTCACCCATATTCCTTCCCTCCGCTTTCCACGCATAGAACTCGTGGGCCTTCTCCCACCTCTCTAACAGTTATTGAACTGGTTTGGTCCATCACAGTCAGCTAAACAAGCTTAAGATACAGTGCATGCCGGGCTTGTTGTGTTGTCCAAACCTGGGCAGTGTGGCTTGCTGGAGGGGGAAATAACCCTCAAATCACCCATGGGCTTTTGCTGGGACTTAAACAAGCCACAGTGGCTTGTTTAGCCACCAGTGATCATGTGAACTGGCCCATTATTTACTTGCTGGATATATTTATGCCCTGCCTTTTAAGCAGCTTACAGTCACAGGGCTAAAAACCCAAACTGAACATACATAATAAAACAACCTCTGTTAGGATCACCCTCTGCTCCTGCCTACTGGCCCTTACTCCTCTAGCTTTTAGGAAGGGTTTAAAGATGCATCATTTTAATTTAACTTTTAAAATCATGTAGCTGTTTTATTGTTTTTAATGTTCTTGTTTTTTCAGTGTGTAAAGGTGTTATTGTTTTAAAATGTTGTACATTTCCTAGATGGCTTTTTAGCAAATTAATTGACATCATCTGCCCCGTGGAAAGGAAGGCGGAGCGAGGGTCTGCTCCAGTTGGACTGTTCCCACCCCACCTGGGAGATGGGTAAAAAGGGTCATGTTGAAAGTATATTTTTTCTCCTTCTTCCCTCCCCATTCCTTTTTCCTTGTGTGTCAAGTCTTTTTCAGATTGCAGCTTGTGAGCAGGAATGGCCTTGTTTACTGATTGATTGTAAGCCATTATGGGAGCATTTTTTGACTGAGGAGCGGGATAAAAATATGTTAAATAAATAAATACTGCAGTATGTAAATGTTAATAATAAATAAATGACACTGTCTAAACAGATCACAGATTTGGTCCACATTTAACCCAAAGCACCTTGATTGCTAGAAGACTCTAAGTCTTGAGTTTTCTTGCCTGAAACCAGCAATATCCAGCTATACCTGTGGTAGGATGCAAGGATACAAGACACATACACACACCTCAACTTGAACTATCACCAGACTCGGGAAATGGTAGCCAGACAGGTGTGTGTGAATGCTTGCAGAATGCCAGCAGCATTACAATGAATGAACATTAAGCAACATTTGAAAAGAAATTCAAAGGCTTTACTTACTGGTTTCCAAACTCAGAAGCCACAAACAGGAATCCTGTTTTCAGCACGCACATTGCAGCAGCTACAGGAACCGTGTCAAAATACTTGAGTCGAATTTCTGTGACCTGGAACCACCACAAAGGAGTTCCTGCATGAGCCAGACTGGAAAATGCGTTAATTCTCATTGTTTCTCCCTCCCTCCCACACACAAACGCAGAGACATACCATATCCTCATCAGTCTCTAAGGTGATTTTGAAGATATCTCCCTGCTCCGTCTGAGCCAGGAAAAAGAACATAGATTTGGTCTTGTGTGTAGCAGAGCAGACGAAGATCATGCCTCTTTCTGGGTCATCCAAGTCATTCTGTCACAGAGAACAGCAAGTCAGGGGTTCAAAGGCAAAAACTGCTCTAAAGGGATCTTTGCCCAAAATCTCCAGCGCTGACAGTATTCCGCTGCCTATATCTTTAGCACGTCCCTACATATTAATTTTTCCTTCAATAGTCCCAAATGAATGTGAGCCAAATGCATGGTTCTGCCTGGAGGTGCCCAATCCACTACTGAAGATTCCAGTACTTCTGGATAACTTCCCCTGTTTCATTTTTCGACCAAATCCTTTCCCTCTGACATTTTTCTGCCACCACTTGGAGATATTGCCAGACTTTCTCCCACCTCTCAAGTACTTTGCTCCCTCTTTCTTCTCTTCATACCTACAAGCAGTCACCAAGTCCTACTACGTCTCTTTCTGGACACCTCCAAAGGATGTGTGCTTTCTCAGTACCCCTTTGGTGGTTTTCCCCACCTGCCAGAGCACCCTTCCATGCATGTTCCCCAGCAGATGGTGTACATAGGAACTCCCTGCCCCTGGAGGTCAGGCAGGAGCCAACACTGGGCTGCTTCCGGCACCTCCTGAAAACAATTCCCTTCCAGGAAGCATTCCTTAAGCGACCAGCCAGTTTTCATTGGTACTGTTTTAAATTGAACAATTTTAATTAGCGGTTTTAATATTTTTACCTTTTTACTGTTTTACTCCTATGTTCACCACTCTGGAATCTATTTTAGATATGGAGCAGTATATAAATATTGAAAATAAATAGGCATATTGCCCCAACACTGGGAATAGCATATAGATAGCATGACTAGTAACCATGGATATGTTGGACTACAACTCCCAGCAACACCCTGAAAGCAAAGCTGGCTGGGGAATGTTGGGTTTTGTAGTCCAACACATCTGGAGGTCACCAGGACGGAGAAGGCTGTTCTACACCACTCTTCACTGCTGGCTCTCTGAGTGAGAAAAGAGCTCTAGTAGCCCAAGTCTATTTTATTGACTGGTCTGTGTTTGTTCCTCACCTTTCCTCTGATGAGCACAAGGTGACCTACATGGCTTTCTCCGCTCCCATTATGTCTTAAGGATGGGGGGGGGGGGGGGAGGTGTTCTGAACCTGGGCCACTTTGACTCTCTATTTAACCAAACACTTCCATCGCTTACTTTGGCTATTCTGCATTTGTCTCTACACTCACATATCATAGTTTATTTATTTATTTATTTATTACATTTGTATACCACCCCATAGCTGAAGCTCTCTGGGCGGTTTACATAGGATTAAAACAATTAAAAACAATATACAAAAATTTAAACAGCAAAAACATACAACATACACACAATACACACATACATTTAAAACCGCTACAACAGCCCAAAAAAGCTACAAATCCAAAAGCAAACCCAGGCTCCTCAGAGATTGCCAAATGCCTGAGAGAAGAGAACAATGCATTCCTCTCCACAAAAAATCCGCACATTTTCTTGCCAAAACAGTAAGGCAAACATTTTGTTCAGCTGCCTAGATAATGTTATTGGGAGATTATTTTAGAATTTTACACAAGATTTCTTACCCTTCTTCTGGGAATGGGACATCGAATATCTGGTTGGTCCCCAAAGTTTTTGTAGGTGATGTAGTTTTCAGAACAAATCAGCACCCCACTGGGACCATCAGAGCCTCCAGGAACTAAAGAACAACATGAACATTTCATAAGAAACTGAACAGAAGCAACAGTATCTATAGTTGATCTCAGCCTCAGAAAACTGAAATTGGAAAGAAGCCTGAACAAGAAACTATGCAGATTAAGTGTCACTATTGAAGTCCAATGAGGCTTCACCTTTCTCCAAACTGGTGCCCTCCAGATGTGGACTGCAGCTCCTGGGGGATGATGGGAGCTGTAGTCCAGCACTAAGCCTATATAAACCAGTTGCTGGGGAACACGGCTGGGAAGGTGCTGTTACACCGTGTCCTGCTTGTGGGTCCCTGATGGACAGCTGGTTGGCCACTGTGTCAACGGCGTGCTGGACTAGATGGACCCTCGGTCTGACCCAGCATCTGGCTCTTCTTGTGTTCTTATGGAGGGTGGCAGGTTGGGGAAACCTTGTGGGGTTGCAGCCAAGCACCCATCAACCCTGGGCCAGCCGCTGCCAGCCTGCTTGAAACTCTTCCCCGACTACTTCATGGTGTGTGTCAGTATTCAAATAGGGTGAAAGGGAAGGAGGGATCTGAAGTGTCTGTCAACATTACTTCATTACTGGGAAGGTCAACTGTCCTTGCAGGCTACCCCAAGGCCATTCCAGCCCCTTCCAGCGCCCACTGGTCCCTCAGGCCTGGTTGCCACCACAAGATCACACGTGCCTGCATGTGTTGTAATACGACAGTGCGTGCTTGAGGACTGGGCTCCTGCCAAACACAAGAGGCAGCTAAGAAAATCACTGGGGAAATAGGAGAGAGCGAAGTACTGCAGGGGTTGGGTGGGTGGGTTGTGCCGTGGATGAGATGGCAGTTTGTGGGGGCCGCCTGCTGAGGAACAGAGGAGAGACTTTTAATGGAGGGTTTCCAAAGTAGAACCCGGAGTGGAAATATGGGTTGCTCTTTTATGCGGCATGACATGGTCCTAATTAGGTAGTGATGGTATGGACTCACTGTGTATCAATCATGTCACTGGTTTGAGCAAGCAAAAGGCATGACATTTTCTCCAGTGGTTCACTTTCTGAATCCAGAGTAGAATGCCCTTTTCTTTAAAAGGCTGGAAATGGCGGTACCTGTTATAAGGAAGTTGCCATGTTCTTCCAAGGGTTCACTGTATTTTCTGACGACGTGGTTCAAGCCCAGATCTAACTCATAAAACGTCAATGTCTGCTGGGTGTTGGCTGCTGCTTCTCCCGTGGGGTCATTGTCAGCTTCCTGGAAAAACAATACCAGATCTGTATATACCACCAAGAAACTACTGCCATACATTGCCAAGTAAGGGAAGAGACAATTTTGTATTTCTAACGTGAACTGCCCAAGGAATTTCTACTGCAAGGCAGTACAGATTTTTATAATAAAATAAACTAAGTTAAGTTAAGTAATGTAATAGACTGAAGGGGTTTATCTGCAGTGTAAGATGAGAAACACACAGTTGAGGTCTTGGATGATGTAACTTCCATGAAAGCCATTGTGAGAATCCAACAATTCAGACAATTTAATCTGTCACTTCCCTCATCATCTGGAGCAAGGAGCCATTGGCCACAAGGGTGGTGCACTTGCCCAGCGCCAGCCCCACAGCTGTCAGTTTAAGCAACTGCAGTGATGTGGGTTCTCCTGAAAAGTCGGGATGTTGTATAAGGTAGTCATCAAGAAATAAGGTATATTAAAACATTAAACAAATCTATAACATACAGAACGCTCTGAGTCCTTTCGCTCTCTGTCAGGGCACATCCAACAGAACTCTGCTCTTCTCCAAGCGGGAGCTTGAACACCTGCAAATCTTGGTGCATTACCAGCCACCTCATCCCATCCCATCCTACAATGAGTGTGAGCTCACACATGTTGCGGCAAGGACAGCTTACAGCAGGGGTGGGCAACATGTGGGACTCATGTGACCTGCACTACAGTTCTGTGCATAAGATTTGTAAAAAATAAAATAAAATGGCTGTGATATCACACTGTAGGGTTATATGAGTCAAATTTATCTTGAACACAAGCTAAATTTGGCCTGGTTAGCACTCTGTAGCATTATCATGTCAGCGCAGGGGTTTACAAGGTTTACAAGGTGGGAGTACGGATAGGATACTACACCCTTTCCTTATTTGCCATATTGGGCTATAATTGGTGGGCATCTATTGCCATCAAATTAGGTAGGCCTCAGAGACTTTGCCTTTTAGAGATAATTCCATAAAACCACAAACACAAATTCTAACATCCTCCCCATTTCCCCTTTCATTCTGCAACGCTGGGCAGCTTAATGCCCTGCAACTAATTGTTGTGGATGCCTCTGCCAATTTCAAGTCACAGTAGACCTTAACAGATAATAATAATAATAATAATAATAATAATAATAATATAATAATAATAACTTTATGTATTTCCCGTCTCTCCCGATGGATCGAGGCGCGGAACAGCATCAAACATAAAATACAAAACTGATTAAAACACATAAAACCAATACATCATTAAAATACCAATAAAACACCAATAAAACACTTTAAAATTCATCTGGGTAGGCCTGCCGGAAGAGATCAGTCTTTATAGATCTTTTAAATTCCTGAAGACTGGTGAGCTGGCGAATCTCTCCCGGCAGGTCATTCCAAAATGTACATTGGAAAGAACAGTACCTCATAATCCATTTCCAGACAAGCAAACATGGGATTTTCAAACCCAACATCTACTCCGACTACATGGTAAACCAAAGTGTTGGCCTTGTGGGCTTCTAATGGGGAAGAAATTGTAAGCCGAGCTGCAGCATCTCTGTTCAGGATGTACACTAGCTTCTGTTTCTCAATGGCACCTAGACACAGAGAAAACACACAATGAATACAAACATGGAAAGTAACTACACTTGAGTGCCAAACCTGCCCCTGCACAGAGAAGAAACAGTGTGTATAGATATAACATGGCTTAGTGTTATGAGAACAAGTCATTGTGAGCCTTGAAACTCTCCCACTCCTTCAACACAATCACAGACGTCGGAAGCATCTGTCTCTGTTTTAAGTTCACAACAGTTTAGTGTGCCATCCAAACTCTAACTGTGGTTAAACCTAATTATGGTTTCAAGATAGCCTCTTAAACTATAGTTTGAAAGTGGCTCATTTGAACAAGCCATAGTTATGTTTGTCCAGGTTTGGCCATCACAACAAGCCACAGTTAATCTACAACTGAACCAAAATCTTCCACTCTCCCTGGAGTGCAGGGGAGGGCATTAGACCAAGGTGCGCAGTGGCTCATTCCTGTTATGCTAAACCAGCTTTCTCCCGCTCAGGCTAGAGAGAACGACAGCCATATGTGAAGTTGTCATAGTGCAGTATGACGAAGGCTGCATACACAGCTCCATAGCCACAGCAACAGGGACTTGCTTGGAGACAAGTAAGCAGCTACTTACAAGGCTGTATTTTGGAGACAGATTTCAACAGAACAGCAGGTTTAGTGAGCCAGGTGCAGATGCCATGATGAGCTGCGCTCCCACCGTGGTTAAATAACTCACATTGGGCTGTCATGTTGTGCAAACAGCACCACTGACACACTCTTCCTGCCCTCCCCTGCTAACTGCACTGTAACAGCAAAGTACTGGATTTTGACAGGTGACTTCAAAAGAAAAAACAAACCTCTATAACAACCTGGTCAGAAATGGATCCAAGCATCTCCATGGTTTATCTCAGAGGAGAGACATGAATTCCAAATCATCATTTCAGGCCAAAGAAAACCTATTGCACCAAATGCATGGAGCTCAAATGCTTGTCTTCTAGTTAGCTCCATAAAAATTCCAACATCCCATCATTATTTTAGTACCAGCAGAATGGAAGTGGACAAAGAAGCTCCATTCCAGTCCTAAAAAGATGAGGAGAAATCTCTATTGTAAGGGTTCAGAAGCTCTAAGCCTGCCCCAGGGCCATTCCACATTGGGCCCAGTAGTGGAGGAGGGGGCGGGATGCCAATGCTTTGCTTTTCCAGCAGTACCCAAGGAAGAAAAACATTAAAAAAAAAAGGGCTCAGGAGGGGCAGTGTCCCTGTTTTTAGTAGCACTTGGTGGGTCAAAGTGGCCACACGCATGTGTCAGTCAGTATACACGTAGATGGGAATCCCAATGCTCTTCCTAATTTAGCTTATGCACACAACTCCAGCTCTAGCAAATGCTACACCAGGATGACAGGAAAGTATTTGGAGTTCTCCATAACTTGGAATCATCCTGGTGGCTGGTAATAAGTCCATCTGGTGGAGTGGAGTGCAATGGCTAAGAACATAAGATGAAAAATCCCAGGTTCAAATGTCACCTCAGCCACAAACTCACTCAGCTCCCACTTGCAACATGGTTCTAACAGCACTCAGAACTTCACTAATATTATTTCCGATTGAACCCCTCAGCAAAAATGCAACCGCTGGACCCCAGGGACAGAAACACCAGCCAACACAATTTTCACCATTCAGTTCTTCGACAATGCTGCACAAGTCTCATTCTCACACCCCCATCCCAACTTACTGATCATAACAGCTCGTCCCTTAGGATCCACAGCCAAGTACTGACCAGGAACAATTCTGCGACAGCCACTCTTGCCAAAGGTCTCCTGGTGAATCTTCTCAAACACATTTTTAGATGGTTGGTATTCCAGGATAACAATGCGGCCTGAATCACTGCCCACTACAATGTAGTCTTTGGTCCCACCAGTTAACCGGAAGGCCATGAGGGAGCGGATGATTCCAAAGACTTCTACAGTCAGCAAGGTATGAACCTTCCCAGTGTTTGGGTCAGGACGAAGCAACTCCAAGATTTTCCCTCGGGAAACAACAATTTCTTGCTGTTTGGTACCTAGAAAAGAAAAATTAGATCAGCAGCTAAAGACCAAGGAGACTGCCAAAGCAAAGAACAACTTTGTTTTGGCCATGATGGCTGGGAATGAAGACAGCTGTAGTTTAATATGTCTGGAGGATACCAGGTTAGGGAAGACTGGCTTAGAACAGCAACACACCCTCCATTGCCACATTGTCTATTGCTGCCCAGAAGTGCCTTGCAGTCTGGTTTTCACTGCCTGGAGCAGTTGTGACTGCTTTTTACACAACAGAGAACTTGAGAGCGGTTGTTCTCAAACTAGATGCTGGGCTTGTACAGTCAACATGTTAAGCCATAGTTAGGCACTAAACTTTTCGCAGCAAATGGTTAGTGAGCGTGATAAACCATGGTTATGTAGTCACCATGGTTAGGAATGGTTCACATGACAAACTAAGCCATAAAGTTTAGCTCAAAATGCTGAACAGGGTCGTTGCGGGCCAGAAATCAGAATACCAAACTGTGAGGTCAATGGGGCAACCAACCACATGCTTTTTCAAAAGAGCTTTGCTCTGGCATCCTTAAGCACAATGTGCACCCTTTCACCTTTGGATCACCTGCACCGCAGGCTGCATGCCAAGTGACCGCCACATTTACTCTGCCAAATCATACCACAAAAGGTGCTCAGCAGGTTGGGGAGAGCACAATGGCAATGGGGAGTATGGGGCACAGAGAGAGTTAACCCTCCCATCCAATGAGTGTGTGTACAGGAGGAGGGGGCGGCTGAGAATGCTTGAAGGGAGAAGGCTGTGAGCATGTGTCAAGCACAGGAATGACACCAACCCAAGCCTCGCATACCACCGGGTCCCAACCCACCACATGTAGCCCTCATGGACAAAAAAGTTGCCCAAACCTGCCTTAAGCTAAGGAAGGGAATGCAGTACGCCAAACCCTTTGCCTTATTTCGGATGGGCCTTGGCCACTTTTTGGCTTAGTTGGCCAGGAAAAATACGACAAAGCTGAATCCTCATATTAATAACATGGGAAGCTGCCTTATACTGAGTCAGACCTATGGTCCATCTAGCCTAGTATTGTCAACACTGACTGGCAGCAGCTCTCTCAGGTTTCAGGCATGATCCTTTCATAGCTCTACCTGGAGTTGTTGAGGATTGAATCTGGCGCTTTCTGCATGCAAACAAGGGGCTTGATCACTGAGCACCTGCCCCTTCTTTTAAGAGAACACCGCCTCTAGCGCCTCTGCCACTCTAAACAGAAATGCAGCCACATAGCTTTGGGAAAACTGAACAATGAAACTAAAACTCCAATGACTTTATCTAACCATGCATTCATCTGGTACACAGGCTTACAGAATTTACCTGAAAAATTGCCATGGATGGCATAGCTGATACCAGTGGCCCGTTGCAGAGTTAGGTTATAAAGGAACATGGCGCAGATCAAGTGGCACGTCACCTCAGCTCACCTATGAGAAATAGAATCAAGCAGTTAAAGACACATTTGCGGTACTAAGTTTACCCATGCACTTAAGACATGTTGGTCCAGAAAATTAAACATTTGGCTTATTGCCGAGGGATGCTTCGTACAAACATTTCCAGGACTAAAATATTGTAAAGTGATTTTTCCTTCTTACACTTTCACACAGCAAAAGTGTCTTGTGAAAGGTTGACATACTACAACTGGAAAGGATCACATCCTGAAAATATTTGTTTCGTGGGTATTTTAAAGTATGTATCAACTTGCAGTCTCACCAGGGAGACAGGGGACTTAAGGTTTCATGGACTACAGCCCACTTTATCTGAAGTTGTCAGGTATAGATGGAGAGAGGGAAAATAAGCAGTGATGTGAGAGAAAAGAACTGAAGGAAAAACACTGGGCCTATTCAGAAGAACCCTTAAACCCTGCTGGTTACAGCTTTTGGTTAAGCAGCAGGGTTTAAGGTGTCTTGTGCAATGCGTTTTGCTAAACTCTACTCACTCATTAACCACAGTCGGACTGTCTGCAGCAGGGTTAGTGGCTCTGACCATGGCTTAAAGTGTTGTGCGTGACAGTACAGCTTGTGGTTAGAGCGAACCCCAGAGAATCACAGTTTTACTAACCCCAGAGCCTGAAGTGTCATCTGAACAGACCCACTGTGACAACTTACATTAAAGCTGACACATAAAGCAATGTATGGTCATTGTGATAAGTTTACATCTACAGCTTTAAACTTCTAATATAAACTGTAAGAGTCTGCATTATTTACATTTTATTTTCCTCCAACATTACTTTTTCTCTACAGCCACGCTTTCAGTTTAGGACACTTCATGCATCTGATAAAGTGGACTCTAGTACATGAACGCTTAAGCCATACTAAGTATAACACTTTCCAGAGGGTCACTCTGTAAGTTTACTGCAGCTAAAGCAACAAAGAGCTTTGTGGTGCCTTAAAGATATACACATTTATTTTAGCATAAGCGTTTGTGGACTCCACAAAAACTTATTTCAGAATAAATTAGTTTTTAAAATTACCACAAGACTCTGATGCCTTTGCCCCCCACAACAACTACATCCTTAGATGGCCAAAGTATCAACAGAAAAAGGCAGGGTTAACATCTCTTATCAATTAGTATTGCCAAGGTAGTTACCAAGATTCACATTGCGAGACACAAAAGTATTGTATTTTAAGAGTTAATTTTAAAAGAAAAAAACAAACAAGATGTGCTATGAGAACCTGATCAGAAATGGATCCAAGTATCTCCATGATTGATCTCAGAGAAGAGACATGAATTCCGAATCATCACGTCAGGTCAAAGAAAACCAGCTGCACCAAATGCGTGGCGCTCAAATGCCTTTCCGCCAAACAGCAGTTAAAAAGACTTCAGTTTTGTATTGTTGACAAATAAACAGATCCCCTCGTTATTTTTCTTACACATTGTACATCGTATTGTGCCTGTTTTGCACATCATATGGAGAGAGCGACCTGCTTTTAGCGCTAGGAACAAAGAGTGACTTACTTCAGAGTAAGCATGGAAAGGATTGTGCTGTGGAGCCACAAAACACGCTTACCCGAAACCCAATTCCCCGTGTTCAGTGGGGCTCACTCAGCCTGCCCTCGAGATGCGCGGGCTTACAGCTCCCATCACTCGCACCAATGAGACTGGGAGCGATGGGAGCTGTAGTCCAGCACACCGGGAAGGCGCCAGTTTGGGGCAGGCTGGTGGGGTTGCGGCCAAGCACCTACCAGCCGCCGCCGCCGCCGCCCGTTCTGCCCGAAGCTCTTTCCTGCTCCCCGCGCCGCCTCGGCCCGCGCTCAGGCCTCACAGACCACCCCGCCGCCCGCCCTCCTGCAGCGCCGCCGCCGTCGCGGCCGCTCAGCCACCACCCTGCCCGGACACCCTTTCCACTGCCTTCCCTCCCGGAACTGGGGCGGCCGCAGCCTCGGCGGGAGGGGATATTCGGCGGCCTTTACCAGGGGCGCGGCGCGGATGGCGGCGGATCCTTGCGCGGCTTCACTCCCTGCTCCGCGCGCGCTCCGGCTCAGCCATTGCCCAGCGGCCTCCCGCGCTCCAGGGGTCCTTCCACGCACGTGGCGCCGAGTCCTGGGCCGCCCCTGCCGTGCCTGAACCAGCTCCGGAGACCCGCTGCGCGCCGCTTCAACCTGGACGCTACTCCGGAAGGGGAGCGGGGTCTCCGTCATCAGCCTCGGCGGCGGCTCCTCCAGTGCACAAGCCGCCACGCTCGCCTCAGCCACGCAGGCACCACCGAGGGCGCCTATATTCACACGCCGGACGTGACGTGTCCTCCGGCGACTATAGACTGAGTTGTAGACTTACACCCTCGGCGCGAACTGGAAGCTCCCTGTGCAAAACCCCAAGGCCGCGGCCGCCTCCCCCCTCGGGACTTTGTTCTGAGACGGCGCAGACGCCAAGGGCGGGGCCCGGCTCGCAGAGACGCTGACGTCATCACCGCGTTACTGCTTGTTGCTAGGCGATGTTTTTCGGGGCGGCGGCCCTGAACGACCAGCTCAGCCCCAGCGCTGAACATGGCGGACAGGAGCCCAGCGGGATGGGGTGGCCGCTTGGCCGCTACTCACGCTCTGGGGACGCCTGTGAGGGAGGCCGCTGCACTTACCCCGACACCCCCGGGGCTGCCCCCGCGTAGAGCTCCGCAAGGCCGCCGCCGCCGCCTGGCCGTGTGGTCAGTTAGAAGCGGAAGCCCCTCCCCCTCCCCGACGCACCCGGAAGCTCCGCTCTGTTCAAGCGCGCCTCTTCCCTTTCGTTTCTCTAGGGGCGGCGCGTGGCCAAGATGGCGGCGGTGGCGGCAGCCTCCGGTGTGAGAGGAGCGCAGGGCGGTGGCGCTGCTGCTGCTTCCTCCTCCTCCTCACTCCCCATGGATGAGATCCGCGCGCTCACGGACCTGCCGGACCTAGAGGCCGCCTACAGCCGCCTGTGCGGGGAGGAGGTGGGCTGGTGTCCCGTCAAGGGCCCCTGGCGGGCCAGGCCAGCCTCGGCCACCTTGCGCCCCGCGATGGGCCGGACTACCCTCCCGCCCTCCGCAGCCGGGGTTCGCCCCCCCTCGCCCCAGCCGTGCGGCCCTGCTGGCTGGGGGTGATGGGAGCTGTAGTCCAGCCCATCTGACGGGGGGGCTCCGGGCCAGGGGAGGCGGAGCGGGCGAAGTCGGGGCCCGAGCTTCCCTGTGGCGGGGACTGAGCCCCTGCGGGCCGCCGATGGCCGAGCGCCCTCCAGGCCCCCGAGCCCTGGGGGCCCAAGCTTGGGTGAGCGTTGCCACAAAGCCCTCCTTGAAGCAGGGCTGCCTCTAGGTTACAGTTCCCATCAGCCCCAGCTAACATGGCCAGTAGCCATAGGTGACAGGAATTGTAGTCCAAAATGTCTGGAGGGCACCTGATTGGGGCAGGAAAGGGAAGCACTGCCAGGTCCAGCAGTCTCTCTCTAAAATGTGGTGATCCAGGTTGCTTGCTGAGTGGTTTAATTGGCCCCTTGAGTGCTGCCCGTTATCCAGGCTGCCTGTAGTTTGATCCCAACTCCTTGGCAGAATCTTGAAACGGGCAGTAACATTTTGCATCCACAAAACATTGAATGGGATGATTCCTGGGGATACATAGATGAAAGAATCTTCGGCTGGGGGTTGCCAGGCTTCCAGCTGCTTCAGGGTCAGCAAAATGGATTTAACAGAAATGCAAGGCAAATTGTATTAAAAACACATTCAGCACATTTTTACATCTATGTATCTCCAAGAATAATTTTCAAAAGTTACCTTTGTAGAACCAGTGCAGATGTTTCTACATCTGCCATATTTGCACCAAGAACTGCTCACATGAGCACCAGGTTTTCTAATTGAAGAGGGGGAAACAAAAATCTGCCTTGTGTCTCCTCCGCACATGTTACACAGCTCATGTGAACAGAACCTTGTGAGCAGTTATCTGGGAGGCTGTGATGATACCTGGACAGAATCCTGTAGTCACAAACCACGACATTGGATAAGTTCTGTGAAATAAATTGGAGGACCTCTCTTGGTGGGTCAGCTGCTGGAGTGAAAAATGCAAGCTTCCCTGGAGAGTGTGGAGACATAACTCATTCTGAACCACATGGAAAGCAAAGATGGGTACAGATTTGTAACAAATTCTGTTTCCTGTTTCGTAATCTTAATCTCTCTAGGAGATTAAGCACATGGTGAGGGATGATGGGAGTTGTAAGCTAAAACATCTGGAGGGCCAACTCTGGAAGTTCACAAACAAGGTGTGATGGTGATACTGGCCTGTCTTTCTGATAACAAAGGCTACATGGTCAGATGGAAGTCTGCCTGCTTTCATCGAGAAGGGGCTGATGTATAAGCAGCTGCAGAAGAAAGGATGTTCTCCGGTTCTTTTAGCAACCATAAAGCCTTTTGCTTTTGGACGTCACTTGTCTGCTATCCAGTTGAATTCTAAAGATGTAGTTGTTGCTGTTCTTGAAAAGGCAAAGCACTATGTGAGAACTAATTAAGCCTGCAGCACCATTTTGTTTGTTTTTGTTTTCAGAAAGCAGTGGAAGAAGAACTGGAGATGCTTCTGGAACAACAGGGAACTATTGAGAGCAAGATGGCTGCCCTTCATCGCATGGGGTTAGTATGCCATTGTGCATGAGAATAGTACTGTGTGTCCCACACTCCAAAGTTGCTGGGAATGGACAGAGTAGGAAGAATGCCAGAAGGGCTGTGCTTATCCTTCCTGGTGCTTTCCCCCTGTGTCTCCAGGCCTAACCTGCAGCTGATTGAAGGAGATGCTCAGCAGTTAGCCGGGATGATCACTTTCACGTGCAGTCTGGCAGAGAATGTCAGCAGCAAAGTCCGACAGCTTGATCTTGCCAAGGCAAGTAGATTAAACGGCAGTTCTGTGTGCCCATTGCTGAGGTGTAGGTCTGTTTGGGCTGTGATTGAGTGGATCAGTGCCTCATGTGACCCTCCACATGTAAGGGATTGTATCTCCCTCCTCCCATCATTTGTTCTTTGATCCTTATAGAGGTCCTTCTTAGGACTTTGGGGGTTTCATGGGCCCCACAAATGTATTGCAGCTGCACTTGTCTTTCAGGATGCTAACAGTGGAGATATGAATCATCTCTGTTCAAGTTCATTTTGCCCACACTCTGACACCACTATTTGGGGTGCTGTCATTTAAAGCTGCACAGCTCACTTGTCCTGACCTGTTAACGGTGAGGAAAAACTTTCAATATTAAATTAATTTTTGAATATTTAATTTTGCAAATCTCCTGTTAAACAGCAAACATGGCTTTTGCAGAGGCTTGTGCATCTCTGGTCTTAATGTCATTAAGTGCCAAATACAGCACTTACTTATTTTATTTAAATATTTAACTCCACCCTTCTAATAGTGAGACCCTCAAGGCAGTGAACATCAACCAAAATGAAAGAAGATGCAGCAGATTCACAGCAGCATTTGAAAAAGCATTGGAAGCACAAAGCCAGGAGTAGACAGTTTAGGAGCGAGCCAATTCATATGCAGGACAAAACAAAACTACTTTTGCTCAGCATCTGAAAGCCAGTTTGATCTAGGGCTGTGCACGCTCCCCGGATACGGATCTGTCAGGTCCGAATCGAGCCCGATTCGCTTCGGATTGATTCGGACCTCCCCCGATCCGGATCCGAAGTGAGATTCGGATGCCTCATTTTCCCCATAGACTTGTACTGGGGGAAAGAAAGGGCTATAACTTCTTTATTTTTAAAGATATAAAAATGAAACTTGGGCACATTGCCGATGGGCTGTAGGTACTCATGTGAGCAAAATTTCAGAAATGTGCATGCGTGTAGTGGCCATGAATTTTTGAAAAATGATCCAGACACGCCTATAGCTTCTTTATTTTTCAAGATACACACAGGAAAGTTGGGCACATTGCAGATGGCATGTAGGTACTCATGTGTGCCAATTTTCAGAAACATAGATGCAGGCGTTTTCTCGCAAGGAATTTTTAAAAATGCAGTTTCCATATAATCCAGAAGTGCTATAACTTTCTCATTTTTCCAGATACACACATGAAAGTTGGGTACATTGCAGATGGCATGTAGGTACTCATGTGTGCCAAATTTCAGAAACATAGATGCAGGCGTTTTCTCGCAAGGAATTTTAAAAAATGCAGTTTTCCATATAATCCAGAAGTGCTATAACTTTCTCATTTTTCCAGATACATGCATGAAAGTTGGGTACATTGCAGATGGCATGTAGGTACTCATGTGTGCCAAATTTCAGAAACATAGGTGCAGGCGTTTTCTCGCAAGGAATTTTTAAAAATGCAGTTTTCTAGGCAATCCAGAAGTGCTATAACTTCCTCATTTTTCAAGATACGCACATGAAAGTTGGGCACACTGCAGATGGTATGTGTGCCAAATTACAGACACTGGTACAGGCGTTTGGTGGCTATGAGTTTTTGAAAAATGATCACTTTGGCCCCATGCAACCCTGCACTTATGTTTCTGAAATTTGGCACACATGAGTACTTACATGCCATCTGCAATGTACCCAACTTTCATGTGTGTATCTTGAAAAATAAAGAAGTTATAGGTGTGTCTTGATTATTTTTCAAAAATTCATAGCCACAACAAGTTTGCACCTATGTTTCTAAAATTTTGCACACATGAGTACCTACGGCCCATCTGCAATGTGCAAAAGTTTCATTTTTATATCTTTAAAAATAAAGAAGTTATAGCCTTTTCCCCCAATGCAAGTCTTTGGGGAAAAACACTGTCCAGATCGATTCGGACCTCCCCTGATCCGATTCGGATCTGGTTTTTTAAGGTCCGAATCACCCCGATCTACTTCGGATTCGGGATCCGGATCTGTGCACAGCCCTAGTTTGATCTCCCAGGGAAGAGAATTCCACAATAAAGCTTCACTGCCACATTCCCCCCAGCCACACTTCCACTGGTGTTGAGACACAGAGCAGAGCCTCATCAAATGACCTGGATCATGTGGGAAGAGATTGTCCTTCAGGTGACCCAGCCCCAAGTTGTCTAGGGCTTTAAAGGCAATAAACAACACTTTGAATTGGGCTTGGAAACTAATTGGAAGCCAGTGGATCTGATACAGTCACAGACTTAAAAACATTAGCCCCAGTTAAAACTCTGGCCGCTGCATTATGGACCCCCTGAAGTTTCTGCACATTGTAGCATGCGTTGCTGCAGTCCAGCCTTGATGTAACTTAAGGCCTGTGTGATCATGGTTGGGTTTGCTGGATCCTGTGGGTGCTCCTCCCTGCTGTGGAGGTGTTTGAGAACTGACACCACTGGAGACCTCATTGCATGTAGCTTTTGCTGAATGCATCCTCATGGCATGCTGGAAGGTGTAGTCCAACACAACTGGAGGACACCAGGTTTAGGAAGGCTGATCCACACCAACTCTAGTATCCATCGGAGCAGATTTCTGAGTCACTGAGCTCCTAGCCTGTGTCTGTTTCTTCCACTCCCAGCTTCACTTATTTTGGAGGGAAGTTAACTAACTGTGGCTCTTCTTGCAGAACCGCCTCTATCAGGCCATCCAGAGGGCAGATGACATTTTGGATTTGAAGTTCTGCATGGATGGAGTTCAGACATCTCTGAAGAATGAAGATTATGAACAAGCAGCCGCTCATATTCATCGCTATCTTTCTTTGGACAAGTCGGTCATTGAGCTGAGCAGGCAGGGCCGAGAGGGTATTTAATTTTATGTATTTATATTTGTATCTTAGCTTTGCTCTAAAAAGCTTTCTTTACAATAGCCATGTGAGCTCAATTGGGTTGAGAGAGAGTAATTTGCCAAAAGCCATTCAAAGAGCTTCATGGCTAACCAAGGATGTGAAACCGGCTCTGCCAGTATTGGGAGACTGAGACAGCATTGAAAGCATCTCTCCTTTTTTGGTAGGCAACATCATTGATGCCAACTTGAAGCTCCTGCAGGAGGCAGAGCAGCGCTTGAAGACCATCGTGGCTGAGAAATTTGATATTGCCACAAAGCAGGATGACCTGCCACAAGTGGAGCGCTTTTTCAAGATCTTCCCCCTGCTGGGCTTGCATGAGGAAGGGCTGAGCAACTTCTCCGAATACCTCTGTAAGCAAGTAAGTGCAGCTGGTGGGCTGAATGCCAGCTCCATGGAGAGCAACGGCCATTTGAAGGTGAGGTCAGTTGTAGGAGTCCAGCTTGTAAGCTCATAAGGATCTGTGTGGGTGGGGGGTTCCTCACCTCATACTTCCACGCTAAGGCATGAATGTCGGGGCTGTACAACATGGAGGCACATCTCCTAACCATGTTCCCCCTGCACGTGAGCAACATGTGAAAGGGAAATCTTGCAGTCATCACCAGTTGCATTACTTTTGTAAGATTGCACACAGACGTGCCCAAAATAGGACTTGAGCAGCTCCACCTTTCTTTGCCACCCATTAACATTTCAACAACTTTATCATAGAATCATAGAATCCTGAGACCAATCCTCCAGGGTTATTCTGGGCATTCGCATGAGTCTCTTACCACTATACTTCTACAGGCCAAGGACAAAATGGTCACAAATCAAGTTGCCAAATTCTTATATCTTACTACTTTGTATAGAGTACAACTGGTGGGTTCTTAATTGATCAATTGTTTACAGCTGTTGATGCAAATTTTAAATTTTGTATGCTCTTTTATGGTCTGTAGACTACAATAAAGTATGTATGCATAGAATAGTAGAGTTGGAAGGGGCATATAAGGCCATCGAGTCCAACCCCCTGAGCAATGCAGGAATCCACCTTAAAGCATCCCTGACAGATGGTTGTCCAGCTGCCTCTTGAATGCCTCTTATGTGGGAGGTCATGGGTTCCATTGTCGTATTGCTCTAACAGTCAGGAAGTTTTTCCCGATGTCCAGCCAGAATCTGGCTTCCTATAACTTGAGCCCATTATTCCACGTCCTGCGCTCTGGGTTGATGGAGAAGAGATCCTGGCCCTCCTCTGTGTGACAACCTTTCAAGTATTTGAAGAGTGCTATCATGTTTCCCCTCAATCTTCTCTTCTCCAGACTAAACATGCCTAGTTCTTTCAATCTCTCCTCATAGGACTTTGTTTCCAGACCCCTAATCCTCCTCGTTGCCCTCCTCTGAACACGCTCCAGATTGTTTTCATCCTTCTTGAAGTGTGGTGCCCAGAACTGGAAACAAACTCAAGATGGGGCCTAACCAGTGCCGAATAGAGGGGAACCAGTACCTCGTGCGATTTAGAAGCTATACTTCTATTAATGCAGCCCAAAATAGCATTTGCTTTTTTTGCAGCCACATCACACTGTTGGCTCATATTCAGCTTGTGATCTACAACAATTCCAAGATCCTTCTCGCTTGTCATATTGATTAGCCAAGTATCCCCCCATCTTGTAACTGCATTTGGTTTCTTTTTCCTAGGTGTAGAACTTGGTATTTATCCTTATTAAATTTCATTCTGTTGTTTTCAGCCCAGCGCTCCAACCTATCAAGATCACTTTGGAGTTTGTTTCTGTCTTCTAGGGTATTAGCGATCCCACCCAGTTTTGTGTCGTCTGTAAATCTGATAAGCGTTCCCTGCACCTCCTCATCCAAATCATTAATAAAAATGTTGAAGAGCATTGGGCTCAGGACTGAGCCCTGTGGTATCCCGCTCATTACCTTCCCCCAGTGTGAAAAGGTACCATTGATAAGCACTTTTTGAGCCAGATTCTGTAGCCAACTGTGGATCCACCTAATAGTTGTTCCATCTAGCCCACTTTTAGCTAGTTTGTGAATCAGAATGTCATGGGGAACTTTGTCAGAAGCTTTGCTGAAGTCAAGAAATACTATATCCACTATCGCTATCCACGATCGCTATCAGTTTCAGTCTCTGCTTCAATGGCAGCGCCCCCTACAGGCAGAAATGCATCTTGCTCTTGCATTTGAGGGTTGTAGTCTCAGTTTGGAACCTAGGACTGCTTGTCCTCGGTGCACAGAGATTGTAATAATCTGATACTGTACATCGTTTTTAGGAATCGTTTGGAGAAGTAAATATATGAATATCTTGTCTTAAACATTTTATTCATCATGCTGAAATAAAACATTCCATAATACACTTTTTCTTCATTTTTTTCCAATTTTGTGGGGGGAGGCTTCGGAAAAACAACAGAAAACCCCATTTTTCTCCCCGAATTTTTCCGGGTTTTTTCCCCCAAGCCTTTACATTTCTGCCGTAACATCAAGAATTCCAGTATTATAGGCTCTTCTTCAATGTATGTTTAATTTTTATTTATTACATTTATATTCTGCCTGTTTTCCTCTTGCAAGGAACCCCAGATGGCATACATGGTCTTCTTGCTCTCCATTTTAATCTCTGTAAAGTAGGATAAGCTGCTTGTCAGTGATTTGTTCAAAGTCACCCAGTGAGCTTCATAGCTGAGCAGAGACTGGAACCCAGATCTCTGAGTCACAGTCCAGCCACTGTACCACATTGGCTTTTCCCCCCCCCCTGTTATTTGACAACTCTTCCCTATTGGTGAGGATCAAATCAAGGAAGTTTCCTTCCTCCACTTCCTGAAGGAGGACGTTGTCAGCATCGCATCTCAAGATTTTGTTGGCGGCTCCATGCTTAGTGGAGTTTGTCTCCCAGCAGATATCAGGACTGTTAGAAGTCCCACATAGCTACTAATTCTTGGTTCCTCGTTTTAGGGAACCTCAGTAAGTAGAGGCATATAATAAAGTGGTTAAGGAATGACAAGGGCCAGCCTTCTTGCAAGAGGGCCTTAGCATGGATGAGTAACAAAGCCATCTGACGGCTGTCATTCCTTTCAGGTCGCTAATAAAGCGGAAGAGAACCTGCAGTTGGTGCTGAAGACGGACATGAGTGACCGTAGAGCTGCTGTCATTTTTGCAGACACGCTGACGCTCCTCTTTGAAGGTAACCCTCTGCCATCTGCCTGAATGCTGAGAGTCCCGTCACACTGATAGGCTAAAACTGCTTCATACAAAACCATAAACTTGTTCCTGGTAAGGATGCCAGAGAAATCCAAAATGGATTCAGAAGACTTTGGATTTCTATAAATGCGACCTGTGGATTCCACAGCAGACCGGGATCTTCCGACATGTCCTACTTTTGGGCTTCCCATGGGCAGCTTGTTGGCCACTCAGTAAGGAAGTTCCACAACGTGGGTGACACTGCAGGTGACACTGCAGGGAATTCCACCCATAAAGCTGAGCCTTCAGCAAGGGTGGTGGGTTTTTCTGTTTTTATTTTTGCCCCACTGCTTTGGGGACTGGAATTCCCCTCTGTACCATGTCCTAGAGCAAGACCGAAGGGACTAATTCAGCTAGATCAGGGGCGAGCCTCTACTTGATTATATTTCCCTGTTTGACAAAGGAGTTATGAAAGTCAGGCTGCCACAGGCAGTGTCCAGACACACTGTTCAAGTCTGATTGAGATGTTGGGGCTGGTGGGTGGAGAGGCTTGGAGCTCTTTTGGCCTTGACTTCTTCATGTTCAGGATGGGATGACCGGGTCTTTCAGGACAACTGTACCGCAGGGTGATCTCTGGGGCTGCTGTGCTTTCTTGCAGGAATTGCCTGTGTTGTGGAGACCCATCAGCCCATTGTGGAGACCTACTATGGGCCAGGCAGGCTTTACGCGTTAGTCAAGCACCTACAGACAGAATGTGACCGACAGGTAGAGAAGATTGTAGACAAGTTTATTGAGCAGAGGGACTATCACAGACAGGTAAGAAATGTGTCGGGGTGGACTTCCGTGTGCCCCATGCGCCCCCTCCTCACTGCCTGGCGGGGGAGCTCTGGAAACAGTTGAGTGCACCAGTCAGTTTGCTCTTTATCAGTTCCCGGCGCTACTCAGCTTGGCAGCCGGGGCAGGTGCCTGATGGGATTTGCTGCATATTCCCATTGCTTGCCTCCCCTCCCCGCTCTGGGTGTGGGTGTGTCAGAGGCTGAGGAAGGGCAGAGGGTACTCCATGTTACTCTCCCACCACTGGTAGGTGGCCCCTGATCCACCTTCCCCCACACATGTGGCCCTCAGGGCCAAAAAGGTTGCCCGCCTCTGTTTCTGCCTCTTGGCATACATGCTAGATTTAAAATGGTCACCTTAGCATAAGGTTTGATCCCAAGAAAGGCCAGAGGGGCTTGCCTGAGTCCATGCAAATGGTGGCGTTTAAGCTCCACCTCAGCTGCCCACCTTGGACTCTGCTCCATGGTCCTCGCTAAAGTTCCCCAGGATTGCAGCCCAGTTAACGTCCACAACACCGCAAGGATGCCGGGCACAATTGCCTTCTCCTCTGCCAAATGGGATCAAGGCCAAGTGGAGCGACTCATCCCCCAGCCCCCCCCCCCAGCACATTCACACAGCTGTGACTCAAGGCTCCTCTTTAGCTTCCACACAGAAGCACACACCTTTCTCTCAGCAACCCCAGGGAGGGCCTTTGCCTCCAGAGACTCAGCCGACTTCTGTGTCAGCTGACAGGTCCAAGCCATCCAGGGTGTTTCATGGCCCACTGGCTCTGCTGTGTCCAGGCACTGACCATGGCCGTCCCCTGGGAATCTCAGGCATACTTGGAACAGCTCCGTCAATGCCAGATGGTTTCCCTCTGGGCTGCTGTTGGGGCTTTGGGGCTTTCTTAAAAAGCCATCTGCTAAGGTGCTGGGGAACGCTGTTTCTTTTCCTCTGAGGAGACCGGTCTGCTGCATGTTTCTAGCGCTCCTTCCTCTGGATGCTGCCCTGTTACCACTCCAGTGGAAGGCAGCTGGTAATTTGGGATTCAGCGGGTGGAAAGGAAGTGGTTTTTGAGGGCTCTTTTCTTTTTATGCTTGCAGTTTCAATATGTTCAGAACAGCATGATGAGGAGTTCAGTTGCAGAAAAGATTGAGCCCAGGTATGACAACAAAAATGGCCTCCTCCTCCGCCTCCTCAGATAGGTTTCCTGCTAGTAAATGTTGAAGGAAACAAGGACAGTCTTTTCTCCTGGAACAAATTGGGGGTACTCTTAGCCGTTGATATTCTTGCAGACCTGGCCTTATTGCAGTTGTACAGGCCTGAAAGCCTGTGTGCCATGGTGGCTCTCAAAGGCTTATGGGTAGTAGCTTTGTCTCTGTTTCTCACAGCATAGCCTGCTAGTTTTGCTTTATTTTGAGAACGATGGATCCAAGGACGTCTCATGCAAGAGACACCTGGACCTTATCTGTCCGACCTAACAAGCGGGACAGAATATAATGAGCTGACATTTCAAGGCTGTTGTGTCAGGAGACAAGGGCGAGGTTTCCCCATCAGTCAACCAGTTCCCAGGAAGATACGCTCGTTTACGCCAATGAAGTGTCTGATTCACCATAGTATTCTTAGGTGAGAAGTGCGCGCTTTGTTATGGTATCACTTGTGCGTCTACCAAGTTCAGAGCACTATAACTGTCACTTATGTACCCGGGGGGGGGGGGGGGGGGTCCAGACTGGTTGCTCGGTTTTGTGGAGAAACCTGCGCAGCTCTGGCTCCGCCGATTGGGTAATGCCTGTGTGCTGATATTTACTCAATAAATGTCTCCTAATAAGTAAACCTTTGGTCTCTGAGCATGCCGTTTCCATGGTGATTTAAAAGAACAGCTGCAAGGGGCCCGCGGTACCGAACCCCGGTACACAACAGCAGAGCTGAGCGGGGTAGGAATCGTGAATCCTTCCTACATGTTGTCTTCCAGTGGGCCAGGCACTGGGATGCCCTGTCTGCCTGCCCATTAGGAGGCAGGTTCAGGGAAAGTCTTGGCTGGCAGCTAGATTAGGAAACACCTCCCAGTTCCTCCCTAGAGCCAGCTTTTCTCCTGCCCCTGCAGCCACGTGGGAGCGAGCACATCGAATGCAAATTGGAAAGAGAAAAGGGAGCAGCCTCCTGACTGGGGCAAATGCGTTGGGAGGGCAGGATATACATTCTCCGGGAAAGGAGTCGACATTCCGAACAGTGGGGCTAGGCAGGCGAAGCGCTTGGGACACAACTGACAGCGATGTCTTGAGCAACAGGCCTCTGTGGCCTTTGTGTGGCCACTTAGCATTTACCAAAAAAAAAAGGAACCCCAAGAAGGAAGCCAAACAAGCCTGAGGCAAAGGAGTGGAAATGGAGAATGAGGTTTAATAAAAATAAATTATACCACCTACACGTTTCAGACTAGCAATGTCCTTCTTCAGGGTAGTTCAGTATCTAGATGCAATAAAACTTCTCTTATGAGTAACAACCTCCTATACTCTGCTAGTTCCAGAGAGAAACATCAGGATTTTAAAGGGTTTAAAAACCTGATGTTTCTCTCTGTAACTAGCAGAGAGAACAAATCTGCAAACCATTGGTTATTTTTTTAACCGTGACATGGTTTTTGCCCAACAGACACACATTAAACAATGGTGAGCTATTTAAGCAAATGTTGATTCAATAGTCCACCCGTTGACTAACGTGTCATCCAAACTGAGCCAATCTGTTAGTTCAAATGAAAGTCCAAAAACTGCTTTAGGGAGGAGAAGCGCCTCCTTTGAGCCTGTGGGTGGGTGGCACTTCTGCTTCAGCTCTTCTGCTGCTGGATGAAGGGCTTTGAGCCAGGCCTCAGGCTCTTGAGGCAGTTGTGTCTCCCGCAGCGGTTTCTCTCTGGCCATTGCTAAGCTGAAATGGGCCCCACCAACGCAGGACTTGCAGACTGTGCTGAGGTTATCCGAGAATCCTTTTAGATGTCACATCCACATGTGCAGTTCTTAAACCCATTTCTTGATGAGAGTCCCAATGTCTGCTTCTCCTGTGAGGATCACCGTTTTTCCAGCACTGATTAACAGAGAGCTTCAGCCAGTGGCATGAGGGAAAATGACAGTCGCAAAACTCAGGACCAGTCTTGGGTGCACATTTTTAATTTTGGAACTGCAAACAGGAGGGACTAGAAGCATTAATTACATATGAAAGCTTCAGGATTCCAACAAGTGCTAGGAAGCTGCCCAGACTTTTCTCAAACTTTTTCTGCCGGTATACAGTGGATGACGGCAACAACTGCAAACCTATTTGTTGTGGTCTTTTCTGTGTCTGTGCTGTTGACCTTCACTATGCTTCTTGCAGGGAACTTGATCCTATCTTAACAGAGGTCACTTTGATGAACGCACGGAGTGAGCTGTATCTGAAATTCATTCGGAGGCGCATCATCTCCGATTTCGAGGTGGGAGATTCCATGGCCTCAGAGGAGGTGAAGGAAGGTAAAACAAATAAAAACCCTCAAATGTTTGCTGCATGGCTAAACCTGGAGGCTTTGTTTGATTTGGGAGCTTCATGGCCTTTGCGGGCTGCACTTCGTAGGCCCTGATCAGCCAGGGTGGGGCTCTATGTACAACTTCAGGAAGAATCTTCTGAAGGCTTAAATCTGTCTTATAACGTTTCTGAGCATTTTCCGCTTCGTCAATTCATTCCAGTGGGGGGGTCCAAAGATGTGCAGGGCGAGCGTGGGGGTGTGTGTGCTAAGGCAAAAGGGGAAGGGGCAAAATACAAGAAATACCCACATGTTTTAGCATCACGATCTTCCTGCCAGTAATTAAATCTTAGAAGAGGCATTTCAGCCCTGTAGAAGTGGGGTGGGGTGGGGGGATGACATGCCAACCCTGGGAATCGGCAGTTGTGGGGAGGGGAGGGGCTGGGGAAAGGGGAGGGGCCACCTGAGGAATCCTGGAGGGCCCAGTTGGGTCCTCAGCTGGGCTGAATGTGGCCCACAGGCTTCAGGTTCAACACCCCTACTTTAGACGCAGCCTGGCAGACAAGCCCTGAAGCACTTGCCCAGGGTCTCCAGTTTCAGGAGCAGAGACCGCCATAGTGCTATTCTGTTGTAACTTAATGTGTCAGCCATTAAGACAGGGGCCCTTTCCTTGTTTTTAGGGTCAGTGTGAACATGCAGGGTAGTGCCCTGTGCTTTATGTCTTCCTGAGAATACACAGTAGTTGACAGTGTCATGGCAGCCAGGCTCACTGAGAACTGCTGGGCCGTTGCTTCTGCATTGCAGGGAGGAATGTCTGTGATCCAGGAAGGAACAAAGTCAAAAGCCCTTCCACCTCTGCCTCCGATCACTGGTGGCATCTGGCACATGGGCTGATGTGTCTGTGTGTGCCCTGTGAATTGCTCTTGGACTGGCAGCTGCTTTCCCCAAGCTTTGCTTTATCGTGCCTGAATAGACCTACACTGGCCCAAGGCCTCCTCCCCTGGTGTTCCAGTCCCTGTCGTCCTGCCATGAAGGCCATGTGGCTGCCAAGTGATCTGTGGAGGTGGTTGACCAGCTGCTAAGAACGCATATTGGGAAAATATTAAAAGCTTCCTGCTTATTTATTTACAGATGTGCAGCCATAGCCAGGGCAACTGCAACACAGGATCCTCAGGATCTCATAAACTGCACCCTAGAGCTGCTGCTTAATTTATTCTGAGCCCAGAGTGCGAGTTTCCTTGATGCAGAAGTTGGCTTTGTTTGTTTGTTTGTTTGTTGTGCTTTAAGGTAGATTCCTGCATTGAGCAGGGGCTTGGACTTGATGGGGCCCTTCCAACTCTGCTATTCTGTGATTCCCAATCCTGCTTGTATTTAGTTCAGCCTGCCACCAGCTTTCCTAAGTCTGTCAATTGTAGGACAAGGTGACTTGAGTGTAGGAAGCTGCAGTTGCTCACAAGGACCTGCAGTGTTCTTGGTTACACTCCACAGAGCATCAGAAGGCCCTGGACAAACTGCTCCACAACTGCTTACTAAGCTGTGCCATGCAGGAGCTGATTGGCTACTACATCACCATGGAAGAGTACTTCATGAGGGAGACTGTCAACAAGGTAGGCTCAGCTGCCTCCCTCCCTCCCAGGATGGAGTAGGCTCACCTGAATGGAGTCAGGAATGGGCAGCCTGGAGGCATCCAGTGCACCACCACCTCCACCTTGTGGGCTGCACTCTGGCACGCCGGGGGGGGGGGGGGGGAAATAACCTGCCTGTTTGCTGCCAGTTTTCAGTGAGAAACTGCTTGGGAAGCTAAAGTCACTAAATCTCACTTGTTTCCAAGCGCGATTTGGCTGTTTTATGGACGTGAGAACCTCTTTAGGCTTCGCGACTGGTTTGCTCCTCTGCTGAGGTTGGCAGGGCATGTGCCAGGACAGCGAGGGCCACAGGCCCATCCGGATGCAGCCGACAGCAACTTCCCTTTGTCTGTGCTCTCCAGAAAGTTCCTGTAGAAAGGCGCGCAGGGCCTGGCCTTGGACTCTCCCGTTTGGGGCTTTCTGGATTTCCCACTTGGCTGTCGCATAGTGTGAACCCCACAGGAGGCCCCGTTGACATGCCCCCCAGGGAGCAAAAGCCCTCTCTTCGCTTGACTTGAGGAGCAGCGGAGGCCGGCAGGCAGCCCCTGTGGAGGTGGCCTTCTGGAGCCAGGACGGCTCCAGTTCTGAGCAGCCCTGCTGGCCCGCCTTGATGCCTGCGGCTTTGCCTTCCAGGCTGTTGCAATGGACACGTCCGAGAAGGGCCAGCTGACCTCCAGCATGGTGGACGATGTCTTCTATATCGTGAAGAAATGTATCGGGAGGAGCCTTTCCAGCTCCAGCATCGACTGCCTCTGTGCAATGATCAACCATTCCATCACGGAGCTGGAGTCGGACTTTGGGTGCGTGGGGGGGCGGGGGGGCGAGTGCTGCTTTAGCGGGGCGGGGGGTGTCTTCCCGGAGCCAGAGCTTCTGTGAAGCCCCAGGAGAACGCTGTCAAATCCAGATCAGTGCCCCAGATATCTGGCCTCTTGGGGGGGGGGGGGGCTTCGTGTAATGCAGTCCTTAGTGCTGCATATTTTCTGCCCATTGATTGGGGGGGGGGGCTCTCCTGGGCCTCGTGCTTTGTGGCCTCCCACAAGACCCTGAGGCTTGTGCCTCTCCCTTTGCCTCCCATAGCCTGCTGCTTTCTGCGGTGTTTCTGTGAAAGGCTTTAAAAACATTCAAACAACAAAGGGGAGCCGGATGGTGCCTCCTGTGAGAGGGGAGTGGGACACAGCAGCTCCCCCTGGGGTTCTGCCTGCCTGCCTGCCTGCCATGTGGCCATTGGGCCTCAGTTGCTAACCGAGTGTTCCTTGAGCCCGCCGCCCCCGCCTTGCCAGCCATGACCAAAATGGAACAAAGGGCTCCAAACTTTACAACAAGGGCCAGAGTAGAGATGCCGGTGGCTGACTCCTTTCTCCTCCTGTATCTGCCCTCTTCAAACTCAAAGGGGTTGTGTTAAATAGCAAAAGGTGGGCTGAACTCCCCTCCCCCCACCTGTTCTGAGTGTTTTTCTTCATTTCATTTTCAACTCCCCTCCCAGATTGGAGCCGTGCAGGGAGAACAGGGCCTGGAGCCCCCCACTGTGCGGAACGGGAGAAGGTCCAAGGCCTCCCTCCTTCACACTCCTTTCCCCCTCAAAAGGGGGGAGGCGCTGCAGTTGCACGGGGCGGACATGTCCCTTCACGTCGTGCTCTGCAATGTAAATTCCCACAGGCAAATGGCCCCTGGTTTCTTTATGCTACAGAACTACGGATTCCCGACCGTTTCCTGCCCAGGTGGGGCCGTGCCTTTGCAGAATCCTGCGTTGGCATGCAAGGAACAGATGCTCTCTTAGCACGGATGGACAAGCCCCTTAAGGGCATTTCTGTGCAAGAGAACAGAATTCCCCTCACCTGACCCTCCAGCACGATTCCTGAGCCGTTGGCTCTTCCCCTCCTTGCCCTTTGCCTGTCCTCCTTAGGCACTCAGCCCTCTGGGTGGGGAATGTGCCACTGCCATCCTCTGATGAGCACCTGGCCAAGGGCTGGTTTAAAGCAAAGATTGTTAGTAGCAGGACAGCAGGCGAGAGTAAGATCTAGGCAGGGAGGGCTGGGAGGTGAATAATAATGATAATAATAATGATGATGATGATGATGATGATGATGTATTTATTTATTTCTTACCCGCCTCTCCCTCTGGATCGAGGCGGGGTACAACAACAAATACAAAACACCCCCAGGCTGCTCCTGGTGGCCCAGCCAGGCTTGCTGTGGCCTGGCAGAGGCTTGCTCTCCCAGGGCCTTGTCCTTGGCCGCCTCCATCTCTCCTCTTGGCCCCTTTTGCCTTCCTCAGGGAGGTCCTGTGCAACAAGCTCAAGATGGGCTTCCCAGCCACCACTTTCCAGGACATCCAGAGAGGGGTGACCAGTGCGGTGAGCATCATGCATAGCAGCCTTCAGCAGGGCAAGTTTGACACAAAAGGCATCGAAAGCACGGATGAGGCCAAGCAGTCCTTTCTGGTGAGTTCGTCAGGGCTGCGCAGGTAGGGAACATGGGGAAAGTAGGGGAACACAGTGGGACTTCTCGGCCGGGGTGAGAAGGGAGTATTGTTTTCAACAAGAAGTCAGGGTGACAGGAGACTTAGGGTGAAGGCCAGCTCTTTCGCCTCTTCGATCTGGGTGGGTGGGGGGTGCGCATGGGCACGCGTCATGTCATGCAGTCCTTCCTGTTGCATATTTTTTACCCATTGGTTTTGGGGTCTCCTGGGTCTTGGCTCGATCTTGCAGTGAACGGAGTGGTACCTGGGAAGCACATCCAGGTGAATGGGGGGGGGGGAGAGTGAGCCCTCCCTTCCGTAGATAGAGCTCCCACAATGCTCTAAACTGGCATCACATGGAATTCCTCACTCTCTGATCTTTTCTTTCTGGGATTCAGTGGAGTTTGCTTGACAGGTGGAGATCTGGGTTTGTTTTTGTGGTGGAGCGAAGTGGAGGCCATTGCTGGAATGCTGAAGGCTAGCCTGGGACACAGGCATTTTAAGCCAGGTGCGCATTATGACTGATGTTCTCTCTCATAATGCTACAATAATTTTTTCCAGGGGTTCCAGTTATTTCCAATGTAACCGATGGGACAGAATAGACATCATGGCTGCATGCAGGGCAAAAGGAAGAGAGGGCGCCATTGGGAGTCTCAAACAGTGGGGGGGGGGGGGGGAGAGCGTGCGCCGGCTGCTTACTGGCA
Organism: Anniella stebbinsi; assembly: GCA_029215795.1. Taxonomy (NCBI): domain Eukaryota; kingdom Metazoa; phylum Chordata; class Lepidosauria; order Squamata; family Anniellidae; genus Anniella; species Anniella stebbinsi. The sequence goes on from JARDYH010000007.1 coordinate 34,997,027, forward strand.
ACAACGCTCTGCTATTTTAGGCTTCTCTTCCGCTGGCATTGATTTTTGCGAAGGCTTGGGGGGAAAACGTTTTCCCCCAAGGATCGTTTTTGTTTTTTCTGAAAAATTGAACAGCTTTGAATTATGAAACGTTTCATTTTAGAATTTAAGATGAGGTGTTTATATATTATTACCAAGGCTTCATCCACCCCAATGATTTCTAAAAACTATAGAAAATACTTTTATAGAAAGAGATGTAAAATGTCTGGAAATGATAAAGCCATGGGGAAAATGTTTATAATCCTCTCTGTAAAGATTTTCAGCACGATTATTTCCTCCATTTCTTATTAAAATTATTGATGACATGTCTCTATTACTGGTAAACATTTTGGGATGCTCCAAGTCATGGTCACTTTCCCAACCTGTAAATAGAATCAATGATAATATGGAAGAAAGTGTACATTCTTGACATCTGGGGTTTTGTTCTACAGAGTCCTGTGTTCTTCTTCGTGGTCTCTGTGCATCTCACATAGGGGCTTTGCGCCTGCACGGAGCCATGCTTTGGGAAACTTCTAAAGCTGAGGAGGAACGCCCTTTTGGGTGGGAACCCCTCCCCCACCATTTCACTGTGCATGTCCTGCAGGTTCCCACCCATCTCCTCAGTTTCTCTTCAGCCACCTTGCTGGACACATTAAGGGAACTTTGTTCAAGTTACTTTAACTGTTTTAGACTTTTTGAGGATGTTCTTCCTATTTTTTCTACAAATCTTTTCCTTAACAACCTATTTTCTTTTATTATTTAAAAAACAAACCATTTTTTTCTGCGACCCTTTTCGTCTCTTTTTTCTTCCTTTCTGGGGCATATGGCGATGAAGGCCCCGTTTAGGAAATGCATTAGGTGAGGTAGCAAATTGCCCCCAACAGACAGGCATTCCCTTTGTCTCATCTGTTTAGGCAGAACGCATATTATTGAATGTATGAGTTTTTCTAAACAAACACGGCGTAATCGTTCAGATCACCTAAAGGCTCTCCTGTGGAAAAAAGCGCTTCTCACAGTAGACGTTCCTGTGAAGATTATGAATCCAACAAGCAACCTTTCCAGAACGCTGACTCTGACCCAGGGTCGAGCAGGTCCTTTGACTTCTGGTCATTCATTGTCAATATCGACTGCTAAGAAGTTAGCCAAGAAGGCTAAAGGGACACAGCAGACTCCAGAAACTTTGGAGGCAAAAAAGAGAAAGTCTGATGTCCTTAAGACAAAAAGGGATGGAGGATTTCACCCCATTCTAGATCTCAGAGATCTAAACCACTTCATAAGAGTTTGGAAATTTTGCATGGCTCCTCTAAACCCTATTATGCCTCTTCTCCAGCACGATGTATGGTTTGCATCACTCGAACAAAAACTGGAGGCTGCCGTTGTAAGTGAACCTGCAAACGAGTGCCGCTGGCACACAACCGCTGTACTAGTGACTGTAGGTCACCCAGTAAACAACATAGAATATATATACTCTCTATGTAATTTGAAACAATAATGTATGCTGTGATATACACATACACAGAACAATAAAATCTTTCACAATAGTAAGTTATTTGATCACATACATACCGTTAACTAAATTCTCTGGGTGTATAATGCACACACCAATCTGAACACATTCAGGGTCACCTGTTGTAGATTACACCAATTGAACCTGCAATCACCAAACAAATAAATGCTCACAACTTAATCACTTACATATATATATACAACAAGGATAATTTAGTATGTCCCAATTGGGTTAACACCCCTAATATAACAAATGCAATTTGGCAGATGAAGGGCAAGCCCTAATCATACATAAGAGAGTGGTTCTCCTCCAAGAAACCCTCCTTGTTCCCATACATATGGCGGTGAGTGGTGTGTACAGTTATTATGTTGTTTTCAAAAACCAAACTGAGTTCTGTTTCACAACAATTGTTATTGAGCATTGTCAAGCCCCTGTGTGTTCCTTTTCAGATGCATTGTAATACCTGACGAAGAGGATCTCTTGAAACAGGAGTATTCATCCGGAGTTCTGTTGTAATAATAGCTTAGAAGTATTTGTTATATTAGGGGTCCTTGTTGTATATATAGATAAGTGCTGGAGTTTCTTCTGGTCAGACATAAACCAGGAATCTAAAACATCTTACATATTTACTAACTGAGTTTGCTTTTTAAAGTTTTCATTTCTAATGATAATCTTATGAGCAAACCATGTTCAACGTAATAGAGCTTTAGGAACATAAAAGTGTTCCCAGTGCAGCTTTCCTCAACATCCTGCCCTCCAGATGTTTTGGATTACAGTGCCCAGCATTCCTGACCATTGGTCATCCTGCCTGAGGCTGATGGGAACTGAAGTCCAAAATATCTGGGGGGGGGGGGGGTACCAGGTTGGAGAAGATGTCCTAAAGGAACAAAAAAAAAACCCGTCTATTTTTCAGTTTTTCCCAAAATGTCTGGGGTCCCATCCCCCCACCCCATGGGAAAACAGTATTTTTCTATGGCTTGAACATTTCTGGAAATTTTACATCTCTAACCCCACCCGATCCCAAGGTTTTTGGGGTACGTATTAGTATCATGCAAATGTAAAGAGCACTTTTCTGCCTGAAAGACCCAACAGCAACAGCATAAAGAAACAGAGAAGATTTTTAAAAAGGCAGCAGCATTCAGTGCCAGGGCGAGACCAAAAGTGGCGGCAGCAGCAGCAGCGGCGTGCTGCCTCCCACCTGCCCTTGTGTCCCTCCTCTCTCCCTTCGAGGGACTGTGGCTATGGCTCAGGGAAGCCCTCCTTGCTCTCTCCTGCATTGCACTGGTTGCAAACAGAAGGCAGCCACACACCTCAATCTTCTGTCTTTACTCCCTTGGTTCACCTCTTGGACATCTCAGCCCTGCCAAAAGCTTCCCACTTCCTAGATGCCACCATATAACAGTTAGTTAGTTAGTTAGTTAGTTAGTTAGTTAGTTAGTTAAAATAAACCCAGAAGCCTTCCACCAGCATTGGATTTTCAGGTGCCAGCCTTGTGCCTGGATGAAAAGAATGCCCCCCCTTGGGTCCAGATGCCTGTTAACCAGGCTCCACGGATGTTTCCAGCCTTGCCTCTTTTGTCACCCACTTTCCATGCAGGGGACATGCTCTCCTCTCACGTGGAATTTCTTCACCTAAGCTCTTCATCCTGACTCCCTTCAGGGAACAGCTTCTGCCTGAGGAATGTGTGGCGAGTAGCCCAGGCAGCATCCACCATTAGCAGGTCTCGGGAGAGTTTCTGTCTGTATTGCTCTCCAATTCCAATCCTTCTGCTGCCTACAGCATATCTCCTGCTTATGAATCTTTAGGGTGTGTGAAGTCACAGTGGATTGTGATCCTCTCTCTCTCTCTCTCTCTCTCTCCCCCTCCTGTTTTATTTTGTTTGTTATTCTTCAGGTGACATTAAACAATGTGGAGGTTTGTAGTGAAAACATCATGACCCTAAAGAAGACCCTGGAGGTACTGTTTGCAAAACATCCACCACTGACTAAAAAGAACAGTCTTCAGGCCATCTTGGCTGTTGCTGTCTGCCTCTGCTAGTGGTGTTGTTATTTACACTCTTTAACTCTATATAGGGGACTTGCTTGCTTTACTCAGATTCATCTTCTTGCTAAAATGAGAAATAGAATTTCTTCATCTAGGTTGGGAGTCCTATTTTATTTTGTTGAATTTCTAGCTGCCCCATCGTAACAGTTTGGGGTGGGTGGTAGCCATACGAAAACCACAGCCTAATGAAACTAGTATATAAACGGTCTATTAAAAGAAACGAATGGGTTCCAGTTGCCCCACGCACACGTCCCTTCCCTTGGACAGTTTACACGGGGTCATTTGCTTCCCACTCTGCCTCTGCTGTATTTGCAAGGTGGAAAGGGATGTGCTGTCAGGGAAGGTCCACCGTTGTCTCTGAGAGGTTGCCTCCTTTCTCCCCACCCCCTTTAGATACCACCTCTTCCATTCATTCATTCATTCATTCATTCATTCATTGCTATATTGCTGAATAGCCAAGGCACCCTGGATGGTTGCACGGCACCTGTAGCAGGGAGTCTTCTGCCTATCCATGAAACCATATCCTGAGTGATGGATTGAGCAGAAAATGGGAGGAAGGGGTGCTTTCTGCACATTAGATGAGGGTTTAGCTAACTCAGCTGTACCCTGGTCACCCGCTCTGAACCAAAGGGTGGCTCATTTGTGTATAAATAAATAAATAAATAAATAAGCAGGCAAGCAGGGGCTGCTAGCAGAGAGGGATGATGGACGGTGTGTGTGTGTGTGTGTGTTCCTGAGGTGTCACGAGTGGTGGGTAATCTGCTCTTCATTTTCTACCATTCCATAAACCACTGTGAATTGCTGTTATTATCTTGCCCTGTTTGCTATTGAGGCAATTACGACTGAGCTTGGAAAGCCATGCCTGCGAAAGACGTTCCACATTTTCTCAGTTGCCACTGGGTTTGTGCTTCCCTGCAGAGCGATTGTGCGAAGCTGCTGAGCCAGGGGTTTGGGGGTGACCAAGCACAGGCCAAGATCGACAGCTGCCTCTCTGACATGGCTGCTGTGTCCAACAAGTTTCGGGATCTGTTGCAGGTGAGCGTCTTCCTGCTTGAGCATTATTTGTAGCCGCATGATTTACAGTGCAAAACCTCTGGAAGGCTTTCTTTCCCTGAGCCTCCAGAGCTTTTGCCATTACCTAGGGGCCATCTCTCCATACCGTTGGGAAAGTGCTCCAAGAGGGAAAGCAGCGGCGTGCCAGGGAGCACGTGCGGGAGGGCTGGACCCAGGCCACAAGGTCAAAGTGGCATGGGCCGTCCCAAGGGAGTCCTTGCTCGGGCAAGACTCCCTGGGACACGGACGAAGCAGGAGACCTGGGACTGAAGCTTTCCTGAGGAGGCAAATCACGGTGAGCAGGAGCTGGAGCCCGATCAGCCAGGGAAGACGGAGGACAGCAGGGGTCAGCAGCTCGGCTAGCGAGGCCACCGGGGCCTTTTCAACATGTTGTGAGGAGCAGCAGATCAGGCTGCGCAAGGCCGACTTGGCCAGCCAGCCTGAAGCCGCCAGGATGAGATGTTCGGGCAGCTAAGGGCTTGAGACCAGGCAGCCTTCACTCCTGGGTAGCACCTGCCAGAATCATGGTAATCCAGATGTATCTGCTGATCCTCCCTGAGCTGCCTCTCTTGGCTCTGAGGCTTCCCAGGCATTTGCCACTTCTAAGTGCAGGGGCCATGTTGTTGCTGCCATTGTGATGGGCAGATTGTGTCTCCCTCCCATGCCCAGAAGCCAGCCCTCATATGCAGATTGTGTCTCACAGTGAACGTTGCATCCCTGGTGTGTGCATTGCCAGACTCCTGAGTCACCTGCAGGAGACCCAGAAGGTCTCCCTTCTCCCTGGTCCAGGGGGGCTCCTATGTTAGGAACTGCACTGGCTGTGAATGTGCAAACGGGCCAGCAGAGGCTGCAGAATAGCTCCCAGCACCTGGGAATTGGGCTTCTGACCCTTGTCCTCTCTTCCCCTCCCCTCAGGAAGGTCTGAATGAGCTCACATGCTCAGCCATCAAACCACAAGTGAAGCCCTGGATCAACCTCTTCTTGTCTGTCTCCCATAACATCGAGGAGGTGAGTCTGGCTCTCTGCACAAAGGGGCTTCTGCCTCCCTGCAGGTGAGGTGGATGAATCCAGACCCTGATGTAGGGCTGTGGTTCCCCGTGGCAAGGCCACATGTTTGCTACAGATCTAAACCAATTGAATTCAAGAGGCAGCTGGACAACCGTCTGTCAGGCATGCTTGAGTGTGGATTCCTGCACTGTGTAGGGGGGGTTGGACTCAATGATGGCCTTAGAGGTCCCTTTCGACTCTACAGCCCCATGATTCTACTTCCTCTGTCATGGTTTCTCCCTCAGGAGCCTTTCCCCCTGTCTAAGCCCCTTCACCCCCCGAGATCTTCTGAAAGGGCCCCGCTCCATGCTCCCTCACCATGTGAAGGGAGAACAAACTGAGTGGGGGTCTGGGTCTGGAGAGCCATCGCCCAGAGGGTAAGCCTGGGCACTTCCCTACTAGTTTTAGGGAGACCTGCAGGATGGCGAGCTCAGCTTTCACCTGCCTGGCGCCTTCCAGTTGTGCTGGACGTTTGGGAGCGGGAGGGGCCCCCGGTTGGGTTAACAGCTGGACTAATTCTGACTGGGATTTAAAGCAACTGGGACTGACCAGTTGCTTTAAATACATTGATGTTGCTTTTATTGTGGTTTATGGTGTCTCAAGTGTATGGAGAGATGGAGTAAGAATGCTTGAAATCTATTAAACAATCGAATCATTTTCTGAAAGTGCTGGGAATTCTCCATGGAGAGATCTGGTCCCTCCAGGACCAACTGCTCTTCCTCGTTCAGTTTGTTGTCTAGGCGTAAACTCAAGGATACGTTGCCTCAAGCCTTCATGCTGCTGAAGCTAGAGGCATGAAGGCCCGGGAAAAAAACAGAAACATTCAGGAAAAAACGTTTCCCCCTTTTTTTCCCAAAGCCTTTTTGGGGTTTTTTTCTGAAAAATTGAAAAAATGGATTATAGAATGTTTTATTTTAGCAATGAAGAATAAAATGTTTAAGACAAGGTGTTCATATATTTACTTCTCCAAATGATTCCTAAAAACGATGTACAGTATCAGATTATTACAATCTCTGTGCACAGAGGACAAGCAAGTCCTAGGTTGCAAACTGAGACTACAACTCTCAAATGCAAGAGCAAGATGCATTTCTGCCTCTAGGGGGTGCTGCCATTGAAGCAGAGACTGAAACGGATAGCGATAGCTACAGCTCAGAAAATGAGGCTGATTCAATTCCATGCATATTCATTGAATCTTAGTCCCCCCCCTTTTTTTCTCAGTTCTTTTCATGGGAATGGGTGCTTTCTGTCTGCTTGACACTGTGGAGGACTAGCGGAGACATAAATAATTTTCCTTGTTACTAATGTTGATGGTTTGTTCTGGTTTTTTTTTAATTGTTTTTTGCCTTCTCCTCATAAACTGGCAAAACCAAAGAGGTTCCTTAGAGTTCAGGAGCTTGTAGCTCTATTTGTTACCAAAAAAAGTAAACATTTTAAAAAGTAAATTCAATTTGTAATAATTGCTTGAATACACTGTACTTTTAATACACCAAATGTAATAATTTTATGCCAAACCAACTTGTACATAATTGCATTTAATGTTCCTAAAGTAACAAAGTGACTTTCAATCTGTAAAAAGTGCCAATACTGCATTATTTTCAATTTTCCCCAAAAAATCTATTTTTTTCTGAAAAAAACCAGAAAACCTGTTTTTTCCCATGGCTTCAAAATTTTTTGGAAATTTTGCATCTCTAGCTGGAGGAGCTCCCTAGTAAGAGAGGTGGAGAATCACAACGGGACTGTGGGTAGAGCCTTCAGGGGCTGATAAAAACGCCTTCTGTTAATAGCCAAGGTGCTGGGACCTGACCTTCGACTCCTATTTCAGGAAGAGTTCAACGACTATGAGGCCAATGACCCCTGGGTTCAGCAGTTCATCCTCAACCTGGAGCAGCAGATGGCAGAGTTCAAGGTGTGTTTGGGGCCCTGATGCATTCCTCATGTTTGAGCTTCGACTGAGGCCCTTCGCAAATCCTGTTCACGCTTCTTGGCCAAGTGGAAACACACACGCACACCCGGCCCAGCTACTGTGCCTGGATTCCCCAGAACCATTTCTGCATGGGCTTTTCCTGGATGGTTCATTGGGGAGGGGGCTTTTGCTGCTTCCTGAGTCGCACCCTTCCCCCTGAGAGTGACAGCTGAACCTGTGGAACCTGTGGAGCTCTTGCCCCCGAAGCAGGAACAATATCTTGCCGATGGGAAGGGGCCTCGCTGAGTGGCACAAGGTCGCAGGACCCATCCCCAGGCCCGTCTCTGGGCGGTGGCAACGGAGGGGCAAGAAGAGCCTGGTCCGAGGGCCTCTTCCAGCTAGCCACACCTGCGCTGGGAAAGGGGTTGAGGAGCTGAGCTGGTGGGAAGAGGCCACCATCCAGGACACGTTGTGACGTCCTCTCCACTGTGGAGGCCACCGGGTCCAGGGCTGGCTGCTTGTCCCTTCAGCCTTCCCACTCCGCGCTTTGTTCTGCGGGGCAGTCTGAGGCACACCAGGCAGGGCCTCCACACCAGCGTGAGGGCCTCCTCCTCCTCCTCCCCCCTTTGCTCACGTCTGGCTGCTCTGCTCATCCCCACTCTCGGGCCACCCTCCCTCCCTCCCCTGCCCTAATCCTAGGCCAGCATCAGGGTCCCTTGGTAACTCATCTTCTGGCTAGCATTTTCTGTTTCCCTCAGCCCCGAAGATGGCCAGTGTAATAGCTGAGCCCCCTAAAATGGTCCTTGGCTGGAACGAGTGGGTCCACCCCCCCCCTTTTAGCAAGCATGCCTATGCTTGTGGGGCAGGGGGGAGGGGTGTGGGTTATTGTCCCCACTTGCCTTCCGACCAAACTGCCCTTTTGAGGCCAAGCCCTTCTTTTCTGTCTGCAGGCAGGGCTGTCGCCAGTGATCTATGACAGTCTGACCAATCTGATGACCAGCCTCATTGCTGTGGAGCTGGAGAAGGTTGTTCTCAAGTCCACTTTCAACCGGGTAAGGAGAGTCTGTGCTCCAACCTTTGTGAGAAGAGCCAGAAAGGTGCAGCAGCCGAGATCACGGAATCATCCCCTCGGTCTGGCTATTGCTCTTCTGTCCAGGAGGCGGGGCTTCCTGTGGCAGCTGTAGCTGCAAACTAGCCAGCACTGGCTTGGCCCTTTCTGGGAATGAGGAGTTCCCTTTCCTCCACCGGGGGAGAACAGTGGGGGAGGCAGGAGATCAGTTGAGCTTTCCATGGTTGGTATGAAAACGTCCACGGTCTGCTCCATCCCGAGCTCTTAAGGCAGCCAGCTGCCCCCTTCAGGGCGAACGTAGTGAGCAGCTAACATGCCTCTGGGCACTAGAAAGGCCCCGGGCAGAAGCTGCCTTTTCTGCCTGCCTTCCTGCCCTTTGGTGGAAAGTCCTTTCCTTGAGGGACTGTTTGTAAACGCCTTACAAACCAGGCCAGGCAGAGCTTTGAATGGTCTTGACTTTTCTGCCTGAGCAGCTTGTGGTCCCTTCTGGTGCCCCGGCCTTTTCTCTTCCCCTTTTCAAAAAAATATCTAATCTTGGATTCTACCTGAATTACACTAAGTGCTGATAATTAAAAGTTTTAGTTATTCTATGTAGCAGGCTTTAGATATCAGACATTTAATGTTCTGAAAATCTCAAGTTTCTAGCTCTCAGGGAGGAGAGGTTTGGGGTGCTGCACATTACCCCGTCCTTTCTGTCTCATTCCCCTTAAAAGTGATTGTACCATCATCTCTATAGCTTCCCTTCTCTATGTACTCCTGGTCCTTGGAAGAACAATAAACATTCCGAATAGTTTGAGAGCCTGAATCTTGTAAGCAGAATAAATACTGACTTAAAGAATGTATGCTTGAGTTGTGCCGTTTCTTCCGACTGGGTGTGTGTGTGCGTGTGTTTGGCTTTGTTTGGCTTAGCAGGCCTGTTGCTGAACTTGCGCAGCCCAAGCTCTGGGGCATCTCCGTCTCTCCTTCTGTTTCCTCAGCTTGGTGGGTTGCAGTTTGACAAGGAGCTGCGCTCCCTGATTGCCTACCTCACCACAGTCACCACCTGGACCATCCGCGACAAGTTTGCTCGGCTTTCTCAGATGGCGACCATCCTCAACCTCGAACGGGTGCGGCCTGCGCTCGTGCTCTCTGGGCTTTGGCGCGTCACTTAGACGAGATGCAGAGGCCCCAGTGCTGCCCTCCTTGCCTTGCCCACAGACGTGGGAGGGGAGAGCCGTTGTGGCCGCTCGTCCAGGGCACGTTGCTCTTGGCCCCTTTGCGGGGCAGCTGCGGTGGCTGCATCCAGTGCCTCCCAAATCATGGCCCATCTGGTCTGATGCAGCATTTGGCTTTCCTCACGTCACTCTGTTCTTCTGCCAGTTTAATAACTTTGCTTTCCCTCTTCCTTTTAGGTAACAGAGATCCTGGATTACTGGGGGCCAAACTCTGGCCCTCTGACGTGGCGTCTCACGCCAGCTGAAGTCCGTCAAGTGCTGGCTCTCCGGATGGATTTCCGTAGTGAAGACATCAAGCGGCTACGCCTGTAGCTGGGAGGACCATCGCTTTCTTCGCCAGCAACCCATTCCTGCTCGTGGTGGTGGCACAGGCAGGAGCTCCGCTCTGTGCTTCCGAAGATGTCCCAGCCAACTCCTTGGGCAAGTGCTGACTTTGCCCACTAGTAGAATCTCTGACATTGAAATCTGTGGAAATCATTCACTCTTTCATCTAGCGCAGTTATTAAACAATCTCTCTGCTGGATTTCTGCCGAGTGAATGTGCACCATCAGCCCCATGCTGCGAGCTCCATAGGAGTGTGAAGGGGGCCTCCTGTAGGGGCAGCGTTCGCTCTGCTACAAAGGAAGCAAGTGGGCTGCTAAGACAGCTGAGCCTTTGAGCCTTCACCCTCTTAGCAAAGCCACCTATGTCAGCACCACTGCTTTCTGCAGGGATCTTTGCTAGGCAGTCTTGGTGAGACGGGGGTGGGGGGGTGGGATTGGTATTATCCGTGTAGGCATGCAAGTTGCAGCATTTTTATTTCCATTTATGATAATGGGGAAATTCCCAAAAGTGCCTGAGAGAGATGAATTTAGGTATTTACTCTTTTGCTGTTCCTTACAACAAGGAAGAGGTTCTCTTTGCCAGTGAAACAGTGGCACAAAGGAACCTCCTTCCTTTAAGAACAACCCATTCAGAATGTGTTGGGTGAACTTCTTTGGCACTTTTGGAGGAGGCTTTCCTTTAGTTTTACTGTGAATTTGGTGTAGCTCTCTTGTATCTGATCGTTACGACGATGCACACACAGACGTTCCTACGTGCTCAAAGTTAGCAAGTGGCAATCCGTTCATGTAGGCTCAGCCACTTTTCTGTTTTGGTCATAAACTTTTGTAGCAATGAAGGTCAAGGTCTTTGCAAGAAGCGTAAGGGACCTTAGGGAAACAGCTAACCTGCATGATGCTTTTACCCATTGGAATTGTGGCCTAGCTCAGGGGCAGGCAATGTGGTGCCCTGCAGACGGTGTGGGGTCTTTCCAGACAGGGCTCCTAGCAGTAACCACTCGTCTACATTAACCGCTTTTTTTCTGGTTAAAAAAAGGAGGACAAAACAGTGGGGAAGTTGCCCCCACCCCACCCTGAAAAATTCTATGAGGAAGGTGGGGTGATGGTGCCCCACGGGGAAGCACTTCTAGACTCGGATGCCCATTAGTCCCAACCAGCATGGCCAATTGTTGGGGGTTCTGGGAGTTGCAGTCTAAAATACCTGCAGGGTACCAGGTTCGCTGCCCTTGCTCTAACTAATAGCCGACATCCAAAACTCCTCTGGCTGTTGAGGCCACTGGTAGCTTTAGTGCCTCCCTTGTGTCGGAAGTGCTGCTCTGAGCAGTTCTTGTGAGTGTCTGCTCCTTCCCAAGTGAACGACGCCTCTGGACCCCCAACCGGAGCCCAGGATGCTGGGCTTGCCCTGCTCCAAACCAAGGGCCATGTGGGATGTGCAAGCCACGCTCCCTGTGTAACACACCATAGGTACCAGTCTGCATGATGCCGTTAGGACTGTGTGTAGTGTGAAATTGAAAGTGGAGACAGGCAGATAAGAAACATTTACAGGCACAGCAAGGACAAGCTCTCGATTTTGGAAAGAGAAACTCGTTCTGGTATGAACTGCAAAGGGTTTTTTTCCAAGCAGGTATTTCCCACGTGACCAAGTGACTTTGCTTAACCACAAATGCTCAAAATATTGGGTACAACCCATCCAAAGCTAACCCTGCCTCAGTCCCTTTTAATAGTTCCAATGGCATTTAGGCCCACTAAGTATTGAGACTGAAAGTATGAATTTTTTGATAACTATTATTAGCTTTCTAGTTACTTCATTCTGTAAAAACAAAAACAAAAAAAATGTCCAGGCACCTCTGCCTAAGACTCCTGAAATTACCACTGGGAAGGCCATGGTGCTCATGTCCCGCCTGAGGGCTTTCAAAAGGCATCTACTTGGGAAATAGGGTGTTGGCCTAGATTTTAGTGTAATCCAGCAGGTTCCTTTCTAGGTTCTTAAGAGGCTTGGCGGCTATATACAAAAACACCAATCAGCTTTTTGTCATTTTGGTAGCGGCCATTGCTCTTTCTTTTGAGCGAGACAGGCGGCTGCCGGTGCCAGAGGCTTCTTGGGATGTGTTCCTCCCATCACCCCACCGCCCTGCAGGTTCTTTAAGAACAAAACACAGGTTCTTCAGCCATGAGCTGCTACTCATCCCTGGAGTGAAGTTGCTGCACAGGCCTCCTAGAAGGCGGAGGGCGGGGAAAGCTGCCCTGCTGCTTGCTCTTCTTGTTGGAACAACTCCTCCTCCTCCTCCTGAAGCTGCACTTGGAGGCCAGCTGTGTCCACCTCCACTGTGTGGATGCTGAAGTTTCCCAGGCCCTGAAAAGAAGGGATGCAGAAGAGCAAACCTTTAGCTGCAGCACAAACAGGGGGTGGGGGTGGGGTCTAGGTATGGAGCCCAGTGGGCCCTCCAGACTGCAAGACAGGTTGGCAGCTGCTCCTCTTTCTTCTTGCATGGTCGGAGCGATCGCCTCCTTTCCCTTCTCCCATTCATCGGGAGGCTTTGCACTTCCGTCTGTGCCTTGGCTGCCTGAACCCCAAGCCTGCAAAATGTCCACCTCTGATGTCTATAGGAAGACAGACATGGATGGGCGTGTCACCTTGGTTTCTGCCAGGACTCTCTGCAAAGTCTCCTCCTTCCTGGGCTCCTTAGTTAAGATGTAGAGGAAGCCGCCCCCTCCAGCACCGGCCAGGCTCTGTCCGTGGACATACGGCTGCAGCACCTCCATCATATGCCGGACTGCCAGAGGCTCACAGCCGGGGGCCATCTTCTTCTTCTGCAACCAGTACTGATTAATACACTTGCCCAAGAGAGCCAGGCTGCCTGCAGTGGGAAGGAAGAATGGTGAGACACTATGGGTTCGATCCAGACTTAGCCATACCTAGAGTAGACCCACTGAAATCAACGAAACAAGCTAGCGAAACTAACTGAAGCCCCATTGATTTCTGGGTCCAGTACGATGAGGCTGATTGCTGGAGCACAGGCACATCTGACAGGAGACCCTGCAGAATCTCTTTCAGCCTGAGGGCCAAATTCCATTTGGGGGACGCTCCAGGGGTGGGAGGAGCTGAAGGCAAAAGCAGCCAAAATGCACCACCCCAGACACCAACTGATTGTGGCTTCAACCGCTTCCTGCCAGCCCCAAAGCCCTTGGGACAGGCAGCTCAACCTTCTAAGATGGGGGGGGGGGACTGCACAAAAGCTATGAAACCAGCAGACAATTGGTGGTGGAGGGAAAGGAACGTGGCCATCTGGGGAAGGCCGGAGGACTGGATTCGGCCCCTGAACTGCCATTCTGTAGCCAGGCTGCCGTGTACCTGTTCCTCATCAAAGCTGCAGTCATTGCTGCTCTTGTTACGGCCCTGGTCCTTGTGGGCCTCCCCACTCCTCTGGGGCTCTTCGGCCCTCTCCCTGTGAACGAGGAGGCCTATGCAATCTGACTGGCCGTCCTCAGTGCCTACAGAAAAGTCTCATAGCAACTCTGTTTCCCAGGCTCCTCTTCCTTCTGCAGGATCCTGCCGGACAAGCCCTTTCCCTGGAAATCCCTAGAAGATGGGAGCTGCCTGCCAAAGGTGAAGCTGCAGCAGCCTCTCTCGTGCCCAGACCTTTTCTCCACCCTTCTGTATCCTGGCCTCTGCCTGTGGCTCCCCTCTGCCAGGGTAGGCAGAACAAGGGGACGGGTGCTGTACCTCGCTGAAGAGCCTGGGCGCACTCCTCTGCATTCTGCACGAGGGCGTGGGTGTTCTGCACGAGGGTGGGCAGCCTGGCATACCAGTTCCTCAGAACATCCTGCAAGAAACAGCGAGGGGGGGGGGAAGGCCCATTTGCTACATCAAGACCCTGTGAAGTGCTCTTCTGATTTAAACAGGGCAGCTTTGGAGGAACAGAGTGTCCGTGTGCCCGTGACAGCACCTACCAGGCCTCCCCTTGGGGAAAGCGCCACCATGGAAATATGACTAGCATGGGCTCTCGCACTGGGAACCCTGAAGGTCTGCGTGAGGCTGCCCCAGGCGGAGAGCCAGCAGGACTGCAACCTGGATGAAAGCACTCTCAGGCTCCAGCTGGTCCTCCCCATCTCGGCTGGCCGATGGGCGTCCCGGACAAGGAGACCTAGTAAAACGTCCTGGTTGGGGCCAGGGCTCTTCCTGGATGCCAACAACCACCCTCGGCACAGGCCGTGTTCCTCAGCCCGCTCCGACAGCCTGACACGAGAAGGGCCCCTGTGAGCAAAGCTAGTCCAGAAAGCTCCTGGTGGCTCACTGGCCTCCCGAGAAAAGGATGTGGCCGCTGCCCTCATGTGTGAATCAGCCCTTGGTTTCTGGGGTAGAGCTTACTTTCAAACAAGGCATGCTGGGGCTCAAGCCCTTTAACACAAGCCGCAGCACAAGCAAGAGCTGAGGGCGGGGGAAGCACAGGACACAAGCAGAGCCTTGGGAATGACTGCTTCAAGTGCCATGGGGTGGCGGTGCCTGGCAGTGGGGCCAAGGGATGGAGGACTTGTGTCCTAGAAGGTTCCCCATGGCTGATGCAGCCCGTTCCTCCTCCATGAATGTGTCTCATCCATCTAGTTATAAGTCACATGAGGAGCACCTCCTTGCTCTGAGCCATGACAGCACTTCCAACCATCTGCCACATCACTCTACCTGGAGCAGGTTGCGGGCGAGACGGGTCTTTCCGGTGTACAGCAAGAGCAGGTGCTCATTCAGGGCGCGCAGGAAGCCCTCTGGGGTGGCCAACTGCTCCACTTCCACCTTCAACGGCAGCTGCGCCTTTGAACGCCCAATCTTAAGAGCCGGCACCAGCCCACCGACCTGGTCCTGCCACCCACCACCTACAAGGAACAGCAATGGGCTGAGGGAGGGATCTGGCTCATTTACCTGCTGCCACATGGATCTCTAGCAGGAGGCTGGGAAGGTCTCAGACCCAGGAGAGGATGGAAACCTCTGGGGTTAGATAGAAGCCCTCCAGCTCTCCGACTGGATGGCATCGCTGAGCCAGAGGAGAACAGGAAGACGCAGAGGGTGGGCATGGACTGCCCTGGAGCAGCCAAGGAGAGGCGGTGCATGAGGGCCTAGTGCCTCCCACAAAGGGCTGCAAAGGCTGTGGGAGATCGGGGACTCAAACCCTTTTCAGTCCAGCAGCTGCATTCCAGAAGTGGGCGGGGCCAATGAGGGCATTTCCCCAGGAAGCATATAAAACGCAGCTCAATTCTATGCAAGTCTGCTCAGAAGTAAGCCCCAGGGCTGCAAACACCTCAGTTCCATGTGTGGCATTTAAAGATCAATTGCCTTTAAACACCTTCATATTTCTGATTGGAGATTACGGCAAAAGAAGCTTGGGGGCAAGATGGGCAATGCCAGGGGGCCACATCCGGCCCACGGGGCAGAGGTTCCCCATCCCTGTGTTAGCCCTCCCTCCAGAACTCTTTAACATTTCCCACTTTCTCAAACCTCCTCCAAAAAAATTCCCTATGGCCTTTTCAAAAATGTGGGTGGAGCATCTGTTGCTCCCTCCCCAGGGCTCCCCCAAATCCCTCTGGAACATAAAAATTTGGTGCCATGGGAGAGGAAGGCTGAAACCTTGGGGAGCCACCACTGTCCAGGGCTCTGCTAAGAGGATCAGTGGGTGTCTAAGTGGGGGAGGCTTGGAATGCTGGACCAGAAGTAGGAAGACCTCCTTTTGGACCGGGGGACGGGGGGACTTGGGCCAGATCTGCCATCTCTATTTCACGGAGCTGCTGTGAGGATGAAATGGCAGTGGGGGAGGCAGGGCCCCATGCACGCCACCTGACCTGTCTTCAAAGAAAAGTGAGATACCAAGGTAATAGATGGGAACGTGACAGAGAAAGAAAATCCTCTCTACTTGCACATTCCTCCATCAAAAGATGTAGTCAAGAGTGGAAGATATTGCAACTGTTTTATGCATATGACAAAAACATCCCAAAACAGAGGAAAATGTCCAGCAGTGCATTTCTAAGCACAGCAGCAAAATGAGCTGGAAACATTTCTACTAAGTCTTGATGCAGAAGAGAGAGAAAAATACCCCAAAGGGTCTGCAGTTAATACTGAATTTGGGGGCTCCGAATGAGTCTGGGCAACGGGGAGCAGAGATGTTGCTGAATTAGGATTTCTTCTGCTGATAACTGCTTTTGCTACCCGCCCACAGGCTTCAAGTTGGGGCGGCATATACATCTAAACCAGCCTTCTTGCTGGCTGAGGGATTATGGGATTTGTAGTCCAATTTGACAAAAGCTGATCTAAGCAGACAATTTTTTTACCTGTAGTGAGAACTTGCTCCAAGTGTAGCACATCATGGATAAGGGACTCTATGCTGGCGGAGCGCCCAGAGGCCCGGTACAACGATGCCATCACAGCCCCAGCCAGGATGCTGCTGGTGCCTGTGGGAGAGAACAAGTGAGCACCACCCTGGACGAGGTGGGGGCCACCAGTGTGCATCCTTCCTCGATGCCCACCCCTGCCCCCGAATTCCACAGCACCAGACCAGAGGAGCAAGGAGGGCGCATTTTTGGAGCAGGCTCATCCCAAGCCTCCCGCTCAGGACTCTGCCGTGAGCCTCCTGCCCCTTGCCAGAAGGATGTCAGAGCTGCCCTGGGTTGAAGCAGAGCAAAGGTCCGCGTGGCCCAGCTTCCTGCTGACTGCAGCAGCAGCAGCAGCAGCAGCCCCTTCCTGCATCTGGGATTCAACGGCAGGCAGCTGGAAGTTCCTCAGTGCCATCCTCACGAAGAGTCCCATCCTCCATTAAATTGTCCAGCGATTCGGCCAGGGGTCCCCATCATTTTGGAGCCCCTGGGCACATTTGGAGGTTGGCTGCCCTAGGCAACATGCCCATTCACCACATGGCTGCCATGGTTGTGGCCATGCTGACACATCCATATTGGAGAATCGCTTCTGCAGCCTCATGCAAGTCATTCATGAACATACTGAATAGTGCAGAGCCCAGGATAGAGCCCTGCAGACCAATGAAGTTCCACAAACCACCTCCAAATAAATAAATCCCTGCAATGTTAAAGATTTTTGATGGATCTATTGGAAACATTTCTATGCTTCTGCTTTACCACCAAAGGCAATGCCCGGGGAGGTGTACAGAAGATTTTAAAAACCATATAATGTCACCCATAAAAATAAAAGTATTTATTTGAAACATTAATATCCTGCCTTTCTGAGGACAGACTCCCAAGGTGGCTGACAAAAAAATGAGAACAAATGCATAAGAAATAATCTGTAGTTTGTTTTTACGCTTTAGTCTAATGTATACATTTTATATATTAGTTTTTAAATGTTCTATGTTTTTAATTTTTGTAAACCACGCAGAGATCTTTGGCTATGGGGTGGTATATAAATGTAAATAATAATAACAACAACAACAACTCTTCAGGAGATGCTTTAAAAGGCAGCAGTGGCTTATTTGCCAATGGTGGGAAATGCCCTTTCCCTAGGCCTCAGGTGCTGATTTATGCCTCCGAATTAATAGGAAGATGAGCCCTAAAAACTTCATCACCTTCAATTAGTTTTCAATGAGTTCAAAATCTCATAAAATGCAACTTGGATGTCCTGCTGTGTAGTCTGTGTAGAGTGGCCCAAAGTCACCAGAACAGAACGGCGTGAGTGGGGGAGAAGGAGAAAGTGCAGCTGACATCTTTGCACTCCCCCCATCCCCTCTTTCTCTCGCGCGCGTGTGCAAGAGAGAGACGACGGGACAACGGAGGCAGCCATGAGCTGGCAGCGGGAGAACAGAACGGCGTGAGTGGGGGAGAAGGAGAAAGTGCAGCTGACATCTTTGCACTCCCCCCATCCCCTCTTTCTCTCGCGCGCGTGTGCAAGAGAGAGACGACGGGACAACGGAGGCAGCCATGAGCTGGCAGCGGGAGAACAGAACGGCGTGAGTGGGGGAGAAGGAGAAAGTGCAGCTGACATCTTTGCACTCCCCCCATCCCCTTTCTCTCTCGCGCGCGTGCAAGAGAGAGACGACGGGACAACGGAGGCAGACATGAGCTGGCAGCGGGAGAACAGAACGGCGTGAGTGGGGGAGAAGGAGAAATTGCAGCTGACATCTTTGCACTTCCCCCACCCCCTCTTTCTCTCTCGCGCGCACAAGAGAGACACGACGGGACAACTTAGGGCAATTGAAATGTGTCTGGGAGCACCAATATCTGTTGTATGGGGCAGAGGGAAATATGGCGATAGCAGGGCGAAATGCCGTTACAGGGGAAGGAGAGATGGATATCTAATACCCATCTTACCTTCCGGTCACCCTGCTACCCCGGGGATCTTGGGGAACGATCCAGGCCACCCACAGAACCTTTCCTTGCTCCTATGCAATGCCAGGCCGGTTAAAAACAAAACAAACATAATCTATGACCTCCTCACAGAAGAGGAGGCCGACCTGGCATGCTTCACGGAGACCTGGCTGGGAGATGACAGTGGCCCGACATGGGCTCAGGCTCTCCCAGCTGGGTACTGTGTTAGTGAGCAGGTGAGGGGAAGTGGGCGGGGTGGTGGTGGAGGAGCTGTGGTCTAGAAAAACCATCTTAACCTGACCAGACATCCTGTCCGGCAACTGAATCACATCGAGTGTGTGTACATGAGTCTGAAGACCAGGGATAGACTAGGGATTCTGTTAGTGTACCAGCCACCCCGCTGCCTATCAGACTCCCTGGCCGAGCTCACGGAACTGATCTCGGAGCTGGTGTTGGATTCGCCCAGGCTTTTGGTCCTGGGTGACTTCAACATCCCATTCGGGACCAGTTTGTCAGGTGCAGCTCGGGGGTTCTTGGCATCCATGACAAACATGAGCCTATCCCAATTGGTCTCTGGACCCACACATTCAGCAGGTCACACCCTCGATGCTGTTTTCAGTTCCGAACAGACGGATCTGTGGGCGGAGGTATTAAATACCTCCGAATTGTCATGGACAGACCATTTTCTGGTCAGGGCTAGTATCACGGCTACCACCCGCCCCTGCAGGGGTGGCGGACCTATTAAAATGGTCTGCCCTCGAAGGCTGATGGATCCTTCTGGATTCCAGAAAGCCTTGGAGGGTTCCATGGCTGGTATCGTCGACGATCCTGTAGAAGCCCTGGTCAATAGATGGAATCAAGACCTAACAAGGCTATCAACACAATCGCCCCCAAATGTCCTCTCCGGCCCGCTTCTAATAGGGTGCCCTGGTATACAGAAGACCTCAGGGAGTTGAAGCGGAAAGGACAATGACTGGAGCGCCGATGGCGGAAAATTCGACTTATATCCGACAAGACACGACATAGAGAACATCTTTGTTCCTATGGGGTGGCAATACATGCAGCGAAGAAAGCTTTCTTCTCTGCGCGCATTGCGTCTGCGAATTCACGTCCAGCAGAACTGTTCAGGGTGGTGAGGGGTCTAACCCAGGCACCTTCTCCCCTGAATCCAATTTTAGAGCCTTCGGTAGTTCGCTGTGATGCCTTTAACGATCATTTCTCAGATAAAATCTCTTGGATAAGAGCCGACTTAGATGCCATTGTTATAGCAGAGGCTGACAGTGGAGTGTCCAGCAACTCTGCGAGTAGGATTACACTTGATCAGTTTCAGTTGGTGAGTACCGAGGATGTGGACAAGGTACTTGGATGTGTGAGGAGGACGACTTGCCCTCTCGATCCCTGCCCTTCTTGGCTGGTCGTCCAGGGAGGAGATGCAGTTAGATCATATTTACAACATATCATTAATGCATTTCTGGTGGGAGTGGCCTAACGGACATGGAGTAGAGTCAGAACTCTCATGCTCTCATTAAGAAGCAACGAAATATTTACAAAATCCCTAATTTGGAGACGATGGATTGTTGATTAATGATTTGATTTCGGGTTCAGAAGCTTTACTGTATCTGTGGTGAAAGAAGCAGCTGGATAGCTACTATATCAGCAGAGGAGAAAACGAAACTTTTGAAGGTGGACGGGAGCTCTGACAGGCGATTACTGAAGGTAATTAATGGACTTTAATTGGAAGCAGCAAGGCTAAGATAACTTTAGAGAGAGAGCCTGAAGTGATTTAAGTGGGAAAAGAGACTTTTAACCTCCAGCTGAAGGAGTTAGAAGCCGAAGCGTAACTGTTGATATGAGCCAAGAGGATATTTGAGGTGGATAGCGATGATTTAGGTGAGGGGTGCGGATTTATGAGTTTAGCTTTATGAAAAGAAAGCAAAAAGGTGAAAAATCCAGTGCCCCCGCCTGGAGCAGATTATCGAAAGATCATCCGTCTGATAGAAACTGGCAGCAGCTCACAAGGGTTGTTGGAACTATGCCAGACAAAATGCCGGACAAGCAGCAGCAATCGGAGAAGACTGGGAAATCCCCTAGTCACTCCGGAAATACTAAATATGGCACAGCTCCTAAAGCAGCAGGTGCAGTACCAAAACCGGCCAAAGAGAGTCAAACAGAGACCTCAGATGATTTAATGAGCAAATTTCAGAAAGTGCTGGAGGTGGCTTTGCTGATGCAGGAGGAAAGATTAATGCAAAGAATTAAGGACTCACAGCTGGAATTTATGGTGGACCTTCAAACTGTGGTGGATAATGTGGAGAGACTGGAGAGGAATACGGAGAAGCTGCAGGAAGACAGTAAGAAACAGGGGGACCATTTGAAGGAGATGGACTTGCGCTTAATTGCCTTGGAAGATCGGGACAGGAGAGTCAACATTCGAATTAGATCTTTTGGAGAGAGAGAGGGAGAGAGTCCTAAGGATTTAGGAGATACAATCTTGGCATGGATTAAGGAAATCGAACCTCAGGAAACTTGGGAGATGGCGGATATCGAGAGGATCCACAGAGTGGATTATAAGAAGAAAGGGATGCTCCCAAGGGATATAATTGTTAAATTTGCTAATTACTACAAGAAAGAAAAGTTGATGCAAGCAATTAGACGTCAAGCCCAGCTGATGCTACAAGCAACACCAATTGAGGTTTACCAGGACCTATGCCCTCAAACCGTGCAGTGGCGGAAGAGTGTTAGACTGTGTACAGTGGCTTTGCAGAAGAGATCAATAACATATAGTTGGGGATACCCAGTCTTTCTGAGATTTATGTGGAAAGGGAAGCAACATAGAATTACATCATGTGAGCAAGGGATGGATCTTCTGGAAAAGCTGGGCTTAGTGGATCCCATGGATGTTGGAGAAACAAAGCAGGATGAAGGTGCTGGAAGGGAAGTCTGTCCTGATCGTCCACAGGAGGAAGGTGCTGCAGGTGGAAGCAGTCAATGAAGAATGATTATTGTAAAAGGGATAAAAAAAGATTATAAGGGAGAGGAGGGTCGGATCTCTGCTCCGGGATTGTTGGGTTGCTTCTCTCCCCCCCCCCCCCCCAAAGAGTTCTAAGAATAATTGGGGCCATTGCCCAGAAAGGTCTGGTGAGGAGGGGGGTGAAGATGGGGGGTAAATGTGGGGGGTGGGTGGGAGAGGGAGGGGGGTATGTGTATCACAGGGGGAGACCAATATAGAGATGTGGGTGAAAGAGAGAGATGGAAAATAAATTAAGGGTTGCAACTTTAAATGTTAAAGGGCTAGGAACTGTTATAAAAAGGAAGAGAATAGAAACATTATTAAAAAAAAGAGAAAGCTGATGTAATTTTTTTGCAGGAAACTCATCAAACAAAGGAGGGCGTAAATGAGCTTCGGATGAGGGAAGTGGGCATTTATTACAAGTCTTTTGGCACTTCTAAAGTGAGAGGTGTAGCGATTATAATTTCAAAAAAATGTGGTATTACTATACAAAGGGTGAAGAAGGATGAAGCGGGAAGGTTTCTGATAATTTCTTGCATGGTAGGGGAGGAGGAATATGTATTGATTAATGTATATGCTCCAAATGGAAAACAAATGGAATTTTTTGATGAAGTTTTTAATGCGGTGGGAGAAGGGGGTAAAAAGAATATTGCGATGGCAGGTGACTTCAATATGGTATTAGACAAAGGGAAAGATAGGGATAATATACTAAGAGCTCTTAAGAGTGGTGGGAGGACGGGGTTAAGCAAATTAATGGAGAGAAAAGAACTAATGGATGTTTGGAGAGTATTAAAAGGGGAAGAAAGGAAATATACTTTCTACTCACCAAGGTTTAAGAGTTATTCCAGGATTGATTATATTTTTGTGTCAAAGAATATGATGTCTAAACTTATAGATTGTGCTATAGGGGTAATTAAAGTCACCGACCATGCATTATTGACGATGGATATTAAAATGAAGAAGGATTATAAACAAGTTAAGAGATGGAGAATAGATATAAGGCTATTAAATAATAAAAATATAGTGGGGAAAATAAAAAAAGAAATGCAGGAAATATGGGAAATTAACGAAAAGGACTCAAACTCGCAGGGGTTAATATGGGACACTATGAAGGCTGTAGTAAGAGGGATTTGTATTAGGGAAATGTGTACCCTAAGAAAACAACAAGAAGCACAAAATAAAAAGATTGAAAAGAAGGTAAGGGACTTAGAGGAGAAGCTAAGAGAGACAAAAGATAAACGCCTATTTGCCCAAATCCAAGCTAAGAAAAAGGAATTAGAGAGAGAAGAGTTAGAACAAGTCCAAAGGGATTTGCTATATTTAAGGAGGGATTTTTTTGAATATAGTAATAAAAACTCGAAGATGCTGGCTAGGTCCACTCAGTCAAAAAAGGCTAAGAATATGATAGGGACAATTAGAGATAAGACAGGGAAAAGTTGTAATTTAATGAAGGATAAATTAAATATATTTCAGGAATTTTATAGAGAATTATATACATCAGATATGGGATCACAGGTTAAGGTATTGGAATATGTAGAGAGGAATTGGAAAATAAGATTACAGGGGCAAGATAGGGATTATATGGAAGGATTAGTTACTGAGAAAGAAATAGAAGGAATTATTGATAAATTAAAAGGAGGAAAATCTCTGGGATTGGATGGTTTGGGGCCGGAATATTATAAGGTTTTTAGAGGAATTTTAATACCAAGATTGAAAAAATTATTTAATAGTATAATAGAAGGAGGAAAGACCCCCCCCCCATCGTGGGATCATTCCTTGATTATATTAATCCCGAAACCAGGAAAGGATCTGACGGATCCAGCATCTTATAGACCAATATCCTTAATAAATCAAGATTCAAAAATATTTACAGCAATAATGGCAAAAAGGATGGGTACGTTTATACATAAATATATTAGAAAAGATCAATGTGGATTTATCTCAGGAAGGCAAATGCCTAATTTAATTGGAAGAGTTTTAAATATAATCAATATTATTTAAAAAAGGAATTTAAAAGCAGGTTTGTTAGCATTGGATATATTCAAAGCCTTGATTGCGTGGAATGGCCAGCACTTAAAACAATTTTGAAAACATTTGGGCTTGGAGTAAAATTTATGGGAGTGATGGATCAACTGTACAAAAATAATAAAGCAGAAATAATGGTTAATGATGGGTTAACACAACAGATCACACTAGCTCGAGGAACAAGACAAGGTTGCCCACTTTCACCGATCTTATTTGCGATAGTGATAGAAATTTTGGCAAATGTTATAAGGGAGGATTTAAGACTGAAGGGGATAGGAGGGAAGGAGAAGATTAAAATGAATATGTTTGCGGATGACACATTACTGACATTAGAAGATCCCCTGAAGACTGGAGAGCTGATTAAAGAGCATTTGAGAGAATTTGGGGAGATTACTGGTCTACAAGTTAATTGGGGGAAGTCAGAAATGATGTTATTTAATTATAACAAAGAGGAGATGGAGGAAGGTAAAGTTAAGTTAGGTCTTAGGCTTAAAAATGTAGTACGTTATTTAGGAGTTAATATTGCAAAAGATTTAGATAGGTTAGAGGAAATTAATTTTGCAAGTTTGAAAAAACAGGTAGGGGAAAAGTTAGAGGTATATAGAAAATTAAAACATTCTTGGTTTGGTAGAATAGCGGTTATTAAAATGAAGATATTACCTAAGATTAATTTTTTGTTTAGAATGCTGCCGATTAAAATATCGGATGCAGAGTTAAAGAGCTAGCAAAATATGATTAATGCTTATTGCAATGGAGATAGGATTAACAAAGGGTTATGGTATAAGACACAAAAGAAAGGTGGTTTGGGACTTCCAAATATAAAGAATTATTATATTGCTAATCAGTTAAGATATGTCATAAAAAGTATATTAGGGGAGGAAGACTTGGAATGGCTAGAAACGCAAACAGGGGAACTAGATTTTAAATTGCAAAATATATTTTTTAATAAAATTTAAAAGAAAGATCTGAGGGGATTGGACAACCCGTTGCTGAAAAA
This sequence comes from Anniella stebbinsi, assembly GCA_029215795.1. NCBI lineage: Eukaryota > Metazoa > Chordata > Lepidosauria > Squamata > Anniellidae > Anniella > Anniella stebbinsi. Next base: position 35,021,525 of record JARDYH010000007.1, read on the forward strand.
TATTCTAGAGATCTGGGAGAAAGTTAAAGGAAAGTTAATACCAGGAGACTCTCCACTCGCCCCAGTGGTAGTAGTGGGAAACTTCCCAAGGAATTTAAAAGTAGAGTTGGAAGGAAGTTTGAAGGGTCAGGAAATTATTAAGCTAAGGAATTGGATGGAAAGAATGATAGATAAGGTGCAAATTAGAGAGTTGTTAAAAGGACAAAAGATAGCTTGGTTCAAATGCTTACAATTGGAAAAATGGACACAGGAATGGAAAAAGATAAATAAGAAATGTAGAAATAATACAAGATTTGAAGATTTAATTGAATCAAGACGAAAGAAGGAAGTAATTAAAACTAGAAAAGGTCTGATTAGCGGAATATATAGAATCCTGACAGAGGAGGATGAATATTGAGACTCTCTTAAAATTATTTGGGAAGATGATTTAAAGGAACAAATTAATGGAAATGACTGGGGGAGGATGTGGGATGCAAGAATGTTGAAGCTTTTGTCGATTAGAATTAAGGAGAATTATTATAAGACAGTATGGAGATGGTATTTAACGCTGGTAAGATTTCATCAGATAGATAAAAAAGTGACCAAGAATTGTTGGAGGGGATGTCAGGAGGTTGGAACTTATTTCCATATGTGGTGGAGCTGTGAACATGTACAAAAATTTTGGGAAAGGGTGTTCAAAGAAATAAGTGAAATAATTGGAAGTAAATTGGAATTAAGCCCAAAGCTGGCTCTACTAGCAATATGGGATAAAGGAAATGAGAATATAAATAAGAGAGAATTAATAAACAACCTCCTGGCTCCCGTCAGAATAATGATTGCTAAAAACTGGAAAGGGCAAGGGATATACACTATAGAAGAATGGTATAAAGAAATATGGGATATGGCACTTAATGACAAGCTAACGTGTAAAATGAAAATAAAGAGGGGAATGTCCAGTAAGAATGATTTTGGAGATGTATGGAGCCTATTTTTGGAATATGTATTAAGAACGGGGAAGGGGCAAATACCTTCAAAAGAGTCTTTACACTTTTGGAAAGAAGAACAATGTATAATTGAAGGTCTCCTGGGGGGAGGGGAGCACAGGGGTATGTGGGTATGTAGTGTATTTTATGTTGTTTTATGTTGTATTATGTTGAAAAAAATTAAAAAATATTTTAAAAAAATATTAATGCATCTCTTAGGGAGGGGAGTTTTCCATCATGTTTAAAAGAGGCGGTGGTAAGGCCACTTCTAAAAAAGCCCTCCCTGGATCCCCTGGACTTTAATAACTATAGGCCAGTATCAAATCTTCCATTTTTGGGCAAGGTGATCGAGAGGGCAATTGCCTTCCAACTCCAGGCAGTCTTGGATGACACTGATTTTCTAGACCCATTTCAAACCGGCTTCAGGGCAGGATACGGAGTTGAGACTGCTTTGGTCGCCTTAGTGGATGATCTATGCCTTAGTATTGACAGGGGGAGTGTGTCCCTGCTGGTACTTCTGGACCTCTCAGCGGCTTTCGATACCATTGACCATGGTATCCTTCTGGAGCGCCTGGGGGAATTGGGAATTGGGGGCACTGCGCTTCAGTGGTTCCGTCCTATCTCTCGGGCAGGTTCCAGATGGTGATGCTTGGGGATAGCTGCTCTTCAAAAAAGGAGTTGCTATGTGGTGTACCACAAAGTGCCATCCTTTCCCCAATGCTGTTTAACATTTACATGAAACCGCTGGGAGAGATCATCCGGAGGCATGGGGCGGGGTGCTATCAATACGCTGATGACACCCAAATATATTTCTCTATGCCTTCGACAACATCGTCAGCTAAGGATAGTGCGTCTCCTCTGAATGAATGCTTGGAGGCGGTAATGGGCTGGATGAGGAAAAACAAACTGAAGCTGAATCCAGACAAGACGGAGGTGCTTGCTGTCAAAGGCCCCAACCTGGGTCTGGAGGTGTGTCAACCAGTTCTGGATGGGGTTACACCCCCCCTTAAAGATTGTGTTCGCAGCTTGGGGTACTCCTGGATCCGTCGCTCCAAATGACAGCTCAGATTGATGCGACGGCCAGGAGTGCCTACTATCAGCTTCGGCTGATACACAAGCTGCGCCCCTTCCTAGAGTTGGAAGACCTAAAGACGGTAGTGCACGCGCTGGTAACTTCGAGGCTCGACTTCTGCAATGCGCTGTACATAGGGCTACCTTTGTGCGTAGTCCGGAAACTTCAACTTGTTCAAAATATGGCAGCCAGGTTGGTCACCGGTACACCTAGGGGTGATCACATCACACCAGTTTTAAAATTGCTTCATTGGCTGCCAATCAGTTTCCGGGCGAAGTATGAAGTGTCGGTTATTACCTTTAAAGCCCTACATGGTTTGGGTCCAGGTTACCTGCGGGATTGCCTTCTCCCATATAATCCGCCCCACACACTCAGATCCTCTGGGAAGAACTTACTCAAGTCAGCCAGAACTAGGCTGACGAGTGTCACCCAGAGGACCTTCTCTTCCATTGCTCCCAGACTATGGAATGGTCTGCCATAGGAGGTTAGACAAATTAGCAGTCTTCATGAATTTAAGAGAGTCATGAAGACTGCTCTCTTCCAACAGGCCTATCCAGATGAATTTTAAGATGTTTTTAATGATGTTTTTTTTCTTGTTTTTAAAAATTTTTAAGTGTTGTGATTTTTGTGTTTTATATTGCTGTTGTTCCCCGCCTCGATCCGGAGGGAGAGGCGGGTTAAAATAATAATAATAATAATAATAATAATAATAAATAATAATAATAATAAATCCGACAACCTCCCCTCTGCCAGCCAACTGTCATGACCTCCCCGCCCCCGCCTTCCCCCCCCCCCCAGGATCACCCTAGGTCAGAGCCCTGCTCTCTGGCTGTGTGTTCTCAGTCTGTGTGGACTGGGGTCGCTCGCTGTGCCCAATCGCGCGGGCACGAGCTCTCCTTTCTTCCAGAGCATCTCCCCATCTGGCTCAGACATCCCAGCCTGCTCCCTCAGGGGCAGTTTCACTCTTTCTTCAGACGAAGTCTGAATGTCCCTCCATAACGATTGGTGCCACAAGGCAGCCAGTCGAGGCACCTACCCAGCCCTGATCCATGAGGCAAGTGAGACCAGGTGCGGAGCTCAAAGCCCCCCGCAAAGCGCTCCCTCAGCTGCTCCTGCAAGGCCTTCTGGGAAGAGAGGTCCACGACTCCAGTGCAAACGAAGGCTGCTTTTAGCAATGCTCCTGAAATGAGAAACAGGCTGCGATGGGAGGCCATTCAGCCCCACCCACCCACCTCCAACGGGAGGAACTGCCAGGGGCACAGTGTCTGCAGTGTCAAGCTGGTCCTGAACCAGGACCCAGAAAGGAACCAGGGGCGGCATGTCAAACTGACAGCATGGCCCAATACGAAATTGCAGGAAAGCAAGGGGGGGGGGGGGCTTTTCAGTGCTTCCTCGCAATAGCAGCTCAAGCCAAAAAGCCTGTCAACAAAGAGGCCTGTGCCCAGTCAAACAGGAGCAGAGGAACTCCGGAGGCGGCTTCCTACCGAGCCAGCGCCTGGGTCCATTTAGCCCTGGATGGTCAGCCTTGACTGGCAGCAAGGGCTCTCCAGGGTTGCAAGCAGGATTCTGGCCTACCACGTCTAAAGCAGGGCACGGCCACTGAGCCACGGGCCCCTCCCCAAAGCATTAAGATTACTCCACTGGCTGCCAATTAGTTTCCGTGCAAAGTACAAAGTGTTGGTTATTACCTTTAAACCCTACATGGTTTGGGTCCAGGTTACCTGCGGGATCACCTCCCATATAAGCAGCCCCTCACACTCAGGTCCCCTGGGAAGAATTTACTCCAGTAAGCCAGAACTAGGCTGATGAGTGTTACCCAGAGGACCTTCTCTTCTGCGTCTCTCAGACTGTGGAACGACCTGCCGGGAGAGATCCGCCAACTTAATAGTCTTTTTGACTTTAAGAAAGCCGTAAAAACTTCTCTTCCAGCAGGCCTACCCAGTCGAATTTTAAGAGTTTTATCTGTATTTCAATAATGTTTTAATATGTATTTTATATGTTTTAATCAGTTTTATGTACTTTATGTTATTTGTATCAATGTTGTTCTCCGCTTCGATCCTGAGGGAGAGGCGGGAAATAAATAAATATATTATTATCTCCCATGGACCTGTCCGCAAACGTGGCGCATCATCTGCAACGCAACGTGCCTCTTCGGGGCCACCGTCCCTGCCGGCAGACGGAGCCAGCTTGGCTCCTGCACCGTGTTGTTGCCAGACAGCATATGGCTCAGGCGCTCACCTGGTGCCTGAGGCTGGCAGTAATCCCGCAAGTCCTCCAGGTCCCGACACACGAGCTCAGACACCACCTCTCCCTCAAGGCCTCCAGTGGTGCTGACCAGCTGCAACTCCAGCTTCGTGATGCGCCGGGCCCGGGCGCCAATAGGCCTGCGCCCATCCACCAGGACAGCCAGGTCCACCACCGCGCCTCCATGCTCATAGGTGATTGGGGGGGTGTCGCTCCAGCCACCTGAAAAACAGGCAGCCAGAAGCTCCCTTAGCTGAAGAGGGGCGGCCCCAGAACACTTTGCCCTATGGGCCGGCACAACTCCCCCGGCAGATCCCCCTGGCAGATCCCGGGCTTTGCTCCTGCAGTTGGGTCAGCCCCTCCGAGCCATCCGATGCAGGAACAGAAAGGCCTGGGGCGCAGGCTTGCCCTCATCAAGCAGCCCAGCACTCTCCCACACAAGCTCCAAGCGGGCCAGCACACGCCCAGTCTGTTCCTGGGGCCATTGGGCGGTTCCCAAGCATTCCCCAAGCGAAGGGGCTAGCCTGGGGCCGAACGGGGCACGCAGAGGCCGGGCACCAGGAGGCCACTTACCAGAGAGGTCAATCCGAGCCGGGCACTCCACAGTCACCCAGCAGCCCACGCGAGGCAGCGCGGCTGGGCTGAGGCTGATGAACCGGCAGGAGGACATCACCGCCTGGCGGATGAGGATCTGCGCTGCCCCCTCATAGTGCCGAGCAGCTCGGACCAGCAGGATGGGCCTGCAAGAGCCCAGGCAGAAGAGGTGGCAGCGTCGTGCCTGTGCTGCAGCCACCGCCGAACCCTGCAGAGGCCTTCGTGGCAATCCCAGAAGCCCTCCTGCAAGGCACGTCACCTCTGCCCCTGTTCTGCCTGCGGGGCCAGAGCGGCTTGCCCAAGGCCACTCAGAGAGCCCGGGGATCCCTCCCGCCGGACCATCCTGGCTCTGCTCTCCTGGGTGAGTGGGCAACTCTTGGGAAGCAGCTGCCAGGAGTCTGGACGTTGACCCAGGCAGGGAGTTCACAGCTCCCGTCGGGCAAAGCAAACGGGCGACAACAGGGGCCCTGTGGGCACAGGAAGCAGCTGCCTCAGGCCGGGCCAGGCGACTGGCCCATCCCACGGACAGGCCGTAGTCCTTCTGGGTCTCAGGCAGAGGGAGGGGCCATTCCCCCTCCCTTGCCACCTCATCCCATCCACTGAAGGTGCTGCTCGGGCCTGAACCTGGAACCCCCTGCTGCCCGCAACGGTGGCCTGGGAAGAGGAGGTCGGTCTACCCGTAGCAGCTGGGAGGGGCCTTTGGAAGAGCCTTTCCCTCCCTGCTGCAAACGAGCGCAGGGAGGGCCTAGTCCTCCTGGCCGAGCCCACGGCCCTCGTGTGGATGTGGCAGAGCACAAGGGCACCAAGGAGCAGCCCTGCTCAGCAGGCCTGGTTGGGGTCATGATGTGCCCCCAGGCAGCCCTAGCCCCCCGCCCCCCTCACCCCTGGTACCTGTCCAGCCACTTCTTCCTTTCTACAGCCAGCTTCTCGACGCCCTCAGGGAGGCTCCCCCTCTCAAGATGCCGGAAAGCAGTGGTCCAAGCCGCATTGGCCGCGGGGCCGCTCCGTAGGCCCCCGTCTCCTTTGGCCATGCAGCCCAGGAGGTCAGCGACACAGGCCAAGGCCCGGGCAGCAACCCCCAGATCCTGCGCAGTGGATGCAACTATGAAGCAAGGGAGTCGGGTCAATGGCTGGAACGCTGAGCTCCCTGGAAGCTTGCTTGCATTCCAAGGAGACTCCTCTGCAAGAGTGCTCCAGCCCCACCTCACAGAACTACGCTTCCCAGGGTGCATTGGCTGTGAGGCAAGGGGGGGGCAATCTTCCTTAAGCCTGTTGGAATTCCCAGTGAAGACACAGACCAGGTGTCTCCACCATAAGGGAAAGCATGGGGGGGGGGGGGGGAAAGCAGGCAAGTGGCACCTTTCTGGGGAGAACATCAGTGACAGGGCACACAAAGAGCCATGTGCAAAATCCACATTTCCACAACTAGACACTGGACAGGTTCAGGGCCCCCAGCTCCTAGGCCTTCCAGTGTGCAGTTGAGGATGAGGCACAGGCAACGTCAGGGCCTTCTTCAGGGCCCTCCCAACCAGAGAACACAGCCCTGCCATCATCCCCTGGCTCAAAGGAGAAGCCCCTGGCAGAACCTCCATCTCCACAGCCTCACAGACATCAGAGGCTACAAACAGTCCATTCAGCTCCTCCAGGAGGGTTAGAACAGACCACACTACAGGTCTTGTCAGCCTACGTAAAGTTTCAGTTGGCTTTAGCTCCCTGCTGAGACAACATCCTCCTCAGTTGGAGAGACTTCTACTCAAGAGACCACAGATGGGGATAGAGCTGCAGGACCTCCAGGGTGCCAGGAGCTGTGTGAATTAATGAAGCAGATTCCAGGGCTTTCCTAGATTGGAAGGATGCACTACAGGGAGGCCAGGAGCAGGCAGGGGGGCGGAGGTGCATCAAGGTGGAATTCTCACCCAACTAGTTGTAGCTGCTGGCAGGGACCATAACCTCCCTTTCCCCACTATTCACACACCTCTCCCTCCCTCCCCCCGCTCACGCACACACAAGTACGCATGCACACACACACACCATGGTCCAGCATCTTCAGCATGGGCTCATGGTAGCCCTCAAGAGCAGCTGAGCGGATCAGGGGTAGCAGGCTGCAGTTGCTGTGCTCCATCAGCACCCTGCGGGCTTTGCTCTGTGCCTGCAGGAAGAAGACAGCCTTGCGGGAGGCCAGCTCGACCTCCTGGTCCAGGCACGCCCGCAGCTCCTCCCAGGACATGCGCCATGCCGACCGCCAGTGCTGCAGCTGCCCAGCTCCGGGGCAGCCCGAGAGCCACAGGACATCTCCAAGTGCCAAAGGCGCAGAGGGGTGGAGCACAGGGAACAGGCGGGCGTTCAGCAGGCAGCGGCTGCTCAGGGAGACGTCGGGGCTCCAAAGATCTTGTTTCCTGGTCGGTGGGTGGAAGCATATGGGGAATAGGGTTGAAATGAGTCAGAACGCGACAGCCGCCTGGGCCACGGTCAGTGGCAGCTGCCTGCAGCAGGAGGGCTATTCTCCTGCAATTGGGAAGGGCTCCTTTCTCCACAGCAAATGGCAAATCAAAATGGTCAATGACTTAAATGTCGCCCTTCCTTCCTCCTTGGAGAAACCACCCAATACTTTAGGAGCTACATATGTTTTTTTAGTTGTTTAGTTTGCAGCATTTCTAAATTTGTAATAGTCATTATTCGTAATAATAAGAATTAACAGGAAAAAGTAAAATAAATAAATATGACTACACCGTGTGTGTGTTTAGAGAGTAAGGTTATTTCTGTCACCTTTAAATCTTTGTAAAATTACAAATAAGTTCAAGTATGAACTAAATGACACATGGGTTGGATCCAGGATCTGCCTTTCTCAAGATGGGCTCTGTTCACAGAAGATTCCTCCACCCGATTTTGGGGAACCTTCTTCCCTCCCACATCACACCACAGCTCACCCCATTCAGCAGGATCCCCTGACTCCCTCTGTAGCATTTTCAGGGGATTGGAGGGGCTGCTGTAGGAAGGGAGGGCTGTGAAGTGCACATCTGTCAATAGGTAAGGACATCAGAAGAGCCCTGATGCTGGATCAGACCAAGGGTCCCTCTAGTCTAGCACTCTGTTCACGCAATGGCCGGCCAGCTAGCTGCCAGGAGCAGGACAGGAGTGCAAAGGCACCTTCCTGCCCAGGTTCTCCACTGGCGTACAGAGGCATATTGCGTCTGATACTGGAGGATGCACTTAGCCATCAGGACAAGCAGCCATTGATTGATGGCCTTCTCCTCCAGGAATTTGTCTAACCCACCACTGAAGCCACCATCCAAATGGGGGGTGGTAGCAAATTCCATAGTTTAACTTTGTGCTGTGTGAAGGACTTCCTTTCATCTGTCCTGAATCTTACACCAATCAGCTTCATGGGATGATGACCCCATTGGGTTCTATTGTTATGAGAAAACTGTTCCCTATCCACTTTCTCCAAACCACCTCCATCATGTCTCCCCTCACTCGTCTGATCTCTGAGGCAAACAGTAGGTTTTCGTCATGAAGGAGTTACTCCAGCCTCTTGATCATTTTAGTTGCCCTTTTCCATTCTACAGTGTCCCTTTTCAGATGCAGCAACCAGAACTGTACACAGCTTTCCAAGGCTGGTTGCACGTTAGAGTTGTATAACAGCAGTTTGATTTTGGCAGCTTTATTTTATTTTTGATTCCTTTCCAAATCATGCCTAATGTGGAATTTGCCTTTCTCAGCAGCTGCACTCGGAGTCAACATTTTCATCACGCTGTCTGCCACAAACCCAAGATCTTGGTTTTAGTCAGTTGATAGAGCACAAAACTGGAGCCAGTTCCACGTATATAAGTTGTCTCTGTGTTATTAAATACATGACTGAATGAGTTAATGAAGTATTTTATGCTAGAAATACATTCTGGATTTACGCACATGCTTGTAGTTCATATTTGAGATGCATCTATTTATCTATCTAAAATTATTTCTGTCCACCTTTAAATGTGGAGCCCTCTCAGTGCTGAGGTGCTCTAATTTCCTCTTGGAAGCATGATTCAACGATGTCTTTTGAGTTTCATCCGAGCCTTCTGCTCCAGCAACTGCACTGAAGACAGCACATGTGTTTCTCAGCAACTTGATCTTGTGGCCAAAGAGGCCACAACAAGAACCACAAGTGCAAACACAAAACCTAACTGATAAACACATTGCATTGACAAAACACAATTGTGTGATAGCTCTGCACTGGCACTTGGAGCACCCCCAACGCCCTGATCCCATCATCTCCAGGCCCTGCTTCTCTTCAAAGCTCTTCCTGGCTTGGCACCTGAGGGAGCTCATGGAGAAGGGGATGCTGGAGCCGCTTCAGGCATTGGTTGTCTTCCTTTGGGAAGGGAAGCTGGAGATGGCGCATGCATGTGTGGCGGATGCTCCGTGGCCTGCAATTTGGCAAGTGTTATTCAGCTCTGTATAGGGGCATCTTGCTTGTAGGGTTTGTGAACACGCTTTGCAGGAAAACATTTTTCACAGGTTAAATAAACCTGCAAGAATCACACTCATCACAATACAACTTTGCAACAGCAACACCTCAAGCAGGAACCTGGCAAAAAGACAAGAAAAGATCTTTCTCCCAAGAAGGTAGGAAGTTTTCTCGAATGTGAAAAGACCTAGAGCTGAAACTGATTTTTACCAGAGTTCCACTGTACATATCTGCACGTACTTAACACTCATGTGGTTGTGAGTAGGGCTGTGAACAGCCTATCCGATCCGGTCTGGATCCGGACGATCCGGATCGGGCCTGATCCAATCCAGACCGGATCGGACCTCCCCCAATCCGGAACCGGATTTTGATCCGGGTCTCCGGATTGAGATACAGAGACCCTCCTTTTCCCCATAGACTTACAAGTCTATGGGGAAAAGGACTCACTGCCCTCTCCCCCTTCTCCCTGCTTACCTGCTGCCTCATTCTCACTCCCGCCATCCACCGCCCGCTGGCCGCCACTGCTTCTGCACTATTGAGAACCAGGTTCAGTAGAGCGGAAGCAGCGGAGGCCAGCGGACGGCAGCGGCAGATAACGGCTGCAACGACAAAGCAGCTGGTGTCCCTACTTACCAGCTGCCTCGTCGCTGCAGCCGTTATCTGCCGCTGCCGTCCGCTGGCCTCCGCTGCTTCCGCTCTACTGAGCCTGGACTCACCGCCAGCCTGGCGTCCCTGGGTGCCGGCTGTGCAGCCAGCACCCAAGGACCTGGAAGGCCAATGGGCCCCAGATCTCTGGATTGATCCGGACCTCCCCCGATCCAGATCCGGGTGGTCCTGATCACCCCGATCTGGTCCGGATTCAGGATCCAGATCCAGATCTGTTACCAGCCCTAGTTGTGAGTGATACATACACATATCATGTTGGTAGATGTCTTACAATATAAGTACTATTTGTACCACTAGTGGATCTTGTGTTTGTGGTGTGAGACTCTTAATATGGATTTTTCTATCCAAGAAGGGAGAGCATCAGCTCCATCGTACAAGGAAAAGAAGACAGAAAGCATTAATTAATTAACTGAAAGTTAAAAAAACACTTCATCAACAACAGATGGGGCTGGGGTGGTGTGCCAAGCCACTCACCAATACGGACTCTGGGACGTGAGCACATACCGTATTCCAGTCCTGAGGAACAACGCTGCCCACGGCATGTTCAGGTAGGTGCCATTCCCCTCTGCTAGACTCTAGGGAGAGAACAGGGTCAGCTCTGGGTGTCACAGAAAGGGAGAAATCAGCAAGAGAGGAAGGACGTTTGGTTAAGGAGGTTCAGAGAGCCTCGAGACGGCTTCTCGTGCATGCTCCGAGCAGAACCCTCCGCCCTTGCAAGCATTGAAGAAGGGCTGCTCTACAGCCTGCTGAAGGAAGAAGTGGACATGGTACTTGGGGACTCCCCAGGGATATCCAGGAAGCCTCCAGCCCCCTTGCCCAGACATACCTGCCAGTTGTCGTGACGCCCACTCAGGGTGAACACCTTGCAGGTAATGTCCCTCAGCCTGACAGCATGTCCCTGAATGATCACATCCTCAAGCAGGTGGCTCCTGAGGGCCATGGAGGATGCCACGTCCAGACCAGTGAGAAGGCAACCAGAACGGATCTGCAAGGGGCCCTGGGGAAAGAACATGATATTTTTGCAGCCACACCTGTTAGCCTTGTCCAGGACATGGATCCTTGGGGCCACAGACAGCCACCCAGTGAGTGGGTCAAGAGAAGACCTTTTAATCCAGGAATAGGATGGGTGGCTTGGCTGAGCCTGGCCCTCTTGTCTTGACCCAGAGAAGAGCAAAGAGCACAGCTTCAAGAGCCAACTGCCCCATGCTCCAACTGCCCCATGCTCCAACTCCATTTCCAGGCTCAGACTTGCCCCTGGGGCCTTTCCAAATCTGCCTGCCCATGAAGAGTCCACAGATGTGGTCCCTCAGGATCCCAAAACATCACTGGGAATATTGCAGAAGGCAGGGCAGGCAGCTTCAGTAGAAGGCGGCATGGAGGGCCCAGTCAGTCAGTCTTTGGCAAATATGGCAGTGAAGCCTATGGGAGAGCCCGCCTTGGAAAGGGGGTCATCAGCCATGAGCCTGTTCTGGCACCAGCACACCACATTCCACAGAACCATCAGGAAGGGGGTTCCGGCTCATGCGTGACAAACCATGGCTTGGGCCAGACTGCTTGGGTCCTCCAAGTAATCATCAAGGGACGCGCCTCCAATGGGGCTTCACAAAGTGAGCTTTAGTTCTTCAGGTCTCTGCAGCAGAGCAGAGCAGAGCAGAGCAGAGCAGAGCAGAGCAGAGCAGAGCAGAGCAGAGAGAGAGAGAGAGAGAGAGTCCTGGAGAGGGTCAAAGCAGGCCTAGAGATTCCCTTGGCTTTCCAAAAGGGTTATGACACAACTTGCTAATTTAGCCTTTTAAATAGTGTCATTTCAATGTTTTTAATGTTCTTGCTTTTGCTCTCCTAAAGCTGTATTGTTTAAAATTCTTGTATCCTGCCTTGAGGATTTTTTAGCAAATAAGTTAGTATACAGATGATGGTGGTGATGGTGATGATGTCATCGGCAGGGCCCAGATCCAGGCTCAGCCAATTCCTCTGCTTGGAGGCTGCCCAACCAGACCAGGCCTGCTCCTGGCTCATCCTGCAGCCATCTATAAGCCATGCTGGGCCTGCCTCACTGCATGGTGGAACCTCATCTGCCCCACACCATCTCCTGCCCTAGACCTGATCCTGCCAACCCTCCAGCCTTGACCTACATCCTGCCAGCCACTTTGGGTGATGCAGAATGGGAGCTGACCATTCTGGTATGCCAGAGACCATTTGGAGCCCAGGAGCAGCAGAGATGAAAGGCGGCATCCCCCAAGGGTGGCGTACCTCCAAGCAGCAGTGCTGAATAACACTCCCAGGACCCACGGCCACCGTTCCCTCCAAGTAGCAGTTGGTGATGGAGCAGCCTTCCTCCAGAAGCTGGGGCTCCTGCACGCAAGAGAAGAGGGGGAGGAGGAGGAGGAGGCCGCCAGGGGGAGGAGTCTGTGGGCCTCCTGTAGGCCTGCAGGTGTGCTCGGCAGGCATGCTGCTCCTTAGGAACAGGGAGGGAAGCTTGCACATGTGTGGAACAGCATCAGGTGAATGAGGAGGTGCCAGCGTGGGCTCAGCAGAGATCAGCCACGGCCAGCCCTCTGCACCTTCTCCCCCACCCCTCGGACCGGCACTTGGCCCATTCGCTTCTTGCCAACAAGTTCTACCATCACCATCGCTGCTGCTCTTCCCCAAGGACTGCTGCCTGACTGCCACTCCTTGCAGGACCAGGCCCTCAGGTACTGAGCCAGCTGCTGTGCACAATTACACCTGTCCTCCTCCCTTCCTGGGAGGGATATTTAAGCTGGCTGGCTGATGGGAGCTGGGAAAGCCATCAAACCTGCAGGAGAGGGAGGCCTGCTGTTGCCTGGGGGGGGGGGGGAGGAGGAAGGGCTGTCTGCTGCTTGATTGCTTTTTGTTTTTTCTTTCTTCTCTTTTGTTTTGTTTTTCCCTTTCCCCAGGCTTCAGCTATGTGCCTGGGAGGGAGGATACAGGGCCAAGTGGGGAGATCTGAGGGGTGCCCAATCAGTGTAGTGACAGGTAGAGGGAGATATGGCATTGTGAGGAGGTCCAGACAGTTAATGGCTGTGCCTTGTTCCGGTCCCCCTCACATCCACAGGCTTGTTGGTTGCCCTATCAGCCAACCCTCAGGCCTCCGGGTGCTGCTTTTAAATGCCAGATCGGTGCATAATAATATCTCCTTCATCCATGACTTAATTGTGGATGAGGCAGCCGATCTGGCATGTATGACCGAGACTGGGTGGGTGAGCAGGGAGGAGTTAGTCTCTCCCAGCTGTGCCCACCAGGGTACTTGGTTCAGCATCAGGGTAGACCTGAGGGCCGGGGAGGGGTTGTTGCTGTGGTCTATAGGAACTCCATCCCCCTCTGCAGGCTCCCTGTCCATGTGATTACTGGACTAGAGTGTTTGCACCTTGTGTTGGGCCAACGGGACAGATCAGGAATTCTGTTGGTGTACCACCCACCCTGCTGCTCAATGGACTCCCTAGCTGAGCTGACAAGAGGTGGTCTCGGGTGTACTGTTGAGGTCCCCCGGACTCCAGGTTCTGGGGGATGTCAACATTCACGCCGAGGGCACTTTATCTAGGGCAGCTCAGGATTTTCTGGTCTCCATGACAACCATGGGACTGTCCAACATGCCATCGGCCCAACGCATGTAGCAGGGCATACTCTAGACCTGGTTTTTTCAACTGGACGTGGAGATGGTGATCTGAAAGTGGGGGTTTTACATCAACCCGTGTCATGGTCAGATCATCACCTGCTGAGGTTCAGACTTATAGCGGCTTTTCCCCTCTGCAAGGGTGGGGGACCCATTAAGATGGTCCGCCCCTGGAGGCTAATGGATCCGGATGGTTTCCAGAGGGCTCTGGGGAGTTTTCCGGCTGATAGGGCTGGCTCTCATGTCGAAACCCTGGTTGATCTGTGGAATGCAGAAATGACCCGGGCGGTTGACACGATTGCTCCTGAGCGCCCTCTCCTGTGTAGAGCTCGTACAGCTCCATGGTATACCCCAGAGCTGAGAGTGATGAAACAAAACAGGAGACGGCTTGAGGGCAGATGGAGACGAACTCCTGATGGATGCAATCAAACACTGGTAAGTGCTTATGGTAAGCTGTATTCAGGGGAAGTGAGGGCAGCAAAAAAACAATACTTTGCTGCCACTATTCAATCATCAATCTGCCGCCCAGTGGAGCTTTTCAGAATTGTCCGAGGGTTTCTACATGCCGGCCTGAAGGACATGGTAGAACCATCTGAGGCCTGCTGTAATACATTTGCTGGGAACTTCCAGAATAAAACCTTTGGCATCCGTCAGGACTTAGACTCCAGTGTTATAGCAGGTGAATCTAGTGACCAGAACACAGGCTTGTCCTGTTTTCTTGGATGAGTTTCAGTTGGTGCTCGAGGACGTGGACAAGGTGCTTGGGCAGGTTCGTGCAACCACTTCCATATTGGATCCTTGCCCCTCTTGGCTAATAAAAGCTAGCAGGGTTGGAACAACTGGCTGGGCCAGGGAAGTGATTAATGCCTCTTTGCAAGACAGAGTGGTCCCAGGCCTCCTGAAAGAGACGGCAGTGAGACCACTCCTAAAGAAAACTTCCTTGGACCCTGAAAATCTTAATAACTACAGGCCAGTAGCAAATGTTCCATTCCTGGGCAAGGTCCTGGAGTGGGTGGTTGTGAGCTAGCTCCAGGCACTCTTGGATGAGACTGATTATCTGGATCCATTTCAGCTGGGTTTCAGGCCTGGTTTTGGTACGGAAACAGCCTTGATCGCCTTGTATGATGACCTATGTCGGGAGAAAGACATGGGGAGCGTGACTCTGTTGATTCTCCTTGATCTCTCAGCGGCTTTCGATACCATCGATCGTGGTATCCTTCTGGGACGACTGGCTAAGTTGGGAGGCACCGCATTGCAGTGGTTCCGCTCCTACTTGGCAGGTCGGCTCCAGAAGGTGGTGCTTGGGGAACATTGCTCGGCCCCGTGGATTCTCCAGTATGGGGTTCCGCAGGGGTCAGTCTTGTCCCCCATGCTGTTCAACATCTACATGAAACCGTTGAGTGCAGTCATCCGGAGTTTTGGAGTGCATTGTCATCAGTACGCTGATGACACGCAGCTTTATTTCTCCTTTTCATCTTCATCAGGTGAGGCTGTAGATGTGCTGAACCAGTGCCTGGCTGCGACAACGGACTGGATGACGGTTAATAACCTGAAACTCAATCCAGACAAGACTGAGACGCTGTTAGTGGGTGGTTCTGCTGACCGGATGGAGGGTCTTCAACCTGTTCTGGATGGGGTTGCACTTCCCTTGAAGGAGTGGATTTGTAGCTTGGGGTTCTCCTAGAACCATCTCTGTCACTTGAGGCTCAGGTGGCCTCAGTGGCACAGAGTGCCTTCTACCAACTTTGGTTGGTGGCCCAGCTACGTCCCTATCTGGACAGGGATATCCTGGCTTCAGTTGTCCTTGCTCTGGTAACCTCAAAGTTAGATTACTGCAATGCATTCTACGTGGGGCTGCCTTTGAAGACGGTTCGGAAGCTGCAGCTTGTGCAAAATGCAGGGGCCAGATTGATAACTGGAACCAGAAGGTTTGAGCATATAAAACCTACTCTGGCCCACTTGCATTGGCTGCCTGTATATTTCCGAGCCCGATTCAAGGTTCTGGTTTTAACCTATAAAGCCTTACACCGCTTGGGACCACAATATCTGATGGAACGCCTTTCCCAACATGACCTACCCGAACACTACGTTCAACATCTAAGGCCCTCCTCCGAGTGCCTACTCCGAAAAGCTCGGAAGTCGGCAACAAGAGAGAGGGCCTTCTCTGTGGTGGCCCCCCAATTGTGGAACGATCTCCCTGACGAGGCCCGGCTGATGCCAACATTGTTATCTTTTCAGTGCTAGGTCAAGACTTTCCTCTTCTCTCAGGCATTTGGCAATATCTGAGGAGTCTGGGTTTGTTTTTGTAGCTTTTTTGGGCTGTTGTAGCGGTTTTAAATGTATGTGTGTATTGTGTGTATGTTGTATGTTTTTGCTGTTTTAATTTTTGTATATTGTTTTTAATTGTTTTAATCCTGTGTAAACCGCCCAGAGAGCTTTGGCTATGGGGCGGTATACAATGTAATAACTAAATAAATAAATTACAAAGCTTGACTGAATCGTGGAAAGAGAACAGGCGGTGCAGAAAGAGCCAATGGCCCACCCATCCCAAGCCCTGGCCCACCTGCCCTGAGGCCCAGAGGGAAGGCCTGTGGGCACCATCCATGCAGAAGACTCCATGGCATCTAACCGGGGTCGGTACTTACGGTCACGTGGGAATGTGCCACTTTGCGGAAAGAGCTGCTGTGGGCAGTGCCCGTGTGGGGCGTGAGGTGGTGAATGTGATCGCTGGCAGAGGTGGTCAGGTAGTCATAGCAACCGTCAGGGATGTATGCTGCGGAGAGGGAGGGGCAGCCATTAATACCACAAAGGGAAACCTTGGTCTGACCCAAGAGGCCTCCCAAGAAGCAAACGCCGCCCTTGTGACATCCAGTCCGAGCAGGCGGCCCCCACAACCAAGAACACGCCTTCACCCAGCGGAACGGGGGCCAGAGCCTGGCACTGCAACACAGCAAGGAGCTGCTCCTAGGTAGAAATGCCCCCCTTCTCTCCTTGGAGGCGGATGCGAGGACTCCGTTCCGAAGGCAAGCAAAGTGAGCGGGTGAACGTGGCCCCATCCCTTGCAATGCAACCATTGCCTGCCCCACCTCATGTTTGCCCTGGGTTTTCCTAGCATGCACCCCCAGGTAAGGAGAGGGCACACTGCCTCAGAATCACGGAATCACAGACTAGTAGAGTTGGAAGGGGCCATAGCCAAACAGCGAAAGCCACCGGGGGGGGGGGGGGGAGGAAAGTTCACAACTTCACCCATGGTGAGCGGCACTGTGTGGAGAGCCTTCCACAGCACGGATCGGGCCCTCCTTCGTGCCCCTGCATCCTGGCCGTCTCCACTGCCTGCCCTCAGGCCCCGTCCGTTCACAAAGGCTTCTTCGCTCACCCCCCGCGCCATGCACAGCAGGATGTCAAAGAAGAGAGACAACTGTGGGTGGGTGGGAGAACAGGGAGGGAGGGAGTGAGCAGGCGGAGGAGGAGGAGGAGCCCGCCTTCCATGGAACTCGCTTGCTGCTCCCCATGCAGGCAGGGCACCACACCATCCCCCCCCCCATCACACCAAGTGCAGAGAACTAGGAGAGCCGGAGGGAGCAGCGGAGGAGGGGCTGTGCAATGCCCCACAGCAAAAACTGCCCAGTGGGGTGTCTTGTTCTGCAAGCGTGGTGGGCGCGTTGCCATGGGCCTCTGCCTCCACAGCCCCTCCTGCAAGGTGCAGCCAGGCTGAAACTCTGCCAGAGTCCCAGCAGGGCTGGTGTGCTGACTCCCAATGCAGGCCAGAGAGGCTGCAGAAGAGGCAAGGGAGGGACCCCTTGATCCTGATCCTCTTGAGTGCAGCAGCACGCTCTAGGGTGCCTCCGGGACGAGGGAAGTAGCAGCACGTGGGGTGAGGGGGATGCCCTCTCCAAACAACCATGGAGATGGAGTGATGGCCACCCATTTGGATCACTTTAAAAGGGGACTGGACACATTCCTGGAAGAGAAGGCTATCAATGGCTACTCGTCCTGATGGCTATGTGCCACTAGATGGGCTGTTGGCCTATTCCAGCATCAGGGCTCTTCTTATGTTCTAGAAAACATTGACAAGCTGCAGGAAATGCAGAGAAGGGAGCAAGGTGAGAGAGCAATCTGGGGGAGCGCTGACCGAAGGAAGTGGGCAGCACCCCTAAAAGAAGCCAACGGGGCGGAATGTGGACAGCTGTGCAATGTAACCCAGATTCAGAAACATCAAATAGCTGCAATAGCTGCCATTGTGCATAGCGGGGAGTGGGGTGGGGTGGGGTGGGTGGGTTTGTCACATTTCCCCTGCAACTCAACGCTGCAGTAGGGAGTGCAGAGGAAATGCAGCTCCGAGGCTGCATTAACGCCACACCTTCCCAGAGACTCCAAAGGGTGCTGAGAGGCCACTCAGGCTGGGACAACTGCCTGGCGTTTGGGTGCTCCTTTGTCCAGCCCCAGTAGGCCCAAAACACTGCAGCTGACCGTCTAGAAGAAACCTTGCCTCACCAGGCCCTCTCCCTGGGCTACAGGGGCGGTGGGAAGGTGAGCATCCAGTCCAGGTGTTCAGCCCTAGGCTTGCTGCGCGCCACTCCAGGCTCCTCTGCATCTCCATGGGCTGTTTGCTTCCCGTCTTCCCTAGCCTCTTCTGCTCCCTGCCACAAGCCCAGCCTGGGCAGGTTGCCCCAGCCCATCCAGCTGCCCCCCGGCCCCCTCTTTGATGCCCTGGCACTTGACCAGGGCCTCCCTCACCTGGATGGCTGGGGCTCCCGAGTCCAGCCCCATGTAGGTGCAGGCGTTGAGTGGGGGGATCACATGGGTGGCCAGAAGCAGCTCTGCTGTGTTGGAGGAGAAGAAGACAACCCCACATACCTGTGGCGGGAGTGGAAGAGGCGGGGATGAGTCCTGGGCGGAGACTGCCCCTTCCCCCCCGTCCCCCTTGGGCTGTCCCTGGCTGACGGAGATCCCCATCTCCCAGCCCACTTTTCAGAGACAGGTGAAACCCAGAGGCAAAGCGCCCCACTTACCAGGGGAACCTTCCCATCTGGCCCCAGGCATGGCTGGATCTGGTCTTCAGGGCTTTGGTAGAGGATGTCCTGCACAACTCCCTGCAGAGACGCGGAGGGCCGTCATCAGCCTGAGGACGAGAGCTTGAGCGGCCAGCGGCAACCCTGATTCCAAGTCCTCTCCCCACCAGACACTCTCCAGATGTGCTGGACTACAACTCCCATAACCCCCCCTTCCCGTGCTATAGGGGTAGGAAAACACAGGAGCGTTATGGGTGAAAAGCGATGCCATCAGTGAGGCCCTCGCTGAAACTCCACGAATGAGGCAGGGCGACTGCACAGTGCCTTGCCTGGAAGTACCCCAACACTCCTAAGGGGTGCAGATATATTGCAGGACCTGCCAGGCCTAAAGGGGCATCCTGAGTCCATGCGGATGAGAAACCCAAGAGGTGTGCTCTCCCATACTTTCTGGAATTGTACAGACAAGCTGGAGAGCATTCCTGAGTGTGGATCCCTGCGCTGAGTAGGAGGTTGGACTCAATGGTGGCCTTATAGGCCCCTTCCGACTCTACTAGTCTTCCAGGAGTCTAAGAATGCTGTTGGGGATACTGTAAGAGCCAGGGGGCCTCCTGCCCCAGGACAGGAGTTGCCTGAGGTGCCCCTTGCAGGTCTCTGGGAGCCTTCAATTGTGTACCTGGGCGTCAGCAAGGTAGACTCCATGGTTCTGGGCATAGGAGACACTGGCGGGCACAGCAATGACTCTCGCGCCCTGGAATCCCTGCCAGTTGATCTCTGAGGGGAGGGGAGGGGAGGGGAGAGAAATCCGGTTCTAAATTGGCTTTGACAAATCTCATCCATCCTGATAGATATAAAGATCAAAGAAACATCTTAAAATAATTCAGGGTGAAAGACATAAGCAGAGGAAAAGAGAGAAGACCACGCTAAGGCACAAGGAGTACAAGACGCAGGACCCATCCAGCCTTCCCTTTGTCTGGCCGTCCCTGGTCAGAACTTTATTGTTCATATAACAGATTAAAGTTCAGATGAAACACAGACTGAGACCTCCTAGGGCTCCTTCTGCCCAGTCCTCCAAAGACGGCTTCTGCCTGCTTGTGTACACGCCATCATCTGGCCTGTGGGACTGCCCCCCTCCCACCTGCCCCCCCCCCCCGGGCACACTTACCTGCCACAGTAGGGACTGTGAGAAGCATATCCGTGCTGCAAACCCACACCCCAGGCGGGGAGCCCCTGCAGACCTGGAAACGGAAGGTGCAAGAGGGCTGGGTGAGCCAGCAGGAGCAGGAGCCCAGCAGGGGAGATGCCCAGGCGGCTCCTCCAGAGCAAATTGCCCCAGAAGAAGCTGACTGCAGGGGCCAGCGCAGTCCCACCCATTACACTGCACTCCACCACCCGTTATTTTGCCATTTCTCTGTATTCCCTATCTACTGAATTTCTATACTGAAACCAATGAAGGCATTTTACAAAACTTTCAGAAAATAAAAACCATAATCAAATAAAAAATCAGTAAAAGATTAAATACACCCATAAAAACCCTATATCAACAACAGAGCCTTGCTGGGGCTCTAAGCCTGATACCTGCTCTGTTCCTCCCACTCCACCCCACTCCACTCCACCCCAGCCACACACCCACACCAAAACCTGACCACCCTATTAACAGGTAAAACACCTGCAGGATGAGCTCTCCCCACCCCTCGGCCACCAGCAGCCCCCCCCCTTGGACCCCACAGATGCCCTGCTAATTCCACCAGCAAATTCCTTTAGATTGAAACACGGAACAGAGAGCTTTGCATTCCTGCTGAGCGTGGATCTGCCATGCAAAGAGTGTGGGAGCCTGTGGCCATATCAAGGCTGCTCTCCACCCAGCACTCAGAGGAGCCCATCAGACCGTCCTGCTGGGGTCAGGTCAGGATGCCTTGTCCACAGTTCCAGAGTCGCAGTCAGACCTCCTGGGCTTGGCAAGAGTAGGGCTGAGTCCCACTGACCTGGTGCATCAGGGCTGCCAGGAGATGGTCCAGGTTGCAGGTGAGCGCCTCAGCCGGGGCAGCAGAATCCTCCACGGGGAGGCAGGTAAAGGCTCGGCTGCAGTCATCAAACAAGAAGTCTCGGCCCTGACAGGAAGGAAAGAGATGTGGAACAGGAGAAGCGGCATTTCCCCATGGTGGAGAGGCTCTTTCTACATCCTCTACCATCGGGGTGGGAGTAGGGTGGCCCACCAGGAGTTCCTCAAGTGGTCCTGGCCCACCAGTCACTGGGTGGCTTCCTGGCTTTTGCATGGGTTTTCCCCATGCAGGTTGAAATGCCTCTCCTAACTAATAGTCACTTGGTGGCTGTAACATTGCTCTGTCCAAACTGGGATTTTATCTGCCTCCAATGCCCTCTTCCAGGTACAGATCTAAACCCTGGGAAGTGTTTCCAAGTGGTTAGACTACATGGGGAGAAATTTCCTCTCTTAGGTCCTGGTTAGAAAGCTCAAAAGGCCACATGTACAAATAGACAGAGACTGACAAAGTGTCAGATCGATGAGCAAACAGAGGATACCTAAAATCAACAAAGCAAACCTACAAGATGCCCACTTGGCTACCCTCTGCCTCGGCAACGTACACAGCAGACTAAACCCCCAGGACGGCCCCAGGCACCTTCTGCTCCACGATCTCTGGTCGGTGGCAATACACACTTCAACGCAGCCCCCTCTCTCTCCTTTGTCCACAGGGGCCCTCTTACAGGGCTAGCTGGCCAAGGGCAACGTGCCATTCAGCACGTACGCAAGCCAAGCCCCTGTGCCTTGCTAACAAGGACAGTGCATCATCTGAAGGGAGCGCGTGGTCCAAATGCCACAGGTGAGGAACTCTTAACGGGAGAGTGCCACGAAGCCCAGCCTCATGCCACACTGGCTGTGAGAACTTTAATCCACGAGAGGCTGGCGTGGTTGGTGTTTTGGCTCTGCCTCGTTTGCCTTTGGCCTCCAGGAGCTTCTCCGAAATGGAATTTGTCTCTTGGGCTGGAAGAGGTTCGGCGCCCATGCTCTGCTAGAAGTGGGATAGATGCCTCCTCTTAGGCTGATCCCTGAGGCCTCTGCCAGCCGGAGCATCCCACCAACCACCCCCAGTGCAGCCACCCCAGCCAACCCCCTCGCTGAGCTCACCATGTGCAGGATGAGAATCCAGGCCTTTTGCAAGACATCAGCGGTGACTACCTGGAGGGGATATAGAGAAGAGCTCTAAGAGGTAACCCACAGGACTGGAAATCCTAGAGTTGGAAGGGGCCAGCTCGGCCATCACAGTTTGAATGTGAACACGATTTGTAGCTTATTTCTAATCCTACTCTTAAAACAGCCTTAACTTGACTAAGATTGCGACAGATGCCAACTGCTGTTTTAAAGTTCGTTTTGGAAAAATATGATTTTAGATTCTGCCCTCCTGACAGGGGCTCTGTAGAGGACGTCCACTCCTACTTGGATGGCTGATTCCACAAGGTGGTGCTGGGGGATTGTTGCTCTGTGCCATGGCACCTGGGCCATGGGGTTCCACAAGGTTCTATTTTATCCCCTATGCTGTTCAACGTTTACATGAAACCGCTGGGAGAGGTTATCTGGAGATGTGGATTGAGGTGTCATCAATATGCGGATGACACCCAGCTCTCTCTCTCCTTTTCATCAAACCCAGGTGAGGCAGTGGCTGTTCTGAATCAGTGCCTGGGCACGGTAATGGACTGGATGAGGGCCAACAAACTGAGACTCAATCCAGACAAGACGGAGGTAACCTCTCGTCTGGATTACTGCAGTGCGTTATACTTGGGGCAGCATTTGAAAACGGTCCGGAAACATCAACTGGTACAAAACAGGGCAGCCAGACTGTTAACGGGGACTGGCCAATGAGACCACATTATGCCAGTCCTTTTCCAGCTTCACTGGTTGCCGATCCAGATCCAGGAACGATTCAAAGTGCTGGTATTAACATTCAAAGCCCTAAACGGTTTGGGGCCAGGTTATCTGAAGGAACACCTCCTCCCATATGTACCTGCCTGGACCCTAAGATCATCCTCGGGGGTCCTTCTCCGTGAGCCCCAGCCAAAGGCAGGTGGCTACTAGGAGGAGGGCTTTCTCTGCTGTGGCACCCTGGCTGTGGAATGAGCTCCCCAGAGAGGTTCGCCTCCTTTAGACACCAGGTGAAGACCTTTTTATTTTCACAGTGTTTTAACAGTTCTTCAGTTTGATTTTTAACCTGCTCTTTAAATTTGTATTTTAAATCCCTATCAATTTCTGCATGGCTACTCGGTTTTTCTCTTGGTTGTGTTTTATACTGTATTTTAAATTATGTTTTTATATTGTCGTTGTTTGATGTTTTGAATGGTTTTTATGTTTTTAATTTTTGTAAACTGCCCAGAGAGCTTTGGCTATTGGGCGGTATAAAAACACAGCAATAAAATAAATAAATAAAAATAAAATTCATACTAAATTGTTTAGTTTGGCACTTGGTCTGAAAATTGACGTTCCACTGGCTTCTCATAATAGGGTGACCCATCGGCAGTGGCTGATTTCACCCTGTCAGATTCCAAAGTCTGAGGCATTTTCCCACTTTTTCAGCAGTGTGACAAATGCATTAGATCCTTTTTCGCTACTCTGGATATTTTGTTTTGTTGTAATTATCATTTTTTTATCCCTTTGCTCATTTTCTCTCATGACTTATGGCTGAAGCCATAAGGATGGAGTCACTGACTGACCTGGACATGCCGGAATTGAACCTGGGGCCTGGCGAACGCTCAACCGCCACGCTCTGGCCCTTCCCCAAAGGGCGATGCAGTTACAGAGCATGGCTGAATTCAGACAACACAATAGTCAATGGTGGGGTAATAATCAACTTTACAGTTATTCATCTAGGGGTACTCCCCACACAACATGGTAATAAATAATCAACCATGGTGTGGGTTAGGATCAGCGCTGAGTTGACTATGGCAGCATTCGGACGACATGATAGTCAATACAACTGACTATAGTCCCCCCACCCAACAGTTGCTTAATGTGTCAGCTGAATTCAGCCCATAATGGCTTCTTCAGAAGTTCTTTATCTGCAATCAACGCTTTGATTTTGTGAAGCCGAATAGTTGTAACTGAGATTCAGAGATATTCTCTGGCTCCCAATAAGAACAGACACACCTTCCTCCAAGGGGACTTCTTGGAACGTAAAAGGCTGCCATGGGAGGTACAGAAAGCAGATTTTGTCTCCTCTGCTAAGACTGGCCAAGGCTTGCTGGCGGGGTGGGGGCTTGCTGCTCCGCAACGAGGCAGGCAGGAATGAGGAGGGGGCTGCAGCCGCCCAGCCCCTCAGCAGCCAAGAGATGTCTGTGTGTGTGTTTGTGTGCAGGGGGGGGGGGGCAGGGCACTAGCACACTCACGGTACAGCCCGCTCGAGCGCTGAGGTGTTCGGCTGCCACCAGGAGAGCATTGAGGGTGGCCCCTCCACTGCCCACCTCGGCCTTGGGGTCTTCAACAGTGAGGAGGATGGGCTGCCGGCCCAGGGAACCACGGTCCCGGCGGGCCTCGAGCTCTGTGAGCCAAACAGAGAGAGAGGCAGGTTAGTCAAGGTGGGTCCTGGCACAAGGAGGAGCCCTAAAGCGGAGGGGGCAGGCAGGGCTCCAGGGAAATCCGGCTACTGGGGGGCACGCCAGAAAGGGCTGAGGAGAACTGGAGGTTAGCCGAGGGGAGAAGCCGAGGGGAGAAGCCGGGGCGGCGGCTGAAGCCCTCAAGGGCTCCTCAGGAATCCCTGCAGAGGCGGCGGTTGGGCTGGGAAGCCAGATGCAGCAGCCCCTGCTCAGCCACAGGCCCAGGCCCCCTCCCTGCTCAGCTTCCATCTCGTCCAATGGAAAGAAGGCTTTTGAGGAGGGTCGCTTCTGGAAGAGGTTCTTATCATGCAAGAGCCCTTCCTTCCTCATTCATGGGATGTCATGGGGGTCCAGATCTCTTTTTTCTTACCACAGAACATCTGTTAAGGAGGGAAAGACAGAGCAGCTGTACAACGTCCTTTGATCAGGAACCCTCCACCTGGAAGCACCTGAGGGGTGTTTTGTGAGGACCCAGGGCAGCTGACTTAACTCCCCAGGGCAGGAGCAAACGTTTCCTCCCCGTTCCAACCCCTTCTAGGTGCAGCCACCATTTTGGACCAGGCCCTGTTGGCCCACACTGGTTGTGGCCCAGCCAACCCCGCCACCGACATGGTGAAGCTCTACTGTAAAGATCATAGTGCGCGTCATCGACTGAAGCATTGGGATCAGTGGTGTTTAATCCCAGGAAAGTGTGCTTAGGGTTGCAGCTTCCATCTGCCTGCCAACCCAAAGCTCTCAGATATCTTAGTGCCAGAAATGAAAAGACTAGGAGGCGCCAGCCTTCCCAAACCTGCTGCCCTTCAGAAGGTTTGGGAACAACTCCCATCATCCCCAGGCAGCCTGGCCACTTACTGAGGCATGGTAGGGATTTGTCTGTAGGTCAGTTCTAGAGTATATGCCATGAACCTGGAGGAATAGGAATAATCCCTCCATGGGTCCACTTACATTCAGAGCATACAGACATTTCTTTAGAATTTCAAGTCCAAAGGAATGAGATTCATTTTTTAGGGACTTATTGTGCAGGTTATGTCTAATTGATCACAAATTACGTGATTAAAATCTCCCCCGGACACGGACACACATTAGCCGTTCACTTTCCTAAAAACCTGCAGGTTCACTGAATGCTTGCGTGGAAAACTCTCCTCAACCGGGGGTGGGGGGGAGTGGCTCCCATCGTAAATGCTTTAGGAGTGAGAAGTGAAATGGCCAAGTTTGCCAATGACACCAAAGTATTTAAGGTAGTTAAAACAAAAAGGATCTCTCCAAGCTGGGAGCAAGTGGGCATCCAAATGGCAGGCGCAGTTCAATGTAAGCAAGTGTAAAGTGATGCACGTTGGGACAAAAAACACCAACTTCGAGTACATCCTGATGGGATCTGAGCTGGTGGTTACAAACCAAGAAAGAGATCTCGGGGTTGTGGTGGATGCAGCTCAATGAAAATGTCAGCCCAGTGTGCGGCTGCGGTAAAGGCAGCAAACTCCATGTTAGGAATTATTAGAAAAGGAATTGAGAATAAATCTGCCAGTATCATATTGCCTTTATACAAACCTATGGTGCAACCACATTTAGAATACTGTGTACAGTTCTGGTCACCACACCTAAAAAAAAGATATTGTAGAGCTGGTGGAAGTGCAGAGAAGGGCAACTCAAATGATTAAGGGACTGGGGCATCTCCCCTATGAGGGGAGGTTACGACAGCTGGGATTGTTTAGCATGGAAAAAAGGAGGCTAAGAAGAGACCTGATGGAGGTGTACAAAATTATGCATAAGGTGGATTGGAAGACATTTTTCTCCCTCTCCCATAATAGTGGAACCCAATGGGGTCATCCCATGAAGCTGATTGGTGGGAGATTCAGGACAGATAAAAGGAAGGACTTTTTCACACAGCGCATAGTAAACTATGGAAATCACTACCAAAAAATGTGGTGATGGCCACCAATTTGGATGACTTTAAAAAGGGTTGGATAAATTCCTGGAGGAGGAGAAGGCTATCAAGGACTACTAGTTCTGATGGCTAAGAGCAACATCCAGCATTAGAGACAGTAAGCCTGTATACACTAGTTGCTGGGGAACATGGGTGGGAGGGTGCTTTTGCATCATGTCCTGCTTGTGGGTTCCTGGTCAACAGCCGATTGGCCACTGTGGGAACAGAGTGCTGGACTGGACGAACCCTTGGCCTGATCCAGCATCAGGGCTCTTCTTACGTTCTTATGTTTGTTGATGACACATTATTTGGAGGGATTCATACAAAAAGGTGCAGTCAAGAGTTCCAAAAACTATCCCTCCAAACTGGGGAAATGGGCATTTAAAAGGCAAATGTTGAGTTCAATATAAGCAAGTGTAAAGTGATGCACAATGGGGCAAAAAATCCTAACTTCACATACACGGAAATGCAATCTGAGGTGGTTCTGACTGACCAGGAAATGGATCTTGGATCAATTAAATGCATCATTTAAAACTTCGGCACCATGTGCAGCCGTGTGCAAAAGGCAAATTCAATGTTGGGGAACTGAAAATAAAACCACCAGTAGTGGTATAGCCAAGCTTGAAATATTGCATACAGTTCTGGTTACTGCTCTTCAAAAAGAACATTGTACAGCTGGACAGTGTGGAAACAGGCAACCAAAACGATCAAGGGGCTGGAGCCACTCCCCTGCGAGGAAAGGCTGCAAAGTTTGGGACATTTATATCCTGCCCTATATCACAAGGATCTCAAGGCGGCGTACAGATAAAACCATACATATAAAATAGAACAATAAATATACAGTTCTAAAACAAATTAAGCAATTAATAGGTTAAAACCAATACAAAATTTTAAAACAGTAAAATCCAATTAAAACAAGACAGTGTGCAGGCTGCTGGATTTAGCCATCAAAGGATTTATTAAAAAGCCATGTCTTAACCTGGTGCCGAAATGAAGCCAGTGCCGGCGCCAGTTGGACTTTCAGGGGGAGGACATTCCACAGCCAGAGTGCCACAACAGAGAAAGCCCTCTCCCATGTCCCACCATAGCATATCTCTCACGTTGGTGGGGCACGGAGAAGGGCTCCTCCAAGAGATCTCAGGCAGGCAGATATAGGGAGAGGCGCTGCCTCAAGTATCGAGGTCCCAAGCCGTTTAGGGCTTTAAATATCATTAGCAACACCTTGAGTTCCGACCGGAAACGAACTGTTAGCCAGTGCAATTCCTTTAAGACCAGTGTTAAATGGTCTCTTTGAGATGTTCCAATCAGCAGTCTAGCGGCTGCATTGTGCACTAGCTGCAACTTCTGAGTCGTCTTCAAGGGCAGCTCAACGTAGAGTGCATTCAAAGTATCATAAAATAATTAGAGTTGGAAGGGGCCTATAAGGCCATCGAGTCCAACCCCCTGCTCAATGCAGGAATCTACCTTAAAGCATCCCTGACAGATGGTTGTCCAGCTTCCTCTCGAATGTCTCTAATGTGGGAGAGCCCACAACCTCTCTAGTAATTGGTTCCATTGTTGTACTGCTCTAACAGTCAGGAAGTTTTTCCTGATGTCCAGACGGAATCTGGCTTCCTGTAACTTGAGCTCATTATTCCGTGTCCTGCATTCTGGGTTGATCGAGAAGAGATCCTGGCCCTCCTCCGTGTAACAACGTTTCAAGTATTTGAAGAGTGCTATCATGTCTCCCCTCAGTTTTCTCTTCTCCAGGCTAAACATGCCTAGTTCTTTCAGTCTCTCCTCATAGGACTTTGTTTCCAGACCCCTAATCATCCTCATTGCCCTCCTCTGAACACGCTCCAGATTGTCTGCATCCTTCTTGAAGTGTGGTGCCCAGAACTGGATGCAATAATCAAAAGGAAGCATAACCAGTGCCGAATAGAAGAGAACCAGTACCTCACGCAATTTGGAAGCTAGACTTCTATTAAAGTAGCCCAAAATAACATTTGCTTTTTTTGAAGCCACATCACACTGTTGGCTCATATTCAGTTGTGATCTACAACAATGCCAAGATCCTTCTTGCTTATGGTATTGCTGAGCCAAGTATCCCCCATCTTGTAACTGTGCATTTGGTTTCTTTTTCCTAGGTGTAGAACTTGGCATTTATCCCTATTAAATTTCATTCTGTTGTTTTCAGCCCAGCACTCCAGCCTATCAAGATCACTTTGGAATTTGTTTCTGTCTTCTAGGGTATTAGCGATCCCACCCAATTTTGTGTCGTCTGCAAATCTGATAAGCATTCCATGCACCTCCTCGTCCAAATCATTAATAAAAATGATGAAGAGCACTGGGCCCAGGACTGAGCCCTGCGGTACCCTGCTCGTTACCTCCCCCCAGTGTGAAAAGGTGCCATTGATAAGCACTCTTTGAGTCCGATTCTGTAGCCAACTGTGGATCCACCTAATAGTTGTCCCATCCAGCCCTCCTTTCACTAGTTTGTGAATCAGAATGTCATGGGGCACTTTGTCAAAAGCTTTGCTGAAGTCAAGATATACTATATCCACAGCATTCCCACAGTCCACAAGGGAGGTTACCAGATCAAAAAATGAGATGTGGTTAGTCTGACAGGATTTGTTCTTGACAAATCCATGCTGGCTTCTAGTCATCAAAGCATTGTTTTCAGGGTGTTTACAGATTGACTTCTTTATAATCTGCTCCAAAATTTTCCTAGGGATGGATGTCAGATTGACTGGTCTGTAGTTCCCAAGTTCCCCCTGTTTGCACTTTTTGAAGATAGGGACAACATTATCCCTCCTCCAGTCATCTGGCACTTCACCCGTCTTCCATGATTTCGCAAGGATAATAGACAGTGGTTCTGAGAATTCTTCTGCCAGCTCCTTTATTACTCTGGAATTCAGTTTGTTGGGCCTTGGAGATTTGAACTCGTTCAAATAAATTAGGTGTTCTTTGACCATTTATTTATCAATCTCAAAATGCAATCCTGCCTCGTCAGCTTGTACTTCACTTTTTCCAGTGGGGTCATAGACCCGCTTTTGAGAGAAGACTGAGCCAAAGTAGAAATTGAGCACTTCGGCCTTTTCTTTGTCCTCTGTTACCAATTTGCCATCCTCTTGAAACAGTTGATTCACCATTTTGTTCCTCTGTCTTTTACTATTCACGTATCTGAAGAAAGCCTTTTTATTACTTTTAGCATCCCTCGCTAGCCTCAGCTCCTTCTCAGCTTTAGCCTTCCTGATACCATTCCGGCAC
Organism: Anniella stebbinsi; assembly: GCA_029215795.1. Taxonomy (NCBI): domain Eukaryota; kingdom Metazoa; phylum Chordata; class Lepidosauria; order Squamata; family Anniellidae; genus Anniella; species Anniella stebbinsi. The sequence goes on from JARDYH010000007.1 coordinate 35,050,924, forward strand.
TTCTGTGCTACTTGTTTGTACGCTTCTTTTGTAGCCTGGCCTTCCTTCTACTTCCTATACGTATCCTTTTTTATTTTCAGGTCATCTCTAAGCTTTTTGTGGAGCCACATTGGTTTCTTCTGTTGTCTTCTATCTTTTTTCCTTGTTGGAATTGGGCCTTTAAAATTTCCTTTTTTAAAAACTCCCACTCATCTTGGACCCCTTTTGCAGTAGTATAATTGGGAAATTACCAGTGCGTGTATTACTGTGGCTAGGTTATCCCTGTCCAGAAAAAGCCGTAGCTGGCAGATCAGCCGAAGCTGACCCCAAATACTCCGGGCCCCGGAGGCCACCTGGGCCTCCAGTGACAAGGATGGATCTAGGAGTACTCCCAAGCTATGCACCTGCTCCTTCAGAGGGAGTGCAACCCCATCCAGACTGGCCTGAAACCAGACTGAAATAGGTCCAGATAATCCACTTCTTCCAAGAACGTCTGAAGCTGCCCAGCCACCACACGCTCAAGCACCTTGCCCAAAAAGGGGATGTTAGCAATGGGGCGGTAGTTCTCACATACCTCTGGGTCCAGGGAGGTCCTCTGTGTAATGATAGGTGTGTTGATTGTATCAATTAACTTGACTGAGTGTCACAATGATTTGTATAAAGGGATTCACCTGGTATTGTAAGGGAGCTAGTATGGATCGTGACTTACTCAATAAAGGTTATTCTTTGTATGCTGGCTGGAGAGTGTTCTGCTTAACTCTAAGGAACATTAAACATTACATAGTGTCAGAAGGCAGCAGGCACCATCCCCTGACAGAGGCATTTACCGCCCCCTGGACCCACCCAATCAATCCACCTCTGCTAGATCGTATTAGCCAAGATGGGCAAGGGTCAAGGTTACAAGTGGTAGGACGGATTGATTCAAGCATCTTGTCCACATCATCAGGCTGCAACAACTGGAACTGATCCCAGGAAACATGACCAGACAGGGCATTGGACACCTTCCCAGGCTCTGCGATAACTGTGGCTTCAAGTTCTGAGCGAGCACAAGCAACTTTCTCCTCTAAGTGTCTAGTGAATTTATTACAGCAGATGACCAACCCTGGTTTCTCTAAACTTGAGCCTGGTTCCAGGAAGCTCTTAACCACAGAGCTCAAAAGATAGGAATAACATCTAAAATGACCTTGACAGAACGGAAAACTGGACTGAAACTATAAAAATTAAATTCAACAGAGACAAATGCAAAGTTCTGCATTGGGGGAAATAATCAAATGCACAAGTATAGGATGGGGATACCTGGCTTGGTAGTAATACATGTAAACATGATCTCATGATTGTAGTTGATCACAAAATAAACATG